>HG995261.1:2068381-11868381 GCA_905332985.1 Mimas tiliae
AAGGAAAGGAAAGGAAAGGAAAGGAAAGGAAAGGAAAGGAAAGGAAAGGAAAGGAAAGGAAAGGAAAGGAAAGGAAAGCTATTTATTTGTACAGCCGCCAACGCGCATATGAGTGTATCACTACATTTTTACTCGTACAATACACTACGTGCTTTGCCCATGTTTTTCCACAAAACATAAAATTTAAAAAAAACTTAAAGTTCGACGAATATGAGACATATCTTACTTTCTTCCCCACATTATTCTGCATCGATTGGTATCGGTCTCGACCCCATACCCCCAGTGGTTCCGGAGGACATAGCGTAACAAGCTTTTGGCAGCGGCGGTGGCGCCAGTTACTTTTTTTAGAATAGAGAGAAATAATATAAAAAAAATAAACAAGTAGGTGCAATTGCGCGCCGCAGCTGTGACAGGAAGGTGATCACTCAGCAAACTGTCACAGCACAGTACAGAATAGAAGCTACATAAACTACAGTGAAGCAGTGATAGCTCAGCGGGGAGTGGTATGGACTGTCGAGACGAAAGTCGCAGGTTCGAATCCAGCCCCAGTGCATACACCTCTGACTTTTCTAAGATATGTGTGTATTAATTGTTTTAACGGCGAAGGAAACATCGTGAGGAAACCTGCATACCTGAGAAGTTCTTCATAAGAATTTCGAAGGTATGTGAAGTCTGCCTACCTGTATTAGGCTAGCGTGGTGGCCTAAGGCCTAACCCCTCTCATTCAGTAGAGGAGGCCCGTGCCCAGCAGTGGGACGTGTATAATACAGGGCTAGTATTATTAAACTACAGTGGTAGGTGTATAGTATCTCCAGTCACTCGCAAACTATTTATCTAATGCAGCCGCGCCCTAACCGCCGTCAAAATGCCAGTCATGTCCCTGCCCACTGCCACTTCAATTTAGTAGTGACGCGCGGTGTTTCGGGAACTCCATTTTATCGATAATAGTCTGTAACAGCCCCTCACTATAGTGACTTGACACTTTTTATATTTCGTTATTGATCAATCTGCTTCTTACCCCAACAATGTTAATTGACAATTATAATTGTATTAGCTTATTTCTGTCCGGCGCGGCGTTCAGGTCGGGTGTTTTTTTTTTTTTTATAGCATAGGTTGGCAAATGAGCAGGCGAGTCACCTGATGGTAAGTGATAGATAGAATATTATTTACTGCATACCAAATAAAGAAGGTAGAATATAAAAAGGATCATACAATAAGGGTGATACAATGGGCGGTCTTATCGCAAACGGCGATTTCTTCCAGACAACCTTATGAAGTGATGTCCACCACCCAACAATCTTAAACACCCACAATGCCAGAATAATCATGGGCGCGTTGTCCATCTTAAAGGAAAGGGATTGGGCAGAGGGATTTAAGCCTCTGGATATGTCACTCACCGTACGAAATGCAGCAGCAAGCCGCTACGTTACGTCGATTTTCTGTGAAAAAGTGGTAACCGAGCCAGCCCATTCATGCTGTCGACAAAATTGTCTACAGCGTGGCTCTACCAATCATAAAAAATGTAAAGGCAACGCTTTCAATGGAAGGTGGTAGGTGATTAAAAAATTATCAAATTTCCTATTTATACGACCACGCACACGCGACGCTCGCGCAAATCTAACGGTCGTTAACCCCGAGCGTCAGCTAATTATTTTACCAGCGTTACATTGCTGTATTTCAAATGATTAGTTTAACAATAATCCCCAGATTCAGATATACATACATGATAAGTGAAAAATAAGATATTTTTTGACAGCCTCCGTGGCGCAGTTGGCGAGTAGCCGGCTGCGAAGCGAGAGGCCGTGGGTTCGATTCCCACACCGAGACAAATGTTTGTCTAATCCACAAATATTTGTTACGGCTCTGGGTGTTGTGGGTTGGCAAGTCCCTCGTAGTTCCTGACACCCACGATACAGGTTAACCTAGTGTGGGGTCGGGACTATGTGTGTGACTGTTGGGTGTATTTATTTTTATTTATTTCGCGGATTTTATGTGATATCATGTTATCTTATTTCGATGGTATCATGTATCTGTCTTAGTTTTTGGTGGCGTTTCCTTATACCGTTCATAGAAATATATGTTCATAATGCTTAGAATCGTAGTTTTCATTACTAATCCCCTATGTTCATATTAAGAGGAATTAATGACCGCTTTTATAACTAATAAAAGCTGGTCTAGTTTCCCAGACAATTAATTTTTTAATTAAGTCTAGTATTAGTTTAGAAGTTAATCGGATCTGCTATAATGTTCATTAGATGATCAACAATTCTTTGGTTGGAAATATATCATTAGGATGGTCTGGACGGCTTCGTCTATTTCTGTCGTAAGTGTATAACCATTGCTGTGTTTCAATTATAAATACATTATTAGTGAAGTTACTGTGAGAGACTTCACATCTTATGTCACGGGGTGACGAGCGCAATCCAATACCATTTGTTTTCAACACTGAATGACGAGATGATTAATTGGCTAGCTTGATGGTAAAAATCTCTTCATGAGAGAATGACATAACAGAATAATTTGGCTAGTAGTTACTTACGACTGGCCACCTGCCTAACATCAATCCCTCTGTAGAGAAAACACCCATACCCTAAACATATATTTGTGGATCACACAATCATTTATCTCGGTGCCGGAATCGAACCTACGGTCTCTCGCTTCACAACCGGCTACGGCTGTCAAATATTCGCCCTCTATCACGAAATAGGACGGAAATAAGCTAGACTAACTATAGGTAGGAATAGTTGCACCTCTGCCTATCTTTTAAGGGATACAGGCGTTGGTTTACTGTCTAAAATACTGAACAAACTATCGATAACTACCCGAAACTACGTACTAAAATTCCTCGAGAACTATTTTCGGACCTTACAAACCTTACAATGAGAATAGAACTTAACCGCGTAATGAGGACCGAAGTTTTCAAGGGTACGTATTTTTTTTTGTTAGCTAGCATATCGAGACGAGTAGGTCGCTCGTCTGATGCAAGTGCCACGTCTGCCCATAAACAGAAGCAACGTCACACAGAACTTTGAATTACAAAACACTACATGGCATTGCGCTCGTCACTCCGAGACATAAGATGTTAAGTCTCATAATGCCCAGTAATTTCACTAGCTTTAATATCCTTCAAACCGGAACACAGCAGTACTTACACACTGTTGCCTGGCGGCAGAAATAGACGGCGCGGTGGTACCAACCCAGACGGCTTCTCGCATACGAGGGAGCTACCACCTTGTAGCCGTACCCGATTGGATAGCGACCACCAGAGATATAGTAATACCTACATACATACGCACTCTCGCCTGTAATCCCCGAAGGGGTAGGCATGCAGAGGTGTAACCGTGCACACACATTTCGCCGAGCGTATCTCCAAACCGTGGTATGATAGGGGGCGAGCCTATCGCCATACCGGGCACATTTCCAGACTCCGGGCTGATACTGAGCATTTCGTAATAGAAAAACCCAATATCACTTTTACCCGGCTCAGAGATCGAAACCGAGACCTCAGCGTAAGCCTCAGTCGTATCGCATACGCATTACAATTACGCCACCGAGGCAGTGAAGTTTTTTTTTTTAAATGTTTTTATTTAACTACCAGCTTTTGTTTTGCTACCCGCGAGAACGGCCTTATCCGGGATAAAAAGTAACCCATGTGCTAAATTTCATCCAAAACCATTCAGCCGTTACAGCGTGATTGATTAACAAATATTGATTAGATTGAATGCAGCACGGAGACACTCTCAAGGCGCGTATTTTCGGCGCGTCTTCATTATTTCCGAAGATCCTTAATTTAAGCACCACTTGACTATCGGTTATTGGTGCCAGTGAAGTACGGCCTGTCACTTCAAATTGCTAATGCGTTGACCCCGTCCGCTCTGAATGGCACATTTGATCCTATATAGGGCCCTTGATGAATGTGTTTTAGGGTTCCATAATCAAAATTTGCTGTAGGAACGCTGTTACCAAGCGTACGTGCGCTTACGCTATCTTATATATAAAATTCTCGTGTCACAATGTTCGTTCCCATACTCCTCCGAAACGGCTGGACCGATTTGTATGAAATTTTGTGTGCATATCGGGTAGGTCTGAAAATCGGTCAACATCTATTTTTCATCCCCCTAAATGTTAAGGGTGGTCCACCCCTAAAAATATTTTTTAGACGATTTTTTTGTTTTTAGTTTTTTATGATACAGCATTAAAAAATACATACAACCCTACATTTTCAACCCTCTACGATCAACCGCTATTTTTTAATAGTGACATTAGTATTTTTGTCAAGCGCGTTTCTCACCCCACGCCGCGCCCACTAAACTATTTTAATCCTGGAAATAGGCATTCACGCGGGCGGAGCTACGGGCAACAGCTAGTATTTATATATATTTTTTTATAATGCTTTATTGTACAAACTAAAAAGATAATAAACTTTTAAACATAGTACAATTGGCGGCCTTATCGCTCAGAGCAATCTCTTACAGGCAACCATAGGATGGAGCTAAGAGTACGAATAAGAGAGGGTTGTCTAAAAGTATATGGAATTAGATTGTATTACGGATTATATACATATACAGTTTACAAAAAGAATTCATATATACCATATTACATCATACACACATACTTATTCCACCTTAAGCAGTTACATACTACATACATACATACATAGATTCACGCCTGTTTCCCATAGGGGTAGGCAGAGACAACGGATTTCCACTTGCTACGATCCTTGCATACCTCTTTGGCCTCATTCACTCTCATAGTTACATACTGCCGATTTATAATAATAAATAAATACACCCAAAAGTCACACACACACACAGTCCTGACCCCACACTAGGTTTACCTGTATCGTGGGTATCAGGAACTACGAGGGACTTGATCCTAAAACACCCAGACCAAAAACAAATTTATTAATTTTTCATGTTATTTGTGGATGGCCCAAACCCGTCCCCTTCCCAATTCCTTAATTATCCCTTTCCTTTAAGGTCGGTAACGCGCCCATGATTCTTTTCGTATTGTGGGCGTACATGGGCGGTGTAGATCACATACCATCAGATGACCCACTTGCTCGTTTGCCGGCCTATGCCATAGGCATAAAAAACATTCAAAAGTTTGTCGGTGCGGGAATCGAACCCACGGCTTCTCGCTTTATAGTCACCTACTGCGCCACAGTGGCTGTCAAAACGTTATTATCTAAAACATTAATTAATTATTTCATATAATCCATGCGGAACCGTGGCTTTATTGCAATGTGCTTTGTGCCCAAAGTAAATTTCTATCGAGTAAACTAGTTCGGTTGTATCGGGTATTTGTAATTAACTAGTAAACTGAGTTAACTTAGAAGATGATCCTTAACAATATTGGATTTAGGCGAAGGTTCTGGAAATCAATGACACTGATAGTAACAAGGCTAGTGTTTGACAAGGCCATAAATATAGTACGCACTCACGCACGCCTGTAATCCCCGAAGGGCTAGGCAGAGGTGTAACCAGTACACCCACATTTCGCCGAGCGTATCTCTGTCCCTTGATGTGATAGGGGGCGAGCCTATCGCCATACCGGGCACAAATTCCAGACTCCCGGCTGATACTCAGCATTTCATAATAGAAAAACCCAATATCACTTTTACCCGACCCGGGGATCGACCCTGAGAACTCAGCATCACTCATAACGCGTATGCATTACAACTGCGCCACAGAGGCAGGCAGGCAGTCCCATACATGCTGTAGACAAAGTGTCTACAGTGTGGCTCTACCACATACAGTGGTCAGTGGACATTTTAGTCTGGTACTCGTAAAAAGATTGCGGAACTCTTTCTTAAGGATGACTTTGAGTTTTTCTAGGAGATACCATCTTTTTGTAATAATGTATCTAGCCAGCATATTAGTTATGATTCCTTGTATTCCATGATTTAGTTCAGGATTTCGTTTCGATTTCGGCACGCGAAATACTGTTGCGTCACGTATGTGATGTCGCCTCTGCATCGACTGAGATAATTTGCATGACAAGCGACCAGATTTAGTTCAAACGCATGTTGCATGACAGAAATTTGAGTGGAGAGTTTTGGCGGGAATTCTGGCAGTGGGGTTCATCTCTTATTTTAATTATTTCTTCTTTTTTATAGCAAAGGTCGGCAAACGAGTAAGTGGGTCATCTGATGGTGTTCTCCACCGCCCATGTACGCCCACAATACCGAAGGAATTACGGGCGCGTTGCCGACCTTGAAGGACAGGGATAATTAAAGGAATGGGAAGGGGAAGGGGAAAGGATTTGGGCCACCGGATATCTCACTCAATACTCGCAGCAGAAAGTTGCTACTTTACGTCGGTTTTCTGTGAGACAGTGGTAACGAACGACCCGGACCAGCCTGCCCATTCATGCTGTAGACAAAAGTGTCTACAGCTACCTTTCAAAATGCTTGAGGTTTTGCGAGAATGATGGATGAATTGAATATTATTAAATAATTTGTGTATAGTATGAAACAGCATAAGTTTTATTCATACCGTTCTATTCAAATAAATATAAATGAAGAATAATCGAAGTTTTTACAATAACATATAAGTTTTTTTTAATAGCTTGAAAGACGAGATAAGCAAGTCTCTCGCCGTATGTTAAGCGCCACGTCTGTCGATAAACAGAAGCAACACCACACAGTACACAAAATTACAAAGCACTGCATGGCATTGGACTGCGCTCGTCACCCTGAGACATGAGATGTTGAATCTCATACAGCCCAGTAATTTCAATGGCTTCAATGTCCTATAAACTGAAACACAACAGTATTTATACACTGTTGCTTGGCGGAAGAAATAGACAAAGCGGTGGTACCAACCTAATAATACTAATATTGTAATAACGCTTTATTATTGAATATTTTATGCAACTCTAAGGAATTTTCATTTGATCTTATGATGTAATTGTAGTATTTATTTAATGAAATAATCAGTGGTTTATCAAATTAATAAATAAAAAATACTTGTAAGGCCTGAATATCATTTGCAACTAAAGCAATGTCATAATAAGTCATCGTTTCTAGACCACACAAATCAAAGCAATCTCAAGAAAGCTATTTACTAAAATATATCAAAATATAAACAATTTTGGCAATACAAAAGGTTTGGAGCAAAAATCACTCCTACATCTTCAGAAGTCTAAAGTAATAAAATTTACTTTGGCCGCCGAATGTGTGACTTGGCACCAGTCAACACCAATTTGAAGTTGTTCGCGTAATGGTTTTACAATGGATTATTTATTTTCCACAATAATATTATAGCTTCAAGTTTTCGAAAATGTATTTCTCAGATTACGTAGGTCATTTTCATCGAATGAATGAGATTGTGAAATTTATGTTATTAGATTATTGAGGCAATAAAAATACAATTTTATTTATAATCCCTGATATTGTTGTTTTTCTTTATAAAATAAGCAATTTAATTGACGGCTTAAGTAGGCAATAATGCGAGCAGAATAACGTTCTACCAAGTCTTACTAGGTGGTAGGTCCCTCGTATGCGAGAGGCCGTCTGGGTTGGTACCACCGCTTTGTCTATTTCTGCCGCGAAACAGCAATGTGTAAGCACTGTTGAGTTTTGGGTTGAAGGACATTCAAGGCATTGAATTGACTGGGCACTATGAGACTTAACATCTTGTGTCTCAGTGTAGCGAGCGCAGTCCAGTACCAAGCAGTGTTTTGTAAGTTAAAGTTCTGAGTGGTGTGGCTTCAGTTTATGGTCATGTGTGTCGCTTACATTTACGCGAGCGATCTGCTCGTCTCGCCATTCATGTGGGAGTGGGAACTCGCAGTGGGGTCGCCGCAACATGCTTTTTAGTACATGATACAGAAAGATTTGGATTGTAGTCTTACAATGCGACCGGCCACTTACCTGACGTCAACCACATTTCAGTTTAATTTGATAAATAAAAAAATAATAAATCATAAAAGAAAACCGAATCAAAAGAAATAAATTCACTTAACAACCCTAATTGAAATCTGACTAAAAAGAAAAATCTTAATACCTGCAATTGTAAACTTAAAATAAAAGAAAAGACAAATGATAACACTTATATTCAGATTAATTAATTTAAACGTAGGATTGGATTATATTTAAGTTTTAAAATCAAATTTATTTTTTTATTCATTCGTATTTAAAATAATTAAATCTAGAATGCAAACAGAGCGTGAATCAAAGATAAAATACAGAGATATATATTAAAATCTATAACAATGGATCAACTTCTAATTAAGATGAAGATGTAAAACGTTGTAACTCCTAAATATTATAACATACAGTATTAAAAGTAAGATAAAACATAAAAATATATAATCACAATCGTTAATCGCATAAAAAATATTCTTATGAAGATGACAAATGCAGAAAGGGGATGTATAAAGATAAACACGGCAAAATAGAAGAAAATTATGGGCAGACTAAAGTTATAAAGCCCCATACACACGGAGAAAGTTTATCACGTGACAAGGTAAGAATGGAACAGAAAACAATCATTTACGAGGTCGCCTTATGCAGTTTGATAATGAGAATGACAGACGAGAGTTTTCAGTCACATTCTCGGCTTTATCGTACTAGTCTAAGATCCCGTCATACAACGACCTTCACCTAGATGTGTATTTGATGAAACGTATTTTATATTTAATTTAATATGTTAATAAATATATTGCATATGGGTTGCCTAACAAATTTCAGTCCAGAATACGATTAATTAATAATAAAAAGAGTTTTGGCGGGAATTCTTATAGTGCGGTGGCTCTCTTGTTTTAATTATTTCCTAAACTGGTTTAAAGTTGTGTTTGTTGTATAAAAGTGGTGTGGTTTTGTGCAATAATCATTAACGATGATGAATAGTGTATGGAAACATTGAAATAAGTGGATTTAGGTGATTTTTGATCAAGGGTATTGTCGACCTTGTGCTTTCGATTCGCTTGAAGAAAGTCGTCTAAGAAGCAACAAAAAAAAAAAAAAAAATCACCGGTTTGATTAATAGACAAATTCTATACCAATCGAAAGCATGAAGCCCATAGAATATGCAAACGTTAGGTTGCCTATTCTTTTCCGGTCGCAACTCTCGGATAGCCAGGTATAAACAGGTAAATCGATACTAGGATTTTGTACCGGTCTGGTTAGAGAATTAAAATTCATTGCTTCATACTTTCGATTGGTATAGAATTTGTCTAATAATCAAGCCGGTGAAATGTAAAAAAAAAAACATTATTAATTAGGCAATCATATCCTGGACTGTGATTTGTTAGGCAACCCATATGCAATATATTTATTGACATATTAAATTAAATATAAAATACGTTTCATCAAGTAAACATCTCGGTGAAGGTCGTTGTATGACGGGATCCTATACTATACGTGTCTCTCAGTATAAATAAGGTTAATAAGGCAATACTTACCACTCATGAAGTTGTAGATGAGAGGGTTGACTGCGGAGTTGGCGTAGCACATGACATGAGATATGAGAGCTATGCACGTCATCACATCGCTCTGTCGAACGTCGTAGGCCACTCTGAAAAATAGTGAACATTAATATCCTCAAATTAATTCTTCTTCTTGATAGATTTAAATACATACAAACATACATACACACTCACGCCTGTAATCCCCGAAGGGGTAGGCAGAGGTGTAACCAGTACATCCACTTTTCGCCGAGCGTATCTCCGTCCCATGATGTGATAGGGGGTGAGTCTATCGCCACACCGGGCACAAATTCTAGACTCCGGGCTGATACTAAGCATTTCGTAATAGAAAAACTCAATATCACTTTTACCCAACTCGGGGATCGCATCCGAGACCTCAGAGTCAGCCTCAGTCGTAACGCGTACGCATTACAACTGCGCCACCGAGGCAGATTTAAATATTATAAAATATAGAGTCTTGACAGCCATTGTAGTGACTTGAGAGCAACTGGAGATGGAGAAAAGATTGTCTTGTTGATTTTATGTTAGGTATTATGCTCCTTCCGTATTGGAATACAATAACACAATTGCGACTTGTGTATTGTGTTGTTCGTTGAGGTAGTTTTATTTTATTACTTCGTACTTTTTCGAGTGGTAGAGCCACGCTGTAGACAGTTTTGTCTACAGCATGAATGGGCCGGCTCGTCCGGGTCGTTACCACTGTCTCACACGAAACCGGCGCGGCGTGGCGTAACGTAGCAACTTGCTGCTGCGTTTCGTACGGCGAGTGAAATATCCAAAGGCCCAAATCACCTTTCCCTTCCCAATCTCTTAATTATCCCTTTCTTTAAAAGTCGCCAACGCGCCCATGATCCTTTTGGTATTTTACATACATGGGCGGTACATGGGCGACGGATATACTTAACATCAGATGACCCACTTGCTCGTTTACCAGCCTATGATATAAAAAAAACTCCGTCGTCAGATCTTAACCAAATTTATATGGGATAACATCGCAGCTAAAGTCTATAGAATGTAATATTTCCAAAAAAAACGGTCCACAATTGGCGGAGAAATCTCTGTACGTATATAAAAAAGGATGAAATATACGTGCCGAATTGAGAACCTCCTTTAATGAAGTCTGTTAAAATGTTAAGTAACTTTTTATAGCGTGGAAAGGTACATTGTAAATTCAGTCCAATAAATATTGACCTAAGAGGGTCTTCCGTCGTCTTAACTATTCTGTCCAGAGGGGCGAGCACGAACAACTTACGAATAAGTATTCGAATCGAGAACGTTAGCATATGTATGAAGTTTCGAATATTTTTTGACGTTTTGATACGAATACGTTCTCGCGAGTTATTCGTGCTAGCGCCTCTACACTACCTACTACTACTACTACCTTACTTATTTTCATGAAATCTTACAAATATATTATTTTTGGACTTTAATCCTCGTATTACTGTCAGTAAGACAAAGGATTAGCGTCTCAGTGTGTCTTTATGCTTAAGCCAAACCCATCGTCCCCCGAAGAAAAGACAATGTACATTACGCAAACTTCTCAAGTTAATGTTGTTTACACATCTCTCGAACTATTTACGTTATTCAAACAAGGTATCGCAAGTTTGGTAATTTTATTTGACACCTATTCTTCTTGTGTTGGATTATTTAAGTTTCGGAATCCATTATACTCGTATGTTACATTAGCTGTTGTCTGCGGCCCCGCCCGCGTGAACTCCCTTATGACTTTTAAAATGTAAATTTCCAAAAAATATTTCTTAGGGGGCCCTAAATTACACAAACTAGCCCTCCTTCCTTCTACCTGCCCTTATCCCACTTGCAGTGGGTCGGCGCAACATGCTTTTTAACCCATGTTACAGAAAGATTTGGCTTGTAATTTTTACGACCAGCCGCCTGCCTGACGTCAAACACAAACTAGCAACCGACCAAATTATGAATAATCCTAGCTTTCGCTTTATCCTAACTTATATTATAAATGCGAAAGTCAGTTTGTTTGTTTGTAACACTTTCATGCCTAAATCGCTGAACTGATTTTGATAAATTTTGGTACAGATATAAATAGGACCCGGAGACGTTTAGTAAACATACATCGAATACTCCAAAAGAATTTCTAAGTGAAGTCTACCAATCTGTTAGGCCAAGAACGAATAATAAATAATACTGGTAAACTGGGAAATATAAAACTGATTACCTGAGCACAGAGAGGAGATGTACTGGGAAATAACAGACTGCAAACATAGCGACCACTGCCACCAGCATCTTGGCTGCTTTCCGCCGTGACCTCAGCTGCCCCTCAGTTGATGCGTTTGTGTGGATTGACGGTGTGGTGCGGCGGTTAGCAGCCAGCCCTGGTAAAAGATACAAGAATAAATAAATACACCAAACATCGGGAAGAAATCTCCCAATGGGGGGTTCTCTCTAAAGGGATTGACGTTAGCCAAGCGGCTGGTCGTAAAAACTATAAGTCATATCTTTCTGTAACATGTGTTAAAGAATATGTTGCGCTGAACCCACTGCGAGTGGAATAGGGGTAGGTGGAACAGAAGAAGATCGGCAGGAAACATGGCATGGCTGAGGATTTTCCATAACAATTTGTGTGAAGTCTGCCAATCTGAATTAGGCTAGCGTGATTCTTGTTAGTATAGGTGGGCCATGCCTAATAGTGGGGCAGTATAAATATGGCTGGTATCATTACTACTTACAGTTGTTTTGCCCAGTCGGTGTGCATAGTTTGTGGGACTCCGTGTGTCCGGGAATGTTGTCGGATCTCCAGAGCACCCTCACTATTTGGCAGTACGCTATCATCATTAGAAATAGCGGAAACCTGATAAACATATGACATCACAAAATTATCTGTAAGGATATAGGATTCCTCCCCTGCTGCCAATTTAGACCAGCTTGTCGAACTGGCTCCCTCAACTGTCTCGGTGGCGCAGTTGTAATGCGTACGTGTTACGATGTTCGATGCACAACAGGTTCAATCCCCGGGTCGGCTAAAGTAGGTATGCGAGAGGCCGTCTGGGTAAGTACCACCGCGTCGTCTATTTCTGCCGCCAAACAACAGTGTGTAAGCATTGTTGTGTTTCGGTTTGAAGGACATTGAAACCAGTGCAATTACTGGGCATTATGAGACTTAACATCTTTACGTCTCGGGGTGACGAGCGCAGTCCGGTGCCATACAGTGCTTTATAACTCCAAGTTCTGCGTGGTGTTGTGTCTGTTTATGTGCAGGCGTTGCGCTTACCATCAGGTAGGCGACCTGCTCGTTTCGTCATTCAAGCTAATAAAAAGAAAAGGTTAGCGTGGTGGACTAAGGTCTAATTTAAAGAAGGTTTATACCCAGTAGTAGGACGTATATAATACAGGCCTGGTATTATTAAGATGATAGATAGGTGATGACTTACGTATACAGAAACAGTGCCTTGATGATGTTCCACTTGAGCTCACTCTCGTCAGACCATGTCGACGCGCACTGCATGAAGTACTGCACGTTGAACCGAAGCTGCATCTTCCTCTGCACTTGAAGCACCACGAATTCTGGTGTATCTGGTTTAAAAAATATCTCGTGAATTGAATCTTGGTACTAAAGAAGATTAAGACTTGATTGTAATGAGTAATAGAGTTTGTCTGATTTATGGAGTGAGGAAGTGGCAAGTGTTTTTAACAAGATAAAAAGAGGAGTATTATAAATTTAACCCGTTCGTGTGTAATATGTGGCATATGGCTTAAACGAAAGGACTGCCTCGATGGCGCAGTTTAAATACGTACGCGTTACGACTGAGGCTGACGCTGAGGTCTTGGGTTCGATCCCGGGTCGGGTAATAGTGATATTGGGTTTTTCTATTTGAAATAAGTAATTCACGGTTATTATTGTTAAGCCATTACAGATACTTACTGAAGAGCAAGGACAGTAGCCAGATGATGAGAATGGCGGTCTTGGCGCGGCCGGTGGTGGACTTGAACTTGAGCGGGAAGCAGATCGCGTACCATCGATCCACTGAGATGAACGTCAGCGTCAGCACAGACACCGTCACCGACACAGACTGTAGAACAAGTATTATTATGAAACTTTGGGCGCCCTCTGACTTGATGGAGTGTGGAGACTGGATATGCAAGTCAGCAAAATGGAACCGCGCACATCACGTCGGGGTCACCATTTGTTGGGTACACAAATGAAAAGTCTTTATTTTAATTAGTTGTATTATATTAAGAAACTCATGATACATTTGTCGCCAACTAGATAGCAGACTGGCGCGCGTGGATGTGTGAGATGGTGGACGTAATAATAATAATTATCTGGCCCATTATAATGTAAAAATTCGTTCCATCGCGTCGTCTCAGCTTTGTAACTCATAGCGTCACACGTTGGTCTCTCGACTAATCACATATTCTTATTTATAATGCATATATATTGTACCTTGTATAAGGTCATTTGAAATAAAATAGTGTAAGTACATATATAATAATAATAATAATAATACTAGACTGCCTCGGTGGCGCAGTTGTAATGCGTACGCGTTACGATTGAGGCTAGCGCTGAGGTCTCGGGTTCGATCCCCGGGTCGGGTAAAGTGGTATTGGGTTTTTCTATAACGAAATGCTCAGTATCAGCCCGGAGTCTGGAATTTGTGCCCGGTATGGCGATAGGCTCGCCCCCTATCACATCGTGGGACGGAGATACGCTCGGCGAAATGTGGGTGTACTGGTTACACCTCTGCCTACCCCTTCGGGGATTACGGGCGTGAGTGCGTATGTAATAATACTAGCCCTGTATTATATACGTCCCACTGCTGGGCACGGGCCTCCTCTACTGAATGAGAGGGGTTAGGCCTTAGTCCACCACGCTGGCCTAATGCGGCTTGGTAGACTTCACATACCTTCGAAATTCTTATGAAGAAATTCTCAGGTATGCAGGTTTCCTCACGATGTTTCCTTCACCGTTAAAGCAAGTGATAATTAACAATTAATACACACATAACTTAGAAAAGTCAGAGGTGTATGCACTTGGGGCTGGTTTGGAACCTGCGACTTTCGTCTCAACAGTCCATACCACTCCCCACTGAGCTATCACTGCATATATATGCATATTTATTATTATTGATCATAAATGTATTGGCCCTACTGGCTAGCTGGCGTCCGTTCGTCACTTAAGGTGACCACTGAAAATCAGTGCTGTGTGGTAGCTCATGCGCAATACAGCGATATGCTGAGTGGTCACCTGTCTGTCACAGCCACAGCATGCAACTGCTTACTTTTTATTTTATTGTCTGCTATATCCTAGCAAGTAGCGTGTACATGTCATGTTGTGACAAATAAATTTATTTTTCTTTCTTTCTAACTCATGGGTAATAATACTAATATTATAAATGTGAATGTAAGTTTTTTTGTTACGTTTTCACGCGAAAACTACTTAACCGATCACCATGAAACTTTGTACACATATTCTTGGAAGTATAAGAAGTAACATAGAATATGGTTAAATCAGGTTAAGTAAAAGAGGCTTCATTTGTGGTATAGCCAGTTTTATCTGTAGCATAAATAATGTATGGTTGCCTGTAAGAGATTGCCCTGAGCGATAAGGCCGCCGATTGTACTATGTTTAAATGTTAATTGTCTTTCTAATTTAAATATGTGTCTAATGTACAATAAAGTATTATAAATAAAATAAATAAATAAATAAATACACTAGACCACTATCTCACAGTAAGTCGATCTGAAGTATCACTTCGCTAATGATTTTCGCACGATGAGTGAAATTGCCGGAGACTCAAATCCACCTCCTCCAGCGGAAGCAGAGGGCATTAAACAAGCAGTGCGTCATCTGATGGTAAGTGGTTTCTACCAACCATGAACGCCCACAGTACCAGAAGATCATAGACGTCTTGCCGGCCTTGAAGGAAAAGCATAGGGAAGGTGACGGGATCTGGGCCTCCGGATATCTCACTCATTAATTTACGCCGATATTCTGTGAGACAGTAATAACAACCAGGTCGAGCCGGCCCATTCAAGCTTTAGACAAACTGTCTACAATATAGCTCTACCAGTCTTACATACAACCATTTTCTTAGTTCCTAGACATAATCCAAGAACTTGAGGTATCTTAGAATATTTTCGTACTTTGCACTTGTGGGTCATAAAAAATAATTGGAGGAAAGGGAGCCCCACTCTCGCTTTATAGTTATTACTGGACAAACGGCAAAAGGCCTGCAGTGTGATCTCGTAAAATTAACGCGCCGTTCTTATGGTGATTGAGTTCATCAAAAGTTTTATTTAGTTTTTGTATATTTTTCGTCATTCAAGAAAAAAAGATCGGATTTTGTGAGATTAGTTTCAGAGTTGAATTGGACAGTTTTTGGGTTTAACCGTCGATTTTAATCAGAATTCACCAGATCGATACCAGCAATAAACCAATGAACTTGTAAAGTATCAGCTTGCTTGCGTTTTATCCTCCACTTCCTAATAACTTTCTTTTAAGATCGGCAACGTCTCCATTACGTTGACGAAGCAGTAATAGCTCAGCGGGGAGTGGTATGGACTGTCGAGACGAAAAACGCAGGTTCGAAACCAGCCCCAAGTTCATACACCTCTGACTTTTCTAAGTTATGTGTGTATTCATTGTTAATTATCACTTGCTTTAACGGTGAAGGAAATATCGTGAGGAAACCTGCATACCTGAGAAGTTCTTCATAAGAATTTCGAAGGTATGTGAAGTCTGCCAACCCGCATTAGGCCAGCGTGGTGGACTAAGGCCTAACCCCTCTCCTTCAGTAGAGGAGGCCTGTGCCCAACAGTGGGACGTATATAATACAGGGCTAGTATTATTATAACTTCTCCATGATTATTCTGGTACTGTGGGCGTTCATGGGCATCAGATTTCACGTTCAAATTTTATTTTTATTGTGTAATAAATCAATCTGGAACAATCTCCAAAATATATATTTTTTGTTACAGCTTCCGTAGCGCAAGGGACAAGTTCTTAGGTAGGTAGCTTAGTTAGGTATTCCTCAAACGTATCGTGGCGTAGTTGTTATAATTACGCGGTACGACTGCTGTGCTGAGGTCTCGGGTTCGATCACTGGGTCGGGTAAAATTGATATTGGGTTTTTCTATTACGAAATGTTTAGTATCAGCCCCTTTTTGGCGATATGTGCGCCACCTATGGATGGAACGGATGACAGCGCCCGTAGCGCAGCGGGCTAGTAGCCGACTGCGAAGTGAGTTGCCGTGGGTTCGATTCCCGCACCGAGACAAATGTTTGTGAGATCCAAAAATATTTGTTTCGGGTCTGGGTGTTGTGGGACCGAAAGTCCTTCGTAGTTCCTGATACCCACAATACAGGTTAACCTAGTGTGGGGTCAGGACTATGTGTGTGATTGATTGTTGGGTGTATTTTTTTTTAATAAGCTAGTCGAAATTCGGTTATACTGGTTGGCTACTATTTCGAGGATTCAAAGAGTATGAGTGCGTATAATGTATGTAAAACGTATCCGTTGGTCTCCAGCTAAATAAAGTTTGGTACGGACAGATATTATTTTCGGGACAAACTAAACATTCAGAATGTAGTAAATGTATTTTTTTTTATGGCATAGCCCGGCCGCGCAAGTGCGTCACCTGATGGTAAGTGATCTCCACCGCCCATGTACGCCCACAATAATAAAAGAATCATGGGTGCGTTGCCGACCTTAAAGAAAAGGGATAATTACGGAATTGGAAAGTGGAGGGGCTTTGGGCCTCCGGATATCACACTCACCGTACGAAACACAGCAGCATGCTGCTACTTTACACTGGTTTTCTGTGAGACAGTGGTAATGACCCGGACGAGCCGGCCCATACATGCTGTAGACAAAAGTATCTACAGCGTGGCTCTACCACTCAATACAAATACAGACAAAAATACAGGCAGACAATGATTTAAATACCTTTTCATCCCAAATATTGTAACAAAACGCAATTCTATTCCCCATTCAGGCTTTACATAAAAATAAACGCTGACTAAACAAATTCCTTTCAAAGAACGACGTCATCGGCTCTATGCTGGCGATTAACGTGGGTTGCCAACATGAAAAATTCTCCCCGCTATCTGTCGCTGACGAGCGTGAAATCTGGGCGGTGAGGTTAAATTGAATGGTAAATACGTGACGTCCCGACCGGTGTTGCCAGCTCGAGTAGATTTTTTTTGGCGGGATCTATTACTATTTACCCAATTTATCGGGAATGTTTATTGACACACTTGTGGTTCGTTTACATTAGATCTTGGTTTGAAATTTATTTTTGTTTGTGTTTATCATTTTTGTTAGGCTAGACTGTTTAACAGGAGCTATTTGTCATTTGTCGTCGTCTATTTATACTGCATTTCATAAATGAAATATGTAAAGTATTTTTCTATCATATAAAAGCAGTGATAGCTCAGCGGGGAGTGGTATGGACTGTCGAGACGAAAGTCGCTGTTTCGAAACCAGCCTCAAGTGCATACACCTCTGACTTTTCTAAGTTATGTGTATATTAATTGTTAATTATCACTTACTTTAACTGTAAAGTAAACATCGTGAGGAAACCTGCATGCCTGAGAAGTTCTTCATAAGAATTTCGAAGGTATGTGAAGTCTGCCAACCCGCATTAGGCCAGCGTGGTGGACTAAGGCCTAACCCCTCTCATCCAGTAGAGGTGATCCGTGCCTAGCAGTGGGACGTATATAATACAGGGCTAGTATTATTATTATTTTTCTATAGGACTTGGGAATAGTGTAAACAATATTTTTTTATCCTGGCATTACAAATTGTCTAACTGACTTACTACACTGCATGTGATGGTAAAGACAGTGATGTTCAAATATACTGTCGACTGTCGAGAGACAAGAGAACAAGGCCGTCAGGGTTGGTACCACCGATTTGTCTATTTCTGCCGCCAAACAGTATTGTGTAAGTTGTTGTAAGTGTGTCTGTTTCGGTTTGAAGGACATTGAAGCCATTAAAATTACTGGGCATTATGAGACTTAACATCTATGTCTTGGGGTGACGAGCGCAGTTTAGTGATATGCAGTCCTTTGTAATTTAAAGTTCTTTGTGATATTGCTTCTGTTAATATGCAGGTGTTGCGCTTAACATAAAGCCAGCGACCTTACTCAAGCTAATAAAAAGAGACATTGCATCCTGCCTCGGTAGCGCAATTATAATGCATACGTGTAACGACTGAGGCTGACGCTGAGGTCTGGGGTTCGATCCCCGGGTCGGGTAATATATCATTATTGGGATTTTCTATTACGAAATGCTCAGTATCAACCCGGGGTCTGAAACTGTGCCCGATATGGCGGTAGGCTCGCCCCCTATTACATCATTGGACGGAGATACGCTCGACGAAATGTAGGGTACCGGTTACACCTCTGCCTACCCCTTCGAGGATTCTAGGTGTGAGTGCGAACATTGCATCCCTCGATAGTCGCCAGAATTATACCGCCCTGTAGTTATTGGATATCATTGTCCAAGTCAAATGCCTCTGAACACTAAAGTTAATCTACACTAATATTATAAAGAGGAAAGATTTGTATTTTTGTATGTAACGAATAAACTTTAAAAACTACTGGACCGATTTCAAAAATTCTTTTGCCGTTAGAAAGCTACATTATCACTGAGTAACATAGGCTACTTTTGCACTGAGTAACATAGGCAGCGGTAGCGGTGGCGGCGTCAGGTACTTTTTTTTAGAATTGTTAGTTAGACTCATCACTTATCACATAATTACTTTTATTTTGCCACTACTCCGTCCTAAGGTTGTCTGGCATAGTTAGCTATTAGCAATCAAACCGCCTATTGTAACACTCTTTAACAAAGTTAAATATATACAACATATGCTGATGGAATGTGTCAAGAATAAAAAAGAAAGGAAATTATTAATCAGCGACTGTAAACTATATATGATGGATGTTGGTCCAGTCCAAACTAATCAAATCCACAATCAGACGTTGCAAAAAGATTATGTCTTCTAGCAACCCTCACTAATTAAAATCCCATTTCTATTTATTTGTATAATTGGTGTACTCATAATCACAATACATAATGTATTTATCTAATTTGCTTATAGTATATAAAATAGTAGTAATAGTATAAAATACGATTGGGTGACATATCCGTATGGATAAAAACCCCAAAACAAATAAAGAAAAAAAAATACACACACTTTATTATCCTTTAATTAAAATTAAAATCCGTGCAAATGGTGTACAAAAAAGAGTTCATTTCATTCATTCATCAGCCCATATATGCTCGGCTAACCGTGGATGAATTAGTTACACCCCTACTTACCCCTTCGGGAATACAGAAGAAAATTTATTTATACATGTAGCAAGTATACCTGAAAAGTTACATTTGAATTTATTCGATGTAAAAAACATCAAATATTACATTAAAAAGGCGATGAGGAGACGGTATTCAAAAGGTAGGCACATTCAATATTCAATATTTTTTTTTAATATTATATATGACAACCCCTATCACAGCCACACTAACGTATATCTATATTTACAAAATTCAATCTCGTATCAAATATCATAAAATATAATGGTCTTTCTCCACAACATCTAGTTTTTTACGATAAAACTTTTATAAACCAAGCTTTAGTTTAGTAAAGGTAGCGGAAGTTACTATGGCTAAGTATTATAATTTAACGCTTATTTAAAAATATATGGGACATAAAATATATGGCAGCCTCCATGGTGGCGAGTTGGCGAGTCGCCGTCTGCGAATTGAGAGGATGTGGGTTCGATTCCCACACCGAGTCAAATGTTTGTCTAATCCACAATTTTTTTTTCGGATCTGGGTGTTGTGGGACCGCGAGTCCCTCGTAGTTCATGATATTATGGTACAGGTTAACCTAGTGTGGGGTCAGGACTTTAGTACAGTACAGTAACAGTCATACTGTTGGGTGTATATTATTTTACATACATACATGCATACGCACTCACGCCTGTAATCCCCGAGGGAGTAGGCAGAGGTGTAACCAGTACACCCACATTTCGCCGAGCGTATCTCCGTCCCACGATGTGATAGGGGGCGAGCCGATCGCCATACCGGGCACATATTCCAGACTCCGGGCTAATACTGAGCATTTCGTAATAGAAAATCCCAATACCACTTTATCCGACCCGAGGATATCCTCAATCGTAACGCGTACGCATTACAACTGCGCCACCGAGGCAGTCCTTTTTTACTTACAAATAAACAATACTCGTATCTTAGTGTGTGGTCAAATAACAACATACAATCATAGTTTAAAAAAGAAAATAAGAATTTAATTTACTACATCCATTTCGCACTTGAGTGGATACGAAAATGAAATCTATCAAATGCAATTTATTAAATTAAACTTTGCGAATTTCATTTCCAAAGTTTTCGATTTCAAATTAATCAGATACTTCACAAATGTTTAAAGGGACTTTTTGTATGAAAATCTGAAGATCACTGAAGCGTGATATTTAATTATAATTGTTGCTTCACAGGTCCAGTGAAGCCGCTGGGTGTTGGGTTCGATTCCAAAGTCGAGCAATAAAAATATTGTTTTTTTATACACACATAAGTTCGCGCCTGTATTCATAAAGGGGTAGGCCGAGGTGCAACTAGTGGTGGGTTATTACCACTGCACGGTTCGGCGAGCTTATTACCGTCTCCGGTCAGATACTGAGCATTTCGTTATAGAAAAACCCATTAGCACTTTACCCGACCCGGGGATCGAACCCGAGACCTCGGCGTTGTCCTCAATCGTAACGCGTACGCATTACAACTGCGCCACCGAGGCAGTCATGAAAGAATGTCTATAAAAAATAATTGAATTCTAAGAAATGGCTTACGAATACTTGAACTTAATTGACACCTTTGATTACGGCAGTCAGGCCGTAAATGAACAACGATTAATCAAACCCAAATCAAATAATTAACATTACAATCAATCACTAATCACAAATTGCGTCCAAAGAAACGCTAAATCACAAAACGTGACGTGAATCATAAAAGAATGCCATTTAAAAACCAATTATATTCCCTTTGAAATAACATTCCCGGTTCTTTGAACCAATTTGCAGAGGTGAGGCGAATTAATTGCAAGCTGAATCTGATTGACTGGGAATGGAACTGGCGGGGCCGGTCTCCCTTAAGGGAGTGCCAGTCCAGTGTACAGACAAATAAACCTACAAGATGCCTCAATATAGGATCATAGACTTGATTGTATGTACTTAAGACGCAACTCCTCAATTGTGGCAATATAATCCGATTTGATACAACGGAGTTTGAAATACTTATATCGTACACTATACGTTGCCTAAATTTGACCACACCTTTCTGTAACACGTTGTATAATTATTGTGATCAACGTTTCTTGAATCTTATAATCTGTTTAGCCCCGTATTCGTAAATCTTATTATAAAGTAGCATAGTGCGCATGAATGCATAGGGATTCTTTTTATATATTTTTTATCTTGAGCAGCTCGCTCGCCTAATAGTAATCATCAAGCCTGCCCATAAACAGAAGCAACACCAGATATAATTTTGTATTACGAAGCACTGCTTCGACTGCGTTCTTTACCACAAGAAATAAGTGTTTAAGTCCCTTAGCGCCCATTACTTTCACTCGCTTCAATGTCCTTCAAAGTGAAACAACAGTGCTTACAAACTGCTCTTCTTGGAAGCAGAAATAGAAATAGGCTACCATCTAGTATACTGTTAATTTTTTTGTAATGTGATTGGTCTATTGTTTGCTCTAAACAAAATCAGACTAATCAGATACATGTACAGAAATCTAAGCACAGCAAAGAGCTTTCATAAGTAATGTTTTTGAACATCGCCGTAAGTCTCTGTTGTCATCAGGTTTTATGGTCTGTGCTTGCCTTTAAATTAATATTTGTTTATTTATACAGTAAAATTCTAGTCTACGCCTCCTTTTTCATTAGGTTTTTCCCGGAAAATAATTACGCTCCCAAATGTTTTTCTTTGTAGGGCATAGCTATTATTAAAATGTTTTTTATTGTTTAACAGTGGTAATTAATATTCCAAAATTGAGGCGACATTCGTTGGTTCGAGAATTAGACCAATATAAGTTGGCCTTCAAAGAATAAAATAGGCATATTAAATAAATGTACTGTAATTAATCGCAAATAAAATTTTAACTTGCAAATATCACTATTACTTATATTGTCATTCCAAAATTAAAATTACAATTATCTTATAATGTTTCTAATTATTTTTATTTTATTTTTAACAAATATTGTATCTAAGTTTAAGTGATAAATTTGTAACTTCAGGCATACTGTCGCTGTTGTTAACAATTAGATTATTAGAGAGTTTTCCTTTTATTTACTTATACTTAATTTATAGGCTTTAAATTCACGGCACGTCAATTAATAATTTGGTAACCCAAGATACAGGCACAGCCTAGTTTGGGGACCTCTGTCAATACTCTTTATATATATTTTAGATATGCCAATTTATGCGTTTGCCTAATTCTTTTTGTTTGTAATTATGTGTTTTTTGTCGCAATAAAGTTTATTTTATTATTATTATTATAATTTTCAATTTATATTTACTAGCTTTTGTTCGTAGCTCTGCCCACGTTAAAGTCTTTGTCTGGGACAAAAAAAGCCCTATGTGCTTACCCGGGATATAATTTATCTCCGTGTCAAATTTCATTAAAATCCGTTTAGCCATGAACACGTAACAGACAGACAGAGCTACTTTCGTATTTATAATATTTGTAAGGATTATGATCTAGTTTTTTTATAGTCTAACATTGTGATTTCTTACAAAAGACCTACTTATAACCTATAGCACTCAGGGATAATGCAGCTTTCCATAGGTGGAAGAATTTTTAGAATCAGATTAGTAGTACTAGAAAGTATTCCTACAAACAAAGTCACATACTTTACCTCTCTAAACATGAGTGTAGAAAAAAAAATCCAATTATTTTGTGGAGCTGTCTTATAGTTACGGTAAAGTTATAATCAAGCTAGTTAGTTTTGGAATTAAATATCAAAAAGAATTATAGACTCACCTGGAAGTAAAGAACAATCCTACACATAGCAGTGCCAAAGAACCAAGTCTCCGTAACATCCCATAACACCGTCGGAGGTAGGCAGATGAGGATCACCATAAAATCTGCCACAGCTAGATTCACTATGAAGTAATTAGTCACCGTTCTCATAGAATGATTTCTATATACAGCAATACATACTAGTGCATTGCCAATTAGACCAATCACGAAGACTATGGCATGGGTAGCTATTAGAACCCATTCGTAAGGCTGAGGGAATATGTAATCATTTAACATCTCCAAGTACTCTTCTTCGGTCATATTGCAATATTCCACGTCGCCAACACAAGCTTCCTCTGTACTGTTCTCGAATTCTATAAACCTGTCAATTTCAATAGCAGTTGTATTACTCGGCATTCTCGCTTTGTTCCTCTCTGTTGTATTTAGTAGGATATAATCGATATCTTCTATCGTTCTGTTATCGATGGATCGTTTGACTTGTGGATAGTCTGGTTGGTAGTTGTCATAGTGTTTGGAGCTTAGGCAGAAGTTGCAGAGAAGAATCATAGCGATGATTCGCAGTAGCTTGTGGGATACCATCGTGGTTATGTTTTCATAGTTTTTGATATGTTATTCATGTTTCATTGTTGATTTGTGGAATTCCGTTGTCATCTGTAACAAAATAATATTTTTTATCTCAGTGCTAGAAAATTAATAAAACAATACCTATGTACTACAATGATTTGGATGATGAAATCGGAGCAGATTAAGTAACGATCTAAAAGTGTGTTTCCTCAGTTACAATGCAAGATATAAAAGAATTGGAGATACATGGGCTGATCTTGATAATTTTTATTTTAGGTATAACTCGCCTTGAGATTTTCCTACTTACAGAGAAAGAAATCAGTACAATTTTGAGTATTATAACTCACAAGTGATTTTGCTAAGATGATCAACATGTAAACCCATAAGAAGTTCCCAAGTAAAAAAAGTTACCTAATAATAATATGCCATTAATACGGGAGCGGTAGCTCAGCGGGCATTAGTACGATCTGTCTAGACGAAAGTTACCGGTTCTAAACCAGCCCCAAGAGCATGCATCTCTAACTTTTTTAAGCTGCATGTGTAATGATTGTTAATTATCGCTTGCTATAACGGAAAAGGAAACATCGTGAGGAAACCTGAACACCAGATAACTTACCTAGATACGAAGAGAGAGATTACCTAGCTAAGGAAAATCAATCAAATTCAATTCCAAATTAGTCAATAGTGTATACCTACAATGCAACAAACAGAGATACATACACACAAACAGATATACAAAGGGTCAAACTTATAACATCCATTATTTTAGTTGACGATTAAAAACTACCTCAAAATCATCAGAGGGCCAAATTAAAACATCCAAAACAGTCTAGTGTTGATACGTTCTAGTCGATGTAGTTAAGTCAGTTGTGAATAAAAGGGATAGTCCAGCTTAATTAAAGGCCGGCTTGTAAAAAGATTAGTTCGTATTCACCAATGCCTCGTTAGCCGAACGTAGAAACTGTTGTTCGATGATATGCAGATTGCTTTGGCAGTCTCTGAAAACGATTTTATTGGGACGTTGATTAAAAAGGTTGAATTTGTCTTCAATCGTCCGTGGCGCAGTGGGTCAGTAGCCGTCTGCGAAGCCAGAGGCCGTGGATCCGATTCCCGCACCGAGACAAATCTTTGTGGGATCCAACAATATTTGTTTCGTGTCTGGATGTTGTGGGACCGCAAGTCCCTTGTAGTTACTGATACCCTCGATACAGGTTAACCTAGTGTGGGGTCAGGACTATGTGTGTGACTGTTGGGTGTATTTATTTATTTCCTACTAACTATTTATCCGGCATCCTGATTGGAAGTCTTGTCAAGAATAATAATATTAACCCTGAATTATACTGTTCTACTAGAGGACATGGGCTTCCTTTACGAATGAGAGAGATCAGGCCTTAGTCCACCACACTTGCTTAATGCGGGGTTGCATACTTCAAATACCTTCGATATTCTTATGAAGAATTTCTTCGGTATGCAGGTTTCCTCATGATATTTCCTTCTCAGTTAAAGCAAACGATAATTAACTATTAAACACACGTAACATAGAAAAGCCAGAGTCAGTCTGTACCACTCCCCGCTGAGCGATTGCTCCGCTCTAGTTAAGTGAGTCTAATATATACATATACATACGCACTCACGCCAGCTATCTCCGAAGGGGTAGACAGAGGTGTAACCAGTACACCCACATTTCGCCGTGCGTATCTCCGTCCCATGATGTGATAAGTGGCGAGCCTATCGCCATACCTGACACAAATTCTAGACACCGGGCTGAAACTGAGCATTTCGTAATAGAAAAACCCAATACCACTTTACCCTACCCGTGGATCGAACCCGAGACCTCAGCGTTAGCCTCAATCGTAACGCGTACGCTTTACAACTGCGCCACCGAGGTAGTCTAATATTTATTCATTGTATTTTAGTATACACATGGCATGTGATGACATGTTCTAAGTTGGAATGTAATTATACAGAACAGTGTATAAAACTCTTTACTGCTGGCTGTTAAACCTTAAACGTGTTATGAAATGAATATGAAACTCATTTATGTTTTTATTCTCAAGAATTTATTTTATCAGATTGTACATACTTGTTAGGGTTACGTAGTCAAATGGCAAAAATACAACTCTTATAATTTCGTCATGCCCGTCTGTCCGTTTTTTCTATAGCATAAGCCGGCATGCGAGCATGTGGGTTACCTGATGGTAAGTGATCACCACCGCCCATGTACCGTACATATACCAAAATAATTATGGGTGCGTTGCCGACCCTAAGGTAAAGGGATAATTAAGGGATTGGGAAGGAGAGGGGATTTCGGCCTCCGGATATCTCACTCACCGTACGAAACGCAGCATGTGGATGTTCATGGGCGGTGGAATTCACTTAGCATCAGGTGACCCACTTTCTCGTTTGCCGGCCATAGCTATAAAAAAAAAAGAAAAAAATGACGCACTGTGCACCAAAACAAATGTAATTTAAAGTTGGCCAGATAATTTTAATTAAGGTCTATTGTAAATTATAACCATTGTCCTTTATTCAGTCACGATTTTCATATTTAAATCAACCATGCATTGAAAAGCTTTTGTACCGCGTCTTTATCAAACTTAAATGATATTGTCTTTCCGAAATCGGTGCCGGTCAACTGAAATTGCACCGGTTTCAAAAATACTTAGGTATTGTACGCTATGCTATTGGTGATCCCCTGCTACGATGGCCGATATACAGTTTGTAACAAAAACCCTGTTGACCCTTTGGGGTCGTGACGACAGATATATAGACAGCTTAATAAAAATAGTTCAATAAAAAATTTAATAAACTGAAGCGAGATATTATCCTAATACAGGTAACTTAGAAAATGAACATATTTCAAAAATGTTATTTACATCTGAATTTCTGCATGTATTGTCGACGCGACACGTTTGTAAACGTGGACGCTGCAACATGCTATCTCGCTCTGTCTCGCAGTCATCGTTCTTGCAGAGGTAATCAATCGAAATACGGTTTACAAACAATAAATTAATTTTAATTATTTTTATAGTACAATTTTCGTATGCGAGTTTTTTTCATTACGTTTGAATATCGATTCTGATATCACGGTTAAAACGCCCAACAGGGTTTTTGTTACATATTGTATAACCACCGTTTTCCTCAAATGTAATAAACATGGAAATACATCCAATCCCCCAGGTATTTAGTAGCTCATACAAGAAGCAAATTCATATAACACAGCACACGACTCTTGTGATCGCGTGTCACACGGAATGAATACTAAATGGTAACGCGTTCTTATTTGCAGATAGAAATACTAGAAATATCCTAGTTGGTTTGGCCTTGGAATAAAATCAACCATCAGAAACACACAACGTCCTGACATCACATTAATACTACGAGAACTACGAGAGACTTTCGGTCTCATAACAGTTTCCTATATAAAATGTATAAAGTGTATCCTTCTTAATGTATAAAATGCAATACATTATTTTATAAGTAACAGAAAATGATACACAAAAGAAACCCTTTTATTAAAACACAATCAAAATGGGTTCAGAAATGTGCCCGCAGTTATGGCTTTAAATGTTGGTCTGATATCTCACTATCACGCTTGCACGCGTGCAGCATAATGAACATTTTACACAGTGACGTCAAAGTTTGCGTCGTCATTTGACAATTACCCCTTCTACAGGAATTGAATAGCTTCTAACTTATTTATTTTGGTCCGATTTATAAAATTCTTTCTGCTATAGATTTTGAGCAACGTAACTTATTGATTTAAATAATTAAAAAAAACTGGTCAACTACCCTATTCCCAGACACGAAACAAATATTTTTGGATGACATATTTCTCTCGCTGTGGGAATGAGAACCCGTGGTGTCTCCTTTCATAATCTTTCCCATTCCCACTTTTTTGCTGGTGAGGTGGGTACTCCAAATAGGTGGTACGTTGCTCGTATGCAAAAGGCCGGTTTTCCGGGTTGCTACCACCGTTTTGTCTATTTCTGTGCAAGCAGCAGTTTGTAAGCACTGTTGTGTTTCATTTTGAATGACATTGAAGCCAGTGAAATTACTGGGCGTTATGAGACTTGGGATCTTATATCTCGGGATGACAAGCGCAGTGCAATGCCATGCAGTACTTTGTAATTCAATGTTATGTGTGGTGTTGCTTCTGTTTATGGGCAGGCGTGGCGCTTACCATCAGGCGAGCTACGTGCTCGTTTCGTCTGAGACCACAACCAAGATTACACACTGATCTTTGGCGCAGAAATAGACAAAGCGGTACTAGCAACTCAGACGGCCTCTCGCAAACGAAGCACCTACCACCTAGTAAAAGTACTATGTACTATGTTCAAAATCTTGTTTGTCTTTTTAGTTTTTACTAAGAGTTTAATGTACAATAAAGCATTATAAGTAAATAAAATAAATAAAACCTACCACTTGCTAGTTTGCCAGACTATGGTATAAAAAATACTAAATTAACTCAAAGTTGAACGCGTGACCTCTCCTATCTCCATTACACCCCACACCCGTTAAAAATTAATAAACCTTTAAAAGTTACACTGTAATTCTGTCGCCCAAAAAACAAAGGTGCCAAGCATCGGGGGTGTCAGTAAATATTTTGTTTTACCCCTTTTAACCTGCTAATCGGTGGGCGGTGAATCACCGGGGACCTCGAGTGGCCGGTAATGAATTTTTGTGAAAGGCCTAGATTATAAAGCTATATTTGTCCTTATTAAGCCGCAGAATTAAGTCGTACAAAATATTAGCAGATTTTGTGAAATATTTTTTACAACATGACTGCCTCGGTGGCGCAGTTGTAATGTGTACGTGTTACGATTGACGGCAACGCTGAGGAGGTCTCGAATTCGATCCCCGGGTCAGGTAAAGTGGTATTAGTTTCTTAGGTATAGTTTAAACGGATTTTATCGCGGTTTAATTTTTATTTTAGTCCCGACGTTTCGAAAGCTTTTCAGCCTTCGTGGTCATGGGAGAGACTGAAAATAAATATTAAACCGCGATCAATCCGTATATTCCAATTTTATTTCAAAGTGGTATTGGGTTTTTAATTAAAATGCTCAGTATCAACCCAGAGTCTGGAATTTGTGCCGGGTATGGCAATAGGCTCGCCCCCTATCACATCGTGGGACGGAGATACACTCGGCGAAATGTAGGTGTACTGGTTACACCTGTGCCTACCCCTTCGGGGATTACAGGCGTGAGTGCCTATGTATGCATTTTTTATGATTGTTTTATGGCATAGGTCGGCATACGAGCAAGTAGGTCACCTTATGGTGATCTCCATCGCTCATGTAGTACCTAGCCAGTTGATAACAGCAGGCATAGAGTTTTATGTGCCCTCCGAAGCACGAAGATACTCAGTTGAAATACCACTAAGCGGTCACCCATCCATAAACTGACCGCGCCAAGGGTGGCTTAACTAATCGTTAACCGATTAGTGAGTGCACATCGAAATAAGATGAGAGGAAACGTAACTCAAGCAAAAAAAATACCCTACCAAAACTCTGTGCAAGGGGGCGGAGCTATAAAAGTCTGTGCATAATGATCTCTAGTTGACATTTGATACGTCTAATTTTTTGCGCGGTGCAGAACGTCGTATCTCGGTCTAGAAATTTAATATTTAGACATAACTTTTATAAAATAAAGTTAATTTTGAATGTTCATTTTTTTTGTTGCGTGTATGAGTGTTACGTGTGATTTTACCTATGCATGTGTAAGTAAGTGGAGCCATATTTTTTGGCAGATTCGTATGAGAGTTATCGTTCTAGTTATCTTATTTCGATGGTGCACCTAACTATGAGCGCCAAAATTTGGTTAAACGGTTAACAACACTAGTAATTAGTTAAATCTCTTTAGAAGTACGCTTTAAACTGGAATAAAGGCCTTTTTGGATTTAATGTAATTCGAATGTGTTCAGATAATCTGGTGCCTGGCGTAGGTAGACCGAGATGAAGTGATTAAATTCAGTATAGAGGTTGTAATTAAGCACGTTCGTGTATTTAGAACCGACGAAAAACATGGATTTGATGCGTATTTTTAACCGATTTAAAGAAGATTTATTTATATGTACATATAGAGTATATATACAGACAGTCTCCGTGGCGCAGCGGGCGAGTAGCCGGCTGCGAAGCATGAGGCCGTGGGTTCGATTCTCGCACCGAGACAAATATTTGTGTGACCCACAAATATTTGTTTGAGTCTGGGTATTGTGGGACCGCAATCACCTCGTAGTTCCTGATACCCACGATACAGGTTTACCTAGTGTGGGGTCAGGACTATGTGTGTGACTGTTGGGTGTATTTAGATGGGTTACGCTATCTACGGCGAACAAAACTTGCCATAAGTGGTTGCGGTGCGGAAGCCGCAAGTCGATCAGTTTGAAAGTTATGTTTTCCTGATTAACGTTCGGGGTTTACACTGTTAGGCTATTAGTCTGTAAAACTAACTAAAAATAAAGCATTACAAACAACATTAATGAAATAAATCCGTGGTTAAATGGAGTTAACATAAGCAGATTCCCTTGAACATAGGTTACAACGTAAACGGAATGAAAGAAACACTTCAATAAAACTTGTATTTTACTTTGTTTATCATTTGATGAGTCGTGTTTATGGTTTTTACCAAACTTTAAGATATACTAAACCATGTGTGTGTCTGTATATGGCATTGTAGCGTCACAACGGATAGACTCATTTGAAATTTGAATTTATTTTTATACACCACACAAACAAGCCTCTTATACTCTCCATTATCAAATGAATATTAATAGCCTCTTAGATGGGTGTCATCAAAATGCGGGTTAACAAACATTAGTAGAGGCCGGACATGGTGACAGTATCGGCAGATATTTATTATGATTGATGGATAGCAAGCGATGGGTTATAACCCTAAACTGCACATAATAAATGGTTGACACGAATGATGTGGGTTAAATATAAGGAAAGAACAACCTATTGCTTTTACAGCTTCACCTGATAATAAAGCCGGCGCTTATAGCGCTATAGCCAGAAATATATGTGTATTTAGTAGCGATTAAGCACAGAGGCTCCATTTAGAACGCTCAGACCTCAGCTTGAAAGATCGCTGGGGAGTAAGGGCCGTCTCTGCACATCAATGTGCCGAGGACCAATTGTGGGAGTTCTTCGGACTCGCATGCGTGCCCGATGTCGGGGTCGCGTATTATTATTGCAATTGGGATTGGTCAAGGAGAGTGCTGCTTCGATAGCAACTGTAGTGGGGTCGTTGGGATCTGCCAAAACATGTTTGTGATGACGACAGATGGGCGAACAATAATATATCGTTGGCTCAGGTTAGTTTAGTAGTATCAATTTCCAGCCTGGGACGACGAGCGCAGCGCTCTCAGAGCAGTCGTCGGAGGAGACCTGTCGCTGCGGCCGTGGTGCCATGGTCGGCAGCCGGAGGTCTTGGCGAGTGGTAGCCTCATTTTGCGAGGGCGTCCTTCGGTGCGTCGGGGCTTCTGAGCCCCACCACAAGGAGACGGGCCGCTAGGCGGCACCGCGCAAGGGCGGTTCCGGCAGCAATCCTTAGCTTATCTAAGGATATCCCGGGGCCGCTCCACATGCGCCGATGATGGTCACTGCGGGGCGTTTAGTTGGTATGCCGGTGTAGGGAGTATATAGTATTAGGGACTCGGCCTAGTGGTCGTCCGGATTTACCACCTCTCCCGGGCGGCTTAATGTTGGGTCGTAAGACCGGTGAACCCAACATAACCGTTCCGCCTTTCTACGGGGCGGGGAGGCAGCAATAATTCGCTTTTCCCAGCGACAAAATAAAAAGTAGCATCAATTCAAAAAACAACATTCATCTCCAGCCATCGAGTCTATTGAAAACAATTCAATAAAGTCATATACGACCATTATATGAAACTTTGCCCATTCAGGTACAAAGCCAAAGTATTCTGTTTGATACGAACCCAAGCCTATTTACAACTTACCTGGATATTTATGGATTAATAAAAAGTTTGTTCGCTCTTGAATCTATGATATATTGTCTGGTTATTGAATCGAAAACTTTAAATGAAAAACCCGCCATAGTCCTCGTTTCGGTGAGTCACGATACGGGCTGACATTGTAGGTGGTAAAATGAAAATATTTATTGAATTCATAAAATGTTATACATCATTTAGATTCAGTAAAATTTTAACTCTACTGCCAGTTCGGAATGCTGTTTCTCAAAGAAGAACGGGCAAGAAACTCTAACGTTGCTCTTTTCAAAACTGTTTTACAATATTTGCATTACATTAATACAATTACTAATGAGGAAGTCCTTCGACGGGTAGGTCAAAACCGCAAACTTTTTGACACCATCAAAATAAGAAAAGTTGCATATTTAGGACATGTACTAAGAGATGATAGCTACGAGCTCCTTTAACTCATAATGATGGGAAAAGTAGCGGGTAAAAGAAAAGTTAGTCGAAGGAAAAAGTCATGGCTTCGGAACATCAGAGAGTGGACAGGGATAGCGAGCGCTGCTGAACTATTTCGTCTCGCAAAGGATAAAAGACAGTATGATGAGCTGACTGCCAACCTTCACTAGTTGGAGAGGCACTACGAGAAGAAGAAAGAATACAATTAATTTTGAATTAGAATTCGAGCAGCTCATTTTATGCCAATGAGGAGCATTATAAAGTAAAAAAATGAAATTATAATAATTGTTGCCCATGATCCTCATGAGTACGATGAATAAATTCATACTAAGAAGATTATAATAAAGAAAAAAATGGCAGCCAATTCTATTCAGAACGATATAACATTCTGTCATCTGAGACCAAAACACCACCCAGACATCGACAGTCAACCTCAAAATAAAAAATACCGGCAACCGGTTTGATTGATTGGATCCAACATCCCACTCGTTTGGACATCCAGGTGCACAAATTCCACAGTGCACAAAGTGGAATAATCCGAGTGAAATGAGATATCCATATGTCAAAATTCCCTCTCTCATTCCCTAAACGTCTTTCCTGTCCTTTATGGGAAACAGAGGCCGTAGTCATAAACGGTGGTTGGATCAAATTTCCGAAAACCTGAAAATCCCCATAAGCGCCGCACTCCACCAGGCAACGGAGCGAAACCGTTTTTTTTTTTTATTAGCTTGAGTGACGAGACGAGCAGGTCGCTCGCCTGATGGTAAGCGCCACGCCTGCTCATAAACAGAAGCAACGCTACACAGAACTTTAAATAACAAAGTACTGCATGACACTGGACTACGCCCTCCACCCCAAGACATAAGGTGCTAAGTCTCATAATGCCCAGTAATTACACTGGCTTCAATGTCCTTCACACCGGAACACAACAGTGCTTACACACTGTTGTTTGGCGGCAGAAATAGACAAAGCGGTGGTACCAACCCAGCTGGCCTCTCGCATACGAGGGACCTACCACCTTGTAAAATATTTTTAAATTAAATTCTTCTGGTATAGTGGGTGTTCACGGCTGGTGGAGATCAGGTACCTTAAGGAGACCCTGTTTCCCGTTTCCCCGCATCTTCTATAAACTCAATACGCAGTGTTTTTTAACGATTGTCATTATATTTGAAATGCACTGTACTTAACATTAGGTAGTCAGCAGTTACTAAGTGGTATTACATACGCACTCACGCCTGTAATCCCCGAAGGGGCAGGCAGAGGTGTAACCTGTACACCCACATTTCGCCGAGCGTATCGCCGTCTCACGATGTGATAGGGGGCGAGCACCGGGCACAAATTCCAGACTCCGGGCTGATACTGAGCATTTCGCATTAGAAAAACTCAATACCACTTTACCCAACCCGTGGATCGAATCCGAGACCTCTGCGTCAGCCTCAGTCGTAACGCGTACGGATTTCAACTGCGCCACCGAGGCAGTCAGTTACTGACATCAAGTAGGTAGTCAGTTACTAAGTGGTATTATTATTACTAAATAGGTTCCTCGTATGCGAAAGGCCATCTGGGTTGGTATCACCACTTTGTCTATTTCTGCTGCTAATTAGCAGTGTGTAAGCACAGTTGTATTTTTTAAAGAAATTGAAGCCAATGAAGATGCATTATGAGACTTAATATCCTATGTCTCGGGGGACGAATGCAGTCTTATGCCATGCACTACTTTGTAATCCAAGGTTCTGTGTGGTGTCTGTAGGCGAGCGACATACTCGTCATTCGGGCATTAAAAGTACGTTGCCATCAGATCAATGAGGCGATGTATAATAAGAATAATAATAATAATAAATAATAAATACACCCAACAGTCACACAAATAGTCCTGACCCCACACTAGGTAAACCTGTATCGTGGGTATCAGCAACTACGAGGGGCTTGCGGTCCCACAACACCCAGACCCAAGACAAATATTTGTGAATCAGACAAACATTTGTCTAGGTGCGGGAATCGAACTCACGGCCTCACGCTTCGCAACCGGCTACTCGCCCGCTGCGCCACGGAGGCTGAATAATAATACAGCTATACAAAAATAAAAGGTATTTCTAATAAAAAGTAATGCTATTTTACGCATTATTTAGAATATATTACAGACCCTTAATTATCATATGCTTTTGGACCGTCAGTGTTACTTTTAAGTCTAGGTTAATTTAAAAAATCAGCATATTTTTACACTAAACTAAGTTTATAAATCTTTTTTACTTTTATATGCCCTAATATTATAATTTCATTTATGTATTAGTACACTTTGACATCCTCCGTGGCGCAGTGGGCGAGTAGTCGTAAAGCGAGAGGCCGCGGGTTCGATTCCCGCACCGAGACAAATGTTTGCTTGATCGATAAATATGTGTTTCGGGTATGGGTGTTGTGGGATACAGGTTCAATTCAGTGTGGGGTAATTCGCATCATCATATCACCTCATTTGTCTAGTGGCAGCTCAGACTGAGAACCGTGAGGTCTTTGCCAGGTAAGGCAATCACAATTTGTGTTTTTTTTCGATTTGTAAATGTATGACTTGCTCGATTAAAATTCGTGTCCAGTATGTCGATAGGCTCGCCGCCTATCACATCATGGGACGAAAATAAGCTCGGCAAAACGTACGGCACCAGCTGCACCTCAACCTACCCCTACTAGATTAGAGTGGTAGAGCCACGCTGTAGACACTTTTGTCTACGGCATGAATGGGCCGGCTCGCCCGGGTTATTACAACTGTCTCACAGAAAATCCCGAGGCCTAAACCCCGTTCCTTTCCCAATTCCTTAATTATCCCTTTCCTTTAAGGTCGGCAACGGGCCTATAATTCTTTTGGTATTGTGGGCGTACACGGGCGGTGGAGATCACTTACCATCACGTGATGCACTTGCTCGTTTGCCGGCCTTTGACATAAAAAAAAGTAAAGGCGTGTGCTTATGTATGCATGTATAGTCAATTCACCAAAACTTAAAATTTACATTTCATTTTCTTTAATTATTACTTATAGCACCCAAACTAGGCTAAAAGCCTGTATCTTGGGAACTTATATTACGTCTAGCTTAACAGTAAAGAGCCTCGGTCAGTGGTAGCACTGGAAAAATACATAAATATTTCAAAGATAGAAATAAAAATATAATATAAATATTAGGTACCTATTCATAAATATACACACACACAAATATATAAATATATATACATACATATATGATACGTACACTACATACTTTATGTTATTCTAGAATTTATGAGATATTTTATATAAATGTGTTCAGCATAATATGCATGCAGCTAAGTTGTAATAACTGCATCAGTTCATAATATTTTCAGTCTCATCATAAGTAAGGGTTGCCAACCACTTGCATATGATAGATTTGGCTTCTTTAACTCTGCAATGTTTAATATTGCATATTTTAACAGCCTAGTTGTAAACAAATGATATGAAGAGATGAAAACGTTTAGCAAAAGACGTATTGACAGAAGGAGTAGTGATACTAAACACTCGATGTGTTAATAGTTTGTCGTAATGAGCAGAACATAGTATTGTTTTATGAGTGATGAGAGATAGTTTTAGGATGAAAAGCTGGTGTACGTTTAGAACATTGCTTTCCCTATATACCTTGCTTGTGGGATACCTGTATGGCCTCTTCATCATAACTTTTAATACAGAACGTTGCGCTCTTTCAGCTTGTATCATTACCGTTTTATGCGCGCTGCCCCACGATGTGATGCAATAGGTTATAAGTGATTGACAAGTAGCAAAATATACAAGTTTCAACGTTTCAAGGGAAGCGGAGTTTCTAAGCAATTTCGTGATGTTTATAATTTTTCGTACTCGTCCACAAAGACTTTCTATGTGTGGTATAAAATTGAGGCGTTGGTCTATCAATACCCCAAGAAACTGTTTCAGAAATGTAAACATATATATCATCATCATCATCAGCCACAAGACGTCCACTGCTGAACATAGGCCTCTCCTAATGCGTTCCAGGCCGACCTGTTGGAAGCGGCCTGCATCCATCGGCTTCCTGTAACCCTTGTCAGGTCGTCGGTCTATCTTGTAGGTGGATGTCCTCTATTGCGCTTGCCCGTACGTGGCCTCCATTTGAGAACTTTTCTGGCTATCAGTTCTGCGATGTCGGTTACCTTCGTTCGTCTTCAGATCTCCTCATTTCTGATTCGATGACGTAGAGAGATACCAAGCATAGCCCTCTCCATAGCCCGTTGAGTGACAGTGAGTCTACGTATGCGGCCCATAGTAAGAATCCACGCCTCAGTCCAATATATCATCACTGGCAACACACATTGGTCGAAGACCTTCGCCTTCAGGCACTGAGGTATTTTGGACAAGAAGACCTTGCGTAGTTTCCCAAACACTACCCAACCGAGCTGGATTCGACGATTGACCTCATTCTCGAAGTTGGACCTGCCTAGTTGGATTACCTGTCCTAGGTGATCAAACATATATGTACCAACTTTTAAAATAATTCCTTTGTTTCGACCTGTCAATATATCAAATACAATAGAGAAAACTGAAAAGAGGGTAGGGATTGGCTGAGCGGTATAATTCTCTTCATAAGGCTTGTGACATCGATATCTTTGCTGACACTCCTAGTGTACACTTATTTTAAGAATAAAATACTTAAACACCTTAACGCAACTCGATTATAGTTCTCATGCGTTGCACTTTTAAGTTATAATTTGCTTAATAAAACGAAAATGTAATATTGCATAATAATATATTTTGTCCCTCTGGGTTGTTCTAAGTTTTTGTTTGTATCGTAGTTTTTTCTTTTGTACTCTCATTAGTGCGTGTCGTGGTCACCTGTAATTATGGGAACATTTATATTTAGACTATGTAAGGGATGCGGTGTATTGCATGAAAATGTATGTCATGTGGGCGATCCTAAAATAAATAAATAGACATTCAATGAACTGACGCGGACGTTTTTTTTTTATTACATTGAATGACGAGACGAGCAGGTGCGCTTACCACGCTCGCCTGATGGTAAGCGCCACGCCTGCTCAGAAACAGAAGCAACGCCAAACAGAACTTTAAATAAAGCACTGCATGACACTGGACTGCGCTCGTCACCCCGAGACATAAGGTGTTAAGTCTCATAATGCCCAGTAAAAAACGTTGGACGTTCTAACATTTCAAAACTGTTTATGCCAGATATGTCTGGTTACCTTTATTGTGAATGTTTTCATCAACGGACAACTGATTTAGATCTGTACAACTATTTGTTTGATTCCATGTGTCTGGAAATGTCAGTCAATCTTAGTTGGATAGAGACGAATGATCTTGACTGGCGGTTACTGTCGAACTCCTGTTAATATCAAATGAGTTTAGTTAATCTTATTTATCTGGATATTCTGCCTATATTATTATTAACTACTAGCTTTTGCTCGCGGCTCCACCCGCGTGAATAGACTTTTCCGAAATAAAACGTAGCCTATAACCGCCTCCAGGGTTCCATCTACCCCTACATCAAAATTCATCAAAATCGGTTAAGTGATTTAGGCGTGAAAGCGTAACTAACAAATAGATATTTTTTTTAAAAGTAAAGTAACATAAAAAGTATCCTATGTTACTTCTTATACCTCCAAGAATATGTGTACAAAGTTTCATGATGATCCGTTAAGTAGTTTTCGCGTGAAAGCGTTACAAACAAACTTACATTCACATTTATAATATTAGTATGATATTTTATGTATAAAAGCAAACAAGACAACCGAGGACCTGACAAGGGTTGCAGGAAGCCGATGGATGCAGGCCGCTTCCAACAGCGAGGCCTGGAAGCCATTAGGGGAGGCCTATGTTCAGCAGTGGACGTCTTGTGGCTGATGATGATGATGATGATGATATAAAAGCGAATGTATGTGTGTATGTATGTTCACCTAAAACTCGAGAACCGTTAGCCCAATTGATATGAAACTGCACACATTTAAAGGGAGACATGACCACTCCGACGAACATAGTTACGTTAGTGCCGGATAGGTGGCGCTGGTGGCAGTGGTTTTATATTTTGAACCATAGGTCGAATTGGTATGGAATTTTGTATATATGCATGTGGCAGCATTGGAACACCAACTTATATGGTTACACTGGTAACTGATAGATGGCGTTAGTGCCGTATAGTTAAATTCATTAAATTTTGAGTGAGTGTTTGATGTGTTTAGGTAGATGGATAAATGATAATATGCTCTACTTTAATTATAATGCGACATATTTTTCTCATTTTTGTATTTCCACATAGCCTAGGAATGGTTTTTCGAATAAAAAATTCAAACACTAATTGTGATTGCACTACCGGGGAATCGAACCCAGGACCTCACGGCTCACAGTCTTAGTACGGTACCACTAGGCCACTAGGATTTGTCCTTATCCGTTAGTAAAACTTGCCTGAAGTTAATGGAGTTTGTCAAAGCGAATAAAAAATACGAACCTTGCACTAAACGAATTTACTGTTGAATTTAATAAACCAAAGCATTCATAAACCAGAAACTGCTTCGGTGGCGCTATTGTAATACGTACGCGGTACGATTGCTATGCTGAGGTCTCGGGTTCAAACGCAGGGGTAAAAGTGATATTAGGTTTTTCTATCACGTAATGCTTAGTATCAGCCCAGAGTCTGAAATTGTGTATGGCGATATGCTCGCTCCCTAATACATAATGGGACGGAAATAAGCTTGGTGAAATGTGGGTGTTCCTACTGTCTACATCTTTGCCTACCCCTTCGGGGAATATATGTAGTGAGTGCTTACGAGTACAAAGCATTGCTTGTGACGACAAATCGATTTATAAATGCTTTTATGGCCTTGTAAATGTTTTAGTAGGTAATCGATTTGTAGATTTGATTTTTCAATGAATAAAATTGAGTTTGTTTTTGAGTGGCAGAGCCATGCTATAGGTAGTTTTATCTACAGCATGTTTTTTTTTATTTACGGCTCGACCCCGTTGTTACCTCTGTGTCACAGAAAATCAAGAGCGGTTTGCTGGTGCGTTTCGAACGGCGAGTGAAATATTCTGCAGCCCTAATCCCTTATCAAAGTTAGAAGCCAGAATACAGAATAAGATCTTGTACGAGATGAATACATACAACGACAGTCCAAAATCTTAGAAAAATTGTTAAAATTTCCTAAAAATAGCCTAGGATAAAAACTAGCCTATGTTACTCAGTGATAATGTAGCTCTCTAACGGCAAAAGAATTTTTGAAATCGGTCCAGTAGTTTTTAAGTTTATTCGTTACATACAAAAATACAAATCTTTCCTCTTTATAATATTAATGTAGACAACAAATCACAGGATACTTCTTACATACAATACATATACAAAGGTGTACATACATGGTGGAGCCGCATAGTGTTCCTCTAGGACAGAGGTTCCCAAACTTTTTTCTCATAGACCACTTTCAAAATTTTGTTGGTTCCGATGGACCCTCTGCAGCTACATTTCTACCATACTCCCAAAATTCGTACTACTTCGTGGTTGGGCTATTTACACGCACAACCAATAGAGGTACATATATCCCGACTGATGCCGTCTCTCCAGGGAAAACTATACCTTACCCATACATACGCACATACGCACTCACGCCTGTAATCCCCGAAGGGGTAGGTAGAGGTGTAACCAGTACACCCACATTTCGCCGAGCGTATTTCCGTCCCTTTATGTGATAGGGGGCGAGCCTATCGCCATACCGGGCATAAATTCCAGACTCCGGGCTGATACTGAGCATTTCATAATAGAAAAACCCAATACCACTATACCCGACCCGGGGATCGAACCCGAGACCTCAGAGTTGACCTCAATCGTAACGCGTACGCATTATAACTGCGCCACCGAGGCAGTCATACCTAGACCTTACCATCAAACAAAATATTAGTCGTGAATTAATGGCAGGAAAACGCATTAGCGTTGATAATACCGGAACAAAGAGTTATTCAACAGAATAAAATCTTTCATTCTGGCCAATTTTTAAACAATACCGAATGCATTTGTTCAAAATGATTGACACATCCGATATGAAAAATTCTTGATTCCACATCATTCAAAAATAACGTATTTTCGTCGACATTTTGTTCCTGTGTTCGATTTTTGAAATTATTTTTTTTTGGCTTGAAACCAAATGGCTTTCCGGCCAATTATCGGTATTTCTGTAGATAGTAATAAAAACAAAATTATTGGGTGTTGATAATGTTTTTTTTTATGATTTGCATAATTCTTTTTGTTTCATACAGTTTCTTTGTTACTCGTAGTTATTTAAATTTGGAAACCATTCTTAGCGCACACACCTCTAACTTTTCGTAGTTATAAATAACAAGCTTTTGCTCGCGTCTCCGCCCGCGTGCTAGTCATTTTCCGGGAAATTTATGAAACATTACAACCCTGCTCTCATGAATCATAGCGTGTAATAGATATAAATCTTTCAGAAGATACTGACTAAATGATAGTGAAAACCGTATCAAAATCCGTTGCGTGGTTTAGGAAGAGTTAGCGGGTAAACAGACAGACGCGGAAAGCGTTGGCGTTGCTTCTGTTTATGAGCAGGCGTGGCGCTTACCATCAAAGTAGCAACCTGCGGGTCTCGTCATTCAAGCTAAAAAAAACACATCTTCGAAATTCTTATGGAGAAATTCTCAGTACCATGCAGTGCTTTGTAAATCAAAGTCTTGTGTGCCGTTGCTTCTGTTTATGGGCAGCTATTCGTATGGCGCTAACAATCAGGCGAGCGATCTGCTCGTTTCGTCATTCATAATAAAAATAAAATAAAATAATTGTTCTTCTATGGAATGCGCTCCCGCTCGAAATTAGAATGTCTGTAAGTCGTTGTGCGTTTAAGGTGAAGGTCCGACAGTTGCTGTTAAACCAAATGGCAGGATCATCACAACTGTAGTATATAATATATGTATGAATATGTATATACATATAAATATATATTTATATATATTATTAATTGTTTAATATGTATATTATTTATTATTGTATGTATTTATGTACCTATATATGAATATTATACGTATCCTGTATGTAGCTTCTCTTTCTGTAAATTTATTTATCCTTATATTGTTTTTTTATGTATTAGTTAGTACATATATTGAATATTGTTCTTTTCTCTAACTTGGATCATTATTTTTGCACCTACCTTCTTCTATCTCTGCACCACCTTTGGTTGACTGGCAGAGAATGCCTCCGGCATTAAGTCCGCCTTTACATAACTTGTATGAAGTGTAAATAAATAAATAAAATAAAATAACCTATTTTTTTTTTTTTTTTTCCGCTGGCAACCCTGGGTCCAACAGCTGATTTTCGCTGTCCTTGAATAATAATTAATTAATAATAGTTTTAACCTAAATAATATCGCAGATTGTATTTAAAGTTAAGTGTATTATCATTGTTATATCGTGTATTATAATAAGTGATAGTTATTGTGCGTAATATAGACCTCAAGTGCTAAACATAAAGTCGGTAGGTGGGTAATTGACACAAGTAAAATTTCGGAACTTATTGTTCTTGTATTTGGAAGTTTTAAATCGGTAATAATACTTTTTGGGTGAGTTATTGCTTTATTTTGCTTATTTCCCCTGTTTTACCAGTAAAAGCAGAGGTAAGTAGGTACGTAATACTTTGCTTATTGTGCAATTACCCAAGCACGTAGCTGTCAATCTTTTCCCTTGCATTTTTAAATAATACCTCTTCTAGTCTTAGTTTTTATATAAAACTTAGATATTAGAATAACCGCCTAAAAAATGATGACACGTAGAGGCTTGGCTCGCCAGGAGGAGTCCAAACTCCAAGTGGTACTGCATGAGTTGAAAATTGCAAGGGAGAGGTGCGATCTGCTGGATCGTGAGAGGGATGATAACGAAAAGGAGCTGTTGGAAATCCTAGATAAAAATGTAGTTTTAAAAAACGAGTTATCAGCATTACATACTCAGCTGATAACTTTAACTGATGAGCGGGACTATTTAAAAAATATTGTAGAAGGGTTTGTTAAATGTAGCGAAGAGTATGAGGCAGCCTTGAACACTATCACAGAACTTCAGTGTGAACTACGAGAAGCTCACCAACACATCTCGCAGCTAGAAGAGGCCACCCGTGCTGACAGCGAACAAAAAACCCAGAGCTTGTTTGATGAACTTGTGACTAAGTCCCCCGCTCTTGTTTCTGTTGCCCCTAGCAATACCGTCCCTTTAATAGACCTTACAAGAGATAATTCAATCCACTCAACCTCTGCAGGGAGAATTGCTGGAGCCAGCAGAAACAAACTTAAAAAATATATTAGGATTAATAGGTACATAAATAAGACTGAAAAATTAATAAATAAACAAAAAGTATTTCATAAATGTCTAAATAATACAAACAAAAAATTAGAATTAACTGAACAATTAGACTTATATGCCTTACAACTAGAACAAAATAGAAATAAGTATGAAGCGGACACACAGGTATTGAACTTGGAAATCTCAAATTTACACACTTCCCTGCAGTTAATGACCAGCAGGTATAAAAACGCTCAGAAAGAAATTGAGGATCACACAACAGCTATGACAGAATTAATTGAGCTTAGTAAATATAATGCTGAGAGGTTTGATTCCTTGCAGAACCATACAACTATTTGTTCCTGTAAGTGTCTTAGCGATTCACAGCTGGAGTGTGAAGCCTCTTTGCAAACACCACCCATGTCAATGCTGTGTGATAGTTTGCATACCAGTAACCGTTCCAACAGCTCCCAGATTCGTGAGAAAACCAATAAACTTTCTCATGACGTTGTCATTTTTTGCGATGAGATAGGCAAGGACATGGGTCAATTGCTTGCTATGGACCTGGGAAAATTAGTATTTAATAAATGTATGCCTAATGCCTCTTATGAGAACATAGTTAACAGTATTTGCAACAGTAAATTCTCATCTGATACAAAATTAGTATTATTTTCAGGTAACAGAGGCAATGTAAACAAAAAACAGCTAGTGCAATGTTTTGACAAATTGCAGGCGGTATCAGTAAAAGAAATTGTAATGTTTACATTTCCTTATAGTAGAAGTTTGCCAGCGGCGGAAAATACCTTAAGGTATAACCTTAACTTGACAATGCACACTATGTCGTGCAACAACAAAAAAATTCATTTAATAGACACTAACAATTATGTTAGTAATAAATATTTTTTGACAAGAGATAAATATTATCTTCCTTTATATTGTAAGAGACAGATAGCTAATGCGCTATCTTATTATTTTAATATATCAGCCAAGAATTTGGCTAATAGACATGCTTTTATTGAGCATAATAGTAATGACTTAGATTATAGTAATCTGAAAAATTTGACATTTAATCATTTAAATTAAACCTTAAGACAATAGAGACAACCTCTTGCTTTAATAATACAATAAATAAATGTAAGATTATTAAACTGGTACATCAAAATATTCAGGGGATCTGTAGTAAAACCCTTGAAATTGAATTATTTATGAACTGTAATAATATTGACATTTTATGCATTACAGAACACTGGCTTCAAAGCCATCAGTTCATATTTAATTTCAATAATCATATGTTGGGTAGTTCGTTCTGTAGAGAAAATGCCATTCATGGTGGCTCATTAATATTAATTAATAAACAATTTACATTTAAAGAACGTAAAGATATTGTGAGCCTCTCTGTTGAACGGATAATAGAGATAGCCTGTTTGGAGTTAGAGCAGCTTGTTGTATTGAGTGTATACAGACCACCAGCGGCATTATATGATTGTTTTGAAAATGTCATGGATGAAGTATTGGCAAAGATTTGTAAACTAAATAAAAGTGTAATTATATGTGGTGACTTTAATGTTAATTTGTTAGAGGAGTCTTCCTTAAGTCTTAGGATTAGGAATTTGTTCAATTCCTATAATCTCGTAAATGTTTTCTTGGAGCCAACTAGGATAACTGCCACTTCAGCTACATGTCTAGACAATATATTTACAAACATTATTCCAAAAACTGAACAGGTGATTAATCAACTAGACTCTGATCATTGTGGACAGTTAATTACTTTTCAGACAGAATGCAAAAATATGTCAAAACGAGTTATTACTGTGGTGCCTAAAACTGTAGGTCGGTTGGAGATCTTTAAAAATAAACTTTTAAGTAAACTGCCCTTATTATTATTCAGTGACAATCCTAACCAGCTGTACAATTCTTTTTTTGAAATATATTGTACAGAGTTTAATTCTACTTTTATCCCCAAAAAGATCTCAGTTACAGGAACTGCAACCTTCAGTGAATGGGCTACTATTGGTATATGTAAAAGTAGAAAAAGGCTTTATGAATTGTATGAGGAAAGACATTATAATAAGAGTGATACTTTTTGTCAGTATGTAAAAAAATACTCCAAATTATTTAAAAAGATTTGTCATGTAGCAAAATGTAATTATATAAGTTCCAAAATAAAAAGTAGTACTAACAAAATAAAAACAACTTGGGACTTAATCAACAAGGAGACTGGAAAAATAAAACAAAAATCTAATGACTATAACCTTGCTTTTGAAAATAAGATTGTTACATCAGATATTGAAGTAGCTACTGCTTTTGAAAAATTCTTCACTGACATTCCAATCTCTACCACAAAATCATTAAACTCGTCCCCTTCTGTTGCTGAATCATTATTGAAAAAAAATATAAATTGTTGTAATAATGATTTTAGATTCCGTTATATAAGTGACATAGATATTATAAAAACTTTTAATACCCTTAATGTTAAAAGAACAGCCGATCTTTGGGGTAACTCTGTTGAGATTACAAAATCTATAATTAATGTAGTAGCACCTGAACTAGCCATAGTTTTCAATCAATGTATCGACTGTGGCGTATTTCCTGATTTAATGAAAAATAGTAAAATTATACCATTGTTTAAATCAGGGAGCACATCCGACCCCAGTAATTTTAGACCAATTTCCGTGCTACCCACATTTAGTAAGATTTTTGAAAAGTTAATTTTTGATCAAATGCAGACTCACTTTAGCACAAATAATTTGCTGCATAAGAAACAATTTGGCTTTACAAGGGGTCGTTCAACCACTGATGCCGGGGTTGAACTTTTAGAAAATATTTTTAACGCCTGGGATGATTTCCACGACGCCTTAGGCATTTTTTGTGACCTATCAAAGGCATTCGATTGCGTTTCTCATGATACATTAGTCAGGAAGTTACGCCACTATGGCATTAGGAATACTGCACTGAATCTTCTTATTTCTTATTTGGATAATAGGATTCAGAAAGTTGACATAAATGGCCAGAGATCATTGGGATCTGTAGTCACAATGGGTGTTCCACAGGGTTCCATACTCGGTCCATTTCTATTTCTCGTTTATATAAATGATTTGCCTCATGTTATTAAAGACGATCAACGGATAGTGTTATTTGCAGATGATACCTCACTTCTATTTAAACTGAAACGACAGCAACCTGTTACTGACGATGTAAATAATACTATTTCTAAAGTAGTGAACTGGTTTAATGTTAATAACCTACTTTTAAACGAGAATAAAACTAAGTGCGTTAGATTTGTGACACCAAATGTTAAACCCATTAAGACTAGCGTTATTATAAATGGAGAGGAGTTGAGCCTTGTGAACACCACCAAATTCTTGGGTATAACTTTAGACTCTAAGCTTCAATGGGGACCACATATAAACCAGTTGTCGAAAAGGCTTACCTCTGCAGCTTACGCGGTCTACAAAATTCGCCAGTTAACTGATGTAGAAACAGCACGATTAGTATATTTCAGTTATTTTCATAGTGTAATGTCGTATGGCATTTTATTGTGGGGAAATGCTGCCGACATTCAAACTATCTTTGTGCTGCAGAAAAGAGCCGTTCGATCAATTTACAATCTAAATCGTGGGCACTCGCTAAAGGATTTATTTAAAGAAATAAATATATTGACTGTCGCCTCTCAGTATATATATGAGAACCTGATGTATGTAAAAAAGAATATTAATTCTTTTACAACAAACAGCGACATTCATATGATAAATACTAGAAATAAGAATAAACTGATATTGCCCATGACCAGACTTCAAAAAATTAGTAACTCTTTCAAGTGTCAAAGTATACGTTTCTACAACAAAATTCCAAGCCATATTCAACTATTAAGCCTTAATAAATTTAAATTATGTATTAAACTTAGGCTTTGCCAAAAAGGTTATTATAGTGTGAAAGATTACTTGGAAGACAAAACAGCTTGGAATTGAGCCGCTCACTCCTTACAAAATTGGGTGTACCTAGGTCTCTTCTTTTATATAATATATTGTTTAATATTGACTGCTCTATTGGCGCAATATTAGTATTTAAGGCAATACTGACATGTTGATTTTTTAAATTTTTATAACATTTATTATATATTTTGTTTTTTTTTTTTTGTGAGTGCGAGTGCCAAGTATGTCTGGTATACTCTTGGCCATTTCTTCAAAAGGCCAATCCAGGAATTTCTTTACATTACACTCGCATAATTCTGTAAAACAATGTCTGGACATTAAAAGAGGCCGTAACCCATGAGTTTGTTTCGGCATTTCTTCTCATGGCTAGCCCCGAAATGCCGTCTTAAATATAATGTAGCATAAAAAATGATTGACATGTAAAAGTGATATTTATGATCCAATTTACAGAATAAATGATTTGATTTGAATTTTGAATTTGCACTGACACGAAATCCGCTAATTTTATTTTGAAGCTAATAAGTTTTTAAGGCTTATAAAGTTTTAAAATATGACAATGTTTATATTACTATTAAAATTGTTCTTAGCATTCGTATCCTTTTATGTGGTGAAAGTTGCTAGACGTACAATGGTTGTGTAAAGTTCATAGTCATTATACGAAGTTTGCGAGGTCCATCAGGCGCTTGTGATGTGGTTGTACTACGAGCGGGTAAAGGAATGTCACTAATTGTCAAAGACTGCCTCGGTGGCGCAGTTGTAATGCGTACGCGTTACGATTGAGGCTAGCGCTGAGGTCTCGGGTTCGATCCCCGGGTCGGGTAAAGTGGTATTGGGTTTATTAGCAGTTTACGCGATAGGGTTCATTGTTATTAGTTTTTTATTATTTACTCGTATAACAAGTTATGTTTTTTTTTATAGTTTAGATCGGCAAACGAGCATGTGGGTCACCTGATGGTAAGTGATCTCCACCGCCCATGTACGCCCGCAATACTAAAATAATCAATGCGTTGCCGACCTTAAAGGAAAGGGATAAGTAAGGGATTAGGAAGGGGAGGGGAATTTGGGCCTCCGGATATCTCACTCACCGTACGAAACGCAGCAGCAAGCTGCTACTTTACGCCGGTTTTCTGTGAGACAGTGGTAACAACCCGGACGAGCCGGCCCATTCATGCTGTAGGTAGACAAAATTGTCTACAGCGTGGCTTTACTACTCACTATGTACCCAAATCCTATTGCAAAAGAATTTTATAAATCCATCTGCAAAATATGGTCATTGTACACGGAAAAGCGTATGTAAAATTGTTACTTCCTAATATGTCTAATTTGACTGCCTCGGTGGCGCAGTTGTAATGCGTACGCGTTACGATTGAGGCTAGCGCTGAGGTCTCGGGTTCGATCCCCGGGTCGGGTAAAGTGGTATTGGGTTTTTCTATTACGAAATGCTCAGTATCAGCCCGGAGTCTGGAATTTGTGCCCGGTATGGCGATAGGCTCGCCCCCTATCACATTGTGGGATGGAGATACGCTCAGCGAAATGTGGGTGTACTGTGTGTGAGTGCGTATGTATGAGTGCGTATGTGTAATATTCGCATAAACCTAAGAAATCACTAATATTTTATATCCCGCTTACATTATAACCACGCACCGCCGGTATACACGCGAACCCTTATTCTAATGGTGTCGCTGGATACGCCCCTTCGGTGTCATGGCGGGTTAAACTCCACGTTGTTTTCACTTTACATTTTTTAAATCAAATTTAATGGTGTTGGGGGCAGTCGTGCAGTTTCTTTTAAGGCTTTATAACTTCGTCTTTGGGTCTGATTTGACGTGATTTTTTAATGGTACAAAATGATTTGCAAATCATATCCGCTAAGTATTTACTGTCCCATTGCTAGGTGTAGCTCTCCTGTATTAAAATTGGTATAGCCACTCTGTAGACAGTTTTGTCTACAGCATGAATGGCTCGACCGGGTTGTTACCACTGTCTTAAAGAAAATCGACGTGAAATAGCAGTCAGATATCTGGAGGACCAAATTGCCTTCCCCTTCCGAATCCCTTAATACCTTCCCTTTAGGTCAGCAACGCGTCCATGATTCTTCAGGTATTATGTATTTTCATGGGCGGTGGAGATCACTTATCATCAGGTGACCCATTTACCCATTTGCTGGCTTCTGATACAACACTGGCACTTTTTACGAGTGGTAGAGCCACGCTGTATAGCACGAACGGGCCGGCTCGTCCGGGTCGTTACCACTGTCTCAAAGAAAACCGGCGTAAAGTAATAGCTTGCTGCTGCGTTTCGTACGGTGAGTGAGATATCCGGAGTCCCAAACCCCCTCCCCTTCCCAATCCCTTAATTATACCTTTCGTTTAAGGTCGGCTATGCACCCATAATTTTTTTGGTATTGTGGGCGTACATAGGCGGTGGAGATTACCATCAGGTAACTCGTATACTCATTTGCCGGCCTCTAGGTTAAAAAAACACTTGTTTTTTTATAGTTAATTATGAAAAAACTGTCTTCAAACTACAACACGGTATGCTTTATATCATTTTTCAAAATGACAGCTACTGGTATGTATGGGCTGTCGACTGATGTAAAATTAGATTCGTTAGGACATATGGCCGCCTCCGTGGCGCAGTGGGCGAGTAGCCGGCTGCGAAGCGAGAGGACGTGGGTTCGATTCCTGCATTGAGACGAAATGTGTACTGTGATCCACAAATATTTGTTTCGGGTCTGGGTGTTGTGGGACCGCAAAGTCCCGACACAGGTTTACCTAGTGTGGTGTCAGGACTATATTGTGTGTGACTGCTGGGTGTGTTTATTATTATTATTATATTTTAAATTTAAAATGTAAATGTGTTTTAAATTTCTCGGCGAAATGTGGGTGTACTGGTTACACCTCTGCCTACCCCTTCAGGGATTACAGGCGTGACTGCGTATATTTAAATTTAAAATGTACACTAATACTTACTTCATAGTTTGTTTGGAGCTGCTTTACTTCACTTACTGACTCACGCTTGTAATCCCCGAGAGTGTAGGCAGAGGTGTAACCAGTACACCCATATATCGCTGAGCTTATTTCAGTCACATGATGTGATAGGGGCCTATCGCCATACCGGTCACCTAATACCACTTTTACCTGACCCGCGGATCCAATCCGAAACCTCAGCACAGCAGTCGTGCCGCGTACGCATAACAACTGCGCCACCGAGACAATCCAAATAATGTACACAATAATTATAATCTAGTACTTACCTATTCAAAAGAGCAACTCTAGAGTTTCTTGCGCGTAATTTTTCTAGAAAAACAGCCTTTCTGACTGGTAATAGAGTTATTCACGGAATCTAAACAAAGTTTAACATTTTATGGATTCAATAAATGTTTACATTTTTTAGTCATGCCTACAGCATCGTTACGACTTATAAGAACGGAACATTGAAAATATATCCTTCCAGATATTAGAAATCAATAAATATACACACACCCAACAGTCACACACAATCCTGACCCCACACTAGGTTAACCTGTATCGTGGGTATCATAAACTACGAGGGAATCCTAAAATACCAAGACCCGAAACAAACATATGTTTCGGTGCGGGAATCGAAACCACGGCCTCTCGCTTCGCAGTCGGCTACTCGCCTACTGCGTCACGAAGAAAGATGCCTGAAGTTATTGGTAGATATTATAATAAAAGTTTGTCAGTTTTTGATTTTGAATGTTTGTTAGTCAATCACGCCTTAACAGCTAAACGGCTTTGGATGAAATTTGGAACTTAGATAGACCATGACCTGGACATAGGCTTTTTATCCTGGAAAAGGCCATTCACGCGGACGGAGCTGCTAGGAAAAGCTATATGTATATGTATCTACACATTCCACAAGGCCACCATTCGGAATTTTTACTAAACAATGCTTTGATTGAATTCAACGAAATAAACACATATTTTATCGACGCGTGGAAGTAGTGTTTGATCTCAACGCACCTGGATTCTAATAAATTTTAAAGAGCAACTGTTCTTGGAAGCATTTTGTAGAAGATTACAAATTTACATAGAAATTTACAAGGTGATGTAAGAAAGAAAGAAAGATAACATTTATTCAGCATGCATACACAACATAGACAAAGGTAGATATTGTATATAAGAATACACAATATTATAGACTTACAGAGAAAAAGAAAAAAAAATGGCAGTTGTAGAGACTGCCGATAGAAGAGAAAACTTAGAACTTTAAGTATTAAATTTTGAAATTTCATAATGTTTGAATTAAAATTATCAACATCAATCTGGTTTTCACATCTATTGACACTCCGAGCAACAATTAAATGCATGTTTATATGGTTTTTAGTACTCACTATTGTACTGCACAATGATTCTATACTTAAACGATCCAAATAATAATTAAAAAAAAAAACTATTTCAACAATGCACAGTGTATACACATTGAACTTTTCACTAAATCCATTCAAATTCACTTATAACATATACACAGCACTAATGTTGCACAATACGTCAGATGTATAGCTACAGATATACTGCTATAAGCTAGTCAGTGACGCGAACGCGCGAGATTTCACCCATCCAACAAAGTGTCTAAAGCGCACAGTACACGGCCGCTGCCCAACGCGGCTAAAGAAGTTTTCACTTCAAAAATAGTTAAAGGGTCGGACAGTGTGTCTTGTGATATCCTGCTGAAAGGGTCTTAGTTCAGCATAATGCCAGGCAAGGTAAACTGCTGGTTTTCAACTAGGGCCCATATTAATAAACCGATCTCAGTTTAGTAATCAAGTACGTTATCAGCTGATACGTTCTCAAGATGAGGTCAGCTTCTTAAGATCATCGCTATTTAATAAACACGTATCAACATCATCTCAAATAATAACGTTCTCAAGAACAGCGCCACAAATCACGTCATTTGAGAGTCTGCTCTTACATCAAATTGAACGAAGAGCATGCCAGTTTATTAGTATAATCTATGGAAGAATGCCTATCATTCATCTACGTTTTATTATTGCGGAAAATAAAGTTATTGAAATGTCATAACGAAGTTGAAATTGTAACAAAATAATATTATTAAACTATACATCTTTTTTTACGTAAGACACAATGAATCAATTAAAATGTGGTAATATATTCATGAACATATACCTACTACTACAAAATAAAATAAAACGCAATCGAAAAAATACCACGCGGGTCGGGTAAAACGCGGCGGGAGTGACGACCAGTGTTGCTTTTATAGCATTTTGGGTAGTTTTTGGCCTTGTTGCGTAATTAAATATATTATTTTATAATTACATAAACATAATATGTAATACTGCAAAAGTGGCATTCATACACAAAAGTAATTCTAGAGGGGGTTATCCATCCAAAATTGTTGGATTGGATCAATATCGAGGTATGTGAATAAATTTCAGCAATAATTATTTTAAACTCCATAATTCCGATTAATACACATTCACAGTTCACGTTGTTAAGTCACCAATTTACTGTACTCAAGAATCGGCATCTTACTACACATGTCAAGAAGGTTCTTGAGACCTGAGTCTAGTTTACAACATGAACTCAGCTGATAACGGGTACTCAGTTAATAGCTCAAGTTTGGTTTATTGTATAGTTCAGCATCTTGAGTATTTACTTATGGTCCGTCTCAATACTGAGATCGGTTTATTTAATACGGCCCTAAGACCCCCCGTAGTGACTCACGGATATAGTTCCTACGTAATGAACAAAAAATATAAAATAAAACAAAGATATACATAGATACAATACAAATACAGAAGATTTTTAAAAACATGATACGAGTATGTATTATATATACACAAGGTATATATATATATATATAATACTAGCTTTTACCCGCGGTTCCACCCGCATGAATGCTTTTTTCCAGGGTAAAAGTAGCCTATGTGGAATTTTCTTATATAGAAATAGTGGGCGACAACGGTGGGTGCGGCGTAGCGCGGAGGTCCCGTTATCGGTGTGAGAAACGTGCTTGAGAAAAATACTAATATCGCTATTAAAATAAGGATTGATCGTAGAAAGGGAAAATTAAAAAAAAATATGGGTGGGTCACCCTTATCATTTAGAAAATCATGAAAAATAGATGTTGGCCTCTTCTCAGACCTACCCGATATGCACACAAAATTACAATATACAATACAATACAAATCGGTCCAGCCGTTTCGGAGGAGTTTGGTAACAAACACCGCGACTTCAAAATACCGTGAGTTCTTTCTGCGTAGATCGGACTAGTGTCAACTAACTTTTTAAATAATAAAATAAAAAAATATATAATATTAAAATGAAAGTAGGCAATGTAACATTAACTTTTCGAGACGACCTACACCTCAGTCTCTCCCGTGACTACGAAGGCTGAAAAGCTTTCGAAACATCGGGACTAAAATAAAAATTAAACCGCTATAAAATCCGTATTAACTAGTTTTATTTCAATGTGTAATATTCGCGTAAACCTAAGAAACCACTATGGATGGATATTTATGGACTGTGGTGATTACTCACCATCTAGGTAACCCAGTTGTTCGTTTTCCGCCCTACTTAAAAACCATGTGAAAAGTTAGCGTGATTTGAGATCGCGTGTGACTCTCGCCAACGTGTCACAAAGTTTTAATACATTTCATTTTGCCATGTTATACTTAATTACTTTTAACAACGTTATAAATTATACGTAATTAAAACACTGCCTCGGTGGCGCAGTTCTAATGCGTACGCGTTACGCTACACGCGTATGCTAACGCTGAGGTCTCGGGTTCGATCCCCGGGTCGGGTAAAGTGGTATTGGGTTTTCTATTACGAAATGCTCAGTATCAGCCCGGAGTCTGGAATTTGTGCCCGTCTTGAATAGGCTTGCCCCCTATCACATCGTGGGACGGAGATACGCTCGGCGAAATGTAGGTGTACTGGTTACACCTCTGCCTACCCCTTCGGGGATTACAGGCGTGAGTGCGTATGTATGTTTTTGTTGAACTTAGTATCTTTTTGATGGCGGAAAGCAGAGTTATTGTTTTTGTTGGTTTATATAATAAGCACTCCGCCTGTGTTCTTGAAGGTGTTGGCAGAGGTGCAACAAGTGTGTAAGCTCTGTTGTGTTTCGGTTTGAAGGAAATTGAAGCCAGTAAAAGTACTGGACATTATGAGACTTAACATCTTGTGTCTCGGGATGACGAGCGCAGTTCAGTGCCACGCAGTGTTCTGTAATCCAGAGTTCTGTGTGACGTCGCTTCTGTTTATGGGCAGGCGTGATGTTAACCATCAGGCGAGTGGACTGCTCGTCTCGTAATTCAAGTAAATAAAAAAAAAACTTCAGGCAAACATAGCAAGATGTGCACAAATGAGCCGAAATACCTATAATAGTATCCGCAGCTTTCTATATAAGTTTATCAATAAAAATATCATAATACCAAATTACATACGAACTATAATATACGATCAAAGGCCGCGCTGGCAACCCTACACGTGCCGGTTCAAAGGTGCTGGTAAGGTGGCAATCCCGGCGTAATTGGCAACATTAATTAATGATCGATTGTATAACATTTTGAGGACGACAAACTAAATATGATTAAGTTTAATTATTGCCGGTTTTTGCGCTGCTTTTGAATGTAGTTTTTTTATTGCATAGGTCGACAAATGAGCAAGTGGGTCACCTGATGGTAAGTGATCACGACCGCCCATGTACGCCCACAATACCAAAAGAGTCATGGGCGTGTTGCCAAAGGAAAGGGATAATTAAGGGATTGGGATGAGGAGGGGATTTGAGCCTCCAGATATCTCACTCACCATTCGAAACACAGCAGCAAGCTGTTACTTTACGTCGTTATTCTTTGACACAGTGGTAACGACCCGGACGAGCCGGCCCATTCATGCTGTAGACAAAATTGTCTACAGCGTGGCTCTACCACTCGTTTTCCGGGATAAAAGGAGCCTTTGTCCCTAACTCAGGGCATGGCTTATCTTTGTGCAAAGTTTTATCGAAATCCGTTTAGTAGTTAAAGTGTGATTCATTAACAAACATCCAAATTCTCAAACATAAAAACTTTTTTTTTATTAACTTGAGTGACGAATCACGTAGTTCGCTTGATGTTAAGCGCCACGCCTGCTCATAAACAGAAGCAACGCCACACAGAACTTTAAATAACAAAGTACTGAATGACACTGGACTACGCTCGCCACCCCAAGACATAAGGTGCTAAGTCTCATAATGCCCAGTAATTACACTGGCTTCAATGTCCTTCACACCGGAACACAATAGTGCTTACACACTGTTGTTTGGCGGCAGAAATAGAAAAAGCGGTGGTACCAACCCAGCTGGCCTCTCGCATACGAGGGACCTACCACCTTGTAAAATATTGTTAAATTAAATTCTTCTGGTATAGTGGGTGTTCATGGTTGGTGGAGATCAGGTACCTTAAGGAGAATCTTTGAATTACAAAGCACTGCATGGCATTGGACTGCGCTCGTCATCCCGAGACACAAGATGTTAAGTCTCATAATGCCCAGTCATTTTATTGGCTTCAATGTCTTCCAAACCGAAACACAACAGTGCTTATACACTTGTTGCACCTCTGCCCACACCTTCGAGAACACAGGCGTGAGAGCTTATTAATTAACCAACCAAAACAATGACCCTGCTTGCTACCTACCATCTCAAAGATACTGTCCAACAGAAATAGTACACAGAATTCACTCAAGCTAAAATAAAATTGGTTTTGTGCACATTTTACTGCAATCTCTGCACTTTACGCATGAAACTGAGCCGGGTCGGCATTTCCTTGTAATTTAGCACTCATTAAACAATCCTGTGTAATTTTACATCATACTTGCAAATACTTTAATATTACAGACGGGCTGTTTCGAAGTAAAATTGTGTTGCATACACGGCCGGGAGTGACGTCTAAGGTACGGGAGCGAGAGGAGTTAAGAGTACGCGAGATGGTGATATTGATACGGCTGTTTTGTTTTGTATTATTTTCATTACCAGTAAATACCATTCTCGAAGAAAGCCAAGATATAATATAGTTACTTACCTAAAATAACTCCAATTAAATAAATAATATATGGACGTAAATAATTACAATGTTTAATGGGTCACAATAAACAATTTCGTATTCATTTATCGAATTCAACGTTCGCAGCTATTCAAACGACAACGACGGCTTTTATCGCTTTCTCGCGGGCGATTAAATGAGTTGCGGTCAATTGACCGTAACTTAGTGCGCAATTTTTTTTGTACCGAACAGCCGGTCTAGTAGTATACATTTAAGTATTTGTATACTTGCAAAGAATTTCAACATTACCACGCACTTATAAACAACGATATCGTATTTCGAATCGCTTGGTGCACGCATTATCGTCCATTTATAATTCGCAACGAAAAACGTTTTACCTTTCTACAACTGTAATCGAATTTCGATTTTAAACTATGTGATCACGGTTCAAAACTGTACAATAGATCGTTGGTTGTTACGTATTAGTTTTTGTAGGCGTAGAATGAATATTATTGAGTTAGCTCACTCGCTAAGCCATTATTATTAGTTTGTGCGGGGTGCATACTGTGCATGATACTGTGTTTGACCGTTTGGGAGTTGTTTCGCTAAATTTATTCGCAATCGAATTTTCTTTACGATAGCGTATGGCTTTATTTACTGTGGCTTTACTTAGTTTTGCTAAATGTAGTGCAAGGATTTGCGAGTTATTCGGCAATTGTCACGTAATCCACGTTCACGAAAATATACCCGTAATTTCATTTGAAATTATAAACATCGATATGTATAATAGACTGCCCCGGTGGCGCAGTTGTAATGCGTGCACGTTACGACTGAGGCTGACGCTGAGGTCTCGGGTTCGATCCATATTGGGTTTTTCTATTACGAAGAGTTCAGTATCAGCCCGGAGTCTGGAATTTGTGCCAGGCCAGGAATTATAGGCGTGAGCACGTATGTATGTATGTATAATAGATCAGTCCAGCGCCTCTGGTGAATCGTATTGAAAACTATTAACCAATATATATTTCTTGTATACTAATGACAACCTCCGTGGCGCATTGGTCGAGTAGCCGGCTACGAAGTGAAAGGCCATGGGTTCGATTCCCACATCGAGACAAATGTTTGTGTGATCCACAAATATATGTTTTGGGTCTGGGTGTTTTCTCCCCAGAAGACTTGACGTCAGGCAAGCGGCCGGTCCCAAAACTACAAGCCAAATCTTTCTGTAACATGTGTTAAAAAGCGTATTGCGCCGACCCCACTGCGAGTGGGATAAGGATAAGTGGGACACACACAGACAGATAAAGGGGTCAAACATCCTTTAAACGGATTGTGAAGAAGCAATTAATCAGGCCGGCATAATTCTGCCGATCTGCGATAGATTCAGTATCTATCGTTGGTCGACAGTATTCATGGATTGCGCTACACTTACCATCAGGTGTAGCGTATTCACTTTGCCGAGCCAGGAAAAAAAAAAATATTATTCAAAGGATAAATAAATAAAATAAAATATAAAAAATACCATTCCAGGATTAACATATAAAAATGTGACTCGTTTATTTCGCAAACACTTATTTAGTTTCAGCTCATTCATACGAGAATTTCCAACGTGTGATAAAATGTAGTAATAAAACTGTCAGATAACAGTGGATTTATTATATTAACACAACACAGTGCTTTTCGACGTAATGTTTTATAGCATACCTAGGGACAAGACCCTGCTTCGCCCTGGCATATCAATGTAATATGCACGTAAACTTTACTCAAGACTGCCTCGGTGGCACAGTTGTAATGCGTACGCGTTACGACAGGCTGACGCTGAGGTCTCGGGTTCGATCCTCGGGTCGGGTGAAAGTGATATTGGGTTTTTCCATTACGAAATGCTCGGTATCCGCCCGGAGTCTGAATATGTGCCCAGTATGGCGATACGCTGGCCTCCTATCACATCATGGGACGGAAATACACTCGGCGAAATGTGGGTGTACTGGTTACACCTTTGCCTATCCCTTCGGGGATTACAGGCGTGAGTGCGTATGTATGTATGTATGTACTTTACTCAAGGAATTAAATAAATACACCCAACAGTTCACACACATAGTTCAGACCCCACACTAGGTTAACCTGTATCGTGGGTATCAGAAACTACGAGGGGCTTGCGGTCCCACAACACCCAGACCCGAAACAAATATTTGTGGATCACACAATCATTTGTCTCGATGTGGGAATCGAACTCACGGCCTCTCTCTTCGCAGCCGGCTACTCGCCCACTGCGCCACAGAGGCTGTCTCTAAATTCTCTAAATTATCATGAAAACTACATCAAAATCGATTAAGTATTTTAGAAGTATGAATACACACTCTTATGGAGTTCGTTAAGAAATTAATACGGGGACACTGAATATGGCAGCCCTTCCTATGCGAGTGACCGTCTGGGTTGGTACCACCGCTTTGTGTATTTCTACCGCCAAGGAGCAGTAGTTTAAAGGACATTTAGGCCAGTGATTACTTGGCATTATGAGACTTAACAACTTATGTCTCGGAATACGTACTCATTCACGCCTGTAATCGCCGAAGGGGTAGGCAGAGGTGCAACTTGTACACCCACATTTCACCGAGCGTATCTCCGTCCCACGATGTGATAGGGGGCGAGCCTATCGCCATACCGGGCACAAATTCCAGACTCCGGACTGATACTGAGCATTTCGTGATAGAAAAACCCAATATCACTTTACCCGACCCGGGGATCGAACCCGAGACCTCAGCGTTAGTCCCAATCGTAACGCGTACGCATTACAACTGCGCCACCGAGGAATGATCTGTTAATTTCGTTATTCAGGTTCCAGAAACTGATTTGAAGAGATTTTACTGGTCACCTACGATACAGGCATTGCCTAGTGTAGGGACCAGGAATATAACCTTAATACATACATACGTAGACTCACGCCTGTTTCCCATAGGGGTAGGCAGAGACAACAGATTTCCACTTGCTACGATCCTTGCATACCTCTTTGGCCTCATTCACTGTCATTAAATTGTTCATACATGTACGTCGGTTTAGGGTACTCTTGACCTGAGTATAACCTTAATTTCCTATGATATCATTTAAGTTAACCTAATAAGAAGTAATTAGTTTATTTCTAACTGCTTCGGTGGCGCAGTTGTAATGCGTATGCGTTACGATTAAGCTAAGGCTGGGGTCTCGTGTTCGATCCCCGGGTCGGGTAAAGTGGTATTGGGTTTTTCTATATCGAAATGCTCAGTATCAGCCCAGAGTCTGGAATTTGTGCCCAGTATGGCGATAAGCTGGCCCCCTATCACATCGTGGGACGGAGATACGCTCGGCGAAATGTGTGTGTACTAGTTACACCTCTGTTTACCGCTTCGGGGATTACAGGCGTCAGTGCGTATGTCGTTTATTTCTAAGAAATTGTATTGTTTGAGATGGAATAAGATAAAAGTTATTTCAGGTACCAGAAACTTGTAGACATCACACCAGACACCTCAAATTAGGTATATTGTTACTAAGCATATACAATATCCTTTTAAGGCGTAAAGGTAACTTGATAAATGTAACCGGATCACCCTTGGATGGCGTCATTAGATCACCCACGCAGACCTTTCTTCATAATTAATTGTCATTGGTCTAGCGACGACACGCCCGTGTATTCACTTGTACTAGTCCTGTATTATACACGTCCCACTGCTGGGCACGGGCCTCCTCTACTTAATGAGAAGGTTTAGGCCTTAGTCCACCACGCTGGCATAATGTAGATTACAAAAAAAACAATTCCACGTCTAAAATTGCCGATGACTTTATGCATAGGTTTTAATAATGCATGGACTAAAAAATTGCAAATTAAAAGCCATTTAATATAAAATTAAACTGACTTAAAAAAAACTAGAATACAATATTTTTTTTTTGAGTCGGTGATATCAATAATTTAATATTAAACTTTAGTACCACTACCGCAGTAAACCCTATCAAACTAATATTATCAATGTGAATGTAAGTTTGTTTGTTACGCTTTCTCGCGAAACCTACTTACTTACTTTGTACACATATTCTTGGAGATATAAGAAGTAACATACGATACTTTTTATGAAAAAAAAAACCTATTTGTTTGTTACGCTTTCACGCCTAAATCACTGAACCGATTTTAATGAATTTTGATGTAGAGATAGATCGGACCCTGGAGACGGTTATAGGCTACGTTATATTTCGGAAAAGCCTATTCACGCGGGCGGAGCCGCGATCAAAAGTTAGTCGAATATAAAAAAATATATCTAAATTGGTCCACATTTGGCAATTATACGTAAAGGTGGTAGGACTTTCGTATGCGAGAGGCCGTCTGGGTTAGTATCACTGTTTGTCTATTTCTGCCTCCAAGCAGCATTGTTTAAGCATTCTTGTGTTCCAGTTTGTAACATCTTATGTCTCGGGGTGACGAGCGCAGTCCAGTGCCATGCAGTGCTTTGTAATTCAAAGCTCTGTGTAGTCTTGCTGCTGGTTGCTGCATGCCTACCCATAAGAGTAGGCATGGCGCTTAACATCAGGTGAGCAACTACGAGATTCAAGCTAAAAAAAGACTAACATACATAAAAATATATATGTACTAGCTTTTGCTCGCGTCTCCAGGGTCCCATCTATCTCTATATCAAAATTCGTCAAAATCAGTGATTTAGGCGTAACAAACAAATAGATTTTTTTATCATAAAAAGTATCCTATGTTACTTCTTATACCTCCAAAAATATGCGTACATGATGATCGGTTAAGTAGTTTTCGCGTGAAAGCGTAACAAACAAACTTACATTCACATTTATAATATTAGTATGGAGTATGATACAGACGAATTATTAAGAATCTTAGTTTTTTTTAGGCGTTTAAAAACATCTTACTTTGTGGCTCTATATCATTTAGAATACTAAAATATATTTACATTAGTTAAAATCTTTACTCAATGTCTTTAAATCTGGACTCAACGGTAGGCAGCGGCCTGGCTGTGCTCTGGCATTGCTGAGGTCCATGGGCGGCGGTAACCACTTACCATCAGGTGAGCCGCCCGCTCGTCTGTCTATCTAGGGGAATTAAAAAAAATATTCTAACAAAACTACTGCCTCGGTGGCGCAGTTGTAATGCGTACGCGTTATGATTGAGGTCAACGCTGAGGTCTCGGGTTCGATCCCCGGGTCGGGTAAAGTGGTATTGGGTTTTTCTATTACGAAATGCTCAGTATCAGCCCGGAGTCTAGAATTTGTTTCCAGTATGGCGATAGGCTCGCCCCCTATCACATAAGGGATGGAAATACGCTCGGCGAAATGTGGGTGTACTGGTTACACCTCTGCCTACCCCTTCGGGGATTACAGGCGTGAGTGCGTATGTATCTAATAAAACTATTTAATATCTAAACTAGATGCGTCATGCTTGTCAAAGTATCTGGAATAGTACATAGCCCTTAATACCATAGAATTTACGGGATTAGCAAAACAGGTTAATACAATATCCAAAGGGCATTCACCTAATAGTCCTAATACCTAACTTACCGTAGCATAAGTCTCCAGACGATTGGGATATTATATGTCAATTTACAAAGGAATTTCCACTTTTAGTTGATGGAATAAAGTATGTTTTCTATTGGCTAGATTAAAGAATCACTTGGAAGGAAAATCGTCGCCTTCCGCCTCTAAATTGGGTCGGCTTGCAAAACAGACAATGGACGAAGTTTTATGAAGTTTTAGTCCTCCGAAACAAGTTTAACGAGACAATTCTGTGGTCCCAGAAGATGCATGCGGCAGTTTTCAGCGCAGTGGTTGTGAAAAGGGAGGCTGTTTCGAGATAAATTTCTGTGTGGTCTATAGATATTTCTTTTTGGTGTTTACGACGCTGTGGAAAGAGAGGCCGAGGTAAATTTATGTATGGTCTATAGATATTTATTTTAGGTGTCTATTATCTTCTTTTTTAATACATGTTACAGAAAGATTCGATTTGTAGTTTTTACGACCTGCCTGACGTCAACCCCTGTGGGGAGAAATCACCCAGGCCCGAAACAAATATTTATGGATCACATATTTTTCTCGGTGCGGGAATCGAATCCGCAGCCTTTCTCTTCACAGCTGGTTACTCTCCCACTGCGCCACGGAGGGTGTCAGTCACGTCAATTACATTAACATTACACTTAAAAACTACGAGTGGTATGTTACGAGTGGTTGAGCCATCCTGTAGGCAGTTTTATCTACAATATGAACGGGGCTCATCCGGGTCGGTACCACTGACTCAGAGAAAACAGATGTAAATTAGCAGCTTGCTCAATATCACTTTTACCAGACCTGCGGATCCAACCCGCAACATTGTAACGCGTACGCATTACAACTGCGCCTCCGAGGCAGTCTTTTACTACATCTTATATATAAAATTCTCGTGTCACAATGTTCGTTCCCATACTCCTCCGAAACGGCTGGACCGATTTGTATGAAATTTTTTTGATCCCCTAAATGTTAAGGGTGGTCCACCCCTATATTTTTTTTATAGACAAAATTTTTTGTTTTTATTTTTTTATGATACAGCATTATATAATACATACAACCCTAAATTTTCAACCTTCTACGATCAATCCCTATTTTTAATAGCGACATAGTGCGTTTTTCACTACTAGGCTACTTTAATCCTGGAAATAGACATTGACGCGGGCGGAGCCGCGGGCAACAGCTAGTCTTTATATAGTAATTTCGGGTACATTGTCTATGTACACGGGACAATGGGGTTTGGAATTAAAACTGTCTGTGTCTGACACGATAGAGATAACACGTTTTCATTCATGTAAATTAAAATTTTAAACGGTTTTCGAGGTTCGACACTTGATGAATTTTTCGGCTATTTTAAAAATTGTATCGTTTATATTTTTATAGCAGCGTACTATTGGATTAAAATAGTCTTTTGTTTATCTGCGATAGTTTTTATAGCATAAGCCGACACACGAACGTGTGGGTCACCTGATGGTGATCTCCGCCGTCCATGAACATTTAGCCTACAAGGTGGTAGGTTCCTCGTTTGCTGCCGCTCGTTGAGGCCGGCTGGGTTGGTACCACCGCTTTGTCCATTTCTGCCGCCAAACAACAGTGTGTAAGCACTGTTGTGTTCCAGTTTGAAGGGCATTGAAGCCAGTGAAATTACTGGGCATTATGAGACTTAACACCTTGTGTCTCGGGGTGACGAGCGCAGTCCAGTGTCATGCAGTGCTTTGTTATTTAAAGTTCTGTGTGGCGTTGCTTCTGTTAATGAGTAGGCGTGACGCTTTCCATCAGGCGAGCGATCTGCTCGTCTCGTCATTCAAACTAATAAAATAATAATAATAAAGGAATGAAAATTGAGAAGGGATGGGGAGATTTGCGCCTCCGGATATAGAAAGAAAGAAAATGCATATACAAGAAGCGACAATAATATTTCTAAATTAATGTGTGGAAATTGGCTGACACTCATCTTAATCCTGCAATGTTGCCTAGAAGCAACTCAACAGCGCTGATTTTCGGTGATATCATACTCATCATACGAAATGCAATAGTTAACTACTTCAAGTCAGGTTTCTGATAAACCACGTTTTCATTCATTCATACTGTAGACAAAACTATCTACAGCGCAGCTCAACTTATAATTGGTAACGTCACCAGTCTAACTACTGTACCACTGTCAACTTGAGCCTAAACCACAGTTGTTAATTGAACTCTGCTTTAGGTCCATTACAATCTACATCACGTAGAAGACGCTGAATACATTACTCCAGCTAGCATTTTGAATTCCATATACGTACCAAATTCTGGTGAAAGTTTTTAAGTCGCGCGCTCAGAGTACTTCAGTCGTCAATCACGACTTACTTCAAGGGCAGTGAAACAATTATTATGTTAGAGGGTATTGCGTCCTTTGGCGACAATGGTTAAAGTTTAATGTAACACGCGAACTGTTTCGTGGCAAATGTGAAGGCTCAGACGCGACGATCAGTGACGTCAGCATCTGTAACTGTTATCTACACACGCAGTAACGTTACTGGTATGGTTTTCTTTAGATTGACGTAGTACACTTTCCAAACTTTAATATTATACGTATAAGGTGGTAGGTCCCTCGTTTGCGAGAGAACGGCTGGGTTGGTACCACCGCTTTGTCTATTTCTGCCGCCAAGCAACAGTGTGGAAACACTGTTGTGTTCCGGTGTGAAGGATATTGAAGCCAGTGTAATTACTGGGCATTATGAGACTTAACACCTTATGTCTCGGGGTGACGAGCGCAGTCCAGTGTCATACAGTGCTCTATTTAAAGTTCTGTGTGGTGTTGCTTCTGTTTATGAGCAGGCGTGGCGCTTACCATCAGGCGAGCAACCTGCTCGTCTCGTCATTCAATCTAATAAAAAAAAAGGCTCACGTTAAATATAAAAACATCGGTATCTTTTTTGAGTGGTAGAGCCACGCTGTAGACACTTTTGTCTACAGCATGAATGAGCCGGCTCGACCGGGTTATCTACTATCTCACAGAAAACCAACGTGATGTAGCAGCTTGTTGCGTTTCGTACGGTGAGTATCTGGAGGCCAAAATTACTTCCCATTCCCTTAATCATCCTTTTTATTTAAGTTCGGCAACACGTCCATGATTCTTCGGGTATTTTGGATGTTTATGGCTATCATTTAACATCAGGGGACACACTTGCTCGTTTGTCGGCCTCTCCTATGAAAAAGGGGTCAATCTTATAACACCTTTTCGTAGGGGATTAAAAAATATAACATTAATTAAATTCCGATATACAACCAATAAATCGGATGTCAGAGTTTTGACATTGTGCCTGTGCCAAAGCAACCCGCCACTCCCACAACAAACAGATACCCAAAGGCCAGTGACGGGAGCAATCAGTTTCTAAATTACAATAGAACTGAAACCGCAGTATCTGCATTTTGTAGTTTTATTGCTTTCGGAACGTTGAAAATATTGATAGAAGAATTTGACGTGATATTTAAATTTTTCGTGATAATAAAAAATGGTGGAGTTTTGGTGTGCACAGATTTTTTATAGATACCGGTAAACGTGCAAGTGAGTCAGTTGTTGAGTGATCTCCACCGCTCTATAACAACCATAACACCAAAAGAATTGTGAACGCGTTGCCGATAATTAAGGGATAAGGAAAGGGCATTTGGGACTTCGGATTTCTCACTCACAGTAGAGAACGCAGCAGCAAACCGCTACTTTACTTCTGTTAACTGTGAGACAGAGACTATTCCGCCCACACATCCGCCACTGTAACTCCTATGCACCAGGATGGACAGTGGCACGCATTTTTGTTGACACCGAGCAGTGAAACTCTGAGAGTCTCTGGAAATGCTAAATTGTCTTTGTCCAGCAACGAAATTTATCAATTAGAAAGTTAAAGAGGAGTTGGAAATATTAATTTTCTTTGAGACGGTGGTAATAACCCGGACGAGCTGGCCTATTTGTACATACGCATTCACGCCTGTAATCCCCGATGGGGTAGGCAGAGGTGTAACCAGTACACCCACATTTCGCCGAGCGTATCTCAGTCCCTTATGTGATAGGGGGCGAGCCTATCGCTATACCGGGCACAAATTCCAGACTCCAGGCTGATACTGAGCATTTCGTAATAGAAAAACCCAATACCACTTTACCCGACCCGGGGATCGAACCCGAGACCTCAGTGTTGGCCTCAATCGTAACGCGTACGCATTACAACTGCGCCACCGAGGCAGTCACCTATTTGTACTATAGGCAAAATTGTCTACAGCGTAGCTATACTCCTCATGCTACAGACTAGTTGTACCACTCACTCGATAGTACTTTGACAACCCCCGTGGCGCAGCAGGCGAGTAGCCGGTTGCGAAGTGAGTGGCCGTGGGTTCGATTCCCGCACCGAGACAAATGTTTGTGTGATCCACAAATATTTGTTTCGGGTCTGGGTGTTGTGGGACCGCAAGTCCTTCGTAGTTCCTGATACCCACGATACACGTTAACCTAGTGTAGGGTCAGGGCTATGTGTGACTGTTGGGTGTATTTATTTATTTATTTAGTATTGTAACACCATGAACATCAATATACGTTTACGACAGCGCTCAATAGATGTCGCTCACGCAAAACTACATCGCGCTATGGTTTACAACGCAAGTGTATTATAAGTAGTGCGGGAAAATTTTGTCAGTGCGCTCGCTCGATACGGTTCCCGTAGATCAGGAACATCTTGTTGCAATCGATAGCTTCGTCGAACGTAGGAATGCGCTCTCTGCGTCCCCGCCGCCGACGCAATCGCATACGCAGCCCCAAACCGCGCGTCCACTATCCGACGTTTTCGTCGTCGACCCGAATGTCGGCGACACGCCATTAAACTATACCCCCCTCGAACCGGTGACAATCGAAGAAGTCAAGTCTCTGGTCAAGGCGCTCAAACGCCGCAAAGCCCCCGGGGGCGACGGCATCCACAATCGCGTCCTCAAAATGCTCCCCAGCCATCTGCTGGCAATCCTTACAGCCATTTTTGAGGCGGCCCTTCGCAACCGGCTCTTTCCACAACAGTGGAAGGAGGCGATAGTGATAGGGTTCCACAAACCTGGCAAACCCGCCACCGAACCGACATCTTACCGCCCCATTAGTTTGCTCAGTACCCTGGGTAAGATGTACGAGCGCATCGTCCTCGAGCGCTTAAAGTCTTTTGTCAAATCCCACAATCTGCTCCCCGAGGAGCAGTTTGGTTTCCGCGAGATGCACAGTTGCGTGCATCAGGTGGTCCGCATCATGAACACATTCTTGAGAAAGACATAAAATCTAAATTCACTACCGGAGCCCTGTTTTTCGATGTCGAAAAAGCATTCGACAAAGTGTGGCATAACGACTTGCTTTACAAGCTGTACACCATGAACATGCCCATACAGCTCGTGCACATCATACGAGACTTTTTGTCGAATCGCTCCTTTCGATATCGTGTGGAGGGAACTCTCTCTTCCCGACACACAATAACGGCTGGAGTCCCGCAAGGCTCCACCCTGTCCCCTTATCTCTTTTCGCTGTATACAGCCGACATTCCGCGTCCAAAGAACGCCCATCTGGCACTCTTTGCTGACGACACCGCGATCTACGCTTCTCGTAGAAATCCGGCAGATGTGATTCGCCTCTTGCAAGCCGCCGCCGATGAACTCGGCGAATGGTTCCGCAAGTGGCGAATCACAATCAACCCTTCCAAAAGCGCCGCGATTCTCTTCTGTAGAGATCCCCGTCACACGGCTCCAGCGCGGAATGTCACCATGCACGGCGTGGTCATTCCCTGGACTATGACTGTCAAATATTTAGGAGTGATCCTTGACCAGAAGTTGACCTTCATGCCACATGTAAATGCGGTACGCGCGCGAGCCGCACACGCGATGGGTCAGTTATATTGGCTCTTGAATAAAAAGAGTCCAATGTCCGTCCGCAACAAGATTAGGATATACACAACATGCATTAGGCCGATAATGACGTACGCATCGCCGGCGTTCGCTCATGTACCCGAAGTTCGTTATAAGCGTATGCAAACTCTGCAGAATCGCTTTCTGCGTAGAGTCCTGGGGGCACCGTGGTTTGTGCGCAATCACAATCTCCACGTAGATGCCAATCTGCCTACCATCAGGCAAGCCATGAAAGTGGCTAGCAAACGCTATTTCGATCGCGCCGCGCACAATCCAAACACGCTCATTCGTAGAGCGTCGATATATACTCCCTTTGATCGCGCAAAGAGGAGAAGACCGCGTTCCGTCCTCGCCGATCCCGACGATGCGACCACTCTGGCCATCCGAGAGATAGAGGAAGACACATTTAAAGCACACTCCACAAGACCGTCATTCCGTCCTCGCCGAAGAGGACCTCGCCGCGCTCCCCGAAGCACCCCCGACCCTTCGACCGGCCCGCGTGCCGATGAAGTACGTTAAATTAGATTATAAGTAGAATATAAATTCCCCTAAACCACCAATCGCAAATGTCTTTGCCCTCCCCCAGTGGCCGTCCTGAGCCGAGGTCCGTATCCCCCATTAGGGGGGATGCCCTCAGCGAAGGTCACTTAAATTTTAGGGCTGGAGTGCCTACAAGCATTCGCCCGAAAGTCCGGTGTCGCTGACCAAAGCCGACCCATGTGTCAGGCTATCAGCAATCGTCCATCCAAAAAAAAAAAAAAAATAATTGTCAGTGCGTGCTAAAAGTTTAGAACTAATCGGAGTTATGAGCTACTATGTTCATGGTGTTACAGTATATTACGATCACTATTCTACGCAAACACCAAAAATACTAGAGTAATTGACAAAACTACGGCTTAACTTCGGTTTATGTTTTTGGGTTACGTTGCCTTCACCACATTTCCATAAAGATGAACAAGTACCTATTCAAAAAAAAAAAAAGTTTTTTATATACAGATATGCCTGGAGACTTGGGAAAATTACCCGAAAACTTTTTGAACAAATATTCGACTTCATCGAGGGGAAAAGTGCAATTTACTTGATATTTCTATCGTGACACGTCAGCAGTTTTCAAGCGCCCGGTCCACGCCATTAAGGGTAACGACTTTCCTTTAACTACTTCCTTAATTTCGGCGGGAGTTGGTAAACGCAAATTTTTCTGTAAGACAGTAAGGTATGTATTTTTTGATTAACCATTGAAATAAAACTAGTTTATACGGATTTTATCGCGGTATAATTTTTATTGTAGTCCCAACGTTTCGAAAGCTTTTCAGCCTTCGTGGTCACGGCAGAACTTTCGAAACGTCTGGACTAAAATAAAAATTAAACTGCGATAAAATCCGTATAAACTAGTTTTATTTCAATATGTAATATTCGCGTAAACCTAAGAAATCACTAATTTTTAACCAGTTTAAAAAGGAGGAGGTTCTCGATTCGATGCTTTTTCCGATGATGTTCCGTAGCCAAATAAAAAAAAACGTAACACAACATAAACGTAACGTTGATAGCCTCCGTGGCGCAGTGGGTAGGTAACCGGTTGCGAAGCGAGAGGACGTGGGTTTGATTACCGCACCGAGACATATGTTGGTACTCGTATGATTCACAAATGTTTGTTTCGGGTCTGGGTGTTGTAGGACCAAGGCCCTCATAGTTCTTGATACCCACGACACAGGTTTACCTAGTGTGGGGTCAGGACTATGTGTGTGACTGATGGCCGTGTATTGGATGACCCTTATTTCGTTATGTCCATCTGTACGTCTGTATGTCAATTTTACTCGACTATTAATATTATAGACTGCCTCGGTGGCGCAGTTGTAATGCGTACGCGTTACGATTGAGGCCAACGCTGAGGTCTCTGGTTCGATCCCCGGGTCGGGTAAAGTGATATTGAGTTTCTTCTATTATGAATTAATTTAAAAAAGCTTCCATTCCTCTATTCCAAGGGTATTTTTAAGATTCATTTATTCTAATACTGCCTCGGTGGTTCAGTTGTAATACGTAGGACTGCTGTGCTGAGGTCTCGGGTTTGATCCCCGGGTCGTGTAAAAGTGATATTGGGCTTTTCTATTACGAAATGCCCAGTATCAGTCCGGAGACCGCAATTGTGCCTGGTATGGCGATAGGCTCGCCCCCCTATCACATGATGGGACGGAGATACGCTCAGCGAAATTCGAGTGTACTGGTTACACCTTTTCCTATCCCTTCGGGAATTACAGGCGTGAGTGCGTGTGTATTTTTTATATTTTTTTTATATTGGCTTGAATGACGAGACGAGCAGGTCGCTCGCCTGATGGTAAGCGCCACGCCTGCTCATAAACAGAAGCAACGCTACACAGAACTTTAAATAACAAAGCACTGCATGACACTGGACTGCGCACCTCACCCCAAGACATAAGGTGTTAGGTCTCATAATGCCCAGTAATTTCACTGGCTTCAATGTCCTTCAAACCGGAACACAACAGTGCTTACACACTGTTGCTTGGCGGCAGAAATAGACAAAACGGTGGTACCAACCCAGCTGGCCTCTCGCATACGAGGGGCCTACCGCCTTGTATTTATTCCAATACGATTCCAAAATATGGAATTTTAGTACAGTACGAATATATCTAAATGCTAAATATACTAGAGGTTCGATTGCAGCAGACAATAAAACTACGAATATCTTCCGGTGACCTTATTTCGTAGAGCAAATATAAAACTGTATTGAATGTGTTCCATCCAGTGTTCGTGACGTTTCTTTTATTGATATTGAGATGACGGTTCCATTTTTATACTTTTACAATACTAGGGGTGTTGCCCATGTTTTTCCACAAAACATAAAATAAAAAAATACTTAAAGTCAGACGAATATGAGACATATCTTACTTTCTTCCCCACATTATTCTGCGTCGATTGGTATCGGTCTCGACCCCATACCCCCAGCGGTTTCGGAGGAGATAACGTGACAAGCTTTTGGCTGCGACGGCGGCGGCGGCAGTTACTTTTTTTTAGATTTAAAAGATTTGTTCACCAGAAATATAGTTTTACGAGTGGTAGAGCCACGCTGTAGACACTTGTCTACAGCATGAATGGACCGGCTCGTCCGGGTCGTTACCACTGTCTCACAGAAAACCGTACAGTAGCAGCTTGCTGCTGCGTTTCGTACGGTAAGTGAGATATCTGGACGCCCAAATAACCTCCTTTTCTCAATCCCTTAATCCCTTTCCTATAAGCTTGGCAACGTGCATACGATTTTTTTAGTATTGAGAATGTTCATGGGCCGTGGAGATCACTTACCATCAGGTGACCCACTGCTCGTTTGCCGGCATATGCAATAAAGAAAAAAAATGGCAGTTGTAGAGACTGCCGATAGAAGTGAAAACTTGGAACTATTAGTATAAAAATTTGAAATTTCATAATGTTTGAATTAAAATTATCAACATCAATCTGGTTTTCACATCTATTGACACTCCGAGCAACAATTATATGTATGTTTATATGGTTTTTTAGTACCCACTATTGTACTGCACAATGATTCTACAATTAAATGATTCAAATAATAATCAAACAAAAACACTAGGTATTTCAACATTGCACAGTAGGTTACACATTGAACTTTTCACTAAATCCATTCAATTTTACTTATAAGATATACACAGCACTAATGTTGCACAATACGTCAGCTGCATAGCAGATTGCTATAAGCATGTCGGTGACGCGAACGCACGAGATTTCACCCATCCAACATAGTGTCTAACGCGCACAGCACATGGCCGCTGCGCGTCATGAGCATCTCGGTGAAGCGCACGCAGCTAAAGAAGTTTTCACTTCATAAGCAGATACCTATCTAATGAACTATGATATAAATACACCACGTTTAAAGGAAAATCAAAGAGCAAATCATACATTCTTGGTCACAAAGGCAAACAATGACGCGGTGATCGTATCATAGTAACAGTACGTGTTACTGAATCGTAATGCAATGTGAATGGTGCGCGCAAACTGGCTATTTTTGCATTAATGTGCATTGGAGGTTAAGTATAGGAAAATAATGAGCTTGGACTGCCTCGGTGGCGCAGTTGTAATGCGTACGTTACGACTGAGGCTGACGTTGAGGACGCGGGTTTGATCCCCGGGTGAGATAAAAGTTATATTTTCTACTAGCTTTTGCTCGCGGCTCCGCCCGCGGGAATGTCATGTTCAGGGATAAAAAAAGTACCTAAGTAGCCTAAGCCACTCCTTATTACATCAGCAGCCAGTGAAAGTCCCGTCAAAATCGGTCCAGCCGTTTCAGAGATTAGCCGGAACAAACAGACAGACAGACAAACAGACAAAAATTGAAAAAGAATGTTATTTTGGTATATGTACCGTATATACATTCATATGCATGTAGTAAAAAGCGATTATTTTAGTATTACAAACAGACACTTCAAATTTTTTGCCCGGAGTCTGGAATTGTGCCCGGTATGGCGATAGGCTCGCCCCCAATCACATCTTGGGACGGTGATACGCTCGGTGAAATGTAGGTACTAATTACACCTCTGCCTACCCCTTCGGGGTGAATGCGTATGTATGTGCGTCGGTGTGGATGTTTGTTTGATTATTTATTTGTTGTGAGGTTATTGCAATATGTTTTTCGAGTAGCTTAAAGTAAGCTGTAGCTTTCAATCCATTTTCAAATAAGCTTATTTCGAATAGGCTTATGTATTTTAAGGTATATTATTAGATTATCAGCCTCGGTGGCGCAGTGGGCGAGTAGCCGTCTACGAAGCGAGAGACCGCGCGTTCGATTGACTGTTATAAAAAGCGATAATTAACAATGAATACACACGTAACTTAGAAAACTCATAGGTGTTTTTTTAATTAGATTGAATGACAAGACGAGCATGTCGCTCGCCTGATGGTAAGCGATACGCCTGCCCAAACAGAAGCAACGCCATACGGAACTTTGAATTACAAAGCGCTGCATGGCACTGGACTGCGCTCCTCACCCCGAGACATAAGATGTTAGTCTCATAATGCCTGCATTTCACTGGCTTCAATGTCCTTCAAACCTGAATATAGTAGTGCTTACACACTGTTGCTTGGCGGCAGAAATAAACAAAGCGGTGGTATCAGCCCAGACGGTCTCTCGCATACGAAAGACCCCACACCTTGTAAAACATTGTGAATGCTCTTGGGGCTGGTTTTGAACCTACAACTTCCGTATCGGCAGTTCGTACCACTCCCCACCGAGCTTATAGCTACTTAATTTATTTAATTTATTATGTAATCTGTTACAATACATTTCTTACTTAATATACTCGCCAAACTGTAACGTTTGATGGCGAGACGCGCTCGTTATTCATCGTATGTTTACAATTTTTATCACTTTACAACAAACAAATATTTACCTTGATTAGCTCTTTTTTTGACATTCTCCAAGTAAAAGTTACTTTTTAAATAAACTATGAGACAAGAATACAAAATTATCAAAGACAGACGTTGACTATTATACATCATCGAGAAATACATCCCTTAATTTAGATTTTAACATACTTTTACTAAACTTAGGGCTTTTTCTTAATAATTCTGTTTTATTAAATATCTTAGGTACCAAAAATTTGGACAATCGTTGTCCATAATAATTGGTTACCCTCGGTTGTACCAGTTTTTTACATCTTACACTTATTGTATTATATTTATTTTTTACAGTTACTTTACAGTCGTTACTATCATAGTGTTCCAAACTTATTAAATATTTAAATTTCCTATCTACTGGTAATATTTTACAAATTTACTGTCCACCTTTTATCAATTTAGTCAACATTGGGCAGCCTTCAATATTGGGGTTGCTCCCCCGTGGTCGTATTATTAGGCAATTATCTGCATTGAGACGAAAAAGGGGCAGTGTCAGCTTAAATAGGTCATCGGGATACTGAAGGCTCCATAATAGGTGATTAGCACAGAGGACCTCTATGGTGTTAATGACGAGCTATTGGCGAGAAAAAGTAAGTTCAGTTTTTGATTATTGTTATTACATACAAACATACGCACTCACGCCTGTAATCTCCGAAGGGGTAGGCATAAGTGTAACCAGTACACCCACATTTCGCCGAGCGTATCACCGTCCCACGATGTGATAGGGGGCGAGCCTATCGCCATACCGGGCCTATCGCAATTCCAGACTCCAGGCTGATACTGAGCATTTCGTAATAGAAAAACCCAATACCACTTTACCCGACCCGGGGATCGAACCCGAGACCTCAGCGTTGACCTTAATCGTAACACGGACGCATTACAACTGCGCCACCGAGGAAGTCATTATTGTTATTACTAGGTTTTAATCGTGGCTCTGCCCGTGTGAATGGCCTTTTCCGGGAAAAAAATGCCTATGTCCTAATACAGAGCATGGTGTACATGTGTGCCAAATTTCACCCAAAACCGTTCAGTCGTTAAGGCGTTATTGACTAAGAAACATCCAAATTCACAAACTCACAAACATCTAAATTTTCACATTTATAATTTTAATTAAGACTACCCTTTGCTCGCAGATCCGCCCGCGTGAACGTCCTTTTTCCGGGATAAAAAGTAGCCTATATTACTCAGTGATAATGTAGTTTTCTAACGAAAAAAGAAATTTTGAAATCGGTCAGTAGTTTATAAGTTTATTCGTTACATACAAAAAATATTAGTATAGATTAATTGAATTAAGATTTATGGATGTAAAGAGTCATGAAATTTAGTCATATGACAGAGGCCCACTAAGAAAGGATTTTTAGTAATTATCATTTTAAAGGGTGGAACGAGGAGTTATTTCGGTTACACATAATAATAAAACCTAGTTTAAGAAAACTAAAAGACACGCTTTTATAGAAAATCCAAAAAATATATGAAAAATAGCTATTATTTATTTTCAATGATTTTCAATAAAATTTATATTTAAGTTATTTCAAAATTAAATTAATATTAAATTAATTTAAGTTTTTGAATTGTCATCGGTCCTTGATAAGTATGCCAAATTTCGAGTTAATCCGAAGCTTTGAAGGGGGTCAAAATCATGTTCAAAGTTTCCATTACATACATACGTATGAAGGTCACAAAAGCTAGTTAAACTTAAAGGAATATAATTAAGGATACTTTGAAATTACTGCCTCGGTGGCGCAGTTGTAATGCGTATGCGTTACGACTGAGGCTGACGCTGGGGTCTTGGGTTCGATTCCCGGGTCAGGTAAAGTGATATTGGGTTTTTCTACCATGAAATGCTTAGTATCAACTCGGAGTCTGGAATTGTGCCCGACATGGCGATACGCTTTCCTATCACATTATTTTCCGGCCGGAAATTCGCTCGGCGAGATGTGGGTGTACTGGTCACACCTCTGCCTACCCCTTAGGGGATTACAGGCGTGAGTGCGTATGTATATATATCTTTAGAGTAGGTGCCTGTGTCGCTGCCGCTCAAATTAAATTGCACCGACTCCAAAGAGAACCATAGAAATTGTATTTTCGACTTTTGTGTGTTTTTATTTTGAAGTCGGTTTCTATGTTTTGATAAAACTTATTGTTATCAAGTTTTATATAAAAAAGCAAAACAATTACATACATAATTAGAACCATTGAAATGCATTGTGCCCACACAGCGCTTGTAATAGGTTCCTAATAGATGGGTTCCTACAAGGAAATAACACTCAGTGGACCGTTCGTCCAACCGATCGCCTGATCGATCGCCCAATGGAGAAGGGAACTAAAACGTGCTAACCCAAGCTGAACCGATGGGTAATATTCCGCCAATTATCACAGTTAATGTGGTTAGGGGTACATTTCACCCTTACGGGCACTATGTGACGTTTAAGGCGTTTTAGGTACACGTGGCGAAGTGGGCGAATAGCCGGCTGTGCAACAAGAGGCCACGAGTTCAATTCCTGTTAAGAGATAAAATGTTCGTGTGCCCTATACCCTATATATTAGCCCTGACCCCCACACTAGGTTAACCTGTATCGTGGGTATCAAGAATTACGAAGGACTTGCGGTCCCACAACACCCATACCTGAAACAAATATTTGCGGATCACATAAACATTTGTCTTGGTGCGGGAATCGAACCTACGGCCACTCGCTACGCAGCCGGTTACTCGCCCACTGCGCTACGGAGGCCGTCTACTAGTTAATTTCAGAAATAGATGTCATAATATGTCTTATACTTTATTTGTGATTAAATTTTGCTCATACATTGGGAATAAGCTTTTATTACACTTATTTTAGTCAATATTTTAATCTATACAAGTATCGCCCGCGAGAGGGTAACCGCTTTGTATATTTCTGCCGCCAAGCAGTATTGTGTAGCCACTGTAGTGTTTCGATTTGATGGACTTTGACGCCAGTGAAAATTACTCGGATTTATGTGACTTAACGTCTTATGTGAACGCAGTCTAATGCCGGTGTACCATCAGGCGAGCGGCCTGGTCGTTTCGTCTAAAAAACTAGTACATACATACAAAAATACATACGCACTAACGCCTGTAATCCCCAAAGGGGCAGGCAGAGGTGTAACCAGTACACCCACATTTCGCCGAGCGTATCACCGTCCCACGATGTGATAGGGGGCGCGCCTATCGCCATACCGGGCACAAATTCTACACTACGGGCTGATACTGAGCATTAGAAAAACCCAATACCACTTTACCCGACCCGGGGATCGAACCCGAGACCTCAGCGTTAGTCTCAATCGTAACACGTACGCATTACAACTGCGCCACCGAGGCAATGATGTTGATAAATAATACTATATCGATATACTGACATGGGGCTGTGGTCTGTAAAGCAGTGACATTGTAAAGTGACCAATAAACCACTACTAGAATTGATGTCCGTCGATATGTAGTTTAAAAATAATACTCTTCTCACATAACTTCTAATACTAGTTTATTATAAATTAATTCTTTCGAAACGTAATTCAAGGAATATGTGTACTGTACACTCGTAAAACCTTCAGTTAAATTTTCCACGCTGATTGTACGCTGATAAGAGTATGAAAATGATTATTCTTAATGTTAATTTTTTAGGGTTCCGTAACCATAAACGGAACCCTTATAATTCGATTTGATCTTAACCAAATTTATATGGGATCGCAGCTAAACTCTAACTCTAAACTATCGAGTGAAATTTTTCCTACAAAATCGAACCACAATTGGCGGAGAAATCGAAGTAAATACATCAAAAAAGCAAAAAAAAAACGAGGCGAATTGAGAACCTTCTCCTTTTTTGAAGTCGGTTAAAAAGCAAGCCGTTACTTTACATCAGTTTTCTGTGAGACTATAAATAACGAAATAACCCAATTTTTACTTCAATATTTAGAACATAATACAAAACTCATGTTATCAATCTTATTAAAAAATTACTTTCTAAAATTTGGAAATTCACAGAAACAAACACAGCTCCCGCGTCCTACGGGACCCCATCTGCTTCGCGTAAGACAAATATTCTCATTTTTATATCTCAAAAATACAATACAATGTTATTCGTACATACTTTCATGTCAAATTACAAAGCGTCAGGAAAAATAATCTCGAGGAATGTTCGAGATATTGAATTATATTGCTAGATTGAATTGGAATTCTTAAGCGTCATTTACGCATGTGGGAACGGTGTCAAATCAAATCCTTTAAGTAATTAGACTACCAAGAGCACTTTTACACGTCAAATTTAGAATCTACCAGTGATTAGGAAATTCCATCGAAATAGGATGACTAGTGGCCGTTCCCAATATTAATCTTCAATTTCACGATAGATAACTATCGTCAAACATCCGTATTGTTCTATCTACTGCTTAGAATCGTCCCTATTTTTTTGATATGCACGTCGGATACTATGAAAGCAATAGATAGGCAGTCTATCTGGGCCCTCTTGTGCGTTATGTTCATACAAGCTTAGGAAGAGGAACTATTGTTTAATTTATGTTAGAAAATATGAAGATATGATTTAGATTAGAAATATAAGTTTTAATTTAACATTTATCTATAATTCTTATTTTTTACCACTGTAAATGAAATAATAATAACGAGAAATACTTATTATGTTGCAAAACACAATGTAATAACGAAACGTTTTACTGTCAATTACGGCTCTGAATACAAGTCCTTTGAACAAAAATACCAAGCGAATTTGGGGGATTTTACTGAAGTGGGGAGTTATTTTGTTCGCATTAACAAATATTTACATGTCTCTTGCACTTAATTTAATTATCAAAACGGTGCATTATTTTTATTTATGGGAATTTTAGAATTTTATTATATTTTCTTTTAGATTTTTACATAATTTATTTAGTTTTTTGTATTGCAGTGCAAGTACCATGTAAACCTTGTATACTCATGGCTATTTCTTCAAAATGCGTTATTTATTTCGTTTTTTTACAGCCGAGGATATCTGTTTATCGGTCAAAATCTACCGATAAAGAAAAAACTAAATAACTTTATCGACAGATAGCACATAAAAAATATTGGGACGCTTGAACTGTCATTTTCATAGTGTTGTATATCTGTAGTCAGCTATCAGTCCTCTCATCAGTAGACAGCAATGAAGAATAGGATTACCTATCATTAGTAAGTTTATTGGGACGGTAAAACGGAAAATAGATAAAATTTTCTATCGCCGGTATAGCAAAACTAGAGACAGACAGAATATAGGGAACGGCCATAGAACGATAACTCTCATATGAATACGGCTCCAATTACTTACACATGCAACGGTAATCATACGTAACCCTCATACATGCAACAAAAATTAATGAATGTTTAAAATCAACTTTATTTCATAAATGTTTATGTCAATATATTAAATTTCTAGATCGAGATACGACGTTCTGCACCGCGCAAAAAAATAGACGTATTAAGTGTCAACTAGAGATCATGAATCCATTTTTATGAATTGATAAATGAACGGAAAAATACACACGTAATTGTTCCCTACTTCCTCTAACTTATAAACTACGGGGTGGAAAATTCTGAAAAAATAATGCAGTATAACTTTAAAGATACTTCCAACGTAAATTGGTTTGAACCAAACTTTCAAAGTTTATATAGTTTGGAATTCTGACAACGAAACCCTTCACTTCACGTAGTCAGACACACATTTTTATTCCATTTCATTCCATCAGTTGTGGTGTCGTCATTCTGTTTCATAAAAAGACACTGCTTTCGCAGAATGTGTTGATCCCATTAAACATACAAAAACTAATAATGTAAAACGTAGTCAAGGCGTGCTCGTTTTAATTGAAATCTAATAAATTGTTACTTTTTGTATCAAGAAACACCACAAAAGAGCTCCATTTCGTATATTCGTTTTATTTGTGTCCTCTTTGAACTTTTCAACAAAGATTTTGGAAAATACTTTAAAATGTTTCTTTACAATCTAGGTCCCTCGTATGCGATAGGACGTCTGGGTTGGTACCACCGGTTTGTCTATTACTGCCGCCAAACAGCAGTATGAAAGCACGGTTGTGTTTCGGTTTGAAGAGCATTGAAGCCAGTGAAATTACTGAGCATTATGAGACTTAATATCTTATGTCTCGGGGTGACGAGAGTAGTCCAAAGCCGTGCAGAGCTTTGTAATTCAAATATCTGACATTTTTGGCAGATTCTTATGAGAGTTATCGTTCCAGTCATCTTATTTCGATGGTTATGTCACTCACCTAACAATTCAAATAAAGCAAAAGGATTCTCTTCGTAAATAGTTCAATGGCTTCAAGCTTCGACAAAGTATTTTTGCAAAGTCTAGCATTAGATTATAGGTATTTAGGTGGCCTTGATGTACTTGCGACATTTCACGTCATAATATGATGATGGATGGGTTTTAGGTAAAAAACTAACCCGTGTTAACCTATATATGGTAACTAGCTTTTGCTCGCGGCTCTTCCCGCGTGAACGGCCTGTTCCGGGAAAAAAGTTTTATATAACCTATAGCCTTCCTCAATAAATGAGGTTCCTCTATCTAACACTGAAAGAATTTTTCAAATCGGACCAGTAGTTCCTGAGATAAGCGCTCTCAAACAAACTCTTCAGCTTTATTAATATAGATGTGTGCTGTTAGTACAGAGATTAATTAAACACGCTTAAATCCAAAACAATTTACTAACGGTTTACCAATATTTTTTTATATTAATGTCTTAGATCAAGGGTTAATGAGTCTACTGGAATAGCTTGTTCTTATTTATGTTGTACTATCATTATTTAATCTTCTTATATATAAAATTCTCGTGTCACAATGTTCGTTCCCATACTCCTCCGAAACGGCTGGACCGATTTGTATGAAATTTTGTGTGCATATCGGGTAGGTCTGAGAATCGGCTACTATCTATTTTTCATCTCCCTAAATGTTAAGGGTGGTCCACCCCTAAATTTTATGTTTTTATTTTTATACAAAATGTTTTGTTTTTATTATTTTATGATACAGCATTAAAAATACATACAACCCTAAATTTTCAACCCTCTACGATCAACCCCTATTTTTTAATAGCGACATTAGTATTTTTGTCAAGCGCGTTTCTCACCGGGGCTCGCTTGATGCGCGGGCTAGGCTACTTTAATCCTGGAAATAGGCATTCACGCGGGCGGAGCCGCGGGCAACAGGTAGTTTGCATATAAAGTTTACTGGAGGAGTGGAATTTATAGCTAGTTAGTTAGTTCTAGACACATTTTTTAATAGCTTTAGATGACGAGACGAGCAGGTCGCTCGTCTAATGGTAAGCGTCACGCATGCCCATAAACAGAAGCAACGGAAAGTCAGAAATTCGAACTATGAAGTAACTACTGCCTGACACTGGACTGCGCTCGTCACCCCGAAACATAAGATAAACATCTTAGTAAATTTTATAAAGCCCAGTATTGTATCGTACTGTGAGTTTGATATCCGGAGGCCTAAACCCTCCTCCCCTTCCCAATCCCTTAATTATCCCTTTCATTTGAGGTCGGCAGCGCGCCCATGATTCTGCACTGTATGGCACTGAACTGCGCTCGGTATCCTGAAACATAGGATGTTAAGTCTCATCATGCCCAGTAACTTTACTGGCTTCAATGTCCTTCAAACCTAAACACAACAGTGCTTACACACTGCTGCTTGGCGACAGAAATAGACGAAGCGGTGGTATCAAGCCAGCCATCCTTTCGCATGCGAGGGACTTACCACCCAGTAGTTATTTGGTGTTGCTTCTGTTTATGGGCAGGCGTGACGCTTACCATCAGGCGAGAGACATACTTATTTCATAACTCAGTCTAATAAAAATAAAATGCTACAAAAATATCAACATAAAATTAAATAATGGAACGGTTTAATATCAGAGAACATCAAAAATTCAAATGGCCTTTATTACATGATGCCCCTTCCTACTACAATATTAAAAAGATCACTAAAGGAATAAAATATACATAATCAGTTAATCTTTCTACCCGTTACGTATGACTAAACTTCTAAAAGCTAGATTTATATGGGTTTTATTCAACAAAAAATATTAATCTGTATTTTAGGGACTATTGTTAGAATGGATTTTTTTTTTGCTACAGGTCGTGGTTATATAATGTTGGTCCTTTCCCACTAGCCCTTATCCCACTCGCAGTGGGGTCGGCGCAACATGTTTTAACACATGTTACAGAAAGATTTGGCTTGTAGTTTTAACGCGGCTGCCGGCAACCTGGCTTAAACCCCTCTGGGGAGGAAACACCCAGAACCGAAACAAATATTTATGGATCACACAAACTTACTGTTGGGTATGGTTTCGAACCTGCGACTTTCGCCTCAGCACTCCCCGCTGAGTTGTCGCTGCTATTTGTTCTAATCACACAATGGGACAGTAACTTGGGTGCATTTATTGTATGTCTACCTACCCCTTCGGTGATAAAGGCGTGAACTTATGTTCGTAAAAGCAAATATAGGCCGACCAACGTTAAATTAAATTCAAAATCTACATACTTAAGTTGGATGGGCCGTCAGCTATCCGACTTTACTTTGGAACTAAGTTGGATCAAAGTGGGCCAAATGCCCATCATAGACTTCGAACTCGTGCTGATAGAACTTTTGACGGTGAAATATATTTCGCAGATTCTGTATTTGACAGCAGCGTAGTAGAGTGAAATTGTAACATGTTCCTTAATAAATAATGAAATAAGAAATGTGTAGCCTTCGTGGCGCAGCGGGCGAGTAGCCGGTTGCGAAGCGTGAGGCCGTGGGTTCATTTCCCGCACCGAGACAAATGTTTGTCTGATTAACAAATATTTGTTTCGGGTCTGGGTGTTGTGGGACCGCAAGTTCCTCGTACTTCTTGATACCCACGATACAGGTTTACCTAGTGGGGGGTCAGGACTATGTGTGTGACGGTTGGGTGTATTTATTTTTATTTATTTTAATATTGTATGTTTTTTCTCGCGTGAATCACGAACAGAAGGCTTGTTTTAAGCTTTTTTTTTTTTTATTCAAGTTTTATTTTGGGGCATTTTACCACAAAGACATGCCAGCCCCATCATGCCCTAATCTAATTTACTGACAGTAAACGTGAGATAGTCATTTATGCAAAATCATGTCGGCTAGAAATATTGCTGCCTCACTATTTGGTTCTGCTAAAGTATTTACAAACTTGTTTTAAGCTGCACCGAGATAAGTGACGGCGATGCGTACCGACAGCGATGCGAACTTTAACAATGGCAAATCTCACATCCGTGCGCGCAATATAGGGTATATAGGTATACAACGTGCTACAGAAAGGTGTGGATAATTCTAAGCAATGTATAGTATACGATATAAGTCTTTCATCCCCCATAGTGCCAAATCCGATTGCATTGTTAGGACATTATTATAGAATTTTCCCCTTTATCACATGAGTAACATTTACTTGCAACTTTGGAGAACACTAAATGATAAACAGTGACCAGACCTGTCATTTCAATTTTATATTATTTGAAATCGAATTTGAATCGAAAATTGTTGTCAATATCAATATTTATTTGACGCAGTCTGTTCGGTAATTTCTGAAGTACTATTACGAGTATGTTTTTTAAAATATGTTGTATTTAACTAATTAAGCAAGTATTATGAATTGGTGTTTTATATCGGAGCAGCTGATAATAATTTACAAGAGGCTCATCGGTTGTTTTAGCCAAGTTCATAGCTGGAAGTCTCGAGATTGAAGTCTTTAAAGTTCTTCTAGAAGATGGTATATATCTTCAGTACACAGGCTGTTTCAGGTATTATTTTTAGCTGAAATTAGAAGTAACTTACGTAATATTTCCGTAAAATTACGTACTAGTTATTTACATTTATTAAAAAGTGAGTGTCGTTCATAATAATTAATAGTGATGTGATCAATCTTATCGATCTTAATAAACGAGTGATTAAAATTAACGTGAAATTTTAGGAGGTCTCGGTTTCGAAATGTTCCGGTACAAAGTTACTAAATAAAAATAAATAAATACACCCAACAGTCACACACAAAGTCCCGACCCCACACTAGGTTAACCTGTATCGTGGGTATGAGGAACTACGAGGGACTTGCAGTCCCACCACACCCAGACCCAAAACAAATATTTGTGGACCACTCAAACATTTGTCTCGGTGTGGGAATCGAACTCACGGCCTCTCGCTTCGCTGCTGGCTACTCGCCCACTGCTCCACGGAGGTTGTCAAACTTACTGTCAACTTACTGTAAGGTGTATGTAATGACCCTAAAATATGACCACACCTATCTGTAACACTTTGTATATAGATATGCGTTCATGAATATATGAATCGCCCTGCATACATTTGCGTGTGTCACATACTGACGTACAAAACTCATTTACTATTCACATTGTTATTCATGATCTTATACTTTCATGTTTTGTTATTATCATAATTATTAAATAGTTCTTCTATAGGTTTCTTTTAGATAAACCTATTTTCACTAGGTCGTAAGGTCCATCGAAATAAGATGACTAGAAACGTAACTCAAGCAAACAAACAACCAAAACTCTATGCAACGGGGCGGGGCTATAAAAGTCTGTGCATAATAATCTCTAGTTGACACTTGACACATCTAATTTTTTATGCGGTGCAGAACGTCGTATGTCGATCTAGAAATTTCATATTCAGACATTAACTTTTATGAAATAACGTTGATTTTGAACGTTCATTAATTTTTGTTGCGTGTATGAGTGTTACGTGTGATTTTACCTTTGCATGTGTAAGTAAGTGGAGCCGTATTTTTTAGCAGATTCATATGACAGCTATCGTTCTAGATATCTTATTTCGATGGGTAGGTCCCTCGTATGCGAGAGGCCATTTGGGTAGGTGCCACCGCTTTATCTATTTCTGTCGCCAGGCAGCAGTGTATAAACACTGTTGTGTTCCGGTTTGACGTACACTGAAGTTAGTGAAACAACTCATTACGAGGCTTCTTCATTTACGGGGCCGCGTCTTAAGTTAGAAGGTGGTAGGTCCCTCGTATGCGAGAGGCCATCTGGGTTGGTACCACTCACAGCTTTGTCTATTCCTGCTGCCAAGCAACGTGTGTAAGCACTATTTTGTTCCGGTGTGATGGACATTGAAGACAGTGAAATAACTGGGAATTATGAGAATTAACAACTTATGTATCAGGGTGACAAACGCAGTGCATGCCATTCAGTGCTTCTATTCTGTGTGGCGTTGCTACTGTTTATGAGCAGGCGTGGCGCCTAATGTCAGGCGAGCGACCTGCTCGTCTCGTCATTCAAGCTAATAAAAAAAGATTATTTTTAAAAAGTGTATAATGTAACACGGCCCCGTAACTAAGAATATTCTTTTACATTCTCGTATGTGCCATGAGATAAACTCTCTTCAACTAAGTGAGCCCTAACTCGCAAAATCTTGTACTTCGGACACCGGTGTTAATAAAAAAATTAGTTACATACGCACTCACGCCTGTAATCCCCGAAGGGGTAGGCAGAGGTGTAACCAGTACATCCACATTTCGCCGAGCGTATTTCCTTCTTATACTGAGCATTTCGTAATAGAAAAAACCCAATACCACTTTACCCGACCCGGGGATCGAACCCGAGACCTCAATTAAATAAAAAAAAATAGTGTCTAGTTCATACTAGAGTCCTTTCTTTCGCTTTAGCCAGCAAGGTCGGTGTCGATCTTTGTTAATGCACCCTTGATCTAGTTACGTCACTGTTCCATACAGAATGCAAATATGGATAAACTGTAAAATCTCGGGTTAGGGATAGCAGATTACAGGTCACGCAGGATGCTTGTCAATATTAAAAATGTTACTCTTGACTATTAAAACTTACGGAGCGACTCCAAATATGAACAGTGAGAAGTTAATAACATAACGTTTAACAAAACTTAGAAACCGAGTTGAATTTTTAGTGGTAGTTACAGCAATAGCATGTAAATTCCAATACAATAACACAATCGCGACGAGTGTACTGGAGGCCGATTCTCGTAATTTTAAATGTTTAAAATATTATTCCGATCTAGTCTCAGCGTCAAGAAAGTTGCAAATGACATTCTCTTAAACCAATAATCAACGTCAAATGCAACTAGCATTAGCAGTAGCATTATACCGTTTTGGCTTCAGTTAACTTTTATTATACATTAAATCTCATTACGATCTATGTTCACATTTGACGTTGATTATTGGTTTAAGAGAATGCCATTTGCAACTTTCTTGACGCTGAGACTAGATCGGAATGATATTTTGAACATTTAAAATTACGAGAATTGGCCTCCTGTTGTCCATTGAGTTGAGCAGCAAGCTGCTACTTTACGCCGGTTTCGTGTGAGACAGTGGTAGCGACCCGGTCGAGCCGGCCCATTCATGCTGTAGACAAAACTGTCTACAGCGTGGCTCTACCACTCGAGTCGTTTAAATATAACCAGATCACACAACCTCCGTGGCGCAATGGGCGAGTAGCCGGCTACGAAGCGAGAGGCCGTGGGTTCATTTCCCACACCGAGACAAATGTTTATGTGATCCATAAATATCAATACAAATATTTGTTTCGGGTCTGGGATGTTGAGGGACCACAAGTCTTTTGTAGTTCCTGATACTAAGATACTGGTTAACCTAGTATGGGGTCACGACTGCCTATGTGTGTAACAGGTTGGTGTATTTTATTTATAGACAAAAACACAAATCTACTTAGCGGGACTCGATGTACGCTTCTACAACCTAATTCGTAGTAGTATCTTGGACCTACCCTTTCACAACTTCAAAATCATCGTTAAAAACACCTCGTTAGCAGGTTGTTATAAAATTAGAGACTACATAAATGATAGGAAACCATGGAGTTAGGGTGTTGCTAGCGCAATATGGCGCAATACATATTTTATCTATAGTGTATATTGGTTATAATACAATTATTATATTGTAGATTATGACGTTTTTAAGTGCCCAGTAGGGCACTATGAAAATAAAGTTATTTTAATTTGATTTGATTCAATTTGATTCGATATAATCGTTTTTCACGACAAATTGAGTCGATAGTAGAATCATCATTGTTCAATCCATAATTTCTGGATTTTTCCATTGTAATTGATATTACGAACGTTCAACAAAAGTCGGCATCGTAAATAATGTGACACCTGACAAACAATTTGCATTAACCGCAATGGGTAATGTGATACTATGTACTCAATGAAATATGTATATTTTTGAAGTGAAAACTTCTTTAGGCGCGTTAAGCACTTTTTGGGTGAACAAAAATCATGGAACTCGCGTCTTCGTCACCGAACGCTTTCCATGAGCTATATGTATACTGTGTATATATGTACATAGATATACCTCCGTGCGTTATGAGTATACATTATATATATACAAAGAGTATATGTCTATCTATATGACTGCCTCGGTGGCGCAGTTGTAATGCGAGGCCAAAGCTGAGGTCTCGGGTTCGATTCCCGGGTCGGGTAAAGTGGTATTGGGTTTTTCTATTAGGTACGAAATGCTCAGTATCAGCTCGGAGTCTGAAATTTGTGCCCGGTATGGCGATAGGCTCGCCCCTTATCACATAAAGGACGGAGATACGCTCGGCGAAATGTGGGTGTACAGGTTACACCTCTGCCTACCCCTTCGGGGATAACAGGCGTGAGTGCGTATGTATGTAGTATATATCTCTACATTATATTAAATTGGTCATTAAAACTTCTTTACAAACAAAAATATTAATTTAATAGCTCGACGATACAATTCACAAGTTACTTAGTTTTCACATCTATCGACAGTCCCCAAAGACTGCCCCGCATATCTGGAGGGTTTAGTCCACCACGCTGGCCTAATGCGGGTTGGCAGACTTCACATACCTTCGAAATTGTTATGGAGAACTTCTCAAGTATGCATTTACTCACTATATTTCTTTCACCGTTAAAGCAAGCGATAATTAATAGATAATACACACTTAACTTTGGAAAGTTAGAGATGTGTCTGAGTTTCGGATTGGTGATGTTTTTTACGAATCACATTATGTTATTGAGTCTCACTGTCTTTGTTAAACAAGGACTTTATACGAATCCTTTATTGACATTGATAAAATAAATAAACGAAACAATGCAAATTGTAAATATTCAATCTCAATGCGGTTTGAACTCGTGGTTACATAGGTATTATAGAAATACCTACAAGTGTCACCGATAGAGCAAACAAAGGTGCTCTATTTACTCGCCATCGATTGAACTGCTAATTAAAACGAGTGAACGAAAACGCTGAGCCATTCATTCGAATTTCAATCTTTTTTACCATGATATAGCAGTTTTATTTTTATTACATAGATCGGCTAACGAGCAGGTGGGTCATCTGATGGTAAGTGATCTCCACAGCTCATATGCGCCCACAATACCAAAATAATCATGGGCGCGTTGCAGACCTTAACGGAAAGGGACAAATTAAGGGATTTGGAAGGGGAGAGGAGTTTGGGCCTCCGGATATCTCACTCACCGTACGGAACGCAGAAGCTAGCTGCTACTTTACGTCGGTTTTCTGGGAGACAGTGGTAATGACCCGGTCGAGCCGGCCCATTTATGCTGCAGACAAAAGTGTCTACTGCGTGGCTCTACCACTCTAAAAAGACATTTTCCTTTTATTATTGTATCGAGGGTACATAACTGACATCAACAGAGAAGGAGATTCTTAATTCGGCGTTTTTTTGCTTTTTATGTATGTACATCGATTCTCTTTCAGTCGTAGACCAATTTTGTTGAAAAAACTTCATTCGATAGAATTTAGCTAACTTAAATATTTACACTTGGTCCATACCAAGGCGACATAATAGCATAGGCCATTGGCAAAAAAGGCCATTTAAAGACAAAAATAGAATTTAGCTACGATGTGGTCTCATATAAATTAGATTAAGTTCTTATAATGGAGGAGTACGGCGTAAAAAAAAAACTCCTCAACAGCACAGTCAGTCGCCATTGTGTTGTATTGGAATTTACATTACCTACTACTAAAAATAAACTAAGTTCTAACAAAACATAAAAAACTGCTGCCGTTTAAATGAAATTGCACCGACTCCAAAGAGACCTATAGAAATAGTTATTTTTGACTTTTCAGTGTTATTTCTTGAAATCAGTTTAAGTTTTAAAACACGCGCCGTTTCGGTAAATACCTGTGGTCCATATCGAATCAAAATATTTAATAATTCTGGACGTTTCCATAGTACAAATATTGTTACTAATGTAAAATGAAAAGACTAGTATTGTGATGATGATTAGTTGATAAGATTTCTATACATAAGTTTCTTTATTTTGTACTGACTTGTCATAAGCGCTATTTTAATTGCCTACATTAGTAATAAACTATTTCATTTCAGTTTAAGTTTTGTTATTTAGGAAATTATAAGGGCTACGTTTTTGGCTAAGTAACCCTAATAAAAAAGCCTATTACTATACCGATCACAAAGTCCAGACTCCGGTCTGATACTGAGCATTTCGTAATAGAAAAACGCAATACCAATTCACCCGACCCGGGACCCGAGACCGGGTATGGCGAAACGCTCGGCGAAATGTGCGTGTACTGGTTACATCTCTGCCTACCCCTTCGGAGATTACAGGCGTGAATGCGTATGTATGTATTGTACACCATGAAAAAAAAGTGAAAAAATCAATATTTAATCAAGAAATGTAATAATAAGCGGTCTTTTCGTAACAGCGATCTCTACCAGACAACCTTTCTAATAACACTTTTGTTCCTATTATTTTGACACCATGTGTTAATTGAACGTCAGCTGGAAAGCCCCAGGGTCGGTTCCATAGCTGCGTGCAAGCTCCTTTGTGTTCTGGTGTTCATGAAATTAAAACTAGTATAATTTCTAGCCATTATGAGATTTAACATCTTACTCGTATGTTTCAGGGTTACTCTTATAAAATCAATTTATGGACAATGCCAGTGTGGGTTGTATGTTTGCATATACCTACATAGAATTATTTATCGAAATAAGTGAAGAAAAGCGAAATAAGATAACTAGAACGATAACTCTCATATGAATCTGCCAAAAATACGGCTACACTTACTTACACATGCAAAGGTAAATCACACGTAACACTCATACACGCAACAAAAACTAATGAACGTTCAAAATCAACTTTATTTCATAAAAGTTAATGTCTAAACATTACATTTCTAAATCGAGATACGACGTTCTGCACCGCGCAAAAAAAATGTGTCAACTAGAGATCATGAAACAATTTTTATGGACTGATGAATAAACGAGCTGCACAGACTTATATAGCCCCGCCCCCTAGCATAGAGTTTGGATGGGGTAATTTTATTTGCTTGCGTTACGTTTCTTGTCATCTTATTTCGGCGGTCCAACAATAAAATAAAATAAATAAAAAACATGAATTTTGAAATCACGAAGTACTGAATGGCACTCGTTTACAGCAATCAAAAACACACCAGGTGACCCACTTCCGCGTTTGCCGCTGCTATAGTAAACGACATTATTGTAGTAAAATAGAACTTGTTTTGCATACTGATGACTCAAACAACTTCGAGGCAGGAACAAAGCTCTGTAATCCACAGATTTCAGATTTGGTCGAAATCCAAATGGTCGATAAGAATCTCTTAGTCACTTTTCATGAATATTTAGGTAGTGCAAACTGCTTTAACGTTTCCTGTATATATTACTGTAATATTTAAACTTTATTGCAATATATTGAGATTATTCCCAGATGGGTTGGCGACAAGCAGGCGGACGATCGTAAAAACTAAAATCCAAATATTTCTGTAATATGTGTTAAAAGCATGTTGCGCCAACCCTACTGGTATAAGGGCAGGTTTTTTTATGAAAGAGAGCGCAACGGAGCAAGCGGGTCACCTGATGGTGAGTGATCACCGCCGCCCATGACCACTGCCAATACCAGAGGAGTTGTCGATGCGTTGCCGGTCTTTGAGGAAAGAGTAGGCTCCTTTCTTGAAGTTCCCTAAGTTGTATCGGTCTAGAAATACCGCGGGTGATAGCTGATTCCATAAGGATGTCATACGGGGAAGAAAACTTCGCGTAATTCGCGTAATGATAAGTGATCTCTACCGCCTATAAACGCCCACAATGCTAAAATAATCCAGAGCGCGTTGCCGACCTTAAAGGAAAATGATAAGTAAGGCATTGGGAAGGGGAGTGGAATTTGGGCCTCCGGATATCTCACTCACCGTACGAAACGCAGCAGCAAGCTGCTATTTTACGCCGGTGAGACAGTGGTAACGACCCGGACGAGTCGGCCCATTCATGCTGTATTCAGAACTGTCTACAGCGTGGCTCTGCCACTCAAAAAACTTACCACGTAATAGCCAATTTAGCCATTGTAGACTCCTATGACAATGAACATGATTATTTTTGCTTCATCAGATTCTTCTTGTTAATAATATTTTGTATAATTTAAGTGATATAAAAATATACACAATATCATTCTCAGGTGATTCTAACGTTCTCAATATCTCAACGAAATTATAAAGACTAAACCTAAAAGACATTTTACACTAACAGTCGATACTTCTATATTTTTAAATGTCTTTATGGAATTAGAAATAAAAACGTTCCAAATATTTGAGAGGTTTTTAATCTCTCTGAAGAATCCAGAATGATTTCTAAGCAAAATTAAATTAGGTATTTAATTTCGATACCGAAAATTCGTTGTGAAAAATGAAATAATATAAAAGTGGAAATGTTTAGTTCTTCAATGAATATACGTTGTTTATCACATAACCAGCACCCGAGGCTTTATTACACTATCGGGTTTCAGAAATACAAGTTCGTGTAGCCGATGTACGAGCGTTAATTAAATTCTTGGGTCATAATATTCCGTATAAAAATTGGCAAAGGCAATTTTATCTGCGTACATATTTATTCTGTGCGAAGTATAAATATATTTTTGATGAAAAAGTATTAACTTAAATTTTTCGAGTACAGTAGTTTTGCTTTTGAATGAATGCTTTTAATGCAGTATAATTTTTTTCACGATGTTTAGCTTATTTTTAGTTTAAAAAATTAAATAGTTCCATTATAACAAGTAATGAACGTAAATATTTGTTGTTTTCGTAGTTAAATTGGAAATTTCAAGCATTTACTTACGGTTCACACACCATTGGCAGCGGTTCAACTATTCCTTAATTAACCGTTAACAATTAACCACACACTTTGAACAACTCAGTAATTTTGTATTCACTACAAAAACATTTCCAAGTCTCACTACAAAATTAAACAATGTCACGTCAAGTTGCCACCAAATTATTTTTTAATTTTAATTCTTTTTAAATAAATGTAATCACAGGTTTATTTCATTTTTAAATTAATGGTCAGTGTTATTGAATAAAATAATGTTAAAACTATTTCCAACTTTTTAAAACTCAACTGGCTAGTATTTTTAAATATTAAAAAAGAACTGGCTGGAATTTATATTTTATATAAGTTTTTGGACCGTACGCGCGCGCCTCAGTCGTCCGTCTAGAGGCATGCACATCCGACGGTATGCAGCATAGAACTGAGTTACCGCCGCGGTCGCACAGCGTTCGCTGAAAATTGTACATCGTTTCTTTATTTACGTCGCTTTATTATTTTTATTTTTCCCATGGTATATGACGGATGGTGTCCAAGAATACATGAGAGATAACATATTTGTTTGTGTGGGCCGATTTAAAGCCATCGTTCAATGAGATTAACGCTCTTGTATCAATTTTACGATATGTAAATTTCGTGTTTTATGTAAAAATAATGTAATCACACTTGAAATATTTTTCTTTTGTTAGTAATTTATGTTATTATATACGCTTATATATATCGCAAGGGGTAGGCGGAAGTGCAATTTTCGGTTCACTAAAATTGTTGTCAGATTACACTCAGCATCTCCCGGGACTGTCTCAATTGCACTGAAGGAGGCCAGGAGTTTTAGTCGGTATAGCAACGTAGGTATTATAGTTTGGGATCAGATCCAGCGGTCACTTGGGTAAGGCAACTGGTACTGGTAGGCAGTGGCTTGGCTCTGCTCTGGCATTAAGTGCATGGGCAGCGTTAACCGCTTCCCATCAGGACTGCCTGCTCGTCTGTCTATCTGGGCAATAAAAAAAACTGGGCCGGTAGGCTGGAGAGTCCGATATAACTAACTCCCCTCCCCCGAGGCTGAGAAGTTATCCGTAAATGAGTGTTTCATACATACTCATACGCATTCACGCCTGTTATCCCCTAAGGGGTAGGCAGAGGTGTACACCCACATTGATGTGATAGAGGGCGAGTCTATCGCCATACCGGACACAATTCAAGACTCCGGGTTGATACTGAGCATTTCGTAATAGAAAATCGCAATAACTCTTACCCGACCCGGGGATTAAACCCTAGACCTCAGTAAGATTTTCCCCACGGGAAAATGGAGGTCGTTGGCGTGTACAGTCTTAATTATTTTCTTTGGTACACAATCCAGGTTCATTAAAACTGATACCCTAATAATGACGCTTTTTGTTTTGTTCGTTTATCTAATGGCACCATAACCTGTAATCGTGTTACATATTCATGATTTCTTTATTTTCATTTTGTAAGCAAATGTAAAATCGATACCCTACGTAGAGCGTGTCTGTATTTTTTTAAGTGAAACCTTCTTTAGCCGCGTTGGGCACTTTTTGGTAGGGGAAAATCTTATGGGTTCGCGTCACCGACATGCTCATGACGCGCAGCGGCCGTGTGCTATGCGCGTTAGACATTTTATTGGATGGGTGAAAATCTCGTGCGTTCGCGTCACCGACATACTTATAGCAGTATATCTGTAGCTATATAGCTGACGTATTATGCAACATTAGTGCTGTTTATATCTTAAAAGTGAAATTGAATGGATTTAGTGAAAAGTTCAATGTGTATATACTGTGCATTGTTGAAATAGTGTTTTTGTTTGATTATTATTTGAATCGTTTAAATCGAATCGAGTCCTAAAAACCATATAAACATGCATATAATTGTTGCTCGGAGTGTCAATAGATGTGAAAACCAGATTGATGTTGATAATTTTAATTCAAACATTATGAAATTTCAAATTTTAATACTAAAAGTTCTAAGTTTTCACTTCTATCGGCAGTCTCTACAACTGCCAATTTTTTAATAGTAGAACCGGCAAACGAGCTAGTCGGTCACCTGATGGTAAGGGACCTCCATCACCTATAAATGTCGCCAATACCTAAGGAATCAAGCGTGGCCAACCAAGGAATGATTAAGGTATTGGGAAATAGGTTTTGGGCCTCCTGATATCTGAGTCACCGTACGAAACGCAACAGCAAGTACTTCACGTTGGTTTTGTTAGGTATTGGTAAAAATCCAATCGATCCGGCCCATTTATGCTGTAGAAAAATATGTCTACAGCGTGGCTTTACAACTCCTAAAATTTTATAGAATATATTTTAAATATTGCCTCGATGGCGCTGAGGTCCCGGGTTCGATCCCTGGGCTGAGTAACAGTGATATTGGGGTTTTCTATTACGAAATGCTCAGTATCAGCCCGGCTGCTCGCGAACTGTTATCTAGCTGTACTATCCTATTACGTAATCGCGCGTGTTGGTATTGCTCTTGGACAAGTACTATATCGAGCTTGTAATCGCGAGTTAATATTTCTAATTCCGACGTCGCTACTCTATCATTGTGGAGATTCAACTGACCGATAGTAAGATTATTATTATATATATCCATATAAGATTTAATTAATAATGTGTCGAGAGAATAAGTAGTTCCAATTTATGTTTATAAGAGGGACACTCTTGAGACCCACACCGATGATCGTGAAGTTTTTTAAAACGCTTACATGACGCGCATACCGGTTCAAACTCCGAATTTGCCTTGTGAGGACAAGCCCTAGTATCGTGTGCCGAGGTTGGTGTTTTAATTGTGCAGAATTTATGCACGTGTCCGTATTATATAGTGTACAGCCACGCTGTAGACAGTTTTGTACTATTTCAGTTATAGTGGCAGTTATAGGTGGTAGAGCTACGATGTAGACAATTTTGTCTACAACATAAATGGACCGGCTCGACCGGGTTGTTACCACTGTCTCGCAGAAAACCAGCGTGATGTAGCGGCTTGCTGCTGCGCTTCGTACGTTGAGTGAGATATTCGGAAGCCCAAATCCTGAACCCTTTCCCAATCCTTTAATAATCCCCACAACGAGATGTGGTGGATATTGTTCGTTTTGTTTAACATACATACATACGCACTCACGCCTGTAATCCCCGAAGGGGTTGGCAGAGGTGTAACCAGTACACCCTCATTTCGCCGAGCGTATCTCCGTGCCACGATGTGATAGGGGATGAACCTATCGCCATACCGGGCACAAATTCCAGACTCCGGGCTGATACTGAGCATTTCGTAATAGAAAAACCCAATACCACTTTACCCGACCCGGGGATCGAACCCGACACTTCAGCGTTAGCCTCAGTCATAACGCGTACGCATTACAACTGCCCCACCGAGGCAGTTTTGTTTAACATGCATATTATACTGTGCGAAATGAACCGTAATACGTGTGTTTGACGTGAAGTCGTCAAGAGACAACCAGTTGCTGTTCCGCGCCTCGCTCACACCGCTCCAGAACAACACCTCGTTGGATCCCCAGGCCTGGGGAAGAAACTTCCAGAAGGCAGATACGTGAATCCTCACCTTATTAATATCATGGTCTTAAAGGTGATAGGTCCCTCGTATGCGAGAGGCCGGCTGGGTTGGTACCACCGCTTTGTCTATTTCTGGCCGCCAAGCAACAGTATAAGCACTGTTGTGTTGCGGTTTGAAGGATATTGAAGCCATTAAAATTACTGAGCATTATGAGACTTAACACCTTATGTCTCGGGGTGACGAGCGCAGTGCAGTGTCATGCAGTGCTTTGTTATTTAAAGTTCTGTGTGGCGTTACTTCTGTTTATGAGCAGGCGTGGCGCTTACTTATGTCTCGGGGTGACGAGCGCAGTGCAGTATCATGCAGTGCTTCGTTATTTAAAGTTATGTGTGGCGTTGCTTCTGTTTATGAGCAGGCGTGGCGATTACCATCAGACGGACCTGTACGTCTCGTCATTCAACCCAATAAAAAAAACACGGTCACAACAATCTAATTTTGCAACCAGTAACAAACAAGTGTTAAACCGCCATATCGAACAAAAAATACAGTCCACTTATTTCGAAAATTAGGCGATCGTGGGGTTTTTAACCACCAAGATGAAGATGGTATGTCGAAATATTTCATTTAAGATAGCATAACATGATGTAAATGGATTCTGAGCAAGGTTGAAAGCGTCGATTATGTCTCGTTGATTGAATGAAGGAGCTTTCTGAGAGAATTTGTTCGCTCTAAATACGGAGCACTCGAGCTAATCGAATCATGGACGAGTCTTTTGGAAAACTAGCCAATTTGTAATCTCAATTTTCATGAAAACATTAAATTAAAAAAAATCAATTAAATACACCCAACAGTCACACACATAGCCGTGATCCCACACTAGGTAAACCTGTATCGTGGGTATCAGGTACTACGAAGGACTTGCGGTCCCACAACACCCAGACCCGAAGCAAATATTTGTTGATATAAATAAACTATCTTACTTAATTATTGATGCAAATCTGTAAGTTAGTTAGTGATGACCCGAGACCAATATTTGTGGATCACACAAACATTTGTCTCGGTGTGGGAATCGAGCCTACGGCCTCTCGCTACGCAGCCGGCTACTCGCCCACTGCGCCACGGAAAATCTAAGTGTAAATAATATAACTTGATAAAACTCAAACGAAAAGCGAAGCAACTTTCTGAAGTGGCGTGGGTCGTAAGAATAAAAATGGCGAAGTCGTGGGTCGTTTAGATTCATACGTGCATGAATGTCAAGGATTTTTGGCGGTAACACGATTCCCTTATGGTTTGTTAGCTGTAAATACCTTTAAAAGGTAAGCACATGATTTGTTACTTAATTGATTTTTATATTATGTTAGTAGTGTGTTTTACCTAATGGTATTGCTATTAAATAAATAAATAAATAATAATAGTAACTCACGCCTTCACCCTCGAAAAGGAAGGCAGAGGTACACCTAGTTAACCGAAATCCAGCTTATTTTCTTCCAATGGTGTTAAAAATGGCGAATCTATATTGCACTCCCGATATTAGGTTCTTGTGACAATAAAATGTCATTGACCGAAAGTAAAGCTGTTATTTCATGTAGGTTAACTGTAAGACAGTGGTACCCCGGTTGACCCGGTTCATTCACGATATAGACAATACATGTCTTTCAAATATAGACACACAATCAAAGACTTTAATGTATACTACTAGACAGGCTGTTCAGAAGTAAAATTGTGTCACATAACGCGGGAGTTTGACAGCTCACAGATAGGGAGTCCGATAGGGTTTCTAGTTGAGTGTAAGCGAGATGGTACTATTAAGTTACAGTCAATTGACCACAACTTAGTGGTGTAATTTCTATGTACCGCGCAGCTTGTCTAGTAGTATACATTAAAGTCTTTGCACACAATAGCATATTTTTTTTATGGTATAGGTTGGCAAACGAGCAAGTGTGTCACCTGATGGTAAGTGATATCCACCGCCCAAGTACGCCCACAATACCAAAAGAATCATGGGTGCGTTGCCGACCTTAAAGGAAAGGGATAATTAAGTGATTGGGAAGGGGAGGGGGTTTGGGCCTCCGGATATCTCACCGTACGAAACGCAGCAGCAAGCTGCTACTTTACGCCGGTTTTCTGTGAGACAGTGGTAACGGACGAGCCGGCCCATACATGCTGTAGACAAGTATCTACAGCGTGGCTCTACCACTCAACATAATTTACTTCTTAAAACATAGAACAGTACAAAGGAATTTATTAGTACAACCGTAAAGCTAATCAGAAAAGACGTCAGATAATGCCACACAATAGCATCATTTACTTCTTAAATCATTGAACAGTATAAAGGTATCAATATGAACAGCAGCAAAATTAATTAGAATTAGAAAGCAATTTCCGCACTACAACGTATGCGCAATCTATGACGTAGGCGAAGTCATGATTAAATTACTATGATTGAAAACCACAGAGGGTGTCTTCAGCTTAAGTATGTATGTAAACTGACATTCAGATATTTTAAATTAATTACCTTTTATGACTACGTGAATACCTAAAGTCACATTTTGCTGTCGAGGGAATGCAATCGCACGTACTTGTTACGCTAATGCTTTTAAATGTACTGTGTTATTGAAATGAAATGAAATATTTTTATTAATCACTAGCTGTTGCCCGCGGTTCCGCCCGCGTTAAAATAAAACGTAGCCTATAACCGTCTCCAGGGTCCCATCTATCTCTACATCAAAATTCAGCAAAATCGGTTCAGTGATTTAGGCGTGAAAGCGTAACAAATATTTTTATAATTTTTATAAAAAGTATCCTATGTTACTTCTTATACCTCCAAGAATATGTGTACAAAGTTTCATGATGATCGGTTAAGTAGTTTTCGCGTGAAAGCGTAAAGAACAAACTTACATTGACATTTATAATATTAGTATGATGTAGGCAATTAAAATAGCGCTTATGACAAGTCAGTACAAAATAAAGAAACTTATATATTATAGAAATCGTATCAACTAATGTATACATAGAATCATCAAAATACACTGGGCATCTATAAATATTACAATATTTTTATTAAAGGAATAGTTCAGAATTGATAGGTATTATTATTATTTTATTTTCTTTTTTGTGGGTCGATATGGACCATAGGCATTACCGAAACGGCACGTGTTTTAAAACTACCACCGGATCCAAAACGACCCAGCCTAAGAAGACCAGGCGAAACAAACTCAGTGGGCTTACTTTACCACTGGATTTTACGCGGCGCGACCTAGTCCTGAGAAGATTCAGCTAGTCAAATTCAGTGGGCTTGTTTTTGGTCCGATTACAGTGATATAAATCATAATGGGCGTGAAACCCACAACAACACATGGTTCCGAACACTAGCAGATAGTAGACTAAAACGTCACCAGGTCAACAACAGCCCACCGAGCGTGTCTCCATCCCACGATGTGATAGGGGGCGAGCCTATCGCCATACCGGGCACAAATTCCAGACTTCGGGCTGATACTGAGCATTTAATAACAGAAAAATCCAATACCACTTTACCCGACCCGGGGATCGAACCCGAGACCTCATCGTTAGCCTCAATGTAACGCGTACGCATTACAACTGCGCCACCGAGGCAAGCGGCCATACTCTCGAGAAAACCTAATAAGATAATAAATCAATGAGTTTAAATTTAATATTGTTTGCAATATACCTACAATCCCTGTGTTCATTTATTTACAACTTCCAAAAAGGGCCGACAGTTGGTGCATATTGATAAATTGCTAAAGTTTTCACACCAATTTTGATAAGTAAAATTGTGTACAGTTCTCGAGGCAGTTTTATAATAGGTGTTACCTATGAAATTGCTGTTCTGTACGAAAAAAGTTACCGATAAAAAAGTTTGTTGTGTTTTCCATCTTTTTTTATTTGATTTAGATTATATTTGATATAACCATCATAGGTACTAGCGATGCATAATTACCAGCGCAATGGCAATTTATCGATACCTTTCTTGAAGAAATCGTCTGTACGGAAGAACAAAACTCTTTAAAACAATTTTGTACTGCCTCTCGACTATTTATTTCTTTCCCGCCAAAAAGTTGACTAAATTATTTAATTTTGGCAACTTTTTGGCGAGAAAAAAAGTTGCCTAAATTATTGGCGGGGCGGAGCGACCCGCTGTCTGTCACGACAACCCACCACGGGGACCAAGTTTCGCCATTGCCTCGTCCGTTAATAAAAGTGTAGCATTTGCAGGTGAGGTTGGCTTTGGGCCATAAATGTTAGTGGCTCACTTACATACTTCAGTGGCCCACAACAGTATAATACATACATACGTACATACGCACTTACGCATGTAATTTCCGAAGGGGTAGGCAGAGGTGTAACCAGTACACCCACATTTCGCCGAGCGTATCTCCGTCCCACAATGTGATAGGGGGCGAGCCTATCGCCATACCGGGCACAAATTCAAGACTCCGGGCTGATACTGAGCATTTCGTAATAGAAAAACCCAATACCACTTTACCCGACCCGGGGATCGAACCCGAGACCTCAGCGTTAGCCTCAATCGTAACGCGTACGCATTACAACTGCGCCACCGAGGAAGTAACAGTATAATATAGGGATGATATGAATAGTAGGAATCACGCGACCGACGGTACCAATTTTATTATTCTGATCAAGCTTAGCAACTTGAAAAGGTAATATTAGTTTATCTCGAACCATTCAGATTTGGTCGATAAGGCTATCTAATAAAGCTAGTCCGGTAAACTTGTTCAAGTGGAACAATCTAATTAAATTTATCTAGTCCGAGTTCCCGCGTTACGGTTCGGTGTTACCTGTAAATTAATTTGGCCATAAGAATGTTTATAAACACTGCCTCGGTGGCGCAGTTGTAATGCGTACGCGTTACGACTAACGCTGAGGTCTCGGGTTCGATCCCCGGGTCGGGTAAAGTGGTATTGGGTTTTTCTATTACGAAATGCTCAGTATCAGCCTGGAGTCTGGTTTTTTTTTTTTTTATATTAGATTGAATGACGAGACGAGCAGGTCGCTCGCCTGATGGTAAGCGCCACGCCTGCTCATAAACAGAAGCAACGCCACACAGAACTTTAAATAAAGCACTGCATGACACTGGACTGCGCTCGTCACCCCGAGACATAAGGTGTTAAGTCTCATATTGCCCAGTAATTACACTGGCTTCAATGTCCTTCACACCGGAACACAACAGTGCTTACACACTGTTGCTTAGCGGCAGAAATAGACAAAGCGGTGGTACCAACCCAGCCGGTCTCTCGCAAACGAGGGACCTACCACCTTGTCATTTGTGCATGGTACATCGTGGGACGGAGATACGCTCGGCGAAATGTGGGTGTACTAGTTACACCTTTGCCTACCCCTTCGGGGATTACAGGCGTGGGTGTGTATGTAATGTTTATAAAATGGTACATAAGCGCTGAAGACAGTTTTCTGCAGCAGTAGCTGTGATACATGTTTTAGTAGGTTTCGAAAGCGATGGCAGTTCTTTCTCCTTTTGGTAGTTGAAAAATTGGCGATCTTAGTTTTTTTTTTATATAAGTTTCAATGACAAGACGAGCAGGTCGCTCGCGTGATGGTAAACGCCTGTCCTTAAACAGAAGCAACACCACACAGAAATATGAATTGCAAAGCATTACATAGCATTGGAGTACGCTCGTCACGCCGAGGTATAAGATTTTAAGTATCATAATGCCCAGTAATTTTAATGTCCTTCAAACCGAAACACAACAGTGCTTACACAATGCTGCTTGGTGGCAGAAAAGACGGCGCGGTGGTACTAATCCAGACGGTATCTCGCATACGAGCTACCTACCACCTAGTGAATTATTATTTTGAAATAAGTGGAAAACCGACGTAAAGTAGGTAAAGTAGCAGCTTGCTGCTGCGTTTCGTACGGTGAGTGAGATATCCGGAGGCCCAAATCCCCCTCCCCTTCCCAATCCCTTAATTATCCCTTTCCTTTAAGGTCGGCAACGCGCGCATGACTCTTTTGGTATTGTGGGCGTATATGGGCGGTGGAGATCACTTACCATCAGGTGGCCCACTAGCTCGTTTGCCGGCCAATGCAATAAAAAAAATAACTTAACTGAGTATACTCAATTATGCTGACGTCAGCGCCAAAAGTATGCGTGCGACCCACTGCAAGTGGGATAAGGGCAGGTGGAAGAGTATAGAGATTTATTCAACGAAATAAGATAACTAGAACGATTACTCTTATATGAATCTGCCATAAATACGGCTCCACTAACTGACACATGCAAAGGTAATCGTCACACGTAACACTCATACACGCAACAAAAAATAATGAACGTTCAAAATCAACTTTATTTCATAAAAGTTAATGTCTAAATATTAAATTTCTAAATCGAGATACGACGTTCTGACCGCGCAAAAAATAGACGCATTAAGTGTCAACTAGAGATCAAGAATAAATTTTTATGAATTGATGAATGAACGAGCTGCACATACTTGTATAGCCCAGTCCCCTTGCACAGAGTTTAGGTGGGTCATTTTTTTGCTTGAGTTACGTTTCTTTCTTGACTACCTCGGTGGCGCAGTTGTAATGCGTACGCGTTACGATTGAGGTCAACGCTGAGGTTTCGGGTTCGATCCCCGGGTCGGGTAAAGTGGTATTGGGATTTTCTATTACGAAATGTTCAGTATCAGCCCGGAGTCTGGAATTTGTGGCTGGTATGGCGATAGGCTCGCCCCCTATCACATAAGAGACGGAAATACTCTCGGCGAAACGTGGGTGTACTGGTTACACCTCTGCCTACCCCTTCGGGGATTACAGGTGTGAGTGCGTATGCATGTTTCTTGTCATCATATTTCAATGGATTTTATTAAACTAATTTGAAGAGTTCCAAACGATGTTACGCAACTGTTCCCTTCACAGTTCTTTGTTGAGAGGAACATGACATAACTTAGACGTCGTAGTAATGTCACAGACAGACAATCAGGAGGGCAATTATTGTAATTTTAAATATTCAACGCCAAATGTGAAAATAGATCGTTATAAGATTTAATGTAGAATAAAAGTTGACTGAAGCCAAAACGGTATAATGCTACTGCTAATGCTAGGTGCATTTGACGTTGATTATTGGTATAAGAGAATGCCATTTGCAACTTTCTTGACGCTGAGACTAGATCGGAATGATATTTTGAACATTTAAAATTACGAGAATTGACTTCCTGGTTACAACCTTGTAAATAATAGGCCTTACTTTACCTATGAAGTTTTTTTTCATAGTATAGGGCGGCAAACGAGCAAGTACCTCACCTGATGGTAAGTGATGTCCACCGCCCATGTACGCCCACAGTACTAAAATAATCAGGGGCGCGTTGCCGACCTTAGATGAAGAGGATAAGTAAGGGATTGGGAAGGGGAGGGGAATTTGGGCCGCCGGATATCTCACTCATCGTACGAAACGCAGCAGCAAGCTGCTACTTTACGCCGGTTTTCTGTGGTAACGACTCTGACGAGCGGGCCCATTCACGCTGTAGAATTCTATTATTCTGTAGAATTCACGCTGCGTTTTGTCGGCGGTGGAAATCACTTATCATCAGGTGACCCACTAAATCGTTTGCCGGCCTATACTATAAATGAAATACAAAAAAACTCAAATCAAATAAAAAAACCGAGAAAATGCCGCGATGGCGCAGATGTAACGCGAACGCGGTACGACTGCTGTGCTGAAGTCTCGGGTTCGATTCCCGGGTCGGGTAATGTGATATTGGGTTTTTTCATTACGAAATTATCAGTATCAGTCCGGAGACTAGAATTATGCCCGGTGCGGCGATAGGCTCACCCCCTATCACATCATGGGAAGGAAATAGGCTCGGCGAAATGTGGGTGTACTGGGTATACTGCCTACCCCGTCGGGGCTTACAGGTCCATTATGAGTGCATATTTATGTATTTTTTAACGGTTAGGTTATAACTTTTTATTACAAATTTGGTAACATTTTTACATACCAAGCCATTTTGGAACTAAATTGGATTTAAATGACTATTCTGTACATGTTCTAAAAGGTATCGCTTAACGTAAAAACGTGGGCTACTGAAAATCCGCTGAAAATTATAATTTCAGCTTGCATCGCCACCCACGCGTTTGACAAAGAGCACCCCCGTACACCCTGCACATTCACCCCTATAAGAATTAAAACAGTGTGCTGCAAAACAAAAAAAAACAAGGCAGTATGAACCAAGTCACCTTTGCCTTTTATAAAATGGAAGAACATCGTCGTTTGTTTTGGCGGGCGAGTTTTGTATGACTCAGTCTTTTAAATACTTGCTTGATTTAAGAGGTTGTTATTTTAAATGTAAGTATACTTATTTTTTTATTTTAATTTTACATATTAAATAGTAGCAATAGTATTTTGTTTTGTAACGTTAATTCTATTAATATAAGTTGATTCTAAAGTTTACCTAGTTGTGCATGTTGTGGTTTTAGCCAGTAAGTAATTGTTGCATTTATATAACCCGGGGGTTCTGCGTCGCCTGTGCCTGAACGTGCCGGACCGCTACGTGTGGAGGCGGCGCCGCCCGCCGCTGCTGGCGGTGCCGGTGGCCCGGACCAACCTCTTGGCCAAAGCGCCTCTCACGCGAGCGGTTAAAATTATAAATGAGGTGCATGTCAAAACAGATATTTTGACGTGTAACTGGAGTGAGCTCGCAAAAATTTTGTTATATGTTATTTGTTATACTTAATTTCATTTATGTTATAGTATATAGTTATATGTTTTTGTTATTTTATCTTTTAGATTTATGTAATAGTCCCGCCAGTTCGAATTGGGTATATCCTGTAATGACTGTGTGTGTGATGAATAAATAAATAAATAAGTTTTATTTGTACTTGTATTTGTGTAAACAATTGTTGGCTAATCAATTATATAAATAAAAAAAATATAAATAAAATAAATAGAGAGGTGTTATTTTTCTTTATTCTTTTTTTATTAGCTTGTGTGACGGAACGATCATGTCGCCCGCTTGATGTTAAGCGTCACGCCTGCCCATAAACAGAAGCAACACCACACAGAACTTTGAATTACAAAGCACTGCATGGCACTGAACTGCGCTCGTCATCACAAGACGTAAGATGTTGTCTCATAATGTCCAGTAATTTCACTGCCTTCAGTGTCCTTCAACCCGGAACTCAACAGTGATTACACACTGCTGCTTGGCGGCAGAAATAGACAAAGTGGTGGTAACCCAGACGGCCTTTCGCATACGAGGGACCTACCACCTAGTAGATGTCTAAACCTTCAGATTGATAGAGAAGGCATGTGCCCAGCAGTGGGGCGTAAATTATAAAAGGCTCGTTTTATTATTTGTAAGGACTTCGACTTCGCAGACGCACTCACGTCTGTACTCCCCGAAGGGGTAGGCAGAGGTGTGTACTCCCACATTTCGTTGAGTTTATTTCCGTCCCATGATGTGATAGCGAGCCTATCGCCATATCGGGCACAGTTCCAGGGTTGTAAGGTTTACGTCGTGAGCTGTTATTTTCAATATTCTGACCCTGTGGGTCCACACATCCACCATCTTCGTCATGTTTTACGGTCGCTTGTAGGTCGAAAAGTTATTATAGGTGCCGACGTTAATGCGTCATCTATCCTTTGGTATGGCAAATATCGTTCCAATGATACTAAAAGACGCTGCGCCGTCGAAGACTTCATCGCAGAGATGAATCTAGTCATTCACAATACCCCCGATGCACCACCTACGTATAGCAGCCCTACGGGCGAGTCTTCTATTGACGTCACACTTTCTAGTGGAGACGTTCGCCTCGATAGGTGTACGAGTTCGTATCTGGTCTGACACAAAGTCCTCATTTTACCAACTTTAACTTTAGATACAAGTCTAAAAGAGCTAATTGGGAATTATTTGGCTCTTTGTTTGCTCTTCATGCCGGGGACTTTACTCGCAATGACCTCTCTCCCGAAACGTGCGCCGCAATTATGTCGGATACGTTTACTTATTGTGCGGACGTTACTATTGGCCGGGGCTCCATCACTAGTATCCGTAGATGTGACTGGTGGAATAACTATCTAGTTCACCTGCGTCGGACGTTTCGCAGGGCGCGTAGGACGTTTAACCGACTTAAAAAACGTCGTGTAACAGGAGATGTATTTACAGCTGCTTTTAACGCACTCTAAGTTGCCAGATCCCATTATAGGGCCTCGGTACAAAAATCAAAAGGAAATTTATTACGCAAAATTGTAAAACGGTTAGATAAGGAGGGCCCGTGGTCTCCCCTATACCATGAGTTTAAAGCAAAAAGGTCAATCAATTTGGCCTATGTACAAAACATAAAAATCAACAACACCTATACAACTGGTATTGAGGAGACAACGGAAGCTCTGCTAAACTCGTTAATACCCGACGATACAGTGGCAAGTGATAGCGATTATCATAAACAAATACGGATGTGGGCTGCAGTACCACCGAATAGTCCTTCTTCAGACCTACCATCTTTGGCCCAGTTTATGGATATCGTTAGATCATTGCCACTAAACAAAGCCTCCGGTGAGGATAAAATATCAAATAAAATGATTAAAGAAGCGTGCAAAACAGCGGCTAATTCTATATTAATAGTCCTTAATCGATGTATCGCTGAAGGCATTTTCCCCCGAATTTGGCGTTGCGGTTTTATTCGAATAATACCTAAAAGTGGCGATAAGGCCCCCGACGATCCAAAATCTTATCGACCAATAACATTATTACCATCTTTAGGGAAAGTTCTTGAACGTCTTATTGTACCTCGTCTGGAGCCGGGTGGGCCAAAATTTCTATAGGTAAATCTACTGTAGACGCAGCAATATCGGTTAGAAGGACGGTTAGTAATTCGGTACATAAATATGTGTTAGGCATCTTTTTGGACATCTCCGGTGCCTTCGACAATGCTTGGTGGCCAATGATACTACTCAAATAAAAAATCCGAGGTTGTCCTAAAAATATTTATTCACTTACTATATATTCATATTTTTCCTTAGGCACAACCAAGTTAAAACTTGGTCACCATGAAGTGTCGAAGGCACTGACGATAGGTTGTCCTCAAGGCTCTGTAGTCGGTCCGTATTTGTGGAATTTAAGCTTCGACGACTTTTTCGCACTCCCTCTGCCCCAAGGATGTTCCTTAACCGGTTATGCCGACGACGGGCTCTTACTCGTACAGTCGAATAGTAGGTCGGGACTAGAAAGTTTGGCTAGCACTTGCTTAAACCTGATTTCCGCTTGGGGTGAAAGAAATCGTTTAACGTTTGCACCTCAAAAAACATACCAATTACTTTTAAAAGGCATTTTAAAATCACCGCCGCGAATAACATTTAATAACGTCTTAATTAAAAGAAAAGAATCAGTTTGCTACCTTGGGCTAGTTTTAGAACGGAACTTTTCATGTATAGAACATATTAAAAACGTCGGAGAAAAGTCAAAACGAAACTTTTATGCCTTGACAAGGATATCGACTTCGACGTGGGGTCTATCATTTGGCACATTAAAAGTTATCTATGGAGCTACTTACTTGGGATGTATATGCTATGGATCACCTGTATGGGCTGATAGGGCTACTATCGGTGCCGTACGATGAAAACTGCTCCAAAGCCAACGTCTGGCGTTGATATTCTTGTGTAAGGCGTATAGAACCGTTAGTACTGAAGCTTTACCTGTCCTTGCGGGTGTACTTCCAGTTGATCTGGAGGTGCAGCGTCGCGCCGCTATGTATTAATCAACAAAAGAGAATATGGACAGAAATTTTCTAACGCCGCGTGAGCTATTAAGAATCAATCGACTTTTAAAATCGTGCTCCGAAAATTACAACGATCTAATAAACGAATGGCAATTGCGTTAGGATAATTCTACCAAGGGACGGCATCTATATCAATACTTTCCGTCGGTTCGCGATCGTCTTACAAAAACTTGGCTGGAAGTAGATCATTGTGTTTCACAATTTCTCACGGGCCACGGCAACTTTAAGTTTAAACTGTTCTCATTTAGGTTGGTTGATTCGCCTACGTGCCCATGTTCTACACCTAATTGCCGGTAGGAACAATCCGCACATCATATTCTTTGGAGTGTGGTCTCTGGTAACAAGAGCGCAACATTATGTTAGACAGTATGCAAATAACATCTGGAGTTGTATACTATATGGATCTTGTGGAAACTAGGAAGAACTTCCGTGCTTTTCGGCGTTTTTGCCATACCTATTATTGGAATCAAGTTTAACAGCTCGCGTGATAGGACCCACTTAATGACATCCGTGGTGCTTTACATCTGGCTTCTCCAGTTGTAAATGTCCTTGTGCCTGAGGTTAATGCCTCCTTAGTTCATTATTTTGTCTACCGCTTTGCTATGGAGGGAAGTGGACAATTATTATTTCCAACTCCTCCTTAATTTTCTATTTGATTAAGTTCGTTGCGGGACAAAGACAATTTAGCATTTCCAGAGACTCGCCGAGCTTCACTGCTCGGTGTCAACAAAAATGCGTGTCACTGTCGATCCTGGTGCACAGGAGTTACAGTGGCGGGTGTGTGGGCGGGATAGTCTACAGCGTGGCTCTACCACTTTTAAGCCTCTATACTGCCACTGCAACTGAAATAGTTGGTCTACAGTTGTGATTTTTATTATCAATTAGTATAAATAATGGACCTTTAAAACCATTATACCATTAGGAGTAAATAGTTCGTGGAATTTGAAATAAAAAGTAATATTTCCAAAAAAAAAATTGAACATCGTATATTCTGCGAAATTTAATGGTCTTTAGACTAAAATTTTCACTCTTGTTTTTTAAAGCCTATTCTAAAAACTGCGCACATTTATGGAGGATTAAACCTCCAAAATACATTAGGGTGGCGGATGGGCATCATGTAAAAATATACTCGAATGGATCAACCCACTATTCTCAAATTCATTATTTTGTTTTACGAGTGAGCTGATTTTGGTAAGTTAAAGCTTAACGTTGTGTAAAAAATAGATACATACGCACTCACGCCTGTACTCCCCGATGGGGTAGTCACCCTAGTAGTAGGACTAGTACACCCACATTTCGCCTAGCTTATTTCCGTCCCATGACGGGCGACCATGATAGAGGGCGGGTCTAACACCATACTGGGCACAATTCCAGACTCTGGGTTGATACTAAGCATTTTATGATAGAATAACTCAATATAATTTTACCCGGGAATCGAACCCAAGACCTTAGAACAGCAGTTGTACCACGTACGCATTACAACTACGCCACCGAGGCAGTCTGAGGTATATTTTTTTTTATTTTTTTTTATTCATAAATGTTCGAAATGAGCACCATTGTTACCTATGTAAAAAGGTTAGTTCGGCGATCCCGGGAGATATCATCTCCGTATTTGTCATACCATGAGTTCGGCATCTCAACTGTCTGGATGCTACCCCGACTTGTCTATCCAGGATTTCCCCGAGATTTTGCAAAAATAGATTTTCATCAATATTTCATAAAACAAACATGACATCAACAACGTTTTATTTCTACATAAATTACCGTTCCATTCAAAGAAAGAGTTATTGTACTCAACATGAACTGGGATCCTCGTCAGATGAAAGTCTGCGTCATGCAGTTTTAATAAATTTAAAGTTTTAATAAAACACTGGTTCTAATTTAAAAGGACCTTGGTAAGTCCCTCGTATGCGAGAAGCAATCTGGGTTGGTACCACTGCTTTTATATTACCACCTTGGTAAGTGGTAAGTCCTTGGTAAGTCCCTCGTATGCAAGAAGCAATCTGGGTTGGTACCACTGCTTTTATATTTATGACGCCAAGCTGCAGTGTGTAAGCACTGTTTTTTTTTTCGGTTTGAAGAACATTGAAGCCAGTGGCCCATTCATGCTGTAGACGAAACTCTCTATAGCTTGGATCTACCACTTTATTATAATGATCGGGAAAAATACTTGAACACAAACAGTGAAAGCAATTAAGCCCTAACAAGGGACTGATGCCAAATGAATACAACCGGAGCATTCGTGTGCAGTTATCGAATTGTAATTTTCATTGCGATTTGTCTAGTAGAATCATTAAAAATCAATTAAAGTCGTCTTCCTTAGAGTAATTACTTACAGAAGGTATATGTGCAAACAACGCATACTCACAATCGTAAGCTGAAAATTCATTAAGTGTGATGTGTTTACTTGCAACCTCACGCACACAAACGCAAAAGAAATACATACATTCATACGCACTCACGCATGTGTTAGCGTATTCTCTTTTTATTGGAGTATTGAGGGTGTCTGAGAAAGCAACGTTGGGTATACTGAAATAATAATAGTACGATATAGTTGTGGAAGGGTAGTTAAATGGTATAAAAGAGGTTGTCACCATAACTGAAGGCTTTTTGCCCGGTCAGCCTCCAGTTCAGTAAGATCAGTGCTCAGTCGATAGTCCAAGAGGTTATTACGCGGTAGCTATGCTGTTTACCATTCGGTCCTAGTTATCTTAGTTATAATTAGAGAACGGTCTCGAGAGAATTCATGGGGTTGTGGTCTGTAAAGCAGTAACATTATAAAAGTGACCAATAAACCGTGAGTTGAAGTGATTACTGTCGTTTGGTATTAATAAAAGAATACTCGTCTTACGTAACTTCTAATACATGTAATCCCCGAAGGGGTAGGCAGAGGTACACCTCTACCTCTTGGTTACAACCAATACACCCATATTTCGCCGAACGTATTCCCGTCCCATGATGTGATAGGGAGCGAGCCTATCGCCATACCGGGCACAAGTTACAGACTCCAATGAAAATGGAATGCAAAAGAAATGTTAGTTAAAATGTGTTTTCCTAAAAAGTTGATTATTTGTAGATGGGCAAAATGTAATTCATACATTGATTTTTAGCTAGGATCATAAACATAATATGGTGAGTAGTTATTAGTTTGGTGATCGTAGTTTGGAGCCATATATGGCTCTAATTAAACGGCTTAATTTTCGTGCGTGTACTTAGTTTCTATAAGTAGTTATTCTAAGTCGTCTTCATTTTTTTTTTATCAAAGGGGTTCTTAGTACAAAAATATCTATTTATGTTATGTACATTTGTATTTCTAAATAAAAAACTCTGTCCACAGATTTTGATGATAATTTTTGGCAGATATATTGTGTAAAATACATAAAAAATAAAGTACAATTGGGAACATGTTGCTTTTTAACCAAAAAAAAGGAGTAGGTTCTAAAATTAGCGAGTTTTTTTTAATGTATGTATATCGATTTCTCCGCTAATTGAGGACCAATTGTGTTGGAAATAAATCAATCGATAGAGTTTAGCTGCGATGTGGTTCCGTATAAATTTGGTTAAAATCTGATGACGGAGTACGGAGTAAAAAAAAAACTCCTCAACGGATAAAACCATAGTCATCGCGATTGTGTTATTGTATTGGAATTTACATACCATAGCAGTACCACTAAAAAATAAAAAAATAAAAACTTTTAATAAAACTAAAAAACCGATACTAGTAAAGAACAAGTTGGAGATATTCTCGAGAAAGGCCAGGTCAGGAGTACCCTAAACTGACGTGCATGTATGAAAAGTTTAATGAGAGTGAATGAGGTCAAAGAGGTATGCAAGGATCGTAGCAATTGGAAATCCGTTGTCTCTGCCTACCCCTATGGGAAACAGGCGTGAGTCTATGTATGTATGAAAATCTGACTTCAAAAAATAACATTCTACCGGCAGTTACACCATCACCGACTCCAAAAATACCTATAGAAATTGTTATTTTTAACTTTTCAGTCTTATTTTATTAAGTAATTTTTTTATTTTGTTAATTTTTTATAATAAAGTTAGATAGGTACATACCTACATGATCAATATTACTATAACATCGCGGGACGGAGGTACGCTCGGCGAAATATGAATGTACTGGTTACACATCTGCCTACCCCTTTCGCGGATTACAGGCGTGAGTGCGTATAATCAATATTTTTTCTTCATGAGCATTTCAATCTTGCCTAGAACAATATTCATTATTGAACTTACTATGCCAGTTTGAAACTATTTTGTCAATAAAATCTAAATGTACCGCCGAAATATATTTAGAACAGACTGAACAAAGGACTCGTTGTGACGGAATAGCTGATGGCCGAGACGTCAGCCCTTTACAGATTTAAATGACTTGTAATCAAATGTTATTCTAGAAATTGTTGCGATGGATTGACGTTAATAGAAATTTATTAATAATTAATTATTAATAATTGTTGCTTTGTCGGTTAAGGATTGTATAAATGGTACAGCCATGCTGTAGGCAGCTTAGTCTACAGCATAAATGGCCGTGGGTTGTTACCATTTTCTCACAGAAAACCGACGTTGTGTTTCGTACCGTGTGTGCGATATCAGGAGGCCCAATTCCTCCTTCCCTTTTCCAATCCCCGATCAACCCTTTGCTTTAAGGCTGGCAACGCGGTTATTTTGGTATTGTGGGCGTTCACAGGCTATGGTGATCACTTACCATCAAGTGACCTACGTTTTCCCGTCTATAGTTTTTTTTTATATCACAAATGGATTTTATTCACAGGCAAAGCCGCTAGCATAAGTTGCCTAATTATCAATTAAACCTTGCTCCATAACCACGCAGCGTAATATGAATTTCAATTCGACACAATTCTCGATTCCAATCTTGCTATCAGATATTACTTTTTGATATGATCCTATTAGCTACGGATAACTACGGGCCTAAGATCGATATTGACTCGGCTGGCGAGAGCTACGATTGCCTTTCTTTCACAAAAGATTTTATATTAATTTAATTTTGTTATTTTATAATTAAATTATACGAGTATCTTAATAATTAAAGTGCATACACCTCTGAATTTTCTAAGTTATGTGTGTATTAATTGTTAATTATCACTTGCTTTAACGGTGAAGAAAACATCGTGAGGAAACCTGAATACCTGAGAAGATTTTTATAAGAATTTCGAAGGTATGTGAAGTCTGCCAACCCGCATTAGGCCAGCGTGGCGGAGTAAGGCCTAACCCCTCTCATTCAGTAGAGGAGGCCCGTGCCCAGCCGTGGGACGTATATAATACAGGGCTTGTATTATATGTCTTACTCTTACACTATTGGTGTTGGTCTATTATGGGTTCGATTCTCGTACCGATACAAATGTTTGTGTTCCACAAATATTTGTTTCTGGTCTGAGTGTTGTGGGACCGCAAGTCCCTCGTAGTTCCTGATACCCATGATACAGGGTAACCTAGCGTGGGGTCAGGACTATGTGTGTGACTGTTGGGTGTATTTATTTATTTATAAACTCTTTATTGTACATCTTCAAAAACAAAAGAAAATTAAAAAACAAAATACATACGCACTCAGGCCTGTAATTCCCGTAGGGGGAGGTAGGGGTGTAACCAGTACACCCACATTTCGCTGAGCGTATCTCTGTCCCATGATGAGATAGGGGGCAAGCCTATCGTCATACCGGACACATATTCCAGACTCCGGGCTGATACTGAGCTTTTCGTAATAGAAAAACCCTATATTACTTTTACCCCACCCGGGGATCGAACCCGAGACCTCAGCGTCAGCCTCAGTCGTAACGCGTACGCATTACAACTGCGCCACTGAGGCAGTTTATTCATGCTGTAGGCAAAACGGTTTAATGCGTGGTTCTACTACTATAAGTCAGTTAATAAAATATATGCCCCTTCCTAAGATAGAAAATAAAAAAGAAAAAAATTGTAGTCAGTTTGTTTGTTACGCTTTCACACCTTAATCGTCGAACCGATTTTGATGAATTTTGGTACACAGATATTTGTGATTCTGGCATCCATGACCGTCTTTCCTCAAAACTCTGTTAACAAATCCAATAGATCATCAGTTGAAATAAAACTAGTTTATGCGGATTTTGTTTCGTAACAATTTTGTACTCGCCTGGTTTAGACTTCTAGCACTCCCTCGTATGTTTTTATTAGGTGATATCTACACATGGATGAGATTATGATCACATTAAACCGCGATAAAATCCGTATAAACTAGTTTTAATTCAAAGTTAAGTTAATTATTTATTTTGTTTTAATTTTAATCGCGTAAACATAAGAAATCACTAGATCATCGTACCACCCGACACCGCAGCAGAGTTCATCCATACCACCTGGAAACGATTCCGTCTAGCACGGTTCGTTTCTAGCGTTCATTTTTACCACGTACGTGCAAGCTCTGGAATGACTCCCTGCAGCGGTGTTTCCTGAGCGCTATGACATGTCCTTCTTTAAACGAGGTTTTAAAAGAGTAATCCTTCGACGGTAGGCTTTGCTGTGCCCTGGCATTGCAGAAGTGTATGGGCGGCGGTGACTACTTACCATCAGGTGGCCCGTTTGCTCGTCTGCCTATCCAAACAGTAAAAAAAAAAAGATCATCTGAGGGGCTAGCACGGAATACTATCGAAATCGTAATGTAAAAGTATCGAGGGCTCGATAGATAATTCCAAATATATCATTCGTATATATTCCATATTATAAATAATAGTTTCTTTTACATACGATAGAGGTGCTGTACTAAAACCTCATAGAAATTGTTGTCGATGACAGCTCGAATAACTTTTCGCAAGTTTCCGTGCTAGCCCCTCAGTTCTGTTGTCAATAAATGCATTTTTTAAGTCTCCAGCGCAATCGAAAGTGTCTTTAACAATAGAAAATGTAATCAGAACCCATATCGGCTTTTACCGCTCTTAAATTGAATGCTCGTTCAATTCGATTTTGGGCTTTATTCATAGCCACACCGGTTGAAGATACATTGAAAGGCATTTTTTCTGGCCTATTCATCGATATTCAATAAGAGGTTTTCAGTTTGTTAAAGCCTATGAAATAAGTTCTATCGAAGCATTAATTTGAGGGGTTGTATTATATTAGCATTTTTTTTCGATTTGAATACTTTTGTAGTGTAATTTGATGAATTAATTGAAACTTGAAAAGGAATAATTGGTTATGACAGTGCCCTTTTTTTACTAGTTACTATTTTTTGCTCGTGGCTCCGCCCGTGTCAGTGTTTTTCAGAGATCAGAAGTATCCTATGCCTAATCCAGGTCATGATCTTTTTAATAATGTGAATGACGGGACGAGCAAGTCGCTCGCGTGATAGTAAGCGTCACGCCTGTTCCTAAACAGAGGCAATAACAATCAGAACTTCGACTAATGAGGTACTGCATGGTACTAGACTGCGCTCGTCACCCCGAGACATAAGGTGTTAAGTCTCTTATTACAGTCATTTTCAGTATTTTTTCTGGTTTCAATGTTCTCCAAACTGAAAACAACAGTGCTTACACACTGCTGTTTGGCAGCAGAAATAGACGGCGTGGTGGTACCAACCCAGACGGCCTCTCGCTTACGAGGGACCTACTACCTTGTGAATTTGTTGTCTATTTTTTTATTAGCTTGATAGACGAAACGAGCAGGTCGCTCGCCTGATAGTAAGCGCTTTGCCGGCCTTTAAACAGAATCACAACCACAAAGAACTTTGAATTACAAAGCACTGCATGGTATTACACTGCGTTCGTCATCCCGAGACATATTTAGATGTTAAGTCTCATAATGCTCAGTAATTTTACTGGCTTTAATATCCTTCAAACCGGAATTCGACAGTGCTTATACACTGCTGCTTGGCGGTAGATATAGACATAACGGTGATACTAACCCAGACGACCTCTTACATACGAGGGACCTACCACCTTGTAAAATGATGAGGGACCTACTACCTTGTAAATTGTAATTTGTAAACCCTTTGAGTACAAATCCAAAAGAAATAATATGTTTTGACTATAAATATGGCACGAAAAGCTCGCGTTCTCAGAAATATAACCCGAGCGCCATTTATTGGTATTTATTTGAATAAGCCATGAATCAATATGTTGTATAGATGTACCAAGTTAACTGTAAAATGGCAGGCAATGGTAGTACAGATAGTGTTCCCAACTTACTGGAGTTATCCCTAGATTTGGTGTGCTAGTATGTAAATTTTTATATCTAGTGACTAATGGATGTTTAGTGGTTCAGTTAACTACTCAGTTAGTGGAAAGGAATGTCTTAATTTGTTTATTAGCTTGAATGACGAGACGAGCAGGTTGCTCGCCTGATGGTAAGGACCACGCCTGCTCATAAACAGAAGCAACGCCACACAGAACTTTAATGACAAAGCACTGCACGACACTGGAGTGCGCTCATCACCCCGAGACATAAGGTATTAAGTATCATAATGCCCAGTCATTTCACTGGCTTCAATGTCCTTCAAACCGGAACACAACAGTGCTTCCACACTGCTGTTTAGCGGCAGAAATAGACAAAGTTGTGGCACCAACCCAGACGGCCTCTCGCAAACGAGGGACCTACCACCTTGTATATTCATTAAACAAACAAACTAACATGTCAAGGTTTTCGCATCATGGGTATACAATTTCACTGTTCATAGATATCCAGACGATTATTTTAAAGAAATGACGCGATGCTGACGTTGAAGGTATATATTTTTTGGTATCCTGAAAGTCACTTTTTTAATCTTAAATTTCTCTGAAAATAATCGAATCGCCTCATGTGAAATATGTGTGTCATAGCAACTGAAATATCCCTCATAATGAGTGATTATTCGTAAAATGGCAATACTGGAGCGAGCTGAGCGACGCTCTTCAATTCACAGTTAGCTTGGTACACCTGTACAAGGAAGTCATACGCCATGTCTTATCATGTGCTCTTCTGCAATCATCTAAATCTGTCAGGCCAATTGGCCTTTTTATTATCCTACCAAGTATTTGGGTGTGAAACGAGATGCCGCGGCTTCAATTCCCGCACCGAGACAAATGTTTGTGTAGTCTGTTTCGGGTCAGAGAGTTGTGGGACCGCAAGTATTTCGTAGTTTCTTATACTCGCGATATTTCATCAGGGGGTCGAGCGCGAACAAATTACAAATAAATATTCGAATCGAGAACGCTAGCATTTGTATGAAGGTTCAAACAATTTTTGACATTTCGATACGCATACGTTCGCGCAAGTTATTCGTGCCAAGTTTCCTGATCCTAGGTTTAGTAGTTTTTGAGATATAGTGATTAATAAGTAAGTAAGTAAGTGGTATTATACTTTCACATATTTAGAAGACAGATTAATAGATTGGAACTGAGTTGGGACATTTTTTTGACCAATTACTTAAATAATTTTGTTGCTCAATCGTATGATTATATTTCTCGAGTATTCTGTTTTGTAAGTCCGAAATAAAAGTAACGTTCTTTTCCTTCTATAATTCAGTTAAAGTACGTAATCGCCACCATCCAAATCACGATGCATTTGCTGTTATCAGTCGAGTTCTCAATTGTTTCCTCGTATTCTGTCGATTCGATCACGCTCGAGGTTAAACTCTGTAATTGAATCCGTTCTAACCGACTTCAAAAAAGGAGGAGATTATCAATTCGGTGCGTTTTATACATAGATTTCTCTGCCAACTGTGGACCGATTTAGTGGGGAAAAAAATCATTCGATAGAGTTTAGCTGCGATGTGGTCCCATATAAATTTGTTTAAGATCTCATGTCGGAATACGGAGTAAATAAAATTTTAACTCCTCAATGGACAACAGTACACTCGTCGCAATTGCATTATTGTATTGGAATTTACATGCTATTGCTGTAACTACCACTAAAAATTTAAAAATAAAATAAGTTTAACAAAACTTAGAAACCGACTTCAAAGTAAAAACACTGAAAAGTCAAAAATAACAATTTATATAGGTCTCTCTTGAGTCGGTGGAACTTTACTTGACCGGCAGCGACATAGGCGGCGACTGTAAAGAGACCTATAGGAATTCTTATTTTTGACTTTACAGTGTTTTTATTTTGAAGTCGGTCTCTAAGTTTCGTTAAACTTATTTTATTAAAAATATACCATGGTTTGTGGAAAATATACGCGTTGAATTGAGAACGTCGATTGTCATTCAGTTAAAGAACAATATTCTCTTACAATTCTCTTAAGACCTGGTATGGGTAATCGAATAAAAGGACTCGCATTGTCGCGTACTAGAATCTAATTTCGTTGAAGACATGAACAAACTAATAAAAAACTTTTTGAACATCTGTTTGACATTGAAAACTATTCGGAATTTCATATAAAAAGTGAAGAAGAAAGTATAGTGGAGATAGCTTGGTAGTTATTTTTTGTCACAGGATTAAACTTACACCAAATTAAGTAGTTTTAGTTTAGTTCAATTTTGGTTCAAAGTCAACCAATTTACTTAACGAACTTAAATAAAATAAAGACTTGTCAGAATTAGCTTTGGAATGAACTCCTTGAATCGGTGTTTCCCGAGCGTTATGACCTGTCCTTCTTTAAGCGAGGTTTAAAAAGAGTTTTTCTTCAACGGTAGGCAGCGGCTTGGCTGTCCTCTGGCATTGCTGAGGTCCGTGGGCAGCGGTAACCGCTTACCATCAGGTGGGCTGCCTGCTCCTTTATCTGGGCAATAAAAACCAAATACTGGGATTATTTTCTGCCTGGTGTTATCCCAGCTTAATGCATTTACATAATGGTTTTACGGTGGATTTGGTTTTATGGGACGACCCGCCGCCTGATCCCCACAACTCGCAACGGGAACCAAGTTACACCCTTGCATCGTCAGTTAATCAGCAGAGTGTACCACGTGTAAGTGAAGTTGGCTTTGGCCCAATCATACTAATATTATAATGTAAGTTTGTTTGTTACGCTTTCACGCAAAAACTACTTAACGGATCATCATGAAACTTTGAACACATCTTCTTGGAGGTATAAGAAGTAACATAGGATAATTTTTATGAAAAAAAATCTATTTGTTTGTTACGCTTTCCCGCCCAAATCACTGAACCGATTTTGATGAATTTTGATGTAGAGATAGATGGGACCCTGGAGACGGTTATAGGCTACGTTTTATTTCAGAAAAGTCTAATCACGCGGGCGGAGCCGCGAGCAAAAGCTAGTATATTATAAAAATAATATTAATGTTATAATTAAGCAATAGCTGTAATACAAGTTATAAGAAATACATTCTATATAATATTATAAATAACATATAATATTTATGATTCTCATATATTATTTTTTAATGGTAGACTCATTCTGCAGACAGTTTAATCTACATCTTTCCCGGGAGGCTTAACGCTGGGTCGTAAGACCGTTGAGTCCACAATAACCATCCTATTTCCCCCGGGTAGGGCCGGTAGCGATAAAATGTTTTTATCCACGATGATAAAAGAGCGAAGTGCCAGGATTAAAAAATAATTGATAAAGGTGACAATGTGGTAGGTCCCTCGTATGCGAGAGGCCAGCTGGGTTGGTGCCACCACTTTGTCTATTTCTGCCGCCAAACAGCAGTGTGGAAGCACTGCTGTGTTTCGGTTTGAAGGACATTGAAGCCAGTGAAATTACTGAGCATTATGAGACTAAATATCTTATATTTCGGGGTGGCGAGCGCAGTCCAAAGCCGTGGAGAGCTTTGTAATTCAAAGATCTGTGTGGTGTGGCTTCTCTTTATTGGCAGGTTTATGTGGCGCTTACCATCAGGCGAGCGAATCATTCAAGCTAATAAAAAACATTTTTAAACCCAATTTTAAAACTTATAATAAACATCCCATTCTCAAAGTTCCATCTCGGAAAGCTTTTTATCAATCTCCAAGTTCAAAGTTTGGAAGGTTCTTGATTGATAGCGCGGCCGGTGTCTCGAAACAAAAACGGTTTCATGACCGATTGTTCCAAGTTTGATAACAGATGGGCGAAGAATTTGGGGTGAATGTAGATCGATAATCAATGTAATTATTCATAATTTATTTTGTCAGTTTTTTTTATAGCGTAGGCCGGCAAACGAGCAAGTGGGTCATCTGATGATAAGTGATCTCCACCGCCCATGTACGCCCACAAAACCAAAAGAATGATTGGTGCGTTGCCGACCTTCAAGAAAAGGGATAATTAAGAGATTTGGAAGAGGAGGGGGTTTGGGCTTCCGGATATCTCACTCACCATACGAAACGCAGCAGAAAGCTGCTTCTTTACGCCGGTTTTCTGTGAGACAGTGGAAACGACCCGGACGAGCCGGGCCATTCGTGCTTTAGACACAAGTGTCTACAGCGTGGCTCTACCACTCAAAATTTCTAGTAGATCAGCTGATGTTAAAGGATCTCGAACATCGATGGACAACCACCCACAATACAAGTGGAAGCATGGATGCATTGCCGACTTTAAAAGAACGGGATAATTAAAGCATTGAGGAGGTAGAGAGATTTGGACCTCCGGACTTCTCATTAATCGCACGAAATATAACAGTAAGCAGCTACTTTACGCCGGTTTTCTGTGAGACATTGGTAACAACACTGTCGAGCCGGCTCATTGTAGATCAAACTGTCTATAGTGTGGCTCTACTACTCAAAAACATGGTTTATGTAAGACAGTGGTAATATTCCGGTCGATCCAGTTCATATAAAATTGTCTACAGCATGGTTTTTCCACAGCTTACAGTATTACATCTATACAGTCTTCACTCGTCTCTGACTGCGTAGCTGTAGTAAAAATTATGAATGACTGTCTCGATAGCGTAGTTGTGCGATAGCTGTGCTGCGATCTCGGGTTCGATCTCCGGGTCGGGTAAAAAGTGATGCGGTACTATAACGAAATTTTTAGTATCAGCCCGGAGTCTGGAATTGTGCCCGATATGGCGATAGACTCGCCCTCTATCAGAAATATAAGTCGGTGAAATATGGGGGTACTATTTACATCTCAGCCTGCCCCTTCGGGGAGTACAGGCGTATGTATGTATGTACAGTCGTTGAGGATAAATTCGTCAGTAGAACACGAAAAAAACCAGGAGACCAATTCTCGTAATTTTAAATGTTCAAAATATCATTCCGATCTAGTCTCAGCGTCAAGAAAGTTGCAAATGGCAGTCTCTTAAACCAATAATCAACGTCAAATGTGAACATAGATCGTAATGAGATTGAATATAGAATAAAAGTTGACTGAAGCTAAAACGGTATAATGCTTGACGCTGAGACTAGATCGGAATGATATTTTGAACATTTAAAATTACGAGAATTGGCCTCCAGCTCTAAAAATAATATAAGTTGACATAATAACATTTCTAAGCCCCTATAAATCCTTATAATGCCTTCGCAGAAACGATAAATGTGTTGGAATTTTCCATTTGCCGTTTTGGTTGAGCGAACATAATTTACGGCACTTTCTGGTAAAATCTTCGAATTATAACCTAATAGGAGTTATTCTATAATTTATTTTAATAAATTATTTCATAATTGATTTCGTGGTATGTAAATTTTTATTTTGATGACATTTTCTAAGAAACAAAAAGAAAACCTATACAACGATTATTTTTAGCTGTTTAGCTTTTTTTTAGTCGGTTTTATTTTTGGTGAAAAGTTTATTAATTGACTACAAACAAAGGAGTTTCTCAACTCTACGTTTTTTTTATGTACGTAAATCGTAATCTTCGGCAATTGTAAACCAATTTCGTTAAAGAAACCCAACAGAAGACTAATTGCCACTTTATAAAAATATTAAGCTCGTAATTTTGGACGGGCCACAACACCTTCAATGAAATGATATGAAATGAAATAGTTATATTCACCATGTAGGCAATTAAAATAGCGCTTATGACAAGTCAGTACAAAATAAAGAAACTTATGTAATTACAGAAATCATATCAACTAATGTATACATAACATGCATACACTGGCCAACTATAAATATTACATTTTTTTTTAATATACCAGAATTGCTAAGTATTATTATTATTATTTTTCTCTGTTTTAAGGGTCGATATGGACCATAGGCATTACCGAAACGGTACGTGTTTTAAAACTACCACCGGATCCTAAACGACTCAGCCTGAGAAGACCAGGCGAAACAATATGCAGTTATATACCGAACTAGGGTGAACCCCTCATTATAATAAAACTGATGTCTACTTCATTGGTCCTGATGACATCACACTGGAACGCACGCACGAAAGTCATAAAATTGGTTAATATTTGCGTGCCCTTTAGCGTTTTAATGGCACCCTAAAAAGTCGTTTACATTTTATACGCATCGTTTTGTACAACATTTTGGTAACAGGGAATTCGGATGTGATGCTGGAATCCAACGGATTCTGCTTTGGATTCCTAAATACTTACACCATTTTTTTCCACGTGGAAAATTCCGATTATGGATACCTTTTACAAGGTGGTAGGTATAGTCATTATGAGACTTAACAACTTATGTTGGACTACGTTTGTCACCCCGAGACAATTAAGTCTCATAATGCCCAGTAAGTTCACTAGCTTCAATGTCCTTCGACCGGAACACAACAGTGCTTACACACTGTTGCTTAGCAGATATGGACAGAGCGGTGGTACCAACCCAGACGGCCTCTGGTATACGATATACTAACCTTGTAAAACTTACGAAAATATTTTTTTTATAGCCAAAGCCTGGAAACGAACAAGTGGGACTGTGTGATCTCCTCCGCCCATGTACGCCCACAATTCCAAAAAAAAATATGGGCGAATTGTCAACCTTAAAGGAAAAGGATAATTAAGGGAGAGGAGGGGATCTGGGCCACCTGATATCTCACTCACCGTACGAAACCCAGCAGAAAGCTGCTAGTTTACATCGGTTTTCTGTGAGACAGTGGTAACGACTCGGACGAGCCGGCCCATTCGTGCTGTAGACAAAAGTGTCTACAGCGTGGCTCTAGCACTCATAAAACTTGTTAATATGAAAAAACAAAACCGAACATTAATCGAAAGTCAGCAAAAGCGAAATATCTAATTAGCAAAATTTCGTTCATTCGCACTATCTTATCAACGTTGTGCCTACGTAAATCACTGTACACACATAACAATTACAAAAACGTGTAGTTTTGCAAATACATCGCCTTATTACAATCCTCGAACGCGGAAACATCGAGTGTACTCTACTGCCAAACCGCTATGACGTGATTTCCTATAATAATAATATTATTAATAAAAACAACAAAACAGCCCTATTAGTTGATATAGCTATTTCAAACATTCATACCTACAAGTCCACAATTTCGGAAACAGCAGTCTACAGCGTGGATCTACCACTTTAACAACTCGTACTAGATCTATGGTACAACATACTCTTTGTTGTGTAAAAATAATGCATACATTTTCGCAAATAAAGATATACTAAACGTAAGCCAAGACACGGTTATTTTAAGCTGGACTATCGATCTACCCAGCTTTATTATTAGATACCTACTGAGCGCCAGAATAAGTAGTAGACATTGGGTTTCGTGATTTTGATGCATTTAACTATAATCTTTCTTTATTTCTGCCTATTGTTATTTCAGCGAGACGAAATACGCAGGTTCGAGATCAACCCCAAGAGCATTCATCTCTGTCTTTACAAAATTACTTGTGTATTCATTGTTAATTATGACTTCCTTTGACGACGAAGAAAACATCGTGAGGAAACCTGCATACCTGAGATTGACTCCAAAAGAATTACGAAGGTGTTAGAAGTCTGCCAACATGGCAAGATCGGTCATCGGACGACCAGAGACACGGCAAAACGGCACCCATTAATAGTAGAAGATTCCAAAACGCGCACCAAACGCTTTACCTCCACCTTCATCATACGGACTGCCAAGTTGTGGACCAAGCTGCCGGAGTCTTTGTACCCAGAAAAAATATAATCTGGGTGTCTTCAAATTGCGAGTGAATAGTTTTTTGCTACACAAGCTTGTTTCATCTTAGATCACATCATCGCTTACCATCAGGCGTGATAGTGGCTAAACGCGAGCCTATAAAGTATAAAAAAAAAGAAATGAAAATGTGGCGGGCTAAGGCCTCGCCGGTACTGTGGCATAGTATAATACAAGGATTAAGAAAACAATTATATGTATATACAATATGTATCAAAAACCCTGTTGTTCCTTTTAACCACGTTATCAGAATCATTATTCAAACGTAAAGGAATAACGCAATGAAGAAAATTCTACCATAAAAATAACGATTGGCGATCACCCGGTGGTTTATCAAAAGTGGTAGTTACTCGGTACGGCACCTTTTTACTATTACAGCGAGTCGCAACTTTACTAATAGGCTCGTAAAACACATAAAATTATAGTTTTTTAGTAGTATTTCATTTAAAATACCACTTTCATTGAGCTGCTGGCCCACCATCTGTCCCATTTTTGTATTAGATTTTTCTCATTTGAGATATTTCCTTATGTTAGAATATCGATTCTCAAATCACAGCTAAAAGGACCAACAGGGTTTTTATTACATGATGTATGCTCTTGGATTGTATATATCTTAGGAAACTAAAACTTGTCCTTTCGGTTTTAGACCATCGTAAATAAGTGACAATTTATTACTGTCTATATTGCATGCAAGTTATTTACGTCGGCTGTTAAAATGACCCACGTAGGTTATATTTGTCGCAGATGCATCATGAGGAATTTATTATGTTTAAACCAACGAAATATGATGTCAAGAAACGTAACTCAAGCAAAAAAAATAATCTCTAGTTCACACTTGATACGTCTAATTTTTTGCGCGGTGCAGAACGTCGTATCTCGATTTAGAAATTTAATATTTAGTTATTAACTTTTTTGAAATAATGTTGATTTTGAACGCTCATTATTTTTTGTTGCGTGTGTGAGAGTTGCGTGTGATTACCTTTGCATGTGTAAGTAAGTGGAGCCGTATTTTTGGGCAGATTAATATAAGGGTTATCGTTCTAGTTATCTTATTTCGATGACCTCCTGTTAGGTTAGTGTTACTGTTGCAGTGCAACAGGAATGTTCGCAGAAGCGCGAGTGGACTGCTTTTACACCACCGTGCGTAAAAGAGCGACCTCGATGGCACATCGGACGTGAGACAGTGACAGCAGCCCATATGCAAAGGCAAAATCACACATAAAACTCAAACACGCAACAAAAAATAATTAACGTTCAAAATCAGCTTTATTTCATAAAAGTGAATGTGTAAATATTAAATTAGTTAAATCGAGATACGACGTTCTGCATCGCACAAAAAAATAGACGTATCAAGTGTTAACTAGAGAATATTATGCACAGACTTTAATAGTCCCGCTCCCCATGCACAGAGTTTTGATGGGATCATTTATTTTTGCTTGATTTACGTTTCTTGACATCTTATTTCGATGCAGGAAGTACATCTGTCGGATATTTGGACCCAGATTTAAACACTATAAGTTCGCTTTTCTTAGATTTATACGATTCTCTTTTCAAACTATATGACGCGTCCTCATTTCAAGTTTTTTCTTTATATTTTCGTCTGTGTCATGCGATAAACTCTTTCTAAATTCATCGCCAAATCAAAATGTTCGCTAGTTTTTAAAATGCATTGGCTTTTCTTGCGTCTATTTTGGGGAACCTATATTTGGTGAGTCAGCACTTGTTGACTTTATCTGTGTATTAGGTCAGGCAGATGCCATAGTTATAACATAACGTTTAACAAAACTTGGAAACCAACTTCAATTTTTAGTGGTAGTTACAGCAATAGCATGTAAATTACAATACAATAAAACAATCGCGACGAGTGTACTGTTGTCCGTTGAGGAGTTTTATTTTTTTACTCCATCAGATCAGATCTTAACCGAATTTATATGGGACCACATCGCAGCTAAACTCTATCGACCGAATTTTTTTCTAACAAAATGGGTCCACAATTGGCGGAGAAATCGATGAACATACATACAAAAAATAAACAAACACGCCGAATTGAGAACCTCCTCCTTTTTTGAAGTCGGTCAAAATAAATAATAATCAATACACCCAACAGTCACACACATAATCCTGATCCCACACAGGTAAAACTGTATCATGGGTATCAGGAACTACGAGGGACTTGCGGTCCTACAACACCCAGACTCGATACAAATATTTGTGGATCATACAAACATTTGTCTCGGTGCTGGAAGTGAACCCACGGCCTCTCGCTTTGCAGGCGCCTGCTCACCCACTGCGCCACGGCCCACGGAGGCTATCAGTTCATCCCATATATCCTGTTAACCTGTATACATTTTTGTTCACCGAAATTGTAATCCCCGGGTAGGCAAGGTGTAACTATTACACCCACATTTCGCCGAGCTTATTTACATCCCATGATGTGATTAGAGGGCGAGTTTATCGCCATACCGGACATAATTCAAGACTCCGGGTTGATACTGTGCATTTCGTAATAGAAAAACCCAATATCACTATTACTTGGCGGCAGAAATAGACAACGCGTTGGTTCCAACCCAGACGGCCGCTCGCATACGAAGAACCTACCACCTTGTAAAATCTACTCTGACTATTGTTTAAACGATAATTCATGACACATCAATGAATTCGAAGAATTTCTGTTCCCGCCCCGATTACGGAAGCGTAAATTCCACAAGAGTGGGTTTCTATTATTGATACATATTCCTTTGTCATGTTCGGGAATCAGAATTCTTCAGGTTATATGGAATGGGTAACTTGAAAATTATCATCTTATTGGTTTTTTTTTATGAAATAGGGGGCAACGGAGCAAGCGGGTCACCTGATGGTGAGTGATCACCGCCGCCCATGGACACCGTCAATACCAGGGGATTTGTCGGTGCGTTGCCGGCCTTTAAGGAAAGAGTAGGCTATTTTCTTGAAGGTTCCTAAGCCGTATCGGTCTGGAAATACCGCAGGTGGTAGGTAGCTGATTCCATAAGGATGCCGTACGGGGAAGAAAACATCGCGTAAATCGCACCGTTGAGGAACGCCAGCCATTCAGATGGTGTGGATGGAATCCCAACTTAACTTAACTTGGTCTAGTGATAACGTACTAAGACTGAGAATCTATAGGTTTTAGGTTAAAATCTCAGTTCAGGCAATCACGATTTGTGAGTTTATCAATTCGAGAATGCAATGCGGTGTTTTGTAGTTCAAAGGTCTGTGTGGTGTTGCTTCTGTTTATTGACAGGCCTGGCGAACCATCAGGCGAGCGACCAGCTCGTTTCGTCACTCAAGTTACTAAAAACAGTTGTGTTGTCATATAAGCTATCTCTCACACGCAACTTAGCGTCAAACCTATTTCAGCAGTTCACCCTTGAACTTGAATACCCCTTGACATTTCAATTTAACAAGTCATTGTGCTTTGTTGGAACTTTAATTAGTTTGTTTTATCGGTTATTAATTTGTAAAATATGTGGCGTTGACAGATAATGTAAATGATGTTTAATATCGGGTGCATACGTTTCAATTTTAGTTGACCAAACTTGAATCAACAAAAGCTGTATTGATTTTGTTGTTCAATATGATTGAAAGGCAGTTCAGGCGGTTGAAATCGCATGCGATTTAGCAGTTGATCAAATTTAACACTGTTGTGTTTCAGTTTGAAGGACATTGAAGCCAATGAAATTACTGGGCATTATAAGATTTAACACCTTATGTGTTGGGGTGACGAACTCAGTCCAATGCAATGCAGTGCTTTGTAAGTCAAAGTTCGGTGTGGTGTAACTTCTGTTTATGGGCAGGTGTGGCGCTTACCATCAGGCGAGCGAACCGCTCGTTTTGTGGAACAAGTTGCCGGAGTCTTTATTCCCCGATAAATATAATCTGGGTTTTTTCAAGTCGCGAGTGAATCGTTTTTTGCTAGGCAAGCGTGCTTCATCTTAGGCCACATCATCGCTTACCATCAGGCGTGATAGTGGCCAAACGCGAGCCTATTTCGTATTTAAAAAAAAACTAACTAACTAAGCTAATAAATAAAAATAAAAAAATATATGCCTGCCTCGGTGGCGCAATTGTAATGCGTATGCGTTATGACTGAGACTGATGCTGAGGTCTCGGGTTCGATCCCTGGGTCTGGTAAAGTGATATTGGGTTCTTCTATTATGAAATGCTCAGTATAAGCCCAGAGCCTGGAATTGTGCCCGGTATGGCGATGGGCTTGCTTCTACCACATTATGGGACGGAGATACGCTCGGCGAAATTTGGGTGTACTGGTAACACCTCTGCCTCGCCCTTCGGGGATTACAGGCGTGAGTGCATAATATGTATATATATAAAAATATACGTATCTTCAGGTCTGTGATAACCTCTTAAAATCAAAGCAAGCATGTTGGGGCCATTCATAAAATACTTTACATCATAAGTTGCCCGGCATTAGAATTAGTGCCCGATGTGGCTATAGGCTCATCCTTGTATGTTGTTATTGTATAAAATAATATAACGTTTAACAAAACTTAGAAACCGATTTCTATGTACAGCAATAGCATGTAAATTTCAATACAATAACACAATCGCGACGAGTGTACTGTTGTCCGTTCAGGAGTTTTTTTTTCTCCGTACTCCGTAATCAGATCTTAACCAAATTTATATGAGACTACATCGCAGCTAAACTCTATCGAGTGATTTTTTTTTCTACAAAATCGGTCCACCATTGGCGGAGAAATGAGAACCTCCTCCTTTTTTGAAGTCGGTTGATAAAGAGTATAAAGCTCCGAGCCGCCGGCATTCCGGTACTGGCGCCGGAACCGTGCGATTTCCTGAACACGAACTGGCTGAGGTTTGATGTAAGTTTACTTAAGAATTGTTTAAGGGGTACGATCCCGCGGACTACCAAAAAATCGTTGGCTTGATGTAGTAGAGAGAGACATGAGAGTCAATGGTCTTACTGAGAAAGATGCTCAAAATCGGATGAAGTGCGGGCGGACCTTGGCACTGATCGGGGTAAGCGCCATGCAGAAAGATAAAAAAGAATTTCCATCGGAGTTTAGATCTTAAGATCGAATCCCAGGTCGGCAGCTAAGTATAGGATCAGATATCGATTCGAAAAATCAAGTTACTAGAGATTGGTATTTGTGCAAATTATGGCGAAAGGACGAAACAGAAATAAGCTCGGCGAACCGTAGGTGCAGCGCTAGTTGTACCTCAGCCTACCGATTCAGGGATACAATCTTATGTAGGTATGTGCAACTACATATTTAAAATAAATTTGATCATTGTAAGCTATTTATTATTAATTGGTATAATGTACAACGTTCTTCATGTTGATTTAAATTATTTGATACTCGTACGTTCTTTGATATTGAATTTTTATTTGGCAAGTTTTGATAGTAAATAAATTAAGTGTAAAGCCTCATTTTGATAGAGAAATTTCGTCTTCTCTACACAGGCGAGAATTTTCGTGAGGTACCTTTTAAATAAAGAAACCTTATCCATTGAAATAAAACTAGTTTATACGGATTTTATCGCGGTTTAATTTTTATTTTTATTCCCGACGTTTCAATGTAACATTAACTTTTCGAGACGACCTACACCTCAGTCTCTCCCGTGACCACCAAGGCTGAAAAGCTTTGGAAAGTAAAAAAGTAAAAAAATAAAAAAATTGAGCCGCGGGCCACAGTTATCTTCCATATAACTCTATCCTTAAAAATGGGCGTAAATTGATGATATTTGATCCAAGTCTATAATTTAATCTTTGCTTGTTGTTGTTGGGTATAAACCTCGCCAAATTATAAATTAAATATCAAATAACGTATCAAGTTTTCTATAAATCAATTGAAGAGTGTTGTACATTTTTATAACTGCTATCGAACTTGACGCCCGTTCTGAGGGGCTAGCACGGAAACTTGCGAAGAGTTATTCGAGCTGTCATCGACAACAAATTCTATGAGATTTTAGTACAGCGCCTCTATCGTACGTAAAAGAAACTAATATAGTATATGGAATATAGACCAATGATATTTAAGGAATTATCTATCGAGCCCTCGATACCTTTACATTACGATTTCGATAGTTTTCCGTGCTAGCCCCTCTGATCTCAATTCTTTTATCGGCGAAGCCAGCACTCTTGAACTTGGCTCCCTTTTTAATCAACTTCAAAAAAGAATAAGGTTCTCAATCTGGTGCGTTCTTTTTAGTTGTATTTTGAAAGATTTTTATGTATGTAAATGGAATTCTTTTTATTGTGAACTGATTTTGTTGTCAAAAATTTGTTTGATAACGTATAGCTGCGATATGGTCCCATATAAATTTGGTTAAGATCTGATGACGGGGTACGAAATGAAAAATGAAACTCCTCAACGGATAATAGCACACTCGTCGTGATTACTTTATGGTAATTAACATTTAAATAATTCTATGGCATTCCATAGCTGCCATCTATCACAAAATAATAAATTTAAATTATGCTTAAACAAAACTTAAAAACCGACATCAAAAATCACATTTCGAACATCAATTTTTTTTTCACATTTCCAAATCCCCCTCCCCTTCTTGAGATAATTAAAGGATTAGTCCTTTAATTATCCCTTTTCTTTAATGTTGGCAACGTGCCCATAATTCATCTGATATTGTGGGCGTAGGTATATGGGCCGTGGAGACAACTGACCAATAATAGGTGAACCACTTGATCGTACACCTATGATATAAAAAAATATGGTTCTAGCAAATACTTTAATACTATAGACGGGCTGTTTAAAAGTAAAATTGTGTTGCATACGCGGCCGGCGCAGCGGGAGCGGCGTCTAAGGCGAGGGAGCAAGAGGAGTTATGAGTAAGCGAGATGGTAATATTGAGACGGCCGTTTTGTTTTGTATTCGTTTTCATTCACAGTAAATGCCATTTTTGAAGAAATAATATAGTCACTTACCTAAAATAACTTCTAAACAAATGATTAATATATGCACTTAAATAATGACAGTGTTTTATGGGTCACAATAAACAATTTCGTGTTAGATAATCGAATTCAACGTTCGCAGCTATTCAAACGACAACAACTGCTCTTGTCGCTCACTCGCGGTCGATTTGTTGAGTTGCGGTCAATTGACCGTAACTCAGTACGCAATTTCTTTGTACCGCACAGCCTGTCTGGTAGTATACATTAAAGTCTTTGTTCTAGTGGGATAGTGTTTTTAGAAGTCAGCAAGATTATTTATTAGAATTATTGTCTGCCTGTACCCAAATCACGACAAAACCACCGATCTGTACGAATCGATTCATTTTATCAGTCCAAATTAAAAGAATGTCATACAGGTCCTTGAATAGACATTGAACTTTTACAAATTATGCCCTCACTCGAGGTCCGGTACAGACATGTGATGTGGGTGCTAGGTACGGATTTGCATCCAATAGGTCTGGGTACTTCAGAGTTTTTGAAATCGGTTCGCATTTGGCGACGATCGGTCTATCTTCAAGCACAAAGCTATGGTAATTCAGGGGTAAATAATTTGAATTGCTAAGTTTAAATTTGATTTTATTACTAAAATTACCTTGCGGGTTCACTTGCATAATTACCTTAAAGGTTTTATTAGAAATTCTATTTAATAAGACTTTTTACAGTAAAAGTCGGTCGTCAAGCAAATGGGTCACCTGAAAGTAATTGCCATCGCCCATATCGCCAATACCCACAATAACCGAAGAATCATGGGCACGTTGCCGACCTTAAAGGAAAGGGATAATTAAGGGATTGAGAAGGAAGAAATCCCCCTCGGATTTAGGTCTTCGGATATATCACTTTACGTCACGTCACTTGGCTTTACGCCAGTTTTCTGTGAGACAGTGGTAACGACTCGGACGAGCCGGCCCATGCGTGATGTAGACAAAACTGTCTACCACTCAATAAACATGCATAATTACTTTACAGTTTTTATTAGCAATTAGATTTGAAGAGACTTTTTTATAGCAAAAACCGGTCTTCGTCAATTGGGTCACCCGATAAGTGACGCCACCACCCATGAATACCCATAATACCCGAATAATCACGGATGCGTTGTCGATCTTAAAGGATCGGGATAAGTAAAAGATTGGAAAAGGGAGATGGATTTGGGCCTCCAGATATCTCACTCACCGTACAAAATGCAACAACCAGAAGCTGCTCCAAGTTTAGTTTTCTGAGCGATATTGGTAACAACCCAAACGAGTCGGCCCATTCACCCATCGAAATAAGATAACTAAAACGACAACTCTCATATGAATCTGCCAAAAATACGGCGCTACTTAATTATAAAATGCAATAAAAAAAAACACATGCAAAGGTAAAAAGACACGTAACACTCATACACGCAACAAATATTAATTAACGTTCAAAATCAACTTTATTTTATAAAAGTTATTGTCTAAATATTAAATTTCTAGATCGAGATACGACGTTCTGCACTGCGTAAATAATTAGACGTATATGTGTCTACTAGAGATTATTTTGCACAGACTGTTATAGACCCGCCCCCTTGCACAGAGATTTGGTGGGGTCATGTTTTTGCTTTGCGTTAGCACGAAACTGTAAATATCTGAAATGTAGGTGTACTGTTTACACATCTGCCTACCCCTTCGGAGATTACAGGCGCCCTGTGTACGTGTTATCAATTAATGAAAATCCAAAATCAATAAATAAAATCAGTCAAAAAGATAATGTAAATTGGCATACGATCGTAAAATATTATCAATTTACAAAATATATTACTCCACATAAAATATTTATCATACTTTCGATTTAATCAAGTTTAACAATTATATTGTAAAATGGATGAAATTTATCTTGTATTCGAAATTAGTTTAGGTAGGGAATTATTGTGAGGAAACCTGCATACCTGAGAAGTTCTCTAAGAATTTCGAAGGTGTGTGAAGTCTGCCAAGCCGCATTAGGCCAGCGTGGTGGATTAAGGCCTAACCCCTCTCATTCAGTAAAGGAAGCCCGTGCCCAGCAGTGAGACGTGTATACAGGTTTGGTATTCTTATCATTAAAGAAAGAGAGGCCCAAATTATTATGTAAGAAGACCTCCATAGGCTTTAAATATAACCCACAAATGAACCAGAATACATTTTGAAAGTCACGTGTACCCATTTCTTAGTTTGATTGGTAGATTTTAGGGCTCTATACCAAAGACTTTAATGTGTAGGTACTACTAGACAGGCTATTTAGAAGTAAAATTGTGTTACATAACGCGGGAGTTGAGAGTAAGCGACATGGTAATTTGAGTTACGGTCAATTAGCCGAAACTTAGTGGTACAATTCCTATAAAGTCTTTGATCTATTCGGATAAATTAAGATCGATTATATTTTAAAAGTTTTATCCGGGACAACCCCAGTTTTGTCTACAGCATGGGTGGGCCTGCTCGTCTAGGTCGTTACCATTGTCTCACAGAAAACCGGCGTAAAGTAGCAGCTTGCTGCTGCGTTTCGTCCGGTGAGTGAGATATCTGGAGACCCAAATCCCCCTCCCCTTCCCAATCTCTTTTCTTTAAGAACGGCAACGCGCCCATGATTATTTCGGTACTGTGGGCGTACATGGGCGGTGGAGATCACTTACCATCCGGTGAACCACTGGATCGTTTGCCGGCCTTTTTTAGCTACGCTTTTATCTCTGAAGGGGTAGGCATTGGTACAATCAATGCTGTATCCACGTTTCGTTGAGCTTAATTCCGTCCCGTGATATGATAGGAGGCGAACCTAAAGCCATACCGGGCGAGAATTCTAATCCTGGGCGATTCATGTGTGACTTTTCGAATTGATAACTCAAACACAAATTTCGATTGTCCAGTTGAAGTTGAGCTGAGAATTGAAGCTAGACCTCTGGTTCTCAGCCTTAGTACGCTGCCACTAGAGCTAGACCAATGAAGCGATTTTATTTTCTCCATTTATCGTATTATTAGAAAAAGGCGAAATCTGTGAAAAATAACAGAATAATGCCGGGCAAAAGACGAAGAAGATCTATTGGCATTCATAATTACATTTTTTATAAAAATAAACAGAATTTTAGGTAGATTTCGTAGTTATTTGACAGTATATTTAGATTTGAAGAAAGTTACATTCTAAAATTATGAACGCAGTTACCTTCATCCGTATCTCAATATTTATAGGGGATAGATATGGCGTATTTTATAGTACAAGAGTTGACATTTTGCTACACTTTCCTATTTTATATCAGCAAAGCAATATTTTAGATGGATACATACGACTGCGTATGTAATCCCCGAAAGGGTAGGTAGCGGTGTAACATGCAACAGTATGTAAGCATTTTTGTGTTTGAAGAACATTGAAGCCAGTGAAATTACTGGGCATCATGAGACTTAACATCTTATGTCTCGGGGTGACGAGCGCAGTCCAACGCCATGCAGTTTTTTGTAATTCAAAGTTTAGTGTGATGTTGCTTCTGTTTATGGGCAGGCGTGGTGCTTACCATCAGGCGAGCGACCTGATCGTTTCGTCACTAAAGCTAATAAAAAAAAATATGGCCTGGCGAGATCAATTAAATAGCATTGTCTCTAGAAAAGAGAGCCATGTAAAGTACCAACTGGTTTTTGCATTTCATACGGCAAACATGTATCCCCCCCCCTCCCCTATCACAATCTCCATTGCTTTCCTTAACCGACAGCAACGAGTCCATGATTCTTCTCGTATAACAGGCATTTATGGTCGATTGAGAGTGCTTACCATAAGATAGCCAACTTGCTTGGTCGTCAGCCTCTGGTCTTCCTTCTTTTCTGGCTGGCGTTATCCCGGTCTAGTGCCAGAGTCCGTCTTCTCGTACCATAGATTTGAAGGTATTTGGTATTACATACATAGACTCACGCATGTTTCCCATAGGGGTAGGCAGGGTCGATGGATTTCCACTTACATTTGGTATTATATAGGACGAAACGCTTGCCCCCCACAACCTGCAATGGGAACCAAGTTTCACCATTGCCTCTTCCGTTAATTAATCAGCAGAGTATACCAGTGCAGGTGAGGTTGGCTTTGGGCCTAAGATGTTTTTTTTTATATTTTTTTTTAGCTTGAATGACGAGACGAGCAGGTCCCTCGCCTGATGGTAAGCGCCACGCCTGCTCATAAACAGAAGCAACGCCACACAAAAATTTAAATAACAAAGTACTGCATGACACTGGACTGCGCTCGTCACCCCGAGACATATGGTGTTAAGTCTCTTAATGCCCAGTAATTTCACTAGCTTCAATGTCCTTCAAACCGGAACACAACAGTGCTTACACACTGTTGCTTGGCGAGAGAAATAGACAAAGCGGTGGTACCAACCCAGCCGGCCTCTCGCATACGAGGGACCTACTACCTTGTAAAGTGTTGGTGGTGTTTGGTGGCTGGTATATAAAATATCAGATATTCTTCCACCATATTGCCATCAAATAAATTGCCAAAGACCATTCTTTCAATCATTTTTCATCAGCATTTCACAGTCCATTGTTTAACTGGAGGGCATACTGCGCATTCAGTATAAAAATATATATTTTATTTAAGCCCAACCGGTTACCGTATTATACTCGTATTTGACATATCCAATTTAGTAAGATACAAGACTTGTGTCTCCATTGAATTATGTGTCATCTGCATACATCTGAAACATGGAATTTTGTATGTGGTTAGGCAAATGTGCTTAGGATAATAAATAGCCAACATGTACGCCAACAATATCAGAAGAAATATAGACGCGTTGGCAACCTTTAAGGAAAGGGGTAGCTAAAGGGTTGGGGCAGGTAGGGCATTTGGGCCTCCAGATATCTCAATTAGCGTGCTGTTATACCGGACTCGGCGAGACTATTTAAAAAAAAAGAAAATTGTTTTTACACAGATTTAATAAAGTTTACAAAAGATATAGAAATTGTGAGATGTGTGGCTTTGTCGAAATACGGAGCGAGACTGCCCGAGCTTGGCGTTGTTTATTGGGAGGGGCTCTCACTGGAGAAGTACCGGAAGGTAATTCTCACCTTACTTTTTATTATTTATTTTTAATTTACTAACAACCTAGGGTTATTATAACAGTACGAAACGCAGCAGCAAGTCACTACTTTACGTCGATTTTCTGTGAGACAGTGGCAACGATCCTCTCGAGCCGGCCCATTAGTTTTCTCACGATGTTTCCTTCACTGTTATAGCAAAGCGATAGATAACAATGAATCTTACTTCCGAGAGACTTACTATGAGACTTCATAGTGGGTGCGATCGCAGTGACGATTTCTTTAAACATCATTGGTTAGTTTTTGGCACTAAATCAAAACAGAGCAATCAACACAGAATTGGCCACTTGGCAAAGAGCTTCCTTAAGTGTTGTTTGTGAACACGGGCCTTAGAAAAGTCAGAGATGTATGCTCTTTAGGGTGTCTGTTGACTTTCATCTCAGCAGTCCACAGTACTCTTCACTAAATTTTTGTTGCTTATGTAGAGGAACGGGTGGTAAATGTTCCTCTAGCGAAGGGGAGATCTTCAGTCAGGCGGATGTTGTACCTGACCGGCCGCGGCCCCTCCGATGGTTGATGTTCGGAACTTGTATATATAGTAACCGTCGCGCAAACTTTGCTAGCGCGATTCAGGATCGGTTGCCATTGCATTGTGCGGTACGCGCTGCGTATCGCCACACTTTTTTAAATACGAATTAAAAATAAATCCATAGTTAAATCCATCGAAACCGGTAAGTTTGTATGAACGTGGAATTTTATTATCGGTTTACGAATTCACAAATACGCGCTCGTAAACAACAGTAAACGTTACTGCCTATAAACTCGAATGTGTCGTCATACGTGTTGCTAACGTACTCTGGTTTAAGGAGATTTAACAAAGTCCTGAATATTAAGTGACTGCCTTGGTGGCGTATTTGTAATGCGTACGCGTTACGATTGAGGCTAACGCTGAGGTCTTGGGTCCCCGGGTAGGGTAAAGTTGTATTGGATTTTTCTATTACGAAATGCTCAGTATCAGTCCGGAGTCTGGAATTTGTGCCCGGTATGGCGATAGGCTCGCCCCCTATCACATCGTGGGACGGAGATACGCTTGGCGAAATGTGGGTGTACTGGTGACACCTCTACCTACCCCTTCGGGGATTACAGGCATGAGTGCGTATGATATTGCACTCACTGTATCAAACGCAGCAGTAAGCCGTTACATTACGTCGGTTTTCTGTGAGACAGTGGTAACGACCTGGACGAGTCGGCCCATTCATGACATAAATAAGCAGCTTTCTGCTGCGTTTCGTACGGTGAGTGAGTTATTCGGAAGCCCAAATCCCCTTCCCATTCCCTTAATTATCCCTTTCCTTTAAGGCCGGCAACGCGCCCATAATTAATTTAGTATTGTGAGCGTACATACGAGTATGCGGTGGACATCACTTACCATCAGGTGACCCTAGGAATTTTAGTGAGATAGTGGTATTACCCACGAGCTGAGCTACGTGAGCTGGCTTATGCTAAACAAAACTCTAAAGCGTGGCTTTACCACTTGCCATCCCTTGCTCATTTGGTATAAAAGACTTGCATTTAGGTTTTATTCATAATGCCTTATCTAATACATTCCATACAACACTCATAAGAATTAGATGACCCGAGTCAACATTAAAACGGGTAGAACGCGTCGCCTTAGTGGCTTTTTAAACACAAATTTATAGCACAAGTTATATTGAGATGGCTCTCTTAAAACAACCCGAAGTCTGAGTAGGTTTTAAATTCGACAAGGTTTCGTGAAAAGATATTAAATTGTAATGCTGACATTTACATTTTGATATCTTTCTTTCTACCTCCACTAAGGCGCCTCCACTTCGCCCGATCTTGAGCATCCTCTGTAGTAAGACCATTGGCTCTCATATCTGCCTCTAATACGTCAAGCCAGCGTTTTATGGGCCGTCCGCGGGACCGTACTCCTGGTACGTTCTGGCACAGGCACTTGCGACCGACGTGCTCCTGTGGTTTCCTCAAAACGTGACCAAACCACCTTAAGCGACTTTCCTGAAGTTTTACATTTTGATATAATTTACTTAAATTTGGATATATTTATAAGACTCTCTGGCACGACGATTCTAAATCGAGTTTAGAAGAAAGAGTGATAGAGGAAAGAGAAATTAAGAAAGAAAAACAAATATTTGCCAGTTTTTTTTAAGTATGTATGTAACATTCTCACGGATGTCTATTATCCCCGAAGGGTTAGGCAGAGGTGTAACCAGTACACCCACATTTTGCCGTGCTTATCTCTGTCCCATGAAGTGATTGGTGGCGAGCCTATCGCCATACCAGGCACAATTTCACTCCGGGCTGATACTGAGCATTTCGTAATAGAAAACATAAATATCAATTTTACCCGAACCGGGGATCGAGCCCGACACCTCACCGTCAGGTTGTCGTAACGCGTACGCATTACAACTGCGCCACCGAAGCAGACAAAAAAAAATACAAAACCTGTGTTCAAATGTCACGGCGATATGAGACATTGGATTTGACAGATTTGGCAGCCGCCGACACTTTAGTCACGCGTGTTTGTCACAGTCACGGCTCTCGGTGCGGTGAAATGTCACAAATAGAAACGCTTTTTAAAGTGATGGATTACGTCTTAAATATTTGTATAAAATCTACAGAAATTTTCTAACGAGCAAGACCCCGAACATCAGCTTGTATAAAATTGATTTGATTTGTATAAGTCAAGTCAATTTAGGTCGCTTTCCAAAGAGGATATGAATTTGATCAACAAAACGTTATATTATCGAATCAAATATTATTCTTTCATATTTATTATAGAATAATATTCGTATTATTGATTTTGCTAATGAAAGACTGGCAATTTCTTCACTGTTTTTAGGGTTCCGTATCGCGTTCTGTATATGTTTATAGGGTCCCTATAACCTTTAGATAAAGGTTGCTGAAACATATTAGCTTGAATGACGAGACAAGCAGGACGCTCGCCTGATGGTAAGCGATGGTAAACAGAAGCAACATCACACAGAATTTCAAATTAGCGATAGCAATAGTTCAGCGGGGAGTGATACGAACTGCCAAGACACAGGTTCGAAACCAGCCCGAAGAGCATGCACCTCTGACTTTTTAATTATAACTTGCTATAACAGTAAAGGTAACATAGTCAGGAAACCTGCATACTTGAGAATTCTGCATAAGAAATTTGAAGGTTTGTGAAGTCCGCGAGCCCGCATTAGGCAGCGTGATGGACTAAGGCCTAACACCTCTTATTCGTAGAGAAATCCCTTGCCCAGCAGTGGGACGGCATACAAAACTGACATACTTCTTCCACCTGCCCATACCACTCGCAGCGGTCGGTGCAATATGTTGTCTAACACATGTTAAACATTTGGCTTATAAATTTTACGACAAGCCGCATGTCTGACGACCATCCGTCTGGGGATAAAACACCCAGACCCGAAACAAATATTTGTGAATTACACAAACATTTAGTCTCGGTGCGGGAATTGAAGCCGCGGCTTCTCGCTTCGTAACTGGCTACTCGCCCACTGCGCAACGGAGGCTGTCGGAGTATACAGAACCGATATTATTTATTATTACATACGCAATCACGCCTGTAATCCCCGAAGGGGTAGGCAGAGTTGTAATCAGTACACCCACATTTCGCCGAGCGCATCTTCGTCCCATAATGTGATAGGGAGCGAGCCTATCGCCATACCGGGCACAAATTCCAGACTCCGGGCTGATAATGGGGTATTTCGTAATAGAAAACCCCAATACCACTACTCGACCCGGGGATCGAACCCGAGACCTCAGCGTTGGCCTCAATCGTAACGCGTACACATTACAACTGCGCCACCGAGGCAGTCTAATATTTGATCTCTCTTTAGTACCGTTTGACATACGATTTTTCATATTAATTAGAAAGTTATGTTAGCTAACATGTGTGTCAAATCAATGGTGTTGATCACGATTCTAGCAACTCAATTTCGACTTGACATGAGATTTGACATGAGATTTGACATGTGATTAGTAATTTAACATTGATCAGCCTTTCAGAAACCGGGCGTAAATATCGGCTTATCTCTGGAAATGCGAAACTGTCTTTATAGCGCAACGAAATGAATCAATTATAAAGATAGGATGGAGTTGGAAATATATATTTTTTCAACTTCCTTCCGTAGCTCAGTGGGGACCAAAATTCCCTAATAGGTATTCCTTTTTTATTTTTACCTGTCCACAAATAAAAATAACACCATGCAGAACTTTGAATCACAATGCACTGCATGACATTGGACTGCGCTCGCCACCTCGAGACATAAGATGTTAAGTCTCATAATATCCAATGATTTCATTTGCTTCAATGTTCTCCAAACCGAAACACAGTGCTTACACGCTGCTACTTGGTGGCATCAATCGATAAAGTGATGGTACCTACCCAGACGGCCTGTCGTATACGAGGGAACTAAAACCTTGGAAATCGTTTCTCGTGTGTTTTCCTTCACCGTCAAAGCAAGCGATACAATGAATACATTATACGTGATTTTTAGTCAGAGATGCGTCAGCAGTAGGCCTAGTATGAGCTACAAATACGTTCACAGTTTTCGAATTCGTATAAAATTACTACCGTCGAAGTGTCAAACTAGTAATTAATACGGTAATAAAGAAAAGAATCGCTTGAAAACTAATTTCATATTCGACTAATATAAATTAAAATTAACCATATTATTAATTTTAATTTATCATAGATCCCACTAGTGGCTACTGATACTCGACGTATGGAGAGAAAACGAAAACTTACATCGTTTTAGAAAACTATTAAAACTTGTACTAGGTCTACTGGCATCGAAGCCGACACTTTCATCTCGGCAGTTCACTCTCGCGAGTCTATCACTGCCATGTATTCTTAGTACTGCTAATGGTTCATTTTATTACCAAAATATCGCCCATTCAGATTTATGAATATAAGAGTTTTCCTTAAATCTCACTACTCGGAAAATTGGAGTCCGCTCGAAGAGGAAAACCTCGTTAGAATAAAATTTTCGTTATTTCATTTCCAAATATATTTTTTGTGTATGCGTATATAAAGCCCATAATTAGTTTTTCCTGAAATCTCATAAAACACATCGCTTTTTCTGAAACCAAATAACTAAATTTACCCAAGTCGTCCAAATCACCCAAATTTCTCTTCAAATAATAATATACCTCTTTTCTTACTGCCTGGCGTTATCCCGGCTTAGTTCTGGCTTTAAGCCGGGCTGCTGGCTGGCAAAGTTCGCAATTTTTTTTTTTTTTATTAGCTTTAATGACGAGATGAGCAGGTCGCTCGCCTGATGGCAAGCGCCACGCCTGCTCATAAACAGAAGCAACGCCACACAGAACTTTAAATAACAAAGCACTGCATGACACTAGACTGCGCTCGTCATCCCGAGACATAAGGTGCTAAGTCTCATAATGCCCAGTAATTACACTGGTCTCAATGTCCTTCACACCGGAACACAACAGTGCTTACACACTGTTGGTTGGCGGCAGAAATAGACAAAGCGCTGGTACCAACCAAGCCGACCTCTCGCATACGAGGGACCTACCACCTTGTAAAATTCTTCTCCTTTTCATACCCTAGATTTAAAGTTATTTGGTATTATATGGGGCGACCCTCCGTCTGACCCGCAACGGGAACCAAGTTTCGCCATTGCCTCATCCGTAACATAAAGAGTGTACCACGTTTAGGTGAGGTTGGCTTTAGGCCAGATGTTGGTGGCCCACTTAAACTCCAATACGTATGGTTACATCTCTATCACACAATTTTTGTCTCGGTGCGAAAATCATACCCACGGCCTCTCGCTTCACAGTCGGCTACTCTCTCACTGCGCCACAGAGGCTGTCACTGGCTAAGTCCATTACTATGGTAATTCATTTCATGAATATTAATATACCCGTTTTCAGAATATCTTTTGCGATGTCTTTAGAATTACAAATAACTGATATTATGATACAAAAATTAAGATTAATCGACTGAAGGAGATTAATTTTTATTTTCGGGGATAAGATTTGCCTGTTTTTTTGCTTTCTCTTTTTATTCTGACACTCCACTATATCTTTCTTATGACGAAACGAGCTGTTCGCTCACTTGATGGTAAGCGCCACGCCTGCCTATAAACAGAAGCAACACCACACAGAACTTAGAATTACAAAGCACTACATGCCATTGGACTGCGTTCATCACCCCGAGACATTTGTTTTTAAGTCTCCCAATTCCCAGTAATTTTATTGGCTTCAACGTCCTTCTAACCGAAACACAATAGTGCTTGAACAACACACTGCTGCTTGGCGGCAGATATATACGAAGCGGTGGGACCAACCCAGACGGCCTCTCGCATACCTTGTGGTAGGCCCCTCGTTGGCTTCCATTTCAATCTTTCCTTCTGCCTGGCGTTATCCAACCGTAATGCAAGGATTCGCCTTTGCGTACCATAGATTGTATTTGGTATTTATTTATTTACGCGTTACGACTTAGGCTGACGCTGAGGTCTCGAGTTCGATCCCCGGGTCGGGTAAAAGTGATATTGGGCTTTTGTATTACAAAATGTCAGAATCAGCCCAGAGTCCGGAATCGTGCCCGGTATGGCGATAAGCTGGCCTTCATAACATCATGGGACGGAAATAAGCTCGGCGAAATGTGGATGTACACCTCTGCCCGCCCCTTCAGGGATCACAGGCGTAAATGCGTATGAAACGGTAAGTATCAGCCCGAAGTCTGGAATTGTGCCCGGTATGGTGATTAGCTTACCCTTTACCATAAAATCAATATGTTAGGTCTTAAAGTCAATTTAATCTGTTTAATATGAAAGGCCGGTATTTATTTGCTACAATTTATTATTACTTGCAATACCGGTATAAGATTGTGTAACTTTTTAAATGATTACTCTGGCAACATCGGCAAAAGGTTATATATAAGCGGAGCGAGCTGACGGCAGGGCAGTCCTTCCAGCGGAGTGAGGTGGAGCGGTTGTGTCAATGGTGTAATTGTGTTTCTAAAGTACGTTAATAAAAGGATTGCTGTAATATCTGGGAGTTTTCTTATAAATAGTACACAGAAAATCCCAATATCACTTTTACTCGAACCGGGGGTCGAACCCGAGACCTCAGCACAGCAGTCGTACGCATTACAGCTACGCCACCGAGGCAGTCATATTCCATAATCTTCCAAATGATACTCTTAAATATTACATGAAATATAAAGAATCATATTTTGTAACCAAGCGTGTAAATAAGCTCCGTGTATAGGTGAATAAATTTACTGAGGAGCTTTAGAGAAAATGATGACTGTGTAAGCACGTTTTTGTAAATGCCTGTGTTTCGGATGAAATAAAAAAACATAGTATTTTTAGTCTAATCAGAAATGGTGGATCATTTGAAGGAAAGACCCAAATTCCATAAATAAATTTTGTGGGTAGATAAATACTGCTTGAAAGTATATATTGGAGGTAACGGAGGGCAAAGGGGTTTTTCTATTAAGAATGGTGGGTGTAGTTAGTGGTATATACAAGTGTTATATAATGTAGCCTATCTCCTAGTCCAGGTCATCTTCTACGTTTGTGCAAAATATCATCCAAAACCGTTCAGCTGTTACGGTGCGATTGACTAACAAACATACAAATTCACAAACTCACAAATATCCAAACTTTCATATTTATAATTTATTTATTTTTTTATTTTTTTATTATTGGTATATTAACAGCATATATATAACACATTCATAAATAGGTACATTACAACAATTTTAGTAGGCCTGATACATATGCCAAATTACAGGTACACTCATCATTGACCAGTAGCATTGTAGTCGGTTATTATTATAGGATATTTTTTTATATGAGGAAATAATGATAACTTATTGAAAACTAAGTAAACATTTTGGTTATTCTGAATAAATATAAACAAGACGGTATGAAAACATTTACAATTTGCTTTTTAGTTTATTTTTATAATTACTAAGCGAGTCGGAGAATACATCCAGGTCTGATAACTCTTTATTAATGTTGTTATACTCAACACAGATTCTAGCAAGCGGAAATTGTTACCCTCATATTAGTAATAGCATCGTTTATTGATGTTAGTGAAGGTACTCAGGAGAATAACTATATAAACCGGGTAGATAATAAGATTGAGATGTGGTGGAGATGATTTGCTGAGGTATATAAGAGGGTGCGTTATTATTTAAGAGAACTTAGTCGTGCTAAGAACTCTTCCGTGGAAACGCTGCCCGAGTGCAGTTAGAATTGTGATTAATTATATCAAGTGCAACAAATTGTGAACAATAATATAAAGACCATTAAACTTATTGAACATCGTGACGAAGTTATTTATCTTTATTGTACAAAGTTATAGTGAGCTTATACAAGTGTAATAAATCTAATTTACATACATACGCACTCACGCCTGTAATCCCCGAAGGGGTAGGCAGAGGTGTAACCAGTACACCCACATTTCGCTGAGCGTATTTCCGTCCCTAATGTGATAGGGGGCGAGCCTATCGCCATACCGGGCACAAATTCCAGACTCCGGGCTGATACTGAGCATTTTCGTAATAGAAAAACCCAATACCACTTTACCCGACCCGGGAATCGAACCCGTGGCCTCAGTGCTGACCTCAATCGTAACGCGTACACATTACAACTGCGCCACCGAGGCAGTCAATCTAATTTATGAAGTGATATAATTTTGCATTCTGATAGTGAGCTTTATGCAAGTGTAATAAATCTAATTTATGAAGTGATATAATTTTGCATTCTGATAGTGAGCTTTATGCAAGTGTAATAAATCTAATTTATGAAGTGATATAATTATGCATTCTGATAGTGAGCTTACACAAGTGTATTAAATCTAATTTATGAAGTGATATAATTTTGCATTCTGATAGTGAGCTTTATGCAAGTGTAATAAATCTAATTTATGAAGTGATATAATTATGCATTCTGATAGTGAGCTTACACAAGTGTATTAAATCTAATTTGTGAAGTGATATAATTTTGCATTTGATGTAGTTGATGTATAAAGACCATCGAAATAAGATGTCAAGAAACGTAACTCGAGAAATATAATGACCCCCTCTAAAACTATGTGCAAGAGGGTGGGGCTATAAAAGCAATAAGCATAATAATTTCTAGTTGACACTTGATACGTCTAATTTTTTGCGCGGTACAGAATCTCTTTATCGCTATCTAGAAATTTAATATTTAGACATTCTTATGAAATAAAGTTGATTTTAAAAGTTCATTAATTTTTGTTCCGTGTATGAGTGTTACGTGTAAGTACATAAGTAAGTGGAGCCGTATTTTTTGGCAGATTCATATAAGAGTTGTCGTTCTAGTTATATTATTTAGATGGTAAAGACTATTAAATTTATGCATCGTGACAAATTTATTTATCTTCTTTTTGAAAAGTGATAGTGAACTGCACATAGTGCTACAAAATCGAGTTTAATGGTAAATGCTAGAATATAATCATGGTGACTTTATAATGCAGTGTTTATTTGTGCTTTATGATTTTCTGTATTCCATTTGGTTGAACCGCTGCTGCATCAAATGTTTATGGTTTTCCTGCCGCGATCTATCTGACATCAACACTGACCCAGCAACTCAGTAGATATGTATCTACTGAGTTCCTGGGTCAGTGTTGACTATTAGGGGAGGATGGTCACTTGGGCCTTTCAATTTTAGGCATTCTGCGGTCACTGCCCGGCTCAAACTGTGGTCACTGAGCCTACACAACCGTAGACATGTTGGTATTTCAGAAGGTATCCTAACTAATATTATAAATACGAAATTGAGTTCGTTTGTTTGTTACGCTTTCAGGACTAAAGCGCTGAACTGATTTTGATGAATTTTGGTACAAATATGGATGCGACCATAAAGACTGTTATAGGCTACTTTTTGTCCCGGAAAAGACTGTTGACATGGGAGGAGCCGCGAGCAAAAGCTAGTAAAATATAAGTATACAACGGAGTTTCCGTCAAATTATACTCATTTATTCATTTTATTTCAAAAGAATTATAAATTGATTTTCAGGAATGGATGTTATTGACAAATCAATTTGTATTTAACTGGATAAGGAAAAAAACAATCTTAATATTTCGTGTAGAAAACAAAACAACAAAAACATTTAAACATTTTTTTACATTGTGTAAGCAATTTTCATCCCAAACGATGGAAATGTGAATTGAGAGTTAAATTACATTTTGATCACAATCTTCGCTTTTTAGCAATGGCCATTTTTTATTTGTTTAACTTTATACAGTAGAACCTCTATAAGTCGAACATCAAGGGAGACGCCAAAAAATTCGAGTTATAGAGTTTTCGACTTATAGAGAACTATAGAGGTAATAAGTCTCAAATAATCGAGTTATAAAGGTTGTAAAATAAAACATTGCTATACAGTTCGAGATATAGAACTAAAATTTAATTTTTCGAGTTATGGAGGGAAAATATGTACCAAAATGGCTTGCAGGGACTCTCTGATTATTTCGACTAATAAAAATAATATATTTGCGGATACAGACTAAGCGGGAGGTGAGAACCGGGTACTTTTTGCTGATGTAATCCCTTTTTTATTCTTGGCACGGCAGTGACTCTACAAAAAGGTAGAGCCACGGTGTAGTCTGTTTTGTCTACGGTATGAATGGCTCAACTAGGGTGGCATGGTATCATTGTCTCAAAACACTGGCGTGAAGTAACAGCTTGCTGTTACATTTAGTAGAGTAAGATTTCCAGAGACCAAAATCACCCTTCCTCTACTCTTCGAATCCTACTCAATGAACCTGAACACAATGTATCGATGATTAACAGCCTCAGTGGCGCAGCGGCCGAGTAGCCGGTTGCGAAGCGTGAGGCCGTGGGTTCGATTCCCGCACCTAGACAAATGTTTGTCTGATTCACAAATATTTGTCTCGGGTCTGGGTGTTGTGGGACCTCAAGTCCCTCGTAGTTCTGATACCCACGATACAGGTTTACCTAGTGTGGGGTCGGGACTATGTGTGTGACTGTTGGGTGTATTTATTTATTTATTTATTCTTCAGACCACATGGTTTTTTTATAGCATATGCTGGTAAACGAGACCGGTGGGTCATGGTAAGTGTTCTCCACTACCGATGTACGCCCAAAATACCAATAAAATCATGGGCACGTTGCTGACCTTAAAAGAAAGAGATAAGGGATTGGGAAGGGGAAGGGATTTGTGCCTCCGGATATCTCACCGTATGAAAAGCAGCAGCAAGCTGCTACTTTACGCCAGTTTTCTGCGACAGTGGTAACAACCCGGACGAGCCGGCCCATTCATGTTGTAGACAACATTTTCTACAACGTAGCTCTACCACTCAATTATATTATTAATTACAGCGTCAGGCTAAGAACACTATTAAATTGGCTTTCAAGTAAAAACCGCATCCTAATTGATCCATTCCCCGCTATGACACCAGAGATAAATACACAGATAGACAAAAGTGTTTTATTTGGTCTTATAAAACCTATAGCACATCCCTTTTTCGGAGTTGATAAATACCGTTACAGCTAAAACTTTAAAAATAACATGAATTTTAGCGGGAGTTCAAACTGTTATACAACAAATTTGTAATAATGTTTGTAGTTTGACAGTGAAAGTTTGTTATAATAATTATATTTCACGAACAGTCTGTACAAACTTTTAAACAAGTGAATAATTATAGGCATTTAAATGATTTATGGTAACATTTTTTTCTAGACTTTATATAATTAGTCTCATTGTATTTCTTTCAATTTTTGGAGGCTAACGCTGAGGTCTCAGGTTCGATCCCCGGGTCGGGTAAAGTGATATTGGGTTTTTGTATTACGAAATGCTCAGTATCAGTCCGGAGTCTGGAATTTGTGCCCGGTATGGCGATAGGCTTACATTGTGGGACGGAGATACACTCGGCGAAATGTGAGTACTGGTTACACCTCTACCTACCCCTTCGGGGATTACAGGCGTATGTGCGTATGTATGTATTTTATCTAAACTTTATATAATAATCAGGCGCATTGTATTTCTTTCATTTCTTAGAATTAGGTTATTACTCGGTGTAATATGTAAATTGGCTATTCATAGTACCGCCACTATCAAGTATGGTAGACTTGTGTAAGCACTAATGTGTTCTAGTTTGAAGGATATTGAAGCCAGTGAAATTACTGGGCATTATGACACTTAACCTCTTATGTCTTGGGGGGTGACAAGTTCAGTCTAATGCAATGCAGTACTTTGTAATTCAAAGTACTGCGTGGTGTTGCTTCTGTATATGAGCAGGCGTGACGCTTACCATCAGGCGAGCGACCTGCTAGTTTCGTCATTCGAGCTAATAAAAAACAGTCAATCTTGCGTAAAAAACTCTATGGCTCGTATTCACAAATAACACTTAAGTAAGCTCTTTGCCAAGTGTACAATTCTGTGTACTCGTACATTATTGGTCTGTTTTGATTTAGCGCCAAACAAACCAATGACGTTTAGAGAGATCGTCACTATGCGTTCGCGCTCACTATAAGGTCTTAGTAACATTTATGAATACGGGAGTAACCCCCGGTTTCTGAAATGCTGATCAAATAAACATTCAACTAACAGACCTTTGAGTTGACATCGCTGTCAAATCAATTCGAGTTGCTGTAACGTTATTTAGTGAAAAAATATAATATTTGATCTCTCTTTGATTACCGTTTGATGTATGATTTTTCATATTAATTTGAAAGCTAACATGTGTGTGTCAAATCAAAGGTGTGTGACCAACACCTTCTAGCAACTCAATTTCGACTTGACATGAGATTTGACATTTTATAAGTTAATTTAACATTCATCAGCCCTTCAGAAACCGGGCGTAAGTCTTGAAGGCTTTATTTCTGCTATCACCGAATGATTTCCCATAAATTTAATTAGTGCACATTACAAACTCGCTGACTCGGCGTCATTGACGCTCGTGTCAGACGCATGACGCAACCATTCGAAGTCCGCCTTTACACATTGTTTAACAATCCAAAGCTCAAGGAAAATGCAATCAATTAAACATTAAAGTTAAACTGACAAAATTATTTCCAAAACATTTGGATCTAATTACGAGATTCGTATTCAACAAGCGATAGAAGGAAAAACAACGTGACATTTAATTCAACCGGGCTTGTTTTTGCTACTTCATTTATCAGATTAGAAATTTGTCATTTTGGGAATGTGTCACACCGGATAATAATAATAAAGTAATACTAGCCCTGTATTATATACGTCCCACTGCTGGGCACGGGCCTACTGTACTGGATGGGAAGGGTTAGGTTAGGTTAGTCCACCACGCTGACCTAATGCGGGTTGGCAGACATCTCATACCTTCGAAATTATTATGAAGTAATTCTCAGGTATGTAGGTTTCCTCGCGATGTTTCCTTCACCGTTAAAGCAAGTGATAATTAACAATTAATAACTTAGAAAAGTCACACCGGATACTGTTTAATAAATCAAAGCAGATTCTTTCCTTTGAACGCGCCCATGATTATATTGGCGTACATGGGCGGTGGAGATCACTTACCATCAGGTGACCCACTGGCTCGTTTGCTGGCCTATGCTATAAAAAAACTGCAGTAAACCCTAATCGAATACAAAAATAATCTTCCATATCGGTCCACATTTAGTAATATCATACAGACTTGATATTCATGACATCACAAATGACGTCACCGCCCATACCACCAACACTACCGCCTGTATTCGTTTTTGGAAGCGCTTCCCTTACAAAAAAGTAGCCTTTGCTCGCGGCTCTGCCCGCTTGAACGGCCTTTTCCGGAATAAAAAGTAGCCTATGTTACTCGGTGATAATGTAGCTTAGGTACTAACGGCAAAAGAATTTTTGAAATCGGTCCAGTAGTTTTTAACGTTTATTTGTTACATACAAAAACAATACAAATACTTCCTCTTTATAATATTGGTATAAATAAATAAATTCACCCCACAGTCGCACATAGGCTTGACCCCACACTAAGTTAACCTGTATCGTGGGTATCAGGAACTACGAAGGGACTTGCGGTCCCACAACACCCAGACTCGAAATAAATATTTGTAGATCACACAAACATTTGTCCCGGTGCGGGAATCGAACCCGCGGCCTCTCGTTTCACAGCCGTCTACTCGCCAACTACGCTACGGAGACTGTTTATGTACCAATAGCATATCTCTCTATTCTAAAAAAAAGTAACTGGCGCCGCCGCCGCCGCTGCCAAAAGCTTGTCACGCTATCTCCTCCGAAACAACTAGGGGAATGGGGTCGAGACCGATACCATTCGATGTAGAATAATGTGGGGAAGAAAGTAAAATATGTCTCATATTCGTAGGACATAGTTTTTTTTTTATTTTATGTTTTGTGGAAAAACATGGGCAACGCCCCTAGTGTTATACAAAATAATATCATTACACGACAGTCTGAGTAGAGGTCGCGAAAGCGTGAATATCGCCTGTGTCGGCCAATTTGTTCAGACATTTAATTTATTTACACATGACATACTCAAATTTGCTTTTTACAGTCTATTTGATACTGTGAGAAGAGCACGATAAAACAAAACTGGTAGGTATTTGGTTCGTTTAGTTTAGATACTACGTTATTATTGAACCATATACGCATTCTTAAGCTTAAGATCGATGTTGAAAAAGAGGTGATTAGCCGGGTCTCCACCGCACGCGCTCGCGCGGCAGCCTCGCGAGCCATATGCTCGGTCTGTGTGGACGTGCCTCGGGGGCCCGAGGCACGCTCGGCCGAGGCAACGTGCGCCCGTCCGGCCCCCGAGGCACGTCCACACAGACCGAGCATTGGGCTCGCGAGGCTGCCGCGCGAGCGCGTGCGCCCGGTGGAGACCCGGCTAATCGATTTTAATAGTTATTAAAACGAGGTAATTTTTATTCGATCACACCAAAATGACTATACTGGTGGTACTTACCACCACAGAACTTTCTGTGGAACCCAAATACAATGGCTATCGTGGAGAGCTATATCATCATGTATAATGTTCAAAATATACAGAATTAATGTAATCCATTGATGATACTATGAATGTTATGACAGCCTCCGTGGCGCAGCGGGCGAGTAGCCGGCAGCGAAGCGAGAGGCCGTGCGTTCGATTCCCACACTGAGACAAATGTTTGTGTGAACCACAAATATTGGTCTCTGGTCTGGGTGTTGTGGGACCGCAAGTCCTTCGTAGTTCCTGATACCCACGACACAGGTTTACCTAGTGTGGGGTCAGGACTATGTGTGTGACTGTTGGGTGTATTTATTTATTTAATTAGGTTAATATATTTATATACGCACTCACGCCTGTAATCCCCGAAGGGGTAGGCAGAGGTGTAACCAGTACACCCACATTTCGCCGAGCGTATTTCCGTCCCTTATGTGGTAGGGGGCGAGCCTATCGCCATACCGGGCACAAATTCAAGACTCCGGGCTGATACTGAGCATATCGTAATAGAAAAACCCAATACCACTTTACCCGACCCGGGGATCGAACCCGAGACCTCAGCGTTGACCTCAATCGTAACGCTTACGCATTACAACTGCGCCACCGAGGCAGGCAGTTAATATATTTCTTTCCTTTATTTTGGTACTGAATATGCAAAGAGCTTTAATTGTCTGTATCCTACTATATTATTATGAAAGTTTGGATATTTGTGAGTTTGTCAATTCTGATGTTTGTTAATCAATCTTGTCATAGCGGATTGTAATTCCCAGAAATATATTCACGCAGGCGGAGCCACAAGCAAAAGCTAGTGATTCAGCGATTATCATTTTATCATAGTCACTTGATCATTATATAAACCAGCTTAAAGAAACATTTTTTGCGTGGTCTGCGTGGCGCAGAAGTCCGACGTAAAGTAGCGGCTTGCTGCTGCGTTTCTTAAGAAGAATGGGATATCCGGAGGCCCAAATCCCCCTTCCTTTCCCAATCCCTTAATTTTCTCTTTCATGTAAGGTTGGCAACGTGCCCATGATTCTTATGGTATTGTGTGCGTACAGCGGTAGAGATCACTTACCATCAGGTGACCCACAGGCTCATTTGCCGGCCTATACTATAAAAAGCCTCACTATTTCTATTCAAACCTCTTCTAATATAGAGAATTGGAATCAAATAAATTAATTAGCAGCTAATCCTAACTAATATTATAAATGCGAAAGTGAGTTTGTTTGTTAGGCTTTCACAACTACATCGCTGAACCGATTTTGATAAATTTTGGTACAGAGATAGATGAGACCCTGGAGACGGTTATTTTATCCCGGCTGTAGGCTACTACAACGGCTTTATTTATTATTAAAATTGTACATCACCTTTATTATGTTGCATGTTTTCGTGATGACGATAAACGTTTCTTTCTTTCTTCTTTCTTCTTTCTTCTTTCTTCTTTCTTCTTTTTGTCTTCGTTCTTTCTTCTTTGTCTTCTTTCTTTCTTTTTTCTTTCTTCTTTCTTTCTTCTTTCTTTCGTCTTTCTTTCTTATTTCTTTCTTCTTTCTTTCTTTTTCTTTCTTTCTATGTTTTATCCTGGAAAAGGTTGTGGGCGGAGTCGCGAGCAAAAGCTAGTTGGAAATAAATGACTACGAAGACGTTCCCCCAATTACGTGCTGGAGTGAAAGCGATTTTCAGTTACGTCACAATGGAGCGGTTCGATCAGAATGAAATGTGCGGCGAAAATAGGTGCGAGGTTCGATGACGCGGAGGTACGTTTGTATGGAGGGGGAATACGAATATATTTATTATTTTGACGCCTACCGAGAAGAATGTATTGTTAGAGGTGACCATATGAAACGGCGGAAATCACTTGAATTCATAGTTTATTGGTTACTTTTACAAATGTTACTGCTTTACAGACTACAAACCCCATGTCAGGATTCTCTAGAGACCGCTCTCCAATTATGTTGGTGCAGTCTAACCTATTCTAGCAAATCCACAATCAGACGTTGCAAAAAGATTATCTTCTAGCAACTCTCACTAATTAAAATCCCATTTCGATTTATTTGTATAGTCGGCGTACTCATAAACACAATACATAATGTATTTATCTAATTTGCTTGTAATAGTATAAGATACGAGGGGGTTGACATCCGTTTGGATAAAAACCCCAAAACAAATATATTTAAAAAAGACCATAGAATGAGCACGCCAAAGGTTACTTTACTCGCTTATTGTTTAGTGAGCTCAACTGGCTCTGCCGCTTAAATATTAGTACACTAGTAGGGTAGGGTATAGCAGTAATAGCTCAGCGAGGAGTGGTATGGACTGTCGAGACGAAAGTCGCAGGTTCGAAACCAGCCCCAAGTGCATACACCTCTGACTTTTCTAAGTATGTGTATTGATAGTTAATTATCACTTGCTTTAACGGCGAAGGAAACATCATGAGGAAACCTGCATACCTGAGAAGTTCTTCATAAGAATTTCGAAGGTATGTGAAGTCTGCCAACCCGCATCAGGCCAGCGTGGTGGACTAAGGCCTAACCCCTCTCATTCAGTAGAGGAGGCCCGTGCCCAGCAGTGGGACGTATATAATACAGGGTTGGTATTATTAGTAGGGACAGCTCCATTATTCGTACATCCTAGTTTGTAACAAAGTTTCCAGTTCCATTTGAGTGTACTACATTCTTATATAACTGTAACAGGGTTCCTCTTGTTTTACACGCTCTCTGTTAACTTTATTAAACTGCAAACTGTTGGACTTCAGTTGAAATTTTATTAAGTAGTAGGTCCCTCGTATGCGGAAAGGTCGTCTGGGTTGGTACCACCACTGTCTTTTAATGCTACTGTAAGATAATAGGGTAGTTGACTAGACTTTTTTTATTATTTAAATCAATAAGTTACTTTACTCAAAATCTATTGCAGAACGAATTTTACAAATCGGTCCAAAAATAAATAAGTAGAAGGGGTAATTGTCAAATGACAGACGATGCAAACTTTGACGTCACCGTGTAAAATGTTCATTATGGTGCACGCGTGCAAGAGAGATAGTGAGATATCCCTACTACGCACCCACCTTTACTCATACCAACATTTAAAGTCATAACTGCGGGCACATTTCGGAACTAATTTTGATTGTGTTTTAATAAAAAGGTTTATTTTGCGTATCATTTTCTGTTGCTAATAAAATAATGTATTAAATTCAATAAAGGAAACTACCCTATTATGTTCACACAACCCTTGTTCCCGGTTAATGTGACATCTCAAGAACCTCAGATTGACAATTCTCATTAATGTTCACAACACTTTCGGATCACACACTATGTTAAACTGACATAATCACGTCTCGAGTATTACAAAAATACTGTTCCATTTGGCAGCTAGTCCACTTCTTAAATACAAATAGCTCCTCTATAGGTTCTAAGCCCACTGAGTTTGTTTTGCCGGGTCTTCTCAAGCTGGGTCGTTTTGGATCTGGTGGTAGTTTTAAAACTCGTGCCGTTTCGGTAAATGCAGTGGTCCATACCGACTCAAAATATTTAATAATTAATAATGGACGTTTCCATATTACAAATGTAAAATAAAAGGACAACAAATAAATAATTTAGTGTAATTGCCTAGTGTATTTGACGATGCTATGTATGTTATGTATACATTAGTTGATATGATTTTTATACATAAGTTTCTTTATCTTGTACTGACTTGTCATAAGCGGTATTTTAATTGCCTACATGATTAATAAAACTATTTCATTTCATTTCATAGTTACTGTCATATAATGACTTGCTAGAAAATTTGACATACCTCTATATTAAAATATTCATAAACCCTACACTACTACAGCAATGTGTAGGATTCGTTAGGTAGTTAGGTTTGAAGGATATTGAAACAAGTGAAGTTACTGGGCATTATGACTTTACGGACGGAGATACGCTCGGCGAAATGTGGGTGTACTGGTTACACCTCTGCCTACACCCTCGGGGATTACAGGCATGAGTGCGTATGTATGTATTTCTCCATTAAAGCTAATAATACAAATTTTGAAGAGTCTTTCTACTAATAATTTTGTTTTAAAAATCATTTTACTTCCATACAAAAATCTGCAACATAGAAGATGCCAGTACTGTCTAGTAAGCTAGCTAAGTAGATAGTTGCTTAGTTCCTCACAATATGAACTGATTGCGGAAACTTCCCTGTGACTTAAAAGGTTAAGTATTTAAGTAACTCTAGCGTGGCGTGGTTTGAACACTAAAATTTTAAAACTAGTTTACGGATAGATTTAACTTTTATCCAAGCTTGTAAACAAAATGGGTTAGTTTTTCTTGGTAAAGTAAAGGGACTAGACTGAATCTGACGATATTGGGCCCCTCGGCGGTCGGCAGAATTAAATCAGCCTTAATGATATTCACCAGTTGGAATATTCTTGTCTAATATATTTAGTGAAGGTATTAAATCTCCGACAGCCTCGGTGGTGCAGTGGACGAATAACACTGTGAAGCGGGTTTGATTCCGGCAGCGAGATGTTTTTTGTGTGATCCTCAAATATTCGTTTAGAGTCAAAAGTGTTTTCTCTCCAGAGGGGATGACGTCAGGCAGGCGGCCGGTCATAAAAACAACAAGCCAAATCTTTCTGTAACACGAGTTAAAAAGCATGCTGCGCTGACCCCACTGGTAGTGGGATAAGGGAAGAAGATAGCTCATTAGATAAATATATTCGATAACTCTACCGTTAAAATTAGATAAAGAGCACATCTGATGACTCTATTGAGTCTTATGCCGTCTAATTTTTGTAGACGACGATCGATTCCCGGGTCGGGTAAAAGAACTACATACGCACTTACGCCTGTAATCCCCGAAGGGGTAGGCAGAGGTGTAACCATGATGGTACCACTGTCTCACAAGAAACCGATGAGAAGCTGCTACAGGTTGCCGATGGGAGTCCCAATCGATACCTCATCATCTCAGTACCTATTACTAAAAATTCGGCAGCGAAATACTCATTCTTATAGTATTGCGAGTCTTCATTGGGATCAAATACCATCAGATGACCCATTATAACTTGAGTGACGAAACGAGCAGGTGACTCGCCTGATGGTAAGCGCCTACCCATAAACAGAAGCAACACCACACAGAACTTTTAATTATGAAGCACTGTATGGCATTTTTAAGTCTCATAACGCCCAGTAAGGTCACTGGCTTCAATGTCATTGCTATTTAGCGGCAGAAATGGACAAAGCAGTGGTACCAACGAAGGCTACCTGAGATATCCGGAAGCCGAAATCACTTTCACTCACCTTCTTTCCCTTTATTATTTCTTTCCTTTAAGGTTGGCAATGCGCCGATGATTGTTTTGGTATTGTGGGCGTACATGGGCGGTGGAGATCACTTACTATGACCCACGTGCTCGTTTGACAACCTATGATATAAAAAAAACTATACAGTTCAATTATAAGATCCAAAACCGAGTAACAGCGGACCTCACATTAGAAAATTCTTGCTACCTACCTTATTTCAATTTCATCCCGATCCATTTTATCCTAGATATAACACTTGTCCCGACGGATGAAACTATTTGATCCAAGCACATTTTACCTGTCTATTCGGCTCTCTTTAAATGTCTTTCGTTACAATATAAAATCATAAGGGCGTTGTATACTGTTATGGTTTCTAAGCGTCGTTTTATAGGATTTTTTACTGCCTCGGTGGTATAGTTGTAATGCGTACGCGTTTCGACTGAGACTGATGCTGAGGTCTCTGGTTCGATCCCCGGTTCGGGTAAAAGTGATATTGGGGTTTTCTATTACGAAATGCTCAGTAACAACCCGGAGTTTGGAACTGTGCCCGGTATGGCGATAGGCTCGCCCCCGATAGGCGATATCACATGGGACGGAGATACGCTTGGTGAAATGTAGCTGTACTGGTTACACCTCTGCCTACCCCTTTGGAGATTACAGGCGTGAGTGCGTATGTATTTTTATAGTCTCATTTCCGTATGTGAGTTATTTCATTACGTTTGAATAGCGATTCTGATATCACAGTTAAAACGCCCAACAGGATTTTTGTTACAAATTATATATGCGTGAAATTATATATGACTATTGCGTGTATTTATTATTATTTATCATACATTTAAAAGATAAAATAATGAGACGAGCAGATCGCTCGCCAGAAAGAAAGTGCCATGTCTAACCATAACCAGAATAACACTGAACTGAACAGAACTTTAAATTACAAATTATTGCATTATAATATGCACCACTGAATAAATAGCACTCATCACTCATCATGTCAAGTCTCATAATACCCAGTAATTTCACAGGTTTTAATATCCTTTAACCTAGAAATACTAGCAGCCTCCGTGGCGCAGTGATCGAGTAGCCGGCTGTGACGCCAAAGGCCACGGATTCAATTCTCGCACCGAGATAAATGTTTGTGTGATACACAAATATTTTTTTTCAGGTCTGGATGTTTTCTTCCTAAAGGGGTTGACGTCAGGCAGGCGATCGGTCGTAAAAACAAACCAAATCTTTCTGTAACATGTGTTAAAAATAACGTTGCGCCGACCCCACTGCGAGTGGGATAAGGGCAGATGCAAAGAAACTAGAAATACTAGCAGCTATTTTATTAAAAAAACGCAGCGTCAAATTATCTCTTTATAAAACGCCTTAATAAAACCCTATTTTTTATTAAACCACAAGGAGTTACCGTAACGTCGGATCCTGGTATTCATCGCGTCGATACTTCAGTAAGCCTAGTATAAGTTTTAATAGTTTTCTCTCCATACGTCGGGTATTAGTAGCCACTAGTGGGAACTATGATGAATTAAAATTAATAATATGGTTAATTTTATTTGATATTAGTCAAATATGAAATTAGTTTTCAAGCGGATATTTCCTTTATTACCGTATGAATTACTAGTTTGACACTTCGACGGTAGTCATTTTATACGAATTCGAAAACTGTGAACATATTTGTAACTCTTACTAGAGTTACATATACATACAGGTTCATTATACAACGCACCTTTCATGTCTATTTTTAAACAGGCCCTAATACATGAGTGGTAGAGCCACGCTGTAGACACTTGTCTACAGCATGTATGGGCCGGCTCGTCCGGGTCATTACCACTGTCTCACAGAAAACCGGCGTAAAGTAGCAGCTTGTTGATGTGTTTCGTACGGTGAGTGAGATATCCGGAGGCCCAAACCCCCTCCCTTCCCAATCCCTTAATTATCCCTTTCCTTTAAGGTTGGCAACGCACCCATGACTCTTTTGGTATTGTTGGCGTACATGGGCGGTGGAGATCACTTACCATCAGGTGACCTATTTGCTAGTGAGGCGGCCTATGCCATAAAAAATCCTATCCATAGCGACATAAAGTTAAGGTGAGTGGTAGAGCCACGCTGTAGACAGTTTGTCTATAGCATGAATGGACCGACTAGACCGGGTCGTTGCCAGTCTCACAGAAAACCAAGTAGCAGCTAGCTGCTACGTTTCATACGTCGAGTGAGATATCCGGAAGCCCAAAATAAACGAAGATTGTCGAACATAAATAAAATTATGTTCAACAATTTTCCTCGACAACATCCGTGGCGCAGTGGGCGAGTAGCCGGTTGCGAAGCGTGAGGCCGTGGGTTCGATCCCGGCACCTAGCATATGTCTGATCCACAAATATTTGTTTTGGGTCTGGGTGTTGTGGGACCGCAAGTCCTTCGTAGTTCCTGATACCCACGATACAGGTTTACTTAGTGTGGGGTCAGTACTATGTGTGTGACTGTTGGGTGTATTCAATTAAATCATAGTTTTTAAACGATAGTGTTCACGTATTGACAGAGGTCGGTATCGCAATTCAAGAGAATTGAAAGGAATATCGTTGCACTATTTTATAGTTTTTTTTACTAGTTTTCTATTTTACGACAGTCCGGTTTGATCGGAAGCCGGTTGTAGTGTGATTTGGTTGTTTTGTTTCTAGGATTGTTTAGGGTGATATAAAATTTCGGCTGATTTAACGACATTCGTAGACCCAAGCAAAAACAAGAAATAAATGTAGAGCAACGATAGCTTACGGTGTGGTACCGACTGCAAAGCCGAAAATCTCAGTTCGAAACCAGCCCTAATAAAACTCGTGTATTTTATTCGTCTTTTTCCGTCATAATTGTAAAGCACGTGTCTCACTATTTTGTCCAACCAATATTTGTATTATATTTGTCATATTAGGTTCCAATTTCCATAAAAAGATCAACTCCCAATTTAATTTTCCAAAGATCCTTTCATAGCGGGCCTCTAAAGTACACAAACTATTATCTGACCAATTTTCATGATATTAGCATGTAGCTCTCATTCTTAGAGGAGATATGTGCTGAGCAGAAAGACCGTAAATAAATAAATAAACCCAACAGTCACACACATAGTCCTGATCCCACACTAGGTAAACCTGTATCGTGGCTATCAGAAACTACGAGGGACTCGCGGTCCCACAACACCCAGACCAACATTTTTATTGGATTACACAATAATTTGTCTAAGTGCGGGAATCGAACCCACGACCTCTCGCTTCACAGCCGGCTACTCGCCCGCTGCGCCACGGAGGGTGTCCAAAAGTAGTAATAATGTCATATAATTTTAATCATCTGTTTTTTTAGGTTCACCTTAAATACCTAAGATATCCGAAATAGATTATGAAAGTTCTATCAGCTGTCAAATTTGTTAAATTAGCTAAGTGCCCAAAGTGTCGAGGGCAAAAGTACGATGGAAGGAAATGATATGCTAAAAGCAAGCTATTTTGGTTTAGCCCGCCCTTTAATGGTAAACTGGAGGGCACTTAGTGTAATCCATACTATTATAAAGAAGTAAATATTGTGATTATTTTTATAGTAGAAGCGGACAAACGAGCTACTGGGTCACCTGATAAGTGTTCTCTATCGCCAATGAACTATACCAGAAGAGGCATAGGTACCTTGCTGACCTTTAAAGAAACCGAGATTGGGAAAAGGTGTGAAGATTTTGGCCTCCAGAAATCTCAATAAGATTATTTTTGTTTCAAAGCTGGTTTAATTAGACTACTGTGCTGAGGTCTCCGGTTCGATCGCCGGGTCGGGTGAAGTAATATTGAGTTTTCTATCATGAAATACTATCAACCTGGAGTCTGGAATTGTACCCTGTATGGCGATAGGCGCTCATCACATCATGGGACTGAAATAAGCTCGGCGAAATGTGGGTGTACTAGTTACACTGCCTAGCCCATCGGGGATTACAGGCTCACACCTCACTCACTCACTCACTTACTCACGTGCGTATGTATGTATTCCAACTAGTTTTCAAAAGTTCAGACATAATTTGCATTACAAATTACAATACATCCTTTACTGCCACACCTTTTCTCCGAAATAGAATAGCATTCCTAAATCTTTTATTCAAAGACTACCCCATAATAGCAACCCTGCATAAATTTATGGGAATAAAATAACTAACATTAAACGTATAAAAGAGACTTATCTGGGGTTTGGGTCGATTTACATACGGAAACGAATATCATAAGGGTTTTAACTATCGAAATAAGTAATAACTAGAACGATAACTCTCATATGAATCTGCCAAAAAATACGGTTCCACTTAGTAAGTAGAGCCGTATTTTGCCGTAAGTGTAAGTACACATGCAAAGGTAATCCATACACATGTAACACTCATACATGCAACAAAAATTTGTGAACGTTCAAAATCAACTTTATTTCATAAAAGTTAATGTCTAAATATTACATTTCTAAATCCAGATAGAACGTTCTGCATCGCGCAAAAAATTTGACGTATTGAGTGTCAACTAGAGATCATGAATCAATTTTTATTTGATGAATGAATGAGCTGCACAGACTTTTATAGCCCTGTCCCCTTGCACAGAGTTTTGGTGGGGTAATATTTTTGCTCGAGTTACGTTTCTTGTCATCTATTTCGGTGGTTTTAACACGTATCAATTGAATCGTGTGGTTTTTACTTTATCATTGCAGAACATTTCTGGATGCTTATTGGCTTACTTATTTTACTGGGTGGCAGATTTGTTGAACTGACGGCTTTTCTAATATGAGAGACTTGCCGCCTAGTGAGGGTCTCTGATATGTCTCCTGGGCCTGTGTGTGTCTATTGGGTGTATTTATTTATTTTAACTAGAGTTCTACACACACTAATTACAGAAGGTAGATCATGTCAAAAGATACTCACAATCGCAAGCTTAAAATTGACTGTGTGCGTGACGTTGCAAATAAACAAACGCAGAAGAAATGTCAGCCAAAAAGTATTTTCCAAAAAATTTGGATTTGTAGATGAGGATCATAAACATAAGATGGTGAGTAGTTATTAATATGGTTAATGGTTTGAACGGCTTAAATTTCTTGTGTGTACTTAGTTTCTATAAGTAGCTATTTTAAGCTAGACCTTTTTCACGGCTGTCATTAAGTACCATTGAGTATTTATTTACCACCGTTTTTAGAGCCAACGTTAAAATATCATTTTTACAAACTCAATATGTTATAAATGCGTTCTGAAACTCCATTTAGAATTTTTTGCCCATCCATTGTTGAGGTAAATAAATACAAAAGGTTTTATCAAAAGCCTCCTTAATGATTTTTGGAGCGAACAAAGGTCTTTTGACCACGCGAATCTCGTATTAGTGTTTTTGGGAGTTTATTATAAATTGCAGAACTTTTACAGCTGGAATGACTTTATAATTATACGGTATAAATCAAAGACTTCAATGTATACTACTAGACAAGCTGTGCGGTACAAAGAAATTGCGCACTTAGTTACGGTCAATTGACCGCAACTCATTTAGTCGCCCGCGAAAGAGCGACAAGAGCAGTTGTTGTTGCTTGAATAATTGTTTATTGTGACCCATAAAACAGCAGTCTCAATATTGCCATCTTGCTTACTCTCAACTCCTCTCGCTCCCACGCCTTAGACGTCATTCCCGCCTCGCCGACGCGTATGCAACACAATTTTACTACTGAACAGCCCGTCTATGGTATTATTCTTTGGTATAAATACATTTATTTGAAGGCATTGCTTTGCTTTTAATGTCTTATTTTACTTGATTGTTTTAGACTGCCGCGGGAAGAATTTGGAATGAGAAGGGGAGGGGGATTTGAGCCTTCCATTTCATCTATTACATCATCTATTACATCTATTTCATCTATTTCATTTATTATTATTATTTTATTTATTGTTCGAGTCTGGATGTTGTGGGACCGCAAATCCCTCGTAGTTTCTGATACACACGTGTAAACTCACTATCACTTTTGTGCAATAAAGATAAATAACTTCAATAATACACTTTTTATATTACTTTCCTTTGTATATATCCGTGCAAATGGTGTACAATAAAGAGTTAATAAATAAATAAATTAGTCGTCTCACCGAACTACGATAAAAATAAATAAAATACCATAAATCACAATAACATTATTTTTGTAACACCACTAAATAGAATTGCACGCGGTGAGGGCAAGAACCGTGTAAAATCTATTAATGTCATTAGGAAAGGAATTTTAAAGTGGTAGAGCCACGCTGTAGACACTTGTGTCTACGGCACGAATGGGCCGGCTCGTCCGGGTCGTTACCACTGTCTCACAGAAAACCGGTGTAAAGTAGTAGCTGCGTTTCGTACGGTGAGTGAGATATCCGGAGGCCCAAACCCCCTCCCCTTCCCAATCCCTTAATTATCCCTTTCCTTTTAGGTCGACAACGCACCCATAATTCTTTTAGTATTGTGGGTGTACATGGCCGGTGGAGATCACTTACCATCAGGTGACCCACTTGCTCGATTGACGGCCTTTGCTATAAAAAAAAACAAGGCCGGAGGGAATATGTATAACCTTCTTCTATAGTGTCAATGGCTATAAATGTTGATATCTTTATATATATAATTATACTATACGTGTGTGTGACCGAACTCCTAAACGGCTGGACCGATTTGAATGTTGTTTTTGTATGCGTTTGGGTGGCGTCATGGATGGCTTAGATTCACAATTGGACCCGGTAGGTGGCGCTGCTGTAGTTGCGGGTGAAAGCGCGCGGGACAGCTAGTAATTATATATATTTTTAATGTCTAAATAAATTGGTTGCACTAACCATGGTTAAATAAAGCTTTGTTATTTGATTTTCGTATCATTTGTTTTCAGTTCTATTAACAGCCAGCCACTGTTATTTTATTCTCCGTGGCGCAGTGTCAACCGGCGCAGTGTGCAAAATGAGAAGCCGTGGGTCCGATTACCGCACCGAGAAAAATATTTGTGAGATCCATAAATATTTGTTTCGAGTCTGGATGTTGTGGGACCGCAAATCCCTCGTAGTTTCTGATACACACGTGTAAACTCACTATCACTTTTGTGCAATACAGATAAATAACTTCGTCAGGATGTTCAAAAAGTTTAATAGACTATTCACATTAAATGCAATATTCACAATATCACAATTTATTACACTTGCTATGATTATTCACAATTCAAATTACACTCGGGCAGCGTTACCACGAAAGAGTTCTAAGCACGACTAAGTTCCCTCAAATAATAATACGCCCGCTTATATACCTTAGAAATCACCTCCACCACATCTCAGTGTTATTATCTACCCGCTTTACATAGTTATTCCCTCGACTACCTTCACTAACACCAATAACTGTGCTATTACTAATATGAGGGTAACACACGGTAGTAGTTAATCTAGTGTGATGTCAGGACTATGTGTGTGACTGTTAGGTTTATTTATTTATTAAAAATTTCAAATCTGTAGCTTATAAACCATGATTGCTTGTTACAATAACTTTAACCGAAAGTTGGTGCAATACAAACTATGAATTTACTTTTGGAAACTGTTTGCGAGTCTATATTTCGCATATTTTTTGTATTCTAAAGGCATTAGCACCGCGTAAAGCATTGAGATAGGTTTTTGTCTAACTCAAAGCCAAATCGTATAAATGACGTAAGATTATAAGAAAATTCTGAGAAACCTGCAAAACTAAGCGCTGTACAAAAAGTATAAGGTACGGGCAAAAGTTTCTTCGTTTATTTATTACTAGCTTTTGCTCGCGGCTCCGCCCGCGTGAACGGCCTATTCCGGGAAACAAGTTTCAAATAGCCTATAGCCTTCCTAAATAAATAGGCTATCTAACACTGAAATAATTTTTCATATCGGACCAGTAGTTCCTGAGATTAGCGCGTTCAACCAAACAAACAAATAAGGTTTATAATATTAGTTTAAATACATGTTACAGAAAAGTTTGGTCATATACTTAACGGTATTTATGTGCCAGATCTTATCAAAATACTAAAATTGCACGCTCATTTTAATCACTCGTTTACTACGATCGATAAGATCGATCACAACAATTTTAAATTAATTGAAGTACGTGACTGCCTCGGTGGCGCAGTTGTAAAGCGTACGCGTTACTGTGCTGAGGTCTCTGGTTCCCGGGTCGTGTAAGTGATATAAATGCTCAGTATCAGCCCGGAGTCTGGAATTGTCCCCGGTATGGCTATAGGCTCGCTCCCTATCACATGGGATGGAAATAAGCTCTGCGAAATGTTGGTGTACTGGTTACACCTCTGCCTTTCCCTTCAGGGATTACAGGCGTGAGTGCGTATGTTAGTATGTGAGTGGGAATAACAATGGTGGAGTGAGACAAATACTTATCATTTAGTGCTGTCTAAAGTTGCAAGTCAAATATCGCCATGTAAATAATACGATAAAAAAAAAGGCATGCGGGGCAGTCTTTGGGGACTGCCGATAGAAGTGAAAACTAAGTAACTTGTGAATTGTATCGTCGAGCTATTAGATTATTATTTTTGGTGAGGTAAGCAGTGATAGCTCAGCGGGGAGTGGTATGGACTGTCGAGACGAAAGTCGCTGTTTCGAAACCAGCCTCAAGTGCATACACCTCTGACTTTTCTAAGTTATGTGTGTATTAATTGTTAATTATCGCTTGCTTTAACGGTGAAGGAAACATCGTGAAGAAACCTGCATACCTGAGAAGTTCTTCATAAGAATTTCGAAGGTATGTGAAGTCTGCCAACCCGCATAGTGCCAGCGTGGTGGACTAATGCCTAACCCCTCTCATACAGTAGAGGAGGCCCGTGCTTAGCAGTGGGACGTATATAATACAGGGCTAGTATTATTACATATAGCTCATGGAAAGTGTTCGATGACGATGACGCAAGTTCCATGATTTTTGTTCACCCAAAAAGTGCTCAACGCGTCTAAAGAAGTTTTCACTTCAATAATACTTCACTTATGTCCAACTCAATAGAATTTAGTAATATATGGGGTGAAAATACTTATATCACACACATATACATTTCTTAAATTTTACCAAACCTTTGTAATACGTTGTATACAAATACCAAACATTTTTTCAAATGTTATTCGCATTTTTATAACTTTTAATAACGATTTTTCTTTCGGGAGCGCGAGTATGTCGGGGGAGTATGGTAAGTTTCGATAGATTTAAAAATAAAACCGGATAAAACATTTATTAAAAGGACAATACGAGTCTTTTTTTTTATAGTACAGCCCGGCAAACGAGCAAGTGGGTCACCTGATGGTAAGTGATCTCCACCGCCCATGTACGCCCACAATCCTAAAATAATCATGGGCGCGTTGCCGACCTTAAAGGAAAGTGATAAGTAAGGGATTGGGAAGCGGAGGGGTATTTGGGCCTCCGGATATCTCACTCACCGTACGAAACGCAGCAGCAAGCTGCTACTTTACGCCGGTTCTCTGTGAGACAGTGGTAACGACCCGGACGAGCCGGCCCATTCATGCTGTAGACAGAATTGTTTACAGCGTGGCTCTACCACTCAGAAATCTCGTGTTGCATAATAGGCTAGGTATTTGTTAAGCCCTAGGGCTTAACTAATTAGTACTGAACCCAGTTCAATGCACTTCAGCTAAACCTCCGCGAAAACAGCTATTATAAAATCCAATTATATGTTTCAGACTTACAAAAACTCACAATGGGAACGTCATTATACGTGTCCAGAGCTGGTGCCCGTAGTGCAAGTATTAGCGAGTTATTCGATTGCCTCGTTGGGCTTAGGCTGAGATACCATAAAGTCTAGGTGGTAGGTCTCTCGTGTGGTATGCGAGAGGTCGTCTGGGTTGGTACCACTGCTTTATATATGCCGCCAATGTGGAAAAACTGCTATGTTCCGATTTGAAGGACATTGAAGCCACTGAAATTACTGGATTGAAGCCACTGAAATTACTGGATTGAAGCCACTGAAATTACTGGATTGAAGCCACTGATATTATTGGATTGAAGCCACTGAAATTACTGGATTGAAGCCACTGAAATTACTGGATTGAAGCCACTGAAATTACTGGATTGAAGCCACTGAAATTACTGGATTGAAGCCACTGAAATTACTGGATTGAAGCCACTGAAATTACTGGACTGAAGCCACTGAAATTACTGGATTGAAGCCACTGAAATTACTGGATTGAAGCCACTGAAATTACTGGACATTGCGATTTCTTATGTTTACGCGAACATTACACATTGAAATAAAACTAGTTTATACGGATTTTATCGCGGTTTAATTATTATTTTAGTCCCGACGTTTCGAAAGGTTTTCAGTCTTCGTGGTCACGGGAGAGACCTCAGTCCAGTACCAGTCTCTGAAAAGCTTTCGAAACGTTGGGACTAAAATAAAAATCAAACCGCGATAAAATCCGTATAAACTAGTTTTATTTCAATGGAAATTCAATTTGTAATTCATAGTTCTGAGTGGGGGCAGACGAGCGACCTGCTTGTCATCATTCAAGACTTGCCTAAACGATTCAATATGGAGAGATTTTCAAAAAGCGTATGGTGGTCGTATGTGGTGTATCACACATATTTGTCGCGGCGCGGGAATCGAACCCGCTGCCTCTCGCTTTACAGCCGGCTACTCAATATAAAATGATCGGTTACATTTTTTTTTGCGTAGGCCGGCAAGCGAGCACGTGGGTCATCTGATGTTAAGTGATTTCCATCGCCCATGTACGCCCACGATACCAAAATAATCAAGGGCGCGTTGCCGACCTTAAAGGAAAGGGATAATTAAAGGATTGGGAAGGGTTGAAGGATTGGGAGGGGGTTTGGGCCTCCGGATATCTCACTCACCGTACGAAACGCAGCAGCAAGCTACTACTTAACGCCGGTTTTCTGTGAATATAAACCCAGGCGAATCGTGGTTGCGGAACTTGGATGACGCGAGTCATCGAAACTCATACTAGGGGTACAGTACAAGCACACTTCGTAACATTAATCATTGTCGCCACAAACGTTATGCTCGTAATATATTGTTGTTTATAAATATTATTTCTCATTGGATTATGCTGACAGTCTCGTTTGCGGGAAGTTTTCTGACTAGCTATTCATTGTTTTGTAACTAATTTTCAAAATATAAGTACCTGATGTAACGAAGTAGAACAATTGAAACATAATGTACACGACCTTCTCCATTTATTTGGGCAGAGTAACACTTTGTATTCCGTTTAGCAACCGACTGACTGCCGACAATAATTATTCCACCTTATTTATACCTTTTCACAAATAGTTCTAATTAGTAATTGTATTTATTATTGAACATGTTAGATCGTTCTAAATAACGTGTATATTATTTATAATTGAATAATTAAATAAGTCAGAGTATCTTATGGATTAACAGACAATATAACGTTATACAATAATAGTGTGACGTCATAACCGTTGTGTTAATATTTAGTACTGGCAGCACTTATAACACTAGTTATTCATTTTGCTGCCTCGGTGGTGCAGTTGTAATGCGTACGCGTTACGATTAAGCTAACACTGAGGTCTCTGGTTCGATCCCCCGACGCGGGTAAAGTGGTATTGAGTTTTTCTATTACGAAATGCTCAGTATCAGCTCGGAGTCTGGAATTTGTGCCCGGTATGGCGAAAGGCTCGCCCCCTATCACATAAGGGACGGAGATACGCTCGGCGAAATGTGGGTGTACAGATTACACCTCTCCCTACCCCTTCAGGGATTACAGGTCACTTGCCTGATGGTAATGCCCATAAACAGAAGCAACAAAAACGTTGAACTACAAAGCACTGCCTATGCAATGCTATCATTGGACTGCGCTCATCACCCGGAGATTATACTCATAATGCCCAGTTATTTCACTGGCTTCAATGAACGGTTTGATGGTTAGAAGTAAAGATTATTCAAACGGAGATTTAGCTACTAGTGCTATCAACTCTCTTCACTTTTCCAAGGACATTACACAGAATAAAGTACAGGCAATACACGTTTGCTGCGAACACTATTGAAACTTACACTGATCAATCGCTGTAATTTTCGTCGACACTAAAGGCTTAAATTGCTAGGATTCAGTGTTCAGTCACTATTATGTGTACCTACCTGCTTAATACATTGAGGAAATCAATAGAGATATTTTACGGCATTAATAGGGTAAGTATATTAATGTACTATGTGACTGCCTCGGTGGGGCAGTTGTAATGCGTATGCGTTACGATTGAGGCTAACGCTGAGGTCTCGGGTTCGATCCCCGGGTCGGGTAAAGTGGTATTGGGTTTTTCTATTACGAAATGCTCAGTATCAGCCCGGAGTCTGGAATTTGTGCACGGTATGGCGATAGGCTCGCCCCCTATCACATTGTGGGACGGAGATACGCTCGGCGAAATGTGGGTGTACTGGTTACACCTCTGCCTACCCCTTCGGGGATTACAGGCGTGAGTGCGTATGTAGTGCGTATGTATATATTAATGTAATGAAGTTACATAGTTATGTTATAAGTTACAACATCGCCCGTTTACCATCGCACCACCCGACACCGCAGTAGAGTACATCCTTATTACCTGGAAACAATCCCGTCTAGCAAGGTATGTTTCCAGCGTTCATTTCTACTACACACGCAGCACATGCAAGCTCTGGAATGAAATCCCTGCATCGATGTTTCCCGAGCGTTATGACCTGTATTTTTTTAAACAAGGCTTACGAGATTTCCTTCAACGGTATGCAGCGGCTTGTGCTCTGCCATTGCTGAGGTCCATGGGCAGCGGTAACACTTATCATCAGGTGGGCCACCTGCTCGTCTATCTGGGCAATTAAAAAAAGTTACAAGATGTTAGGTCCCTCGTATGCGAGAGGCCGTCTGGGTTGGTACCACAGCTGTATCTATCTCTATTCTAAAAAAAGTAACTGGCGCCGCCGCCGCCGCCGCTGCCAAAAGCTTGTCACTATATCTCCTCCAAAACCGCTGGGGAATGGGGTCGAGACCGATACCAATCGATGCAGAATAATGTGGGTAAGAAAGTAAGATATGTCTCATATTCGTCGGACTTATAAGTTTTTTTTTATTTTTTATTTTATGTTTTGTGAATAAATATGGGCGCTTTGCCCTAGTTTACAAAGAAAAACTGTAATCCAACATCATGCAGGCAAAGGTATCCTTTTTATTTGTTTCTCAATTTGTTTCATACTTCTACATCTTGTATTAGGCACAAGGAATAAAGTGTACACAGCACCATACAAGTTTATACTGGCAAATATATAGAACATGGTGTACACTCCGACATAATCTTCTATGTATTGGAAGGTGTGTATGTGGATTATCTTGATCAGCTGGGAGTACGTGAAGATGATTCCGAGAAGAGTGGCTTGAATCTGGAACAGATTGTTCTTTTTTTATAATATAGGCTGGCAAACGAGCAAGTGGGTCACCTGATGGTAAGTGATCTCCACCGCCCATGTAAGCCCACAATACCAAAAGAATCATGGATGCGTTGCCGACCTTAAAGGAAAGGGATAATTAAGAGAATGGGAGGGGGAGGGGGTTTGGGCCTCCGGATATCTCACTCACTGTACAAAACGAAGCAGCAAGCTGCTACTTTACGCTGGTTTTCTGTGAGAGTGATAATGACCCGGAGATTATTTTAGATACTATATTATTAATTTGAGATTAAATGTTGCTCTGATGGTAAGCGTCACGCTTGTCCACTTCTCACGTGCTAGAGCCATGCTGTAGACGGTCTTGTCTACAGCATGAATGGGCTGGCTTGACCATCACTTGTTCGCTGCTACCACATTCTCACAGAAGTAAAGAAGTGCCTTGCTGCTGCGTTTCGTATGGTGATGAGATGTCCGCAGGCCGAAATCCCTCGCCCATCGCCGCACCTCATACAAATTCCATTCCCGGAAAATTCAAGTGTAATTTTCGAATTGAAAACACAAATTTTAATTGCCCGACCTGTGAAATGAATCCTGAAGCTCAGGGTTCTAAGTCTTAACACGATTTCAGATTTAAAGGATCCTTGTTGTGTCATACAATCTTATCCAAACCTTACTGTGAGGATGCTCTAAAAGAATACAAATTCGTAAGCAATTTAAAGAAAACTTGGATGTTTCTCTTTCTGTGTTTACCTATTATTTTTTGGTTACGACGAGGCTGGCTCTTGTTGATTCAAAGCCTCTAAATAATTATAGATAAAAAAAATAACCTTGTAATCCAAAGTCATTATCTTACCTCAAAGTTAAAGATCTCAACAGTAATAATAACGGGAAGAGCCCATGATATCCCATATCCGAACACGAGGACGACTAGCGAGGCAACTGGTAACCATCGTAGCGTGGTGACTGTCAGGTCTGCTTGAGTGTAAACCGCTATTACTCCTGACGCCAGTGCCATTAGAACGTAGCCGAGGGTTAGGAGATACTGGAGATGGAAGAAAATATGTCTTAAAATCATAACTAGTGGCAATTTTTTACTAGGTTGTGGATGCCTCGTATGCGCGAGGCCGTCTCGGTTGGTATCACCCCTTTGTCTATTTATGCCGTAAAGCAGCAGTGTGTAAGCACTGTTGTGTTCCGGTCTGAAGGACATTGAAGCCAGTGAAATTACTGGGCATTGAGAATTTACATCTAATGTCTCAGGGTGACGAGCGCAGTCCAATGGCGTGAAGTGTTTTGTAGTTCAAAGTTTTGTGGTGTTGCTTCTGTTTATGGGCAGGCGTGGCGCATATCAGGCGAGCGACCTGCCTTTTTCGTCACTTAAGCTAATAAATAAAAAACTAGAAAATATGGCTACAATTGATAGAAAGTATTTACAAAATAGTAGAGCCGTGCTGTAGGCTGTTCGATCTACAGCATGCATAGGCAGGCTTAAGGCTCGTTGCCACTATCTCATAGTAAACCAACTTTAAGTAGATGCTTGCTATCACGTTTTCGTACGGTGAGAAAAAAATCCGGAGGCCCAAATCCCCTCCTCTTCTAAATATGAATTCCTTTCCTCTACATGTCGGAAACATGCATACGAACTCAAGCAGGTAATCCCGATAGGCAGAAGTGTAACCAGTTCACCCATAATTCGCCAAGTTTATCTCCGGTCTCATGATGTGATAGGGGGTGAGCCTATCACCAGACCGGGCACAATTCCAAACTCCAGTCTGCTACTGAGCATTTCGTAATAGAAATGTCACTTTTTACCCCGGGATCGAACCGAAGACTTCAGCTTCAGCCTCAATCGTAACGCGTACGCATTACATCTGCGCCACAGAGGCAGTCTACGGTCGGAAACGCATCGATAATTCCTCTGGTATTTTCGTTCATCGGCGCGGTGGTGGAGATCACTTACCATCAGTTGACTCGTTTGCCGACAACTGTTATAAAAGAAACTTCAATTTTTTTTTATAGTATAGGCCGGCAAACGAGCAAGTGGGTCACCTGATGGTAAGCGATCTCCACCGCCCATGTACGCCCACAATACAAAAGAATTATGGGCGCGTTGCCGACCTTAAATAAAAGGGATAATGAGGGCTTGGGAAGGGGAGGGGGATTTGGGCCCCCGGATATCTCGCTCACCGTACGAAACGCAGCAGCAAGCTGCTACTTTACGCCGGTTTTCTGTGAAACAGTGGTAATGACCCGGACGAGCCGGCCCCTTCATGCTGTAGACAAAATTGTCTACAGCGTGGCTCTACCACTCGTAAACATTATACTACATACCTTCCTCTCAATAATGATCGAAGAGACCACGGCAAAAATACCACCTGCTAACATAGTACTAATCACCAGGATGTTCTGAGGATCCGAGTCCACCTTCAGCTGGAGAAGACTCTTCTTCTGGTCAAGGAATACCACGTTACCACATAACACCATAGTGGTATGCAGGACTAGTGACATCTTCAAGCAGTCCCACCAGATTTTATTTCTGTCTGAAATTAAGACATTTTGGTGATGAAGGACATTCGTGATAGTAGTGGCGCTGGGTGAAGGGAAAGCCGACTTCGATTGCCTTATTATCTAAAATTTGTGTCAAAATATCATGAGTGTAGACGCCACATAATTATGTCCTATAATACATGAACACGCGCACGCACACGCAAATAGTCTGAGGGTCAAACTTATTACATCCCTCCTTTGCACACACACACTTTTGAGTCTGCACACGCAAACAGTTAGAGGATCAAAATGATTACACCCCCCTTTTTTAGGGGATTGTAAATATCCTATAGTAATCGGGAATAATGTACTTCCTATTTTCAGAATCGGATCAGTAGTTCCAGAGGCCACCCTGAAATAAACTCACAAAGTCGCAAACTTTAATGACTTGCACCTAAATTTATGACAAATAGACATAGAGGTATGCAAGGATTGTAGCAAGTCTCTGCCTACCCCTATAGGAAACAGGCGCGAGTCTAACAAAAAAAAAGTTCCCGTCATAATCACTTATACCGCATTTTATAGCCTGTAAACATTAGCTTTCATGCGTCTAATTAATTATCTTTTTGTTTAACTAGCCATTAAAAGGCCAAGTTCAACGTTAATTGTGGTTTTATAATGTAACTTTATTAGTATACTAACTTTTGCTCGCGGCTCTAACTGATTATGTAAATGTCTTTTTCGGGATAAAAGAAGCCTATGGTTATACATATATTTTTTATCTTGCAAAATGAAAGTGTATATTAATTGTTAATTATCGCTTGCTTTAACGGTGAAGGAAACATCGTGACGAAACCTGTATACCTGAAAAGTTCTCCAGAACTTTGAATTTCGGAGGTATATGAAGTTTACGAACCCGCATTAGGCCAGCGTGGTGGACTAAGGCCTAACCCCTCGCATTCAGTAGAGGAAGGCCGAGAATTATCCCTTTCCTTTAAGGTTGGCAACGCGCCCATGATTATTTTAGTATTGTGGGCGTACATGGGCGGTGAAGATCACTTACCGTCAGGTACCACTTGCTCGTTTGCCACCCTATGCCACAAATAACAGAACCTTAGAAACATCCAAACCTCAGATATTTTAAAATAATATTAGTAGTATGCACTCTCGACTTTCAAAAGTTTGAGGTTATCACGCCCACGAATGATTCATGGCATTAGCAACTCTTATAAGCCAGAAGATAAAACGAGTATTACTCAGAGGGTAGATAGAGGCTTTGCGAATTACTCAAGAGCAATGAGTTGCCTTCAAACTGAAGTTTTTATTGGAAAGTAGACTAATTTTTGTATCTATTTTTTACTATCTTTGGTTGACGCCGAAGCTTTTATTTAGAAATTTTGTATTTATTTTTTACTATCTTTTGCTTGACGATGTTTCCTTCACCGTTAAAGCAAGCGATAATTAACAATTAGTTCACACATTATTCAGAAAAATCAAAGTGCATGCTCGTGAGGTTGGCTTCGAACCTGCGACTTTCGCTGCTTTTATTTATAGCAGACTTTTGAAGGTATGTGAATTCTGCAAACCCGCATTAGGCCAGTATGGTGGACTAATACCTAACCCCTCACATTCAGTAGATGAGGCCCGTGCCCAGCAGTGGGACGTATATAATACAGGGCTAATATTATTATTATCTTTTGCTTGCGGTTTCGCCCGCGTGGGTTACGGGTTCGCATCCAATAATAATTGCGCATTTTTATGGGATAAAATATGGGCTATGTCCTTCCTTAAGGTTTAAGATTCTTCGTACAAAATTTCATCAAAATCGGTTCAGACAGACGGTTACTTTCCTTATATTAGTATGGATTCTTCTGATGAGACGAGCAGGACGCTCGCCTGCTTGTAAACGCTATGCCTGCCCATAAAAAATAGCAACACACATAGTACTATGGATTACGAAGTTCTGTATGACTGTGCTTATCATCCTGAGACAAGGTGCTAAGTTTCATAATGGTCAGTAATTTCATTAGCTTTAATATCCTTCAAAACGGAACATAAGTACTTTCCCACTGCTGTTTAGCCGTTATACCTGTAATATGGGTATAAAAAAACTACGAAAGACTTATGGTCCCATAACATCCAGAACCGATTTTTTTTATGGATCACTCAAACATTTATCTCGATGCAGGAATTGAACCCGTATCCGTAGCTGTATTTTACAGCCGTCTACTCATCCACTGCGACACGGAGCCTATCTGTATTTGTTGCAAATACGTCACTGCAATATGTATATATATATTGTATAGCATAGACCGGAAAATTTGCAAGTAGGTCACCTGATGGTAAGTGATCTCCACCGACCATGTACGAGTACTACGCCCAGAACACTAGAATAATCATAGGCGTTGCTGACCTTAAAGGAAAGGGATAATTAAGGGGTGGGAAAGGGAGGTGAATTTGGGCCTATGTCAATTTCCTTCTGTATTTTCTACAATAAATCCCTCAAATCACCGTCAATTCTTTAAAGCTCTTTAAAATTCAATTCGCAGTACAATATCAATAAGGCAATCGGTAACAAATGTACAGAAATGGCCCGTCTTTTAACGCTTCCAGCTATAGTCAGAGCCAACAAACACTGGAAAAAATGTAAACACAAACCTCTCACTTCTTAATCAATATAAAAAAGGAGATGTTCTCGATTCCAGTTTTTTTAGGGTTCTGTACCTAAAGAGTGCAGACGTAATTACAGACTCGCGCTATCTTTCTTTCTGTGTGTCATACCTTTAAAAGACTCTATATTTTGAACCGTAATATACAACGTGTTATAGAAAGGGGCGGGCAAATTTAAGCAATGTATAGTATAGCGTATAAGTATTTTATCTCCCATAGTACCAAATCCGATTGCATTGCTAGTACAGTAATTATAGAATTTTCTTTTTTATCGAATGAGTAACATGTCGATATCGACTTTTAACTTTGGACTACACTAAATGATACTATATACCTCCTTTCATTTAATTATTTTATAATTAAAAAAAGATTAAAGAGTTGTCAAATGTCAATATTTATTTGACGCAGTCAGTTCGGTAATTTCTGATTTGATGAAGTATGTTTACGAGTTCAAAAAATATGTTGTATTTAACTAAAAATAAGTATTTGTATTGGTACTTTGTGTTGGTGTAACTGATAACAGCTTTTAAGAGGATCGTCGAATGTATTAAGCCAAATTCATAGATGGAAGATACGAGAATGAAGTCTTTAAAATACTTCTAGAGGATGGTACCAATATCGTTTTCAGCACACAATCTCTTTCAGGTGTTATTTTGTGTTTAAATTACAAGTTACGTACGTATGTTCGTAGAATTACGTACAACTTATTCAAGTTTATTAAAAAGTGAGTGTCGTTTATAATAATTAATAGTGATGTCACCAATCTTATCGATCTTAATAAACGAGTGATCAAAATAAATGTGAAATTTTTGGATGTCTTGGTCCGGTACATAAGTACTAATTGTAAGGTGTATGTAATGACCCTAAAATATGACCACACCTTTCTGTAACACGTTGTATAGAAGCCTGAAATGTCCACAGAATATGTGTCGGTAAGGCGGTTTTACAAAAAGTAAAAAATATTAAAAAGTTAATGGTAATAGTGAGTGAAAACTTTTGTGCCTGATTAATGACTGGGACTTGACCGGTTTTTTGTGTTTATTTTGCGACATCACGGCCATTTTGTTTATTTTTACAGTCGATAGGCATTATTTACCTTCAGATTGGTCGATCTACAATACTCTCCAACAAATAACAGAAAACACACCACGAATCGAATTTTATCATTGTATTCTTACATACGTACATACGCACTCACGCCTGCTATCCCTGAAGGGGTAGGCAGAGGCGTAACCGAAATCACATCGCCCCCTATCACATCGTGGGACAGAGATACGCTCGGCGAAATGTGGGTGTACTAGGTACACCTCTGCCTACACCTTCGGGAATTACAGGCGTGAGTGCGTATGTATGAGTGCGTATGTTTACATTTTCTGAATTGTTTGTTAACTCTGACTATACAAGTCGTTGGACAGAAACAAAAGGCGTACTTACACAGACTGATGGCTGACAATTTCCCACTATTCTTGGCCCGTTCGCTTTCATTTTTTAACTCTGCAAGATGGCTTCCAACATTGCTGTTGTTGTCTCCTAGTCCTTTAAGTTTCGCTATTTTCTTTTGGGCTGTCTGAAATATATGATTTCTAGTTTAGAATTTTGCGAGAAAGTTTTTACAAGACAGATGGTGAATGCCCAGTAATATTACTGGCTTCAGTATCTTTAGACCAAAACTCAACATTGCTAACACATTGCTACTTGGCGGCAGAAATAGATAAAGCGGTGGTACCAAGACAGACGGCTCGCATATGATGGACCTACCACCTAGTATGCGAGATCTACCATCTAGTACAAGGGACCTCCCAGCTAGTACAAGGGACCTACATAGGAGAGACCGACCTAACCTTGGATAGCGGCCCCCGCCAAAGTCATTTATCAAAATCAGAACACAAAAGATAACGTAGCAGTTGTTTGAAAGTTTGACTAGTCCATCGGGCGGAATTAATTATTACTACGCGTTCCTCGCAGTTCTCCCAAACAATTTCTATATAAAATGTAGCCCAAATTAGGTACTCTCTGAAAAATTCTGAATCTGCCTATGAAAATATTTAGTTCGTTCAGCCTTTTTGGGGATTAGTCTTTATAGACTATATATATAGTCAAAGAAATAGTTGAAAAAGCTTGTTTAGCGAGAAATAGTTGAAAAAGCTTGTTTGGCGAAAGCCAAACTGAAAAGTAATGTGTGAATAACCCTAGAGCATAAAACTTATATATATTATAATTTTTAAGTGTAGATAAAGGTTAATCCAGAATAACTATCTTACTACCTATGCCATCGTCATGTCGATATTTTATTAAGCAAATGACTGACGAGCGAGCAAGCGGGTCAGCTGACCTGACCCACAGTGCCAGACGGATCCTTCACGATTTTTTATAAAAGTTTGAAAGTTATGTTAACTAACAGGTGTGTCAAATCAATGGTGTTAACCCATCGATATAAGTTTACTAGAACGATAAATCTCTTATGAATCTGCCAAAAATACGGCTTCACTTACTTACACATACAAAGGTAAAATCACACGTAACACGCAAGAAAAATTAATGAACGTTCAAAATCAACTTTATTTTGGTGGGGTAATATTTTTTGCTTGAGTTACGATCCTTGTCATCTAATTTCGATGTGTTAACCACGCTTCTAGCATCTCAATTTCGACTTGCCATGAGATTTGACATTTGATTAGTTAATTTTACATTGATTAGCTTTCAGAAAGCGAGTGTAAACCTACATTTATATATGTCATACATTATTTCTTTAAACTGCCTCGGTGCCGCAGTTTTAATGCGTACGCGTTACGATTAAGCTAACGTCTCGGGTTCGATCCCGGGTCGGGTAAAGTGGTATTGGGTTTTTCTATTACGAAATGCTCGGTATCAGCCCGGACTCTGGAATTTGTGCCCATTATGGCTATAGGCTCGCCCCCTATCACATTATGGGACGGAGATACGCTCGGCGAAATGTGGGTGTACTCGTTACACCTCTGCCTACCTTTTCGGGGATCACAGGCGTGAGTGCGTATGTATTTCTTTAAAAATACTCCACTTCTATCTCAATGTGTTTACCGGTACATTCTGTTACTGCCAGTCCAATTACGAAGCAATTGAAGGGAATCGACGGACGCCGTTTAGACGTGTTTACGACAGAATAACATCCCGTTTACGAGTCAAAACAGATGTGGTACGTTAAAAAAAAATGGCAGTCGTAGACTGCCGATAGAAGGGGAAATTTAGAACTTTTAGTATTAATAATTTAAATTTCATAATGTTTGAATTAAAATTATCAACATCAGTCTGGTTTTCATTGATTCTCCGAGCAACAATTATATGCATGTTTATATGGCTTTAAGTACTCACTATTGTACTGCACAATGATTCTACAATTAAACGATTCAAATAATAATGCATGTCGGTGACGCGAACCCATAAGATTTTCCCCTACCATAAATTGCCCAACGTGGCTAAAGAAGTTTTCAAACTGGCAGTTTTAAGATGTTACCTATACTAGGCAGGAAAACCCTTCAGAATTTACACGAAAGTAACCCAACTAGGTTACATGTTGTAAAGGAAAACTTAAAATATAATTGTCTAAAACGATTCGTCGTAATTAAACTAAATTTACGGACACATTAATTATATACACATTAAATATATATTAACGACTTTGAGGAAGAAACATTTTAAGAATTTTTATATTTGGGTTGTTCAAGATATATTTTTTACAGATAAATTACTATGGAAGTGAAATTGGCTTTTACGATATCAGTGGCATAAGAAGTGGGGTTATAAAATGTCCAGTCATCGAGTTTGATAGATAAAGGTTTATGCAGGTGTATGTTAAAATGTTTTTTTTTTATCCAGGCACTGCAAAGTAACGACACTGGACCTAATATTAAGTACAGTGTTATCCAAATATAATGTCAACGTCAAGAGACATTGTGTCATTCGATGGTTGGAAGAATTATGCCGTCCTGAAGTAATTGGAGTAACCAACTGCTGGTAGAGTACTTGCAATTGCTTGAATATCCATACATACATTAGCCCTATCCCACTGCCACGCAAAAGGCTTCCTACTTTTTTTTTTTATTCGTAGTACGCTTGCGTTTAGCTACTATCTCTCCTTTCCTTCCACGCATGTCTGTCCAGCGCTTTTTGCGGTCAGTCTTTCTGACACCAATAGTTATATTAATACTTATTGGTCGCTTTTTTTTTTTTTTTTACTGCCTGGATAGGCAGACGAGCAAACGGGCTACCTGATGGTAAGTAGTCACCGCCGCCCATAGACTTCTGCAATGCCAGGGCACAGCAAAGCCGCTGCCTACCGTCGCTTTTTGAGATCAGCTAATACATTTTTTTTAATGATAGAAGATGTCAAATGAGCTAGTAGGTCACCTGATGGTAAGTGATTCATGAACGTTAACAATAACTGAATAATTAATTACTTTGTTGACATTAAAGGAAAGAGGATTTGGATTATCTAACTCAGTTTACAACACGTAACAGCAAGTTGCTACTTCACGTCGGTTTTCTGTGAGACAGTGGTAACGACCCGGTCGAGCTGACCCATTCAAGTTGTAGACAAAACAGTCTACAGTGTGGCTATACCACTATCAACTTTATTATAAGCCACCTTTTTTATAATAATATACAACTTCTGTATCATCATTTCATAATTTTTATTATTCTTGAGTTCTAATGTAACAATGTGACGTATCAACTTACCTCAAATTTTCCCTTCATCACCAAATAGCTCGGTGACTCCACAATCAACAGCATACATATTACTTGACACATCACCGTTGCTGCAATCAAGTACTTTCTCTCTTCCGAGTTCATCAACAACTTCATCATATACCCCGCTGATGTCATGGCTATCATCAGGGTTAAGGAAAACCCTCGGGTCTTCGGTGATGAAGTCTCCCGTATGTAGGTTGGAAGGATGGTGAAGAGTGCCCCTGATGACAGTCCAGCGAAGCCATGGAGGATCAGAGAGCTGGTCTCGTTGACTAGGAATAAAGGGACTAGGGATGTCTGGGGCGAAAATGTTTTTAATATTAGCGGGAATATCAACCTTTTTTTTGTCAACGTATAATTCCAATCATTGTCTAGTGATAGAGTAATAATTAATTGGAATGTAAAATATGTACAGCTTTTAAATTATGATCACGGTTTGTCTGGCTTTATTTGCAGTCAACGTGTTTTCAAAAAATAACTATTAAAAGCTACGAATTATAAGCCGCTTTAAGACAATTTAATTTTTTAAAAGATAATAACTAAAAGATGGACGGTATTGCAAAATCCACGTATTGCGGTAAACGTTCCTATTTTGGGGATATTCTGTCCTCCAAATTAGATGTACTGCAAAGGCAAGGATTCCAGCACCAATCGAGAGTTTACTCAGGATCCCCCGCGACCGACACACATGCCTCGAAGAAGGCCACCGCAGGGTTTTAAGTCGTATTCCAGAAATTTTGGTAAGTCCAGTCACACTGACGAAAACTAGATCGATAGGCCAGTGAGTTTGGCATATCAAACCGTCCTCTCCCGGGGTTGAAAGGGTATCCGTAAATTAAATTTTCCCCGCGGGAAATAAAAGTGTAGTCCTATGAAACCCGCTACAATTTTTTTATAAGATAGTGCCCTTTAATTCGTTTAAGGGGGTCTAGACTATGATATTTGTTAAATAAATATAATATGGTACCAGCCCTGTATTATACAAGTCACACTGCTGGGCACGGGCCTCCTCTACTAAATGAGAGGAGTTGGGCATTAGGCCACCACGCTGGCCTAATGCGGGTTGACAGACTTCACATACCTTCGTGATTATGACAAATTTTTCAAGGTTACCTCACAATGTTTCCTTCGCCATCAAAGCAAACGATAGTTCACAATGAATACACACGTAACTTAGAAAAGTTAGAGGTGCATGCTCTTGGGGCTGGTTTCTAATCTGCATCTTTCATATCAGAAATCCTTACCACTCCCCGCTGATCTATCACTGCTTAACAACCCCTAATTATCACTTTCCTTTAAGGTCTGCAACGCGCCCATGGTTCTTCTGGTATTGTAGGCATACATGGGCGGTGAAGATCACTTACCATCAGGTAAACCTCGACATCAACTTAACATCAAGCAAGTCGTTTGCCGGCTTATGCTATAAAAAAACAAATACAGAACAAATTTAACATAGCAGATCCTTATTTTAGACTAAGCTTCCAACAATGGTTGTTAAATGAGAATCAGTAATTTATATTCTAGGCACGATGTCGTAAATATCTGAGAATTTAATCAGACTAACTAGGCTTACAATTTTATAACAAAATTAATAATGAAACTACTCACTCCTTGTACAAAAGTGACTACAAATACTCCACACTGCCTCCCATATTTGTTAATGCTATAGCAGCAAAGGGGCGCTGATATACCAGCCACCAGCACCAGGATCGTGGTGCTCCAAGGCACGTCATCAGACGGAATGAAGTGGCCAGAATGAGCTGATGCCGTGAGGATTGTGGTCTCCACTCCGTGAGTGAAGAATGGGAGACTGGCTGTAAAGGAAAAAGGCAGGATAGATACTGAGTATTTTTTGTTATTCTGAAATCGCAACAGTAATTCCACGCCTGTATCACCGAAAGAGTAGACAAATATACAATTAGAGGTGCACCGGTTTCGCCAAGTTTATTTAAATCCCATGATGTGATGAGGTGCAAGCCCAACGCCATACCGTACACAAATTCCAATCACGGGCACCTCATATGTGATTTTCCTGTATCGAAAACTCATACACAAATTGTGAGTGCCCGACAAGGGATTCGAATCCCAACACCTCACGGGTTTTTAGTCTAAGTAGGCTGCTACTAAGCCAATGAGGTGATTGGGCTTGGTAGACTCTGAAACAAACCCATGATCTCGTAGTCCTTGTTCTACAGCTAAATGACACGTACAAGAATATCGTAGAAAATTGTAATTTACGAGAATGCGTCATCATTTTCTTTCTGCCTGGTGTTATCTCTGCTTAATGCCAGGATTCGCCTTCTGGCACCATAAATTTCGCGTTATTTGTCTATATTAAGGAACTAGCCATCGTCTGACCCCCCACCACCCATAATGGAAACTAAGTTTCTCCATTGCCGCGTCCTTCAGCAGATTCCGTCAGCCTCGGTCATACAATAAATTATATCTAAATAGGCCTTGTCCAATTATAGTTTAAAATACAAAGTCCATAACAGAACGCACTAAAACAAAAGACAATAAGGTCATTTCGATCCTTGTAATTATGCGGCAACATCCACAACCCAATTCGATCCAATAGAGCCCACTTAAGCCATTAATGAGCGATATGAAGATCGAAGAGAGAAAAATTACGACATAATCGAAGACTGGCCTGTGGGCCTAGACAACTAGCAAACTAAACGTGCCTACAATTTAACAAAGTAGTTCTGATCAGTGGTGGATCCAGGATTTTGGTTTGGGCGGGAGGCTTGACTCAAAATTAAAATAATTAAGAATATATTATACCTACTTAAAATGGAAAAAGTAAGACTAAGCGATGAAAATTATATTGTAGGTGGTACTAAGAAAGTGGGATAATATCAAAGTCAATTTTCCAGTGGACCCAAATGCTTTTGGGGTAGGCTTGAGCGTGATGCTAGACTCGAACCCGCGGCTACTAGCTTCGCAGATGGCCATTCACCCACTGCGCCACGAATGCTATCTGACGATTTTCAAATTTTACTATGTGAAATTCTTTCTTGGAATATCATCGGCCTCTAATACGTTGGAGTCTAGCGCGTACCTTAAACCGCATCCGATTTGCACTACAACGTTGCTAGAGTTTGAAACACTAGACTTTAGACAGTTGAAATGTTTCCACGACCTACCGCAGTCCATTAGTAAGCTTTGAATTCTGAAATCCGGAAACCAAGGCTTGGATTAGGTCTTCTAAATTCGGGACAACGTTTGGTACATTTCATAAGATATAATAAATAGGTTTACGTCAAACTTAATTCGTATGGAAGTCGGTCGATTACAAACTTTTGTGTATACCCTTCAGGGTAGGTAGAGGTGCAACTAATGTACATACAGTTCGCTAAAGTTACTTCCGTTTTATATATAAAGACTCACGCATATAATCCTCGAAGGGGTAGGCAGAGGTGTAACTAATACATCCACATTTCGCCGAGCTTATTTCTGTCCCATGATGTGATAGGGGGCGAACCTATCGCCAAACAAGGCACAATTCCAGACTCCCGAGCTGATGATATTGAGGATTTTGTAATCTACGAGAAACCTAATATAATTTTCCTGTGCCCGGGATTCGAACCCGAGACCTCTACACAGTAGTCGTACCGCATGCACATTACAACTACGCCACCGCGGCACTCAGTTTCATATTGTGCTAGAGACGTGCCTATCGGGCACAAATTCTAATCCCAAGCAAATAATGTGGGTTTTCAAATCAAATATTTAAACATAAATTGAGGTTGTTCGACCTGAGGTAAACCCAGAGCCTCACGGTTTCTCTGACCGGGTACAGCGTCACTAGAACAATGAGATGGTATTTTTAACAGAGTTCAAAAAGGAGGAGGTTCTCAATTCGGCGCGTCTTTCTTAATTTAATTTTTATGCTATTTAATATATGTACATCGATTTCTCCGCCAATTGTAGACCGATTTTGTAAGAGAAAATTTTACTCGATAGAGTTTAGCTGCGATGTGGCCCCATATAAATTTGGTTAAGATCTGATGACAGAGTACTGAGAAAAAAAAGAAAACTCCTCAACGGACAACAGTACACTCGTCGCGATTGTGTTATTGTATTGGAATTTACATGCTATTGATGTACATTGAAGTCGGTTTCTAAGTTTTGTTAAACGTTATTAATACCTGTACTATGAATTTGGTAATCCTTCAACATAGTATTAGTTGCTATTTGGGATGTAAGTGGGCCACCAACACCAACTTCCCCTGTACGTGGTACACTGCTGATTAATGGACGAGGCAATGGCAAACTTGCTCCTGTTGCGAATCATTTCCCTATATTAGATATTAGACAGCCTTCGTGGCGCAGCGGGCGAGTGGCCGGTTGCGAAGCGTGAGGCCGTGGGTTCGATTCCCGCACCGAGACAAATGGTTGTCTTTTTATTTTCTTTTTTTTTTATAGTATAGACCGGCAAACGAGCAAGTGGGTCACCTGATGGTAAGCGATCTCCACCGCCCATGTACGCCCACAATACAAAATAATTATGGGCGCGTTGCCGACCTTAAAGGAAAGGGATAATAAGGGATTGGGAAGGGGAGGGGGATTTGGGCCTCCGGATATCTCACTCACCGTACGAAACGCAGCAGCACGCTGCTACTTTACGCCGGTTTTCTGTGAGACAGTGGTAACGACCCGGACGAGCCGACCCATTCATGCTGTAGACAAAATTGTCTACAGCGTGGCTCTACTCTACCACGTCGATTATCTGATTATGATTGATATTATTGGTGATAGTAATTATTATGATGTCTGAACCACAAATATTTGTTTCGGGTCTGGGTGTTGTGGGACCGCAAGACCCTCATAGTTCCTGATAGCCACGATACAGGTTAACCTAGTGTGGGGTCAAGACTATGTGTGTGACTGTTGGGTGTATTTATTTTATTTATATGCTACCAAATAGCGTCAAATCTATGGTACCAGAAAGTGACACCATTAATATCCATTAATGACCAAGACATCGCCAGGCAGGAAGAGAGCTATTTGCCTAGTTTAGTCATAACCTTATAATGGTAGTAGCTATATCATACTAATATTATAACTGTGAATGTAAGTTTGTTTGTTACGCTTTCACGCGGAAACTACTTAACCGATCATCATGAAACTTTGTACACATATTCTTGGAGGTATAAGAAGTAACATAGGATACTTTTTATGAAAAAAAACTATTTGTTTGTTACGCTTTCACGCCTAAATCGCTGAACCGCTTTTGATGATTTTTGATGTAGAGATAGATGGACCCTGGAGACGGTTATAGGCTACGTTTTATTTCGGAAATGTCTATTCACGCGGGCGGTGCCGCGGGTAAATGCTAGTAACGTATAATGGTACATTGTATTCTATCTAGTGAGATAATTTTTCCTTTATAATTCTAAGATAACTGTTATCCGGAGACAATCCGAATACAAACAGAAGTTTAACTCATACAAAATCTTGCTCATTTATTTCACAACTTGTTTATGTGGAATCATTTTATAGAGATACTTTTTTTATTTGCTTAAATGACGAGACGAGCAGGTCGCTCGCCTGATTAAATTGTAATTTATGAGTGGTAGAGCCACGCTGTAGACAATTTTGTCTACAACATGAATGGGCCGGCTCGTCCGGGTCGTTACCACTGTCTCACAGAAAACCGGCGTAAAGTAGCAGCTTGCTGCTGCGTTTCGTACGGTGAGTGAGATATCCGGAGGCCCAAATCCCCCTCCCCTTCCCAATCCCTTATTATCCCTTTCCTTTAAGGTCGGCAACGCGCCCATAATTATTTTGTATTGTGGGCGTACATGGGCGGTGGAGATCGCTTACCATCAGGTGACCCACTTGCTCGTTAGCCGGCCTATACTATAAAAAAAAAAAAAAAAAATATAATTCTAAAACTCAAAAAAGAAATGATGTGTATGAAATCGCTTTTTGGCTGTATACATCGGAATAAAGAATAGGCTGAAATATTCGGTGCATAATGCCGCGGTATTTTAAACGTATTTCCGCCTTTACTTAAATTAATATACAAAAGGTAAGTATTTTTGAATAAAAATATAATCCTGGCAATATTGCAACCCAAAGCAACACACAGTACAAAAATAGTGAGGAAAAAACCTAAGACAACTATTGATTATTTTTAAAAGTATACATAATACACTATTTTGATTTAATCACACAAAGTTAAATTCTAATTTTAAGCCAATCCAAGCTGTTTTTCTAAATACCTCGGAATTGGTGCCAACTTCAGAACCGCTCGAAATACGGGGCTCTTACCTTACTAGCTATTTCTATCAACTAGGAATAAGCTGTCAAAATGTTAACTTTTTGTTGACGCGGTTCGATTTTCGTTGATCAGCTGACGTGAATCAACAAAAGCTGATTTTTCGTTGAATTTGCCGATGTCTGTTCAGACTGTTCAAATCTGTGGCTTTAATCATTTTAACCACATACGCGCTGGTGAATTTAGTATGTATTTATAGATTATTCAAAAACTTACCAACAAAAGCAATTATTATTTCTCTTAAAACAGTTCCCTTGTCATCCGTCAAGTCACAAGCACTAGATATTGTATACACCATTTTTTTTTGTAATCTAAATCACAATCGTCTCACCTTCCTCTTTTACGATTCTCCTACGTTCAACTAACATTTATATACCTTATCGTAATGACTAATAAGATTCCACAGCTTCATTTGATATTAAACTTTAATTATTGGTAGTAAGAGTTTGTTTTAGGATTGTGTTTTGTTTTACAACGTTTGCTGAGGCGGTAGTAGACACACTGTCAATTGTGAAACGTGATGATACTTGCGTCCAAATGGGCATTAAACGTATGAGTTGTGGAGCGTTTGGTTTGTTTGGATGGCAAGTTGAGTAGATTAGACCGGTAGAGCCACGCTTTTTTCCTTTTTATTCTTTCTGGCCGGTGGTAGCATGGCAGGCCTAGAAAGAGATGGCGTGACGATCTAGACGCCTATCACGTGGCAAGTAAAAGTTTACATCAGGGAACTGTAGAAGGAAATGAGGGAGTCCTTTGCCCAGCAGTGGGAAACAAAAGAAAAAAGAAAGAAAATTGTTTTTGTAACAGTACGATCTGCGATAACACAATGTCATTTAGTTGTGGTTAACGAGGTTGTGTTTTTTTGTATTTTATTAGTAGAGAGAAAAAAGCAGTGATAGCTCAGCGGGGAGTGCTATGGACTGTCGAGACGAAAGTCGCAGGTTCGAAACCAGCCCCAAGTGCATACACCTCTGACTTTTCTAAGTAATGTGTGTATTAATAGTTAATTATCACTTGTTTTAACGGTGAAAGAAACATCGTGAGGAAACCTGCATACCTGAGAAGTTCTTCATAAGAATTTCGAAGGTATGTGAAGTCTGCCAACCCGCATTAGGCCAGCGTGGTGGACTAAGGCCTAACCCCTCTCAGTCAGTAGAGGAGGCCCGTGCCCAGCAGTGGGACGTATATGATGATGATGTCCTCCACGACGTATCCGTCGACGGCGACTCTTACTCTCTTCGTTTATGAGATCGGATATGGTTCGAAAATCCGAATTTTGTTTTAAAGGTCCGGTTACACGTGGCACAATATAATTGTCCGGCGCGATCATACGTGTAATTGTAGATGGCCTTAGGACGAGTCTTGCGATGTTCGCGCTTAGCATCAAGGTCTTTGAGTCGGGCAGTTTCAAAGGCATCCGTACCTGCTAGGACAGCCTTCCGCCATTCAGCTCTTATGCGTGCAAGCTCTTCCCAGGTGTTTGGTTTTATGTTAGATGCTGTTAAGTACCGCTTCAGAACATCCTTATACCGCAAGTACTGGCCACCTGATTTCCGTTTACCTGTAGAGATTTCCGAGTAAAAGACGGACTTAGGCAAACGGTCGTCATTCATGCGAACGAGGTGTCCACACCATCGAAGTTGGCCGTACGTAGGGACGTATATAATACAGGGCTGGTATTATTATTATTATATTAGTAGAAGGATTTTTTGACAATTCCTTTCATACTCTTGTAAAATCTCTCGATTAAAGTAGGGACGCTATGTCACTTTAGTCGGTAATATGTGACACTTATTGCCTATAAATGTTGATGCCATTTTATTAACGTGAATTTGAATATTTACAAGGTGGTAGGTCTTTCGTATGAGAGGCGGGCTGGGTTGGTACCACCGCTTTGTCTATTTCTGCCGCCAAGCAACAGTGTATAAGCACTGTTGTGTTCCGGTTTGAAGGATATTGAAGCCAGTGAAATTACTGGGCATTATGAGAGTTAACACCTTATGTCTCGGGGTGACGAGCGCAGTCGAGCGTCATGCAGTTCTTTGTTGTTTAAAGTTCTGTGTAGCGTTGCTTCTGTTTATGAGCAGGCGTGGCGCTTACCATCAGGCGAGCGACCTGCTCGTCTCGTCATTCAAGCTAATAAATAAAAAAATAAAATAAAAATGAATTCTCATCTGATAGCTTTTACTATATCTAGCAATTTCGTGTTTGACGGTGTTAATTTTTAGATCTTCTTGCATGTGCTTGTTCCTCACGTAATAGGGTATATCTAGAATGACTCCGAGTGTCTTGTTTTATAATCTTTCAAGAATTTCTATATTGCTAGTGCTAGCAGTACCCCACAGGTCGATTCCGTATGCCCCAATTAGTTTGAGGATAGTTTTGTAAATGGCTATGTTACTTTCATGTGACACGCTTGATTTACGACCCATCAACCAGTACAATTGATCTGACCGCCAATTCTCGTAATTTAAACCGAACTAAGATTAGATTTTAATTTGACTAAAAATGTTATTCTGCTCCTTTTCAAGTTCAGTCTGGTGTCAATATAATCTCATCTCGATGTCATTGCAATCTCAATTCAGTCTCAAGTTAGCAGAATGCCGCTTTGGCTTAAGTCAACTTTTATTCTACTTCGATCTTATTGCGATCTATGTTGACATTTGACGTTGATTATCGGTTTAAGAGAATTTGCAACTTTCTTGACGCTGAGACTAGATCGGAATGATATTTTGACCATTTAAATTTACGAGTATTAGCCTTCTGACTTTCGTATCTAATTGTTTGCGTTTGGTCCAGATGTGCTTTCTCCATTCGAGTCTTCGATCCAGATGCATGCCCAGATATTTGGCGTCTTCTGTCTGAGAGCCACGCTGTAGACAATTTTCTACATGAATAGGTCGGCTTAATCGGGTCCTTACAACTCTCACAGAAAACCAACCTAAAGTAGAAGCATGCTACTGCGTTTCATACGGTGAGTGAGACATCCGGAGGCCCAAATCCCCCTTCCCTTATCAATGCCTTAATTATCCCTTTATTTTAAGGTTGGCAGCGCGCCCACGATTCTTCTAGTAATGTAGGCGTTCATGGGTAGTAGAGATACCTTACAATCAAGTGACCCACTGGCTCCCTTGTCGTCCAATGCTAAAAATAAAATACCAGCAAAAACTTATGAAATCGACTGGATTAAAAACTGAAGTGTCTAAAATGTATTACTGGATTCTTCGCTTTTGCCGTCGAAAGGAGGTCTAGACAGATTCCTAGAGAATCTGTGTTGCGTTTGAACTTAATATCTTAGGAGAGTCACTGTCGTCTTTGTTGCACCTGCAACTAGCCACTGAAAAAAAACGCTGTGTTGTGGCTCGCCCCATAACCACAGTATTATACTGAGCTGGTCTCCTGTTGTCACCGGGAAGGCATGCAACTGTATAGTTTTAATATTAATTTTAAGTTAGTTGAATATTAATTATATTGTGTACTGCATTATGTTTGTTGCATGTCTTATGATGACAATAAACTTTTCTTTCTCTTTCTCAAAGAAGTCGTATCAAGGAGGTAGGTCCCTCGTATGCGGAAGGCCGGCTGGTTTCGTACCATAGCTTTGTCTATTTCTGTTGCCAATCAATAGTGTGTAAGCACTTTTGTGTTCCGGTTTGAAGGATATTGAAGCCACTTAACTGAACTTATGTCTCGGGGTGACGAGCGTAGTCCAGTGTCATGCAGTTCTTTGCAAGTCAATGTTCTGTGTGGTGTTGCTTCTATTTATTGGCAGGTGTGGTGCTTACCATTAGGCAAGCGACCTGCTCGTGTCGTCATCCAAACTAATAACCACAATTATTTAACACGCTAGCTTTTGCTTGCGGCTTTTTTGTTGTTGTTAATGTTGCCTTTCTGTAACACGTTGTATACTTACTACGTCCAAGTCAAAGACTACAAGCTGCACGGTACATAGAAATTGTGCCACTAAGTTGTGGTCAATTGACCGTAACTCAATATTACCATCTCGCTTACTCAACTAGAACCCCTCTCGCGCTCCCTGTCAAACTCCCACGTTATGTGTCTCAATTTTATTTCTAAAAAGTCCGTACGCACTCACTCACTTACGCCTGTTATCCCCGAAGGGGTAGGCAAAGGTGTAACCAGTGCACCCACATTTCGCTGAGCGTAGCCGTCCCATGATGTGATACGGGGCGAGCCTATCGACATACCGGGCACTAATTCCAGACTCCGGGCTGATACTGAACGTTTGTTAATAGAAAAACCCAATACCACTTTACCCAACCCGGGGATCGAACCCGAGAACTCAGAGTTAGCCTCAATCGTAACGCGTACGCAATACAACCGCGCCACCGACGCAGTCTAAAAGTCCGTCTAGTAGTATATATTAGTGTTTGGTTCAAGTAGCCAATTTGTTTCAAGTAACTGTCTCCTTCCAACAGCTGCCCCGTACAATCAGGCGAGCTATAAATCGGGTTAGTTGATTCCCGACCGCTTTTTCTCGCGTACCGAGCCACGCTGAGATATATTTACCGTACTTGCTTTTCGTGGGCATTCAAATATTATTTAATATTTTGTTACTCAGTGATTTATGAGATCTATAAATAGTACTAGAAAGATATTGTGAATGTAATATCTGTAAGATGACGAAAAAAAAATGATGTAAGACGAAAATCCAATTAAGTCCTTTAAGTCTTTTTTATGGCCGAGGTTATTTTTTAATATATCATAGGCCGGCAAACGAGCAAGTGGATCACCTGATGGTAAGTTATCTCCACCGCCCATTTACGCTCACAATACCAGAAAGGAGGGATTAGGAAGGTGAAGTTTATTTGGGCCTCTGAATATCTCACTCACCGAAGGAAACGCAGCAGCAAGCTGCTACTTCACGTCAGTTTTCTGTAAGACACTGGTAACGACCCGGACGAGCCGGACCATTCATGTTGCAGACAAAAATGTCTATAGCGTGGCTCTACCACTCAATATAACCAACACGAGAAAGTGGGTCACCTAATGGTAAGTGCCCATGAACGTCGGCACCAAAAGTATCATGGACGGGTTCAGACTTTAAAGAAAATGGATAATTAAATGATTAGGAAAGCGAAAGGAGATTTGGGCCTCCGGATAGCTCACCATACGAAATTCAACCAACAATTTACGTCGGTTTTCTGTCAGACAGTGGTAAAAACCCAGTCGAACCGGCTCATGCATGCTGAATACAAAACTGTTTACAGCGTGCCTATACCACTTTCAAATGATAGTCTTTTCGCCCGGTTTTTGAAAGGCTGATCAATGTTAAATTAACTAATCAAATGTCAAACCTCATGTCAAGTCGAAATTGAGTTGCTAAAAGCGTGATCAACACCTTTGATTTGACACACATGTTAGTTAACATTACTATCAAATTAATATGAAAAATTGTATGTCAAACGGTACTAAAGAGAGATCAAATTATAATGTTTTTCACTAAAAAACTATTCAGCATCTCGAATTGATTGGACAGCGATGTCAAATCAAAGTTCTGTTAATTGAATGTTGATTTGGTCAGCCTTTCAGAAACCGGCGTAAGAGGTAAAGATATGTTACGATATACGTTATAGTACTAGAATTCTGTTTTGGATCTGTATCATAATATCAATCACTTTACAAGTTTTACAGTAACCTCTATCGACAAACATATTCTAAACCCACAGTGTAATATTCATACAGTCTGACAATATGTCACACAAAAGTAGACATTATATTATTATATATAAGAGGGTAATATTACTTCGAGTATTTTGTCCACTTCAGTTTGAGGTACATTTTCAAGTTCTGTGTTGCGTTGCTTTTGTTTATGGGCAGGCGTGGCGCTTACCATCAGGCGAGCGACCTGCTAGTCTCGTCATTCAAAATAATTATTTAAAAAATACGAAGCATACCTACATGATTCTTTATGCATGTTTTGTTTTTGCTATGCACGACAAAGCTAATGGTGTCTTAAAGTATTTTAGTACATAGTAATAAGAACATCATGAGACTATTTCGCCCACACACCCGCCATTGTTACTCCTGTAAGCTAGGATCAACAGTGGTACACATATTTCGACAACACAAATGCAGCTTCAAAAGTCTCTGGGTATTCGAAGCTATCTTTACTCTAAACGAATTAATAGATTCCTTTCCTCGCAAAACGGGGGAAAATTAATTAATTAAAGACGTGTAACTTCGATCATAATGACATTTACAACTGGAGAAGCCAGATACAAACACAAGCGATATCATGCTAGCACAATGGTGTTTGGAATTCTGAGAGTTTTCATGAAATGCATAAACTTCAACCAATTTACTATGTTGTTTGTCGGACATGCCTTGATTGACAGTCTGTATATTTTCAGACTGTGCGAAAACTGTACGTTGATATAATGAGATAAAACCGCATCGGCGCCATAACTTTTTCAATTAACCCGCGAGACTAAGCGCGACTGAACTTCGCTTTAAAGTTTTGTATTTACTGACACTCAGTATATTAACTTGGCTAAATAAATAAGCTCCTTTGTGATGTATGGTTCTGCAATTTGGGTTTATTGTATTTCTTGTATGGTAATGAGATTGAGTAATATTGAAATACTAAAGTGCGTCTCCACTTGTCATTTTGCCGCATCGAGAGGATTGATTGAGTGATTGTGACAAAGATTCGTGACATACCTTCAAGTGTGGACGGTAAGAAAGAGAGAAAAAAAGAATAACAAATTATTCTCATTTCTTTATTTTTATTTAATTATGGCTTATGCTTACTGCCTTGGTGGCGTAGTTGTAATGTGTACGCGTTACGACTGAGGCTAACGCTGAGGACTTTGGTTCGATCCCCGGGTTGGTTAAAAGTTTTTCTATTACTAATTGCTCAGTATCAGCCCAGAGTCTGGGATTGTGCCCAGTATGGCGCTGGGCTCGCCCCCTATTACAGCGTGGGTCGGAGATACGCTCGGCGAAATGTGGGTGTACTTGTTACAGGCGTGAGTGCGTACTCGTATGTAAACTTCGTATTATTTATGCATAAAGCCAAAAAAAATATTTATTATTTTCAAGTATTTACAAGAACAATGAAACATCGGTGTAAAGTCTTGTTGGATTTTTGGTGTCAATTCCTTCTAGAACGACGCTTCATAAACGATTTTCTCTAAGCGGACTGAACGACCAAGATCGATTAATACACTTGGTCAAAAATTACCTAAATTTACTTATTACAATGTTCCCATACATTGTTCATCACTGTCATGTGTATTGCACAAATCCACACCACAACTAAACAACAAACACAAATTTAAATATAGAGAAACCAATTCTAAAAAAAAGTAACTGGCGCCGCCGCCGCCGCTGCCAAAAGCTTGTCACGCTATCTCCTCCAAAACCGCTGGGGGTATGGGGTATGCCAGTTATCAAATCGCTGGCTCCGGGCAATAAAGTGGTAAAATCAAAAATCTGAATTTACAGAAAAAATAAAGAAGTTATTTTCGTTATAACTAGCCACAGAGGAATCCAGGTATTATGTTTGCTATGTCAATAGAAAGGTTATTTTTTTGTTCTACCTACCAAAACTTCATATATTTACGTAAATTTATATGAAATATTGCAAGATCAAGATTCACTTTTTTCACTTAAAATTTGCTATACAATATGTAACATAAACCCTGTTGGTCGTTATAACTGTGATATCAGAATCTATATTCAAACGTAATTAAATAACTCTCATACGAAAATGAGTCTTAAAAAAATAATCATATTTATTTTTAATACTTTAATTATTTTATTATTTGCAAACCGTATTTCGATTGATTACCTCTGCAAGAGCGATGACTCGCAGTCAGAGTGAGCATCGAATGCGCCGCGCCGCGTTCACGCCCGGTCAGTCAGCTGTTCATCACTTTTCAGATGAAAATATTTTTTTTAAACATGTTCATTTTTATAAGCTACCTGTGTAAGGATAATATCTCGCTTCTGTTTATTATTTTTCAAATTTAACAATTTTATTAAGCTGTCTATATGTCGTATCTTCACGACCTACAAGTGGCCAACAGGGTTTTTTCCATACTGAATACGTTTACTATTATGTCAACGCACCTATTTAATATACCTAATTACAATAATTGTAAACGTTTACTACGTCCGAGTTTTGATACATTTTCATAATAACAATAATGAATAACACCCACCAGTCGCACACATAGCCCTGAACTCGCAGTAAGATACGAGTTTCGTATCGTATGTATCAGGAACTACGAGAGATTTACGGTCTCGCAACACCCAGACTCGAAATAAGTATTTGTGAATCAGACATCCTCAGTAGTAAGACCATTGACCTCATGTCTCCCTCTAAGGCATCAAGCCAGCATTTTTGGGCCGTCCGCGGATCGTAGTCCTGGTACGATCTGGCACATGCATTTGTTAGCGTATTCTCTTTTTATTGGTGTATTGAGGGTTGAGAAAGCAACGTTGGGAGCACTGAAATAATAATGGTGCGATATAGTTGTGGAAGGGTAGTTAAATGGTATACAAGAGGTTGTCGCCATAACTGGAGACCTTTTGACCGCCCTCAGTCGGTCAGCCTCCAGTTCATTAAGATTAGTGTTAAGTCGATAGTCCAAGTGTTCATTACGCGGTAGCTATGCTGGTTTACCATTTGGTTCTAGTTGTCATAGTTATAATTAGAGAGCGGTTTCTAAAGAATCGTGGCACGAGGTTGTAATATATAAATAAATTATAAATACACCCAACAGTCACACATAGTCCTGACCCCACACTAGGTAAACCTGTATCGCGGGTATCAGAAACTACGAGGGACTTGCGGTCCCACAACACCCAGACCCGAGACCAATATTTGTAGTTCACACAAACATTTGTCCCGGTGTGGGAATCGAACCCACGGCCTCTCGCTTCGCAGCCGTCTACTCGCCCGCTGCGCCACGGAGCTGGTCTGTAAAGCAGTAACATTGTAAAAGTAACTAATAAACTATGAGTTAGTGATTTCTGTCGTTTGGTATTAGTAAAATAACACTCGTCTCAAGAAACTTCTATCACATTTGCGACCGACGTACTCCTGGGGTTTTCTCAAAACGTGACGGAACCATCGATTAGGCGACGTTCCTGAAGTTTATCTGTCGCGCGTACAATTCTCAGGAAATTTATTTTTAGGAAAAGAATACTATACAAGTAAATAAATATATACAAACCTTGGGTGGCTTATGTCCTTATCACTGCCTAACTGAAAACCATGTGTCAACTCACGTACCGGTGAAATCATAATTAATAATAACAATGTCGATGTAATGGCAGATTAGATGATACGTGATGTACAAAAATAAATATACTCTTTATTTACGTTAATGACGAGACGAGCAAGTCGCTCGCCTGATGTAAATGTCACGCCGGCTCATAAACAGAAGCAACGCCACACAGAACTTTGAATTACAAAACACTGCATGACATTGGACTGTGCTTGTCACCCCGAGACATAAGGTATTGTCTCAAAATGCCTAGTAATTTCACTGGCTTCATTGTCCTTCAAACCAGAATACAACAGTACTTACACACTGCTGCTTGGCGGCAGAAATAGACAAAGCAGTGGTACCACCCAGACGACCTCTTGCATACGAGAGACCCAAGACCTTTTATAGTATAACTCGCATACGAGGGTCCTACCACTTTTTTCTTTTATAGAATTGGCCGGCGAACTGGCTCCACCGCCCATGTACGCTCAAAATACCAAAAGAATTATGGGCGCGTTGCCGACCCTAAAGGAAAGGGATAATTATGGGTTTGGGTAGGGTAGGGGAATTTGGGCATCTGGATATTTCTCACCGTACGAAACGCAACAGCAAGCTGCCAATTTACGTCTGTTTTCTGTGAGACAGTGGTAACGACCTGGACGAGCCGGCACATTCATGCTGCAGACAAAAGTGTCTACAGCGTGACTCTACCACTCAAAATATCCCTTATACCAATATATCCCTATTGTAGTTTCATACAAACTAGGTTCAACTTTACCCCCAATATTTATACAAAGTTCTGTTAACGAAGCAGTTTCCCAGATATCTGATTAAGACGTTAATCCTAAGACAGGACTCGGAGAAATAGTTTTGGAGTTCAAAACTTCGTTGTATTGTCTAACTTGTTTAGTTAGTGTACAGAAATGCGTATGGAATTTGATGAGAATATTTTGGGGCATGACGCGATTCAGCGATTCAAACCCGAGACTTCCTGGGTCATGTTTGCTTGTTACTATTGAGATTTGAAGACTGATGGGAGTATACTTGTGTTATAATTTACGTAAATCATGAATAGTAAATACCAAATTTAGTTCTATTCATGGTGTATTGGTCACTTTTACAATGTCACACTTGGACTACCGACTGACCACACAGAACCCAGACAACTGAGAGTACTCGCAGCACTCACAGTACTGAGCTCCCAATGACGGAGCGCTCTCTTATAAAGCAACTGTCACCCCACCAGGCGTACAACTTGTTTACTACTTGCTCGGCTATTATTTCAATATACCCGGTATTACATTTTCGGACATCTTCATTATCAATCGATAAAGATAAATAGGGAGTCCCCAACAAGTCTGGTGTTGCGATCTAACAAATGTTGCCTAACACTTTATACATTTTTGAACTCGAATGGATAACGACCACGCATCATTGTGGCTCATTCCTGAGACGATTCAGGTTACGGGGTCAGACAGTGCATCATACTAATATTATAAATGTGAATGTAAGTTTGTTTGTTACGCTTTCACGCGAAAACTACTTAACCGATCATCATGAAACTTTGTACACATATTCTTGGAGGTATAAGAAGTAACATAGGATACTTTTTATGATTTTTTCAATCTATTTGTTACGCTTTCACGCCTAAATCACTGAACCGAATTTGATTAATTTTGAGGTAGAGATAGATGGGACCCTGGAGATTGTTATAGGGTACGTTTTATTTCGGCAACGTCTATTCACGCGGGCGGAGCCGCGAGCAAAAGCTAGTATTCAATAAAATAATATATCTCTATATTATACACGTCCCAATACTGCACGGGTCTCCTCTACTGAATGAGAGGGCTTATACCATAGTCCACCACGCTGACCTAATGCGGGTTGGCAGACTTCACATACCTTCGAAATTTTTATGGAGAACTTATCAGGTATGCAGGTTGCCTCACGATTATTTCTTTACCATACATACGCACTCACGCCTGTTATCCCCGAAGGGGTAGGCAGAGGTGTAGCCAGTACACCCACATTTCGCCGAGCGTATCTCCGTCCCTTATGTGATAGGGGGCGAGCCTATCGCCATACCGGGCACAAATTCCAGACTCCTGGCTAATACTGAGCATTTCGTAATAGAAAAACCCAATACCACTTTACCCGACCTGGGGATCGAACCCGAGACCTCAGCGTTGGCCTCAATCGTAACGCGTACACATTACAACTGAGCCACCGAGGCAGTCCATTTCTTTACCATTAATCACATAACTTAGAAAAGTTTGAGGTGTATGCTCTCGGGGCTGGGTTGGAACCTGAGACTTTCGTCTCGACAGTCCGTACCACTCTCAGCCAAGCTATCGCTGCTTGTTCTCTAATTAGTAACTTCAAGCATAATATACCGGCGTAAAGTAGCAGCTTGCTGCTGCGTTTCGTACGGTGAGTGAGATATCCGAAGGCCCAAACCCCCTCCCCTTCCCAATTCCTTAATTATCCCTTTCCTTTAAGGTCGGCAACGCGCCCGTGATTCTTTTGGTATTGTGGGCGTACATGGGCGGTGGAGATCACTTACCATCAGTACCCACTTGCTCGTTTGCCGGCCTATGCCATAAAAATACTGGCGACCGCCGCTGATGTCAAATTGCTTGAAAGTCTACATTATATTTGTACGTTACTTGAGGTAGGTAGTCATGATCCATTGTAGCCATTTTGCCGTTCCACGAGCACTTCGCTCACCTGATGATAAGCGCACACAGAACGTTGAATTACAAAGTAGTATGCGTTCACCATCCTGAGACATACGATGTTTAGTCTCATGCCTAGCAACTTCACTGGCTTCAACATCCTTCAAATCGAAACACAACAGTGCCTACACATGCTTAGTGGCAGATATGTAAACAAAATCAAAGGCAGTGGTATGTACCAACCAAGATCGCCTCTCGCATATACATATAAGATGAACCTACCACCTACTACTACATAGTGAAATCCATGGTTATAAATGTTAGCGTATTCTCTTAATATTGGTATATTGACTGCCTCGGTGGCGCAGTTGTAATGTGTACGCGTTACGATTGAGGTCAGCGCTGAGGTCACGGGTTCGATTCCCGGGTCGGGTAAAGTGGTATTGGGTTTTTCTATTACGAAAATGCTCAGTATCAGCCCGGAGTCTGGAATTTGTGCCCAGTATGGCGATAGGTTCGCCCCCTATCACATTAGGGACGGAAATACGCTCAGCGAAATGTGGGTGTACTGGTTACACCTCTGCCTACCCCTTCGGGGATTACAGGCGTGAGTGCGTATGAGTGCGTATGGTATATTGAGTGCCTGAGAAAGTAACGTTGGGTACACCGAAATTATAACGGTGCGATATAGTTGTGGAAGGGTAGTTAAATAGTATATAAGAGGTTGTCGCCATAACTGGGGGCCTTTTGCCCGCAGCCAGTCAGTTCACTAAGATCAGTGGTCAGTCTATAGTCGAAGAGTTCATTACGCGGTAGCTATGCTGGTTTACTATTCGGTCCTACTTGTTTGAATTATAATTAGAGAACGGTCTGTAGAGAAACCTGGCATGAGGTTGTAGTCTGTAAAGCAATGATATTGTAAATGTAACCAATATACTATGAGTTAAAGTGATTACTGTCGTTTGATATTAATAAAAGAATACTCGTCTCACGTAACTTTTAGCATAAATCACTAGGTCGTGAGTTTGACATTAAGATAGTAAGAATTTTCAATATGAGCAATATTACTCGCGTGGGATTGATGTAATATCTGACACAACCAGATATAGCGATAGATTCGCCCACTCAGAGTTTATGGAACGGAAATACCGTGGGCGGGAACTTGAGCACACGATTCCTCTTGGCCTGTGTCAGATACAGAAATTATAGAAAAGCCCTCTCCTATGTTTCCTAGTGTATCCATTGTTGATTTTTAACAGAAATTAAATATCTTTACCTATGAAATGCCGTTCAGTACGAAAAAAATAAGTATTATAATAAAGTATTAAAGTAAAAATTAAGTAACCACCCATCTGCTACCATAAATTGAACTCTCATCTACTTGCAACTAGCAGCGCCTACTTACACTGGTTACATATTCAGCCAGAATCGCCAATAGCTCGCTACGTGCCATAAAACTTACAATATTCCTACCTCAATTTTTTTATTACGCAACCACGCCTGTAATCCCCGTAGGGGTAGGTAGAGCTGTGTAACCCATAGTACACCCACATTTCGCCGAGCGTCTTACGGTCGCATAGTGTGATAGGGGCGAGCCTATCACCATACCGCGCACAATTTCATCTTCCAGGCTGAAACTGAGGCTGGAGTGATTTCGAAATAGAAAAACCCAATATCACTTTTGTCCAACCCAGGGATCGAACCAGAGTCCTAAGCACAGCAGTTACACCACGCATGCATTACAACTGCTATGCTGAACACGCGTTACTGCGCCATTGAGGCAGTCATTGTTTCGCCATAAGAAAAATAGTGAACAAAAAAACAGCTTTAAAATATTCAAGCGGGCTTCAGCGCTGAAATACGGGCCGTGTCTTGGCTACCTGGCATTCAGCCAAACAGCCTCTGCCATTTAACGACACTGCATAATTTCTTAAATTTTCACTCTTTTAGGTTAATTCTACCTTGCTTTATATAATTTTTTGTTGAATGAGGAATGAATTTTTGAGTGTTAGAGCCATGCTATTGACAGTTTTGCTTACAGCACGAATGGGCCGGCTATCACATTATGGGATCTACTTGTACATTTTCTGGCCGTTGCTAAAAACGCGGGGGTGGTATACTGGGTCTAAGGGAATAGCTTCTAATAAACAAGGGCAGGTTGCCAGGAGGACAGTTTGGTGCTTACAGACACTAAAAGTATCGCGAAGTTAGTTTACAATCTTCTTTGTTTCACGCAATGTTTTTATACAGATGTCTTTTTATTTCAGAATATAATTTTTCTCTAATAACCTAATGTTGTAAGAAAAATTTAATAAAGTCAGCTGACGCTTGGGGTCATCAGCCGCGCGCTATCGGTGCGGGAATGACGTGGCGCGTTGTATCTACTGAGTATTACTAGGGATACGCGCGCTCATTGACCCAGAGCTTAGTACGCTATAAATTGTGAGTTTACGAAATATCAAAATTCCAAATTGATAAACAGCAAATAAATAGCGATTACCATTTATGTTAAGGTAGTGTTTTATTACCCTTTCGGCTTCGGAAGCGTCAATCTTGTCAACTAGATTCGTTGAATCAATATGTCCCAATTACAAAATTATAAAGGTGTCACTGGCAAAACATTTATAACAATCTGCAGCGAATACCTGCATCCGAACCCGTCGGGAAATCAATTTGTTAAGCTTAGACCAGCTTAAATCGAAATCCGTGACGTATTTGGGTCAATTTGATCCAGATGAAAACCGAAATGAATGATGATGATGAAGGAGATGGGGATTTCGGCCTCCGGATATCTCACTCACCGTACGAAACACAGCAGCAAGCTGCTACTTTACGCCGGTTTTCTGCGAGACAGTGGTGATGGCCCGGACGAGCCGGCCCATTCATGCTGTAGACAAAACTATCTACAGCGTGGCTCTACCACTCAAACATTATTAAGAAAACAATTATATAGATAACGCAATTAAATTCTCTAGTTTATATGAAAACATTTCAATTGAAATCCTCACATGTAAAGAATTTCGACTAAAAATTTAAAACATTTAATAACAAAGTATAAATGCGCACACGAAAATAAAAGAAAGTGGAGTTTTCGTACCATAATGTGTATGTCTTTAAGCTTTAAACAAACTTACGACAATTAGTCGAGCGATTATTTGTCGAGATGTACAATAAAATTTTACATTAGTATTGTCAGTTGGTTTGTATTCGGTTGGTTTTAATAAATAACAAAAATAAGTAAAAATCACCACAACACCGCAATTCCACGCATATTAGATTGCATCAGGGCCAATGTAGTTAGTTTACTATGCCAAGATAAAATAAAAAAAAAAATTGCCTACGCAAAGGGCACAGATCTTTCTCAGAATAGAGTCTATCTTGAAACTTCTCTTCTAAACTCATGGGTCACAAAGATAGTTCTCTACTTCTATAGTTAATTGACATTTTAATTATACTGCGCTGTACCTAACCTTTTTTATTAGCTTTAGATGACGAGACGTGCAGGTCGCTCGCCTGATGGTAAGCGTCACGCCTGCCCTTAAACAGAAGCAACACCAATTAGACTTTCGAATTATAAAGTACTGCATGGCACTGAACTGCGCTCGTCGTCCTAAGACATAAGGTACTAAGTTTCATAATGCCCAGCAATATGACTGGCTTCAACGTCAAATCTTTACAGTGCTAGGCTAAGAAAAAAACAGTCTTAACTCCTACATAAATTATAGCACGACAAAATGATCCTGCGACAAAAAATCGCCCTCATCACCCAAGCCTTAAACAGCAAAAAGTACGCAACATTAAATTTTATACTATACACGTAGAATTTAATTCCAGTACTTGCACTTTTATATCACGGCATGCTCAACAAAGTGATAGAAATGGAATGCCATAAAAATGTGGGTAGAGATACCGTAAAAATCCTTGAAGTAAAAATGTTATTATTTTTGTCACATAATAATAATACTAGCCCTGTATTATATACGTCCCACTGCTGGGCACGGGCCTCCTCTACTGAATGAGAGGGGTTAGGCCTTAGTCCACCAGCTGGCCTAATGCGGGTTGGCAGACTTCACATACCTTCGAAATTCTTATGAAGAACTTCTCAGGTATGCAGGTTTCCTCACGATGTTTCGTTCACCGTGAAAGCAAGTGATGATTAACAATTAATACACACGTAACTTAGAAAAGTCAGAGGTGTATGCTCCTGGGGCTGGTTTTGAACCTGCGACTTTCGTCTCGACAGTCCATACAATTCTCCGTCAAGCTATCACTACATACGCACTCACGCCTGTAATCCCCGAAGGGGTAGGCAGAGGTGTAACCAGTACACCCACATTTCGCCGAGCGCATTTCCGTCCCTTATGTGATAGGGGGCGAGCCTATCGCCATACCGGGCATAAATTCCAGACTCCGGGCTGATACTGAGCATTACGTAATAGAAAAACCCAACACCACTCTACCCGACCCGGGGATCGAACCCGAGACCTCAGTGTTGGCCTCAATCGTAACGCGTACGCATTACAACTGCGCCACCGAGGCACTCCTTTTTTAAGTCAGTAAAAAAAATGTCATTTTTACCATCTTCGCACCCTACGAAGGTCAGTAGGTTTTTCTCCCCACGTATTTCGGATAAAATCAAAATATAACTTAATCCATAATAATGGCTAAAATATTTCAGCGATTCACAATCGACGAATGGTAACTGCTACGTGTGTTTACGTACTGAATCCGGGAAATGTCGATCCGAAGTAGCCGTAGCACTATTCGTATGGGCTGTCAAGTAAATCCGAATTCCGCTTCCCGCAATCGAGAATAAAATCGGATCACAATCTCGGATTCGGACACGGTGTGTAAATATTTTACGGATGGACGCAACTACTAATTGCACACCTTTACACCTTCCTAATATAATAATAATAATTCTTTATTTGGACAGCTAAAATCCATTGGGTTAGTAGTAGGTACTAATGAATTCTTAGGTATGCAGTTTCTTCACGATGTTTCCTTCACCAATGAATAAAAGTTTGGATAAACATATAAAATGATTTACATGAAAGCTGGTAACTAAACATCAATTATTTGTAGTTCAGTATGTAATAGTCAGTCCAATTAGCAACGAACGAAGTGGCTTACATCTTTATAAGAGGCTTACATTCGCTTGCATGTTGTTCAAATCCGAGGTTTTATTGCAAGGCTTTGATCCAGGTCACGAGATTAGTATAGGTTTGAAGTACTGGGAAATGGTATTACAGAAATATTACATACATAAGCTCGAGCCTTTTTTCCGAAGGGGTTAGCAGAGGTGGAACTAGTGCTGTGTCACAGAGCTTATTGCCATTCCATGATGTGATGGGGGCGAGCCCTATGATATCACTTTTACCCGGGGATCGAACCAGAGATCTCAGCACAGCAGTGGTACCGCGTATGCATTACAACTGCGCCACCAAGGCAGTCGCCAGGCAAGAAAAAGTATCTCAAATACACTATTTTATATTTTAGTTACAAAAGAAGTATGTATGGGTTAAAGTTATCTTTCTGTAACATGTATTAAAATCATGTTGCGCCGACCCCACTGCGAGTGGGATAAAGGCAGATGAAAGACGAATACGAACTCGCAAAGTGATATTACCAAGCCAGATGGCCTCTCGTATATGAAAGACCTACGCACGGTTTCTGAAAGGCTGATCAAATCAACATTCAAATAACAGAACTTTGATTTGACATCGCTGTCAAACCAATTAGAGTTGCTGAAACGTTATTTAGTGAAAAAAAAAAAAAATGATCTGTCTTTTTCGTTTCACATACGATTTTTCATATTAATTTGAAAGTTATGTTAGCTAACATGTGTGTCAAATCAAAGGCGTTGATCACGCTTCTAGCAACTCAATTTCGACTTGACATGAGATCGAAGGATCAAACCTAGGATCCAGTTTCACTGTCTAAAAAGCTAATTTTAGAGATGAAGCGATAAAAAAGATGATATAAAAACTCGAAAATAACAAAACCTTATCTTATTGCCCCTTCATTTCCCTTAGTAAGGGCAAACAGTCCAAAAATGGCGCCCAACGCGTCTCCCCTCGAGTGCACTCCAAATACTTGGCAACACGCAAGCTTTGAAATACCTGATGAATTTGTAATGATAATGGACTTGTGACGAACCAGGACGATGGTTATTTCAAACATTATGACATGCAAGTAAGTAGGAATATGTTTTTTTGGAGTGAGCTAGATTAATGGACAGCTTTTATGGCGCAGTGGGCGAATAGCCGACTTTGAAATGTGAGTCCGCAGGTTCGATCCCCGCACCGAGACAAATATTTGTCTATTTCACAAATACTTGTTTCGGGTCTGGGTGTTGTGAGACCGAAAGTCTCTCGTAGTTCCTGATACCTACAACACAAGACTGTTATCTTACTGTAGGGTCAGGACTATGTGTGGGACTGTTGGGTGTTGCTGCTCCTGATTACACAAAACCTTTTTTTTTCATTACGAACACCTAAGCTTGCCAAAGGTATAAATCAGGCATGTGCGTGTTTGACCATGCACAGTGAAGGGTTCCGTTGTCAAGATGGCGAATATCTTATTTAAGCCAATTTTCGTTGGAAGTAAGTACCTTTTAAGTTATAGTTTCTTATTTTTTTTCAGAAATTTCCACTCTATTCTTTAAAAGTTAGAGGGAGGGACACATTTTTTACGAATTGGGACACGAATACGCGTACATTCGTGTTGTAGACAAAACTGTCTGCTTTATGGTCGGCAACGCGCCCATAATTCTTCTTGTATTGTGGGCGGTGAAGATCGCTTACCATCAGGTGACCCACTTGCTCGTTTGCCGGCCTATGCTATAAAAATCAGTTGACAGGTCCAATACTGACAATATCCTTATAAAAATGCACGTCACAAGTCAATCTTCAAACAATAAATTCAAACCCTGGAAACTTTACCTCTCACATTGTGACCTCAATATATTCAAAGAAATTCGTCTCAAACAAAACGTAACGAGAAAAAACTTTCTTTTTGTTTTATTCACACTCAATCTTGAAGAATATGTTTAAAATTCTATTTGGGATCTGAAAGACTTCGAAAGTTGCCATGCTTAGAAACTACAAGGTGGTAGGTCCCTCGTATGCGAAAGGTCGCCTGGGTTGGTACCACCGCTTTGTCTATTTCTGCCGCCAAGCAGTATGTAAGCACTGTGGTGTTTCGGTTTGAAAGAAATTGAAGCCAGTTAAATCACTGGGCATTATGAGACTTAAATGTCTTGGGGTGACGAGCGCAATCCAATGCCATGCAGTGCTTTGTAATTCAAGATTCTGTGTTGTGATGCTACTATTTAGGCAGGCGAGGTGCTTACCATCAGGCGAGCGTCCGACAAGTCTCGATATTCAAGCAAATAATAAAATCGAGATTTGCGAGGTCGGTCATGTAAAGAGATTCGATTAAGAATTAAAACACAGATTATAAGAATCCATAAAATATAACCGAAATGCTTACTTAGTTCCTTGCGGTGTTATTTCCAAGCTCTCGCCTCAGCTCAGCGGATTTTAAGATTTGTCACGAGCTCCACTCTAATGTATTAGCATTTTATCGGATTTCGCTACCTTGTTCTTATCTGTGCATAAATTGTTAAAGAGTCGTTTGTTTATTATTTGCATTAAACAAAGACTTTAATGTATACTACTAGACAAGCTGTGTGGTACAAAGAAATTGCGCAATTAGTTACGGTCAATTGACCGCAACTCATTTAGTCGCCCGCGAGAGAGCGACCAGAGCAGTTGTTATTGTTTGAATAGTTGCGAACGTTAAATACGAAAAACTAACACGAAATTGTTTATTGTGATCCATAAAACATTGTCATTATTTACGTGCATTCATTTAATTTGAAGTTATTTTACGGAAGTAACTATATTATTTCTTGGTTTTGATTGAAAAATTAATTTATTGTGAATGAAAACTAATACCAAACAAAACAACCGTCTCAATATTGCCAACTCGCTTACTCTCAACTCCTCTCGCTCCCATGCCTTAGACGTCATTCCCGCCTCGCTGGCTGCGTATGCAACACAATTTTACTTCTGTCTATGGTATTAAAGTCTTTGGCATTAAATATGAAAGTTTGGATATTTGTGAGTTTAGAGTGCTAGGTGGTGGTAGGTCCCTCGTATGTGTCAGGCCGCCTGGGTTGGTACCACCGCTTTGTCTATTTCAGCCGCCCCAAACGGCAGTGTGTAAGCACTGTAGTGTTTCGGTTTGAAGGACATTAAACCAGTAAAGTTACTGGTCTTTAAGAGACTTAACATCTTATGTCTCGGAGTGATGAACGCAGTCCAGTGCCATGTGGTGCTTTGCAATTCAAAGTTATGTGTGGTGTTGCTTCTGTTTATGAGCAGGCGTGGCGCTTACCATCAGACGAGCGACCTGCACGTCTCGTCAAATCAAGAGCGACATTCGGTGAATAGAAAAGTTATTCACTTAATACATCTGTATTTATGACTGCCTCGGTGTCGTAGTTGTAATGTGACGCGTCCGACTGAGACTGATGCTGAGGTCTCTGGTTTCATCCCGGGTCGGGTAAAAGTGATATTGGGTTTTTCTATTACGAAATGCTCAGTATCAGCCCGGTTTTTGGAATTTGTGCCCAGTATGGCGATAGGCTCGCCCCCTATCACATCATGGGACAGAGATAAGCTCGGCGAAATGTGGGTGTACTGGTCACACCTCTGCCTACCCCTTCGGGGATTACAGGCGTGAGTGCGTATGTATATATATCTGTATTTGAAACATAAAAAAGGTAACACAATAGCCAGTACACACCCATCATCGCTCACAGCCACCTGTTTCCAGCAGCTACCTTCATCATGGGCGTCCCGAACTCATAATTTTTCGTGACGTAGGTTCGGTGACATTTCCAACATTGTTTACCGTTGTGAATTGACCCCATTTTTCATTATGATAATTTTGTGTGGCAAAAAATAGAACATTAAGCGTGTTTATTTTAATTTTAAATATACATAATTAAGTATTTTTTATTTATTTATTGTTATTGCTTGCTTAAACGATGAAGGGAACGTGAGATAAGCTGCATGCTTGAGATGTTTTTATGTCATAGATCGGAAACGAGCAAGTGGGTCACTTGATGATAAGCGATCTCCACCACCCATATACGTTCACAATACCAAAATAATCATGGGCGCGTTGCCGACCTTAAAGAAAAGGGATGATTAAGGGATTGGGAAGGAGAGGGGCACTTAGACCTCCGGATATCTCACTCACCGCAAGCTGCTACTTTACGTCGGTTTTCTGTGGGACAGTGGTAACGACCCGGACAAGCCGGCCCATTTATGCTGTAGACAAAGTGTCTACAGTGTGGCCCTGCCACTCGCAAGAATTCTCTATATTTATTTATTTATTTATTTATGAGGCTACCCTATTAGGCGAGCGTGATAAACTGAGTTCTAACCCATCTCATTAGTAGAAGAGGCCTGTCCCAACATTTTTTTTTTTTTTTTTTTACTGCCTGGATAGGCAGACGAGCAAACGGGCCACCTGATGGTAAGTAGTCACCGCCGCCCATAGACTTCTGCAATGCCAGGGCACAGCAAAGCCGCTGCCTACCGTCCAAATAGGTCTGATATTATTAGTCTTGATAAACTTTTATTATCTTGCAAAGTTTAAATTTATTATTTTTTAAAGGTTGTCTGGGAGAAATCGCTGTTAGCAATAAGACCGCCATTTGTACTTCGCTATAATTTCAGGTTATTTTGTCTATATTTTCTTAATTAAGAGGTACAGTAAAGTGTTTATAAATAATTAAATAAAATAAAGTGGCCGCTCGTGAGCGAGAGGCCCAGCCGTCCACTGCTTTGTCTATTCCTACCGTGAAGCATCAGTGTGTTACAAACACGGCTGTTGAGTTTGCCGATTCAGCTCGATACCTTTTATCGCTCGTCTCCTCTGTTCATACCAACCCCAGAGAGAAATTATACGTCATAAACCTGCTATTCGTTGGCAGCTTATAAAAGTTTTTAGATTTATTTTATGACGTTTGATACCTGTGTTGTGGGCTATATTATTATTATTATATGTTTAAACCACACTAGCAGCTATTGAGCTGATGCGTGTGGGTCTTGTGATTTGGAGATATTATCGAGTCTATTTTTAAAGCAATTAAATTTTTATAAAAAATAAATAAATACACCCAACAGTCACACCCATAGTCCTGACCCCACACTAGGTAAACCTGTATCGTGGGTATCAGGAACTACGAGGGACTTGCGGTCCCACAACACCCAGACCCGAAACAAATATTTGTGGATCACACAAACATTTGTCTCGGTGCGGGAATCGAACCCACGGCCTCTCGCTTCGCAGCCGGCTACTCGCCCGCTGCGCCACGGAGGCTGTCAAATATATTTTGGAGTTAACGTTAATAATATGATGTCTCGACTTTATGCTCAGGATATAGTGCAGGGCCAGTACAGGGCAGGGTAGAGTATTTTTACGTCCTTTCTGCATCGATTTAGATGATTGTTATTTTACTAACCGACCTAAAAACTAAAAAGCTAAAAATATAGAAGAAATTATTTTTTCTGATTCGAGTCTGGTATTTTAAATCAACGTGCTACAGAAAGGTGTGGATAATTCTAAGCAATGTGTAGTGTACGATTTAGGTCTTTCATCCCCTATAGTGCCACATCCGATTGCATTCATATGACATATTTTCTTTTTTATCAAATAAGTTAAGTAGTTTGGACAAAACTTAATGATAAACAGTGATACTTCAGACCTACTTTCACCTCAATTTAGTATTATTTAAAATTCAAAATATGCTAACATTTATTTGACGCTTAGAAATCTAGCTTAGATTATATACTTATAGATCGAGGATTTGACGCAGTCAGTTCGGTGATTTGTGAAGTATGATTAAGTCATTTATTTCAACCAACCAAGGATTATAGATACACATAATTTTTACACACGAAATATTATTGAACACAATATTAATTAATAACTTTATTTTTTTTTTACATTATTTTGACACCATTCTGTAGATGAATCAAGCTACAATGGTTTTATGGAGCACCTTTTTAAAGATGTCTACGTTTTGATCTTTATTTTTAGATATTGCTAATAATACTTGAAATTGGCGAAATCATCAACAATCGATGGGGCCATAATCTAAAAATTGAATAAAATAGATGTATGATTACGATTATTTTATTTTAAACATATGTTGTCTTTAACTAAAAGCAAGTATTCTGAATTGGTGTTTTATATTTAAGCAGCTGATCATAATTTACAAGAGGCTCATCGGTTGTTTTACGCCAAGTTCATAGATGAAAGACCCGAGAATGAAGTCTTTAAAGTGCTTCTAGAAGATTGTGTATCGTCTTCAGCACTCAGAGAGAGACCAAGTGATCAAACTTACACCACCTCTAATTTTGAAGGGGGTTAAAAAATAATTTAAAAGAATTTCACATGAAAAAATTGCCTTTTTCATGTGAAATTCATGATTTGACAAGAAACAGTAAATGGCACAATAAATCGATCGTAATCCGTCAGACACTCTTTCGACTACGTTTTTTATAGCATAGGCGGGCAAACGAGCAAGTGGGTCACCTAGTGGTAAGTGATCTCCACCGCCCATGAACGCCCACAGTACCAGTAGAATCATGAGTGCGATGCCGACGTTAAAGGAACGGAATAATAAAGTTACAAGGTGGTAGGTCCCTCGTATGCGAGAAGCCGTCCGGGTTAGTACCACCGCTTTGTCTATTTCTGCCGCCAAACAGCAGTGTGTAAGTACTGTTGTTTCGGTTTGAAGAATATTGAAGCCAGTGAAATGACTGGCCATTATGAGACTTAACATCTTATGTCTCGGAGTGACGAGCGCAGTCCAATGCCATGCAGTGCTTTTAATTCAAAGTTCTGTGTGGTGTTGCTTCTGTTTATGGGTAGAGGTGACGCTTACCATCAGGCGAGCGACCGCAGGTCTCGTCATTCAAGCACATAAAAATATCAACTACTACAGATTTTCATCAACAAAGCGTGTTTTTATTGTCAGAGAACCAAGAAAAACCACTATATATAAGACAGATGTATACACAGTTCATTATTAAAACGTACGTGTCTGGACTCGCCCAAGGCTTTAGACTCCATAAATTACTATTATTTTACAAATTATGTACGTGCGATAGTTTCATAAAGATTATTAGCCCAAAGAGAACTGTTTCATTGAATTTATATGCTTTAAATAAGATACCTACATTATTACTACGCGTAACGACTGAAGCTGACGCTGAAGTCTCGGGTTCGTTCCCCAAGTCGGGTAAAAAGTGATATTGGGCTATTCTATTACGAAATGCTCAGTCTCAGCCCCGGAATTGTGCCCGGTATGGCAGCAGGCCCTATCACATCATAGGATGAAGTAAGTTCGGCGAAATGTGGGTGTACTGGTTACACCTCAGCGTACCCTTCGAGGATTAAATGCGTGCGTACGTACGTATGAGTGCGTACCATCGTTACTTACCGTACAAATAATATTTAGAATGTTTTTGCTCAAATGTTGCTGCGTAAAATGCGCATTCTCAAGTTGACTTAACAATGTTGATATTGGTAAGTTCATAAATGAGTTTACAATCACTTTCGCCCATATCCTGAAACGCTATTAAAAAAAGTAACTTTCTAGAAGACTTAAGTGAGACTTTTTTTTTTATTAGATTGAATGACAAGACGAGCAGGTCGCTCGCCTGATGGTAAGCGCCACGCCTGCCCATAAACAGAAGCAACGCCACACAGAACTTTAAATAAAGCACTGCATGACACTGGACTGCGCTCGTCACCCTGAGACATAAGGTGTTAAGTCTCATAATGCCCAGTAATTACACTGGCTTCAATGTCCTTCACACCGGAACACAACAGTGCTTACACATTGTTGCTTGGCGGCAGAAATAGACAAAACGGTGGTACCAACCCAGCCGGTCCCTCGCAATGTTATTTTGAGTGCAGCACCTGTAGCAGTATAGGTACATTTGTTTTTGTATCTACACTAATCAAACATCTGCATATTTAAATAAATAAGAACGAATGGAATACCCAATTGCCGCAACACACAATCCTAAATTGGAATTACTAGATAATAGAAACGAAATGAATCCCTCATAATCTGATGAAAGATTCGGAATCTAATTCTGTTGACCAAATAAATAAATACATGGTATTATTTATTCTGGTAGAGCGGTATAAGAATAACAATGTATCATTTAAGACCCATGTTTATTATTAGTCTGAATGATGAAAGAAGCAAGTTACTTGTCTGATAAGTTAAATTAGTTTTTTGAGTGGTAGAGCCACGCCGTAGACACTTTTGTCTACAGCATGAATGAGCCGGCACGTCCGGGTCGTTAACACAGTCTCACAGAAAACCGGCATAAAGTAGCAGCTCGCTGCTGCGTTTCGTACGGTGAGTGAGTATCCGGAGGACCAAACCCCCTCCCCTTCCCAATCCCTTAATTATCCCTTTCCTTTAAGGTCGGCAACGCCCTCATGATTTTTTGGTATTGTGAGCATACATGGGCGGTGGAGATCACTTAAACTTAGTCCATAAAACCTCACTGCGCTCGTCATATCGAGACATATGACGTTAAGTCTAGGCTTTAATTTTCTTGAAACTGAAACACAACGTGGTGCAGAAATAGATAAAGTTGTGGTAACAACTCAAACTGCCTCTCGCATACGAGAAATCTAGCACCTAGTAATGGAACTACCACCATGTAGATGGAGTTTATTGCAAGCCACAGACGAGAATCTATCAAAAGACTCTAGTTTAGGAGTCCCCGTCACACAGTATTCTCTCTCTTCATCTAAATGCGGATTTACTAGTTAGATAGATAGATCCAAAAGTCTGGGTGCGCCACGCAGCAGTGTGTAAGCATTGTTGCTTCGGTTTGAAAGACATTGAAGCCAGTAAAATTGCTGGATATTGTAAGATTAACATGTCTGCGTTGATGAGCGCTGTGCAGTACCATGAGCTACTTTGTAATTCAAAGATCCTAGATCTTTGAATGGTGTTGCTACAACTCATGAGCATGAAGTAGAAAAGCAACGAGTAGAATAAAATCAGGTGGAAGAAGAAGAAAACTACCCTGAATGACGAAACGAGCAGGTCGCTTGCCTGATGGTAAGCGTCACGCCTTCCCATAAACAGACACAAGAGATCACAGAACTCTCCCATACCAAATATGTTTTAGAAGATCCCAACGACCCAATCACAGTCGCTATCGAACCAGCAATTACCTAGCCCAATCCGTATCGCAATAATAATACACGACCCCGACATCGAACACGCCTGCGGGTCCGAAGAACTCGCACAACTGCTCCTCGGCACAATGATGTGTAGGGACGGCCCTTTATACTCCTCAGCCATTTTTCAAGCTCAGGTCTGACTTAATCACTACTAAATATATAATATATATTTCTAGAGCGTCATAAGCTCCGGCTTTATTGCCAGGTGAAGCTGTAAAAGCCATATAGGCTAACAGCTCAAGTCGATTTGAAAACAAAAAACAGACCTTTTAATAACAGAGCCCTGCTATATGTACACACGTAGGTATAATTAATGTACCTATGTTTACATTACACAATACCCATTGCCTAATTGTTTGGAATCGATATACATTCACACCGTGTTTGACGAGCAATTAATTTATTAGGAAGTTAAATGGTTCCAATATTTACGTATGTGATGAATATATGATATTTTGGATAATCGCAGCTTGTTATTATATTGTGAATATTACATACGCACTCACGCCTGTAATCCCCAAAGGGGTAGGCAGAGGTGTAACCAGTATATCCACATTTCGCCGAGCGTATTGCCGTCCCATATGTGATAGGGGGCGAGCCTATCGCCATACCGGGCACAAATTCCAGACTCCGGGCTGATACTGAGCATTTCGTGGTAGAAAAATCAAAATGTTACTTTTTTATTTTTATGACACCCTCCGTGGCGCAGTAGGCGAGAAGCCGGCTGTGAAGCGAGAGGCCGTGGGTTCGATTCCCGTATCGAGATAAATGATTCATGATTCCATAAATATTTTTGGAATTCCTTTGATTGAAATATTGGTGCAAGTCCTTCGTAGTTCCTGATACCCACCATACAGGTTAACCTAGTGTGGGGTCAGGGCTATGTGTATGACTGTTGTGTGTATTTATTTATTCAACCCGGGAATTGAAGTCGAGACCTCAGCACAGCATTTTTACCGCCTCGCCACCGAGACATTAGGCCTTTTGTAAAATAGAATTAATTAGAACTAGCTGATAGTCTTATTTCACCTGCCATTATCCCACTCGCAGTGGGGTCAGCGCAAAATGCTTTATTACATGTTACAGAAAGATTTGGCTTGTAGTTTTTACGACCGGCCGCCTGCTTGACGTCAACTCCTCTGGGGAGAAAACACCCAGAGCCGAAACAAATATTTGTTAATCACACAAACATTGGCGCGGGAATCGAACCCGCGGCCCTCGTTTCACAGCCGGCTACTCGCCCACTGCGCCACTGAGGCTGTAACATTAAAGTTTAATTAATAATTAAACATAAATAATTAAAGCTCACGTGCACGACAATCTTAAAAAGGAAGAGGAAGAGGGAATCGTCTTCTTTCACTTCACAGTATTCCATCACACATACACACATACGTACTCACACTCTTACACGCTCTCACGCACGCACGCACATATAGAACACACAAATTATATAAGAATTTAATTTTTGTGAATATTAATTTTACATGAAAACTAATTTTATATCACTTTTCTAACTAGTTATTTAGTTCCTTTGTAATTAGAGAAAATGTTATGTTAGGTTTGAATGAGTTGGAACATAAAAATATACAGTTAAACACTTTTAATATTTTATAGTTAAATGCTTATATATTTTGACTGCCTCGGTGGCGCAAATGTAATGCATACGCGTTATAACTGAGGCTGATGCTGAGGTCTCGGGTTCGATCCCCGGGTCCGGTAAAGTGATATTGGGTTTTCTATTATGAAATGCTAAGTATCAGCCCGGTTTGTGGAATTTGTGCCCGGTATGGTGATAGGCTCGCCCCCTATCACATCGTGGGCCGGGGATACGCTCGGCGAAATGTGTGTGTACTAGTTACACCTCTGCCTACCCCTTCGGGGACTACAGGCGTGAGTGCGTATTTATGTATATCTTTTACCATTTTGAGTATTTTTTTCATAACATAAGCCGGCAAATGATCAAGTGGGTCAACTGATGGGAAGTGATCTCTTTTTTCCATCCCATTATGTGATAGGTGGCGAGCCTATCGCAATACCGGGCAATCAATGTGTTATTTTGGAATCGAAAACTCAAACGGAAACTGTGTGTGTCCGACCTGTAAATTAAACCTTGCACCTCGCCTCTCTTCTCAGCCTTTTTTTTATAGCATAAGCCGGCAAACGAGTAAGTGGGTCACCTGATGGTGATCTCCATCGCCCATGTACACCCATAATACCTAAAGAATGGGTGCATGGGTGCGTTGCCGACCCTAAGGTAAAGGGATAATTAAGGGATTGGGAATGGGAGGGGGTTTGGGCCTCCGGATATCTCAATTACCGTACGAAACGCAGCAGCAAGCTGCTACTTTACGTCGGTTTTCTGTGAGACAGTGGTAACGACCCGGACGAGCCGGCCCATTCATGCTGTAGACAAAAGTGTCTACAGCGTGGCTCTATACGTTGCTATTAGACCTTAAGACAAATGAGGCGAAATATTACTTTATATGAGCACATTATTGGCAATCATGTCTAATGAACCATCTTTTACAAGTCGGTAACGCTGGAAACTAAGTTCTCCAATATGCGGGCCAACGTGGCAAATCTAATTACTTGGGATTGCAGGTTCGAATTCAGGGGATGGACATGGCCACCACGTATGCGAAGCCGTCTGCCTTTGTACCACAGCTTTGTCTAAATCTGCCGCCAAGCAGCAGTGTATAAGCACTGTTGTGTTTCGATTTAAAGGACATCGAAGTCAGTAAAAATATTGAGCATTATGGGAATTAACACCTTATGTATGACTAGCTGTTGCCCGCCAACATGGGTGTCATTTTCCGGGATAACAAAGTACATAAGTTACTCCTTATTACATCAGCTATCTGCCAGTGAAAGTCCCGTCAAAATCGGTCCAGACGTTCCAGAGATTAGCCGGAACAGACAGATAAAAATTGTGAAAAAAAAAATATTTTGGTATATGTACCATAGATAATACATACATACATAGATACATAATACAAAGGACTACCGTATATACATTGATATGCATGTAGTAAAAAGCGGTTATTTTAATATTACAAACAGACACTTCAATTTTATTTATTTTTATAGAAGATGATGAGCGCAGTCCAATGACATGCAGTGTTATGTAATTGAAAGTTATGTGTAGTATTGCTTCTGTTTACGCGGGCAGACGTGGCGGTTACCATCAGGCGAGCGACATACTCGTTTCGTCATTCAAGCGTAATAAAAAACCTTAAGTTGATGTTACCCACACTGTAATATAGCGCGATACGGCCCAGTTCACACGTCGGCAATATTCAGTGGCGGATCCAGGATTTTAGTTTAAGCCCCCCCCCGCTTGACCCAAAATTAAAGAGAATCTTATTAATATTATAAATGTGAATGTAAGTTTGTTTGTTACGCTTTCACGCGGAATCTACTTAACCGATCATCATGAAACTTTGTACACATATTCTTGGAGGTATAAGAAGTAATATAGGATACTTTTTATGAAAAAAAAAAAATATCTATTTGTTTGTTACGCTTTCAGCCCAAATCACTGAACCGATTTTGATGAATTTTGATGGCGAGATAGATGGGACCCTGGAGACGGTTATAGGCTACGTTTTATTTCGGAAAAGTCTATTCACGCGGGCGGAGCCGCGAGCAAAAGCTAGTATACTATAATTACTTACAATGGAATAAGTAAGGATAAGCGATGAAAATGATATTATATGTAGTACTAAGAAAGTAGGATAATATCAAGATTAATTTGAGATTTCTTAGTGGACCCATATGCTTTGGGGGGGGGGGGTTAAGCCCCTTAGCCGTCCCCTTGGAACCGCTAGTGTTCAGCAAGTATTAACGCTGGGAAAACAGGGTTGAGATATTTTGTACAAAACATACAGGTAAGGTAAATAGTCTAATGTGATAAAAAAAAGAAACTCTCTGAAATGAAGAAAATTCTCTGAATAACAAACACAAACTTAAAACAAATATATTTAACCTGCCTCGGTGGCGCAGTTGTAATGCGTACGCGTTACGACTGCTGTGCTGAGGTCTCAGGTTCGATTCCCGGGTCGGGAAAACTGATATTGGGATTTTCTATTTCGAAATGCTCATTATCAGCCCGGAGTCTGGAATTGTGCCCGGTGCGAAAAGCTCGCTCCCTATCAACTATGGGACGAAATTAACTCTGAGAAATATGGTTGTACTGGTTAGACCTCTACCTACCTCTTCAGGGAATACCTAAAGGAGTGAGTGCTTATGTATGTAAATTTGACACGTTCAAATAAAGTAGTCACTCTGAAATTCTTAGTATATACAACGTGCTACAGAAAGGTGTGAATAATTTTGCTTAATGTATAATATACGATATAAGTCTTTCATCCCCCATAGTGCCAAATCCGATTGCATTGATCGATATTGCAACTTTGGAAATCACTAAATGATAAACAGTGATACTTCAGACCTCCTCCTTTCATTTAAATTTATTATTACATAATTAAAATTATAAAATAGTTGTCAAATTACAATTTATTTGACGCATTCAGAGGGGCTAGCACGGAAAACTATGTAAAGGTATCGAGGGCTCGATAGATAATTCCATATATATCATTCGTATATATTCCATATACATTGATAGCCTCCGTGGCGCAGCGGGCGAGTAGCCGGTTGCGAAGCGTGAGGCCGGGGGTTCGATTCCCGCACCTAGACAAATGTTTGTCTGATTCACAAATATTTGTCTTGGGTCTGGGTGTTGTGGGACCGCAAGTCCCTCGTAGTTCCTGATACCCACGATACAGGTTTACCTAGTGTGGGGTCAGGACTATGTGTGTGACTGTTGGGTGTATTTATTTATTTATTTATATTAGTTTCTTTTACGTACGATAGAGGCGCTGTACCAACATCTCATAGAAATTGTTGTCGATGACAGCTCGAATAACTTTTCGCAAGTTTTCCGTGCCAGCCCCTCTCTTCGGTAATTACTGAAGTATGATTACGAGTATTTTTAAAATATGTTGCATTTAATTAAAAGCAAGTATTATGAATTGGTGTTATATATCGGAGCAGCTGATCATAATTTACAAGAGGCTCATCGGTTGTTTTAAGCCAAGTTCATAGATGGAAGACCCGAGAATGAAGTCTTTAAAGTAAGTACTTTTAGATTCTAGAAGATTGTATATTGTCTTCAGCGCACAGGCTCAGGTTTTTTTTTATTAGCTTGAATGTCGAGACGAGCAGGTCGCTCGCCTGATGGTAAACGCCACGCCTGCTCATAAACAGCCACATAGAACTTTAAATAACAAAGCACTGCATGACACTGGACTGAGCTCGTCACCCCGAGACATATGGTGTTAAGTCTCATAATGGCCAGTAATTTCACTGGCTTCAATGTCTTCAAACCGGAACACAACAGTGCAGGTGTTTTTTATATTTAAATTAGAAGTTAATTATGTAATATTTCCGTAGAATTACATACGTTATTCACATTTATTATAAGTGATTTCTGTTCCTAATACTTAATACTGTAAGGGGTATGTAATGAGCCTAAAATATGACCACACCTTTCTGTAACACGTTATATACATACATAGTCCTAATTCACAGACTACTTAGTACTTATACTAAGACCTTGGTAAATATGAGAAAAGCTGAGGTAGAAGTAATGTAATTAGGAATGCAGAATTTAAAAACCTTACAGACTCGGGTCTCGACAATTTAATAATGTGAAAACAGATGTTCTTGCAACGTGTTGTTAAGAAAAAAATGTTTTTGTACTACAAGTAATGTTTCATAAGGCACACTGTATATCTACGTGTTTAAATGCGAAAGAGAGTATGTAATATATAGTACTAGCTTTTGCTCGCGGCTCCGCCCGCATGAATAGACATTTCCGAAATAAAACGTAGCATATAACCGTCTCCAGGGTCCCATTTATCTCTACATCAAAATTCATCAAAATCGGTTCAGTGATTTAGGCGTGAAAGCGTAACAAACAAATAGATAAATATTTTTTTTCATAAAAATATCCTATGTTACTACTTATACCTCCAAGAATATGTGTACAAAGTTTCATGATGATTGGTTAAGTAGTTTTCGCGTGAAAGCGTAACAAACAAACTTACAATCACATTTATAATATTAGGATGATGTAGGGTCGCTACCATTTTTGTTCAATAAAGATAAATAACTTCATCAGCAAGTGCAGTGATAGCTCAACGGGGAGTGGTACGGATTGTCGAGACGAAAGTCGCAGGTTCGAAAACAGCTCCAAGAGCACATACCTCTGACTTTTCTATGTTATGTGTGTATTAATTGTTAATTATCGCTTGCTTTAACGGTGAAGGAAACATCATGAAGAAACCTGCATACCTAAGAAGTTCTTTATAAGAATTTCGAAGGTATGTGAAGTCTACCAACCCGCATTAGGCCAGCGTGGTAGACTAAGGCCTTATCTCTCTCACTCAGTAGAGGAGGTCCGTGCCAAGCAGTGGGACGTGTGTAATACAGAGCTAGTATTATTATATTTCAACTTCGTCACGATGTTCAATAAGTTTAATAGACTTTACACATTAAATGCAAACTTGTATTACTGTTCACAATTTATTACACTTGATATGATTAATTACAATTCTAACTGCACTTGGGCAGCGTTTCCACGAAAGAATTTTAAGCACGACTAAGTCCCATCAAATAATAACGCACCCTCTTATATACCTCAGCAAATCATCTCCACCACGTCTCAATCTTATTATTTACCCGGTTTACATAGTTATTCTCCTGAGTACCTTCACTAACATCAATAAACGATGCTATCTACACTAATAAAATTATAAAGAGGAAATATTTGAATTTTTGTATGTAACGAATAAACCTAAAAACTACTGGACCGATTTCAAAAATTCGTTTGCTGTTGGAAAGTTACATTATCACTGAGTAACATAGGCTACATTTTATCTCGGAAAAGGCCGTTCACGCGGGCGGAGCCGCGAGCAAAGGCTAGTTACTACTCGTAATATGAGGGTAACAACAGTGTTGCAAAAAAATGGTATCAATAATAACTGCACTCATAGGGCGGGTAAATCATCAAAATAAGATAGTTAGAACGATAACTCTCATATAAATCTGCCAAAAAATACGGCTCCACTTACTTACAAATGCTAAGGTACAATCACACGTAACACTCATACACGGAACAAAAAAGAATGAACGTTCAAAATCAACTTTATTTCATAAAAGTTAATGTCTAAATATTACAGTTCAAGATCGAGATACGACGTTCTGCACCGCGCAAAAAATTTGACGTATCAAGTGTCACATAGAGATTATTATGCACAGACTTTTATAGCCCCGCCCCCATGCACAGAGTTGTGATGGGGTCATTGTTTTGCTTGTGTTACGTTTCTTGTTTTATTCCGATGGGGCAAATAATAATCCACCGATAGGACTTTAAATTGCAAAACATATTTATAGTTTCTGAATAATTCGTTTTTTTAAGAAATAGTCGTTTTTTTAAGAAATAGTCGTTTTATCTAGCTACTGGGAATACATACGCACTCACGCCTGTAATCCTCGAAGGGGTAGGCAGAGGTGTAACCAGTACACCCACATTTCGCCGAGCGTATCTCCGTCCCACGATGTGATAGGGGGCGAGCCTATCGCCATACCGGGCACAAATTCCAGACTCCGAGCTGATACTGAGCATTTCGTAATAGAAAAACCCAATACCACTTTACCCGACCCGGGGATCGAACCCGAGACCTCAGCGTTGGCCTCAATCGTAACGCGTACGCATTACAACTGCGCCACCGAGGCAGTCTACTGGGAATAATAATAATAATAATAATAATTTATTTATTTGTCAGAATATTGTGTAAAAGATAATACCAAAAAATATAGTTGTCCAATATTCAGCCGTTTCCGACGTACAAATGTTTTCATAAATATTATATTTTTTTTTATCGAATTCCATCAATGGCACAGTATATTATTTTAAAACAAAAACATGTCTATTAACACATCTATCTATGTAGTCAACAACTTTGTTTATATACAGTTGATTTACACTTATTTAAATTGTAACATCTTTTTCTTTGCTTGAATGCTGTTGGTAACCGCAACCTCTATCTTTAAACAGAAGCAACAACGCAAAGATCTTGGAGTTATAAAGCAGTGTATAGCACTGGACTGCGCCCGTCACCCTGAGACAAGATGTTAAGTCTCATACCGTCATTTCACTGGCTACAATGTTCTACAAACCTAAACACAGTGCTGCTTAGTGTCAGAAATAGACAAAGCGGTGTTACCACCTACATTAGCGTCTCTCATAAGAGGGACCTATAACATAGTAAGAGTCTAATAACTTCATGTTTTTTTTGACATAGATCGGCAAACGAGCAAGTGGGTCATCTGATGGTGATCTCCACCGCCCATGTTCGCCCATAATACCAAAAGAATTATGGGCGCGTTGCCAACCTTAAAGGAAAGGGATAATTAAGGGATTGGGAAGGGGAGAGGGATTTGGGCCTCCGGATATCTCACTCACCGTACGAAACGCAACAGCAAGCTGCTACTTTACGTCGGTTTTCTGTGAGACAGTGGTAATGACCCGAGTGTGCAGCCCCATTCATGCTGTAGACAAAAGTGTCTACAGCGTGGCTCTACCGCTAAATATCTATCTATCTATATAATAATCTTGTAGTTATAAAGCAGTGTATAGCATTGGACTGCGCCCGTCACACTGAGACATAAGATGTTAAGTCTCATAATGACCAATAATTTCACTGGCTGTAATGTCCTACAGATCTAAACACAGTGCTGCTTGGTGAAATAGATAAAGCGGTGGTACCACCTACAATAGCGTCTCGCATACGAGAGATTTACAACCTAGTAAGAGTCTAATAATTTCATGAATTTATGCAAAATTGTCAAGTTGCTAAGACAAAAATGAAGCATTTTGCTCGTTTTAAGATACTAAAATAATCTCCTCGTACATCATCAATCATTCTACCCTTTTCTACTAAACGTCAAAAGTATATTGACAGCCTTTGTGGCGCAGTGGGCGAGTAGCCGGCTGCGAAGCGTGAGGCCGTGGGTTCGATTCCCACACCGAGACAAATGTTTGTCTAATCCACAAATATTTGTTTCGGGTCTGGGTGTTGTGGGACCGCAAGTCCCTCGTAGTTCCCGATACCCACGATACAGGTTAACCTAGTGTGGGCTCGGGACTATGTGTGTGACTGTTGAGTGTCTCTTCTTTATAAAATATGTCAATCATGTTATCTCTAGGCTAGAAATAAAACTGACTGATATAACTCGGTACGACTTTTAACATTTTGCAATTTGTCTAAAAGTTTTTATGTGATAAGAACATCGAAATAGTAAGAAACGTAACTCAAGCCAAAAAATGACTCCACCAAAACTCTGTGCAAGGAGGCGGGGCTATAAAAGTCTGTGCAGCACGTTCAATCATCAATTCATGAAAATTGCTCATTTTCATGATCTCTAGTTGACACTTAATACGTCTAATTTTTTGCGCGGTGTAGAACGTCGTATCTCGATTCATCACTTTTAATTATTTTTTTAAATATATTAATTTTTATAAGCTACCTGTGTAAGGATAATATCTCGCTTCTGTTTATTACTTTTTTAACTATATTTAGCTGTTTATATATCTATCTTCACGACCCTAAAAGGGCCAAGGTCACGGGTTTTTGTAATCTAATATATAAAATTCTCGTGTCACAATGTTCGTTCCCATACTCCTCCGAAACGGCTGGACCGATTTGTATGAAATTTTGTGTGCATATCGGGTAGGTCTGAGAATCGGCCAACATCTATTTTTCATCTCCCTAAATGCTAAGGGTGGTCCACAGCAGTTTTGTGTTACAGCATTAAAAAATACATAAAACCCTAAATTTTCAACTCTCTACGATCAACCCCTATTTTTTAATAGTCATTTTAGTATTTTTGTCAAGCACGTTTCTCATCGGGGGCGCCCACTAGGCTACTTTAATCCTGGAAATAGGCATTCACGCGGGCGGAGCCGCGGGCAACAGCTAGTTATATATATAATTCTACTATACATGTTTATGTGACTGAACTCCTCCTTAACGGCTGGACCGATTTGAATGTTTTTTTTTGTATGCGTTTGGGTGGCGCCCTGGATGGTTTTGAGTCACAATTGGACCCGGTAGGTGGCGCTGCTGTAGTTGCGGGTGAAACCACGCGGGACAGCTAGTATATTGTATATGGCTCAAACTACGATCGCGCTTATTACATAATATTATTTTTATGCTCCTCACATACAAATAAATAAATAAATAAATATATAAATACAAATCAATGTATGAAAACATTTTGCCCATCTACAAATTACAAATTTGTTTAGGAGAATTCATTTTTGCTGACAGTTATTTTCCAAGTAAACGTCACACTTTTACACGTCACAATTTACAGTTTACGATTGTGAGTATGCGTTGTTTGGACATCTACCTACCTTATTTAAGTAGTATTCTAAGATTACATATTGACAGCCTCCGTGGCGCAGCGGGCGAGTAGCCGGTTGCGAAGCGTGAGGCCGTGGGTTCGATTCTCGCACCTTGACAAATGTTTGTCTGATCCACAAATATTTGTCTCGGGTCTGGGTGTTGTGGGACCGCAAGTCCCTCGTAGTTCTTGATACCCACGATACAGGTTTAACCTAGTGTAGGGTCAGGACTATTGTGTGTGACTGTTGGGTGTATTTTATTTATTTATATATAACTATTATAAAAGTTGAAGTTTGAATTTGTGAATTTGGTTGTTTGTTAGTCAATCATGCCGTAACGGCTTAATGGTTTTGTATAAAATTTGGCACACAGGTAGACCATGACCTGGATTAAGAAATAGGTAACTTTTTATCCCGGAAAAGACCGTTCACGCGAGCAAAAGCTAGTATTTGTATATCAATAGACCCTCAAACAAATTACTACACATTCTCACAAGGAAAACTTAGCAATTTCATCCCTTTTTTCCGAGAATGGTTGCTCAGGAAAATATAATCAGGCGTGGGAAGCGGGAAATAGATCGTGTTTCTTAATATAAACAACACTAGGGGCTTTGCCCATGTATTTCCACAAAACATAAAATAAAAAGAAACTTAAAGTCCGACGAATATGAGACATATCTTACTTTCTTCCCCACATTATTCTGCATCGATTGGCATCGGTCTCGACCCCATACCCCCAGCGGTTTCGGAGGAGATAGCGTGACAAGCTTCTGGCAGCGGCGGCGGCGGCGCCAGTTACTTCTTTTTAGAATAGAGAGATATTAAGACCACGCGAGGTGTAGGTTTTTATAAATGGTAAATCCACGCTGTAGATAGTTTTGTCTACAGCATGAATGGGCCGGCTAGTCTGGGTCGTTACCACTGACTAATAGAAAACCAGCGTAAAGTAGCAACTTGCTGCTGGGTTTCATATGCTAAGTGAGATATCGGAAATCCCCCTCCCCCTTCCCAATCCCTAAATTATCCCTTTCCTTTAAGGTCGACAACGTGCACATGATTCTTTTGGTATTGTGGGCGTACATGGGCGGTGGAGATCACTTACCATCAGGTGACCCACATGCTCGTTTGCTGGCCTATACCATAAAAAAACATGTTTTGGCAGATCCCAACGACTGCATCACAGTCGCTATCGAAGCAGCACTTTCCTTGCCCAATCCGAATCACAATAATAATACGCGACCCCGACATAGGTCACGCCTGCGAGTCCGAAGAACTCCCACAACTGACTGTCGGCACAATGATGTGCCGAGGCGGCCCTAAACTATACTCCCCAGCGATTGCTCAAGCTGAGGTCTGAGCTTTCTAAAAGGCGCCTCTGTGCTTAATCGCTACTAAGTACATTATACATATTTCTGACTAGAGCGCCATAAGCGCCGGTTTTGTCAGGTGACGCTGTAAAAGCAATATAGACTAACAAAAAAAAACCATTCGAAGAAAAAAAACGTTTCTTATAAGGTAAAACTCTGCCATTTCCGCTAGATCGTGTGGCGGAAGTGATACCGATCTGTGAGAAGGCGGGAAGTATTGTTTCCCTGAATAAGGTCTAAGTGACGAGATGTAGCGGGTGAAAAATAGCATATATTTCTTTCAGTCTGGTTTTTTTATGAGAGAGCGGGCGGGCACACGGGCAATAGGTTCACCTGATGGTAAGTGATCACCGCTGCTCATGAACACCGTCCATACCAGAGGAGATGTCGATGCGTTGCTAGCCTTTGAGGAAAGAATAGGCTCTTTTCTTGAAGGTTCCTAAGTCGTAACGGTCTGGAAATACTGATATGGCCTTATTCTGGATTAATTCCAGGGTTCGCTTGTCCATTATGATTTGATGGTAGAGAGCCCCACAACTCTCAACGGGAACCAAGTATCTCCATTGCCTATTAATCAGCAGAGTGTACCACGTGCAGGTGAGGTTGGCTTTGGACTTAAGATGGTGACCCACTTACACTCGTACTAAAATGTTAAATATTGACACTGTGCTGTTAATATAAATGAGTAATCATGATATCATGATTCCTGCACAATATAATAAACTTAGAATTACTACTTACAGAACAGAAGGTAGATGTCGCAACAACGCATACTCACGCCCGTTGAAAGGCTGATCAATGTTAAATTAACTAATAAAATGTCAAATCTCATGTCAAGTCGAAATTGAGTTGCTAGAAGCGTGAACAAACCTTTGATTTATACAAATTTTAGCTAATATATTTTTCTAATTAATATGAAAAATCGTATGTCAAACGGCACTAAAGATACATCAAATATTATATTTTTTTCACTAAATAACGTTTCAGCAACTCAAATTGATTTGACATCGCTGTCAAAGTTCTATTTGTTGAATGTTGACTTGATCAGCCTTTCAGAAACCGGGCGTTACAATCGTAAGTTGAAAATACGCTAAGCGTGATGTGTTTACTTGCAACGTTACGCACACAAACTCAAAAGAAATGTCAGCTAAAATGTATTTTGCAAAAATGTAATTTGTAGATGGACAAAATATGTTTCAAAAATTGATTTATAAGTGAGAATCACAAATATAACATGGTGATTAGCATAGTGATCGTAGTTTAGAGCCATATATGGCTCCAATTGAATAGTTTCTATAAGTAGATATTCTTAGATCACAAATATCGCTTCCGATGAACGTTTATACCACATTAAACTTAACGCCTTGACAATAAATTTCCACTACACAAATTGCGTGTACAACAGAGGTTATCTTCTGATTTACTTCTAGTTTCGTATAACGTAATTTGAAATAGCCCACTTATTCGAATATCTTTTAATATTATGAAATGAAATGAAATGAAATAGTTTTATTAATCATGTAGGCAATTAAAATAGCGCTTATGACAAGTCAGTAACAAAATAAAGAAACTTATGTATAAAAAATCATATCAACTAATGTATACATAACATACATAGCATCGTCAAATACACTAGGCAATTACACTAAATTGTTTATTTGTTGTCTTTTTATTTTACATTATTAACAGTATTTGTAATATGGAAACGTCCATTATTAATTATTAAATATTTTGAGTCGGTATGGACCACTGCATTTACCGAAACGGCACGAGTTTTAAAACTACCACCGGATCCAAAACGACCCAGCTTGAGAAGACCCGGCGAAACAAACTCAGTGGGCTTAATTTACCACTGGATTCAACGCGGCGCGACCCAAACTCTGAGAAGATCCAGCTACTTGAACTCAGGGGGCTTGTTTTAGGTCCGGATTTTCAATAATTTATATTAGGAAATACAAAGTCCTATAGTTAACTTTAGGGAGATTGAATGCGGACCATGTGTATTATAAAGTCTACCACCTGCCCTTATTCCAGTAGCCCAACATGCTTTTAACTCGTGTTACAGGAAGATTTGGCTTGTAGTTTTTACGACCGGCCGCCTGCCTGACATCAATCCCTCTAGGGAGAAGATACCCAGACCCGAGACAAATATTGGTGGATCTCACAAACATTTGTCTCGGTGTGGGAATCGAACCCATTGCCTCCCGCTTCATAGTCCGCTACTCGCCCACTGTGCCACGCAGGCTGTTATATATTACGTAGGATTTCTTGGTTACTTAGTAGGTGGTGATTTCATATGTTTACGCGAATATTTTTACAAGGTGGTAGGTCCCTCGTATGCGAGAGGCCGGCTGGGTTGGTACCACCGGTTTGTCTATTTCTGCCGTCAAGCAACAGTGTGTAAGCACTGTTGTGTTCCGGTGTGAAGAACATTGAAGCCAGTGTAATTACTGGGCATTATGAGATTTAACACATTATGTCTCGGGGTGACGAGCGCAGTCCAGTGTCATGCAGTGCTTTTTTATTTAAAGTTCTGTGAGGCGTTGCTTCTGCTTACGAGCAGGCGTGACGCTTACCATCAGGCGACCTGCTCGTCTCGTCAGTTAAGCTAATAAAAAACTAAAATATTATACATTGAAATAAAACTAGTCTTGTGAGAGTCTCTCCCGTGACCACGAAGGTTGAAAAGCTTTCGAAAGGTCGCGACTAAAATGAAATTAAACCGCGATAATATTCGTATGAACTAGTTTTATTTCAATCTACCAAGTAGGTGTCTATAAATAATATTATTTCGGGATTTTTAACGCAATTACATACAAATTGTCCTTTTGTCATCATATTATATTCTTGGAATAAAAAGTTACCAAAAAAGTAGATACAAATGAGATATTTCGTCATAAAAATTCATTAAACTACAAAATCAATGCATCAACGATCTTGAAAACTTTGTTATTTGAGACGTATTTCGAAGTAATAACTTTCTTTAGGCTTTTTAATTTGCCGTCTTTATCGTATTCCCGGAGTCTGATTTACGAAGATTTTTTTTAAATCCCGGTCTTGGATATTGTTGATATTGTTTGAGTGGTAGAGCTACGCTGTAGGCATTTCTGTCTACAGCGTGAATGGGCCGGTTCGTCCGGATCGTTACCACTGTCTCAAAACCGGCGTAAAGTAGCAGCTTGCTGCTGCATTGCGTACGGTGAGTGAGATATCCGGAGGCCCAAACCCCCTCCCCTTACCAAGCCCTTAATAATCCCTTTCCTTTAAGGTCGGAAATGCGCCTATAACTCTTTTGGTATTGTGGGCGTTCATGGGCGGTGGAGATCACTTATAGATGACCCAATTGTTAGTCTGCCGGCCTGGGCTACAAAAAAAATTGGGTTTGTAAGACCGTAAGTTCCTCGTAGTTCGTGATTCTATATATTTATAATTTTATAAATAAGGGCTTATTTCACAATATTTGAATAAGATTTAACCAACAATTAAAAATACAATACACATTTTATTTGGTAAGTAGCGTTACTCAGCGGTGGTGAAATATGCGCTGAGAGTTCATCTGAGAGGAACCATCAAAAGTAATTTCAAGTAATTTCATTCAAAAGTGTTAACATATGAATACTAGCCGTCCCGCGCGGTTTCACCCGCAACATATAATTGATAGTTAGAACCCAATTGCACTGCCACCTACCGGGTTTAATTGTGAATAAAAACCATCCGGTTCAGCCGTTCTCGAGTTTTGCGCTTAGCAACAAATTTATCCAATGATTTTTATTAATATAGATTATACGAGTACGAGTACACTCCTCTTTTGGCAATTATGTAACACACAAAAAGATGTGTAAAAAAAATATTTGTCTGCTTTTTAACTCTGTTAAACGCACAGACGAACAGTAATACGAAAAAGACATCAAAATTCCACCATGAAAATTTTGTTTCAAGTTTTTATTTCGGAAACTGAAATACAACTGCAGAATTCCTCAGTAAATAAAAAGAGTAAAATCTAGACAAATAAATACGTTTGAATAAAGCTGAAGTCAGACTAGCGCAATTTACGCTGTAAAAATACACACATACTCAGGCCTGTAATCCCCGAAGGGGTAGGCAGAGGTGTAACCAGTACACCCACATTTCGCCGAGCGTATCTCAGTTCCACGATGTGGGCGAGCCAATCGCCATACCGGGCACAAATTCCAGACTCCGGGCTGATACTGAGCATTTCTTAATAGAAAAACCCAATAAAATTTTACCCGACCCGGGGATCGAACCCGAGACCTCAGCGTTGGCCTCAATCGTAACGCGTACACATTACAACTGCGCCACCGAGGCAGTCTCGGAAAATTGGTTGCGTAATTTACGCTGTATAACTAACTATTCGTGATTCGACTTTCGACCTTTTACACAGTAGTAGGTCCCTCGTATGCGAGAGGCTGCCTGGGTTGGTACCACTGCTTTGTCTATTCTGCCGCTAAGCAACAGTGTGTAAGCCAGTGAAATTACTGGGTACTATGAGACAAAGTCCTATAAACTACACATGTCTTAATATATCTTATGGAGGATTACATTACTCAGGTATGCAGGTTTCCTCTCGATTTTTTCCTTCACCATTGAAGCAATGATCATTACTAATGAATAAATATTCTATAACTTTTAAATGTCAGAGGGTGTGTCTTCTGGGTTGAGGTCGAATCTGCAAACTCCTGTCTTTCTTAACAGGCGTAAGTAGGTATGTGACTAGGATCACCCATAGACGTCCACAATACCGAAAAAATTATGGTCGCGTTGCTGACCTTAAAGGAAAAGAGTATGTAATAGGGAATGGGAAGGGAAGGGGAGGGGAATTTGGGCCTCGTGACATCACACTCACCGTACGAAACACAACAGCAGATTGCAATGTCGATTCTTATAAGATGGTACAAACTCGGTCGTGTCGACCTATTCATGCTGTAGCCAAACTGTCCACAGCGTGGTTCTACCACTTGCAATTATACATTTTTTATCACTACCAACCTTTTTCATTAGACCTTTCCACTTTGCTATGCAGCGTCAGTTACGCTTGTCTAACCTCGGCCTATCAAAAAGATAAGCTGAATGAAATTAACAAAGAATTGTTACCAACATCGTTTACTGTCGTATCTCGCCATTGTCTAGATTGAATGGATTGCGCTAGTTTAAGTTTCTTGGACGTCTAATTTTATAAGACTGTAGAAACTTAAGTGCCTATTGTTTACTTTGAAACTAAATGTAGAACGCTTTTACAGTTTAATTATAAATCACGTCACCACGTCAGATTGACAGTTTTGTCTACAGCATGAATGGGCCGGCTTGTCCGGATGGTTACCACTGTCTCACAGGTAAAGTAGCAGCTTGCTGCTGCGTTACGTACGGTGTGAGATACCCGGATTCCCAAATCCCCCTCCCCTTCCCAATCCCTTAAATATCCCTTTATAATTTTATTTATTGTGATATAACCGATCTTATCGACCATAACAAATTAATGATTAAAATTAGCATGACATTTTAGGTTGTCTAGATTTTAACAAGATCCGGTACATAGCACTCACTGTCAGGCATCGAAATATGAATACTATAACAAAAACTCTCATATGAATCTGCCAAAAATACGGTCCACTTACGTACACATGCAACAAAAATTAATGAACGTTCAAAATCAACTTTATTTTATAAATGTTAATGTCTAAATATTAAATTTGTAGATCAAAATACGACAATCTGCAGCGCGCAAAAAATTAGACGTATTCGACTAGATATCATGCATCCATTTTTATGAATGTATGAATGAACGAGCTGCACAGATTTTTATAGCCCCGCCCCCTTGCACAGAGTTTTGGTGGGGTAATTTTTTGCTTGAGTTACGTTTCTTATCATCTTATTTCGATGCTGTCAGGTGTATGTAGTGACTCTTATATATGATCACACCTTTCTTTAACTTGTTGTATAGAGCATCTACTATATTTTGTGATATGTACAGAAAGACATACGACATTGCATTACCGGTGCAGCTGCGGTCGCTACTCAAATAATTTATTCTTCTATAGAGCCCGAGATGTCAGTGTTAAGAACTAATTTGAATATAAATTACTCATGAAGCAGTATTAAGGGCTACATGCAGAGATATCTCTACTAACGTTTCTGTGCATAAAGCGTCTATTTCATGGATATTTATGGTCTGTAGAAAGTAGATAATGTAGTATGTTACAGCAACTGTCGCTACCTACATAGCATGGTCGATTACTTAATCTCTTTCATTAATTAAATCAATAAAATAAATTACCAAATACAATAAGTTTCGAAAGAATTTTATAAATCTGTTCGAAATTATTGTCATTCAAATTTGGTGGAAGGAGTTTCGACAATTACTTGTTCTGTTGACCACACCTTTCTGCAACACGTTGTATATAATGTATACTAATAACGAACCGAGGTATATCTATGTACATATATAGACAGTATACATATACCTCATGGGAAGCGTGCGGTGACGACGCGAGTTTCACGCTTTTGTTCACCCAAAAATTGCTCAAAGCGCCTAAAAAAGTTTTCACTTCAAAAAAACAATTAATTTAGAATTTTTAGGATTTAGAGATATCTCTAGTATTATTTTTGTGGATAGAGGGTTTGTTCCATAAATGTTTGTATAAAAAAATAGATGGCGGTACAGCTGCGGTCGCTACTCAGATAATTCTTCGGTAAAAAGACCATGTTATGAGAGTTGGGCGGGCAAGTACAGTGATAATATAAAATAAGCTTACAACTGTATCTCTGTAGGGGTAGGCAGAGATCCAATGTAGCTTTTCTATTAACATGAATTGCGAAACTAACAAGTCGCTCGCCTGATGGTAAGCGTCACGCCTGCCCAAAAACATAAGCAACGCCACACAAAACTTTGAATTACTAAGCACTGCATGCCACTAGACTGCGCCCGTCACCCCGAGACATAAGTTGTTAAGTCTCATAATGTCCCGTCATTTTTGGCTTCTATATCTTTCAAACCGGAACACAACAATGCTTACACAATTTTGCTTGACGGCAGAAACAGACAAAGCGGTGGTACCAACCCAGACGGCCTCTCGCATACGAGGGACCTACCACCGTGTTGTGTTTTATTTGTATCAGTTTTACTATAAAACCTTAAACGCTTGGTGCTTCTCATATGGGCCAATTAATTTATAGCCGTTGTCCACTTTGTCTTGTCCTTCCGCCACCTGCGGAAAATAAATGCTTTAATTTATGAAACTGAATGCCTCGGTGGCGCAGTTGTAATGCTTACGTGTTACAACTGAGGCTGGCGCTGAGGTCTCGGGTTTGATCCCCGGGTCGGGTAAAATGGTATTGGGTTTTTCTATTACGAAATTCTCAGTATCAGCCCGGAGTCTGGAATTTGTGCCCGGTATGGCGATAGGCTCGCCCCCTATCACATCATGGGACGAAAATAATCTCGGCGAAATGTGGATGTACTCGTTATACCTTTGCCTACCCCTTCTGGGATTACAGGCGTGAGTACGTATGTATGAATAAATTACATTTAAATGGTTGGAACTAAAAAGCCACCAAGCAACAGTGTGTAAGGACTGATGTATTCCAGCTTGAAGGATATACGCATTCACGCCTGTAATCCCCAAAGGGGAAGGCAGAACTGTAACCAGTACATCCACATTGCGCGGAAATTATTTCCGTCCCATAATGTGATAGGGAGCGAAGCCTATCGCCATATAAGGCACAATTCCAGACTCCGGGCTGATACTGAGCATTTCGTAATTGAAAAACCCAATATCTCTTTTATCCGACCCGGGGATCGAACCCGAGACCTCAGCATTAGTCTCAGTCGAAACGCATACGCATTACAACTACGCCACCGAGTCAGTCATAGTATATAGTATAGTTATAAAACCCGACATAAATATTTGTGGATCACACAAACATTGTCTCGGTGCGGAGAACGAACACGCGGCCTCCCGCTTCACTGCCGACGACTCTCGTTGCGTGACGTAGGCTATCGAATCCATTCATATCATAATATAAAAAATAATTAAAAATCACTCAAAATTTTCGTCGAAATTTCAAACACCTTTTTTTGTGAAACTTGGTTCACGTTGTGGGGGTCAGTCTGCGGATCGCCCCATAAAATACCAAATACCATTAAATATATAGCACGAGAAGGCGGACTCTGCCATTAAGCCGGGATAACGCCAGGAAGAAAGAAAGAAAGAATATTCATGAAAATATGTTATTCAGAAATTCAAATTTCTAACATACTGCTAGAAATATTCATACAATTTTCCCAAAGCAACTGTTCAACTATTTCCATATATAAGTTTTGCCTTGAATAATATTAGAGATAGAATTTTAATCAAATTTTTAAAGGAATTCGGGCTGGCTCGATGAATGCGTTAGAGCTTTGAAGCTAGAATACAAAGGGTATAATAAGGTCTTATCTGTTATTTTTTTTATTAGCCCTGTATTATACATGTCACACTGCTGGGCACGGGCCTCCTTTACTGAATGAGAGAGGTCAGGCCTTCCACCACGCTGTCCTAATGCGGGTTGGCAGACTTCACATACCTTCAAAATTCTTATGAAGAACTTCTCAGGTATGCAGGTTTCCTCACGATGTTCCCTTCACCGTTAAAGCAAGCGATAATTAACAATTAATACACACATAACTTAGAAAAGTCACAAGTGTGTGCTCTTGAGGCTATTTTCGAACCTGCTACTTTCGTCTCGACAGTCCGTACCACTCCCCACTGAGCTATAGCTGCTTAAATAATAAAAATGTAATGCAATATTTAAAAAGGGAGAGGCTTACGTATAATTAACTAAGTTAAAAAGTATTTCAAGTATAAGGTCCTTTTATAATGTATAACAAAAAACCCTGTTGTTCCTTTTAACTGAGTTAATGGAATGTTGTTTTAAATATCATAAGGGGGTAAACGAAAACAACAACAACAACGACAAGTGGGTCACCTGATGGTTAGTGATCTGGACCACCCAACGTTGAAATACTAGAAAAATCATGGGCACCTTAAAAGAATAATAATTAAGGGACTGAGAAAAGAGAGAAGGTTTTGGATCTCTGAATACATCATCCACCGTACGAAACGCAGCAGCTAGCCGCTACTTTAAATAGATTTTCTGTGAGACAGTGGTAACGACCCTGTCAAACCGGCCTATTCATGCTGTAGACAAAGCTGTCTACAGCGTTGCTCTACTACTCGATATTCAAACGTTAGCAAATATTTCAAGTGAGAAAACTCTACCATAAAATCTGTTTGGACTTAGTATGAAACTTTTTTATGAAACGGAATAAGACAGTGAAATTGAGCACGAATATTGCTTATTAAAAATAATGAAACACGTGCATATACATATTATATACCGCACTTACGCCTGTATTCGCCGAAGGGGTTGGCAGATATGTAACTAGTACACCGATATTTGCCGAGGTTATATATCTCGATAGGCTCGTTAGTAACGAGCCTATCGCGATACCGGTCATAATTCTAGACTCCAGGCTGATACTCAGCATTCCATGTTTGAAAATTCCTATGTCACTTTACCTGACCCGGGGATCGAACCCGAAACCTCAGCACAGCAGTCGTACCGCGTACGCATTACAACTGCGCCACCGAGGCACTGTGAAACGTTTTTCACATTTTTGTAAAATTCCACTCACGAAAGAGGTGTGTTGAATTGTGTATATTATTAACTAGCCTTTACTCGCGGCTCCGCCCGCGAGAACGGCCTTTTCCGGGATAAAAAGTAGCCTGTGTTACTGTGTGATAATGTAGCTTTCCAACGGCATAAGAATTTTTGAAATCGGTCCAGTGGTTATAAATTAATTCGTACATTCAAAAATATAAATCTTTCCCCTTTATAATATTAGTGTAATCTACACTGTGTATATGTGAAAGTTTGAATGTTTGTAGATCAATCACATAGTAACGGCTGAACGGATTTGGATAAAATTTGGCGGAGAAGTAGCCCAAGACATAAATCAGAACATAGGCTACTTTTATCCCAGAAAAAAACATTAACGCGGGTGGAGCCGCGGGTAATAGCTACTTGGATGCAGTGTGTAAACATTATCAATAGCGAGTTTTCAATAAAAATCTAGGCTACTATGTAGCTTAACTGCAGTTTTACTTCAGTTATTACTGTTTGATTCAGTCGCATTCAGTGTTGCCAACTTCATGACATAAATTGCCATGATCGCCGATTCTATGGATTTACGTCTCTTAATAACGGTATTTGTTTGCAAATTTATTCTCTTTATAAGACAACTAGCTGCTGCCCGCGGCTCCACCCGCGTGAATGCCTATTTCCAGGATTAAAGTAGCCTAGTGGGCGCATCAAGCGAGTCCCGATGAGAAACGCGCTTGACAAAAATACTAATGTCGCTATTAAAAAATAGGGGTTGATCGTAGAGGGTTGAAAATTTAGGGTTTTATGTATTTTTTAATGCTGTAACCTGTAATGCTTCATAAAAAAATAAAATATTTTGTCTAAAACATAAAAAAATTAAAATTAGGGGTGGACCACCCTTAACATTTAGGGGGATGAAAAATTGATGTTGGCCGATTCTCAGATCTACCCGATATGCACACAAAATTTCATACAAATCGGTCCAGCCGTTTCGGAGGAGTATGGGAACGAACATTGTGACACGAGAATTTTATATACAACGTGTTATAGAAAGGGGCGGGCAAATTTAAGCAATGTATAGTGTAGGGTAAAGTATTTTATACTCCATAGTACCAAATCCGATTGCATTGTTAGGACATAATTATAGATTTTTCTTTTTTATCGAATGAGTAACATATCGATATCGACTTTCAACTTTGGACAACACTAAATGATAAACAGTGATACTTCAGACCTCCTTTCATTTAATTATTTTATAATTAAAAAACATTAAACAGTTGTCAAATGTCAATATTTATTTGACGCCGTCAGTTCGGCAATTTCTGATTTTATGAAGTATGATTACGAGTTCAAAAATATGTTGTTATGACTAAAAACAAGTATTATGTATTGGTATTATGTGTTGGTGCAACTGATAACAGCTTTTAAGAGGATCGTCGACTGTATTAAGCCAAATTCATAGATGAAAGACCCGAGAATGAAGTCTTTAAAATGCTTCTAAAGGATGGTACCTATATCGTCTTCAGCAAACACTCTTAGGTACTGATTTGTGTTTAAATTACAAGTTACGTACGTAGAATTGCGTACATCTTAATTAAGTTTATTAAAAAGTGAGTGTCGTTCGTAATAATTAATAGTGATGTCATCAATCTTATCGATCTTAATAAACGAGTGATTAAAATTAACGTGTAATTTCTGGATGTCTTGGTTTTGAAAGATCCGGTACATAAGTACTAATTGTAACGTGTATGTAATGACCCTAAAATATGACCACACCTTTCTGTAACACGTTGTATAAGAAGATATTCTACACCTAAGCGGGTGAAATCGGAAATGAAAGAATGGATACATGAAAAATTAGAAAATCAAGAAATAAAATTAACAATTATAATCTAATCAGAGGAGTTGGAGTCAGGCAGATGGCCGGTCGTAAAAACTACAAGCTAAATCATTCTGTTAAATGTGTTAGAATGCATGTTGAGCCGATCCCACTGCGAGTGGGATGGATAAGGGCAAGTGGAAGAAAATAATCTAATCAATTGTCAATCGGTACTATAAATTATGTGCAAATAAAACGATATTTTTTGCTTTCACTTTTTTTGAAGCTTATCCTGGCAGTCTCTTATTGGACAATCATTACCGAAGTTTATATACATACATATATAAACTCACGCCTGTTTCCCATAGGGGTAGGCAGAGACAACGGATTTCCACTTGCTACGATCCTTGCATACCTCTTTGGCCTCATTCACTCTCATAAAAATTTTCATACATGCACGTCGGTTTAGGGTACGCTTTGCCGAAGTTTGATGTTTAGTATATACTCACGAACTACTATACTATCAAAAATTAAAATTAGCAGTTGGTAGAATTTTGGCATACGCCCTCACGCCTGTAATCCCCGAAGGAGTAGGCAGAGGTGTAACCAGTACACACCCACATTTCACCGAGAATATCTCCGTCCCACAATGTTATAGGGGGCGAGCCTATCACCATACCGGGCACAAATTCCAGACTCTGGGCTGATACTAAGCATTTTATAATAGAAATACCCAATATCACTTTACCCGACCCGGGGATCGAACCCGAGACCTCAGCACAGCAGTCCTAACGCGTATGCATTATAACTGTGCCACCGAGGCAGTCGCGTAAGCTGCGTCAAGGGTTGCCTAACTCGCTAATCGTTTACCGATCAGTGAGTTTAACTGACTTGAGCGGCGCTTTATTAATCTACGTGGTACACAACAATTAAGTGTAGTATATTTTTTTAGTGTATTCTGTAGACACTTTTGTCTGCAGAATGAGCCGGCTCTTCCGGGTCATTACCACTTTATCTAAGAAAACCGACCTAAAGTAGCAGCTTGCTGCTGCGTTCTGTACGGTAAGTGGCCATACTGAGGCCAAATCCCCCTCCCCATCCCAATATCTTAATTATCTCCTTCTTTTAAGATCGGCAACGCGCCCATGATTATTTTGGTATTGTGGGCGTACATGGCCAGTGGAGATCACTTACCATCAGGTGACCCACTTGCTCGTGTGCTGAACTATGCCATAAAAAACAATTTATTTTCATAAATATATTAATTGTAACTAATTTAAATGTCCACTCTTCTTTATCCATCTATGCCCTTGGATAGTCGCATGAATCCAAGAGATGACATCCTCTGATGATATTAATGTGACGAAGGTCGAACCTACTGACTCCTCGGAACAATTGGCTGGTTTCCATGACGACACGATGCCCAGTAGAAGTCCATTTAGAACTACTGGTGCGCCTGTGTCTCTCTAAAAACAGAAAATCATTTTATCTACAGCACAAATAGGTCGTCTCAACTGAGGTGGTACCACTGTCTCATAGAAAACTGGCGTAAAGTGGAAGCTTGCTGTTGTATTTCATACGGTGAGTGAGATATCCGGTGGCCTAAATCCCCCTCCCTTTTACAAGGTGGTAGGTCCCTCGTATGCTAGATCTGGGCTGGTACCACTGCTTTGTCTATTTCTGTCGCCAAGCAATAGTGTGTAAGCACTGTTGTGTTCCAGTTTGAAGGGCATTGAAGCCAGTAATTACTGGACTTTATGAGGCTTAACAACTTATGTATCAGGGTGACGAGCACAGTCCAGTGCCATGCAAACTTTCTGTGTGTCATTGCTTCTGTTTATGGGCAGACGTGGCGCTTACCATCATGCGAGCGACCTGCTCGTCTCGTCATTCAAGCTAATAAAAAGAAAAAAAGCTTACCCCACAAGAGTCCGTATTGACTGCTGGGTCTAGGCACATCATGATGTCAGGTTTGTTAATGTCCAATGCCATCAATTCATCAGCACATTCTTCAGGATCTGATGGGTGGAGATGCGTCACTGACAGAATACGTCGCCGGATAATGGAATCCATTGATTCTATGTGATTGGGTTTGGTCAAATTCTGATTCTGAAAAAGTTTTTTTTTCATATAGGTACTATAAAATAAGATATGCGAAAGGCCTGGAGTTAATTTTTCGCTATCAAATATTTATGGGTGGTTCATGTACCAAAGGAATACCTTTGAAATCTGTCGGCCAAAGACTTGGCACTAGCGAAATTAAGTATCAATGGACCAGTATCTACTACGATTTAAATTGTGTTTCAGCAATCTTTGTTTGTCTTGGGAAACTTTGAGAGCAATGATGGTGATACAATATTTCATTAAATACTAATATTTTCTTACGAGACCCGGGACATGGTTTCTACAGTGTGTTATAGAAAGGTGTGGTTAAATATTTCCGTCCAATGATGAGATGGGGGTAAGCCTATCGCTATACCGGGCATTCCACTCCCAGACAACTTATGCCCGATTTCAACTCAGGTTCTCAGGGTTTCTGTCTCAATACTTTGCTAGGTTAATGAGTCTATAGCTAAGACTATAGGTGAAAGACTACTTACGAAAGGTATTTATTGTGCCGAAGTGAATGGGTGGGTCTGAAGAAGAGAAGAAGACTGTATGAGACTGTCGATCAACTAAATGATCTCCGAAAAGGACACGTCACGAGCAACCGGCAAAAATATATGATTTTTATGAATGTGGAAGAGGGTAAACAGGTGTATCAGCATCTCAGCTTGAGGTATCCATTAACCTCTGCCTACCCCTATGGGATATAGGTGTCAGTGTGTATGTAAGTTAAGACTATATTATTGACCTTTACCTACCAGCGCAGAAAACCAAGAAGTCACAAGATAGTGAGTAGCTGTAATCATCTTTGGCGTCTTCTGCAACCGTATAGCCCTGATACTTGGAGTAAACCTCACCGCCTCTGGTAACATCAGCAAGGCGATGTCAAACATTGGCCTCTGGTCGTCGAAGTATGGGTGGATTTGGAATAATTTGATGGGGAGGAGTATACCTCCCTTCTTGTAGTTGATACTGCCAAGTCTCACGCGCAGGGTCTTTACTGTCTCTCTGGTTCTGGAAAAGAGCGATCTGCTTTGACTATATTGGGTTTTTAATTGGTTGGTGGTACCTCGGGAGATACTCTTAGATGTAAATTGGTATAATGCTACTTAAAGAGATGTGACAAGACAATCATAGGTACTAGCTATTTTTCTTCCTTCCATCCTCCTCTTAAAAAAATCTTCCTCGTAAAATTAATCAGCCTCATTTGGCACAGCAAGCGAGTAACCAGCTGTGAAACGAGAGGCGACAGGTTCAATCCCCCTACCGAATCCCCGCACTAAGACACAAGTTTGTGTGATCCACAAACATTTGTTTCGGGTCTTGGTGTTGTAAGATGTGATCGTGGGGTCAGGACTAGATGTGTAACTGTTATTTATTTTATTTTAACGGCTAAGGAGAGAATCCTGGGTTATCCATGAAAAATTCGATAGTATGTGAAGTCCATCAATCTGCAGCAGACCAGCGCATTGGACGAAAGGCCTAATCTCCCATATTAGTACAGGAAGCCCATGCCCGTGATGGGATATCATCCGGGGTTGATATTAATGTTATTATGATTATTTCCAAGAACTACTTACAAAAACAAACTATCAGCAGCAGTGAGTACCCAGTTTTCATCAATTAGCGCACCAGCACTGATATACTTCGATCTTCTTAATATCGCAGCTACGTATGGAAATACTTCGCTATCTGTCACCATAGTGTGATCATCCAGATCTGAATACTTAGATTCCTTAGCTTCTAGTGATGTTATTCCATCTATTTTTGCATTATTTATTGGTATAACTAGTATTATAGGTATTACTACAAGGAATCTAGGCATTGTTAGTTCAACAACTACTACTGAAATGGCAAAATTGTTTAGGTTTATGTAATGTTTTGAAACAATGTTTACAGTTTTAGAAACAATGTTGTGTTGAAATAGCATTTTTTTTACCTGCGTCAGACATTGATTGCATGATTTGAACTTGTTGACTTTTAATTTTAAGATTTTTTAACTGACTTCGTAAAGGAGATGTCTAATCGACTATAATTTGTATATATTACGCGATTACTCCGCCAAATGAACCTGATTTTTTCCCATATGAATTCACTTAGTTAAGATCTGATGAGTTAAAATGAAACTCAACAAATAAAAACACACACGTTATGATATTGGGTCATAAATCTATAATTTATACTCCATAGCGTTACCTAATACTAAATATTGGAAAAGATATAAAGAAAAAACAAAACCCTCATCAAAAAATTATATTAAAAAGTCACAAAATAATCTCTTACATGATGCGAAGAATCTAGAAGTACTTTTAGAGTTGGTGTAATTTCAGTTGATAGACACGGAATCGGCATTAACTTCTTACAATTCTGGATACAAAAACAATATACGCTCACGTATGTATCCCCAAAGTGGTAGGTAGTAGTGTAACTAGCGCTGCAGCCACTTTTCGCCGAGCTTAGTTGCGTCCCATGATGTGATAGGGAGCGAGCTTATCATCATATCCCGTATTCTAATACCGTGAAACTTATATATGTGATCGTATTGAAAATTCACATACACCTTGGTATGAAGCCAATATACAAAATTAAAAAAAAAACATACAAGACCACGCACACTATACATAAAGCGAAACATCGTTCCGTAAAATATAAAAAAACCACGTTGTAACATATTTTACAAACATTACACCAAAGTGGAGGCATTTTTGTACCAAGGACACTCAGGGGCACCACAGTCTGAAAATAATAATATGTCAACGTATTTGATGTGACAATATAGCCTACGTGTTTATAACAGCTTTGTATTCAGCATGTATGGGCCAACTCAACCAGTGTGCAATATCTCAAAATAGCCAGCCCCAAGATAACTACTTCAACCGCCATCTCCCGTAACTCCTTGCCTCTGATAATGGTAAGTTAAATATTTCATAAACTGACTTTAAAACCCGAATTGCGGGCATTTGCTATCTTCCGTTGAGAAGTTCCCCTTTTCCCTCATACTCCGTCATCCGTCCGTGGAGATTTCTTACCATCACGTGATCCACTTGAGTACTCCACTGCTGGCCTTCTGCAAAAAAGAGATTTGAAGTAATTACTAAACCATGTAACTTATATATTTTTTCTGCCTGGAATTATCTCGGCTTAATATCAGGGTCAGCCTTCCAGTTTGCTCGGTCTTCTCTGTAGTGAGATCATTGGCTCTCATGTCTTTCATTAAAACGTCAAGTTAGTGCTTACAGGCTCACTCGCGTAAAATTACTGAAATGGTGTTACCACTAAGTGACTCCGCTCCACTCGTTTCTCTCGTACTATGTATAGTGACTTCACAAAGCTCGATTATAGTAGATCAATTAACTTGAATCAGTAAAAGCTGTATGGATTTCGATGCTCAATTGAATTGAAAGTGAAATTATTATAAACACATGCGATTTAGCAGTTGACGAAATCGAATCATGTGAACCCGCTTTAAGATATTTAGACTGTGGCATTACTGTTAGCCCCCAAGGATATGAGCGTGGTTTTCTAAATACGACATTAGACCCTGAGGATATCATTTTAGAAGATTATGATGGTTACGTTGCTAGAAGCACAGGTTTTAAAACAGGTCGCTAAGATAAAGCAACTTCAGTACTCTGATTTAAATAACCACTTCAGCAATTTTTACGTTTTCAGAAATATGAACGTGAGATGATTTTAATACAAAACTCTTACTTATTAAGTACTTATTTTTAAACCTCAATAAAAAGAGGGATGTCATAAGTTTGAGTTTTTAAGTTCGAATATGATTTCTTAAGGACAAAGAAATATGAAATGAAAGCATAAATTTCATAAAAAAATATGAAACGATATATATTGAAAGACATATGGTTGAATTTCTTGGTGCTTCTTCTCAGACCTACGGGCACTGAAGCATCGGTAGATGTTTTAATGTTAAATGTTTTATTAAATTATTGACTTATGAAATAAACTATTGTGGCCTGCTGATCTCATTAATCAAGCTATTTTTTTGTTTACACCCAATTTCGGATATAATTAAAATAGGCTATTTTTTAAATAACTGACGAGACGAGCCGGTCGTTCATCATGATAAGGCTCTGATTTCAAAATCCTGACAAAAGTCCTGATTTCTATGAAAAGTCCTGACGTTTTCCACAAGCGCGCGCGGTAATGAGCAGTGTTTAACCACTGTTGTATTTCTGTTTAGACATTGAAGCCAGTGAAATTACTGGTCATTATGCGACTTAACATATCATGATTCAGGGTGACAAGCGCAGTCCAATGGCATGTAGTGCTTTGTAATTGAAAGTTGCGTGTGATATGCTTTTTGTTTATGGGCAGGCGCTTACCACCAGACGAGTGACCTGCTTGTTTCGGACGAGCATCCAGGTTCGCGTCCGGCAGTCGTCATCGCAGGGCGCTGTGGTCGCCAACATCTGAAGGCCAATTCTCGTATAAAATTAGATTGTGATATGACTAAAAATGGTATACTGCTTCTCTGTTTAAGTTCAGTCTGGTGTCAATATAATCTCATCTCAATCTCATTGCGATCTCAATTCAGTCACAATTTTGACGTTTATATAAGGACTTTTATTAAAAATGTTAGCAGATACTGTTTTGGCTTCAGTCAACTTTTATTCTATTTTCGATCTCATTACGGTCTATGTTCACATTTTGACGTTGATTATTGGTTTAAGACGGCTTTAAATAATTATGCCCGTTTTCACCATCAATCCCTAAGTTTGGGTAAAACTCTTAGACATTTTAAGTATTAATTTTGTTTTCAAAATCACTTAGGGGACACCTATGCTTCTAAGGTGGCCCTTAACTACGTGAAATCAAACTTAGGTAAGGGATAGATTTAAGGGGTTCCATAGGTTAAGGGATCCTTAGTTAGGAAGTGTTTGAAAACTGGCATATCATTAGCAACTTTCTTGACACTAAAAATGGATCGGAATGATATTCCGAACATTTTTAATTAAGAAAATTCGCCTTCAGACTGCCTTAACATAATTTTGAACACAATGTCTGCTGAATATGTAAATTTGGTAGAAAATTACAGAACATCTAGTACTTTCCACTCAACTTAAGTATCTAATTGTACTTAACAATAATGTTACACGATTGGCTGGTTATTTCCATTATTTTTATAGCTACCAATCGATTCTGTTCAAATGTGAAATGTGTGGATGCGAACATTAACGGCCGAAAGATTTGCCTTACTTTTTTTAAAAGAACATATTTTTTACAGCATAGGCCGGCAAGCGAGCAAGTGGGTCACCTGATGGTAAGTGATCTCCACCGGCCATGTACGCCCACAATACCAAAATAATCATGGGCGCGTTGCCGCCTTATAGAAAAGGGATAAATAAGGTATTGGAAAGGGCAGAGGGATTTGGGCCTCCAGATATCTCACTCACCGTACGTAACACAGCAGTAAGCAGCTAATTTACGCTGGTTTTTTGTGAGACAGCGGTAACGACCCGGACGAGCCGGCTCATTCATGCTGTAGACAAAACTGTCTACAGCGTGGTTCTACGACTTTACTAGACCTAATTGCTGTACTCTGATACGTCAATTAAATTTAATGATTCGTTAGCCTTTTCTTAGAATTCGATTATTTTCCAGACGTGAATTAAGCTTATTTCTGGAATAAGTTAACTGCTCTTAGAATATTTTCTGTACCTACTTAGTAACTTAAATGATTAACGGGCTCCTAAATATAATTGTCTCGGAGAGACCAGCGCAATCCAGTGCCATGCAGTGGTTTGTAATTCAAAGTTGTGTGGCGTTACTTCAGTTTATGGGCAGGCGTGGCGCTTACCACTAGGCGACCTGTTCGTCTCGTCATTCAAGCTAATAATAAAAATTTCATTTTTTATGAGTAGTAGAGCCACGCGGTAGACACTTGTCTACAGCATGAATGGGCTGGTTCGTCTGGGTCGTTACCACTGTCTCACAGAAAACCGACGTAAAGTAGCAGCTTGCTGCTACGTTTCGTATGGTGAGTGAGTTATCCGCAGGCCTAAACCCTCTCCCCTTCTCAATCCCTTTATATATTTTATTTTATTTTTATTGATTTATTTTTAGAAAGCTTACAGACTAATTACATTAAATTTGGTTACATAGGTGCATAATCAGGTTTCCAAAAACAAGCCTTCACATTTAAGTATTAAACTATCACCCATGTAGAACAAGAAGAAAAGTATTACACTAGTACTATTTGCAATAGTAAACTTTTACAGTTTATTATCCCTTTCCTTTAAGGTCGGCAACGCACCCATGATTCTTTTTGTATTGTGGGCGTACATGGGCGGTGTAGATCACTTACCGTCAGGTGACACACTCGCTCGTGTACGAGTACATACCTCGCTGATATAAAATATAGAATTTCAATTTCTTTCGCCTCAAAGGAATATAAAAAACTTTTATCATATCAACTGAACGTATTATAAATTGTAGTCTCTCGTCTTATTAATATCGTAGTTATATTATGTCCAAGGCGATCATACTAATATGAAAAATGACGCGGGTATTACGATGTTCTTTATGTAAGAACTGGGGCCTTATTCTGTATGACCGCATTAACTCGTAACGCGCATGTTTACGTTAACTTTGTGAAATCTGGGGCCGTATTCCCTGTGACGGTATAAACTCATAACGCGACCGCGTTACGCCAACTTCGCGAAACAAACATCGAGTAGCATATTTTAAGCCAATATCAAATATTCTTATCAATACCTAATGCACCTTAAATGCTGACATCTCCGTGGCGCAGTGGGCGAGTGGCCGAGTGACTGGCTGCTAGGCGAGAGACCGTGGTTCCGATTCCCACACCGAGACAAAAGTTTGTATGATCCACTAATATTGGTCTCGGGTCTGGGTGTTGTGGGACCGCAAGCCCGTAGAAAGAACGCTCGTAGTTCCTGATACCCTCGATGCAGGTTAACCTAGTATGGGGTCAGGGCTATGTGTGTGACTGTTGGGTGTATTTATTTTTATTTATTTATCTACTATTAAAAATGTGAAAGTTTGAATTTTGAGAATGTGGATGTATGTTAGTCAATCATCGATGAAATTTGGCACACATGTAGATCATGACCTGGACTAGGACATACACTATCCTAAAAAGGACGTTGACGCGGGCGAAGCCACGAGCAAAAGCTAGTTCTTTTTAAAATTTGACATTAACTTAGAAAACATCACTCAATGCCAATTTGACGAAGTCAACGCAACGCGTTGATGTTACTGTAACACGGGCGCGTTACGAGTTGACACGCTCATAGGGAATAATGCCCCTGTGCGTCACACTAGTCGTGAAATAATAAGAATTTTTGTTTCTAAGCGTCTGGCTATACCGTTTCAGTCAAAGACTTAAATGTATACTACCAGACGGGCTGTTTAGAAGTAAAATTGCGTCACATGACAATGGAGTTTGACAGCTCACAAACGGGGAGGGCGATAGGGGTTCTAATGGAAAGTAAGCGAGATGGTAATCTTGAGTTACGGTTAATTGACCGCAAGTTAGTGGTTCAATTTCTATGTTCCGCGCAGCTTGTCTCGTAGTATACATTAAAGTCTTTGGTTTCAGTACGTAAATAATGACTAGCAGAATATTGCTACCTATGAAAAACATATTAAGCAATGAAAATTCCGAGCAGCTATATATTCTTTTTTTAACTGACTTCAATAAGGAGGTTACGTTATGTTTCTTTTGTTATATGCACCGATTTGTCGATTTTATTTATATGTATTCAACGAAAAATAGAGGAAGTTTCTTGTAGTGTGGGTATTACACTACAAGTTATCTTATGTTACGAGTGGTAAAGCCACGCTGTAGACACTTTTGTGTACAACATGAATGGGCCGGCTCATCCGGGTAGTTACTACTGTCTCACAGTAACCGACATAAAGTAGCAGCTTGCTGCTGCGTTTCATTCGGTGAGTGAGATATCCAGAGGACCACATTCCACTCCTTCTCAATCCCTTAATTTTCCCTTTCATTTAAGTTCGGCAAGGCGTCTATAATTCTTCTGGTATTGTGGGCGTTAATGGCCGATGGAGATCACTTACCATCAGGTGACCTACTTGCACGTTTGTCGGCCTATACTATAAAAAAAAACTTAGTTTGGTGTCAGAACTATGAGTGTCTGTTAGGTGTATTTCTGATTACAGATGAAAGATGTAGTTAAATGCCAATTTGATACCCCGTAAGTCCCCTAAAGTTTCTTATATCCACGATACAGGTTATCTTAGTTTGGTGTCAGGACTATGAGTGTCTGTTAGGTGTATTTCTGATTACAGATGAAAGATGTAGTTAAATGCCAATTTGATACCCCGTAAGTCCCCTAAAGTTTCTTATATCCACGATACAGGTTATCTTAGTTTGGTGTCAGAACTATGAGTGTCTGTTAGGTGTATTTCTGATTACAGATGAAAGATGTAGTTAAATGCCAATTTGATACCCCGTAAGTCCCCTAAAGTTTCTTATATCCACGATACAGGTTATCTTAGTTTGGTGTCAGGACTATGAGTGTCTGTTAGGTGTATTTCTGATTACAGATGAAAGATGTAGTTAAATGCCAATTTGATACCCCGTAAGTCCCCTAAAGTTTCTTATATCCACGATACAGGTTATCTTAGTTTGGTGTCAGGACTATGAGTGTCTGTTAGGTGTATTTCTGATTACAGATGAAAGATGTAGTTAAATGCCAATTTGATACCCCGTAAGTCCCCTAAAGTTTCTTATATCCACGATACAGGTTATCTTAGTTTGGTGTCAGGACTATGAGTGTCTGTTAGGTGTATTTCTGATTACAGATGAAAGATGTAGTTAAATGCCAATTTGATACCCCGTAAGTCCCCTAAAGTTTCTTATATCTACGATACAGGTTATCTTAGTTTGGTGTCAGGACTATGAGTGTCTGTTAGGTGTATTTCTGATTACAGATGAAAGATGTAGTTAAATGCCAATTTGATACCCCGTAAGTCCCCTAAAGTTTCTTATATCTACGATACAGGTTATCTTAGTTTGGTGTCAGGACTATGAGTGTCTGTTAGGTGTATTTCTGATTACAGATGAAAGATGTAGTTAAATGCCAATTTGATACCCCGTAAGTCCCCTAAAGTTTCTTATATCCACGATACAGGTTATCTTAGTTTGGTGTCAGGACTATGAGTGTCTATTAGGTGTATTTCTGATTACAGAGGAAAGATGTAGATAAATGTCAATTTAATACCCCGTAAGTCCCCTAAAGTTTCTTATATCCACGATACAAGTTATCTTTGTTTGATTTCAGAACTATAAGTGTCTGTTAGGTGTATTTCTGATTACAGATGAAAGATGTAGCTAAATGTCAACTTGATACCCCGTATTTTACCCCAACATCTCTCGGCCGCAACTGTAACACGAGATGTAAATTAGTATTGCTATTATCGAAACAGCTCGTGTGTGAAGTGACACGTGTCACCGCGTCGCCAATGCTTATTTAAATTAACTTTATTCATACCATGTGTGGAATACGTGACAGGGTACCCCGTGTAATTGGATTTTGATTAACTTTAGACGTTGCAAAAAATTCTTAAAACAAGGGGTATCCGTTAGAAGAAAGCGAGGCAATTTCCGTTTTTTTTTATTATTATAACATAGGTCGTCAAACATGCAAGTGGGTCACCTGATGGTAAGTGATCTCCCCCGACTATGAACGCCTACAATACCAAAAGAATTATAGACGCGTTACCGAGCTTAAATAGAAGGGAGGGAATACAAATTAGGACCTGCGATCCCACAGAAATTAATAAATATAAGAAGTATTTTTCTTGGCTGCCTCAGTGGCGCATTTGTAATGTGTATTCGTTACGACTGAGGCTGACGCTACGATCTCGGGTTTGATCGCCGGGTCGGGTAAAAGTGATATTGGGGGTTTCTATTGCGAAATACTCAGTATCGATCCGGAGGTTGGATTTGTGCCCGGTATGGCGATAGGCTCGCCCCCTATCACATTATGGGAGATACGCTCGGCGAAATGTGGGTCTACTGGTTACACCTCTGCCTACCTGTATGTATGTAAATATTGTTCTTAGTTTAAATACACCTCACGCTATATGGCGAGACGATACCGGTCGATTTTGAAAGGAGTGCATTCCCTTTAGAAGATTTTTGTATCGTAGTTTGCCATGCCATAAACTCGAATGCCGTTAAGCGTGGTTGCCTTGTTGTATATTTAAGCAGTACAGTAAGGTGACATAAACGTTTTGATTTTATAGTGATTTCTTATGTTTACGCGAATATTACACATTTAATTAAAACTAGTTTATACGGATTTTCACCTCAACACACCGTGAACTCTTTCTGTGTAGATCGGACTAGTGTCAACAATTTTTAAAAAAAATTATAAAATAATTGTATTATTTTAAAATGAAGGTAGCCAATGTAACATTAACTTTTCGAGACGACCTACACCTCAGTCTCTCCCGTGACCACGAAGGCTGAAAGCTTTCGTAACGTCGGGACTAAAATAAAATTAAACCGGGAAAAAATCCGTATAAACTAGTTTTATTTCAACGTTTTGATTTTAATTATAATAATCCAGTATCACGGTCGATGCTCTGAAGAATTGCTTTGAGATAGTCTCCGTGGCGCAGTGGGCGAGTAGCCGCCTGCGAAGCGTGAGGAAGCCGAGGGTTCGATTCCCGCACCGTGGCAAATGTTTGTGTGGCCCACAAATATTTCTTTCGGGTCTGGGTGTTGTGGGACCGCAAGTCCCTCGTAGTTCTTGGTACCCACGATACAGGTAAACCTAGTGTGGGTTCAGGACTATATGGGTGTATTTATTTATTTATTTATTTTTATTTATATAATTGACTAGCCAACAATTGTTTGCACCAATACAAGTGCAAATAAAATTCAATAAAACTTATATAAATGCAACAACTACTTACTGGCTAATACCACATGCACAACTAGGTAAACTTTTGAATTAACTTATATTAATAGAATTAACGTCACAAAACAAAAAATACTATTACTACTATAAATTATGTAAGATTAAAATAAAAAAAATAAGTAGGTATACATTTAAAATAACAATTCATCAATCATTGAATTATTTTATCCTATACTATTGTATTTATTTATATTATATTTTATTTATACCAATTTTCTTTAAAGAACTATGCGTGCTGGCTTTTTGAGCCACAGATTTGAGAACTTCTGCATTTCAACTTGAGCTAAGAAGTTCGCAAAACTTCTGTCACACCATTAATTTGTCTAATAGTTTGCCAGTGCCAAAGACTTTGTCCGGTGCACATGTTCTGTACTTCTTACTTTTTACTTTTTGACAGCCTCCGTGGCGCAGCGGGCGAGTAGCCGGCTGCGAAGCGAGAGGCCGTGGGTTCGATTCCCGCACCGAGACAAATGTTTGTGTGATCCACTAATATTTGTCTCGGGTCTGGGTGTTGTGGGACCGCAAGTCCCTCGTAGTTCCTGATACCCACGATACAGGTTAACCTAGTGTGGGGTCAGGACTATGTGTGTGACTGTTGGGTGTATTTATTTATTTATTTATTTATTTTATATATGGGATCTTTTAAATGAAGTGTGAAGAAGCAGTTAGGCATGTCGATATAAATCTGCCGACCTACGATAGATCGATACGATACGATAGACTCGGCGACGCAGTTGTAATGCGTACGACGCAGTACGACTGCTATGTTAAGGTATCCGGTTCGATCCCCGGGTCGGGGAAGTGATATTGGGTTTTTGTATCATGAAATTCTTAGTATCAGCCTGGAATTGTGTGGGGTACGGCGATAGGCCCGCCCCCTACCACATCATAGGACGGAAGCTCAGCAAAATGTCAGTGTATTAGCTGCCTACTCCTTCGGGGATTACAGGCGTGAGTGCGTATGTTAAAAAAACAAGTTAACTTACTGCATCTCTTAATACTTTGCATGCTTACTCTACCGAAAAAAATTGCAGCGGTTATAAGGGGAAAGCTAAAATAATGCAAGTTGGTGTTAAAGACCTGTGCAGTGTCTAGACAAAAGCAACTAAAATCAACGGTGTGGGCAGAGGTTTACAGTTTTCATTTTGGAGATAAAGAAAAAAAAAGATTTTTTATCCGTGAGAACCTATTATTAGGACTCTATATTCTATATCTTACTGTTATTTTTATTATTATTTGTTATAATATATATAATAATAATACAAGCCCTGTATTATACATGTCCCACTGCTGGGCACGGGCCTCCTCTACTGAATGAGAGGGGTTAGGCCGTAGTCCACCACGCTGGCCTAATGCGGATTGGCAGACTTCACATACCTTCGAAATTCTTATGGAGAACTTCTCAGGTATGTAGGTTTCCTCACAATGTTTCCTTCACCGTTAAAGCAAGTGATAATTAACAATTAATATACACGTAACTTAGAAAAGTTAGAGTTGTATGCTCTTGGGGCTGGTTTCGAACCTGCGACTTTCGTCACGACAGTCCATACCACTCCCACCTGAGCTATCACTGCTATTATTTGTTGCTTATCCTAAAATAAAATAAATAAATAAATTAAAAAAATAGATTGAGTGACGAAACGAGCAGGTCGTCCACCTGGTAAGTGCCACGCCTGCCCATAAACAGAAGTACAAAGAACTTTGAATTACAAAGCATTGGATGGCATTGTACTGCGCTCGTCACACAAATACCAGTAATGCCCAATAATTTCACTGCATTCAATGCAACTGAAATGTGTCCGGTATGGCGATAGGCTCGCCCTGTCTTATCATGGGACGAAATAAGCTCTGTTAACCATAGGTGCAGTACTAGTTACACGTTTACCCCTTCGAAGACATAGGCGTGAGTATCTTACTAATACTATACTATCATACTTACATTCACATTTATCATATTAGTATTACGCTTTCACTCAAAACAACTTAACCGATCATCATGAAACTTTGTACACATATTCTTGGAGGTATAAGAAGTAACATAGGATACTTTTTATTAAAAAAAATATCTACTTGTTTGTTACGCTTTCATGCAAAAACGACTTAACCGATCATCATGAAACTTTGTACACATATTCTTGGAGGTATAAGAAGTAACATAGGATACTTTTTATGAAAAAAAAATCTATTTGTTTGTTACGATTTCACACAAAAACTACTTAACCGATCATCATGAAACTTTGTACACATATTCTTGGAGGTATAAGAAGTAACATAGGATACTTTTTATGAAAAAAAAATCTATTTGTTTGTTACGATTTCACACAAAAACTACTTAACCGATCATCATGAAACTTTGTACACATATTCTTGGAGGTATAAGAAGTAACATAGGATACTTTTTATTAAAAAAAATATCTACTTGTTTGTTACGCTTTCATGCAAAAACGACTTAACCGATCATCATGAAACTTTGTACACATATTCTTGGAGGTATAAGAAGTAACACAGGATACTTTTAATGAAAAAAAAAACTATTTGTTTGTTACGATTTCACGCCTAAATCACTGAACCGATTTTGATGTAGAGATAGATGGGACCCTGGAGACGGTTATAGGCTACGTTTTATTTCGAAAAGTCAACTCACGCGGGCGGAGCCGCGAGCAAAAGCAAGTAAGTTATAAAAATGTTTATTTATTTTAAAAAATGTGTTACACTGCCATCTACCAGATTGAATACGAACTAATTTCAACAATTTAAGCCCAATGAACTGATAATATATTTAGTTTGCTCTATGTTTCACAGATGCTATGTTTCATGCAGCGATAGCTCGGCTGACAGTGGTTCGGACTGTCCAGACAAAAGTCGCAGGTTCGAAACTACCTCCAAGAGCAACCATTGACTGTTTAATAACATAGGCCACCAAACGAGCAAGTGGGTCACCTGATGATAAATAAATAAATAAATACACCCAACAGTCACACACATAGTCCTGACCCCACACTAGGTAAATACCCGTAGGTATCAGGAACTACGAGGGACTTACCGTCCCACAACACCCATATCTGAAACAAATTTTTGTGGGTCACACAAATATTTGTCTCGGTGCGGGTATCGAACCCACGCCCTTTCGCTGCGCAGCTGGCTGCTCGCCTACTGCGCCACTGAGGCTGTCAACAGTAAACATAGTGTAGACAATTTTGTCTACAGCATGAATGGGCCGGCTCGTCCAGGTTGTTACCACTGTCTCACAGATAACAGACGTAAAGTAGCAGCTTGCTACTGCGTATCGTACGGTGAATGAGATATCCGGAGGCCCAAATCCCCTCCCCTTCCCAATTTGTAATTATCCCTTTCCTTTAAGGTAGGCAATGCGCCCATGATTCTTTTGGTATTGTGGATGTACATGGGCGGTGGCAATCACTTACCATCAGGTGGCCCACAGGCTCGTTTGAAGGTCTACGCTATACAAAAAATTGCTTTTGACTGCCCGAAACAGTCGCAACTATTCATATAGTCCCACATAGGTCGATTAAAAATACTTAGTTCGATAAAAAGTCGAACGTTCTGGAAAGAAATGTATGGAAGTGGGGCTTTTTTATTATCAGCCTGAATGGTGAGACGAGCAGGTCGCTCGCCTGATGGTAAGCGCCATGCCTGCCCATAAACAGAAGCAACACCACACAGAACTTTGATTCACAGAGCACTGGACATTGGACTATTCTCGTCACCCCGAAACGTAAGATGTTAAGTCTCATAATGCCCAGTAAATAATTGCACTGGCTTCAATTTCCTTCAAACTGGAACACAACAGTGCTTACACACTGCTGCTTGGCGGCAGAAATAGACAAAGCGCTGGTACTAACCTAGACGGCCTCTCGCATACAAGGGACCTACCATATTGTAAGAGTTAATAAAACGCAAAAATTTGCCAAATGTTTAATCAAATTACACACAATTTATTAAAATAATTACATCACATTTTACTTATTCATATTGGGTTTTTTCTATTACAAAATGCTCAGTATCAGCCCGGAGTCTGGAATTGTGCCCAGTATGGCGATGGGCTCGCGCCCTATTACATCATGGAACGGAGATTCGCTTGGCGAAATGTGGGTGTACTGGTTACACCTCTGCCTATCCCTTCGGGGATTACAGGCGTGAGTGCATATGTATGTACATTTTACCTGACAGTAAAATAGCCCTACAATAACATACTCCTATATCTTAAATGTAACCCTATATAATCCTTGACTTAGATCGATATTTCTTAACTTAATATTTCCTTATTATAAAACAATTCATTGAGATATCAAAAAAACAATGCTATAAAACGATCCATTATAATTAGGAACTAAATTTTAAGCAATCTTTTTAAGCTTTTTTTATTACATATACCGACAAACGAATAACTCGGTCACCTGATGGTAAATGTTCACCACCGCGTACATGGACGCCCACAATACAAAAAGAGTCATAGGCGCGTTGCTGACCTTAAAGGAAAGGGATAATTAAGAGATTGGGAAGGGGAGGGGATTTGGGCCTTCGGATATCTCACTCACCGGACGAAACGCAGCAGCAAGCTGCTACTTTACGTCTGTTTTCTGTGAGACAGTGGTCATGACCCGGACGGGTCGGCCCATTTATATTGTAGACAAAATTGTCTACAGCGTGGCTCTAACACTCTTACTACCACAAGCTTATTCTAATCCTATAAAAATATTTCAGTAATTTTCTTTTACTTTGTACCATTAAATGAAGCGTGCCAAATTTTTGTGTAACACATTTAATGTTGGAGAAGGTAAAAGACAAAGAGGAAGGAGCCCGTAACTTTGATATGACCAGGTGTTGAAACACCTTTTTACAAGGTGATCAAATTTTCTACGTGCCCATATACCACTCGCAGTGGGGTCGGCGCAACATGTTTTTATCACATGTTACAGAACGATTTGGCTTGTAGTTTTTTCGTCCGGGCACCTGCCTAACGTCAACCCCTCTAGGGAGAAAACACCCAGACTAGAAACAAATATTTGTGAATCACAAAAACACTTTTGGTCACCGTGCGGGAATCGTACCCACGGCTTCTCGTATCACAGCCGGCTACTCGCCCACTGCACCACGGAGGCTACCAAGATCAAGAGAAGAGAAGGATCAAATATAATGATAAATAAATAAAATAAATAAATCTCCATCAAAATGAAGCTTGGTAAATAAATTACCTAAACTAAGCGTAATACCCATTCTGAAACCCGTTCTGAATAAAGGTTGTGCTGCAGACGTTCCTATGACCTTGACCTTTGTCAAAGGACTGGTCAGACTTCTTCTTAGAAGTGGTGACCCGCGTGAGGCTGGTGAAGTTGTCTTGCGCCGAGTTTTTACCGCAGCAGAATGCTCGTCGAAACTCGCGGCGGAATTTACCTGGAACGATAAAGATGGATTTTTAGAATCTTGGATGATCTAGGACACGTCAATTGTGAATCACTGATGCATGTTTAAAAGAAAGAAAATATTTATTCAGCACGCATACACAACATAGATAAAGGTAAAGATACACAACATTATAAACTTGTAACAAATAGTATAAAGGGACAGTGTCATATAACTCTTTTAATTGCCCTAGATAGGCAGACGAGCGACTAGCGGGCAGGCCACCTGATGGTAAGTGGTTGCCGCCGCCCATGGGCCTCAGCCATTCCAGAGCACAGCCAGGCCGCTGCCTACCGTTTAAGTATGATACAATATGAAATATGATATAAAATTACCGCTGATATGCTGCTGAAAGGGTCTTAGTTCAGCACAACGTCAGAAATATATAGACCTATGCAGGAGTAGCAGACTCGACCATTATTAGAAAGGTCACATATTAGGTTTTTTGAGAATCGCAAAATATCAAGTGAGTGACCTGTTGTTAGGTGAGCTCCATCGCCCATTCAACACGATCCCAGAAGAATCATGTATGCGCTGTCAATTTTAAAGGACAGGGATAATTAAGGAGTTGGGAAGGGAGAGAGATTTACACCTCCAGAAATCTAATAATACCGGTTGTTTTACAGTGGTAATAATCAGCTCGAACCGATCCATTATTGCTGCAGACAAAACTGTCTACAAAGTGTCTTTACCTCTTACCTGAGTTTATAAACTAGTGGTTTATTTTATAGAATGTTTAGATTATAGATATCACCCCGGTCGAACTTCATTCATTCATTCAACTTCATGCTGTAGACAAAGATGTTCTTGGTGACTCTACCAATATTATTATTATTATGTTTTTTACAGCATAGGCCGGCAAACAAGCAAGTGGATCACCTGACGGTAAGAGATGTGATATCCACCGCTTATGTACGCTTACAATACCAGAATAATCATGGGCGCGTTGCCGACCCTCAAGGAAAGGGGTAATTAAAAGATTGGGAAAGGAAGGGGAGGGGAGGGGATTTGGGCCTCTGGATATCTCTCACCGTACGAGACCCGACGCGACCTAGTCGAGCCGGCCCATTCGCGCTGTAGACAAAACTGACTATAGCGTGATTCTAACATTTAAACTTTACTACCATTTAACTCTAATATTAATAAATAATAACACGCCCAACAGTCACACACATAGTCCTGACCCCACACTAGGTAAAGCTGTGTCGTGGGTATCAGGAACTACGAGGGACTTGCGGTCCCACAACACCCAGAACCAATATTTGTGGATCACACAAACATTTGTCTTGGTGTCGATCGAACCCACGGCTTCTCGCTTCGCAGCCGATAACTCGCCCGCTGCACCACGGAGCTGTCACTCTACCAAAATATATGAAGATGTACCGCTCATAAAGTTGTAGATGAGAGGGTTGACAGCAGAGTTAGCGTAGCACATCACATGGGAGACCAGAGCCAAGAACGTTATGGCATCGTTCTGCTGCATGTCCAAAGTATATCTGAAACAAATAAATAATAAATGAATTAGGTATACATCCCCTCTGCTGGGCTTATTCTACTAGCAAGAGAGGTTAGGCCTTCAACACGCTAGTCTAATGCGAGTTGGCAGGCTTCACACACCTTCGTGATATTTTATGGAAATCTCTTAGATATTCAGAGGGGGCACGAACAACTTACAAATAAGTATTTGAATCGAGAACGCTAAAATTTGTATGAAGGTAGTTAAGTTATCGCGATCGGGATTTTAATTGAAAAAATATTTATTTATTAAAAGACAACGTTTATCGATTAAGACTGGTACAAGACTGATTTAACAATAAGTTATACAAATAAAGTGAAACTGCTATATCGACATAATAATCATGACACATGTTGGAATGCGGGCTGCAGCATCGGCAAACAGGGGTTGCTACACTGGTTACTGGAATGTGAACTGCAGCGTCGGCAGAAAGGGGTTGTTATACTATGGTAACTAGGTTCAAACAATTTTTTGACATTTCGATACGAATACGTTCTCGCAAGTTATTCGTGCTAGCCCCTCCGGTTTACTCATTATGTCTTGCCTTCACTTATGTAGAGTAACATGTGTATATGCCGGAATTTACTTAATAATTGTTCTATATTTAGTTGGGCAGAATTTCATTTTAAAATTAAATATACAAAACCACAACTGGTTTGTCGATGCCGATCACATTATATAGGCTTGCTGGCGGCTACTTCACCCCCTACTGGGCTGGCTTGGCTGTGGAAGGGCGGACACAGGATATCTGTAGAGGGAGGGTGTGACGAGACGGCTAAGCGTGGCTTAGCGGCTCACTGGTAACATCCAGCGTTACAATTAATCTTTACATAGTATAAATTTAAAAAAATGCTAACAAATAGGGTAGTTGACTAGATTTTTTTATTATTTAAATAAATAAGTTACGTTACTCAAAATCTATGGCAGAATTAATTATATAAATCGGACCAAAAATAAATAAGTTAGAAGCCATTCAAATCCTGTAGAAGGGGTAATTGTCAAATGACAGACGACGCAAACTTTGACGTCACTGTGTAAAATGCTCATTATGGTGCACGCGTGGAAGCGAGATAGTGAGATATCCCTACTACGCACCCACTTTTCCTCATACCAACATTTAAAGTCATAACTGCGGGCACATTTCTAAACCAATTTTGATTGTGTTTTAATAAAATGGTTTCTTTTGCGTATCATTTTCTGTTGCATATAAAATAATGTATTAAATTCAATATAGGAAACTACCCTATTCAAAAGGCGTACGGCTGAGTTTCTTGGTGCTTTTTCTCAGAGCAGTGGGAATATCCGAAGCATCGGTAGATTCTAAATTTGCCGTATCAATGTGCCCTTGGCGGCTTAAATGATTTAATAATACACACCCAATAGTCACACACATAGCTCTGACCCCACACTAGGTAAACCTGTGTCGTGGGTATCATGAACTACGAGGGACAGGGACAGGTCCCACAACACCCAGACCCGAGACAAATATTTGTGGTTCACACAAACATTTGTCTCGGTGTGGGAATCGAACCCACGGCCTCTCGCTTCGCAGCCGACTACTCGCCCGCTGCGCCACGGAGCTGTCAATTTTCATAATGCCCAGTAATTTCAGATGTAGTGTAGTCACTTTGTCGAGCGAGAATAAAAAGATTCCAATGTAAAACTCATGTGTATCACGCGGTATCACGCGTCGTGTATTTGCACCATTAAATTGTAGTTAGGTCTCGCTAATTCCTAATTCAAGGCCACGGGCATTAATCTATGATTGGCGGGTTCATAAGCCTCTTAACTCTAAAAAGTACTTGATATTTAGTTCTCGTACATCTAATAAATAAAACGCTTTAGCTAAACCAATTTATTTGTCAAGTGTCTACTGCCAGACTAAAGAATAATATGATTTGTTTTTTTTTTTTGCTTTATGTACGTACATCGATTGTACACCAATTAAAGATCAATTTTGTTGACAAAAAAAGGTTTGTTTAAAGATTAGTTTGGGTGTGGTTCCTTATTGATTTAGCTATGATCTGATGACGGAGTATGGAATAAAAAAATGAAACTCCTCAACGGATAACAGCACACTCGTCGCAATTTTATCATTGTATTGGAATTCACATACCATTGCTGTATTTAAAAATAAGTTTAAATCAATAATCGACTTCAAAAAAGCACTGAAAAATCAAAAACAAGCATTTCTAGGGGTATTTTTGAGGCCGGTGCAAATTTAGGTGATACCAGCATCGACTCCAAAACCTCCTTTGAAACCTTGACCTTTTTTTGAAGTCGGTTAAAAAGAGCCATAACTGAGGGCCAATTCTCGTAATTTTAATTGTTCAAAATATCATTCCGATCTAATCTCAGCGACAAGAAAGTTGCAAATGGTATTCTGCTAAACCAATATTCAAGAATTTAGAACGCAATGATATCGAAAGTAGAATACAAGTTGACTGAACCAAAACGGCATTCTGGTAACAATTTTGACACTTAACTATCTTCTTCTTCTTTTAATTGTGTTTGGCTCCACCGTAGATTGGTGATTTCGCCAGTGTCCATTGTGAGACACTTAACTATATAAAATGCATTTCGTCTACAGACAAACGTCAAAATATTGAGAACGAAATGTGACTGAAGGTGAAGCAGTGTTGCCAAGTGCACTGTAATTACAGCAGATCTGCCGTATTTTCATGCCATCTACTGGACACGGTATTTTTATAAATACCTTATATGGAGACACAGTATTTTTTTACAGTAAAAATTTCGTAGTATTATTGTATACTACTAGACAGGTTATTTAGAAGTAAAACTGCGTCACATAACGCGGGAGTTTGACAGTTCACAAACAGGGAGCGCAATAGGGGTTCTAGTTGAGAGTAAGCGAGATGATACTGTTGAGTTACGGTCAATTGACTGCAACTTAGTAATACAACTAATTTACTATACTACAATTTATTATACTACAATTTCTATGTACCGCGCAGCTTGTCTAGTAGTATACATAAAACTCTTTGATTAAACACATAAAAAAAAAACCGATATCATCATCATCGCAGCCATCCATTTCTGCAGCGATCGATATATACAAATAAAATGTTAAGTTAGTTTAGGATATAAAGTTTAAAATAAATTTATATTTTATTTAATAATTTAATTATTTCCTTTTTTGTATGACATTTTATTGCACTGTAAAATAGACTGTATTTTTTCCCATCAAGCACTGTATTTTTGACGCAAATGCCGTATTTTAATGTGGACAACACGGTATTTTCAAAAATCTGACTTGGCAACACTGAGGTGAAGTGACTGTGAGTTAACTGCAGACAAATTCAGTTAACTTTATTCTCTTTTACTGCAAGCAACTAAAAGTAGTCAAAATTGTGCGACTTTGTGTGCTCGTTATTCCAGTAAAGTATTAGAAATGAGTTTACAGCCTATGTTACTCAGTGATAATGTAGCTTTCTAACGGCCAAATTATTTTTGAAATCGGCCCAGTAGTTTTTAACTTTATTTGTTACATACAAAAATACAAAAAAATCTTTCCTCTCTAGAATATTAGTGTAGATTAAATTATGAGAGCAATCGCACTGTCAAAATTCCCGCCAAAACTCTCGCACAATTTTTATTTAGTATAGATATGTCCTCAGTAGTGTTGCAAAATAAAAAAACCGCAATTCGGTAGAATTTCAAATTTCAATAAAATAATCGCGATTGTGGTTATTTCCGGAAAGGACTGCCTGAGTGGTGCTGTTGTGCCGTTTTCCTTCAGTTATGCCATGGAATAGATAAATTAATGAAATAAATAAAATACATGGAATTAGTCAAATCAATTAATAAAAAATCATAACCTCCAGTTACGTAATTTTTTAATCACTGAAATTAGTCATATTGTGGGTATTTTATTGTGAGTTGGTAACATTGATTTTGTCGCTTAGGTCATTTTTAATTTCTAGAATTTAGTCTATGGCAGCTGATACGTAAAATTCGGTAAAATACTTGTCATTGGCGAAATGCATAATAATGCGAAGCCATATTTTCAACAAAAGAAAGACATTGAAAGTTGATCGAATTGACAGTTTATATGCAATTTAACTGAGATGATATCGAATTTTTAAAGGAGCAGAATGCCATATTTTTAATTAATTCAAAATGTAATCTCAGTTCGGTTAAAATTCATTCGCAGTGTCAGTTAAAATAGCAGAATTGGCCCTCTGATCACCCAGTACACAAATTCCTAAGAATTGACACATCCGTGATCTTTAGGAATAAGCAATGTGAATTTCACATCAAAGTGTAATGTTTACAAAGATGGCATCCGTTTACGTTTGGCATAATTATAATATCTTGGTAAAGAGTAAACATAACGTACTCATGATTATTTAACTGTAGATATCACGTAGTATATACATACGCACTCACGCCTGTACTCGCCGAAGGCTCCCTGTACTAGGCAGAGGTGCAACCAGTACACCAACATTTCGAAAAGCCTATTATCGTCCAATGATGTGTATGAGGCTATTGATATACCGGGCGGAATTCCAGATCCCGGTTTGATACTGAGTAGGTAACCACCACTTTGTGTATTTCTGCCGCCAGCAGTGTGTAAACACCGTGTTCCGGTTTAAAGGACATTGAAGCCAGTGAAATTACTACACAATATGAGACTTAACAACTTATGTCTCAGGGTGACGAGCGCAGTCCAGAACCATGCAGTGCTTTGTAGTTCAAAATTCTGAGTTGTGTTGCTTCTGATTGTGGCAAGCGTGACGCTTACCATCACGCAAGCGACCTGCTCGAATTTAAATATATGAAATAAATTGAAGTACCACCTAGTAAATTGGTGAAAGTGCCACCATAGGTGCATGTTCTGCTAAGTACTCACCTTAATACTGACAGGAGGTGGACAGGGAAGTAACATACTGCAAACATGATGACCACAGCCACCAACATCTTCGCTGCCTTCCGACGGGAACGCAGTTGAGCTGGAAATGAAATATTCATTTTAAGAGATCGCTAGTTTTTTTTCTTATTTTTTTATAGCATAGACCGCCAAACGAACAACTGGGTCACCTGATGGTAAGTGATCTCGACGGCCCATGTACGCCCACAATACGAAAAGAATTATGAGTGCGTTGCCGACCTTAAAGGAAAGGTATAATTAAGGGATTGGGAAGGGGAGGCGGTTTGGGCCTCCGGATATTTCACTCACCGTACAAAACGCAGCAGCAAGCTGCTACTTTACGTCGGTTTTCTGTGAGACAGTGGTAACGACCCGGATGAGCCGGCCCATTCATACTGTAGACAAAAGTCTCTATAGCGGGGCTCTACCCCTTACTAGCTGCACTAAATGCTTCATTAAAGGAAAGTCACTTCATTAAAGACACTGTGAATGAATTTTAACCGAACTGAGATTAGATTTTTATGTGACCCAAAATGGTATCTGCTCCTCTTTAAGTTCAGTCCGGTGTCAATATCTCATCTCGATATCATTGCAATATCAATTGTTAGCAGAATGCCATTTTGGCTTCAGTCAGCTTTTATTCCACTTTCGATCTCATTACGATCTATGTTCACATTTGACGTTGATTATTAATTTAAGAGAATACCATTTGCAATAGGAATGATGTTTCTACTTTAAAATATTACATGTTAATTGCATAAATACGCTGTCACATCTTTATCCCTGAAAGGATAAACAGAGGTGTAACCAGTACACCCACATTTCGCCAAGTGTATCTCCGCCCTACTATGTGATAGGGGTCGAGCCTATCCCCATACCGGGCACAATTCCAGACTACGAACTGATACTGATCATATCGTAATAGAAAACCTAATATCACTTATACCTGACCCAGGGATCGAACCAGAGACCTCAGCACAGCAGTTACAGCGTAAATTATTTAGCGGTTGATCAACTAAATTTGAACCATGTAAATCCGCTAGTATGTGGGCTAGTAAACTAAGCTATTCTGTTAAATTCTGGCACTAGCTTTTACTCGCAACTCTATACGCGTAATGTATTTTTCCATGATAAAAGTAATCCGTATCCTAATTAAATTTATGATCTATCTGTTTGACTTATTGATGAAGAAACATCCAAATTAACAAACGCACAAACATCCAAACTTTCACATTCATAATATTAATTGGATAGTAAGATATGTTACACAAGGAATTCTCTCAGTATAAATGCGGCTTAACTCTTCAAGATGTTAGTCTATCGTCTCGAGCTGTATTCAAACAGATATATTTATATTGCATAGATTGATTCATAGACAAAATATTTTAAGAGCAATGAAATTTTTCACGAGTTTATCTATCTATGGCCCTTACTTGCTGATAAATGGCCACGTGACGTCAAAAGCTCGCAGACTTGATGCCATTTCACAATAAAACGCTCGTAAATTTGCCATTTAAACAATATACATTAGTATTGCGTTGGTTATAGATCAATGGGTGAACGATATAGATGTTAGGAAAATATTTTGCTATTTGCGCCCACCGTGATTTTCGTGGTTCGGCAAAAGAACTAGATAGAACCGGTAAATTTATGGTGGTATTTTTATGCTGGTGGTTTATGAGGGGTAGAGCCACGCTGTAGACAGTTTTGTATACAGCATGAATAGGCCGGGTCCTCCCGGTCGTTACCACTGTCTCACAGAAAACCGACGTAAAGTAGCCGCTTGCTGATGCATTTCATTCGGTGAGTGAGATATTCGGAGGCTCAAATCCACCTCCTCTTCTCAATCCCTTATTTATTCCTCTTCTTTAAGGTCAACAACGCACCCATGATCCTTTTAGTATTGTGGCGTAAATGGGCGGTGGAGATTAATTACCATCAGGTGACTCTTTTGCCGGCCTATGATATTTTACAAGGTGGTAGGTCCCTCGTTTGCGAGAGACCGGCCGGGTTGGTACCACCGCTTTGTCTATTTCTGCCGCCAAGCAACAGTGTGTAAGCACTGTTGTGTTCCGGTGTGAAGGACATTGAAGCCAGTGTAATTACTGGGCATTATGAGACTTAACACCTTATGTCTCGGGGTGACGAGCGCAGTCCAGTGTCATGCAGAGCTTTATTTAAAGTTCTGTGTGGCGTTGCTTCTGTTTATGAGCAGGCGTGGCGCTTACCATCAGGCGAGCGACCTGCTCGTCTCGTCATTCAATGTAATAAAAAAAGTCTTTTTTAAATTCGTAATAGGCTTGCGTTGGGCCACATTCTCGCCCGATGGTGAGCAATGATGTAAGATGATGAAGCACACTTGACTAGCGAAAAGTAATTCACTCGCTAGATAAGTTGGCTGATAGACTGCTTCCAACCCCACAGCGAGTGGCATAAAGAGGTGGAAGAGATTAAGAGTAATAATTATGGCAATATCATTATTTTCTTGAAATAAAATAGTTTATTAACCACTAGCCTATTATCGTGGCTCCGCCCACGTGAACGGCCTTATCCGGGATAAAAAGTAGCCTATGTCACCCGGGGATAGTGTTAGCTTCCCAACAGTGAAAGAATTTTTCTAAATGGTTCAGTATTTTCGGAGCCTATTCAATGCAAACAAACAAACAATCAAATCTTTCTTCTTTATAATATTAGTTTAAATGTAGGCAATTAAAATTAAAAACGCGCTTATGACAAGTCAGTACAAAATAAAGAAACTTATTTATAGAAATCATATCAACGAATGTATAAATAACATACATAGATAGCATCGTCAAATTACACTAGACAATTACACTAAATTATTAATTTTACATTAGTAACAATATTTGTATTATGGAAACGTCCAGAATTATTAAATATTTAGAGTCGATATGGACCACAGGCATTTTTTTTTATTGCATTGGCCGGCAAACGAGCCAGTGGGTCACCTGATGGTAAGTGACTTGCACCTCTAATGTACGCCCATAATACCAAAATAATTATGGGTGCGTTGCCGACCTTAAAGGAAAGGACTAATTAAGGGATTGGGAAGGGGAGGGGGTTTGGGCGCTCCGGATATCTCACTCACCGTACGAAACGCAGCAGCAAAATGCCACTTTACGCCTGTTTTTTGTGAAACAGTGGTAATGACCCGGACGAGCCGACCCATACACATGCTGTAGACAAAAGTATCTACAGCGTAGCTCTACCACTCATAAAAATTCATTTACCGAAATTACAGGCATTTACTGTAGGACACCAGCATAGTATGATGAATTATTATACATTACGGACAAGTGCTTTGGTAATCCTCGCTTAATTTGATTTTTATCAAATAATGCTGTAACCTTTAAACGGATTATGATAAGGATTGATGGACATGTAGCCTACATCCTGAGTTAACTTATCATACCAAATATTGCATAATTCCTTCAGGACAGTTGACAAACTTATCACCGAAGCATACATTTCGAAGCGTCGAATCTGTTTAAATATTTTTTTGAATTAAAAAACCGGCCAAAAGCAAAATAGGCTTGTTTTTTTGTATAGGATGGCAAACGAGCTAGTGGGTCACCTGATGGTAAGGGATGTCCACCACCTATGTACGCTCGCAATACCAAAAGCGCGTTGCCGATCTTTAAAGCATAGGGATAATTAATTGGGAAGGGGAGGGGATTTGTGCCTCCAGATATTTCACTCACCGTACGAAACGCAACAGCATGCTGCTGCTACTTTACGTTTGTGTTCTATCAGACAGTGGTAACAATCCGGTCAAGCCAGCCTATTCATTGTCAAGAGAACAATAGCCAAGTAGTCACGCCACTCAGACCCGTAACAAAATATATATCCCTTTCCTTTAAGGTCGGCAACGCGCCCATGATTATTTTGGTATTGTGCGCGTACATGGGCGGTGGAGATCACTTACCATCAGGTGAACGTCTTGCTCGTTTGCCGGCCGTTGCCATAAAAAAAGAGTATTATGGTATCGAACCCGCACCCTCCGCTTCGCAGCGGACTGCTCGTCTACAACGGAAGCGGCTCACAGAACTATGGGAGTCAAACGCGGGCGTTTACTGGAAATCTTATACAACAAAGACTTCAACATAAACAATGCTAATTGCTTGTAGTGCGAGCTTTCTTTCATTTTTTTAATCATCTGTTGATTTTTGTGAACATATTTTCAATGGCAAGCTGTGTTGCTTCGAGTGTTGTTTAGAAAATAATTTTTGTAAAAAAATATTTTTAATAGCTAGAACAAAGTTAAGCGGTAACTAAAAGATAAATAACTGCCTCGGTGGCGCAGTTGTGATGCGTACGTTACGACTGAGGTTGACGCTGAAGTCTCGGGTTTGATCCCCGGGTCGGGTAAAGGTGATATTGGGTTTATCTATTATAATGTGATATTATCTATTATCTATTATTTAGTCTGGAATTGTGCCCGGTATGGTATATGCTCGGCGAAATGTGGGTGTACTGGTTACACCTCTGCCTACCCCTTCGGGGATTACAGGCGTGAGTGCGTGCGTATTTTAATACTTATAAGTTATGTGTGGTGTTGCTTCTGTTTATGGGTATGCGTGTCACTTACCATCATGCGAGCGACCTGAGAGGCTAGCACGGAAAACTATCGAAATCGCAATGTAAAGGTATCGAGGGCTCGATAGATAATTCCTTAAATATCATTGGTCTATATTCCATATATATTAGTTTCTTTTACGTACGATAGAGGCGCTGTACTAAAATCTCATAGAAATAGTTGTCGATGACAGCTCGAATAACTTTTCGCAAGTTTCCGTGCTAGACCCTATGCTCGTTTTTACGTTTTCGTTTTTCGTCACTTTTTTACTATGCCTATATGTATATGAATTTACCCACATTTAGAATGTATTTCCGTCCCATTATGTGATAGGGGGCGAACCTATCCCTATACCGGGCACTGAGCAATGCGAAATAGAAAAACCCAATATCACTTATACCTGACCTGGGTATTGAATCCGAGACCTCAACATCAGCCTCAGTCGTAACGCGTACGCATCACAACTGGCACCGAGACAGTCAGTATTAATAAAAAACCACAGCGTTTTTTCCTGGGCGTGATAATCCAATCCGCTATCGTAAATCTATTTTCCTATAAATATAGGCTGTGTTGTACTTACTCTGTTCAGCTGGAGTTAACTTGATTGTTTCGGCCTGTCCAGGAATCTTGTCTGAATGCCACAGCACCCGTACAATTTGATGGTACGCCACTGTCATTAGGAGCAGGGGTATCCTAAGACAATAAAGGTGTAAAATTAAACCGCGATAAAATCCGCATAAACTAGTTTTATTTCAATAAAGGTGTATTAAATTATGGGTCTGGGTTGTGTGAGACCGAAAGTCACTTGTAGTTCCTGTCTCCTGATACAAACAACACAAGAATAGGGTAGTTTCCTATATTGAATTTTATACATTATTTTATAAGCAATAGAAAATGATACGTAAAAGAAACCCTTTTATTAAAACACAATCAAAATTGGTTCAGAAATGTGCCCGCAGTTATGACTTTAAATGTTGGTATGAGGAAAAGTGGGTGCGTAGTAGGGATATCTCACTATCTCGCTTGCACGCGTGCACCATAATGAACATTTTACACAGTGACGTCAAAGGTTGCATCGTCTGTCATTTGACAATTACCCCTGCTAAAGGATTTCAATGGCTTCTATCTTATTTATTTTTGGTCCGAGTAATAAAATTCTTTCTGCAATAGATTTTGAGTAACGTAACTTATTGATTTAAATAATAAAAAAAATCTAGTCAACTACCCTATTGTATCTTAATGTGGAGTCAGGACTATGTGTGACTGTTGGGTGTATTTATTATTGTTTTTTTTACTAGCCCTGTATTATACACGTCGCACTGCTGGGCACGGGCCTCCTCTACTGAATGAGAGATGTTAGGCCTTAGTCCACCACGCTGGTCTAATGCGGGTTGGCAGACTTCACATACCTTATGGAGAACTTCTCGGTAATGCAGATTTCTCACGATGTTCCACGAGGTTTCCTTCACCGTTAAAGCAAGCGATAATCAAAAATTAATATACACGTAACTTAGAAATGGTAGTAGACAAATTTGTCTTTAGTATAGCTCTACCACTTATAAGAGTGTCAGCTCTTGTTTAATTCAGTAATTTTCGACGAGCTCAATTCGTGCGTAATTTAATATTGAAATGGAATTTCCTGTAAAATTAATTACATCTTATACGGTGTTCTGGGAAGTTGTTAGAAAAATTGAGAATTTCGAAGGGAAATTTGTAATAAGCCTGTACCCAAGTTGAAGGTATAAACTTATGATTACAATTTGACAACCTCCGTGGCACAGCGAGTAGCTGGTAGCAAAACGAGAGACCGCTGGTTCGATCCCCGCATCGAGATAAATTTTTGTGTGATCCACAAATACTTCTTTCGGGTCTATGTTACGGGAGCGAAAGTCTCTCTTAGTTCCTGATACCTACGACACAGGACTCGTATCTTAGTGTAGGGTCAGGACTGTGTGTGTGACTGTTAAATGTATTTATTATTAGAATATTTAGCAAGTCATTTTTGCAGCAACATAGAATACAACTTTAATATTTTGTAAGCAATCTTTGTGATATAATAATACCACAAATGTGTAAATAACATTATCCGACACTTTGAAATATGTAATTCGGATCTAGTGTGCAACCCCTTATGGCTTGTACAATGTAATATAGTATTATATAATATATATAATACTATATTACATTATTTATTATTAACTATAGTATTTTTGGAGATAGTATGATTACGTCTGACCAAGATTTCTCGGTTTCAGACCAAACATTATTACAAAAACTATTTAACAAAAAATTTATAGGACAAAAAAACTAAAGAGCTAACTAAAAATATAACAATTTTAAGTCGGTGGTATCAATCATTGACTATTAAACTACATTAGGTATAGCATTTTTTTGAGGCGGTGCTAATTTTTTTTGGAAACTTTTAATTTACTTACTATTTTGGTGGAGCTATGCGTAATTGAATTATAAATAAAAATAATATGAGACATATTGAGAAAAATTTTGTTTCTTTGAGACGGTTGACAACTTTACGCTTGTTGTTACGAAACTTATTTATCACAACTATTTTCCCGCCCAAAGTTATGTTTACGAAGAAATTTGCGAAGTTTTTTTTATAGACGAACAGGCTTTGACGTTGTCTAATAAATATGTAAAGAGACAAAACAGATTTGCATGTTTCTAAGCAGCAACTAAGGGGCGTTCACTAGTAATTGAAGCTATATTTTGTCGAAATTCTGAGGGGCGAGCACGAACGACTTACGAATAAGTATTCGAATCGAGAACGAAAATTTGTATGAAATTTTTAACAATTATTTGAAATTTTGATACGCATACGTTCTCTCAAGTTATTCGTGCTAGCCCATTTGTACACCATAATTAATGAAGTCAAGGCTCTGTGAGATTGAGAAAACTGGGTTGCCTTAAACTGGTTTTATGACGTGGTAGAGCGATGTTGCAGACAGTTCTGTCTACTGGAAAGGGCCAACTCGAAATTGTGACTTAACAGCTTACTGTTGCGTATCGTACTACATAGTGGAGGCCGGCTGGGTTGGTACCACCGCTTTGTCTATTTCTGCCGCCAAGCAACAGTTTGTAAGCACTGTTGTGTTCCGGTTTGATGGACATGGAAGCCAGTGAAATTACTGGGCATTATGAAACTTAACACCTTATGTCTCGGGGTGACGAGTCCAATGTCATGCAGTGCTTTGTTATTTAAAGTTTTGTGTGGCATTGCTTCTGTTTATGGGCAGGCGTGACGTTTACAATCAGGTGAGCGACCTGCTCGTCTCGTCATTCAAGCTAATAAAAAAAACATACATGCATAAGTTTACGCCTTTATTCCCGAAGGGAGATGCAGAGGTGCAATTAGTTGTGCACCCACGTTTCGCGAATTTCCGTCCCATGATGTGATAGGGGATGAGCCTATCACCATACCGGGTACATATTCCAATGACGGGTAATCCATGAATAATTTTAAGAATCAAAACCTCCAACATTGAATGCCCGTCCTGGGAATTGAATTCAGGACCTCACGAAACTTTTACATTTATAATAGTAGTAGGATAACTTATGACTGTCTAAACCAAGGGGGCAGTGAATTGACCACTTTGTATAGTACCCTCCCTTGTTATTTTAACGTCTGTTTACGAATGCCTAACGGTCTTGTAATCAATTCAACTTCAAGGCGAACTATTATTAACCCGCACAACAGTCGTAAGACACTTTTTAACTGACGAAATAAACCAGCGTAGGTACTTAATATATACAAATTTTTACATACGCACTCATACGCACTCACGCCTGTAATCCCCGAAGGGGTAGGCAGAGGTGTAACCCGTACACCCACATTTCGCCGAGCGTATTTCCGTCCCTTATGTGATAGGGGGCGAGCCTATCGCCATACCGGGCACAAATTCCAGACTCCGGGATGATACTGAGCGTTTCGTAATAGAAAAACCCAATACCACTTTACCCGACCCGGGGATCGAACCCGAGACCTCAGCGTTAGCCTCAATCGTAACGCGTACGCATTACAACTGCGCCACCGAGGCAGTCAAATTTTTACAAATTTTTAGTATGTATAATATCACGCGTAACTTCACAGTGATTCAATTTCGGAGAACCCTTTTTATTCGAAAAGGTATAGTTTAAAGTTGGTCCCATTAAGCTTTCAAGAAGAAATTCCACCCTAAAGGAAGTGAAATCGGGGATGAAATATTTTTTTTTTTTAATTATTTAACTATAATTTAAAGTGAATGAAAAGCTTTTTAAAAAGCTCTCTCGAAATAAAAGAAAACCCATTTTCAGTCGGGGTTTTCTGTAATTAATTTACAATAGCACTGGATCAAACAAGGCAAATATTTTTTTTAGAAATAGACAGTGTACCAACCCAGACAGCCTCTCGCATACGAAAGACCTACCACCTTTTTGAGTGGTAGAGCCACGCTGTAGACACTTGTGTCTACAGCACGAATGGTCCGGCTCGTTCGGGTCATTACCACTGTCTCACAGAAAACCGGCGTAAAGGCTACTTTAAAGCGTAAAGCTGCTAAGCTTGCTACTGCGTTTCGTATGGTGAGTGAGATATCCGGAGGCCCAAACCCCCCTCCAATTCCTTAATTATCCCTTTCCTTTAAGTTCGGCAACGCAACCCATAATTATTTTGGTATTGTGGGCGTACATGGGCGGTGGGGATCACTTATCATCAGGTGACCGACTTGCTCGTTTGCCGGCCAATGCTATAAAAAAACCTTGTACTTACGAATATATAAACACCACTTTCAAGATATGCCACACCAGATCAGCTTGTGATGACCAGGTCGCGATGCACTGCACCAGGTACTCCAGCTCGAACCTCAGGGGCACTGGCTTGTCGGTCTTCAGTACAACGAGATCTGGAGAATCTGTGAACATTTTTTTTTCCATTAGCAACTTTGTCGAGACGAGATGAGGTCGCCTAAGCATCACATCTGCTAATAAAAAGTAGCTAATGCACTTAGAACTTTTAATTACATAGTCCTGCGTGGTACTCCTCCGTGGTGCAGTGGGCGAGTAGCCAGCTGGAAGCGAGGGTCGCGGGTTCGATTTCCGCACCGACCAAATTATTGTGATCCACCAATATTTGTTTCGGGTCTGGGTGTTTGCTCCCCAGAGGGGTTGACGTCAGGCAGGCGTCCGGTCGTAAAAACTACAAGCTAAATCTTTCTGTAACATGTGTTTAAAAACGCGTTACCACTACAAGTGGAATAAGGGCAGATAAAAAAAAAGTCCTGCGTGGTACTGGTGTGGACTTTAGTTGTAAATGATATCTCACCGAAAATTGGCGTAAAGTAGCAGCTTGCTGCTGTGTTTCGTAGCACACGCACTCACGCCTGTAATCCCCGAAGGGGTAACCAGTACACCCACATTTCGCCGAGCATATCTTCATCCCATTACGTGATAGGAGGCGAGCCTATCGCCATACCGGGCACAATACCAAACTCCGGGCTGTTTGGGTGTTTCGTACGGTGAGTAAGATATCCCAAATCCACTGCCCTTCTCAATCCCTTAATTATCCCTTTCCTTTAAGGTAGGCAACGCACCCATGATTCTTTTGGTATTGTGGGCGTACATGGGCGGTGGAGATCACTTACCATCACTTGCTCGTTTGCCAGCCTGTACCATAAAAAAAAACAAATATGTAGAACTGTTTTTCTAAAGATAAAAAAGGCTCTTAAAAAGCGGATGGAGATACCGTTTAGATTTACAAATGGGGGAGATGATTCAAACTGCTTCACGTGACTTAAATATGAAAGTTGCTGAAGATTTCTTGATACATACAAAATACTTATTTTGATTCTACGACAGTAGCTCATTATGCTAGACAAGTATAATATATAGGCTAGCATGGAATCTAAATAAGCTCTGAGAAATGTGAATATACTGGCTACATCTCTGCCTACCCCTTCGATAAATACAGGCATGAGTGCGTATGCAAGTTTATTACACTCGAAATACAAAAGGTTTTTAGATTATAGTCTAAGATCCCGTCATACCGTCATACATCGACCTTCACCGAGATGTGTATTTGATGAAACGTATTTTATATATAATTTAATATGTCAATAAATATATTGCATATGGGTTGCCTAACAAATTTCAGTCCAGGATATATTTACCTATTTAATAATAAAACATTTTTTTTTACTATTCACCGGTTTGATTAATAGACAAATTCTATACCAATCGAAAGTATGAAGCCCATAGAATATTCAAACGTTAGGCTGCCTATTCTTTTCCGGTCACAACTCTCGGATAGCCAGGTATAAACAGGTAAATCGATAGTAGCATTTTGCACCGGTCTGATTATTGAATTAAAATTTATTGCTTCATACTTTCGATTGGTATAGAATTTGTCTATTAATCAAACCGGTGAAATGTAAATTTTTTTTTTTTATTATTATTAATTAGGTAAATATATCCTGGACTGAAATTTGTTAGGCAACCCATATGCAATATATTTACTGACATAATAAATTAAATATAAAATACGTTTAATCAAATAAGCATCTCGGTGAAGGTCGATATATGACGGGATCCTATACTATTAGCAAACGGGAAAATTCATAGTCATATTTTTTCCGGACATGGTAAGCTGACTAAACAGGACCATGTAGGTATAATGCAGTCCGATTATAATACTGTAGCATTGCCGGACCCTCAAAATTCCCACCACCCCTCCTCAATCTCCACTCCTTTCCTTAAAGGTCAGTAGCGCACCCAAATTCTCTTGGTATTAGAGTATATTTAGGCGGTGGAGATCACTTACTATTAGAATTCTTCAGAATGACAGTCAACATTTTTCAAGTTCAAATTCACATGAAAAAGCTATTTTTATAAAACACAGAATTCGTTTTAGCGCGGCTTAAGTATCTTCCATCAAGTATCGACCATCCTATGGTTGTCTGTAAGAGATTGCCCTGAACGATAAGGCTGCAAATTGTGTTTTTTTACTAAGTGTCTAATATACAATAGAGCATTATAAATAAATAAGTACTTCCTACAAAAAATGAGTACCTACCACAAAATCTCGTGGTTATTTCAGTGTGTGTGTAGAAAGGAGGTCAACGGAAGGGCCTTTAAAGGTCATTATAGTCATAGGTTCCTAAATATCGTGCAGTGACTATTCCCAAAATGGGATTTAGTAAACTGAGTCGTTATAAAGGGATTTCCATCATTTATGATGAAATCTCGAGTTAAGCGGATAAACGTTTGGATGCCCTTCGTCGTCCTTTATAGCTTTCATGTGCTAGCTTATGAGATGGAAGATCGTATCTTAAATATATTAAAAATTTAACCAACTTATAAATATAAGCCTCGACTGCCTCTGAGGCGCAGCTGTAATGCGTACGCGTCACGACTGAGGTTGATGCTGAGGTCTCGAGTTCGATCCCCGGGTCAAAAGTTATATTGGGTTTTTCTATTACGAAATGCTCAGCCCGGATTCTGGAATTGTGCCCGGTATGGCGACAGGCTTGCCTCCTATTACATCATGGGACGGAGATACGCTCTGCGAAATGTGGGTGTATTGGCTACACCTCTGCTTACCCCTTCGAGGATTACAGGCGTGAGTGCGTATGTATGTATGTTATAAATATAACAACTTTTTCTTCTTCTTACAAGGTAAAGGATAATTGGGCCACCAACATCTTCGGTCCAAAACCAACGCAATCTACGTACAATCTGCTGATTAACAGATGATGCAATAGAAAAACTTGGCTTCCGTTGAGGATTTGGGCCTAAGATGTTGGTAGCCCAAGTAGCTAAATACACCCAACAGTCATACACATAGTACCGACCCCACACTAAGTTAACCTGTATAGTGGGTATCAGAAACTACGAGGGGCATTCCAACCCACGACACCCAGGCCCGAAACAAATATTTGTTGATCACACAAATATGGGACTCGAACCCTCGGCCTTTCGCTTCGCAGCCAGCTACTAATAAATACAAATTCAAACATTCTAAACTTCAAAAAGAATTAAAAGTCACGTAAATTACTTAGCTACTTTACAAAAAGATGACAAACATTGGCAAACTCAATCTCCTTTTCTTTACCCTATACAAATGAACGGAGAAACTTTTCTAAGGTAATTCTTGTCCATTTTCTACCAAAATAGTATTTGACAAGACCTTTTTCTTCGAAATCTTTGTAACAAACCTCGTCTTTGTGGTATTTCTCATTATTTTCGTACATCATTTTTCTTATCCACTTTGATAAACGTTTTTTTTTCTCTCGGATCGAGATAAAACGATAAATAGTAAATGATATTACATTATTAACTTAGCTGGATAATTTTAGTTTTGTTAAAAAATACGTTATATAAAAGCAACTTATTTATTTCTATAAGTGTGTGACTGTTGGGTGTATTTAACTTGCTGTAGCACGCGGCTCCGACCGTGTTTTTTATTGCATATAGAACAAGTGGGTCACCTGTTGGTAAGCAATCTCCACCGCCCATGTTCGCCCAAAATACCAAACGAATCAAGGGCGCGTTGTCAACCTTAAAGGAAAGGGATGATTAAGGGATTGGGAAGGGGAGGGGATTTGGTTAATGTCTATTCCCAATTACCAGGATGATAAGTAGCCCATAGCCTATTCCAAGTCATGGTCTACCTGTGTGCCAAACATCCAAATTCACAAATGCATGAACATCCAAACTTTAAAATTTATAATATTAGTATCTAGCATAGCAGGATTTCAAGATATATTTGTTTTATATTAGCATAAATATCGAAACGGGTAAGTCATTTGACTAATGGTAAGCGCCACGCCTGCCCAAACACAGACACAATACCACATAGAAATTTAAATAAAAAAGATTCATCACCCTAAAACATAACTTGTGAAGTTTCATAATGACCAGCCATTTCACTGGCTTCAATGTCCTTCAAACCAAAACACAACGGCCTAAACAATGCTGCCTAGTGACAGATTTAAACAAAGCAGTGGTATCAGCCCGGACGGCCTTTCATATACGAGGGCACCATGTAAAACTAGTGCATCACATTCCATAGTAAACAATAAAAAATTAAGAATCAATTTTGAAATCCCCACCTTCTGCTCTAAAAAGTACTTCAAACAATAAACTGAGACCCAAATCTGTAACGAAGGACTAACTTCGACGCAACTTTGAACTCAATTACCACTTAAGTGTAGAAGATTACACAATTGTACTGCCGTAATTTAGTTAACGCGAGCTATAGTAATTTGATGAACGGGATCTTTAATTATGAAAAGATTTGAACTTAATCAGTAATGCCTACCAATTATACATACGTACACATTACACACTCACGCCTGTACTCTCCGAAGGTGTAGTAACCAGTCCATGCACATTACGCCGAGCTTTTTACCGTCCTATAACGTGATAGGGGGCGAGCCTATCGCCATATCGGCACAGTTTCAGACTCCGGATTGATACTAAGCATTTCATGATAGAAAAACCCAATACCACTACTCGAATCGACCTCAGTACAGCAGTCGTAATGCGTACGCATTACCACTGCGCCACCGAGGCAGGCTTATCAATTATCATATGTTCAAATCCAGCACGGATTTTGTAGTTGGGTCCCGAAATAGCAATGCGTAGGGGCGGTTCCGGCAGCAATCCAGAGCACACTCAGGATCTCCCGTGACCACTCCCACTTACGATGTAATAGACCACCGCGGGGTCATGAGTCTGTATAACAGCATAGGGCTTATTTTGATAGGGACCCGGCCCAGCGGTCATTAAGACAACTGAATACGAAGGCTGATGAGTCTGGCATAACTATTCCCCTTTTATATCAGACAAAATATTTGTGGATCACAAATTTAATAATTTTGTCTCGGTGCGGGAATCGAACCTACGGCTTCTCGGTTTACAGCCGGCTTCTCGCCCACTACACCACGTACCCTGTCGTTAGCTCGCTTTGGGTACGGAATCGTAACAATGCAATCCTGCCTTTAAATTGAATACACATGGAGGTCAAATTTTCTCTCCGAAATCTATTTTGTTTACCAATTGGCAGCAATAAAGCCCGTCCTCGTGGCTTAAGCCGCGGCCTCAATTCCTTGAGCCTTCGCCGATAATACTTTGAATTGAATCGACGAACTCAAGGTATTTACATTCTGAAACACGCTTAATAAAAATGGTAGAACCGTGTTGTGGCCAGTTTTACCTAAAGCATGGATGGGCTGCGTTACCACTGTCTCACAGATAATTGACGTTAAGTAGCAGTTTGCTGCTGCGTTTTGTACGGTGAGTGAGATATCCGAAGGCCCAAATCCGCTCCACTTCCTAATCCCTTAATTATGCTTTTCCTTTAAGGTCGGCAACGCACTCATCATTCTTTTGGTATTGTGGGCATACATGTCGTTGGTGATCACTCACCATCAGGTGTCCCACTTGCTCGTTTGCCGAGCTATGCTATATAAAATAATTGTATAATGCTAAGTTAGCTTATGCTAAGCGGCCAATACACTAATACTAACAAATACAAAAGTATCTTTCATGTTTACCCAAGTAACAAATTCCGCAATTTTTCACATAGTTTCAGCGTGATGTATTGTCAAAACACGTAGAAATTGCTAGAATCACGCGTTTGTTAAAGATTTTTGTTATTTGCTCCAGTAACTTATATAGTTTGATTTGTAGATACGAATTGATTCCACACTTTCTCTGTATTATTAATATAATATGATGTAATTTATACTGTTTTGTATGGGTTTTCTTATTAGCTTGACTGACGAAACAAGCAGGTCGCTCGCCTGATGGTAAATACGCCTGTCCATAAACAGAACCAACACCACACAGAATTTTGAATAACAAAGCACTAGACTGCGCTCGTCGCCCTAAGTTGAGTCTCATAATGCCCAGTAATTTCACTGGCTTCAATGTTGGATTTGCTCCCGATATAACATGTAGGTACATACTATGCCTTCATATACATACATGCGCACTCACGCCTGTAATCCTCGAAGGGGTAGGGAGACGTGTAACCAGTACACCCACATTTCGCCGAGCGTATTCTCCGTCCCACGATGTGATAGCGGGCGAGCCTATCGCCATACCGGGCACAAATTCCAGACTCCGGGCTGATACTGAGCATTTCGTAATAGAAAAACCCTATACCACTTTACTTTACACACTAACCGGCGTAAAGTAGCAGCTCGCTGCTGTGTTTCGTACGGTGAGTGAGATATCCGGTGGCCCAAATTCCCCTCCTCTTCCCAATCCCTTACTTATCCCTTTCCTTTAAGGTCGCCAACGCGCCCATGATTATTTTAGTATTGTGGGCGTACATAGGCGGTGGAGATCACTTACCATCAGGTGACCTACTTGCTCGTTTGCCGGCCTATACTATAAAAAAAAAACCGAACCGGGGATCGAACCCGAGACCTCAGCGTTAGCCTCTATCGTAACACGTACGCATTACAACTGCGCCACCGAGGCAGTCATACATCTAGGTAATCTTATTTCGATGATCTAGACAATAATTGTGTGCAACACGAAATACTTTTCTTTCTCGTACAACATTTTAAATATGAAACAATGTCTAATTGTTTTTAACCGCCTCAACAAAAACAAAAGTTCTCAATTCTATTGTATTGTTTTATTCTTTTTATATTCGATAGGGTTTACTGCGGTTGTGAATCCATTCAAATTAAAAGAATGAAACCGCAAGGCATGAAAGCCTAAAAATATCATTATGCACTGATTTATTCACCTATTTTGATGATTCTTTTACAGAAATTAAAAAAATGGAAACATTTTAACAAAAAATAAAACGGATTAAAAAAAAACTATTTTCGTGTTTATTTTGAACGAAAGATCATCGAGGGGCTCATAGCCATTTGCACTCAGTAATTGGTAGACGCTTAATTATTAGAAACCCTTGGCGAGGTCAGTCTATAGATGGGGGATCGCTTCGTCTCCCGTGCTCGGAGGGCCCGAAAACTCAGTCCCGGCTGTTGCCAAGTCAGAGGCCTTTGGGCGGCTTGAAATCTTTGACACAAGATTAGCCACTAACCATTGGATATAGATTAGAATAGGAAGGTTTTGTTAGAAGACAGCTTCCGAAGCGCAGGCACAAATGTTTGTTTCGGGTCTGGGTGTTGTGGGACCCTAAGTTCCTCGTAGTTTCTGATACCCATGATACAGGTTAACCTGGTGTAGGATCAGCACTTTGTGTGTGGCGGTTAAGCAGCAGTGTGTAAAGATTGTTGTGTTCCGGTTTGAAGAAGCTAATAAAAAAAATTATATTAGGCAGTAATTGACCATTAATTATGGATTTAATAGTAATAATGATACTATACAGCAGCTTATGATGTCATCTAGGTCGTTACTGTAGATGAAATAATATAAGCGCTCAATTCGGTTTCCTTTGATATAGTTATTTGACATAGCCCACTTATAAATAAACTAGCTTCTGCTCGTGGCTCTGCCAGCGTAAATTCCTTTTCCGAGATAAAAGGTAACCTATATGTTATACAGATTGGCTAGCATGAACAGCTTGCGAATAAGTATTCAAATATAGTACAGCCTTCGTAGCGTAGTGGGCGAGAGGCCGTGGATTCGATTCCCGCACCCAGACAAATGTTTGTGTGATCCACAAATATTTGTCTCGGGTCTGGGTGTTGTGGGACCGCAAGTCCCTCGTAGTTCCTGATACCCACGATTCAGGTTAACCTAGTGTGGGGTCAGGACTATGTGTGTGACTGTTGGGTGTATTTTATTATATAGAATATGAAGTTTCAAACAAATTTAATTATTCGATATTTATATTTTTGGGAGTGTATTTGGGCCAACAATGTCTTAGGCTCAAAGTCAGCCCGTTGTAAGTTGTGTGATATAATACCAAATCCACGTTGGATTGGAATCATGATAGGAAAGCGGACCCTAGCATTAAGCCAAGATAACGCCAGATAGAACAAAAGAAAAGTTCATGCTAGTCCCTCATACAATATTAATGATTTAATGGCATGTAGTTAAAAGCATGTAGCGCCAAACTTACTGCGAGTGGAAAAAGGAAGGAGAAAGATGAAAGGTGGAGGAAGAAAAAATAACAATACTTACTTAAGAGAAAGGACAGTAGCCAGATGATGAGTATGGCGGCCGAACCTACTGCGAGTGGAAAAAGGAAGGAGAAAGGTGAAAGGTGGGAGAAGAAAAAATAACAATACTTACTGAAGAGTAAGGGCAGTAGCCAGATGATGAGTATGGTAGCCGAACCTACTGCGAGTGGAAAAAGGAAGGAGAAAGGTGAAAGGTGGGAGAAGAAAAAATAACAATACTTACTGAAGAGTAAGGACGGTAGCCAGATGATGAGTATGGCGGCCGAACCTACTGCGAGTGGAAAAGGAAGGAGAAAGGTGAAAGGTGGGAGAAGAAAAAATAACAATACTTACTGAAGAGCAAGGACAGTAGCCATATGATGAATATGGCGGTCTTGGCGCGGTTGGTGGTGGACTTGAACTTGAGCGGGAAGCATATCGCGTACCATCGATCCACTGAGATGAACGTCAGCGTCAGCACAGACACCGTCACCGACACAGACTGTAAAGATATAAATTATTAACAAATAGCTTTTTATCCCTGCAAAGTGAGTATGCTACGCCTGATGGTAAATGCAGCGCAATCTAAGAATAGTATACGCACTCACGCCTGTAATCCCCGAAGGGGTAGGCAGAGGTGTAACCAGTACACCCACATTTCGCCGAGCGTATCTCCGTCCCATGATGTGATGGGGGCGAGCCTATCGCCATATCGGGCACAATTCCAGACTCCAGGTTGTTACTAAGCATTTCATGATAGAAAAACCCAATGTCACTTTACCCGACCCGGGGATCGAACCCGAGAATTCAGTGTCAGGCTCAGTCGTAACGCGTACGCATTACAACTGCGCCACCGAGGCAGTCCGTCTCTAAGAATAGTGTTTTTTTTATTAGTTTTAAATTACGAGATGAGCAGGTCGCTCGCCTGATGGTAAGCGTCACGCCTGCCTATCAACAGAAGCAACACCAATCAGAACTTTGAATTATGAAGTACTGCATGGCAATGAATTGCGCTCTTCAACTCAGGGTGTGAGTAAAAAGTATTAAAATCCACTGCATTATTGTGTTACAGCAAGCAAGATTGCTTGAACAATCGCCTGTCAGAATCCTGTTAGTATAAACAAGTAGAGGGGGAATCTTATTTATACTCCACTTAGGCAAAAATCAACAATACCCATCAGATCGATGAAAATATCGATCGTTTACTGAATTTATTGTATCTTTTCCAGAAAGACAAATGACGTATAAATTATCCTTGATTCCATTGTAATATTAGTCTGCTACTCGTAGTACATGGGTTCGTTGAATGTTGTTTGTCTGTTTGTCTTACTAGGTGGTAGGTCACATAAGAGAGCCCGTCTGTGTTGGTCCGCTTTGTCTATTTTTTATGCTAAACAGCAGTGTACATTGGACCTTTGGACCTTTGGACATTGAAGCTAGTGAAATTACTGTACACAAATTTATTATTTTCGATAACAAGGTGTTTTCAATTGAATGTAGGTATCTTTTTGAAATACATTAATTATCGAAAAAGGGGTAATAAACTTCCCTTTACAAAATTCTCTTTTGTTCTCGTTTATTATATTTATTAGAATTTGTTATCTAATTACAAATCAGTTTTATTTATGATATAATCAGGAAATCACATTTAATAAAATTAATTAAGTACTGCTTTTTGGAAGACCAATGCTACTCTATAGAAAAACGGAAATTTAATATTGGAAAACAAAAATTGTATTTTTGTTGAATCTTTTTTACATCATGTGTAAAAAAGTGATGCGGTGACACCATTTGGATGAGTTTAGAAAATGATGGTGCATTGTTGAAAATCTTATTTTTTTAACGTATTAAAAAGCCTTACCTGAAAATACAGCAGTATTTTGCAGAAAATATCTCCAAGGAACCACGTCTCCGTAACATCCCATAGCACAGTAGCTGGCAGACAGAATAAAATCACCATAAAATCTGCCACAGCTAAATTCACTATGAAGTAATTTGTCACAGTTCTCATCGAACTATTCCTGTAGACTGCTGCACAGACTAAAGCATTTCCTATGAGACCAGTCAGAAAGACTAAAGAATGAGTAGCTATTAACACCCATTCGTATGTCTGTGGGTAAATGTAGTTTTGCAGCATAAGTACGTAATCTTCTTTTGTCATGTTACAGAATTCTGCTGCTCCGATGCATTCTTCTGTTGTATTATCTTCTTGCGTTTCTTCTATTGGCATTGTTGTTGATATTACTTTGTCGTTCTCATGTAAACTTCTTTTATATCTTTGGATATTTGAAAGATCATCTTCAAGGTTACTTTCTTTAGTAATTTCTATTAAAGTTTTTAGTCTTTGGTCTAATTCTGTCTCTATTTTAAAGTCTGGTTCTATTACGGATTTTATTGTATTTTCTTTTATGACTTCGATTGTTATAGAATCTTTAACTAAAACAATTATAAATAGAGCCAACATTTTCATAATTTTGCGTAACATTTTGGAAGTAGGTGTTTGTTTTTCTTTATTCTCTCCAGGCCATGTTATCTGTAACAAATAAAAAATTGTGTTTGATTTTTCCAGGAATTACACATACATTGCCCACGTAAAGCCACGAGCTAATGGCTCGACCGGATCGTTGCCACCGTCTTACAGAAAACCAACATACAGTAGAATCTTGCTGCTGGGTTTCGTACGTTGAGTGAGATATCCGGTGGCCTAATCATTTCCTTTCCAGGTCGGCAGCGCGCCTGTGATCCTTTTGGTATTGTAGGTGTATATTGGCCGTGGAGATCACTATCAGGTGACCCATTTGCCCGTTTGTCGGCCTATACTGTAAAACATAACGTAGTTAGGCAATTTAACTGCAATATAGATAATACTTTATCCATTGACAAATTTAATTAAACCCATGTTTACTTGTAATGTTATCTTTGGTCGGGATCTGTTTACTGATAGCAATGTTATTATGTATTTTGTATGGATTAGAAATAAATTAGCACGTGGGTAGACGTACTAAGTTATTCATACTTACGCACTCACGCCTATAATCCCCGAAGGGGTAGGCAGTGGTGTAACAATTACACCCACATTTCACCGAACGTATCTCCTTTCCATGTGATAAGAGGCGAGCCTATCGCCATACTGGGCACATTTCCAGACTCCGGGCTGATACTGAACATTTCGTAATAGAAAAACCCAATATCACTTTTACCCGACCCGGGGATCAAACCCGAGACATCAGCGTCAGCCTCTATCGTAACGCGTCCGCATTACAAATGCGCCACCAAGGCAGTCTATCGGTGATACCAACGCAGACGGCCTCTCGCATACGAGGAACCTACCACTTACTGGGCTATATCTCGTTGGCTTATGTTAAGCGGGCTGGTTCATAGACAAATTTAACTACAACACTTCTCTTTTACTTCTATAGCGTTCATATATTAGATTTCAAATTAATTTACCATAGTTCTGGCGTCTAAAAAATTAAATAAATACACCCAACAGTCACACATATAGTCCCGACCCCACACTAGGTTAACCTGTATCGTGGGTATCAGGAACTACGAGGGACTTGCGGTCCCACAACACCCATACCCGAAACAAATATTTCTGGATTAGACAAACATTTGACTCGGTGTGGGAATCGAACCCACGGCCTCACGGTTCGCAGCTGGCTACTCGCCCACTACGCCACGGAGGCTGTCAACAAAATAAAATACATATATACGCACTCACGCCTGTAATCCCCGAAGGGGTAGGCAGAGGTGTAACTAGTACACCCACATTTCGCCGAGCGTATCTCCGTCCCACGATGTGATAGGGGGCGAGCCTATCGCCATACCGGGCACAAATTCTAGACTCCGGGCTGATACTGAGCATTTCGAAATAGAAAAACCCAATACCACTTTACCCGACCCGGGGATCGAACCCGAGACCTCAGCGTTAGCCTCAATCGTAACGCGTATGCATTACAACTGCGACACCGAGGCAGTCAAAATGTTTATTTTATTTTCCTTCTCACGTCTGTAATACGATATTTGTCTCTAAAATTCTCTAGGGTGGTACCAATATATTTGAAGCCACAGTCCACCGAATAAATCGGCTTCTTTGGGACCATTACATCACCAAGTATTAGCAGTTACGCTAATACGCAATTCATGTCTATTTCTTTACCAATTCACTGCCTCGGTGGCGCAGTTGTAATGCGTACGCGTTACGATTGAGGCCGTCGCTGAGGTCTCGGGTTTGATCCCCGGGTCGGGTAAAGTGGTATTGGGTTTTTCTATTACGAAATGCTCAGTATCAGCCCGGAGTCTGGAATTTGTGCCCGGTATGGCGATAGGCTCGCCCCCTATCACATAAGGCACGGAGATACGCTCGGCGAAATGTGGGTGTACTGGTTACACCTCTGCCTACCCCTTCGGGGATTACAGGCGTGAGTGCGTTTGTATGTATGTATTACTTACTTGTGGTTCCTTATTATTGTTTCAAGATTTTATTATATTTATATCAAGCCCAAAGAACGACGTCAGGCAGGCGGACGGCCGTAAAATCTACAAACCAAATATTTCTGTAACATGTGTTAAAGCCTGTTACACCGACCCCACAGCGAGTGGGATATGGTCAGGTGGAAGAAAATCTTAGGTTTTTATTGGTGGGAGGGTATTGCAACCATAGTATTTAGACTTGTTGAAAACCCCACCACAGGTCTGAAGGACATTGAAGCCAGTGAAATTACTGGGCATTATGAGACTAAATACTTTATGTCTCGGGGTGACAAGCGCAGTCCAATGTCATTTAAAGTCCTGTGTGGCGTTGCTTCTGTTTATGAGCAGGCGCGGAGCTTACCATCAGGCGAGCGAGCCGCTCGTCTCGTCATTCAAGACAATAAAAAAAACATCAGATGACCCGCCTGGTCGTTTGCCTCCTACTAAAAAGTAACAAGTAACATGTCCCGTATCCATTAACGCTGGTTGATGTAAACAATACTCTTTATTTCGTAAACAGGGCGCCCCATATATCAATACACACGGCGAGGTCCGCCAACATAAATATTTTTCCTAGAGTTAGGTGTTTATGTCTACATTATCGATAGTATATCTTAATAATTACATTTAGAGTCGATTTTTTAATGTACGAATAAATTTTTTATCGACGAAAAAAATGCAGTGGTAGAGCCACGCTGCAAACACTTTTGTCTACAGCATGAATAGGCCGGCTCGTCCGGGTCATTACCACTGTCTCACAGAAAACCGGCGTAAAGTAGCAGCTTGCTTGTTTCGTACGGTGAGTGAGATATCCGGAGGCCCATACCCCCTCCCCTTCCTAATCCCTTAATTATCCCTTTCCTTTAGGTCGGCAATGCACCCATGATTCCTTTGGTATTGTGGACGTACATGGGCGGTGGCAATTACTTACCATCAGGTGACCGACTTGCTCTTTTGCCGGCCTGTACTAAAAAAAAATGCAGTTGGTTCTCAATTTTTTTTTGCATGACCACGTATAAGGTTGTAGGTCGCTCGTATGCGAGAGGCCGTCTGGGTTGATACGACCGCTTTGTATATTTCTGACGCCAAACAGTGTTTAAGCACTGTTGTGTTCCGGTTTGAAGGACAAAGCCTATATTATTATTAATAACCTATATTTTGAGATGATGAGCGCAGTCCAGTGTCACGCAGTGCTTTGTGATTCAAAATTCTGTGAGGCGTTGCTTCTATTTATGGATAAGCGTGGCGATTACCATCAGGCGAGCGACTTGCTCGTCCCGTCATCCAAGCTTCTAAAAAAAGCAAGGACTAATGTGTAACTAATTTTAGAACAGTGTAAACAGGTAGGCGTACTTTATTAACAAAAAACATTCGCATTCCGGTAGATTCTATAAACCAATACATGTAAATCATTCACGTCACAAGTGGGTGTTTTTACGAAATGACTGTTTATGTACATATCACGCCTGTAATCCCCGAAGGAGTAGGCAGAAGTGTAACCAGTACACCCACATTTCGCCGAACTTATCTCCGTCCCTTGATGTGATGGGGGGCAAGCCTGTCGGCATACCGGGCACAATTCCAGACTGCGGGCTGATACTGAGCATTTCGTAATAAAAAAAAACCAATATCACTTTTACCCGACCCGGGAATCGAACCCTACACCTCAGCGTCAGCCTCAGTCGTAACGCGTACGCTGCATTACAACTGCGCCACCGAGGCAGTCATGTCTGTTTGTATGTGTTCATATAAACTAATGGTCTGATTAAACGATGCGTGCTAGCGTGACCACAACACATTTTTTAATGGTGAATGGGCTGGCTCGTCCGGGTTACCACTGTCTCACAGAAAAACGATGTGAAGTAGCAACTTGCGCATAACCGTAGGCCCAAAACGCCCCTCCTCTTCCCAATTATCCCTTAATTATCCTTAATTATCCCTCTTCTTTAAAATCGGCAACGCGTCTATGATTCTTTTGGTATTATGGGCTTACATGGGCGGTGGAGATCACTTACCATCAGGTGACTCATTTGCTCGTGTGCCAGCCGACCGGCACTCCTCCGTTTTTAATCGGTTAAAAATCCTATTCATAAACGTAAGCAATTGATTATGCGTACTGTGTTTTCTCATCATGATGAAAACGCTTGAGATTTTACACAGAAACTGTAATTATATTTTGTACCATTTGGTTACACAAAGTTTGGTTATATTTGGGGCCTATACGGCTTGAATACTAAAGAGTTGAAGATTGGATCCAATTAAAATGCGTATAGGGGCTTAGGTAAGGCGTTCATAGCTAGGTACAGGTTTTACAAGGTGATAGATCCCTCGTATGCGAAAGGCCGGCTGGGTTGGTACCACCGCTTTGTCTATTTCTGCCGCCAAGCAACAGTGTGTAAGCACTGTTGTGTTCCGGTTTGAAGGGCATTGAAGCCAGTGAAATTACTGGACATTATGAGACTTAACAGCTTATGTCTCGGGGTGACGAGCGCAGTCCAGTGTCAGTAAATGATTAGCGAGTTAAGCAACTCTTGACGCGGTCAGTTTATGGATGGGTGACCGCTTCGTGGTATTTCATCTGTATCCAACTGAGCGTCTCCGTGCTTCGGAGGACACGTAAAAGTCAATCCAGGCTGTTATTAACTGACAGCAGTCATTATGCGAAGTCGGAGGTATAAATAAATAAATACACCCAACAGTCACACACATACTCCTGACCCCCCACTAGATAAACCTGTATCGTGGGTATCAAGAACTACGAGGGACTTGCGGTCCCACAACACCCAGACCCGAGACAAATATTTGTGGATCAGACAAACATTTGTCAAGGTGCGGGAATCGAACCCACGGCCTCACGCTTCTCAACCGGCTACTCGAACGCTGCGCCACGGAGACTGTCTGTATTCGGGTCGCCTGAAAGCTTCTGACACTAGATTGACCACAAACCATTGAAAATGGAATAAAATACAATACAATACAATATGGCTTAGGTTTTAAGAGTGCTAAACACAAATAAATTTAATTATAAAAGGGTCCCCACGGAATCCTATTACTAAGCTTAGGCCGCGCCATCTGTCTGTCCATCTTTTTTTATGTCGTAGGTCGGCAAACGAGCAAGTGCGTCACCTGATGGTAAGTGATCTCCACCGCCCATGTTACGCCCACAATACCAAAAGAATTATGGGCGCGTTGCTGTCCATAAAGGAAAGGGATAATTAAGGGATTGAGAAGTGGAGAGGGATTTGGGCCTCCGGATATTTCACTGACCGTACGAAACGCAGTAGCAAGCCGCTACTTTACGTCGGTTTTCTGTGAGACAGTGGTAACGACCCAGCCAAGCCGAACAATATCAGAAATAACTTCTGCATAATTTATGCTGCCTCGGTGGGGCAGGTGTAATGCATTACGTGTTATGTATGAGGCTGACGCTGACGTCTCGGGTTCGATCCCCGGGTCGGGTAAAAGTGACATTGTGTTTTTCTATTACGAAATGCTCAGTATCAGTCCGGAGTCTGGAATTGTGTCCAGTGGATAGGCTCGCCCCCTATCACGTCAAGGGATGGAGATACGCTCGGTGAAATGTGGGTGTACACTACCTCTGCCTACCCCTTCGGGGATTACAGGCATGAGTGCGTATGTATGTATATATTTTTTTGCTCAAAACAATCGGCTTTTAACTTGTGACTGTTTACATCGTTTCGGCGTTGATGGCAAAAAATAAACCAGAAAATGCATCTTTCAACTGCATCGATCAAAATGCAGTAAACACATTTTTGGTTTAGTCAGATTTATCAATAGTGATTCATGTGCATACATTTGCAAAGTTGTATTTTTCTTCTTGAATTCCCGAATTTTTCAGTTAATTGATTGGGGAAGACAAAGAAATGTTTAAAGTTTTAACCGACGAAAACAGATCGGTGATCCTCAATTCAATTTTATACAACGTGTTACAGAAAGGTGTGGTAAAATTTAAGCAACGTATAGTGTACGATATAAGTATTATACAACGTGTTACAGAAAGGTGCGGTCATATTTAAGCAACGTATAGTGTACGATATATGTATTCCACCCCGCTCAGTACCAGATAAAATTGCATTGCTAGGACATAACTTCGACTTGCAATTTTGGACAACACTAAATTATAAACAGCTGAGCTTTTGCCTCACTCCAGTATGGTTATTCTCGGTCATGCATTTCACTTAATGTATAGAGATATGACATCGCTCGCCCCCTATCACATCGTGGGACGGAGATACGCTCGGCGAAATGTGGGTGTACTGGTTACACATCTGCCTACTCCTTGGGGAATTACAGGTGTGAGTGCGTGCATATATTTATAGAGATATAATATAAGATATAATAAACGAGCGTTTAAAAATAGCGTGAAGTTTATGATGTCTAATCTTTTATATGTCCGGATAGATCCATACAAGGTGGTAGGCCCCTTGTATGTGAGAGGCCATTTTGGTTGTTACCACCGCTTTGTCTATTTCTGCCGCCAAGGAGCAGTGTGTAAGTACTATTGTGTTCCGGTTTGAAGGACATTGAAGCCAGTGAAATTACTGGGCATTATGAAACTTAACACCTTATGTCTCGGGGTGACGAGTCCAATGCCATGCAGTGCCTTGTTATTTAAAGTTCTGTGTGGTGTTGCTTGTATTTATGGGCAGGCGTGGCGTTTACCATCAGGCGAGAGACCAGCTCGTATAATAAAAAAACATAAATACTCACTGTCAGGTGTATATAACGACCCTTAAATATGACTACACCTTTCTATAACACGTTGTATAAAGATAGTCCATTATTCACACATGGATCGTGATCCATGAATGATGAATGAACTAAACGTATATACTATGACAGGGTGTCACATAGCGGTAGGAATCACTGTCGTAGAATAGAGGACTGGCATCAATCAACACAGAATGGTGATTCTTTAATGTCAAAGTTCGTTACATATAAAATAAATATGCTGTCAATGAAATTTGTCTCAAGATACCGTCCAAATAGAAGACTTCCATACGATTCGTCAAACTCAGCAAAAAGTCATCTATCACACATACATGTATGTATATACATACGCACTTTCGCCTGTAATGGCCGAAGGTAGGCAGAGGTGTAACTAGTACACCCACATTTTGTCGAGCTTATTTCCGTCCCATGATGTGATAGGGGGCGAGCGTATCGCCACACCGGGCACAATTACAGATTTCGTGCTGATACTTAGTATTTCGAAAAACCCAATATCACCCGGGACCGAACGCATCACAACTGCGCCAACGAAGCAGTGAATCCATCATCTATCATATCTTTTCTTTCTTTCTGCCTGGCGTCATCCCAGCCTGGTGCCAGGGTCCGCTTTTCTACTTAGAAGCTTTACTTCGTCCAAACTATTCATCCTCTAAAGTGAATAAATCCTTTAAGATAAAAAAAATACTCCTAATCAAAAATATTTCAAAAACTGTTAACCCGATTTTGTTTTTTTTTATTAGCTTGAATGACGAAACGAGCATGTCGCTCGCCTGATGGTAAGCGCCACGCCTGCCCATAAACAGAAGCAACACCACATAGAACTTTGAATTACAAAGCACTGCATGGCATTAGATTGCGCTCGTCACCCTGAGACATAAGGTCTAATAATTAAGTCTCATAATGCCCAGTAATTTCACTGGCTTTAATCACCTTCTAACCGGAACACAACAGTGGTAACAAACTGCTGCTTGGCGGCAGAACTAGACAAAGCGGTGGTACCCACCCAGACGGCCTCTTGCATAGGAGGGAACTACCACCTTTTAAAACTAACCACCTTTAAGTTTCTATTTCCCACATATTTTAACAAAAAAATATCTGACTGCCTCGGTGGCGTAGTTGTAATGCGTACGCGTTACGATTGAGGTCAACGCTGAGGTCTCGGGTTCGATCCCCGGGTCGGGTAAAGTGGTATTGAGTTTTTCTATTACGAAATGCTCAGTATCAGCCCGGAGTCTGGAATTTGTGCCCGGTATGGCGATAGGCTCGCCCCCTATCACATAAGGGACGGAAATACGCTCGGTGAAATGTGGGTGTAGTGGTTACATCTCTGCCTACCCCTTCGGGGATTACAGGCGTGAGTGCGTATGTATGTATAAAAAAATATCAAAATCACGTAACAACGTGTAAAGTATTACGTTTATATCACAACACACGATAATTTAATATAATAAACACATTCCGGCGGATTCGGAGTACATAAATTTTTATAACCCTGATACATGCTTGGAATTTATTTATTATCGATTTCGATAGAAGATTCATTCAAAGCGAGAGGGGTCTATAGATATCATAACACATGGCAGTGTATCAGCCAAGTTTGGGATTGAAAAAATTAAAGGAAGATGCACCTGTGTATAGCCTGAGTGGTATCCTGAGTGGTAGAGCCACGCTGTAAACAATTCTGTCTACAGCAGGAATGGGCCGGCTCGTCCGGGTCGTTACCACTGTCTCACAGAAAACTGGCGTAAAGTAGCAGCTTGCTGCTGCGTTTCGTACGGTGAGTGAGATATCCGGAGGCCCAAACTCCCTCCCCTTCCCAATCTCTTACTTATCCCTTTCCCTTAAGGTCGGCAACGCGCCCATGATTATTTTAGTATTGTGGGCGTACATGGGTAGTGGAGATCACTTACCATCAGGTGACCGTTTGCTCGTTTTCCGGCCTATACTATAAAAAATATACCTATACAAACTATTTCAAGACTCTTTCGCCCCACCGTAGCTTAAAAACCATTAGACCTACACACTTGTAATTATGGATGTCTAATTTAATGTAGGTACTTCAATTTGTCCACCAATTGTGGACCGATTTTATTGTAAACAATCCCTTTCATAGAGCGATTAACTATGGTGTTGTACCATATAAATTAGGCTAAAATCTGATGACGAAAGACGGATAAAAAAATGAAACTACAAAAGGGACAACACACACGTCTATTGAAAATGTTTCATATTGAAATTTACATATTTACCATAGTTACCTACACCATAATAAACCTACCACTAAAAATTTAAAAATATAATAAATTGAAACAAAACTTAAAATCTGAATTCAAAAATAAAAGTAAAAATCAAAAATAATAACATTTCTAGAAACCTATTGTACATTGTATATTGGATTGCGTGCCAGTACTTTTAACAAATTTTCTTCAGTCATTTATAGAACGTTGTACATTCCTACAGTTATAGTTTATGGAAAACTGTTATGAAACAGGGCATTCATATAGATCTCTATTGTTTTATCGGCAACGCCGACAACCTCTAATGCTCGTTTATGCCGATTTTGCCACCCTTTTCACATTTAGGTTTTGGTAGAGTTTAATTTACTGAAAAAAACTAGTACATTGAAGTAACGCATTCGGTAATTCTGACAACAAACATTTTCATGCGTATCAATTCAGGGAATTTTGATATTAGGTTTAGGTAGTTTTTGTTTAGTTCAGTTTGTTTCAGTTTCAGTATCTCCGTCCCTTATGTGATAAGGGGGCGAGCCTATCGCGATACCAGACACAAATTCCAGACTCCGGGCCTATACTGAGCATTTCGTAATAGAAAAACCCAATACCACTTCACCCGACCCGGGGATCGAACCCGAGACGTCAGTGTTAGCTTAATCGTAATGCCTACGCATTACAACTGCGCCACCGAGGCACACAGACTCAAAGATACCCAGATTATATTTATCCGTTCGGCAAAGCTTTGCATTAGTGCAATCATCAATGCATTACACGCATAACCAAAATCAAAATTCTTCTAGTCTAGAAGTAATAAGCGGGTACGGAGAAAAATTACATTCTTTTACAACATTTTGTTTTAAACCATTTATCTCATTCATTTGGACAGCCTCCGTGGCGCAGCGGGTGAGTAGCCGGCTGCGAAGCGAGAGGCCGTGGGTTCGATTCCCGCACCGAGACAAATGTTTGTGTGATCCACAAATATTTGTTTTGGGTCTGGTTGTTGTGGCAAGTCCCTCGTAGTTCATGATACCCACGATACAGGTTATCCTAGTGTGGGGTCAGGACTATGTGTGTGACTGTTGGGTGTATTTATTTATCTGCTTTTCTAGCTGGTTTAAACTTGTCGAATCAGAAGTGAGTTAGGTTAGTGTGGACCGGCGTTGGGATAAATTATAACTCGGGATTATCTCTTCATTGTTTATTCATTTATTTAAGCAATCACTGGATTGGGGAAAACCGTTTCAGATGGAATAGTTCCGCCGATAGAAAAATCACGATATAAATGACATAGCCAGAAAGGTTTGAAGGCACACATCCCGAGTCAAAACGAGAACAATAGATGGCGCTACTTATTAACAAGAGCAACTACTAAAAATACAATTAAATTGTATATAAACAAAATTAAATGTGCCTACATCGTTAATAGCCACGTACTGACTGATCGAGCAGTCTTGCGAGGCTGCCTCAAACGTTTGCCTCGGTCTGAAATTTTACGCAAGAGGCGCAATTGCCAAGCCAGCTTGTCTCCGCATATTTAGTAACACTCATAATCCATAGTGCGAGCAAGCGAAGGAAAAGACAACCGTCCTGAGTGCGCGAGCCATTTGTACCGAGGTGCTTCTGAGCATCGTCAAAAATCGGCAACGCTTAGCTCGAGGCTTGCTCAGGCGCGGCAGTGAACGCATTTGCCTACGGTGAAGTACGTCCTGACAAACCGAGCATTTGCCTCGAGATGAAGGAGGATGAAGTTTGGTACAGAGATAGATGATAGGTACCCTGAAGAGGGTCATAGGTTACTTCTTATCCCGGTTATAGGCTACTTATTATTTTCGGCGTGTTTCTGTTGGAGGTCCCGAAACTCTTCCATAGTGCAGATGGCGACAACCATGTGGTTTTTAGCCGGTAAAAATCCGGCATACCCCGTCTATCTTTTTTTAAGGTGGCCGGGAATCCAAGAGGAATTTCCCCATGTAAAAAAAAATAAGGCTACTTATTATTAAATGATGTTCATGCGTGCGGAGCCGCGACCAAAAGCTAGTAAAGTAATTCTGCATTGCTTCGATCTCTGACATACTATTTATAGAATACATTAAAATCGATCGAAAATAGAATTGGATTGACTTGTTTAAATCGACGTTAGTTTTACATCGTAACAAAAACAGATATGTTGTCGGTCGGCAAAATTTAGTACTAATTGAAAATGTTGAAAATAAGTGTAGTTAACCAAAAACGTTGTCTACATTAAAATATATCGTTCGTGGGTGTTTGAAGTTCAACAGAAATAGTTGTAAATACATATTCAATATCGCGAATATCTCGAACTGTATGAAACAAAACGTGACATCTTTACCCATGAAATTGGTCCATATCGACTTAAAATATTTAATAATAGGGTAGTTGACTAGATTTTTTTTATTATTTAAATCAATAAGTTATGTTACTCAAAATCTATTGCAGAAAGAATTTTATAAATCGGACCAAAAATAAATAAGATAGAAGCCATTCAAATCCTGTAGAAGGGGTAATTGTCAAATGACAGACGATGCAACCTTTGACGTCACTGTGTAAAATGTTCATTATAGTGCACGCGTGCAAGCGAGATAGTGAGATATCCCTACTACGCACCCACTTTTCCTCATACCAACATTTAAAGTCATAACTGCGGGCACATTTCTGAACCAATTTTGATTGTGTTTTAATAAAAGGGTTTCTTTTGCGTATCATTTTCTGTTGCTTATAAAATAATGTATAAAATTCAATATAGGAAACTACCCTATTCTGGACGTTTCCATAGTACAAATATTGTTGCTAATGTAAAATGAAAAGACAAATAAATAATTTAGTGTAATTGCCTAGTGTATTATGTGACTAACGAGCAGGTCGGTGACGCGAACGCACGAGATTTCACCCGTCCTACAAAGGTCTAACGCGCACAGCACCCGGCCGCTGCGCGTCATGAGCATGTCGGTGACGCCCGAAATACATCAATCTATAAACAAATCAATCAAAGTAATAGTAAATAAAATCGCGCAATAAAGTATGAGGTCAGAAAGCCATTTAATTAAATAAAAGATTCGATGGCGCGTCAAATGATTGCCTTTTACGACTTAATACATTGATTGTCTATATATTTTAGGTTAATTAGCTGTACGGAATTGAACTGATTTTAAATGGAGTGTAAGTGGGATACAAACATCTTAGGCCCAAAGCCAACCCCACCTGCAGGAGGTACACTCTGCTGATTAATAGAGGAGGCAAAGGAGAAACTTGGTTCCGGTTGCGGTTTGTGGAGGTCAGACGGCGGGTCGGGTAAAGTGGTATTGGATTTTTCTATTACGAAATGCTCAGTATCAGCCCGGAGTCTGGAATTAGTGCCGGTATGGCGACAGACTTGCCCCCTATCGCATAAGGGACGGAGATACGCTCGGCAAAATGTGGGTGTACTGGTTACACCTCTGCCCACCCCTTCGGGGATTACAGGCGTGAATGCGTATTTTTTTTTTTTTTTTTTTATGGTATAGGCCGGCAAACGAGCAAGTGAATAAATAAATAAATGTTACAGAAACATTTGGCTTGTAGTTTTTACGATCCGCCTGCCTGACGTCAACCCCTCTGGGGATTCACTTACACTCCAATAATCTTAAAACATCCCCATCGTATGGAAAGTTTTACTGTAACTTACAGTTGAGTTCGCTAACGACCTACTAAATTGAAGCTTGGTTGTAATTTTCTTTTATAGCATATACCCGCAAACGCGCAAGTGGGTCACCTGATAGTAAGTGATCTCCACCGCCCATGTACGCCCACAATATCTGATGAATCGTGGGAGTGTTGCGACCTTAAAAGAAAGGTATAATTAAGGCATTGGGAAAGGGAGGGGGGTTTGGACCTCTGGATATCTCACTCACCGTACGAAACACAGCAGCAAGTTACTACTTTACGCCGGTATTCTGTGAGACAGTGGTAACGACCCGGACGAGCCGGCCCATTCATGCTGTAGACAAAATTGTCCACAGCGTGGCTCTACCACTCAAAAAACATAAGTTTTGCGTGAACATACATAAAAAATATACAGGCGAATAGAAAACCACCTTTTTGATGTTGTTTAAAATTATATATTTACAACACTCAGTAATAGCAAGATCCATCTCTGACCACAAATAATTAGACACAGAACCGTATGAAACCATTCCTTTGCCACGACCTTCAATAAAAATATCATTGAGCTAAACTGGCCACTTGTACGCAATGTGATTTAGTGTTATTTAAATAAGTATCGGAGCAGTAATACGACTTAAATTACGTGCTTTTGCCATCTAAATAAGATAGTCATTTCTTAGGTTTACGCGAATATTACACATTGAAATAAAACGGTCTCTCCCGTGACCACGAAGGCTGAAAAGCTTTCGAAACGTCGGGACTAAAATATAAATTAAACCGCGATAAAATGCGTTCGATGGGGTTCGATTCCCGGGTCGGGTAAAGTGACATTGGGCATTTCTATCATGAAATGCTTAGTATCAATCTGGAGTCTGGAATTGTGCCCGATATGGCGATAGGCTCGCCCCCTAGGGACGGAGATACGCTCGGCGAAATGTGGGTATACTGGTTACAGCTCTGCCTACCCCTTCGGGGATTACAGGCGTGAGTGCGTATGTATGTATACGTTTATTAAAAAGGAAACTAAACAATTTTGAGTCGTTGGTACAGTAGTCTATTAGTTTATCAAGATTTAAAAAATAAAACTGACTCGAAAAACTCAAAATAGGTTAATAAAAATTTTAGCCTTTTAGTTTTTCGAGTCGGTTTTTACCAATCATCCGATGTCGCCCCTAAGAGTAACCCCTAAGGGGTAAAATATTTTCTCGAAATTCGAATTCGAAGTATGTATTGAAAGTTAAGGCTTGGTAATACAAAAAACAGTCCAATTGAAATCCTCATCTGTTTTTCATGGGTTAAAAAAACATAAAATTCGGTAGCATCATCTTAAAAAAACGTTATTAAGATACAGCATAATCGTAAATGAAAGTCTTGCTCATAATTTAAAGCCGAGTTAGAGGCCATTAAGCAGGCGTTAAAATAAATACGCGTTTTACGACTCATAAAAATAATCACTCACTGAAAACTGGAATGGGAAACAAAGAATGATTACAAAAAATAGACATGATGACAATTTAATCTTATAGTAACTGTTGCCCGCGGTTCTGCCTACGTGAATATATGTACAAGGAGGTAGGTCCCTCGTATGCGAGAGGCCGTCTGGGTTGGTACCACCGCTTTGTATTTTTCAGCCGCCAAGCAGAAGCGTGTAAGCACTCTTGTGTTTTGGTTTAAAGGACCTTGAATCCAGTGAAATTACTGGGCATTATGAGACTTAACATCTTGTTTCAGAATGAGCAGCTCACTGAACTGTCAGTGCCATGCAGTGATCTGTAATCCAGAGGAATGTGTTGCTTCTATTTATGGCCAGGAGTGACGCTTAACATCAGGCGAGCGTCTTGCTCGTCTCGTCAATCAAGATAAAACACAAAGCAAGTTTGAACAACCCGATAATAGTTTAGTAATTTCGCTAAATATTTTGAGTGGTAGAGCCACGCTGTAGACAGTATTGTCTGCAGCATAAATGGGTCGGCCGCCATAGTGGATCCATCCACCATCTTTTTTCGGGATAAAAGTATCCTATCAAGCATATTTTTATAGGTATTATTTATATAGAAAGAAAGAAAGAAAGAAAGAAAAATGGTTTATTGTCTCCAGTGATACGCATGCAACAAAACAAAACATAAATAACTTAATTAAAAGTAAGTAAAATAAAATAATAAAAAAAATGCTCCACGCCTGCACCGTGACTACTAGGTAAAATTTGAAAAAATTACTATGTTCATTTTATACCGTAAAATATGATCTGGAAAAGTAGTCTGAATGCGATTTTGACTGTAATCTGCGCCCATGTCGCCTTAATGCAAAATGTACTCTACCTGTGTGCCAAATTTCATCCAAATCCGACCATCATTTTCATCTTAATCGGCTGAACGCTATAGGCGCGTGTTAGAAAAATATGTAGAGTTATATAATATATGAAAGTATATAGTCAGGATTTAGAGTATACTAAATACATTAATTGCTATAAAATCCATCAGAGATAAGTTATTTTTAACTATCTAATTTACTACGACATTTTAACTTCTCTGAGCAAGTAAATAAGTAGGTAAAACAGGAAATAAAACATAGAAAATAAAGTAAATATATTTTAATGAAACACAAACTAAATCAGACTGTACTTCCGAATGACAAGACCCCTCTTTTTATCATAGTTTTCCCACTCCAAGAAACCACCGGATCATATTAACCACCCTCAATTTAAGGAAATGAATGACGGTACACAATATAAAATACATAGTCATATCTACAGTTTCAAGCCAGTGTCCGTATTCATAATAAATAGGTTTATAAATACATATTAATTATATTAATATACTAATTAATAATAATATTAATATACTGGGCCCCAAGATACAAGCATATGCTTAGTTTGGGTCCCACTGTTTAGTATTGCCATAAATTTAATATGATAGTTATTATAAGTTGATTGTATTCCTTTAAGGCAAAATTGTACACCTATTGCTTAATAAACATTATTATTATTATTGTTATTTTTATATTTCATTATTTATTAAATTGCCATATTCGATTTGCCTAACACGCGCATATAGAACGAACAAACATTAATTTTGTTACTAACTTTTTATATATAACATTGCAGGTAAGTTGTTAAATAAATCGTCAATACACATGTTTAAAATGTGTTTATTTTAATTTAACTGTCTTATTAATAATATTAATGATTTCCTGGTCCGATAAAATTTGGCGTCATCCACCGGTGGTAGGCGCCATCAAATAACAGATGACAGAACTGACAGCTTAAGTGGATGTATTACATTAATAATAGTTTCCTTGTCAAATAAAAATTGGCCACCGGCGAAGACGGCATCGAGCTGGTAACTAAACTGAAAATTATAAGGTCGGTCCCTTGTATGCGAGAGGCCGTCTGGGTAGGTGCCACCGCTTTGTTTATTTCTGCCGCCACGCAATAGTGTGTAAGCACTCTTATGTTTTGGTTTGAAGGACATTGAATCCAGTGGAATTACTAGGCATTATGAGACTTCACACCTTATGTCACAGGGTGACGAGTGCAGTTAGTGCCATGCAGTACTTCATAATTCGAAGTCCTGATTGGTGATGTTTATAGTAGGCGTAACACTTATCATATGGCGAGCGACTTGCTCGTCTCGTCAATCAAGCTAATAAAAAATAATATATTGCAAGTTTGAAAGTATTTTAGTAATTTCGCTACATTTTTTTGAGTGGTAGAGCAACGTTGTGGACAGTTTTGTCTGCAGCATAAATGGTCCAGCCGCCATAGTACCGTAGTTTTTCTTTTATCAGCTTTACACGGGAATTAAGCACAATATACATACATACGCACTCACGCCTGTAATCCCCGAAGGGGTAGGCAGAGGTGTAACCAGTACACCCACATTTCGCCGAGCATATCTCCGTCCCTTATGTGATAGGGGGCGAGCCTATCGCCATACCGGCCACAAATTCCAGACTCCGGGCTGATACTGAGCATTTCGCAATAGAAAAACCCAATACCACTTTACCCGACCCGGGGATCGAACCCGAGACCTCAGCGTTGGCCTCAATCGTAACGCGTACGCATTAAAACTGCGCCACCGAGGCAGTATTGCATTGCAATTAAGCACAAATATTGCTTATTAAAAATAATGAAACATGAAATCCACATAATTGTAAAATTCCACTAATAAAAGGGGGACGAAGGGTTGAACTATGTATGAAACTTTTTTATGTAACGGAATACAACTGTGAAATTACGCACAAATATTGCTTATCACAAATAATGAAATATGTGATTAACATATTAGCAAGTGGAAATCCGTTGTCTCTGCCTACCCCTATGGGAAACAGGCGTGAGTCTGTATATGTATGTATGTATGTATGTGATTAACGTTTGTGCAAAATTCCACTTGCAAAAGGTAAAAGTGGTAGACCAACGCTGTAGACAGTTTGGTCTGCAGCATAAATGGGTCGGCCGCCATATTGGCGTAGTTTTAGATTTATCAGCTTTAGGGGTGAATCTCGCCTCCAAATTTTAATATAACCAACATCGAGTCGATTCAATTCCTATCGATTAGAAAATACCACTGATACCCACGACACAAGACCCGTATCTTGGGTCAGGACTGCTAGATGTTCCGTCGGGGCCGCGGAAGAGTACAAAAGCGTCCCCGCAGCCCCGACCGAACACGCGTACCCGAAGGAACACCGTTGGGTTTTAGCCCGTGGGAGTCAGACATAACCGCCCCGGCTGACCATGCGGGTGGGGTGTACCCATAAACTGTTTCCCAACGTAAAAAAAACTGGAAGTTGTAGAGACTGCCGATAGAAGTGAAAACTTAGAACTTTAAGTATTAAAATTTGAAATTTCATAATGTTTGAATTCAAATTATCAACATCAATCTGGTTTTCCCATCTATTGACACTCCGAGCAACAATTACATGCATGTTTATATAGTTTTTTAGTACTCACTATTGTACTGCACAATGACTATAATTAAACGATTCAAATAATAATCAAACAAAAACACAATTTCAACAATGCACAGTATATACACATTAAACTCTTCACGAAATCCATTCAATTTCACTTAATAAGATATACACAGCACTAATGTTGCACAATACGTCAGCTGTATAGCTACAGATATACTGCTATAAGCATGTTGGTGACGCGAACGCACGAGATTTCACCCATCCAACAAACTGTCTAACGCGCACAGCACACTGCCGATGCGCGTCATGAGCATGTTGGTGACGCGAACCCATATTTCTATTTTCCCGATTTTCCCCTACCAAAAAGTGTCCAACGCGGCTAAAGAAATTTCACTTCAATAAGGACTGCTAGATGTACATACTAATATTATCACTAGATAAGTGTCGAAAATTCACAAGACACAGCCTTGTAATCTTTCCAAAAACTCCCAAACAGAATCAGAGTTACTTAACAAAATAAACATTAACTTTTACCTGAAGGCCAATTCTCGTAATTTTAAATTTTCAAAATATCATTCCGATCTAGTCTCAGCGTCAAGAAAGTTGCAAATGGCATTCTCTTAAACCCATAAACAACGTCAAATGCACCTAGCATTATACCGTTTTGGCTTTAGTCAACTTTTATTCTACATTCAATCTCATTACGATCTATGTTCACATTTGACGTTGATTATTGGTTTAAGAGAATGCCATTTGCAACTTTCTTGACGCTGAGACTAGATCGGAATGATATTTTGAACATTTAAAATTACGAGAATTGGCCTGCTGACCCAAAAGAAGATATAACGACCTCTACCGTCCCACGTAACTGTTATGTTAAAACCGCTGATCCTTAAAAGCCTTTTAGGTTTATTGTGATTTAATCCTGAAATATTGTTTACGTGGCAAGGTTGGTGTGATTGTGGTACATAGAAATAAAGGTCTAGTAACTAAATCTAGACATATAGTTGCGTGGTAGAGTCACTGAGAGTGGTATGGACTGTCGAGACGAAAGTCACAGGTTCAGAACCAGCCCCAAGTGCATACACTTCTGACTTTTTAAGATTTTATTATTACTTTTTATTACTGAAGTTATGTGTGTATTAATTGTTAATTATCACTTGCTATAACGGTGAAGGAAACATCGTGAGGAAACCTCAAGAAGAATCTGAATACCTGAGAAGTTCTTCAATTTCGAAGGTGTGTGAAGTCTTCCAAGCCGCATTAAGCCAGCGTGGTGGACTAAGGCCTAACCCCTCTCATTCAGTAGAGGAGGCCCGTGCCCAGCAGTGGGACGTATATAATACAGGGCTGGTATTATTATTTATTATTAGAGCCACGCTACGCTGTAGATAGTTTTGTGTACAACCCAAAACTAAATGGGCCAGCTTGACTGGGTCGTTACCACTGTCTCACAGAAAACCGACGTTAAGTAGTTCGTACGGTGAGTAAGATATCCGAGTTCCAAATCCCCTTACACCTACCAATCCCTTTTCTTTAAGGTCGGCAACGCGCTCATGGGTCTTCAGGTATTGTCAATGTTCTTGGGCGGTGAAGATCACTTACAATCAGGTGATCCACCAGTTAAAAATAAAAATCGGTCGACTCGTTTAGGCGCTACGATAACAAGGGTCAAACCTTTAAACCCCCTTTTTTTGTCAAGGGTTCAAACGAAGATAACATACATTTTGTGTGTTAGAGCCACGCTATAGATAGTTTTATCTACAGCATCAACAGGCCTGTTGTCCAGGTCGATCGGGTTGTTACCACTATCTCACAGAAAACCGCATGAACTAGCAGCTTGCTGTTGCGTTTCGTATGGTGATTGAGATATTCAGAGGGCCAAATCACCTTTCCAATACTTTAATTATCCCTTTCCTTTAAAGTTGGCAACACGTCCATTGTTTTATATACGTACAGTATTGTGGAGATCACATACCATCATGTGAAACACCAGCTCGTTCGCCGGTCCGTTTTAAAAAATGACAAGACTACAAAATGCAAAACTTTCCGAGAATAAACAAAGAACGTAATTCGCAAAACATATTTCATTCGCAACAAACTCGGACAAAAAATGGAAGGCATAACAATAAATTAAACAACGGGCCTTGCGAAACGAAGTATAGTGTTTACACAAACACCAATATTCTATGATTTAGCGTTGAAACTGAGTCATGGCGTCTAAAATTAAGTATAAATGATATGTTTGCTATGCCGCTGGTGGGAGTTTATCAAAGTTTCTACATTGGGGTTGGACCTGACGTTAAATTCAGTGCAGTCCAAATACAAGCCAAGACCGCGAGCAACAGCTAGTAGCCTAATAAAATCTTCTTCCACCTGCCCTTATCCCACTCGCAGTGGGGTCGGCGCAACATGCTTTTTAGCACATGTTACAGAAAGATTTGACTTGTAGTTTCCATAACGGGCCGCTTGCTTGACGTCAACCCCTCTAAGGAAAAAACACCCAGACCCAAAACATATACTTGTGGATCACAGAAACACCCGTTTCAGTGCAGGAATCGAACCCGCGGCCTCTCCACGGAGACTATCACACCATAAGATCTCTATATCGTGCGAAAAAACAAATGAAATTATAATTATATGTATGTATGTATATGTGTATGATGTAATATGGTATTTATATATATTCTTATTGTAAACTGTATATTTCATGTACTCTTAGACAACCCTCTCTTATTCGTACCTTAACTCCATCCTATGGTTGCCTGTAAGAGATTGCCCTGAGCGATAAGGCCGCCAATTGTACTATGTTTAAATGTTAACTGTCTTTCTAGTTTAAATATGTGTCTAATGTACAATAAAGTATTATAAATAAATAAATAAATAAATGAAAGTATCTAAGTTTTATAACTGTTACGAGGATTGGCTCAGTTTTATGCATCGAAATAAGATAACAACTCAAGCAAAAAAAATATCCCAGTAATCCCATCCCATAATTTTGAACGTTCATTAATTTTTGTTGCGTGTATCAGTGTTACGTGTGATTTTACCTTTGCATGTGTAAGTAAGTAAGCCGTATTTTTTGAGATATTCATATGAGAGTTATCGTTCTAGTTATCTTATTTCACTATACATTGCTTAAATTTACAGACACCTTTCAGGAACACGTTGTATATGCTAATATTGTACTTATGAAACCTTACATCTACGCTTAGCCACGCCATACATCAAACCCGATATTGAATTTTACAAGGCTCTTGAGCATGAACAGGTGCTCTTTATGTCGACTCCACAAAACGGATGAACGATTTTGCAAGAGAATTATTGCGGTCATAATCCATATCCCATCTTTGACCTCCAAAAAATAGGGGATTTATAGATTTGATGTAGCCGTCTTTCTGCTTCTCTCTCTGTCTGTATATGTCTGTCTGTAGCATAATAGAGCCTTTTATTTTTTATTAGACTAGGGGCTTTGCCCATGTTTTTCCACAAAACATAAAAAAAAAAACTTAAAGTCCGTCTTCTTTCTTTCTTTCTTTCTTTCTTTCTTTCTTTCTTTCTTTCTTTCTTTCTTTCTTTCTTTCTTTCTTTCTTTCTTTCTTTCTTTCTTTCTTTAAAGATGATCTAGGAGGCGTGATCAGTTGCGGGTTGCCACACACTTGAGGCATGACTAAAAAGACCTAATCGGGAATGGAAGCATCGGCCACATATTTGGCAATAAACAAATTTCCCGTAGATGATGCAAGGTTAGCCGCTCTTTCGTGTCTCAGTCTGCTTCTGTGCTAGCAATTTGAACCACCATATATCTAGGGTGACTACATCTGCCTGACTTTACCATAATCTCATAGTGGCTTTCACTGGTTTCAATGTCCTTCAAATACAATAGTGCTTACACACTGCTGCTTGGTGGCAGAAGTAAAATTAAGAAATAAAGAGCCTAAATGTGGACTAATTTGAATGCATTTTCGCCACTGCGCTAAAGAGGTCAACTCAAAGGCAATAGTCAAGCTGTTACTTTAAATCAGTTCTTGAGTGGTAGAGCCACGTTGAAGATATTTTTGTCTACAGCATGAATGGACCCGCTCGTCCGGGTCGTTACCATTGTCTCACAGAAAACCGACGTAAAGTAGCAGCTATCTGCTGCGTTTCGTACAGTGAGTGAGACATCCGGAGGCCCAAATCCCCTCCCCTTCCCATTCCCTTAATTATCCCTTGCCTTTAAGATTGGCAACGAGTCCATAATTCTTTTGGTATTGTGGGCGTACATGGGCAGTGGAGATCACTTACCATCCGGTGACACACTTGCTCGTTTGCTGACCTATGCCATAAATGTTCACATGTTCAAATGAATGAATGTTCACATGTTTAACTTCTAAAATTAATTTTAACGTATTCTTAATGAGCATTCCTTAACTCCTTTCCAGACATTCATCACTGAAGAAATGAGAGTTATTTATTTATTCGAAAATACGAAGATTTCATTTGAATTTCCCAGGCTATGATGAGTTCGGTGTTTTGTGGCTCAAATACTTAACGTACAGCAGTATTTGGAATTCTAACTTATAATGCGATGATAGTTAAGCAATTTTTAACCCAGTTCAAAAAAGAAAGAGGGTCTCAATTTATGCGTTTTTTGTTCTTAAACGACTTCAAAAAAAGGGGGAGGTTCTCAATTCGACTGTATTTCTGTCAATTGTGGGCCGATTATGTTGAAAAAAAACTTTCAATAAAGTTTAGCTGTGATGTGATTTCATTTAAATTTAGTCAAGATCTGATGACGAAGTATGGATTAAAACAATGGAATTCCTCCTGGTTTGGGCCTCCGGATATCTCATTCACCGTACGAAACGCAGCAGCAAGCTACTACTTTACGTCAGTTTTCTGTGAGACAGTGGTAACAACCCCGACGAGCCGGCCCATTTATGCTGTAGTCAAAGGTGTCTACAACGTGGCTCTAGCACTCAAATAACCTTTCATTTTCTTTAAAGGTCGGCAACGCGCCCGGGATTTCAAAGGTATTGTAGATATTTATGGGCAGTGGAGATTAGGTGACCCAATTGTCCGTTTGCCGGCCTATGCAATAAAAATACTTTAAAAAAAATACACTGAAAAGGCAAAAATAACAATTTCTATAAGTCTCTTTGGAGTCGGTGCTGGTGTCGCTGCCGCAGTGAGAGCTTCTCGTCAGCTTTCAATGAAACTGGAAAATATTCGCGTGTCGCGCTCTATTGTCGCGTCGCATACTTCACGTGCATAAAAAATACAGACGAATTGAGTAGGTACCATCTCTTTTAGAAATTAATAAAAGCCCCTCTTTGCCTTATTTCTTTACGTAACATTTTACATACAATACACCCCACTTTTCTACTAGCCCTTTTTAAACAATTCCATTACAATCGCTTTTAGCGTTAAGACCGCCTCTTGACATTATTATAAGGTTATTTTGTATTGTTTCTTAAGTTTGGTGTTCAATAAAGAGCTATCTATCTATCTATCAACCTTTGTAAACTGACTTAAAGACGACGTAATTTCTCCCTTAAATCTTTAAAAGGACGCACCTCATTGTACCTCCATCAATCTTGTTCACAAGAGAAATGAAGCTTATCTATTGAATATTTTAAATAACATAAAAGCTAGATTTAACGAAATGGATAACATTTCAAAATTCATTTATTTTTATTTTATGGTATAGGCCGGCAAACGAGCAAGTGGGTCATCTGATGGTAAGTTATCTCCACCGCCCATGTACGCCCACAATACTAAAAGAATCATGGGTGCGTTGCCGACCTTAAAGGAAAGGGATAATTAAGGAATTGGGAAGGGGAGGGGGTTTGGGCCTCCGGATATCTCACTCACCGTACGAAACGCAGCAGCAAGCTGCTACTTTACGCCAGTTTTCTGTGAGACAGTGGTAATGACCCGGACGAGCCGGCCCATACATGCTGTAGACAAGTGTCTACAGCGTGGCTCTACCACTCATAAAAAAATTGATGGATTTGTGATCACAATACCTAAATAGAAAGACTTTAAATGTATACTACTAGACGGGCTGTTTGACAGCTCACAAACAGAGAGCGCAATAGGGGTTCTAGTCGAGAGTAAGCGAGATGGTAATATTAAGTTACGGTCAATTGACCGCAACTTAGTGGCGCAATTTCTATACACCGCGCATCTTGTCTAGTAGTATACATCAAAGTCTTTGCCTAAATAGGATATATTAGAGTACCGTGGCCAAAAGGTACTAACAGAACCCTATTACTAAGTTTTTTTTTTTTGTTTAGGTTTTATACCTCGGGGAAAAAACTTCTAATGACTTTATAAGAGCTGCAGTCTAGTCTTTCTGCCTGCCTTTCACAGATCAATGCCATGGCGTAGGTGTGGCGGATATGGGATGACAGGGCAGGGGGAGGGAGGGGGTGTAGTACCAACATGTTTGAATGTCGGGATGAGCAGGTCGCTCGCCTGATAAGCGTCATGCCTGCCTATAAACAGAAGGAACGCCACACAGAAACAGATAATTAAAGTGAAATAGTATGCAAGATAAGACTCCCCAGAGAGGAACAGGACTATGTGTGTGTTTGTTAAGTGTATTAACACTAAATAATATCATAAAAGACTTTTACACGGGTGAATTCGCGTACCATAACTGTTATATGTTCATTATCTTTATAAAAAGTAGTAGGTACTGACCCGTAGTATAGGAAAGCAAATAACGAACGTCTGATCACTAATACGTTTATTCGGGGACTGGCACATGACACTTAGTTGACAAGTAGGGAACACAATCTTATATCTACCTACATTTATTAATTATAATATAAATGTTACAAACCTACATTACAGGTACAATAATAGGTAATTTTTAACAGACTTCAAAAAAGGAGGTTCTCAATTCGGCACGTTTTTTTTTATGAATGTACGTACATGTAAATTCCAACACAATAATGCAATCGCGATGAGTATACTGTTTTCCGTTGAGGAGTTTACCTTTTTTTTTTATTTCGTCATCAGTTCTTAACCAAATTTACATGGAACCACATCGCAGCAAAACTCTATCAAATTATTATTTTTTCTAATAAAATCAGCCCACAATTGGCGGGGAGATCGATGTGCATACATAAAAAAGCAAAAAAATAAATAACTCTTCGAATTCAGATCCTTCTCCTTTTTTAAGTCGGTTAAAAAACTCATTCTTGCGTCCAAATAAATATTATAGATGACGAATTTTGAAAAAAGTTAAAAAAAAAACTTACAAAAATTGATAAACCTTTTTAAATTGGCTTTAAAAGTTTTCATTATTAATAGAAGCTTTAATAAATTATGAAGCTTAATGAAAATAATAAAGTCCCTTTCATGTTAAATGTTTAAGAAAATGTACTTGTCTTTATAATGAGTAGAAAATTACCAAAATTAAAAAGATTTGAAACGCGTAGACAAGATGAGGCTGTTAAAGAATACTACCATTATAAATGTAAAAGTTTGGATGTTTGGGAGTTTGTAAGACCATGACGCCGTAATCGCTGTATGGTTTTGGATAAAATTTGGTACAGAGGTAGACCATGACCTGGGCTAGGTTTACTTTTTATTCCTGAAAAGACCGTTCATGCGGGCGGAGCCGCGAGCAAAAGCTAACATAGAATAATTTATTAGACATTATTATATTACATACGCACTCATGCCTGTAATCCCAGAAGGGGTAGGCAGAGGTGTAACCAGTACACCCACATTTCGCCGAGTGTATCTCCATCCCATGATGTGATAGGGGGCGAGCCTATCGCCATATTGGGTACATATTCCAAACTCCGGGTTGATACTGAGCTTTTCGTAATAGAAAAACCCAATATCAATTTTACCCGACCCGGGGATCGAACCCGAGACCTCAGCGTCGTAACGCATACGCATTACAACTGCGCCACCGAGGCAGTCCTATATTATTTGGAAGAAATACTTAAAAAGACGTAGAGACCTAGTGGGAGTCGACTGGATAAGGAAAGAAGACTTAGGAAGACTTTTGTCCAGCAGTGGGCAAATTATACTGTAACACGTTGATAGCTAGAATATTCTTTATTGAATCTGAATGGGCAAGTGCATCAATGCTAAAAATCCTAAATTGATAATTTTCTTTTCATTAATTATGTATGTCTAAATTAGTAAATGTCCATGTTTGCTTTATAAACCAAATGGTAATATAAAAAAGGCAAAAGACCTTCGGATAAGTTTTTGGGTGCTTTTTCTCAGACCAGTCAGCAATTAAGAAGGTAGATTCTCAATTTGACGTGTAAAAGTTCCCTTGGCGGCCTAATTAGGTACTGAATAAATCATTTGATTTGATTGCACACCCAATAAAGTAGATAGAATATAAAAAGGATCATACATTAAACCGCGATAAAATCCGTATAAACTAGTTTTATTTCAATGTGTAATATTCGCGTAAACCTAAAAAATCACTATACATAAGGGTGATAGAATGGGCGGTCTTATCGCAAACGACAATAAGATCGGACGTTGTATATTTATTTAAATTGTCTGCCTCGGTGGCGCAGTTGTAATGCGTACGCGGTACTGGTCTCTGGTTCAATCCCCCCGTCGAGTAAAGGTGATATTGGGTTTTTCTATCGCGAAATGCGTCTATCACTCTGGAATCTGGAATTGTGCCCGGTATGGCGATGGGCGATCCTATCACATCATGGGACGGAGATAAGCTCGGCGAAATGTGGGTGTACTAGTTACACCTCTGTTTACCCCTTCGGAGAGTATAGGCGTGGGTACGTATGTATAATATATGAGAAACACGTTTTTTTTTTATTAAGGAATATTTATGCTTTTATCACAGTTTAGTTTTTCCGTTCTATAAAAAAAATCATACAAAGGTTTTACCACCTTAAGATGTAAATTTCCCGAAATCCTTTCTTAGCCGGTACACACATTACACAAACTATCATTTACCAAAATTTCATGATCCTAGCTTTAGTAGTCTTAGACATATCTTGATTAATAAGTGAGTGAGTCAGTGGTATTTCGCTTTTATATAGTTAAATATAAATATATTAGTAATATTGTTGGACATAGAAATAAAACTAGTTTATACGGATTTTATCGCGGTTTAATTTTTATTTTAGTCCCGAGAGAGACTCTCCCGTGACCACGAAGGCTGAAAAGCTTTCGAAACGTCGGGACTAAAATAAAAATTAAACCGCGATAGAATCCGTATAAACTAGTTTTATTTCAATGTGTAATATTCGCGTAAACCTAAGAAATCAATATTGTTGGAGATATTCTCGAGAAAGGCCGGGTCAGGAGTATCCTAAACCGACGTGCATGTATGAAAAATTTAATGAGAGAAGGAGGCCACTCGAGGTAACTCGAAATCCGTTGTCTGTGCCTACCCCTATGGGAAACAGGCGTGATTCTATGGATGTACGTATAAATATACTAGTATAGATGTCGCCGGTAAGAAGTGAGAAATATTTCGTATTTTTTCCACCCAGACAAATCCTTTTAAAGGTTTCAATAAATTAAATTTAACTCGAAATGAGCGATAAACTGCATATGTAATGCGAACATTTCAAATAAAAATAAACGCTTGCAAATTTTTTTATATAAAATTCCGCAATATTTTACAGTAGAACAAACAAACTTACATAAATATATCCCAAATATTTGAGCTTTATAATGCGATATTCAAAATAGCAAAGTTAAATCCTCCACCCACTATGATGATCATGAGCATTAAATAATATCTTGGAAATAAGATGACAAGAAATGTAACTCAAGGAAAAAATTACCCTACCAAAACTCTGTGCAAGGGGCGGGACTATAGAAGTCTGTGCAGCTCATTCATTCATCAATTCATAAAAATTTATTCACGATCTCTAGTTGAAACTTAATATGTTAAATTTTTTGCGCGGTGCAGAACGTCGTATCTCGGTTTAGAAATTTAATATATAGACATTAACTTTTATGAAATAAAGTTGATTTTGAACGTTACACGTTACACCCACATTTCGCCGAGCGTATCTCCATCCCATCATGTGATAGGGGGCGAGCCTATCGCCATACCGACTCCGGGTTGATACTGAGCTTTTCGTAATAGAAAAACCCAATATCACTTTTACCCGACCCGGGGATCGAACCCGAGACCTCAGCGTCAGCATCAGTCGTAACGCACAAGAAATGTAACTCAAGGAAAAAATTACCCCACCAAAACTCTGTGCAAGGGGCGGGACTATAGAAGTCTGTGCAGCTCGTCCATTCATCAATTCATAAAAATGTATTCATGATCTCTATTTGACACTTAATATGTTTAATTTTTTGCGCGGTGCAGAACGTCGTATCTCGGTTTAGAAATTTAATATATAGACATTAACTTTTATGAAATAAAGTTGATTGTGAACGTTCATTATTTTTTGTTGCGTGTATGAGTGTTACGTGTGATTCTACCTTTGCATGTGTAAGTAAGTGGAGTCGTATTTTTTGGCAGACTCATATGAGAGTTATCGTTCTAGTTATCTCGTTTCAATGATTAATATATAATAATATAAATAAAATAGATGAATATATATCAACCCTGTGTTATACTAATCCACTGCTGGGTAAGGGGCCTCCTGCACTAATGTCATTTTTTATGGTGATATTTCAGGTTTTCTCACAGTGTTTTCCTTCACAGTCCTCTTCTTCCTTCATCTGGGTTCGATTCCCGCATCGAGGCAAATGTTTATGTGATCCACAAATATTTGTCTCTGGTCTGGATGTTGTGCGACCGCACGTCATAAGAAAAGTATAAGATATCAAGGAAAAGCAATAGGAAATATTAACAATACAAATGCTCGCTAAATTTAAACATGACTAGAATATATCTATGTCGGGATCACCCTCAAGAAGGTCGTTGAGTGCGTGTCATCTGTCACTTGACAACTTCCATCAAATTTGAATGACTTTTAACTTCAAAAATTTTTTCTTTACATTTTAGGTAACGTAATTTGCCTGACTGCCTCAGTGGCGAAGTTGTAAGCTAACGCTGAGGTCTCGGGTTCGATCCCCGGGTCGGGTAAAGTGGTATTGGGTTTATCTATTACGAAATGCTTATTATCAGCCCGGAGTCTGGAATTTGTGCCCGGTAAGGCGATAGACCCGCCCCCTGTCACATTATGGAACGGAGATACGCTCAGCGAAATGTGGGTGTACTAGTTACACCTTACACATCTGCCTACCCCTTCGGGGATTACAGGCGTGAAGGTGAATGTATGTAATTTAGTGATTAAAATAATAAAAAAATAAGTTACCCAATATACAGCTCCGTGGCGCAGCGGGCGAGTAGTCGGCTGCGAAGCGAGAGGCCGTGGGTTCGATTCCCACACCGAGACAAATATTTATGTGAACCACAAATATTGGTCTCGGGTCTGGGTGTTGTGGGACCGCAAGTCCCTCGTAGTTCCTGATACCCACGACACAGGTTTACCTAGTGTGGGGTCAGGACTATGTGTGTGACTGTTGGGTGTATTATTATTATTATATTATGTAGAAATTGAACGCTTTAAGTTACTCCATAAGACAAACTAACTATTAATGTATTTTTCATCAATCTTCAAACAATGTCAATATTGGATTACACTCCAGCACTCGTCTGTCTTAAGCGTTTTCACTGACAGTTAATTATGCATTGAACGAATATTTACTTACTCTTTGATGAGGTCGTAAGATGTCTAACGCGATTTTAATAAAATGATTTATATGACGGCCTCCGTGGGGCAGGGGGTGAGTAGCCGGCTGTGAAGCGAGAGGCCGCGGGTTCGATTCCCTCACTGAAACTAAATGTTTGTTTGAGCGACAAATATTTGTTTCAGGTCTGGGTGTTTTCTCCTCAGAAGGATTGACGTCAGGCCGGCGCGGCGGCCGGTCGGAAAAACTATAAGCCTAATCTTTTTGTAGAATGTTTCTAAGTTATGTGTGTGTAACAATAATTATATACACGTAACTTAGAAAAGTCAGAGGTGTATGTTCTTGGGGCGGGTTTGGAATCTGTGACCTTCGTATTGACAGTCCGTACCACTCCACACTTATATAGCAATCATAGGAAATTAAATTTTCCTTGAAATAAAATTATTCCAATGTAAATATTGTTTTACCTAGAAGTATGGTGGTATTTTTGAGTCGTAGAGCCACGCTGTAGACACTTTTGTATTCATGCCATGGTCTTGAGGGTGTATTTTTTATATCATAGGCCGGCAAACGAGCAATTGGGTCACCTGATGGTAAGTGATCTGCACTGCCCATGTACGCCAACAATACCAAAATAATGATGGGCCCGTTGCCGACCTTAAAATAAAGGGATAATAAAGGGATTGGGAAGGGAATGGGCTTTGGGCCTCCGGATATCTCACTCACCGTACGAAACGCAGCAGCAAGCTGTTACTTTACGTTGGTTTTCTGCGAGTCAGTTATAACAAACCGGTCAAGCCGGCACATTTATAGGTACGTACTATAGAAAAAACTGTATACAGCATGGCTCTACAACTTGTAAACAATTAGCACTATACAGCAATTTGTTTTATATTACCCTGTTATCTACGTTAATCAAAAATAATGAGCTGTTTTAAAGTTGTTTAAACACATAATGGCCATATTTAATAAAATATTTACTTATGTAAAATGAAAATGTGCTTGATGTGGGTGTTATTATTTACAATAATGGCTTTATAATCATTTATGGGACTTCTTCGGTGTCGCAGATGTAATCTGTACGTGTTAGACTGACGCTGACTGAGGTCTCGGGTTCGATCCCCGGGTCGAAGTGATATTAGGTTTTTCTATTACGAAATGCTCAGTATCAGCCTGCAGTTGTAATTGCGCCCGGTATGGCGATATCGCCCCCTATCAATCATGGGATGGAGATGAGCTCGGCTAAATGTGGGTGTACTGGTTACACTACTGCCTACCCTTTGAAGATTACAGGCGACAGAGCGTATGTATGTTTATTTTTTAAATTATTTGTCCCATTCAAAATATCGTTCCGGTTTCGTATCATCATATAGTAAAAGACTAGAATTTTATAATATGCAATCACTAATATCACGCAGAAAGTATTTAGATTTAGTATTTTTACATAAGCTTTTAAACTCAGGTATAGATTGTCCACAGCTTCTTTGGAGAATGAATATTTCAACTCCATGCCGATTACCTAGATTTTCTGCCTACAAATTATTTAAAGAAAAATTTTATAAAACTAATTTGGGTTACACTACTCCCATAACAATAATGATGAGAACCTATAATTATTTGCCCAAATGTATTGACGCTGACATTTTAAGCAATAAGATTGGCCCATTTAAAAATAAAATTAAGTTATTTGTTTTTCACAATATTTAGTTTACATATTTCACATATTTCATTTATAAAAGTAGCATTATTTTAATGTGTGTGTACTTTACTTATCTTATAATTTATAATAATTATTAGGTATTACGTTATTATGACATTGTAATTTTTTTTGTGTTAGCTGTAAATACCTTTAAAAGGTAAGCACATGATTTGTGACTTAATTGATTTTTATATTATGTTAATAGTGTGTTTTACCTAATGGTATTGCTATTAAATAAATAAATATTCATTTCGTACAACAATCAAAATATAATTTTTACAAATTACTATACAAATAAATCAATATTTATTTTGGTGTTCTGATTCACATATCTGTTTAAATTTCGATGGCCAGATTCTACGAACAATAACTAGGCAGTTTACGCTTCTTTGTGTGTATTCTCTTCTTTGTGTTTTTGAGTGATAGAACCGAACCAGCTGTAGATAGTTTTGTCTACACTTTACAGGACGAATCGGCCAGCTCAAACCGACGTAAAATAGCGACTTGCTGCTGCGTTCCGTACGGGAGTGTGACATCAGGTGGCTTAATGCCCCTCCCCGCCTAATCTCTTAATTATCCATTTTCTTTAAGTTCGACAACGTGTCCATGATTCTCTGGTATTATGAGCATTCATGGGCGGTGGCGATCACTTACCATCAGGTGACCTCCTTGCTTGCGTATGCTATAAAAAATATTTACTTCGTGAAACAAGCGTCTCGCATATAATTTTAAATATTTTTTTTAATTCAGTAAAGTAATGAATAAAGTTAAATAAATTATGTTTTGGTACCCTCAATAAAGTCTATCGTGGACTTAAATGAAATTTATACATATAAAATTACTTGTCTTGGCTGAAAGATTAATTGACGCCCACGCTATCCGCTTGACGTATAAGAAATTTTGCAGGGTATATACGAGTAACTGCCTCGGTGGCTCAGTTGGAATGCGTACGTGGTACGACTTGCTGTGCTGACGTCTAAGATCCGATTACCTGACCAGGGGGGTCAGGTAAAGTGATATAGTGGTTATAACTGACCCACTGAGTTTGTTTTGCCGGGTCTTCTCAAGCTGGGTCGCGTTTGGATCCGGTGGTAGTTTTAAAACAAGACTTCGGAGATACACATGGTCCGCATTCAATCTCCCTAAAGTTAACTATAGGACTTTGTATTTCCTAATATAAATTATTGAAAATCCGGACCTAAAACAAGCCCCCTGAGTTCAAGTAGCTGGATCTTCTCAGAGTTTGGGTCGCGCCGCGTTGAATCTAGTGGTAAATTAAGCCCACTGAGTTTGTTTCGCCGGGTCTTCTCAAGCTGGGTCGTTTTGGATCCGGTGGTAGTTTTACAACTCGTGCCGTTTCGGTAAATGCCATACCGACTCAAAATATTTAACAATTAATAATGGGACGTTTCCATATTACAAATACTGTTAATAATGTAAAATAAAAAGACAACAAATAAACAATTTAGTGTAATTGCCTAGTGTATTTGACGATGCTATGTATGTTATGTATACATTAGTTGATATGATTTTTATACATAAGTTTCTTTATTTTGTACTGACTTGTCATAAGCGCTATTTTAATTGCCTACATGATTAATAAAACTATTTCATTTCATTTCATTTCATAACAAATTGGTCAGCATCAGAGTCTGGAATTGTGCCTGGTATGGCGATAGGCTCACACCCTACCACATAATGGAACGGAAATAAGATCGGCGAGATGTGGGTATGCTGGTTACACCTTTGCCACTTTTGGGGATCACAGGCGTGGTTGCATACGTATTATATTTTATCGCTGACGAGGTGAGGGGAGAGTAAGTGGTCCCCCAAAATCTTAGGTCCAAAGCCAACCGCAATAGGCTAGTTTCCTATATTGAATTTTATACATTATTTTATAAGCAACATAAAATGATACGCAAAAGAAACCCTTTTATTAAAACACAATCAAAATTGGTTCAGAAATGTGCCCGCAGTTATGACTTTAAATGTTGGTATGAGGAAAAGTGGGTGCGTAGTAGGGATATCTCACTATCTCGCTTGCACGCGTGCACTATAATGAACATTTTACACAGTGACGTCAAAGGTTGCATCGTCTGTCATTTGACAATTACCCCTTCTACAGGATTTGAATGGCTTCTATCTTATTTATTTTTGGTCCGATTTATAAAATTCTTTCTGCAATAGATTTTGAGTAACATAACTTATTGATATTGATAATAAAAAAAATCTAGTCAACTACCCTATTGCACGTGGTACACTCTGCTGATTAACGGACGAGGCAATGGCGAAACTTGGTTCCCGTTGCGGGTTGTGGGAGTGAGACGGTAGGTCACTCCATATAATACCAGTTCCATCAAATTGTGAAGACGAATCATAAGTCCTACCTGGTATATAAGCCAAGATAATGCAGTATTGCTTATGTAGTATTGCAGCATGTAGCTGAATGAGAGGCTCATTGTTAGCGCAATAATTGCGTTGTATGTTTAAGTTTTTGTGTATTTTTTTTTACTCTGTAATTATTGCTCTAATAATAAACTTCCTTCTTTCTTTTCTTTTGATAACGAGACTATCCCGCCCACACACCCGCCACTGTAACTCCTGTAAGCCAGGATCGACAGTGGCACGCATATTTCGACACCAAGCAATGAAGCTCGGCGAGTCTCTGGGAATGCAAATCTGCCTTTATCCCGCAACGAAATGAATCAAATGGAACATTAGGGAGGAGTTGAAAATAATAATTGTCCACTTCCCTAAAGTTGATAAGAAAGATCGCTGAAGAAATGAAAAGGAAAGGAATATTTAACGCGGTATTATCCACTTCTAAACATTATTTAAACAATCGAAAACCCGAGCGTGGTCAGTTTATGGATGGGTGACCGGTTAGTGGTTTCAACTGAGCGTCATCTTAGCCCCGGGTGCAACTGACAGAAGTCATTAAGCCAAGTAGAACGCCTTCGGGTGATTAGAAATTTTTGATATTGGCCACTAACCATTCAATACAGAATATTGCAATAAAGAGGAGATAATCTTTTAACTATCGAAGAACCGAAATATACTGCATGGCCATTAAAATTTATAATAAACTACCTGAAAACATTAAATTCCTTGACATCCACTCATTTACAAAAAAGACTACACACACTTCTAACAGAAAATTGTTATTACACTATACAAGACTATTTACAAGATTTACTCATAACTTCTACTACGTAATGTCTTATTACTAAGGTGTTATTTTAAATAAATTGATATAATTATAGTTTACTAGCTTTTGCCCGCGGCTCTGCCCGCGGCTCCGCCCGCGTGAATATCTCTACATTAAAATTCATCAAAATCGGTTCAGTAATTTAGGCGTGAAAGCGTAACAAACAAATAGATAATTATTATCATAAAAAGTATCCTATATTACTTCTTATACCTCCAAGAATATGTGTACAAAGTTTCATGATGATCGCTTCATTCACATTTATAATATATACGCACGCACTCATGCCTGTAATCCCCGAAGGGGTCGGCAGAGGTGTAATCAGTACACCCACATTTCGCCGAGCGCATCTCCGTCCCATAATGTGATAGGGGGCGAGCCTATCGCCATACCGGGCACAAATTCCAGACTCCGGGCTGATACTTGGGTATTTCGTAATAGAAAACCCCAACACCACTACCCGACCCGGGGATCGAACCCGAGACCTCAGCGATGACCTCAATCGTAACGCGTACACATTACAACTGCGCCACCGAGGCAGTCATTTATAATATTTGTATGATACTCGTAGTTCTGTTTAAACTGCAATTTACACTTTATTCTTAGATGTTTACTATCTGTTACAAACTTGTTTATTAATTTAAAGCAAGTTATGTGACTAATTATTAAATATTTATATGCTTCAGAAGCAGATTTCGCCGAACCTTACTACTGTTTTTTTTTTTTTTATGTATAGGCTGGCAAACGAGCAAGTGGGTCACCTGATGGTAAGCGATCTCCACCGCCCATGTACGCCCACAATACAAAAGAATTATGGGCGCGTTGCCGACCTTAAAGGAAAGGGATAATAAGGGATTGGGAAGGGGAGGGGGATTTGGGCCTCCGGATATCTCACTCACCGTACGAAACGCAGCAGCAAGCTGCTACTTTACGCCGGTTTTCTGTGAGACAGTGGTAACGACCCGGATGAGCCGGCCCATTCATGCTGTAGACAAAATTGTCTACAGCGTGGCTCTACCACTCGTGAACTACTGTAACCTAAGACCAATATATGTACCCGATCTCATAAATATTATGAATTTGAATTAAAAGTAAAATATTAACAAGAAAAATACTACCAAGCGGGCGGTGTTACTAGCAAATATTTGTCACATGAAAATTCCTAGAAATCCTGTGACTAAAAAGCAACGCTGTTTGAAAACACTGCTTTTTAATAATAATATTTTTCAACAGTTTTTTACGTAAACAGTAAAATCCATTCAGATTGAAATATACCGCGTGGGTTTGACACGAACGGAGAAATTCTATTTACTTTAAAACTTACGTACGCACTCACGCCCGCAATTCCCGAAGGGGTAGGCAGAGATGTACACCCGCATTTCGCCGAGCGTATCTCCGTTCCATGATGTGGTAGGGTGCGAGCCTACCGCTATAACGGGCACAATTCCAGACTCCGGGCTGATACTCAGCATTTCGTAATAGAAACCAGTACATCCACATTTTCCGAGCTCATTGTCATCCCCTGATGTGATAGAGGGCTTGCCTATTAGCCTATATTTGGTTAATTATATTTTCAACTTTGAACTTTTTGAGTGGGTTTTATTTTTCTCCAAAAGTTTTTTTTAATACCGGCTTAGTAATGAACAAACGTTATATTTCGTGTGAAATGTCTTTCATCTTTCGACATCTGATTTATTTATACTCATCTTTTATACAAAAATTACACGTACATTAGTGTAAAGGTAGTATTTCAAAGATTTTCTCAAAGGTTAATGACTGTTATTTAGCTTTTTGTATTAAAATTCAATGAAGCTTCTTTACGTCAAAATATTTCAGGTGTAATATTGACCTAAAAAAATTAATAATGTACTAAAAGATACCTCAGAGTCTTTAGAATGTATTCCTTCTTTGATTTATCGACAAAAAAATATGAATTACATTAAAATATGCTCCCGTCTGAAAACACGGTTTGAATTCTCAAAGAGCAGGTACATGTTTATTTTTGTTTAATATAACATGGAAATAAAATAACTAGACCGATAACTCTCATGTGAATCTGCCAAAAAATACGTAATTACTTACACATGCAAAGGTAATCAATCACACGTAACACTCATACACGCAACAAAAATTAATGAACGTTCAAAATCAACTTTAGTTCATAAAAGTTAATGTCTAAATATTAAATCTCTAGATCCAGATACGATATTCTGCACCGCGCAAAAACTTAGACGTAGTGTGTAGTAGACGAAGTGTCAACTAGAGATTGTTATGCACAGACTTTTATAGCCCCGCCCCCTTGCACAGAGTTTCGTTGCCGGCCTCATTGGAAAGGGATTAAGGCATTGAGAAGGGGAGGGAGATTTGGGTCTCCGAATATCTCTCACCGTACGAAACGCAGCAGCAAGCTGTTACTTTACGCCAGTTTTTTGTAAGACAGAGGTAACGACCCGGCGGAGCCGTCCCATTCATGCTGTAGACAAAAATGTCTATAGCTTGGCTCTACCACTCTAAAAATCAGACTCTAGATTTAGAATCGTCGTGCAAGTAGGCCTAAATGTTTAAAGTTTTTTATAGACATGTATATTGATTTCTTAGGTTTACGCGAACTAGTTTTATATCTATAGGCATGTATACTAACGGGAGAATACATTTTGTTAATTATATTAGGGAATCTAATACTACTTATTTAAATTTATTCTTAAGTGATGAAACGAGCAAGTCGCTCGCTTGATGGTAATTGCCACGCCTGCCCATAAACAGAAACGTGGCATTGGACTGCGCTCGTCACTCCGAGACATAAGATGTTAAGTCTCATTATGCTCAGTAATTTCCCTGGCTTCAGTGTCCTTAATACAGGCAGACAGAAATAGACAAAGCGGTGGTACCTAGCCGGCCTCTCACATACGAGGGACTTACATTTCAAATGTTATAAAACTTTTATCTCTCAATGCACCCTCAAATCCCAAAAACGAAAGGATGAAGTTTAATGGATATACTGTGTTGAGATTGGAGTTCTGAAAAACTTGATACGTGTTCGGGGTTTTTGAAAACAAAAAGAGTTTTTAGTGATTTCTTATGTTTACGCGAATATTACACATTGAAATAAAACTAGTTTATACGGATTTTATCGCGGTTTAATTATATTTTAGTCCCGACGTTTCGAAAGCATTTCAGCCTTCGTGGTCACGGGAGAGGCTGAAGTGTAGGTTGAAATGAAAAGTTAATGTTACATTGACTACCTTCATTTCATAATAATACTTTTTTTTTATTAGTTGACATTAGTCCGATCTACGCAGAAAGAGCTCACGGCTCAAGAAAAGTCGAGACTAAAAATATAATTAAACTGCGATAAAATCCGTATAAACTAGTTTTAAGTACGAGTATTTCAAGACTTTCTAGTTTATTTTCGTCGATGTTAATTTCAAATCGTTGAATTTTGTGACGATCCTGATTTGTTTGTGATTTAAAATATTGAGTTTTTTTTTATAGCATATCCCGGCAAACGAGGAAGTGGGTCACCTGACGGTAAGAGATCTCCACCGCCCATGTACGCCCACAAACCCAAAAGTATTATGGGTGTGTTGCTGACCTTAAAGGAAAGGTATAATTAAGGGATTGGGAATGGGAGGGGGTTTGGGCCTCCGAATATCTCACTTACCCTACGAAACGCAACAGCAAGCTGTTACTTTACGCCGGTTTTCTGTGAGGCAGTGGTAACGACCCGGAAGAGCTGTTTCGTGCTGTAGACACAAGTGTCTACAGTGGCTCTACCACTCAATGTTGTGTTGAGGTTCAACTGGGATGGATAGAGTTGTAACTATTTCTTGTGGTTTACAAATTAATTAGATGACAACATTACAATTTCTTATATTTCATCTACATACTTATATTAGATACATACGCACTCACGTCTGTAATCCCCGAAGGGGTAGACAGAGCTGTAACTAGTACATCCACACTTTGCCGAGCGCATCTCCGTCCCATGATGTGATAGGGGGCGAGCCTATCGCCATATCGGTTACAATTCCAGACTCCTGGTTGATAATAAGCATTTCATGATATAAAAACCCAATATCACTTTACCCTACCCGGGAATCGAACCCACGACCTCAGCGTCAGCCTCAGTCGTAACGCATACGAATTACAACCGCGCCACCAAGGCAGGCACATTTATATAAAGACTAGCTGTTGTCTGCGGCTCCGCCCGCGTGAATGCTTATTTCCAGGATTAAAGTAGCCTAGTGGGCGCATCAAGCGAGTCCCGGTGAGAAACGCGCTTGACAAAAATACTAATGTCGCTATTTAAAAATAGGGGTTGATCGTAGAGGGTTGAAAATTTTGGGTTGTATGTATTTTTTAATGCTGTATCATAAAAAAATAAAAACAAAAAATATGTCTAAAAAATAAACATAAAAATTTAGGGGTGGACCACCCTTAACATTTTGGGGGATGAAAAATAGATAGTAGCCGATTCTCAGACCTACTGAATATGCATATAAAATTTCATAAAAATCGAAACGAACATTGTGACACGAGAATTTTATATATAAGATATTGCTTCGGTGGCGCAGTTGTAATGCATGCGCGGTACGGGTTCAATCCCCGGGACAGGTGAATATAGTATTGGGAGCCCGGAGTCTGAAATGATGCTCGGTATGGTGTTAGACTCTCCCCCTATCACATCATGGGACGGAAATAAGCTCGGCGAAAAGCTAATACTGAAGTCAGTTTAAATTTAATTTCCAAAATGAATAGCTTGCGGTGTCTGATCAACGGGAGTCTGAGACAGCCCCCCCAATCCCTCCGGCCTCCTAAATAAATTCCCTACACTAGCGGATCCAAGAGGGGTCAAGGGGCATAAGCCCAAATCTCAAATTAATCTCGATGTTATCGTACTTCCTTAGTACTCTACCTACAATATAATTTTCATCGCTTATCCTTACTTATTCCATTTTAAGTAGGTATAGTACATTCTCATTTTTTATATTCTAAATTTGGGTCCAAACCACCCCCCCCCCCCCCCCTAACTAATATCCTCGATCTACGCTAATCGACTCAAGACGCAAGTATAACGCTTGTGGCTTTTCAAAGGTCGAGTTTACTACTACCACTATTCGCTAATGAAAGATAAAAGGGATATTGAGGGATCCTCATTAGATGGATCAGATCTCTAATTGCCCGTATTCCCTATTAATTCAGCTTTAGAAATATTATCGTATTTCAACAGGGATTTTAAGGACAAAAGGCATATATATTTAGTAATACGAGTATATCCTGAGGCCCAAATCCCCCTTGCCTTCCCTATACCTTAATTATAATTAACTTTCCTTTAGACAGCTCCGTGGCGCAGCGGGCGAGTAGGCGGCTGCGAAGCGAGAGGCCGTGGGTTCGATTCCCACACCGAGACAAATGTTTGTGTGAACCACAAATATTGGTCTCGGGTCTGGGTGTTGTGGGACCGCAAGTCCCTCGTAGTTCCTGATACCCACGACACAGGTTTACCTAGTGTGGGGTCAGGACTATGTGTGTGACTGTTGGGTGTATTATTATTATTATTATTATAGATCGGTAACGCGCCCTTAATTATTTTGGTATTGTGCGCGTACATGGGCGGTGGAGATCACTTACCATCAGGTGACCCACTCGTTTGTGGCCTACTGCTATGCTATTTTTTTATGCTATAAAAAAATATAACCTGATTAACTTATAAAGTTACTTATTAAGTTAAAGTTATGTTCAACTTATATTTTGCCTTGAGGGTTCAGTTGCAATGCGTACGCGGTACGTCTGCCGTGCTGAGTTCTCGGGTTCGATCCCCGTGTTGGGTAAGTAATATTGGGTTTTTCTATCACGAAATACTTTGTATCAGCCCAGAGTCTAGAACTGTGACAGCCTTCGTGGCGCAGCGGGCGAATTGCCGGTTGCGAAGCGTGAGGCCGTGGGTTCGATTGCCGCACCTAGACAAGTTTGTCTGATTCACAAATATTTGTCTCGGGTCTGGGTGTTGTGAGACCACAAGTCCCTCGTAGTTCTTGATACCCACGATACAGGTTTACCTAGTGTGGGGTCAAGGATTATGTGTGTGACTGTTGGGTATATTTATTTATTTATTTTATTAAGGGATTGGGAAGGGGAGGGGGATTTGAGCCTACGGATATCTCACTCACCGTACGAAACGCAGCAGTAAGCTGCTACTTTACACCGGTTTTCTGTGTGACAGCGGTAACTCATGCTGGAGGCAAAAGTGTCTACAGCGTAGCTCTACCACTCAAATTTTACATAATTATGTTATTGTGCTGAGGTATCGCGAGATGAAACACGGCAACTGAGTTGGATAGTTTGAAACAGGCAAAATTGTCGAATTTTTAATTTAATGCGATAATTCCGAAGAATTCTTAATTAGACTGCCTCGGTGGCGTAGTTGTAATGCGTACGCGTTATGATTGAGGCCAACGCTGTGGTCTCGGGTTCGATCCCCGGGTCGGGTAAAGTGGTATTGGGTTTTTCTATTACGAAATGCTCAGTATCAGCCCGGAGTCTGGAATTTGTGCCCGGTATGGCGATAGGCTCGCCCCCTATCACATCGTGGGACGGAGATACGCTCGGCGAAATATGGGTGTAATGGTTACACCTCTGCCTACCCCTTCGGGGATTACAGGCGTGAGTGCGTATGTATGTAATTATACAGCAAAATACAAAACTATAAAACCGTATTTCAAATTGGTACAAAATGTCTGTTTAACGTGTTATTTGGAGGATAAAAATTAAACAAATATTGCGATCTTAATGTCTAAAATATTTGCTAAAAATATATCATCACATACCATTGATCTTCAACCAAATATTAATACCAGCACAGGAAAATAATGTATTTAAAAATATCCACTCACACTATTTTCAGACAAAAAAATATTCTTTAATTCGCGCCAAATACTGAGCTGTAAAAATTAAAAACGTTGTCCTTTACACTTCGGAAAAACAATGTCAAAATATTTGTTTTGTCTTTGTTTAAATACAATTCCACGATCAAACAACAAAACGAATGAATTAAGTATTGTTTGATACTATAGTATATAAATAAAAATCGATAATTCAAAAAAAGAACCACCGTCGTTGAATAAATTCGAAACTGCCGCCGGCCAGTATTCGTAAAAGCTCAAACACAAGCGCGTTACGCAGAGCTTGCCGAACAACTGGCGAATTTTAACCGCCTATACTCTGTAACATAATTTGGCGCAAATTCACGATTAATTTCGATGTTTTGTTGACATTGGATGCTTTACATCGATACCACAATACTCAGAATAAACTTCGAGAAGTAATTAATCAATAGAAGTGTTGTGTTGTGGTTTTTTTATTTTTTATTTATTAGATTGAATGACGAGACGAGCAGGTCGCTCGCCTGATGGTAAGCGCCACGCCTGCTCATAAACAGAAGCAACGCCACACAGAACTTTAAATAAAGCACTGCATGACACTGGACTGCGCTCGTCACCCCGAGACATAAGGTGTTAAGTCTCATAATGTCCAGTAATTACACTGGCTTCAATGTCCTTCACACCGGAACACAACAGTGCTTACACACTGTTGCTTGGCGGCAGAAATAGATAAAGCGGTGGTACAGAATAGCAGTACGCTGAGTGGTCATCTACTTGTTACAGACACGACGAGCAAATGCCAACATAGTTTTTAAATTTAATTGTATTTAATTTGTAGTTGCACAATACTTCAGCTGTATAGCTACAGATATACTGCTTTAAGCATGTCGGTGACGCGACCGCACGAGATTTCACCCATCCAACAAAGTGTCTAACGCGCACAGCACACTGCCGCTGCGCGTCATGAGCATGTCGATGACGCGAACCCATAAGATTTTCCCCAGAAGTTTTCACTTCAAAAACGTCGTGAAAATAAGTTCCGACGCTTTCACTTATGGATTCCTTCCTTAATGTAATAAGGCGCATTCTTCTCTTACAGTTCCCTTAGTAGATCGAAATAACAAGGGCCGTAAACTCGTAACTCTGACATTTGAGATGCCTCCAGAGCAGTTGCTTAATGAAAAAAGTTATGAGATATTTTTGTTCGCCTATTTTTGGACAACAATATTGATGGCATACATTTTTTTGCCAGTGATATTAATGTTTTATCAAAGGTTTTCTCGCAACATTGGGCATCTTTTAAGGTCTTTATTTATTAGACACGTAGAAGACTTGAGTGGCAGAGCTACTCTTTACACAGTTTTGTCTACAGCATGAATGGGTCGGCTCGTCCGGGTAGTTACCACTTTTTTATACTAGCCCTGTATTATATACGTCCCACTGCTGGGCACGGACCTCCTCTACTGAATGAGAGGGGTTAGGCCTTAGTCCACCTCGCTGGCCTAATGTGTGTTAGCAGACTTCACATACCTTCGAAATTCTTCTGGATAACTTCTCAGGTATGTAGGTTTCCTCAAGATGTTTCCTTCACCGTTAAAGCAAGTGATAATTTACAATGAATACACACGTAACTTAGAAAAGTCCGAGGTGTATTCGCTTGGGGCTGGTTCGAACCTTCGACTTTCGTCTCGACAGTACCACTCCCCGCTGAGCGTTACCACTATCTTACAGAAAACTCATGTAAAGTAGCGGCTTGCTGCTACGTTTCGTACGGTGAGTAAGATATCCGGAGACCCAAAGAGCCTCTCCATCCCTACCCCTTAACCATACCTTTCCTTTAAGATCAGCAACGCGCCCATTCTCCTTCTGGTATTGTGGGCGAACATGGGCGGTGGAGATCACTTACCATCAGGGCACCTACTTGCTCGTTTGTCGGACTATACTATAAAAAAACAACATACCTTGATCTGTAAAATTATGCACGAAAACACATCTATTTTCTATAAGTAGGTCCCTAGTATGCGAGAAGCCGTCTGAGTTAGTACCACAGCTTTGTCTATTTGTACCGCCAAGCAACGATGTGTAAGCACTGCTGCGTTTCGATTTAATGGACATTGAAGCCAGTAAAATTAATAGGTATTATGGGACTTAACAACTTATGTCTCGGGGTGACGAGCGCAATCCAGTGTCATGCAGAGGCTTGTAACTCAAGTTCTCTGTTTTTTTATAGCATAGGCCGGCAAACGAGCAAGTGGATCACCTGATGGTAAGAGATCTCCACTGCCCATATACGCCCACAATATAACAATTATGGGCGCTCTGCCGTCCTCAAAAGAATACTTAAGGGACACTTAAGGGATTGGGAAGGGGAGGGGGATTTGCGACTCCGGATACCTCACTCCGAGCCGCGGACGAACCGGCCCATTCATGCTGTAGACAAAAGTGTCTACAGCGTGGCTCTACCACTCATTAATATGTGGCGTTGTTTCTGTTTGTGAGCAGGCGTGGCGCTTACCATCAGGCGAGCCTGCTCGTCTCGTCATTCAAGCTAATAAAAAATGATTTCAGAAAGTATAATATGTAAATCATTTTGCTCTTAAATGGTTAAATAAATAAGCTATTAAGGATCCTTGTCGGGTAACATCTGTCCTTTATACCCAATACTTCATTTATATTCAACCATCCAGACCCTCGCTGATTAGTTCGCAACGATATACCGTTTGGGTTTCACATAGTATTTTATAATCTCAAAACGGCTTTGTTACACGAAATTCATAGTAGAGTGGTAATTCATGGATGAGAGAACATTGATTTTGATAATGAATAAGGGCCAACAGACACACCATACTTCTAGCTTCAGCGTTAGGCGATTTAGTTGCTTTTCGAAAATTCAATGCTGCATGCGACTGCTCCAATCTGGACACATATAAACGCCACATGCGGCGATCAAGTCGCTTTATGGAAGCGCAATGCAACAACTAAACACTACACTCTGCACTTCGGATGCCAATAGCATAAAGAAAAGGATAATTAAGGGATTGGGAAGGGGAGGGGGTTTGAGCCTCCGGATATCTCACTCACCGTACGAAATGCAGCAGCAAGTTGCTACTTTACGTCGGTTTTTTGTGAGACAGTGGTAATGACCCGGACGAGCCGGCCCATACATGCTGTAGACAAAAGTATCTACAGCGTGGCTCTACCACTCATTAAATCATTTCGTGTTAGAAGTTACGTGAGACGAGTATTATTTTATTAATACAAAACGACAGTAATCATTTCAATTCATGGTTTATTGTTTATTTTTACAATGTTACTGCTTTACAGATTCTATAGAGACCGCTCTCTTATTAATTTCTTGCTTTTGCTCGGGGCTCCTGAATAGGCTTTTCCGATATAAAACGTAGCCTATAACAGTCTCCAAAGTCCCATCTATCTCTATATCAAAATTCATCATAAATCGGTTCAGTGATTTAGGCGTGAAAGCGTAACTAACAAATTTATTTTCATTAAAAGTATCCTGTTACTTTTCACATTTATAATATTAGTATGATAACTAAGATTCGACTAGGTTTCAATATTAAACCAGTAGAGATGCCGCGTAATGAATTCTTAGCTAGCTCATGGAAAGCGTGTGGTGACGATAACGCGAGTGCCATGGTTTTTGTTCACCCAAAAAGTGCGCAACGCGCCTAAAGAAGTTTTCACTACAAAAAACTACTAACTACAAGGTGGAAGGTTCCTCGTATGCGAATGGCCGGCTGGGTTGGTACCACCGCTTTGTCTATTTCTGCCGCCAAGACACAATTGTTGTGTTCCGGTTTGAAGGACATTGAAGCCAGTGAAATTACTGGGCATTATGAGTCTTAACACCTTATGTCTCGGGGTGACGAGCGCAGTCCAGTGTCATGTAGTGCTTTGTTATTTAAAGTTCTGTGTGGCGTTGCTTCTGTTAATGAGCAGGCGTGGCGCTTATCATCAGTCGAGCGACCTGCTCGTCTCGTCATTCAAGTTAATGAAAAAAACATATCACGGTGCATTTTTTGTTATCTGTTAAGAATTTCCTCAATTTCCCTCGTACTCCATCATCAGCTCTTACTCTAATTTATATATCACTATATCCCTCTTATACGAGAGGGGGGTCCATCGCTTTGTCAATATCTGCCACCAAACAGCAGTATGTAAGCACTGCTGTTTGGTTTGGTTTGGAGGACATTGGAGCCAGTGAAATTACTGGACAGAGACTACAAGCGCAGTGCTTTGTAATTCAAATTTCTGTGTTGTGTCGATTCTGTTTATAGGCAGGCGTGGCGCTTACCATCAGGTGAGCGACCTGCTCGTCTCATTATTCAAGCTCATAAAAAATACACCCAAAACACAACTCTCCTTTCATCTTGCAATCGGGTAAAAATCGATAGCTGACAACTTTAGGTATCAATCAATTAGAAATGAGTTTGTCATACAATGAGATTACACCCACGCTTGGATTATCTTCTATAGATATTGACTGCCTCGGTGGCGCAGTTGTAATGCGTACGCGTTATGATTGAGGCCAACGCTGAGGTCTCGGGTTCGATCCCCGGGTCGGGTGAAATGGTATTTGGCTTTTCTATTACGAAATCCTCAGTATCAGCCCGGAGTCTGGAATTATGCCTGGTACGGCGATAGGCTCGCTATCACATCGTGGGACGAAGATACGCTCGGCGAAATGTGGGTGTACTGGTTACACCTCTGCCTTAACCCCTTCGGGGATTACAGGCGTGAGTGCGTATGTATGAGTGCGTATATTGCATGTTTATGAAACTTCACACATATATCCTCGAAGAGGCAGTCAGAGGTGTAACTAGAACATAGTTAAGCTGGCATAAAATTGGCAAACGTCGATAAACGCAATGTCTCCCGTACTTCTTTTACAAGGTGGTAGGTTCCTTGTATGGTACCACCGCTTTGTCTATTTCTGCCGCCAAGCAACAGTGTGTAAGCACTGACGTGTTCCGGTTTGAAGTACATTGAAGCCAGTGAAATTACTGGGTATTATGAGACTTAACACCTTATGTCTCGGGGTGACGAGCGCAGTCCAGTGTCATGCAGTGCTTTGTTATTTAAAGTTCTGTGTGGCGTTGCTTCTGTTTATGAGCAGGCAACCATCAGGCGAGCGACCTGCTCGTCTCGTCATTCAAGGTAAGAAAATAAAATAAAACTATTTTCTGCTACCAATCTGCAGTGTATAAACTATTGTGTGCTGACATGACATCATCGACGCTGTAGAAGCTCTAGAGGATATAGAACTTTGCTTTTGTTTATGGGTAGGCGTGGCGCTTCCAAACAGGCCAGCAATGTTCGTCTCAGGTAAAAAAAAAAAAAAATTATTCGTGGCTATACATTAAAAAAACAAATAGATATACGTGTTGAGAACACCTTTATTTATCGTCGGTCAAAAATTCAGTAATAATTGTCTCACTACCTTTACCGTTAAATGATTAATTACCTATTTGCCCATGACGTCACGTCAGACGACCTTCGGTCAGTCAATTGATATCCATTAAATAAAGATGGGTACCATGAAAAACTCGTGAAAGCTTGACCATCCCACCTTACATTATTATAGAGGTTTTTTATGTACTTATGTTACTTTTATTCACTTTGATGACGATACGAGCAGGTCGCTCGCCTGATGGTGTCACACCTTTATATAAATTTCAATAATGGAATCCATAATATGTTTAATTTTTTTTTTTTTTTTTACTTGCCCTTTATTATATACGTCCCACTGCTGGGCACGGGCCTCCTCTACTGAATGAGAGGGGTTAGGCCTTAGTCTACCACACTGGCCTAATGTGGGTTGGTAGACTTAAGATACCTTCGAAATTCTTATGAAGAACTTCTCAGGTATGCAGGTTTCCTCACGATGTTTTTCCTTCACCGTTAAAGCAAGTGATAATTGACAATTAATATACACATAACTTAGAAAAGTCAGAGGTGTATGCACTTGGGGCTGGTTTCGAACTTGCGACTTTCGTCTCGACAGTCCGTACCACTCTCCGCTGAGCTATCACTGCTAATATGTTTAATGTTTTTTTATATTATTTGCTTGAAAGACGCGACGTGCAGTTCTCTCGCCTGATATGAAACGTCACGCTTGCTCATAAACAGAAGCAACGTCTCACAGAAATTTGGATTACAGAACGCTGCATGGCACTGAACTACATCTATTGACACTCCAAGCAACAATTATATGCATGTTTATATGGTTTTTTAGTACTCACTATTGTACTGCACAATGATTCTACAATTAAACGATTCAAATAATAATCAAACAAAAACACCATTTCAATAATGCACAGTATATACTCATTGAAATTTTACTAAATCTATTCAATTTCACTTATAAGATATACACAGCACTAATGTTGCACAATACGTCAGCTGTATACAGATATACTGCTATAAGCATGTCGGTGATGCGAACGCACGAAATTTCACCCATCCAACAAAGTGTCTAACGCGCACAGCACACGGCTTCTGCGCGTCATGAGCATGTCGGTGACGCGAACCCATAAGATTTCCCCTACTAAAAAGTGCCCAACGCGGCTAAAGAAGTTTTCACTTCAAAAAACTCAACGTAGAGTTGTATGGACTGCCGAAACGAAAGTCGTACGTTCTAAACCAGTCCTAAGAAGTAAGAGCATGCACCTCTAACTTTTCTAAGTTACATGTGTATTCATTGTTAATTACCGCTTGCTTTAAAGGTGAAGGAAATATCGTGAGGAAACCTGCATGAGAAGCCTTCCATATGAATTTCGATGAAAAATAAAGTTTATTTTGACATTTTATAATAAGCGCTAAATGCTCTCATTCTTAGAAATTAGTTGAAAGGTAAGAAAGTTAACTTTGAGCTAATGCGGCACTAACTTTAAAATTACTTTGGTTGGGTGACGATTTCAAATAGCTATCAGTATCTATAAAATAATTATAATAGCAATACACATAACGTCAGTTTTGCTATAACAGTTTATCACGGGTGCCCAAAAAACGTTTTATCTATTATTTGCTGAAATTTACGTCAGTAAGTCTTCGATACCTCGTATGTGATAATCCGTCTGGGTAGCTACCAACGCTTTACCTATTTCTGCCGCCAAGCAGTAGTATGTAAGCACTATTGTGTTGTAGTTTCAAACACATGAAACCAGTGTAAATGACAAACATTAGCTTATGTATTCAAATGATATGTGCAGTGCAGTGTCGTGCAGTACTTTGTAATTCAAAGTTCTATGTGTTATTGTACAGTGGAACCTGGTTAATTGGGATCTCAAGGGACCAATAATGTTGTACCATTTATTGAGGGTTTCCATTAATCCAGTTTTCCAATTAGGCAGGTTTAAAATTATAATTGTCTCATTTACAGAGGCTCCCGCTTATAAAGGGCAAAATGTACGGCTATTCCATTTTTAGTATTGACTTTGGTATGCTATGCTCCCTACACAGTTCATCACGCGACTTTCCACAATCATAATCTGATAGAAGTTTTTATTTTTCAGATACTGATAACGTTTTATATTTACGTTTGGGCATTTTGTACACTTTTACTCCCTTGTTTTTAGGTCAAAACCTGAGGTAGTACTGACAAACAAAGCGTGTGCGAAAGACATTCTAATGTTTGTAAACAAAAGTGTCAAAACCTGTCCCAACCCGATTAATTTGTCTCATTTTGGAATGAGAGGGAATTGAGTTACAGAGTCCCAATTATAAAGGTAAACATCGAATAAATCCAAGAAATCAGATCTCATTTAACCAGGTTCGAAAAGTCCCATTAATAGATGTAATTCAATGAAAAAGTACCGGCAACTCTCAATAATAGAGGTTTCTCATTTATCCAGGTCCCATTTAACCAAGTTTCACTGTATATGTTTATGGGTAGGCGTGAAGGAGTACCACTTCGAACAAATAAATCCATCTAAATAAACTGACAGCACACAGACTACTAATCATTCTATTATATTGACATCAAAATATTTGTAATGAAAATACAATTAATCCATAAATTAAATCGAATCAACAAAATCATGAAACCAAAGTAATTAAGGATCAAAATATCCAAATAATTCAATTATTTACTAATAAGTATGCAAAATAATGCAAATATTTCGAACAAAGTTTGTGTGTTTATATTTAATTTTAATAGAATGATTTTGCTTGCGGTTTTGTGCAGACCCGAAATAAATATTTATGGATCACATAAACAAAAACTAAAGGATCATGAAATTTGGTCAGATGATAGTTTGTGTAATGTAGAGAGAGGGATGAGTGGTAGAGCCACGCTGTAGACACTTTTGTGTACAGCATGTATGGGCCGGATTGTCCGGGTCATTACCACTATCTCACAGAAAATTGGTGTAAAGTAGCAGCTTGCTGTTGCGTTTCGTACGGTGAGTGAGATATCCGGAAGCCCAAACTCTCTTCCCAATTCCTTATTATCCCTTTCCTTTAAAGTCGGCAACGCACCCATGACTCTTTTGGTATTGTGGGCGTACATGGGCGGTGGAGATCACTTACCATCAGGTGACCCATATGCTCGTTTGCCGGCCTATGCCATTAAAAAAAGGTACGTCAAGAAAGTTTTTTTTTTTTTTTTGTTAACGGGCAGCGGAGTCACGAACTAATGCTAGTAGTTCAATATAAGCAAACCGCAGATACAATATTTATTAAACTTTGTAAACTAATTCATACGCGTGGTTGTATGAGGTTTTGTTGAAAGATTATAATTTATTTTATAGCTTGTATTATAGTTTATAGATATTCTTGCTAAGCCTGAAGCGTAATATTAATGTTGGGTTACAAGACAATTCTGAGAAACTTGCTAAACTAACTCTGTACAAAATATATACAACGTGGTACAGAGAGGTGTGGTCATATTTAAGGGTCGTTACATACACCTTTGTTTAAAATAATTAAAGATAAACGATATATAATAAATAATAATAATGTTAATACCTACTATATAATAATATAAACCGGTTGTATAATAATACTAGCTATTATACTATACAGCTCCGTGGCGCAGCGGGCGAGTAGTCGGCTGCGAAGCGAGAGGCCGTGGGTTCGATTCCCACACCGAGACAAATGTTTGTGTGAACCACAAATATTGTCTCGGGTCTGGGTGTTGTGGGACCGCAAGTCCCTCGTAGTTCCTGATACCCACGACACAGGTTTACCTAGTGTGGGGTCAGAGCTATGTGTGTGACTGTTGGGTGTATTATTATTATTATTACATAAATATATACGTCTCACTGCGGGGCACGGGCCTCCTCTACTGAATGGGTAGGCCTTAGTCCACCACACTGGCCCAATGCGGGTTGGCAGACTTCACATACCTTAATAAATTCTAATGAAGAACTTCTCAGGTATGCAGGTTTCCTCACGATGTTTCCTTCGTCGTTAACGCAAGTGATAATTAACAATTAATACACACATAACTTAGAAAAGCCAGAGGTGTGTGCTCTTGGGACTGGTTTCGAACCTGCGACTTTCGTCTCGACAGCCCGTACCACTCCCCGCTGAGCTATCGCTGCTTCTCGTATAGACATATATCTGGAGGCCAATTCTCGTAATTTTAAATGTTCAAAAAATCATGCCGATCTAGTCTCAGCGTCAAGAAAGTTACAAATTGCATTCTCTTAAACCAATAATCAACGTCAAATGTGAACTTAGATCGTAATAATATTGAATGTAGAATAAAAGTTGACTGAAGCCTAAACGGTATAATGCTACTGCTAATGCTAGTTGCATTTGACGTTGATTATTGGTCATGCCATTTGCAACTTTCTTGACGCTGAGACTAGATAGGAATAATATTTTGAACATTTAAAATTACGAGAATTGGCCTGCTGGTTTTTCCTTTCCTCGAAATCACAATAAGTACTAGAAATTCTTTAAGAGTTCTAGATAAAAATTCCGGTCCAAAAAACCCGAAGCAATGTTGTTTTTCTATTGCCTATTTTGAGGAAGATGTCGTAGCCAGTAATAAATCAATCACTATAAGGAAAACAAAAAATAAATAAAGTAAGCCCGACCTTTAAAACATCGCTAGTATCTTATGGTATATTATATCTTTTACTTGATCTTCAATTGAGCTTCAGTGACGAGCAGGTCGCTCGTCTTATGGTAAGCGTCACCTCTATCCATAAACAAAAGCAACACCACACATAACTTAGAATAATAAGGCACTGCATGACACTAGACTGCGTTCGTCACGCCGAGAATGCGCCGAGACATAAGTTGTTAAGTCTCATAATGCCAAGTAATCACTGGCTTCAATGTCCTTCAAACCGGAACCGTTGTGGTAACCAGTACACCCACATTTCGCCGAGCATATCTCCGCCTCATAGTGCAGATGGCGACAACCATGGGGTTTTTAGCCGGTAAAAATCCGGCATACCCCGTCTATCTTCTTTTAAGGTAGCCGGGAATTCAAGAGGATTTTCCCCATGTAAAAATAAAAAAAAGGGGCGAGCCTATCGGCATACCGGGGCCGATCGATTTTAGTCCCGACGTTTCGAAAGCTTTTCAGCCTTCGTGGTTACGGGAGAGACCGCGATAAAATCCGTATAAACTAGTTTTATTTCAATGTATAATATTCGCGTAAACATAAGAAATCACTATATATACAGAATATTCATACTTATCTGTATTTACATAACCTCTGGTCAATATGATTGTTCATTGACGTATTTGTTTTGTCACGCTACGTATGACTGTATTGAATAAGATTGATTATAACAGGTCGAGTAGCCGGCTGCGAAGCGAGAGGCTTTGGGTTCGATTCTTGCACCGAGACAAATGTTTGTGTGTATAATAATACTAGAAATTATACTATACTTAATTATATACATCCCACTGCTGGCACGGGCCTCCTCTACTGAATGAGGGGGGGTAGGCCTTAGACCACCACGCTAGCCTAATGCGGGTTGGCATACTTCACATACCTTCGAAATTCCTATAGAGAACTTCTCAGGTATGCAGGTTTCCTCACGATGTTTTCTTCGCCGTTAAAGCAAGTGATAATTAACAATTAATACACACGTAACTTAGAAAGGTCAGAGGTGTATGCACTTGGGGCTGGTTTCGAACCTGCGACTTTCGTCTCGACGGTCCATAACACTCCCCGCTGAGCTATCACTGCTTTTGTTTGCAATTTTTGTGTGTACTATAAATATTTGTTTCAGGTCTGGGTGTCGTAGGACCGTAAGACCTCGGAGTTCTTGATACCCACGATGCAGGTTATCGTAGTGGGGTCTGGACTATTTTTATCAGCTTATGAAAGCCGACGAGCTGACTGCCTACCTGATGGTAAGTGGTTGCCGTTGCCGATTTTTTTTATTACATAGGCCGGCAAACCAGCAAGTGGTTCACTTGATGGAAAGTAATCTCCACCGCCCATGTACGCCCACAATAACCAAAAGGTGATGGGCGCGTTGCCGACCTTAAAGGAAAGGGATTATTAAATGACTGGGAATGGGAGGGGGATTGGGGCCTCCGTATATCTCACTCAACGAAACGAACAAGCTGCTACTTTACGCCGGTTTTCGGGTGCCAGTGGTAACGACCCGGACGAGCCGGCCCATGCTGTAGACAAAACTATCTACAGCGTGGCTCTACCACTCAAAAAACATTATAGACATTAGCAACGCAAGGAGCAACAAGGTGGTAGGTCCCTCGTTAGCGAGAGACCGGCTGGGTTGGTACCACCGCTTTGTCTATTTCTGCCGCCAAGCAACAGTGTGTAAGTTGTGTTCCGATGTGAAGGACATTGAAGCCAGTGTAATTACTGGGCATTATGAGACTTAACACCTTATGTCTCGGGGTGACGAGCGCAGTCCAGTGTCATGCAGTGCTTTATTTAAAGTTCTGTGTGGCGTTGCTTCTGTTTATGGGCAGGCGTGGCGCTTACCATCAGGCGAGCGACCTGCTCGTCTCGTCATTCAATCTAATAAAAAAAAAAAAAGCATAGCCAAACCGCTGCCTGTTGTGAACACTTTTAAGCCTCGTTTGAAGAAGAACACATAACGCTGGAGTATGTGTGTGACGGTTGGGTGAATATATTTATAAATTATTAGTGTAGTTATAATTATATCTTAGTATTGTTATTGAACTAACTCCCCACTGAGCTGTGATAGCTCAGTGGGGAGTGGTATGGACTATCGAGACGAAATTCGCAGCTTCGCAACCAGCCCCAAGAACATACACCTCTGACTTTTCTAAGTTACGTGTATATTAATTGTTAATTATCACTTGCTTTAACGGTGAAGGAATCATCATGAGGAAACCTACATACCTGAGAAGTTCTCCATAAGAATTTCAAAGGTATGTGAAGTCTGCCAATCCGCATTAGGCCAGCGTGGTGGACTAAAGCCTAACCCCTCTCATTCAGTAGAGGAGGCCCGTGCCCAGCAGTGGGACATGTATAATACAGGGCTAGTATTATATTATATTGTTATTAAAGAGGGGCCAAACAAGCAAGTCACGTGATGGTAAGTGATCTCCACTGCCATGAACACCTACACCTTCAATTAAAAAGGATTTTTTTATTTATCCTAGCCATCGAAATAAGAAACGTAACTCAAGCAAACAAATTACCCCACCAAAACTCTGTGCAACGGGGCAAGGCTATAAAAGTCTGTGCTTAATAATCTCTAGTTAACACTTGATACGTCTAATTTTTGCGCGGTGCAGAACGTCGTATCTCGATCTAGAAATTTAATATTTAGACATAAATTTTTATTAAATAAAGTTGATTTTGAACTTTCATAAATTTTTGTTGTGTGTATGAGTGTTACGTGTGATTTTACCTTTGCATGTGTAAGTGGAGTCTTATTTTTTGGCTGATTCTTATGAGAGTTATCGTTCTAGTTATCTTATTTCGATGGTCCTAGCAATGCAATCGGATTTGCTACTACAGGGAGTGAAATACTTATATCAAACACTCTCTTCTTCTTCCACCTGCCCTCATCCCACTCGCAGTGGGATCGGCGCAACATGCTTTTAAACACATTTTACAGTAATAGGTATTTATTTGCCTTGCAGTTTTTACGACCGGCCGTTTCCTCTTTGCGGAGAAAACACCGAAACAAATATTTATGGAATTTTGTTTTCTATTTATCTCGGTGTGAGAATCGAACCCGCGGCCCCTCGCTTCACAGCTCACAGCACCACGGAGGCTGTAACACGTTGTACAATACTTATATCGCACACTAAACGTTACTTAAATTTGACCACACCTTTCTGTAACACGTTGTATGTAACCATAGTTATTTTGTTATCTACGCGTGTTTAAATATTATTGGCAGCAACTGTACACTATCAGTAAGAGGTCGCGACACCGAGCACGCGCTACGCTTGTGTTATCTGTATTATGTCTCCTTCTTATCAAATAGCGTACCTACATGCCAACAATGGATTCTTTTTGCAAATCTGTAACTTGGTTTACTATTTTAGATCGATTTACACGACGATCTTGAGAGTACGCTAGTGGACGGCGTCCAAAATGCATGCTGTCTCATCCTAACATCACGTGATGTGGAGCGTTCGAGTGAAATGCACAATAATTCGTGATCGAAGTAAGCGCCTAAAAATGTTTAACTAGAGTTTGGGATCGGCATTTTTATGCAAAACTAATTAAATGGACTGATTCAAAGTAAAGTTATTTATACTACCGGATAATTAAACTATGTCTGTACGAATTACGTTTTTGAGATTTCATACTTCTTATGTTATTTATTTACGCTCCAAACTACGCGGAAATGTGTGGCGTAATATGGATTTTTCAGGGCTTATAACTTTCAAGTTACTTTTTATTATACAATTATGTATACGTACAGACGTAGATAACTGTAATGTTAATCAATATCATGCTTAATTTTTTACGTAAAATGTTAAAAAATTGAGTAATCACCCCGAAATGTTTGTATGGAAATAATACCGACTAGCGGCACCTTAAATCCAGATTCACCACTAAACTTATTTTCATACAAATTGACGTTTCATAAACAGTTTTAGTGGGATACTCTATTTAGGATCGTCGTATAAGTAGTTTCATACAAAGTTCGCCTCTCTTCCTCTCTTTTAAAAGTGGAAATTTATAAAAATTTGAATCATTGTGTTTCATGTTTTTTAATTTGCAATATTTATAACTTCATAGTCGAATTTCGATCCACAAATAAAGTTTCATACAAAGTTCAAGCCTCTTTTACCTGTTTAAACTGTAAATAATTTCTTAGCAAATCCACATATATATTACAGAACCTATCATCTGACCAAATTTCATGGTTCTAGCTTTAGTAGTTTTTGAGATATCGTGATTAATTTGTGGGTGAGTTAGGGGTATTTTGTCTTTATGTTTATCTAAGAAGGTAGATAGATTTGAAAGATTGGATGCTTGTGAAATTATTAGTTCGGATGTTTTGAATTTGGATTTGTTAATCAATCATGCCTTAACGGGTGAATTTGGATCATATTTATAATGATTATAAATAATTATTAAATAATAAAAACATTTATTGCACACAACACAATATACATTTGCAGTACATAAAAAAACTATTTTAAACACTGCTTCGGAACCGGAGGGTGATGATGGTAACCATCATGTTCCCTCCACCACACCAACAAACGATGTACTCACCCACAGCAGCCGCACATGAAGCGCCCCGTCCTACTTCCTCAAATGACGCGACGCGACGCACCGGCGAAACCACTATAGATGCAATACAATGAATATTGACATGATTGGAAGAAACATAATAATATTAAATTTAAGTGCATTGATCCGAATGGCATGGTGTTGTGTATTTGGCACACATATTGCTTTACCGCTTACTGTTTTTGGTATAATCATCACTTCACATAACGCTCATATGTAATAACCGATTTGACATATTTTTTTCGCTTAATATCTGTTTAATATAACAATTGGTATTCCTCAAGTTGTTTGTCATATACTTTTGTCGTTTAATGATATCTTCGCATAATAATAATAATAATACACCCAACAGTCAATGAATAAGTTTAAAATATCTAGCTCGGGGGCGCAGTTGTAAAATAAAACTAAAAAGACAATAAACTTTTAAACATAGTTGGTAGAATTAGCGGCCTTATCGTCCAGGGCAATCTCTTACAGGCAACCATAGGATGGAGCTAAGAGTACGAATAAGAGAGGGCTGTCTAAGAGTACATGAAATTAGATTGTATTACGGATTATATCTGAGGGTTCTAGGGTGCGTGTCTTGCAGAAATTTAAAGCGAGATTTAAGATAACAAGGAGTGAGAGGATAGAAAAGAATGTTGTAAAGAAGAGAAAGAATGTGAGCATTCCGGCGAAGCCGTATGGGTAGCCACTTGAGCTTAGTATGAAACTCTGAAACATGATCATATTTACGGAGTCCAAATATGAATCTAATGCAAAAGTTTTGGAGACGCTCAAGTTTATCTAATTGTTGTTTAGTGATATCTAGATGAACTGACATCTGTATAATCAAGGATAGGAAGAAGAAGGGATTGTTTATTTGCAAGCGAAATCTTGGCGGTGGTGGGTAGAAAGTTGCGTAATCTTCGCAAAGACCCAGCTGAGGCGAACATTTTCCGACTCACTTCCTGAAGCTGCGGGCCCCAGGTGAGAGATTTATCCAAGTATAAGCCAATATTTTTAACTGAGTCACTATATGGGATACTAGTGCCATCACAGGATATAGGTGGTATAAGAGACACGTTTAATTTCGATATCATCCTGGGGCTGCCAAGTATTATGCCCTAGGTTTATGATGGATTGACGGTCAATCCATGTGCCTTACTCCACTCGCAAATTTTATCCATGTCTGAGTTAATTGTATTCACAGCTTCCGTCATCTTGTCCAGTGGTGCTTGGGAGTAGATTTGGAGATCATCAGCATATAGGTGGTAGGTACAACAAAGTTTATGGGAAATTGAGTTGATGAAAACCGAGAAGAGAAGAGGGGATAGAACGCCGCCCTGCTGTACTCCGGCAGAAGTTGTGCAATAAGAGGAGTTTTTGTTGAGCAAAATCAACGGTGTTGAGCTCATTGCTGAAGTCAAGGAGACCTCAGACTGTCAGCTTACCTTCCTCCATGCTGGATCTAATGTCGTCCGTAATATGAACCAGGGAAGTAGTCGTGCTGTGGCCAGGACGGAAACCAGATTGGAGAGGATTGAGGAGTTCATTTTTATAGTGGATTATGCGTTCGAGAACTTTGGAGAGAAATGGAAATCGGAGAAGAACGAGGGATTTGATTTTTTGGGAATGGGAGTAATTTGCGCTTCTTTCCAAGCCGTTGGAAAGATCCCATTGGATATGGAGTGGTTTAGGATATGAGAAATAATGGGGAGGATTTGATCAAGGATGGGAAGGATCATATTACGGCCAACACAGTCGCTTCCAACCGCATTTGATGAAATCGCCATAATGCTTCTCTTAACATCACAATCAGCAAATGGTGTAAGGTGTAATGGAGAACAATCGGGAGGACTGGAGGGATGAAATATGCTTTATTGTTTTCTTTAGTAGTCCTATCAAATTTGGACGGAGAGGAGAAATGTTGGTTTAAGGAATTTAAATCGATGTTTTTTCGGAAAAGAGTCTTGACGAGAATTCCCTTATTGACTGGATCTCCGTTATCAACTGAACTATGAATACGCCGGCGTTGAGCATACCTACACACCTTACTGCAGTGATTCCTAATAGCTACATATTTTTCCAAATTACTGTCGCTTGGCCGAGACTTTTTTTTATAGTATAGGCCGGCAAACGAGCAAGTGTGTCACCTGATGGTAAGTGATCTCCACCGCCCATGTACCCACAACACTTAAATAATCAAGGGCGCGTTGCCGACCTTAAAGGAAAGGGCTTGGGAAGGGAGGGGATTTTGGGCCTCCAGATATCTCACTCACCGTACGAAACGCAGCAGCAAGCTGCTACTTTACGCCGGTTTTCTGTGAGACATTGGTAACGACCCGGACGAGCCGGCTCATTCATGCTGTAGACAGAACTGTTTACAGCGTGGCTCTACCACTCAAAAAGGACTTATATTTGGACTTTGACACTGCCTTCTGATAAGCTCATAATAACTATTAGCTTATCAGAGCGCAGGTGTGCGAATCAAAACTGACAATAACATATTCAGATTTATCATGAATGTAATGGATCATCCAAACACTGAGTAGATCGTCCCGCCACTTCAATTTGAAAGTATCTCGCCGGTACATCGATTGGGTGATAAAGATTTCTTAGATCTTGCCGATGCTGTGCTGATTATCAAATCAATATTTTTATTTTTTGGAATATATTATACTGGATGACTTTTTAACGTGACTGCTTCGGTTGTGCAGTTGTAATGCGTACGCGGTATGACTGCTGCGTTCAATCCCCGGATCGGCTATAGGTGACGTTGGGTTTTTCTATCACGAAATACTTAGAATCGTCTCGGAGTCTGGAATTGTACAGAACTCGGCAAAATGTGGGCGTACTGGTTACACCTCTGCCTATACCTTCGGGGATTACAGGCATGAGTGCGTATGTATGTATGTAGAACGTAAATACGATTTACTTCAGGTTATCTCGAGATTTACGCCCGGTTTCTGAAAGGCTGATCAATGTTAAATCTCATGTCAAGTCGAAATTGAGTTGCTGGAAGTGTGATCAACACCTTTGATTTGACACACATGTTAGCTAACATAACTTTAAATTCATATGAAAAATCGTATGTCAAACGGTACTAAAGAGATCAAATATTTTTTTTTTCTCTAAATAACGTTTCAGCAACTCGGAATTGATTCATCATTCAGAATCAAAGTTCTGTTAGTTGAATGTTGATTTGATCAGCATTTCAGAAACTGGGCGCTACTCTCGTATAAGACCTTAATCTTACTTACTCCTCTGGCGCAGCGACCCGAAGTGGGTCTTGGCCTCCGAAACAAGAGAATGCCATCGATGTCGGTCTCGCGCCGCGTCCCGCCAATTAGCGATTTGGAATTCGCGCAAGTCTGACTCTAGTGACTTAATCTAGTGTGATCAAATTGGTACTAGTAGACATTAACTTATAATAAATTCATCCGTAAAAGCGAACACACTAATCCATTCAAGTAACTCAATTAGCGTCTTAGCATTACCGGTAAAAGGAAAACGGTAGGGGAAGCCCGCGTATCTAGGTGTAAGAACAAATCTGTTACACACTCCGTATCTTTGTAATACATGATTATTGCAAAATTGGGTTATGTTTGTTTTACATCGTAATTATTCGATGACCCGTTTTCTTTTTTAATTCAAATTTAAATCATTTATTCAGTAATTAGGCCGCCAAGGGCACTTTTACACATCGAGTTTGGAATCTACCGATGCTTCGGAAATGCCCACTGGAAGAAGCACCAAGAAACTCAGCCGTAGGTCTTTTGAATATTTGTCTTTTGTTATAAATTTATATTTCCTATTACAAAACTTAAGTAATTTACGTTATAACTAATACGTTCATAGAAAACAGTGTCAATTTGGGATTGATACAGGGGATCTAACAGTAGTCCGAATCTAAGCAGACCAATTAATTGTTACAATACAATTATTAATAATAATATGCAATCTGAGTAGACCAGTCCACAGTTATTTTTATCCCGGCTCGGCAAAGTGACTACGCTACAGTCTAGTAAATAACACAATCACACAATCGGTCCTCAATTGGCGTAGAAATCGATGTACATACATCAAAACGCGCCGAATTGAGAACCTCCTCCTTTTTGAAGTTGGTTAAAAAAGTCCATACAATGACGTATAATTATATTGAAGTGGAAGATTACGCGAAGAAATCAGTATGCTAGGCGCATCCGCAATGTCTTCGCATTATTACGACCATCAAACTTCCCGATCGGATGAAATCATACATCTGGGCTGCGGGCACTACCTATAATACTCGTAGGTTTAATGCATTTTTTTTGTATGATTTTAACCAATAAATAATAGAAAGAATTCTATTAATCCCCTCAAAGATATTTAAGTTGACGAGTGGTAGAGCCACGCTGTAGACAATTTTGTCTACAGCATGAATGGGCCGGCTCGTCCGGGTCGTTACCACTGTCTCACAGAAAACCGACGTAAAGTAGCAGCTTGCTGCTGCGTTTCGTACGGTGAGTGAGATATCCGGAGGCCCAAATCCCCCTCCCCTTCCCAATCCCTTAATTATCCCTTTCCTTTAAGGTCGGCAACGCGCCCATGACTCTTTTGGTATTGTGGGCATACATGGGCGGTGGAGATCACTTACCATCAGGTGACCCACTTGCTCGTTTGCCGGCCTATGCAATAAAAAAAAAAGTTATCTACGAGTATACTAACATTATAAAGCTGAAGAGTTTGTTTGTTTGTTTGTTTGGTTGAACGCGCTAATCTCAGGAACTCTTGGTCCGATTTGAAAAAATCTTTCAGTGTTAGATAACCCATTTATTGAGGAAGGCTATAGGCTATATAAAACTTTTTTCCCGGAACAGGCCGTTCACGCGGGCGGAGCCGCGAGCATAAGCAAGTATTAAATATAAAGTTGTAAATGGCAGTTGTAATACGTTCGCGTTACGACTGAGGCTGAAGCTGAGGTCTCGGGTTCGATCCCCGGGTCGGGTAAAAGTGATATTGAGTTTTTCTATTACGAAATTCTCAGTATCAGCACGGAGTCTGGAAATAGGCATAGTGGCGATAGGCTCGCCCCCTATCACATCATGGATATGGATATAACGCACGCATTACAACTGCGCCACCGAGGTAGTTAAATTTATATTTTGTATACTGTTCTATGCAGTGATAGCTCAGGTGGGAGTGGTGTGGACTGTCGAGACGAAAGTCACAGGTTCGAAACCAGCCCCAAGAGCATACACCTCTAACTTTTCTGAGTTACGTGTATATTAATTATTATTATCACTGGCTTTAAGGGTAAAGGAAACATTGTGAGGAAACCTGCATACCTGAGAAGTTCTTCATAAGAATTTCGAAGGTATGTGAAGTCTGCCAGCCCGCATTAGGCCAGCGTGGTGGACTAAAGCCTAACCCCTCTCATTCAGTAGAGGAGGCCCGTGCCCAGCAGTGGGACATGTTTTATACAGGGCTAGTATTATTATTATTATATACTCTTCACTCTTCGACTATGCGTTGACTACAGTTACAAAGAAAAGTAAACTTCGATGACTCACAAAGGCTAAATGTGTATAACTTACTGCCGTATTCTGTTTATTGTGTAAATATTACTTACATACATACGCACTCACGCCTGTAATCCCCGAAGAGGTAGGCAGAGATGTAACCAGTACACCCACATTTCGCCGAGCGTATCTCCGTTCCACGATGTGATGGGGGCGAGCATATCGCCATACCGGGCACAAATTCCAGACTTCGGGCTGATACTGAACATTTCGTAATAGAAAAACCCAATGTCACTTTACCCAACCCGGGGATCGAACCCCAGACCTCACCGTTAGCCTCAATCGTAACGCGTACGCATTACAACTGCACCACCGAGGCAGTTAAATTAATATTTTGTATACTCTTCACTCTTCGACTACGTATCACAAAGGCATTGACAGCCTCTGTGGCGCAGTGGGCGAGTAGCCGGCTGCGAAGCGAGTAGCCGTGGGTTCGATTCCTACACAAAGACAAATGTTTGTCTGATCCAAAAATATTTGTTTCGGGTGTGGGTGTTGTGGGACCGCAAGTCCCTCGTAGTTTCTGATACCCACGATACAGGTTGAACTAGTGTGGGGTCAGGCCAATGTGTGTGGCAAAAAAAATTACAAATGTATGTACTGAGGTACCGCCGTATTCTGTTTATTGGGTAAATATTACTTGATCTTTTATTTTCCTTATCGGTGTAGTAACAGCGTATTCAAGGCACGTTTTGAGGCAGACCGAGGCAGGGAATCCGTGTCGCGTGACGCAAGTCGGGCGATAGCGACAAGTCTGCTGTACCTTTAAGTATGTAGTTTTAAGGAAACGGTCGCTCCTATCTTGGTCGCCGATCTCAAAATCTACTAAAATTGTAGTGTGAAGTGAAGATGTCGATGTTACTTGTGTCGCGGTCTTCTGTCTCAGTCGCCTACCCAAAAATGTACATATTAGTTTAAAGCGTACAAGAGGTATTACATTTGTACTGGACATGACGATATAATGTAAGAACAGCAATTTTTTTGTACTACTTCAAATTTTATGTCGCGTTACTCTGTTACTATTCTCAACGCGGGCTGTGTGCGTGAAAGAGTGAGAACGGGCGAGTAAGCTCCAAACGCCTCGCCTCATTTGAAGTAGGACTTAGTACTGGCTTAGTACAAAAAAGAAGCAACTCTTACAAACTCATTTAAAACTCGTGTCCTACCCAACACTAATACATGTGAAACTAGTGTTTTTTAGCTTGAATGACGAGACAAGCAGGTTACTCGCTCGACTATTTTTGCCGTAATCTCTCTATTCTAAAAAAAAGTAACTGGCGCCGCCGCCGCCGCTGCCAAAAGCTTATCACGCTATCTCCTCCGAAACCGCTGGGGGCATGGGGTCGAGACCGATACCAATCGATGCAGAATAATGTGGGGAAGAAAGTAAGATATGTCTCATATTCGTCGGACTTTAAGTTTTTTTGTTTATTTTATGTTTAGTGGAAAAACATGGGCAACGCCCCTAGTGAAATAAATAATACATCCAACAATCACACACATAGTACTGACTCCACACTAGGTGAACCTGTATCATAGGTATCAGGAATTACGAGCGTTTCATTGTCATGAACACTCGGACCTAAAATAAATATTTGTGGATTCTCGAACATTTATCTCTGTACGGGGATCGAACTCGCGGCCTCTCGTTTCACAGAATTGCGCCACGGAGGCTGTACAACTAACCATGGGCTGTAAAAAAAAACATATATTTTTCAGTATTCAAACCTGTATTATTAGGCATATATTGCTTTTCAAACACGTTGTTTTTTTGTTAACTTCCATTACATTTTCCTTGAGGAAAACGCGGGGCTTCCTCTGTAACCTAGAGTTATGAGATAATGTTGACTTAAAACCCAATGTGTTATCTCATCGTGGTAACTACTGACTCAGAGACAAATTGACGAACATACGTGTTAATAATTAATATATATTGACATTTTATCATAAATCTATGACGGGTATTGACTTTTTGATAAATAATAAATAAATAATACACCCAACAGTCACACAGATAGTCCTGACCCCACACTAGGTTAACCTGTATTGTGAGTATCAGGAACTACGAAGGACTTGCAGTCCCACAACACCCAGACCCGAAACAACTATTTATAGATCACACAAACATTTTTCACGATGCGGGAATTGAACTCACGCCTCTCGCTTCGCAGCCGGCTACTCACCCGCTACGCTACGGAGCCTGAATTGACGAACTATACGTGTTAATAATTCATATTTATTGACATTTTATCATTAATCTATGACGTATATTGACTTTTTGATAATGTTTAAATGTGTATGCTTTTCCATCTGCCCTTATCCCACTTGCAGTGGGGTCAGCGCAACAAACTTTTTAACATATGTTACAAAAAAATGGCTTTTATTTATTACGTCCGACCGCCTGCCAGACGTCAACCGAACCAAACATTTATGGATCACATAATAATATAAGTCTCGTTTGCGGGAATCGAATCCGCAGCCTCTCGCTTCACAGCTGGCTACTCGCCCACTGCGCGACGGTTGTAATATGTATATTATAACATTTTAAAATCTGAATGCGACCGCCATGTAATATCTAGTAGGTAATTTGTAATTTTTAATTTGATTGTAAGTGCCACGCTTAAACAAACAGAACTTTTAATTACAAAGCACTGCATGGCAGTAGACTATATAGATCACCCCGACACATCATTTAAGTCACACAACACCCAGTATTTTTTTTTTTTTTTTTTTATACTGGATCGGCAAAGTGACTACGCTACACCTGATGTTAAGTGCAGCGCAATCCAAGAATACTGTCGACCAACGACAGACGATGTGTCTATCGTAGGTCGGCAAGATTATGCCGGCCTGCCTAATTGCTTCTTCACACTCCGTTTAAAGGACCCCATATTATAGGAAGGAGGGAACACGTGTGCCGGCAAACTATTCCACAGCTTGATGGTCCGGCAGAAGTAAGATTTTGCGAACTTTTTAGTTCTAGCCGAGATGGATGAGACCACGAAGCTGTGGTTTCGTAAGCCAGCACGCGTGGTTCTGTTAAGGAAAGGTGAGGATGGGATAAGGTCAAACAACTCTTCAGAGCATTCACCGTGATACAGACGATAAAAAAAACTAAGTGAGGCAATGTCCCTACGCAATTGCAGCGGCTCTAAGTTCTTAGTAACGTCTGCATCATTCACAATGCGAACAGCCCGTCGCTGCAATCCGTCCAAGGCATCGAGTAAGTACTTGCCGGAACCGTCCCAAAGGTGCGAACAGTATTCCACACCCGGCCGTGCCTGCGCTTTGTATAAGCGGTAAAGCTGACCGGGAGTAAAAAACCCACGCACCTTGTTCAGGATTCCGACCCTGCGTGAAGTGGCGGATATTACGCCCTCGATGTGGTTCCTTGGATTCAGATCGCAGCAAATATCCATACCTAGGATACTTAGGCTATTCCGCATTGCGAGCGGGATACCCTGAAGATTGGGGAGGGGAGAGAACGGGGATTTTTTGCACGTGAACGCGCACACCTGAGTTTTCTTGGCATTAAACTCAACCAGATTCTTAGCACCCCATTCTGAAATGAGATCCAAGGTCCGGTTAAGCTCAATGACAAGATTTTCTCGCTGCCCCTCAGTGACTCCCCGGCTACCAGTGGGCCTACTGCAGTAACGCCCATGCACTGTGCTGTCATCTGCATAGCAATGAATGTTACCAAGTGATAACATATCATTGATATGCAGAATAAACAAGGTGGGCGAAAGCACCGAGCCTTGTGGGACCCCGGCATTAACTGACATGAGCTGAGAAGCATGCCCTTCAACAAGGACACGCATTCTACGCTCATGCAGAAAGCCGGAGATCCACGTACACAGGTTGTCGGGGAGCCCATATGCCGGAAGCTTGGAGAGAAGACCACGGTGCCAGACCCTATCGAACGCCTTAGCGATGTCGAGACTTACGGCTAGAGCCTCGCCATGCTTATCAACCGCCTCCCCCCAGCGATGTAGCACGTACGCAAGAAGATCACCCGTTGATCGCTTCGACCGAAAGCCAATTTAATTTCACTTAAACAGCCTTCGAAATGTACAAACGACATTCTTATAATTTTATCTTCACAGATAATCAGCATCTATAGGTAATGTATTACTGGTATTAATATAACTTGTTTTTTTCTTAGAATATGACGCACTTCGGTTCCGCTAAACAGCGGATATACAACAAAACAATATTACAAGACTAACGCCCGGTTTCTGATTCGATCAATGTAAAATTAACTAAACAAATTTCAAATCTCATGTCACCTCGAAATTGAGTTACTGGAAGCGTGGTCAACACCTTTGATTTGACACACATGTTATACATAACTTTCAAATTAATATGAAAAATCGTATGTCAAACGCTACTAAAGAGACATCAAATATGTTTTCTTTACTAAATAACGTTTCAGCAACTCGAATTTGTTTACAGGGGTGTCAAAATCAAAGTTCTGTTAGTTGAATGTTGATATGATCAGCCTTTCAGAAACCGGGAGTAACAGTTACCCGCAATTCCGCCCACGTACCTAAATGTTTTTTTTTCTGGAATTTAGTTAAGGCGGGATTGATCTACAAACATCCAAATAATCCCATAAATAATACACAAAATTCAACCCGCTCCCCCCGCTTCTTTTTTGCGAATAGAGTTTTACAAAAAATTAAACACTTTCAATTATTGCAATATCTCTGCTCAATTTCACAGTCCTATTCTGTTCCATAAAAAAATCATACAAATTTCAATCCCTCTTTTACCCCTTAAAAACTTTAAGGCTATAGATTGATATGAAAACAGATATGCAAAAAAAATGTCTAGATCATTATTATTACATTTGAACGTTAGGTATGTGGAGTGATGATTATACCAAAAGCAGTTAGCGATTGAAAATTACGCATAACAATTTTATGCGTATCAATTATATTTTATCCTCATAGAATATTACTGACTGCCTCGGTGGCGCAGTTGTAATGCGTACGCGGTACGACTGCTGTGCTGCGTTCTCGGATTCGATCCCCGGGTTGGGTAAAGTGATATTGGGTTTTTCTATCATGGAATGCGTAGTATCAGCCCGGAGTCTGGAATTGTGCCCGAAATGGCGATAGGAGATAAGCTCGGCGAATGTGGGTGTACTAGTTACACCTCTGCTTATACTTTCGAGAGAGTACAGGCGTGGGTGCGTATGTATGTAATATGTGTAAAATTGTATCAACTTCTAACCAATACCGCTACCGAAGAGCCAATATAAGTAAGTAGTTAATCCCCGGTCAATATATGTTAACTAGTTTGTATGTGCCCCTTAGTTAAAGGGGCCTAAACACACTGACCTGAGTTTCTCGACGGATAGCATACTCCAGTAACTTTAATTAATACTGAATATACCTATATTAACATTAACACTGGATATACCTTAACATACCTATATTCAGTGTCTCCAGACCGAATTACCGTAAATGCTCGATATTTTAGCCCAATCTACGGTCTACGGTAATTTTGTATTACACCCACATTTCCAGACTCCGGGCTGATACTGAGCAACACGTAATAGAAAAACCCAACCCTTACCGACCCGGATCGAACCCAAGACTTCAGTCCCAGTCTTAGTCGTAATGCATACGTATTACAACTGCGCCACCGAGACAATTTGGATGTGTGTTAATCATTCACGTCCTAATGCTTAAACAGTTTTAGATGAAATTTGTCACAGAAGTATATTATGACCTGGACTAGGAATAAGGGTATAGGCTACTTTTTATCCCGGAAAAGGCACTTCACGCGGACGGGCGGGGCCGTAAAAGGTAGTATGTATTATATAATAACGTACTTAACACAATATGTATAAGGTTAAATCTATTGCTAACACATGTGTACGATTAATATACCAGAGGGGCTAGCACGGAAACTTGCGAAAAGTTATTCGAGCTGTCATCGACAACAATTTCTATGAGATTTTAGTACAGCGCCTCTATCGTACGTAAAAGAAACTAATATATATGGAATATAGACCAATGATATTTAAGGAAGTATCTATCGAGCCCTCGATACCTTTACATTACGATTTCGATAGTTTTCCGTGCTAGCCCTTCTGTTCTATTACAATTGTATTGATTGTCCCACGACTCTCAAACTTTGCATTAACTACTAACTTCACAATTATATTCTACTAGCGTGAATGTCTATAAAAGTCTTTGCCGAAAAAAAAACGTAGCCTATAACCGTCTCCAGGGTCCCATCTATCTCTATATCAAAATTCATCAAAATCGGTCCAGTGATTTAGGCGTGAAAGCGTAATAAAAAATAAATATAATTTTTTTTTCATAAAAAGTATCCTATGTTACTTCTTATACCTCCAAGAATAAGTACAAAGTTTCATGATATTCGGTTAAGTAGTTTTCGCGTGAAAGCGTAACAAACAAACTTACATTCACATTTATAATATTAGTATGATGATGCTAGATATCCCACGCGGTTTTACCCGTAACATCAATGGATTGAGCGCCACCTACCGGGTCCAATTGTGAATATAAACCATCCAGGAGTACTCACAAAAAATCATCATAATCGGTCAAGCCGTTTTTAAATTTTTCGAGACTAATAAACAGCAATTGATTTTTATATATAAGTGAAGATTGAATGGTTAGGTTAGGAATCATCGGAAGGAGGTGGCGGAGCGTGAGCGGGAAATAACATCCCAGCTCGCTATCCGCCGCCGAAGGGTCACGCGCAGGAGGATGCGGGAGGCACTCGTACCCCCCTGACAGAGGCCTGGGCGGCGGACTCGTGGAAGTCCGTCGTCCGACAGTTAAGGCCTCGAGGTGACGCGCGCGGCGTTCCCGCGCGAACCTCTCGAGCGGAGCAAAAAGGTGGGTGGATAACTCCCCCAAACACCCACCGACCGGAGAGGCCCTGTACAAGGGCCGGCGCCGTCGGAGCCGCGGAAGAGTACAATAGCGTTCCCGCAGCCCCGACCGAACAAGCGTACCCGGAGGAACACCGTTGAGTTTTAGTCCGTGGGAGTCGGACATAACCGCCCCGACTGACCACGCGGTGGGGCGGTACCCATAAAGGGTTTCCCAACGTTAAAAAACATACACGTGAATGTAGCTGCGAACTAACTAGGCTGAAAAAAAATTGTCTTTACAAATTCAAATTCAAATAATTTATTCTGTAAATTGGATCATAAATATCACTTTTACATGTCAATCGTTTTTTATGCTACATTACATTTACGACGGCATTTCGAGGCTAGCCATGAGAAGAAATGCCGAAACAAACTCATGGGTTATGGCCTCTTTTAATGTCCAGACATTGTTTTACACAAATATGCGTGTGTAATGTACAGAAATTCCTGGATTGGCCTTTTTAAGAAATAGCCAAGAGTATACCAGACATAGTTGGCACTCGCACTCACATTTAAAAAAAACACTAAATAAATACACCCAACAGTCACACACATAGTCCTGACCCCACATTAGGTTAACCTGTATCGTAGGTAGGTATCGGGAACTACAAGGGACTTGCGGTCCCACAACACCCAGACACGAAACAAATATTTATGGGTTAGACAAACATTTTTCTCGGTGTGGGAATCCAACCCACGGCCTCACTCTTCGCAGCCGGCTACTCGCCCACTGCACCACGGATATAAAAATAAAATAAGAAACTGACAGTAAGACACTGTATACCACGCAGTTGATGTTCCTTGATGCACGTGTCGATGATGTCAAACAATTCATCTGATTTTTATCATCATTTCATTCATCATCATTTATTTTCTACTGCGGCGATAACTAAGGTGTGATAAGTATCATTCGATTGTAATCTAGAAAGTTTGGTGTTTTTTTAGCTTTGATTGATACGAAAATAAATGAGTAAATGTTTGGAAGTTTATTTTAAAAGTATAGGTATTATACTGGCGTACTCGACTTCGTCTTATACGTCAATAGTATTTTTTTTTACCTGACAAAGTGACTACATTGGACCAGTTAATCTTTATCTTGATATAGATAATTCTACTGTACGTGTGTATGTGACTGAACTCCTCCTAAACGGCTGGACCGATTTGAATGTTTTTTTTTGTATGCGTTTGGGTGGCGCCCTGCGTGGTTTAGACTCACAATTGGACCCGGTAGGTGGCGCTGCTGTAGTTACGGGTGAAACCGCGCGGGACAGCTAGTCTACTCTATAAATTAAGATAAATCCCATTCCAATACGATCCCAATCCTATAACGATTTCGATCTCAATAAAATCACAACTCTGGAAATTATACGGAAATTGACCGGGTTGTAGACACTGTCTCACAGAAAGCTAACGTAAAGTAACGGCTAGCTGCTCCGTGGCGCAGTAGGCGAGTAGCCGGCTGCGAAGCGTGAGACAGCGGGTTAGATTCCCGCACCTATACCAATATTTGTGTATATTAAATTATTAAATATTTGTTTCGGGTCTGGGTGTTGTGGGACCGAAAGTCCCTCGTAGTTCCTGATACTCACGATACAAGTTAACCTAGTGTGGGGTCAGGACCATGTGTGTGACTGTTAGGTGTATTAATACTCTACGTATGTCAAAAGTAGATAAATAATACTTTCAACCTCTCTATGGTATTTTGTCTACGAACCCTAACATGATGACGTAATATTATCGAATGTTGACACTTTTATCCAAGATATTTGTCGTCGAAGGCTATCTATCTCACGTGCGAGATATGTCTTCTTTCATATGCTAAGCCGACAGGTTGGACAATCAAAACGTGTTTATGTTTTTCGATTCAAAAAACTAAATGTGTTTTTCGGGCCTGAAATTTGTACCAGTTGTGGTACTTCATTCTACTCCTTCGAACTGCCCTTATCCCACACGTCGTGGGGTCGGCGCAACATGCTTTTATCACACGTTACAGAAGGGTTTGATTTGTAGTTTTTATGACCGGCCGCCTGCCTGACGTCAACCCCTCTGGGGAGAAAAATAACAACTTCGGCAACTTTAAATGTACTAGTTGCAAATCTACCTACCCTTATAAGGATACAGACGTAATCATTTAATATCTCTCGTATGCGAGAAGCCGTTTGGGTTAGTACCAACGCTTTGTCGATTTCTGCCACCAAGCAGCAGTGTGTAAGCACTGTTGTGTTTCGATTTGAAGGACATTGAAGCTAGTGAAACTTTTAGGCATTATGAGACATAGCAACTTATGTCTCGGAGTGACGAACGCAGTCCAATGCCATGTTTCTGCAAAGTTCTGTGCACGAGACTATCCCGCCCACACACCCGCCACTGTAACTCCTGTGCACCAGGATCGACAGTGGCACGCATTTTTGTTGACACCGAGCAGTGAAACTCGGCGAGTCACTGGAAATGCTAAATTGTCTTTGTCCCGCAACGAAATTAATCAAATAGAAAGCTAAGGATAAATTGGAAATATTAATTGTCCACTTCCCTCCATAGCTAAGCGGTAGACAAAATAATGAACAAAGGAAGCATTAACCTCAGGTACAAGTACATTTACATCTGGAGAAGCCAGATGTAAAGCACCATGGATGTCATTAAGTGGGTCCTATCACGTAAGTTGTGAAATGAAATGAAATGAAATAGTTTTATTAATCATGTAGGCAATTAAAATAGCGCTTATGACAAGTCAGTACAAAATAAAGAAACTTATGTATAAAAATCATATCAACTAATGTATAAACATACATAGCATCGTCAAATACACTAGGCAATTACACTAAATTGTTTATTTGTTGTCTTTTTATTTTACATTATTAACAGTATTTGTAATATGGAAACGTCCATTATTAATTATTAAATATTTTGAGTCGGTATGGACCACTGCATTTACCGAAACGGCACGAGTTTTAAAACTACCACCGGATCCAAAACGACCCAGCTTGAGAAGACCCGGCGAAACAAACTCAATGGGCTTAATTTACCACTGGATTCAACGCGGCGCGACCCAATCTCTGAGAAGATCCAGCTACTTGAACTCAGAGGGCTTGTTTTAGGTCCGGATTTCCAATAATTTATATTAGGAAATACAAAGTCCTATAGTTGTTAAACTTGATTCCAATAATAGGTATGACAAAAACGCCGAAGAGCACGGAAATTCTTCCTAGTTTCCACAAGATCCATATAGTATACAACTCCAGATGTTATTTGCATACTGTCTAACATAATGTTGCGCTCTTGTTGCCAGAGACCACACTCCCAAAGAATATGATGTGCGGGTTGTTCGTACCGGCAGTTAGGTCTACACCTAACATGGGCACGTGGGCGAATCAACCAACCTAAATGATAACAGTTTAAACTTAAAGTTCTGTGCAGTGGGCGTCTGTTTATAGTAAGACGTGGTAATTATCATCAGGCGACCGATCAGCTCGTTTCGTCATTCAAGCAAAAAAAAACATGAGAAAAAACAGTTTCTAATAAATAATATTTAGTTTATCATTGAAGAATTTGCGAACTCTACATAAACAAAACTTTGTCAAAACAAATAAGAATAAAAACTAACTCGACCGTGACAGGACTCGAACCTGCAATCTTCGGATCCGAAGTCCGACGCCTTATCCATTAGGCCACACGGTCATATCGATTCCTTGAGCGGGAAGCGAATGGTTTACGCACCCTCAAAGGAAATGATTGGGAAATAAAGACTTCAATGTATTCTACTAGACGGGCTGTTTAGAAGTAAAATTGTGTCACATAACCCGGGACAGCTCACAAACACGGAGCGCGATAGAAGTTCTACTTGAGAGTAAGCGAGTTGGTAATATTGAGTTACGGTCAATTGACCGCAACTTAGTGGTACAATTTCTACGTACCGCGCAGCTTGTCTAGTAGTATACATTAAAGTCTTTGGGAAATAATTTTAATTTTATGCCCGTTATAAAGATAAGCTCGTCTCCTGTCATATCAAGGGACGGAGTTTAAAAGTGGTAGAATCACGCTGTAGACAGCCTTCTCTACAGCATGAATGTGCCGTCTCGACCGGGTTGTGGTCACTGTCTCACAGAAAACCGACGTAAAGTAGCGGCTAGCTCCTCCGTTTCGTACAGTGAGTGAGATATCCGGAGGCCTAAACCCCCATCCCTTTCCTTGACTCTTCTGGTATTGTGAGTGGTCATGAGCGGTGGAGATCACTTACCATCAGGTGACCCACGTGCTCGTTTACCGACGTAAGTATGCCATAAATAAGCTCTGCGAATAATGAGTGCAGCAATAATTCCACCTCTAACTATTACTTTGGGGCTCATATTATTATTATGTATAAGTATATAATTCACAAGGTGGTAGGTTCCTCGTTTGCGAGAGTTCGTCTGGGTTGGTACCACCGCTTTGTCTGTTTCTGCTACCAAGCAACAGTGTGTAAGCAAGTGAAATCACTGGGCATTATGAGACTTAACAACTTAAGTCTCGGGATTACGAGAAAAGTCCAGTGTCATAGAGAGTTTTGTAATCCAGAGTTCTGTGTGACGTTGTTTCTGTTTATAGGCAGACGTGACGCTTAACATCAGCGAGCGACCTGCTCGTCTCGTCATACAAATAAATATAAATAAATACACCCAACAGTCACACACATAGTCCTGACCCCACAAGTTCGTGTATCGTGAATATCGCGAACTACGAGGGACTTGCGGTCCCACAACACCCAGACGCGAGACAAATATTTGTATTTCAGACAAACATTAATTATCTTAGAGCGGAAATCGAACCCACGACCTCACGCTTTGCAACCGGCTACTCGCCCGCTGCGCCGCCGAGGCTGATAAAAAAAATACAAAAACATGAACTTTTCACCGCGATTTTCTTAAGAACTAATTACAATTTACTTAGTGTTAAGTAACCGCGGTTTAACAATAGGGTAGTTGACTAGATTTTTTTTTATTTAAATCAATAAGTTACGTTACTCAAAATCTATTACAAAAATAATTTTATAAATTAATAAGTTAGAAACCATTCAAATCCTTTAGAAGGGGTGATTGTCAAATGACAGACGACGCAAACTTTGACGTCACTGTGTAAAATGTCCATTATGGTGCACGCGTGCAAGCGAGATAGTGAGATATTCCTACTACGCACCCACTTTTCCTCATACCAACATTTAAAGTCATAACTGCGGGCACATTTCTGAACCAATTTTGATTGTGTTATAATAAAAGGGTTTCTTTTGCGTATCATTTTCTGTTGCTTTTAAAATAATGTATAAAATTCAATATAGGAAACTACCCTATTAGTAGAAAATCCAGAATGTTCCAAGTACAAAAAGTCTCATCATCTTATTTTTTTTTAAACTTTTCCAAAGTACTGTATCATATTAATGATAACGTCGCAAACGTTGATTTATACCTAACAGGTGCTTAGAAAGAATGCCGCTTTCGGCTTTCCATTTCAGATAAAACTGTACGATAATTTCCGGTACATTTATGGATATTATCGGAACATCTTGTTTCTGATATGGCATAAATATATCCTTTAGCTATGCTTAAAAAATTCTTCATCAATTATGTCTGAAAATATAAATTACCATGTAATATCTACCTACTACATACCTACCTATATTTATAAATCATTTAAAAAGTGTGCAGTTGTAATGCTCATGCGTTACGACTGAGGCTGACGCTGAGGTCTCAGGTTCGATGTCCGGGTCGGGTAACAGTGATATTGGGTTTTTCTATTACGAAATGCTCAGTATCAGGCCGGGGTCTGAAATTGTGCCTAGTATGGCGATCGATAGATACGCTCGGCGAATTGTGGGTGTACATACTGGTCACAACTCTGCCTACCCCTTCGGGGATTAAGGCGTGATGCGTATTAAAAAGGTTTTTTTATGACATAGATCGGAAACGAGCAAATGGGTCACCTGATCTCCACCAACCATTTACACCCACAATACCAAAAGAATCACGTTGCCGACCTTAAAGGTAAGGGATAATTAAGGAATTGGGAAGGGGACAACACAATAGCAAGCTGCTACTTTACGCCGGTTTTCTGTGAGACAGACGACCCGGACGAGCCCTCCCATTCATGCTGTCAAAAGTACAGCGTGGCTCTACCACTCATTAAATGATATAATAATAACTGAAATGGCAAACGGAAATGGCATAGTTTCAATTACAAAATATTCATAAATCCTGACTATCGAACAGTTCAATGTGCGTGGTCCGGCTCACACTTGACTGTTTTTTTAGAAGAAGAAGAAAGAAAGAAATGTAATTTATTTGTCACAACACATTACACAACATGCATACATCTATTTAAATTATGCAATAGGTATGGCAGGATTATTGCACGTTGTGGCTGTGAGTTGTGACAGGTAGGTGACCACTCAGCGTAATGCTGTGCTGTGGTGTGAATCGCAACACAGCGCTGATTTTCAGTGGTCACCTTAAGTGACATCCGGACGCAATGCTAGCGAGGCCTCAAATAAGTCTTTATATATTATGTGTATAAGCACTAAACTAATACATGATTGTAAATGTTTGTACATCGATTTCTCCGCCAATTATGGGTCGATCTTCTCCTTGGCGCAGTGGGCAAGTAGCCGACTGTTAAACGAGAGACCGCGGGTCCGATTCCCGCACCAAAACAAAATGTTTGTGTGATCCACAAGTATTTGTTTCGGATTTGCGTGTTTTTTCCCAGAAGATTTGACGTCCGGCAGGCGGCAGGTCGTAAAAACTACAAGTCAAATCTTTCTGTAACATGCGTAAAAAGCATGTTGCGCCGACCGTTGAAGAAGAATACCTGTAACAAATACCTACATTGAAATAAATTAAATATAACAATAACATTGTTGAAGTTTGTCAATGTCTGTATGTCAACACCCGTAGCTGACGTAATAAAAAAAACACTATATGATTTTAAAGGTCGAATTTCATCCAAAACGGGACCACTAAGGAAGTTGGCGGGAATTCTGACAGTGCAGTCGATCTCCTACTTTAATTAATTCCTAAACTAGTTTAAAGTTGTGTTTGTTGTATAAAAGTGGTGTGGTTTTGTGTAATAAATATTGACCGTGATGAGCAGTGTATGGAATCATCAACATATTAAATTCTTGTCACTGGCTAAATGCATGGAAATGCGAAGCCATAATTAAACAAAAGAAAGTAAACACAAAGATACCGAGCGCTCTCCTGAGGAGTTTTGGCGGGAATTCTTACAGTGCGGTGGCTCTCTTGTTTTAATTATTTCCTAAACTGGTTTAAAGTTGTGTTTGTTGTATAAAAGTGGTGTGGTTTTGTGCAATAATCATTAACGATGATGAATAGTGTATGGAAACATTGAAATAAGTGGATTTGGGTGATTTTTGATCAAGGGTATTGTCGACCTTGTGCTTTCGATTCTCTTGAAGAAAGTCGTCTAAGAAGCATTGAACTGAAAGGAATTATCACCAAAACTCCAGCAAGACCTTGAAATCGGCCACACCCCTGTTTCATCGTTCTTGGAATATAAGAAAAGATATAACTAATGACTTGGCAGCATGGTCTCTGATCTTAGCCGGTTCCGTATGGAACAAACAACAAAAAAAAAACCGAGCGCTCTCCCAGACTCAGGTCTCTAAACTCTTACTATTTCCTGTTGATATTTACGCACCACAGCTGACCCAGTGTGACCCTTCTCGGCGTAATCGGGTATTCCCTATAAAGTAATTAGTGATAAAAACTCGTAACTCCTCCTTATCATTTGCCTGATAATAGTAAGGTCTTCTTGCAATGTTTACTCGATTAATTGCATTAATTGTAAAATGCAATGCAAAAGTATGCAACTTTGTGATGACATATTTTTGAGTCATTAACTTAAGTATATTATACTAAATGAGAAATAGGTCCCTCGTATGCGAGAGGCCGTCTGTGTTGGTAACACCGCTTTGTCTATTTCTGCCGCCAAACAGAAGTATGTAAGCACTGTTGTGTTTCGGTTTGAAGGACATTGAAGCTAACATGCTGGGCATTATGAGACTTAACATCTTATGTCTCGGGATGACGAACGCAGTCCAACGCCATGCAGTGCTTTTATAAGAATGTATACTTTTATTTATTTGTTTATACACCCAACAGTCACACACATAGTCCTGACCCCACACTAGGTAAACCTGTGTCGTGGGTATCGGGAACTACGAGGGACTTGCGGTCCCACAACACCCAGACCCGAGACCAATATTTGTGGATCACACAAACATTTGTTTCGGTGTGGGAATCGAACCCACGGCCTCTCGCTTCGCAGCCAGTTACTCGCCCACTGCGCCACGTAAACTGTCATATCTTTATATTGTTTTTGTACGTACTGACCTTTCATAAGCGCTACGCTAGCGCTGCGCCACGGAGCTGTCAACTTATTTATTGCAATTGCCTAGAGATTAGTGTATTGTTGATAATTATATGTATGTTATGTATACAATATAATTTTATATGATTTCTGATACTTATAAATAACTAATAAATAAATACACCCAACAGTCACACACATAGTCCTGACCCCACATGAAGTTAACCTCTATCGTGGTAGAATTGCGAGGGACTTGGTCCCACAACATCCAGACCCGAAACAAACATTCGTGGATCACGCAAACATTTGTCTCGGTGCGGGAATCGAACCTGCGACCTCTCGCTTCGCAGCCAGTTACTCGCCCACTGCGCCACGTAAACTGTCATATCTTTATATTGTTTTTGTACGTACTGACCTTTCATAAGCGCTATTTTAATTAACTACATGATCAATGTTGAGTGGCAGAGCTATGCTGACAATCAATGGGCTGACTGGAACCGGTTGTTACCACTGTCTTTTTTTTTATTCGATTGAGTGACGAAACGAGCTGGTCGCTGGCCTGATGATAAACGTTACGCCTGCCCATGAACAGAAGCAACACCACACAGAACTTTGAATTACTAGACTAGACTAAGGATACCAGCACAGATTATATACATATTATAGAATAAGTTAAAACAAGATATGACAATGAACTGACATTTGACATAACACAATACAAACAATACATACATACAGGCAGGGTAGGCAGAGGCGTAACCAGTATACCCACATTTCGCCGAGCGTATTTCCGTCCCTTATGTGATAGGGGGCGAGCCTATCGCCATACCAGGCACAAATTCCAGACTCCGGGCTGATACTGAGCATATCGTAATAGAAAAACCCAATAGCACTTTACCCGACCCGGGCATCGAACCCGAGACCTCAGCGTTGACCTCAATCGTAACGCGTACGCATTACAACTGCGCCACCGAGGCAGTCAAATAATACATTTTCTTATTAAATGTTTATTTTATTATATAAACATTGCATCTTTTATTATCACAAACTTTAGGTTCAACATATTTAGAAAAATAATCTACTACAATGAGCTATTTCTGTGACCAAAATCAAATAGTTCAACACCCACTTCGCACCATGAAATTATTTTGTAATAATGGTGTTATAGGGTTTATTTGGAATTATTACGTCTGTAGGTAAGACAAATGTGACACATGTTTACATACTTCATGTTAAGCCAACACAAAAAACACATGAAACGTTATTTTTGCAAAATATATCTATACAATCTTTTGTTTAAATAACTTGTGTAAAATGGAACACAATGAATCGTCTAGACGTGTGGTTACTACTAAATAAACTTCATATATTTGTAGGAACCCCCGAATGCGACCTCAACACAGACATCTTCATTTTGCTATCTACATTATACAGAAGTTTAAACAGGCAGCGATAGCTCAGTGGGGTACGGACTGACGAGATTAAAGTCGCTGGTTTTTATTTTATTTTTTACAGCATACTCCGGCAAACGGGCAAGTGGGTCACCTTATGGTAAGTGATCTCCACCGCACATGTACGCTCACAATACCAAAAGAATTATGGATGCGTTGCCGACCTTAAAGGAAAGGGATAGGGAAGGGGAGGGGGTTTGAGCCTTCGGATATCTCACTCACCGTACGAAACGCAGCAGCAATCTGCTACTTACGTCGGTTTTCTGTGAGACAGTGGTAACGACCCGGATGGGCCGGCACATTCGTACTGTAGACACGAGTGTCTACAGCGTGGCTCTACCACTCAAAAAAAATATTTGAGACCAACCTTGTATTAGACACGTCCCGTTGCTGGGCTTCCTCTACTGAATGAGAGGGGTTAGACCTTAGTCCACCACGCTGGTGTAATGCGGGTTGGCAGACTTCATATGCCTTCGAAATTCTTATGAGGAACTTGTCAGGTATACAAATTACCTCACGATGTTTCCTTCACCGTGAAACACCGTACGGACTGCCGAGACGAAAGTCGCAGGTTCGAAACCAACCCCAAGAGCATCAGAGAGAGTCAGAGGTGCATACCTCTGACTTTTCTAAGTTATGTGTGTATTCATTGTCAATTACCGCTTGATTTAACGGTAAACGAACCATGGTGAGGAAACCTGCATACCTGAGAAGTTCTCCATAGGAATTTCGATGGTATGTGAAGTCTGCCAACCCTCATTAGGCCAGTATGGTAACCCCTCTCATTCAGTAGTAGAGGCCCGTGTCCAGCAGTGGTACGTGTGTAATACAGGGCTGGTATTATTACATACATACACACTCACGCCTATGTCACATGGGGGTAGGCAGAGACTATTGAGTACCACAAGCTACGACACACCTCTTTCGCCTCTTCCACATTCATACATCTTCTCATACATTTTCATTGGTATTATCTCTCTATTCTAAAAAAAAAGTAACTGGCGCCGCCGCTGCTGCCAAAAGCTTGTAACGCTAACCACTGGGGGTATGGGGTCGAGACCGATACCAATCGATGCAGAATAATGTAGGGAAGAAAGTAAGATATGTCTCATTTTCGTCGGACTTTAAGTTTTTTTGTTTTGTGGAAAAACATGGGCAAAGCCCCTAGTTATTTATATTAAATCCATTTAAAGTACATTCTATATATAGAAGTCAACTTTATGCACCCAAACATTATTATCTAAGCCATCTATGTGTCAGACAGAATTGATAGATCAGAAGCATAATCTATTACGCGTATGACAGAAATTTTACCGTCATCGGATAATATTTTCACAATTGATCGTCAATTTTACATTTGACGTGCCTTGCTGTGTTTTGTTTGTTGTGTCATGGTGACTGTATATTAAAGCGTGGAGAGATAACTTTTTATGCATATTGCGCGCTCGGAGGAGTGTAAGATTGGGCATAGTTAATAGCTATATTGAGGAGGAATGCAGAAAACTATTTATATAAAAAGTGTTACAAAAACCCTGTTGGTCCTTTTAGACGTGTTGAAATATCTCTATTGAGAAAAATCGAAGAAAAAAATGGGACAGGTGGTGGGCCAGCAGCTCAATGAAAGTGGTATTTTAAATGAAATACCATTAAAACTATAGTTTTATGTGTTTTACGTGCGTAAAACGGCGACTGGAGGAGTGTGATTTTCTTTTAAATCATTTTAAACACATGACAAATCTACCCATTTGGCAAATCACGAGACTTTTTAGATATCTTGAGATCTCGCACAACCTTTTCTTTTCTTTTTATCAAAAACGACACGATCAAAATCAATCAATCTAATATAATTAGTGGTATTTTACAAGGTGGTGCGTCGTATGCTAGAGGTCGTCTGGGTTGGCACCAACGCTTTGTCTATTTCTGCCGCCAAGCAGTGTCTAAGCACTGTTGTGTTCCAGTTTGAAGAACATTGAAGCCAGTGAAATTACTGGGCATTATGAGACTTAACATCTTATATATAAAGGTGACGAGCGCAGTCCAATGCCATGCAGTGTTTTGCAATTTCAAGTTATGTGTAGTGTTGCTTATTTTTATGGGCAGGCGTGGCGCTTACTTTCAGGCGGGCGACCTGTTCGATTCGTCACTCAAGCTAATAAAAAAAAATCATGTGTGCAATTCACACGTGGTAGAAGGGAAATCTTCAAAAATTGCGGCTTCAAAATAATGAGACGAATGTAAAATTTCGGGAGGGGGATAATTGTAAGTTTTAGTAATGATCATAGTGATACAAAGTTTGCTAATTATTTTACATTTTATTCGTATATAATAAATAGATTTATTCAGACTCAGAGCTTACATTTTCGATAAATGATACAATGAAGAATTTTATTGTAAAAATGATGAAAAAACTCTACAACGTATAATATGTACACGTATACAAAACACCACGGTTGTTGTGATGCCTTTTCTCAAGCTTTGTACTACGCATGCGTGCACAATTGTATAATGCTTCCTATCTCATTTTCTCCCACGTTAAATCTTATGTGTCTGTCTCTTTTTACTGTCGCTTTTTCGTTTCATCGATAGTTTGTTTGTAATAACTAGGGGCGTTGCCCATGTTTTTCCACAAAACATAAAATAAAAAAAACCTTCATGTATACCGACGAATATGAGACATATCTTACTTTCTTCCCCACATTATTCTGCACCGATTGGTATCGGTCTCAACCCCATACCCCCAGCGGTTTCGGAGGAGATAGCGTGACAAGCTTTTGGCAGCGGCGGCACCAGTTACTTTTTTTTAGAATAGAGAGATGACATCAAAGTATACTAGATCGGCTACGCGATAGAAATTGCACCGTTTCGTTACAGTTACAAGTAACTCTAGCGTAGCTCTTTTTGAAACTAGATTAAGAGTGGTAGAGCCACGCTGTAGACAGTTTTGTCTACAGCATGAATGGGCCGGCTCGTCCGGGTTGTTACCACTGTCTCACACAAAACTGACGTGAAGTAATAGCTTGCTGTTGCGTTTCGTTCGATGAGTGAGATATCCGGGGGCCCAGAGCACTCCCTTAACGAACTCTGCTCAAAAAATTGCTCTACAATATTTTAATGGCATAATGCCATGATAAAGGTAAGCCGCGGCTTGGCTGTACTCTGGCATTGCTGAGGTCCATGGGCGGCGGTAACCACTTAGTATCAGGTGGGCCGCCTGCTCGTCTGTCTATCTGGGCAATAGAAAATAAAAGATAAGGGTCCAAAGTTCTTTCTAGACTATTTTTAGAATTATTTTCCTCTATATGCTTCATTTTTTTTCATATAGATATGTGCAGTACAAGCAACGATAGCTCAGTGGGTAGTGGTACTGGCTATCGAGAGTAAAGTAGCAGGTTCGAAACCAGCCCTAAGAGCATACACCTTTGACGTTTCGAAGCTACGTGTGTATACATTGTTAATTATGGCTTGTTAACGGTACTTTACGGTTATGGTAGGAAACATCGTGAGGAAACCTGCATACCTGAGAAGATCTTCATAACAATTCGAAGGTATGTGAAGTCTGCCAAGCCGCATTAGGCTAGCGTAGTGGACTAAGACCTAACCCCTCTCATTCAGTAGAGGAAGCCCGTGCCTAGCATTGGACGTGTAAAATATAAGTCTGGTTTCGAACCTGCGACTTTAATCTCGTCAGTCCGTACCCCACTGAGCTATCGCTGCCTGTTTAAACTTCAATATAATGTAGATAGCAAAATGAAGATGTCTGTGTTGAGGTCGCATTCGGGGATTCCTACAAGTATTTTTTTTGAATGACGAGACGAGTAGGTCGATCGCCTAATGTAGTGTATTTCCAACTTAACCTAACCTCTCTCATTTAGTAGAGAAGGCCTGTGACCAGCATTGGGACGTGTATAATACAGGGCTAGTATTATTATGTACAGTATACCGAAAAAATTGCACCGACTCCAAAGATACCTATAGAATTTATTATTTTTGACTTTTTTGTGTTTTTATTTTGAAGTCGGTTTCTAAGTTTTGTTAAACTTTATTTTATTTTGAAATTTTTACTAGTAGTTACAGCAATAGCATGTAAATTCCAATACAATAACACAATCGCAACGAGTGTACTGTTCTCCGTTAAGGAGTTTTATTTTTTACTCCGGTCTCCGTCGTCAGATCTTCACCAGATCAAAATGGGACCATACGGGAAGCACCAGCTTTCAAATAAAAAAAGATTCATCAAAATCGGTTCACCCAGTCGAAAGTTCTGAGGTAACAAACATTAAATAAAATACAGTCGAATCGAGAACCTCTTCCTTTTTTTGAAGTCGGTTAAAAACAGGAAAACTTAACAATAAAATGATTTTAAAATGAATAAAACTGTTTATTTGGTTGTATATCGGTTTGAAGGACATTGAAGTCAGTGAAATTACTGGGCATTATGAGCTTAACATTTGCATCGGGATGAGCGTAGTTCACTGCCATGCAGTACTTTGTAATTCAAAGTTCTGTGTGGTGTTGCTTATGTTTATGGGCAAGCATGACGCTTACCATCAGCCGCCTTGCTCATTTCGTCGTTCAGACAAATCAAATCTTTATGATGGGTGATGTTGGTTCGCTATATTTTTAACCGATTTTAAAAAGCAGGAGACTCAATTTGTCTATATATTTTTATATATAGTTATTTTTATATAGTCACGTGTAACTCCACCAAAAACGGACCGAATCTTAACTAACTTAAAAAAGAGGAGGTTCTCAATTCGGTGTATTTACCTATTTCCCATTTTTTATGTATGCATATCGATGATTCCGCCAGTTACTGACCAATTTTGCTTTAAAAAATATATTTGATACAAATTATCTGCGATGTATTCTCGTATAAATTTGATTAAGTTCTGATGACGGAGTACAAAATTAAAAAAATAACTTAAAAAATGTCTTTAAAAAAAGCACCGTAAAGTGAAATAACAATTTTAAGTCTTTTTAAAGTCGGTGCCGACTGTTGACTGAAATTCAACCATGATTCTTCTGATATTGTGGGCATACATGGCTGGTGGACATCACTTACCATCAGGTGACCCACTTGCTCGTATACCGGCCTAAAAGACAACTCAATAAACCATAAACTGCCCTTTTGTTTCATTTACTACAAAATATTCAAAAAAAAACGTTTCTTTGCACTATCAACATTAAGCGCCATTTTTTCAAGTCACATGATTTCATGATTTCATAAAGGGCGTACCGCCAAAAAATTGTGCGACGAAAATCGCGAAATTTATTAAATAAAAAAACATACTTTATGTATTGAAAAATACGCTCTATATTTCGTAATTATGTGTTTACAAAGTGTATATTAACTAACTATATTTAATTACAATCACACGGATTAAATTCATCCCCCGAGCAGTCGCGCTTATATAAAGCGCGGGAAATGTGTGGGCATGCAGTGTGGGAACGTACGTTTCGCGCGCGAACACGCTAGCGGTACTCGGCAGCCGACGCGTAGCAAATAGATACGATTTTACTATAAATTCTGTAATTCTAAATTCAAATTATTATTTTTTAATATCGGTAATTCTTTCGTGCCAGTATATTTAAATAAAGAATATTTTTTATAGAAATAACCCCCGTGTTTTTTCAAGTGATATTTTTATTAACAGTGGTGTGAAAGATTTTTTTTCAAAATGGTGAACAAGGACTATAACGTGAATAAAACGTCCGGTAAAATAGGAAGCAGGCATCATCAAGTAATAATGTCCATTATAGGTAAGTTTATTTTGTTTATTTTTTAAGTAAAGTCACTTATACTTAGAATAAAATAACTAAAATGGCACGCATTTTCATTTATTATTTATTAAATCAATCTACAGATATACAGATAAAATTATCGTTCATAAATTATCTTCTATTATACTTTAAGGTTACGTCAAATTATCTAAACAAAAAATATGATGAAATATTGTTTAACCGATAGCACGCTGATAAATTTTCTTAGTTGATGTAGTTATAGGAAGCAAACAATTATCTTTTAATCTACTTTAATCTGTCTTATCCTAAATAAAATCAGTGCTATTTCTCAAAAAAATATTTATAAACTGATTAATAAATTTTTTTCTTTTTATATATTACTTTTACAATTAAATTACTGGGTCACTGGCACATTGCAATCTGGATCATAAAAAACTGCTTTGAAAAATAAGAAATATATATTCGATCTATTAATGGAAAAGCTGAACTTCTATCGGATGATTTACGTGGACAGATAGCTCAATGCATATACGTAGGCAGGCACATGTGTTTTCTAAAAAATACCGGTCAAGAGCGAATAGCAAACCGAATGGCGAATAGGACCCCTTTTAAGCATTGCGGTTTACATACCGATTAATAATAATATTAAAAAAATTACTGCACATACTATTTAACTTTATTTGCACGTGTTTTGTGAAACTTTAATTGTGCAGTTTTTTGGAACAACTCCAAACTACCTTTCTTTTTGTCTGCCTGGCATTATCCTGGCTAAGGTCTGCCTTCTCATAGCATAAATTCGACGGTATTAAGTATTACATGGGGCGACCCAACATCTTACCCCCACAACCCGCAACGGGAATCATATACATACACCCAACAGTCACACACATAGTCCCGACCCCACACTAGGTTAACCTGTATGGTGGGTATCGGGAATTACGAGGGACTTCGGTCCCACAACACCCAGATACGAAACAAATATTTGTTGATTAGACATAACTCTAAACTGTATTGAAATTAATGATTTTCTGATACAACCACATAATTCTAGGTCAACGAGATATAGGTTTTGTTGAGAACATTTTTATAGCGTTTAATGTTTGAATTTTTTATACCTCCAAAGGATAACTTTGTACTATTTGATACGCCAAGTACACAGGAGTTGCAATAATCTTTTACGAGAACACCCAAAAGTCATACACATAGTCCTAACTAGGTTAACCTGTATCGTAGGTTTCAGGAACTACGAGGGACTTGGTCCCACAACACCCAGACCAGAAACAAATATTTGTGGAATAAATAAATCAATATTTCTATATTAATTTCAACTTGATACCTTCATATGTTACTGAAAAAATGGTCTAGACAGACGGACGGACCACAGAATAACAATATATCATAAAATATCATTTATTTCTCCGCACACAACAGACCTCATTACAAATTGTGTGGCTTACACAAAGACCTTAATGTATACTACTAGACATTCTGCGCGGTACATAGAAATTGTTCCACTAAGTTACGGTCACTCAATATTACCATCTCGCTTACTCTCAACTAGAACCCCTATCGTGCTCCCAGTTTGCGAGCTGTCAGACTCCCGCGTTATGTGACGCAATTTTAATTCTAAACAGCCCGTCTAGTAGTATACATTAAAGTCTCTGGGCTTGCACATAAAACTTTCTTTATTATCCAGTCTAATTTATGCGAGGATCTGGTCTGAAATGGGCATAAACCTGTAGTTATACTATAAGGGCTCCGTTGATTGCTTTTAAGGTACGGAACACTAGAAAAACATACGCTTTCACGCCTGTAATCCCCGAAGGGGTAGGCCGAGGTGTAACCAGTACACCCACATTTCGCCGAGCGTATCTCCGTCCCATAATGTGATAGGGGGCGAGCCTGTCGCCATAACGGGCACAAATTCCAGACTCCGGGCTGATACTGAGTATTTCGTAATAGAAAAACCCAATACTACTTTACCCGACCCGGGGATCGAACTCGAGAACTCAGCGTTAACCTAAATTGTAACGCGTAGGCATTACAACTGCGCCACCGAGGCAGTAATAAAAAAATTAAAATTTAAGTATAATACAATAGGTATTGTGATATTTTGGCTTTTTGGATTTGCAGAATTAAGCGTTAAAAGTTTATGACGAAAGAGTTTAGGGGTACAGATTATTATGACAGACATTATTATTATTCTTGACAGCCTCCGTGGCGCAGCGGGCAAGTAGCTGGCTGCGAAGCGAGAGGCCGTGGGTACGATTCCCGCACTGAGACAAATGTTTAAATATTGATCTCGGGTCTGGGTGTTGTGGGACCGCATGTCCCTCGTAGTTCCTGATACCCACGACACAGGTTTACCTAGTGTGGGGTCAGAGCTATGTGTGTGACTGTTGGGTGTATTATTTAAGTTACTTAATTGATTAATTAATTATGCGAAAAAACGAAGTCATGCGAAGTGATGATTATGCCAAAGACAGTTATGCGATAGAAAATTATGACAAAAAATTATATGCGTGCCAATAGCGATCCCTCTGGCATTGTTATTTTGGCTCACGTACTTTATAGGGGTGAAATCAATCTTATCGATCAATAAACAAGTGATTAAAATTAGTGTGAAATATTAGGATGTCTAGATTTTGATATAATCCGGTACATAAACACTAATTGTCAGGTGTATGTAACAACCATCGAAATAAGATGACAAGAAACGTAACTCAAGCAAAAAAATGATCCCACCAAAACTCTGTATAAGGGGGCGGGGCTATAAAAGTCTGTGCAGCTCGTTCATTCATCAATTCATAAAATTTGATTCAAGATCTCTAGTTGACTGAGATTAAACTTTGGACCCCTTTCGAAGCAATATGCGAGCACGGAGGATTGTAAGATTTGGCGTACTTAAAGTTTATATGCATGAGGAGTGCAGAAAGCCAAAATTATATATATATATTTTTTTTTACTAGCCCTTTATTATATACGTCCCACTGCTGGGCACGGGCCTCCTCTACTGAATGAGAGGGGTTAGGCCTTAGTCTACCACACTGGCCTAATGTGGGTTGGCAGACTTCACATACCTTCGAAATTCTTATGAAGAACTTCTCAGGTATGCAGGTTTCCTCACGATGTTTTTCCTTCACCGTTAAAGCAAGTGATAATTAACAATTAATATACACATAACTTAGAAAAGTCAGAGGTGTATGCACTTGGGGCTGATTTCGAACCTGCGACTTTCGTCTCGACAGTCCGTACCACTCCCCGCTGAGCTATCACTGCTGTCAAAATATATACATATAATATATGTTACAAATTCTTTAACTTGAATAATATTTATTGTTTATGCTCATGCTGCCAATGTAAAGACATAATAGTCCGTCACGCTATAATGACGTCATTGTTCACGCTCGCTGGTGACGTAATAGGACAAAGTAAAAAAAGGGTTATAGATATATAGGTACTCTTTCAGAGTGGGGAGGCGTTGACGTCAGGCAAGCGGCCGGTCGTAAAAACTACAAGCCGAATCTTTCTGTAATATATGTTAAAGCATGTTGCGCCGACCCCACTGCGAGTGGGATAAAGGCAGGTGGAAGAAGGATAAATAGATAGATAGAAGGTAGATAGATAGAGTTTTGATTCTTGTTCGTGATGATATGAAAATTTCATATTTTTATTGATTGCCTATATTTAATAGTAATACATGATTGTGTTTTCTTTTAATCTTGTATGAGAGTAGGTTGTTTTGATAGTTTTTCATAATAGTTTTAAAGTTCATTTTATTTAGAGAAACCGCCGTCTATCATAACATTGCATCTAATCTTGACGAACCATGTGTAGATGCACCTCTGCCAACCCTTTTAAGATACAGGCGTGAGCTTATGTGTGTCTGTGACATAAATGTATTTCCTGTAGCCGGTCCTGATACGAGAGGCCGCGGCTGGGGGTTCGATTCCCGCAGCGAGGTAAACGTTTGTTTGTTGCATTGACCCCACTCGAAGTGGGGTCGACGCAAATTGCTTTTTATCACATGTTACAGAAAGATTTCGCTTATAGATATAGAGCCTCTGGGGAGAAAACACTCAGAACCGGAACATATATTTGTGGATCACACAAACATTAGTCTCGGTGCTGGAATCGAACCCGCGGCCTCTCGCTTCACAGCCGGCTACTCGCCCACTGTGCCATGGAGGCTGCCCTATCTTCTTTATATACAAAAGTGAAATACTACTCACTCCGTAATTAATCAAGATATTTCAAAAATTACTAAAGCTTGGATCATGACATTTGCGTAATGTAGAAAAGGAACTTTTTAAGGGTTGAACTTTGTATGAAACGGAATATTTTTAAGATAAAATATCCAACGGGTGGAACCGCGTTAGCTAGTAAATAGTAAAGTCTCAATTGAAGATTTAGACGTATCTATCTCTGTCCCGCTCACTACAAATCATATCGCCCTCTCTTTCTAACCGTTCCTGAAATAAACGGCCACGACTCCAAACTAATTCCGGGTGTTACGTCACGTGGATTTTGCAGCGTGTTCGGTCCAAGGTGAATGTCGCTATTATCGGTTACTCTGGTCATAGACAATGATGTATCTATGCTTTGGTCTAGTGATAGCGTACTTTGGCTGAAAAACCGTTGACGTTCTGAGTTTTTTTATTACCATGAATGACGAGCAGTTCGCCCGCTTGATGGTAAGCGACAGACACTCAGAAACAATACCACACAGAAGTTCAAAGTATTCCATGACACATGACTGCGCTCATCCCTCGATAAGATGTGCAGTCTCATAATGCTCAGTAAATTCACTTAAATATTAATTAGGGCGTCTTAAAATCTCACTCATCTTACGAACTGTAATATGATGGCAATTTTTATAGCATAGACCCATAATAGGGGGCGTGATAGGGCATACTGGGCACCATTCCAGTCTCCGGGCTGATACCAAGCATTTCGTAATAGGAAAACCCAATATTACTTTTAACAGACCCGAGGATCGAACCCGAGACCTCAGCGTCAGCCTCAGTCGTAATGCGCACGCATTACAACTGCGCCACCGAGGCAGTCTGTTATATTACCTAATTACAATTCAAATCATATAAAGAGGCAAATGTTTGTGTTATCCATAAATATTTGTTTCGGGTCTGGGTGTTGAGACCGTAAGTCGGGGCGGAAATAAGCTTGAAGAAATCTGGGTGTTCTGGTTACACCTCTGCCTACTGCTTTGGGGAATACAGGCGTCAGTGCGTATGTGTATATAATAAATTTTCTTATAAGTTTCCTCTAATTTTCTTATAAGTTTCCTCTAATTTTGTTTTGCAAAAGACCCATTTGAAAACTAACAGGAAATCGTGGTGATTTATTTCAATAAATCTATGTACCTAGTAATGCGTTTTTTTATAAAGTATTTTAAAGGAGGAAAACTATTTATACATCTAATATATCAAATTCTCGTGTCACAATGTTCGTTCCGACACTCCTCCGAAACGGCTCGACCGATTTTTATGAAATTTTATATGCATATCGGGTAGGTCTGAGAATCGGCCAACATCTATTTTTCATCCCCCTTAATGTTAAGGGTGGTCCATCCCTATTTTTATTGTTTTTTTTTATGATACAGCATTAAAAAATACATACAACCCTAAATTTTGAACCCTCTACGATCAACCCCTATTTTTTAATAGCGATATTCGTATTTGGGTCAAGCGCGTTTCTCACCGGGACTCGCTTGATGCGCCCACTAGGCTACTTTAATCCTGGAAATAGGCATTCACGCGGGCGGTGCCGCGGGTAACAGCCAGTATTATCTATTATTTGTCCTGACTGTCTGACTGATTCATCAACGCAGAGCCTAAATCGCTGAGGTCACAAACTTGAAATTTTGGTAGTGACAAGTTTTATGTTGTAAGCATCATCGAAATAAGATAACAAGAAACGTAACTCAAACAAAAAAATGACTCCACCAAAACTCGGTGCAAGGGGGCGGGGCTATAAAAGTATGTGCATTATAATCTCTAGTTGACACTTGAAGCGTCTAATTTTTTGCGCGGTGCAGAACGTCGTATCAGAAAGACGTCGTAGAAATTTAATATTTAGACATTAACTTTTATGAAATAAAGTTGATTTTGAACGTTCATTAATTTTTGTTACGTGTATGAGTGTTACGTGTGATTATACCTATGCATGTGTAAGTAAGTGGAGCCGTATTTTTTGGCAGATTCATATGAGAGTTATCATTCTAGTTATCTTATTTCGATGGTAAGCATCCACTAATAATATATTGGACTAAGCCTTTTATTGGAAATTTCACCCCTAAGATAGTAAATAAGGGATGAAAGGTTGTATGGAAGTCAGTCATTTCAAAGTAAAAAGCACGAGATTTCATATACCTGCAGGCCCATTCTCGTAATTTTAAATGTTCAAAATATCATTCCGATCTAGTCTCTGCGTCAAGAAAGTTGCAAATGGCATTCTCTTTTAAACCAATAATCAACGTCAAATGTGAACATAGATCGTAATGAGATTGAAAGTAGAATAAAAGTTGACTGAAGCCAAAACGGTATAATGCTACTGCTAATGCTAGGTGCATTTGACGTTGATTATTAGTTTAAGAGAATGCCATTTGCCTTCAGCTTCTGGTTAGAAATAAATGTCCTTACAGATATACATAGATATAAAAAAAGACGAATTGAGAATATCTTTGTTTTTTGTGTCTGTTAAAAACAATTCCAATTTAAATATTTTTTGCGCTATTCGCAAATTGATGCGTGATATCTTTTTATTATCTCTGCTGACCCCGGACAGTGTACCCGTGAACACGGGTCATAAGTTTATTTCGTGTTGATTATTTTTTTGTATCACGCTCGTAACGATGTCATGGTATTGCATTTGATTATTTAAATCAGGTTATAATCATTTAGATAATTAAATTAAACTTACAAAAACAATATCTAAAAGAGACTAGTTTAGATATGATACGGCCTAAAATTACAATTAGAGTGGTAGAGACTCGCTGTAGACGGTTTTGTCTACAGCATAAATGAGCCGGCTGGACTGGGTTGTTACAATTTTCTGACAGAAAACCTATATATGAAGTATGTGCCTATATAAAGTAGCGGCTTGCTGTTGCGTTTCGTACGGTGAGTGAGATATCTGGAGGCCCAAATCCCACTCCCCTTCTCAATTTTTTTATTATCCCATTCCTTTAAGGTCGGAAAAGCGTTCATGATTCTTCTGGTATTATGGGCGTGCATGGGCGGTGGAGATCACTTACCATCAGGTGAACATTCTCGTTTGCCGGCTAATGCTATGAAGAAGTGGTTTCTGTCGGACCATAAAGCTATGGAATAGCTTGCCGGCGCACGTGTTTCCTCCTTCCTATAACATGTGATCCTTTAAACGGAGTGTAAGAAGCAACTAAGCAGGCCGACATAATTCTGCCGATCTGCGATAGATTCAGTGTCTATCGTGGGTCGACAGTATTCATGGATTGGGCTATACTTACCATCAGGTGTAGCGTAGTCACTTTGCCGAGCCAGGATAAAAAAATCGATCTTAGCACTTTTGTGTAATATACATGTGTATATGCATATAGAGTCACGCCTGTTCCCCATACGGGTAGGCAAAGATAATCGATTTCCACTTGTTACTATCCTGACATACCTCTTGGACCTCAGTCACTCTCATTAAATTCTTCATGCATGCTCATTGGCTTAGGGTCCTTCTGACTTGGCCTTTCTCGAGAATATCTCTGACTTGCTCTGAGAAATTTCGCCGAGGCCTTCCCCTTCCAACTGTATGTATTATTGTCAGCCTCCGTGACGCAGTGGGCGAGTAGCCGGCTGCGAAGCGAGAGGGCGTGGGTTCGATTCCCGCTAATGATTGTGTGATCCATAAGTTTGTTTTGGGTCTGGGTATTGTGGGACCGCAAGTCCTTCGTAGTTCCTGATACAGGTTTACCTAGTGTAGGGTAGAGACTATAAATAATAATAAATAATAAATACACCCAACAGTCACACACATAGTCCTGACCCCACACTAGGTTAACCTGTATCGTGGGTATCAAGAACTACGAAGGACTTGCGGTCCCACAACACCACTATGTGTGTGACTTTTGGATGTATTTATTTATTACTTATTGCTGATAAGCTTTTGCTCGCAACTTTATCAATATTTGACTTACTTATCAATAAAACCGCTATAACAGCGACTCAATATTGGTTACAATTTTTTTTCGCTTTACCGCTTTTTAAATTGCTTCTATTTTTGTTCATTCGAATTAAGTTTTCATTCAATGTTAAGCAAATTTTTGTTGTACCATGTATATTCGAGCTAAAAATTAAAAAATAATGATAAATAAATACACCCAACAGACATATAGAGTTCTGACCGCACATTAGGCGAAACCGTATCGTTGGTATCAGGAATTTCGAGGGACTTGCGGTCCCACAACATCCAGACTTCTTTCAAACACACTTTTTTATAATATAAATTTTATAAATGTTTTGACTTTCGCATTTTGTATACTTTCTATAATCATTATTAAAAAGTCGGGAAATAAATAAATAAACAGGTATCTATACCTTCAAATATTTATAATATTTAATACATTAAGAACCGTTTAAATAATTATTATAGAATATAAATATTATGTATGAATAATCGATAGCTTAGTTGGGAGCGGTACGGACTGTCGAGACGAAAGTCGCAGGTTCACAACTAGCCCAAAGGCACAACACCCCTAACTTTTCTAAGTTACGTTTCTAAGTTAGTGTATTAATTTTTAATTATCGCTAGCTTTAACGGCGAAGGAAACATCGTGAGGAAACCTGCATACCTGACAAGTTCTTCATAAGAATGTCGAAGTTATGTGAAGTCTGTCAACCCGCATTCGGCCAGCGTGGTGGACTAAGGTCTAACCCCTCTCTCATCCAGCTGAGGAGGCCCGTGCCCAGTAATGGGACATGCATAATATAGGAATAGTAAAAAAAGAATGATCGAAATATACGACATTCAATTCAATCATTTGATGGCAGAATTGCTAAGGCGCGGCGCGCTGAGCCTATCGCCACATCTAATACAGGCTAAATAATGGTAACTGAAACAAAGGATTGCCTTTAGGAATCGATCCCATGACGTCACTATCGCCATCGTTGAGACTATCGACCTTGTATTCGTCTTACAAGACGTATAGTAAGTTGCACTTAATTGTAGGTGAAGTAAGATTGAATATTGTCTGGCAGGGCGCTACACTATCTTACACGATCTTCACCACGCTAAATACATGTGGAAGCCACGTGGTTTTATAAGCGTTTACTGTATAGTAGTTCCCGGTCATATCACTCATAGCTGTACTCACTAATCGGTAAAAGACTAGCGGGTTAAGCAACCCTTGGCGCGGTCAGTCTATGGATGGGTGACCGCTTAGTGGTATTTCAACTAAGCGTGTCCATGCTTCGGAGAGCATGTAAAAACTCAGTTGTTATCAACTGACAATAGCTGTTAAAGAAAGTCGGAGAAAACTAAAAAGTTTGACACTAGTGCTTAGCATAATATGCAATGCAACACGACATATTTCGCGCGCGAGAGAGATAAGCGTGGTAGAGCCACGCTGTAGACAGTTTTGTCTGCAGCACGGATGGGCCGGCTCGTCCGGGTCGTTACCACTGTCTCACAGAAAACCGACGTAAAGTAGCAGCTTGCTGCTGCGTTTCTTACGGTGAAAGATATCCGGAAAATCCCCCCCCTTCCCAATCCCATAATTATCCCTTTCCTTTAAGGTCGGAAATGCGCCTATGATTGTTCTGGTATTGTGGGTGTACATGAGCGGTGGAGATCACTTACCATCAAGTGACCCACTTACTAACTACCCACACTAAAAAAATGGCATATTTTCGGTTCAAATACAGAACATTATTATTAAGTCCGTTAAATATACAGAAAAATTAAGAACTTTATGAAGTCGGATAAAAGAACTACCAACTCAACAATATCGATATTGTTTATGACGCGCGAGTGTCTATGTTTTCCACGATCCATTACTGCTGTTATCATGTCCTCCGCTTTATTTTTGGATCTTATATACGTAATTGAATTGAGAGGCGCAGAATTGAATAAACTACATAAAATAATATAATATCTACCCTATATAATACCTAATAAGCAGCGATAGCTCAGCGGGGAGTGGTAAAGACTGTCGAGACGAAGGTCGCAATTTTGAAACCAGTCCTAAGAACACACACCTCTGACTTTTCTAAGTTATGTGTGTATTAATTATCGCTTGCGTTAAAGGTGAGGGAAACATCGTGAGGAAACCTGAATACCTGAGAAGTTCTTCATAAGAATTTCGAAGGTATGTACAGTCTACCAACCCGCATTAGGCCAGCGTGGTGGACTAAGGCCTGACCCCTCTCAGTCAGTAGAGGAAGCATGTGCCCAGCAGTGGGGCATATAAAATACAGGGCCTCTATGAATTTGGGGTTTGGCCTTAGTCCACCACGCTGTCCTCTTACAGAGTAGTTTAAAGAAACCTGGCGTTTGTGACGCTCCTGAGCCGGTCGAACATTCTAATCATCGACTCGGTTCAAGACCCAAGATAACTAATGGCATTAGCACTTGCCACATAGAGTGGTAGAGTCAAGCTGTAGATATTTTTGTCTACAGCATGAATGAGCGGGTTCGTCCAGGTTACCACTTTCTCACAGAAAACCGGCGTAAAGAAGCAGCTTGCTGCTCCGTGCGGTGAGTGAGACATTTGAAGGAACAAATCTCCCTCCCTCCCTCCCTCTCCTTCCTAATCCCTTAATTACCCCTTTCTTTTAAAGACGGTAATGCGCCCATGATTATTTTGGTATTTTTGGTGGTGGAGATCATTTGCCATCAGGTGACACACTTGCTCGTTTGCCAGCATCCTTACTAATATTATAAATGTGAATGTAAGTTTGTTTGTTAGGCTTTCACGCAAAAACTACTCAACCGATCATCATGAAACTTTGTACACATATTCTTGGAGGTATATGAAGTACGAGTAACTTTTTATGAAAAAAAATCTATCTGTTTGTTACGCTATCACGCCTAAATCACTGAACGGATTTTGATGTAGAGATAGATAGGACCCTGGAGACGGTTATAGGCTACGTTTTATTTTCACGCGGGCGAAGCCGCGGGCAACAGCTAGTATACTATAAAAAAGAAGATAAATCTTGTTCCGTCATTATCGAGCAAGAACCACTTGAAATTGATGTTTCAGCACAAATCAGCAATCCGTTTCAGATCGATCTTAGAAGACAGCCGTCAAGAGTAATCTGTCTTTATCTGAAGTGGTTTATGCAAATATATTGTTTTGAGATTAAAGGATTGTTACCGAATTATTCGGCTTTAGGGTTGTCGCGCCATTTTAATTTCTTGATCAAAGGGATTGGCAAAGGGAGGGAGATTTTGTGAGTGGTAGAGCCAGCGTGTAGACACTTTTGTCTACAGCATGTATGGGCCGGCTCGTCTGGATCATTACCACTGTCTCACAGAAAACCGGCGTAAAGTAGCAGCTTGCTGTTGCGTTTCGTACGGTGTTTGAGATATCCGGAAGCCCAAACCCCCTCCCCTTCCCAATTGCTTAATTATCCCTTTCCTTTAAGGTCGGCAACGCACCCATGACTCTTTTGGTATTGTGAGCGTACATGAGCGGTGGAGATCATTTACCATCAGGTGACCCACTTGCCGGCATATGCCATAAAAAATAAAAAAAGTTCGGGCTTCCGAATTTCTCACTCACCATACGAAAGCCGCTACTTTACGTCGGTTTTCTATGAGATACTAGTAACGACCCAGTCGAGCCGACCCAGACGAACCGGCCCATTCTTGCTGTAGACAAAACTGTGTACAGCGTGGCTCTACCACTCAGAAAATTACAATTTGTATAATATTAGTAGAATCACTGACTACCTCGGTGGCGCAGTTGTAATGCGTAAGCGTTACGACTAAGGCTGACGCTGAGGTCTCGGGTTCGATCCCCGGGTCGGGTAAAGTGATATTGGGTTTTTCTAGCATAAAATGCTTAGTATCAACCTGGAGTCTGGAATTGTGCCCGATATGGCGATAGGCTCGCCCCCTATCACATAAGGGACGGATATACGCTCGGCGAAATGTGGGTGTACTGGTTACACCTCTGCCTACACCTTCGGGGTTTTTTTTTTATTAGTTGAATGACTAGACGAGCAGGTCGCTCGCCTGATGTTAAGCGCCACGCCTGCTCATAAACAGAAGCAACGCCACACTGAACTTTAAATAACAAAGCACTGCATGACACGACTGCGCTCGTCATCCCGCGACATAAGGTGTTAAGTCTCATAATGCCCAGTAATTTCACTGGCTTCAATGTCCTTCAAACCGGAACACAACAGTGCTTACACACTGTTTCTTGGCGGCAGAAATAGACAATGCGGTGGTACCAACCCAGCCGGACTCTCGCATACGAGGGGCCTACAACCTTGTAAAATTTAAAATTACAGGTGTGAGTGCGTATTTAAGTATGTATTAGTAGAATCACAGACATACACATCTATTTTATATGTATACATGACGCGCGATGTCTGTGTGTACGTTTTCCACAATCCATCACCGCCGTTGACATGTCCTCGCATTAAATTTTTGCATCTTACATAACATTGTGTAAAGCGGTTATAATAAATGTTTTAGGATTACCACACATTTATCATTGAAAGAAAAATTTACTTAAAACAATCTTGAGGCCGTCTAGGTTTGGTACTAACGCTTTGTCTATTTCTGCCACCAAGCAGCAGTGAATAAACATTGCTGTGTTTTAATTTGAAAGACATTGAAGCCAGTGATATTATTGGACACTGTGAGACTTAATACAGACTTTAGGCTCATTAATTATTTTATTCGTTTATAAAATGAGACGAGCATATCGCTCGCTTGAGGGTAAGCGTGTCGCCTGCCCATAAACAGAAGCAACACCATCGGAGTCTGGAATTTGTACCCGGTATGGCGATAGGCTTGCCCCGTGTCACATCATGGGACGAAGATACGCTCGGCGAAATGAATATACTGGTATATAATGGATATACTGGTTACACCTCTGCCTACCCCTTCGGGGATAACAGGCGTGAGTGCGTATGTATGTATATAATTACGAGACATACAGACAGCATGTAAATTTGTTTAACCGTGATTATACGAACTGCGAGATCAAACATAGAAAGACAATTTATTAGTCACAGATCACAATAAATTTACATTAAAACAATACTAACTAAACACCATCAATAAGGTTTTGACAATTGCGCGTCGTGACTGTGACAGGTAAGTGACCACTCAGCGTGTTGCTGTGCTGTGGCGTGAACCACAACACAGCGCTGATTTTCAGTGGTCACCTTATGTGACGCACGGACGCCAGCCAGCTTACATTAAATATAAACAACAGTATAAAATAAATAAGGGATACATCCAATATATAAAGAAATAAATAAATAATACCTATACATACATATACATTAGTATACTCAGACAACCTACACACTCATATTACAAAATGTATAACATAGCCCATGTTATGCAATTTTGATTTCTATTCAAAGCGCATACGAGATTTCCATACGATCATTCCTTTCACTGCAATGTATTTTTAAAAAATATAAGGAAGACATTGGATGATTTGTATATTATTTTTAGAGTGGTAGAGCCACGCTGTAGACACTTTTGTCTACAGCATGAATGGGCCGGCTCGTCCGGGTCGTTACCACTGTCTCACAGACAACCAGCGTAAAGTAGCAGCTTGCTGCTGCGTTTCGTACGGTGAGTGAGATATCCGGAAGTCCAAACCCTCCCCTTCCCAATTCCTGAATTATCCCTTTTCTTTAAGGTCGGCAACGCGCCCGTAATTCTTTTGGTATTGTGGGCGTTCATGGCGGTGGAGATCACTTACCATCAGGTGACCCATTTGCTCGTTTGCCGGCCTATGCTATAAAAAAAATGTTACTTAATATATTATGGCCCATTTAAATAATGCGTTAAAGGGCGCAGCTTACTCGTATATAGAACACGACTCGTCTTCAAATGTATCTATTTTTTAGCAAGTTGCTACGTTTAGAAAGAATAAAATTCGGTAAAGTGGTCAATAATAAGCGAGTCATCTGATGGTAAGTGATCTCAACCGCCCATGTATGCCCACAATACCAAAAGAGTCAGGGGCGCGTTGCCGACCTTAAACGAAAGGGATAATTATGATATTGGGAAGGGAATTTGGGCTCCGAATATCTCACTCATCGTACGAAACGCAGCAGGAAGGAATACTTTACGTCGGTTTTCTGTAAGACAGTGGTAACGACCCGGACGAGCCGTCACATTCATGCTGTAGACTGTAAACTATCTACAGCGTGGGGTAAAAATACCGTGCATTCTGCAAAATGGAATCAATAATTTTTTCCTCATCAGTTCAAAGGAAATAAATATACATATATATATAAGCTTCCAGTACGTAACGAGTACAGCCACATTCCGCCGAGCGTATTTCCATCCCATGATGTGATAGGGGGCAAGACTATCGCCATACCGAGCACAATTGCAGACTCCGGGCTGATACTGAGCATTTCGTAATAGAAAAACCCATTATCAGTTTTAAGCGACCCGGGGATCGAATCCGAGACCTCAGCGTTAGCCTCAATTGTAACGTGTACGCATTACAACTGCGCCACCGAGGCAGTCTAAAGTTTAAGTTTTTTAATTTAATTATGTTTTTTATTAAGCTGTCTATATGTCTACCTTCACGATCTAGAAAGGGCCAAACAGGGTTTTTTACATACTGTATATTTTATTACATACAGTAAAAAAATACACATACAAACTTTACCACTTATACCACTTTACCCGACCCGGGGATCGAACCCGAGACCTCAGCGTTGGCCTCAATCGTAACGCGTTTGCATTACAACTGCGCCACCGAGGCAGTCATATATATACTGTATATTTTTTACATACTGTATATTTTTTTACAGTTTGCCTGCCCATCGTCGCGTACGGAACCGCAATGGGCTGGATATCGCCCATCAAAGCTCAGCTGATGGACCCAATCAACACGCCTGCGACAGCGCCAGCCACAGAGACAGATATTTCTTGGATGGCATCCATCATGTTCATCTTCGCACCCATCGCGGTGTTCATCTATGGCGCGGGGGCTGATCGATTCGGAAGGAAAAAAGCCTTGCTAGCGTGTTCTTTACCAATTGCTGTGAGTATTTAGTAGTGATTTTTATAAATAAATACACCCAACAGTCACACACATAGTCCTGACCCCACGCTACTCGTAGGTTAACCTGTATCGTGGTTATCAAGAATTACGGACCAAAAACAAATAAGTTAGAAGCCATTCAAATCGTGTAGAAGGGGTATTGTCAAATGACAGACGACGCAAACTTTGACGTCACTGTGTAAAATGTTCATTATGGTGCACGCGTGCAAGCGAGATAGTGCGATATCCCTACTACGCACCCACTTTTCCTCATGCCAACATTTAAAGTGATAACTGCGGGCTCATTTCTGAACAAATTTTGATTGTGTTTTAATAAAAGGGGTTCTTTTGCGTATCATTTTCCGTCGCTTATAAAATAATGTATACAATTCAATATAGGAAACTACCCTATTCTATTTGGGGTCAGCGCAGCATGTTTTCTTCTTTCATTCATGTCTATCAGCCGTCCTCTCGTCATTCACTAAATAATAAAAAAAATCTAGTCAACTACCCTGTTGGGACAAGGGCAGGAGGATGATGATGACTATCCGTGGCTTGCGGCTCTGCCCGCGCGAGTGGCCTTTTCCAGGATAAAAAGTAGCCTAGGTCCTAATCCAGGTCATGGTGTACCTGTGTGCCAAACATCCAACATACAATCAAATAACATACATTCAAACTCACAAACGTAATTTTTTTATAATATTAAAATAAACAGCAACTGTAAACAGGAATTTCCTAAATGTGTAAAAAACTATTTGTTCCAATGAAAACATTGTAAGTCTACTTAAGAAATCTGTGATTTTCCTTATTTACTTCGCTCGTCGCACATTATTTCCACTTCTTACTATTGTGTCCAAAATAAACCACCATACACATACCTATTTGTTATTTACTTTTCTTTGAATTCAATTGTTTACAAATCGAACAATTTCTAACCAATAACATTTTGTTTTTTTTATTTTTTTTATTACTGCCTCGGTGGTACAGTTGTAATGCATACGCGTTACGATTGAGGCCGACGCTGAGGTCTCGGGTTCGATCCCCGGGTCGGGTAAAACGATATTGGGTTTTTCTATCATGAAATGCTTAGTATTAATCTGGAGTCTCGAATTGTGCCCGATATGGCGATGGACTCGCCCCTATCACATGGGACGGAGAAAAGCTCGGCGAAATGTGGGTGTACTGGTTGCACCTCTGCCTACCTCTTCGGTGAGTTCAGGCGTATGTGTGAATGTAAAAAATATATACAATGTGTTATAGAAAGGTGTGGTCATATTTAAAGGTTGCTACATACAAATGAAAATTTGTATTTATATACCTCTAATAACTAATACTAATACTAGCCCTGTATTATACATGTCCCACTGCTGGGCACGGGCCTCCTCTACTGAATGAGAGGGGTTAGGCCGTAGTCCACCACGCTGACCTAATGCGGATTGGTAGACTTCACATACCTTCGAAATTCTTATGGAGAACTTCTTAGGTATGTAGGTTTCCTCACGATGTTTCCTTCACCGTTAAAGCAAGTGATAATTAACGATTAATATACACGTAACTTAGAAAAGTCAGAGGTGTATGCTCTTGGGGCTGGTTTAACCTGCGACTTTCGTCTCGACAGTCCATACCACTCCCACCTGAGCTATCACTGCATTTCTTATCATTATATACCTCATCTTAGCAAAATCTAGACATCATAATATTTCACGCTATTTCGAATCATTCGTTTATAAATCTATACAAGGGCGATCACATAAATATTAATTCTCTGTATTACAATCTAGACAATCTGTAAGTATCACTGCGCGTCTATTAATCGCCTCTTTAGATCGCTAGAAACCTCATAGTTACTTAACCATTGTAAAAAAAGTTCAGAATCAGATTTGGTACTATGGGGAGTGTTTTTTTATATATAGTATAGGCCGGCAAACGAGCTAGTAGATCACCTGATGGTAAGTGATCTCCACTGCCCATATACGCCCACAGTACTAAAATCATCATGGGCGCGTTGCCGACCTTAAAGGAAAGGGATAATAAGGGATTGGGAAGGTGAGGGGAATTTGGGCCTCCGGATATCTCACTCACCATACGAAACGCAGCAGCAAGCTGCTACTTTACGCCGGTTTTCTGTGAGACAGTGGTAACGACCCGGACGAGCCGGCCCATTCATGATGTAGACAGAATTGTCTACAGCGTGGCTCTACCACACACAAATGCTTGTGTTGTGCTGAAATACTTGTGTTGTACACTATACGCTATTTAAATTTGACCACACCTTTTTGTAACACGTTGTATACGTTTCGATATGGAAACCTATTCCGTGTTTATTTGGCGGTTCATAAACTAATTTAACCTTTATTCAACAGCTCGGCTGGCTGGTGAAGATAATCTGGTCAAATTCCATCGCATTCATCGCGGCGCGTGGCTTAATAGGATTCGGGGCTGGTGGGGCCTTCGTGGTGTGCCCTCTCTACGTAAAGGAAATCAGCGAGGACAGTATCAGGGGGATGACTGGCACCTTCGTTATATTCTCTCAGGTAAGATTTTGATGTGAAACATCTATAGGCTCACTTGTAAACCGAATTGTTGGCGTGGCGACGCTTGCCGTGGCGACGGGTCGCCACGCTATACTAAGGTATATATATATATATTTTTATATTTAATTAATTATATTCATATTAATCATATTAGTAATTATATAAATTATATTAATATTATCTTCAATTAATTATTTTTTTATTATTTATGAAGGAATTAATATGGAAAAATTTATTAATAAAATTTATATTTGCAAATCTTTAGTCATATATTGCAATAATTAACTAAGATTTGAGTTCATGAGTATATTGAAGCCACACTCAAAAATGTTAAATATAACTTTATTTTCTGTAAGAAATTCGTAATACTTCATTTTTTCATTAGGCTATATTTAATTCCTGTAATAATATTATCTTTTATGCATATTACTTGTACACACACGATGTTTCACATCTGCCAGGCGTCCCATGACGGCTCACATTTTTTTTATAATAACAGTCCGTCAAATTAATAAATACACCCCATAAATACACCCAACAGTCACACACATAGTCCTGACCCCACACTAGGTAAACCTGTATCGTGGGTATCAGGAACTACGAGGGACTTGCGGTCCCACAACACCCAGATCCGAAACAAATATTTGTGGATCACACAAACATTTGTCTTGGTGCGGGAATCGAACCCACGGCCTCTCGCTTCGCAGCCGGCTACTCGCCCGCTGCGCCACGAAGGCTGTCAATAAGTCGAGCTACTAATTAGCAAGCAGATCACCTGATGGTAAGTGATCTCCACCGCTCATGAAAGCCCACAATACCAGAAATATCGGCGCTTTGCCGACCAAGAAAGGGATAATTAATATTTAAAAATAATTAAACTTTGGTAAGGGGGGATAAGCTTCCTGATATTCCACATAATCAGGTTTTCCGTGAGACAGTGGTAACAACCCAGTCGAACTGGCCCATTTATAAAATAAAAAAGCATTTATTTCAAGTAACAACAATTTTCATATATTAACTTACTAGCCTTTGCTTGCGGCTCCGCCCGCGTAAATGGCCTTTCCCGGGTTAAAATGTAACCTATGTTACTCAGTGATAATGTAGCTTTAAAACGACAAAAGAATTCTTGAAATCGGTCCAGTAGTTTTTATGTTTATTCGTTACATACAAAAAAAATACCTTTCCTCTATTTTAATATTAGTGTAAATTACTACAATAACCTATTAATTAATAATAATAATAATAATACTAGCCCTGTATTATATACGTCCCACTGCTGGGCACGGGCCTCCTCTACTGAATGAGAGGAGTTAGGCCTTAGTCCACCACGCTGGCCTAATGCGGATTGGCAGACTTCACATACCTTTGAAATTCTTATGCAGAACTTCTCAGGTATGCAGGTTTCCTCACGATGTTTCCTTCACCGTTAAAGCAAGTGCAATTAACAATTAATACACACGTAACTTAGAAAAGTCAGAGGTCTTTCGTCTCGACAGCCCATACCACTCCTCACTGACCTATCACTGCTCCTATTAATAAATAGAGTAAAATTAAAATAACTTAATGGATACATCCATTAATCTTCTTCTTCTGCCCTTATCCCACTCGCGGTGGGGTCGGCGCAACATGCTTTTTAACACATGTAATAGAAAGATTTAACTTGTAGTTTTACGACTGGTCGCCTGCCTGACAACAACCCCTCTGGGTAGAATACTAAAAAAAACAATAATAATGATAATAGCCAAAACTATAGTCCCAATTATTATATCAACCACGGGTGTGGTTCCGAAACAGTTGCACAAGAGTTTCGATATACTCAATCTACTCAAGTACACATATTTTACAATCCAGAAAGCAGCAATATTAAACACTTGCCGAATAATAATAATAATACACCCAACAGTCACACACATAGCTCTGACCCCACACTAGGTAAACCTGTGTCGTGGGTATCAGGAACTACGAGGGACTTGCGGTCCCACAACACCCAGACCCGAGACCAATATTTGTGGTTCACACAAACATTTGTCTTGGTGTGGGAATCGAACCCACGGCCTCTCGCTTCGCAGCCGACTACTCGCCCGCTGCGCCACGGAGCTGTCATAGTTAGGAAATGTTTATAGCTCGAACCAGAAAATAGTAATATGACATCTACGCAGACGAATCATCACAATAATTAGATTTCCCCTACTTAAAGTCGAACTTTGGTTTGCACCCGTGCTATTTAAAAAAAAATGGATATAAAATAATAACCAAAAGTTCTACGTTCTTCTGAGACGACATGTATTACAGAGAAGTGTACCACACCTTACACAACGTGTTACAGAAAATTGTGATCAAATTTAACCAACGTATAGTGTACGATATACGTAGTACTAAATCGGACTGCATTGCTCGATATAAATAAAGCATTTTCTTATAGCATGTAACTGTTTAGATTTAATTTTAAGTTAGTTCGATTATATTACGCTCTGCATAATGTATGTTGCATGTCTTATGATGACAGTACATCTTACTTCCTTTCTTATTTATGAAATGAGTAACAGTCGATTTTTTATTTTATTTTACACACTTTATACATGATACATGTACAGGCGGACTTAATGCCAGAGGCATTCTCTACCAGTCAACCTTTGGGGGTGCAGAGAATAAACAAGGCAGGTGTAAACAAGAAGAGAATGAGAAGAGAAATATTGAACATAATATAATTATTATACATACTTAAATACATACATATAAAATATGGTAATAAATAAATATATAAAATAAACATACTATATACATACATACACATATACCGACAAAACTACCAAACTAAGGTGAAGACTCCGCTACTCCGTCACACAACAGTTGCCGAACTCGGGCTTTGAAAGCTAGGCGGGTAGTTGCCGACCTAATCTCGAGAGGGAGTGCATTCCAGAGGAGGATCGATTGGATAGCGAAAGAAGAATGGGTAAAGTCAGAGCTATGAGGAGGACATCTGAGTAGGAGATTGCTGGAGGAGCGAAGGTTTCTGTCATGGTTACTACCATATGGATATTCGACTTATGGAAACACTAAATAGTAAACAGCTGAGCTTTTCTATCACTTTAGCATTGTTATTCTCGCTAATGCACTTCACTTAATTTATAGTGATATTTAAATTCATAGGCTGATCTATTTTATCGATCGTAATAAACGAGTGATTAAAATTGGCGTGAAATTTTATGATGTCTGAACTTTAATAGGATCCTATATACTCACTGTCAGGTGTATATAACGACCCTTAAATATGATCACACCTTTCTGTAACACCTTGTATAAGTATACACTGTTACAAAACGGTCTACAGCTTGGCTCTATTATCAAACAAACAACAAATAAATGTAACAAAATGTCACACCTTTATAAAATAGAGAGTTGATTTTATTCCTTTTACTAATTTCCCTGACATAACCTAAAACTAGGCAAATTATATTCCATACTAATTACTAATTAAACATCACTAGCAATTTTAAACTCTAACGCTGCAGCTTTAAATTTCATATTACAATGAAAAGCTGTACCAAAAATATGCATTCTACTTTCAACTCTACTACACACAACTTAAGACTTTAATTAGGTTGCAGTATGTAAAAAGGGTAGTTGGATATTTTAATTCCTACGTGAGTGGTTTGGTCAAATTCAATGCGACAGTTATAGGCGCCAGTTCGACGTTTCTAGAACTCTAATTAGTACATAGACCTAGGAATTCTACATAATAAGTCTATATACAAACTAGTAAGGTCTTACGTTATTATGGGACGTCTAAGATCGTAGGCCCACTTATGTGAAAGTTGGTTGGTTCATCGTCTCAGTGGCTACCTTTTTAGGGTTAGAAATTATGAGGTCCTGTGTTCAAATACCAGGTCATATGATCTTATCTCACATCACATACCAGTTACAGTAATGAAGAGCAAAACTGCTATAGTAAAAAAAAATACGTTTTAACAAAACTTAGAAACCGACATCAAAATAAAAACACTGAAGTCAAAAATAACAATTTTTATAGGTCTCTTTGGAGTCTGTGCAATTTTTAACCGACTTCAAAAAAGGAGGAGTATAACAATAATAACACAATCGCGACGAGTGTACTGTTGTGCGTTGAGGAGTTTCATTTTTTTACTCCATAATCCGACATCAGATCTTAACCAAATTTATATGGGACTACATCGTAGTTAAAATAAAAAATAAATCTAACAAAATTGGTCCACAGTTAGCGCAGAAATCGTTGTACATACATTTAAAAAAAATGGCGGTATGGCGATATGCTCGCCCCCTATCACATTATGGGACGGAGGTACGCTCGGCGAATTGTGGTTGTACTACACCTCCACCTACGCCGATTATAGGCGTGAGTGCGTATGTATTAATGAATATAAACAGCCGAATTGACAACCTCCTACGTTTTTTCGTCGGTTTAAAATACTTCGCTCATTCGAAATCATGACAACTCATCCGACAAACATTGCGAAACGTTATCTCCCATGGTTATCTATTTTAGGCACCCGTTTCCTGGACACTTGTCAAAGTTTTTTCGCATTCCCGAAACCTAGAAACGCTAATCGACCAACGGTAAAACCGGTGTTGAATGTGTCACCCATAAACTTCGATGGTGGATCAAAAACTGGCCAATGAGCTTGGGCGACTACGTTGATAATCTATACATATAAATAAAATTGAAGTGTCTGTTTGTAATATTAAAATAACCGCTTTTTACTACATGCATATGAAGTATATACGGTACATATACCAAACAATTTTTTTTACAATTTTTGTCTGTCTGTCTGTTTGTTCCGGCTAATCTCTGGAACGGCTGGACCGATTTTGACGGGACTTTCACTGTCAGATAGCTGATGTAATAAGGAGTAACTTACTTTAGGGTGTCTGGTAGAGATCGCTTTTAGCGATAAGACCGCCTTTTGTAACATATAATTTAGTTGTAAGCTTCATAGTGTATAATTTTATTTTTGGTGTACAATAAAGAGATATCTATCTATCTAACTTAGGCTACTTAGGTACTAAGCCAGTCGTAAAAAATACAACCCAAATCTTTCTGTAACATATGTTAAAAAGCATGTTGCGCCGACCCCACTATGAGTGGGACAAGGCCATGTGGATCAAGAAGGAGTACCAATGAGCCACCAATCGTCACACAGACAGTACAAATATCGATATTTATCGTATTTATAATATATAATAATAATACCAGCCCTGTATTATACATGTCCCACTGCTGGGCACGGGCCTCATCTACTGAATGAGAGGGGTTAGGCTTTAGTCTACCACGCTGGCCTAATGCGGGTTGGCAGACTTCACATACCTTCGAAATTCTTATGGAGAACTTCTCAGGTATGTAGGTTTTCTCACGATGTTTCCTTCACCGTTAAAGCAAGTGCTAATTAACAATTAATATACACGTAAATTAGAAAAGTTAGAGGTGTATGCTCTTGGGGCTGGTTTCGAACCTGCGACTTTGATCTCGACAGTCCACACCACTCCCACCTGAGCTATCACTGCTTTTTTTTATCGTATTTATTAAGGAAAATATTTTTCTTTGGCATCAAGCACACGACAATGTCACAGGTGTTCCCCGCAAATAAATACAATCGGTTTTCCCTCTCATATGATGCCAAATGATATTCACACTAAATACTACTTATATAGACTTCCTTGTGATTATATTTCAAACTAGCTTTTGCTCGCGGCTCCACCCGCGCGTGATGTTATATAGCCTGTAGCCTTCCTCAATAAATGGGCTATCTAACAATGAAAGAATTTTTCAAATCGGACCAGTAGTTCCTGAGATTTGCGCGTTCAACCAAACAAACAAACAAACTCTTCAGCTTTATAATATTATAGTATAGATAATGCAGCGATAGCTCAGTGGGGAGTGGTACGTACTGTCGAGATGAGAGCTGCAGGTTCGAAACCAGCTGAAAGAGCATGCACCTCTGACTTGTTCTAAATTACGTGTAAATTCATTGTTTATTATCGCCTGCTTTAACGGTGAAAGAAACATCGTGAGACCTGCATAAAGAACATGAAAGAACTTCTCAGGGTTCTTCATAAGAATTTCGAAGGTGTGTGAATTCCGCCAACTCGCATTACGTCAGTGTGGTGGACTAAGGCCTAACCCCTCACATTCAGTAGAGAAGGCCCGTGCCTAGCAGTGGGACGTGTATAATACAGGGCTGATATTATTATAAGAATATAATGGTCATAATGTGCCGTGTGTCTACAAAAACATCAATTGGGCTAGATTTTAATAGCGAAATGACGAAACGAGCAGATCACTCGCTTGATGGTAAGCGCCACGTCTGCCCGTAAACGGAAGCAACAACAGAACTTTGAATTACAAAGCACTGCATGACACTCGTCGACCCGACACATAAGGTGTTAAGTCTCGTAATGCCCAGTAATTTCACTGACATTAATACCCTTCAAACTGAAACACAATAGTCCTTACACAATGTTGCTTGGCGGAAGAAATAGATAAGCGGTGGTTCTAACCAGAACGGCCTCTCGCATGCGTACCTAGCATACATACATACGCACTCACGCCTGTAATCCCTGAAGGGGTAGGCAGAGGTGTAACCAGTACACCCACATTTCGCCGAGCGTATCTCCGTCCCATGATGTGATAGGGGGTGAGCCTATCGCCATACCAGGCACAATTCCAGACTCCGGGCTGATACTGAGCATTTCGTAATAGAAAAACCCAATATCACTTTTACCCGACCCGGGGATCGAATCCTAACACCTTGTAAATTTATCTTATTGTTCCAGACTGTGGGCAACCTGCTCGTATTTATCCTTGGAGACATGTTGCCATTCAAAGTAGTGCTGTGGATCCTGCTGGCTATCCCCCTGGTTCACTTTTGCATCATGGTGTGGCTCCCTGAAACACCTTCCTACCTCATCAAGTGTGGTAAACAAGAGGTAAGTTAGAGTTATTTTTAAGCAAAGGGAGAAGAAGAAATAAAAATAATATAATCGACAGCTACCGTGGCGCAGCGGGCGAGTAGCCGGTTGCGAAGCGCGAGGCCGTGGGTTCGATTCCCGCACCTAGACAAATGTTTGTCTGATTCTCAAATATTTGTCTTGGGTCTGGTTGTTGTGGGACCGCAAGTCCCTCGTAGTTCCTGATACCCACGATACAGGTTTACCTAGTGTGGGGTCAGGACTATGTGTGTGACTGTTGGGTGTATTTATTTATTTATATATAAAAAATTATTGCAAAATTTATTAAAAGAAATAGCCCTTGGTGTCCGTGAAGTAGCAGATAAACTTCAGGAAAGTCTCGTGTAGGGTTAGGACTATGTTTTTTTTTTATTGCACAGGCCGACAAACGAGCAAGTGGTTCACCTGATGGTAAGTGATCACCACCGCCCATGTACGCCCACAATACCAAAAGTGTCATGGGCGCGTTGCCGACCTTAAAGGAAAGGGATAATTAAGGGACTGGGAAGGGGAGGGGATTTGGGCCTCCGGATATCTCACTCACCTTACGAAACGCAGCAGCTCGCTGCTACTTTACGTTGGTTTTCTGTGAGACAGTGGTAACGACCCGGACGAGCCGGCCCATTCATGCTGTAGACAAAATTGTCTACAGCATGGCTCTACCACTCGTAACTCGTGTGACTGTTGGGTGTATTGATTTATAATTAGGCGCTAATATTGTTACATCGTATGTTGTATAACAGTTGGTTCTATGTCCATCGATTTTGGTACTGACTGTACCTATCCAGAAGGCCCTCAAGGGCCTACCTATTATAGTGACTAATTTCAGGAGGCCAATTCTCATAATTTTAAATGTTCAAAATATCATTCCGATCTAGTCTCGTCACGTCAAATGTGAACATAGATCGTAATGAGATTGAATGTAGAATAAAAGTTGACTGAAGCCAAAACGGTATAATGCTACTGCTAATGCTAGGTGCGTTTGACGTTGATTATTGGTTTAAGAGAATGCCATTTGCAACTTTCTTGACGCTGAGACTAGATCGGAATGATATTTTGAACATTTCAAATTACGAGAATTGGCCTCCAGACTGGTCATCGAGACGAGTTCTATAAGGGACAAGCTTATCGTCTCATGCAACATACGTGAGTTTTCAAATAAAAAAAACCGTCTAGTTCTTCGTAATCCATTCTGGCTGGATGCCAGGTTAGATGAATCTCTATTTTTATTTTGCCACGTTTTTCCACGGCAGTCATGTGGTACGTGTAAATTATATGCAAAATGATATTTGCATATGCACACACGCCTAATCCCTGAAGAGGTAGGCAGAGGTGTAATTGCGCCCACATTTTACCGAGCTTATTTCCGTCCCGTGATGTGATAGGAGGCGAGCCTACGGCCATACCGGGCACAATTCCAGACTCCGGGCTGATACTAAGCATTTCGTGATAAAAAAACAATATATGATATTTCTATGGCTTGCAAATAACTTGTGAAGTATGCGTAATGTATATCCACGAAGGGGTAACAGAGTTGCAATGATTGCACCCATAATTTGTTGAGCTTATTTCCCCATGATGTGATATGGAGGCCATCGTTGTAATCGGAGGATTAAATGAGTTGCGGTTAATTGACCGTAACTTAGTGCGCAATTTCTTTGTACCGCACAGCCTGTCTTGTAGTCTTCTAATGCATCAAATGCCTCAGTGGCGCAGTTGTAATGCATACGCGTTACGACTGAGGTGAACGCTGAGGTCTCGGGCTCGATCCCGGGGTCGGGTAAAAATGGTATTGGGTTTTTCTATTACGAAATGCTCAGTATTAGCCCGGAGTCTGGAATTTGTACCCGGTATGGCGATAGGCTCGCCACCTATCACATCATGGGACGAAGATACGCTCAGCGAAATGTGGGTGTTCTGGTTACACCTCTGCCTACCCTTTCGAGGATTAAAGGCGTGAATGCGTATGATAGCTGGCGTCCGCACGTCAATTAAGGTGACCACTGAAAATCAGTGCTGTGTTGTAGCTCATGCGCAATACAGCGATATGCTGAATGGTCACCTGCCTGTCACAGTCACGGCATGCAACTGCTTACTTTTTATTGTTTTTTTTTTCTATTTTTATTGTCTTCTATATCCTAGCAAGTAGCGTGTACATGTCGTGGTGTGGCAAATAAATTTATTTTTCTTTCTTTCTTTTCTATGATATGATTTTATGTATAATCCACCAAATGTTATACACATTATAATAATTAATACACCCAACAGTCACACACATAGGTCCTGATCCCACACTAGGTAAACCTGTGTCGTGGGTATCAGGAACTACGAGGGACTTGCGGTCCCACAACACCCTGACCCGAGACCAATATTTGTGGTTCACACAAACATTTGTCTCGGTGTGGGAATCGAACCCACGGCCTCTCGCTTCGCAGCCGACTACTCGCCCGCTGTGCCACGGAGCTGTCACATTGTTTAGATTATATCAATAACTCTACCGTCACTAGAAAAGGACGGGCAAATAACTCTAGCATTGCTAATATAATGGAGAGCTTAAACATTTTACAATATTTAATTGGAAATAAAGCAGCTCAATTTATTTTAATAAAGGTTAGGGTGTTCCCCATAGAAAAGACTCTACAGCGTGGCTCTACCACTATAAAAATTACCTACCCAGTAACTATCCAGTCGTGTACAAATTGATGTCAAGAAACCTCTCCTCGCCGATCATATTAGTCAAAGACAACGTATTCTGATCAAAGACTTTAATGTATACTACGAGATAAGCTGCGCGGTACATATAAATTGTTCCACTAAGTTGCGGTCAATTGACTGTAACTCAATATTATCATCTCGCTTACTCTCAACTACAACCCCTATCGCGCTCCCTATTTGTGAGCTGTCAAAGTCCCGCGATATATGACGCAACTTTATTTCTAAACAGTCCGTCTAGTAGTACCTATACATTAAAAGTCTTTGATTCTGATAAACACTAGTTTAAAAATAGTACTCTTATTTCTAGACACTATGTATCAAAAATAAACATGTTTGTACACGTGCGTCTTTTTTGACATTAGGTCGAAAGTGTGCAATGATTTTGGTCGGATTTAATAATTGTAGAGTATTTTTAAACATAATTTGCAATGAATGTAAATAAACAGAGGTGAGATGTAGCATGAACAACTTGCGATAAAGTAGAGTATTCGTATATAATGTTAGAGTATTCTCTTTATATTGTTGTATTGAGAGTGTCTGAGAAAGCAACGTTGGGAACACTGAAATAATAATGGTGCGATATAGTTATGGAAGGGTAATTAATTGGTATAAAAGAGGTTGTCGCCATAACTGGAGGTCTTTTGCCCGCGGTCAGCCAGTTCAGTAAGATCGGTGCTCAGTCGACAGTCCAAGAGTTCATTACGCGGTAGCTATGCTGGTTTACTATTCGGTCCTAGTTGTTTGAGTTATAATTAGAGACCGATCTCTAGAGAATCCTGACATGGGGTTGTGGTCTGTAAAGCAGTGATATTGTAAATGTAACCAATAAACTATGACTTAAAGTGATTATTGTCGTTTGGTATTAAAATAGTACTCGTCTAACGTAACTTCTAACAATAAATACTTCAAAGACCGACTTTATAATGAAAAGTGTGTTTTCTTTTTTTACCTGATGGTAAGCGCCACGCCTGCCCATAAACAGAAGCAATAACACACAGAACTTTGAATTACAAAGCACTGCATGCCTTTGGACTGCGCTCGTCACCCAAAACACTAAGACATTAAGATTTAAAATCTCATAACGCCCAGTGTCAATATGACTTCAATCGATCAAGTCGTTCATAAGTTACACAGTCGCAAACATACCGATTTTATATCTATATAAAGATTAAATACCATTAATGTTGGACCGTAAAATATTAAGGAAAATATTTGTTTACATTGTTTGCAACTTCTGGTGAAAATTATTTATAAATTCATTGCTCTACATTAAATTAAAAATATTTTTTTCCCGGAAGTACTTGTTACTCAGGTTAAAATGGGTTATGACATACTTTCATCATAATTATAGTTAAAGACAATTTATCATCTGGCAGGGAACAAATGGCGTGTTTACAGCTAAGATTACCGTACTGTTGCTGGGGTAAGTTTGCATGTTTCAAGCAACAACAAAAAAGAGAGATTTGAATTGTTTGGCGCCTATATTTATGATTTTTCATGTATGTGCATAAATTTCTCCGGCATTTATAGACCAATTATCTAAAACTATTGGATTTATTGCTATTATCAATGTTTCCAAAGACTTTAATACTACTAGACCAGCTGTGCGGTATATAGAAATTGCGCCACTAAGTTAAGGTCAATTGACAATAATTAAATATTACCATCTCGCTTCCTCTCAACTAGAACCCCTCTCGCGTTCCCTGTCTGCGAGCTGTCAAACTCCAGCGTTAAGTGATGCAATTTTTCTTCTTAACAGCCCGTCTAGTAGTATTAAAATTCCCCTATCTTTCCCAATCCCTGAATTAATTATCCCTTTCCTTTAAAGACGGCAACGCGCCCGTGATTCTCTTGGTATTGTGGGCGTACATAGGTGGTGGAGATCACTTGCAATCAGGTGTCTCACTTGCTCGTTTGCTGACCTATGTTTCTTTCTTTTCTTTTCTTTAAAACAAAAATCGAACTTCAATATGATTTATTGACAAACTTATTCGAAGTTTGAGTGCGAAAGTAACACCTGGTTTCTGAAAGGCTGGTCAAATCAACATTCAACTAACAGAACTTTGATTTTGACACCGCTGTCAAATCAATTCGAGTTTCTGAAACGTTGTTTAGTGAAACACATTTACACCCGGTTTTTGAAATGCTGATCGATGTAATATTAACTAATCAAATGTCAAACCTTATGTCAAGTCGTAATTGAGTTGCTAGAAGCGTGGTCAATACCTTTGATTTGACACACATGTTAGCTAACATAACTCTCTCTGATGTCTCTTTAGTAGCATTTGACATAAAAAAAAATTATATTGATTTGAAAGTTATTTCAACTAACATGTGTATTAAATCAAGTTGACCACGCTTCTATCAACTCAATTTCGACTTGACATGAGATTTGACATTTGATTAGTTAATTTTACATCGATCAGCATTTCAGAAACTAGGCGTAGGACAATTAAAATTCACCTGATTACTCGTTCAACCCACAAACATATTGTTTGTGACCAAACGATGTTGACTAATGAGGAAATAGGTTTGAGGTAATTAATCACCAATGACACTGAAACCAAAGTACTTTTGGAACAAAACCTCGATTGTTTTCGAAAACACCAGTCACCCTGACAATTGCGCCACAGAATAAAAATATATTCTAACTATGTTTTCGTTGGACATTTTATTTTTACCTCTTAACTAATAATTAAAGATGATTAAGATGTCTACGTTTTATATTTATTTTTAGTTATTGTAATAATAATAAATAGACCCAACAGTCACACACATAGTCCTGACCCCACACTAGGTTAACCTGTATCGTGGGTATCAGAAACTACGAGGGACTTACGGTCCCACAACACCTAGACCCGAGATAAATATTTGTGAATCAGACAACTATTTGTCTAGGTGCGGGAATCGAACCCACGGCCTCACGCTTCGCAACTGGCTACTCGCCCGTAGGCTGTATTGCAATTTAAATACTCGACATTGGCGAAATCATCAATCCGTATGCCAGAGGCCGTCTGGATGGATACCACCGCTTTGTCTATATCTGCGGCTAAACAGCAGTGTATAAGCACTGCTGTGTTCCGGTTTGAAGGGCATTGAAGCCAGTGAAATTACTTGGCATTATGAGACTTAACACCTATGTCTCTAGGTGACGAGCGCAGTCCAATGCAATGCAGTGATTTGTAATTAAAGTTCTGTACGGTGTTGCTTCTGTTTATGAGCAGGCGTGGCGCTTACAATCTAATAAAACAAAAATTGGTGGGGGCCATAATTTGAAAATAGAATACGTTTTCCTTCACCGTTAGCGTGTGAGAAATTAATAAAGAATACACTCATCACTTCAAAAAGTCAGAGATATCTGCTCTTAGGTTGGATTGGATCGAACCAAGGAACATTAAAAAGCAATATATTGAACGGCTTTTTCGTGCGTGTACTTAGTTTCTATAAGTATTTATTATAAGAGATTATATTTAGCTCCGTGGCGCAGCGGGCGAGTAGTCGGCTGCGAAGCGAGAGGCCGTGGGTTCGATTCCCACACCGAGACAAATGTTTGTGTGAACCACAAATATTGGTCTCGGGTCTGGGTGTTGTGGGACCGCAAGTCCCTCGTAGTTCCTGATACCCACGACACAGGTTTACCTAGTGTGGGGTCAGGACTATGTGTGTGACTGTTGGGTGTATTATTATTATTATTATTATTTATTGAAACAGAGTTACATACATACGCACTCACGCCTGTAATCCCCGAAAGGGTAGGCAGAGGTGTAACCAGTACACCCACATTTCGCCGAGCGTATCTCCGTCCCATAATGTGATAGGGGGCGAGCCTATCGCCATACCGGGCACAAATTCCAGACTCCGGGCTGATACTGAGCATTTCGTAATAGAAAAACCCAATACCTATTAATTGAGAGGTAGAGCCACGCTATAGACACTTTTGTCTACAGCATGTATGGGCCACCTCGTCCGGGTCATTACCACTGTCTCACAGAAAACCGGCGTAAAGTAGCAGCTTACTGCTGCGTTTCGTACGATGCGTGGGATATCCGAAAGCCCAACCCCTCCCCTCCCCAATTCCTTAATTATCCCTTTCCTTTAAGGTCGGCAAAGCACCCATGACTCTTTTGGTATTGTGGGCGTACATATACGGTGGAGATCACATACCATCAGGTGACCCACTGGCTCGTTTGGCGGCCTATACCATATATTGAGACAGAGTTATTGCGTTCCGTCCCTAGCAACAACATAGTTTAATATAAACGGCAATATGTTTCCAAGCCACTACGCACCGATAGCATTCTGAGAAGCCATTGCTTATTCATCCCGAAAAATGTTATTCGATCCAACAACATCCGTATTTTGACATCATCGACTATTTCAGATAACATATGGGACGGGCCGCGGCAGAAGTCCGAGAAACGCTAGATTATAGATTCATTAAAATAATGATTTATGGAGACAATAAATTGTGGTGGTTTTTTTTAAAAGTAGCACACGAGCATGTAATTCATCAGAAAGCCAATTCTCGTAGTGATTTCTTAGGTTTACGCGAATATTACACATTGAAATGAAACTAGGTTATATGGATTTTACCGCGGTTTAATTTTTTTTTTAGTCCCGACGTTTCGAAATCTTTTCAGCCTTCGTGGTCACGGGAGACTGATGTGTAGGTCGTCTCGAAAAGTTAATGTTAGATGGGCTACCTTCATTTTAAAATTATACATTTATTTTTTAATTATTTAAAAAGCTGAAAAGCGTTCGAAACGTTGGTACTAAAATAAAAATTAAACCGCGATAAAATCCGTATAAACTAGTTTCATTTCAATCCTCGTAATTAAAAATGTTCAAAATATCATTCGGATCTAGTCTCAGACTTAGTTCACATTAAATTAACAACAATATGGGTATTATAATTTAGCTTATCGCAACTCTAAACGGGAAAATTACATTTCGCCGAGCTAATTTCCGTCCCATGATGCGATAAGGATGAGTCTATCGCCATACCACTCCAATCCCGGGCAATTCATAGGCGAATTTTTAAATCGAAAACCCAAACAAATTGTTATTCCTGACCTGGCAATTGAACCAGGTCCTCACGGTTCTCAGCCTTAGTCCACTGCTACGAGACCAATGAGGAGATTACAAAATGAACTGGGGTTCTGGATTTGGGCCTCCGGAAATATCAGTCCTCACTCATTCATTTTATAAGATGTTAAGCCTCACCTATGCGAGAGTCCGTCTGGATTGGTACCACCACTTTGTCTATGTCTACCGCCAAGCAGCAGTGTGTAAGCACTGTTGTGTTTCGGTTTGAAGGACTTTGAAGCCTAAAGTTTGAAGTCATGGTTGACGAGCGCAGTCCAATGTCATGCAGTGCTTTGTAATTCAGAGTTCTGTGTGGTGTTGCCTCTGTTTATGGGCAGGCGTGGCGCTTACCATCAGACGAGCGAACTGCTCGTTTCGTCACTCAAGCTAATTAAAAAAATATAAATATAATGTCTCCGTGGCGCAGTGGGCGAGTAGCCAGTTGCGAAGCGTGAGGCCGTGATTTCTATTCCCACACCTAGGCAAATGTTTGTCTGATCCACAAATATTTGTCTCTGGTCTTGGTGTTGTGGGACCGCAAGTCCCTCGTAGCTCATGCTACCCACGATACAGGTTTACCTAGTGTGGGGTCAGGACTATATGTGTGACTGTTGGGTGTATTTATTTATTTATAGGATGACAAAAATAATGTGTACAAATGGTTCATTTGTTACAGGAAGTGGCGAAGGTGGTGGGATGGCTGCGGTCCCTTCCTGCCGACCACAAGATCATCAGCGAAGAGGTGGACAGAATCACCGTCGAACAGAACACGAGCAAGCCCAAGTTCTCGCCCAAACTTCTCTGTAAGTAAAAAAACGCTGACTTCCTATTTTCAACCCCCTCCAAAAAGAGAGACGTTGTAAAGACACCTTTGTCTGTATTTCTGTCGGTGTGTGTGTATGTCTATGGCATCGTTGCGCTTATACGAATGGACCGATTTGAATGCAGTTTTTATGTTTAAAAGCAGGTTTAATTAACATACGTACTTACACCTTTAATCCCCGAAGTGGTAGGCAGAGGTGTAACCAGTACACCCACATTTCGCCACACGTATCTCCGTCTCATGGTGTGATAGGGGCGAGCCTATCGTCAAATGGGGGACAATTCCAGATTCCGGGCTGATAGTGAAAAATAGAGAAACACAATATAACGTTTAGCCGACCCAGGGATCAAACCTGAGATCTCAGCACAGCAGTCGTGCCGCGTACGCATTTCTCTGTATGTACAACTGTACCAACGAGGCAGTTTTATTCTATAAAAATAAATAAACTTAAAATAGTAATTCGCAAGATTTCCATTCCGATTATCTAGATTTCCTTTCTTATTACTCATATCTATAAAAACTCTATGCAAAAGAATCATCGTGTTAAAACAGTTAATTGCCTTTTTTCCACTCGATTGTTAAGTCGCATGTCAATGCATGCCATGATTACACCTTTTTATAATTGTGTTAAGTCTCTATGGGTTAACAATTGTATACTTATTTCCATCGTCACCAGATAGAAATAAAACTAAACTATAGTACTGTTTTTACCATACTGGTTTAAAGTAGAAGGACTGCCTCGGTGGCGCAGTTGTCATGCGTACGCGTTACGATTGAGGCCAACGCTGAGGTCTCGGGTTCGATCCCCGGGCCGGGTAAAGTGGTATTGGGTATTTCTATTACGAAATGCTCAGTATCAGCCCGGAGTCTGGAATTTGTGCCTGGTATGGCGATAGGCTCGCCCCCTATCCCATAAAGGACGGAGATACGCTCGGCGAAATGTGGGGTATTGGTTACACCTCTGCCTACCCCTTCGGGGATTACAGGCATAAGTGCGTATCTATGTATGTATATGGTTTGAAGTCAGTGGCCAAATAAAGTATTTTCAATTCGGCGCGTTTTTAGTTTAGTCCGGTTTTAGTTGAGGTCGACCTTTTCAGTTAACTAAAGTTGAGGCCTGTCCAAACTAAATAAAATTCACATATTCATCTTAGTCTGTTACCATCCACTGTTAAACTTTTATTACGGATAACTTCCCATCCCAGGGGTGGTGGGATAGTTATACCGAGCTCACCAGCCTTCCGACCTAGATCACTCCCCAGTAGCCTAGATCGGGACCCTAACTAATCACTACGTCGGTATATCGACTCAAAACAACTTTCGTAAACATTTGTGGGATGCAATATCGAATTAGTAGCTAATATTGTTTATTGATATAATATGTTAGATATTTAAATGTATATAATATATTACCACTCAACATGCATAAATAGTAAATTGTTAAGTCTGACGATGGATTAGTAGTATCTGCCTGTAAGTGGTTGTGCAATTAGAATTAATAAGTCAAGAATTTGTATTTTGTTGTAAGTAATATTGTAACAATCTTAGGTAGCGATTATTAATAAAATAAAATAAATAAAACCCCGTGGAGGCCTCCTTCGCTAGTAGGGTGTTCCGGGGGATCCTGGTGTACCTATATTGCTGCCGGCACCACCCCCGCGAGCAAGTCCCGTCGTAGTTAGAACGCCCTCGGCGTCTGCGGCAGCGTGATGTTTTTGCAGTGCTGTCCGTCTCATGATCGCATCAAGAAAATTGACGTAGGTCTCAAGTGATCGCCATCTCAGGCTTAGACAGCCGGCATTGATCGACTACCCACCAAATTTTAATTCACAAATTATTATTAACTAGCCTTTGCTCTCGGCTCCGCTCGCGTGAACGACTTTTTCCGGAATAAAAAGTAGCCTATGTTACTCAGTGATAATGTAGCATTATAACGGCAAAAAAATTCTTGAAATCGGTCCAGTAGTTTTAAGTTTATTCGTTACATACAAAAATACAAATCTTTCATCTTTATATTATAAGTGTAGATTAGTGTAGATAAATAAATAAATAAATACACACACAGAGGCCCTGACCCCACACTAGGTTAACCTGTATCGTGGGTATCAGAAACTACGAGGGACTTGCGGTCCCACAACACCCAGACCCGAAACAAATATTTGTGGATTCTACAAACATTTGTCTCGGTGTGGGAATCGAATCCACGGCCTCTCGCTTCGCAGCCGGCTACTCACCCACTGCGCCACGGAGGCTGTCAAAAACAATAAAAACGAATCAGTGATTGAATAATAATAAGCACTTGTTAGGTCTAATTTTTAGTTTAGTCCCGACGTTTCGAAAGCTTTTCAGCCTTCGTGGTCACGGGAGAGACTAAGGTGTAGGTCGTCTCGAAAATTTAATGTTACATTTTTTAAAATTATACATTTGATTTTAATTATTTAAAAAGTTAGTTGACACTAGTCCGATCTACGCAGAAAGAGCTCACGGTGTCTTGAGGTCTGGCAGTTGGTCTTTTGGGTTCCGATTTAATTAAATGTATAATTGGATCCCAGGCTTGTGCAAGCTTCCAACCATCTTCTCTATTGAAATTTGGGTGTTTCTTAATTTCAATAGCCTCGCGAATCATCCTAGGTAGGAATCGGTGTTCTTTGGCAAGGATTTGTGGTTTGTCAGATCTAAGTTGATATCATTTAATTTATCACCTCAGTCTCTCCCGTGAGCACATAGGCTGAAAGCTTTCGAAACGTCGGGACTAAAATAAAAATTAAACCGCGATAAAATCCGTATAAACTAGTTTTATTTCAATGTGTAATATTTGCGTAAACCTAAGAAATCACTTGTAAGGTAATTTTTAGGTCGATTTCTCAATCTCCAAATAAACGTGCGTTCTTTTTCTACATGGCGTTACCCAGTCTAGTGCCAAGGTCCGCCTTCCTATTAAGACGTCACTACTTCGCCCGATCTTGAACATCCTCTGTAGCGAGACCATCTCCACCTCTCATGTCGTGTTACAAAACGTCAAGCCAATGCTTTGGACCGCCCGCCCGCGAGAATTCATACACACAAACAAAATCATGACAAACAAAGAGGACAATGTAAGAAGTGTTTGCAAACACATATATTGTGCCAATTATTATTGTTCGGTTCGCAGGAATTGTTTCTAACCACCCGCGTCCTTGATATTTGACCGATACGTAGGGCTGGCACGCGCTCGTTTCGTGAAATCATTATATTCAGGAAAAAACGAGTGGTTAATTAAAATCTATTGTTTTTACATGTGGTTTAGATGTTTGCTATTATTTTTCCCAATCAGCAGGACTTGTCCGCGGATCCGTACTCCCAATTGAAAAGGAAAATTAAAACAATCTAATCGTTCAAATGTACATCCTACTATCCAACTATTATTATAAATGTGAAAGTTTGAATGTTTGTAGATAGGTTGATAGAGGGCGAGCCTATCGCCATACCGGCACAAATTCCAATCCCAAGCAACGATCTTATATGTTTTTCAAATATCTTTGACCTCATCGATTAACAAGAGATTTCTCGACAAGAATTTCGTATGGATGCGAAATCTGCCAACCCTTTAGGCCAACGTGGTCTAAGGCCTAACGCTTTCGTTCGTAGATGAGATCTTTACTCAACAGTTTTTTTTTATGGCATAGGCTGGCAAACGAGCAAGCGGGTCACCTAATGTTAAGTGAATTCCACCGCCCATATACGCCACCAAAAGAATCGTGGGTGCGTTGCCTACCTTAAAGGAAAGGGATAATTAAGGGATTGGGAAGGGGAGGGGGTTTGGGCCTCCGGATATCTCACTCACCGTACGAAAGGCAGCAGCAACCTGCTACTTTACGCCGGTTTTCTGTGAGACAGTGGTAATGACTCGGACGAGCCGGCCCATAAATGCTGTAGACAAAAGTGTCTTCAGCGAGGCTCTACCACTCATAAAAAAATACAAGGCTGATATTATTGTTATCTTTCGTGCCAGCCCTGTCCGTGACTATCAATTCGTTCTGAATATAATTCGGTTGTGTCCATTTGTGGTGTCGTCCAGTGTCAAGTGCCGCAAGTCAATTGGCACATGTGTGTTTTATTCATGGGTTAATTATCTATTTAATGATGACCTCGCTTTTATTTACCGTTCCTGTTACTATTTTATTGAAATTAACTTATTATGGGGCTCTTCCCATTTTTATTAAAGTAGCTAAAAGTATACTCGAGGATCCCATGCGCAAAACATTGAGCATATGTCAAAGATGGGATGAGAAAACGCCACGCCTGGCAGCGGCCGAGGTTGCGCGTCTCATCTGCCCAGTAAGTAGAAAGTAGAGCCACGGTGTAGATAGTTTTGTCTGCGGCATGAATGGGCCAGCTCGACCGGGTCGTTACCACTGTCTTACAGAAAACCGACTTGAAGTGGCAGCTTGCTGTTGTATTTCGTACGGTGATTGAGATTTTTAAGGCCAATTTCCCCCTTCCCTTCTAAATTCCTTAATCATCCCTTTCCTTTAAGGTCGGCAACATATACGTGATTCTTCAGGTATTGTGGGCGTGCATGGGCGGTGGAGTTCACTTACCATTAGGTGACTCAATTGCTCATTACCGGCCTCTCCAATAAAAAGATATCGTAAATATTGACACCCTCCGTGGCGCAGCGGGCGAGTAGCCGGTTGCGAAGCGTGGGGCCGTGGGTTCGATTTCCGCACCTAGACAAATGTTTGTCTGACCCTCAAATATTTGTCTCGGGTCTGGGTGTAGTGGGACCGAAAGTCCCTCGTAGTTCCTGATATCCACGATACAGGTTTACCTAGTTTGGGGTCAGGACTGTGTGTGTGACTGTTGGGTGTATTTATTCGAATGAGTCGAATTATTTGACTAGAATCATTCATATACGATGAAGATGGCCTTTCACCTTAGAATAATTACTTACAGAAGGTAAATGTCCAAACAATGCATACTCACAATCGTAAGCTGAAAATTCGCTAAGTTGTGATGTTTACTTGCAACGTCACGCAGACAAACGTAAAAGTAATAGCTAAAATCTATTTTCCTGAAAATTTGGTAATTTGTTGATGGGCAACATGTGTTTCATACATTTATTTATGAGTGAGGATCATAAAAATAATATGGTGAGTAATTAGTATGATAATCGTCGTTTGGAGCCATATATACCTATGGTTCCAATTGAACGGCTTAAATTTCGTGCGTGCACTTGCTGTAAGTGGTTATTCTAACACCCGGTTTCTGAAAGGTTGATCAAATCAACATACAATTAGCAGACCTTTGATTAGACATCGCTGTCAAATCAATTTGAGTTGCTGAAACGTTATTTAGTGAAAATAATTATAATATTTCATCTCTCTTTAGTACCGTTTGACATACGATTTTTCATATTAATTTGAATGTTATGTTAGCTAACATGTGTGTCAAACAAAGGCGTTGATCACGCTTCTAGCAACTCAATTTCGACTTGACATGAGATTTGACATTTGATTAGTTAATTTAATATTGATCAGCCTTTCAGAAACTGTGCGTAAGCCTCTCTACAAAAGACCTACCACCTATTAAATTTAAATCCTCAAATATATCCAGAAGCTATTAAACAAATGATTGTAAACTGAGGACTGGTATATACTAGTATGGTATTTCTTAGTAAAGAACGGCGGATGTAACGTTACGCCGCACTATGATTTGACGTAGCTAGTAACAGAGTTGGTTGTTTTGGTGCGTATTAATTTTCTCCGCGACAAACAAATAAAAGTAAGCAACAAGTAAGAGCGCGAGCCGAGCCTTAAATTAACCTAATTAAAAAAAACAAAAAAAAAAAATTTTGATCGAGCTTGGTTCCTCCATCCGCTTGGAGAAAATCTCACTTTACTGAGATTTCACCAATTTATATTTCCCCTGACAGCCTCCGTGGCGCAGCGGGCGTTTAGCCGGCTATGAAACGATAGACTGTGGGTTCGATTCCCGCACCGAGACAAATGTTTCTGTGATCTATGAATATCGGTTTCGGGTCTTGGTGTTGTGGGACCATAAGTCCCTCGTAGTTCACGATACTCACGACACAAGTGGCACCTAGTGTGGGGGCAGGACTATGTGTGTGAAAGTTGAGTATTTATTTATTTATCCTAATAAAAGTGTCTGCGTGTCTCATTGCTCGGTCTTAATAAAATATATGCCACTGTCGAATAGGAGTTACATTTTTTTTTAATGTGGCTAGTGTGTGGCCAAGATAATTCTTACACGATTTCCGCAAATTTCGTGGAAAACTCTCAATAATGACTCATTTAAGTGCGAAAAATTCCATTCTTATACGCATTATGACGTTTAACAATATTGCCTCTTTCAACGAAGGTGTTAAAATTAGATTGAATTGTCTAATTTTGTAATAGTAACTGGGTGTGAAAAAAATGACGTAGAAAGAATAAAGGGTCTTTGACAAGTTTAAGTTTTACGCACTGAATCCCATCTGAATCTGAATGCCTCGGTGGCGCAGTTGTAATGCACACGTTACGACTGAGGCTGACTCTGGGGTTTCGGGTTCGATCCCCGCGTCGGATAAAAAGTATACTGGGTTTTTTTTATTACGAAATGCTCAGTATCAGCCCGGACTCTGGAATTGAATCCACTGAATGAGAGGAGTCAGGTCTTAGTCCACCACACGGGCCTAATGCGATTTGGCAGACTTCATAATATAACTTCGAAATTCTTATGGCGAACTTCACAGGTATACAGGTTTCCTCGTGATGTTTTCTTCACCGTTAAAGCAAGCGATAAATAACAATTAATACACACGTAACTTCATAAAGTCAGAGGTGCATGCTCTTAGGGTTGGTTTCGAACCTACAACTTTCGTCTCGACAGTCCGTACCACTCGCCGCTGAGCTACCACTGCTTTTACCTATATACTTAATCTCATTTACTTATTTCTTTACAGTTTCGCAACGCATTACAATAAAGGCATTCTCAGTGGCTTTGCTCGTGAACCTCGCCCGTGAATTCTGCGGTTGTATCGCTGTGTTGGTGTACGCCAGCAATATCTTCGCGAAGGCCAGCGAAGACCCCGATATGAGCATCTCCCTGTCCCCCAACAAGCAGTCCATCGCTCTCGCCGGCGTGCAAATTATGGGGTCCTTCGTCGCGTGCCAACTCGTTGACAGAGCTGGCAGAAAGGTTTGTATTATTGTGTTTTTTTTAATATGCTCACGTCCGATTTCTGATGGTATGATCAATGTTAAATTAACTAATGAAAATAAATCTTGTGTCAAGTCGAAATTGGGTCGCTACAAGCGTGATCAACACCTTTGATTTGACACACATGTTGGTTAACATAACTTTCAAATTAATATGTAACATCGCATGTCAAACGCTATTAAAGAGACATCAAATATTATTAATGTTACACTATGTCCACTAAATACCGTTTCAGCAACTCGAATTAATTTGACAGCGGTGTCAAAATCAAAGTTCTGTTAGTTGATTTGATCAGCCTTTCAGCAACCGGGTGTTAGTGTTATAAACTGTTAGCTTTTGCTCACGGCTCTACCCGGATGATTTTTTTAATCCTGGCTCGGCAAAGTAACTACGCTACACCTGATGATAAGTGTAACGCAATCCATGAATACTGATGAAAAGTAATCCTAATACAATGGTATATCTGTGAGCCAAACTTCATTAAAATCTGTTCAGCAGTTAAGTGATTGCCTAACAAACATCGGAGTAAACCCTTTAAATACAAAATGAATCGAGAATTGAAATATCGTGTATGCATAAATAAAATGAAACTTACAAGGTGGTTTGTCCCTCTTATGCGAGAGGCCGTCTGGGTTGGTACCACCACTTTGTCTATTTCTGCCGCCAAGTAGCAATGTGTAAACACTATTGTGTTCCGGTTTGAAGGACATTGAAGCTAGTGAAATTACTAGGCATTATGAGACTTAACATCTTATATCTCGGGGTGATGAGCGCAGTCCAATGCCATGCAGTGCTTTGTAATTCAAAGTTCTGTGTGGCGTTGCTTCTGTTTATGGGCAGGCGTGACGCTTACCATCAGGCAAGCGACCAGCTCGTTTCGTCACTCAAGCTAATAAAAATAGTGAAAAAATCAGACGAATAAAGAACCCCATTCATATTGAAAGCGTTCAAGTTTATGGGCAGGCGTGACGGTTACCATGAGGCGAGCGACCTGCTCATTTCGTCACTCAGGTAATAAAAAAATAGTAAAAAAATCAGACGAATATAGAATCCCATTCATTATGAAAGCGTTCAATAATAATAACACGTAATATTTTATTGTAACATAAAATATATCAGACTTCAGACACAATATGGTAAACCACTAAATTCTGATGCTCCGGTCAATATCTTGCGTATTCAACGAAATATTCCTACGCATACATAATGTATGAAGTCATACAAGTTAATTTCCAAACGTGGTTTATGATCGAAATGACGTCACTCGTAGATATGGCCTACAATGGCCGCGACACACTCTATTTTGATGAATTCAGTATGCATAAAATAACTGAGTCGGCCTTAACTTAGGCACGAACAAAATGGTTATTGTTATCAGAGGTGAAAAGTTGAAAAAAGTTTAAATTCGGCAGTAAAATTACTGGTCATTAAAGGTGAAAGATAGACCGCGAAATCCAATTTAATTTTGGTTTTTTGAAAATTGCAGCTTGATCGTTTGAATATAAATAATATCCGATAAAATGAATTATCAGAGAAATATTATCAGAAAAATAAGTTTCGGGCCATTAATTAACTCTAGAAGCAATATTTATAGTTTTTATTGTTATTAACGGCGATTATTTGCGCAAAATCATTACTATCAATATTCAATAGAAGGATCGAGATGCAATTTTCAAAAAATCCAAATTTTATTGACTTTCGCGGACTAGTACTGATCTTTCACCTTAACACCTTATGTCTTGGGGCAACCAATGAAATCCAGTGGCATTAAGGATTTCATAATTCGAAGTTCTAATTAGTATTGTTTCTAGGCGTGACGCAGCGACCTGCTTGTCTGGTCATATAAAGTTAAAAAAAGGTGAAAGGAGGTTGTAGGTTCTTCGAATGCGAGAGGCCGTCTGAGTAGGTACCACCGCTTTGTCTATTTCTGCCGCCAAGTATCAACGTGTACACATTGTTGTGGTTCGGTTTGAAGAGCATTGATTATGAAATTACTGGGCTTTATGAAACTTACAAATCACTATATGACAGTGGACTGTGTCCTTCACCCCGAGACATAAGTAATGCCCAGTAATTTCACTTGCTTCAATGTCCTTCAAACCCAAAACAACAAAGCTTACACGCTACTGCTTGGCGGCAGAAATCCACAAAGAGGTGGTACCAACGCAGACGGTCTATCGCATACGAGAGACCTACCACTTAGTATTATTAGATATTCTGCGTCTATTGTAACACTGGACTTTAAGTGACGAACTATGTATGGAGCGATAAGAAAAAAAATACAGGCGTGTATTTTTTGGACGATTTTTAATACTAATTATCACATCGACACAAGCTTGAAGAAATGAGCACTAAACATATATGTATTTGTATTGTTTTTTTTACGATTTGATGTGAAAACTAAGGAAGTCTTCTGATATTAGCAGTAATTATATAGTAATAGCACAGACGGTGATTATGTCAGAGGTAACTGATCATTTGTATAGCAGTGGATCTACGGAATTTACTGTGACGTTACGTCGCGCTGGCAATTAATGCTGGCTGTTGTGTAATTAATCTACGTCTACGCTAGATATCCTAACCCAGTACCTACGTACAATGACGCCCGGTTTCTGAAAGGCTGATCAATGTAAAATTAACTAATCAACTGTCAATTCTCATGTCAAGTCAAAATTGAGTTGCTAGAAGCGTGGACACTTTTATATAACACACATCTTAGTTAACATACCTTTAAAATTATTATGAAAAATAATATGTCAAACGCTATCAGAGAGACATCAGATATTATTAAATTTGTCACTAATTAACGTTTCTGCAACTCAGATCGATTTGACAGCTCTGTCAAAATTAAAGTACTGTTCGTTGAATGGTGATTTGATCAGCCTTTGACCGGCAGAAAACTATAAGCTGAACCAATATCACTTTACTCGACCTGGGGATCAAACCCGAGACCTAAGGACAGCAGTGGTACCGCGTACGCATATAACCGCCCAACTGAGGCAGTCTTATAAAGCTTATATAGTATTTTTTTCCATTTATGGCACAGTGTTGTGTATTGTGACTGCCTCGGTGGCGCAGTTGTAATCTGTACGCGTTACAATTGAGGCTAACGCTGAGGGCTCGGGTTCGATCCCCGGGTCGGGTAAAGTGGTATTGGGTTTTTCTATAACGAAATTCTCACTATCAACCCGGAGTCTGGAATTTGTGCCCGGTATGGCAATAGGCTCGCCCCCTATCACATCGTGGGACGGAGATACGCTCGGCGAAATGTGGGTGTACTAGTTACACCTCTGCCTACCTCTTCGGGGATAATAGGCGTGAGTGCGTATGTTGTGTATTTGTGATAAGTGATTTGCACCCCCCATGAACGCCAAAAATACCAGAAGAATCATGAACGCTGATGACTTTAAAAGAAAGGGATAATTAAGAGAATGGGGAGAGGTGGGTTTTTGGCCTCCGAATATATCGCTCACCTTACTAAACGCAGCAACAAGCTGCTACTTTACGTCCGTTTTAGACCAGGCTGTCTACACCGTGGCTACCATTTTAACAACTATTTATCTGACTGCCTCGGTGGCGCAGTTGTAATGCGTACACCGAGGCTGACGTTGATGTATCGGGTTCGATCCCCGGGTCGGGTAAAAGTGATATTTGGTTTTTCTATTATGAAATGCTTAGTATTAGCCCAAAGTCTGTAACTGTGCCTGGTATGTCGATAGACTCGCCCCCTATAACGTCATTGAACGGAGATACGCTCGGCGAAATGTGGGTGTACTGATTAAAACTTAAGACTACCCCTTTAGGGATTACAGGCGTGAGTGCGTATGTATTATTTATTTGATAAATTTATTCTAGCCTCTCCTGGCGGTGACGAGCGCCGTGGCCGGATTCAGTATGGCTCTCCTCGGCGTGTGGTTTTACCTTCAGAGTATTAATGTCTACATGCCTGGCTGGGTGCCGATTGTCGCGCTCTGTGTCACAATCTTCGCTGATGCATCCGGTCTCCAACCTTTGCCATTCGTCATTATGACAGAGATGTTTAGCTTCCAGGTAAGATTCTAGTGATTTAATTTTCTAGTGAATTAACTTTTATAACATAGGTAAAGTTGATTTTGAACGTTCATTGATTTTTGTTGCGTGTATGAGTGTTACGTGTGATAACCTTTGCATGTGTAAGTAAGTGGAGCCGTATTTTTGGCAGATTCATATGAGAATGATCGTTCTAGTTATCTTATTTACTGTTGTCAAAAGTCGAATATCGACACACTCATTGGATAAATAAGACAATACTTTATTTAAATCGTAGCAATGCAGTACGATTTAGTACTACGAGGGCTGAAATACTTATATCGTACACTATACGTTGGTTAAAAATTGACCACAATTTTCTGTAACAAGTTGTGTATGGTATTGTAACACTGCTCTGAAAAGTTATGAGATTAGAGAGTTATCGTTCTAATTATCTTATTTCAATGGTAATTCCAAAATACCTACAATAATTTTGTTTCACCCCCAGCTCCGTGGTACAGTGGCAGCACTCATTATGGCGATATCTCTGGCGACTGACTTCGCTCTACTGAGGGTATTCGCGCCTCTGAGCAATTACATTGGATACTACTCGACTTTCTGGATTTTCAGTGGAATTTGCCTGGCCAACGTGTTCTATCTAATCTTCTGCGTACCAGAAACTAAAAAGAGAAGTCTGCAAGCCATCTACGATGACCTGGAAGGCAAGAAGACGAAACCGAAGGAGGGTAAAGAAGTAGTTGAAACGAATTACGTTTAGTTCTAATTTAACATAACTAATTGTAGGTAAATTTATTCTAAAACTGCTTTTACTTGTATCCTCTTGTGTCATTATTTGGTGCAAGGATACAGACGTTATAGACATTGTTTTTAGATGGCAGCACTTGAAATCTTGAACACGTGAAATAGCTTTCACAGATATATAGCAACCAAAACGTTGCTAAAAGTTTGTATTTAATAACTTGTGAGAATACTATATATTCACACCGTTGTATCAAAATTACAAAATAAAATACAATGTAATATTACCAAAGACTTCAATGTACCATAATGTAAGATATCTACTTAATATAGGTACTATTGCAGATACCAAAGACTTATATGTAATAATATATACTACTTACTAGACGGGCTGTTTAGAAGTAAAATTGCGTCACAGACAGAGCGCGAGAGTTCTGGTAGAGAGTAAGCGAGATGGCAATATTGCGTTACGGTCAATTGACCATAACTTAATGGCGCAATTTTTATGAACCACGCAGCTTGTCTAGTAGTAAACATTAAAGTCTTTGATTGATACTATTATACGGGCTGTTTCGAATTAAAATTACGTCACATAACTTGAGAGTTTGACAGCTAACAGACAAGGAGCGGGAGAGGAGTTCTAGATAAGAGTAAGCAAGCTAGTAATATTGAGTTACGGTCAGTTGACCGTAACTTCTATGTACTGCGCAGTTGGTGTAATAGTATATACATTGAAGTCATTGGATAGAGTCAACGATTGGATATTACGAAGAAATTACAAAATTGGCACATGTCAAATTGTCTATGTCCAACCCTATAACCATTTGTATTCTCTATTGACACGTAAGAATAAGCAGTATGGTCGAAATACTATAGTCTGTCCTCTGGACTTTGTAAAAGAAACTCCAAGGCAAAGGTCCATAACCATGCAGCCTAATCTGCCTTTAACCATAATTATTTTCTTTGGCCGTGCCATAATGTCAAGATGCCAGTTGGCCACAAGTGATATTTATGTTGTGCTTATTAGAATGGATGAATTTTTCGTTATTTTTACGTGGTAAAGCTACCAAGTATTACTCACTGGCGTAACTGTAGAATAATTTCTTATAGAATAGATTTAGTTTATGATCGATACGGATATCGGCGCACGGCTTTGCAAATACTATTTAACAGACATTAACATACTATTTACTTAAATGCAGTGATAGCTCAGTGGGGAGTGGTACGGACTGTCGAGACGAAAGTCGCAGGTTCGAGACCAGCCCCAAGTGCATACACCTCTGACTTTTCTAAGTTATGTGTATATTAATTGTTAATTATCACTTGTTTTAACGGTGAAGGAAACATCGTGAGGAAACCTGCGTACCCGAGAAGTTTTTCATAAGAATTTCGAAGTTATGTGAAGTCTGCCAACCCGCATTAGGCCAGCGTGGTGGACTAAGGCCTAACCCCTCTCATTCAGTAGAGGAGGCCCGTGCCCAGCAGTGGGACGTAAATAATACAGGGCTAGTATTATATTATAATATACTTTTTATGAGACAGCCTCCATGGTGCAGTCGGCTGGTAGCTGGCTGCGAAGCGAGAGACCGTGGGTTCGATTTCCATACCGAAACAATTAATTGTGTAATTCACAAATATTTGTTTCGGGTCTGGGTGTTGTGGGACCGCAAGCCTTTCGTAGTTCCTGATACCCACGATACAGGTTAACCTAGTGTGGGGACCGGACTATGTGTGTGACTGTTGGGTGTATTTATTTATTTATTTATATATTTCATAATATATCAATAAGATTAGGGAATAAATACATGCGCCGTTATCCATGCACATCTTTAGTAAGTAGAACGTTCATCATTCCATGTTGCCATATGTAATGATATTCGGTCAGCATTGTCTTCGTCTAGTCATTATAACAGTTTTTGTGACACGATTTCAAAGATTTTACGCTTATATTACTTCTACAATGTGTTACAAAAAGGTGTGTACGATATAAGAATTTCATCCCGTAGTACCAATTTTTACTGCATTGCTAGGACATAAATGAAGCATTTTCATTTTTATCTAATGAGTAACATGTCGATATTCGACTTACAACTTTGGACACCACTTAATGATAAACAACTGATACGAATGAAGCCGTTACTAGGCGCGCAGAGGTGATGCAAATAAAATATACTTAGTGATCTGATCGAGCTTAATAAATGAGTGATTGAAATTAGCGTGAAATTTTAGGATGTCTAAATTTTTATAAAATCCGCTACATAAACACTTACTTTCAAATGTATTTAACGAACCTTAAATATGATCACACCTTTCTGTAACACGTTGTTTGTACTCGTTTACGAGGCTTCGTTAAGCAATTTAACAGGGAGATTTGTATAATGGGGCCTTGTAACCACACTTCTCGCCTATGCTGTATGAAAAATTCTCGTGCAAATTATAGAGTCAATAAAACGAATAAAAGACAATGTTGACATCTGAATATTCTAGAATAGCTATTATATATTGTTATTTGGCATAAAACATTGATGTTACTTGCCAACGTGTGTAAACTCAGTTTTAATTTGATTTAATAGCAATCATCGACTTTAATTGTTGTTTAAAAAGGCATCCATTAGTAGCAATAGCAAAAATAGTAAAATATATGTATAAGTGGTACTATAGTCAATAGTCAATATTTAATAAAAATAAAAAATATACGGTGACAACCCTAAGCCGGTGATCCATTCGCGTATTCTGATTGAAAAGAAACACCAAATGATAATGTATAAAATAAAATGTTTCAAACACAAATTTATGTGCTATGTATCCCGAATTATTAGGTATAAATTACGTAATAATTTTATTTTAAAGATTTTTGAAGCTAGTATTCTAAATTAATGCTGTAGCCGTTAGTGTGGTTATCGCCAATGATCACCCAGTTTTAATTGTGTCGTTTGGAATTTAAAATTCCTACATAGATTCAGTCATAATTAATCAATTGGGATCATACATTCTGAAAATAGGACAGATTCGTATTTGATACGTCGACCGAGTATTATAAAGTTTGCCATTCGGTTGATTTGTAAAATGCTTTTTTCAATTTCTATTTATCCATTGCTACTTTATAGAAGCGTCAAGTGACGATTTACTAAAATTATATTTCCAATTCAGTTCAGTCAGGTAAAGGCAAAAGGGAATAGAGCAAAAACAATATTTTTAAGACGTTTTATTTTAGTAATGACGTTGTATCAATCGCATAAACTAATTCAATGCAAAAAGGGAATAGAGCAAAAAATAATAATTTTTTAGATGTTTTATTTTAGTAATCGCATAAATTAATTAAATGCAAAAAGGGAATAAGGCAAAAACAATTTTTTTATGTCGTTTTATTTCAGTAATGGCATGGTATCAATCGCTTAATTAGTTAAATATCATTTTACACTTAAATACGGTAGGTATACCTACACCTACTTAGACAGTGTCGAAACCGTCGCGTTTAAATTTCTTAATGTATCAACCTCCATAGTCATACTGGGAATTAACTAAGGTTCTAAATGTCACTTACGCCTGATTTCTGAAAGGCTGATCAAAACAAAATTCAACTAACAGAACCGTAGAGGGTAGATACTCAGTCAACGAACAGAACTTTGATTTGACAACGCTGTCAAATTAATTCGAGTTGCTGAAACGTTAATTAGTGAAAATATATATATATATTTGATCTCTTTATATTACCTACCGTTTGATATACGATTTTTCATATTAATTTGAAACTTATGTTTTCTAACATGTGTGTCAAATCAAATGTGTTGATTACGCTTCTAGCAACTCAATTTCGACTTGACATGAGATTTGACATTTGATTAGTTAATTTAACATTGGTCAGCCTTTCAGAAACCGGGCGTTAATGTAAATATGATTTCATATGTATTTTGTGTGGTAGCATTTTGAAATCCTACTACTATCTTTAATGTGAAAGTTTGTATGTTTGTGAAATTGGATGTTAGTTATTCCATCACGCTGTAACGGCTGAATGGTTTTGAATTTGGAACACAGGTAGGCCATGACCTGGATTAGGATATAGGCTATTTTTTATTCCTGAAAAGGCCAGTCACACGGGCGGATCCGCGAGCATAAACTCCTTTGATTTAATGGCGATATCCCAGTGGAATAGGGTCGTATTTTTAAATGTAGAAAAAATTTGCTTTTACCATCAAAGAGGGAATATTTCAACATTTAAATATAGGTATTATAAATTATAAGACATAATTGTATATAATATTAGTTCTAAGTACAAAAAATTGTTAGATTTATAAAATACCTCTCGCTTTATACCTAAAGTTCTTTAGTTTTAGTTTTCCCTCAATATAGCGTAGATATGGTATGAAGCGAGAGATAGTAATATATTTTTAACATACTAATTTTTATAATGTTTAGGTAGGTAGCTGTTCATAGTGGTTATTATTATTATTATTATTTAACACTTTATTGTACACTTATTAAACATAAAAACATACAATGAAAGGTACAAACGGCGGCCTTATCGCACATGGCGATCTTTTCAAGGCAACCATAGGATGGACGTTCTGAAGGGAATTAATTTGTTGTTATGAATTAATAAAATCAAATTGAATTCAATAGCTGTTTTATTTTCCTTTATTTTCTATTATGTGTTTGTGGGGTCGGTGCAACATGCTTTTTAAAACATGTTACAGAGATTTGGCTTGTAATTTTTACGACCGGCGGCCTGCCCGACTTCCACCCCTCTGGGAAAAAACACCCAAACTCATAACAAATATGACAGCCTCCATGGCGCAGCTGGCGAGTTGTCGGCTGCGAAGCGAGAGGTCGTGGGTTCGATTCCCGCACCGAGACAAATGTTTCTGCGATCCACAAATATTTGTTTCGGGTCTGGGTGTTATGGGATCGCAAGTCCCTCATAGTTCCTGATACTCACGATACATGTTTAGCTAGTGTGGTGCCAGAACTATGTGTGTGACTGTTGGGTGTATTTATTTTTAAATTTGTGGATCACACAAAAATTTACCTCGGTGCGGGAATCCAACCTGCAGCCTCTCGCTTCACAGCCTGCTACACGGAGGCTCTCTACACTACTACAATAGTTACATTGGCCAACCATTTCTAAAAGAGTAGCCCATAACTGAGTAAGCTCTTGCAGTAGTAGATCTGCAGGCTAACCATGAGTTTGTCACGATAAAAGCAAGATATTTATATGACAAACTCAGTGGCGCCTCTAGCGGATACGTGAGAAACTAAATTTTGACATACAAATATTTTACGTCCCATGATGTGAGAAGGGCGAGCCTATCGCCATTCTGCGCACAATTCCAGACTCCGGGCTGATACCGAGTATTTCGTAATAGAAAAACCAATATCACTCACCCCTTTTTTTATTGCATAGGCCGGCAAACTAGCAAGTGGGTCACCTGATGGTAAGTGATCTCCATCGCACATGTACGCCCACAATACCAAAAGTCACTGGAGCGTTGCCGACCTTAAAGGAAAGGGATATTATATATAAGGGATTGGGAAGGGGAGGGGATTTGGGCCTCCGGATATCTTACTCACCGTACGAAACGCAGCAGAAAGCTACTACTTTACGTCGGTTTTCTGTGAGACAATGGTAACGAACCGGACGAGCCGGCCGATTCATGCTGTAGACAAAAGTGTCTACATCGTGGTTCTACCACTCAAAAACACCCGGGGATTGAACCAAACACATTAGCACGGCAGTCGTACCGCGTAGACATTACAACTGCGCCACCGAGGCAGTCGACGACGAGGCAGTTGGGTGTATTATAGGGTACCTAGTTGACTAGATTTTTTTTAATATTTAAATCAATAAGTTACGTTACTCAAAATCTATTGCAGAAAGAATTTTATAAATCGGACTAAAATAAATAAGTTAGAAGCCATTCAAATCCTGTAGAAGGGGTAATTGTAAAATGACAGACGACGCAAACTTTGACGTCACTGTGTAAAATGTTCATTATGGTACACGCGTGCAAGCGAGATAGTGAGATATCTCTACTACGCACCCACTTTTCCTCATACCAACATTTAAAGTCATAACTGCGGGCATTTCTGAACCAATTTTGATTGTGTTTTAATAAAAGGGTTTCTTTTGCGTATCATTTTCTGTTGCATATAAAATAATGTATAAAATTCAATATAGGAAACTACCCTATTGAAGTTGAAATAAAACAAGACATGTTTTGTGAAGATTTACTAATCATAATAAATAACCAGCATAGTTTACAAAAAGCTTACCACATATTTTAATCGACTTTAAAAAAGGAGGAGGTTCATATAAACCTTTTACCTCAACTCGAAACTCAAATACAATACCTATGTTGCCTTTACGATATTATGAAACATACATGTAACAATATTTTTCTTATAAAAAACTACCCCTCTTGTGGGACTTCCATACTTATACAAACAGACTAGTATTACAACATAAGTTATTAAATCATATTTCATTGCGACAGATATTCACGAAAATCGTTTTTTTTGCGAAATATCCGATTTTTTTTCATCTAATTTTGCGGTTGATTAAACATATTTTGTTCACAAAATTTTATTCGCTTTTAATTTGGTACATATTTTTTCATGATTAGTAATTTTGTAACCATAATTAGGCTATTGTATACTTAATTCATTAAAAACTTGAGCCTCATTATTATTCCAGATATGATAGGTCCGATTTACAGTACTATAATTAATAAATGGCTATTGGATTTTTATGCTAATGCATATTAATTAGGTTATGTAAGTTTTAGAACAGATTTTGATGTACAATTAGAATGTTATATAACTTACATGATTACAATTGCAGAATTACATAATGACTTTCACTTTAATCCCATATTGACTAAGTTTTTTTTTAATAAAAGTAATTCTAATTCATCAATCAAATCAACTTTTTCTTCAACAACTACCGAACTGGAAAGGAATTGGTATTATCGCAAAACATCGATTTTCGGACATCACCGCGACATAGTTTAATCTGGAAGATGTGAATGGAACCTAGCACTAGTGGGACATCAAATCTCACATACATATACTATATATTAAAAAACAAGAGATTTCACAATATTATGAATATCTAAGGGACTCGTGTGACACTTGTTTCATTGCTGGAGTCGCTGCGATGGCAAATATGGCTGATTAATTTAGAAAAATCACACAGGTAAAGCAATTGTTTGGACCAATAAATTTCAATTCGCGATCTGCCCATTTTGTTTCAGCGAAAAAAGACAGCATGAGTGATGATTACTGGATTTTAAAGAATTACATGAGTAAAAAAATAGTGCAACCACCGGCACGGGTTGTAGCACAGATCTGAAATTCACAAAAGTGTAGACTAGCCGAATGACATTTAAGAGTCTAATAGATGACGAGTATCGTGTCACAATCCTGTGAAGTGTCGGCATGCCGCGCTTTTTCATTTTACCAACCACACCTACAAATGAATTACTAAAGATGAAGATTGTGTCTAAGGCTTGCTTTTACCTTCGTCTTACCTGTATGACGTTTGTTTGGTTTCTTCCTTCGTTTTTACCTGTATGACGATAAGGATTTGATACATTATGAAATTATAAAAAAAAAATGTCCATTCACATAAAACAACATAAAACTTGCTTGAAACCCATCAAGTATTCAGCAACAAATCAAATATCATACGAATCATACTTTCAATAAACAGACAACATCACTATTACGTATAAAATTTAATAACATTCGTATCCGTAGAAACCACAATTATTACTTTAAGTAGGAACACATCTTGCATCTTTATGATGTACAAAAATTACTTTATACGTTTGCTCCCGATTACTTGTGGATTATAAGTAATCAAGACTATGGTAATTTGTGCATTGCACGAAAACGCACTCTGAGCTCCTCTAGCACCTCTAACAGTGCATACGTGTGTAGGCGCATGTGTTTTCTATTGCAATGCACTACACAACTAATAGAACTTTGTGGTTGTAGTTTAGCAATAGGAACAACACAAGCAGAGTTCGGAATTCTGAGTACGTGCGCCTTCGTGAAATGCACATGCTATATTATTACACAGTTTGACGCGGATTCATATAAAAATAATCATATGCATAATTTGAGAAATAAATGTATTAGATTACTAAGGCGCTAATATTATTTATTCTATGTTCGAATAAATTTAAACCGTCAGGTAAAGGACACGACAGCCAATTTAAGAAATAACATTTTGTCATACGCTTCTCAATATATATTGCTTGGCAGCGAGATAATTTTGTTCATAGTCTTATATTTTATCTGTTAAGTAACGTTTAGTTGGAGATTGAATGATCGGTCCTAAGTCCAATTAAAGTACAGAGAAAATGTTGAATAATGTGAGCGTATAGCAGTGATCACTGTTATTATATTGTGTCATGGTACTTGAGTAACTAATTAACTTAAATAACAACTAAACGCTTATACTAGCTTTGTTCGAAATATTAATCCGCGCCACTTCTTACCGGATTTTGTATTACACAATGAACTTAAGACCACCTTATCTCTTAAATCCAACACATTCCGTAACATTGAAATTAATAAAAACGAGTGACTTGGTAAACATATTCGAGTGTCATCAACACTAAATACAGAACACATTAGTTTACCTTTTAAATAGCTTGAATCGCCAAAAATAATAGTAAAAGTACATACCCTGTACTTCTATCACTAAAATTTATCATACAAAGTATTATAGAATAGAAATTTCAACTATGTTATATTTCAAATTGAAAAGTATAGTCATATTTGAAATGGACAAAAAAGTTTTTAGAAATAAATGATAACAGGCAGACGGTTGGTTACATAGTTAGTTTACAAGCTATAACTTGGTCAGCATGAGATCAAACGGTCTCACTACCCAGGATGCTTATACCGAGCGAATTGAAAGCGTTTTAAGTAGGAAGGTGGAACCTGGCACTAAGCCGGGATAGTGCCAAGCAGAAAAAAGAACATGGGTAATCATTAAAAAGTATAACTAACTAAAATACACCAACAAATTAAAACAACATACAAAATATTATTGTGAAAAAAACCACTTCAAAGTTAGGACTACAACTTCTATAATCTGTAAATGCAGTCCTGTGAACTAACCAGCTCGTAGAACGTAACATAAATTGGCTAAGATAAAAATAAAGATCAATTTTAAATACAGTACACTGCATAACGTATTTGTGTTATGAATTATTCAACAACAAAGAAACATGAATATTTTAACAGTTATTAAAATGCCATAAATGGCCGTTTTACAAAATGACAGATTTTGCAATATAGCTGCGACATAAAATTCTACCGTAAACAATATTTCAATATATTTTTTATTATTTTTAAAATATCCTGGACTCGTTACATTAACGTATGTATTGTAATAACCAACCAAGTATGTTATACACTGACGCCTGGACCCCGTGGGGGTAAGCAGAGACTACTGGGCGCCTGCTACGATCCTAACACACCTCTATTGCCTCTTCCATATTCATACATTTACGTCTGAGGTACTCGTAAATCAACAAAATGCGTGCCACTGCCGATTCTTGCTTACAGATGTTACAGTGTCAGGTGCAGGCCGAATAGTATTCAATTACGCCTGCATTAAGCCTCAAAAATGTGTGGCAGGGCGTCGTTAGATTGAATGATATCTCTATAATGTATAGTCGAAGTATTTTCTTAAAACATAACAATAAAGGTAATTCTATTGAAATGATTCAAATAATTTTACTGAACTAAAAAGGATATAGTAAATATGGTCCGATTAAAAATATTATTCCTCATGTAAAAAGATTTATTTTTCCGATAATATTATTAGATTACACAATATACTGTTCTACGATTTAAATTATGCGCTTCGGGAATGTTCGCTTATCCCGAATTAGTAATTGTAATGTAAACAATGTCCACTGTCTCACAGAAAACCGACGTAAAGTAGCAGCTTGCTGCTGCGTTTCGTACGGTGAGTGAGATATCCGGAGGCGCAAATTCCCCTCCCCTTCCCAATCCCTTACTTATCCCTTTCTTTTAAGGTTGGCAACGCGCCCACGATTATTTTAGTATTATGGGCGTACATGGGCGGTGGAGATCACTTACCATCAGGTGACTTACTTGCTCGTTTGCCAGCTATAAAAAAAATGTCCGACGCACTGAACCACGTCAAGCATTAGAATATAATGTTATAACTGCTGTACATTAAATAATCATGGCTGTTTATGTTTCTAGAAATAAAGGAATATAGCTGAAACGCTATTTTATATTTAAACTTAAATCAAGCTTGTTTTTATTTTTTTTATTTAATCTATTAATAGAATGTTAGACAGCCTCCATGGCCCAGCGGGCGAGTAGCCGGCTACAAGCAAGAGGCCATGGGTTTGATTCCCGCACCGAGACAAATGTTTGTCATCCACAAATAATTGTATCGGGTCTGGGTGTTGCGGGACCGCAAGTCCCTCGAAGTTCCTAATACCCACGATACAGGTTAACCTAGTGTGGGGCCAGGACTATGTGTGTGACTGTTGGGTGTATTTATTATTATCATTTATAATATAAAAGTGAGATCTTTATATTAATTAATAGATAAGCAACATAACATGCCAACAGCGCATGCCTTTATCCTCGAAGAGGTAGTAGATTTGGGCACCCACCGTTCACCGATCCTATTTTCGTCCCATGATGTGATCGGGGCGAAATTTGATAACAATCACAAATTGTGATTACACGACCAGGGATTTCAACCTAGGAGCCCATTCAGCCTGTGTACACTGACACTATACCAATAAGGCGATACAAAATAAAAAAAAATTGGTCGTAAAATAGCTTTGCCAATATTGCAGCTGTTGATGTTCTAAATAAGTCCAATTACAGAATGGCCATACGTTAAATTTAAAAATTCTATATTTAAAAAAACACATATGCTAAAAACTCACATAAAAATTTGTAAACATGTGTTCGCCTCTAATTTTGTTATAAATCAACTCGACCTTTTTGGTTAACAAGTTACCAAACATTTAAGATGAAAGTACACTTATCGAAGCTGCAAGCATCGTCCGCAGTCAAAGCATCAAGTTCGATTATTTTTCAGAGCTTGGGACTCCTACGGCGCAACGGTGTACTATCACACTTATTAGGAATGCAAATATAAGACGACAAATTATGTATTAAATAATTTCGATAAATAATATTAACATCATATGACATCTCTGCCCAGTTGTATAGAGATGTCAGGACAATAAAAATATGTGATTTTTGGTTCAATGCTACCACACCCCATCACAAGTGGGATAAATCACATGCAAATCGCAAAGAAATACATTTATAATATTATATTTTACCTCACTCTGTCACTATAAAGGTATAATTTTGGTATAACATTCTGAGTTCGGTTTTTTATATACAAATGAATAACGAGACGAGATCGTTCACTTGATAATAAGCGTCTCGCCTGCCAAGTACCGCAGAAGTACCGCAGTCCGCATCTACGCTCGTCACCTGAGACACTAGAATTTACGTTTTAAAAATTCCCAGTGTTATGAACATTTTAATTACACCAAAGTTACAGCATGTTTCAGTCACGCTGATAAACATTATGATATGCCGATGGGTTGTAAAAATAATTTCGTTTTGTATTTAAATCATTTAATTTTCTAACAATATTATATCGAAAAATAATAAAAATCAGATCTACACGTAGAGCTGCAAAATTGTAAGCCACGAATTAATATTATAAAAATATCGAGGTTCTCCTAGAGCCTTGCGTGTGAAATTATGTGAATAAATACATTTTCGAAATACAATGTCAATTATAATTTTTATTGTTTTTTCATTTAATACTTAGTACTTTATAACAAATTATACGAAGATCAAAACTTATTAATAATAAATATTATGTACCTATGTAAGTAACCCTATTGAAAAGACATTTGGGGTACCAGTTAATTCCTTTATATATCGTTCTTTCGTTCCTTAATACTTCATGAGTATTTTTAAACAGACAACGACTCACCCAAATCCAGTCTCAAAAGTAGATGTTTTATTTCGGTCAATTCGGCGGTTTTAGGAAAAATCAAATTCGGTATAATTTTTCATATCATGACAACATAAATTTTTTAGTACTATTATGCAGGCATAAGTGTTGGCTATCGTCGCAAAATTGCGCAAACACAATTAACAGCGTTTGTTTAATATATTTTTTATTTATTCTATTAATAAATACTCCATTATACGACTTTTACGAACGTTGCTGCGTCATGTTTTATTCTATCATGTCGCAATCCTTGGCCTAAAAAACTTGATCGAACATAAAGTCAAAGCCATATAGTAGAAAAAAGATAATACAAAACGAGTACCTATAATATATTTTTACCCTATTTCATATGTACTGGGCCAGGAATGTATGGACTTTCCTGAAACATCTTTATATCTATATCCGCTGACCTTATGAAAAGTTATCCCGGATTTGATGGATAGCAATCCTATTCTATTCTATCTATTACCATAGAATTTAAACTAACAACGAGTAATTTTATTGACAATATCATAAGAATTAGTTGACACCTATTAGAAATACACTTGTAGATATAATAGTATTTTGAATGTGTTTTAAAACTCTGTATGTACTAAGTTTAGGGTCACTTGTCTTATAACGGCTATACACTGACAGCTGTTGAAATAGACTCCTCAAGCATTTCATTTATGCGTGAGTTGTTTCAAGAGTCCGTAATTACAACTGCATTCAGAAGTAGCAATGTTTCACGTCATTTACAGGATGCATCTTTTGTTTTCAAGACTAACCCCCGGTTTCTAAAATGCTGATCAAATTAACATTCAACTAACAGAACTTTGAGTTGACATCGCTGTCAAATCAATTTGAGTTGCTGAAACGTTATTTAGTGAAAAAAAAAATTTGTTCTCTCTTTAGTACCGTTTGACATACGATTTTTCATATTAATTTGAAAGTTATGTTAGCTAACACGTGTGTCAAACAAAGGTGTTGATCACGCTTCTAGCAACTCAATTTCGACTTGACATTTGATTAGTTAATTTAACATTGATCAGCCTTTCAGAAACCGGACGTACGAATATGTCAGTCAGTATATAGGTTTCGATAGACAGCGCCTTAGCAGAACCCTGGCATTTCCGGAGTCCTTGAGCGATGGTGATCGCTTACCATCAGTCGGGTCGCACGCCCCTGAGTCCATGATGGCAATAAAGAAAAAAATAGTAAACTTCTTACGGACGTTGTTAAAATTACAGACGATTGAAACAATGCATCCTTGACCAAACATATTTTAATTATTTTATGTCAATAGCGTCAATACGATTCCCACAAACTAAACTGAAATAGTTGACAAATGGGTGATAACAAACAAAAATTAAAAAACAACTAATTTTAACTTGAAATGACTGATATACACTTTAGATTCATTGAACCACACAGGAGAATATGAGTTTGAACGCAAAGTGGACTTTGAAATAATTAATTTAGTGTTTGTCATGCTTTAGAGTTAGTGGCAACCTAATTGACACTATTTTCTTTGATAAAACCATTACTAATAATCAAATAGACATTGGATAAATAAATTTGACAACTGGCATATTCCTCAAATCAAACAGAGGCTTAAAATGTCGCCACTTTTAAGATACTATAGTATATTACTTGATTTATTTAAATTTAGATTTAGTCTAAACTAGGTGACACGCACAAGTAACTATATGGGATGTACTAACGAGATAGCTTCCAACAATATTATATTGTATATTTTTACAACCCCCACACAGTGTCTAACACAGCCAAATAGTTATAAGATTTTTTTTACATTATGAAGAGAAAACTAAAAAATCAGACGATGTGCAAAAAGTCTAAGATATTTACATTTGACAGTTTACTAATTGCGAACGTTATTTCTCTATCTAAGTAAAAAAATATATAATAATTGGTGTTGTGATTAATATTTATTTTCTATTTTTATTAGTTATAAACCTTCTTATATATTTGATGTGTATTAACTAACTTTAACCGCTTTATCAGAATATTTGTAGCTACAAAAATATACCATCAATTAAAAAATGGTCAGTTTCCAAAACGTCTGATTTTAGAGTTTGTCTGCAACTGTATAAATAATTTAGATTAAGACGGTCATGATGATTTTCGTAAGAAGGGTATTCCGTATTTTTGGCAGTCATTTTATATGCCTATAACTTTATGTAAAATAATAAATACTCTAATACAATCTCTTTCAATATTTTATTTCTGCTCATATTCTACATTTCAATATGGATTTTCGAACAGAAAAATAATGATAAAAAAACGTATTAATTATAAAAGTAAGATGTATTCTGATATATATGCCACTTTTTCATTGATTAAATTGAAAAAAAAAACCCCTCAACTCTGGCTTCGTAATAATAATAGATACAGTATTTTGTTTAGTCTATAAGCAGGCTAGAATCTAGGCCCGTGTATATCTAGGTGTATATGAAAACTAAAGAAATAGCCTAAATTGAAATGAAAATTTTATTTAAATGAACTTGTGACAAAGTATAAATGTTTTAATTTATTTTTATGTCCAATAATATAATATCAGCTCTGTATAATACTGTCCCACTGCTGGGCACGGGCCTCCTCCACGAATGTGAGCGATTAGACTTTAGTCCACCACGCTGGCCTAATGCGGGTTGGCAGACTTCACATACCTTCCAAATTCTTATGGAGAACTTATCAGGTGTGCAGGTTTGCTCACGATGTTTCCTTCACCGTTAAAGCAAGTAATAATTAACAATGAATGCACACGTAATTTAGAAAAGTCAGAGGTGCATGCTCTTGAGGCTGGTTTCGAACCTGCGACTTACCGTCTCGACAGTCCTTACCACTCCCCGTTGAGCTATCGCCAATTGTCTATTACAATTTGAAAACCTTTAAATTTCTAAATCAACAAGCGAAGCAAAAAACATTTACCATTTCAAGCATACATTCACCTAACAGTAAAAATAAATAAAAAAATGACATTACATAAAAAAATACCCCATCAGACAAAAAAGGAGAAGACATTCAGACTTATAGAAATCTCATCTACCCTTGAAATTTCGACCAATCATATAATCATAAGTACGTGCAATTCACGAAGGTCACAGTCGTAAAATTTTACAACCTTTGTAGATCAGTAGCCGGTTGTGAAACGAGAGGCCGCGTGTTCGATTCCCGCACCGAGATAAATGTTTGTATGATCCACAAATATTTGTCTTGTGTGTGGGTGTTGTGGGTTGGCAAGCCCCTCGTAGTTCCTGATACCCACGATACAGGTTTACCTAGTGTGGGGTCGGGACTATGTGTGTGACTGTACTGTTTTTATTATACATACGCACTCACGCCTGTAATCCCAGAAGGGGTAGGCAGAGGTGTAACCAGTACACCCACATTTCGCCGAGCCTATCTCCATCCCATGATGTGATAGGGGGCGAGCCTATAGGAAAACGCAAGCAGAGGAGAAATTCAAACCACGTGCATCTTCGTGAAGTGCACGAAAACCTCCAAACGTCACGGAACCCTTACAAAACAATCATGACCGTCTAAAAACAAGATTAAAGTTACCTTTTACTATAATATTTCGATTGATAACACTCGTACAATCTGATTCTTATCAGTCAGGCATCCGTTATACTGTCTGGCTGCGTCAACTCCACCTCTTTCTGTTTCTTTTCCTCTTCAGTGTTTTCGATCTTTTCGTCCTTGTCCGTCTTTTCGGAGGGTTTCGAGTCGGTCGATATCGAACTGGACGTTAGGCTGTTTGGTTGTGACGACTCTTTGCTCTGAGGTTCTTGCGAGTTACGGTTCTCTGATGATTTCTCTTTATCTGGAATTTTGTTTATTTATTTTAAAATACGTTGGTATTTTGTACGTTATATATTCTACTACTAATTGTATTATTTTGCTAAATAAATGATGTTTCAAAATACAACTAAATGACGAATGGATGATTTTGGTCATTTATAAGTAACAATACAATTAAATAGATATTTAGAAAGCTTCGTTTGAACGGAGAGATTATTCTAAATGATTTTACAGTCAAAAGTATAATAATGGCTTTGTTAAAAATATAAATGGTATTATATTAATACATAAAATAATATTATGTGTAATATTTTTTATATAATCTGGAGCTAAACTTTAAACTTTTATCCCGGCTGGTAAATATCAGATGTTTTTGCCATATACATTTTTTTTATACGTAGCAAGTTACGTGGAATCGAGTCATCATAATTTATAATTGATTTGATATTATCAAACAATATGAAATAATATTAATACAACCAAACAGAAATAAATTCTCATGATATTGACAATAGTTTATTTTATGTTTAATTTTATACATTACTTTATGGTGGGTGTAAGAGGTGTACCCAATCATAAAAAGCCATGATAATGATGTATTTTACATACTTTAAATTCATTAACTATTCATTCTACATGTTTCTTTAAAGGTACTTAAATACATTGTATTCAAAACCTACTGAGGGCTGATTTTTGTATCTCCAAACGCATTTATCAGATAAAATATAGAACGGCATAATAATTTTAAATACGCTTGCAGCTTGACAGCTAGATAATTTTATTTTTTACCGTCTTAGATGGTCTGGGAAATAACGTTTACTAATTGATGAGATTATACAAATTCTCCCACGTCCACTAAGATGCTATAATCTACTGGGGGATTTTTATAGAATTTTCGATCATACTGATCCTCGAAATATTTCAAATTAAATTGTATCAATATAGTGTAAATATTATAGATCAGTTTAAAAAAGATTACTTGCCCATTCTTTTCTAGCTAAACAGCCTTCCGAACTGGCGGTAGAGAATTTTCCTGAACCTAAATGGTGTATACATTTCAAGGATTCAATAAATAATTTGAATTTATTTGGATTATGAAATGTAACTATACTTATTTAAAATGATACCGCGATGATGATTATAGCGGCTTTTCTCTCTAATAGGTCATTCGTTTGGAATAAATATCCAAAGAAATAGGTACTTCAAGGCATCGGTGTGGACAAAAATCTTTCTTTATCCCCCAATGGATCTAAACTCTTTGGTGGACTCAGAGGATTAATCAGCCCTTAATCTAACAAACATTCAAAATACTGACATGAAATAATGTAACGGTTAACAAACACAATAGGGACACTTCCAAATCCCTTTAAACTGAGCATTCTTCTAAATAATCTTCCATGTTTACTACATGCGTGCGCGCAACCAATTTTGTAGATGCAGACGAGCCCATAGCAAATCTTTGAAATAAACATTATAACTATACTAATATTATAATTATTACGAGTGGTAGAGCCACGCTGTAGACAATTTTGTCTACAGCATGAATGGGCCGGCTCGTCCGGGTCGTTACCACTGTCTCACAGAAAACCGACGTAAAGTAGCAGCTTGCTGCTGCGTTTCGTACGGTGAGTGAGATATCCGGAGGCCCAAATCCCCCTCCCCTTCCCAATCCCTTATTATCCCTTTCCTTTAAGGTCGGCAACGCGCCCATAATTCTTTTGTATTGTGGGCGTACATGGGCGGTGGAGATCGCTTACCATCAGGTGACCCACTTGCTCGTTTGCCGGCCTATACTATAAAAAAAAAAAAAAAAACTATAATATCAGCTGTGTAGTATGTACGTCCTAGAGGCGCAGGCCACCGACTCATTTTTTTTTTTTTATATACTGGCTCGGCAAAGTGACTACGACGACGATGTGTCTATCGTAGGTCGGAAAAATTATGCCGGACTGATCACTGAGGGCCAATTCTCGTAATTTTAATTGTTCAAAATATCATTCCGATCTAATCTTAGCGACAAGAAAGTTGCAAATGGTATTCTGCTAAACCAATATTCAAGAACTTAGAACGCAATGATATCGAAAGTAGAATACAAGTTGACTGAACCAAAACGGCATTCTGGTAACAATTTTGACACTTAACTATATAAAATGCATTTCGTCTATAGACAAACGTCAAAATATTAATTGAGAACGAAATGTGACTGAAGGTGAAGCAGTGTTGCCAAGTGCACTGTAATTACAGCAGATCTGCCGTATTTTCATGCCATCTACTGGACACCGTATTTTTATAAATACCGTATATGGAGACACAGTATTTTTTTACAGTCAAAATTTCGTATTATTATTGTATACTACTAGACAGGTTATTTAGAAGTAAAACTGCATCACATAACGCGGGAGTTTGACAGTTCACAAACAGGGAGCGCAATAGGGGTTCTAATTGAGAGTAAGCGAGATGATAATATTGAGTTACGGTCAATTGACTGCAACTTAGTAATACAACTAATTTACTATACTACAATTTAATTAATTTATTAAACTACAATTTCTATGTACCGCGCAGCTTGTCTAGTAGTATACATAAAACTCTTTGATTAAACACATTAAAAAAACTAAACCGATATCATCATCATCGCAGCCATCCATTTCTGCAGCGATCGATATATACAAATAAAATGTTAAGTTAGTTTAGGATATAAAGTTTAAAATAAATTTATATTTTACTTAATAATTTAATTATTTCCTTTTTTGTACGACATTTTATTGCACTGTAAAATACACTGTATTTTTCCCATCAAGCACTGTATTTTTGGCGTAAATACCGTATTTTAATAGGGACACCACGGTATTTTCAAAAATCTGACTTGGCAACAATGAGGTGAAGTGACTGTGAGTTAACTGCAGATAAATTCTTAACTTTATTCTCTTTTACTGCAAGCAACTAAAAGTAGTCAAAATTGTTCGACTTTGTGTACTCGTTATTTCAGTAAAGTATTAGAAATGAGTTTACAGTCTATGTTACTCAGTCATAATGTAGCTTTTTAACGGCCGAATTATTTTTGAAATCGGCCCAGTAGTTTTTAGTTTATTTGTTACATACAAAATTACAAAAAAATCTTTCCTCTCTGGAATATTAGTGTAGATTAAATTATGAGATCAATCGCACTGTCAAAATTCCCGCCAAAACTCTCGCACAATTCATAATTATTATAAATATGTCCTCAGCAGTGTTGCAAAACCGTAATTCGGTAGAATCTCAAATTTCAATAAATTAATCGCGATTGTGGTTATTTCCGGAAAGGACTGCCTCAGTGGTGCTGTTGTGCCGTTTTCCTTCAGTTATGCCATGGAATAGATAAATTAAATAAATAAATAAAATACATGGAATTAGTCAAATCAATTAATTAAAAAATCATAACCTCCAGTTACGTCATTTTTTAATCACTGAAATTAGTCATATTGTGGGTATTTTATTGTGAGTTGGTAACATTGATTTTGTCGCTTAGGTCATTTTTAATTTCTACAATTTAGTCTATGGCAGCTGATACGTAAAATTCGGTAAAATACTTGTCATTGGCGAAATGCATAATAATGCGAAGCCATAATTTCAACAAAAGAAAGACATTGAAAGTTGATCGAATTGACAGTTTAAATGCAATTTAACTGAGATGATATCGAATTTTTAAAGGAGCAGAATGCCATATTTTTAATTAATTCAAAATGTAATCTCAGTTCGGTTAAAATTCCTTCGCAGTGTCAGTTAAAATAGCAGAATTGGCCCTCAGGTCTACAGTGGTTTTGTTGCCCTAGATATGAAAATGATTTTGTGTCTATTTATGCACACAATTCATGAAACTATCAATGATTTTGTAAGATTTGCTCTGTTTTTTTTTTAAATTACTAAAATCACAAAACGAGAAACAATATCTATATATATAAAAGCGAAATACCACTCACTCACTGATTAATCACGATTTCTCAAAAAGTACTGAAGCTGGGATCATGAAATTTGGTCAGATTATAGTTTGTGTAATGTAGACATCAGCTAAGAACGGATTTTTGGAAATTTACATTTTAAAGGGGTAAAAGAGGGGTTTGTACGTTGTATGCAACTTTTTTATGGAAGGGAATACGACTGTGAAATTGAGCGCAAATATTGCTTGTTAAAAATAATGAAATACGATAGTCACATTTTTGGAAAGATCCACTTACAAAAGGGGGAGGGGAGGGGGGTTGAACTTAGTATGAAAGTATTTATTTTAACTTTTGAACAACTTGACCGATTGAGGTCATATTCACACCGTACATTTATTTTGTGGAGACAATTGCTTATAAATATATATCATCACGCTACGACCCGTGGGAGCGGAGTAGTAATCTATATATAAAGCGAAATACCACTCACTGATTGATTAACACGAAACCTCAAAACGACTAAAGCTATGATCATGAAATTTGGTCAGATGGTAGTTTGTGTAATGTAAGGTGCCCGCTAAGAAAGGGTATTTGGAAATTTTGATTTTAAAGGGGTGAAATGGGGGAAATTTCTAGTAAAAGAAAAACGGCTGTGAAATTGAGTCCACGTGTTTCATATATTTGTAAAAATCAACTCGCGAAAGGAGAGTTTCAATAGATTAGTTAGATTAGTTAGATTAGAATAGATTAGATAGATAGATTGAATTTTAGATGTTTGTAGATCAATCATGCCTTAACGGGGATTTGAGTAAAATTTGGCATACAGGTAGACCAATACATGAATTAGAACTTATGCAACTTTTACCCCCGATAAAAACATTTACGCGGGCGGAGCCGCGGGTAAATGCTATTAAATAACTAAATAAGTAAGTTAGTTGTAAGTACTTCAATATTGTCAAATAACTGAGATCTCAGCTGTCCTGTGGAGCAAGGGGTCTGAGAGTGGGGATCACACGATGTTTATATGCGCGAAAAAGTTGCGCAGAAGCCTAATCATGACTGGAAAATTAAATTTTATTTTTAACAAGCCGATAATTGTTCAAAATATAAAATATGCAAAATCATGAAAATACGAGCACATTGAGAACTTTCATGAATATATTCTTAATCTGGGCACTTGAAAACGTAAAAATTTGCGATGATATCCACAACTTACAATGGGTAACTAGCGCCATAAGAGTAGCAGTTATTAAATAACTTTAAATTAAAATAAATTGGTAATTAAACATGCGTAAGCCTTAATTAAATGTTTTTAGTAGGTACTTAACATGAGATCATCAATAGTTGAGTTGTTGAAACAACAACAAACAACAACAAAAATAAAACAAAAACAAAACATTATGCGTGTTACAGAAAGGTGTGGTCATATTTAAGATTAGTTACATACACCTGACAGTGAGTATTTATGTTCCGGATCTTATCGAAATCTAGACATATACATACACACGCACTCACTCCTGTAATCCCCGAAGGGATAGGCAGAGGCGTAACTAGTACCCCCACATTTCGCCGAGCGTATCTCCATCCTATGATGTGATAGGGGGCGAGCCTATCGCCATACCGGGCACAAATTCCAGACTCCGGGCTGATACTGAGCATTTCGTAATAGAAAAACCCAATACCATTTTACCCGACCCGGGCATCGAACCCGAGACCTCAGCGTTGGCCTCAATCGTTACGCGTACGCATTACAACTGCGCCACCGAGGCAGTCAGAAATCTAGACATTCTAAAATTTCACACTAATTTTAATCGCTCGTTCATCAACATCGATCTCACCTCTATAAATTATTTGCATTACCGCTACATACCTAGCAACGACTGCATTTGCATCAGCTGCATATAATTTAGTGTTGTCTACAGTTGCAAGTCGTATATCGACATGTTACACATTCGATAAAAAAGAAAATGCTTTATTTATGTCCTAGCAATGCAATCGGATTTGTTACTACGGGGATGAAGTACTTATATCGTACACTATACGTTGCTTAAATTTGACCACACCATTCTGTAACACGTTGTAGACACTCGGTAACATTTTTACTCCGGAGGAAACGCAAAAACAACGTGAAGTAGCACATCGGTTTTCTGTGAGACAGTAATAACAAACCAATAGAGATTCACATTCATGGTGTAGACAAAACTGTCTACAGCGTGGCTCTACCACTTTTTTTTATTGGCTTGAATGACGAGACGAGCAGGTCGCTCGCCTGATGGTAAGCGCCACGCCTGCTCATAAACAGAAGCAACGCCACACAGAACTTTAAATAACAAAGCACTGCATGACACGACTGCGCTCGTCACCCCGAGACATAAGGTGTTAAGTCTCACAATGCCCAGTAATTTCACTGGCTTCAATGTCCTTCAAACCGGAACTCAACAGTGCTTACACTGTTGCTTGGCGGAAGAAATAGACAAAGCGGTGGTACCAACCCAGCCGGCCTCTCGCATACGAGGGACCTATCACTTATTAGTTTAGTAATAATTATAAAAGGTAACTCACCGTTTCCATGTGCCGCGGGCCATGGTTTCCTCACGAACATGTTCTCCACTATTCTATCTATGTTGTCATTTTCTGTAGAGTTTGCTGTTCTGTTGAAACATTACATATATAAATAGTGTTATGGCGTGTTAACTTGCAACATTTACAATTATTGGCCCTCTAGAATCTCTCTAGAAAATGTTATTGGATATCCTTAGAATCTTGCTGGCCCATCCTAGAATCTAGTTGTCCCATACTAGAATCTAGTTGTCCCATACTAGAATCTAGTTGTCCCATACTAGAATCTAGTTGTCCCATCCTAGAATCTAGTTGTCCAATCCTAGAATCTAGTTGTCCCATCCTAGAATCTAATGGGTTCACCCTAGAATCTTGCTAGCCTATCCTTTAATGTTATAGGCCCTCTCTAGAATCTAGCTATACTAACCTACCTTAGAATCTTGGCGGCCCATGGTAGAATCTAATTAGGCGAACCTAGAATCTTGCTGGGCTAACCTAACATTTTGCTGGGCTCACTTAAAATTTTGCTGGCCCACCATAGATTTTAGCTAGGCTAACCTAGAATCTTGCTGGGCTAACCTAGAATCTTTCTGACTGATCTAAAAATCTTGCTTACCTACCCTAGAATCCCGCTAAGGACTGCTTAAATGGCTTGATCTATGTCCATTATTCGTAACTGAGAGCATTAATTTAAAATTCGTTCCAACCCAGATACGACTTATTACTACGCTATTGCCAGTGCGTACATATTGTATCAATTGACCTTCCAGCACCGAACAGGATGACCTATGGCAGTGGTCGGCAAACTGCGGCTATTTGGCCCCTTGGAAATAACTTCTGCTTGTATGGTCAAATTAGATAAAACGAGAAATTGTGAAAATTATCATTTAATTTTGGCTCTTATGAGACTATCAACCATTTTACTATTGTTATTTGGCTTTTTGAGTTTACCAATCACTGTCCCATGCCATACAGTAGAATGATGCGTAGAACAGTCCGGTGTATCCGCTGCGCTCTCGGCAGCTGTTCCTGCGGGAGTGCTGCGCTGCAATATGTATGTGTATAATGCTACCTGTCCGGTGCTTGCGGCCTGACGATGGGTATGGCGGCGGTGGGACGGCGCTGCGCTCTCGGCAGCTGTTCCTGCTGTTCGCAGCTGTAGTACGTCACGCCGCCAGTCTGCTGTGGGACCTACGACAACATATCAGACCTATAGCTCTATATCACGAGGTGTGGCGCGTCATAATAATATGAAGTTGGTTTCAGCACCCTCATACATCGTGGACCACGGCAGACGCAAAAAATGCGCGATAATCGAGATTATATAGGGCATCCGGATATCTCACTCACCATAAGAAACGCAGCAACAAGCTGCTATTTTACTTCGGTTTTCTGTGAGACAGTGGTAAAGACCCGGACGAGCCAGCCCATTCGTGGCTCTACCACTCAAACTAAAAGAACTAAAATTAAAACTAAAAGAAATATGAAGATAAAAGAGATAAGACGGATACTGGAATTGAAAGAACAAAATCTATCATAGGTATAAGAGTTCTGTTCGTATCACAAGCTTGGCAGTATAGCGGTATACTCACGTAGTTGTGGTGTGGGTAGATCTGATGCTGGTAGGGTGCAGGCGGTGGCGTCGCGTACATCGGAGCGGCGCCGAACACCGCGCCGCTACCACTCTGCACAGTCATGCAATACACATTCACTCTCATCAGTAGGCCTAGTACAAGTTTTAATGGTTTTCCTAAACGATGAAAGTTTTCGTTTTCTCTCCATATTAGTCGAATATGAAATTAGTTTTCAAGCGATTCTTTCCTTTATTACCGTTTGAATTACTAGTTTGACACATTGACACTTCGATGGTAGTAATTTTATACGAATTCGAAAACTTTGAACGCATTTGTAATTCATACTAGGCCTACAGGAGAGGAAACACATGCATACACACCATCATGGACGGGAGTTATTTTATGACTGTGGTGTAATTTTGTGATATTAAATACAACGCAGTCCAAATATAATGTCGACCGTCAACAAATATCAAGTATATTTGTTGACGATCTGGGCGGCCTGAATTACTAAATATACACCACTGGCTGATCCCGAAATGCGACTCGCCTTTTCATCATTTATACAGTAGTCGGTACAAAAATGATTGGATACCCTACCAGTATATGACATATAATCTGAATTATCTTCAAAGTTATAACTAAAACAATTTTTAAACATCAACACGCATGTGTTTGTATACAGATATTTAGGCCCGTCTTATAGAACACTCGAATGAGCACTTTGGTAAGTGTCGATTTCAATATATGTGATTGGTCCGTTTTTGTTTGGCGCCAAAAATAGACCAATCATGTGTACTGAAATCGACACTTAGCAAAGAGCTCACATAAATGTTGTTCTATAATACGGGCTCCGGACTGTGATTTATTTAATATCAAGCTAGTTTTGGTGAAAATTTGTGTAGATGGGCGTTGTGATTAATTTGCATCGTTGTTTAACAAACACCATCCGTTGGCAACACCAGTTTTTTACATCAACGGTGCCGGAAATTCCGACGTCATCTAGCAATTGGCGTTATATAAATATCATTATTAGCTTTAGTGCATTGATACAGTTTGTTTTCGCAGCGAATTCGTGCATTCAAATATGTATGTTATGCCTCAAAACAGAGCCGTCAAAATCTCACAATACATGCAATTTCCTGCGATTTGAATTTCGCAGTTTGCTTTTAATTTCCCGCCATTTTAGTAGAACTTTTTTCATGCCTGTTATTTTTTCTGCGCTCACTCGTTGCTAGCGACGTGTAACATCTTAATGTTGGTACTTACACATGATATTTATAAATAAAATATTAATGCATAATTTACCTGCATGTATTGAGCTGGCATCATGGCGGGCGGTGCGTATGCTTGTGTCGGTTGGAGTTGTCCTGCGCACAAATCACTGGCTTATAAAGACGGTAACATATAGAAATCCGGAGCGACTCGATGAAATAATCCATTCATACTATGTTGTATGACCAGAAACCTATTAAAACACGTGACAGGACCCGACATTCGCTCAAATTGTCAGGTGCTGGCATGTCACGTTTCAATAATACCGGGTGGAAGGGAAACGCTTCCGAAAACGAAGACAGGTAATAATTCTGGTGATGACAGACTCGATACTACTGAATAAAACACAATAAGGCTGCATTTTTATTTTACTCAGTCTTGTTTGGACAATAACAATACAATTAATTCAACATACATACATACGCACTCACACCCATAATCCCCGAAGGGGTAGGCAGAGGTGTAACCAGTACACCCACATCTCGGCAAGCGTATCTTCGTCCCATGATGTGATAGGGGGTAAACCTATCGCCATTTTATTTAAATAATAATTAAAATCGTATTACTACTTAATTACGTAATGTAAAACGTATTAAAAACAAACAGCATACGCATCAGTACGCTCGGAATCGAATGTGCGGTGCAGCGCGCGGGTCGTTGACCCAATGTTTAGCATTAGTAAGCTTTATATTACAGGCTTACGATTCCAAAATGTTAATAAACGGCTAAGGAACAGCGTTTTCAGTTTATGTAAAGATCGTGTTTTATTGACATTTTACTAGGTGACAGATCTTTTGTATACGGGTCCGTTCGGATTAGGTGTAACACATTTTTAATAGTCGGCAAACGAGCATGTGAGCCACCTAATGGTAAGCGATCTCCACCGCTTATAAATACCCGAAATATCGGAAAAATCATGGAATGCCGACAATATAGGAAATGATTTAGACTTGGGTATAGGGCCTCCGAAAATCTAGTCTCACCATATGAAACGCGACATCAATATGCCATTTCAAGCTGGTTTTCTGTGAGATTGTACTATTACTACTCCTGTTGAACCAATATACGGCAAACACAATCCAGATTAACCAGTGCAGTTTACACAGTGCACACCACGAAAAAAAATATCGACTCGGTATTATCGTGCAATATCTAGTTATCTCTATATATATATCTAATGAAGTTACATCGTCGCACATAAGATTCGAGTCCTTACGCAAATAGTCGAGATAAAAGTAGAGAAAATTGCATATTTTACTTCTCTGTGGCATTTTGTCTACGAACCCTAACATGACGTCATAATTTTATCGAGATGTTTATCTTGTTTAAGTATACTTAAACAAGAGATTAAACATTTAAACGGCCGATTATAATTCGGTGAACATGACACTAATTAGTTTTTAAGATATCGTGATATTATATAAATAATCAGTGAATGTGCGAGTCGTATTTCGCATATATACAATGTGTTACAGAAAGGTGTGGTCATATTTACTCATTACATACAACTTACAGTGAGTATTTATGTACCGGATTTTTTCAAAACCGAGACATCCTAAAACTTCACGTAAATTTTAATCACTCGTTTATTAAGATCGATAAGATTGACCCCATCACTAGTATTTATTAAGATCGACACTCACTTTTAATTAAACGTGATTAACGTGTCCGTAGTTCTATGGGCACACGTAACGGACAATGGGCGTAATGGGCATATGGGCATGTACGTAACATGTAATTTAAACAGAAATTAACACCTGAAAGAGCCTGTGTGCTGAAGACGATATACCATCTTCTCAGGTCTTCCATCTACGAACTTGGCTTAATACAGCCTACGAACCTCTTGTAAACTATTATCAACTGCACCAATACAAAATGTCAATTCATAATACTTGCATAAAATCAAATAAAACATATTTTAAAACTCATAATTCATAAACTCACAAATTACCAAACTGACTGCGTCAAATAAATGTTGACATTTGACAACTGTTTGTTAATAATACGACATTGAAATGAAAAAAGGTCGGGAGGCCAATTCTCGTCATTTAAAATGTTCAAAATATAATTCCGATCTAATCTCAGTATCAATAAAGTTGCAAATGGTATTCTTTTAAACCAATAATCAACGTCAAATGTGAACATAGATCATAAAGAGATCGAAAGTAAAAATAAAAGTTGAATGAAGCCAAAATGATTCAGTGAATTTTTTTGAATGACACAATTCCTCATATAAACATCACAATTGTGACTAAATTGAGATTTCAATGAGATCGAGATGACATTATATTGACACCGGACTGAACTTAAGGAGGAGCAGAATACCATTTCTGAAGTATCACTGTTTATCATTTAGTGTTGTCCAAAATTCGAAGTCGATATCGACATGTTAATCATTTGATGAAAAATAAAATACTTATATGTCTTAGCAATGCAACCGGATTTGGTACTATGGGGGATGAAATACTTATATCGTACACTATACATTGCTTAAATTTGATCACGCCTTTCTATAACACGTTGTATATAGGTAGATTATTGTAGGGGCCACAGTCAAACTTGTTACAAGGCCCCTTGTATGCGAGAGGCCGTCTGGGTTGGTACTACCACTTTGTCTATTTTTGCCGCAGTAAAGCACTGTTGTGTTCCGGTTTGAAGGACATTGAAGCCAGTGAAATTACTGGGCATTATGACTTAACACCTTATGTCTCGGTGTGACGAGCGCAGTCCAATGCCATGCAGTGATTTGTAATTCAAAGTTGTGATGAATGATGTGAAATGTGTGATGTTGCTTCTGTTTATGGGCAGACGTGGCGCTTACCATCGGGCTGCTCGTTTCGATAGTCAAATTAATAAAAAAAACTTATAAATATAGTACTCACCGATAGCGTGTGGTTGCTGCAGGTTGTGTATGGTGTGGTGTGGATGTTGAACCAACTGCTGTTGTTCCAACATGCCTAGACGCACTTGCTGTACAAAACGTATATATTAATATATAGATATTGCAACTCCCGAACTAAAAAGAGGGGTGCTATAGATTTGACCCTGTGTGCGTGTGTGCATGCGTGCGTGTGCGTGTGCGCGTGCGTGTGGGTATGCGAGTGTGCGTGTGCGTATGTGTGTGTATGTGTATCTGGAGTTGACTATCTTTGAAGAAAATATATTCAGTCATTTAAAAGTTAGATGTTATTTTTTATTGAAGTCGGGGGTTTTTAACGGTATGCTGTGTGCGTCATATGTGTTTATATAGATTACTGAGTGTAGGCACACCATAGACCATATAAAAACAAATGCTACACATGTCGCGTGTCAACATCTTGCGCTACTTTTTGTGCAATGCACCTACGCGCACTATATACTCTATGTAACAACGTAAGTGAACATTAAAAAAAAAATACACTCAATTTCCATACAGATGTAGTTACATGGTCTATTTATATCCAAGTCTATGATGCACAGTCAGGTATAGGACGCATAACAGACACGTCTGACGTCAGTGTAATATACATCAACATTACCTGTTGCTGCGTGTGTGGCGGCTGGGTGCTGGGTTGCTGTAGTGGTTGCGGTAGGGTTTGCGCGATCGGTTGTTGCAGCGGTTGCGGTAGGGTTTGCGCGAGTGGTTGCTGCAATGGTTGCTGTAACGGTTGCTGTAACGGTTGCTGTAGCGGTTGCGGTTGCGGTTGCGTGAGCGATGCGTGTGGGGGTGACGGGGCGTGCGTGGTGGCCGGGACTGAACCAGCGCGGTGCACCTGGATACAAAGAGGCGATTTTACAGTAACAACACCAGAGAAATAATTCCACAGGGATGAAATTAACTTTTTTTATGTAAAAAAAACAAAATTCCGATGGAGTCCAAAACAGACTTCTACTAAAATGCAACCTTCAGTCATTATTGTCACAAAAATATGGACGCAAGGCATAGGCGGAGCGCAGACGATACGTCACTTTAGAGTCTTTTCTTTCAGTACACAATAATAGTAAAGACGCAAATCGTTTGGAATTTGGGTGGTTTCTCCCCAGAGGGGTGGACGTCAGACAAGCCGTCGGTCGTAAAAAATAAAAACTAATACCAAATCGTTCTGTAACACGTTACGCCGACCCCATAAGAAAGATGGAAGGGTTTAGTCACAAATCACAAGGCACGTGCGGCAAAACGTCACGTTTACTAGGTGGTAGGCCCCTAACATGCGAAAGGCAGTCTGCATTGATACTTATTCTATTTCTGCCATCAAGCACCAGTATAAACACTGTTGTGTTCCGGTTTAAAGAACATTGAAACCAGTGAAATTACTGTGCATTCTGTGACAACATCTTATGTCTCAGATGACGAGCGCAGTTCAGTACCGCCATGCAGTAATTCATAATTCGAAGTTCTGATGGTGTTGGTTCTGTTTATAGCCAGGCGTGACACTTACCATCAGGCGAGCGATCTGCCAGTCTCATAATCTAAAGCTAATATTAAAAAAACTCGTCTGCATGCAAATACATATAGCCGCCGAAGTAGTATCTAAGAAACATATTATAACAATTAAAATAAATAATAGTTTAAAAAACTAAAAAAAAAAGCTTTTATAGAAATACCAACTTAAAAAATTGAAAATAAATTTTAATAAATTTGAATTAAAAATAGTGTAAGAAAAAATGATTTTATTGTAAAAAAAGCGTGGGGTGCATGGTATCAATAGTTATAAATATTTTATGAACAGATTATATTCAAATTTATTAAAATTTATTTTCTATTTTTTAAGTTGGATATTCTATAAAAGCGTATTTTTTTAGTTTTTTAAACTATTATTTATTTTTCATTTTTTAGTTGAATTTTCTATAAAAGCGTATTTTTTATTTCAAACTGTTTAAAATATTTAAGTGTCATCGGTCCTTAATAAGTATGCCAAATTTCGAGTAAATCCGATCTTTTAAAGGGGGTCAAAATCATGTTCGAAGATTCTGTTAAATAAATAAATACACCCAACAGTCACACACATAGTCCTGGCCCCACACTAGGTTAACCTGTATCGTGGGTATCAGGAACTACGAGGGACTTGCGGTCCCACAACACCCAGACCCGAACATATATTTGTGGATCACACAAACATTTGTCTCGGTGTGGGAATCGAACCCACGGCCTCACGCTTCGCAACCGGCTACTCGCCCGCTGCGCCACGGAGGCTGTCTACAAAATATATACATACTAACATACGTATGAAGCTAATAAAAATCTATTAAAAACAGATAGTTTTAGATAAATTATATTTCATCGATTGTGAAGCATTATCGTATACACAAAATCACGTAAACTTATATAACTTCGAGCGTGTTTTGGCAAGTTTACAATTGCGTGTTCGGTTAATTTTATTACCATTATACACGAACGTAATTTTGCATGTGTTTGGCACATGAGGCAATCTACCTGGGTTATGCACGATTATCTTAGTTAATAATAATTTGGCCAGTCTGAAGTTGGTCACTTAAGCTGGTAATTAGCCACTTAGAATAAAATGGCCACAGTTTCGTTCTTCTTTGTTTCAAAGCCAAAAAAACCAGACTTCAAAATTGATATGTAGGGTGCCCAATGGTAACAAATTATAGATTAGTTAATTATAAATGCTGCTGCCATTTATTTCTTTAATTCCATCAATTGAATTTTATATTATGGCTCCATCGGTGTTCGATGATTTTGCCAATGTCGAAGTAGGAATAGACATGGCAACGGTTGGTAACTATTTTGCTGTCTGAGACTACTGATTGCTGCAAATATTAATTTGTCATGGTTCTTGACATCTGTTACATGTTGCCACTGATTAATGGAGACATTCCTAATTCCGCACATTTTTTGTCTCTTTTTTACAAAATATTATTAATTTTTATATTTTTTTATGAACTGAAATGTTTTTTTATCGAACTCGATACATTTTCATTGTTTCTTTTTTACAAAACAAATTTCTGCAAATTTGCTAAAATCAGTTCTACGTCATTTCTACCCTAGTATCGATATAATAGTGTTGAAGTAGTTACCTGGTGCATGAGATGTGGTGGATGTGGTGCAGGACTGGCCTGATGTCCTCCTCCTGGAGCCCCGCCTGTTGTGTACTCACCGGGACCTGATGGCAGTTATAACACATACTTTAAACATAACACATTTTTTCTATCCTCTATGCCTCTCTTCACTCTTTAGTTTATGTAAATAATAGCTGCAACGCCGCAAAGGACTAACTTCAGGGTGGACAAGTCATTTAGCGGGTAATGTACCCTTAAAAATAATAAATTAAGCTATTAAAATATACTGGCTGGCGCGGCGCAGTTCTAATGCGTACGCGGTACAACTGCTGTGCCGAGGACTCGGGTTTGATCCCCAGATCGGCTACGAGTGATATTGGGTTTTTACATACATACATAGAATCACGCCTGTTTCCTATAGGGGTAGGCAGAGACAACGGGTTTCCACTTGCTACGATCCTTGCATACCTCTTTGGCCTCTTTCACTCTCATTAAATTTTTCATACATGCTCGTCGGTTTAGGGTACTCCTGACCTGGCCTTTCTCGAGAATATCTCCAACTTGATCTATGAAAGTATATCATCTAGTAGTATGTAGTATCTTTATTGGGTTTTTCTATTACGAAATGCTGAATATCAGCGCCGAGTCTGGAATTAGTGTCCGATATGGCGGCAGGCTCGAGACATCACATCATGAGACAGAAATAAGCCCGGCGAAATGTGGGTGTCTTTGGGGAGTACATATGTATGTATTAAAATATATTTGTAGTCTGGAACTAACTTTCTTCCATGGTGTTTCCACGATGCGTCTTCAAACGAGGCTTAAAAAATATTTCACACTAGGTAGCGAATTGGCTTTGGTCCTTGGCTCCGCTGAAGTCTATGGGCGACGGTAACCACTTACCATCAGGTGGACTGTCAGCTTTATTGGTCTTCGATGTACAATAATAACCCTTTATATGTATGTTTTTTAGTGATTTACCTAATCCGTATTTTCTCTTCTTCACCCTTTTATTTTTTGATATAAGGAAAAGTGACACTGACTAGGTAAGACACTCAATAAAAACTAAAACGTAGGCATGATAATCATGTAACAGTTGCAGCTAGTGAATGTGATAATCGATATTTTTTTGTAATCGATTAATCGAACCGCACAATGTAATAGGTTATTAGCCATCTTATCCCCATATAGGACAGAGAACCGCACATGATGTGAGAAGCAGCGATCTTATCGCCATATTAGCAGAAATTCCAATGCCGGGCTAATCGTGTATCGATAACTTACGAACGTATTTCGTATCGAAAATTAAAAACATATTGTAAATATCAGGGGCGGTACCGGCTTATTCGGATTTATGCAAATCTATGTTCGATTAGAGAACCAATTATTCTGTCGTAAAGGCCAAAACGATGAACAACGATTTATGACGTCACATGAACTTCAATAAAACCGATTTATTTGAATTAATTAATGCCGCCCGCGGGCGATTAATCGAATGGACTTGAACGCCGGCAGAGTTGATGAAGTTCGGCGAATTAGCCGGTACCACCCCTGACCTGGGATTTAAACCCAAGAACTAGTTTGTTATTCTAAGTACGCTGCCACTAGATCAATGAGATAACTCCATTACGTTTAAGTATTCACTGGCAATTTCTTACGAGTTCGATTATTTATCAGATACGTCAAAGTAAAATAATAGAACCACGCTGTAGGCAATCTTGTCTATAGCATGATGGGCCAGAGTGAGAAAATGAATAGTAATGTAAAACATACCAGCGTGATATCTGTGCGGTTGCTGTTGCGATTGTTGTGTCGGTTGCGGTTGCGTTTGCGACTGCGACTGCGACTGCGACTGCGACTGCGACTGCGACTGCGACTGCGGCGTGTATGAGTCTCCGATGTGTCGCTGCCGCAGACTGCTGTAACGCTTGCTGCCGCCGCGAGACTCCGCCCCTTCAACGATACATACTAATATATTTAAATACATCCTGGTCATTGATCTCAGCTCCTTGCGATACAAGCTTAGCTTACTGCAAGGGCTACCTGCCTATTGAATTAGTTTCAACAGTATTTTGTTAAGTAATACTTTGTCTACTCCCTAAGATAAATAAAAAATATTATTATTAATACCAATGGGTCGATATTATATGTGGGAAACGGAATCAATAGAATTTCTTGCCCGTTCTCCAGTTCATGTATCATGTATCGTGTATCGTGCATCGTGCATCGTGCATCGTGCATCGTGCATCGTGCATCGTGCATCGTGCATAGTGTATCGTGCACCGTGTATAGTGCATCGTGTATCGTGTATCGCGAATCATGTATCATGAATTTTGCATTACAGCAAATTTTGAGCTTTACATTTAAAAATTTAAAATTGCGACTTTTGAATTGACTGTTGTGTATTTTTAATTTCCAGTCTGAATTTCGTATTTCATGTTTTGAATTTTGAACTTTTAATTTTGAATATACATAGTAGACAAATGAAATTACCAGCATTCTGTTGTTGGTTGTGTGTCGTCTTCTGTGCATTTAGTTGTTGCGGCGGCGACTTATTCGACGCGGTCGTCGACTGCTGTTGCGTCTGTGCATACAATCAAAGTTTTTACATTTGTATCATCATCATCCACAGCCTGTAGGGTCCCACTGCTGGGCATAGGCCTCTCTCATATCATGCCATTTGCCACGGTCCTGAGCTAGTCGCATCCAGGTTCGACCCGCGATCCTAACAAAGTCGTCGACCCATGTTGCCCCTGGACGGCCAACGCTGCGCTTGCCTCGTCTTGGCCACCACTCAGTCAGCGCTTTACTCCACCTCTCATGAGCTCGCCTACCCACATGTCCCGCCCAGGTCCGTTTGGGCCCCATAACGACATTTCCGATGACTCGAACTTTAGTACGTCGTCGGATTTCGATATTTGGGACTCGGTCTTGTAGTTTGATGCCGAGCATGGATCGCTCCATAGCCTCTGTGCCACATTTATTTTGTGCAAAACCGTATGTCATGGTGGGTAAAACACATTAGTTAATAAGTTACATTTCTATAGATGTGTAAAATGCTTTAAATAAAATAACAAGCATATTTTTAAATGGTAAAGTCTGGATAGAAAGTTTTGTCTACAGCATAAAGAGGCCAGTTCGACCGGGTTTTTACCACTGCTTCACAGAAACCAACGTGAAGTAACAGCTTTATGTTGCGTTTCGAACTCACAATGCAGCAATGAGCTGTCATTTTTTGAGCGGTAGAGCTGTAGACATTGTTGTCTAGAGCACGAATGGTTCGGCTCGTCCGAGTCGATACCACTGTCTGACAGAAAACCGACGTTAAGTAGCAGCTTGCTGCTGCATTTCGTACGGTGAGAGATAGCCAGAGGCCCAAATCCTTCCCCGCTTTCAATTCCCTAAATTATCCCTTTCTTTTAAGGTCGGCAACACGCTCATAATTGTTTTGGTATTGTGGGCGTACATGGGCGGTGGAGATCACTTACCATCAGGTGACCCACTTGCCCGTTTGCCGGCCTATGCTATAAAAAGTATGGTTTCCAGCTCGATAGTGGTGCCCCAGTCTCTAGTAGTATATATTTATGCACTCACTCACGCCTGTAATTCCCGAAGGGGTAGGTAGAGGTGTAACCAGTACACCTACAATTCGCCGAGCGTATCTCCGACCCATTATGTGATAGGGGGCGAGCCTATCGCCATACCGGGCACAAATTCCAGACTCCGGGCTAATACTGAGTATTTCGTAATAGAAAACCCCAATACCACATTACCCGACCCGGGGATCGAATCCTAGACCTCAGCGTTGGCTTCAATCGTAACGTGTACGCATTACAACTGCGTCACCGAGGCAGTCTGGTCATATAATTACCTGGTTGTGTTTGTTCCTGTTGAGGTCTGTAGGCACGGGTCTCTGTTGTGCTACGTTGGCGATGGTATTGAGGGTCGCATTCACCTTGCGCTGGGGCTGACCTTGACTGGAACATGGACGGGTCACACACACTGACTTTTTTTTATTATTATTAGGTTGAGTGACGAGACGTGCAGGTCGCTCGTCTGATGGTAAACGTCACGCCTGCTCATGAACAGAAGCAACGCCACACAGAACTTTAAATAACAAAGCACTGCATGACACTGGACTGCGCTCCTCACCCCGAAACATAAGGTGTTAAGTCTCATAATGCCCAGTAATTTCACTGGCTTCAATGTCCTTAAAACCGGAACACAACAGTACTTACACACTGTTGCTTGGCGGCAGAAATAGACAAAGCGGTGTACAACTGACTGTACAAATTCAACCAGCCTAAGGTACCACTGCTGGCCATACTCCTCTACTTTAATCCTTAGTCCACAGCCCACCAAGCTGGACTAAAGTGTGTTAATAGCATTTAATAAATCAATAGCAGGTTTCGTCAGGTTTTCCTTCACGGTTAAATCGAGAAATAATTGTTGTTTTTTTTTTCATTCCCTTGTTAAGACAGACGAGCGGGCAGCCCACCTGGTGGTAAGTGGTTGCCACCACATGGACCTCGGCAATGCCAGAGCACAGCCAGGCCGCTGCCTACCAACTAGGACACTATGCGAGAGCCCATCTGGGTAAATATCACCACGTTGCCTATTTTTACCACTAAATAGCGCTGTTAATGTTGGCTTGAGAAGACGAGCGCAATGTTATACTACGTACATACATACATACGCACTCACGGTAGGCAGAGGTGTCACCAGTACACCCACATTTCGCCGAGCGTATCTCCGTCCCATGATGTGATAGGGGGCGAGCCTATCGCCATACCGGACACAAATTCCAGACTCCGGAAACCCCCAATATCAATTAACCGACCCGGGGATCGAACCCGAGACCTCCGCGTCAGCCTCAGTCGTAACGCGTACGCATTACAACTGCGCCACCGAGGCAGTATACTACTAAGTAGTACTATGTATTCAAAATTCTGGGTGGTGTTGTTACAAATGCGACAAATGTGGACTTACTATCAAGCGAGCGACCTGCTTGTCTCGTCATTCGAAATAAAAGGAAATCCCTTTATATCAGAGGGTCTAGCACGGAAACTTGCGACAAGTTATTCGAGCCGTCATCGACAACAATTTCTATGAGATTTTAGTACAGCGCCTCTATCGTACGTAAAAGAAACTAATATATATGGAATATAGACCAATGATATTTAAGGAATTATCTATCGAGCCCTCGATACCTTTACATTACGATTTCCATAGTTTTCCGTGCTAGCCCCTCAGTACATAATAAGTAAGCGAAAGGAATAAAGTTTTGCTATTTTGGGATGGGCACACGTCGATTTTGTGCGCAATAATGGCGCCCAACGTGGGGCTACAAAAAACACTACAAAATTTTTATGTGATAATGAATTACCAATCGATGCTAAATCTACAAAGTTTCATCTTTTATTAAAAAAAACCTGCAACATCATGGTATTTTTCCAGTTTAAAATCAAACAAGACTGAAAAAATTAACGCAAATTTTAATTTTTTCATTATAGCATAGGTCGGCAAACGAGCAAGTGGGTCACATGATGGTAAGTGATCTCCACAGCCTATGTACCGCCCACAATATCAAAAGAATTATGGGCGCGTTGCCGACCTTAAAGGAAAGGGATAATAAAGGAAATGGGAAGGGGAGGGGGTATGGGCCTCCGGATATCTCACTCACCGTACGAAACGCAGCAGCAAGCTGCTACTTTACGTGTCAGTTTTCTGTGAGATAGCGGTAACGAGCCGGACGAGCCGGCCCATTCATGCTGTAGACAAAAGCGCCAACAGCGTGACTCTACCACTCAAAACAAATTCCTAAATTGACAACCCAAAAACACATACGCACTCACGCCTGTAATCCCCGAAGGGGTAGGTAGGCAGAGGTGTAACCAGTACACCCACATTTCGCCGAGCGTATTTCCCTCCTTTATGATCGCCATACCGGGCACAAATTCCAGACTCCGGGCTGATACTGAGCATTTCGTAATGGAAAAACCCAATACCACTTTACCCGACCCGGGGATCGAACCCGAGACCTCAGAGTTGACCTCAATCGTAACGCGTACGCATTACAATTGCGCCATCGAGGCAACCCATAACCTCACCTATTATTGACATTGGCGGTGATGGTGAAGTTCTCCAACGCCGGCATCTTCCTATCGTAGTTGTTATGTTTAGGCGTTGATTTGGTGCAGGCGCGGCGCGGCCTGGTGCTGGTGCTGGTGCTGGTGCTGGTGCTGGTGCTGGTGCTGGTGGTGCTGCACGCGTGCGTGCGCAGTGCGGATCCGTTGTCCGACGACTCGTTCGACGCGGGCTGGGATTTAGACCGCGGACGTGTCACGCGTGGCTTCCTGTTACTGGGGAGAGACGTTTGTTTATAGCGGAATCCGGCAGACGTGCAAGTGAGTCACCTGATGGCAAGTGACCCCGCAAATTATACAGTGCTAGCTTATGCTCGCGACTCCGCTCGCGTGAACGGCCTTTTTCAGGTCATGGTCTATCTGTATGTAACATTTTAATACAAAACCGATCACATGTTAAGGCGTAAATAGGGTAGTTTCATATATTGAATTTTATACATTATTTTATAAGCAACAGAAAATGATACGCAAAAGAAACCCTTTTATAAAACACAATCAAAATTGATTCAGAAATGTGCCCGCAGCTATAACTTTTAATGTTGTTACGAGTATGAGGAAAAGTGGGTGCATAGTAGGGTTATCCGACTATCTCGCTTGCACGCGTGCACCATAATGAACATTTTACACAGTGACGTCAAAGTTTGCGTCGTCTGTCATTTGACAATTACCCCTTCTACAGGATTTGAATGGCATCTAAGTTAATTTATTTTTGATCCAATTTATAAAATTCTCTCTGCAATAGATTTTGAGTAACGTAACTTATTGATTTAAATAATAAAAAAAATCTAGTCAACTTCCCTATTGTCTAACAAACATCCAAATACACAAACTCATCCACACTTACACAATTATAATAGTAGTAAGCAATTAAAATAGTGTTTATGACAACTTAGTACAAAAATAAAAAAATATATAAGTATCTAACAGAAATCCTTATAAACGTATACAGTACGTAACAAAAACCCTGTTAGCCCTTTTAGGGTCGTGAAGATAGTCATATCGACAGCCTACTAGGAAAAGAAAAAAATTAAATTAAAAATAATAATAAACAGAAGAGAGAAAAATAAAATGTTATTTGCATCTGAACTTCTGTGTGTATTGACGAAGCCGAGGGCGCGGCACGTTTGATGTATGTGGACGCCGCAACATGCTATCTCGCTCTTGCTCCAAATCAAGTTACAAACAATAAATTAATTCAAGTTAAAAAAATTAATATCAATATTTCTACAGTCCAATTTCCGTATGTGAGTTATTTCATTACGTTTGAATATCGATTCTAATATCACAGTTAAAACGCCCAACAGGGTTTTTGTTACATCATACTAATATTATAAATGTGAATGTAAGTTTTTTTGATACGCTTTCACGTGAAAACTACTAAACCGATCATCATGAAACTTTGTACACATATTCTTGGAGGTATAAGAAGTAACAAAGGGTACTTTTTATGAAAAAAAAAACTATTTATTTGTTACACTTTCACGACTAAATCACTGAACCGATTTTGATAATTTTTGATATAGAGATAGATGGGACCCTGGAGACGGTTATAGGCTACGTTTTATTTATTCACGCGGGCGGAGCCGCGAGCAAAAGCTAGTATTGTATACATTTGACTTGGTAACTTACGCTTGTCTGTTGTTAGCAGCTTCTAATTCGGGGAAGTCCTCCGGGTTGGGTGGTTTCCGCAGTTGGTTCGCGTTCTGACGTCTGTACGCCTCCTCGTCCTCCCAAGTGCGAGTGTACTTGTTAGGGCCGCGACTATAGTACCCAAAAAAAAAACAACACATTTTATTTATTTAAAACTTCATATACACAATATATATAAAGGCGGACTTAATGCCAAAGGCATCATCTACCAGTCTACCTGTGGGTGGTATATTTTTTTTTACTATTAAGTAATAATTAAAACATGCACTAATCGGGATCGGTTACTTCACAAATAATATTAGTTTGATTCACCGGATATGTTGCACAATTGAACAAAAGAAGGTGGTGAGAGGGTACATGATCATTATTGTACCAGGGGCGGTACCGGCTAATTCGCCGAACTTCGAACTTCGATTATGCTAATCGATGTTCGATTAGAGAGCCAATGATTCTGTCGTACCGCCGAACGACCGTCTAATGCCCAAACAACGATTTATGACGTCACATGAACTTCATCACTTACCATCAGGTGACACACTTGCTCGTTGGCCGGCCTATGTAATAAAACATACAAACGCAAACAAATGTCTAACTTTGATTGACTGATTTCCGGATAATCAAACTAAGTTCGTTTATTGCAAACTGCCGTAAGGGAAACTAGTCAAATTACCTGCAATCAAATCACCGGTACAGAATAGATTAATTAATTATATTGCATTGTATGTACATAGAACGGAAGCCTAAACCTAAAGCCTAAAATACCTTAAAACCTAGACTTCGATATGTCATACCATGCACTATATTTTAAAATTATACTTTGAACATGCATATTGCTAGTTTTCTGGGTTCGAGCCGGTCCAGATTAATTCATTTTAAAATCACACGACTTGATAATCTTAAGTTGTGATTTACTGTGTTTTTTTCTACAATTAGATACCTTATTTAGTACCAATTTAGTTTTATTTATTTTATGTAGTTAAGCTTTCTTACAAAATTGTTTTTAATAAATAAAAAACATTAGGGGCTTTATAAACTTTCTTAAGAACTGCTTAGTTAAAGTTTCGTCTCGTTCTAGCCACTTTTTAAATCGCGTTGACAAAGAAGGACAAAAGTGTTTAACTGATCAATGCTTAAGTAACGTTTATTATTAAGGCCCTAGATGTAAAAATCAAACAATACTTAAGGGCATGCAAAACTTTATATACATGGTGAATTTGAATTGGCTATTTTTCCATAACATATATACTCAGCCCATAATGTAGAATTACATACATAATTCCAAAATTGGCTGACAAAGTTCCTCAAAACTAGGCATTTTAAAGTTTCCCAAAAACATATTTTATGTTTTAATTTGATAAGGTTTTTTATTTTTAATACACCCACCCAACAGTCACACACATAGTCCTGACTCCACACTATAACCTGTATCGTGGGTATCAGCAACTATGAGGGACTTGCCAACCCACAACACCCAGACCCGAAACGAAATCTTTATATATATAATTCTACTGTACGTGTGTATGTCACTGAACTCCTAAACGGCTGGACCGATTTGAATGATTTTTTTGTATGCGTTTGGGTGGCGCCCTGAATGGTTTAGATTCACAATTGGACCCGGTAGGTGGCGCTGCAATTGTATGCTGCGGGTGAAACTGCGCGGGACAGTTAGTCTTTATACATACATACATACACACTCACGCCTATGTCCCATAGGGGTAGGCAGAGACTATTGAGTACCACAAGCTACGATCCTGACACACCTCTTTCGCGTCTTCCACATTCATACATCTTCTCATACATTTTCGTCGGTTGAGGGTACTCGTGACGTGCCCTTTTCGGAGAATGTCATTTATTTGATCCGCATATGTTCTCCTCGGGCGCCCTCTTCCAACCCTACCATTCACATTCGCACGATAAATACCTTTCGTAAGTCGTCTTTCATCCATCCTGTCCATATGCCCAAACCATTTCAGCATACCCTTTTCGATCCTAGTCATCACATCATTCTTCAACTTACAGCGATCCCTTATCACACTATTCCTCATCCGGTCAGCAAGGGTGACTCCACACATACTACGTAGGGAACGCATTTCCACCGCATTTATTCTACTTTCATGCTTCTTCTGCCAAACCCAACTTTCACTGCCATACATAAGTGTCGGTACCAGCATACCATTGTGAACAGCCATTCGTGCCTTTTGTGACACCGACTGGCTGCTCATTACTGCGTGCAAGGCACCATTCACTTTGTTACCTGCCGTCACTCTCCTTGCAATATCCCCCTCGCACTTCCCATCTCTCGTTATCTTGTTACCCAGATACATAAATTCTTTCACTTGTTCCACTCTCTCGTCTTCTATACTAATACTACATGTAGTAGCATCTTCCTCTCTATCACCATAACTTTCGTCTTGCTTGCATTAATTTTCATTCCCTTCTTCTTAAACGACACATTCACTAAGTCTAACATTTCTTGTAACTCCTCCGCCGACGGCGCAAGTAACACTTGGTCATCGGCATAGAGGAGACACTTGACACGCAACTCATCCATTCTAAGTCCACATTCCATTTCTTTCAGACCTGTCAATCAGCTGTCCATATAAAGGTTGAAAAGCCATGGAGACGCAACACATCCCTGTCTAACACCTCTTGAGATGTTAAACCAGTCTGAGTACGCTCCATTTACCCTTATACAGGCTTTGGAGTTCTCATACAGAGACTTCAAAGCCCTCACCAGGTGGCCCCCAACCCCATATGTCAGTAGTGTTGACCACAGCTCATCCCTCTGCACACGATCGTAGGCTTTTTCCAGATCTATGAAGGCACAGTACAGTTTTTGGGACTTAGCCACATGTTTTTCAGTGATGCACCTTATGGAAAAAACTTGATCAGAGCAGCCCATTCCCTTTCTAAATCCCGCTTGCACATCCCACATCTTTTCTTCCGTATCATTAATCACTCTTCTAATCAGAACCTTTGCATACAATTTACCGACGACACTGAGAAGGCTTATAGCTCTGTAGTTCTTGCATTCTTGTTGTGACCCTTTACCTTTATAAAGTGGGACAATGACAGCTTTGCACCAGTCCTCTGGTACCCGGCCATCCCTCCAGCACATATTAAAAAGTAGCCACAACAATTTTGCCACTATATCTTTGCCGTTTCTCAGCATTTCGACGGAAACCCTGTCATAACCTGCAGCCTTACCCAATTTCATATATAAGTATTATTCATTTTAGTATTTATATAAAAGCATAAATGTCAAATGACGTACTTTCTAAATTGACTGTCTAATGCGGTACCTAACTATTACAATTTCAATGTAAGTTGGGAAATAGGCCCTAAGAATTTGGCTATATAAAAATAAATCATTTCGAATAAAAAAACTGCTAAATATTTAGATCATGCAAAATATTTTTACATCACTAACCGCCAATTTCGATGCCTCCAAGATTTGCGAATGAATAACAATATTATTAAAATATTATTAAAATTATTAGGTACAAATAATTGTTGACACAATTTCTTAAACTTTTTTTTCAGCCCTGTGTTATACACTGTTTGGCCTTCACTACGAATGAGAGAGGTAAGGCCTTACTTAAACCACCATGATGGCATAATGCGGGTTGGTAGCCTAGCATATAATAAATTATACTGCTACACTATTTATTGACCATTATGACCTCTGCTCATGCTGTCGGAATTACCAAAAAATATCGATATTATAGATCTATCTATTTATTAAATATCGATATATTTAAAAAAGAATCTATATCAAATTAGTATATCAATACAAAAAATCGATATGTCCGCTTGCCATTTGGACGACCCTGGTATCCTATAACAAAATCGTGATTTGTTTGTTAAAAATATCGATATATGGTAATAAAACATATCGCTTTAAATTATCGATATAACAAAGATTAAAATATCGTCTTTTTACGCATGCCAACTTTTGGAGTAACAGGTCTGAAGTGGCGGCGTGCTGTTACGTTTCGTACTGTGAGTGAGATTTCCATATACAATCCTTATTCCTGTCCTTAAAGGTCGGCAACGTACCCGTGATTCTTCTGGTATTGTGGGTGTTCATGAGTGTAGAACAATTACCGCCAGGTGACCCACTTGCAAGATTGCCGGCGTGGGCTATAAATATAAAATAAATACACTCAACAGTCACACACATAGTCTTGACCCCACACTAGTTTAACCTGTATCGTGGGCGTCAAGAACTACGAGGGACTTACGGTCCCAAAACATCCAGACCCGAAACAAGTATTTGTGGATCACACAAACATCTGTCTCGGTGCGAGAATCGAACCCTGCACCACCGAAGCTGTCGAAAATGGGTAAATAACCAGTAATACTGACCCATATCTCCTGTTGCGGCGTGCATGTGGTGGCGCGTCCTCATTCCTGATGTCGTATCCATATATAGCTACCAACTCATCGCGACTTTTCGGTACCTACAAACAAAATTAAATACATTTTTTATCCTGGCAAATAGACTGCACTGCACCTTTGCTTTGCCATTTTTATTCGACTACAAAAAGGAGGAGGTTATCAACTCGACTGTATATGGATTTTATGTATCTCCACAATTGTATTCCGCCAAATGTGGACCGAATTTGTTATTCCCTTTGCATTGCAAGATTTACTTGGATGGTGGTCTCATATAATTTGGCCTCATATAATTTTGGTTAAGATCTGATGAAGTGGTACGAGAGAAAGTGGGATAATAACAAAAGCACAGTGATTCGGGTTTTTAAGTCGGATTACACACTGCTACTTTTATTTTATAGCACAGGGCGGCAAACGAGCAAGTGGGTCACCAGATGGTAAATGATCTCCACCACCCATGTACGCCCACAATAACAAAATACTTATGGGCGCGTTGCCGACCTTAAAGGAAAGGAATAATTAAGGGAATGCGAAGGGGAGGGGATTTGGGCCTCCGGATGTCTCACGCACCATACGAAACGCAGCAGCAAGCTACTTTACGTCGGTTTTCTGTGAGACAGTGGTAACGACCCGGACGAGCCGGCCCATTCATGCTGTAAACAAAAGTGTCTACAGTGTGGCTCTACCACTCAAAAAACTGCTACTGCACACGTCCTGTGAGCATACCTGTTCATTCTCGATGTACTTGTCGTGGGACCACTTGTTGACGGTCTCGGACTTGCGCGGCGGCCGGCGACGCTCGGATGGTGTCTCGGTGCCATCCTTCTTCTCGGATGCAGCCTCCGATGTAGTGTTGCTGGTCTCCTCGCCGCTGATGATCACAATTAATACTTATATTTGACACATATATTAAAGGATGTAAGGAAAATGGAGAAATAGGATTTTCGAGTGACGAGATGACCATTCCGCTCGCATGATAGTAAGCGCCACGCCTTTCTGTAAGCACACCACACAGAAAAACTAGTACATGGCATTGCACTACGCTCGTCAACTCGAGAAAAGATATGAAATCTTATAATAGTTTTGGCGGCAATTCTGACAGGAGGTACGGTTGATCTCTTACTTTTCCTAAAATAGTTTAAAGTTGTGTTTGTTGTATAAATGTGGTGTAGATTTGTGCAATAAACATTGATAGTGATGAACAAAGTATGAAAACATTGAAATAAGTGAATTTAGATGATTTTGGAACGAGGGTAATGGTCGACTTTGGTCGTCCGATCCCCTTGGAGAAAATCGTCTATGAAGCATCGTATTGGAAATAATTGCTACCAAAACTCCAACAAGACTTTGAGATCGGCCACACCGGTGTTCCATCGTTCTTTTGATGACTTGAAAATATATCACAATATACTTTTCAATGGCGAAATGCATGAAAATGCGAAGCCATAATTTAGAAGAAAGAAAGAATCTTACAATGGCCAGTAATTTTACTGGATTCAAATGTCCTTTACATTGGAACACAATAGTGCTTGTACAGTAATTCGACGGCTGCTCGGCAGAAAAAGTCTTGGTAATACCTACCCAGCTACCCTTTTGTCTACAGCAGCCACATGTAACACTTTTGTCTACATGGGCTAGCACGAACGGGTCATTACCACTGTCTGAAAACGGACATGTAGTAGCAGCTTGCTTTTGCGTTTTGTACGGTGAGTGAGATTTCCGGATGCCCAAATCCCAATTTCTTTCCTTTAAGATCGGCAATGCAAACATTCTTGATTCATGGGTATAATTTACAATTAGGTGAACCACATCCCCGTGTGCCGTTTTCCTATTAAAAAAACCCTAATTTTGTTTACCCGAGCTGAGACTCGAATGCGGAACCTCACTGGCATCACCTTGCCATCGGACCAATTATGCATTAAATGAACCACTTGCCCGTATGGCCGATTTCTAGTATTAAAAGAGCTCTAATATTGATTGACCGAACCGATAATTGACAGACAGTACATCACTGACATCACCTTACCATCAGACCTTTAATGCTATTCAAGAAAATTCAAACAGTGTTGCATACACCACACGCATACCGGAGCCGTCACGCGATTGTATTACGCGTGCAGCTTTCTAAGCATTTATCGACGCACCAATGGTTATACTGGTCAATACCGTTGCATAGTTCTAACCGCACCCCAAATACTATAATAGCGGGGTTCAAAATGTTCGATTTCAGATTGGAACCGTCTGTACAGACTTTCAACCGATTTGTACATAGAAAAATAAAACACGACTCGAGAAAAATAAATAAAACTTAACAATTTGGAGTCGGTGGCATCAATAATTATTATTTAATTTTACTACAGTGTCACCGATTTGAAATAGTATATTTTTTTTTTTAGCTTTTTAGTTTCCTTGTGTCTAATATTTTTAGTGACCAAAGGTTTTTTCTATGATATATAAAATAATAAAATGTCATGGTGGTTTGGTCACGTTTTGAGGAAACCGCAGGAGTTCATCGTCGGTCGCAGATGCCTGAGTAAGATCGTACCACTTACGGTACCGCGGTACGGGAGTACGATCCCTCGGACAGCCCTAAAAAGCGTTGGCTTGACGTATTGAAGGGAAACGTGAGAGCCAATGGTCTTACTATGGAGGATGCTCAAGATCGGGCGAAGTGGAAGCATTTCAGTAGGCGGACCCTGGCACTAAGCCAGGATAACACCGGGTAAAGAGAAGAAAGGATGGAATTAAAAAAAAACTATTTTTTGTGATAGAATCATCAAAATCGGTGCATAAATGACGAAATTCGAATGTTTCATCCCCGATTTGAACCCAGACGAAGACGGCCTCTCTTGCACACGATATTTTCTTATTTTCCTTATATTATGGCTCCATCGACATTCGAAGATTACGCCAATGTCGAGTATTAAAAATAAAGATCTAAAGTAGATCTTTAAAACAAAAAATAACTTCAAATCCGACCTTCCACTTGAGTCTTGTGACAAATTAAATATTAAATGGAATTCAACATTTTTTAATCAAGATGACTCCACGTAATATTATTTTACCTAGTAAAGTATCATTTTATGTAAAGTAAAACTTAAAGAGGTATAAAAACTAAACACATTATAATAAATTAATAATTATTATTTTTTCTAGCATAATAACCCGCTAAATCTGACAATGTTGCCAACTTAACTGTTTTGTTCGAAAGTAGAAGCCAGTAGTTTAATTTGCAAGAACATGTTGGCCCAATTTTGAAGATTTACAACTTTCTTGTGTTGTTTTCACAGACATTGTACTAAATAGATACCGCAGCCCGTAATACTGAATTATCGTCAGTATCATCATAGAAATTACTTCGCATTATGGGCATAACATGTTACGACTCAAGTTGAAGAGCGCAGTGCAATGCCCTGCAGTTTTGCGTAATATTGCCACTGTTTATGAACAGACGAGACGCTTACTATTAGGCGAGCGAAGTGCTCGTCTTGTTCAAATAAAAAAAACCTTCAATCTGTATGTTTTTTTTTTAATCTGCTGTATGTGATGCGAGCAATTTAGTAATGAGAAACATCCGTGAAATATTTTCGAGGACTTTTTACAATACTTTACGTCGCGGTGAAGCAATTTTCGTGTGTTTAGCTGACGTCTTAAGTAAGTACATATCATTTCTACAGACCAAAAGGTACCGATGTGCGGTACAGACAAAACTTTCATAGGGAGAATTATCAGCCGGTGCTGTATCATGTCTGATCAGTTAGATATGAATACGTTTATAGATAATGTATGACATACAAAGATTTTAATGTATACTACTAGACGGGCTGTTTAGAAGATAAATTGCGTCATATTGTTGGAATTGTGTATGCATATGCATTATAGTAAACTAAACGTGATTACAACATTGGAGAAAAAAACGCATAATGTCTTTTGTTTATTGTATGTATTGACGTTTGACTTCTGTCATCCTTCTTGTAAAACTACTATAATGGTGCGTATGCTCTCCTATTTAATTACATCAAAATCTCACATAATCTGAGTTTTCTTAGCCCTAATCCATCACACATAAGCGGGATAGTAATATTAAGTTACGGTCAATTGACCGTAACTTAGTGGCGCAATTCCTATGTACCACGCAACGTGTCTAGTAGTATTAAAGTCTTTGATGTTTTTTTTTGTACTGTTAGGCGTCTGTTACGTACTATATCTATAGGTATGAATAAAGCTTTACTGCGGTAACATCGAGTGCAGAATAAATCAGATTACGGGTGCGCAAGATCTCGTGCCTCTTGTCGATAGTCGACACGCGAAGTGGATATCGGCATCTATTACATCTAAGCCTGTGGTTCATTGTTTACGTAATGCGCTGTAGCTCGGGCATTTGGGTAATACAAGTCATTGCAGGTGATTTAAAGGAGTCTTTTTTATCACCTCATTGGTCTAGACATAGAGTGTGAAACATACAGATATTCTATGGCCACGTCTGAAGTCAAACAAGAGCTTCAGTGAGACCGTAGATATGGTCGCATCGTACGGCAACGCCTTACCCAAAGAGTCAGTGACGCTGTAAGTTAGTTACGCTACCGTTGAATGGTCCCGCATAGATTTGCGTAGTGAACAGTACGTTGGGCACGACTATTCAAAATCTGCCTTTGACCCAACTTTTTTTATAGTATAGGAGTGATCGAGCAAGTGGGTCACCTGGTGGTAAGTGATCTACACCACCCATGTACGTCCACAATACCGAAAGAATAATGGGCGCGTTGTAAGCCTTAAAGAACAGGGATAATTCAGAGAATGCGAAGGGGCGTCTGGATATCTCACTCACCATAAGAAACGCAGCAGCAAATAGCGGCTTTTTGTGAGACAGTGGTGACGACCCGGTCGAGCTGGCCCATTCATGTTGTAGACAAAACTGTCTACAGCATGGCTCTACCACTCAAGAATCGCACAATAAAAACATGTTTTATTGTTTCGAAAACCACGCGTGAGTTGCCGTGAATTGAAAGATGTGCCCAAATGTCGATATTACATTAAACCACCGATGACATCATTGCACAGATAATCCTACAACTATTATGATGGATATGTTTGGATGTTTGTGAGTTTGTGAATTAGAATGTTTGTTAATCACGCCTTAACAGCTGATGGGATTTGGATGAAATTTGGCACAATGGTAGACCATGACTTAGACCATAAATAGGTCACTTCTACCCAGAAAAGGACATTACATGGGCAGAGCCTCGAAAAAAATCCATTAAAAAATATTTACCTGGCGGCAGTTCGGTCGTCATGCTCGTAGAATGTTCCCCGCTTGGGGATGTACTGCGGATTGCTCCGGTCCTCGTCATCATCTACACGACGCTCCGATGTCTCCTGTAATTCAAGGTTTACATTAAAAAAACATCATCCTGGTGAGGTTCCTGTGCATCCTACTGCTATTATAAATGTGAAAGTTTGGCTGTTTGTGAATTTGGATGTTTGTTAGGCCACCACGCCGTAACGGCTGAATGGTTTTGGATTAATTTTGGTACACAGGTAGATTTTAGGACATAGACTACATTTTATTCCAGAACCGTTCACGCGGGCGGAGCCGCGAGCAAAAGCTAGATTGATATATTGACGAACTCCCAGTGGAATGGGCACTCGCTCATTGAGCCGGCTGCGAAGCAAGAGGCCGTGGATTCGATTCCCGCACCGATCCACAAAATGTTGGTATTCCGGTGTGGGTGTTGTGGGACCGCAAGTCCCCCGTAGTTCCTGATACCCACGATACAAGCTAACCTAGATAGAGATCAGGATTGTGATTTGGGTGACTGTTGGGTGTATTTATTTATATCTAATAAAAACTAGTCTTTAACGTGAACATTACTCAGTCCTCTTGTCCTTTCATTGACCTATCTCTGTTCTTTTATTGTTTTATGTTCAAAAATTTTTTCTACACCTCACCACACAATGAAAATTATGCATAAATTATATGTCTGTTGTTTGAATACAAAATTATTTTTAATTATCTCAACTTAATGAGTTTTTTTAATGGTTCTAAGCGAACTTACGGTTTGACGGTAGGCAGCGGCTTTGCTGTGCCCTAGCATTGCAGAAGTCTATGGGCGGCGGTGACTACTTAACATCAGGTGGCCCGTTTGCTAGTCTGCCTATCCAGGCAATAAAAAAAAAAAAAGTCGAAATGGAAGTAGTGTCTGAATGACGAATTTTTTTCAGATAATTTTGAGACCGAAAGTCCCTCATGGTTCCTAATATCCAAATAGATTAAACCCATTGTGCGGTCAGGACTATGTGTGTATATGTGATCATTGAGTGTATTTATCTATACAATTGGTCTCATAAGGATTGAAATTCCAGCAATATATAATTATATACATTTTGTTCTACATAATCAGCCACGAGACGTGACTTTCAGACATTGTCAATGTGAGTGTAAACAATGAATTTTTATTTTATTCAATTACAATTTACAAGGTGGTATGTGAGAGGCCGTCTCTCGTATGTGAGAGGCCGTCTGGGTTTGTACGATCGCTTTGTCTATTTCTGCCGCCAAGCAACAGTGTGTAAGCACTGTTCTGTTTCTGTTTGAAGGTCATTGAAGCCAACAACTTATGTCTCGGGGTAACGAGCACAGTCCAATGCCATACAGAGCTTTGTAATTCAAAGTTCTGTATGGTGTTGCTTCTGTTTATGGGTAGGCGTGGCACTTACCATCAGGCGGGCGACGTGCTCGTCTCCTCATTCAAGCTAATAAAAAAAAAATGTACTTATTTCTTACAGATATTATATATACATAGCTTTCTGCACAGCTTTTCCATAAACACTCATCCGTACGTGCAATATGATTAGAAAGAATCCGAAGATTTCTCTTTACATATTAATTAATATAATATAGAATATATTATATACATTATTATAACAGCGAAATACCACACACTGACTAACTGATCAATCAAGAAATCTAAAAATTTCCCAAATTCCACTCCCCTTTCCTTCAAGTTCGGCAACGCGCCCATGATTATTTTAGTATTGTGGGCGTACATGGGCAGTGGAGATCACTTACCATCAGGTGACCCACTTGCTAGTTTGCCGGCCTATACTATAAAAAAAACTATTATACATATAATCATGGAATTCGGTCAGACAGTTTACGTAAGTAAGGGCCGGCTAAGAAATGAAAAAAAAACAGTTAAACTTTACAACAGTTGTGTATACTTCTAAACCAGTAATACTATGTTGATTATGATTTCAATTGATTTCATTATGAGAACATTTCAATGTCATGGCCGCTGATGGTTGAAAAGATGAATTATACACAAGTCTTTGTTCCATCTTTACAAATATAGATAGGGGTCCCGTCCCCTTGTAAATCTCATGCCCTTCAAGATTATACAATATGTAACAAAAATCATGTTGGGCGTTTAACTGTGATATCAGAATCGATATTCAAACGTAATGAAAAATCTCGCATACGAAAATTGGGCTGTAAAAATAACCATATTTATTGTTTAATCTTTAATTAATTTATCGTTTGTAAACCATATTTCGATTGATTACCTCTTTTTTTTTTTTTTTATCCTGGCTCGGCAAAGTGACTACGCTACACCTGATGGTAAGTATAGCGCAATCCATGAATACTGTCGACCAACGATAGACACTGAATCAACTGCAAGATCGATGGCTTGCAGCCAGAGCGAGATAGCAAGTTGCGGCTTCCACGTACATCAAACGCTCCGTGGCGTGCGCGCGCCCCCGCCTTCGTCAATAGACACAGAAATTCAGATGTAAATAACATTTGTAAAATATGTTAATTTTTTTAAGCTACCTGTGTATTATCTTTTTGATTTAACTGTTTTTATTAAGTTGTATAGATGTATGTCTATCTTCACGACGCAAAAAGGGCCGACAGAGTTTTTGTTACATATTGTACATAATAAGTTATACTAAAGGAACAATTTAAGATGTTAACAGGTGTTTATACTTTATATGCATTGAAATAAGAAACTACAAGGATAACTCTCATAGGAATCTGCCAAAAATACGTCTCCACTTACTTAAAGATGCAAAGGTTCACGTAACAATAATTAATGAACATTCAAAATCAACTTTATTTCATAAAAGTTAATGTCTAAATATTAAATTTCTAAATTGAGATACAATGTTCTGCACCACTGTAAACATTTAGACGTATTAAGTGACAACTAGAGATCATGAATCAATTTTTATGAATGAGCTGCACAGACTTTTGTAGCCCCGCCCCCTTGCAAAAAGTTTTGGAGGGGTAATTTTTTTGCTTGAGTAAAATTTCTTATGATCTTATTTTGATGTTTATATGTATCCATCCACACATGTAAACAAGTTGCTCAGTTGCCCTTTGCTATAATATAATATATAAAACATTGATAGCTACTTTTCAGTGAGTTTTACTGTTTGAAGTGATTTCTCATCAATAATTACAATTTTAGGCGAAATGTGAGTGTACTGGTTACACCTGTGCCTATCCCTTTCGGGATAGCAGGTGTGAGTGCATATGTATGTTTGTTTGTTTACATTTTCAACAGTTTAAAACTTATAATTATAAACATTAAAAAAAAACAACCTTTGGAAACAAAGTTGTTTTACCTATTATCAAATGTTACTTTTTTTAGCTTGAGTGACAAAACAAGCAGGTTGCTCACCTGATGGTAGGCGGCAGAAATAGACAAAGCAGTGGTGCCAATCCAGATACGACACATACGAGGGACCCGACTTTGTAAAAATTATAAATCACATATATGGATGGAAATAAGTCCTTTTGAAAAGTCACTTGTAAGTAAATCTGAAAACTTAGGATCCTCACCATACAGGCTTTGCCTAGTGTGAGGACCACAAGCAATCTACTCACATCTTTTAACTATTGTTAGGCTCCCATTTTCGTTGAATAATCGTAATTATAAATGACATATGTAATTTTTCCGTAAATAAATATATTATTATTATTATTAACAATTAGGGTAAATTAAAATAAATCATGATTCATCAACTTTTACTGCTGTTTATGATTATTATATCTATAGTATACTTAAATCATATTAGTCATCATTAAGACAGTTTTTATGTAGCTGTCTTTATCTTAAACTTTATTATTGAAACAACCTTAATAATTAAACCTAATTGTCCTTTGTGTTTTTTATTTGTTATTTATACATATAAATAGTATGTTTACATGTGTATAGGATATACAAATGAAGTACCTATTATTTTACTATATTGATGCTTGAATTTTAAAACCGACTTTTACCAAAATTAATATTTATATAGAAACTCACCTGGCTGTCAGGGTCTCGATCAGATGTCTCCGACTCACTGCCCTGCGTGTCGTAGTCGGACTCATGCTGCCCATCCTGCAAGCAATCCTGCACTTTTAACAACTGCATCCTACAGCTCAAACAATCTTGTTTACAATCAACGTGGCGTTCTAAAATTAAAGTCTAAACACAACGGCTGCGATACAGTGAGTGGTAGACACTCGTGACCTCAATATAACGAAAAGAAATGTAAATTCCGTCACGCGAGAACGCGGGAGAAAGTGTCGTCGTAATACTTGCACATTCAAAACGAAAGTACCGGCCACCGTGGCCGCCTGTACAAAACTCACATTCAAAGAGTTATTGTGCTCGATATCTTGCGATGCGTCCGAGTATTCGCCAGAATCGTCTTGCTCCCGTCTCCTTGCTTCGGACGTCATGTCGCCGTCCTCCCTAGTCACTTGTAAAACTTCCAGATTGATGGTTTAATTTCACAATTGAAAAACAAACAGCGGCGTCGTTCGCGCACGGTTTTCGGCGGCTTACAAGAAAACCCTCCTCTCGTTTTACGGAAAAATGAAATGAAAGAACGTCAAAACAAGCAAGGGAATCCGGCGGCCATAAAAAAGTTTACGTTCCGTTTGTCATTGACACGGTGCTTAATTTAATAGTATGACAACATTAAATGGATTCTTAAAAAATGTATACATGCAATCATAAAAACTGTCATTATCATAATTAATATAATTTTCAGGTAACTAATAGTAATAGTTACCTAAGGTTATTTATTGTAAAATTATTCAATACAAACCGTAATTTTTATGTTTAGCATGCATGTTTCATTGAGTTTTAGTCTCATTCATATTTTTACAAGGTGATATTCTAGTTATAAAAATTGACTGTAGATATCTCAAAGAAATTATATTATAACAAAATTGTAAAGAACACAAAATTTAGTTTTTATCAATTTACTTATCTTCTAATAGCTGTGTCTAGAATGTCATCTCGATTATTGTCAATTTGGCATTTGCTCCATCTGACAGATGTCAAAAAACCGTTTGTTGACATGGTTTAGGTGAAACTTCCAAAACTGCACTTTATCTCCTCTATCTACAAAAACCAAAGGCCAGATTTTGTTAGGCTATTCTTGAAACATTGGACAAATAACTAGAACTACAATGGAAAGGTAACAGCAATAAAAAATTGTGGCCATTGCAAATTACGTTTAATTTTTGGCAGACTAATAACAGTATGATCTTGACTGATTATAAATGTTTTAGCGCAAACTCGACGAATGAAGAGGGCTCAAAGACTGTAACGTTGATAGCCAAAGGTTTATTGGAGTTATACGAACCTCCACTGGCCACAATAAACACACATTTAAAGGAATTAACGTGAGTACATAACTGTAACCATTATCTATGGAAAGTGTAAGTAATCCACCAACATCAAAAGTCAACCTCACCTGCATGTGCTAGAGCCATGCTGTAGACAATGTTGTCTACAGCATGAATGACAGCTTGTCTGGGTCATTACCATGGTCTCTCAACACCGACATAAAGTAGCAGCTTGCTTCTGCATTTCGGACATTCATGCCAGTTATCCTAATATTATAAACTAGCTTTTGCACGCGGCTCCACCCGCGTGAATGCCTTTCCCGTATATAAAAGTACCTAAGTAGCCTAAGTTACTCCTTATTACATCTGCTATCTGCCGGTGAAAGTTCCGTCAAAATCGGTCCAGCTGTTGCAGAGATTAGCCAGAACAAACAGACAGACAGACAAAAATTGTAAAAAATGAATTGATATATGTACTGTATATACATTCATATGCATGTAGTAAAAAGTGTTTATTTTAATATTACAAACAGACACTTCAATTTTATTTATTTGTATCGATATGAAAACTGAGTTAATTTAGGCGTGAAAGTTTATTTCACCTAGCCTAAATTGCTTAACCAATTTTGATACTAAAATAGATGGGACCCTGGAGATGGTTATAACCTACTTTTTTCCCGGTTATTGGCTATCTTGTATCCTGGTTATAGGCTTCTATCTTTATCCCAAGCTGTTCACCCAGGCGGGGCCGCAACCAAAAACTAATAGTATATAATGCCAACGAATTGTTGGTTTATTTTTTTTTCTCAGTGAGAAACAAGAAGCAGTTCACAGCATGATCACATCAGAGAGACAGAAAATGGAAGACTTACAGAATGATGTTATGCTTGATGCATTGGTAAGTATTGTGAAAAAATAGATTCCTCACATAATAATAATATACTAGCCCTGTATTATATACGTCCCACTGCTGGGCACGGTCCTCCTCTAATGAATGAGAGGTGTTAGGCCTTAGTCCAGCACATTGACTGAGGCTGGCGCTGAGGTTTCGAGTTTGATCCCGGGTCGGGTAAAAGTGATATTGAGTTTTTCTATTAGGAAATGCCCAGTATCAACCTGGAGCGTGGAATTTGTGCCAGGTTTGGTCATATGATATATGCGGTCGAACCTAAGACCTCAGCACAGGAGTTGTAACGTGTACACATTACAACCACCACCAAGGCTGTCACTAAGGACAATAACTCCATTTATGTAACATTTCAGCACCAATATTGAATATACTTTTTTATATATATTTTTTCTTTATTTTACAGCTAGCAGACATTGCCACTAACCGAGTAAAACTTATGTCAATATCAAATTCAATGATGGGACTACATAAAAGAGTTCAGTCATTGCAAGTGAGTTGGTTTTTGGATAATTTCTCAGTTTCTCATCTTATTTTTTTTTTATTAGATTGAATGCATATGAACATAAGGGACTACTCTATTGTAAAATGACATTGAACCTAGAACATAAGGGACTCCTCTATTTCAAAATAGTCCAGCAACTAATTTGAATGCAGTCTCAATGTCATATAAAACATACTTAGCTTATACATTGAAGGAACCTTACCATGTTATCTTTACAGACAAGAGCAGCGAATGTAGAGAAAGCAGCTAGAAATCGAGCAGCGAGTCAAAGTAAACCGTCGAATAGTTAGTGGTACTGCAAGTGCTAGTAATATTATAGAGTTAGCGCCTGTTTCACGAACTCTGAGTAAAAAATTAACCAATAAAATATGACACATTCAAATACAAGTCATGTCGCGTGTAAGGGGATCGCTTCCGAACCCGAAACGGTAATAAAATAATAAATAAACACTACACTCACATAAACGGAAAACACTATTCTTTTGTTGTTTACCATTGCCATTTTGGAAACGTAAGCCCGCAATGTAAAGCGTACTAATGCTCGGGCTCAACGACCCGCGCGCCTATACTCAGTCGTGTCACACAGTTGAACCCGAGCGTCCGCTTCAGTTGATTTTTTATTAGCATTGCATTACGTTTTTAGGTAAAATACCATTTGTATTACTATTTGAATAAAACGTCATTGTATTTATTGGTCCAAACAAGACGGTGCGGAAAAAAAAATCTAGACTTATTTCGCTATTTTTTTTTTGTGGTATCGTGTCTGTAATCATCAGCACTATCACCTGGCTTCATTTTTGAAAGCGGTTCGCTTACACCCAGTATATACTTAAAGAAAGATTCCTGCTGGGAACTATAAAATATGCTGTTTTATATGTTAATTGATGGTTAAATCTTACTTGAATATTGTGGAACAGGCTCTTACTATGAAAGACACGATGTGATTTTAATCAAGAGGATATGTTACATGTCTGTGAAACAGAATGTTATTGTTGGAAATAATGGGCGTATTCGGACAAACAAAGTGCTAAGTAACTAAGTTAGTCTAAGGTGAAATGGTTCCACAGATGTGAGCCAATAACCCGTTTGTGGTGATATCCTGACACTGTGCAATTCGCAGACATCCGCACCATAAATAGAATAAAAAATACAACTAAGTTAGACACTCAGCATAAAGGTCAACCCTATTCATATGGTACTATTGGTTACAGTAGTTACTGTAGACTTATTTATTGTTTAATTTAATGACGAATACATATGAAGCTAAGCAAAATAAGGTACATCGGATGAAAACGAAGCCGCATGTTCGAAGACTCTAACTTAAATTAGGTACTCAGAAATTTGTTCGCACGAACATGCCCAATAATTTATAAAACGTTTTATACTATTATAAAAAGGAATTCAGGTCAAATTAGTTGTTTATATTAGTCAGTTATGACAGACAGTCTAGTAGCAGCCTGATTAGGCTCAGAAACCGTGAGGTGCTGGGTTCAAATATCAGGTCTAATCATAATTTGTTTCAGTTACGCATAAGTTACCCGGTATTGCGATAAGCGCGCTCGCTATCACATCATGGGTTAGAAATAAGCTCAACGACCCGGGGGTTTGTGACATTTCTGCCTACCCCTTCGGTGATACAGGCCTGAGCTTATATTATGTAATGTCATAAATAAAATTCCCACAGAAATTTGAATATAAGAATATTCTATTATATTAGTGTATGATATACGGTAGCTCTATGGATCGGGGAATTCCATCCGCAATCCGCTAATAAAAAAATATATATGGCCAGACAATATTTCTTTAGTTGCGATTATGTTTGTAATGTAATTGGATTACAGAAACAAGGTATTAATTATATTAGAAGTATATAATTCGTTAATAATATGTTACTTCCAACTATATTTGATTATAACTGTTTAACCAATTTTTTAAAGGGATGTACTATAAAAAACAACTTTCGATATTGGTCATAAAATAAGGGGACGGCCTAGAGCCCATCGACACGCGTGCAAAATCGCGAGCAATTCCGTCTGAAATACCGTGCAACAGTCGTGCAACTTGAGCTTTCGCGTGGTGGTTGTGGTATGACCCCACCCGGGGTCAAAACGCGGTTGTTTGATATCGCCTGCACCTTAGCTGGGGCGTAGTTGCAGCTGCGGAACGAGATTGCCCGTTTAAACGCCACAACGGCGTCCTGCTTAGTCTTAATCTCACCCTTAGAGGTGACGATGAGAGCCGGGCGTGTAGTGGGTGGACGCGCTGGTGTAGGCTCTATGTTGGAGCGGACGCTCACTGCCGGGACTGCAGTGACAGCAGCATAAGAGGCGCGCGCCTGTTGCTTTTGTTGAAGTAGTTGCTTCGCTTGCAGCGCCTGAACCGCTGCCATATGCCTGCCGATCTCCTCCCGAACGCAGGCGACGATTTCCTGCTTCATGGTGTTAGTGCTGTCGCTGGACGTGGTAGTAGGTGCGGTTGTTATGGTGTTGACGCTACCTGCGAAGTTGGCGAGCTTCCGCGTAGCCAGTCGGATCTCCTCCGAAGCCATATTAATGAGTCGCTTGTTTGAAGCTGTCACACTTTTCCCCTCGTTGACCGCCTTTGTGATGGCGTTTGACAACTGGTTGACGACTTTTTCAAAGGTGTCCAAATCGGTGACTGCCGTGGCCGGCAGTTTGGGGGGGTCGGTGGACGACGGAACTTTTGTCTTCTTCTTCCCCCCTGGAGGGGCGGCAGCAACATCCTTCCCTTTTCCGGAGAGGGGAGGCTCCGATGGAGAGGCCTCCATCCTGTTTTGCTTAAAGCATATAATGGCAGGCAATGCAACTTATGCAGGCAGTGCAGATTTATGCAGCTGATGCAGATAACGCAGATGATATGCAACCAGAGCAGCCAATGTAGACTATCCAGATAATGCAGGCGATGTGCAGATGATAGATCTTTAATTGGCCCGCGTACGCAGACGATGCAGCCTATGCAGATTATCCAGATAGTGCAGGCAATGCAGGCGATGTGCAGATGGATCTTTGATTGGCCAGCGCACGCAGACGATGCAGCCGACGGAGACTATCCAGATGATGCAGGTAACGCAGGCGATGTGCATATAGATCTTTAATTGGCCCGCGCACGCAGCCACTGCAGCCAATGCAACCAAAGCAGCCGAAGCAAACAATGCAGATGATGCAGATAGTGCAGATAATCCAGAAAATGACGATTTTTTCACCGCTTTTCCCAATTTGGGGGAAAGCTCTCATAAGTGCATGTCGTGGTCGCCTGTAATTATGGCAACATTTATATTTAAACTATGTAAGGGATGCGGTGTATTGCATGTGAAAATGTATGTCATGTTGGCGATCCTAAAATAAATAAATAAATAAATAAACCACTGCACTTTCCACTTCACCACCCAAATCAACACACTGCCAAGTCTGTTACGCACCCAACGATATAAGTTTCAAGGCGAAATTCATCTTTAAGACGACCGAACAGATTTATTTTACGCGGAGCGACACATAAACGATGCGTTCACGGTGGCGTTCTCGGAGCAACTCTGCTAACCCATATTAGGCAGCGTCGTGGTCTAAGGCCTTACCCCTCTCATTCAGTAGAGGAGGCCCGTGCCCAGCAGTGGGATAATATCACACAGGATTGTAAAAAAAACTATTTTTTTTTAAGTATTATTGTTCTCAAATCCATATTTAAAATCGATGAGAGTTTTCTGGAATTTTCATAAATAAAACACACATCTATAAGTAATATTTATTTAAAGTACTTATATTACATTTGTAAGTACTAATACAAAATAAATACTATGTTACCATAATGGATACAGTACTTTATCACTGAAGTAGGCATAAAAGACTCTAAAGAAAGACTTAAATGAATAATAAGAAAAAAGCACTTGCGAAATGGTTATGGACCCAAGAATGTAACTGCAGCCTGAATCAAACAAGAGTTAAAAAAATATCTTTGTTTTTTTTGTGGTCCAAATTACTTAGAATAGGAGCTGTTCAATTTTTTTTTTGTCGAAAACTATTTTGTTTTTTTTTTTCATTAGACGCCTTTGCTTTACTTAATGTTATAAGTAGTGCTTAAAATCTTTGAACAATTTAGATTTAATAATGTAACAAAATATCTAATACTTTGCTTATACATTAAAAAAATTACTTAAACTGTTTTTGGTAAGATTTTAAGCAATACTCATCTCTTTAATCTTATCTAGAATAAGACTTTAGATTTAACTTTGCATTCCTGTATTACTGTGAATTTACTTTAAGTTAACGGCGTGTACACACTATGCCAGTTGTTCGGGATAGAAAGCAATTAAATGCAGTTTTTATTTTCGTGGACAATCTGTTTTCACCTTTTACAAGAAAATAATAAAAATAAAGTTTAATACTAAGTCAGTTACTTGCTATATGCACTAACTTATTTGAACATATACGCTTAAAATTCATTCAAATGCCTTAACTACGCTATATAAAGCACTAGAATAGTGTGTAACAAACAATAATAACTATAAAAAAATATACGAGATAGTCAAAAACAACTTTAAGTCAAAAGGCAGCATTCTTATTATTGCTTTCAAGAAATGTATTCTACATTTTTAAAACATCACTAATAAGATATTGTCTATCGATCACCAAATATAAGTTGGTAGTTGCCAGATCATTTAAAAATGTATAAAATCGGCCAAAATGTATATCTGTCGAATGGACTATTGACTAATACGCAAACTAAGTGACAATTAAATCTCGGCTTTATCTCGTTCGAATACAACTGGTATTAGATTAACGAACATCTACGAGCTCTGAGTTGCTCGATGTTATGTGTTTTTGTTAAATTAGTATCAGCCTTATTTGTAGGAGTATAAGAGTCATTTTCAATCGTTACTCCGTCTACTACCAACTTATATTATGATGGTCTCTAAGTACAAGATATTTCATGTCTAATACCTAAGTCATATCCTAAAATTTAAATGGACCTAAGACTAGTTAGAAATTGTTGTTTAAATTATTTTTTGTTTTTGTTTTTATTAAATGGCAATTATGATTCACACGAAAAATATTAATGTACTAAATACTGTACAATAAATTTTATTTTATGATTTTTGTCTATGGTTTTTGGTGATATGTCGAAATGATTGTGTTAAATCTGTGATGTCATACACTAATGTATTAAAAATATAATTTTCTTATACTAGTCGGTCAGAGATCGTATCCTAAAGTAACAAATCAACCATCGTGTCGTTTGATGTTCAGGGATTTTGGGAACGGACAAAATAATATTCTAAATAATGTGTAGATTTTTGCCGCCATTTTCATTATTTATGTTTTTTTTAGTTTAGCTCACTATGTTATCTAATAAGATTTATATAATATTTATTTATTATAGATCCTTAGATTTTTACAGTATCAAGGTACATTTTAAATTTACGAAACTCTATAAATACTTGTGCTGATACATTTGACATTAACACTACGTGTAATACCTAAGGCACTAAACATGTAACTGCAAAAAAAAAACAATAACGCAGAGTACGAGACTTTAACTTTCTAAAGGTTTTGTTTGCTGACTGTACAGTAGTACAGTGAGGATAGTAAAAATCTTGGGACAGTAAAATATAAATAGATTGATTAGTAATTGCACGTTATGTGTACGTTTGTAAATATGAAAAATCTTTATTGGACATCAAATACTGTGATACAACTTAAATTTAGTTTCTGCAGGCTAACCATGAGTTTGTCTCGGAAAATCGCTAGCGACGACGTAAGATATCTATAAAACTCAGTGGCGCCTCTAGCGGATACGTGAGGAACTAAATTTTGTCATACAAATATGGTTGAGGCACTGATCAAACTAGCGTAGCTGTATTTCAGTGGTCAGTAGTTTTGATTTGTATGGCTGACGCGTCAGCTGTCATTTACATTAAGTCAATGACAAGCACGCAATCATTGTTTCCATAAAAATCAAACACACAAACATGCAATTTGAATCATCTATACAATATGCTGACTGTACATAATACAATGTACATAATAAATATCTACCCCAAACTCTTAAAGTCATACCTTCATAATCATAAACAATATGGAGTCTCATACACGCGAACACATATAAATATCTGTATGATTGGTCCATTTTTAGCGCTAAACAAAAACTGACCAATCACGTAAACAGAAATGTACAGTTGGCAACATTAATTGGTATTAGATATGTGCGTTACCCAAAATCCCTAGTAACATTGAATAAGACAACACCTCGGCTGGTGTTCACCAGTTTGGTGGTGACACATAGCGGCGTGATGAGGTGGGCGCGATGTTATTTGCGCTGGTAGGCCTCCGTGACGTCACTCAGGACGGTCACCACGAACGACTCGATGCCGGACTCGTTCGAACCTCGAGCTATGCGGAAGTAGCCGTTCTCACCCCACGACGTACCCCAGCTGTTGGCGACGACCTGTAGATCATTTGTTTTTATAAAATTAGGTAAACTTGGTTTTTGTGTGGTAGAGCCACGCTGTAGGCAGTTTTTGCTACAGCATGAATGGGCCGGCTCGTCCGGGTCGTTACCACTGTCTCACAGAGAATCGACGTAAAGTAGCAGCGTGCTGCTGCGTTTCGTACGGTGAGTGAGATATCCGGAGGCCCAAATCCCCTGCCCTTCCCAATCCTTTAAGGTTGGCAACGCGCTCATGACTTGGTATTGTGGGCGTACATGGGCGGTGGAAACCACTTACCATCAGGTGACCCACTAGCTCGTTTGGCATATGCAATAAAAAAATAAATAAAAAAAAAGAGTTAATCCGACGTTTTGAATGGGATCAAAATCATGTTCATAGTTTCCGTTACATACGTATGAAGCTAATAAAAGCGTGTTAAAAAGGAACTCTCCTCCTAAATAAAGTTTTAGGCATCATACGCACTCACGCCTGTAATCCCCGAAGGGGTAGGCAGAGGTGTAACAAGTACACCCACATTTCGCCGAGCGTATTTCCGTCCCTTATGTGATAGGGGGCGAGCCTATCGCCATACCGGGCACAAATTTCAGACTCCGGGCTGATACTGAGCATTTCGTAATAGAAAAACCCAATACCACATTACCCGACCCGGGGATCGAACCCGAAACCTCAATCGTACGTACGCATTTCAACTGCGCCACCGAGGCAGTCATCATAACACTCACCCAAAATTTATCGCCGCGTTCTTCGCCCCATCCAACAATCCTGACGCTGTGGAGTCCTTGGATGTGATTGTCGCCGTGCCTCGTGTGACGGTACACGCCGTCGCGGTAGTGGAAGAAATCTTGATACACCGTCATTATCGCTGCAAAACCATGACACAATATTTATCTATTTAATACTAGCTTTTACTCACTTTCCGAAATAAAACGTAGCCTATAACCGTCTCCAGGGTCCCATCTTTCTCTACATCAAAATTTATCAAAATCGGTTTAGTGATTTAGGCGTGAAAGCGTAACAAACAAATAGTTTTTTTTTTCATAAAAAGTATCCCATGTTACTTCTTATACCTCCAAAAATATGTGTACAAAGTTTCATGATGATCGGTTTAGTTTTCGCGTGAAAGCGAAACAGACAAACTTACATTCACATTTATAATATTAAGATTGACAATATTTATTTGGCCCAGTGGGCGAGTAGCCGGCTGCGAAGCGAGAGGCCGTGGGTTCGTTTCCCACACCGCGATAAATGTTTACCTGATCTACAAATATTTGTTCCCGCAAGTCCCTCGTAGTTCCTGATATCCACGATACAGGTTTACCTAGTGTGGGGTCAGGACTATGTGTGTATTTATTTAACTAATGTGAAATATGTGTGTCATAACACCTGTAATATCTCTCATATTAATGCCAATACTGAAGAAACATTCTTCAAACATAAGAACCATCTCAAATTTTTGTTTTCGATCCGATAAAATCACATTGGTTGTCCTAGATTGGAATTTTCCAAGATGGCGATAGGCTCTACTTCCCACCATAGTAAAGAGAGAGACAAAATAATGAACAAGACATTTACAACTGGAGAAGCATATTTAAAGACTGCCTCGGTGGCGCAGTTGTAATGCGTACGCGTTACGACTGAGGCCAACGCAGATGTCTCGGGTTCAATCCCCTGGTCGGGTAAAGTGGTATTGCGTTTTTCTATTACGAAATGCTCAGTATCAGCCCGGCGTCTGGAATTTGTGCTCGGTATGGCGATAGGCTCGCCCCCTATCACAGTATGGGACGGAGATACGGTCGGCGAAATGTGGGTGTACTGGTTGCACCTCAGCCTACTCCTTCGGGGATTACCGGCGTGAGTGCGTATGTTAATCAATCACGCCTTAACGGCTGAATGGATTTCGATCAAATTTGGCACACAGGTAGATCATAACCTGAATTAGGATGAAGGATACTTTTATCCCAGAAAATACTTTAACTAGGCAGAGCCGCGAGCGAAAGCTAGTTTCATATAATATTCGCCTAATAGGTTTCACTAACTGGTAGGTCTCTGGTATAAGAGAGACTGTCTTGGAAGGGACCACCGCTGTGTCTATTTCTACAGCCAATTAAATGTAAGCAATGTTACGTTCCGGTTTAAAAGACATTCAAGCCAGTGAAATTACTGTGCATTATTAGACTCAAAATCTTATGTCTCGGGGTGACGAGCACAGTCCAATGCAATGCAGTGTTTTGTAATTCAAAGTTCTGTGTGGAGTTGCTTCGGTTTATGGACAGACGTGGCGCTTACCGTCAGACGAGTGACCTGCTCGTTTCGTCATTCAAGCTGATAAAAATAAATCAGAGTAGTATGCCATTATGTTTGAGTAGCGATATTATCGCCCTTGTTGGATTTCTTTTTATCTTTCCTTATGCAAACATTCACGTTCCGATTTGATAATATTGAGTGTTTTCAGATTATGCTCTTTGATATACCGTTTTGGTGTACTGAGGGCATCAGTAATGGCATAATCATGCTTACATTGTAAACGTGTTTTAAATACATACATACGCACTCAAGCCTGCAATCCCCGAAAGGGTAGGCAGAGGTGTAAGTACACCCACATTTCGCCGTGCCCATTTCCGTCCCATGATGTGATAGGGGGCGAACCTATTTTCCATACCGGGCACAAATTCCAGACTCCGGGCTGATACTGAACATTTCGTAGTAGAAAACAAAATATCACTTTTACCCGACCCGGGGATCGAACCCGAGACCACAGCGTCAGCCTCAGTCGTAACGCGTACGCATTACAACTGGCACCGAGGCAGTAATTGATCAGTTGTGATTGATAAACAACCATCCAAATTCAAACATTCAAACTTATGTAACCAAAAAGTAGGACAGGATAGTAGGACTAACCTTGCACAGGTCCTGAGGTCATGATATCATACATGATGTCCTGTTCATTCTTCAACCTGCCAGGAGGTCCAACCTTGTACCGGTCGGTGCGCTGCGGTACAACCGGTAAGCAACCGTCAGACAGTAAGTTGCCTGAAGGCCTGTACGGGCACTTGGTCACAGCAGCTTTGTATGGGAAGCAGTCAGCTTCTACCAGACTGGAAAAAAAGAAATAACCTTAACTCTATCCGAATTGATTGTAATTTTTACGTCTCACCTTCAAAATGGTCCATTTATGAGATAAAGCCTAAGATTCAAACAGGATTTTTATAGCATAGGCCGGCAAATGAGCAAGTGGTTAACCTAATGGTAAGTGATCTCCACCACCCATGTACGCCTACAATACCAAAAGAATTACGGGCGCGTTGCCGACCTTAAAGGAAATGGACAATTAAGGGATTGGGAAAGGGAGGGGAATTTAGGCTTCAGTATATCTCACTCACCGTACGAAACGCAGCAGCAAGCTGCTACTTTACGCCGGCTTTTTGAGACAGTGGGAACGAGCCGGCGCATTCATGCTGTAGAAAAGCTGTTTACAGCGTGGTTCTACTACTCAAAAATTTAATACAGTCGTTTATTGAAATCGACCGTAAATATGTTTACAAACTTTACTTCTTTATAATAGTGTAAAGTTCGTTGCTGTTTACTGACGATGTAATTTTGCCAGAAACTGTTCCAAAACCACTGATCCGTCATGAAAATAATTTATATTTTACTAGCTGTCCCGCGCGGTTTCTCCCGCAACTACAGCAGTGCCACCTACCGGGTCCAATTGTGAATCTAAACCATCCAGCCACCCAAACGCATACAAAAAAGATCATTCAAATCGGTCGGTCCAGCCGTTTAGGAGTTCAGTCGCATACACACGTACAGTAGAATTATATATACATATAAAGATTATATAATTTTTTTAATTTTATAGTTTCAATCTCATTGATTGTAGAGCATTGGAGATATAATTTTGTCTTTAGCACCAAAACAATAGGACGTAATATTATTATTGAAGACATATCTTTGCTAAAACTTAGATTAGGTTGGGTTACAATAAACTTTAAATCCGAATGACGGTGCATTTGGTTTTATCCGTTAAATAGGTTCCTTTTTTCTGTAATACTCCTTAATTAATACTTTATGCAAGTTTACATAGAACAACCCCAGAGAGTAAATCCTATCGAGTAGGTACAAAAATCCCCAAAATCGATCCACATTTTGCAGAGTTATGAACATACATAAAAAATATTTAATATTATAGTAGACGAGTATATCGAGTTTTGTTGAGTGGTAGAGCCACGCTGTAGACACTTTTGTCTACAGCATGTATGGGCCTGCTCGTCCGGGTCATTGTCTCACAGAAAACCGGCGTAAAGTAGCAGCTTGCTGCTGCGTTTCGTATGGTGAGTGAGATATCCGGAGGCCCAACCCCTTCCCAATTCCTTAATTATGCCTTTCCTTTAAGGTCGGCAACGCCACCATGATTCTTTTGGTAAGGTGGGCGTACTTGGGCGGTGGAGATCACTTACCATCAGGTACCCAACCCACTTGCTCGTTTGCCGGGCTAAGCCATAAAAAACAACCTCATCCTTTTTGATGTCGGTAAAAAAATTGCTCACCCGTGTTCACTGGCGAAGTTCCAAGCAACATCTATGTGGCCGCCATTACATCCTTGCTGCTTCCTTCTGTTGCACGATAGAAGAGTCTGAGGACTCAGCAACTTGCTCTCAGCTCCATTAGACTGAATCGCGAATCTGTAATACAAAAAGGTTGATGTGTTTAATAATAATGCATACGGACATACGCACTCACGCCTATAATCCGCGAAGGAGGTGTAACCAGTACACACATATTTCGCCGAGCGTATCTCCGTCCCATGATGTGATGTGGGGCGAGCCTATCGCCGTACCGGTGACAATTCCTGACTCCAGGCTGATACTGAGCATTTCGTAATAGAAAAACCCAATAATACTTTCGCCCGACCCGGGGATCGAACCCGAGACCTTAGTGCCAGCTTCAGTCGTAGCGCGTACGCATTACAACTGAGCCACCAAGGCAGTAATAATACTGCTTCACCGTCTACAGGCCTCCTCTCCGAATAAGGGGTTAGGACTTAGTTCACATCGCTGGCCCAATGCGAGTAGACAGACTTCAATACCTTTAAAATTCTTATGGAGAATATTTTCAGATATGCAGATTTCCTCACGATGTTTTTCCTTCAACGTTAAAGCAAGCGATAATGAACAATGAACTTCCCGATCAGCCATCGCCGCTTTTCGAGAAAGCATGTGTCACAAGTAGATACTTAAATAAATACTTTTTTGCACGTATTACTATATCGTTGCGCCACTAAGTTACGGTGAATTGACCGTAACCCAATATTACCATCTCGCTTACTCTAAACTAGAACCCTTCTCGGCCTCCCTGTCTGTCAGCTGTAAAACTCTCGCGTTATGATATCCAATTTTACTTCTAAACAATCCGTCTAGTAGTATACATTAAAGTTTTTGTATTTACGTGATATTTTATAATAGACATGACTGTGATTGTACATAGGTACTGAGAATGAAGGCACTACCATGCAAAACAAAACCTACTGATATTCTCATAAACAAACACATGAGTACACACACTCATTTATTGTTAAATCTTCATTATTTAAGTGAAAAGAAGTTGCTGTTCTGCTAAAGTAAGAAGGAATATTTGTTCATTGTTTTTTTCTGGTCATGCTGTTATTAAAGATACAATAATGCACCAAAAATGTTTAGTAATAAGGATAACATTGTAATCTACGTTTATAACACATAAATGTTTAAGTAAACAGAAATTGCTGTTCTGCTAAAGTAAGTAAGTCTATTTGTATGTTTTGTTTTGTTTCTGGTCATGCTAAGACCATCTGTTATTAAAGATGCAATAATGCACTGAAAATAATTAGTAATAAGGATAACATTGTAATCTGCGTTGATAATAAATAAATAGCAAGATGAAAAAAACTATTTGTTCTATCTACACCAGCATTTACTTGTAGGACCAAGAATACTGTCATCTTTGAATAGGAATTCAAAAATGTTACCCAGACAATGATCTCATTGTTTCCTTTATAAATAAACAATAAATACACCCAATAGCGTATCAGTAATAATAATCGTGGGTATCAGAAACTACGGGGAACTTACAGTCCCAAAACACCCAGATACAAAATAAAAGTTTGTGGATCACACTTTTGCCTCCGTCCGGGGATCGAACCCACGGCCCATCGTTCAACAACTCACTGCGACATGGAGACTTAAAACAAAAAACAATTCACATTCAACAAATCCCCCAGATTCCCAAACAAGCCGAGCGGGTTATGAAGTGTTACTCTTGTTTCTTGTGGCGGGAATGTCAAGTGAGTCTAAAAATAACGCGGACCAGGCGCCCGGTCGAGTGGTTGTATCACTCGAAACGCTGTGTTGCCAAGCAAGCTGGTTTCTTAGGGTTACCGGATCTTTTATTTAGAAACTATTATATAAAATGGCTGCCTCGGTGGCGCAGTTATAATGCGTACGCGTTACGATTGAGGCCGAAGCTGAGGTCTCGGGTTCGATCCCCGGGTCGGGTAGTGGTATTGGCTTTTTCTATTACGATATGCTTACTATCAGCCCGGAGTCTGGAATTTGTGCCCGGTATGGCGATAGGCTCGCCCCCTATCACATAAGGGACGGAAATACGCTCGGCGAAATGTGGGTGTACTGGTTACACCTCTGCCCACCCCTTCAGGGATTACAGGCGTGAGTGCGTATGTATCTTTAATTATCGCCCGCTTTAACGGTGAAGGTAACATCGCGAAGAACCTCCATACTTGAGAATTCTTCATAAGAATTTCGAAGGTATGTAAAGTCTGGCAACCCGCATTAGGCCAGCCTAACCCTTCTCATTAGTAGAGAAACCTCGAGCCCAGAAGTGGCACGTATATAATGCAAGGATGTTTTTTTTTTTGTTAAGATTGAATGACGAAACTAGCAAGTTGCTTGCCTGATAGTAAGCTGCCACGCAAGCCACGCCTGCTCATAAACAGAAGCAACACCACACATGCAAATAAATTGTTTCCTTCTCTTTCTTTCTATTAAGAGAGATCTACGACCTAGTACTCAAAATCATTTGCCCAGCTGTTAAACACTTCCAAATTGAAATGCCTTACCTATCAGAAGCAACACCTGCGATGACCACAGCCCAGTCGGAGCCGCACCAGCCTTGGTCCAACACAGGCGATATAAACTGGGACCAGCGCTCCCTGGCGTCAAAATGAGTTGGATAATCAATGTCCTTGTCATAGCGTATCGGACCCATGCGCCTTGTCTCCATACTCAGCGGGAATGTACCTGGAAAGATATACAATTAAGTCTATTTTTAACCGACTTCAAAAAAGGACGAGGTTCTCAATTCGGTGCGCTTTTGTTTTTTTTTATGTTTATATTTCTCCGCCAATTGAGGACCGATTTTGTTGAAAAAAAATTCACTCCTTAGATTTTAGCTGCGATATGGTCCCATATAAATTTGGTTAAGATCTGATGGCGGAGTATGGTGTAATAAAAATAATCTCTTCAACGGACAACAGTACACTCATAGCGATTGTGTTTTTACATGCTATTGTTGTAACTACCACTAAAAATTTAAAAATAAAACAACGTTTAACAAAACTTAGAAACCGACTTGAAAATAGAACACTGAATAGTCAAAAATAACAAATTCTATCTATTCTATTCTCTTTAGAGTCGGTGCCTGTGTCGCTACCGGGCAAATAAAATTGCACCGACTCCATAGAATTTGTTATTTTTGACTTTTTAGTGTTTTATTTTGAAGTCGGTTTCTAAGTTTTATTAAACGTATTTTTTTTTATTATACATATTTAAAGCAGCCGCAGCTCAGTGGGGAGTGGTACGGACTGTTGAAAGTCAAAACCACTTCCAAGAGCACACACCACTGACTTTTCTAAGTTATGTGTGTATTAATTGTTAATTATCGCTTGCGTTAACGGTGAAGGAAACATCGTAAGGGAACCTGCATACCTGAGAAGTTCTCCATAGGAATTTCAAAGGTATGTGAATTCTGCCAACCAGCATTAGGCCAGCGTGATGGACTAAGTCTGACCCCTCTCATTCAGTAGAGGAAGCCCATTCCCGGCAATGGGGCATGTATAATATATAGCATAGGCCAGTAAACGAGCAAGTGGGTCACCTAATGGTAAGTGATCTCCACCGCCCATGTACGAGTACGCCTACAATACCAGAAGAATTATGGATGCGTTTCCGACCTTTAAGGAAAAAGATTTTTAAGGAAGGGGATTTGTACCTCCGGATATTACACTCACCGTCCGAAACGCAGCAGCAAGCTGCTACTTTACGTCGGTTATCTGTAGGACAGTGGTCGAGCCGACCGATTCGCACCACTGTTTTCTACAACGTAGCTCTATCATTCATGCACGTGGCTACGCTGTATATTTTTTTCCTAATTTATACTTTCCCATTATTGTAGAAAGGCCCTCTCTCTTTGCTTTCATTTCATCTTTGGCTCAAATACATCCCGATCGTACAGCTATATTTAAAAAAAAAACAACATCGATTGATCGTACATCTGCCTGTAATCCCCGAAGGGGTAGGCAGAGATGTAACCAGAACACCCACATTTCGCCGAGCGTATCTCGGTCCGAGCGAGGGCGAGCCTATCGCCATACCAGGCACAATTCCAAACTCCTGGCTGAGACTAAGCATTTAATGATAGTAAACCCCAATATCACTTTTACCCAACCCGGGGATCGAACCCGAGAGCTCAGCACAGCAGTCACCGAGGCAGAATCGATATAAAAAAATGATGATGATGTAGGCACTTGTATCTGTTCAAAACAGAAGTCACTACTTAGGTGTTTTTATCCTTACATTATGTATGTAGGAATCATGTAGGAATACATTATTATCTAATCCTTTACATAATACATAATTCAAAGTTTTTTTAAGTTGTCAAGTAAACGTTTCTGTCAATAATTTGATCTGTGACAGGTCTAGATTATATCATAATAATTTTATTTACTTAATGGATTCAGTACATTTTTACTCATTTTCTTTATGTTATATATGCATATTGAATTCAAAAATAAAAGTAAAAATAAGGAAACGAAAAGAGAAATTGTTAAGTCAATTCAACAAGTCACTGTTTTGTTTCTGTTTCAAGGACATTGAATGCAGTGAAATTACTAGGCTTTAGACTTAACATCTTATGTCTTTAGTGACGAACGCAGTCTAATGTCATGCAGTGCTTTGTAATTAAAAGTTCTGTGTACTGTTGCTTCTTGCCATCGGGCGAGCGCTGCCCGTTTCGCCACTCAAGCTAACAAAAAAATTAATAATAGTTTTTAAAAAATATGTTTTTAATAAAATTCATTAATATTTTGAATCGTCATCGGTCCTTGATAAGTATGCCAAATTTGAGTTAATCGTCGAGTTGACGTTTTGAAGGGGATCAAAATCATGTTCAAAGTTTCCGTTACATACATTCATGCATACGTATAAACGTAGCTAATAAAAGCGTATTAAAAACTTTGTTCCCGTTGTGTGTTGTGGGGGTCAGACGGCGGGTCGCCCCACATAATACCAAACCCACTATCAAATCATGATGGTGGCGGACCCTGTACCGTCATGCAGAAAGAAAAGGCCTCTGTTCTTGTGGATAACAATGAAAGTGTGTCAGCCAGTCAGTATGGTTTAATGAAAGTGAATTATATCGTGCATTCACTTGTTGGCAATATATCCTTCAGCTTTCACATTTCTCATTGTCTCATTAGACTTGTGGCACGTTAGGCTGAGTAACCGTAACGTTTTGAGCTCAAATCCCAAGAGACTTAAAAATTTAAGTTTTATTTATTATATTTTAGCCCTGTAATTACACACGTCCCACTGCTGTGCACGGGGCTTCTCTACTGAATGAGGGGTCATGCCTTAGTCCACCACGCTGACCTAATGCGAGTTGGCAGACTTCACATACCTTCGAAATTCTTGTGCAGAACTTCTCAGGTCTGCAGGTTTCCTCACGATATTTCCTTTCACCGTTAACGCAAGCGATAATTAACAAATACACACATAATTTAGAAAAGTCAGAGATGTGTGCTCTTGGGACTGGTTTCGAACCTGCGACTTTCTCTCGAGAGTCCGTACCACTCCCCACTGAGCTATCGCTGCTTAATGAATTAAATATATCAAAATGATTATAATACGCGTACCTATATCACGTTTAAGCAAATTTACATTTATTTATACTGTCTGAGTTTTATTTGTACATATGGTTTTATCTTAAATGTGGTAAGTTAACCTACATCCTTTGTTTCGCGGTATTTTTAATGAGGAATATATAATAAATGAGACATGTTCGAGGGGCCCGAATTGGTTCCAAGGTAACCACAACAAATGTAGAGGTTTCGTCAATATTTATTATCATCCAGTTACTTCAGTCCGGCATAGTTCTGGCGACTGGTGATCTCCAAATAACAATTAAATGAAGACACACGTAACACAGAAAATTCAGAGGAGCATGCTTTTGAAGCAGAATGTGAATGGTACAGTTGGGAGGGGAAGGCCTAGACGAACTTTCATCGATCAAGTTGGAGATATCCTCGAGAAGGTCAGGTCAGGAGTACCTACCCTAAACCGACGTGCATGTATGAAAAATTTCATGAGAGTGAATGATGCCAGAGAGGTATGCAAGGATCGTAGCAAGTGAAAACCGTTGTCTCTGCCTACCCCTATGGGAAACAGGCGTCTATGTATGTATGTATGCTTTTGGAGCTGGTTTTTTAATCTGCGACTTTCATCATCATCCGTACGCTCCGCTGAGCTATGGCTGCTTCTTAAACTAAATAAATAATATTAAATACATCCAACAGTCACACACATAGTCCTGACCCCACTCTAGGTTATCATGTATCGTTCCATTTCCTTTAAGGTCGGCAACGCGCCCATGATTGTTTTCGTATTGTGGGCGTACATGGGTGGTGGAGATCACTTATGGCTCGGTTGCCGGCTTATGATATAAAAAAATATAAAAAGATTGCCAAAGCGAATAATTTTAATCTTAGTACGGTACGCACAAACGGGTCGAATGCAGACTTATTTTTTTAGATTGGTTAATAGTGCAAAAAAATTTAATGATGCACTTCATTCCGAAGTCGTGTCGACCGTAGGAACAACAGACTACTTATTATGCATTTGACAGTTGGAAATAAAAGTGCTCAATAAGATAAATGTAAACATTTCTTACTCATCTAGTACAATCGTTAAGGGCAATGAGGGCACTTTGGTATTGAGGTGAATTTGATTTATTACTCTAGTGGTAGAGTCACGCTGTAAACACGTTTTTCTACAGAAGGAAAGGGATAATTAAGGGAATGTGAAGGGGAGGGGGATTTGGGCTTCCGGATATCTCATTCACCGTACGAAACGCAACAGCAAGCCGCTAATTGACGACGGTTTTTTGTAAGAAAGTGGTAACGTTACACGTAACAGCCCGTTCCATTAAAAAAAACGGTTAGAATAAATTATCTTTTCCCGTAGATAATTGTTTGAATATTCAGTTACCTTTGACAATGGAATTTCGAGCGCTAAGAATCATTTTATCGTGATCTTATTGCATTGATATAAGGTCGCAATGTCGAACATGGATAAAAATAATTTAATTACATATTAAATCATACATTATATCTTACGATGACATTACTCATGTATTTGGCTAACAATCTGATTAAATTAATGATCTCCGTTCATGATTTATCGTATTGTAACAAAAACTTCATTTCGACTCTATTACTGGCTGAATAGAGTCAATTTCCGAAAGTATTGTTTCAAACTTTGACATAATCATGCACAGATAGTTCTGCAATGACTATAACTTAATTTTAACTTTATTGACGTTCAACAGAATTGATTTTGGAATGTATTGTGTCAAACTATGACATAATTATGCACAATTGACAATGACTTGATTTATGTTGATCTTTATTTCTCTATAAGGATTGTTAGTAAGATTGATAAACAGAAAATTAGGTGTGGTACTACATCATCAGCCTTCATTGGGTCAAATGTATCAATGTAAAGCCCTATTTAATAAATTTGATTTATTAGATATAAGGCTGCCTCGGTGGTGTAGTTGTAATGCGTACGCGGTACGACTGAGGCTAACGCTGAGGTCTCGGTTTCGATCCCCGGGTCGGTTAACAGTGATAGAAATTCGTAATAATAAAAAGAATTCGTAATAATAAAAAGTATCAGCCTGGAGTCTTGAATTGTGCCCAGTATGACGATAGGCTCGTCCCTATAACATCATGGGATGAAGATACGCTCGGCGAAATGTGGATGTACTGGTTACACGTCTGCCTACCCCTTCGGGGATTACAGGCGTGGGTGCGTATGTATGTATTTGATTTCAAGACTTACCCAATTTATACACGATGGCGTCCTTGAGCTTCTTGCCTTGGAACTGGGAGTAGTTGTAGGCGCGCCAGCTGGATCCAGGCTGGTTGACCCCGTACACCACGTCACCGCTCATGAGACACGGGTCTTGGTCACAGTACAACTTGCTGGTGTTCGGAGAGTCAGGGTCGTCGCGGCATATGCTGTGGACAAGAAATTTATGTAAAATTTGCGGGTTACACCGCCTAAAGGCAGATTTAACACTTTGAGTGGTTGAGCCATGCTGTAGACAGATTTGTCTACAGCATGAATGGGCCGGCTCGATCGGGTCGTTACCTCTATCTCACAGAAAACCGACGTCAAGTAAAGTGTACCACGTGTAGGTGAGGTTGGCTTTGGGCCTAAGATGTTGGTAGCTCACTAACACTCCCATCTTCTTCCTCTTGCCTTTATCCCACTCCCAGTGGGGTCACATGTTACAGAAATTCGAAATTCTTATGAAGAACTTCTCAAGTATATAGGTTTCCTCACAATGTTTCCTTTACCGTTAAAGCAAACAATACTTGACAATTAATACACACACAACTTGTAAAAGTCAGAGGTGCATGCTCTTGTGGTTGGTTTCGAACCTGCGACTTTCATCTCGACAGTCCGTAACACTCCCCGCTGAGCTATCGCTGAGGCAGATAGTATAAATTTTGATTATCAATTACAAATTCCCTCACGCTTTACTCGCACGTTCATTCAATGCGTTGAGTCAACATAAAATTATCTTATCAGACTGATTAGGATGGTATATAAATCATAGTTTATACCGCATACTTCTTTTTATTTCGACCTTGCCTTATTCCGACTTACGCCCGGTTTCTGAAAGGCTAAAAAACACTAATCATATCTCATGTCAAGTTAAAATTGAGTTGCTAGAAGCGTGGTCATCACTTTTGATTTGGCACACATGTTAGATAACATAACTTTCAAATTCATATGAAAAATCGTATGTCAAACGCATTTGAGAGACATTTTTTTTTCACTAAATGACTTTTCAGTAACTCGAATTGATTTGACAGCGGTGTTAAAATCAAAGTTCTGTTAGTTGAATGTTGATTTGATCAGCCTTTCAGAAACCGGGTGATAGTGTTCTAGTCCGCCATTTTATTTAAAGAATTCGAGTTCGCCCGATCTTCCGGCCTGCTCATTTCATCACTAAAGCTAATAAAAAAAAAACCAAACGCCGTTCTAGGAGTTTACCTCTCATATTAAGGCAGCAAAAATGTTAAGGGTCTTTTAACATTTTTTTATGATAAATTAATTTGGTGTGCTCAATGGCTTTTTATAGGAGATACCATCAATTGGGCAAGTGGGTCATCTAACGATAGGCCCAAAGCCCACCTCACTGTCCCAATTCCTAAATTATGCCTTTTCTTTACAATCAGAAATCAAATACCCGCGTGGCGGCCCTAATGGTATATCTATGGCAAAAGACACATATTTCATACCTACTTATCAAAAAGTATTCCGTTCGTTAACATACACAGACCTTGGAATATGTTGTAAACATTTAACTTAATGTGAACTAAGGCGCCACACACACGGATATTTAGTCCACAGTTTTATTAGTAGATGGGAATTTCGTAATAGCATACATACATACGCACTCAAGCCTGTAATCCCCGAAGGGGTAGGCAGAGGTGTAACCAGTACACACACATTTAATGATGATGATTTGATTTGATGTGATAGGGGCGAGCCTATCGCCAAACCGGGCACAAATTCCAGACTCCGGGCTGATACTGAACTCTTCGTAATAGAAAAACCCGACACGGGGATCGAACCCGAGACCTCAGTGTCAGCCTCAGTCGTAACGCGTACGCATTACAACTGCGCCACCGAGGCAGTCTTTGCGGCAGACGTTGTTGCGTTTCATATGGTAAGTGATATCCAAAGGCACAAACCCCCTCCTTTTCACAATCCCTTAATTTTATTATCCTTTAAGGTCGGAATGTTTCGTGGGAAGTGTTGATCAATTACCATCAAGCGAGACCTGCTCATTTGCTGACTACTGCTCTTCCTCCACCTGCCCATATCCCACTTGCAGTGGGGTCGGCGCAACATGCTTTAAAACATGTTACAGAAAGATTTGGCTTGTAGTTTTTACGACCGGCCGCCTGTCTGACGTCAACCCATTCGGGGAGACTGAACACATTTATGACTAAAATTGGTCACACACAAGTTACATGCGATTATGTCGTAGGTATAATTTACGAGAGACTTTCGATCTCACAACAACCACAACCGAAACAAATATCGGGTCATTTAAACTTTTGTTCCGTGCTGAGATCAAACTCGGGGCCTCTCATTTCACAATCAGATACTCACTTGCTAGGCCATGTAGGTTAAAGCAAATAGCTAGACAAAAAAATGCCGTTTGTAATGCTCATTATGTACTACATAATGATTATAAAATACTTTTTATTCATTATGTCATAATTACTATAAAGAATTTTTCCAAGAGTCTTAAAATCTCCTATACCTTTACAATGAATGAATGCAGCGAGCAGACATAATGGAATTACAAAATGAATAAATAAATAACAAGTCCACGGAAACATTCGTCAAGGCTACATCACGTTAAGATGCTTGCTTATAAGTGGCAAATAAAATATTTATATAAAATATGTCAATATTTATAATGCACTCGATTAATCTGATCATAAAAAATGTATTTTGTAAAATCCAAATTGAACTCAACGACTAATTATAATTCTTAAGGCCAATATTTAAAATGCACTCGATTAGCGCTATATGAATAATAAAATTTCAATAAGTAATCGGCATTGCGTTATAAATTCTAATTTAAAAAATATATTTAAAGAACGTTATATTTAAAAGTCAGTAAGATCTCTCGACTCGATTAACTCGAATATAAAATAGTTTTAACAAAAATAAAACTTATTTTATTCTATTTTAGTTTTTGAGACGGTTTTATTTTTGTGAAATAGTTTTACTTTAAGTACTCAACATAAGTGATAGAATAATCAAAACCTAAATGGCAAATTTGTAGTCTCACATTCCTGATTTCACAGGTGGAATATTTTTTCAAATTGTTCATTTAATTGTTCATGACAGCCTTCGTGGCGCAGCGGGCGAGTAGCCGGCTGCGAAGCGAGAGACCGTGGGTTCGATTCCCGCACATGTTTGTGTGATCCACTAATATTTGTCTCGGGTCTGGGTGTTGTGGGACCGCAAGTCCCTCGTAGTTCCTGATACCCACGATACAGGTTAACCTAGTGTGTGGTCAGGGCTATGTGTGTGACTGTTGGGTGTATTTATTTATTTTATTTATTTATTATATTTTCTTTCAACATTAAGCTATAATATATCGAATACAAAAGAATGATTAAAATTGGTACAATCCATGAAAAGCTATGCGTGGTATACATATAAAAGAATACAAACATAGGTAAACGTCGAATTGAAACCTCCTTTAATTTGTTATAAGTGAAATATTTTTAAAATTGGATCAGTAACACTTATTCATCCGATTAAATCATCGTTACAAGTTTTGGCGGGAATTCCGACAGTGCGATCGATCTCTTAATTTAAATAATTCCTAAACCAGTTTAAAGTTATGTTTGTTGTATAGAAATGGTGTAAATTTCTGCAAAAAACATTGACTGTGATGAACAGAGTATGGAATCATTGAAATTGGTCGACTTAAGTGTATTTTGACCAAGTGTTTTGATCGACCTTGGTCGTTTGATTCGCTTGGAGAAAATCGTCTATGAAGCATCGTACTGGAAGGAATTGACACCAAAACTCCAACAAGACCTTGAAAACGGCCACACCGGTGGTTCACCGTTCTTGTGAATACTTGAAATATATTAAATTCTTGTCATTGGCTATATGCATAAAAATGCGGAACCATAATCTCTCAATTCTAAAAAAAAGTAACTGGCGCCGCCGCCGCCGCTGCCAAAAGCTTGTCACGCTATCTCCTCCGAAACCGCTGGGGGTACGGGGTCGAGACCGATACCAATCGATGCAGAATAATGTGGGGAAGAAAGTAAGATATGTCTCATATTCGTCGGACTTCAAGTTTTTTTATTTATTTTATGTTTTTTGGAAAAACATGGGCAACGGCCGTAGTTTAACAACAAAAAAGTTACATATAAAATGTTGTATTCCCATTGATCTTAATTTTATTACTCAGACTGGACAACAACGTATTATTATACATTCTTTTATATGTGGGTTATCGACATTTAAAACTACTTAAGTAAGATTAATATTATATAAATTGGCTCATTTATTTAATCGAATTCAAAGTGATATAATTTCTATTTATACAACCGAAAGCAAATTTTATCATACATATTTTTATTAGACTGCCTCAGTGGCGCCGTTATAATACGTATTCGGTACGACTGCTGTGCTGAGGTCTCGGGTTCAATCTAAAGTGATATTGGGCTTTTCTATCATGAAATACTCAGTATCAGCCCGGAGTCTGGAACTATGCCCGGTATGGCGATAGGCTCGCCCCCTATCACATAATGGGAGGGAAATAAGCTCGGCGAAATATGGCTGTACTTAGTTACACCTCTGCCTACCCCTTCGGGGAGCAGAGCCGTGAGTGTGTATGTATAAGTTATATGCGTATGATTTTTCTCGTGTCACGGACCTCGAGAAAGTCTACTGGGATAAAATTAATTTTCATTCTAGTAATGCCTCAAATACAATGCGATTTCCCAATCTGGGATTTAAACCCAGGACTACAGTACACTGCCACGAGGCAACATACAACACGATAAAACAAATAAATACACCCAATAGTTACACGTATAGTCCTGACCCGAGGTGGGTATCAGGAACTACGAGTCGAGAGATATTAACGGTCTCACAACACCCAGACTCGAATTTGTGGATCACACAAAAATTTGTTTCAATGCGAGGATTTGTCTATTTCTTCCGCCAAGCAACAATGTAAAAGCACTGTTGTGTTTCGGTTTGAAGGACATTGAAGCCAGTGTAATTACTGGGCATTATGAGACTTAACATCTTATGTCTCGGGGTGACGAGCGCAGTTCAGTGCCATGCAGGGTTCTGTAATCCAGAGTTCTGTGTGACGTTGCTTCTGTTTATGGGCAGACGTGACGCTTAACATTAGGCGAGCGACCTGGTCGTCTCGTCATGCATCCAAATAAATAAATAATAAAAGGATTGAACCCACGGCCTCTGATTTCATAACCAGCCTGCTGCGCTAACGAGGCCGTCATCTCAATTATCTTCAACATCAAGTTTTTGATGACCATCAGCCATTTAGCACTGATGTCATACTAGACACACATTAATGCACGACCCAAATATTTCAATTGTTGGCACGAAACGAGTGTGTTGCACATGCTTTACATTAGGAGAAAGGAACGAACGCATTCGGCCAATATCCGTGAGTTTATGTCACGAATTGTGATTTATTTGTTTATTTGGACAACCAGTAGTTGTTACATTAATACTTACTTTTAAAAAAATACTATAGTAATAAATTTAATTAATGCACAGCATTTTAAGGTGACACAAAATGCATAGAAAATAACACCGTTGTTATTAGCTAAAATAAAAATATTACATACGCACTCACGCCTGTAATCCCCGAAGGGGTAGGCAGAGGTGTTACCAGTACACCCACATTTCGCCGAGCGTATCTCCGTCCCTTATGTGGGTTCGATCCCCAGGTCGGGTAAAGTGGTATTGGGTTTTTCTATTACGAAATGCTCAGTATTAGCCCGGAGTCTGGAATTTGTGCCCGGTATGGCGATAGGCTCGCCCCCTATCACATAAGGGACGGAGATACGCTCGGCGAAATGTTGATGTACTGGTTACAGTTCTGCCTACCCCTTCGGGGATTACAGGCGTGAGTGCGTATGTATCTATGTATGTATTATAACTATATTTATACTATTTTGATATTATAACTGTACACACATTTCAGGTAACTCTGACCGTGAGTAGGTAATTTTAGCCATAAGTTGCAAGTTGTTGTGATATTGTTTTGGGAAATTGCCACTTTCCATTAGATTTCTGAAGCAGCGGGGAATGATAAGTATTTGCTGTACTAAGACACTGTGATAAAATAAAAAAATACACCCAACAGCCACACACATAGCCCTGACCCCACACTAGGTAAACCTGTATCGTGGGTATCGGGAACTACGAGGGACTTGCGGTCCCACAACACTCAGATCCAAGACAAATATTTGTGGATCAGACAAACATTTGTCAAGGTACAGGAATCGAACCCACGGCCTCACGCTTCGCAACTGGCTACTCACCCACTGCGCCACGTAGGCTGTCAAAAAAAGTGCTGTACTGTATTAAAACATTAAATCAATTGACTTAACGATGGTTTCTTCTCTTTATTGTGTATTCAATTTATATGCGATTGCCTTAAATAGTTTAATGGGACACATAATAATTAAACCATAAATCTATAAAAAAAACCATTAAAACAATATCACGAACACGCTTGTATGGATTTTATTAAAATAAGTCAATTTTTTTAACTATTAATCACTAGCTTTTGCTCGTGACTCCTCCTCTTCTACTTGCAATTAGTTATACCACTCGGAGTGGGGTCTGCGTAACATGCTTGTTACTACATGTTACAGAAAGAAGCTTGTAGGTTTTACGTCCGGCCTTTGCTCTACGTCAACCCCTCTGGGGAGAAAATACCCAGACCCAAAATAAATATTAGTAGATCACACAAACATTTTGCCACGGTGCGGGAATCGAACCCACGGCCTCGCGCTTCACAGCAGCCGGCTACACGCCCACTGCGCCACGGAGGCGGTCTGTCTGTCGAATTATTACTACAAAATTAATTAATTTATGTATCTGTAGAACTATACTCATTACTTACGTATAAATCTATAATATAAAAATGAATCGCTGAATGTGTTGCTAAGCGCAAATCACGAGAGCAGCTGAACCGATTTCGCTAATTCTTTTTGTAGAATTTTCTTTGGAGTACAAGGATGGTTCTTACGGAGAGAAAATTTAAAAAGTTGCCTGAAAAAGTCTAAAAACAACACTTTTCTATACTCCCATACAATCGATTCGTAATAATACTTATAAATCAATTTGAACTTTAATACCATACCATAAAGTTTAAGTGTTAGTGGAGAGGTTCCGGGAAGGCAAAACAATTGTGTGACGTTAGTATCTCTCTATTCTAAAAAAAAAGTAACTGGCGCCGCCGCTGTCAAAAGCTTGTCACGCTATCTCCTCCGAAACCGCTGGGGGTATGGGGTCGAGACCGATACCAATCGATGCAGAATAATGTGGGGAAGAAAGTAAGATATGTCTCATATTCGTCGGACTTTAATTTTTTATTAATTTTATTACATACATACGCACTCACGCCTGTAATCCCCGAAGGGGTAGGCAGAGGTGTAACCAGTACACCCACATTTCGCCGAGCGTATCTCCGTCCCACAATGTGATAGGGGGCGAGCCTATCGCCATACCGGGCACAAATTCCAGACTCCGGGCTGATACTGAGCATTTCGTAATAGAAAAACCCAATACCACTTTACCCGACCTGGGGATCGAACCCGAGACCTCAGCGTTAGCCTCAATCGTAACGCATACGCATTACAACTGCGCCACTGAGGCAGTCATTAATTTTATTATTTGTGGAAAAACATGGGCAACGCCCCTAGTGGTATAAATATTAGTAAGTATGTAAATGTTAGTATGGTGCGGGTGAAACAGCGTGGGACAGCTAGTAATCATCATAACTCAATGGATATTTTTAACTCTAAATTGTCTAAATTCAAAAAAGATGTTTTAGCTATTTTTTAAAGTCCGTGATTTAATTCTGTCTTCTGTAATTGAATGTGAAACTGTAACATAACACAACATGAATTTATTATAGTTTTACCTAACAGTATAGTTTAGTCTCCTATTAAAAATATAAACTGCTCACTACTATTTTGAACATGCTTTGTACACATGTTTTGGAATGTATTCTAGCTCGAAACCTGTAACACTGTTATATAAGATTGATGTTAAGAATGTAATCCGTTTTGTGTGCCTAATAAATGTTATGATAGATAACCTATTTTATAATATGTATGTAGTCTGTGCTCGCATCCCTAGTCTATGGTCTCTTCCGCTTGTCTGTACTTTTACGAACATGTCTACTGTTGTGAACCTATTAATATAATAAAGAATATCGGCGACATCTACGTGTTTCATTACTTCAGTAAAGACTCAACAATAAATAAATAAATAAATAGTAATACTAATAAATGTGAACATATTTAGGAATTCCACTTGTTCGAGCAAACATTATGTTAATTTTGTTGAAATCGTGACAAATGTTATAAATCAGCGACCGGTCTCCATGGACACCTGCTTTTGAGCATTGTTAAAGCATTATTTGTAACATTATGATGTCGCTAATTGTATCATGTATAACTTATATATATTTGTGATTTTCTTTTTCTTCCTTGTTTGAGAATGCCACTTGGAGTAGATAAATATTTGTTAAGAAATGTATACCAGGTCCAGCAGAATTACCAGCGCTTTGCTCCTTGGAGCATTGCATATTGCTGAGCTGGGGCCTGATTTCGGCTACAATATTTTACAAATGGATGTATACATGTCTATTGTCTACATAGACATATATACAGTATATTATTTGTAGCCAAAATAAACGATTTTATCTATCTATCTATCTATATATTTGCTTTAATATATTGTGTTCAACAATCAACCAGGATTTTGGCGATTTGTACTTATTATTTTCTGTATTTTTAACCAACTTTAAAAAAAGGAGGATTTTCTCCATTTGGGCCATATTTTTTGTGCATTTATGGATAGTTGGAATATTTTGGGATTAATAAAATATTTAATGAACAGATTTTCTTTAAACATAACTAAGAGCCATCTCGATTAAACGTAGGCTTAGCGCCTAAATCTTTATTTTGATTTATCGCGTGTTTGGAGAAAAAAGCTTTGAGCTTATACACTTCATATCTCTTTCATCTTTTCCGAACTTCAAGTATATTCATTATTTTATTATTGTTTAGTAAAAATATATTCGATATTCGACCTTCGAAGGAAACAAACATAAAATCACAATAAAAATAAATGGCAGTCTGAAATTAATGCAAAACAAAATAAAAATTCAATGCATAACATTCCAATGCATCTCATTCTTTTATTTATCCATTGTCTTTATTTTTGGTGTAACAAAAACGGAGGTTTAAAATAAATTGCTGCCTGTCAGAAGACTACAGTCACGGATTCAGAGGAGGTCATGGGTGCGTTGACCACCCACGAGTATGACCTAATGTTGTGCACGTCATTTCACTCGGACTCTAAAACTAAGCGATAAACAAAGTTTCCTTTATTTTTAACCAACTTACAAATGAGTATTTTATACAACCTACACATGTATGTAAACTTGTCCACAAGTTTTTCAAAAAGTAATGAATTAACTGTGATGATTGTTTAATTAACGTAATCGTTAATCAACATAGTTTCGGAAAGGATTTTGTGTATAATAACTAAATTATGTTAGTAAAAATTATATATATAAATGTATACCTTATGTTACCAATATTTTAGATATTTTATACTGTACGAGTATCTCCAGCATTTCCATGAGCCCAAATTTTAAATTAATCTTGGGTCAATCAAAAAATATGACACTGACATGACGTAGACAGGTAATGTAATTAATATGCGATGTTCCTCGCGGAGTCTAGATTGGATACACCCAATGAATTCGTTTTTGTAACTCGATGGATTTTTGATTCATGGTAATATTAAATTAAGATCAATATACAACACTTTCTACTCTCTATGTATAATCCCGTAGATGAAAAAGGCAAATTTGACAGTAGCGCGAATTGGAAGTTTACTACGGCGAATTGTAGTTTGTAGTTATTGAACCCGAATATATAACTGGTTTACTTATTTTATAGCATAGACGGGCAAATGAGCAAGTGGGTCACCTGATGGTAAGTGTCTCCACAGCCCATATACACCCACAATACCAGAATCATGGGCGCGTTGCCGACCGTTAAATGAAGGGCATAATTAAGTTATTTGTAAGGGGATTTGGGCTTATATCTCACTCACCGTACGAAACGCAGCAGCAAGCCGCTACTACGTCGGTTTTCTGTGAGACAGTATTACCAACCCGGTCGAGCCGACCTTTTCGTGCTGTAGACAAAACTGTGTACAGTATGGGTCTACCACTCAACTTGGCTTAAATATTTAGCAATTTACGTAAGTATCATATACGGGATTACACGTAGGCACCTATAATATTCTTCATTGATTAACCTCGTTTAACGTACCCCCCTAAGTTTGTATACTAGATTCGTCCCTGATCGACCCTGTTAACTTTAAACTTTTATGATTGTTTTTAACTTTCGACGATTAAAAAAAGTGTAACATGCAGAAAGTTTTCAATATATTCAAATACAAAACATAAGTCTGTCTTGAGATAAAAGATCGAGCAAAGGTCTGCAAAAGAGAATAAGCCTAAACGACTCAGACGAGGAGTTATTTTTATAAAACAGGTTAAACATTATGTCCTTTTATGATTATCACAAAACCGATTATTAGATAATGAAATAAAATCGGTTTGAACTTATTAAAATCAGTAATATTTTGCAATTCAATTAGCAAAATTCAAGGTAAACATTACGACAAAAATTTAAGGTCATTGGCCGATTTGGTGACTACATTTTAATACTTTGCTTTTAAGTAAAGTAAATATTTGAACTAATGTATACATTATGTCAATGCCGTTAGGTATGGCGTATTTTTCATATTTTTGGCAGAACAATTTAGATTCAAGGTATTTACTTTTAAACCGACGATTTTGATGATTCTTGCTTTATCCGATATCGTATAAGCTCAAAATTGGTCCCATTTAAATGTCAAAATGAAATTCCACCCGTAAGAAATAAAACCCCTAAATCGGGTATGATAGACTAAAAGTTCATTATTTATGCACCATTTTACTAAAAATAGTAAAATAAATCCTCTTTACCAAATAATTAAAAAGAGAGTTAAAAAAATAACACTGAAAAGATAAAAATATATCTTTAAAAGTATATCTGGAGTCGGTGCTTGTGTCGCTAACGATCAACATAAATTGCACCGACTCCAAAGAGACTTATGGAAGTGGTTATTCTTAACTTTTCAGTCTTTTTCTAATGGTTAATGGCCAACCTATTGTCAGAGTTTTCAAGCCATCCGAAAGCCTTCGACTTGGCTATCAGTTGATAATAGCCGGGTCCGACTATTTACATGCCCTCTGAAGCACGGTGACGCGTAAGTTTTTTTTCGAATGGATTTGTGCTGTTAGCTTATACTGCTTTTACAGCTTCACCTGGCAATAAAGCCGGCGCATATGGCGCTGTAGTCAGAAATATGTATAATGTACTTAGTAACGATTAAGCACAGAGGCGCCTTTTAGAAGGCTCAGACCTCAGCTTGAGCAATCGCTGGGGAGTATAGTTTAGGGCCGTCTCTGCACATCATTGTGCCAACGTTCAGTTGTGGGAGTTCTTCGGACTCGTAGACGTGTCCTATATCGGGGTCGGGTATTATTATTGCGATTCGGATTGGGCAGGGAAAGTGCTGCTTCGATAGCAACTGTGATGGAATCGTTGGGATCTGCCAAAACATGTTTGGGACGACGACGGAGAAGAGACGCTCAGTTAAAATACTATTAAACAGTTACCCACCCATAGACTGACTGCGCCAAGGGTTGATTAACTCGCTTATCGTTTACTGATTAGTGAATGCTATGGCTATGAGCGCAGACAGTTTTGTCTACATCATGAATGGGGCGAAAAAAATACGTGAGTCTATGTAAGTATGAATGGGCCGGCTCGACCGGGGCGTTAGCACTGTCTCAGAAAACCGACGTAAAGTAGCAGCTTGCTATTTCGTTTCACACGGTGAGTGAGATAACCAGAGGCTCAATTTCCTCTCCCCTTCACAGTCATTTAATTATCCCTTTCCTTTAAAGTCGACCACACATAACATAATTCCCTCAGGTGTTACGGATGATTATGGACGGTGGAGTTCACTTACTATCAAGTGACCCACTTGCTCGTTAGCCGACCTCTGCTATGAAAAAGGGAAATCAATAGCCTATCACTACAGGCACTAGCAGATCCAGCAGGGGGGGGGCTAAGGGGTACAAGCCCCCCCAAAAGCATTTGTGTCCACAGACTAATCTCAATTTAATCTTGATATTATCCTACTTCCTTAGTACTACTATAATTTAATTTTCATCGCTTATCCTTACTTATTCCATTTTAAGTAGGAATAGTATATTCTCAATTTTTTATTCTAATTTTGGCCCCCCCCCCCCCCCCCCCATAACCAAAATCCTGGATCCGCCACTGACTACAGGATACAAGTATCCAATTATATATGTATGTACTATGTATCAGAGAACTGCAATCAAAAGCCCCGAATTGATATTAAAAATAACAATTCTTTATCAATCATTACGTGAATTAACTCATTATAAATCAAATCACAATAACAATATGTCAAGGCTGACGTGATTTTATAACGTACATGTCACAAATAAACACATCATTTTATTAGATAAAGGAGACCACACACAATCCATTTAGCTCTTCAACTTATGGTTTTTTTTCGAATGGATTTGTGCTGTTAGCTTAAATTGCTTTTACAGCTTCACCTGACAATAAAGCCGACGCTTATGGCGCCCTAGCCCGAAATATGTATAGTATATTTAGTAGCGATTAAGCATAGAGGCGCCTTTTAGAAGGCTCAGACCTCAGCTTGAGCAAGTTAAGGTTTAAAGAGTTTTATTCTCATAAAAACTTACAGTTCACTTAAAATGAGATATAAACAAATATAATCTTATTAATATTATTTTTACATCCAAACAGTTGGATAGTGCAATATAGTTACAATGTACAAATATATTTCTTAAGTTTACTTTTAAATATTCTAATATTATCACATTCTTTAATTTCATTAGGTAATTTATTGTACAGCTGTACTCCTTCAAACAAAATCGTTTTCTTTCCATAGTTAGTTCGTACATTAATAAGTTTAATTTTATGTTTATTTCTTAAATTGTAGTTATGTCGTTTTGTAGCCAGATGTATATTGGATTGAATGTAGTTCATGTTAATATTTTTAATTAAAAAGTTAAAGTTAGGTATAGTTAAGGGCCGCCTCAGCACATCATTATACCGAGGGTCAGCTGTGGGAGCTCTTCGGACTCGCAGGCGTGTCATATGTCGGGGTCGCGTATTATTATTGCGATTCGGATTGGGCAAGGAAAGTGCTGCTTCGATAGCGACTGTGATGGAGTCGTTGGGATCTGCCAAAACATGTCTGGAACGACGACGGAGGATACAAATTTTGTTACTAAGAGGCGTATGTAAGGCAAGAAGACTTCTCGAGTAGAAACTGTATTCACACCCGCTACTGCAACTTCTGAGGCACGTAAAACTCAACGAGTCTCTGGGAACATTTTACACATTTTCTAGTCTGCACCGAGTTCGTTAGGTAGGCCCTACTCATCAATTTGATCACAAAAACAACTTTCCTCAAAATCAAACTTTGAGGGACAACTTTCTTAAACTTTTCTCAGAATAAAACTAAGTATACTTTCTCAAACGTTTCTCAAAATAAGAATTTGAAGCACTATTTTATAAAACCGGGATAAAGCCGGGCAGAAAGAAACGACGAAGTTGGGATATTGAAATATCGACCCCATATTAATTATATTAATCAAAGATTAAATGACAACGATCGGTGTGTCAACACCACAACAGTTAGCTATCTGACGTCACCTTGCATTGTCAATCAGTCAATCATAGCAACCATGGAGACGAGTCGACATTGACGAGTTCTGAATAAACAACAATTGATATGAATTAGGTACATAAGGTACCCATTATACTCATAAATCTAGTTAAGTCACGATTGAAAAATGATTGTGATTCCTGGCACGATTTGATAACTTTGATTTTTGCTATAAATAAAAAAGAACAAAAAAACATGCTTTTATAGAAAATCCAACTAAAAAATTAAAAATAAATAATAGTTGCGTTAAAAAAGCGTGCCTATTATTAAGCCTATTATTTATTTTCATTTTTTAGTTGGATTTTTTATAAAAGCGTGTTTTTTAGATTGTTTTGAATATTATTTATTTTCAATAAAATTTAAATTAAATAATTATTATTCTTTTTGAATTTTCATCGGTCCTTGTTAAGTATGCCAAATTCCGAGTTAATCCGACGTTTTGAAGGGGGTCAAAATCATGTTCAAAGTTTCCGTTACATACATACACGTATGAAGCTAATAAAAGCGTATTAAAATAAACATACATTTCTGATACATGAACGTAAAACAACGATGGAATTATTTAACAACAGATAATATTTCACTACCGTGTTATTAAAGCCCTTACATGATTATGTTTAAATAAAACACGAGGAAGTAAAAAAATGATGTCACAATGATAAATGGTTTAAATTATGAACCGGCTCAAGGTCGTGGAAACAGCTTCTTTAGCGTACACAAGTAAATCTACAAGACGCCACATTAAAGCATAGGCACCACTCGTAAAGCTTAAGGTGCAGGGTTTTAGTTGGTATGCCGGTGTAGGGTGTATATAGTGTTAGGGACTCGGCCCAGCGGTCGCTCGGATTTACCATCTTACCCGGGCGGCTTAACGTTGGGTCCTAAGACCGGTGAACCCAACATAACCGTTCCACCTTCCCCCGGGGCGGGGCGGTAGCAATAATTCGCAAAAAAAAGGTACATCAGGAGCGACCGCTTCTATACAATAGCGTATTTAACTATGTCTAATTTTATACATTATTTTAGACAATAATAAAGAAACAATTTTGTAGAACCAATTTTAAAATTGGAATCAATGAGGCTGCAGTTCAGGTTTTATATATTCCTATATGTAAAGGTGGGCGCGTAGTTAGAAAAAAATCTCAGACATAGCACCGTAAAAGTGACCTGTCTTGTGACGTAACATGCGGTGTTGTGTATCCTTTTTCTAGTTATTTGACAACTGCTCCTTCAAGCAGATTTAAATGGCTTATTTTTTTTTTGATGTGATTACTTGTTTTGTTATTAGATTTTGGGGAACGTCACTTATCATATTATCATAATGTTAATCATTATTTGTTGTTATAATGTTTCTAATTGGCATACATTAAGCTCATCTAATTCAAAATAAATTGTATAAGATGATACAAATATTGTAAATCGGTACTGAAAAGAGCCTTTGTCCAGCCCATCCATCTCTAGCAAAACCGCCCACCGAACTAACGAGTAGAGTTAAAATTTGACTAAAGTGATCTATAACATTATAGATCACTTTAGTCAAAATTTAAAGTGATCAATACCCTATTTCACACAAAGCTCACTAGTCGCTATTGCCTGCCCCGCAACACGCATCACGTATAAGTAAATGGCACACTATTGTATTGACGCGAGAGTCGTTATTGGTTTAACGGTCTTAACCTTGTTATTAGTACTATTATGATATTCGAAGGTGGCGTGTTTGAGCTTCTTGGTCTGTGTTTCTGAACCTGACTCTAAGTGGTCTAAAGACTAGTGTGTCTTGTTCTGATACCACCACTGCGGCATTTAAAAATAATATTATAAAAGGCCGTTAAAAAGATTAATGTTCCCAGTTGCTTCTGTATATGGGCAAGCGTGGCGCTTACCATCAGGCGAACGACCTGGCCGTCTCGTCATTCGAATAAAAACCAAAAGATATGTCTACTTTATGAATATCCGAATCTCCTTTGTTTTGTCTATTTTTTACAAACTTTTTTTATATAGCAAACGAACAAGTGCGTTATCTGATGGTAAGTGATCTCCACCGCTCATGTACGCCCACAATACCAGAAGAATCATGGGCGCATTGCCAACTTTAAAGGAAAGGGATTGGGAAGGGAAGGGGATTTGAGCGTCCGGATATCTCACTTAACGTACGAAACGCAGGAGCAAGCCGCTATTTTCCGTCGGTTTTCTGTGAAACAGTGGTAACAGCCCGGTCAAGGTAATCATACGTAGCACTCATACACGCAACAAAAATTAATGAACGTTCAAAATCAACTTTATTTCATAAAAGTTAATGTCTAATTATTAAATTTCTAAATTGAGATACGACGTTCTGCACCGCGCAAAAAATTAGACGTATAGTATGTCAACTAGAGATCATGACTATTTTTTTATGAATTGATGAATGAACGAGCTGCACAGAGTTTTGGTGGGGTCATTTTTTTGCTTGAATTACGTTTCTTTTCATCTTGTTTCAATGATCGCCTTTAAAACGAATAGACCAATTTGAATGCGTTTTTTGTTTAATAGTGAAGTTTCGAAACGGTTCTTTTTTAAACAAAATTTGCAGATGTTTTCCAGGTGCCGCCGTTTTTAACAGTTGGGCTATTAGATCTTTTTCCTCTATTACCCATCCTACTTGTCCTTATCCCACACGCAGTGGAGTCACGCAACATGCTTTTTAATACATGTTACAGAAAGATTTGGCTTGTAGTTATTACGACCGGCCCCCTGCCTGACGTCAACCCCACTGGGGAGAAATATCCAGACCCGAAAGAACTATTTGTGGACCACACAAACATTTTGCTCGGTGCGGGAACCTGCGGGCTGCGGCCTCTCGCTTCGCAATCGCTTCTACTCATCCACTGCGCCACGGAGGCTGTCAATCGCTATGTTCTTTCCTCTATCACCGACGTGAGTTCAATTTAGCTAAACCAAAAACCGAACTTATTAAAACGGTGCCAAAAAAGCCCATTTGTTCCTGTTCGCACCGTATTTCTAACGGATCATTCACAAGAGTTCATTGCGTTTTTGCGTCCAAATTCTCGCTTTTAAATTGAATTGAAACGACAAATTTTGAAAGAACTCTGAGTAGTATACCATAAAGTACACAACAAAGATCTTTGTAAACTTGTGAGACATTGTTTAGTACACTTTTTGCAGCGCTTTGTACGGTTATTATACGGTATTTAATGTTGGCGTGAGTCCAAAGAAATTTAACATTTTAAATACTAAGTTCGACTTATTCAACGATGTAATCGTGTTTAGCCGCTAAGGCCTACTTGCACGACGATCCTAAATCGAGTTTAACCCACTAAACCAGTTTAAGAAACATCAAATCATTTGAAAATTTTACATAACTAGGGGCGTTGCCGTGGCGTAGGGGCGTTTTTTCATAAAACATAAAATAAAAAAAAACTTAACGTCCGACGAATATGAGACATATGTTACTTTCTTCCCCACATTATTCTGCATCGATTGGTATCGGTCTCGACCCCATACCCCCAGTGGTTTCGGAGGAGATAGCGTGACAAGCTTTTGGCAGCGGCAGCGGCAGTTACTTTTTTTAGAATAGGCTCGCCCTCTATCACATCATGAGACGGAGATACGCTTGGCGAAATGTGTGTGTAATGGTTACATCTCTGCCTACCCCTTCGGAGATTACAGGTGTGAGTGCATATGTCTGTATGTATTTCCTTCACATATATCGAAGTCAGAATTAGCAATGAACCAATAAAATAATTATGTACAAATTGATACTAAAATCTCAAGGTACTTACGAATTTAGCTAATAGCGGTTCCACACGTTCGATCTTAATTGATCAACTGCAAAATTGAACAGACTTTCAAATAAATTCTTATTCAACCTGCCCTTATCCCACTCGCAGTGGGGTCGGCGCAACATGCTTTAACACATGTTACAGAAAAATTCGGCTTGTAGTTTTTACGACCGGCCGCCTGCCTGACGTCAACCCCACTGGGGAGAAATATCCAGACGTCACACAAACATTTGTCTCGGTGCGGGAATCGAACCCGCGGCCTCTCGCTTCACAACCAGCTACTCGCCCACTGCGCCTAACAGACTTTCAATCGAATTGAACAACAAAAACCGTACAACTATTGCTGATTCAAGTCAGTTGATTCAATTAAAATCGAATCGTATGAACCCACTATAAATGCTTTACATATTTGATTACCATATTATATCACGGCCACTAATTTGAGTTACCAATTTAATACGACTTTTAGAAAAGGTTACATGTTTTAGCGATAACGCAATCAATTTAAAAATGAATATCAATGAGTGATAAATATATTTTTAACCAACTTAAAAAGAACACTGTCTGCCTCGGTGGCGTAGTTGTAATGCGTACGCGTTACGATTGAGGCCAACGCTGAGGTCTCGGGTTCGATCCCCGGGTCGGGTAAATTGGTATTGGGTTTTTCTATTACGAAATGCTCAGTATCAGCCCGGAGTCTGGAATTTGTGCCCGTTATGGCGATAGGCTCGCCCCCTATCACATAAGGGACAGAGATACGCTCGGCGTAATGTGGGTGTACTGGTTACACCTCTGCCTACCCCTTCGGGGATTACAGGCGTGAGTGCGTATGAACGTATGTATTAAAAAAAACAGGAGGTTCTCAAGTCTATGTATATTCGCGATACCTTCGGCAAATGTAGACCGTTTCTAATAGTTAAGTAAATATTTAACGCACAAACATACCTACCAACTCATTCACCAAATACGTACATACATACGCACTCACGCCTGTAATCCCCGAAGGAGTAGGCAGAGGTGTAACCAGTACACCCACTTTTCGCCGAGCGTATCTCCGGCCCTTATGTGATAGGGGGCGAGCCTATCGCCATACCGGGCACAAATTCCAGACTCCGGGGTCTGGCCTGATACTGAGCACTTCGTAATAGAAAATCCCAATACCACTTTACCCGACACGGGGATCGAACCCGAGACCTCAGCTTTAGCCTCAATCGTAACGCGTACAAATTAGAACTGCGCCACCGAGGCAGTCGAATATATGGTTACGTAAATATTTACCGCACAAACACACCTACCAACTAATTCACCAAATACGCTCTACAAATAATAAAAAATCTGTTTGTTAATAAATAAAAAATATTGGCTCAAGCTGGCGCCCGCGTTGAGACTCGAGACCGTTTGACCTTGTTTCTTAAAAAACTAGGAAATATGTAACTACATTCCACTTCATTGTACCTTTTTTAACCGACTATAAAAAAGGAGGAGGTTCTCAATTCGACTGTATTTTTTTAATGTTTACCTCAGAACTTTCAACTGGGTGAACCGATTTGAAAGCTGGTGCTTCCCGTGTGGTCCCAATTTGGTTAAGATCTGACGAGGGATAGGACAAAATCACCTAAATTCACTTATTTCAGCAGGTGGCTTGCCTGATGTTAAGCGTCACGCCTGCCCATAAGCATGAGCAGAAATAGACAAAGCGGTGGTACCAACCCAGACGGCCTCGTGTACTAGGTACCTACCACCTAGTAAACTTCTAGAGTGGTAGAGCCACGCTGTAGACACTTTTATCTATAGCATGAATGGGCCGGCTCGCCCGGGTCATTACCACTGTCTCACAGAAAACCAGCGTAAAGTAGCAGCTTGCTGCTGCGTTTCGTACAGAGAGTGAGATATCCGGAGGCCACCGCCTACCCTTCCCAATCCCTTAATTATCCCTTTCCATTAAGGTAGGCAACACACCCATGATTCTTTTGGTATTGTGGGCGTATATGGGTGGTGGAGATCATCAGGTGACTCACTTGACCGTTTGCCGGTCTTGCCATAAAAAAACATGCTGTAGACAAAATTGTCTACAGCGTGGCTCTACCGCTCACTCACATGTATTGATGAATATGGCCCATTTACTATTATATGGAAAAGATCCAGGTTAATAACCATATTTTATTGCAGGACAATACAGGTTAATATACTGCCATTATATTTTACAGTACATTATGTTTTATGACTGCCTCGGTGACGCAGTTTTAATGTGTACGCTGTACGACTGCTGTGCTGAGGTCTCGGGTTCGATCCCCGGATCGGGTAAAAGTGATATCGAGTTTTTCTATTACGAAATGCTCAGTATCGAAGCGAAAGACCGTGGGTTCGATCCAATCACAGAGACAAATGTTTTAAATGTTTGTGTGATCCACAAATATTTGTTTCGGGTCTGAGTGTTGTGGGGCCGTAAGTCCCTCGTAGTTCCTGATACCCACGATACAGGTTTAACCTAGTTGTTAAAGTTTGTGAGTTTGTGAATTTGGATGTGTGTTAGTCAATCACGCTTTAACAGTTTTGAATGAAATTTGGCATACAGGTAGACCTTGATCAGGATTAGGATATAGACTACTTTTATCCCGGAAAAGGCCGATCACGCGGGCGGAGCCACGGGCAGAGGCTAGTCTGTTATAAATAAATCAACACTTGTTTTGAATACTCATTCAGAATATAAAAATGGTGAATCAGTATTTTTTTAATAACCCAATTTGTAAACTGCTTGAGAGTTTTCTTGGAAGATACATAAATACACACAATGTGGCCATACATTTTGAACAAGCCCCCTGAGTTCAAGTAGATCTTCTCAGAGTTTGGGTCGCGCCGCGTTGAACCCAGTGGTAAATTAAGCCCACTGAGTTTGTTTCGCCGGGTCTTCTCAAGCTGGGTCGTTTTGGATCCGGTGGTAGTTTTATAACACGTGCCGTTTCGGTAAATGCAGTGGTCCATATCGACTCAAAATATTAAATTATTAATAATGGACGTTTCTATATTACAAATATTGTTATTACAATGTAAAATGAAAAGACAACAAATAAATAATTTTGTGTAATTGCCTAGTGTATTTTGACGATGCTATGTATGTTATGTATACATTAGTTGATATGATTTATATACATAAGTTTTAATTGCCTACTTTTTTTTTTTTTAATTAGTTTGAATGACGAGACGAGCAGGTCGCTCGCCTGATGGTAAGCGCCACGCCTGCTCATAAACAGAAGCAACGCCAAACAGAACTTTAAATAACAAAGCACTGTATGACACTGGACTGCGCTCGTCACCCCGAGACATGAGGTGTTAGGTCTCATAATGCCCAGTAATTTCACTGGCTTCAATGTCCTTCAAACCGGAACACAACAGTGCTTACACACTGTTTCTTGGCGGCAGAAATAGACAGAGCGGTGGTACCAACCCAGCCGGCCTCTCGCAAACGAGGGACCTACCACCTTGTACATGATTAATAAACTATTTCATTTAATTTGAGCCGACTGTAAGAAGGGGAGGTTCTCAATTCGCTAACTCCGGTGGTAGAGACACGCTATAGATAGTGTCACAGAAAATCTAAGTAACGGCTTGCTACTGCGTTTCATACGGTAAGATATTCGGCTTCCCAAATCCCCACCCCTTACCAATCCCGTAAATTATCCCTTTCCTATAAGTTCGGCAACGTGTCCATGATTCTTCTCGTGCATTCATGGCTGTGATCACTCGCCATGTGAGAACGTGGTAACAACCCAGCCAAACCGGCCCATTCGTGCTGTAGACAAAACTCTACGGCGTGGCACTACCACTTTAAATAGATTATATCAGCATATTCTCTTAATATTGGTATATTGAGGGTGTCTGAGAAAGTAACGTTGGGTACACTGAAATAATAACGGAGCTATTTAGTTGTGGAAGGGTAGTTAAATTACATAAAAGAGGTTGTCTCTATAACTGGAGGGCTATTGCCCACAGTCAGTCGGTCAGTCTCCAGTTCATTGAGATCAATTGATTTGACAGCCTCCGTGGCGCAGCGGGCGAGCAGCCGGTTGCGAAGCCGTGGGTTCGATTCCCGAACCTTGACAAATGTTTGTCTGATCCACAAATATTTGTCATGGGTCTGGGTGTTGTGTGACCGCAAGTCCCTCGTAGTTCTTGGTACCCACGATACAGGTTTACCTAGTGTGGGGTCAGGACTATGTGTGTGACTGTTGGGTGTATTTATTTATTATTATTATTATCAGTGCTCAGACGAAAGTCCAAGTGTTCGTTACGCGGTAGCTATGCTGGTTTACTATTCGGTCCTAGTTGTTTGAGTTATAGAGAGCGGTGTCTAGAGAATCCTGACATGGGGTTGTGGTCTCTAAAGCAGTGATATTGCAAATGTAACCAATAAACTATGAGTAATAGTGATTACTGTCATTTGGTATTAATAAAATAATACTCGTCTCACGTAACTTCTAGTATACGATTCAAAAATTTTATCGCATCTCATCCGGATTCGAACTCAATAACATAACCTTAGTCACTTCCACGTTACCAACTAAACAACAAAAAAATATTCTAAACACCACTTTAAACTTCATTGGAATTTTGGCTTCCATCCAAACAGATATCACGCGACTAAATATAACTGACTGCATCGAGATTTGATGCCGTCACCAGGTGTCACTGTCGTTAGTGATGCGCCACAAGGTCGACGTTTATCGATATGATTAATTACTAGCACCTCCCTAGTCAGACTAGATTGATGGAACTATATCATGTCAAAATTCACAAGGTCTTTTAATGTATGTTTACCGTGTGTAAGCTATATTTATTTTGTGAAAGTGGGACAAACTAGATTGATTGATGAGTTAAATACCTCTTTTGGTACCTCTGATAGCCTCCGTGGTGCATTGGGCGAGTAACCGCGAAGCGAGTGGCCGTCGGTTCGATTCCCACACAGAGACAAATGCTTGTGTGATCCATAAAAATTGTTTCGGGTCTGGGTGTTGTGGGAGCGCAAGTCCCTCGTAGTTCCTGATACCCACGATACAGGTTTACCTAGTTTGGGGTCAGGGTTATGTGTGTGACTGTTGGGTGTATTTATTTATTTTGGTTAAAAGCGCCGTAAGCAGGGTCGCGAGACCTTGGCACAAAGTCGCTGATGGAAGGGTATCTGACCGTTGTTTTTACCGATTGGATAGCGATTTACAATTTTTTTATAGCATAGAACGGCAAACGAGCTAGTGGGTCACCTGATGGTAAGTGATCTCCACCGCCCATGTACGCCTACAATACCAAAAGATTCATGGGCGCGTTGTCGACCTTAAAGGAAAGGGTTTGGGAAGGGGAAAGGATTTGAACCTCCGGTTGTACTAGCTGGTAGGTCCCTCGTATGCGAGTGGCTGTTTGGGTTGGTACCACCGCTTTGTCTATTTCTGCCGCCAAGCAACAGTGGGTAACCACTATTGTGTTCCGGTTTGAAGGACATTGAAGCCAGTGAAATTACTGGGCATTATGAGACCTAACACCTCATGTCTCGGGGTGACGAGCGCAGTCCAGTGTCATGCAGTGCTTTGTTACGAGTGGTAGAGCCACGCTGTAGACAATTTTGTATACAGCATGAATGGGCCGGCTCGTCCGGGTCGTTACCACTGTCTCACAGAAAACCGGCGTAAAGTAGCAGCTTGCTGCTGCGTTTCGTACGGTGAATGAGATATCCGGAGGCCCAAATCCCCCTCCCCTTCCCAATCCCTTATTATCCCTTTCCTTTAAGGTCGGCAACGCGCCCATAATTCTTTTGTATTATGGGCGTACATGGGCGGTGGAGATCGCTTACCATCAGGTGACCCACTTGCTCGTTTGCCGGCCTATACTATAAAAAAAAAAAAAAAAAAAAATACTCCATGAATATGCCGGCTCGACCGGGTCGTTACCATTGTCTCACAGAAAAACGCCGTAAAGTAGCAGCTTGCTGCTGGGTTTCGTACGGTAAGTGAGATATCCGGAGGCCAAAATCTCCTCCCCTTCCCAATCCCTTAATTATCCCTTTCCTTTAAGGTCGGCAACGCGCCTATTACTCTTTTGGTATTGTGGGCGTACATGGGTGGTGGTGATAACTTACCATTAGGTGACCCATTCGCTCGTGTGTCGTCCTATGCAATAAAAAAAATATATAAGTTATCAATACAGTCCAGGATGGCCTCAATTCAATATGCAAAAAATATTAAACATATTTTTTTGAGTATACGATAAACGCATCTTCCTGTATATGTAGGATGTGTGGCTTAACGTCCAGATAACCTCATTGTGAGAAACAAAATGTATTAAATTATTTGAAAGCTGTTTGAATGTTGATAACCGCTATCCAGAGGCATATAGTGTAAGAGCTGGAAATGTCGGTATAATTTTGAACCGACGAAAAAACGGAGGAAGCTTTAAAATCGTCTGTATTTTTTATGATTCTCTTTGTGTTCTATATGGTTTACTCCCAAAGTGGTCCCATTTAACTACTGACTGCCTCGGCGGCACAGTTGTAAAGCGGACGCGTTCGATCCCCGGGTCGGGTAAAAGTGATATTGGGTTTTTCTATTACGAAAGGATCTGATACGGAGTCTGGAATTTGTGCCCGGTATGGCGATAGGCTCGCCCCCTATTACATAAGGGACGGAGATACGCTCGGCGAAATGTGGGTGTACTAGTTACACCCCTGCCTGTCCCTTCGCGATAAGAAATCCATACAAATAAATAAATAATAAATAAATAAATACACCCAACAGTCACACACATAGTCCTGACCCCACACTACGTTAACCTGTATCGTGGGTATCAGGAACTACGAGGGACTTGCGGTCCCACAGCACCCAGACCCGAGACAAATATTAGTGGATCACACAAACATTTGTCTCGGTGCGGGAATCGAACCCACGGCCTCTCGCTTCGCAGCAGCATAATCAGCTGAAATTAACACTAAGTATGAATGAATATTGTATTATTTTTTGTCTTATTATAACGACAATATACGGATATGCTAAGTAATAATTTTTTTAATAAAGAAATATAAAATTCAAGGCGAGCCCTCGAAGCGCGAGTTAGACTCCGATTTCAACAGGATTTAAGTCTCGTTTGAAGTAAAACATCATATAGCGCTGAGGATAAGCATAGGTAAATAGTTTAATTAATGACAACAGTGGGCTTATTTTTTATGACCGCACAAACAACGTAACCGTAACGCGCAAGTTTTACGTTAACTTAAATCGTAAAAAATTGCAACGCGACCGCATTATGTTGTCGAAATCAGCGAATAGCATTAATTAAGTCAATCTCAAATTGATTTAAGGATTTAGGACTGCCTCGGTGGCGCAGTTGTAATGAGTACGCGTTACGATTGAGGCCAACGCTGAGGTCTCGGGTTCGATCCCCGGGCCGGGTAGTGGTGTTGGGGTTTTCTATTACGAAATACCCCAGTATCAGCCCGGAGTCAGGAATTTGTGCCCGGTATGGCGATAGGCTCGCCCCCTATCACATTATGGGACGGAGATGCGCTTGGCGAAATGTGGGTGTATTGATTACACCTCTGCCTACCCCTTCGGGGATTACAGGCGTGAGTGCGTATGTCAAATTTATTTAGTAACCAACGGCGTTTTGAGGACGTGCAACATATTTTAGTCGAGTGTGCTCGCAGTGGTCATCTTAGAGGAAGCTTATTTAGTGGCTGTGTATGTAATATTGGGATATGCAACAGTATCTTGGCTCACCCTGCGTCGGACTCGGCCAAGATTCTTTACAAAATCTATCAAGATTGTATATAAAATATGTAATTATTTCACACATGTACCTAAAATGGCTATGATGGAGCGGCATAGTCATATTGTGACAAAGCTCTTTAAATAAAGAAAAAAAACAAATGTAAGATTCCTTAAAGTACATAGTACAAAATAAGTCTAATAATAGGTTTCTATCTATAACATTGGGCTGGTCATGTAGCGAGATACACCGACCATCGTTGGACGGTAAGGAGTACTAAATGGCCCGGCCCAGACGGAAGGAGAAAGGTGGGAAGACCACATAAGCGATGGGTAGACGACATAACATGTGTGGCGGGGAGAAACTGGATCAGCACAGCTCAAGACAGGGAAAAATGGAAGGATTTGGAGGAGGCCTATACCCTATTAAGGGGTTCCTATAAATGAACAGAAAACATTACCTACTAAAATCACATAAATACTAACATTAGTTTATGAACACATTACTTGTAATTATATAAGGTTTATAGGAAATAATAAAGGCTTATTATTATATTATTATTTATCTATAACAACTAGTATGTTGATATGCGCAATAAAAAGAACATAAACAATTCATAAAGTAGCAAGTGTGGAAGGGTTCAATAGGGTATTCAAATGTTTATAAGAAGCACGTAATGCAATGCGTTTATAAAATTTAACGTAGACTTAAAACATTACTCAATACCAATTACATGAAGTCAACGCAACGCATTCGCGTTAATATAACGCGGGCGCGATGCTAATCACACGGTGATATAGAATAAGGTCCCAGTATTGACACTTATGCATTCGGATTCCTCTTACATTAATAGTCTGCACAATTCGCGAGGTTTCACTTCGAACAAACAAGCTCAGTGTGTGATCAGATTAAAGATATATTAAAACACTTAGGCCCTGTTGTACGACGATCCTAAATCGCGATTGATCCACTAAACCAGTTTAAGGTTAAATCGTGTGAATATTGTACATATGTAAATAAGTTTAGTGGTAAATTTGATTTAGGATTGTCTTGCGAGTCGGCCTTAGGATTCTTCTGATCACGTGACTATTGCGTATTGCAATATTATAAATTTTGTCTATTGCTGTTTATTGATCATTGATATGGAAAACACCGAGTCAAAATTGGTTATTTTTACCTTTTTTGAGCCGGATTAATTCTTGACAGGGGGTTTTATTTTATTGTTTTAAAATGAAAATCGGTGAATAAATAACGAGTTTTAATCCCGAATTCAGCCCGTGAGCGATTTATATTTTGCTTGAAATTTAAATAGGACTAACTTTGAGCTCGTTCGGGTGAAAATCATGTGAAGTCATCAAATCAAGGCGTCATCAAAATCATGGCAAGTCATCAATATCATGGCAAGTCATCAAAATCATGGTAAATCATCAAAATCATGGTAAGTCATCAAAATCATGGCAAATCATCAAAATCATGGCAAGTCATCAAAATCATGGCAAGTCATTAAAATCATAGCATGTCATTAAAATAATGGCAAAGTCATCAACATCATGTCGTCATCAAAATCATGGAAAGTCATCAAATTCATGGCAAGTCACACATACAAAAAAAGGCAATTTATGTGTCGAACTGAGACCCCCTCCGTTTTTTTATGTCTACGTGACTTGGCTCTTAGGCTGAAAGTTTTGTAACACACGAGAGTTTGTACTGTAAAGTCATACTAAATCCGTACAGGGTGTGACCAGTTACTGCATTTTTAGTTCGGATTACGTCCAAGTGAAGTCACACTTGGCAATGCTTTACCAATGAGTAAACAAGTGACGCAATGGACGTGTCCACGTACCGCTAGAGCAATAAAACAAACGTGTTTAATGCCAGCCAGACAGAACGGAGCTACGTGCATTGAGTTAATTAAATGATTTCTTATGTACATTTGTATATTTGCATTACATACGCATTCTCATCAGCCATGGATCTACGATTTTTTCGTACCGCGACAGAGACTTGATAATGGCGCCTCTTTATCCAGCGTTTGGGATAAATTACTTAAAAAATCGTAAAGAAAATAATCATGCACAAAGGGCCTTGTGGCGCCTTTTTCTTACAAGTCGACGGTGAGCCAACCATTTCTTTTTTTTATTTCTAAACATATATTATGATTTTGGCGCCCCCTGAAACCCCGGTTTGATAGGGGGCGAGCCTACCGCTATGCCGGACACAATTCCAGACTCCGGGCTGATACTGAGCATTTCGTAATAGAAAAACCCAATATCACTTTTATCCGACCCGGGGATCGAATCTGAGACCTCAGAATAGTAATCGTATCACGTAAACATTATAACTGCGCCACCGAGGCACTGTGTTTTTTTGTTGGCATGACGAGACGAGCGGGTGGCTCGGCTGATGGTATATGCGCCTGCCCATAAACAGAAACAACACAACACATAACTCTGAATTAAAATCACTGCATGGCACTGGACCACGCTCATCACCCCGTGATATAAGTTGTTAAGTCTCATAATGCCCATAAATTTCACTAGCTTCAATGTCACAAAACAGTGAACACAACAGTGCTTGCACACTGATGCGTGACGGCAGAAATAGACAAAGTGATTGTATTCGTAATACACATGTAACTTAGAAACATCACAGATGCATGCTCTTGGGGCTGGTATTGAACTTGAGACGTTCGTCTCAACAGTCTAGTGATAGCATAAGCGTAAATTTTTTTTTATGGCACAGGCCGTCATATGAGCAAGTGGGTCACCTGATACCATCCGTGATCTCCACCGCCCATGTACGCCCACAATACCAAAAGAATCATGGGTGTGTTGCCGACCTTAAAGGAAAGCATAATTAAGGAATTGGGAAGGGGAGGAGGTTTGGTCCTCCGGATATCTCACTCACCATACGAAACGCAGCAGCAAGCTGCTACTTTACGCCGGTTTTCTGTGAGACAGTGGTAATGAACCGGACGAGCCGGCCCATACATGCTGTAGACAAAATTGTCTACAACGTGGCTCTACCACTCATAAACATAACAATACACGCCTGTATCTCCGGCGGAGTAGACAGAAGTGTAACTAGTGTACCCCAATTATTCATTTGCAATCAGGAAAAATATCTAATGAGTTTGATCTATAACAGTGATGTTGACAATCGATATTCAATAACCGGCCACAATCGATGGCACAAATTATAATCGATTATAAAAAAAATATCGACTGGAAAAATCTAGACTGAACCAACGGGATTTTAGGACTAGAACTACCGTTATGGAGCCTTATTACAATGTTACCGACTCATAATTAGAGATAATACACGAATTTAATAGACAGCTTCCGTGACGCAGTGAGCGAGTAGCCGACTGCGAAGCGAGAGGCCGTGGGTTCGATTCCCGCATCTAGACAAATGTTTGTGTGATCTACAAATATTTGTTTCGGATCTGGGTGTTGTAAGACCGCAAGTCCCTGATACCTACGATACAGGTTTACCTAGTGGGGTCAGGTCAGGTGTGACTGTTGGGCGTATTTATTATTTCGCGAACATGTGATAATTTCTTAACAGAACCACGCGTGCTGGCTTACGGAACCTCAGCTTTGTGGTGTCCTCCATCTCGGCTAGAACTAAAAAGTTCGCAAAATCTTCTGCCGGACCATCAAGCTGTGGAATAGTTTGCCGGCGCACGTGTTCCCTCCTTCCTATAATATGGGGTCCTTTAAACGGAGTGTGAAGAAGCTGTTAGGCAGGCCGGCATAATTTTGCCGACCTACGATAGACACATCGTCTGTCGTTGGTCGACAGTATTCTTGCACTTACCATCAGGTGTAGTGTAGTCACATTTTCGAGCTAGGCTAAAAAAAAGAAATAATTCACTGTTCTAATGAAAGAACTTCGAACGATTTTTCTTTATAACAAATATTTATTTATTTAAATATACCGCTCAGACGTGACATCTTTACATTTGACTCTACACAGATAATCTAATTATCACGTTATTACCTGCTTCTTATGTAAACATATACAATGACGTCATACGTTATGTAAATAGACATTTATAGCACTTAACGGTATGGCCGTTGAATTTAGCTGTTATTTAATGTATATGAAGCTATGGGTTTAAAACACCCATATCATTAGCGTCAGGCAAAGACTTTAATGTATACTACTAGACAGGCTTGCGGTACAAAGATATTGCGCACTAAGGTACGGTCAATTGACCGTAACTCATTAAGTCGCCCGCGAGAGAGCGATAAGAGCAGTTGTTGTTGTTTGAACCGCTGCGAACTTTAAATTCGATAGACTAACACGAAATTGTTTATTGTGACTCATAAAACATTGTCATTATTTACGTGCCATTTAATTAGAAGTTATTTAAAGAAGTAACTACATATATTATTTCTTGACTTTGATCGAAAATGTCATTTATTGTGATTGAAAACGAATACAAAACAAAATAACCGTCTCAATATTGACATCGCGCTTACTCTCAACTCGTCTCGCTCCCGCGCCTTTGACGTCACTCCCGCCCGCCGGCCGCGTATGCAACACAATTTTACTTCTGAACAGCCCGTCTATGGTATTAAAGTCTTTGGCGTCAGGTTGTCGGTTACAACCTAACCGTTAATCATCACGCTCGTATCTGTATGATCATTAGTTACATCCTAAAATCTCTTTTCTTTCCTTTTCTTAAGTATTCTTTTTGTCCACTTTAGCATGCCGTGGCAACTTGTAATTAAGACAACATTTAGCATAAGACACCTTGCCTATTGTACGAAGTTAAGATTGTATGTTTTGCAAGTTGCTCAAATAAATAAATAAAATTATGCTTTAACTAGTTTTGAGTATGACATATAATTACATGTGTCCCGTACATTTAGAAATAATGTAGAAACTACTCAAACTTTTTGCATGTACCTACTACCTACTTCAAATTTTAGAAGAAGAATACGGTACGAGTCTATCGCCATACCGGGTATTCCAGCCTGGCTGATACTGAGCATTTATCGATAGAAAAACCCAAAATCACTTACCCGACCCGGGGATCGAACCCGAGACCTCAGCACAGCAGTCGTACCGCATTACAACAGAGCCATCGAGGCAGTGAATCAAAACAATGTAAACGAAAACATTCTATTACCCCGACATAATATTGATAAACGGCCGACATACATTTTAAAGCGCGAGATTTTTTTGATTACCGACGCTATATGCCCCACATCAATAAATAATTCGTGAACATATAAATGGAAGACCATTTAGGTCAAATATTTTTATTAGACTGATTATTTGGTACTTTCTTTATACTGCTACTAGCCTTTGCTCGCGGCTCTGCACGCGTGAACGGCCTTTTCCGGGATAAAAAGTAACCTATGTTACTCAGTGATAATGTAGCTTTCTAACGGCAATTTTTTTTTAAATCGGTCCAGTAGTTTTTAAGTTTATTCGTTACATAGAAAAATACAAATCTCTCCTCTGTATAATCTTAGTGTAGATAGTAAGCAGCGATATTTCAGCGGTGAGCGAACTGCCGTAATTAAATAAATAGTTTAACATCGAGTGGTAGAGCCACGCTGTAGACAGTTTTGTCTACAACATGAATGGGCCGGCTCGTCCGGGTCCTTACCACTGTCTCACAGAAAACCAGCGTAAAGTAGTAGCTTGCTGCTACGTTTCGTACAATGAGTGAGATATCCGGAGGCCAAAATCCCCTTCCCAATCCCTTAATTATCCCCTTCCTTTAAGATCCTATGATCATTTTCCTATTGTGGGCATATGGGCGTTGGAGGTCACTTACCATCAGGTGACCTACTTGCTCGTTTACCGGCCTATGATATAAAAAAAAGTTCAAAACCAGCCCCAAAAGCATGCACTTCTGACTTTTCTTAGTTACGTGTATTATTAATTATCGCTTGCTTAAACGGTGAAGGAAATATCGTGAGGAAACCGGCATACCTGAGAAGTTTTCTATAAGAATATTGACGGTATGTGAATTCAACCTGCATTAGGTCAGCGTGGTGGACTAAGTGCCGCTCTCTATATTCTATTTAAAGATAGACTAGCTTTTGCTCGCGGCTCCGCCCGCGTGAACGGCCTATTCCGGGAAAAAAGTCTTATATAGCCTATAGCCTTCCTCAATAAATGGGTTATCTAACACTGAAAGAATTTTTCAAATCGGACCACTAGTTCCTGAGATTAGCGCGTTCAACCAAACAAACAAACTCTTCAGCTTTATAATATTAGTATAGATTTGCTTACTATCAGTAGTGTTTTGACAGGTCTTCCATGCAGAATGTGTCAAAATTTTACTGCTAGTAAGCAAATGTGTCGATAGATATTGGGAACGGCTAATAAACCTTTCATAAAACGGACGCGTCTCTATCCCAAGACTCGCGTCACGTCACACGTGTCGCGGTCTCCCTGACTCGGTCGCGTGACTTAAAACGTACCTTAAACTTTTTGGATCTGCGACATCTGTCTCGACAGAATCATAAATAACCTAACCAATAAAACAAAGAGTAATAATTTAAGGGCATATCGATACTTAATCAAATACAGACAATTGAAAAACCCCACCTTTTACATAAACTCACACCTATATCCCCGGAAGGTTAGGCAGAGGTATAACTAGTACACCCACAATTCGTCGAGCTTATATTCATCCCATGATGTCTGATGATGACAGAACGCGAGCCTATCGCCATACCGGGCACAAATTCCTATCTCACGCAATGATTTTTTCAAAACAAAAACTCAAACTCAATTTTCCTCCTCAGTTTAGCAGTCGGATAATAAATCCCATCATACCATTATAATACCAATATCATAGTAATATTACGTTGGCTCGCAGATTTTCAGATTTGCACGATGTACTAACGCAGTAAAAATTACTTTGTTTAAGGCCTTCTGCCAACAGCAACAAGCTGCTACTTTTCTGTGAGACAGTGGTAACGACCCGGACGAGCCGGCCCATTTATGCTGTAGGCCAAAGTGTCTACAGCGTGGCTCTACCACTCATAAAATAACGTTCAGTGTTCAGTATAATAACGCATTTAGAATGTTGTTGGGGCTGCCGAGGTACTGCAGCGCATCAGGTATGTTGGCAGATGCTCATACTGATGCATTCCATGCCATACTAAGAAAGAGAGCCGCCTCGATGTTGCGTCGTATTCGTGGCAGCCCCAACAGTATCCTAAGCCTAATAGCGGACAAAATTGATTGCCCATTAATGTGGCGATTGCTTCAGCACCATGTATAAATAGCATTAAACTAAATTGAATTATTTTTTAAGCTTTTTAAATAATATATAATAATACGCATACGCACTCACGCCTGTAATCCCCGAAGGGGTAGGCAGAGGTGTAACCTGTACACCCACATTTCGCCGAGCGTATCACCGTCCCTTATGTGATAGGGTCGCCCCCTATCGCCATACCGGGCACAAATTCCAGACTCCGGGCTGATACTGAGCATTTCGTAATAGATAAACCCAATACCACTTTACCCGACCCGGGGATCGAACCCAAGACCTCAGCGTTGGCCTCAATCGTAAAGCGTACGCATTACAACTGCGCCACCGAGGCAGTCAGTATATAATAATAATGTTTTAATAATAATTATATGGACAATAATAGTCTGAAATAAATAATTTGAATTTGCACAACACTATCCATAATGGCACTCGGCTGCGCGCCAGACCTCGATTGATGGAGACTCGAACATATTCACCTGGGTCATAACTAAATATAAACTTTGTATCATCTACAATATATTCTATATTCTTATTTCGGTCGACGTCCTCGATGCCTACTTCTGAATGAGGATCATGATTCGATCTGTAGTCATATCGACCTATATAGTATCTAGGTGTCTTTTTAATAGATACGCCTGTAATCCCCGAAGGAGTGAAGGAGGATTTGTGAGTGGTAGAGCCACGCTGTAGACACTTTTGTCTACAGCATGTATGGGCCGGCTCGTCCGGGTCATTACCACTGTCTCACAGAAAACCGGCGTAAAGTAGCAGCTTGCTGCTGCGTTTCGTACGGTGAGTGAGATATCCGGAGGCCCAAAACTCCTCCCCTTCCCAATTCCTTAATTATCCCTTTCCTTTAAGGTCGGCAACGCACCCATGATACTTTTGGTATTGTGGGCGTACATGGGCGGTGGGGATCACTTACCATCAGGTGACCCTCGTGCTCGTTTGCCGGCCTATGCCATAAAAAAAGGAGCAAGCAGAGGTAACAATTGGGTCCTCAGTATTAAATCTATATAAAATTCTTTGGAACGAATGGTGTTTATCGATTTTCTCGCGTCTCATAATATTTATTTTATCCACATTAATATTAACAATATATTTCGACTATTTCCAGAGGCTTTTTATTACTATTCTGAAGACCAAACTCTTTAAATGTAGGATAAAAATACAGATGGGGCACAATGGGCTGAAATCCGACTTTCATAGACATTTTAAAAAATGGGTTTGCCCTAATCGTCGCCTTTTTAAATTTAAAATAATTCGGAAGACAAAATATATACAAATAAAAATAGTTTTTGTATGAAGCTGGTATGAAAAAGCCATATACCTATCTTCGGTTTCGCACGATTCTTCCTAATTCCCTTGGAGGGAGTTTATGATACATACATACATAGACTCACGCCTGTTTCCTGTTTTAGGGGTTATAAAGGATAACTTTAATTATTATGTATTTTTTATTAAACTCCATTAAGTGGCGTAGGGTTAGTAATAGGGTTCTGATGGCGCCTTTGAAGTACGGAACACTAAAAATTATCTATTGAACCTATGCTCCAGTGTCTCCCAACATCGAGTGTCACCTTGTCCCATAATAAAACTCGTTTGCACCAATTGATTTATGTAACTCAAGATGTCTGATATATGAGTACATCAAATATTGGAGGCAATTGATCCAAGATCAAAGTAAACAAACAATAAATGTGGAGGTCGATACAATTTGGTAATACATTGGCAATTGATAAGAATTTAAAAAGGACGATTGAGAGTGAAATTGGACTATACAATCGCGAAGCTTGGTTCCCGTTGCGGGTTGTGGGGGTCAGACGGCGGGTCAAAATAACCTCAAATCATAATGAGAAGGCGGACATCAAACTGGGATAACGCCACGCAGAAAGAAAGATTTATTTATATTATTTTTACATGGTGAACAATAAAGTGTTATGTATCTAAGTGGGGCTTTCTCCCTAGAGGGGTTGACGTAAGGCAGGCGGCCGGTCGTAAAAACTACAAGCCAAATCTTTCTGTTACATGTGTTATACACATGTTATGCCGACCCCACTGTGGAATAAGGACAAGTGGAAGAAGAAGAATCTAAGTAGTGTGGCAAGGAACGCTGGGTCGCACTTGGCCCGTTTCTATATCAGGACAAAAAAGCAGCATGATTGGGCTGGCTTGGACAAAGTGAAACTAATGTGGACTGTCAGCTTGCTCTTGAGTTTCGAATGGCGAGTGATTTCCGAAGGCTCAAAAAGAAAATTGAGGCATTGTAACGTATAATCAAATGCACAAGGTTTGAATGCGCTTTTTAAAAACTCGTTTAGTCAAGATATTTATTTGATGACAGATTTTCAGCATTAAATACACCCAACAGTCACACACATAGTCCTGACTCCACAGTAAGATACGAGTCTTGTGTCGTGGGTATCAGGAACCCGAGAGACTTTCGGTCTCACAACCCCCAAATATTTGTTGATCACACAAACATTTGTCTCGGTGCGAAGACGAACTCGCGGCCTCAAAAAGCATATTAAAAGTAACAGATGTTTTTCTAAATGGCGTTGGTGTTAGGCCAGGCTATATAATGTTTATTTTGCTCACACTCGCGGAAAATATAGCTAAATGAAACTTTCGTAACAATTTGTTGACAAGCATTTCTGAAATAATCTCCACGCACAAAACTAAATTTCAAATGGCTCATGAATTATAAAGCTTACGAAATATCCGAGACGAAAATAATGAGGTTATCAACCTAGATCCCACTTTATTGCGATGTAATTCTGATTTTTGCACATCTTATATACCGATGAATCAGTGGACTATTGACGTTAAATGTTATACGGAGCGATGACTTGTTTCAGAACGGATTATGAACGCTTAAGTGCACCCACGCCGCACTGTCTAAATTACCTGGGGAAGTTATTTTAAGCTTATGCTCAATGCATAGTAGTATAAATATAGTTGTTTAGGTATACACCACTTAATGTCGTACTCAGATACGCCAATTAACTTTAATTGTTACTAGTTTATTTTTACGTGAATTACGAGACGCGCACGTCGCTCGCCTGATTTTAAGCGTCACGCCTGCCCATAAACAGAATCAACGTCACACAGAACTCTGGATTACAGAGCACTGCATGACACTGAACTGCTGTCGTCATCCCGTCATAGTCATCGCTCTTGCAGAGGTAATCAATCGAAATACGGTTAACAAACTAAAAATATTATTAATTAAAGTTTAAAAAATAAATAATATGATTATTTTTATAGTCCAATTTTCATATGCGAGATTTTTCATTACGTTTAAATATCGATTTTGATATCACAGTTAAAACGCCCAACAGGGTTTTTATTACATATTGTATACTACTAGACGGGCTGTTTAGAAGTAAAATTGCGTCACATAACGCGGAAGTATGACAGCTCACAGACAGAGAGCACTACAGGAGTTCTAGTTGAGAGTAAGTGAAATGGCAATATTGAATTGACCGCAACTTAGTGTTACAATTTCTATGTACCGCGCAGCTTGTCTAGTAGTATAAATTAAAGGTTTTGAAACTTACCAATTATTGCAGTCGTCCATTATGGATTCTCCGGGGAAAATAAATTGGCCTTTGTGTCGACACGGAGTTTTTATAGGGCCTGGTGGTGGTGTGGTTGTTCTTATGATGTTAAGGCACACCGGCTCGTAGTCAGGACAGCAGTCGTCGTGGGTTTGTGTCCGGTTGCAGAACTCATCGCAATAGCACAGGGTATCTGAAACAAACCTTATGTAAATAGTGATTTCTTAGGTTTACGCGAACATACACATTGAAATAATTCAGCCTTCGTGGTCACTTTGAAAAGCTTGCGAAATGTCGGGACTAAAATAAAAATTAAACCGCGATCAAATCCGTATAAACTAGTTTAATTTCAACCGTTATGTAAGTATATTTTTGACAGCATCCGTGGCGCAGTGGGCGAGTAGTCGGCTGCGAAGCGTGAAGCCTATTCGATTCCTGCACCTAGACAAATGGTTGTGTGATCCACAAATATTTGTCTCGGGTCGGGTGTAGTGGGTTGGCAAGTGCCTCGTAGTTCCTGATACCCACAATACAGGTTAACCCAGTGTGGGGTCAGGACTATGTGTGTAACTGTTGGGTGTATTATTATTATTATTTGAGGTTTGTTTCAGCTTGAGAGGGTATAGTACTTTTTTTGTTATTACCCCAATGAAGAAATGATCAGGTTGCTCCTACAAAAGTACCTACATCACACGGAACTTTGACTTAGAAAGTACTACATGGCATTAGACAGCGCTCGTATTTTTTATGGCATAGGCCGGCAAACGAGCATGTGGGTCACCTGATGGTAAGTGATCTCCATCGCCAATGTACGCCCACAATACTAAAAGAATCATGGGTACGTTGCCGACCTTAAAGGAAAGGGATAATTTAGGAATTGGGAAGGGGAGGGGGTTTGGGCCTCCGGATATCTCACTCCCCGTACGTAACGCAGCAGCAGGCTGCTACTTTACGCCGGTTTTCTGTGCGACAGTGGTAATGACCCGAACGAGCCGGCCCATACATGCTGTAGACAAAAGCATGTATGGGCATGTATGCGGCTCTACCACTCATAAGACCATTATCAATTTTTCACATATGCATATACTTTTTTATGAAAAAGGGGGCACAATGGAGAGTGTGCTTACTAAGTATCTGAGGAGTGTATCCATAGCAAGTGGGCACTTATTAAGTATCTGATGTGTTCATCCATAGCATAAGTTGAGCTGCTTTAACTCTATTCAAAATTAATTATATTATCGTAGTGCAAATATTGTAAATGAATTTCGAAAAGAGCAACGTTAGAGTTCTTGTCCGTTCTTCATTAACGAAACAGCATTCCGAACTGGCGGTAGAGTTTAAATTTGACTGAATCTAAATGATGTAAACGTATAAAATTTTTATGGCTTCAATAAAAAAACATTTCATTTCATTTCAGCAAGAGGTTGCTTATAAAGTGTCTGATGTGTGCATCCATAATAAGAGAATACTTACTGAGTATCTGATGTGTGCATCCATCTTGCCGGCCGGTGCAGCATTTGTAATCTGAGCCGCAGTACGGACCTGGCGGGAGGTCGGGGCCCCAGTACGCCGAGCTGACGGCGACCATCGAGCATATCAACCCGACGATGTGTAATCTGTAGAACAAAAGGCATATATCAAGAAGAAGTTATTTTTTAAACTTGAATGACGTTACGAGTAGGTGGTTCGCCTGATAGTAAGCGCGACGCCTGCCCATAAATAGGAGTAACATTACAAGAAACATCGCGCAAGCATGTTGTTTTCGATTTGAAGGACATTATGAGATTTATCTTATGTCTCGGGGTGACGAGCAGTGCAGTGTGATGCAGTACTTATAATTCAAAGTTCTGTGTGGTACATACTACTGTTTATGAGACGTATCGGGGCTTGGCGCTTACTATCAGGTGATGGGGCTACCAGCCGCGCCATCGGAAACCCACAACGGGAACCAAGTTTTGACAATGCCTTGTCCGTTAATCAGCAGAGTGTACCACGTGCAGGTGAGATTGGCTTTGAGCCTACGATGATGGTGGCAAATCGCTAACTTACATGGAGTGTATTCCATTAAGTTTAATAAAAAAAAATAGTAGCACTACGAGAGTGCCGGCAAAAGTGAAAACTTGAATAATTACGTGTGTATTTTTTGAATCGTCAGGAAAAATAATGTTCTTTTTGATTTGAAAAGTTCCGACATGAACGAATCTATGTTGTATGAATATACACAATATATGTTTATATTATATATAGTTACATTATCAATGTATTTCAACCCAAACTCAACTCGTGAAAACGGGGCCAATATATGTAAATACTTGTATAGAGGTGTCGGTAACGGTGTCGCGAGTTCAATGGTTTTTTTCCCATATCAAAAAATGCCTAACGCGCCTAAAAAAGTTTTCGCTTAAAAAAATCTTTCTACAAATTTGTAGATTTCCTTTATTTTACTGCTATAAACTTGAGCAAATGTAATCCAATTAATACCTCAGCAGCATTTCAGTACGTTTGTTATCAACATCATTTGTAAGAAATAGGTCGTCTTGTAACAGAACAAAATTCAGAAGCGACATTTTATTTTTTATTCATTTATTTCTGCCTAAGTAATTTTAGATGACCTTTGTTATTCCCATATTCATGAGAAATAATTGATTAAATTTACAAAATATCAGAAACGAAATCTTTAATTAAATTTACTGTATTTTTTATCTCTTACTTAATAGAGAGGGTACTTTTATTTAACATGAATACCTTAAAACTAAGGTCCGTATTCACAAACAACAGTTAAGTAAGCTCTTTGCCAAGTGTCCAATTCTATGTACATGATTGGTCTGTTTTTATTTAGCGCCTAAAAGTAACCAATGGCGTTTAAAGAAATTGTCACTATGCGTTCGCGCTCACTATGAGGTCTCATAGTAACGTTTATGAATACTCAATAATCTCATAGTAACTTAAAGTCAATTCTTCCATTCACATTTGTCTTTCTGTCTAAAACTGCAAGGTACCGAACGGATCTTACTCCAGTTTCCATTAATATGTATTTATTTTTAATTTGTGTCATATATTTTATACAGTTAGCCGGAAAATTTAATGTAAAATTGTTTTTATCGCTGCCTAAAATAATTGACATTTTGCATACATACGAAAGCGCAGGTCAGTTAAATTAGGTATAAATTAAATCGCTTAGCCATCTATCTCATAGTAACTATTCTTTGGTTCTCTCGGGTTTATAGCGTAATAAACTGCCATGCTATTGTTTATCTTGTGTTTTCATAAATATTTTCACTTTAAGAACGCATAAATCTTGATTCTTGAATTATTACATTGTAACATTTAGTGTCCAATTATTTTGTATTGAACGTGACAGTGTAGTGTTTTGAGCAAAGTGAAAAAAAAGACTGTAAACATATCAATTAGGATATCTTTACCTTACTTGAAATGTCTCACAGAAAACCGGCGTAAAGTAGCAGCTTGCTGCTGCGTTTCGTACGGTGAGTGAGATATCCGGAGGCCCAAACCCCCTCCCCTTCCCAATCCCTTAATTATCCCTTTCCTTGAAGGTCGGCAACGCACCCATGATTCTTTTGGTATTGTGGGTGTACATGGGCGGTGGCGATCACTTACAATCAGGTGATCCACATGCTCGTTTGCTGGCCTATGTCATAAAAAAAACCTAGAATATATAACGCCCACGATTGGAAATTACATATATACGCACTCACGCCTGTAATCCTTGAAGGGGTAGGCGGAGGTATAACCAGTACACCCACATTCCGCCGAGCTTATTTCCGACCCATGATGTAATAGGTGGCGAGCCTATCGGCATACCCGGCACACATTAAAATCCCGGGCAATATTTTTTTTGCCCTACCACTGAAACAGCGTGGCTCTTACACTCAAGTAGGAAGTGGGATAGTAGTTTGAGTGATAGATCCACGCTGAAAACAGTTTTTTCAACAGCAATAATGGGTCGGCTCGTCCGAGTCATTACAACTGTCTCACAGAAAACTGACGTAAAGTGGCAGCTTGTTGCTGCGTTTCGTACGGTGAGTGAGATATCTGGAGGCCCAAATCCCCTTCCCAATCCCTTAATTATCCCTTTCCTTTAAGGTCGGCAACACGCCCATATTTCTTTTGGTATTGTGGGCATACAAGGGCGGTGGAGATCACTTACCATCGGGTGACCTATTTCCTCATTTGGTCTATGGACATTTTTGGATTCTCGAAAATTTTAGTTCGTCCCTTGAAATCATTCATGTATTCAGAGAATTCGGTTTCAACACCCAACACTTAACAGCTGATTATATTAACGACTCGGTTCCAATTAAATGTCACTGACAGAGATAAACGCAATGCCAAATTAATAAAGCGTCATCAGCGTTGCCAACGCAATATGATTAAAAAATTGCCCCAATTGTCATATTTCATTTGCCGTTTTGTAATAATATAGTTTTGTATTGTGGTATTAACACACACTAATCGTCAGTTTACGACTTACGAAGCCCAATTCTCGTATTTAACTGACACTGCGAATTAATTTAACCGATCTGATTGAGGACTGCCTCGGTGGCGCAGTTGTAATGCGTACGCGTTACGATTGAGTCCAACGCTGAGGTCTCGAGTTCGATCCGCGGGTCGGGTAAAGTGGTATTGGGTTTTTCTATTACGAAAGCTTAGTACCTATAGCCCGGAGTCTGGAATTTGTGCCCGGTATGGCGAAAGGCTCGCCCCCTATCACATAAGAGACGGAGATACGCACGGCGAAATGTGGGTGTACTTGTTACACCTCTGCCTACCCCTTCGGGGATTACAGGCGTGAGTGCGTATGATATACTAAAATAAATGCCATATATAATCTCGTTTTTATTTTGAAGCTCAGTTTCCATCGAAATACGAATCAGTTTCGAAATAAATCAATGCTAAATCGCGACCACTTCTGAATTTACGATTGCGTTGCCATATCGCAGTCGAATCTTTGACAAGTGATTTATTTAGGACCACAGATACGACCAATTGAAATTTTATGCTGTAAAGGTGCATTTTGAAGTACGCGACAGAGACAAGCGACGCTACCCGTGAGAGACAGGCGATAGCAACACGTTAGCTTTGTATGAAACTAGCTAATTCTCGTGCATATATTCGTAAATTTATTTTCCCGGGACAAAAAGTAGCATTTTTAACTTTATTTTTTACTAGACTTTGCTCGCGGTTCCGCCCACGTGAACGGCCTTTTCCGGGATAAAAAGTAGCCTATGTTACTCAGTGATAATGTAGCTTTCTAACGGCAAAATAATGTTTGAAATCGGTCCAGTAGTTTTTTTAAGTTTATTCGTTACATACAATAAAAATACAAATCTTTCCTCTTTATAATATTAGTGTAGATTAGCTTAAATGACGAAACGAGCAGGTCGCTCGCCTGATGGTAAGCGCCACGCCTGCATAAACAGACAATACCACGCAGAAGCTTGAATTCTAAAGCACTGCATGGTACTGGACTGCGCTCGTCACCCTGAGACGTAAGATGTTAAGTCTCATAATGCTCAGTAGATTCATGGGCTTATTTTCGTCCCACGACGTGATAACGGGGCGAGCCTATCGCCATATTGGGCACAATTCCAGACTCCGGGATACTAACCATTTAGTGATAGAAAAACCTAATAAAACTATTACCCTACCTGGTGACTTAGCACAGCAGTCGTACCGCGTTCGATCGGGCTAGTTTTAAAAAAAACTTTACGTCGGTTTTTGTCAAAAGCGACCTTACATTACGTCATCGCGTTTCCCAGAAATCGAACCCGGAACGCTTCCACACTGACCCTCTTAATTAAGCATTCCTTCTAAAGAACACCGTGCCGAACACCAAGTCAGAATGTGGGATTTTTAACATAAAATATTTTAAACATTCTAGTCGTATTTTGTGTAACGAACAATGGGTCTTTTGTGTTCTCATTGTTAAAATTATATAGAACTGGATAATGTATTATGTACTACCACAAGTTTATAGCTCAGTGGGGAGTGGTACGGACGGTCGAGACGAAAGCCGAAGATTCTAAACCAGTCTGAAGAGCATACACCTCTGACTTTTATCAGTTAAACGTGTATTCATTGTAAATTATCGCTTGCTTTAACGGTAAAGGAAACATCGTGAGGAAACTAGTAGGTATACCCTAGAAGTTCTTCATAGGATTTCGAAGGTATGTGAAGTCTACCAACCCGTATTAGGCCAGCGTGGTGAACTAAGGCCTAACCCCTATCAATCAGTAGAGGAAGCCCGTGCTCAGCAGTGGGACGGTATAATACAGGACTACTATACAATACCTACTACCTACTACAAGTTCTTCCACCTGCCCGTATCCCAGGCGCAGTAAGGCTGGCGCAACCTGCTTTTTAACACATTTTACAGGAAGATTTGGCATGTAGTGTTTACGACCGGCCGCCTGCCCGACGTCAACCCCTCTGGGAAGACGTAATAAATATTTGAATGCCTCGGTGACGCAGTTGTAATGCGTACGCGTAACTATTAAGACTGACGCTGAGGTTTCGGGTACGATCCCCGTGTCAGGTATAAGTGGTGGTTTTTTCTATTACGAAAGGCTCAGTATCAGCCCGCAGTCTGGAATTTGTGCCCGGTATGGCGATAGGTTCGCCCACTATCATATCGTGGGAAGGAGATACGCTCGTTGAAATGTGGGTGTACTGCCTATCCCCTTCGTAGATTACAGGCGTGAGTGCGTATGTATGTATTTATGACATAATATCTTCAAATCTATCATACCTGTGCTAATTGTTTACATCATACAATGATGTCAAGAAAACCTCAGATTCATCCGGTCTTCGTAATAACTAATATTATTATTATTATTATCAATGCCATTCGTTTTAAAATTGAAGTTTTGACAGCCTCCGTGGCGCAATGGGCGAGTAGCCGGCTGCGAAGCGAGAGGCCGTGGGTTCGATATCCACACCAAGACAAATGTTTATGTGATCCACAAATATTTGTTTCGAGTCTGGCAGTTGTGGGACCGCAAGTCCCTCGAAGTTCCTGATACCCACGATACAGGTTAGTCTAGTGTGGGGTCAGGACTATGTGTGTGACTGTTGGGTGTATTAATTACGAGTATTTTCATCGTCCAATGCAGCAGGTCACTCGCCTGATGTTAAACGTCACGCCTGCCCATAAACTGAAGCAACACCACACAGATCTCTGAATTACAAAACACTGCATGGCACTGAACTGCGCTCGTCATCCCGAGAGATAAGATGTTAAGTCATAATGCCCAGTGATTTCACTGGCTTCAATGTCTTTCAAACTGAAACACAACAGTACTTACATATTGCTCGCGGCAGAAAAAGTTGGTGCCAACCCAGATGGCATCTCGCATAAGAGGGACCTACCACATTGTAATAGGCAATTAACAAGTAATAGGTACACATTATTTAAGCCGTGTAATGCCGGGATTATCGCTAGTATTAACCATCAAACGTAGGACTTTAATAAAACCAAACGATTTGGCTTGACCTTCAAAATGACTGTTTTTTCTCCCTTATCACATATATTTATGTTTAGACAAGGAACGTAAAGACCAACCGAAAGTCATTACTGATAACATTTATCGATAAACTCAAAATATTCTGCCCCGACGACCTCTATTTGCGTTTCCTTTGTAGAATTATGAATACAATAGTTTCTTATTCTGATGTTTTGCATTCTGAGTAACGTGTTTGAACTTGCCCTATCCCAAAATAAATTGGGTAATAACTCGGGGCTACTTTTTATGTGTTGCAGAAAGGAATAGGTTTATATTTATCAATGGTTTTTGACTGGCTTTCTGACGTCACCTCTATAGAGAAGTCAATCTTATGCTAAATGTTAGCGTATTCTCTTTTTATTGGTGTATGTATGTAAAAAAAAATACATAAGCGTTAAATTATCTTTACACAGGTAACTTAGAAAATGAACATAATATATAAAAAAATGTTACTTTACATCTGAATTTCTGTGTATCGCTCTGGCTCCAAGACATCGCTCTTGCAGAGGTAATCAATCGAAATACGGTTCACAGACAATAAAATATGTAATTCAAGTTTAAAAATAAATATGATTATTTTTATAGTCCCATTTTTATATGCGAGTTATTTCATTACGTTTGAATATCGATCCTAATATAACAGTTAAAACGCCCAACAGGGTTTTTGTTATATGTTGTATATGTAAATAATAAAACAGATAAGTCATCATCAGAATAAGAAACGAGTCGGTGCGAGTTCCACAGTTGTTCAGTATACCACATGTCACCAATAATGTATCACAAAACAACCCCCTCATTAGAATGTGCAAATTGTACAATGATATTTGTGTGGACTACGACATCTTTAACATTGGTTTTGCTTCTTTCAAAAAATCCCTACTTCAAAATTTGTAATACAAATATTCAACCGTATTTTTTCATTCATTTTTTTTTTATAGATCGACGAAACTGATTTTCGTGCGTATTCTTTATATTTAAATGCTGTGTATAGTTGTAAGTGGACTTCAGGCTTAATTAACTCTTAAATAATATAGTTCTAATGCTGTCTAGTCTGTAGTCTGTAACTGTACCTTATACAATAAAAATAAAATAAAATAAAATAAAATCATCATCAGCCACAAGACGCCCACTGCTGAACATAAGCCTCCCCTAATGCCTTCCAGGCCGACGTACGGGCAAGCGCAACAGAGGACGTCCACCTACAAGATGGATCGACGACCTGACAAGAGTTGCAGAAAGCCGATGAATGCAGGCCGCTTCCAACAGGTCGGCCTGGAAGGCATTAGATAAGTCAAGTACCCTATTATATACACGTTTTGATGTGTTTCGGTCGCGTACCAAAACAGGACTTGAAGGACCCTGACATAAGTCCTTTCTATATTATCACAGACACACGCAATCGCTAATTTGAAATGTCAAAGCTATGTGGGTTAGCCTTCGGTTACTCTAGGTTACCTAAGCTTAGTTTCATTATTCTTAATTCGTTGTTAAATATAATAATTACGTCACTATGGTGTCATTAATCAATATTATGTTAAGTATTTGATTTTCATTTGAGTGGTAAAGCCACACTGTGGACACTTTTGTCTCCAGCGTGAATGGGCCCGGCTCGTCCGGGTCGTCACCACTGTCTCACAGAAAACCGGCGTAAAGTAGCACCTTGCTGCTGCGTTTCGTACGGTGAGTGAGATATCCGAAGGCCCAAAATCTCCTCCCATTCCTAATCCCCTAATTATCCCTTTCCTTTAAGTTCGGCAACGCACCCATGATTCTTTTGGTATTGTGGGCTTACATGGGCGGTGGTGATCACTTAAAAAACAACAGGAATGTGATAAACGTTCTATTATTCTTTCCTTCTGCCTGGCGTTGTCCCGCCTTAGTACCAGGGTCTGTCTTCCTATACCATTGATTTTACAGTATTTGTTATTATACGGGGCGACCCGCTGTCTGACCACTACAACTGGAACTAAGTTTCCCCATTGCCTCATCCGTTTATCAGCAGAGTGTACCTCGTGCAGGTGAGGTAGGCTTTGGGCCTAAGAAGCTGGTGTCCAACTTGGAGAACGGACGAGGCAATGGCGAAACATGGTTCCTGTTGCTGGTTGTGGGGGTCAGACGCTGGGTCATCTCATGCAATACCAAATAGCGTGAAATCTATGGTACGTCTTGCGCTGACCAACGCCTACTTCTTCTTCTTCTTCATCTGCCACCTGCCCTTATACCAATCACAGTGGTGTCGGCGCAACATGCTTTATAACACATGTTACATAAACACTTGGCTTATAGTTTTTACGACCGGTCGCCTGCCTAACATCAACCCCTATGGGGAGAAAACATTTATTAAGCAAGAAAATATTTGCCACAGTGCGGGAATCGAACCCGCCACTCGCTTCACAGCCGGCTACTCGCCCACTGCGCCACGGAGACGAAAACCTACATCAACGAAAAATTTTAAACCAGTTATCAGTAGAAACCGGTTCTTCCCATATTGGCGAAACAGCATATTCTGTTAGACTAAACAGACACGCAGTTAGGCGTATCTTATTACGTAACAGGTCACCTTCACTTACATCCGCTGCAGGGATCTAGTTACATGATGACTGAATGATATTCTTTTTTTAACCGAGTTCAAAAAAGGAGGAGCTTCTCAATTCGACTCTATTTTTTTATGTTCTCCGATTTTGATGATACTTTTTTTATTTGAAGGCTGGTGCTTCCCGTGTGGTCTCATTTGAATTTGGTTAAGATCTGACGACGGAGACCAAAGTAAAAAAATAAAACTCCTCAACGGACAACAGTACACTCGTCGCGATTGTGTTATTGTATTGAAATTTACATGCTGTTGCTGTAACTATCACTAAAAATTGAAAAATTAAATAACGTTTAACAAAACTTAAAAAGAGATCTATAGAATTTGTTATTTTTGACTTTTCATTGGTTTTATTTTGAAGTCGGTTTCCAAGTTTTGTTAAACGTTATTTTATTATCTTACGTTATACGAGAGGCCGTCTGGGTTGGTACCACCACTTTGTGTATATCTGCCGCCAAGCAAAAGTGTGTAATCACTGTAATGTTTCAGTAAAATTCAGGACATTGAAGGACAAAGGACATTCAAGCCAGTGAAATTACTGGGCATTATGAGACTTAACATCTTATGTCTCGGGATGACGAGCACAGTTCAGTACCATGCAGTATTCTGTAATCCAGAGTTCTGTTTGACATTGCTTCTGTTTACGAAGCGAGACGACGAGCGACCTGCTCGTCTCGTCAATCAAGCAACTAAAAAAAGTTGACTTAATCTTTTTATCAATAAGTTACGGTACTACCAACCTACTGCAGATCATATTCGTGACGAGTACAGGGGGACTAGAAACTGGCATTACCTAGGACCCACTACACGGTTTCAATCCAACCGTGTTTCTAGGACTTCATCATTATCAATTTTAGCATTGAAATAAAACTAGTTTATACAGATTTTATCGCGGTTTAATTTTTATGTTAGTCAATAGTGAACTATTAAAGATGGTTGGAAGCTTGCACAAGCCTGGGATCCAATTATACATTTAATTAAACCAGAATCCAATAGACCAACTGCCAGACCTCAAGACACTGCGATCTCTCCCGTGTAGATTGGACTAGTATCAACTAACTTTTTAAATAATTAAAAAATAAATTTCCAATTTTAAAATGAAGGTAGGCAATGTATTATTAACTTTTCGAGCCGACCTACACCTCAGTCTCTCCCGTGACCACGAAGGCTGAAAAGCTTTCGAAACGTCAAGACTAAAATAAAAATTAAACCGCGATTAAATTCCTAAAACCTAGTTTTATTTCAATGTGTAGTATTCGCGTAAATATAAGAAATCACTATCTATTTTAAGCTAACATATGCAGTGTAAAAAATGCCGACCGCTAGATAACCTATTATTTAATGTAACACTAAACGCACATTAACATTGCGGTAACTCGAGGAGTATTAATTAGCAACCTCGCGACCTTCAAATTCATACAAATGAAGCAGACAATGTTCCTGGAATTGTATATAATTTACACATTTGAGTGGTAGAGCCACGCTGTAGACAGTTTTGTCTACAGCATGAATGGGCCGGCTCGTCCGGGTCGTTACCACTGTCTCACAGAAAACCGGCGTAAAGTAGTAGCTTGCTGCTGTGTTTCGTACGGCGAGTGAGATATCTGGAGGCCCAAATCCCCCTCCCCTTCCCAATCCCTTAATTATCCCTTTCCTTTAAGGTCGACAACGCGCCCCTGATCCTTCTGGTATTGTAGGCGTTCATATGTGATAGAAATCACTTACCATCAGATGACCCACTTGCTTGTATGTCCTCTACTATAAAAATATTTCGTGGTGTGTGGTAGATCCATCGTATGTGAGAGGCTGTCTGGGTACAAACCCAGAAATAAACAAAGTGTACATACACACTTTGTTAATTTCTGCCACCAAACATCAGTGTGGTGATCAGTCCAGTGTCATGAAATTCAAATTCAAAATATTTATTGAATCCATAAAATGTTATACATTATTTAGATTCCGTCAAAATTCTACCGCTAGTTCGGAATGCTGTTTCGCTCGAGAAGAACGAGCAAGAAACTCCAGCGTTGCTCTTTTCAAAACTAGTTTACAATTATTACAGCATAAGGTTTTACAATATTAAATTGGAATTAGAGCAGCTCAATCAAGCAATTCCAGAAATGATATCTACGCATTGGATTAACTTGCATGACCTCCATAAGCATGACGAATAAATTAAGACCTTAAAATAGTGTTAACAAATAAAAGATAACAGTCCAAGCAGACCAGTCCACACAAGCAGCACCCGTTCACGAGTATGACGCATGTGCCAGCCATCGGCCTCCTCAACCATGTTAAAGGGAAGTGACCGACCCGGCACGGCATGCGGTACTTGGTAATTAAAAACTTATTGTTGTTTCTGTTATTGCACTTCAAGCAAGCGACCTGCTCGTCTCATCATTCATTCATTCATTCATTTCAGCTTTTATGCGCCCACTGCAGGGCATAAGCCTCCTCCGCTTTACGCCATTCTACTCTATGTTGAGCCAATCTTTGCCAAGTGACACCTGCAAACTTTTCCAGACCATCGATCCATCTAGATAACGGTCTGCCACGTTTATATTGACCATCGCGTGGCCACCATTCTGTCAATGCTTACTCCACCTGCCATCGTCTCATTCATGTCATCATCTCATCATTCAGCCAATAAAAAGAAACGGTAAAGCTGATCGAGATAAGACAAGCACTGAAAAAATATTAACACAGTGAAGGCGAAAGAATAAACCACTCTTAGCACGGCGCCAGCGGATTTTTTATCTCTTTAATTAACTGTCAACAAAAAAGGTCAGCTCTTATTTCGGTCGCGGTGTGTTCTCAAAAAGCCATTAAAGACGCCGGCGCCAAATCGACCGGTAAAAAACCGAAAACTCGAAATATATAATAGGTTCTGTAGCTTTTTAACAGACCTATATGTTGAATAAAGCAGTGATAGCTCAGCGGGGAGTGGTATGGACTGTCGAGACGAAGATCGCAGGTTCGAAACCAGCCCCAAGTGCATACACCTCTGACTTTTCTAAGTTATGTGTGTATTAATTGTTAATTATCACTTGCTTTAACGGCGAAGGAAACATCGTGAGGAAACCTGCATACCCGAGAAGTTCTTCATAAGAATTTCGAAGGCATGTGAAGTCTGCCAACCCGCATTAGGCCAGCGTGGTGGACTAAGGCCTAACCCCTCTCATTCAGTAGAGGAGGCCCGTGCCCAGCAGTGAGACGTATATAATACAGGGCTAGTATTATTATTATATAATGACCTAAAAATAAATAATGACAAAACGTTAAACACACCACAAAATTATTACAGTAAACTCACTAAAGACAAATGGCGATGACAATTCTTCCGCTTTGTCATTCATTTGGAATTCCGTATCGGTAAGAATCATGTATGAACTAATGTTTTATCGGAATCAACATCTATCAGATTTGGTTCAGTCTTTTCCGTATGATAAAATGTCGAATGCTATCCATAGTACACGATGTAATCTACATTAAATACTCATACCGGATTAAGTACCGAAGGGTAGTGAAAAAAAAAACGTTTGTTCCTAAATGGAAACCAAACTAATATTTTGTTTAGAAAAAAATCCAAATTAACCAAAATTAAAACAGCAAAACCATTTTTGGCTAAATACATATGACTTAATAGCTATTGCTCACGGCTTCGCTTGCGTGAACGTTTTTTTAGAATAAATATACCTCAGTAACTAGAATAAATGACTGGCTCGGTGGCGCAGTTTTTATGCGTACGCGTTAAGATTGAGGCCAACGCTGAGGTCTCGGGTTCGATCCCCGGGTCGGGTAAAGTGGTATTGGATTTTTATGTTACGAAATGCTCAGTATCAGTCCGGAGTCCGGAATTTGTGCCGGGTATGGCGGTAGGCTCGTACCCTATCACATAAGGGACGGAGATACGCTCGGCGAAATGTGGGCGTACTGGTTACACCTCTGCCTACGCCTTCGGGGATTACAGGCGTGAGTGCGTATGTGTGTAGAAATAATATATAGAAGATCCTTACAGATTTCAGTGCGAACGGTACCCCACTAAATCTCGACCAAGTCCTACTTTTAAAAGAAATAAATTTAAACAATTTATCAGAGTGATATTGAATGTAACCCGTTATAAGAATAAAATATTGACACCTTTTTACCACACGCACCGTTTATCAAGAACTGGTTTTATTTTTTATTTTCCTTTTTATACCTACTTTATAAAATCTGTTACTTATAATAAATCCCACGCTTATATCCCCGAAGGGGTAGGCAGAGGTGAAACTATCAGACTGTATCAGTCGTAACATGTTAATACCTATTTTGGATATCCTTTTACCCACACTATGCCATATTCTTAACTTCTCTGTTGAAAGTAGTAGTTTTCCATCTATATGGAAAGACGCTCAGATTATTCCTCTTCCTAAAAAATCGAATCCTAAATCTTTTTCTGAATATCGACCTATCTCTATCCTTCCTTTCTTATCAAAAGTCCTTGAGCGCCTTGTCCATTCTCAACTGAGTACTTTCCTTTGCAAGCAGCAGGTTTTAAATCCTTATCAATCTGGTTTTCGTCCTGGCCATAGTACAGTGACTGCTCTTGTTAAAATCACCGATGATATTCGCCTAGGTATGGAAAACGGGCAGTTAACTGTACTATTGTTATTAGATTTTAGTAATGCTTTTAATACAGTAGATTTTGATATTCTTCTTTCTTTACTTCGCTCGATTAACATATCTCCTACGGTAATCGATTGGTTTCACAGTTATCTGTTCGGTCGCCGGCAACGTGTTCGCCTTGAAGATAACTTTTCTTCATGGTGCGACACATCAGCTGGTGTACCACAAGGCGGCGTTTTATCTCCCTTACTTTTCGCGACCTTTATAAATTCCATATCCCAACATCTCTCTTCTTCCTACCACCTGTATGCAGACGATCTACAACTCTACTGTCAAGCTCCACTCAATGAAATAAATACAGCTATCGGGACTATGAACTCCGACTTAGTCCGTATATCTGAGTGGAGCGATCGCTTTGGTCTGAAAGTGAACCCTGCTAAAACTCAAGCCATAGTTGTGGGAAGCTCTCGGCAAATTGCCAAAATAGATTGGTCACTGCTCTCTCCGATAGTTTTTAGCGGGGTTACAGTTCCGTTCAGTGAGTCTGTTAGGAATCTTGGAGTGATAATGGACCGTAAAATGTCCTGGGACCCACAGCTTGCAGCTACGAGCCGCAAGTTGTTTGCGTCAGCTGCTTCATTAAAGAGACTACGTAACTTCTTGCCCACTGCCACTAAAATTACGCTTGCACAATCCTTACTTCTTCCCGTGCTTGACTATGCGGACGTCTGCTATCTTGACCTTACCCAAGTTCAACTTGATAAACTTGAGCGTCTTCAAAATTTCTGCATACGATTCATATTTGGCTTGCGTAAATATGATCATATATCTCATTTTCGCTCTAAGCTCAAGTGGCTCCCTATTCGTCTTCGTCGGAATACTCATATTCTATCCCTACTCTATAATATTCTCTTTAATCCTGCGTCTCCCCAGTATCTGAAGGAAAGTTTCAATTTCCTTCACAGCGGTCTACCGCGATCGCATGTTTTAAGATCGTCAGAGAATCTGGCTCTGAAGACTCCGGCACACAGCAGTGTTTTCTTTGATGGTTCCTTTGCCGTTCAAGCTGTCCGTCTGTGGAACGCTTTGCCGGTGTCTATTCGACAAGCTCCATCACTAAGTAGCTTCAAGAGACAGCTGAAACTATTTTACCTCTCGTCGCAACAATAGTTTGTTTCATTTATTGCATTCACATATATTGTATATACACATTGTTATTTTAAATGTAATAATATTGTTATTTATTATTTCAAAAGTTGTTATTTATTTTTATAATCATTATATATTATAATATATATATATATATATATATATATATATATATATATATATATATATATATATATATAAGTATGTACACCCCCACTTATTACTTTCTTTTGCCACTATTCCATCCTAAGGTTGTCTGGCAGAGATCGCTATTAGCGATAAGACCGCCTATTGTAACACACTTTTTATATTACTTTCCTTTGTATATATCCGTGCAAATGGTGTACAATAAAGAGTTAATAAATAAAAATAAATAAATAAACTATCGCCCACATCTTATGAACGAACGCAGTCCAGGGCAGTGTTAGTGTTAATTCAAAGCTCTGTGTGGACATTGCTTCTGCTTATACGTAGGCATGGCGTTTACCATCAGGCGAGGGGCCTGCTAGTCTCGACATCTAAAGCTAATAAAAAAACACACAAGTGTTAGGCCACATTAATTTACCACCTTTACCAGATTACACATACTATCCAAGAACTCATAAATACATAAAAATAAATTTCTAACACATTCCGCGCCGATAGCTCGTTTTACAGGATTAAAAAACAGCAAATAACTCGTTCTCTTACTATCGTTGACTGAATTCTTCGTTTACCGATCTCTGTTTTTTACTTTCCAACCTACAGTACGTCTGAACTGCGATATTAACTTATAGATTTTATATTGCTTAACACTTAATTAATTCAAATTGGATTCTTCCACCTGCCCTTATCCCACACACAGTGGGGTCGGCGCAACATGCTTTTTAACAGATTTGACTTGTAGTTTTTACGACCGGCCGCCTGCCTGACGTCACTCCTCTGGGGAGATTGTAGTTTAATTGTTAATTTAAAATATTATTTCAAATATCGTACTTTAAAAATGATTCATGCCACCTCAGCCTACCCCTTCGGCGATAAAGGCGTATGTAGATCATATTATGAATTATAGGGAAAACGTTTATTTACATTATAACTTCTATTGAAAAATACTCAACGTATTTTGCACACGAAACAACACTCATCATTGTTGTTATGGCCATGCTCTAGGGTTGTCACTTGTCATCTTTTCGTACAAAAAATATAGTAATTATATAGTAAAAGGTAAAAAAAGTAAAAGTAAAAGGTATAGTAAAAGTAAAAGGTAAATGTAGTAAAAGGAAAACAAACAATATTTTCAACTGGAAAAAAAAACGGAGGTGGTTGCTAAATTCGAGACGTTTTTTTACATACTGTTTTTGTATGTATAACCACGCAAATCTCCGCCAAATGTAGACCAATTTGGATAATTCTTTTTTCACTGATAGCCCATTATTAGTTTCTTAGTTTTATTTTTGCTAAAACGTTTTTAAATAAATATATCGCTTCAAATCCGTTGTGTCTGCCTACCCCTATGAGAAACAGGCATGAGTCTATGTATGTATGTATGTATTTTTTATTACATACATTTTTTATTTTGTATTTATTAGATTGAATGACGAGACGAGCAGGTCGCTCGTCTGATGGTAAGCGCCACGCCTGCTCATAAACAGAAGCAACGCCACACAGAACTTTAAATAAAGCACTGCATGATACTGGACTGCGCTCGTCACCCCGAGACATAAGGTGTTAAGTCTCATAATGCCCAGTAATTACACTGGCTTCAATGTCCTTCACACCAGAACACAATAGTGCTTACACACTGTTGCTTGGCGGCAGAAATAGACAAAGCGGTGGTACCAACCCAGCCGGTCTCTCGCAAACGAGGGACCTACCTTGTCATACTATTATTACATACATACTGTTATTATAAACAAATCATTCAAATACTAACGGGGATTAGAATACATATATATATAAATATGCACTCACGCCTGTAATCCCCGAAGGGGTAGGCAGAGGTGTAACCATTACACCCACATTTCGCCGAGCGTATCTCCGTCCCACGATGTGATAGGGGGCGAGCCTATCGCCGTACCGGGCACAAATTCCAGACTCCGGGCTGATACTGAGTATTCCGTAATAGAAAAACCCAATAACACTTTACCAGACCCGGGGATCGAACCCGAGACCTCAGCGTTGGCCCCAATCGTAGCGCGTACGCATTACAACTGCGCCACCGAGGCAGTCAGGGGATTAGAATTTGTGGCCAATATGACGATACACTCCCACATCACATCAAGGGACGGAAATAAACGATGTTTATTTTTGTTTATGACTTTGGATACTAATAATGATTAAAAAAAAAATCTAAAAGGTATAATGGATCGAAATAAATTATAATGCTCGTTTTCAAGGCGAGATCCGATCTCACATTCAAGAAAAATACTGTTTTAACCCCCAGTCGAAAGGGATGTTATAAGTTTGAAGTTTTTGTATGTCTGTGGGTGTATGTGAATGTATGTGTGTGTCTGTGGAATCGTAGCGCCTAAACGAATGAACCGAATTGAGCTTGTAGTGTAAGGAATGAACTGGGGTAAAGGTAAGGTACTGATGCAGAAATATCGTGATCCGAATAAGACTCAATAAAATGTGGTATAGAATTATCTAAATTAGTTTAATATCCCATAAAAAAAAAACAAATATAAACTTTGGTGTCGAGACGCTCTATTTTGAGTGATAAATTCTATTTTTTTTGAGATTCCGTTAAATAGAGCATCTAAGTATATTAAATGATCAGACATTAAATTTATTTTAATTGATCAATCCAAAAATAAAACAATATTCCCACCGATTCCGAGATACTATGCAATTATAAAACTTCTTCTATTATTTCATATTGTAGTCGGACCTCGTCTTGACTGTGTGTAGGCAACCCTAACATGTTTATACAAGCGTTATGGAATTCAATAGATATTTCCTTGAACAAACACATACTATTGAAATAAGGTCATCTATTTATGAATACCATGGATTCGAAAACAAGACAATAAATCTTTAAAACATATTATTTTTGAGTGGTAGAGAAACGCTGTAGTCAGTTTTGTTACAACGTGGCTCTATTACTCAAATTTTAACACAGTACCTTATAGGTCAATTAAGCATGAAATTCAGTAAAGATAGGACAAAAAATATGAATGTTTCTTGACGCTTGTAATCCTTTGTATTGGATACTAGCCTTTGCTCGCGGCTCCGCCCGCGTGCACCGTCTTTTCCGCGATAAAAAGTAGCCTATGTTACTCAGTGATAATGTAGCTTTCTAACGGCAAAAGAATTTTTGAAATGTGTCCAGTAGTTTTTAAGTTTATTCGTTACATACAAAAATACAAATATTTCCTCTTTATAATATTAGTGTAGACTAACATACATACATAGACTCACGCCTGTTTCTCATAGGGGTAGGCTGAGACAACAGATTTTCACTTGCTACGATCCTTGCATACCTCTTTGGCCTCCTTCAGTCTCATTAATTTTTCATACATGCACGTTGGTTTAGTGTACTACTCCTGACTTGCATTGGTATTGAATATCCTTTTTGTATTTAAGAATCTTCACCAGACACGGTTAAACCGCATTCAAAACAAACAAATGTACGGCCAACTGGAAACCAAGCCCAGAACCTCCGGTTCATTGCACGTAGGACTACCAACTTTTTGTACAATAAATATTGTGTATTAAGCTCGGAAACGAACTTAAAGTTAAGTTAACTTAAGTATTTCGAAAGAATAAACAGTATTTTAGGTGGCGCAGTTGTAATGCGTACGCGGTACGAATGCTGTGCTGAGGTCTCGGGTTCGAACTTTCTATTGGGTTGGACCCAAAGGGGTTGAAATCGGGGATGAAGGACTAAAACTTCATAATTTATGCACCGATCATAATACAAACAAAAATGACACCGAAAAACTACAAATAAAAAATATTCAATTTTATGTTGATGCTTTTTGCCAATAACCATAAAATTGTGCACCGACTAAAAATTGGTAAATTTTATATTCAGATTTATGTTTTTCTGAGTCGATTTTATTTTTGTTAATTGCATCGTTGGCAACCCTATTTGCACCTGAGCTACATCTTAAAATACAACGCCAGACATTATCCAGACGGAACATTCATTATCTTAATAAGATAATAAAGTAGCTTAAGTAAACAACTTGATGAATGTGATGAATATTAAATAGAAGATTTGGACATTATGTACTTATCAAATCGTCAGAAGTACTTAAATGATTGCTTAGTTTATCATATTTATATTTAGTTTATTATATTTATATTCAATGCAATTAAAATTATGCTAGTGGGGTCCTACTACCATAATTTTACTCAATTATATGAGACTCAATTATTATTTTTTTATGTTTTTTCGAGGCGGTTTTATTTTTTATCCGATATAAAAAAGCAGGTTCTCAATTCAGCGTGTTTAAATTTTGCTTTTTTTATATATGTTCACCGAATTCTCCGCTAATTGTGGACTGATTTTGTTGGAAAAAATTTCACTCGATAGAGTTTAGCTGCGATGTGGTCCCATATAAATTTGATTAAGATCTGATGACGCAGTACGTAGTACTCATTATCAAAGAGAATATAACTACTCATTATCACTCTTTAATTCGCCTATTCTGTTATCGCTAAGCGTATAAACTAGTAATATGATGTCAAGGACGACAATTCGTATGGTGCTAATTGTGTTAAAGTCTGAAATCAGTTAGTTGCATTGTTAGACAATAGACTGCCTCGGTGGCGCAGTTGTAATGCGTACGCGTTACGATTGAGGCTAACGCTGAGTTCTCGGGTTCGATCCCCGGGTCGGGTAAAGTGATATTGGGTTTTTCTATCATGAAATGCTTAGTATCAACCCGGAGTCTGGAATTGTGCCCGATATGGCGATAGGCTCGCCCCCTGTCACATCATGGGACGGAGATACGTTCGGCGAAATGTGGGTGTACTGGTTATGCCTACCCCTTCGGGGATTACAGGCTTAATTATCTTAAGGGATTAGGGAGGAGAGGGGATTTGGGCCTCCGGATATCTCACTATAACTACTAAGTCCGATACAAATGTTTGTGTGATCCACAATAGTTTGTCTCGTGTCTGGGTGTTGTGGGACCGCAAGTCCCTCGTAGATCCTGCTACCCACGATACAGGTTTACCTAGTGTGAGGTCGGGACTATGTGTGTGACTGTTGGGTGTATTTATATATCACACGTTCTTCAACATGTACTATCAACAAAAAAATTGACCTACATTACACACAAAAATATTGATTAATACTGCAATATCTGGGATTTTTGTCAACACATTCCTTCGTCAAAGATATCAGATAACGATACGGTGCATTCATGACTAGTGCATTCTGCAACTCCGCTTGTTTCTACGTAAGTCAATGACCTTTTTTCCATAGAAAAATATTATTTAAGCCCAATTTAGACTGCCTCGGTGGCGCAGTTGCAATGCGGTGCGACTGCTGTGCTGTTACGGTTCGATCCTCGCGTCGGGTAAAGTGACATTGGGATTTTCTCTCACGAAATGCTTAGTATCAACCCGGAGTCTGGAATTGTGCCCGATATGGCACATCATTGGATGGAAATAGGCTCGGCGAAATGTGGTTGTACTAGATGCATCTCCGCCGAGCCCTTCGTGGAATACAGGCGTGAGCATATGTATGTATGTATATATAATTTAAATGAAGAGAGAATAACGCATGACCGAAGCATGAATTTAACCGACAATTTTCATTAAAAAAGCCTCAGTATGCAATTTCCAAATTTAAAATACAATATATGTTTTTTTTCGCCTGTGTCGTATGTACGAGAAAAACTAAATGGGGTTAAGGATGGCACAAGACTAAATCGTAAAAATTATGTTTGGTTACAAGACAATTCTGTTACCCTCATATTAGTAATAGCACCGTTATTGGTCTTAGTGAAGGTAGTCGAGGGAATAACTATGTAAAGCGGGTAGATAATAACACTGAGATGTGGTGGAGGTCATTGCTAAGGTATATAAGCGGGCGCATTATTATTTGAGGGAACTTAGTCGTGCTTAGAACTCTTTCGTGGTAACGCTGCCCGAGTGTAATTAGAATTGTGAATAATCATAGCAAGTGTAATAAATTGTGAATACTAATTTAATATTGCATTTAATGTGAATAGACTAATAAACTTTTTGAACATCCTGACGAAGTTATTTATCTTTATTGCACAAAAGTGATATTGAGTTTACAATTCTGAGAAGCCAACTGCACTGATCGCTGCAAGAACAATATATGTATGTGTAGGTAATCTAAAAATAATTCACAGAAGGTAGATGTCCAAACAACGCATACTCACAATTGTAAGCTGAAAATTCGTAAGTGATGTGTTTACTTGCAAGGTCACGCAGCCACACGTAAAAGAAATGTCAGTTAAAATATTTCAATATTTTCAAAGACTTTAATGTATAATACTAGACAAGCTGTGCGGTACAAAGAAATTGCGCACTTAGTTACGGTCAATTAACCGCACCTCGTTTAGTCGCCTACGAGAGAGCGACAAGAGCAGTTGTTGTTGTTTGAATAGCTGCGAACGTTAAATTCGATAAACTAATACGAAATTGTTTATTGTGACCCATAAAACATTGTCATTATTTACGTGCATATATTATTCATTCATTTTGAACTTATATTACGAAAGTAACTATATTATTTCTTGGTTTTGATCGAAAATTCATTTATTGTGAATGACAACTAATACCAAACAAAACCGCCGTCTCAATATTACCATCTCGCTTACTCTCAACTCCTCTCGCTCCCACGCCTTAGACGTCATTCCAGCCTCGCCGGCCGCATATGAACACAATTTTACTTCTGAACATCCCGTCTATGGTATTAAAGTCTTTGAATATTTTATAAATTTTCCTAAATATTTGGTAATTTGTAGATGGACAACATGTGTTTCATACATTGATTTATAAGTGAGGATCATAAACATAATATGGTGAGTAGTTATTAGTATGTTGATTGTAGTTTGCACCTCTGACTTTTCTAAGTTACGTGTATATTTCATTGTTAATTATAGCTTACTTTAAAAGTGATGGAAACATCGTGAAGAAACCTGCATACTTGAGAAGTTGTCCATAAGAATTGCAAAGGTATGTGTAGTCTGCCAACGCGCATTAGGTCAGCGTGGTGGACTAAGGCCTAATCCCTCTCATTCAGAAGAGGAGGCCCGTGCCCAGCAGTGTGACGTGTATAATACAGGGCTAGTATTATCAGTTTATTATTATAAAAATACAGATTAAATATGGATTAATAGACTACACGTACACGTACAGAAAATATTTTTTTACAATGTTATAAATCGAACGTCTGATAATTTATATTTATCTACAGATAACTGATTATAATTTACAACGTTTTACAACCGGGGTATATTCGCACTGATTTCATAAGATATGATTAAAAATCATGTTGATTGAAATTGTCGTGTTAGGTCAACAATGGTAATTTTTTGAGTGGTAGAGCCACGCTGTAGACCCTTTTGTCTACAGCATGAATGGGCCCGCTCGTCCGGTTCGTTACCACTGTCTCACAAAAAACCGACGTAAAGTAGCTTGCTGCTGCGTTTCGTATGGTGAGTGAGATATCCGAAGGCCCATATCCCCTCCCCTTCCCATTCCCTTAATTATCCCTTTCCTTTAAGGTCGGCAACGCAACCATAATTATTTTGGTATTGTGGGCGTACATGGGCGGTGGAGATCATTTACTATCAGGTGACCCACTGGCTCGTTTGCCGGTCTGGTATATAAATAAAAAAGGCACCCACATTGCAACACCGAGCAATGAAGCTCAGCGAGTCTGTGATGCGAAGCCGTCTTCTTTTATTGCCCCGGTAGACAGACGAGCAACCGACCCGCCTGGGGTCTTTTATGACGGCAACTCGTACGCGCCCGAGTTATGTTAACTGCATGATCAGCAGGCTAACCATGAGTTTGTCTCGGTAAAATCGCTAGCGACGACGTAAGATATTTATATGAAAAACTCAGTGGCGCCTCTAGGGGATACGTGACAAACTAAATTTTGTCATACAAATATTTTACATAGTCGCTAGCGATTTTACTGAGACAAACTCATGGTTGGCCTGCTGGGGTCTTATTCCCATGACCGTAAACCTCGTAACGTGTTACGCCAACTTCGCGAAATCGGCACCGAATGGCATTCTTTAAGCTAATTGCCTGTCATCGCGTTTATATTTGACACTACCTTAGAGAACATCACTGAATGCCAATTTCACCAACGCCCGATTTCTGAAAGGCTGATCAAAGTAAAATTAACTAATCAAATGTCAAATCTCATGTCAAGTCGAAAATGGGTTGCTAGAAGCGTGATCAACACCTTTGATTTGACACACATGTTAGCTAACATAACTTTCAAATTAATATGAAAAATCGTATGTCAAACGGTACTATAGATACATCAAATATTATTAATTTTATCACTAATCAACGTTTCAGCAACTCGAATTGATTTGACAGCGGTGTCAAAATCAAAGTTCTGTTAGGTTAGTTGAATGTTGATTATTAGCCTTTCAGAAACCGGGTGTTAGTAACGTAACATGGTCAAGTTAACGTTAGCACGTTATGAATCCACATGGTCTTCCTACTATCGTACTATCCTGCTTATTATAAATGTGAAATAAATAAATAAAGACACCCAACAGTCACACACTTAGTCCTGACCCCACACTAGGTTAACCTGTATCGTGGGTATCAGGAACTACGAGGGACTTGCGGTCCCACAACACCCAGACCCGAAACAAATATTTGTGGATCACACAAACATTTGTCTCGGTGCGGGAATCAAACCCACGGCCTCACGCTTCGCAGCCGGCTACTCGCCCGCTGCGCCACGGAGGCTGAAAGTTTGAATGGTTGTGAGTTTGTGAATTTGGATGTTTGTTAGTCAATCACGCCTTAAGTGAACGGTTTTGGATGAAATTTGGCACACAGGTAGACCATGATCTGGATGATATGTACATAGGCTAATTTTTATCCTGGAATAGACTATTCACGCGAGCAGAGTCGCGAGAAAAATCTAGTATTCTTATTTACGCTATATTTTTTGCGTCACTACTTGTTCATTCGATTCGCCTGATGGTTTCGCCACTCTCGGAGTGCAAAACTCTTTTGGATTTTAGATGCGACCTCGCCTTAAGAATTCGTGGACAAAATACATTATATAGCGATTTTTTTAACTAGAAATTTATATTTAAAGTTATTTGTAACATCTAAAAATTATATTATTATAATACACCTATTCCTACCCCTTCAGGGATTACAGGCGTGAGTGCTCATGTATGTAAAAAATATTATTACAGAAACGATTGTTCAATTTACGAGTAAAGATTTTATTGGATAAATTTTGAGCGTTTATAATCTATATATATATATATATACATACGCACTTACGCCTGTAATCCCCGAAGGAGTAGGCAGAGGTGTAACTAGTACTCCCACATCTCGCCGAGCGTATCTCCGTCCCACGATGTGATAGGGGGCGAGCCTATCGCCATATCGGGCACAAATTCCAGACTCCAAGCTGATTACTGAGCATTTTTAATAGGAAAACCCAATACCACTTTACCCGACCCGGGGATCGATCCCGAGACCTCAGCGTTGGCCTCAATCGTACGCATTACAACTGCGCCACCGAGGCAGTCCGTTTATTATCTGTTGTAAACAATAACTATGCTGACCCCGGGCAGTGACTAGTCTCTCGATATTAATGAATGAAGTACTGGTCCCGCTTAACCATTAAAGTAATGCATTTTACGCCCGCACGCAACTATTGCAACTATTGCTGTGAAGCATTGCGTTCACAGCCTCCGTGGCGCAGCGGGTGAGTAGCCGGCTGCGAAACGAGAGGCCGTGGGTTCGATTCCCGCACTGAGACAAATGTTTGAGTGATCCACAAAAGTTTGGGCTGGCTGTTGTGGGACCGCAAGTGCCTCGTTCTCTTGATACCAACGATACAGGTTTACCTATTGTGGCGTCAGGACTATGTATGTGACTATTGGGTGTATTTATTTATTTACACATTGCCTAAAAAATTAAACGCTGTGACATTTGTCGAGTAAACACGCTCAATTAAACACTAATTGAGAGCATTACAGTTTTATTTAGATAACACTCGTACATACGCCTTACGACTGAGGCTGACGCTGAAGTCTCGGGTTTGATGCCCCGGTCGGGTAAGTGATATTGGGAGAAAATCGAAATTACGAAATGCTCAGTACCACTATCAACCCGGAGTCTGGAATTGTGCTCGGTATGGCGATAGGTTTTTTTTTTTTTTTTTTTTTAGTGGGGGGACTCCCCCCCGGCTGCTCCCTCTGATACTTTTAATTCAGAGTATGTCTACCTGATTAATTCACATACCTTTATTTAAAAAACTCATCAATATAAAAAATGGAATTTAACATCATTTAGTATGCCTGGAATAAAAAAAGTCTAAATCTAACATACATGAGACATACTTTTAAAACTGAGTTTATATTATTTAATAAAATCACATTTAGTACAATTACAATTTAAAATCGTGTCTTCATCACAAAACCAGCTCTTCAGTGGCAACTAGAAACATATAATCTTATATTACATACTGTAGTTGCCCTGTCTATTTGTTTCTTTTCAACACGCTACACGCTAATTTTTTACAAAATTGTACGAACTTAGGTCTAATATCACAATTATCCAACATACCGCTCAGATTATCTTTGCTTACAATCTTGTCAATCTCTGTTTCAAGATTAGTTCGTTGATACAGGTATATTGGGCATTCAGTCAACACGTGAACCACGTCTTCTGTGGCCGCTGGGTCACAGATACATGAGGGGCTCTCCTTGCACTTGAAGCGATTCAAATACTCGGAGAATCCCCCATGGCCCGTGAAGACTTGCGTGAGGACCGGGTCCACCGGCATCTTCTTGATCACTTTATGGGCTACCCTAGCATCAGGGAAAAACAGCTTCGTTACCGATGCTGTTTCTCCAGCCCTGTATCGCTCATTCCATTCGTCAATCGACTCCTGACGGATCTGTCGCTTGACGAACGAAATGGGACATCGGTCGTAATCGGGCCTCCTTTTTAGGGTGGTAGCCGCCGCCTTCGCGAGCTCGTCCGCACGCTCGTTCCCTGCCAACCCCACGTGCGCCTTAACCCAAAAGAGGTTAATGTTCTTACCGCGCTCTTTGGTCTCATTCAACATTTTAGAGATGTCGAATACTATGGGGTGGAGGGAGTTACCGCGCGCGACCGTCTCGAGAGCGGCCCGTGAATCGCAGAAGATGCTGTATTGGTGGTATTTCTCGCTGGAGGCTATTTGCACGGCCTTGCGCAGGGCCAGCAGCTCCGCCTGGTAAACGGTGCAGAACGATTCCAGCTTAATTTTGGTGGCTTTTGTCTCGGCGTCGTCATCCCAAAGGGACACCGAAGCTCCGACTTGGCCACCAATTTTGCTGCCATCAGTGAACACCCTACGGGTGTTTGCAGCCTCTAGGTCAAGTTCTGCGTCGTTGACCATGCATTTGAACTGCAAAGCCCTGCGCCTGGCTGGATGTTCCAAGTTGGCAAAAGGCACAGGACATTCCACGTCCCGGTCGCCCACTACATGCCGAGTGTGTCCCTTTTTCACTTCGTATAGAAGCGCCGCTTCTCGGACACGAATGTCTAGCGGAAGGATCCCAGCAAGTAGCAGGGCCGAGTGTAGCGAAACGGTCCTGTAGCCCTTTACCATCTTTTGTGCAAAGCCTCGTTGAACCACTGCAAGTTTTTTACGTATGCCTATTTTGTTACTTGCAGGCGCCCAGGCACTGGCTGCGTATAATATCGTTGGTTCAACAACTGCGGTGTAAAGCATTTTTACCACCTCAGGTCCCAGCCCCCACTGCACCTTTGCAGCAGTTGCCAGTCGTCTGTGGAAGGTTATGGCCTTCCTACAGACTTCGGAGACGTGCGTGTTAAACGTTAGCTTCTCGTCCACAGTCAAGCCCAATATCTTTATTTCCTTTGACAAGCCAATGTCTACACCTCCCATGCAAAGGATTGGTGAGTCATATTTAAGTCGTCGTGTTACGACCATAGATGGCGATAGGTTCGCCTCCTATCACAATATGGGTCGGAGATACGCTCGGCGAAATGTGGGTGTACAGGTTACACCACTGCCTACCCTTTAAGGGATGACAGGTGTGAGTGCTTTTATATTATTTAAAATAATAACAAGTTGATAAAATTATATTCAGCTTCACTTAGATATGGCACTAATAAATTCATTATTATTTTTGAACATTGGAATAAAATAATAACAATTACCTCTAACTAAAATAGCAGGGATAGCTCAGCGGGAGTGGTAGAGTCTGTAGAGATGAAAGTCGCAGGTTCGAAACCAACCCCAAGAACATGCACCTCTGACTATCCTAAGTTACGTGTGTATTAATTGTTAATTATCGCTTGCTTTAACGGTGAAGAAAACATCGCTAGGAAACCTGCATACCTGAGAAGTACCCCATAAGAATTTCCAAGGTATGTGAAGTCTGCCAACCGGCATTAGGTCAGCGTGGTGGACTAAGGCCTAACCCTTATCATTCAGTAGAGGAAGCCCAGCAGTAGGACATGTATATAGAGGGCAGTAAAAAAGAAGGAGGATTGAAGTCAGGCAGGCGGTAGGTCGCTCAAACTACAAGTCAAATCTTTCTGTAACATGAGTTGAAAGGCATGGTGCGCCTATCCTACCGCGTGTAGGATACGGGCAGGTGGAAGAAAAACAATTATAAGGTTATGATTTTAATATGAACTATCATAGTAACCACTACAGAGGTTACATAGTTAATTATAAATGAATAATTATGATATATTATCCATATACAGTACTCTTTATTTTAAAAGTTTTTTTTACATTTTTAAATATTAAATTACTTAAAAAATTAAACATTTAAAAATATAAAAAGTATCACCCTCCAATGGCGAGGCCTAGGACCCAAGCCATCGGTGTTAGGACCCCAGAGTGAGGAACCTCCTCACAATGCGTGCCGTGTCCAATAACACTGCTTTCTGAATCTGGCTCTTGACCCAACGACCAATTGAGAGCCTCTGGAGGTGTTGATCGAGGCTCTTTGGTATCAACCCATTAGCAGAAACGACTATCGGGACAATCATTGTTGAGTCCACATACCACATATCAGTAACCTCGTGTGCCAGGTCTAAATATTTGGATAATAATATCCATTATTATTATTATTATTTATTATGTGTGTGACTGTTGGGTGTATTTATTTATTTATATTTATTATTAAAAGTTATCAGTTTTAATTGATCTACCAGAATGCTTACTCTATGGTTTGTATCAGACTTTGCTTATCTCACTAGTTTTTTATACTGTGGTTTATATGTGATAACATTTTGTAGGTGTCATTGTTCATTATAATTTCCTCCCCAGAGAAGTTGACGTCAGGCAGGCGGCCGGTCGTAAAAACTACAAGACAAATGTTTCTGTAACATGTGTTATAAAGCATGTTGCGCCAACCCCACTGTGAGTGGGATAAGGGCAAGTGGAAGAAGAAGATTGTTTATTATAATTTACTAGCTGTCCCTAAAGACTTTAACATATACTAGGTACTAGACGGGCTGTATAGAAGTAAAATTGCGTCACATAATGCGGGAGTTTGACAGCTCACAGACTGGGAGCGCGATAGGGGTTCTAATTGAGAGTAAGCGAGAGAAATATTGAGTTACGGTCAATTGACCACAACTTAGTGGTACAATTTTTATGTAATACACAACTTATCTGTAGTATACATTAAAGTTGTTTGGCCTGTCCGTCATGGTTTCGCCGCAGGCATGTTACTGTCCTGCTCCCATGCCTCATAGCGTAGATATAACTCAAAAAAACCGTCCGGAATAAAATTATCTGATAGTAAAAATGGCATCTAAATCCGTTGCATAGTTTAAGAGAAATAAGCGGACAGACAGACGCAGATAGTGACTTTGTTTTTTTTATAGCATATGCCGGCAAACGAGCATATGGGTCACCCGATGGTAAGTGATCTCCACCGCCCATGTACGCCCACAATACCAAAATAATTATGGGTGCGTTGCCGACCTTAAAGGAAAGGGTTAATTAAGGGATTGGGAAGGGGAGGGGGTTTGGGCCTCCGGATATCTCACTCACCATACGAAACGCAGCAGCAAGCTGCTACTTTACGGCGGTTCTCTGTGAGACAATGGTAACGACCCGGACGAGCCAGCCCCTTCGTACTGTAGGCACAAGACACTACCACTCAATAAACTAACTGTTATTAACGCTACTAGCCTTCTCTTCCGCTGCTGGACACGGGCCTCCTCTACAGAATGAGAGGGGTTAGGCCTTAGTCCACTACGGTGGCCTAATCGGGTTCACAGACTTCACATACTTTCAAAATTCTTAGGTATGCAGGTTTCCTTACGATGTTACCTTCAACGTTAAAGCAAGCGATAATTAACAATTATTACACACATAACTTAGAAAAGTCAGAGGTTTATGCTCTTGAGGCTGGTTTCGAACCTGCGACTTTAGTCTAACAGTCCTTACCACTCCCCGCTAAACTATCGCTGCTGCTTTAAAGTATGTTTAAAAAAACCGTTCCTTAAATAACTGCGACAACCATTTAGGATCAAAAAAAATTGTACCTACCTATCCTGGATTTAGATTAATCAATAAATAATGATAATTTATAATATTATTATTGAGGCAGAAATAGGAAACTAATAAGATTTTTTTATTACTTATGTCACAAAAATTTCACTTCTTGTTTTTTATAAGAATTTTATAATTACCATAGATTATAAACACCAACTTTATATGTGAAAGTATTAATAAATTATTTCATTTAAAGTTCAAACGGTTTATGTAATTTAAATGTTAATATTTTTTTATGTAAGTGTCAATAAATAAATGTTACAATTTCAAACGGTAAATGTTGATTTTGTATCGATATTGCGAATAGGAATCTGAATATTCATAAGGCAGCCACTACTATTGTGGGTAGTTAAACAACGCTTTTGTGAGAGTAACATGTTTTGCATTAAAATACAACCTTTCGAAACACACGTCCGTCTTAAAACTAAATAATGTAAATATTTCTAACAAATATACATGACAAAAGAACTTACGTATTCGCCATGACAGCTTCTTAACACTAACAATTAAACACAACAGGCGAAAAGGCCAAAATAATATTCTCAATGAAAGTCAGTCCACAGAATTCAATAAAAAATACAATTAAAATTAAATAATCATCTGCCCATTGTAACGCGGGCCGAACAAACACTGGCAGTTTGTTAAAAGGATCGTGCTGTCACTGCGATGTTTTTGAACGAACACGCGTCGCTACCGCTTCGAACACGCGCGTAGACTGGTCTCTGAGCGCGCCAACACCTGATTTTAAGGCGGGAAAATATACCGAGACACGGTTGCCAGATCTTCCAGAGGGGCTAGCACGGAAAACTATCGAAATCGTAATGTAAAGGTATCGAGGGCTCGATAGATAATTCCTTAAATATCATTGGCCTATATTCCATATATATTCGTTTCTTTTACGTACGATAGAGGCGCTGTACTAAAATCTCATAGAAATTGTTATCGATGACAGCTCGAATAACTTTTCGCAAGTTTCCGTGCTAGCCCCTCAGTAGATCTGATTATCCTAAAAATCTACTTATTTTATAAAGAAATCTATTGACTTTTTATGAAGGTTATCAGGTCTAATTTGTTCCTGGAACATCTAAAAACCTACAATGTAGAAATCTCTGGAATAATTGGGTACAAAAAATCGGATGACCGTTGTCAAAAAGATGTATTTTTTTAAATAGCTCACGTCAACTTGAGAATCCACAAGTGTTGTCTTTTTTGGCTGATCTGCTAATTTCTAGACACAATTTCTTTTCTATATTTTCGAATTGGCCAGAGGTTTGGCAACTCTGGTTTAATAGCAAATACATTGTGTTATGTCTTTTTATTGGAGTGTTATGTCTTAATTTTTTGTTCAATGATTCACTGTGCAGCCTCATTTGTAATTTTACATGTGACGCAAGATTTACCCAGAATAAATTCTGTATTTATTTGTACTAAAAACGTTATGGAGATGAGCCATTTGTTTTGTATTTATTTTCAGAACTAGGGGCGTTGCCCATGTTTTTCCACAAAACATAAAATAAAATAAAAAACTTAAAGTCCGACGAATATGAGACATATCTTACTTTCTTCCCCACATTATTCTGCAGCGATTGGTATCGGTCTCAACCCCATACCCCCAGCGGTTTCGGAGGAGATAGCTTGACAAGCTTTTGGCAGCGGCGGCGGCAGTTACTTTTTTTTAGAATAGAGAGATATTTTCAAAACTTTTATTCAGTTGCTTTCTGTTTTTAAAATAAGAACATAGCCTTTTTTTACATAAAGCGAGAACCGTCAAAAGGCCTGTATTTTCTTAACCCAAGGAATCAAAGTTATTCAGCACCGTCTATAATATTAATCGTAATAAGCAATGGTTTATTGTTCAGATGTAGTCCATAATTTTATTTATGAAATTATTTTTTATTTAAAAGAAACAGCTGATATCGTCGTGAGATTTGTCGTAACATCTTTGCACTTGCATTAGAAATTTTATCAAGTAGTTATAAATATGGAAACAACTAGCTTCACTTTTCATTTATAACATCATGCATGTATCCTGACGGATGGGTTGGGCAGATATGTGTGTTCAGTCGAAGCTATTTTCATCCCATCATTGCATGTGATGTATTTATGTGGTCGTGGCATGCTGTAGAATAAATAAATAAATACACCCAACAGTCACAAACATAGTCTTGACCCCACACTAGGTAAACCTGTATCGTGGGTATCAGGAACTACGAGGGACTTGCGGTCCCACAACACCCAGACCCGAGATAAATATTTGTGAATCAGACAAACATTTGCCTAGGTGCGGGAATCGAACCCACGGCCTCACGCTTTGCAACCGGCTACTCGTCCGCTGCGCCACGGAGGCTGTCAAACGGAGAGTGTTTTACTACAGTACAAATAAGTGTCAGAATTCCCGCCAAAACTCCATGATCGGTTTTTATTTTATTTTATGAGAGGAGAACCCGATGACAGGTCTAAAGCATATCAAGAATATTAAATAGTTAGGTATAGAGAAATATAAAGAAGGAAGATCATAACTAAGCAATAAAATCCCGCCAAGCCGTAGTACGCATTTTAAATTTTACTCTATGTATTCATGTATTATGATATCCGTGATATTAAAACACATTCTGTGATAACAAAAATAAAACTGCCATAAAACTAAAAAGGTAAAAGTAAGAGTCTGTGTTTTCTATCATAATTAAGTATTAGATTGCAATAGCACCTACTCAAAATAGGTTATTTTTATTTTTAGCTTTATACGTAGTCTTTTTGCGTCAGTTTTGTTCTTGGGTATTTGTTATTTTCCAACTAGCTTTTTCTCGCGGCTCCACCCGCGTGAACGGCCTTTTCCAGGATTTTTTTTATTTGCTTGAATGACAAGACAAGCAGGTCGCTCGCCTGATGGTAAGCGCACCGCCTGCTCATAAATAGAAGCAACACCCCACACAAGATTGAATTACAAAGCACTGTATGGCACTGGACTGCCCTCGTCATCCTGAGACATAATTTGTTAAGTCTCATAATGCCCAGTAATTTCACTGGCTTCAATGCCCTTCAAACCGAAACACAACAGTGCTTACATACTGTTGCTTGGCAACAGAAATAGACAAAGCGGTGGTGCCAACCCAGATGGTCCTCTCGCATACGAAGGACCTACCATCTTATAGGTAGGACAGACGAAGGTTTATTATTAGGGTCCAGTTGACACCCTTTGGGTACTGAACTTGAAAAAATCTTCTTCTCGAGACTTTTCGAGACGAACTACACCTCAGTCCCTCCCGAGACCACGAAGGCTGAAAAGCTTTCGAAACGTCGGGACTAAAATAAAAATTAAACCGCGATAAAATCCGTATAAACTAGTTTTATTTCAATGTGTAATATTCGCGTAAACTTAAGAAATCACTATATCTTCTTCTTCTTCTTTAAGTGCCATCTCCTATCAGAGGTCGGCGATCATACAAGCTATCTTAATTTTGGAAGCTGCTGCTCGGAACATTGATCTTGTGCTCATGTTAAACCATTGGCGAAAATGTTTAAGCCACGATATAATATCCTTCGACCGGACCTCCTCCTGCTCTTTATTTACCCTTGAATGATTTGAAGGAGTTCATACTGGTTATTTCTCAATATGTGGCTAAAACCGACGTGCATGTATGAAAAATTTAATGAGAGTGAATGAGGCCAAAGAGGTATGCAAGGATCGTAGCAATGGAAATCCGTTGTCTCTGCCTACCCCTATGGGAAACGGGCGTGAGTCTATGTATGTATGTATGTATGTGGCCAAAATGTTCCAATTTTCTTATTTGAATTGACTTAAGTATCTCTGCCGACTTTCCTATTCGCTCCAGTACTGTAGTGTTCTAAAATTCTATGAATAATGAAAGATGTAAATAAATAGATGACAGCGACGTAATTTTATGAAATATCCTGACTCATCATCCATATTGTTGATTCCGTCTTTACCTTATAGTAATATTTTTATTTTCATACATTCATACGCACTCACGCCTGTAATCCCCGAAGGGGTAGGCAGAGGTGTAACCAGTACACCCACATTTCGCCGAGCGTATCTCCGTCCCTTATGTGATAGGGGACGAGCCTATCGCCATACCGGGCACAAATTCCAGACTCCGGGCTGATACTGAGAATTTCGTAATAGAAAAATCCAATACCACTTCACCCGACCCGGGGATCGAACCCGTGACCTCAGCGCTGGCCTCAATCGTAACGCGTACGCATTACAACTGCGCCACTGAGGCAGAGCATTTACATTTTCGCACAGCAAAAATCCATTGTGTTAGTAGTACCAACAATTAATTAAAAACTAATTTTACAAAAAGCATATATTTATGGGCATTGTATGTGTAGAGGACGAATGAGGAAAGCGCATTTTTAGTTTATCATCCTCCACACAAAATGCCTCATATTAGGTAACATTATAGTCTACACCCAAACACTTTAATGTACACTACTAGACAAGCTGCGCGGTACATATAAATTGGACCACTAAGTTGCGGTCAATTGACCGTAACTCAATATTACCATAGTGATTTCTTAGGTTTACGCGAATATTACACATTGAAATAAAACTAGGTTATACGGATTGTATCGCGGTTTAATTTTTATTACAATGAACATTAACTTTACAATGTCATTGTAACATTAACTTTTCGAGACGACCTACACCGCAGTCTCTCCCGTGACCACGAAGGCTGAAAAGCTATCGAAACGTCGGGACTAAAATAAAAATTAAACCGCGATAAAATCCGTTTAAACTAGTTTTATTTCAATATTACCATCTCGTTTACTCTTAACTAGAACCCCTATCGCGCACCTTGTTTGTGAGCTGTCAAACTCCCGAGTTATGTGACGCAATTTTACTTCTAAGCAGCCCGTCTAGTAGTATACATTGAAGTCTTTGTCTCCGCCACGCTTTTCAGGGTGCTGTTGTGTTTTTTTTTTTTTTATTACATTGAATGACGAGACGAGCAGGTCGCTCGCCTGATGGTAAGCGCCACGCCTGCTCATAAACAGAAGCAACGCCACACAGAACTTTAAATAAAGCACTGCATGATACTGGACTGCGCTCGTCACCTCGAGACATAAGGTGTTAAGTCTCATAATGCCCAGTAATTACACTGGCTTCAATGTCCTTCACACCGGAACACAACAGTGCTTACACACTGTTGCTTGGCGGCAGAAATAGACAAAGCGGTGGTACCAACCCAGCCGGTCTCTCGCAAACGAGGGACCTACCACCTTGTTTGTGACTGGCCCATATCCTGCTTACGAGGGATATAGTTTGCTTCCGAAGAATGGCTTTGAAACGATCCAACCTGAGGGGCTAGCATGGAAACTTGCACAAAGTTATTCGAGCTGTCATCGACAACAATTTCTATGACATTTTAGTACAGCGCCTCTATCGTACGTAAAAGAAACTAATATATATGGAATATAGACCAATGATATTTAAGGAATTATCTATCGAGCCCTCGATACCTTTACATTACGATTTCGATAGTTTTCCGTGCTAGCCCCTCAGTTTCTCACAAACATCTCCGAAACACTGGAATACTACAATAATAATAACCTTATGAACATTCCAGGCACTGGCCCAAGGCTTCTGGCCTGCCCCAAATACCAAAGCCCAGCAACTTATAGAGCCACGATGGTAGAGGTTTGTGAGTGGTAGAACCACGCTTTAGGTAGTCTTGTCTATAACACGAATGGGCCGGCTCGACCGGGTCCTTACCACTGTCTCACAGAAAACCGACGTAAAATAGCGGCTTGCTGCGGTGATTCGTACGGTGAGTGAGATATCCTGAGGCCTAAATCCCCCTTCCCTCCCAATCCCTTAATTATCCCTTACCTTTAAGGTCAGCAACGCGTCCATAATTCTTTTGGTACTGTGAGAGTTCATGGGCGTTGGAGATCTCTTATCATGAGGTGATCCACTTGCTCGTTTGTCTGCCTATTCTATACAAAGACGTCAATTAAGATTAACTATTTCTGTACTCAGTAACTGGCCATAAAGCATAATTGGTTCTGAGTGTAGATATAGGTAATAGAATTTTATAAAATGTACGAAGGCCCCTATTCAAGAACAACACTCAAGTGAGTTGTCGATTTCTGTACATGTGATTGGTCTATTTTTGGCGCCAAACAAAAACGGACCAATCACGTGTACTGAAATCGACACTTTGCAAAGAGCTCACTTGAGTTTTGTTCTTGAATACGGGCCTAAGTGGTTACTCGCTACTAAGTACATTATACATATTTCTAGCTAGAGCGCCATAAGCGTGGGCTTTATTGAAGCTGTAAAAGTAATATAGGGTAGCACAAATTCATCGAAATAAAAATGGGCATTGAGACTTAACATCTTATGTCACGGGGTGACGAGCACAGTCAAATGCCATGCTGTGTTTTGTAATTCAAAGTTCTGTGTGGTGTTGCTTCTGTTTATTGGCAGGCGTGGCTCTTACTATCAGCGAGCGACCCAGGATCGTTTCGTCATTCAAGCTAATAAAAATAATTAGCCAATGTCACTATTATGAAGTCATAACTATAAAATGACGTTATAATTATTAATAGTTATATTGGCAATTGCTGTGGCGGCTGTGGTTACAACTAAACAAACAATTTTATTATTAATTACATTCACATTCGTTAATTGAAACGTTTGTGTTTCAGACTGTATGCCAAATCAAGTTTTTTATTAATTTGGATGCTTGTTTATCCATAATATCACATTTGGATGACATTTAGCACAGGTATTATAATTCCAATGCAGTGATAGCTCAGTGGGGAGTGGTACGGACTGTCGAGACGAAAGTCGCAGGTTCGAGACCAGCCCCAAGTGCATACACCTCTGACTTTATAAGTTATGTGTGTAATTATTGTTAATTATCACTTGCTTTTACGGTGAAGGAAACATAGTGAGGAAACCTGCATACCTGAGAAGATTTTCATCAGAATTTCGAAGGTATGTGAAGTCTGCCAACCCGCATTAGGCCAGCGTGGTGGACTAAGGCCTACCCCCTCTCATTTAGTAGAGGAGGCCCGTGCCCAGCAGTGGGACGTATATAATACAGGGCTAGTATTATTATATTATAATTCCAAGGGGGTTTTGAGTTTGTTTTCGATTCGAAAAATCATACATTTATTGCCCGGGATTCGAATTTGTGCCCGGTATGGCGATTGGTATTTCATGCTCTAAAACCCAATATCACTTTTACCCGACCCGGGGTTACTACTGCGCCACCGAGGCGGTATTATTTAACCTACATACGCACTCACGCCTGTAATCCCCGAAGAGGTAGGCAGAGGTGTAACCAGTACACTCACATTTCGCCGAACGTATCTCCGTCCCATGATGTGATAGGAGGCGAGTCATAGCCATACCGGGCACAACTCCAGACTCCAGGCCGATACTGAGTATTTTGTAACAAAAAAAACCCAATATCACCTTTACCCGACCCGGGGATCAAACCCGAGGCTTCAGCGTCAGCCTCAGTCGTAACGTGTACGCATTACAACTGCGCCACCGAGGTATAATAATAATAGATAAACCTGACAGTCACACACATACTCCTTTGCAACATGAGTATCAGGAACTACGAAGGACTTTCGGTCCCACAACACCCAGACCCGAAACAAATATTTGTGGATTACACAAACACTAACTCCACAACTGTCTCGCCCCCTGCGTCACGGATGCTGTTAAGTTTGAAGTATTTAGCTTTTAATTCTAAGATTTTGTAATAGTTTACTTTCTTTTAATGGATAATGAACATCGAAATAAGATAACTAGCTCGATAACTCTCATATGAATCTGCCAAAAATACGGCTCTACTTACACATGCAAAGGTCACTCATACACGCAACAAAAATTAATGAACGTTCAAAAACAACTTTATTTCATAAAAGTTAATGTCTAAGTCGAGATACGACGTTCTGCACCGCGCAAAAAATTAGACGTATTAAGTGTCAACAAGAGATCATGAATCCATTTTTATGAATTAATGAATGAACGAGCTGCACAGACTTTTATAGCTCCGCCCCCTTGCACAGAGTTCTGGTGGGGTCATATGTTGCTTGAGTTACGTTTCTCGTCATCTTATTTCGATGATAAAAGGTCGTTTAGAAGTGACCACTTATTATCCGATGAGTTAAGATTATTTTCCTTTGTTAAAGAAACATTTACAAAAATGCATTTGGTTAACATCAAACAATCTCCGGATGCAGTTGAAAGGCTCAATCACGGTTGTTTATATATAGGGTTCCGTATCATAAAATAGCTGGTTTTTTTATAGTAAAGATAAGCATTCTCCCGCCCATGTATCAATACCAGAATAATCATGAACGCGTTCCCGTTGAAGGAAAGGGATAATAAGAGATTGGGAAGGAGAGGGGGATTTGGGTCTCCGTATATCACTCATTATACGAAACGCAGCAGCAAGCCGCTTCTTTACGTCGGTTTTCTGTGAGACAGTGGTAACGACCCGGTCAAGCCGGTCCATTCATGCTGTAGAGAAACCTATCTACAGCGTGGTTCTACCAACCAAATTAAAATTTATAATGTACTAGGTAGCAGGTTCCTCGTAAGCGACAGGTAGGTAGGTAGGTATCACCGCTTCGTCTAATTCTCCCACCAAGTAGCTTATAATCATTATATCCCGATTTAAAGAACATTGAACATTTCACTACGTTATAGGTCCCTCGCATGCGAGAAGTCGTCTGGGTGGATACCACCGTTTCGACCATTTCTGCCGTCAAGCAGTAGTATGTAAACACTTTACATCTTATGTCTCGGGATGACGAGCGCACTCTAATACCAAGCAGTACTATATAAATCAAAGTTACTGTTGTTCACAGTGTTGCTTCAGTTTATGGGCAAGTGTGGCCAAAACAGCTTGGAATTGAGCCGCTCACTCCTTACAAAATTGGCTGTAGGTACATAGTTCTCTTATTTTTTATATATAATTATATTGTTTAAAATTGACTGCTCTATTGGCGCAATATTAGTATTTAAGGCAATACTGACATGTTGATTTTTTAAATTTTATATCAATTATTAAATTTTTTGGTTTTTTTTTATGTGAGTGCGAGTGCCAAGTATGTTTGGTATACTCTTGGCTATTTCTTAAAAAGGCCAATCCAGGAATTTCTGTTCATTATACTCGCATAATTCTATAAAACAATGTCTGGACATTAAAAGAGGCCGTAACCCATGAGTTTGTTTCGGCATTTCTTCTCATGGCTAGCCCCGAAATGCCGTCGTAAATATAATGTAGCATAAAAAATGATTGACATGTAAAAGTGATATTTATAAATGATTTGAATTTGAATTTTGCGGCGCTTACCATCAGCCGAGCCGGCCTATTCGTGCTGTAGATAAATGTCTACAGAGTGCCCCCCTTGTACGGAACCCTCAAGATGAAATAACATTCCTGATAAGATCTGAACGAAGAGTGATCTTGACATAACCTCTGCGGATTTTTTTCATAACCGCAATATTTTCATTGTAAACAATGATCTCGCCAAATTATGCTCTAAATTAATTTATAATTACCATTACGTAGCGCATTACTGCATGATAAATTTAATTTTAGCTTTTGGGTAAGAGTAACGTTTTACAGTTTAGTCTACAACATTAATAGAGGGGGCGTCTGATACTTCAGCCATGCTCAATTAACACCTTAAATCAAAAATATTTTTTCTTTTTTTTGTGACTAAGTTGTATTTCTACCTTAGTTGTACCTAGTTGTATTTGTATCTTTTATTCGATTGTGTTTTTCTGTTTTTTATATTGATTCCAAATTGTTATTGCCTTTCGGTACAAACTGTTATTTCATATCATTGCTATTACCTATTTTCAACATTAATCTAAATTATGTCAAATAAGAATGCTGTCTCACACCTATTATTCGTGAGTAGGCTAGTCTAGATCAAAGCATTAATGAACAATATTTTGTTAGTATGCCTACAAACTGTTGGTATGTGATTATAAATAAATAAAAAAGAAAAAAATTATGCGCCGGCTTGTCTGGGTTGTTACCACACACACACACAGAAAACCGGCAGCAGCATGTTTTTAATGATTCTTTCAATAATCTCTCTATTCTAAAAAAAAGTAACTGGTGCCGCCGCCGCCGCCGCTGCCAAAAGCTTGTCACGCTATCTCCTCCGAAACTGCTGGGGGTATGGGGTCAAGACCGATACCAATCGATGCAGAATAATGTGGGGAATAAAGTAAGATATGTGTCATATTCGTCGAACTTTAAGTTTTTTTTTTATTTTATGTTTTGTGGAAAAACATGGGCAAAGCCCCTAGTAGGTATTAGTAAAAAGATAACTTCTAGCATTAATAAATATAATATTCTACCTGAGTTGGCGAGACAGTTTTCTCTATTTTTTGACTGGTAGAGCCACGCTGTAGACAGTTTTGTCCAAAGCATGAATGGGTCGGCTCGTCCGGGTCATTACCACTGTCTCACAGAAAACTGACAGAGATATCCGGAGGCCCAACACCTCCTCCCCTTCCCAAACCCTTAATTACCTCTTTCCTTTAAGGTCGGCAACGCAACCATGATTCTTTTGGTATTGTGGGCGTAAATGAGCGGCGGATATCACTTACCATCAGGTAACCCACTTGCTCGTTTGCCTATGCCATAAAAACAAAAATAAAAACAATTACCTCATCCCTTTTAACGTCAGTTAAAAATAAATAATCTGTCTCTTGACTAGCAACAAGAATCGTTATATCTACAATTCACAAAAGCAGCTTGGTTTTACGACTTTTACTGTTAATTATGCAGTATAGATGGACCAATTTAACTGTGAATTGAAGAGCGTCGCTCTGTTCGCTCCAGTACTGGCATTTTACGAATAATCATTTGTTATGAGGGTTATTCCAGGTGCTATGACACAATTTTTCCACATAAATTTAATTTTAGCTTTTGGGTAAGAATAGCGTTGTACAATTTAGTACATACATACATACGCACTCACGCCTGTAATCCCCGAAGGGGTAGGCAAAGGTGTAACCAGTACACCTATATTTCGCCGAACGTATCTCCGTCCCTTATGTGATAGGGGGGCGAGCCTATCGCCATACCGTGCACAAATTCCAGACTCCGGGCTGATACTGAGCATTTCGAAAATAGAAAAACCCAATACCACTTTACCCGACCCGGGGATCGAACCCGAGACCTCAGCGTTGGCCTCACCTCAATCGTAACGCGTGCGCATTACAACTGCGCCACCGAGGCAGTCACATTAGGTGATTCGTTTTAAATTTTCAGTGAAATTCCAGAAAAAATACCTTCAACGTGTCATTTCTATAATAAAAAAATCGCCTGAATATTTATGAACAGTGAAATTATATGTCCATGATCCGAAAACCTAGACATTTTATTTGGTTTGTTTAGTGGATGAACTGAACACATTCCTTTCCACTAACTGAGTAGTTAACTAAACCGCTAAAACATCCACTAGCAACTAGATATCAAAATTTACACTAGCAGCGGGTCAAAACGACCAAATCTAGGGATAATTCCACTAAGTTGGGAACACTTTCTGTAGTTCCATTTTCTGCCGTATCACATTTATGTTGGTGGATATGTGACAGGCCAACCACTAATTAATATAACAAAAACATTGTGTGTCTCTTTTATCGCACTGATATGTATTATGTGAGATCATCAGCTGTTTTATTCGTGTATCCAGAACAATAACAATGACATGTGTTAATGATATATTACTCCTAATATAGTATTTGAATAACGATCAAAAAAGGTATACATACGCACCCACGCTTATAATCCCCGAAGGGCTTAGCAGGGGTGTAACCTGTACAGTACTACTAGACAAGCTGCACGGTACATAGAAATTGCGCCACTAAATTACGGTTAATTGACCGTAACTCAATATTACCATCTCGCTTACTCTCAACCTGAACCCCTATCGCGCTCCCTATTTGTGAGCTGTCAAACTCCCGCGTTATGTGACGCAATTTTACTTCTAAACAGCCTGTCTAGTAGTATACATTAAAGCCTTTGGTAATAAGACCACAATTTAAGCGCCTATGACCATCTATGACATAACTTCTATGGAATATTTTCCAATAAACATTACTAAGTTATCTTAATCCATCCCCGTATCACCTGTGATCACTTGATCTTTGTTTGTCGAGATCTATCGGTTATTTATAACCGTGGACTAATGTATTTAACTATCTTTATATACGGATTAGTAACAGATTTTGTATTTTTCCGGTGCTCTAGCACGATTCATATCTACAGACGTTTTTTTCCTGCGGGTAAATTCCCTTTTACGGATACCTTTTCAACCTCGGGGGTGCAGAGATGCATCGAAATAAGATAACTCTCATATGAACCTCCCAAAAATACGGCTCCACTTACTTACACATAAAAGGTAATTAATTACACGTAACAAAAATTAATGTCTAAATATTAAATTTTTAAGTCGAGATACGACGTTCTCCAGCACGCAAAAATGAGACGTATTAAGTGTCAACTAGAGATCATAAATCAATTTTTATGAATTGATGAATGAACGATCTGCATATAGGTACTTATTTTTATCAGACTGAATTCTGCGAGTTTTTTTTTTACTTTTTTATGTATATACATCGATTTGCTCTGCCAATTGTTTTCAATTCATTCGATAGAGTTTAGCTGCGATGTGATCCCATATAAATTTGGTTAAGATTGGACGAGTACGGAGTAAAAATTAAACTCCTCGACTGATAACAGTACAGTCATCGTGATCGTGTTATTCATTGGATTTGCAATTACATGCCATAATTGTACTTATCTCTAAAAATTTAAAATTTGAGCGGCAATTCGTGCAATTTTATTTGACCGACAGCTGCACCGGAACCGACTCCCAAGAGACATTTAGATTTTGTTATTTTTGACTTTTCAGTGTTTTTAGTCGGTTTTGAAGTATATAATAATAATATAATAATACCAGCCCTGTATTATATACGTCCCACTGCTGGGCACGGGCCTCCTCTACTGAATGAGTGGGGTTAGGCCTTAGTCCACCACGCTGGCCTAATGCGGGCTGGCAGACTTCACATACCTTCGAAATTCTTATGAAGAACTTCTCAGGTATGCAGGTTTCCTCACGATGTTTCCTTCACCGTTAAAGCAAGTGATAATTAACAATTAATACACACGTAACTTAGAAAAGTCAGAGGTGTATGCTCTCGGAGCTGGTTTCGAACCTGCGACTTTCGTCTCGACAGTCCCTACCACTCCTCACTGAGCTATCACTGCTTTTTTTTTTGAAGTATTGTTAAAATTTATTTTATTGTGTGGTAGTGCCACACACAGCCATCGTAGCGCAGTGGGCGAGAAGCCGTGAAGCGAGAGGTTCAACTCCCGCACCGAGATAAAATGTTTGTACAATCTACAAACATTTGTTTCGGGCCTGCGTGTTTTCTCCCCCGAGGGGTTGACGCCAGGCAGGCGGCAGGTGTGAAGTGATAATTGTTAATTACCGCTTGCTTTAACATACATACATACGCACTCACGCCTGTAATGCCCGAAGGGGTAGGCAGAGGTGTAACCAGTACCCCACATTTCGCCAAGCGTATCTTCGTCCCATGATGTGATATGGCGAACCTATCGCCATACCGGGCACAATTCCAGACTCTGGGCTGATACTAAGCATTTCGTAATAGAAAAACCCAATATCAAGTTTACCTGACCCGGGGATAGGATCCTAGACCTCAGCGTCAATCTCAGTTGGAACGCGTACGCGTACTGCACAGGCAGTCGCTTGTTTTAAAAGAAATCCTGACGATCTAAATAATAAGAATTTCGAAGATATTTTTTTTATCATATCGTAGGCCGGCAAACGAGTAAGTGTGTCACCTGATGGTAAATGATCTTCACCGCCCATGTATGCCCATAATACCAAAAGAATTACGGGCGCGTTGCCGACCTTAAAGCTAAGGGGTAATTAAGGGATTGGGAAGGGAAGGGAGATTTGGGCCTCCGGATATCTCACTCACCGTATGAAACGCAAGCTGCTACTTTACGTCGGTTTTCTGTGAGACAGTGGTAAGAGTAAACGATCCGGACGAGCCAGCCCATTCATCTTGTCGACAAGTGTCTACAGCGTGGCTCTTCCACTCTATATAATATTTGAAATCTACCAATCATTAGGACAGTGTGGTGGACTAAGGCCTTCATTCATAGAGGTTACTATGAATAGTGGAGACGCCCGTGCAATAGAATAATTTAATTCCGGACTGATTGAGGTAACTGGTGATACTTTTGATTGAACACGACTGCACCTAAATTGTACTGTAACTCGGCAATTTCGCTTGTGAATTTGATGATTGCATGATGTCAGATGACCCTGGCAAATGAATGGTATTTACCAGATGATAATGGTAATTATCGAAGTGCATTTCTGGAGAATACACCTATTTGACTTTACCAATTGCATTTAAATAGAACGAAGGCCAATTCTCGTATTTAACTGCGAATGAATTTTAACCAAACTGATATTAGATTTTGATTTGACTAATAAATGGTATTCTGTTCCTCTTTTTTTAAATCCTGGCTCGGAAGTGACTACGCTACACCTGATGGTAAGTGTAGCGCAATGCATGAATACTGTCGACCAACGATAGACACTGAATCTATCGCAGTACAGTCCGGCATCAATATAATCTCATCTCGATGTCGTTGCAATCAATTCAGTCACAATTTTGACGTTTATATAAAGTCATGTGTCATTTAAAAATGTTAGAAGAATACCGTTTTGGTTTCAGTCAACTTTTATTCTACTTTCGATCTCATTACGATCTATGTTCACATTTGACGTTGAGTATTGGTTTAAGAGAATACCATTTGCAACTTTCTTGACACTGAGATTAGATCGGAATGATATTTTTAACATTTTAAATTACAAGAATTGGCCTGCTAAAATATACGCGACATTATCTTTCACTTGTTTTTATCATCTACCTACATTTCATAGAATTTTAAATAATACTAGCTGTTGCCCGCGGCTCCGCCCGCGTGAATGCCTATTTCCAGGATTAAAGGAGTCCCGGTGAGAAACGCGCTTGACAAAAATACTAATGTCGCTATAAAAAAATAGAGGTTGATCGTAGAGGGTTGAAAATTTAGGGTTGTATGTATTTTTTAATGCTGTATCATAAAAAAATAAAAACAAAAAAAAAATTTATATAAGAAGATTAATTGCCTCGGTAACGTAGCTGTAATGCGTATGCATTACGACTGTTGTGCTGAGGTCTCGGGTCCAATCACCGGTTTGGGTAAAAGTACATACGTACGCACTCACGCCTGTAATCCCCGAAGGGGTAGGCAGAGGTGTAACTAGTACATTTGTTGTTGTTTAGTTGTTTTGTCTACAGCATGAATGGGCCGGCACGTCCGGATCGTGAACACTGTCTCACAGGAAACCGGCGTAATGTAGCAGCATAATGTAGCGGCAGCTTGCTGCTGTGTTTCGTACGGTGAGTGAGATATCCGGAGGCCCAAATCCCCTTCCCTTTCCAATCCCTTTCTTTTAAAGTCGGCAACGCGCCCATGATTCTTTTGGTATTGTGGGCGTACATAGACGGTGGGGACCATTAACCATCAGGTGACTCACTTACTCGTTTGTCGGCCTATGCTATATAAAAATGTTTTGCCAATTGCCTGTTGTTGCCAGCTGACAAGCGGGACCAGACGTTGTGTTATAACCTTCATAAAATATTATTGGCAATTGAATGACATTTAAAATAACTATAGCCAGTAAGGCAGGGTGCACATCATTTGGACATTTGACTGCGGTAAATTGAGATGCATACATACATTAAGCTTACGCCTTTAACCACAAAGGGGAAGGCAGTCGTACCGCGTACGTATTACAACTGCGCTACCGAAGCAGTCAATTATAATACCTGTGCTAAATTTAATCCAAATATGTGATTGCAATGTCTCTAGAAGTAGGTATATATAAGTACAGAAGATTGTTTACTCTCTGCCTTTGCCTGCGTCGGGTGGCGCAGTTGTAATACGTACGCGTTACGACTGAGGCTGACGCTGAGGTCTCGGGTTCGATCCCCGGGTCGGGTAAAAGCGATATTGAGTTTATCTATTACGAAATGCTCAGTATCATAGGCTCGCCCCCTATCACATTATGAGACGGAGATACGCTCGGCGAAATGTCATCCACATACTGGTCCTTCGGGGATTACAGGCGTGAGTGCGTATGTAGATTATTTTTCCTTCTCCCCAGAGGGACTGACATTAGGCAGGCGTAAAAACTACGAGCCAAATCTTCATGGAACATGTGTTAAGGCATATTACGCCGATCCCACTGCGAGTGGATAAATGCAGGTGCAAATAAATGCAAAATAAATATTTCTTTCTTGCAGGTGGAAGAACAATACAAGATTTTTTAAGACGGTTACAATTTTACCTTTTTTTTATTTATATATATCATAGGTCGGCAAACGAGCAAGTGGGTTACCTGATGGTAAGAGATCCACCGCACATGAACGCCCACAATACCAAAAGAATAATGGGCGCGTTTCCGATCATAAAGAAAAGGGATAATTAGGGATTGGAAAGGGGAGGGGATTTGGGCCTCCAGATATCTCACTGACCGTACGAAACGCAGCAGCAAGCTGCTACTTTACGTCGGTTTTCTGTAAGACAGTGGTAACGACCCGGACGAGCCGGCCCATTCATGCTGTAGACAAAACTCACTACAGCGTGGTTATGTTAGAGCCATCTAACACTCAAAAAAACAATTGTTTGTTCCTACTTTTTAGGTCGAGTTAAAACACAACTGACTTGCTTGCGCTTGGTCTGTACATTTCACCTGCAATTTACGACTCTGCCGAGATATTTAGAGTCGCCGAGTCAATGATTACGTACGCTCTGTTTGCCATTCCAATATCCTTAGGTGTAAATGACGCAGGTTCAAAATGACTAGTGACTTCATCTGCATTCCACTGCATTTGAGACATTCTTGTGCGAAATATCCTTGACGCAACAACCTAATAATACCCATTATTAACCGAAACTGAAACTTTGAACGGTTGAAAAATATGTTTTCTTATAGCATAGTCCGACCAACGACAGCCTCCGTGGTGGAGAGCCGGCTGTGAAGCGAGAGGCCGCGGGTTCGGTTCGAGACAAATGTTTGTGTGATCCATAAATATTTATTTCGGATCTAGGTGTTTTCTCCCTAGTAGGGTTGACGTCAGGCAGGCAGCTGGTTGTAAAACTACAAATGCAAGCCAAATCTTTATGTAAGACTAGCTTTTGCTCGCGGCTCCACCCGCGTGAACGGCCTATTCCGGGAAAAAATCTTATATAGCCTTCCTCAATAAATGGGCTATCTAACACTGAAATATTTTTTCAAATCGGACCAGTAGTTCCTGAGATTAGCGCGTTCAACCAAACAAACAAACAAACAAACTCTTCAGCTTTATATTATTATATATTATTACTATAGATGTGTTAAAAAAGCATGTTGTCCTCACTGCGAGTGGTTTAAGGGCAAGTGGAAGAAGAAGAAGGCCGGTAAACGAGCAAGTGGGTCACCTGATTGTAAGCGATCCCTACCACATATGAACACGCACAATACCAGAAGAATAATAGACGCGTCGCCGACCTTAAAAGGATAATTCAAGGATTGGGAATGGGTTGGGTATTTGGGCCTCCGGATATTTCACTCACCGTACGAAACGCACCTATAAGCCGCTACTTTACGTCACTTATATTTTTATATTTATTACGTCACTTTCATTAAAATTTTCTTAATTTTTTCGAGATACCAATTCTCCCAGAGGGTTTGACGTCAACGTCGTCTACAGCATGAATGAGCCGTCCCGTCCGGGTCGTTACCACTGTCTCACAGAAAACCGACGTAAAGAAGCAACTTGCTGCTGCGTTTCGTACGGTGAGTGAGATATCCGGAGGCTCAAATCCCCTTCGCCTTCCCAATCCCTTAATCATCCCTTTCCTTTAAGGTGGGCAACCCGCCCATGATTCTTTTGTTTGATTAGTTGTGGGCGTATATGGGCGGTGGAGATTACTTACCATCAAGTGACCCACTCGCTCGTTTCCGACCTATGAAATACAAAAATGTTACTAAATTCAACTGTGATCATTACACCGATGAAGCAATATCGTTTTAATTAAACTTTAATTCCACTCCCGTGGTACTAATGACGAATTGGACCACATCTTAAAGTTTACGACGCTTGAAATAAGATCTGACGCATAAAAATGAAAAACGCAATAAAATTTGAACGCAACCATAAACAGTTCGACCAAGGCAATTATCCTTCAAGGATTTTGGTAGGGCTGCGTACATGTAGCATCCTAAGACCTACACCGTCAAGCTTTTGATTTGCATGCTGTGGGGTTACCACGAATAACTCGCGAAAACGTATTCGTATCGAAATGTCAAAAAATTGTTTGAAACTTCATACAAATGTTAGCGTTCTCAATTCGAATACTTATTCGTAAGTTGTTCGTGCTCGCCCCTCTGGTGACATTTTTTCCAAATTAATCCTATGCCATTATAATAGGGTAGTTACTTTGACTTGTTTTTCTTATTATTTAAATCAATAAATCATCAATCAATCTGACAGCCTCCGTGGCGCAGCGGGCGAGTAGCCGCTTGCGAAGCGTGAGGCCGTGGGTTCGATTCCCGCACCTTGACAAATGATTGTCTGATCCACAAATATTTGTCTCGGGTCTGGGTGTTGTGGGACCGCAAGTCCCTCGTAGTTCTTGATACCCACGATACAGGTTTAACCTAGTGTGGGGTCAGGACTATGTGTGTGACTGTTGGGTGTATTTACGTTATCTATAACAGAAAGATTTTATAAATTCTTCCAAAATAAATTAGTTAGAAGCCATTCCAATCTGGTAATTTTCAAATGACAGACGACGCAAACTTTGACGTCACCGTATAAGATGGCCACTACGGTACACGCGTGCAAGCTAGATAGTGTGATATCCCCACTACTCACCCACTTTTCCTCATACCAATATTAAAAGTGATAATTGCGGGCTCATTTCTGAACGAATTTTGATATTTTTTAACAAAAGTTCGTAATATTTTAAAATAATGTATAAATGTCAACATAGGAAACTACTATACTCTCTTGCTTCCAGTGGAAGTTTAGAATTTCAAATGTTTATCATCTAAATAATCTCTTCCACCTGCCCTTATCCCACTAGCAGTGGGGTCGGCGCAACGTACTTTAACACATGTTACTTTGCATCTTACATAAAGATTTGGCTTGTAGTTATTACGACCGGCCGCCTGCCTAACCTCAACCATCAGGACCAAAGGTCACTTTTCATCAGGTGACCGACTTGTTCGTTTGCTAGCGTATATTTTAGTATATATAGCTTGAATGACGACACTAGGAAGTCGCTACTGGTAATGATGGTAAGCGCTTGCCCATAAACAGGAGCAACACCACACCGAGCTTTGATTACAAAGAACTGCCAGAACACTATTACAAAACACTATTATACACGTCCCACTGCTAGGCAAGGGTCTCCTCTACTGATCGAGAAGGGTTAGGCCTTAGTTCAGTTATGTATAGCATACAAATACTAACCCTATCAACCCTATACTTCCAAGTCGATTCACATCTTTTTAAAAGCGTCCTCAAAACCCAGAAACACGAGTGTGCAAATCCTTAAAAATAAACTTACTTTATTTTATAAAATAAGGTCAGTGGAGACGCGTTTTCATTAAGAATTAACTATAATTCAGGCTGATTCGAGTAAATTTTTTAAACGATACATTAGTAAGTGGGTCACCTTATGGTATGTATGAGCTGACGCCAATAAACAAAATTCTAGAAGATATTGTCGTTGCGCGCATGTCCACTTGTGACATTTCGCTGCAGCGAGAGCCGAGTCTGTGATAAACTCACTTGAGAAACTCCAAGTGTGGACGGTGGTCAAGTGTTACGTCCTAATGTCACGGAACGATACGCTCTGAGACCCTGGTACACGTCATTTAAGGTCAAACATTATTAGCCATCGTAAATAAATTTTGTTTTTTTTTTTAAATTGCGACATATTCATAAAAATAGTTTTGGGACAATAATTAAATACTGAGTGTATACAGTCACACACATAGTCCTGAACCCACACTAGGTAAACCTGTATTGTGGGTATCAGGAAATACGAGGGACTTGCGGTCCCACAACACCCAGACCCGAAACAAATTTTTGTGGATCACACAAACATTAATTACAATTGCTACATAATATAATAACAATGAAAACTAAAAATATTACTACTAGAGTTCTTTTATGCAGCTAAGGCCCACTTGCACGACAATCTTAAATCGAATTTAACCCACTAAACCAGTCTAAGTCTATTTTTGGCGCCAAACAAAAACGGACCAATCACGTGTACAGAAATCCAAACTTAGCAAAGAGCTCATTTGAGTATCGTACTGTAATATGGCCTAAGAGACGTCAAGTCGTTATAAAATTTAACATTATACGTAAATAAGTTTAGTGGTAAATCTCGATTTAAGGTCGTCGTGCAAATTGTCCTAAATTACTAATTTGAAAATAAATAAATTTAGGAACATTAGAACAACATAGAGAACGTAGAAGCAATGTTTATATTCGTAGGTACTAGTAGTTTTATATTATTATTATGTGAATCCATTGTGACCTGTCGCATAACTAATTTTATCGATATTATGTCGAAGGATCGAATTGCAATTTTCAAAAATGTATAAAATATTAATTTAAGACTACATAGTGTGTGTTACGATACCCGTCCACATTAGAATAACAAGTACGTGTTACAGACACGCATGAGATGTAAAATTTAAAATTCTAAAAACTCGTATTGATTTAATTTTGTACCCTATGACAAATAGCTATCCACCTATCACCGTACTAGTGTCTAGTACACCTACATTTCTGTCTACATACTTGGGAATACAAGCGTGCATTTATCTGATTCAAAAGAACGCAGATATCAGTCTGTACTTTCCCCTCGAGTCATTTAAAAATAACTCCAAAACGAAATGATGAAATTCAATCAAGCTCATTATAGCATTTGCATGTACGAAGAAGCGTCCATTAAAATATCGCTTTTTATCATTTTTAATTGATTTATGTATTTACCCTTCTTTTATGTGTCTCGAGGGCCGTAAATAAATCAGTTGAGTCGCTAAATTATGGGACAGGAGGCGAAATGTGTGACACCCATTGCATGAGACAATACTCTCGCTCGTAACACATTATCAAGAGTTGGAACGAAATTGTACATATACATACGCACTCACGCCTGTAATCCCCGACGGGGTAGGCACGAGACTATCCCGCCCACACACCCGCCACTGTAACTGTTGTAAGCCAGGATCGACAGTGGCACGCATATTTCGTCACCAAGCAATGAAGCTCGGCGAGTCTCTGGGAATGCAAATGTGTCTTTATCCCGCAACGAACAGGTTAAGGAGGAGTTGGAAATAACAATTGTCCACTTCCCTCCATAGCAAAACGGGAGACAAAATAATGAGCTAAGGAGGTCTCAGCCTCCGGCACAAGGACATTTACAACTGGAGAGGCCAGATGTAAAGTATGCCATTAAGTGGGTCCTATCACGAGAGCTGTTAAACTTGATTCCAAAACGGTATGGCAAAAACGGGATAGGCAGAGGTGTAACCAGTACACCCACATTTCCTGTCTCATGATGTGATAGAGGGCGAGCCTATCACCATACCGAGCACAGTACCCGACTCGGGGCTGATACTGAGCATTTCTTAATAGAAAAACTCAATATCACTTTTACCCGACCTGGGGATCGAACGTCTTGGGTTCAGCGTCAGCCTCAGTCGTAACTCGTTCTGCGTGTTGCTTCCGTTTGTGGGCAGGCCATGAATCATGACAAGCGGATGGCTCGTCTCGTCACCAAGTCTAATAAACAAACTACATTCAAGTGATTCAACATACATACATACGCACTCACGCCAGTAATCCCCGAAGGGGTAGGCAGAGGTGTAACTAGTACACCCACATTTCGCCGAGCGTATCTCCGTCCCACGATGTGATAGGGGGCGAGCCTATCGCCATACCGGGCACAAATTCCAGACTCCGGGCTGATACTGAGAATTTCGAAATAGAAAAACCCAATACCACTTTACCCGACCTGGGGATCGAGGCAGTCGTGATTCAACATCTATCTATTTATTTATGAATGCCTCGGTGGCGTTGTTGTAATGCGTACATGTTACGACTGAGGCTGACGCTGAGGTCTCGTGTTCGATTACCAAGTTGGGTTAAAGTGGTATTGGGTTTTTCATCGGGGATTACAGGCGTGAGTGCGTATGTATGTATGTACTCGTATCTATATATTTTACATATATAATTACTTGTCCTGACTCTCTGACTGCTCTAGAATCTTATTTCGATGTTTAGAAGCATGAAATTTGGCACAAGGCTTTCTTTAATGACGTAAGAATGAATGAAATTCCATATAGGGGTAATACTGGGGATGTAATGTTATATGTAGAAAACTATTAAATAGACATTCCGACCCGAAACTTCGTAGGCGTAGTACTCCTAAAAACAAATAAGCAACTATGTATGGTAACTTACGCCGCGTGTGCTATTAAGAATCAATCGACTTTTCAAATCGTGCTCCGAAAATTAATACTATTATTAAAATAAATACTATCGGTGCCGTACGACGAAAACTGCTCCAAAGCCAACGTCTGGCGTTGATATTCTTGTGTAAGGCGCATAGAACCGTTAGTACTGAAGCTTTACCTGTCCTTGCGGGTGTACTTCCAGTTGATCTGGAGGTGCAGCGTCGCGCCACTATGTATTACTCAACGAAAGAGAATATGGACAGAAATTTTCTTACGCCGCGTGAGCTATTAAGAATCAATCGACTTTTCAAATCGTGCTCCGAAAATTACAACGATCTAATAAACGAATGGCAATTGCGTTGGGATGATTCTACCAAGGGACGGCATCTATATCAATACTTTCCGTCGATTCGCGATCGTCTTACAAAAACTTGGCTGGAAGTAGATCATTGTGTTTCACAATTTCTCACGGGCCACGGCAACTTTAAGTTTAAACTGTTCTTATTTAGGTTGGTTGATTCGCCTACGTGCCCATGTTCTACACCTAATTGCCGGTACGAACAATCCGCACATCATATTCTTTGGGAGTGTGGTCTCTGGCAACAAGAGCGCAACATTATGTTAGACAGTATGCGGGCATTTCTCTAAAACGTAAGGTTTTTGTATAATTTATATGGCTTATATTTTTTTTCAATTTTTGCACGATTTATATTATTCATATCAAAGTTATATCACATAGAAACAGATTGATAGTGAAGGCCCATAAATTGACTCATTGGTTGAAAAGATATACCGTATTGAAAATTTTGATTACCAGCTAAATGAGATGGCACCAGATAAATGAGAAATAGAGCACATATAAATGAGTAAATTTAACAAAAAATAATTATAGGGCGTTTTTTTATGCGTATTCTTAGTTTTAATTAATTAATCACATTTTCATTAATATAACAGTCTTCGAAATAAAACTAGTTTATACGGATTTTATCGCGTATTTTTATTTTAAATTAAACCGCGATAAAATCCGTATAAACTAGTTTTATTTCAATGTGTAATATTCGCGTAAACCTAAGAAATCACTATAACAGTCTTCGTTTTTATTTAACATTATTTAAAAATCTGCATGTAGTAAGGTTTCACAAATGTAAACTCTATCCAATAAAACATTACGCTCGTTCATTAATTGTAATTTGACATTAAATGGTCTTATTTTTTTATTTCTAATAATAAGGCGTCAGGACAAAAATAATATCTTTAAATATAATTTTTTTAACTAATCTTTATACTTACCTAATAATTATGATCACAGTTTAATAGGAACAATCAACTCGAGGTACCTAGATAGTAATTTGGTAAAAATATGTCAAAAGTTAACATATCAGTTATCCTTATAGTCCAGTTATAACTTTAATAATCCAATTATATCTTCCTATAGTAGCAACAAATTACAGACAAAACTTATTTTTGTGGCGAACAAGCGACAATTTCAACAAGCTAAGTAAGCGCATGGACATTGATATCTTCTGCACAAATATTAACACGGCAAGGCAACGGCTGAGCAGAGACTTCTTCTCAACAGAGTAGATATGGTTATATTGTAACGTGGATGATTTATTCGTTTTAATTTGTTTTTACTCGCTTTCCTCACTAATAATAATTAGTGCTCGCATCTAAAATGTATAGATGTAATTTTTATCCGTGAGAACCTATTATTAGGACTCTATATTCTATATCTTACTGTTATTTTTATTATTATTTGTTGGTTCTCCTAAAATAAAATAAATAATTAAAAAATACTTAGATCCTCAACATCAGATTCATCTCCCCCAAATAGTATATTTATTAAATTCTCCAACATGTCATCATTACTTGATTTGCCAAGTCCCATTCATATATCTGTACCTACATTCTCCTTCCCATATTTTTTTCTGTTTGCCTTCCTCTATTTTTAATGAATTATGTATCAAAGTATTTTAACTGGATTTTTTCTCGATTCTATGCCCTTTTGGGACACACATCCTTTCTGCTTTCAGAATATTACCTAGTCCAGTTTTGCTTTCGTAATAAGCTTATCTCTTTTGTAGATTCTCCTAATGGTACAACATCATACGTATTATTAGAAGGCAGTTTATAAAAATCTAAATGTTTTGCATGAGGACATAAAATAGCTTCTTCAGGACATGAATTTTCGCAACAGATTAACCTTCAAGCAGCAATTACATCTGAGTCAAACGTCCACACGATTTGATGCATTTTCATGCGACCAGGGAAGCCACTGATCTTTTGTGGTAATAATAAATCTTTTTCATATACGTCGTATTTCGTTACTATCATTATAGCTACGCTACGGATGGTCTGAAAAACAGCATTCATAAAATCGTCAATGGCAGTGATATCCATCCCACGAGCCACTGCCTGGTCAGCAGCTTGTTTTATCGTAGCTCCAACTCCGTCGGACGCCCCCTTGCTTTAGCTTGTTTCGCTATAGTTCCATGTAACTGTGCGCAAAGATTTAATGTACTGATATAGTGATGAAATTACATGAAAAATCCTTTTATTCCGGTATTGACTTGACGGAGAATCAAATACAAAATATACACAAGATTTGAACAGATTTTATTTGCTATGTATTCTAGAATGGGGCCAATATGGGACCAGACTGCTGAACATCGTGTCTTGTACAATTGCTAACGGTACAAAATGATTGATGTTTAAGTTCATCCTCAATAGCCTCTCTGTAATAAATTACTGCAGTGTGTAAGGTAACTTGCTTGCGGCTACCCCCGAAATGGTATGACTGTATTTTTTCTAAATATTTCACGGCATAATTTTCACTAAAGTCCACATGCACGACACAGTGCTCTTGGGGAAGTCAGTGATACACCAAACAGTCAAATACATAACCCTGATTATATACTAAGATATCGAGTCTTATGTCGTAGGTATCAGGATCTTCCTTTCAGTTTCACAACACCCAGGCCCGTAACACATGTTTGTGGATCAAAATAACATTTATCTCGGTGGAGGAAACGAACCCACGGCCTCTCATTTCAGAATCAGTTACTTGCACCCTGCGTCAAATGTTAGTAAGCTGTTAATGTTGGTTAATATCAAATTTATCTGGCTCCTGCCTTATTTATCTGTCGTAAATTCGCCAGAGAAAACCAGAAAAATTAGTCCCAGAGAAATGAGATTTACTTGTTAAAATTCATTTATTTTACAATTATAACAAATGTCAGGGGCAATAAATATAGTACAGCATTTTAGAACTTGTTTCTTATTTGGTATTTTGATTTCAGTAATATCTAATAAATGTTAGTACATTAAAATACGACCATAAAAATCAGACCACATACTGTACAAAATCCAGAATCGATGATATTATCATGATAATTTCGCTAGTCAAGTGACTTACAGACGTCCTTACTTCACAGTAGCACGGCGGAAACTTACAGCAAATACATCATGAATCGAGTTAGCCATTACGTATCGAGGATTAATGTAGGTACTTAGCGAAAGCATGAGCCACAGAAATGATGCTTATGCGTTGGGACATTTTTTAAACTTATGTAAAAACGATCGTTTGTTATGAAATAAACTATTTTATGTTGAAAATAACAGGTATATTATTGAAGTACTGTTACACAGTGATTGATTTAAAAAAAATATTGTACATGTAATTTAAAAATGGTTAAAATTGTTGAGTTTTGGCATTGGGACGCGCCATATTAATTAGATTTTGCATGTTTATAATTTTTTCACTAAACTATTATAACACTTAGCGCAAAAATATACATAGGCCATAATAGAAAACTAATATAAGAGCACCATTTTATATAAATATAATCAAAAATGACTAATAAACATATGTTCTCTAACGAAAAACCTGCTTAATTCGCAGTTCAGAGAATTGCCCATGCAAATAACATCTGGAGTTGTATACTATATGGATCTTGTGGAAACTAGGAAGAACTTCCGTGCTTTTCGGCGTTTTTGCCATACCTATTATTGGAATCAAGTTTAACAGTTCGCGTGATAGGACCCACTTAATGACATCCGTGGTGCTTTACATCTGGCTTCTCCAGTTGTAAATGTCCTTGTGCCTGAGGTTAATGCCTCCTTAGTTCTTTATTTTGTCTACCGCTTTGCTATGGAGGGAAGTGGACAATTATTATTTCCAACTCCTCCTTAATTTTCTATTTCATTAAGTTCGTTGCGGGACAAAGACAATTTACCATTTCCAGAGACTCGCCGAGCTTCACTGCTCGGTGTCAACAAAAATGCGTGCCACTGTCGATCCTGGTGCACAGGAGTTACAGTGGCGGGTGTGTGGGCGGGATAGTCTCGTAACTATGTATGGTGCAATTATTGGGCTTTATGAGACTTAACACCTTATATCTCGGGGTGACGAGCGCAGTCGAATGCCATGTAGTGCTTTGTAATTCAAAGTTCTGTGTGATGTTGCTTCTGTTTATGAGCAGGCGTGGCGCTTACCATCAGGCGAGCGACCTACTCGTCTCGTCATTCAAGTTAATAAAAAAAAAGTATATAGCGATATCTCGAAAAACAACCCCTTAGGGGGTGGAATGCTTTTATTGCTTAGGGGTTGCTCCGGATAAAGACATTCTCGCGGGCGAAGCTGCGAGTAGAAGCTAGGTAATAATATGGCTACATTTTAGAACGATACATCTGATCATGACCGACCATGAGATAAAACAGCGCACATTCCGACCCATGGTCAATTAACTTCGCTAAAATACAATTAAGGCCAATGCATCAGCACTAAACATTCCTAGAATTGCATCTAATGTACTAATCATATCACAAAATTGACTAATGAAAATATTTTTGGGCTGCCTTGTTTCTATTTGCCATATTGGATTGAATGTTTGTTTCGGGTCTGGGTGTTGTAGGTCCACAAGTCCCTCGTAGTTCCTGATACCCACGATACAGGTTAACCTAGTGTGGGGTCGGCACTATGTGTGTGACTGGGTGTATTTATTATTACCCTACACGATTATTATTTTTTATACATCAGGTGCCGGCAAACGAGCAAGTGGGTCACCTGATGGTAAGTGATCATGATGAAGGATCATGGGCGCGTTGTCAACCTTAAAGGAAAGGGATAATTAAAGGCTTGGGAAGGGGAGAGGGGGATTTGGGCCTCCGGATATCTCACTCGCCGTACGAAACGCAGCATCAAGCTGCTACTTTACGTCGGTATTTTGTGAGATAGTGGTAACGACCCGGACGAGCCGGCCCATTCATGCTGTAGACAAAACTGTCACAACAGTGCTTACACACTGCTGTTTGGCGGTAGAAATAGACAAAGCGTTGGTACCAACCCAGGTGGCTTCTCGCATACGAGGGATCTTGTAAAATGTAAATGTTTATGTATCCACGAATATTAGTTTCGGGTCTGGGTGTGTGAGAAGTCCCTCGTAGTTCCCGATACCCCCCATACAGGTTAACCTATTGTGGGCTCAGGAATAGGTGTAAGACTATTAAATGTATAAAAAGCCCTCAGTGTGCGTGTACGGAACACATTTCACCGGTTTTTTAAGTGAAAACTTAAGCCGCGTTAGACACTTTGTTGGATAGGTGAAATCGCGTGAGTTCGCGTCACCGACATGCTTATAGCAGTATATCTGTAGCTATACATCTGGCGTATTGTGCAACATTAGTGCTGTGTAAATCTTATAAGTGAAATTGAATGGATTTAGTGAAAAGTTCAATGTGTTTAAACTGTGCATTGTTGAAATAGTGTTTTTGTTTGATTATTATTTGAATCGATTAATTGTAGAATCATTGTGCAGTACAATAGTGAGTCCTATAAACCATATAAACATGCATATAATTATTGCTCGGAGTGTCAATAGATGTGAAAACCAGATTGATGTTGATAATTTTAATTCAAACATTATGAAATTTCAAATTTTAATACTAAAAGTTCTAAGTTTTCACTTCTATCGGCAGTCTCTACAACGGGCAATTTATTGATTTTTATTTACGTCCTACATCCAACCGTCAATCCAATTTAGAAAAGCTGCGACATGCGACGTAGCTGGAGAAATAAAATGGCTAACAAGACACAAGATTTCTTGTTCTCTTGATTTATTGATCAATAAAACGTCAATCATATGTTCGCCGAATCATTCCGAGAATTCTGGAGTGTTTTATGAGCCCGTTGCCGAACGAGCACGTGACCTTAATTGACACTTAAATTTTTGGGGGATGTTGACATATTTTTCTATAGCATATGTCGGCAAACGAGCTAGTTAGTCACCTGATGGTAAATGATCTCCACTGCCCATGTACACCCAAAATACCAAAATAATCATGGGCGCGTTGCCGACCTTAAAGGAAAGGTATAATAAAGGCATTCGGAATTGGGATTTGGGCCTTCGAATATCTCACTCACCGTACGAAACGCAGCAGCAAGTCGCTAGTTTACGTCGGTTTTCTGTGAGACAGTGGTAACGACCGCACGAGCCGACCCATTCATCACGACAAAAGTGTCTACAGCGTGGCTCTACCACTCAAAAATGTGTCTTTCCTGTTATGGAAAGATAATTTCTTAGGCCCAAAACCAACAGCTGCACGTGGCACACTCTGCTGATTAAAGGACCAGGCAATGGTGAAACTTGGCTCCCATTACGAGTTACGGAGGTCAGACGGCGGGTCGCCTCACATAATACCAAATCCACTGTCAAATCTATGATACTAGAAGGCTAACCCTGGCATTAAGCCTGGCACTATGACACGAGACTACTGCTTGAAATCAAAATTAAAATATCTTTATAGACGTAGGGCACTTAAAAACGTCATAATTTACAATGTAGGTAATAATCTTATTATAACCAATATTTTTTTTATTTTTTTTTTATCCTGGCTCGGCAAAGTGACTACGCTACACCTGATGGTAAGTATAGCGCAATCCATGAATACTGTCGACCAACGATAGACACTGAATCTATATACACTATAGATAAAATATGTATTGCGCCATATTGAGCTAGCAACGCCGTAACTCCATGGTTTCCTATCCAGCTCGTCCGGGTCACAGAAAACCGGCGTAAAGTAGAAGCTTGCTTGCCCTTCCCATTCCCTTTCCTTTAATGTCCGCACCCATGATTATTTTGGTATTGTGGGTGTAAGTGGGCGGTGGAGATCACTTACCATCAGTTAACCCACTTGCTCGTTTTGCCGGTTTATACTATGAAAAACAAAACTAAATTGTTCCATTGAATATAAACCAGTGCATTTCAAGTGCGCAGACTATTCATAAAACAATGTTTCGGGGTCAATGGTCTCCAAATTGTCGATAACAATGAAACTATGTTAGTGCCGTAAGCTGAAAAAGTTTTGGCTTTGTACCAAAAGGCACATAACTAATAGAAAGTACACTTCTGTAGGCATAGTACAAGTTTTAATAGATTTCGAAAACGATGAAAGTTTACGTTTTCTCTCCATACGTCGAGTATTATTAGCCACTAGTGGGAACCATAATGAATTAAAATTAATAACATGGTTAATTTTATTTCATATTATTCATATGAAATTAGGTTTTAAGCTATTCTTTCCTTTATTACCGTATGAATTACTAGTTTGACTCTTCGACGGTAGTAATTTTATACGAATTCGAAAACTGTGAACGTATTTGTAGCTCGTAGAAGGCCTACTACAAGCTCTAATGTTAAAGCAGATACTAGTTGAAGGTGTCATGATCATTTTTGTACCTAACAGCATAACGGCACCGTACGCAAACGTACTCACGCCTGTAATCCCCGAAGGGGAAGGCAGAGATGTAACAAGTACACCCACATTTCGCCGAGCGTATCTCCGTCCCCTGATGTGATAGGGGCGAGCCTATCGCCATACCAAGCACAGACTCCGGGCTGTTACTAAGTATTTCGTGATAGAAAAACTCACTATCACTTTTACCCGACCCAGGGATCGAATCCGGGACCTCAGCGTCAGCCTCAGTCGTAACGCGTACGCATTACAACTGCGCCACCGAGGCAATCGCCGTACACTTGGTAAAAATCTGTCATAGTGGCTCGTTCAGGCGAGTCGCATTCCGGGGTTAGTAACCAGTAACTTCAGGCCAGCATAATACTGCCGACTATCGAGAGACATTGCGTACATTAATATTTAGACTGCACTGTACTTAACATCACCTCCAGTGTAATCACTCTTTTATAACATAGGCTGGCATACGAGCAAGAATGGTAAGAGATCTCCACCGCCCATTTACGCTTCACAATATCAGAAGAATCATAGGTGCACTGCTGACCTTAAAGGAAAGGGATATAATTATGGGATTGGGAAGGGGAGGGGGTTTGGGCTTCCGGATATCACTCACCGTACGAAATCAAGCAGCAAACTGCTACTTTACGCCGGTTTTCTGTGAGACCGTGGTAACGACCCAGGCAAGTCGACCCATTCATGCTGTAGGCAAAAGTGTCTACAGCGTGGCTCTACCACTCAAAAAAATTACCCGGGCGACGCCGGACAGCTAGTTAAAAAATACGAAAGATACGTGCATTACTCTATTCATACATCATATAGAAGGTCTTTCTTTACCTATAAAATGTCGTTCTATACGAAAAAGTTAAAGTATTTTTATTTCCACTTTTTTTCTATAATCAAAGGAACCACCCATACTGTCAATGCATCTCTTTGGCGGGAAATAGCCACAATAAACCACTTCTATCCACCGTTACATATGTGAACTTATATGTATGCAGTTAAAATCATGACCTCATTAAACCACACCAAATACCAATCTTACATCTCTAAATCTGTACCGCATGCACACGTTAATACAAAACAGTCAGAGCTCCAATTAAACAGTTACAAACAATTCACACTCTTGAGATTGTTATAATCTGTTTAAAATTATGATCGAATATTCACGTCCCACGCTCCCACTGAAATAATATGATGTATTCGGATTAAATTGATATGGTATGCAGGAAGAGGTTACAGACTGAAGATTTTGCGTTTCATTAGATTTTTAAAAGCAAATGCAAAGGAGCCAGTAGATCACCTGATGGTAAGCGATCTCCAAAGCCAAACACCCATAATACTAGATCTTGGAAGACCTTGAAGAAAGGTAAAATGAAGGCATTGGCCTTCCCGATTTTTTGGGGGATTTTGGTTTTCGAATATCTTACGGTGTGGAACACAAGCTGCTACTTTACGTCGGTTTTCTGTGTGTTAATGTTAACAACCCAGTCAAGCCCCTCCGAATGGACGATACTTTATACGAGACTATAACGCCCACCCCCCCTTACTGTTAGTCCTGTAATTCAAGCCCAACAGTAGCACGTAAATGTTGACACCGAGCAATGAAGCTTGTTTACTTGTTTATAACTAGGGGCGTTGCCCATGTTTTTCCACAAAACATAAAATAAAAAATAAACTTAAAGTCCGACGAATGAGACATATCTTACTTTCTTCCCCACATTATTCTGCATCGATTGGTATCGGTCTCGACCCCATACCCCCAGCGGTTTCGGAGGAGATAGCGTGACAAGCTTTTGGCAGCGGCGGCGGCGCCGGTAACTTTTTTTTTGAATAGAGAGATTTTAATCGCATCAAACAAGAATTGGTTGAGTCAAAGAATGTTATTGTTGAATCTCGATAAACTTTGATGCGACTACAAAACCCTAATCGGATTAAGCAGAGTATATTATATATACTAGACAGCCTCCGTGGCGCAGCGGGCGAGTAGCCGGCTGCGAAGCGAGAGGCCGTGGGTTCGATTCCCGCACTGAGACAAATGTTAGAGTGATCCACAAAAAATTGTCTCGGGTCTGGGTGTTGTGGGAGAGCAAGTCCCTCGTAGTTCCTGATACCCACGATACAGGTTTACCTAGTGTAGGGTCAGGACTATGTTTGTGACTGCTAGGTGATAAAGTGATTGTGGGCAAAGGTGACCTCTTACCATCAGTTGACCCACAGTAAACTTGTGACGAAAGCGACAAAATGGCGCAAAACGTCCCGTCTACACAGCTCCACTCGACGTATAATACCTACCTACGTTAATGGAATCGAAATCTTGCTAAAGCCTTTGTCAAACTGATAGCGAAACGAAGTTACAGCGAAGCGAAGCAATGCAAAGTAACAAACAAGCTACGAAGTACATAGAAATTGTAGAAGAAATAGACAAAGCGGTGGTACCAACCCAGGCGGCCTCTCACATACGAGGGACCTACCGGTAGGAGTTTTTGAGTGGTAGAGCCAGTTTTGTCTACAGCATGAATGGGCCGGGCCGGCTCTTCCGGGTCGTTACTACTGTCTCACAGAAAACCGATGTAAAGTAGCAACTTGCGGCTGTGTTTCGTACGGTGAGTTAGATATCCGGAGGCCCAAATCCCCCTCCCCTTCCCAATCCCTTAATTATTATACCTTTCTTTTAAGATCGGCAACGCGCTCATAATTTTTCTGGTATCGTGGGCGTACATGGGCTGTGGAGATCAGCCATCAGGTGGCCCGCTTGCTCGTTTGCCGGCCTATGCTATTAAAATAAGTTAAAAACGAAAATGCCTCGCCACGCTTTCAGTTCGCTGTCTGTTTCACAAAGGCATTAGGGTTAATTTTAGAATTTTCAACAACAATCATGTCTGGAATTTCGATTTTTGGTACACACATATTACCTATATCGGTTTGTGAATAAACAATAGCGTTGTAGCATTTGGTTAATAACTCTGTATCCGGTAGTTAGAATTCGATTGAATATCAAATCGAGATATCGCGCTTCTATGGTCTTGGCAGTCAACTTAGACTAAAAACTGAGTGGTAGAGTCACGCTTTTGACAGTTTCTCTCTATTCTAAAAAAAAGTAACCGGCGCCGCCGTCGCCGCTGCCAAAAGCTTGTCACGCTATCTCCTCCGAAACCGCTGGGGGTATGGGGTCGAGACAGATATCAATCGATGCAGAATAATGTGGGGAAGAAAGTAAGATATGTCTCGTATTCGTCGGACTGTAAGTTTTTTTTTATTTTATGTTTTGTGGAAAAACATGGCCAACGCCCCTAGTTCTTTACAACACAAGGTGACAACACAGGTCTCTCTCTTTACAAGGTGGTAGGTCCCTCCGATGCGAGAGGCCGGCTGGGTTGTTACCACCGCTTTATCTATTCTGCCAAGCAACAATGTGTAAGCACTGTTGTGTTCCGGTTTGAAGGGCATTGAAGCCAGTGAAATTACTGGGCATTATGAGACTTATCACCTTATGTCTCGGGGTGACGAGCGCAGTTCAGTGTCATGCAGTGCTTTGTTATTTAAAGTTCTGTGTGACGTTGCTTCTGTATATTATCAGGCGAGCGACCTGCTCGTCTCGTGATTCAAGCCAATAAAAAAACAAGTCAGAGGTGCATGCTCTTGGTGATGGTTTTGAACCTGCGACTTTCATCTCGACAATCCTACTCTGTACCACTTCCCGCTGAACTCGTCTACTACTTTCTATTAAATCATACAATAATGAAATACAGTAAAACCTACTACAGATACCAATACGTCAGCCATATATCAAAGCATAACGGGTAAGTCAGAATCGAATTATAAATAAATGTTCCGTACCTAGATGCTTTTGTTTGTTTTTTCGGTGGCGCAGTTGTAATGCGTACGCGTTACGACTTTTCGATTCCACGCTCATTCCAGTGGTGGAAGTAAAGCTATATAATAGCCTGCGAGCTCATTTGAGTTACTTTTTTGTCTACGATTAAAGTATAAGTTTGACAGCCTCCGTGGAGCAGCGGACGAGTAGCTGGCTGCGAAGCGAGAGGCCGCGGGTTCGATTTCCGCACCGAGACAAATGTTTGTGTGATCCACAAATATTTGTTTCGGGCCTGGGTGTTGTGGGACCGCAAGTCCCTCGTAGTTCCTGATACCTACGATACAGGTTAACCTAGTGTGGGGTCAGGACTATGTGTGTGACTGTTGGGTGTATTTATTATTTACATACATACATACGCACTCACGCCTGTAATCCCCGAAGGGGTAGGCAGAGGTGTAACCAGTACACCCACATTTCGCCGAGCGTATCTCCGTCCCACAATGTGATAGGGGGCGAGCCTATCGCCATACCGGGCACAAATTCCAGACTCCGGGCTGATACTGAGCATTTCGTAATAGAAAAACCCAATACCACTTTACCCGACCCGGGGATCGAACCCGAGACCTCAGCCTTAGCCTCAATCGTAACGCATACGCATTACAACTGCGCCACCGAGGCAGTCTCTCTATTTATTATTTATTTATTATTATAAGTTGAAACGCTGTTTAATTGTTTATGTGTTCAGAACAATTTAATCAGTGTGATTGTACATTGTTGCTTCTTTTATTTTATACCCACTTGCTTCATTATACATTACATAAAACAAATTTTATGTATTTTATACACAGACTTTAATGTATACTACTAGACGGGCAGTTCAGAAAAAAAATTGCGTTTCATAACGCGGGAGTTTGACAGCACACAAACAGGGAGCGCGATAGGGATTCTAGTTTAGAGTAAGTGAGATGGTAATATTGAGTTAGGGTCAATTGACCGCAACTTAGTGGTACAATTTCTATGTACCGCACAGCTTGTCTAGTAGTATACATTAAAGTATTTGGTTTTATATCGTTTGTTTATATCCTAGCAATGCAATCGGATTTGTTACGAGTACTATAGAGGGTAAAATATTTATATCGAAAACTATACGTTGCTTAAATTTGATCACACCTTTCTGTAGCACGCTGTTATATCCTTTAATCAGATATTAAACGCCCTGTGGACTTTCAAGCTGTGTCATCGGATAACTTGGTTGAAAGACCGCATGACAAAACCCACGGCCTTTTCAGCACTTATATATAGTATATAGTAAACAAGAATAAGGTAAATTCATGACAAATTGCTATATATAATGAGAAAAGCTAAAAATATGCCATTTAATTAAAATTATCTTAAATAATGTCACATGCTGGAGCAACGGCCAGATGAATGACAGGTAAAAGATAGTTTTATTGTAGGATATGATAAGGTGTGTGAGTGGCCTACCTCAAGGATACTGCATCACCCGGCACTTTTTAACCGCCCTCAAGATGGAGTAGGTACTTAATTCGTCTATACAATATGTAACAAAAACCCTGTTATTCCTTTTAAACACGTTATCAGAATCGTTATTCAAACGTAGACATATCTCAATTAAGAAAATTCTACCATACAAAATAACGATTGGCGATCACTTGGTGGTTTATCAAAAGTGGTAGTTACTCGGTACGGCACCTTTTTATTATTACAGCGAGTCGCCGCTTACGCGCGTAAAACACATAAAATTATAGTTTTTAGTAGTATTTCATTTAAAATACCACTTTCATTGAGCTGCTGGCCAACCATCTGTCCCATTTTCATGTTAGATTTTTCTCAATAGAGATATTTCCATATTTTTGAATATCGATTCTCATAACAGCTATAAGGACCGACAGGGTTTTTGTTACATGTTGTATGTAAGTTTTTAACTGACACAAATAGTGTATGACTGCGCCAAATTTAGACTGATTTGGTTGATTCAATTTTATTCGATAGGGTTTACTGCGATGGTAGTCTCAATTTGAAGAAATAATTCCACCTTTATTATTAATTTGAAGGAATAATTCCACGTCCTTAAATCGAGGATGAATCATCAATCAAATCAAAAACATATTCATGCATTTTGATGATTGTTTCACTAAAAAATAGTAAAAAGACATTTCCGTTGGCGGAGCGGCGAGAAGAAGCTTAATCCTACTAAATATGATAAATATGAAAGTTTGGATGTTTGTTAGTCCATCACGCCGTAACATCTGGGGGCGAGCACGAACAACTTACGAATAAGTATGCGAATCGTGAACGCTAGCATTTGTATGAAGGTTCAAACATTTTTTTGACATTTCGATACGAATACGTTCTCGCAAGCTATTAGCTCGCGAGTTACAAAAAAGTTCACAGTTTTCGAATTCGTATTAAATGACTACCGTCGAAGTGTCAAACTAGTAATTCATACGGTAATAAAGAAAAGAATAGCTTGAAACAAATTCTATATTCGACTAATCTTCTAATATATAAAATTTTCGTGTCACAATGTTCATTCCCATACTCCTCCGAAACGGCTGGACCGATTTGTATGAAATTTTGTGTGCATATGGGGTAGGTTTGAGAATCGGCCAACATCTATTTTTCATTCCCCTAAATGTTGAGGGTGGTCCACCCCTGATTTTATTTTTTAGACAAAATGTTTTAGTTTTTATTTTTTTATAATACAGCATTAAAAATACACACAACCCTAAATTTTCACTCTTCTACCATCAACCCCTATTTTTTAATAGTCGTTTTAGTATTTTTGTCAGACGCGTTTCTCACCGGGGGCGCCCAGTAGGCTACAATAATCCTGGAAATAGGCATTCACGCGGGCGGAGCCGCGGGCAACAGCTAGTATGAAATAAAATTAACCGTATTATTAATTTTAATTCACCATATGAAGTATGAACCACTCGACGTATGAAGAGAAAACGAAAACTTTCATCGTTCAGGAAAACTATTAAAACTTGTACTAGACCTACAGAACGGTTTTGGATGAAATTTTGCACACATGTAGACCATGACCTGGATTAAGGCATGGCTACTTTTTATCCTGGAAAGGCCTTTCACGCGGGCGGTGCTGCAAGTAAAATCTAGTCAGTAATAAAATATCAGATAGTATTTTATCGAAGGATTTCTAAAATCTATGAAAGGTGTATCTTTCACTTTATTCTTGTCAGACTTGAATACACTTTGCTTTTTATTACCCGTAATATTCTTGTCATTTAAAATTTACTTTTTGACGAGTTAATGAGTTTTATATATCGTTTTATATAGATGTGTACTACTATTATACATAAGGCCCGTATTTTAGAACAACACTCAAGTTAGCTCTTTGCTAAGTGTCGATTTCTGTTTTTTTTTATCCTGGCTCGGCAAAGTGACTACGCTACACCTGATGGTAAGTATAGCGCAATCCATGAATACTGTCGACCAACGATAGACACTGAATCTATCGCAGATCGGCAGAATTATGCCGGCCTGCTTTGTTGCTTCTTCACACTCCGTTTAAAGGATCCCAAGTTATAGGAAGGAGGAAACACGTGCGCCGGCAAGCTATTCCACAGCTTTATGGTCCGCCAGAAATACGATTTTGCGAACCTCTTGGTCCGAGCCGAGATGGAAGAGACCACGAAGCACACTGTACACGTGATTGGTCAGTTTTTGTTTGGCGCCAAAATAGACCAATTACGTGACAAGCGCCATACCTGCCCACAAACAGAAGCAACTCCACACAGAACTTTGAATTACAAAGCACTGCATGGCACTGGACTGCTGTCGTCACCCCGAGACATAATATGTTAAGTCTCATAATGCCCAGTAACTTCACTGGTTTCAATGTCCTTTAAACCGGAACACCAATGCTTACACGCTGCTGCTTGGCGGCTGAAATAGGCAAAGCGGTGGTACCGACCCAGACGGCCACTCGCATACGAGGGACCGACCACTTTTTCAAGGTAGTATAACATATTTTTTTAAATATACAATATTGTTATGGTATAACAATTTGATTGTTTTCAACGAATGATATTTTCTATCAATTTACTAGAAATTTAATAACATCAACCGGAATATTTGAAATTGAAATGAGCTTGCACAATTTGCGTTGCATAATAACACTTATTTTGCTCTTGTTTAATAATACAAATTAATAATAATACTAGCCCTGTATTATACACGTCCCACTGCTGGGCACGGCCCTCCTCTACTGAATAAGAGGGGTCAGGCCTTAGTCCACCACGCTGGCCTAATGCGGGTTGGCAGACTTCACATACCTTCAATTTTTCAATGCAATGAGACTTGAGAAATACTTACAAGCAACGTAAGAAAACGCCTTCCCGCGCTACGCTGCGTAATGCGGTGCTGTGTGCGAATCGCCTAAAGCTGTCGTCATGAATTTTCAGTGCATTATGTCTTTTTTAAAACAAGTTTGCAGATTTTAATCAAATGAACAAGGAGCTATCTTAATTATTTAGTACCATCTAACCTCAATGTTACGCCATTTTGGGAACAGCGTGCAAAACTGGGTTAATGTGAAACGCACTTTAAGTGGGTACTGACGAGACGAGCGGGACTCAAATTTAGTCAATTATATGTTTAGCTTTTTAGTTAGTTTTGTTTTTTGGTAAAACAAATATTGGTTTGAGTGACAAAACGAGCAAATCGTAAGTAACGCTGATGGTAAGTGTCACACCTGCTCATTAACAGAAGCAACACCACACAGAACTTTGAATTGCATGGCATTAGACTGCGCTCGTCACCCCCAGACATAATGTTGTAGTCTCATAATCCCAATAATTTCACTGGCTTCAATGCCCTTCAAACCGAAACACAACAGTGCTTACACACTGCTGCTTGGCGGCAGAAATAGACAAAGCGGTGATACCAACACAGACAGTCTCTCGCATACGAGGGACCTACCACCGTGTAGTTGGGTTAACGCGTAACGCAATTTATTATATTTTTCTTTAAATAAACCCAACAGTCATACACATAGTCCTGGAGGCCAATTCTCGTAAATTTAAATGTTCAAAATATCATTCCGATCTAGTCTCAGCGTTAAGAAAGTTGCAAATGGCATTCTGTACTATACAGGGGTGGTATACTAATGTATACCACCCCTGTCGCGCCGGCCCATTTACAAAACTTTCTCAGCGGGGCTCTAATAAAAAAAAAACAAACTGCTACTTTTAAGCTAATAAACATAAATCAATAACATAAAATAAGCATAAACTGAAATATATATTTCTCGCCATAATTTTTTCCGCCTGCCCTTATCTCACTGGCAGTGGGGTCGGCGGACATTATTTTTTACACACTATGTTACAGAAAGATTTGGCTTTCAGTTTTTACGACCGGCCGCCTGCCTGACGTCAACCTCTTGGGGAGAAAACTCCCAGACCCGAAACAAATGTTTGTTGAACACACAATTTTGTCATGCCATTTTGTCTGGGTGCGGGAATCGAACCCGCGGCCTCTCGCTTCACATCCGGCTACTTGTATATTGCGCCACCAAGGTTGTCAATTAAACTATTCTCTCTGTAAATTAAACAACAAATTTAAAAATCCCACTCGCATATTATGTAAAACAATTCTGAAAAGTCTCCCGCGATACAGAATCGCCTAGTGAGGGGCTTTTTGGACTTTAAATGATTATTATTAATTGCCTCGGTACGACTGCTGTGCTGAGGCCTCGGGTTCGATCTCGGGTCGGGTAAAGTGATGTTGGGTTTTTCAATCATGAAATGCTTAGTATCAGCCCGCCCCGGAGTCTGGAATTGTGCCCGATATGGCGATAGGCTCGCCCCCTATCACATCATGGGACGAAAATAAACTCGGCGAAATGTGGGGGTACTAGTTACACCTCTGGGAATTCAGGCCTGATTGCGTATGTATGTATTAAAAAAACTAATATTGGGTAAGTACCCAAATCAACTGTCTGAGTCCGGCCCTTGTAAACCAGTCGCGTGTAGTTCAAGGGTCATCTTTGATACAGAGGGGCTAGCACGTATAACTTGCGAGAACGTATTCGTATCGAAATGTTAAAAAATTGTTTGAACCTTCATACAAATGCTAGCGTTCTCGATTCGAATGCTTATTCGTAAGTTGTTCGTGCTCGTCCCCCTGGAATACCTGTCATATTGTTTGCCATGGTAAATTGTAAACCTGCTTGACCTAGCGTTCAGTGCGTGGCTGAAACCTAGATTTCGATTGCTTTCTCTAGTGTATAGCCTCTTCATTTATCCTACTACTACTTATTATAAACTAGCTTTTGCTCGCGGCTGCGACCGCGTGAATAGACTTTGCCGAAATAAAACGTAGCCTATAACCGTCTCCACGGTCCCATCTATCTACATCAAAATCGGTCAGTGATTTAGGCGTGAAAGCGTAACAAACAAATAGATAAAACATTTTTTTTTTTCATAAAAAGTAGGTATTCTATGTTACTTCTTATACCTCCAAGAATATGTGTACAAAGTTACATGATGATCGGTTAAGTAGTTTCGCGTAAAAGCGTAACAAACAAACTTACATTCACATTTATAATATTAGTATGATGTGAAAGTTTGTATGTGAATTTGTATGTTTGTTAGTCAATCACGCTATAACGGCTGCACGGTTTTGAATGAAATTTGGCATACAGGTAGACAATATTCCGTTAGTTTTTATCCCGGTAAAGGCCGTTCATACGGGTGAAGCCGCGAGCAAAAGCTAGTTAAAAATATAGTAACTCAGTTAGTAACAAATACAAAGAGTGTGTCAGTGGTCTGTGTATGTTTAATCACGCATAACTCGAACATAAATTGCGATTACCGGACCACGTATTTGAATCCAGTACATCACGGTAAAAAGCAGTGATAGCTCAGCGGCGAGTGGTATGGACTGTCGAGACGAAAGTCGCAGTTTCGAAACCAGCCCCAAGTGCATACACCTCTGACTTTTCTAAATTATGTGTGTATTTATTGTTAATTATCACATGCTTTAACGGTGAAGGAAACATCGTGAGGAAACCTGCGTACTTAAGAAGTTCTTCATAAGAATTTCGAAGGTATGTGAAGTCTGCCAACACGCATCAGGCCAGCGTGGTGGACTAAGGCCTGACCCCTCTCATTCAGTAGAGGAGGCCCGTGCCCAGCAGTGGGACGTATATAATACAGGGCTAGTATTATTATTTATTTAATTATTTTACATCACGGTTTCTTAGCCTAAGTACGCTACCACAAAACCAACGAAGTGATACTTAATATATGAAGTGCATTTCGACAAAATTAATGTGACGTCATCGCGTGTATTTATGCATCTGAAATTGCAACTCTACATACCCTTTCATAAAGCTATAACCCCCAATATACCTTCACGCTATTTAAGTGTCTAATACTAGTTGATAAGGATGAAGTTACGTTGCATAATGCATATGAAAACAAACAGTCTCAGGTGGACTGTGTCTGAAGGCAGAAGTCACAGTGGTAAACCGATAGCGAAACGCTGGCGATAAATTGTTTATTTTTACATACATACATACATACATACGCACCCACGCCTGTAATCCCCGAAAGGGTAGGCAGAGGTGTAACCAGTACACCCACATTTCGCCGAGCGTATCTCCGTCCCACAATGTGATAGGTGGCGAGCCTATCGCCATACCGGGCACAAATTCCAGACTCCGTACTGATTGATACTGAGTATTTCGTAATAGAAAAACTCAATACCACTTTACCCGACCCGGGGATCGAACCCGAGACCTCAGCGTTGGCCTCAATCGTAACGCGTACGCATTACAACTGCGCCACCGAGGCAGTGTTTATTTTTATTTGTAGCTTTTTAGTCTTTTGAGGCAGTTTTATTTTAGTTAAAAGTTTTTATTTTACTATTTTTGATGTGTCGATGCCTGAATATTGTGTCTCCGATTTACAACCCCTTAGAGGTATTCCTCTAGGTAGAGGCATAGACAAATAGAGAGGTATACCCCTTTCTTCTTGAAATTTAAATGGGACCAACTTTTAGCTTTCTAATGATAAAAGAATTATCCAAATCGGTCCACATTTTTGTCGGAATTATGCAGCAGCGTGGTTATATGTATGCATTATGAGACTTAACATCTTATATCTCAGAGTGAAGAGTGCAGTCCTTTGTACAGTGCTTTGTAATTCAAATTTCTATGTGGAGTTGTTTCGACAATTTACTCGTATTTCTCGATAATCTCGTTGATTCATGCTAAGCGGGCAGGATAAGTAGTTTTTGTTGTCACTGCAATATATACATGTTTCTCGTCGCCGTCGCTAACTCAGCGCGGCCTCGACCGAAGTTTTAGCCCAATAGTTTTGGTATTACTGGATAATGTTTATTCTCTTGAAATATAGTTACGAGTGTTTATGCACTGACTCCGATCGGAATCCGAAATTATGAAACGAACTGGGGATCAGTAGCGGGATAAGAAGGCGGTGGTGGCGGTCCGCCACTGACCACCGGTCTTAGAGGTCATCCTATCTATCAGGATGGCGTACGCAGCCCAACGCCATGTCATGCTTTGTAAGGCAAGGTTCTGTAAGGCAAGGTTGCATCTGTTTAAGGACAAGCTTATCACCAGGCGAGCGACCTGCTCGTTCCGTTATTTAGGCAATAAAAAAGAATATCCAAAGTGGCATTTGACAGTTTACAGCCTCCGTGGAGCAGTGGTCTGCGAAGCCTGAGTCCGTGGGTTCGATTTCCACACCGAGAAAAAATGTTTGTGTGATCCAAAAGTATTTGTCTCTGGTCTGAGTGTGGTGGGACCGCAAGTCCCTCGTAGTTCCTAATACCCACGATACAGATTAACCTAGTGTGGGGTCAGGACTATGTGTGTGACTGTTGGGTGTATTTATATATGGAAAGCATATTTGATGGAAAGTCAATTCTGAATGCAGGTGTGGCGCCTAGTTTTGACATTACGTCATTCAGTAGTTTTAGGTGAATAGCGGTTAGTCTAGTGTTAAATAGAACCTGTTCGACAGACGGCACGTGCCATATAAATAACCTTTTTTTATAGCATAACCATGGCTTATCCTATATACATACCTGTAAGTTTCTTTATTTTGTACAGACTTGTCATAAGCGCTATTTTAATTGCCTACATGATTAATAAACTATGTCATTTCATTTAATTTCAAAAGGACATTAAAGCTAGTGAAATTACTGGGCATTATGATATCTCAGGGTGACGAACGCAGTCCATGGAATGCTTTGCAATTCAAAATTTTGTGTAGTGTTGCTTCTGTATATGGGTAGGCTTACCATTAGGCGAGCGATTTGATCGTTTCGTCATTCAAGCTAAAAAAAAACTGAAGAAAGTCACATTCTGAGGTGACCACTGGAGTATATTGATAACATTCTCGTGTGTTATATCGTACCAGATATATATGATCCCGTGGACGACCCAAACCGCTGGTTTGACATTCTTCAAGGTAATAAAAAAAACATAAATGAAGAATATTCAGAGGCCTTTATCACCGACTGCCTCGATGGCGCAGTTGTAATGCGTACGCGTTACGACTGAGGCTGACGGTGAGGTCTCGGGTTCAATCCCCGGGTCGGGTAAAAGTAATATTGGGTTTTTCTATTACGAAATGCTTATATCAGCCCGGATTCTGGAATTGTTGTATGGCGATAGGCTCGCCCCTATCACATCATGGGACGGAGATACGCTCGGCGAAATGTGGGTGTACTGGTTGTAAATGCCTACCCCTTCGGGGATTACAGGTGTGAGGATATTTATGCCGTTAATTACTTAGTCAATAAATAAATTAAAATAAGTAGTCGGAATTTATTATTTGGTTTTATCTCGTAGTGTTTTAAGCACGCCCGCAATCGCAAATAAATAATAAACAAAGAACTTATTACCGCCATTAATCATATTTTAGCGTAACTGTTATTGATCTTTAACCTAAACCGAAAAAACAACGATTAAACCTCACCAGGTTATCGTAACTTACAGTTGAAGTTTGATACCGACACACAATATAAAAAGGTAAAAATATTAATAAACGAATTTTGAGTCGCTGCTGTTGCAGTTTATGTTAGTTATGTCAGTTTTCTGAGCATTCTTTTTAAGTTTTCATTTTTAGTTTTAGTGAAAGAATCATCAAAATCGGTGCATACATCGGTTATACTTACGCCGGAATACTGAAACGCTATTCAAGTATTTAAGATCATTTTAAACATGTTGAGGCCCTCTTAGCTGTCAAAATTGTATGAAAATAAGTAAACGTTAGTTGTCAGACAGTTGAGTAGCACTTCTGTATTCGGGCGTAAGTGTTATATCCCCGATTTCACCCCAATAACATTAAACGCGGGCACCCGCACGGAGCCGCGAGCAAAAGCTATTCATTCATAAATTATGCTTTTTTAAGAATGATATGTCCCACTCAGGGCAAAGACCTCCCTTTCTTCCTTCCATTCATCCTTGTTGAGGCCTTTTGTGAACTAGTATTTTCTAGGGGAGTCTAGTTCGTCCCTCCATCTTCGCCTCGATCTTCCGCGTCGTCTTTTCCATTATTTACTCAACCTGACCTGATTTACATAGTAACTATTAGTTAATCTGAGAAGTAACCGTTAAAACTCAAACACTAGGTAATTAAGAGAGATCTATAATTTCTATCTGCCTCGGTGGCGCCTAATGCGTTCATAGTAGGTACTGATGAGGTCTCGGGTTACTAGTAGTATTCGGCTAGGCCTATGCGAAAGTCCTTCTGAGTAGGTGGTGGTTTGTTTATTTTTGTCGCTAAGCACCACAGTATAAGTACCATTTTGTTCCGGATTGAAGTATATTGAAAGCACTGTAATTATTGAGCATTATAAGACAAAAGATCATCCTGAGGTGACCAGCACAATGCAGTAGTAGGTGGTGTTGCATTTGCTTTTGGGATAGAAGTGGCGCTTAGGTACTGTCAGGCTAGTAACCTGCTCGTCTCATTATTCAAGCTAATAAAACTATCATTTTGATTAACTATTACGTTTCTACTACTTTCTAAATTTCGACAACGTTTAGTCAATGTTGTAGGTATTAGCGATAAACTATATGGCCATGTGGCAATCTTAAAATCGTTCAGACGTCTCGGATCCTACGGTTGTGCAATCAGGCTTTTGTTAATATCGGAAATTATCGACTACCGGTGTGGAAAACTGCAACTACCATCTTTATAACTGGGAGCTGTAACTGTCACGCCTAGATGTGATTATGGAGCCCTCTCTTAAACCATCCGGAACATCGTTGACGAATTCCCGAAGATAAACTTTTCAGGACTCACAGGCCTTCTTCAACTGTCCTCCGAGACTAGTGCCTGAATTGCTGAGTTGGACTTACAATTTTAATAAAGCACCATATCGTAATCCTAAATGCGAATATTACACATTGAAATAAAACTAGTTTATACGGATTTTATCGCGGTTTAATTTTTATTTTAGTCCCGACGTTTCGAAAGCTTTTCAGCCTTCGTGATCACGGGAGAGACTGAGGTGTAGGTCGTCTCGAAAAGTTAATGTTACAATGGCTACCTTCATTTTAAAATTATACATTTATTTTTAATTATTTAAAAAAGTTAGTTGACACTAGTCCGATCTACGCAGAAAGAGCTCACGGTATTTTGAGGTCTGGCAGTTGGTCTGCTGAAAAATAAATGTATAAAAAATAAAATAATAACATGACGAATTTTACTCAATAAATGGCATAGTAATCCGAATAACGATGTTAAAAACATAGCACATATCAATTACAATGATTGGCCTTTAGATCATTCCGATGAGCAATACAATGATATTCCTCGAATGCTAATTTTCCGTCTGAATAACAGCTATTTGAAATTTTAATTAATCTTAATTATGCCAAACGAAGATTCATTGTGAGGCCATTGTATAATCAGATTGCTCATAGATCTTTTTATACTAAATAGTTGGCTAAAGTCAGACTTCTTCTTCGACACGGCCTTATCCCACTCGCAGTGGTATCGGCGCGACGTGCTTAAGTACAGAAAGATTAGGCTTGTAGTATTTGCCGCCTGCCTGACGTCAACACACAGAACACAGGTGTTCTGTACGTCAACTTCTGGGGAGAGTTAGGTAAAGTCAGTATGTAGAAAAATATTCCAGTAGAAGATACAGATAGTATGTAAATACAAACCTAAAAACATTGAACAAACTAATTTGCGATTTTATGAATGAGCAATTTAGATATTTACGCCCGATTTCTGAAAGGCTGATCAAAGTAAAACTAACTAATCAAATGTTTGAGATTTGAATCTCATGTCAAGTCGAAATTGAGTTGCTAGAAGCGTGCTAACATAACTTTCAAATTAATATGAAAAATCGTAAGTCAAACGGTACTAAAGAGACATCAAATATTATTATTTTAACACTAATCAATGTTTCAGCAACTCGAATTGATTTGACAGCGATGTCAACTTAAAGTTCTTTTAGTTGAATGTTGATTTGATCAGCCTTACAGAAACCGGGCGTTAGACTTGCTATTTAGATTTAGACGCACCGACGACTTTTTTGGTATTGTAGGTGCCCATGAGCAGCGATGATCAATTACCATCGGATGACCTTCTTGCCAGGTTGCCTCCCTTCCAAAGAGCTCTCGTCATCCCGACACACAAGATGTTAATTCTCATAATAACCAGAAGTTTCGGCCCCTCCCGTATAAGATACCTACCACTTAGTTAATAAAACACACGTAACTTCGAAAAGTCAGAGATGGTCTCCTGCAAGCTGTGATCGAAGCTGCCTCCTCCATCTCAGTCCGTTCCAGTTGGCTCTCTATCGCTACTAAGTTTTTTTTTATAGCATAGACTGGCAAACGAGCAAGTGGGTTACCTGATGGTAAGTGATCTCCACCGCCCATGTACGCCCACAATACCAAAAGAATTATGGGTGCGTTGCCGAGCTTAAAGGAAAGGGATAATTAAGGGATTGGGAAGGGCAGGAGTTTTGGGCCTCCGGATATCTCACTCACCGTACGAAACGCAGCAGCAAACTGCTACTTTACGCCGGTTTTCTGTGAGACAGTGGTAACGACCCGGACGAGCCGGCCCATTCGTGCTGTAAACAAAACCGTTTGCCACTCAAATGATAATAGTAATAATATTATTTAAAATGCTATGTAGGTACACAATGGTTGGTGAGGACGTACCTTATCATTTATGTACTGGATAGCGACAACTGTATTCATGGTAAACACCCGCCATAATGGCTTGTTTAGGAGAGTTTCGTTCCGTGGTCAACCAGTGTTTAAATAATTACTTCAAGCGGACATAATCCTTCCGACCATCGATACGCACAATGTTTCGTTGTATTTTTACAAGTTGGTAGGTCTCTCGTATGCGAGAGGCCGTCTGGGTTGGGGCTACCGCCTTGTCTATTTCTGCCGCTAAGAAGCAGTGTGTATGCACTGTTGCGTTCCGATTAGAAGGAAGTTGAAGCCAGTGAAATTACTGGGCATTATGAGACTTAACATCTTATGTCTCGGGGTTATGAGCGCAGTCCAATGCCATACAGTGCTTTGTAATTCAAAGTCTGTTTATGCGCCGGCGTGGCGCTTAAAACATCAGGCGAGCGACTTGCTCCTTTCATCACTCGAGCTAATAAAAAAAAAATGGACTGCACTGCGGATAATATCATGCCCAGTGTAGTTTGCTGAGTCCTGATAAAAAAACCATTCATCAACTAATCATTTTCCTGCATCCCAGACCTGTCTAACAGTAAATTATGTAAGTCAAGGTGATACCCGAGTTCCGAGGTTTTTGCATCTATAAAATGACATCAGCAAACAAAAATGTGGGTGTCGCGTCGTAACACTAATGTTACTGAAGTATGTTGTTTGTTTTTGCCATGTTTCCATAAATAATCCCGTACCACCTTGAGCGATCACTTTTAATCTGTGTGTAATATTACTTAGTCATCTTTATCTCACTTCAACAAGTTTAAATAACATAAAAACTACTCGAAATATATTTGATGTCAATCGGCGAGGAGTTTCACTTCACTTTTGGATAGAATGGCAAAATGTGAGAATTGCACAATAGGGTAGTTGACTAGATTTTTATTATTTAAATCAATAAGTTACGTTACTCAAAATCTATTGCAGAAAGAATTTTATAAATCGGACCAAAAATAAATAAGTTAGAAGCCATTCAAATCTTGTAGAAGGGGTAATTGTCAAATGACAGACGACGCAAACTTTGACGTCACTGTGTAAAATGTTCATTATGGTACACGCGTGCAAGCCTCATCCACTTTTCCTCATACCAACATTTAAAGTCATAACTGCGGGCACATTTCTGAACCAATTTTGATTGTGTTTTAATAAAAGGGTTTCTTTTGCTTATCATTTTCTGTTGCTTATAAAATAATGTATAAAATTCAATATAGGAAACTACCCTATTCCGCCAAGATCACGTAGACAGAATTTAAACGATGGAGGTTGACCGAGGAAAACTCGTGATCAGTTCTGCCGAACATGACCAGTTAAGTTTTGTATCTAAGCGGACTCTATAACAAAACTGAGTGGTAGAGCCATTCTGTAGACACTATTGTCTAAGCATGAATGGGCCGGCTCATCCGGGTTGTTACCACTGTCTCACAGAAAACCGACGTAAAGTAGCATCATGCTGCTGCGTTACGTACGGTGATTGAGATATCCGGATGCCCAAATCCCCCTCCCCTTCCCAATCCCTTAATTATCCCTTTCCTTTAAGGTCGGCAACGCGCCCATAATTCTTTTGATATTGTTGATTTGATTTGATATTGTACAGACTTAGTCGTTTGCCGGCCTATACTATAAAGGGGGGGGGGGGGGGGGGGCGACTACACATTTATACCGACCAGAAGAGTTAGAGGAGTTTCTAATATTTCCCGCGTTTCAACACATCAAGTACATACATACATACACCCAACAGTATCGCGGGTATCAGGAACTACAAGGAACTTACGGTGCCACAACACCCAGACCCGAGACAAATATTTGTGAGTCAGACAAACATTTGTCTAAGTGCGGGAATCAAACCCATGACCTCACGCTTCGCAACCGGCTACTCGCACACTGCGCCACTGACGGCTAGAGGCGAGGTTTTAGCACCCTCGAGATAAAAAATCCAAAAAGAACCAACAGCTCCGTGGCGCAGCGGGCGAGTAGTCGGCTGCGAAGCGAGAGGCCGTGGGTTCGATTCCCACACCGAGACAAATGTTTGTGTGAACCACAAATATTGGTCTCGGGTCTGGGTGTTGTGGGACCGCAAGTCCCTCGTAGTTCCTGATACCCACGACACAGGTTTACCTAGTGTGGGGTCAGGACTATGTGTGTGACTGTTGGGTGTATTATTATTATTATTAAAACAAAATAAATCCAGTAAACTAAGCCCAGTGAGTTTGTTTCGCCGAGTCATCTCAGGCTACATTGTTATTTTGACAGACATTGTTACAATATTACTCTTTTTCCTTAATACAAATATTATAAAAATATAAACGGATGCAATTGTAATTGCCTAGTATATGGTTGATGATGAATAATGATGTCATGAAATTATCTATTTTGCATGATCAAAAAACGATTTCATTCTATCAATACAAAATCGGTTCACGCTTGACTTAGATATCGCGTAATATACCTACCGACAAAAACCGACAAATTATTGAGCACCTCCTACTTTTTTAAGTCAGTTTTAGTTTTGTCCACTGTCTCAACAGTGTAAAGGCAGCGTACTGAGGCTGTGAAACTAGTGAGGTCTAGGGAACTAGAGTTTGATCGTCAGGTATTGCAAAATAGCATGTTTGTCAGGTTTACTAGGTGGTAGGTCCCTCGTATGCGAGAGGCCGTCTGGTTTGGTCCCCCGAATTTGTCTATTTCTGCCACAAAGCAACAGTGTTTAAATAATGTTGTGTTTTGCTTTGAAGGAAATTACTGGGCATTATGAGACTTAACATCTTATGTCTCGGGATGACGAGCGCAGTCCAGTGCCGTGCAGTGCTTTGCAATTCAAAATTCTGTGTGGTGTTGCTACTGTTTATGGGTAGCGCTTATTATCAGGCTAGCCTGCCAACAAAGTACTCTTAAGCGGCCTACTTATCTTTTCATATATAACTAAGTTTTAAAAAAAACTAAATTACATAAATATTCCTCTGGAATTGTTGATTAAAGGCGATAGTGATCATTTATTTTATTAGTAGGTATTGCATATAGTTAGTTGGGCCAATCGATCGTTCATCTAAGCTATAAAAAAACAATATTTTATAAATTTTAAACGTTAGGATGTATGACACCATTTCCTTCGTTCTCTAACAGAAACGCCAAACGGGATGCAAAAACCGCAATCCGCAAATAACAATTCTGTCAAATGTCAATGTCATCACCAAATGTTGCCAGTGCTCTACTTTTATACCATTTTGTGTTCATTTTGGGCCGGTCACGTTACTCCCGTTTACACACCTACAACTGTTACTTTTCGCAATGAACTTTAAAAAAGTCTAGTTACAATAATTCTAACCTTTAATTTTTTTATTTTCATTTAAACAAAAAGTAGGTTTTGAATTAGAATTATTATTATTATTATTTATTATTTATTAGAATTTTGGTTTTATGTAAGAACAATACATCCTATTATAATCCTCTTACACGGATGTGCCGCCTTTATAATGAGTTATCTGTAAAATATCCTAATCTCGACATATTTACCCCGAAGCAAAGTACTTTTAAATGTCATAAAAATATTTAAATAATTACATCACACTTATCTCCCACATCGCCTGTATTATAATATTATAATACAACTTACTTATATATTAAAAGCGTGCGATTTCTGCGCTTGATTCATGCATAGTTTATGTCTTTCTTTGTAGGCTAAATGCCTACAATTTATAACTGTTTTTTATAGTTGTTTATAACTATAAATTATTGTGATGTGTCAACATAATTAGGGTTGTAATCTAGTATAAAACTGTGTACTATGTTTGTAGAGAATATTTATTTTATGCTACTCTTGATTGTAATCTGTTTTGTTGTCCAAATAAAGTATAAATAAATAAATCTACCGGTGGTACATATTTAGACGTTTTTCCCCCTACTTTTTCACTACGTTTTAAAAATAGTTTATACATTATATAATTTAGCAAAATTAGGAGGTACATACATACGCACTCACGCCTGTAATCCCCGAAGGGGTAGGCAGAGGTGTAACTAGTACACCCACATTTCACCGAACGTATTTCCGTCCCAAGATGTGATAGGGGGCGAGCCTATCGCCATACCGGGCACAAATTCCAGACTCGAGAAATTAGGAGGTAATCAACAAAAATGCTCTAGATGAAACTTTTAGGGTACTTGTACGCATTAATTTTATTAGAAAACTTAACAACGGATAAACTAGCTATTTTAAACTAAAATATGTTATAAATAAGTTCAATATCAAATTGATCCAATGGAGCTTAATGCTCAGCTGACGCACAAAATAATGTTGAACTAAAATAAAACTAGTTTTGGGTGAATGATATTTTAGTTTTATTCGTGAATAGCGACGACTCAAAATTGGTTAGATTAGATTTAGAGCTAATTATTTTTGCCGTTCAGTTTTAAGGTTGTTTTTTTTTTGTATTTTTATATTATTATTTTTGTATTTTGCATCGTTTAGTAAAAGAGAATCACACCAGAAGTACGATCCGCCAATGGTCGCACTACACACGATGTTCAATATCAGGCGAAGTAAAAGCATCTACATGTAAGTAGGAAAGCGGATCCGGGCACTGGGTTGGAATAACACCAGGCAGAAAAAAGAAAGAAAGTATGCTAGAAAGCAGAACATCATCAATATCGATCCAATAATATTGAAGTTAGTTCCTTCATCACTATATAAAGGATATAAGAAACATCTTAGAAACGATTTTTCTTGAAATTTAAATGGTATGAATGTTGAGCTATGCCTTGTCAAATAAAAAATAATCATCAACATCGGATATCTCTGTGAAAATACATACGTGGTTATACATAACATTATAATAAATACACCCAACAGTCACACACATAGTTCTAAGCCCACACTAAATTAACATGTATCGTGGGTGTCATGTACCACGAGGGACAACACCCAGACCCCAAACAAATATTTATAAGATCCTCCTTGCTTACGTCGCGTCGCAGCGCACGGTTTAAAAATTTAGTTTTTTTGATTTATGAGAACGCGATACTTTTGTAATCAAAATGCTACTTTTGAGCAGTCTCGTGTAACTTTTGATTATCGGGTACTAGCAACACTGAGATAGCCGAGCCGAAGTCAATTTTTTTTATTTTAATTCGTAAATACGTTTTAGTTTATAATACTTTAAAAACCAATCAAAAATGTATTTAACTTCGATTATAAACTTTGCGGAGTATTAATAACAATCAATTAATTGTATATAATTTGTGTAGTGTAAGTGAAATTCGTAAAAATGTTTAACTATAAATATCTAAGCCGCGATCACCTCGAAGGCTTCGACAATTATAAGGTAAATACACAACGTATCAATTATGTAACTTGTTTATATGTATAATTTGAGATAATTGCTCTTTCTGTTTATAAGATTAAAGGCCAATAACATCTAAAATGACTTAACCTAAAAAATATTTGCGCAATTCAAATAAGTCGCGCAATATATTTTACTACGCTTGATTAGATATCTTTCATCACATGCAATTCATGTGATCATTGAAATACTTTCACTAGATTGTTGCTAAATTGCTAAATTGTTTTTTTTTCAATAAAGACATATCTATGACTACACCTCTATAAATCAATCCACAATATATTATGTAAAGAAAAAAAACGATCGCTTCGTTAATCTAATGGCAGTGTACCTAGGCTGAGAACCGTGTGTTGCTGGGTTCAATTCCCAGGTTGGGCAATGCCAATTTTTTTTACTTTTCATTTCAATTTCAAGTTCGTCACCTGATATTAAGTGATCTTCACTGCCCATAAACATTCACAATATCTGAAGAACAGTGGCGGTCTAAGCCCATGGGGGCCCGGGACGGCAAGTCTAATGGGGGCCAGGGGCTGCAAATCTATTTAAGGCCCTCGGTGAGTTTTGTGGCACATAGGCTTGACATTTTGAGATTTGAGGGTAACTTAAAACTGGGGGCCCAGGGTAGACCATTAGTCCAGTCCACTGTTGCAGAAGAATCATGTACTATTGTGTGTCATTGCTGACTTAAAGAAAGAAAGGGATATGACAGTGAGCTGCTACTTAAAGAAAGAAAGGGATATGACAGTCAGCTGCTACTTAAAGAAAGAAAGGGATATGACAGTCAGCTGCTACTTAAAGAAAGAAAGGGATATGACAGTCAGCTGCTACTTAAAGAAAGAAAGGGATATGACAGTGAGCTGCTACTTAAAGAAAGAAAGGGATATGACAGTGAGCTGCTACTTAAAGAAAGAAAGGGATATGACAGTCAGCTGCTACTTAAAGAAAGAAAGGGATATGACAGTCAGCTGCTACTTAAAGAAAGAAAGGGATATGACAGTGAGCTGCTACTTAAAGAAAGAAAGGGATATGACAGTGAGCTGCTACTTAAAGAAAGAAAGGGATATGACAGTCAGCTGCTACTTAAAGAAAGAAAGGGATATGACAGTGAGCTGCTACTTAAAGAAAGAAAGGGATATGACAGTCAGCTGCTACTTAAAGAAAGAAAGGGATATGACAGTGAGCTGCTACTTAAAGAAAGAAAGGGATATGACAGTCAGCTGCTACTTAAAGAAAGAAAGGGATATGACAGTGAGCTGCTACTTAAAGAAAGAAAGGGATATGACAGTCAGCTGCTACTTAAAGAAAGAAAGGGATATGACAGTCAGCTGCTACTTAAAGAAAGAAAGGGATATGACAGTCAGCTGCTACTTAAAGAAAGAAAGGGATATGACAGTGAGCTGCTACTTAAAGAAAGAAAGGGATATGACAGTCAGCTGCTACTTAAAGTCAGTTTCAGCTTCCTTCCTTGAACGCCGAGTAGTAACCAACGTTGTTAACTTATCCGTATAATTAACTAGTTTTAAACCGTTTACAAGTAGTTTTTACTTCGAAGTTGTGCAAAATTAATAAAATTGGTGCTCTGAATACATTTATATGTGAGTTTAATAAACATTTATAACCATTTTATTGCGATATTCGAAATAATTCTATATACGAACACAACGTTTCTAACTAAAGTGCAGTGATTCACAAAAACGCGTAAGTGACGCGTATTGCACGGCGCCTACGACCTTCTTCTCGCGAACTGTTGTATCGGCTTACTAATACCGAGTGCAGGTTTTTATTTCTGTGGCGGTACTTACATCTTGACTACTGTACTTTTTCAAACAACGATGCCTCTCAAGCGCACACCCCCGAATACACCTACAGCGGAAGAAATCGAGGTTAAGTCGGCTCCCCGTGGCTTTACACAGTCAGGCTCAACTCCAAACCTCAACGAAATGGATAATGAAAACATTTCGGCTCGTTTCAAACGCAAGCGCGAGCAGGATAATTTATCACTTATGGACGAATTTCGCGCGCTTTTGTGTGCAAACTCAACCCGATCGGACAGTAAATTCGCCGATATTCAAGTTGCAATACAAGAGATTATTGCACAAAACTCAGAAATCAAAGAAACTATTGCACATATCTCTAACCAGTACGATGACATGATCGTCAAACTAGACAACTTAGAATCTGAACGCAAAGCTGACCGCCGCTATATTCAACAACTCGAACAGAAGGTAGAAAACCTCGAACGCGCACTATTGTCAACCAGTATTGAATTAAGAAATATACCTAAATCACCAGCAGAATCGAAAGAAGACCTTCATAAAATTGTTCTAGAAGCTGCTAACGCCCTAAACTCACCGATCCAACGCCATGAAATTAAGGATATTTTTCGTATGGGTAAAAAAGACGTATCGCCCATAGTAGTTGACTTTGTCAGCGTTGCTACGAAAGAAAATGTTATTAAAAAATCAAGACAATTCAAAAGCAAGCTTAACACGACTCATCTAAAACTAGAAGGTCCTGTTAAGCCAATATATATAGCTGAGAGATTGACTGCAAAGGCGCAACGTGTCTACTACCTTGCACGTAGCTTTGCGAAAGAAAAAGGGTTCAAGTATTGCTGGACGTCATTCGGAAAAGTATTTCTACGACAGGATGATGGCAAAAAATACTATGTTATTAATTCTGAGTCTGATCTTAATAATGTTATTAGTCCTATTTGACTAAGATGTCTTTGGCAATGCTTAAGTTTGATAACAAATTATTATGTACCTATCATTGTAAGCACACACACTTTATTAATAAAATACCACATATTACTACACATCTTACACGAAATACACAAACTAAACAAAAATAGCAAACTTAAAATTACTTTTAAAACTTTTACACAAATAGAGGCATACCATACCATACCATTTGAAGTTAATTTACTGGATAATAATAATATTCCATTTCTAACATACAGTATATCTGATTATTACGTACAATCACTGAATCAGTTGGTTTGTGACGATATTTTCCAACATTTTTGTAATGGCTAACCTAATTGAAGAATTTACAGAAGAACTAGATCACTTAACAGTTGCGTCAGCTTATGATTGTGACACGGAAACATGTAATGGGCTGGTGCGAAAATCCTCGACTGTTTTGAACATTGTTACGCAAAATATTCGTAGTATTTATAAAAACACAGACAATTTGCTTACACAGTTATCCAGATTTGAATTTAGTACTGATGTTCTTATATTGACAGAATGCTGGCTAAGTGATGGCAAGAATATTCCTGTTTTAGATGACTATGTCTTTTACCACTCCAACAAAAGTTTTAATAAAAGTGATGGTGTAGTCATTTACGTTAAAAAATCGATTAAATGTTCAGTTTCTGAACCAGACCACGCAGGAGGAAATTTTCTACTACTAAAAATAGACCCAAATATATTTATTCTAGCTACGTATAGATCACCGTCTTTTGCATGCACAGATACATTTCTTAATACCATTGAAAATATTATTCGCCCTTTAAATAAATTTAATTCCACTATTATTCTAACCGGTGACGTAAATATCGATATCAAGGAGAACAATATTGACAGAAATAGTGCTTCTTACCTTAATTTAACCGCTGAGCTTGGCATGTTGGCAGCTCACTCCTTCCCCACTAGATTAAATAATTGTCTAGATCACGTTATGATAAAAACCGTTTTACCAGCATCGGTATTTGTTATTAATTCTACAATAACGGACCATAGTCTTGTATTGCTTAGCCTCTGTCTCAATCATACTAAACATACTGTGAATCAAAATAAAATCATTAAAACTGATTTTAAAGCATGTGTACAATATCTGGAAAAAACAGACTTTTCATTTATTAATTCCTCGTCTAGCGCAGATGAAGCTGCTACTTTATTTGTCGATAATGTTTTAACAGCTATAGAACTTCACTCTAATCTTTGTAGCGTACCGTGTAGAAAACGAATAATTAAACCATGGTTGACACCTGGCCTACTACGCTGCATACGACACAAAGATAAACTTCACCGCAAATGTAAAAAAAAACCAACTAACGAGATTTTAGAAGTATCATACAAACGCTATCGCAATTTTTGTAATTCTTTGATTAGAAAACTAAGACGTAATTACGAAAAATCACTACTGAAATCTGCAACAAATAACAAAGAAAAATGGAATGCAATAAAATCTATAATTAACTGTAAAAATACCAAAACAATAGCCTCGGAACTCTTAAACGAATATAACAGCATAGTGGAAGTAAACAACTATTTTTCAAGCATAGGCAAAAACCTAGCTAACGCAATTATACAACCCAATACCAGTAATGTACCTCAATTTAATTATAATATAGTAAATTCTATGGTGTTACTTTCGCCAGATGAAGCAGAAGTTGAGTCTCTAATTAATGGACTTAAAACGAATAGTGCAACTGGTTGGGACTCTATTCCGGCTAAATTACTAAAACTGGCTAAACACATTGTTGTCCCAAATTTGACTATGCTTATTGACCTATGTTTTAATCAAGGAGTTTTTCCCTCTGTTTTTAAGAAGTCTCTTATAACACCAATTCACAAGAGTGGGGATCGGCATCGTGTCTCTAACTATCGTCCGATTTCAGTGTTAACATCATTGTCAAAGGTTCTGGAAAAGGCACTTAACAATCGTTTAACTAAGTATTTAGAACAGTACAGTATTTTATCAGACAATCAATTTGGGTTTAGGTCAGCAAAAAGCACAGATGATGCTGTAAGCCATTTAATAAACTACGTAACCAACCAAATCGACGATAAAAAAAAATGTGTAGGAGTCTTCTTGGACTTAGCTAAAGCATTTGACACGGTTTCGATTCCCAAACTTGTGAATAAACTTGATAAAATTGGAATAAGAGGAAATGTTCTCAACATTTTTAAAGATTTCTTAACTGACCGAAAACAAAAAGTTAAAATAGGTGAACACTTAAGTCCAGAAGCACCAGTGACCTTTGGAGTCCCACAGGGCAGTATCCTAGGCCCAAGCCTCTTCTTGATTTATATAGATGAACTGTGTCAACAATCTCTAACTAATGGTAAGATATTTACCTACGCTGATGACACAGCCTTAATATTTCATGGAGAGACTTGGGATGAGGTTAAACAAATTACTGAGTTGGGGCTTTACAATGTTAATAACAGGTTAAGAGAGAATACTCTTACGTTAAACATAGAAAAAACTAAATTTGTACAGTTTAATATTGCTAAAACCTGTCCACCGAACATTGATATCAAAATTCATTCCTGCCACTTCACACATAATATTAATTGCGGTTGTCTCCCCATTGCCAAAACCACTCACATAAAATATCTCGGTATCATTATAGACGAACACATTAACTGGCGCAATCACATCGAACTTACTGCATCACGTGTAAGAAAACTCATTTGGGTTTTCAAGAACTTAAGACATGCCGCAGACTTTAACCTCCTCCGTACTGTTTATTATGCATTAGTTCAATCTGTAATCGGGTACTGTGTTGAAGTCTGGGGCGGTGCTGGCAAGACATATATGATACTATTGGAGCGAGCACAACGATCTTTATTAAAAGTAATGACACTCAGTCCTTTCAGATTCCCGACTATGTTGCTTTATAAACAATGTGAAGTCCTAACGGTTAGGCAGTTATATATCCTCCAACTTATTTTAAAACAACACAAATTTACTCCATTAGATAACAATAACAGTAGACCTAAGCGTACCATCACTAGTATATGTCTACTTCCTAAACTTCGTACGGCTTTTGCCAAGCGCCAACATTGTTATATGTCAAAGTTCCTGTATAACAAAATACATAAAAATATTAATATCAATCTCTTAACAACGCGTGAAGTAAAACTTAAATGTACAAAATGGCTACAACAATTAGATTATGATCAAACTGAATTGTTATTACACTAATAATTTAATAATCATAAAAAAAAACCTATTAAGTGCATGCCTCTTACAATACTCTCACCCTGACACATTCAAGTGGATATCTCCCGGTGCCTAGTCTCATATACAGGGAATGTCCACTAACTCACATACATACACACACCTCACACTCATACACTCACATACTCATCCACTCACACACAAATATACAAACAAACATAACGCCTTTTGTTTAATTGTTGTGTTTTTTTACTTGATCTGTGTATCTTTATCTACGCATTGCTTGTTCTTCTTCTGATTGTTGACTAGTTTTTTATATTTTTTTTTTTTTTTTTTTTTTTTTTCACATATATTGGTACAAGTTACTAAAGGAAGAGGACACTGACTTCTGTAACACAGGTTTACACCTAGCTCAGAAGTCAGGGGACTTACTAATTGCAAAATTTGTGGAAAGAAATTTATTTAGTGTTACCAAATAGTTGTAATAAGCAATAGTTGTATTAAAACAATAGTTGTATTAAACAATAAACAAACAAACAAACAAAGTTTTCTATGAGACAGTTGTTATAACCATTTGTTAGCATAATATTATATTCATAAAATATTATGATCGTAATAAACTATATTTGAAAAAATATAAAAATACACAGCACGGTACATAAAATTGCACCACTAAATTACAGTCAGTTGACCATAACTCAATACTACCATCTTTCTTACTCTTATCTAGATTCCCTCTCCAGCTGTCAAACTCCCGTATTATGTGGAGCAATTTTACTTCTTAACAGCTTGAGTAGCATTGAAGTCTTTGGATAATGTTTTTTTTTCAGTATATGGCAATAGACACCAGCCCCCTGAGTGTGTATGTGATGCACCCATTCTGGAACAGAGTTGTGGAAGTAAGTTAATAACTACAAAATGTACAATATATGTATAATAATTGCCTTAATGGTGCAATTGTAAATTGCTGTGACTGCTGTGCTGAGGCCTCGGGTTCGATACCCTGGTTGAATAAAAGTTTTATTAGGTTTTTCTATCACAAAATGCTTAGTATCAGTCCAGAGGATTGAGCCTGGTATGGCGATAGGCTCACCCCATATTACATCATGGGACGGAAATAAGTTCGAAATGTGGGTGTACTAGTTACACCTCTGTCTTCCCCTTCACGGATTACAGGCGTATGTATGTATCTATGTATATGGGTACTAGGTAGTTGGTCCTTCATATGTGAGAGGCTCTCTGGGTTGGTACTGCCAATAAGAAATAGTGTGAAGTACAGTTATTTCGGTTTGAAAGGCATTACTGGGTATTATGTTACTTAACATACAATCTTAACAGACGAGAGTCGTAGGTTTGAAACCAGGCCTGTGAGCAAGCACCTCTGGCTTTTCTAAACTACATGTTTATTAATTGTTAATTATTGCTTGCTTTGGTGAAGGAAATATTGTGAGGAAACCTGTTTACCTGAGTGTTCAAGAATCTCGAAGCTGTGTGAAATTTTTGGCCAGCGTTGTGGTCAGTCTTTGTATGGCGCCAAAATTCTCTTTAAAAATTAAATCTTCAAAAAGCTCACTTTAGTGCTGTTCTATAATACGGGCCTTAGACCCAACATTGAAACAATTACAATACAAAGGCGATATTATGTTGTTTGTTTTTTTTTAAAATTTTAGTCAAGATGGTGACAGCCGAATTGAAATTGACACAGTTGTAATTATTTGGCCTGCATTATTGTTCAATGTCTCACATCGCTTTACCTTCAATTTGATGCCATTTGTGTAAACATACATATCTATATATTAATGCGTGAAGAGATAACTTCCGACCCCTTTTTAAGAATATCTCTCAGATGAGTGTGAGATTTGACATAATATATAAAGTTTATATGGAGCAGCAATGCAAAAAGATATTTATACATAGTACTCGTAACAAATATGTACATTTAATCCTATTATATTGTTAGATTTTGTCCCCATTGATTTTCGATGATTTCGCAAATGTCGATAATTTAATAACAATAACTAACAAAAAAGATCAAAACGTAGACATCTTAAGACACCTATATTTAATTAAATAAAATAACATTCAATCCAATCCAATTTTATTTATTTATTTATTTATTTATTTTATATTGTAATTATAAATTTATAAATAACATTAACTGTTTACGCTCATACTGACAATGTCTCATGTATTGACGCAATAGAACACAAAACTTAGATACCAACTTGAAAATAAAAAGTTTTTTAGTATTTTGAAGTCGGTTTCTAAGTTTTGTGTAACTTATTTTATGTTTCAATTTTTAATGGTTTATACGCGAAACGAGAGGCCATGGGTTCCATTCCCGGACCAATACAAATATTGGTTTCGGGTCTGGGTGTTGTGGGACCGCAAGTCCCTCGTAGTTCCTGATACCCACAATACAGGTTAACCTAGTGTGGGGTCAGGCCCATATGTGTGACTGTAGGTGTTTTTTTTTTTTATATTTTTGTTGAAACAAATTCTTGTCTTGATGCTGGAATTGAACCCTCTCGCTTCGAATTCTCGATCCGGTGGTAGTTTTAAAACACGTGCCGTTTCGGTAAATGCAGTGGTCCATATCGACTCAAAATAATTAATAATGTACGTTTCCATATTACAAAAAATATTGTTACTAATGTGAAATGTAAAATGAAAAGACAACAAATAAATAATTTAGTGTAATTGCCTAGTGTATTTTGATGATGCTATGTATGTTATGTATACATTAGTTGATATGATTTCTATACATAAGTTTCTATTTTTTTTTATTTTATTTTTTATTAGATTGAATGACGTGACGAGCAGGTCGCTCGCCTGATGGTAAGCGCCACGCCTGCTCATAAACAGAAGCAACGCCACACAGAACTTTAAATAAAGCACTGCATGACACTGGACTGCGCTCGTCACCCCGAGACATAAGGTGTTAAGTCTCATAATGCCCAGTAATTACACTGGCTTCAATGTTCTTCACACCGGAACACAACAGTGCTTACACATTGTTGCTTGGCGGCAGAAATAGACAAAGCGGTAGTACCAACCCAGCTGGTCTCTCGCAAACGAGGGACCTACCACCTTGTACCATTTTGTATTGACTTGTCATAGGCGCTATTTTAACTGCCTACATGATTAATAAACTATTTCATTTCATTTCGCAGCCGGTTACTCGCCCATTACGCCACTATCTTTCTGTCTGATTTATTTACTTATTATTTACAGCTCATACCAAAATGGGTGGCCCCCAACGTACTGACATTCGCCGGGTTCCTACTGATAGTGTTGAACTTCATGCTATTATCATACTATGATTATGATTATTATGCTGCTAGCTACCAAGCTCACAACAGTACTTTGACAGACACATCATTGAATGGATATGTGGAGGTGATACCGCAGTCTATGTGGTACGGTATTGCGGTTTTTTTGTTCCTTGCGTATACTTTAGGTAAGTCTATTATTAAAAAAGTAACACTATGTAACACTTTAAATAGTCTAAGTAACTTACTGACTGCTTCGGTGGCGCAGATGTAATGCGTACGCGTTACGACTGAGGCTGACGCTGAGGTCTCGGGTTCGATCCCCAGATCGGGTAAAAGTGATATTGGATTTTTCTATTACGAAATGCTCAATATTAGTCTGGAGTATGGAATTGTGGTATGGAGTCTGGAATTGTGCCCGGTATGGCGATGGGCTCGCCCCCTATCTCATTATGGGACGAACATACGCTCGGCGAAATGTGGGTGTACAGGTTACACCTCTGCCTACCCATTGGGGGATTACAGGCGTGAGTGCGTATGTATGTATGTAATACTAGTTTTGTTAGATATATGATAGGAAAAACAATATAGATCCTAAATATATACAGCTTTTGCGGTCTACAAGACGAAATAACTTCTGTAGCGCCCATGACCACACCAATTACAAAATACATCAAGAGATGGCGCCACTGCCATAGTGCGAAGCAAAACGTATGGCTCATCTACATCGCGATGGCAAGATTCTCCGGCAAAACATTACTTCCGAACACAAGGTTGTAAATGGTGTGGAAGTTAGGAATAACCTAGTTACTTATTCTGTGCTAAATGACAGACTTCCACCGTGATGGGATCTTTCGTTGAAAGCAGAATACAACTTGTATAAAGTAGTTTGTGTAGCGGAATGACTCACCCTTGTTGGGATCATTCATTGTTTGTTTTATACACAAATATACTCTTTCCCGTACCCCACGTGTTTTTCTGCTACGCTCCAGTCCGCCAGTCCGCTACACTTCTATATTTTATTATTTCGATACCCTATAAAAAAATTGCACATAATTAAAAATGGTGATAAAACCATATTTTAGATAAAAACTAGCGGTTGTCCGCGGTGAATGCCTATTTTCAGGATTAAAGTAGCCTAGTGAAAAATACTAATATCGCTATTAAGAAATAGGGGTTGATGGTAGAAGGGTGAAAATTTAGGGATGTATGTATTTTTTAATGTTGTATCATAAAAAATAAAAACAAAAAAAATTGTCTAAAAAATAAAAATTTAGGGGTGGACCACCCTTAACATTCAGGGGGATGAAAAATAGATGTTGGGCGATTCTCAGACCTACTCGATATGCACACAAAATTTCATACAAATCGGTCCAGCCGTTTCGGAGGAGTATGGGAACGAACATTGTGACACGAGAATTTTATATATAAGATACACGGGTTAAAAATACTAGTGTATAATTTGTAATTAATTTCCAGATGGTATAGACGGTAAGCAGGCACGCCGTACGCAAACGTCGGGCCCTTTGGGGGAATTATTTGATCACGGTTTGGATTCGTATACGGTGTTCTTCATACCGGCCTGTCTTTACTCCATATTCGGCAGATTGGACTATTCTATACCACCAATCAGGTATGATTCGTTATATTTTTTTTGCTAAATATTCGCTAAGTATTTGTTTTTTTTATTAGCTTGAATGACGAGGTCGCTTGCCTGATGGTAAGCGACTAAACAGAATCAAAGCCAACTTTGAATTATAAAGCACTGCATGGCACTGGACTGCGCTCCAGTTCATCCCGTCTTACCCCGAGACCATAAGTTGCTAAGTCTGATAATGCCCAGTAATTTCACTGGCTTCAATGTCCTTATAACTCGAATACAAAAGGGCTTACCGTTTATAACTATATAACTGTATATAACTATCTTTTTCTCGCGGCTCCGTCGGCGTGAACGGCCTTTTCCGGGATAAAAAGTAGCCTATGTCCTAATCCAGGGCATGGTCTACCTGAGTGCCAAATCTCATCCAAAACCATTCAGCCGTTACGGCGTGTTGGACTAGGAAACTTTAAAACTTTCACATTTATAATAGTACTAGCTGTCCCGCGCGGTTTCTCCCAAAACTACAGCAGCTCCATCAACCGGGTCCAATTGTGAATCTAAACCATCAGTGCGCCACCAGAACGCATACAAAAATTAATTCAAATCGGTCCAGCCGTTTAGGAGTTCAGTCACATACACATGTACAGTAGAATTATATATATAAAGATAGTAGGATTTTGACTATAATAAAAGGTAGAGTTCTACTCTATAGATAGAATTACACAGCATTTTTACTATCAATACATTAATCATAAAAATAATAATCAATAGACAAAATAAATCGTAAATATCTATGTATCATACGGTCTATTATCTTCAACTTATCTTAGACTTTGATTGATATTTTAATACTGGAACAATACTTTAATATTTTTATTGCAATCACCTGTCTGTGTTGTGATAGATCAACGACTTTGCATTTTCTGCAATACCATAAAATGGGTTTAACAAAACTTAAAAACTGTGTTCTTATAATAACATTGAAAAGTTATTAACTACTATTACCGATGACTGTAAGCGCCACGCTTGGCGAGCGACCTGTAGGCCTAGGCGTGACGCTTACCACCTGGCTTGCGACCTGTAGGCCTAGGCGTGACGCTTACCACCTGGCGAGTGACCTGTAGGCCTAGGCGTGACGCTTACCACCTGGCGAGCGAACTGTAGGCCTAGGCGTGACGCTTACCACCTGGCGAGCGAACTGTAAGCCTAGGCGTGACGCTTACCACCTGGCGAGCGACCTGTAGGCCTAGGCGTGACGCTTACCACCTGGCGAGCGACCTGTAGGCCTAGGCGTGACGCTTACCACCTGGTATAACTTATATTATTTATGTTTGTTTCAGAATCTACTATGTAATGTGGAATCTCTTGCTTAATTTTTATCTGAGTCATTGGGAGAAGTACAATACAGGAGTCCTCTTTTTACCGTGGGGTTATGATTTTAGTATGTGGGTAAGTGAGGTCAAGGTTTTTGAGTGGTTGATCCACGATAGGCAGCTTTTTTTATTTTATTTTATTTTACTAGATGCAAATCGGTGTCTGTTTTTCTGTAATAATTTCTTGTGTGTTCATTCGTGAACAGTAGTGTGAGGTACACATTTATAAATTTATTATAATTATTTAATGTGTAACTGTTTTCTGTTCCTAATAAAATGAAATAAAAATTTTACAGCATGAATGGGCCGGTTCGATCGGGTTGTTACTGTATCACAGAAAACCGACGTAAATTAACGGCTTGCTGCTGCTTTTCTTAAAGTGAGTGAGATATCCGGAGGCCCAAGTCTCCTCTTCCCAATTCCTTAATTATCCCTTTTAATTAAGGTCGGCAACGCGCCCATGATTATTTTGGTATTGTGGGCGTACATGGGCTGTGGAGATCACTTACCATCAGGTGACCCACTTGCTAGTTTGCCGGCCCATGCTATAAAAAAATCAACCCGGAGATCGAACCCGAGATCTCAGCACAGGAGTCGCATTACAACTGCGCCCCTGAGGCAGTCGGAAAAATATTAGAATTATATAATTTCTTGTCTATTGCCAATGTCTGACACCATAAATTGTCTATGTTCTCAGGCGTCAACACTATGTTTCGTTTGGACTGGAGTGAAAGGCACGATATTCTACAAGAAGTACATATTCGACGGATACACTCTGGCGAACGCTTTTGAATGGGTCATATACGCTACGGGTGTCGTCACCAATTTACCTGTCGCCCTTTACAATGTACACAAGTGAGTAGGGTATTCGTCTAATTTTATACATTACTAGCTGTCCCGCGCGGTTTCACCCGCAACTACAGCAGCGCCACCTACCGGGTCCAATAGGGTAGTTTCCTATATTGAATTTTATACATTATTTTATAAGCAACAGAGAATGATACGCAAAAGAAACCCTTTTATTAAAACACAATCAAAATTGGTTCAGAAATGTGCCCGCAGTTATGACTAAATTTTGGTATGAGGAAAAGTGGGTGCGTAGTAGGGATATCTCACTATCTCGCTTGCACGTGTGCACTATAATGAACATTTTACACAGTGACGTCAAAGGTTGCATCGTCTGTCATTTGATAATTACCCCTTCTACAGGATTTGAATGTCTTCTAACTTATTTATTTTTGGTCCGATTTATAAAATTCTTTCTGCAATATATTTTGAGTAAAGTAACTTATTGATTTAAATAATAAAAAAACTAGTCAACTACCCTATTGTGAATCTAAACCATCCAGGGCGCCACCCAAACGCATACAAAAAAATACATTCAAATCGGTCCAGCCGTTTAGGAGGAGTTCAGTCACATATACACATACAGTAGAATTATATATATAAAGATTTAATATGCAATCGAAATGTTACGAAAAAGAAACTGTTTTGTGAGAACAGAATTAAAATTGAGTATAAAAAGGCTGCAGATCATGTTTAAGTGTTGGTATAAGCAAAGGTGCGTAATGGGAATATCACACTCACTATGGTTTATGTTGATGTTTTTTTTTTATTTTTTTTTACTCCCATCAGTCACACACATAGTCCTAACCCCACACTAGGTTAACCTGTATCGTGGGTATCAGGAACTATGAAGGACTTGTGGTCCCACAACACCCAGACCCGAAATAAATATTTGTGGATCACACAAACATTGTGGAACAGCCGGCTGCTCGCCCGCTGCGCCACGGAGGCTGTCAACTATCTCCCTCGCACAATGACATGACCTGTGTTGTGACGTAACACGATATGTCGTGCATCCTTTTTCCGTCCTTTGACAACTACTTCCAGCAGATTTAAATAGCTTCTAACTTATTAATATTTGACTTGATTTATCTAATTCTGTTATATAACAGATATTGCGAAACGTAACATATTGATTAAAATAATAAAAAATCTATTCAATTATAAAATTAAAACAACATACCCAGTTATTAAATTCAATTAACTATAGGCAGCTGATTGGCTGTGCTCTATTTTATCATATTTACATACACACGCACTCACGCCTGTAATCCAGGGGTAGGCAGAGGTGTAACCAGTACACCCACATTTGTGATACGGGGCGAGCCTATCGCCATACCGGGCACAAATTCCAGACTCCGGGCTGATACTGAGCATTTCGTAATAGAAAAACCCAATATCACTTTACCCGACCCGGGGATCGAACCCGAGACCTCAGCGTTGGCCTCAATCGTAACGCGTTCGCATTATAACTGCGCCACCGAGGCAGTCCAAGTTAAATACCAATATTGGTTTCATATCGACATCCTCCGTGGCGAAGCGGGCGAGTAGCTCACTGTGAAACGGGTGGCCGCGGGTTCGATTCCCGCACCGAGACAAATGTTTGTGTGATCCACAAATATTAATTTTAAATATTTGTTTCGGGTCTGGGTGTTGTGGGACCGCAAATCTCTCGTAGTTCCTGATACCCATGACACAACACTCGGTATCTTACCGTGGGGTCAGCACTATGTGTGTGACTGTTTGGGTGTACTAATTATTTTATTTTTTATATCACTTTTTCAGATCATACAAACTGCGTACCGGCAAAATGAGAACGTTCACGGAGGCGATACGACCGCTGTGGTCGTTGCTCATCGTGTTTGTGATATGTACCGTGTGGGTTCACAAATCCGAGCGGTTGCCAGGATACGATCTGAGGGCTCTGTTCTTACTGATCGGAACACTGTTCAGCAATGTAGCGGTAAGTTAATAATTATATATAGAACTAGCTTTTGCCTTTTTCTCATTGGTTTTGTTTCTTCTACTTAATCTTTCTTACAATAAGTAGCCTATGTCCTAATCCAGGTCATGGTGCCAAATTTCATCCAAAACTGTTCATCCAAGGTGGGATTGACTAACATCGAAAGTCACAAACATCCAAACTTTCACATTTATGCGAATTTATAGAGCGTTATGACCTGTCCCTCTTTAAGCGAGGCTTAAAAAGAGTTTTCCTTCAACGGTAGGCAGCGGCCTGGCTGTGCTCTGGCATTGCTGAGGTCCATGTGGTGGTAACCACAAACCATCAGGTGAGCCGCCCGCTCGTCTATCTAGGCTATAAAAAAATAAAAAACGCAGCTGGTACTACATACATACATACATAGACTCACGCCTGTTTCCCATAGGGGTAGGCAGAGACAACGGATTTCCACTTGCTACGATCCTTGCATACCTCTTTGGCCTCATTCACCCTCATTAAATTTTTCATACATGCTCGTCGGTTTAGGGTACTCCTGACCTGGCCTTTCTCGAGAATATCTCCAACTTGATCTATGAAAGTTCGCCGAGGCCTTCCCCTCCCAACTGTACCATTCACACTCGCCATGTAAATTATTATTATTATGAGCTGGTACTTTACGTATGTATGTACCTTTCTGTAACGCATTGTAAAATTATACCGGTGTTTGCTGTTTCCCATTTGCCAATTCCATCCTGAAGACTATGGCTTGCAGATATGACTCAAGCATAATTAAGCGTTGTGTACGTTTTTTTTTATAACTTGAATGACGAGACGAGCAGGTCGCTTGCCTGATGGTAAGCGCCACCCCTGCTCATAAAGCAACGCCACACAGAACTTTAAATAACAAAGCACTGCATGACACTGGACTGCGCTCGCCACCCCGAGACATAAGGTGTTAAGTCTCACAATGCCCAGTAATTTCACTGGCTTCAATGTCCTTCAAACCGGAACACAACAATGTTTACACACTGTTGCTTGGCGGCAGAAATAGATGGCGCGGTGGTACCAACCCAGCCGGCCTCTCGCATACGAGGGACCTACCACCTTGTGTATCTGCATCACCAATAGGCAGATTGTATCTAAATTGTGATTTTTCCGTTTGTATGTTAGGTAATTGTTGTGTTGTGTCTCTTGTTAATATAGTTATTTAAGAAATTTGTCATCTAATAACTCAATATGGATTTTCAAACGTCCGAAATAAATGATATGTACAGTACTCTTTACTTTAAAAGGATACAAATTTTTTAAATATTACATTTCTAAAAAATTTAACATTTAAAAATATAAATGTGTCACCCTCCAATGGCGAGGCCTAGGAACCAAGCCATCGGTGGTTAGGACCCCAAAGTGAGGAACCTCCTCACAATACGTGCCGTGTCCAATAACACCGCTTTCTGAATCTGGCTCTTGACCCAACGACCAATCGAGAGCCTCTGGAGGTTTTGGTCGAGGCTCTTTGGTATCAGCCCATTAGCAGAAACGACTATCGGGACAATGATTGTCGAGTCAACGTCCCACATGTCAGTAACCTCGTGTGCCAGGTCTAAATATTTGGACATTTTGTCTTTTTCGGCTTTGAAGAGGTTTTCGTCATGTGGAATGGTGACGTCATATGATTATTATTATTATATTTCTTTATAAATTTTATTCTCCCATCGTGATGGGGTTAGACCCCATTTCTGCGGGCTTTTTTGTGCCAAGCAAGAAATGGAAATTGAGACATAACTACCTATATCAATTAATATGTAAGATCGATTGACAGAAATTTTCTAACAATTCTGCAAGTGTTCAGTATTGAAGCTTATTGGAGAAGAGTGTACGAAAGCTTATGCATGTCGAGAGATTGGAGGCTAGTGTGCAGTGTATGATTATTATTATTGTGATTGTAGTGTCGTCTAATAGTGTCTCAGATGAGTAACCAACGTTGTGAGTTGTTGTGTTGGGTGTCATGGCCGCTGGGTGGCGCTGCGTTACTGTCCCTAATGTTACCGCACTATGAGCCCACGCTGTTGTACGCGATCACCACGCTGTGTGTGATGGCCCATGTGCATTATGGATCTTGTGTCGTAAGTATACACCATACACATTTATAAGTTACTAGCTAGCCTATAACCGTCTCCAGGGTCCCATCTATCTCTACATCAAAATTCATCAAAATCGGTTTAATGATTGAGGCGTGAAAGCGTAACAAACAAATAGATTTTTTTCATAAAGAGTATCCTATGTTACTTCTTATACCTCCAAGAATATGTGTACAAAGTTTCATGATGATCGGTTAAGTAGTTTTCGCGTGAAAGCGTAACAAACAAACTTACATTCACATTTATAATATTACTATGATGGGCCCGTGCTATAGAACTAAACTAACTAACTATAGTCACTAATGTATATGGTGATAGAACCCTTAGAAAACGTATTCCTTATATACTTAACAGCTTGCCCAAGGATATAAGAGAGGAAAGTAAAAAACACAAGTTTAAAGTTAATGTAAAGAAATACTTATTAGATACCCTACCTTAATATTTTTTTTAGCAATTTATAAGAACATAACATTATGAAGGTTCTCGTGATTTTAATATTTTGTATTGTTTTGCTGATCCTGCAGTCAAACTGTTTGTGCAGTTTCGTGGGACATTGTAGTAGTTCATAAGCTTTTCTTTTTTTGTATTTCCTCTGTAATCTAAAAAAAGTAACTGGCGCCGCCGCCGCTGCCAAAAGCTTGTCACGCTATCTCCTCCGAAACCGCTGGGGGTATGGGGTCGAGACCGATACCAATCGACGCAGAATAATTTGACTTTAAGTTTTTTTTAATGTTTTGTGGCAAAACATGGGTAATCCCCTAGTAATATAAAAAAACAACACTTAAGTGAGCTCTTTGCTAAGTGTCGATTTTTGTACACGTGATATGTCAGTTTTTGTTTGGCGCCAAAAATAGACCAATCACGTGTACAGAAATCGACACTTAGCAAAGACCTCACTAGAGTGATGTTCTATAATACGGGCCTTAGAGCTCATTTCACAATATCCGATTTAACCAACGGATATCGTATAAGATATTTTTGAAAGCACTTAGTAGACATATTTCTTTCGGTATTATTATTTCAGTGATTTTTGTATTTGCAAGTGTCATAATTTATTTGGTAAATATTTACTCAGTGGTTGTGAAACAATCGCTAAAAGATAAAACTTAGCGTTAAATTATTTTCAGAGTAGGCATTTTTCCTAAGGAAATATGGACTTTGCTAAGGAATGTAAGAGATTTTTTTTAATATAAAGGGTGAACCTACATTATCTTATGTATTTTCATTATCCTACTATTATCTTTATGTATTTACCATTTATTACCTACACCCTGTTTATCTACATAATTTATATAATATTTTTCGTCATGGGCATATGCGTGGAACACGTGCCAATTCTGACCCATAATATCGACACTAGCACCACAAAATGGCTAAAAAGGAAATAATAAATAGATTTTTTTCCACAGGTACGTCAAATGTGCGATCACTTCCGAATAAGCTGTTTCTACATAAAGCAACGTACAGATTGACTCTTAGATGACAATGCGTGCTAGATAACATAGCATTTGTTATGTAACATGTTATTTAACAAGTTATATAACAATAACAACATCACTAAGCCTTTACATATCCCACGTTAAATACTTATTTGCATTTTTTTATTCCCTTGAATGACGAGACGAGCAGGTCGCTCGCCTGATGGTAAGCGCCACGCCTGCTCATAAATAGAAGCAACGCCACACAGAACTTTAAATAACAAAGCACTGCATGATGCTGGACTGCGCTCGTCACCCCGAGACATAAGGTGTTACGTCTCATAATGCTCAGTAATTTCACTGGCTTCAATGTCCTTCAAACCGGAACACAACAGTGCTTACACTGTTGGTTGGCGGCAGAAATAGACAAAGCGGTGGTACCAAACCAGCCGGCCTCTCGCATACGAGGGACCTACCACCTTGTAAAATATATACATTGACATCACAGTAGTATAAAATAATTTATTAAAAGAAATTCGATCTTACACTTCTCATTATGAGATCTATATTGTATTCTCAGTCACACAAAATTGAAATAATGCAAATAAAAATGTATAAGTGATGTTGTTTTATAACTATTTTATGTTTTTATGAAGATTGTACACACGGGAAAAAAAAACAAAATAAATGCATCAATTTTTTTACATTATGCTAACAATCCTATATCCGTTTTCACCAACGTGTCCCCAAACACTTGCTAACTAAGGGTCCCTTAACCTAAGGAACTCCTTAAATCTACCACTTACCTAAGTTTGTTTTCACGTAATTAAGGGCCTTAGAAACATAGGTGTTCCCTAAGTGATGGTGAAAACAAAATTAACACTTAAAATGTCTTGGGGCTCACCTAAACTTAGGGATTGACGGTGAAAACGGGCATTAGCCCAGTTGATTCTGTAACAATAAGTTCTTCATAAAGATATGTGTTTTTAATATAGTTCAACCATGGCAAACGGTTATTTGGGCATTTTTAGTGGTTCTATCCATGAGATGCAGAAAAATATTGTATGTAACGAAGTTACATTTAGTGTTATTTAACACTAGATCTACATTTTGGGAGAATCTGGAGACACTGATCACTAAATTAAAAGCTCTTGTTTTCTTTATGAGGAATTTTATCAAGTTAATTGCCAGTCCAATAAATCGAGCCACTGTTTACTGTTTCATCAGAAATAATTTTATGTTTTGAGATAATTTCGCCTCAAGTAAGTTCTATAATAATATAGTTACCGACACCAGTCGTGATCACAGATAGAGAGTATTCGAGCAGGTGAGAGCAGTGGCTGATCCAGGATTTTGGTTTGGGGGGCTTGACCCAAATTGAGAATATACCTACTTAAAATGTTATAATTAAGGATTAAACGATGAAAATTATATTGTAGTTAGTATATAGTAGTACTAAGAAAGTAGGATAATATCAAGATTAATTTGAGATTTGTCAGTGGACCCAAATGCTTTTGGGGGAGGCTTGAGCCCGTTAGACAAACTGGAACCGCTACTGGATGAGAGTCAAATAAACGACGAGCATTGGCTGACGTGAAGCGTTGACGATCCGACTCTTTCATTGCGACAGTCAGGTTTATAAATGAACGTAAAGTTTATACTCATGACTCGTGTCGGTACTTGTACCTACATACATACCTACATACATTTCATTACCGATATTATAAATCATCCTTATACCACTTATAACTTACTAAATTAGTTTTTTTTTAAATTAACACTTTCATTTTGTATTATAAAGCTTCAAATTGTTTCATTAAACGTATAATGGTCCGATATTTTATATATTTTTATTAAATACATTATATTTTTTGTAAATTTTGTTATAGAAGTTTTTTTGAAGGATATAACGTGGCTCGGTTTATTTTAATTTCATGTTGTCTACATTTATACTTAATACTACCTTGTTTTTTTTTTTGTGTACGTCTTTATTTCGAGGGTTCATAGCACGCATTGTCTTATTTTATCTCATTATTTTATATTTTAGTTTATAATTTGTGACAGGTCAGCCCATTCATTGAAATGATTGTTGGAATCCTCAGAATATTGTATATTTCGAAACCCTAAATTACATTTGTAAGTTTTGCTTACAGATTTATGTTGGGACTTACGTAATTGGCTCACATATACTTTTACTTCTAGGCGAACTTCTAGATTTGTTATGTTTCTCAAGTTCGTAATTAATTAAAATTGAAATTTAAAATAGCAGCTTAGCTACTAAGTTTGCAACAACAGAAGCATTTAAGCAACTTACAATATTTGTTGTTTACATTTGCTAATTTCTTTGTAAGTTTGTAATTAAATTCGTAAGTAAAACTTACAAATGCAACTAAGCTTAATAGCTTACCAATGAATGCATACCCAGAGACGTATTCAGGATTTCGAAGGGGGCGATTTTCATGCAATAAGATGGAGTGGCAGTTGATGTTTATTTGCGGACGTCAATTTTATCGATTTTACTTTAATTGTCACGACTTATCTCTAATTATACAAAGGACCACTTGCACGACGATCCTAAATCGAGTTTAACCCACTAAACCTGTTGATGAATCGTCAAATCATATGAAAAATTACATATGTCAATAAGTTTAGTGGTAAATCTCGATTTCGGATTGTCATGCAAGTCGGCCTAAATTGAAACAACTAACCTAACCTCTCTTGGTATTTTTTAAGTCGTTTGCCAAAAAAGTATTATTTCCACTGCCGATATATGAAAGAGTGGGCTGGGCCTTTATTTATCATTTGTACTGCATACCATAATTGGTAGCTTTACATGTATTTATGTGTAATTTAATTGTTTTTTTTTTTATTAATTTGTATTTAATTATTTCGCAACCATTCTATGTGGTAAACATGCTTTTACGTCACACTCGAATATGCTTTGAACGTCTTTTCAATAACTGGTGAAACTTGGTTCGCGTTGGGGCTTGTGTGGGCAGATGGCGGGGATAGAGCTGGGTAGAAAGAAAGACACCCAACAGTAAAACACATAGTCCTGACCCTACACTAAGTAACCTGTATCGTGGGTATCAGGCCTAGTAGGGACTTCGGTCCCACAAATATCTATACATCACAGACATTTATTTCGGTGTGGAAATCGAACCCGCGCGGCGGTCTGTCGATCCGCAGCCGGCTATTCGCTTGCTGCGCCACAAAATATTTTTGTGTTTAGTAATGGTTACCGCATAGACATGGTCAAGCGATTGTAGAATGGGTATTATACTAGTTATATTATGGAAAATAGTTTTTTTTTCTAGTCGAGCAAGTGTTTAGTAGACACTTACCCAAAGTGGTCTTTAAAATTACTAAGGAATCCGAAATGTAAAATTCCATATACTATATTTCGGTTGGAAAATGAATACGATCCTGACAGGGGTGGATTCACGTAAAATGGAGGGAAATGACCCCCCAGTTTAAGAAGTGTTTAAAAATACCCTGAGCCTTTGTGTTTCAATGTCGTATGCCATTTCTCTGATTATATTAACAATAATGTATGTGTTTTACATCTTGCTAGACTTAGTTAAGAGGCATATTATAATATTATTAACAGTATTATACATTGAGATTATAGTTTTGTTATAAATCACGTTTTATTGTTTTTTCGCAGTTAATTAGCGACTGTCGGCCAATTTCAATACGAATCTACAAATGAGCCAATAAGAATAAAGTCTGATTGTGACGCTTACAAATTACATACTTTGATTGGTTTACCGGAATTGATATGTACTCGTAGATACGGAATGTGAATTGAGATTGTTTATTGAAATTGGCCGTACATTTATTTTTATAAGTAACTAATCGAAATAAACTTAAGGAAATTTTAATAAGTCCTTTTATAACTAAACTAACTTGAGGTTTAAACTTAGTTTTAATTTTAGTAGCTTCTGTTATTCTATAAGTTACGCCTATCACGAATTTATTAATGTGTTCTTATATTACTTGTTAAAAATGTGTAATAATTAAAGCAAAATAATAGCAATGGAAATTTATTACAGATTATCTTAATAATTATTAATAGATTAGATATCGAATAACTAAAATCATGTTTTTCTATTATTGTCGTAATTTCCAAAAAAATGAATAACACGGATTATTGTATTGGAAGTTATTGTCATAACGTTGGGGCAGCGAAAGCTCTAGCTGCAAGAATTACGTGTATTATAATTTATATATTCTATAACATACCCATTCTACAATTATGTACTTAGATTTGTAAGTAAATGTAAAATTATTTCTCGTTAAGGTTTATGTTAATAAAGCATTTATGTTTGTATTCCAAAAAAAATAATTAAGGACTCTTAGATAAGACGCGTTGTGGAGCTGCATCTAATATGGTTTAGGCGCATAATGATCTTTCCTCAAAATATCTTCTCATCTCATCTCTCCTTTAATTACTGATATAAAAAGGACAGAATTTAAGAAGATGTCTGTAATGTAGTACTGAAGCGATTATTTTGAGAAAAAGATATTATGCATATAAATCCCCTGTCGATTTGCCTGTATAACTGGCGATTTTCATATAATTATATAGTTAATCGAAATTTTTTGATCTCATAATTTGATATTGATTAAAAATATATTTCATAACGTCAATGATTATTTGGGTGTTCATTGAAAGTTATTTTTATAAATCGTTAAAAGACGATTTTATGTTTAATTTTTATACAAAAATAGTCATTCAGATTGCAAAATCACGAGTAAGCTAAATATTTTACCTCATTGTGCGTGTTTCTATTGACAATGACTGTGACTCACTCTTCATTTCATGTATAAGTGACGGCTGACACGTCATTGTCACACAAAGAAACTACCACACACACAAAAAATCAAACAAAAATTAATAGATCTATATAATATGTTATATGGTTGCAACTTCACAACTCGTTTTCTTAGTTATAAAATTGCAATTCGATAAACCAATGAACGCTTTATTTCACGCTATATACCCACCTTTTGTAAAAATGAGTGCAATAGCTTAGTGAAAGTCGCTTCTTTAGTCTAAGTTCCTTTTTACTTATTGACATGTAAAATTATCAAAGTATAATAATTTAAAAAGATGAAGAATGATTAAGCCTACAAATGTAAGGGTCTATGCTATGGCAAGATAATACCCGAAAAGGCTCAGAAAAAAGTTCAGGGACGGATTCATGTGGGGGTCATAAGTCATGATTTGTAAAAATAAAAGGTTTTTCGACTTTGTCGTTCGTGACTGGGAAAATGGACTCTATTTGTTTGTCCTAAATTCTCTTTGTCTGTCTCTCCATTTATTTTTATTACAAATCCGTGTCTGCTTAAAAATCTTCACAAAGTGAGCAAAATCTAAGGTCAATTTTGCTACAAGAATTGAAACTTCTACTTGTAGTTGTTTTGAAAAATTGCTCATGGCATATCCTACATATTGCAGTCTTCCTATGCCCTAACTGCATTTAAATGACAAGTAAATCATTCATATATTTGTAAGTTATGAAAGTCATTAAATATTTCGCGACGGCTTACGTTATCGATCTAGACAATTATAATAGCAAGCAAGCAAAAATAATTTAGATACATATTATGCTGAACATTTCATTTTAATCTCCAAGTAAACAGCCCGCGGCGTCTGAAAGATGCGGATCTTTCCGAGCCGAGGCTAAAAGTCGATATTGGCGCCCTCTCCTTACAAATCAACTTAGATGCGTTCCGAAATAAATGAACCAAGTATAGTATAATGCGCTTTAGATGTTTGTTAGGCGGTTGTATTTTAGCAAACAATTCAATTAGGCGCCACTTTAAATTTCCCCCGGTTACTCCAACCCAATGATCCGGGACTGTAGAAGAAGGAAAGTTTTCTCGTATTACTCAATGAGTTATGCCGATTGCTGTTTTAAATTATCGGCAACTAGAAAATCTTCGTGTTCGGTTTTTTACGTTGGTATACACGACCACCTTGGAACATGCAGGGGCCCCTGTGCACCCTGCGTTCCGAGCCCTTTCAGAAATCATTGCCAAATAAGTTTACTTTCATGTGCACTGAATTGCATGCGTTAATTTTTTTATTGGATTTGAATAAATAATAGTCATTGAATTTTGGTATTTCGGGGCCCCTATGGTATGGATGTCCTGGGCTAGGGTCATGTGTGCATTTATGATAAAGTCGAAACTTAGCTAAGTACCGATAACGTAACGATTTTATAATTCGGTTTTAGTCTACGCAAACTAATAGATAGATAAGTACTAAATTCATTACAAAATAAAGTGCCTCCCATATAGTGAAATGTATTTTTATCATTTAATAGCTATTCACGACTTCGTTCGTAAGGAATTAAATAAAAATAGTCCTTAAATGGTACTACGTAAGGTTGTATTCATAAACGAATAAGAGAATACGGAAAAACACATAGATTTAAGAAAATAAACTTTTTCTTTACATGCGTTTTATATCAACCGGTCTGCTAGGCCCATTCACTATGAGGGTTAATCAAAACATATTTAACGTACTCAAACTAAATACAGTTTTGATATGTATAGATTAAGTATTTATTTGTAAAGCTTAAAATATATTAATCTCCATTGTCGTGTTACTTTCTAAAAAAAATCGTTATTGATTAACTCTGTCTCCTGCAGATAAGTGTTATAATGTCTTAAGCGTTATTTTACGTACTTAACTGTAATGCTTCAGAGATGCTGATCTTTCACAAAGATTATATAAAGAAATGTAAAACTAAACTGCAGGGAGGGTTAATCAAAATATACTTGTGTAATGTTAAATTGTCTACTGGATATCAATAACAATACTTGAATTAAAAATACAAAGGTATAACAGCAAAAGTGTGGCTAGACAGGGCCTGGCTCACGCCAGTATCCCTCTGTACACCTCCCAGATGTCGAACTATACTACTTTTTTATCCTAGCATGGCAAAATGACTCTATTGCAGAAAGAATTAAAAAGGGAATAGAATAGATATACAAAAGGCGCAATAGTATGAAATAAAAGCCAATAACAGTGGCCAGGATTTGTAGAGACGCAAGTATAGTCACATTACTAACATAAAACATTTAAGTCCCAATTAAAAGTATACATTAAAGCCTTTGGTCCCAATATTATTATTGTCTGTTTATTGAAAAGTTGCATTGCAAAGCCGTAGACGAAATTTACACATATTTTATAAAATCTGCTTGCATATTGAAATATTGAAAATGGGTAACGAAGTTCTTCCTAACAATGCCTTCGTATTATTGTATTTTGTAGCTGTGTAACTGTTTTAAACCGACACTCATCGCTTCCCACTGTGTATTTCACGAATAAAATATTACACCAATTTTTTGGGTTTTTAATGCATTTTTGCTCCTGGCGCGACAATGTATGCGACTAAACTGGACCTGATGATATTAAGTAAGGAATCCATATACATTTACATCTCCGTGGTGCAGTGGGCGAGTAGTCGACTGCGAAGCGAGAGGCCGTGGGTTCGATTCCCACACCGAGACAAATGTTTGTGTGATCCACAAATATTGGTCTCGGGTCTGGGTGTTGTGGGACCGCAAGCCCCTGTTAGTTCCTATACCTACGATAAAGGTTAACCTAGTGTGGGGTCAAGACTGTGTGTGTGTGACTGTTGGGTGCATTTATTATTTTATTTAATTTCTGACGCCCTGGAACGCGACTCGCCTGAAGTAGCCATTATGGCGGATTTTCACCATGTATACGGTGGTCGCTATCCAGTAATGTTCAAAAATGTATGAACCTTCCTTAGATTTATAAATATCACACACAGTACAACGATGCACTTTAGCATTTTTTTTTTACGGTATAGAACAAATATACAACGAAACCCAGTCATCCGGGTCGGCTCAGTACTCCAAATAAGTACATAATATAGTAAGTGATATGTAATTTCTCTATTATCTTTATATAAAACTGCAGTAAACGCTTTGAAAAATGAAAATAAACAAGAAAGTAAATTAAAGTCATAATTTAATCATTTAAGAAAATAATTGCAGTCACTATCTTGAAATGCTTGTACAAATAATTGTATAATAGGTACGCCACGGATCACAGATAATATAGTAGATATGACACATCGATCTGTATAGAAACCAAGAGTGCCAATTTTTACCGCACTGGCGTCATCTCGGTTCGCATAGATTATATATTGCGCTGAATGTTACGCATAATCGTGGCACGGAATGGGAGTACACATATTATCAGTAGTCCGTGGGGTATGCACAGTATTAAAATATAGACTACCCCAGCAGGTACTTATAGTTTAGTTTATATATAGTCTGCATAATTGGCAGACCTAATGGGCATTATGGTCTCTATGATAATAGCTTTAAGATATAGATAGTTCATCTTTGCACATCTTGATATATGTGTGTGGGTTTATAAATACCCACGTAGTTTTGATTTACGAGACAAATCCGTTGTCTCATATACATTGAACTCAAAGTGATCTCACACTGAGTCATTGTCTCCATACAAACAATTTGTGCAAGCATAAACTGAAATATCTAATATGCCGTTTTTTAAGCTGGCACGGCGAAGTGACTACACTGGACATGATATTAAATAGAGTGCAGTCGAAATATAATGTCGACCGTCAGAGACATTGCGTCCCTCAACGGTCGGCAGAATTACGCCGCGACAGTCTTAAAGTTACTGGATGGATACACGGGTTGATCCCGGAATGCGACTCGCCTGAACAAGCCAATATGGTGATTTTCCATCAAGTGTATCTTGGTCGCTATCCAGTCTGTACAGAATTTATTATGTACCCTCCCACAAGCATGGTCAGGAAAATTATCGAAGGTCAAAATTATATTTCCTATCAATAATTCTAAAAACAGCATTGCTCTGTTCAATTCTTATTGTATGAAATACAAAAATATCACAATTGATAACAAAGTTGAGTTACAAATTACACAAAGATAATGATTTATGGATTGGCCCTCTAATTAACAGAAAATAGAAGTTCTCTAACAAAATATTTACATTCAAGCTGATATTAAAAAATGTATACAAAAATAATTTAGTTGCTGCTAGCTTAAATAAGCCTGAAAATAAAAGAACTAGTAATTCACTTATTATGGCTCCATTGATGTTTAATGATTCCGCTAATGCCGCATATTAAATTACATTAACTCATAAGATCAAAATCTAGACAACTCAAATGCAATTTTTAAATCTGATTACATTTTACTCAAAGATTGTATTCTATAATCAACAGTCTTCTAGCTTACAGTGTCCTTAGTTTCATTGCTAAATCATTCTCCTCGAACTGCTTTTATATAATCTGATTTTATCTTTTCTCTCTCTTCAACATCAGGCAGATAAGGCCTGATACCTTTAGCTCTTCTGTCACTGTACACTTTACCCTGAAAATATTGATGATTATTTTATATAAATAAACATCGCAAGTGTATCTACCTCACATACAAATATAAAGTTTTAGATATCTAATTAAGACTGCGCTCAACACAACCGCAGAAAGATATCACCTTTCTGTAACAACGTGTTACAGAAAGGTGTGGTCATATTTTAGGTTCATTACATACACCTTACAATTAGTACTTATGTACCAGAGCTTTTAAATACCAAGACATCCAAAAATTTCACATTCATTTTGATCACTCGTTTATTAAGATCGATAAGATTGGTGACATCACTATTAGTTATTATGAACGACACTCAATTTTTAATAAACTTAAATAAGTTGTACGTAATTCTACGAACATACGTACGTAACTTGTTAAAATTTAAACACAAAATAACACCTGAAAGAGATTGTGTGCTGAAGACGATATTGGTACCATTCTCTAGAAGCATTTTAAAGACTTCATTCTCGTGTCTTCCATCTATGAATTTGGCTCAATACATTCGACGACCCTCTTAAAAGCTGTTATCAGTTACACCAACACAAAGTACCAATACATAATACTTATTTTTAGTTAAATACAACATATTTTTTGAACTCGTAAACATACTTCATAAAATCAGAAATTACCGAACTGACTGCGTCAAATAAATATTGACATTTGACAACTGTTTAATGTTTTTTTAATTATAAAATAATTAAATGAAAGGAGTTCTATAGTATCATTGTTTATCATTTAGTGTTGTCCAAATTTGAAAGTCGATATCGACATGTTACTCATTCGATAAAAAAGAAAATTCTTTAATTATTGTCCTAGCAACGCAATCGGATTTGGTACTATGGGACATAAAATACTTTGCCCTACACTATACATTGTTTAAATTTGCCCGCCCCTTTCTACAACACGTTGTATAATACTAAAAATAACTTTTTGTGCCTTAAATGTAAAACATCTTTAAAGTATTTCAGAGGTGTTTTTCAATACTAAATTGCTTTTGTGACCATCAGTAGGTACTAAAATATGACACACTAAGCTTGTCATTTTTATTGAAGTACTTGTGATATTTATTTTCTAGTCAGCCAATGTTGGCTCATATAATATTTTATAGGAATTCTAATCCTAGTCGTTATTGAAAAACATACAGCTCTATACTGTAGAGATACTGTTGGGTTACTTTGGTCACAGTAGCTCACTTTGGCCATATTTTAAATTAGCACTAAAGATTGAAACAATCAAAGTAGATTTACGCCAAAACAATAAACAGCAGTGGTAGTAGGCACTAATACTTAATGATTGGTAACTAAGGTCAAAGTACCTAATCTGAAATGGCAAAAAAAATGACTACCTGTACCGCGCGGTTTCACCCTCAACGTGTACCTGATTGCAGTAACACCTACCGATTGTGAATCTAAACGATCCAGGGACCCACTCAATACACTCAAAAATTGGTCAAACGATTTTTAAGTTTTAGCGAGACTAACGAAAACCCATTCATTTTTATATATATGAAGATATATAGATTACTCAAATGTATGTCATTGTTGTAATCCCAATTTACATTGGTTTTAATATTTTTGCTAATTACAATTAATATTGCCTTTTGCCCCCTTTCCGAAATCTCTGAGTACAACCCTGTTTGATATGGCTACATGTGATATGTCGTAGATAAAGAAACATACTAATTATCCCAAATATGTATGTAACCAAAAAATATAATTAAATTATATATAAGTATGTAATATGAGTAGTAGTATAATATATTTTTATGAGTGGTAGAGCCACCCTGTACTCTTTTGTCAACAGCATGTATGGGCCGGCTCATCCGGGTCGTTACCATTGTCTCACAGAAATCCGGCGTAAAGTAGCAGCTTGCTGCTCCGTTTCGTACGGTGAGTGAGATATCCAGAGGCCCAAATCCACCTCCCCTTCCCAATCCCTTAATTATCCCTTTCTTTTAAGGTCGGCAACGCGCCCATAATTATTTTGGTATTGTGAGCGTACATGGGCGGTGGTGATCACTTACCATCAGGTGACCCACTTGCTCGTTGACGGCCTATGCAATAAAATATATATATTATATATAAATACAGTCCCACACATCTTACCCAAAACTTTTTACACGTGTTGTAATTATCGAAATACGCTTCACATTTAGAATGATCAAATCCAGTTTTGTTTAGACATTCGTAGGACTGTTCTTGCTCCTGAAAAAAATATTACATAATTTTAATTTCATATCAATAAAGGGATATAACTCCTCATCAACAAATCGAACCTTAAGGCATGGATTGATACGCGCTGCATCTTTATTAATTAGCTTTGTCATGTTGGGTTAAACCGGGTTAAACGTATGTATATTGTTATTTTTATTTTTTATTACAAACTGATAGGAGTGATAGGTTATGTTTTCAACACTGTTTTCAATTTTTGACATTTACCTACTTCGTTTTTTTTTCTTTCGTTCCTTTTTTTCGTTCCTAATGGAACCGGCTAAGGTCAAAGACCATACTGCCAAGTCGTAGGTAATTTACAAATTTGAAATATTTTGAATTTAGTTTTTTTTTTATTTTTTTACGGCTTTGGATACTTGGCCTTTGAGTTGTTGTTGTTCCATACACTGTTCACCACTGTTATTATTTATTTCTTATAACGACATTACTTTCATACAACAAACACAACTCTAAAATTAAATTATGAGATCAACCGCACTGAAAGATCAAACTTTTGAATTTTGGAAGATATAAAATCATCTATACCCTTTATTCGCCACAATACTTAAAAACATCAAAACCGTAGACAGAAATCTGTAGACTGCTAATAACTCGTATTGAGACCCATAAAAGGAATATACTATAGAGGTATTTTTTACGAAAGAAAGAAATAGAGTGATGCTATTGCTGTCCCTCAGTGCATGTCAGTTTTTCCAAGGTCCGCAAACTAGTTTACTGAACATTTCTGAGCGTTATTATGTTTATCATCTATTTCATGTGGCCACGTCGAGTGTAAATTGTTCCTGCTATTTAATCAAAACACATATATCTGAGTGTTGACCACTTTAAAGATCAGGGTTGCAAAACCAAAAATCTAATTTTCAGTCGATTCACCTTTTGTAAATTGGGAGAATTCGGTAGATTGTTTCTTTTTTATTGTGGTTGTGTACATTCGTTTTCCTCCAAGTGGATCAAATACCGTGTTGACTGATCGGCCAACACATCCCAACAGAAATCATCTAAATTCACAATTTACTGAGTTTCTTTACACTCTTTACCCACCATTATTAATTAAAGTCTATTGGATAGTATATACCACCTGCCTAATATTAACCCCTTTAGGAACAAAACACCCAGACCCGAAACATATATTAGTTGATCACACAAACATTTGCCTCGGCACGGGAATCGAACCCGCGGCCTCTCGCTTCACAGCCAGCTAATCGCCCTCTGCGCTCGCGCCACGGAGGCTGTAAGAATGACTAGGTTACCAATATAAAAATCACAATACATACAAACGCACTCACGCCTGTAATCCCCGAAGAGGTAGGCAGCGGTGTAACCAGTACACCCACATTTCGCCGAGTGTATCTCCGTCCCATGATGTGATAGGGGGCAAGCCTATCGCCATATCGGGCACAATTCCAGACTCCGGGTCGATACCTTACTTACTTACTACTTTTCATGATAGAAAAACCCAATATCACTTTACCCGACCCGGGGTCGAACCCGAGACCTCAGCGTCAGCCTGTCGTAACGCGTACGCATTAAAACTGCGCCACCGCGGCAGTCAATTAAAAATCAAAATATTTAGGTATTTAAAATAACGGTTAAAAATTTAATAGATTTACACAAAAATCATTTTGGGAATTACTCTTAAATTCGATACATCTCCCGAAAAATCGGTAGGTTTTACATCCTTACATGGTCTTAGACAAGTCAACAGGTGTGTGTGATTTATATGTATTATTTAAACTGTACAGTTTAAATTATTAGTATTATTATATTGTATAGATACGTATATGACAGTATTAAAAATGTAAAATTGAACAGAAAAAATTCATATCTTGCGTGAAATGAACCTTATTGATAAAACAGTTTGTTTTTAATTACAAAAATAAAACAACCAATGAAAATTCATCTACTCCAAAAATTATAAAAGAATTCGCACACGATTGGTTAATTACACGTCATCCATTACTAATGCGGCAAAAATGTCGTACGTGAAAACATATAAACTGAAATTGCGACGCGAAGTGCCTAACCACCGTCAGATAATTGGATAAAACTTTTTATATTTTACAATGTTTTAACTAATTATTAAGTGCCTAAATGTTTTGAGTGTAGTTTTTATGATATAAGTGTTTAAATAAATGTTATCGAGATGTCTAAAAACAAGATAGCTGCCAGAATTGACAGTCAAAGTGTGGAAGTAAAGACGAAGGTGGGTAAAAAAATCTAATTTCATAGCCGTAGTTTTGGAGACACGCGAACTTTTAACTCGTTTGTGGTCTCGATACATTATAAGTGTTATTCTAATGTGTTACATGGAAATACATGCAGGGTAGGTTATTCGATGTCTTGTGTAACAATCAGTGTTTTGTTGGAATTGGTGAATTAAACAATTCATTGGTGTTTATGAAACAATAATCTTTATTTTCGGTTCACTGTCTCGTCTTGAAGCATTGTTCATGAATATACTGTGAATTATGCGTAATGAATTAACTTGTTATCTTGTAATTCATCTAGAAATAATGCTATTTCATAATCTACATTTAAAAATGCTACTACATGCCAAGGCTTTTATTTCATCTACTCAAGGTGATTTCATTAAGTACTCATGGTTAAAATTATTTTTAAAATATTTGTGACACTTGAAGGGTGTTGATATATGTTCTTATGTGGTACAAATAAGCTGACACCTGTATCATTAAAGGGGCACACAGTGCTATAGCTAGTACAGCGATGGTTCACCAACCTTATTTCCATCTCATGATGTAGGTAGGTAGGTGGCAACCCTATAGTCTTATCATATAAATTGTAGGCAAATCCTGTGATTTACAAATCAATATCTTCTTCCACCTGTCCTTATCCCATTCGCAGTAGGGTTGGCGCAACATGTCTTTAAAATGTTGCAGAAAGATTTGGCTTGTAGTTTTTGTGACCGGCCGCCGGGACTAAATTAAACCACGATAAAATCCATATAAACTAGTTTTATTTCAATGTGTAATACTCACGTAAACCTAAGAAATCACTATATTTTAATAGAAACTAGGACGAGACAAGCTGATTGCTTACCTGATGGTACGCCACACCTGTCCATAAGCAGAAGCAACACCACACACAACTTCGAACAACAAAGCCCTACATGACACTGCACTGCACTCATCTCTCCAAGACATAGGACATAATAATCATAATGCACATGCTTTAGTCCTTCAAACCGAAATACCACAGTGTTTACATACTGCTGCTGAGTGTCAGAGATAGACAAAGCCAAAGGTATAAACCAAGACAGCCTCTTACATACGAGGGACCTACCAGCGAATAAAATAATACAATTTCAATACATTATTAATTTATGGCACCCACATTAAATAGCTTTAAAAATAGACTCGATAATATCTCCAAATCACAAGACACACACGCATCAGCTCAATAGCTGCTAGTGTGGCTTAGACATATAATAATAATAATGTAAAACAGAAAGAAACAGTTGTAAAGCTATCACATCATGCGATGGAGATAACCTCAGTGAAATGTAGGTGTAGGTGGTTACAATCTTGCCTACCCCATCGGAGGTTTTAGTATGTAATTTTTTTCCTCCTGAAAATCAAACTTTTTCGAATTACACACAGCAATGATAGAAAATAATAGACAATATTGAGTAATTTTCTATATCATTTAAACACCTTGACCATTTTACTTTGAATTGCTTGACTGCCTTGAACTGACATACAGTGCTCTATTATGTACATACGTAAGTAGTAATGGGCTTGTGTGTTTATATATCAAGTTGTCATATAGTTCATCATAGCCATGACAGTGGCATGACAGTCACCATAGTGCAGTGGGTGATAAGCTTTGAAGCGAGAGGCCGCTAGATCAATTTTAAAAAACTTTTAAAAATAGCTATCCTATACAATACCTGTTGGTTGAATCTTAGGAAATTGTGAAATAAATCCTAAGGCCCGTATTATAGAACAACATTAATTTTAACAGTCTCCATGGCGCAGTGGGCGAGCACGATTTCAGCACCGAGACAAATGTTTGTGTGATCCACAAATATTTGTTTCAATGCTGGGTATTATAGAACAACATTAATTTTAACAGTCTCCGTGGCGCAGTGGGCGAGCACGATTTCAGCACCGAGACAAATGTTTGTGTGATCCACAAATATTTGTTTCAATGCTGGGTATTATAGAACAACATTAATTTTAACAGTCTCCGTGGCGCAGTGGGCGAGCACGATTTCAGCACCGAGACAAATGTTTGTGTGATCCACAAATATTTGTTTCAATGCTGGGTATTTACTCCCCAGAGTGGTTGACGCCGGTTTTAAAACTACAAGCCAAATCTTTCTGTAACATGTGTTAAAGCATGTTGCGCCGACCCCACTGCAAGTGGGATAAGGGCACGTAGAAGAAGAGAAGAAGCCATAATAGTGGCTTGTACAGTGTATAGTAACTTTGAATCGGCATTGTCAACGTCACACACATAGTACCGACCCGACACTAGGTTAACTTGTATTGTGGGTATCGGAAACTACGAGGGACTTGCGGTCCCACAACACCCAGACCCGAGACCAATATTTATGGATCACACAAAAAATTGTCTCGGTGTAGGAATCGAACCCACGGCCTCTGGCTTCGCAGCCCGCGGAGCTGTCACGAAGCTAATTATCTTGTATTGTCGACAGTTCGACGCTGAATTCCGCCGTTTCTCGCTCAGTCGAAACGAGAAATTAAAATACGAGGACTTCAAAGCGCTGATAGAGAAACTTCACCGGCTGCACGACGTGGCATTCCTCATCTCGTATACCGACCCTCGGGATGGCGACCTGCTGCCTATCAACAATGATGACAACTTGGCGAGGGCCTTGCTTACCGCACGGCCATTGTTGCGAGTCATTATACAAAGGAAAGGTATGTAATAGGGTAGTTGACTAGATTTATTTTATTATTTAAATCAAAATACTGCCTCGGTGGCGCAGTTGTAATGCGTACGCGTTGCGATTAAGCTAACGCTGAGGTCTCGGGTTCGATCCCCGGGTCGGGTAAAGTGGTATTGGGTTTTTCTATTACGAAATGCTCAGTATCAGCCCGGAGTCTGGAATTTGTGCTCGGTATGGCGATAGGCTCGCCCCCTATCACATTATGGGACGGAGATACGCTCGGCGAAATGTGGGTGTACTGGTTACACCTCTGCCTACCCCTTCGGGGATTACAGGCGTGAGTGCGTATCTATGTATGTTAAATCAAAATCAAAAATCTAGTGCAGATTTTTTTTTTATAAATCGGACCAAAAATAAATAAGTTATTCAACTCAAATCCTGTAGAAGGGGTAATTGACAAATGACAGACGACGCAAACTTTTACGTCGGTTTTCTGTGAGACAGTGGTACCGACCTGGACGAGCCGGCCCATTCATGCTGGAGCAAGGGTCCGCTGATGGTGAGTGATCTCCACCGCCCGGTGAACACCTGTATACCCACAGGAGTTATGACTGCGTTGCCTGTCGCTAGTCGGTATTATTTCCATACAAACGTTGCGGGGTGATTATACAATTATTTAACATCGTTAGTCGAAAAGTTAAGCATGATATCGATTTATCTTACCGTCAAATACGCCTGTACGTATACATAATTGTATAATAAAAAGTAACTTGAAAGTTAGAAGCCCTGAAAAATCCATATTACACACATTTCCGCGCAGTTTTGAGCGTAAATAAATAACATAAGGAGTATGAAATCTCTAAAACGTAATTCATACAGGCATAGTAAAATTATCCGATAGTATAAATAACTTCACTTTGAATCAGTCCATTCTGTGAGTTTTTCATGAAAACGCCTATCTCAAACTCTAATCATAAATTTTTATGCGCTTAATTTTATCACGAATTATTGTGCATTTCACTCGAACAGTTCACGTCGCGTGATGTTAGGATGAGACAGCATGCATTTTAAACTTCGAACACTCGAGTTCGAGCCGTCGACTAGCGTACTCTTACAAGTCTTAAAAGAGAGAGGAGAGAGTTTCTCTTACGACATAAGCGAAATGCATAACAGAAAGGCGTCATTTACGTGCCTGCGTCAAACGATTTCTTTTTTGAAACTGTATGACGCGAACTCGTTATCAAGAAATTCAATTTCAAATTTCAATATTCTCGTCTGTATGATGAAAATGTCCATAGTGGCCACGTTGCATTTCAAATGTCGTATAATTCTCGGATGCGAGAGCGCGTTCTGGGTAAGTATCCCCATTTTGCCTATTTCTGCGACGGCAGAAACGTACACACTGTGTGTGACGACACACAGTGTGTAAGCACTGTTATATTCTGGTCTGAAGGACATTGAAGCGAGTAAAATGATTTGGCATCATGAGACTTAATAACTTATAGCCCTGGGTGAGGAGCGTAGTCCAATGTCATATGCAGTTCTTTGATTAGTGTTGCTTCTGTTTATGGGGAGGCGTGACGTTGAACATCAGGCGGGAGACTTGCTCGTCTCGTCATTAACTCTATACAAAAATTTCCCAACGTACTGGAACTGGGGTTTTAGAACGAAAATCAAGTAATCTCATTGAATTTTCGAACGCACCTTATGTAGTAGTGTTGAGTAGAACATACAAGAGGCATTATATTTGTCCCGTACATGACGAAATAATGTAAGAACGGCTCATTTACTACTTCAAATTTTATGTCGCGTTAGTCCCTAACTATATTAATGACGCCGGTTGCGTGCGTGAAAAAGTGAGAACGAGCGAGTGAGCTTCATGACGCCTCGCCTCATTTGAAGTGGGACTTTGTACTGGTTCTGTCATCGAAATAAGATGACAAGAAACGTAACTCAAGCAAAAAAATTACCCCACCAAAACTCTGTGCAAGGGAGCGGGACTATAAAAGTCTGTGCAGCTCGTTCATTCATCATTCATAAAAAATATTCATGAATTCATTGACACTTAATACGTCTAATTTTTTGCGCGGTGCAGAACGTCGTATCTCGATTTAGAAATTTAATATTTAGACATTAACTTTTATGAAATAAAGTTGATTTTGAACGTACATTAATTTTTGTTGCGTGTATGAGTGTTACGTATTTTTGGCACATTCATATGAGAGTTATCGTTCTAGTTATCTTATTTCGATGGGTTCAGTACAAAAAAGAGGCAACTCTTACAAACTCATTTAAAAATCGTGTCAGTACTCAACACTATTATGTAGCATACATACGTCAACAAAACTTTACATAACGTTATCAATAGCGCCCTAAAAAAATAATTAACCGCAACTATTTTCCATTTATGCAGAAATGCACCTTAATCCAAGGTAATAAGGGCTGTACTGTTGTAAACAATATAATGACATGTCTCATTTTATGCTAATTGATTTCCGTCGAGCGTGTACTATTGAATTGAATTGCGATTGTTCTTATGGTGTGGCACGCGTCAGTTATTATAAATAACTAGCTGTTGCCCGCGGCTCCGCCCGCGTGAATGCCTATTTCCAGGATTAAAGGCGAGTCCCGGTGAGAAACGCGCTTGACAAAAATACTAATATCGCTATTAAAAAATAGGTGTTGATCGTAGAGGGTTGAAAATTTAGGGTTGTATGTATGTTTTAATGCTGTATCAAAAAAAAACAAAAAACTATGTCTAAAAAATCAAAAATAAAATTTAAAGGTCACCCTTAACATTTAGGGGGATCAAAAATAGATGTTGGCCGATTCTCAGACCTACCCGATATGCACACAAAATTTCATACAAATCGGTCCAGCCGTTTCGGAGGAGTATGGGAACGAACATTGTGACACGAGAATTTTATATATAAGATTAATAATAAATAAATACACCCAACAGTCACACACATATCCCTGACCCTACAGTAAGATACGAGTCTTGTGTCGTGGGTATCAGTAACTACGGAATTCCACCACGGTGTCCCCTGCCTGTCGTAAGAGGCGACTAATATGGCCCACGGGGGTCGCGGGCTCGCAGTGGGGGGCTGTAGTAGCCCCTTTGTACTCTTGTACGTGCTACCCCGAGAAGGACGGCAGCACGGGTGGTTGGCCTCGTCGCTCCCGCTGACGCCGAAGGCGTCCTTTAGTGTGCGGGGGCTTCTGAGCTGCCCTCACAAATAGAGACGGGCCGCAAGGCGGCACTGCGCAGGGGCGGTTCTGGCTGAAGCCGGGGCGTTTCTCGCCTCGGGAACCCGGGACTGTCTCTAATGCGCCGAAGATGGCCACCGCGGGGTTTTTGGTTGGTATTGCCGGTGCAGGATGTATATAGTGTTAGGGACTCAGCCCAGCGGTCCTATGGATTTTCTATTTCTCCTCCGGGTGACTTTACGCTGGGTTGTAAGACTGGTGAGTCCAAAATAACCGTCCCGTCGAGGCGGTAGCGATAAACTAGTTTTTCCCCACGAAAACAACAAAAAAAAAAAAGGAACTACGAGAGACTGATGCCCGTTTTCACCATCAATCACTAACTCTAGGTGAGCCCCTAAGACATTTTAAGTGTTAATTTTGTTTTCACCATCACTTAGGGGACACCTATGTTTCTAAGGTGGTCTAGTTAGGAAGTGTTTGTTTTCGTTGGTGAAAACGGGCATTACGGTCTCACAACAACCGGATTCGAAACAAATATTTGTGGATTACTCAAACATTTGTCTTGGTGCGGGAATCGGACTCGCGGCCTCCCTTTTCACAGCGAGCTACTCGCCCGCTGCGCCACGGTGGCTATTCTTTGTGTATCACAAACGTGACCTTTTTTTTTTTTTTGTTGTCGCGGGGAAAAGCGACTTATTGCTACCGCCCCGCCCCGGGGGGAAGCGGAACGGTTATGTTGGGTTCACCGGCCTTACGACCCAACGTTAAGCCGCCCGGGAGGGATGGTAAATCCAGGCGACCGCTGGGCCGAGTCCCTAACACTATATACACCCTATACCGGCATACCAACTAAAAACCCCGCGGTGGCCATCTTCGGCGCATTAGGAACGGCCCCGGGTTCCCGAGGCGAGAAGCGCCCCGGCTTCAGCCGGAACCGTCCCTGCGCGATGCCGCCTTGCAGCCCGTCTCCAAATATGGGGGGCTCAGAAGCCCCCGCCACCGAAGGACGCTCTCGGCGTCAACGGCAGCAACGAGGCCAACCACCCGTGCTGCCGTCCATCCCGGGGTCGCACGTACAAGAATGTTAGATACAAAGGGCGCTACGACAGCCCCCCGCTGCGCGCCCGCGACCCCCGATGGCCCCTATTAGTCGCCTCACCACAAACGTGACCTGTTGCAACCCTTGAATTATATTCAGGGACTTGAGGGATTAATATACTAGGTGGTAGGTCCCTCGTGTGCGAGAGTGGTAAAGCCACGCTGTAGACAGTTTTGTGTACAGCATGAATGGGCCGGCTCGTGCGGGTCGTTACCACTGTCTCACAGAAAACCGGCGTTAAGTAGCAGCTTGCTACTGCGTTTCGTATGGTGAGTGAGATATCCGGAGGCCCAAATCCCCTTCCATCCCCAATCCCTTAATTATCCCTTTCCTTTAAAGTTGGCAAAGCGCCCATAATTCTTTTGGTATTGTGGGCGTACATAGGCGGTAGAGATCACTTACCATCAAGTGACCCATTTGCTCGTTAGCCGGCCTATGCTATAAAAAAAAACACCGCTTTGTCTATTTCTGCCGCCAAGCAGCAGCCTGTAAGCATTGTTTTGTTTCGGTTTGAAAGACATTTAAGCCTATTGAAATTATGAATAAATTAACTTTTGCTCGCGGCTCCGGCCCCGTGAAAATAATAATCTAATAGCTCGACGATACAATTCACAAGTTACTTAGTTTTCACTTCTATCGGCAGTCCCCAAAGACCGCCTCGCATTTTTTTTATATCATCATGATTATGATAATTTAATTTTGACCAAACGTCGGTCACACGTCATCCATACACGACAGTGAAAGCGTGACGTGGTACATGTATTTCACGGTGTCACGCTCGTGGGTAGACGATATTATAAACATTGAGCAGATACGGGCTTTATAATCCTTACTAATATTATAAATGCGAAAGTGAGTTTGTTACGCTTTCACGCCTAAATCGCTAAACTGATTTTGATCAATTTTAGTATAGAGAGATACCCTGGAAACTAGCCTACTTTTTATCCCGAAAAAGGCAGTTCACGCCGTCAGAGCTGCGATCAAAAGCTAGTTAATAAAATAAAACCGCAAACTTTACAAAGTAGATACCACAATAATTAATGAAATTGACTTCTGAAAAACTCGATGTGCTGATGACGCTGTCACTGTGACGTCATTTCGCCATAATTCTGTGCAGTGCAGTCTCACCCGCCGCTATTGGTTACAGTTGCCAGACATTAGTTTGACCTGGTTTGTAATTAGTGTCTGGGACAGGGGTTTAAAAGAGAATTTGGGTGAAACCTGGACCTTTTTATAACGTCCGGCAAACGAGAAAATGGGTCACCTGATGGCAAGTGAGCTCCACCGCCCATGAGCATCCTCAATACCTGAGGAATCATGGATGCAATGTCTACCTTTCAACTAAGAGGGATTTGGGAAGGGAAGGGGGGGATTTGGGCATCATTTACAAAGTGTTCTCGTATGCGAGAGGTCGTCTGGGTTGGTACCACCGCTTTGTCTATTTCTGCCGCCAAGCTACAGTGTGTAAGCACTGTTGTGTTTCGGTTTGAAGGACATTGAGGCCAGTGAAATTACTGAGCATTATGAGACTTGACATCTTATGTCTCGGGATGATGAGCGCAGTGCCATGTCATGCAGTTCTTTGTACTTCAAGTTTCTCAGTGGTGTTACTATTATTTATGAGAAAGCGTAGCGTTAACCACCAGGCGAGCGATCTGCTCCATGATCTCTCGATGTGATAGGGGCACATCATGGGACGGAGATACGCTCGGCGAAATGTGGGTGTACTGGTTACACCTCTGCCTACCCCTTCGGGCATTACAGGCGTGAGTGCGTATGTATGTAATTCAAGGATATCGCACGGTAATCGAATGCACATGTTGAACGCAATCCATGACCGTGACACGAGACTAGTACAAAATTACAAATGGAAACATACGAGTAAATATACCAGGCGCGAGATGTGAGAAACAAGCGATTTTTAAAGACCAACTCTTTCTTTTATACCTGGCGTTATCCCAGCTTACTGCCAAGACTCACCTTCCTATATAGACGTTTCCACTATATTAACAATTATAAATACACCCAACAGTCACACACATAGTCCTGACTCCACACTAGGTTAACCTGTATCGTGGGTATCAGGAACTACGAGGGACTTGCGGTCCCACAACACCCAGACCCGAAACAAATATTTGTGGATAACACAAACATTTGTCTCAGTGCGGGAATCGAACCCACGGCCTCTCGCTTCGCAGCCGGCTACTCGCCCACTGCGCCACGGAGGTGATCATCTCAGTAGACTATCCTGCCCACACAGCCGCCACTGTAACTCCTGTACACCAGGATCGACAGTGGCTGCATTTTTTATGACACTGAGCAGCGAAGCTCGGCGAGGTGAATGCAAAATTGTATTTGTCCCGCAACAAAATTTATCAAATAGAATGTTAGGGAGGAGTTGAAAATATTAATTGTCTACTTCCCTCCATAGTAGAAAAAATAATTAAATAAGAAGGCATCAACCTCAGGCACAAGTACATTTACAACTGGAGAATCCAGAAGTAAAGGGACATTCTCAGCTGTGAGACCATTGGCTCTCATGCCTCGCCGCTCTAATACGTCAAGCCAGCACTTTATGGGCCGTCTGCGGGATCAAACTCCTGGTACTTACTGGTACTGATAAATTGTTTATGGTAGAGCCACGCTGTAGACACTTATTTACAACATGAATGGGTTGGCTCGTCCGGGACGTTACCACTGTCTCACAGAAAACCGGCGTAAAGTAGCATCTAGCTGCTGTGTTTCGTACGGTGAGTGAGATATCCGGAGGCCCAAACCCCTTTCCCTTCTCAATCACTTAAATATCCCTTTCTTTACCGTCGGCAACGCACCCATGATTCTTTTGGTATTGTGGGCGTACATGGGCGATGGAGATCACTTACCATCAGGTGACTTGCTCGTTTGCAGGCCTATGCCATAAAAATAAAAATAAACCGATCTGGCACAGACAATTGTGAATGACGTACTCCTACGGTTTCCTTTAAACGTGATCGAACAACTCTCAGCGGTTTTCTTAGAAGTTATCTAGCATGTTATCTAGCATGTAGCGGACACCGAGGCGGTCGCCGATATACTCTTTACGTATGAAATATCGACAAGTAACGATGCACATCCACAGCAGTATCTTTATCTAGACAGTTTTGTCTACAGCATGAATGGGTCGGCTGGACCGGTTTGTAACTATCTCATAGAAAACCCGACGTGAAATGGTAGCTTGCTGTTGCGTTTCGTACATTGAGTGATATATCTGGAGACCCAAATCCCCCTCTTCTTCCCTTAATTATCCCTTTCCTTTAAGTTCGGCAACGCATCCATGATTCCTAAGGCATTGTGGATGCTCACTTACCATCAGGTGACTCACATGCTCGTATGCCGACCTCTCCTATAAAAAAAACATCATCGGTTTAACAAAACAATGCCTATTCAGATTTGGTGTCTTCTTCGGAATGACTTTATTTGCCTTACAAAACGCCGACTTTGTCCTTAGACGATGCAGTCCATAGTAATTCTCTTGGCTCGTCACGGCCGCTCGTGTCTTACAGATCACGTGTGTAGCGATCAAGAGCACGCACCAATGATCATTGCTGATGCATTGCGGGGGTCTTTTGTGATTAACGATGCATTCACCTGTTTTGGAATTCGATTATAGGTTTGCTCGGGGTACCTAGTAACGGCTTCATTGGTATCGGCTGTTTATCACTTACTGTTGTCTAAAGTTGCAAGTCGGGTATCGACATATTACTCATTTGATAAAAAAGGTTTATTTCTCCTCACAAAGCAGATTACAAACTTATGGTTTACACATTAAACTTATTTTTATTATCCAGTCTAATTTATGCAAGAATCTGGAGTCTGAAATAGCCACAAATCTGTAACACTAATCGTATACTATACGTTGCTTAAATATGACCACACCTTTCACTGATTCGTTGTATATAATAACATTTGGAAAGGACTCGCTGCTGATACTGGATATGATATCCAGCAGCACTATTAAAAAGGGCGTAAAAGCGTTTGAAAACGCTCGCTTAGTGAAATGAAATAGTTTTATTAATCATGTCGGCAATTAAAATAGCGCTTATTAAGTCAGTACAAAATAAAGAAACTTATGTATAGAAATCATATCAACTAATGTATACATAACATACATAGCATCAGCAAAATACACTGGGCAACTATACATTTTACAATATTTTTATTATGGAATAGTCCAGAATTGTTAAGTATTATTATTTTATTTTTTCATATTTTTACGGGTCGATATGGACCATAGGCATTAGTTTCCCTTGATGACGATGAGACGCCTGTACACCAAAATGAAGCCAAGGGGATCTTATAACTACACTTATAATTGAGCTGGTCATCTGTACTGCTCCTCTTGTAATAAAGTTTTCAAAACTAAACTGTTCATTCAAATCAGAGCTCATGATAGTATATAGAATGCAAAGGGTTCGCCATAATCGAAAACTACGACAATAATAATTCTACTAGCTTTTGCTCGCGGCCCCGCCCGCGCGTATGTCGTTTTCCGGGATATAAAGGCCTATGCCCTTATCTAGATCATAGTCTACCTGTGTAGATTTCATCTGAATTCGTTCAGCAGTTAAGTAAGTGTAAGTGTGATTAATTAACAAATCTTCAAATTTACAAACTCACAGACATCCGAACTTTCCTTCATCTTTCCTTTTTGTAGAATCTTCGACCGAGTTTCAAAATGATTACTTCAGAAGATATGCTATTCATCAACATGTAAATATGCAGGCAACCTTCGATGACCATGAGTAATGTGCACAGTATTCACCTAGCTCTAATGCCCTTTGGGATCAGCCATGTTTGGCAACTTGAATGGATTTTGTACGCGTTGAATCGTGAGAAAACCAATGATTACTAATCAGATTCTATATATATTTATGTTTTTTTTCTTATAGTATAGGCTGGCAAACGAGCAAGTGGGTCACCTGATGGTAAGCGATCTCCACCGCCCATGTACGCCCACAATACAAAAGAATTATGGGCGCGTTGCCGACCTTAAAGGAAAGGGATAATAAGGGATTGGGAAGGGGAGGGGGATTTGGGCCTCCGGATATCTCACTCACCGTACGAAACGCAGTACCAAGCTGCTACTTTACGCCAGTTTTCTGTGAGACAGTGGTAACGACCCGGACGAGCCGGCCCATTCATGCTGTAGACAAAATTGTCTACAGCGGGGCTCTACCACTCGAATACCCCAAGTAGACCCCAAGGTTTAAATAAAAGCATATTTTTATATACTGCCTCACATCATGTAACCCATTTGCTCGTATGCCGAACTGTGCTATAAAAAAGTCCAGGTTTCAGCCATATTCTCTTTTAAACCGCTGTCCCGGACGCTAAAACCAGGTCAAACTAATGTCTGGCAACTCTAGCAATAGCGGCTGCTGGTACTGCACATTGCACAGAATTATAGCGAAATGACGTCACAGGGACAGCGTCATCAACACACCGAGTTTTTTTAAAGTACGCATTTACGCCTGTAATCCTCGAAGGGGTAGGCGGAGGAGTAACAGTACACCCACATTTCACCGAGCGTATCTCTGTCCCATGATGTGATAGAGGGCGAGCCTATCGCCATACCGGGCACAATTCCAGACTCCGGGCTGATACTGAGCAAATCGTAATAGATTATAAATGGCATACCCTCCCTCTCATTCACCAGAATAAGATGGATATTTTTAAGAGACTGCCTCGGTCGCGCAGTTGTATTGCGTCCGCGCTACGATTGCCGTGCTGAGAACTTCTCAAATATGCAGGTTTCCTGACGATGTTTCCTTCGCAGTTAAAGCAAGCGATAATAAACAATTAATACACACATAACTTAGAACAGAGAGCATGGGCATGTAGAGGATGGATGAAAGAAGATTGACGAAACAAATATACATGGCGAGTGTGAATGGTACAGAAGGCCTCGGCGAACTTTCATAGATCAAGTTGGAGATATTCTCGAGAAAGGCGAGGTCAGGAGTACCCTAAACCGACGAGCATGTATGAAAAATTTAATGAGAGTGAATGAGGCCAAAGAGGTATGCAAGGATCGTAGCAAGTGGAAATCCGTTGTCTCTGCCTACCCCTATGGGAAACAGGCGTGAGTCTATGTATGTATGTATGTATAAATTAGAAAAGTCAGAGGTGCATGCTCTTGAGGTTGGTTTCGAACCTGCGACTTTCATCTCGACAGTCCGTATATCTCTTATGTAGTTAGATAATATCTTATTTTAATATGTATGTATATTTATTTGTATAGTATTTTATTAAGTAAATTTATGTAGTTTTAGTGTCTTGTCTAGTTCTTCTTTCTATCACTTTTCTTATACGCTCACGTCATCTCGTCTCTGCATCACTCAATGGTAGGCTGGTAGATAACGCCTAATGGCATTAAGTTCGCCTTTATACAAGTTATGTATATACAGGAACAGGAATCGGAAATAGCTGGTTAAGAATGTTTTATGTGTACGGAAATCGTGATTTTATTTTGTTTTATAGTTGTTTGTACTATGGGTCCTTTTGTTCAGGCAAAAGGACCCATAGATAAAGACATTTTTTTTTTTATAACGTTTGAAATAAAATAAATATATGTCCCCGCTGAGCTATCGCTGCTTTTAACACTTTAAACTATAAACATTTATTTCCCTTGTTTTCAGGCGACAGTCTTGAAGAGCTCAACGGGTATGGAACAATGCGACCGCGGAACATCATCTCCTCGATACTCAGCGGCACCCCTGCTAAGAACAAGGGTCTCGCTATATCAAACCCACACGATTTTAGGATGGTGAGTTCAAACATAATATAATTTTGAATTCGGTGGCGCCGTTTTAATGTGTAACCGTTACGATTGATGCCAACGGCGAGGTCTCGGGTTCGATCCCCGGGTCGGGTAGGAGTGATATTGAGTTTTTCTATAACGAAATGCTCAGTATCAGCCCGGAGTCTGGAATTTGTGCCCGGTATGGCGATAGGCTCGCCCCCTATAACATCGTGGGACGGAGATAAGTTCGGCGAAATGTGGGTGTACTGGTTACAGCTCTGCCTACCCCTTCGGGGATTACAATTGTGAGTGCGTATGTATGTATGTATATTTTGAAACCATCCGTGGCGCAGCAGACGTGTAGCCGGCTGTGAAACGATAGACCGCGGGTTCGATCCCCGCACCGAGATAAATATTTGTGTGATCCGCAAATATTTGTTTATGGACAAGGAGTTCTGAGACCGAGTTTTTTTTATAGCATAGCCTGGTTAACTAGCAAGTGGGTCAACTGATGGTAAATTATCTCCACCGCCCCTATACGCCCACAATAGCAGAAGAATCATGGGCGCGTTGCCAACCTTTCTTAAAGAGATAATTAAGGGATTGGGAAGGGGAGGGGATTTGAGCCTCCGTATATCTCACTTACCGTACGAAACGCAGCTTTACATGGGTTTTTTGCGAGACAGTGATAACGACCCGGTCGAGGCGACCCATTCATGCTGTAGACGAATCTGTCTACAGCGTGGCTCTACCACTCTTACACTCTCTTCACTCTTTACCGCCGGATGAAAATAAGTCTAAATATAATAATAAATACCATTTATTTAAGATACACTCAACTCTCACATTAACGAAACAGTTAATAAAGCTTACCGTATGTTGGGCTTTGTTCTTAGAATAAGTAGAGATTTTAAAAACAGTTATACACTCCTACTTTTATATAATTGTTTTGTTCGTTCCATTTTGGAATATGCTTCAATTGTTTGGAACCCAAATTACAAAGTCTATATCAACCAATTGGAACGTATTCAAAAAAAGTTTTGTAAACATCTTGACTACCGTTTCAGTAACTGTATTTCTTCAGGTTCTAAGGATCTAATGTCTCTTGCTGACCGCAGACTAATGAGAGATCAAGTATTCTTATTTAAAATTGTCAAAAACCTCGTAGACTCCCCATATCTCTTGAATGAATTATTGTTTAGATGTCCCCGTATCAATTCACGTAACAATGACATTTTTCACCCTTCCACGGCTCGAACAAATTACGGCTGTAATACTTTCATCCGTAGAGCAAGTAACGATTATAATGAAAAATTCTCTGATATAGATATATTCTTCTTATCTGGTAATAGTTTTAAGAAATTACTTAGAATAAAAATTGAAGTCTGATGATTATATTCTCCGGTATTTGTTTTGTGTTGTTTAGTTGAATTAAGTTTATTTAATATTGATTTTCGTTTTTTATTATAGATATTTATGATATTTATATAAAGTATTGCAGCGCTTGTTCACTTTGTTCATAAAATATGTATTACTTTACAGTGGAAACTTTGTTGGATTGTGTAAAATTTAGTTTTTATTATTTTGTAACTGATATTGTTCTGTGTGTTTCCTTAATATAAATAAATAAATAAACACATAAATAGATGTTACAAAATTCAATATTTCAAACTAATTGTCTCCAAGTAATATCTGTTTTTCCCTCGATGAAGGTCTTCTCCAACTGCTTCCACTTAATCCTGGCCTGCGCGGTTCTAGTACAAATCTTCCCCGCTATCATCGTCCCATCTTGCTTAACGTTAAGAGAAAAAAATAAATGAGTATCATATTTACACATACATACGCACTCAGGCCTGTAATCCCTGATGAGGTAGGCAGAAGTGTAACCAGTACACCCACATTTCGCCGAGATTATTTCCATACAATGTGATAAGCTTATCGTCATACCGGGCACAATTCCAGATTCCGGGCTGATACTGAGCATTTCGCTACAGAAAAACCCAATATCACCAATATCAATATACCCGACCCGGGGATCGAACCCGAGAGACCTCATCACCAGTCGTACCGCATATCCATTACAACTGTGCCACCGAGGCAGTCATGATGAATTACTTATTAGGTCCCTTGTATGCGAGAGGCCGGCTGGGTTGGTACCACGCTTTGGCTATTTCTGCCGCCAAGCAACGATGTGTAAGCTCTCGAAGGGCATTGAAGCCAGTGAAATTACTGGGCATTATGAGACTTATCATCTTATGTCTCGGGGTGACTAGCACAGTTCAGTGCCATGCAGTGTTCTGTAATCCAGAGTTCTGTGTGACGTTGCTTCTGTTTATGGGCAGCCGTGACGCTTAACATCAGACGAGCGTCCTGATCGTCTTGTCTGTCAAGCCACTTAAAAACTAAAAAAGTAGTAAATAATATGGGCCTCTACTGGATGTGAAGTAATAAAAATATTTTCTTTTGTTATTCAGGTATCAGCAATAATAGATGTAGACATAGTACCAGAAACGTGCAGAAGAGTCAAGTTATTGAAACACGGCTCGGATCGACCGTTAGGATTCTTTATAAGGTAATTATTATTTATATCACCTCATGTACAACGTGTTACAGAAAGGTGTGGACATATTTAAGCAACGTATAGTTTACGATATTAGTATTTCATCCCCCACCCCACCCCCGTAGTACACCAAATTCGACTGTATTGCTAAGACATAAATAAAGAATTTTCTTTTTTATCGATAAAATATATCGATATTTGAGTTGCCACTTTAGATAACACTAAATGATAACAGCTGTGCTTTTGTCTAACTCCAGCATTGTTATTCTAGCTCACGCACTTCACTTAATTTATAGGGATATAAATGCCTCGGTGGCGCCGTTGTAATGCGTACCCGTTACGATTGAGTCCAACGCTGAGGTCTCGGGTTCGATCCCCGGGTCGAGTAAAGTGGTCCTGGGTTTTTCTATTACGAAATGCTCAGTATCAGCCCGGTGTCTGGAATTTGTGCCCGGTATGGCGATAGGCTCGCCCTCTATCACATCTTGGGACGGAGATACGCTTGGCGAAATGTGGATGTACTGGTTACACATCTGTCACCCCTTCGGGGATTACAGGCGTGAGTGCGTATGTATGTATGCATAGGGATATAATTGATCTTATCGATCGTATTAAACGAGTGATTTCAAAATTAGCGTGAAATTTAGGATGCCTAGATTTTGATGAGATCTGGTACAGACATCTAGTCAGGTGTATGTAACGACCCTTAAATATGACCACACCTTTCTGTTACACGTTGTATAAATGTTAAAGATACGCTGTAGACGTTTTGTCTACAGCATTAATGGCTATCTAGGTTGAACCACTGTCGCAGGAAATCGACGTGAAGAGGCACCTTCCTGCTATGTTGAGTGAGATATATCCAGAGGCCCAAATTCGTCCCACCCTTCTCAATTCTCATTACATTCTTTCAATTACGGCAACGTACACTTAACTCATTTGGTAGATGTTCATAGGCTGAAGAGAGCACTTACCATCTGGTGACTTACTTGCTCGTTTCGTGAGTAAGTGTTACATACACATGGTGGAAAACCCGCTATAGTGGCTCGTTCAGGTGAGTCGCGTTCCGGGGCCAGCAACTGCATATCCAGCAACTTCAGGCCGGCATAATTCTGCCGACTGTCCAGGAATGCAATGTCTTATCTATCATCATTATTTTTGGACTGCACTGTGCTTAACATTAACAGGCCCAGTGTAGTCATTTTGCGGTGATAAAATAACACCTGTTTTTTATGATATTCAGAGATGGCACATCAGTCCGAGTGACGCCAAATGGCGTGGAGCGGTCCCCTGGTATATTCATATCACGACTAGTGCCAGGGGGGTTGGCAGAGTCCACCGGACTATTGGGCGTCAACGACGAAGTCTTGGAGGTGAACGGCATCGACGTCTCCAATAAGACGTTAGATCAGGTAATATGAATTTAAATTTCGTTTATTGATTGACATGTAAGTACAAGATATCTGTCAGGGGCGAGTGGTACTTGCGCACCGAGAGTTCTATACCAAGGCCCTTATTTTTTTAGTTTTTAAAGATATTCGCCAAAATAAAATAATAATTTTCAACCGGTTACCTATTCCGGTTCAAAAGATAGAGCCTTCTAAATTAAGACTGACAGACTTGCTGCCGGCAGAAATAGAGAAAGCGGTGGTACCTACCCAGATGGCCTCTCGTATACGTCAGATAGACCATCTAGTAGTTAACGATGTTGCTTGCTTGAATTAGCATGCTGGAAGTGAGATGATCAGTGCAGCAGTCATATGCTGTAGTAGAGACGGCGATTAGGCAAATTTTGCACTAGACGCCCTACTGCACGATGGGTTGACGACTTCAAAAAGATGACGGGTAGCTGATGAATGAAGACTACCGAACACTATGTTAGCTGTTACTTCATCATCATCAGCCACGAGACACGAGACGTCCACTGCTGAACATAGGCCTCCCCTAATGCCTTCCAGGCCGACCTGTTGGTAGCGGCCTGCATCCATCGGCTTCCTGCAACCCTTGTCAGGTCGTCGGTCCATCTTGTAGGTAGACGTCCTCTGTTGCGTTTGTCCGTATCTACGTGGCCTCCATTCGGTAACTTTCTGCCCCATCGGCTATCAGTTCAGCCAGCTATGTGGCCTGCCCACTGCCACTTCAACGTGCTAATTCGCTGGGCTATGTCGGTTACCTTCGTTATAATGTTGGACGGTGATAGGCTGTGTTGGCCCTGAATTCTGAAATGAATTATTGTCTACAGGTAACAGACATGATGGTGGCGAACTCTTCGAACCTGATCATCACGGTGCGACCTGCCAACCAGCGCGCCGGTCCGCCTCCTCAAGCAGAGACGGTGTCGCGCACCTCACAACCCTCCAGCGAACCGGACGAGGACCGGTGAGTGTACACTATACACGTTACAGTACAGCTGTCACAGACATGATGCTGACGAACTGATCCTGATCCTGATCATCACCACCAGCGCGCCGGTCCACCTCCTCAAGCAGAGACGGTGTTGCGGTTTCTCAAAACGTGACCTAACTACTTTACTAGCTAGTGTTAACACTAACACTAAATTGGTCCTTAGAGCCGGATGAAAATAACTCAATTACCCTTTTTATTTCAGGTTCGACCAAGACGAACAAGACGAAATAGTGGATTTAACGGCGATCACACTAGAGGAACAGACGGACCCGCCTCCGTTCGCCGTCCCATCGAAGGACGACGGGCAAGTGTTACATCTCTAGTACATCCTGCAGCGGTACCGCCGCGGGACACAACGCCCTGTATCACATATGAACTATCACCTCAAATAGGTATCTTGTTATAGGAATTTTATGAGAAAAATCACTGAATCTAGTTTATAAAACATGAATTACCGAAGTTTCGGGTTAATTAGGCCTATCAATAGGTATCCTGTTATAAGAATTTTATGACAAAAATTACACATTGTTATTTATGAAGAACATTCCGATTGATCTAGTTTTTAAAACGATTATCCGAAATTTCGGGTCAATTGAACCTTTATTAATAGTTATCCCATTATAGGAATTAAGAAACTCTTATAGGGATAGAGGAAAAAACGTTCCAATGAAGTTTGCCAAACTTAATTTACCGTATTTTTGGGTAACTTTGACTTTTGTCGTGGAACTTTGGCCACGTTCAACGTATCTCCAATAAGAAGTGAAAAAGGCGGTAGGTAAAGCCTTTTTCTAATTTTCATCAAAGTTGCCACCAAAGGTCAATATAACCCAAAATAAAACTCACAAATCCATAATACCATTTAACAGATTAGATTATTAATAAATATCACAACCTGGACAAAGAAATAGCATTTGGACGTCAATACCAATAAACCGAAAAATATGGGTTGAAATGTTTTTGCTAAATAGCGTCCAACTGAAATCGGGTAGTGAGGACCAAAACTATCTGATTGGTTGTTTCAAATGCACTAAGAATGCACCGAACGTGTCTAAAACGACGCTCTCCGTCCATTTTTGTACCACTTGTGGCCAAATTTAAAATTGAATGGCGGCGCGTTTATTATACGTAATATACGCCTTATTTAATTGATGTAAAGAGTTGTGTGGTGCTTATTTGGATATTGTTTATGATTAAAAGCCGTTTTTTCAATGTTCAAGTAAATATTACTTACGAGATAAAATATAAGACTGCTAAATACAAAATGATCACGCTGTCAACATATACGGAGAAGTGTATGTCAAATTGGTACTTCCTAAATTGGCTGTTTAATGCGTTATCTAGCAGATAACATTTATTTGGACATTTAACAATCAGCCCAAGATAAAATCACTGAAGATCACTCTATATTCTTTATGTGATTAACACATAGAGGAAAGGGCTTCGTGAAAATCGGTAAAATAAACCAACATAAAATTATAATTGGTTGATTGACTTAACAGATACATTTCAAACACGTCCGGGCCGTGGTCGTAAAAAATATTTTTGTGTTCATTTTGCATGGACGAGTTTACTCGTCCGACACCGAATCTTCGGTGCTCGTCAGTCGTCAAACACACGAGCATACATGTTCCTGACAGCGTACAGTATAGCCTCGGCCACGTCACGCAGTGAATAACCCATAACAATCACTCGAAATATTATTCTAATCGAATGAAAGGCTAAAATCGAAGACAACGGGATAAAAACTAGAGTACGAATTCGATATACTCGTCATGGTTTATCGATATTTAATAACTGCGTATAAAAAGTACTTCTGTAGTAATAATTGTTTATGTTGGAATTCCAATTATCAAACTTTATTCTTTAGCGTCCATATCGACATTTACGGCCCTTCAAATAATGTAGAAATAATTTGAAAACCGTTGTGAATAAATTATTATGAATAGACTTATTATTTTTTATGGGTTGGAAAGCTACGGGGCCCGTTATAAATAACGTGCACGAATAAAGAAATGAATGAATTTGTTGACCATTTGTTAGTGGTATTCCACACGTGCCGATTGCCGAGAATCTGGTGGCAAATTGGCTATGTTTTATTTTGAGTATTATTTTACAATCAACAGAAAATAGTATAAGATAAAGAAACCCTTATGTAAAAACATCAAAAGTGGTTGTAAAACGAGACTTTCATATTTTAAATATTGGTATGAGGCAGAGCGAGAGGAGGAAGTAGCGCTGTCTCACTAGCACTTTCGAACCACAATGACGGTGACGTCATGAAGACTTATACATGGGTATCGTGCCTTTTTTCTGTCATTTCATAGTTGCGCCCTTTGGCCCTATTTGAATTTCACTTATTTAAATTAACACAACACAAAATTATTTTAATTAAAGCAGACTTAAATTAGTAAGGAAACCAATTAAAAAAATCGTCTTCCCTATTATATAACTCCGTATTACTTTAACAATTGGTGCGTTTTAAACCCCACGCACTACTACTACCGGGTATCCGGATCTGACTTTTCGGCGACCGGATCGTGTGGAAAGGCACTTAGGAGCCAAATATGATAATGTGTTAAATGACTTGAAGATACACATATATTCTCATATGAGAAAAAAACATCATTCCATGCAGCCTTAAAATATACTAAATAATTTTTTATAAAATTAATTAAACATAAACCAGCAAATATTAAATTCGATTTTACTAATGTCAATTATTTTCTTTACTAATCGCGCAGATAAAGAGTGGGATTATAAATGGCGTCATATCAATTCGAATCTCGCTTGCACACTAGCTGTCTATACTCAGACCAACAAACCAACCAACCAAAACACAAGCGTTATTCGATAAGTGTTATTTATGCTTCTAACTTCAATACGGTTATAGTTTTTTTTCCTTTCTTCTTCCTTCCTTTTTGTTGACTTCTTAATTATATTAATTGATTAGCGGAACTTATTGATTAAAATAAATAAAATCGAGTCAACTAACCTATTAATTTTAAAATATTTGTCAGATTCATCCAGTTGCAAAATTTCCAATTAAAATCACAAAATAGTTTAATATAGATATTTTTAATGTAACTGTTATAACGTTGATAACATTTTCTTGCTATAAGTAACGAGTATGCTGTCGATACTGGCTCGATGAGCCGCCATTTCTAATTCCATTTTTTATCCACGCATGTTCAAAGACTTTAATTTATACTACTAGAAGGGCTGTTTAGAAGTAAAATTGAGTCACATGACGCGGGTGTATGACAGCTCACAAATAAGGAGCGTGATAGGGGTTCTAGTTGAGAGTAAGCGAGATGGTAATATTGAGTTACGTTCAATTGACCGCAACTTAGTGGTACAATTTATATGTACCGCGCAGCTTGTCTAGTAGTATACATTAAAGTTGTTGCGCATGGTATGTACTTAAAATGCTCTACTTACTGAAATCAATCTATAGGTATTATATTAGTATTAAATATAATATTTTATTATAATCTATTAAATAAATCATACAGAACTAGCGAGAATTATCATAGTATGTCATAAAATGTTCAATTAGTATACGCACATACGCACTCACGCCTGTAATCCCCGAAGGGGTAGGCAGAGGTGTAGCCAGTACACCCACATTTCGCCGAGCGTATCTCCGTCCCACGATGTGATAGGGGGCGAGCCTATCGCCATACCGGGCACAAATTCCAGACTCCGGGCTGATATTGAGCATTTCGTAATAGAAAAACCCAATACCACTTTACCCGACCCGGGGATCGAACCCGAGACCTCAGCGTTAGCCTCAATCGTAACGCGTACGCATTACAACTGCGCCACCGAGGCAGTCAATTAGTATTAAAAATAATATTCCTCATTCATTCCTCACGCTGTCCTATTTAGGCTATATTATACGTTAGGATTTTTATTAGTACAGTAAGTGAATCTAAGCAATATTGCAAATATTTAAGTGAAAATTTAAAACCAAGAAATCATAGATATTAAAAACAATATATTATTGTTGTAATCTTTTATTCCGATTTAATAAAGTGTGAAAAATATACATATACTGGAAATTATCACGAATAATTCAGATTCCTTATCCGTTAGGGATGGTCGATGACTTTTCAGTCAAGGCATTTATTTATACATATAGAGTATATATGACTGAAAGTATATTTTCAATGAGAGAATAATGTAGTAATTCAAATTATCGATAAAAAAAGAATTTCGTACGACCTTAATGTAAACTATAGCCAATGAATGGAAATGCTAGTTAGTTATTATTTAGCCCTATGTTATATATACTGACCCACTGCTGGGCACGGGCCTCTACAAATGAAAAGGGTTGGGCTGTTAGTAATTTAAAAATGAATTTCAGTATATTATTGCTGTCCAAAAACACGTTACTCATAGATAGTGAAAGCGACACGACAGCAAAAACGGTTTGGTAATCCAAGTTGTTTGTTTATGCCACGCTCACAATGTAGGCACGACACGAGCCACGATATGTTATTTCTGCGTGTTTGAAGCGCGAATGAATTTTTTATCGTCGTTAAATTCATTTGAAACTCGCTACATTCGCTGGCTCTATTAGATCTATTGTAGCCTTGATTATTATACAACGTGTTACAGAAAGGTGTGATCAAATTAAAGTAACGTATAGTTTACGACGTGAGTATTATTCCCATCGTATTACTAAATACAATTGCATTGCTAGGTCATAAATAAAGCATTTTCTTTTTTCCCGAATGACTACCATATCGATATCCGACTTGAAACTTTGGACAACACTAAATGATAAACAGCTGAGCTTTTGTCTCACTCCAGCAGTTATTCTCGCACTTCACTCAATTTATAGGGATGTGATCGATCTTATCGATCGTAATAACCGAGTGATTAAAATTAGGGTAAAATTTTAGGATGTCTAGATTTTGACAAGATCCTGTACATACATACACACTCACGCCTGCACTCCCCGAAGGAGTAGGCAGAGGTGTAAATAGTACACCCACATTCCACTAAAATGAAATTAAATTGTTGCGGTACATAAACACTGTTAGGTGTATGTAATTAAATATGACCACACCGTGCTCCGTGCTCCGTGGCGCAGCGGGCGAGTAATCGGCTGCGAAGCGAGAGGCCGTGGGTTCGATTCCCACAGCGAGACAAATGTTTGTGTGAACCACAAATATTGGTCTCGGGTCTGGGTGTTGTGGGACCGCAATCCCCTCGTAGTTCTTGATACCCACGACACAGGTTTACCTAGTGTGGGGTCAGGACTATGTGTGTGACTGTTGGGTGTATTATTTATTTATTTTATTTACCTTTCTTGTAACACGCTGTATATGAATTAAAATTTACTTCTGCACTCAGAGACGTCATGTTGTCAATAAGTCATTTCTTAGAATTATATTATGTACTTCAACACTCAAGAGCGAGATAATACCGTTTTCGTTACAAAAACAAATATTTACGCGACGTTACTGGCTTCAAAATTATCTCAATTGGCGTATCAGAGATAATAATCGATTTATGAAATTATTTAATAACAACTAAAGTCAATGTTTGTCTCTAAGAAATAATCGATTTAAAAATTATTTAATAACAATTAAAGTAAATCGATGTATCTCGAGTGCGGCAGTTATGTATCTATTTATATATGTATACTTCCTAAATAAGGTGCTATTAAAATTTACTAAAAATATATGCCATTTCATGTTAGCGGGATATTTGTTTTAGAACAGTACAAAATTATTTCATATAGTTGAAATGTCATATGTCCTATATCAGTGCATGAATAATACGTCCTTTATATACAACTTAGATCTTATATTATAGTCGCGGGTATCAACTACGAGATTCTTTCGATCTCACAACATACACATGCCTGAAACATATTTGTGGGTTAAACAAACGTTTGTCTCAGTGCGGGGATCGAACCCGCGGCCTCTCGTTTCTCAGCCGGCTACTCGCTAGCTGTTTCACGGAATCTGTCGGTCTGTATATACGGCCTATAATTATATTTAATTGCGGTGTTCAATTTGTTAGTGCCTTTTATACTATACCGTTGACTCCGAGTAGGAACAGATAGCGAATTTTAGTATCATAATGAAGTATTTTAACCGACTTCAAAGAAGGAGGTTCTCAATTCGGCGGTATTTTTTTTTGCTATATTTTAATGTATGTACATAGATTTCTCCGCCAATTGTGAAACGATTTTGTTGGAAAAAAATCACTCGATAAGAGTTTTAAATAAATAAATACACCCAACAGTCACACACATAGTCCTGACCCCACACTAGGTTAACCTGTATCGTGGGTATCAGGAACCACGAGGGACTTGCGGTCCCACAACACCCAGACCCGAGACAAATATTAGTGGATCACACAAACATTTGTCTCGGTGCGGGAATCGAACCCACGGCCTTTCGCTTCGCAGCCGGCTACTCGCCCGGACAACTGCGTTTAGCTGCGATGTGGTCCCATATTTTGGTTAAGATCTGATTACGGGTTACGGAATAAAAAAAATAAACTCCTCAACGGACAACAGTACACTCGTCGGGATTATGTTATTGTATTGGAATTAACATGCTATTGCATGCTACCACTAAACTTGAAGTCGGTTTCTAAATTTTGTTAAACGTTATATTAAAAACTAGTCGTCCCTCGCGGTGTATAGAGGGTGTGATCGCAGCGCCACCTACCGGGTCCAATTGTGAATATAAACCATTCAGTGATCCACTTAAATACACATTAAACAAACATATAAAACAGTCAAGTCGTTTTTAAATTTTACCGAGACTAACGAACAGCAATTGATTTTTATATATAAAGAGAAGAGATTGCCGAAATTAATTATTTACATATATTGTTTATAGGAAATCTTTTACTCAAAATGTACTAAAAATTAGTACTAAAGCTTAAGAGTCTTACCGAGCTTAAGACCTAATCATCTTGAACAGTTTTTTTTACAAGTTGCTCCTCTGCCTATTCGGGGTTACAGGCGTGAACTTATGTTAAATACATATCATTTGATCGCTGTTTTAAACCTATGTCAATTATTTGAAACTATTTTAAAAATGCGATTAATTTTAACGATTTTAAATAATTGTTCACGGTATTAGCAATACTTAGGTACCGAGTCTTTTCGTGAAACTTAAAGCCTCATTTAGAAGGAACATTTTCATACGAATGTTTAATACACCCAGCACAAGTCATATACAGACCTGTAGGCCTAGTGCGAGTTACAAATACGTTCACAGTTTTCGAATTCGTATAAAATTACTACCGTCGAAGTGTCAATCTAGTAATTCATACGGTAACAAAGGAAATAATCGCTTGAAAACTAATTTCATATGCTATTATTATTAAATAAAACAAACTGTAGAGGAACTGGTTGTAAATGTTCCTCTACCGAAGGGGAGATCTTCAGTCAGGCGGATGTTGTACCTGACCGGCCGCGGCCCCTCCGATGGTTGTTTTTTTTTTTTTTTGTTTTTTTTGTAGATGGAAGCTTGCTGATAGCCTGACAAGAGTCTGCTTGAGTCAGCGACACCGGACTTTCGGCGAATGCTTGTAGGCACTCCAATGTTCGGAACTTGCATATATATAGTAACCGTCGCTCAAACTTTGCTAGCGCGATTCAGGATCGGTTAACATTGCATGTGCGGTGCGCGCTGTGTACCGCCACAAAACCATATAATTAATTTTAATTTGTTTAGTTCCCATTAGTAGCTACTAATATTTGACGTATTGAGTGAAAACGAAAACTTTCATCGTTTTACAAAACTATTAAAACTTGTACTAGGCCTACTGACCCCATACTAGGTTAACCTGTATCGTTGGTATTAGGAACTACGAAGAACTTAGTGCCTCAAAGATATGTGCGTCACACAAACATTTTGTTGAACCCGCGACTTTGTTTTACAGTTGTCCGCTGCGCCACTTGGGTGGTCAGAAAAAAAATCTGTAAACTAATTTACGACGCCGCGTTTTACTATTTTAAAATAGAATTGTACGATATGGCCTCGTAAATTATAGTTTTCTGTTCTAGTCTCGCCTATTTCGTACGAGAACCACCTTTTAAATGGGGCTTAATATATAAATGTAAGAATATTTACATCACTACGGGAACGGCACCGTACGATGTCACTTGGTATAATACGCCCACAAACTTTATAGAAGTTAGTTATTACTATTGACAACAATATATGAAAGAACAATTACCGTGCTTTATTGTTATGTCATACTACCGAAAACAATATAAAAATAAAAATATTAGGATATAATAAAATTGTAGATTTTATTTTATCGAATTTTGATTACGAACATTTTCTAATCATTCATAGTTTACACGGATTATTACTTATTACTGGGTATTGTGGATAATTTATGGTTTTATGAACCCACAAATCATTACAAGAAATAAAATCATTCCAATTTAAAACTATGCATTTTTCACAAATATCAGTGTTTAAGGTGGCTTTCGGAACACAGCTGCATATCGCACTTCACAGTGATTAACATAATCGCCTGTCTAGTACCAGGAATGTTAACAAATATCTACTCGATTTTCAAATAACTACAAACTACATTATGGTGTAGTAGAGATAATTAAAACATAATTGGATACAAGAGGATAATTGAAAATATGAAGATTTTTGTTTTTTCTGATACAGGACTGGCGATTACACTTTAATATCTACCGCAAGCGGCAAAAATGTCGCTGCGCTTAATATTTTATATAAATGTATACAAATCAATAAATGCTTGCGATCTGCAGTCGTGTACGGAATCGTACCTTTTTTAATCGATGATTTTGCTCTCACGAGTGACTTGTCTCATTGACAGTGACAGTGACATTTCAGCCCTCTAAAAGGGCCGTGGCCCCTACGAAGGGCCCAAAATGTCGGGACTCGGAATATTACGTAGAACATTATTTCAATGTAATATTGGTATAAATCGATACCTAAAAATATTTTGTAGCTGTTAAATATGATATTCGCGATTTTTATGCTCGGAATTTATTATAAGTACTTAAAGGACATTATATAAATTTAGTTATAATTGTAATCTATATACCTGTATTATAAAAAACCTGTCCATTACTTTAATGATTTTATAGTATTAACTGCTGACTTCACATTCCGGCTTGAGGCATGATTCTACTTAAACATAATTTTAATTAAAATTATATTTTATAGAGTACTTTGTTCGAAAAGTACGGGTACATTTTAATGTTGTAATAAATAACATCTATTTATCAACATTTCATTATATATACGAAAGTAATAAAATGAACCTTAGTTTGGGTTACACTATCTGTCGGTTAAAGTTATTGTAACAAGTAACTAGAAATTTGCCACCAGCTTAGCAATATGCTGAACTTAGCCATGGCCACCTCATTCGGTGCACTGCATACTAATATCATTGTTAGATTGTATTCTTAATTTTTTTAAATCTTGCACCTAATAACTGTTTTTTTCTTTCACGTTATTTATACGTTGGTATTATTTGTTTTAATACGATAAAATGTCATATTCAATAGATACCATTGCTTGAAATAAAACTAGTTTTTACGGATTTTATCGCGGTTTAATTTTACACCGCGATAAAATCCGTATAAACTAGTTTTATTTCAATGTGTAATATTCGCGTAAACCTAAGAAATCACTATGCCATTGCTTGTTACAAACTTTTGCCAACGGATGATGCAATCCACGCTTTAAAGTTAGATGTAGTTTGCTGCAGTTTCCGCAGAATACATCAAAAATATCGATTTCGTTGAGGGACAATAACATTTGATTAAATTCTATTATTTCTGTGATAAGTCGTAAGTCATACATTTCAGTTTGAAATCCTCTACTTTAATCCTCCAAAAAGGTTACTTTATAAAATTTGCACTCCAAAATGCTCAACGTAAAATGTGTTGCCAGTTTAGAAATAAATATATTATAGTGCCTAAATTAGAAGTAGACAATCAAGACAGTTGTTATATATGTCCAAAAATTTAGACAAGTGTTATATTAAGATGTTATATTATGATTAAATGTTTGTAAATTTTAATTAGAAACGATGCATTCATATAAAATTAGAATTACCTGTTTCACAATGTCCAAGTAAAGTTTGTTTATCGGATAAAAATTACTACAATTATTTTAATCGCTTCATTGGCTAAGAAACCGTTGAGTTCGTGGCAAGATTATTATCTATGTATATCAAAATTCACAATTAACACTACATTACCACGCTATCAATACAGATGAAGAAGCGTATGTCAAACTAATTTATAGATTGGCCGGATTTTTATTTTTTATTCGATAAACAAAATTACTTAGCCATTGTGATCATGGCTGATGCATTCCATATTTTAGAATTAGTAAAAAGTAGCAACACATTCCAAGTTTTATCATTGTAAGGACCTATCTTACTGCAAGATTAATCATTATCAAACGATTTAAAAGGATAATGATGCTCCGTCCACAAAGATCACCTGCTTAAATCCACTGGAGGATTTATTTTAGATTTTAAGTGTCTTTCTGCCTGGCTTTATCCCAGCTTAATGCCAGGGCCTTCCGATCATGATTTGAAGGAGAATTTGGTATTATATTAGGCGACCCGCAACGGGAACCAAGTTAATCCATTATGCCGCGTATATATTGTATAAATTTCATAGATCAAGTTGAAGATATTCTCGAGAAAGGCCAGGTCAGAAGGGAAAAAATTAAAAATATTAAAATTACCCGAAACCGACGTGCATGCCTGAATTTTTTTATGAGAGTTAAGGAGGCCAAAGAGGTATGCAAGGATCGTAGCAAGTGGAAATCCGTTGTCTCTGCCTACCCCTATGGGAAACAGGCGAGAGTCTATGTATGTATGTATATATGCGGCGCGTTTAGGCGTACGTTCACTCTAATAGTTAATTTGTTTGAACTCAAAATTCAAAGAAATACTTCAGAGGATCAGTGTGGAAAAATAAACAAATCAATCCCACAATGGAATCAAGCAGGAGATCCAAGCGGACTGAGGGTTATCCAACGCTCTGTGCCTTACGAGATTATATTTTTATATATTTTTCACATTTGTAATTATAATTATGTCCATATTCTTATTTATTCATGTCCACTATTAGTTTTATTATTATGCATTTTTGTAAAACGACCCATTATTTTGAATCATGGAATAAAATACAAATTACCTTTAATGTAACGCGCAAAATAAGTTAAACGGGCTGAAGTTAGTCAGTTAATCCGGCCTCTACACCTCTGGTCATTGTTTAGTATGAAAACAATAGCTGTGACTCGTGACTAGCTTCAGGCCGGACAAGTTATTTTGCGCGTGTTGTAAATTATGATAGTTTTTCAATAGAACTTGTAGACAGTGTATACAAATTATAGACCATTTACACGAGTCACTTTATTGAGACAATCCTGTAAGCCTGACTCTCAATCATACAATGTCAATAACAGATTGTCGTATTGGATTGTCTCATGGCCAATTTCAATAAACTATCTTAGTTTGAATCTCCGGATCGATCCCATAAATAAACCAATAATATAGTTCCAAGGTCACGAAAACTACTTATTTTGAGTCTTTGATATTTGAGATCGATGTGGATATTTGAATCGTTGAATGCTGAAAGGTAATTATGCAGTTTAGGATAAAAATTATAGACGAAAACTATTGTCGGTTTACTATGAAAGCAAGTGGTGAAATATTGATTTGAATGTTTTTTTACACTATCTGCAAGTTTTTTTTTAAAAAGTATCTAAAATAAAAAAATAAAACATGTTTTGTTATCAAAACAAAGTTCTATTGTTTTTGTTTATTCCTTATTTACATTTTTGAATACCATCACATTTCAAATTAAATGATATTTATTCGATGTCATTATTGTTCTGTGTTATACAATCGGGCCATATCAAAGGAACCCATACTCACTATACATGAAGTTAGGTCTCAAAAATTGTAAAAACTTAGTATTGCATAAAGAAAATGGCGCGAATTAATTAGTTAGTTTTAAGAGTTTATTTACTTTTAATAAGTTTGTCGACCTTTATGAATTATATATTTAATTTTATTTTTTTTGTTTTATTTCCGAAAAAACGTAATTGTCCGGCTCGAAGGACCACTATTTGAATCATAGACAATGTTATTTACGTAAGTAGTTGTCTGTGATTTGAATAATTGAAATGGTGTAAGATATATTAAGGCGTTGTCATCTCAAAGAATCAGTAGATTTTAGTTTTAATAATGTATATTTACAGATACCCGACAACCGTATATCTAACCAGCGGTCAGCCTCCGTGACGCAGTGGGCAAGTAGCCGGTTGCATAGTGTGAGGCTGTGGGTTCGATTCCCGCACCTAGACAAATGTCTGTGTGATCCAAAAATATTTGTCTCGGGTCTGGTTGTCGTGGGACCGCAAGTCCCTCGTAGATCCTGATACCCAGGATACAGGTTTACCTACCTAGTGTGGGGTCAGGACTATGTGTGTGACTGTTAGGTGTATTTATTTATTATTTAACTTTCGAGCAACCTGGTTTAATTAAAATTAATTGGGTAGTTGCCTATCTGATTTTACAACCATCAAGGAACTCTTCGCGAATATTCAATCATCTATTTCCCGTCTCAGTACCACTCGTCATCGGACGAAGGTTTATTAATGCCACTTGAACGCTTAATTTAAGCGACACGAGATAATTTTATCGTGAAAAACTAGTTTTATCTGGTTATATCTATATGTCTATCGAAACTAACATGGTTGCGTAGAAGATTGATGGCCGTTCCCAATATTCTGTCTATCGACAGATTTTCTTGCCGGCAATAAAATGTTGACACATTTTGTATGGAAGATCTGTCAAAACACTATTGACAGTAAGCAAATCTGTCGATAGATAGAATATAGGGAACGGCCATGATTCGACTCGGTATGTCAAAAGTAAAGTTTAGGATATTTGTTAATCCATGCCTTAATGGCTGAATGGATTTGCATAAAATTTGGCACACAGGTAGACCATGACCTGGTTTATAACACTTATAATACCGAGGAAGACCACCACGCGGGCGGAACCGTGAGCAAAAACTAGTTTTTAATGAAGCGATCGAGTCGTCTATCCTATTGCCAACTCCATATGTTACGGAAGATTATGCATATTTTTACGACCAGCCGTCGCTGGAGGGCAGAAGAGTTGTCTTCTGATTCTACAAATCTCGCAAATATCGTTGCCTCGCCTGGGAGTTGAACCCATCACTAGATTTACTATTAACAGCCAAATCAGTTCGACTAATGATGTCTCATTGGCCTCAACAACTGTGAAAACTGAAAAAGCTAAACACAGACGAATAAATCTACAAGACATCACATTATAGAACTCTTGCTCGCTAATCTTAATACTGGCTGTATGGAAGACGCAGCTCATCTGTCGCCACGCCCCATTAATTACCGAAACTATTCAACAGGACGGCTATATGACAGCTAGGATTGGAGAATGTCGACACTTAATAGGAAAAGCCCACTCTTGTATCCCCAAGTTTATTTCCGTCCCATGATGTGTTAAAAGGCGAGCCATCGCCATACCGGGCACAAATCCTAATCCTAGACGACTCATGTATGATTTTTCGAACTGAAAACTAAAAAACTACTTGCGATTACTCGACCTACAATTTGAACCCAGGACTTTGACATTTAATACGACTTTAAAATTATAATTATGAGTAGCGTTTCAATATTCGAGCATTACCCTGTCAGCCAAACTATTAGCGGTTATTTACCTACTTTGATGTCACGTTATTTCTTAATGTGTGGCGTCTTTAGTCGTATTGGGCTGTGACGCGAAATGATCTATTTGTAATATACCTAATTTTGTGCCAAGTTTTACAATTCTCGTGAGGTGACGAAAAAAGTGTTATTGTTCTACGGTCACTGACCGTCATTTATGCTGACATTTAGAAATAATTTCATATTTTTAGTCAAAATTCAGTACTGGGTAGTACCTACTGACTACTGAGCTTTTAAAGCTGCTGAGCTGAGCTTTCAGCTGAGCTGACTTTTTAACCTTTCAACACACCCAAAAAACTAATCAAGTGTCATTATGCACGTCTCAGAATTAAAAATGAAATAGGAACAGATAATATCGCAAACTTTTGTTGGAGATGTTGCACCTCTACTCACCTCTTCTGGGAATATGCGTGGTTATCTATGTTGGAAGTGAAAACGTATCGGTGTTCATCATATCGAATTCGACACGACAAAAAATAACTAAATAAAATATATCATTGAAAAATAATCTGACAATCAAAAATATCGATATTTTTGAGCATGCCTAGGCGTGGCTGTATGAACTAAATAGATATTACATTCTCAGTTCACCAACCTGCAATAGGCTAGGGTAGTGGACTATTGCCCTAACCCCTTTGTGAGAAGATGCCAAAAAATATCGGTGTGCATGTATTTATAGATATAAAATAATAATTTATATCTGAAGAAAACACTTTTTGCTGCTGGTGTTGACTTTAAACAATATGTATAGGTAAATTACTGATGTCAAAATAGAAACGTCTTGTGCTATTTTATTTAGCTGAAAATCCAGTAAAAATACCGAATCGATTTCGATAAGGCATTCAAACATTTCAACTTGCTTGCATGCTTGTTTGCATTAAGCTTGTCAACAAACATTTCAACGATCAGTCCTTTATGAATAATAGCCTTTGCTCGCGGCTCCGTCCGCTCGAACGGCCTTTTCCGGGATAATAAGTAGCTTATGTTACTCAGTGATAATGTAGCTTTCTAACGGCAAACGAATTTTTGAAATCGGTCCAGTTATTCGTTACATACAAAAATACAAATCTTAGTGTAGATATCTACACTAATATAATAGAGGTAGACTATCTAGTCCGAGCTTTTTTTAAATCCTAGACAAAGGAAAAAATCTGTCCTATGCCATATCACAGGCCTTAAAGAAGAAGGGAGCGTTGAATAGGTGTAATAATCAAAATTCCGCCATTTCCTCGGTCAACGCCACCTTAGGGGGGATATATGGCAGACTTCGGAGAATGACTAGGGCGTCCTTCCTGAACACAGAGTCTGTTGCCCCCCTCTGGTCCATTGTCTGACAACATTTTTAAGGGAGAATAGAGTGAAGTGGTCTATTTTGACACTTCTGGATACCTAAATACGACAGAAGTCGCGGGAAAAGCTATTCAGGTGATTTATTCTAAATTCAAAACGCGGAAATGAGAATCGCCTTGAAAACAGAAACAAACACAAAATCAATTCTAAAATCCCTTAACATTTACTAAAATAAATGTGTTTCAAGTTTATCATGGTCTAAAAAGCGCGGTCTAAATCGGGATGCACGTGCGACAGGTGATGGCCGACATGTTAATGATAAGTTAATTTGTACTCTACGACTGTGTGATAAAGTTCGGTTTCTAATACAGGCAAAGTATTAGATAATCACTATATAAAATTAAACTTGTGTTTTTATTTATATAAATTTCATTTCTTTTTGCTTTTATTCTCTTCGTATCTACACAAAATGAAAAAGTATGTACATATTAGCAGAGGAGGCATGTAGAGAAAATTTGCAAAGGGGTAGAAATAAAACGACATTGAAAAGGCATTTTCGGGAAACGAAACAGTATCATATGCCTTTTCTGAGAACAGAAGAAAACATTCTTCTTCGTCATTCTGTCAATCTTTTTCACAATAATGATACAACAGAAATCTGCTATTTGACCTAATTAATTCGCGTACAACACAACAACACGTAATCACTCCTGAACAGTTTTCAATACTACTATGTTATGAGAAACGTCAGTAACAATATAGGCTATAAAAAACTACTTTTTGTGTTTTATTGACTCACGGGGGCGGAGTCGGGTGCAAAAGCACCTATACCTATGTAGATTATAATATTATTGATACTTGTAGTTGACAAGTACGCGTGGAGCGTAGACATCGAGCCCTTGCCCCTTATGTGGCTCCTGACTGTCTATTAGACGCAGTGATACTTCTAGTTTCGTTACAACTAGTCGGAGAGATCTTTAAAAGGTAAGAACTGACTTGAATAATATGCATTTGTTTATTTTTACAATGTTCATATTACGCTTTAATTCAGAACGCCAGAAATCCTGTGTTTATGTTTTTTGTGATTACCTATCTACGTAAAAAATACGTTTTATTTAATGATTTAAAATCAGTATACCATCAAAAAAGTATTAAATTCAGAAATTATTATCACTTCCTTCATAAAAAAACGGATATGTTTCGGTAGGTATTTTCACATTTACGTTTTTGATGGGATATTATTTTCTTTGTGGTAATAATTTTCTCAGATCGACTGTTTATATACTTAGTGCTCGTAGATGCATACTTATTAAAATGAGTCAGTCTTTTTTAAGATTTGTGATTAATTAAGAGAAGCGTATTGAAATTTAATAACATTAGGATTAAATAAAATTAATTTAAAGTGATTTACTCAAAATAATTTTAATCATGTACAAGGTCAATATAATGTTCTGGCACATAAAGATCATAAAATGTTTGATGCGCATGTTAATGCTCCGTAACTTCTTGTGATTTGATAATTTAACACCACGCGTTATTTTAGTTTCCGTGTTATGTTCTACAAAGCGTCATTGTGACGTCATATCATTGCATCAGACACAAAATTACAATGTATCCGATCCGAATAATTTATTTTTTTAATCCGTCAACGACATTTATCTTTCTGCCTTATTATACAAGCTAAGCTCTCTCCCACCGCAATAAATCTTATTTTTCTGCAATTTTTAAAAAAATCAGCACGTGTAAAGTTTGTAAACGCTTGGATTTCCAGAAATAAATATTACGCTCTCTCCAGCAGCCATCGGTTGTGTGCCAAACTTTTCCCGCCCTTACTGCTTACATCGGTCAGTTAACACGCAAAACCGCGCGAAGCTAGCCGTTGTAACCGTCAAATTTAATACAAATTTAAAAAGTGTCAATATAGTTTATTTAATTGTTGTGGCAGTGAAACAATAAGCATACAGCCATGGCGGATGAAGAATACTACCACATCGTCACACGCATGGAGGAAATTACAGAACAAGAAGACAGACATTTAGCTGGCGCACGAAAAGAGATACGAAACGATTTAACAGTAATAATACCAGAAAATCCTTTCCCAGATATAGAAGTTGACGCTTACCCGCCATTAAAATTTTCGTGGGTTATACCTAAAAAGTTAGCGGCGATGGCGTTCCCTAGAAATAAGGAGAATCTTAAGTTTTTAGTGAATCAAGGTATTACACACCTGGTAACACTAACGGCGGGAAAGAAGCCTCCAGTTGATGATATCTCAAGGCTCAGATGGACAGAAGTGCCTGTAGAAGAGTTTGAAGTCCCAAGTATAGAGCAAATTAAAAAGTTCATCGATGTGTGTAAACGAGCTGATAAAAATGGAGAGGTAAGGTCGAGAATACTTCTTTCATAATAACGTACGCGAAAGGCCGTCTGGGTTGGTACCACCGCTTTGTCTATTTATGCCGCCAAGCAGCCGTGTGTAAGCACTGCTGTGATCCGGTTTGAAGGACATTGAAGCCAGTGAAATTACTGGACATTATGAGACATAACATATTATGTCTCGGGGTGACGAGCGCAGTGCTTTGTAATTCAAAATTCTGCGTGGTGTTGCTTGTTTATGGGCAGGCGTGACGCTTACTATCAGGCGAGCGACCTGCTCATTTCGTCACTCATACTAATAAAAAAAATAAAAAAAAATAGGGGTCATAATCATTTTACAAATGTATTCTCATCAGTCGTCAAATATAAAAAAAATACAACCTAAAGGTAAAGTTACACTGTCCGTGAAACATAATATTTCAAAAAACATACATTATTTGTCCGGTATTAGTATATGTGCGAATATGGCGACAGTCTCACCCCTTACCACATCATGGGACGGAAATAAGCTCGGTAAACCGTGGGCGCATTATGCACTTCTGTCTACCCCTTTGGGGATACCGGCGTTATGTTCATGACGTCATACAACTTACCGAGTAGCATGATAAATATATCGATCTGTGTCTCAACTCTGTTATTTCTCTGAAATGTCTGTAAGTATAAATCGATTTATACAGACATTTCTAAAAAGATCTTTACGGCTCCCGTCATGGTGCAAGCGTGTAGGCGGTAGACAAACGAGAAACTGTGGTATTAATTCCCGTATCGGATAAATATTGTCTAATGCGCAAAGAGTTTAATGTATATAACTATACAAGCTACGCGGTTCATAGAAATTGCGCTTCTAAGTTATGGCCAATTGACCGTAACTCAATATTACTATCTCGCTTACTCTCAAGCAGAACATCTCTCGCGCTCTTTGTTTGCGAGCTGTCAAACTTCCGCATAATGAGACGCAATTTTAATTCTAAACAGTCTTTTATATTATCTAGATGTCCGTCGAACAACATCCTAGGGTCTAAATGAAAACCAGCGCCAAGCACTTAGTGTATGGTGCATGCCGATTTGGATCCTTTTGGCGCGGTCGTGGTGGGACACATACCGTCTACAGTGGGTGGGTATCTAGGTATCCCCCCACCTACTACTTATAAAAATATTTTGTCTACAACAATTTTTCATGTACCACCTAACGCCTGCCAATACTCGTAAATGCTTTCTTTCTTTCTTTTAGTATACATTAAATTCTTTGTAATGAGCAATGGTTGTCCTGCTGTTCTGCATTGAAAATCTTTACGTTTTTAGGGGTTGTTTTATGCTGTAAATCGAAACGAAATGACGATTTTTTTTTACTGGTGGGCACGAGTTTTTACTACTGAATGATAGGGTTTAGGCCTTAGTCCACCACGCTGGCCTAATGCGGGTTGGCAAACTAACATACCTTGGAATTCTTATAGAGAACTTCTTAGGTATGCAAGTTTCCTCACAATGTTTCCTTCACCGTTAAAGTAAGCGATAAATTAACGATTAATACATAGCTAACTTAAAAAAGTCAGAGTTGCATGCGCTTGGGGATGGTTTCGAACCTGCGACATGTCTCGACAGTTCGTACCACTCCACGCTAAGCAATCGCTGCTACCAATCAGCCAGTATCAATTTAAAAATCAGTTTTAAAAACTTAGGAACAGACTTCAACCACAGTTGGCGGATAAATCGATGTACCTACATACATAAAAAAGCAAAAAAAAGCGTACCGAATTGAGAACCACCTCCTTTTTTGAAGTCGGTTAAAAATAAATCAGAATTTACATACATACATACGCACTCACGCCTGTAGTCCCCGAAGGGGTAGGCAGAGGTGTAACCAGTACACCCACATTTCGCCGAGCGTATCTCCGTCCCATTATGTGCTAGGGGGCGAGCCTATCGCCACACCGGGCACAAATTCCCGACTCCGGGCTGATACTGAGCTTTTCGTAATAGAAAAACCCAACACCACTACCCGATCCGGGGATCGAACCCGAGACCTCAGCTTTGGCCTCAATACGCGTACACATTACAATTGCGCCACCGAGGCAGTCAGAATTTACAGTTCTCTCATTATTAGGTGATGGGCATCCACTGCCGGCAGGGCCGCAGCCGTTCCGGCGTGATGTTATCGTGCTACTTGGTACACTTCCACAGGTTCCTTCCAGACCAGGCCATGAATGTCATCAGGATGATTAGACCAGGTGAGGCAAACACAACAGACAAACTTGAGATCAAGAATCTCAAGCTTAGGATCTGCGTTGATGGACAAAGTGAAAGGTGTAGCGAATAGCCCATTCCCTGTATTTATAAAATTTACTGCTACTATACAAGTGACAGCCTCCGTAGGCGAGTACCGGCTGTGATTCTGTGAAGCGAGAGGCCGCGGGTTCGATTCCCTCACAAAGACACGACGAGACAAAATATTTATATTTGTGTGATCAACAAATGTTGGTTTCGGGCCTGAGTATTTTCTCCCCAGAGGGATTGACGTCGAAAAATTGTGATTTTCTCATGTAAAATTTTATAAGTGCAGTATTTTATACGCAACAGTAAATAATACGAAAAAGAAACCCTTTTGTTAAAAACACAATCAAAATTGGTTTAAAAATGAGCCCGCAATAATGATTTTAAATATTGGTGGGCGCGTAGTGGGGACATATCACTATCTCACTCGCACGCGTGCACCGTAATAACCATTTTGTATAGTGACGTCAAGGTATGCGTCATCATTTGATAAATACTCCTTCAATTAGATTTGAATGGATTTGAGCGTGATGCTATTACATCAGGCGAGCGACCTATTCGTCTCGTCATTCAAGCAAATAATAAAAATATTCATCCAAAGACTTTAATGTATAAGTACTACTAGACGGGCTGTTTAGAAGTAAAATTGCGTCACATAACTCGGGAGTTTGACAGCTCACAGACACGGAGCGCGATAGAGGTTCTAGTTGAGAGTAAGCGAGATGGTAATATTGAGTTACAGTTGACCGTAAGTAACTTAGTGGTCCAATTTCTGCCTGCCTCGGTGGCGCAGTTGTAATGAGTACGCGTTACGACTGAGGCTGACGCAGAGGTCTCGGGTTCGATCCCCGGGTCGGGTGAAAGTGATATTGGGTTTTTCTATTACGAAAAGCTCAGTATTACCCCGGAGTCTGGAATTTGTGCCCGGTATGGCGATAGGCTCACCCCCTATCACATCATGGGGCGGAGATACGCTCGGCGAAATGTGGGTGTACTGGTTACACCTCTGCCTACCCCTTCGGGATTACAGGCGTGAGTGCGTATGTATGTATGTAATTTCTATGTATCGTCCAGCTTGTCTAGTAGTAATTAGTATAAATAATAATATAATAATAATAAATACACCCAACAGTCACACACATAGTCCTGACCCCACACTAGGTTAACCTGTATCGTGGGTATCAGGAACTACGAGGGACTTGCGGTCCCACAACACCCAGACCCGAGACAAATATTAGTGGATCACACAAACATTTGTCTCGGTGCGGGAATCGAACCCACGGCCTCTCGCTTCGCAGCCGGCTACTCGCCCGCTGCGCCACGGAGGCTGTCATTATACATTAATACTTTGTATTCATCAAAGTATCCTATTATTCCAGGATCATGCGACTTCGCTGAACACGAAGAGGCGGTAGGCAGATACTTCGAATACCTCACCGAAGACAATCCGGTGAAGTTTGGAGTGAGCGGTGAAGTTATGGAGGAGTTTGTGGCAACTGCTAAGGAGTGCACTAAGAAAGTTCTCAACTAACTGTGATATCTGTGATTAAATTGTTTTGTTATAAAATATTTTATTATTGTTTAAAAATAATACTAGCCCTGTATATATGTCCCACTGTTGGGCGCGGACCTCCTCTACTGAATGAGAGGGGTTGGGCCTTAGTCCACCACGCTGGCCTAATGCGGGTTGGCAGACTTCACATACCTTCGAAGTTCTTATGGAGAACTTCTCAGGTATGCAGGTTTCCTCACTATGTTTCCTTCACCGTTATTTAGCAAGTGATAATTAACAATTAATACACATGTAACTAAGAAAAGTCAGAGGTGTATACTCTCAGAGCTGGTTTCGAACCTGCGACTTTCGTCTCGACAGTCCATACAACTCCTCACTGAGCTATCACTGCTATTTATTATTTTATTTTTGTTTGCCTACTGTAGATTCATAGTCTGTTTTAGGGCTCCGTACCGTGTTTGACCTTGCCCTATGCTCACCTTTCCTTAAAAGAACCATGCGGAAACAGTTTCATGGTCTCGTCTATCTCGGCTCAAACAGCTAAGTTCGCAAAATTTTACTTGTGTCGGACCATACAGCTGTGAAATAGTTTGCCGGCACACCCTCCTTTGTACATACAACTAAGCCGCAATAATTCTGATGACCTACGATAGAAACCTTACTTGTCTGTCGTTGGTCAACACTATTCTTAGATTGGGCTTTGCAGAGCCACGCTTCAAAGAATCCCAAAAAGTTCCTACGGGACCCTTATCTATCACTAAGCCTATCACTTTTCATCCACCCTTCAAATTTAAATATGACCACCCTGGGAGTAAACCCTATCGAATACAAAGATAATCGTCCAAACCTTCCTTCGTTTTGTTCGTCGGTTAAAACCAAAGACAAGACAAGAGATAAGATACTATGTATACTACTAGACAAGCCGCACGGTGCGTTGAAATTGCACCACTAAGTTACGGTCAATTGACCGTAACTCAATATTACCATCTCGCTTACTCTCAACTAGAACCCGTATCGCGCTCCCTGCCTGTCAGCTGTCAAACTCCCCAGTTATGTGACGCAATTTTACTTCTAAACAGCCCGTCTAGTAATATACATTGAAGTCTTTGGGTCTTACCTAGATGGGTACGTAGAAAAATCTACAAAAACTCAATCGCGTGTTAGCTTTTATAATATAGGAATTTTCTTTCTGCCTGGCGTTATTCCGGTTTAATGCCAGGGTCCGCCTTCTCAACGGAGAGCTATAAGTATAGGATATATATGTATTGTCAGGATTTAAGGCACATTAGATACTTTCATCGTATTACCTACTTATATGTTTACGTGGAAAACTCTTTATCTATCTGCAATGTACCTACTGCGGAATCGTAACTCCTGTAAGTAAATAGGTTTGTAAAGCAGAAAATAAAACAAAAAGAATCCTCGGGATATTTGTGGGAAAGAAGTGGCGGAAGAAACCCATCAGTAGATAGATACGTATATACACAACTAATATAATATTAATACATAACAGTCACAAATAATACTTAGCTTTAGGTGATCCTTCAGCAATTCACGTATCCACTTGTCACAATAACGTGGTTTATCACAATCTATTTTACACATTTAGGCACTAAATACATTTAGTTTTAGCAATCCAACGGAACTTCGCACTGTATTGATAACATAAAACTAAATGATTCTCTTTATATTACGAGACACCACTTTTTACAGTTCGACATATAGTTTTTCCACTCCGTTATTAAAACCACCAGATAAATATTAACTACCCTCAATATAAAAAAAATACTGACGCAGACACTATGGCGTGTCTACTAGGTATATACAATTTGAAATCAGTGTCCATATTCATAAATAAGTTTTTAATGGATGCAGCGATTGTACCTACCTATTATAAAGCTTTTAAAATACAAAATCACAATAAAATCATGCAATATGAGTAATAAATAGGTACATACTTTATTATTTAAGAATATAGTATTTACATATAATAATCAATTAAGCGAAACTTTTTTCACTCATTTAAATAAAACAACGATCGAACCTACTAAGTATATTATTATATGTTCCTACTTACTTATTTATATAAGGTTGGGTTATGGGCTTAGGCCCCTTACAAATATATATTTTATCTATGGTAAGACGCAAGTTTTTGATATGATTAAATATCAAAATAAATGTATTTCTAAATGGCTTAATAGATTTTAAACATAAGATTATTAAACCCAGATTTCAAATTAAAATTGCATACAAAACGGTCAATTCGTTTATGTGCTAAAAGACACACAAAGGGGTCGAAGTTATAAGACCCCTCTTTTTCTTGGAGATTAAAAAATTATCTGCTACTAAAATATTTAACGTAACTGCTATTTGTACCATTAGTACCCATCATCTTGCCATTGCTATTTTTCCGCCTATCATATTTTTCACTGTCTGCAAAATGCAAATGTAATCAATATTCGTTAAACAGAACATCAATGGAATGGAAGCATTCGTACACAAAACGCTTTAATAATTAAATATACAGTTGAGATTGTTTACATGATCCTCAAGATCATTCATGTTTATACGATCTAAAAATAGAAACGCAATTTATGAGAAACAACATCAATCATAGTGTTAGGAAAGTAAAGTGCTGGTAAAAGTCGTGAGGGTTTATTCAACCCTATTTGACATCCTTCGCATATCAAAACGTCCTATATTTATTTTATTAACGGCGATAGATAAAAAAAATTGTGTAGGTTGTTTTATGTATGAGTGATTTATTATGTATACACATCCATACTGGCTGTACGACGAGAGTCCTTGGTCTGATCATGCGTTCGCGCGCATTCTGGATCACAGCGTACAGGGAAGGTACAAGAGTTACTCGGTGTTCCATTCTTTTTCCACTAGATCTTATCCCACTCGCAGTGGGGTCAGCGCAACTTATTTTTTAACATATGTTACAGAAAGTTTTGGCTTGGTAGTTTTTACGACCGGCCGCTTGCCTGACCTCAACCCCTTTGGGGAGAAAACACTCAGACCCAAAACATATATTTGTGGATCATACAAATATTTGTCTCGGTGCGGGAATCAAACCTGCGGCCTCTCGTTTCACAGACGGCTACTCGCACACTGCGCCACGCAGTCGGTGTTGTTTCATTGAGAGAATTTATAACCATTCATCTATACAAATAATTAATTAAAGTAGTTATTTACTGTACAGGTTGCGCAATCAGTCGATTAGTTATTGTAACAAGAATTGTTTCACATTATTTAAAGTCTGCATCATTTGTTCATAAACAGCGATAGGTCAGCGGGGAGTGGTACCTACGGACTGCCGAGACGAAAGTAGCAAGTTAACATTTCGCATAATAAGTACCTATCTACCTATTGATTGATATATTAATGATTATATTATTTTAACATAACATAAATTCACGCCTATACCCTGAAGAGGTACGCAGAGGTGCAACTAGATCTGTACCCACATTTTTTATTTCCGTCCGATGTTTTTTTTAGGAGCCTATCACCATACTGGTTATTTGTAATATGTACCTAAAGCGTCCCAGGTTGTTCCGCCATCTCTTCTTTGTCCTAGCAAGTCCCTATTTGCCTGTTATGACAGCCACCCCATTATATTAATATTATTTATTAATAAAAGGGAGAAAGACCCCTGTATCAATTTATTATGTATGATCTGTGGATGATACCTACATAAGTACTTCGAGCCCTGGCTGACATGAAAATAAATATCTCATTTCTGAATTCTCCGATACATATTACACGGGAACGTACAATAAATATTAATTTGTTAACAGTAAATACTTATAGATAATTTCAATGCCATAATTTCTAAATGTCTATTTAGGTGCGTGTGGAAATGTCATTAAATCTGGCACTGCCAATAGATGTTGCCAATCACTACGTACCATTGGCATTGTACCAAAACAACTTATAAATGTCTGCGATCGCTCTCTACAGAAATAAACTCAGGAGCAGATTGACTGATGACAAGCGATTGACAGACGATTTGATAAAATACCTCAATTAACAGTTCGCTTGCCTGAAAAACACTCGCTTATTTTATTTTTGTTTTCTTTTTTATTTGTGTTGTACATACGTATGTTAAGTATGTCGTTGTCTGTGACAAATAAATTGGTTTTCTTTCTTTTTCGGAGATTCTAGATAGATATGGAATTTTGTATAGCAGAGGCTGGCAAACCAGCAAGTGGGTACCTAAGTGATCGCATCACCTATAGACACCCACATTATACGAATCATGGATGCGAAGTGGAAAGGGGATTCAGCCTTCCCTATCTCAATCATCGTACGAAACGCAACAGCATGCTACTTTACGTCTATTTTCTGTGAGACAATGATATCGCCCCGGTTGAATCGGTCATTCATGCTGTAAGCAAAAAGGTCTACAGCGTGGTTCTTCCACTCATAAAATCCTAGCCCTCTCTCTAGCCTAACAGAGTGCCAATTCCGATCTCGATCAGAGTTTTCTTTCTAAGGACTTTGACATATTATAAGTAGGTACATAGAAGCGTAGCTATTCGTTCAGCCACGTCTTGAAAATATTGGCAAGTCTTAAAGAGCACGTTCGCACACGTCACGAGTCAATCCGTTTTCAAACATTATTTCCCGTGTTGTGAGGAAGTGTTTACATAAATGTCTACTGTATCCAAAAGAACGAATGTAAAACTAGCAAAATTGTTTTACAAATATGCGGAAGAACATAAAGAAGGAGATGATAAAGAACAAACAGATCAAGAGAAGGCAGCTGAAGTTATCGAAGAGGATTATGAAGCATATCCACCGTACAATTTCTCGTGGTTTATAGAGAACAAAGTGGCTGCTATGGGATGGCCGCAAACTGTGGCAAATCTCAACTATTTGGTAGACGTTGGTGTTGATCATTTAATAACGTTGTCGCCGGAGAAGATCCCGCCGATTTTAGAGTGCAAGAAGAAGTTGAAATGGACGGAGATTAGAATAAAAGAGTTCGGTGCGCCGACGTTGAAGCAGATTCTGCATTTCATCGAGATATGTGAACGTGCTGAAATTAGGGGTGAAGTGAGTATTCTTATCCTTTAAAGTTAAAAGACAAAGGAAAAAAACAAAGTTACATCGAAAGTGATGGATTAAATCAATAATCATAACGTTTAACAAAACTTAGAAACCAACGTCAAGCAATATCATGTTAATTCCAATACAATAACACAATCGTGACGAGCGTGTACTGTTGTCCGTTGAGGAGTTTCTTTTTTTTCTCCGTACTCCGTCATCAGATCTTAATCAAATTTATATGAGACCACATCGCTGCTAAACTCTATCGAGTGAACTCTATCTATTTTCCAACAAAATCGGTCCACTATTGCCGGAGAAATCGATGTAGGTAGATAAATTAAAAAAAAACGCACCGAATTGAGAACCTTCTTCTTTTTTGAAGTTGGTTAATAAATCTACAGCATTTTGAAATAACTATGTACTTAATAGAATCATCAATTCGTCTCATTGGTTTAGTGATAGCGTAGGTACGCACTAACTTGTGAAACTATTGAGATTTAAACACAATGGGCAACCCAGATTCCCCCCAATAAAAATGTGTGATGTTTTGTTTGGACTTTAGACAAACATCATGAGTCATTCGGGATAATTATTTATGCCTGATATGACGATAGGTTCGCCTCCTATCACATCATAGAACGGAAATGGGCTAGGCGAAACTTATTTACGGGGGTATACCTTTTTTATATGGCACAGGTCGAAAACGAGCAAGTGGGTCACCTGATGGTAAGTGATCTCCTACGCCCACAATACCAAAAGAATAAAAATGGATAATAAAGGGATTGGGAAGGGGAGGTGGGATTTGGGCCTCCCGGATATCTCACTCACCGTACGAAATGCAGCAGCAAGCTGCTACTTTACGTTGGTTTTTGAACGAGCCCATTCATGCTGTAGACATTAGACAAACGCGTCTACAGCGGCATATGGCTCAACCCGTCAAAATGATGGTTTAATGAAATGTATCATTGAAACACCTATATTTAGAGTTAAAATTAAATTCCAGGTGATAGGAGTCCACTGCCGGCACGGTCGAGGTCGCACGGGGACCATGCTCGCGTGCTACCTCGTGCACTTCAAACACATGGCGCCGGAGAGAGCTGTCCTCACTGTCAGGGTACAAAGACCTGGTACGTGATATTGAATTTTATTCTGGCAAAAAGACTCACGTGGTATGTAAAGGTAGTCCAAATACAGAGTTGAATGACGTTGCATTATGCATCTGTCGCGTCTCCAGAACTCCAGACAGCCACGCTGTACCTACCACTTTTAAAAATGCTTTGAATATTTTTGTATCTAATAACACTATTTGATATGCCTAAATGGAAGGTCCGTCGTATGCGAGAGACCGTCTGGGTAGGTACCACCACTGTCTATTTCAGCCACCACGCAGCACTGTCGATAGCAAGAACGGACTCGACTGCGGTAACTGCGGTCGTAAATGTAATGTACCATAAAAAAATATTGACATGTAAAAGTGATATTTATGATCCAATTTACAGAATAAATTATTTGAATTTGAATTTAATACTATTTTCTCACAGAAATTTTACACGAAGTAGCAGCGCAGTGCTTTGTCTAATTCTGCCGCCAAACAGCAGAGATTATGTTTCGGTTTGAAGGACATTGAAGCCAGTGAAATTAATGTGCATTAAAAGACTTAACATCTTATGTCTCAGCGATGAGATTAGTCCGGTCATGCCATGCAATGCTTTGAAATATTCTGTGTGTATTACCATCAGGCGAGCAACCAGCTCGTTACGACATTCAAGCTAACAAAAAAGTAAGCGTCATTCTTAGTTTATCTGCTACGTCGTGGACTCCAAGGCGACCGCAAAGGTACTCATTACGTTATTTATCATCATACGTGATGATAAACGAGTACATAGGCCTAGTACGAGTTACAAATACGTTCACAGTTTTCGAATTCGTATAAAATTACTACCGTCGAAGTGTCAAACTAGTAATTCATACGGTAACAAAGGAAATAATCGCTTGAAAACTAATTTCATATTCTATTATTATGAAATAAAATAAACCATATAATTAATTTTAATTCATCATAGTTCCCACTAGTGGCTACTAATATTTGACGTATTGAGAGAAAACGAAAACTTTCATCGTTTTACAAAACTCATAAAACTTGTACTAGGCCTGCAGTAAAATAGCTAAATCCCTATCATTCCAGGTTCATGCGAAACCTACGAGCAAGAGAAAATGGTCTGCCACTACCACGACTGCGAGCGAGGTACGATCGAAAAGCCGGACTACCGTATCGTGGACAACAAACTATACTTCGATTTTGCTGTAAAATATCTGTTTGACGGCGAAGAAGATCAACATAAAGTCGCAGAAGAAATAGACGAACCTAAAGAAGAAGAAGTAAAAATAGTGTGCAAAGATCAACAAGTTAAAATCAAGTTGCCGAAAAAGAAATCAAATGCTATGGTTATAAACCATAAGATATATTTTTGATAGGTCAGACATTTTATATGGCATGGCAGGCTTAACATAAGCGACTCGAGATAGTTTTATCGACTCGTTTTGTCGTGAAAAAATAGTGTAACTGGTTAACTATCGAAGCTAAAAAGCTTTCCGGTTATTAAAGCAAAGATAAACTATTGCCGTCTGATTTTCTCGTGTTATCTATAAATCTCTTATTGCTCTGTATGTTCTTACAGTATAAACGCAAAACCAATCGGCAAAGTGTATTCTCTCGCATGCGAGATAGATATCTCGTGGGCTTATGTTAAGCGGCCGTGTCAACTTATGCCTTTACCTGTGAGTTTTATTTTATAACCTTAGAAACAAGATGCATTTATAATAAGGTTGCATAATTGGTTTTACAAAATTGTAAGAAGGTCATTCAGTGCTTAAGGCAATAATAGTAAATTTTATTAAAAGTAGTTTTTATACTGTTACTTTATAACAGCAATCAGTTGAAAAGTCTAGGATGGAAAGCATGCATTCGCAAGCACAAAAATATTATAGTAATATTCTACCTTAGAATGACAATAAAACATTGTAAAACATATTTTTTTTTAAATATCGATAAAATTACATTATCTTTGATAATAAAGCTTTTTATTAAATAACATTTTTACATAAACCCAATAAAACAATTTTGTTTTGAGATATATTTTTTTTACAGCGTATCTATCTTGGTCCAGGGAAGTTTTAAATAAATTATAACTTCACATTGTACATTAATGCCATTTACACAAACGTTAGTTAATTTTAGTTGACTCCTAACGCGTAACATGTATCAAAACGATGCAAGATCGACCTATACCTACGTTGCACCGCGTCGTCACACCGCTTCGATGATTGTGGGGCGTTAGGGGTCAACTAAAGTTAAGGTTAAGCATACAACGGTGAAAGCGGCCATAATGGTCAATTTACATTGATATCGCAACAAACTCTTACACCCGGATTCTGAAAGGCTGATTAAATCAAGATTATTATTATTTTTAAAATTATGGCTCAGTCCCTTTGGTCAATTCCGCCAACATCAAGTGGGGCATACACATTAAGAATTGAAAAAGTTAAACCACTCAGAAGCGAGATATGTAGTTGATATATCTAAAAGAAAGATTAAAATGCTACAAACAAAACAATTACAGATACACTATTATTCAATTCTATTATAAATCATTACAAGTTATTCTGTATATAAAAATTAAATGATGAAACCATACAAAAAAATGCAAATCTACAGTCATTTAACAGAACTTTGATTCTGACAAATCAATTTAAGTTGATGAAACGTTATTGAATGAACAATGTAATAATATCTGTAGGCCAATTCTCGTAATTTTAAACGTTCATAATATCATTCCGATCTAATCTCAGCATCAAGAAAGTTGCAAATGGCATTCTCTTAAACCAATATAATCAACGTCAAATGTGAACATAGATCGTAATGAGATTGAATGTAGAATAAAAGTTGACTGAAGCCAAAATGGTATAATGCTGCTGTTAATGCTAGGTGCATTTGACGTTGATTATTGGTTTAAGAGAATGCCATTTGCAACTTTCTTGACGCTGAGACTAGATCGGAATGATATTTTGAACGTTCAAAATTAAGAGAATTGGCCTTCAGATGTCTCTCTCATAGCATTTGACATACAATTTTACATATTAATTTAGAAGCTATGTTGTATGTTGAAATAAAATCAGTTTATACGGATTTTATCGCGGTTTTTTAGTCCCGACGTTGCGAAAGCTTTTCAACCTTCGTGGTGACGGGAGAGACTTTCTCGAATAAAACATCCACGATAAAATCCGTATAAACTAGTTTTATTTCAATGTGTAATATTCGGGTAAACATAAGAAATCACAATGTTTTATGTGTTAAATCAAAGGCGTTGTCCACGCTTCTAGCAACTCAATTTCGACTTGACATGATAATCGACAGTTGATTAGTTAATTTTGACATTTTGATCAGCCCTTCAGAAACGGGGTGTATTTAAGATAAAGCTGCGTTAGAACTAAAAATTCTCGCCTCTTCACGGCCGTTCACTGCCATCTCAATGTGAATTGAGCCTTAAGCCACTGTATTATGAAACACTAGCTATTGCCCGCGGCTCCGCCCGCGTGAATAGACTTTTCCGAAACGAAACGTAGCCTATAACCGTCTCCAGGGTCCCATCTATCTCTACATCAAAATTCATCAAAATCGGTTCAGTGATTTAGGCGTGAAAGCGTAACAAACAAATAGTTTTTTTTTTTCATAAAAAGTATCCATGTAACTTCTTATACCTCCAAGAATATGTGTACAAAGTTTCATGATGATCGGTTAAGTAGTTTTCGTGTGAAAGCGTAAACAAACAAACTTACATTCACATATATAATATTAGTATGATTATTAATTCTTCCTCTGAATATGACATCCAAGGAGACCTGGTTTAGCCCACGGCCGCGGCACAACTGTCAAGCTCATCACATGCTGCTGTCTTCTGACTACCACATTGACATTTTGTCCCACTGAATGGGACACAATGTTATGGATTTGGGTGATGTCGGAGAAATTGCTGTGGTTCACCGAGCCAAACTGCAGGATCTCGTCATTGGTGCACAGACCCTGGAATTATAGTTTTGGATTAGTTCAATAAATGCAATGCTTTGTCTATTTCTGCCGCCAAGCACTGTAATATTCAGGTTTGAAGGACATTGAAGCCAGTGAAATTAGTGGACATTATGAGACTTAACATCTTATGCCTCGGAGTGACGAGTGCAGTCCAATGCATTGCAGTGCTTTGTAATTCAAAGTTGTGAAGCTTACCATCAGGCGAGCGAACTGCTCGTTTCGACACTCAAGATAAAAAAAATGCATCATAATCTTATGGTAATGCTTGGTTAATACTTATATTAGGCAATAGCTTCTTGAAAATTACATGGAAAAATGTGTTGATTCTTTTGGAACTTTAATCTTAGTCCAATTTAGGACACTACGTAGAGTAGTCACGGTTCTGCTGTCACAAATCATCAACTAAATTTCCTTGTACCATTGATGGCACCATGTGTCATATTCGTGAACGGGTGGCGCTTATTTGGACTGGTCTATTTTAACTGCTACTTACTATTTACTACATACTACTACTATTAGACTATTCTTACTTTAATTCTATTTATTGTTTTACTAGCTTTTGCTCGCGGCTCCGCCAGCGTGAATGTCATTTTCCGGGATAAAAAGTACCAAGTAGCCTAAGTTACTCCTTATTACATCAGCTAACTGCCAGTGAAAGTCCCGTCGAAATCGGTCCAGCCATTCCAGAGATTAGGAACAAACAGACAGACAAAAATTGAAAAAAATGATATTATTATGTACCGTATATACATACATTCATATGCATGTAGTAAAAAGCGGTTATTTTAATATTACAAACAGACACTTCAGTTCTATTTATTTGTATATTATTATTATTATTATATATGTTTAAACCACACTGGCAGCTATTGAGCTGATGCATGTGTGTCTTGTGATTTGGAGTTATTATCGAGTCTATTTTGAAAGCAATTTAATGTATAGATGATAGTATAGATTTACTTGTCATGCTTATAGAGGTCATACATGTTAATCCAGTCTGTAGATATCATTTCTAATATTGTTTATAACTATAAATTGAGCTACTCTAATTCCAGCTTATTTTGAGTGGTAGAGCCACACTGTAGACACTTGTCTACAGAACAAATGTGCCGTCTCATCCGGGATGTTACCACTGTCTCACAGAAAACCGACGTAAATTAGCAGCTACCTGCTACGTTTCGTACGGTGAGTGAGATATCCAGAGGCTCAAATCCCCCTCCGTATATAGACGGTGGAGATCACTTACTATCACGTGACCCACTTGATCGGTTCCGACCAAAGTATACCATTAAAAACTGCAATTTAAAAAAAAATGCTTACTCCCAAATCAGCAGGTGATCCATCATCAACAAAACCAACAACAGCAAAGCCCTCTCGGCCGCTGAAGCTGTCCCCATTAGCATGAGTGTTTGCATGTCCATTAGAAGAGGACGTAGGCTGGCTGGTATAAGGGGTGCCGACTAAATCTGCATGTACCTCCGTAAGACCTTGTTCAATTTGTTTCATTATGTTCTTGTGGTCATTTTGAAGGCCTGGTGAAGATATAAATTGTTACTTGTTTTTGTTTTTATTACTAGGGGCTTTGCCCATGATTTTCCACAAAACATAAAATAAAAAAAAAACTTAAATTCCGACGAATATGAGACATCTCTTACTTTCTTCGCCACATTATTCTGCATGATTGGTATCGGTCTCGACCCCATACCCCCAGCGGTTTCGGAGGAGATAGCGTGACAAGCTTTTGGCAGCGGCGGCGGCGCCAGTTACTTTTTTTTACAATGGAGAGATATAAGGTGATAGGTCCGAGGCTGTCTGGTTTGGTACCACCGCTTTGTCTATTTCTGCCACCAAGCAACACTGTTGTGTTCCGGTTTGAATGACATTGAAGCCAATGAAATTATTGGGCATTATGAAACTTAACATCTTATGTCTTGGGGTAACGATCGCAGTCCAATGCCATGCAGTGCTTTGTAATTCAACTAACTACCTATGATCACCCATAATGCCAGAGGAATTGTGGATTTGTTGCTGACTATGAATGGGAAGTTTCTCATTCCGTCTCAAACAATCCTAATACAATCCAATGATTGGGATTGTGGAAATATATTTGAATATACAATGTGTTACAGAAAGGTGTGGTCATATTTGAGGGTCATTACATACTCCTTACAATAAGTACTAATGTACCAGCTTTTTTCAAAATGGAGACATCCTAAAATCTCACGTAATTTTAATATACATGAGAATGTTGGTTTTGGCAGGGCATTTTCCTATCTTAATTTCACGTGCCTTGTGAAATACTATTAAGTGTTCATTGTGGAACATGAGTAGCAACATAAAAGTAAAAATAATGGACTATGTGTGTATGTTTTATGAGTCACAATAAACAATTTCATGTTAGTTTATCGAATTTAACGTTTGCAGCTTATCAAACAACAACTGCTCGTCGCTCTCTCGCGGCCGACTAAATGAGTTGCGGTCAATTGACCGTAACTTAGTCCGCAATTTCTTTGTACCGCACAGCTTGTCTATAGAGTACATATACATTAAAGTCTTTGGTGACGGTAGGTTAATATTTTGCTGTCTGACTACTGATCAAAACCGGCTTAGTCATCTTCAACATCAAGAGAGTTGACAATTGACCTGCAAAAGTACTTACAAATTATTCTGTGTCGAGCGTGTCTTACTTTGTAAACGTCTATATCATTGCGCGGGAAACCGTCGGCATCAACCAGGGTATCCTGCATGCCTACATTGTTGCTATCCAAGATCGCATTCTGATCACGTATCTCAGCCTCGATTCGGTCTTTTTCCACCATCAATTTCAAAACGTGATCTCTCGCAGGTCCATCTATGTTGATTCCAACCATTTTTGTAGCACACTATTGAATAGTTTCGAGTTTAAAGAGTTTTAAAATAAAGTTTTCCAATTTCGTTTCGTCAGAACAAAATCACAATAAATATAATAATGATACTACTATTTGTACTAGAGCGAGATGGTATAACACAGTTGTTTGAAGCGTAATGAGAAGAAGCAACACTACATGTTTCAAATTCAAACTATATCAAACCTTCAGCGATGTAACGCATTGAAAATGACATGAGACATTATACCAATGTTGCCAGTAAAAAATTGTCGTTATTTAAAATTATTAAACGTTATTTGAAGTTATAACGTTAACCAGCCATGACCATGGTGACCATGATTTTTATAATGCCATAATTTACTGAGACAATTATTATTCTAACTGAATAAATTAATATTATTATTTTTATTTTTTCTCATTTAAGTTAACTTAATAAGTAGGTATTAGTTTATTTCTAAGAAAAAATTATATTGATTGAGATGGAAATAAAGTTTGGTTTATTAAATATACTGAAAAAGTATCGATCACAGACCATGCATAATATTTACGTATTTAATCGACCAACTTACAAAACATACAATCATAAGAGTATTTCATACAATAAACAGGTAAGGTGTCTTATACTAAATGTTGTCTTAATTACAAGTTGCTACGGTATGCTAAAGTGGACAAAAGAATACTTAAAAAAAGAAAAGAAAAGAACATGTCTCTACGGAATATGTAAGTAATAATTATACAGATACGAGAGTGATAACTAACGGTTAGATTGTAACAGACAACCTCACGTTAATGATATGGTATATATACGAGTATGTGGTAAGTTCTTTTTATTTTACCGATTACTGTTTATTTTTTTACAAGTACGTAGTAAAGTACATAAGTACGTTTTTGTTTTTAGATTGATAATTTTTCTGAATAAAAATGGCGATGACGAGGAAGACGATAGTGAAGATTATGAAACAGAAGAACGTGAAGGTGACATGGAACATGAATAATAAAAAATAATAAGAAAATACTGAACACAAATAAAGTGGTTTGCTATTTCTTTCCTTAAACAAATACTCAAACTTTAATTACGTACTTATTTACTTTTACAGTTACGTCACAAATAGCTACGACTTATCTCAAGATATCTTGAGCACACTTTCTACGTATGTAGCCGTGCTAGATGACGTGGTACCTCGTCCCCACCAACGTCTTTCACCCCACAGAACGGTCGCTTACGAACTTGCCGGACTATAAGCGACGGCAGCGACACTCTTCAGTTCACAGTTAGCATGGTACATCTATAGACTCACGCATGTCATCGCGATGCGCATAGATATTAAACTGCGCGTTACGTAAAACGTTGAGTTAAATGTCAGTACGCGATGTACTTTATCATACAATATCTATTGTATATCTATGGTCTGTGGCTTCGATTAGGTTTGGTAGATAAATAATCTATGCCTAAGTACATACAGTACGACAACTTTAAGTTGGCGAAATAAATGGAACGGTCATCTTAGTCGTAAGACTTTCTACAACATTCTAGGATTTCCAATTATGACAGGTTATTCTATAAATTTTCAATTAGTTTCACCATTTGCCACCGCCAACTTGTAATTGTTGCCCTACATATATTATTGCCACCAATTTAGCTTGTTTTATTTAGGGGTAACCGAACGTTTCGTAGGTAGTACTGGATTGGCACCACTACTCATTATGAGACTTAGCATCTTATGTCTCGGGGTGACGAGCGCAGTCCAATGCCATGCAATGCTCTGTAATTCAATGTTCTATGTTGTGTTGCTTCTGTTTACGGGCAGGCGCTGGCGCTTATCATCAAGCGCACGACCTGCTCGTCGCGTTATTCAAGCTAATAAAAAAAGGTATAAATTTTGTCATTTTAGATTAAGAAATTTTAAAGAGGAGATGGTAGAATACGTACAATAAAACTTGGCCGTCCTGAAGTTAGACGCGATCGGTGTCGCGACTGTTGTTTTCAGAGACTAAAGGGTGACCGACGCGAAAACGGCGCGTGAATAGATAGTCACTATCATTAGCCCGGCACAGTTATTTTACCCGTAATGTTACATCATCAGCAGGTAGCAAAGAAAATACGGTTCACCTATTTTAGCGAGGTATTTTTCTACATATGCCTGTAATTCCCGAAGGTACACCGACATTTCGTCGAGCGTTTTCCGTCCCACTATGTGATCGCGGGCGAGCCTATCGCCATACCGGGCACAAATTCCAGACTCCGAGCTGATACTGAGCATTTCGCAATAGAAAACCTAATACCACTTTACCCGACCCGGAGATCGAACCCCGAGACCTCAGCGTTAGCCTCAATCGTAACGCGTACGCATTACAACTGCGCCACCGAGGCAGGTATTTTTCTATCTAATGATATTAGGGGATAAAATACCAAAACATTTTTTTTATCTGGAACCGAACCCAACCCCAACGAGGATCGAAAAGAAAATAAAAAAACATTAGTATTATTTGTTATTCTTTATTTTATATTTTGTAATCAATAATGAGATTTAAAACTGTAGCTGTTCAGAATCTTTATTTTATACAAAAAATATTGAAAGATTTTTAGTAGATTTGCTTTGATTTTACATTTTAACTAATAAAACAATGATTTAAATAAAAATGACCAGATTAATATATTTTTATAACTCTAATAATAAGAACTTAATTACAGAGTCACATTTATATAATAAAAATTAACAAATAAAGTGAGTGATGGTTAACTTTATAAATGAAGGAAGGTTACAATTCAAAGCGTTTATTTTTATATATCAAAAGTATTCTTAGTATTTGTTTTATTAAGTAATGTCTTTTGAGACAGAGTGTACTTTAGGTTAAATAACTTAAAAATAATGTCAATATGGAATTTACTTTGTGAGCAGTATAATTTTGATAAAAAAGACATCACACGACTCTGGCGTCAGTCATATGTCGTCATATGCTGAAAAGCATTTTATACCGTAAAATAATTGTGCAATAGTCGATGCAAAAATAAACGTTATACATAATTGTATTTAGAAATCAAGTGCTATTCGACGTCACAAATGAACACAAAGGATGTAAATGAAACATGATTGTGCTTTACGCAAGAAATACACATATTATCACTTAATTGATCACCGGTAACCATTTTAGAAAGACTTTACGAAGCACGTAGTCTGGCGATACTGCGGATTCGAATTATTCTTAAAAAACTGTGACCGGCAATCTCCTATCCACGACAGTTCGTTAACAAAATGGTCCCTAAAAAAACATTATTACAAAAAAAGTACGAAATCACATTTCCCTTCCGGTCGCTGTAACGAAACGTTACTACGTATTTCAACATACAAAAAACATACACTAATAATTATGGCAACATTGACAATAAATAAGGGATAAAAATGGGGAATATACACTTTGAACGAAAATTCTTGTTCCAAAATGTTGACAGCACAAAATAAATAAGAAAAAAATAACGTTTTACATCACGCGCAACACGCACGTTTACGTAGAAAAAATAAGTATACAAGGCAACAAGTGCAGACTTGAAGTTTTTACTACTACCAATCTATTTCTCACTTAACTAAAAAGCCACATTCGCAAATTCGTATTTTTTATTAAGCTTTGCTTAATCCGCGAATTGGTTAATTCATGTTAGTAGATTACAATAATATATCGGCACTTGCCACTATGCTCCTGCCAGTCGCTCTGTGACGGCTTTCAAGCTTTAGAATATTGATTTTAAACGTGTGGGAGATACAATACGTTAATTGGGCATAAACAAGATTACATTTTAAGTGTCGATAGCATCAAAGCGACTTGCATAACATAGATATAATTTTATCAATTTCAGTATTGGAATATCACTGCTTTCATCTACAATCGGAATGGTTCGCGTTTCTCTGTCGTTCGAGTGGATGACGGAGTACCGCGTCGAGCGCCCGGCGTGGTTGGCGTGCCACTATCAGACGCATCTGAAGGCTTGCGAAGTAACCGCGACACGGCAGTCTGTTGTCCTGATCGAACTGGTGTGGTACTGCCAGACGGTGTCCTTTGCCTGCCAAAACGTTTAATAAGTTACCAACTTATCCATCAACTGTCAAAGCATGCACACACTACAAGGCCAATACCAAATGGAACTACCTCCAGTTTTACTAACTCTTTACCTTAGAAGTACATGTGTCTACAAAATCTTCTATTCATTTGAATTTAAGTCACAAAACGTGTTAAGATAAAGTTCAAAATTCAAAAGCAATTGGAGTTATTACCTATTCACATTATTGTTAGTATGGTGGTCCTTAAGCACAGGAATACGACTTCGGCCGGGCGTTTGTCCTTCGGTGGAGGCAAACGACCCGCTCCTGCGTTGATGTTAGCGAGCACACAAGGACAGACATACAGAAATTTAGAAACAGGGCGACAGATAAAGGATAAATGTCATTGCATATGTTTTTCCTCTATACTTGACATATTTTTTACTCCGAACGCAGGAACAAGATATAAATTTTAAACTGAAACATATGCAGTAACATATTTAAGAACAGAACGAATAGATAAAGTGAAAATAAACATATTAAATATAAGTTTATTATACAAAGTAACCAAAAAAACACATGATATCAACTAATAGTTATACGATAATTAAATTTAATACATTTATCCAAAAAAGCACCATCTTAATTACTCATATACTCGTAATGGTGTCATAGGTGACGGTGTCAAATATTCGATTGTAATTTAAGTTAAATTTAGTCAAAGTTAATAAGATGTGTTTTTTACCAAGTGTAATGTTAAGCCAGAGGCTAGAATATCATGTGCATGTTAGTGATGGTTTAAAAGCTATATTGATGTGCATGGCGGATTTTGCGAATATATTATCAATAAACGTGATGGAAAATGACGTCATAAATGTAGTATTACTCGACCAGAAATTTATGATGAACGCATAATATACATGTTAGCCTCATATTTGATATAGTACAATTATAAAACGGGAACATCTGAATTTATTAAAATATTCTAAAATTTCTAGTCGACTAAATAATGTAATGCGTGCCCTAAACCAAATTGCGAAGCTTTCGATGTTAATACTTGTCTTTTTCTTTTTGTTATGCAAGTGCTATGTATAAAGTTTTTAAAACAACGATACATACAGTATCCGGATAACATAACATGGGTAGCGAAATGTTCATGTCTTGACAAGCAAATGGGACTATTAGATCAGATTCGTGAACGTGAGCATTCGATGGTGATAGGGGTGACAAAACAAAGTTCCAAAGATGCGTCAATCAAAATAATTCGGGCAAAAATCGAAGCATTCTACAAGCTTGTACCCTTTGACGTCACGCTGGGTTGGCTTGGATGCATCACCGCTAGATTCACTTATGGTACTTTCGTATTCATTGTCGCTCGTCATTCCCGATATGCTGAATAACGAGGAGTCGTCTTCAGGACTCCTCTGCTCTGACTTCCTCGAGGGATCTTGGGATGTTGGACTGGGTTCTTGGGACGTCTCCCGGGAGTGGGACTTTCTGATCTTCAACCCTCGTTCAACCGATGGAGATCTTTGGGAGCGGTTGCCGACGTACACCGGGATTTTGGTGGAACCTTGCGTTTGGAATGCTGGATGAGTATGGGATAAGGATTTGGGAAGTTCGGACGCCACGGACGATGGCTGGGAATGTGTCGAGCTGTTTTATTTTGTATCCGTTTTCGTAACGCATGCGGGAAGGAAAAAAAATATATTAACCCTCTATATGTAATCCTGTATGTGTTTTACTAGATTAAAAAAATGTGTTAGTGAACTCCACAATGCAAATTATTGTTCCTAAGACGTCTATATTAGATTGAACATGCTTCGTGATACCCATAATTTCCGTTTTATGAAACCAGATAAATAGCCCATCACCAATAGATTTTACAAAAACAATACAAATACTTTTGTACAATTTGAAACAAGACTGTCTAATGATCCATTCAAATTGCAGAGTGCACCCCCAATATTGTAGACGCATACTCTTGACATTACTACAAATTCTCGAATAGCCCTTTTTAAAGCGGAACGTGCTAATCCAACGCAGTGTATTGCAAACATTACGGCCGTAATTTTTAATTTTATAGTATTGCCCAATTAAATCCATCTTTTGCCTCTTTTGAATTAATCATAATATCGTCTTCTATGAAATTACCGTACTGTGCATAAAATTGTGTCCCACCCAGTCTATTTCCTCAAGAACGGCATCGATAAATTAATTGCCACTTCGCTGGCAATGATACATCGATAGCACGTGTGGTTACTTTGATTTAATATAAATAAAAAAATGGGAAAAATACTTTCGTACAGAGCAGCAATTTCATAACTAAAGATCTATTATATAAGATATAAGCAGCAGTTTAGCTCATATTCTTTAAAACATATTTGCTTATAAATCATGTCTAGTATGTAATTTGATTAACTGATACAGAAGAATAATGGTTTTTGATCACAAGTCAATGATTTCTAAAACTATTTCTCCTCGTATTTTAAGTTACGAATTAACGAAATCACGAAGACGGCTACAGACGTCACATCATTGACGTCACAAAACACTTAAGAACTAGAGACAAAAGACAATTACAGAGAGACAATTAAAAAGAAGCACAAATTCCGGCCGTAAACATACACGACGGTAAAACAGTGAACTTAAACTCATTATTGTGTACCTCACTAACGGCGGCACGTGTGACAATGTCGGTATACTTGACGTGCGGTACATCCCTCCGCCGCTATACCTGTCCGTGCGCCAGTGGAAATCATGTTTAATATACATATTTTGTTACTTTTCTTTTTTTTTGGAAAAATAAAAATAGTGAAAAAGCGTGTAAACTTTACTGTTCTATTTTACTATGTTATTCTTGTTATGATTATTAATGAGTGTTGTCCTTCAGCTAATATGTATTACTACTTAATATAGTATTAAAAAAGTTAATATAGTCTGATATAATTTATACGTTAATGTTTTATAGTTATTTTTCCAATTGTAGAAACAATGTAGGGAGATTATCGGCACACTATTCACTTTCTGATTATCGGGTTATTGGATTGACAATGTAGAGCTAAACTTGATAGAGATTCTAAAGATTTATTGCAATTAAGAGATCTTCATATTCGTACTCCGAAAATCCATCTACATTCATATTTATTTTAAAATAAATCTCAAATAGTTCGAAAAATTTACCTTCCGCTAGCTGGTGTCAATAATCCAGTAGGTGTACGCGGCCGTGATCCACCGTTTGGCGTGGTGAGGCCTTGGATCTTAGATGCATTGGCAGCGGCGCGCGCTGTCGACGTGCGTGTGTTCGTCACCTTCCTCATTGGAATGCGAGATGGTGTTGTCACGTCATCTGTGAGTGTTGAAGGCATTTTAGTAATAAAATCAAACTGAAATGCGCTACGTCATGGAAACTAATGGTTGAATGTAAGCATTCAACGTATGGTATTAGGAACCACTAATATTTGGAAAGAAAACTTATTATAATATATATGAAAAAGTTAAAATATTTAATAGCGTAATAAGCGATTGTGGTGATTGACAATACGAGTCAATATAATTGGCCAACAATGCAGACGCGTTATAAAAACCGCAGATTCGTTCTCACATGCGGTCATGATATCTCGAATGTCGCGGATATGCAATATCGGGATGAAATACATACGTATTATGTATTATAAAAGCTAATATTTTTTCTTTATCGACCTGGTATTAATACTTTTAAAGAAATATATTGCGGGCAAATCACGTTATGGCTGCCATACTTAGGAAGCTAAAAACTAGCAGGATACAAACCTGTGCTATCCAAAGACAGGTTGGACCCATGTCTTGAAGGAGGTTTTGAGCCTGCTCGCGACCCAGGCCTCGACCCTGGTCGTGAACCTCCTGGCGTTAATGTTGACCTGATTAAAAGTAACATAAATATTTTTTATTGAAATCAATTTTTCTATGTAAAGTTGATAATACCCTACTTTATGTAATTGAAAGGTGATAAGTTTATGGAGAAAACAATATTTCAATACTTAATAAGTCGCACTTACGTTAGTATTTTATTAAATGGAGAGTTTATATTAAGTATGTCTTTGTTTGAAGCTTAATCGAGGATTACCTAGCAACGCTTGGTTTCCTATATTTGGTTCCGAGGCCACTTGCGGCTTCGTTGTCACTCAGTGAGTCTGGCGTGCCCGCGCTGAGAGACGACCTCGAGGCTCGTCCCGCCACTCCTCCCGCCGACATAGGCACGGATCGAGCCGTGCGCTCCCTTACCTATATCACAACTATGGCTTTAATACTTGTCTCAACATCAAACACATGAAGATTAGCGAAATAAAAACAAAAACTTAGGGTAAATGGTTATTCGAAACTAATGAGTCGAATTAATTTTGTCAAGAAATACCAATTATAATTGAAATGAATAGAAGCAGTCATAAAAACAAAAACAACTAATTTGAGGAGCATGCTAGACTAAGACAGAGTGAAACAAATGATATCTATATCTAAAACACAAACAGTGGACGTACACAATAGCCAGTGTAAATAAAAAAAACACCTGGCTACAAACTGGCGAGGATACAAGAGTGCAAACTGAAACCAACTTATGAACGCAAACCGGTTAGCGTTACCCAATGATATCCTGGTGAGGGCTGGTATCCATGGTGATGTGTGTAATGATGAGCGCCCGGCGTTGTGGAACCCTGAGATCTTGAGTGGCCGTATATAAATGCTTGTTTAGTGCCATGTGTCGAGCCGACGTGCAGCGGATACGAGCACGGTAGCTCCTCCCGCTGCCTCAGTGCCTCAAATATAGGCCTCAACTGCTCCATAAACTCTTCAGCTAAACGCACCAATACAAAACCGGGACACACATTAAGGAGGGAAAGGGGCATCGCCGTTTATTACAACATAAACACATTTTTTTTGCCTTCATAGTGCCAATCGTTACCGATATGTGATTTTCGCGCGATGATTACTTGCCGCGGTGTTATTAGTCCACACGTTTAGACGACGAACGCGGTGATTTTTTTTCCAAACGCGAGCATGGGGGGTGGGGAACTAGTGGGATGGGTGAACAAAATACATTACCATAACATCCACAGGCGTTGACGTGCCACCTCTCCAATGCAGTGGGTCCAATGAATACTAACAAACAACACCAAACACTACACGAGCGTGGCGCCGATGCTTTGCATGACCACACTAATGTAATACCAAACTTTGCATGACCAAACGCTACGAGCTCAAAACATGCTGTTCTCACGACAATGCCGCACCTTGCAAACGGACCAGGCGTTCCGTGTACAAGTTGCACAAAAATAAAGAAAGCAAAAATTGAATCCCAAACCGATTGCTCCCTCCAACAACTACGGTGCGCTATATGAAATTTGTGCGGAATTATAACTAAGTTCTATCCTGCAGGAGAAGATAACAGTAATACATATAGCTGCGTCGCTACTTACCTTGGTGATAGGTCCGGTGGATGGAGGCGTGTTTGTGTTAGAACGAGGCGTACGCGGTCTGAACGCTGCCATACTCTGTGACACTCCATCGGCCAGTATGAATTGTTCTCGTAGTTCGATGTTGGTGCGTCCCTTGGCTGCATGCGGGCGGCGTCCGGTGCGCGGGATCGCAAACAGGATAGGATCGGGACGGGGTTTAAAGAAAACCATTAGGTAAAAGGATAGAAAGAAATAAAAATAACACCAAAGTGTTAAAAAAAACATCAGGACAGCGTGCAGTGGTAGTGAGGGAAAGAAAAAAACAACAAACAAATCAGATCATGTCAAAAATAAACAAACATAACGCAAAAATTCAAAAAAAATACGGGATTTGATTAACGTAGTGCAATAAGGAATAGGAACAGTAAAATACAATTAGTATATTCTCTCACCAATTATTATGCAACACTCGTAAACCAAGGGCAAGATTTTGTTAAACATTTAATAAAAACTATATACAAATGCGGACAGGTCTTCCCGATAGACTACATATAAAAACAGTCAAACATTGTGCAAGTGATATGAAATATTTACATTGGAATGTTAATATAACGCTAATCTTGCACTTGCTGTAAACAAGTTAGTAACTACATAATAAAAACCATAAAAATATGCAAATAAATAATTCCACCATCATGCCGTTAAATTTGCTCATAATATTTATATAACATAAGATATAATATCGAAAAATATGTAAAATATATATATATATATATATACATATATATATATATATATATATATATATATATATAAATATAGTTATTAATATTCAAACTACGAGGCGTTCTACACATTTGATGAGTTTTAGTATAAAAAGCACCCAACAAAGGCATCAAAGGTGTAAAAAGATTAGTACAAAAATAGCCAAATAAAATTTTTCTACATCGCAAAATTTAATTCTAAGCCACACCAACTATAACGGCCTGCGATGGAACCATAGTTTTGTGTTCACAAGACTAGTGCTAAATGGAAATTTATCGTAAATATAGGATAATATATTACTGTACAAAGGTTCCAAGACAGTCGTGGTTCTTACCGAGCGGGCAACAAGCCTCATGCTGCTCCGGTTTGCTCGGATCAGGCAGCGGTAGCACTAATGATACTACTTTATTTAAACGGGATATCGTAAGGATAAACGAAATATAAAAATATAAAACAAAAATTAAATAATTTGTCATGGGACCACGGGATATGGATTGGGCAAAGCGAATACGAATTAGTAAATTAGTAGCAACATCAAATTTTGTATTGTTGTGGACACAGTCGATGCCTATTTAGCTTTACTAGCAGTTCAATGGTTCACAATAGCAGTGTAGTATATTATGGATTGTATGATGTGTAATTACGGAGTGTTTACGCGGCTTCAAAATTAAAGTAGTGATTATTAAATTTTTCTGAAGGCGTTACAAGGTTTTTTATTCAACACATCATTGCGGATATAACTGTTGTTATTAAACTAATGCTATCGTTAAACCAATACCGTTATTTCACGTTATTGAAATACCGTGGTATCGTTATTACGTTTAAAGCTGGCAACATCGTCACTGCGCATGTCAATTTCGGTTGCGTCGAAAACGAAAAACAAGAACAATGGAATTCACGGGTCGATTTTAATTCGTTGTGAGTCAGATATAAAACGCGTTCGGTGCGGCAGACGCGTCTAACATGACCGGGACGATCATCGAGAACCTGAGTGGTCGAAAACTGAGCGTGCTTGTGACGATTTTACTTTTGTGTCAGGTAACATGTTTTTTGATCGGCGGATTGGTGGCACCCGTGCCTGCGAACGCTCAAACTATGCTCGCAACGGTTTGTAAAGATACATTGACGGTGAAGAACGACACGACGAAATGGTTTTACAACCGTGGGAAGGGGGCATGCGAGAAAATCGAACTCGGCGATGCACATCACGACCTCAGCGAGACGGACATCGTTTTCACGTTTCAAATGCCAGTGGCACGAGAAAGCATGGTCCTCGACTACTCGCGATGGCAGCAGAACCTCATCGGAGTGCTTCAAGTGGACATCAGGTATCATTCACAGATGGAAATTCGTCCGCGAAGTACTATAACTATCGACGCTCGCCTAGCCTACCGTAACAAAGGAGATCCTGACGACAATTGGCAATTATACACACAGTCCGTCGAAAAGCGTCATTTAGACTGCGATATCGACATAAAAAATGAAGATTACTTGTACAATTGTTCTGCTATACCACTGTTTGAACTTGGATCTTTGTTCCACGACTACTATTTACTGAACATAAGACTGCCTGTAGATACACCAGACATGAACGCCCACATCGGACATATTCAAGACATGTGGATGACAATAATCAACCAAAATGGAGGATTTACTAAAGTTTGGCTGTCATTGAAAACTGTTTTCTTCCCGTGCATAATAGGTATCATCGTATGGTTTTGGAATCGCATACATTTGTTGCAACGTAAGCCTGTGTTACTTGAAAAGATGCTGTTGAGCTTGGGTATAGCTCTTTGTTTCCTGAACATGCCTATTGAGTATCTAACATTGCATTTTGACTTGCCATTCATGTTACTACTAGGCGATATACGTCAAGGAGTTTTCTATGCAATTTTATTCTCGTTTTGGCTAATTTTTGCTGGAGAACATATGTTAATCCAGGAGACTTCTGCACAAAGCTCTCTAAAACAGTACTGGCGACATCTCAGTGCTGTCGCAATGGGTTGTCTCTCTTTATTCATCTTTGACATGTGTGAAAGAGGTGTACAATTAAGAAACCCATTCTACTCAATCTGGGTGACCGAGTTAGGCACAAATCTAGCCTTGACATTTATCATCCTTGCTGGAATATCTACTGGAGTATATTTTTTGTTCCTCTGCTACATGATTTGGCAAGTGTTTACTAACATATCACTTAAACGTCAATCTCTGCCTACCATGTGTTCAGTCCGACGTCTGCACTATGAGGGGATAATATACCGTTTCAAATTCTTGATGTTGGCTACACTGCTCTGTGCTGCTATGACTGTGATCGGCTTCATTTTGGGACAAGTCGCAGAGGGACAGTGGAAATGGGACGACAACATTGCAATTGAATATACTTCGGCATTCTTTACCGGCGTTTATGGAATGTGGAATATTTACATCTTTGCTCTATTGGTGTTGTATGCGCCAAGCCACAAACGTTGGCCGGTTGCTGACAATACATCCGACACACAGAACTTGAGCGAAGAGATTGAGATCAGTCCTTTGCCGGAGCAATCTAGTGAGATATCTCTTCTAACTTCATTCATTAGGAAGACAACTATTGACTAATTTGTGCCAAGAATTGCCATTTAACATTTTTTATGCATTTATTGTGATTTTGATATAAAATTTAATGTAAACAGGGCCTATTATGTAACTTTATCCATTTGCTGATTGAACAAGGCAAAAATATCAGTTTTCTGTTTTTTTACACAATGTCTTTTTTGTGAGTTATCACAACAAAAATATTACTACAAAATGTATATTTTTACTAATTTCAATCAGTAACTGCTGATAACAGTAAAATTTGCTAAGTATGTTTTAGCGTAGATTGTAGAACGCCGCCCTTTTCTTAGTATTGAACAATGTAGAACAATATTTAACTTACTCAATTTAGAAATGTTATCTACTGTTGTCTAAACATAAACAGCGATATGTAGGCGTAGCTGTTTATGGTGTTGGCGGTAAATAACGCCATTTTTGTGATGTAGAGACTTTAAAAGGGGATTATCTATACAATTTATCTTAGTAGATGACGGCATAGTATAGTCTCCAGTAGTCTATCTTTTAAAACCATTGAGTTTTAATTCAATCAGAGTTTAGCGTTTTCTGCATGTGGTACTATTTTAAGCGTATGACTAACGTTTTATGATATAGAGCAGGTAGCGAGACCTTGAAACTACCAGTTTTGGCGAACGCGCTTTCATAAATACGCCCTGCTAGCATTGTTTAGAATCTCGAATCTTTTCTGTGATAAATTTTCTGCTACGTCAAATTTTTATGGCGGGAATATTTTGCATTTCATCGACAGTATTGCTAGTTTTAATTGTAACGATATTGCCAGCTACTTAATTTATGTTTAATGTAAGTTTTAAATGTAGTTTTTGTATTCGATATTATGTAATCATTAATAAATATATTGGAAGAAAATATGTTATTTTTGTTATTTTACCACGTTGTTTTTTTGCGTTAATTATAATTCGGACAAAATATTAGTTAATCCCTCGTTAGGGTGTTAAACACAAAACTAGACCCGATACGATTGATTGACACTTTGAATTTAATAATTATCGTTTGTACCAACATTTAGACATTGTCTGAAAGTTGGTACTACAAAATATTGAAACTCTTCAAATGCTTTTGAAATAAAAAGCAGAAGAAAAGTTACCAAATAAAAGCCAAATTGAAAATACTAAATTACATACTTATATTACTTCTAAAATAATTATAGAAAACTGCTGATTCCTTTTCGAAAATTGATTTTTTAACAGAAAATAATGAAAACATTTCAATTTAGCTCATAAGAAAATCATAATGTGATTTGTATTAGTTAATTCAGTTAGTAAAGTAGCTTACATAAAATAAATATTAAAAATACGTTATAGGTAAATATTGCAGCCACATTATAATTTTCCAAAATAATTTTATAGTAAGTAAATATTTTTTTCTTTAACTGTTATTCCAAAAAAATATGTCTCATCTCTGAAACAGGACTTTCTCATTAACTTAATATATAAAATTAAATAATTCGTTTATCGATTTCACTGACGTTCTTCTGAATTTTGATATATTTACATTTTAAAAGTAAACAAAAAATAATATCGGCATATAAAAATTCAGAGAAATCGAGAAACATATAAATTAGGTTTTGAACGAACACATTACCAAGATTTAACACTATAGGTATTACAAAATAAGCTAGCGTTTCTTCAACTTGCTTTCTTATCCAGGCATCTTGGATACAATAATCAAAATCAACTCGTTCATAAATAGATACTAAAACGTCAATTACAACAATATTTACAGGTAATTGCAACGTTAATAACTTCGTGTTACAGAAAGGTGCGGTCATATATTTTAAGGGTGGTTACATAGACCTGACAGTGAGTGTTTATTTATCTTATACATTCAAAAATTTCACGCTAATTTTACATACGCACTCACGCCTGTAATCCCCGAAGGGGTAGGCAGAGGTGTACACCCACATTTCGCCGAGCGTATCTCCGTCCCTTATGTGGAATTGTGTGTCTGGAATTTGTGCCCGGTATGGCGAGCCTATCGCCAGACTCCGTGCTGATACTGAGCATTTCGTAATGGAAAAACCCAATACCACTTTAGCCGACCCGGGGATCGAACCCGAGACCTCAGCGTCGGCCTCAATCGTAACGCGTACGCATTACAACTGCGCCACCAAGGCAGTCTAATTTTAATAACTCATTTATTACGATCGATAAGATCAATCACATCCCTATAAAAGTACGTGAGCGTGATTATAAATGCTAGAGTGGCATTTGTCGCAAACCTTCGTATGGTAATCATATGAGAGTGTTAAATCTTGGTACTGCGTTGACGTGCGAGCCAACCACCCGTCAGTCGTCAGTCGTCAGTCGTCACATAGTATCGCCACATACCTCTGCAGGGATCGTTCTTGACCAGGAACTCGTCGAGCGCGACCCAGCCCCCGCCGACGCGCACCATCACGGTGGAACGTAAGATGCGGACCAGACGGAGTTTTTGCGAGTCGCCGAACTGTTTGGAGCGATTGTTGGATAAGATTTTATCAAGTCACCTAACGTGTTGAACAAGTCTCCTAATGTGTTGAACAAGTCTCCTAACGTGTTGAACAAGTCTCCTAACGTGTTGAACAAGTCTCTCAACGTGTTCGTTACAAGTCATCTAAAGCTGGACAACAGGCCACTAAAAAGTCCATATATCACTACCGGCCGGTCATAGTTCATGACAAATTATTTTTTATTTATAAGTTGCTTAAATGTCGAGACACGGAGGTCGCTCACCAGAGGGCCAATTCTGCTATTTTAACTGACACTGCGAATGAATTTTAACCGAACTGAGATTACATTTTGAATTAATTAAAAATATGGCATTCTGCTCCTTTAAAAATTCGATATCATCTCAGTTAAATTGCATATAAACTGTCAATTCGATCAACTTTCAATGTCTTTCTTTTGTTGAAAATATGGCTTCGCATTATTATGCATTTCGCCAATGACAACTAAGTATTTTACCGAATTTTACGTATCAGCTGCCATAGACTAAATTCTAGAAATTAAAAATGACCTAAGCGACAAAATCAATGTTACCAACTCACAATAAAATACCCACAATATGACTAATTTCAGTGATTAAAAAATTACGTAACTGGAGGTTATGATTTTTTAATTAATTGATTTGACTAATTCCATGTATTTTATTTATTTCATTAATTTATCTATTCCATGGCATAACTGAAGGAAAACGGCACAACAGCACCACTCAGGCAGTCCTTTCCGGAAATAACCACAATCGCGATTATTTTATTGAAATTTGAAATTCTACCGAATTGCGGTTTGTTTATTTTGCAACACTGCTGAGGACATATCTATACTAAATAAAAATTGTGCGAGAGTTTTGGCGGGAATTTTGACAGTGCGATTGCTCTCATAATTTAATCTACACTAATATTCTAGAGAAGAAAGATTTTTTTGTATTTTTGTATGTAACAAATAAACTTAAAAACTACTGGGCCGATTTCAAAAATAATTTGGCCGTTAGAAAGCTACATTATCACTGAGTAACATAGGCTGTAAACTCATTTCTAATACTTTACTGGAATAACGAGCACACAAAGTCGCACAATTTTGACTACTTTTAGTTGCTTGCAGTAAAAGAGAATAAAGTTAACTGAATTTGTCTGCAGTTAACTCACAGTCACTTCACCTCAGTGTTGCCAAGTCAGATTTTTGAAAATACCGTGTTGTCCACATTAAAATACGGCATTTGCGTCAAAAATACAGTGCTTGATGGGAAAAAATACAGTCTATTTTACAGTGCAATAAAATGTCATACAAAAAAGGAAATAATTAAATTATTAAATAAAATATAAATTTATTTTTAACTTTATATCCTAAACTAACTTAACATTTTATTTATATATAGCGATCGCTGCAGAAATGTATGGCTGCGATGATGATGATATCGGTTTATTTTTTTTAATGTGTTTAATCAAAGAGTTTTATGTATACTACTAGACAAGCTGCGCGGTACATAGAAATAGTAGTATAATAAATTGTAGTATAGTAAATTAGTTGTATTACTAAGTTGCAGTCAATTGACCGTAACTCAATATTATCATCTCGCTTACTCTCAACTAGAACCCCTATTGCGCTCCCTGTTTGTGAACTGTCAAACTCCCACGTTATGTGACGCAGTTTTACTTCTAAATAACCTGTCTAGTAGTATACAATAATAATACGAAATTTTTACTGTAAAAAAATACTGTGTCTCCATATAAGGTATTTATAAAAATACCGTGTCCAGTAGATGGCATGAAAATACGGCAGATCTGCTGTAATTACAGTGCACTTGGCAACACTGCTTCACCTTCAGTCACATTTCGTTCTCAATATTTTGACGTGCATTTCGTCAAGTGTCTCACAATGGACACTGGCGAAATCACCAATCTACGGTGGAGCCAAACACAATTAAAAGAAGAAGAAGATAGTTAAGTGTCAAAATTGTTACCAGAATGCCGTTTTGGTTCAGTCAACTTGTATTCTACTTTCGATATCATTGCGTTCTAAGTTCTTGAATATTGGTTTAGCAGAATACCATTTGCAACTTTCTTGTCGCTGAGATTAGATCGGAATGATATTTTGAACAATTAAAATTACGAGAATTGGCCCTCAGATGTTAAGCGTCTCGCTTGCCCATAAATAGAAGCAACACCACACAGAACTCTGGATTACAGAACACTGCATGATACTGAACAGCGCTCGTTATCCCAAGACATAAGATGTTAAGCCTCATAATGCCTAGTAATTTCACTGGCTTCAATGTCCTTCAAAGGGAAACACAACAGTGCTTACACTCTGCTGCTTGGTGGCAAAAATAGATAAAGTGTTGGTACTAACCCAGATAACACCTAGCGATATATGATACTGATACTGATTTTATTTCCATCTGTTCTTAACAGTACAATTACACAAAATGTAGGTAATTCATTCATTATCACAGTACTTACCTACTACACTTTACAATGTCTCTAAATAATATAAAAATATAATAGGCATATTATTAACAGACTTCAAAAAGGGGGAGATGCTCAATTAGTTTTCTTTAATCACGTATGTTACGCAATAATTCCGTTAATTGTAGCTTGTATTTGACGATTATTTTTTATTCGATGTGGAACCCCATATAGATTTGGTTATTATCTGATCACAGAGTACCAAGGTAATGGTATAGGTAAACGCACTACAATGTGGGTTTTGAAGTCGGTTTTAAAGTTTTTAACTTATTGTGCCTAGTATTCTTATGCACGCCGAGCCGTTTAGGTTGACCTGAAATATGATTTATTTATAGATTCCGTCAATAAACTCACCCTGTATTTCCCTTCACCGACTTGGAACACCCTGAACTTCTGCCTGCACGTGCACAGCATGACCAGGCGTTTCACTTCATCATGAATCTTGTCTGCGTCTGTAGGGGGACCACGGCGCTCCACCTAGACAAGGACAAATGTATGAGTAAAAATAAGTTTTTTTTGAATGGCAAACGAGCAAGTGGGTCACCTGATGGTAAGTGATCTCCACCGCCCATGTACGCCCACAATACCAAAAGAGTCATGGGTGCGTTGCCGACCTTAAAGGAAAGGGATAATTAAGGAATTGGGAAGGGGAGGGGGTTTGGGCCTCCGGATATCTCATTCACGGTACGAAACGCAGCAGCAAGCTGCTACTTTACGCCGGTTTTCTGTGAGACAGTGGTAATGACCCGGACGAGCCGGCCCATACATGCTGAAGACAAAAGTGTCTACAACGCGGCTCTACCACTCAAAAACATCAACCAAGATATCAAAGATATCACCCACAATTTCAAAATTCCCGCCAAAAGTCCTTCCATCACCTTGACAATCTGAGGATATTAAATAATATCTCACCCAATCAGGTCGAAGTGCTGCGATGAACTCCTCCCAGTCGATGAGACCGCCGCCATTCCTGTCGAACAGATCGGCGACGGCGCCCATCTCCAAACGTGATGTGTCGAATTCTGCCACAGGAAAATGAAGCTTAATAACATTGTTTTAAAGTACAGTAGTACAATCTCGAATGTTTACTCAAGGTTTGCAGTAATGCAGTTAATAGCTATATGTAGTTTGAGCCACCTATTGCCTTCCATCAACTAAACTAACTAATATATTAAAAACGCACTCATGGGCATAGCCATGGCGGGGCAACGTGGGGCGCTTGTCCCACTCTGAAAATCATTGTGCGTAACCGAACAAAATATTCTTTCAAAATTACCACGTCTAATTTAAAATACAGGTCATGTTCAAGATATCCGGAGGCCCAAATACCCCCTCCCTTCGCCAGTGCTTTAATTATTCTTTCTTTTCAGGTCGGCAATGAGTCTATGAGTCTTTGGATATTGTGTTCATGGGCGATGAAGATCACTTCTGTATTCTTTTTTATATTAGCTTGAATGACGCAACGAGCAGATCGCTCGCCTGATCATAAACAGACGCAGCACCTCACATAACCTTGAATTGCAAAGCACTGCGTAACACTGGACTGCGCTCGTCACCTCAAGATAATAAAAATAATAAATACACCCAACAGTCACACACATAGTCCTGACCCCACACTAGGTAAAACCTGTGTCGTGGGTATCAGTAACTACGAGGGACTTGCGGTCCCACAACACCCAGACCCGAGACCAATATTTATGGATCACACAAACATTTGTCTCGGTGTGGGAATCGAACCCACGGCCTCTCGCTTCGCAGCCGGCTACTCGTCCACTGCGCTACGGAGTCTGTCTAGTGATTAAACACTGCAGCTTGGCGGCAGAAACCGTACTGGTGTTGATAATTCCGTCGATGAACTCGTTCCTGGGTATGAGACCGTTGTTGTCCTTGTCCATCTTGCGGAACAGGTCCGTCAGACGAGACTTCTTGTGGTTCATGAACTTCAGGAACTGTTGGAGAAACATTATGATTAAGAATATTTAATACTGCCTATTTTTGAATATTTAATATTAATACTAATAATACAAATATTGCTTATTAAATATTATATTTAATGAGACACATGTTGAATCACATTTTTGTAAAATTACACATAAGAATAGACCACCTTGGTGGCACAGTTGTAATGCGTTATGACTGAGCCTGACACTGAGGTCTCGGGTTCGATCCCCGGGTCGGGTAAAAGTTATATTGGGTTATTATATTATGAAATGCTCAGTATCAGCCCGGTGTCTGGAATTGTGCTTGGTTTGTCGATAGGCTCGCCCCTATCACATTATGGGACGGAAAGAAGCTCTGCCAATGTGGGTGTACTGGTTACACCTCTGCCTAACCCTTCAGAGATTACAGGTGTGAGGCAAAAATATTCAAAATATAATTCGAATTTCTTATGAGGAACTTCTCAGGTGCGCAGGTTTTTTTTAGTTTAAATGACGAAACGAGCAGGTCGCTCGCCTGATGGTAAGCTCCATAAACAGATACAGCATCACACAGGACTTTGAATTATAAAAACTCAGCATGACACTGAACTGCGTTCGTCACCTCGACATAAGTTCTTAAGTCTGAAAATGCCTAGTAATTTCACTGGCTTCCATGTCCTTCAAACCGAAACACAACAGTGCTTACACACAGCTGCTTGGCGGCAGAAATAGATAAAGCCAGATGGACTCTCGCATAGTTGAGGCCTACCACCTTGTAAAACCTCACGATGATTCCTTCACCGTTAAAGCGAGCGATAGTCAATAATGAATACACACGTAACTTAGAAAAGCCAGAGGTGTATGCTCTATGGGCTGGTTCTAGACAGTCCGTACCACACCCCGGTGAGCTATCGCTAATCCAAGATTGGACTATAAAAGCTTATCACAATAACTATGTAATCCCCCTCACCCGCTTCCTCCAGTCGTCCCAGCTGAAGTTGGACACCCTCTGCAGTTCCCTGAGATGCACTAGTCTCTCGTGCAGCCGTCTCTGTCTCTCCCACGCGAGCAGCCACACGGTGCGCCATTTGTCCCACAGTTGCTTGACGCGTGGCGACCTGAACTCTGGCTCTGCGCCTTTGCTGTACGGATAATGATTTTATTAAGTTGGCACTATTGTAATTTAGAATGGGTTGTGTGAGTTAACGTCATTCGTATTTAACGTAACCAAAATAAATTATAGTTGAACTTTTGCTCATTAAAATATGAAATAAAATAATACGTTTTAGGGGGATTTCTTTTTGATTACTATATTTAACATTCAATAGGGAATATAAATATTTCAGAGGAAGCAAAATAATGCAAATGTAGGTTAAGATATTAATATATTTTAGCACTAATAAACATGCTAGCTGCTAGCTGATACCAACTTACTAGCACGCTACTTACAACAATAAAAAAAAACCCGCAAAAAAACATTCAGCCAATAAAAGCCCCCTAATTTAGCATACACACCCCATTTTTAAGCATTTCAAATTTCGAATATACCGTACATTGCGCGTTCAGTACGAGTTTGATATACCGATGATGGTTTTAAAACAGCGATGTATGCCTTACCTGCCCTTTGGCGGGAACCTCGGCCCGTAGTGTTGCAGGTTCCGATCGGGCGTCTCTCGGCCGGGACTCACTCGGCTACGAGCACACGCATTATTGTCAACACACGAAAAACATGACATATACCTTTCACCCGGTGTTAGCGTGCGGTTGGCAACACTTTGTTATGATATGTTGGTACGGTGTTATGGCGGTTATTTTTGAATTTTGGTTATTTAGCGGTTGGTACTGCGCGTGATGGTGATGCAATCCATTTATTATAACTTTTTTATCACATAATACTTTAAAACAATTACGTATTTTTATTATATATATATAATAGCGATATTTATGTAATATGTAATACATGATAAAAAAACAGCGTCTTTTTTACATTGTCTGTTTAAATTTTATTCTTCAAGTAAGGCATAGATGGTTGTTTACATTTTAGGAAATATAAATTTCACACGATTTATAAATGTTGTATTTTGCAACTTATATTTCGTTTGATAAGTAAGATTTACTTGGACGTTGTGAACAAAGCGCTTAATAAAATGGATTGCACCATTAATAAAACGCGAAAATACACTTCCCATTTTATCCAAATCCCTACAAATATCCCTTTTATCATGCATTTAACCAAGCGTTCTACGATATCAAATCATCAAAATAATTTATTTAAAAATAACACCACGTTATTTTGCAAAAAGAGTCAAGTTACTTGAGTTCATTTAAATATTGGTCCTTTAATACCCAATTCCAAATATTTGGGAATCTAACGAATTTATTTGGATGTTAGAATCAATTCCTTGAGACATCGAATCTCAGGCGAGCCTTACACTTTTAACTGACATTTATTTCGGCAAAGGACTGATTATGAAACAAAAGCAATCTTGATGGAGAAACGAGATGGTGGCACCAGATAGTCTCTGCCTAACCCCACACGGTATATGGCGTGTGAATAGACGTGGTGTTATTTCTTAAAATACAAAGTACGATACCACTTTGCTTCATTAAATGTCTCAAGTATCTAGAGTAGGTACATTTATATTCATAAGAAAATCGATTCGAGATGTCCTCAAGTCATTAAAGCTAAGTGGCAATTCGTTAGAGATTAGAAGCAAACAAATCCATGATGCTTAAACTATACCTACATCTATAGTTATTTATGGGCTATAAATTATTGTGACAAATAAACATCATACAGTCTTATGAAAGCACATAAAAACAATCTTTGGGATACATTTAAAGTGGGTTTTGGACCCAGCAGAATTTTAATAGTCTATGTTTATTTGGTAACATAATATTAAAGCCCTGTATACTCTAAACAGCAGTAGCAGTGATAGCTCAGCGGGGAGTGGTATGGACTGTTGAGACGAAAGTCGCAGGTTCGAAACCAGCCCCACGTGCATACACCTCTGACTTTTCTAAGTTATGTGTGTATTAATTGTTAATTATCACCTGCTTTAACGGTGAAGGAAACATCGTGAGGAAACCTGCATATCTGAGAATTTCTTCATAAGAATTTCGAAGGTATGTGAAGTCTGCCAACCCGCCATTCAGTAGAGGAGGCCCGTGCCCAGCAGTGGGACGTATATAATACAGGGCTAGTATTATTATTATATTATTATACTCTAAACATATAAGGCATTGACAGTGGATATTGTGGAAGACTTGTATTTTACTATAAATGTTTCGAGCTCCAATATAGGAACATCTTAATCAGAGAAATGAGTCTACATTGACTCCGTGAGTATTTTAATCTGTATGAAAACCAAGCGTGCCATATTTTTACTCCCCACAATGACATGTCCTTGCGGTACCGTCTAGAATACCGCACACATAGTCGTCACAAAACTTGAATTGTCATTAAGTATTTTTTTTTAAGTCGATTATTTCTCAGACAGGTCAATCAAAATTATTTATGTAAGTACTCAGTAACGGAGTATATATTTTTTTCTGAATTCAGTAACAAAACATAAGGCATTAACTGAATGTTAGTTTAGAAATCATCGAATTCTAAGAAATGACTTATAACAATTTAGTGATGTTTCTAAGTGCGGCAGTCAGTGTGTCTGGTCAAAAAGATTTACGTATGTTGGCACGTTGGTACACATTTGTTACTAGCCCTATATTATATACGTCCCACTGCTGGGCACGGGCCTCCTCTACTGAATGAGAGGGGTTAGGCCTTAATCCACCACGGTGACGTAATGCAGGTTGGCAGACTTCACACACCTTTGAAATTCTTATGGAGATCTTCTCAGGTATGCAGGTTTCCTCACGATGTTTCCTTCACCGTTAAAGCAAGTCATAATTAACATAAACTCACACGTAACTTAGAAAAGTCAGAGGTGTATACTCTTGGGGCTGGTTTAGATCGTACCACTCCCTGCTGAGCTATCACTACTTATTACACTTGGTACACATACGACATACACTATCTAGCCAATCAAAATAAGAAAATAACTTAAATATTTAGTTCGAGATCTCAATCTATTTCATATTTCCACAATATCCAGTACCATATTATTAGAATATTACCCTATACTACTTTACCTAAAGTCGAGGTGAAGTCCGTAACGACTGCATGCAAGAGTGAACAAGTCATACATTATCACAAGACATTACAACTAGCTTACAGACGAGGAACAAATACTAGCTTTAGTGTTTGTGTACTGGGTCATATTTGAACCACTATTGATTTGATTTTCGGACATTTTGAGTTTAAAGAGTTTACGAACGGGACTCTGAAAATGTAATTAAATAATTTTACGCAATAAAAACTACTCTCTACTTAGTTTATATAGATTTCCAACATAATATTAACAAAACCTGTGATGGTAGAAATGGTATATTATACATACTGCGATCAAAAGTCTGTAGTCATTTATAAGTTAGTAGTAACTGATGTAGAATTTACTCAACCTCAATTTAATTTTTCAGAGTAAAAAGTGTGGCACTAACTGTACAAAAATGTATATAAAGTGTGAAAAATATATACAGTTTTACAAAAATTCACACAAACTACAAATACCGTGTGCAGACAAACTAAAAAGCACAACACACACACACTATATAGATAGAAACGCGTCAAACCTTCCTCTCCTAACGCGACTTTGTATCCTGGACCTGCCCGTTGTGAAGCGTGACATGAACATGACAGAAACAGTTACGTTTACATGTGTTAGAGCGGGACGAAGCTATGTTTCGTTTGTGCAGTATATAAAAAAATGCGTGTACGTTTTACAGATAGGGTTTGTAGAGAAATTGCAGTGTGACAGCCAAGTTGAAGTGAGGCTGAAGTTGTGCATTATATTACATGATACATGTCATAATTTCGTCTCCCACACCCGAAAATGTGTAATATTATACTCACTATTACAATGTACAATTATCATTTGTTTATAACATGTATATTAATATGTTTAAAATTTGACAAATATGTCTTTATACTGATAGATTTGATAAAAATATATATTTTTTGAAAGCAATATGTTTTTATACGATATATAAAAAAAATATGTCGACTTATATCATAATATTTTTAATACGCATTTTTTTATAATTGCCTTTTAAAACTTCATTCATATGTTGGTGAAAAAAACAAAATTAAACCTATAGGACTAGATATTAATATTCCTATTCTTTTTTTTTTACTAAGCAGTCCAACGTGTGAATGAAGCACCATATTAACATGTAAAGCACACAGATGGTTATTCAAATTATTTGATAGATCAACAATATGCAACGTTTTGAACCATAGTTTGTGAACATTTAATTTTTATGCAGAAAGCTAATGTTGGCCATAGTCATGAACTCGATAAAACGGCTTATTTAAATATTATTGTTGGAGATAAAACTTGCATAGTATTAATCTATTCAATGTCAAAAAAAGAACCTTTTTCACAATCACAAGTTAAATAATTTTTGTCAAAATGAACACAACGGACATTTCGAAAAAGGTGCTCAAAAACAACATAAGAATAAGAAAAAAAATAATGGAAAAAGTATTCTAAACAGACCTGAACCTCCTAGATCCATAGTAATCGGGGGACACAGATCTCTCCCTGTTCAGATCGTGCTGGGATCCGCGACTGCATTGTTTTTATTATGTCGGTAACACAACGTTCTCAAGCGGTAACACCATGCAATGACGTCACAATATGGCGCGCGGTCGTAGTGAACGGCGTGCATGACGTGCGGGGATGAGTGGGGAGGGGGAAACGAAAAAACATAAAATGAATAATGGTAGGACACATACGTTAAATAAAAAAAGTTGGACTCGATTAAAACATAAAACGAAATAAATTGAAAATGGAAAGCCTATGTTTTTTTTTATTTTTGATATAACTATAGACTTATCAACTTTAACGATTAAAATTATTTATATACGCTAAAACACTTATATTGTTATTATATAAAACATAAAAACAACTGTATTCTAATTTCATTATCAACAAAAAAAAAGTTTTTTTATAGACATCTCGCGTTCCATTTTGAAACAAAAACGTGCTATTTTTAAATTAAAATACGAACGAAGCTGATGTTTTCAACACAGTATTATCACAGCTTTTACGAACAAACATATACAAGTTTTTAAACTCCCTTGTAATAAATAGGGTTTAAGGACGTACCCAGGTGTTCCCTTGGTTGCACTCTTGGCCGAAACTTTCCTTGGTGTGGTCTCCCGACCTTGGCTCTGACTCTTAACCTGGTGGAAATTGTCACCGATTTAGAAAAAAAATGGAAAACTAGTTTTTTACATATTTTCTAGCATCTTTATGTATTTTTACTAATAATTGTTGGTGTTGTCAGAGAAGATGATGATGGAAAAATCTTTTTTATCATATTTCTTTATGACAGTTGCCTTGTGTAATGAAAAATAAACACAATATTATATATAAGGTCTTATTATATATATAAGGTCAATATTATATATAATCTTTGGAACAGATTCAAAAACCAATTCTCCCCGAAAACCCAACAGATGGTACTTATTACATTTCTTTTTCAATAACAATACTTTCCTAATATGTATTATATGTTCTGTGTATATCATAATCATACTAATATTATAAATGTGAATGTAAGTTTGTTTGTTACGCTTTCATGCGAAAACTACTTAACCGATCATCATGAAACTTTGTACACAAATTCTTGATGGTATAAGAAGTAACATAGGATACTTTTTATGAAAAAAAATCTATTTGTTTGTTACGCTTTCACGCTTAAATCACTGAACCGATTTTGATGAATTTTGATGTAGAGATAGATGGGACCCTGGAGATGGTTATAGGCTGTGTTTTATTGCGGAAAAGTCTATTCACGCGGGCGGAGCCGCGAGCAAAAGCTAGTAAAAATTAAGAAGTAAAAAATATTCAAGTGTTTATCAAGATACGAACCTGGTACGCTTTGCAGACGCGGTCCACTTCGTTCTGTCTCTTCTGTGTGTGTTCCATCAACTCCTTGTGGTCTTCAATAAGACCCTCCAGCAGTTCGATGGATTCTGGTAACGGTTCAGCTTCCAGGGCTGTATGTAAAAAAAAATGTTTAGTCTCCAGGACTTGATGTAAAATAATATGTTTAGTTTACAGGACTAGATTTAAAATAATGTGTTTAGTTTCTAGGTCTAGGTGTAAAATAATATATTTAGTTTTCAGGACCAGCTCTCAAAAAGTCATATAATTTAATAAAATAAAATATTTGAATTTCTCGGGACTACATGTAAAACTATCCGATTAGTTTTCAGGACTAGATATAAAATAATTTATTTAGCGTACAACACTTAATGTAAAAACTATTATCCAGGAGTATATGTAAAAGAATTTGTTTTTATCTTTGATTCGACGTACCGATTAGATTATAACCGATGCAATTTGTAAGTACCAAGCAAATGAAAATAACAACAATACGAATTTTTCGACGTTTGTAATCCCTATATAATAATACACCCAACAGTCACACACATAGTCCTGACCACACACTAGGTAAATCTATATCGTGGGTATCAGAAACTACGAGGGACGTATCAACCCACAACACCCACACCCGAGACCAATATTTGTGGATCACACATTTGACTTGATGTGGGAATCGAACCCACGGCCTCTCGCTTCGCTACTCAGCAACTGCGCCACGGAGACTATATTGGAGCTTTACATTTCTCATGTTCTCTTATACCATATTCCTAATTTATATTTATATTTCCTGTTTTTTTTTGTTTCCATATAGGAAACGTTTACGAAGTGGTCCTATTAATTCAAATTAATGGACTTGACCGTGAATTAAAACTAGTTTATACGGATTTTATCGCGGTTAAATTTTAATTTTAGTCCCGACGTTTCGAAAGATTTTCAGCCTTCGTGGTCACGGGAGAGACTGAGGTGTAGGTCGTCTCGAAAAGTTAATGTTACATTGCCTACCATCATTTTAAAATTATACATATATTTTTTAATTATAAATAAATAAATACACCCAACAGTCACACACATAGTCCTGACCCCACACTAGGTAAACCTGTATCGTGGGTATCAAGAACTACGTGGGACTTGCGGTCCCACAACACCCAGACCCAAGACAAATATTTGTGAATCAGACAAACATTTGTCTAAGTGCGGGAATCGAACCCACGGCCTCGCGCTTCGCAACCGGCTACTCGCCCGCTGCGCCACGGAGGCTGTCTATTTAAAAAGTCAGTTGAGACTAGTCCGATCTACGCAGAAAGAGCTCACGGTGTCTTAAGGTTGACCTTATGACTTGATCTTATGAAGTCCTGTTATTATAAATGTGCAAGTTTGGATGTGTGTGAATTTGGGTGTTTGTTAAATTACATAACATTTGGCACACAGGTAAACCATGACCTCGATTAGGACATAGACTACTTTCATACCGTAAAAAGGCATTCACACAGGCGGACCTGAGAGCAAAAGCAAATTTTTTTATAAAACCGATTCAAATTATAATTTCCGCAATATAAATGCTATGGCTAGGGACCTTAGCTTTATCCCCAAAATTAGCGATATTTATGGTCGGTTACTAACATCAAGTACACAATTATTATTTCCAACTCCTCCCTAATTTTCTATTTGATTAATTTCGGTGCGGGATAAAGACGGCATTTGCATTCCCGGAGACTCGCCGAACTTCATTGTTCGGTGTCGAAATATGCATGCCACTGTCGATCCTGGCTTGAAGGAGTTACAGTGGCAGGTGTGTGGGCGGGATAGTCTCGTAACTTAAGTACTTAGGTAGACGGCACTGTCTTCGGTTAAACATTGTTATGAAGCAATACTCACAAAGTAATGTGTTTTCGAGTCCTATGAGCCATTGCAATAACTCTTCGAGCACCAAGTCCAGGTCCTTCAGGCTCTGCATGTGCGCCTCCAGCTTGCCGCCACGCTGCATTGCCCATTGCCATACCTGCATAAAAGTTATACAACGTGTTAGTAACGTAATATTAAACAAAGTGTGGTCGATACATATACCTGACAGTGAGTTTTACGAAAAAAACTTCGTTTATTACGATCAATAAGATAGATCACATCTCTATAATTATGTGAAGTGTGCGAGCGAGAATAACAATAAAAACAAAATGAGTCTGTTATTATATTTTTCTAAGCAATGAAAATCAATACCTGTCCAGGGGTAACTTTGCTAAAAATCCTTATCACTGGCGATAGCGTCGCGACCAGGTGCCGTTTGTCACTCATACCAATCATTTTAACACTTTTTAAAATAAATAATACATTATTACATAATCGGGCAACATTTACCAACTTCCTGACGAACGGAAAAATATTATTTGAATATAACTTTTATCATTGCAAAACGATAAGATGCCGATTATCGTATTGTTATTTAATTTAATCTTTATTTTAATATCGCATTTCATTTTCAAATGACGAATATGTATATAATAGGTATTTTAATGATACGAATCACATGATCTAAATGGGATAGGAATTTGATTTTAAGACGTAATATTAGCACGTTTCTACATTCATAGGCGTCACGTCGTACAGGGGGGTAAGGGGGCAATAGCCCAACTTTGCCCAGTATCAAAAAATCATATGCTATTTGAAATTTCACAGGACCGAAAAAAAAGAGGAGGAGTGACTTGGTTTTTTACAGCTTAGACCGACAAACGAGCAAGTGGGTCACCTGATAGTAAGTGATCTTCACCGCCCATGTACGCCAACAATACCAGAAGAATCAAATGCGCGTTGCCGCCATTAAAGGAAAGGTATAAGTAAGGTATTAGGAACGGGAGGGAGATTTGGGCCTCCGAATATCTCAGTCTCCGTACGAGCTGCTACTTTACGCCGGTTTTCTGTGTGTCAGTGGTAACGACCTGGAAGAACCGACCCATTCATGCCGTAGACAAAAATGTATACAGCGTGGCTCTACGACTCATAAAATATATATGACATGAATGATATAAATCACCTTTAAAAATAATATGACAGTATCATTATAGACACTGGTCCCCGCATGGTTTAGGCCCGTATTATAGAACAACACTCAAGTGAGCTCTTTGCTAAGTGTCGATTTCTGTACACGTGATTGGTCCGTTTTTGTTTGGCGCCAAAAATGCAACTTGAGTACAGAGGTTGAAGCGCCAATTTCATACATTTGAGTTGTGTGCCTCTACGCTATCGATATTCTACACGAGTCCCTATTAAAATTTAGTCAAAATTTAAGTAATTATAGTAACATTGAAATAATATTAGTTTATACGGATTTTATAGCGCTTTAATTTTTGGCGCTTTCGAAACGTCAGGACTAAAATAAAAATTCGCCTGAACCTATGGAATCATTATAGTAACGTTACAAACCCGTATTATAGACGAATGTAAGGTTATTGACAGCCTCCGTGGCGCAGCGGGCGAGTAGCCGGCTGCGAAGCGAGAGGCCGTGGGTTCGATTCCCACACTGAGACAAATGTTTGTGTGAACCACAAATATTGGTCTCGGGTCTGGGTGTTGTGGGTTGGCAAGTCCCTCGTAGTTCCTGATACCCACGACACAGGTTTACCTAGTGTGGGGTCAGGACTATGTGTGTGACTGTTGGGTGTATTTATTTTATATAACATTATATATTTAAACAGATGTACGTTATTAATTTTTAAAACACTTGTACGGAGATATACTAGCGGTAACAATGTGTTGGAACGCTTCGAACTAAATTTTAAATTAAAGATATAAAATAGCTGTTTCGTCTGGCTATGCGTATTTTATGAGTGGTAGAGCCACGCTGTATTCACTTTTGTCTACAGCATGTATGGGCCGGCTCGTCCGGGTCATTACCACTGTCTCACAGAAAACCGGCGTAAAGTAACAGCTTGCTGCTGCGTTTCGTATGGTGAGTGAGATACCCGGAGACCCAAACCCCCTCCCCTTCCCAATTTTTTAATTATCCTTTAAGGTCGGCAACGCACCCATGATTCTTTTGGGATTGGGGTGGAGATCACTTACCATCAGGTGACCCACTTGCTCGTTTGCCGGCCTATGCCATAAAAAAAATGACAAATTATCAACATATTTAAAGAGAATTTAAAAACTCTAGCAGCTAGTCAAATTGACTTTTTGAGGTTCATATTATTATTATTTTTGCTATACATATATCTGCAGCGTTTAAATAAACGCCAGCAGTTTTAACATAACGATGGGGAAAACCTGTTGGTCTGTACATGGCTTCCGTAATTAAATGTTTTTTGTAACATATCATAAAGTTGTTTCGACAAGGCTCTTGCTAGTGAACCAACTATGAACGCGTTTAATTTGGTAAGTTAACTATATAAAAAAACCATTACAGAGGAAAAAATAGAACATTAACTTTGTAGAACATTAACTAGAATATTCATGTAACCGTAACTTTTCGATACAACCTACACCCGGTCACGGGAAGCGTGAAAAAGCTTTCGAAACGTCGGGACTAAAAGAAAAATTAAACCGCGATAAAATCCGTATAAACTAGTTTTATTACAATGGTTAATATTCGCGTAATCATAAGAAATCACTAGAAAGAATAGAACCCAGTTTATGCAATTTAACTTTGCATTCTAACTTTACATTAAAAATCGCTACATTGGCCTAGTCAATTGAGATCGCTTCGTTGGTCTAGTAGCAGCGTACTAAGGTTGACGACCGTAAGGTCCTGGGTTCAGTAAAACGAGTGTGAAGTACATAGTTGCACCTCTGACTACCCCTTCGGCGATAAAGCGTGAGGTTATATACAATCAAAATGTTTTTGTCTTTTTCGTGAGTGAGATGAACAAAAAAAGAACCACGTCTTTATTTTCGTTTTTTTACTCTTTCTCGTGACATAATTTCTATTATTTATATTTTTTTTCAGATAATCCCCATCCTCCTCCTATGGGTCGTCATGGTGACCTGTCAGATCAGATTCAGTTACACGACTGCTGACATCGTGCTGGTGACCGGAGAACTGTTACCTGGCTCACAACTCACCGTTTATTTCAGACCTGATCATTAGTTTTTTTCTTTTCACAATTCAAGTTGGATTTTATTTATGGCTTTAATTTTTTTTAAAGTTTTTTTGTCATTTTTTGGCTGACAATAAAATCTATTGCATTTTAACGTAGTTTTAATCTTAGTAATAAAATAATTTTCCATGTTTAATTCTACGCATAAATTCATTTTAATTTATGCGTAGTTAATGCATAATTAATTTAATTTTTAAATTATGTTTATTATTTATTTAATTATATACATCCTTTATAATGGGGATTTGTTTATAAGTCACATATTAAGTAATAACCTTTCGTCAGTAAAAATTTAAAGGTCAGAGAAAAAGGGGAACAACTATAAAGAAGCAGTACATAATATCTCACCTCATCCCACCGGCTCTGTATGATGGTGATCCAGTGTTTGATGACAGTGACAGCATCAGGATGTGCGCGGCCGAGTATAGAGTGAGCGAGCGCTATCGTGTCGTCCTTGTCCGTCTGCTTCTCGTTCAGTTCTCGCACGAATCGTTCGTGTTCGCGTATCTGCTGGTGCGTCTCCTCATCACCTTCGGGCAGCTGACCCGAGAACCGAAGCTTCGTTTCGGCGTCCGACAGCCATTCGAGTAACATGTTCACGGACCGGTGGAGTTTTTCGGCCTGGATGGAAGAATATTAGAGATAATTTTATTCAAATATTTATTATAGTACAATAGATTTTGCTGATGAGAATGAGTGGGGTATAATATATATATTTTTTAATATTTTTTAAATAATATTAGGGGGTCTTTACCCTAAAAAATTCAAAAGTAGTAGTTACCTCTTTAAGAGCAGACTCTAGTTTTGTTGCCTTCTTTTCGCTGAGGGTCTGAACTGCTTCCCAAGCCTGCTTCAACTCACTGCATTGTTGACGAATGCTTTCAGCGTCTTCACGGGGTACCTGAACACATTCAACAAATACCACAATCAATTAATGTATACAATGACATATATACATACGAACACACGCCTGTTATTCTCGAAGGGGCACGCAGAGGTGTAACCAGTCCACCCATATTTCACTAAGCTAATCTCCGTCCCATGATGTGGTAGGGGGAAGCCTATCGCCATACCGGGCACAATTCCAGACTCCGGGATGATATTGAGCATTTCATAATAGAAAAACCCAATAAAACTTTTACCCGACCCGGGGATCGAACCGGAGATCTCAGCGTCAGCCTCAATCATAACGCGTACGCATTACAACTGCGCCACCGAGGCAGTCTTGTCTAATATCCCCAAAAATATAGGATTAATACGTACAGTCGCTTCCAGATCTTTGCCGGTCTTCATTACAGACTGCATCTGCTGTTCGCGAGAATGCAGGTCTTCCTCGAATTGCTGTAACAAAATTATAACATTAAATACTATTCATGTTGGAAATAATTCTATTGGTTACTTACTGGCAAATCAGTTAAGCGTAAAAGTTGTTTTTTTTTAAATTATGTGTTAACATTATTTATGCATATAGCCATTGACAAGTATTTATTATTTTCAAGTATTCACAACAACGATGAAACACTAGTGCCGCCGATTATAAAAAATAAGAATTGGAATGGGAAGGTGAGAGGGATTTGGGCCTCCGGATATGTGTCGAGGTAGGTCAAGCAATGTCTGTCGACGGTCAGTATCATAGTTAGTCTGCATTGTAAATAGACAGTTAACTCTTTATTGAACATCATTTTAAGAAACAATACAAACTAACTTTATAACTATAACATGCCAACGTGCGGTATTATCGTTAAAAGTGACCTTTACCAGACAACCTTAATAAATTAAATAAATACGCCCAACAATCACACACATAGTGCTGACTCCACAGTAAGAAACGACTCTTGTGTCGTGGGTATCAAGAACTACGACATACTTTTACAACACAAATATTTGTGGATCACACAGACATTTGTCTCGGTGCGGGAATCGAACCCAGACCCGAATCTTTTCAAATCCGGACACCCGCCCCGGGCGGCAGATTCAGGGGGCGCCAAAATCATAATATAATATGATTAAAAATAAAAAAAACTACTTGTTTCACAAAGCGACTAGCATACGGACGCCTGTAGGCCAATTCTCGTAATTTTAAATGTCCAAAATATAATTCCGATCTAATCTCAGCGTCAAGAAAGTTGCAAATGGCATTCTCTTAAACCAATAATCACTCAATCGTCACTATCAAGTTTCTGCCTCGGTTTGAAAGAATCGTAGATCCGGGGCTGTTAACAATAAACGTTACCTTATGTTGTTCTATAAGCGCTATGACAGTGTCGAGGTCTCCGTGCACTGGCTCGTCAGCGCCGAGCCGCTTCTGTTGTTTGTGAAGCCACTCCAGCAATGCGGACATCGCGTCCTTGAACTGGCCAGAGTAAAGCAACGCCTCCTCTAGCTTGCGTTGTCTATGGATAAACAACAATAATAATCATTTCAGTTAGATGATTGTCAACTTTCGTTTCCAATTAATTTACTGACGGACTGTATACCACGTATGGTATTAACCGATAGAGGCCTGCGGCAGGATATTATTCTATGGTAGATTCTCTAAACGTCAGTCATAATAGCTCTTATTATTAATGCATTAAGTCTCAAATTTGAAGGGCAAGTTGAGGATCAATAAGGTTGAATTCTGCTTCTCAATGTCGTTTACCGGTAAACTGCGAGGACAAACGCGGTGAGAACAAACGCGTTAAGCTGGGTATTTTGTATATGTTTTTCTCTACACCCCCTTCTACCTGCCCTTATCCCACTCGCAGTGGGGTCGGTGCAACATGCTTTTTAACACACGTTACAGAAAGAATTCGCTTGTGTTTCTACGACCGGACGGCTGTCTGACGTCAACCCTTCTGGGGAGAGATGTTTTTCTCTACACATTACAAAACCACTATTTCGCTACACATTTTTGTTGACAAAACTTTGTTTTGTTTATATAAAATTAATGTTTTAGCTTTACAAGCGTGTTTTCCACCTACACATATTGCATCTGCACTGGTGTAGGAAAGTCGAGTAACTATCGTCTGTCAACACTCAAAAGTGACACGTCACACGGTACACATGCACGTCTGAAGTAATTTTTGACTGAAAATGTTTTATGAAACACCAATTAAAAATCCCTGAGTAGGAGACGTGTGTATATAAACCAAAATTGTTTTGTGTAATGCGTATGGAAAAACATGTGCAGAAGACCCGACTTTATAATTCCAAAAACATAATTATACATATACATACGCATTCATGCCTGTAATCCCCGAAGGGATAGCCAGAACACCCACATTTCGCCGAGCGTATCTCCATCCCATGATATGATAAGGGGCGAGCCTATCGCCATACCGGGCACAAATTCCAGACTCCGGGCTGACACTGAACTTTTCGTAATAGAAAAACCCAATATCACTTTTACCCGACCCGGGGATCGAACCAGAGACCTCAGCGTCAGCCTATTCGTAACGCGTACTCATTACAACTGCGCCACCGAGGCAGTCAAAAACATAATTATATTTTGTAATAATGTGCGGTCTTATCGATATCGAACTTTCGATAGAGAATATAGAGAAAAAGCAGTAGAGTATAATGAAACAGTATAAATGATAATAGGTACATATTAGGTGTAAAATAATTATATTACCTGTCCACAGCCTTTGAGCACACTGTAGTCCACTTAGTCTTCATATCAGACAGCATAGTCTTCAACGTGTTGTCGTCAGTCTTGGGTGCTTTGTCTTTGAGTTGCTTGCCAGACTTCATTGCGTGGTCGTATACTGGTTGCTTAGCGGCCAGGGCTTTTTGGAACTCGCGGTGTTTGTTCAGTCTATAGGGATGAGATATCGATATTGGTTAGAGATGAGAACTTGGCAAAATGTTTATAGAATAGAGATAATTTTAAATATATGTGTATTTTTCGACAATTTGTGCCCTTTTCAAGCTACAAGTAATAGAAATTTCATTAAGTAATCATAACATTTAAAATTACAAGTTAGATTGTAATTTATAACATTTATAAATATAACACATATTGAGATATAAAGATTCAGAAAAAATAATTTAAAATTCTAATTACAAATTGAGAATTTAATTGTAAACATGGAATCTAAATAACATTTGTCATAAGCATAATAAAAGACGTTGTAATGAAGACTTTATCATCATTGTATGTCACGCTAATTACCAATTTTTTTCCTTCCATAAAAACAATACAATTTTAAAAAATATCCTTATAAAAATAAAAGTCTTTAAATATTTTTGCATTTTCCTTAAAATGCCTATCTATGGGTTGTAATTCTGCCTTCTTCATTGTTAACTAATTTCGATGAGGTCACATACCTCTGTTTGATCTTCTCCGGGTCGTTGATGGTCGATTCTGCGTTGAGTTCATCCAGTTGTTTCTCCGTGTCATTCAACCAGTTCATCAAGTTGTTCCTATGAATTAGGAAATTTAAATTAGAATCTTCTCTTGAAAGGCAGACTGCATAGAATTTGTCGAAGTATTCGGGTCACGAAATATAACCTTTTTTATTTTTTTATTGGCTTGAATGACGAGACGAGCAGGTCGCTCGCTTGATGGTAAGCGCCACGTTTGCTTATAAACAGAAGCAACGCCACACAGAAGTTTAAATAACAAAGCGCTGCATGACACTGGACTGCGCTCGTCACCCCGAGACATAAGATGTTAAGTCTCATAATGCCCAGTAATTTCACTGGCTTCAATGTCCTTCAAACCGGAACACAACAGCACTTACAACTGTGCTGACAAAGCGGTGGTACCAACCCAGCCGGCCTTTCGCATACGAGAGACCTATCACCTTGTAAAACCTAGTTTTGTTGATGGATAAATCATTTAAACTTAAATAGTTCTCACCACATATCACTGAATTCCTTAGCCTCCTTGAACCCATGATCCAGTGCTCTGGTCCTCTCAGCAGCCTTGGACACGACCCTCTCCCATCGATGCTGGACTGACACCAGTAGGTTCTTGATGAGGATCACGTCTTGCTTCTGGCTGAAGTATTTGAGGTGTGTTCCTTTCTTGTCTAGATGAAGCATGGTTTCCCGGTGTGTGGAGACTTCCTTTTGGAACAGCTTGTGCTCTTCGATTTGTGCTGTTGAGGATAAAATGTAAAGAATATTTTTTTTCATATATCGATTGCTCAATCTGGTGCCACCATTAGCCACGATTTTTTTCTAGCCCTGTATTATACATGACCCACGGCTGGGCACGGACCTGCTCTACTAAGTGAGAGGGTTTAGGCCTTGGTCCACCACGTGGCCTAATGCAGGTTGGCAGACTTCACATACCTTCTAAATTCTTATGAAGAAGTTCTCAGATATGCAGGTTTCCTCACGATGTTTCCTTCACCGTTAAAGCAATCGATAATTAACATTTAATACACAAATAACTTGGAAAAGTCAGAGGTGTATGCTCTTGGGAATGGTTCCGAACCTGCGACTTTCGTCTCGACAGTCCATACCACTCCCACTGAGTTATCGCTGCTTAAGATTTAATTTGAACTATAAAAATCACATTTTTTTCCTATGATCACCCTTCGGGTATATAACAGAATTTACACCCCCCTCCCCTGAACGAAATCCTGGATCCGTAGCTATTCCTAAGTAAATTAGAATATAGATCTAGTTGAAGAGTTAATTAGGCCATGATACTCACTGAGCAGTGTCTCCATGACCCTGGAGACAGGTTTGGCGGAGGTGAGAGTTTTCTCCGCGCTAGTGAGCCAGTCCACAAACGCCTGCAGAGCGTCGTGGAACTCTGTCGCCTCCTTCAGAGCTATCTCCAGTTTGATCTTCTTGTCTGATGCTCTGTGGAATATAACGTATATTTAATATCCAATGTTACACTCACTCACGCCTGTATTCTCCGAAGGGGTAGGCAGAGGTGTAACCATTACACCCACATTTCGCCGAGCGTATTCCCGTCCCATGATGTGATAGTGGGCGAGCCTATCGCCATACCGGGCACAAATTCGAGACTCCGGGCTGATACCGAGCTTTTCGTAATAGAAAAACCAATATCACTTTTACCCGACCTGGGGATCGAACCCGAGACCTCAGCGTCAGCCTCAATTGTAATCAGTTTTGAACTTGAGTATTGAAAAATCAAACGATCGCACACTCAAGCGGAGCTTCTCACCTCGCAGTAACATTGTCCCATCTAGACTTCAAGTTCTTCAGACTGTGGTGTAGTTGTGAGGTGGGGTTGGGTTTCTCCTGTCGCTTGAGGTACTCCTGGCCCTGCTGCAGAACAGCCTCCACCTTGGGACGGTTCGCTTCGATCTCGTTGTATACTTCCTGTTAAAATTATATAGTTGTGTAATGTTATAAGGATTTTGTGATTTGTTTATGGGTATATATATATATATATTACTAGCTTTTGCTCGCGGCTCTGTCCGCGTGAATACACTTAGAAATAAAACGTAGCCTATAACCGTCTCCAGGGTCCCATCTATCTCTACATCAAAATTAATCAAAATCGGTTCAGTGATTTAGGCGTGAAAGCGTAACAAACAAATAGATATATTTTTATTTCATAAAAAGTATCCTATGTTACTTGTTATACCTTCAAGAATATGTGTACAAAGTTTCATGATGATCGGTTTAGTAGTTTTCGCGTGAATGCGTAACAAACAAACGTACATTCACATTTATAATATTAGTATGATGTACTTCTTTATTAAAATCTATGTATATCTTTCTAGAAGAGAACAGAGTACGAGTATTTGTACATGCAGAGCTCTGTACTCCAAAGTTCTGTGTGACGTTGCGTCTGTTTATGGGCAGGCGTGACGCCGTCAGGCGAGCGACCTGCTCGTCTCGTCAATCGAGCAAATAAAAAAAAGGGAAACCCTACCAAAAATTGAGACAGATGCACGAGCACGCGACGCTCGGGAATTTGTAAAGGCCGCTAGCCCCGAGCGTCAGCTGATTTTTTTAAATTAAATGATTATTTTAACGATATATGAATTCATACAAAAATACATTAAGTAAAATAATAATTTAGAACTGTGGTGTTACCATGAATCTCTCGAGTTGTTCCGATGCAGTTTCAGGAAGTCCGCCAACAGGTTTGGACGCAGTGATGACGCCGTCCACTTCAGACAACCACGATAGCAGATCACCGATCTCTGCGTTGAAGCTGCGGCCAAAGATTGATTTTAAATATGATATTTTTTGAGAGCAAGGTGGAGCGACGACCTGCGGAAAGCGGCGGGTAATGACTGGATGCAAAGAGCCAAACATCGAGCTCAATGGTGTGCATTAGGAGAGGCCTATGTGCAGCAGTGGACAAATACAGGCTGATGATGATGATGATGATTTTTTGAGAAAGAAAGAAAGAATGAAAGAAAAGTTTATTGTCATCATTAGACATGCAACAAACATAATTCAGTAAGTACACAATATAATTAATATACATCTAACTTAAAATTAATATTAAAACTATACAGTTGCATGCCTTCACGGTGACAACAGGAGACCAGCTCAGTATAATACTGTGATTATAGGGGGAGCCACAACACAGCGCTGGTTTTGTAATGTAAGTACGTACGTAAAGTAGAATTATGTTACTATATTGGCTTAGTTGTAATTACTGACATAGCAATTCATACATACATAATCTCACGCCTTTATTCCCGAAGTGTCCTACCCATTACAGCGTACAACTAACGCTGCACCCACGTTTCGCCTAGCTTGTTTCCGTTCCATGACGTGATAAGTGGCGAATCTATAATACCGAGCATAAATTCCAATCCCAAGCATTTCATGAGTGATTTTACGAATCGAAAACTCAAAGACAAATTGTGATTGCCCGACCTTGGGACCTTGGGTGGGAATTGGACTCAGGATCGATTCTCACGGTTCTCAGACTTAGTACGCTGCCTCTAGACAAATAACTTGAACAAATCAAAGCGAGTTTCAACAATCCGTGAAAATGGGAGCTTCTTTATTTTTTGTATAATTAATGCTGGTACAGATAGATCAATTAAAACATAATTGAAAAAGAGATTTATCTATATATAATTTTTTTGGGGTGTATAATTAGATATCAAACATTTGAAATCGTTGCTTTTATCTAATTCGCTCTTAAATCACTCAAAATAAGGTAGAAAATGGCAACAATGTTTATGAGTAGGAGTGATAAAGTCTAGTTCTCACCTCTGCGCCTCTCTAAGCGCATCCTCGAGTTCAGTTTGTCTGTCCCTGGCCTTCTGCTGCAGTTCACGCCACTTCCTGTTGAGGGTGGACAGTTTCTCCGCCGTCTCTCCTGCCTCGTCTGTACCTACGTCATACAATGTTATAAATACATCGCTAATCTAAAGATAACACTTTATACATGGTGCTGCCTTTTGATTATTTTCTTTTCAGATTATGACATAACTTATATATAAGTTTACCTATATTCAGTACCCATGTTCCGTTTTCAGTAATTTGAAAGATATAACATTTATTAAATGTTCAAAAAAACATTATGCTTGTTTTGCAGATGTTTGTAAAGATGTGATATTTATAATAAAGTTTTACGTATAAGTATATAAATTGTTTAAATAGTGCCTTATCAGATTTAGTTTCAATATTTAATTAAAGACGAAAGAAATTTAGTATGCGGCTCCAAAGGCGGTCGACTCAGTTATTGACGCGCGAAGGTACGCGTCGACGCCATACTTGACGTCGCTTAGACTTGCGTCAGTGTATTCAATAATTAGTTAACCCCAATAGTAAAAAGTTCGTAAACAACATTGACGTCACCCACCGGCGCCATGCTGTACAATCTGAGCTCCTGCGTCGTTGAGTGTGTCGACGCTGGCCTGATGTGCTGCGATGTCGTTCACCAATACCTTCAGCTTCGCTAATTCCACCTCTAGGATTTGAGGGTCACCGGCCACCTGAGGACAAACATTTGGATCAATTTTGGTGTATTTGGAAAAAATATTATGGTCCCAAACATGACTAGAGCGGCAAATCACAGGTCTAGATTGCTGTTGTGCTGACGTAATCATAAATTAAAGTAAAATCATAATAACCGGTTAAGTGTGAGTCGGATTCATGCACTGAGGAGCTTAAATTTGCGACATTTAAGCGCCCTACGAAGTGACCCACCAAGCGGTAGTACCCACCAAGCAGTATGGCCGCGCCCACGACATGTTGTATGTTAGTTTACTAGGATGAGTCATCCAAGCGACCATCTAACTTTTTGCCACTTTAGCGTAACACCTGCAGTGTATCATTGACCTAAATCTCTCACAAAACCTATCAATGTTTCCAGAATACTTTATCGTTTATCACCGACTTTAATTCGTAACGCTATTACCTTAACCTATTTGATTTAGGAATGCTGAAAGAAGATACAAGTATCGATATTTATATAAAGTATCGATTTTAATATATCGAGAAAAAAATCCATATATCGTTTTGTAATATTCCAAGTGCTTTCACTGTGGTTTATTTTTAGTAATTCTAAACCAAACATTACTTGCATTTACACTACCTTTTGAGAATTCTGCCTCGTTTTCTATCAACTAGAAAGCAGTTGGTAACAGTCCGGATCATACCTTGCGAGGCTGGGTTGATGAGTTGTTGTTACTCACCGGTTTGAGAGTGTCGAGAGTATCGGCAGTGTTCTGTATCCACAGCAACAGTTCGTGCAGCGCGTGTTGCAGCTGGCCGAGCTTCAGCAGCGCGCGCTCCAGCTGCTGTTGTCGCTCGACCATGCCGCGCAACAACGCCGACCAACGCGAGTTCACTTCCGTCAAAGGCTGCTTGATCGCTTGAGCTTGCTCCGATGATGTTCGTTCCGTTAGCTCTTGCGCTTGCCTACGATTTTATGGAAATTAGATTTGTGTCTGAAGGACTGTATAGGCGGAAGTGGCGAAGGGTGAAGAAAAGCCGGCCATTTACAAAAGGAAATTGTAATAACAAAACAATACAATAAAACAATTAAAAATATTTTTATTTCGTTTGACAAAGACATATGTATCATTGTTTCCTCCGCCCTTCGCATTAATAAGCTGTTATGAGAGTTGGTACAATATTTAAGCTACATAATATAAAAGATTTGTGATTTATTTGTGTATAAAAAGTATAAAAACCAAATAAATACAAAAGTCACGATTTCTTTCATTCTATTTGTTGAAACACTAAATGTTTTAATTATTGTACCCATTTTCAGAAACACTCTGTATACATAGACGTAATTTTAATTTAAGTAAAATTTTCAGGTATCAATATATTGAAGTAAGAAAATATATAGATTTAGAATAATAACGAAAAAAAAGATACAGATAGAGTGCCAATATATTTTATACTATGCCATATAGCATAGTTTGCCATTTTAAAACATCGAGTAAGTTTAAAATGGTACCAGTCTTCAACACTGTTGCACACAATTTGATATTTATGTTAATTATTAGTTTTGAAATTTTAGTCCGAAATATATAATATAGATACATGAATAAATAACCTAAAACACACACACACACACACACAAACCATAAACTAACTTATAAAAATAACAAAGCGCAATAAACACAATCTGGATATTTATTATTGTGATTAATTTAAGTCAAATAAAAAAATATGTTAATTATTTGAATTTGTTTTTGGTTATTTTTGTTCGAACTATTTTTTTTTAAGTCGACTAATAATCACAAGTATATTATCTCCAAAATGAATTTATAAAGCCAGATATTATAAAGCGACCAAATCAAACACACGCTAAACAATTACAAAACAAAACCGACATAACACATTCAAAAATTGTAAAGTTATGTATCCTTGCCTCATCAGACTCCTGTGTGACGTCATTCCACGTTAGATGTCGAATAAAAAAATACATCATTAGTAACAAATAAACATGGATGTTTGGAATTAAATCAAGTGCTTTGAAAAGGAAAAAAAGGTGTTTTCTTTTTTATATTTGCTGCATTTTATTTATATATTTGTCATAACAAAAACCTTGACGTGTTTAGTTAATTAAATATAAATCTCCAGAGATTTTTTGCATTTCTGACAGATATACTTTGACTTGTAGGTATATTTTCTTTTGCACTATGTTATAAATTGTGAGTTAAAAATTGATGCCGTTTCAGAAAAAAAAATGTCGCATACAGTAATTCAATATTTTCTTAATACCATTTTTCCTTTTCAATGGAATAACATCCCTTGGAACCCAGCACAGGGTTCCAAAGGATATAATCTAAATTTCACTGAGAGTATTATAGGGGAAAAACTTGGAAGGTGCAACTCAAATCCGCTGGTGCATGGGGGTCACCAAAACCTTAAAATGTTATGTATACTCCTGTATGATGTTAACTAAATAATTCAATTTATTTACCCATAAAATAATTTATAACAAAATAATATTTTTAACTTTCTTTAAAAAATTAAATTTATTAGATTTTATTCCAATTTTCCTAAAAAATTCTAAATAAATATCATTATCACGGACCCAATTTTGTGAATGAAATATTTTATTGTATCTTTTTTATAGATATATTTTTTCATATCTCAAACATCGACTAATAGTTCTACTAATTATAAATAAAACTCCAACTACACCCCAAAAATTTAACCACCTCGTGCAACCTTATCTTTCATATAAAAAACCTTTAAATACCTGTTCAAAGCTTCGACTTTCACCATATGAGGATCTACTTCTTGTTTGAACGCGGCTAGTTGCGCGATCTGACGCTTCACAGCATCGATATCGGATCCCAGAGCTCCCATGCGAGAGAACTTGTCTTCGGCCGTGTCGAGGAATTCTTGGAGATTCTGGTGGAGAAATTCGAACATAAATAAAAAAGTACTAATAAAGAACTCATGTCTATCCCAGAAGAGGTCGACAGAGGTACAATTAGTGTATCGACGATTCGCCGAGTTTATTTTAGTCCTATGATGTGAAAGAGGGTAAGCTATAATAGCCATACCAGCCACAAATTCCAATCCAGGTAAACTCAATTGTGATTGGTCGAATCGAAAAAATGTGATTGTTTATACAATTGAAACATGGGGTTAAAACCAAGACCTCACTATTTCTCAATCTAAGCACGCTCCCACTTTATTGATGATTTGTTGTTGAGAATTTAAGAAAATCTACAATTTCAATACAAGTCCAATGTTGCAGAAATAGAGGCAAATAGAGGTATTTATCGAACCAACCTCAAAATACACTTGAAATTACTTTATTTTATCAAAAAATTCTAACCTGTAACGTGTCATGGAACTCCATAGCCTTCTCCATGGCATCGATGAGATTCTCTTCTCTTCTAGCGTACAGAGCGGTGATGTTATCCCATGCGCTGTCGAGATCCTCCATATGTTTCTTGACTTCAGGTTTGTCCGGCTCGCCGCACAATGACATTAGAGTCGACCCGGTCTTACGGACTTTCTCGACCTGGAGGAATCAAGCAATTTCAATTTAGATGTCTAGGTGTTAGATGCATTTTGTATTTTCAATTTTAGTATTAGAAAAACGGTCGGGATAGTAAACTGTAACAGGTTTTCTTTTGTAGGAGGAGATGAACTTTATCGATTGATTTAATTATTGTGAATTATATGCGATTCTCTTTTATATGCGTTCACGTGGCATGAGCGCTTTATGTCCATTTTACGATAGTCTCTAAAAGCTTCCGACCATTAAAATCCCCTAAAGTTAAAAAAGCCTGGTACAAATAGGTATGAGATAAATAAATGCAACATATTCTCACCTCAGGCTTGGTGTGATCGATCTCATGCCTGATCTCCTGCAGCGCGACCTGCTGCGCCTGGATGTGTCTCGGTTGTGCTGCAGGCGGAGGCTGGGCGGCGAGGGTGTCGCGCAAGTCCGCCAGCGTTCCCATTACCACCGCCAGAGCTGCCCAAAATTGACGGGCAATTTCGAGGGCACTCTCTAGAGAGCGGGTACGGGATCCGCTTGATTTTTGTACTTCGTCCCATAATCTGGAAGAAAGGTTTATAAATGGTTCCAGAATCAATGACTGCATTTTAGAGCTTGATTTGTAAATTTTATTAGTCATTTTTAGCCGTGGCAGGATAAAAAAGTAAAATAAAATTGATAACAAAATCGTAAGTTCATAGAGTAAATGTTTACTATAGTTTTGACTTTTGAATGTTTTGTGTCGATAAAAGCTATCTATTCAACTTACTAATTTTGATAAACGAGACGATGTCCTAATATGCATAAGAGCTAACTATTGGTTCTAATGAATATCGACAACATCGATAAAATCACTATAACTTACTTGTTAAGTTTTTCAAGTTTGTTCCTAATATCCCTAACAGCGGGATCGCTCTTGTTCGCCTTGCTGATGACGTCAGAGGCAGCTCGTTGTACCGCGTTGTAAGCCTCTTTGCGTTTCTCTAGATCTTCGACTAAGGCGTTGTTCTCCTCGATTTGGTCCCTGAAGGAATTGATTAGTTTTTAATTAGGTAATAATTACAGCGATATCGATATTTAAAACAATAATTAATCACTGATACTATAATGTATGTATGTAAATTGGATATTTAAAAGACTAATATATTGATATATTTAATATAAATGTTTATATAATTGGTTAACTTAAAATTGTACAAACATTATATACCCAATTACCAAACATACTAAGATCCCTAATTTATTATCGATAATATTATACTAAATACTTACTCAATCTTAGGCGGGTGTGCAGATACTGGCTCAGCCCTCTGCAGCTGGTCGGCGGCGCCTGATAATGCACGGAGCATGCCCTCCAGCTTGTCGGAGAACTGGGATGACTCTTGTAGAGCCTGGGGGGAAATATTCGCTATTAAAACTGTATGACTAGTGTCGACTTCATCATCGTCAGCCTGTATTCGTCCATGGCTGGATAAAGATATCTTTCGATGATCGACCTTAGATCTTTGATTCCCCTTAAAACATCGAAATTTCTGAGGCTTGATGTTATATATAAATCTTCATCCTAAGAGTGACGTAATCACTGTTATGAGTAATAGGCTGTAAAATATGTTAAACCTCTACCAATTTCCCCTTAAGATATCTAAAAATCTGTTAATTTCTTAATACATACGTACACACATACGCACTCACGCCTGTAATCCACGAAGGGGTAGGCAGAGGTGTAACCAGTACACCCCATTTCGCCGAGCGTATCTCTGTCCCACGATGTGATAGGGGGCGAGCCTATCGCCGTACCGGGCACAAATTCCAGAATCCGGGCTGATACTGAGCATTTCGTAATAGAAAACCCCAATACCACTTAACCCGAACCGGGGATCGAACCCGAGACCTCAGCGTTAGCCTCAATCGTAACGCGTACGCTTTATAACTGCGCCACCGAGGCAGTAATTTCTTAATACTGAACTATATAAAGCTAAATGCAAAACTTACGACAAATTACTATACAGTCTATACAAAAATCTCACACATTATACCCATTTTTCTCGCACCCACCTGTTCTAATTCCTGCTGTCTCTGTCTGAGCTCTGCACGTAAAGCGTTGTATCTATCGCAGTCAGTCTCCACGATATCTTGGATCTTGGCGATGTCATCTTCACCGCAAAGTCTTGCGAGGGCTTCTCCGGTCTTCATAAGCTTGTCTACTAATGGCTTGTGCCCGGCTATCGACTGCTGAAGCATCTGCATAATGGAAAATAAACGGTATTATGATGCAGGTAAGGTTTGGTTTGGTATAATTGGTTTTGAACTACTAGATGCTTGTACTCTATCTACAGTATCTGGATAGTAGAAAGTAAACGCTATTATATAAGGAATAAGGTTTAGATTTGATTAATATCAATCAAGAAAGCACGAAATTGCATGTGTGGTGTTTGATATCCAATCATGGATAAAAATATTTACTTGTAACATTATTCCATTGATATAATAAAATCCATTTAATTAATTACTATTAATTTAATCCATTAATTAAATACCTAATATTTATCCATAATGGACAACGAAAGTTTTCTGGGCAACTTTAATCGAGCTTTATAAGTCCCACGGCTTCCTTCATGGTTTTAAATATCTTTGAAATCTACATGAGTGTCAATTAAAATTGCAAGTAAATGTAATAAAGTAAGACAAATCACCTCATTCTTATCTTGCTGCTGTACAATTTGCTCTGGTCTGAGCGCAGGCATCGCCAGCATCTGGACTTGTTTCTCCATGTCATCCAACCACGTTGAAAGACTGCAAGTGAAAATAATATTGTTACTATTAAATATGTTCTAATAGAAAAACTCGTTTTAGGTTTCTTGATGATAGCGATTAGAAATATTTAATCGTATTGATTTTTAACTTTTGCAATTCGAATTTGTGTTCAATTTCAATAAAACCTAACCTAGAAATATATAGAAATACTAGCTGTCCCGCAACTACAGCAGCTCCATCTACCGGGTCCAATTGTGAATCTAAACCATCCAGGGCACCACCCAAACGCACACAAAAAAATCATTCAAATCGGTCCAGCCGTTTAGGAGGAGTTCAGACACACATACACACGTACAGTAGAATTATATATATAAAGATAATTTAAAACTTACCCATGATGAGTATCAGCGAAGTGTTCAGCCAAAGGCAGAGCCTGCTCCAAGGCGGCTAATCTCTCTGCACTGAGGTGTCCCACTTCCTCCATCATCTCTCTCAATTCCTCGGACCTTTCGCGGATGACAGCGGTCTCTTCTGATGACTGGCATTCGCGGACCACCTGGTAGAATTTCGATAATTTGATGCAGTCGATTATTACAATATTGATAGAAGAGGATTATCAATATTTAAAATTCTATTTTATTTGTATTAAAGACGCTTGATGCTGTTCATCAACAGTTAAATGTGGTTAATAAGTTTAATAACTCTTCATTATTTTTATTCTATATCAAACGGAGAGAAGAATAAAAATATGCCATTTTAATTGAACAGATTACATATAATCTTGCTAAAGAAAAAGCCACTACCAAATGTAAAAATCACTATATACTTATAATTATTAAAAAAACTACATTACAATAAAGACATACTTTCTTAGCCTGACTCAGCAGGTCTCGAACCCGGACCCTCTGTGCAGCGACATCGTCCGCAAGCGGCCTGTGTTCCCGTAACTGTGCACGCACTGGCACGGGCTCGGCTGCGGGCGGCTCCGCTGACCTCAATAATGTGTCCACTCCACGAAGCCATTCCAGGGCTTCTTCCATGTCACCCACTACTTCTAGAGAACGCTGTGACGAATTATGGATCGTTAGCACATTATTATTTATATAATTTAGCTGATATAAAGTCAAATGAATAATTACAGCAGGAATGACATGACCATCGTAGTATATTTTTTTCCGATGCTATGTTTTTTCGTGATTTCTTAATATATTTGTACTAAATACTAGCACACCAATTACGACAAAATTATCTTTAATGCAATGTTAACTGATCACTATGTACTAATAATTTATCGATAAATAATTTACGCAGATTTATCGATAAAACATAATATGTATTTCATTATAATGTTCTATTTAAGAACATTATAAATCAATTTAAAGTACATATTACCTTCTTGCTAAGCAGTAGTCTCTCCGCCTTCCTCTGTACTTGTTCGGCAATGGCGTCGAACCGTCTGTTGTCGCGCGTCACTATGCCTTCAATATGTGTTGCGCCTTCTCCAGGAGATATCTAAAGATATACACAAATATATACATTTATGAAATCGTTACCGAGCAATGTGTACGCAAAATAGATTATTAAATATTATTGGTTTGGGTCGAATATATATGAATAATGGAAGTTAGTCTGCTTGTATGGTGATCACGCAAAAACTGCCAAATTTATATCCATGTAAACATCGACAGTAAAACAGTTTGAGTAGAACCAAAGATGCATACTAAACATCGGTTCAGAATGAACTTGCGGCGTCGCGTCGATTGTGAATTACAATAATCCATAATTGTTTCTAAGAATTTTAAAACCTTTTTATCCACCATATTGGTTGCCAGCTGTGTAATGGTCTTTAAATTAAAGAATATAAACAAATTCTAAGTTATCTATAGAAAACAAAACCAAAATCGCCTCTCACCTGACACAACTGCGGCCCGATAAGGTTTATGTTATCCAAAACAGGCCTGAACTCTTGTAACTCAGCCTCGAGCCTCAAAATGTCTTCCTCACGAGGCTCCACCGACTGCAGGCAAGTTTCCGCGCCTGACATCCATTCTGTCAGTCTAGTTAAAAGATTTCATCATCAGTAATAAGGTCGTAGGAATAATAGCAAATGATTAAGTAATAACTAATATAATAGACTGCCTCGGTTACGCAGTTGTAATGCGTATGCATTACGACTGAGGCTGACGCTGCGGTCTTGGGTTCGATCCCCGGGTCGGGTAACAGTGATATTGGGTTTTTTTATTACGAAAAAGCTCAGTACCAACCCGTAGTCTGGAATCTGTGCCCAGTATGGCGATAGGTTCGCCCCCTTTCACATCATGGGACGGAGATACGCTCGGCGTAATGTGGGTGTACCGGTCACACCTCTGCCTACCCCTTCGGGGATTACAGGCGTGAGTGCGTATGTATGTATGATTTAGTAATAATATTTTTTTTTATATTATAGGCCGGCCAACGAGCAAATGGGTCACCTGATGGTAAGTGATCTCCACCGCCCATGTACACCCACAATACCTAAAAAATTATGGGCGCGTTGCCGACCTTGATTGTTGGGAAACTTTAGAAAGCTTTAGAATTTATTGTTATCGTTCTCACGCCTCTTAAATTGTCGATAATTAATTTAATTAATTTAATTTCGACTTACTATGCACAATGAATAGATTCTAACCACTTTCATCAACATAATTAACTTATCAAGTCGTTGAATCTATAAAAGAGGACAATGGACTCAACTAAAAGAGATGGTAATACTAATCTCCTAGAGTTAGAAAGAGATGCACTCACTTATTATGGCTGTTGTATAGCTGTTGCACCAGAGGCAATGTCTCCGATGCGACCCTCAACAGTTCAGCTCCACGGCTCGTCAGGTCATTGTATCTTCGCTGTAAGGCATCTAATTTGTCCTTCAGTTGTAGGGCTTCGTCTCCAGAGATGTGCTTCATAAGTTCTAAGCCTGACTCGACCGTGCTGTCGACTGGTTCTTGCTTGGAGGCGATTTCCTCGGTCTTTTCCTATGAGAGGAGGAGGAAATTGAGTATTTATTAAGTCATGATTATCTAGGTTGCTAAAATTACACAGTGGGTATAAGGTATTCCAGACAGTCAGGAAGAGAGACAGTTAACCTAAAACATAGTTGTTCGATAAAATATGTCTTTGTAGTCAATATCGACATCAATAATGCACTAAGCTTTAGTGCTTTAATAAAGAATTATTTTAGTATATTAAAAATATTTTTATATTTTAAAACGACGATAAAGCAGTTTTCGGCTATAGAGTATAAAAATTATCACTATAATATCGAATTCCTCATGATTGTCAGGACAATTCTAGTAAACCACTCACGGCAAGTTCATCCATCTGCCTCAGCAGTTTCTCCATGTGGACTGGCAGGATCTTGCGCTTGGCCAGGTGTTGTTCCATGGCGTCCATCCAGGCTGACAGGTCCTGGTAGGTGAGTACCAGGTGGCGGAGACCCTTGCGGGAGTTCTCGAGCAGGTCGCCGATGGTGAGACTGTGCTCAACTAGGGTTTGGTATCTGGTAGGGGAAAATATGTTATAAATATTTAAGATATATATTTTTCGTTTTGCGCGACAGAAACTATACTAAAGTGGAAATTCATGGCAACATTTGTAATTATCGAAGAAAATATAGTCATCGAGTCTTTGAGACACGTGCGCCACTGAATACAACAAGTAAATGGTATTTTGGAATTTACATTTCGATTATAAAATCATATATTTTTTAACCAAGGTGCTTTAAATTTCACTCACAAAATACTCTATTCTCTAAGATCAATAGCAAGCCCAACCCAAATTGCCCATCCCCTTCTCAATCCCCGTTCTACCCCTAAAGTTTGGCCACGTATCCGTGGTATTCTGGTTTTATCATATAAAAATATTACCTGTCAGTAGCTGCTTGCAGTCTATCCGCTAAGGCCGTCGCCTCATCATCTCCCACCAGTCCCATGAGGGTAGAAGCTGTCTCAGTCAGTTGTTTGAACGGAGGTTGTTTGGTTAGGATGTCGTCATGAAGAGACTGTTGAATAAGATGTAATTTTTTATTTCACAATAGGGTAGTTGACTAGATTTTTTTTATTATTTACATCAATAAGTTACGTTACTCAAAATATATTGCAGAAAGAATTTTATAAATCGGACCAAAAACAAATAAGTTAGAAGCCATTCAAATCCTGTAGAGGGGGTAATTGTCAAATGACAGACGATGCAACCTTTGACGTCACTGTGTAAAATGTTCATTATGGTGCACGAGTGCAAGCGAGATAGTGAGATATCCCTACTACGCACCCACTTCTCCTCATACCAACATTTAAAGTCATAACTGCGGGCACATTTCTGAACCAATTTTGATTGTGTTTTAATAAAAGGGTTTCTTTTGAGTATCATTTTCTGTTACTTATAAAATAATGTATAAAATTCAATATAGGAAACTACCCTATTGGATGATTTTATCGATAAACTAATCGATTATTCTATATCATTCGACTTGAAAAAGCTAGTATGATTATACTTTTTATTTATTTTTATAATATAGCGTAAGATAGATGTATACAAGCTTTGACGTTTAATTTCACTGCCAACCCGACTACCACCTGTATCGGTTTGAACGATATTGAAGCCAGTGAAATTACTGGGCATTACCAGACATAACATATGTCTCAGAGTGAATAGAGCAGTACAAGGCCATGATGTGCTTTGTATTTTAAAGTTGTAAGTGTTGCTACTGTTTATGGACGCCTATGAAATTATTCCGACAGCATACTATGATTCCTAAGTCTATAGTAATAGATCTTACATTCACGGCCACTACAAAAAACTGTCAATTTAAACCTATATAAACTATTCGTACCTTGTGCTCCCTGATCTTGAGCTGTATCTTCTCCTCATCAGTTGGCACCAACTCCAACGATTTGACCCTGCGTTCTGTGGTTCCGAGCCATTCCACCAGCGGCTGGAGTTCCTCTTGGAATTGTTTCGCGACCTTTAGTGACAACAATATTTTTATTAAAAAAAGGTTTCTAATAGTAAAGTCATTTATATACTTATGAAAATTGCCTTATAGCAGTCAAGGTTAATGTATCTTTATATCGTTACAGAAATTAATTTTTAAAATTGGATCATTAGCTCCAGAGATGATCCATTACAAACAAACTCGCAAAGTAACAAACTTACAAAACCTCTTTATAATATTAGTGTAGATTTTATCGATCATTCTTCAAACTGCCCTTATCGCATTCGCAGTGGGGTCAGCACAATATGTTTTAGCACACGTTACAAAATGATTTGGCTTGTAGTTTTTACGACCAGCTGACGTCAACCCCTCTGAGCAGAAAACACCCCAGATCCGAATATCGATGTCTATGATTAATATTGTATAGAGCACAGTACCTTCATCGCTTGTTCTAAGTCGAGCATCCTCTGCTGCGCTCCGTTGGTGAGCGCGTCGAACCTGTGCATGAGTGCTTTGAGTTGTTTCTCGATGGAGTTGCGTTCAGCCGGCTCACACCCGCCCGCCACCTCCTTACCCATCGCGAATAGAGACGACATCGAGTTCTGACGGTCCATCAGCATCTTCTTCAGGAACTGTTGCAGGAAAATACAAAATAATTACATATAGTTCTGATTTTTATTGGGAATTCTTATCGAGAATTTATGACATTGAAAATAAATTAGCTTATAACAACTGCCAAAAGGCTACTTGACAGTTACATTTTACAAGTATTACAGCTAGTTTTATTCGCAGTATGAATGGGACAGTTCGATCGAGTTGTTTCCATTGTCTCACATAAAATCACCGTGCATGCTGTTGCATGTCGTATGGTGAGTGTGATACCGATATCCAATTTTTTTCTAAGCCCTTAGTAAAATTATACCTTTCCTTTAAAGTCGGCTACGCATCATGGGCTGTGAGGAACACTTATCAACAAGTGACCCAGATGATCAATTGTCCATTGTTGACCATCAGATGGCCCGTTTGCTCGTCTACCTATCCTGGCAGTAAAAAATAAATAAAAAATAAAAATATATTTTTAAAAATCTTACCTTCTGCTCCTGAAGTTGCGCCTTCACAACCTTGTAATCAGCAGACGGTGGTTTCTGGTTGTTGACCATATCTTCAGTATCCGCGAGCCATTTCTCAAGACCGGCGAGTGCTTCCGCAAACTTGCCCGATTGTAACAAACCTACGTCGAGACGACGTTCACGCTCGTTCATCTGGTAGGGGACAAGTAACAGAATAATTAAATAATTTCTTACACTCTCTTAATTCGCTAAAGCTACAATTTTAAAGAAAACTCACTTCAGCGCAAAATCTAATCTTTGCCTGATTCGTAAGTTGAATAAATTTTTCGCCATCCCGCTCACTTATTCATTTAAAAATAGTCATATATTATCACTCATCCCTCCATCCCTCGTTGCAATATACTCATTCATCATTACTTATTATTATAGGACCCAACTAAACCAAATTCTTCTCTTAATGTCACTTTTCATTCACAAGTTCATTCAACACCATTCACTTATTCGATCCAAGGACTTTAATAAAACTGACAGTTACCTTCTCCTTCAACGCGTTCCATTTATCGTTCATCTTCTCCAGATCCTTCTCCAGGATCTGGGTGCTGGCTCCCTGCAGAGCTGACCTGACCAACGCCTGTCCGATCTTGTTGCAGTGCGTTACGTTCTGACCCAAAGGATCCAGAGTGCGTCTCTTCAGTTCAGCGAAGTCTTTCTGCTGGGCCCTGATCTGCTCCACCTCTGATGATACTGGCTTGAGGCTTCGTACTTGTTCGGCAGCCTGTTGAGGAATAGCGTTTTTTATCCTGGTAAAGTTATTAACCTGCACCTGATCGAAAGTGCAGTACAGTCCAAATACAATGTCGACAGTGTAGATGTTGCATCACTCGACAGTCGCAAGAATTATAATGACTTGAAATAATACTGTCATACGCCGGATGACAATTAAATTACGTTTTAAAAGGCTTTTATGTCCAGTTCGAGGTACAGTACTCTAAATATTGGAGATAAAAGAGAGAAAGATCATCTCATGTATAGCATACTTCGGAAAAAACTGAACATAATATCGATACGAAAAATCACACATGAGTTACCAAGGGGTTGAAATTAGTGCCCGATGAGGCGATAAGCTACCCACTATCACATCATAGAACAGAAATAAGGTCGAAAAACCGTGAATATATTAACTACCATCCCTACGAATACCCAAGCTTATGGTATATAGATTAAAAGATAATCATAGAGAAGATAGAGTTACCTCTTGCACATCGTCCATGACAGAATCGTACGCCTTGTAGAATGCCTCGAGCTTGCTGAGTGTGTCGTCCAGATCTTGTTCTTTGGACCGAGCGCGCTCGTCCAGCTTGCCCAGCTGTTTGCGGAGACCTTCGACCTGGTCAAAACATGCTCATTATACCAATTGTATTACAGTGAGATGTTCTTGCAGCAGAGGTTGGCAAACGAGCTAATGAGTAAAAGGACAGAAGGGTTTTTTGAGTGGTAGAGCCACGCTTAGACACTTTTGTCTACACCACTGTTTCACAGAAAACCGGCGTAAAGTAGCAGCTTGCTGCTGCGTTTCGTACGGTGAGTGAAATATCCGGAGGCCCAAACCCCCTCCCCTTCCCAATTATCCCCTTAATTATCCCTTTCCTTTAAGGTCGGCAACGCATCCATAACACTTTTGGTATTGTGGGCGTACATGGGCGGTGGAAATCACTTACCATCAGGTGACCTACTTGCTAGATTGCCGGTCTATGTCATAAAATAAATAAGAAATGAAGGTGAAATTTTTGTATGATATAATAATATTGAAATGGGCTTTCAACAATCTTAATTTACTAAAGTAATGATAGTTTGAGTAAAAGTTATTTACAAGTGTAGGAGCCTAAAAGTGTATATCAGCTGTTGTTTCATATTCTCTTTGGTCCCTACCTGATCCCTAGTCTTAGTAGAGTCGACGGCATGTCCGCTATCATCCAAGCTCTCTGCGTCTCTCTCTACGTCCGCGATCAGATCGTCAGCTCGCTCCAGCTGTTTGTAGAACCTGGCGATGTCTTCCAGTTGTTGTTTGACAGTCTTGATGTCACGGCCTGGTGGTTTCATAGTGTCCAATTCCTTCTCCAGATCTGACAGGTCTACCGCGAGGTTCTTGACTTTGTCCTGTGATGGAATATAATGGATTAGTAAGATTTACGATAGTTGTCGGTTAATGTATATTTCGTGTGATAAAAATATTACAATCGATTGTATATCAAACGTATCTGTCAAAAATAATATTTATAGGGTGAAGTTAAGTGTTTATTATATTTCTATAATATCATCACGTCATCATGACGTCATCACATGGGCCTCATATGGACCCGTCATTACAGAATTTTCAATCATATTTCATTCTAAAACTATGTACATTAATTCCTAACAAATAGTACGTAATTTTGTGTTGTACGGCCTCACCTGGAAGCTGGCCATAGCCCTGGAAGCAGCAGCCAGCTTGTCCCTGGCGTCGGCAGCCTGCTGCTCGAGGCGTTGCCGCTTGTCGGCGAGCGCGCGCACCTGCCGCGCCAGCACCGCGCGCGCGCGCTCCGCCGCGCCGGCGCCGTGGCACTCCGCCGCCAACGACACGATGTCGTCTGTCGCTGACGTGATACTCTGCGCCGAAACAATATACCTCATTAGTAAATAAGTCTCTTTGATTTAGCGTACTTACGCAGTGATATTAGGAAAACCTTGAATTCGATTCGTAGGTCAAGCAATCAAAACTAATATCGACTTTTTGATTTAAAAATACATGCGTTTCCCGGGATTGAATCTTATGCACATACCTGTATAGGCGCCAGCAGTGCGTGTAGATGGTCAGCGACTCTCGCCACGTGGTCGTGAGCGAGTGCGGCCGGCACAGCGAGTGCGTCCAGTAGTCGTTGTTCACATCGTTGTAGAGGAGTATCGACTGCACGGACTCGTTCCTCCACCTCACCGAGCTTGCGACCGGCTGCCTCCAGGAACTCCACTTGGCGGAGCACCTCTGTGTAAGATTTATTTGTTAGATATTTTCATTATATAAAAAACTTGATGATATGCACAAAGGAAACTCATGAGCATCTTTAATCTCTATAAAATCACTTACCATTATTGATCTTATCCCATCGATCCTTTATGCTGTCGAGTTGTTTCCTGACTACCTCCTGGTCAACATCGCATGAAGATATGAATGTCTCGCCCAGGGTCTTGTTGTTCTCGTATTCGCCGGACCTGGTCAATTAGGTATATTATTAGACATAAAACCCTTGGGTAAATATAGTATCGATTCTACTATAAATTTTATAGTTACTGTATCAATCGATGTCGATATAATTGATTCGACCTATACTATATAAAAAGTAGTTGTAAGTATCGTTAAAACCTAACATACCTCTTCCAAATATCGTTTCTGATCTGCTGCAGCTCTCGTAACTGCTTCTCGACCTCCTTCTTGGTGAAGGCCACTGCTGGTAATTTGGCCAGTCGCTCCTCAGCATCAGATAGCCATGGGACGAAGGATTCCTGAGCTTTGTGGAATTTGCGGCAGTGTTCCTGTAGAAGGAAAGAGATATAGTATCGAAAGATAATTTAAAGAGTTGATCGTGTTTTCTGTTTGTGTTTTGAATTTTCCATTCATTTATAAGTATATTCATGAAGCACAGACTAAATATATACAATAATATCAAAGAAATCTCTGGTCTGTAACAACTGTTCATTATTTATCGATTCATTATCGATTGGTATTTTCTCGCCACATAATTTAAAATACGCGTAAAATAGGTTCGTTGACCTGAAGTTATTCCCTCATGTCACCGCAGCTATTATTTTCAGAGACAAAAAGATGGCGGGCGACGTAAAGGACGGGTAAAGTAATTAAATTTAGCCCAGTAAATTTATTTTGCGTGTATTAACTTATAGTCAGACGGACTTGTAAAAACTAAATGCAATCACAGCAGCGGTCAAAAAACTATTAAACGTTTTGCTCTATTATTTTAATATCTTTATCTTTATTATCCATTTTTTGCGATATAGTTTTAGTTTCTACTAATTAACTTACCATAGCGGTGGTCAACCTGGTGTGCCGGTCGACAGTCTCCCGCTTGAGTTTGTCCCACTGTGTCTGGATCCTGTCTAAGTCCTTGCGCAGGTTCTGGTGCGCAGGCTTCTTTTCCATCTCACGACCTGTATAATACAATCATTATTATTTGATCGGCGTAATAACGCAATTATTCGTAGTACGAGTATTTAGCATATAAAGATGGTAAAATATATCGATATTTTTATCGACTATATTCAGTGTAGAAAAAAATCGAAAAGCAAGTGTTATAATCACATGCGACAAAAAATATATTTTTATATGTGGAGCCAAATTAATGTAAGCTAACGATTGGTATCTTTTTTATTATAGTAGTGCAAATGTTATTACTATATTATTTGGTAGCGTAAAAATACCCACGCGCAAAACATTCAATCGCTATTTTGATTTAATTTTATTCCTCTAAAAGGGCAATATATTTATATGAAGATTGACTGCCACTTTATGATTACTTGACTGCAGGTAGACCCAAAAGACCATATCTAAGGGTCAATCAATTTCTCCGCTGAGTGTTTCTTGTGTCGAAAATTAACATAGCTAAAAATGAATTATCCAATAACGTCCTTACCTTTATCAAGCAGCATGATGAGCTCATGTTCTCTCTGCGTGAGGTCTCTGTACAGCGGCTCGTGTCTCTCCAGTTGTTGCTGTAGTGTGGTACTATCAGCAGATACCTGTAGTCTACCTGGTAGGGCACCTAGCTCTGCTTGTAGCCAGCCTAGAGTACGAGCTACGTTCTCTTCTAGATTGCGTCCGTCCCTGAGACAAAAGTATCGATATTTATTTTCACAGTAGATTAAGTAGAAGAAAGAAATAAAAACAATTTATTTATAAAAAATTACAATACACATATACCAGTACAATTTAAATAAAATTAAAATTTATCGCATTTCCGCATCCTGAGAGAAGTTAGCTAAGATAATTAAACAAAGGAAAGAGTTTTTGTAAAGCATGATAACAAAACACACAAACATTACAGCTATTTTATCGACTTTAAAACATCACTCACTTCAAAGCCGCCTCAATCTCCGCCTTCCTATGGTCGAGTTTCCGTTGCAAGTTATCGTACTGCCTCGCGACAGCTGTGAGTTTGGTCTGTATGTCCTGTCGTGACGCGGGGTCCGACAGTACTTGTGCCAGCGTGGCGCCGGCAGCTTCCAGGTCGGCGAGTAGGGGACGCTGACCTTCCAATTGACGTTCTAGGTTCTGATGGGATACAGTAGTGTTTAAAATTGTGTTTTAAATGCTCGATATATTTTTTGTTGTACACATCTTTTTAGCATATCGATATTCGTATCGATATAATTGAAATAAAATTAGTTTATACGGATTTTAGTCTCTACCGTGACCACGAAGGCTGAAAAGCTTTCGAAACGTCGGGACTAAAATAAGAATTAAACCGCGATAAAATCCGTATAAACTAGTTTTATTTCAGTGTCTAATATTCGCGTACACATAAGAAATCACTATATCGATATAATATTACAATTCAGCGTCCCATACCTCGATATTTCTGAGATTGTCAGCAGGTTCTGCATCAGGTGCTAGGTCGTCCAGGCTATCTGCGATGGCCTGCAGAGCGTCCCTCAGTCTCGCCAGACCTGCGTCCAGCTCGCGTGAGGTGTCTGCAGCAGCGCCTAGACTTGCTGCACGTTCTTCTAGCCTATATAGGGCAAAATAAATATAATTATTTAATGTAAGCTTGAAAATAAGATTTCACAGATTAGTAATGTAGAAATAGCGACAGTTTAATAAACCTTTTCTCATCCGTTTAATTAATGATGACAAATCATATTTGGTGATTTTTAAATTAGCAACACGTACTCAACCATTAATAAAAATAATATTATTTCCGATTCACAGAAACTTATTTTCCAATAATAACAACTCTTAAAAAAACCACACTCACTTATTCAACAAGTCGTTCCATCTAGCCACCAGATCTGTAACCTTCTGCTTCAGTTTCACGGCATCCGGTGACCCTGGATCCAGTCGGGACAGTACAGCAGTTGATACCTCTTCGAGATGTGTCAGCTGCGGTTGCTGACCACGGAACTCTTCGCGAAGTACTTGCACCTGTGTAGGAGAGGTTTATTTATGTGTTTCTAATGTCGATATGTATATGTAAATTTTATCGATAAATATAACTGATGTAACTTAATTTTTGTTGTCATATTTTACGCGATAAAGTTTATTTGAATTGTGTTTATATGCTACGACAACTTTATACAATTTCCTGGAATGACTTAATTTTACGTAAACCCCTTAGAGCGAACAATGAACGATTTTTTTTTTACAAATAAGCCATAATGCTACTACATTTTTACTCTTTTATATCTCATTCTAGAATATTCTATAGCCGTCATGATCTTACCTGCTGCACTTGAGTGTGAACCATCCTGGAATCGGTAGAGATGGGACCCAGGGCGGCCATCATACGATCTTTAGCACTGAGCCACTGCGTCATGTTGCTGTACGTATCGTGGAAGTCCTTCATCTCCTCCATAAGCCTGATCCTGGGAAAAAGTGGAAGAATTCAATAAAGTAGCTGGATTAACCGATAGAATGACTTAATAAGTAGTTAACACGTGTCTGTAAGAATCGGTAATGTATTTTTTTATCGACAATACTGTTATAACCACTCAGTAGACGGGGTCTCCGCTGATGAGCGCAGTGCAGTGCTATGCACTACATCATAAATTAAAATTGTGACTGGTGTTGTTACTATTTACGGGCAAGCCTATAATCAGGCGACGACTTGCTCTTCTTGCTATTATAAAACACATACGGTCGTACGTACGTACGTACGTACGTACATTTACGGTCATACAAGATGATAAGGACTGTTCGACCATCAACTATGTTTAAGTCTATATAAACAATGATAACAGGCAGTAATATGTTATTTATGGTATATATCAGTCGCTTCATTGAGATTTAGGATTCAAAAACATGGCTTTGATATTTCAAATCAATTATTTTATTTTCGTTATTTAACATATCGATGTTTTCTTCGATGATTTCGTCTTCTTTGTATTAACATACATCTAACTTAAAATGTACTAACTTGTCCTTGAATGCGTCATGCAGTGCCTTCCACCTAGAGGCGACATCTTCCATCTCATCGTGCAGACGATCCGCGCCTTGTACGCTTTGTTTACGTTTCAGTAGTTCGCGAACCTGTGGAAGGGAATTATTAATATAAGCCTGAAACATTACTGAGTGGTAGAGCCACGCTGTAGACACTTTTGTCTACAGCATGTATGGGCCGGCTCGTACGGGTCATTACCACTGTCTCACAGAAAACCGGCGTAAAGTAGCAGCTTGCTGCTGCGTTTCGTACGGTGAGTGAGATATCCGGAGGCTCAAACCCCCTCCCCTTCCCAATTCCTTAATTATCCCTTTCCTTTAAGGTCGGCAACGCACCCATGATTCTTTTGGTATTGTGGGCGTACATGGGCGGTGGAGATCACTTACCATCAGGTAACCCACTTGTTCGTTTGCCGGCCTATGCATAAAAAAACATAGTACGTGGCTTATTTTAACAACAAACCTGAGTCTTGGTGGAGTCCAAGATACTCTGCTTTTCATACATCTCCTCGAGAACTGCTCGTGCTTGCTTGATTGTCTTGTCTGCTTCTTCCTTAGTACTCGGTACTGAGTCTTTTGGCAATTGCCTCTGGACCTTGTCCAAGAAGTTGTGCAGTGACCGGAAGCTTTCGAGATGCTTCCTTATTTCTTCCCTAATAGCGTCGATTTCGGTCTGTCTGTCCGTCAGTTTGGTGCCAAGCAGACTGTACCGATTGTTGATCTCTGACAACTGTTGCTGCACTGGAGATAGTTCTGAAAGAAAGAATGGGGAGTGAGTGGTTGATTATAGAAAAGAGAGACTTTGAAGTCGTTTTTGAGGTCGAGAAAATTTTGCCGTAATTGTAATAATGGCGTAAGAGGAAATAAGTGATTTTAGGCTTTATTTAAACTTGAATACAGACTTTCATTAAGTATTGAAACCAATTGGTATCCCTATACTTAATAGGAATATAATAGCTTAATTTTTAAACAACCCATTAAAGCTTCAATAGATTTTTAGATAATAAAATAATGCAGAAAATAATGTTACCTATGAAAAATAATTTTCTTCGCTTACAATAAAATAAAAACCATATTTTCAAGACAGTTGACTGGTCGACTTTACAATTCTTATTATGATCGTTTAGTCCAATGAAAATATGCTATCCCAAAACGTGATTGTCCAACATACCTTCCAGGTGGAATCCGTCCTGACTGGAGCGTCGTGATGAGAAGCCACTTGATGTTGAGTGAGTGGATCCTGGACTGACGATGCCGTGGCCTTTGCCTGGAGATGGTGACCTTCCGTCAAGGGTACGACCTGAACAAAGAAGTCATTGTATAGATCTGTAATGACTGAATTTTGTCATCGATATCTGCCATTTGACTGAAAAGTATTTAGGTACTATTTGGCCAAATGTATATAAGTAATAATATAATTAATTAAGTAAGTATATAATGTAATTAATTATTGTACTTTTAACTGACTTCGAAAAAGGAGATTCTTAATTTGTCAGTATTTGTATATATATTAAGTGATATTTCCGCCATAACCACATTCATTTATATATATTTTTTCTTGGATTCCCAGGGTTCCGTAGACCCCAGCCCGCTTAATATAAGTTCATGAGAAAACTTTATATCAACTAGTTTCTCGTTTGTAACGTAACATACATCTCACGATATCGAGAGAGTGATTAATATAGACATAGCATGAGAAAACGAGACAACACTTTCTCGCGGCATGAATACCGGGCTTAGCTTCGATAGATATATAAAGATAACCAAGTAAAACAGGTTATTTCACGACAAAATGAGTTGACAAAATTACCTCAAGTCACTTATGTTAAGCCGGCTTTATTTTTATTTTGTTTTATTCATAATATTGCGTTCCGGCTTTATTTTTATTTTGTTTTATTCATAAAATTGGTTTGCGTTTGGCCATTATCTCGCCTGATTGTGAACGATGATTTGGCCTACAATGAAGCACGCTTGCCTAGCAAAAAAATACATGTTATTATTATTAACAGCCTTGACAGCATCCGTAGCGTAATGGGCGAGCAGCCGGCTGCGAATCGAGAGGCTGTGGGTTCGATTCCCACACCATATGTTTGTGTGCTACACAAATATTTGTTTCGTGACTGTTATGGGTTGGTAAGTCCCTCGTAATCCCTGATACCCACTATACAGATTAACCTAGTGTGGGGTCAGGACTATGTGTGTGTATTATTTAGTAACGCTGGTTAAGATACTCCGGGTGATACTCACTAGGCGTATGTCGCTTGGTGGGGCTGTATAGTTGTCTCTTGCGATGCGGACTGTCGGCACGATCGCCGCGAGTCAATGCAGAATATACTGCACCTGACTCGTTCATCTGTACCACAAAATATAATACCGAATTCATATATATTTTTTGTTATAGGTTTGGTAGAACGGTTGCCAGATCCAAATCTCCATTGCCTCGCACGCTCAACTTCAAAACAACACTTCGGAGATACACATGGTCCGCATTCAATCTCCCTAAAGTTAACTATAGGACTTTGTATTTCCTAATATAAATTATTGAAAATCCGGACCTAAAACAAGCCCCCTGAGTTCAAGTAGCTGGATCTTCTCAGAGTTTGGGTCGCGCCGCGTTGAATCCAGTGGTAAATTAAGCCCACTGAGTTTGTTTCGCCGGGTCTTCTCAAGCTGGGTCGTTTTGGATCCGGTGGTAGTTTTAAAACTCGTGCCGTTTCGGTAAATGCAGTGGTCCATACCGACTCAAAATATTTAATAATTAATAATGGACGTTTCCATATTACAAATACTGTTAATAATGTAAAATAAAAAGACAACAAATAAACAATTTAGTGTAATTGCCTAGTGTATTTGACAATGCTATGTATGTTATGTATACATTAGTTGATATGATTTTTATATATAAGTTTCTTTATTTTGTACTGACTTGTCATAAGCGCTATTTTAATTGCCTACATGATTAATAAAACTATTTCATTTCATTTCATTTCAAGTGCAACAGTTGTATCGCATACGCATTACAACTGCGCCATCGAATTTCTTTATAATACTCGATATTTTCGACGTTTAAAACAATAATCAATTTCTGCGCTTGATTCCTGCATAGTTTTATGTCTTTCTTTGTAGGCACTTACCTACACTATAAAAAAACTGTAGGTTATATCTGTTTATAACTATAAATTATTGTGATGTGCCAACATAATTAGGATTGCAATGTATTTATTTTAGGGAAGCTTACAGATTAATAACATTTATTAAATAACATCTATGGTATAGACTAATAGCTAATTACAAGCCTATGTAGAGATTATTTATGTAACTTTCGATTGTAATCTGTTTTGTTGTCCAAATAAAGTATAAATAAATTAATAATCACGTGAAGTTACCTTATCGATGGTATGTGCGTAGTCTCTATACTCCTTGGCGAGCGGTCGCAGTTCATCCTGTTGGGATTTGATCACATCCAGGTCCACCGCCACGGCTTGTAGTCTGTTCACGCGACTCTCCATGGATTGTAACCACTCCAGCACCTGCAGAACAATGCCCATTTAGTACACAACGGACCTGATTACTTGAAGAGATAAAAAAGAAGATTCATCCTAGTGCGGGGTCATATGTGTTTCGACTTTTGGGTGTAATCTTTTTTTTAGAGCCTGCGTGGCGTAGTGGTGTAGTAGCCAGCCGTGGAATGTGAAGCTGCGGGTTCAATTCCCGCACAGATATTTTTTTTTTCGTAGCAGAGAGCGGGAAATGTATAAGTGGGTCACTTTGTGAAAAGCGACTTCCACCATTAAAGGAAAGATATAAACAAGGACGGGAAGGGTGATTTGATTTGTCACAGTACGAAACGCAAAAGAGAGCTGCCACTTCACGTCGGTTTTCAGTGGTAATTGTCCAGTCTAACCAGTCTATTCATACTGCAACACAAAATTGTCTACAACGCAATCTACTAACCAATCAAACTATGCCATTTGTAGGCGTTACATTCAATCTTTATTCCAATTGGCTCGTTTATAGGAAAATCTGAAGTTTCGGATTGAGAGCGTTTATTGATATTGGCTGTAAAGGAAATTGCTACATTTTTTTTTTAAATTGGCTAGACAGACAGTCGAGCGGACGGCCCACCTTATGGTAACCTTACCTTAACCACTTGGTTACCGCCGGCCATGGACCTCAGCAATGCCAGAGCACAACCAGGCCGCTGCCTACCATGATACTGTAACAGTACTAACCTGTGTCTTCAGTGTTTCATACTGACTGAGTTGCTCTGCGCGTTGCTTTGACAACTTCTGCTTCTCTTCTAGATTGCTGTTGAAGTCGCGCCATTGGTTCTCCAATGCCTGACAAAACAAACAAAGAAAAGACATGTCAATAAAAAAAATCGGTTACTTCTGAACGACTGGAAAGATTGAAACGAGTGAATCGTTTTTTGCTAGGCAAGCGTGCTTCATCTTAGGCCACATCATCGCTTACCATCAGGCGTGATAGTGGCCAAACGCGAGCCTATTACGTATAAAAAAATAATTAAAAAAAAAGAATGTTCTTCAAACATAGCTAAGAAGAATCTCGATTAAAACAGCTTTGAAACGAAAAATACCGTATTCATGTCGGTCTATTTATTTAAGCGCTACGATTCAAAATTCAGATACATACAGACATAAGAAGGGTGTCAAAATTACAACACGCCCCTTATTTGATGGTGGTTAAAAAGTATTTACTATAGTTATAGGATGTACGCACTCACGCTTGTAATCCTCGAAGGAGTAGTGTGTGTGTGTGTAGTAGGTGTAACCAATACATCCACATTTCGCCGAGCGTATCTCCGTCCCACGATGTGATAGGGGGCGAGCCTATCGCCATACCGGGCACAAATTCCAGACTCCGGGCTGATACTGAGCATTTCGTAATAGAAAAACGCAATACCACTTGTACCCGATCCGGGGATCGAACCCGAGACCTCAGCGTCAGCCTCAATCGTAACGCGTACGCATTACAACTGCGCCACCGAGGCAGTCTTAGTTATTCTAAACCTGATGATATATGATCTTCTTGGTAAGATATCCAATTGAATATGCCTTACGCAAATGCGTAAGGTCGGCACAAAAAGTGTTGTTTTTGTCATTCAGTATTCATTCATCATTCACTCTTTACACAAATATTTTTTACTAGAACAAATAATAATAATAAATACACCCAACAGTCACACACATAGTCCTGACCCCACACTAGGTAAACCTGTATCGTGGGTATCAGGAACTACGAGGGACTTGCCAACCCACAACACCCAGACCCGAAACAAATATTTGTATCGGTGCGGGAATCGAACCCACGGCCTCTCGTTTCGCAGTCGGCTACTCGCCCACCGCACCGAGACTATATGTGTGTTATTTATTTTGCCATATAACGCTGATTTCTTTACATAATAAAAAAAAATCTTACCTTCATCTTGTCCCGAACTACATGTGTGTCGGTGACATCCTTCTTTGCAACCAGTTGTTTACCATTACGCAGACATTCTTCTAGAAGTGGCATTTGCTTGTCTCTATAAGAATACATTATAATTAGTATTTTGATATATATATTTTTATTAGCTTGAATCACGAGACGAGCAGATCGCTCGCCTGATGGTAAGCGCACGCCTGCCCATAAACAGAAGCAACGCCACACAGAACTTTAAATAACAAAACACCGCATGACACTGGACTGCGCTCGTCACCCCGAGACATAAGTCAAGTCTCATAATGCCCAGTAATTTCACTGGCTTCAATGTCTATTAAACCGGAACACAAGAGTGCTTACACACTGTTGCTTGGCGGCAGAAATAGACAAAGCGGTGGTACCAACCCAGCCGGCCTCTCGCATACGAGGGACCTACCAACTTGTTCTATTGTGATACTGAGTGCCTTACATCGAAATAAGATGACAAGAAACGTAACTCAAGCAACAAAATGACCCCACCAAAACTCTGTGCAAAGGGGCGGGGCTATAAAAGTCTGTGCAGCTCGTTCATTCATTTCAGTCATTCATTAATTTGATTCATGATCTCTAGTTGACACTTAATACGTCTTATTTCTTCCGCGGTGCAGAACGTCGTATCTCGATTTAGAAATATAATATTTAGACATTAACTTTTATGAAATAAACTTGATTTTGAACGTTCATTAATTTTTGTTGCGTGTATGAGTGTTACGTGTGATTAACTTTGCATGTGTAAGTAAGTGTAGCCATATTTATGGCTGATTCATATGAGAGTTATCGTTCTAGTTATCTTATTTCGATGGTGCCTTATCATAAGAGTTGAGGTGTTTGGGGCTCATAAGTTGAGCTATTGTTTAGTCATGAATATAATAATTAAAGTCCTGTATTACTGCTGCATACAGGACTTCTCTACTGAATGAGGAGGGTTCGGCCTTGCTTCACCACGCTGGCCTAGTGTGGGTCGGCAGACTCCACATATCTTCGAAAATCTTATGAAGAACTTCTCAGGTATGCCAGGTTTCCTCATGATGTTTCCTTCATAGTTAAATCAGGCAATAATGAATTAACAATGAAGACAAGGCACTTCTGACTTAACAGAAGTGCATGGCCCTTGGACTGGTTTCAAACCTGCGACTTTCGTCTCGGTAGACCGTATCACTTTAGCTTCCGCCACACTCAAGACGCCGTACTCAAGAGTAGTACCACGATTTTCTACTTTGGAAGACTAGGACTTTTTGGACTATCTTGGTTTTCTAATAGGGCTAGTTTCAAAACTGCGACTTTCGTCTCAGCAATCTGTACCACTCCCCGCTAAGCTTCCGCCACTAGTCTTGAGTACTAACACTTTTTTCTACATTTTAAAGACTAGGACTTTTAGGACTATCTTGGTCTTCTAAAAACGATTAGTATAAATGCAGTTACCTGTAGACCACTAATTTCAACTTTTGAAGACTAGATCTATCTTGGTCTTCTACAAAAGATTAGTATAAGTGCTCTAACCTGTAGTGTGCCAGGTCATGAAGCTTGGTGTTGAGTTCGTCAGCGCTGATCCTGGCGAGTTCCCTGCCGTCCGCCTGCTCCGCCAGCTGAGCATGAGCAGCGTCGAGGCTGGCGGCCTGCTGGCTGAACTGCATCAGCTCGATGGAAACTTCGTCCAAGAACTGCCCGCGTTTCACCGACTTCTCCAGGAGTTTCTCGTATCTGGTTGGGGGTTGGAAGAGTTCAGATTTCTTGTCATATTTTACAAGCTGTTAGTATACCATAAGTTCACGTCACATACATACGCACTCACTTACACTTAGGCGTGGGCAAAGCTGTTCCATAATGTGATAGGGGCGAGCCTATCGCCATATCGGACACAATTTCAGATTCCGGGTGGATCCCAAACATTTGATGATAGAAAAACCCAACATAACTACCCGTCCTGGGGATCTAACCCGAGACATCAACGTCAACCTCAATCGTACCGTGTATGCATTACAACTACGTCACCGGACAGTCCTGTTCACGCCTGTATTACCCAAACGGTAGGCAAAAGTACAAGTAGCAATGCACCCACGATTCGCTGAATTTATTTTCGTGGCGTTATCCCGGCTTAGTGCCAGGGTCCGCTTTCTCGTACCATAGATTTGGCGGTATTTGGTATTATTTGGGGCGACGCGCCGTCTCATCTACACGACCTGCAACGGGAACCAAGTTTCGACATTGCCTCATCCGTTAATCAGCAGAGTGTACCACGTGTAGATGAGGTTGGTTTTGGATCTAACACTTCATTGGTCCACTTACAGTCGTCTCGTCATTAACATTCTTCTTCCATCTGCCCTAATCCCACTCGCAGTGGGATGGGCGCAACATGTGTATTAACATGAGTTACGGAAAGATTTGGTTTGTAGTTTTAACGACCGGCTGTCTGCTTGACGCCAACCCCTCTGGGGAGAAAACACCCAGACCGGTTCGATACAAATATTTGTGAATTACTCAAACATTTGTCTCGATGTGGCAATCGAGCCCACGCTCTCTCGCTTCACAACCGGTTACTTGCCCACTGTGCCACGGACGTTTTTTGTTATACCACCAGCTGGCAAACGAGCAAATGGGTCACCTGATGGTATGGGATCTCCACCGCTCATATACCATAATAGATAAAAAAATAATAAAAAATGGGTTCCCCACTGACCTGGTGTATATATCGTCAGCTCGTTGTTCAAGTTTCTTGGCTATCCTGGCGTTGGATGGGTTGAGTGCAGCATCCCTGGCAGTGTCGAGCAGTTTCCGCAGCGTGTGACGCCGCGCGTCCAGCTCTGTATGTGCGATGCGTTGTTCGCGAACTTGTTCGTCGAGCCGCTCGCGTATCAGCGACGCCGGCTTGTACTGGTTCCTGGTTATACGAAATATTTTAACATTATTTTACCACCAGCTTTTAATCGAGGCTCCCGGATGTGGATGTCTTTTTCCGATGTAAAAAGTAACCTAATTTAGTTTCGAAAAAAAAACTATATTTTTATATATAATTCTACTGTAAGTGTGTATATGACTGAACTCCTCCTAAACGGCTGGACCGATTTGAATGATTTATTTGTATGCGTTTGGATGGCGCCCTGGATGGTATAGATTCACAATTGGACCCGGTAGGTGGCGCTGCTGTAGTTGCGGGACAGCTAGTATTTTATACAATGAATAACAAAAATAAATGTTTGGGAATTGTTTGTAAGAAATTATTAAATTAATACTTGTAAGAGGGAGGGAACATATGTGTCGACATACTATATCACAACTTAATAATCCGACAGAAGAAATATTTTGCAATCTTCATTTAAAATAGGTTCACATAAGTAGTTTTTGAATATATTCCCGATGAAGGTACTAAACCCACAAGTAGTAAAATAAATTCAATCTAACTTTGGGAAACATCTTCCTCATACACCATAGTAAGTAGTGATACTAGTCCTGTATTATACACGTCCCACTGCTGGGCACGGGCCTCCTCTACTGAATGAGAGGGGTCAGGCCTTAGTCCACCACGCTGGCTTAATGCGGGTTGGCAGACTTCACATACCTTCGAAATTATTATGAAGAACTTCTCCTCACCATGTTTCCTTCACCGTTAAAGCAAGTGATAATTAACAATTAATACACATATAACTTAGAAAAGTCAGAGGTGTGTGCACTTGGGGCTGGTTTCGAACCTGCGACTTTCATCTCGACAGTCCATACCACTCCCCGCTGAGCTATCACTGCTGATACACCATACTTTGTATTAAAATATTAATTATACAAAGTGTTACAGAAAGGTGTGGACATATTTAGGAGTCATTATCACATAACTATCAATGAGTGTAATTTATCAAAATCAAGACTTTCCAAATACACTAATTTTAATCACAATTAAAACATGTAAAGCTATACGAAAAAATAACTAATTTAAAAACTAAACCGAAATTGTTTAAAAATGAATTAAAATGTTTAATTGAATGCATTGTACTAACTTGAAGAGATTCTCGGCCTGTCCGAGCCAGTGCGCCTGCGTCTCTGCAGCATCCTGCAGTCCCTGGCACTGCAGTAGCGCCGCCTCCAGCTCTGCACAGCGCGACGCCACTGCGTCGGTGACGTCCTTGTACCGTGACGTCACATCCACTACCGGCACTTCCAGTTGACGGATCTCGGATGGCGTGAGGTTGCCTTCCAGGGATTTAACTAATTGCTCGCATGCCTGTGAACAAAAATACTCGTTATAATAACTGAGAATCGTGAGGTGCTATTCAATTTCTAGGTCGGGCAATCACAATATGTGTTCAAACACAGATTTTCGATTAGAAAAATCAGGAATAGTTCGGATTTGGACTTTGTTTATTTTAATACTTGAGTGCGGCAAATGAGCAAGTGGATCAGTAGATGGTAAGCGATCTCCACCGCCCATGTTCGCCCTCAATACCTGAAGAATCATGGTCACGTTGACGACCTTAAAGGAAAGGGATAATAACGGGATTGGGAAGGGGTACGGGATTTGGGTCCGCCGGATATCTTACTCACCGTACGAAACACAGCAGCTAGCCACTACTTTACCTCAGTTTTCTGTGGTACAGTGGTAACGACCCGGTTATCTACAGGATGACTACTAAATGAGGCTGACGCTGAGGTCTCGGGTTCGAACCCCGGGTCGGGTACAAGTGGTATTGGGTTTTTCTATTAAGTGAAATGCTCAGTATCAACCCGAAGTCTGGAATTGTGCCCGGTATGGCGATAGGCTCGCCCCCTATCACATTGTGGGACGGAGATACGCTCGGCGAAATGTGGGTATATTGGTTACACCTCTGCCTACGCCCTTCGGGGATTACAGGCGTGAGTGCGTATGTACGTATGTATGGCTACTATAAAGTCGGTTAAAATAATAGAATAACTAACATCCTTAACGTTGTCTATAACTCTTCCTTGCGCGAGGATCTCGTTGTGTAACGTCTTCGCTTTGGAGAGCTGCGTCTCAACCGCACGAGGCTCACCGCCCACTGGTTCAGATAACACCGAACGGGCTTGGGGTTCGATCTGGAATACGAAAATATATTTAGGCTTTTTGTGACATAATCATAGTTAGTTGCGATAACCTAAGTTTTTGAAACCGATATCAAAGATGTGTTATTTTCATTTTTTTTTTATTTTTTTTTTGGATTGCCAATGGGTGTACATATAAAACTTATTATGTATTTATGTAACAAACAAATGTAACATACTACCCAGTTACAATTACACAAGTAATGCACCGGATACTCATTATTAAACTAAAAAAATATAAAAATCTGTCTTTTTCCTTAAAAATTGCCAAGATCGTTCTCCATTAAATCAGCTTGCCAATAAATAAAACCGTATTCAAATCTGTTCCTACTTTTAGGTGTTCTGCATCGTAGCAGACGAATTATACACTCACATACAGACAGATAATGGGTTCAAGCTTGTAACATACATTTGTAGGGAGTAAAAATATAATTTTCAATCGAGATTTATTCATAAAAAAGAAACTGCCTCGGTGGTGCAATTGTAACGCATACGCGTTACGACTGAGGTTGACGCTGAGTTCTCGGCTTCGATCCCCGGGTCGGGTAAAAGTGATAATGGATTTTTCTATTACGAAATCTTGAGTATTAGCCCGGAGTCTGGAATTAATGCCCGGTATGGCGATAGGCTCGACCCCTATCACATCATGGGACGGAGATACGCTCGGCGAAATGTGGGTCTATTGGTTACGTCTCTGCCTACCCCTTCGGGGATTATAGGCGTGAGTGCGTATGTATGTATTTATTTCTAACGTAACGCTCGATGGCGATGTTTCGTACCAACAGCTGTAAAACCATCGAAATAATATGACAAGAAACGTAACTCAAGCAAAAAAATACCCCACCAAAACTCTGTGGAAGGGGGCGGGGCTATAAAAGTCTGTGCATAATAATCTCTAGTTGAGACTTGATACGTCAAAATTTTTGCGCGGTGCATAACGTCGTATCTCGAAATATCTAGAAATTTAATATTTAGATATTAAGTTTTATGAAATAAAGTTGATTTTTAACGTTCATAAATTTTGTTGCGTGTGTGAGTGTTAGGGGCTATAAAAGTCTGTGTAGCTCGTTCATTCATCAATTCATAAAAAATTATTCATGATCTCTAGTTGACACTTAATACGTCTAATTTCTTCCGCGGTGCAGAACGTCGAACGTATCTCGATTTAGAAATATAATATTTAGATAATAAATTTTATGAAATAAAGTTGATTTTGAACGTTCATTAATTTTTGCAGCGCGAGCGATTACCTTTGCATGTGTAAGTAAGTGGAGCCGTATTTTTGGCAAATTCATATGAGAGTTATCATTCTAGTTGTAGTAAGGTTGTCTGGAAGAAATCGCTGTTTGCGATAAGACCGCCCATTGTATCACCCTTACTGTATGATCCTCGTTTATAAGCTATATACTTTATTTAGTGTGCAATAAAGAATATTCTATCTATCTATCTAGTTATCTTATTTCGATGGTTTAAGGACGCGCTCCTTTATATACATCATTCGAAAGAGTATTGCTGAAAGTTTTTAAATTTCAAGAAGAAATTCCATCCCTAAGCTGGTGAAATCGGGAATGAAAAATTCAAACTACGTGCGGCGATTTAGATAATTGTTTCACTAAAAATAGTAAAATAAAAACGGTTTATTCGTCGGCATATTCTAACACGAGTGAACCCGCATAAACCATTTACTAAGTAAATAAAAAAAAACAGCTACGATGAATGTTTAAGTTCCGCACCTCATTGATCCACCTGATGGCTCTGTTGAGCGCGTCGTGGTAATGTCGCGTGACGTCAGCGGCGCCGCGCAGTCGCTCCTGCAGCCGCTCGGCGCGTGCGCACAGCTCGGAGTGTCGGCGACGCGCCAGTGCAGACGACGCACGCACAGCGCTGTCACTCCGCGGCGTCACGTGCGACAGACGAGATGGCAGGGTTGTTCGGTACTCGTTCAGGATAGTCAGGAATTCCTGTTAACGGAGACATTAACAACTTGAAATAAGTCATTGTAAATTCGCTAAAAAATATTATAGGAATATCGAAAATATTACTCGTACAACATAGAATTAGTGATTTGTTAGGTTTATGCGAATATTACACATTGAAATAAAACTAGTTTATACGGATTTTATCGCGGTTTAATTTTTATTTTAGTTCCGACGTTTCGGAAGCTTTTCAGCCTTCGTGGTCACGGGAGAGACTGTCTACCTCTCTAAATAAAAATTAAACCGCGATAAAATCCGTATAACCTAGTTTTATTTCAATGACGTTAACATTTTAACATTTCACATTGAGGCCAACGCTGAGTCTCGGGTTCGATCCCCGGGTCGGGTAGTGGTATTGTGTTTTTCTATCACGAAATACTCTGTATCAGCCCGGAGTCTGGAATTTGTGCCCGTTATGGCGATAAGCTCGCCCCCTATCACATAATGGGACGGAGATACGCTCAGCGAAATGTGGGTGTACTGGTTACACCTCTGCCTACCCCTTCGGGGATTAAAGGCGTGTGTTTGCGTACTTAAAGTTTAAATAACTTAAACCCACCTTGCTCTCATCAACAAACTTCTGCGCTGACATGGTGATGAACCGAAGGTCGGCCTGATGAGCGATCACATCGGACACGAACTCCCTGACCTCCTCGGTCTGTCCGGCGAGGTTGTCCAGCCTGGACAGTGCTGACTCCTTCTCTTCCAGGGTACGGTACGCCCCCTCCATCCAACTGTTGAAGGTGTTCATTTCGTTCCTGTGGGGATTATTTTTTTGTTCAAATTTGTTATTGCTTCAATGGAGCAGTTGTGCGTACGCGGTACGACTGCTGTGCTGAGGTCTCGGGTTAGATTCCCAAGTCGGGTAAAGTGATTAGTGTTTTCTAACATGAAATGTTTAGTATCAGGCCGGAGTCTGGAATTGTGCACGGTATGGCGATAGGGTACATATATTATTATCAAAGCCTTTTATTTATTCCTTAATAAATAAAATATAATTTACAAATCATTTCACTAACAAGCTAAAATTATATTCAATATTAAATTACAATAAATTATTAGAAATTCATTTAGATTAATTAATTTTTAACATTATTATTATTATTTTATTTATTCTCTAATGATTATGGACCTCCCTCGAGAGTAGAGGTCTCCTCCATTTTTCTCCACATAGTTCGATATACATATATACTTTATACATAATTATACAACTAGTTATAAAAGGTGTGATCAAATTTAAGCAACGTATAGTGTACGATACAATTATATCACCCCCGTAGTACCAAATCCGATTGCATTGCTAAGGCATAAATAAAGAATTTTCTTTTTTATCGAATGAGTGTATTTTATTGAATGAGTGTAGGTATTCCACTTGCAACTTTAGACAACACTTAACATTAACAGTGATAAAAATGAAGCCGGTTACTAAGCGCAGAAGTTATTGCAAATAATTAATAAAAATGAGCGTGACATTTTTGAGATGTCTAGATTTTGATAAAATCCTTTATATAAGACACTAACTGTCGGGTATAGACCCGACAGTGAGTGTTAGGTCCTTCCATAGGGAAGGACTCTTAAATATTTTTTTTATGGCATAGGCCGGCAAACGAGCATGTGGGTCACCTGATGGTAAGTGATCTCCACCACCCATATACGCCCACAATACCAAGAGAATCATGGGTGCGTTGCAGACCTTAAAAGAAAGGGATAATTAAGGAATTGGGAAGGGGAGGGGGTTTGAGCAATATGACCACACCTTACTGTAACACGTTGTATAATAAGGTACCCATCTAAATGCTACTCACGTGAATTTCCCCAGCTCATCTCTAGCAGCGGCCAGGCGTCGCAGCATCTTATCACACTTCTCGGTACACTTGTCGCATCTCTGCTTGAGTTGGCGCACACCACGCTCCAGGGCCGCCACCTGGTGGAACAATTGTTACGACAATGCAACACCTGATGATGGCAAGTGCCTTGGCAAAGTCATGGGTCATTGCAGATGCTCAACGGTACGTATCGAGTAGGTATTAACTTTTTCGCGAACGTACTACTGAGATAAAAAATAATAGTTTAAAAAAACTTAAAAATGCGCTTTTATAGAAAATCCAACTAAAAAATACAAAATATTTTTTTAATAAATTTGAATTAAAAATAGTGTAATAAAAAATAATTTTATAAAAAAAAGCGTGGGGTGCATGGTATCAATAGTAATAATATTATATTAACAGATATGAGTAGAAGGGTTATTTTGATAATATCCTGAAAAGCACCCCACGCTTTTTTTACAATAAAATTATTTTTTATTACACTATTTTTAATTCAAATTTATTAAAAAATATTTTGTATTTTTTAGTTGGATTTTCTATAAAAGCGTATTTTGTTAGTTTTTTTAAACTATTATTTAGTATTCATTTTTTAGTTGAATTTTCTATAAAGGCGTATTTTTTATTTCAAACTGTTTAAAATATTGAATTGTCATCGGTCCTTAATAAGTATGCCAAATTTCGAGTTAATCCGACGTTTTGAAGGGGGTCAAAATCACGTTCAAAGATTCCATTACATACATACATACGTATGAAGCTAATATAAAGCGTATAAAAAGTATTCACCTCATGGTCTATCTGTGTGTCATTTTAAATACATAGAAACATGATGATGTAAGGAAAATGAACAGCGAATCGATTCTTATACTATGCCAAACATTGAAGTGCAGTCTACAATTGCGGTTCCGAAAAAAATCCAGAGCACTTTCAAAACCGTTTCACTTGCGGCCAAGAAGGCCACTGCGGAGTTTTTAGTCGGATTAACAGCGTAGGGATTTTGGTTAAGGACCTGATCCAGCGGTCGCTCGGGTAACAGCTGCGTCAGACGGCTGGCGAGTTCAGCATAATCATTCCCTGGGACTGAGAAGGTGTGCGTAAACGGGACTTTACTCGTGCGGAAATAAAAAAGTTTAGTCCACAGTTTATGGATTTCAGACTATTACTGGATTTGGATGCGCGGCAGTCAAGTCGAGTTCCAATACGACAACACCTAGGACCGAAGGCTTACCTCATGAGGAGCTAGCACATCCCCGCCGGAGACCAGCAACTGTTTAGCTTGGTCAGCACAGGCTGACACCTGGCGTTGGTGGCTTTCCAGGTCATCCTTAATAAGCTGCAACAAATGAATACCGTTGAATTAAAAATGTATGCTGTGTTAAATTACAAGACATCCTTTATCAGACATATAAACTGGATTATTATATTTTGAATGCTATTCCAAAAATCTTGTGCTAGGCTTCTTACAAAGATGTGCAATATCAGACTAAAATGAGTGGATTTATGAGCGGTAGAGCGACGCTGTAGATACTTTTGTCTACAGCATGTATGGGCCGGCTCGTCCGGGTCATTACCACTGTCGCACAGAAAACCGGCGTAAAGTAGCAGCTCGCTGCTGCGGTGAGTGAGATATCCGGAGGCCCAAACCCCCTCCCATACCCAATTCCTTAATTATCCCTTTCCTTTAAGGTCGGCAACACACCCATGATTCTTTTGGTATTGTGGGTGTACATGGGCGGTGGAGATCACTTACCATCAGGTGACCCACTTGCTCGTTTGCCGGCATATCCCATTAAAAAAAAGGTTATCCATTTCGTACAAGATTTATTAGAAACACAGATTCTGGAATCAACGTGACGGTTCGAAATGTCTTGTAAATCTATGAAATCTAATAAGAAACAATATTAGCCCTGTTTATATACTATTCCCTCGCTATGCACAGGTCTTCCTTACTAATCTTCTCTAAGTTCACGCTGGACTAATACAGATTGGTAGACTTCACATACCTTTGAAACTAATTTTGAAATGTTCTCAGGTGTGTAGGTTACACCATGATGTTTCTTTTCGACATTAGAACGAGCAATAATTAACAATGCATTTAATTCTACAAAATTACCTACCTTGAGTATATTAATTTGGTTGCGTAGTTCATCAATTTCTTCCTTAACTGCCTCTTGGTTAGCAAGTCTCTCTTCAACAACGGCGATCCATTCCAGCAACTTCGACAGAGTCTCATCGCAAAGTCTGTACTTCTCTTCTACTGCTTGCTACATTAGAAATAAGGTTCACTTTTAATATTTTTATAAGGCTTGGTCAAATGAAGCAGCCTTTAGTCAACATCAGATTTGCGAGCGTGGTAACTGTAAATTGTTGCTGTCTCTTTCAGACGGTATGTGCAGAAGAGTGAAAAAGATAGAAACAACCATTTTTATTTAAAATTAAGAACTTGATATCTTTTTCATCAAATTTTTTTCAACACATTTTTTTTATGTTTCTGGCAGTGCAAATAAGTACTATTTGCACAATAAACAAGTCAATCTCAAGTTTAAACTAAATCGACGTATACAAGCAATTTTTCATTACCCTTTATTATAATAAAGTGCCGTTATAGGTACATTAAACATTTTTAGGTATGCGACCGAGATAGGAGACCGCGACGCGAGTCAGGCGACAGCAACACATCGGCTTTATATACAATTGTATGGAAACCGTCGCGCGTGGTCATCACATACCTCAAAATATACCTTAAGATATTCAATTCTCAATTTCTCTTTACCAGTACAAGTAGTCTTAAATTTCGTTTGATTTTCCTAATTTACCTCGATCGCCATCTTTCGTTAATTTCCAAAGACTGCTAGGAATATATACAGAGGATTTGTGGCCTCAGTGTGCTCTCTACTATTAAATCGCATTATACAATGCATCTATTCTACTTCAGTGCAACTGACATTCTTCACAACAGAAATATAGGAGATGAGTTTCGTGCAGTGTCTGATACTTGTGTTGTATAAATTCAAAGACGGCTATAACTATTTTTGGGAAGAATGAGTTATCTATGTAAGAAGATTACATTACAATAACATTTTTACCATAAATTATCGATAACCACCTCTGACTTTATAATACTCAATTAAAGAAAAATAAATGTGCTCATGTAATATAAAATAAGGTTGATATAATTAGAACTTGGCTGTCAATCTTAAGAGCACTGCCGTTCATATCTTTAGAAAACTTCACAGTTTTATAAAAGTCATAAGGAACCAGTAATTTTAAACTAGGCAATTATCTTGAATTACAAGTTTCATCACATTTTAATGTATTTTTGGAACACTAATAGTAGTGTTTTGATGTAACCTTATTTTTTTCACAGATATTTGAATTATTGACAACTTAGAAAATTTAAATTAATAAAATTACACTTTACGAAACCTGCATCTCCAAAAACCTATTACTTGTGCATATTACATAGTGTGGTTCTATACATTCACGTATTTGATAACATTTGCTAAGACATAAATCAGTGGGGCTCGGGAGTAGTGTCAATTTAAGGAAGTGAATATTTAGTATACTAATTCACAGTTCTATATTACTTGTAAATGCGTAATCATATTTTTCTTACCCAAAGTTGACACTTTTACAGTATGTGCTTGAAGTCTAGTAACCTTACTGTCGAGAGCAAAACTGGATACTTTACTTTGCTTATATATTTCTCTTTTGTCCAAAGATTGGAAGTCTTCCCAACTCAGATCATGATGAAAGGTTAAATTGAAAAGAATTCAAATCTTTAATATTCACTTATAAAAATTGTGAACTTGGCTAACGCACTGCCGTGCCTCAACGTTATTAACAGTTGCTAAAGACAGTAAGACCCATATATATATCAAACCATAAATAAATCCTGAAAAAGAAGCACTGTTCACAAAATCTACGCAGAGAATAAGCATAGACAAAACAAAAAATAAATCCTCAGAGAAAAAAATCGAGAGACCAAGGCGACACCGAAGACAGCCATACAGCATGGAGGTGACAGAACACAACAAGTCAACATTGCTGCGTACACACTAAACATAGACGATTAGAACATGCAGGAAGCCAGACATGCAAGCGTGCGGGAGGGGTGTGTCAAAATAAGTAAGTTGACACATCCCTAATATTCGTATATTGGTATTAACATCCGATACGCTTAAAATTAACGGTTTTGATTAGAATTAATTGTTAAAGAGTAAAAAAGTATAGAGTACCTTACTCATTTTGTAAAATCTGAAACTTAAAGGTATTTTTGTAAAGTAAAATAAAAGGTGTAAGATAGACGATGTAAGAAATATTTAAAAAAGAATTTACAAGTAAAATTGGACGAATTTACATTTAAAGGAAAAAAGAAATTTTATGCGGCTTTACTTCATCAAACATCGAGCTGTTAATGACCATTTTATAGCAAGTATGCTTCAATGACGTCATATTTGTGTAATGATAACCGATAGGTATTTAATGAATGTATGCTTGATGAAATGAAGCCTCCAAATGATGTATCATTTTATATTAAACGATAATGAATTAATACTACCTTCCGTACACGTTTTGAGGTAATTTTTGTACCATTCATATATTTGCGTATGGCAGCGCGATCTTATCGCGGCGACCATCCATCGAGCACCGGCTCCAAGGAATGAGTATTTCGAACTATACATAAAACTTTAACGGGACGACACCAGCAGTCATAGTACACTGGCTGTTTTGTATGAGGAAGCGAACGTAAAGCGGAACGGGAGCGAGCGACGTGCGACATCGTACGCAAATTCCCGCGCAAACTCTTAGCACAAAGTGATTATGGGAGGTTAGGTTTTTGGCGAAACGGTGATTGTTGTCTATATCGTCGTTAATATGATCCCTCACAGGCAAGCATTCACGATTTAGCTCAAAAGGGTTCTTTAGCATCGCAGGCAACGGCTGGAAATAAAAAACAACATACATCGAGCCTTATAAAATGGGTGTAAGCACACATCGGGATCGCCGACATCACCCGACGCTTGGGCAACAGCGGCGATCGCTTTTGTACCTATTCTTAAGCATCTAGGACGACACAAGGCACTGAAGAAGTATTACAGTATAGATATAAAACCAATCTAACGCCTAATGAAGTGTATCAAGCTGTTACTGAAAATTAAAATCTCAACGTGTATAAATATGTGCTACACTACTCTCAGCTAAATCTATTATATATATAGTAAAAATGGACGTTGATGTTATGTGTCGTTTATTAGTGTATGCCACATGTACAACTGTGACGTCACCATGATAATATGTATCCCAGTCGATCGACACAATGAATTGGTACGTGGGTGTCGTGCCATGCCAAATGTTTCAAGCCAAACGCTTTAGATATAGACACCTAGTAAGAATGGAAACAGGAAATGTAAAGCAACACCTTCGCTCGATAGAAGCACAATAAAAGCATATTTATACGGACTTACCCTCGTTTCTGCTGGCAGCAAGTATCCCTTCTTCAGAGCTTTGACTAAATCGAGACTGATTCCTTTGGTCGGGTCAATAATGAGCCTTCCCTCCACTGGATCGACCAGTTTCTGTTCGATCGCTTGCACCAATGGCCATATCTTTCCTGTTTCGGGTTCCTTGACAACAGTGCTGGATGCGTCAACAATTCCTTGTTGGATCGCCTCGCCTAAATTTAACCTCTTTCTGTCTATGACGCTGGTTGTTATAAATGGATCATTCAAGGCTCCGGTAGTTGGATTGTAAATACCGAAATTAACCGTTTCGATCAAGCTGAAGCTCTTCTTAGGCGTCATGAGCAAGCCGCTCTCGATCGCTGCTGTCAGCGTGTTTAGCTTAGAGGTCTCCGTGTCGAGAATATTTCCTTTCTCGGCATCCATGAGGCCTTTGCGGAATGCCTCCGGGAGTTTTACTAACCTCTTCTTGAGATTATCTTTGATGAGCGCTGTGTCTGCATCGATATAACCTAGTGATGTTGCGTCCTTTATAGTTAAAACTTCATTGGAATGTGGATCAGTAAATCGAGCGGTGGTAACATTGAGATGACCGTTTTCTATCGCTTGCTCAAACGTTAGAGGTTCGCGGACGTACACAATTAAACTGTTCTCAAAGACAAAGCAGAGAGTACGCGACCTGTTTTGCGTGTCAAAAGAACCTTTAGCATTCTTATCGATAATGCCTTCTGAAATACCTAATTTTAATGGAATGTATTTATTTTTGTGTGGGTCTTTGATGACCGCTGTTTCGGGATCGATAAACTCATATTTAATAGCTTCGTCCAAAGTGAATTCCCTGAATACAGGCTCTTTGGATGCCGCGGAATCTGTGACATAACGTCGCGTGATTGTTTGCGATGTTATAGGCTGAATGACGGTTACTAGAAGACCTTTGTCGAACGCGATGTCTAAGCTATACGTTTTCTTCGCCTTAGTATCGAGTACCCTACCTTTAGCGACATCTACGTCACCACGTTGAATAGCCAGAGGCAGCGGGTTGAATTTATTCGTAAAACTATCCTTAACAACTGTCAATTCAGGATTTAGAAGTCCTATTTCGACCGCTTTGTTAATATCAACGAACTCATTAGTGCTAGGATCAACGATCTTACCGTTATCTGCTCTAAATAAACCATTCCTTATGATTTCTTCGAGGCTTAAATTCTTCTTAGTGGTTACAATAAGTCCGCGGTGTTTAGCGTCTAGCAAATTAATCTGATTTCCGTTAGGTAGAATGTAAACGTTATTTTCATCATCTACAATACCATTTTGTATAGCTTCGTCTAATTTGATATATTTGCTGGAAGGGATGTGTTTTACTAAAGATGTTTCGGAGTTTATTAATTCTTCCACAATAGCAGTCTTAAGAGAAATTTTTCTTTCACTTACAGGATGAACAAATGCAAGCTCTGTGATATCGTACATGTCCATAGCTAGTGCCTCGTATAAAGTGAATCCTGCGCTTTCAATGTCCACTATAAGACCTAAGCTCATCGCCTCAGACAGAGGGATCTGAACATCGGAACCGGGTTCGTGGAACTTACCACTTCTTCTATCGATAATCTCGCTACGACAACATTCTGCCAAAGACAAAGGTTTTTCAGATTTCTTGTCGAAATAACATAGATATTTCGGACTGATAATAGACCGTCTGATTGCCTCGTGCAGAGTAATTTTACGATTGGTAGCAGGGTCAATGATTTTTCCCGTGCTATCATCGTACAATCCTTGATGTAATGCTCTCTGAAGACTGATAGGAGCTTTGCTATCTACTAAAAGACCTATCTCAATCGCTTTGCGTAGTGTAATTTCCTCATTGTCGTTATTAATGTTCCTAATTTTACCAGTTTGGTCATCAATCACACCAGTTTCTAGTGATTCTGGAAGAGTGATCTTGTCCCATTTACCTAACCTATTATCTTGGATATGAACTGAGTGAGGATCAATAAGGTTAAGCTTGATAGCTTCAGCGAGAGTGTACTTCTTACCGCTTTGTGGATCCATGAACATGCCGGTGATTTCGTTGTACACACCTTTGTCGATAGCTTCGACTAACGACAGAGGTTTACGAACCTCAACGAGTATACCCCTTTCAAACGCTTCACGGAAATCTACTTTTTCATCACCGAGCAAGATTGTACCTGTTCTGCTATCAATTATTCCTCTATCTACGGCGAATTCGAATGGTAAGATTTTGCCTGCAACGTGTACTAAGGTGGACTGTGGGTCTATCATGCGCTTTCTTATAGCACGATCCATTTGGATCTTATCTCTACTTTGTGGATGTGTGAATTTACCGGTTTTTGGGTCGTAAAATCCTTTGAATACAGCCTCAGGTAAACTAAGTTTACGCTTAGCTGGCAGAATTAAGCCGCGTTCCGAAGCGTCTGTGAGCGAAATTTTATCACCATGAATAGGATCTTTTAATTTACCTTCTTTAGAATCAATAATACCAGTTTTGATTGCATCTGCTAATGTAATAATTTCTCCAGTCATCGAGTTCCTGATAGTCAATGCTTCAGGATCAATGTTACCGATTCTAATAGCGTCGTCAAGAGTCATGGTCTTCTTATTGATAGTCAAAAGACCTGTTTCCGGGTCGTAAATACCTTGAACCAACCCTTCTTGTAAGGTCCAGGGTTTCTTATCACTCAAGAGGTATCCTTTATCTAAGGCGTCTTTAAGATTAGTTACAGGTGAAGTGATTATACCCTGTTCTAAGTCTACCAAACCAGACTTTACAGCTTGGTCGAATGGTATAACTGATTCGAATTTGTCATCTTTAACTGTCACGTCAGTAGGATCTACAAGATTTTCATCAATGGCTTGTTTAAGGGAAATTATCTTACCAGTCTTGGGGTTCAGAATCTTACCCGTTTCAGGGTTGTAATAACCTAATTCAATTATATCGAACAAAGAGAAGGTGACTGCTTTTGTAGCAACCAAACCCTTCTTCAGTGCATCGTCTAATGGAATGTCTTTACCAGTCTTTTTGTCTCTAACTTTACCTGTTTCGGGATCGATTATTTTTTTATCTAAAGCTTCAGCCAACGATATGAATTTTTCTGAAGCAGTATCTTTAATTTCTGAGATTGTGGGATGAATAATATTTCTATCAACAGCATCACCTACAGTGACCATTTGGTCGGTCATTCTGTCAATAATTTTACCTGACTTAGACTCATACATTTCGTTGACAATAACGGCTTCAATAGATATTGCTCTTCGTGTTATACTAATTACGCCCCGTTTGATAGCCACCGATACTTCAAAAACTTCTCGAGTCTCGGTTACTGTTATAACGCCTTCTTCAATTTTGACTACACCTCGGTCGATAGCATCAGATAGAGGAATAACTTCATTTGTACGCGGTACCCTAATCAATAAGGATTCTTGGTCTACAAGCCCCTTTTCGACAGCTTGCCCAATTGGTACTAGTTCGCCAGTCTTCACGTCTGTAATTTCCAACGTCTTAGGATTGTAAATACCTTGTTCGAAAGCTGATTCTATTGTAACCTGTTCAGGAACAGAAACGTCTTCTGGCTTCTCAACTATCCAACCTAACTGTATACATTCTAGGAAAGGCACGCGTTTGCCTGTCTTGGGATTGACCATGTGGCCGGTGGTCTTTTCAATTATCGGTCTAGCGATTGCTTCATCGAAAGTGATATAATTGTCGGATTTAGATCCTAAATCTTTCACTAAAATTGACGTAGGGTCAAAAATTTGTAAACCGTAAACTAGTTCCTCAAATGAGATCTTGGCACCGGTTTCAGGATTTAAGAATATGCCCCTTTCTATGTCGTATACGCCTATTTCTGATAATTCTTCTGGAGTAAGCCTATGAGAAATAGCAACGCAATACGTTGGTTTGGACTCTCTTAATACAACACAGTTTTTGGACATCACATCTACGGGAGAGAATCGGCTTATTTGTTCTTGTTCCAAAGAATCTTGAACAGTTAAAGGCGATTCTATTCCGTTGACGATGATTCTACATACTTTAGGTTCTATTTTACCCTGAGCGATGGCATCAATAAGTGGAATGTTTTCATACAAGGGCTTCGCGGGAACAGCCTTTGCTTTAGTTACGTTTTGTTCTGTAATTTCGTCAATAACTCTAAGAGGTTGCCTCTCGGCATCAATCAGCATAGCGGACACGGTTTTTCCATCATGAATTGTGGTATGTGTAGGCCCCTCGAACTCCAATACCTTTTGTTCAACCGTAGTAGAAGATTCAGTGAATGTTGGTCTAATCCGAGTTGTTTCAGTAATGACTATTTCTTCAGGTCGAGTAATTTTTTTACTGGTTACGTGGCGCTCAACAACTTCCTGGGTAAATGTTATTCCTTTAGGAATCAATTTAGTCAATTGATCTTCGGGAATATTCGCTTTTATAGCTTCATCAACCTGTTTACCCGTTTGATTATCTATGATTCCACGTTTCACTGCTTCTTCTATCGGTATTTTCTCTCCTGTCTTTGGATCCTGTACTAAAACAGTCTTCACCACTTCTGTAGTAATAGGCACAGTTAAGTCCGACGGTTCATCTGCGCTTTCTCCATCAACAAACTTTTCGTATGTTTTAGCGTCTATTAACCCTAGTTCAAGTGCTTTATCAATAGGTATCTTTTCGCCAGTTTTAGGATGAACTATAAAAACAGCCTTCTTAACTTTAGTTAGTCCTATTAATTTACCCGGAGATCCGGTTTCAGCTGCTTTTACATATTGTTGGTAAGTTTCCTGGTCAATAAGACCTCGCTTGAGAGCTTCATCTAAAGGTACTTTTTCATTAGTCTGTGGATCTACGATAAGAATACTACTAATAACTTCTGACTTTTTAATTTCGAATTCTTTCGTTGTGTCGGGTTTTACCGACTCTTGGTATTGTTTATAAGTTTCTTCATCAACAAGACCTCTTTTAAGGGCTTCATCTAGAGGCACGTTTTTACCTGTCTTCGGATCGATTATAAAAATAGTTTTTACAACGCCACTGATTTCACTTATCTGGACACCCGTTAGAGAGTCGGGCATTGCAGCATCTTTGTATTGTTTGTATGTTTCCTCGTCGACGAGTCCACGTTTGGAAGCTTCGTCTAAATTAACCATTTCGCCAGTTTTTGGATCAATAAATATAATAGTTTTAATAAGTCCTATTTCTTTAGTTGTTAATGATTCTGTAGGTGTGACTGTTTTAGCAGTATCCTTATATTGGTCATAAGTATATTTATCGATCAGTCCACATTTTAAAGCTTCATCTAAGGGCACTTTATCACCTGTCTTCGGGTCTACAATAACAATCCTTGAAAGTTCTGTGACTTTTGTAGTAACTGTATCTGTGCGAGTACCACTAGTTGAAACGACTTGGTATTGTTCATAAGTATCTTCGTCGATAAGACCTCGTTCAAGAGCTTCTTCTATAGGTACTTTATCGCCTGTTTTTGGATCTACAAAAACAGCCTTAACAAGTTCAATTGCAGTCGTTTTCATTGATCCTAATGGGGTACTAGCCCGTGTAACTTCCTTGTACTGTATATATGTTTCTTCATCTATAAGTCCTCGTTTAAGAGCCTCTTCTAAAGGCACCTTTTCACCTGTCTTTGGGTCTACAATAACGGTCGTCACAAGTTCTGTGAATTTTGTTTCCAGTTCCGAATGGGTGATTCCGTCTTTGTACTGTTTACTTGTTTCTTCGTCTATAAGACCTCGTTTAACAGCTTCTTGTACAGGTACTTTTTCACCTGTCTTTGGATCTATAATAACGGTCTTTACAAGGTCTGTTACTTTTGATTCCAGTTTTGAGAGATTATTGCCATCTTTGTACTGTTTATACATTTCTTCATCTATAAGACCGTGATCTAGAGCTTCTTCTAGAGGTATTTTTTCCCCTGTTTTCGGATCTATTACAATCTTCGCTAGTTCTGTGACTTTCATTGACAATGGTTCGGTTACAGTAGCATCTTTCGCAGCCTCGTTATATTGTCTGTAAGTATCCTTATCGATAATACCGCGTTCGAGTGCTTCCTCTATTGACACGTTTTTACCCGTTTTTGGATCTTCAATGTATATAGTTCTCATGATCTCAGTCACCTTTGTAGTCGTCAATTCATCAGGTTTCTGAGCTTGAGTCATTTGTTGATACTCTTTGTACGTTTCGGGGTCAACGATACCGCGTTCCCGAGCTTCTTCGACTGGTATTTGTTCTCCTGTCTTGGGATCAATAATAACAATGCTTCTGACTACTTCGGTAACCTTAGACGTAGACACATCTCTTGAAGTATGAACTGTCACGTATTCTTCATACTGTCCACCCGATTTAGTAATTATTTCTTTTACTGTTCTCTGATCCGTCTTAGGATCAGTGATTGCACCCTTTACAACTTCTATTACTTTAGTAGCTGCTAAAATAGGTGCACCTACTACAGCTATGAGTCCAATTTTAGCAGCGTCAGCAACGCTTATTTTCTTTCCAAATTTATCTTTTACTTCTCCAGTCTTTTCATCAACTATGCCTTTCTTAATTGCTTCTTTCAATGTTATTTCTTGGCCTGTCTTAGGCTCAGTAACTTTAACATTTTCTGCTGGTACAGTTCCCTTGCTAACGGCATCTAGTAGGTTGATAATCTCACCTGTAGTAGCAGAAACGACTGCTGATGTTTTAGGGTCATAAATTAAACCTGGTGCTACTTCTAGAACTGTTTGTGGTTCATCGGTTTCTCGAGTCTGTTGTTTGGGAGAATCCGGTTTTACCTTTCCGGGTTTGTCCTTTGATTCTTCCGTACTCAGTATGTGATGTTTGGCAGGTGCCTCATGTGTCGGAGTTTCTTTAACAGGTGATTTTGATTGGACTTCTAGCGCTGGTTGTGGAGCAACTCTGTCCGTTTCATCAGGCGTCTTAACAATATGTACTTGTTCACTTTGCAGAATTGTATTACTAACATCTTGTGGAGTAGTGGTTTCTTCTGTAACAACATAGGACTTAGAGCCGTCTTCACTCATTTGAACTGTGGTGAATTTAGAGGACGTTGTAGTCGTAATAGTGCTCATATGTTCTGTAACGTATTGTGTAGGTTCAGACATTGTAACAGTCTTTTTAATTATTGTTGTTACTTCACCATCTGGTGTAGTCTCACGGAACTCCTGAATTGTAGCCCCTTCTTGAACAGGGCTTTCTTTATTAGTATATTTAACAGTTTCTTTCGCTGGTTTGTCTTTTGGTTCTCTAGGGCTATCTTTGTCAAGTTTCTCTTTACCCTTTTGAATTGGTTCTAGGTCTTTTGGTTGCTCAACAATCGACACATCCTCGGATTCCCCTGTGAATTCAGGCTTTGAAGTTATTTCATCCTCTGGTGTGGTGTACTCAGTCTTGGATACAGTTTTTTTGAGAATTGTTATTATTTCGTCACCTTCAGGTGTCACTCGTCGGAATTCTTGCACAACTGGTTTTGTTTCCTTCACTGTGGCGTTTTCGTCGACTTTATATTGTTCCACTGTACGATCAACATCAGTCACACCAACGGGCTGTTGAGTCACGGATTTTATAACAGTCGTCTGTTCCATGACTGAAGTCTGAGTTTCTGAACGTAAGTCTGAAATTGGTTTATCTTTACCGGTTAATACTACTTTCTCCTCTGTAATAATAATCTTCTGTTTGGGAAGTTCTTTTTCTGGGACTTTCTCTTGTAGTTCTTTTGCAGAAGTAATTTCAACGTCTTTAATTTTCTTGCTGTCCGTAGGCTTTACCGGTTCCACTTTGGGAGGCTTCTCAAGCACTTTTGATTTAATTATATGTTCTTTCACAGGTTCTGTTTGACCTAGCTTTATTACTTTGTCGGGCTTTTCTGTTGCTGCAATCTCATGTTTAGTGGTCTTATCCGTAGGAATAAGTTTGCATGGGCTTTCTGCGGCCTTTTCAGGCTTAGATTGCGTTAATTTACTAGTCACAGTCTTGACACCCTGAACCACTGCCACTCCAGCGAGTACTGGAGCAGCGACTACTGCAATCAATCCCATCTTAGCAGCATTTTTAATATCCACAGATTTCCCGGTTTTAGGTTCCTTCAATTTACCAGTCTTCTTGTCAATTAATCCAGAATCAAGCGCTTCTTGCAATGTAACTGGCTTTCCAGCTTCAACATTGTATATCACAGATTCCGGATTGATAACATTACGTTCGAGTGCTTCCTTAAATGTAATAACCTTGTTAGGAGATTTAGGATCTCTATATTTCTGAGTTTTGTCATCAAACAGTAGTTCAAATGCTTCGTTTAGGTCCAACATTTCCAGTTGTTTCCTCTTAGGAGATGATTTACCAGATTCAGATGGAACTTCAGTGTTTAATATTCCGCTGCTGACTGCCTCAGAGATAGTGATGGTTTGACCTGTTTTAGGGTGAGTGAAGGTTCCCGCTTCAATATTAATATAACCAAGGTTGAGAGCATCTTCGAAACTAATGTTTGTATCGCTTGTAATAAACTGCTCTTTGCTAGTTTGCTCATCCCTAACAATGCCCTGCCGACGGGCTTCTTCCATTGAAATAATTTCACCTGTCTTCGTATTCTTAACCTCATGAGCACTAACTAAAACGTAATCTGCAAGTAGCTCAATCATTTTCGTAGTGATTGTATGTTGGGAGGTAAATGTCTCTGTAATTGTTGTAACAACGCCACTATCAATGCTCGGCTTCACAGCAAGCAGACCGTCTTCTAGAGCTTTATCAATAGGAACTACTTCCTTAGTATCCGGTCTAGTGAATGTAGCGTGTTTTAGGTTTACAGCACCTGTTTCAAGGGCTTTCTCTAGCGTTACAGTTTCTGATGACTGCGGGTAGGGAATAGCCATAATCAAATCACGATTTACGGCATCGTCTAATGGAATGATTTCACTTGTAAGTGGATGCTTTATTTCACCAGTGTGGGGATTAATAAGGTGTTTTTTGATCGCGATGTTAAGAGTCATCGCGGCTGGGGCTATCTTTTCGAATGACTTAAGAGGTTCTGTCTCCGGGAATATTCGAGCATTAACAGCAGTTACTAAATCTAACAGACCGTCGGTAGTTTTTACCATATTCTTATCGTTGTCAATAAGGTACCGTTCAATAGCTTCCTCGAGTGTTACTTTCTTGCCGGGCGCGATAATCACAGTAGATAAAGGATCTATGATTTCACAAATAATAGCTTCTCTCAATGTTAGGAGACTACCGGTTTCGGGATGTATTACTTTACCTGTAACGGGATCTAACAATCCCTGCTCCAGGACTTCTGGGATCGACAGTGCTCTCGCCAGAGGTATAAGTACTTCATCCTGACCTTCAGTATCTAAAATTCCTCGTTTCAACGCCTCTTTTATTGTGACAAAATCTCCTCTAACTGGATCTACAAGTTTACCCTTACGTTCATCTACAAAACCTATTTCAATTGCTTTACCTAAAGTGATTGGAGATCCATTCTCATCTTTGTAACCTTTAACAGTCTCAAAAACTTTTGCTGTTTCTTTATCAAGGAGCCCTTTTTCTACTGCCTCATGAGGATTTATGACGCGCTTCCGAAGTTTTTGTAACACGATAGGTTTACTCTCCAGAAGTGGTTTTTCGGGTGTACTTTCCCTAGCAATGTTGATTTTGTATTTTGGTTTGATGTTTGTTTTAATTATTTGAATCACGTCGGAAGGTCGAGCCTTCTTCTCAGCCGTGATAGCCTCAATAGGTCGTCTGTTATCAGCAGATAGGCTGTTTTGTATGGCTTCCACAGTTATGAAACCTTCAGATACAGCAGCTCCAACTGATAACGGTTTTGAAGTAACCTGGGAAACAGTTACTGTACTGATGCCAGGAATAGTCTTAGAAGTTTCATTTGTTACAGAATCTTTGTATAATTTGTAAGTAACCGCATCAATCAAACCGCGTTCAAACGCAACATCCATCGAAATATGTTTTCCTGTTCTAGGATCCACCACCGTCGTGATCACGGTTTCAGGTGTGGATTTAGTAACCTGCGTGAAGGTTACCGAGCTACTACTGGGTGACTTAATATCCTCGTACGTGGCAGTTTCTGAAGCATTGTCTTTGAAAGATAGCTCATATTTTTTATAAGAGATCGGATCAATGAGTCCTCTCTCATAGGCCACTTCGAGGGGTAGTCTTTCACCAGTATTGGGGTCCACGACCACGGTTACAGTGGTGGTTCCCGTAGGAGAGGTTGTTGTAGTAAATTGGGAAACGGTTAACTTTTCAGTAATAGAGGTCTTTATGTCATGTTCCGTTTCAGGGGTCCTATCGCGAATTGATTCTTCGTATTTTTTGTATGTTGCAGCGTCAACCAGTCCACGCTCATAAGCGACTTCCATTGGTATATTCTCGCCTGTTTGGGGGTCTACTACCATAGTACTTTTAACAACCTGAATTACTTTCGTCGCAGCGACAAGTGGAGCGCCTATTACAGTCAATAAACCTACTTTGGCTGCATCTACAAGACTTATTTTTTTGCCCGTATTGTCCCTGTACTCTCCAGTCCTGTTATTAATTATTTCTCTATTAATAGCTTCTTTTAATGTAATTGCCCTGCCAGTATAAGGTTCGATTACCTTAACTAAATTATGAGATACAACTCCGCGTTCGACGGCCTCTAAAATGTTTTCAGAGACACCTGAGGTAGTAGATATGACTAAGGCAGTTGCCGGATCAAAAATTACGCCTGGTGCTACTTGGACTGGTTCTAAAGCAGACTGTTCTTCGGACGCAACATCTTGAGGAATATCGGATACCTCAGAAATTTCCATTTTATCCGGCATGCCGGCTACTGACGTAATAGTTATCACCTTTTGGGAAGACGTTGGTTTAATAAGTTGAATGAAAATAATATATTTCCTTTCAATAGCTTCTATCATAGTTATTGTCTCTTTTATGTACTTGTACCGTCCTACATGATCAATTATACGCAATTCAAGGGCTTTATCCAAGGGAATTTCTTTCCTAGATTTTGGATCTACCACTTTAGCTGACTCAGGGTTTATGATGTTAAGTTTGACAGCCTCTTCAAAGTCCAATATTCTATCTGTGCCAGGAATCACTAACATTCCAGTGGAAGGATCAAGGAGGTTTTGTTGTATGGCCTCTTTGAGAGTCCATCCGCCACTAGGCAATTCTATCGTGTTTTTCTTAATAGTCATAGAGGTGACAGTTGGCTCTGTTACTACGGACTTAGTAGTGACAGTCCTAATCTCTTGGACCATACCTTCCCGAGGTTGGCTTACTTCATGAATAGTATAATCAGGGCTTTTAACAGTCTCGGGACGACTATCACGCTCTACTTTGCTTTCAGGACTTGGTGGCATATCTTTAATAAACGACTTTTTAGTAATTTTCAACTCTACCACTTGACCGGGTATCAAATCTTTCTTTGTTACGCGATCAGAGATGTGAACCACGCGAGGTTCGTTTTTCTCCACGCCTAACAGACCTTCGTCTAACGCTTGTTGGATTGGGAACACGGTTCCTGTAGTCGGATCTGTAAATGTTTGCGTGTTTTCGTCAATAAGCCCGCGTCTTATTGCTTCTGCAAATGTGATGATCGTCTCAGATCTTTGTGTCGCGTTAGTATTAGTTACCGTTACGTACCGCTTGACTGTTTTTGTCACCGTTTGTAAAGTCAAAGTTATATTCAGCAGAGAATTAAGTAAAGCAGCACCTTCTGGGGTAATCATATTAATTTCAACAGCCTTGTTAAATGGAATGGGCTTTTTCGTTGTCGCGTCAAGTAAATGTCCAGTTTTGGGATCGAGAATGTTTTTGAAAACAGCATCTAATACTGATAGCTCTTTACCGTTTTCATAAACTCCTATCTTTCTATTGAACATTTCTAAAACTTCAGGCCTAACAATTGCTACTTTAGTACAATCTTCCAAATATACGAAATCACCACTTTCAGATTTTAGGAAAGTCTCACCGTTCGCGTATTTGAAATAATTTTTGCTTAAAGCTAAGTTGAAGGAAATGAATTCGCCTGTCTTAGGGTCCCTAAAACCGTCAATGTCGAAAATAGATCTTTGTGAGACTGAAGTAATAAGACCGCGATCTACAGCCTCTGGAACGGTACACATTTCTCCCGTTAAGTTATCTCTGAATTTGTTATCATAGAGTATAATTTTATTAGCTAAAGCTTCTGATAGGGTCAGAAGCTGGCCGGTTGTCGTATCTGTTATGCATTTAATACTGTCACTATCAAGAACGCCTGCTGAAATAGCTTCTAATATATTTAAAGGAACCCTATTAGCCGGAGATAAGATTTTACCGTCATTTGTCATGAGATTATTATCGCACACGTCTTTAAGAGTCATAGGTTTACAAATATACCTCTTAACCGCCGCCTCCTTGAAAGTCAATTTCTCTTTAGTGACATTGTGTAAGTATTTAGAAAGTTTTACGTTAATTATATTCATCTCAATAGCTTCAGCAAGCGTTATTTTCGTATCGTTTTTAGGGTCAACGATCTCCCTGACATTCGGGTTGATCAATTCATTTACGATCGCGACGTCTATTTGGAATTTCTCGCCTGAATTCCTGTCCAATATCCAACCACTATTGTCAACTAAATCTTGATTAATCGCGTCGGAGAGAGACAAAGCGCTCGATTTGATTTTGATAATCTCGTTATATATGAGGTAGCCTCTCTGGTAGGCCTCTGCGATGGTGATGTAGCTACCGTTAGGCAGTCTGTATAGACCTTTTTGTAAATCGACTTGTCCACGATTCAACGCATCTGAGATACTCATTCCTTGTGTACCGGGCGCCTCACCTTCGACAGTTACCTTAATTCTCTTCTCTGCTGGGTCTGTCAGTCCTTGCTCTGCATCATATAATTCTCTCTGTATGGCTTCAAGTAACGTAACTTCGTTACCGTCTTCTGTCATTCCGCATGGTCCTGTTAATCGTGCGGCTAGTTTAGGATCGATAAGACCTTCTTGTGCCGCTTGATCGATGGTCAAGGTCTGTCTCGTGTCAGGGGAGGATAGTAGCCTTCCCGTTCTGACATCCAGTATCCTCATGCTTATCGCCTGACCTACAGTCAGTATTTCTCTCGTCTCTGGGTGGACTATACCCCTGGATTCGATAATGTTTGGCCCCTCGTACATTCTGTGCACACGTTTTAGTTTCCTGACATCTGGTCTGTCGTCGTCTGTGGTCACTGTTTTCGAGTATGTGGGCGAGGTAAGTTTGCCATTGGCCATTGATTTGTGAGGCGATTGACCGTCCAGTTCTGCCGTGTGTGACGTTCTCACATATCTGCATTAAGGAAGTTGAGATTAATTTTAACAATCGATTAATTTAGACACTAAAAAGTACACATACATACTTTAAGCGAATACGTCAACGTTGTACCTATAAATAACCTTACAAATTAATTGTTAATACAAGTTGACGTAAATGTTCACTACAATCGCGGTATTATTTCAAATAATTTATCTTGTACAACAGAACTCTACAAAACTTTTTTAGAATGACACAACAAAGAAAATGTTTTAACACTATCTTAATAATATGAAGGGTCATTAGCTCAAAGAACTCTTTCACTCAAAGAACTCTTTAAAACCCACTTCCTTTTCTTATAAATCATCTTTCATAAACATTGTTGTGTTTACCGTAGTAGTAAAACTAAATTTAAATAGTCTCTACCATTTATGTGAATAATGATATAAGTTTATGAACCCAGTCAATAATGAATGAATGACAAAAAAAAATAACTTCTATTTAGAAATATTTTAATTTTTTCAAAGGTCAGCTCCCACTGAGCAGCAAAATGCTCGACCAAATTTCATTGATAAAGAATGAACTTAACCACTGAGTGCATAAAGTTGAAAATAGTTAAAATAGCTTGCAAGATATAATTCTCTGTAGCGTATGTTCTCATATGCTTCTCGTGGCCACACGGTCAGTCGCGAGCTCGCTCGAACAATTTCGAACATTTTGCCCCTTAGTGTGTGCTGACCCTAAATTGAAATTTCACATCATCTCAATACAAAAATACAGTGCGGCAATTATAAATTAGCGATATGAGTGGTGCTGTTGACAAACGATTATTGGTAGATTTTTAATTTTTACATACATTTCTATTTATTTTGCAATCAGTTCTACATGCCTCCGCCAACTTATAACTGTCGGACTTGAGTGCTTAATTCCCTAAGGCCGCTATTCTAAAATTCTAAAAATGATCCTACTTCTATAGCTCATAGATATATGAGAAATGTATGACAGTGTAATAGCAACATAAACTTCATATTATCTATGATCATATTTCTATGGTCCTATTTCACAGCATGCTGTGGCATAAGGATCTATGATGACAAATATGACGTCATATATCTATGATGCAAATATGATAGTGGAATAGCGGCCTAAGACGTGGTTTAACGTTATGACAAGGTAGACTCTAGTACTCACTTCTCAGTAGTGTATTGTGTCGTGTACGTGTGCTCTGTTGTCAGATCCTGCATGTTGAACTCCTGGCGGAAGGACCGCGCAGAACGAGGTGCCATCGCCTCCACGAGACGCTGGAATTAAACAAAATTATATATAAATACAATACAATACAATACAATACAATACAATACAATACAATACAATACAATACAATACAATACAATACAATACAATACAATACAATACAATACAATACAATACAATACAATACAATACAATACAATACAATAAATAATAATAGTAGTTCATCTCTCCAGAAGGGTTGACGTTTAAATACTAAAAATAAAAATCTTTCTGTAACATGTGTTAAAAAGGCATGTTGCGCAGATCCCACTGTGAGTGCCCCCCACAGGACAGGTGGAAGAAAAAAAGTAGTTCCGTCATTGGTCGATCCAAATATTGGATGAGTAAATTCTATCAGTTCTTAGATTAGTAACAGTATGCAGGAATCGGATTCTACCAATATGGTCGAACACGTGACCGGTTATTAAAAATATTCAGAACGGGGATCGAACCCGAGATCTCAGCGTCAGCCTCAGTCGTAACGCGTACTCATTACAACTGCGCCACCGATAAATAACCGTTCGATACGCATTAAACGCCATGGCAACTTCTATAAATGCTGTAAAGTTATTGATCGAGTGGACATGACCTGCGAAATTATTAAGCATTCGAGTGTAGCTTTTAGATCACGTGACTGCGTGACGAAAATAACAGTTATAAAGGTACCAAGCTCACAGAATTGAAGAGCGTCACTCTGTTCGCTCCAGTAATGCCAATTTTAACCGACTTCAAAAAAAGAAGAAGGTTGTCAATTCGTCGAAGTCTGTTTTCATGCATGTTCCTCGATTACTCGAAGACACTTGGACCTATTCGAGAAATTCTTTTTTTGTTTAAAAGGGTATAATTCTCAGATTGTCCCATTAGCACCAAGTCAGGATCTGATAATGGGATCCCGGAAAGGGACGTAGAATGTTTTATATATTTTCCAAAACTATTGTTTTTATTTATTGCCTAGATAGACAGACGAGCCGACGGTCCACCTGACGGTAAGTGGTTACCGCCGCCCATGGACCTCAGCAATGCTAGAGCATAGCCAAGCCGCTGCCTACCGTTAAATTAATTGAAGTGTTTGTACGAATAATCATTCATTATGAGGGACGTATTATAAGACATACGAGTAGGTATTTCATATTAGGTAATTCGTTTATTTTCAGCCAAATTCGAGAAATTATAAAAGTGACTTCTAAGGACACCAAATAAAATATACCTTCAACATCGGCATCGTAAAGTCTTTAAAAAAAATCGTCTGGATATCTATGAACGTTGAAACAATGAATATTAGAATAATTATAGTTGGACAGGGCTTAAATGAAACTATTATTACTAGGTGGCAGGTCTCTCGTATGCGAGAGGCCGTCTGGTTTTGGTACGCTTTGTCTATTTCTGCTGCCACGCAGTCTGTGAGCACTGTTCTCTTTAAGGTCTGCAACGCATCCATTGCGATACTACAACCTGTCTACAGCTTGCTTCTAGCATTTAAAAGATCTAGTTTGTAGCCACATCTATGTACCAATGTTTTTGCAACACTCGACAAAAACAAAATTCGCCGACGTCCTGCGGGGTGAACGACCGGCGGTGGTGCGGTACTTAATATCGACCGAGTCACCGACTGTGATATCATTCGACCGGTCTGATAATGCAAGCCGGTTATCCTGCACAGTCTTGGAGTGAGATCTATAAATCTGACTTAAGTATTCTAGAAAATGAAATTTAGTAAACTTCGATAAGAACTCTACTCATTGAGTGGTAGAGCCACGCCGTAGACAGTTATGTGTACAGCATGAATGGGCCGGCTCGACCAGGTCGTTACCACTGTCTCACAGAAAACTGGCGTAAAGTAACAGTTTGCTGCTGCGTTTCGTACGGTGAATGAGATATGCAGAGGCCCAAATCCCCTTCCCTTTCCCAATCCCTTAATCCCTTTCCTATCAGGTCGGCAACTCGCCCATGATTTTTATAGTATTGTGGGCGTACATGGGCGGTAGAAATCACTTACCATCAGGTGATCCACTGTTGCAGTTGTTGTTGCGTAAAGTTGCAGCTTGCTGCCGCGTTACTTATGTATGCGAGTGAGATTTCCGGAGGGCCAATCCCCTCCCCTTCGCAATCCATTAATTATCCCTTTCCATAAAAGTCCGCAACGCGACCATGATTCTTTTGGTATTGTGGCCGTACATAGGCGATGGATATCACTTACCATCAGGTGACCCATTTGCTCGTTTGCCGGCCTAAGTACCTAATTTATACAAGAGCATTTCGCATGACACCGACTATAATAGCCAGTATTGAATAATGCAAAAACTACTCGTTTACGAGGCTGTATCATGTAATATGAAAGCGAGAATCGTGTGATGCGGCTAGTAAAGGAGATTTTTCTGTTGTTTAATCGGTGAGAAATTAATCTCGGTAATCTATCTTAATCTATTTCTTAATCTTAATTTTAAAGAATAATCTATCAAGTTACCAAGTTGTAATGAGACGATATGTGCGCTATTGAAATTCAATTAATTACTGTTTAATTTATCTTTAATTCACATGTTAATAAAATATATTACAACAAAAGTAACACTCTAATCTTACTACAGGATTCCATATGCATTTAAAATCCCATAAAAGAAAAGCCCAAACACCGTAGACTCGAAAAAAACAGTTTTCAGGTCAAACAAATATGTATCTGTCGCGTTGCGGAATCGAACCGGCGACTTGTTTCTCGTACGCTGCGCAATTTGAAAATGCGTCGAAAAGCGATACCGAAATTGAAATACCTACAGTGATAATAGTTTATCGATGTTTTCCTTGACCCATGCAACATTACGTGCTATATTGCCAAGGTTATCTATTATTAAAATAACCAAACTACAATCGAAATCCTTGCATAAATATATTATTAAAACCAAAAAAAAATTTACAAAAGAATAAAGTAGAAAAAATAAATTAAAATAAAATTTGTAGTCTATTTGATCAAATATTCGTTACACATTCCCCGTTCCTCGCTAATCTCTAAACAGGGAAAAGGAGAGCAAATGTTTGACCAACATTGACAAATTAAACAGGTACCAACCCGGCACTCGTACGCGAAGTCATACTCGTACTCCTCCATTTTATACGAACTTTATAAAACAACACAGTAAAGTTTATTTATAATGTCCATTAAACACATCGTTTTACACAATATTCACACCAGCACTCCATTTAGAAAATACACATATAAATTTTTTAACTTTGATTGTTACCTAAAATTAACAAAAAGAATGACACAGATTATAAAAACGACATTGAAACCTTCTTAAAACGCAATACTAAGAAAACAAAAAAGAAAACCCGTCGATAAACACGGCTTGGTACGTTTCGTACTGGCCGAAAACTGAATGAAATGCAGTAAACACCGTAAATCGAAAAAAAAGAAGTATTCTAAATTTAAATCATTTCGTAACGAAGTCCCGGCGCGAGCGGTCGGCGCTTCACGTGTGTCGTGATTGTTTTACATTTAATTACGTATTATTTGAGGTAACAGCTGTTGAGGTGCTTTTTGAGGTTATGAGCAGAGACTGGCCGATTCGATTCGGGGAGCGGTGCTTGCGGAGATGCGCGCGCAGCCGCGCCGGTGCCGACGGTGCACCGACCGTCTAATCTTGACACTGTGACACCGTTAAGGGAAAACAATGCGCGTCTTTTATTCTTGATACTGGCTTTATATACAACGTGTTATAGAAAGGGGCGGGCAAATTTAAGCAATGTATAGTGTAGGGTATAAGTATTTATCTCTCATAGTACCAAATCCGATTGCATTGCTAGTACAATAATTATAGAATTTTCTTTTTTATCGAATGAGTAACATGTCGATATCGACTTTCAACTTTGGACAACACTAAATGATAAACAATGATACTATAGACCTCCTTTCATTTAATTATTTTATAATTAAAAAAACATTAAACAGTTGTCAAGTGTCAATAATTATTTGACGCAGTCAGTTCGGCAAGTTCTGATTTTATGAAGTATGATTACGAGTTAAAAAAATATGTTGTAATTGACTAAAAACAAGTATTATGTATAGGTGTAACTGATAAAAGTTTTTAAGAGGATCGTGGACTGTAATAAGCCAAATTCATAGATGGAAGACCCGTGAATGAAGTCTTTAACATGCTTCTAAAGGATGGTACCTATTTGTCTTCAACACACAATCTCTTTCAGGTGTTAATTTGTGTTTAAATTACAAGTTAAGTACGTATGTCCGTAGAATTACGTGCATCTTATTCAAGTTTATTAAAAAGTGAGTATCGTTCATAATAATTAATAGTGATGTCATCAATCTGATCGATCTTAATAAATGAGTGATTAAATTTTACGTGAAATTTTCGGATGTCTTGGTTTTGAAAAGATCCGGTACATAAGTACTAATTGTACGGTATATGTAATGACCCTTAAATATGACCACACCTTTCTGTAGCACGTTGTATAATTTGAAAATATTAGTGAAGATGTGACGGAATCTAGTTCTGATATTGATCATAGAGAGCCACATGGAGTTCTGCGCAAGTTGGGCGCCCGCGCCAGGGCGTCTGCACATGTATAGACATGTTTATAGAAACAGCTACCTATATTGAAATGCAATAAAACAGTAAATATTTTCTTAAGTGCTTGTAGCAATTGTACATAATTATAGAGATCTCAGAAAAAAAATACGATATCTTAAATGAAGAAAATTAACTTTAATTATGTTACCGACATTTGGATTTCACTAGAATCGAGTTATTAGGCAATCAATTACGCCATGCATGTAGTACGTTTTATCATTAATTGGCGAAATTGGTTACGTATGTTGTAATCATCATTTTTGAGCTAAAGTGCACTTTACTCAATTTTTTCCCCGACTGCCTCAGAATGGGGGAACGTTTTCCGAGATATATTTTTATTAAGATGAGCTGTACGCTTGCATAATGGTAAGTGCCATAAACAGAAGCAACTAGCATTACTACTCACTCATCATGGAGAAACATACGTTTTATAATGCTCAGTAATTTTATTAGATGCATTGAACATTCTTTTTCTCTACATATCACATAAAAAAATGGAAATCTAGACCACAAATATGTCTTACAGACTTATCCAGATTAAGTCTGTGTGCAAATAGGAGCGACAGAATTCTAATATAAGGAACGGGCGGACGCTTCTCCTGAGTATTTAGTTTTAGTTGATGTCTATGGGCACTGGATATTGATCAATAAGTTTCCTTTTTTGTCTACCCCATTGAAAATGTCTATTGATGTCACTGCACATCTGAGACCTCTACTTACCCGAAACACTTTTACAGTCGACCGCACACGTTGACCAAACGAGAGTTGGTGACCGGATTCGATAAACACGAAATGTACAAAACCTGTTTTTACAATCGATTTAAACTCTAAAAGGATGTGAAATTAAACACTTCCTCAGTTTCTTTCGATGGAAAACATTTTAACATCGTGAAATTATCGGTCAGTGACTCTGTAATAGAATCGAATCGCAAAATGACTCGTGTGTCTACTGAAATCGAAGTATTTTTAGATGAAACGAATAATTGAGTTGGACGTGGGGAAAAAGTCGTTTGTGGATTTTTTCTACCTTCTTTATGTGCTACTAGCTTTAGCTTGCGGCTAAACTGGCGTGAATGTTTTTTTTAAATTTATTTTTATAATTTAATTTCTCCAGAGAAGTTGATATCAGGCAGGCTGCCGTAAAAACTACAAGCCAAATCTTTCTGTAATATGTGTTGAATCGATCCCACTGCGAATGAGACAAGGACAGGTGGAAGAAGAATGAAATGAAAAATGTCCTATAACACTAATGAAGCTTACTATTATTGTAAGATCTTTTTGAATCAGATAGTTCTAGAGATAACTAACTCACATATTAAGAAACTTAAACGCTTTACCTCTATATAATATTGATTTAGAAATAGAGGGATGTATATACCTACCAAAACAGAAGACCTTTAATGACTGAAATATCCCTAGTGATTTCGATACCTCACAGTAGCAATCGTATTTTGGGGTCGTATTTGAATTAACAATCACCGCTTATTTAGTAATTTTACAAAAACTATAGAACAAATACGTAAATTATTTCATACATAGGTACTATACGTTACAGTTTTCCGAAGAGACGGAAAACGGATTTATAAAAATATATCTTTATTTACACGATATAGCACATATTATGTAAATCAATATAAAGATCAATCAACACGTACATACCATAAAACGCAATATCGATGATCACGCTACAACAGTTACCTGAGTATAAATATTTACCGTCCACTTAAAGCATCATGCATCTAAATATAGAGCGGATTAGAGCATAACTGCTAAAATAAGCGTTAACGCTTGGGTAACCATGAAGGAATGCTATAACAATTAATCAGAATCTGTTTGGAGTTTTAGAATTTACTATATTAATATTTTTACACTATGATTTAAACTTGCGCGAGGTAAGTTTATCCTAATAGATGTTATGTAATCACTAGAGATGAGAATTGTATCTTATGTCGACGATGAAGGTTCAATTCTATGCAGTGATTTGTAATTCATGTGTAGTGTTGCTTCTGTTTTGTGACAGGCATAGGGCGCTTACTATCGAGCGAGCAACTTCTTCATCACTGGTAATCTCGTCATTTAGGCTACTAACAAAGAACTACAGATTGTCACGACTAAGAATGTCTCGATAGTATATGAGAGGAAACAAATGATACTAATTTTCAACACTACATTGTCAGATATTTTACCATCGATGTAGGTTTCATAGATAGAAATACCCCAGAGAACTCCATAAAATATGGCTAGAATCGAGAAACTCGTTATTTAGTGAAAGTCAGTTGTTGATATTCGTAGCATAGATTGAATATAGAAAAAAATAACTGGACCTTAAATAACATAGCATATTATAGGATTCAGGAAAGTCAAATTTATATAAAACTTGACATAGAATTGCTTCATACACTTCCATAATACCAATGACATAGCAAGGGCATCCGTTAAGGAAGTGACAGATTTATTCATGCATAACAATTGAGGAAAACGATGAAAAATGGGTGCAAACGAGGTTAACATTAATTGGAATGTTGCAAATAAATCTTTTATATTGGAGATTTTAACACAAATTAATTTTCATTGCTATTTATCAAATCTGGTTAAAATGTATGTTTAATGAAATCCAATTATTGCAGCACTTATTTCATGTTCTCTTGGTATTTTAATAGCTCCCTGTATCAGTTTTGCTACAATTATTCCAATACTATTGACAGCCTCACACTAGTGTCTTTGTTTGTTGCATTGTGTCTCGAGACGACAAGCGCAATATAGTACCAAAATAGTGCAATGCTTTGCTATTTATTGATCTGGGTTATTGCTACTATTTAGATATGGGTATACCCAGCGCCGTCGCTTACCATCAGGCGAGCGATGTGCTCATCTCGTCATTAATTTGATTAAAAATGTATATTAACTGTTTTAATATTGGGAAATATTTATGAGATGTTTTTATCATTAAATGATTTAATGTCCCTGAATATTTAGGCTACAACCTTGAATTCCCCAAGTTACAAATCCTAAGTGTCTCATTAAGCACCACATTTCATCAATCATCCAAAATCCTCCAACGTTCGAACGTCCTTCAGTTCGACGCTTCTCAGACAATATTCATCGAGTTTATTGAACGGATCTATATATACTATTGTATTTTATTCCTTGGCATATAAAAGTCTGGCTCTGTGCCATACGAGCGTTAAGTCACACGTGATGTTAAGGACGGATTGTGTACGCTGCCATAATAGCTTCGGATGCGTTTTATATCGCGTAAGGGGCTTAGGTTAGTCTATAGAATTAGGGCGAGCATTATTTGAGGGGTATGATTATCATTTTATCATTTTAATGGTGAAGGAATACATAATACTGTGTATGGGCAGGCGTGGCACTAACCATCAGATAAGCGACCTGATCGTTTCGTCATTAAGAATAATAAAAAAAGTGATGATAAAGCAATAAGCGTTACTATCGACGTTACACTGCCTATTAATCCAATTATATCACACAATTAATATAATTTCAATTAGCAGCACCTTACACCCAGAGCTATTGAAAACCAATGCATTTCCTTCACCGATGATGAATTCACTATCACATTGACATCAACTGACTGACTGATTGACTGCCTCGGTGGCGCAGTTGTAATGCGTACGCATTACGACTGAGGCTGACGCTGAGGTCTCGGGTTCGATCCGGGGGATCTCGGGGCGGCTAAAATTGATATTGGGTTTTTCTATTACGAAATGCTCAATATCATCCCGGAGTCTGGAATTTGTGCCCGGTATGGCGATAGGATCGCCAGCTACCACATCATGGGACGGAGATACGCTCGCCGAAATCGGTGTACTGGTTACACTTCTGCCTACCCCTTCGAGGATTACAGGCGTGAGTGCGTATGTATGTATTGACATCAACAATGTTTGCAATAAACGCATTCGGAATGCATACAGATGCAAATCCACAATTTCCCATGTCTAGTAGACTGTGGCGCCCCCGTTGTGGACCGGCGTGTGAATTGTGAACTATAAAATTGGTTTTCTCTTCATCAAGCGAAGCGTTAAAGCGGAAAGAGCGCCTGACGAGCGACGAGTTTCCATTCTAATTTCTAATCTCTGGTTTCATGGTTTATATTTGTTGATTGAAGATTGTTTATTTCAGGCTTTCTTTTTTAAATTACCTCATTCGTGGCAGTGTACTAGGCAGTGAAACGGCTGAGGTTCTCGGCTCCATCTCAAGGTCGGGCGGGCATTCAAAGTCTTTACATTTCGAAAATTGCACGTGAGTCAAACAACAGCCTGATCATTTACCCGACTGGATAGCATTCTCCGTACACGTGACTACAACTCCACCATCGTTGCTCGTTTAGGCAAGTCGCGTTCCAGGATCAGCCAGTGTACATCCAGTAGTTTCAGATTTGTAATTCTACTGACAGTCGAGTGACGCAATATCTCTTGGCGTTCGACATTATATTTGGACTACACCATAAATTTTAGTGTAGTAACTTTGTCGTGCTAGGATAAAATTGTCCCCTATCACATTCTGGGCGAAAATAACCTCAGAGAGCTGTGTATTGGATGCATTTTAGCTTTCAGTAATAAAGGCGTAACCTTACGTTATGTCTCTCTTATCCTCGATAATATTCCACGGCTCAAAGTGATAGTAAATTTTGCAACTAAACGATCAACGGAGGGGTTGTTCTTATCGATCGGAATTGCCATGCCAACCTATACAGGAAATTATACACTGGCTGCTCCCAAAACACAACCCCTTACTATGAATACTATGATGGGTGTTACGATTTGATGTCGGAGATTTTTAACGTTAGTTTTTTTATTAGTCTGAGTGGCGAAACGCGCAGGTATCTCGCCTGATGGTAAGCACGACGGCTGCCCACACTGGACCGCGTTCCTAACCTCGAGATATATGTTGTTAAGTAATGCCCAACATTTTATGGACTTCAATGTCCTTGAAAAAGAAACACAACAGTGCTTACACACTGTTGTTTGGTGGCAGATATAGACAATCCCGTGGTAACGAACCAGACACCTCTCGCATACGAGGGAACTACCACCTTGTAAGGTATTATAGTCTATGATCCCACTATAAAGGCCTCACTTTCCTTAATTTCCCTAATTCGAGTTTCGGAGCAATCATTCATGACGCTGTTTCAGTGCGGAATAATGAACAACTTTAGCATCATTTATATTCAGTTTAGGAGTCTGGAATTGTGCCCGGTATGGTGATAGGCTCGCCCCCTATCACATAATGGGACGGAAATTACGAAATGTGGGTGTACTGGTTACACCTCTGCTTATTGCAGGAGTTAAAGGCGTGAGTGCATATTTATGTATAATAATATTTGCTTATTTTTGTACACTCCAGTAGCACTACGACTTAACATTAGCAAATACAAGCCGCTTTTAATAATACGATTAGTGCTGTTCCTACAAGAATGATGTTTACCTTGCTCCAAGATTATCGACAGCGCCAACATACACGCCTAATGAATCTATACTAATCTATTACAGTGTGTTAAAGTTCAATATGTCCCAACAAATGTGATCGAGTGACAAACTGATTACATCATAGTGTGATGAATTCATCTTTTCCCAAGGTTTTTCGATGAATGTCAGGTTTATTTTACGACCTTATTCGCACATTTTTGGTTTTATCCGGTTAGTTGAAATGTTTTGCCTTAGACTGCCTCGGTGGCGCAGTTGTAATGCGTACGCGGTACAGTTGTACGCTTTGCTGAGGTCTCGGGTTCAATTCTCGGGTCGGGTAAAAGTTATATAAAGCTTTTCTATTACGAAATGCTCAGTATCTGCTTGGTGTCTGGAATTGTGCCCGGTATGGCGATTGGCGGAAATAAGCTGTGCGAAATGTGGGTGTACTGTTTACACCACTGGCTACCCCTTCCGGGATTACAGGTGTGAGTGCATGTGTATGTATTAAAATATTATCTATGCATTTATTTTATGTCCGGCATAGGACATAATGACATTAATTAGGGCATTAGGGGAGGCCTATGTTCAGCAGTGGACGTCTTGTGGCTGATGATGATGATGATAGGACATTGAGTTCCGTTTTTAATGAATCAACCGGCTTTCTGACTGAGTCTTCGTCCGCTCTTTTGTTCTTTCTACCTGGCGTGTCAGGGTTCGCTTTCCCATCATGATTTAGTATTATGTGTGGCGACCTGACCCCCACAACCTGCAATGGGAACCATGTTTTGTTTTAGCTTGAGTGACGAAATGTTTCACCATTGTCTCTCTATTAATCAGTAGAGTGTACTAGTGCAGGAACCTAACCAGGGGCGGTACCGGCTAATTCGCCGAACTTCGGATTTATGCAAATCTATGTTCGATTAGAGAACCAATGATTCTGTAGTACCGCTGAACGACCGTTTAATGGCCAAAACGATGAACAACGATTTATGACGTCACATGAACTTCAATAAAACCGATTTATTAGAATTAATTAATGCCGCCCACGGGCGATTAATCTGAATGGACTTGAACGCCGGCAGAGTTGATGAATTTCGACGAATTCGCCGGTACCGCCCCTGGTTGGCTTTGGGCGCAAGATGACAGTGGCCTACTTACACTCCCATATGAAAAAAACAAAATACATCAAACCTTTGTTCGAGAAACATCCAGTACCGACTATCGAATTCACTGTCCATTAATAAAAAAAACTGTATTACAAAACTACTTAAAAATTATCTTTAAAACAATTTCTTACAACGTCTATTTCGATCGAAAACATTAAAGACATCATTTTGCATGTTCAATTTGTAAAGATATTTAATCTTCATACACAGCGAACTGATCTACGAAGATCAAAATACCCCATTAATCTTAATGTAGCATACAGTAAAATTAACAAATAGCTCACATTACGATGGTCCGATGACCCGGTTACAACGGCTGCGAGAGTTTTTCCGCCTGCGTATATAAATCTTGTAATTACGCAACAAGTCTGAGAAGCGACGTAGAAATGGGATGATGGAAAGTATTAAATACGAAATAGTATCCCCGAGTAGGCAGAGGTGTAACTGGTACAGTCCCATGAGTGGCGAGTCTATCGCCATATCGGACACAAACGGGAAACCCATGAGTAGTTTTTCAAATAGAAACTCTAAATTAAATATAGGACTTTGTATTTCCCTATATAATTTGGTTTGAAAAACTAAACCCAAAAACAAGCTAACTAAGTTTGACTAGCTGGATCTTCTCAGGGCTGGGTCGCGCCACGTAGTATCCAGTAGTAAAGTAAGCCCATTGAGTTTGGCAAGTTAGTTCCGTTGGTAGTTTAAAAACACGTGTCGTTTGAATGATGCCCATGATCCACACCGACCACCTTAAAATTCATAACAATAGACTTGTTTCATAATAAAAAATAATTTAAAATGTATAAAAATAAACTTACATAGTATAATTACCTAGTGTATTGCTAATGATGCTATGTGTGTTATGTATATTATAAGTTGATAATATGGTTTCTAATTCCTACGTTTATTTCGCTATTTTAATTGCCCATATGATCAATAAACGATTTTATTATTTTGCGGCTGTTTACGGTTTTTTTTATTGCATAAGCTGGCAAACGAGCCAGTGGATCACCTGATGGTAAGTGATTTCTACCGCCCATGTACGCCCACAATACTAGAAAAATCATGGGCGAGTTGCCGACCTGATAGGAAAGGGATTAAGGGATTGGGAAAGGGAAGGGGTTTTGGGCCTCTGCATATCTCATTCACCGTACGAAACGCAGCAGCAAACTGTTACTTTACGCCAGTTTTCTGTGAGACAGTGGTAACGACCCGACCGAGCCGGCCCATTCATGCTGTAGACAAGTGTCTACAGCGTGGCTCTACCACTCTGAAAAACAACAGTTTACACAAATTCACAATCTATAAATCGGTTCTCTATTCATGTATTATGTCCAAACTAACATTGCACCACCAATAATGATACTCACACCAATAATGATATTCACAGACACATCAAGATATAAAGCTAAGTTAAGTAAATCTTCTCGTAATTAAGTCAAAACAATTCTTTAAATAAACAACATAAAAACAAGCCAACATACAGAAGTAGTCGAAACAATTGTTACTCAGTTAGACATGTCCTTGAACGTGTCTAGGAAAACATTAGACCAAATAGAAATATCTAGAACGAACGACCTTGAACAACGGAGTCAACGGTTGAACAATAAAAATTAACTGCTATCACACTTAGATCTGAAGATATAAATGTTTTAAGACGTAATTAAGACGTAATGGAGCAAGTTTTTAACCGACTTCAAGGAGAAGAAGGTTCTCAATCCGCCTGTGCATATTTAATGTCAATGCCAAATTTTGTATTCAATAGGGTTTACTTCGATAAAGCTCCTATATAAATTTGGTAAAGATCTCGGAGATCGGAGTACAAGGAAAAAAGGAATCTCCGTAACGGATAACAGCAAACGCACCGTGATTCTGGTTATGAAGTAGTGCATAATAGTGTATTATTCAGATAATATTGCAAGACAAAAAAGATAAATTTTGTTAAGTATTATAAAACGTTTTTATAACTTGAATGACGAGACGAGCAGGTCGCTCGCCTGATGGTAAGCGCCACGCCTGCTCATAAACAGAAGCAACGCCACACAGAACTTTAAATAACAAAGCACTACATGATCCTGGACTGCGTTCATCACCCCGAGACATAAGGTGTTAAGTCTCATAATGCCCAGTAATTTCACTGGCTTCAATGTCCTTCAAACCGGAACACAACAGTGCTTACACACTGTTGCTTGGCGGCAGAAATAGACAAAGCGGTGGTATTAAAATAGATACTGGCGTGATATAATTGGACTAGGAAATCATGCTGACTGATGATCACTATGCTGTTGATTATTATGTGTAATATTAATAAAACACCTAAACCAAAAATGATTAATCAAACAGTATGAAAGAACCTGCTGTATAATGATACCAACTGCGAGAATCTTATCTTAAAACAATAAACCATTTCGATTAAAATAAGTCCAATAGAAAGTAAAAATAAACATATTGATACCGGCGCGGCGTTGTAAAAAAAGTATTAAATGGGGTCGTTAACAGACAGGAGTCTACTAATATGTAAGTCAACATGAGGCTATATTAGGTCATTGCTGGGCAGAATCATTTCTACTTGCCATTCAAAGAGGACAAAAATGGAAATGGTTAACCCGATGATTCAAAATATCGAAGGAATCAGACAGGCAACACACCAATATTGCCGATTGAATAACAGAGAATCGTTAAATCTTCAAACAAAAAAACTTACAGAATCGAAGAAGCAAAAGTAATCCATATGGCCACAAGCAATAACAACGATATCCGCGTAAATACTGCATTCGTATCAATGATAAATACTGTTATCAATACTACGGTAAACCTAATTAGCCACCCAAATGTCGATGCCGATATAAATGAACGAAGAGAGCTGCCAAATCAAAGGCTAACTGTAAGAGCAACCGAATACCAAGATAAATGCTTGGAATAAGTCTGTAGCATTATTGTATTGGAAGACCATTCGATCGACATTTCGGTGGACGAGAGAGGTGAGCATTATTGGACCTAGACAACGAAGTAAACTCAGAGTTAAGTCTTTATCTTGAACTATAACCGACGACAGTACTGGCACTATATGTATAGACGTGATTACTCTTCGTCGTCAGTAAGCTCAAGAGTGTAAAGTATCTATACCCTTGTCAATAGATAATGCTATAAAACCGCATCCATAGAAAAAATACTCCTGAACCTATTTTGTTCATGTTGTACATAAAACACGATCTTTCTCGTTTCATATACACTTATTTACATAATAATATGTATGATTTCATCGTTTTTCCATTCATATTCACGTACTCACGACGGCTTCTCAGTCAAGTCAGTTTTTTCCCCACTGAAGTAAGAGATAGTTACATCATTGTTTTGGCTAAAAAACCAGTGTTTCATCGACCGAAATATATGTATATACTCAGCACCTACGCTTACTTGATTGAGTGAAATGTACCTGAATGCATTATTTTTAACTTCTTTCACATCTGGCTAGCCTAGTTATAAAATTTTATTATATTAAAAGTCATTAGCATTAAATCTTATTACATCTGTCTACTGCTTGCTAGTGATTTCTAACTAAATTAGTGGGGACTTGAAAATAATTATCCCCGAAAATAGATGTTTAGTGTAATTATTAATATCAGCTATCATCAATTCTAGTTTTCAAGACTCGAACAGTATAACGATTTAAATTATGCACCTCAGCAACTTTCGTCTACTTCGGTAATCTGTACGCCTAATGATGATGATCTAATACATACTTGTTACAACATTCGATTATGTATTAACCTATTTCTCTTTTAAGTGACTGACCAGTCCGGATGGCTGGGCATCTATTGCCCAATCGAAAAATATATAATTTCCTAAGCCCATAATTGATATTTGTACTGTACTTGGTGTAATTATAAGAGCCCATTTAACAAAATTGTTTTATTGAACAACCAATTAACGTACAAGGCGGCTATTTTTGCCTAATAGATATTTTTCTTCCGGTACCAATATTGTTAGTGTGACTTTTTTTTTTTTTTTTATTAGATTGAATGACGAGACGAGCAGGTCGCTCGCCTGATGGTAAGCGCCACGCCTGCTCATAAACAGAAGCAACGCCATACAGAACTTTAAATAAAGCACTGCATGACACTGGACTGCGCTCATCACCCCGAGACATGAGGTGTTACGTCTCATACTGCTCAGTAATTTCACTGGCTTCAATGTCCTTCAAACCGGAACACAACAGGCTGATCGACGGCAGAAATAGACAAAGCGGTGGTACCAACCCAGCCGGTCTCTCGCAAACGAGGGACCTACCACCTTGTAAATTGTATTTTATCGTGTCATATTTTATTTGAGAGGTGGTGAAACAGTCACTTTGTGTCAGCTGTTATAGATAGCTTACAAAACACGTATGTTTACTAATATGTAATGTTTAATTAACTTGTTTATAAGTAATCCATAGATAACCAAAGATCACATATGTAAGTCATTCAATCTATATTTAGTCTTGAGCTAACACAGATGATAACAAGATTCATAAGAAGACAGCCTACGTGGCGCAACGGGCGAGTAGCCTGCTGTGTAACGAAAGGCGGCAGGTTCAATTCCCGGACCGAGACAAATGTTGTGTGATCCACAAATATCGGTTTCGGGTCTGGGTGTTGTGGGACCGTAAGTCCCTCGTAGTTCCTGGTACTCACGGCATAGGTTAACCTAGTGTGGGTTCAGGACTATGTGTGTGACTGTTGGGTGTATTTATTTATTTAAAAATAAAAGACAAACATAAAAAAGCAAAATTATTCGTTACGTCACGAACTTGAGCTAAAATGAGTGAATCCTCAGGTATTGCATCTTTTTTTAGTTTTGACTAGAGAATACACATCGAACCTATGAAATGTATTAAAGAAAGATAAATAAAAATAGTTCCCCTAATAAGTACAGTCTACTTAAAACACAAAACAGTAATATTAATAAACAAATAAACGCTACAAAAGTTCATCAAACCAACAACCATTATAAAAGAAAATGTAAAAATAGCACGCGCATAAGGTATCTAACCAAACGGAACAAATACAGACTTTGTATACAATGAAGCACGCGGATAGACACTTGTGTATTCAGAAGGCAATGAAGGCGCACTACAGACCTTCATGAAATGACGAAGCGCTGATCCAATCGATGCTTTTTACGACGTGGTTATGATTGGGAAATGCCGTAGAAATAGGTAAAAAATCCTGATGCTACATATATAAGACTAAACTGTACAATCTTTTTTAATACATATGCACTCACGCCTGTAATCCCCGAAGGGTTAGGCAGAGGTGTAACCAGTTCACCCACATTTCGCCAAGCGTATCTCCGTCCCACGATGTGTTAGGGGGCGAGCCTATCGCCATACCGGGCACAAATTCCAGACTCCGGGCTGATACTGAGCATTTCATAATAGAAAAACCCAATACCACTTTACCCGACCCGGGGATCGAACCGTACGTACGTACGCATTACAACTGCGTCACCGACGCAGTCTTTTTAAGTACAGTAATAAAACAATGATTTTATTAGCTTGAATGATGAGACGAGCAGGTCGCTCGCCTGATGGTAAGCGTCACGCCTGCCCATAAACATAAGCAACGCCACTCACAACTTTGAATTACAAGGCACTGCATTGCATTGGACTGCGCTCGTCACCCCGAGACATAAGTTGTTAAGTCTCATTATGCCCATTAATTTCACTAGCTTCAATGTCATTACAACCGGAACACACTGTTATTTGGCGGCAGAAATAGACAAAGCGGTGGCACCAACCCTAGGCGGTGCCTCTCGCATAGGGACCTACCACCTTGTGTTTTCCTGACATTTGGCAATTACCCCTTCCTCCAGACTTTAATGAATTACATAGGTATGTATGACCCTGAAAATGACTCTATGACATTTTAATCTATAGATGAAGATTATATGACCAATCATCTAGGGCATAAGCTAATTAGTAGAAACAAACAACGGTATATGCTATTTCTGATTACTATTGACCGCGGCTCCACCCGTATGAACGGGATTATCCGGGATAATTAGTAGCCTATGCCCTAATCCAGGTCAACCTGTGGACGTGATTGACTAACAAACATCCAAATTCACAAACATTCAAACTTTCACATTTATAATAGTAGTAGGATATTAGAAAGAAGGATTACAACGGATTCGCAAAATTCAATTCCAGTTGATCAACTGCAAAATCGCATGCGAATTGAACAGTCTGAACAGACTTTCAATCTATGAACAAAAACAGTAAAGATTTTTACATTCAAGTCGGTTGATCAACTAAAATGGAACCGTGTGAACACGCTTAATGGAAGTAATTCTATCTGACAACTTTGTTAATCTCGACAACCACAGAGCGTGATTGGATGCGGTTTTCACTATGATCTGCATTATTACTGAATTCATGAATGTGATAATGGGTTTCGCCGTCTCCAAATTCGTTTTTAGTAGAGGCCGACAAACGAGCAAGTGGGTCACCTGATAGTAGGCGACCGTCTATGAATACAATACCAGAAGTATCATCGATGCATTGACGACCTTAAAGGAACGAGGATTGGGAAAACGGAGGAAGAAGGTATTTGGGCCTCCGGAAATCTTACCGTACACAACGCAACATCAAGCTGCCAATTTACGATCGTTTTATATGAGACAGTGGTACCACACCAACCGAGCCGGCCCATTCATGCTGTAGACAAAAATGTACAGGGAGGCTCTACCACTCCACCAAAATTTACTTTCTTTTCAATTGGAAAATTTGCTAAAAAAAATATTAGCTTGAATGACGAAACGAGGTTCGAAACGTCGTTCGCCTGATGGTAAATGCCACTGTCCATAAACAGAGACAACACCTCACAGAACTTTGAATTACATAGCACTGCATGGCACTGGACTGCGTTCGTCACGCTGTCTCGCTTACAAGGGATTTTTTTTTATTATTGCCTAGATAGGCAGACGAGCAGACGGCCCACCCTAATGGTAACTGGGTACCGCCGCCCATGGACCTCAGCAATGCCAGAGCACAGTGGAACCGTGTGAATCCACTGTTAGTTTTTTTTATTCGAGAAACTATAGTGACATATCACGTATTACTCAATGTAAAATATTCTGTGATATATCTTTTTAAACCTCGCTTAAAGAAGGACAGGTCATAACGCTCGGGAAACACCGATGCAGGAAGTGGACCTACCCCCTACATTTTTTTTTGCAGGAATCAAACCCATGCCCCATAGTTTCTCAGTCAGGAATCCATCCGTCACACCTGTCAGGTCGTTATAAAGTCCAAAAGTTATTGTACTACATTTTAATATGACCGGAAAAAGTACCGGATCTGATGTCAACAGACGAACCACAAAATTATTATTCATGTCCAAACATGTATACTGTCGGTAAACAATTATGCAAAATTGATCGAATATTTACAGCCTCGGCGAGTAGCCGGCTGCGAAGTGAGAGGCAGTGGGTCCGATTCCCACACCGAGACTACTTATTGTGTGATCCACATATATTTGTTTCGGGTTTGGGTGTTGTGGGACCGCAAGTCTCTCGAAGTTGTTGATACGATACAGGTTAACCTAGTGTGGGGTCAGGACTATGTGTGTATTTATTTAAGGTGCCGGTATTTTTTACACACAAACGTTGCGGGGATATTACTCGACTATTTAACATCTTACGTCGAAAGTTAAACATGAGATTGATTTATCTTACCGTTCCTTATGCCTGTATGTAAACATAATTGCATAATAAAAAGTGATTTGTAAGTTATAAGCGCTTAAATATCCATATTTCAACACAAATTTTTATGCATTTTTGGGCATGAATAAATAATATAAGGTGTATAAAATCACCGAAACGAAATTCGTGCAGACATACTTTAATTATCCAATAGTATAAATAACTTTATTTTAAATCAGTACATTCAATGAGTTTTTCATAACATCACCGATCCCAATTTTTAGGCGCTCGATTTTATCACGAATTATTGGAAATTTCATTCGAACGTTTTACGCCGTGCTCTGTTAAGGCGAAATAGCATGCGTTTTGACTAAACTACTTTTTATGTAAAAAAGTGATCAAATATCTAATTTTCATCAAAATCATACAAAATACCATCAACACAACGTCTCATTTCTCTAAAATCACGTATGATCTGATGACATCATCGCGCGCGTTGGCGCAAGGTTGCGCTCATTGTAATTTATTATACCACTGATAATGGGGGTCAAGGGTCCCCACAAGAGGATAATACCACTCTGTATACGATACAGATAGGTAATGGATTCTCAATTTTTTACAACTGCACGACGAGACGAGCAGGTCGCTCGCTAATGTTAAGCGTTTGCCCATAAACAGTAGCAATACGGGTTATGTTTGTATATGTACACTCACGCCTATATCCCATGAGGATAGGCAGAAATATTGAGTGCCACAAGCTCGAGTGTGTTTTTTGAGTGGTAGAGCCATGCTGTAGACACTTTTGTACATCGGAGATCATGTAAAAACTCGGTCCCGGTTGTTATCAACCAACAGCACTCGTTAAGCCAAGTCAGAGGCCTTCGGGCGGCTTGAAAAACTTTCGACACTAGGTTAGCCACTAACCATTTTACAGATAGATAGAATCGATTATCAGTATAATTCAGATATCTGGATGCATTATCAACGACATTCGCGATTATGATATAAATAAATGCCACACAAACAATTTTCCATTGCAACGATATCAGTTCTGGTTTTTGAGTGATTTTAACCCGGCCAAATAATAATAGTTATAATTAGAGAGCGGTCTCTAGAGAATACTGTCATGGGGTTTGTGGTGTGTAAAGCACTAACATTGTAAAAGTTACCAATAAACTATGAATTCAAGTGATTACTGTCGTTTGATATGGTCACCGCTTACAGTATATCTTTTTCTACTTTCGAGGCTCTCGTCATACGGAATGGTGACATCAACAAGCATTGCCAGGCAGTTGTTACAATTGTTATTGTCTTGTTTAATTACTTCTTCACGCTTCACTTGAAATACCATATTGTAGGCAACAAGTGTTTCGTTTAATGTTATAGTGGTTTTCAATGTAATTGTTATTACCACTGACTGCCTCGGTGGCGCAGGTGCAACGCGTACGCATTACGACTGACGCTGACGCTGAGGTCTCGGGTTCGATCCCCGGGTCGGGTAATAGTGATATTGGGTTTTTCTATTACGAAATGCTCAGTATCAGCGTATGTATGTATGTATGTCATTACCAAACTCTACTATATTAAGAGTGTAGAGTACTAATATTGGATATGTTGTTACAAGCTAATTTAGTGTTAACGCCTTGATCCCCTAAAGGGTAGGTAGAAGTGCAACTAGTGCTGCATCCACGGTTCACCGAGCTTATTTCCGTTCCATGATGTGATATGGGGCGAGCCTATCACCATATCGGGTACACATTCCAATCCCAGACAATTCATGTGGGATATTATAAATAGTAAATGATAATAAATAAATCCACATTTCCTCTAAATAACGACCCACATTCGAAGAATTCAACCGGATAAAAATATAAAAACAATATTAATGGCAACATTATAGAGCAAACGGCGAATGACTAATATCCTTTATTGTCTGCAAAATTATTGTTTAAAATATGCAAATTCAATAATTTACATGCAAATTAAACAATTTGCAATTCAAAAATAAAAATAAATACTTGGCGTAACTTATATGTGAGTGGAGTGCAACGGTTTCTTTTTTTAAAAGACTGACAAGTTTTTATTAAATGTAAAAACAAACATAATTAAAAATCATTGTTATTAAACAAATACCTACTATTAAATTAAAATTATTTAACGCGCCTCTACGTGTTCTACGGCTTCTGCTCTACGCACGCCTTTCAAAGGTCCGGGTCTCTGTAGTCCCGAGACTACAATGTGAAATACATTATAATAATAATTATTATCATTAATTGTTACAAAATAAACAAATCTCATTAACCTTGTAAAAGACTGACTCAATTAATATTTCAATGTTGTAGCAATTATTGTTTATGGACATTTATCGAGTTAACACGTATGTCGGTTGAGGTCAGCTGTTAACGTTGAAATTGTCGACATTTTATTAAATGTCTATTACCTACATGTACACAACTTATCGTTTAAGCCCGATTATCTAAACCCACGCTGTAAAGATAAAAATATATTGACAAATAATATAAACTTTTAGGCCGCATCTTTAGCATTTTTTTCCACAAAGATAGAAAATTTATATTTTTCTTAGTTTTTCTCGTGTTATTTGCATAAAACCTATTGAATATAGTTTGCTACGTTTTAGAATTATTAATCGTTTATATCCTAATAGCATTTGACATTCAGTTTTCGTTGAAACGTTGCGAAATTTCCTCTGAAAATCAGCGGCATTATATTCGCAGATGAATTGAAATCCACGTGGCATAAACACTAGCACAATCACAACCTTCTTTCATATAAATAAAAAAAAACACTGGCACAAAATAAAAATAAAACACAAATTCGAAATTCCAATTGTCAACGCGGTACTCGTTCGACAGTGTTACGGCGCAAGCGTCGATCGCCAGTCGTCGCGCGCGCGTTACTGAAAAAAAAACACTCCACACGAAACGTCATCGTGTTGAATCTTTCGCGATATCGCAATGCAACACTATATACCTAAAGAATAGTTTATTGCAAACTTTTTATCTAGGGATTTCATCGCGCTATCTCATATGGGGTGTAGATTGCACAGGTAGAGTCAGAGCGCGTTGTTGCTACTGAAACTGCGTCGAATTCAAATTGTCTTGGCAAGACGTATTTTGCCCACCATTGTTTGTGTACACGATGGATTTTCAATCTATTTTTAAGTATTAACGCTATTTAAGTATTCACTAAGTAGTTTATATTATTTTTATTTATTTGTATATATTATATTATAAATGTTATATAGGAGTTATATTTAAGTATATATTAATATTTCTATGTAATATATAAGTTTCTGTTGTGTCTCTAAGCCCCCATGTTTTTGTAACTCTAAACTGCAAATCCATATCAATACCGGTTGTCTGGTAGAGATCGCTTTTAGCGATACGACCGGCTTTTGTAACATAATTTAGTTGTAAGGTTCATTAACTTATTAATTGGTGTCTCAGAGTAAGACAGGTTTACTCTTTCATTCATTCATTTCATTCAAACTAGCACTGAATCCTCACAAACTGACATTGATTTTGGATATTTAATGTCTACGGCACCCTCTTTATCTATTGTTGTGCATTTATTCTCCAAGCCAACCCTCCTTTAACATTTATGCGGGGGAAACTAATAGCGCCCTACACTTGCGGACAAATATATCCGTCACACGCAACTTTTATTTACGAAATTAAACGCATTTTTATAGTGATAAAAAGTTATGTTTTGCATTAAATAAATAAATAAATACACCCAACAGTCACATACATAGTCCTGACCCCACACTAGGTAAACCTGTGTCGTAGGTGTCAGGGACTTGCAGCCCCACAACACCCAGACCCGAAACAAATAATTGTGGGAAACATTTGTCTCGGTGCGGGAATTGAACCCACGGCCTCTCGCTTCGTAGCCAGCTACTCGCCCGCTGCGCCACGGAGGCTGTCAACGCGTGCGTGTGTCCGTCGAGGGACGCAATGTCTCTTGTCGACAGAATTATGCCGGTCTGAAGTTACTCGATACACACTGGCTGACCGCGGAACTCGCCTGAACGAGCCACTATGGCGCGTTTTTCACCATGAGTACGTTAGTCGCTATCCAGTCGGGTACAAAAATGATCATGTACCCTCCAAACGTGAAACGTACGTATTAACTTGTCAAAATTTCTGTACTTTTGTACTCAACTCGGGTAAACCATAAATTGCGTTTCGTCCGTGTCTAGGTTTCCCGTCATCACGCATCGGACTACCGTCGGTATTAGCTGGATTATTATGGCCGTTCGCAATATTTTGTCTATCGACAGATTTGCTTACTAGCAGTAAAATTTTGACACATTTTGTATGGAAGATCTTTCAAAACACTATTGCAGTAGCAGTATTGATAGGAAGCAAATCTATATTTTAAAAAGAATATAGGGATGGGCCATTATACTTTGACGATATTCCATTAAAAAATAATTGTATGTATGAAAATGGGCGTCTGAACCTGGCGCGAACCTGACATGAAAAAACTGAGCTACCGTTTTTAACATAGGACACAACCGAGAATAACTAACATTGTTATAAGTTGATAACTACACGATGCATGTATGGTGTAACATCCTTATGTAAGGAGAAATTACGACAAAATCAATAGTAAAAAATTGCTTGTTCATTTTTTGGTCCGCCATTTTAATGTATTAGCGCCGGCCATTATACACATCTGCGATTAAATATGGCCACCGAACGTGCCCAATCTCAAATGCAATGTATTACGTTATATTTACAACATGTTTTTTAAAAGTTAAATAAACAGTAGCTTAATAATTCAGTTGCTATAATGTTAAGCGGAACACGTGGTCTGATGCCCAACATATAAATTATCTACGTTTTTTCTTTAATTTCGCGTCTAACAAAACTAAGCTATCCGTCAGGCTATTCTTAAATAAAATATTACTAGCCCTGTGTTACACACGTCTCATCGCTAGGCACTGGCTTCCTCTACTGTATGAGAGGGGTTAGGCCTTAGTACACCACGCTGGCCTAATGCAAGATGTCACATAACTTCGAAATTCTTATGAAGAACTTCTCAGGTATGCTTCCTCACGATCTTTCCTTCACCTTTAAAGCAAGCGATAATTAACAATGACTGTACTCGTAACTTATGAACGTCAGGGATGCAGCATATCTCTATCAGGAAGCTCAAATCGCCCTCTCTTTCCCAATCCCTTAATTATTCATCTCCTATAAGATCGGCGATTCATGATTCCTTAGGCATTGTGGACGTTGCATCTCTCTATTCTAAAAAAAAGTTACTGGCGCCGCCGCCGCCGCTGCCAACAGCTTGTCACGCTATCTCTTCCGAAACCACTGGGGTCGAGACCGATACCAATCGATGCAGAATAATGTGCGGAAGAAAGTAAGATATGTCTCATATTCGTCGAACTTTAAGTTTTTTTTTTTATTTTATGTTTTGTGGAAAAACATGGGCAAAGCCACTAGTAAAATATAAAATAACAAATATCTGAAGAATTAGAATACGCCTAGAGGCTTTATCATCAGTGAAAGATTTATATTGCCTAATGATAAGTATTTTGCAATCCTACTTTAGTGAACTATAGACTTATTCTGGTGTGAGCGCTAAGCGAACGGATCTAATACTGATAAATCAAGATTAAATCCACAAGTGAGTGGTATTTACATTTCTTTCGTGGATTAATTAATTTCATAAACAGTACATTCGTAACAGAATCCACGTGAAGGAGTGAAGTGAAATTAATCAGCATTTATTTAGGTTTTTAGTATACGCATCACGTGTCTAGATTTTCCGTGAAACTTGTAAATAAACTATGTGTGTTCAATAGGAATGTCGGTTTGTTCGATAATATTTAACCGACGAAAAAATATGGAGAAAGTTTCAAATTCTAATTGCAATTAAATGTTGTAAAACCTTTATGTTCTAATAACTGTAAACTAGTTTTGAAAAGAGCAACGCTAAAGTTTCTTGCTCGTTCTTCTCTAGCGAAACAGCATTCCGAACTAGCGGTAGATTTTTGACGGAATCTAAATAGTGTATAACATTTTATGGATTCAATATGTTTGTTGTTTTTTTGAACTAGGATAATTGTTTAGTACGGATACATACGCACTCACGCCTGTAATCCCCGAAGGGGTAGGCAGAGGTGTAACCAGTACACCCACATTTCGCTGAGCGTATTTCCGTCCCTAATGTGATAGGGGGCGAGCCTATCGCCATACCGGGCACAAATTCCAGACTCCGGGCTGATACTGAGCATTTTCGTAATAGAAAAACCCAATACCACTTTACCCGACCCGGGGATCGAACCCGTGACCTCAGCGCTGACCTCAATCGTAACGCGTACACATTACAACTGCGCCACCGAGGCAGTCAGTTGTTTAGTACGGATATATACGTGAATATAAGAAATACATATACATACGAATTGAGAAAAAATTTTTATGTGGCGGTTATAACTCGGTCAGTTTAATAGTCTTTCGGCATATTATAACACGAGTGAACCGGCATTAACCACATACTAAGCAATACAAACAAACACACTGCCAAAAACTTCCACAAGTTGTTCATTTGTGAATAGATCACTTTTTTTACTGAGTCGTAGTTGCACTGCCTGATCGATTATTTCTGTAATCGACTGTGGATTCCATAAAATGTGCCTATCTTTGCACCGGAAAACAACCTAGCTATTAAATGTTAGAGCAATGCTTAGACAGTTTTTAAGTAGAGCCACGCTGAACACAATTTTTAAGTGGTAAAGCCACGCTATATACAGTTGTAAATGGTAAAGCCACGCTATAGACAGTTTGAAGTGGTATAACCACGATATAGACCTTTTTTAAGTTGGGAAGCCATTTACCTACAGCATGAATGAGCAGATTCGTCGGTCTGCTATAAAAAAATCCCTCTAGGGAAACCAAAAAGTATGCAAATTTGTACCTATATTTAAACTTAAAGAAATACACCAAACAGTCACATGCAAAGTCCTGACCGCACACTAGGTTACATCTGTATCATGAGTATCAGACACTAGGAGGGAGTTACGGTCCCACAATATCCAGACCCGAAACAAATATGAATACAGTATCTTAATTTGATCACTAAAAACAAATTCATCCGTACCAGGTGCACCTGGTACGGATCAAAGAATGATTCATTAAAAAAGATAAAGTCATAATAAAATACTATAAAAAAATGACTGCCTCGGTGGCGCAGTTGTAATGCGTACGCGTTACGATTGAGGCCGACGCTGAGGTCTCGGGTTTGATCCCCGGGTCGGGTAAAGTGGTATTGGGTTTTTCTATTACGAAATGTTCAGTATCAGCCCGCAGTGTGGAATTTGTGCCCGGTATGGCGATAGGCTCGCCCCCTATCACTTTATGGGACGGAGATACGCTCGGCGAAATGTGGGTATACACCTCTGCGTTCCCCTTCGGGGATTACTGGCGTGAGTGCGTATGTATGTATGTATGTATGTATGTATGTATAAAAACTAACTTATCGCCCCCTCGATACACTTCACCAGTACACATGTTTATTAACCAAATGTTACGATCGACCTTGACTTTGTTATGTCGACCTACGCTGGCGGTCGATTCTGGCACTAATTTAGAATTACGTGAGATTTAAACAGAAATCTAAAAAACATCTGGTTAGTTCAATACTAGATTAACGCGGAGTATTATACTCTTGCGCATCTAGATCTTTGATACAAATTATAATGATAATTAAACAATAAACGCATTCACGTAATGTAATCCCCAAAGGGGTAGGCAGCGTTGTAACCAGTATAATAACATTTCACTGAGTTTATTTCTGTCCCATGACGTAGTAGTTATCGTCATACCAAGCACAATTCCCGACTCCAGGCTAATAATAAGCATTTCATAATAGAAAAACCCAATATCACTTTTGCCTGAACCGGGAATCGAACCCGAGACCTCAACACAGCAGCCATACCGCTTACGCCTTACACACAACACACACACAACGAAGGCAGTCTAAAAACGTATAAAAACAATATGGATTAAATAAATATTTTGTGGAATTTCGTGATACACCGACCGGTCCCGAAAGATAGAGCCAGTATGGCAGTATTTTCACTATGAGCACGATGATCACTATCCTGTACACACTGGGCTCGATCCTCGGCTCTACTAATTAATTCCTACACATTATGGTCATAATCGGACTGGTCCACAAGTTCAAAGTAGCTCAGCGTGATATGGAGCGAGCAATGCTTGGAATTTCTCTGGTGGATAGAATTCGGAATGAAGTCATCCGCCAGAGAACTAAAGTCATTGATATTGCTCGCAAAATTAACACGCTGAAGTGGAAGTGGGCCGGTCATGTCTGCAGACGGACAGATGGTCGGTGACCACGGTTAGGGAAACGTAGTGTAGGGCGCCCTGCTGCACGGTGGACCGACGACTTGAAAAATATGGCGGGTAGCGAGTGGATGCGGGCTGCTCAAGACCGGGATGGTTGGCGCTCACTTGAGGAGGCTCACGTCCAACAGTGGACGGCAACAGGCTGAGATAATAATAATAATAAAAAAAGAAAAAATGGTTATAATACAACTCCTTAACTTCCATTACCGTGAGTACCCCAAGCAGATGTCCCACAAACCACCCATCGCGGTGACCTTGACCGCGTGTCCCCTAGTCCGCGTTTCGTTAACGTTTACGTTACGTCACCGCGCGTTAATTAACGTATTTACAATTTCCTCACGCGCACCACACAATCGTTTGGGTCACGGAACTCTACATGTTGTATATGGGGATGTATGATTTAATTATATGGAAAATACTTTCAACGCTATCAGGGTTCGGTCGTTTGAATTTAATTAATAAGGCATAAGAAGTGTAAAAAATATAATATACTACGTGTTACAAAAAGATGTTGTCATATTTAAAGGTTGTTTTATTTATCGACAGCCTCCGTGGCGCAGTGGGCGAGTAACCGGCAGCGAATCGAGAGGCCGTGGGTTCGATTCCCACACCGAGACAAATGTTTGTGTGATCCACAAAAATTAGTCTCGGGTCTGGGTGTTGTGCGACCGCGAGTCCCTCGTAGTTCCACCCACGATACGGGTTTACTTAGTGTGGGGTTATTTGTTATTTTTTATTTGCTTGAATGACGAGACGTGCAGGTCGCTCGTCTGATGTTAAACGTCACGCTTGCCCATAAACAGAACTTGCCCATCAACTGCACACATAACTGTAGATTACAGAGCACTGCATGGCACTGAACTACGCTCGTCATATCGAGACATAAGGTGTTCGAGTCACATAATGTCCAGTAATTTCACTGGCGTTCAATGTCCTTCAAACCGAAACACAACAGTGCTTACACACAAACTTAAATTTAAAATCGTTAAACGACCCACATGAAAATGCCCTTGCCATACAAACAATATTAAAATGTATGTACTACATGTATGATGGCGTGTACTACGCAATAAAAGGCAAATACAAAAATAAAAGACTGCCTCGGTGGCGCAGTTGTAATCCGTACGCGTTACAATTGAGGCTAACACTGAGGTCTCGGGTTCGATCCCCGGGTCGGGTAAAGTGGTATTGGGTTTTTCTATAACGAAATTCTCACTATCAACCCGGAGTCTGGAATTTGTGCCCGGTATGGCAATAGGCTCGCCCCCTATCACATCGTGGGACGGAGATACGCTCGGCGAAATGTGGGTGTACTAGTTACACCTCTGCCTACCTCTTCGGGGATTACAGGCGTGAGTGCGTATGTATGTACAAAAATAAAACTATTTATGCCGATGACGTAATGTAGAACAAGCGAATGGCAAGTCGAAATCTACCTACAACCACTCGGGTGTGACACATTTTACATAAGAGTGCGGTTGGTGTAAGCCTGCAGATTATCATAAAAAAATAAAAACTCTGAAAAGTCAAAATCATAATTTCTATAGGTCTCTTTTAAGTCGATGCCTGTCGGTCAAATAATATTGCATGTCTCATAATGCCCAGTAATTTTACTGGCTTCAATGTCTTTCAAACCGAAACACAATAATGCTTACACTGCCACCGGAAAGGCGGCAGAAATAGACAAAGTCGGGGTACCAACCCAGACGGATTCTCGCATACGAGCAACATGATTTTTACAGTACAATTCTGCAATTTCACTTGGAATTCATTTTCGATAACGCTTAGATAAACGACCCCTTTATAATACTAGCCCTGTATTATACACGTCCCACTGCTGGACACGGGCCTCCTCTACTGAATGAGAGGGGTTAGGCCTTAATCCACCACGCTGGCCTAATGCGGGTTGGCAGACTTCAATCACCTTCGAAATTTTAATGAAGAACTTCTCACGTATGCAGGTTTCCTCACGATGTTACCTTCACCGTTAAAGCAAGCGATAATTAACAATTAATACACACATAACTTAGAAAAGTCAGTGGTGTATGCTCTTGAGGCTGGTTTCGAACCTGCCACTTTGTCTCGACAGCCCGTACCGTTCCCCACTGAGCCATCGCTGCTCTGCTCTGACTCATTTGGATTTTGTTAAAATTACCATGAGATAAAAAGCATAATTTCGCAAACTTTATTTCACTTAATTCGCGAATTGTACCAACATATTTACCACGTCATAATTATGAATAGCTCTTAGAAGATTGCGTGACGAAATCACAGAAACATTAATTTTTTCTAACCACAATTGAATCATCGTCATCAAGTGATGTCATGGTTTGGTACTGCATACGTAAATGACGAATAATTAAGAGTAAAAAAACTTGACACCATTTTATTCTATCGATTTATACTTGCTAATATGTATAGAAATATAACTGGTTTTAAATTTATTCAAAATAATATAGCGTTTAGTTGACATTCATCATTCCTCAACGTATTAGGTCATCAGTACCGTTTGAATTCTAAAATACTGCCTCCCCCCCACAAAGTAATTCAAGGTTGCGGCCCAAACATATTTTTTTGGATTGCATGACGAAACGAGCAGGTCGCTCATGGGCATTACTAGGATGGGGGGGGGGGGGGAGAGGAGTAATTGTATTGACATCCATCCTCCTTCGTCATCCTCTTGGCCAGCTCATTTTCTCACTTTAGCTCTTTGGCTAGCATTCTTAGCCTTAGACTATAACCGCAGCGTCTGACCAGTCTGACTGAGCGTACTGTAGACACTTTTGTCTACAGCATGAGTGGGCCGGCTCGATCGGGTGGTTACCACCGTCTCATAGAAAATCGACGGGAAGCAGCAGCTTGCTGTAACATTTTGTACTGTGAGTGAGATATCTGGAGGCCCAAACTCTCTGCCCCTTCCCAATCCCTTAATATCTCTTAGTTTTAAGGTCGGCAACGTGTCCATGATTCTTCTGGTACTGTGGATGCTCCTGGGCGGTAGGGATCACTTACCATCAAGTTACCCATCTACATTTGCCGGCCTTTTTTATACCAGAGGCTGGCGGGTCACCTGATGGTAAGTGACAACGCACAGAACCAAATGAATTATGGTCGCGTTGCCAACCTTAAGGGAGAGGAATGGGGATAAGGAAGGGGGGACTGGGCCTACAGGAATCCAATCACCATAGGAAACGCAAGCTGATACTTCGTAATTCTGCGAGGTCTATATAACCATACTTATATCAGAGTTAGTTAAGCGTGTAGAACACTTGAACCGTAAAGTATCACCATATACGAGCGTACCAGATTGCATTAATACCACATATTCTAATGCACATATCCTTAAATAGATATCGAACCGTACCAGATAATTGTAAATCCGGTTTTGCCAGTTTTAAACGTACCGATTGACGACCTGAATACGTGCTGTGTGTACAGTGTGAGAACGGATTTTGGCCAATTACGTAGCAATATTATTGTTTATTAGCCAATGACGAAACGAGCTGGTCGCTCTCCTGATGGTAAGCGCAACATCTGCCCATAACAGACTACACAAATACACCCAACAGTCACACATAGTCATGGCCCCACACTAGGTTAACCTGTATCGTGGGAATCAGGAACTACGAGAGACTTGCGGTCCCACAACACCCTGACCCGAAACAAATATTTGTGGGTCACACAAACATTTTTCTTGGTGCGTGAATCGAGTACACTACACAGAACTTTGAATTACAAAGTATTGCATGATACTGGACTACGTTTGTCACCCTGAAAATAGTAATTTCATTGACATCAACGTCCTTCAAAACGAAACACAACAGTGCTTAACTTTTGTGGTTGACGGCAGAAATAGACAAAGCGGTGGTACCAACCCAAACGTGTAGTCACTTTGCCGTGCTAAGATAAAAAAGACAAAGTCACATACAAAAGACAGTTGATCGTCTTTAAAACATGACGCCAGAACGATAGGTTAAGCCGTGCATTTAAGGTTTTTGCAATCACCGGACCAAAACGCGGTCAACGACCACGACACCTCGGATAGGGTTGGCAATTGGTCCAAAAAGTTCAACGTTGATAACGAAGTTGGAGTTTGCAATTGGTAAAATACTATTACAATTTAGCAATTTAAAGAATATATTTCTAAACTCTATATAAGAAAGAAATTAAGAAAATAAATTTATTTGGCATAACACGACATGCACATATGCTAGGACACAGGAGTCAATTAAAAATAACTACTTAAACCAATAAGTTTTGTTAAAACTTATTTTATTTTTAAATTTTTTGCTGTAGTTACACTATAGCATGTAAATTCCAATACAATAACACAATCGCGACGAGTGTACTGTTGTCCGTTGAGGAGTTTCTATTTCTCCTTACTCCGTCATCAGATCTTAACCAAATTTATATGAGACTACATCGCAGCTAAACTCTATCGAGTGATTTTTTTCCACCAAAATCGGTCCACAATTGGCGGAGAAATCGATGTACATAAAAATTGAGAATCTCTTCCTTTTTTTCTATCCCATAAATAGTTTTTTATGCTGTTTTTGCTGGGCATTACAGCTTTATATCTCAGAGTAACAATCGCAGTGCATGCAAAACCTCCAAGCTCTGAATGGAATGAATGTTGCTATTATTTTTAGACAAGCATGGTGCTAACTATCACGCAAGCTATTACTTATACTATTATTATATATTACTTAATTAAAATTCCAAGAAAGCTATGCAACCCTAACTTCAAATGGTGCTTAAGAAGATGGGTTGCTTTTTTCATATTGTTGAACGAAGTCCGGGCAGTTTTTTTCCGGATAACATAATTTCAACGCTTTTTGTAATAGATGTGATGTAATGACATACCGATGTAATGTAAATCTTAATAGTTTACAAATTGCCAAAATTAAATCTAATACTGATATGAGAAGAGATAGAAGTAGGTACAATGAGTGCACCTATACGTTCGTCACTAGCGATATACTCAAACCATGATATGATAAAGGGAATATCTCATCAGATAAGTGAAAAACACAATACAATATTTGTTCGTCACATTAGGGTCAACATCGGGAGGAAACGTGCATACTAAAATGCGTTATTTGACAGCCTACGTGGCATAGTGGGCGAGTAGCCGGTTGCGAAGCGTGAGGCCGTGGGTTCGATTCCCGCACTTAGACAAATGTTCGTCTGATCCACAAATATTTGTCTCGGGTCTGGGTGTTGTGGGACCGCAAGTTCCTCGTAGTTCCTGATACCCACGATACAGGTTTACCTAGTGTAGGGTCAGGACTTAGTGTGACTGTTAGGTGTATTTGAAAAAAAAAAAGTCTGTCTTCGCCGTAGTCGCGTAAAAATAGCTACATAATTTGTAACAACATAAGAAGGAAAGCACCATGAGAAACATCACACTAAAGAATTCACCATCTTCGCCATAGTCGAGTAAACGGAACGAAATAAGTTATAACAAGTTTATATTAGGTCATCATCATTAAGCGGCTTTTAATTTTTTTTATATATTAGCTTGAATGACGAGACGAGCAGGTCGCTCGCCTGATGGTAAGCGTCATACTTAACCATAAACAAAACCAACATCCCACAATATTGTACAATTTATAGATGCCCAGTGTATTTTGATGATGCTATGTATGTTATGTATACATTAGTTGATATAATTTCTATACATAAGTTTCTTTATTTTGTACTGACTTGTTATAAGCGATATTTAAATTGCCTACATGATTAATAAAACTATTTCATTTCATTTCAAAGCACTGCATGGCATGGCATGTGCTCGTCACCCCGAGACATAAGATGTAACATTTCATAATGCCCAGTAATTTCAACAACGTCTTTAAACCGAAACAACAGTGCTTACACACTGCTGCAGTGGTACCCACCCAGACAGCCTCTCACATACGAAGGACTTACCATTTAATATTTTCATAATTCAACAATAAAGCGATGAAGAAATAATATAAAATCACCAGTAAACAATACAATCCGTGTAACAGACCAACAAGCCCACGCAGAGCCAACTACGGTAATAGAGTGGGTGGACATTAAATGGTACAATCGGTTTATAGCTTCGTTAAAATGTCAAGTAATCTGCGGTTACGGTTTTTGGATAATGATTACATCCGACCCACGCGTCGTGTCGGACTCTTGTTGGCTCTTGGCTCTTGTATTTTGACATGAGATTTACGGCCATATTCAATATACTATCTTAGTTTATTTCTCGGGATATATCGCACAAATGAGCCAACCAGAACACAGTTTGAAGGTCACGCGTTGAAATACAACTTAGGAACCTTCAAGAAAAGAGCCTACTTTTTCCTCAAAGGCCGGAACGCACCGACAAATCCCGTGGTATGGACGGTGTCCATGGGCGGCTGTGATCACTCAACATCAGATGACCCGCTTGTTCCTTTGCCCCCTCTTTCATAAAAAATGACGTAGTTTGATTGGTTTATTTCCGGCATCTATCCAATAGTCAAACTAAGATCGTTTATTGAAATTGACCGTTGGTGTATACGAAATTCAGTTTCCATGTAAGTCATTCTTATATCACAGTGTAGGAATCCATACAGCCGTCCAATGACGACGTTTCGACAGAGTAATCGTGCAGGGGGGACCTATTTTTCTTTCTTTGTTTCTGCCTGGCGTTTTTTTTTATTTTATTATTATGTAGGAAAACAAACAGAAGCATACATATAGAGCTTATGTTAAATAGATTTAATTAATTATCTCGGCTTAATGCCATGGTCCGCCTCTTTTTCGTGGTTCCATCATGATTTGACTGTGAATTTGGTATTTCTACAACCCGCAACGGGAACCAAGATCACCATTGCCTCGACCGTTCATCAGTGGAGTGTACCATGTGCAGGTGAGGTTGACTTTGGACCTAAGATGACGGTGGCCTATTTACACTCCACCAAAATACCAAAAATCTATGTATGCATGTTTAATTACATTCAATGTCCACTCGTTAAAAGAGCTATTAATTCATATTTCATCAATATAGATATCCTTTGCCAAGGTCCTACGTTATATTGAATGACATCATAGAGGTCACCATTATTGTAAGCACGTGTGGCGCCAATTTACCTTCTATACTATAAACACGCAATATTACGTCATCGTCATTTCGCAGAACCAACCAGAGAGTTCGACCTAAGTGACAATCGTTAAGAAAAACATAATTTGAATATCGAATGTTGTTTTGACAGCAGTAATTTGTTGCCAGTGTTATAATTAAAACACATACTCAAGAGAAAAACATTATGACATTAAATAATCATTACACTCACTTTTACTGACTTACTAGTTATGTACAGTTGGCTTAGACATAGAGGATCAAAATGAATAATATCAAAGTCAATAATCATACGTATAATATATAAAATTATCGGCCAATATCAATGATATTTTAGTACTAGCCACTTTAGTACTACCCGAGGGATCATAAATTCGAAATAACATGTAAACAATAATAAAGTTTTGAATAAAGCGAACATATAGAATACGAATTACTCATTAAAATGTGTATTTATTTTATTTTGAGCTTACCATTACCTTGTGCAAATAAATTATATTTATTTTTAATTCGTAAGTATTGTATTTGCATGTATTATTTTCCTCTATTTGGATGATTTTTTTCCTTAATTGTAATTATATGTAGCAGTACCGATAGATAATATTACACATTTAAGAACCTATTTACGTCAGCAAGTAAATGATACCCGTCCTTAAAAATCAAAACTTGCATAGTTTTACACAACCATTCTAAGCAAAATTGTACGATATCTTAAATGATATGATTATAAAAAGATCTATAGTCTGTTTTTTAATACCAGAAACAAATCTGATATAACAGAGGCCTTATAGCTTATACTAGTCCGTTTTAAGACACACATTTAATCTTATCCTTCGGTATCAAAAAACAAACTTAACAAAAAAAAAGTAATTAAACAAATCACTTACCAATGTAACAATATCCCCAGGGTTGGCTGCCGCTATCCGCCTCAGTCTCTCATATAACATATCGAGCAGCCGTTGATATTTCACGTTGAGCTCATCCAATTCCCTCACAACTCCTTCAGCTCCAACAGGCACTCTCTCAGGATCGACGTTCATGCCGTGCCTCCTCATCCTCTCTGCTTGTTGCACGTCAGCTTGCCGCTTCAGCTGTCTCATGTCCAGCGAGGGGTGGACCTCCTCGCACAGCCATTCGGAGTAACGTTGGCACCGTGACGAGTGTATCTATTGTGTTAGGGTCGAAGCGGGTTAGGTTTGTTGTTGTTAGTTTAGGAGCAGACTGTTTTTGGTAGAAAAATACTTTTTCAATGGTAGAATTTAATTAGAACTGGTATTTAAATGATTTTAGAACTAATTTAAAAATGGAATATAAACAATCTGCTTGCAATGTTATCGCGTATTAGGTAAATTAATCCATTCATAATATCTCACATACGGCATTTAACGTCTTTTATACAATTTACAAAAATACAATCTTGCATCGCCTTTTCAAAATCTTCTATTTTTGCTTAGTCGTCTTTCGTACATCAATAACGGGCAACACTGAATAGTCCAGCTTCGCAACACCGCGACAGATCATGCCAATTTCCCTGTTCGAATACAGGTTTAAGCGTGCAAGACCAACAGCTGAGTGCGGTTCTCTTTGACATGTTCGTGCACTTGTCTATGCCCCGAAGCAATATATACAATTAAACAAAAACGTACACTATTACAACACAAATAACATCGATTATCTCCACCAAATTGGTAGATTTGTCATAATTTGGCAACACTATCACATGTTTTGTACACGGCAGGTCACACTGCATGCAATGAGGTAATTTTTTCATTACTTTTTGTCATTTAAAACGGCCAGACAGTGCTCATTCTTATTTTAGTCACAAACGGTGCAGTAATAAATTGCATTTCTATAATTTTTAATATTTATCAGTCACTCACACAAACGTCTCTTTCAGAATGTGTTATGATTTAGTAATAAAGCAAAGAAAACAAACTTGTTATTGGAAATCAAAGCATATTTTTTTAGCTTAATTTGGCTCAAGCATTATAAGTTAAAACAAGCGCCGCAGCGTACATGCGTTATTAAAAATTATAACAAAAAAAACTTCTAGTGTATAAACACCGCTGTACAGACCACGAAAGACCCAGAGACAATATAGACATCCGAAGCAATGTGACAAGACAGAAGACGCTGGACCGGTATGACACCTTGCAACCTTTCAGAATCCATTCATCAAAACAATTCAATTTAAAACGGCCAAATCATCTGAGCTTGATAATACGTCTAGTCATATAATTATGACGTCATATAACGTTACCATTGATGCATCGCACAAAGTCTTATATTTCATGACCTTATCACCATGACATGAAGGGACGACAAGAAGGAAGAAATGGTATATTGCTAGGAATATGCATGCAACATATAAAATCAAACGAATGTGCATAACATTAGATGAACACTTAATCCAAAAAAAATCGTAGTTCGACTACATCCAAACCAGTGGCCAGGTCAACATATGCTGCTGCATGCTGTGTTATGATGAAAACCATAATCCAGCATTCTTTTTCAGAAGCCTTATAAGTGACATATGGAAGCCAAATCCAATATACCTCATACCTCAACACATTCAATAGTAACACGTATGTCGAGGTGATATGACGTCATCACAAAAAATATACGAAAAACTCAGATGATTCAGCGTAAATTTGACAGATAGTAGAAACAGTATTTTCACGGTTAGCACATGAATATTTACCTTCGCCTCCCTTATGAATCTTCCACCGTCAACGTTAACCTTTTCAATCTTAGGCGTCCTCTCCACAACGCTTGTCAGTAGATTCTGTTGGCCACAAGACACCCAAATTTTAATCATGCAAAATTAAATATATATATATTTTTTATATTATTCAATTAATTAGGAGTATAAAGGGATCATTCGAGGAGGCTCGTGGGACGCGTATAGTACAGGGTTGGTATTATTTTTATTTATTATAATAAAGGTATCTTGAATGGCAAATAACTATATGTATAAATTTACTACAATTATTATTTCGAACTTTTGCGTGCAATAACGTTAAATAATGGTATTAATATCTATCATAGATTAATAAACGTTTTTATTTGAATTTGTGGAATGTAACATGCAAGGAGTTTGCTAAATTAATTTAATTATTTGCGTCTTTTCCTTGTCACCTCTATTAAATCATGCTTTTCCAAACCGTGTAGTTTTGATTAGTTTGATAATTAAATCCTTGTCTTCGTGTGTACGAAACGAAAATTAACACCTAACCTACACTTTCAATAAACCTGACTCTGTGTACCACCCCACTCTACCCAACATTTGGGTAGAGGTTTATAATCTTTAAAAATTGAGAAATATCGATGATCTAAAAAGACACAAATCCATTGATTTTAATATACGAATACGAATCTAAAACATCTAAAAAAATCAAAATCATTCTATAGAACGCTTCTATGTACCTAGTAGAATAATCGTTTTATTCTAACACTCCATGTTTTTAATGGTAAAACAAAGAGCTCACACTGCATCTTTACGGTCTCAATAATATAACAACGTTATAACACGTCTTCTATACTAAATACTGTACCCTGGTAGGCTCGAACTGTTCCTTAGGCCTGATTTCGATGGGAGGTTGCGCTTGTAGCTTGTTGAATGTGTCGTCGATCCATTCCGCCTCCTTTTCGAGTCCAGCGTTGTAGTTACGTAGGAGTTGGTAGGCGGCTTCACAGCTTCGGAGTCTGTGGGAAAGATATGTTTTAAAGATATTCCTCTTTCACCTGCCCTTATCCTACTCGCAGTGGGGTCAGCACGATATGCTTTTTTAAAACCTGTTATAGAATGATTTGGCTTGTAGTTTTTACGACCACTTGCTGGCCCACGGGAGCACGGTTCCTCTAGCATTACCTATGGGTGTTTAAGTGTACTTACCATCAGATGAACCAACTTCAGCTATAAAAAAAACCAAAACACTCACCTCTCAGCCAGTTGCGTGCAGACTCCATTCCACCTATTGTTCAGCTGGGAGACTTCCTTGTCGAGTCGCTCCAGGTCTATATGCTTGCCGGCTCTCGGCAGCGAGGAGTGGGGGAGGGTTTCCCTGGAGGTTTGCACCAGACGCCTGCAGTCCTCAGAGTCGTCATTCATCTGGTCCACCTGGATCTGCTGCTTGCTCACCGCTACTTGCATGCGGAGTAGGTCTTCGTGCATCTGTGGAGAGGAAATGTAAGTATGAAGACCTGAATTACAATTGCATTTTTTGAGCTTCTTATGCAATTATAAATACAGATTCACGCCTGTTTATCATATGGATGGGCAGACACAACGAATATTCACATGCAAAGGAAATTTTAAATTATAGCTCTATACAAAAAAATAAAAAATTGGAAAGTGGAAAACCCTACTCACATCTTTAAGCAGTTCGACGTCGTTCGGCAGATCGTTGAACTGCGCCAGTTTGATCTCGAACTCGGATATAATCTGGTGATTCTCCTCCATGCTGGTCACCACAATCTCCACGAACTTCAACCTGAAATAATGACAATAACTTAGACTTTGTATCTATTTGTATTATGTCTGTAAACGGCCATGCAATACAGAGTATTTCCTGATCTTCAAAAATTAAATCGACTGGTGAGAAATACCCTTTATCTTCATCGTATACTATATGGTGCATCTCTCGTATATGAGAGGCCATTTGAGTTAGTACTATTGCTTTGTCTACGAGACTATCCCGCCCATACATCCGCCACTGTAACTCCTGTAAGCCAGGATCGACAGTGGCACGGATATTCCGACACCGAGCCGTTGCTCGGCGAGTCTCTGGAAATGAAAATCTGTCTTTATCCCGCAACGAAATGAATCAAATAGAAAGTTAAGGAGTTGGAAATAATGGTTGTCCACTTCCCTCCATAGACAAAATAATGAACTGAGGTCTTAACCTCAGGAACAAGGACATTTACAACAGGAGAAGCTAGATGTAAAGCACCACGGATTGAATTAAGTGGGTCTTCACGTGAGCTGTTAAACTTAATTCCAATAATAGGTATGTCAAAAACTGTTGTCTAGTTCAAGTTATCGAACCTAGCTCAATTTGAAATCGCAATGCTGACCCCATAGTGAAGAGGTCGAATGTTGACCGATTGCACAACCCCCATTATAAATCTTGCTTGATGTGTATGGCACTCCTCCAGTTCTAGACAAAGCGATGGCCAGCCATCTGGCATTGTGCCATTACCATGCCAGTTAGTTAGCTCGTATTTTTCTTTCAGAATAAGGTTAAACATACGCACTCACGCCTGTAATCCCCGAAGGGGTAGGCAGAGGAGTAACCAGTACACCCACACTTCGCCGAGCGTATCTCCGTCCCACGATGTGATAGAGGGCGAGCCTATAGCCATACCGGGCACAAATTCCAGACTCCGGGCTGATACTGAGCATTTCGTAATAGAAAAACCCAATACCACTTTACCCGACCCGGGGATCGAACCCGAGACCTCAGCGTTAGGCTCAATCGTAACGCGTACGCATTACAACTGCGCCACCGACCCACAAGGCATAAGGTTAAACACGTTTAAAAACATATATTGGGTTTAGTTCAGTTTGTTGACTTTCTATTATAAGAGTGGTAGAGCCACGCTGTAGACACTTTTGTCTATGGGCATGAATGGGCTGGCTCGTCCGGGTCGTAACCACTGTCTCACAGGAAACCGACGTAAAGTAGCAGCATGTTGCTGCGTTTCGTACGGTGAGTGAGATATCCGCAGGCCCAAACCCCCTCTCCTTCCCAATCCCTTAATTATCCCTTTCCTTTAAGGTCGGCAACGCACCCATGTTTTCTTTTGGTGTGTGAAATACGTTGTGACTACACCAAAGAGGCGACATAATAACAATATTATAATATGCCTCTTTTGGAGACCATAATTAAATCCGCGATCAACATAATGCCAATAAACCAATTTTGGTCCTTCGAGCCAGATATCTCACTTCATATCACATGAAATCTACCATTTGACAATAATCAACTAAATTAAATGCATACCTTTCGACAAACAGTTGGCTCTTGGACTGCATGTCGTTCCACTTGCCCATCACTTTGTCGAGGCTCTTTTTCATCGCTGGTGTCTTTAATGCGATACCTGCAATGAGAGTTAGTTCATTAGATAACGTTTCATCGAGTTACTGTCCTCTTTAGTTTAATGTAGAAACATCTAGAATATGTTCATAGATGGTGAGACAAAATTGGAACCTTGACTGTTATACCAGAATTTTATTTCTCTTTCTTGGGTATTCGAAATTTTTCAATTAACGTATCATGTGTATAGGTAATCTAAAGCACATGGCAATTTAACAAAGCATTTTTTTATTAAAATTCTAGTGATTCATTATAGTCCCAGACCAGTCCAGCATCGATTAAGCAATACCAATAATTGTAATTATAGGCGCTTATAGCCAGTTGCACTTAAAGATCAGTAAACGATTAGCGAGTTAAGCAACCCGCGCGTTGGTGCGGTCAGTCAATGGATCAGTGACAGCTTAGTGGTCTTTCAAATGAGTGTCTCCGTGCTTCGGAGGATACGTAAAAAGTCTGTCAAGGTTATTATCAACTGACAACCGTATTTAAGCCAAGTCGGAGGCCTGCGGGCGGCTTGTAATCGTTGATACTAGCCACTAACCATTCTATATAGAATAAAATAATACAAACCCTGTATTATATACGTCCCACTACTGAGCACGGGCCTCCTCTATTGAATGAGAGGGTTTAGGCCTTGGTCCACCACGCTGGTCTAATGCGTGTTGGCAGACTTCACATACCTTCGAAATTCTTATGAAGAACTTGTCAGGTATGCATGTTTCCTCATGATGTTTCCTTCACCGTTAAAGCAAGTGATAATTAACAATGAATACATACACATATAACTTAGAAAAGTCATAGGTGTATGCACTTGGGGCTGGTTTCGAACCTGTGATTTTTGTCTCGACAGTCCATACGCTATCACTGCAATTTTTATAGAATAGAATATAAAAACTATTTTTCAGCTTCTTAACAACACACCTCTAAACGTGTTCTGCACCTCCTCGACATCGCCGGACAGAGCATGCAGCGACACCTCCCAGTCCTTGTGCTGCAGCACCAAGTGTTCCAGTGAGTCGAGATCCCGAGGGATGTGGCTGGCTATCCGTTCGTGTAGTTGTCTTTCCAGGATCTCGATCCTTTCCAGCAAATGTGTGGACTGTTCCGTGAAGATTCTTGCGGCATTTTTGGATTCCTCTGTAAGAGAAGAAATAATTACGTTAGTTAATTAATCTTGCACACTTGTACAACGTGTTACAGAAATGTGTGGTCATATTTAAGGATCGTTACCTACCAGCTGTATGTGCAATGAGAAAACGGTAATGCCTATGGTCCATATCGACCCATAAAAAAAGAAGAAAAAATAAAACAATAATATGTACTTAACAATTCTGGACTATTCCATAATAAAAATATTGTAAAATTTATAGTTGCCCAGTGTTTTTTGATGATGCTATGTACTCGTATGTTATGTATACATTAGTTGATATGATTTCTATACATAAGTTTCTTTATTTTGTACTGACTTGTCATAGGCACTATTTTAATTGCCTACATGATTAACAAAACTATTTCATTTCATTTCATTGAGTTTTATGTACAGGATATTATCAAAATCTAGACATTTTAAGATAAAAATATTCATTTTATAATTTCATACCAATTTTAATCACTTGATCGATAACATCGATCACATAACTATAGAATAACACTGCTGGAGTTGAACAAAAGCTACGTTATTTATCATTTAGTGTAGGCCAAATTTTGCAAGTAATATTAGTTAGGTACTCATTCTATTAAACAAACAATGCTTTATTTATGTTCTAGCAAAGATAGATTTGGCACTACGGGGGATGGAATACTTATACTTATAAACTATACTACCAGAGCAGTATAGTGCACATCTACATAGCATAACGTCGACAGTCAAGTGACCTTGCGTCCTTCAACTGTAGCCAAAATTATACCAGGCTGAAGTTACCTGGCCTGAATGAGCCACTATGGCGGGTTTCTACGATGTTGTCATTATCCAGTCAGATATAATAATATATTAAGTACTCCCCCATCAGCTAAGCTTTGGAAAAACATTTAAATTATTTGCCTGATGTTAACTTTACAAGCATGTTTTGTATGGAAGACATGAGGAGTAATGCTTTACCTGAGAATGAAAAAAAGGACAATAAACAAAATATCCCAAGTGTTGTAGCACTTTGAGTAATATGTCATTAGCTTGGTAGTATTTAGAAGAACAATATATTATATGACAAGGAAGCTGAATTCCACGTCAGAAAAAAGCTACAGACGTTTAAAGTTCCTCCAAGTACGTGAAAACGTTAGCGTTAGTTATTGTATTTAACTGTAGATATAAATCTTGTTGTCTTTCTGCCTGGCATTATCCGGGTCTAATGCCAAGATCCGCCTTCTCGTACCAGTTAGCGGACCCTAGCAATAACTAAGGCGACAAATTAAGAATAATAAATAATACTACAAAGTATCTACTCTACATTTCACTGTTTGAACTCAAACACTTCCAGTCAATGTTTAGAAGAATCATCATCTACCAAAACATTTATTTCTATCCTCAGTGTACCTTCAACATTATTCAATTATAACTCCTGAACATAGCGCTGAAGGGTGCGCCACTGAGCCTTTGCGAATTGATCTTAGCCAGTCACATCCGACCTTTCTCAGCAGGTCGACGCCCTATCTGGCGCGGCGCATCATATACGCGAGCTTTGCGCAACTCATTTTTATTAAGTTATTGGTTTTCGGGATGATTAAATTCTACGGAATTCTGATATTAACTATGGTTGAATTATGTTTTAGGTATAAAATTGTTATATATTTCGGTTGAAAATTATAACATTAGTAATACATTTTGTATTATTTTTGGAAGCATTTTTAAGCAATATTAACCGGAATCGCTTAAAAAAAGATCTATTATAATACACAATGTTTAATACACAGTGATTCCTGTATATTTTTTCAACGGCGTCATCAACAAACCTTTTTCTTACTATCTCAGATGAGTGGGACGAATATTTGAACAATTAATGAAATATAAATAGATTTTAAACTTGAATCGTCATTCGGAGATTGATTTGATCATGATATCATAAATTATACAAAAATCCTGAAGCTGCATATGGTCCAAAATCTTATAAATGCAAAATTATGAATGAATCACTTTATCAATCTATAACAGATGAACTTTGAATTTCTATTGGATAGAATCCGAGTGGGAAATTAGCACTACAATAGAATACTATTCGTCTCAACTAGGTTCAGTCAGTGCACTAAAGATTACTTCGTGCAACCGGAGTAGCCGACACTTCTACGACCAGTGCACATATTAACTGTGATTTTACATATATTAAAATATGTAATTTGTATTATTAGAAATTGAATCTTGTTTTATTGTTTCTAATAAATCTTAATCAAAACACATCATTGAGAGGTGTTTATTTCATAATTTTAATGTCATGCTGGCAAATCAACAAACCAATCTTGCCCCGAGCCTTCTTGATATTAGTGAATATCGCAAATTTTTCACCACGTTTAACTGACTAATAAATAAAGTACGAGAAGTCTAATAAAATGGTTACATTAGTATCTAATAGCTAAACTAATAATTTCATGCCTTAAATACTAAAATATCAAACCGCAGTCTACCAATCACACTGTAGATTCGAACTCAAACCACTGCACATTCAGACAAGATTTAATCGCTCAAAATAACCATCACAATTCACAATACACCCGAAATAAACTCCTTGAGAATCAAACCCGGTGAGACACCAAACACGCTTGTAAACAAACACTCATGTTTTAAAATATTTAAAAAAACACCTGATCGATGTGTGCAAACATAATTTCTTTCTACAGTTCTCTCGATGTACACCACTATAAACTTAACTAACATTTAACTGTAATTAAACGATAAAGTTTTTGGTATAAAAAAATATAAAAAGTGCTGCACCGTTGCACTACAGTACGGTGGTCGGGGCCGACTGAAAAACTGACTCTTGGATCAACTGATCTTGCTAATACGCCGTGAAGGGAGGTACGGTATGGCAACTGCGACGCGAAATATAATGTCTGTCTCCCGTTACACGTGACGTAATCGCGCCGAGGTATTCGGGACGGGTGTATCGTTTTTTTTTTTTATCGTGGCGTTATTAATATTTCATTGAGAAAATACATCAAGATCGTTTTTTTCACTATTAATGTGCATTTTTTTTACATAATAACGAGGTTTCATGAGCTACAATAGGTTATGTTGAGCAACACCTAGTCCTTAGGTGATTTTTCGTAGATATTTTTACAAATAAGAAAAATATCTTTATAATATGTCCCCGACACCTCTGTAAGCAACGGATGACGTCTATCACGCCTACTTCCCGAGGTGCATCCAATTTAAACCTTACACTTTACAGCGATTTAGTTCTTATGAAACATAATAAAATATAAGGTTGTCTGGTAGAGGTCGACCGTCTGTTGACATTATTATGGTTATTCTTTTGTATTGTTCCTTAAACTGTTGTTCAATTAAGAGTTATCTATCTATCTATCTATAATTTAATTGAAGAATCATGCGCGAAACGCGTGTGTAAAACCCATTAAGCCCATTGCGATTCAAGTTAGCGCAAAAAGCTAAAAGTTTATATCATAAAGCGTGATAAAAGCTACTTCAATGCAAATTTTCGGTTCCTTAGCCTTCTGCTCAATGTGACATTTTAATAACGTAAACGAGCAAGCAGGTCACCTGATGGTAAGTGACTCCCACCGCCCATGAACACCCACAATATTAAAAGAATCACAGACGCATAACCGACCTTAAAGAGAAGGGATAATTAAGGGGAAAGGTATTTGAACCTCCGGAAATCTCAGTCACCATACAAAATGCAACAGCAAGCTGCGACTTCGCTTCGGTTTTCAATGAGACATTGGCATTACCGCGGTCGAAGCGGCCCATTCGTAAATAAAACTGTCTACAGCGTTACTCTACCACCTGTAATTAATTAATTACACATTATTACAGCCTCCGAGGCGCAGTGAGCCAGTAGCCGGCTGCGAAGCGTGAGGCCGTGGGTTCGATTCCCACACCGAGACAAATGTTTGTCTAATCCACAAATATTTGTTTCGGGTCTGGGTGTTGTGGGACCGCAAGTCCCTCGTAGTTCCCGATACCCACGATACAGGTTAACCTAGTGTGGGGTCGGGACTATGTGTGTGACTGTTGGGTGTATTTATTTATTTAATTAATTGTGTGATCTGCCAAAGAGGGTCACGATTGTAGTTCCCTTATATGCGATAGGCCGTCTGCGTTCGTACCACCGCTTTGTCTAGTTCTGCCGCCAACCAACAATGTGTAAGCGCTGTTGTGTTCTGGTTAGAAGGGCATTGAAGCCAGTGAAATTACTAGGCACTATGAGACTTAACAACTTTTATCTCGGGGTAACGAGCACAGTCCAGTGTCATGCAGTGCTTTGTAATTGAAAGATATATAAGGCGCTTATTTTGTTTATGGGCAGGTTTAACACTTACCATCAGGCGAGCAACCTGCTCGTCATTAAAGATAATCAAAAAGCAACAACTACCGTACCGTTCCTCTGCGCTCAGCGCGCCACCTACTACAACTGTGATTGGAAATTGCAATGATAACACTGTCACAATTCCGTCGTATTTCACGCGAGCACAAGGTCGTAGCGAATTGTTCCAAAAACATTACATCATTACCGCAATCAATGTGATTGATCTCAACCTTACATCAAATATAATTGAGTCAGTAGTGGTAGAAGGCATCATATTACTGGTAACTAAATTAACTAAATTAACAAATAGTATAACTTATATATAATAATAATAGTATTACTGCCTCGGTGGCGCAGTTGTAATGCGTACGCTTTACGACTGAGGCTAATGCTGAGGTCTCAGGTTCGATCCCCGGGTCGGGTAAAAGTGATATTGGGTTTTTCTATTACGAAATGCTCAGTATCAGCACGGAGTCTGGAATTTGTGCCCGATATGGCGATAGGCTCACCCCCTATCACATCATGGGACGGAGATACGCTCGGCGAAATGTGGATGTACTGGTTACACCTCTGCCTACCCCTTCGGGGATTACAGGCGTGAGAGCGTATGAATAACTTATTTGATTTTATCTCAGCGGGTACTGGTACGGACTGTCGAGACGAAAGTCGTAGCTTCGAATCCTGCCCCAAGACTATGCACCTCTGACTTTTCTAAGTTATGTGTGTATTAATTGTTAATTATATTATTATCGCATGCGTTAACGGTGAAGGAAACATCGTGAGGAAACCTACATAGTTAAAAGTTCTGAATTTCAAAGGTATGTGAAGTCTGCCAATCCGCAATAGGCCAGCGTGGTGGACTAATACCTAACCCCTCTCATTCAGTAGAGGAGGCCCGTGCCCAGCAGTGGGACGTGTATAATACAGGGCTTAATATATATATATTTGATTTTGGGTAACGTAACTTATCAGTAAACTATATTTTGCTCGCGGATTTGCGTAAAAGTATTATTCTTACTGAAAACTCATTTTCATCACAATAAAATATAGCTTAAAGCACTCAGGGATAGTGTAGCTTTGAAAGGTATTTTGCACTATCTTTTACGATTCAATATTTTATGCGAGATGCCGTAGGGATAAATAACACTGCTTTGTCTATTTATGCCACAGCACCAGTCTGTAAGCACTGTTGTGATTCACTTTGAAGGAAATTGAAGCAAGTGAAATTACTGGACATTATCAGACTGTCCAGTACCAAGTAGTACGTCATAATTCGAAGTTCTGATTTGTGTTGCTTCTGTTTATGGTCTGGCGTGACGCTTACCATCAGGCGAACGACCCGCTCGTCTGGTCATTAACGCATTAACAGTAAAGAATCTGGCGATTAAACGCAATAAGTATTTGGAAATGATTTATGACGGACAATGATTTGAAAGTGTCCCGTTTCGGGTAAGGACCACGCCTAGACTTGATTTGCCGAATCGATAGCGGTATGAGGCTTAGCTTCAAGGGTTTTGGCGCCATCGATTTATAGAACACTAGACGCGTTATCTAAAGCTATACAATTGCGAATTTGAACTTTAATTATACAACGTGTTACAGAAAGATGTGGTCAAATTTAAGCGACGTATAGTTTTTTTTATTTTTTATTTTTTTATAGTATAGGCCGGCAAACGAGCAAATGGGTCACCTGATGGTAAGCGATCTCCACCGCCCATGTACGCCCACAATACAAAAGAATTATGGGCGCGTTGCCGACCTAAGGAAAGGGATAATAAGGGATTGGGAAGGGGAGGGAGATATAGGCCTCCGGATATCTCACTCACCGTACGAAACGCAGCAGCAAGCTGCTACTTTACGCCGGTTTTCTGTGAGACAGTGGTAACGACCCGGACGAGCCGGCCCATTCATGCTGTAGACAAAATTGTCTACAGCGTGGCTCTACCACTCGTAACTCGTAGCTCGTGTACGATATATACTAGATAGTCCAAAATCCGATTGCATTGTTAAGACATAAATAAGCATTTTCTTTTTTATCGAATGGGTAAATTGTCGATATTGGACTTTCAAACTTTGGAAAACACTAAATGATAACAGCTGAGTTGTTGTCTAACTGTAGTATAGTTATACTCAATGATGTATTTCATTTAACTTATAGATAGATAGATAGAATATTCTTTATTGCACACTAAATAAAGTAGGTAGCTTATAAAACGAGGATCATACAGTAAGGGTGATACAATGGGCGGTCTTATCGCAAACAGCGATTTCTTCCAGACAACCTTAACTTATAGGGATGCCGATCGTATAATTTTAAGATGTTAGATCTGATCTATAAAACTCACTGTCCGGTGGATGTAAGGGCCTTTAAATATGACCACACTTTTCTTTAACACGTTGTATATCAAACAAGGCTCAATATTATTATATACTTTGATCTTTCATATGCCATCATACTTAGATATGTCAATTAAGTTTAAGTATTCATTATACCTCGGTGGCGCAGTTGTAATGCGTACGCGTTACGATTGAGGCCAACGCTGAGGTCTCGGGTTCGATCCCCGGGTCGGGTAAAGTGGTATTGGGTTATTCTATTACGAAATGCTCAGTATCAGCCCGGAGTCTGGAATTTGTGCCCGGTATGGCGATAGGCTCACCCCCTATCACATCGTGGGACGGAGATACGCTCGGCGAAATGTGGGTGTACTGGTTACACCTCTGCCTACCCCTCCGGGGATTACAGGCGTGAGTGCGTATGTATGTATTCATTATACATTGCTTATTTCCCAGAGATTATAATTAAAATAATTTTGTATCCAGTAGCAGAGCATAAAGCGTCTTCTAGATTCAGTAACGGAACATAAAATTACTGGATCTAAGTGTGGAGATAATCGAATTCTAAGAAATTATATATAAAAAATTAAATGACGTTTGAGTGCATACAGTTAGAAATAATATTGTTATAGAGTTTATTTCACTACATTTGTCAATTAAAATCCTAAAACAAGACGTATAACTATTGATAAGCGGTAATTAAGTTAAGGAACTACAATATTTCACAGAGTTCAAAAAGAGCAGGTCCTCAATTCTTATAAAATCTTCACTCGACTTCTTCACACCGAATTATTTTCATTTTTTTTTAGATGCCACAATTGTATTTTTTCAACAAGATCCCTACATATTGTTAGGCAACAATTGTTAGATCGCAACACCAGACTTGTCGGGGACTCCCTATTTATCATCTATCGATTGATAATTAAGGTGTCCGAGAATGTAATGCCGGGTAGATTGAAATAATAGCCGTGCAAGTAGTAAACAAGTTGTACGCCTGGTGGGGTGACAGTTGCTTTATAAGAGAGCGCTCCGTCATTGGGAGCTCAGTACTGTGAGTGCTGCGAGTGCTCTCATTTCTCTGGGTTCTGTGTGGTCAGTCGGTAGTCCAAGTGTGACATTGTAAAAGTGACCAATAAACCATGAATAGAGCTAAATATCAATCATTTAGTATTTTCTATTCATGATACTCCTTTACGTAAATTCTAACAATATTATAATACAATTTACAAACCATTTAAGCATATTTCTAGACACGTATAATGCAAATACCACCCCCTCTAACATTGCCTGTAATGGCGCATTGCGACGGCATTACAAATCGCTACTTGCTGCCGCTGTATCTAGTAAAGTAGAACTACAATACCGCAGCACGATAGTACATAACCGACAATCCATCGCTATCAAAACATACTACTAGTTTAAGTCTGGAATTTTCTATGCATAATATCACCGTTTATTTTATTATTTTTTTTTATAGTATAGGCCGGCAAACGAGCCAGTGTGGGCGCGTTGCCGACCTTAAAGGAAAGGGATAATAAGGGATTGGGAAGGGGAGGGAGATTTGGGCCTCCGGATATCTCTCACCGTACGAAACGCAGCAGCAAGCTTCTACTTTACGCCGGTTTTCTGTGAGTCTACAGCGTGGCTCTACCACTCGTTATATACTTTAAATGGTAGAGCCACGCTGTATAGTTTTGTCTACAGCACGAATTGGCCGGCTCGACCGTGTCATTACCACTGTGTCACAGAAAACCGACGTAAAGCAGCGGCTTACTGCTGCGTTTCGTACGGTGAGTGAGATATTAATAGGCCCAAATCACCGTCCCAATTCCTTAATCATCTCATTCCTTTTAAGGTCGGCAACGCGCCCATGATACTTTTGGTATTGTGGGCGTACATGGCGGTGGAGATCATTTACCACTTGCTCGTTCACCGGCCTATGATAGAAAAAGCTAAGAAGACATGGCGAGTTTCGTAAACCCCACATTTAACTCACAACCATAGATTAAAACTACACATCCAAAATATAGTTCTCATCAAAATTATGGCCGCTCTGAAGTTACTTTAAGGGATGCTTTAAGGTGTCAAAAACCCCAACTGATAAGCCGCTAGTAAGTAACTTCACAACGGTCATAAATATTAACTAGAACTATACTAACCAAACTAAATTCAACTTTAGCGACTCCGAAACGAACTTCAATAAGAAACAATATCTATCATTCTGAACTTCTATCGAGGAAATAAAAATACCAATGAATCCGAATTTTAGGAGACAAATATTTTCGCATTTAACCATTATCGAGACAGAAGTAGTTACGTAACACTTGGTGACAGACATTAAAAGCAAGACGCCACATTATTGGCTACCCGATTTACTAAGCTCAGGTACAATCTGCACCTAAGATGCGACTTGGTAAGGGTATTACGTTATGTTTAGTTTTATACATTATTTTATATGCAACGGAAAAAAAATTAAAAAAAGAAACTATTTTGTAAAATCAGAATTAAAATTGGGCAAATAATGAGGCTGCAAAGCAAAGGTGCGCAGTGGAAAAATCTCTGCATCTCCCTCGCACGCGTGTACATTCTTCATGTCGCGAGTGAATCGTTTTGTGTTACGCAAGCATGCATCTTAGGCTACATCATCGCTCACCAACAGGTGAGATAGTGGCCGAACGCAAGCCTATTACGAATAAAAAATACTATAATATACTATCTGGCCCGCCCGGTTACACCCGCAACTACAGCAGCGCCATCTACCGGGTCCAATTGTTAATCTAAACCATCCAGGGCGCCACCCAAACGCATACAAAAATATCATTTAAATCGGTCCAACAGTTTAGGAGAAGTGCAGTCACATACACATTACACACGTACAGTAGAATTATTTAAATAAAAAGATATGTCACATGATACGCCGTGCATCCTTCATGCGTCATTTCATTCATCATTTTCCCTTCCATCGGATTTCAAAAATTTTAAACTTAAAAATTATTGGCTTGATTTACAAAATTCTCTTGATCAATTATTTTACCTAACTTATAGATTAAGATAAAATAAAAAAGTATGTGTTCATATATGTGTTTTTTAACCAAATAAAACTCTTCCAATCTGTTTCCTAAGAAAGTTTTGAATGTCATTTCGTGTATAACCAAGGATTTTTCATAAATATTGAAAATAAGGTCTTAATAAGCTATAAAATGTTTTGTCACTTTCATATTGCTGTGTACTTTAAACGCGATAGGTACAAAACCCACAATAATCAAAATGTTCAGTCAGTCCGTGTGGCGTCTTATCTTTATCAGTCTATGCACTTGGCAAACGTAAACTACCGAATTTTCGATCCGCATTACTGTTATTACCACTGTCTGGCGAGTTCTATGTGTTTTAATGGGAATATATTTCGCTTTTATATTTTTGTAAGTAAAAAAAGAGTATTAATATTGGACCAAGTAGAAGGGAAACGCCACAGGGGAAGAGCGCCATCTAGATGGTCAGATGCCGTGAAAAGGGCTGTTGGTGGCAGCATATACCAAGCGGTCCAGACATCTTATGACCGCTTAGCTTGGAGGCACATATGTGGTCGCGATCCTCAGCACTGAGGGACCGAAGAAGAAGAAGAAGTAGAAGAAAAAAGACAGCTTCCGTTGCGTAGTAGGCGAGTAGCTGGCTGTGAAGCGAGGTCTCGGGATCGATCCCCGGGTCGGGCAAATGTGATATTGAGTTTTTCTATTACAAAATGCTCAATATCAGCCCGGAATCTGGAATTGTGCCCGTTAAGGCGATAGGCTCGCTCCCTATCACAACATGGGACGGAGATAAGCTCGGCGGAATATGGCTGTACTGGTTACACCTCCGCCTACCCCTTCAGGGATTACAGGTGTGAGTGCATTTATAATTTCTACAGGGGAATTGATGAACTTTCTTATTCGCTTGAACATTAATTACCCAATAAATAAATAAATAACACTCAACAGTCACACACATATTTCCGACCCCACACGAGTCTTGTGTCCTGGATATCAGGAACTACGAGATACTTTCTGTCTCACACTTAGACCCGAAATAAATATAAGCGGATCACATAAACATTTGTCTCGGTGTGAGAATCGAACCAGCGGTCTCTCATTCCACTACCGGTCACGCCACATCAATAATCTACAAACGCCAAGTATCAATGCACTAAATCTGTACAAGGTGGCGAGGTCAAATGAAATTGCCCTTGCAATTGGGACAATAGCGTCCAGGCTACATATGACATCAGCACGTATTAGCGTAGGATACATCGAGCTATAATAGGGATGTAACTGACCAAATCATTCCAATTACTGATTCCTAGTCAAAAAGACTTAGCATGTCCCATTTCTATTTCGGGAGAGCTTTAGCGGGGCTTCTGACAGTGCGGTGTCACTCTTATTTTAATTATTTCCTAAACTGGTTTAAAGTTGTGTTTGTTGTATAAAAGTGGTGTGGTTTTGTGCAATAATCATTAACGATGATGAATAGTGTATGGAAACATTGAAATAAGTGAATTTAGGTGATTTTTGACCAAGGGTACCTATAGATCGACATTGTGCGTTCGATCCGCTTGAAGAACCGTACGATCTCACTCACCGTACGAAACGCAGCAGCAAGCTGTTACTTTACGTCGGTTTTCTGTGAGACAGTGGTAACGACCCGGACGAGCCGGCCCATTCATGCTATAGACAAAAATGTCTACAGCATGGCTCTACCACTCATTTCTTTCTGCTTGGCGTTATCACAGCTTCGTTCCATGATCCGCTTTCTTACAATCCTACGTAGACGCTTCCACTTCCACCCTCTTAAGCATCCTTTGTAGTAAGACTATTGGACCTCACGTCTCCCTTCAATACCATAGCCAGCTCTTTTTAGTCCGTTTCAATCATCATACCCCCAGTACGATCTAGCACAGGTATCAAGCATAATATTTTATACATACATATATACATACGCATTCACGCCTGTAATCCCCGAAGGGGTATGCAGAGGTGTAACCAGAACACCCAGATTTCTCCGAGCTTATTTCCGTCCCATTATGTGTTAGGGGGCGAGCTTATCGCCATATCAGGCACAATTTCAGACTCCGGGTTGATACTAAGCATTTCATGATAGGAAAACCAAATTCACTGTACCCGACCCGGGGATCGAACCCGAGATCTCAGCACAGCAGTCGTACCGCGTACGCATTACAACTGCGCCACCGAGGCAGTTTATGAAGATACTTGGGTGCAAAGACTTAAAATGTATACTACTAGACGGGCTGTATAGAAGTAAAATTGCGTCACATAACGCGGGAGTTTGACAGCTCACAGACACGGAGCGCGATAGGGGTTCTAGTTGAGAGTAAGCGAGATAGTAATATTGAGTTACGGTCAATTGACCGCAACTTAGTAGCGCAAGTCCTATGTATCGCGCAGCTTATCTAGTAGTATTAAAGTGTTTTTATTACGTTTTTTAAAGACATCGTTACGTTCATGGCCTTCATATGTGGATGGACAACAACTGACATCACCTAGGAACCATGATTGCTCTGTAAATGGTTTATGAATTACATCCGAAGGTGGGACTAAAGTTCGTTTGGTGTAATTGTAATTTATTTGGGTTTCGACCTCATGGTAATTTAGTAGCATGATCCTACGCTTCAGTCGTTGAGCAACAAGAGTTTATTTTTTGAGTATATACCATGACATACAGACACCACAGTCTGATATTGACCAGGATTACTATTTATTTATTTATTATTGGGACAAACAACTACACTGGCTACTGGTAATTTGTCTTAATATGTGGTATGAAACAAATCACACGTCACACGGACGGAGCTGCCATTAACAGCTAGTAAATCTTCTTATATATATAACATTCTCGTGTCACAATGTTCGTCCCCATACTCCTCCGAAACGGCTGGACCGATTTGTATGAAATTTTATATGCATATTCAGTAGGTCTGAGAATCGGCTACTATCTATTTTTCATCCCCCTAAATATTAAGGGTGGTCCACCTCTAATTTTTTTTTTTATAGACAAATAAATTTGGTTTATATTTTTTTATGATACAACATTAAAAAATACATACAACCCTAAATTTTCAACCCTCTACGATCAACCCCTATTTTTTAATAGCGATATTAGTATTTTTGTCAAGCGCGTTTCTCACCGGGGGCGCCCACTAGGCTACTTTAATCCTGGAAATAGGCATTCACGCGAGCGCAGCCGCGGGCAACAGCTAGTATTAATAAATAAATAAATAAATACACCCAACAGTCACACACATAGTCCTGACCCCACACTAGGTAAACCTGTATCGTGGGTATCAAGAACTACGAGGGACTTGCGGTCCCACAACACCCAGACCAGAGACAAATATTTGTGAATCAGACATACATTTGTCCAGGTGCGGGAATCGAACCCACAGCCTCACGCTTCGCAACCGGCTACTCGCCCGCTGTGCCACGGGACTGTCAAATAATAACAATGCCACATTACCTCCTCTACCAAGGGAGAATATCCTTTTAATCCGCTTCATGTTCACTAATTATGACACTTAACACTACACGCAATGTACACTATATGTCAATAGGGTAGTTTCCTATATTGAATTTTATACATTATTTTATAAGCAACAGAAAATGATACGCAAAAGAAACCCTTTTATTAAAACACAATCAAAATTGGTTCAGAAATGTGCCCGCAGTTATGACTTTAAATGTTGGTATGAGGAAAAGTGGGTGCGTAGTAGGGATATCTCACTATCTCGCTTGCACGCGTGCACTATAATGAACATTTTACACAGTGACGTCAAAGGTTGCATCGTCTGTCATTTGACAATTACCCCTTCTACAGGATTTCAATGGCTTCTATCTTATTTATTTTTGGTCCGATTTATAAAATTCTTTCTTCAATAGATTTTGAGTAACGTAACTTATTGATTTAAATAATAAAAAAATCTAGTCAACTACCTTATTGTCTGCATAATTTTTATTTATTTTCATGTATGAAAAATTTAATGAGAGTGAATGAGGCCAAAGAGGTATGCAAGGATCGTAGCAAGTGGAAATCCGTTGTCTCTGCCTACCCCTATGGGAAACAGGCGTGAGTCTATGTATGTATGTATTTACTATTTAGCTTTCTTCTAATAAACTTATATTAACAAAGTTCAGAAAAGGTCAGGAAGCAGTGATAGCTCAGCGGGGAGTGGTATGGACTGTCGAGATGAAAGTGGCAGGTTGGAAACCAGCCCCAAGAGCATTTGCTGACTTTTCAATTTACGTGTGTTTTAATTGTTAATTATCATTTGCTTTAACGGTGAAGGAAACCTGCATACCCGAGAAGTTCTCCATAAGAATTTCGAAGGTATGTTAAGTCTGCCAACCCGCAGTAGGCCATGAAATAAAATACACTATATTATTAATTTTAATTCATCATAGTTCCCACTAGTGGGTATATTTGACGTATGGAGAGAAAACTAAAACTTTCATCGTTTAGGAAAACTATTAAAACTTGTACTAGACCTACTGTTAACCTAAAATTGTTTTAATTTTTATAATGTTCGGACTTATCATATTATTCTATTAATTTCCAAAATATTGAATATTCTTAAAAGAATAACGGTATATATGTGGCATATACTTTCTCCTACACACCCATTGTACCACAAAAATTATACATGAAATCGAATATTAGTCTCCAGAATCAACTGACGCATTCTTATACTGTACTTGAGTAATTAACCTTTCTTTAAGGTCCCCTATTAATAATTTAATATACTGTAATGGTTATGATAGCAGAGTTTATATTTAATTCTATTTGTAACCAAGCAACTGGTGTAGGGAACTGTAGGGAACAATCAAACTTGTCTAGGGTTGGTATCAAGTATATTTTCACTTCAGGGTCATAGCTACGAACTTTAGTTAGAATAAACCGATTCAAATAATAAACTGACCCCACACTAGGTTAACATGTATCGTGGGTATTAAGAACTATGAGGAACTTACGGTGCTTTTTTGTTTGAAAGGTTCTTAGCTACCCTCCTTCTTCCACCGGCCCTCATCCCACTCGCAGTGGGATCAGCGCAACAAAACACATTTTATAGAATTGAATATAATTTAAATTGAATAGAATATTAAATGAATCATAAAATCTTATAAAACGCCAAATTGTTTTTTACTCGAATTAAATTATCAATTGCTGGGATGCAAAATAAGCCACACCAGCTAAGTGCAGCGTGCGTGTGTGGAATGATATCGGATAGCAGTCCCAAAGAGTTCAAACGGTGCCTTTGAAAGGAGGAAGGTGGAGGGAGTCAAGACTGTAATGTCTAATGTAGTAGTTGATTTCCATACAGGAATCGAACCCGTATCACTTCGTTGCTTTGTCGCCCATCTTGCCTATACTCAAACTAAATACCCTACGGAATACGATTTAGATATCTTATTTTTCACGCACTTAATCACAATTATTGAAACCATATTAAACAATAAAGCCCTAATTAATAACATTAAATAAATGTTCAAATTTAAATTAGCTCATTATCATTACTCATTATCACAAAAAACAAATTAAATTAACAGTTTTATAATCACAGAAAAAAAACTAACAACCCGCCAAACTTTTCCGCAAGTTCGGTCCGCGCACGCGCTAAATTACCACTGTCGCCCGTAGGACATGCGCATGCGTCCTTTGTCAACGACAATTGACGACCATGGGACGATGGACCTACGTGCCTTGATACTTGAAGGGAATTTTTATCGAGTTTTCATAATTTTAGTTTCATACCTTTTTTTAAGTTCTTAACACGCCTTTATTTACTTTTAATCTTGGTATTATTAATTTTTCGGGATGTATTTTGAAATCCATGCATTGACGTAACTTATATATATTATTCTTGCTTCTGTTTTGTAACACTCGATACTTTAGAGGGAGTTCCTAGTAACTTAAAAATATATATTTTTTATTGATTTGTAATAACCCTTGTAGAATCAGCGAATCAAAAGTCGCACGACAATCTTACTACTAATATAAATGTGAAAGTTTGAATGGTTGCGAGTTTGTGAATTTGGATGTTTGTTAGTCAATCACGCCTTAATGGCTGAACAGTTTTGGGTGAAACTTGGAACACAGGTAAACCATGACCTAGATTAGGACATAGGCTACTTTTTATCCCAGAAAAGGCCGTTCACGCGAGCGGAGCAGCGAGCAAAAGCTAGTAACTAATAATAATACTAGCCCTGTATTATACTCGTCCCACTGCTGGGCACGGGCCTCCTCTACTGAATGAGAGGGGTTAGGCCTTAGTCCACCACGCTGGCCTAATGCGGGTTGGCAGACTTCAAACACCTTCGAAATTCTTATGAAGAACTTCTTAGGTATGCAGGTTTCCTCACGATGTTTCCTTCACCGTTAAAGCAAGTGATAATCAACAATTAATACACACATACTTATAAAAGTCAGAGGTGTATGCACTTGAGGCTGGTTTCGAACCTGCGACTTTCGTCTCGACAATCCATACCACTCCCCGCTGAGCTATCACTGCTTTTTTAGTAACTAATAATATAAGGATTTTTAAATTTAAATATACTCCAGTATTTATTATATTTCAAGCATCAAAGTTAGAATGTAGTATATCTATCCAAGGTATAAGGTACAATGTGCAGAGCCCCGATAAGGGGTATCATTCTTAGTGTCCATTTATGACTATGCTCTTTGTACCCTAATATTATAAATGCAAAAGTAAGTTAGTTTTTCTCTTTGTTATACTTTCACGCCCAAATCGATTAACCGATTGTGATGAGTTGTGGTACACAGATAAATGGGACCCTGGAGACGGTTGTAGGCTAAATGTATCCCGGTTATAGGCTACTTTTATCCCGGAAAAGTCTGATCACGCGGGCGGAGCCGTGAGCAAATACTATTTCCTGTATAAATGACACAACATCATATCAGCAGAAGTCTTAATATTTTTTTAAGACATGAAGACTGTATATAGATAGATTAGATGATTATATTATATGATTATATATAGCTTGTACATACTGTTATGTATTATGAGAACGTGACATATCAAGGGTTAAACAGATTTTCTTTAAACATAGCTAAGAACCATATCAATTAAACCAGCTTTCAAACAAAAAAATCCACATTCAAGTCGCTCCATTCGGTCCAGGCGCTACGATTTCACATACAGATACACACACCCACAGACATCAGTGAACAAACTTATAAAACCCCTCTTTTTTCTTCTACCACTTGCCGTCATCCCACTCGCAGTGGGGTCGGCGCAACATGCTTTCTTACACAATCTGTTAGAAAGATTTGACTTGTAATTTTTAGCACCGGCCGCCTGCCTGACGTCAACCTCTCTGGACAGAACACCCTCTTTTTTGTCAGGGGTTAAACATATAATGTTAGTTCAAAAGAAAGTACATTACAATTTCGACACGGCACTCCGTGTCGAAATTGATCCCCTTCTGAGCTCATTCGCTTATGGTGATCACTTTATTCTCATCTACAGCGATGGTAAACATCTCGACGTCCCGGAATCATTTCCAATTTATTTTTAATTGATCGCGTCACCGGCTAACGTGCGCAATAATTATCCATTAGAGCGTTGGACTAACCAACTGGCATAACACAGATCTCTTTCAAGGTCGTGGTTGATAGAGATTTAAAATTTGATTCGTTTAAATGAGTTAAGCACTGTGTACTAGTGTGAATAGAGTTAAGTACAAAACTAGTGTAAATCTATTTCAAAGTTAAAACAATCTATTTATAGAAAATAGATAAATTTGTATAGATCGGAGTGCTGGGCTACTAAGAAGATGGATGAGAAACGATTGCATGCAGCAGAAATGAGAATGTTGAGATGGATGTGTGGAGTAACAAGGATAGACAGAGTCAGGAATGAGCACGTTAGAGGGAGTTTGAAAGTGACACCTATGGTGGATAAGATGAAAGGAAACCGCCTGTCTTGGTATGGGGTTATGAAAAGAGAGGAAACATATGTGGGTAAGAAAGTGATGAATATGAATGTTGATGGATGGAAAGGTAGAGGAAGGCCAAAGAAAAGGTGGATGGAGTGTGTGAGGAAGGAAATGAAAGAAAGAGGGGTGAATGACGAGGCCACGGCTGATAGACATGTATGGAAGAAGAAGACATGCTGCGCCGACCCCAAATAGAATTGGGACCAGGGCAGGAGAATGATGAGTTAAAACAATCTTACATAAGATCATGCCTGGATCGCTGAAGAGATGGATAGAAGTACAACTGTCCGCTGAGCTTCCGACCCATAATAGGGGTCGAGCCTATCGCCATACCGGGCACAATTCCAGACTCCGGGCTGATACTGAGCATTTATTAATAGAAAAACCCAATATCACTTTTACCCGACCGGGGGATTGAACCCGAGATCTCAGCGTCGGCCTCAGTCGTAACGCATACGCATAACAACTACGCCACCGAGGCAGTCATCATATTTATTTATTTATAATGCTTTATTGTACATACACAGTAAAAAACTAAAAAGACAAAAAAACTTTTATATATAGTACAATTGGCGGCCTTATCGCTCAGGGCAATCTCTTACAGGCAGCCATAGGATGGAGATAAGAGCACGAATAAGAGAGGGCTGTCTAAGAGTACATGAAATAAGATTATATACAGTTTACAATAAGAATACATATATACCATATAACATCATACACACATACAAATACATACAATTATTTAATAATAATAATATTCATCAATGCCATAACACATGTTAGTGGGAGAGATAGCGGTCTTTCACAATCTTTTTAAAGATAGCCAGTGATGGAGCGCGCTTTATATCAACCGGCAATGCATTCCACAACCGAGTCGCCTGAACCGTAAAAGACTTGTCCATAAAAGAATCATAGTATTTTATATTACAAATATGAATATCACTGTGATAGATATTCTATGTTACACTAGATCTACGATTGCAAACTTCATTGCTTCGTATCGTTTTATAGCATAGGGGCTAAGGTCACTTTGCTTGGCCAGGATAAAAAAAAACATACTTCAGGATACTGTAGAATAGACGCATTCATAAGACCCTGGAAAACCCTAATTGCAATAAGACTTACCTTCAGCCCTGGCTCTTCGTTCGAATTCGTCGAACAGTCTGTTGACGTCATCGATCTCTCGCCTCAGCCGCCGCAGCTGAGGGTCGGCGGGATCTCCTTCCGCCAGCAACTTCTCCGCATCTTCGTTCAGAGCTCGACGGATGGCTTGACGCTGTTCCGCTCCCATTGCCACGAACTGGTGCACGAGAAAACAAAATGGCGGTTAATTCTCTATGTTTTGTAGCTACAGGGATCCTCAGATATCGATTTTGAAAACATTTAGAGATAAAACTAAAAAATGTAGGCTTGTGAAAATATAGACTTAATTAGCTTTTTATTTATATCTATGTCAGAATAAAAGCTAAGATTTTAATCAACACCACTTATATTTCCCCAAAAATAGCCGTTAATTTAATCAACACCAGTTATATTTCCCCAAAAATATCCGAAAATTTAATCAACACCATTTATATTTCCCCAAAAATAGCCGATAATTCTTCTATCCATCATTCCGTAACCGTCTCCAGAGTCCCACCTATCGCTGTACCAAAATTCATCAAAATTCAGCAGCAGATTTAGGCGTGAAAGCGTAACAAATAAAAAACAATCTCACTTTTGAATTTATAATATTAGTAAGGATACTCACTTGTGGAAAGTCCCATCCTTTAACGACTTTAATAGTGGCGAAGATCATGTTCTGCCGCATCCTCAGCTGCTTGCGCTGCCACAGTTGTATCACCTTCAACATACATGTCAACATTAGAACCATCGCGTACAACGCCGCGGCACACACACAGTCTTGTCAACGCATTGAATGTTTGGTAGATACTGACAGATAGAACAGGAGAGGGGGGATGTGAATTATAAACTGTTAGAAGAGATTTGGGTAAGGTACGTGTTAAAATGTTAGCTATAATGATGCTAAGTGATGCTATGTTTTTTAATAATAACGAAGTGGCGGGACCATCTCCTCCACTTAAACAAAGACTAACAACGGTTTCAAGTGAAAAAAATGTAGGAGTTTAAGGAGATCTTTGCGTGTAGTGGGACAATATAGTTGAAATAAAAAATCTTTATATTGAATTTAAATATCCATTAGAATAATTGCGAATAAGACCGCGGACCACATGGTGACTTATAAACGCATTGAATGTTGGATAGCTACTGAGAGATGATATAATATGGAGGTACAATATATTGTGTAACTGTTAGGAGAGAGTTAGGTAAGGTATATGCTAAAGTGTGAGCGATGCGATAGTAATGCTAATTATTTAATAAGTAACTTTTTGTCTATTATATTTGAACAATACAAAGTCAACAATACAATTGAATGAATGGTGGTAATGTATTTATAGATATAAATAAGGCCAAAGTGTAAAGTCTGAGCAATACTGACGTCATTTGACTTTATTATTGACGATATTGTTTAATATAAATGAACAGCGCAGTCATGACCAAATAATTAATTAATATCTTTGGTAACATTTTTGTTACATATAACTATAACTTATTTAAATGTACAGCATAATTTAAATACCAAAACAGTTTTTTCACTTGTACAAAAGGTGCAAAAATAAAATATCCTTTTTCCCAAAAATAAGCTAATTTTTTTACCAATTTATCTCCAATCTAACCACAATTGTTATATACAAAGCTATAAACTTAGCTTTCGATGTGTCACAACTTAATACTGTTTGTTTACATTATTATCGGATAGATAATTACTTAATTAGTAATGTATTTGTATAAGTTTATTTACATTATTTATTTTCCATTCATGCCACAGAATACACACAGATGTTATTGTTTTTATTATGAGCTCAAGCCTATATCTCTGAAGGGATTGGCAGAGATACGAATACTGTATCTACGATTCGCTGTCCTTCCCATAATGTGATAGGGGGCGTGCTTATCGCACTGTACCTACTACATTAAATTTATTTCTAGGTTTCTTCGCCTTAAGCCGGTCGAAGGCAAAAGTCATGGCTACGGAACATCCAAGAGTCGATAGTAACGCTGTTTACATTAAGATGTTCCGAACGCTGCTGAACTATTTCGTCTCGCAATAGATATTATAAAATACTGTATGCTGAACTGACTGAAGTGATAAATACAAATATATAACTAAATGTCAATTAAATCTATAAGTTTTACTTTATAACAAAATACTCTCCAATTCAATAATGACGACTCTCCCATACTTTAGGAAATTCAACATTTATTTACTTTTATCAAACTTCATCCGGCTAGAAGGACCAAAATCGTACACTTAATCTGCCTCACTAGTCTACCTTCTGGCACGGCGCCGGGTAGTTGTACCTCGGTACCAGAGACAATACATCACACTCACCCTGTCTAAAGCGTTCCTCAGTCGTCCCGCGGCGTCCAACGCGTCCTGGCACGGTGGGGGTAGAGCTACCACGGCGCCGGGTAGTTGCACTTCGGTACCCGCTCCACCTAATCGTACTCGCCAACGGCTGCGGCCTGAGTTGTCGACCACAGTCACTGCAGAGCCTTTTTCGATGGCAACCTGAGGACAACATATTAATATTGAAGTACAGGAATACAAGTTATTATTATTATGTGGATTTGGGGCATGACGTTATTTCCACTGCTGTATATCCCTCTGCCTGCCGTAAGAGGCGACTAATGGTGGCTATGGGGAGTCGTAAACACGTAATGTCGGGCTGTTGTAGCGTCCGCCGTACATTTAACTACATTATGCGACCCCCCGAGATGGACAGCAGCGCTGGTGGTTGGCCTTGTAGATGCCGTAGACTCCGAACGCGTCCTTCTGTGGGCGAGTGAGTGAGAGCGCACTGAGTTGACGTCATATTAACTTGTATTAGTAGGGATCATAATAATGGTATCTACAACTACTGTCTTATCTCTCCAACCTATAGATTTAAACATAATCACGAGCAGTGGCGGATTTGCAATCTTGGCCGTCTTAGGCCCTAGGCCATGTAGGAAGTACCAGCCGCCCCCTTCCCAGCACCCATTGACTCTTGTTATCATTAGTGAAATTTTTTCGCGATTGGGCGCCTCTAATATCTAGCCGCCCTAGGCCCGGGCCTACTGGGCCTTAGGGCAAATCCGCCACTGACGCACGAACAGTGCCTTAGCTATGTATGAACTAAAAGAGGATTATATACCAAACTTTAGGTTGGTCAATTTATCAACCGTACTCAGGGCTACATTTAATATATCTACCTCTTTTTATCACTCTCTCTCTCTCTCTCTCTCTCTCATACACTACATAAGTTAGAAAGAGACCGCACTCACACTGGCATGTTTGTACGCGCAGACTGTCTCCGCCCTCAAGGGTCTGGTGACTGGAGCCCGGCGTTGTTTGACCGGCCTGATCTCCTGAGATTCCTCCACTAGTCTGGAGACAGCAGCGCCGTGGGTGTTCAGCTCCTCGCGAAGGTCTTGCATGCCCTTGAGCAGACGCTCTCCTTGGTCCAGGGTGAATTCAGATTGGGAGAAAGTTGTATTTAGACCTTCTTCTCGTCTGGAAAAACATGGGTTATTAGGGTAAATGCCCTCAAATTTGCTACATGGTTATTTCGAAGTGGATTGCAGTGGCAAACCACAGATGCAATAGTAATTAAGTAATAGTAATAGTGCCATTACAATTAATTCTTCATAATAATAATCCATATCCTAGCATGACAAAGGATTGTTGATTTAGTAAAGTATATCAGTAATTAAAAATATGGTCACTAAGAAACAATAGATCACTTCTTAAGACCCCATCAGCATACACAAGTGAAGATGCCCCATGAATGCCAGTTTTCTTCCAGTTTATTGTTCCAAAATAATCGTCACAATATTCTGCGAATATAACAAAATTATACCATACAGTAATAACTTACTTCAATATCCATTTCTCCGCTTCCTTGACCTCCTCAAAGTAGTTGTGGTATTGCGTGGTGTGTTTCAGATGTGTTTCGAGACATAGGGTCAGTTGGAGCACCCACGCCCATTGCGACTGCATCACCTGCAAATAAAAAAAACCTTCCAGTCAACAAACACAAAACAGTACTGCTCATGTCATTACCAACGGTAATCAATGAGCGCTGTCCTATCTCTATAGACACAAATGATACTCTTTTTTTATATAGTATTGGCCGGCAAACGAGCAAGTGGGTCACCTGATGGTAAGTGATCTCCACCGCCCATGTACGTCCACAATACTAAAGTAATTATGGGCGCGTTGCTGACCTTAAAGGAAAGGGATAAGTTAGGGATTGGTAAGGGGAGAGGAATTTGGGCCTCCGGATATCTCACTCACCGTTCGAAACGCAGCAGCAAGCTGCTACTTTACGCCGGTTTTCTGTGAGACAGTGGTAATGACCCGGACGAGCCGGCCCATTCATGCTGTAGACAGAACTGTCTACAGCGTGGCTCTACCACTCAAAAATTCCTGGCAAATTAGTTCAAATGAAAAAACTTTCAAAAGTTTTTAATTGCCTAATACGTCCATAAGAAAAACAACACGTCTCTACACAATTTTGAATCTATCTCCACACAATATTGAGGGGTGTTTCGAGGTTTGGATGAAACACTTCTTTTTATTAAGACAGATGACTATATTATGTGATAAGAGTGACTATCGATAGTGTTAATCGATTCTAAACATGAAGTTTTATAGTAGCTGTCGATTAAAGTCATATACATAACGATAGCGTTGTGAGTATCAATAAATACTGAGTCTCGATATTGATAATTGATTTTATAACAAAATCGATGCATTACATACCTGTAAATGCGTTTCGATAGTCTTCGTAGCTGGGTGGTGTTGGGCGATAAGTGCCTCTCCCCGGTCGATCACGTTGCTGAACTGCAGCTCTCGCTTCTCCAATAGCGACATCAGTTGCTGAGGGAATATCAAACTTATTAGCTAGTTGCTAAGAATTGTTTTGCTTTGGTTGTGGTTTGAAAAAGTTAAGGCCGGTTGCCGAGTTATATTTGAATCTGATGCTCATAAACTCTCTTTAACTGCCTCGGTGGCGCAGTTGTAATGCGTACGCGTTACAATTGAGGCTAACTCTGAGGTCTCGGGTTCGATCCCCAGGTCGGGTAAAGTGGTATTGGGTTTTTCTATTACGAAATTCTCAGTATCAGGCCGGAGTCTGAAATTTGTGCCCGGTATGGCGATAGGCTCACCCCCTATCACATCATGGGACGGAGATACGCTCGGCGAAATGTGGGTGTACTAGTTACACCTCTGCCTACCCCTTCGGGGATTACAGGCGTGAGTGCGTATGCGTATGCTCATAGAGCAGGGTTTATTTATGGTAGATCTTGTTACATATCTTAACAAACAAGAAGGAAGAAATATATTAGTTAAAATCAAATATCACCACATTTCATGGTCACTACCAGGGTTTTATCTTTTTATTTATTACTTTTAAGGGAGGAATGAAACGATACAATGCGTCTTTAAAAGTAACTGTTAATCGATTGAATAATCGATAGAAGTCCATAAAAATATTTTACAAGCACTTTCGCATCGATTTAATTTCACGATTAAATAAGCACATCGATAATAAAACAACAAGCAACACAGAATAAACTAAGTATAAATTTAAAAAAAACATCAAATGGTGTAAAACAAACCTCGCTATCTTCTCCGAATGAATGCTTGCACGAGAAACAAAACATATTGTAACTTATTGTGAAAACTTATTATTATTTACACATCAATGGGGTGTTTCAGCGTGAACGCATGAGTGTACTAAGTGATAAAGTGGCTATCGACAAATAATGTGAATCTAGTCTCTACATAGAGTAATGTAGATTGGTTATCGATACGTCATTTAATAATATAAGGTTGAGACTGTCGATACATCGTGAGTGGATTGAATATCTACACTGAGTATAGTAGATTAGTGGTTCTCGATAACATTAGAGTTGTAGTGAATCTATTATTTTGTATGTTATATATTGTCGATGAATTATTTAAAGTACAACAATTTTTGTGCTTTTTATCATGTAGTGTGTTTATATAAGTGGCATTGCCCATTATATAGTTAGTAGCAATATCAATGCACTTTTGAAATAATATAATAATATATTTGATAGTCGATGACGTCATTTTTTTAAGGAAATTGGAAATTTAGGAATGTCAATTATGTTATAAATTATTTATTTATTTATTTATTTATTTATTATGATGAAAGATCAATAAAAACTACAAAATATTACAATCGAATTACCAAGAATATGATGTATTTGAATATTATGACTATTATATCACTAAAAGTATATAAATATATCAAAAATTGTTAAGAAAAAAAATTTAATTTGCTGTTATTTAATTTTAAAAAATACTCGTGGAAAGCATTATGAACCATAGTTCATGAAGTAATCGACATCGCCAAAAGCTGATAGCATCGATACTTGCTGCCGACTTTGTCAAATCTACGGCATATTTAGTGTGGTATCTTAAAAAAGAGAAATGTTAAACTCTGACGAATGACAATTGTGTAAACTATAATCGATCTGTACATGCCAAATGGAGATTCAGTAAGAATTAATATCTTACTTATCAACCACCTTACACTAGCTCAAAACCGGAATAGTAAATTCCAGTGGGCCGCGTTTTGAAATTAGCCAGTGTTTATCCAGTTACTTTAAAGGCTCGTATATCGTCTAGTGGTTGATAAAACTAATGAATATTTACCGCCACATAGATTTTATTTTACATTGTAGAGTCAAATACGATACGAGTGTTTGACCATATACTATCGATATCGATATAAAGAGTAATACCTCTTTGTTTACAACAAAAGCTAGACTATGACGTCACGAAACCTCGATTCAGCATGCACTTATAATTACGGATCAAAGGTCTAAACAGTCACCGTATAAGAACATCGCGTACTCAACATCTTGACCGTGGGTAATGCATTACAAATATGATCTAGTACGCACCGCAGTAACGAAAGTGTACGAACTAAGCACCCATTTTTTTATATTCAGAATGAAGTATATTGGGTGTTGTGGGACCGTAAGTCCCTCGTACTTCCCTAGTGTAGGATCAGGACTATGTGTATGACAGTCGAGTGTATTATTACTCACGGCGTCTGTTAAGACGATTGATTAGTGCTTACAACACAAGCTTCAGTATTGCTAATCCCAATTCTCACCTCATAGTAGTGCTGTACAGCTGGTAGATTGATATGAGGATCTGCCCAGTCCCTGGACAGTTCCACCTGCTCCTTCTCGTTGAGCCAGTTCAGCTCCGCGGTCGCTGATTGGAGGAAGTCTTGGAGGGCATCCAGATCGGAAATGCTGCGAAGGAAGATTAAATATTTAGCATAATTATTGCACAACTTATTTCTTTATTATTACACATAGAAAACCTAAGAAACAAGTATGAAACATAAGTTTTCACTTATGGCCGTTCCCTATATTCAGTCTGTCTCTGGTTTTGCTATACCGGCGATAGAAAATTGTATCTATTTTCCATTTGACCGTCCCAATAAACTTGTCAATGATAGTCAATCTTATTCTTCATTGCTGTCTATCGATGAGAGGACTGATAGTTAACTACAGATATACAACACTATGAAAATGACAGTTCAAGCTTTCCAATATTTTTTAAGTGCTTGTTACCGCTGTCTCACAGAAAACCGATGTTAAGAACTGTAGAGACTATTGCGTTTCGTACGGTCAGTGAGATATCCTGAGGCCCAAATCCCTGTCACCTTTCTACTCCTTAATATCAATTTTCTTTAAGGTCGGTAACGTGCCCATGAATATTCTTGTATCGTGGACGCTCATGAGCGGTGGAGACCACTGACCATCTGGTGACCCCCTTGCCCGTTTGCCGGTCTCTGTTTTAAAAACCCTGTGATATTAAATTATGCTCACCGTTTAGTGCTAGTTGATAGCAACTCGGCATACAATTTCTGCAACTGGCTCAAATGTTGGTTGTACAGGTTCAAATCCTCGCCGCTAAAGTTGGCACGGTTGTGGACGCATTGCTCCACCTGACATGACAAATAATTTTAAATCTTAGTGGTTGTATTTAAAATATATTATTCTTGAATCACTGATTTAATTTTTATCGATATTGATCGAATTATGACGTGACATTCGCAGTTTGAAAGAAAATATTTTGATTCTTTTCTTCCTTTCACTGGTGTAAATAAATAAAAAGTTTTTTTACATAGGAAATACATATGTATATCCTAGGTCACGGAAGTCAAAATAAAATTGGGTTTATACTAGCTCGAATCTTCATAAATATATTCACGGTCAATTTGTTTGGGATATACCATTTAAAAAAATGGTGTAAAAACTACAAAAAACATCCGCCAGTCACACACATAGTCCTGACCCCACACTAGGTTAACCTGCACGTGGGTAACAGGACCTACGAGGGACTTGCGAACCCACAACACTCAGACCGGAAATAAATATTTGTGAATGACTCGTCCATTTACGAATGTCGATGTGAGGATCGAACCCATTCACAGCCAATTTCTCGGCTCACTACTGTGTTATAGTATCTTACCTTGGAATGGAATTGGTCGATCTGTTTATGTTCACGTTGGTGTTTGTCCAGCTCGTGTAGTACTGAAGGCAAGTCAGAACCGTAGTCCGCCTCGTGGAGCTTTTTCTGAAAGGAAAATATTAATTTAATAATGATAAAAGTATTTACTACCAGGTTCTACTATGGACCCAAAATCACACATAAGTCCATATTCAAGAACGACACTCAAGGTACAAACATCAGCATTAGCCCGCGAAATTTAATTTGTGTTTATTATTTTGAAAGTCACAACTCGACTCTTGGACACATCGATAAAGCTAGTTTTGCGCATAAAATAACAATGAGTTATGTTCCAAAATTACTAATTTGGGATAATATTAAGTCTTTCGTCAATTTTAAAGTGTTATAAAAGCTTTTTTGATAATTACTATAACTATTATGAAGTAGATAAACACTAAATGTTTTTGCAAAAAATATTTTCATCGATATATTATGTCGGAATATCGAGTTCCGATTTTAAAACAACCAAAAAACATAAATTTCGACGCCTTATACCGATATTCGAGCTTAAGTGTAGATTTCTGTATTGTGATACGTCCGTTTTATTTAGCGCTAAAATAAAACCTACTCAAAAAAGAAAAGCTAAAAATACAAAGTACAAAATTTTGAGTCAATATGAGTCAAATATTGCAATTATTGGTAGACATTATTTTATTTTATTAAAATGTTTATTGTTTTGTTAACTTTATTGAAACAATATTGTTTTAAATTCTTTTTTCATCAGTTAATAAAATAACAAAACAATTAAGACATGTTCTTACCAGTCTCTCCTTACACCACTTGACGGCTTCGCTGAGCAGTTGGAACTTAGGGTCTGCATCATGTACCCTGGTCTCCAGTACGGTCCTGGTCTCCCTGTGGACAGTGGTCTGCTGCACCGGCATGCGCACTGAGGACAGCCGCGGCAGGAGTCTGCCAGTGAAGGCTTGACGGGCGTTCAGCCATCGGTCGTGAAGTTGTTGTACGCTGAGGATTAACAAAAAAAAAGCATTTTATATTATACATTCAATAAAAATACATACGCACTCACGCCTATAATCCCCGAAGGAGTAGGCAGAGGTTTAACTAGTACACCCACATTTCGCCGAGCGTATCTCCGTCCCATTATGTGATAGGGGGCGAGCCTATCGCCATACCGGGCACAAATCCAGACTCCGCGCTGATACTGAGCTTTTCGTAATAGAAAAACCCAATACCACTACCCGACCCGGGGATCGAACCTCAGCGTTGGCCTCAATCGTAACGTGTATACATTATAACTGCGCCACCGAGGCAGTATAAGTAAATAAAAATATAAAAATATATAAGTAATACTAATAAAAATATATTTAAAATTATGACGAAAATTTAAATTTGAGTTATTCCTTTTAAACTGTTGATAACTTTGAATCTTATCCACTTGCCTCCTGCATGGCATTGGGTTGAGCTCATCATCGTGAGACATAAAATGTTAAGTCTCATGATACCCAGTATTTTCACTGACTAATGGTCAAACCGGAATACAAGTGCTTACATACTGCTACAGGGCGCGAGAAATAGACAAAGCGGTGGTATCTACCCAAAAGACCCCTCGCATACGAGGGCCCACCACCTAGTAGGTAGTATGATATGCTGACTATTGACTGCTATAAATATGTGATTCTCGCAACTCACCGCCTATGTAACTCGTTGGCCTGCGGGTACCGTCCGTCCCTGAGCGCGTGCGAGTCCTGGAACATCTCCTGTATGGTGTGCTCCATAGCGCGCAGCTCCTGCTCGATCTGCTCGGCCGCCATCTTAGCGTCCGCTGGATGTACGCCGCGCTCAACGCGACGAATCTCGCTTTCTGTATGACGCTCGACGTTGTCTAGGCCGGATTCGGTTTGTTTTATATCTCTGTGGGAGTGAAAAGTGATATGATTTTTTTAAATATGATAATCAATTATAGGGTGAACTTGTACCTCTGCCTACGCGTTTGGGGATAAAGACGTGAGCTTATGTTTGTTAACTAATTGTATACATGATAAACAATGATATTTTGATTATTATGCAAATGATCCGGTTCGAAGGACCAAAATAGAGAGGTAAATAAAACCAATTTTATAGTTAATCTAAGCATTCACTGGGTTCGCATTAAGCCCATACAGGACGGGCAGAGAACGTATTATCATGAGTGACCATAAACACCATATTTCTTTGCACTATATAATCTACTAATACTGGAAGAATCAAGTCTAATGATCACGCCGACCTAACGCTGAAAAAAATAAAAATCATAGAGACCTGTGCAGTTTCTCAGCTCGCCGCTGCAGCCGTTCCAAGCGACGTATTTCGTCGGTGAGGTCTCGGTCCCGTTCCTGATGCGCCATCAGCAGCCGCGCCCACGCTTGCTCCAGCGCGTCCGGCCGTAAAGTCGGCTCTATGTCACACTCACCTACTGTCTCAAAATATTTCTGCAACGATGATAATGCTGGTTAGTATAAACACGACGACGTAAACTAGCAGCTTGCTGTTGCGTTTCATATGGTGAATAAGATGTCTGGTGACGACCCCTATCCGCTATCCTTCCCAATCCCTTAATCCATTTCCTTTACGTTCGTTCGTTCGTTCATAATCTTTCTGATATCGTGGGTTCATGGATGGTGGAGGTCACGTACCATCAAATGACCCAATTGCTCGTTTACCAGCCTCTGCTATAAAAAAACCACGACTCGACATGGATCACAGCATAATTCCCAAATAATGTTTAGTATTCTATACTGACCTCAAGCTCCCTGTACTGGTGGAAGAGCTTCTGTTTCTCGCGCTGCCTGAGCGGCACCTCTTCGTTGCGGAATCGCGTGCTCTCGCTGAGCAGCTTCTTCATTTCTATCAAAGTTGACGGGAAAGCACGGTCCTGCAATAACAACATCAGTTGCTAGAATATGACGGCACTTTATAAATATAAAAATCAATATAATGGTCAATTTATGAAGATATTACAAAATTAAAGTGACTAGTACATACATACGCACTCACGCCTGTAATCCCCGAGGGGGTAGGCAGAGGTGTAACCAGTACACCCACATTTCGCCGAGCGTATCTCCGTCCCACAATGTGATAGGGGGCGAGCCTATCGCCATACCGGGCACAAATTCCAGACTCAGGGCTGATACTGAGTATTTCGTAATAGAAAAACCCAATACCACTTTACCCGACCCGGGGATCGAACCCGAGACCTCGGCGTTGGCCTTAATCGTAATGCGTATGCATTACAACTGCGCCACCGAGGCAGTCTCACTACAAATTAAATATAAAAATCAATATAATGGTCAAGTTATGAAGTTTTAACAAAATTAAAGTGACTAGTTTGGACTCGTAGTCTCTGCCTGCTCCTTTTAAAAACAAATTTAAGAATATATGAGATATGACGGCACTCATTACCACTATTTAGTTAAAAACTAGAAAAAAATACTTAGAAGCCTACCCTCATTCTGTCAATACAACAACATTGGCCCCATATTATTCACGTTCCACTGCTGGGCACAGGCCTCCTCTATTAAATGAGAGAAGTTAGGCCTCAGTCCTTAGTAATATCGTCACAGAGAAGAAAAAACTTCTAGTAGCAATTAATAACCTAATAGAACTTGATTTAATATTAGAGTATCAATTATAGGATATGCAATAAAATGACAACTAATTTCCTATCACAAACTGGTATTGAACCATTATACTGGGATTGACATATGAGAACCTGTACTTAACTGGGACGTAAAAGATATAAATTATTAATATAAATCAAGAATAACTTGCTACTTGTTATACGCGTTTGACCGTCACTAGATATAAACTAGAACGGAAACATGTAATGCTGCGATACAATCACAAGTTTGAGAAATATGACCCATTGCATTGCATTGACCTAATAAACAATCAATATTTTCTATGGATAACACCTTTTAATTTAAATAAGGGGTCTCAAAACCTATGTCATTTCATCCTTTTCATGATCCTATGAGACGATAAATCTCGTTAAATCTTCTTCCACCTGCTCTTTATCTCACTCTCAGTGGGGTTGGCGCAATATGCTTTTTAATACATGTTACAGAAAGATTTGGCTTGTTGTTTTTACGACCAGCCGCCTGCCTGACAACAACCCCTCTCGGGGAAAGAAACATTTCATCTCACTAATAATTCTTCAAAATCGTTCTTTTATCAGGCCTTGAAACGTATGTTTGACGCGACTTTGAAACTTTTCATTGAACTATGGTCCTCAAAGTTAGATTATTGGTCCTTCAAGTCGTAATATTGGTCTTTCGAGCCAGATTATAAGTCATTCGAGCCAAACAATTAGTCCTCCAAACTAGACTATTACCGGATTAATAGTCATTTTAGTCAGATTATTGGTCCTTCAAGCCGGACGATTGTTCTTTTAAGCCGGATTATTGGTCCTTCAAGCCGGACCAATGGTCCTTCGATCCGGACTATTAGTATTTCGAGCCAGATAAACCCACCTGCATTAGCGCGCACTTCTCATGCAGCCAGGCACGGTGTTGCGCAGCATGCTCGGTGTAGGCGGCGGCGCGACGCTGAGACTCGGCGTCGAACAACGGATGCACCGGCGGCGGCTCCGGGAACGTCTCGTATAGAGACGAGATGTACGTGATGAGGGACTTCTCGTCCGGCTCGTGGGTGTCGACATCTGCAAGTAAGAAATGTGAGTCAATTAATTAAACTAGACCAATGGTAGTATACTATACACAAGGTAATGATAAGCCTTATTTTTCTTCTTTTTCCACCTACACTTATCCTACTCATAGTGGGATCGGCGCAACATGCTCTTTAACACATGTTACAAAATGATTGTAGGTAGGAAGGAAACATTTTAGGTTATTATTTTTACGAATAATAATCAATCCTTATTTATTATCTCAGAGTATGAAATAGATGTTTAATGGAAATGTACAGTTTTTAGAATCAGTGACATCGTTTATGCATCAAATACTCCGAAATAATGAAGGAAACGTTATTATAACACCTCATACTGAGCGCGAACGCAAAGTGACGATTTCATTAAACGTCATTGGTTAGTTTTGGTGCTAAATCAAAACAGACCAATCATGTACAAAGAATTGGACACTTCGCAACGAGCTTACTAAGTGTCGTTTGTGAATACGGGCCTCAAAGTTGTAATCTCTCAGTCTTAAGATATTAACAATTATTATAATTCTAAAAGGCACTCGCGCGTTTTGTTGTTACGCTATATCCCGAATCATTCTGACCTCAAGCTCTTTATCGATAATTGATATCAAGATGACAGGTTACACAAGTTCACCACATAAAGAACAATCAGCAATGATTGCTGTGATTAAACGTCGCTTTGTGGCGTGCGATCGTTATGATAACAATAAAAGTGGAGGGCCGAGGTTGTAATGATTATTTACGCCTAACCATCCGGCGAATGCGTCGTGCTAGCAGATCATATTATAAACTTAACTTCTTAGAAAATATTATAAATATACACATACTTATATGGACTCACGCCTGTAATCCCTGAAGAGGTAGGCAGAGATGTAACCAGTACACCCGCATTTCGCCGAGATTATTTCCATCATGTAATGTGATAGGGGGCAAGTCTATCGCCATACCGGGCATAATTCCAGACTCCGGGCTGATACTAAGCATTTCGTGGTAGTAAAACCTAATATTACTTTTACCCGTCCCGGGGATCGAACCCGAGATCTCACCACAGCAGTCATACCGCGTACGCATTACAACTGCACCACCGAGGCAGTCAAATATCAATAATAATGAACGTGCAAATCTACATAACTCGATTTTCTAAGTGGTAGGTCTCTCGTATGCGAGAGCCCGTCTAGATAAGTACCACCGCTTTGTCTATTTCTACCGCCATGTAAGCACCGTTGTGTTCTGATTTGAAGGGCATTAAAGCCAGTGAAATTACTGGATTTTATGAGGCTAAAGAGAGTAATACATTGCCTTCCAGTACTTTGTAATTCAAAATTAAGCGTGGTATTACTTTTAATAATGGACAGGTGTGTTGGTTACCATCAGGCAATCGACGTTCACGTCTCTTCATTCAGGCTAATTAAAACAAAATAGTTTCTTATGACAAGGCATCCAATAGCTCATCACAGTGACACACCAAAGTCACTCAAGAATCTTTCATACAAATATGATCGAAATATATTTAATATGCAATCCATACGAATCCATAAACCATTTGCATATTCCATACACTTATGACGTCACAAAGAACGCCATGAACGATGCCATAAGAAAAGGTGACACAGAAGGACGACACAGTTGACGCGCGTTGGAAAACCCGCTTATATATCTGTCTCGTTCACTCTTATGGTTTGTTATGCGTATGTGAGTAGGACGAAATGGGACGTGTGTTGAATTTTGGATAGTCACAAGTTGATTGATAGATTGTAATTAAAAGTGTTGCATTCATTAGTTGACTTACTTGGAAGTTTATTAAGGTAGTAAATCCATGGAAATAAGATGACAAGAAACGTAACTCAAGCAAAAAAATGACCCCAACAAAACTTTGTGCAAGGGGGTGGGGCTATGAAGGTCTGTGCAGCTCGTTCATTCATCAATTCATAATAATTTATTCATGATCTCTAGTTGACACTTAATACGTCAAATTTTTTGCGTGGTGCAGAACGTCGTATCTCGATTTAGAAATTTAGACATTAACTTTTTGGAAATAAAGTTGATTTTGAACGTTCATTAATTTTCGTTGCGTGTATGAGTGTTACGTGTGATTTTACCTTTGCATGTGTAAGTGGAGCCGTATTTCTGGCAGATTCATATGAGAGTTATCGTTCTAGTTATCTTATTTCGATGAGTAAATCACACGCTCCAGTTGTTGAACATTTTATATATGGCATAGTGGGTCACCTGATGGTAAGTGATCTCCACCGCCCATGTGCGCCCACAATACCAAAAGAATCATGGGTGCGTTGCCAACCGTAAAGGAAAGGGATAATTAAGGGAATGGGAAGGGGAGGGGGTTTGGGCCTCCGAAGATCTTACGCACCGCATGAAACGCAGCAGCAAGCTGCTACTTTACGTCGGTCTTCTGTGAGACAGTGGTAACGACCCAGACGAGCCTATCCACACATGCTGTAGACAAAAGTGTCTAAAGCGTGGCTCTACCACTCAATAAATAAAATAAAATTCCTTACACGATATTTCATTATACTTACTACAAAAAAATACAGAAAACCTACACCGTGAACGAGGCTGTATGGACTCAATTCCTTCGCCTCTGAGAATTAAAATAAAACCAACCCTTCTGCCCCACCTCTTCGCACCGCACCATATTATAGTAAACAATAGCTCGTAAAAAATAAACAATTGTATGTAACCTGCACAAGCGTATAGGTCAAGCGATTGTTTAGTTATGTCTGCCTCGGTGGCGCAGTTGTAATGCGTACGCGTTACGATTGAGGCTGACGCTGAGGTTTCAGGTTCGATCCCCGTGTCGGGTAAAAGTGATATTGGGTTTTTCTTACGAAATGCTCAGTATCAGCCCGGAGTGAGAATTTGTGCCCGGTATGGCGATAGGCTCGCCCCTACCACATCGTGGGACGGAGATACGCTCGGCGAATTGTGGGTGTGGTGCCTACCCCTTCGGGGATTACAGGCGTGAGTGCGTATATGTATGTGTTTGACTATAGACTGCCAACTAATATGAGAATATATTGTTCTGACGAGTTATGTCGTTCTGTTTCGAAGTGGCTTTTCTTTATTATCTTGAGTGACGAGCAGATCGCTCGCCTGCTGTAAGCGCCATATCAACACAACACAGAACCTTGAACTACAAAGCACTGCATGGCATAATACTGCGCTCGACACCTCGAGACATAAGTCTCATAATTCCCAGTAATTTCACTAGCTTCAATGTCCATCAAATCGGAACACTGGCGAAATAAATAGACGGCGCGGTGGTACCAACCCACACCGCCTAGAGGGACCTACCACCTTGTTAGTATAGTAAGTAGTTACTATTAGTTACCAACAATATTTACCTGTCGGTAACCTGTACCCGTATAGATCAGAATGTTCGCTACATAGTTATGCATCAATAAGTATTGTTCGATTCTCAAACATTATCGAGGCTTATTGCGCGTGACGGAATATGTATGAGCGAGATGATGTCATTGAAATATATGCGTCTCTTTCTTTCATATTTATTTCTGGTAATAGTTTTAAGAAATTACTAAGAAAAAAAATTAAGTCTGATGATTATATTATCCGGTATTTGTTTTGTGTTGTTTAGTTAAAATTAAGCTATAGTTTAATTTAAATTTTCTTTTTTTATAATTGATATTTGTGTTATCTATCTAAAGTATTGCAGCGCTTGTTCACTTTGTTCATAAAATATGTATTACTTTACAGTGGAAACTTTGTTAGATTGTGTAAAATTTAGTTTTTATTATTTTGTAACTGATATTATTCTGTGTGTTTCCTTAATATCAATAAATAAATAAATAAATAATAGGGTGGTACTCACAATGTGAAGGGTTTTAGACACATGTTGCTTGTAGATATTGCTTTAAGTGTAATTAGCGTACAAACAGAGAGACAGACAGCAGACAGCGAGTTTGCTTTATACTATGTGTTGATCATTGGTCATTTTCCATATAGATTCAGAGTATGTAACTTTACCACTAAAAATATCTCCAACACAATTAAATTGACCGTCTGAAAAAGTATATATTATCAGAAACTCACCTTCAGGGTCCAGTAATCTGGTGACTCCATACTCCTTCTCGACCACGTGGAACGCGGTCTCCAAGCGCTCACGGACTTGTCTTGATCTGTTGAACAACACATAATATTAGTTATGAATATGATGTCAAACATTATTTAAATATTAACGCAAAAAAACAGTATTCAGTAAGCATGCAAAAATGAACTTTACAAAAACTACACAGATGGCAAATAAAATACGGGTTCATAAGAAAATTCAGCTAAGCATTTTAAATAAGTTTTTTTATTGGCATGAATGACGAATCGGGTAGGTCGTTCGCCTGATGGTAAGCGTCACGCCTGCCCATAAACATAAGCAACACCACACAGAACTTTGAATTTACAGCGCATAGTACTGTGAGCTCATCACCATAAGATGTTAAGCCTCATAATGTAACTTCACTGGCTTCAATGGCCTTTATACCGAAACACAACAGTGCTTACACACTGCCGCTTGGCGGCAGAAATAGACAAGACGGTGGTACCAACCCAGACGGCGTCTCACACCTACATACTACCTAGTACACACCTACAAAAAAAATATCCCATCTAAGTAACGACAATATTTCTTCTTCCACCTGCCCTTATCCCACTCGCAGTGGGGTCCGTACAATATGCTTTTTTTTAATACATGTTACAGACAGATTTATCTTGTAGTTTTTACGACCGGCCGCCTGCCTGACGTCAACCCCTATGACGAGAAAACACCCAGACCCGAAACATATTGTGGATCATACAAAAATTAATTGTCTCGGTGCGGGAATTGAACCCGCGGCCTCTCACTTCAATAGCCGACTCGACCACTTTACCACGGAGGCTGTCATACATATATACATATGCACTCACGCCTGTAATCCCCGAAGAGGTAGGCAGAGGTGTAACCAGTACACTCACATTTCGCCGAGCGTATTTCCGTCCCTTATGTCCCGCCATACCGGGCACAAATTTCAGACTCCAGGCTAATACTGATCATTTCGTAATAGAAAAACCCAATACCACTTTACCCGACCCGGGGATCGAACCCGAGACCTCAGCGTTGGCCTCAATCGTAACGCGTACGCATTACAACTACGCCACCGAGGCTGTCAACAATATTGATTGTAGCCAAAGAACAGCTAAAGCACGCTCACCTGATATTACGCCAGTCAATCAGATCAGGACGGTTCCTGTGTATGAGCGCATTGAAGGCCAACCCGTCGCGCCACGAGGATGTGAAGTCAGACACCCTCACACCTGGATATTTAGCCGTGGAGCGACGCGCCCAGCTCAGGAGCGCCTCGCGTGCTGTCACATTAGCTTCTTGGCCCACCACTATGTCGGATATCTGTTGACAATTGAAAAGCAGTATTAATACAATGGTCAAATCAAAATATAATATACTAGCCTTTGCTCGCGGCTCCGCCCGCGTGAACGGCCTTTTCCGGGATAAAAAGTAGCCTATGTTACTCAGTTATAATGTAGCTTCCTAACGGCAAAATAATTTCTGAAATTGGTCCAGTAGTTTTTAATTTTATTCGTTACATACAAAACACAAATCTTTCCTCTTTATAATATTAGTGTAGATTAAATGCATCAAATATACATCAACTAGTTTGTATAATAGCGGAACGGCCTTTTCCGGGCTTAAAAGTAGCCTATGTCCTAATCCAGGTATTGGTCTACCTGTGTGTCAAAATTCAACCAAAACCATTCAAATCCAAATTCACAAACTCAAAAACATCTAAACTTCGACATTTATAATAGTAGTAGGAAGTAGGATTTGTTTTTTTTTTTTTTTTTTTTTTATCCTGGCTCGGCAAAGTGACTACGCTACACCTGATAAATGACGTATGATGACGTCATATTTTAACTCTAACGCCATTTTTACTCTTATACAGCTCAATAATTGTTATTCTGATTTAGTAATATTGTATTCGTAATTTTATTGAATTTGGTCTTTAGCTCATATTACAGATTTTACACAAAAAGGTGAAACAAAAAGGTGACACAAACATTTTGACAAACAAATATTTTTTGGGAGGTGGGAGGGTAACTGATCATTTCTGCACTCGACTGGATAGCTACCACCGTATACATAGTGAAAAATCCGCCATGGTGGCTCGTATAGACGAGATATGTTGCGGGGTCAGCCAGTGTGTATCCAGTAACTACAGGCCGGCATAATTGTGCCGAGCGACGAATGGGCGTAATGTCTCTTGATAGTCGACATTATATTTGGAATTCACTGTACTTAACATCCAATGTAGTTATGCCAGGACAAAAAAACCTACACACTCCCACGCCCCAATTATTCAGCATCAAAATTCACATGAACCAATTCAAAAGGTCAAAGCCTACGCATAAACGTTATTAACTGTTGCAATTTTAGTGAAAGCCGATGGAATGGAGCTGAGATCGATGCACTGTGCACTGGTTGGCGCATATCCAGGATTTATTATAGACCGTCACTATGAGGAAATTGATAATGTCGGTCACGCATGTATTTATTTATTAAACGTGCACTTATTGGCTGACATAGTCTATAGCTTAGTCGCCTGTATAATGAATACTAGTAATCAGCCCTCAAATACGCTCGGCAAAATGTGGGTGTACTGGCTACACCTCTGCCTACCCCTTCGGGGATTGCAGGCGTGAGTGCGTATGTAATAGAGATACTAGAGAACAGCGAGTGAATATTTTTTATTAAAGTTATGATTCCGAACATCGTAGCGAGAAACTGCAAATGCAGATTGCAGTAATAAGCGCCATTACTGATTTTTCTGCGATAGCACACACATTAGCTTTTCCAAGTATAGTATTCTTACACATCTTAAAACTTTTTTAAAATCAAACTATGATCCGGATACAGACCGCTATCACAAAGACGGTGTACAATAAGAAATAATATTACTCATGAGTTATTACGAATTGATAGTTCATTGCACCGGTGCGGTGGCAAATCGATTAGATCGGCTTCAAACGTTTCGTCTCAGCGCGGGATCTGTACGGGACCGAGTTTACAGCTTCGTTATAATTAATTTATATTGTTTTGTTTTTCACGAGGCAGATGAAGAATCTAGAAAGATGCAACAAAAGGAGAGCAAGACATAAGAAATAATGTAGATTATGTCAAAAGTAAGAAAGAATTTATATTATATTATATTATATTATTATATTATTATAATTAGAATTGGAAAACCATAACTTATTCATATGTGTAGTAACATAATTACCGCTTACTATGACAGTTGACTAAATAATTATTACATACATACGCACTCACGACTGTAATCCCCGAAGGGGTAGGCAGAGGTGTAACCAGTACACCCACATTTCGCTGAGCGTATTTCCGTCCCTTATGTGATAGGGGGCGAGCCCATCGCCATACCGGGCACAAATTCCAGACTCCGGGCTGATACTGACCATATCGTAATAGAAAAACCCAATACCACTTTACCCGATTCGGGGATCGAACCCGAGACCTCAGCGTTGACCTCAATCGTAACGCGTACGCATTACAACTGCGCCACCGAGGCAGTCAATAAAATAATTTATGTTAAATAATTATTATTATGCATTAAATGGCTGTTAAGTTAACCTGAGCTTTTGAACTTCCCGCACAACAAATAGTAAATAATTTCTGTTCCACAATGTGTCACAGAAATACACATGTGTGTGTGTGTGTGTGTGTGTATATGTATATTTTATATATGTTATATTTATATATTATATGTGTATATTTTAATTGCAATAATCCCCATTTTAAAACAAATATATCTTGATTAATTGCACAATGACATTATCCCATGCATGTTTGAGAAGTTAATTAATTTATAATTGTCAAGTGAAAGTGTCGGAAAAACTTTACATTTTCATGGACCAATTGTTAAACCGTCGCCCGTCGGCTACTGATGATTGGTCACGATAATTACACTTTCATGTTACTTTTACATATTCTGCCGTAGTTATTTAATTCCCATAAATGACTTAGTAAATTAAAATCTAGACGCCGGATATAATCGTCATGAATTTATAGCCGGATATAATAAGATGTTGTGAATTTTATTACCTTCGCTCAACGAGGTGAAGGCATAAATAATGTGTGCGTAATGTATTTCTTTTACTGAACTTACCATTAGGATTTAGTCGTTTTATTTTTTAGATCCATACAATTTTTTTACAATTGACTTCACAAAGAAGGTTCTCAATTAATCTTTATATCTTAATAGATTTTACGCGATATTGCCGCCAAGTGTGGACCGATTTTGGTGTTTTTTTAAAATTCCATAGGAGTAAGTTGCCTTAAGGATTGGCCTATTATTAATTTCATTGCGATCTGTTGACGAAATAAGAAAACAATTATCAACGGGCAATTGATATAATACAATCCAGGTATCGAAATCGGTTTTTTAGCTTTAAACTTATATTTATTTAAATTCTATAACACAATAAGAAATTAAGTCAATACATGCATTATTCATTGCCAAAGTAGCGACGTGGGAGTACCTCGATGGTGATGTCATACAAACGGTGTCAGGGCCCTCGCTTAATCGTTTAACTTAGTGTGTCTTACATATTCACTTACATGTAGAGGAAATTTTATTTTTAATTGTTTGGCTACAAACAAAGCTGCAAAGTTTGAAAGCTAGGTTTGTTGATTTAGAGCCTATACTACGACGAAACGGAACAGCCATCGCTGGTCTTTCAATTTCAAATATTTTTTATGAAAGAAAAAATGGATCACCGGCAATGTCTGTTTCCGTCGTATAGTTCAAGAACATCGGCAATGTTTCCGTCGTATAGTTGAATCCTTAAGGCCATATTTAGACGATACTGTTTGAATGACGTATACGATAATACTCTTGGATGTTTACACTATATTTTTATAATCGTCGTGCTATTTATATAATATACAGGATTGCATACTAAAACAGCACAGTCTAAATGAGCCTACAATGATTCGAGAACTAAAAAATGCCACCGACCATTTTCCAAATTGTATTGTTTATGCCTTGTGAAATCTCTCATATGTTTTCCAAATGTTGCATTACAGAAGAATTTTTTACTAATTTAAAGTCCATTTTTGGATGCAAGCGACTCAAATCGTCTATCGGAAATTCTTTTCCAACAATATCCCAGTTTCGATTGAATTATCTCATTAATCAAAAATCATCTACACTAATATTATAAAGAGGAAAGATTTGTATTTTTGTATGTAACGAATAAACTTAAAAACTACTGGACCGATTTCAAAAATTATTTTGCCGTTAGAAATCTACATTATCACTGAGTAACATAGGCTACTTTTTATCCCGGAAAAGACCGATCACGCGGGCGGAGCCGCGAGCAAAAGCTAGTATTTTATATGGTCATTAAATAACGAACGGTTAAGCCATATTAGTAATTCGCAGTTAAACAAGTGCTGTGTATTATTAAAGTTTACGTAATAGTTTGACATTGAATAATATTTTTTACAAGTTTACCTTCAGCATGTATGAAGTCATCCGAAAAATACTGATAAGCCCTTCAATGATGTAACATCGATAATTCTATTTCATTGATACGAAAGTTTGCAAATATCTTTTTTATTGCATACATACATACATACATACATAGACTACGCCTGTTTCCCATAGGCGTAGGCAGAGACAACGGATTTCCACTTGCTACGATCCTTGCATACCTCTTTGGCCTCATTCACTCTCATTAAATTTTTCATACATGCTCGTCGGTTTAGGGTACTCCTGACCTGGCCTTTCTCTAGAATATCTCCAACTTAATAATATTATAATAATTGGGTGTTATTAATTGGATATCTCTATCTTCCTATTTATCTACAATATTATCATATTGCGTCTGTGCCATGAGTATCAGATCTAATGATTTTGGTTCCTGTAGCTTTGTAACATTTTATACCCATAAATACAAAATAGCTAATATGGTATCTTATCAAAATTTTTAACCGGCACAAAAACTTTTAGTTCTTGTTTCGTCTGTGCCAATTTTTTTTAATGTATGTTCACGCATAAGCCCACCAAATGTTGACCGATTTGGATGATTCTTTTTGTATTCGACAAGGTATACTGGGGTGGTGGTCCTATTTAAATTTGATATTTAATAAAAAAAAACATAAAACCGTAGCTTCAGCGTTAAGTCGTATCGTAATGGGGTTCAATTTCGTTCGCGTATTTTTTGTAATTCTCTGATTCAAATATTATTTTTTATTCATAAATATTTTATTCTAATACTGTGAATTATAATGTGTTTTTGTTAATTATGACTTTTCGAAGAATGCTAATTATCATTTATGTAATAATATAAAGTAATACATAAAATATGTTTAGTGCCGCGATCTATAAGCTTAATTTAATTCTGAACCCATACGAAGCTGGCAACCCACATACCCAGAAACACTACACATAACATTATTTCAAGAATTTTAATGAAAACCTCGACGAGCGAATCTCCATTGCCTAATTATAAAAAAAATATAGTTTTATTTTTAAAAGTACCGTTCAATTTGAAATATACAAATTTTTACACGCCCCATTCTCGGTAATATCAATGGCCACAAACATCTAACATAGTCGTATTGACCATCGACTTAATGAAACGGTCACGCTGTGCTAGTCACAAACACAAATTTACAAATGCCGTTGAAGAATAACCAACCCGTATGATTTCAAAAGAAACCATCTCGCCAGTAACGGCAAATGAAAGTATGCATTGCGGTTTTGCGGTTTCGGACATGCTTTAAAAAATAGAAGAGTCCGGCTTTAAGCGATGCGTAACGTAGCCTCCAGTTTAAATTGATCTGCAAGTTAGAAACATTCATTTGATGCATATCTCAACTTATGATGGACGTTGTGTGTGAAATATGGTACGAATCATTCACAGGCTGTCATAATATGGGGTTACCATTTCAAAATTAAATTCGGAAAAGAAAATTCTAAACGATGGAACACAGGAGAAGACAATGCAATATAATTAAAGTAAATAAATAATTAAAATAATTAAAGTTCATTTTTTAAGGAACGATGACACCAGGCCGTAGAACTAATTAGCGTAGACATTAGTAAAGCATTATTTCATGATACTCAACAATTTAGGGTAATGGAAGAGATTACCAAAACTATTCGTACCATTAGAGATAATTACAACGTCCATAATCCAACATAATACAAATAAAGATTTCGATCAGGTCAACGTCCGGAAAATTGTAATCCTATCGGAAAACGAAAACTTGCTATACGATGGTAAACTTACAACCAAGTTTTCCGAAAATATTAGCGCCATAATAAAAGAAAAAATAACACGATAATGATCACAGAAAAATATTCCGAATTCTTGGAATTCCGGTGAAATTTACAAATTGTTTAATACATTTTTTTCTGAATATGAATAAAAACACCATTATCCGTAATAGACCATTGTGATTCTCTCGTAGAATCCTATTTACGTGCAAGATTATGCTGGTTTTTGCTTGATACAAATCTGGATGATTCATTGCATGTTTTTGTGTCGGCATTAGTAATCGGCGTGTTGTGATTTATAATAGAAGCGTCTATTGAAAGCGGATATTATTTTATTACGTCGTCGAAACCGTTTCCTCCATATAACTTTGAATGTTATTTAGAGAGAATACCTGGCAATAATACGCGTGTGAAGTTGTCTATGACCAAAATCGTATTATCAAACGAAATAAATAAACTCACAACATAAGATTATCATATCATCATCATCAGCCACAAGACGTCCACTGCTGAACATAGGCCTCCCCTAATGCGTTCCAGGCCGACCTGTTGGAAGCGGCCTGCATCCATCGGCTTCCTGCAACCCGTGTCAGGTCGTCGGTCAATCTTGTAGGTGGACGTCCTCTGTTGCGCTTGACCGTACGTATTATCATATACTCATACTTAAAACCCTTTCGAGCCTTATCAAGTTTGTTCAGTCATTTTAACATCGGCTAGAACTTTGGCGTACCTGCAGGCATAGTTGTATGGATGAAACCACAGCTCCTGAATTGGATTTTTTATTCGACTTCGCAAAAAAAGAGGACCCTGCTTTTGCCATAATGTCGTTTTTGGCAACACCTAATCATGCAAATATACCTAAGTAACGTACGGACAACCTTGACCGACCGCAACGAGGGCACACGAACTGTTGCTTAAACGTATACTGAACTTTATGATGTCCATTCGTATAATCAATGGTGTAAGGTCAATGGGCACTCCCGGTTACTAAACAATGAGTTGGATGCCACTTGTGGACAAACCATTGAAGAGGTAGCAAGCCGGTAAACATAATGTAGTCCGCCCTTTTATCCGCCCGGAATAGGGTAGTTTCCTATGTTGAATTTTGTACATTATATTTTATACACTATAGAAATAAATACGAAAAAGCCATTTGTTAAAACACAGTCAAAATTGCTAAAATAGGAGCACGCAATATTGGTATGAAATAAAATATAACACCGCTGAATTTAAAATTATCCTAAAGACCTTTGAGAAGAAGATATTGAGAAACATATGCCAAATTGCCAAATCTGGCGGTTGAAATTTAATAGCACATTGTCAAATTGACCCTAAGATTTATTTTAAAAGAAAATTCAGAATAATCATAAGAATTCTACTTTCATACTATAATTTAAATCGCATAGTACAAACAATATCAAACCATACTGACAAACTAAGTAATATTAAAATATTGAAACATACTTTTGCAAGAGCTAATCTTACCACAAATAATAATACAAAATCGAATATTCACAAAGAATAATTTCAATATGATTCAAAAACATCAATAAACAGTGTGGGCGAAACCACAAGCTTTGTTAAAACAAATACTATATCATTTGTGGTTCATTGACTGCACTTTAATGATGAACCAAAATAAACCAATCGAGAGCGAAAGAATGCCAATACATATTGATCTTAGAAGCGGTATGGTTATGGATGAAGGGCTAAGAAAATTAATGATGACTAAGTGGTAGAGTAAGATATCTTTAAAATTTGAAGATATCGTAAAAGAAAAAATAAATAATTGCATCATCATCATCAAAACATCTCCGGAGCGACAACTAGTCGTTTAACAGCTTATATCACAAAGTTGTCATCAAAACTTCATATTATAAGCTTACAGCTGGGACATGATACACTGGTTTATTTTTTATATGAACTGTAGCACTGGATTTTCTAAATAATGTAGATACTAGCTACAAATGTTCATACAATTCTGGGTAAAGCAATGTTCCACCAATTAATTAATACTTCATTTAAGTACAATAGCTCAAGTCAAGCCTAAAGTGTAGGCAGAATGCAACTAGAGCACCCACGGTTCGGTGAACTTATATCCGTCCCCCCATAGGGGGCGAGCATGTCACCATTTATTAAAATCCAGTCTACTATTACTTCCATTGCCCATCAGTCATCACCCAATCTAAAACCCCGTTGGTGGTCCAATTTTCACACCATTGCCGACACAGAGGTTGCACGTCGTGCTCATTATGACGGCTCGTGGCGCACGAACGCAAGCACCCACGACTCCGCCATTACCGAGCGCGGAATACTGATCCAATGGATTTCGTTAATTCCTACCATCGAGGGAAACTAGATTTGTGATTGACCCAGTTTTGGGAACTCTGTCTGTGAGGCGCAGCTTTATGTAATAAAAACGGATAAAATATATTTGAATCCGTTTATACTATATTTGAATTTACCTATTAAACGTAGATAATTGACATTAAAGCCATAATTATTATTTATTTTAGGATATTTTTGGATATGGATCTCTAGATTCTCGTCCTTTGTAGTTCTCTTTTTATGTAATACGCCAATACTTTTGTATTCATATCCAATACTCGATTCCTTAACTTCTCAGGCATGCAAGTTTCCTCACTATGTTTCCTTCATCTTTAAAGCAAGCGATTATTAACATTTAGTAAACATTAACTTAGAAAAGTCAGAAATGCATGCTCTTGGCTGGTTTCAAACCTGCGACAGCCGTACCAACTCCGTTGCTTTTTAAAATTAAAAATCTCCCTTATGAAAGAAATCTCTGAATATATTTTGTTAATAAAGATCCTGATCATCGAAAACCACCAATTGTTGCAGAATCAAGAGGCCATAAAGTAAGATGCAGTGAAAGAGCGAAGTCGTGAGCTGTGCAGGCGATCGTCTGATATACACTGGGAAAAAGCATTGTCTTGGCGAAGAATTGTCCGATTGTTCACCTTATCAATGCAACGACAGTTGAGGAAAATATACCGCGAGAACTTACATTGACCGACTAATAAATCCTTAGTAGGTAATTTAACTTGGTAAAAATAAAAATTGAGAAAGCGCATAGATAGCTTTTTACTGACTGGGCTATCAATAACCCAAAATTAAAACTGTAATAAAAAAATAAAATTGGGGATACTCCAAAGTTCCAACAGTCACCAACTACAAAGACAGATAGCATGTAAAAAGAAGAAGCATGCGAACAAATTGAAACTAGACAGCGTAAGATAGTACGCACGTACATAAACATTTGCGACTGTTTTAAATGTGGATGTCATGTTTATCTAATATGCGACCTCTCCTACCAGACAAAAAGACGATCTAGTAAATAACTAAACGACAAAATTGTTCAACTTAAATGAAGCTAATGACCAAAACTAAATAAAATAAGGTATAAATAAAGTGTAACATTTTAAAAATAAAAGGAATGAGATGACAAATTGCACGTACCCAAACTTTTTAAGAACAAAAAGACGTTTCACCAATCTAATGACATCACCTTCAGGAGAGGTCCTCCACCCGATACAAATATGGTAATACATACATTACAATTATTATTGTAATGATAAAGAATGGATCATAAATAAAATAAAAAAATGTTGCAAAAACTGATCAGATGTGGGTGTTAAAAAATTAGAATTAATATAGTGCTTACAAGCATCCAAATTTATTGCTGAATAGTGGTGTAATTAAAGGAGACACAAATTATAGAAGCCCACGCTAATATTTGTATCGAAACATCTCGACAAAGAACGATCTTTATTTATGCTATCGGAATAGAGATTGTTTGTTTTTTTTTTTATAGTATAGGCTGGCAAACGAGCAAGTGGGTCACCTGATGGTATGCGATCTCCACCGCCCATGTACGCCCACAATACAAAAGAATTATGGGCGCGTTACCGACCTTAAAGGAGTGGGATAATAAGGGATTGGGAAGGGGAGGGGGATTTGGGCCTCCGGATATCTCACTCACCGTACGAAACGCAGCAGCAAGCTGCTACTTTACGCCGGTTTTCTGTGAGACAGTGGTAACGAACCGGACGAGCCGGCCCATTCATGCTGTAGACAAAATTGTCTACAGCGTGGCTCTACCACTCGTAAACCACTGTTTGTTTTTTAACTAACTTAAAATTATTTGAACACCTCATTTGTTGCCTCTATTCAACTTTATATATCGCAATTTATTATTTTTATTGGTCTAGCTTGTTTAGACTATTGACGTATTGGCTACGAATCGGCTAAGAATCTTGGTTCGATTCCCAGGTCGGGGAACCGTTTCGTTTTGATTATTTCCATTTGTAAAACCTTAAATATGTTGCCGATATGGCGATAGACTTGCCACCTGTCACTATCATAGGATGGAAATAAGCTCCGCGAACCATGGACCCACTAGTTATAGCAGCATCTCTTCCTACCCCAGGAATACAGGCGTGACCTAATGTCTTATGTAAAACACTGTCTGCACTGCACATGATTATAATAAAAGGTAAAAGCGTGATTACCTCTAGACAGTTGCTATAACCATGGCTAGCCTATTAAAATGCACCATCGCGTTATTTTGTTCACGTATATCTTTATGTATATAATTCTACTGTACGTGTGTATGTGACTGAACACCTCCTAAACGGCTGGATCGATTTGAATGTTTTTTTTTGTATGCGTTTTGGTGGCGCCCTGGATGGTTTAGATTCAAAATTGGACCCGGTTGGTGGCGCTGCTGTAGTTGCGGGTGAAACCGCGCGGGACAGCTAGTATTTTATAAAAAGAGTAACACATAGAACAACTAAAACTACATATTGAACTTTTAAATGCAATAATCTGTTCTTTGCTGTTATAACAGCCTATTATAACTGGAAATAGTTTTATTGCTTTGTATTATGACCATTACAATCTATCGTGTAACTATAGCATCCAGAAATGAATAAAATGTAAGTCTTTTTTAATCTAAAAATAAATGTATTTTTACATAAATTCCATACTGTACAGTTACGAGTGACATCATTGGAGATCTCCTAAGAGCTTAAATAAAACCAGTGTGACTATTGGCTTGCCTTTTGTAGAACGCATATCATCCGAGCACCGTATATAGTGATGTAACGGTCGAGCATACGGTACTGGGCATGATATACTGCTGGTGATTTATAATGTCCTGGTACTTGAAAGAGCAAAAAAGCATAGTGTAGTGGATATTTTAAATAATGTTTCCTGCGCGTAACGGAATTAGTTTAGAATAGTGGTTACAGACTAATTTTCTCGCTTTACAAATATACAGGGCAAGAAACACTAGCATTTCTTTATGATGACCTGGTACTTGTAAGGAAATCCAACCAAATTAGCTATTTGTTTTAGCTAAAAAAAATCGTAGCAAGGGTAAGGGAGTATTTTCTTGCAAGTAACAGGGTTATGGGTTGTCTTATAGGGCAATGATAATAAAATTCAGAGCCATTAATTACTTAAGCGGTCTAGAAGAGCTAAATAAACACTGATTCAACAAAAATCTCGAAATTAAGTTACTGCCTTGATACTTACTTAGGTAAGGTATAGGTACTTACTCATAGGTATTCTTATTTGATCAAAAATAGCACACCTTTTTTACAAACTTATAACGGTTAACCTAAAAATACACAATTCAAACATTCACCAAAAAACATGTTTTATATTATTGTTTACTAAAATCATAGAATTTTCACATAAAATAAGTCCAGTTATGCGTGGCTGGGCATCCTGCCATTAACATAAAATATTTATGTGAATTAGTTTGAATATTAAAATAAAAGTCACTAGTTTGTTTTATTTTTCTTCGTCTATAATTTAGCGGCATATCAAATTGTATGGCAATATCTTAAATATACAAAATATTTTCGATGCACGCAAGAATTATTCTTAATTTTAAACCACTAATTAATGCAGTTATTCTACATGAAGAACAAATACTTGTATTAAAACTGGCATTCCAGTGCGATGATCAGAAACATGGTGCTGGGGAGGCGTAATCTGGTAAAGGGGAAAATGCTTTCTAATAAAAGCTTAAGTACCAGTAAGTCACATAAAGAGCTATCCTATCACTGACGTAACTTTTATATACAAACTGTGACTGCCCAACCTGGAATTTAAACCTCAGAACACACGGTTTCTCAGCCTAAGTATACTATCACTAGAGTTAACTTCTGATATTGATAATAAACTTAACGTTAAATATAATGAGAAAGTTCGCGAAGGAACAGTAGCCAACGTCTAAGTTAAACCAGACGACATTATTAATTTCTCGGAAAGCATAAAAGATTCGCTTCATGTTTCAACACATTCTTCAACAAAGTAAACCGCGCGATCTTAGTTGGATAATCCGTTTTTATGGAACATGTTAGTTTATCAAAGGACATTAGCATTAGTGCTAACATTCTCACCACTTCATTTACTTTGTTTGTATAAAATTCTCTACCTCACGGTCACTTTGTTAGCTCATTTAGCTTTTCATATTATCATGGAGCTAAAAACAATAAAGAAACTAAATACACCCATCAGTCACACACATAGTTAATAGTCCTGGCCCCACACTATGTTAACCTGTATCGAGGGTATCAAGAACTACGAGGCCATTGGTGTCATAACACCTAGACCCAAAACAAATATATACCAGTCTATTTCTATTGGAAACTTCGGGTTTGGTGGTTAACAAACCTTGTTAATTGAGAGCGTGGGTTCGACGACAGATACTGTTTTATAAAAGCCGTCCGGTTAGACCGCTTACATTCCTGCGTCGGGGACATTCGCTGAGAATTACTTCTACAAACTCTATGAGGGGCATAACTCCTGTGTGACGTAATAAGTTTAAAAATAAACCATGTGCTTTTAACGACGGAGGGATGGTAAAATACGCGTAGATAGCTCGTAATTCCATATTAATTCCAAAGCAAAATGTCATTCAAAAATTCAGGACTCAAAAACAAACGACAACGTTGGCTCTTGTTGATGACAGCCTCCGTGGAGCAGTGGGCGAGGAGCCGTCTGTAAAGCGACAGGCTGCGGGTTCGATTCACGCACCAAGACAAAATATTCGTGTGATCCACAAAAAATTGTTTCGGGTCTGGATCTTTTCTCCCCAGAGGGCTTGAAGTCGTAAAAACTACAAGTCAAATCATTATGTGGCATGTGTTAAAAAACATATTGCGCAGACACTACTGCGAGTGGGATAAGGACAGGTGGCTGAAGAAGAACGTTAGGTCTTGTTCTCTACATATTAAGTAATTAAAGATGAAATTGTCTGACATTCTTATTATGAAATAGTGATTCAATTGCTATGACGAGCAGAATAGACAAATTGGCATCTCTTTTAAAGTTTCTAGACATAACTGGTTAACCACAGTCCTCGGGATTTGAAACACCTCATTCTAGTAGAGTCACTTTATTATCAAGACAACTGGAAGCTTCTCTAATAATGAACAAATAAGAAACCTTAAAACCCGTTGCGATTGCTGTGATCTTTTGAGTTTCCCATTTCACCTTCGAGTAAACCATATCAAATACAAAAAGGATCATTAAAATCCGTCCACATTGGGGAGAGTTTTGCGTGACCATAAATAAATAAAAATTCCAGACGAATTGAGAATCTCCTTCTTTTTCGTCGGTTAAAAAGAGACCTACAAGCTCCTGAATGGTGGAATAAATGACTGATCATCTACAGATCATGTTCACACCACCCAATCGCTTTCTAGCGCCCTTTGCTTTCGCGGACCAACACCCGCGACAATCAGCACGGAACGTACACTTTCCTCGTCGTATCTTGTTGTGTGCGCTTCACACTTTATTAGCACAATCATGTTTGGAGAAATCTACAATTCTGTTGTAAATGTTTTGCACTGTATTGTGAACTTACCCTAATTCTTTTAGGATACTGGCTGACGTGAAGAAAGTATTTTTTAGAAAATAGCTGGAGAATACAACAGCAAATATTCAAATTCAAATTCAAATTCAAATCATTTATTCTGTAAATTGGATCATAAATATCAGTTTTACATGTCAATCATTTTTTATGCTACATTATATTTAAGACCATTCCATAACCGTTCGCAAAAAAATATCTATAAAAAAGCTATGATTATAAATGTTTCTGGTTTATCTTGAGTAACAATAAACATGATTTGCCTTAAGAAATTGGATTTTACTTCCTTATCAAAATTAGCCCTTGTTTGTATAGTAAATAGTACTTTGCACAGAATGTAGGTTTTGTCATAATGACCAGGTCGAAAGAAACAAAATTATATGTCTCCGAAAAAAGTTGTATAGTGAGTTTTTTTGGGCATACAAAAGTAACCTCCACTATAGGAAGATATACCAACCATAGAGGTCATCAAAACCTTCATATACGGTATTATTGAGGAAGCATAAATCCAAGTGTTTATAGTCCATCGTAGTCACTATAAACCAATTTAATAGATAAATTAATTGATGCTCAATACGGAACACGTTCCATATCGGCATTAAATTGAAACCAATTAAATTGTTACCAATCGATTCTATCAATAAAAACAATAACGTTTTAAATCTGCGCAGTTCATGTGGAATAAATATTAATAGGCATGTTCGGGTGAACAATCGTCTGAGTAGCTAAGTTAGATACTCAGCGTAAGGGTCTAAGCGACTTTTCTATCAGTTTCACTGTTGACATTAGTGTTGTGTTTTGCTTAAATAATAAATGAGATACAGATGATAGTAATCAAAATAAGGTGTCCTGGACGGAGACTAAGTTTTTCCGAGTCTAACTTAGATTATTCAGAAATTTGTTTCTCCGAACATACACAATGTGTACTTTCAAATATAAAACATGTCATTCTTTGAATTATACTGTGCTCATAGGTTTCAGTTGAACTACATTAGAGTAATATGTGGATACACGAGATAGTGTCGTTTTAATGGGAATCGTGGACTAATTTTGCACCCAAATCTTAAAAATTCCAACATAGTGTGACAAACTCCATCTTAAGGATGTAGTCTCCAAGAAGACTTGTAACTACTCTCAATTCAACACGTATTTTTATAACATTAATATTTTTAAGCTGTAGAAAGAGGAACCTAAACTGCTATCAAAAGTTCAGTATTAAAATCTGGAAGACATTTATTTCGAACCACAATGAAACTGCTCCAATTTGGTGAAAACAAAGAGCGTGTGATGTAGACAGGGCCCGACAACGGGTGCCGGTTGGCTGCGCCCGCGTCGCCTGCGCCGTCGGCCGACGCACCTGCCCGCTTCCTGTCGGCCATGTTGGTAGCTGTTCACCGTTGTGCATCCTTACCGTGTGCCAACTTACAATATAGACTAGGTTTTGTTTTGGCCTGTGTGTGTGTGTGCCAAGTATTTAGATTGAGAACCGTGGGGTCCTGGGTCCAAATACCAGCTCAGGCAATCACAATTTGTGATTTGATTTTTTTTTCGATTCGGAAAATAAATAAATAGACCCAACAGTCATACACACAGTCCTGCCCCATACTAGGGCATGCTGTATCGTCGATATCAGATACTACGAGGGACTTACGGTCCCACAACACACCGACCGGACAACACGGCCGGTCTAGTAGTATATATATGCACTCACGCCTGCAATCCCCGAAGGGGTAGGCAGAGGTGTAACCAGTACACACACATTTCGCCAAACGTATCTCCGTCCCATAATGTAATACGCGGCGAGCCTATCGCCATACCGGGCACAAATTCCAGACTCCGGGCTGATACTGAGCATTTCGAAAATAGAAAATACCAACATCACTTTTATCTGACCCGGGGATCGAACCCGAGACCTCAGTGTCAGCCTCAGTCGTAACGCGTACGCATTACAACTGCGCCACCGAGGCAGTCGAGGTCTAGTAGTATACATTAAAAGACATACATCGCATAAAAACATCTTTCAAGTCCCATAAGTACCCAGTAGAATATCAAACTGAAGGAAATAAGACATATATGGCTCAATACATCATCATTACGAGACAGTAGGGTCGCGTCAAGTGTGTGCACTGGCCGTAGACAAGTGAATGGTGTTATGCAGGCTACATCCAACCAAGAAAACTTTGTTATTGATTTACATTATTTATCTATGATTTAGTGCTAGATTTTGTAATTGAAAGTATTTATGTCCTAGAAGCATATGATCTGAGCACAATGTCCGTCATATATTCGACGAAGAAAATTTTGATATGAGATTCAATGTAAAGTGATAAAAATTTAAAGTATTGTTTTGTAAGTGGTACAACCTTAACAATAATGTTCAAGATACAGGCTTGCCTAGTTTGAGAGCCACTGACCTTGTGTTTGAAATGTACCATGTTCACTTTGCATAAATAAATCATTATTATTATTATTATTAATGTCTATGTCCACAGAAAACCGACGTGAAGTAGCAGCTTGCTGTTACGTTTCGTTTAATGGAGTTATATTCGGAGGCCCAAATATCCCCTTAATTATTACTTTCCTTTAGCGACCTTAAACGCGCCTATGATGCTATTATTGTGTTGATTGATGGATCACAAAGGCCGTGTGATATAGACCATACAATCAGGTGACCCACTTGCTCGTTTACCGGTCTCTGCTATAACAATTACTGGTCAAGTGCGAGACGGACTCGCACACCAAGGGTCCCGTACCCACACTTTTGAATTTAAACTTTTTGTTAATCCGTCATACCAATACATATTCTAGAAAATTGAAATTTCTATCTATTACGGTTAAAAAAATTGAGCCGTTAGAATATAGGAGACAGACATACGTAATAGGTTCTATAATAGCTTTACAAATGTTGGCTCAGATATCATAACAGCGTCCAAGAGATCGCGCACGTACGTTCTATAATAGGATTCGGTTGAAACCCTTTGGGTACTGATTCCAAAAAAATATAGCTATTCGAAAATCTAGTTGGTTCAGGTAGCATAACAGCGTCCAAGAGATCGTGCGCGGTCATACGCAGCCGGCTGCATCGCCGGCGTGCGGTGATTTATGCTCGAACTAACACGAGGAGTGCGGTCGCTACTTTGTTCACAAATTGTGGCTTTGCGACTAGGTTTTACAAGGTGGTGGGTCCCTCGTTTGCGAGAGACCGGCTGGGTTGGTACCACCGCTTTGTCTATTTCTGCCGCCAAGCAACAGTGTGTAAGCACTGTTGTGTTCCGGTGTGAAGGACATTGAAGCCAGTGTAATTACTGGGCATTATGAGACTTAACACCTTATGTCTCGGGGTGACGAGCGCAGTCCAGTGTCATGCAGTGCTTTATTTAAAGTTCTGTGTGGAGTTGCTTCTGTTTATGGGCAGGCGTGGCGCTTACCATCAGGCGAGCGATCTGCTCGTCTTGTCATACAATCTAATAAAAAAAAAAAAAAAAAGTTATCAAAACAATGTTACGAAGCGACAACTAAGACAATACCCAACGACTGTTTAAGTGACCATTCCATGATTAGAACACTACGGTGCTTACACAACAGAAATAGACAAGGCGATGTTACTAACTCGCATAAGAGTGACCTACCACCTAGTGATCAACTCAATGAGAAAAGAGAAGATCGCAGAAACGAATTTGAAATAACTATATGGTCTCTTAGTGCTCTAATGATGTATGAGTGGTAGAGCCACGATGTAGACACTTTTGTCTACAGCATGTATGGGCCGGCTCGTCCGGGTCATTACCACTGTCTCACAGAAAACCGGCGTAAAGTAGTAGCTTGCTGCTGCGTTTGGTACGGTGAGTGAGATATCCGGAGGCCCAAACCCCTCCCCTTCCCAATTCCTTAATTATCCCTTTCCCCTTTAAGGTCGGCAACGCACCCATGATTCTTTTGGTAATGTGGGCGTACATGGGCGGTGGAGATCACTTACCATCAGGTGACTCACTTGCTCGTTTGTCGGCCTATGCCATAAAAAAAGAAAAATTCTAATACCTGAAATCGTTAACAGAGCATGTTGCGAGGATCCTTTCATATTCTCTAGTTGTCTCAAATATTCCCAGACTATTACAAAATCCTAGATTAATGATAATGTACGCTTTACATATACATCAGTAGCAGAACCGCATCGTATGACCTATGCTCATGCGCCGGGCTGTCGCCTTACCGTCACGACAGTGACTCACGTTAGAAACATAGACCTGAGATCAGTGGCCTGCATGAGCGATAGATCTTGCGAAATGTCAAGGATTCACAGATAGATAGGCTTGAAATTATTTAAAGGCAATTAAAGGTATAGGTCGGGCTAGAAATAGATGATAGGAAATCACACTGTCTCATAATTCAATTTTTATTGCAAAATAGGTGAAACTTATTTGCTTACAAATGAGACAAGAGTTTCATCCCTGATTCATCGGGAAAGGCATTACGTTTAGACGCAAAAATCTACGGTTCATCCTTTATAAAAAACAAAAAAAACTAATTCTCCCCTTGGTTGTAAGATATAAAATTCACTTACCATAACAACTTTCCTTTGTTATAATAACTTAATAGTAAAACATCAGATTTGGCATCAAGTCTTTTTTGAACTGCGGTTACTGGAGGCAACGGCGCGTAAGATACGCGGCACGCCATCGAAAGTGCACCATATTTGCATGAACAGTCATATATTAACTAGATAAAAGATAGCGCTCACGCAAGAGAGTAATTTCTTGTTATCGATCGAGAAGCCAAAGTACTACGTACGTCCTGCATACATCATGATGGTCACCCCTAAAGGTAACTGAGATTTTGAATATTAATATTCAGGGTATGGTGGGAAAATCCATCAGGATAGCAACCAAAAATATATTTCCAATAAACGCCGTATCATAAGATAACATATAAACCAATTACCTGACGTTTCGAAAGCTTTCCAGCCTTCGTAGTCACGAAAAATTAAACCGCGATAAAATCCGTATAAACTAGTTTTATTTCAATGTGTAATATTAGCGTAAACCTAAGAAATTACTAAGTATATTTTACTGTTTTCGCTTACTACACTGAACCTACCACCAACTGTCATCGACCTCATACCCAAAAATTGCAAACATACAAACACCAGACGAATTTCCTTTTATCGCCCAATGATCCGAAGCATCCGTCGTGAACAATGCGGTGAATAATAAATATCCTGTACCGACCCCTCAAACTAACTCATTTGTAAAAGTTACTCATTATTAGAAAGGAATTCAACCGTATCTATAGGAAATAAAAACCAACGGTTTAGCACACCTACTCTTCCTTTCGGACATAAGAAAAAAAAAAATAGCCATGAAGATTGCTAAAATCAATGTACAGTGTTATATAGACGGAAATAATATTATGGCGCAAGTAAAAGTAGCAGCAAGGAATGAAAAATAAATTTATTTACAAGCAGAAACAATGCCAGTTAATATTTAAACAACAGCACCAAACAAAATTAAACATCAAAGAAATTAAAACAAACAGATCAAGATAATGCCAAAACTTGTTACTATAACGAAAACAATAAAAAATAATGAAATGAATTGTAAAACGAAAGGTTGTTTTGAACACCATCGAACAGAGATCCGAAGATCGAAAGTACTAGATAACTAGACAATAGCCAAGCAGGCATTTAAAGTTCACGCTAAAGAAAATGTCACGACTATTTACTAAAACTCAAGCCACAATAACCCTAATTTATAATAACAGCAGATACCATAATGCAATTTGTAACATCTGACCGGCTGACATGCATTTCCTAATAATATATTTAAATAAAGCCCGGGACAAATTACCGCTTATGTTTGTAATCCATATGAATTGGATCTAATTTTAGGGACCTTAGAACTGTTCTAAATGCTTGTACTGACGTATATTAATTATTCTAACCTGAATATTATTCTGCCTCGGTGGCGCAGTTGTAATGCGTACGCGTTACGATTGAGGCTAACGCTGAGGTCTCGGGTTCGATCCCCGGGTCGGGTAAAGTGGTATTGGGTTATTCTATTACGAATTGCTCAGTATCAGCCCGGAGTCTGGAATTGTGCCCGGTATGCGATAGGCTCGCCCCCTATCACATTATGGGACGGAGAAACGCTTGGAAAAATGTTGGTATACTGGTTACACCTCTGCCTACCCCTTCGGGGATTACAGGCGTGAGGGCGTATGTATGTATGTATGTAATATTCTTCTAGTCCCGACAATGTCATAGGTCATCTGTTCTAAGTACTTATAAGTTACTGTTTAAATCTAGAGGCACGCGATTATAAAATTGACAGTTTAAACTAAGTTAGTCTCAGGATTATTTTAAGCGGACAATTTCGACATATAAGGCAAACTAAATAGTCAGTTTTTGTCTAACTATCGGATACTCGCAATCCTGCATCACCAAATTTGGAAACAAGCATTTGCGGATAGAGCAAACATTTGACCTAAATATCGAAAACTAAATGGCAACGTTCAGTTTCTATGTAAATATACAAAAAAGGAAGACAAAACGTTTTAGAAAGTCTAATAACATTATTACAGCAGTATTGATTAACTTGAAATTCGTTACGTCCAAAGTCTGACAAACGTGATTATTTTGATATTAACGTGAAATTTATTTGTTTCTGTTATATAACTATGCTGTAACTACAAAACGGATCTCGGAAATCTTGTTAATAGTTTGAATTCATATTTATTTATCCTCTTCAGTCAATTTGGTAAGTACAAAAGATAATTATATTCTCCGAACCCATCACCGCGGTAGAGCCTTAAGCTCCGACGCAGCACTTTTGCCGTTATCAGCCAGACAGGACATAGCATGATGTGCTGTCGCCAGAGACCAGCAACTTAGATTTAGTGCCCTCATTTTGTATTAGAATAAGTATTTTACGCTATAGACACTTTTGTCTACAGCATGAATGCCCGGGCCGGCTCGTCCAGGTCGTTACCACTGTCTCCCAGAAAACCGGCGTAAAGTAGCGGCTTGCTGCTGCGTTTCGTACGGCGAGTGAGATATCCGGAGGCCCAAATCCCCCTCCCCTTCCCAATCCCTTAATTATTCCTTTCCTTTAAGGTCGGCAAGGCGCCCATAATTATTTAGGTATTGTGAGCGTACATGGGCGGTGGTGATTACTTACCATCAGGTGACCCACTTGCTCGTTTGTCGGCCTATGCAATAAGAAAAAAAAAGTAGTTTAAGTAGTCTTATATAACTCTAAACTAATAAACTCTTTGTTAACCCGAGTCTCAACTTTATTTTTAACCGTCGCTTCGCTCCCGAAATCTAACTAGATGCTAAACACGAACCAAAACACTTAGTAAGAAAAAGAGAAATTCTAAAATACCTAAACTACGTTTACCTAGAAATTTCGAGAAATTGATTCTCACTGTCACACTAAAACATTCCGACCTTCCATTAGTGTACTCTATTTAATCGAAAGAAACAAAAACAGCAATCATAATAATACACCCGAAGAAATGTATAATGAAGTCAGTTCTACTATAAATAGCAACGATAGTGTCGATGATATCAAAGATGCTATCTATATGATTATACACAGTATAGAATTTTCTCTCGTTCGGTCCCGCTCGCTCGCATTCCACAAGTTTGCCCGACAAATTGCCCGTATTACCTTGCCGTGCATTTTGCATGTCACGAACATCGTTTTTATATCGCTGTTCACCTCTGTTGACTTTTACATATTGGATATAAAGTTACGGAAACTATTTTTATATAGAAAATATGGATCTATCCAGACGCGTTACTGCTTGAAAGAGGGTGGAATTAAAGATCATGAACTAATAAGTAGCGGATTAAGCCCGTCGGGGACCGGGGAGGCAAGGCTTGACAGTGTATGAGATTTCGAGATTTGCCCCCCCACCCCTAAGACTAAGGGCCCGGGGAGAATTGCAACCCCCCTTAGTACGCTACTGAAACTTGCTAAGGATGACAAGCCGTTTAAAAACCTGTTCCATGAGCCCAAACACGACACATCTGCTACTACTTATCGAGGAGTTGGAAGCTACAGACGTTTGGTTGCAGCATCATTCTTACATATGCAACCTTTATTTTATTTTATTTATTCATTCGTAACACCATCGGTTAACCTTGCTTGTAAGAACTCTCGGCAGCTTTGAAATAAAACAACCGCATCCGAGTTGGTTCATTCGTTTAGGTGCCACAGATAGACAAAGCGATCAAAATTATAGCAACTCTATTTTTTCGGGAGGTAAATACAACAATAATTGTAATCGCATAATCCCTATTCGATAAATAAGTTGGCTAATATTTTGATTTAGAACACGTGCAAATAAGAGGTTGTTTCGATATACATTAAGTCATTTACCATGACATCATCAGATACGAGATCATTATGCTATAGAAAACTAACTTTCGGCATACAGGTTCTACAGATTTGAAGTGTCAGTCACGTTTCTGCTATTTACTTGCATGCTAAATAGAAGATGACATAATAAAATAGGTATTTTTACTGTCCACAGCGCTAAGGTTATGGATTGGTGACGTCATCAAGGTTGCACGGGTCGGTTGCGCGTACGAAAGTTACATACACAGTTTAGCGCCAGAAGCTGTATTCCATGACAATTTCATAGATTTATTATTCAAGATGTAGAATCTTTAGCGCCAGAAGCTGTTTAGGATAACGATGCAATAGAAATACTAAAATTAGTTAACTATAATTATTTTATAGGACAACGCAAGTGCTAAATTCCATCCATCAAATGACCACAAAATACCATGGTCACAAATTAAGAAAGATATTTCCTGTGATTCGATTTGTTTAGGAGTTAGTAACGATGTAGATTAAAAACACCCAAAACAAGAACATTAATAGCTACAAAATATATGGAGAATGTATCACCTGCTTTACAATAAAAATGGAACTTCATTCTTCCTTACATAAGGGAGTATGAAATACATTTATTTTAGATTCAGAAAGTAAACTTTAATCCAAAAACGGACCATGCAAACATACCATCAACAATCATTAATCAATTACGTGAGAAATGAACGAACCACAAAAGGCTTGCGGCTGTGGCGCTCAGTCAAACTGACCAACCTTCAGTCAAGACAGATAGACTTACTGCAACGGTCTATTATTATGGTGAAGTAGGATAAAGCGCTTTAAATATATCATGTGTATGTGTGGTAGACGATATTTATATCATCTAACACTGATGATATTAATCACAAACACAATTCCTCAGTCCTCATTGCAACAACGTTAAATATAGTTTGTGATAGATATAGGAATGCAATTAACATTGCTGAGACACGACCAGATGAATATGACTACATACAAGTAATACAGATACAAATTGTAATTTATATAATGCATACTATTCACACATTCAAGCTCTCTCCAATTAGGCTTAAGATATTCCATATCTGGACTACTTGGACCACTTGAGTCGAGCACCTTATTTCCATTCGCTTTGTGTTGAGCAATCGAAAAGCTAATATTGAATTATTGGATTAATTAGATTGAAAGGTTCATTACAGTAAAGTATTTCCGAGTGCGTTCGGAGAGTATTATTTTTAAAGTATTGTTTGCTTATAGAGGACGTCCACCTACAAGATGGACCGACGACCTGACAAGGGTTGCAGGAAGCCGATGGATGCAGGCCGCTTCCAACAGGTCGGCCTGGAAGGCATTAGGAGAGACCTATGTTCAGTAGTGGACGTCTTGTGGCTGATGTTTGCTTTGATTTTATCTCTTTATATAAATCATATAGTTAAATTGATGAAATCGCTTTCTTTTGGTTAGTACATCATTACGCGGAAAAAGGTTTATTAAAATAATTACTACAAAATTATTACAGGCAACAGACAAATAAGACTTCAATTGCAAAGACAACAAAAAAACACCGAGTACTGAATCAAAGCAAATAACTCAAGACACTATAAAAATAACCTAATCTTCCAACAAGACAAATGTTCGTCTAAACTACAACTGACCATAACCACCAAATGATAGTCATTACGACCGAGCAATTACTGCAATGCTTGTAGAATGCAGCTTTAGGAACTAATTTGTATTATTAAGCTGACAGCATTCATTATTCATGTTAAATGCTTTATGAGAGTTATTTGAAAAAAAAACTGTGATCCTCGTGTGATATTATACGGTCCAACTATTATTAATGAAGTAATATTATTATAATACGCCTAAAAGCATAAAGAGTTGCATGAATATACCATGGACACATATTAGGTATAAAGTTAAATTCGACAGTATAGACCGTAAGTTTGTCATAGTTCCCGATACATGTTAACCCAGAATGGGGTCAGGACAAAATGTGTTTCTAAATATTTTTGAATCTTCCCCTGAGTAGTAAGCAGACATATTATCTTTCTAAAAACCAGAGCCAGTTCTAGTTACTGACAGATAGCAGTCGCTAATTCAAGATAATTTAAACAAGCCAACACCACCAACACAATTAAAATAGAATCTTACATATGTTAAACAGTTATGTTTCATTCATAATTGTAGTTATTCAATAACAACAAACCATTCACAATATTCCTAAGCTTTAGTCGTGTTGTGAAGCATAAGAAACGTCACGAAGGAGACAAAAAAAGAGACGATACAACAAAGTTATATAGCTCTCCAAAAGCGGCTCAAGCGATTAACGTTAACCAATAACATGGAATTATGAGTGGAAGTCGTGATCGGAATCTTTTATGTATCCAATTGTCGTGTGTTGGTGATCGATGACATTCTTGTCACTAAGTAGTTCTATGGAAATCGAACTCTAAAGAAATCGATTTGTATTATCATTATTCATGTACCATGTTTATTATGGTTTACGATAAGTGCGAAATCCTACATTATCCACACATCAGCCTTGAAGTTTTTAACTGAGAACTTATAATGCCCGCATCTACGTAACAGACTTGAAAATTCTAATATTTCGAACATGTTTTTCCAATACTGTATTAGTGGATAAAAATCAACTTCAATCATTAATTCGTATATACCTTAGACCTCCTCGGTAAGCTCTCCACTTCAACATGCCGATAATGCTCGGATGATGAAGACCTGCGCATGTCCCTCCCCCTAATATCTTCAGCAGACGCCTTCTCCTCTCCCCTCGTCAACGTAGTCACCTTCCTCACAATCCTCGTGGTTATCCTTCGCTGTCCACTGTCGTCTTTCTTCGAGATCTTCGTCGACTCTAGAGAAGAGCCTAGAACCTCGGTCGACATGCGTTTGTTCGTGTGAATCGCCTGCAGCTCCGATATGCCTCGCCCGCCAGCTGACAGAGGCACAGCGAGAGCGCTCTCGCCGTCATATTCAAAATGGGTCTGGTTTCCATCGTGAACTATGCGACCGTTGTAGCTGTCCTCTCTGTATGAGCCTGAACGGTAACTGGAAGATCTCTCCATGCCCGGATAATTGCCATCGTACACAGTATCGTGTCGCGTCAAACTTTCTCTTAAGCTTCTGGGCACAGAAGCCAAGTTTAAACTGGTGGTAATGGGGGAGCCGACGGGCGATGGAGTGGATTTCTTTAGGCTAGATTTAAGAGGTTTTGTATCATCACTCTCGAGGGTTCCTTGAACGAAGAGCCGTTTGCTGCTCCCCTCTTTGACGAATCGGTACATGGACATTTTCGATTGATGTCAGCATTCACGAGGTATAATGCATGCTACGGCCGTCGCGCGAACTGCAATGCATTATCTAACTAATTTGCGATTCGATACACGTGCGGCGCTTACCGTACCGGTGACAACTCTTGGTAATAACCTAACAAATCCCGCTAGCGAGGTCACATCGTACAATGGGAAATTCCGTCAATGGATAAAAAGACCTAAGCAGTTATAAATAAAATTATTTTAACGGGAATTGAGAATCTAAACAAAATCTAGCGGTAATTAAAGTAAACAATAGAAGCGTTCAATATGGCCTAAAACATGTTAAAGTGTTATAAGATACCCAAGTTGACCTGTAATCATTTGACTCTATATAAAAAACACCACGCTCAAAATATTAAATATCATGGAAATCCGAAGCCCTTAAAGTGTTATGGAATAAATCATTTGACACAGAAGTATCCTATTTCATTTTTAAAACATTAATTGTAAGTAGTACATTTCCTTCAATACAGTATTTTAACTTTCTAACCGTTGCACGACCACCCTTCCTTCCTGATCTCATGAATCTCGACTTTTACGAAAGTCGACATATTTACGACTTAAACTCGAGACTTAAGCATCGAAATAAGACATTATGAAGAACAGTCGTGAGTTATTTGCGACATTAATTGTTATTCTTTCCAAAAGTTGTCTTTATGTAACTGACTCACATGAGAACTGAATCATGCTACTGGAAATACGAGCGTATCAGAGATGAGATGCGAAACGGATTTATGGCTTTAGAATGGTGCAGTGGGAGGTTTATGATGTAATAAAGGAAATACACAAACTAATATGAGAGACATATTAATACATAGAATAGGAATCAGGAGGTGAGATCTAAAATAATAAGATACAAACGAAAGAGTCAATGAGAAAAAAGAAATCTATCTTAGTCACATCATAAAAAGATAAAAAAGGGATTAGAAGTTGAATCTATATAAAGTGCATAAGTGAAATCTAAATAAAGTGGAAGTGCATTGACAGTATGTTATAAAAAATTTGTTTCCCAGATCCTTTTATCTATAAAAAACTATATGAAAGTGAATTCGTTAGAAACTAAGAGTCGTAGAAGGTGACATGACGCGCAAACCCATATTTGGTCAGGGCTAAGATGGCGGGCCCTTCCGCCGGACGTTCCGGCGTCGCCTCACCGGTTACAAACTAAGAACATGCTGATAGTAAGATAATTTGTATTGCATAATGAAGGACAATATGGTGTAAGTGGCATCGTAACTTTGTAGTAGTTTGGGTTGTAAAACTACAACTATCTAACATAATGATCTAACTTAATGATGTAATTGCACCAATTTATAAAAGTTGTTGACTGTCTCGGTGGCGCAGTTGTAATGTTCGGGTTCGATTCCTGGGTCGGGTAACAGTGATAAGTATTGGGTTTTTCTATTACGAAATGCTCAATATTAGCCCGGAGTCTGGAATTGTGTCTGGTATGGTAATAGGCTCGCTCCCTATCATATCATGGGACGAAGATACGCTCGCCGAAATATGGGTGTACTCGTTACACCTCTGCCTACCCCTTCGGGGATTATAGGTGTGAGTGCGTATGTATGTTATAAAAGTTGTTTTATCCTGGCTCGGCATAGTAACTAAGTGACAGCTGATGACAAGGGCAGTGCAATCCAAGAATAGTGTCGTTCAGCGGCAGACGATATATCTATCGTAGGTAGGCAGAATTATGCCAGCCTACCTAATAGGGTAGTTTCCTATATTGAATTTTATACATTATTTTATAAGCAACAGAAAATGATACGCAAAAGAAACCCTTTTATTAAAACACAATCAAAATTGGTTCAGAAATGTGCCCGCAGTTATGACTTTAAATGTTGGTATGAGGAAAAGTGGGTGCGTAGTAGGGATATCTCACTATCTCGCTTGCACGCGTGCACTATAATGAACATTTTACACAGTGACGTCAAAGGTTGCATCGTCTGTCATTTGACAAATACCCCTTCTACAGGATTTGAATGGCTTCTATCTTATTTATTTTTGGTCCGATTTATAAAATTCTTTCTGCAATAGATTTTGAGTAACATAACTTATTGATTTAAATAATAAAAAAAATCTAGTCAACTACCCTATTGTCTCTTCACAGTCCGCTTAAACGATCCCTTCTTAAATAAATGTCTAAAGCATGGCTCTACAACTTAAAATGTATAAAACACCATTACTTCATCGCTATTTACAAATACTAGTAGCAAAGATGAACAGACACATGTATTGAACTTGACCCGCAACATCACATATATACACCTATCTTATACATAAGTATAAACTGACATTACACGAAAACCACCTGTGTACATAATAATGCAGTTACAAAAATATTGGACTGCCTCGGTGGCGCAGTTGTAATGCGTACGCGGTACGACTGCTGTGCTTAGATCTTGGGTTCGATACCCGGGTCGGGTAGTGTTATTGGGTTTTTCTAACATGAAATGCTAAGTATCAGCCCGGAGTCTGGAATTGTGCCCGGTATGGCGATAGGCTCGCCCCCTATCACATCATGGGACGGAAATAAGCTCGGTGAAATCTGTGTGTACTGGTTACACCTATGCCTACCCCTTCGTGGAGTACAGCCGTGAGCGCGTGTGTAAAAGTATTGTATCATTGAGGGTCTTTTAGCCGAGTAGCCAAATTGTGCAACTACCGAGTCCCGACTGCAGTGCGATCAGATCAGAATGCACCAATCACTGCACTTACTATTCTATTACAGTATAGTACAGGGTTGATATCATCATATTATTAGAGAGTATTCATATATTAGCAGAGATGGGTAGACGGTGTGATCACTTTCCCATGATCAAGAAAAAAAAAGCACGTTTAGACCATAAATAGGTATACAATATACTAGATGATAGGTTTCTCCTGAGAGCAAGAGTTTATCTGAGTGAGATACCATCGCATTACACACGAACCATTTTGCCTATTAATCTCTTCTATTACGCCTAAATACCACAACGTCCTTAGGCCGTTGATTGTCGTTTAAAAAAAACAACGGAATCCATAAATTATTTTTTTAAATAATAATTAATAACATGTAGGCGAGTGTACCAGAGTTACCGCGGGGGCGGTGGTTGGAATTCAATGGTGACACCCACATTATAAGGGCCTTGGATTTACTTATATGGGGTGTTTACATTTGTATAATTGTCAACAAGATCATACTGAGCTTGTGGGACGGTCCTTGATATTTTTTTTATCCGACTGGATAGGGACTGACGCTGGCGCAGTTGTAATGCGTACGCAGGGTTTCTTCTCAGTTATTTACTTAGCAGCGATAGTTTAGCGGGGAGTGGTACGGACTGTTGAAAAGAAAGTCGCAGGTTCGTAACCAACCCCAAGAGCCTTTTCTAAATCACGTGTCTATTCATCGTTAATTATTGCTTGCTTTACGGTGAAGGAATCATTGTAAGGAATCCTGCAAACGTGAGTTCTACATTAGAATTTCGAAGGTGTATGAAGTCTGCCTGTATTAAGCCAGCGTGGTGCCACTAAAGCCACTAAATCCTAACCTCTCTCTTTCGAAGAGGATGCCGAGCCCGTGGCCAGAAGTAGGACTTATACATATAGGGCTGATATTATATTGATAAGCACCCCGAAGGTTCCCGTATATGCCAAAAACAACGCATCATAACTTCAAGTATTTGCTATTGAACATTTCAAAATTATCAAACTGATAAAACGCATCCTTTATCAAAACCGTTGTGTTGTAGCATGTTACCGATAGTAAGATTAGAAGAATATCATTGGTATCAAGTAGCTAAACATATCGCGAATTTTAGACAATAACAATCCGATAATGGCAAGACAATGATGTCATACTCAAAAAATTACAAGAAAATGAGTTGCTTTTTGTTCACTATATTCTTTCTTTTCGCTTGGCGTCATCCCGGCTTAATGCCTTCCTATCATGACTTGACGGTGGTTTTTATTATGTGGGAATGTCGTCTGATCTCCATAACCCGCAACGGGAACTAATTTCCGCCATTAGTGTACCAGATGCAGGTGAGGTTGGCTTCGGGTCTACAATGTTGGTAGCCCTCTTCCAGTTGTAATATTTTCAATGAAAGTATTCAGTTAAAGTCCAATAAGCTCTTATGCTCGGAATGAAAATTAATAAACCAGAAAACATAAATAAAAGTTTTCTAGTTTTGTATTTATATGTAAAGGTATACCATGAAGATTCTGGTCAAAAGATAATTTTTAAAATTAAAATTTAGAAAATTCTTGTAAATTTATTAATGTTACAGTCATAATCATCATGTGTTAACATAGAATTTGTGCAAATAGCAGTCATCTATTGTCATACATACATACATACATAGACTCACGCCTGTTTCCCATAGGGGTAGGCAGAGACAACGGATTTCCACGATATTCTATTTTCTATTGTCATAAACAGTGAGAATCTATGAGGACTGGATAGTAGCTTATAGGATAGAGGAGGATATTGCAATATAATATTTATTATTTTGTCGCGTATTAGCTCTGAATTTGATGTTATTATGGCGCATTTCTATTTAACTTCACTACATGTCAAGCCCTTAACATGTGATGTATAAGCTATCCCGGAAATCAAGTAGATTATTTTAAGACCTCATTTAAAACAGAACAATGAAATTATGAATACAGTTTGAAATACCAACGATTCATAAAGTGTTTTTCAGAATAGATTTCTCAAATAGATTAGCATCTCTTGCTGCGAATTACAAACAACCGCAACAACACAACCTATTCATTGACTCAGATTTATTAACATCAATTAACAACTACGCAACTGGAATATGATCAATGATCATCCTCATCGAAAACAAACGAAAAGCCGTTATTGTCACCGGTATATTTATCGGTAAAAATCGCGTATCGAATCGCAATAACGCCACAACACTTTTGCTTAACAAAATACACACACTAGTACCACCACAGCACTGCGTTCCTTTTTCAAAATAGTTTTTTTTTTCAAATAATATTTATTAGTGTTGTTAGTTCGTAGTTTCGATTCGTTGTCGGGTTTTGTCGTCGGAACGCGACGCGCGCGGCTCTGTCGGTCGCTCACAGGTGACTGGCTGGTGGAAGCGCGCGCGCATACGGGCATCGATGCAGAAAAAAAACGCAAGTATTTTGTACGTGGGTACTGAGTTTCGTGATTATTATAATTTTGTTTTACCAAGGTCGCACGTCAACGTCGGATGGTGGTATGTTCACGCCCTTGCAGTGAGGGTGTAGCATAAATAACGGAAACGATATAACGGGCACACGTTATAAAAGAGACAGCTGTCACCTGGTCGGTTTTTTGGACACAGTGGTACTGGTATCAACCCGGTCGATATTAGTAGTATTCGATGCTTGTATCGAATTTGTATGGCTCGAATATACAATGTGTTACAGAACGGTGTGGTCAAATGTAAGCAACGTACAGTTTACGACATCAGTATTTTACCCCCCGTAGTATCACATCCGATTGTATTGCGAGAACATAAATCAAGCTTTTTTTATCGAATGAGTAACATGCCGATATTTGAAATTCAACTTTAGACAACACTAAATTGAGTTTTTGTCTCACTCCAGCATTGCTATTCTAGCTGACACACATCACTTAAATGATAGGGATGTGTTCAATCTTACCGATCATAATAAATGCGTGATTACAATTGGCGTGAAATGTTAGGATGGCTAAGATTTTTATAAGATCAGTACATAAAAACACACCGTGAAGTGGATGTAACAATCTTTAAATATGATCTTTACCTTTTTGTAACACGTTGTATATACGACATTTTACTCATTCTAGAAAAAAAAATGCTTTATTTATGACCTAGCAATGCTATCGGATTTGGTACTTACATCGTATATTACACGTTGCTTAAATTTGACCGCACCTTTCTGTAACACGTTGTATAAAGCTAGTAAAAAATAAAAAAATATTCCTTTAAATAATTATATCTCATATTCCTAAAAACATACAAGATTCAATGCAGAAGAGTTGCAGCTTCAATAGAGCCTACACCTATCACACTCCGCTTTACGTCAACGTAAATAGCTCTGTAAATGTTAATTACATGGAAATCATATATGTTGCAATAATATAATCGAAGCAGTGATAGCTCAGCGGGGAGTGGTATAGACTGTCGAGACGAAAGTCGCAGGTTCGAAACCAGCCCCAAGTGCATACACCTCTGACTTTTCTAAGTTGTGTGTATTAATTGTTAATTATCTCACATGCTTTAACGGTGAAGGAAACATCGTGAGGAAACCTGCATACCTGAGAAGTTCTTCATAAGAATTTCGAAGATATGTGAAGTCTGCCAACCCGCATTAGGCCAGCGTGGTGGAGTAAGGCCTAACCCCTCTCATTCAGTAGAGGAGGCCCGTGCCCAGCAGTGGGACGTATAGAATACAGGGCTGGTATTATTATATATGTTGATACCAACTGCGTTGTTTTAATGAGCATCTAGATTACTTAGGGGACCTAAAGTGCTACTCTACACTACGACGTATTAGATGCCGACGATGATGTTCCAAGTTGTACAATATTTCGAAAAAGAATAGATTCTCAAATCTTTTGATTATAATATGCTTTTTATCTATGTTCACGCATAACTAACTTCAACACATATGCACCGAATAAAATCATTCTTTTTGAAATAAAACTAGTTTATACGGATATCATCGCGGTTTAATTTTTATTCTAGTCCCGACGTTTCGAAAGCTTTTCAGCGTTCGTGGTCACGGGAGAGACAGTCTCAGTCAGAGACAGGAAATTAAACCGCGATAAAATCCGTATAAACTAGTTTTATTTCAATGTGTAATATTCGCATAAACATAATAAATCACTATGATTCTTTTTTGTGCTTCCCATGGTGATCCCATATAAATTTAGTTAATATCTGATGACGGTCCGTCGTCATCGAGGGAAAATTGGAAACTTTGTAAACTTCTCAACGGAAAACAGCAAATGATCTGAAATTGTGATGAAAGTTGAATTTATATTGTTTTTTATGTACAACTATGTCGATAGCTTTGCCCCCTGCCATATCACGATTCACGGGACGGGATATCTTTAACGAACATTGCACCTCTGCCCTTGGGAGTATTCCTACCGACGCGACGCGACGTCTACTATACTGACATTATGTTTCACAACAAAATATTGCGATGCTAAAACTTCATGATTATTCAGACTTACCTTAGACACCATCTTGCGTAAAAGCCTGCGAATTTACAAACAATGTTTCCCATAGGCCACAAGGTAAAATTAAATTAATTAATTTCTGTTAAAAGTAACATTCTGTTACTCTAAAACTCGGCAATTGCAACACATGTGTATAATATATTAATATATATTTTTATTTTATCAAACTACGTGTTTTATTGGCAAACGCAAATTGAACAACAACGCCATCTCTGAAACGCGATCTTAAAGCGATGCCAAGCGCAGCTAGGCGATATATTTCATTGCGCGAGCTGTTAGCGCCATCTAGTTATGATCGTAGTAAACGATAGGCAAGCAAGCTTGGTCATTGCGACAAGGCTCCAAGGACTCACCATCATGGTCTGCCAGAGGTGTGCATGTAAGATAAAGTGTGTGAATATCTTTTGAACTGCAAAAAACTAAAAATATAGGTAATTATAAAAATGAGACATTTTGTTTTTTTATTGTCTCTTTCACACACTATATAACTAGGTACCTATAAAATTACTATTAAGGCCCTATTTATTTATATTGGTTTGCTAGTCTTATCTATCGAGCATAAGGTAGGTTTTTGGCAATATTACTTTCTAGCTAACACAGACACTCTATACTGAGATCAATAAAACAAACAATAGAAACACGAGAGAGCTCAGCCAGCATAATTTTGGCGACCGTCAACATGCCTCATCACTCGTTGGTCGACATTATATGGAATGCGCTTTACTTTCCATCAAGTGCAGTGTAAACAAATTGCTAAACCAGGACAAAAAATATAGCATTAAATAAGTTCTTGTTGATCTCAATTCCCCTGTCTTACTTGTACTAAAAATAAAATTACATAAGACATCGGCGCATCGCAAAGGTCCCACAAAGATCAACGAGTAAATCAACGTTTAGTGGTAATAAATTGAAGGTCTCACCTTTCAATGGACCTATAAGTCGCACGGTTAATGAATCGATCAGAGGTCAGCCATCAATATAATCGATCCTGACAACTAAATATAACATATTGTGCATGCTGTAAAGATGGATTGTTGAAATTATGCTAACTTTTTAGAGTTCTAAAATTAGAAGAAATTGATTAATTTTATTGCGGGATAAGGACAACTTCGCATTCCTAGATACTCGCCGAGCTTCATTACTCGGTTTCAAAATATGCGGGCCACTGTCTTTCCTACAAGAGTTACAGTGGCAGGTGTGTGGGCAGGATAGAAAAAACATCCAAAATTATTACAAAAGTAAAATTAAGTTAAGATTGCTGTAAAACGTATGCTGTAAAAATGCGTAGAAATTTGTTTCTTTATAGTTACTGAACTACAAGTTAAAAACCACAAATGTTCCATATAACATATATAGATTTAGTAGTCTCCTAATAAATTTGGAAAAACACATCTTGACATTTTTCGAGTATTCTAAAGACTATGGAAGTTAGGTACGAAAAGAATGGCAATTATAATATAATGTTTACCTAAAAACAAAATTATACAGACTCTGCAAAAGGATATAAATATTTAACGAATACAAATGGAATATATAAAACAGTGGTTTTATAAAACAAACAAGTAAAATGACTGCGCAAAACTTTTACGAGCTATAACCGCCAGACACTTTACGGGCCATAAAACAAGCTCTGGAACTTGTCGTTTTGAATTTATTAATAAAGTACATCAGACTGGTACAATTGTTTGTCTATGGAAGAGCATTTACTGAGAAGTAATGGGCGTCATGACCCACATAGAAACCTTTATTAAATTTAATCCTGGACCTATTATATTAAATTATGTGTAGCTATGATCTTTGGTTGGTTGAAATAAATGCCTTATTATTATTACATTTGCAGTACTTAGTAAAAACGTTGTTTTTGAGTCGGATTCAAATTTGTTAAAAAGTTTTATTTTACTATTTTGAGTACAAGAATTGTCAAAATCAGTACATAAATGACCAAGATGGATTTTTTATCCCCAATTTAACCTCCTTAGAGGGTGGAATGGCTTTTTGAAATTAAAATGGAACTAACTTTAAGCTACACACTTTCGAATGACCAAAACAACATCCAAATCGGAACATTTGGCGGAGTTATGCGTGGTTATACATACAAAAAAAGCGTCGAATTGAAAATCTCCTCCATTATATTGTCGTCGGTTGAAAAGAAAACATAATTCCATATACATCAATTATTAGGGCTTATTTCTCCATAAATTGGTACTGCTTAATTCAATTGGAATATACGCGAAAAGGTAAGAGCAAATATTTGTCAATTTACACTAATGCAAAATGTAAATATTCTGCCAAACAAAATAGTATATATTCAGGAGTCAAACGATTGCATATCTCATATGGTACTACTTAGAGAATTACACTCTACTACCACTTAAAATCACGTGTTAGTTTCATAAAGTGAGTGCTCCAAAAACAATTTAATTAGCTTCTTAAATGATTTAGAGTGTAATAAACACTATGATAAAGTACTGATAAGATATAGTACAATTTACACATACTAATTACATTAATTATGACATAATCATCAGCATGCCCCAATTATCGATTAAAGTGGTACTAGGTGACTAGGTATTTTCTTTTCGAATGGATTTGTGCTGTTAGCCTATATTACTTTTACAGCTTCACCTGACAATAAAGCCGACGCTTATGGGGCTCTAGCCAGAAATATGTATAGTGTATTTAATAGCGATTAAGCACAGAGGCACCTTTAAGAAGGCTCAGACCTCAGCTTGAGCAATCGCTGGGGAGTATAGTTTAGGGCCGCCTCTGCACATCATTGTGCCGAGGGCCAGTTGAGGAAGCTCTGCGGACTCGCAGGCTATGTCGGGTTCGCGTATTATTATTGCGATTCGGATTGGGCAAGGAAAATGCTGCTTCGACAGCGACTGTGATGGAGTCGTTGGGATCTGCCAAAACATGTTTGTGACGACGACGGGGGATAAGGTGACTAGGTGGAAGGTCCCTCGTATGCGAGAGGCAGTCTCGGTTCTTACCATTACTTTGTTTATTTCTTTCTTTTCGCCAAGCATCAGTGTGTAAGCACTATTGTGTTTCGTTCTGAAGGACATTGAAACCAGGTAAATTACTGGGCATTATGACACTTAACATCTTATATCCCGGGCTGAAGAGCGCAGTCCAATGCCACGCAGTGCTTTGTGATACAAAGTTCTGTGTGGTGTTGCTTCTGTTTATAGGCAGGCTTGGCGGTTACCACCAGGCGAGCAACCGGCTCGTCTCGTCATTCATGCTAATAAGAAAAAATGCTTTTACATTATTCTAAAGCAATGATACACAAACTTAATACAATCTCCTTATCGACTCCTTAAAACTCAAACCGACCTAACGAGCTAAAAACCTGGTCAGGACATGGCTATTAAAGACAGAAAGTGGTTACTGTCGCAAGGTGTGGGGGCGGCGTGCGTGGGTGCCACCATCTGTTGGCCGGCCTTCGTGCTGCCTACACCGAGCCGCCCTGTAGGTCACTGGGAGTAACCATGCACGGTGACGTAAGCACACTTGTTTCCGATTTAATTATGCAATGAAATGCTAATTACATTTGGTTGCTTCATATTTATTAATAACTTTAAGTTTGAAAGTAATTTCAATTTAAGGTTGGTGTAAAGTATGACTTTATCTAAGTATTAGAAGATTCACTGTCTCGGTGGTGCAGTTGTAATGCGTTACGACTAAGACTGACACTGAGGTCTCGGGTTCGATCCCCGGGTCGGGAAAAAGTTATATTGGGTTTTTCTATTACGAAATGCTCAGTATCAGCCCGGAATCTGAAATTGTGTTCAGTATGGCGATAGGCTCGCCCCCTATCACATCATGGGACGGAGATATGCTCGGCGAAATGTGGGTGTATTGGTTATACCTCTGCTTACCCCTTCGGGGATTACAGGCGTGAGTGCATATGTATATATATGTATTACAAGATTCAGAAAAAAATGTGAAATTCGCTAGTCTTCGCTAGTTCTTTCGACTCTTTCCCACATTGAGGCAGTGCCGGTTTTAACACTACCAGCGCCTGGACGAGATTTCTACGGCGCCCCCCAACTCCAATTTAAACCAATGATTGGGGATTCCCGGTAAAATGAACCCTTTTACCCGGCGCCCTGGGCGATCGCCTAACCGCGCCCTACCCTAACGCCGCTACTGCATTGAGGGGTATCTTGGTCATCAAATACTAGCCCATCGCGTCGCTTTATACAATAAAAACTACCAGAAAAAGCAATAAAAATGTTTACAACACTAATTAACGTTTATTAGGGAAGTAATGAATAGAACAAAGCTATCATCCGATCTTTTGCAAACCCGCCCAAAGTGAAAGTTAAATATATTTGCAACCATATCTAATAGATGGCGTTGTTATGAATTGTTGCATGACTTTAAACGTAGATGGCGCTGTATACCAACAAATATTAAATTTGAAGAAATTAAAAGGTCCAATTTACACAATAAAAGGTATTTTTACCAATTTACTTTAGTAATTCGTGATATTTAAACATGACTGGTGGATAACCGGCACTCAGTTTATGGGTAAACTAATTTAACAGTAAGTAAGATTATAATTCAGACTAAACAATGAAAAAAAAAACACTAAACAGTCACACACACTATCCTGACCCCACACTAGGTTAACCTATATCGTGGGTATCACGAACTACGAGGGACTTCCGGGAATCGAACCCGCGGCCTCTCGCTTCAGAGCGCTACTCGCCCACTGCGCCACAGAGGCTGTCATGTTTTATTTTATGTTATCCCATACTGACTCCACATCAGAAATAATTTCTAAATTCAATATTCATACAAAGTTAAATAAAAATAATAAATCATGTGCGACGACAATCGAATGACAAGTCGATGGCACCGAACCCATTGAATTAAATTGAATCTGTCGTTATTTAATTTAACAATTGAGCCACTGGCGCCGGCACTTCCATAATAATAAATTCATTATACGAACACTTATTTGTATTGACAGACTCCGTGACGCAGAGAGCTAGTCGCCGCCGGGCGAGTGTGAAACGATTTACCGCGGGTTCGATTCCCGCACCGAGACAAATGTTTGTATAACAAACCACGAATATCGGTTTCGGGTCTGGGTGCTGTTGGACCGTAGATCTCTCATAGTTCCTGATACCCACGATACAGGTTAACCTAGCGTGGAGTCAGGACTATGTGTGTGACCTTTGGGTGTAGGTATTTATTATTATTATTATTTGTTATTGTGTGACTGCGTCAGTGTCCCAGTTGTAATGCGTTACGACTGAGCCTGACGCTGAGATCCCCGGGTCGGGTAAAAGTGATATTGGGTTTTTCTATTACGAAATGCCCAGTATCAGCCCGGAGTCTGGAATTGTGTCCGGTATGACGAGAGGCTCCTCAACCACATCATGGGATGGAGATACGCTCGGCGAAATGAGAGTGTACTGGTCACACCTATACATCTTCGGGGGTTACAGGCATGAGTGCGTAGGTATGTATGATTATTGTGGTTAATATATTTACCATAATTATTATACTATACAATATGTTAATAAATAAAATAGCCTAGTAGGTACATAAAACCATTGATTTCGGTCTCCAGAAACTAACTCTCCGTACGAAACCCAGCAGCAAGATATTTTACGTCAGTTTTCTATGATACATGGATCGGTCGAGCCGCCCCTCTCACGCTGTAGACAAAACTGTCTACATCGTGGCTCTACTACTCAAGGAACATGCAACATTAATTCTGTATACTACATATTAAAAATAAAATAATACTAGCCCTGTATTATATACGTCTCACTGCTGGGCACGGGCCTCCTCTACTGAATGAGAGGGGTCAGGCCTTAGTCCACCACGCTGGCCTAATGCGGGTTGGCAGACTTCACATACCTTCGAAATTCTTATGAAGAACTTCTCAGGTATGCAGGTTTCCTCACGATGTTTCCTTCACCGTTAAAGCAAGTGATAATAATTAACAATTATCACTGGCTTGATTAATACACACATAACTTAAAAAAGTCAGAGGTGTATACACTTGGGGCTGGTTTCGAACCTGCGACTTTCGTCTCGACAGTCCATACCACTCCCCGCTGAGCTATCACTGCTTTTTTACTACATATATACTACCAAAAAACTTAACTTCTTTATACAATTACGAAAGTCACACTGCCTTACATAATCCCTTTTCCAAATCGGCTTAAATAAAGCCATAATTCAGCTTTATATGGAGATTATTATTATTCGAATAATATATTATCACAGCGTGTGTACGTGATGTAGAAATAAAGTGGTTACAATAGATATGACGTAAACAAAACCATAAACAAACACACATATGAACGTAGAATGTAGATGTATAGATAAGGTAAATGTCTTAGTGTAAGATATCTAAGGTAAATGTCTTGCGTTGACAGCCTCTGTGGCGCAGTGGGCGTGTAGCCGGTTACGAAGCGTGAGGCCGTGGGTTCGATTCCCGCACCTAGACAAATGCTTGTCTGATACTCAAATATTTGTCTCGGGTCTGGGTGTTGTGGGACCGCAAGTCCTTCGTAGTTCCAGATATCCACGATACAGGTTTACCTAGTGTGGGGTCAGGGATAGCCCTGAGTCCACACTAGGTAGGACCCTGAGGACCCTGAGTGTGTGACTGCTGGGTGTATTTATTTATTTATTTTATCTAGTACTAGGCCCACAGAAGAAGTATAATCCCTTTATGGTGGAAGATCAGCACTAGCCTGCCAAATTCAATTTAATTTTGGTGTTTTGAAAATTACAATGTTGAGGATCCGCTTGGTGGAACATGTCCCAAACGTCGACATTCGATGTAGTACAAAACTTGATGACGTGGGTACGCGAATCGCCAGGTTGAAGTGGAGTTGGGCGGGACACTTGGCTAGGAAAGACCATAACAAGTGGACCAAGGCAGTTACAGAATGGTACCCAAGAGCAGATCGAAGACCTCGTGGCAGACCACCAGCCCGATGAACTGATGATATAGTGAGATACGTCGGTATACACTGGATGCGTCTCGCACAAGACCGGAAGAGTTGGCGTGAATTGGAGGAGGCCTATACCCAGGCGTGGGTAGATACAGGCTAAATAGATAGTTTTGAAAATTGCAGCTCGATCCTTCCAGGATGTAGATAATTAATGTCCTGAAACGTATTTTTTTCTGAGATTAGTCATTTTCGACAGCTACTAACTCTAGAAGCAATATTGATAGTTTTCATTGTTATTATTCCGTATATCCATTATTATTATTTGCGCATAATTTTTATACATATTCAATCGAAGGATCGAGGTGCAATTTTCAAAAAAACAATATTAAATTGAATTTCTCGGGCGGACATTCGACCATAAGTATAATCAACTCAGATACTATTAAATAAGTATAAACGATCCACTCCTGGCGCCTGATATCCTGCAGTAGGGATAAGAAGTGTGTCACCACGATATGATAGCTGCCAACTTGCAAATGAATTATACAATAATTACACATAGCTGAAAAATACACAAGCGTCGAGGTTGTTCATAGATACATTTACCTAGGTCAGGTTATCCAACTAGGAAAAAACAACTTCGATGCCGAGGCTGACAGAAGAATTTGCTTGGGTTGGGCGGCATTTGGAAAGTTGCATCACATATTTACGTCGACAATACCGCAGTGCCTAAAGACCAAACTGTTTGGCCAGTGCGTCCTGCCTGTTATGTCGTACGGCGCAGAGACGTGGACTCTAACAAAGGGCTTAATCCACCACTTTAAGGTCGCCAACTTGGAAAGGCCTATGTCCAGCAGTGGACGAATTCAGGCTGATGATGATGATGATGATGATGATGAAAAATACACATATAAAATATGATATAAAAGCCATTGTATGTCGGATGAATTATAATATTACATGCTTCATGCAAACATCACATGCTTTTGGTACGTTTCCAGCGTTCATTTCTACCACGCACATGTATGAATCATTCATGATCTCTAGTTGACAATACGTCTAATTTTTGGCGCGGTGCAGAACGTCGTATCTCGATTTAGAAATTTAATATTTAGACATTAATTAACTTTTATGAAATAAAGCTGATTTTGAACATTCATAATTTTTTGTTGCGTGTATGTGTTACGTGTAATTTTACCTTTGCATGTGTAAGTAAGTGGAGCCGTATTTTTTGGCAGAATCATATGAGAGTTATCGTTCTAGTTATCTTATTTCGATGCTTAAAAACGACGAACTAGTAAAACAGAGTTCATTACGTAATTCAAACTGCATGCAATCCATATAAAATAATGCACTTACACCGCGGGCCGAAACAATCGTAACACTTTAGACTTTTTAAAACTTCACGCTATTCTCCTTTCGATGCGCGCGACCGACACGTGCGAGAGGGACAGTCAACAAGGATTATGATTGCACAACGCGTGCGAGAGAGAGAAACAATGATCAGTTTATGCAATAGTTTTGACATTTTAGGATCGGTTGGTCTTTAGGCGAGGTTTGTTGCTGACTTTTAAAGGCTCATCCTGATGTAATACATTTAAACGTTACATTGTTATCGGTCTTACATGACTAGCTTCTTCCCTTGGCTTCGGTTGAACAAAATTTGCCTTCTTAAAGGACTTATTATGACTGCCTCGGTGGCGCTGTTGTAATGCGTACGCATTACGACTGAGGCTGACGCCGTGGTCTCGGGTTCGATCCCAGGGTCGAGTAAAAGTGAGAGATTGGGTTTTTATATTACGAAATGCTCAGTATCAGCCTGGAGTCTGGAATTGTACCCGGTATGGCGATGGGCTCATGGAAATATGGGTGTACTGGTTACATTTTTGCCTAACACTTAGGGGATTACAGGAGTGAGTGCGTATGTATGATTTTTATATCTATATGATCTTATGATCATCTAATGGTAAGTGATCTCCACCGACCATTAACCACAATACCAGAAGAGTCATGGGCGCGTTGCCATTGCCACATTAAAAGAAATGGATCATACAGAGATTGAGAAGTAGAAGGGGATTTGGGCCATCGGATATCTCATTCACCGTACGAAACGCAGCAACAACCCGCTACTTTATGTCGGTCTGTGGGACAGTGGTAACAACCCAGTCGAGCCGGCCCATTAATGCTGTAGAAAACTTTTTTTTATTAGCTTGAATGACGAGACGAGGATCGCTCGCTTGATGTTAAGCGAAACGCCTGTCCATAAACAGACACAAAACCACGCAGAGCTTTGAATTACAAAGCACTGCATGGCACTGGACTGCGCTCGTCACCCCGAGATATAAGATGCTAAGTGTCACAATACCCAGTAATTTCACTGGCTTCAATGTCCTTCAAATCGAATCACAGCAATACTTAGACACTGCTGCACGGCGGTAGAAATAACTGATATTTGTCTACTGTGTGACTCAGCCGCTTTAGAATTATTATTCTATCTATTTTCCATTTATTATCTTTACTATAATCTATACTAATTTTATAAAGAGGAAAGATTGATTGTTTGTTTGTTTGCATTGAATAGACTCCGATAGTACTGAACCGATTTGAAAAAATCTTTCACTGTTGGGAAGCTACGCTATCCCCGAGTGACATAGGCTACTTTTTATTCCAGGCGGAGCTGCGAGCAAAGGCTATTTTAATATATAGTAAATAACATTCCAATACTTAATGAATGACATAACTTCAAGGCGTACCTATATAATACGCTAAACTAGAAACGATCAAAATATATTTTATATAACCTTCACATCAAATGCCAAATTCAACAAGTTTTATATTATGTTTTTGTTAATAACACAAACGTGTGTGTTCTCCACAGAGGGGTTGACGTCAGGCAGGCGGGGGGTTGACGTCAGGCAGGCGGGGGGTTGACGTCAGGCAGGCGGGGGGTTGACGTCAGGCAGGCGGGGGGTTGACGTTACGCAGGCAGGCGGTCGTAAAAACAACAAGACAAATCTTTATGCAACATGTGTTAAAGCATGTTGCGCCGACCCCACTGCGAGTGGGATAAGGGTAGGTGGAAGAAGACAGAATACTCACAAATACCTAAAAATATCAAAAAATACTCGCGCCCGTCAACTCAACTGACCACAAAATATCATTGCTAAGGCCATACTGAGGTCGATGTGTTACAAACACTTTTTAGAACGGAATGACATCAAAAAGTCACGTGTGTTTACAAGGTGGTAGGTTCTTCGTATGCGAGAGGCCGTCTGGGTTGGTACCACCGCTTTGTCAGTTTGTCAAATTCTGCCGCCAAGTAGCAGTGTGTAAGCACTGTTGTGTTCCGGTTTGAAGGGCATTGAAGCCAGTGAAGAAATGGACGACGCGATGGTACCAACCCAGACGGCCTCTCGCATACGAGGCACCTACCACCTTGTCAAATAAGTAAGTATACATTAATGATCGAATTTAAGTTCATGCATCAACCCTATTAAAGTTATGAGGGTTGGAGTGCCTAAAGGATTCGCCCGAAAGTCCGGTGACGCTGACCAAAGCCGACTCGCGTCAGGTTTACAGCATGCACAAAAAAAAAAAAAAAAAAAATGTAATGCGCTTGTCCAAGGACCTCACGATTCACAAGACCAATATGGCGAAGCTTTTACGACTAATGTCAATATAAGTCACGTCCTTCCATCGATTTTATTATGTAACACCATGTGATTAGAATACGCAAATACCGTGTCATGGCGTTTAAACACGTTTCTAAAGGTAATCGACGACGACCTCCATCGACGCGTATTTTTTGCATTAATATCATCAGCTTGTTTATTCTGATATCCTAGTTAACTAAATAAATCATATTAATATATTAAATGTGAATGTTAGTTTGTTTGTTACGCTTTCACGCGATAACTACTTAACCGATCATCATGAAACTTTGTACACATATTCTTGGAGGTATAAGAAGTAACATAGGATACTTTTTATGAAAAAAATATATCTATTTGTTTGTTACGCTTTCACACCTAAATCACTGAACCGATTTTCATGAATTTTGATGTAGAGATAGATGGGACCCTGGAGACGCTTATAGGCTACGTTTTATTTCGGAAAAGTCTATTCACACGGGCGGAGCTGCGAGCAAAAGCTAGTAAATAATAAATACACCCAACAGTCACACACCTAGTTTTGACCCCACACTAAGTTAACCTGTGTCGAGAGTATTAAGAACTACGAGGGACTTGCGGTCCCATAACACCCAGACCCGAAACCGATATTTGTGGATTACACAAATATTTGTCTCGGGAATCGAACCCGCAGCCTCTCGTTTCACAGCCGGCTACTCGCCCATTGCGCCACGGCGGCTGTAACCATAGTTATACTAATATTATAAATGTGAATGTAAGTTTGTTTGTTACGCTTTCACGCCTAAATCACTGAACCGATTTTGATGAATTTTGATGCAGAGATAGATGGGACCCTGGAGACGGTTATAGGCTACGTTTTATCTCGGAAAAGTCAGGCGGGCGGAGCCGTGGGTAAAAGCTAGTATATACAAGTAATCGGAGCGCGCCAGAATTCGCCTCTCTAGCACATTTACTGTTATTTAATCTGCCCTAACATCCGTAAGTGCTCGTGGAATTCGGATCACAGTCGTTAAGTAAACTACAATATTTGAACTACCATAATGTTGAAAAACTATAGCGTGTTTTTATAGATGCCAATGGCACAGAAAGCATTCTTGATAATGGTCAGTCATCGTTTATTGTCATGATTTTACAGTTTATATAATGTCGTCATTTTAATGATGAATAAAATCATGAAAATCCATTATCACGCAAAACGTTAATTCAAATAAAATTTAATTATTTGTATTTATAATTGTCAGACAATCATAACGGGACTTTAATTTAAATTTACAATTTAATCGGATTATATTGTAAATCCTACTATCATTTCTATAGATTATTCATCCAAATAATCCATTAATATTATGCGAAATATAACGTTGTGATGTAAAATACACGCGATATTCAGCAGTAGTTCTATTTACATAGATGAGTTAACACCGGACGCATGAATAGCTATGAGGTAATTATTTTTTTATATCTCAGAATATGATTAGTACCTGAGCGACATAATGTGTGGGAAATACATTAGCGGTCGCAGAATTCGTGAAACTCAAAATGACCATATATTAATTTTGTAATTTAAGTTGTACTTGAACTAAATAACTTACGCCCGAATACTGAAACGCTACACAACTGTCTGACAAGTAACAGCTACTTATTTACATACAATTTTGATAGCTAAGAGGGCCTCAACATGTTTAAAAAACCCTAAATGCTTGAATAGCAGGGCCTTGAAAGAAAGAAAGAAACATTTATCCAACAAAAGATAGGAAAGAAGAAATAAAAAAATAACACAAAAATAATAAAACACACTAATGACAGTCTCCGTGGCGCAGTGACTAGCCGGCTGCGAAGTATGAGGCTGTGGTTTCGATTCCCGCACCGAGACAAATGTTTGTGTGATCCACAAATATTTGTCTCGTGTCTGGGTGTTGTGGGAGCGCAAGCCCCTCTTAGTTCCTGATACCCACGATACAGGTTTACCTAATGTGGGGTCAGGGCTACGTGTGTGACTGTTGAGTGTATTTATTCCAGTCACATTGTCCCGTTGACACCTTGGTCAAGTATTCTACATGAATTGCCAATAAATACCTTGTCCATGGGGCATGACGCCAACTACATTCACAATTCTAGACTTGTTCTAGACATCCTACAGAATTCTAATATGGAAGTAGTTAGCTTTCTCCGATTGGATTCTGGAATTAAATAGACCTAAATGGTGGGTCTATTTCTGCCACTAAGCAGCAGTGTGTAAGCACTGTTGTGTTTCGGTTTGAAGGACAATGATGCTAGTGAAATTACTGGGCATTATGAGATTTAACATCATATGTCTCAGGCATGTATAGGCAGTTCAGTGCTCTGTATACAGAGATCTGTGTGACGTTGCTTCTGTTTATGGGCAGGCGTGACGCTTAACATCAGGCGAGCGAACTGCTCGTCTCGATTCAAGCATATAAAAAAACCTACTGACACATAATTAAGATTATTAAACATACATACATACGCACTTCTCGTCTGTTATCCCCAAAGTGGTAAGCAAAGGTGTAACCAGTACATACTGTATTTATATACAACGTGTTACAGAAAGCTGTGGTCATATTTAGGGTTCATTACATATAACTGACAGTGAGTGTTTATACACCGGAACTTAGTGTAATTACTGGGCATTATGAGACTTAACACCTTATGTCTCGGGGTGACGAGCGCAGTCCAGTGTCATGCAGTGCTTTATTTAAAGTTCTGTGTGGCGTTGCTTCTGTTTATGAGTAGGCGTGGCTCTTACCATCAGGTGAGCGACCTGCTCGTCTCGTCATTCAATGTAATAAAAAAAAAGCTTATCAAAATATAGACATTCTATAATTTCACGATAATTTTAATCACTCGTTTATTACGGTCGATAAAATCGATCACATCTCTATAAATTAAGTGAAGTGCGTGAGCCACAATAACAATACTGGAGTGAGACAAAAGCTCAGCTGTTTATAATTTAGTGCTGGCAAAGTTGCAAGTTGAATATGTTACTCATTCGATAAAAAAAGAATATGCTTTATTTAAGCTCTAGCTATGCAATCGGTTTTAAGACTATTGTTTGGGGGTTGAAATATTTATATCGTACACTATACGTTGCTTAAATTTGACCACACCTTTTTGTAACAAGTTGCTTTTTTTTATTTTAGGTTTAATGTAATATTTCGCAGTGCATTATGCATGATACATTTAATTTCTAACGGCGATAAACTTTTCGTACGTACGTATCCCACGTTTACCATCAAAATACTTGTGTTCGACACTTTCTACTGCAATAAGTTACGTAATATTTAAAGGTTTCATTTCTATACAATCACTCATCATGTAAGTCATATATTTCATTTTTAATTACATAATTATATAAAACTGAAAGTCTAGAATCCGCACAGTCGAAATCTAGCCGTTAAGATCGGTATCTCGCCGGTCACGGATTCGTGACCGCGAAGTTGCGCCATAGTCATCTATAATTGGATTACAGCGAAAAAATACTGTCCTCTTAAACGGGCCAAGGTCCGTGGATTACGGAGTACGAATAAATTTTATACACTAAATTCGACCCGAATGAGATAAATGTCAGTCCGAAGTAACCTTACTGTTTGTATGAAGAGTTGCGTACTAGATCCGAATTCCTTTTTCGAAGTCAAGAATGTCTCCAGTCCGGATCGTGATCTCAAATTCAGTTATGTAGTAGTGCGTAACACGCTGATTCAGAGTCTGTTATTAGAGTATGCGAAAGACAAATGTCATAAAACTGAAGACTTTAAAACAAGTTAGAACACCCGTAAAATATTTGTTGAAACGTTCAAAAACTGAGATGTCTAAATTCAATGGCATTAATATCTATCAAATGAAATGTAAAGAAAGAATTACGCAGCAGGACTAAATTCATCTAGCAATGACATTAGTGAAGAAACCTTTATGTAATCTTTTACAATGTTTATCAAAAAATCTCTGTACTGGGTCGTGTCTATATCGCAGGATTTTTCCGAATTATTTTACTAACTTTTTCCTATTCTTTTCTTTTTCACATTTGCAACAGTCATAACGTTCTTCAACTATTTAAATTTCGAACGTTCATTTCAGTAATTTAAAATCCTGTTTAAAAATCAAGTTTCATTTTCCAAGCTGTTTTTAATGATTTTCTTTTTCACAATAAATAGCAACAGCCTTAACGTTTTTCAATTATTTTAAATTTCGAACGACCGTTTCGATTGATCTCTGTATTTTTTTTTTAATTCGTCCAAAGGGCATGCTATAGGATATGTTTTTCGACCATAGCCTGCCTAGTCTTACGTGTAAAATTGATATTTGTATTAAAAAAACGACAAAGGAATAAAAACCATGCAGCCACTAACCTGGAAGTGCAGAATGATGGTCCATATGAGGCCGAGGGTCAACTTCGGGTTGCCGTCGACGATGTCCTCAGCGCGGATGTTCACCAGCTTGATCTTCTTGTAGCGAAGGAAGTCGAGGGCCATCTGTACATTCTGCAGCATGTGGAAACGCATACGTCCTCGTTCGCGCGGCTGGAAGAAGCGATGCAGAAATTTAACAGATAACAAAGTTATTTTTTCATGAGGGAAATAAATAGTTGCAGGCAAATAATGGTGGACATTATTTTCATAGACAAAATGACAGAATATCACCTGGTTTCTAAAAGGCTGATCAAATCAACATTCATCTAACAGAACGTTGATTTTGGCACCGCTGTCAAATCAATTTGAGTTGCTGAAACGTTGTTTAGTGAATTTTTTTATAACATCTGATTTCTCTCTAATAGCGTTTGACATACGAGTTTTCATATTAATTTGAAAGCTATGTTAACTCACATGTGTGTTTAATAAAAGATAGTAACCACGCTTCTAGCAACTCGATTTTAACTTGACATGAGAATTGACAGTTGATTAGTTAATTTTACATTGACTTTCAGAAATCGGGCGTAATTCTTTTGGTGAACTCGGGGCAGGGCTATAGTACAACATACGTATTACATTATAACTCTTTCTAAGTGTCGTTACTAACATACCTATCATACTACTACATAGTACCTACTTAAAGTAACTAATGGGCTGACCGAGCTTATGATCCTTTTGTGATAAGTAAAAGGGCCTATTAATGTGTCCACACTTTAACTCACAGTCTTACACTATTTAAATTCAAGGTTACACCACTTTGTCATCTGGGTACCGAAACCACATCCGAACGCTCTAAACACCAGCAAATCCCTTACTTATTCTTTTTCTTTAATGTCGGGAACGGATACATGATTTTTTGGTATTGTGAATAGTCATGGGCAGTGGAGATCATTTACCATCAGGTGACCCACTTGCCCGTTTTTGTCTCTGCTATAAAAATCATTCCTCAAACACAAAAACTTTAATTCACCTTTCGATCAAATCCACTTAACCCCAGAATGATTACCAAACGTTAACCAACCCAGTTTCCTAACAGCTGATCGGCTATCAGTAAATAACTCCGACCGGCTTCGACCCCAATACAACGATGTTCGGTATAGGCGAGGCAATACCCAAACACACCCTTATTGGCCTGATTTCGGGAATCATGATTGATAACCCTTTAGATCCAAGTGAATTTCTATGAACTTGAGAATGCGCGCTGGGGTGTGATAGGGCATTTTCTAAAAGTATTTAGACAGCCTCCGTGGCGCAGCGGGCGAGTAGCCGTGGATTCGATTCTCGCACCATGACAAATGTTTGTGTGATCCACAATTCGGGTCTGGGTGTTGTGGGTTGGCAAGTCCCTCGTAGTTCCTGATACCCACGATACAGGTTAACCTAGTATGGGGGCAGGACTATGTGTGTGACTGTTGGGTGTATTTATTTATTTGGCTCGATTTCAAGAATCATATTATATAGAATAATGATGTATAAATCCGTACCAATATTCTAAATATGAAAGTTACTCTGTCTGTCTGTTACGGTTTTCACGTCTAAACGGCTGAACAGATTTTAAATTTGGTAAGGAGCTATCTTGGAGAAGGATATAGGGTACCTTGAGTCCGGGGAAGACATTCACGCGGGCGGAGCTCCGACAGATCGGCATATTAGCTTCGATAGACACATAGGAATAACCGAGGACAACATGAGTCGACAAAATTGTTTGTAGGCTTAGTACTAGTTTTCGAAAATGATGAATATTTTCGTGTTCACTCCATACGTCAAATATTAGTAGCCACTAGTGGGAACTATAATGAATTAAAATTAATAATATGGTTAATTTTATTTCATATTAGTCGAATATGAAATTAGGTTTTAACCAATTCTTTCCTTGATTACCGTTTGAATTACTAGTTTGACACATCGACGGTAGTAATTTTATACGAATTCGAAAACTGTGAACGTATTTGTAACTCATACTAGGCCACGCAAGCACGCAGGTTGCCCGAGGAAGCTAGTCTGCTAAGCTAGTTTTAATAAACTAAACACATGCTGGACCTAACTATTATATGTGCTAAATACAGATTAATATGAAATTAATTAACGACATTAGTATGGCGCCTATACACGCACAAACATCGTTAATCTAAATAATTATGCTATAGGGATAATCGGCACGTGATCGTGAAGTAATTACATTATATACTAATAAATATAAATCGTCTAGTGGCCCTTATGTCTGGTGTTCGCCAGGTCCTTGAATGTTTTTTTTTTTATTTATTTTATTGCCCTAGATAGACCGAGCGCGCGGCCCACTTGATGGAAAGTGGTTTACGCCACCCATGGACCTCATCAATGCCAGAGCACGGTCAGGCCGCTGCCTACCGTACACCTGATTAACCCAATCCTTTGTGCGACTTCGTCGATGCAACAATTATAGTTTTTCAGTGGTGGAGCCACGCTGTTGATAGTTATGTCTACAGCATGAATGGGCTAGACAGGGTCGTTACCGCTGTCTGACAGTCAACCGACGTAATTTAGCTAGCTAGTGCGTTTCGTACGGTGAGTGAGATATCCGGAGGCTTAAATCCTCTTTCCCTTCTCAATACCATAATTATCTTTCCCTTAAGGTCGGCAACGCGCCCATGATTCTTCTGGCATCATGGGCGGTGGAGATTACTTAACATCAGGTGACCCACTTGCAATTTGCTAACACGAATCTTACTATTCTACTTTCCTACTAATATTATAATTGTGAAGATTTCTGAGTCAGTCAATTTTGATATTTTGGGTGAAATTTGGTATACAGGTAGACATGTGTCTGGATTAGGAAATAGGGTAATTTATATCCCAGCAAGACATTCACGCGAGCGGAGCCGCGAGTAAAACCTAGTTTAATTACAAAGGTTCGGACCACAAATCTCTTCTATAAGTACAATTTATAATGTAAACTATAACATGCTTCACCGAGGCGGAGCGTGGCAGATTTCCGTCCATGTGATGGCGATAGGAATTAATGCCCGGTATAGTGATAGGTTCGCTATCATATCATGGGATGGAAATAAGCTCGGCGACACCGGCATGAGATAATATTTGTTTTTCCAAATTTTTACTAACAAGTTTTAAAAATGTTTAATGGAGAAATTCTACAAAGGTCGCTTGATAAGAAATTAAGACAGCTCACATTAATTATATCTGGTAACATACAAATTATACACTTAATTGGTCTATTTACATTTGATTTACTTTGGACGGTAAAACCAGATTTTGTTCTCACTAAACGCGTAAAATTCTACTTTAATTCTGAAGAAATAAAGTTAAGTTTCCATTAGTTTATATTATGTTTGATATAACATGTATCATGAACCTTTTCAATATTGCCTAATGATTATAAATACATAAGTTAGCGGAACAACATCGTGATGTGAACTCATATGAATCACGCTCGCATAATCGGACAACTATTTTAAACATCGACGAATCAAACTGTCCTCTATATACTCCGCAACCTACATTAGAACATTTAATTCTAGTTTTGCAGTAAAGCTAAAATATATTTCACCCAACAACACCTAATTACAGGAGAAATATTGCGGATCATAGGCAAAATCTCCAAGTGGCAGAAATCAAAATTCACGAATAAACTAGAACTAGGCAACCTTTATCAGTCGCTATTAATATGTAATACTCACGAGATGTTCGCCAGAAAGCACCTCCAGCAGCGAAATGAGGTTGAGTCCATCGCGTAGGTCCTCGAACAAGTCATTCACATGCCGATTCACCTGCACACAAAAGAAATCATAAGTAAATTAAATAACAGAAAGATAAAGATTGGCAAGAACTTCATTAAACTAATTCTCCTTTAGTTGGTTTCTTGGAAGAAGTTCTTGGACTCTCAAAACCATGGACAATTGATGATGGCGCTGAAGGTTCGTTGCTATGTCCACTTTAAAAGACTATTAACGATGATGCTTCACGATTATTGATGGACAGTGATAGCTTCGTCTATTGGTGTTCCCTCGTAGCCTTGGTATTTAAAAAGATGCATACACTATCCGAAACGCATGCAATAACGTACAACGACGGTAAAGTGTAAAAAAATAACAACAAACTAAACAAATCAAACTAAAATGCATAAAAAACTAATTAGTTAAGCAGAACAAAAATGTTTACATACAATACAAAAATAAATTAACTTAAAAAAAACGAAAACAAGTGACACTACTGACATCTAAAAAATATATGTTAATGCAATAGTACAACAAGATGAAGACGATAAACTACCATGCTTTAATGTGAGACGCGACATTCGACATTACCTAATCTAACTGTCTAAGTGTTATGAACTTGAAAAGTACACACGGATTTAAAAAAAATATTAAACGACTACTTACAACAAAATCAAAACAGTGGTTTCAATATTTTAAAATCATGCTGTCATTTTCATAATGATACGAAATGGGTGTGACTTTTTATACCACATGTTCACGAAAGATAAAAATTTCGAAGTCACTGTCATAGAACAATTTTTACCATGTGCGTAGCAGACATGATCTCTTCCTCTTGTGAATGAGGATTATCTCGCTATTTCGTACATAATATAAAAAGTCATATTACAGTACCTGTACAAGATTTTAAGTTATCATAAACAAAAGGCATTAGATTAATTGGTGCAAGTACTAAATGAACGAAAAATCCTTACGAAGCGTGGTGCACAATGCACAACAGCAACACTTACTTGTTGAGGCGGACAACACGGTTGATTGTTGATGATCTCGCAAACGTGCAGACGTGTGTACGTCTGTCCGAGCAGCATGGGGTAAAAATACTTTAACACCTGGACGACATAATTGTATCAACACCATAATAATAATCAGCAATAGTAAAGCCACTACGAAACTATAAGTACCGCATGCAAGAAATCAGGTAACTAAGAAAGACTGACTATGAATGTATAATCTATAAACGATAAACGACATGGAAATTTCTAGACTGATAAATTCAAATAAACAACGAAGCCTAAAAAATATAACAAAGTCGTGGATACGTTTATTGCATTACAAACATTTGCAAAAAGCTATTTATTTTAATGATGACCAATATCAGGTTTTTTAGATTGCCCCACATTTATGATTCAATAAGTTAAAATAATGAACCCATATTTCTCCTTATTTAAATGTGACTTAAGATCAAAATAATTGCCAACATAATAAAAAAAGAATTATCAAATTACAAACTTATAAACGAAAAGTAACCAAGCAAACAATGTAACTAATAATACAATATCCATGCGAGGCGAGAAGACAATGACAGAAACCGAAAGTACGTTCATTGCAGTAACAATGATTGATGATTTGTATTCAATACATCGAATTGAATCTATAAGAGCCTTTAAAAGCATTGGGAGTCAAATGGCAAGACATTTCAGTTGATTGTAATTCAGTTATGATAGTTAGTTCAAATAATAATGCTGTCGTGAATATTGATATTGAATTTGGGAAACCGTAGGAAGTGGGCTCGTTACTTATGACATTTCTGAAGTGATGCAATTTGGAATTGTCAACACAAGTAATTAACATTGATAAATGACCATACAGGGTTTGAAAATATGTGAGAAAGTAATAATATTACAGAAAGTTACATAAATAATAAAACAGTTTTGAAACTGATTGTTAAAATATAAAAACGAGATCACATATTAACTGATTTTTAAACGTAATTTGTGTACCACTATTAGATATTACTCTATTAAAAAAAATATAAATATAATTTTCAGGATTTCGAAAACAACCAAAATGCTCTAAAAATCTCTCGTAAGACATTAGTGAACTATGAATTTCCCATTTTTAAAAGATGAAAATATTGAACTAAAAAATCTCTTACAATAAACGAGAAATAAAAAGCAACGGAAACGATGAATTCTGACTTCATGTCACGAATCAAAAATCTACGCAACTTAAAATAAAAGCAACAACAACCAATGACTACAGACCTTGAGATATTTCCAGTGCTGTCCGGAATCCAAAGGATAAGCGATGGAATGTTAAATCGAAATACACCTCTGTATTAGTCGACATTAATACATAACAATTTTTACTAATTATGACAAATGACAACTCACAAATTTGGATTTGTATACTAAATATTAGGGTTCTCCAAAATACTGTTGGATATCAAAAACAGTATTATAAAAGTTATACATTTTAGTGAATTGTCACTTGATTCGTCACGCTTTTATACTCTTATTATAACAGAAACTTGAATATTAATTTATTTCCGGCACAATAATAATTTGATTTACATATTTCTTACTTACATGCTGTCACATTATATTACTTTTTTTTGTTATGAGTGAAAAGAAATATTAAGATAACATCTCAAAACACATCGTTAATAAGCAGTATTTCAATTTAAATGGTTTAATATACCTACGCCCGATTTCTGAAAGGCTGATCAATGTAAAATTAACTAATCAACTGTCAATTCTCATGTCAAGTATAAATTGAGTTGTTAGAAGCGTGGTCAACAACACCTTTGATTTAACACAGATGTTAGTTACATGGCTTTCAAATTAATGTAAAAAATCTTATGTCAAACGCTATTATAGTGACATCCGGTGACATCAGAAGGCCAATTCTCGTAATTTTAAATGTTCAAAATATCATTCCGATCTAGTCTCAGCGCCAAGAAAGTTGCAAATGGCATTCTCTTAAACCAATAATCAACGTCAAATGTGAACATAGATCGTAATGAGATTGAATGTAAATTAAAAGTTTACTGAAGCCAAAACGGTATAATGCTACTGCTAATGCTAGGTGTATTTGTTGATTATTGGTTTAAGAGAATGCCATTTGCAACTTTCTTGACGCTGAGACTAGATCGGAATGATATTGTGAACATTTAAAATTACGAGAATTGGCCTCCAGATATTATTACAACATTTCATTAAATAACGTTTCAGCAACTCAAATTGATTTGACAGCGGTGTCAAAATCAAAGTTCTGTTAGATGAATGATCAGTCTTTCAGAAAACGGATGTTACTGTTATTTCAGGTTCTTTGGTTGAGACCAAATATGTTTTCAATCATAAGCCATGAATTAACATATATTTTATTTCTTCTGTCTATCATTTTGTCACGAAATTACATTTGCCGAATTAATTTCATATTAACGTCAAATTTAAACAGGGCTAAAGTTACCCATTTAGCCAAGTTCTCCAAACCCTAACTACGAAAAACAATCCTCTTACGTAACGTGAATGATACTTAAAACACTCAATCCAACGTTTTGTGATATCAAAGGCATCCCATTACACACTTTATCTCCCCATGAGTCACGAGTAAATGATTAATAATCACCATTATGCTGTTATCCGTTCCTTTATTTGATCATTTGCTCCCTGAATTCCCTCGGGTTAATTTAGATCCCATTTTGTTTGGACGCATGTCCGTTTTGATGTACTGAATGTGTTTCCGATGAGACTGTTTGCTTTTAAAATGGGTTATGATATTTTACATATTGCTTTGTATTTCTTGCATTTCTAAATGCCATAAAACTTTCATTACCTTTTCTGTTCATTTTGAGATTGAAACCAGATTGGTCTCAGAATTTTCAAATTAGGTACTTGATTTCTAGCTGGATCCGTGACCTGACGTTAGTTTTGATATTAATATTTTTTTTGCTATAATCTAATATTTGGTAGTAAAAATAATCGAGCAAACTCATAAATCGTATTGGTAGCAATTATAAACATCTATGTAAATTGCAACTGCCTCGGTGGCGCAGTTGTAATGCGTACGCGTTACAAATGAGGATGACGCTGAGGTCTCGGGTTTGAACCCCGTTTCAGGTAAAAGTGATACTGAGGTTTTCTATTACGAAATGCTCAGTATCAGCATAGAGTCTGGAATTGTGCCCGGTATGGCGATAGGCTCGCCCCCTATCACATGGGACGGAAATACGCTCGGCGAAATTTGGCTGTACTGATTACACCTCTGCCTACCCCTTCGGGGATTACAGGCGTGAGTGCGTATGTATGCATAGGTATCTATGTAAAAATATAAAGCTAGTCTATCCGAAAAACCAACCCTCCTATAATTTATAGAGGCACCATATTTTTTATAAGCCTGAATAACGAAACCTCGCCTGCCCATAAACAAAAGCAATACCATAGAGGACTTGGAATTACAAAGCACTGCATGTCATTGGGCTGTGTTCATTACCCCGAAACATATGAAGTTAAGTCTCATAAAGCCCAGTAATTTCACTGACTTCAATGTCCTACAAACCGAAACACAACAGTGCTTAGACACTGCTGTTTGGCAGAAATATACAAAGCGATGGTACCAACCCAGACGGCCTCCCGCATACGAGGAACCAACCACCTTGTGACATAAGATATCGATATCTGTAAATGTCCCTTTGTAAATGCAAAGGGAAATAGATAATTCGATACTTACACCCACCAGTCAGACATAGTCCTGATCCCACACTAGGTTAACCTGTATCGTGGGGATCCAGAACTACGAGGGACTTCGGTCCCACAACACCCAGACACATAACATTAGTCTCGGTGCGGGAATCGAACTCACAGCCTCTCGCTTCGCAGCCGGCTACTCGCCCACTACCCCACGAAGGCTGAGCAGCATCAGCTAACACTACAAAAATACCTCAACTTTAAAACTTTCAAAATTACCATCCAAAGACTTTAAATGTATACTACTAGACGGGCAGTTTAGAAGTAAAGTTGCGTCACATAACGCGGGAGTTTGACAGCTGACAGACAGGGAGCGCGATAGAGGTTCTAGTTCAGAGTAAGCGAGATGGCAATATTGAGTTACGGTCAATTGACAGTAACTTGGTGGCACAATTTCTGTGTACCGCGCAGCCTGTCTATACATTAAAGTTTTTGTTACCATCATCATTGGTTATTATTAATAGTATTTTCCTAGTAACAAAATGATTCACAGAATATTATTAACGACTGTCCTATTAGAAACGTGTGATGCACTGACTCATAAACGACAGTAAAAACTATTTCATTGGCCTAAGAATTATCCTGTTTGACATTTTTGTTATAATAGTTCTTTACCTATGAAATTTCCGTTCTGTACGAGAAAAATAATCTTTTTTTTTTATTATCTTGAATGACGAGACGAGCAGGTCGCTCGCCTGATGGTAAGCGCCACGCCTGCTCATAAACAGAAGCAACGCCACACAAACTTTAAATAACAAAGCACTGCATGACACTGGACTGCGCTCGTCACCCCGAGACATTAGGTGTTAAGGACATTGGGTTTTTCTATAACGAAATGCTCAGTATCAGCCCGGAGTCTCGAATTGTGCCCGGTATGGCGATAGGTTCGTCCCTATCACATCATGGGACGGAGATAAGTTCGGCGAAATGAGCGTGTACTAGTTACACCTCTGCCTACCCCTTCGGGAATTACAGGCGTGAGTGCATATGTATGTACATTGATCAGCCTTTCAGAAACCAGGCGCTAATCTTTTAAAAATCGCACATGAAAACCCTAATTCAGGCGCCTACGAACTGCGTCAACATCTGCCCACAGATTAAAAAATAAAAAATGTACAAGACAGAAATGAATGTTTTTAAATTGCCATATTCGGGGAACTGTGTTGCAGTCTGCATATTATATTTCGCAAACTCGCAGTCAAATAAAATTTATTACGTTGTAAATCAAAGAGTGAAACATATTTTTGTAACCATGGACGTCATCTTGTATAATCGCCGCATAAAATATTTTTTGTCGTTTTTATTAATATTCACAAAAGGAAGTGTTCAAGCGCCAGGATAATGTTGAATCATTATTTAAAAAACACCGAAAAATTACCGATTATTATTGAATGGTAGAGCTGTAAACAGTTTTGTCTACAGCACCGTTACCACTGTCTCACAGAAAAACGACGTAAAGTAGCGGCTTGGTGTTGCGTTTCGTACGGTGACTGAGATATCCGTAGGCGCAAATCCACCTCCCCTTCTCAACCCTTCAATTATTCCTTTCCTTTAATGTCAGCAACGCGCCAATGATTATGGCATTGTTGGCGTACATGGACGGTGGAGATCACTCACCATAAGGTGACCCACTTGCTCGTTTACGGTCCTATGCTATACATTGCTTTGTCTAGCATTCTAAATAGTGTTACACAACCGTTGAGTATCGCTACGATCATAGTCGGAATTCACTTGGCTTTCCAAAAAAAAACCCGCGACAGAAAGTATTGCCCAACATTAAATAACTGTTTCATGGAATCCCTTTACATCCGCCAAACCGTGTCGTATGATAAAAACTTAATCATAACAGACGACAAGATTATACAAAAATGCAGGTCAATCTACCAGGAGCCCATAAGCCTCCAAGACGTTGGCTGTCGCGATTGCAACACGCATGCGCCGCGGTGACTCATATGGTAACTTCCTTTGTCATGGGTAACTTTGTTAAGTTACCCATGACAAAGGAAGCAGCAATGGTGTTCCATTGCTGCATGCATAGTTTGAGCTTTTAGTTAAAAATTCATAGTAAATTGTTGTATGAATGAAACAATTATTATATAAATCACACTGGACATTACTGAACTATTATGAATACAATAAAATCCAGGTCAATTTAGCGTCTAAAAACCTACAAGAAGTCTGCTGTTGTGATTGTAACACGCATCCTTGGTGTTTCATGCGACAACACCAATTGTTATGTATGGGTGACATAATGCCATGGATGGTTTAATTATTTTTTTAATCTGGGTGGAAATATCTGGGAATTATTTTTTATTCTAATCTGGATCTGGAAATGGATTCGAATATCGAAATCAAATTAAATAAATGAAATATTCAGAACTATATACCAGGAGCTCATAACCCTACGAGACGTCAGCGGATTGCAACGGTCAGTAATTCATACGATAACATCCTTTATTATGGGTAACTTAACACCGTGGCCGCATATTCATACATTCCGAGTGTTGAGAGCTTTTAGGTACCGCTTTATAGATGTCATTCAATACAATTATTTTAATTTTAATCTAGTGAAGTCTACATCTAGTCCTAAATGTTGTATGTAATGGAGTAACAAAAGAGAAATACTAAATGTTAGAAGTATAGCTTTGTTGTTTGTAGTTCGCCATTATATTGTTGCCATCTATATCAATTATGCTTGCTTATGGCCGTTCCCTATATTCTATCTAATGACAGATTTGCTTACTGTCAATAGTGTTTTGACAGATCTTCCATACGAAATGTGTCAAAATTTTACTGCCGGTAAGCAAATCTATCGATAGACAGAATATTGGGAACGGCCATTAGTGGCGAGCGCATGGCAACATCTTTTAAAAAAGGAACGGAAACTGCAAATTCGCTAAATTCAATACAACAAATCATAGCATCATATAGATGTTCACAAAGCGTGATCTTAACAATCAAACGAGAGCCCAACAAGGGCTGATTGTCCAGTACAAAATGTAAACCGGCACAGATACGCAGAAATATAAAAGGATTGCAAAAAATCCGAGACCGGTTCCCGTGTGACATCATAGCCGTCCCGTCCGCGACCTCCAGCCAGAACGAAACGGTCAAACCAGGTACAAGAAGAATTTAGACCTTGGATATAAAGATTATTATGTTAAAAAGGGCATAGAGTTTGAAGCAAGGATTATTTAAGGTCATCCCTAGTTCAGAACGATTTGCCATAGGGTCAAGGATGTTTGTATACCAGAAGGCCGACAAATCGAAGAGCACGGAATTGGGAATCAGGGGTTGGATAGTCACTAACCATCTAAAAAATTAAGGCTACCATTTCACGTTTTTCTCGAGCCGACCCATTCGTATAAACAAAACTGACTATAGCGCTGCTATATGACATAAAAATTTGCCATCGAATCTTAATTTCGTTATACTAAATTAGTTCACATTCGGCAACTCAGCTCCCGTCCGCCTGACTTCCAGCCAGAAACGGTTAAACCAGGTATAAGACGGTCAAATTGTTTAGTGAATGTGAAGATTAAAATGCTACCAAGGGCATTAGAGGATTTAACCAAAATTAAATGCATAAAAGATTTGGCAGAATTCAAGTTCACGCATGGCGAAGAACAAGTTAACAATTGTATAAGAATTTTATTATGAAGCCAAGGATTCATAACATACTAGTAGACGAATTATAAAAATTGTAAAGTTAATGTTTAGAGGAGATTGATGTAAGCATGGATTATTCAGACTAATGTACATTCTATTAAAAAACCATATATCATGGTCATTGGGTTTCTAAGCTTTCATCATTCTTCAGATTTCACAATAAACATATCTGCAAAATTCAATGAAATACAACTATCAAATACAACTACAGTCAATGGTACATTGACTATAGTCAGTCACCACTGGGATGGAGGCTTACAAAGTATATTATGGATAAGCTGCAAATGTATTTATTTTAATACTGAGATAATTATCTGCCTTTACAAGGTGGTAGGTCCCTCGTTTGCAAGAGACCGGCTGGGTTGGTACCACCGCTTTGTCTATTTCCGCCAAGCAACAGTGTGTAAGCACTGTTGTATTCCGGTGTGAAGGACATTGAAGCCAGTGTAATTACTGGGCATTATGAGACTTAACACATTATGTCTCGGGGTGACGAGCGCAGTCCAGTGTCATGCAGTGCTTTATTTAAAGTTCTGTGTGGCGTTGCTTCTGTTTATGAGCAGGCGTGGCGCTTACCATCAGGCGAGCGACCTGCTCGTCTCGCCATTCAATCTAATAAAAAAAAAAAATAGTACAAACCTTCATTTCAAAAGAAATTGCTATAGATAAAATATCGTTTAATTTTTCATCACTATACATTACATTGAATAAAAGACTACATCTCAATGATGGACAGTAATCCTGTTTCACACACCAAAAACAGAAGACCCGTTGTTCAAGCATACCAATTTCGATACAACGGTTACTTTTATAAAAAAATACATAATATATCGTTGATTCATTTGTGCACATGCGTGCCACTTTCTCGCAATATAAAGGAGCTGGTTGTGACTCAGGCTCTGGGTCTCTGGTATTCGTCGATGGATATCTTTTGACGATTAATATTGGGGTCGGTGCGTCATCTCGATCCTTGCGAATTGAGTCTTGTTGATTTGAATGTGAGATTGTTAAGCTGTTCGTAACAAGCTGGATCGCTTTGAGTGAAGTAGGGTTGTAGTCTGGATAGTTGGTTGATGGCAATGTGTAGCTAAATTAATTGGAAGCGCAGTTCGTTATACCATAGATGAAATAACAATCCCACTATTATCAATCAGGTAAATGAACATTAAACCCAATTATAAATAAACGAGAGAATTCTCAAAAATGGGCGAAGTGAAAGCGTCTAAGTAGGAAGGCGGAACCTGGAACTAAGCTGGAATAATGTCAGACAAAAAAAGCAAAAATGGGTCTTAGCGACCGTCTCATACCTAAACGTCTAAACGTATTTGAGTAAACACGGATTAGCTGGGTTCTTGAACAGGCACATAAGGTTAGTTAATCCAAAAAAATAGTTTTTCTTTAAGTTCAGTTCATCAAAAATCCCTGAGGTTCACAAAGACTTGTAAGCCCTTATAATAATCAGTTCTTTTATAAATAAAATCCAATGTGTATCAAATCAAATCAGACATTAAACTAATACCATACTGATCTTCATCACAAAGAGAAATGATTCACAAGAAACCGTATGCGAATTTGTTTATTGACTTATCAACAAAGGAAACAGATTCAAGATATCTTTGTGTATTTACACACACAAAGGATACCACATTTGAAGCGATCAGCCTTTGTGGCTTGGCTCAGTATACCGGGATCAAATACTTGTTTGAAGTTAAAAATATTTGTAAAATATTCTTCAGTTAGTTTCTATTTGCTTTAGTATTTAACAAGAAAAGCTTAACGAGGTATATGATATTTCAAATACTAAGAACTTCTTTAATTTCACATCATGTGTGACAATTCACGTCTGTAATCCCCGAAGGGGTAGGTAGAGTTGTAGCCGGTACACCCACATTTCGCCGAATTTATTTCCGTCCCTATTTTCCGATAGGAGGCGAACCTACTGCCATACCGGGCACAATTCCAGACTCTGAGCTGATACTGCGCATTCAGCGCAGCAGTCATACCGCATACACATTACAACTGCGCCACTGAGGTAGTATTGGCATATAATTTTGCATTTAAATCATAAACACCATAAAAATATTATCGAATAACTAAAGGCTCACTTTCTTTTTTTTTTATGGCATAGGCCGGCAAACGATCAAGTGGGTCATCTGATGGTAAGTGATCTCCACCGCCCATGTACGCCCACAATACCAAAAGAGTCATGGGTGCGTTGCCGACCTTAAAGGAAAGGGATAATTAAGGAATTGGGAAGGGGAGGGGGTTTCCTGCCAAGGGCCAAGATCCTTAAGGATTTTGGCCTGTTTTTATTACTACTGTGGATTATTTCAAAATAGTATCGAGCTCGGAATCATACCCACAACTACGACTGACAAATCGATTACAATTCAACGCAGTGCGCGTGTTTAATAGCCACCTCACGGGCCGGACGTCAGTGAGCGCTGATGCCGCCAATCAAGTCTCGAACCTTTGACGATTTGCGCTACACGACTGTCCTGCGTAATGTGTGGGTCTAGGTTGTAGTTACTGGCTTGTATCTATACGTCTTGAATAAATTACTAAGACTTATTGGGAAAATTATATACTCTCACAATACTTACAGAAACATCCAGTTAGAAGGACCAAAAATGTTGATTTTTTTATTCGGTTTCTAAATTATAAATTTATTATTTATGACAGAAAGGGTTTATTTTATTTTATAATACACAATACAGATTACAATTATTGCAAAGATATGAGATAAAATTATACAGTTATGGTTAATAGTTTATTTTTATTTAATACCAATATGGTATTGTACCAGGTACCAGTGCTTTTCTGTTGACACTTCTTAACTAATCTTTAACAGATGGAAAGGTCAACTAATCCTTCCTTCGACCTGCCCTTATCCCACTCGTAGTGTGGTCAGCGCAACATGTTTTTAATACATGTTACAGAAAGGTTTGGCTTGAAGTTATTACGACCGGCCGCCTGCCTGACGTCAACCGCTCTGGGGAGAAAACACCCCGACCCGAAACAAGTATTTGTAAACCCCACAAAAATGTGTTATATCTCGAAAAGTCAACTATTTAATATAATGTTATTTTGTATGTTACCTGTATTTTTCAAGTAGCAAATATATCATATTTCTTTCTTTTTATTTATATATTCTAGTTATATTAGTATTCACAAAAATAAGAGTATTAAAAATATGACAGCATACAAGTCAATATCTCAAATTAATAACAATTACAATATTATGAATAAAAAAGTTCTTACCTTCTTGAGATGTTTGTTGACCCATTTTGTGAATGTTTTCTTTTGGATCGCGTCCCTTTCATCTGAAATAAACAGAAATAACAATTTAGTAATTTATTCTCATCATCTCTTAAAGTAGCATCCCTAAAAGTCACTGCAACATGGGTAATGGGTATATGATTTTGGCTGTCTTTTATGATTGAAAACTCGAAATCAATTTTATTAGGCATAATACATACCTACTTAGGGTGCATTGTTTAAAGCCGTCAGTAATAATTAAGACGTTCATAAGAAGCAATGGTTCACGAAATCAATAGATTTTGACGTATTGTTATTTCTCACACTGAGCACTGCATCCGATCCTTATCCAACAAATCTTAGTATGAAGAAGTAGTATTATTTGTATTGTTAATATTAAATGTAATTAAAAAAACACCCTCCAATACCGATGCCTAGGACCCAAGCAACCGGTGGTTAGGACCCCAGAGTGAGGTACCTCCTCACAATACGTGCCGTGTCCAAGAACACCGCCTTCTGAATCTGGCTCCTGACTTAACGACCAATTGAGAGCCTCTGGAGGTGTTATGCAAGGCTGATTTCTAGATATTATACGTGAAGAGAAAACTTGATCCCCTTTATAAACAATATGCGCGCTCAGAGGAGTATGAGATTTAACATAGTTAAAGTTTATATGAAGCAAAGTGCATAAAGCTATTTTTAAATAATATCTTTAACAAATACATTAATCACTAGCTCGACGATCCTTGACCCATTAAACCAGTTTAAGAAATCGTATGAAAATTTGACACAAGTAAATAAGTTTAGTGGTAAATCTCGATTTAGGATCGTCGTGCAAGTCTGCCTAAATCATCGAAATAAGAGAACTAGAACGATAACTCTCATATGAATCTGCCAAAAACTACGGCTCCACTTACTTACACATGCAAAGGTACACACGTAACTCATACACAAAACAAAAATTAATGAAAGTTAAAAATCAACTTTATTTCATAAAAGTTAATTTCTAAATCGAGATGCGACGTTCTGCACCGCGCAAAAAATTAGACGTATTAAGTGTCAACTACAGATCATGAATATTTTTTTATGAATTGATGAATGAACGAGCTGCACAGACTTTTATAGCCCCGCCGTCTTGCAGAGAGTTTACGTGGAGTCATTTTTTTGCTTGAGTTACGTCTCTTGTCTCTTCTTGTATTTCGATGGCCTAAATGAAATAAAACATTAATTGTTTACGTCTATACTGTCAACGTCTGAATGTCAAATCTCACAGATAAAGTTTTAGGACCAAAAGTATATTGTAAGGTCGAATTTCGACCACTACGGGATCACTAGTTATTATTAATAGTCTAGACTCTAGACAGTCCATAGACGGCCGAGATGAATGCGCTTCGTTATCAATGAATTACAACTTCCACAACATCCTAACTAATACTCTAAATGTGAAAGTGAGTTTGTATGTTCGTTTTCACATCTAAATCATTGAACCGATTTTGATGAAATTTAGTACAGGTAGGACCTCGGAGACGGTTATAGGCTACTTTTTATCCTGGAAAAAGTTGTTCACGCGGGCGGAGCCACGGGCAAAAACTAGTTTAATATAAAACTAACCGTTCAGCTTTATATCAAACTTCAGATTCATACTTCCGTTGACTGTAATCATAACGGGCCGTGGATAAGATTATAAGTTTTTTTATTGCCTGAATGACGAAAAGGGCAGGTCGGCTTGATGGTAAGCGCTAAGCCAATTCTCGTAATTTTAAATGTTCAAAATATCATTCCGATCTAGTCTCAGCGTCAAGAAAGTTGCAAATGGCATTCTCTTAAACCAATAATCAACGTCAAATGCACCTAGCAAGCGGCTTGCTGCTGCGTTTCGGACGGTGAGTGGAGATATCGGGAGACATAAGGCAGGGTGCAACTAGTACATCCAAGGTTCGCCGAGTTTACTTCCATCCCATGATGTGATAGGTTTTTTTTTAATTAGTTTGAATGACGAGACGGTCAGGTCGCTCGCCCGATGGTAAGCGCCACGCCTGCTCATAAACAGAAGCAACGCCACACAGAACTTTAAATAACAAAGCACTGCATGACACTGGACTGCTTTCGTCTCCCGAGACATAAGGTGTTAAGTCTCATAATGCCCAGTAATTTCACTGGGTTCAATGTCCTTCATACCGGAACACAACAGTGCTTACACACTGTTGCTTGACGGCAGAAATAGACAAAGCGGTGGTATCAACCCAGCCGGCCTCTCACATACGAGGGACCTACCACCTACCACCTTGATTTTTTGCAACGAACTCAAACACAGGTTGTGTTTGCACAACCTGGGATTCGAACTCAGTATTTCACAGACTCCTCATTCCCGAATCCCAGATTACACAACTGCGAACCTCACAACAATACGTTCTTATAATACAACAAACCCGCAACACATGTCCGCGAGTTGAACGAACTTGCGTGACGGATGGCGTTCTAACATCAGTCTATTTATACCATGCCGGTAGTTGTTAGGCATGTGCCAAAATATTTGCGGATCGGAAGTGTCCATGTGTTGAATATGCTCTTAGTTGTGGAGTTTGCTATTTAGTGCTCAGTTTTTGTAATTACAAATACACCCAACAGTCACACACATAGTCCTGACCCCACACTAGGTTAATCTGTATCGTGGGTATCAGGAACTACGAGGGACTTGCGGTCCCACAACACCCAGACCCGAGACAAATATTTGTGGATCAGACAAATATTTGTCTAGGTGTGGGAATCGAGCCCACTGCTTCACGCTTCGCAACCGGCTAGTCGCCCACAACGCCACGGAGGCTGTCAATTGAATGGGCAGTTGAGGGTTTATAGTTACTGACAATCACTTTATAGTTACTAACAATCACTTTATAGTTACTGACACTCACACATAAACGTTACTATGAGACCTCATAGTGAGCGCGAACGCATAGTGACGATTTCTGTAAACGTCATTGGTTAGTTTTTGAGGCTAAATCAAAAACCAATCATGTACATAGAATTGGACACTTGGCAAAGAACTTACTTAAGTGTTGTTTGGGAATACGGGTCCTTGCGGTGGGCTTTGGAGAAATCGATGTTAAAAAAACCTCGTCGAACTGCGAACCTCCTTTTTTGAATTCGGTTAAAATGCTTTTAATCAAACTCATTATTTAATTCATTTTGCAACAAAACTAGACCAATCAACAACCATTTAAACCACACAAAAAAAGAAGACAAATTTGAGCATACTTTGATAGTCTAGAACACAACAGTTTAATAATTCAGACAGGTCTAGATTTAAATCTATGTATTTCAGTCCGTTCATCTATCGCGCGAGAGATAGGATGTTCATCTTCTACAAATATTATCTTCTATAAACATCTTAGTCCGCTATTCCACTGTCATATTAAATGATTCTAGTTCTATACTTCGACAGCCTCCGTGGCGCAGTGGGCGAGTAGCCGGCTGCGAAGCGTGAGGCCGTGGGTTAGATTCCCACACCGAGACAAATGTTTGTATATTATATTTGTTTCGGGTCTGGGTGTTTTAGGACCGCAAGTCCCTCGTAGTTCCCGATACCCACGATACAGGTTAACCTAGTGTGGGGTCGGGACTATGTGTGTGACTGTTGGGTGTATTTATTTATTTATTTATTAAGGATCATTTCTATCTTAACCGAATTTGTCTAAAAGCAATCAACATTTGTAAAAAAAATATTTACTATCGTCTGTCTAGGTTACATGTTCCAGATAACCGACTTATTGTTTTACATGGCCCATTAAAGTCCAACCAATTGTTAGTCATACAATGTTATCATTTAGGAAGTTTGCCCTAAATATTTGAGGAGCATTCATTTTCACCGGTCTATGTTTAAATTTAGTTAACGCCTAACTCCAACACACATCGAAATGGTGCGACGTCAGTCAATTCTTACGTTAGGCGCACCGCGTTCCTTTGGGTTATGCATTAGAGACCAAGTAGGTTAAACATTTTTATACTAGCCCTGTATTATACACGTCCCACTACTGGGCTCCTCTACTGAATGAGGGAGTTAGGCCTTAGTCCACCACAATCATCTTAGTGCGGGTTAGAACTTCACATACCTTTGAAATTCTTATGGAGAACTTCTCAGATATGCAGGTTTCCTTCACCGTTAAATCGTCAAGCAAGTGATAATTAAATACACGCGTAACTTAAGAGTCAGAGGTGCATGATTTTTGGGGTAGGTTTCGAACCAGCGACTTTCGTTTCGACAGTCCGTACCACTCCGCGCTGAGCTATCGCTTTGAGAGTGACTGAGTACTAAGTGCTACCGATGATAAATGACCACCGAGAATTACTGACTCATTAGTGAGGCTCTGATGCAAATGGTCTGATGATGTCAACTGCACTTGGGACCTAAATACGGTCAGCATTAATATTTGTAATTAGTGTTGTGTAGGACAGACTCTTTTATGTACTGAGCCCGTGCAAGGTCCCACTTCAAACGAGGGGAGGCGTCTTGAAGCTCACTCGCTCTTTTTTATAACACGCAAACCGCATCTTGAGAATAGTAAAAGAGTAACGCGACATAACATGGTAGGTGGTAGGTCCCTCGTATGCGAGAGGCCGGCTGGGTTGGTACCACTGCTTTGTCTATTTATGCCGCCGAGCAACAGTGTGGAAGCACTGTTGTGTTCCGGTTTGAAGGACATTGAAGCCAGTGAAATTACTGGGCATTATGAGATTTAACACCTTATGTCTCGTGGTGACGAGCGCAGTCCAGTGTCATGCAGTGCTTTGTTATTTAAAGTTCTATGTGACGTTGCGTCTGTTTATGAGTGGCGTGGCACTTACCATCAGGCGAGCGACCTGCTCGTCTCATCATTCAATCTAATAAAAAATAATAATTAAGTAGTACATGTAATAAAAATATTGTACCGTTCTTACATTATATGGTCATGTACCGGACAAATGTTTTAACCTCTTGGTTGTTTTACTCAACACTACTTGTAATGCTGGCCAGTTCGTATAAGCCAACGTATGCCCGTTTTCACCGAATAAAGATTATTTTTAATTTCTTCCTAACCTTCGATCATAAATACTCTAGATAACGTTTCGTACAAACACAACGGAAAATTGAGTTTCTCATCAATGAACGCATAAATCAAAGAATATCGGAATAAGTATATTCAAATGGCGAAAAATAACCTTAATTGTATTTTCACACATGTACCATAAAAATTAAAAACAGTCTAAGCCAGAGTGCATCGTCCTCGCCGACAAGCCGATTGATCCAATCAACGGAATGGTATACACGCACACATTACAACAGTTCCACACAACACATACACACTTATATACCCAAACAATTGCGGACAAAATATTGACCAAATAATAAATTAAATTCGCTTTTGTGGTGTTTAATTTCTTTTTTCATAAAGGTCCTAGGAATCAATATTAAAACAACTCTAGGTGCGGTTTTCACATCTGGCAACAAACACTACGGCACTTTTAAAACACTAAGCCAAATCATTTCTGGGCCAGAGTGTAAGCAGTAGGCAGCGGCTTTGCTGTGCCCTGGCATTGCAGAAGTCTATGGGCGGCGGTGACTACTTACCATCAGGTGGCCCGTTTGCTCGTCTGCCTATCCAAGCAGTAAAAAAAAAAAAAAAGTAAGAATATAAAAAATCATGTCGCGCCACCACCACATTTTTACGTGTTTTATTTGAAAGGTAATCCGTGTGTTTTGAGTCAAAATTTGGATCTGAAGTTAGTTATCTGATTAAGCCATCCAATCACTTAGATCAAATGGAAATTCGACAAATTTATTTATCAAGTGTTATACGTAAATGTACCTGGCCAGTTGGTCAATTTATTTGACCGCAAGTACTATTTAAATTCACTGTTACATCACATCATGGACTACTTGAATCAATTTAATTTGATTATTATATACACTCGCTTGTCAATTGCTCTATGGTGTTGTATATTATCTAGTTGAGTGTCACGAGGCTTCGTGATGTAATTGGCTGTTCAATCAAGAGAGTTTGTTTGAGGTCTTTTGTGTATATGAAGAGTATCTCGTACGAAAAAAGCGAGAAGTTAAGAGAAAGCTGCAATTTACAAGGCTGCGTGATACGATTCTATTTTCAAACTGCATGATGTGTACTCGTAAATGAGACTTTTCTGTTATATCATCGTATGTGGCATGCGATAAACTCGTAGACAGAGACTGTACGGCACAATAGCTTATTCTTCCGTACTTGAAAGGACATAAAACCAATGAAATTACTGACCCTTAACAATTAACATGACATGTGACTAGGTGGTCGGTCCTTCGTATGCGAGGCCGCGTGAGTAAGTACCACCGCTTTGTCTGTTTCCTCGGCTAAGCAGCAGTGTTAAAACACTGTTTTGTTCCGCTTTGAAGGAAATTGAATCCAGTGAAATTACTAGGCATTATAAGACTTAGCACCTAATGTCTCAGGGTGAGAAACGCAGTTCAGTGCCATGCAGTGCTTCATAATTTGAAGTTCTGATTGGTGTTGCTTCTGTTTATAGGCAGTCGTGACGCTTACCAACAGACGAGCGAGCTCGTTTCGGCATCTAAAGCTAATGAAAAAAAATGTGACTGGCGTAATATTTAACATGCTTCGTATTTCAAAGAAGAATGGTTCTGCTTGTGTTTATGGACAGGCATGCCTGACCACTCGTCTCATCGTTTAGGCGACTAAAAATATCCTAGTCATAAAAAAAAATTGGGTATAATTTTGTTTTCTGCGCGGCGTGCTAGGGACCACGACCTGAGGGGCTAGCACGGAAACTTGCGAAAAGTTATTCAACCTGTCATCGACAACAATTTCTATGAGATTTTGGTACAGCGCCTCTATCGTACGTAAAAGAAACTAATATATATGGAATATAGACCAATGATATTTAAGGAATTATCTATCGAGCCCTCGATACCTTTACATTACGATTTCGATAGTTTTCCGTGCTAGCCCCTCTGGACTTGTGTTAGGAACAGCGTTTTTGCATTACCCCAGTCAAAACATAAATCTCATATGTCGTTGAATTCATTAAAACAAGTCACAACATACTATTTACATATTATTCATCGAAAGAATATGACAAGAAACGTAACTCAAGCAAAAACATGACCCTACCAAAACTCTGTGCAAGGGAGCGGGGCTATAAAAGTCTGTGCATAATAATCTCTAGTTGACATTAGATACGTCTAATTTGTTGCGCGGTGCAGAACGTCGTATCTCGATTCTGATCTAGAAATTTAATATTTAAACTTTAAATTATGAAATAAAGTTGATTTTGAACGTTCGTTATTTTTTGTTGTGTGTGTGAGTGTTACGTGATTACCTTTGCATGTATAAGTAAGTGTAGCCGTATTTTTTGGCAGATTCATATGAGAGTTATCGTTCTAGTTATCTTATTTCGATGTATTTCGCATTTTCTCTTAAACATAATCATTTGCGAATTCAATCCTTCAACTGTGATATCAACAATATGTCCAAAATTCAAACAGATTGTAAATATGTGAAGATAAAGCGTGTAAAACCACAAAAACAATATCATTACTAGGAAACAACAAGGTCATACTTAATTTAGATTTTATCACCTAATTAACATCTATTTTTACGATCAGAATGCATTTACTGGCTTATAAATATATTAAACAGAGGCTGGCAAAGTAACTAACTTCAGACCCGCCAATTTAAACTGTATATTAACATCCATTTTTCTATTGCGAAATGCTCAGTGTCAGCCCGTAGTCTGGAATTTGTGCCCGGCATGGCAATAGGCTCGCCCCCTATCACAGTGGGATGGAGATACGTTCGGTGAAATGTGGGTGTACTGGTTACACTCTGCCAACCCCTTCGGGGATTATAGGCATGAGTGCGTATGTATGTATGTATTTTAACATCCGTGTTTAGCCGTGCTCGTTAAAAATACATTACAGGCAGATTCGGCTGTAAGATTTTAGATTCCTTTGCCCGTTACTTTAAATAACACAAAACAATCTGCGCAAGTTATTGCCATATATAACTGGCCCCTCCTAAGCCTGTACACGGAAGCCCCTCGGACAATCCGATAAGCGTCGGTGACGGAGCCGAATCACTCAGTGGACAGCCAGCATTATAGGGTTGCCAAATTTAATAAAGATTCAAGAATAAATAATAGACTAGGCTGTCAACACTTCCGCGTAAATAACCTTCTACTAAACCTTCTAATAATCAAAAATACCATTGAAATAGCACTGAGTCAAAATAGTTTATAAATATGTTTATTTTAAGCTTTTTGAGTTGATTAAATTTTTGTTAAAAAGTTTTTATTAGACTAATTTTAGTGAAAGAATCATCAAAATCGGTGCATAAATTATGAAGTTTGAGTCTTTCTATTCCTGGTTTCACCCCCTTATAGGTGGGTTTTATTTTTGAAATTAAAATGGGATCTACTTTGAGCTATACTCGTTGGAATAAATAATCATCCTATCGGCCCACATTTGGTGCAATTATGTCTATGGTTATCATACATACCATACTATGGTATAACCACAAAAAAAAACACGTCGAATTCAGAACATCCTCCGTTTTTTGTCGGTGTTTTTTGTATCAATTACACACATGAATACATACATAAACTCACGCCTGTATCCCCGAAGAGGTAGGCAGAGGTACAAGTAGTACCAACCAATACATTTTTTGCCTTCCCGTTCTGTGGTGATAAAAGGTGAGCCATAACGGGCATAAATTCTAATCTCGGCCAAGTCATGTGTGATTTTTGGAATCGAAAACTCTAATATAAAAAGTAATTGTTCGGCCTGGGGCTCGGCTCTTACTGTTCAAAATTTAATTCAAATCAAGATTAGTTATATTTAGCTTTTTAATTTTTTTGAGTCGTTGAAAACATTCGTATTTTCAAAACATTTATATTTAATCAGAATATTTTCGCAACCCTACTACATTAATTTAACGAGGTAAAAAGTCGGCAGTAGGTCAACGCGTTTTGCATTTTGTCAAGGTAATGCGGTAAGTTTGGTTCAAGTTTAGACTAAAAACATTACAAAATAAAGAAAATTCAAGCTTATGATACATATAAAGGCCATTAAGGAGGTCACATTTGTCCTTATTACACGTTGTTGCACCATATTTTATTATGCATAGGTATGTTGTATACGGAGAGTCCGTGTAGATAGGTAACAAGGCTTTGACTATTTCAACCCGTAATCAACAATATGTATTCTGTATAAAAAGGACATTGAAGCAGTGAAATTATTAAACATTATGAGACTTAATATCTCATGTCTTGGGATGATGAACGCAATGCAGTACTTAGTAATTTAAACTTCTGGTGTGCTACTGTTTATGGGCAGGCGAGCGACAAGCTCGTCTCGACACGGCCGAATAAAAAATACATACATACGCACTAACGTCTGTAATCTCCAAAGACGTAGGCAGAGATGTAACGAGTACACCCACATTCCGCCGAGCTTATTTCCGTCCCATTATAGGGGCGAGCCTACCGCAATACCAGGCACAATTCCAGCCTTCGGACTGATACTGATAATTTCGAAATAGAAAAACCCAATATCACTTTTACCCGACCCGGGGATCGAACCCGAGACCCCAGCACAGCAGTCGTACCGCTTACGCATTACAACAGCGCCACCGAGGTAATAAAAAAATATTTGGATATAATTTGATTTACCCTTTGTCCTTCGGTGTGAACTCTAAAGATATCCTTACATATTTATCTACAATAGGTCAACAGACGGACGGACGGCGCGACGTTTAATTAGATAACTGTGTGTGTATAGATAATCCCATTATACACTTTGTAAGGGAAACTAGGAGAGACATGGAAAACTGAATCTTTTTTGTTAAATAATTTTGGTAGTAGCCATTCTTTTGTCTCAAAAGAAACAAATCTTTTTTTTATAGCATAGGCCGGCAAACGAGCAAATGGGTCACCTGATGGTAAGTGATCTCCACCGCCGATGTACGCCCACAATACCAAGAGAATTATGGGCGCGTTGCCGACCTTAAAAGTAAGGTATAATTAAGGGATTGGGAATGGGAGGGGGATTTGGGCCTTCGGATATCTCACTCACAGTACGAAACGCAGCAGCAAGCTGCTACATTACGCCGGTTTTCTTTGAGACAGTGGTAACGACCCGGATGAGCCGGCCCATTCATGCCTTAGACAAAAGTGTCTACAGCGTGGCCTTACCACTCTAAGATCTAACCAAAAAATAGTTTCATCCATTCAAATTATTGTGTAACAGACTTTTTTATCACCCTGAATGACGCAACGAGCTGATCGCTCGACTGATGGTAAGCGCCATGCTCATAAACAGAAGCAACACCACACACAACTTTGAATTACAAATCATTGTATGGGATTGGACTGTGCTCTTCACCCCGAGACGTAAGATGTTAAGTCTCATAATGCCCAGGAATTTAATTGGCTCACACACATCGCTTACGCATTGCTGTTTGACGACAAAAATAACCAAGCGGTGGTACCAACCTAGACGGACCTACCTATTAACAATAATCTGTGAATTTAATTCAATTGCAGTTTCCTTGTGACATAAATTATTATTCGTGTAAAAAGGTTGACTTTCAAATAAAACCAAACTCTTCCTCCACCTGCCCTTATCCCACTCGAAGTAGGATCGGTGCAACGTTTTTACGACCGGCCGCCTGCCTGACGTCAACCACTGTGGAGACGAAAATAAAACTGAACTAAACTAAAACTAGTTTGGTTTTGATATAATTTTAGTTTATTTGTATAATTATCATTGTCTTATAATAATGTTGGTCGTAGATTAAAGCGTATACAATATTGATACAGTGTAAAATCATACATACCACTCCCACTCCCACTTGGGAAGCGGTAGGCAGAGGTGTAACCGTGTATCTCCTTTATGTGATAACGGGCGAGCCTATCGCCATACTGGGCACGAATTCCAGACTCTGGGCTGATACTGAGCATTTTCTAATAGAAAACCCAATATAACTTTTACCCGACCCGGGGATTGAACACGAGACCTCAGCCGTAACGCGTACGCATTACAACTGTGCCATCGAAGCAGTCATAAGAAAACATATAGATATTAAAAAATCAATAGGAAAATTCTATTTTTCCGTCAACGCAATCAGCTGTTACCGGATCAACGTCCGACGCCGCCCCAATTCTCAACGGGCTGAGTAAAAAAATTTGGCAGATACAGTACTAACATAAATAAGCAATTTTCTGAACAATAATTACAAATAACAACGGTTCTTGCTGTTTCGTATCAAGATTGCGTTTATTTGCAACAGTTTGGTATAAAAGATGGTACGAAAGCTTTAGAATTTTATATTTTTATATGTTCATATAATGCTTGTATGCGGCTATGATTATGATTGCCCGATCTGAGATTTGAACCCAAGACCTCACGATTTCTCGGTCCAAGTACGCTGTCACTAGGCCAAGGAACTAACCTAAACCCAGACGGACTCGTATACGAGAAGACCACCTAGTATATCATGCGTCATCCTCCGAATTGTCACTACATACATAAATGCACTCACGCCTGTAATCCCCAAAGGGGCAGGCAGAGGTGTTCGCCGACCGTATCTCTGTCCCATGATATGATAGGGGGCGAGCCTATCACCATACCGGGCATAATTCCAGACTCTGGGTTGATACTAAGCATTTCATGATAGAAAAACCCAATATCACTTTACCCGACCCGGGAATCGAACCGGAGACCTTAGCGTTAGCCTCAGCCGTAACGCATACGCATTACAACTGCGCCACCGAGGCAGTCATTACATAATTTCCTACAACCTGTCCTCAAGCAATATTCAAGGCTCATTACCGACGGCCAATGAGAGATTGAGCAGGATCTTCCCAAATTGCCTTTACTCGATCGCCTTCTTCAGTTCAATCTTAATCATCTACCTCACGCAAAATCTAATTCAAATTATTAATTGACTCCATAAATAGATCACCATTTAGATTCAGTCAAATTTTAACTCTACCGTCAGTTCGGAATGCTGTTTCACGAGAAAAGAACGAACAAGGAACTCTAACGTTGTTCTTTTCAAAACTGAATTACAATATTGGTACTACCTTAATACAATTTAATTTGAGTTAAAGCGGCTCAGTCTATGCCAAGAGGAACATTGTAATATAAGACAATGATCATGACCATGCGAATATGGTGCCAACTTTTCAGCTATAGAAACTGGATCTACGACTGGCGACCTTAACTCTTTGATTGAGCTGACCCTGCGGCGACGGAACAAATCGGCCAATTAGCACATTCAGCAACCAAGTGGTAATTGAAATCTTTGTTAGCAATACAACTCTGGCTCGTTCTATGACGGAGAATAATGTTTTGTGGCATAAAAAAACTGAAAAACCAACTTCAAAAAATAACACTGAATAGTCAATAAATTCTAACAATTTCTACAGGTCTTTTTGGTGCAGCTGGCGCTCAAATGAAATTGCACCATAAAGTTCTGTGTTGCTTCTGTTTATGGGCAGGCGATTTACAGTCAGGCGAGCGACCTGCTCGTTTCGTTACTCAAGCTAATAAAAAAAAAGTATTTTTGATTATGTCACCGGTATCCGTGCCTCCCATATTTAAAAAAGATTGTGCAATCGTTTCCAAGACATTTCAGAAAACCTTGACACTGACACTTTTGAAAACTGGCGTAAAGTAGCAGCTTGCTGCTGCGTTTCGTACGGTGAGTGAAATATCCGGAGACCCAAATCCAACTCCCCTACCCAATCCCTTAATCCCTTTTCTATATGGTCGGCACCGCGCCCATGATTCTTCTAGTATTGTGGGTGTACATGGGCGGTGGAGATCACTTACCATCAGGTGACCCACTGGCTCGTTTTCCGGCTTTTAATAAAAAAAACCTTGACACACAGAGGTAATCTAGATAGAACCACATCCCAAAGACATAAATCACAGCCTCCATACATCCGGTGATTATTTTGATTATTTCCATTCAGTTTTTACGTGGCCTTACAAGCAACCGGACTGCTATTTAGTAACAAAAAAAAACTGCATAAGGACAAAGCAAGGTTCACTTCTTTAAATGTTACTGCAGATTTTATTCAGATATAAAGAATGATAGAATGTAAACTAGATCAATGTAATGTTTACCAGCGGGAACACGACATATCTCGCGTGCGAAATATTTATCGTCAATTCGGTAGTTATCTACTACCGAACTAACTACCGAATTGACGATAAATATTTCGGGTAAAAATGTCTTGAGTGGTAGAGCCACGCTGTTGACGAGAACGTGGAACTTATTAACTGGGTATTTATCTGGGTAAATAATTCCGAAATGTCACTTGTCTTTTACCAAAAACAAGTATGCACTAATAATAAAACATGCAATCTAGAGATCTTTAAATATTACACGATTTCATTTTATCACTTGATTGATTTCATAATAAAACTGAAATGTAAATAAATCTCATGTCTTTTATAAATAGCAACACATAGATTACTTAGGGAATTGTTAAATCGATTAGTAATTAACAACACATTTCAAAACGGACAAATACAATGAAATAAATTAATTCGGCAAAAATTATCTAATCTACAAATACCACATAATGTATTAAATAATAAAAAAAAAAACTCACAACGATATTATAATTAATATCAACATCACACTGGCGTTAAAACATAAAACGTAAAAAACGAGAAAGTCAAGTTTTGCGAACTCGATTCAGATTTAAAATTGAGATTTTAACGAGCCGAGTATGGCGGATGGATACGAAAAAAAATAATTTATTGTCCCCCAATTTTTATGGTTAAGAGATGTTAAATGCGCAAAGTTTTTTTTATCAATTAGCTATAAAGTATTAACCTTAATGGTATTTTTAATTTTGTATAAAGTATTCTCTTGGAGATTAGGTATAGAATTCTATTAAAATTAAGAGAAGGATTTTTATGATACTAAATGGCTTAAAACGAATGTAATACTTTATCAATAATTATCGACATGTGGCCAATTAACTAGATACTAATACTCGTATATTTAATAACTTCTTTGATTTAAATAATTTAGAATATTATTTCATGATATTTAAATCGATACAAAATATCACAAAATATAAATATAAATGTTTACTCTTACAATCGATACTTTATCAACAACCGTATCGAATCGTGAATCGATTAATTAGCCCAGTTTAAAGGAATGTTAAACAACAACATCAAACAATCGGATGTTTGCCAAACATCAGCCAACACTCGCATTCTCTATACCCGTCACCACGAACCTGACTGTTGTATAAAAAACTCCCAACACGTTGTACCTTTGAATTTGGTCAAATTCTCCTCGTAGACCTGATCGTGTTTCTCAGATGGGAGACGCTGCTCGCTCCTTTGCCTTTTGGGCTGGTGAGGTCCCTCGTAATAGGCGTTTCCATTAACGCCGTCCTCCTGCGGGTCGAACCCGAGCCGCTCCTTGTAATACGCTTGGTTGGACATTTTTCATCCACACACTATCATGTCATTTAGTAAGCACAGACTTTTAATTTCACTTTTTAAATTTCACTCAGTCCTTTTTTGGAATTCACTTTCTTAATCACTGAATGGTTTATAATGACATTTGTTTTTTAATTCACTTTTTTTACAGTTTTTTTTAAAATCACAATGTGTCCCGGACACCGCCGCTGATCAGCCTCTCATGAACGGATCCGCCAAAATCCCTTCACAGAGAGTCCGTACAACGCGTCGCAAGGTTTTATTTAAACGATTCACTCAGTAACCATGTCATCCAGTGGTTCTAAAGATGGAAAGTTGTAAACCCCTTGACACACACTTATTGATCTTGACACGATTTACACGATTACTCAGTACACCTTAACGGGTAAATTTAAAAAAGCTTGTTAATATTTTTTCTTTTTTTAGTATGGCAACATTAAGTGTTAGTCGATTTTGGAATGTAAGTTATATGAATCACTCGATGGTCTTATTTGTCAATATTTTCGTTCACATTTGTGCAAATACAGTCGGAGAGACTCGGCCTGTAGACAAAAAATGATGTTTTAAATGTTATTTTAAGTTGTTTATGACTCATTTACGCGTTCTTATTTCGTTAGAACGAGGGCTTGGTGCACTTTTGTCTACGGTCTTGTTGAAACGGTTGTCTATGCCACGTTTGAAGTTACACGACTGAGAGCCATCGGCCCGCCTCGCCCGCGCCAGCGAGAAAAATAACGTATTTTTCAAAGGACTATGCTAATCGCAACCGGTTTTCGTTTGTTACATAAACGTTTCAAGGATAAACAAATATTAATGTCTACAAAGATTTTTTCCTCGCTTTGAACGTAGGAATTGTATCAAAGTGAAGTAACAACACGGTAACTTCAACACAGAAGATGTTATAATTTTATAAAATAATAATATTTGGGTTGTGTAATGTATTAGGCAGTGATAGCTCAGCGGGGAGTGGTATGGACTGTAGAGACGAAAATCGCAGGTTCAAAACCAGCCCCAAGTGCATACACCTCTGACTTTTCTAAGTTATGTGTGTATTAATTATCACTTGCTTAACGGTGAAGGAAACACCGTGAGGAAACCTGCATACCTGAGAAGTTCTCCATAAGAATTTCCTTTGTATATCTCACTCACCGTACGAAACGCAGCAGCAAGCCGCTAGTTTACATCGGTTTTCTGTGAGATAGTGGAACCGACCCGGTCGTGCCGGCCTCTACCATTCACATCATCAAACAATAAGACTTATAACCGTCTTCCTTTTTTTGGAGATTAAAAACACATGTTTGAAGACAATCCAGTATCCATACGACTCAGTACTTCATTCAGCCTCCAGTCTTCAAAATTCTATGTCGGTACATAGAGAAATTTCCGACGATCGAGGTTTATGGCAAGGTCAAGTCGGTGCGTGGTCAACGACCTCACAAACGCTGATGGTTGTACCGTGTACGTTAGTTCGCGACCGGCATCGACTGTTTCTGTCGCGGCAAACTTTTGTGGCCAACAATAAATTAATACACCCAACAGCCTACGTAAACCTGGATCGTGGGTATCAGGAACTACGAGGGACTTGAGGTCCCACAACACCCAGACCGAAACAAACATTTGTGGAGTTCCGGTTTGAAGGACATTGAAGCCAGTGAAATTACTGGCCATTAAGAGACTTAACACCTCATGTTTTAGGGTGACGACCGCAGTTTAGTGTCATGCAGTACTTCATAATTCGAAGCTCTGGTTGGTTTTGATTATTTTTATGGGTAGGCGTGACGCTTGCCATCGGGCGAGCGACCTGCTCGTCTCGTCATTTAAAGCCAATAAAAAAAACGTGCCTGGCGAGGAGCGGAAGATCAGGCATTGTTCGCATACTCTTATACAATCGTAATTTCGTCTATATAATATTACCAAAGCGCATCAAATCGTTGAACTGTACTATTCATCTCATCACAAACAATACTGTAACAAGAAACGAGCAAAATCAACATTCAAAAGCGCCGCCGCGTCTTCGTTCCGACCGGTGCGCGACAAAATAACTAATAATAATAAAAACAAGACCGGCTCCCAAACTTGTTTGGGCAAAAAGTGCGAATAACCCCTCCCCTTCCCTCGTCAAATGCATCGAGCATCCCGGTGACCAAGGTCACGCAACCTTGGCACATAATACAACCGAAATCGGCCGTGGGAATTTGATGACAATGGTAAAGTTAGGGCCGCAGTGTGAGAGTGGATGTTAGTTTGAACTAAGTGATTTATCTTGTTCAATTTGAGAAGTGAAATGTTATGTATGAAATTTGTAGCTGTATAATGAACTATTTTTGGTATGAATAATATCCTATGGATACTCTACGAGACTTTTCTGGGGTTACATCAAAACCTGTAACATAGCGGTTTTTGTTTTGTTTGTAGCTTCATTGACGAAATGAGCAGATCGCTCGCCTGATGGTAAGCGCAACGCCTGCCCATAAACAGTAGCAACACCACACAGAACTTTGAATTGTAAAGCACTGGACTGCGCTCGTCACCACGAGACATAAGATGTTAAGTCTCATATAATGTGTAATGTTAATAATGATGAATGATGATGCAAAAAGAGATCACATCAATATGTTTCAGAAAGGGCTTTTATACAATTCCGTTGCAAAATTGGATCTATGTTTTAGATTATCTTTAGTACTATAATGTAAAAATAACAGAAGATGTCTTCATTAATTTTCGTAATCATTAGGAAGTGCTTAAAGACGCTTTAAAAATACTGATTGCACACACCACTGGGTGATATTACGATGTAAAAATGGCGTATTTTAATTATTTTTGACATGGCTAAAGAGACAATTATTGTTATCAAAATATATTACACAACTTAAATAAAGATTACAGTTTGATAACGGCTTTATGCATTTAACATTGATAAGGCTTCGTTAAGTGGAATCGAAGATTTTAAATTATCTATTGCACTATGACGTTTAAGATAGAAATAATTATGTATAATTCCAAGAAATAATTACGATAATAGATTGGCCTCAATTATACCAAATGCTGCAAGGGCACTTGGTTCCGGAAGTCCAGTATAGTTTCCCATACTCTTACACTGATCATAATGAATAGTGTAGAATTAAAAAAGAATTAAATCCCACAAACTTTACTAATGTTAATTTTATAGGTAATGGGAGCTGATAACATAAGTCGTAAAATACAAGTGGATGTTTTTTTTATCCTACGACGGCAAAATGACGACACTGGATCAGATATTAAGTAACTTGCAGTCCAAATATAATATTGATTGTCAAGAGAGATTGCTAGTTGCGATCCTCGACAGTCGGCATTTACTAGTTCTAAACTAATTCAGGAGTAATCTAGAGTAAGAGTACCTTTAACCTTCTTAGAGACAATGTTAAAGCACTAGTCCCAATTATTGCAATAGATATTAGCAAAAATTAAATAAATACCCCGATTGCGAAATGACTGGCTTGAAAAAAAACCCCTATCCAAATCACTTTCCTACAGACAGATACACAGAGACAAACAGATAAAGAGTCAAAATTTATATTAAAGCGTTGTTTTGATGGGCGTTAAAAACCTAACACCAAATTGAACATGATAAGTAATGTAATATGAAGATAGCAAAGAAAACAATACGTACTTATTTTTTTTTATTTTTTTTTTACTAGCCCTTTATTATATACGTCCCACTGCTGGGCACGGGCCTCCTCTACTGAATGAGAGGGGTTAGGCCTTAGTCTACCACACTGGCCTAATGTGGGTTGGCAGACTTCATATACCTTCAAAATTCTTATGAAGAACTTCTCAGGTATGCAGGTTTCCTCACGATGTTTTTCCTTCACCGTTAAAGCAGGTGATAATTAACAATTAATATACACATAACTTAGAAAAGTCAGAGGTGTATGCACTTGGGGCTGGTTTCGAACCTGCGACTTTCGTCTCGACAGTCCATACCACTCCCCGCTGAGCTATCACTGGTTCTTACGTACTTAATATTAATGAAAAATCCAAAGTACGAACAAAACTCAACTAAATAATGATATAATAATAAACAGTGTTATCGGACCGGGAGGCCCTTGACACGATACTTTTCGTTTAGTGATACGCTCTTATCTCATATACCTAATACTTGCACTTAGAATGTACTTGTTGGAAACGATACGTGAGATATCAACTTTTAGTTGTTTTTCCGCATAGAGAATAATGTTTGAAGATATTCCTGACATGTTAGTGAGGAGACAACGCGACGTAGGGATGTTCGTAGCTTTAGACGACTGATTACAAAATACGATGTTTATATATTATGATATTACGTAACTTCGGACTGAGTTTATATCACGCGACACTGGCAAATTCACAGAACGATGGAGCCATATGTATTTTAAAAGAAGAAAAAGACGTTAGGGATGATGTAGATCCTGGATTTGGATCGAATGATGAAGAAACAAAGTCTCTGTATGCAGCGTAGACTACACTAGCTGGCAGACTAATGACGTAACCTTACAGTTAAAACCACCAACATCAGTGAGAAATATTATAACTTCTACATGACTAAACACATTGTCTTAAAACATATAACCATCTTGAATAAACCAGCTTCCAAAATTATAGCATTAAATATGTCCATTCATTTAGGAGTTATCATATTAGGTGTTCCCTCGTATGTGAGAAGCCGTCTGGATTGGTACCATCGCTTTGTCTATTTCTGCCGACAAGCAGCACTGTGTAAGCACTGTTGTGTTCTGGTTTGAAGTAACGTTCTTAACTTAAGGCAACTCGTACGTCAACATCAAAACCTTAAGGTCGTATTTGCGAAAATATTGAAATACTAATTTATCAATTCGAGTGGTTATTTAATGAAATGAGATATGGTTCAGATTAGATAAACGTTATCAATACTTGTGTTTATAACTCAACGGTGACAAAAAGTCTCGCCGGTGGTAAAATTTATTTTATAGAAATTGCAGGGAATTTATTATGATTATTGCTGAATAAACTATACTTCAATTATTTTTATACCTATGATGTAGTTAGTCTCGTCATTCAAGCAAATAAAAAGAAAAAGTCACTCATTTCCGAAGACCCAAATCCTCCCCCGTTTTCCAATCCGAGTTCAACGCAGATGATTCTTCTGGTATTGTAAGCGATGCTGATATTCAAGCTCGATTGTCAGGCCCTACTATAAAAAAAAACTAATTCTGACTATTTAGCAGACTATTATAACTTGTTATATCAAAATAATAATCGATTCAATAATAATTCATATTATAGATAAATATAATAGATTCTTGTACTTTCCTACCGTATATATTTTTTTATCCTTGCAGATTTTTGACTATCAAACACCACCCAATGCGTCCTACGTTTTTTTATCCTGGCTCGACAAAGTGATTATACTACACCTGAGTTACCGTACAGTGCAAATATAGTATAAAAAATATATAGGTATAATGTCAACCCTGGAGATACAGTGCGTCCCTCGACGGTCAGGAGAATTATGTTGAGTTGAAATACACTGGCTGACCCCGAAAAGCAACAATTTAACCCAGTTCCCCACCCTCAATACTTTATTACCTGACACGCGTTGTCTTTCTTGTATGAAATATAATTTCCGAGAAAACGATACATATTTCTAAGAACGAAATCGGCAAATATTAAAATAAAAACTCATTCATGTTCAAAGTAATATTGAAATAACAACTCATTCATTTTTAGTTCAACGTCTCATTTTTTGTTTAATACATTTTGTTGATTCTAATCGAAGAGCCGTTTAAAAGGGGGGGTTACATGGTGGCGTGAATCTTGACGTCAAAAGGTGACGTTCTAACACGACACGACACTGTAGATGAATCAACCATTACAGATAAAAACAGTAATAAATTATTTTTACATACATACATACGCACTCACGCCTATAATGCCCGAGGGGTTCAGAAGTGTTACCAGTTTATCTCGGTCTAGATATGTAATGGGGGACGACACCATCGCCACACCGCGCAAAATTCCAGACTCCGGGCTGATACTGAGCATTTCGTAATAGAAAAACCCAATATCACTTTTACCCGAATCGGGGACCGAACCAGAGACATCAGCGTCAGCCTCAGTCGTCACGCGTACGCATTACAACTGCGCCACAGAAGCAGTTAAAGAAATATTAATTTAATTTATATTTGGGTACAGTGGCGAATTGTTTTGACGTATACGGCGTAATCTTATTTCAAAGTCACATTATGTAATTCTTATGTAATTCAAATCACACGATACATAAAACATTATTTTACGATTCTTTACGTAATTTCCTTGAAACACTTAACAGCATTGGTACAGACTTATAAGCGATTTAAATGTTGGTTGTAATTGATTTTGTACATGTAACAACATATATTTTTTTCCCAGAGTCGCAAAATTTATTAGTATTATTAGGGCCGAGTAAATAAAGCTGTCATTATGACGACCATCCTTCTCATAATTTAAAATCTTTCTTACCATAACGGCCGATTTTTTTAAAATTATTATTCATGTACATGCAAACAATTATGTAATACGTATCAATCGACAGATTAAGTGTGGATATAATATACATACGCACTCACGCTTGTAATCCCCGAATGGGTAGGCAGAGGTGTAACCAGTACACCCACATTTCGACGAGCTTATCTCCATCCCATGATGTGATAGAGGGCGAGCCTATCGCCATACCGGGCACAATTCCAGACTCCGGGCTGATACTGAGCAATTCGTAATAGAAAAACCCAATACAACTTTTACCCGACCCGGAGATCGAACCCGAGACCTCAGCGTCAGCCTCGGTCGTAACGCGTACGCATTACAACTGGGCCTTGTACTGTAACTGTATGTATGTAAGTAAGAAGATATTTAACAAATTTCATTAAAAAACGTACAAACAGACAGACAGATACACATGACTTACTTTCGCATTTACAATATTAGTGTGGATAGATAGGGCTACTATACCTTCCCGCTTACAAACACACCCGACATCAAATTAAGGTCGCAACAAGGCCCGGTCTTATTATTTTCAAATTTCAATCGTGCCGTGTAAAGAGCGCGTTTCGCAACGTGTGTGTACAAGTGGCGATATTATACCATTTTGTAACAGTAATTAGCCGTGTATTGTCATTTCACAACGTGTCATTACGTGTTGTATGAATAATTTACCATTTTTTTTTTTTATAAACGACAAATTTACAATTAGATCTGTAGGCCTAGTATAAGTTACAAATACGTTCACAGTTTTCGAATTCGTATAAAATTACTACCGTCGAAGTGTCAAACTAGTAATTCATACGGTAATAAAGAAAAGAATCGTTTGAAAATAAATTTCATATTCTATTATTATGAAATAAAAAAAGCATGTAATTAATTTTAATTCATCATAGTTCCCACTAGTGGCTACCAATATTTGACGTATTAAGAGAAAACGAAAACTTTCATAGCTTTATAAAACTATTTAAACTTGTACTAGGCCTACTGATGGTTATGTACAGTACGTACCAAGAGTATGATCCCGCGGACGGCCCAAAAAACGCTGGTTTTACGTATTAGAGGGAGATATGAGAGCCAACGGTCTTACTACAGAGAATGCTCAAGATCGGGCGAAGTGGAGGCGTCTTAGTGGGAAGACGGACCCTGGCAATGGCCGGGATAACGAAAGAATTTTTCGACCTTATCCCAACCTCACCTTTCCTTAACAGAACCACGCGTGCTGGCTTACGGCTTACGGCTAGAACTAAAAAGTTTGCAAAATCTTATTTCTGCCGGACCATCAAGCTGTGGAATAGTTTGCCGGCACACGTGTTCCCTCCTTCGTATAATATGGGATCCTTTAAACGGAGTGTGAAGAAGCAATTAGGCAGGCGGACATAATTTTGCCGACCTACGATAGACACATCGTCTGTCGTTGGTCGACAGTTTTTTTGGATTGCGCTACACTTACCAGGTTTACCGAGCTAGGATAAAAAAGGTAGAAATAAAGAAAGAAAGTTATTTACAGTGCAGTACAAACATTATGGCGACCGTCAAGAGACATTGGATCCCTCGACGGGCACCGAAACGAGATTCACGTGAACAAGCCACTGTGGCGGCTTTTCATCATCTTATCGCCTTCATAATACACAAAATCTAATGTTGACAATATTACATCATCAATTGAATAAAAAATTCCATCAGACATTAAATAAATGAAATAATAAAACATTTATTCTCATATCGAATGTCGCATGGCAAAAAAATATGAAGTTTTTTCTTACAGTTTTACGTGAGTTCATTGATATCTACATGCAAAGATTAATGTATTTAATGTCACTTGTAAATGATATATTTCAGGGTATTAATACATACATACGCACTCACGCTCGTAATCACCGAAGGGGTAAGCAGAGGTGTAACCAGTACGCCCATGCCGAGCTTAATTCCGTCCCATGATAGGGGGCGAGCCTATCGTCATACCGGGCACAATTCTAGATTGCGGACTGATACTGATCATTTCGTAATAGAAAAACCCAATATCACTTCTACCCTACCCGGGGACCGAGCCCGACACCTCGGTACCGCGTAAATATTAAAAGAAGAGTTAAGAGTGGTAGAGCCACGCTGTCGACAATTTTGTCTACAGCATGAATGGGCCGGCTCGTCCGGGTCGTTACCACTGTCTCACAGAAAACCAACGTAAAGTAGCAGCTTGCTGCTGCGTTTCTTACGGTGAATGGGATATCCGGAGGCCTAAATCCCCTCCCCTTCCCAATCCCTTAATTATACCTTTCCTTTAAGGACGGCAACGCGCCCATGATTTCTTTTGGTATTGTGGGCGTACATGGGCGGTGGTGTTCACTTATCATCAGGTGACCCACTTGCTCGTTTGTCGGCCTACACAACAAAAAAAAGACTTAAAAACATGTGTGAAGTCTCAGTATACATACATACCTATCAGTACTACTCTGATAATACAAAGTCATCGCAATGCATCACATAACAAATACTAAACAAGTTTGACAGCTCCGTGGCGCAGCGGGCGAGTAGTTGGCTGCGAAGCGAGAGGCCGTGGGTTCGATTCCCGCACCTTGACAAATGTTTGTCTGATCCACAGATATTTGTCTCGTGTCTGGGTGTTGTGGGACCGCAAGTCCCTCGTAGTTCCTGATACCCACGACACAGGTTAACCTAGTGTGGGGTCAGGACTATGTGTGTGACTGTTGGGTGTATTATTATTATTATTATTTTAAATAAGTGAGATTGTGAATTTGGATGTTAGTCCATTACACCGTAGCGACTGAATGGTTTTGCATTGCAGACTCACAGGCAGACCATGAACTGGATTAGGACATAGGCTTTTTATCCCGGAAGAGGCCGTTCATGCGGGCGGAGCCGCAAGCAAAAAGTAGCATATAATAAATAAATAATAAATAAATAAATACACCCAACAGTCACACACATAGTCCTGACCCCACACTAGGTAAACCTGTATCGTGGGTATCAGGAACTACGAGGGACTTGCGGTCCCACAACACCCAGACCCGAAAAAAATATTTGTGGGTCACACAAACATTTGTCTCGGTGCGGGAATCGAAGCCACGGCCTCTCGCTTCGCAGCCGGCTACTCGCCCGCTGCGCCACGGAGGCATATCATAATTTTGCGAAGCCCTACCAATTATAATGTGGTATTACCGTCGCCTTTACGTCAAAACAAATCATCTGTTATAACGAGAGTAATTAAAACACGAGCATTGAATGGGGATACGTTAGTGATATCACCGTTTGTGAAACAAACCTGCGGAACAATACTACGTTATGATAAACTCTTGGAAAAATGTGTGTCAGAGCTGATATAGGTAAAAAAACCCGCGCAAAAATCTCTCTGAACGCCTAACCTAACCACTAATTAAAACTTTTTAACAAACAATAAAAAGCTAAGAATAAATCTTTTTTTTAACTCGGTGATACTATAGTTTAATATTCAATTATTGTTACCACCGACTTAATATTGTATAGTTTTATTTTTAGCTTTCTAGTTTTTTTCCCCCAGAGGGGTTGACGTCAGGCAGGCGGCCGGTCGTAAAAACTACAACATGTAATATGTGTGTAAAAAGCATGTTGCGCCGACCCCACAGCGAGTGGGATAAGGGCTGGTGGAAGAAGAATAGTCTTTTTGAGTCGATTTTTTATTTAATGCAGGAATCGATGCATAAATGACGAAGTTTTTGTCTGTCATCCCCGATTTCACCCCTTAGGGATGGAATTATTTCTTGAAATCACTATCGTCCAAATCGGTCCACATTTGGACGGAGTTATGCGTGCATATACATAAAAAAATGTATAGAAATATTGATAATCTCTTTGTTTTTTTTTGTGTCTGTCCAAAAGAGACCAACTAGTAAACAGTCTGGTTTCTAACAACTTTCCCATGTATAAGTATAATAAAACACATTTATTTTCGCACTACAGTCATTAAAAACACGCAACACAATAAAAAAAATAGCTCTTTAATTAACAAGCATACAAAGACACCTCTAGAGCGTGGAGTCCAGACGTGCTTGATTGAAAAATTGTGCGTTCGATTTGGATTAACTAGCGACGTCGCCCCACTGTCCGCCCACTGTCTTACTGAATGAACGTTGAAGGTTAGCTCTATCTTTAAGTTATACTAGCTTTTGCTCGCGGCTCCGCCCGCGTGAATAGACTTTTCCGAAATAAAACGTAGCCTATAACCGTCTCCAGCGTCCCATCTATTTCTACATCAAAAATCATCAAAATCCGTTCAGTGATTTAGGCGTGAAAGCATAACAAACAAATAGTTTTTTTTTTCATAAGTTTCCTATGTTACTTCTTATGCCTGCAAGAATAAGTTTACAAAGTTTCATGATGATCGGTTAAGTAGTTTTCGCGTGAAAGCGTAACAAACAAACTGACATTCATATTTATAATATTAGTATGATACTTGTATTGAGATGTAACATCGCCTCCTTGGTCTAATGGCATGGCAATGGCGTAGAGAAACCGTAAGGTTCTGGGTTCAAATAGGATGTCTAACAATTACAATTTTCGAGTCCAAAGATCACACATGGGTTGCCTATGATTGGTATTGTGCCAGGTATGGCAATAATTTCACCCCCTATTATTAGAGTTCATGGGGCGGAAATAAGCTCGATGAACTGTCGTTGCAATAGCATTCTAGATTGTCAAGTATTTTCAAAAAAAAAAATTGTAAGAGACGACCGAAATAGAACTTCTGCCAGAAAATCAACCATTCATCTACAGTCGTAACTGTACTAAAATAACCGGCAAAAAAACAGAGACCGAACCCAAATTCACGTGCAATAACATGCCCATTTTATAAAGGTGTAATTACAGAGTCGCCATTTGTCCCGTGTTGACCATTCTGCGAAATGTCAATGTTAGCCACATTATCATTAATTACACAGAATATATATGACATAACGCACCTAAAAATGGATTACGTTCATACAGCAAATGTTAATCTGTGACTACCAAACCAATAAACAAGGTTAACGACAATCGAAGCACCTGCTTGCCAGTTGTTTTCAATAGATAATAAATAAATACACCCAACAGTCACACACATAGTCCTGACCCCACACTAGGTAAACCTGAATCGTGGGTATCAAGAACTACGAGGGACTTGCGGTCCCACGACACCCAGACACGAGACAAATATTTGTGGATCTGACAAACATTTGTGTAGGTACGGGAATCGAACCCACGGCCTCGCGCTTCGCAACCGGCTACTAGCCCACTGCGCCACAGGGCTGACTTGGAATTAGACCTCTGCAAAGCACCGATTGGTTTTGCGGAGGCTTTACAAGGTGGTAGGTCCCTCGTATGCGAGAGGCCGTCTGGGTTGGTACCACCGCATTGTTTATTTCTGGCGCCAAGAGTAGCTCAGTGTAAGCCCTTTTGTGTTTCGGTTTGAAGGACAAGCCAGTGAAATTACTGGACGTTATGAGACTTAACATCTTATGTCTCAGGATGACGAGCGCAGTACAGTGCCATCCAGTGGTCTGTATTCCAGAGTTCTGTGTGACTTTGCTAGTGTTTATAGGTCATGCAAGGTTCAATTTGAACTCGTTCCATGCCTGGGAATGAGGTATGGTCTTTTCCCCGGAGTGGGAATGATTAAAATGTATTTATACAAATTTGTACAAAAAGCCCAAACTTCAATCAACATCAAACTTTGTATTTTTTCAATCCTTCTAAAAACCTTAAAATTACTTTAAACTTGCACAGTTCTATAGAATAAATCGTTCGACAATCATCAAACGTCAATTTACTATCTGGGTTAAACTAATTGCTGGTGTTTTTGTGGTATGTTTGCTGATCGCCGGCCGTCAGTTAGTTCTTTTTTGATTTAATTTTATTTGTCAGTCAGTTACGCTTGTTTTTGTAAGATGTTTAGAGATAGACATGTTTAAATAAAAAACAGCTTCAATGGCTAAACAAGCATCAGCTCACCTGATGCTAAGCGCACTGCATGCGACCGCACTGCGAGAACTAAGTTATTAAGTCTCATAATGCCCAGTATTTTCACTGGCTTCAATGTCCTTCAAACCGAAACACAACAGTGCTTACACACTGGTGCTTGGCGGCAGAAATAGACAAAGCGGTGGTTTTGATCCCAAAAAAAGATAATCGTGCGGACGGAGTCGCGGGCAACAGCTAGTAATATACAAATTTACCCTCATCAAAACGTGTTTAATTATTTTTAATATGCAATAATAATACTCTATTTCAGAATCGTATTCCGTTCCATAAAAAAGTTTCATACAAAGTTTAAACCCCGTTTTTCTTTAGTCTGCCTGGCGTCATCCCGGCTTAATGCCAGGGACCGTCTTCTTTCAACCCCCACCATTTACCCCCTTAAAATATAAATTTCCAAAAATCCATTTGTAGTCAGTTTTCTGCGAAACTGATTGGTGGTTTAGAAATTCCTTGTGGCGTATACTCAAGCCAGTACAAAATAAAGAAACTTAAGTATAGAAATCAGTAAGCGCAAATATATTTATTTATTTACTCGTCACGGCTGATCAGACAGTGTGTACATATAACGAATATACTCTATCAAAATACACATACAAAAAGTGGAAGCAGTCGCGATCTCACGAGATCAAACACCCCGACATTTCGGCAATATCTCGTTACCAACATTATGTAGCTGTACACAGTTATCGACTTTAATAAGGTGAATATAAGAGTTACAACTGGAAATTAATCGACTGTGGTTGAATGTGATTTAACTCTGAGAGGTGACAGTCCCGTATTATGATCTTACTAGATATTGCTCGCGGCTCCCGCCCGCGTGAACAGTCTTTTTCGGAATAAAAAGTAGTCTATAACCATTTCCAGTGTCCCATCTATCTATGTACCAAAATTTGTAAAATCGATTAATTATTGTTAGCTTCATACTAGTAATAGTACTGTTTATTAGTGTTATGAGGGTATTCAGGGGAATAACTGTATTAAGTGGGTAGATGTAGGATAGTGAGGCGTGGTGGAGGTGATTGGTGAAGTATATAAGAGGGTGCTGTGTTAATTGTGGGAACTCAGTCAATCTTGGAACCCTTCCGTGAAGACGCTGGTCAGGTACGGTTATAATCATTAGCAAAGTAATAGACTTCTTTCAGTATGTACATAAAGTACATATTTAAGAATCCTCGGTGCATGAGTCAATCGCTTGATGGTAAGCGCAACGCCTGCCCATAAAGGAGCAACACCAAACAGAAATTGAAATTACGAAGCACTGCTTGGCGTTGGACTGCGCTCGTCACCCAGAGACATAAGAAGTCTGGCTTGCACTTGACCGGTTTTTCAATTCTACATCGGATTCACACAACAAAATATACCCATTCTAACAGTTTTAATTACTCCTAAAGTCGAACTTCGAAAATCTGAAACCCGTATCGTGCGAATATAAATTTAATAACAAAACTGACGGTCCATTGTGCGTGCTAAGGCAACGTTACGAGCCACATCTTAAGAATGGGATCCAATTTCCATGACCATTGACCGAGCCAGAACCGTTACGCGACAACGCCGCAAAATCACTAACATGCATCGAGAACTCTCGTATAACTAAGACGTCGTACAAAGGTTTCAATTTGGAACTACATGTTCGAAAATTTATGAAACGGTATTCCTATTTTGAATAGACACTGGCAGAATCTCTAATAAATGCCATTAGAAAAAAAATGCCATAATTTAAAATAGAACAAATATTTGACCAAAGCGCCGTCCATGGTATACTAACTTGACGATCAAACTAAACCGATGGTAAATAAATCAGAGACATGTCCGCGCTAACGAACTTTGGATGAAATGAAAAAAATACTCACAGATAATCACCGAATGATTATGGTTATGAACTAATTATAACCCAACTTAACCGTTAAAAACTTCTAACGTCAATCAGAAAAACATCTGTAAATTTAAATTTATCTATCGAATATAAAAAATCAGCATTCGAGCTTTTCCCTTCGTTTAGGCTCTACGGTGTCACAGACAAATACACACACATACCCACGACAGACAAAGGGGTTAAACATAACACCCCTCTTTTTGTCGGGGGGGTTAAAAACTAGAAGAGAAACTATTAACACCCATCATTCAAAATCATATCACCACATACTACTCCAAAATCACTATCGGATAAAGCTGTATTATATTTCCGTAAGCTATCCTAAAATTATAATCCTTGTCATACTTTAATATCAACAATTGCAATCTTTAGCAGTCATTCCATCTTCTAATCTGACAGATTATTCAAATTCAATCAATCAATTCAAATCAAATATGCAATTCCAAAATTGAACCGCCTTGTTATTGGTGATTCGCAGCAATGCCAAACAGAACGGTCCGGAACGCGCGGAATCCCAGAGACGCGACCGGTTCCTAACGGGACGTTGTTAGCGGCCCAGAGCGACTCGTCATTACTAACCTATACATTTGTGAACAGCGCAATTACATATCTGGGATATATTGGGAAGTTATTCGGTGCCTTCGTGATGCTTTTTCTTATTTCTGGCCTGACTTAAGCCAACAAGCTGATGGAATTGGTCTCGGCCTTGATTGTAGTCAACATAATACTCTTATACAAGCTTCATACCATGATACAACATAATGAAAACGATGACCTGATATGTCCAATATCAGAAATGAGATAACATTTAAAGTTTCAAGCGAGAAAGAAATCACTGCAATTAAATAAGAGACATTATTGAAGATACATGGTTTAAGTTCAGGGCAGTCTACGAAGATCATTGAATTACTACTCTCATAAATCGTAATCAATATATGGGCAAATGAAATAGTATTTTAAGCATCCCAAGACAAAACGCAATCAAATGCAATCTTTGTAAAATTGCTAAGTAGAAAATTAAGTTCAAACTTACTACACACAAAAATACAAAAAAAAATCTGAAACTTCAAGGCCTTAAGAAGAATAATTATTTAAACTAACATTAAGGCAGCTCTACAACAAACCCCGTTAACTCACTAAACGATGCAAAAATGATTGATGATCAAAACTAACAGACCATAAGCAAACCATCATAGTACATTCTAAATACACATCAGCAAAAAAATCAATCAGTAATACGCTACGGGATTTCTATATCACTCATATCATTTGTACATGTGAGTTTGTTTATTTACCAACTTTTACGATAACTTGTGCAAAATATCGATTAGTTTCCTTTTTACGCCACATTTACTGATAAATGGAGTCACGAGTTTCAGGATTCAAGATCACCTAGTTAGTTTGTAAGCTTGCATAATAATTGCAACTAACGACTTCTACTTCTTGATGACCAACTTAGATTTTACATTACGCTACTCACCATTAGCTTCAGCATTATAATTGTAACTAGTTACTATAAGAATAACCGCTAATTTATCAACTCAAAAAATAATTAGTCTCCAATCGGCACACTAAATACCACAGTTAATTATGTATCTTCTTAATACAGACATGTACATCACTAGGACAATCAACAATGCCCCCTCTCTTCACTATTCCCAGACCACGACACCTTTCACCTTTGCATGTGTTTCGGTAACCATTGCCCGGCCCATTGCCGCGGGGCATGAAAGTATCCATACTTCCCCCGCATCGGTGTACCGATGTTATCAATTCGATCCCGTTCTAGGATCGATTTGAGATCTGAGCGCGGCACGAGCAGTTATTGTTTAATGGATTAAATTGACCGTTGGAAAGGCGGGTCATACGTTTGGTATAACATACTTGCAAGAGATGACTATCTATGAAGACGTAGACAAAAGCAATTACATGGTTGAAGCTTGACATCTTATGTTTTGGGTTGATGATACCAGTGCATGGCCAGGCGGTTCTTTGAAATATAAAGTTCTAGGTGGTCTTCTTACTCATCATGTGCAGGGGCACAATCCCGTACAAATAGTATTCTAAGGGAATATATAACATCCGGCCCCTACTTAAAGGCAGTCTGATGATAATAAATTTCCATTGCATTTCCGGATGGTAAAAACATCTTTAGCCTACTTGGTATGCTAGCATAGCGACTGCAACTGACAAGAACTCGCTAATTCAGATCGCATTTCCTGACCACAATCACGATACCATTAGATAGGATGTAGTTCTTAATCGGGTAAAAAATCTAATCGATTACTTTAAAATCCGATCACGAAATATCATGGGTTAATTATTGCAACTTAAGAAAAAAATATAGGGGTGTTATTAGTTTAAAGCTTTCGACTCTCTGTCCATAAATTTGTCTGTGGCTACGTAGCTCAGATCGATTTGACTGCGATTTCATCGAGTTCTTAGCTATGTTTAAAGAATATATGATTAGGCATTTAGAAACTAGAGTTATTTGTTTAATCTATGTCGATGGGTTTTAACGGTTATTGAGCTAGATAGCAACTGCAGTTCCTAATGGACTAATCTTGAGAGGAAATACCGAAACAATATCAATGTTATTGTCTCTTTCTACAAAATTGTAGATCTTGTCTTTATGCCTGGAGTTATCCTGGCGTAATGCCAAGGTTCGTCTTCTCGTATCATAGATTTTAGAGTATTTTGTATTATATGAAACGACCCACCGTCTGACCCCCTAAAATCCGCAACGGGAACCAAGTTTCACCATTGCCTCGTCCGTTAATCAGCAGACAACGTGCAGGTAGGACGGTAGGCAGCGGCTTTGTGACGGTAGGCAGCGGCTTTGCTGTGCCCTGGCATTGCAGAAGTCTATGGGTGGCGGTGACTACTTACCATCAGGTGGCCCGTTTGCTCGTCTGCCTATCGAGGCAGTAAAAAAAAAAAAAGGTGAGGTTTGCTAAGATGTTGGCGGTAAGGCATGTAGGGGCCTAACATGTAGGTCTACAAAATTATAGATGCCAGCACATTTTGTGAAGACAATTACTGCAACGAGTGCCTCGGTGGCGCAGTTGTAATGCGCATGCGTTACGATTGAAGCCAACGCTCTCGGGTTCGATCCCCGGGTCGGGTAAAGAGGTATTGAGTATTTCTATTACGAAATGCTCAGTATCAGCTCGGAGTCTGGAATTGTGCCCGGTATAGGCTCGCCCCCTATCACATCGTGGGACGGAAATACGCTCGGCGAAATGTGGGTGTACTGGTGACACCTCTGGCTACCCGATTACAGGCGTATGTATGAGTGCGTATGTAATTACTGCAACATGGAACCAACTGCAACCTATTGATTGTATTTTACAACATACTCCAATACTGATATAGTTGAATTAGTAACGGTTATTTTTAATATAATTGTAACTTTCCTGTTTCGATATAAACAGGAAACTCTAGTGCACAATGACTGAGAATGACTTCCCCTGACATCACCTATCGTGACCTTTACATCATAAAGGTATAATATTGCCTCGGTGGCGCAGTTGTACGCGTTACGACTGCTGTGCTGAGGTCTCGGGTTCGATCCCCGGGTCGGGGTTTTTCTATCATTAAAAGCTTAGTATCAGCCCGGAGTCTGGAATTGTGTCTAGTATGGTGATAGGCTCGCCCACTATCACATCATGAGACGGAAATAAGTTTGGTGTACTAGTTACACCTCTGACTACCTCTTCGGGGAATACAGGTGTGTGTGAGTATGTAATATTGTATAAAAAAACACTTATAGTCATGTTTGTTAGTACAGCTGGAAATGAGATAATATTGAGGTTTGGAATTATTATATTAAAATTGCGACAAGAAACGTCGTTGTAAGTGAATTAAGACGCCCAATAATCACACACGCAGTGAGAGACTTCGAAATACGAGTCGTGGGTATCAGGATCTACGAGAGCCACGCTGTAGACAATTTTGTCTACAGCATGAATGGGCCGGCTCGTCCGGGTCGTTACCACTGTCTCACAGAAAACCGGCGTAAAGTAGCAGCTTGCTGCAGCGTTTCGTACGGTGAGTGAGATATCCGGAGGCCCAAATTCCCTTCCCCTTCCCAATCCCATATTATCCCTTTCCTTCAAGATCGGCAACGCGCCCATAATTCTTTTGTATTGTCGGCGTACATGGGCGGTGGAGATCTCTTACCATCAGGTGACCCACTTGCTCGTTTGCCAGCCTATACTATATAAAAAAAAAAAAAAAAGTTCGTGAGAACATGCGATCACTTTGTCTGATATCGGCTGATCACTTAACTTAAGGCCTCCGAGCGACAGTTTTAATACAATTTTGACTCCGTGGCGCAGTGGGCGTGTAGCCGGCTGCGAAGCGAGAAGCCGTGGGTTCGATTCCCACACCGAGACAAATGTTAGTGTGATCCACAAATATTTATTTCGGGTCTGGATGTTGTGGGACCGCAAGCCCCTCGTAGTTCCTGATACCCACGATACAGGTTCACCTAGTGTGGGGCTAGGACTATGTGTGTGACTGTTGGGCGTATTTATTTATTATTAAATCTAGTGCCGGAATTTTTAAACTTCCCACCGAGTCTCTGACTTACTTTAATAATTGCTTTCATTTGGTAACATCTACCCGGTATATAACGATTAACTTATTTTTCTTCCTGCCTGGCGTCATCCCGGCGTAGTGACCGGCTATGCCTTCATTCTAAGACGCCTAATATAGAACGGTTAAACAAACAAGTTTAAAAGCTACTCTATGAACACATGTCAAAGCGATATGATCATATGAATATTACTTAGCGCGGACACAATAGAATTTCAAAAGATATTTTCACTCGGGGAAGGCGACGTGAGCGTAGGAAATAGTGGTCAAAGGCCTCAGCGCGTGCGCACCGGATTAGGCGCATAACACACCGTGACTGCACGTATTCATAAAAAACGCATTGTGAAAGATGGGTTTGGTTTCAGCACGCAAAAGTGTGTATATTACACTAGCTTTACATACATACATATGTACTCACGCCTGTATTCCCCGAGGGAGTATATAGTGGTGTAGCCAGTAGGCATACCCACATTGTGCAGAGCTATTTTCATCCCATAATGTGATAGTGGGCGAACCTATCGCCATACCGGGCACAATTCCAGACTCCAGACTGATATTCGTGATAGAGTGCCCCTATATTAAATTTATCCGACCCGGGGATCGGTCCAAAAACCACAGCAAATTAGTCGTACTGTCGTACAGCAGAGCCGCGAGCAAAAGCTAATAATTATATAATAATAAATAAATGAATACACCCATCAGTCACACACATAGTCCTGACCCCACACTAGGCTAACCTGTATCAGGAACTACGAGGGAATTTATCCCACAATACCCATACCCGAAACAAACATTTGTGGATTACACAAACATTTGTCTCGTTGCAGGAATCGAACCCACGCTTCGCACGGAGGCTGAACATTTATACAAAAGCTGTATTGCCCCATCAAATGCAGCGTCTCCCACGCTAGTGCTGTCCATTGCCTAAGAGGAAGTGGATCCTTGAATTTCTTAACACATTGTATTGTAACGATCAGCTGTCATGTTGCATGACATTGCACCGCGCGGATCGTGTTTTATTACATGCACTTTAGTATTTACAACGTTAAACAATATATTCTTTAATTTATTGCATAAGCTAACAAACGAGCAAGTGGGTCACCTGATGGTAGGTGAACACCACCGCCCATGTACGCCCACTACACCAAAAGTCATGGACGCGTTGCCCACCTTAAAGGAAAGGGATAATTAAGGGATTGAGAAGAGGAGGGGATTTAGGCCTCCGGATATCCCACTCACCGTACGAAACGCAGCAGCAAGCTGCTACTTTACGTCGGTTTTCTGTGAGACAGCGGTAACGACCCGGATGAGCCGGCTCATTCATGCTGTAGGCAAAATTGTCTACAGCGTGGCTCTACCACTCGTGTTTGTATGTATAAAATGTCAATTTAGTTTTTTGTAGTTATATAAAATTAACTGTCAAACGCAGACCCGTAACGTCAGTACCACCATCGCCTATTTTTGTAACCTATTTGATTTATATAATCTATTATTTTTTTATTATATGGTTACTAAAAAATGGGGCCAACTCCCCAGTGACAGGGTTGACGTCAGGCAGGCGGCCGGTCGTAAAAACCACAAGCCATGTCTATCTGTAACACGTGATAAAAATCATGTTGCGCCAACCCTACTGTGAGTGGGATAAGGGCAGGTGGAAATAGAAGGTTAGTAAAAAAAAATATTTTTTATGGACATTATTTCCCACGTTCTGACCATTACTTAATATTTGATTTATTCACTTAACGGCTTTTTAGTGACGGCAGTGTGGTGGGTTTTTTCACCATTTCTAATCACCCGCGTCAGCTTAAGAAAATTTGTAATGAATTTTTAAGACATGAAATGATAGCATATGGTCTCTCTTGATTCCTAAGAACTCAATAATACCAATCCGCTGTCCGGTACCGTAGATCTGTGCGTTTACTCAGAACTGAAGAGGTGACGTCACTCGTCTCATGCTAATAAGAAAGAGCGACAAATAAACGTCTATAAATATACAAACACATCACGATATTATAAGCGATGAAATAACACTAGCAACTGATAATCAGTTATCAAACCATTGCTGATAATAATAATACAGATCAGTATTATAACACTGACAAAAGGTCGGAATAGTCGGGCAGAAAATAAATGAAGAAAATAATCTATCGTTGGTAGAATACGACAATTATAAGTTGGCAGTGGCAAGATTTGAAACTAATGCAAAATGTAAAGATTAATCGTGTCAAAATATAAAATCGATTAATGAGGTAACAATAGCGCCACTCATCTTATTGATTCGCGTATATTCCAGAACAATATTTAAGTGATCTCTTTGCTTGCTAAATTTCTTTATACTTTGTTCTGTTTTTGGCGCTAAACAACATTAGCTGTGCCAGATTGTATCAGGAGTACGACCCGTGGACGACCCTAAAGACTTGACGTATTAAACAGAAGCACGAGAGCTAATGATCTCACTACAGAAGTTGCTCAAGACAGGGCGAAGTGGAAGCGTCTAACTATGAAAAAAAACCTGACAATAAGTCATGATAGTGCCAGGAAGGAAATAAAGGAGCGCCAGACTCGTACTCGTTTTATCTTTACAGACACATTCATGCACACATAACAAGAAATTCATGAATTATCTATTCCCACAAGTTCCAACAGATGTGTGTTTTGCACCAACAAATTCGACAGCAGCCACTTAAAGCAATGCCATAATTGCAAACCCTCGTAGATAATGTAAATGAGGTCCGGTTGTAAAGGATCGTATGCACTTTAATCTATTTATCGGTAGATAAGAACGTTGGTTTGTAAGACACATAATAAAGATTACATTATACATGTCGATGTGTATAAAATTTTTGTACAGCGGGACAACTACATATATGTTAGCGAGATGAATGTCGCTACTGTTAAACGCTCATTGCTCGATCTTTCTTATTTGGCAGATTATTCTATACAGTTTCAATTAGTTACAAAACTTATCGCCATCAGATTATGGTTGTCGCCATCTTTTTTTTTTTTTGTTATAGTATAGGCCGGCAAACGAGCAAGTGGGTGACCTGATGGTAAGCGATCTCCACCGCCCATGTACGCCCACAATACAAAAGAATTATGGGCGCGTTGCCGACCGTAAAGAAAAGGGATAATAAGGGATTGGGAAGGGGAGGGGGATTTGGGCCTCCGGATATCTCACTCACCGTACGAAACGCAGCAGCAAGCTGCTACTTTACGCCGGTTTTCTGTGAGACAGTGGTAACGACCCGGACGAGCCGGCCCATTCATGCTGTAGACAAAATTGTCTATTTGAATTTGTCTATGATTTGAAGACCAATAGAAAAAGGTTCATTATTTCATATTATCTCAGAGTTGAATAGGAATGTTTAAATGTTTCTTAAATTTATTTAATTACAACAAAAATAGGTGTAAAATTTGTCCGGTTACGTTTTTACTCAAGTGCTATAATAGCAATATAATAATATCAATCTATAATTTCTTTCGTTGATCCTCAATAAAATAGTTAATATCACTCGAAAATAGTTTCGACGACCAAGTTATTATTTGAGCGATCAAAAAGTATTTTTATATGGAATACTAAACTTCTTTGAAAATTCTATTCAATTAGCATTTTTCTCCAGTTATTCTATATTATTATACACTGTATTTTTGCATTAGAAAAGTACATTCGTTACGCCACACATTCGACGTTCGAAAGTCTTTTTCTCTAATTTGAGGTGCGACCGAGTCGTAACTGTTTATTTTTTTTTCAACTTGAACATGTCACAAGCACCCTAGTTAGTCCATTAGTCTCAAACATCAAAAATACCATCAAATTCTAATATTTACACTTAAAGGCTCAACCACTAACGTTAATGCATGATGTTTTATGTACAAAGAACGTTAGAGACTTCAAAATACCTTGGTTTTACTTTCGGATAACGAGTGTAGTCTCTAATACAAAGTATATAAAGACGAGAATTGTCCAAAACATTTATATCTAAGGAATTTGAATAAGAAATGACGTTATCAGTGAGTCAGGTGTGTAAAAAGATGTCTTGTCGGTCTAACAATGCTTCGACTGTACGTTAATCTTCAAATTGTTTGCTACCTCTTTCCCGCGGCACACAAAAAGGTTAACTCAATGCACTCACCTTCTTGAGAATAATTTAGAAATTTAAAAAAGAAACTTATGTTCTGTAGAATTTAATTTTTTTATGGTTAGATTAATAATATTTTTGATAATATAGGTATGATTTTATCCTCGTATGACAAATGGCATTGACACTGGCCTGATAACAAAAGGTTGTTTCCATATATGACATCATCACAGGCACTAGAAATAACATTAAATTATAATAACACTCCGGTAATAATTATGTTATTATAGCAAACTATAACTGATTTGTGTTTTCAACGTCCGTGCGTTGATGTCTTTTGCCTAACCTCACTCTCGGCGGGACATCCTAATCCATTTTGATGAAAAAAATAAATAAAAAACAGTGGCATAGACATCACCGGTCGCCTTGACGGCTTATCGCGATCGATGCAAATATCCGATAATTGTTTTGCAATTTACATCACCACGAAGCCGGTTACTGGCACTCGACGTAAAAGAAAAAAACAACAAAACCATAGAGTTCGGCGCGAACCTCGTCACATCGATTTCGAAATATGAAAATTCGAAAAAAGAACGTGTAAAACACTGGCACACGACACGTACTGTTTATTTTTAATAAACTGCCCGGTCCGTGAACAAGATGGCGGCGGTAAACGATCGTGCCGCGGCGCCGTTCGTCGGCCAACTGATGCGAGCGGAGCGAACTGTCAAACTGGCTCGGCTTATCTTTGTGTGTGTGCAGTGTAATGGAGGCTTCAATGGATCAAAATGACTCAGTATGGTATGGTGGGTTGGAAAAAAATGATACTAGTATCAAAATCATGACGAAACCACATCTGACGGAGCGACCAGAAATAATTACAAACACGTTCCTTGAATGTTTTAGCAGATGACGTCATTGTCGCACACGTCAATAAACAAGTAATTAATTTATAAGAAATTAAATTAAATAATTACTACTTAATTTCTAAAAATACCATAATTACATAAATAACTATTTGTAATAATTACTGACAATTGTAATTAAAGCAATTAGTAATTAATAACTAGCGATTAAATTCAATTTAAATCAATAATTAATAATAATTTTATACCTAAATACAGATAACAAAGGACAGTATAACGATTCCTTTCATAGAGAATTAACTCGTTGATAAAACTCAATTGATTAGTGCCACCGGCCACGTTTAAATAGCCTATTCTTGTTTTAAACTTTAGAGAGGATAAAGTCAAGGTCATTCTCAATGATAATCTAGTTTTCACTGCTTTAACATTTATAACTTGTGTTATAGATACGAAGAAGTACAAAAATACATAAGGTAGTGTCGTGACGTCACACATATTTAAAGCCCCTGTGACGTCATGATCGATTTCAACTGTTATGACAAAAGAGGATATTTTTTATGCTGGAAAACGAGCAAGTGGGTCACCTGATGGTAAGTGATCTCCACCGCCCATGAACACCCACTGTATTAGAAGAATTACGGACGTGTTGCTGACTTTAAAGGGAAGGGATAATTAAGGGATTGCGATGGGGAGGAAGGATTTGGGCCTCCGCATATCTCATTCAGCGTATGAAACGTACCAGCAAGCAGCAGCAAACAGAAAAAAGCGTGAGGCCGTGGGTTCGATTCCTGCACTGAGACAAATGTTTGTGTGATCCACAAATATTTGTTTCGGGTCTGGGTGTTGTGGGGCCTAAAGTCCCTCATAGTTCCTGATACCCAAGATGCAGGTTAACCTAGTGTGGGGTCAGGACTATGTGTGTGACAGTGTTGGGTGTATTTATTATTATTTATTTAAATGGTTTACAGCGCAATCGAAATACAATAGGCGCTTAATAACTTGGCCTGCCTAATGTTTGTCATGAGCGGTGTCGCAGATATTGTTTTCAGAGATTTTCTTTGCAGCCAATCAACATTGTGTAAGAACTACAACTGCTTTGGTTTGAAGGTTACAGTCAAATACTAACATAACATACTTTTTTAATGGTAGAGCCACTCTGTAGACAGTTTTGTCGAACAGCACGACTGGGCCGGCTCGAGCGGGTCATTACCACTGTCTCACAGAAAACCGACGTAAAGTAGCGGCTAGCTGCTGTGTTTTGAGAGTGAGATACCTAGAGGCCCAAATCACCGTCCCCTTCCCAATCACTTTCCTTTAAAGTCGGTAACGCGCCCGTGATTCTTCTGGTATTGTGGTCGTACATGAGGGGTTGAAATCACTTACCATCAGATGACCCACTTGCTCGTTAGTCGGACTATGCTTTAAAGAAATCGGAATTTGAGCCCGGTATAGCGTATCGCATCATGGGACGGATATAAGCTCGGCGGACCGTGGGTGGTCCAGTATCACGTTTGCATAACCCTTAAGGGATAGGAAGGTCGATGGGAGGCGTAGAGAACTGTTGAACTGACCATCTTCAGCCCGGCCATGTTATTCTTCGCGTATTTCTATTCTTCTCTTCCACCTGCCCTTATCCCACTAGCAGTGGGGTCGGCGCAGCATGTGTTTTAAACACATGTCATATATTGATTTGGCTTGTAGTTTTTGCGACCGGCCGCCTGCCTGACGTCAACCCCTCTGGGGAGAAAGCATCCAGACCCCAAACAAATATTTGTCACACAAACATTTTATCTCAGTGCGGGAATCGCACCCGCGGCCTCTCGCTTCACAGACGGTTACTCGCCCACAACGGCACAGAAACTGTCATCGTAATTCCCACTATCGCTGCTCAACAAATCCGGGTTCAATTCCCGACCAAGTACTCATTAGTTACACAGGTGTATGATTTATGATGTGCCGCGTGTTCACAATATACCACCCACGTCAAAAAGAATTCGAGTGTGGGGGTTTACAATGAGCGTAAGGCATTTCGTAATCGCATTTTTAATGCTTAGCTGTTGAGTAATTGTATGGAGAAAGGTTAGAAACAGAATGTTTGATGCCATATTAATTTGATACATAGTTATTATCGACTGCCTCGGTGGCGCAGTTGTAATGTGTACGCGTTACGATTGAGGCCAACGCTGAGGTCTCGGGTTCGATCCCCAGGTCGGGTAGTGGTATTGGGGTTTTCTATTACGAAATACCCCAGTATCAGCCCGGAGTCTGGAATTTGTGCCCGGTATGGCGATAGGCTCGCCCCCTATCACATTGTGGGACGGAGATACGCTCGGCGAAATGTGGGTGTACTGATTACACCACTGCCTACCCCTTCGGGGGTTACAGGCGTGAGTGCGTATGTATGTAGTAATTATCATTAAAGCCGCAATGTCTCACAAAAAACCAACTTGAAGTAGCTTGCTGTTGCATATCCTACGGTGAGTATTCCGGGGACAATATGCCTTTCCTTTAAGGTCGGTAACGCGTCTATGATTATTCTAGTACATACTCGTACATACGCACTCGCGCCTGTAATCCTCGAAGGGGGTAGGAAGAGGTGTAACCAATACACCCACATTTCGCCGAGCACATCTCCCTCCCACGATGGGAATCGAGCCCGTGGCCTCTCGCTTCACAGTCTCCTACTCGCGCCACGGAGCCTGTCGATGAGGACATTGGTAATATTTAACTCGCCTTTATTTAAATTATTGAAATTACTTGAGCTAAAATTCACAATACACCAAACAAGTCCCGACTATTGTTTATTTACGAACCCATAGTACCTACTTTAATATATCTTCACCAACAAGATAGCGTATAAAATTCAACGCTTGAAGGCCTTGAGCGGATTTTACTTTTTAATGTAACCGACCGCTTCACCAGACATCAGCCTTTGCCTCAATAACAACCGTCTAGCCGGCTTGAGACAGAGATTTTGTTTATGGTTTAGATTTATAATGGTCATGTAAAGAAATAAGGTGCTTGGGTCTGCTAAATAGTACTACGTGGATCGGTTTAGATTTTGAAGATTTTCATAGAATAAGCCGGCAAACGAGCAAGAGGGTCATCTGATGGTAAGTGATCTCGACCGCCCATGTAAACCATACCAAAAGAATCATGGGCGCGTTACCGACCTTAAAGGAAAGGGATAATTAAGAGATTGGGAAGGGGAAGGAGATTTGATTGTCCGGATACCTCACTCAGCACAGAAACACAGCAGCAAGCTGACAACAACCCGGACGAGCCAGCCTATTCGTGCTGTAGACAAAACTGCCTACAGCGTGGCTCTACCACTCAAACAAACCGTCTGATGGCCGACAAGCTATTTAATGAAGAATATGCAAGATGCTTTCCACTCATGCATAACATAGTATGTACCTACTTGTGTTTGTTCGTACAATAACAATGAGCACCTGAGCGGACGCAGGCAACCATGGGATTGTCAGGTGGTGTCATTCTGTGACCGTCGACTGACTAGTAGAATTACCTTTGCCGGACCATTAACTCAAACTATCACCGCGTTCACGTGTTTGTTCCTCTTTACAATGGAACCTTTTAGCGAAGCGTGACGACACAAGTAAGATAGTCATAATTATGACATTTTGAAGACAAGTAACTACTCATGTTGATCAATATTATAATAGTAGCGGGTTCACACGGTTAAATTTTATTCGCTATTCGATTTGAATCGTCTGAAACAATATTCAATCGAATTGATAAACAATAGCCATACAGCTTTTGTTGATTCAAGTCAATTGAACATCTGTGTGAACCCACTATTAACTACACTGTCCTCCGGTTTTTTTTTTTTTTTTTATTGCATAGGCCGGCAAACGAGCAAGTGGGTCACCTGATGGTAAGTGATCTCCACCGCCCATGTACGCCCACAATACCAAAAGAGTCATGGGCGCGTTGCCGACCTTAAAGGAAAGGGATAATTAAGGGATTGGGAAGGGGAGGGGGATTTGGGCCTCCGGATATCTCACTCACCGTACGAAACGCAGCAGCAAGCTGCTACTTTACGTCGGTTTTCTGTGAGACAGTGGTAACGACCCGGACGAGCCGGCCCATTCATGCTGTAGACAAAATTGTCTACAGCGTGGCTCTACCACTCGTCTTTCTGAAAGGATTATCATACTAAACATTAGACTGCCTCGGTGGCGCAGTTGTAATGCGTACGCGTTACAATTGAGGCTAACTCTGAGGTCTCGGGTTCGATCCCCAGGTCGGGTAAAGTGGTATTGGGTTTTTCTATTTCGAAATTCTCAGTATCAGCCCGGAGTCTGGAATTTGTGCCCGGTATGGCGATAGGCTCGCCCCCTATCACATCGTGGGACGGAGATACGCTCGGCGAAATGTGGGTGTACTAGTTACACCTCTGCCTACCCCTTCGGGGATTACAGGCGTGAGTGCGTATGTATGTATGTATGTATTATAAATGTGAATGTAAGTTTGTTTGTTACGCTTTCACGCGAAAATTACTTAACCGATCATCATGAAACTTTGTACACATATTCTTGGAGGTATAAGAAGTAACATAGGATACTTTTATGAAAAAAAAAATATCTATTTGTTTGTTATCGCTTTCACGCCTAAATCACTGAACCGATTTTGATGAATTTTGATGTAGAGATAGATGGTACCCTGGAGACGGTTATAGGCTACGTTTTATTTCGGAAAAGTCTATTCACGCGGGCGGAGCCGCTAGCAAACGCTATAATTATAAATGTCAAAGTTCGGATGTTTGTAGACTTGTGAATTTGGATATTTGTTAGTCAATCACGCGTAACAGGTGAACGATTTTGAATGAAATATTTTTAAAACTAAAAAAAAAACAATAAAATATCTATAACCTTTCATTACCACATTACCTTTAACTCTATTTGCATTTTCAAATAGTAATCAATACTCATACCACAAAGCCGCAAGCCGTAAAAGTTTTTCCTCCATTTTAAATCTTAAAACAACGTACCTGTAACAAAAATATAATTATATAGAACAAGGACGACTTATTTACTGTATAATAAAAACAATTCGTGGAACAAAACTATGACCCAGTTCAATAGTTGGTCATACATAGTTATGGATTTTTCCTGTACAGGTTATACTTGTAGACTATAGTCTAAAATTCTCATACAAAATAGATAAGTATTTTGATGTCATATTTACATATAAACATACACACTCACGCCTGTAATCCCTGAAAATTTCACCGAGATTATTTTTGTCCCATGATGTGATAGAGGGCGAGCCTTTCGGCAAACCGGGCATAGTTCCAGACTCTGGGCCGATACTGAACATTTCGTAATAGAAAACCCAATATAACTTTTACCCGACCCAGGGATTGAACCAGAGACCTCAGCACAGCAGTCGTACTACGTACGCATTACAATTGCGCTACAGAGGTAGTTAAACTAATGTTTATTTACAAAAATCTAGGTGGTAGGTCCCTCATATAAGAGATGGCGTCTGGGTTGGTACTACCGCTTTGTATATTTATGTCGTCATGCAACAGCACTTACGGGTAGCGCTTAGGCGTACCTACTGCTTGCCATCAGGCGAGCGACCTGCTCGCCTCATCATTCAGCTAAAACAAACCCTGCGACCTGGACACTGAACCCAGGACCACCCATTTCTCTACCGCCATCTTCGTCGGTAAAGGCCCACACGTTTTAATTCGCAAAATTATCGTGCCGTTCGTGGTTTGTCCGACCGTATGGTACGTTTGAAGAATGGCAAACGACCGCCCTCGACCGGCCTGATTGAATGATTAATGACAATTACCGTGCTTCTAACAGAATATGTAGTAGTTGAATAAAAGAAAAACTCGTGACTACTGTCCGTGCATTATATTTTTCCGACTTAAGCATACTCTCACAGGTGTTAGACCTTCTAGTTGACAATTAGTTGTTTCTACTTCAAAAGCGTATAAAGAAACTTGGTGTAAGTGGGTCACCAACATCTCTAAAGCCAACCTCAGCTGCACATGGTACACTCTGCATTTACATTTTACATTTAACTAGCTGTCCCGCGTGGTTTCACCAGTAACATATAATTGATAGTTAAAACCAGATTACAGCGCCACCTACCGGGTCCAATTGAATGTAAGCCATCCAGGGCGCCACCCAAACGCATACAAAAAAAAAACATTCAAATCGGTCCAACCGTTTCAAGGTCAAGGCGTTCAGTGACATACACACGCACAGTAGACTTATATATATAAAGATGATGCTGGTCAGCTCTTCTGCGAGTGTGATAGAGTTTCCAAAACCAAATTCGGCTTTGCTAGTCATCTAAGAGAATACTCGAGAAGAGAGAATTAGTCCTGCGTCGCTGTCACCGGATACGGTGAAGAGGGCAACAACAACATGATTAACGGATGAGGCAAAACTTAATTCCCGTTTTGGGTTGTAGTATGCAGGAAAAAAACCATAATTCTAATTAAAACAATACATAAGCTACTAAATCCAATAACAAGATTGTTTTTTTTACAATCCGTAAGACAAGTCAGGACTCGTAACTTTGTTAATTCTGACTCAAAGCAGATCACACGAATGAATGAAACAAACATCATCCATTAGATCACAGTACAAAGTAACAAGTAAACAATACAACTAATTCTAATGCGGTCACACAGTCGTCCAAAACAATATTGGCTCGATTATTTGCCACAGAATAAGCCAATAATCGCCAATAATCTTTCATTAGGTCATTCTCTAAGTAGTCGGAAGAAAAATAGCTAACCCTGAACAGCAGATGTTCAGTAGTCCAGCATTATATACTGTCCAGTCAACTGTCAATCCCCTATTATATACATACATACATACGCACTCACGCCTGTAATTAAGTTGCCGGAGTCTTTGTTCCCCGATAAATATAATCTGGGTCTCTTCAAGTCGCGAGTGAATCGTTTTTTGCTAGGCAAGCGTGCTTCATATTAGGCCACATCATCGCTTACCATCAGGCGTGATAGTGGCCAAACGCGAGCCTATTACGTATAAAAAATAAACCCGAAGTATTTCGCTGAGCTTATTTCCGTCCCATGCAGTGATAGGGGGCGAGCCTATCGCCATATCGGGTACAATTCCAGACTCCGGGTTGATACTAAGCATTTCAGGATAGAAAAATTCAATATCACTTTACCCGACCCGGCACCGTAAAAGCAAGTGATAATAAAAAAATAATACACACATAGCTTAGAAAAGTCAGAAATGCATGCTCTTGCTGGTTTCGAACCTACGACTTTCGTCTCGGCAGTCCGAATCAACCCCCCTGAGCTATCGCTGCTTAAATTCAGTAATAATTAAAGTAAATGAAAAAAAGACGGCAGATATTGCCTAGCTATTGCATGTATGCTCATTCGGTTCCCCTTGCAAGTCTAAGTATGGATGCAGCTGACCCAGAATTCAAATCCAATGCGGGAATATTCTAGTATGGGCATAATGATGGTTTTACAATGCTAAGTAACGCTAGCTGGTATTGGATGGATGTACATCATATGCTTATAGAATAGATTAAGCAATTAAAGAGACGGATATATATATTTAACAGCCTCCGTGGCGCAGTGGGCCGCTGCCGGCTGGGAAGCGAGAGGCCGCGGGATTGATTCCCGCACCGAGACAAATGTTTGTGTCATCCACAAATATATGATTCGGGTCTGGGTGTTTTCTCCCCAAAGAGGTTGACGTCAGGCAGGCGGTCGGTCGTAATAACTACAAACCAAATATTTCTGTAACATGTGTTAAAAAGCATGTTACGCCGACCCCACTACGAGTGGGTTAAGTAAGGGCAAGTGGAAGTAAGGAAGGAATAACAGGTGATAACTGCCTCAGTGGCGTAGTTATAATGCGTACTCGTTACGACTGATGCGCTGAGTTGTCGGGTTCGATGTCGGTAGGCGTATCTGCAACATTTTTAGAGTTTATTTCCGTACCATGATGTGATAGGTAGAGTCCACATTCCAATCCAGGGCAACTTTCGTGTGATTTTTGGAATCCAAAACTCGAAAACAAAATTGCCTGACCTGAAATTTGAAAGATTTCTCAGTCTTATGGTGCCAGTAAGACCAATGAGCTGCTAATCTTGAGTGGTACGCCAAAAAGTATGTTACAAAACAACTCACAAAAAACAGAACGCAGAACACGCATGCGCGTACAACTGGATAATGCTTCCTATCTCATTTTCTCCTACGTTAAATCTTATGAATTTATGTGTCTCTTTTTACTGACGCTTTTTCGTTTCATCGCTTTTCAAATCACAACGATGCTAAAGAAGTTTTCACTTCAAAAATACCACGTCTTTCCCCCAACATTATCTCTCCAATCGAACGTTATCGATCTAAAACGTAATTAATACGGGAAGTCCATAAATAACTAAATTCAAATGACGTCTCCGGCGGCACTGGTCCGTATTCTTTCACTTTTGTTTGGCAACACAGCGACATGGTTGGCAGATGGCAATTATCAGAAACCGATGCGAAGCCAATTAAATTGTACACGCTTAATGATCGGCAGAAAAGTATCGCTGAAATGAATAATAATTTAATGAATATTACGTCACTGATGTTTTTCTGCTTAAGACCTTAAATGTTGTGTTTGAATATGTAAATACAAAGTCAAGTATTGTGGCAATATTTTCTGGGATGTTGAGAACAAACATTCTTTCCATCTATACAAATAAATAAAATTTAAGTGTCTGTTTGTACATACGCACTCACGCCTGTAATCCCCGAAGGGGTAGGCAGAGGTGTAACCAGTACACCTACATTTCGCCGAGCGTATCTCCGTCCCATGATGTGATAGGGGGCGAGCCTATCACCATACCGGGCACAAATTCCAGACTCCGTAATAGAAAAACCCAATATCACTTATACCCGACCCGGGGATCGAACCCGAGACCTCAGCGTCAGCCTCAGTCGTAACGCGTACGCATTACAACTGCGCCACCGAGGCAGTCTAATTTATTCTTGTACTACCTTAATACCTTCAAAGGCCAAAGATTTCCTCCTTTAATATGAAATATTCAAATTAAGCCCATTTAATAACACATATAAACAAATGAACTCTAAATCGGTTATAATCCATACTACGCCTTAATATGTTTGTAATATTAAAATTACCGCTTCTTACTGCATGTATATGAATGTACGAGTATATACGGTACATATACCAAAATAACATTTTTTACCATTTTGTCAGTTTGTTCCGGCTAATCTCTGGAACGGCTGGACCGATTTTGACGGGACTTTCAGTGGCAGATAGCTGATGTAATAAGGAGTAACTTAGGATACTTAGGTACTTTTTTATCCCGGAAAATGACATTCACACGGGCGGAGCCGCGATCAAAAGCTGGTATCAAATAAGCCACGTTGAGTTAATAATCATAAGTTTAATACTTAAAAAGGGCTTTAAAAGCATTGGTTATTATTCGTTGAGGAGTTTTCAATTTTTCCCTCATTCTCCACTGACAAGCTGGCCCATTTATGCTGTCAACAAAAGTGACTAAATTCATAATATATTCCTCACGTAGTGTGTCAAATAATTATATCGGCTGGCTGGCGTCCGAATGTCACATAAGGTGACCACAGAAAATCAACTATGTGGTATGGTACGCGCCAAAGCACAGCAGTACGCTGAGTGGTCACCTATCTGTCACAGCTGCGGCACGCAATCGTAGTTCTCTAATGTTAATTTAAATTGTATAATTGTAGTGGTATACGCGCATATAGCGCGTTGTCAGCTGTACAAATGTTTTTATTTCTCCCTTCTTTGTAATAAAAATCTAGATCACCCAGCAACCCTACTAACACATTGGCACAGAGATGTGTAGGCGCCGGCCGAGGCAAACCTCTAGCGCTCGCCACGAACTGGTTTCCAGCCTGCACCAGATTAGAATCGCATACTTGCTTCTAAATATACGCAACTAATTTCATAAACACTACTATACTTGAGCAAAGGCTTAGCAATAAAATAAATCTAGATACCATGCCTTGTAATTAATGTTTTTAAGAGGTAAGTTAATACTATAACAGGGTTTTCAATTTCAAGGTTCAGAATTATTTAAAAGGATTTATTCATACATTTTCTCATATATTATTAAAATGCTTGTATGTGGCTTTGATTATGATTGCCCGACCTCAGATTTGATCCGAAGACCTCACGATTTCTCGGTCCAAGTAGGCTGAGCAATCAAGCTAGATCAAGGAGGCGTTTAATATCATATTAGACAGGAGCACCAGTAAAAGCAAATACTTCATAGTGGACTGTGGAGGCTACCATGAAAAATATCGAAAAAGTATATAAATATGTATTTCCATCAATGTAAACCTCCCACATCCTAACTGAGGGTTGCCACCGGATGGGCTTGTCTAAACTGCAGCCGTAAACCCCAGAAGTAGTCGCCACTTCTGAGGGTTTCGGCTCTCTCACAGATAAATCGGGACTGACCTGGTAAATCAGGCCGATCAGAAGCGAAAGTGTAGTGCCACCAAAACTGGGATCAAGGGTGAAATGGCTCCACTAACGTGAGCTGATCACCCGTCTGTCCAACTCGTAGATGTTCCTACCTTAAATACAATACAACACTACACACGGTAGACACTGTCTCTCTTCTTTCACCTGCCCTTATCCCACTCGCAGTGGGGTGGGCGCAACATGCTTTATAAAACAAGTTAGAGAAACTTTTGGATTTTAGTTTTTACGACCGGCCGCCTGCCTGACAACAACCCTTCTGAGGAGACACACGGTAGACATTGTAACTTACGGAATATCGTCCAGAAACTAATAAACTTCAAATATTACCATAACTAAGTGGTTGGGCTGTCTCAAACCGGTGTACTTTCGCCAGTGGCACTTTCGCAACTGCACCCGATGTGGACGTTCATAATTCAACGTCATGCGACTGCATGCATGAATAATATCTAAACATTAAAAAAATGTCATAAACAACTTTCGTTGATTTTTATTTTGGCTGAACGTTGCGGCGACTTCATTTGGAAGTCGAAACAAAAAGTCAGTAGAATACAATTAAGTATGCGGGGCTAAATGAAAAACCTGGCTAAGTGCGTATCGGATTCGCGACCAGAAAGTTCCGTGTCTTTCAATCATTAGTGTTTGACTATTTAATTATTTCTTAGGACATTCGCCACAAATATGCCACTTATGGCCGTTCCCAACATTCTGTCTATCGACAGCTTTGCTTACTGGCAGTAAAATTTTGACACATTTTTAATGAAGGTCTGAAAATACTATTGATAATAAGCACAAAATAATAAATAATAATACTAGCCCTGTATTATACACGTCCCACTGCTGGGCACGGGCCTCCCCTACTGAATGAGAGGAGTTAGGCCGTAGTCCAACTCGCTGGCCTAATGCGGATTGGCAGACTTCACATACCTTCGAAATTCTTATGGAGAACTTATTAACTTACATACCTGATGTAGGTTTCCTCACGATGTTTCCTTCAACGTTAAAGCAAGTGATAATTAAAAATTAATATACACGTAACTTAGAAAAGTCAGAGATGTTTGCTCTTGGGGCTGGTTTCTAACCTGCGACTTTCGTCTCGACAGTCCGTCCCACCTGAGCTATCACTGCTATTTATGGCCATTCCCAATATTCTGTCTATCGACAGATTTGCTTACTGGCAGTAAACTTTGACACATTTTGTATGGAAGATCTGTCAAAACACTATCGATAGTACCTAAATCTGTCGAAAGACAGAATATAGGGAATGGCCATTAATAAATAAGCAAATTTGTCTTTTAATACAATATAGGGAACGGCCATTGTTCGGTAGCCGACATCTGCTATACAAAAAGAAAAATCTCAAACAGCCACTATCAGGAACTTATATAATAATTTGATACATAAAATATAGATCGGCCGTTATCTTATCAGTCCGCGTCGTCGCGGGGTGAACGTACTTTTCTTTCAGCTTGTAAATAGAACTATACGTGAGTGCAATGCGAATGTAATGTACTCTCGGAACTGTGCATACACATTCCTAGCAAACCTGTTATGGACGCTTTGAAGTATGCTACGTTTCTCTCTATTCTAAAAAAAAGTAACTGGCGCCGCCGCTGCCAAAGCTTGTCACGCTATCTCCTCCGAAATCGCTGGGGGTATGGGGTCGAGACCGATACCAATCGATGCAGAATAATGTGGGGAAGAAAATAAGATATGTCTGATATTCGTCGGACTTTAAGTTTTTTTTTTATTTTATGTTTTGAGGAAAAACATAGGCAAAGCCCTTAGTTCATTAAAACTCATTTTGGTATGGAATATCAAATTCATAAAATTCATTGCGTCCGACAAGGGCACTTGGTTCCCGTTGCGGGTCAGACGGCAGAGGGCCCCATATAATACTCAATTCACCTTTAAATCATGATAGAAAAGCGGACGCGTTAAGCCGGGATACCGCCAGCCAGAAAGAAAATAGTAATAACCCGGTCGAGCCGCCGAATTCATGCTGGTTTTTTTAAAAGCTTGAATGACGGGCCGTGCAGGTCGCTCGCCTGATGGTAAGAGCCACGCCCGATAAACAGAAGCAACGCCACACAGAACTTTAAATAACAAATCACTGCAAGACATTGGACTGCGCTCGTCACCCCGAGACATAAGGTGTTAAGTCTAATAATGCCCAGTAATTCACTGGCTTCAATGTCCTTCAAACCGGCTTAAACAGTGCTTACACACTGTTGCTTGGCAGCAGAAATAGACAAAGCGGTGGTACCAACCCAGCCGGCCTCTCGCATACGAGGGACCTACCACCTTGTGTATATAAAATTGTCTACAGAGCGTGGTTCTATAATTTAGAAAATTAACAGCGCAACAATCGATCGATAAAGGTTCATTCACACTACTTTCTATTTGCGTACACAACTGCAAACATACCTAGCAATAATTTACTATTCTGGACTAAATGATCCTTCTTTACACCACAAACACAAAGGATTGTGAACATTAATTACGAGGGTATAAAAGTGAAATTGCTGGCAATTGCATTTATTACAATTTAATGACATGACGTGAAGTATACTCGCCGAAATGAGGGTGTACTGTTTACACCTCTGCTTACCCCTTCGGGGATTACTGGTGCGAGTGCGTATGTATGTATGTATTTAAATAAAATCACACGTGAGTTGGAATTCGTGCCCAACATGACGATAGGCTGTCGCCCTCCTTGCCTGTCTCTTCGAGGATACAACCGTGAGTATATTTATATATTTCCATCTCTGCCTACCTCTTCAAGGGTACAAACGTAATATATGTCCCACAATCAATACATCACAATCGGAATGCCGTCCTGCGTCCACGCCATATACATGGCTGCGCGTGGGCAACAGTGGGCGAAACGACAGTGATCTAACATACTCCTTAAATGGGCCAGTTTTCCACCTCGCTTGATGTTGGAAAAAAATATTTCTGTAACATCTATTAAATGTGATTTATTTCGGCGCCTACGTTAATGAGTTTTATCGAAAAATTATGTCAAGTATATGGCGTTCTACTTGATATACTGGATACTTTGATATGCTCATATGGTAAAAAAATATTGTGTTTTAAATTCACAATTCAAACAAACTCTTCTTCCACCTTTTTTTTACGTTGGGAAACCCTTTATGGGTACCGCCCCACCGCGTGGTTAGTCGGGGCGGTTATGTCCGACTCCCACGGACTAAAACCCAACGGTGTTCCTCCGGGTGCGCTTGTTCGGTCAGGGCTGCGGGGACGCAATTGTACTCTTCCGCAACCCCGACGGCGCAACTCTCCGGTTCTACTTCCACCTGCCCTTATCCCACGCGCAGTGAGATCGGCGCAAAAACATACACCCATACCCAACAAGTATTTGTGGAACATATAAACTTATTGTCTCGGTGCAGGAATCGAACCCGCGGCCTCTCGCTTCATGGCAGTCGTTGGGAATTAATGACTGTACCTATCTTACATCTAATTGTGATCAGTCTGAGTATGTCATGCTCGCTCTAATGTCTGTGCTTGCGGCGGTGTCGTGTGCCGGGTCGGTCACTTAGTTGAGGAGGCCGATGGCTGGCACATGCGTCATACTCGTGAACGGGGGCTGCTTGTGTGGACTGGTCTGCTCGGACTGTTATCTTTTGTTTGTTTACACTATTTTAAGGTCTTAATTTATTCGTCATGCTTATGGAGGTCATGCAGTTTAATCCAATACGTAGATATAATTTCTGTAATTGCTTGAATGGGCTGCTCTAATTCCAATTAAATATCGTAAAACCTTATGCTCTAATAATTGTAAACTAGTTTTGAAAAGAGCAACGCTGGAGTTTCTTGCTCGTTCTTCTTAGCGAAACAGTATTCAAACCAGCGGTAGAATTTTGACGGAATGTAAATAACGTATAACATTTTATTGAATTTGAATTTTTGAAGCCTCGACTACTCGACTACTCAACCACTGCGCCACGAATACTGTCTACACGTGACAAACTACGTTTTTCTATATATACAGAATCTTTCTCAACAGATAACTTTGATGTTTAATAAAGCTACGAGTACCTACTTTTGACCGAAATAATCGATTGGTTTTAACAATGAACGCTCCATCTCATAAGTCAATTGGAGTCGCTAGGTGATAGATACCGTCGTTTTGTTTTTTTTATGGCATAGGCCGGCAAACAAAGTGGGTCACCTGATGGTAAGTGATCTCCACCGCCCATGTACGCCCACAATACCAAAAGAATCATGGGTGCGTTGCCGACCTTAAAGGAAAGGGATAATTAAGGAATTGGGAAGGGGAGGGGGTTTGGACCTCCGGATATCTCACTCACCGTACGAAACGCAGCAGCAAGCAACTTTACGCCGGTTTCCTGTGAGACAGTGGTATCGATCCGGTCGAGCCGGCCCATTCATGCTGTAGACAAAAGCGTACGTGGCTCTACCACTCGAAAATTTTCTGCCGCCAAACAACAGTGTAAGCGCTTAAGGCTTATACATAAGTAACAATCGAACCTCATTTTTGCACATCTCAAAACTAACCCAACCAGCTCGCAATAATTCATATCACATTATTCATAATTTTCGCAAGCTAAATGACTCAGAACCCTGTTTTCAATCCGAGTCCTACACAAGCTGGCAGTTAATGTTAGACGAAACAAAGGGTTTATGTAATACATGAATAACTTCAATGAGTAATTAACCACAGTCGCTGCTAACGTGACTGAGATGATCACACTTTAGGTTGGTTCATATATTGTTGACGTACATACGCACTCACGCCTGTAACTCGTGAAGGAGTAAAGTTTGCCGAGTTTATTTCCGTCCCATGTGATAGGGAACGAGCCTATCGCCATACCGCCAAAACTTCTTACTACTTTGATACTGAGCATTTCGTAATAGAAAAACCCAATATCACTTTTACTTCACCCAGGGATTGAACCCGAGACCTCCGCACAGCAGTCATACCGCGTACGCATTACAATTGCGCCACCGAGGCAGTCATATTGACAATTATCTTGAAATATGCCTGAACCAAACCCTACCAGGTGTACGATCCCGCGGACGGCTCAAAAACGTATTATAAAATAACTAGCATTTACCCGCGGCTCCGCCCGCGTAAAAGTCTTTTTCTGGGATAAAAGTTGCCTATGTTCTAATTAATGACTTGGTCTACCTGTATGCCAAATTTTACCCAAATCCATTCAGCCGTTAAGGCGTGATTAATCTACAAACACACAAATATTCATCACCCCTCCCTCCGCCTCTCCATTGGCGAGTTGAATTTTACAAATATATGAAACACGTGTCTCATAATTTTTATTAAGTAATATTTGTACTCAATTTCACAGCCGTTTTTCTTTTCATAGAAAATTCCCGCCTTTAACCCCTTAAAATGTTAATTTCCAAAAATCCTTTTCTACATTACACAAAATATTATCTGACCAAATTTCATGATCCCAGCTTGAGTAGTTTTTAAGAAATCATGATTAATTAGACTGCCTCGGTGGCGCAGTTGTAATGCGTACGCGTTAAGATTGAGGTCAACGCTGAGGTCACAGGTTCGATCCCCGGGTCGGGTAAAGTGGTATTGGGTTTTTCTATTACGATATGCTCAGTATCAGCCCGGAGTCTGGAATTTGTGCCCGGTATGGCGATATGCTCGCCCCCTATCATATAAGGGACGAAAATACGCTCGGCGAAATGTAGGTGTACTGGTTACAAATCTGCCTACCACTTCGGGGAATACAGGCGTGAATGCGTATATATATATAAATCAATATATATATATATAGATTTCGTACCCAAATAATCGTTTCGGGGTCGCGACCAAAAGCAAACACATACTAGAATTCACGAATGATAGTTTACCCCATTGTTAATGATATGCATATCGACCCGTGTTTATAGCGTCGCTGGTAAAGGTTACCGCACACCTGGCAGCCGATACCCGTTAAACAAAACATCTGCTATGCGAGCCCTAACGTAATTAACAACCAACACATTCGGAAGGTCGAATTAGTTTGACGATAGGGTACTTCGAAATTAACTGCTTCGATAGCCCATCAAAGACTTTAATGTATACTACTAGACAAGCTGTGCGGTACGAATAAATTGCGCACTTAGTTACGGTCAATTGACCGCAACTCATTTAGTCGCCCGCGAGAGAGCGACAAGAGCAGTTGTTGTTGTTGTTGTTGTTTGAATAGCTGCGAACGTTAAATTCGATAAACTAACACGAAATTGTTTATTGTGACCCATAAAACATTATCATTATTTACGTGCATATATTATTCATTCAATTTGAAGTTATTTTACGGAAATAACTATATTATTTCTTGGTTTTGATCGAAAAATTCATTTATTGTGAATAAAAACTAATACCAAGCAAAACAGCCGACTCAATATTGCTATCTCGCTTACTCCCAACTCGTCTCGCTCCCACGCCTTAGACGTCATTCCCGCCTCGCCAGCCGCGTATGCAACACAATTTTACTTCTGAACAGCCCGTCTATGGTATTGAAGTCTTTGTGTGTACTTCGGTTGTAATAGTGAAATCTGGATAATGGTTTGACTTTTTACATATATTTTTTTTGTTTTGACTGCCTCGGTGGCGCAGTTGTAATGCGTACGCGTTACGACTGAGGCTGACGCTGATGTCTCAGGTTAGATCCCCGGGTCGGGTAAAAGAAATACTGGGTTTTTCTATTACGAAATGCTCATTATCAGCCCGAGGTCTAGAACTGTGCCCAGTATGGCGATAGGTTCGCCCCCTATCATATCACAGGACGGAAATAAGCTTGGCGATATGTGGTTGTACTGGTTACATCTCTACATACCCCTTCGGATATAACAGGCGTGATTGCGTATGTATGCAATTAAGTATTAAAAGTGACGTGATTCACATAGTTAGGACGATTAGTATCAACTATCAACGTCTAACGGAGTTTTTTATGGGAATTATTACTACTCCCGTTTGGTAAGCTTTAGTCTGCCATTTAACTGTCACTTAATAGAGTCTATAAATAGAGCTGATTGATTTATCTAGGTTACGGTTGTTTTTTGCATGGTAATCCTTATTTGGCACGTGTCTGGTGTTAGTTATTCTGAATTGATCGCCTTGTGAGTTAAGCGTCTTTTTTCTATTATTATTTATTGTAACGCCATCCCTCTCTAATAAAGAAAGCCCGTACCCAGGGGACTTAGCATAAGCGACACTAGATGATTTTGTCGATGTTTACGCAACCGAGGCAGTCAATTGATTATTATTAGTGATGAATAAATTGATAATTAATTTTGATCGTGAATATTTGGCCGGAATTAATTTAGTGACATAAATAAATATAAAAAATATGATCAACAATTACAATCATTATTAATGAAACACAATTATTATTCAAGTTGAGATTACTTGTCGTCCAGATCCCCTCTTACTTAAAAAAAACTAATCCTGAATGGCACTGTTGTCAGACGTTCAGTGTTCCAATTTCAAATCGTGACATATTATTAAACGACTTCAAAAAAAAAGGAGGAGATTCTCAACTCGACTGCATTTTTTTATGTTTGTTACCTCAGAACTTTGGACTGGGTGAACCGATTTGGATGATTCTTTTTTTATTTGAAATTTGGTGCTTCACGTGTGGTCCCATTTGGTCCAGTTCTGACAATGGCATCCAATGAGTCAGTGCAATTTTATCTGACCGGTAGCGACACAGGCACCCAGGCACCGACTCTAAAGAGAATAGAATAGATAGAATTTGTTATTTTTGACTTTTCAGTGTTTTTCATTTTGAAGTCGGTTTCTAAGTTTTGTTAACCGTTATTTTATTTTACTTCAAAGTTCTGCCGTTAACTTATATGCAGATACGAGCGACATAAAAATTGTCTGGACTTTTTATTCACATGTCACATTACATACATGGAGACAAAAAAAAACACATTATGTTCTGGCAGGATTGCAATTAAAATCAAGTTTTAATTAGGTCAACAGTTTGTCAGCTGTCTGTGACAATGACTGTATCAGTAAAGAAATATTAATAGTGTTTTAATATACGAGCACGTGTCAGAGAAGCTATTAACATCATTTTGCACAGGCGAATTATTACAACTGCCTGTCTCGGTGGCGCAGTTGTAAAGCGTACGCGTTATGATTAAGTCCAACGCTGAGGTCTCGTCTTCGATCCCCGGGTCGGGTAAAGTGGTATTGGGTTTTTCTATTACAAAATGCTCAGTATCAGCCCGGAGTCTGGAATTTGTGCCCGGTATGGCGATTGGCTCGCCCCCCATTTCGTGGGACGGAGATACGCTCGGCGAAATGTGGGTGTACTGGTTACACCTCTGCCTACCCCTTCGGGGATAGCAGGCGTGAGTGCGTAGTGCGATTTATAACAATCACTAAGAAGTTCACTACGTATCGTCATTGTCGGGATTTTAAATACTTAATCGCAATACTGACTGAAACCTTGCAGTAGTGTTAAGTAGGACACGATTTTTAAATGTGTGTGTAAGAGTAGCCTCTTCTTTTATTGCATAGGCCGGCAAACGAGCCAGTGGGTCACCTGATGGTAAGTGATCTCCACCGCCCATGTACGCCCACAATACTAGAAAAATCTTGTGCGCGTTGTCTACTTTATAGGAAAGGGATTAAGAGATTGGGAAGGGGAGGCGAATTTGTGCCTGCGTATATCTCACTCACCGTACGAAACGCAGCAGCAAGCTGCTACTTTACGCCAGTTTTCTGTGAGACAATGGTAACGACCCGGACGAGCCGGCCCATCCATGTTGTACACAAAACTGTTTACAGCGTGGGTCTACCATTCAAAAATGTATATCTTCATTCTATCGCCACACACCCGTCCATCTGCACTCGGATTCATCTGATTTATTTATCCTGTTTTATATATCTAAAGGCACTCGGATACCCCTCTTGTCACTAACATTCATCATCATCATCATCATCATCAGCCACAAGACGTCCACTGCTGAACATAGGCCTCCCCTAATGCCTTCCAAGCCAACCTTTTGGAATCGGCCTGCATCCATCGGCTTCCCGCAACCCTTGTCAGGTCGTCGGTCCATCTTGTAGGTGGACGCCCTCTGTTGCGCTTGCCCGTACGTGGCCTCCATTCGAGAACTAAAAATAATAAATAATAACTAACATTCACCAACATCACCAAATCAAAATGCGGTATCCAAAACCCACGAGCTTTCAGTAAATCGTACCTGAAAAGGTATGTCGGTGACGCATTGTTGACGACTCAGCACGAATCTTGTTTGTCATCATCACAGTCGCACTGGACAAAGAACCTTATATGGAGCTTGGTATTAATTGCAAAAAGTTCGCTCGTGATCGATCAATAAGCTAACGGTGCCCACAATATGTACCGATATGTGGGCAGATTACTTTTACTAGGTAGGTCTCTCGTAAGCGAAAGGTCGCCTGGGTTGGAACTTGGAACCAACACTTTGTCTATTTACGCCGCAAAGCAGCAGTATGTAAGCAATGACAGCCCTCGTGGCGAATGGGGTGAGCAGCCGGCTGCGAAGCTTGAGGCCGTGGGTATCCAATACCATGCAATGCTTTATAATTCAATTTTCTGTGTGGTGTTGCTTCTGTTTGTGGTTAGGCATGGCGCTTATCATTAAGCGAGCGACCTGCTCGTCTCATCATCTAAAGCTAATATTATTTATTTATGACATACTCTATTCAACACCTTATCAACCTTCGACAGGAACACCGATCATTTACTTAACTAATGAAGGCGACACTTCCGCGTAAGTTCAGTCGCCTACACCAATATAATCCTCGATAATACATTATGAACTCATTTGAGTCAACATTGATCGGAGGCTGTCGGGTGACGTCACCACCATTTGCGATGTTTGGCAATAGGCTCTCAACGCCCCCGCCGCACCCACACAGTGAAACTTGTGTACGGTTTAAGGCAAAACAGGTAATGATAGATATTTTCTAGAAATGAAATATTCCAAAGACCTTAATGTATACTACTAGACAAGATGCGCGGTACATAGAAATTGTACCACTAAGTTTTTTTTATTGGCTTTCGAAGGCAATGGAGGTGACGGCCCTCCTGATGGTAAGTGGTCACCGTCGCCCATAGACATTGGCAATGCCAGGGGCACAGCCATGCCGTTGCCTACAGTGAAAATACTTTTTAAGCCTTGTTTGAAGACATGCCATAGCGCGGAGGAAACACCGCTATGACATGTAAGTTGCGGTCAATTGACCGTAACTCAATATTACATCTCGCTTGCTCTCAACTACAACCCCTATCGCGCTCCTTGTTTGTGAGCTGTCAAACTCCCGCGTTATGACTTCTTAACAACCCGTCTAGTAGCATCATATATAAGTCTTATTGATTTAGGGGTATTTAGCCGGATCAACACATCTGTAAAATACACTTATAAATGCCTCGCAAGCGTGTGGATAGCTCGCAAGCACTTTCCATAATCTTCCTTTAATTTGTGACAAAAGCAAACACTCGATCAGAAGTTGGTTCTACGGAAGCGCTTGGAAGCCTACAAAAGCCAAACGCCCGATCCACATGTTGGAATCTGTGAAGGTTTGACAGGCCTATGGATTAGGTATTAGAGCAAAGTCCTATAAACTGCTTTTATTTTCTGATACTTGATGGTACTTTTTATTGTTTACTAGCTTTTGCTTGCGCGGCTCCGCTTTTTCCGGGATATAAAGTAGCCTATGTTCTAGTCCTGGCCATAATCTACCTGTGTGCCACATTTCATCAAAAACCGGCGTTCAGGCGTTAAGGCGTGATTGACTATATATATAATACTATAATTTGTCCATTTAACCATGTAACTGCAGTACACCCACATATCGCGCTAGCGTATCTCCGTCCCAGAATGTGATAGGGGGCGAGCCTATCGCCATACCGGGCACAAATTCCAGACTCCGGGATGATACTGAGCATTTCGTAATAGAAAAACTCAATACCACCTTACCCGACCCAGGGATCGAACCCAAGACCTCAGCGTTAGCTTAATCGTAACGCGTACGCATTACAACTGCGCCACCGAGGCAGTCGGCCATCAACATACGAAATGTGAAAACCAGAGAAAGGACCGTTCGCGTCAATACTACAACATCACCCATCAAAATACAGTATCTCGTCTTCAACAAACATGACTCCAAGGTCAACGGCTGAATCGATCAAGGGCCATATACGTAGTGTTCCGGACCACTCTGCTACATTTTGGGCATAACCGGTTGCACATTAGCATCGTGTTATAGATATTTCGATGTCTTTATGTAAAGAAACATGATTGTTCAACGTCGACGGATGAGAAGAATATTTCATTAATGGATTATGTTAAACTAAAACTAACAAACAAAACTATAAAACATCTCGTTGGATGTAGGTTATCTGTGTTCTTTAGCTTAATTTTTAGTTTGTTATAAGACTTTTGGTAAAGTCAAGTTTCAACGGTAGGCAGCTGCTTGGCTGTGCTCTGGCATTGCTGAGGTCCATGGGCGGCGGTAACCACTTACCATCAGGTGGGCCGTCTGCTCGTCTGTCTATGTAGGGCAATAAAAATAAAAAGTTAGTAGTAGAGCCACGCTGTAGACAGTTTTGTCTACAGCGTGAATGGGCCGGCTCGTCCGGGTTGTTACCATTGTGTCACAGAAAACTGACTTAAAGTAGCAGCTTGCTGCTGCGTTTCGTACGGTGAATGAGATATCCGGAAGCCCAACCCCCCTCCCCTTCCCAATCCCTTAATTATCCCTTTTCTTTAAGGTCGGCAACGCGCCCGATTCTTTTGGTATTGTGGGTGTACATTGGCGGTGGAGATCACTTACCATCAGGTGACCCACTGGCTCGTTTGCCGGCCTATACTATTAAAAGTTATTTAGAAAGAACGGCGCCAGAAACTGCTTAAAAGTGGTTCTATAACTTATAATAATGTACAGAAGTTGTATTAATAAAAATGAATAATTCAGTGAGATAATTTGGCTTTATATTGACTGCCAGCGCATTATACATAGCAGTGATGTAATTGTGGTTTATTTATTCTTGTATAAGTTATTGTAAACTTGTCAAAATTCTAAGAAACACTTTTGATAAACATTTTTCAACCTCGACCGACTTGGTAGCGCAGTTGGAATGCGTACGCGGTACGAATGCTGTGTTGAGGTCTCGGGTTCGATCCCCAGGGCGGGTAAGTGATATTGGTTTTTCTATCATGAAATGTTCAGTATCAACACGGAATCTGGAATTATGCCAGGTGTAGCGATAAGTTCGCCCCCTATCACATCATGGGACGGAAATATACTCGGCAAAATGAGGGTGCACTAGTTATGTATTATTATTATTATTATTTTTTACTACACCCAACAGTCCCACACATAGTCCTGACCACACACTAGGTAAACTTGTATCGTGGGTATCGGGAACTATGAGGGACTTGCGGTCCCACAACACCCAGACCCGAGATAAATATTTGTGAATCAGACAAACATTTGTCTAGGTGCAGGAATCGAACCCACGGAGGCTGTCAAATGTATTTATTTGTAATTATTTATGTATATGTATTTATTTATCAAACTACACACACGTTCAGTACCACACCCTTATACCACAATATTCCCCACTTTATGATAAACCACAATCTCCCAGTTACTTACACCAAACTTTACACCTTCCACAACCACCTATAACGCTTTAACTTAACCATAGATTCAATCAACTCGAACACCCTTCCGAGCAAATGAAACGACTTCACGAGTCGTTTTGGAAGCCAATGACCCGACACCACGCGAGCCGGATTACACGATCACACCGGCCCAAAATTGGCATGAGTTTAGATTTTATAGCTGTTCAACATGCGACAGATTTAAGCATTTTATAAAAATACTAGATGTCCCGCGCGGTTTCACCCGCAACATCTATCGATTGCAGCGCCATCTGCCGGGCTGATTTGTGAATCTAAACCATCCAGGGCGCCACCCAAACGCATACAAAAAACTCATTCAAATCGGTCCAGCCGTTTAGGAGGAGTTCAGTGACATACACACGTACAGTAGAATTATATATATAAAGATGGTGTAAAATGTCGATCCTGAGAGACTATCCCCTTATTTATAAACATTACTACGAGACCTCGTAGTGAGCGCGAACGCATAGTGACGATTTCTCTAAACGTCATTGGTTAGTTTAGGGACCGTCAATTAATCACGTAAAGCTTGAAAGGGGGGAGGGGCTTTAGCAAAAAAAAAACAAAATATCACAAGGGGGGAGGGGGGAGTAGTAACTAGTAAGATATCACGTGTATTTATTTTTTCGTCAAACGCTCGATTTCTAAACCTTAAAGCGGCGTGTATACAATATATGTTGTTGCATGATTACACCATTCCTTTAATATTATTGTTTATGCCAGTCAAAAACAACCTGGAACCTTTCTGTCTAGACATGTTTTCATGATCCTTCATTTCAGAATAAAATTAGTTTATACTTTATACCTGTATTTAAATATAATATTCTAAAAAAATTAAGATTCTTTGTAGGTACTAAAAAGTACACGTGATTTTTGGGGGTGTTAGTCTTAAACCTCACCACGTATCACCCAGGGGGAGGGGGGTTTAAAAAATGCTAAAAAACATCACGTGGTTAATGGACGGCCCCTTATGGCGCTAAATCAAAACAGACCAATCATGTTCATAGGCCGGCAAACGAGCAAGTGGGTCACCTGATGGTAAATGATCTCCACCGCCCATGTACGCCCACAATACCGAAAGAGTCATGGGTGCGTTGCCGACCTTAAAGGGAAGGGATAATTAAGGAATTGGGATGGGGAGGGGGTTTAGACTTCCGGAAATCTCACTCACCGTACGAAAAGCAGCAGCAAGCTGCTACTTTACACCGGTTTTCTGTGAGACATTGGTAATGACCCGGCCGAGCCGGTCCATTCATGCTGTAGACAAGTGTCTACAGCGTGGCTCTACCACTCAAAATTGTAAAAATATGTACACACAGAACTTTACACTTGGCAACTTGGCTTACTTATGTGTCGTTTGGGAATACGCTTGTAAGTTTGTTTGTATGGAACGTATCCCGCGTCGGCGTCTAGCGATTGGAAATTAAGAAAATATGAGATGGAAGTAAAATACACACACAGAACAGGCTGCGATGGTACGGACACACGAAGAGAAGACCGCCTGACTGGGGAATTGACTCTTCCAACTTTCCATCCCTGGTGGAAGATGAAGAGGCAGACCCAAGATAATGTGGAAGGATGTGTCGTTGGATATGAGAGAGTGTCAAGTTTCCGAAGACAACATAAAGAACAGAGCGAAATGAGAAAGAAGTACATATTAGGAAAAAAGCTATGCGTACCACCACCATGTGGTACGCATAGCTTTTTTTTTCTTAGCTTGAATAACGAAACGAGCAGGTCGCTCGTTTGATGGTAAGCGCCACGCCTGCCCATAAACAGACACACCGCCACACAGAACCTTGTATTGCAAAGCATAAGATGTTAAGTCTTATAATGCCCAGTAATTTCACTGGTGGCAATGTCCTTCAAACCGAAACACAACAGTGGTGCCCTTCGTCATACTGCTGCTTGGCAGCAGAAATAGACAAAGCGGTGGTACCAATCCAAAAATCCTCTCGCATACGAGGGATCTTCCACCTTGTACAAAATTGTTGTGTCTATATGACGTCGTAACAATAAATAAATAACCAGTTTTGCTCAGCACAAGGAGGAGTCTAATCGAAATAGATAACAGGCAATGTTTATACAAAACGCGTTTGTGGGTAGTCGGTACCACAACGGGAGCCTCTATCATGAAGATATTGAATGAAATATTAATTAACGATAACCTTAAGTAAATTAGATAAACATCATTATGTTACTTATATGTGAATACTAAATTACTGAGCGAGTTAGAAATTAAATTATAACACACATATATCTATTGAATTATAACATACATACATACACACTCACGCCTGTATTCCCCGAAGAGGTAGACCGATGTGTAACTAGTACACCCACATTTCGCCGAGAGTATTTCCGACTCACGATGTCATAGGGGGCGAGCCTATCGCCATATCGGGCACAATTCCTGCCTCCGGGCCGATACTAAGCATTTCGTGATAGAAAAACACAATATCACTTTACCCGACCCAGGGATCGCACCCGAGATCTCAGTACAGCAGTCGTACCACGTACGAAATACAACTGCACCTCGAGGTAGTACACATCAGCAGTAGAATTCCAACAGTGTTGCGGCTTGGTGCTTGCTTATTGCTGTAGACGGTTTCTTGACCATGGACTTGTCAAATAAAAACTTCAATTCTCGTAGAACAAAATTTACTACGTTTATTAACGTTAAATTTGTGGATGAAGGGTAGGGAACAATTAACCAATCACGGCGAAGCTCAGTCAGTGCGTCAGCACTGGTTCATTAATGGAGCGATAGATGTCACCTATTGTTTTAAATTGTAATCCTGAACAAAAAGTTAGAAGTTAAATTTACTAAGTGGTAGGCCCCTCATATGCGTCTCGTCACGTCGCTTCGTCTATTTCTCCCGCAGTGTGCAAGCACTGTTGAGTTCCGGTTTGCAGGACATTGAAGTGAGCGAAATTACTGGGCAATATGAGACTTAACAATTTATGCCTCGGGGTGACGAGCGCAGTCCAATGCCATGCAGTGCTTTGTAATTCAAAGTTCTGTGTGGCGTTGCTTCTGTTTATGGGCAGGCGTTGCGCTTACCATCAGGCTCGCGACTTACTAGTCTCGTCATTCAAGCTAATAAAAAAGAAAACAATACTCCTCACCTACCAAAACCAAGGACGTATAAATACAAAATTCAGTCTAAACTGGTTAACAACAATTGAGTCTAACTCAATTGCTATCAATTCCGCTGCATTCAATTGTGATCGTTACATCAGACAATCTCGTGCCGTGGTTGCCATTACCAATACACGTACGTTAGGCGTTCTATATACCACTAGGTGGTAGGTCTCTCGTACGCGAGAGGCCGTCTGGGTAGGTACCACCACTATGTTTATTTCTGCCGCCAAGCAACAGTGTTTAAATATTATCGTGTTCCAGCTTGAAGGACATTGAATCCAGTGAAAGCTGAGACTTAAGATATTAAGTCTCATAATGCCTAGTAATTTTACTGGCTTCAATGTCCTTCAAACCGGATAACAACAGTGCTTACACACTAATCCAATTAAATATTGTAAAACCTTATGCTGTAATAATTGTAAACTAGTTTTGAAAAGAGCAACGCTGGAGTTTCTTGCTCGTTCTTCTCGGGCGAAACAGCATTCCGAACTAGCGGTAGAATTTTGACGGAATCTAAATAATGTATAACATTTTATGGATTCAATAAATATTTTGAATTTTGAATTTTTTGAATTTGAACTAATGCTTGACGGCAGATATAGTAAAAGTGGTGGTACCAACACAGACGGCCTCTTGCACCTAGCACCTAGGGACCTAGGTGGTAAGTTTATTAGAGAGCCGCATTAAACATTTAATTTTATAATTAACGCTTTGAGTCTAATGACTTAGAAGAAAAGCGGCGACACTTGTCCTAATACAAATCAGTAACCAATGTCTTTCCAACCATCTTTATCTTTGTGACTGCCTCGGTGGCGCAGTTGTAATGCCGTACGCATTACATTACGTACGCGTTAAGATTAAGCTAACGCTGAGGTCTCGGATTCGATCCCCGGGTCGGGTAAAGTGGTATTGGGTTTTCTATTACGTAATGCGGGCTGATACTGATATCAGCCCGGAATCTGGAATTTGTGCCCTGTATGGCGATAGGCTCACATTATGGGACGAAGATACGCTTGGCGAAATGTGGGTGTACTGGTTACACTTATGTCTACCCCTTCGGGGATTACAGGCGTGAGTGCGTATATAGGTATCTAAATATGATAACGTTATAGGGCAATATCCTATCATCCCATATCCCATCATACATACTAAAACTCACTACGAAAACATCTCAAAAATTCCTTTACATAACAATCCTCGTTCACACGAGGCTCGGCAAAAAGACGAAGACGCAACCGTCGCCGATGCTAATAAAATGAATCACGTAGACGCGTTACTGTCGTCATATCTCCCGCCGGACAGATGGGATGTGCTGGACCGAGTGCACGAGATTAATTCAACACGCCAACTGATTTACAAGTGTGAGACGGCATTTAATGCAATAAGTTGGCAATTCGTTACGATGTGATTTTAAGTTCCCTTAGAACTGAGGTTGTTTTGTTTTAAGCCTCGATAAAGTGGCTGTCTGTTTGTGGCATCGTTGTGCCTAACCGAATTGACCGATTTGGATGCGGTTATCATTAATCGTGAGTATTTTTAGCATGATACAAAGAAATCGGTAATCGTGACCTGGTGCTGCAATCAAGCCGTCTGCAGTTTCAATTAACAACAGATTCATCCTGTTTCGGCTTATTTTAGTTTTCGGTTAGTAGTTGGCTTATCCTAATTGATGTCGGAGGGTTTTAACGGTTAAGTTATACCATCGAAATAACATGACTAAAACGATGACTCTCATATGAATCTGCCAAAAATACAGCTCCACTTACTTAAACATGCAAAGGTAATCACACATAACACTCGTACTTGCAACAAAAATTAATTAACGTTCAAAATCAACTTTAATTCATAAACTTTAATGTCTAAATATACAATTTCTCGATCGAGATACAACGTTCTGCAGCGCGCAAAAATTTAGACGTATTAAGTGTCAAATAGAGATCATGAATCCATTTTTATGAATTTAAGAATGAATGAGCTGCACAGACTTTTATAGCCCCGCCCCCTTGCATAGAGTTTTGGTGGCGTCATTTTTTTTGCTTGAGTAACGTTTCTTGTCATCTTATTTCGATGGGTTATACTGATACGAGTTATAATACAACAGATGTAGTTGTAAGAAGAGTGCTGTTGAAGGAACATTTTATCAAAGGGAAGGTGTGAACTGTGGCGGTGGTCTAGCTATACTGATTATTATAATTGCTAAGGGTATTGAATTAACTGCCTCGGTGGCGCAGTTGTAATGCGTGCGCGTTACGATTAAGCTAACGCTGAGGTCTCGGGTTCGATATCCGGGTCGGGTAAAGTGGTATTGGGTTTTTCTATTACGAAATGCTCAGTATCAGCCCGGTGTCTGGAATTTGTGCCCGGTATGGCGATAGGCTCGCCCCCTATCACATTATGGGACGGAGATACACTCGGCGAAATGTGGGTGTACTGGTTACACCTCTGCCTACCCCTTCGGGGATTACAGGCGTGAGTGCGTATGTATGTATTGAATTAAGTGTTGAAGTCGAAATCTGGGACTATTTTTAATATCTTAATCGGCCAGCTTAGGTAGAAAGAGCTAAGTTTTTTATTAGTCTCGCCTTTGACAGCCTCCGTAACGCAGTGGGCAAGTAGCCGACTAATGTGAGGCCACGGGTTCGATCCCTACACCGAGACAAATATTTGTCTGATACACAACACACACACACACACATATTTGTTTCGGGTCTGGGTGTTGCGAGACCAAAAGTATCTCGAAGTTCATAATATCCACGACACAAGACTCGTATCTTACTGTGGGGTCAGGGCTATGTGTGTGACTGTTGGGTGTTACTTATTTATTTATTTACTTATGCACACTGACATCTTCTTTAAAGATGAATTTGTTTCGAGTTTGAGACCGCATGTTGCCACACTAATTACGAACATGCATCAGGAAGCTTTTACGAAGCTTGCGACTGTTGTTCTTGTTCTTTAAAGCATAATGATCTTTCACAGATGTTAACCACGAATATGAAAAGTTTTAAAAATTATTCAACCAGTGCAATCTGATCTGAAACATATTATAACATATATATTTTTTTAAAACAAGCTTCTATTGGCCGCTATATTGGATTCAGATGGATAGATACATAGATAACTATTAAACACCAATTTAAGACACTATAATAATATCAACTGGAAATCTTATCGCTAAAAGCTATCTCTACCAGACAACCTTATTCTAATGGGATTGTTTAAAAAGGGCCAGTAGAAAAGTAGGGGTGTCTATACATTTAGAACTTTGGATTTTGGATTTTTCTCATCAAACATTTGACATTCATATCAAAGTAAAAAGAAAAGAAGTTATATTAACCACCTTAGAGCGGCAGCCATTTTGACTGAGTATAACAGTTTATAGTGCTCGTGAGAGTAATAGTGTTTTGTGTTATAGTGTCACCAGCACAAAAAGTGAGTATAAAACAACTCAATCGGTTGGGTAGAACTGGTATGAGATTAATTAAGTTGCAAGATTTTACGGACACATACTAAAAGGTGAAGTTACAATGAGAAATAGTAATAATGTATTTTTCTCTTCACCAATTACCAACTCTGTAGGTGTAGGTGTTCTAGTACCACCTTTCTGCAATATTTTCTTTTATATCTTTTATATATATATTATCTTTTGCTTCCTTTATTTCTTTTCTTTCCGTATATAGTATAATACTCTTTCTGCAATATCTTGTGTATTCCGTCTACTATGTCTTATAGAATATGGGTATTATTGGTGTCATTGCCAAAGACTATATTTCTTTAGCTATAATACTGCTTGGTCCAATTTGTCAATTTTACATAATATTTGTTTTTGACAATATCAATTCACACCAATTTTTCTAGCAATATATTTTATAATTTTTGATTTATTTACCTCTTTATCACATTTATGGCAAGATACGACAGAGCGATCACAGTATTCTCCCCCGACGGTCAACTCTTGCAAGTGCAGTATGCTCAAGAAGCAGTGCGATTGGGTTCAACCGTGGTTGGTATACGAGGACCTGATGCAGTAGTCCTGGCTGCTGAGAGAAGAGTTATGCCAAAGCTACAAGAAGAGAGGACGGAAAAGAAAATTGTAGCTTTGGATGAACATGTTATGCTTGCGTTTGCTGGGTTAAGAGCTGACGCAAGAGTGTTGATTAGAAGGTAAATCTATTTTTCGAAACCCTACACACCTATTGACTTTAACCTCAAGGGTTATATCGCTTCAGTCGAGAGAGTCTTCTCGATTGCTTGTGAACAGTACAATCATGTATCAGGGGATAAAATATCAATAATTTTCACGTTATTTACCGACAATAAAAATGAAACTAAACCTTACCAAAGCATAAAAATACTTCCAATTTTTCTTTGCAATCTATCACTATTTTATATCTTCCCTCAGAGCTCAAACAGAATGCCAATCCTACCGCCTGACCGTAGAAGACCCAGCACCAATAGAGTATATATCCAGATTCTTGGCGGAGACGAAGCAGCAGTTTACACATTTGAATGGTCGTAGACCGTTTGGTATATCCTGTCTTATTGGAGGCTTTGATTATGATGGCAGTCCTCATCTGTTCCAGACTGAACCCTCGGGGATTTATTATGAGTGGAAGGTTAATTTAAACATTATTTAAGATTATAGTACATATACGGATTTTAGTAATAATACATATATACGCACTCACGCCTGTAATCCCCGAAGGGGTAGGCAGAGGTGTAACCAGTAGGTACACCCACATTTCGCCGAGCATATCTCCGTCCCACGATGTGATAGGGGGCGAGCCTATCGCCATACCGGGCACAAATTCTAGACTCCGGGCTGATACTGAGCATTTCGTAATAGAAAAACCCAATACCACTTTACCCGACCCGGGGATCGAACCCGAGACCTCAGCGTTAGCTTCAATCGTAACGCGTACGCATTATTATTTTAGTAATAATAAATAAATAAATACACCCAACAGTCACACACATAGTCCTGACCCCACACTAGGTTAACCTGTATCATGGATATCAGAAACTACGAAGGACTTCTGACTAGGAAAGTATAAATAACGCGTTTGACCACGATTTAGCCAGTTTTAGATGTCTGTGCTTTCGAAGATTTTTTACTATTAGCCTGAATGACGAAACAAGCAGGTCGCTCGTATACATATGCTCGCCTTATCTCCGATGAGGTGCAAATATTGCTGCACCTATGTGTCACCCCATCGCGTCACAAAATCCATCCCATGATGTGATAGAGGGCGAGCCTATATTGGGCACTCAAAACACAAATTGCAAGTACTCGACCTGGAAATTGAACCCATGCCCTCACGGTTCGCAATTAAATTGCACCGAGACAAAAATGTGAGTGTGATCCACATATATTGGGTCTGGGTGTTTTCGCCCCAGAGGGGTTGACGTCAGGCAGGCGGCCGGTCGTAAAAACTACAAGCCAAGAACGTGGTGGCAGGTGGAAGGAAGAGTATACAGTAAGACATAACCTGGCATTCAGCCGGGATAACGCCAGACATAAACAAAAGTGCTAAATACAATAATTTATTTATAGGCGACATCAATTGGAAAAGGAGAGAAGGCAGCGCAGGAGTTTCTTGAGAAGAACTACAATTTGGCAAGAGTTTCGAGTGACAGAGGGACTGTTAAACTGGCAATCGGAGCCTTATTAGAAGTTACGTCAGCACCTATAAAGTTAGATGTATGTTTGACCATTTTTATTAAGTAGAGCGACTCTATAAACAGTATTTCCTACTTTAGTCTCTTTGTAAACATTTTTACTTTAGTCTTTTCCTACTGTAAATTAGAACATCATTTTTATTTCTTAACCGACTTCAAAAAGGAGATATTTATAACAAATAAATACACCCAACAGTCACACACATCATCCAGACCCCATAGTAGGTTAATCTGTATCGTGGGTATCAGAAACTACGAGGGACTTGCGGTCCCACAACACCCAGACTCTTAAAAAAATATTTGTGGGAATATTTGTCGCAGTGCGGGAATTAAACCCACGGCCTCACGCTTCGCAATCGGCTACTCGCCCATTGCACCACGGAGGCAGTCGTATAAGGTCATATCCTGGGGAAAGACATAGGGTACTTATTGTCCCGGAAAAAGACATTCACGCTAGCGGAGCCGCGAACCAAAGCTTGTTATAATATAATTATTTAAATAAATAGATGTTTCCTAATTAATGGATAGTTCTTTTGACTATTCGTTCTTCTTCATTGTATTCTTTACGAGTGGTAGAGCCACGCTGTAGACACTTTTCTACACCGGCTCGTCCGGATCATTACCACTGTCTCACAGAAAACCGGCGTTAAGTAACAGCTTGCTGCTGCGTTTCGTACGGTGAGTGAGATATCCGGAAGCCCAAACCCCCTCCTCTTCCCAATTCCTTAATTATCCCTTTCCTTTAAGGTCGGCAAATCACCCACATTATGGACGCACATGGGAGATGGAGATCACTTACCATCAGGTGACCCACTTGCTCGTTTGCCGGCCTATGCCATAAAAAAAACCTATGTCCCCCGATCGGGCCAGAGGGCAGACACAGTGGTTCTCCATCGCGTTCTGTGGCTGGCTGCATGCTTCACTTCACTCCAGGTTAGACCAATTCCCTGCGCCTCCGATATAACTGAACGCCGCCAGGTGTTTTTCGGTCGTCCACGCTTACGCCTTCGTTCGTTCTTCTTACAGGTGGGGATATTAAAACGCAATAAACCATTTACATTACTCGATCAAGATTTAATAGTAAAACCAGTCATAGAAGAAATACTAAGAGAAAAAGAAGACAAATAATGTGAATAATATATAGTAGTTTTTTTTTATTTCATTACAATTCATTTATATTGTAATATACGATTTTATATTGTTATTCTTGTTTTTCTTTAATAAGTGGTAATGACGAGACGAGTAAGTCGCTCGCATGCCCCTTTTTTTTGTTTTTTTGTTTGAATTACAAAACGAGCAGGTTGCTCCCCTGATGGTAAGCGCCACGCATGTCCATAAATAGAAGCAACACCACACAGAACTTTGAATTACAAAGTAACATGGCATTGGACTGCGCTCATCACCTGATGTCAAGTCTCATAATGTCCAGTAATTTCACCGGCATCAATATCCTTCAAACCGGAACACAACAGTGCTTACACACTGCTACTTGATGACAGAAATAGAGAAAGCAATGCTACCAACCCAGACGGCCTCTTTCATAAAAGGGACCTACCACCTTGTAAATCGTTCTAATACGTCAACCCAGTGCTTATCTGGTCTTCCCAAATGTGAACATAGATCGTAGTAAGATTGAATATAGAATAAAAGTTGACTGAAGCCAAAACGGTATAATGCTACTGCTAATGCTAGGTGCATTTAACGTTGATTATTGGTTTAAGAGAATGCCATTTGCAACTTTCTTGACGCTGAGACTAGATCGGAATGATATTTTGAACATTTATAATTACGAGAATTGACCTCCTGAAGTCTAACCCACGTCGTGGACTGGCTGCCGCGGATGTATTCGTTACATATATGACCCAATCATGGAACGTTGTACATCCATAACAATATCTTCAACTCCGCGACTGGAACTCCTTAACATGATGCTTAAGTGCAGGCCACGTCTGACACCTATACAGGTATTCAGGCCGTATGATGGTCTGTATTGTATTGTAGCCCTGTGCCTCAACCACGAGTTGATTTCTATGACAAACTCCCCTGTGTGTGTGTGGCGCCTCCAGCGGATTTGTGAGAAACAAAATTTTGTCATACAAATATTTTACGTCGTCGCTAGCGATTTTACTAAGACAAACTCATGGTCGAGGTACTGTATTATGCATGTCCCACAGCTGTGCACGGACCTCCTCTACTGAGTGAGAGGGGTTAGGCCTTAGTCCACCACGCTGGCCTAATGCGTATTGGTAGACTTCACAGTTATGATGGTCTTTAAAGTTAAATTCTAAACGCTCTACCCTAGAGATACCCAGCCTCAAAGAAATCGAACGCACTATGTTCGCGCGGAATGCCCTTGGCGTACGTGACACGGCAGGCGAAAGCACCATTTCTAAATATATGAGGCTTTTCAGAGATAATATATCACGATGATATAATATTTATAAAAAGTGTTTATCGAATTATTCAATCATCGTTTTATTTTTAGATTTATAATGAATGATTACGTTTATTATTCTGAGAAAATACCTTAGCAGTTAGCCACGTTGTCGTCTTGAAAAGTGCTGCATAATTACCTGAAATAAAAAAAACATAATTAGCGACAATGTATAACAGCGCCATCTAAAGCACCACGCGTAAACTATTCGCACTTCGGGTATACCGCATAAACCCAACGCAGAAAGCAAGCGTTTCAAATAATTTTCCTACTTTAGATAATAGATGGCGCTTCTTGTTTTTACCCGATAATAAGAAAATTCTCAAATCGTCTGTTTATATTTTTGTGTATGTTTACACAAAACTCCACCAAATGTGGACCGATTTGGATGAATGTAAATTCGATAAGGTTTCTGCGTTGGCGGTCGAAAAAAAGAACGTTTGAAGAAATAATTCCACCCCTAATAGGGTGAAATCGTAGATACGACTAAACGATAAACTAAAATAACTTTATGCATTGATTTATAGAGCGATTGTAAAGATTCTGTCACAAAAAAATAGTAAAATAAAAGATTTTAACAAATAATAGAACCAACGCGAAAAAACGGAAAAGCTATTAATAAAACTTAACCGTTTTGAGTTGATGATGGTTTCAATAATTGAATATTAAACTACAGTACCAATGACTCAAAATTGTTTAATTTTCATTTTATTTTTTTAGAGTCGGTTTAATTTTTTGATGATACGGTTATATTTTACGCACAGTATTATAAAAATGACTGTTTTTTAAAAACATAAAAAAAAAAACACAATACATATAATGAAAAACAGAAATGTTAAATTATAAGAAATACAATGCTTCTAAAAACAAAACTTTTTCTATAGATTGTCGTCATAAACTCGCAGATTCGAAACCGACATCTTACTTTTCTAAGTTACGTGGGTATTAATTGTTATTTTAATTGCTTTAACGGTGAACGAAATATCGTGAGGAAAACGCCATACCTGAGAAGTTCTCTATAAGAATTTTGAAGGTATGTGAAGTCTGCTAACCAGCATTTAGGGCCAGCGTGACGGACTATATTTAAGGCTTAAACCCCTTTCACGCAGTAGACGAGGCCCGTGCCCAGCTGTGGGATATGTATAATACAGGGCTACAATACAATACAATAGCAAGAGTTTATTGTACTCTACAAAGTTCTTCAACCGATAGCTACTAGAGTACTATTAACTATTCAATAGACTTAATTAATTACCATCAATTAGTTATGAGAAGGAGCCGCTGAAGTAACAATATTTCATGCTCGTTCAATGAAACAGTAGCGCTTATAAAATAACTAAGTACGATAGAACGGGGTTAATAGGAACGAAGTTATTTACCCGATTGCATCAGAAGGAGAGTCATCTTTTATATTATTTACATAAAATTTGAAACCAGCTCAAATAAGATAAAGCAAATGAATTTAATATTTAATTTTGAATCGGTGCTATCGCAGTTTTTTGGTGATTGATTTTAAAAGCACCGAAATTGTTTTATTTTCATATTCTCCTATCATATAGGAGTTTATCGCACGACTAATGGCCGTTCCCTATTTTCTATCTATCGACAGATTTGCTTACTGTCAATAGTGTTTTGACAGATCTTCCATACAAAATGTGTCAAAATTTTACTACCGGTAAGCAAATCTGTCGATAGACAGAATATTGGGAACGGTTATAAGGCAAGAATCTGTCAGAAAACTGAGATTCACAAGACCGCGTCATTCTATATGAAAATAGCCGTCCTCGTAAATGACAGATACTCGCCTGTAGCTGTGGCGTACCAAAAAATCTCCCCATGTATATGGGTTTTTACTGAACCAATCATCTCCTTGGCGCAGTGGGCGAGTAGCCGGGCGAGTAGCGTGCGGCCGTGGATTCGATTCCCACACCGAGAAATATTGATTGTGTGATTCGATTTGTGATTGGACTTCCAATCCCTGATACCCACGATACAGGTTAACCTAGTGTGGAGTTAGGACTATGTGTGTGACTGTTGGGTGTATTTATTTATTTATCTGAGTTAATGAGATGTGACACGTCGTTTTGCAAGTGAAACTGTTTCTACGATAATTGCTGCGAGTCGCGAGTCATCGCAACTCATTATATTGTTGCGTGATCGCATGTAACACACGCGTTAGTGTCAGCATATTGTTTGAGATTAACTTGACTGATTAAACACATTTCATTTAACCGGCAGCTGACCAGGCACCGACTTCAAAAAGACCTATAGATATCGTTATTTTTGATTTTTCAGTGTTATTTTTAGAAGTCGGTTTTTAAGTTTGTTTTGAGTTCATTAACGTCCAGAAACTATTTTTTTTCTCAGACTAGGGGCTTTGCCCATGTTTTTCCACAAAACATAAAACAAAAAAAACTTAAAGTCCGACGCATATGAGACATATCTTACTTTCTTCCCCACATTATTCTGCATCGATTGGTATCGGTCTCGACCCCATACCCCGCGGTTTCGGAGGAGATAGCGTGACAAGCTTTTGGCAGCGGCGGCGGCGGCGCCAGTTACTTTTTTTTAGAATAGAGAGATTAGTGATTTGAAACCTAAATTAAATTGAATTTCGCTGGCTAGTGGTGACATTCGACCTTAAATCCGTAACACAACACTTCGCGCACAAAACGTCGGGACTAAAATAAAAATTAATCCGCGATAAAATCCGTATAAATCAGTTTTATTTCAATGTGTAATATTCGCGTAAACATAAGAAATCAACAGCTACGAACTTAGTTTTCTTATTAACACCACCCAAGTTGATCCAGAGAATCGATTTCAATAAGCCGATGGATCGTAAAACCGTCGAGAACTTGTTCATATTGAATATGTATTCATTCAAGTGGCTGGAACGTCCTCTCATCGCTCTGAATGCATTCGAAGTCATTATCTGCCAGCATCGGTTTTATGGTAATATAAATAATGTATCGTGCTAGAAGATGAGCTTCGTTTTAATTATCTGATGGTTGTCTGGAAGAAATCGCCGTTTGCGATAAGACCGCCCATTGTATCACCCTTACTGTATGATCCTCGTTTATAAGCTACCTACTTTATTTAGTGTGCAATAAAGAAAATTCTATCTATCTTTGTGCATAGATTGGAGTGTCTTGTTGATGCCGAGGAATCAGTACAATGTACAAAAAAGGTTTATTTGATTTTTATGGATGTTGGCAGAAAGATGTCGTTCTTTATAGCAGAAGACGGCGAACGAGGAAAAGTAAAAAATCGTCACACATAATGGACACCCCATAAGGTCAGCAACGCATCCATGATTCTTCTTGTTAGTTCCCATGGTTGGTATTCATGGACGGTGGAGTTCACTTAACACCAGCTGACAGGTGACACATATGCTCGTTTGCCGGCCTTTGCTACAAAAAAGTTTATTAAGTGGTTGAGCCACGTTATTCACAGTTTTGTCTACAGCACTAATGGACCGGCTCGACCGAACCAATACCATAGTCTCACAAATAACCCACGTAAAATAGCGTCTTGCTGCTGCGTTTCATACGTTGAGTGAAGTATCCGGAGGGCCCCACCCCGTCTCAATCTCTTAATTATCCCTTTCCTCATCGCGCCCATGATTCTTCTGGTATTGTCGGCGTACATGGGCGGGAGATCACGTACCATCAGGTGACCCAATTGCACGTTTGCTATGCTATAAAAGCGCTATTTTCACAGACCGCCACACGAGGGCGTTCATTTCGCTCCAAATGTTCAACACTTCGCACGGTTCCGTATGCAGGTGGAATACAAATGGTCATATACCGTTTGTAGGTCATGGTCTATGTTCGGTCAACTATTTGGCTTAGTACGTGTATGGTCGTATTAAAAGTTAAGTGAGATTTATGGTAATGGTCGCGTAAATGTGTTTTTTAAAAAAGTCGAATATAATTGTAATAAAACTAGTTTATACGGATTTTATCGCGGTTTAATTTTTATTTTAGTCCGACGTTTCAAATGCTTTTCAGCCTTCGTGGTCATGGGAGAGACAGGAGCTAATTAAACCGCGATAAAATCCGTATAAACTAGTTTTATTTCAATGTGTAATATTCGCGTAAACCTAAGAAGTCGAATATAAGTCGAGCTCACGCAACGGGGATTCCTTAATACATACCTTATAACATACGTGACAGCCTCCGTGGCGCATCGGGCGAGTAGCCGGCTGCGAAACGAGAGGCCGTGGGTTCGATCCCCACACCAAGACAAAAATGTTTATGTGATCCACAATATTTGTTTCGTGTCTGGGTATTTTGGAACCGTAAGTCCCTCGTAGTTCCTGATACCCACGATACAAGTTAACCTAGTGCGGGGTCAGGACTATTTGTGTGACTGTTGGGAGTATTTATTCATTTATTTTATTACGGTTTATAAGATAGAGCACTTAAAGGTAAGACATATAGACAGATAAATGAAGTAGGCTTTGTAGAGTTCTGTTGGCACCTTTTAGATAAAAAAAACCCTAAGAAGGAACTTGTGTGTGTTTAGAATCCGGGTAGGTTACAAGGTTGGCTTTATTTTTGTGATAGAGCGACGCTGTAAACAATTTTGTCTACAGCATGAATGAGTCGGTTTGATCGGGTGTAACCACTGTCTGACAGAAAATCGACGTGAAATATCAGCTTGATGTTGCCTGAATCGCCAGCCCTCCTCAATCCCTTAATTATTCCTTTCCTTGTCTCGGGGTGACATCTGGCGCTGGACGAGCGCAGTCCAGCGCCATGCAATGTTTTGTAATTCAGAGTTACGTGTGGCGTTGTTTCTGTTTATGGACAAGCGTGACGCTTAGCATCAGGCGAGCGACCTGCTCGTCTGCCTGGCGTTATCCCGACTAAATGCCAGGGTCCGTCATCTCATATCATAGATTTGAAGGTAAATACCTTTGGTATCATATGGGGTGACCCCCACAGCCCGCAACGGGAACCAAGATTCACCATAGCCTCGTCTGTTAATCAGCAGAGTGTACCACGTGCAGGTGATGTTGGCTTTGGGTCAATAGGTTGGTGACTCGCTTACACTTCCTTTACATCCAGTTTGTCATTCAAGCTAATAAAAAAACTGTATATAATAGGGTAGTTTTCTATATTGAATGTTATACATTACTTTATAAGCAAAATAAAATGATACGCAAAAGAAACCCTTTTATTAAAACACAATCAAAATTAGTTCAGAAATGTGCCCGCAGTTATGACTTTTAATGTTGGTATGAGGAAAAGTGGGTGCGTAGTAGGGATATCTCACTATCTCGCTTGCACGCGTGCACAGTAATGACATTTTCACAGTAACGTCTAAGTTTGCGTCGTCTGTCATTTGACAATTACCCCTACTACAGGATTTGAATGGCTTCTAACTTATTGTTTTTTGGTCCGATTTATAAAATTATTTCTGCGATAGATTTTGAGTAACGCAACATAATGATTTAAATAATTAAAAAAATCTAGTCAACTACCCTATTTCACAGGCATCTTCGAATATCTGAATACACTCAATCAACAGCACATGTTCAAGTTAAACACAGGAAGCTGGTACTGACGCGTACGTAACTCTATTAGCGTTTGTCCAACACTATTTCGCGACATTAACACTCGTGTGTGAAACGGCTGTTGTACGGTTGTCGGTTTGTTCGTTCTATTTAGTTTACTTCTCTGTGTTTTCATTTGCACATATCTATCTATGCCAAGGTCTGTTGTGACTTTTTTTATAGCATAGGCCGGTAAACGAGCAAGTGGGTCACCTGATGGTAAGTGATCTCGACCGCCCATGTACGCCTACAATACCAATAGAATTATGGGCGCGTTGCCGAGTGTGCCGTAAGTGATAAATAAGGGATTGGGAAGGGGAAGGGTAGGGGGATTTGGGACTCCGGATATCTCACTCAGCGTACGAAACGCAGCAGCAAGGTCTTACTTGACGCCGGTTTTCTGTGAGACAGTGGTAACTAACCGGACAAGCCGGCCCATTCATACTGTAGACAAAACTGCCACGTAACTCTACCACTCGAATCAACTCAAATTAAGCATCAACCAAAAGACAAGACCGACTATAGATCCTAGTAAACATCAATTTTTGTTCTGATTGCAACGTGCGGTTAAACCATAGTTAAGAGTAATGGGGAAGGATGGAAGCAATTTGGTTGCGACAACGACAGTAGGGCCGGTACACAAATGACTGCGTTTAGCTGCTCAAAACTGTCCCGTTACTATGAACAACCTGCCTAATGGGAAGATTTATGATGATCAAGCCAACAATGGTGACGAAGGATGCAATTGTAAAATTGTTATCAATTGTTTCGGTAGAAGTTTAAATTTTTAAACGCCTGATCATCTAAATAAGATGACATGGAACTGTAAGGATGGCACTCCGTGGGTCCTTTTTAAAAAAACACTTTTTAAATGCTGGAACTTTATTATGCAAAGACACAAATACAATTATACTGGTTGATTGAATTGAATTGAAATTAATTATACATATCGACTGCTCTGTTCTAAGTTTTTAAGTAGAGTCTCTGCGTGTTTTTTTTTTTTTTTTTTTTGGACGAATGCTGATAGCCTGACCGTGAGTCGGCTTTAGTCAGCGTCACCGGACTTTCGGGCGAATGCTTGTAGGCACTCCAGCCCTAAATGTAGGCACTCCAGCCCTAAATGTAGGCACTCCAGCCCTAAATCTGCGTGACAATAAATGAGGCGTATTTATACTATTAGTACATCCACGTGGTCAAGTGGGGCTTGCTGCATATATTGCAAGTTATTAGTAATACATTTGATTATAACAGAACGTAAGGTCCATGGGCGGCGGTAACCACTTACCTTCAGGTAGGCCGCCTCCTCGTCTGTCTAACTGGCCAATAAAACAAAACACCTTCACCGTAAAATGTTTGAATGGAAAGACTACGACATAATACAGCTCTTCATATACTTTAAATATTTGAATCTTTTCTTTATATCAGCACCTTTTATGAACATTAAAGGTACTGTACCTGGCACCTGCATAAACAAAAAGATCAATACAATTCGAATATAGATATTCCCAGAAATTCGTTCACTTTTTCATCGGTATTTACTGTTTCTCAGAAACAAATCTCTGTAAATGTATGAATGGGCGGTCAGAAATCAGAATTAATTTCAATTCATGTACCCTTGTACCACCTTTGGTAGGTACCTCGTATGCGAGAGGCCGTCTGGGTTGGTAGCACCGCTTTGTCTATTTCTGCCGCCATGCAGCAGTGTACTTTCGTGTTCCGGTTTGAAGGACATTGAAGCCAGTGAAACTGGGGATTATGAGACTTAACATCTTACGTCTCAGGACGACGAGCGCAGTCCAACGCCATGCAGTGCTTTGTAATTCAAAGTTGTGTGTGGTGTTGTATCTGTTTATGGGCAGACGTGGCGCTTGCCATCAGGCGAGCGAAACGCTCGTCTAGTTATTCAAACTAATAAATAAAAACTAAACATTATAGAAACAACGTTATTTCCGACCTTCGATTCCAGTTTATCAACGGTGACATTTCCTGCTGGGGTATAGATAAGCTAACACCGAATGAATGTTACATATAATAGGTGATTAACACATTCGCAGGACAAAAATTCAGATTATTTCATGTATTTTAGACACAACTCGAATACCTAATTATGTAGTGATAGAAATTTTAAATAAAAACTACTTAACAAAGAAATCAATAGACTCAAAAATGCTAAAAACAAATCTAAACAATACAATATACATACGCACTTACATCTGTAATCTGCTAATGTGGACCAGTACACCCACATTTCACCAAGTTTATTTCCGTCCCATAATGTGATAGGGGGCGAGCCTATCGCCATACCGGGCACAACTCCAAACTCCGGGCTGATATTGAGCATTTTGTAATAGAAAAACCCAATACCACTTTACCCGCCCCGGGGATCGAACCCGAGACCTCAGCGTTGGCCTCAATCGTAGCGCGTACGCATTACAACTGCGCCACCGAGGCAATCAGTGTAAATATTCATGGGCGATGGAAATCACTGACCATCAGGCGATGCCCTTGCTCGTTTGCCATCTTTTGCCATAATAAAAACAAATCTCATAAAAATACGAAGGAAATTAAACACGCAACAAATCATGTCTTGAACCTGAGTGACATCATCAAATCATCCGATGACATCGCGCATCAATCATACTCAATTAAAATGTGATTGCGGTGATCAAATTAGCACTGCAAATTATGTTTCAAGTTCCGATACATCGTTAATTTAATTGGAGATGTAATAACTTGTATGTATGTATGTAATATCAAACATAATAACCAGTGATTTCACTGGATTCGATTCCCTTCAAATCTAAACTAGCAGTGCTCACAACCTGCTGCTTGGCGACAGAAATACACAAAACGGTGCTGTCAACCCAGACGGACTCTCGCGTAATACAGGCCACATAAAATCTTATATATAAAATTCTCGTGTCACAATGTTCGTTCCCATACTCCTCCGAAACGGTTCGACCGATTTTTATGAAATTCTATATGCATATTCAGTAGTTCTGAGAATCGGCTACTATCTATTTTTCATCCCCCTAAATGTTAAGGATGATCCACCCCTAATTTTTTTTAAACATTTTTTTTTGTTTTTATTGTTTTATGATGCAGCATTAAAAATACATACAACCCTAAATTTTCAACCCTCTATGATCACCCCTATTTTTTAATAGCGATATTAGTATTTTTGTCAAGCGTGTTTCTCACCGGGGGCGCCCACTAGGCTACTTTAATCCTGGAAATAGGCATTCACGTGGGCGGAGCCGCGGGCAACAGCTAGTATATGTATACAAAGAAATAGACAAATAAGAAATATATCGTCTATTTCAAAAATAGCATGCGCGTAGTTCTCATTTATTTATCTATAAGCAAGATCAATTGATTGTTTTCTCTCTCTTTTTATCTCCATACTCTAAAAGAAACAACTGCGCGATGTCCTAGATACCTGGAGAATCCAGCGGATTGTCTTAACCGGAAGCCCATCATAGGCAACTTCTATTACTCCCATTTTGTAAAATAAACGAAGAAATTGTTGCAATAATATTTTTCTTAACTTCTCGGCTCTATAGTGTTAACTTCACTTAATTAAAAAAACAACTTTTCAAGGACCACTTAAGAGCTATTATCTTTAACATAAACATTAGGAACATATACATGAACGTATTGAGGAAAGGTAGAGTAGGGGTTGAGGGCCCCACATTTTATATTCGTTTTTCGTTTCGTAACTTAAATTGTAAACAAACATTCAACTTTTTAACTTATTATATGAAAACTAAGCGACTGTTTTACTAAACTTACTGCTCATATAACAATATATGTAATTTTAACGTTATTATTTTTAATTTTGGTTCTCCGTAACTCTAACTAGCCGTACAAAACAGCAAGCTGGCACATCACGTCGCGTCAACTTTGGTAAATGATTGTGTGACAGTGGACAGATCCGGTCAATTCGGTCTTCGGTCACCTGATGGTAAGTGACCTCCGTCGCCCAGAACACTCACAATACCAGAATAATCGAGAACGCGTTATCAATCTTAAAGGAAAGTGATAATTAAGTAATTGGAAGATGACGGGGAATTTAAGCCTTCCGACAAAACTGAACATCAAACTGCCACAGTTTCTTTGATTATTTTTATGTTATTAGCTTGAATGACGAGAGGAGCAGGTCGCTCGCCTGATGGTAAGCGCCACGCCTGCTCATAAACAGAAGCAACGCCACACAGAACTTTAAATAACAGAGCACTGCATGACACTGGACTGCGCTCGTCACCCCGAGACATAAGGTGTTAAGTCTCATAATGCCCAGTAATTTCACTGGCTGCAATGTCCTTCAAACCGGAGCACAACAATGCTTACGCACTGTTGCTTGGCGGCAGAAATAGACAAAGCGGTGATAGAAAACCCGGCCGGCCTCTCGCAAACGAGGGACCTACCACCTTGTACGTGGTACAAGTGTATCTGCCACTTCTGTCACAGTGTGGCGAGTTAGATGTTGCACAGCATATTCTCGCGACATTTTAGCTTTACGATCAATAAAATATTCAAGGCATCATATTTCAACGCGAGACTTATCTATGAAGCAATAAATCAACCGCCATAGGGACAAAGTTCCGCATACGATAGAACTGCGAGAATTAGATATACATTATCAAATACCCGGAATGTGTACAAATAAATACAAATCTACAGCTAAAACCTGAATCATTAATCTGATTATCTTATCCGGTAAGTACTAAATACCTTGGAATATTCAAAATTTACAAGGTGAGAGATCCTTCGTATGCTGAAGGCTGTTTGGGTTTGTCCCACTGCATTGTCTATCTTTAATAATACCCCTTCGACTGCCTCGATGGCGCAGTTGTAATACGTACGCGTTACGATTAAGCTAACGCTGAGGTCTCGAGTTCGATCCCCAGGTCGGGTGAAGTGGTATTGGGTTTTTCTATTACGAAATGCTTAATATCAGCCCGGAGTCTGGAATTTGTGCCCGGTATGGCGATAGGCTCGCCCCCTATCACATAAGGGACGAAGATACGCTCGGCGAAATGTGGGTGTACTGGTTACACCGATGTGTACTGAGATTACAGGCGTGAGTGCGTGTGTGTATGTATGTAAAAATTCCCCCAACGAAATCGTCCAACTCCGTCCACACGCGCCTACCGTGCGGTCGGCGGAACGACAACCCACAGCTATAATAAAAGCATCGGCGCACGCGGCCGTCCGTTTGAAGGGGATCGAAATAGATAGCTTCCTGGTTTGACGAACTTGACACGAGCAAGCTGTGACTTGTGAGGAGATCGGCATAGGTGACGTTGGGGTTCGATTTAGTAATGGGTCCATGAGGTTGTTGTGTTTCGGCTTGAAGGACATTGAAGCTAGTAAAATTACTATGCAATGTGAGATTTAACATCTTACATACATACATACATAGACTCACGCCTGTTTCCCATAGGGGGTAGGCAGAGACAACTTCGGATCATCGGATTTAACATCTTATGCATCGAAATAACAAGAAACGTAATTCAAGCAAAAAAAAGAGTCCACCAAAACTCTGTGCAAGGCGGCGGGGCTATAAAAGTTTGTGCATAATAATCTCTAGTTGACACTTGATACGTCTAATTTTTCACTCGGTGCAGAACGTCGTATCTCAATTAAGAAATTTAATATTTAGACATTAACTTCTATGAAAAAAAGTTGATTGTGAACGTTCATTATTTTTTGTTGCGTGTATGAGTGTTACGTGTGATTTTACCTTTGCATGTTTAAGTGGAGCCGTATTTTTTGTCAGATTCCTATGTGAGTTATCGTTCTAGTTATCTTATTTCGATGATCTTGTTTCGGGGTGACGAACGCAGTTTAGTATGATGCAGTGCTTTATAATTCAAACTTATGGATGGTCTTATGTCTGTTTATGCGCAGGCGTAGCGCTTACAATCAGGCGAGCAAACTAACAGGAGTTTAGTCATTCAGGCTAATAAAAAATCCTCTTACAGACGGGCAGAATCTAGGTTTTTACGAACGGCCGCCTGCCTGTCGTCGATCCCTCTGGGGAGAAAACACCCCAACCTGTAACAAATATTTGTGAACCCACAAAAATTTTGTCATGGTGCGGGAATCGAACACAACCAGCTACTCGCCTACTGCGCCACGGACGCTGTCAATGCTATTTTTTTTTTATTAGCCTACTTTGTGTCCCATTGCTGGGCAAAGGCCTCCAATGTCAATCTCTATTCTAAATAAAGTAACTGCCCCCGCCGCTGCCACACGCTTGTCACGCTATCTCCTCCGAAACCGCTGGGGGTATGGGGTCGAGACCGATACCAATCGATGCAGAATAATGTGGGGAAGAAAGTAAGATATGTCTCATATTCGTCGGACTTTAAGTATTTTTTTTTATTTTATGTTTGGTGGAAAAACATGGGCAACACCCCTAGTGCTATTAAAAACAAATAAAGTTAAAAACAAAACGTGAATTCTGACACGGGAAATGAACATGCAAGGTATCCGAATGATGTCATTTGGGATGGTGAAATAAAATCGTACAAGTCAACCAACATCCAATTTGCATGCAAATGCACGGAATCAATTGACCCGGGGCCAGTCGATTGAGAGGTTACGGCGGTGGATTAATGTATGAGAAATTAGCGAGTGATATTCTTTTTTAAATCTTACATTATACTGTATTATAATACACTATCGCTCAGCTGGAAATGGGCCTCCTCTATATACGAGCGGGTTTAGGCCTATTCTATATTGAATGGTTAGTGGCAAACCTAGTGTCAAAGTTTTCAAGCCGCCCAAAATCCTCCGACTTGGATTAACGTCTGCTGTCAGTTCATAACAGCCGGGACCCTATTTCTGTGACTGGGACTGAGTTTTACGTGCCCTCCGAAGCACGGACTCCGGCAACATAACGAAACGAAAGCTGCCGTTTCGAGCCTATATTCAAATTCTGCGTTGATAATTGGGCGCGATTTGGACGTATACAAAGCCGCAAGAGATAATTATGACCTTTACAGTCGGAGGATTGAATGCTTCACACAAGAGAAACGACTTAAACTATAGCAACAGGTGTATACCATATATTGCAATTCCGCAGTGTTTACAGATTATTCATCAAAAAACGTAATGTGAAGGAAATTCATTCGTTTATTTACCCCTTGAAAAGTTCACTTTTTGGGGCGTACGAGGTCCCAGAGCGACAAATTGTTATCTTTCTTTCCATTGAATTATGCTAATTAATTATCCATATTTTTTTAAATTCGAATCCAATAACACCAATTGTAATCCGATTAAAAAGATATAATAATTCCACATACCTAATTGAGAAACGCCCTCTCTTATCATTAGCACCACAGCCGTTGCTTCGATAAAACACCGATCATGTGGGTGGGACTTTATTGACAATGTGTAACGGTACTTTTATGTTTCCGAGGTATTAAATTCGACAAAATATGATTATTTAGTCTCCGTATTGAATATACCCGAGGTGCTCTACATTTGACTTCACCAGTTATAAATATCCTTAGAGGTTAATACATTTTTTTTGTATATTATTTTTGTCTCCGAATTTCTTAAGGAGGGAAGTGGACAATTTACGTTTCAACTTCCTTTCACTTCTATATTTCTATTTGATTTACTTCGTTGTGGGGCAAAAATTACTTCACTTTCCCAGTGATACCGTGATAAACCGAGCTATACTGCTCGGTGTCGAAAATGCGTGCCACTGCCGATTCTGGCTTACAGGAGTTACTCTTAGTAGTAATAGGGATAGTCTTTTCTCTAATTGAATAACACATAATGATATTACGTACGATGATATTGATTAATGATATTATGCACGAAAACAGGATATTATTTATGAGAATTACGAATAAATAATACCTATAAAAAGAAGACAATTGGGAACAATCAAGTTCAACTGATCAGAAGTTCAGTGATCAATAGTATGTATGTAATTAAACGATTTCTTCTATTGACCTATTGAGTCTAGACTCTAGAGCTAATTAGCCATGACTGAGAACGGCTCACAAAAAAAAAATCTGATTAGGGCACCTTTGTATTTAATACTAGCCTTTGCTCGCAGCTCCGGCCGCGTGAACGGCCTTTTCCGGGATAAAAAGTAGCCTATGTTACTCAGTGATAATGTAGCTTTCTAACGGCAAAAGAATTTTTGAAATCGGTCCAGTTGTTTTTAAGTTTATTCGGTACATAGAAAAATACAAATCTTTCCTCTTTATAATATTAGTATATACAATATCAAATCATTTATTTATATATTAAGCCATCAATGACAGTCTTACGCGTCATGTTAAAATTCTACTGTTTTTTTGGTAATGCCGACTGGTTTGAGTAGCACCAAGAAACAGCCTTAGGTACGTTTTTATCATTATCAAACTTTTTATTATTATCGAATTCATCATAAACAATGACGTCACTACACATGCCTTTAAGCTTAGCGCCCAAGGTTTACAAGTAACAAAATAATTCTGCACCATCAAGGATTATTACGTCACTATGTGGCATGCGCGGACTTTGAAGCTGTGTGTCAGATATAAACTTATAAATCAGCCAATAAATAAATCTAAATGTTAGTTAAATGTCAAAGTCGCTTTCCGGAAGCACGTAATGAGATTAGTATTAATGTAGTGATTTCTTATGTTTACGCAATAAAATAAAACGAAGTTTTACGGATTTTATCGCGGTTTAATATAATTTTATTTTACGGGAGACCTACGCGACTACGAGGTCTTAAAAGCTTTCTTAATTTCGGGACTAAAATTAAATTACATCTTTGTAAAATTCGTATAAATTACTTTTATTTCAATAGCATTATTGTAAGTTTTTTTCTGCGTGGTAATATCTCGGCTTTGTGCTTGGGTCTGCCTTCCTAATAAGACGGTTTCACGTCGCCTGATCTTGAGCATCCTCCTTATTGAGACCATTGGCTCTCATGTCATCCTCTATACGCCAAGCTAGCGCTTTATAAGCCGCAAGGTCGTATCTCTGGTAAAGTCTAGCACAGGGATTCGAGGCAGACTTTCTCCCTTTTCTTACTTTCTTCCTGTCTGGCGATCTTCCGACTTATGCCAGGTTCCACCTTCCCATATACATAATTTGACGGTGGATTTGGTATAATGTGAGGCAGCGCGCCATTTGACCCATACAGCCCTTTTATGAGTGGTAGAGCCACGCAGTAGATACTTTTGTCTACAGTATGTATGGGCCGGCTCGTCCGGGTCATTACCACTGTCTCACAGAAAACCGACGTAAAGTAGCAGCTTGCTGCTGCGTTTCGTACGGTGAGTGAGATATCCGGAGGCCCCAACCCCTCTCCTTCCAATTCCCTAATTATCCCTTTCCTTTAAGGTCGGCAACGCACCTATGATTCTTTTGGTATTGTGGGCGTACATGGGCGGTGGAGATCACTTACCTTTAGGTGACCCACATGCTAGTTGGCCGGCGTGTGCCATAAAAAAATCCCACACCAGGCTCCGAGTTTCACCATTAAATTAAATAAATTAAATACACCCAACAGTCACACACATAGTCCTGACCTCACACTAGGTTAACCTGTATCGTGGGTATCAGGAACTACGAGAGACTTGCGGTCCAACAACAACCAGACCCGAGACCAATATTTATGGATTACACAAACATTTGTCACGGTGTGGGAATCGAACCCACGGCCTCACGCTTCGCAGCCGGCTACTCGCCCACTGCGCCACGGAGGCTGTCAAAATTGCCTCGTCCTTTAATCAGCAGAGTGTACCACGTGCAGTTGAGGTTGGATTTGGGCCTAAAATGTTGGTGGCCCAGTTACACCAATACACCAATATCATGATAATAATAAAGGATTGTTGTTATATCAAGTTCTCAACAAAATTCACTACTTTAAAAGATAAGATCATGGTCTAATTCCCACGGTCACAATGGCCTTTTAAGGTTAAAAATAACTAAATTATAGACATGCTAACCCTGAACGATGAGGCAAATATTTCAACATGTATAAGATTGATATCCAGGCACGTATGGAAACTACCGAAGTACGTCGGCCTCAACTAGATTACGATCTCGCGGATGGTCTTAAAAGCACTGTGTCTTTTTGCAAAGGAGGCTCAAGACCGGGCGTCCGGCATCCGTGCCACACACACACACACACGGCCATCCGTGCGTATTTTGGGTGTCTAACCTTCTAAAAAACCTAGTAATCGCTAATTCCAGGATAGTGAAGTGAAATTACTGGACACTGTATAAGGCAGCCCATTCCGGGACAATCTCTGATTTCCCGGACGTTTGGCAACCCTACCCAACACTAAGGCCGCTATTCCACTATCAGTAAAATTACAGAAAAACTAAGGAAAAAGACGGAAGGAAGATTCTAGAAACATCGCTTGACGATAATAATAATTAGAAGATAACGGGCATCCTGGCAAGCACTAGAAGTTCATTTATGTTCGAAGCGACGTACGCTGAACTCGGATACGGGACTACAGCTCGGAGGTTTTTTTTTTATTGTATAGGCCGGCAAACGAGCAAGTGGGTCACCTGATGGTAAGTGAACACCACCGACCATGTACGCCCACAATTTTTTTTTTTTTTTATTCATCATGTAGGCAATGAAAATAGCGCTTATCACAAGTCAGTACAAAATAAAGAAACATAAGTAAGTACAGAAATCATATCAGCTAATATATACATAACATACATAGCATCGTCAAAATACACTGGGCAACTATAAATTTTACAATATTTTTATATTAGTCCAGAATTGTTAAGTAATATTATTATTGTTATTTTTTCTCTGTTTTAAATGTCGATATGGACCATAGGCATTACCGAAACGGCACGTGTTTTAAAACTACCACCGGATCCAAAAGAGTCATGGGCGCGTTGCCTACCTAAAAGGAAAGGGATAATTAAGGGATTGGGAAGGGGAGGGGATTTAGGCCTCCGGATATCCCACTCACCGTACGAAACGACAAGCTGCTACTTTACGTCGGTTTAAAACCCTAACAAAAAAAATTTCAATCCCAAATCACATCACAAGAATAGTGATGATGAAAAAAATCTATGAGTAATGTAATGACACACGTCACTAACACTGTAATGCCGTTCAGAGTTTGTGACTGATTTAGAGATAGGCCCGCCACCTACATAGTCCGCGATCAAAATAGATCGCACCGAATACACTGGTGACAATTGAGAACTCCTGCAGGCCAATTCTCGTAATTTTAAATGTTCAAAATATCATTCCGATCTAGTCTCAGCGTCAAGAAAGTTGCAAATGGCATTCTCTTAAACCAATATAATCAACGTCAAATGTGAACATAGATCGTAATGAGATTGAATGTAGAATAAAAGTTGACTAAAGCCAAAACAGTATAATGCTACTGCTAATGCTAGGTGCATTTGACGTTGATTATTGGTTTAAGAGAATGCCATTTGCAACTTTCTTGACGCTGAGACTAGATCGGAATGATATTTAGACCATTTAAAATTACGAGAATTGGCGTTCTGGTACATTGAGGAAATGTGCATTTGTAACACTGTAGAGACAATGTATTAAAAGGGCTCCTATACAACTACTGTGTATTTTTATTGCTTCCTGGTGAAAGTACCGTCTATCATTGTTCTAATACCAGGATTTTAAGGTTCCATACCCAAATTGTGGCAACAGAATCATTCATTCATTCCATCTGTCCGTCCTACATTTCATTCTCATAATGCCCAGTAATTTCGTTGGTTTAACTTAACAACTTATGTCTTGGGGTGACGAGCGCAGTCCAGTGCCATGCAGTGCTTTGTAATTCAAAGTTCTGTGTGGCGTTGCTTCTGTTTATGGGCAAGCGTGGAGAGCGACCTGATCGTCTTATCATTCAAGCTAATAAAAAAGCAACAATGGCATAAAATTAAATAAAGCAATAATAAACATCAAACAGCAGTCGACACAAAAAAATATATAAATAAGTTAAGCGGTGAGATTGTAAACATTTTTTTAATAAACTTGGTCATAAAAAATACGTAAAGATAAACACGGTGATGACTTTTACGAGGATGGTATAATTTCTCGATCAAATTTGCCGCGGTGTAAGTTTCTAGCGGACAGCACGTCAAAGGATTTTTTATTTTTGCGTAAAACTTATTTTTATAGGCGTCGTAATTATTGGCAAGGGCCATTTTAGCCCATGGCAAACAACAATTCGGTATCATGACTGTAATTATTTAGCTCTCATTAATATGGTTCGAGTGAAGCGTTATACCAGGGGTTATTGAAAACATCCAATTTGACAGCTTCCGTAGCGCAGCGGGTAACTAGCCGGCTGCGAAGCGAGAGGCCCTGGGGTCGATACCCACACCGAGATAAATGTTTGTGTGATCCACAAATGTTTGTTTCGGGTCTGGATGTTGTGGGACCGCAAGTCCCTCGTAGTTCCTGATACCCACGATACAGGTTAACCTAGTGTGGGGTCAGGGCTATGTGTGTGACTGTTGGGTGTATTTATTTATTAATTTCCAAAAACCCTATACTTAGTAGGATACATAAGTCGCTTAACAAGGCTAGCGCCAGAATTGGATAGCCATCGTAAAAGATCAAAATTCGCTGTAAATTCGTGTCAAAAGTAGCTCAACACTACAGTATTGTATTGAATTTGGAAATATATACAATTTCAATTGTCAATGAGTAAAGTTTATATTTTCTCAAAACATTATCAACATCAACTATAGTTGTAACTGTAGCTCATGTTCGTACCTAAGCTTGAAGTTCAGCAAGTTTTGACAATATGGTGCTCAGCTAATTTCGACCTTTTATGATGATCATACGAGCACCAAATTGGCGCGAATTGTGTACATCTTACGGTGTATAGGGGTTTTGGTTTGAATGTTTTGATCGGTTTTGAGTGTTGGGTGGAATAAGGTGAGGTAACGCAAAGAATCAAAACACTGATAGCAGATTAAACCAGTGCTTTGAAAGACGTTATTATGTATGGTAATTTATGAATGGTATAAAGTAATAAATCGCTACCGCACCCGCTCCCGCCACCTCTCACACAGTCACCAACCCATGTATATTACGTAAAAAACACTAACGCCGTCCACCGTACCGTAACCACTTTCTCAGCGAAATCGAGAATCACTCGCATGCGACCGAGCGCGGTTGTAAATCTGTTTTTTGTACCTTGTCTCTAATTACCCATTAATATAATAAAACTGACCACGTACGTTCATTTGTTTAAGGCGATGCTCACGTAGCGACGTGACTGAACGAATTCATTAAAAAAATGTTGACTGCCTCTGGTGTAGCGTTCGAGTGTAAATTGTTGATGTTTTTGAATTGTGATTTTGAGTCAGGTGTTAGTAAGTGATCTCCACCGCCCATGAACACCCAAAATACTAGATGAATCATGAGTACCTTGCCTTTAAACGAAAGGAATGGCGATTAGGAAAGAAAGGATAGATTTGGTCTACGAAAATCTGCCGAGCCAGTTACGATCACTAAACGATTAGCGAGTTAAGCAACCCTTGGCGCGGTCAGTTTATGGATGGGTGACCGCTTAGTGGTATTTCAATTGAGCGTCTCCGTGCTACGGAAGACAAGTAAGACGGTAAGTAAAACCTCGGATGTTATCAACTGACAGCAGTCATTAAGCCAAGTCGGAGGCTTGAAGACTTTGACATTAGTTAGACCACTAACCATTCACGTCGGTTATCTGTGAGACAGTGGTAAGAAACTATCCGAGCCGGGCCATTCATACTGTATAAATTTACCACATTCACAATCGCACACCATTTCCCACAATCTACCAACTCCTCCCTAATTTTCTATTTGGTTCATTTCGTTGCGGGTTAAAGACAGATTTGCATTCCCAGAGACTCGCTGAGCTTCATTGCTCGGTGTCATGATATGCGTGCCACAGTCGATCCTGGCTTACAGGAGTAACAGTGGCTGGTGTGTGGGCGGGATAGTCTCGTATTCTACTACACACCACTACTACATCGGAACTGAGGCCATTGTCTAACGTGGAACGTATAAGCCGTAAAACGATAAAAGTCTCATAATAAAACTATTAATCATATTTAATTAACCCCTGCGTTATATTACTCCTATTACATTTTTATTTAATTTGCATACACAATTCTACACATTATGTTATATTTTCGAGAGTTTTTGTCGAGATGTTTTGTATGTAATGACCTCTTATTTTGAAAATGTTGGTACAGCTGCGTGATTTACATATTGGGAGAATACGCTGTATGTACTTCATGGTACATGTGTTTCGTTGTGAAAATAAATAGCACAGAGATATTCCTTTTAACCAAAAAACAGGAGATTGAAATAAAACTAGTTTATACGGATTTTATCGCGGTTTATTTATATTTTTATGCAAAAGATTTTCTTTGAAAAGGGTTCAAAACTCCTTAAAATAGTGTACTATATAGGAATCAAACACAGGAACTACTACGCTGTTATATCAAGGAGGTGGTTGGCCCTAGAGTCCACCATACAGGTCTACAACTGTAAAACGTTCCGATAGCATTCTTGGCGTGGTAATGTAACTGTTGATGACATGAGAAAGCCACTCAACAATACTAATAAGAGTATGATTACGCTTCGCTGATTGGCATATTGACACATTTCCTTTGCATTCGAGCCTTATAAGCCTAGGAATTAGTGCTAAGGGTATTGTATTTTTTTTATAGCATAGTCCGGAAAACGAGCAAGTGGGTCACCTGATGGTAAGTGATCGCTACCGCCCATGTACACCCACAATACCAAAAGAATTATGGATGCGTTGCCGACCTTAAAGGCAAGGGATAACTAAGGGATTGGGAAGGAGAAGGGGTTTGGGCCTCCGGATATCTCACTCACCGTACGAAACGCAGCAGCAAGCTGCTACTTTACGCCATTTTTCTGTGAGACAGTGGTAATGACCCGCACGAGCCGGCCCATACATGCTGTAGACAAGTGTCTAAAGCGTGGCTCTAGCACTCACAACACATATTGACACATATTGAGGCTGACGCTGAAGTCTCGGGTTCGATCCACGGGTCGAGTAAATGTGATATTGGGTTTTTCAATTACGGAAAAGCTCAGTATCAGCCCGGAGTCTGGAATTTGTGCCCGGTATGGCGATAGGCTCGCCCCCTATCACATCGTGAGACGGAGATACGCTCGGCGAAATGTGGGTGTACTGGTTACACCTCTGCCTACCCCTTCGAGGAATACAGGCGTGAGTGCGTACGAGTGCGTACGATAATATACGAACCAACACACGAAAGCACAATATTAGCTGCACACATCAATCCGGTGTTTTATTTTTAAATTGCGACCTACCACAACACCGTGGGCGCGTCCGGTTTGTGAATGAATACTGACTAGCGAATTAACGTAAGAGTTATACTGTTGCCATCCTGCAAACGATCATGCAAGTGTTTGATGTACATGCATTTCTTTAGTGGATGACTAGCTTGTTTTCATATCTATACTAATATAGCTGAAGAGTTTGTTTGTTTGGTTGAACGCGCTAATCGAGTTCGAGTTGTGCAGGCGCTCGGGATGGTCGTGTCTGCAACTCTGCGCAAAATAACTAATAATTCATAATTATTTAAGTCAAAGTGAAAAGTTCTTAATTGCTAATACACCAGTGCATATTTTAAAGTGCGGGAAGTACTGCGATAAAGGACCTACATAAACGAAACATCCGAATCCATACGGTCGCCTCTTCACCTCTCCGAGTAAAGGAGACGAGCTGCGAAGTAACAATAATTCATCTCGCTCTCTCCACGCTGCGCAGGCGAGTGCAATATTAAACAATGTCCATGCATCGATCACCACCACCGCGTCGACCTATTACGAATGCTGATAGCAATAGCGACACCAATTCATCTCGCAGTGAATCTCAACCGGATTTAAGGCAAACTGCATTATCTGACTCGGAAACTAGACAAATTACATATCGTAAAAGAAAACAACCAGATGATGAATTCGCTGAAAAATTTGATAAATTTGAAACCAAAATTATTACAATGTTAACAAATATGTCCCAAACTCAATCTACTAAATTAGACAACATATCTCAAGATCTAACATTAGTAAAGGATCAAATAACTGAACTCAAATCCACCACAAATCGAATAGTTACAGAACAAAACAACCTTAATCAGAAAATGCTAACCATAGAAAAGTTCAAGACTAATATTGAGCAGAAGGTTGAATATCTTGCGAATGATGTTGGAAACCTCAAAGCTGAGATCACAATACGCAAAAATGCACCTGTATCTATTGGTAATGAACCAACGGCATCATCGTCATATGAAAATATGATAATAGAGATTCGTGAGCGATTTAGAAGAGAGAAAAACATTATTATAAATGGTATTAAGGAGATACATTCTAAAAACTTTACTGAACGTCAGAGCCACGATAAAAATGAAGTGCTTAAAATTCTAAAACAAGCCGACTTAGAATGTTTCGAGCCTATTAAAATCATCAGGTTGGGTAAATATAGTACAAATAAGGCTCGATCAATAAAAGTGTGTTTCACCTCGGCTGAAGCACCGAAAGAAATATTACGTAACAAATCAAAGTTATTTTTAGAAGATAGTAATGTAAAATGCTACTCTGATCAAACACCTTACCAGAAGAAAATAATTGAAAACACAAGGGATGAACAAAAACGCCGAACTGATGCTGGGGAGCAAAATCTGACCATAAAATATATACGAGGAGTTCCCACAATCGTCCAGATCTCATCAAAAAACGGAGACGAACAGCAACTAGAAGGGAAAATTTGACCACACACATTACATATGAATTGTCAGACTCTCATTCGAACGTAACCTTTGATACAAAATCTCTTAAATGTCTTTATGCAAATGTACGCAGCTTAGTTCGGCCCGGAAAATTGGACGAGCTCAAATGCGTAATACAATCACTACCTAAAACGGCACACTTAATAATACTAGTCGAAACTTGGATAAAGAGCAATGCTGAGGCAGAAAGTCTATCATTACCTAATTATGTCCACTATCATAATATAAGAACTAAAGGAAGAGGAGGAGGTGTATCAATATTCGTACACACCAGCTTAAAACATAATTTTATAGAAGATCAGCTTAAGGATGACAATCATTTTATCTGGATTCATTTGCAAAGATTCTCAATTGACATTGGGGCTGTTTACAAACCTGAGAGAACCAACGATTCAGACTTTTTAGAAAATTATTCGCAGCAGCTACTTAGACGAAAAAGAGCAATTGTATTCGGGGATTTTAATTATAATCTTCTGGGTAGCAATCAACCAACCTTAAACTATAAACGAACAATACACGAAAATGGATACACCTTACTCAACAAATTAGACCCAAAATATTGCACCCGTGAAACATATACAACGAAAACTATTATAGACCATGTTAGCTCGAATTTAAAAAAAGAAAATTTTCATATGGCTATAATCCAGTCAACTATGTCTGATCACAAACACCTCTATTTGGAGATACATCAATACAAGCCTGAAAAGATTAAAAAGACTACTTACCATGCTATTGATTACAACAAACTATATATATCAGTTGAGAAATGGCTATCAAACAACGCTGAATACAAATACGACCGATTCGAAAAGCAATTGATAGAAATAATACAATCTTGCAAGACGCCAAAAACCAAATTCCAAAATCCACCCAGGTGCGAATGGATCAATAAAGAAATAATAGCTGCGATAGACAAAAGAAATCGACTATATTATGAAAATTTAAGAACACCACCAAATGACACTAAAGACAAAGAATTACGGGAGGTACGAAATGATCTTAGGCAAAAAATTCAAAGAACCAAAAGTGAATACTACTATAAGTCGTTTAAAATCTGCGTTAGAAAGCCTTTTAAGATGTGGAAATTAATACACTCATTATGCACTAACAAGACGAAAATAAGTAGCCCTCCATCAGAACTGGAAACAGATCTCGGTCCTATTACTGCCCCGACTGAATTATGTAATTACTTTAATTCGTACTTTGCAAACATAGGATCTACTTTGGCTAACAAAATTCCACATATGTATCATGACACCATTACATATAACAGAATATACGACAAACAAGGAGATTTGATAACTAGCGAGCTAACTACATTTGCCCCAACCACACCCGAGGAAATTAAAAAAATAATACGTAATTTAAACTCTAATACTAGCACTGGACTTGATGGAATATCCTGTAAAGCATTGAAATGTGTTATAAACATAATTCCAGCCACCTTATCTATTATAATTAATAAGTCCTTTGAAAGTGGATATTTCCCAGATTCATTAAAAATTGCTAAACTCACTCCAATTTTCAAGTCAGGAAACAAAAAGGACCCAGGTAATTATCGGCCCATTTCTGTCTTACCAGTGATTTCAAAAATATATGAAAAAATTATATACAATCGTTTAGATACTTACCTTACGTCTATAAACTTCATTTATAACAAACAGTATGGGTTTCGCTCTAAATCGAATACACTTGCAGCTTGCGTAGATCTAGTAACTAAATTAAAAAATAACATTGATAAAAAACAAATTGCATTGGGAGTGTTTATTGATCTAAGAAAAGCTTTCGACACCATCAGTCATAAATTACTTATTGATAAATTGTTTAATGCTGGCATAAAAGGTACTGCGCTTAGTATCTTACAATCCTATCTCTCGAACAGAAGTCAGGTCGTGAAAATCCATGATTCTCAAAGCACCACTGAATCAACTACCTTCGGAGTGCCCCAGGGTTCTATTCTGGGGCCCCTATTATTTTTAATCTATATTAACAGTATCCGCGACCTGAATCTATCGGGAGAAGTGACATTGTATGCTGACGATACGTGTCTATTTTACTTTGGCGATGAGATCCAAAATGTCGTGAAACAAGCTCAAGATGACTTGAATATTCTGACTACGTGGTTTCAGTACAATTTACTAACCATTAATGTTACCAAGACAAATTATATGATTTTTAGAGCCAAAAACAAAGCAATACCCGATCACCCCACGTTACATATAAATAACCAAAGCATTGCTAAAGTACAGTCCGAGAAATACCTGGGCCTTATTTTAGATAGCCATATTACTTGGAAACCGCATATTGACAAAATACAATCTAAACTGTCCTCAATGGTGGGTATGCTTCGTAATACGGTACGTTGTTTTCCGAGGTCTGTCCGCTATATAATATATAATTCCTTAATCAATTCACATTTGTCATACTTGATTGAACTTTGGGGCTCAGCGGCCAAGACAAACCTCAAAAAGCTGCAAATTACATTAAACAAACTAATCAAACTACTTTTTAACCTAAATTTTCGTACACCAACTAATACAGTTTATAATGTTACTAAAATAATGACCTTAACGCAAATGTATAAATATAATACGTGTATTTTAATAAAGAAAATCATTAGAAAAGACCTACATACCCAAATATCTTTTACAAAGAAAGCCCAAATCCAACGCTATTTTATGAGAAATGCGAATAACATATGTCTGCAAAAACCACGTACATCTAGCTATGGCATAAAAAATCTTAAATATGAAGGGGCGAATCTCTATAATAAGCTACCAAATGATATCAAAGAAATACAAAGTATGGCATTGTTTAAAAACAAATTAAAATACTACATCTTAAAAAATACTCTCTAAAAATTTTAACCATCTACTAATTTAAAATTAAAAAATACGATTGACTAATTGATTATAGGAAAAAAAAAGAAAGAAAAAAAAAAACAAACCATTAACCATTCCATCCGTATACTTAATAAGGCCGTAACACTGCGCACTGACGGCACTCGCTATCAATTTTGTTAGAATTTAGTTTTAATCTACCCACACACAACATAATGCAAACTACATACACAATCACAACAAATCTTAAGCCAAATTTACTTTTGTGTTTGTATTATTGGTAATTAAGAGTTTAATTGAGTAACACTAATCATGTAATTGTATAAATATAAATAAAAAAATAAAATAAAAAACCGTCCCGTCGCATGTTCACTCGAATGTAAGCATTACTGTATTTATTCTTGTATTTCTCATGCAAATGAATTGTAATGTAATTCTTTTTGAGGAATAAATGTCTTAAACCATAATCTCAGGAACTACTGGTCCGATTTGAAAAATTCTTTCAGTGATAGATAGCTCATTTATTGAGGAAGGCTATAAAAGACTTTTTTCTCGTAATAGGCCGTTCACGCAGGCGGAGCCGCGAACAAAAGCTAGTCTTACTATAAAAAAAAACTTTATTGTCAAGAATTAAAGATTGTACGAGTATTAAGAAATTTGTCAGTCTGGCTTTTTACAACACAGAGCTTGGTGTTGTTGGGAATTACAGTTTAGTATATAGCATTAATGGGTCGGCTCGACCGGGTTGTTACCACTCTCTATATTTGGCTTGTAGTTTTTAAGACCGGCCGCCTGTACGACGTCAGCCCCACTGGAGAGAAAACACCCAGACCCAAAATAAATATTTGTGGATCACAAAAAAAAAACACTCGGTGCGGAAATCTAGCCCTCAGCCTCTTGCTTCACAGCCAGCTACTCGCCTACCACGCCACGGAGGCTGTCTCCGCTCTGCTGCAATCATCAGTGAAAATCTAAATCAAAATATTTTTTATATTAATAGTTTTTTCCAAGATGCCGTTTTCACTATCATTTAGAGAATTAATTCCGGGAGGTCAAATGTATATCCCGCTATGACCCATGGGAGCAAGGCAGTAACACAATCAGCGTGGGGCAGCTTGTGAAATGCTAAAATGCTTTTATTAAAACGTTATTTAAAGCAGTATATATATTTATTTTTATTATATTATTTATTTTATTATTAAATTTGTACATCACCTGTATTATATTGCATGTTTTCGTGATGATAATAAATGTTTCTTTCTTTCTTTCTATCTTTCAGTATTACCACAAGCTTTACTGTAACCGTTTAAAATAACACGCGTTCCGCTACAACGCTCCGACTCCCCTATTCAATTGGATCGGACGGGATTATTTAATCTTCGTGTATAATGCTGTAATGTTATTAACACTTAATTAATGAACGAACAGTTTTTCTGTCAGCTTTTTGCTTTCACGCAATGTATATCTCGAGAATTTAATACGGACGTTAACAATGTATGAACGGTGTCAATTATAAATGCGGTGAATGATGAATGCGGCGATCCTATAACAACCGCTATCTGCTAAGATAGCGGTGTCAATTACTCTGTAATTATTGATCTAATAATAAACTTCCTTCTTTCTTTTCTTTCAATTACGTTGTCTTCAACTAAACTAAAACTTATTTCTTTTTTCTGGCTGGTGTTATCTTGACTTAATACCAAGGTCCGCCTTTCCATTATGATTTGACGGTGGCTTTGATCCTCCGTCGTCGTCCCAAACATGTTTTGGCAGATCCCAACGACTCCATCACAGTCTCTATCGAAGCAGCACTTTCCTTGCCCAACCCGAATCGCAATAATAATACGCGACCCCGACATAGGACACGCCTGCGAGTCCGAAGAACTGCCACAACTGGCCCTCGGCACAATGATGTGCAGAGGCGGCCCTAAACTATACTCCCCAGCGATTGCTCAAGCCGAGGTCTGAGCCTTCTAAAAGGCGCCTCTGTGCTTAATCACTACCAAGTACATTATACATATTTCTGGCTAGAGCGCCATAAGCGCTGGCTTTATTATCAGGTAAAGCTGTAAAAGTAATATAGATAGGCTAACAGCACAAATCCATTAAAAAAACACGGTGGATTTGGTGTTATGTCTGGCGAACCGCCGCGCCGTCTGACCCCCACACAACCCGCAACGGGAACCAAGTTTCGCATTACGACAAAGTTAAAACTAAATCTAATAATTATTATGAACTCCAGTTTTAGTTTAAATTCAATCTCAAAACTGCATATAAATCTGTCCATGCGTAAATGTACTACGACGCTACAGACAGATAGACACACATAAATGCACTTTTTAGCTCGTAACCATTCTATTAAACAGTAGTAAACTAGATTATGTTAGGTGACACTAGAAATGACACTTGATTATTTTATTATCATTAGAATCAGCTGTTTCATGATGAACATATTATCATTTGTCAGGAATTAAACTAAGATTATTTAAAAATTTCGTATTGAAATAAAACTAGATTAGACTGAATTGATGGGCCGCTCCCGTGACCACGAAGGCTGAAAAGCTTTCGAAACGTCAGGACTAAAATAAAAATGAAACCGCGATAAAATCCGTATAAACTAGTTTTATTCAATGTGTAATATTCGCGTAAACATAAGAAACCATCACTATACAAATTTCGTTCAACATAAAACATAAATAGAAATCACAAATTATCTTTCATCATTTTAACGTACAATTCCAAATATTTTTCTGGTACACACTCTCTATTAGTACGTTTGCGTGTCAACGTTACGTAATCAGAGATCAGATAGATGTCAAGGTCAAGATCCGATGATGAATGACGCAGCAAATAACGCTGCGACCATTCAGCCACTAATCTTACAATGAAATAGAAATCAAGACTTCGTTTTTATCTGCTTTTAACAATCATACATACATTCATACGCAATCACGCCCGTAATCCCAGAAGAGGTAGGTATTTATAACCAGTACACCCACATTTCGCAGAGTCTATTTCAATCCCATTATGTGATAAGGGGCGAGCCTATTACCATACCGGGCACAATTTAATGATAGAAAAACTCAATATCATTTTCACCCGACCGATTGCAAGCATGATGCAGGAGGAGTAGTGTACGTGTCGAACGCCTTAATACTATATACTATATTATAAAACTATTTATTTAATAACATAAAATAAAAGCCACATGCTAATTATACGCGAGTTGTCAGAAAATCTGTTGATTTATATTCATAACCTCATATTTATCCATGTAATCACTCAATAACCGTGTTCGTGCGAACAAAGTTCTAAGTTAGCATCTCAGAACATCTAATTTAGATTTCGTCCGGGACACGGCACCTTGCTTAATACCCTATGTATTCGTTATTATATTGAACCAATAAGTAGCTAATGTCAACGATCAGATTGACAACACTGTAAAAGTTACTTAGACATAAAGGTTTGAGTGGGCTGAGTATGTAACTTAGTTACTCATAACTCCGTTCGTCCGAACACGCCCATAATATAGTCTTGAATAGCTGAAGCAATGCTATGGTCATATTATCGGGATTCGTCAAAGCTCTAATTCGCTGAACGTCACACTCAACGAGCCACACTATCGCCATAACATAAATTATTCGCCCAAGTCCGATTTGCAGCCGGCGCGACGCATAAGTAATCTATCCTGCATACTCTATGCAGAACGATCAGACTACGCACCCCTTAACACGTGTTCAATCGATATCATTTAAGCTATTAAGGCGTGATCGTGATAACATCCACCTGCCAATTACACTCGGGCGTTCAACGAACCTGTTTGCTTATCTTTACAAACTCATATTTATCTCATTAAATCAATGAATCGCCTCATTGCTCTAGTGGCAGTGTAGTAGATTGAAGAACGGCGAACCTGGGTTCAAACTTCAAATCCGAAGCCACAATAGGAGGAGGAAAAATCACACAGCTCGGAGATTGGAAATTGTGTTCGTGGTGGTGACAGATTCACCCCAGCCCTATTACACGGGACAAAACTAATACCACTACTACTACCACTTACCACTATGGTAAAAATACGGTACAAACAGTTTTGTCTGGGCCGGTTCAACCACTACCTTACAGAAAACACAGAAGTAGCAGCAGCTTGCTTGCATTTCGATAGGTGAGTGAGATATCCGGAGACGCAAATCCCTTTTCCCTTCCCCATCCCTTTTACTTTAAGGTCAGTAACACTTCCAAGACATTTCAGCGAATATTAGAATAGTGAATGTTCATGGGTAGTGGAGATTACTTGCCATCAGGTGACCCACTTGGTCATTTGCCGGCCTCAGCTATAAAATTAAATAATAAATATCCTCATTTTCAAATACCATGACACAACTTCATAAATGTCAGTTTTCTGTATATTATCGCCTCTGTCATTCGAGAAACTACGTGTAAATGGGACTTTAATCTTTGAGAAAGATTTGATCCCATATAAGCGGATATGAATGTCGTGACCGCCCACGACTTTGAATAATACACAATTAGACTATCATGTAGTTCAATCATGATAATTCCTCGTATCATTGCATCAAGGAACTTACAAGGTGGTAGGTCTCTCGTACCTATGCGAGAGGACGTCTGGACTGGTACCACCGCGCCCTCTATTTCTGCCGCCGAGCAATAGTGTGAAAGCACTGTTGTGTTTCGGTTTGAAGGACATTGAAGCCAGTGAAATTACTGGACATTATGAGACTTAACATCCTATGTCTCGGGGTGAGGAGCGCAGTCCAATGACATGCAGTGATTTTTAGTTCAAAGTTCTGTGTGGTGCTGCTTCTGTTTATGGGCTAGCGTCACGCTTACCATCAGGCGAGCGACCAGGTCACTCAAGCTAATAAAAAAAAACTTAGTTTCAGCTGCTGTTATCTGAAGTAAAATAAATACACCCAACAATCACACACATAGTCCTGACCCGACACTAGGTAAAACCTGTATCGTGGGTATCAGGAACTACGAGGGACTTGCGGTCCCACAACACTCAGACCCGAAACAAATTTTTGTGGATCACACAAACATTTGTCTCAGTGCGGGAATCGAACTCACGGCCTCTCGCTTCGTAGCCGGCTACTCGCCCGCTGCGCCACGGAGGCTGTCTGTCTGAAGTGACTCAACATTCCTTCATACTGTTTGCAGGACGAATGTTTTTCTTTAATGGACGTCTTGATACAATTTAAGCGGGTGTTGAAACGTTTTTTATTGAGTCAGGACCGCCCACGACGCTGTTCTTTCTTAACACACAGTAAACTTATTTAATGTAATCTCTGCTATAAATTATATTACTGGCTTACACAATGTTACGTAAACGGAAGCAAAAATATTCAATGAAAAGTTTAGACTGCCTCGGTGGCGCAATTGTAATGCGTACGTGTTACATTCATGTACAAAGGAATGTAACACATGTCTACAAACTGTTTAATGTACGCAGCCACAGAACCAACTTGGGTCTAAACTCACCATTGATCAGAATGTGATTAGGCTTGATAGTGACAAACGCGAGCCTATAACGTATACAAAAAAAAAAATGACCAGACTTTACAACGATATGCCTAGATCTTTAAACGTAGATATATTCTGTGATAATTTAATGTGTTATAAGAAGAAAATGACTAATTATTGGGAATCCAGACTGAGTTAAGTCACTATGTTTGATACACAATATTTACCACTCAAAGTTTATTAATTTGTAATTTCTTATAAAATATTACGTTGTGTTTTAATTATATTTTATTATTTTAGTTTTTTATTGAATATCCGGTGCATTACTTGTGTTAGTTGTGTTTGCCTGTAACTGGGTAGCATGTTATATTTGTTTGTTACATAATAAGTTTTATATGTAGACCCATTGGCGATCCAATAATAAATTAATAAATAAAGGAAGACATGAATATCAATCATCTCACTAGGAAGGATATTCAACACCGAGTGAAGAGGAGGCGTCTAGGAAAGCGGTCCCTGGTAGTAGGCCAGTATAACACCAGACAGATGGAGACAGTGAGAATTTTGGTGAGTGGTAGAGCCACGCTGTATACAGATTTATCTACAGCATGAATGACCGGCTCGACTGGGTCATTGTCTCACAGAAAACCGACGTAAAGTAGCAGCTTGCTGCTGCGTTCCGTAGATAAAATGAGAGAGATATTGGGAGGCCCAAATCCAGGGGGATTCATTGGGGGGGGGGGGCATCGTAATCCCTTAATCATCCCTTTCCTTTAAGTTGGCAATGCGCCCATTATTCTTCTGGTATTGTGAGCGTACATGGGCGGTGGCGATCACTTACTATCAGGTGACTCACTTGCTCGTTTAACGCATACTCTAGTCATACATCTTACTTGGTATTTTTTTTAAATAATTGAACGACGAGCCCCATTAATCCCTACTTTTTAAATCCCCCCCATACATCACTATTTACTACTTTATTATTAAAAAGTACACTTAATTTATACCATGCATTTGTCAAGCATGCATTATGTTCTCAAGTCGAGAACACGCTAGATGATCGATGGTGCTTCGTTGGGATAAAAATAGCCGCATTCTTTCTGCCCACCCCTCTACAATGATGGCATCTGCTTTATATTGTAATGCTGTTTTGTTTGTATCCAAGTACAGTGTAAAAGAATTGTTTTTTGTTTCATTATAAAAGACAATTTCCGTGGCGCAGCGGGCGCGTAGGCGGCTGTAAAACTAGAGGCAGTGGCTTCGATTCCAGCACCGAGACAAATGTTTGTGTGATACACGATCGGTTTCGGTTCTGGGTGTTGTGGGACCGTAAGTCCCTCGTAGTTTCTGATATCCACGATACAGGTGAACCTAGTGTGAGTCAGGAGTATGTGTGTGACTGTTGGGTGTAATTACTTTAAAGTGCTTTCATTATAAATTATATTGTAAATGGTGGAAATTAAATATCCATAAACAATAGAACCAAATGAAAAAAGAATCAATCGCTGCTAAATAAACTCAAATTAACTTTCAAATGTGGAATTTTAACCCTTCTTTTTTGTCATGGGTTAAATAAAATAATCACGATGCCAGGATCAGACCAAATACCTTTGGTGTATACACCATCAACAAATGAATATAAAACATTACAATTATCGTACTGTCCCTGGGTATGTAAACCAGATTTATTCCGCTCGTAACGTGCAAAAAGAACAAACGTGGAACCAGTCAGACGAGTCCGCAACCCAGGAACTGTTGCCATACCGCACGCACTCACTCACGTCTGTAATCCCCAAAGGGGATAGGCAGAGGTGTAACCAATACACCCACACATGTGGGTGTACTAGTTACATCTTTGCCTACCGCTTCGGGGATTACAGGAGTGAGTGCGTATGTAATACTGAATAAAACGGGAATTTAGTGTGGATTACACCTTCTGTCGGCAATGGTTCACGTTATCTAAAGGCGAATCATTTATTTTTTATGTGTGTATTGTTAATTATCGCTTGCTTTAACGGTGAAGGAAACATCGTGAGGAAACCTGCATGCCTGAGAAGTTCTTCATAAAAAAAAAATTGTTAGGTATGTGAAGTCTGCCAACCCGCATTAGGCCAGCGCGGCGTGGTGGACTAAGGCCTGACCCCTCTCATTCAGTAGAGGAGCCCGTGCCCAGCAGTGGAACATATATAATGCAGGGCCAAGTAATGCCAGATAGAAGGGGCTTCTTATGCTGCCATTTGAAAATGTCGAAATCTGTAGATGGCGTCAACCATTGCTTCTCACAATAACTAACGGATGGTGCAATCCACTCCTAGTATTTCATATCAAGATGCACGCGGCGGGGTTTGAAATTAGCCTTTATTTATTTATGACAGCCTCCGTGGCGAAGTCGGCGAGTAGCCAGCTGCGAAGCGAGAGACCGTGGGTTTGATTCCCGCACCGAGACAAATGTTTGTGTGATCCACGAATATCAGTTAAGGGTCTGGGTGTTGTGGGATCGCAAGTCCCTCGTAGTTCCTGATACTCGAGAGACAGGTTAACTTAGTGGGGTCAGGACTATGTGTGTGACAGTTGGGATGTATTTTTTTTTATGGTAAAGGCAAGCAAACGAGCAAGTGGGTCACCTGATGGTAAGTGATCTCCACCGCCCATGTACGCCCACAATACCAAAAGAATCATGGGTGCGTTGCCGACCTTAAAGGAAAGGGATAATTAAGGAATTGGGAAGGGGAGGGGGTTTGGGCCTCCGGAAATCTCACTCACCGTACGAAACGCAGCAGCAAGCTGCTACTTTACGCCGGTTTTCTGTGAGACAGTGACAATGCCCGGACGAGCCGGCCCATACATGCTATAGACAGTGTCTACAGCGTGGCTCTACCACTCATAAATTATTTACGTATTTATTTATTTATTTCTAAAATTTGATCCGCATGGTGTACCTATACCACACTATACCTCAGCAATGGTATATAAAAAAATCTTTATCTGTTTACCCTGAACCCCGCGTGCGCCATGTTTACAGAATGCAGTCCACGCCGCACGCGTCGACAGACCGCTTGACCGACGACAAGCGGAGCATACAGATTGTCTACCACTCGAGAATGGAATGGTATTCGCAAGTAAACAGCGTTTTATTTAAACTTACCGTAAATTTGATGGAGACGTGAGACAATGCCCAGTTTGTATATTTTGAAGTAGAAAAAATAAACCCGATTGCGTTAAAATACTAAGTGGGCGAAACCGGTAGTCGGTGCTTTAATTGCAGTTTAATCGACAGTCATTGATACCGCCGACACAAAATTCGACAATTTTATTTTTAGTTTTTTGAGTAAATTTCATTTTTTGTTAAACAGTGTTCCATTTTATTGTGCGAGTTACAGAATCGTCAAAATCAATGTGAAAGTTTTAGTCTTTTATTCCTGATTTCACTTCCTTAGGGTGTACTTTTTTCTTCAAATTAATTTGGGACTATAACCCTATCTAAAAAAAAAACAAAATCGGTCCACATTTGGCGGAGCTATGCGTGAACAAATATAAAAAAAGGATAGATACTTTTTCAACTCAAGTTCACACATCAACCCTAAATATATAAATGTAGCAAACTAATATGAACGAGTATCACAAACAAATTGGAAAGGCTAAATAGCTATAGATTGTTATAGTTTAAATTTAAATTGACGAGACGAGCAGGTCGCTCGCCTGATTTTAAACGTCACGCCTGCCCATAAACAGAAGCAACGTCACACAGAACTCTAGATTACAGAACACTGCATGGCACTGAACTGCGCTCGTCATCCCGAGACATAAGATGTTAAGTTTCATAATACCCAGTAATTTCACTGGCTTCAATGTCCTTCACACCGAAACGCAACAGTGCTTACACCCTGCTGCTTGTCGGCAGAAATAGACAAAGCGGTGGTACCACCCCAGACGACCTCTCGCATATAAGGGACCTACCACCTTGTAAAATGCAGAAGGTTGAGGACCTCTTCAAGCATTACTGGCTGTCAACTTTTCCTTGCTAAGATTTACAAGTTCTTTCACACTTTTGAATAGAATATATTACGAGTCGATCAGTCTCGGCGATCAGTTTTCACTGCACAACGACACTGATCTCACGTGCTTTAGTCATGCATGAGTTGTTAGAAGCAAACACCTCGTGGACAATGTGCGCTCTGTGATATTTACATCACATGTTTAGTAACTCATGCTAATGATTATTTTAAAACTTTCCTTAGAGGTAGATTAAGTTAGTGTTTTTTTTTTATTAGCTTGTGTGACAAAACGAGCAGGTCGCTCGCCTGATGGTAAGCATAAACAGAAATAACGGACGAGGTTCTCAATTCGACGCGTATATATTTTTTCTATATATGTATAACCACGATATGTTTCTTATATATTTGAACGATTCGAGTAGTCGTTGAATAGTCGAAAGGTTGGAAGGAATATATAACTCAAGGTTGGACCCATTAAAATTTCAAGAAGAAATTGTAATCCTAAGGGGGCGAAATCGAGGATGACAGACTAAAACTTCATCTCTCGTCAATTCAGATGATTCTTTAAATAAATAAATGCACCCAACAGTCACACACATAGTACCGACCCCACACTAGGTTAACCTGTATCGTTGGTATCGGGAAGTACGAGGGACTTGCGGTGCCACAACACCCAGACCGAAACAAATATTTGTGGATTATACAAACATTTGTCTCGGTGTGAATCGAGCCAGCTACTCGCCCACTGCGCCACGGAGGCTGTCAATACTATGTTATGTCACTAAAAGCAATAAAATAATAACCAAGAATAAAACTGGTTTGTGTCAGATACACAAAGGCTTCAATCTTTGACAACATAACCATTGTTTTCGACTGCGTACTTTACTGACCTAGGACCACGTAGACACCACCCAGTTCAACAGGTAGGTAGGTAATCTTGCTTCCGTTCGTCATGGTTAATTAATCACAGACACAAACGACGGCCACGTGTCAATACACTTGACGCCAGTGACAATGCACGCCCATTGATTTGAAGTCACGCTTGGGAGGTAGTGTTACGGTATAACCGTTGAATATTGATGGTAATGAGGACGATCTTAACTGATACTGAACACTTTTATTAGCTAGCCGTAAATTAGGTATCTTAACTAGGCGGTTTGTTGAACATAGTCCGGCAAACGTGCAATTGTGTCACACGCGGGCTTAGCACATGCACTCACGCGCGAGATAGATAACTATAGACGACAAATATCTCGGGTCTGGTCGGGTAATATTACGTCATCATGGACGTATTGGGCAGCCTCCGTGGCGCAACGGGCGAGTAGCCGGCTGCGAAGCGAGGCCGTGGATTCGATTCCCGCACCGAGACACATGTTTGTATGATCCACAAATATTTATTTCGGGTCTGGGTGTTGTGAGGCCGCAAGTCCTTCGTAGTTTTTGATACCCACGATACAGGTTAACCTAGTGTGGGGTCAGGACTATGTGTGTGACTGTTGGGTGTCTTATTTATTTATTATCATGTTAGGTTTCGTAGATAAAATACCACAGAGAGTTTAAGAGTAATGCTTTTTATACTTTATCTCTACTTTTGAGATAATGAGTAAAGTATAGGGACAGTCTTCGTAGGTAGTATTATTTAACATTACCCTGTGCAACTTAAAATTGTCCCAAATTGTCGAGTGCAGTTGCCTTATAACCTCCAATATTACCTGAAACAATTATAAAACAGTATAGATGAAATATTCAAACTTCGCTCTTTATAAATAATTAGATTGATTTAGATAATTCTTTCACTAAAAATAGTAAACTAAAAAATTAAAAATCGTCTCAAAAAAATCTTAAATACGTAAAATAAAAATTATCAGTGCTTTCTACCTATAAATTGATCAATACCTTGAGTAGTATCGACTCAAATGGTTTATTTTTATTTTTAGAGTCGGTTTTATTTTTATTATAAAGTTTTTTATAAGTAGAAAAAAATACAACCACCTAAATTATAATTGTAGAATAAGTAATTAATAATTTTCAAACTAATTTAATTATGGTATGGACTTAAGAAACTGAATCCCTCAAACACTGTTCTTATTGTATCTATAAATATAGATTCGTTAGAACTTAAAACCAGTTACTGCACGCATTCCAGCGAGCCACACTCTCGTCCTATAATTAATTAACAACCGCAAATGAGTTCGGTAACCGAATTCTGTGGACGTCATATGATACAGTTCAAGCGGCGATATCTTGAAAGCTAGAAGGCGCGGCCGTCCCTTTGGTTAGTGTCAACACAGACCGTTTTAGTACTAAGTGGAATTTGTTTGTTTTGCAAGTTGGTAAGGCGGAAGGGTGGTATAAAGTTCAAAGACATATAGGTAAACTTACTTATCTCTTAATACATAGATGAATGATCTATGAAAACATAGATGCACTTTTTAAATCATACTAATATTATAAATGTGAATGTAAGTTTGTTTGTTACGCTTTCACGCGAAAACTACTTAACCGATCATCATGAAACTTTGTACACATATTCTTGGAGGTATAAAAAGTAACATAGGACACTTTTATGTTTTTTTTATCTACTTGTTTGTTACGCTTTCATGCCTATGTTGATGTAGAGATAGATGGGACTCTGGAGACGGTTATAGGCTACGTTTTATTTCGGAAAAGTATATTCACGCGGGCGGAGCCGCGAGCAAAAGCTAGTATAAAATATTTTTTTCATGGAATTTATTTGTATGATGCAATATAATATTATCAACTGGTTTATCAATAAGTCGGTTAAATTACTAATATTAACTAGCTTTTGCTTGCGACTCCGTTTGCGCGGAAGCATAGGCGGAAGTCTACTCCGTCACGTTTGTCGTAAGTATGAGTCTAATCACTCTCTGAAAATCCTTGGATCTGCCATTCAAATTCCGTTAAAATCGGTACAGTCGTTTTAGAAATTATCCCAAACGAACAGAGAAAAAAAGACTTGTTTGGACTTTGGTAACGTGCACATAATCATAGAAGCTTGTGAAAAAATTTAATTTCGAAATCACAGACATACACTTTAAATTTATCTATATGTATAATATGGATGCGCTGACGTCTACTGTATACATTTTATTTATGTTTTTCATCTTTTTGGCGATAGGCTCGCCCCCTATCACGTGAGGGACGGAGATACGCTCGGTGAAATATGGGTGTACTGGTTACACCTCTGCCTACCCCTTCGGGGATTACAGGCGTGAGTGCGTATGTATGTATGTTTTCATCTGAACTAAATGAACCCACAAAAACTGGTGGGATAAGCAAAAAAAACTGACAATATTCTCGCAACAAAGTACCAGGAAAACAGATTGCGCTGGAGTTAGAAAAGCCGCACGTCTTCGCAATTATTCCTAACAGGTGTACTAGAATTTATTAGCTGTCTATACAGATAGTAGACCGATAATTACTGTGTAACTAATTAAAGTGCCAGTATGGGAGTGATGTCCGATCTTAATCGAAGATATTGGCCCTTAATTTATGGGTATTTTAATTGTGTTTTAGTGATTGAAAATTAAGTTTTAATCTATTTATGAGATAAGATATATGGCTAGGAAATTACTATCGGTAATGGATGGAAAAAGGATGCAGTTGCGTTGTAGGTTTATGAAGGAATTTAATTTAATTAAATGTCTTCTGTTAGTGCCTCCGTGGCGCAATGGGTGAGTAGCCGGCTGTGAAGCGAGAGGCCGCGGGTTCGATTCACGCATGTTTGTGTCATCTACAAATATTTGTTTCTGGTCTGCGTATTTTCTCCCCAGTGGGGTTGATGTCCGGAAGACGGCCGGTCGTATAAACTACAAGCCAAATCTTTCTGTAACATGTGTCAAAAAGCATGTTACTACCCGACCCCACTTCAAGTGGGATATGGGCAGGTGGAAGAATAATAAAATATGTCTTATGTTAGTCTAAGGGCAGAATTAAATAAATTATAAATGTGAAAGTTTGGATGTTTGTTAGTCAATCACGCTTTAACGCCTGAACGGTTTTGGATGAAATTTGGCACACAGATAGGCCATGACCTGGATTAGGACTTAGGCTTGGAAAAGGTCATTCACGCGGGCGGAGCCGCGAGCAAAAGCTAGTATCCAAATAATTGGCCCACGTTGTAACCATTTAGCAAACACTGACACTGAGAAAGTAAACGCCAAGTACAATAATAATAATGCTTTATTAGTTAGTAACTTAGGTCATTTACTGCCCGACCCATATAGAATTTAATTAATTAAGAAAATGAAAAAAAATAAGTATAAAGTTCAACATTAAAGAATATCATTTAGGTTTATTATATTATTTATTAGATTCCATTTGAATACACTAATTAGGTTAATTTTACTGATATTTAGACGCGCGACTTTTATAGTGTGCATTATAAAGATCAGTCTTTTAGAGATGTTAGTGTAAAAGAAATAGAAAATCGCACGGTATCGGTACCGATTGTGGTATGGCCACAGTCCCACTCCTCCTCCTTGCGTCGATTTCCCAATGCTGACGGTAGACAGCGGCCTGGCTGTGCTCTGGCATTGCTGAGGTCTATGGGCGGCGGTAACCACTTACCATCAGGTGGACCGCCCGCTCGTCTGTCTATCTAGGGCAATAAAAAAAGGAAAAAAAAGGTACTACCATAATGTGGCAGCGGACCATACCGACCACGTTTTACGTACCTAAAACATTTCGTACAAAGTTGTAGTATGTATCATTTGACTATATACACACGTATATTGCTCAATTATCACGATTTTTACCACCTATCAACAATAAGTCACGGCGATATGTGTGACTGCACGTTTTCACGCTTGTTACAATGTGTAGTGAATTTCTTTCATGTTCACCGTTCAGTACACAAACAATTTGCAGTATTGAATTGATGCAAATTAAAAGAAAATACCGCATATAATTTCCATTTCATACATACATACGCATTCACGCTTGTAATCCTCGAAGGGGTAGGCAAAAATGCTTGCAATCATCGGAGGAAAGATTTGATTGTTTGTTTGTTTGCATTGAATAGGCTCCGAAACTACTTAACCGAATAGAAAAATTCTTTCATTGTTGGGAGGCTAGGCTTAGCCGTGAGCAAAAGCTAGTACCTAATAAAAATCAAACAATATTATAAGCAAATGTAACAAATGGACCGCGCCAGCTGTCATCAAGTACCATTGCGAATAGGACGTGAATTAATAAAGATAAACCTAACATAGAATGACCAATCAAAACGAACGCATTAAGATATCCTGCGATAAATAATCGCACCCACCAGTCGCCCGTATACTACCCCGCGCCCCACCTATCTAATAAATTATGACAGGTGGCGTACAAGTGGACCGCGCCCGGTGACATCATTATAGTATCATTGTCAACATCATTATACTAATAGTTCATGGACACGAGAGCTGGATTAAGGGACCTAGGTTTTACTGACTGACTATACCTAGGAATTATTGAATTATGTTCGTGTGTATTTAATTTGTTTTATAGCATAGGCCGGCGACGACTTGATGGTACGCCCACAATAACAGAATAATCCTGGGCGCGTTGCCGACCTTGAAGGAAAAGGATAATTCAGTGATTAAGAAGGGGACGAGGATTTGGGACTCCGCATATACAACGTGTTATAGAAAGGGGCGGGCAAATTTAAGCAATGTATAGTATAGGGTATAAGTATTTTAACTCTCATAGTACCAAATCCGATTGCATTGCTAGGACAATAATTATAGAATTTTCTTTTTTATCGAATGAGTAACATGTCGATATCGACTTTCAACTTTGGACAACACTAAATGATAATCAATGATACTATAAACCCCCTTTCATTTAATTATTTTATAATTAAAAAAACATTAAACAGTTGTCAAATGACAATATGTATTTATTTGACGAAGTCAGTTTGGCAATTTCTGATTTTATGAAGTATTATTACGAGTTCAAGAAGTATGTTGTATTTGACTAAAAACAAGTGTATTGGTACTTTGTGTTGGTGTAACTGATAACAGCATTTAAGAGGATCGTCGACTATATTAAGCCAAATTCATAGATGGAAGAACCGAGAATGAAGTCTAAAATGCTTCTAGATGATGCACATATATCGTCTTCAGCACACAATCTCTTTCAGGTGTTAATTTGTGTTTAAATTACAAGTTACGTACGTATGTCCGTAGAATTACGTAATTATTCAAGTTTATTAAAAAGTGAGTGTCGTTCATAATAATTAATAGTGATGTCATCAATCTTATCGATGTTAATAAACGAGTGATTAAAATTAACGTGAAATTTTTGGATGGCTTGGTTTTGAAAAGATCGGGTACATAAGTACGAATTGTAAGTTGTATGTAATGACCCTAAAATATGACCACACCTTTCTGTAACACGTTGTATATTTTTTCGTTTGAGATCAATCATGCGCGTTGCGTCGCCAAATGTAACAAATACGCCCGATTTCACGTTATTTTTCGCCTATTGTAAACCACTGTACTTTTTTTTATAGCATAGGCTGGCTAACGAGCAAGTGGGTCACCTGATAGTAAGTGATCTCCACCGCCCATGTACGCCCACAATACTAAAAGAATTATGGGTGCGTTGCCGACCTTAAAGAAAAGGGACGATTAAGGGATTGGGAAGAGGGGGATTTAGGCCTCCGGATATCTCACTCACCGTACGAAACACAGCAGCAAGCTGCTACTTCACGTCGGTTTTCTGTAGTGGTAACGACCCGGATGAGCCGGCCCATTCATGCTGTAAATAAAAGTGTCTACAGCGTGGCTCTACCACTCAAAATGGGCAAATGCTCAATATACACCCGATATCACGTTATTTTTCGCCTATATTCCTGTGGCTATTCATAAAAACCCTTCAAAATATAAATGCCCCATTTACCTGCCATCTTTCGTGACAGATTACGGATCAATGGAGAAGTTAGCATAATCGTGAGTCCGGCATTGTAATTTAACATTAACAGCAAGGTTGCGGCGCAGTCGTGACGATAAATACTGAACGACTCGAATATTTCCTCAATACATCCAGTTAATACATACATACGCACTCACGCCTGTAATCCCCGAAGGGGTAGCCAGAGGTGTAACCAGTACACCCACATTTCGCCGAGCGTATCTCCGTCCCACGATGTGATAGAGGGCGAGCCTATCCCCATACCGGGCACAAATTCCAAACTCTGGGCTGATACTGAGCATTTCGTAATAGAAAATCCCAATACCACTGGAAAAATGGAAATATTTATACAAATTTTGTAATCCAGATTGTATGGGATTTTTTTCATGGAAAATGTCACCACATGTAAGTGATCTCCACCGCCCATGTATGCCTACAATACGAAAATAATTATGGGTGCGTTGCCGACCTTTAAGGAAAGAGATAATTAAGGGATTAGGAAGGGGAGGGGGATTTGGGCCGCCGGATACCCCACTCACGAATGCTTCCACAAATGTAACATTCTCGCATTGAGAACAATCCAAAATCAATATGCACATTGTGTCTCCGGTAAATGTCAGTGTGGGCCGATGGAAAACCCGTTAAATGCTGACTCATGTATGTATCAGCAAGTGTGAGAAAGACTTTTTTTTATTTGTTTGAATGACAAGACGAGCAGATCGCTCGCTTGGTGTCACGGCTGCCCATAAATAGAAGCAACGTTACACAGAACTTTAAATTATAACGCACTGCATGGCACTGGAGTACGCTCGTCACCCCGAGACATAAGTTGTTAAGCCTCATAATACCTATTAATTTCACTGGCTTGAATGTCCTTAAAACCGGAACACAACAGTGTTTGCTTGGCGGCAGAAACAGACAAAGCGGTGATACCAAACCAGACGACTTCTCGCATATCTTGTATAATGTTAGACAGTATGCAAATAACATTTGTAGTTGTATACTTTATGGATCTTACGAGACTAGCGAGGAATTTCCGTGCATTCGGGCGTTTTGTTATACCTACTACTGGAATCAAGTTTGGCAGCTCGTATTAGAGGACCTATTAAATAACACCCGTTGTGCTTTACAATACTTCCTTTAGTTCATTGCCTCCAATGGCATACGTTTTCCTATGGAAAGAACTTTGAAAAAAAAACAACTGCTCCCATCTTTTTATTTGATTAATTTCGTTGCGGGATTAAGACAGGTTCGCATTCCCAGAGACTCACCGAGTACTCAAAACTGCTTTCTTTATGCTCTTTAGATTTTCAAGTCGGTTTTATTTTGATAAATATATTATGTAGTTAATTTATCTATATAAATAACAACTTTTTAACAAAAAAATAAAACCAACTCAGAAAACAATAAAAATAAACAATTCTAAAGTCGGTGTTTTCTACCTACTACTTACTACCTTTCCAGTTTCTACCATTACATTGCAATAGCACCGACTCAAAATGGTTTATTTTTAGCTTTTTAGTTTTTTGAGTCGGACTTTTTTTAAATAGTTTTTATTTCTCTATTTTTGAAGAAAGAATTCTAAAAATCAGTGGATTAAAAATTGTCGAAGTTAAAATCTTTCATATAAAATATTTTCTTATATTATTTCACCACTTTAGGAGTGGAATTCCTTTTTGAAATTAAAATGGGACCAACTTTCAAATGAAAAAAATATCATCCAAATCAGTCCACATTTGGCGGAGTTATGTATGGTTATATATACAAAAAAAAAACATCCGTTTCCTCCTCCGCACTTTTCGTCGGTTGATAAATAACATATCTACATTTTTATTTCATCAGTATAGTAAATATGTTAAAAACACCGAAGCCACAATCCAGTTTGTACACGGCTGCACTACTAATCAAAACGGCGCCATTTGCAAACTCGACAAAAAACAATTCGAAATTTAAATTCTAATCTCGATTATCCGCGATACGCGGCGCATGTGCGTAATCCCACCGATCTGAAGGCGTAATCGCGGGTCAACGACCGCCCGCGGCACAACTGACCAATGTCCGGTCATGGTCCCGTCTTGACACTGCACGTTCCATTTACGAATTTATGTGGCGATGATGATGATATGAAGAATTAAGAAAATACAATCGATACAAGGAATCGTTATCATACAGTACAGTCAACCAATAAAATGTATCATATTATTATGTTTTTATCATAAACTAGTTTACTAATAACTATGAGTAAATATACCTAACTTACCAATATTATCAATTTTGATGTGAAACCTTGATTTGTGAATATGTGCATATCCAATGTTTGTTAATCTATCACGCCTTAACGGCTAGAAGGATTTCCATGAAATTTGGCACACAGGTAGACCATGACCTGGATCACGACTATGGATACTTTTATCCTGGCAGTGTTGGTTTTTTTATAGCATTGGCCGGCAAACGAGCAAGTGAGTTACCTGATGGTAAATGATCTCCACCGCCTATGTACGCCCACAATACCAAAATAATCATGGGCGTATGGCCGACCTTAAAGTAAAGGTATAAGGGGTTGGAAAGGGAATTTGGGCTTCCGGATATCTCACTCACCGCACGAAACACAGCAGCAAGCTGCTACTTTACGTCGGTTTTCTGTGAGACATGTCGGACGAACCGGACCATTCATGCTGCAGACATAACTGTCTACAGCACGTCTCTACCACAGAGAGTTTTTCACGACATATTTTGTTTTAGGGAAAGAGGAAAGGCCACACTACTAGTGACACATCGATATATTACTTTAAATCGATAAATCTTATCACGCAAGGGGAGCTACGGGCTCAAGCTAGTGTAATATAATATTTACCTTATATTCTAACTAAGCATAAAGCTTATTAGGTGTTACGAGCCCTCGCGTGCGAGAGGCCGTCTAGCTACCACCGCTTTGTCTATTTCTATCGTCAAGCAGTAATGTGTAATCACTATTGTGTGTCTGTTTGAAGGACATTGAAGCCAGTGAAATTACTAGGCAATGGGCATTATGAGACTTTATGCCGCGAGGTGACGGAACTGAAATTGAACTACCCAATGCCATGCAGTGCTTTGTAAATCAAAGTTCTGTGTGGTGTTGCCTCTGTTTATAGACAGGCTTACGAGCAGCCTGCTCGTTCAGTCATTCAAGCTAATAAGTAAAACCAATGTAGGTTAATATTTTATCTCATCACGTCGGCGTCGGGAATTCCCCGTGGGAATATTTCGAGATAGTATATAAACCATTATTATCATAATATTCATAGAACAGATTACAAATAGGTTTTTATAACAGAGATCAGCAAACGTGCAAGTGTGTCCTGATGGTAAGTGATCTTCATCGCCTATGAATTCCACAATTCTCTTCTTCTTCCAGCTACCCTTATCCCACTCGCAGTGGGGTCGGCGCAACATACTTTTTAACACGTTACAGGACGATTTGTCTTGGTGTTTTTACGACCGGCCGCCTGCCTGACGTCAACTCCTCTGGAGAGGTCACAGTTGCACAACCTTAAAGGCAAGGAATTGGGTTTTGGAAAGGAAGGGAGGATTTGGGCCTCCGGATATCTCACTCATCGTATGTATCGGTTTTCAATATCCGGTTAAGCCGACCCATTTAAGTTGTAGACATTTTCTACAGCGTGGCTTTACCACTTATAAATTATATTGCAGTGCCAAGCCATGAGCTATGCCTTTGCGGCCCTTCTCCGTTGAGGCTTAGGAGCCCTCTCAATCGGGACGTCCTGGACGTTTAGAGCAGCACGAAGTTTTTACACTGCCATTCGTCTAGAGGTCGTATCAAGAAAAATGTACAAAGGCCGCACCCCCCCCACTATACGGCTACGAACCCGATGTCCTCAAATAGTCGCCTCTTACGACACACAGGTACCGTGGTAGAATTCTTCGATTGCCCCCCAATCCAAAGGGCGGGAGACGCCGGTCAGTCGTCTACCCGGCGCCTCCTTCGATCAGCGGGGTCAGATCCTTCCCGATCCCGTTCAGCGCTCTTCTGCTGCCACATAACCGGTTCGCAAAAGGAAATCACCGCACGTCACGACCCCCGTCTACCATGGCAACTACCACAGTCGGCACAGAGAGCTCTCTACCGACGACACATTATCGAGCTTAAGCTAACGTAATTGAATGAAGTCACATCTATTATTGGTAAAATATAGCATTAATCACTTAACTGAGGTCATTACTATCCATTTATTATCATTGCGCTATCAAATATGAGCAATAACATTCATAATCACTTATGGAGTCATTTAGTAATTTTATTTATGTGTCGGTTAGCATATTACGACAAAACTACAATCAAATTTTATATTGTGGCTCCGTCTGTGTGCAATGTTTTTGCTAATGTCGAGATAGAAATTTCACTATTATATTAAGAAAAAGATTCACGCGGCTGGAGCTGCGATCAATTGCTAGTTAGAGCATAAAATGGCTGACAGTGAAACTATTGTAGATTCTTATTCATCACTATGCAACCTTGTGTTTGCTACATTTCTAATAGAAACTGTTTTACCTGACTGCATGTTACATACAATTTGAATAGCAAACGGTCCCCGCGCATTATCATTCCTATTCATTCAAGGTCGCCTACAGAATTACTTACTTAAGTTTTAAATGGAAATTACTTTTAGAGTGGCAGACATTTTTGTCTGCAGCATGAATGGGCCGGTTCGTCCGGGCCGTTACCACTATCTCACAGAAAACCGGCGTAAAGTAGCAGCTTGCTGCTTTCGGTAAGTGAGATATCCGGAGGCCCAAATCCCCCTCCCCTTCCCAATCCCTTTACTTTAAGGTCGGCAACGTGCCCATGATTCTTCTGGTATTCTAGGTGTACATTGGAGGTGGAGATCACTTACCATCAGGTGACCCACTTGCTCGTTTGCCGGTCTATGCTATAAACAAAATCGGCTCTGTATTTTTTATTTGCTTGTTTGTGTCCGGTATCATTTTTAAAACCCCCTAATCCCCTTAATCTTAGTTTTTTTTTATTAGCTTAAATGACGAGACGTACAGGCAACTCGCCTGATGGTAACGCCACGTCTGCCCATAAACAGAAGCAACACAACACAGAACTTTGAATTACAATGCACTGCATGGCATTGGAGCGCAATCCAATATTCCATGCGATATTTTGTAATTGTAATGATTAAGTTGTGGTTGATGTTCACAGACTCCGTGGGGCGGGCGCAGCGGGCGAGTAGCCGGTTGTGAACCGTGAGGCCGTGGGTTCGATTCCCTCACCTAGACAAATGTCTGTGGGTGTTGTGGGACCGCAAGTCCCTCGTAGTTCCTTCTACTCACGATACAGGTTTACCTAGTGAGGGATCAGGACTATGTGTGTGACTGTTAGGTGTATTTATTTATTATGTAGGCCGGTTCAACCGCAGTGTCACCGCACATTTCACATACAAAACCTACGTTTAATGGCAGCTTTTTTGTCGCATTACGTACGGTCATTGAGGTTATCGGAGGCTCTAACATTTAAGAGCGGCCGCCTACTTTTTTATTTTATTGCATAGACCGGCGTACGAGCCAGTGGGTCATCTAATGGTAAATGATCTTCACCGCCCATGTACGCCCACAATAACAAAAGAGTCATGGGCGCGTTGCCGACCTTAAAGGAAAGGGATAATTAAGGGAAGGGGAGGTGATTTGGGCCTCCGGATATCTCATTATCCGTACGAAACGCGAGCCGCAAACTGTTACGTCGGTTTTTTGTGACAGTTACCTGACATTTACCTCCACGGAGAAGTCTAATCCCTGAAAATCCTGACTTGGAGACCCAAGATTCACGTCTAAGAGCCAAGGGATAAATTTATTGTGTGGTAGACCAGATTTTAAATTACAGCACCCGGCACTTTAAAAAAAGAGTAAAGAGTGAAATGAGAGAAGAGAGAAAAAAGTGTTTGACTGGTAAAGCCATGCTCTAAACAGTTTTGTCAACATGAATAGGCCGGCTCGTCCGGGTCGTTACCACTGTCTCACAGAAAACTGGCGTAAGTAATTGTAAGTATCCTGAGGACCAAAACTTCTCCCCTTCCCAATCCCTTAATTAACCCTTTCTTTTAAATTCGGCAACGCACCCATGACTCATTTGGTATTCTGGGCGTACATGGGCGGTGGAGATCACTTACCATCAGATGACCCATTGCCTCGCTTGTTGGCCTATGCAGTAAAAAAGAGTTACAAATTCTTAAAAATAGATATAGATTTATACATATACTTTTAGGTTTTCTGGGGTGAATCCATCTGTGTATGGACATGCTACTTATATACTTACAGCTCGAATAAGTCACTAATAGATCAGAAACGATTTATCAACGTACAAAATGACAGCTCGATATCCAGATTCCGAGTCGACAGCAGAGTTCCATTTGATAGATGCAAGAAAATTACATTCATTGATGGCTCATCACCTGCACCCAAGCTGAAGCAGTGATAGCTCAGCGGGGAGTGGTATGGTCTGTCGAGACGAAAGTCGCAGGTTCGAAACCAGCCTCAAAAGCATTCACCTCTGACTTTTTTTCTGAAGTTATGTGTGTATTAATTGTTAATTATCACTTGCTTTAACGGTGAAGGAAACATCGTGAGGAAACCTGCGTACCTAAGAAGTTCTTCATAAGAATTTCGAAGGTATGTGAAGTCTGCCAACCCGCATTAGGCCAGCGTGATGGACTAAGGCCTAACCCCTCTCATTCAATAGAGGAGGCCCGTGCCCAGCAGTGGGACGTATATAATACAGGGCTAGTATTATTATCTGCACCCGATTACCAAGTAGAAAGTGTTACGCTCCGTCGAACACATTCGTGCTACAATATTATTACGCATTAGTACAGTATTGACATATGCAAATATGCGCCGTTTCGGATCGGCGGCCGTTCTGTTGCTTGAGATTTTCCCTTGCAAAATTGAAAGTAGATACGGACTGGTTGTCTTGTAAAGGGTCACACACGCGGCCTGAGCCCACACTCAGATAATAGTTGATAGCGATATTCAATATTTAGGTTCTATAAAATCCAGCCTTACAAGTATTGTGCGGTGGGTATCAAGATTTAAGAAGGACCGAAATCTTAAAGGTGGTAGAGACACCCTGTAGACAGTCTTTTCTATAGCATCCATTAGCCGGCTCGACCGAGTCGTTACTACTGTCTCACAGAAAAGCGACGTAAAGTAGCAACTTGCGGCGGTGAGAGTGAGATATCCGGAGGAGCCCAAATCTCCCACCCCTTCCTAATCCCTTAATTATCCCTTTCCTTTAAGGTAGGAACACACCCATGATTCTTTTTATATTGTGGATATTCATGGCCGATGGCGATCACTTACTATCAGGTGACCCACTTAATCGATTGCCGGTCTACTATAAATCAATAATCTTCATTGATATAGGTCCCTTCACTTACCAAAGATTCCAGGACACCAGCATAGCGAGCTTAGTTGCAATGCACAACTATCAATTAGACCGTGGTCAGCGAAGTAGAACCGAACGTCCGTGCCAATCACGCCACGTTATATATGACGTATTCACACATGCGCATAACAAATACTGGTATTGACGAATTAATATCGTGACACAACATATTTAGCTTTGTAGAGATGTTTGTAGATATTGAAAGAGTAGAGGAATGTTTGGAATCATTGCTTAAAAAGCAAGCCTTTAATCTACTGAATAAAATAAGCCACACCTAAGGTGGAAGGTCCCTGGTATGCGAGAGGCCGGCTGGGTTGGTACCACCGCTTTGTCTATTTCTGCCGCCAAGCACCAGTGTGTAAGCACTGTTGTGTTCCGGTTTGAAGGACATAGAAGCCAGTGAAATTACTGGGCATTATGAGACTTAACACCTTACGTCTCGGGGTGACGAGCGCAGTCCAGTGTCATGCAGTGCTTTGTTATTTAAAGTTCTGTGTGGCGTTGTTTCTGTTTATGGGCAGGCGTGACGCTTACCATCAGGCGAGCGACCTGCTCGTATCGTCATTCAAGCTAATAAAAATAAATTAATAAAAACCTTACGTAGTAGGCTAAGGTTCAGTATATATAGTGTATGTTTTTTTTCTCAGTACAGTCCAATGTCCACATGGGCCAAATCAACTAACTGCTTTTAATTAAGCCTCATAATGGAGCAGATACGCGACATTAATATTAATGTTATGGGTTCGTTGACCAGCAAGATTCGACGATTTCTTGTATTAGACGATTTATCCTGAGAAAAAAATAAGAAGCACAAAACATTTTTTTTTATTTTGTCCATTAACGGCCTAATATATTTTGGTCATAATTGCATTTGCTGCACTAAAAAAAATTGTGTTCTAATTGTGAAGCATTTGTCTGTCTAGAGATTTGTGTATGTTCTGTTCTGGGACATCATAGCTCTATTTATAAAAATAATAAATACACCCAACAGTCCCACACATAATCCTGACCCCACACTAGGTTAACCTGTATCGAGGGTATCAAAACTATGAGGGACTTGCGGTCCCACAACACCCAGACCCGAGACCAATATTTGTGGATGACACAAATATTGCCCACTGCGCCACGGAGCTGTATCATCGCTTGCTTATTTCTGCATTAAAAAGTCAGGACGTTCAGGACCGACGGTCCTCAAGCTCGCATTGGGACTCTCTAGTATTGCTAAAAGTAACTTAACCAATCAATAGCTCTACTTATTAGACTGCCTCGGTGGCTCAGTTTTAATCCGTACGCGTTACGATTGAGGCTAGCGCTGAGGTCTCGGGTTCGATCCTCGGGTCGGGTAGTGGTATTGGGTTTTTCTATTACGAAATGCTCAGCATCAGCCCAGAGTTTAGAATTTGTGCCCGGTATGGCGATAGGCTCGCCCCCAATCACATCGTGGGACGGAAATACGCTCGGCGAAATGTGGGTGTGCTGGTTACACCTCTGCCTACCCCTTCGGGGATTACGGGCATGAATGCGTATGTATGTATTAATTTACGAACTCCGACTTCCTTACAAACCGGTACAGAACGAAAGGATATTGCCCAACAGCCGGTCACTAACAAACATTATGAGACCGATTCACGAAGGACACAAGTGATAGGCAAATGTATTGAAAACGGGGACAAGATATTGCGATACTTTTTGTCACGCTTGACGATTTCATATGACATTACGAGAACTTTCAGTTTTAATTAGCTACACAGAAAAATCTATACAGACCGAGCTATGAGTGCGCAAGGAATGCGTTGTGCGAATGATGAATAAACTTTTGGATTGCTGATAGCGTAGTTATGGCACATCAATCGGTACACTTGTCACGTTGTGAGGAAACCACAAAAAGGACATACATACGCACGCACGCCTGTAATCCCCGAAGAATAGGCAGAGGTGTAACCACTACACCCACATTTCGCCGAGCGTATCTCCGTCTCATGATCCGATTATAAAAACAAAATATTTACAAGGTGGTAGGTCCCTCGTTTGCGAGAGGCCGGCTGGGTTGGTACCACCGCTTTGTCTATTTCTGCCGCCAAACAACAGTGTGTAAGCACTGTTGTGTTCTGGTTTGAAGGACATTGAAGCCAGTGAGATTACTGGGCATTATGAGACTTAACACCTTATGTCTCGGGGTGACGAACTCAGTCCAGTGTCCTGCAGTGCTTTGTTATTTAAAGTTCTGTGTGGCGTTGCTTCTGTTTATGAGCAGGCGTGGCGCTTACCATCAGGCGAGCGACCAGCTCGTCTCGTCATTCAAGCTAATAATAAAAAAATACGCATAATTCCTTAAACACCCAAGCAATGAAATGCAAAACGTAAAATAGTTAAAAAGAATCCCATGACGCGATATTACGTCGTTTTCGTCACGACCTTTGACTTTACCCCGAGGTCGAGCGGCGCCGGGCGACCCGACGCCCGTCTCCTCGAATATAGGGCGCGTTGGTTGATATAAACCTCACTCTGTGCTTCTCAAACTTGATTCACGCCCCTTCTTATCGATATTGTGATCTTTGCGATTTGGTCACTATCATTGTGGAAGGCCAAATAGTACCCGTAACCTTCTCAATCCTCATTCAGCGACACACCAATAATTATTGGTATTGTGGGTGTGGTATTGGTATTCTTGGGTGGTAGAGATTATACAGCGAAGCCTACCATAGCGTCTTTTTTAAACCAAACTTAAAGGACATGTCAATGAGAATGCCGAGGAAAAAATGTATTGACATGTTTTTTTTGCCAACAAGTTTTTCACAGAATTTGATGTATCTGCTATGACTGCTGAGGCAATTTAGCAACTCCTTGATGGAGACCATTAAATTTCCATTGTGTAAAAAAAATACAATCAGGGTATGTTTTATAATTAAATTGGGCTTTGTATTTACACTCGCAATTTCATCCGATACTATCCTTAATCAACAACTTTGCGATTTGTTCATTTGTATATTTTGTTCATATATTTTACCACTATCCAACAAAAAACCTACGTGAAGCACTAACTTGATGTTGCGTTTCGTACAGTGAAGTTTCCGGAGGCCGGAATGCCCCCTTCTCTTCCAAATCCTCTCTTTATTGGCATGCATGATTCTCTCCCATTGTGGGTGTCCATGGGCGGTGAAGATAGCTTACAATCAGGTAAACTACCTGCTCGATTGCCGACCTTTTCTATAAAAGAACATGCGAGATGACCAACTTTGTCTTAATACTGATTGCTTCCAGTACACCACGGCACTCATATAATATAATATTTAGCTTCAATGATAATTTAACGATATACAAATATTACAGATAATTTAATTAACTTTAAGTTGTGATCACAAATTTAAGTTGTATATTATATATTGTATTATTTGTATGATTAATATTAGGTATTAGGTATTAAATTTAATTAATCGAAAAATTAAACAGATTTATGTTCTATTTATAAAGAAGAGTTTTTTTTATCATCCGACGGCCTTGTAACATAAAGGTCGACCTCAAATTACGATAGTAATATATGTATATAGGAGATACTTATCTTTGTAAACACTCAGCACATAAATCTGTGCGTATCGTGACAAAGTTCAATAAGGTTAAAATGCATAAAACCCAAGACTATACATATTTGTAATCACTATAAATAATTTTATTTGTATGACGAGGCAAGTTCGCATATATGTGTCACTGAGGAGGGTTGTAAACCCTTTCGCATCACATATGCTTGGTTTCTGAAAGGCTGATCAATGTTAAATTAACTAATCAAATGTCAAATCTCATGACAAGTCAAAATTGAGATGCTAGAAGCGTGATCAACACCTTTAATTTCACACATGTTAGCTAACATAACTTTCAAATTAATATGAAAAATCTTATGTCAAACGGTACTAAAGAGAGATCAAATATTATTATTTTTTTCACTAAATAACGTTTTAGCAACTCGAAATGATTTGACAGCGATGTCAAATAATCAAAATACACGGCGTTTGATTTTCTCAATGAAAATAACGTAGGATTATCACTTGATCGTTTATTAAGCTATCACCAGTCCGAAAAGCAGTTTCCTGTTGAGAAGAACAAGCAAGAAACCTAACGGTTGCTCTTTTTACACGGCACACTTCAAATTACAATAATCAATGTACAGCGCAGAATTACACTGAACTATGGACCGAAATATATTACGGTAACTCGGAACTTCACTTTGGGCAACGTTTATATACCATTATTCCAACCTTACGATCTCTAATGTCAACTATATTTCTGATTCTACTATTTTTTGAGTGATAGAGCCACGCTGTAGACAGTTTTGTCTACAGCATGAATGGACCGGCTGGACTGGGTCGTTACCACTGCCTCACAGAATACCAGCGTAAAGTAGCAGCTTGCTGCTGTGTTTCGTACGGTGAGTGAGATATCCGGAGGTCCAAATCCCCCTCCCCTTCCCAATCCCTTAATTATCCCTTTCCTTTAAGGTCGGCAACGCGCCCATGATCCTTTTGGTATCGTGGGCGTACATGGGTGGTGGAGATCACTTACCATCAGGTGACCCACTTGCTCGTTTGCCGGCCTATGCAATAAAACAAATGCGTAGATTGCTATTCGTGACACCCTTTATATCCATTCTGTCCCACTCTGTGAGTGAAATCACCTGATTAACAATGCTAAACACCCTCAAGATAAGGAAATGATGGAGAGTATCCAAAGTTAAATTCAGTATCCATGCTCATATTGCTACAACATGTACCTATATTGTCACAAATTACGATTGTGCCAAGATAAATAAATCTCTGAATTGTATTTTTCCTCTACGCCAAATGATAGCGTGGTTCTTAAATATCAGTTCCGCATTAAAATACAAATTGTTCACACTTCACACCTTCACATTGCTACCAATAAACCTGTGCTATATTTTTTTATTTAAACAGATCAGGGACCAAATATAGAATACGTTCGCAAACTGGGGAATAGGGAGGGGTTTCGCTTAGTATGACACCATTTTTTATTAACTACATTTATATAATATATACTTGTATATACAAGGTGTTATAGAAAGGGGCGAGCAAATTTAAGCAATGTATAGTGTAGGATAAAAGTATTTTATACTCCATAGTACCAAATCCGATTGCATTGTTAGGACATAATTATAGATTTTTCTTTTTTATCGAATGAGTAACATATCGATATCGACTTTCAACTTTGGACAACACTAAATGATAAACAGTGATACTTCAGACCTCCTTTCATTTAATTATTTTATAATTAAAAACATTAATCAGTTGTCAAATGTCAATATTTATTTGACACAGTCAGTTCGGCAATTTCTGATTTTATGAAGTATGATTACGAGTTCAAAAATATGTTGTTATGACTACAAACAAGTATTATGTATTGGTATTTTGTGTTCGTGCAACTGATAACAGCTTTTAAGAGGATCGTCGACTGTATTAACCCAAATTCATAGATGGACGACCCGAGAATGAAGTCTTTAAAATGCTTCTAGGGGATAGTACCTATATCGTCTTCAGCAAACACTCTTTTAGGTACTGATTTGTGTTTAAATTACAAGTTACGTACTTAGAATTGCGTACATTTTAATTAAGTTTATTAAAAAGTGACTGTCGTTCATAATAATTAATAGTGATGTCATTAATCTTATCGATGTTAATAAACGAGTGATTAAAATTAACGTGTAATTTCTGGATGTCTTGGTTTTGAAAGATCCGGTACATAAGTACTAATTGTAAAGTGTATGTAATGACCCTAAAATATGACCACACCTTTCTGTAACACGTTGTATATAATTTAAATGATGAAACGTTTTTTTTTATGGCATAGGCCGGCAAACGAGCAAGTGGGTCACCTGATGGTAAGTGATCTCTACCGCTCATGTATGCCCACAATACCAAAAGAGTCATGGGTGCGTTACCGACCTTAAAGGAAAGGGATAATTAAGGAATTGGGAAGGGGAGGGGGTTTGGGCCTCCGGATATCTCACTCACCGTACGAAACGCAGCAGCAAGCTGCTACTTTACGCCAGTTTTCTGTGAGACAGTGGTAATGACCCGGACAAGCCGGCCCATTCATGCTGTAGACAAAAGTGTCTACAGCGTGGCTCTACCACTCCAGAATTGTGTCTTTATTCAGCGAGAAAAGCCTTATGGTGGGAGGTCATTTATTGTGACGCAGCGTGACAAGGCGAGGGAACTATTCAAAAACGGTGAAATTATGCGTCATTTATTTTACGAATGGTTTCTGAAAACTCAACAAACACAGAGTTGACCTCATATGGTGTTCCATTTGGCGCTAAACACTATCTATCTATACTTACCTTGACACAAAAACAATTTTGTACCCATTTTAACAGACTAAGCCCCCAATACGAAGGACACTGTGACCCACTTTGAGAACCAATAGCGAGCATTATTCGCAGTAGTCTATGCGTGCAGCCTGCAATGCGACTGCGCTTTGACCAAGTTACCTAACCACGTAAAAATTGTAATTGTTTTTTTTTTTATTTTTATAGCATAGGCCACCAAACGAGCAAGTGGGTCACCTGATGGTAAGTGATCTCCACCGCCCATGTACGCCCACAATACTAAAAGAATTATGTGTGCGTTGCCGACCTTAAAGGAAAGGGATAATTTAGGGAATGGGAACGGGAGAGGGTTTGGGCCTCTGGATATCTCACTCTCCGTACGAAACGCAGCAGCAAACTGCTACTTTACGCCGGTTTTCTGTGAGAAAGTGGTAACGACCCGAACGAGCCGGCCTATTCGAGCTGTAGACACAAGTGTCTACAGCGTGGCTCTACCACTCTATAAAGTTTGTTTAAGTATAAAATAAAATACTGAATAAAGTAACGACGTGACTACGAGTACTTCGTCAGATCAGTTGATATATTAGAAGAGTGATAGTACATACATATACACACTCACGCCTGTAATTCCCGAAGGGGTAGGCAGAGGTGTAACTAGTACACCCACATTTCGCCGAGCGTATCTCCGTCCCACGATGTGATAGGGAGCGAGCCTATCGCCATACCGAGCACAAATTCCAGACTCCGGGTTGATACTGAGTATTTTGTAATAGAAAAACCCAATACCACTTTAGCCGACCCGGGGATCGAACCCGAGACATCAACGTTAGCCTCAATCGTAACGCGTACGCATTACAACTGCGCCACCGAGGCAGTCGTACAGATACTATACGAATAAACAGTTTGCGAGGTCCTGTATACGCAAAAGCTAGCGCCTCGCTTGTGACTCGGCTCGCGCTAGCACGGATCGATTCACTGGACCATTACGGTACAACTGAGAAACTAGTCACGCGTGAGTTATCTCGTTAGCTACAAGGTGGTATGACCCACGTATGCAAGAGTCCGTCTGGATTGGTACCACCGCTTTGTTTATTACTGCCGCCAATCACCAGTGTGTAAGCATTGTTGTTTTTCTGGTTGAAGCCAGTGAAATTACTGGGCATCATGAGACCCTTATGTCTCGGGGTGACGAGCGCAGTCCAGTGCGGTGCTTTGTAATTCAAAGCTCTGTGTGGTGTTGCTTCTGTTTATAGGCAGGCTTACCATCAGGCGAGCGACTTGCTCGTCTAGTCATTCAAGCTAATAAAAAAATACTACTAAGCCGACAGGAAAAATATCCTCTACCCATAGATCTCTGATAAGATCTGACCGTTTACTTGTTGCTGTTTGGAAACGAGTTCTCGGAACCCTTTTGGTACACAATGCCTAGCGCGGAACAAGAGAAAGTGAGCGGTCTAGTGCGGCCACTGAACTGGCACGCGGGACTCCGTGCCGTTTTGGAGGTCAATTATAATACACAAGACGTCGGGAACGGGGTACTCTGTTCGATTTTTTTTTATGCCGGCACACGAGCAAGTTGGTCACTTGATGGTAAGTGATCTCCATCGCCTATGTACGACCACAATACTAAAAACATCATGGGCGCGTTGCCGACCTTAAAGGGAAAGGATAATAAAGGGATTGGGAAGGATATATCACCCACCGTACGAAACGCAGCAGCAAACTGCTACTTTACGTCGGTTTTCTGTGAAACAATGGTAACGACCTGGACGAGCCAGCCCATTCATGCTGTAGACAAGTGTCTGCAGCGTAGCTTTACCACTCATGTTTTTTATTTGAAAGGTGTTATTTTTCATGTCCTCTTTGGCTTTTACGTGGTAATGAATTGTGTGGACTGTGGGAAATGGGACCTAGTCGGTTGGTCGTCATTTCAGCAATTACAAAAACATTTTTCTCGTGATTGAATTCTCAGGTACAAGCGACGTTGAATCGTTGGGCACAGTTATGTATTTTGAATGACGAAACAAGCAGATGATGCCTGATGGTAACTACCACGCCTGCCCATAAACAGACGCAACTGCACACAGAACTCTAAATTACGAAATACTGCATGGCAATGAACTGTGTTCGTCACCCCGAGACATGAGGTGTTAAGTCTCGTAATGCCCAGTAATTTCATTGGCTTCAATGTCCTTCAAACTTAAACACAACAGGGCTTATTGGACAACGCAGCCTTATAAATGTCAGTTTTTTGTATCCTCATCTCTATCATGTGATAAATGCTTTCCATGTAAATGAGGCATAAGGAATCAAATCCAAGACACCATGCAACAGGGTCTCATTTCTCTGATGAAGTATGTTTAGAATTAAACCTAACACTGCTCGGTATAATAACACTGCCTCGGTGGCGCAGTTGTAATGCGTACGCGTTACGACTAAGGCTGACGCTGAGGTCTCGGGTTCGATCCCGGGTCGGATAAAACTGATATCGGGTTTTTCTATTAAGATTTGCTCAGTATCAGCCCGGAGTCTGGAATTGTATGGTCGGTATGGCGATAGGCTCGCCCTCTATCACATCATGGGACGGAGATACGCTTTGCGAAATGTGGTTGTACTGGTTACACCTTTGCCTACTTTGCCCTTCGTACAAGCGTGAGTGCGTATGCTCTGTATAATTCTGTCAATGTCGAAAAAACACCATAAAGCATCACAAGTTTATATTTCATTTATGGTGCATTGCGGGAGAAGCAATATCGATGTATGCACTAGTGTGCTCAACCTTGAACCCACGACCCGACGATTGTTTACCTCTGAGTCAAAGCGAGCACCTACGCGCAACGCACGCGCAGGTATTTGTTAGCACTTTCTTTACATGAGAAATCACATAATAAATAAATCGAATCGTACACAAACTTGACACTTAGAATTGCTATTCCATTCCACAGATTCGCTACTTATAAAAAAACATTTAATAAAATAAAACCGACTCAAAAAAAAATATACTCTTGGGATTAGTTTCGAACCTGCCACATTTTTAGATTTGATTGAATGACGAGACGAGCAGGTCGCTCGGCTAATGGTAAGCGCAACGCCTGTCCATACACAGCTCGTCCTTCAAATCGAAACATAACAGAGCTTAAACACTGCGGCTTGGCGGCGGAAACAGGCAAGGCAGTGGTGCCAACCCAGACGGCCTCTCGCATACGAGGAGGCCTACCACCTAGTTGCCTAGTTATTAATGATGTTGGTCATTAGCAATTAACTGTTGAATCCTTAATGCGTTCCTTACTTCCTAGACAATCGACCAAACTTTACCGTAATATCGTAACCACAATTTCTTTTTTTATAGCTTAGACCGGCACACGAGCAAATGGGTCACCTGATGGTAAGTGATCTCCACCGCCCATGTACGCCCACAATACAAAAAAAAATAATTATTTAATTAATGAAAAAATAAATTTAAATTATGAGCGCGTTGCCGACCTTAAAGGAAAGGGATTAGAAAGGGGAAGTTGGGGCCTCCAGACATCTCACTCACCGTACAAAACGCAGCAGCAAGCTGCTACTTTACGTTAGTTTTCTCTAAGACAGTGGCAACCGCCCGGACGAGCCGGCCCATTCATGCTGTAGACAAAATTGTCTAAAGCGTGGCTCCACCACTCAAAAATGGACTACTATTACTTTCTGGACAATCGACCAAACTTTACCGTAACTACTGTACCGTATACAAGAGACGAAGGATTATTACCGTAACTACACAACTTTTATTACTCCACATCGCCTGATCACATGACGTCTTCAGACAATCTTGTGAAGCTCCCCCCCCCCTCCTACTTTCCACTCGGGTAACCAAGACCGTATTGATCCGGTACTAAAATACAATTCGAGGACAGGTACGGCGCACTCCTTACAGTTTAACATTTGTATATTTATCCGACTTCAAAAAAGGAGGTTCTCAATTGATCATTTCTATGTTATCGTTTATGTAATTTACAATGTAAAGTTTGATGTTAACTCGTTGAGAATACAATTCTATCAATTTGAATCGTCATAAAGTCAATATACTTTCTGTTCTAAACGATATCGTTTTTTATATTATCATTATAAGCGTTAATGACGAGACGAGCAGGTCGCCCACCTGATGATAAGCAAAAAAGATGTACTTATAAAAAAAAGCGTGTAATCAGCCCATAAACAGAAGTAACACCAATCAGAACTTCGAATTATGAAGTACTGCATGGTACCATGGCGCTCATCACTCCAAAAAATGAGATGTTAAGTCTCATAATGCCTACCACCTATAAAAGAGTTTCAATAAAGTAAGTATGGCATCTCAGCTACTCAATTAATTGGTCTAGTGCCCAAATTAGGAGCAAACGTTCTAAATTAGTCAAAATTTTAGCGCCTTACCGTTACTACCGACATCCTGTGAAGGCTTAAAAAAATACGCACTCATTCCCGTAATCCCCGAAGGGGTAGGCAAAGGTGTAACCAGTACACCCACATTTCGCCGAGCGTATATCCGTCACAAGATATGATAGGGGGCGAGCCTAACGCCATACCGGCCACAATTCCAGACTCCGGGCTGATACTGAGCAATTCGTAATAGAAAACCCTAATATTACTTTTACCCGACCCGGGGATTGAACCCGAGACCTCAGCGTCAGCCTTAGTCGTAACGCTTACGCATTACAACTGCGCCACCGAGGCAGTTCTGTGAAGACTTGAAAATATAATTTATACTTTTCATTGGCGAAATGCATCATAAGCGAACTGCCATGCCAGGAAAAAAAAATACATCTGTAAGGAACTCTTTGTCGAAATGTATTTCAATTCCAAGTAAGCTACCACTTCATGTTTAAAAAACACAACCATTAACACGCTCCCTAAACAAAAAGGCCATTTTTCGTTCTTAACGCTGGAAAAGGCGTCTTTTCATTCGCTCGGCTTTTGTTTTCAGATGACGTGTGCTTTGCGAATGGAAGGCATTATTTCCAACTTCCAACCGTCCAATATACAGGGTTAGAGTGAACGAGTGGACACTATCGATCGTATCGTTAACGTATCCTTGCTTTTGGAATTGGGCGAGTCTCCAATTATGACGTCATGTTTAACCGTATTGGATTGAGACTGAAATCCCCAAACTTCAGTTGAATCATGATTGTCCACGACTACTATCAGAGTGGTAGAGCCACGCTGTGACAGTTTTGTCTACAGCATGAATGGGCCAGCTCGTCCGGGTCGTTACCACTGTCTCACAGAAAACTGGCGTAAAGTAGCAGCTTGCTACTGCGTTTCGTACGGTGAGTGAGATATCCGGAGGCCCAAACCCCCTCCCCTTCCCAATCCCTTAATTATCCCTTTCCTTTCAGGTCGGCGACGCGCCCATAATTCTTCTAGCTTTGTGGGCGTACATGAGCGGTAGAGATCACTTACCATCAGGTGACCCACTGGCTCGTTTGCTGGCCAATGCAATTAAAAAAAATCGTGTGATTTTAAATTGCTGAACATGGATCTATAATAATCGGGTAATTATTATCAAAAGGTGTAGGTAACATGTCCAAATTTAGTTGCTTTTAATAAATATTCATAAGTTTTTAGGAATTGAAAATTGACTAGCAAATCTTTTTTTTTTATAGCAAAGGCCGGCAATCGAGCAAGTGGGTCACCTGATGGTAAGTGATCTCCATCGCCCATGTACACCCACAATACTAAAAGAATTATGGGTGCGTTGCCGACCTTAAAGGAAAGGGATAATTAAGGGATTGGGAAGGGGAGGGGGTTTGGGCCTCCGGATATCTCACTCACCGTACGAAACGCAGCAGCAAGCTACTACTTGACGCCGGTTTTCTGTGAGACAGTGGTAACGACCCGGACGAGCCGGCCCATTCGTGCTGTAGACACAAGTGTCTAGATCGTGTCTTCATTACTTTATTTCTTCTGCATCTAAACGAATGCCATGTCTAAAAATATAGTTTAGATACTAGCTGTAAATTTCCCTTTAAATTTAAATGAACATTTACAGCTATACTTAGAGACGTAAATTAACTTAAATCACCAATTCATCTTTTTATAGAATATAATTATTTCTATATAGCAGTGATAGCTCAGTGGGGAGTGGTATGGACTGTTGAGACGAAAGTCGCAGGTTCGAAACCAGCCCCAAGTGCATACACCTCTGACTTTTCTAAGTTATGTGTGTATTAATTGTTAATTATCACCTGCTTTAACGGTGAAGGAAACATCGTGAGGAAACCTGCATACCTGAGAATTTCTTCATAAGAATTTCGAAGGTATGTGAAGTCTACCAAGCCGCATTAGGCCAGCGTGGTGGACTAAGGCCTATCCCCTCTCATTCAGTAGAGGAGGCCCGTGCCCAGCAGTGGGACGTATATAATACAGGGCTAGTATTATTATTATTATATAATTATTTCTCAGAGAGGTCGATTAAAGATCATTTCTGTACTCAGCAACGTAAAGCATTTTTGTACTCAGTAATGGCACAAGGCATTGACCAGCTTTGACTATCGATCGATACGATTGATCTGATTCTAGACAATCATAAAAACATTCAAATTTCATATATCTTACTTAAATTCGTTGGTATACCATTTTTTTTATCTCTATCTAATTCCCAAGAAATAGCCATACATTACCAAATGAGCGGAGCTTTTATCACTAGCGAATACACGGTATCTGGGTCGCGTAGTCTGTATTTCTAATCAATTGTCTCCACTCGTTCGACCTTGTACGTCAGCGATTGTGAGGGCGTTGACACCTATGTCATCATTCACAACCTGGCCTATGGAATGGTTATAGATTTGATGGAAATGGACTTTGACGTGTTTACTTGTGATTGAATGTGACGTCATCCTACTATTATTATAAATGTGAAAGTTTGGATGTTTTTGAAATTGGATGTTTGTTAGTCAATCACGCGTTAACGTCCAAACGGTTTTGGATGAAATTTGGCACAAATGTAGATCATAACCTGAATTAGGACATAGACTTTTACCCCGGGAAAGGTCGTTCATGCGGGCGGAACCGCGAGAAAAAGCTAATACATAATAATTACCTAACACACGCACACACAACACACATATCGACCATTCTCGTCTTGATCCATGAAAACTGAAATGTAAGTTGTATGTAAAATGGAACTCTAAGAACGAAGCAAAAAGTGATTACAATAGGTACTTCATTCGGTTTTCATTAGTTTAATACAATACATACAATAATTATGTTGTTCAATAATAAAACACGCAGCTTCTAATGCAGTTTTTTTACTCCTAGATACTACTGTCTTAATGAAATTTCTGGATTGTCTCTTTGTAACGACTTGTAGTAAAATATATACGTATCTGAACTATAGTCATTGCCCCGTAGCGCTTGGAATAAAAACTAATAGGCACTTAGTTTTGATTCCAAGTTTTACGAGTGGTAGAGCCACGCTGTAGACAGTTTTGTCTACGGCACGAATAGGCCAGTTCGACCGGGTCGTTACCACTGTCTCACAGAAAACCGATTTAAAGTAGCAGCTTGCTGCTATGTTTCGTACGGCAAGTGAGATATCCGGAGACCTAAATTTTCCTCCCCTTCCCAATCACTTAATTATCTCTTTCCTTAAAGGTCAACAACGCGCCCATGATACTTCTGGTATTGTGAGCGTACATGGACGGTGGAGAACACTAACCATCAAGTGCCCCACTTGCTAATTTTCCAATCAATGCTACAAAAAAAGTACTTAACTATTCAAATTTACATTTCGTTTTATAGAAATAATAGTATTAGCGACTTCGTTTAAATATTTCAAAATGAATAAGATACTCATTTGGAACGTGACAGTGGGTAGGCAATACCTATGTTATTTTATAAAGGATTACTAAATCGTAAAACAGTTCTCCTTGATCTATCAACTCGACAAGACTTTCAAAATACATTAACAAAAATGTCAAACCTATATAACTAGAGTCTAATAGTCAAACCTGTTTCAAAAATGTAATAACCCACTTTTCAAAAATGTTATGTCTGCGAAATACACCAAAATACAATACAGACAATAAAAAAGTAGATATGTATTGGTAGCCATTTATGTTGCCACTCAACTAGACATTGGTAGCTATTCTGTTGCCAACCAACTGAACATTGGTAGCTATTCTGTTGCCACCCAACTAGACATTGGTAGCTATTCTGTTGCCAGCCAACTGAACATTGGTAGCTATTCTGTTGCCAACCAACTGAACATTGGTAGCTATTCTGTTGCCACCCAACTAGACATTGGTAGCTATTCTGTTGCCAGCCAACTGAACATTGGTAGCTATTCTGTTGCCACCCAACTAGACATTGGTAGCTATTCTGTTGCCAGCCAACTGAACATTGGTAGCTATTCTGTTGCCAACCAACTAGACATTGGTAGCTATTCTGTTGCCACCCAACTAGACATTGGTAGCTATTCTGTTGCCAGCCAACTGAACATTGGTAGCTATTCTGTTGCCCACCAACTGAACATTGGTAGCTATTCTGTTGCCACCCAACTAGACATTGGTAGCTATTCTGTTGCCAGCCAACTGAACATTGGTAGCTATTCTGTTGCCACCCAACTAGACATTGGTAGCTATTCTGTTGCCAGCCAACTGAACATTGGTAGCTATTCTGTTGCCAACCAACTAGACATTGGTAGCTATTCTGTTGCCAGCCAACTGAACATTGGTAGCTATTCTGTTGCCACCCAACTAGACATTGGTAGCTATTCTGTTGCCAACCAACTGAACATTGGTAGCTATTCTGTTGCCACCCAACTAGACATTGGTAGCTATTCTGTTGCCACCCAACTAGACATTGGTAGCTATTCTGTTGCCAACCAACTGAACATTGGTAGCTATTCTGATGCCACCCAACTAGACATTCGTAGCTATTCTGTTGCCAACCAACTAAACGGAAGTGAAAAACCAAACCCAAAATAAGTCATTACTAGTTCAGTCCAGTTTTGGTTAAAAGTCAAAGTAATGAATATAAATATAGAAATCCCTCCAAAATTACTTATAAACCTATAAATTCCAGTCATTAAGTTTAAGTAGCCTAGTTTAGTTGGTGACAACAGAATAGTTTCATTATCTAAATTTCAGGACATATCTCGCGCGGGAGAGAAATAACTATTGACGACATTTATCTCGGGTAAAAGTGTCAACATTCGATAAAATTACGTCATCAGGGTTCGAAAGACAAAATACCACACACAGGTTGAAAGTACTATTATGTCTACTGTTGACATTACGAGTCAAGTATTCTATGCCACCATGTTAGCTTCGATAGACATAGAGATAACCAGATAAAACTGATGTTCACGACAAATCGAGTCGACAAAATAATTTCGTGTTGCATATACTAAGCATACAGGTGTGGATTAGACATCTCACGCCAATATCAAAATGCCTAGAACAAGATCAATCCCAACGAGACGACACGACAACAAAAACCTTCCATTCTAAATCCTTACAGATATTAAAGGAAATTCTTTGTGTATGTATGTATGACTCAAAATGTGCGAAGTGCAAATGTTAAGAACAATGGAGGTTCGCATTTGTTTAGCAAGTGCGATGATTAATAAAACAAACTCACCGATGGAAGCTGTTTGTTCGCGCTTCAGACTTGCGGGTCGGATGCGTGGTTCAACGTGTTTGGGAAAAGAAAGGACTCGTGTTTTAGGTATTGAATTTAAGAATTTTTTATGTGTTAAATGTGTTGTATGAAAAAGCTTACGAATGGATTGGTTGATTGATCTGAAAAGCATATTTATATTTAAAATTTTAGGAAAGATTTTATCCGTATAGTCTCTGGTCTGGTTACATAGATTCCTTCAAAAACAAATCGAAAATGTTCAAATATGCAAATATATTTTTAACCGACTTCAAAAAAGGAGGAGGCAATTTTATTTGACCGGCAGCGACACAGGCTCCTATAGAATTTGATATTTTTAACTTTTCAGTGTTTTTATTTTGAAGTCGGTTTCTAAGTTTTTCTAAACGTTATTTTATCTAACCCAGTGTTAGATTCTAAAGTGCTGCGAGACATACTTAACTAGGTTTCCAAGCAGGGCACGTTCTCAGGCATCCATCCAGCCAGAAACATAGACTTTTTGTAAACTATAGCAACTATATAGATATTATTTCTAAAACTAGCTGCGCTGACACAAAATATATTAGAACTAGAGCATATGAATGATAAGATAAAGTAATAATACATAACGCATACAGGAAAAACAGTCATTTAAATTCCAGACGAATTTTTATTCAACCATTTGCAAGTCTAATATACTTGTGCATGCATTTGAAAATCAAATGTTTCATGTGCACAAACAAGAACATGAGTTTAGCATTTTTTTGTCATAACTTGCAAAAAGTGATTTGATCATATGATAGTTTTTGATTAACCTAGATTTTACGTAAAGGTTAAGTAAGATACATGTGAAGTACACATCGAAATAGTTATCTTATTTAGATGAAAGAACAGGATAAATAAAATTCAAAATCATTGTTGATGTACTAAAAAGCTCATGGTGGAATGTTTAGTTAAATATTTAAACATATATTTGTTTTATGGAATACGAGCAAGTGGATTATTTGATGGTAAGTGATCTCCACCGCCCATGTACGCCCACAATACCAAAAAAATCATGGGTGCGTTGCCGACCTTAAAGGAAAGGGATAATTAAGGAATCTGGTTGGGCCTCCGGATATCTCACTCACCGTACGAAACGCAGCAGCAAGCTGCTACTTTACGCCGGTTTTCTGTGAGACAGTGGTAATGACCCGGACAGAAGACAAAAGTGTCTACAGCGTGGCTCTACCACTCATGATTGCTACTATTCTATACTACATATTCTATCATTGCTACTAAACATACGGTATATTAAGTAAATAATTATACTGCCTCGGTGGCGCAGTTGTAATGTGTACGCGTTACGATTGAGGCCAACGCTGAGGTCTCGGGTTCGATCCCCGGGTCGGGTAGTGGTGTTGGGGTTTTCTATTACGAAATACCCCAGTATCAGCCCGGAGTCTGGAATTTGTGCCCGGTATGGCGATAGGCTCGCCCCCTATCACATTATGGGACGGAGATGCGCTCGGCGAAATGTGGGTGTACTGGTTACACCTCTGCCTACCCCTTCGGGGATTACAGGCGTGAGTGCGTATGTATAATTATAATATAAATATATAATATTAGCCCTGTATTATAATTTTTTTATATTTGTTCAATTTTCTAAGCTGCCTGTGTAAGGATAGTATCTCGCTTCTGTTTTATAATTTATTAATGTAACTATTTTTATTAATATGTCTATATGTCTATCTTCACGACCCAGAAAGGGCCAACAGGGTTTTTATACATACTGTATATGTCTCACTGCTGGATACGGGTCTCCTATACGAATGAGAGGCCTTAGTCCACCATACTGACCCAATATGTGTTGAGGCTACACATACCTTCGAAATTCTTATAGAAAACTTCTCAGCTATTCTGGTTTCCGCATATCAATGATAATCCTACTACTATTATGAATGTGACGGTTTGGATGTTTGTGAATATTTGGATGATTGTTAGTAAATCACGCCTTAATGGCTGAACGGTTTTGGATGAAATTTGGCACACATGTAAAATATAAGTTGGTAATCCAACTATATATAGGCTTTTATCCCGAAAAAGGCAGTCCACATGTGCGGAGCCGTAAGCAAATGCTAGTCAATGATAATTATCGCTTCAAATTTAAATCATAATTATTTTAAAATCTTTATTTTCAATATTACTCATAACATAACATCCGCGACACTACACCACGTGTTGGAAAATGCCTATCCATAGATGTCAGCGACCTCGTGAATTAGGCGCATCCTCCTCAGTTTTGTTTTACGACGACAGTCGACACTCGACAGCCCTGTCTTCCTTAAGTGGGATGGTTTAATGAGTTTAATTTTAAGTGCCGGCACCTCTAATAATTCGTTGGTAAAGAGCTGTCATCGTATTTTATCGAGCTGTGGTGTGCATAGACAATAATCATGATAGAACCACCATAGAAATACGTTATTTATTGTTGGAACTTGTAATTACTGGATATGTTTTTTTTCCCTTATTCCTTCCTCACCTTTCCTTAACATAACCACGAGTGCTGGCTTGCGAAACCATAGCTTCGTGGTCTCTTCCATCTCGGCTCAGACCAAGAGGATCGCAATATCTTACTTCTGTCGGACCATAAAGCTGAAAACGGAGTGTGAAGAAGCAATTAAGCAGGCCTGCATAATTCTGCCGGTCTGCAATAGATTCAGTGTCTATCGTTGGTTGACAGTATTCATGGATTGCGCTACACTTACCGCCTGGTGTAGTGTAGTCACTTTGCCGAGCCAGGATAAAAAAATATATATAATAAGACAGGTCTCGAGGTGACGCGCGCAGCGGCAATGCCAAGCAGTACTTTGTAATTCAAAGTTCTGGGTGGTGTTCCTACTTTAACCGACTTCATAAAAGGAGGTTCGGCGCATATATTAGTAAATGATTCATTCGATAGAGTTTAGCTGCGATGTGGTCCCATATTTTGGTTAAGATCTGATGACCGAGTACGGAAGAAAAAAATGAAACTGATCAACGGACAACAGTACACTCGTCGCGATTGTGTTGTCTTGTATTGGAATTTACATGCTTTTGCTGTAACAACATACATACATACGCACTCACGCCTGTAATCCCCGAAGGGGTAGGCAGAGGTGTAACCAGTACACCCACATTTCGCCGAGCGTATCTCCGTGCCATGATGTGATTGGCGAGCCCATCACTATACCGGGCACAAATTTCAGACTCCGGGCTAATACTGAGCAATTTGTAATAGAAAGACTCAATATCACTTTTACCCGACCCGGGGATCCAACCCGAGACCTCAGCGTCAGCTTCAGTCGCAATGCGTACGCATTTCAACTGCGCCACCGAGGCAGTCAGTCTGCTGCAACTACGTTTTGTTAAAACTTCTTTTATTATCAGACGAGCAGAATCCTCAAGGAAAGAAGGAGAAACCTACTCCTTCCTCAAAGGCCGGCAAAGCACCGACAATTCCTCTGGTATTTATGGTGTCCTTGAGCAACGGAGATCATTTACTCTTGCTCAGTTATAAACTAAAATAAAATACATACATACGCACTCACGCCTGTAATCCCCGAAGGGGTAGGCAGAGGTGTAACCAGTACACCCACATTACGCCGAGCGTATATCCTATCGCCATACCGGGCACAATTCCAGACTCCGGACTGATACTGAGCATTTCGTAATAGAAAAACCCAATATCATTTTTACCCGACCCGGGATCGAACCCAAGATCTCAGTGTCAGCCGCAGTCGTAACGCGTACGCATTACAAATGCGCCACCGACGCAGTCTAAACTAAAAACTAAATAAAATGTTAAATAATAATCATATATAATATTGTACGTACATACAAATCGGACAATTAGTATGTACATTGATTATAAGTAGTGATTAACATCCTTTACCAGCGGAAGTTCTACAGGAAACAGAATACAATCACAACTTAATGTTCAAGTTTTTACTATCATTACCATTGGTTGAAGTGTGTAATCTTGGTATACACTATTGACAAAACCTGTTCAAGTTGTTCTGAGGTCGTGGGTTCGATTCCCACACAGAGACAAATGTTTGTCATCCACAATTATTTGTTTTGGGTCTGATACCCACAATACAGGTTAACCTAGTGTGGGGTCAGGACTATGTGTGTGACTGTTGGGTGTATATAATTATAAAAAAAACGTTTCCAAACTTCGTTGTGGATTAGACTTAGAGGCTTACACTTTATCCGACCATCGGATGTCGATATTTAAAACGAATACGTGTTTGCACGATACCAGTTCTAATTCGGCACAAACATAATTCTAAACATGTTTTTAAAACTAGTTCAAATTCAGCAACAACCAGGGAAACAAGTTAATAATACGTAATCTTTTTTAAACATTGTTATTTCAATGAATATTTTATTTTATTTTATATTATTTTCTTACATTATGGAACTGGATCAGTTTAATGAGTCGCGATATTTATGAGAATGGCGATATCCTTGGCGAGCTTATTTCCGTCCCATGATGTGATGGGGGGCAAACCTATCGCCATACCGGGTACAACTTCAGACTCCGGGCCGATACTGAGTATTTCGTAATAGAAAAACCCAATACCCTTTAACCCGGGGATCGAACCCGAGACCTCGGCGTACGCATTACAACTGCGCCACTGAGGCATTCGCCACCTAACTGCAAATTCTCCTATTGATTAATTCGTCCGATCCACGCAGTCGGAAATGTATTTTGAATTTTTGTGAGCGTGAATAGCTAGCTTTACTTAATAATATGCAAATCATTGAAGAGTTTTGGTATTTTAGACTAAAATATAAATAACTCAAGGCGAACATGTTAGAACAAAGGGACTTTTGTGTACGAAGCTTTAGTCTTATTATTTTATGCCAAGCCAGAGTCTGGCTATTGTAAATCCTAATCCACAAATGTCATAACTATTTTCTTTATCCGTGTCACCTAAAAAGTCTACACAAAGCCGATCAAATGAAAAAACATTTATCGCCCATTCATACTTTCGTATAAAAATACTTTCGTATTCAAACTAATGAGTTCACAATGCAAAAACCACAAACAACGGTTTTCTTTTTATTCTATAAAGCCACCGTCACACTCGATGGACCTGAGACCGATCTATGGTTCGACAATGGTGAAAGCACGGCTTAGCACCAACGAAAAACTAAAAACTGAACAAACACTGGCCGAACTGAACTGTATTTATCGATTATTTTTTTGCTGCCAGGTATCTTCGCTTTTTTATTGTTTAAATATGGAACGCTAATTGTTCATGAAAATCTAATTAATGTACACGTGATCGCTTATACGTTACCTTCCGTTTAGGTATACTTTTATAAGATTTATATTGGAATATCGGCCAGATTAACATAACTGGTGAGAATTTCGAACTGGAGATATTCTATCAAGTGAATTTCTTCGGTTTACTGCAACCCTCCTGCAATTACTTCATTCGTCCCGTACCAGCAGGCCAGTTCTCGCATTTGACGTTGATTATTGGTTTAAGAGAATGACATTTGCAACTTTCTTGACGCTGATACTAGATCGGAATGATATTTTGATCATTTAAAATTACGGGAATTGACCTTCTGATGTTCGTTCTAAAATTCGTTTACTCAACTTTATGGAACCTTCGCCGGATAAATTCGAAGCGTATTTAACAACTTTCATGAATATATTATTATAATTTACATATGAAATTCCCATTTCATTGTATAAATGCAATTCGCTCTTTAGACTCGAGAACGCTCAAACTAATAATAATTAGTGTTGTGGAAATGGCTCCGGAACCCGAGAAATTCCGGACATAAATTCCCAAAGACTAATGTTTACTACTAGACGGGATGTTTAGCAGTAAAATTGTATCACATAACGCGGGAGTTTGACAGCTCACAGACAGGGAGCACGATAAGGGTTCTAGTTGAGAGTAAGCGAGATGGTAATATCGAATTACGGTCAATTGACCGTAGCTTAGTGGCACAATTTCTGTGTACCGCACAGCTTGTCTAGTAGTATACATTAAAGTCTTTGTAAATCCCATTATAATAATAGTGGGTGGACGCAATCGTGCTATGTAAGATACCATAATTTGTGTCAATTACGAAGTATTCGTGGTGTAGTCTAGTAATTGGAGATGATATGGCATTTGCTTGTTGAGGATACACTGGGATATGTGAAAAAATAGAAGAAACTAGTGATGTTGATAATAGAATATCAATAATTTTATCGATTAATTTGATAATGGGACATAATCATTTGCGAAAATTAAAACTGATTACGTAATCAATCAAGTTATTTAAAACAATCGTCAGAAAACATTTCCATTCTTCAAGAAATTCAACCCTGAATCCAATACATCGCTAAGTATAAAAAAATGTAACAGCCGCGATAATATTATGTCCTCATAGCTTTGTTTATCTTTGTTATTACGAAAAAAAAACAATTAATTTATTGTGACATAGCAGTTACATACGTCAAAACTGTAACAGGCCGGAATTGAATAATCTTGTTTAAGAGAGCCATTACTAGCGAAATATTGTATTTTTACCTATTCCGGGTTTTACAGACGACACATATTATCATACACGTGGATAAATGTGATCTTTGTTGACATTTCACAAATCTTTTATAACATTGCAGCAAAATAGGGCTGGCAGTTAAAACTAGCCAATTATTTTTCCTTTGTACGCTATAAAACGGCTAAAATATTCCGTATGCCTCATTTTCACAACAAAGGAGATCTGTGCGCTAGTTTTTTGTTCGCCATCTTTGTCTTTTGGCCTACAGTAGGCCTAGTACAAGATATAAAAGTTTTCCTAACCGATGAAAGTTTTTGTTATCCCTCCATACGTCAAATATTAGTAGCCACTAGTGGGAACTATGATGAATTAAAATTAATAATATGGTTAACTTTATTTGATATTAGTCAAATATGAAATTAGTTTTCAAGCGGATATTTCCTTTATTACCGTATGAATTACTAGTTTGACACTTCGACGGTAGTAATTTTATACGAATTCGAAAACTGTAAACGTATTTGTAACTCGTACTAGGCCTACAGTATTTTGGCTGTATATTGAAAACGGTTTGGTACTTTTGTAGCTTATTTCGTATGTTTGTATTAGATTAAAATACATTTAAAGGGTTAATGTATTGAGGTATTTCACACGTGCTTGCGAGTGTTTCAAGGATTTATATTAATAATTTTGTTTAATCCATGTTGGAAATTGTATGCGTAAATGTGCGGAATTTGTTTCATTAGTGCCATCTGTATAACAGTACTGCGATTAAAAATATGCGTTTGGGTATCTTCGTTTAATATAAAACACGAACGTGTAGTGATGATGACCTAAAGATGACCTGTTACATTAGATTAAGTATATACGAGTATATGTACTATTTTTTCTGGATTTATTGAACTGGCGCGGACAGCCGGTAATTTATTGCATATTTGTACTAATACGGCTTGAGTGCGTATGTAAGTTGTAATAAATATTTCTCGTAATTATCAAGTAAACCTAAAGCAAATCCTAATTTTATTTGAAGCAAATTGATTACTGCTACACATTTAACAGTGACTGCCTCAGTGTTGCAGTTGTAATGCGTACGCGTTACGACTGAAGCTGACGCTGAGTTCTCGGGTTCGATCCCCGGTTCGGGTAAAAGTGATATTGGGTTTTTCTATTTCGAAATGCTCAGTATCAGCCCGAAGTCTGTAATTTGTGCCCGGTATGGCGATAGGCTCGCCCCCTATCACATAAGGGACGCCGATACGCTCGGCGAAATGTGGGTGTACTGGTTACACCTCTGCCTACCCCTTCGGGGATTACAGGCGTGAGTGCGTATGTAAGATGCGATTTGTTTTTTTTTTCTTTCGCTTTCAAATGTGTTTCGGATGCGGCCTAAAATAAAGGTTCTTATTTATGCGAACATGGTGTTGAACTTTTAACTAGTAACAATAATTATTCTAAATCCAGCGTATAACGTAGACTGGTCTCGAAAAGCGACGTGACAAAAAATAAAACCAAACTTACGACTGCGTGTAGAGTATAAAAATACCAGAATTTATTAGGAAAAGGACGGGAATAGCACATTTCTCTTCCCTTTAGAGTAAGGAATGTGACATTAACAAATCCAAAGATAGGCAGCAAAGCTACGCATATATCATGAAGTCATCATTCTTTTCATTTTTTTCAACTTTTTATACATATACATACGCACGCCTGTAATCCACGAAGGGGTAGGCAGAGGTATAACCAGTACACCCACATTTCGCGGAACGTAATTCCGTCCCATGATATGATAGGCGACGAGCCTATCGCCATACCGGGCACACATTTCAGACTCCGGGCTGATACAGAGCTTTTTCGTAATAGAAAAACCCAATATCACTTTTACCCGAGCCGGGATCGAACCCGAGACCTCAGCGTCAGCCTCAGTTGTAACGCGTACGCATTACAACTGCGCCACCGAGACAGTCGATTTTTGTTGTAAAGATTTTATAGCAGTGCATAAGTTGTTGAATCAAATTCTTTATAGACAGGATGGTATTTTCGGGATAAAGTCGATTAGAAGTCCTGTCTTTCTAGACACAATTTCTTTTCGATGTTGGTTCTGTGTAGGCAGAAAGGACTTCTATCACAAGCTGATAGCACTGATATTATAGTAATTTCTTATACCTATTCATAGGAATTTTTGCATGCAAGTACATCTTCATTGTCGTTTAGGGAACTGAGGGGGGGACTCGATAAGATTTCCTATCTAGCTACGAATCTACTACACTGTAAAAAAATCCTAGCGGAAGGGGAGGGGAGGTAATGATATTTCTAAAGTGCCTCGCCCCTACGACCAAGTAAACCTTACTTATTAAAAGAAGTTAAATATCTTGAAGGATTTAGAATTTAATGGCAATAATCGTACTCCGTAGTACTCCAGATAGTAGATATCTACTAAAGCAAACAACCCATTAATAGGTAATGAAAACCCAAGTTCAAGCATTGTGTAACATTTTCACAGTGTATTATTATTCCAATGTCATACAACGATAGCTAGTTATAAAAGTGCTCATTATGATCACGTCACTGAACATTCCGCCATAAACCGTGATAGTCACTTATTACAAAAAATATAATTAAGGAAGATATTTGCATTAATCGACCTAATTTATTATGGACAGGTAGTTTAATGTATAATAAAAAGGTTTTAAATATTTCCATAAACAAGCTCCGTGTACGAATCAGAAATACCCGTTTATTGGGCGATCAATAACGCCGGGAATCCCGTGTTGGCGGACTCATGGCAGCCCTACTCGCGACCGTGACAATAAAAATAAGTTGCCACTACTTTATTACTGCACCATTCTATGCCATGGGAAAGTCGCACGGACAAAAGAAAGAGGGGATTCTCGAGTATCGTGCTCCTATAATTACAGTTAAAACCGCCATCCACGACAGCCATAAACATTTCTCAACGCGCTTTATGACTCCATTTACTTTTTTTCATATTCAAAATAGGAACACGTAAAAGAACATAAAGAAATACCTGCACATTTTATTTCTACTCGTTCTTTTTCAATGTGCATGATTGATAACAAAAGAGAATCGCACAAATTAAACCGTACAAAGCGAACGAAAGTGAAAACAAACTTAGTTTAGCGAGGCCGTAATCACGCGAAAAAACCACTACCGAGTTGCGTTGGATCAAATCTGAAGGCGTAAAGTAAACAGTTTAGATAGCGCAATAATAGGCAGAACAAAACACTTTTTATCAAGTTTATAGTGCAAACATTAATCTTAACTGTCGCCACTATCGCGGCACATGATAACGTGACCTGATTAACGCAACAAATTACGTTTATAAGCGTGTAACGTGCAAAACAACATTCCGATCTTTGCGGTCGGTGTTTTTGTGAAAAAAAAAACAAACCTGCTATCCTCAAGACCGCACGGTCGGCCGGGTCCAATTGCAGAATGGACAATGGCTTGTCCTTCGCCCATTCTTTCAAGCTGAAATCGTTTTCGAATTCCATTTTTCTGTCATCCAAAACACAAAGTCTCGCGCGAACTCTCGCACATAATTGAATTGATCACAACACAACACTAACGCCGAATATTGCACAACAAAAACATATTTGATGATATTACACACGGTTATAATGTAAACAATACGTTACGTTCATTGTAAAATAAAAATCAATAAACGCTAGCGCAAGGATACGGCAGCGAGCGCGTATCTACTGTACGAACTTACGCGGTCGTTTAACACTTAAACGATAATAAATAAACAGGTAGCAAAACAATATGAACGAGGAACTCCAATTTAAAAGGACGGAGCGAAGGCAAAGATTGTTCAATCTGTTTTAGAGGTTATCAAATTCGCTGAGCATCATACACCGAGCCGGCGGGCAGACATGATGCGACTGCCTAGTTCATGTGGCAGCCGCATTACGTCGCTATTATCGCTCAGCTGTTTTGGCGCATGCTCACTTCTCTTATAAAACGACTTAATGCGAAAGTCGATATCCATTGTCGTCATTTTATCAACTTAATGCCTACTATAATTGGACGGATTATAAACTATTATGTGACCTACAAGACTTGTACTGCCATCTCGCAGATATAAAATAAAAAAAAACATAACAATGTTGTACCGGTAGAGAGCGGTAAAATCAATAATAGGAATAAAGTGTTGCCATACAAAAAAAAAATATATACAGTAGGAAACGCGTTTGTTTTTAACTACGAAGCTAGAGCTTTCTAAGCTTCGTGATTTCAACCTGTGGAGGCAATATTATTTGAAGTTAAAATTTGTCAGGTTGTGGTAAGTTTGTGGTCTGATCGCTCTTTCTAATAAAACGTATTAGAAGTGTTGCCTCCACCTTTACTCTACCTTCATGTTTTAAGCTGTCTTCAAAAAGGAGGAAAACCATTTGTATTTTTTATTACGTGATATCTCCGCATTAACATGGATCAATTTTAATGACTCTTTTTGTGTGTAATAAGGTTTACTGCGAGACTGGTTTACTAAAATGTGTAGTCGTAAATTTTAGTTAATATTTAATGATCATGTACGAGGTAAAAAGGAACCTACACTAAATGTAATAAATTTTTGTGTTTGTTCCTTCTACTTATAATAATAATTGTCCATTGAAATAGCTCCGACTCAAAATTGTTTATGTTTATCTTTTTGAAATGTTTTTATTTTTGATAAAAAGTTTTTTCCTTAATAGCCATTTGGTGGTTGGGGTACGCAAAACGAGCAAGTAAGTCACCTGATGGTAAGTGATATCCACCACCCATGTACACCCATCAGAAGAATCATGGACGCGGTGCCAAAGCTAAAGGAAAGGGTTAATTATAGGACTGGGTAAGGGAGGGGAATTTGCACCTCTGGATATTTCACTAACCGTGCCAAACGCAATAGCAAGTCGCCACTTTGCGGTTTTCTGTGAGACAGTGGTAAATGGTAAGCCGGCTCATTCATGCTGTACACAAAAGTGGCTCTCAAAATGTTTCAACGAAAACTCAAATTGTATTTTGTTTATAAAATTACTCTTTCAGTGAAAATTAAATAATTATCTTTGATAAAGAAGAAAATCGTAATACATATAGGACAACCCTGCCTGGTTGCCATGGTAACAAATTGGTCAAACAGCAGACTATGCCGGTGTATTTACTTTTTGTAAAATGTAATTTTTCTTTACATTTTACATACATTTCTTTATTTAAAAAGCAATTAATTGCTGAGAATACTTTATTAAATCCTATTTATACATAGAAACCTGTGCTATTTGTTGTTCTACAAGACTTAGATAATTTTTTTAGATACCGTCCGATTCTGTGGATAAGTTTTGTCAATAAATTCAAATATATAGGTATAATTTTCCCGTGTTATAAATGTATTGAACTGCTCCAGTGACCTAATTTTGGTCAGTCTCCTTGTCTTATGGGGATTATGAGTTTTCAGTGCTTTGTTTGTAGTTAATTTGACTAAAGTTCACGAATAATAGTTAAAATGGGAAGAAGAATGGTACTTAGATCAGGGAGTTGACAATGGATGCGACTTCTCTAAAGGTCAGTTTATTCGGAAAATGTTTTGTATGTAATGTATAGCATAGGCCGGCACACGAGCAAGTGGCTCACCTGATGGTAAGTGATCGCCACCGCCCATGTACACCCACAATACCAAAAGAATCATGGGTGCGTTGCCGAACTTCAAGGAAAGGGATAATTAAGGGATTGGGAAGGGGAGGGGGTTAGGACCTCCGGATATCTCACTCACCATACGAAACGCAGCAGCAAGCTGCAACTTTACGCCGGTTTTCTGTGAGACTGTGGTAATGACCTGGACAAGCCGGCCCACACATGCTGTAGACAAGTGTCTACAGCGTGGCTCTACCACTCATAAATCATGGCGGTGATATTTTTTAAGTTAAATAAATAGTATATTTTTACATGTAAGGTCAGTGTAGGCAGAAGAGCAACTAGAGCGCCCTCGGCTAGTTCCGTCATATGTTATAGGGGTGATTTTTAAGTTAAATAAATAGTATATTTTTACATGTAAGGTCAGTGTAGGCAGAAGAGCAACTAGAGCGCCCTCGGCTAGTTCCGTCATATGTTATAGGGGTGAGCCTATTTCTATATTGGACCTGAAATTCTTAGATATTGTCCCAATTATCATTTCATCATTTACATTGGGATTTCAAGAACTTCAACTCAAGACCTCATCAGTTTTTGAGCATGTGTACCCTGTCGTTAGATCAATAATTGGGCTATTATTAAAATAAATTAATATGTTCCCCCCCAGAAGGAATGACGTCAGGTAAGGGGCCGATTGTAAAAACTACAAGCCAAATGTTTTTGAAGCATGTGTTAAAAAGTATGTTACTCTAACCCCACTGCGAGCGGGATATGGGCAGGTAGAATGAGATGATTAAATATGATGTTAATTTTATTTACATAATAAATAACACATGTTGTACCAGTAAGGGGTATGAAGGGTGTAAATAAGACCATTTGAGTCTGAAACAGACCACAGCAGGCTATACACCCAGGCTTTCTCAATCCCTTAATTATCCCTTTCCTTTGATGTCGGTAAAACATCTGATTGTCTTGTATTGTGAGCGTTCATGGATAGCGAGATCCCTTACCATCAGGTGACCCACTTGCTCGTTTCTTGTCTTGTGCCATAACTTTATTATTCTTTTACATTCTAAGGTATATGGCAGAGTATCAAGAAAATGCACGGCCAAGTTCAGTCCGGCAAAGCTGACTTTATCAGGAAACTTCACACGAGAGAGCAAGCTGTTTGACATTTCATCACCACTGAAAGAACGGCGCGAAAGCATGCGCCAGGATATATTGGACGCAGTGATGAAAAAAACTGGGGAGGTGATGAGCCACGAGAATGATGATATGTATGAAGATCCAAAGGATGTTATAGGTTTGTGATGATTTTGTGTAGTGAAATAATAATAATAATAATAATACTAGCCCTGTATTATATTCGTTCCACTGCTGGGCACGGGCCTCTTCTACTGAATGAGAGGGGTTAGGCCTTAGTCCACCACGCTGGCCTAATGCGGGTTGGCAGACTTCACATACCTTCGAAATTCTTATGAACAACTTCTCAGGTATGCAGTTTTCCTCACAATGATTCCTTCACCATTAAAGCAAGTCATAATTAACAATTAATACACACAGAACTTAGAAAATTCAGAGGTGTATGCACTTGGGGCTGGTTTCGAACCTGCTACTTTCGTTTTGACAGTCCCCGCTGAGCTATCACTGCTTTTTAATTTTAAAATTATATAAGAATTTTTTTGTTTATAATATTACTGACTCGTTGGCGCTGTTGTAATGCGTACGCGTTACGACTGACGCTGAACCTGAGGTCTCGGTTTCGATCCCCGGGATGAGTAAAAGTGATATTGGGTTTTTCTATCACGAATTGCTCAGTATCAGCCCGGAGAATGTATTTGTGCCTGGCATGTGAAAGCCTGTCTGGTTTGATACCACCGCTTTGTCTATTTCTGCCGCCAAGCAGCGGTTTGTAAGCACTCTCGTGTTCCGGTTTGAAGGATATTGAAGCCAGTGAAATTACCGGGCATTATGAGACTTAGCAACTCAAGCAAATAATCTTTTCTTTCTTTTTGTCTGGCGGTATCCCGGCTTAATAATACCAGTGCCTGCCTTCTTGTACCATAGCTTAAACCTTATACCTTCAAGTATTTGGTATTCCTTCTATATTATATGGGAGACACGCCGTCTGACACCATTTTTATTTTCATTTCAGTGAGTGAAAAACCAGCAAAACCACCAAGAAAGAGGAGTGTTCAAGGCATAGCTGTCAGCTCTCCAAGACACAGTAAAGAAGGAAAATCACTCCTCCGAGAACAGAAGAGAAAGTTAACCAAGAAGTATGAGAGCTTGATAACCTCCTTGATGGAACGATGTGAGGAGAATGTTTTGGTGGTAAGAATTTTAGGTATTTTTACATACGCACACACGCCTGTATTCCCCGAAGGGGCAGCCAGAGCTGTAACAAGTACACCCACATTTCGCCGAGCGTATCTCTGTCCCTTGATGTGATAGGGGGTGAGCCTATCACCACACCGGGCACAATTCCAGTCTCCGGGCTGGTACTGAGCATTTCATAATAGAAACTCCAATATCACTTATATCCGACTCGGGGATCGAACCCGAGATCACAGCGTAATGCGTACGCATTGCAACTGCGCCACCAAGACAATCATAAATAGATACTTGTATAATAATTGTAGTTTTTAGTTTATATTAATACTGTTTGTTTCTTGTACGTAAAATAAATAAATACTACTTGACAGCCTCCGTGGCGCAGTGAGCGAATAACCGGCTGTGAAGCAAGAGGCCGCGGGTTCGATTTCCCCACCGAGACAAAATATTTGTGTGATCCACAAAGTGTGGGTTACAAGACACATCTTTCTGTAACATGTGTTAAAAACATGTTTGGCAGACCCCACTGCAAGTGGTATAAGGGCTGGTGGAAGAAGGTGAAGATAAATAGATACTATTTGATATTATGCCATTATCCTCTAAGGGGTAGGCAGAGATTCAAATAGTGCACCTACTAGGTAGGCTTCATGTCCTTCAAACTGCAACACCACAATGCTTACAAACTTTTTCTTGGCGGCAGAAATAGACAAAGCGGTGGTAGTTGTTGGTACCTACCCAGACGGCCTCTAGCATACGAGGAACCTACCACCCAGGCCTAAACCTAAACATTACAATAATCCACAATTTCATAGATTTCAGAAAAAGACTCCCACATAGCAAAATTGCGAGAGAAATTGAAAAGTGTACTAGAGTACAACAAATTGTTTGCAGAAGAGAACGATCAGCTAAGAGATCAATACTCCACTCTAGCCAAGTATGTGGAAGAATGTAAAACTGTTATCAAAGAAGAGAGGGAGAAGAATAGAGATTTGGAAGATAAGAATAATGATTTGGAAGAGAGAGTTAAGAAGTTTGAGGTTCCAGATAGAGGTGAGTATGGTTGCATTTTTTTATTTCGGAATTTGACAGCCTCCGTGGCGCAGTGGGTGAGTAACCAGCTGCGAAGCGTGAGGACGTGGGTTCGATTCCCACACCGTGACAAATGTTTGTCTAATCCACAAATATTTGTGTTGGGTCTGGGTGTTGTGGGTTGGCAAATCCCTCGTAGTTCCTGATATCCACGATACAGGTTAACCTAGTGTGGGGTCGGGACTATGTGTGTGACTGTTGGGTGTATTTAATTATGATGATCTTCTTCTAGTGTTTTGGCGGGAATTTTGACAGTGCGGTCGATGCCTTTATGTAATTAATTCCTAAATTAGTTTAAAGTTGTATTTGTTGTATAAGAATGGTGTGAATTCTTGCATTAAACATTGAGTGTGATGAACAGTGTATCAAATCATTGAAATTGGTGAATTTAGGTGAATTTTGACCAAGTGTATTGATCGATCTTGGTCATTTGATCCGCTTGGAGAAAATCGTCTATGAAGGAGTAAGCATCGTACTGGAAGGAACTGACACCAAAACTCCAACAAGACTTTGTGAGTGGTAGAGCCACTTTTGTCCACAGCATGAATGGGCCGGCTCGTCCAGGTCGCTACCACTGGCTCATAGAAAGCGTAAAGTAGGCGCTTGCTGCTGCCTTTCGTATTGTGAGTGAGATATCCGGAAGCCCAAGTCCCCTGCCAATCCTTTAGCTATCCGTTTCCTTTACCGGCCTATGATATAAAAAAACTGACTTTGCCTTGCAAAGATAAAAAAGAAAAAACCTTTTTTTACTCTTTTTAGACGGATGTCCGGAGCCATCAACAGCTATACCGTTAGTAGAGGTATGCATGAGTTGCAGTAGCAGACAGATTATACTGAACCAGGCGCGAGAGCAAAACTCAAGGCTGCAGAAGGACATGCAAGCACTTAAAGATGTATTGTATAGGTAAAGAACTTCCCTTTTTAATAAACTTTAAAAAAAAAGATGTTCTCAATAGGGCATTTGACTCGATTTTTTTTTACTTTAATCAACAAGTTACGTTCTCAAAAATTTATTATCGAAAGAATTATATAAATCAATTGAAAAATAAATAAGTTACAAGTCACTTAATTTGCTGGAAGGAGAAGTTGTCAAATGGCAGAAAAAGGATGCACGACATGGCATGGTACGTCACAAGACAGGTCACGCATATTACGATACGTGTAAGTACTGTTGTGTTCCAGTTTGAAGGACATTAATGCCAGTGAAATTACTGGGCATTATGAGACTTAACACCTTATGTCTTGGGGTGACGAGCGCAATCCAATGTCATGCAGTGCTTTGTTATTCAAAGTTATGTGTGGCGTTGCTTCTGTTTATGGGCAGGACTGGGTGGCGCTTACCATCAGACGAACGACCTGCCCGTATCATCACTCAAGTTATAAAAAAAGAAATGAATAAGTGAGTCACCTGATGGTGAGTGATCTTTAACGCCCATGAACTTTCATAATACCAGAAGAACCATAGATGCGTTGGCAACCTTAAACGAATGGGATAATTAAGGGATTGGGAAGGGTGACGGAGATTTGGGTCTCCGAATAACTTAATCATCATACGGAACCAGTAGCAAGCTGCTACTTTACGTCGGTTTTCTTTGAGACAGTGGTAACAACGAGATCGAGCCGGCCCATTCGTGCTGTAGACAAAATTGTCTACTGCATGGCTCTATCACTCAATGTTTACAGATTAAACGTTCAACTGTCTCGCTATCAAGAAAAACTTAGATGTCAAGCGCATTCGTCCAATGAGGGTGGCAATAAAGATGTGTTTAAACTAAGTGACAGATACGATGGTCTAGATTCACTCATCAATGCCAGTTTAGGATATAAGGGGATAGGTAAGTGTTTTTTTTATATCCTAGCTCGGCCAAATGACTACGCTACACCTGATGGTAAGTGTAGCGCAATCCAAGAATACTGTCGACCAACGACAGTCGATGTGCCTATAGTAAGTCGGCACAATTATGCCGGCCTGCCTAACTGCTTCTTCACACTCCGTTTAAAGGACACCATATTATAGGAAGGAGAGAACACGTGTGCCGGCACACTATTCCACATGCTATTATAGCTTGATGGTCCGGTAGATTTTTGATTTTGAATTTTGAAAAATTAGGTTTAGGAAATGAAAGTAATTAGTGATGTGATCGATCTAATCGATCGTTATACTCGAGTAATTAAAACTAGCGTGTAATTTTAGGATGTCTAGATCTTGATAAGATTCGGTGCATAAACACTCACTGTCCGATGTACGTGTGTACTGATGAATATGACCACACCTTTCTGTAACACGTTGTAGATTTCATATTCAAAGTTTTGTGTGGTGTTGATTCTGTTCATGGACAGGCGTTGCGCTTACCATCAAACTCGTTTTGTCATTCAAACAGTTTTCAGTTAAATTCTCGTCTATATCGTACGAGAAACTGTCCATATTATAAATGAGGCTTTATGCGAGCGCATACTCCCATCATTCAGACCAATAAAAACACAATATATTTACAAGCAAACGACAGTCGATGTGTACACGAAATATACATACGCACTCACGCCTGTAATCCCCGAAGGAGTAGGCAGAGGTGTAACCAGTACACCTACATTTCGCCGAGCGTATTTCCGTCCCTTATGTGATAGGGGGCGAGCCTATCGCCATACCGGGCACAAATTCCAGACTCCGGGCTGATACTGAGCATTTCGTAATAGAAAAACCCAATACCACTTTACCCCACCCGGGGATCGAACCCGAGACCTCAGCGTTGGCCTCAATCGTAACGCGTACGCATTACAACTGCGCTACCGAGGCAGTCACGAAATATCTATAAAAATATTAGCTCTTTAATTGTGAATACGTAATATATTTTAGAAACAGGTGCTGCAGATGAAGCGCAGTCACACAAAAGCGTTGCTGAAGATCATTCCACTACTGGAAGAGTTGTGGATCTGACTGGATTACTGAGTGCTCAAGCAATTGGTGAGTACAGTTTAAAGTATCACCCTGTGCTAATGACAATTTATACAGGGATGCTACGCGATTAGTGGATCAACGTATGCAGTTGTTGGGGCATTTGACTTCGTGTGAGATATAAGTGTAACAGCAACATGGTCATCTGAATCGCCCATGAACGCCCACAACAATAGAAGAACGATGGACACTTTGCCGGCCTTTAAGGAAAGGGATAATTATTAGGGGGATTTGGGCCTCCGGCTATCACTCATGACTCATCGTAGCAAGATTTACTTTACGTCGATTTTCTCAGTCTAACAACCCAGTCCTGTCGGCCCATTCATGTTGTAGATAAAACTATCTACAGCGTGACACTACCATTTAATTATAATTTATAGGTATTTTGCGCTTATTGTATTACTATAATTTGTAGCGCCATTATTCGACGCCTACCAAGAAAACCTTCAAGAGAAAGATAGCCTTATATACGATTACGAAAAACAATTTGAAAATATGAACAAAAAGTCGAAACAAATAGTGTCGGAAAACAAAACTTTGACTGATAAGCTGAATCATTTGGAGCAAGAGTTGGTGCAAGCGAGACAGAGCTATAAAAAGTTAGTGGTCGAGAAAGAGACGACGGATATTGAGAAGGCAACGTTGGTCGAACGAGCGGAAAAAGCTGAGATGAAGTTGAAGGAGGTTTACGAGCTGTATGAAGATAAAAGTTAGTATTAAATACAAGTAGATCGTTTAATCGAAAATATCGCTGACGGTTACTTAATTTTGAATCTTGTTGCACACAAAATTAAGTTATACGAGATTAAGGTAGTTTCCTATATTGAATTTTATACAATATTTTATAGGCAACAGAAAATAATTTGCAAAAGAAACCCTTTTGTTAAAACACAATTAAAATTGGTTCCGAAATGAGCCAACAATTATGACTTTAAATGTTGGTATGAGAAAAAATGGGTTTCGGTTTCCGGTTTAAAATGCATACGTCTATGATTTTATCGATAAGTTACAAATAATCCTCTCCCTATTTGTATAGACACTATTGAACCACGTTTCTGCAACAACTTATAAGTAAGTATATACAATATGTTGCTGAAAGTTGATTCACTCTTCTGCGTGTAGCTATTCTAGAACTTATAATTTTCTACTGGTTTGTTGCCTACTAGTGGCAGCTATGATGAGGGATTACGAGACAGTACACCGCGAGTACTTCAGCGTGAGGAATGCGCTGGAGGCGGCGGAAGGGAGGCTGTCGTGTGCGGACGTGATGAGAGCCAGGACTGTGCCCGCCGACCTGCACGAGCGGAGACTAGACCACTGCAAACGGTATGTATACTACACTACACTGCACTGCACTACACTACACTACACTACACTGCACTGCACTGCACTGCACTGCACTGCACTGCACTGCACTGCACTGCACTACACTACACTACACTACCCTACACTACACTACCAGACAGTACACTACACTGCACTACACGACGCTACAGTAAATTCCGAGGCAGTACACAGCCAGTACTTCAGTGCGAGTAGTGCGCTGGAGGCGACTCTAAAATGAATATTATAGACAAGACTCCCTTCACTAACATATCACATAATTCCTAAAGTGCCTATTTACCGCTATTTTATAGCCTCTTAGAAGAATTAAAACATCAATACAACATGGAGACAGAAAGGAAATCTGAACAGACAGTCAAACTCCAAGAGCAGTTGAAGATTACAGAAGAAAAGTACACCAAGTCTTGTCAAGAATATCAGAAAGTCAAAGATGAGCTTGAAGCGGCATTGAAGAACGTTAGGTAATTGCTATGTTAATGCAGAGGCCGACAGATGGGCAAGGGGGTCACTTGGTGGTCATCTCCACTTCCCATTAACACCAGAAAAATCACGGATGTATGTCTGACATTATAAAGTATTGGGATTGAGAATTCATCGTACGAAACTCGACAGTTAGTTTCCACTTCAGTTTTACTGTGAGACAGTGGTGCTACCCCGGTCGAGCCGGCACATTGATATGAACAAAACTGTTCATGGCATGGCTCTATCGCTTGCAATTGGTTATATTTAGTGCCATCTATTGATTAGTTATTGATTCATAAGTTGTTCGATTATATTTCCGAACAATTTTTTTTTTAAATTAAATGGCAACATTGACAGCCTCCGTGGCGCAGCGGGCGAGTAGTCGGTTGCGAAACGTGAGGTCGTGGGTTCGATTCCCGCACCTAGACAAATGTTTGTCTGATTCACAAATATTTGTCTCGGGGTCTGGGTATTGTGGGACCGCAAGTCCCTCGTAGTTCCTGATACCCACGCCTGTAATCCCCGAAGGGGTAGGCAGAGGTGTAACCAGTACACCCACATTTCGCCGAGCGTATCTCCGTCCCACGATGTGATAGGGAGCAAGCCTATCGCCATACCTGGCACAAATTTCAGACTCCGGGATGATATTGAGCATTTCGTAATAGAAAAACCAAATACCACTTTACCCGACACGGGGATCGAATCCGAGACCTCAGCTTCGGCCTCAATCGTAACGCATTAGCATGACACATGCGCCACCGAGGCATAAAAAAAATGGTAGTATTATACAGGATTTTATGCAAAAGTAGAAAAGAGGGTTTGGTTTTCAGGTTGTATCGCAAAGCCGCGGTAATATTCCGTCAGCGCTTGAAAGCGACAACCGCTCGGTACACGCGCGTCCGCACTAGCGGGAGACGAGCGCGCGCTGCCAATGAACCGCTCAAACAAGCATTACAGGCGTTGGATAAAATCAAGCATGAAATAAAGGTAGGGTTCTTCTGTCTGTTTTATGGCAGGTGTCAGCAGTCGACCAAGTTTTTTTTTATCGTATAGGCCAGCAAACGAGCATGTGGGTCACCTGATGGTAAGTGATCTCCACCGCCCATGTACGCCAACAATACCAAAAGAATCATGGGTGTGTTGCCGACCTTAAAGGAAAGGGATAATTAAGGGATTAGGAAGGAGAGGGGGTTTGGGCCTCCGGATATCTCACTCACCGTACGAAACGCAGCAGCAAGCTGCTACTTTACGCCGGCTTTCTGTGAGACAGTGGTAATGACCCGGATGAACCGGCCCATACATGCTGTAGACAAGTGTCTACAGCGTGGCTCTACCACTCAAGAAGTCAAGTGGTCAATGATAAGCGATTTCTACCGACCATGGATATCTACCAAAAGAATCATGGATCCGTTGCCAACTTTAAAGAAAAAGAATGGAAATTTTAATGCCACCAAGCAGCAGTATGTAAACACTGTTGTGTTTTGGTTAGAAGGATATTGAAGCCAGTGATATTACTGGACATTATGAGACTTAACAACTTATGTCTCGGAGTAACGAGCGCAGTCCAGTGCCATGCAGTATTTTGTAATTCAAAGTTTTGTGTGGCGTTGCTTCTGTTTATGGCACACGTGGTTTACCATCAGGCGAGTGACCTTCTCGTATCGTCATTTAAGCTAATAAAAATATCAAGGGGACAGAGGATTTGGGCTTCTGGAAATCTCACTCACCGTGCAAAACGCACTAACAATTTGCCTCTTCACATCGGGTTTTCTATTAAACAGTGGAAACGATCCGGTCGAGCCGGTCTATTCATCCTGTAGACAAAACTGTACACCTTACTATATTAACTATGACACTTCTTATTACTACACTTCTTATAACTTATTAAAAAAAAACAAAATATTGCACTCGTAGGTAGTGAAATCCCGCGCGTACACTTCTCTGGAAGAATTAGAGCGTCGCATAGTGGAGCAGGAACGTAGGGCAGCTCTTGCACACAGCGAGTACAAGAGAGAGTTGGAGCGAGCCGCGCTCGCACTCGAACATAAAGAGGACATCATCCGCAGTCTCATAGACAAGGTGGCCGACGTCGAGGAGGTCAGGTGAGGCAGCTAGTATAACCGATAGCACTTACATTTTCTGGCACCTTTCTCTTTCACCGTCAACGATCAACGAAAGTTTTCATATCCTTCCTTCAGAATTTCAAATATTTTCTAATATTCTAATTTGGCACAGCCGAGATATGCATGGATATTGTTTCATTGCTAGAGTATTCTCTTTTCCAACAGGTTAAGTCAAACAAACACACACAGACTCCAAGGTATAGTGTCAGATTCTTCACCCGAAGGTGTATCGCCGAACCTCGAGCGCAAAGAGTCGAAGACCAGCGTTAAGTTAGTACCAGGCCCTGGTGGATACTTCCAGGAGAAAGAGGGGAAGAGGAAAGGAAAAGTTTAGATCGTTAACCTGAAATAAAGGGAAGGTGTTCGAAGGGGTAGATTTGGGAGAGGGCAGTAATGGCGGACATTGGATGATTACTGTCAACCCTCAAAAATAAAAATGTCGACACGTGGATCACGTACGCTTTCAGTAAGGAGATGATAGAAGTGCGCGTTACTTTCTCGCGCATCTGTAGGCTGAAGTGACAATAATCTTACTAGTCTATCTGAGGGTCTTGGCTCCGGACTCATAATACTCTCTAGAATATTATGGTCCAAGGTTCCCTAGCCGTCCCCCATTAATCTAATAGTTAGTGCAATGATATTATTTCAAGATTTTGAATACATGAAATGCTTTATGCGTAAAAAAATACCACATATTCTAAGTGTCGGCATGAATAGTGGGTACAGATGGATAGTAGTAGCTGTGACTCCAATAGGCAACAGGCATTGACTGATGAACCGTTCTCATGAAGTATCAGCGCCCGCCCGCCTTGATCCACCTTGGTTGTTCGATCCGCCTGGAGAAAAGTCTAATACACCAAGACTTTGAAATTGGCCACATCGGTGTTTCATCATTCTTATGAAGACTTGAAAGTATATTATACAGTATGTAACAAGAACCCTGTTGGCCCTTTTTGGGTCGTGAAGATAGACTAATAGACAGCTTAATAAAAATAGTTAAATTAAAAAATTAACAGAAGTGAGATTTTATCCTTACACAGGTAACTTAGAAAATGAACATATTTAAAAAATGTTAATTACATCTGAATTTCTGTGTGTATTGACGAAACCGGGGGCGCGGCACGTTTTATGTACGTGGACGCAGCAACATGCTGTCTCGCTCTGGCTCCAAGTCATCGCTCTTGCAGAGGTACTCTATCAAAATACGGTTTACAACCGATAAATTAATTCAAGATTAAAAAGATAAATATGATTATTTTTATTATGCGAGTATTTTCATTAAGTTTGAATATAGATTCTGATATCACAGTTAAAACGCCCAACAGGGTTTTTTTACATATTGTATACTTGTCGTTGGCGAAATGCATAATAATGCGAAGCCATAATAAAACAAAAGAAGGATCGCCCGCCCGCCAGCGTTTCTTGATTCTGCCAAGACTATGTTATCTACCCCGCGGGTAAATTGTGTGACTTTCGTAAGCTATAAAGATGTTCAAAGTATTTCTATGTAAAATATATTACATTAAACTCATTTTGGATATTGTATAGGGTCAAAAATTGCTTATGAAAAATGATATTACTCTGCCAATGATATTGACTGCCTCGGTGGCGCAGTTGTAATACGTACGCGTTATGATTGAGGCCAACGCTGAGGTCTCGGGTTCGATCCCCGGGTTGGGTAAAACCCAATACTACGGGTTTTTCTATTATGAAATGCTCAGTATCAGTCCGGAGTCTGGAATTTGTGCCCAGTATGGCGATAGGCTCCCCCCTATCACAGAAGGGACAGAGATACGCTCGGCGAAATGAGGGTGTACTGCGTACGTATGTACTCGTATGTATAATATTACATACCCTATTAATGAGACATCAAAACTACTATTTAAACTCAAAAGCATATTATAATACAATTCTAGTCACTTTGTCATCCTAGAAAATGCATTTATTAGTTTAAGAATGTAGTTTTGTTTAAGGTCCTTAAAAGGTCATATTCCATATTCTTCATCACATTTATAAATAAAATATAATAATATAATAATACTAGCCCTGTATTAGATACGTCCCACTGCTGGGCACGGGCCTCCTCTACTGAATGAGAGGGGTTAGGCCTTAGTCCACCACGCTGGCCTAATGCGGGTTGGAAGACTTCACATACCTTCGAAATTCTTATGCAGAACTTCTCAGGTATGCAGGTTTCCTCACGATGTTTCCTTCACCCTTAAAGCAAGTGATAATTAACAATTAATACACACGTAACTTAGAAAAGTCAGAGGTGTATGCTCTCGGAGCTGGTTTCGAACCTGCGACTTTCGTCTCGACAGTCCCTACCACTCCTCACTGAGCTATCACTACTAAATAAAATATAGTAATGAAATATATAATTGAGTTATAAACCTTTTTGTTTTATTTAAAATCTTAGGTATACGTAGTTAAACACATTTGTGCGCGGCCTACATTAGTATGCGTGATGTGTTTACATATCTACAAACTTACACACACATAGCAAGGTGTGACACGCATACTGTCATTTCTCGATACAATAACGTGCAAGAATAAGTTGATTTATCTATACCTTAACCCATGACTTAAGACATGGTAAGGCGCTGGCGTAGTTTTGGCGTATGTAGCATAGGGTGGCAAACGATCAAGTAGGTCACCTGATGGTACGTGATGTTTACTGCCCGTGCATGCAGAATAATCATGGGTGCGTTATCGACCTTAAAGAGGTAATTAAGGGATTAGGAATGGATCTCACTCACCGTACGTAGATGTACGTACACCGTACGGTGGAGCCGACCCATTCATGCTGCTCAAGCCCCCCCCCCCCCCCAAAGCATTTGGGTCCACTGACAAATCTCTAATGAATATTGATATTATCCTACTTTCTTAATATTTTTATAATATAATTTTCATCGCTAGTACTTACTTATTCCATTTTAAATAGGTATAGTATATTCCATTTTTTTTATTCTAATTTTGGTTAAGCCCCCCCCCCCCCCCCAACCAGAATCCTGGATCCGCCACTGCTTACCACCACGTGAGCCACATGATCGTTTGCCGGCCTATGCTACAAAAAAATATAGTTTGTCTCCCGTTTTGTTATGGAGGGAAGTGGAAAATACATATATCATACAAGTTAGACATACTTCTCCGTATTTTTTATTCTTTCTACTTTTAGCTATCCTGCTGTCGGCCTTCTCTTTCGATTTGACAGTAAGTATTTGGTTTTGTATGCGGAGACTCACCGTCTGACCTCCACAACCCACAACGGGAACTAAATTTAAGTATTGCCTCGCCCGATCATCAGCAGAGTGTACCACGTGCAGGTGAGGTTGACTTTGGGCCTAAGATGTTGGTGGCCCACTTACATTCCTATTCTTTTTATTTGCTTGAATGACGAGACGAGCAGGTCGCTCGCCTGATGTTAACCGTCACGCCTGCCCATAAACAGAAGCAAAGTCACACAGAACTCTGTACTACAGAACACTGCATGGCACTGAAGTGTGCTAGTTATCCCGAGACATAAGAGGTTAAATCTCATAATGCCCAGTAATTTCACTGGTTTCAATGTCCTTCAAACCGAAACGCAACAGTGCTTACACACTGCTGATTGGCGACAGAAAAAGACAAAGCGGTGGTACCAACCCAGACGGCCTCTCGCATACTAGGGACCTACCACCTTATTCCTATCTTTCTATTTGATTAACTTCGTTGTGAGCCTCGCCCAGCTTCATTGCTCGGTGTCAAAATATGCATGCATGCCACTGTCGATACTGGCTTACACGAGTTACAGTGGCGGGTGTGTAGTCTCTACATTTTGATATTTTTGATGGCGTGGTGGCCCGTGCCCAGCAGTGGGCAGTATAATAACTGGGCTGATGAACGTATATGAATTTATTAAAATAAATAAATAAAAAAATACACTAGTGTTAGCGTATTCTCTTTTTATTAGTGTATTTGATTAGTTTTTTATTAGTGGTTCTGAGAAAGCAACACACTGTTGGGTACACTGAAATAATAATGGTGCGATATAGTCGTGGAAAGGTTAGTTAAATGGTGTAAAAGAGGTTGTCGTCATAACTGGAGGTCTTTAGTCCGCAGTCAGTCTCCAGTTCAGTAAGATCAGTGCTCAGTGAATAGATAAGAGTTCATTACGCGGTAGCTCTACTGGTTTACTATTCAGCCCTAGTTGTTTGTTATAATTAATTGAGAGCGGTCTCTAGAGAATCCTGACATGCTGTTGTGGTCTGTAAAGCAGCAATATTGACAGCCTCCGTGGCGCAGCGGGCGAGTAGCCGGCTGCGAAGCGAGAGGCCGTGGGTTCGATTCCCGCACCGAGACAAATGTTTGTGTGATCCACTAATATTTGTCTCGGGTCTGGGTGTTGTGGGACCGCAAGTCCCTCGTAGTTCCTGATACCCACGATACAGGTAAACCTAGTGTGGGGTCAGGACTATGTGTGTGACTGTTGGGTGTATTTATTTATTTAAATGTAACCAATAAACTATGAGTTAAAGTGATTACTGTCGTTTGGTATTAATAAAATAATACTCGTCTCATTCTAACACTAAGTTTCGCCATTCAGCACCCGCAAGCACCCTTATGGCTAGGCATAGATATTTTTATTGATTAGACCCAGATTAAGCTAAGGTCAATCAGTTTTGATGGTAAGTGAAAGTGAGTCAAGGCCACTCAAGGCCGTTTCTTTTCGGAAATAAATGTTATTCGCCCATATGCAATATCGTCTGGAGATTAATAGCAAGGTCATCAGTTACCTTGACGTATTCAGATACGTCATACTATTGTTGTAGGGATAGGCAGATTTGTTACGGGAAATTTGGGGACAAAATTCAATCCTGGGCTAATCAATATGTGAATCGAAATATTTTACACATACAGTTGTCTGACTGTAATAGAGTTTTAGGCCCCATAGAATCACGAACCAAACATAAGTAAGTAAGCTCTGAAGAGGTAAGCAAAGGTGCTACTGCGCTCCTAAATTGCCCAGCTTTTTCCGTCCTATGAAGTGAAAGGTGGTGTCAAGCAATGTAAACTCGTACAACACCAGCGGGCTTAGCACATGCAACATGACATATCTATAGATACGAGAGATAACTATCCACAACAAATATTTCGTGTAAACTATCAACTTTCGATAAAATTACTACGTCATGTTAGGATTCCTAAACAAAACACCACAGAGAGGTTGAAAGTACTATATTTTCTCTACTTTAGACATAAGGAGTCGAGTATTCTTCGCAACCATATTAGCTTCGATAGACATAGTTGATATGATTTCTACACATACCTAAGTTTCTTTAGTTTTGTATTGACTTGTCATAAGCGCTATTTTAATTGCCTACATGATTAATAAACTATTTTATTTCATTTCATTTCATATAGAGATAACCAGATGAAACTGGTTATTCACGAGAAAACAAGTCGACACAATTATCTCGTGCTGTATACAACATCTTGTGTCTCGGAGTGACGAGCGCATGCCATGCCATGCAGTGCTTTGTAAATTCAAGTTCTGAGTGGTGTTGCTTCTGTTTATGGGCATGCGTGGTGTTTAACATCATTAGGCGAGCGAACTGCTCAATAAAAAACAACAGTCACACACATTGTCCTGATCCCACACTAGGTTAACCTGTTTCGTGGATATCAGGAACTATGAGGAACTACGAGGACGAACTACTATTATATAACTACGAGGAACTTGCAGTCCCACAACACCCAGACCCAAAACAAATTTTTTTGTGGATCACGCAAACATTTATCTCAGTAAAGGAATCGAACCCACGGCCGCAACCGGCTACTCGCCCGCTGCGCCACGGAGGCGGTCTGACAATGCTCATCTCATCATTCAATCACTTTAAAAAGGCCAAATGTTTTTATTAATTTATCTTTACTAGTAAGGATTTTCCATCGTCATGAAAAAGTGTCATTTATTAAATAACACTGATAATAATATGTAATATATTGTTTCCGTGGTAGGTAAATAATATTCACGCTCCAAGTTGACGTCTTGATAAGGACTGACGTCACAATTCGGTGAGTGTTTTGGCGCGAAATTAGAAAAGTCAGTTTTGATTTGCGTCTAAATAAATTATTTCATATCTATTAACTTTTTTGATTATATTTATAAAAAAAAAAGTACCTACCCAACGCATAATTTGCTCGCGATAGCCTCGCCTATCACATTATGGAACGGATATTCTAGATAGATCTAAATCGATATTGCAACTCTGCTCACCATTAAAAAGATTCAGGACGGCACAGGTATTTATTTAATCATAGATTTTCTTCAATTGCGTGATAAACCATATTGTTATCTATGACAGAGCCTTCACTGTTATCAACATTTAATTGCTGCGCGGGCGCTTGCCGTGTTATATTTAATGTGACACTGACTGTGCATTCATTTGTGCTGGGGTTGTAACACTAGATTGGTGTTAATTAAGTTGTGGTACGCAAAAGCCATAAAAGAAAGAAGAAGAAGAAGTTGTGGTACAGTGGTGTTAGTTTGGATCTGCGGTGTCATTCGGATCATTAAGGTAAGGTAATAATAGGGTAGTTGACTAGTTTTTTTTTATTATTTAAATCAATAAGTTACCTTACTCAAAGTCTATTGCAGAAAGTATTTTATAAATCTGACCCAAAATAAATAAGTTAGAAGCCATTCAAATCCTGTAGAAGGGGTAATTGTCAAATGACAGACGACGCAAACTTTGACGGCACTATGTAAAATGTTAATTATGGTGCACGCGTGCAAGCGAGATATTGAGATACTACTACGCACCCACTTTTCCTCATACCAACATTTAAAGTCATAACTGCGGGCACATTTCTGAACCAATTTTAATAGTGTTTTAATAAAAGAGTTTCTTTTGCGTATAATTTTCTATTGCTTATAAAATAATCTATAAAATTCAATATAGGAAACTACCCTAGTTATAGCTGGGTGAGAGATCCCTTATATGCGAGAGGCCGTCTGGATTGGTACCACTGCTTTGTCTATTTCTATCGCCAAGCAGAAGTGTGTTGTTTCGGTTTTAAGGATGTAGAAGCTAGTGCAATTACTGGGTAATAGATACTAACATCCTATGTCTCGGGGTGACAAGCGCAGTCCAATTTCATACAGTGCTTTGTAATTTAAGATTCTGTCTGGTGTTCCAACTGTTTATGGGCAGGCGTGGCGTTTACCATCAGGCGAGCGACCCAGCTCGTTTCGTCATTCAAGCTAATACAAAAAAATAGTTTATTACAAACCAAATAACTGATTTTTTCACCGCCTTATTAAGTAGTATTACTTATGACATCATGCCGTCAATAATTTTTTTATAGCATTATATTTAGATTTCTTACTGAAAACTCACCTTTATCTCTTGAAAGATAGCCAGCAATCGAAAATGTAGCCTCCTTATTGGTGAAATAATGTTAAATGTATAGATTTTTAAAGTGGTAGAGCCACGCTGTAGGCAATCTTGTCTACAGCATAAATGGGCTTGACCGGGTCGTTACCACTGTCTTACAGAAAACTGACGTAAAATAGCGGCTGGCTATTGCGTTTCGTACGGTGAGTGAAATATCCGGAGCCCCAAATTCCCTCCCCTTCCCAATCCCTTGATTATCCCTTTCCTTTAAGGTCGTATTATAAATGTGAAAGTTTGGATGTCTATGAGTTTGTGAATTTGGATGTTTGCTAGTCAATCACGCCTTAACAGCTGAACGGTTTTGAATGATATTTGGCATACAGGTAGACCATGACCTGGCTTAGGACATAGGTTTTATCACGGAATAGGCGGGGCCGCGAGCAAAAGCTAGTATTTAATAATTAATTGACAGTTTCCGTGGTGCAGTGGGTAAGTAGCCCGAAGTGAAGCAAGAGATCTCGGCACTGAGACAATTTTTTGCGTGATCCAGAAAATTCGTTTCGGGTCTTGATGCTGTGGCACTGTAAGCCCCTCGTAGTTCCTTATACCCTTATATCGATACAAATTAACATTTTATATCAGGACTGGTTTGTAAGTGTGTGTATGTGTGATCCCCAATAGGTTCTAACTGGTTAACTCGCTATTCGCTAATCGTTTACCAATCATTGAGTACAACTAGCTATGTGCGCCTGAATGTCGAAATAGAAGTGGTCTTATAATAGTTTTGTATATACGAATTTGATCATCTACTTCTACAGAGAAGTTTGGACACCAACACCTTATGAAGAGCTGTGGTGCATCGTAGTGTTTTGAATAAGAATGTCAATTTTTGTTCTTGAGTTACCAGTAGTCTTTTCTTTCCACCTGCCCTTATTCCAATCGCAGTGGGGTCGGCGCAACATGCCTTTTAACACATGTTACAGAAAGATTTGGCTCGTAGTTATTACGACCAGCTGTCTGCCTGACGTCAACCCCTCTGGGGAGAAAACACCCAGACCCGAAACAAATATTTGTGGATCACACAAACAAAACGCCCACCGCGCAGCGGAAGCTGTCTACTACCAGTAGTAGCCGATGTAATGAATGATAATGTAAGCTCTGGAATGAACTCCTGCATCGGTGTTTCCCGAGCGTTATGACCTGTCCTTCTTTAAGCGAGGATTAAAAAGAGTTTTTCTTCAACGGTAGGCAGCGGCTTGGCTGTGCTCTGGCATTGCTGAGGTCCATGGGCGGCGGTAACCACTTACCGTCAGATGGGCCGTCTGCTCGTCTGCATATCTAGGCAAAAAAAAAGTATTTATTCTTTTATCAATTTAATTTTATAAAAATATTGCTTTACAGACAGATGATTCAATAAAGATGAGAAACTTTGTACATCACCGAGCATTGAAAATAGTATGACGATCGTTTATTCAGGTGTATTTCTTGTATTCATATTTTAATATATTATTTGTACATACGGTATAATAAGATATATTGTGGCTCCACATGGTTTAGCTGATCAGAGTAGAGAACCTATCCATACATAATGGGCATGCGACCTTCTGCATAATAGAGTGTATTTCAAGATAGTTGCTTTGTTATTCGTAGTTAAATAGTGTTTTGTGAAAACAATTGATCGGAAAATTGCCAGGTTGTATTATCTTTTAAATATTTAATATATAAAATTCTCGTGTCACAATGTTCGTTCCCATATTCCTCCGAAACGGTTGGACCGATTTGGATGCAATTTTGAGTACATATCGAGTAGGTCTGAGAATCGGCCAACATTTTTCATCCCCCTAAATGTTAAATTTAACGACTTTATAAACATAGAAATGAATTGGATTGGATTTCTGGTATCTAGATATTGGAACTAACTCCATAAGGCGCCTCTCTATTATTATTTTAGTCAAGTTATCAACTTTAGATGACAAGACGAGCAGGTCGCTCGTCACGCCTGCCCATAAACAGAAGCAACACCAACCCTCTACGATCAACCCCTATTTTTTAATAGCGATATTAGTATTTTTGTCAAGCGCGTTTCTCACCGGGGGCGCCCACTAGGCTACTTTAATCCTGGAAATAGGCATTCACGCCGGCGGAGCCGCGGGCAACAGCTAGTATATATATATATAATTCTACTGTACGTGTGTATGTGACTGAACTCCTCCTAAACGGCTGTATGCGTTTGGGTGGCGCCCTGGATGGTTTAGATTCACAATTGGACCCGGTAGGTGGCGCTGCTGTAGTTGCGGGTGAAACCGTGCGGGACAGCTAGTATATATATAGTATATGTGTACGTGGCACGACTGATGTGCTGAGGTCTCTGGTTCGCTCCCGGGTCGGGTAAAAGTGGTATTGAGATTTTCTATCACGAAACGTGCGTATAAGCCCGGAGTCTGGAATTGTGCACTATAGGCTCGCCCCCTATCACATCATGGGTTGTAAATAAACTGGGTGAAATGTGGGTGTACTAATTACACCTATGCTTATTTCTATAGTATGCAGATTTCCTTACGATGTTTCCTTCGCCGATAAAGCAAGCGATAACTAACAATTATAACACACTTAGAAAAGTCAGAGGTGCATGCTCTTAGGGCTGGTTTCGAACTTGCAACTTTATATTTCCCGCGGAACTAGCGCTGCTTTTTTATATATACCGGCAATCGAGCAAGTGGGTCACCTGATATGAACACCGTCATGATCGTCGACAATACCTTACGAATAATGGAAGCGTTGCCGACCTTAAAGGAAAGGTATATTAAGGGATTGGGAAGGGGAAAGGGATTTGGGCGTCCGAGTTTCGTTATTTCTGGCCCTTTATTCTAGAGGCCCTGCTAAGATTTGCGTGACCTAATGGTGTTAAAAAAGAACTGACCATTTACTTTCAGATATGTTTGGACTCGCACTACTGTCTTTTGCTCTGGGTCTGAGCTTCACATCGGCACAAGATGCAAACTGTGATTTCGTTCAATATGTAAGTAAAAAATAGGGTAGTTTCCTATATTGAATTTTATACATTATTTTATAAGCAACAGAAAATAATACGCAAAAGAAACCCTTAAAACCCTTATTAAAACATTATCAAAGTTGGTTCAGAAATGTGCCTGCAGTTATGACTTTAAATGTTGGTATGAGGAAAAGTGGGTGCGTAGTAGGGATATCTCACTATCTCGCTTGCACGCGTGCACCATAATGAACATTTTACACAGTGACGTCAAAGGTTGCGTCGTCTGTCATTTGACAATTACCCCTTCTACAGGATTTGAATGGCTCCTTACTTATTTATTTTTGGTCTGATTTATAAAATTCTTTCTGTAATAGATTTTGAGTAACGTGACTTATTAATTTAAATAATAAAAAAAAACTAGTCAACTACCCTATTAAGATCTATTTGCTTACACGGAGTTCCTCGGACGATTTAGATGGGATTATATCAGTTGCAACAAGATTCTCAATGTCAATGCTTGACGCGACTTCGTAAACGAGAGTCTCTGTTGAACTCATGGACGTAGCTAGGGGCAAGAGTGGACACTGCTCAACCTAGAAATCTTATTAATCTATAATGTTCTTATTGCCCCAAGAAAATAAGTAGTCTACAATAATGGGTGCCACTACGTTGGGGCAAGGGTAGGCGCTGCCCACGTTAGAAGGCTTAAAAAAACCTTAAAAAACATTGCCTTAGGAAACATTCCTGCCTACGCCAGTGGTTAGGTAATTCTTGACTGCAAGACAAATTCTCTCAGCGTAAATGGTTACTAGATGGTACGTCCCTCGTATGCAAGTGGCCATCGATTTCTCTATTTATATCGCCAAGCAGCAGTGTGTAAGCAAGTGTTTCGGTTTGAAGGACATTGAAGCCAGTGAAATTACTGGGTGTTATGAGACTTACGTCTCGGGGTGACTAGCGCAGTCCAGTGTCATGCAGTGCTTTGTAATTAAAAGTTCTGTGTGGCGTTGCTTCTGTTTTATGAGCAGGCGAGGCGCTTACTATCAGGCGAGCGACCTTCTCGTCTTGTCATTCATGCTAATAATAAAAAACAATGTTCTGTATTTCTACGTATTACAATAATAACGCATTATCGTATAATCACCCCTTAATCTGTATAATTAATTATGTATCTTGCAATCATATCGATAGCTATCACTTTGTATTTTCCACTTCTATTTTTAATATCTAATTAAGATTGCGATAATCTAAAAAGTTATTTAAACTACAGTTTTATTGTTGTATGTTTTATCTAAAAGTAACTGCCTACGACTGCTGCTGATGCTGAGGTCTCGGGTTCGATCCCCGGGTCGGGTAAAGTGATATTGGGTTTTACTATTACGAAATGCTCAGTATCAAGCCCGGAGTCTGGAATTGTGCCCGGTATGGTGATAGGCTCGCCCCCTATCACATCATGGGACGGAGATACGCTCGGCGAAATGTGGGTGTACTGGTTACACCTCTGCCTACCCCTTCGGGGATTACAGGCGTGAGTGTGTATGTATATAAAAAAGTAAATATTTCACAATTTTATGGAACAGATCTTAAACAAAATATCGGCCTCGGAGTCTTCTTCTTCCACCTGCCCTTATCCCACTCGCAGTGGGGTCGCCGCAACATGCATTTTAACACATGGCGCATAAATATTTGGCTTGTAGTTTTTACGACCGACGGCCTGCCTGACGTCAACCCCTTTGGGGAGAATACAGCCAGACCCAAATAAAATATTAGAATTTACGTATGAAATTTTCGTTCTGTACGATAAAAGTTACTTATATTCCATCTTTTGTATTTCAATAGTGATGTCTTATGTCTACGCGAATATTGCCTACACATTGAAATAAAACTAGTTTATACGGACAGTCCCTCCCGTGACCACGACGGCTGAAAAGCTTTCGAAACGTCGGACTAAAATAAAAATTAAACCGCGATGAATTCCGTATAAACTAGTTTTTTATTTCTATTAATCAAAGTAATTAGTTAATCAAACCCATGCTATCGATGCATCTTTGTCAGCGCAGTGGCAATTTATCGATGGTGGCAATTTATCGATGCGCTTCTTGAAGAAATCGGCTGTACGAGAGCCAGCAAACTCTTCAAAGGCATTTTATACTGCCTCCCGGGTATTGATTTTTTTCCCGCCAAAAAGTTGTCCAATACGTTACTTAACATCCAGACCCGAAATAAATATTTGTGGATCACACATTTTATGTCGGTGCAGGAATCGAACCCTCTCGCTTACAGCCTGTTTATTACGCCAGGGAGGCTGCTACTTTTAGTCCTTTGGGTAATAAAGATAAATGCCTTGAATATTATCTTATATCTGAGTGGTATGAATGGGCCGGCTCGTCCGGGTCGTTACCACTGTCTCACAGAAAACCGGCGTAAAGTAGCAGCTTGCTGCTGCGTTTCGTACGGTGAGTGAAGTATCCGGAGGTCCAAATTGCCCTCCCCTTCCCAATCCCTTTCCTTTAAGGTCGGCAACGCGCCCATTTTAGTATTGTGGGCGTACATGGGCGGTGGAGATCACTTACCATCAGGTGACCCACTTGCTCGTTTGCCGGCCTATACTATAAAAAAAATATATATATTGTTCTTCTCAGGTCCAAGCAGGCAGTGTGTATGATCTAACGAGTCCTAACTACCCGGACAGCTATCCTAGAGGAGTGTCCTGCCGATGGATCGTCGTGTGTCCCACAGGATATAACTGTCGGTTAGACTGTCCTGTAGTACAATTAGCACAGGTAAGTGTCAATTAGGTAGTAACTACCCCTCCTCTTCCCAATCCCTTACTTATCCTTTTCCTTTAAGGTCGGCAACGCGCCCATGATTAATTTAGTATTGTGAGCGTACAAGGGCGGTGGAGATCACTTACCATCAGATGACCCACTTGCTCGTTTGCCGGCCTATACTATAAAAAATAAACTAAAATACCTTTCTTTTTGCTTGTTATTATCCCGGCAGGGTCCGCCTTCTTACTTAGAGCCTTAACGCTTAATAATAATAATAATAATAATAATAATAATAATAATAAATACACCCAACAGTCACACACATAGTCCTGACCCCACACTAGGTTAACCTGTATCGTGGGTATCAGGAACTACGAGGGACTTGCGGTCCCACAACACCCAGACCCGAGACAAATATTAGTGGATCACACAAACATTTGTCTCGGTGCGGGAATCGAACCCACGGCCTCTCGCTTCGCAGCCGGCTACTCGCTAATAACAATGGCGACTAGTACCTAACACCTAAAAACAAATTTATTAGGCAAATTACTATATACTTCCTAACTCCTTCGACGTGTAGGTCAAAACCGCAAACTTTTGGACACCATCAAAAAATAAATGTTGCATATTTAGGACATGTACTAAGACATTATAGATACGAGCTCCTTCAACTCAATGATGGGAAAAGTAGCGGGTAAAAGAAAACTTGGTCGAAGGAAAAAGTCATGGCTGCGGGACATCCGAGAGTGAAAAGTGATAGCGAGCGCTACTGAATTATTTCGTCTCGCAAAGAACAAAACACAGTATGATGAGCTGACTGCCAACCTTCACTAGTTGAAGAGGCACTACAAGAAGAAGAAGAATAACTACAATTATAGACTGTACTGAGGCGGGCACAGAAAATCAGCTCTGTTGACGTTGCTTCTAGGCAACGTTGCAGCATGAAGCTGAGTGTCGGCCAATTTCCACACATTCAATTCAGAAATATTATTGTCGCTTCTTGTACTTGTGCCCTTTGTTGTAAGTGTGGAAATAAATGCATTTTTTATTTCTTCTTTCTTTCTAAATGATGTATGCTGATATTATACGTGTTAAAGAAAGGCGTGGTCATCTACTTACAAGGTGGTAGGTCTCTCGTATGCGAGAGGCCGTCTGGGTTGGTCCACCGCTTTGTCTATTTCTGCCACCAAGCAACACTGTGAAAGCACTATTGTGTTTCGGTTTGAAAGACATTGAAGACAGTGAAATTACTGGGCACAATTCCAGACTCCGGGCTGATACTGAGCATTTTGTAATAGAAAAACCCAATGAAATGAAATGAAATAGTTTTATTAATCATGTAGGCAATTAAAATAGCGCTTATGACAAGTCAGTACAAAATAAAGAAACTTATGTATAAAAATCATATCAACTAATGTATACATAACATACATAGCATCGTCAAATACACTAGGCAATTACACTAAATTGTTTATTTGTTGTCTTTTTATTTTACATTATTAACAGTATTTGTAATATGGAAACGTCCCATTATTAATTATTAAATATTTTGAGTCGGTATGGACCACTGCATTTACCGAAACGGCACGAGTTTTAAAACTACCACCGGATCCAAAACGACCCAGCTTGAGAAGACCCGGCGAAACAAACTCAGTGGGCTTAATTTACCACTAGATTCAACGCGGCGCGACCCAAACTCTGAGAAGATCCAGCTACTTGAACTCAGGGGGCTTGTTTTAGGTCCGGATTTTCAATAATTTATATTAGGAAATACAAAGTCCTATGGTTAACTTTAGGGAGATTGAATGCGGACCATGTGTATCTCCGAAGTCTTGTTTTAAAACTACCACCGGATCCAAACGCGACCCAGCTTGAGAAGACCCGGCGAAACAAACTCAGGATCAATATCACTTTTACCCGACTGAGGATCGAACCCGAGACCTTAGCGTCAGCCTCAGTCGTAACACGTACGCATTGCAACTGCGACTTACATACGCATTACAATTGAGAATGCTTTTCAGACATCATCATGTGGGGATAGAATAATGATATCCAGAACTGGTGACCCTCTACTGAATGGAGCTTCGGTGGTCTGCGGGAATAATCCTTTCACCGTTGTTTCGACACAGGCAGTGTTAAGTATAGGCGAGTATAAATTAGTACTTATACAATGTGTTACAGAAACGTGTGGTCATATATAAGGGTCTTTTCATACACCTGCTGTAGACAGTTTTGTCTACATAACGAATAGGCCGTCTCGACCGGGTCGTTACCACTGTATCACAGAAAACCGACGTAAAGTGGCAGCTTGCTGCTGTGTTTCGTACGGTGAGTGAGTTAACCGGAGACCCCAATCCCTCTCCCCTTCCCAATGATGGCGCCCATGATACTTTTGGTATTGTAGGCGTACATGGGCGGTGGAGATCATTTACCATTAAGTGACCCAGTTACTCGTTTACCGGGCTATGATATAAAAAACAGCGTTACTGGTAAGTGGAGTGCCTATATATTTTTTGTCTAATTCTACACATTTTTCAGCACTGGTCACATCGTCGACGAGCACTGGTGGTGGTTTCAAAGGTCAGGTGTACGCCCAAGCTGCCACCACGCCCACACCCACCTGCATATGTGGGATGAGAAAACAGGTATTATGTTGAAATAAAACTAGTTTATACGGATGTTATCGCGGAGAGACTGTCTCTCCCGTGACCACGAAGGCTGAAAAGCTTTCGAAACGTTGGGACTAAAATAAAAATTAAACCGCGATAAAATCCGTATAAACTAGTTTTATTTCAATGTGTAATATTCGCGTATACATAAGAAATCAATAGGTCTTATGTTTCTAGAGTCATTCCATTATCAGAATTTTTGAGTGCTAGAGCCACGCTGTAGACACTTGTCTACAGCATGCATGGGCCGGGTCATTACCACTGTCTGACAGAAAACCGGCGTAAAGTAGCAGCTTGCTGCTGCGTATCGTATGGTGAGTGAGATATCCGGAGGCCCAAACCCCTCCCCTTCCCAATCCCTTAATTATCCCTTTCCTTTAAGGTCGGCACCCATGATTCTTTTGGTATTGTGGGTGTACATGGGCGGTGGAGATCACTTACCACCAGGTGATCCACTTGCTCATTTGCCGTTTATACCATAAAAAACCCTTTTGTAGTTTTTTAGGAGATTTTAAACGTAGTTATTCAAAACGGTCCATTCGATACACACCCACGGGGGCAAAACTTATAACACATCTCTTTTTTGTTGGGGGTAAAACCGTTCAACTCAAATTGTGCACGACCGTACTGGTACTCAGGTGTAATTGTGGACTGTATGTATGTGAGTGTGTGAGTGTGTGTGTGTGTACGGTGCACAACGGTTTGCCGAGATTGCGTGAGCAGGAAAACCAATGATCCAGAGACAATTGGAAATCGGATTATTTTGAGAACCAGAAACAATAAATAGCCTATACTAAAAAGTACACTAGCCGCTTTGCACTGAAAAGTGCAGTTGAGTTTCAAACGCCGCCGAAACTAGTTACACAAGTAAGTAACAACACGATTCATAACTGAAACAAACATACTAGGCAATATTATAAAGTTATACACGTTATACAATGGCAAATTAAAATAAATCATTATACGTTACTCTATATACATTTGTCCTGCACACAAATGAAATGCTATATTTACTTGAACAGTAAATAATAAAAAATATAACATTGTTTTCGTTTTAATCTATGTTTAAATAATCTCCCTCCATGCTAGGTTGTCTGGAAGAGATCGCTTAAAGCGATAAGACCGCCCATTGTACATCTTTTTTTTTCTCGCTATTTGTACCAGTTTTTATATTTATTCTTGTTTTTTGTAAATGTGTGTGCAATAAAGAGTTTTGTATTGTATTGTATTATATTCATTACAATAATTATCACATTGTTCTAAAACGGCTAACCTGAAAATAAATATTGTTTTGAAATATAAAAATAAATAGGTACTTATTGAATATTAATGTGACATTGGTGAAGTATTTTTTGTTTTTCATAAAACATATGTTTTCATCAGAGCAAACAAAATATAATTACGAAGCGTGAAAGATACCCCGCCGACTGGCAATAATATGTTTACTAGTCCAAAACAAACTATTTAACGTAATTAAATAACTAAAACTGTAAACCCACTATCACTTTTTGTTCAATAAATAAGTTCTTCAGGATGTTCAATAAGTTTAATAATACGCACTCACGCCTGTAATCCCTGAAGGGGTAGGCAGAGGTGTAACTAGTACACCCACATTTCGTCGAGCGATCTCCGTCCCACGATGTGATAGGGGGCGAGCCTATCGCCATACCGGCCACAGATTCCAGACTCCGGGCTGATACTGAGCATTTCGTAATAGAAAAACCCAATACCACTTGTACCTGACCCAGGGATCGAACCCGAGACTTCAGCGTTAGCCTCGATAACGCGTACGCATTACAACTGCGCCACCGAGGCAGTTTAATAATCTTTACACATTAAATGCACAATTATATTACTGTTCACAGTTAATTGACAGCCTCCGTGGCGCAGCGGGCGAGTAGCCGGTTGCGAAGCGCGAGGCCGTGGGTTCGATTCCCGCACTTAGACAAATGTTTGTCTGATTCACAAATATTTGTCTTGGGTCTGGGTGTTGTGGGACCGCAAGTCCCTCGTAGTTCTTGATACCCACGATACAGGTTTACCTAGTGTGGGGTCAGGACTATGTGTGTGACTGTTGGGTGTATTTATTTTATTTATTTATTTAATTACACTTACTTACTTACACATGTGTACTTGGTATAATTAATCACAATTTTAACTGCACTCGGGCAACGTTTCACGGAAGAGTTCTGAGTACGACTAAGTCCCATCAAATAATAATGCACCCTCTTATATACTTTAGCAAATCACCTCCACCACATCTCAATGTTATTATCTACCCGCTATACATAGTTATTCCCCTGACTACCTTCACTAACACCAATAATGTTGCTATTACTAATATGAGGGTAACATTAGTATTTTGTTTTATTACCATAATACCCAGAATACAGGTTAACCTAGTGTCTGACTGTTAGGTGTATTTATTATTACTACCTAGTGGTCGCGTATTGGTCGAAATTCGACCTCATACTTTTTGAATTCTGATCTATAACGCGTGACATCCTCCATGGCGCAGTGGGCGAGTATCCGGCTGTGAAGCGAGAGGCCACGGGTTCGATTCCTGCACTGAGATAAAATGTTTGTGTGATCGACAAACATTTGTTTCTGGTCTGGGTGTTTTCTCCCCACAGGGGTTGACGTCAAGCAGGCAGTCGGTCTTAAAACTACAAGCATAATCTTTTTGTAACGTGTGTTAAAAAGCATGCTGCGCCGACCCCACTGCGAGTGGGATAAGGGTAGGTGGAAGAAGAGTAATGTATAAACTGCGATAATAGGGTAGTTTCCTATATTGAATTTTATACATTATTTTATAAGCAACAGAAAATGACACGCAAAAGAAACCCTTTTATTAAAACAGAATCAAAATTGGTTCAGAAATGTGCCCGCAGTTATGATTTTAAATGTTGGTATGAGGAAAAGTGGGAGCGTAATAGGGATATCTCACTATCTCGCTTGCACGCGTGCACCATAATGAACATTTTACTCAGAGACGTCAATGTTTGCGTCGTCTGTCATTTGACAATTACCCCTTCTACAGGATTTGAATGGCTTCTAACTTATTTATTTTTGGTCCGATTTTTAAAATTATCTCTGTGATAGATTTTAGTAACGTAACTTATTAATTTAAATAATAAAAGAAATCTAGTCAACTACCCTATTTCCAGAATCGCATCGTAGGCGGACAAGAGACAGGCGTGAATGAATACCCAATGATGGCTGGTATAATTTCGGTGAAGAACGCGATAGTAAAGTGTGGTGCCGTCATTGTGTCGAACAAGTATTTGGTCACTGCCGCGCATTGCACAGTCGGAGAGAATATCAACAGTATTGCGGTCCTCGTCGGCGACCATGATATCACAACCAGTAAGGAATACACTAATTTTATACGCACTAACGCCTGAAATCATCGAAGGGGTAGGCTGAGGTGTAACCAGTACATCCACATTTCGCCTAGCGTACCTCCGTCCCATGAAGTGATAGGGGCCGAGTCTATCGTCATACCTGGCACAAATCCAGACTCCGGGCTGATACATAGCATAGCAAAAACCCCAATATCAATGTTAACCGAACCCGAAACATCAACGTGACCCTCGAGCAGTCGTAACGCGTATTTATCATTAAAGATATCTTCATCGATAGAGAGGTCTTCATCTGTCAGAGAAATGACGTAGGCCCAAATGCCCCACCCAACCCATCCCATCGCTTTCCTTCAAGGTCAGCGACGCATCCATGATTCTTCTAGTATTACAGGAGTTCATGGGCGGTGGAGACTATTTAACATCAAGTCATTTTGTAGGTTTGCCGGTTTGTTCCATAAAAATATCATTATCATCGTATCAGACGAGCAGGTCGCTCGCCTGATGGTAAGCGTCACGCCTGCCCATAAACAGAAGCAACGCCACACAGAACTTTGAACTACAAAGCACTGCGCTCGTGACCCCGTGACAAAAGTTGTTTAGTTTCATAATTCACGGTAATTTCACTGGCTTAAATGTCCTTCAAACGGGAACCCAACAGTGCTTTTACACTGTTGCTTGGCGGCAGAAATAGATAAAACGGTGGTACCAACCCAGACGGCCTCTCATACGAGAGACCTACCACCTTTTAAATTGATAGCGTTTAGCTGCGATGAGATCCCATATAAATTTGGTTAAGATCTGATGACGGGGTACGGAGTAAAAAGTTAAACTCCTCAAAGAATAACAGCGTATATCTATTCATTGTGATTGTGTTATTATATTTATTATATTACCACTAAAAATTTTAAAATAAAAAAGTTTTAACAAAACTTAAAAACAGACTTCAAAAAATAACACTGAACCTGAACCATCAGATCTATAGAAACTGTTATTTTTGACTTTTCGGTCTTCTTTTTAGTTTTTTTTGTTGTTGTTTTAAGTCAATTTATCAATTAAAATCGAATCGTGTGAACCCGCTGTAAGGTACTAAATATTACTTTATAACGGACTTCAAAAAAGAAGTAGGTTCTCAATTCGGCGCCATTTTTTTGCTTTTTTTATGTATATACATCGATTTCTCCCCCAATTGTGGACCGATTTTGTTGGAAAAAAATTCACTCGATAGAATTTAGCTGCGATGTGGTCCCATATAAATTTGGTTAAGATCTGATGACGGGGTACGGAATAAAAAAATAAAACTCCTCAACGAACAACAGTACACTCGTTGCGATTGTGTTATTGTATTGGAATTTACATGTTATTGCTGTAACTACCACTAAAAATTGAAGTCGGTTTCTAAGTTTTATTAAACGTTATGTTATTTAAGTTCATCATTATATCTAAGTATCATGCTTTATCATATCCATCTAACAGGACTTAAAATTGTATTATTTGATTTTAGACGACACTAGTACAGCGAGAGGGTATCGAGTTCAGAGCATTATTAACCATCCGCAGTACGATCCGTAAGTAATTACCTAGATTGCTATTTATGTAGAAAGTTTAATCATTTAAAACCATAGTGATTTCTTAGGTTTACGCGAATATTACACATTGAAATAAAACTAGTTTTTACGGATTTCACGGGAGAGACTGAACACGAAGGCTGAAAAGCTTTCAAAACGTCGGGACTAAAATAAAAATTAAACCGCGATAAAATCCGTATTAACTAGTTTTATTTTAACATTTAAAACTAGTAGAGTCGCGCTGTAGACTATTAGGCTACAGCATGAATGGGCCGGCTTGATCGGGCTGTTAAATCCAGAAGCCCAAATCCCCTCTCCCTTTCATATCCTTTTCCTTTAAGATTGGCACTGTATCTATGATTTGTCGGGTATTACCAGCAGGTGACCCACTAGCTCGTTTGCCGGCCTACGCTATAAAAAAATTATCAACGTCAAAATTGTGACTGAATTGAAATTTCAATGTGATCGAGATGAGATCTGATGAAACCGGACTGAACTTTAAAGAGAAGCAGAGAATCATTTTTTGTCAATTGACATTGTCGCAGCGCATGAATTAAATTAACTTTATACTGGATGTAAGAGAAACGCTTCCAAAAAGCAAGACTAAGTGGTGATCATTACGATGATGTGATACAATAAAAAATTGCAAAATAAATCTAGGTACCTATTCTTTTTACGAATAGGGGACGTGCACGCAGCACGCGCATAGCATCTGTTTTTTTTACTAGCGTTACATATCTCTATTCATTTTTTTTTTTAGGTAGGACTGCCTCTGTGGCGCAGTTGTAATGCGTTACGACTGAGGTCTCGGGTTCGATCCCCGGGTCGGGTAAAAGTGATATTGACTTTTTCTTTTACGAAATGCTCAGTATCAGCCCGGAGTCTGGAATTGTGCCCGATATGGCGATAGGTTCATCCCATATCATATCATAGGACAGAGATGTACCTAGAGGTACCTCTGCCTACCCCTTCGGGCATTACAGGCGTGAGTGCGTATGTATTTAGGTATATGATTATTTTAGTGATACTAAGAAACCGTTGTAGACAATCCAAACATGATGATGCGTGAAAATAAATAAAAATAGATTTTCGCGATTTATTTAGCGGTATCATGCCCGTAATCACCAGCACTATCAGTAGGTCTAGTATGAGTTACAAATACATTCACAGTTTTCGAATCCATATAAAATTACTACCGTCGAAGTGTCAAACTAGTAATTCATACGGTAACAAAGGAAATAATCGCTTGAAAACAAATTTCATATTCGACTAATATGAAATAAAATTAACCATATTATTAATTTTAATTCATCATAGTTCCCACTAGTGGCTACTGATACTCGACGTATAGAGAGAAAACGAAAACTTTCATCGTTTAGGAAAACTATTAAAACTTGGACTAGGCCTACAGCTGTCTTAGTTTTCGGAAGCTTTTCCCTTACACCCGGCACATTTTTACATTTTAGGTCGAATTATAACAACGATGTCTCTGTAGTAGCAACTACCACGATAATAGAGTTCAACAGCAACGTAAGCCCTGTCTGCATGCCGTTCAAATTCACCAATTTTGACTTTACCGGTCGCAAACTTATTATATTAGGTAAGTAAGGGTAGCGACAGACTTGTCTCAACGTACGCATAAAGTGTGTATGGTTTAAAGAATTTATTCTAATATTTGATATTTGACAGCCTCTGTGGCACAGCCAGCTGCGCAGCGAGACAAATGTTTGTATGATCCACAAAAAATTGTTTCGGGTCTGGGTGTTGTGCGACCGCAAGTCCCTCATAGTTCCTGATACCCACGATACAGGTTAACCTAGTGTGGGGTCAGGACTATGTGTGTGACTGTTGGGTGTATTTATTTTTCCCTTTTATACGATTTGTCTACCCTTCTACCCTCGTACCGCTCAGTTATTATTACAATGTACCCAACGTTGTTTTTTCAGACACCCTCAATTCACCAATTAAAAGGGAATACCCTAACAATCGCCGTGAATTCATTAAATTATTTTTTTGTTTAATTTGCAACTATCCGTGTTTATAAGCGGCTATTTTTAATATACGATCTCAATTTGATTATCCGGGTTAATAAATCTACCAAACTGAGTAATTTATACGAGTGACCCTCAAACTGTATTCTGATTGGCTCATTTGTGCGATCTGTCCAGAGAACCAAACAAAGATCGTTTATCGAAAATAGCCTCAGGAAAGAAATGGCTTTACAATTACAGAAAGATTTGGCTTGTAGTTATTACGACCGGCCGCCTGTCTGACGGCAACCTGAAAAATCTGAATCTCGGTTGCTTCCCAGGCTGGGGCACCCTGTACATAGGAGGGCCGAGGCCTAATGCCCTTCAGCAGGTGTCTGTAGACGTGATCAGCGACTCCTCGTGCCGCGCCTCCACGCCATCAGTCACGTCCGCCCAGATATGCACATATACTCCTGGAAAGGACGCTTGTCAGGTACGTTTACTTCCACTAAATACATTCGCACTCACGCCTGTAATCCCTGATGGGGTAGGCCATTTCGCCGAGCGTATCTTCGTCCCATGATGTGATAGGGACGAGCCTATCGCCATACCAGGCACAATTCCAGGCTCCGGCTGATACTAAGCATTTCGTTATAGAAAACCCCAATATCACTTTTACCCGACCCGGGGATTGAACCAGAGACCTCAGCGTCACCCTCAGTCGTAACGCGTACGCATTACAACTGCGCCACCGAGGTCACTAGGTCCTCTGTATTATAGCAGAGGCTGGCAATCGAGTATGTGGGTCACCTGGTGGCAAGTGATCTTTACCGCCCATATTCATCCACAATACCTGAAGAGTCATATGGGCGTGTTGCCGACCTTTTAAAAGAAAGGAATTGGGAACGGAAGGGGGTTTTGGGCCTCCAGATATATCGATTATCGTACGAAATGCAACAGCAACAGAAATTGTTATTTTTGACTTTTCAGTGTTTTTATGCAATATGAAATACAATATCACAATTATTTTTTTTACTTCGTATTTCTTAATCAGATCTTAACCAAATTATAAGGAAACCACATCGCAGCTAAACTCTATCGAATGATTTTTTTTCCAACTAAATCAGTCCACAGTTGGCGGAGAAATCGATATACATACATAAAAAAACGCGCCGAATTGAGAACCTCTTGCTGTTTTGAAGTCTGTTTTTTTTTATTTGTCTTTTACACCTGCCATTATTAATTATGTGGCAACATTGCAAACTTACGTGCTAAATAATCTATTAATTTTTTTCCTTTACTATTAAACCTATTTCTTCATTTATTAAAGGTTTTCCTATTTTATTATTATTTATCATTTCTTATTATTATTGTTATCATTATTGCTTATTATTATTAATTATTTAGTGCTATCATTATTACTTATTTATTGTTATACATTATATTTATTGTTATACATAATTGAATTTGAAGTCTGTTAAAAATAACGTTATATTCATTCACAGTATGATTCCGGCGGCCCCGCAATGTACATGGATCCCGCATCAGGCCGGTTAATTTTCATAGGCATTGTAAGTTCCGGGCGAGCCTGTGCTTCAGGTGCACCAGGCATCAACACCAGGGTTACTTCGGTGCTGGAGTGGATCGTTACCGTCACCGGTGACGTCTTCTGCAGGGTATAATCAGCAGCTTCATTCGTAGATTATCCAATGTGCAGTTATTTATTTAATTATGTCTTCGCATTATTTATGCATATAGCCAATAAAAAATATTTATTATTATCAAGTATTCATAGGAACTATGAAACACGGGAGTGGCCGATTTCAAAGTCTTGTTGGATTTTGGTGTCAATTCCTTTCAGTACGACGCTTTATAGATGATTTTCTCCAAGCGGATCGAAAGACCAACGTTTGGTCAAACATCACCTAAATTCCCTTATTTCAATGTTTCCATCACCGTCAATGTTTATTGCACAAATCCACACGAAATTGTATACTGTTATTTTCAACTAAAAACATTTCCAAGCCCGCTTTTAGTTATCTACATCGAAATAAGATATCTACAACGATAACTCTCATATGAATCTGCCAAAAATACGGCTCCACTTACTTACACATGCAAAGGTAAAATCACACGTAACAGGAATTAATGAACGTTCGTAATCGAAGTTCGTAATTGACTTTATTACATAAAAGTTAAATTCTAAATCAAGATCTGCAAAAAACTAGATGTATTAAGTGTCAACTAGAGAACATGAAACAATTTTTATGAATCGATGAATGAACGAGCTGCACAGACTTTTGAAGCCCCGCCCCCTTGCACAGAGTTTTGCTGGGGTCATGTTTTTGCTTGAGATACGTTTCTTGTCATCTTATTTCGATGGTTATCTAGAGGTTGTTGTTGTTATTAAACTTAATTTATTTAATACAAACCAAAGATGTCCAAAGTTTGCACTGTAACGATTACGCAATGTATATAAATGTATTGTTGAATGAAATATTTATTGAATATTAAATACTAAAATATTATACGTTTTTTTTCTCCTCGTTTACCTTAATGATGAGTGGTAGAAAGAGTGGTAAAAAGCGTGGGGTGCATGGTATCAATAGTTATAAATATTTTATGAACAGATATGAGTAGAAGGGTTATTTTGATAATATCCTGAAAAGCACCCCACGCTTATTTTTACAATATAATCATTTTTTCTTACACTATTTTTAATTCAAATTTATAAAAAAATATATTCTATTTTTTAAGTTGGATTTTCTAGAAAAGCGTTTATTTTTAGTTTTTTAAACTATTATTTATTTATAGCATAGTACGGCTAACTAGCAAGTGGGTCACCTGGTAAGTATTTTCCACAGTCCATGTACGCCCGCAATAGGTACCTAAGAATCCTGGGCAAGTTGCCGAACTTAAATAAAAGGGATAGGTATTTTTTATTTCAAACAGTTTAAAATATTGAATTGTCATCGGTCCATAATAAGTATGCCAAATTTCGAGCTAATCCGACGTTTTGAAGGGGGTCAAAATCGTGTTCAAAAATTCCGTTACATACGTACTAACATACATACTAACTTAGAGCCTTTTAAATTACATAATGCCATGAAAACGTCGCGTCGGCGTAGAACCAACTATTGAGGCAAGCAAAGGAAGTTATGGTGTTTAGCGCTTGTTGCTTCACATTATGAGACTGGTACCACCTCGGCTGAGTCAGTCTATTCCTGATGTAATCATTGGTCACAATTTACAACGTAACTACTAACATTTCCACTCTATTTTTTAATTAAGTTTTCCACCAATAGATGGCGCTAAATTGAAAATGTGGCCTGCGCGAAACTATTTCTATTGGAACGCGAAGACAGCCGCGATTTTATTGATTTGTCTGCAGACCACTTCTCATTTCACGCTAACTTCGTCCCTCCGCATCATTAATACAAAATTACACGGATTATTTAGTCTGAGACCACTTTAGTTTGTTTAACGTGATCCGTAAAACCTAACGCAACAAAACCATGTAAAGAAACGTAATATTCACAATTATTTTTTTTTAAATGCCCATTTGACGAAAGTATTATGTGTTTATATTTTTACTGCAGTGTTCTTTTTTTAAAGTGTAGCAATGGAAGTCATTATAACATCCGAATTGATAGTAGATAGGTAGAAACTGAGAAAAATGCCGAAACGTATTCCGTTCCACGTAGTTTACGCCACTAGTAAGTACCGGTTTTATTATTATTATTTAACAATTAGTAATGTAAAATTTGTTTTATACTGTCCCATTGGAACGATTCTTCTCTGAAAATGAGAGGGGATAGGCCTTAGTTGCAGGTTGGTTTACTACACATACCTTCAAAATTGTTAATGAAAATTCTCATGTATATAGTAGATGTAGATTAAATATAGTATATATATTCTTTCCCCACGATGTGCGATGTTTTCCTTGACGATGCCTTGACGTTATGTATGAAAGAGAAAGCAGATTTTTTTCTTAAATGTTTTACTTATAAAACCATAAAAAGAAGGTAATATTCATAAATTATAATCGTGAACAAATGTTTGACAAAGAAATAATTCAATTGATTAAAGCGTCGTAGTCAAAGACTTTAATGTATACTATTAGACAAGCTGCACTGTACATAGATATTGAACCAATAAGTTGCGGTCAATTGACCGTAACTCAATATTACCATCTCGCTTACTCTCAACTAGAACCCCTATCGCGCTCCCTGTCTGAGCTGTCAAACTCCCGCGTTATGTGACGCAATTTTACTTCTAAACAGCCCGTCTAGGAGTATACATTAAAGTCTTTGGTCGTAGTAGGTAATGGAACTGTGTGACCACCGTACTGGAAGTACTTCGGTTCTAATCCCAGATGTAGATTATCATATTAATTACCTAATATCCCTTTGTTTAGAAGAACACCTCAAGCTAGAGTTTCTGAGAAAAGATTGTTGTGAGACCGTAAGTCCCTCGTAGTTCCTGATACCTACGATACAGCTTCACCTAGTGGGGGGTTAGGAATATGGGTGCAACTGTTGGTGTATTTACTAGGTGGTAGGTATGCGAGAGACCGTCTGGGTTGGTCCGCTTTGTCTATATTTGCCGCCAAACAGCAGTGTGTAAGCACTGTTGTGTTTCGGTTTGAAGGACATTGAAGCCACGTTAATTACTGTTCATTATGGGACTTAACATCTTATGTCTCTGGTTGACTGCCTCGGTGGCGCAGTTGTAATGCGTACGCGTTACGATTGAGGCTAACGCTGATGTCTCGGGTCCGATCCCCGGGTCGGGTAAAGTGGTATTGAGTTTTTCTATTACGAAATGCTTAGTATCAGCCCGGAGTCTGGAATTTGTGCCCGGTATGGCGATAGGCTCGCCCCCTATCACATCGTGGGACGGAGATACGCTCGGCGAAATATGGGTGTACTGGTTATGCTCTACCTACCCCTTCGGGGATTACAGGCGTGAGTGCGTATGTATGTATGTCTCCGGGTGACAAGCGTAGTGCAATGCCATGCAATGCTTTGTTGTGTGTGGCGTTGCTTCTGTTTATGGGCAGGCTTAGCGCTTACCATCAGGCAAGCGACCTGATCGTTTCGTCACTCAAGCTTATAAAAAAACTATGTCATAAGATAAAGTTTCTTTTGTAATATACAAAGGCAGTTCAATGAAAATCGATATACTGTGTGTTAAGCCTCGTCATATATTCGAGAGTACAGGCGCCTTCAGGCCATGTCTATTGACCTAGTTTGACAAGAGTGGAAAACAAAGCGATTAGGTCTAAATACATGTTTATTTCATTCCTTCTTTATTACATAGTTGTTTCGGCATATTCATTCCTACGCGTTTTATTTATACTGTATCGTCAACCCTACAAAACCACTTTTTCAGCTGACTTTTTTCCTAACTTAGTTGAGGTTTATAGTCACTTTAGAATAGTTTAGAACCGTTTTTAAAATGATATTGAATAATAATTAGTGCAATTTTGCGTAATTAATGTTGGGTAGTAGTTTCGTCGTATAAACTCGCACATTTATCGCGCAAAGCGTAGGCAGAAGTACAACCTACGAATCGCTGAGTTTATTTCCACCCCTTTATGTGTAGTGGAGGCATCAAGATGAAGTGGAGGAAAATCTATCGCCAACAACGTGATTTTTAGAATCTAAAACACAAACCCGAATTATGACAGCATAGTTTGGGATTTGAACCCGGTTTCTCAACTTACTGGCACAGTACCCTGCCACTAGACCAGGGATTTTCAAAGTCGGGGGCTTGACACCCAAGAGGGGAGCAGATACCTGCAAAAGGGGGCGCGAAACATCTGTGTGGTGAGGCGCAGAGGTTCATCAGGCGAATATAAGAACTTAAAATTCGTTTAAATTACGTTACAAGGAAATCTTCATTCACTATCACAAATCACACATTAGAGTGATTTGTGATACTCCTGCCCTGTGCATTGGGACTGTAGTCTTTAGGGTAAGCAGAGAAACTCCGGTGTGATTCTGCCACATACATTATCGCTCTTACATACTCTGCACATTATATCTAGGGTTCAGAAATCTTGCTTACTGTACAGTAACTTACTGCAACAGCAAACTGCAACTTCACGTACGTTTCGACCACGATCGAGCTAGCAGGCGGTTGCTGCTGTAGACGAAGCTGTCGATACCTACAAAACGTGGTTGCGTTTCGTGTGGCTAGTGAGATTATCGGACTTTCAACAAACCTGGTATACTTACAATACAGATTTTCCTTGGGTCGATGGGTGACAGTGATCATTTGTTATCAGGTGACCCGCTTGCGCATTATTTTTCTGTAAGTATACTTTTTCTACAGGTGAAGACAACTCATACCCGGCATGCGAACTGAACGCACAGGGCCCGGCGGCACGCGGGTGGCGCAGCGAAGGCGCACCCCCACACGAGCTGTTACTGCGTCTCTCGTGCGTCACCAGCGTGCACAAGCTGCAACTGTTGGCGCATCATCAGCTCATACGTTAGTATATCTGTAACAGCGAGGTCGCGCCTCCACATGAGCTGTTACTGCATCTCGCGTGTGTCACCAGCGTGCACAAGCTGCAACTGTTGGCGCATCATCAGCTCATACGTTAGCCTATCTGTAATAGTGAAGTCCCACCCCCCACACGAGCTGTTACTGCATCTCACATACGTCACCAGCATGCATTAGCTGCAACTGTAGGCGCATCATCAGGTCATACGATAGTATATCTGTAACAGCGAAGTCGCGCCTCCACAAAAGCCGTTACTGCGTCTCGCATGCGTCACCAGCGTGCACAGGCTCAACTGTTGGCGCATCATCAGCTCATACGTTAGTAGTATCTATAACAGCGAGGTCACAACTATCGAGATAATAGCTCGACTAGGTCCCGAAGCCACGGGACCAGATGGTGTGTTCTTAAGTGGAGTCACTATGAGTGTTATTGTTGGATTTTTTTATTTTTCTTCACCAGCTGCTTGTGTGGAAGTGCTGGTCTCCGGAGGTTTGGTGTCTGAAGGAGCAGCCACACCATGTGGAGCTACTTACACCAGCGTTGGAAGGGTGACCCTTGCAAAACCAGCACCGCAAGCAAGGACCAGGGAACTCAGGTACACTTTAAAGTTTCTTGTATAATTGAGCAGGTAAACGTGTAAGTGGGCATTTGATAGGGTATATTTTCTTTTGAATCCTGGAATAGCAAACTACTATCGAACAGTATACTTTGTGCTCCTGGTGGTAAAGGACACTGCAATCTATCATTATTATATATAAAAGCAAGTAAGGCAAAGTAAGGCACATGGATTGACCGTCAATCCATCAAAAACCCAGGGCATAATTATTGGCAGCCCCAGGATGACATCGAAATTAAACGTCTCTCTTATACCACCTTTAACCTGTGATGGCACTAGTATTCCATATAGTGGTTCAGTTAAAAATCTTGGCTTATACTTGGACAAATCTCTCACCTGGGGCCCACAGCTTCAGGAAGTGAGTCGGAAAATGTTCGCCTCAGCTGGGTCTTTGCGAAGATTACGCAATTTTCTACCAACCACCACCAAGATTTCGCTTGCACAATCCCTTCTTCTTCCTATCCTTGATTATGCAGATGTCAGCTATCTAGATATCACTGAACAACAATTAGATAAACTTGAGCGTCTCCAAAACTTTTGCATAAGATTCATATTTGGACTCCGTAAATATGATCATGTTTCAGAGTTTCGTACGAAGCTCAAGTGGCTACCCATACGGCTTCGCCGGAATGCTCACATTCTTTCTTTTCTGTACAACATTCTTTTCTATCCTCTCACTCCTTGTTATCTCAAATCTCGCTTTAAATTTCTGCAAGACACGCACCCTAGAACCCTCAGATCATCAGAGAACTTGAGACTGAAGATGCCGGCGCATTCCACCTCTTTTATGGACAAGTCCTTTACGGTTCAGGCGACACGGTTGTGGAATGCATTGCCGATTGAAATAAAGCGCGCCCCATCACTGGCTATCTTTAAAAAGATGGTGAAAGATCACTATCTCTCTCACTAATATGTGTAACGGTATTGATGACTATTATTATTCACTATAATAATTTAATAATTATATGTATGTATGTATATGTGTATGATGTAATATGGTATTTATATATATTCTTATTGTAAACTGTATATTTCATGTACTCTTAGACAACCCTCTCTTATTCGTACCTTAACTCCATCCTATGGTTGCCTGTAAGAGATTGCCCTGAGCGATAAGGCCGCCAATTGTACTATGTTTAAATGTTAACTGTCTTTCTAGTTTAAATATGTGTCTAATGTACAATAAAGCATTATAAATAAAATAAATAAATAAAAGCGAAATACTACTTATACACTCACTCACTTACTGATTAGTTACGATATTTCAAAAACTAGGTACTGAAGCTCATGCAATTTGATCAGACGATACTGTTGTTCGAACTTTGTATGAAACGGAATAATTTTATCCCAGGAAAAGCTATACACGCCGGCGGAACCGGCAACAGCTAGTTCAAACATAATTTGGAATTATTAGAGACTGCATCTCTCGACGATCGTCAAATTTATACCGGAACTACGCCGTTCCGGTATAAATTTCCGCTAACTTAACTGTTGTAGCAGATGTAGGTACTTCATTGTCGCGGGTTTTATGGATTTAACAATATATTGACGTTGGACGAGCTATTTCAAAAATAGCTTCCAGTCTAGGTATTTAAGTATTACAGTTTGAAGATTGTTTATATCTTTCTTTAGATCAGCAGCGCTTCCAGAACCAACTGTAGCTCGTTTTGTCAAACTCCGACTCTCAGGACCTCATCCTCCAGCAAAAGAAAGCGACCAAGTACGTTAAAAGTAAAGTTTTTTTTATAAAACATATTCTCACTTCTATCCGAGAAAGAAGGAGAAGCGAAAGCGGAGTACCTATAATGAGTTTTTCTGCCTTTTATAATATGTAAGTTTGAGCATAAATCCAATTACTTCCAAACGAAACTTAGATATAGAGTCACCAATCAAAATTAAACCCAGAACTCTCTATCAACGTATTCTGGTACCATGAAAAAGTTACTATTTCTTGTTGCTTTCAAATCAAAGCTGAATTCTTAGCATGTGTGATGTGTACCGTCCGAGAATACCTATCAAAGGGATCACTGCGTTGCCAATCTTCATGTCAAGGGAAGGGAAATTGGGATGGGAGAGGGTTTAAAAAGTTTCTAGTTTTGGGGTCTAAAAATTATGACATATGATTTGCAAATTATTTAGAAACCTTCTTGATTACGATCTGCTTCCAGGTAGCGTTGATGGCTGTGAATGTATTAGGAGAAGAAATTGAAGATGCAGACAGACCCACACCTACCGTCAAATCAGAGCCCTCATACTCTCCGTATGATGATTTAGCCTTCGTCATGTATGTGGACAACGAAATTGCCGACTTGGTGCGTAGTTTGGATGAGAAGAAAAGAACTGCAGTGGCTGGTAAGGCAGAAAATAGTTTAAATAGAATAAAGTATTAGATTACGATGTAGTGATATATCACTCTCGAACAAAGCATTTAAACATGATTTCATAAGAAAAAGCAAATATCAGTCAAATGAACCAAGTTGGAAAGCAAAAACATTGTTTCCATCTACAGAAAACAAAATTTCGTCAACAAAGTTTCGTCGTTACGAGTGGTAGAGCCACGCTGTAGACAAAATTGTCTACAGCATGAATGGGCCGGCTCGTCCGGGTCGTTACCACTGTCTCACAGAATACTGGCGTAAAGTAGCAGCTTGCTGCTGCGTTTCGTACGGTGAGTGAGATATCCGGATGCCCAAATCCCCCTCCCCTTCCCAATCCCTTAATCCCTTTCCTATAAGGTCGGCAACGCGCCCATGATTCTTCTAGTATTGTGGGCGTACATGGGCGGTGGATATCACTTACCATCAGCCTCGTGACCCACTGGCTCGTTTGCCAGCCTATGCAATAAAAAGTTTTTGTGTAGAGGAAAAAATATGTGCAAGAGACCCAGCTTTAATTATCTGAATTACCTACTTGAAAAACAAATCGCAATTATATTTAGGATTCGAATACTAGATTTTAGGTACAACGTATTTAAGTCTTCCTTGATCTTGTTCCCCCAGATGAGCGTTTTGAATACGCGCGTCGGTTAAAATCGGCTGGATCAGCGCTTGCTGCAGCCGGGATTCGAATAGGACGGTGGCGCCTTCGCAAACGTACTGCAGCTGCTAGGGATGACTTCGAACTGGCTAGACGAATGCGGGACAGGATTGCTGATGCCCTCGCTGGAGTAAAAGAGGATCCGCAGCTGTGTCGGCTGTTTGAGGACGATGGGGTGAGTAATAGAAAATATTAAAGATTAGGATTTAAATAATCTGATGATAGAAGTGAACACGGTGATGACGTTGACGAAAATGATCATACTATAGCTACGAGACCAATATGGTAATCAATGATTCGCTGGCTATTCGAATTTTGCTCTAAACCCAAAGGTATTTTTAGGGAAGATTTTTTAATCTTCTGTGAAATTCAAAATTATCACGCTATCAATGTATCCGGAGAAGCGCATGTAAATTGTTACTTCCTAAATTGGCAGCTTAATGCGTAGTCTCATTTATATAGAGTTTATCGCAATACATAACGAGAAACTATTGTTTACAAGTCCGCATCATACTGTTTAAGAAGATAATAGTACCTACCTAAGTACCGATGACATATGGCCTCATATTGTTTTCTGATATATTATCATCTGTATTGTACGAAAATGGCAGATAAAATGTATTATGGACATTGTAAAATCGGCCTTAAGCTGGCTAAAACGTAAATCACATACGCACTCACGCCTGTAATCCCCGAAGGAGTAGGCAGAGGCGTAACCAGTACACCCACATTAAGCCGAGCGTATCTCCGTCCCATGATATGATAGGGGCGAGCCTATCGCCATACCGGGCACATACTCCAGACTCCGGGCTAATACTGAGACTTTCGTAATAGAAAAACCCAATATCACTTTTACCCGACCCTGGGATCGAACCCGAGACCTCAGCGTCAGCCTCAGTCTTAACGCGTACGCATTACAAATGTGCCACCGAGGCATTTAAATTAACCTGGGTGAATTTACTAGAATGTTCTATTGTAGCTACATCAAAGAATTAAATCCAAATTTTTTGTCACTAGCACGATCCACGCAACGACTCATCAATGCCGCAAGAGTACGACTTCTCCCACCACTTATCTCCATCAGTAGCAGCAGGATCGTTGAGCTTGGACATACCATCACCGGTGCCTCCTATAGAACCACCATGCGGACACGAGTACGTTAATGGAGATGATGGGGATGATGAAGAGGAAATCAATCATGTGGAGAAGGTATAGTAGTAAAAGTTATTTTATATAATTCGATATAGGTAACCTGCAATATAAAGGTTAAGATCTGATGATAGAATAACGGAACAAAAAAATCAACTCCTAATTGGACAACAGAACATTGGAAATATTGGAATTTTCATATGCTATACCTACCATTAAAACATGAAAAATAAAATAAATGTTTAACAAAACTTAAAAATCGACTTAAAAAATAACACTGTAAAGACAAAAGTAACAATTTCTTTACGTCTCTTTGGAGTAGTCGTTGAAATTTCATTATATCGGCAGCGACACAGGTACTGACCCCATAGTTGGTTTTAAGTTTTTCTTTGAATGACATTTCAAGCGGCGAGTTTTGTTGAAGATATTCTACTGTTAGGTTACTCCCTATTTATCGATCGTTAATGAAGGTGTCCGAGAATATAATGCCGGGTAGATTGAAATAATAGCCGTGCAAGTAGTAAACAAGTTGTACGCCTGGTGGGGTGACAGTTGCTTCATAAGAGAGCACTCCGTCATTGGGAGCTCAGTGCACAGAACACTATTGGCTCAGTGCTCCGGTAGCAGTAATAGTGTTCTGTGCTCAGTGCTGTGAGTACTGCGAGTGTTCTCTGGGTTCAGTGTGGTCAGTCGATAGTCCAAGAGTTTATTACGCGGTAGCTCTGCCGGTTTACTATTCGGTCCTAGTTCGCCCTTAGTTATAATTAATTAGAGAGCGGTGTGTAAAGAATCCTGACATGGGGTTGTGGTCTGTAAAGCAGTAACATTGTAAAAGTGACCAATAAACCACTAGTAACCAAAGACTTTAATACTATAGACGGGCTATTCAGTAGTAAAGTTGTGTTGCATTCGTGGCCGACGCGGCGGGAGTGCCGTCTAAGGCGCGGGAGCGAGAGGAGTTGAGAGTAAGCGAAATGGCAATATTGAGACGGCTGTTTTGGTTTGTATTCGTGTTCATTCACAATAAATGACATTTTCGATCAAAACCAACAAATAATATAGTTACTTCCTTAAAATAACTTCAAATTAAATGAATATGCACGTAAATTAATGACAATGTTTTATGAGACACAATAAACAATTTCATTTTAGTTTATCGAGTTTAACGTTCGCAGCTATTCAAACAACAACTGCTCTTGTCGCTCTCTCGCGGGCGACTAAATGAGTTATTTGACCGTAACTTAGTGCGCAATTTCTTTGTACCGCACAGCCTCTAGTAGTATACATTAAAATCTTTGCTAGTAGCCGACGTTTTGTGTTTTTGTAACATTACTCTACGTAAATTCTAACACTATATTAATTCTGACTGCCTCGGTGGCGCAGTTGTAATGCGTACGCGTTATGACTGAGGCTTGACGCTGAGGTCTCGGGTTCGATCCCCGGGTCGGGTAAAAGTGATATTGGGTTTTTCTATTACGAAATGCTCAGTATCAGCCCGGAGTCTGGAATATGTGCCCGGTATGGCGATAGGCTTGCCCCCTATCACATTATGGGACGGAGATACGCTCGGCGAAATGTGGGTGTACTGGTTACATCTCTGCCTACCCCTTCGGGGATTACAGGCGTGAGTGCGTACATTAATATATGTACATTAATTCTATCGATCTATACTATTTGCAGTCACCAGCACACATACTACAAGAAGATATTACACCACAATACATAAACCAGTCGATACAACCCGTCCAGCCAGTCCAGGAGGAGAAGATTGAGGCACAGAAGAAGATAGAGGATGAGGAGTTGAGAAAAGAGACTGACAGTCCACGTAGAAGTATCACTCCTAATGCTACTAATGGTATGACTGGCTGATTAAAAAATACTTATACCATAAGCTCAGCTGAGAAAAATGTGGTCTAATAAGCTTGATGAGCCAAAAGAGGAGCTAATAGTGCGATGTCTGCTTTAGTGACGGAGTCCTTTCAACTTGCTAACTACTTATTGTATGCATCCATTTTTAACCGACATAATATACGGTGGCGGTTCTCAATTCGGCGAGTTTTTTTAGATGTCCGAAGGCGCAAATCCTCCGTCCATTCCCAATCCCTTTCTTTTCCCTTTCTTTTAAGGAGGTTGAGACGGAACCCTCGATGGGCGAGTCCGATTCGAACTCGGCCGGTTTTGAGATTGGGATAGAATTGTTCTTTAGTTAGAGCTTTCACAAGGGCACAGTAAAGTTTAAGATACAGATGGTGTAGATAACAGTGTGATCAAATACATCGTAATATTTTACCAGGTTCACTAGTTAGAAGAAGGAATAAAAGCGCCGGTCCACGATCCACATTTGAAGCTTATGAAGAGCGGCTACTACCAGCTTTAAGGCAGTAAGACTAACCTTTTTTTAATCATTTGTATACAAATTCATTATATACGCACTTACGCCTGTAACTCTCGAAAGGGCAGAAGTATAACCAGTATACATTTTGTCATGCTTATTTTTGTATATGATGTGATAGGGATACCTACCATTTCCAGACTCCGGGCTGATACTGGGCATTTCTTAATAGAAAAACCCAATTGTACTTTACCCGACCCGGTGATCGAACCCGAGACCTCCGCTTAGGATAATCTGGGTTATTCAATCCCTGACAAGCAATGTAAGAAATCCTCAGGCAATATGTTTCTAAAATTGGAAGCAGAATCCAGAACCTATTGGTTGACAGTTTATTTGATAACACTAGATATAAGAGTCAATTTCTCGATTGCATACATACAGACTTAAAGGTAGGCCGAGGCAACGGATTTACATTTACAAAGAAAAACTCATGTCTATCGCATAAGTCCACATTTATTTAAATATCATATTCTAGCAAACGAGCAAGTGAGTTACCTGATGGTAAGTGAGCTCCAACGCCCATGTAGAACCACAGTACCAGAAGAGTCATGGGCGCGTTGCCGGCCTTAAAGGAAAGAGATGGGAAGGGGAGGGGGATTTAGGCCTTCGGATATCTCATTCACCGTACGAAACGCTGCAGCAAGCCGCTACTTCGGTTTTCTGTGATACAGTGGTAACGTATCACTCGAGCCGGCACGTACGTACTACAGACAGAACTGTCTACAACGTGGCTCTACCACTCAAACCGCCGCATAGTACTGAATCGTGTTTTTCTTTGGTTTATTCTTATGATGGTACAGTTCTCACACGAACGAGTACTTGCGCGAGGCTCGGGAGGCGCGCGAGGAGGAGTGCAGCGCGGGGAGCGCGGGGAGCGCCGCCTCGCACGCACGACCCCCGCACAAACTCAACGAGAGGGAGAGGAAACAAGCCGCACTGCCTATATTGATATTTGGATATCCTCTGGTGAGTATTTTTTAAGACACCCAACAGTCACACACATAGTCCTGACCGGCCGGCATAATTCTGCCGATCTGCGATAGATTCAGTGTCTATCGTTGGTTGACAGTATCCACGGATTGCGCTACACTTACCATCAGGTGTAGCGTAGTCACTTTGCCAAGCCACGATAAAAAACCCCATACTAGGTAAACCTGTGCCGTCGGTATCAATGTTTGTTTCGGGTCTGGGTGTTTTCTCACATAGGGGTTGACGTTAATAAGCGGCCGGCCGTTAAAACTATAAGCGAAATTTGTCTGGAAGAAGTGTTAAAAAGTATGTTGCCCAATCCCACTGCGAGTGGTATAAGAGCAGGTGGAAGAAGTATAGGTCGATAAAAGAGTAAGTGTGCAAGTGATGGTAAGTGATTTCTGCCGTCCCAGAACACATGGAATAACAGAAGAATCATGGGTACGGTGCCGAACTTATTGGAGAAAAATGGGAATTCGGAAGGGAAGTTTAAACGAAGTGTTCATAGATACATGATTAAAAGAATGACTCTTTTTATAATTTTCTTTTATTCGCCTGAATAATGCAGGCCAGTCACATGATGGCAAGCTGGCTGTCCAGGACCAGAGCAACACCATTCAGAATTATAAAGTACTCCACTGCGCTCATCATCCCGAGACATAAGATGTTAAGTCTCATTACGTTCAGTAATTGTAACTGGCTTCAAAGGCCTATCCAAATATCAAGATTAACTTCCTTCATTCATTTGACAGCCTCCGTGACGCAGCGGGCGAGTAGCCGGCTGCGAAGCGAAAGGTCGTGGGTTCGATTCCCGCACCAAGACAAATGTTTGTGTGATCCACATATATTTGTTTCGGGTCTGGGTGTTGTAGGCCCGCAAGTCCCTCGTAGTTCCTGATACCCACGATACAGGTTTACCTAGTGTGGGGTCAGGACTATGTGTATGACTGTTGGGTGTATTTATTATTTATTATTTCAGGTAGAAAAATTCTTTTCTAAAAACTATCTCGACAAAGAAGAAGGTCTGGCGCGACTGAGAGCTGAGCTGACTTCACCCTGCAACGGGAGTACGAAGACCTCCCCTAACAAGACAGCCAGGGCAGCAGCGTTGTTGCTCCAGAGGGCACTGCGGGATAAGGTCTTCTCGGTCTACTCCCAGGCTAATGAGGTCGTCAGGGTGCTGTTTCAAGAGTTTGTGCCGGATAGGTAAGTTTTTATTTAATATTTTATATACTTACGCACGCCTGTAATCCCCGAAGTGGTAGGCAGAGGTAACCGGTTCATCCACATTTCGCTGAGCGTATCTCCGTCTCATGATGTGATGTGTGTGAGCCTATCGCCATACCGGGCACAATTCTAGACTCCGGGCTGATACTGAGCAATTTGTAATAGAAAAACTCAATATTTTTACCCGACCCGTGGAGCGAAACCGAGACCTCAGCATCAGCCTCAGTCGGAACGCGTACACATTACAACTGCGCCACCGAAGCAGTTAATATTTTATATGTATGTGTAATTCATATGTTTGTAAGTGGTAGAGTCACGGTGTAGTCGGTTTTGTCTCCAGCATGAATGAGCCAGCTCGACCGAGGTGATACCTGTAACAGAATAAATCAAAATCAATCCGAAATATCAGTTACTTATATTGATCTGTCACATATTACACTACGCAAATACACTTCTATAATAGACTAATCCTTCAACGGTAAGCAGCGGATTGGCTGTGCCCTGGCATTGCTGATGTCCATAAGCGGCGGTAACCGATTACCATCAGGCGAGCCGCTAGCTCGTCTGCCTATTATCATGATGAAAAAAAAAAAACTTAGAATCTGTTGGGTATAAGTTCCACTTAGCCACAAGATCACAAAATTTCCGTTTTAGCGTCATACGCCGGCTTAGGTATGTTGCCTCATGCTCAACAACTCTCGCTGCCCACCACCAGAATAAACCAGTTGCAATCGTAACTACCCCCCAGAATGTAATAATTGTTACACACCACTGCCTCACATTAAACCAACTTGAACCGACTTGAAGTAGCAGCTTGCTGTTGCGTTTCGTACGGTGAGTGATTTCCAGTGGCCCAATATCCTTCAAATCTCCATTCCCTTCCATAAAGATCGAAAACGCACTTACAATTTTTTGTTATATTGGTTTTTATAAGCCTCCGTGACAGTCGGTGAGTGAAGCGAGAGGTCGCGAATTCCATTCCCGCACTGAGACAAATGTTTATGTGATCTAAAAATATATGTTTCGATTCTGGATGTTTTCTCCCCAGAGGGGTTGAGGTGAGGCAAGCGGCCGGTCGTAAAAACTACAAGCCAAATCTTTCTGTAACATGTTGCGCTGACCCCACTGCGAGTGGGATGAGGGAAGATGGAAGAAGATTGGTGGTTATGAGCGATGAAGATCTCGAACCACCAGATGCTTAACTGATCTTATATACTATTGCGGAACTATGTCGTGAAATTTTACTCTTTTTTTTAATATATAAAATGTAATGGCGGTTCTAGAATTTGAATTAAGTAGGCTGCAGTCTGGTTTGGGGTTAAGAGTTCTCCTCCAGCCTGATGTCCTCGTGGAAAAAAGTACAAAATTGAGAAAGACAAGAGTCAAAGCAACACCCAACAATCACCATACCACTCTACTTATATAAAATACTAGATTTTGCCCGCGGCTCCATCCACGTGAATAGAATTTACCGAAATAAAACGTAGCCTATAATCGACTCCAGGGTCCCATCTACCTCTACATCAAAATTCATCAAAATCGGTTCAGTGGTTTAGGACTGAAAGCGTAACAAACAAATAGATTTTTTATAAAAAGTATCCTATGTTACTTCTTATACCTCCAAGAATATGTGTACAAAGTTTCATGATGATCGGTTAAGTAGTTTTCGCGTGAAAGCGTAACAAACAAACAAACTTACATTTATAATATTAGTATGATGGAACAAAGCCCAACCAAAGATAAATTCTATGTTACTGCTATTTTTCCCAGAGTATGCGCAGCCGAGATCGGAAGATGTTTGGAGAAGATCCTACCAGAACTTCTCCGTGCTTGCGGAGACCCTGCGCCTAGAGTACATTCTACTGCTCAACACACAGTCCTCACTTTGGCTGATTGCCCACAAGTCCGGTAAGCAATGCACGGCTTGTTTAATTCTAATCACATGACAATAATATTTTGGGTGCTTCATCAACATACATCTACAGCAATGGTTGGCTAAAGATTTGATATAGAAGAACATCATGAAAATAGGTGTACCAACCGACCAACCCTGTTATCTCGTTGGTCCAATCCAGAACCGTGGTAGGTAAGTACCTAAGTAAGTTAAGTACTATAGACAGTTTTGTCTATAGTATGAATGGCCCGGCTGGGCAAGGTTCTTACCACTGTCTTCCAACTGTCTTTCTTGTCTTCCAAGGATCAAAAGATTCGGTCCTTCGTTCTTTGGGACTTGCCAGTATAACGGTAGCATAAAATAAATCTAAGTGTACCTGATCGGCGGTAGTAACATAAGGGTGTAGATACCCAGGATATTCTTCAGAGTGGACGAGGTGGGGGCAAAGCCAGGGAACGTAAATAAAACAATCAGTCACTTACAGAGAAGGAAAAAAGTTGTATGAAGTCGCTCCACACGCGTCGGTATTTCAGATAACGCATAGTAATTTTGAAAAGTTTTTTTTAAAGCATAACTCGGCAAACGAGCTAGTAGGTCACCTGATGGTAAGTGATCTCCACCGCTCATGTACGCCCACAATACCAAAAAAATATGGGCGCGTTAAAGGAAAGGGATAATTAATGGATTGGGAACGGGTGGGGGATTTGGGGAAGGTAAAAGAGCCTCACTTGGCTACGGCCTTGAATAATAGCATCTTCTCTTTTAGGGCTATCCACATTATTCCGCAACAGCTGGTCCGGCCGGTGACTGCGTCCATGCACCCTCGGCTCGCGCTGTCTCGACTGCAGATGCTTGAACAACTGATCCTGACGCATGGCATCTCTACTGATAAGAATAGGTGACTCAGCATAGATAAATGAAAATCAGAGGGGCCTCTGAGAAAATTGGGTCGAATTTCAATAAAATATGGATAATTTATTATGGCAATCAAGATTGAGCAATAAAACAAGAGTGATTTATTTTACCATATACTTTATGTGAAACGAAAGTCGCAGGTTCGAAATCAGTCCCAAAAGCTTGCTTGCTGGCTTTTGTAAAAGTTACGTGTGTATTCATTGTTAATTATCGCTTGCTCTATCGGTGAAAGAAACATCGTGAGGAAACCTGCAAATATACTCCATAAATTCGGAGACCAGCTGCATTAAGGTCTATATAACCGGGACGTATATAAAACAGAGCTGGTGTTATTAATATTACCTATTATTTTATTATCCAGAACTATGCCAAATTGTAATCATGCCAAAACAATACCTGCATAAAAAATAAAAATAAAAGACAAAATAAACTTTATACAATAATATTAATACAATAATAATGCTAGAAATGAATGCCCATTGGAGGGTGATACTTTTTATATTTTTAAATGTTTAATTTTTTAAGTAATTTAATATTTAAAAATGTAAATAAAACTTTTAAAATACAGAGTACTGAACATGCTAGAAATAAATGTTACTTATATAGTTAATTTACATTTTCTTCTATACAAAATAATTGCTAAAAATTTACCTAAATGGTCTTAATTGAAGGGGACACTCGGATTTGAACCAAGGACCTATCGATCTGCAGTCGATTGCTCTACCACTGAGCTATATCCCCACTGGCTGTAACTTTAAAATTACGAGGCGTATTCAAAAGTCAAGTTCGCTAGCGACAATAGTTGTTGCCATATTTGATCATTTGAGGTCATTTGTGGGTGGATAACATTTAGACATATCTGGCACTTGCTTATTAAAAAAGATTTATTTATTTATGGTGTTAATCTCATTATAATATGATCATTTATTTTATTAACAGAAAGTAAATAATCACAATATAACTAATATTAATCAAAATCATACTCGATTGTAGCGATGGCATTCTATTTATTTATTTATTTATTTATTAGATTCACCATCGATTGTTACATTTAAAAATTACAATAGGCAACATATCTTATCTAATATCTTAAGACAAAATGAACAATCCTTACAGGTGCATACAACATTCAAGTGAGCGTTATAACAATATTATCAATAAATATACAATTAAAATTATAGAATTAATAATTATAAAAATAAGAATAAACAGCATTATTAAGATCAAGATTATAAATATAATTTTCTACATGCTAATGTCAAAAAGTTCAATTATTTTGCACTTAAATTTATCTATAGAAAGGTAGAAGATGTCAATTTCGTCCATGGTATTGCATATGTTAAAAGTACGATTTAAAAGAGCGTAACGAGCGTGCGCACTTATCAAAGCACGTGCACTCTATATTCTTTTTTATTTTATTGTCATGATAGGCCGACGAGTTATCGGCGCGCCTGTTGGTAAGCGATCACCGCTCATGGACGTCGCCATAGCCAGGGGTACAGCCAAACCGCTGCCTTCTATTAGACGCTACCTACCCTTATTCAAGTGCTTATACCAGGTGTAAGGGGAACGCTTCCGAAAACTATGCCAGATGGTAGTGGTGATTACAGACATGATACCACTAAAAAAATCGCGAAAGGTCGACGTACTACTTAAAAAAATTACGCACAGTCTTGTTTGGACCAAGAAATACAATGACGTTTCATTCCAATAGGTAATAATCACGTAGATAGAATAATATTACTTATTAGTTTTATAGGCTAGATTGTAATCTATTATTAAGAACCTACCTAGTTCTTTATAACAAAGAATTTAAAAAACTATTAGGTAATAATTAAAATCATATTTTTCTGAATGGCGTAATGTAAAGTCAATAAAAAAATGTACCGCCACTCTGTGTGTGGCTCGGCGCACGGCGCGATATACCTACTGAATATTGAAGTGCAGTATTGAACCCGACTTTAGCATTAGTACGCTTTACATTGCGGGCTTACTTTTCCAAAATGGCAAGTAAACAGCAAAGGAATAGCGTTTTCTGTTTTTGTTAAGGTACACTACCTGTTTTTACCGTTTCTGCTTCACTAACACTGTACAATGAAACACGGTGACCATTTTTGATATGATTTCATATTAAATATCCAGTGGTCTAACCGTACGCCGCATCGCCGAGTGTGGCGCGGCTGGCGCGCAGCATGCAGGAGGTACAGTCAGGGCTGCAGCTGAACGGTTACTACTAGCAGCTTATGCACGCTCTCCAAGACTGGTCAGAGCACAATTACCACCAGATGATGCAGTCACGCGACGGAATCTCATCTACCGGCATCTGTTCCAGCAGTTCGATAGGATTGACATGCAGGTGATCCTATTATTCTTCCACCTGCCCTTATTCCAGTAGGTCCAGACCTATTAGGTCGACGTAACATGCTTTTTAACACAAGTTACAAAAATATTTGGCTTGTAGTTTTTACGAACGGCCGTCTGCGGACGTCAACCCCTCTGACCTCTCTCAGACCAGAAACAATTATTTGTGTATTACACCAACAGTGATCTCGGTGTGTAGTCATCCAATGCGCTACAAAGGTGGTGGAAATTAAAAAATCATGTTTTTAGGTATCTTAGCTGACATAGAATGGGGGATTGTGGGTTCTTTTTCTCCAGCCCGTAAAATGTCTGGCCATTTTGCGTATAAAATAAGATAGAATGGGGGAATGAATTTATTTATTTTGGAAAGATGGTTAAGAAAGGTTAAGAAGGTTAAGAAAAATACAAGGTTAAGAAAAATTATTCGGGAGACTAGAAGTCTTTATGCGACGATGGTACACAACTCTAGACAAAAACTAATTTGGTAGTACTCTTCTAGTTCATTAGGGAACCCTCCTAGGGATGTATTAGGGCTCCATTCGCCAATCATCAATAAATACAGTCTGAGTTCTCTGGCCCATAGAAAAGTGTTTCGTGCTTTCAGTCTAAAAATGTATTAAAGCTAGATAGATAGCACTATCAGGCATAATATAATTAATAATTATTCAAAATGTGTAAGGTATTTTATTTAATTTCCTACAGAAAATGCTAAACCAAGCACCGACAGAACAACAACTTCTGAACCCTGATCAACCAGCTGACAACCAAGATACTGCTAGCATAGCACCGTCCCTTAGAAGTGGAACTACCAGCGGTATGACGACCTCATTAGGCATGACATCATCCATCGGTGCCACATCTTCATACAGCCTCAAGTCAATGGTGACCAACAGTAGTGGAGTCACGCTAGCACCTTCCAGCGTGAGTGGAAGTTACACAACTAAATCAAAAAGCAGCCTGAAAAAATCTCCAACGAAGAGATATACTCCAAGCAGGTCGGCGAAGGACTTCTCGATTTATCCGGGTTATAACAAACTGAGGCTGGACAGTGCTGTCAGTCCAAAACATTCTCCCAAATCTACTGCTTCGGGAGTTGAGAAGGTAAGATTGCAAATTAATATTATGGTCTGACCCTCACAAATCTCAACGAGAACCAAGTTTCACCTAATGGTGAGGTAATCCTCATATCGTTAATTAGCAGAGTGTACCACGTGCAGGTGAGCCAAAGTAGAAGAGCCACGCTGTATACAGTATTATCTACAGCATGAGTAGGCCGGCTTGACCGGGTTGTTACCATTGCCTCACAGAAAACCGATGTAAAGTAGCAGCTCACATATCGTAGTATGTTACGTTTCGTATGGTGAGTGAGATATACTGAGCCCAATTCCCCCTCCCCTTCGCAGTCCATTAATTATCCCTTTCCTTTATAGTCGGCAACACGTCATGCCTGTAAGAGATTGCCCTGAACGATAAGGCCGCTAATTGTACTATTATTGCTATTAGGTATTATTTTTCACATACAATTGTACTCTTAGTGTAGTACAATAAAGAATTAAAAATTAAAATAAATCCATGAATCCTTGTGCCACCGCTTTGTCTATTTCTGCCGCCAAGCAGCTGTGTAAACAATGCTGTACTCCGGTTTGGAGGACATAGAATTCAGTAAAATTACTGGGCATTATAAGACTTAACAACTCATGTCTAACGGTGACGAGCACAGTTCAGTACCATGCAGTACTTTATAATTTGAAGATTGTTACTTCTGTTTATGGGCAGGTGTGATTGCTCACCATCACAAAAGTGTATATACCTAGTACTTAATCCCTTTAAAATACATTTAAATCTCAAAGTTGGTGGGCGGGTTGTATGTCATTAAGGTTGAATTCTGCTTGTTTTTTTTTCGCCATGTTATTCCATGATAAGGAATAAACTACCACTAAAATCGCAAAGAATGCCTTTATTTTACTTATTTAACGTAGATCGGTGCTTATAAGAAACCTTTACAGGTCCACTTCCAAGAAAATCAGAACCAAAACGACCAAGAAGTGATCTACCGTAGAACCAATCGCAACTCAGAAAACCGCCACTCAATGATCCATTACGACCACGAAATATCGAAGCCACAGCTCAAAGAACGACCTGTCACTGTTTATGAACCCCTTCATCTGGACTATCGAGAATCCCCCACTTTGGGATCACCCAAAACATCCAAGAATGATGTGAGGAGTATGGATTCCTTACCCATGGACTCCCCCCAAATGTCCAGGAACGATATGAGGAGAGACTCTGATTGCAGAAGTCTTGATTCACCGAAGGTCAAAGCTGAATATTTTAGGGAAGGTGTGCTGGAGTCTCCGAAGCTGGTTGCTGGGTTGAGGAATTTACATCTGGATGAGAGCAGTCAGATGGATGAAAGTGGATATTATAGTCCAGGTGAGATATAATTAATATAATATTAATAATAATACTAGCCCTGAATATATAGGTACGTAATTATATACGTCCCACTGCTGGGCACGGGCCTCCTCTATTGAATGAGAGGAGTAAGGCTTTAGTCCACCACGCTGCCCTAATGCGGGTTGGCAGACTTCACATACCTTCTAAATTCTTATGGAGAATTTCTCAAGTATGCCTCACGATGTTTCCTTCACCGTTAACGCAAGTGATAATTAACAATTAATACACACAGAACTTAGAAAAGTCAGAGGTGTATGCACTTGGGGCTGGTTTCGAACCTGCGACTTTCGTCTCGACAGTCCGTACCACTCCCCACTGAGCTATCACTGCTTTTATAGATATAATTATTTGAAGAAATTTATTAATAGTTAAATCATACTGTATCTGTCCACTGATGGTCATGGCGCTTCGCCCCACCCTTGAGGATCCTCTACCTTCCCCACCCAATCACTTCTCACAAAAATCATCCATAGTAGTCAAAATTATATATATATATATTTATTAGATTGAATGACGAGACGAGCAGGTCAGTCGCCTGATGGTAAGCGCCACGCCTGCTCATAAACAGAAGCAACGCCACACAGAACTTAAAATGTCTGTCCCACATAAATACACACGAGTCGTAACTACAAGGTAATTTAATGTACTAAGAGTTAATTACCTTATACCATTCCTCCTTACCACTTTGCCTGTAGATATTAGAAATGAAAACAATATTTACTTGATAACATAATATGGGATATATAGTTATAAATAAATGAGCAAGTAGGTCACCTGATGGAAAGTGATCTTCGCCGCCCATGCACACGCACAATACGAGAAGAATCAAAGAATCATGCATACCTTGAAACTAATTGAGAATATATTACTCACCGTCCGAAACACAACTACGAACAGCCGCTTCATGACTATTTTTATGAGACTGGTGCTGCCCCGGTCGAACTGCCAAATTCATGCTGACGACGAATGAGACTACTGTGGCTCTACCATTGCAAGTTTTTTTTACGTTTACAGGCAGAAGACAGCAGGTAGCTAACAGCGAACCACCATACGAAGGGTATGATGGCGGAGAGTCCACTGATCACATGCCAGAAAACATCAGTTTACAGTTAGTGTTATTGTTTTATTTATTTATTTACTCCTGACTGATTGAGACTCCTGACTCCTGGACTGCCTCGGTGGCACAGTTGTAATGCGTACGCGTTACGACTGAGGCTGACGCTGAGGTCTCGGGTTCGACCCCGGGTCGGGTAAAAGTGATTTTGGGTTTTCTATTACGAAATACTTAGTATCAGCCCGGAGTCTGGAATATGTGCTCGGTATGGTGATAGGCTCGCCCCCTATCGCATCGTGGGACGGAGAAACGCTCGGTGAAATGTGGGTGTATTGGTTACACCTGTGCCTACCCCTTCGGGGATTACAGTGAGTGCGTATGTATGCCTGATTTAGATGCTTATAATCAGTTGCACTAACTGATCGGTAACCGATAAGTGGGTTACTTACCCCTTGGCGCAGTCAAGATGGATCCAGGGAGCGGTTCCGGCTAAAGCGCTTTTCGCTTCAGCAACCCGGGGCCGTTCCTAATGTGCCGAAGATAGTTTACCGCTGGGTTTTCAGATGGTACGCCGGCATATAGTGTTAGGGACTCGGCAGTGGTCGTCCGGATATTTCCATCTCTTCCGGGCGGCTTAACGATGGGTCGTAAGGCCGGACGAGCCCAACATAACGGACTCGTCTCTCCCCAGGGCCCCAGTGGCCGTCCTGAGCCGAGGTCGGTACCCCCCATCACCCCCAGGGTGGGAAAATACGTAAACTACGAGGGACTTGTTCCAGAACACCAGACTCTAAACAATTATTTGTGGATTACCCCAACATTTGTATCGGTGTGGGAATCGAACCCATGGCCTCACGTTTCGCAGCCGGCTACTCGTCAACTGCGCCACAGAGACTGATGACGTAGATGCGTAGTGGGAAAATCTCACTATACCTCTCGCACGCGTGCACGGTAATGGCGTGACCTGCCTCGTGACGTAATTTGCCATGTGGTGCATCCTCTTTCCGTCATTTGACAACTACCCCATCCAGCAAATTCGAATGGCTTCTAGCTTGTTTATTTTTGATTTGATTTGGGTATATAATACTTTTGATAATAAATTTTATGGAACGTAAATGATTTATCAAGATATAAAAAACTGATCAAATGAAGTAACGTATTGGTTTAGTACAACATGCACGTGGTGCGGTCGCCGGGTGCGCGCGGAGGGTCTGGAGGCGCACTACTGGCGCCGCTGCGTGGTGCTCGCGCGCTGTCCGCACTGCAGGGTCGCGCTGGAAGCCAGGACGCTGCACGTACATCTACTAGGTAACTCTTTTATAGATACCTTTATTAATGCCAGTACTTTTAACATACGAACAGCTTTTACAAGGTGGTAGGTCCCTCGTATGCGAGAGGCCGGCTTGGTTGGTACAGCCGCTTTGTCTATTACTGCCGCCAAGCAACGGCCCGGTTAGAAGGACATTGAAGCCAGTGAAATTACTTGGCATTATGAGACTTAACATCTTATGTCTCGGGGTGAAGAGCGCAGTCCAGTGTCATGTGTTGCTTATTTATTTAAAGTTCTGTGTGGCATTGCTTCTATTTATGAGCAGGCGTGGCGCTTACCATCAGGCGAACGACCTGCTCGTCTCGTCAAAGCCAATAAAACAGCTACCTACATGTAAAATTTGACTTACCGACTGGTTGTGCGATACTGAACGTCATTTGGTACTTTTTTTATAACATAGGTCAGCAAGCAAGCCAGTGGATCACCTGATGGTAAATGATCTACACCGCCCATGTACCCCACAATACAAAAATAATCATGGGCCGCGTTGCCGACCTTAAAGGAAAGGTATAATTAAGGGATTGTGAAGGGGTGGGCATTTGGGCCTCCGGATATTCTCACTAGCCGTACGTAAAGTAGCAGCAAACTGCTACTTTACATCGATTTTCTGTGAGACAGTAATAACAACCCGGGCGAGCCGGCCCATTCATGCTGTAGACAAAACTGTCTACATCGTGGCTCTATCACTCAAACTTCTGGTAAATCTCTTTTGTTTATAGAAACACTACGTGTGGTCATTTTCATACATTTGTCCTACGATCCATTATTCACCCTGCCATCCGGTGGCGAAATGGTAGCGAAGTTGCTATTTTTTTAGGAAGTTTACGATTTTTTTCTATCGAGTCAAATATCATTAAACAATTTTGTGAACAATTATTATACATAAAAATAATGTAATTAAGCCTTTTCAAAGGTCTACTTAGAAAAGGCTTAATTAACATCAAATTTGAAGCATATTTCGCCGCTGAAAGATCAATACTAGCCCGCGAAATTCAATTTACTTTTGTTTTTTTTTAAATTGCAGCTGCATCCTTCGATTAAATATGGATAAAAATGATTTTGCCCAAATAATCACAATAATAACAAATTGTCGCTTAGCTAACAATACCGCGCAAGTTAAATTGAGTTAGTTTTCTAGAGAGACATAAAACTGAATATTTTTTACGAACATGTGTGATGTAGCCAAAGAAGTGCGCGGTGACAGAATTAGGTATTTGACTATCATGCTTTTTAAGGTTTATTTAAATTTTTGTGTAAATTTATTGGATGCACGCCAAAAACAATTTATCTAATGACAATATCACATAGCCAATTTTCGAGTTACGCGCTATTGTTAGCTAAGCGACGAAATGCAAATATTCAAATCCAGAAATATTTTTTTTTGCTCAGAATAGTCATTTTGGACATTCATTAATTCTAGAAACAATATTTATAGTTATTATTATTATTCCGTATATCTATGGTGATTATTTCATTTTCCATTTCTGTAAATGCGATTGGTCCGTTTTGGTTTGGCGCCAAAAATAGACCAATGGCGTGTACTGAAATCGACACTTAGCTAAGAGCTCATTTGAGTGTTGTTTTTGTACGGGCTTTAAACATCTTTATGCACCCATTTTGATGATATTTTCACTAAAAAATTGTGAAATAAAAACCTTTTTAACAAAAAATAAAACTGATTAAAAAAACTAGGTATGAAGCTATAAATAAAAATAAACAACAATTTTGAGTCGGTGGTATCAATTATTGACCAATACTTACACTTATATGATGTTTATTTCCACAGAAGAATGCTCAATGAGCGAAGGTTGCTGGAAGTCGTGTCAGAAGTGTGGTGCGGCGCTCAGAGCTGATGAGAGCGATTACCACATCAATTGTATTCGTAAGTGACATTTCAATTTATTTATATTTTTAATTCTTGATTGACGGTACGAGCAGGTCGTTCGCCGGATGTTAAGCGCCACGCCTGCTCATAAATAGAAGCAACGTCAAACAAAACTCTGGATTACAGAACACTGCATGGCACTGAACTGCACTCGTCATCCCGAGACATAAATAAATAAATCATAAATAAATAAATACACCCAACAGACACACACATAGTCCTGACCCCACACTAGGTTAACCTGTATTGTGAGTATCAGGAACTACGAGGGACTTGCGGTCCCACAACACCCAGACCCGAAACAAATATTTGTGGATTAGAGAAACATTTGTCTCGGTGCGGGAATCGAACCCACGGCCTCTCGCTTCGCAGCCCGCTGCCCCACGGAGGCTGTCGACATAAGATGTTAAGTCTCATAATGCCCAGTAATTTCACTGGCTTCAATGTCCTTCACACCGAAACAACAGTGCCTGCAATGTCTTGGAATTATGCAGTGTAGTGTCATGCAGTGCTTAGTTATTCAAAGTTTAATAGGGTAGTCGACTAGATTTTTTTTATTATTTAAATCAATAAGTTACGTTACTCAAAATGTTCATTATGGTACACGCGTGCAAGCGAGATAGTGAGATATCCCTACTACGCACCCACTTTTCCTCATACCAACATTTAAAGTCATAACTGCAGGCACATTTCTGAACCATTTTTGATTGTGTTTTAACAAAAGGGTTTCTTTTGCGTATCATTTTCTGTTTCTCATAAAATAATGTGTAAAATTCAATATAGGAAACTACCCTAATGTAATTGTAATTGTTTATCGACAGTGGTGGTAAGCGAGCAACCTGCTCGTTTGAATTTGACAAGTACATTTTTTTCACAGCTCTAGGTCTTGACGAGTGGAAATGCCCATACTGCTTTACAAACGTCCTGGCTCGAGACCTACCGTGGCAGCGGCACCTCATGCAGTGCCCCAGGAACCCCAGGCTCACGCAGTCCTCATAGACTTTTTATTTAGCTACAAAGGTTATTTGTGAGGTGTTGATATAATAAAAAAATTATCCCTTTGTTAGTACAGCTTTTAGGATATTTATTATGGGAAATTATCAAGTCTTTTAGAATCTGTATTTAATATAACAGGTGCTTTTTTCTGGTAACATTGCCCAAAAGCATGAACGTTTTACAAGGTGGTAGCCGTGATGGCGCGGTGGTAGTCCCTCGTATGCGAGAGGCTGTCTGGGTAGGTACTATTACTTTGTCTATTTCTGCAGCCAAGCTGCTGTGTAAACACTGTTGTGTTCCGGTTTGAAGGATATTGAAGCCAGTGAAATTACTAGGCATTATGTTGACCAGGAAACTTCTACTGTCGTGATGTAATAAAACAACGGCGAAAAGGATTAAAAATATGTAAAATGATAACTTCTAATTGGCTTGTAAATAAATACCGTTATAATATTTCCCCACAGATAACTTTTATATTACCAGACCCTTTGGTCTGATTTAAGGTAAAAAAAACTGTTATAGCCAAGAAAATTAATGGTAAACTATGCAAATATCTTTATTTCGAAAATATTCCACTTTATTATGGCCAAATAATGAACAAGTTTAACATATAAGTATATTACTTCTAAAGTTACATTAAAAAAATAAACAAAAATTATGTTTTACGTATTTTGACGAAGGCTTCAATGTATAAAGACTAATAGGTAGACGAGCTGTTTAGAAGTAAAATTGCGCCACTTAAGCGAAGTGATAGATGCAAGATGACTTACGAAATGTATTTATCGTGCGAATGTGAATGGGAGAGTCGAAAGAGGGTGCCCGAGGAGAACATATGCCCATCAAATAAATGTTCTTCTGCAAAAAGGGCACGTCACCAGTACCCTCAACCATAGATATTCTATTTATGCTTTTCTATTTGTCTATGCCTCAACCGACGAAAATGTATGAAGGTGTAAGAGGCGAAAGAGGTGTGTTAGGATCGTAACTTGTGGCACTCAATAGTCTCTGCTCTTTCCCCATGGGACATAGGCGTGAGTGTATATAAAGCGGGACTTTGACAGCTGACATAGGGGTTTCTAGTTCAGAGTAAGCGAGATTGTAATATTGAGTTACGGTCAATTGATCATAACTTAGTGCCGCAATTTCTATGTACCGTGCAGCCGATCTAGTCATTCAAGTCATTGGATTTTGATAGTCTACCATTGATATTTTTCAAGAAAAACACCATTTGTTTTAGCAATTTAATACTTTATTAATTAGAATTTTTATTTTCTTAATTAGACTAATATGTTTTTGTTATTTTTATAGTGTTATTCGTGTAACGTTACAAACATGATCTCATTAGATACCTAAGTAGTAAATATTTTCTTGCGTGTAATAGTCATTTCCAAAATGTATTTAGCATATTTACACTTGAAATTCACTTAAAAAATTGATGCCGTCATAAATCAAACATATGTGCATAATGCTTATGTATATATAGATGAGTGCTTTTGTGCATTGTTTATAATCGATTTAAATTATTAATAATACGGACATTTACTTATTTTTATAGGTACCTACTCAAAATCATATTTAGAATTGATTCTTATTCATGTCGGATGTGCAGCGATAGCTCAGCGGGGAGTGGTACGGACTGTCAAGACAAAAGTCGCAGGTTCGAAACCAGCCCCAAGAGCATACACCTGGGAATTTTCTAAGTTAGGTATGTGTATTGTTAAGTACAGCTTGCTTTAACGGTGAAGGAAACATCGTGAGGAATCTTGCATATCTGAGAAATTTTCATAAGAATTTCAAAGGTATGTGAAATCTGCGAACCCGCATTAGGCCAGCGTGGTGGACTTAGGCCTAACCCCTCTTATTCAGTAGAGAAGTTCCGTGCCCAGCAGTAGGACGCGTATAATACAAGGCTAGTATTATACTGTTGGATTAGTGCACGAACTTATTATTGTTTTTTATCTTTCATGTATTTATAAAGCAGAAATTAGTATTTATTATTTCTGTACTTATTATGGAATTTAACGTTTATATCCATAATATAGTGTAATTTAAACTGTCGATTAATCGATGACAAACTTCTGTCAATTTACATAAATCATGCAAGCAGCAGCACAGCTTCTTAGTCCATAACTACCGTCCATTCGTTATGAAATCCGTCTTGTAAAGATATGCTCATTGCTAATTCTAAATGGAGAATCTTTTTGGTGTCAAAATCGATTTTTAGAATGTTCTCCGGATATTTTAGTTCACATCACTATTTATTGCCTACAGCCTAAATAAGTAGATTTTTTACGTAAGGCTACGACCAAAGTTGCTGGTTTCTTTTTTAGTTTTTACTTTTAGTTTCCTTTCATTAGGTAGTTTTTTTACAAACATCCACATTTTTTTCTAGTATTTTTATTAATTATTCTTTTTATATCGTATTTAAAATACGATTTTATTCTGTGAAATATAAGTTTTCTCGAACTGATTTAACTAAGTAACGTAATGATTTTTTTCGTAGACAAAGTTCGTTAGTCAAATGGATTTTATTAGAATATGTGTTTATTCATTAGGAGTAGATAAGTTGTATGGTTAGTTTTAGATTAGGATTTCATCGCCGTTGTTGTCAAATAATAAAAGTATTTGTAGGCCTATTACGAGTTACGAATACGTTTACAGTTTTCGAAATCATATAAAATTATTACCGTCGAAGTGTCAAACTAGTAATTTATATGGTAATAAAAGAAAGAATCTATTGAAAACCAATTTCATATTCGATTTAATATGAAATAAATTTAAACATATTATTAATTTTAATTCATTATAGTTCCCACTAGTGGCTACTGACTGATACACAACGTATGGAGAGAAAACGAAAGCTTTCATCGTTTAAGAAAACTATTAGAACTTGTACTAGGCCTACTGGTACAATATAATTTTGGTACCTACACTTAATATGTCGAAGGAAAAAAAACATGAGTTTTATAATGACGTGGATCTCTTCTTTTCTTGATATTTTTTGCCAGTGTTTTGACAACAATAACGATTGGAAATCATACAATATATCTTATTAAGTATATAAGATATTAGATTTTTCTGTTCTTCATTATCAATCGCCACACTGTTCCTAAACACAGCGTTCCTATAAATATATATTTTGAATTATTACTTACTCGAATTATTGATATTATCGAATATTATTTTCTAGAATTCGCACATTATTTATCTTCCCTAAACTTAAAGAAAGAACGGCTTATAAATATTTATTATTTTACTATTAAAAAGGATTGATATTTTTTTTAGTCGTGTCCATATAAAATGTTGCTATATTTAAACTAAGAACGAAAAATAATTAGTTTATGTATTTTTATTTGCTAAGAAAGATTTATTTGGTTTGATTTAAATTACGGTTTTTGTGTCTACAAAACTAATTATACGAAAATAAAATAAAATACCTGATAATCTATAACTTATAAACACACAAATTAAAATTGTAAACATCTTAGTACACCACTGTTTATTGCACAAAATACACTGTACAATGAAGAAAAATATAATACATTTAATTTCTCTAATCTATAAATTCTAAGATTGTAATAAAACTAATAATAAGGTAAATAAATAAGTGTATTTAAGCTTAGTTATTAATTATACCACATCACACCTGTGATATTGGGTCGCGATGTCGTTTTGGTTAAGGAGTAATCGTGTGAGATAAAATATGCAGTCGGATTTAGAATTTAATTATATTTAATCGTAAGATTTAGTTACGTGGTTTTATATTTATTTTTCATAATACATTTATTAGACTTTTTTGCAGTCAGCTGATGGTAAGTGATCTCGAGCGCCTATGAACAGCAAAATAAAGTTATAATTAAGAGATTGGGAAGCGGAAGGCGGTTAGGGCTTCCGGATGTCTCACACTCACAAAATACAACAGCAAGGTGATACATCACGTGGCATTTCTGTGAGACCAGTGAGACAATCCGGTCGACCCAGCCGATTCATGCTGTAGACAATAATCGACAACGTTATTCTACCACTTATTATTAACATTGAAGTATTTGCGAGATTAAAAGAAAATACCAAAAATTACTGCCTAAATTGGAATAATAAATTTTACTCGGATGGCTATCATTATTAAGTGAAATAGTAAATGAAATATGGATATAAAAACACGTAATCATGAGCTAATTTTAAGATATTGGTATTCTTTGCTCCTTTTCATTATCTTCCTAACTGTACCTTACATCTTTACAGTACAGAGGGCCTAGCACGAATAACTTGCGAGAACGTATTCGAATCGAAACGTCAAAAAATTGTTTGTACCTTCATACAAATGCTAGCGTTCACGATTCGAATACTTATATTCGTAAGTCGTTCGTGCTCGCCCCCCAGTTACCATCGGAAGGCCAATTCTCGTAATTTTAAATGTTCAAAATATCATTCCGATCTAGTCTCAGCTTCAAGAAAGTTGCAAATGGCATTCTCTTAAACCAATAATCAACGTCAAATGTGATGAACATAGATCCTAATCAGATTGAATGTAGAATAAAAGTTGACTGAAGCCAAAACGGTACGAGTATAATGCAACTGCTAATGCTAGGTGCATTTGACGTTGATTATTGGTTTAAGAGAATGCCATTTGCAACTTTCTTGACGCTGAGACTAGATCGGAATGATATTTTGAACATTTAAAATTACGAGAATTAGCCTTCTGTTATTAAAAATATATATGCTCACGTTAAACGAGTACTGAAAATGTTAATATTTAAAAGAAAATACCAACCCTTTGGTACATACGTGAGCTTATTCTTTAGATGGTCAATTTATAAAAAATTATCACAAAAACATATATTAAATGATTTTTTATATCGCATTTAAAAAACACATTAAAATAACATTAAGAATAAAGCTATCTATAATATCGTACCTAATTATAAATACAGGGAGCTTCAACAAATATTAATTTATTTCTAAACATTTACAATCCATTTGACTGATGAATTTTGGATACAACATTAATATAATATATAAACCTATTTCTTTACATGTTTGTATGTATTCTTAAATGAATAAGCAATACTGGAAGACTCTACATGAATTATTCCTCTAAATAACTGATGAATCTAAATCACTCGACGTGATTAAATTTCAGTACAATTAATGATAAGACATGTAATTATTTTAATCCATTTACAATTACACTTTAATGTATACTACTAGATGGGCTGTTTAGAAGTAAAATTGCGCCACTTAATGCAGCCGGAGTTTGATGACAGCAAGGAGCGGGAGAGGGATTCTAGTTAAGAGTAAGCGAGCTGGTAATATTGAATTAAAGGTATTGGTAATTGTAACTAACTTACGACCGAATACTGAAACAAGACCTCCTATCTGAATTTTGACAGATAGGAAGCACTTAACATATTTAACACGATCTTAAATGCTTGAGTTGCGTTTCAGTATTCGTGCGTTACTCTGCCTTAGTGGCGCAATTTCTATGTAGGTACCGTGCAGCCGCTAGTAGTAGTATACATTAAAATCATTGTCCAGTCATTTTCGTCTATTAAAAATCAAATTAACAATGTATTATTTGACAGCCTCCGTGGCGCAGCGGGTGAGTAGCCGGCTGCGAAGCGAGAGGCCGTGGGTTCGATTCCCGCACCGAGACAAATGTTTGTGTGATCCACAAATATTTGTTTCGGGTCTGGGTGTTGTGAGACCGCAAGTCCCTCGTAGTTCATGATACCCACGATACAGGTTATCCTAGTGTGGGGTCAGGACTATGTGTGTGACTGTTGGGTGTATTTATTATTTATTTATTATTGTAGATGCGAAATGTCTGGTTTAAATTAAAATGTACAAAATGTATTTTATTTAAACTGTAAACTCAATTTCGAACTAATTATTTATAAGTGTACTTACTTAATTTAATTTATAAGGTTTTTATTGCGTTATGGTATTTTTTATTTTTGAAGTTATTTTATTTATTATTATATCTGTACATAAAATAGTGATGCTATTTGTACAGGTTATTTATAAATGTAATACATAAGTTTTGTCGTTACGGATGTTTGTATTGTATTATTAAAACAAAAAAAATAGCACTTTTTAAGTTTCAAATGAAATAGCTAAAAATTATTTGATATGGTCAGTAGATATCACTCAAAATTATGGTACTAGAATCGTAATGATGTGAAATGCGAAAATATTTATTTGGTTTATGTGCACGCCAATTATATTTGTTTTCTCTAAACTATACTTAATTATATATTACTGCATTAATATCATATTAAATACTCATTAGTGGGACAAAAAGTACATATTATTTTCGCATACGCATTCGCAAACATCAACATGTTTCTTCGCCTTCGCAACTGTAAAAGATATTTGTAATATCGTATACGCATCAATCACTCATAGCGTCCGAGCCATTTGAAATATCAGAAGAGTCAATTTATTGTTTCATACAAAATATTACAAGAATGAATTTGCCAACATTTGAATAACGTATTTGAAATTAAGTATTATTGTAACTAATTGGACTGATTATAAAATTGAAGTCACATTTTTGATGTATCGATACTTCATCACTCTCGGCGAATATTTTACTGTGGCTACGTTTAAAAGTAACTTTATATCTCTTGCTATCTAAAATGAACAATAATTGAATGCCTATCATCCATTTTACGAAAAGAGTTTCTCGAACGACATCGGCAAAAACGTATTAACAAAATCAATTAAAATGGGGTCGCATCCGGCTTCATACGTCTCTTGCAATCAACACTGGCGCAGCTACGTAAATGAGACTTTTATGTCATGTTATGGGCTCAGTGGCCTTATTCTCTATGAACGTAAACTCGTAACGTGTCCGCGTTATGTTACCTTTGTGAAATCATAGGCCTTATTCCCCCATGACCATCTACCGTATAGGTAAACCTAACCTAACGCGACCGCGTTACGCCAATTTCAAATCAGCAGATGTCTAATGTTCATAACAAGGACTTAACGCGTTTATAAAATTTGACATTGGCTTAGAGACCACCACTTATGCCAATTTCACGAAGTTAATGTAACGTGGTTGCGTTTACGTAACGGGCGCGTTACGAATCTAAACGCTCATATAGAATATTAATTCTCTCCGTGTCACTGAAGCTATAGGCACACGACTATTCGCTGAGTGTGACGACGTAAGATACATTTCGAATGCATTATGCTTTCAATAATCCATCGAAGCGCTATAATCTTTTAAAATCGTTTATAAATTGTGATGTTCTTGATAATACGTTGGATATATAATTTATGAAAGGTTTGTACTGTAAGATTCAGGCGCGGTTTAGTTGTTCAAATCTTCACAATACATGAGATATATAAGTACTATATGTATACCCAGAAATATTTGTTAAATGTAGTATCATTTCACACATTGAATAGAAGTGACTGTATCCAACAACACAAATTTCAAGCTCAGAATTCGGAATTTTAAATAGTCAGTAAGGTCCGTATTACAGGTGATACTCAAGTGAGCTCAAAGTTTTTGTTTGGCGCCAAAAAAAAAAATGACCTATAACGTGTACAGAAATCGACACTTAGCACTGAGCTCACTAATTATCGTTCTGTAATACGGGCCTTATAATGATTCAGTAGTTTATATTTATAATTGATAGATGGACTTTTTGAGTGTTTAGTCCATCAAACAGGTTAGAAACCGCTGAGGGCACGGTCCATGTCATAAACCGCGCCTGATAAGTAAGACTCGTCAGGGTGAATAGTAGGGGTTTATGCTTACGCTCATGTATATAATTAGGGTTTTATGAAATATTTTATGAGACTAGATCTGGTGTAAAACCTTAGCTATTATTATATTTAGAGAAATAAAAATTACCAACAACAATTAAGTTTATTAGTTATTTTTACAATTATAAAATTAATAAATAAACAATTTTATTGGAATATCTTTTTCGAGTTCACACTAGTTAAGTATAATTCGGCCAATTAAGGAATGTATTAAACTAAGGCCGGAATTACAGAACGATACTCAAGTAAGCTCTTTGCTAAGTGTCGATTTCTGTACACGTGATTGGTTTATTTTTGGCGCCAAATATAAGCAAAGTACTTAGCAAAGAGCTCACTTTAGTATCGTTCTGTAATACGGGCCTAAGTCTTTAAAATACTCGTCTCAAACTGTGTGTGCGGGAAATGACTGGATGCAAAGAGCCAAAAATCGAGCTTATCATAGATTTTATGGCGTTAACCCATTAACATTTTGGCAACATCATGAATTCATCCAATGAATTCGGAAAAAACATTAGGATATTGTTGAATGATATTCAAGAAATAAATTGTTTTTTGTGAAATACTGTGTTTATTCATTATGTTTTTGTTTTATTACAAATTATTTTACCTATTTACAATTTAAGTTTCACTCATATGTGTATAACCATAGTATAACCTATTCTCTTTTGACATCTAGCATAGGTAACTAATGCCCGTTTTCACCATTAATCCCTAAGTTTAGCTGGACTCCTAAGACATTTTAAGTGTTAATATTGTATTCACCATCACTTAGGGGACACCTATGTTTCTAAGGTGGCCCCTAACTTTACGGGCCCAATATGCTACTACCTAACGCTAAGTGACGCTTTACTTTATTTTTCGTGAAGTTGAAGATTTTCTTGAGAGTTTAGAATCCGTCCGAAATACATTACGTCTTGTTGTGTTATGTATTTTCAATATAATAATTATATCAGTAAATGAGAGATTCTCGGAAACCCTACAACATAAAAAATCCGTCACCTAGGCAAGTGCCCCTTACGTAGGTAGGTATCTCTTAACTACGTGAAAACGAACTTAGATAAGGGATAGATTTAAGGAGTTCCTTAGGTTAAGGGAAGGTTAGGTTAAGTTAGGAAGTGTTTTTTTTTGTCACCCGACATCGTTCATTATATTAATGAAAAATTAGCAAGACTGTTTTAGAAAAGGCCTAAATATTTTCCGTATAGGAGTTTTAGTAACAGCTAGGAAATTCAGTTCTTTGTCTCAAGCCATCCAAACTGCTATAGATGAAGAGAGCATAAATCAAAATAGTTTTTTTTTTTTTTATTAGATTGAATGACGAGACGAGCAGGTCGCTCGCCTGATGGTAAGCGCCACGCCTGCTCATAAACAGAAGCAACGCAACTTTAAATAAAGCACTGCATGACACTGGACTGCGCTCGTCACCCCGAGACATAAGGTGTTAAGTCTCATAATGCCCAGTAATTACACTGGCTTCAATGTCCTTCACACCGGAACACAACAGTGCTTACACACTGTTGCTTGGCGGCAGAAAATGTAATGTTTATTTTCAGCGCAGGCATCTTAATTATGCTCCTAAGTCACAAAGTTTTCCATCCAAACACAATTTCAATATTGTATCATCACTTAAACATTCTACCATATTTGCGCATCAGAATCAGTCGAATAGCGAGTGCATTCTGCAAGCTCAGCGATCACCTTGCAGCGACCTGTCCGAGTGCACCGATATGAACAATTATAATAACAGCGTCATGAAATTTGATTCCGATGTTAGCTACGTATGTTCTAATTGAGTTATGATAATCTAAAGAACATGAGTTAAGTTATATAGAGTCATCGCAGTATAATAATAGAAATAAATGAAGGAAAAAAATACATAATAGTAAATATATTGAGTTGATTTTGAGTAATAGGTAATATTAAGATGTTATGAAAAGTTAAATTAACTGTTATTAATTGAAATAAATAAGGAATCGACCGCGCGAGTATGTTTTTTTATGATCCCCTCAATTTAAAAGTAAAAGTACTTACCGAGGAAATAATTCGTTAATTATTTCGTTAATCCAAATAAAAACGCACAAAAACTTACAGACCGATGTACACAAAGCAATACCACACAACTAGACACAGCTCACGAACCGGTAATCGAACTCCGAACACGATATAATTAATTTTAATTAGCAGCACGTAAAGACGCCACTGATAGTGCTCGCGCGCGGAGGGGAAGCTGTAAGAGTAATGAGGAAATATTTTTTTATTTTTTTTATAGTATAGGCCGGCAAACGAGCAAGTGGGTCACCTGATGGTAAGCGATCTCCACCGCCCATGTACGCCCACAATACAAAAGAATTATGGGCGCGTTGCCGACCTTAAAGTAAAGGGATAATAAGGGATTGGGAAGGGGAGGGGGATTTGGGCCTCCGGATATCTCACTCACCGTACGAAACGCAGCAGCAAGCTGCTACTTTACGCCGGTTTTCTGTGAGACAGTGGTAACGACCCGGACGAGCCGGCCCATTCATGCTGTAGACAAAATTGTCTACAGCGTGGCTCTACCACTCGGAAATATAATATAGACTTAAACTAAACAATTTTGAGTCGGTGGTAATGTAATTTATTATGATATAAGTATATTAAATTTGACCACACCTTTCAGTAACACGTTGTAGAATCAGAAACTCAAACAAAAATTGTGGTTGCCTGACCTGTGATTTGGACCGACTCTCACCGGTTTCTCAGCCTCAGTACACTTTCACAACCAATGTGCCGATGTCAATAGAATTTAAAATAAAACATAATGTACTTTACTTAAATATTTATAATTGTCAAATAAAACGTAGGTCGTAACATACACTGAGTATCATTGAAATAAGATGACAAGAAACGTAACTCAAGCAAAAAAATATCTCCACCAAAACTCTGTGCAAGGGGGCGGGACTATAAAAGTCGGTGCAGCTCGTTCATTCATCAATTCATAAAAATTGATTAATTATCTCTAGTTGACACTTAATACGTCTAATATTTTGCGCGGTGCAAAAGGTCGTATCTCGATTTAGAAATGTAATATTTAGACATTAACTTTTATGAAATAAAGTTGATTTTGAACGTTCATAAATTTTTGCAGCGTGTATGAGTGTTACGTGTTAGCTTTGCATGTGTAAGTAAGTGGAGCCGCATTTTTGGCAGATTCATATGAGAGTTATCGTTCTAGTTATCTTATTTCGATGCTGAGTACTTTAGTATCCGCCATGTTTATACAACCCACGCCTAGTATAAAAATATCGATTATAGTGGATTCACACGTTTCAATATTAGTTGACCAACTGACTTGAATCAACAACATACACACTCACGCCTGAATTCCCCGAAAGGGTATTTTTTATTTTATATTTTTATGTCATAGGTCGGAAACGAGCAAGTGGGTCACCTGATGGTAAGAGTTCTCCACCGACCATGCACGCCCACAATTAAAGGAAAAACCTTATAACCTTAAAGGAAAGGGATAGTTAAGGGATTGGGAAGAGGAGGGGGATTTGGGTCTACGGATATCTCACTCACCGTATGAAACGCAGGAGCAAGCTGCTACTTTACGTCGGTTTTCTGTGAGACAGTGGTAACGACGCGGACGAGCCGGCCCATTCATGCTGTAGACAGAATTTACATGTAAATTAGCAGTGGATCAATTAAAATGGGACCGTGTGAATCCGCTGTTAGTTAATTTTTTAATTCGAGAAACTATAGTGACATTTCATATATTACTCAATGCAAAATATTCTGTGACGGAGTCTTTGGGAGGTTTTGGTCAATTTTTTGCCAGCTTTCAACTTTATAAGTCGTCAAGCAAAGCCTTCTCATATTAGACGTATTTCAAAATTTTATTACGCAACTGAATAACACGACGAGCAGGTCGTTCGTCTGAATTACCGTGTAGATGTTTTAGAACTGTAAATTATAGTACTGCATGACACTGCAGTGTGTTCGCCACCCGTTGTTGTCAGATAATATCCAGTAATAAGTCTCCAGAATTAAAAATACGGGAAATAAATTATTTTTTTGAGCTCTGAGCTTCTGCGTTATCTTCTCTGTCCTCGTTCTTTATTTCCGCATCTTCTGCATCGTCATTCTTTTTTTCCGCATCTTCTGTGTTCTTATTCGTCCCTTCCGCATCTTCTGTATCCTCACAATTTTTTTCCGCATCTTCTGCGTTAGATAAATCCACTGTTTCTTCTACGATGGAGACGTCTGTCGTATCCGCTTGTTCTTCTGCTACCTTGAATTTGTTTACGTCTGAAATAAAAAGATACAATCATTCATAATAATAAGGTCTCACACCTGTATCACCGAAGGGGTAGGCAGAGGTGCAACTAGTACACCCATAGTTTACCGATGTGAGCCTATCGCCATATCGGGTACGATTCCCAATCCCAGACAACTCATGTGTGATTATTCGAAAAATCAAACACAAATTGTGAATTCCCGAACTGGGGATTCAACCCAGGACTTCACGGTCTCTCAGCCTAAATATGCCATATAAGTTTACGAGAATTGAAGAAAAAAAATGTGGCAAAAAATGAAATAAGCAGTTTGACAGCCTCCGTGGCGCAGCGGGCGAGTAGACGACTATGAAAAAAGAGACTCTGAATCAAATATTTGTGTATCAGACAAATATTTGTCTCGGTGCGGGGATCGAACCGGCGGCCTCACGTTTCACAGTCGGCTACTCGCCCACTGCGCCACGGAGGTCGTCGAATAAAAAATATATTTATTCGTACCATATTTGCTAGTATCAGCTCCCAACAGTCTGAGGTAATGCACGGTGTCTGCTGTGGCGGTGTACGCTCGTAGTGAATGTACGCCACGCCATCCCACCAACGACAGTTGCAGGTTCGATTCCTTGTCCTTATACTCCAATACACAGCTGCCAGTCGCTGGAGATAATAGGTGGATAAATAACTCTTTATTGTACATCAATTGTTGAAACAATACACTTGGAAAACTTACAACGAAATTATGTTACAAATGAAATGAAATGAAAATACTTATTGAATCCATAAAATGTTATACATCATTTAGATTCAGTAAAATTTAAACTCTACCGCCAGTTCGGAATGCTGTTTCGTTGAAGAAGAACGCACAAGAAACTCTAACGTTGCTCTTTTTTAAAATTCATTTACAATATTTGCACTACTATAATACAATTAATTTTGAATACAGTTAGAGCAGCTCAACTTATGCCAATGAGGAACATTATAAAGTAAAATAATGAAATGATAATGATTATTGCGCAAGATCCTCATGAGTACGATTAATAAATTAATACTGCGAAGATGACTATAAAAAGGCGATCTTGTCTCTAAAAACGATCTCTACCAGACAACTTTAAATTATAATAGAGTCGATAATACAGGGTTAATAAGAATAGGTATAATTGTTTTGTACTTCATTGATTCAGACTTACCCAGTCGCATATTTCATTCACACACAGACGCACGTACGCACACACTCAGTTACGCACACTCGTACGCTCGTACGGACGCACACATGCACGCATTAACGTACGCATACACGTACACATTTGTAAAAATACATATATGCAATAAATTCGCGACGAACCAGGTTCGGTCAGTCACTCCAAAGAAAACTTACATACGCACTCACGTCTGTATTTCCCGAAGGGATAGGCAGAGGTATAAACTACCAATACACCACCATAGGTACCACCACCACCATAGGCAGAGGTGTAAACTAGTACACCCAAATTTCACCGATCTTAATTTCATCCCATATGATAGGGGGCGAGCCTATTGCCATATAGGACACAATTCTAGACTCCGGGTTGATAATAAACATTTCATGATAGAAAACCCAATATCACTATCCAACCCGGGAATCGAACCCGAGACCTCAGCACAGTACGTATTACAACTCCGACACCGAGGCAGTCTACTTTTAACTATGTAAATTATGTTTCTAGTGACTTACCTAAATCTTTAAGTTGTTTTTGGGTGTGTTCCGTGAATTTGGAAATGTCAGGCGGCGTGCTAGGGTTATCGTTCTGCAGCACCAGGATCAGGTCTTCCCTGAGGATGTCCACGCGCCTTTTGGTCCCTATGAACTGGATGATGCTTGGCAGACCTTCTTGGGATAATCTGTGAAGGTTAAAATTAGTTTAAAGTTGTGCAAAAACCATGTTATCTTTCATACAATTAATACGTCTTGAAATAAAATGAATAACTTTCCTATTATAGCGGGTGCACACACGATTGGGTGCGTGCGTGCATATGTGCGTACGTGCGTGTGCGTATATCTATCTGTCGCATCGAAGCGCCTAAATAAGTGGACCGATTTAAACGCAGTTCTTATGTTTGAAAACTAGTTCAATTGTGGTTCTTCAAACATAGCTAATGTTTGTAGAATATCTGATCAGCCATTTCAAAGTCAAACATCTTTTCAGCCAAAGAAAAGATGTTTTTCTATTCGGCGTTGGGTGTTTTTAATGGTGATTATTGTTGTCGCGTTACTTTTGCTACATATATTACAGGTGACATATTTTTTACCCGCAAATAAAATTTAATAAAACTTTTTCTTTTTAATTCTTTTGGTAATGTACATGGGCGGTGGAGATCATTTACCATCAGGTGACGCACTTGCTCGTAAGCCGGCCTATACGATAAAAAAAAATCTCTATTAAACGCAACTGGAACGGAGTTCTGTTTATACGACTTACCTAAACGGACATGTCATATTCTTATTATCACATCGCACAAACGTCTTCACACCAGTGTTAATAATCTTAATATTAGACTCATTCTTCTTGACAACATCTTTCACAATCGGCGAAACCATATATATATTCTTCTTTTTGCCCACAAAACACCTCGTCAGAAGGCAAGTGGCGTCGAAGTCTTCTTGCATCTCATAAAACTCTTTGATAGAAGGATACACGTCCTCCTGATCCCCCGAGAAGAATACGAAAGGATCCTCTCTGTATCCACCTATTCTTCTGATTTTCTTTGGCGGTTCCTTTTTAAAATCTTTGTCTTCTGTCTTTTGTTCTGTTTGAAGTTCTTTTTCCTCATTTGTCCAAGGTAGGGGGGATACCTTTTCGAATACTGCAACGAAGAATCCGCCAGTGTCTTGCTGGTGTGGGAGTATTCTTATACTGAAAGAAGGAAGACAATTTTTTTATTAGCTTGTGAGACGAACCAGCAGGTCGCTCACGTGCCTATAAACAAAAGCAACCACACAGGACTTTGAATATACAAATCACTGCATGGCATTAGCCTGCGCTCGTCACCCCGAGACATAAAATGTTAATATTGCCTAGCAATTTCACTGCCTTAAATGTCCTTGAAACCGGAACACAACAGTGCGTACACACTGCTGCTTGGCGGTGGATTTAGAGAAAGCGGTGGTACCAACTCAGACGATCACTCGCATACGAGGGACCTACCAGCTTGTAAAATTATAATTTCTCAAGCCTAGACTTACAAGACTTAGGTAAGTCACCAGTCCCAATGGCAACATCAGCTGAATGTGGTACACTCTGCTGATTAATGGACGACGCAATGCCGAACCTTGGGTCCTGATACAGCATGTGGGTGTCAGATGGTGGGTCAGAATACATACATACATACATACGCACTCACGGCTGTAAGGGGTAGCCAGAGGTGTAACACGCACAAAACACAGTTCGCCAAGCGTATCTCCGTCCCTTATGTGATAGGGGTCGAGCCTATCGCCATACCGGGCACAAATTCCAGACTCCGGGCTGATACTGAGCATTCCGTAATAGAAAAACCCAATACCACTTTACCCGACCCGGGAATCGAACCCGAGACCTCAGCGTTGGCCCCAATCGTAACGCGTACGCATTAAAACTGCACCACCGAGGCAGTGGGTCAGAATTTAGGAAATAAATGAGTGGTAGAGTCTCGCTGTAAAGAGTTTTGTCTAGCATGAATTGGCCGGCTCGACTTGATCGTTACTACTGTCTCACAGAAAACCAACGTAAAGTAGCGACTTGCTGCCCAAATCTCCCTCCCTTTGCCAATCCCTTGATTACCCCTTTCTGTTAAGGTCGGCAACGCGCTCATTATTCTTCTGATATGGGCGTACATGGGCGGTGGATAACACTTCCACTGGCTCGTTTGCCGGCCTATACTATAAATAAAATACAAAAGAATAAAATTTTACGTCCAGCTCTAATGCCATTTGGCTCTTTTGACTAAAGAGTTTGCTGTTGTATAGATTACTCTAGAATTTCGTGTTGTAATAAAACTAGTTTATACGGATTTTATCGCGGTGAAATTTTTTTTAGTCCCGACGTTTTTTTGTGTTGTCCCTTTCACTCATATGTGAACGTCATTAAGATAGAAAGAGATCATGCCATTTGTCCACATTTCCTCGCTTTGGCGGGAACATTAGCGATCACACTACCATCTAACATTTATCCCTTTCACTCATATGGAAACAACAATGATATAGAAAGAGACCATACCATTTATCTAGTTGAAACTTTTCCAATTCTTCAGGTTTTGGCGCAAACATCTGCGGTCGCACTACGGTTTGCCATTTCTCAGGAACATCTTCATATTTGTCGTAGAATACCATGTCCTTGGAGGCTGGACGCCAGTGTGTCATACCTTTCAAGAAAATAAAGAAAAATTATAATTCATACGAGGCAGTTGCACGCATTACAACTGCCTCGGTGGCGCAGTTGTAATGCGTACGCTTTACGACTGAGGCTTGACGCTGAGGTCTCGGGTTCGAATCCCGGGTCGGGTAAAGGTCTCGGGTTCGAACCCCGGGTCGGGTAAAGTGGTATTGGGTTTTTCTATTACGAAAACCTCAGTATCAGCCGGGAGTCTGGAAATTGTGCCCGGTATGGCGATAGGCTCGCCCCCTATCACATCATGGGACGGAGATACGCTCGGCGAAATGTGGGTGTACTAGTTACACCTCTGCCTACCCCTTCGGGGATTACAGGCGTGAGTGCGTATGTAATATGATTCATTTTATTTCATATTAGTTGACTATGAATTTAGTTTTTAAGCGTTTCATTCCTTTATTACCGTAAGAATTACTAGTTTGACAATTCGACGGTAGTGATTTTATACGAATTCGAAAACTGTGAACGTATTTGTAACTCGGTAATAGGCCTTTTTTTTTATTAACTTGAATGACGAGACGAGCAGGTCGCTCGCCTAATGGTAAGCGCCACGCCTGCCCATAAACAGAAGCAACGCCACACAGAACTCTGAATTACAAAGCATTGCACGATACTGGAATGCGCTCGTCACCCCGAGACATAAGATGTTAGGTCTCATAATGCCCAGTAATTTCACTGGCTTCAGTGTCCTTCAAACCGGAACACAACAGTGAAGAAGAAGAAAGAAAGAAAGAAAGACAATTTATTAGTCACAGATCACAAACAAATTTACAGTAAAACAATACTAACTAAACACCATCAAAAAGGTTTTGACAGTGCTTACACACTGTTGCTTGGCGGCAGAAATATTAAAATTACAGCAGCCTTCAGTACATCTAAAAATTACCTTTGATATAGTTAAGTCCAGGCAGTTCCTGGGACACATCCTTCAGCACCAGCGCAGAGTCTCCTTCCCTCAGTATCCGCGCCACCACTGCTTCGTTCTCGACCGGATTGAACGAACAAGTCGAGTACACCAGACGACCACCGATGGTAAGTAACTCACACCCGCGCTTTAGGATGCGGTATTGTATGCTAAATTAACGGTTAATAAATAAATAAATATTGACTTATTTTGAAAGTACTAATAGATATACTTGAGTGGTAGAGCCACGCTGTAGACACTTTTGTCTACAGCATGCATGGGCCGGCTCGTCCGGGTCGTTACCACTGTCTTACAGAAAACCGACGTAAAGTAGCAGCTTGCTGCTGCGTTTCGTACGGTGAGTGAGATATCCGGAGGCCCAGGCAAGGGCCGAATTAAGAATAAATAAGGGATAATTAAGGAATTATCCCTTATTTTTCACCAACAGAGATAAAAACACTTGATTTTTCGCTTTATAAGAAATTTTCTTTTTCTGGCTAAACACCTATTTTTTTTATATAGCATAGGCCGGCAAACGAGCAAGTGGGTCACCTGATGGTATGTGATCTCTACAGCCCATGTACACCCACAATACCAAAAGAGTCATGGGTGCGTTGCCGACCTTAAAGGAAAGGGATACGTAATGGATTGGCAAGGGGTGGGGGTTTGGGCCTCCGGATATCTCACTCACCATACGAAACGCAGCAGCAAGCTGCTAGTTTACGCTGCTTTTCTGTGAGACAGTGGTAATGACCCGGACGAGCCGGCCCATACATGCTGTAGGCAAAAGTGTCTATAGCGTGGCTCTACCACTCATAAAAAATTCTACAAAATAATAATTTACATTGAAATTCTTTTGCCGATTTCATAATCAATCAAATATCTATTTACCCGTGTAAATTATTCCCGTTGCCGACCGACCATTTGAGCCATATATCTGGATTCTTGCGAAGTGTCGCGTCACCAGAACAAGGGACGTCGCACAATACCCTGTCGAACTTTAATGGCGTCGTCTTGCTTGGGTCCTGAAAATAAATAATAATAAATGCATGTCGGAATTGGTCCAGACATCAAATGCACCTAGCATTAGCAGTAGCATTATACCGTTTTGGCTTCAGTCAACTTTTATTCTACATTCAATCTCATTACGATCTATGTTCACCTTTGACGGTGATTATTGGTTTAAGAGAATGCCATTTGCAACTTTCTTGACGCTGAGACTAGATCGGAATTATATTTTGAACATTTAAAATTACGAGAATTGGCCCTATGAAGGAAAACACGGTACTGGATGATAATTAACTCGTTTTTATAAATGTGACAATATGACGGTAGATAATTTAAACAGCAATATGATTAATTTAAAATTTTAAATACAATACAATAGCCTGATAGTAAGCGCTACGCCTGCCCATAAACAGAAGCAACACCACACAGAACTTTAGCACTGCATGAGACTGGACTGCGCTTGTCACCCTGAAACAAATTGCTGAAAAAAAAGACTCATAATTCCTAGTAATTTCACTGGCTACAATGTCCTTTATTTAGATTGCACTGTACTTAAAATCAGTATATTCACTTGGCAGAATAAAAAAAAATCTTCAAACTACTCTAGTTTATTACTTGTGCATCTGTGACTTGTATTGCTGGCATAACTGCGGAGTCGTGGTTGGTGATCAGGATACACGGTGAGTTCAGACGCTTGGCCTGATGTACCAGCATGTAGCATCTGGAGTTGTCCACGTCGTTCGCCATCACGAACCCTGGGAGAACAATAACACTTCATATGTGATACTTGGTAAAATATTAGGATATTTCATAATAGCATCGGCTGGCAAGTGAAAATGAGCTACCAACATTTTAGGCCTAAAGCCAACCTCACCTGCAGGTGATACACTCTGCAGATTAACGGACGAGGCAATGGCGAAACTTGGTTCCCGTTGCGGGTTGTTGGGGTCAGATGGTGGGTCGCCCCGTATCTACAGCCAAATCATGACAGGAAGGCGGCCCTTGGCTAATGGCGTGATAGCGTCAGGCAGATAGAAAGAATATCATTGACTGTTGCCTGGGATTGTGCCTGCAATGACGATAGGCTCGCCCTTAATACATTATGGAACAGAATAGAGATAGTAAAATTTTCCCACCACGCGGCCTCCTTTACTTGTACCAATATTTAAAATATGAACAGCGGATTCATTTCATAGCGAAGTTGCGAAGCGTGAGGCTGTGGGTTCAATTTCAGCACCTAGACAAATGTATGTCTGAATCACAAATATTTGTCTCTGATCAGGGTGTCGTGAGACCGCAAGGCCCGCATAGTTCCTGATACCCTCAATACAAGTTTAGTGTGGGGTCAGGAGTATGTGTGTGACTGTTGGGTGTATTTTATTTATTTATTTTTTCTATTATTTCAAAACAGTTTCTTTATTCCATATTATTTTCTGTTGCATATAAAATAAGGTATGACAGTGAAAAGCCTATTGTCAAAGTGAAATTACATTTTACCTGTAGGCATTTTATCTTCATCTGCGTGTAGGAATTCAATCAACTGCGCTGTTTTTGAACCAGGAGCAGCACACATATCCAGTACCTACAACAAGGTTTTTTTTTTACTAGCTTAAATGACGAAACGAGCAGCGCACTTTTGGCAAGAGCCACACTTGCTCATAAGCCCGCTCAGCCCGGAGTTGGAATTGTGCCCTGTATGGCGATAGACTCGCCCCTGGACGGAGATACGCTCGGCGAAATATGGGTCTACTGGTTACACCTCTGCCTACCCCTTAGGGGATTCTATAATCCCCAAATCACACCTATGCGTGAGTGTAATAAATACCTTATGATGAGGCTTCACATCAAGCACAACAGGAGGTATCATAGAGACTTGCTCCTGTCTTGAGACACCACCCGCTGCGGTCTCGGCGACCAGAAAGTTGTGTAATTTGTACAGTGGCTCACTACGTCTGATATCCGTGCGGGAGAACTTTAGCTGCCATGCGAAACCTCCAGGATACCTAAAATATAGAAAAATGGTTTTGGTGAAATAATTATTTTGAAACTTGATGGTAATCAATGTTGTGTATTGTCAATCAATATATGAAAAATTCTTGCACTGTGTTGTTTTCCACATACAGTCACAGTATTTACAGTGTCTCTGTCTAAGTCTGTATTTGGACTAGTTGTAGATTTATTAGCAAATCGGGGTAGGTGCGCTGGCTTGCCCAAAGATCTGGGCTGCAAAAAACGAATCTTACTGGGTGTGCACACAATTAATAAAAGTTTCTTCATAAACAGATGAACAGTATAGGCATACATAAGAAGAATAAAGAAGTTAATACTTACCAAGGCACATTAACCGGTTTAATCTTCTCCCCTTCATACTCGTTCTTTACTTCACCATTTAACAATGCTGAGAAATAATTGCTGCTAATTACTTTCATTAATGCATCTGCTTCCCCCTTGGAGCCTGTTATCCTGAACGCTGTCGGCAGGTTCTCTTTAAGGGTTGCCATGAAGATTGGCCATTCTTCTTCGGGACATACTTTTTGAGTCTTAAAAAAAAATGCATTTAACTGAGACAATATAATATACTTAATAATTGTTAGTATTATTAGATGCCATGTCGATATACAATCATTGAACTCTATAGTCATAAAAAACTACAAATTAGTTATTATAATAATAATAATAATAATACACCCAACAGTTACACACATAGTCCTGACCCCACACTAGGTAAACCTGTGTCGTGGGTATCAGGAACTACGAGGGACTTGCGGTCCCACAACACCCAGACCCGAGACCAATATTTGTGGTTCACACAAACATTTGTCTCGGTGTGGGAATCGAACCCACGGCCTCTCGCATCGCAGCCGACTACTCGCCCGCTGCGCCACGGAGCTGGACCAAAATCATATTTTTTTTACCTTATAATACTGTTCAAAAGTTGCATTCTCCCTCACAATTTCTTCGTAATTCTTACGCGTGTCACCAGTTGGCTTTTCTTGTGGATTTTTTTCCTATAACACAAAGAAATTTTACAATATTCTAAGTATGTTTACAACATTTTAGGTTATGTTTGTATATTTACTTGTTCTCTCCTTTCACGTTTACGCTGAGCGAATTTATTGACATTGCGATTTCTTCTGCCCATTCTTCTTAAATATTCACCTAGTGACACTAATCTTCTTTGTGAAAAATTACAAAAACACAACATACATAAAGTAAGCGACTATATTGACGTTTGCAATAAAATTGAGGTTATATTTGTTTTCTTTTTAATTATTCATATACATGGAGAGAGTTTTGGCGGGAATTCTTACAGTGCGGTGGCTCTCTTGTTTTAATTATTTCCTAAACTGGTTTAAAGTTGTGTTTGTTGTATAAAAGTGGTGTGGTTTTGTGCAATAATCATTAATGATGATGAATAGTATATGGAAACATTGAAATAAGTGGATTTAGGTGATTTTTGATCAAGGGTATTGTCGACCTTGTGCTTTCGATTCGCTTGAAGAAAGTCATCTAAGAAGCATCGAACTGGAAGGAATTTTCGCCAATACTCCATCAAGGCCTTGAAATCGGTCACACCCCTGTTTCATCGTTCTTGGATATTATGAACATAATATAACTGATGACTTGGCAGTATGGTCTCTGATCTTAGCCGGTTCCTTATGGAACAAAAATACAAAAAAAAAAAAAAAAAAACATATACATGGATACATCATTTATGATATAAGTCCTTCAGACGCATACATACATAATATGTAATAATCCTTTATTTTCCAAAAAACTATGACACACGGGTGTGGTCGATTTCAAAGTCTTGGCGGAGTTTAGGTGTTAATTTCTAGCAAGCAATACAGTACAATGCTTCATAGCCGATTTTCTCCAAGTGGATCAAACCGTTTGATCAAATGACCTAAGTCGATCATTTCCCCCAGGTCACAGCCTAACCCGCGAAAGCAACAAGCACCGTTGTGTTTCGGTTGAAGGACATTGAAACCAGGGAAATTACTGGGCATTATGAGACCTAACATCCTTATGTCTCGGGGTGACGAGCGCAGTCCAATCACCAATGCCATGCAGTGCTTTTTCATTCAAAGTTCTGTGTTGTGTTGCTTCTGTTCATTTATTTATATATATATCAGGCGTGCGACCTCGTTTCGTCATTCAAATTACTTAAAAAATAATAACCATGGAAGAACCATACTCGGTCATTACTTCGTCTCGTCCTTAGTCTCGACATTCAAGCAAAAAAAAGGATATGTCAACTTGACGTTGACATACTTATTACATGACATCGAAAATTTTATCTCTCGAGTGAGAGAGAGAGAGCTTTATCTGAAATTATGTAAGCAAGACAAAGAACTATGAAAATAGTAAATGGGATTTCAAAAATGGAAATCTTTTGATTGTCAGAGTACTTTATCTGTGATTGTCAATATTGATTCTTTGATAACAGATATCAGTCGTTTAACTGCTCTTGATAATAACAGGTGATAAGGACGCTTATTGGATTTTACAACCTTCGAGTAACAACATCGCATCAAAGGAAGGCCATCGGTAGGTATGCTACCTTTTCGATTTGTTTTTTGAAATTATTCGATGTTTATTTATTTATACGTAGGTATTCGTTACATGCGTATTTAAAACCTAAGCTTATGTTTATTTAAAAATATTTATTTTACTTATTTCAGTATGTTTCCTCTCAAAAATAAAACTAGAATATTAAATACCTACGAATCAATACATATGCTCTCCCTTTGAGGAAAATGTCTCAGATAATTCATATTTGTATTTAAATAAAAGTTATATGTAGCGATAGCTCAGTGGAGAGTGGTACGGACTACGGAGTCAGAAGTCGCAGGTTCGAAACCAATCCTAAAATTATACACCTCTGACTTCTCTAAGTAACATGTGTATTCATTATTATTATTTGTTGCGTTAATGGTGAAGGAAACAGTGTGAGGTAATCTGCGTACCTAAGATCTCTAAGAACTTCAACATGAAGTCTACCAACCTACATTAGGCCAGTGTGGTCAACTAGGGCACTATTCTTCTTTTTTATAGGAGACCCATGCCTTATACATGGGACAATGTGTAATAAAAAGTTGATATATATAACTAGCCTTTACTCACGTCTTCGCCCGCATGAATGACTGTTTCCACAATAAAAATCCTATTTCCTAATCCAGGTCTACCTGCATGTCAAATTTCATCCAAACCCGTTCACATATTAAGGTATGATTAACATAACAAACATCTAAATTCACGAACTCACAAACATCCAAACTTTCATATTTATACTAGTGGTAGGATATACAGTTTTTTTTTCATTTATTGGGCATAACAAACAGTTACATAACGGCAGTATCTTAGAAATAACAAAAAGCAAATAGTCTTAATGTAACACCACTATCCACATTATATAGTTAGATATACACTTAGCACTTAGTTGGGTTTGGCAGAAGAAGCATGAAAGTAGAATAAATGCGGTGGAAATGCGTTCCCTACGTAGTATGTGTGGAGTCACCCTTGCTGACCGGATGAGGAATAGTGTGATAAGGGATCGCTGTAAGTTGAAGAATGATGTGGTGACTAGGATCGAAAAGGAGGATGGATGAAAGACGACTTACGAAAGGTATTTATTGTGCGAATGTGAATGGTAGGGTTGGAAGAGGGCGCCCGAGGAGAACATACGCCAAGCACAAGCAGTAGAATATTTTTTTTTTTATCCTGGTTCGGCAAAGTGACTACGCTACACCTGATGGTAAGTATAGCGCAATCCATGAATACTGTCGACCAACTATAGACACTGAATCTGTCGCAGATCGGCAGAATTATGCCGGCCTGCTTAGTTGCTTCTTCACACTCCGTTTAAAGGATCCCAAGTTATAGGAAGGAGGAAACACGTGCGCCGGCAAGCTATTCCACAGCTTTATGGTCCGACAGAAATACGATTTTGCGAACCTCTTGGTCCGAGCCGAGATGGAAGAGACCACGAAGCTATGGTTACCAGTATGATAGTTAATGAATATGACAGAATGATAGTTTCCAGAGACCCAAATCCCCATCCACTTCCTAATACCCATTTCTTTAAGGTTTGTAGCACATCCATAATCCGTCTAGTATTCTAGGTGTTTTAAGGTTTGTATCACATCTATAATTCTAGTATTCTGGCTATTTGTGGACAGTGGAGATCCCTGACTAACAGGTGACCCATTTGCTTGTTAATGATCTCTGCTGTAAAAAATCATGAATGAGTATTCATCATTTGATTTATTATAGTTTACATCTAATTTGTTCTTGATTTTGATTGTGGGCTTTTTTTCTCCTCACTTAACCTGTAAAAATTAACTAAACTACATACATACGCAGTCACGCCTATAATCCCTGAAGGGGTAGGCAGAGGTGTAACCAGTACACCCACATTTCGCCGAGCGTATCTCCGTCCCATGATGTGATAGGGGGCGAGCCCATCGCCATACCGGGCACAAATTCCAGACTCCGGGCTGATACTGAGCAGTTCGTAATAGAAAAACCCAATATCACTTTTACGCGACTCGGGGATCGAACCCGAGACCTTAGTGTCAGCCTTAGTTGTAACGCGTACGCATTACAACTGCGCCACCGAGGCAGTTTAACTTATTATGAAATATTATGTAACATCGTAAATGACTATACAATAGTGAATAGTCATCTTACAAATCAAACAAGAGTCTGTTTAAAACAGTAGAATTATTCTACACTACATAACAAATAAAAACATACTCAATGTCTGTAAAATACAGTTCAATTTACAACATAGAGTTGTTTTATCATCTTGTTTTTATCTAATTTAAACTCAATGCCAGATAAATTAATATAGTTTTAGAATAGTTCTTGAATATTTGTATGAGGTTGATAAGGTTTGTCTTATTAAAAAAAAAATAAGGTAGACTTTCTCAGATTATTTAAAAAAGAAGTCACAATTATGAGTAGTAGAACCACGCTGTAAACACTTTTGTCTACATCATCTGGCATCATCAAAACTGGCGTAAAGTAGTAGCTTGCTGCTGCGTTTCGTACGGTACATGGGCGGTGGAGATCACTTGCCATCAGGTCACGCACTTGCTCGTTTGCCGACCTATACTATAAAAAAACTTCGTTTTGCAGATTTAAGCCATGGGCACAAAAGGCTTTCAATTCGCCATTGACCGAGGCGGCACGTTCACAGACGTGTACGCCAGATGCCCTGATGGCAAAGTGCGCGTTATGAAGTTACTGTCAGTAGATCCTCAGAACTATGATGACGCACCCAGAGAAGCGATTAGAAGAATTTTACAAGAGGTGAGATTTTCGAATATAGTATTAATCTTCCGTGGTTATTAATTTTCAATGACGAGACGCTCGCCTGATAGTAAGCGCAACGTCTGCTCATAAACATAATCAACACCAACTAGAACTTCAAATTATGGAGTACTGCATGACACTGAACTGCGCTCGTCACCCTGAGTCATAAGGTGTTAAGTCTCAATGCTCAGTAATTTACTTGCTTAAATGGTGTAGAATTAGTACTATGCCCTTTACTTCTTTTAATCCTACAGGAAACAGGCAACGCATTAGACAAAGATGGTAAAGTGAACTCCTCACTCATAGAGTCGATAAGAATGGGGACCACAGTGGCGACCAATGCCCTCCTAGAAAGGAAAGGAGCTAAGATGGCTCTGGTAATCAATAAAGGTTTTAAAGATTTACTGCTAATCGGAAACCAGGCCAGACCACATATATTTCAATTGGTAAGTCTTATTTTTTAAATGAGAGAGGGAGCAAACGGGCAAGAGGTTCACCTGATGGTAAGTTATAAATGCTCAGTGTTCCAATTTTGATCCACATGGCAGACTGAAGATATTTAGCTCTCATTGTAAATCTATAGCAGTGATAGCTCAGCGGAGAATGGTATGAACTGTCGAGATGAAAGACACAGGATCAAAACCAGCCCCAAGAGCATCTCACTTTTCTAAGTAACGTGTGTATTAATTGCTAATTATCATTTGCTTTAACGATGAGGGAAACATCGTGAGGAAACCTGCATACTTGAGAAGTTCTCCATAAGAATTTCGATGTGAAGTCTGCCAACCCACATTAGGCCAACGTGATGGACTAAGGCCTAACCCATCTCATTCAGTAGATGAGGCCCGTGCACGGCAGGGGCAGTATATAATACAGGGCTAGTATTATTATAAATTGCTTGCTATAAATAAATTTGTATGCTTTATAAAGACGCCATTGCATTTATATGTATAACACAAGGAATGTAAAAGAAAATATATTTCTTTTAAAACACAATATGCTATTGTTGTTTTACTTTCATTCTAGTTTAGTTTTGACTATTTACGATTTATATTTGTAATAATTATTGGAGTAGTTTTCTTACAAAACCATATTTTTAAATACAGGTACAGAATATATTTATAACTTATAGCATAATAATTGTGACAATGATGATTTCAGTTTCAAAATACGAGACCATTATTTTGTTATTCAATCCATCAAATGTAATGTAAATGGTTTTCTTTGCCGGCTAACTTTATACTTTGATATTGTTTTCTTTATACTTTGATATTGTTTTCTTTATTTTTTATCCAGGCACAGATAAGTGACAACAATGTATCTGATGCTAAGTGCAGTGTAGTCCAAATATACATAATATAGATCGTCAACGATCGTTGCAGCACTTAAGGATCGTCTTGAATGTGCTAGTACCCGGATTCAGGCTCACCAGAACAAACCAATCCGGCGAAATTTTTCACAATGTGTATGGTTGTCGCCATTCAGTCACTTTTAAATGTGTTTTTGATACCCACCCTAATTAAGCACTGGGTAATTTTTGGTAAACTATTTCCAAATTTCCAGGACATCAAACGTCCAGGAGTTCTATATTCCGAAGTCGTAGAAGTGGACTGCAGGGTCATACCAGCATTAGAAGACAGATGTCAGATGGAGAACGACAAGAATTGGAAAACAGTAGTAGGCACTACTGGAGAGAAGATGCTGGTCATTAAGGATCTAGATGAGAATGCTGTTAAGAGAGATCTGATGATGTTGAAGGAGAAGGGGATAGAGAGTGTGGCTGTTGTTTTAGCTCATAGTTATACTTATCATGATCATGAGGTCAGGATTGGGAAGATTGCTGATAGTATAGGTAAGTTCATTTTTACAGTGTTAGGAGTTACAAGGAATTGTAAATATTTTATAAGATAACGTTTAACAAAACTTAGAAACAGATTTCAATTTACAGCAATAGCATGTAAATTCCAATAAAATAACACAATCGCGACGAGTGTACTGTTGTCCGTTGAGGAGTTTTTTTTTCTCCTTACTCCGTCATCAGATCTTAACCAAATTTATATGGGACCACATCGCAGCTAAATTCTATCGAGTGAATTTTTTTTCTACAAAATTAGTCCACAATTGGCGGAGAAATCGATGTACAATGTACATATATAAAAAAAGCCGAATTGAGAACTTCCTTTTTGAAGTCTGTTAAAAATTCAATCATGGTAAGTAATTAATTTTAGACGCAACATTGTATGTCGGGCATTAAATTATCCGATGAAAAACCTGCTATAATAGAAATTTTGCTTTGCCAACATTAACATGTAGAACTGCCTACATAACCCAATTATGTATTGATCCCATAAAAGTCTATTACACTTGAAAAAAAGATTGTGTGGTTTTATGAAACCACGGTAAAAGTGAAACTTTTTTTTCACATTATAGACATTTAACTAAAATTTTTTGGAATAATATTACATTAAACACTAACAAAAACAAACAAAATAGCGTGCGAACTATAGACGCCGCCATATTGGCCTTAGCTGCTCTGGCGAGCGCCTTTCACTTTATCCCTACTCCGCTGCCGACCGTCACGCGACACACAGGCCAAAAATTTCGAGACGATCTAATAAAAGTTTCAAAACTAAGCAGTTTTAGAAGGTCCAAGCATAATTTTACCAACATTAATCTCCATCCACCAGGTTTCAAGCAAGTATCCCTATCCCATTCCGTGACGTCAATGGTCCGCATGGTGCCGCGAGGGTTCACGGCCTCCGCCGACGCGTACCTAACGCCTCACATCAAGCAGTATGTGAAGAGCTTCGCTGGTGGATTCTCTGATGAGTTGAAGGGCGCCAATGTGCTGTTCATGCAGTCTGACGGTGGACTGACGCCTATGAATTTGTGAGTTTTAGAGCAGATTTTACTGCTATTCGAGACAGTCATGATCACCACTATCAGGATCGATATCATTATCATTACCATCATCATTATCATTACCGTCAACATCATCAGACTATATTGCTGGATATGCTGATACGCACTCGTTGATCTGGAACTTACCATTAGGTACCTATTTGATTGCTTGCTAGCGTCTAATATATAATAAGTACCCAGTCGAAGCAGTCTATTTATGTTACAGAGAAGTATCTACAGCGTCGTGGCTCTACGACATGTAACTCCATAATATAGACTCTTAATTGTATTTCTAGATTTAACGGATCCCGAGCCATCTTGTCAGGCCCAGCGGGAGGTGTGGTCGGTTACGCAATGACGTCATATCAAAAGGAGGGCTTGCCGGTTATTGGTAATGAGAATTAAATGTTATACTTTTAAATTAATTTTAGGGTACCGTGATTTAATGTCGTGATCGTACATGCTTTTAAATCTATACATTTATGTAGAGTCTGCCAGTGTGCATTAGCCCATCGTGGTGGAATAAGGCATAACCGGTCTCATTCAGTAGAGCAGCTCATGTCCAGCAGTGGCATGTTTATTATAAGGCTAATATTATTATAGGTTTTGACATGGGAGGTACATCTACTGACGTGTCAAGGTACGCTGGTGCGTTGGAGCATGTACACGAAGCTACCACCGCTGGAGTCACCATACAGGCGCCGCAGTTGGGTAAGGAAAAAATGGAAAGCATCCTAGACCAGTGATATTTTTTTATAGCATCGTCCAGCAAACGAGTAAGTGTGTCACCTGATGGGAAGTGATATCCACCGCCGAAGGCAATCATTTTGGCCTCCGCATATTTTACTCACCGTATGAAACACAGCAGTTCATTTCCCTGACCCCTTTTCTTTATGGACGGCAACGCGCTCATGATTCTTCTGGTATTGTGGGCGTACATAAAAAAATAAAACGTAATTAAACTAAATTATATTTCGAAAGTTCTGAACGGCCTACAAAAGACCCGTAAACATCGGTTCAGCTGTTTCGCAGATTAGCCCAGTTAAACATACATAACCATTAGAAAATCGTATTTGGGTTTTGGTAAAGTGAAAATAACTACAGGATATTAAGAAAAAGCTTTTTTAAATCACAGGCACTTCTACTTTATTTATATTTATAAATTGATAATCTATAGGAAACTGTCGAAATAATAGGGGTGTCCATCCGTGCGAATGTCTTTTTTCTGGGATTTTATCGGTTTACCTATGGGCCAAATTTCATCGGAATCCGTTTAGCCGTTAAGCATGTTTGATTAACAAACATAGAAATTTACAAACTCACAAACATCCAATGTGCTGAGGTCTCGGTTTCGATCTCCGGATAAAGTGATATTGGGTCCTCCTATCAAGAAATGCTTAGTATAAACTCTCAGTATAGACTTGTGTCCGATATAACGATAGGCTCGGCGATAAGTCGGTACTGGTTACACCACTGCCGCAGGCGTGAGTGCGTATGTATGTATTGTTTTTGTTATAGACATAAACACAGTAGCTGCAGGCGGTGGGTCCATGCTGTTCTTCCGTTCGGGTCTGCTGGTGGCGGGACCCGAGTCCGCCGGCGCCGAGCCCGGCCCTGCGTGTTACAGGAAGGGGGGTCCACTCACCGTTACTGACGCTAACCTGCTTCTAGGTATCATTACTTATGGTTCAATCTAATATGTAATTATTCCAGCCATGTTTTATACAATGTGTTACAGAAAAGTGTGGTCATATATTATAGACCGGCATAATTCTGTCGACTGTTGACCGCAATGTATCTTCGACAGTTGACATTATATCTGGACTGCACTCTACTTACTATCAGGTCCAGTGTAGTCACTTTGCCCTACTACGATAAAAAGTGGTGATGGTTTTAATGATATTGGCATTAATGAAGACGACGAAGTTGATGGAAATGAAGACACGACGATTACAATGATGATAATGATGGTAATGATTATTATGTCAAAATTGATGGTGATGATAATGACGATAGTGCTAACGGTGATGATAATAACGATGGTGGTAAGGATGAAGATAATTAACGGAAGTAACATAAATTTCCAAAAAAAAATTTTCATAGCAATGACCCGCAAACAAGCAAGTGGGTCACCTGATGGTATGCAATCGTCACCGCCCATGAACCCACAGTATCATGGACACGTTACCGACCTTAAAGGGAAGATATATTTAAGGGAATGGGAAGAAGAGGAGGTATTTGGCCCCTGAATATCTAACACTAGCTTTTGCTCGCGGCTCCGCCCGCGTGTGCGTTGTATAGCCTATAGCCTTCGTCAATAAATGGGCTATCTAACACTGAAAGAATTTTTCAAATCGGACCAGTAGTTCCTGAGATGAGCGCGTTCAACCAAACAAACAAACTCTTCAGCTTTATAATATTAGTATAGATACCGTACGAAACGCAATAGCAAGCCGCATCAGTTTTCTGTGAGGCAATGGTAACAACTCGATCAAGCCGGTCCATTCATGCTGTAGACCAGGGGTCGCCAAATGGCGGACCGCGGTCCGTATCCGAACCGCCGACCCATTTTGTGCGGACCGCGAGAACACAGCAACTTGCACTACAGAGTGCAATTTTACAATACAAGTACTATTTTACTCCAAACTTCAGACAGATAGTCTGCAACAAAATGTAACATTTTTCTCATTGATATGTAAAAAAATCCTTTGTTATTTCCGTAATTACATTTGTTTAATAAATATTGTTTGCTATAAAATGTTGTGAGGACCGCGACGGTCATTTCATTTCTTAAAATGGACCCCGATTGAAACTAATTGGTGACCCCTGCTGTAGACAAAGCAGTCTACACCGTGGCTCTATGACGTGTATTCTTTATTTCTTGTGTGATAAATTCATTCAAATTACCTTGGTGGCGCAGTTGTAATGGGTACGCGTTACGATTGAGGCTAACGCTGAGGTCTCGGGTTCGATCCCCGGGTCGGGTAATGTGGTATTGGGTTTTTCTATTACGAAATGCTCAGTATCAGCCCGGAGTCTGGAATTTGTGCCCGGTATGGCGATAGGCTCGCCCCCTATCACATCGTGGGACGGAGATACGCTCGGCGAAATGTGAGTGTACTGGTTACACCTCTGCCTACCCCTTCGGGGATTACAGGCGTGAGTGCGTATGTATGTATGTATGTGATAAATTAATCGATAACCCAATTGCAGGTCGACTTCTGCCAGAGTATTTCCCGAAGATCTTCGGTCCGAATGAGAACGAAGCTCTAGATAAAGAGGCCACTGTCGCCGCTTTTAAGAATATGACCGATGATATTAATACATTCTTAAAACAAGATGGTGGGAACGAGGTAATATTTGCAATGTCCAACAGTAAGCCAGTGAAATTACTGGGCATTATGAGACTTAACATTTTATATCTTGGGATGACGAGTGTAGTCTAGTGCAATGCAGTAGTTTGTGATTTAAGATTCTTGTGTTGTGTTTATGGGCAGGCGTGGCTAATAAAAATACAGTTGTGCAGCGCGGCGCACGGTGCGATGTGCCTACTGGGTATTGAAACGCGGCAATGAGCGCGAGTCATTGACCCCAACTTTAGGATTAGCACGCTTTGCTGGCTTACGTTTCCAAAATGGCAACTAAACAGCAAAAGTATAGTGTTTTCCGTTTACTACTGGTATATCTAGTAACGCGCAGTGATAGCTCAGTGGCGAGTGGTACGGACTGTCGAGACTAAAAGTCGCAGGTTCGAAACCAGCCTCAAGAGCATACACCTCTGACTTTCTAAATTATGTGTGTATTAATTGTTAATTATCGCTTGCTTTAACGGTGAAGGAAACATCGTGAGGAAACCTGTATACCTGAGAAGTTCTTCATAAGAATTTGGAAGGTATGTGAAGTCTGCCAACCCGCATTAAGCCAGCGTGGTGGAGTAAGGCCTAACCCCTCTCATTCAGTAGAGGAGGCCCGTGCCCAGCAGTGGGACGTGTATAATACAGGGCTAGTATTATTATTGTGTATATCTAGTAGCTTCAGGTTGACATAATTCTGCCGACTATCGAGGGTTGCAATATCTCTTGACGGTCGACATTATATTTGGACTACAATGTTCTTAATATCAGGTTTTTTTATAGCATAGACCGGCAAACGAGCAAGTGGGTCACCTGATGGTAAGTGATCCCCACCGCCCATGTATGTCTACAATACCAAATAATCACGGGCGCGTTGCCGGCCTTAAAGAAAAGGGATAAATGAGGGATTGTGAAGGGGAGGGGGATTTGGGTCTCCGGATATCTCACGCGCTGTAAGAAGCGCTGGAAGTTGCTACTTTATGCCGTTTTGCTGTTAGACAGTGGTAACGACCCGGACGAGCCGGCCCATTTATGCTGTAGAAAAAGCTGTAGTTAACTATGCTGTAGACTAAACATCAGGGCCAGTGTAGTCACTAATGGCCGTTCCCTATATTCTATCTATCGACAGATTTGCTTACTGTCAATAGTGTTTTGACAGATCTTCCATACAAAATGTGCAAAATGTTACTGCCAGTAAGCAACTCTGTCGATAGACAGAATATTGGGAACGGCCATTAGTCATTTTGCAGTGTCAGGATAAAAAAAGAAAAAATATGGTGTTTAATTGTTGAGTATTTTTTTAGATGTCTATGGAGGAGGTTGCTATGGGTTTCATCGACGTTGCGAACGAAGCTATGTGCCGACCGATTAGGTGAGATTTTTTATTAACTGGTCCAACAATAAAATTGTAATAAGGTAGTTGGCTTCATTTTAAACGAAATAGAAAACTGTATCGGTATGTATCAGCCCGGAGTCTGGAATTTGTGCCCGGTATGGCGATAGGCTCGCCCCCTATCACATCGTGGGACGGATATACACTCGGCGAAATGTGGGTGTACTGGTTACACCTCTGCCTACCCCTCCTGGGATTACAGGCGTGAGTGCATAGCATCACGCTGAGTGTGCCACTTAATTGACACGGAGTGTATATAACTTGTCTTTTTCTTTATATTATACTAGCTTTTGCTTGCGACTCAGTCCGCGTGAATAGACTTTTCCGAAATAAAATGTAGCTTATAACCGTCTCCAGGGTACCATCTATCTCTACATCAAAATTCATCAAAATCGGTTCAGTGATTTAGGCGTGAAAGCGTAACAAACAAATAGATTTTTTTTTTTTTCATAAAAGTATCCTATGTTTCTTCTTATACCTCCAAGAATATGTGTACAAAGTTTCATGATGATCGGTTAAGTAGTATTCGCGTGAAAGCGTAACAAACAAACTGACATTCATATTTATAATATTAGTATGATATACCTTTTTTTTTAAAAATTAATTAATAGATTTAAGTTGTATGTTCTTGTGTCAATAAAATATTTGTTTGAAATGAAATGAAATAGTTTTATTAATCATGTAGGCAATTAAAATAGCGCTTATGTCAAGTCAGTACAAAATAAAAAAACTTATGTATAAAAATCATATCAACTAATGTATACATAACATACATAGACAGCATCGTCAAATACACTAGGCAATTACACTAAATTGTTTATTTGTTGTCTTTTTATTTTACATTATTAACAAGTATTTGTAATATGGAAACGTCCATTATTAATTATTAAATATTTTGAGTCGGTATGGACCACTGCATTTACCGAAACGGCACGAGTTTTAAAACGACGGTAGGCAGCGGCTTTGCTGTGCCCTGGCATTGCAGAAGTCTATGGGCGGCGGTGACTACTTACCATCAGGTGGCCCGTTTGCTCGTCTGCCTATCCAGACAGTAAAAAAAAAAAAAACTACCACCGTTTCTTTCTATGCATTAATTTGCAGAGCTCTAACAACAGCTCGTGGTCATGACGCGTCACGGCACGCGCTGTCCTGCTTCGGCGGCGCGGCTGCACAGCATGCGTGCTCTGTCGCACGACAGCTCGCCGTCACTACTGTACTCATACACAAATATGCAGGTCAGTTGACAACGATAAGCGATGCGTCTTTGTGCGAGTAGGACACTCGATTACTCTCGACACGAATGGCGTGTTTTAAAAAAATACCTAATCTTCCTATATATAACAAGGTGGCAGGTCCCTCGTTTGCGAGAGACCGGCTGGGTTGGTACCACCGCTTTGTCTATTTCTGCCGCCAAGCAACAGTGTGTAAGCACTGTTGTGTTCCGGTGTGAAGGACATTGAAGCCAGTGAAATTACTGGGCATTATGAGACTTGACACCTTACGTCTCGGGGTGACGAGCGCAGTCCAGTGCTTTATTTAAAGTTCTGTGTGGCGTTGCTTCTGTTTATGAGCAGGCGTGGCGCTTACCATCAGGCGAGCGACCTGCTCGTCTCGTCATTCAATGTAATAAAAAAAAACCGTGAGTCACTACGGGGGGTCTTAGTTGAAAACCAGCGCCAGGCAATTTACCTTGCCTGGCATTATGCTGAACTAAGACCCTTTCAGCACCATATCACAAGACGCACTGCCCTTCCCTTTATACTATTTTTTATTTTATTTCATTTTTTTTTTTTACTCTATATGTTTTAGTATTGTGTATTCTTGTTATTATCTATCTATGTTGTGTATGCGTGCTGAATGAATGCTTTCTTTCTTTGTATAATAAAGCCCCATTTATAGATGGACAAGTTCGTGCGCGACCGTCCTGCGGGGTACAAGACGTTGGGGGGAAGAGGTTCTCTTGATGTTAGCGGGGGCAGTTTGTGCAGCGGGGAAGGGAAACAAATAGATAAATATAGGGAATAATAAGGAAATATAGATGTGTTTATTGCCATGACTTTAATACTATAGACGGGCTAAAAGTAAAATTGTTTTCCATACGCGGCCGGCGAGGCGGGAGTGACGTCTAAGACGCGGGAGCGAGAGGAGTTGAGAGTAAGCGAGATGGCAATATTGAGACGGCTGTTTTGTTTGGTATTAGTTTTCATTCACAATAAATGACATTTTCAATCAAAACCAGAACAAAATAGTGCTTACGTACTGTTAGTGGGGGGAGAAATAGACAAAGAAGTACCAACCCAGAAGTCCTCTCGCATACGAGGGACCTACCATTTATCAGTGTCGTCAAATTGTCTGCCAACGCTAGCTTTAAAACAATATTGTGCACATTTCGGCAGATATATTATCAGCATGGCGATTAAGGCGATGATATGAGGCGGAAAAAACGTGACGGTAAATCGTCAGTTAACGCTATCTTTAAAACAAAAATAACGTTTAACAAAACTTGAAACCGACTTCAAAATCAAAAAACAACTTAAAAGTAAAAAATAACAAATTCTATAGGTCTCTTTAGAGTCGGTGCCTGTGTCGCTACCGGTCAAATTAAATTGCACAAAAAAGAAAAAAAACGCGCCGAATTGAGAACCTCCTCCGTTTTTGAAGTCGGTTAAAAATTGTGTACATTTCGTCAGGTATATTATCAGCATATGGCATGGCTCTAGCCCATATAGTGCATGAAGCCCAACAGCCATCAGCGTGTGTGTACAGTCCAGAGAATTATGAAGAGTTGGATCGACAGTTGGAAGTGTTGGGCGCCGTGTGTAGAGACAAATTGCGGGCTCAGGTAAGTAATGGCCAGTCTAATCACTATACCTGTTCAATCTTTTACCACCTGTCCTTATCCCACTCGCAGTGGGGTCGGCACAATTTTTTTTTTTGATTAACTAAATCAATAAATCAACTGAAATCGAACCCTATGAACGCGCTATGAGTAAAAGTTAAAACAACGATTTGATGCTCGACTCGCGATGCATTTGCTGATATTCATTGAGAAGTTTTTCATCTTTCTTTCGTATCCGAGGTAAATTTTCTGAGTATACCATATAGATTAAAAAAGGATTCATCAAAATCGGTCGCCATTTGGCAAAAATTAACTAACGTACAAAATAAAGGACTGTACGAGACATACTTACATAAAAAGAGAAAAATATTGAGAACTTCGTCATTCTGGAAATTGGCTCTTCTGAAAAATATTCAGTTTTACAAGTGGTAGAGACACTCTGTAACCAGTTTTGTCGACGGCATGAATGGGCCAGCTCGACCCGGTAGTTATCACTGTCGATGTGAAGCAGCAGCTTGCTGCCAAATATCCGGTGGTCAACTTCCCACCCCCCTTTACATACATACATACATAGACTCACGCTTGTTTCCTATAGTGGTAGGCAGAGACAACGGATTTCCACTTGCTACGATCCTTGCATACCTCTTTGGCCTCATTCACTCTCATTAAATTTTTCATACATGCACGTCGGTTTAGGGTACTCCAATCGCTTAATACTTAACTCTTACTACTTATACTTACTTTATACTCTAATCCCCCCTTTCCAATCCCTTAATTATTATTTTCCTTTAAGGTCGACAACGCACCCATGATTCTAGTATTATTGAAGTTAATGGTTGATGACTTACCTGATGGTATCATGTGACCCACTTGCTCGTTCTCTCTATAAAAAATACTTTTTCCAGGGCATACCGGAGTCCCAAATAGTACTGGAACCGTACCTACATCTAAGATACGCTGGTACCGACTGCGCTCTCATGGTATCACCAGCGCCAGGAGACTCCACTACATCCTGCAAACATGGAGACTTCTTCACTGCTTTTATTGATCGGTAAGTAGTGCGGAATAATGAAAGTCACAGGTTCGAAACCAGCCTCAAGGACATACAGATACAGCTCTTGTTAATTATCTCTTGCTTTAACGGTGAAGGAAACATCGTGAGGAAACCTGCATACCTGAGAAGTTTTCATAAGAATTTGGAAGGTATGTGAAGTCTGCCAACCCGCATTAGGCCAGCGTGGTGGACTAAGGCCTGACCCCTCTCATTCAGTAGAGGAGGCCCAGCAGTGAGACGTGTTTTTTTATATCATAGACCGGCAAACGAGCAAGTGGGTCACCTGATGGTAAGTGGTCTTCACCTATGTACTCAAAATGGCTTAAATTTTTTGAGTCGGATTTCTTTTTGTTTAAGAATTTTTTAACAAAACTGATACTGTCTTAAAAACTAAAAATGTAATAGCACCTATTCAAAATGGGTTAAATATTTTTAGCTATTCAATTTTTTGTCGTTTTTTTTGTCAAATGTTCAAGGCTGCTTCTATTGCTTTAAGGTACCAAAACGAGTTCGGTTTCACATTATCGAAACGCGACGTGATTGTGGATGATGTGCGAGTGAGAGGTGTCGGTATGAGCGAGATGCCGCCGGAAGTGGCACCTCCTAGCGGGAAGGGAACTCAGCCCGTGCCTGAAAAGGTAACTATCGTAATAACTTGGTGGGTCCCTTGTATGCCAGAGTCTGTCTGGGTTTGTAACACCGCTTGGTCTATTTCTGCCATCAAACAGCAGTGTATAAGCACTGTGATGTTCCGGTTTCAAGGACATTGAAGCGAGTGAAATTACTAGGCATTATGAGACTTAACAACTTCAACGGGGTGACGAGTGCAGTCCAATGCCATGCAATGCTTTGTAATTCAAAGTTCTGTGTGGCGTTGCTTCTGTTTATGGGCTGACGTAGCGCTTACCATCAGGCGAGCGACCCGCTCGTCTCATCACTCTAGCTATTAGAAAAATTAAAGAAAATCCTCATAAGTGAGATTATTGGCGTAAAACTAACATTTTTTGGGCCGTCCGTGGGAACGATACATAAGACGTAAGATGTTAAGTCGCATAATTCCTAGAAATTTCACTGGCGTCAATGTCCTTCAAACTGAAACTCAATAGTGCTTACACACTGCTGTTTGATGGCAGAAATAGACAAAGCGGCGGTACCAACCCAGAGGGCCTGTCGCATACGAGGGACCTACTACCTAGTTTGGGGTCGGGATTAGGTTAGGTTTTTTTAAGACTCATCATAATTGTCAAGTAATATTCTATTTCAGACAGTTAAAGTGTACTTTGAAAGTGGGTACCGAGACACCAGCATATATCTGCTGGAGAAACTATCACCAGAACAGGTTATACCAGGTCCAGCCATCATCATGGATAGCCTTTCTACCATACTAGTTGAGCCTGGTAAGTAATGAATTGTTTGAAGAAGTTTATTGTGTATTCAATTGCAATAATATAACGTTTAATAAAACTAAGAAACCGACTTCCAATAGGATGGTTTCCTATATTGAATTTTATACATTATTTTATAAGCAACAGAAAATGATACGCAAAAGAAACCCTTTTATTAAAACACAATCAAATTGATTCAGAAATGTGCCCGCAGTTACGACTTTCAATGTTTGTATGAGGTAAAGTGGGTGCGTAGTAGGGATATCTCACTATCTCGCTTGTACGCATGCACCATAATGAACATTTTACACAGTGACGTCAAAGTTTGCGTCATCTGTCATTTGACAATTACCCCTTCTACAGGATTTGAATGGCTTCTAACTTATTTATTCTGGTCGGATTTATAAAATTCTTTCTGCAATAGATTTTGAGTAACGTAACTTATCGATTTAAATAATAAAAAAAATCTAGTCAACTATTGTAAATTCCAATACAACAATAACACAATCGCGACGAGTGTACTGTTGTCCGTTGAGGAGTTTTATTTTTTTACTCCGTACTCCGTCATCAGATCTTAACCAAATTTATATAGACCACATCGCAGCTAAACTCTATCGAGTGATGTTTTTTTTGTAATTTTCCAACAACGTCGGTCTACAATTGGCGGATAATAGAGAGAGAGGTACACCTCTGTCTACCCCTTCTGTGGTTACAACCAGTACACCCACATTTCGCCGAGCGTATCTCCGTCCCTTATGTGATAGGGGGCGAGCCTATCGCCATACCGGCCACAAATTTCAGATTCCGGGCTGATACTGAGCACGTCGTAATAGAAAAACCAAATACCACTTTACCCGACCCGGGGATCGAACCCGAGAACTCAGCGTTGGCCTCGATCGTAACACGTACGCATTACAACTGCGCCACTGAGGCATAAAAACTTATTTATTTATTTATTTATAGATTGTCGTGCTGAAATAACTAAGTTTGGGGATATAAAAATAACAATTGGCTCTGGACAAGCGAAGAAAGTGACAACAGAGCTTGACTCAATACAGCTCAGCATTTTCTCACATCGTTTCATGTCGATAGCTGAACAGATGGGCAGGTAAATTGTTGTCTACACTAATAATAAGCTTCCGAAGCCGTTTGCCGTTTACTTGCCATTTTGGAAACGTAAACCAGCACTGTAAAGCGTAAGCTAAAGTCAGGGTCAATGACTCGCACGTATTGCCGCGCTACACAGCTGATTCCGAGCATTATCTGTTTTTTATTGGTTTAACATTATGTACGTTATTAAGAAAAATATGTTTTTATTATTTGAAACTAACGTCATTGTATTTATTGGTCCAAGATTGTGCGTGGAAAAAAATAAGTCGATTTCTTTCGCGACTTTTGTAGCGGTATCGTGTTTGTAATCACCGGCACTACCACCTTTATTCGAGTTTTTCCCTTACACCCGGTATAAAGAGGTTACGTTTGTGAGTTTGTTTTTAGGATGTTACCACTGGAACTAATGATCAGACTCTGAATTCTTTTTTTTTATTATTGCATAGGCATGCGAGTAAGAGGATCACCTGATGGTAAGTGATCTCTAACGCCCATATACACCTGCAATACCAAAAGAATTATGAGTGCATTGCCGACCTTAAAGGAAAGGGATAATTAAGGTATTAAGAAGGGGAGAGGAAATTAGGCCTCCGGATATCTCACTCACTCTACTAAATACAACAGCGAGCTGCAACAAGTTGGTTTTCTGTATGACAGTATTAACATCCCGGTCGGGCCCATTCATGCTGTAGACAAATCTGTCTATGGCGTGGCTCTACCACTTTCAAAATCCTGTATTGTCACATACAGGGTGGTTCAACGCACGTCGATCTCAGTGAACATAAAGGAGCGCTTGGATTTTTCTTGCGCTTTATTCGGCGCTGACGGTGCGCTCGTGTCTAACGCGCCGCATATACCGGTACATCTCGGAGCCATGCAGGACACCGTGCAGTACCAGGTACGAATCCTGTATACGGTAGGTATATTTTAAGTGCGGGACTGTCAATTAGATACACTTAAATGGGTGAGTTATTAAGTAATTTCACCATTTACGTATCTATTTTATCATCAGATTAATAAAAATAGAATAGAAACATTTGATAGATGCCTTTAAAACTGACCTTGATTGTATTACATACATACATACGCACTCACGCCTGTAATCCCCGAAGGGGTAGTCAGAGGTGTAACCAGTACACCCACATTTCGCTGAGCGTATCTCCGTCCCTTATGTGATAGGGGGCGAGCTTATTGCCATACCGGGCACAAATTCCAGACTCCGGGCCGATACTGAGCAATTCGTAATAGAAAAACCCAATACCACTTTACCCGACCCGGGGTTCGAACCCGGGACCTCAGCGTTAGCCTCAATTGTAACGCGTACGGATTACAACTGCGCCACCGAGGCAGTCATATGATACTGTATTTTCTATAAGCACAATTTAAAGGTACACTTATAATTCCATTTTTAACAAACGGAACGATTAACAGTTCCTAGTGCTGAGGCACCGATCTCGATGACGGCCAAATGGTAAGTGCACAGAACACTGTTACTCTCACGAGAAGAACAACAGGTTCATACATACGAAATGCTTACACGGGCGCATACTAGCGCTCTCGACCGTGCCATTACCAACTATCGGTAGCGCGGGGTATTCAAAATGTGTAGTATATAAAATAGACGTATAGTATTTTAAATTTAGCAAAATGAAACCAGTATATATCTCCATTTTAACTAGTTGTTGGTTGAATCCTTTTTGCGAAACTACATCCAAATGTGCGTAGACATATATATATTGTTACGTATCTCAACTCCTTTTCGACTTCAAGGTACTTGAAGCTTCCTCCACAAACTCTCGATTTTTTAAAATACAAAAGCGTTTCATGCATATTGCCATGGTGTTACGAATTATTTTATTCTTATTATTGTCTTGATGTGTTTCACACCCTTTCAGCCAGTTAAAATTCAATTCTTGACATATTTTCCTAAGTTTCTCTTTAACGTTTTGTGTGTTCGAGTACTTTTTTAAATAATCATTGATTAAAGTTGCAGCATTTTCAACCAGTCCACAGAAACTGGGCTGGATATAATTAAGACTTGCCTTTTCCTCATATTCCTTGAATGAAGTGAACAAATGGCACACCTCAGTATAGAATCTCTGTCTCGCAATGCGGAACACAGAAATAGCATATAAATTCATCAAATTCACCAATATACAAACTTGTTTCACAAACCGGCAAACGGAAAAACAATAGTCAACAACACCATATAAACAACACTGTCAACGCTGTCAACAATTAAGTCAGCCAGTATCGGTGTTGCCATCTCATAAAAGATTATCCTACCATCCAGTAAATATTGATTACTATTAAATAACTGATTTCGGGTGTTAAATTTAGAAATAATGTTATCGATATTTAGAATTCAACGTGCAAACATTAACTATTTAGCAAATTTTTGTTCTCGACGAATTTCGTCATCCATGATCCATAAATGAAATCTATCTATATAGTAGTTCTACTTGAATGGTAACACAGTCGAGGAGGAAATATTACTTTCTCAGTCTTTTGTAGAACATTATACCTTTTCTAAGGCATTCGTCGATTCAACAGTTGCTGCCCCCTGGGTAAGTGAGCCTTGTTCTGGCGCTCCCCAGTAGGTTCTGTTGTAGCACGAAGTTAGCCGAGTATTGCCGAAGTCGCGACAGTGCCGCCATCTCTCGGAACTCGTGTTGCGCTTCGTCTAAATTATCGACTGTGTCCGACATATTATAAGATTCAAAACTCTTAAATGGTAACTGTCTACCTTAATCACTGCTTTATGACAAAATCATTGACTCCGAAGGTATGTGACACAAGATTGACTGGTAAACACTGGCAAGTGGTTCATCTGATGATAAGTTACCTCCACCGCCCACGTCTACCCACAATACTATGAATCATTCCTTCGTTGTTAGCCTTAAAAAAAGATTAAGGATTGGGAAATGTTGGCAATTAGGGCCTCCGGAAATCCCACTCATCGTACGAAACGCAACACTTCACAGGCAAGCAATTCATATCGGTTTAAATTGCACTTTTCTGCAACATCGTGTATGTTTGATAAAATTGGAACCCATTTAATGTCCAGATGAAAGTCCGTGGTGATTCGTTAAAACCAGGCGATGTGTTACTCGCTAATCACCCGAAGGCTGGTGGTTCCCATCTACCAGACTTGACGGTCATCACGCCTGTCTTCCACAAGTAAGAACATTTAGATTTAATTTGAAATTAAATATTACTATCATGTTTGTTGATGGATAATATAGTTGTTTTAGAGATTTTATTTCAAAGGATCCCCTTAGTACTCCCCCGATACGAGTGTTATGTAATATAGGGGAATCAAATTTGTGGAAGGCCGGGTACCTTGCCGGATTGTAACAAGCATTTTTTTCTGTGTAACAGGCATGTTCTTATAATATTTTTTTGAGGCTCTGTGAATCGATTAACGACATGAGATAAGGTGGGAAGCCCAATTTGTAATAGGTATCATGGGTCTAATCTGCAAAGGGCATGTTCTCGTAATCGTTTTTTTTTAAATAACCAGTGTATTTTTTTTTATGGGGCCATTTTTTTCATAGTATAGTCCGGCAAACGAGCAAGTGGGTCACCTGATGGTAAGTGATCTCCACCGCTCATGTACACCCACAATACTAAAATAATCATGGACGTCTTGCCGACCTTAAAGGAAAGGGATAAGTAAGGGATTGGGAAGGGGAGGGGAATTTGGGCTTCCGGATATCTCACTCACCGTACGAAACGCAGCAGCAAGCTGATACTTTACACCGGTTTTCTGTGAGTCAGTGGTAACGATTCGTACGAGCCGGCTCATTCATGCTGTAGACAAAAGTGTCTACAGCGTGGCTCTACCACGAATAATCTAATCGTAGCGAATTTTCGTTTATTTTTATAAACACACTATTGTTGCAACATATATCTGCCTCTATACTTAGTGTCCGTATATAGCACTTTCTTTATTTCCATTACGATTGGATCCAGGGGTCAGTCCCGGCCCATATTGTGGGTGGCATGTCGCGGCCACCACGCTGACATCGGCGGGCTGTCGCCGGGCTCGATGCCGCCGCACTCCACGCGGCTGCGGCACGAGGGCGCCGCCTTCAAGTCCATGCTGCTGCTCAAAGCAGGGACCTTCAACGAGAACGAGCTTGTTAAAGGTGCGAGGAAGCTTGCCTATTTCTGCCGCTAAGCAACACTGTGTAAGCCCTGTTTGAAGGACATTGAAGCCAGTGAATTTACTGGGCTATGAGTCTTAACTTATGTCTCGGGGTGACGAGCGCAGTCCAGTGTCAAGCAGTGCTTTGTTATTTAAAGTTCTGTGTGGTGTTGCTTCTGTTTATGAGCAGGCGTGACGTTTACCATCAGGCGAGCGACCTGCTCGTTTCGTCACTGATTTCATAAAAAAAAGGTACATCCACCGAAATAAGATACCGATAACTCTCATATGAATCTGCCAAAAAATACGGCTCCACTTACACGTGCAAAGGTAACACTCAACAAGGAACAAAAATTTATGAACTTTCAAAATCAACATGATTTCATATAAGTTAATGTCTAAATATTACATTTCTGGATTGAGATACGACGTTCTACACCTCGCAAAAAATTAGACGTATTAAGTGTTAACTAGAGATCATGAATAATTTTTTATGAATTGATGAATGAACGAGCTGCACAGACTTTTATAGCCCCGCCCCCTTGCACAGAGTTTTGGTAGGGTCCTTTTTTTTGCTTGAATTACGTTTCTTGTTATCTTATTTCGAATACTACATCACATCTCAACCCCGAGATCCATACTACCGTGTCTAATAACTCCAGTCTGAAATTGGAATTTTCAAACTAATCAGATTGTTGTTAACTATCGCTCGATTAAACTAAAGTCAAATAAGTAATTTTTAGTTTAGTCCAGTTTTGGTTCCAAGTTTAGCTTTATAACTAAATTGAAGTTATTCCAAACTGGTGGCAGAATAAAAAAAAAGGAATTTAATTAAGGTGCCGTAATATGTTTTTAGTTTATAATATCTGAATATACACAACTAGACTTCCCAACTTTTGCTGTTCAATTCAGTTCAATTGTTGCTGTTCTTTATCAAGGTACTCAAGGTTTTGTCCTTGCAAATTTCCATATATCTCCATCATACGTATTTTGAAACTGCCACAAGTTTGTGATAAATAAATAAATGCACCCAACAGTCACACACATAGTCTTAATATCCATAATATCGAAATCGCCTCGATTTTTAGAACAGATCGATGAAAATATATCAACAAAATATCGATATATCACCTTCACATTAAGATGAATTATTTTTTTTAAATATCGTTTTCAAAACTTGATAAAAATATCGCTACATCGAAATACAATATTTTGTTATAAAATATTGATATATCGACAAAGTATCGATATTTTTTCAGCTTACTTACTTGAGCATAGGCCTAAGTTGTGTGCTGTCGTCTGAAGTCTGAACTATAACCAAAAGAGCTTATCCACTTATTAGTTTGTTTCCTACTTTAGAACTGATGAGACCAGGTAAAGAGCCAGGGTGTACTGGAACGAGGAATCTAGCTGATAATCTCTCTGACCTGAAGGCACAAGTGGCTGCTAATCAAAGGGTAAGTGACAAGATCAATTTAGTTTTTTATACATGTTTATATGCAGTTTGTTTTCATTACATTAAAGTGTTTGGTAATTGAAACACAACCATGTACATTTATCGTTTAAAATAGTCCTGATTGCAATTTTTTTGGAAGAAATATAGGTACTTCATGTAGAGCCTTCAAACTTGTTGAAACTACATTCCAGATTTCTTATTGTATTATTTTTGCAAAAGGCTACAAAATATTGTTGTTTTTCGCTTATATGCAGACATATTTTTAGAAAATTAATAATATTTAATTCAAATAATTATTTAATATTTCGTATTTTTCTTATCGTGATATCGATAATTCCTTTACATTTACTTACTGATATTTTTATCGAATCATTAAAAAGCATTATTTTTGTATGTTCAAGGGCATACAACTGGTGGGTGAGCTGATAGATCAATACGGACTGGACGTGGTCCAAGCTTACATGTCTCATATACAAAAGAACGCGGAGATCGCTGTCAGGGACATGTTAAAGGTAAATAAATAAATAAATACACCCAACAGTCACACATAGTCCCGACCCTACACTAGGTAAACCTGTATCGTGGGTATCAGGGACTGTTAGGGACTTGCCAACCCAAAACACCCAGACCCGAAACAAATATTTGTGGACCTAACAAACATTTGTCTCGATGTGGGAATCGAACCAACGACCTCTCGCTTCGCAGCCGTCTACTCGCACACTGCGCCACGGAGGCTGTCATGTCATGTGTTTGTGTTAGCATAAACAAAACATAAAGACACGCCTTTATCCCTAGGGTAAGCAGAGGCGCAACTACTGGGGGACGTTTCGCTGAGTTTAGCTTATTCTACATCTTTTTTCTGCCTGGCGTTATCACGGTTTAATACCAGGTTCCGCTTTCACATCATTTGACGGTAGATTTGGTATTATGTAGCCATCAACCAAATAAAATATAATACTAGCCCTGTATTATATACGTCCCTTCTGCTGTGCAAGGGTCTAAAGACCTCTCATTGCTCGGATGAGCATTATGCTGGGATAGCAGATAATGATAAGCAGATATAAAGTGGGTATTTCAAATTTATATATTATTTTTGACTGCCTCGGTGGCGCAGTTGGAATGCGTACGCGTTACGACTGTGGCTGACGCTGAGGTCTCGGGTTCGATCCCCGGGTCGGGTAAAAGTGACATTGGGTTTTTCTATTACGAAAAGCTCAGTATCAGCCCGGAGTCTGGAATTTGTGCCCGGTATGGCGATAGGCTCGCCCCCTATCACATCATGGGACGGAGATACGCTCGGCGAAATGTGGGTGTACTGGTTACACCTCTGCCTACCCTTTCGGGGATTACAGGCGTGAGTGCGTATATATGTATTTTTGTAGGAGATAGCAAACAACTCTCTAGCTAAGACGGGTAGTACTGTATTAAAAGCGACTGAATACATGGACAATGGTACGCCCATAGTCCTAACCGTGACGTTAGATAAGGAACAAGGCACTGCTGTATGTGATTTCACGTGAGTTTTTTTTTATATTACTGTTGCGTGTATTTTTTTATTTATTTTATAGTATATGCAAACGATCAAGTGGGTCATCTGGTGGTAAGTGATCTCCTCCGTCCATGTACGCCCACAATACCAAAATAATTATGAGTGCGTTGCCGACCTTAAAGGAAAGGGATAATTAAGGGAATGGGGAGGGGACGCGATTTGGGCCTCCGGATAGTAGTAGTCACGCAGTAGCCAATTTTGTCTACATTACGAATGGGTCGGATCGTCCGGGTCGTTACCACTGTCTTACATAAAACCGACGTAAAACAGCAGCTTGCTGCATTACGTACGGTGAGTGAGACTGTGAGATATCCGGAGATCTGAATAAAATCCCTTAATTATTCCTTTCCTTTAAGGTCGGTAACACACCAATGATTACACTGGGATTGCGGGCCTACTCGGGTGGTAGAGACCACTTACCATCAGATGACCCACATGATTGATTGCTATAAAAAAACAAAGAAAAACATATTCTCAATTCGACATCTATATTTGTTTGTATGTATGGCCACGTACTACTTTTCACAGATTAATCCTATTTAGATGATTCTATTTGTATTCGAACGGTTACAATAGCTCAAAGATGTTCCTATTTAAATTTCAAAAAGAAATTCCTTCCCTACGGGGGTAAAATCGGGGTCGTAAGACTACTTCATTCATGCACCGATTTTGATAATTCTGTCACTAAAAACATTTAGCTTTTTAACAAAATTTATCTAAACCCTTATTCCTATTGAACATTTTATTGGAAAAGTTCCAAATAGAAAAGTTATACAAAATTGTCCTTCGACTTAGTACACCTTTTCCGAATAACCTTGTATAGTTACTGGCTAGCTGGCGCGTTGCTTAATAAGTTGCCCAAGATGTCGGCACCCTATCTAGTAGGACATAAAAATATGACATCTATATCTTTGTTCCGTGATCGAATAGTGTCTTAATCGGGTCTTATTTAATTTAATTTTCAGAGGCACCGGTGTGGAAGTTTGGGGTAATTTAAATGCCCCCAGAGCGATCACCATGTCAGCATTGATTTATTGTCTACGATGTATGGTTGGATATGATGTACCACTAAATCAGGTACCAAAAAAATTATTTCACTTTAATTTTTTTTCATTCATATCACTTTCAAATTAATAACCCTATATTAAATTCGAATATAGTACATTTTGTTTTCATTTTGGTTTGAAAAAATTACGAATGAATAGCCGAAAGAACCCGAAAGAAGCGCAATAGGATTAGCTTTTATTAATTATTTATCTCATCAAAAAGTATCGTTATCATATTAACAATTACAACAGAAAATAAATGAATAAAAAATCATATAAATAACGTCTGCAGGGTTGCCTCAACCCGGTTAAGGTGATAATTCCATCCGGGTCAATTTTGGACCCGTCGGAAGACGCTGCAGTAGTTGGAGGGAATGTTCTCACTTCACAACGGATTGTCGACGTCGTACTCAAAGCATTCCAGGTAATAATAATTATTAATATTTTAATTAATTTGCTTGTTTTATTCCAAATACAATTTTATATTATGGCTCCATCGGTGTTCATGATTTTGCCAATATCAAGTTAGTAAAAGACACAGTGACGCGGACGGTGCAACGTATGCGTCTCATTTCTTTAATAAAATCTGTATATTTATGGACAGTGAAATTGTATACCTATGCTCCGAAAACCTAGACTAGTTAATTTGTTTGTTTAGTGGATGAAGACAAGCTTTTTCACCAACTGAGTAGTTAACTATATAGCATTCATCCCATCAAGTCTAGGGATAATCGCACTAAGTTGGGAACACTGTCTGTAGTTCCATTTTCTGCCATTTCAAAGTTAGGTTGGTCCATCTTTATAATATAGTTCTAATCTTTAATACAGTGTATGGTATCTTTGTCTTGGCAGGTCTGTGCCGCATCACAAGGTTGTATGAATAATTTGACACTTGGGGAGACCGATTGGGGCTATTATGAAACCGTAGCGGGAGGGAGTGGAGCAGTAAGTATACCGTTGTCTATTATTATAAACATGCATGTTTGTTTGTCCCGTTTGCGTTTTATAACATACATTCGTTTGCGATACTTAGGTATGTTGTTATGCGCATGTGCGCGAACGTGTATTAAACCTGCGACCTTTTCCCTCAAAATTATATCACACGCTATAAAGAATTTTTTTTAATAAAAAAATATATCGACTAAAAAGAACTTAAAGACTAAACAATAATATTGAGTCGGTGCTATTGCAGTATAAATGTCAATGATTGATACCACCGATTTTTTTATGTTTTGTCTTATTTTTAGCTTTTTACATTTTTGGGTCGGTTTTATTTTTTATTAAGAAGTTATTATTTTAAGAAAAAGAAACATCAATCAAAATCGGCTCATTAATGTCGAAGTTTTAGTCACTGATTTCATTCCTTCAGGGGTCTAATTATTTCTTTAAGTTTAAATGAGACTATTAGCGCAGTAAACCCTTTCGAATACAAAAACACATTGCACATTTGGCGGGGTTATGCGTGAACATAAATAACATAAACAGACGAATTAAGAACAGTTTTTTGCGTCAGGTAACATACACCCAACAGTCACACACATAGTCCTGTCCCACACTAGGTAGACGTGCGGTCCCAAAACACTCAGACCCGAAACAATTTTGTATGGATCACACGAACATTTATCTCGGTGTGGGAATCGAGCCCACGGTTTCTCGCTTCGCAGCCGGTTATTCACCCACTGCGCCACGGAGGCTGTCAACTGTAGCCATTATATAGTCAGCAATTTTTGTATTACAGTATTGCATGGCACTGGACTGCGCTCGTCACCCCGAGACATACTATGTTAGCCTCATAATACTTAATTAATTAGTTAAATTAGCCAGTTATTTCATTGGCTTCAATGTCTTTCAAATCATAACACAACAGAGCTTAGACTCTGCTGTGTGTAGCGTTAAAATTATGGGGTATGATGCATTTTAATTGTAAAAGTGTAAATGATTTGTCCAGGGTCCAGGATGGCACGGTACAGGTGGTGTCCATACTCACATGACCAACACTCGTATTACGGACGTGGAGATTGTGGAGCGGCGGTATCCGATGCTGGTCACCAGGTTCTCACTCAGGGATGGCTCTGGGGGACGAGGTTAGTGGACAACAGATACGGTCGAATATGACCCGGTACCGACCAGCCTATGTTGTCTTTCTTTCTACCTGACGTAATACCAGGGTCCGCCTTCTCGTATCATAGATTTTATAGTATTTGGCATCGGAATGCATTTGGTAATATATGGGGCGACCCGCTGTCCGACCCCCGCAACCCGAGCATTAGTGTTTTTACAAAAATGAATATTTGAAATAACTTGTGTTAACGCTACCTTCAATATTATTAAAAAAAAACAATTGAATGTACAAAAATTATTTATATGTTTTAATATTAACAGGCATTAAGTACAAAACCTGCAATTACATATTTTATATCATCCGACAAGAGTTCGGCTAATAAGTTAATTCTGAGCGTGTTCGGCAATATTCGACAATACTCGGCAACACTCGGCAACACTCGGCAACACTCGGCAATGAGTCAGTCGGAGTTGAGAGCGCGCCGCCCCACTTCAACTTGTTTGATGACGTCACCGCGCCGACCATCGTACGATCACGTGATGCGCTGGCCACCTTCTCCCCAATTCTATACTAATACTAGATATAGAAAAACCATCATCCCATCATCATCACACACTATGGCAAGCAGTCGTGCGCGGCAGTTTGTTGCCAACAAAAAGATGAATGATTTATTTGTCATTAGTAATACACATGCTTCATTCAAAAGTGGTAGAGTTTAGGGTCATTGTGCGAATCCTACTATTATAAATGTAATAGTTTGGATGTTTGTTAGCCCATCACGCCGTGATGGCTGAATGATTTTAGGTGAAATTTGGCATACACAGGTGCCTGTGTTACCTAGATTAGGACATAGGCTTTTCTTATACCGGCAAAAGCCGTTCAGGCGACCGGAGCCGCGAGCAAAAGCTGGTATTTAAAAAGTATGGATGTTATATTATTTTGCAGGTCGTTGGATCGGGGGTAATGGCGTGACCCGTGAACTGGTGTTTCGACGTACAGTGCAGTTGTCGGTACTGACTGAACGAAGAGCCTTCCAACCTTATGGAATGAACGGTAAGGATATGCTTTAGCCTGAATGACGAAACGAGCAGGTCGCTCGCTTGATGATAAGCGCCATACTAATTTCACTGGCTTCAGGGTCCATCAAACTGAAACGCAACAGTGCTTATACACTGCTGCTTGGCCGCAGAAAAAGACAGTGGCACTAACCCAGTCGGCCTCTCGCATACGAGGGACTTACCACCTATTTTTGCCATTTCTCTTAGATGAAGTCCAAATAAAATGCCAATGCTTATACTTGCTTGGTTAACAATTTTACTATTGTACTCTGCTTTTTAAAATTAACCAACGGCTTTATATAGGTTTCGTACGGTGAGTGAGATATCCGGAGGCACAAATGCCCCTCCCTTTCCAAATTAATTAATTAATACCTTTCCTTTAAGGTCGACAACGCGCCCATAATGCTTCTGGTATCATGTTCACGGGCGGTGGAGCTCACTTACCATCAGGTGGCCCACTTGCTCGTTTGCCGGCCTCTGCTATAAAAATATATGTTTTTTTCCCACAGGGGGAGAGCCAGGCGAGCGAGGTTTGAACCTGTTGCTAAGGACTGACGGACGTCTCATAAATCTTGGTGGGAAAGCTTCCGTCGAAGCATACCCTGGCGTAAGTTATCAAATATTTATTTAAACTAATCTATGAATAAATATGTTAGATAGAATATTCTTTATTGCATACTAAATAAAGTAGATATCCTATAAACGAGGATCATAGAGTAAGGGTGATACAATGGGCGGTCTTATCGCAAACAGCGATTTCTTCCAGACAACCTTTGACTTATGTTATAGCTAGTTCAGCAAGCTATCATTTACGGAAAACAAGGAAAATGCAAATATCCTCGAAAAGAGAACTTAGAGGCGAAGTCGTATGGTTTAGAGTATTTGACTATGTCTAATTTTATACATTATTTATATGCAACCGATAATACGAAAAAGAAACTATTTTGAGAAAAAAAATACTGGGTACAAAATGAGGCAGCAGTTCATATTTTAAATATTGGTATGAGGCAAGGTGAGACTTGATGCGTTGAGAGTTCTCACTGTCTCCCTCGCACATGAGCACTGTCATCGCGTGACCTGGCATGTGACGTAACATGCCTTATCGTGCAACCTTTTCCCGTCATTTGACAACTACCCCTCCCAGCAAATTAAAACGAATTCTAAGTTATTTCTTTTTTACTTTATTTATATAATTCTTTCGATAATATAATTGGGGAACGTAACTATTGATTAAAATAATAAAAATAATTGAGTCAAATATCCTAACACTTCGCTCCTGATATAAACAGACCCTCCATCAATAAAGTGATAAATAATTTTCTATTCACAGGACAAATACATAATGAATTCACCCAGCGGAGGTGGTTATGGACATGCGACAGACACACAGTCAGATCAACAGACAGACAAAAAAATCAGCGGTTTTGTGGAGAGGGGCAGTATCTATGAGTATAGAAGTGCACAGGAGTCTGTGTAAAATAAGAATACATTTATATGTATTATACCTTATGGTTAAATGTAAAATGTACTGGTGGTTCTTTTGTATTTTGCCGTCGAGCCGTGAGTTTATAAATCGCACAATAGCGATTCGCGTTTTTAAAACTAAAAACCTATACTTGTTTTTTGTTCTAAACGATTTTTTTTAAATGAGATATACATATACATTGTAGAAATATTTATCAACGATTCTTTAAGTTGGTCACGGTTTAGTACACCCTTTCTGACTAACCTTGTATTTGGACTACACTCTTACCATCTGTTCCTGAGTACTCACTTTGGCGTAACAATAAAATAATACGTTAAGTTACAATAATTGGTGCTAATAAAATTATCAAAACATTTAATGTACCTTTACAATGTGTCAATGTAATCCGCTAGGGGTCACTATTGACCTGGGTAGTAATATATTATACCTTTGGGTCATATAGTTGGTAGGGGAATGCTTCGGCGAACTTTCATAGATAAAGTTGGAGATATTCTCGAGAAAGACCAGGTCAGGAGTACCCTAAACCGACGTGCATGTATGAAACATTTATTGAGAGTGAATGAGGCCAAAGAGGTATGCAAGGATCGTAGCAAGTGGAACTCCGTTGTCTCTGCCTACCCCTATGGGAAACAGGCGTGAGTCTATGTATGTATGTATGGGTCATATGAGACCCAGGCATCATAAACAATGTTCTGCTAATTAACGCCAGGCCCGGATCTAGGGGGTCAGTTTCAGTGGGGCGCCAAAATCATAATATAATATGATTAAAAATTAAAAACTTCCTCCATAAAGCAGCTAGCATACGGAAGCCTGGTTGGCTCACCACAAAAATGCGCTATACAGGCCGTTTGTGCATAATTATTTTCTTTTCTTTTAGTTTTTTTAAGTAATTTACTTCAAACGCTGGAGGGACGCCACTGTCAAGTTTCTGTCCCGGTTTGAAAAAAACCGTAGATCCGGGGCTCATTAATGCATAATAATTTTAGATTTAAGCGTAATTTACATTTGTCAGTTTTTCTGTATTTTTGTGGCCAGTATAATTATGTGATATTGTTAATAAAATATATGTGTAGATGTAGTTTTTATTTGTGAGAACCTATTATTAGGACTGTATATTCTATTCTATATCTGTTATTTTTATTATTATTTGTTGGTTCTAAAATAAAATAAATAAATAAAATCATACTTCATACTATTATAAATGTGAATGTAAGTTTGTTTTTTACGCTTTCACGTGAAAACTACTTAACCAATCATCATGAAACTTTGTACACATATTCTTGGAGGTATAAGAAGTAACATAGGGTACTTTTTATGAAAAAAATATTTATCTTTTTGTTTGTTACGCTTTCACGCCTAAATCACTGAAGCGATTTTGATGCATTTTGATGTAGAAGGGACCCTGGAGACGGTTATAGGCTACGTTTTATTTCGGAAAAGTCTATTCATGCGGGCGGAGCTGCGAGCAAAAGCTAGTTGTTAATAAAACACAAACCATTGTTTAAGAAGTTTTATATTGTTATACATATCATTATGCATTAATTTTGCCATAATAATTATGTTCCTAAACCAAGAATTTGTATGATGTATTACAACCTCATGAATATTATACTAAAAATACAGACTCTTAATATTTCTGCTTTCTACATTTTACACATTATAATTTTTACAATTGTTTATAATATGTTCTATTACATTTTAAAATAAAGCTTTCAAATTTGTTATCACGAAAAATATAATCTTTTATCGTTAAATCCTTAAAATCCTTTAAACGGAGTGTGAAGAAGTAACTAAGCAGGCCGGCATAATTCTGCCGATCTGCGATAGATTCAGTGTCTATCGTTGGTCGACAGTATTCATGGATTGCGCTATACTTACCATCAGGTGTAGCGTAGTCACTGCCGAGCCTGGATAAAAAAATAAAATAGTTTAATTTTTATAATAGCGTTCTTATTATAAAATATCACAATTATAAGCAGTTTACTACTTTTAACTATTCATATTTATATAATAGCGTTTTATTTTTTATTTATTTTCAAACGCCCAGAATCTATGCAGCTTATAGCAATATTGACAATATGTCCATGGCCATTCCAGGCTAAAATTACTGAATATATATTATGTTCAAAACATGTCGTAATATATCAAAATACACCGATATCCACCAATCACACAAGAGCATTTCTTGCCCGTCTTTGAAACAGCCAATCAGATTAAGAGCATTTCTAGCGCGACCTTGAATCAACGAATCACGTTGCAATCATTTCTAGCGTGTCTTTGAAATAACCAATTCCATATTGTTTCCTTAATTGGAGTCATAATGAAACCATCATAATATATATTTGAGGCAATGTATGCCATTAATGAACACAAGAGGATAAAAGTCAATCAATTTTCCTCTTAGTAGTAAAGTCCAAGTGTCAGGAATTATGGTCGCCTGCTGCAGCCAATGCTTCTCGGTTCTCATACGCCCAAAATCCGTGCAGCTCTAGCAATATCGATACAGCCGTGTGTCCATGGCCACTGCGAACCAAATCTCGCAGTGTGATGCGAGACGGATGTTCAGGTCGTACCATGTCGAAGATCTCGTCTTTGACATCCTCGAAGTTGACCGGCTCCGCGCCGTGGGCTATCATTTGTTCTTGTATGGCCTGTTGAAGGAAAATATATTAGCTATTGAGGGATCTAAGTCCCGTATTTGAGAACAACACTCAAGTTAGCGCTTTGCTAATTGTCGATTTCTGTACACGTGATTGGTCCGCTTTTGTTTGGCGCCAAAAATAGACCAATCACAAGGTGGAAGGCCCCTCGTATGCGAGAGGCCGGCTGGGTTGGTACCACCGCTTTGTCTATTTCTACTGTCAAGCAACAGTGTGTAAGCACTGTTATGCTACGGTTTGAAGGACATTGAAGCCAGTGAAATTACTGGGCAATGAGACTTAACACCTTGTCTTGGGGTGACGAGCGCAGTCTAATGCCATGCAGTGCTTTGTAATTCAAAGTTCTGTATGGCGTTGCTTCTGTTTATGAGCAGGCGTGGCGCTTACCATCAGGCGAGCGACCTGCTATTCTCGTCAATCAAGCTAATTAAAAAAAAATTGTAAAACTAACCTTAAAAAAATAATTCAGCGTAAATGCATCCAGATATCCGACAGAGTTGATGTCCAACACTCTGAACAGATACGCCAGTGCCGCCGGTTGCTTCCTGTTCTCTAGTGCTAGAACTAAATCTAGATACGTCTTGTAGTCCATCTCGCCATCATAGGTCAGGCATTGTTGGAACACACGTTGGAGAAATGCACGGGTCAGTGTGCCTGAACCGTAGCTGAAAAAAAAACGCGAGAAATTCATCACATAGGGGTTTTTTATAGAATAGGCCGGCAAATGAGCAAGTGGGTCACCTGATGGTAAGTGGTCTCCACCGCCCACAATAACAAAATAATCATGACCTTTTAGGAAAGGGATATGTAAGAATTTGGGAAGAAGATTTGGGCTCCGGGTATCTCACTCAACGTACGAAACGCAGCAGCAAGCTGCTACTTTACGTTGGTTTTTTGTGAGACATTGGTAACGACCCGGACGAGCCGGTTATGTTAACTAACCTGTGTGTCAAATCAAAGGTGTTGACTACGCTTCTAGCAACTCAATTTCGACTTGACATAAGATTTGATATTTGATTAGTTAATTTAACATTGATCAGCCTTTCGGAAACAGGGCGTAAGTCTAGTGCGTTTCACTAAGATATAAAAAAACGCTTTATTATAAACTCACCCAGCCAATTCGTTAATGCTCAGCATGCCGTTGTGATCTCTGTCCAAATTTAAGTACTGTCCATACACACGGAGAGCAGAAGCCGCACTGAACCAGTTCTGTTCTTGTAACTCCATTGGCAGGTCTTCCTCACGCAACTGTAGGATAAAAAAAAGGTGGTAAGTCCCTCTTATGCGATGCCAGCTGGGTTGGACCGCTTTGTCTATTCCTGCAAGCAACAGTGTGTAAGCAGTAAGCACTGTTGTGTTCCGGTTTGAAGGACATTGAAGCCAGTGAGATTCCTGGGCTATTTTTTTTTTTTTATATAGTGTAGGCCGGCAAACGAGCAAATGGGTCACCTGATGGTAAGCGATCTCCACCGCCCATGTACGCCCACAATACAAAATAATTATGGGCGCGTTGCCGACCTAAGGAAAGGGATAATAAGGGATTGGGAAGGGGAGGGAGATTTAGGCCTCCGGATATCTCACTCACCGTACGAAACGCAGCAGCAAGCTGCTACTTTACGCCGGTTTTCTGTGAGACAGTGGTAACGACCCGGACGAGCCGGCCCATTCATGCTGTTGACAAAATTGTCTACAGCGTGGCTCTACCACTCGTAAATGAGTCTTAACTTATGTCTCGGGGTGACGAGCGCAGTCCAGTGTCATGTAGTAGGTATTTTGTTATTTAAAGTTCTGTGTGGCGTTGCTTCTGTTTATGAGCAGGCGTGGCGCTTATTATAAGGCGAACGACCTGCTAGTCTCGTCTATCAAGCCAATAATAAAAAAAAAATAGGCCCATATTATACACATCTCACTGTTTGGCACGGGTCTCCTCTATTGAATGAGAGGGGTTAGAACTTAGTCCACCACGCTGGCCTAATGCGGGTTGGCAGACTTCACATACCTTCCAAATTCTTATGAAGAACTTCTCAGGTATTCCGGTTTCCTCACGATGTTTCCTTCGCCGTTAAAGCAAGCGATAATTAACAATTAATACTCATGTTACTTAGAAAAGTCAGAGGTGTCTACTCTTGAGGCCGGTTTCACTAAGGTACCGACGAAGTACTATAGAAGACTATAATTGATTATTATAACTTCTTATTAGTTTATTGCCTCGGTGGCGCAGTTGTAATGCGTAAGCGTTACGATTGAGGTCAACGCTGAGGTCTCGGGTTCGATCCCCGGGTTGGGTAAAGTGGTATTGGGTTTTTCCATTACGAAATGCTCAGTATCAGCCCAGAGTCTGGAATTTGTGCCCGGTATGGCGATAGGCTCGTCCCCTATCACATCGTGGGACGGAGATACGCTCGGCGAAATGTGGGTGTACTGGTTACACCTCTGCCTACCCCTTCGGGGATTGCAGGCGTGAGTGCGTATCTATGTATGTCATTATTATTTAATTTCATTTTTTTTACCTTAATAACATAATGAAAAAAGGTCTATCCTTTTCTCACCTCAAGCAAATCATCCAGGAAAGAACACGACAGCACATCTCTGATCCTGACGCGACCAATCCTCAGTGGGTCTAGGAAGAACAAGAACTTCCTAGCAGCTGTACAAACATAGAACGACGTGAAAGAAGAGTCTAGTCCATCGAGAGCCGCTAGCGACGGTACTAACTCTGCTATGTAGCTTTCAAGATCCTGTAAAAGAGATGGGACTTTGGTAATAGAGGAGGTTTCACTAAGTGGTACATCCCTCGTATAAGACACGCCGTCTGGGTTGGCACCACCACTTTGTCAAGCAATGTGTTTCAGATTGAAAGAGATTGAAGTCAGTGAAATTATATGAGTGGTAGAGCCACGCTGTAGATACTTGTCTACAGCATGAATGGGCCGGCACGTCCGGGTCGTTACCACTGTCTCGCAGAAAACCGACGTAAAGTAGCAGCTTGCTGCTGCGTATCCGGATGCCCAAACCCTCTCCCCTTCCCAATACCTTACTTATTCATTTCCTTTAAGGTCGGCAACGCACCCATGATTCTTTTGTTATTGTGGGCGTACATGGTCAGTGGTGATCACTTACCATCAGGTGTCCCACTTGCTAATATGTCGGTTTATGCCTAAAAAATAATAATACTAGGCATTACGAGACTACATCGTATATATTTCGGGGTGACGAACGCAGTCCAGTGATGGAAATGATGCGTTGGTCAACCCGAGTGCACCATCTATACAGTGCTTTGTAATTCAAGGTTCTGTATGGTGTTGAGTATGTTTATGGGCAGGGGTGGCGCTCATTATCAGGCGAGTGACCTGCTCAGTATTTATTATTATATCAACTGCATCAACCAGGCATTTCAGTCAGAGCAGTTAAACTTGTCAGTTCTTATCGTTGCCTCACTAGATGATGGCGGAATTGTCCACAGACAGACAGAACCATAAACTTAAAAAAATATATATAAAACTAGTCCCGCGCGGTTTCACCCGTAACTACAGCAGCGCCACCTACCAGATCCAATTGTGAATCTAAACCATCCAGGGCGCCACTCAAACGCATACAAAAAATCATTCAAATCGGTCCAGCTGTTTAGGAGGAGTTCAGTCACATACACACATACAGTAGAATTATTATATATAAAGATAAATTGTTAACTCACATGTTCAGTGAGGTATCCCTGTCCAGTGACATCATACAGGGACAAGCCAATCCTGGTCTGCTGTAGCCAGACGCGCCTCATTACGTAATTAAACAGGGAGACAGCCCGGACCCTACCCACACCACCTTCAGCAGCTTGCAATCTACCAAATACTTCAGCTGTAAAGTATGGCCTGCAATAAATATTGTAAAGATGAATACAAATTTACTAGGAATATTGTTTATTTATTTATTTGGAGGCCCACGAAGTAAACAAGAATCGTAGCAAGTGGAAATCCGTTGTCTGCCTACCCCTATGGGAAACAGGCGTGAGTGTATTTATTTTGAATTTGTGCCTGATATGGCGGTATGCTCGTCCCCTATGTATGAAAATAAGTTTGGCAGTACGATAGGTACCTTAGTTAGATCTCTATATCTCTGCCTACATATTCGGACATATAGGCGTGAGGTTGTCTTTGTATACGGCAGTAGCAGATTCCACAGGGCCCGAGTCTTAGAGGGCTCCCAAATCACGAAATGTGAAGAGACAGACAGTACTTGTTATGTATGTATATATGTATAGCATTAGCTTACTGATCTGTCAAATACACCAGTGCATTGTCAACCAACAAGCGTTTCACTTGTCCCCGTACAACTATAGAACAGTACTATAAGCATTTCAATATGTAAACATTTATGAATCATTTATACATACATAGCACCACACCTATATCCTATAGAGGTAGACAGAAATTTCTTATTTAAAACATCCTAAAAAATACACTATTCCATCGTCTATTTTCATTAGTCTCTCACACATTATCTTCTGTTTAAAACTTTTAAACTTAAGGGAAACAATTTTAATCAAATAAATACCTATATTTCGGTCCAGCTTCATCCCTAATCTTTTTAAATTGAAAATAGTCAATGACCAGCTCATCATTGTTAGCAGTACTGTAACTACCATTCGACTTTTCCAACAAACTCCAAAGTTGCTTCAACTCGGAATTGTCAAGCAATTCCTTACTCTTTTTCTGCAGGAACTGCGCCCTAGTCTCCTCCCTGAGCTTCTGGGCTAGTAAATCGTCATTCCGAGGCAGTTTATAGTAGAATTTCGGTACAGTTTGGTACGATTGCTCATCACCATCCAGTTTGGGTTTGTAAAGTTGTCTGAATGTGTCTGCTTCGATTTTTTTGCTCTCTTCTTTTGTTGTGCTCGTACCGGTTTCTGTAAGTAAATGACCATAATGGCTTTAATTCATTTTGTTAAATGTAAAAGGTCTATGGGAAAAAATACTTCATCAGTCAGTCTTCATTAGTGCAATTTACAAATGTAACTGTCTGAACAAACAAGAAACGCGTTCCTGACAGTTTTTACCTATGTGGATAATATTGTATAATTTATAATGTCATATTTATGTAAATTTTGCTTTTTCTATCTTGGTATGACTAAGAGAATATAACACTGGACTTGATGGAAGTACAGTTCAATCTAAATATAAGGTTAACGGCTGAGAGACACACCATGGGTAGGTACCAAAATTATTCAAGTCTGAAGTAACTGTATAAATGATGCGTGACCTCAGAATGCGATTCGCCTGTAAGAGTTACTATGGAGAGTTTTTATCCATGTGTACGGTAGTCATAATCCCAGTCTCAGCACATTAATGATCTTTGCTTAAGATAACAATAAAAAAAACAAAACAACAGTCACACACATAGCCCTGACCCCACACTAGGTTAAGCTGTATCGTGGGTATCAAGAGCTACGAGGGACTTGCGGTATCACAACACCCAGACCCAAAACTAATATTTGTGGGTTACACAAACATTTGTCTCGGTGCAGGAATCGAACCCACGGCCTAATGCTTCGCAGCCGGCTACTCGCCCACTGCGCCAAGGAGGCTGTCATATAGGCTGATAAACAATGATGAATACCATACCATCTAACTTCTTGATATATTTTCTTAATCGTTTCTTCAGATTATTGTTGATCTTTATCTCTTTCTCACTGAGTGGTTTTGGCTCAGCGGGGCTGGTCTCCGTTGCGTTTTCACTCTTTTCTTTTGGACTTGCCGACATGATTTCTGATAGTTTCTGAAAAATAAATGCTGTTGGATGTTCTTCTTCTTTCTTTTTTTTATGGCCTTTGCGGTGTTGCCTTACCACAATTCTGCCAGTGTCACGTAGATATTACGAATCAAAAATGATACCGATTTAATACAAACTTAATATTTATGAATTATCGATTACGTCGTGTTGTCATACCGACCGAAAAATTCACAGATCGAACCTTGAGTGACCAGGATAATAAATTTAATGAAACAACTGTGGTAAAATATTATTGTCAATCATTTAAGTTTTAATGTTAATTTTAGGCAATTAATCATATTTTAAGAAGAGAAAATATGAAAATAATTAAGAAATAGTAATTGAAAATTACACGAAAATGGAATGTAGTAGATACATTTTTCTATTTTGTAAGAGATGGCGCTATTTTCAAAAAATGCTATATTTTCAAAACCGATTTCGTTTGTCTTTTCTATTACCAAACTTTGTATTATTATTTATTATACTTTCTGTTCAGCAAGTCAGGAATCACTGCTTTAATACAAATTTCTTTCTTTACTTTATGAAACGTAAACCACTGCATTGTTTATATCGTGAATTGCAGCCACAAATTGTGGTTAATTTTCCAATTTAAACACTAACATTACGTCATTGACTACGTGACTCATTTGATGCGAGTGAAAACTATTCATTGGCTGAAATCACGGATATATAATGTTGTATGGAAATTGCTCAAGTAAACATGTTTTATTTCGTAGCTATAAAAAATAAGGATGGAGTTTGGGAGTGGCGAGGGTTTCTTAAAATACAAATCCATCTTATTTCTTCTACCTTTATTCACTTCTAACTAGTATACATTTTTGTATCCTATAAGTTTATAGGTATTCTTGACATAATAATGCGAGTATAAGTTTTAATTGATAATAATGATAGTATTTTTTATAAAATTTATTAGGATGTTACATAATCTTATATATAAAAATCAATTGCTGTTCGTTAGTCTCGCTAAAACTTAAAAACAGTTGGACCGATTTTGATGAAACTTTTTGTGGGTGTTTGAGTAGGTCCCTGGATGGTTTATATTTACAATTGGACCCGGTAGGTGGCGCTGCAGGCGATAGATGTTGCGGGTGAAACAGCGGGGGACAACTAGTCCTCTATAATTATATAACATCGATTTCCTTTTTAAAAATGTTTTTCCTTCGTCACAGGAACTTGGTATGTTTTATTTAGAAAGCAGGTATGATGGTATGTTATTAACTGTGTTTATATCCTAAATTGCGCAAAAATAATTTTATTTTTAGGGAGGAAGGAAGAATTTTCTTAAATGAAATGGCATTCTGTTCATGACATGATTAAAAGCTCATAATAATTTTATCAAATCAGGAAAAAATCACTATGTCACTTCTATTATGTATAATCCTTTGTTACGAGAAGTGGCAACATTAAACGCTTTCTTTAACACTTCTTCGTTTGAAATTTCACTCGGTGTGTATTATGTTTTTTTTTATCTTCTTGGATGCTAGGTGACGCAGGATCCCGGGTGGAAGAGAATTGTAAGTACCTAATGATATTTTTTACTATCTTCTTCTTCCACCTGCCCTCATCCCACTCGCGGTGGGGTCGGCGCAACATGCTTTTTAACACATGTTACAGAAAGATTTGCCTTGTAGTTTTACACAACCGCCCGCCTGCCTAAATTCAGGGGAGATAATATTTTTATAATATTTTTTACTAAGTATATAGTAATCAAATGTAAAGCTTATCTATTGAGCCAACTGCCTCATTGGTCTAGTAACAGCATACTGAGGCTGACAAAAGTGAGGTCTTGTGTTCAATTCCCTGATCGGATAATTCAAATTTGTGTTTGAGTTGGCGATTCGAAAATGACTCCTAAGTTGCCCACAATTAGAATTTGTTGCCGATATGGTGTGAGGCTCGCCCCTATCATATCATGGGACAGACATAAGCTCAGTTAAATGTAGGTGCACTAGGCTCGCCCTGTCATATCATGGGTCACAAATAAGCTCAGCGAAATGTGGGTGTACTAGTACCTTTGCCTATGTCAAAAGTAGAGAAAATTGGTTTACAAGGTGGTAGGTCCCTCGTTTGCGAGAGGCCGGCTGGGTTGGTAGTTGCTACCTCCGCTTTGTCTATTTTTGCCGCCAAGCAACAGTGTATAAGCACTGTTGTGTTCTGGTTTGAAGGACATTGAAGCCAGTGAAATTACTGGGCATTATGGGACTCAACACCTTATGTCTTGGGGTGACCAGCGCAGTCCAGTGTCATGCTTTGTTATTTAAAGTTCTGTGTGGCGTTGCTTCTGTTTATGACCAGGCGTGGCGCTTACCATCAGGCGAGACACCTGCTAGTAATAAAAATAATAAAAAAAAAATACTTTCAACATATCCGTGGTATTTTGTCTACGAACTAGGGTTCGTTCATGTTAGGACATGACGATGTAATTTTGTCAAAATTTGAACACTTTTAAACGAGATATTTGTCGTCTATAGTTATCTCTCTCTCGCGCACAATATATGTCGTTTTGCATATGCTATGTCCGCTATTTTTTTGAATGTTTTTGTACTGTTAGCTTATATTGCTTTTACAGCTTCACCTGACAATAAAGCCGGCGCTTATGGCGCTCTGGCCAGAAATATGTATAATGTACTTAGTAGCGATTAAGCACAGAGGCGCCTTTTAGAACGCTCAGACCTCAGCTTGAGCAATCGCTGGGGAGTATAGTTTAGGGCCGCCTCTGCACATCATTGTACCGACGGTCAGTTGTGGGAGTTCTTGGGACTTGTAGGCGAGTCCTTTGTCAGGGTCGTGTATTATTATTGCGATTCGGATTAGTCAGGGAAAGTGCTGCTTCGATAGCGACTGTGATGGAGTCGTTGGGATCTGCCAAAACATGTTTGGGACGATGACGGAGGAGGTATTCCCGCTACTGTAGGTTCAGTACTACACGTGTTACTTTTTCCATCCACGTCATCACTGCGTGTTATTAATTAATCTACAATATGTTTACCCACTCCCCTATTGTATATCTACATGGCAGGTGTCGGAACATACCTAATGTATACGTAATAGCATTAGTACGTATTACATACGTAATACAAATGATTGATGTATCAGCATTCATAGATATTTGTATTCAGATTTTATTTAGGGGGTTTTATTTTGTCTTTCATATTGTTGGGGATATGGAGGGTAAATGGGCCAATATGTTAACCCAAAGGCAATCTCACCTGCACGTGGTTACACTCTGCTGATTAACGGACGAGGCAATGGTGGAACTTGGTTCCTGTTGCGTATTGAGGGGGTTAGAGGGCATGGCGGGTCACCCTACGAAATACCAAAATCACCGTTATGTACAAGACCCTAGCATTAAGCCTGAATAACGCCAGGCAGAAAGAAAGATTTCCAAACTGAAATATGTCTAATATATTTTTTTATATCTTCGCAATTTTTGAGATTTAAAACCGGTTATGTTAGATTAGCCGAGTCATGTAGGTGGCAGATGTTGACCCCACCTAAATCCGTCCCCGCAATAACGCAAAACCAATGTTATAACTATTATATAACATCATATTTCACGACACAAATACCGGTGTTTAATTACCCGCTACTTGTTATAAATAACGTTATTAATGAGCGTTGAAAATAGCAGTTACGCGAAATGTTCGTTAATGCTTTCTATTCGTTCCACGAGGAATTGTGTGAAATACTTCCGATTATTATGTGTTTGTTCACGCATTATGTATGTGTTTATTAAAACGTGTTTTAATATAATTTTATTGTATATTCTGAAGGCCAATTCTCGCATTTTACTGACACTGCGACTGAATTTTAACCGAACTGACATTAGATTGTGATTTGACTAAAATGGTATTCTGCTCCTCTTTAAATTCAGGCCAGTTTTAAGATGATCTCATCTCGATATCATTGCAATTTAATATTGGGTTTAGAAGCTAAAGTACAAAGTTATACCTTAGGTAATTAAATGTACCACGTTTTTTTTATTTTACGGCCGACTTTTAATATCCGAAGTGATGTTATCTACCAGATAACTCATTAAATAGTCAATTTAGGAAGTACTAATTTGGCATAAGACTCTCGCTATACAGGGCGTCACATGCGCATGGCACATGGAGAGCAAGGACAAGCAATATTGAAGATAGAAAGTTTTACTTAAAGAATATATATTTTTAAAAGTAAACAGTAGTCAATCTGGAGTGTATGTGAGCCACCAACATTTTAGATCCAAAGCCCACCTCATCTGCATGTGGTACACTCTGCTGATTAACGGACGAGGCAATGGCGATACTTGGTTCCCGTTGCGGGTTGTGGGGGTCAGACGACGGGTCACCCCATATAATAGTCACCGTCAAATCATGATAAGGCTGACCCTGAAATTAAGCCGAGATAACGCCAGTCAGAAAAGAGTCAAGAAGTCAAGAAATAGTAGTACTACTATTTCTTGATTTCTTGATGAGGTACCTTAAAGATGTTAAGAAAGATCGTCTGTCCGAGCGGTGACTCAAAACCCACCAAATTTAGAAATAATTCATTCTGTATGTTTGTAGTACCGATCGAAAAACACAATCGATTAAACATAAAGTTTCAATTATTTTCACATAACATAATGTTTTGAGTTGAAGATTCAAATTACACAATTAAAAAAAAAATGTGTGGAAGAGGCGAAACAGGTGTGTCAGGATCGTAGTTTGTGGCACTCAATAGCCTCTACGTAGGCCCTAGGGTATAGGCGTGTATGTATGTGAATATAGTACGTCGCTCTATAAACTGCCATCGAAAGTAAATGTAAGTGTCCTTTCGAAAGGCAATTATTACTTTCATAATGACTCAATTCAAAATAATAAATAATAATAATACCAGCCCTGTATTATATTCGTCCAACTGCTGGGCACGGGCCTCCTCTACTGAATGAGAGGGGTTAGGCCTTAGTTCACCATGCTGGCCTAATGCGGGTTGGCAGACTTCACATACTTTCGAAATTCTTTAAAGAACTTCTCAGGTATGCAGGTTTCCTCACGATGTTTCCTTCACCGTTAAAGCAAGTGATAATTAACTATTAATACACACATATCTTAGAAAAGTCAGAGGTATATGCACTTGGGGCTGGTTTCGAACCTGCTACTTTTTTTTTTTTATCCTGGCTCGGCAAAGTGACTACGCTACACCTGTTGGAAGTATAGCGCAATCCATGAATACTGTCGACCAACGATAGACACTGAATCTCTCGCAGATCGGCAGAATTATGCCGGCCTGCTGAGACAGTTCATAGCACTCCCCGCTGAGCTATCACTGCACAATTCAAAAGAAAAAAATTATAAAACCTAGAAAAGTTGTTAATGAGTAATACAAATGGAGATAAACTAAATTCCTCGACCGGTTGCTTAATAATTATGTAAACATTATTGTTTTAAAATAACATTCACAAAACGTATAGAGTCTTTCTATGTGTAAATAATATAAAAAAATCTTTTTTTTATCCATGGCTAGAGAAGATGTTTAACCATTCGGATAGTTTATGATTATAGAAAAGCTGAGCAAATCACCTGATGGTAAATGATCTCTACCTTCCATGAATATCTACAATACCAGATGGATGCGCTGCCGGCCTTAAAGGAGAGGAAAGGAATGGGGATTGAGAAGGAGGGGGATTGGGGTCTCCGGATGTACCAGATACGTTATTAGATGTTAAATCATTGATCTGGTAAACAGCAAGAGACTTAAATACGTCCTATAGGGTTATACAAAGTGGTAGAGCCATGCTGTAGACATTTTTGTCTACAGCATGAATACGCAGAATTTATCTGCTTAGTACTACTAGCTTATAGAAAACCGTTGTGAAGTGGCAGCGGTAATGTTTCGTACTATTTCGTACTATGTGATATATCCGGAGGCCCAAAAGACTCGTGTCTTCCCAATCCACATTCCTTTCCTTAAAGGTCGGCAACGTATCCATCATTCATGGGCGGTGGAGATCACGTACCATCAGGTGCCCAATTTGCTCATATACCGGCATTTGGAATAAAAAAAAGACTATGGTTCCGAATATTTTTAGTTACATACATAGACTCACGCTTGCTTCCCATAGGGATAAGCAGAGAACAGATTTCACTGGCCTTCTTGCACATCTGTTTAGGGTACTCCTGACCTGGCATTTCTCGAGAATATCTCCAAATTGATCTGCGTAAAATCTTTCTTTATTTAAAATCTGAATGTTGGTCCCACACCAAAGATATTCGTTGTTTTTGTTAACAATAATATGGAGAATTAAATGCTGGATTAAAACTATGTTTGCGATTAGATATATTTGTTTTGTATTTTAGGTATATGCGATGTTACCATTTAAGTAAGATATTTACTATGTAGAGCTGAAAACTAAAAATATGACACTAATTAATAAAAAATAATTATCAAAGGACACAGGATAAAAGTATTGTATCAAACAAAAATGACATATTTTTTGTAGATATTCAGTGTGACAAAAGGCTAGGTAACCAAAGGTAGAACCGGCCGATCCGTTGGGTGCGCGGGCGCATACTTACCGGACAAGTTTTCGAACCACCACTCAATAGTTGCTGGCTAGTTACGCGTGCACCTTCGCGGGGAGAGGTCGTCGCGTCTCCTCGAATAACCGCCGTGCGTTTGGAAACAGTGTTATTATATGTGCTTAACGATATTGGCTGGTATTATTGAAAAAAGTTAAATAAAGTGTCCCTAGTCAATGGATAAGTGAAAACTACGGGATTCTATAAAGGTAAGATTAAGCGACCGATTTGAGTGGAGCGCTGTATCTATGAATTGTAATAGTATTGATGTTATTTTGGTATTTGTCGAGGGAACTTTTGCAAGGCATTTCTGTATCGAAAAACATTTGTCAACTGTTGAGCAAGAATTTCACGGTGTGGCCCTGACGGGGCGGATAGAGAATGCTTACATACCTTTCCTGTACGCGTAATTCCGTTGATTCCTGATTTTATTTAATACCTTGTAGTATTCAAGTTTAATGTTAAGAATAATTGGAGAGTAGGAACAACTTGATACTAAACTTTGAATATAGAGTAAACAAACTAAGTTTCAAGTTATATCTAAACAAGAATGAATACTTTTCTTGCTAAAACTGATTGCTAAATATTATGTAGAGTTTTAATATTTTATAACAGTAAAGTTAATCGTATATTTCTGACCTATATAGCTCTACCATCTCTAAATTTTTAGAAATTATTTTACATTATTAAATAGTATTCAGATTATGTAATACAGGATCTGCAATTGTCTTATTATTGTAGAGTTCTGTTTTTTTTTAATGTAGTTTTAAGTTGACAAGATGTTTTTAAATAATTGTTTTTATATTCCGTAGGCTTCATAGCATTCCCCCATAATTTTAGGAGTTTCAGCGTTTATAGAGTCAAAAATCTATTCGATAATAAGTATGTTACATAAGAGATTTGGTTTATCTATAAAACTGAGCTAAATTAATTCCGTTTTTAAGCGTAAAAATGTACTCTACTATCAAAGATATTCTTAATGATGAATCATTTTACTATGCAAAAACTGCGAAATTTTGGTCCTTCAAACTCTTTTGACAAACAGATTCTGTTAGAGATTTCTATACAAGAATGCTATGCAATATTTGTTTTTAAACTTTAGTGGTTTACGCGTTGTTTAAGATTTCCTTTAATAATATATGTATAAAAAGTAAAATATTCTTTTGCCCAGTAATATTTACGACATATAACATGTTTTAAAGTAACATTTCAACACATAAACATGGTATATCTTATGTCGTGCGGTTAGAAATGTCACCGGTTCCGTGATAGAGCCGCTTTTTTTCGTAAGCAAATATTTATGTAACGCTGTGTTTATCTATAATCAGTTTTGCGTTTACGAGTGCATTTCTGAGACTTACGTGCCTCGTATTTGGTTTTGTGGAGTTATGTAAAATTTTCAACGTGACATATACATTTATATGTCTGGATGAAATATATTCTTAGCAACAATCAGCCAGATAATCTGTAGTTATATATTTTGTAGTGGGTAGCCTTTCGAGTGTTTTTTATTTTGTAATAAATTGGTGTATACGAAAAAGATGAAGTATTATTATTATATTAGTTTACCTATGGTTTACCGGTTTAAAAGTTACGTGTGTGTTAATTGTTAATTATCGCTTGCTTTAACGGTGAATGAAACATCGTGAGGAAATCTGTATACCTGAGAAGTTCTCCAAAAATATTTCAAAGGTTTATGACGTCTGGCAACACGCATAATAAAAGTTCAATTAAATACTTTTTAATACATAGATTTTGGTGACTGCCTCGATGACACAGTTGTAATGCGTACGCGGTACGACTGCGGTGACCAAAAATACGTTCATAAAAGTATCCAGTCCCAACTAGAGATCATGAATCCATTTTTATGTATGGATGGATGAACGAGCAGCACAGACTTTTATAGCCCCGCCCCCTTGCACAGAGTTTCGGTTGAGTCATTTTTTTGCTTTAGAAGTTGTAAATGAAATAATAATCACAATACTAAATGTCACGCTTCACATGCAAGGTAATATCCTATTAAAGCCAGACAGTTAACATCCTGTATTACACATTATATAAATATTTGTGGGTATATAAGGTGGTAGGTCCGTCGTATGCGAGAGGCCGTCTGGGTTGGTACCACCGCTTTTTATATATGTCTGCCATGTGTCTAAGCACTGACACGCCACGCAGCAGTGTGTAAGCACTGTTCTGTTCCGGTTTGAAGGACGTTGAAGCCAGTGAAATTACTGACTTAACATCTTATGTCTCAGGGTGACGAGACGAGAGAGAAGTAGATAGATATTTGTTTACATTTCTGGAAAGGTCCCCAGATGGGTTGATGTCAAGCAGATATATATATAAGGGATATAAAAACTACAAGCCTAATCATTCTGTAGCATGTGTTAAAAAGCATGTTGCGCCGATCCCACTGCGAGTGGGATAAGGGCAGGTGGAAGAATAAGAAGAAGAATATTTGATTCAACCCAGGTCTTCACGGCTTTTCATCTTAAGTATACCACTAGTCGAATAAGACGATAGATTTTGAATGCTTACAAGAACAATAATATATGTTCAGGGAAAACATTCTATTTTACCCAAAGACTTTAAGGTATACTACTAGACAAGCTGCGCGGTACATAGAAATTGTACCACTAAGTTGCGGTCAATTGACTCAATATTACCATCTCGCTTACTCTCAACTAGAACCCCTATCGTGCTCCCTGTCTGTGAGCTGTCAAACTCCCGCGTTATGTGACGCAATTTTACTTCTAAACAGCCTGTCTAGTAGTATACATTTAAGTCTTTGATTTTACTATACATTAAAGTCTTTGATTTTACCCCGTTGTTCGAGGCTTTTCAAAGTTTGGTCTGGTCATGCAGGCATTTAAGTGTGGGCATAATCTAGCATCTATGGGATGGGCACATCCAAATATTGCATCTGTGAGTCATTACACTTGTTCGCCATTTAAAAATATTTAATGCATCATTATTTTTATAATAACAATCAGTCCGATAACACTTTTTGAAATAGAGTTTTAAAATTATTTTTTGATGACTAAGCCTTTACTAATTATAAAAGCCTAGTGTTAGATTTTAACCAACTTCAAAAAAGAGGAGGTGCTATGTTCAATTGTATGTATGTTTAATAAGTTGTGAAATATGGTTTACTGCGATGGTAGTCCCATTTAAATTTCAAGAAATAATTCTACCCCTAAGGGGGTGAAATTGGGGTTGAAAACTAAAACACCTTTATGTACTGATTCTCTTTGGTATTTATTTATGCGCCGATTTTGATGATACGTTCACAAAAAAATATTAAATAAATAAAAATAGAAAATAAAGCCAACTAAAAAATTAAACTACAATTTTGAGCCGGTGGTATCAATCATTGACCAAAACACTGCAATAGCACCTACTCAAAATTGTTGTTTAGTTTTATTTTAACTTTATGAGTCGATTTTATTTTTTGGTAAATAAGTTTTTGTTTATTAGGAATTCTGCTTGGCTGATACCTTATATTCTGAATGGTAATGGTGGCCTTTTTTACGTTGGGTAAACCTTTATGGGTACCACCCCACCGCATGGTCGGCCGGGCGATGTCCGACTCCCACTGACTAAAACCCGAAGGTGTTCCTCCGAGTGCGCTTGTTCGGTTGGGGCTGCGGGCACGCTTTTGTTCTCTTTCGCGGTGGTAATGGCATGGCAGCCTGGAAGAGATCGCTTTTAGCGATCGCCTTCAGAGGCTATCTGGATTGGTACCACCGCTTTATTTATCCCTCCCGCCAAACTACACTCTGTAGGCACTGTTGTGTTCCGGTTTGAAGGATATTGAAGCCAGTGAAATTCCTTTCCTCCGGCGATTACAGGCGTAAGTGCATATCTAAAAACTAAGCAAAATTTTTTCATCGACAATAAGTTCAAAATTTCATATCGCATCTAACCAACCCGTAATTGGGCCTTAGGTCATTCAAAACTATGTATGCTATGAAACAAGTTATCCTAGGCCTGAATCTTAGACATACTATGTAATCTATGTTACCTAACGTTTGTGTAAAAGCACAAGAACTGGTTGTGATTGCTAATTGCCGTGGTAATCGAGGTTCGCGTGTGGAAGGACGGGCAATTGCGTGACGAGTTAGCTTTAAGATTAGTCACTCGGTAAATATGGATTTTATTCCTTTATCAGCAAAATGTTTTCATGGTTTATACAACTAGGTTTTGCTGGCAGCTCCGCCCGCGTGAACGGCCTTTTTCGTGATAAAAGTAGTCTTATTATGCTTTAAATGATGAGATGAGTAGGTCGCTCGGCTGATACAGGCCATTTCATTTCTTAAAAATCGATAACGGATCCGCGATTACTTATGTAAAGTCTTATAATGGCCTATGCTATATAAAAAATATGCCAAGCTTATATCCTTCCCATGATGTGATAGATGGCCTATCGCCACATCGGGAACATTCCAAACCCCGGCAACAGTGTGCGATTTTTCGAATCGAAATCTCAAATATGAATAAATTCCCCGGCCTGATATTTCAACCAAGGACCTCAATGTCCCAGCCTAAGTATAAGTACACCGTCACTGTAACAATGAGGCGATTGGTATACAACAAATCTAAAACACGTTCCATCAATCTTCGCGCGACTCTATTTTGCTTGTAATAAGATTCATAATTGATTAGCAGCGTAATTTTGTAACGATCTCTACATAATTCATATTCGATTTATTGCCAAATCCATGACAAATGTCGTCATAAAGATACCAAGAAAGTTACGAGTATTCGGTAGTTAAAAAACACTCCGTTAATAATTTGAAGGCGTGTTTCGAGACAAGGCCGTACGTACGGGTTGATGATCTTTGCCTATATCAAATATTAAATATAAAAGTTTTAATTGATTGTAAAACCAAGTTGGTGGTCAACCCCTCTAGGCCATAAATTAGGTAATCAATACTACAATAGTCCACGTGAGATATTTTATGAAGAAATATTTATGACAAATCGACTAATTAAAAATGGCGGCGAGTTTTGGCGGGAACTCCGACGCGGCGACGCAATCGTACGATGCTTGTTATAATTATTTTTAATAACATGCGAGATGTATGTTGTATTAAAATTGTGGTATTTTTGCAATCACTATTGTTGAAGACCGTAGGAAAAATAAATGTTATATAAGAGTACGGGATTTTATTCATTTTGCTTTAGGAATTCATATCTAATTACTGATTCTTTCTTGGGAATAAATAGAAATAAAAAAATCCGGACAACAGCGAGTTGGCCTCACGCACCATCACATTATTTTTCCGTTACAATATACTCGTATATTCTGTGTTAAAAATCTAAACCTATTACACTTAAAAAAATACGAGTCCTTTAAATGTGAACAGACGGTGTAGGCTGAGTAATAAGGTTCCATAGCACTCTTTGGGTATGGAACTCTAAAAAAGATAATTTGCGTTTGACCCCATATGTATTAAGACAACTCAAAAATGTATGTTTAGAAACATGTTTTTTTTATTAACCTGAATGACGAGAGGAGCAGGTCTCTCGCCTGATTGTAACCACCACGCCTACCCATGTTTTTGGGTAGGCCAGAAAGAGGTACTGAAGCCACGCCAATTTTGAATTACAAAGCACTGCATGGCATTGAATTGTGCTCGTCACCCCGAGATATATGATGTTAAGTCTCATAATGCCAAGTAATTTTACTGGTTTCAATGTCCTTCACACCGAAGCACAACAGTGCTTACACACTGCTGTTTGCAAACTACAAGTGCCTATATTTATTTTGAATACCTTCAAAATTTGACCAACTTTCGTTTAAATAACGTGTGTAATGTTACGTTTAGGATGTTATTGCGTGTTTTCCTGTAAGTTATAAATCGTAAATATAAATTGAATCGACCTTAGTAACATCCTGCTTGGGTTTGTGGGTCAGACGATTAGAAACTCGATATTTTATTTGGATGGGTGGTTTACTTTGATTGAGTTTATGACTGGAATACGCGTACGATATAAAAAAAGTGCTAATTTCGATCTATAATTGGCTTGCGTAACAATCTAAATCAACTAAATAAAAATTTACAAACTCTGAATTACATACATACATACGCACTCACGCCTGTAATCCCCGAAGGCGTAGGTAGAGGTGTAACCAGTACACCCACATTTCATTGAGCTTATCTCCGTCCCTTATGTGATAGGGGGCGAGCCTATCGCCATACCGGGCACATATTCCGGACTCCGTCCTCGGTGGCGCAGTTGTAATGCGTACTCGGTACGACTACTGTGCTGAGGTGTCGGGTTCGCTCCTCAGGTCGGGTAAAGTGATATTGGGTTTTTCTATCACGAAATGCTTTAGTATCAGTCCGGAGTCAGGAATTGTACCTGGTATGGCAATAGGCTCGCATATCACATCGTGGGACGGAAATAAGCTCGGCAAAATGTGGGTGTACTGGTTATATCTCTGCCTACCCTTCGGGAATTACAGGTATGAGTTCATATGTATGCACATATATGTATGCTTTTATTGGAGTGCATATTTTACGTTTCTTTCTAGAGGAATCATTCTGATCTATTTCAGTAGATCACTCTGGTATTGTGGGTATTTATGGGTGCTGGTGAACGATTTCCATCAGGTGACCCACTTGCTCGTTTGCCGACCTAACTGATAGTGTTGTAATTTTCTCTGTAAGCTGGTTTTTGTAATTTATAGAAAATATAATAAGTATGAATTGTAATCTTTTCAGAAAATAAAATAATAAGAAATTCTATTTGATTGTGGTTCATTGACCCGCCATCGGCACAAAAGAAATGTGACACCACCATCACAAATCTACCAAATGGAAAAATAATCTACCAAATGTAATTTTCCAGTTTTTAAAAACCTATTAATAATTTACAAAACACGGCGATCGATAAAATGCAAATAATGTTATGAATAGGCTGATTAAAGAATGCCACAAGATTGGATTCTGGCGAAAATAAACGAAGCAATCGCAAAAATAGAAAAAACATAAATTGCCATTGTGTTAAACAGAAAAAAACAACTTGAAGACGAATCCTTAATTATGCAATAAATATGAATATTATATAACAAAGCGTATACAATAAAAAAACCTTTATTTTTTATCTAATATATTTTTGTATACCGGCAAAATATCGTAAAAGTCCGGTTTTTTTCAATGCGCCGGGGTCACTGCACTATTCAGTCGTGACAACTGACAAGTGTCGTGTTGCGATCAATCGTTTAAAATCGGCAATTAGATAAATAACTATTTTGATACACTGAATTACAATTGCCTTATTTATTATTATTTGTTTCGTGAATCGCATGAATTGTTGATTAGTGTTTTACATACATACGGACGTACGCACTCACGCCTATACTCCCCAAAGGGGTAGGCAGAGGTGTGACTAGTACCTATACCCACATTTCGCTTGTTTCGTCTAATGATTTAATAGCGGTGACCTATCTCCATACCGGGCACAATACCAGACTCCGTGTTGATATTAAGCATTTCATGATAGAAAAACCCAATATCACTTTACCCGACCCGGGGGTCGAACCCAAGACTTTAGCGTCAGCCTCAGTCATAACGCGTACGGCATTATAACTGCGCCACAAAGGCATTTAACATATTTAAAAAAAATATTCATTTTAAGAATGTTTTGGGTAATATGTCTACAACATTACCCAGTTTTCGAGTTCGCGCATCCAAAAATTTGGGTGTAAATGCACGTATTGGTAATCTTTATTACTTAACTGTACTTGTATTGAATTTAATCTTTTGAATCATTTTATTTACTTTTTAGCACGTACTTTTGTTAATATTTTCGATTCCTTACGATTCAATCAAGTCAGTTTATTTAAATGAAGCCTCGGTTTCGTAGTAATGGATTAGCTTAGTGAGAAAAGTTTATATTATTTTATTTTATTAGCTTGTATGACGAGACGAGCATCTCGCTCGCCTGATGGTAAGCGCCACGCCGTCCCATAAACAGAAGCAACGCCACAAAGAATTTTGAATTACAAAGCATTGCATGGCACTGGACTGCACTCGTCACCCCGAGAAATAAGTTGGGACAGTAAATACACTGGCTTTAATGTCCATTAAACCGGAACAAATCACTAACACTCTTGCTTGGCGGCAGAAATAGACAAAGCGGTGCTACCAACCCAGACGGCTGCTCGCATACCAGGCACCTACCACCTTTGAGTTGGTAGATAAAGACTATTTTCTGAAAATTCAAGGTGTATTTTGAGATTCATCATTCCCGCTCGATGCTCCTAACTCCTAACATTATAAACTATCTAAAACAACATCTGTGTCTCAACCATGAGTTTGTCTCAGTAAAATCGCTAGCGATGACGTAAAATATTTGTATGTCAAAATTTCGTTTCTCATGTATCCGCTAGAGGCGCCACCAAGTTTTCCATTTATATATCTTACGCCGTCGCTAGCGATTTTACCGTGACAAACTCATGGTTAGCCTGCAGGTCTGTTTCGTACGATCTGGTCTTGTTACGCGAATGATTGGTTTTTTATTTTTACCGATATTACGTTTAGTGTTAATGCAAATTCGCTGTTTGTTTTCTAGTTTTTTTATCAAGCAACACGGTTTAGCTGAGATGCCCAGCTCGTACCATTGAAACTCGATTGCTTAAAAACCTTTTCTAAGTGAAATAGTGATTATAAATGCGTGTTTATTTTCCAAACAAAGACAATGAAGTTTGTTATTTGATAACAAATAAGAATAACTTTATTTAGACATTACGAAATACTAGCTGTTGCTCGCGGCTCCGCCCGCTTGAAAATAAAACGTAGCCTATAACCGTCTCCAGGGTCCCATCTATCGGTTCAGTGATTAAGGCGTGAAAGCGTAACAAATAAATAGTTTTTTTTTTCATAAAAAGTATCCTATGTTACTTCTTATACCTCCAAGAATATGTGTACAAAGTTTCATGATGATCGGTTAAGTAGTATTCGCGTGAAAGCGTAACAAACAAACTTACATTCACAATTTATAATATAAGTAGGATTATTTATGAAAGAAAACCTAGTCGTGTTATTAAAAAAATGCTACACTTTTATTACTGTAAAAAGGGTCGTCAAAAGTGCAATAAAACCAAACCTTCACCTGAACTCAAAAAACATTGAACTAGTCACAAAAAACTCTCCTCAAACCAGACAATAATCAAATCGTGTTCCCGTAGTACTTTTAGTTTTATTTTAATCTCGATCCCTGGGAGCCAGTTTACAGATAATTTTATGACTGGCCAATGATCTGAGTTAACTAAGTAGAGAAATAATAGTAAACTTAATGCATTTATTCACCGGTCGATAAAAAGCGTACAACACGTATAAATCTTCCACTATTACTTTATTAAAGCAATGGAATATAAAAGGAATTGCGATAATTGTGAATTATATTTTGTGTTTGTTTATAGCCAAGGCTAAGGTACGTGTGTAATTGTTAGTTATCACTTCTTGAGTGGTAGAGCCACGCTGTAGACCCTTATGTCTACAGCATGAATGGGCCGGCTCGTGCGGCTCGTTACCACTATCTCACAGAAAATCGACGTAAAGGAGCTTGCTGCTACGTTTCATACGGTGAGTGGGATATCCGTAGGCCCAAATCCCCTCCCCCTCCCATTCCCTTAATTATCCCTTTCCTTTAAGGTTGGCAATGTGCCCATAATTCTTTTGGTATTGTGGGCATACATGGGCGGTGGAGATCACTTACCATCAGGTGACCCCCTTGCTCGTTTGCCCGCCTATGCTATAAAAAATACACTTACTTAAATATACGCTTTAACTGTGAAGGAAACATCGTGAGCAAAACCTGCATACCTGAGAAGTTCTCCATAAGAATTTCGAAGATAAGTCTGCTCTTGTCTGCGCAACATGCTTTTTAACATATGTTAAAGAAAGATTTGGCCTGTAGTTTTACGACCAGTTGCCTGCGTGACGTTAAACCCTCTGGGGAGAAAACACAGACCCGCTACAAATTACACACTGTTGCTTGGCGGAAGAAATGGACAAAGTGGTGGTACCAACCCAGATTGTTTGTCGCATATGAGGGACCTACCACCAAGGCATCTGCTGGTATAAAATCCATAATATTACGTACATTATGTTTAAATCACCTAACATTACATACATTAATGTAATGTTTAGTATCATCACGCTAAGCGGCGCGGCTGCTGGCAGATAATGATAATCATTATACAGACCTCCACCTTGGCTTGATGTCTAGACTAACTATTTAATTAAAGACCCCTTCCATTAAACCGTGATTTAGTTTAAATCTAGATTTAAATTTCTTTGAACGTTCATGTGTGTTAATAAAAATTACACATTTTACAGAAAGATTTGGTTCATTGTTTTTACGACCGGCCGCCTGAATGACGTCAACCCCTCTGACGAGAAACCACCCAGACCCGAAACAAATATTTTTGGTCACAAACATTTTTGTCCCGGTGCGGGAATCGAACACGCGGCCTCCTGCTTACAGCCGGCTCGCCCACTGCGCCACGGAGTCTGTCTTCAAATATGTCTCTCTCTGTAGTCGGCCTCTCATGACTGAGGATCGGGGTCATCATCGGATTATTCGCATTTCGAACTGATGATATCTATCGGTCTTAAAATCTAATAAAACAACAAGAAAATATAAATATTTACATCCTCCGTGGCGTAGTGAGCGACCAATCGGCTGTGAAACGAGAGGCCGCCTGTTCGATTCAGGCACCGAGGTAAACGTTTGCAAGATTGAAACAAATATTTGATCCACAAATATTTGTTTCGAGTCTGGGTGTTGTGGTACCGTAAGTTACTCATAGTTCCTGATACCCACGATACAGTGTAGTAGTGTGAGGTCAGGACTGTGTGTGACTATTAAGTGTATTTATTTAACTAAGGGATACGGAACTCTCGGTGTGCAAATCAGACTCCAACTTGGTCAGTTTTTAAATTAATCTATACTCGACATAATTTCGGTGTTACAAGTGACCCAAAATTGGCCCACACCTGGGATTAGAACCCACGCCATTCTACCACATTAGTTGCACAACTTTTGTGATACATACGTCATAAGTGAATAATTTATGATGATTATTCAATATCTTCTATATCTATGCTGCATCAGTGGCGCAGTTGTAATGCGTACGCGTTACGACTGCGGCTGACGCTGGGGTTTGATCCCCGGGTCGGGTTATAGTGATATTGGGTTTTTATATTTTGAAATGCATAGTGCTTAGTAAATCAGGCCGGAGTGTGGAACTGTGCCTGGTATGGCGATAGGCGCCCTATCACATCACGGGACAAAAATAAGCTAGGCTAAACGTGGGAGTACTGGTTACACCTCTGCCTACCCCTTCGGGGATTACAGTGACAGGCAATGACACATTCCTTTAAAAACTGCAACGGTTTTTGTACTTCCATTTCGCATTTAAATAATTCATTGTATTATATGCCGCGAGCGCTGCGCTTTTTTCGCTCGCTAAATAGGCTAGTTGTACGTTGAGTGGTGTACTTTTTCGCTTTTTTCGCTCTGTAAATAGATAAATTGTTTTGTGTGCCGCAGGGGCATGCCGTGTTCATACGGCTCGTATGCTAATAAGACGAGCCATTTTGTTTTGTTTTCAATTATAATTTTATGTATTTATTCATTTTTATGTTGTGAATATTAATCAGGTTTTATTGTGTTTAATGCGGTTTGTATAAGCATGGGTTATTTTTTATTGTTGTGACCGTTAGCAGCGATAGCTCAGCGGGTATGGATGTGGACTGTCAAGACGAAAGTCTCAAGTTCGAAACCAGCCCCAAGAGCATGCACCTTTGACTTTTCAAAGTTACGTGTGTATTCATTATTAATTAACGCTTACTGTAAAGGTGAAGAAAACATCTTGAGGAAACCTGCATACCTAAGAAGTTCTCCATATGAAGGTATGTGAAGTCTACCAATACACATTAGGCCAGCGTGGTGGACTAAGGCCTAACCCGTCTCTTTTGTATAACTATTTATCATTTCGTGTTGTCCAAAGTTGCAAGTTGAATATCTATATGTTGCTCATTCGATTAGAAAGAAAATTGATTAAATTTATGTTCTAGCAATGCAATCGGATATGGGACTACGGGGATGAAATTCTTACATCTTACACTATATGTTGTTTAAATTTGACCACACCTTTCTGTAACACGTTGTATATCTTTAAAAGCTAACCGGTTTTATTATACGAATAAAACTGCGCAAAAGCATGTAAAAGTTAAAAGCTCTACCTGCCCTTGAGACATTTAAAATCGACAAACGTAATATTAAGTTCATAGCACGGACGAAGCTTTTGTCAATGCGTAATCAATTTTCAATTTATATCCTTATAGATATCATAGATCGGCAAACGAACAAGTGGGCCACCTGATAGTATGTGATCTCTATCGCCCATGTACGCCCACATTACCAGATGCAACATTGGCGCGTTGCCGACTTTAAAGAAAAGGGATAAATTAATTGATTGGGAAGGGGAGGGGAATTAGGGGCTCCCGATAACTCACTCACCGTATGAAACGCAGCAGTTAGCCGCTACTTTACGTTGGTTTTCTGTAAGACAGTGGTAACGAACTGGTCGCGATGGCCCATTTATGCTGTAGACAGAACTGTATTAATAATGTAATGTAACTTTTGCTTTTCTTGACATTTTAATGGCCTTCTGCATTACTCGGAAACATAAATTAATTTTATTTTTATCTTCTTATTTTTATTTTATTATTAATATTAATTACAGACAGCCTCCGTGGCGCAGTTGGCGAGTAGGCGTTTGTGAAAAATGAGGCTGCTGCTTCGATCCCCGCATCGAGACAAATGTTTGTGTGATCCACAATTATTTCTTTCGGATCTGGGTGTTTTCTCCCTAGAAGGGTTGACGTCAGGCAGGCGGCCGGTCGTAAAAGTACAAACCAAGTCTTTCTGTAACATGTGGTAAAAACATGTTGCGCCGACCCCACTGCGAGTGGGATAAGATTATTAATATTCATTATCATCGAGTTTTTCTTTAGAATTCGATTACTTTCACAATGACAGCCAGTAAATGCTTATACTCCATTTCTGAGTACAAAAATACTTTATACTCCGTTACTGATTACAGAAATAATTCGTAAGCCCGAGACATGAGATGTTAAGGCTCATAATGCCCAGTAATTTCATTGGTATGAATGCCCTTTAAAACGAAACACAACTGTGCTTACACACTACTGCTTGGCGGGAGAATTAGACAAAGCGATGTACCTCTTACTTTCCTGTATATCTCTATACTTTTCCTCGTATGCGAGGAACCTACCAACTATTAAAATGAACCTCTATTCTAGACCTTTTCATCATATAATCAAATTTTATCAAAATTAATTCACTTAAGGGACGGAGATACGCTCGGCGAAATGTGGGTGTACTGGTTACACCTCTGCCTACCCCTCCGGGGATTACAGGCGGAAGTGCGTATGTATGTATGTTAATTCAGTAGTTCTATGAAACAGAGAAAACGCAATTCAATAACCCATTTACATAATAACTAGCTTTTGCTCGCGGCTCCGCCCGCGTGAATGGACTTTTCCGAAATAAAACGTAGCCTATAACCGTCTCTAGGGTCCCATCTATCTTTACATCAAAATTCATCAAAATCGGTTCAGTGATTTAGGCGTGAAAGTATAACAAACAAATAGATATTTTTTTTCATAAAAAGTATTCTATGTTACTTCTTATACCTGTACAAAGTGTGTACAAAGTTTCATGATGATCGGTTAAGTAGTTTTCGCGTGAAAGCGTAACAAACAAACTTACATTCACATTTATAATATAAGTATGATTATAAAAAACGCAATGGTTTGAGAACATTTTATATTCACTACCTTTAAAATAGACAATCGAACAAATATTTTTAATTACAACGTTCACACAATCTCATTCGGAGATCGCAAAACAAAAACTCGAACTATTATCAGAACACGCAATACCATTGGCTTTAATAAACTTGTTTCAATGTATAGAATGATGTATATATTTCTGCCGCCAAGCATTAGTGAGTAAGCATTGTTGTATTTAAATTTGAAGGACATGAAATCCAGTGAAATTTCTGGCATTATGAGCTGAAGAACTTAATTTCATGAGTGGTAGAGCCACACTGTCTACAGTATGGATGGACCGGCTCGTCCGGGTTGTTACCACTGTCTCACAGAAAACCGGCGTAAAGTAGCGACTTGCTGTTGCGCTTCGTACGGTGAGTGAGATGTTCTGAAGCCCAATTTCCCCTCCCCTTCCCAATCCCTTAATTATCCCTTTCCTTTAAAGCCGGCAACGCGCCCATTCTTTTGATATTGTGGGCTTACATGGGCGGTGGAGATCACTTACCATCAGGACGAACGCAGTCCAGTGCCATGCAATACTTTGTAATTCAAAGTTCTGTGTGTTGTTGCTTCTGCTTATGGGCAGGCGTGGCGATTACCATCAGGCGAGCGAATAAAGACTCGTTATAAGTATAATCTTACGCTTTTTTGACTATCTTGATATTACCATAATGTAATCGTGGTAATTTTGTCCAGATAGAAAAAACAAGCTCTTTTAATAGTAACCAGTGTTGGCTACCCCAGCGGAAAACTGTAATTTTTCTTTTTTTCCTCTTTTTTATCCTGTCTGCATCGACCACCTGCTGGCTAGTATAACTTAGAGAAAAAATAGCACTTTAATTCCTAATTACTGTAATTTGCTACAATGTAGGTATATGTAATTGCTGCCTCGGCCTTTTTGATTACGAATTGCTCAGTTATCAGCCCGGAGTCTGGAATCGTGCCCGGTATGGCGACAGGCTCGCCCCCTATCGGAGATACACTCGGCGAAATGTGGGTGCACTAGTTACACTTCTACCCCTTCGAGGATTACAGGCGTGAGTGCCGATATATTTCAAATTCCTTATGTCTATTTACGACGTGTTCGTGTACATTACGGATTTAAAGATTTAAAGCCCAATTTACATGGAGAGAGTTTACTGCATCGTACAGAGGCGAGAATAATAGAAAACTGTCACTTATGAGGCCGCATCATCCAATTCGACACCGATAATCGTATATTGAAAAAGAAAGAAAAGAAAAATAGCTTTATTGTAACCAGCTGCTTTACAATAGAGTAAATGAACTAAATAGCTCAGTATATGTTGGCAAAAAAAACCAACGCTGATGTTCCGCTGGGCCGCTTAGCGTTGTCACGGCCTCCATCAAGAAAAAAAATAATTTGCAAGAAATTATGTTTTCTGTGAAATCCTCGCTTTTGACTTATGTCGTACAAGAAACTCTCTCCGCGTTAATGTTGCTGTGATAAACATCATTACGATCAAAAATAAAACGACAAAAAAAAAAAAAAAGTAACCAACAGGAAACAGGCGTGACTCTATGTATGTATGTATGTATGTATAAGTAACCAATTTTAAGTCGGCGCTATTGTAACTCAATTGTCAATTATAGAGAGCACCGGCTCAAAATTGGTTAATATTTTAAGCATTTTAGTTTTTGGAGACGGTTTTTTTTTGTTAAAGAGTTTTTACTTAATTCTTTTTGTTTTGTGAAAGTCATCAAAATCGTCGCATAAATGACGAAGTTTTAATCTTTCATTTTAGATTTTACTCTCTTAGGGTATGAATTTCATCTTGAAATTTAAATGGGACCAATTAAATACAAAAACTAGAGGGTTAAAACCTTTCGAATGAAAAATGGGATTACTCCTTGAATAGTTAAACGTAAGTAAAAAAAAAGTACGAGTCAACCCGCTTCCATTTTTGCTCGTCATTTACAAATCAATCTTCTTTGATGTAAGTAAAAAAAAACGAAGTTCGAGTCAACCCGCCTCCATTTTTTCTCGTCGGTTAAGAATCAAACTTATTTGATGAACAGCGGCTAAAGCTACCCGATACATTTTGTCTACCAGTTATTATAAATTCGTCATGTACAGGCCGGTAAAAGGCTAAGGTAATTAGGCTGGATGGCTGTCTGCATTTTAAAGGATACTACCATTAAAAATACATATGCTTGGTGCATGGATCGGGCACTGAACCCGTGATTATCTCGGGTACTGACGGATTCGTTGTAGGGTTCATTTAAACCATATCTCACTTTGTATTATCAGCTGATCATACAAACTGTAAGCTTATATATAAGATGACAATTATGACTATTTAAATACTTCACCAGAAAGGACTTATTTTTTTAATGAATTTAGTACTGCCTCGGTGGCGCAGTCGTAATGCGTGATATTTGGTTTTTCTATTACAAAATGCTCAGTATCAGCCCGGAGTCTGGAATTGTGCCCGGTATGGCGAGCCGAATCTCACCTAATCTCACGTGGGGGTGAGGGTGGATTTCAAGACAAATCTCATGAAATCTCACCAAAGGGCGTGAGAGATCTAAAAATCGCCAAATCGCCTCACGTAATTAACAGACGCCCCCTTAGGATATTATTTACTAGCCTTTGCTCGCGGCTCCGCCCGCGTGAACGACCTTTTCCGGGATAAAAAGTAGCCTATGTTACTCAGTGATAATGTAGCTTTCTAACGGCAAAATAATTTTTGAAATCGGTCCAGTAGTTTTTAAGTTTATTCGTTAGATACAAAAATACAAATCTTTCCTGTTAATAATATTAGTGTAGATTACCAAAATTAAGGACGTAAATACATGAAATTAGACCTCAGTTATAACTCAAACTGAAACAGTAATTCTAAAACGGGAGATTAACTGTCCCACCGTATAGTGACCATTATTATTTCGTTCATAAAAGGACAGTCCTTTTAAATGTTTCCTTCCAGACTGGTTTACGCCAGGATGCGCCTTGTCTATCCTTGTTCCATCTAAGTGAAGGTGCTCATTTCCTTTGAGATTTTTGTATAAGATCTGATGGTGAATGCCTCGGTGGCGCAGTTGTAGTGCGTACGCGGTACGACTGCTGTGCTAAGGTCTCGGGTTCGATCCCCGAAAGTCGGGTCGGGTAAAGTGATATTGGGTTCTTCTATTATGAAATGCTTTAGTCAGTCCGGAGTCAGGAATTGTACCGCGTATGACATCATGGGACGGAAATAAGCTCGGCGAAATGTGGGTGTACTAATTACACATCAGGCACATTACAATACAGGCGTGAATGCATATTTAGGTAAAAAATTATGTATAGGAAGAGCTAGCAACACAGGATGCTGTTACTTAATTTGCTAACAGTACTCAATGTACGTAATGTAACGGGTCACTTTTGTGCGACCCACAAATCAAATTATTTCTTAATATTAATCATGATCATTCCTTCCTATGTCATTATTATATACTAGCTTTTGCCCGCGGCTCCGCCCGCGTAAATAGACTTTTCCGAAATAAAACGTAGCCTATAACCGTCTCCAAGGTCCAATCTATCTCTACATGATTTTGATGTAGAGATAGATGGTTCAGGGATTAAGGCGTGAAAGCATAACAAAAAATAGTTTTCATAAAAAGTATTCTATGTTACTTCTTATACCTCCAAGAATATGTGTACAAAGTTTCATGATGATCGGTTAAGTAGTTTTCGCGTGAAAGCGTAACAAACAAACTTACATTCACATTTATAATATTTGTACGATTTAGTTATTTTTATTTTGTTTAATTGTGGCGTCGCATTTTTATGCATTTCGCCAAGGACAAGTCCATATAATGTAAAATATCATTTCGACTCTGTAAAATTTAAAGTCACCGTCAGTTTGGACAAATCTCTCAAAATATAATGCCAATGCACTCGATTCGGCCTCTAACCTATAAAATTCTCAACACGTTTTATACATATGAGAATTTATGACGTAAATAAAAAAACTGCAGTAGGTAATCTTGAATTTATAATAGCTACCTAGTAAGGTCGTCGCTCGGCCTCTAATTAATCGTGTGAATTCATTCAAAGCTCTCCACTATTTTTGACTGGTGCTTCCTAAGAACATCAGATAATTTTACCATTTAGATGAACAAAGCATTTTATATTATACTAACTTTTGCTCGCGACTCCGCTCACGTGAATGACCTTTTCCGGGATAAAAAGGTCATGGGCTACCTGTGTACCAAATTTCATCCAAATCCGTTCAGTCGTTAGGACGTGATGGACCAATAAACAAATTCACAAACTCCAGGTAGTAGGTCTAGCTTTATTGCATTTATAAGAACGAAACGAGCAAATCACTCCTGATGGTAAGCGCCACGCCTGCCCACAAACACAACACACAACAAGAAGCAACACCACACAGAAATTTGAATTACAAAGCACTGCATGACACTATTATTGGCTTATTCTATTACGAAATGTTCAGTATCAGCCCGGAGTCTGGAATTGTGCCCGTTATGGCGATAGGCTTGCCCCCTATCATAACATGGGACGGAGATACGCTCGGCGAAATGTGGGTGTACTGGTTACACCTCTGCCTACCCCTCCGGGATCACAGGCGTGAGTGCGTATGAGTATAAGTGCATGGCACTGGTCTTCGCTTGTCATCCCGAGACATAGGATGTTAAGTTTCATAATGCCCAGTAATTGCACTGGCTTCAATGTCCTTTAAACCGAAACACAACAATGCTTACACATAACTAGTTAGCGGCACAAATAGAAAAAACGGTGGTACCAGCCCAGTCGAATTCTCACACACGAGGGACTTACCATCAGTGTTTAGTTTTAATCGTAGGAGACAGTGTCCTAAACAATTAATATACCCTAATGTAATAAAAATGACCATATTAAACCAGGTCCTGGTCTTCCTGTGTGTCAAATTTCATCCAAATCTGTTCAACTGTTAGATTAGATTAGCATGATTGATTAAAAATCAACTTATTACACAGACAAACATTTTACAGTCATAATATATTTAATCCTTGTCTTTTTCATCTGGTAAAGTTTTGTCTTCGTCATCTGGTAAAGTTTATCAGCTATGCCCTAATGCGGGTTGGCAGACTTTACATATCTTCGAAATTCTCATGGTGATCTCAGGTGTGCAGGTTTCCTCACGATGTTTCCTTCACCGTTAAAGCAAACGATAATTAACAACGAATACACACGTAACTTCAAAAAGTTAGAGGTGTATGATCTTGGGGCTGGTTTCGAACCTGCGACTTACGTCTCAACAGTCCGTACCACTCCCTATCACTGTATTGGGTACAAATTACAATCCCAAGCAACTCGTGTGGTTTGAACAATCGAATTGAATGTATTTATTATTCATACCAATGGCCCATAATGCACATACTGCAACAGCTGTTATGGCAGCTGTATGGAAGTGATACAGCAAATTAAACCTTATTTTTACTGAAATAGAGTAAATTGTTTCATGTGTATAAACAAATTACCAAAATATTTGATTTTTGACGGTACTCCACAAGCCAATGTGTACTTATGTCTATGTATTTGAATTTAGTCATGTTTGTTCATTGGATATTTATTGAGATAGCAATTTCCTTTACTCAGCTTTACTTTTCCAAGTTTACTTTTAGGGTTCCGCATCTATAGAGTGCTGATGGAACCCTTTTACTAAACCTACCGCGCTGCTGTCTGTATTTCTGATCTATCTTTAAAGGGCTCTTTTGAATCATAATAGACAGCTAGGTAAATTTTAACAGAATATGTGTTACTAGATTTTGCTCGTGGCGTCTGCGGGATTGTCTTTTTTTCAGGGACAAAGGGTACCCTATGTCTTAAAGGACATGATCTATCTCCTTGCCAAATTTCATTAAAATCCGTTTAGCCGTTTTACCGTGAAAACGTAACAGACATACATAAGATGAACAACAGAACTAAAAAGAAGTCCACTGAGTCACTAGCTGGAGATTTTTTTTATCAGAGGAGAGAAACGAGCAAGTGGGTCATCTGATGATAAGTGAACTCTACCGCCAATGAATATCCACAATACCTGAGGAATCATGAATGCGTTGCCGACTTTAAAGGAAAGGGACTGAAAAGGAACGGGGATTTGGGCCTCCGGATATCCGCAAGCTTCTACTTCACGTACTTCAAGTGATCACCGTCGCCTATGGACACCGTCAATACCAGAAGAATTATCGGTGCGTTGCCGACCTTTGAGGAAAGAATAGGCTCTTTTCTTGTCTGTATGGGTGTATAATAATATATTATGGTATGCAATGAGTGGTAGAGCCACGCTGTAGACACTTGCCTATAGCATGAATGGGCTGGCTCGTCCGGGTCGTTACCACTGTCTCACAGAAAACCGGCGTAAAGTAGCAGCTTGCTGCTGAGTTTCGTACGGTGAGTGAGATATCCAGAGACCCAAACCCACTTGCTCATTTGCCAGCCTATGCCATAAAAAATGTAAATGATAGATTTTGATAAGATCCGATACATAAACACTCTATGTCAGGCGTATATAACAACCCTTAAATATGACCACAGCTTTCTGTAACACGTTGTATATTTTATCAACCAAAAACTATGGGTCCCGTACTACTTCATACGATTATTATCACCTTTGCAACATGATACATTTAGCTCATTGCTAAAACTCTTTGTTGTTCTAATAAAGAATTTCCGACGCATCTGGGTCTGCCCTTGCCAGATGTTACTGTATTGTTACAGCACGTGCTCTTTTTTATGATGATTTTCGCCTGCGCCCATATTGTTTGGTTTTGCCCAGATTGGTATTTTGGAACTAATGCACAACCCTCGTGCGATTTTTTTATCGACTAAATGGGGCACAGAAGTCTCCTGTTTTGTTAATTTATTTACAATCAAATTGCGTGACAATATTTTTCTTCATCAAATCACTAAAGAAATGCTCGGCTGGAATCGAACCCAAAAACCCATTTATAACAGTGTATAGCTATTGAACTTCATTTTTCATTCTGCCTAGCGTTATCCCGGCTTATTGCCTCGCCTTCCTATTTAAACTCTTCGACTTCGCGCGATCTTGCCCATCCTCCATAGTGAGACCATTGGCTCTCATGTCTCCCTCTAACACGTCAAGCCAACGCTTTTTGAACCGTCCGCGGGTTTCTAATCCTGGTACAATCTGGCTCAGGCATCTGCGACCGACGTACTCCTGCGGTTTCATCAAAACTTGACTATCCCACCTTAAGCGACATTCCTGAAGTTTATCAGCCACGTCGCGGACACCAAGGTTACCGCGAAGCTACTGAAATTTGAACTAAAAACATAAAGTTAATTATATTTACTAGCCTTTTCACAACACTAGAGAGTTTGAGTGGTAGAGTCACGCTGTAGACAGTTCTGTCTACAGCATGAATGGGCCGGCTCGTTCGGGTCGTTACCACTATCTCACAGAAAACCGGCGTAAAGTAGCAGCTTGCTGCTGCGTTTCGTACGGTGAGTGAGATATCCGGAGGCCCAAATTCCCCTCCCCTTCCCAATCCCTAACTTATCCCTTTTTTTAAGGTCGGCAATGCGCCCATGACTATTTTAGTATTGTGGGCGAACATGGGCGGTGGAGATCACTTACCATCAGGTGACCCACTTGCTCGTTTGCCGGCATATACTATAAAAAAAAACACATCCAAAGATCAGTGGATTTTTTACACATCGTAGCAAAAGTGACAAAGCAATCGTCGGCGATTTAAATTAGGGATGCCAGCGCAACCGCAAAGCTACTTTAATAGTATAAGTACAATCGTCAATTGTTTTTTTTTAGTTTCAAGTGTTATTGAAGTAACGGAGTAGCGGTTTGGTTAATTTGTGATGTAGCTTTGATATTAAGGTCAACGTATGTTTTTGTTGAATTTGCTGTGGATAAAAGGTTAGTAGACAATAGCAAAGTAAATTAATCATTTTATATGTAGGTCTAATTCTGCAAGAGATGTACAAGATGTGATGGTTTTTAATTGGATGTATAATGAGTAACATATTATTTTGATATTTGGTTTGATGAAGTATACTAGAGATAAATATAGAATAGAAATAGAAGAATAGTGGCTATTTATATATTTTATTATAACGGTTCATACCATTTTTTATTTGCTAAAATAATTTTAATATGTACTGTTAAATTAAATTACTTATTACTAGAAAGGTGACGTATGAATAATTATTTTTATCGTTTTTATGTAACAGTAATAAGTCTTCTACCTACCTAATCATTCATACGTCATTCTTTTTCGTTTAATCGCTTCGTTTTTCGTTTAACACCATTTCTCGAATAATATATTACTAGGTGGTACTTACCGGCCTCAAGACCTCTCTGATATGCAAGAGGCCACCTGGTTTTATCTATTCCTGCCGCTAAGCAGCAGTATGTACTTAAGCGTTGTTGTATTTCGGTTTGAACTAAATTATGATACTTAACCTCATATATGTCTCGGGGTGTCGATCGCAGTCCAGTGCCATGCAGTGCTTTGTAATTCAAAGTTAAGTGTGTTGTCTGTTTATGGGCAGATATGATGCTTACCATCAGGCGAGCGACCTGCTAAGTAGCTTTTAGGGACAAAGCGACACAATGTATTGTGTTATGGTATTTAATGGCGGTTACTGCGTGCATCTCCTTTGAAACACAACCTATGACCACTTAATACCAAGGTCCAAGAGAATTGCAGCCAGGCTACCATTTGTGGAAAGGAAATGGAACGTAGAGGGATACGAGGAGTTGTAGGTCTCCAATGTTTTATGATGAATTTAATATGTTTTTCAAATAACCATATCAGCGGTTAAATTAAAACAGAAAACACTAATATATTAAAAGTTTGATTATAAATACAATTATTTGTAAAGCTGAAAAACATTTCAATTATAAAGATGGTAGACAGTTTGGTCTATAGTATTAGTTCCCAAAGTGGTCCAGGTGTCCCAGGAGACTCGACGGGGTTCCATAGTTAGTCCAATCTTCACACTTTTTGTCGAGTTTTGAGAATATGGTAGAAATGTATCTGCAGGGGTCCACCGGCACCAGCTACATTTTAAAAGTGGTCTATGAGAAAAAAAGTTTGGGAACCTCTGGTCTAAAGTATTAATGGGTTGGCTCAACTGGGTTGATACCATTATCTCACACAAAACCGATATGAAGTAGCAGTAATCTACATACATAAACTCACGCCTGTTTCCCATAGGGGTAGGCAGAGACAACAGATTTCCACTTGCTATGATCCTTGTATACCTCTTCATTCACTCCCATTAAATTTTTCATACATGCACGTCGGTTTAGGGTACAGCAGTAATCGGTTGCGTTTCTTATAGTAAGTGATATGCGGAGGCCCAAATACCCTTTCCAATCCCTCAATCATCCCTTTCCTCTAAGGTCGGCAACGGGTTTATGATTCTTCAGGTGTTATGGATAATGAGCGGTGGAGATCGTTTGCTCGTCTCTGCTATACCTAAAAAAGATAGAGATACTCAATGTATTGCTAATATATTTTTACGCCTTACAAATGCGTATTAAATAGAAGATTAGAATAGGTCAACTCAGCTGTAACGCGTGCTTACATTGCTTATCTGTGTCAAAGTCAGAAAAAATGCCATCCAAAACGGTTTTACACAATATCAAACAATTCGCTAAAAGTGGCCAAGTGTCAAATCAATCGATTTTTTGTGGACGACATTCAATTGAAAGAAACCATTCATCGCAATGTCACGTGCGTAAATTTCATATAATTATACAAAGTTCTATTTGCTGGCTGATAGCAGTTTTGATCCATTCTAATTTCCACGTTAATATCTTTTAGCTAGAGTCCAAATCAGCTTGTTGAATCATAGCATCCAATTACAACACTATCACGGTCTGAATCGGTTCATGTAAGGCTTTCTGTGCGGTTTTTGTGGGCCTTATAACAATTGAAACACTGTCTATTTTCGTATGTAACGTTTTTGTTCTCGTACAAGTTCAATGAACCAAATAAGCTAAGTAAATAAATAGGTGCGACGGATGCAAGAGTGAAAAAAATATGCGAAGCGCATACTGTTACGGTACTTTAGATTCGTTGGATGAAATTGTGAAAAGGGATTATGTTGAATGGACAATTACTTTTTAGTTATCACTTGCCATAAATTGAGGTTGGTTTGGATTTTTAAGTATCTTTGGCGATCGAAATGAGAATAATTAGACATATAATTGAATGGATAAACGGATTCTATTTAGCAATGATGATGAGAAAAAGTTTAATGGAATCAGCAGGGGGTCATTTTATGTGTTTATGTATTGTACTAGTCTCTTATATTATTTAAAGCTACTTTTTAATTTATTTTAAGTCGTATTGCGTGGAATGTAATAATGTATGATTGTGTTCTGATATATTTATTTATTTAATAAGATAAAAACACAATATAACTTTACAATTGTGATATAAAATAAAAATAGCATATTTATGACGGGAAGTTCAACGTTTTGTATCTATTTTTTTTTTATTTAGTTAGTAGTTTTATTTAGTTATTGTATCTATATTTCATTGTGTGTCCCGACTCCCGCGTCCCTTTCTATACCATTAATCTTTTTTTTGTATGTTTACTTACTATGTATTGTAAAACTTGCAAGGTAAAGTAGTTTTCCATATAATATGCTAGATAGATAGATAGATAACACTTTATTGTACACCACAAAAATAGAATATTAACAAGAAATACAATAACTTAGTCAATAGCGAAGTACACTGGGCGGTCTTATCGCTGTGAGCGATCTCTTCCAGACAACCTTTAATGCTAAAATAATTTCAAATAAAAAGTCATTCACCGATATCGTCTATTGCATTAGCGATTTTTTAAGAGACTGCTACTCTACCGAAAATAGCACATGCTTCTACTCCCCCCTTTAATTACATCAGGCCCTTTGTGGACTAGAGCTATGGGATATTTTACAGTACAATAAAAAAATAAGGTATTAAATTTAATAAGATGGGTTGACGTCAGTCAGGCGGCTGGTCGTAAAAATGATTAAATTTAATAAGATTATACTGAGGGGATGGCACGAATAACTTACGAGAAGGTATTCGTATCGAAATGTCAAAAATTTGTTTGAACATTCATACAAATGCTAGCGTTCTCGATTCAAATACTTATTCGTAAGTTGTTCGTGCTCGCCCCCCTGATCTCGGTACATTTTTACTATCCATGCTTAAATGACGAAATGAGCAGGTCGCTTGAACATCACCCACTGCGCTCGTCATCCCGAGACATAAGATATTAAATCTCATCTCAAGAATGATTTAAATTGTCTATAATTGCGCGGAACTGCAGTCCCAATAATTCAATGAATTTTTACGTATACGTGACGTAAAAATCTCAGCGTTAAAAATCTATATATAGGTCCTAATCAGGAATCCAACCCGCAATATTCCGAACCTCTCCTAAATCGATAAGACACGCTGCCTGCCCGTATAAATATAAATATGCTTGTTTATTTAAATAAGCTATCGTTAAATTATCTGCACATTGAATTGTTTGTATAACGTATTTATGGAGTTGTGTAAGGCTAGGCATCTCAGCGTTTCCCAACATTAAAAAAAAAGGTTAGGCATCTTGTTGTGACCAATTTATATTTAATTTGAGATATATTGGGTAGTGGGGTTTAATCCTGGATTAGTTGTATTTTTTTAAAATTCAAATTAATGCCAGACGTATTTTTATAGACATCAATTTCTCTACCGAGTATGACCCGATTTTAATAAAAAATACTATACTTGAGAGTTGGTCATAAATAAATTTACTTAAATCCTGACTTCGGAGTAAAAAAAAGGAAACTCCTCAACGAGTAACGGCACACATGCCATGATTAGATTATTATATAAAAATAAAATGCAATAGCTGTACCTAACACTAACATTACAAAATAAAATAAGTTTAACTAAAACTTTAAAACCGTCTTCAAATATGAACAGCAATAAAAAGTAACAAGTAACAATAACCTACATAAATCTATAGTACGCTTTATATTATTCATACTGAATTATTAAATATTAACCATTGTTATTATAATCATAATATATACACATTCACGCCTGTAATCCCCGAAGGGGTAGGCAGAGGTGTAACCAGTGCATCTACATTTCGCCGAGCTTCTTTCCGTCCCATGATGTGATAGGGGGCGAGTCTATTGCCTATACCGGGCACAATTTCAGACTCCGGGCTGATCGAACTCGATACCTCAGCATATCAAATCAAATCAATATTTATTGGTGCGTACGCATTACAACTGCGCCACCTAGGCAGTCATTATAATGTTTTATTAATTAAAGAAAATAATGACGTACAATTTAATGTTATATGTACATTAATACGTATAGCTGCATATTAAACCTTGTGTACTATACAGACAGTAGTGGATCCAGGGGGGGATCTAAGGGGCTTAAGCCCCCCTTCCAACCATTTGTGTCCACTGACAAGTCGTAAATTAATCTTGTGATTACTCTACTTTCTTAGTACTACTATATACTACTACCTACAATATCATTTTCATCGCTTATCCTTACCTATTCTATTTTAAGTAGGTATAGTATATTACATACGCACTCACGCCTGTAATCCCCGAAGGGGTAGGCAGAGGTGTAACCAGTACACCCACATTGCGCCAAGCGTATTTCCGTCCCTTATGTGATAGGGGGCGAGCCTATTGCCATACCGGGCACAAATTCCAGACTCCGGGCTGATACTGAGCATATCGTAATAGAAAAACCCAATGACACTTTACCCGACCCGGGGATCGAACCCGAGACCTCAGCGTTGACCTCAATCGTAACGCTTACGCATTACAACTCCGCCACCGAGGCAGTCATATATAGTATATTCTCATTTTTTTAAATTCCAATTTTGGGTCAAGACCCCACCAAACCAAAATCCTGGATCCGCCACTGTATACAGATACATGAAAAAATCTAACATCATTACGTGAGATTACGGTATGGAGCCTAAAAAATCATCGCATGATTTCTATTGACATTACTGTTATAGCGCGATGTCTGTTTCCTCTTAACTGTTGCCTGTACAATTTGTAACAGTTACTGGCTAAAAATAAAAATGCTACTGGCAACCCTGATAATGATCAGATGACAGTTAATTTGAGTGTTGCCATGATTTGTAATTTTCTACCGTTTTGTTTTTAGACCGGACGTTGTTGTTTCTTTTTGGTAGGTATCTTATCAAGATATTCTTCGGAGGCGAGTTAATAGACGCTTCCATTTGGATATTACAGCTGTTTGTTTCAAACACAGTAATTTTTTGTTGATTATTTTTGGTAAAAACCCATGTACTCGTAGGTACTGCATTGTTTGCAAAATCTAATCTATTTTTTTTAATCTTGGCAGCGCCTACTTCGTTGGAGTATCGTAGATATTTGAGCATTTGATTCTTGCATTGTGTGAAGGCAAAAATATTTGGGTTGGAGCCTATTTAATACGTGTGCTCGTCTTAAATGCATGTATGGTGCATACAGTATGAATACGCTAAAAACTGTAACCAAAGTCTTTCCGAGTGTTTTTTTTTTGGTATAGGACGGCAAACGAGCAAGTGGGTCACCTGATGGTAAGTGATTTCCACCGCCCATGTACGCCCACATGTAAATGATCATGGGCGCGTTACCGACCTTAAAAGAAAGTGATAATTAAGTGATTGGGAAGGGGAGGGGGTTTGGGCCTCCAGATATCTCACTCACCGTACGAAACGCAGCAGCAAGCTGCTACTTTACGTCGGTTTTCTGTGAGACAGTGGCAATGACCCGGACGAGCCCATACATGCTGTAGACAAGTGTCTACAGCGTGGCTCTACCACTCATATATTACTGGATTACAAAGTAAGTGTCTGAACACTTGTGTAATCCATTAATATACCACCCTGTGGTAGAGCCACTCTGTACAGTTTTGTTTACAGCATGAATGGACCGACTTACCGGGCGGTATCACTATCTCACTGAAAAGCTGCATGAAGTTTGCATTTGGTGTGGTGAGATTTTCGAGGACCCAAATACCCCTCCTCCCCAATTTACATTATTTTACTTTAGATCAATGCATCCATGACTCTTCTGGTATAGCGAGCGATCATCCGCAGTTGAAAACACTTAACATCAGGTATCCCACTTGCTCGTTTGCCAGTTTCTGCTTTAAAAAAGAAATTGCCTCGGTGGAGTTGTGTCTGCCTGCCTGTGTTGCCTCTATATCAACCCCGCGACCTATAGTTTCACGCCACAAACTGTTAGATCTGGGATTAAAATCTTGAAATACTTAGAAATCTTGGAATCTTGGATTTTTTTGAGTGGTAGAGCCACGCTGTACACTTGTCTACATCACCGGCTTGTCCGGGTCATTACCACTGTCTCACAGAAAACCGGCGTAAAGTAGCAGCTTGCTGCTGCGTTTCGTACGGTGAGTGAGATATCCGGAGGCCCAAACCCCCTCCCCTTCCCAATCCCTTAATTATCACTTTTCTTTGAGGTCGGTAACGCGGCCATGATCATTTTAGTATTGTGGGCGTACATGGGCGGTGGAGATCACTTACCATAAGGTGACCCACTTGCACGTTTGCCGGCCTATACCATAAAAAAAACCTGTCCACAACAATTACGCTATCTAAACATTTTTTCGAACGCATCAGTGATACCGGTATAAAATAACGTATCGTAAAAACATCCGAAATTAAAATGCTTTTTCACCAAACTTGTTTTGGCACCACGTGCTGTCATTAACATCCAATTAAATTCATAATAAGCGTTTTAAAACACGTTATTTTTTACACGTAAACTTGTTTTTTTTTGCTATAGCGACATAATAAAAGCTTTTAGCATAACATGGGTTGATGGTTTGTGTCATAGATTAGATTTATTTATCAAGAAATTTGTTCTAGGAAATATGTCCGTAATAACAAACTATAATAATCTATCGTCGTTGTCTAAAGTGGAAGAAAAATTATATTTCCAACTCCTTTACATCTTTCTACCAGCTTTTGCTCGCGGGCCGCTGATCTTCACGCGTGAACGGTCTTTTCCGGGATAAAAGTAACCTATATTCTAGTCCAGGTCATGGTATATCTATGTGCCAAATTTCATCTAAAACCGTTAAGACGTTAAAGGCGTGATTGACTAACAAACATCCTAATTCACAAATACACAAACATCCAAACTTACACATTTATTAAAGTAGTAAGATTATTATAATAGTAAAATTTGATTATACGGATGTGAGGCCTGGACAATCAAAGAGGACCTCAGTAAACGTGTAGAAGCTTTTGAAATGTGGTGCTACAGGCGTATGTTGGCCATTAGCTGGACACACAGAGTAAACAATGAGAAAGTCCTACGTCGGTTCGGCCAAAAACGCCAACTCCTGCTTAATATAAAAACAAGAAAAGTCGCTTACCTGGGACATGTACTAAGACACGAACGGTATGAATTATTACAACTTATAACGATGGGCAAGATCGCCGGAAAAAGAAGAGTTGGACGCAGGAAAAAATCTTGGTTGCGAAATATTAGAGAGTGGACAGGCATCGCGAGTGCTGCAGAACTTTTTCGCCTCGCAAGAGATAAAGAAGAGTATTCCAAGCTGACAGCCAACCTTCACTAGTTGGAGAGGCACACGAAGAAGAAGAAGAAAATTTGATCAAATTTGTGATAAGATAAATAAATAAATACAGTTTCACTTTCCCAGACACGAGCTTCATTGCTAGGTGTTAAGATATCATGTGTGTCACTGTCAATTCTCCCTTAGAACGGTATTCCACTATCATATTTGCATCATAGATATATGACCTCTGTGGCACAGTTGTAATGCGTACGCGTTACGATTAAGCTAACGCTGAGGTCTCGGGTTCGATCCCCGGGTCGGGTAAAGTGGTATTGGGTTTTTCTATTACGAAATGCTCAGTACCAGCCTGGAGTCTGGAATTTGTGCCCGGTATGGCGATAGGCTCTCCCCCTATCACATTATGGAACGGAATATACGCTCAATGAAATGTGGGTGTACTGGTTACACCTCTGCCTACCCCTTCAGGGATTACAGGTGTGAGTCCCTTTTACGGATACCTTCTCAACCTCGGGGGTGGAGAGATGGTTATGCCGGACTCTGCCGTCTTTCAACCCAGTCGTCTCCCGAACGACCTCTGGATCGGGTTCCTATCCAAAATCCCTACGCTGGTATACAACTAAAAACCCCGAGGTGGCCTTCTTCGGCGCAATTGAGACGCCTGCCTACCTTTACCCTGTATACCTTTGGATACAGCATTTTTGCTACTTACATACATACATACATACATAGACTCACGCTTCTTTCTCATAGGCAGACAACGGATTTCTACTTGCTACGATCCTTGCATACATTTTTAGCCTCATTCACTCTCATTAAATTTTCCATACATGCACGTAGGTTTAGGGTACTCCTGACATATGGCCGTTCCCTATATTCTGTCTATCTCTAGTTTTGCTATACCGGCGATAGAAAATTCTATCTATTTTCCGTTTTAACGTCCCAATAAACTTACTAATGATAGGTAATCCTATTCTTCATTGCTGTCTACTGATGAGAGGACTGATAGCTGACTATAGATATACAACACTATGAAAATGACAGTTCAAGCGTCCCAATATTTTTTATGTGCTATCTGTCGATAAAGTTATTTAGTTTTTTCTTTATCGGTAGATTTTGACCGATAAACAGATATCCTCGGCTGTAAAAAAACGAAATAAATAACGCATTTTGAAGAAATAGCCATGAGTATACAAGGCTTACATGGCACTTGCACTGCAATACAAAAAACTAAATAAATTATGTAAAAATCTAAAAGAAAATATTAAAAAAATCTAAAATTCCCATAAATAAAAATAATGCACCGTTTTGATAATTAAATTAAGTGCAAGAGACGTATAAATATTTGTTAATGCGAACAAAATAATTCCCCACTTCAGTAAAATCCCCCAAATTCGCTTGGGATTTTTGTTCAAACGACTTGTATTCAGAGTCGTAATCAATTGACTGTAAAACGTTTAGTTATTACATTGTGTTTTGCAACATAATAAGTATTTCTCGTTATTAATATTTAATTAACAGTGGTAAAAAATAAGAATTATAGATAAATGCTAAATTAAAACTTATATTTCTAATCTAAATCATATCTTCATATTTTCTAACATATATTAAACAATAGTTCCTCTTTCTCAGCTTGTATGAACATAACGCACAAGAGGGCCCAGATAGACGGCCTATCTATTGCTATCATAGTATCCGACGTGCATATCTAAAAAATAGGGACGATTCCAAGCAGTAGATAGAACAATACGGATGTTTGACGATAGCTATATATCGTGAAATTGAAGATTAATATTGGGAACGGCCAATAGCCTTTCTCGAGAATATCTCCAACTTGATCTATGAGAGTTCGCCGAGGCCTTCCCCTCCCAACTGTACCATTTACACTCACCATGTATATTTGTTTCATATCACATTATGTAGGTAATGTATGAGGGCAGACAATTACTGTCAACTGAGGCTACTTTTATATTACACTCTTCATCTATACGCTATAAAAAAGGAATAAAAGTGCATTGCCGCTGTGCTATACTTTGCGAAACAAAAAAACTACTACGATGGGATCGATAAAATCGTTTTTTATTGCTATTACAAATTACGAGCTACAGGACACGACGACGCGCTTACGATAAAACAGCATGGAATATATGCTCAGACCCGTAACCAGGAATGGTGTTCGTGATGGAGGAGGGAGGGGTTGATTGAAGTCCTAACTAAATTAGTGTCTTTTTTATGGATTGTACTCTTTTTATGGCATAGACCGACAAACGGGCAAGTATGTCGGCTGAAAAATGATCTCCACAGCCCATAGAACACCCACAACACCAGAAGAATCACGGGCCGTAGCCGATCTTAAAGGAAAGGGATAATTAAGATATTGGGAAGGGGAGGAGTATTTAGGTCTCCGGATATCCAGCTGACCGTACAAAACGTAGCAGCAAGCCGCTACTTCACGTCGATTTTCCGTGAGACAGTGGCAACGACCCGGCCGAGCCAGTTTATCCATGCTGTACCCAAAACTGTCTACAGCGAAGCTCTACCACTCTAAATAGATAGGTGTATGTGGTTTTTTTTTAACTATTTGATACTATCTAGTACTTATCTATATAAACAACCTCCAATAAATTACTCAACGATTTTGCCCTCCCAAAATAGAAGGAATAATCTAATATATAAAAAATCCCCCACTGCCTGCAGATAGTGTGCCTTGCATACTTGCTTTTATAAAATCGTTAACGAAGGTTTGTTACCGTAAACGTGTCCTGTGTTGATTGCTTAATAAAAAAATAATTTATTGAGACAAGGAAGGCGATAGAATCTGAGAGTTTACAGGTTAATAAAAAGGGTTATAGATGACGAAAACTACATCGGAATAATGCTTATTTTGGTTGTCGGGGATGGGTTAATTCTGTATGCAATTATGGGTTTTCTATTTGAATAGAATTTTGTGTATAATTTCTCTCCCAAATCTATTTTTATTCCAGGTGACCCACTTGCTCGTTTGCCGGCCTATACAATAAAAAAAATACGCATTTATCCCCGTAGACTGCCTGCCTCGGTGGCGCAGTTGTAATGCGTACACGTTACGACTGAGGCTGATGCTGAGGTCTCGGGTTCGATCCCCGGGTCGGGTAAAAGTGATATTGGGTTTTTCTATTACGAAAAGCTCAGTATCGGCCCGGAGTCTGGAATTTGTGCCCGGTATGGCGATAGGCTCGCCCTCTACCAAATCAAGGGACGGAGATACGCTCGGCGAAATGTGGGTGTACTGGTTACACCTCTGCCTATCGCTTCGGGGATGACAGGCGTGAGTGCGTATGTATGTTATCCCCGTAGAGGCAGGCAGAGATGCAACTAGGGCTGCACCTACGTTTCGCCGGGCAACGAGACGGCCATAATCCGTCCTATGATGTGATAGAGGGCGAGCCTATCGCCTTATCCGGTACGAATTCTAATCCTGGGAAATTTATGTGTGATTTATTCATTCGAAAATTCAACAAATACTGTGATTCTGTTTCTTTTTTTAAAAAGTCATAGGTACATATTATCTATAATATTGCTAAAATCCACAGCAATTTCGTTCTAATTACACAATGATTACAAAAACAGTCTGTACGAATATTACCAAATAAACATTATTTTTCTAATCTGGCAACATATTCAAATTACGCGGGAACCAGTGTGATCTGCCGGTTATTTGCCATTGTTTATGAACTAGTTTAAATTGTAATAAACGTGGTGTAAGTTTGTACAAATGAGAATAAAACAATATTCAACGTATTTATAGATTAGGTCATCATCTTGAACTGCCTTTACCCCGATATTGTTGGAACGTCTTTTTTTTGCATAGGAGCAAATGGGTCACTTGCTGGTAAGTGATTTCCACCGCCCCATATACACCCACAATACAATAATAGTGTGCTGATGACTGCCTCGGTGGCGCAGTTGCAATGCGTACGCGTTACGACTGAGGCTGACGCTGAGGTCTCGGTTTCGATCCCGGGTCGGGTAAAAGTGATATTGAGTTTTTCTATTACGAAATACTCAGTATCAGCTTGGAGTCTGGAATTTGTGCCCGGTATGGCGATAGGCTCGCCCCCTATCACATCATGGGACGGAGATTCGCTGGGCGAAATGTTGGTGTACTGGCTACACCTCTGCCTATCCCTTCGGGGATTACAGGCGTGGGGCGTATAAATATATGTAATAGAGAGGGAATAATAATTTCATCGAGAGAATAATTTCAGAGGGGTTGATGTCAATCTAAATCTTTCTGTACATGTGTTAAAACGTATATTTCGCCGACCCCACTGCGAGTGGGATAAGGGCAGGTGGAAGAAGAGATTCGTACATTACACTAACTATAATTCAAATACTTCGCCCTCCCTCTTCGGCTACAAATCTTATACATCCATATCCCATAATGAATACAACCGCGTCAAACTCCAGCGACGAATGTCACAGTTTCCACGAGGTGACGCAATCATAATACGACACAATGGGCTGGTGGATATGAGGAAAGTGATTTAAGTAAGCGCATTCTTGAGCTTAAGACTTAACATGAACTCATGCATGTATCCCTGAAGGGGTAGGCAGAGTTGCATCTATTTCCCCCACGCCGAGCTTTTTTTTATGGCATAAGCCAAACGAGCAAGTGGGTCACCTGATGGTAAGTGATCTCCACCGCCCATATACGCCCACAATATCAAAAGAATCATGGGTGCGCTGCCGACCTTAAAGGAAAGGGATAATTAAGGAATTGGGAAGGGGAGGGGGTTTGGGCCTCCGGATACCTCACTCACCGTACGAAACGCAGCTGCAAGCTGCAACTTTACGCCGCTTTTCTGTGAGACAGTGGTAATGACCCGGACGAGCCGGCCCATACATGCTGTAGACAAAAGTGTCTACAGCGTGGCTCTACCACCCAAAGCGATTTTCATCCCGTAATCCATAAAATAGTATAAAAATAAATCGAAAGTAAAAAAGAAAAATAAGAAGTCAGTTACAAAGGAAGTACAAATGGCGGTCTTATTGTTAAATGCGATTTATTCCAGACAACCTTTGGATGCACTGAACTTGATAATAAAATAAAAAATGAAATAAAATTATTTATTGAATCCATAACATTTTATAAAATGTTATACATTGATTTTAGATTCAGTCAAAACTCTACCGCCAGTTCGAAAGCCAGTGTTTCACTAGAAAAAAATGGGCAAGAAACTCTAAGAAAGGGCAAGAAATTACATATCCTACTCCTATTATAATTGTGAAAGTTTGGAAGTTTTTGAATTTGGATGTTTGTTAGTCAATCACCCCTTAACGGCTGAATGGTTTTGAATGAAATATGGCACACAGGTAAACTATGACCGGGGTTAGGACATAGGATACTTTATGCCGGAAAAAACCGTTCACGCGGGCGGAGCTGCGAGCAAAATCTAATAAGTAATATGCTACTTATTATACTACAATATTTTTGCATCCCGCCTTCCTTCCACCTACCCTTCTCCTATTCGCAGTATGGTCGGCGCCATATCCTTTTTAACACATGTTACAGAATGATTTGGTTTGTAATTTTTACGACCTGCCTGACGTCAACCCCTCTGGGGACTTGCGGATTACTTTCATCCCACAACCATCTATTTCTCTTTTCGCAATCTCTGTCTCTGTCACGAATTACCAAGGCATCATCACATCAAGGAAGTTTCAACATCGAACAAAGCACTTTCGTTATGATTGCGGTAATGCAAAAACCCTAAAATTAGATCATAGACAATGGTGCGCTGCCGTGGGATTCTATACGTAATGAGTTATGTCATGGCAGTCCCATGACTGCCAGTACCATTGCTGATGACGCTTGATTGCACATCACTCATTAATTTGGTGAATTATTTAGTCAGTAGTGGATTTTTTATACCTATACACCGGGAAACGAGTAGGCCACCCAGAGTATCTCATATGATACCGGATACTTAGTTTACTAGATTGTAGGTCCCTGGTTGGTCCACTGCTTATTTCAAAATGGTAGAGCCACGCTCTAGACAGTTTTGTCTATAGCATGAATGGGCCGGCTCGTCCGGGTAGTTACCATTGTCTAACAGAAAACTGGCGTAAAATAGCAGCTTGCTGCTGCGTTTCGTACGGTGAGTGAGATATCCGGGGATCCAAATCCCCCTCCCCTTCCCAAGCGAGTATATATATTATATTAAACGAAATTAAGCCATATAATTACATAAACTTAAACAAAACAAAACCAAACTTAAACTAAAACCAAAAATAATTACGTAACTTTAAGTTCAATTTATATGCACCAACTGAACTTACAAAATCTAAAGCAATAAATATGACAGCTGACTAGTTTTATAACAAGTATAAATAACAAGAAACAAAATACTTACAAACAATAAGCATACTTCATAAATCTTAACATTAGTGTTTCAAAATTCGTGTCGCAAACCAGTGTAGGCGTGTTACCCAGCGAAATTGAGTATACATTTCGCAGAATGTAGAGCTACCGCACAGTAAAATTTTTTGAGACACGATTTTAGAATTGCTCTATTATCGTGCATTTTTAAACGACTTAAAAAGAAGGAGGTTTTTTTTTAACTACAGTCACACACATAGTCCCCACACTAGGTAAACCTGTATTGTGGGTATCAGGAACAACGAGGGACTTGCGGTCCCACAACAGCCAGACCCGAGACAAATATTTGTGGGTAATACCAACATTTATTTCGGTGTGGGAATCGAACCCATGGCCTCTCGCTTCGCAGCCGGCTACTGGCCCACTGCGCCACGGAGGCTGTCAATTAAGTTGATTATTTATGTATGTACATCGCCAATTGTTGTAGTTGTAATGCGTACGCGATATAACTGCTATGTTTAAGTCCCAGGTTTGTTACCCAGGTCAGGTAAAAGAGATATTGGGGTTTTCTATTTCGAAATTATTAGTATCAGCTTGGAGTCTGGAATTGTGCTCATTATGGCGATAGGCTCGATCCCTGTCACATCATAGGACGGAATTAGCTCGACGAAATGTGGATGTACTGGTCACACCTTTGCCTACCCCTTTGGGGATTACAGGCGTGAGTGCGTATTTTCTTAACTCGGTTTTTTAGTTTTCTTTTCCTAGGTAGATCCCTCGTATGCGAGAGACCATCTGAATTAGTACCATCGCTTTGTCTATTTCTGACGCCAAGTTCAATAAATCTAAGTCGCGCTAGTTGTAAGGGTATTTTTGCATTATCCGGGTTATAGAATGAGGTAGTGAGGCGTGACGTGATGTGAGACGATCTCTGACGATGGTGCAACTGTATTATCTCGGATGAAACTTAGATCTAATAAATGTTATGTAACTTGTGTTTATTTCGGTGTAAGGATGTTAGAGTAGAGTTATGTTTTGTTTAATGGTTGTAAACTTCGGAATGAATAAATACGCAAGTCCACACATCGAAAATAATTGTAGTGCTTACGAAGAAAAAGATTGCGTGCTGCCTCTTGCAAAGATATGAAGGACAGTAGTAGTAGTAAAAGTATAGGGTCGGGTAAAAGTGATATTGAGTTTTTCTATTACGAAATGAACCGTATCAGCCCGGAATCTGGAACTGTGCCCGGTAGGGGGATAGGCTCGCCCCTACCACATCATGGGACGGAGGTAAGTTTGACGAAATGTGGGTGTACTGGTTACACCTCTGCCTACCCCTTCGGGAACTACAGGCATGTATGTATGTAAAAATCTATTACTATGTGCAGATTATCACTATTGTAGAATAGTTTCTAAGCAGGTAGACAGCTATTACATTTGACACAAAGTACCTACAATGTAAGGACACTAAAATAAAGATGTAGGCGAAACCATGAAACCTGTAATAGAACTAAAATGCATTAGGCGTCATAAATCTAGACTTTTATCTCTGTTATGCAATAATGATGTGAGTGCACTCGCCTGGTAGTGACTCTCTTAACGTAGAGTTTACTCGAGCATGTGACAAGTCTCTATTGCTTAGTAGATAGAGTAGATGAGTGGTAGAGCCACGCTGTTGATACAGTCTACAGCATGAATGGGCCGGCTCGTCCGGGTCTAGTATTGTGACCCATTTGCTCGTATGCGGGCCTATGCTATAAAAAAGGTATAAAATACTTTGACTAAACTGCTCTTTGCATCAGGGGGGCTAGCAAGAATAACTTGCGAGAACGTATTCGTATCGAAATGTCAGATAATTGTTTGAAACTTCATACAAATGCTATCGTTCTCTACGAATACTTATTCGAAAGTAGTTTGGGCTCGCTCCTCAGAAGGCCAATTCTCGTAATTTTCAATGTTCAAAATATCATTCCGATCTAGTCTCAGCGTCAAGAAAGTTGCAAATGGCATTCTCTTAAACAAATAATTAACGTCAAATGCACCTAGCATTAGCAGTAGCATTATACCGTTTTGGCTTCAGTCAACTTTTATTCTTCATTCAATCTCATTACGATCTATATTCACATTTGACGTTGATTATTGTTTAAGAGAATGCCATTTGCAACTTTCTTGACGCTGAGACTAGATCGGAATGATATTTTGAACATTTAAAATTACGAGAATTGGCCTTCTGATGTATATTTTGCCATAAAAATGAACCAGAAGGACCAGAGAATGCATTTTAATTAATGTCAGCGAGTAGCGTAATGAATCAGTTCCACGGTTTGCGTTCGTAACCTACTACAAATGACGCAAGTTAATGCTCCATTAGGTAATTAGAGGGCGTTACATAGTCGACCGTGTGCCGTTCTGGCCGAGAGCCCTGTGAGATCATATTCTGATTAAATAAATACGTTTAAACTAATGACTGCCTCGGTGGCGCAGTTGTAATGCGTACGCATTACGATTGAGGCTAACGCTGAGGTCTCGGCTTCGATCCCCGGGTTGGGTAAAGTGGTATTGGGTTTTTCGAAATGCTCAGTATCAGCCCGGAGTCTGGAATTTGTCCCCGGTATGGCGATAGGCTCGCCCCCTATCACATCGCGGGACGGAAACACGCTCGGCGAAATGTGGGTGTACTGGTTACACCTCTGCCTACCCCTTCGGGGATAACAGGCGTGAGTGCGTATGTTGCAAGTATATTGTGGCAAAGTTGAGTGGTAGAGTCACGCTGTAAATAGTTTCGTCAGCAGCATGAATGGGCCGGTTCGACAGGGTTGTTACTACTGTCTCACAGAAAACCTGCGTAAAGTAGCAACTTGTTGCTGTGTTTCGTATGATGAGTGAGATATCCGGAGGCCCAGATCCTTTGAGCAGGGAGAATAAGGATTTAATTTAAGATTTAATCCGTAGGCGTGAATAACTAAGACCGCTATTCCACTATCATATAAAAATGATCCTACTTCTATAGCTCATACTATATGAGAAATGTATGACAGTGTAATAGCAACATTAACTTCATATTTTCTATGATCATATTTCTATGGTCCTATTTCACAGCAGGCCGTGACATAGGATCATATATGACGTCATATATCTATGATATTGGAATAGCGGCCTAATAAATATCCAAGTCCACAAACTTACAAACATCCAAAGTGTTATATATGTAATAGTAGTAGAAAGTAGGATTATTAGTGCGTCTGTACTCTGTAGGTATATTACGTGTATCATTGGATGATTTGACCAGTTGAGGTCATTTTCCCACCATATTCCAGCTACCCGTATCCCATTCGCAGTGGGGTCGGCGCAACATGCTTTTTAACACATGTTACAGAAAGTTTTGGCGTGTAATTTTTACGACCGGCCGCCTGCCTGACGTCAACTCTCTGGGGAGAAAACACCCAGACCCGAATAATGATATTTGTGGATCACACAAACATTTGTCTCGGTGTGGGAATCGAACCTGCAGCCTCTCGCTTCACAGCCGGCTACTCGCCTATAGAAGTAAAAACCCCAAATCCTTATATAAATTTATAGGTACGTCTGTACTCTATATATTATGTGTAACTTTTGAATGATTTAACCGATTGAGCTCATTTTCACACATCGAAATGAGATGGCAAGAAACGTAACTCAAGCAAAAAATGACCCCAACAAAAGTCTGTGCAAGGGGGCGAGGCTATAAAAGTCTGTGCAGCTCGTTCATTCATCAATTCATAAAAAATGATTCATGCCGTCTACACTTAATACGCCTAATTTTTTGCGCGGTGCAGAATGTCTTATCTCGATTTATAAATTTAATATTTAGACATTACCTTTTATGAAATAAAGCTGATTTAGTGTAAGTAAGTGGAGCCGTATTTTTGGAAGATTCATATGAGAGTTATCATTCTAGTTATCTTATTTCGATGTTTAAACACCATATATTTGTTTTTTCTAGACGATAGTCTAGCTATCATACAACCCACGAGAGCAGAGTAGTAATATGCACTCAAATGAAACCCTGAGGTACAGCTAGTACACTATAAATATATCATACAGTCCTAAAAGAATGAAACACGGTGTTGAGCGCAAAAACATACCCATTCTCGTTCCTGCGCAACCTTTAGATTGATATCATAACTCTGGTTGGTAAAAACTCAAGGATTTTCATACAATTAAACTCTGGGAACTATCGTGATTGTTTATTGTTTGACGGCATAACAATTGGACACTTGCGAATTAGGAATGCGAGAGAGATGGCTCTAACACGAATTAGCACCCAACAACATCGAAATAAGTTATTTAGAACGATAACTCTCATATGAATCTGCCAAAAATATGGCTCCATTTACTTACATATGCAAAGGTAATCACTCATACACGCAACAAAAATTAATGAACGTTCAAAATCAATATTAAATTTCTAGATCGAGATACGACGTTCTGCACCGCGCTAAAAACAAATTAGACGTATCAAGTGTCAACTAAAGATTATTATGCACAGACTTTTATAGCCTCGCTCCCATGTACAGAGGTTTGGTAGGGTATTTTTTTTGCTTGAGTTACGTTCCTTGACATCTTATTTCGATGCCCGAAAAAGATGGGTGTTATAAATTCGCATGTCGTTTTGTATTCGGAATGCGAGAGAATGCTCTAAAATGAATTAACCGTCGAAAAATATGGGTTTTCTAATAAATAATTAAAGGTTTTATAATTATGTGTTGCGGGTTTTATCAGCTTGAACATAGAATTAAACACATTGGAATATTATAATATCATAGACACTCTGTAGCTATTTTTGTCTATGATTACGCTGGGTAATGATTATATTTGATAGGAGGATAATCCTCTATTAAAGGAGGGTATAACATAATATTTTTCTAGTCTAATTATTTTGAAACTAATAATATAATGTTATTAGACATAATGAACAGAACACTTATTTCGGCAAAATTCAACCACTAACGAGAGAAAGGGAATAGATAAGTTTATATATTTTTTTCAGCTTGAATGATGAAACAAGCTGATCACATATACTCCATCCTAAATAATAATAGGTCCTTATCTATGAAATTGCCGTTCTGTACGAAAAAAGTTAGGGCATATCTTTCCCCATCTTTTTTATTTCTATTAATCAAAGTAACCACCCATGTTATCGATGCAGCTTTGTCAGTGCAGTGGCAATTTATCGATGCCCTCCTTGAAGAAATCGGCTAGACGGGACGTAACAAACTCTTCAAAGTCAAAATAGTAGACAAATTATTACTAGTTATTTATTTATTTATTAATATAGTAAAACTACCAGATCAGTTGTAATGCGTACGCGTTACGATTGAGGCCAACGCTGATGTCTCGGGTTCGATCCCCGGGTCGGGTAAAGTGGTATTGGATTTTTCTATTACGAAATACTCAGTATCAGCCCGGAGTCTGGAATTTGTGCCCGGTATGGCGATAGGCTCGCCCCCTATCACATAAGGGACGGAGATACGCTCGGCGAAATGTGGGTGTACTGGTTACACCTCTGCCTACACCTTCGGGGATTACAGGCGTGAGTGCGTATGTATGTAAAACTACTCCATTGCTCCCTTTCAAGGATTCGAACCCACATAATTCTGTTGCAGAGGTCGCGTCTATATTAACGTTTACGCTTGGAGCCCCTCAGTAATTTTAAACGTCTTAATTTAGTCTCTAGAATCAGCATCTTCCCGTTCCTAAGGCTTTTGTGTTTCTAAAATATTTTTCCTTATAATTTTTTGGGTCTCCCACGTCGTTCGACGTGGATCGTTCGATGCGCCTCAAGGTCACCTAGATTGACGGGCTTTTTGTGCCTGTACGGTCAGCAGACAAGGCGTGGTGAATGAATTTTTGGATATGGTCTGCAAAAAAATAGTTACAGGGGAATTTCTAAAAAAATACAGGATCCGGCGCGGCGTGACCGTATTAAAATTTTAATTCATTGCATTGCAGACGTTACTTTTTATGTCCTTTTTTGTAAAATTGGTATTTTTATGGATTTGTTAGTTTTAACACGCTGGCATCATCATAGGTTTTATATTTTTTTTATTTGTTTTTATTAGACTTGTGTGTGCCCATCCAATATGTAAGCAACTGATGACTAAATATTTAAAATGGTACTCAAGTATTTGAGATCGTGTTGAACATTTGATACCCACTCATAAATACATAACATACATACGCACTCACGCCTGTAATCCCCGAAGGGGTAGGTAGAGTTGAACCAGTACACCCACATTTCGCCGAGCTTATCTCCGTCCCTTGATGTGATAGGGGGTAAGCCTATCGCAATTCCAGACTCCGGGCTGATACTGAGCATTTCGTAGTAGATAAACCCATTATCATTTTTACCCGGCCCGGGGATCATCTTTTGTGGCAGTTTCAGTAGAATATTTCCAGTAGTTTTTGGGTTCTGAGACCGATAGTCTCTGACCTATTGTATCGTATTAAATAGATAATCCACAGTCAAATTCACTTGATTATGATTACGTCTGGCGTTTTTATATGTCATGCATATCATACTAATATTATAAATGTGAATGTAAGTTAGATAGATAGATAGATAGATACACCCACACTAGGTAAACCTGTATCGTGGGTATCAAGAACTACGAGGGACTTGCGGTCTCACAACACCCAGACCCGAGACAAATATTTGTGAATCAGATAAACATTTGTCTAGGTGCGGGAATCGAACCCACGGCCTTACGCTTCGCAGCCGGCTACTCGCCCGCTGCGCCACGGAGGCTGTTTGTTACGCTTTCACGCGAAAACTACTTAACCGATCATCATGAATCTTTGTACACATATTCTTGGAGGTATAAGAAGTAGTAACATAGGATACTTTTTATGAAAAAAAAATTTATCTATTTGTTTGTTACGCTTTCACGCCTAAATCACTGAAACGATTTTGATGAATTTTGATGTAGAAATAGATGGGACCCTGGAGACGGTTATAGGCTACGTTTTATCCCGGAAAAGTATATTGACGCGGGCGGAGCCGCGAGCAACAGCTAGTTAAATATAAATATAAGTATTTTGATGACAAAAAAATAATAAGATTTTTCAATGTCTAGCCGACTTAAATGAGTCATGCCGATATCATTTGTATTATAATGATGTGTCGTGGTTTTTTGTATGACAAGATAATAAAGTTTTTTACAAGTTTATGACTTCACGTGTTACGAGTCTGTCCAAACATAATAGTACTATTAATAATAATACCAGCCCTGTATTATACATGTCCCACTACTGGGCACGGGCCTCCTCTACTGAATGAGAGGGGTTAGGCCGTAGTCCACCACGCTGGCCTAATGCGGGTTGGCAGACTTCACATACCTTCGAAATTCTTATGGAGAACTTCTCAGGTATGTAGGTTTCCTCACGATGTTTCCTTCACCGTTAAAGCAAGTGATTATTAACAATTAATATACACGTAACTTAGAAAAGTTAGAGGTGTATGCTCTTGGGGCTGGTTTCGAACCTGCGACTTTCGTCTCGACAGTCCACACCACTCCCACCTGAGCTATCACTGCTGTACTATTGTTGTATTATATTTGTTTTTTATTTAAAGAGCAAGTGAGGCACGTGATTGTAAGGGATATTCACTGCCAATGTATATCCACAATACCTACGCGTTGCCGGCCTTAAAATAAAGGGATAATTAGGTGATTGCGAATGGGAGGGAGACGCGGGAGTTTGACAGCTGACAAACAGGGAGCGCGATAGGGGTTCTAGTAGAGTGTAAGCGAGATGGTAGTATTGAGTTACGGTCAATTGACCGCAACTTAGTGGTACAATTTTTATGTACCGCGCAGCCAGTCTAGTAGTATACATTAAAGTCTTTGATCAATAGGAAGGAATAGTATAGGATAGTAGGATTAACGATTACTTGGACATTGTGAAAGGTGCTAAATATATTTTAAACAATATGTTGAATGAAGAAAAATCAGGTTTAGAATCACCTTTGATCAGGTAAACCCACATATTATTCATTTGGAAGCCATTAAGGTCATAGAACTGAGATAGATTGCGTCATCCGAATTTTTGGCTGCAATAGTTGTGTTGTTTTATTTGTTAGTTGATGAGCTTGAAACGTAAAGATAAGGTTTTTTTTATATTAGTTTGAATGATGAAACGAGCAGGTCGCTCGCCTGCTCATAAACAGAAGCAACGCCACACAGAACTTTGAATTACAAGCACTGTATAAAATTGGACTGCCCTCGTCACCCTGAGACATGTGTTTCAAGTTTCAAGTTTCTTAATGCCCAGTAATTTAATTGGCTTCGATGTCCTTCAAACCCGAACACAACAGTGCTCACACACTGTTGACTGGTGGCATAAATAGACAAAGCGGTGGTACCAACCCAAACGGCTTCTCGCGTATGAGGGACCTACCACTTTGTACGAAGTCAATTAATTCAAATGACTCTTGCGCATCTTGCTATATGTTTTTATACCTCACATGGTGAAAAAAATGAGTTTTTTTAACAAAAATAAACCCGGCTATCGATATGCTAACGATAAAACTAAACAATGCTGAGTCGGTGTAAAATAGTCAATGATTGTTACCACCGACACAAAATTGTTTACGTTTTATTTTAGATTTTTAGTTTTTTTGTAAAAATGTTTTTATTTCACTATTTTTTAGTGAAGTAATTTTCATAATCGGTGTAAATATCAGTGCATACAGGTGTTTAGTCTTTCACCATCGATTTCACGCATTTAGGGGTGGAATTATTTCTTCAAATTTCAAATCTAAAATAGATCCACCACCGCAGTCAACCCTTATGAATACAAAACGAATCATCCAAATTTGCCGCACTTATGAACATACTTTAATACAAAAAAAATATATACAGTATGTAACAAAAACCCTGTTGGCCCTTTCTAGGTCGTAAAGACAGAAATATAAACAGCTTAATAAAAATAGTTAAATTAAAATAATAATAAACAGAAGCGATTATCCTTACAAAGGTAGCTTAGAAAATTAACATATTTAAAAAATATTATTTTCATCTGAAAAGTGATGAACAGCGGACTCATGTGACGTACTGACGTAGACGGGTGCGCACGCGGCGCGGCGCGTTCGATGCACTTGGACGCCGCAACTTGCTATCTCGCTCTGGCTTCGAGTCATCGTTCTTGCAGAGGTAATCAATCGAAATACGGTTCACAAACAATAAAATAATTAAATTATAAAAAATAAATATGATTATTTTTATAGTCTCATTTTCATATGCGAGTTATTTCATTGCGTTTGAATATCGATTCTGATATCACAGTTAAAACGCCCAACAGGGTTTTTGTTACATATTGTATAGACGAATAGAGAACCTTTTTTTGAGGTGGTTAAAAACCCGCTACAGTGGCTTCTTCCAGCGAGTACTAACACTGCTATACAGGAGCAAAGACCTATGTAACATATATATATATAACATATGCACTCACGCCTGTAATCCCCGAAGGGGTAGGCAGAGGTGTAACCAGTACACCCACAATTCGCCGAACATATCTCTGTCCCACGATGTGATAGGAGGCGAGCCTATCGCCATACCGGGCACAAATTCCAGACTCCGGGCTGATACTGATAAAAAATAAAAAATAATGAAATTTAACACGTGCGTGGTATCTTCGTAGCTTTTTTTTATTGTAGCCTTGACAGTTTTCGTGATTCTTTGTTTAATAAATGTATAGAATTTGTTTTGTGAGAGGCCTTTGAACTTGAATGAATAGTCTTAGTTTTTAGAGGTCATTCATTTGATTTTAATTTATATTCAAATATTCTTTTGGTAGAGAGATTATTTTGGTATTGTGGGGGCAGGCGATCACTTATCATTAGGTGACCCACGTGCTCGATTGCCGGCCTATACTATAAAAAAAATGGGACGGTCCCAGGGTATTCTGAGTGAACTCTGGATTGCTGCCGGTATCGGCCCTGCGTTGTGCTGCTTTGTTGCCCGTCTCTTAGAGGACTCGAAAGCCTCTCACAATTAGGACGTCTTTTGACGTCATTGGCAGCACGATAGTTCTCACTGCCGTCAAACTCAGGATCGCTTGTAGCATGTACATTTTTTTATGGCATAGGCTGGCAAACGAGCATATGGGTCACCTGATGGTAAGTGGTAAGTGATCTCCACCGCCTATGTACGCCCACAATACCAAGAGAATCATGGGTGCGTTGCCGACCTTAATGGAAAGGGATAATAAAGGAATTGGGAATAAAGGGTTTGGGCCTCCGGATATCTCACTCACCGTACGCAGCAGCAAACTGTTACTTTACGCCGGTTTTCTGTGAGACAGTGGTAATGATCCGGACGAGCCGGCCCATACATGCTGTAGACAAAAGAGTCTACAGCGTGGTTCTACCACTCTAACACACATTATGTACGAAGACTGCATGTCCCCCGCTGCGCGACCAGGATCTCAAACGGCCCTAGTCAGATAGTCCGTCAGAGGATACTGTGGTGCCCCCATTCCACAGGCCGAGGCGTGGCGCTTACCATTCAGCAGTTTAAAACATGAAATATTACGACCATAGACATTACGATTCAGTTTCAAATAATCATTATTTAATTGTACTACTGAACTCCTGTAGCGTGGGTTGCAAAACATTGGAAGCCGTTTGTCGGCCACGACCTTAAATTAAGATCACTCAACGAAATGAAAGTTATTATGAAATGGATGTAGTTTTAAGATATGTACTTATCTAACATTTAGGCCTGATTATTCAATGTTCGAATAAGTTTTATCTGCCGGATAACGAATTAGACATATGTTTTCACGCCTGTAATCCCCGAAGGGGTAGGCAGAGGTGTAACCAGTACACCCACATTTCGCCGAGCGTATCTACGTCCAACAATGTGATAGGGGGCGAGCCATACCGGGCACAAATTCCTACTCCGGGCTGATACTGAGCATTTCGTAATAGAAAAACCCAATACCACTTTATCCAACCCGGGGATCGAAACCGAAACCTCAGCGTTAGCCTCAATCGTAACGCGTACGCATTAAAACTGCGCCACCGAGGCAGTCAAATTAGATATATTAGGAAGTAACAATTTTACATACGCTTTTCCGTGTACAATGACCATATTTTGCAGATGGATTTATAAAATTCTTTTGCAATAGGATTTGGGTACATAGTGAGTGGTAAAGCCACGCTGTAGACAATTTTGTCTACTTACAGCATGAATGGGCCGGCTCGTCCGGGTTGTTACCACTGTCTCACAGAAAACCGGCGTAAAGTAGCAGCTTGCTGCTGCGTTTCGTACGGTGAGTGAGATATCCGGAGGCCCAAATTCCCCTCCCCTTCCTAATCCCTTACTTATCCCTTTCCTTTAAGGTCGGCAACGCATTGATTATTTTAGTATTGCGGGCGTACATGGGCGGTGGAGATCACTTACCATCAGGTGACCCACATGCTCGTTTGCCAGTCTAAACTATAAAAAAAAAACATAACTTGTTATACGAGTAAATAATAAAAAACTAATAACAATGAACTACCCTATCGCGTAAACTGCTAATAAGAGCAAATTGGTTAATTATAAAAACAATGTGCTTCGTTAAATGATGACTGCTATTTCATAGATAGCATTCCCGATTTAATAACAGATTAATATAACAATAAAATAAATATTAAACACAAAAAAATAGACAGAAAAAAATAACCGGCCGTGTGAAGACATCGGTCGCAAACTTGTTTTTGCACCTGCGAAAGTCGCATGTCCACTTAATTATTTATTATTCCAAGGGATTATAGGTTTTTGTCTATAAATTGAATGGCATTTTTAACTTTGCATTAATGTCGAGTTGTGCTGGTATCTGATTCGTCGAAGTTTAAGTGAGGACTGTTTTTTTACTGGCACAAACAGCAAAGATTCTTAATTGTCAACTCTTCATAATTTGAAGAAATTCCCCTAACTTTCCCTAAACGGGTGATATTGGTGATTAAGAACTTAAACACATTTATGCACTGATTTAAGCACCGATTTTGATAATTCTTTCACTAAAAAGTACAAAAAAAAAAGTTTTTGAAAAAAAATATGAAACGATTCAAAACAAACTGCTAAAAATAATAGCAATCAAACTACAGTACCACCAAGTCAAAATTGTTTAGTTTTATTTTTGGTTTTATATTTCAAATCAATAAAACGCATATTATTGATATGTTAATAAAGCGTCCGCTTTTAGCACCATATCGTGATAGAATAGAATAGTACAAATTTACATACACAATACTCATATACAACGTGTTATAGAAAGGGGCGGGCAAATTTAAGCAATGTATAGTGTAGGGTATAAGTATTTTATCTCCCATAGTACCAAATCCGATTGCATTGCTAGGACAATAATCATAGAATTTTCTTTTTTATCGAATGAGTAACATGTCGATATCGACTTTCAACTTTGGACAACACTAAATTATAAACAATGATAATATAAACCTCCTTTCATTTATTTATTTTATATTTAAAAAAAACATTAAACAGATGTTAAATGTCAATATTTATTTGACGCAGTCAGTTCGGCAATTTCTGATTTTATGAAGTATAAATGATTACGAGTTATTAAATTGTATTTGACTAAAAACAAGTATTATGTATTGGTAGGTAGTTTGTGTTGGTGTAACTAATAACAGCTTTTAAGAGGATCGTCGACTGTATTAAGCCAAATTCATAGATGGAAGACCCGAGAATGAAGTCTTTAACATGCTTCTAGAGGATGGTACCTATATCGTCTTCAGCACATAGTCTCTTTCAAGTGTTAATTTGTGTTTAAATTATAAGTTCCGTACGTATGTCAGTAGAATTACGTACATCTTATTAAAGTTTATTAAAAGTGTGTGTCGTTCCTAATAATTAATAGTGATGTCATCAATCTTATCGATCTTAATAAATAAGTGATTCAAATTAAAGTGAAATTATTGGATGTCTTGGTTTTGAAAAGATCCGGTACATGAGTACTTACTGTAAGGTGCATGTAATGACCCTAAAATATGACCACACCTTTCTGTAACACGTTGTATATACATAAAGTAATACATATATATACATAACACATTTACAATGCATACATACATAGACTCACGCCTGTTTCCCATAGGGGTAGGCAGAGACAACGGATTTCCACTTGCTACGATACCTTTTTGGCCTCATTCACTCTCATAAAACTTTTCATACATGCACGTCGGTTTAGGGTACTCCTGACCTGGCCTTTCTCGAGAATATCTCCACCTTGATCTATGAAGGTTCGCCGAGGCCTTCCCCTCCCAACTATACCATTCACACTCGCCATGTATATTTGTTTCGTCAATCTTCTTTAATTTCAAATTTGAATAGTTTATTAATAACTGTTAAAAAAATATGGCGTTAGGCTCGCCCCCTATCACATCATGGGACGGAGATACGCTCGGCGAAATGTGGGTGTACTGGTTACACCTCTGCCTACCCCTTCGGGGATTACAGGCGTGAGTGCTTATGTATATAACTGTTAAAAAACTCTGTTTTCATCATGACTGTATATCGTTCTACAAGGTGGTAGGTCCCTCGTATGCGAGAGGCCGCTTGGGTTGGTTTGTCTATTTCTGCCGCCAAACACCAGTGCACTGTTGCCGTTCGATTTAAAGGACATTGAAGCCAGTGAAATTACAATGAAATCAGGGTGCCGAACGCAGTCCAGTGCTATGCAGTGCTTTGTAATTCAAAATTCTGTGTGTTTTTTATTCTGTTTATGGACAGGCGTTGCGCTTACCATCAGGCGAGCGATCTGCTCATTTCTCCACTCAAGACAATTTAAATTGTGTTCTCTAAACAATCTATTGTAAAATTAAGTATTATAAAATAGAAAATAAATATATAATGACCCCACATAATACCAGATAGTGTCGACACATTTTTATCTCCGTGCGAACATCGTGGAATAGACTGTTGTCCCTTCGGTTTGTTATTACACGCAAATCTCCTCTTGTATGCAGATTAGTTAGAAAATTGGTAGGTGCCACTAAATTGCATGTAATCTTGAAGTATCGTTCTCAAGGGGCCGATAGAAATAGCTGTGAAATTAGACCGTTATGCTTGATACGAGATATTAGCTCGTTTCTAGTTATATATTTTTATAATAATATGTGCCCGCGTTTTGTATAGGTTATCGGTGTTTTTTTAATTCTGGAAAACCCGTGATTGCACTGGACGCGATGATAAATGAGGTAAATCTCTAAATATACCTCTAAATGATCGAATCATATTAATTATAAAATGTGTTACAGAAAGGTGTGGTCAAATTAAATCAACGTGTACAATATAAGTATTTCACCCCCCCCCGTAGTACCAAATCCGATTGCACTGCTAGGACATAAATAAAGCTTTTTTTTCATTGAATGAGTAACATCGCCATTCGGAATGCAACTTGGGCAACACTAAATGATAAACAGCCAACGTTTTGTCTCAATCCAACATTGCTATTCTCACTCACGCACTTCACTAAATTTATAGAGATTTGATAGATCTTATCGATCGTAACAAACGAGTGATTAAAATTAGCGTGAATTTTTTGGATGTCGATTTAGATGGAATGAAATGGAATAGTTTTATGAGTATTAATCATGTACACAGAATTGGACACTTGGCAAAGAGATTAGTTAAGTGTAGCTTGTGAATACAGGCCTCAGTGGCAGTCTAAAGTTCACTTAAGTGTTCCTTATTTCTAAACCAAGGGCCTCTTATAATCACATAGGTTTTTTTACTAGCCCTGTATTATACACATCCCATTGCTGGGCACGGGCCTCTTCTACTGAATGAGAGGGTTTAGGCCTTAGTCCACCACGCTGGCCTTATGCGGGTTGGTAGACTTCTCATACCATCGAAATTCTAATGAAGAACTTCTCAGGTATGCAGGTTTCCTCACGATGGTTCCTTAAAGCAAACGATAATTAATTAACAATTAATACACACATAACTTAGAAAAGTCAGAGGTGTGTGCTCTTGGGACTGGTTTCGAACTTGCGACTTTCGTCTCGACAATTTGTGCCACTCCCCACTGAGCTATCGCTGCTATAGGAATAGGATTTTAATACCACTTCTATAATATTAAACAGGCAGATGGTGGTAATTTGTTATTATGAGCACATAAAACTGTTATAAAGACGTAGAGATGACGTGTAATGTCGTAAATGTCTCGTTACGTAGGTCTAAGGTTCAAATCTAGTATAGGTGCTGTGGAGCTATTAAATACGCGACATTGTAATTTTTGCCTTAAGGTAGGCTTCCGATGGTTGCGTTAAGTGCTGCTGTCGTCAGTCAACTCCGGAATGACGGCACCAGTGAGAGTGACGCTATCGTCGAATAGCCACTCATAGATTTATGTCAAAAGTGGTGGTGACTGTAGCGGACTTAGGGAGGGGCGGTCCGCCCTAGGCCCCCGGTTTTAGCGAGGCCTCCTCATCTCGAAATATTATACAATGCCGAAGCCTATGCATACTTATATTAAACAGCAAACGCGAAAAAGAGCTCACCGGGGGCCTTAATTAGGTTTGCCGCTCCTGGGCCCCCAATAAGACGTGCCACCCCGGATCCCCGATGGGTTTAGTCCGCCACTGGTAACTGATACGCACCGCTCATGAATGCCCATAATACCAGTAGTATTTCCAACTCCTCCCTAATTTTCTATTTGATTCATTTCGTTGCTGGATAAAGACAGATTTTCATTCCCAGAGACTTGCCGAGCTTCATTGCTCGATGTCGAAATATGCGTGCCACTGTCGATCCTGGCTTACAGGAGTTACAGTGGCGGGTGTGTTGGCGGGATAGTCTCGTAATATCAGAAGAATCCTGGACACGTTGCCAACCTTAAAAGAGAGGCATAATTTAGGGGAAACGTAGGGAAATTGGGTGTCCAAATATCTCACTTGCCGTATGAAACGCAGTAGCCACTACAATTTTACGTCATTTTTCTGTGAGACAGTTGTAATAACCCGGTGGAACCGGCTCATACATGCTGTAAACAAAACTGTCTACAGTGTGGCTCTACCTCTAAAGTCTCTTGCTTCCACCTGCCCTTATCCCACTTGCAGTGGGGTCGGCGCAACATGCTTTTTAACACATATTACAGAAACATTCAGCTGGTAGTTTTGATGACCTGCCAACTGCCTGACGTCAACCCCTCTGTGAAGAAAACACCTAGACCCTAATATTTGTGGATCGCACATTTTGTCTCGGTGCGGAAATCGAACCCGCAGTCTCTCGTTTAACAGCCGGCTACTCGCTAGCCAAAAATTTGTTTCGGGTCTGGGTGTTGTGGGACCGCAAGTTCTTCGTAGGTCCTGATACCCACGATACAGGTTTACCTAGTGTGGGGTCAGGTCTATGTGTGTGACTGTTGGGTGTATTTATATATTTTTTGGAAATGGGCTTGCCTCTTTCACTCTCTAATTATTTTGATGCCATTACTATTACCCACTGTTTGAGTTATTGGATAAAAAAACAGAGTAGATAATTATTATTAAAACCATATTATGTTCTACGGTATGGGATATGAGAATAAAATAGTCTCAGTTAACCATGGCTAGTTAATCGCCTGTCTGCCCCTTTGGTGATATAGGCGTGGGCATGTATACAAATTCTATTGAAGTTATAAATATAATAGTAATAACCAAACAGCAGTCAGCAGTAATAGCTCAGTGGGGAGTGGTATGGACTGTCGAGACGAAAGTCGCAGGTTCTAAACCAGCTTCAAGTGCATACCTCTGACTTTTCTAAGTTACGTGTGTATAATTGTTAATTATCACTTGCTTTAACGGTGAAGGGAACATCGTGAGAAAACCTGCATACCTGAGAAGTTCTCCATAAGAATTTCGAAGGTATGTGAAGTCTGCCAACCCGCATTAGGCCCGCGTGGTGGACTAAGGCCTAGACCCCTCTCATTCAGTGGAGGAGGCCCGTGCCCAGCAGTGGGACGTATATAAAATACAGGGCTTGAATTATTATATTATTATAATAACCCAACATCGCCCTGATCCCTAAGTGATATACGATTATTTTGTGTCGTGGGTATCAGGAACTACGAGAGACTTTCGGTCTCACGGCACCCGAAAGACGTCACAATATGGCCCAAGGTCATTCCTATTCTTATTTAGATTGCATAAGTACATAATGTTATTTTTTACGTATAGTCATTATTTTTACAATAATTATGATACATTCAAATAGTTTCCGCAATATTTAACTCCATTACATGATATACTTCTTAGGCTTAAAGCAAATTACTTGTACATACATTCGAAATAAGATGACAAGAAACGAAACTCAAGCAAAAAATTACCCCACCAAAACTCTGTGCAAGGGGGCGGGGCTATAAAAGTCTGTGCATAATCTCTGGTTGACACTTGATACGTCTAATTTTTTGCGCGGTGCAGAACGTCGTATCTCGATCTAGAAATTTAATATTTAGACATTAACTTTTATGAAATAAAGTTGATTTTGAACGTTCATTAAATTTTGTTGCGTGTATGAGTGTTACGTGTGATTACCTTTGCATGTGTAAGTAAGTGGAGCCGTATTTTTGGCAGATTCATATGAGAGTTATCGTTCTAGTTATCTTATTTTGATGGTACATACATACTTATTAGTCAGTATTTGCTTTTATTAGCTTGAATGGCGAGACAAGACGGTCGGATAAGCAGATAAAGTAAAGAAAATAGTACTTTCAACATCTAGGGTATTTTGTCTACGAACCCTATCATGACGACGTAATTTTATTGAATGTTGACACTTGCTCGAGATATTTCTCGACAGCCTCCGTGGCGCAGTGGGCGAGTAGCCGACTGCGAAGCGGGAGACCGTGGGTTCGATTCCCGCACCGAGACCAATGTTATGTGATCTACGAATATTTGTTTCGGGTCTGATGTTGTGGGAGCGCAAGTCCCTCGTAGTTCCTGATACCCACGATACAGGTTAACCTAGTGAGGGGTCAGTACTATGTGTGTGACTGTTGGGTGTATTTATTTTTATTTATTTGTCGTCGATAGATATATCTCACGCGTGGGATATGAGTATTCACAAGGTGGTATCGTCCTCGTATGCGAGAGGCCAGCTGGGCTGGTACCGCTACTGTTGTGTTCCGGTTTGAAGGACATTGAAGCCAGTGAAATTACTGGGCCTTATGAGACTTAACAACTTTTGTCTCGGGGTGACGAGCGCAGTCCAGTGTCATGCAGTTCTTTGTTATTTAAAGTTCTGTGTGGCGTTGCTTCTGTTTATGAACAGGCGTGGCGCTTACCATCAGGCGAGCGACCTGCTCGTCTCGTCATTCAAGCCGATAAAAAAATATGTCGTTTTGCATATGCTAAGTTCCCAGGTTCAATCTCGTACCTCTTTAGTCTTTACTATCAAAGTTATTAAAGGTCATTTATATTTACCTACATTGCTCATGTATGCCTAATTAAATATGCTAATTTACATAATATTTACATGTTTCCACTGGTGACTAATAATGTTGAATTATCTTAGATCAAAAATTGCCGTAATTTACATAATGTTACGTGTAAACTACTTCCAAGAATTCTTGGATAGTGCCATTAAGGTTTCAAAAGATCTCTTTAACTGTTGTGTTCTAAATATTTTTCTTGAAAACCTGATTTAAGACTGCCTCGGTGGCGAATTTGGAATGCCTACGCGGTATGACTGAGGCTGAAGCTGAGGTCTCGGATTCGTTCCCTGGGTAGGATAAAAGTGGGGTTCTCTATCACGAAATGCTCAGTGTCAGCCCGGAGTCTGGAATTGTGGCCGTATGGCGATAGGCCAATCAATCTCAATCAGTATTTATTGTGCATACCGTCATAACAATTCATTTTCTAATTCCCGCGAAAGCTTATGAAACCGCTGATCAAACCACTCCACAATTAATTCAACAGGTCACCCGATCCCGTAAATTCCGACTACAATTGTGTAAAGGTTAATTGAAAAGTTAATTCGGTTCATGATGGAAGATCTACGTCAGTGGGTTGGGAGAGGTCAAAACTAACATCTAGTCGTGAATCTCGTGGCGTTAAATTAATTAGAACATTATCGATGCCCTATATACGTCGAAGTTTATAATCGATGGTCATTTGTATGGAAGTTCAGAGATTTACGCCCGGTTTGTGAAAGGCTGATCCAATCAACATTCAACTAACAGAATTTTGATTTGACATCGCTGTCAAATCAATTCGAGTTCCTGAAACGTTATTTACCGAAAAAAATGATCTCTTTTGATCGGCATGAATGGTCGGCAAGGGGTCCATGATTTTTCTGATATTGTCGGCGTCTCTGGGAGTTGGAAATCACTGCCAGGTGATCCACTTCCTTGTTTGTCGGAATTTGCTTTAAAATAGTATTTACTTTTTGTTTTGATACTCTTTTGATTAGAGGTTAGGTCTTTCCATTCACTATGCTAGACTTAGCAATTTAGTACTACTATTAGTTTCTAATAGACTTCATATATCTTCGGGATCCTTAGGGCGTAATCCCACAATTCTCGCTATATAATACGGGACTAAAATATATATTTTATTGAATTAACGTTTATCAATCTCCTATCTATTTGTATTGATAAGTTATTTCTTTGAAGCCGATGAATTAAGAATTAAGTCTTTTTTATCGATATTGACTATAGACGCATCGAGGATTCTTATGGCATTGTTATGGGTGTTTAGAGGTGATCACTTACCATCAGGACCTACTTGGTCAATTACTTGATATGCTATTGATAAAACTAGTGAAATCCACTACTAATTATAAAAAAATCTAACTTCTACTTGTCATTTTAATCAGTACCAATTCAATAGTGCCACAGTAACACATCATTTCTATTGTTTCAGGAGGCGGGAGTGCCATCAATGGCCTGACACGATGTTCAGAACGGCGTCAGTAGAGGGCTCTGGGCCGAGGACGCCGCCCGCCTACGCCCCACATCCTCCCCACCCACCATACGTCCCTCCCCGCTTTTTCCCCCCACGGATCAGACCACCTCCCCCGCAGTATTGTTTTGACGCAGCAAGATTTGCCTGTGATGCTTCGAAGCCAAGATATCTTGATGTTGAAAGGGAGAGACTTGTGACTCGATGGCTGGCGGAGGCCAACGAAGCTTTAGTAAGACGAGATCGACCTCCAAGGTACAAACCTCGAAGCAGCGAGAGGAGACCTGACTACCTCGAACGACGAGGACCAGAGTGGTCTGACAACTTTCTGCTAGGGAGGAGGAATGGGTCAGTGGAACCTGAAGATGATACCAGTGAAGTGATGAATCTGAAGGAGTTCGTTGATAAGTTCTCGTTGCCTCGGGTAGTGAAGTTCGAAGGGGAGGATAGACCAGTATTATTGTATAGGGTGCTGGAAGCGCATAGGAGAGTGGAGGCGGTGCCGCTGTCGGGGAAGAAGGGCAAGCTGGTCGGCAAGCCGTTGTACATACCGGACTCTTATGATGGTAAGTGATTTTTAAATTAATTGTAAACCTAGTTCATATTTTAACATAACTTTGAAGAGAGGAGAATAGCTATTCTATACGGTGTACAATTACGTACATATTCATATAGATCACGAAATTTATTGTTTAATATTATAGCAGTGACTGGCTAATGGTGAGCGATTTCCACTGCCGTTGAATATCCACAATACCAGAGTAATCATGGATGCGTTGTGGTAGTTTAGGGAAAGGAATAGGGAATTAGGAAAGGGAGGAGCGATTTGGGCTTCCAGATTTAAGTTAAAGACTTAATTTTACAGATGAAGATCAACATTTAAAATCTTAGCTTTAAAAAAAATACGCCTGGTTTCTGAAAAGCTGATCAAATCAGTGATTTGACAGCGATGTCAACTCAAAGTTGTGTTAGTTGAATGTTGATTTGATCAGCCTTTCAGAACCCGGGTGTTTGTCTCTTAATGTCCAATAATTTCAAACCGAAATACAACAGTGCTTATACATTGTTGCTTGGCGGCAGAAATAGACAAAGCGATGGTACCTAATCTCTCAGATACGAGGGACCTACCACATATTTAGTTTGCATTTGCATTACATAAGAGCATCTTTTAAGAGTGAAATATCCTGAAATCTTCGACGGTTGCTGGTTAATATCGATTGGATGGAATTCTTGACATAGATTGTTTACTATGTAACGATTGACATTATGTTTAAATTGTAGTCATAGTTATTGTAATCATCAGTTTATGTATCGTATGTAAGCAATAAGTTGCTTCACAATGAAGTTCACAATAGACAATTGTCGCTGCAAATGGTAGACATTGTCGAACCTAGAATGACTCACCACGCCATTCAATTTTGAATCTTACTACACTCAAAATAGAGTAGTGTGAGGATTGATTACCTATATCACTTAAGATTAAAGAGCTGCACAGTCATAGCATACGTTAATGATTCTAGGATTGTAGTATTGGAGCGGGTATAATTGGCAATACATTATCCAATGCAATGGTTGTGGACGGTTTTTAGGATGTGACATAATCTGGGGAATGTAATAGAACTAAACCTAAGGTCTTTTGAACCTATGAAATTGCCGTCCTGTACGAAAAAAGTTAAATTATTTATTTCCATCTTTTTTATTTCTATCACAAAAGTAACTACCCATGCTATCGATGTATATTGCCAGCGCAGTGGCAATTTATCGATGCCCTTTTTGAATAAATCGGCTGGACGAGCGATGCTGCAAATTCGCGAGCGTGATGGTGAAACACTGTAATCTGATTTAATACCCGAAAGGTAATACAAAATGCCTTACAAGAGTTTTTGCCTTAAGTAGATTTCTTCAAGAAGGGTATCAATAAATTGCCACTGCACTGGCAAAGATGCATCGATAGCATGGGTAGCTACTTTAATTAGTAGAAATAAAAGAGATGGAAAAAAATCTTTAACTATTTTCGTTTTTTACGCATTACAACTGCCCCACCGAGGTTCATTAGTATGAAGTCAGAACTATGTGTGTCACTGTGCAAATGACCCGGTGAACTTTGTACCACCTGAAATTGATTTGATTGTAACTTTTTATAAGCCATTATCAATCCTAATTAACCTTCCTACAAAAGAAGAAGGGAGTGTGAAGAAGTAATTAGGCAGGCCAGCATAATTCAGCCGACCAACGATAGATACAGTGTGTATCGTTGGTCGACATTATTCTTGGATTGCGCTATACTTACCATCACGTGTAGCGTAGCCACTTAAGTCAGCCAGAAAATAATAATAATAACCAATAAATTTTTTTTGGATTGTTCGGTTGCTCCTGTTGATTTTCCTAATTTTATTTTTTTCCTTAACAGTAATGAGGCGAACAGAACACATAAAAAACTGACAGCCTCCGTGGCGTAGCGGGCGAGTAACCGACTGCGAAGCGAGAGGCCGTGGGTTCGATTCCCGCACCGAGACAAATATTTGTGTGGTCCACAAAAATTTGGTTCGGGTCTGGGTGTTGTGGGACCGCAAGTCCCTCGTAGTTCCTGATACCCACGATACAGGTTAACCTAGTGTGGGGTCAGGACTATGTGTGTGACTGTTGGGTGTATTTATTTATTTATTTAAATCCTTGCTCGTAATTTTGTCACCTTGAAATAATATGTATGAGCAATGAGTGCAATGACGACCCGCTCAGAATATGTTTGCATGTCATAATCATAATAAGCTCTATGTATCTAGGCTTTTGAAGGTCCTACGTATGTCGTATCATCAGTCATCACATTTGTATAGTAAGTTACAAAAATTATTGCTTGTGGACTAGATTATCAAGGGTTCCATGTCCAGGTCACTGGGCAGGTTCTCCTTGGGCAGGTCTGTAACAAATCAAAAGTCGAGGAAGTTCCAGCGATAGATATGTGTGTTCCTAAAAAAGACTGAATAAAAAAAAGATATATGTTTTAAAATATAAAATAACGGTTAACAAAACTTAGAAACTGACTTCAAAATAAAAACACTGAGAAGTCAAAAATAACAAATTCTATCTATTCTATTCTGTTTTATTCTGGTTTACTCCGTACTCCGTCATCAGAAGGCCAATTCTCGTAATTTTAAATGTTCAAAATATCATTCCGATCTAGTCTCAGCGTCAAGAAAGTTGCAAATGGCATTCTCTTAAACCAATAATCATGCAATCATATGCATGTAGTAAAAAGTGTTTATTTTAATGTTACAAACAGACACATCTATTGCCCTTATTTATATTCTGCAATTGCCCTTATCCCACTCGTAGTGGGATCAGCGCAACATGCTTTTTAACACACGTTACAGAAAGATTTGTCTTGTAGTTTTTACGACCGGCCACCTGCCTGACGTGAAACCCTCTGGGAAGAAAACACCCAGACCCGACACAAATAATGGTTCACACAAACATTTTGTGTCGCTACGGGAATCGAACCTGCCGCCTCTCACTTACCCACTACGTCACGGAGACTATCAGTCAGTTGATCAATTAAATAGAACCATGTGAACCTGCCATAAATAAATCGTGTTTAATTACAACATTCAAAAACTGTCAATAAAATACATACACAGTCACGCACTCACGCCTGTAATACCCGAAGGAGTAGGCAGAGTTGTAACTAGTACACCCAAATTTCGCCGAGCCTATCTCCGTCTCACGATGTGATAGGGGGCGAACCTATCGCCATACCGGGTACACATTCCAGACTCCGTGCTGATACTGAGCATTTCGTAATAGAAAACCCAATATTAATTTCCCCGACCCGGGGATCAAACCGGAGACCTCAGCGTTAGCTTAATCGTAACGCGTACGCATTACAACTGCGCCACCGAGGCAGTCAATAAAATAAAATTGGTATTTAGTTGATAACTAACAGTTATCTAGTTTATGTAACATTAAAAACGTAACTTGAAAACTAGTTTCCAATTCTCTTCTTAAAATTCAAGGCCTCAGCGCAAATATTTACTGAGTTATTGATTTAATGGCCCAAAACGCGATAGCAAATCTTCGATAGTTCTGCCAAAGTAATAAATTTCAAAACTGTCTTTAATGATGATGATGATGATGATGATGGCCTCCACGACGTGTCCGTCGACGGCGAACCTTGTAGTTCCAGACTAAGTTTTTCGCTGATGTGAGCGAATATGGCTAGCCAGCCCCAATTTGGACTTGAAAGTCCTGTCGCAGGACGCACAGAAAAGTTGCCCTGAAGAGTTGTAAGTGTAAGTGTACACAGTTTTAGGCCTTGCTTTCTGCAGCTGGCGTTTACTGTCAAGGTGTTCGAGGCGGGTTTCCTCAAAGCGTGCACATGATCTACACACGGTGCTACGCCAGTTTGTTCGGTGATGAGCAAGTTCCTCCTCCTACTGTCAAACTGTCTTTAGAAGGATGTGGTGACTAGGATCGAAAAGGGTATGCTGAAATGGTTTGGGCATATGGAGAGGATGGATGAAAGACGACTTACGAAAGGTATTTATCGTGCGAATGTGAATGAATGGTAGGGTTGGAAGAGGGCGCCCGAGGAGAACATATTCGGATCAAATTAATGATATTCTCCGAAAAGGGCACGTCACGAGTACCCTCAACCGACGAAAATGTATGAGAAGATGTATGAATGTGGAAGAGGCGAAAGAGGTGTGTCAGGATCGTAACTTGTGGTACTCAATAGCCTCTGCCTACCCCCATGGGACATAGGCGTGAGTGTATATGTATGTATGTATGTCTTTAGAATCTAATATTCTGTATGATGTAAAATAATGTGCCTCGGTGGCGCAGTTGTAAAGCGTACGCGTTACGACCGAGGCTGACGCTGAGGTCTCAGGTTCGCCTCCTCCGTCGACGTCCCAAATATGTTTTGGCAGATCCCAACGACTCCATCACAGTCGCTATCGAAGCAACACTTTCCTTGCCCAACCCGAATTGCAATAATAATACGCGACCCTGACATAGGACACACCTGCGAGTCCAAAGAGCTCCCACAACTGGCCTTCGGCATAATGATGTGTAGAGGCGGCCCTAAACTATACTCCCAAGAGATTGTTCTAGCTGAGCTCTGAGCCTTCTAAAAGGCGCCTCTGTGCGTAATCGCTACTAAATACACTATACATATTTCTGGCTAGAGCGCCATAAGCGCCGCCTTTATTGTCAGGCGAAGCTGTAAAAGCAATATAGGCTAACAGCACAAATCCATTCGAAAAAAAGTCTCGGGTTCGATTGTGTGATATATAAATAGTATGCTGCTTACGCACACTAGCCCGGTTTCTGAAAGGCTGATCAATATTAAATTAACTAATCAACTGTCAATTCCCAGGTCAATTCAAAATTGAGTTGCTAGAAGCGTGGTCAACACCTTTGATTTTATACACATGTAAGTTAACATAACTTTTAAATTAACATGAAGAATCGTATTTCAAACACTATTAGAGTTACAACAGATATATAAAAAAAACACTAAATAACGTTTCAGCAACTCAAATGTATTTTTTTATACAAATATACATAGGCCGACAAACGAGCAAGTGGGTCACCTGATGGTAAGTGATCTCCACCGCCCATGAACGCCCACAATAGTAAAAAAAATATGGGCGCGTTGCCTACCTTAAAGGAAAGGGATAATTAAGGGATTGGGAAGGGGAGGGGAATATCTCACTCACCGTACGAAACGCAGCAGCAAGCTCCTACTTTACGCCGGATTTTTGTGATACAGTGGTAATGACCCGGACGAGCCGGCCCATTGATGCTGTAGACAAAACTGTCTACAGCGTGGCTCTACCACTCAAACTGGTTGGTGCTCCACGCTCAATATATCATTATATAAAACTACCTTAGAACAGATTCCGGTTAATCTAAACAGCTACTGTAAGATAAGCATCTAAATTGTGTTCAGTAAGTGTATAAAGATATTCAGAATATTAACTGCATCGGGAGTTGAACTTGTGACCTCACGGTGCCGCGTTCGCACCCGCACCGTTAGCACAATGTAGAAATTGTAGTGTATGTATTTTTAAATATATTTTTATTTAAAATGTACAATTACATTAGACACTTAATAAAACTAAAACTTTTTAACATAGTAAAATTGGCTATCGCTCAGGGCACAATCTCTTACAGGCAACAATATGTATTGAATAATATTTTATAGTATTTGTTAATTTATTTGGCTGCCTCGGTGGCGCAGTTGTAATGCGTACGCGTTACGACTGAAGCTGACGCTGAGGCCTCGGATGCGATCCCCGGGTCGAGTAAAAGTGATATTGGGTTTTTCTATTACGACATGTTCAGTATCAGCCCGGAGTCTGGAATTATGCCTGATATGGCGATAGACTCGCCCCCTATCGCATCATGGGACGGAGATACGCTCGGCGAAATGTGGGTGTACTCGTTACACCTCTGCCTACCCCTTCGGGGATTACGGGCGTGAGTGCGTATCCATAATTTATTTGGCTGCCTCGGTGGCGCAGTTGTAATGCGCACGCGGTACGACTGCTGTGCTGAGGTCTCAGGTTTGATCGCTGTGTGGCATCATCCCGGAGCCCAAAATTGTACCCGGTATGGTAATACCAAAAATCATAAAAAGTAAAAATTTCAAGTTTCAATATCCGAGTCCTTAACATAAAGCTACTTCAACACAAAATTTGTCACACAATTAATTCAAATGGCCAATTAAGGGCCCTCATAGGTCTCATTTACGAGGCCTTGCAGCGGCCTTACGGCGTGGGAGAACCGGCCTAATGGTAAGCCTTATAAGGCTTGAGGCCGCAGCCTTAGGATGTACGTGTATGCCTCATGTGAATTGTTTGAGCAATTATTTTTTTTAATTTGACGTGACAAAGGAGTTTATTTCCTCTTAAATTCGAACGGCCATGCGGTGGCCATAATATGTGTTTGTCCTAAAAAGAGACTAAAAGCAGATTTATTGTGGTCGCGTCAAGCGTCAGAGACGCGAGTGTCAGTGAAGCTGTGCGTCTGCGCGTTAATACTAACTAATATGCACTACAAATCAATGGATAAAGCTATGGTTTTACAAACGCAGTACGGCGTCTAAAAAGAAACTTAGAAATTTAAAACACGCGGTCATTTCTATAGCGAAAAAAACACTTATCGTATGTCACGCCTGAATCCCTGATGTATGTAGGCATAGGTACAACTAATGCACTCATGCATGCACCGGGCACAAATTCTAATCCCAAGCAATCCATGTGTGATTTTCGAATCGAAATCTCGAACAAATTTGAGATTGCCCCATCTGGGATTTGAACCTAGGACTCGAGGGTTTTCAGCTTACTTAAGTACGCTGTGAGTTGCAACTATACCAAGGAGGCGAAAAAATATAAAAAATTGGCAAAGGTAGCATTCTCATACAGCCAACCTAAAAAAGTTTTTACTAAAGTAGCAAAACCCTTCTAACTATGGCAGCGTTCGTAGTCAACAGTTGGCTAGCTAGTAGGGCTAAGGTCGCGACCTCGCCGTCTATACGGTACTCACTAATGGGACGTTGCACCCGACCTCCATGGACCCTCATAATTGTGTAAACAAAAACTACTGGCCGTTACGTTTCATTGCACGCAGTAAATTGAAAAAAGAAAATGAGTGTGTTTGAAATTCGAATATTTTTTCATGTGCATGAGTAGTTTTTATTCTATGTACAACAATGGGATGGTTTTTGGCGGGAATTTATTTTATTTTATTTTATTGTATAAGGTACAGTTACAGACTACAGACTAGACAGCATTAGATCTATATTATTTAAGAGTTAATTAAGCCTGAAGTCCACTTACAACTATACACAGCATTTAAATATAAAGAATACGCACGAAAATCAAATTCTTATAGTTCGGTTGATCTCGTTTTTTAATTATTTTCTAAACTAGTTTAAAGTTGTGTTTGTTGTATAAATGTGGCGTGGTTTTTGCAATAAATATTGACGGTGATGGAATCACTGAAAATGGTGAATTTAGGTGATTTTTGACCAAGTGGATTGATCGACTTTGTTCGTTTCGTTCGATCCGCTTGGAGCAAATCGTCTATGAATCACCGTACTGGAAGGAATTGACATCAAAACTTTGAAATCGGTCACAGTGGTGCTTCGTTTTTGTGATTAAGTACTTCAAAATGTATTAAATACTTGTAATTGGCTGGCGAAGCCAAAATTAAACAAAAAAAAAAAACAAGGCTATGCTTATTTTCTTACTTATTTTAAAAAGTCGATTATTGAAGAACATCAACGAATATTATGAAAGCCACGTTTAAAGAAGTATTTATTATAATGTGATCAAACCAAGCCACGCCACTTATTAACTTCTAAAATATAGGCCAAATAAATTTTATCTATCGACAATATGATATTTTAGAGATGTTGTTCATTCTTGCCATGTTTTATTCTGTCGTGTGGCAATTCTTGGCTAATTGACTTGATGTTTCGTAAAGATAAATCAATTTAATAACATAAAAATAGATAGTAAAAACTGGTACTATAAGTCTTAGACATATTTCTTTACTCTGTACCTGGCCTTTAAATACCAAAGAGTATATAAAAGTTATGGAAACTTCATACATTTCTGAAACATTATTATTAATATGATAAACGTTTTGGAAGACTAAAATCTAATTTCAATAAACTTCATGCAGAGTTTCCCACTGAAGGTCAGTGCCATTTCTAGCACATGTGTGACGTAGAACCGTTGGGTTCGTAAAACGCAACTTATCGTAATGCACCTCTGTGTTTACATGCGTCGTAAAGAGAAACAATTGAAATATGTAAGCAGGGGCGGACTTGGGCGGCATTTGGGGGGTCTATCATAAAGACATATTAGTGACTGTGAACTTTTTATATTCAGTTCCAGAATTGTAAATGGATATAATGTATATAATGTACAGCTAAACTCATTTTGTTTTATTTTTGTAAGTTTTATTTACTTAGTCGGAAATATATTCATTAATAAATATTCAAATTGATACAAACATTAACTTATTTCAATTTAACCGTGCATCATTATCATCGTCAATTTATATAATTAAATTAATATTATTAGTTAGATATTTAGGGTTGATTATTAAATTACTATTATGTATTCACGAGCAAACATCGGTGACCAAGCTAGCTGTCATGCTCAATAACAAAGTGGAGTCTTTCTTTCTTTCTGCCTGACATTATCCCGGCTTAGTGCCAGGGCCCGGCTTCCTAATAGGACGCCTCCACTTCTAACGGAAACTAGTAGGGGGCATTGCCCATATATACCCCCCTCCAAATCCCTGCCAGCACCCAAGCCACAATGCATGCCTCGTCACGGCCAACCAGATGAATCATATATTCAAAGCGCACTATGGCTGGTCGTGAATCTACCTTAATAGCTTCCTTAATGAGAATAAATAATCAAGCACATAAATCTTTAGTTATTACATTTCAATCGATATATTGTAAACTCCAAGTGGTAGAGCCACGCTGTAGACACTTTTGTCTACACATTGAATGGGCCGGCTCGTCCGGATCGTTACCACTGTCTCACAAAAAACCAACGTAAAATAGCAGCTTGCTGCTGCGTTTCGTACGGTGAGTAAGATATCCGGAGGCCCAAATCCCCTTCCCCTTTCCAATCCATTTATTACCCCTTTGCTTTAAGGTCGGCAACGCGCCCATGATTCTTTTGGTATTGTGGCCGTACATAGGCGGTGGAGAACACTTACCATCAGGTGACCCACTTGCTCGTTTCCGACCTATACAATAAAAAACAGCTGATTCTTAAAAAAATATGATGTGCGCGCAAAATGTATAAATATGTAACTACACAATGATTGTCTATAGGTATGTAACGGTGGCTGAAACTTCACTTTAACGCCCGGTTATTTAACAGTGATGAGCCTTTGAGAACCTGGGCGTTAGTCTACATATTTAGAAACTCTAGCACACACGTTAAACGTGCACAAATCAATGAAAAATACGAATATATCGTTTTAGTAACAAGGCATATTTGTAGTATTAACAAAAATACGAAATGTCGTAGCGTTTTGCGAAAATCATATTAATGGGGGACTCTATCTCCCTTTATCCCCTACCCAAATTCCTTGCAGCAATGGCAATGCCCGTCGTGCTAGATTAATAAATTTAATCAAATTAATTTATTACAAATATAACACTTTACTAAATTTTATTTGTGATATAATAAATTTCGCAACATTTCTAAAATAATAAATACACCCAAAAGTCACACACATAGTCCTGACCCCACACTACGTGAATCTGTATCGTGGGTATCGGGAACAACGAGGGACTTGCGGTCCCACAACACCCAGATCCGAAACAAATATTTGTGCATCACACAAACATCGATGGGAATCGAACCCACGGCCTTTCGCTTTGCAGCCGGCTACACGCCCACCGCGCCAAAAATAAGCAAAATGCTCAATAGGTATCTCAACAATGGGGGCTCTATCTCCCCTTATACCCCACCTAAATCCCGCGCAGTACCCAAGCCACAATGCATGCTCCGTCACGGCCCACCAGATGAATCATATAATCAAAGCGCGCTATGGCCGGTCCTGCTTTCAAGTTCTATTATGAGGACTTTATTAAGGATATTAATATTGTATAGAACTGGATGGAATATTAATGGTTCCGTCTATACTGAACAGGTTGTGGCATAGGAAATATTAATGATAATTTTATGTATGTGCGTAAAAATTATACTTTACTAGCTTTTGCTCGTGTCTCCACCCGTGTGAACAGCCTTTTCCGGGATAAAAAGCCTATAACCGTTACCATGGTCGCATCTATCTCTGTACCAAAATTCATCGAAATCGGTTCAGCGATTTAGGTGTGAAAGCGTAACAAACAAACTCACTTTCGCATTTATAATATTAATTAGGACTAGCTTTTGCTTAAGGCTCCGTCCGTGTGTTTGTTGTATTGCTACGGGTTTTTTTTGTCTTTTGTTGCGGTCTACCGGTGTGCTAAATTTCATCTAAATCCGTTCAGTCGGTCAGGAGTGATTGATTAACAAACATCCTCGTTGTCACATATTTTTTAACATGAGTTTTTTTATTTTTTGTTATTGCAAAAGCCGGCAAACGAGCCAGAGGGTCACCAGATGGTAAGTGATCTCCATCGCCCATGTAAGCCCACAATACTAGAAGAATCATGGGCGCGGTGCCGACCATATAGGAAAGGGATTAAGGGATTGGGAAGGGGAGGGGGATTTGGGCCTCCGGATATCTCACTTACCGTACGAAACGCAGCAGCAAGCTCCTACTTTACACCAGTTTTCTGTGAGACAGTGGTAACGACCCGGCCGAGCCGGCCCATTCATGCTGTAGACAAAATTGTCTACAGCATGGCTCTACCACTCGTTAAAAGATAATATTCTATATAGAATGTTTAGTGGCCAACCTAGTGTCCAAGTTTGCATGCCCTCCGACTTGGCGTACTGACTGCTGTCAGTTGATAAAATCCGGGACCGAGTTTTTGCGTGCTCTCCGAAGCACGAAGACGCTCAGTTGAAATACCACTAAGCGGTCACCCATCCATAGACTGACCGCGCCAAGGGTTGCTTGAGTCGCTAATCGTTTACCGATTAATGAGTGCAACTTAGGCGGAGCAGTTAAAAAGTATAATGTCTAATAATGTATGTAGGTCAAAGATTAACCTTTCAGGCGAGAGGTTCCGCGGATCGCCGTAGATCGCAACTTTTCGCCGCGCGACAATGGCAATAAAAGATTCCCCGCGAAACGCGAATCCGCGCGCCGAGGTCATATTAAGAGTAAGCGAGATGATAATATTAAGTTACGGTCAATTGACCGCAATTTAGTGGTACAAATTCTATATACCGCGCAGCTTGTCTAGTAGTATACATTAAAGTCTTTGATGTAGGTATATTTTTTTTCGCCTGAATGATGAAGACATGCAATTCGCTTGCCTGATGGTAAGCACGCTTGTTTACAGTAACACTACTCAGAACTTTGAATTATGAAGCACGGGCACTGCACTGACCCATTTACTTGTTTGCTTCCGAATTAATAAAAAGTTCAGAGTTATTCTACAGGCGAGATGGTGGCCAAACGCAAGCCTACTTCGAATAAAAAAAAAACACTGTTATAGTCACTCATGTATGTGAATACATCATGTATGTAGTGACTTTTGAAATGGCTGCAACTATTGACATTTCCACGACCCCATTATGTTAAACTACTTAACAATTCTTGCAAAGTCATCAGAATACCGTTAATTTACTGAGTGGTATCCCCATTCTTCGCCAACTAGGTATCTCTCTATTATAAAAAAAAGTAACTGGCGCCGCCGCCACCGCCGCCACTGCCAAAAGCTTGTTACGCTATCTCCTCCGAAACCGCTGGGGGTATGGGGTCGAGACGGATGCCAATCGATGCAGAATAATGTGGGGAAGAAAGTAAGATATGTCTCATATTCATCGGACTTTAAGTTTTGTTTTTTATTTTATGTTTTGTGGAAAAACATGGGCATAGCTCCTAGTTTATTAAAAGATAAATACTTCATCAACAAGTCGTTACATAACCTCAAGACGACCAAAAAGTTCCGTGTAATTTGAAGTCGGGCGACTAAAGAGTTTCTGTCACTCTTCCAAGACTACGATCTTTTTCTCATTAAAAACGTCCTTAATGTCGCTGGGCGTGAGAAGTATGCTAAACAAGCATCACTCGGTTCCCGCCATTCCCTTTCATAGGCAGAACAATGGCATTCTCTTGCCTGTATCATCGGACGATCTGAATCACGCGTTCGCTGCCCGCTGAATACAAATTTATTTTTACTAAATTCAAAATGTATTTTAAATTCTATTTTTTAAGGAATAAGAGCCAGTGTATGTTTTGTAGTGGTAAAGTTATGTTGGTTTTATGCAGTCGAAGTTGGCACGTCCATCCCTCTGGTTAGGGATGTTGTTGAATTTAAAAAGTATAAATTCGAAATTTAAATTTATTTGTTGTTGATTAACTAGGTTGATGTACGGGATTTTTGTAAGCTAAGGTTTTATGAGCAAAGAATATATTTATAACATTTTCAACCGACGAAAAAACGGAGGAGGTTCACAATTTCACGCGTATATACAACATATATTCTATCTATAATAAAGAGTATATATCAAAGTTGGTCCCATTTTAATTTCAATACGTAATTCCACCCCTAAAGGGGTGAAGTGGATGCAAGATTCAAACTTCGTCATTTATGCACCGAGTTTGATAGTTCTTAAAATAATTCACTAAAAATAGTGAAATAAAAACTTATTGACAAAAAAAAAAAGCGATAAATAAAAATAAACAATTTTGAGTCGGTGCTATTACAATGTAATGTTAAAAGGTATGTGTAAAAAGGTAGTAGATAGGTTTCGGATATCGCACTCTTTGATCGCATTCACCGTATGAAACGCAGCAACAAGCTGCTACTTTAGAGAGCCGGCCTATTCATGCTGTAGACAAAACTATCTACAGCGTGGCTCTACCACTCAAAAAATAGAGTGAACTTACTAACTAGGTACTTATAGAAGGTAGATGTCCAAACAATGCATACTCACAATCGTAAGCTGAAGATTCGCTAAGTGTGATATGTTCACTTGCAATGTACACAAACGCAAATGAAATGACAGCTAAAATGTAACAAAAAATTTGGTAATTTGTAGATGGGCAAACTTCTTTCATACATTGATTTATAAGTGAGGATCATAAACATAATATGGTAAGTAGTTATTAGTATGGTCATTGTAGTTTGGAGCCATATATGACTCCAATAGATCGGATAGATCGGCTTAAATTTCGTGTGTGTACTTCGTTTCTGTTATTCTAAGGACCGAATTCTGAAACGCAACTCAAGCATTTAAGATCTTGTTATACATGTTTTTATTTTTTATTGTATTGTATAGGCCGAATAACGAGCAAGTGGGTCACCTGATAGTAAGTCAACACCACCGCCCAAGTACGCCCACAATATCAAAAGAATCATGGGCGCGTTGCCGACCTTAAAGGAAAGGAATAATTAAGGAATTGGGAAGGGGAGGGGATTTGGGCCTCCGGATATCTCACTCACCGTACGAACCGCAGCAGCAAGCTGCTACTTTACGTCGGTTTTCTGTGAGACAGTGGTAACGACCCGGACGAGCCGGCACATACATGCTGTAGACAAAATTGTCTACAGCGTGGCTCTACCACTCGTAAAAGTTATACATGTCAAAATTGTTATACATGTTAAGACGCTATCTGTCAAAATTGTATGAAAATAAGTAACCGTTACACAGTCGACCGCTGAGTAGCTTTTCATTATTCGGGCGTAAGAGAGTGAAATAATTACCTCATTAACGCAGCGCCATCTCTTAACAGTGACCCGAAACTAAAATGACCGCGAAAATGAACGAAAACCGAAACTAATGTAACAATTAAAAAATAAACAAATCTTGTCGTTGGATTATGAAATGTAGGATTCACGCGCATTAAGGCTAAGGCTGTAGCATGTAGAGAAACAGATAAAATCCACGTTTCCTATGCAATGGCTTCCTAACTTGCGTAATATCTCAAGGATGCACATTTTCATTTACTGTATGACAGGTCAAGGAAATTGTTTTTTATGCCACGGCTTTTACAGATCTTAATTTAAATTGATATTAAGATAATTATGTCGGGAAGATGTTTGATCGCTTGAAAATAACGAGGTAATCGTCCAGTTCACTCGGATCTTACAATCACCATCCACGAAATCAGATCAACAAAATACTAAAAAGCTAAAAATAAACATATTTGAGTCGGTGCTATTATAATTTAGTGATCAATTATTGAAATATATTATTAATCTCAAAACTGCTTATTTTTATATTTGGCTTTTTAGTCTTTTTTGAATCAATTTAATATTTAGTTTTTATCAGTAGTGAAAGAATCATCAATAATGGCACATAAAGCATCAAGCATAAGCGCTGTTATGTTTCGGTTTGAAGGACATTGAAGCCAGAAATTACTTAGCATCCATATCTCGGGGTACGAGTGCAGTCCACTACCATACAGTGCTTTATAATTCAAGGCGATGTGTGGTTTTGTTTCTGTTTATGGATAGACGTAGTGCTTACCATCACTCGACCATCTTGCTCGTTTAGTCATTCAAGTTAATAAAATAAAAAAATACATGCAGGTCTTTTGCAAAAAAATACAGCTTTATTCAAAGCGATAAATCAGAACCAGTCATCGATAAAAAACCACGTCCGTCTGCATTGCGCCTAGCTGCGGCCATAGACACATAGTATCTATGCTGCGGCGGGTTTCACGGGACCGCCACTTACGGCGCAGTGTTATTTAACTAACTGTACGCTCATTACCGACACACGTGCGCGTGCGCACCGGGATAGTGACGGGACTGTGTGTAGATTCTAGTGGGGTCGAGGTTACAAAACAATATTTGTATTTTTCAATCTATCGCCTCATAGTTGCAGCGTATTAAGGCTGATATACCGTGAGGTGCTGGATTCAAATCAAACTGGGCAATCACAATTATAGTTTTAATACATACATACGCACTCTCGTCTGTACCAGTACGTCTACATTTCGCCCAGCTTATCTTCATCCCATGATGGTTAGGAGGGAAGTCTATCGCCATACCGGGCACAATTCCAGACTCCGGGCTGATACTAAGCATTATGTGATAGAAACATCCAATATCACTTTATCCGACCCGGAGATCGAACCAGAAACTTCAGCATAGCAGTCGTACCGCGTACGCATTACAATTGCACCACCGAGGCAGTCAATTTGGGATTTTGATTCAAAAATTACTTGTAAGTTGGAATTTGTGGCTCGTCCTGCAGCAAAAACAGCGATAGCTCAGCGGGGAGTGGTATGTACGTCGAGACAAAAGTCGCAGGTTCGAAACCAGCCCCAAGAGCATACACCTCTGACTTTTCCAAGTTACATGTGTATTAATCGTTAATTATCGCTTATTTTAAGGGTAAAGGACACATTAATGCATCCGTAAGTTCTCCAAAAGAATTTCGAATTTTTACTGCCTGGATAGGCAGACGAGCAAACGGGCCACCTGATGGTAAGTAGTCACCGCCGACCATAGACTTCTGAAATGTCAGGGCACAGCAAAGCCGCTGCCTACCGTTGAAAGTATATGAATTCTGCCAATCCACATTACGTCAGCGTGGTGGACTAAAGCCTAACCCCTCTCATTCAGCAGAGGAAACCCACGCTCAGCAGTGGGTCATATATAATACAGGACTAGTATTATTATTATAGGAACCTCTGTGTTCATGGTTAAAATCAATAAGGTCAAACTAAAAATCGCCCCATTCAAATCCTAATATATTCACAACGCAGTAACGAGCACGTAAAGATGAGAATCAGTTGAATACTCGGTTGTAACTGTACTGACCGTGGTACTGCCCTGACCAGCCTTAATGGCCCGTGAAACAATATTTTACATACATACATACAGACGCACTCACGCCTGTAATCCCCGAAGGGGTAGGCAGAGGTGTAACCAGTACACCCATATTTCGCCGAGCGTATTTCCGTCCCTTATGTGATAGGGGGCGAGCCTATCGCCATACCGGACACAAATTGCAGACTCCGGGCTGATACTGAGCATTTCGTAATAGAAAAACCCAATACCACTTTACCCGACCCGAGGATTGAACCCGAGACCTCAGCGTTGGCCTCATTCGTAACGCGTACGCATTACAACTGCGCCACAGTGGCAGTTTTTGATACCGGTAAAAAAAATTGTACTACTAAACCATACACAAACGCGGCAAACTTCTCATACGGTGTCGCATTGCGCCACCATAACAATCATATAAGACAAGACAAACACGCTGTTACGACACACAACACAATGGACAAACATTTCTGATTCTAAACCGTTTTTTTTAATTATGGCTTTGCATTATTTATGCATATAGCCTGATAACATATACCGCCTGTCTTGGTATGGGCATGTTAGAAGAGAAGAAACATGTGTGGGTAAGAAAGTGATGAATATGAATTTTGATTGATGGAAAGGTAGAGCAAGGCCAAAGAAAAAGTGGATGGAGTGTGTGAGGAAGGACATGAACGAAAGAGTGGTGAATGACGAGACGTCGGCTGATAGACATGTATGGAAGAAGAAGACATGCAGCGCCGACCCTTTGGGGTCTTTTAATTAGAATTGGGACCAGGGCAGGAGAATGATGATAGCCAATGACAAGTATTTATTATTATCAAGTATTCACAACAGCGATGAAACACCTGTGTGGCCGATTTCAAAGTCTTGTAGGAGTTATGGTGTCAATTCCTTTCAGTACGACGCTTTTCTCCAATGGCAGAATTCCCACCAAATCTCCCTAAATTATTAACATTTGAAGTAGTAACTTTATTTTACCCGTTGCCGGTTGCCCGTTGCCGACCATAAAGGAAAGGGTTAATTAAGGTATTGGGAAGGAGGGGCGGATTTGGGCCTCCGGATATCTCACTCACAGTATGAAACGCAGCAGCTAGCTGTTAATTCACAGTGATTTATTAGGTTTACGCGAATATTAGACATTGAAATAAAACTAGATTATACGGATTTTATCGCGGTTTAATTTTTCACGTTGTTGTTGTGTGTGTTGCTGTTAATTCACGTTGGATTTCTGTAAGATATTGGTAACGACCCGGTTGAGCCGGCCCATTTATGTGCTGTAGACAAAACTGTCTACAGCGTGGCTCTACCACTCAGAAAACATGTATAAATCTCGAGCCGCTCTTACTTTATTTCGTCATGTACGAGACAAATGTACTAGCTCTTGTACATTCTACTCAACACTAGTCTACTAACAGCGTACCACGACTGACAACCGTAAGAGGTTCAATCAGGTCGAGTAATCAGATTTCGTTTTAATTTTCGATTCGAACAATGACGCATGAATTGCCCGTGATTAGAGTATGTGGTTGGGCGTGTAAATAGCCCAACCACGAAACGAGCCAAGGGGCTCGGTCGAGCAAAACCACCTATACGTTCCCTCTAGGCGAGCACAACGAAGGTATTGGTCTGCGTGAAAAAGTGTACCACCAACCTGTAATCCAGAGCCGGGCACACCACTCCGTGATCGTCAGGCAGCTCGCAGACGGCGCTCCGCTGATCTTCCACGGGCCGTGCGCCGGGTGAAGCGTAACGAAGTCGATGGTGGCGACGAAACAAAACTATGACGACTGGTGTCGGTGCATAATGTGTCCGTGTAGCGAGAGAAAAGTATATGGAAGAATAGTGTATTAAAGAGAAAATGGTAACTCGCAAGTGCGAAGAAAACCGGACGAAAAAAAAGATGAAAGTAATTTTTAGAGTAATGACAAGAAGAGACAAAAGAAGAGATTACAAAAAAGATGTGACGTTTGCCTGCCCGTATCAAATCAACGGAGCACGCAAACGAGTCCGGCGGCCATGGAGGTGATACGCCTAGCTCGCGCCAAGCAGGTTGGATAAACAATTCCACCCAGACCATGCCCACGCCGATAAGTCAACCTAGAGGAACACTAGGCGGCTCCACCAGTATGTGTCGCCTACCATAAGCTATCCTTTTCCTTTAAGGTCGGCAACGCATCCATTATTCCTCAGGTACTGTGGATGTTCATGGGCCGTTGAAATTACATACCAACTGGTGACCCACTTGCTCGTTTACCGCCCTCTTCTATATAAGACTAACCCCCGTATTTTTAAACGATACTATGAGCCCGAAAGCATAGTGACTATTTCTCTAATAGTCATTGGTTAGTTTTTGGCGCTAAATAAAAACAGACCAATCATGTACACAGAATCCGACACTCGGCAAAGAGCTTACTTAAGAGTTGTATATCAATATGGACATTAAAGCCAGTAAATTTAATCGTAGTAGGTACTGTTAATGCTAGGTGTAACAACTAACAAGGTAAGGCGTTGTCCGGAACACCGGCAACTACCCGTGACGACCTTACGCCGATTTCACTACACATTATCCGCAATTAAGCATTAATTCACTTAGGATTAATCATTCATTACTCTGTGGGTGCGCTTTTAACTGAATAGAATAACATTTGCGTTGCGCAATTGTTTTTTGTAAACACTGCACTGTGTTACGCAGGCCGATGAAATGCGATGAGTGAGCAAGGCTCTATGAATGCCATATAATAATCTAGCTCTAGCTAGACTCTTCCTCTTTTTTTATTTATGGCTTCGTACTATTATGCATTTCGCCAATAAAATAAGTGTATTATATTTTCTAGCCTTCGCAAAAACTATGAAACACCGGTATGGCCAGTCTTGTTGGAGTTTTGGTATGAATTCCATCCAGTACGATGTTTCATAAATGATTTTTTCCAAACGGATCGAAGAAACAAAGTCGGTCAACCCGTCCGGACCAAGACGCTCAAAATTCACTTATCTAATGTTTCCATACACTTTTCATCACCATTGGTGTTTATTGCATAAAATCACACCACTTTTATATAACAAACCCCACTTTAAACTAGTTTAGGAAAACATATATACGGTCGACCACACCATCAAAATTCCCGCCAAAACTATCCTGGCTAGATTCTGTCCGGGTGGAAGTCGCAGAGAATTTTTAAGCCCCGTTTATATGTGGAGATTTTCTCGGAAAATAGTCATTTACAAGGACGCGTTATAAGATTCTTATTTGCGAATTGCTGACGCGGCCTCGTCAGAGTAACTACACTGGACTAAATGTTAAGTACAGTGCAGTTCAAATATAATGTCCACCGTTAAGAAATATTGCGTTCCTTGATGGTCGGTAGAAGTTACTGGATATATTGACAGCCTCCGTGGCGCAGTGGGCGAGTAGTCGGCTGCGAAACGTGAGTCCGTGTGTTCGATTCCCACACCGAGAAAAAATGATTGTGTGAACTACAAATATTTGTTTCAGGTCTGGGTGTTGTGGGACCGCAACTCCCTCGTAGTTCCTGATACCCACGATAAAGGTTAACCTAGTGTGGGGTCAAGACTATGTATGTAACTGTTGGGTGTATTTATTTATATACTGAGTGACCCCGGAATGTGACTCGCCTGTACGAACCACTATGACCGGTTTTTCACCATATGTAATGCTCATATTCTAATTATTGGTATATTTAGTGAAACGCTTTCATTTTCTGCACGCGCACCGGAACGCGCCTATGCGCTTCTGGTTTTAATTTACATCGTAACGTGGAATTATTATAAATTGATATTGTAAGCAATAATCTGTTAGGAATTTATAAATATTTTAATGATCATCTTATGTTTGTACATATATTCAATGCATTGTCAAATAAAAAATCTCGCTTTCGTAGAAGATGGCATTATTTTTTTATTTTTGCTTTTTATAGCATAGGCCGGCAAACAAGCAAGTGGGTCACCTGAGGGGCTAATGTAAAGGTATCGAGGGCTCGATAGATAATTCCTTAAATATCATTGGTCTATATTCCATATATATTAGTTTCTTTTACGTACTATAGAGGCGCTGTACCAAAATCTCATAGAAATTGTTGTCGATGACAGCCCGAATAACTTTTCGCAAATTTTCCGTGCTAGCCCCTCTGATAGTAAGTGATCTCCACCGCCCATGTACGCTAAAAATATCAAAAGATTTATGAGCGCATTGCCGACCTTAAAGGAAAGGGATAATTAAGGGATTGGGAATGGGGATTACTCACCGTACGAAACGCAGCAGCAAGCTGCTACTTTACGCCGGTTTTCTAACTTGGTAACGACTCAGACGGCCCATTCATGCTATAGACAAATGTATCAACAGCTTGGCTCTACCACTCTAAAAAATACCGGCTTAATGCCAGGGTCTGTTCTCGTACCATAGATTTGACGGTATTCGGTATTATATGGGGTGACCCGTCATCTGACCTCCACAACTCTCAACGGGAACCAAGTTTCTTCGTCCATTAATCAGCAGGTTGTACCACATGCAGGTGAAGTTGACTTTGACCCTAAGGTGTTGCTATCCCACTAACACACCAAAAACAAAAAACCAAAAAAAAAAAAAAACATATACTGGACTGAAATTTGATAGGCAACCCATATGCAATATATTTACTGACATATTAAATTAAATATAAAATACGTTTCATCAAATAAACATCTCGGTGAAGGTCGTTGTATGACGGGATCCTATACTATATGTGTCTCCTGAAAACTATTATAGCCAATTTGGTAGCTAAGCGACGAAATGGAATTAGAAAATGGAACAATGGATCCTTTCGCACGCAATCGATTATCGCTACATATAACATAACGTAACATTAGGAATGGATAGTTTTTAAATTCGTTGCGTAAGCGAATAATCGAGTAATGAAGTCGCATCGAACAAACCAGTTCTAGGTTCGAGTGTGCTTGATCTGAAACCGCCGTGGAGGTGTGAACGCGACACGAATGGATGCGGTTTGGACAAAAAATGCTGATTATCAAATATTACTAGCTTCGTGAACAACCTTTTTCGGGATAAAAGTAGCCTATAACTGGGATAAAAAGTAGCCTATAACCGTCACCAGCGACCCATCTATCTCTCATTCATCAAAATTGGTTCAAAGATTTAGGCGTGAAACAAAAAAACTCGCTTTCGCATTTATAATATTAGTTAGGATAGTTTTTTTATTTCATAAATACGCTGAACAGGGTCCATAACCAAAATTCTTCCCCTGTTATACTGACTGAAAACTGCACGGTGGTATTCCTTAGTGCAAGTGCGATGATCCTAGGGGAACTTTAAATGCTGCCGGACCCGCCCATAAATATCTGTTTGCCTGGAATGACACGAGTTACAGTGCACACCTGCGTAATTATATTTTTTCTTAATGCTATGTCACGTAGCCGTTTAGAGTATAAGCGAGGTACCAACATCCAAAGCCCAAAGCCATCCTCACCTGCACGTGGTACACTCTGCTGATTAACGGACGAGGCAGTGGTGAATTTGGTTCCTAGTTGTGGGGGTCAGACAGGGGGTTTCCACACATAATATCAAATCATACCATGATGGAAAAGTGGACTTTGGTATTAAGCAAGGATAACCCCAGGCATTAGAAAGAAAAGGCTATCACGTAGCCAGTAGTAGTTAGTACTCTTTTTAATACCTGAGGCCGGCAAACGAGCTAGTGGGTCAGCTGATGGTAAGTGATCTTCACCGCCCATGAACATCCACCATACTAGAAGAATAGATGCGTTGCCGGATTTTAAAGAAAGGGATAGTCAGGAAAGGGGAAGGGGATTTGGAAATGCAAGCTATTACTTATCGTTGGTTTTCTGTGAGACAGATATAAACCGGTCGAGTCGCCCATTTATGATGTAGACAAAACTGTCTACAGCGTAGTTCTACCATTGACTCAGTTTCTACTGAGTTGGATTATATAACAATAAGAACAAAGTGGAGTTTGGAATTCTGAGAGAATCACGAAATGCATTAGCTTACGGAACGAGTTCTATGACTTTTTAAGATATCTGTTGAAATATTGTTTTAATATGAATATTGGCGGTCAGGATATTAGGTAATACGCAAATCGTGCGACCAATACGCTGGTGTGTGGCAGTATGGGAGGCATAATTCTCGTAACAATCAAGAGAAACAACACTCTCGGTGGCACAAGGTACATCCAGTTTGACACGATTGAAAAAATCAATTGCAGTTCTTTACCATTTTACCATAAATACCCACTCACACCTGCAACCCCCGAAGAGATAGGCAGAGGTGTAACCAGTACGCCCACAATTCGCCAAGGTTATTAAGCATCCATGATGTAATAAGGGGCGAGCCTATCGCCATCATCATCATTCACAGCCTTTCTCATCCCACTGCTGGGCATAGGCCTCTCTTTTTATATGCCATTCACCACGATCCTGCGCTAATCTACTCCAATATCGACCCCCGGTGTTAACAATATCGTCGGACCATCTCGCCGCCGGACGTCCGACATATCGCTTACCTTGTCTCGGCCACCATTCTGTTACTGCCTTACTCCACCTGCCGTCACTTTGCCTATCGCCATACCGGGCACAATTTCAGACTCCGGGCTGATACTAAGCCGGGCTGATTTCGTGATAGCAAAACCCAATACCACTTTTAGTAATCAGCGATAGCTCAGTGGGAAGTGGTACGGACTGTAGAGACAAAAGTCGCAGGTTCGAAACCAGCCCCAGAGCACACGCTTCTGACTTTTCTAAGTTATGTGTGTTTTAATTGTTAATTATCACTTGCGTTAACGGTGAAGGAAACATCGTGAGGAAACCTGCATACCTGAGAAGTTTTCCATAAGAATTTCCAAGGTTTGTAAAGTCTGCCAACCCCCATTAGGCCAGCGTGGTGGACTAAGGCCTGACTCTCATTCAGTAGAGGAGGCCCATGCCCAGCAGTGGGACATGTATAATACAGGGCTAGTAAAAAAAAAAACAATTTTACCCGACCTGGAAACCCGAGACCTCAGCACAGCAGTTGTACCGCATAACAACTACGCCACCGAGGCAATCCACCATTTTTATCGTTGGCAACAAATCAAATGCCCTATCCACTTGTGTTTCCCGCCTCCGGCTGTCCCACTTCGCTGTCGCCGACAGTTTCGACTAACGGTGCTTCGCTTAACTAGCTCGATACGATAACGCAAATGCTCATGGTTGGGGTCCCGCTTTCTTCGACATGCCCTGACCTAATTGGGTATGTAATGGTATCCTGGGTATTTTAAGTTTATTTGCGTTTTAAATGACATATATACGCACTCACGCCTGTACTGTCGAAGTGTAAGCAGAGGGGTAACCAGTACACCCACATTTCGCAGCTTATATCCGTCCTATGATGTGATAAGGGGCGCGACTATCGCCATACCCGGCACAATTATAGACTCCGAGCGAATACTAAGCATTTCATGGTAGAAAACCCCAATATGACTCTACCTGACCCGGAGATCGAACCCGAGACCTCAGCGTTAGCTTAATCTTAACGCGTACACATTACAACTGCACCACCGAAGCAATCCAAAATTTTAAATGAAATTTTGAATGTCAGTTTCTTATTGTGGAAAGTATATCGTATATCTTCTGAGTTTAAAGAAGATAATTGCCTTATTGGTCTAGTAGCAACGGACTGAGGCTGAGAACCTTGAGGACCTGGGTTCAATTCCCAAGTAGGGAAATCATAATTTATGTCATTGTTTCGATTTGAAAAAATAAATAAAATAAAAATAATAAATTTATTGACGAAACAAATATACATGGCGAGTGTGAACGGTACAGTTGGGAGGGGAAGGCCTCGGCGAACTTTCATAGATCAAGTTGGAGATATTCTCGAGAAAGGCCAGGTCAGGAGTACCCTAAACCGACGTGCATGTATGAAAAATTTACTGAGAGTGAATGAGGCCAAAGAGGTATGCAAGGATCGTAGCAAGTGGAAATCCGTTGTCTCTGCCTACCTCTATGGGAAACAGGCGTGAGTCTATGTATGTATGTATGTTTCGATTTGAATAATCATAAATTTACATTCGATATAATAATGAGGAAATTAAGCCGAAATAATTTCTAGCATGCTCGTAGCCGGTATGCGGTTGCACAAAGCCGCGCCATATGAGTTCAGTTTCATAAGTGTTCGGAAATATGTCACCATTCTATGCTAATTGCTAATTGTTGTGTCGGTGTGCTATTACCGGATTAGTCGTTCACCACTTGCGTGTTGCGATTTATGTAGCACTAGCTTTAGCTCGCGGCGTCCACCGCTTGAATGTGTTACATACTGTATAGCACGAATGGACTGGCTCGACCGAGTCGTTACCACTGGCGCACAGAAAACTGACGTAAAGTACGGGCTTGCTGCTGCGTTTCGTACGGTGACTGAGATATCCGGAAGCCCAAACCTCCCTTCTCAGTCCCTTAATTATCCCTTTCTTTTAAGGTCAGCAACGCCGAACGCGCTTATAATTCTTCTAGTATTGTAGGTGTTCATGAGCTGTTGATAAGATCTTGAGGTGTTCATGTGATCACTTACCATGAGGTGACCCGCTTGCTCTGTTTGCCGACCCCTGCAATAAATAAATAAAATATTTTCTCCTTGAGATCTGCAATTTATAGATCTTTCTCCATATATCTAGACAATTAGTATAATAGTATAGTATAGTACAAAATAAAATAATTAAAAATAATTATAATATTAATAAAACCTTAGATAAACCGGATTCCGCAGCTTTTATCTCTACAGACTTCATTTTCAGTCTTCGTACTCTATACTTAAAGCAAGATGTGCGGACCTTGTGGTGGTGGCTGCGGTCCCTGCTGCCCTTGTATCACCATCTGCACTTGCTGCACCAAGATTTGCTAGTCAATATGGATGCCCGCGCGCACTCCAGTCCCTACAGCAAACCAATGGCATTGTGGGCCGAGTGGTGACGCACAACGGACCATAGACTCTATATTTGTTCAGAGCAATGGTGCTGTCGTGTGCAAATAAACTACACAATAGGGTAGTTTCCTATATTGAATTTTATACATTATTTTATAAGCAACAGAAAATGGTACGCAAAAGAAACCCTTTTATTAAAACACAATCAAAATTGGTTCAGAAATGTGATAAGCGTCGAAGACACAAATTCTATTTTTTATATAACAGCAAGAGTCTGCAAACCAGCAAGTGGGACACCTGATGGTAAGTGATATCCACTACTCATAAATATCCACAATACCTGAACAATGATGGACGCATTGTCGACATTTAAGTATTTGTGCCACTGGATTCAGAGTAATTGTGTGAATAGGGTAGTTTCCTATATTGATTTTTATACATTATTTTATAAGCAATGATACCCAAAAGAAACCCTTTTATTTAAACACAATCAAAATTAGTTCAGAAATGTGCCCGCAGTTATGACTTTAAATGTTGTGATGAGGAAAAGTGGGTGCTTAGTAGGGATATCTCACGATCTCACTTGCACGCGTGCACCATAATGAACATTTTACACAGTGACGTCATAGGTTGCGTCGTCTGTCATTTGACAATTACCCCTTCTAAAGGATTTGGATGGCTTCTAACTTATTTATTTTTGGTCCGATTTATAAAGTTCTTTCTGCAATAGATTTTGATTAACGTGACTTATTGATTTAAATAATTAAAAAAATCTAGTCAACTACCCTATTGTTTGTTGATATTCTAAACTGAACTTGTTTTGTTTCAGGTAATTACAAACTGCGAGACGAATAGCCGACCACGTAATGTTACAACTATTGTGTTAACCTACATAACCACTAAGCTGATCTCCTTTCCGCCCGTGTTAAATCGTAGACAGGTGTGGCATTCACAGATCTGATGGTTCCGTACTATATGTAATATATGTATAATGTAGTACTTTTGTAAGCTCAAACATGTCTCTTCAAGTCGCGAGTGAATCATTTTTTGCTAGGCAATCGTGCTTCATCTTAGGCCACATCATCGCTTACCATCAGGCGTGATAGTGGCCAAACGCGAGCCTATCTCTCTATTTTAAAAAAAAGTAACTGGCGCCGCCGCTGCCAAAAGCTTGTCACGCTATCTCCTAAGAAACCATAGGGGGGTCCCATCAACCACATACCCCCCGTATGGGGTCGAGACCGATACCAATCGATGCAGAATAATATGTCTCATATTCGTCGGACTTTAAGTTTTATTTTATTTTATGTTTTGTGGAAAAACATGGGCAACGCCCCTAGTTACGTATAAAAAATTAATAAAAAAACATGTAACGATGAAGGAGTGGGCAAAGAAACAACTAATGGTTCACCAAGTTTATTTCCATTCTCCAGAGAGCCTCCGTGCGCAATGGGTGAGTAGCCGGCTGTGGAGCGAGAGGCCGTGGGTTCGATTCCCGCACCGAGACAAATAGGTTAACCTAGTGTAGAGTCAGGACTATGTGTGTGGCTGTTGAGTGTACTTTTTTTAATTCTGTGATGTGATAGGTCAATCGCTATATCGAAAACCTTGTAAACTACTTTTAAGTGGTAGAGCCACGCTGTAGACAATTTTGTCTACAGCATCAATGGGCCGGCTCGACCCATTTTGTATTTATGGTTGGGACGTCTGCGAGTAGCACAGACGGGTGATCAGCTCACTTAAGTTGAACCATTTCACCCTTGGCTCGCTGTGGCTCGACCCATTGTATTATTGCTACTTGTTGCACTACTACCTTATCCTTCTTTTACGTTTCTTTCTTCTATCTAAATGAAGAGGTTAGCAGGTCGCCTGATGGTAAGTTCTATGCTTGGCCATAAATAGAAGCAACACCGCTCTGAAATTAAAATTACAAAGTTGTGCATGGCATTGTACTGCGTTCATCACCCAGCGATATAATAATTTAAGCTTCACTGTCCAGTAATTTCACTGGTTTTAAAGTCTGCTGCTTGGAGAAAGAAATCGACAAAGCGGTGCCACCTATTCAGACAGACTCTTGCATACGCAGGATTTACTACCTAGTAAGTCCGAAATACTGAGGTTTTGCTTTGCAGCCTAAGGAACTCTAAAACCATTTCCACGATTAAGAAATCAGGAAGCACGGATTGGCAATAGCTTTGAATACTTGAATATGTTTTTTCACATGAGTATTTAAATTTAGTTTACTGCCTCGGTGGCGCAGTTGTAATGGGTACGTGGTACGACTGCTGTGCTGAGGCCTCGGGTTCGGTCCCCGGGTCGGGTAAAAGTATAAGGTTTTTACATTATTATAAGTGGTAGAGCCACGCTGTAGACAGTTTTGTCTACAGCATGAATGGGCCGGCTTGTGTGTGACTGTTGGGTCTGTGTGATTGTTGGGTGTATGTTCTAAGTTAGACACTATTTTTTTTTTTTTACTAGCCCTTTATTATATACGTCCCACTGCTGGGCACGGGCCTCCTCTACTGAATGAGAGGGGTTAGGCCTTAGTCTACCACACTGGCCTAATGTGGGTTGGCAGACTTCACATACCTTCAAAATTCTTATGAAGAACTTCTCAGGTATGCAGGTTTCCTCACGATGTTTTGCCTTCACCGTTAAAGCAAGTGATAATTAACAATTAATATACACATAACTTAGAAAAGTCAGAGGTGTATGCACTTGGGGCTGGTTTCGAACCTGCGACTTTCGTCTCGACAGTCCATACCACTCCCCGCTGAGCTATCACTGCTAGCAGACTCTGTATAACTGACAAAAAATTGAGGTTCTCAATTCGACGCCTATATTTGTTTTTTAAATAAAGTCAATCGATCGCTTGAAATCCTTCGGTCGTTTGCACCGATTATGAACGGTTACAATTCACTAAATAAAAAAGAACTATCAAACAAGATTAATGAGATGATTAATAAACACCTACATTTATTATTGTAATAACTGTCTTTAAAGACAATCTCTCAAGTTAACGAAACTCTGGCGAAACACCGGTCGATACTATAGCGAAGGTCAGAGCGACTTGCATAACAGTGAAATGTAAAAGATATCGTCTTGTCACTGTCTACAATAAGAATAAACTAACGCCAAGTTACGGTGTGGTTTCGAATACGCGACTTTGCTGCGCTTGTGTTAAAATAAAGCTAGATATAGACTTTAAATTTGCTTAGACTTAGGCTAAACTTTGCTTAGTATATTCTTAGCACACACTTCTTCTTCTTCTTTAAAAAAAAATTTGGCTTCCATCAGAGCGATGATGATTCCGTCAACAACGAAGTTTGCAATGACACTGTTGGAGATGTTGTATGATCAGTTTGTCGGACATCTTGAATTTTGACATTGGGCGGTTAGGATATAGCACACACTTGGATTTTGTATTTATAACTTGACGTTGAGCTCAAGTGCTATTCGAAATTTCATTCTGCGCATCTTTTTAATTTTTTTTGAAAAAAGTTTTATAATAGTAATGTTTATTAAGTCTTAATTGGGATACATCTTTCATAGAAACATTAATAAAAAATTTACTAGTGACAAAAATATTCTTTTATATCAATGATGACATTAGTATTGTGTAAAGATATGTTTCGCATTATTTTTACTTTTGTATGTGTTTGTGTGTTGCTAATTGACAGTTTCCATTAGCTTTAGAGATAGAATTAAAATTCCTGAAAAATTCTGTTTTTAGCTTGTACTCAGCGCTAGGCAAAGATCACTCTATAAATACCGACACTGACAAGTCTAAGTAAGTAGATTTAAGCCTTATTTCAAGTTTCAAATTATTATATATATAATCATATAAAATATTATAAATGTGAATGTAAGTTTGTTTGTTACACTTTCACGCGAAAACTACTTAACCGATCATCATTAAACTTTGTACACATATTCTTGGAGGTATAAGAAGTAACATAGGATAGTTTTCATAAAAAACTATACATTTGTTTGTTACGCTTTCACACCTAAATCACTAAACCGATTTTGATGAATTTTGATGTAGAGATGGATAGGACCCTGGAGACGGTTATAGGCTACGTTTTATTTCGGAAAAGTCTATTCAGGCGGGTGGAGCCGCGAGCAAAAGCTAGTATATTATAAATTAATGAAATTAATAGCGATTATGAACATCGCATTTAAATTAAGCCGTGTTCGGTATCGTACCTTGATACAAAAGCCACCGCCTAATTGGCCTAGGCTGAACTAGTTTAGCCGGTGCGCTAAGATCAAGTAGTTCAACCTACGTAATATCAGATTATATCAGTTAGCAGTGATAGCTCAGCGGGGAGTGGTATGGACTGTCGAGACGAAAGTCGCAGGTTCGAAACCAGCCCAAGTGCATACACCTCTGACTTTTCTAAGTTATGTGTATATTAATTGTTAATTATCACTTGCTTTAACGGTGAAGGAAAAAACATCGTGAGGAAACCTGCATACCTGAGAAGTTCTTCATAAGAATTTCGAAGGTATGTGAAGTCTGCCAACCCACAGTAGGCCAGTGTGGTGGACTAAGGCCTAACCCCTCTCATTCAGTAGAGGAGGCCCGTGCCCAGCAGTGGGACGTATATAATACAGGGCTGGTATTATTATATAATAACCGGTAGATTCCAAACTCGACGTGTAAAAGTGCCCTTGGCGGCCTAATTACTGAATAAATGATTTGATTTGATTTGATATCAGACAAGACAATCAAGTTTAGATGGAATTTTATGTTAAAACTAACATTGCATAAAATATTTATATATGTGGTCATAGATCCAATTGTAACCGGTGCTTTTTGTAGGTATGCGAGTACACTACTGTGAGTTGGGCACTACTGTGTATATTTCTGCCGCCAAGCAGCAGTGTGTAAGCGCTGATTACTGTTTACTCGAAAGTGATTACAACTTACAATGTGTTATCAGTGACGTATTGTGTCTGAGGATGATGCAGTGTAGCACCATAATAAATGAATGAATAAATACATCCAACAGTCAAACATATAATTCCCATATTAGGAAATGAGTCTTGTATCCTACGTTCCAGGCACTAAGAGAAACTTTTGGTCTTACACCACATATTTGTGAATCATATTAATATTTGTCTCGATGCGGGAATCGAACCCGCGGCCTCACATTGCACACCCGGCTCCTCATCCACTGCGCCACAGAGGCTGTTAAAGCCCTGAATAATCTTCGCATTTGTTAAATTTGTTTCCTGAATTAATGTATTATATAATATTTCCTTCATATCGTAATTACACCATAAACCGATGCAATGGTTTTATATTTTAATACTAGACTGATCTGTATTAAAAAGAAAAGCATTCATCAGACAGTCTCCGTGGCGTAGCGGGCCAGTAGCCGGCTGCGAAGCGAGAGGCCGTGGGTTTGATTCCTGCACCGAGACAAATGTTACTGTGGTCCACAAATATTTGTTTCTGGTCCGGGTGTTGTGGGACCACAAGTCCCTCGTAGTTCCTGATTCCCACGATACAGGATACCCTAGTCTGGTGTCAGAACTATGTGTGTGACTATTGGTCGTATTTATTTATTTATATTATTTTTATTCATAAAATCATCGAGAATTGTACCAGCAAAGAAAGGGGCAAAGAAAAATCATTTCGAAAATGAAAGCACGGATAAAATATTACCTTATACACAAGAGGGGACTATACCATAATCACTTAACAAAAACAAACACTTTCTGTCCATCACGCCAAGCATATGCCGTGATGTTAGCATTATTTAGTAGCACGTCATGTTTTTGTTACATTGTTGGTAATCGAACAAAATGTTGGTTGCCCACGCAAATTATACACCAAATTATCAAACAAATTGTTACCTTAAATAAATGATTTAGGGCTTATATTACCTTGATAAGTTGAGAATAGCTCGAATTGAATTCACCTGCAAGCGAGTTTCTACTTTAAAGATAGAATGTTAGGTTCAAATTAGGTTGCATTAAAAGTCAGGTTTTGCCAAGTATGTGGTCGTATTTGCAACAATAAACCGTGTGATTGATTCACAGCCTCGTTGGTTATGAGAGCCTGGTACTTTTGACGCGTAACACATGTTTTTTTTTGTATGAGGAAATGTAAGGATTGTTGGGTGTTTTACGTTGAAGAATTTAATCGTAGCGTTTTTATGAATGGAATAATTTAAACGTTCGATAAGGATATATTATTTGTATATTTGCTGAGTTTGAATGGGCCTAATACGAACTCATAATGCAATATCATTAAATATATATGTTTTAGCGTGTATTGTATTTAATTAGATACCTATTTTAAATAAATATTATAAGAACGTTAAGCAACTGTATAGGCCATAAAAAGCGTCTACCGACTGATTAGTATGTTCATCACGTCATTTTATACAACTAAAATGCATAATGGGCAACGTAGTCTAGCAATAAAATAAGTACCTACGAGTGGTAGAGCTACGCTGTAGACACTTTTGTCTACAGCATCAATGGGCCGGCTCGTTCGGGTCGTTACCACTGTCTCACAAAAAACCGACGAGCAGCTTGCTGCTGCATTTCGTGCAGTGAGTGAGATATCCGGAGGCCTAAATCATCCCTTTCCTTTAAGGTCGGCAACGCGCCCATGATTATTTTGGTATTGTGGGCTTACATGGGCGGTGGAGATCGCTTATCATCAGGTGACCCACTTCCTCGTTTCCGACCTATGACATATATTTCCAAAGAGATAAGGTACAGGTAGCTTCAAATTTACATTAAACGCAGCGTTTTACAGCCCATTATAAAATTCTCAACACTTATCAAATAAAATCGATTCTAAACACGTTTAGTTTGAAACGCAACGTGTTATGTGTTTTGTACGTAATTAATATACATAATATGTAACAGTTAATTAAGTACGCGTTATTGCGTACTGGTAATATTTGATTTTAAAAGTTTTTTAATCATGACAAACGACATGTAGACATGCATAGATTGTTTTAGTATTAGGCTATATAATGAGAGTGCAATAGAGAATGCAGTGCAGTTACAAAACGTTCTAGAAAAAATGGTCACAAATTATGTTGCAAAATGTAAATTTGAGCGGTAGAGCCACGCTGTGTCACTCAAACAAGCATGAATAGGCCGGCTCGTCCGGGTCATTACCACTGTCTCACAGAAAACCGGCGTTAAGTAGCAGCTTGCTGCTGCGTTTCGTACGGTGAATGAGATATCCAGAAGCCCGACAAATTCCTTAATTATCCCTTTCCTTTAAGGTCGGCAACGCACCCATGATACTTTTGGTATTGTGTGCGTACATGGGCGGTGGGGATCACTTACCATCAGGTGACCCACTTGCTCGTTTGCTGGCCTATGCCATAAAAAAAAACAAGCATGAATGGGCCGGCTGGACCGGGTTGCCACAGAAAACCAGCGTAAAGTAACAGCTTGCTGCTGCGTTTAGTACAGTGAATGAGATATCTGGAGACCCAAATTCCCCTCCCCTTCCCTTAACCTACAATGAAACAGAGGCCAGCGCGAGTGAATGAGCGACTGTGTCTGATGGTAAACTATTTCCACTATCCATTAACATACACAATACCAAATGAGTCATGGATGCGAAGAAACTTTCGATATATATTTATAATTTAGCACATTGTTCAACCTTTGAAACAACTAAAAGCTAATCAAAAACCAAAAAAATAAAAATAAAAATAACTTTGAGTCGGTACTATTGCAGTTTATTAATTAAATATAGGTAGAAATCACTGACTCAAAATTGGTTATTTTTAGTTTTAGCTTTTTATTTTTTTTGTCTCGGTTTTATAATTGTTAAAAAAAATTTTTTTACTCTTTTTAGTGAAAGAATTATCAAAATCGGTTTCTCAACCCCCTACAGGCGGAATTTCATTATGCAATTAAAATGGAATCAACTTTGAGCTTATTTCGAATGAAAGGAATCATTCAAATCGGTCCACATTTGGCGAAGTTATTTGTGGTTATACAAGAAAGGCGACGAATTGAGAACCTTCTCCATTTTTTCGTCGGTTAATAAAAACCCACGATGCATTAAATACCTCAAACACCAACAAGTATACGCGTAAATACATACATACGCATATATCGCCATACCGGGCACAAATTCCAGACTCCGGGCTGATATTGAGCAGTTCATAATAGAAAAACCCAATACCACTTTACCCGACCCGGGGATCGAACCCGAGATCTCAGCGTTGGCCTCAATCGTAACGCGTACGCATTACAACTGAGCCACCGAGGCAGTCAAAGTATACGCCAATAACCAAAAACATGTAATAAACTACAGTGCACTGTAAACATGCATGCATTGCCCATGGCTAAATGCACAATGACACTGACGCAGGCATACTGCATGGTCTCAAAACTGACGCAACTAGAGCGTGACCGTCACGGCCGGGAACCCGTCTCGCCGAAGACTTCGGTGACGTTAGGTTCCAAAATATGTTGCGTAATGGAACATATTTGTATATGATATAACGCCTTACATGGTAGTTCACGTCTACAGAAAGAATGGGCCGGCTCGACCGCGATAGGATCACTGTCTCACAGAAAATCAACATGGCATAGTGTTAAATTTCGTACAATGAGTGAATGAATGAATTTCAAACATTATTGTAGGTATTGTAGGTTTTTGGTCGTTAATGTATCCATTATTCTTCTGGTATTGTAGGTTTCTAGTCGGCAATGTATCGATCATTCTTCTGGTATTGTCGGTTTTAGGTCAGTAACGTATCCATGATTCTTCTGGTATTGTAGGTTTTTGGTCGTTAATGTATCCATTATTCTTCTGGTATTGTAGGTTTCTAGTCGGCAATGTATCGATCATTCTTCTGGTATTGTCGGTTTTAGGTCAGTATCGTATCCATGATTCTTCTGGTATTGTAGGTTTTTGGTCGTTAATGTATCCATTATTCTTCTGGTATTGTAGGTTTCTGGTCGGCAATGTATCGATCATTCTTCTGGTATTGTAGGTTTTTGGTCGTTAATGTATCCATTATTCTTCTGGTATTGTAGGTTTCTGGTCGGCAATGTATCGATCATTCTTCTGGTATTGTAGGTTTTTGGTCGTTAATATATCCATTATTCTTCTGGTATTGTAGGTTTCTGGTCGGCAATGTATCGATCATTCTTCTGGTATTGTAGGTTTTTGGTCGTTAATGTATCCATTATTCTTCTGGTATTGTAGGTTTCTAGTCGGCAATGTATCGATCATTCTTCTGGTATTGTCGGTTTTAGGTCAGTATCGTATCCATGATTCTTCTGGTATTGTAGGTTTTTGGTCGTTAATGTATCCATTATTCTTCTGGTATTGTAGGTTTCTGGTCGGCAATGTATCGATCATTCTTCTGGTATTGTAGGTTTTTGGTCGTTAATGTATCCATTATTCTTCTGGTATTGTATGTTTCTGGTCGGCAATGTATCGATCATTCTTCTGGTATTGTAGGTTTTTGGTCGTTAATATATCCATTATTCTTCTGGTATTGTAGGTTTCTGGTCGGCAATGTATCGATCATTCTTCTGGTATTGTAGGTTTTTGGTCGTTAATGTATCCATTATTCTTCTGGTATTGTATGTTTCTGGTCGGCAATGTATCGATCATTCTTCTGGTATTGTAGGTTTTTGGTCGTTAATATATCCATTATTCTTCTGGTATTGTAGGTTTCTGGTCGGCAATGTATCGATCATTCTTCTGGTATTGTAGGTTTTTGGTCGTTAATATATCCATTATTCTTCTGGTATTGTAGGTTTCTGGTCGGCAATGTATCGATCATTCTTCTGGTATTGTAGGTTTTTGGTCGTTAATATATCCATTATTCTTCTGGTATTGTAGGTTTCTGGTCGGCAATGTATCGATCATTCTTCTGGTATTGTAGGTTTTTGGTCGTTAATATATCCATTATTCTTCTGGTATTGTAGGTTTCTGGTCGGCAATGTATCGATCATTCTTCTGGTATTGTCGGTTTTAGGTCAGTATCGTATCCATGATTCTTCTGGTATTGTAGGTTTTTGGTCGTTAATGTATCCATTATTCTTCTGGTATTGTAGGTTTCTAGTCGGCAATGTATCGATCATTCTTCTGGTATTGTCGGTTTTAGGTCAGTATCGTATCCATGATTCTTCTGGTATTGTAGGTTTTTGGTCGTTAATGTATCCATTATTCTTCTGGTATTGTAGGTTTCTGGTCGGCAATGTATCGATCATTCTTCTGGTATTGTCGGTTTTAGGTCAGTAACGTATCCATGATTCTTCTGGTATTGTAGGTTTTTGGTCGTTAATGTATCCATTATTCTTCTGGTATTGTAGGTTTCTGGTCGGCAATGTATCGATCATTCTTCTGGTATTGTAGGTTTTTGGTCGTTAATGTATCCATTATTCTTCTGGTATTGTATGTTTCTGGTCGGCAATGTATCGATCATTCTTCTGGTATTGTAGGTTTTTGGTCGTTAATATATCCATTATTCTTCTGGTATTGTATGTTTCTGGTCGGCAATGTATCGATCATTCTTCTGGTATTGTAGGTTTTTGGTCGGTAGCGTGTCCATGATTCTTCTGGTATTAGTGTTCAAGGGCAGTGACGATCACTTACAAGTAACCTACTTGATCGTAGGCCAGCTTCTGCTATAAAAACGTAATTTCCGTGTAAATAGGGAAGAGATGGCAAATGGTAACGAGTGCGCACTTTGCCAACAATTTTTCTTTGTCTAGTAATCAGCTAATCACGTTTCAACCCATGATAAAAAAATATATCGCTGCTTTAGCTATTCATAAAGAATCAAGGAAGGCTATAATTTTTTTATAATAATTCAAATTCAAATCATTTATTCTGTAAATTGGATCATAAATATCACTTTTACATGTTAATAATTTTTTAAGCTATATTACATTTACGACGGCATTTCATGCTACGACGGCTAGCCATGAGAAGAAATGCCGAAACAAACTCATGGGTTATGGCTTCTTTTAATGTCCAGACATTGTTTTACAGAAATTATGCGAGTGTAATGTACAGAAATTCCTGGATTGGCCCTTTCAAGAGATAGCCAAAAGTATATCAGACATATGTAGCACTCGCACTCACATTAAAAAAAAATGAAATAATTTATAACAAAAAAAATCAAAATGTCAATATTCCCTTACATACTAATATTGCACTAATAGAGCAGTCAATATTAAATAATATAATATATAAAAAAAAGAGAACTATGTACATCCAATTTTGTAAGGAGTGAGCGGCTTAATTCCAAGCTGTTTTGTCTTCCAGGTAATCTTTCACATTATAATAACCTTTTTGGCAAAGCCTGAGTTTAATACATAATTTAAATTTATTAAGGCCTAATAGTTAAATATGGCTTGGAATTTTGTTGTAGAAACGTATACTTAGACACTTGAAAGAGTTACAAATTTTTTTAAGTCTGGTCATGGGCAATATCAGTTTATTCTAATTTCTAGTATTTATCTTATGATTTCTGAAAACTACAAGCCAAATCTTTCCGTAACATGTGTTAAAAAGCATATTTCGCCAACCCCATGTGAGTGGTATAAGGGCAGGTGGAAGAAGGAGAGGCTGATAAACGAGAAATGGGTAAACATAATAAGGATACAATAATTCATATTAAATTTATCATACAACATTATTTTATATACTTGATAAAATTACATAACCTGCCTGACGTCATAACGCTCGAAACAACTACCCACGTACACTAAAAACGTCAAATAAACCAAAAGTTATGTGTACAAAAAACGCAATTCCGGTACAAGGAAATACTGAGAAAACCACGGTCAGTCCGTATCAGATCTTAGATTATGTAGAGTCGGGCATCGAACCCACGTCCCGACTTAATCGCGATAACAACAATTGATTCAAACTCGCTCGATGTGATTTTTATCGCGAAGATGTGCTGTTACTGGATGAGGCAAAGATAAATAGTTTATAGGGTTACGTATCTGAAGAATGCGAAGGAAAATTTTATTGTACCTATGAAATTGCCGTTCTGTACGAAAAAAGTTAAGTAATTTTTCTTTTTTTTACTTCTATGAATCAGAACACAATGATGGAGAAGCTAACAAATCTGCAGCTAGCTTTAGTTAATCGGTTGTCCCCCCTGCTCCTGCACGTGAATGCGCGACCCCATATCAGATAGTCTCCAGGCTACAAGAACTGGGATTGCAAACTCTCCGCATTCCGCCTTACTCACCAGACCTTGCGCCTACAGACTTCTGTTTTTCCCCTAATTTGGAGCCCTTTTGGGGCTATAGCGTGGCTATAATAGTGATGCTTTTACCTTTATTTTTGTTCTATTTTTGAACTGTAATAGGTTGCTGGCTGAAATTACTATCTAATAAATAATAAAAAGAACAATAATGAAAAAATATGGTTTCGGTAAGGGTGTGGGCTTAGGCTGCGGGTGTGGAACATTCGATGAACAAGTTTGACTCGCGCTTGACAGTTTTTTATAATAGACGGCAAATAAGCCATTCACCTGCCGGTAATGAGTGGTCATTACCATCAAATGAATCGCTTATTTACCGTCTCTACTATAAAAAATACCTTGTCATTAGTTTTGTTTTGTAGCATGAATAGACCATTTAATCAGGTCACAGAAAACCGATGTGAAATGGTAGCTTTACTGTCACGTTTCGAGATTGATGCGAAATTAGTTTTCGAACGATTAAATTGCTTTTTAACCGTGTAAAAAGACAAAGGTTCCCAATTCGTATGTATATTTTGTTATGTACTGACTGTCTCGGTTTCGACAATAGTAATTTTATACAAATTAGTAAACTGTTTATTTGTTTTATTTTGTAAGTATTTTTATTTACATACATACATACATACCCACTCACGCCTGAAATCCCTGAAGGAGTAGGCAGAGGTGTAACCTACACACCCCCATTTCGCCGATTGTATCCCCGTACCATGATGTAATAAGAGGCGAGCCTATCGCCATACCGGGCACACTTCCAGACTCCAAGCTGATACTGAGCATTTCATAATAGAAAAACCCAAATCAATATAACTTTTACCTGGCCCGGGGATCGAACCCCAGACCTCAGCGTCAGCCCCAGTCGTAACGCGTACGCATTACAACTGCGCAACCGAGGCAGTGATATTTTTATTTGGCAGTTAAAAACAATCCTGTTTAAAAAAGTATATGGTCTCATTCAGTAGAAACACATCTAGGTAACCATGTATCTGTTAAGCAAAGCCTAGTTAAGTATGATTATAGTTAGAGTATCATCTGAACCGTGTACACGGATAGTAACTGTTGTAGAGTCCAATTATACGAGACCTGACTTCACCTTATAGAAGGGTATGGTCAGGGGTCAATCACATTGGTTTTGTATGCTTTTTTAATACCAGTAATGACTATCCCGTAGTAAAGATAATTTTAGCGTAGATTAGTTGTTAATAAATAAATCATCCAATACACAAATAGATTTGAGTGGTAGAGCCACGCTGTAGACACTTTTGCCTACAGCATGAATGGGCCGGCTCGTCCGGGTCGTTACCACTGTCTGAAACTGGCGTAAAGTAGCAGTTTGCTGCTGCCTTTCGTACGGTGAGGGAGATATCCGGAGGAACAAACCCCCTCCCCTTCCCAATCCCTTAATTATCCCTTTCCCTTAGGTAAACCCACTGTACTGGAGGTATGTGGCTCCAGATAGAACGGATGATCTTTCCTAAGTAACAAGTGGTGATGTGGTAAAAGGAAATGAATGAACCAAATTCCACATTTTTTTTAGCTTTACGTGACAAGAGCAAGCGATGTCAAACGCACACTTAAAAAAACCTTACTGGAGTTTTTTTAGTACTTTACGACACGAAAGGCATTTTTCGTGAGTGCTGCTGACGTATTTTTGCAGTCTTTTTTCGATGATTTCTAAACCATCATTTTATTAAGATTCGCCGGTGATTCTTGTGCATCAGAGACAGCACTAGTTCGTGTCAATAAAATTTGCCGAGACAAACAGTAACATTGATTGTGTGTTATTTGGAAAACAGCTATTTATCCATTCTAATTTTACTTAGTAATACCACAGTATGTACTACTACTGGTGCTGACTAATGGACGTTCCCTATATTATATTTAAAGATATATTTGCTTATTATCAACTAGCTGTCCCACGCGGTTTCACCCGCACCATACTAATATTTATACCATACTAACGTCACTCAATTGTTTTGCCTTCCCGGAACCTCTCCACTAACACTTAAACTTTATGGTATGGTATTAAAGTTCAAATTGACTTTTATGTATTTATTACGAATCGATTGTATGGGAGTATAGAAAAGTGTTGTTTTTAGACTTTTTCATGCGATTTTTTAAATTTTTCTCTTCGTAAGAACCATCCTTGTACTTCAAAGAATATTCTAAAAAAATTATTAGCGAAATCGGTTCAGCGGCTCTCGAGATTTGCGCTTAGCAACACATTCAGCGATTCATTTTTATATTATAGATAGTATTTTGACAGATCTTCCATACAAAATGTGTCAAAATTTTACTGCCAGTAAGCAAATCTGTCGATGGTCTGAATATTGGGAACGGCCATAACTCTATTTTTACACAGTAAGCAATGAAAGACACGTGTACTAGGCCAACATGCCACAGGAGTTCAAAGAACTGAACAAAAATACCAGGCTTACATAAAAAAGAATGAGTAGTCAAACATCCGAGTCGAACGTTATCGGCACGTTTAGGTATTTAAAGCTTAATCTAAATTAATTATAAAATGAATAATAATGTTCCACTGCCTGAATAAAAAATAATAATATAAACTTTTGAATAAAAAATAAAATAACATTAAACAATTTTGAGTCGCTGGTACTGTAGTTTAAAAGTCAATTATTGATGACAATCGACTCTAAACTGTTTACTTTTTGTTTTAGCTCTTGACTGGCCGCTTGATGAAGTCGTTTACTATCAGTCAAGTGAGCAAACGTAAACTTTTTAGTGTAAGTTGACAACAACATACACTCGCATGTTTCGTTATACTCCCTCTACGCATGTTTCACGTAAACTAAAAAGTATTTGTGTTCTCGATTACATTGTCCTCGTGATCGTCGCGTATTGCTATTTTATGTGTTAAACTTACACTCCGGGTACTGGTGTTATTTTTTGTTAAAAAAAAATTATATTACCTACTATGTTTTTGTGAAAGAAACATTAATAATCGGTGCATAAATCAGCGTATAAAGGTATTTTAGTATTTCATCCCCAATTTCGCCCCTTTCGAAGTTAATTATTTCTTAAAATTACTAAAAGAATCATCGAAATCGGTCTACATTTGGCGAAGTTATGCCTGCAAATAAAATACAGACAAATTGAGAGAAGCTTTGTTTATTGTGTCATTTAAAAAGCAATCGTAACAAATCTGTGATTTTTTTGGTATTAATTTTGAAATAGTGTATGTGACCTTAGTACTAGATCGGCTAGAAAGTTTTTAGCAGACGGACTTAACACCAGGTTGACATAAAAATTAACGAATAGATAAGCGCTATCGGCACATCCGGGTGTTTTCACTGCGCTGCAACAATTAGCTAGATCTACGTGTGAACACTGAACAGTGAACGTCCTACCACAATCTGATTTCCTAGTACGTGTCTACGCTACGCACTTTCCATGACTTTCCATGTCTAACTAATTAAATTCATCTAATTTATCTCGATAGTTTGGACACCAAAACTTTATGACTGACGCGTCATTGCCGCACACATAACAGCATATCGTCACTTAGCTAAGAACACCGCGTAACTCGAAAATTGGTCATGTGATATTGTCATTGTATAATAGTTTTTGCCGCGTATCCAAATTAATAATTAATTATTTTATTTAGGCAAAAATTTAAATTTACCATACAAAGCACAATATTCAAATAGTTCTGTCACCGCGCAATTCATTGGTTACATCACACATGTTCATAAAAAATATTCAGTTATATGTCTCTCCTGAAAACTGAGCCAATTTAACTTGCGCGGTGTTGTTAGCTAAGCGACGATATGCAAAAATGAACCGATCTATACCTATCGAATTTGCATAATGTCTTACTCCATCATCAGCCATTATTGTTCCAAAACATCGCAATAAATAAAACCAATAACTTGAACATAGTCTTAACAGGTCTCCAAATAAATAAAAGGCAGTGAAAGTGGAATTACCACACATTATCTAGAGCGCATCTAACTAAATATGGGATTCCATACATAGGTGTTCCGTCGCGTCGGCTCATATAATGCCTTATACAGTACCGCTGTGACATTTCAGTAAATAAGGAGAAAGGAAACTGCCTCGGTGGCGCAGTTGTAATGCGTACGCGTTACGATTGAGGCTAACGCTGAGGTCTCGGGTTCGATCCCTGGGTCGGTTAAAGTGGTATTGGGTTTTTCTATTACGAAATACTCAGTATCAGCCCGGAGTCTGGACTTTGTGCCCGTTATGGCGATAGGCTCGCCCCCTATCACATCGTGGGACGGAGATACGCTCGGCGAAATGTGGGTGTGCTGGTTACACCTCTGCCTTCCCCTTTCAGGGGTTACAGGCGTGAGTGCGTATGAAATGTAACAACGATATTGATACGTCATAGGGGTAGTAACGCAAGCTAGGGAGTGAAGCATTTATATAAGGGCCATGCTGTAGACAGTTTTGCTTACAGCATGAATGGGCTGGCTCTTCTTCTAAATGGAACTACAGCGTATCTAAGTTAGATATCTTTTATCTTTCAATTCTTGAGCATGTAGTAAGACCATAGGCTCGCATAATATTATCTTCTTATATTATGCATCCCAGGTGCGACAGCCTCCGTGACGTAGTGGGCGAGTAGCCGACTGTGAAGCGAGAGGCCGCCGGTTCAATTCCCACACCGAGACAAATGTTTGCGTGATCCACAAATGTTAGTTTCGGGTCTGGGTGTTTTCTCCCCAGAGGGGTTGAAGTCGGGTTTTACAAGGTAGTTGGTTCCTCGTATGCGAGAGGTCGTCAGTGTAGGGTACCACCGCTTTATCTATTTCTGCCGCCAAACAGAAGTGTGTAACACTGTTGTGTTTCGGTTTGAAGTACATTGAAACTAGTATTATGGTGCTAAACATCTTATGTCTCGGAGTGACGAGCGCAGCTTCCAATGCCGTGCAGTGCTTTGTAATTCAAAGTACTTGTTCGTGTTGCTTCTGTTTATGAGCAGGCGTGGCGCTTACCATCAGGCGAGTGACCTGCTCGTTTCGTCACTCAACGTAATAAAAAGAGGCCTAAGATGTTAGTGGCCCACTTACACACATAGAAAGGATTGGCTTGCTTTAATAAGCATGACCTTAACACGTTTAATACAACGTGCAAATCTGCGTGCCAGCATATTGCAACGGACAGACAGCCTCCGCTTCCTCTCGATATTTGTTTACGGTATAATCAGGTCATTCTCCCACATATTGCTATAACATTACCAAATTAAAGTGTACATTTTTACTAGTGTAGGACAAGATTAAAAAAAAATGTAAGGGTCATCGAAATAAGATGACAAGAAACGTATCTCAAGCAAAACAATGACCCCTCCGAAACTCTGTGCAAAGTGGCGGGCTATAAAAGTCTGTTCAGCTCGTTCATTCATCAATTCATAAAAAAATATTTAATACGTCTAATTTTTTGCTCGGTGCAGAATGTCGTATCTCGATATAGAAATGTAATAAATAATATGAGAGTTATCGTTCTAGACATCTTATTTCAATGGTAAGAGTAGCCTCTTTTTGTACTGTGCCAGTACAAAGACCCACTTCAAATGAGGTGAGGCGTTTTGATACTCGCTTGTTCTCACTCATTCACGCACTATACTATTCAGTAACAGTGTAACGCGACATGTAATAATTTTACAGACAGTTCTATTACGGGCGAGTAACCGGCTGTGAAACGATAGGCCGCGGGTTCGATTCCCGACCCGAGACAAATGTTTGTGTGATCCACAAATATTGATATCGGGTCTGGGTGTTGTGGTACCGTAAGTCCCTCGTAGTTTCTGATACCAACGATACAGGTTAACCTAGTGTGGGGTCTGGCCTACGTATGTGACTGTTGGTGTATTTGTTTTATTTATTTATGTACGAGACAAATGAAATACCTCTTGTATGACCTACTCAACACTAATTTTCACCATGTATATGTTACGTCACCGAAATATTTAATATGGCCGCATAATAATGGTGCAATCCGCCCACAACACCACCCATTGTTTAGAGATATAATGTGGTAAATCGTGCTTGCTTTTTAATTTGTTATGTTTCGTGGTTAGTTTTTACATACATACGCACTCACGCTTGTAATCCCCGAAGAGGTAGGCAGAGGTGTATCCAGTACACCTGCATTTCGCTGAGCGTATCTCCGTTCCATGAAGTGATAGGGGGCGAGAGTGTAGCCATACCAGACACAATTTCAGACTCCGGACTGATACTGAGCATCTCGTAATAGAAAAACCCAATATCACCTTTACCTCAGCGAGACCTCAGCGTTGCCGATCTTAAAGGAAAGGGATAATTAAGAGATTGGAAGGGGGAGGGGGATTTGAGCCTCCGGATATCTTACGAAACGAAGCAGAAACCAGTTACTTTACGCCAGTTTTCTGTGAGACAGTGGTAATAACTCGGTCGAGCCAGCCCATTTATACTGTGGACAAAAATGTCTACAGCGTGTATAATATGTGTATAATAATGTGGTAAAGTACACAAAAAATAAAATTCTATTTATTAAAAATTCATTTAATTCTAGTAAAGTAAAAGCATAATAAAAAAAACTTCATACGCAACATTTCACAGTTCTATAACAAATGTTTGTTCAAACTCATCAACGCCAATATTGGTTTAGGAATGTTGGCACAACATATGAACGTTATAGACCCATTGATAAATTCAACAAACATTCTTTCTTGCTTGCACAATGCAAATAGTAACACTGGCCGTTGCTGGCTCTTTGGATTTTTTTCTTTGCTTTTTATAAAAATATTATTTTAGATTCATGCTGTAGATAATTTTGTCCGCAATATGAATGTGCCATCTGGACCGGGTTGTTACCACTGTCTCATAAAAAACCTACGTGTAGCAGCTAGTTATTACACGGTGAGTGAGATCCGGAGGCCCAAATCATTTTCCTAATCTATTAATGATTCCATTCATTTAAAGTCGGCAAGACGTCCATAATTCAGGTATTGTGTTCATGGACAGTGAAGATTACTTACCATCAGGTACGGTAGGCAGCGGCTTTGCTGTGCCCTGGCATTGCAGAAGTCTATGGGCGGCGGTGACTACTTACCATCAGGTGGCCCGTTTGCTCGTCTGCCTATCCAGGCAGTAAAAAAAAAAAGGTGACCCACTTATTCGTTTGCCATCTTCTGCTATAAAAAAATATGTATTACTTAAATGTCTACATTTGTATTTTTATATTGGAGTGTAAGTGGGCCACCAACATCTTAGGTCCAAAGTCAACCTCACCTGCACGTGGTACACTCTGCTGATTAACGGACCCTGCCATCGGGTCTGGATAACGCCAAGCCGAACCCAGGGGGAGATATCAGTCATAACAGCGCATATTTAGTTATAGGGCTTCGTTGGCCTGTCTCGATTACAACTGCGCCACCGAGGCAGGCCTGACTCCTCTCTTTAATACCTCAAAAAGTTTTTTGAATTTTCACACTTAACCCACTCTTGATCGCTAATTTCTTCACACGCTCAAAACCTCCTCATACTTCCAAATTATAAATCCGATCTTAAATGAAAGAGTAATTAAGGGATTCGGACGGGGAATTTGGGCCACCGTGATGTTATAGGGGGCGAGCCTATCGCCATCCCTTCACAACTCCAGACTCCGAGATAGGAGAAGGGATTTGGGCCTCCGGATATCTCACTCACCATACGAAATGCAACAGCAAGACGCTACTTTACGTCAGTTTCTCGAGCATGAGACAGTGGGAATAACCTGGTCAAACCGTCCTATTCATGCTGCAGATTAAACTTGCTGCAGTGTGGCTGGCACTTTAATGAGCTGCGTGAAACGTGGGAGCTACAATAGTTAAACCTCTAACTACTCCTTCGGGGATAAACGTGACCTAATGTTGTGCTATAAATCATTTGCCAAAGGGTAAAACAAAGCCTCTAACCCATAAGAAAGGCTAGAAAACAATATAAACTTCAAAATCTAAATAAGAAACCGTACTGTATTGCAGTGCCGTTTGTTTATAATACCATTGGATAATAAAGATCACTTTCTCGACGCATCCATTAGAATTCCTTTCGCGTACAGACAGACGGATTTAATGTATTTTATATACACTTTCCAAGAAGCGATACCATTTTAACTACTTTTACTTAACTTTAAAACCTTTGTGCAGTGTTCATTATATTTTATAGTCTTGATTTATTAGGCTGATGTAGAGTCCTTGTAGAGTCAAGACAACAAACAATTGATTGATTTGATTATAAATGGATTGCTCATTAGTTGGTACTGTAATAACATTAGCCGCTGGGCAGCTTGTGGCAAACTGTTGGGGAGTAGCGACTCTACCTACCCAAGTGCTCCTGGAGGAAGCTTCTGCTCTTCATCTCTGGCTTGCCTTCATTGGCCGGCCAAAGTGAACACTGATAAGGGACAGGGCCCCTAACTTTATAATACATACGCACTCACGCCTGTAATCGCCGAAGGGGTACACCCACATTTCACCGAGCGTATCTCCGTCCTATGATGTGATAGGGGGCGGGCCTATTGCCATACCGGGCACAATTCCAGGCTCCGGACTGATACTGAGCATTTCGTAATAGAAAAACCCAATATAACTTTTACCCGACCCGGGGATCAAACACGCATTACAACTGCGCCACCGAGGCCACTTATTATTTGGTACGGTAATAATATTAGCCGCAGGGTAGCTTGTGGCGAGGTGTTGGGGAGTAGCGACTCTACCTACCCAAGTGCTCTTGGAGGAAGCTTCTGCTCTTCATCTCTGGCTTGCCTTCATCGGCGGGCCAGAGTAAACACTTATAAGGATCCTTGAAGTCAAAGGTGGGGTGACTTGGTTTTACTGGTCGATCAGAGTGGAGTCGCAAGAGCTTTACGCTCGAGGGTTGGATGTGCCCCCCACCTTTGACTTGGTTTCACTGGCCAGTCAGAGTGGAGTCGCGAGAGCTTTACGCTCAAGGGTTGCATGTGAAACGTAAGTGAGTGGGCAACATGATGGGACCCCAAGGGAGCAAATGATCATTGTTTAAAACCCAGTGACACCTCTCCCCTTTTTACCCTTTAGCTGCTTGTCTACGTTTACATCCACCACTCTGGAGAGACAACACGGATATGCATGTATATTTTCGAAGCGAGAGGCCGTGGGTTCGATTCCCATACCGAGACAAATGTTTGTGTGATCCACAATAATTTGTTTCGGGTCTGGGTGTTGTGGGACCGCAAGTCCCTCGTAGCTCCTGATACCCACGATACAGGTTTACCTAGTGTGGGGTCAGGACTGTGTGTGTGACTGTTGGGTATATTTATTTATTTAATAACTTGCAAAATCTTGTACTACGGACAATGTTAATGTTAAAGTAATAATTACAACAACCGTAAAGGCATTTTAATTATCTTCCAATCACCAGACATAACAATCAGATGGCCATAAGTCTTCCAACCTTTGTACCGATTACGAAAAAGGTAGTGGTACATTTTACCGTCCTGAAGCTTGGATGTTAAATGTCCAACCCAGTTGGGTATGCTCTCCGCTGATATAAGAGCTATGCAGAGCTATATCGCGGGCTAGTTTGATGATGATAAAATGGCGAAAGTATATCGTTTTGATAATAGAGTGTCGAAAGACAATGGCTTTGGTAAACGTGAATATTTTCTATCGATAGTAAATAGATTATACGTGGTCTGAAGCCTGCTTTATTATTTTATCATTCCTGATAATAAGCTTGTCTCCATAAAGCAGCTGGTCTAAATAAATAATGTGGTATAATATTAACTATTTTGTAACTTTATTGATTATACCTCCACTTTATCACCTCATTGGTCTACTATTCTAGCTACTAGGGCTGAGAACCATGAGGTCCTGGTTTCAATTCCCAGGTCGGGTAATAACAATTTGTGTTTGAGTTTTCAATTCGAAAATCACACATGAATTGTCTGTAATATGTGCGCGATGTGACGATAGCTTCGCCTCCGGTCTCGTTATGGGACAGAAATGAGCTCGGCGAAACATGGTTGCAGCACTACTTGCACCTCTGCCTACTCCTTCGGGGATAAAGTCATGAGTTTATATATGTATGTATATCAACTCCAGTCAATTGAATAATAAAAATTACAAAAATCTATTTAAAACCCGAATCACGGTGCGTTTCCTGTTTAGAAATTTACCATTCTCCTTCGTAATCTTTCATCAGATATTTACAAAATTTATATGGGATCACCATGGAATATACTTTGAAAAACAAGTCAGAACCATCCAAATCGGTGCATACTTGTTGGAGTTATGCGAAAAACATAAAATTATATATACAGACGAATTAAGAACCTTATTTTTGAAGGCGATTAACAAAACTCCACATTAGGCAATATTTTTTTATATCACAGAGGGTGGCAAGCGAGCAAGTGGGTCACCTGATGGTATGTGATGCCCACCGCCTATAAACGCCTACAACACCAGAATAATCATGTACGCTTCCCGGGCTTAAAGTTAAGAGATAATTAACTATGGGATTAAAAAGAGGAGGAAATATCTCGTATCACCGTACGAAACGCAACAACAAGCTGTTACTTTACGTCGATTTTCTGTGAGACAGTGGTAGCAACCCTGTCGAGCCAGCCCACTCATGCTGTAGACAAAACTGTCTACACTATGACTCTACCTCTTACCGGATACATATCAATGACATCGCATCACATAGCGCCATAGTCTATGGACACACACCCCTATATCTTTCGTTATGTCTAAGCTGAATAATGCGCGCAAATATTTACACAAACACATTGCGTTCTCGCCCTTATTACACACGCATAGGGTCGAAAGCACGTTTTAAACCAGTTTCAGTAGAGAAAGCTCTGATGCACTGTTGTGAGGCATTGATAAGTGTGCTTCCCGGTTGCTAGGGTTGCCATTATTGAATTTGATCTGGGACGTGGATTTGGATACTTGATTGTAAATCTGTGAATTTATGTACAAAGTGTTTAGATTTGTTTTTAACCAACTTAAAAATGAGGAGGTTTTGGTCTGGTTGTATTTTTTTTCAGTTTAGGGCTGCCATCAGCGTATTTTTTAATATACATTTATTTCGTTCTTTTCTCGTTTTGTCTATAGCATGAATCTGCCAGTTATTACAACTGTTATCCAAAAATCCGACGGGTAGTAGCAGCTTGCTGTTGCGTTTCATACAGCGAGTAAGTAATTCGGAGACCCAAACGCCCTTCCCCGTCCTATTTTCTTTTCTTAAAAGTCGGCAACGCATTTATGTTTCTTCTTGTATTGTGGACGTTCTTCAAAGGTGCAGATCACTTACTATCAGGTGACTGAATTAATCGTTTGCTAGCCTTAACAAAAAATATACGCGTCGAATTGGGCACCTCCTCCCCTTTTTCATGTAAAAGAAACAAAGAACTTAAATCCAAGGTAATATATGTCCTATCTTTTTGTCCAGTTACTTGTCTTCAGCACTTTGAGCAAATACTGTGACCAACTAAATTACTTTTCTTAGACGAATGTTTTATTTTTCCTAGCAGAAGAATGTTAGTGCAACGTTTGCTCAGTTTTGATAATTGTGAACATTATTTTATCTATCGACTTAAATAAACTTTTGACCACGGAATTTTGATCGTTTCGGAATTTAAAGATATCTTATTGCATTTACATAAAACAATATGTCACCAAGTGGTTATTTTTATGATTCAACCAAGTAGGCTACGATATAAAACTTAGATTTTTACTAGTCAAGCATATCCGAGACAGTTGAAATGACAAAACACATCATTGTTCTGTGGATAAAAATTTAAAGCCGATTCAATTTCTGCTCAAATTTATTTGAGATCTGCTTTTTATCGGTTTATTTATTTATTAATAATTCTGGATTTTGATAAATATGGTTGTTTTACAATTATTTTAGTAAATAAAAAATAGCATTGAGCATACATATCTATTATTGCATCGTAAACAATATTATGGCGCGCTAATTAAAATTTACTAAAAGTATAAATAAAACAAAAATACACTAAACAGTCACACACATAGTCCTGACCCCACACTAGGTTAACCTGTATCGTGGGTATCAGGGATTTGCGGTCCCATAACACCCAGACCCGAAATAATTATTTGTGGATCACACCAACAATTGTCTCGGTGTGGGAATCGAACCCACAGCCTCTCACTTCGCAGCCGGCTGAGTGGGCGAGTGCCCACTGCGCCACGGAGGCTGTCTTGGTTGTATGTTCAAACGTCGATATTAATATGATATTTGTAGAAAGAATAAATTGAATTTAAGTTTAAAATGAAAACATTTATCATTGTAGCGCCATCTTCCGGTATAAACTGGAATTACCTCCTATAAAGCTACAAATTGTATCCCATTAAATCACAAAGATTCATGGCGGCCCTATTTGGACCCATGCAAATTATTATAACCGTTTTGACCCGAGTCCGTGGGCGTTGCCTGTTGTATAATCCTTATTTATTGTCACAACACTCTGTTGTGCTTGTAGTAAGTTACTTTTGGCTTTATTACAACAATTCGGATGGAATGGGTAAATCTTGTTCGGTTCTCCGTGGATTTATTTATTGTTACTCTATTCGAGTATTTTGTTGCGGTATTTTATCGTAGTAAATAAATAATCAGTAATCATTTATTTATTATGTTGAATTACTCGTAATTCAACATAATATATCATAATACAACGAGATATCGTCGAGACGAGCGAGTCGCTCGCCTTATGGTAAGCGAGACGCCTGCCCCTAAAACAGAAACAACGCCACACAGAACTTTGATTTACAATGCATGGCACTGGACTGCGCTCGTCACCCCGAGGAATAAGTTGTTAAGTCTCATATAATTTCACTGGCTTCAATGTCGTCAAACCGGAACACACCAGTGCTTACACACTGCTGCTTGGCGACATAAATAGACAAAGCGGTGGTACCAACTCAGGCGGCCTCTCGCATACGAGAGACCTACCACCTTGTACAATTGTAAATTATTAAAACCTTAGTAAGACACATTGGGGTTATTTCCACCTGGCAATCGCCATTCACAAAAACCCAAGACCTACAGTTTTCTCACGTTTTACTTGAAATTGACGTACTAAAAGTAAACGGTAAATTTTACGATCGCGGCCGTTTAAATAAAAAAAATAAGTACACAATTTTTATTAGTATGATCATTATTAATAATTTGCCTCTTCTTTCTTGATTCCTTTGCAATATTTGTGTAATGTGTTTATTATTCCATATTATTTAATTATTATTATTTCATATGTATAAAGGTCCGCCCGCTAGGCTATCACTAAGTTTATGAAGTGTCGTAAAGTACTAAGGCAACAGAACGCGTCTGCAGGTAGCAAGTTATAAAAATATTAGCGCTCACTAGTTGCGACTTGCGAGTGAATGTCGGATGAGGCAATTGTTGTGCAATGTATAAGTAGATTATCAGTTCTGTTGCTCTAAGTCTAATCAGGCTGTGAAAAAGGCAGGGTTTGATTTCGAGGTAAGTTTACTTAATAATATAAAGAAAGCATTTGAATAAGTAGGTACCAAAAAAAATGTACCTACCTAAAAGTACAGTAAGATAAAAATCTTCTCAATGTTTAAATTGTTATTTTCCACAATATTTGACGAAAACATACATACATACATAAGTTAATGCCTAAATTCCATCCAGGAAGGGTAGGCAGAGATGCAACTATGCACCTGCATCGTTTACCTTTATTCTGTTCCATGATGTGACTGTAGATTGGATTTCATAACAAAATCACAAGTTTCTCCATTGCCGCCTCCGTTAATCCGCAAAGTGTGCAGATGAGGTCGGCTTTGGACCTAAGATGTTGGTGGCTCACTTACACTATTAATTGTTTTTTTTACTAGCCCTGTATTAAACATGCCTCACTGTTGGGCACGGGCCTCCTCTACTGAATAAGAGTCAGGCCTTAGTCCACCATGCTGGCCTAATGCGGATTGGCAGACTTCACATACCTACGAAATTCTTATGAAGAACTTCTCAGGTATGCAGGTTTCCTCACGATATTTCCTTCACTGTTCACGTAAGCGATAATTAAGAATGAATACACACATAACTTATAAAAGTCAGAGGTGTATGCTCTTGGGGCTGGTTTCGAACCTGCGACTTTCGTCTCGACAGGCCATACCACTACCCGCTGATTTTAATTGAATTGATTAATTAAAATCATAAAATCCATTCAGATTTTGTTCAATTCAGTTGATCAACTAAAATAGAATGGTGTGGACGCGCCGAACTTTATTCAAATTTTATTTTACGCAGACATTAACCACAGACCTTCCATATTTTGGTCATGAATCACATAATGTAATTAAGTCAAGCCATGTATCATTGCGGTTTATTCGTTTGTATAGATATATTTATTTGTAAGATATATTTATATTTGTTAAAACAATGCATGTTAACACTTACTGTGGCATTCGGCTTTTTACGTAAAGTGTAATGTAAAGTTAATAAAATAGGTTCAAACAAAACTTAAAAACTGATTTCAAAATAGTGCCTGTATTGGTGCCTGCCGATCAAATGAAATTGCACGGACTCCAAAGAAACCTATAGAAATTGATATTTTTGACAGTGTTATATTAAGTCGGTTTTTAAGTTTTGGGGAGGAGTGATTTGGGTCTCCGGATATCTTATTCATTGTACGAAACGCAGTATTGTAGCAAGCTGCTACTTTACATCAATTTTCTGTGAGACAGCGGTAACGACCCGGTCGATTCGGCCAGTTTATCCTATAGACAAAATTGTCTACAGTGTGGTTCTACCACTCACTCACTCAGGTGTACGGTGGTCGCCATGCAGACGGGTAAAAAAGTGTATTACGTACCATCAACTATAAATAAAAATGAAAATAGCAAATGGATTCTAATCCAGACTTCAAGACGACATATACAACGTGTTGCAGAAAGGTGTGGTCATATTTTAGGGTCATTACACACTCCTTATAATAAGTTCCTATGTACCGGATCATTTTAAACCAAGACATCCTAAAATTTCACGTTAATTTTAATCACTCGTTTATTGAGATCGATAAGATTGATGACACCACTATTAATTATTATGAATGACACTCACTTTTATAAACTTACGTAATCCTACGGACATACGTACGTAACTTGTAATTTAAACACAAAATAACACCTGCAAGAGACTGTTTCCTGAAGAAGATATAGGTACCATCCTCTGAAGTATTTTAAAGATTTCATTGTCGGGTCTTCCATCTATAAATTTGGCTTAATACAGTCGACGAGCCTCTTATTAGCCATTATCAGTTGCACCAACACAAAATACCAATACATAATACTTGTTTTTAGTCAAATACAACATATTTTTTGAACTCGTAATCATACTTCATAACATCGGAAATTGTCGAACTGACTGCGTCAAATAAATATTGACATTTGACAACTGTTTAATGTTTTTTTAATTATAAAATAATTAAATGAAAGGAGGTCTATAGTATCATTCTTTATCATTTAGTGTTGTCCAAAGTTGAATGTCGATATCGACATGTTACTTATTCGATAAAAAAGAAAATTCTATAATTATTGTACTAGCAATGCAATCGGATTAGGTACTATGGGCGATAAAATACTTGTACGCTATACTATACATTGCTTAACTTTGCCCGCCCCTTTTTATAACACGTTGTATACATACGCTCTCACGCCTGTAATCCCTGAAGGGGTAGGCAGAGGTGTAACCAGTACATCCACATTTCGTCAAGTGTTTTTCCGTCCCATGATGTGACAGGTTAACGCCATACCATACAATTCCAGACTCCGGGCTGATACTGAGCATTTCGTAACAGAAAAATCCAATATCACTTTTACGCGACCGCGAACGCATTACAACTGAGCCACCAATGCAGTCACACAAACATACAGACAAACAAAATAACAATTATATTAAACACATATTTACCTTTGATATATATGCCGTTCATTAAAATGTTCTACAGTAACTTTGTCCCACAAACAATCAACTATAAATCAAGCAAGCAGCCGAAATACCCTAACAAAACTGAGTGAGCGGAATGGCAAATTTGAACAATTATTCAGTAAGACAACACCGACATCCGCCAATGTCCGATCTGGAGGTCGGCGACCTGCTTTCGTAGATCACAGATACCGGGGTTGCTGCGTTTTTGGACAGAATGTCTAGACTTGTGTAGGTTTTTTCTAGCTCAAAAGATGACCTTTAAAGTTCAGATTAAGAACTGTTGGTTTATTATTTTATGGGTTGATGAATATGGGTTGAGTTCAGTTTAAAAATGAGGATAAAAGATACAATACATACATACATACGCACTCACGCCTGTAATCCCCTAAGGGGTAGGCAGAGGTGTAACCAGTACACCCACATTTCGCCGAGCGTATCTCCGTCCCACGATGTGATAGGGGGCGAGCCTATCGCCATACCGGGCACAAATTCCAGACTTCGGGCTGATACTGAGCATTTCGTAATAGAAAAACCCAATATCACTTTATCTGACGGGGTCGGCACAACATGCTTTTTAACACACGTTACAGAAAGATTTGGTTTGTAATTTTTACAACCGGCCGTCTGCCTGACGTCAGGGGTCTCTGGGAAGAAAACACTCAGACTCCAAATAAAATTAAATAATAATAGTAAAATATTTGTGTGTGTAAATTACACCGCAAAATATTACCCTTCTAAAATACCTATTACTGTAAAATACGCGCAAAGTACTAAGGGGTAATTCTCTCGTATGCGAGAGGCCGTATGGTTTGGTGCCACTGTTTTATCTATTTCTCCCACCAAGCAGTAGTATGTAAGCACTATTGTTCCAGTTCAAGCATTGAAACTAGTCAAACTATTGGGCATTATGGGATTAGACATACTCGGGGTGAAGAGCGCAGTCCAATGCCACGCAGTGTTTTGGTATTTGAAGGCTCTGTGTGGTGTTGCTTTTGTTTATGGGCAAGCGTGCTGTTTACCATCAGACGAGCGACCTGATTGTTTCGTCAACGATTCGTCTTTCTTTTTCGTCAGAAAAAAGAGTGTTGAACTAATCAGTGCACGTATACAAGTAGACTTAATGCCAAAGACATTTTCTACCAGTCTACCCATAGCTGACGCAGAGACGACTGATACCACGTCATTTATAATAATAATGGTATTATTTATTTTGCGTTAGCAACCCTATTGATCAGATAAATAGCGCTATCACAAACGTGCTACATCTGGTGCCAACAGTCGACGGGAATTCAGCTGATCCTTCCAAACGATAAGCAGTTGATAGTGCTCGCTTTGATATAGATAGTTTAACTCATTTGTGCGCGCGGTGGTAGCTATGTGTGCGTGGTGTATATAAACTAGGGGATTCCTGGTATTTCAAGGGAATTCGCGGAAAATTGTAATAGTCTCGTCTCCCGTATTTAGTCTTTTGTTTATTTTTTTATTCGAATGACGAGACGAATAGGTCGCTCGCCACGCCTGCCCATGAACAGAAGTTACGTCACACAGAACTTTGGAATACAGAGCACTGAGCTGCGCTTCTCTAGAATCTAGAATCTTGTGGAGAAAACCCCGCTATATGACGAGTCGGGTTCGGGGGTCAGCCATCAAATCACTTTATCCTATCCTCGAGATTTGGGGGAAGGATTAAGGAAAGTGAGGCCCTGGGTAAAAATCTCGGGTTGGGAAATCATGACTAGTATTAGTGTTTGACAGTTCGAACAAATCACACATGAGTTTGTGTTGGAATTTGTGTCCAGTTTTAGTTATTAGTGATAAGTTTGTTATCTATCTCATCTTTTTAATTCACCTGTCCTTATCGCAACATACTATTTAACTTAAGTTACAGAAAGATTTGGTTTGTAGATTTTAAGTCAACCCGTCTTGGGTACTAACCTCATCATGGAACAAAAATAATCTCGGTGAGCCGTGGTGGCACTCGCTGTGATTCGCATACCCCATTGAGGATACAGGCTTATATTTAAGTTAATTATTTAAATAAATAATACACTCAGCGCATCCAGCCGTTTAAACATACAATTAAGTATTAAGCAATTACACAATTTTTGTCGGCCATCAATCATTTTGACAAAGTCGAGATCGCTCGTTTCGCTCGCAGCGCTTTTTTTGCTCGCGCTGGAACGTGGCCGGTCGTCCTTGGCGCGAGGTCGAATGCAGCGGCCAAGCGATCCTCTTTTTTGTTTCGCCCATAAAAATTACCCATAAAACGTTGAGCGATCTCGGGATAGTGTAGTTTGGGATAGAGAAATATTTCGTCAATATGGTAATAAAATTAGAAATAACGAATTTTTCTTCTTCTTTAGCTAATTTGGACTATGTTTATTTATTTATTTAACTCTTTATCGTACACCATTTGCACGGATAATTACATAGGAAAATAATTTATAAGTGTGCTACAATAGGCGGTCTAATCGCTAATAGCGATCTCTGCCAGACAACCTTAGGAATAGTGGCAAAAGAAAGTAATAAGTATGTTCCCAGTTGTCTAAAGGTTAAGAGTTTAGGATACAGTCAAAATAATACCGGTGTGATCGAACGACAGTGCCCTATGTCACTCACCTCAGTAACTATTACTATTAACTTATTGTCATAAAATTTTGTTTTTTTTTTATGGCATAGGTTGGAAGCAAACCAGTAGGTCACCTGATGGTAAGTGATCTCCAACGCCCATGTACGCGCACAATACCAAAAGAATCATGAGCGCGTTGCCGGCTTTAAAGGAAAGGAATTGGGAAGGGGAGGGGGATTTTAGCCTCCGGATATCTCACTCACCGTCTTTACCCTACGTAATGAATGAGCTGGCTCGTCCAGGTCGTTACCACAGTCTCACAGAAAACCGACGTAAAGTAGCAGCTTGTTGCTACGTTTCGTACGGTGAGTGAGATGTCCGGAGGCCAAATCCCCCTTCCCTTCCCAATCCCTTACCTAAAGGAAAACCTTAAAAGGTCGGCACCGCGCCCTGGATTCTTTTGATACTTTGGGCGTATATAGGCGGTGGAGATCTTTACCATCAGGTGACCCACTTGTTCGATTGCTGAGCTATGGCATAAAAAAGTGGAAAAAAATATTTAACGTTTTTTCGTACAGATCGGCAATTTCATGGACAATTCTTAGAATAACTACTAACAGAAGGCAGATGTCTAAACAACGCATAGTCAGAATCTTAAGTCTAAGTGTGATGATGACTTGCAACGTTACGAACACAAATGCTAATGACATGTCAGCTAAAATGTATTTTCCAAAAAATTTGGTAACTTGTAAATGTTTCACACATTAATTTATAAGTGAGCATCAGTGTCGGGTGACAGAATTGATGTACAGAAAAACTTAAATTAGTTTATGTTACATCTCTTGTACAAATGAATGTTAACTGTTTTTACTATTAAATAAATAAAAAATAAATTATTATAATAATATGGAGATATTTGCTTTTTCCGTAATCGTAGTTTGGAGCCATATATAGACCCAATTGAACGGCTTAAATTTCGTGCGTGTCCTTAGATTCTTTAAGTAGTTAATCTAAGTTAAAGACTTATTATTTGAAAATGTGCAATTAATATGCGTTTTGAACACAATTTTTTCCCGTGTATAGGCAAAGGGTACTTAGCGCATACAGCCATGAGTCAAATCGAAATAATTATTTAATTTGATTCCTTAAAGCGTTTTGTATTAGAAAATCATGTGTGTATGTTTACTTTACTTTACCTGTTTAAAACTTAACGCTATAACAATATAATGTCATATCGTTTTCTGATAAAAGCATCTTCCTTTGATTTCCAAAAGTAAAAAGACCAATGAGTTATGATGTCGACCGGACGCTTGCCCCAAAAACAAAACAAGATTTGGGTACAAAAGCTATAAACCGGTTACATACTGACCTGCATTCGTTTTATATCTGTATATAATTGTCTTTAATTAAAGAATCCTGCAGGGTTAGGATGTGGCGTAAGAAACACGACACGTAAGTTAGTGGCGTTTGATTGTGATTGGCCGAGAGACAACGTGTGACGTCATACGATATAAAGCTAGAATGCAACGCTTAAATGGAACACGATAGTCGCTTTCGTATCACCTGATCGAGCAATTCCTATATTAACACTTAGAATAGGTGGTAGGTCTCTTATATGCGAGAGGCCGTCTGAGTTGGACCACTGTTTTGTCTATTTCTGCCGCCAAACAACAGTGTGTAAGCACTGTTGTGTTCTAATTTGAAGGACATTAGAGCCAGTGAAATTACTGGGTATTATGAGACTTAACAACTTATGTTTCTTACGTTTATGAGCAGGCGTAGCGCTTACCATCAGGCGAGCGACCGGCACGTTTCGTCATTTAGGCTCATAAAAACCACGCGTGTATTCGTTTATTTTTGGACTTATTTTGATGATTCTTTTTGATAGCTCAAAGTTGGTCCCGTTTACACTTCAAGGAGAAATTCCACCCCTAAGGAGGTGAAATCCGGGATGAAAGTAATACTTCGACAGTTATTTGAAGATTTTGATGGTTCTTTCGTAATAAACAGTAGAAAAAACCTACTGAAGTAAAAACAATAACCAATTGGTTATTTAGATAGTAATAGAATAGTCCAAATAGAAATTCATACTTTTGACGTATAAAGTCAATAAATTCTATATTATAAAAATAAAAGAAAATTAATTTCTTCAACTAACCTATAAATGTCAGAATACCATGCAATTAACCTTCAATGAACGGGAAAAAATATGATATATTCGAGACCACTGGTGACATTTCATACTTAACAACTTATTTGAGTCATTAATTAAATAACAGTTTACCGGCTCCAGGGGGCGTAACATATGCAACACGAGATAATTTTTTCGACTCATTTTGACGTGAAAAATCAGTTTGGTTTTTTTTTATTGCGTAGGCCGGCAAACAAGCCGGTGGGTCGTATATAACCCAAAGAATTTAATGTATACTACTCGACAAGCTGGGCGGTACATAGAAATTGTACCACTAAGTTGCGGTCAATTGACCGTAACTCGATATTGCCATCTCGCTTACTCACAGCTAGAACCCCTATCGCGCTCCCTGTGTGTGAGCTGTCAAACTCCCGCGTTATGTGACGCAATTTCACTTCTAAACAGCCTGTCTAGTTGTATGCATTAAAGTCTTTGGGTTATATCTATATTATATCTATCGATATCTATGCTATCGATGCATCTTTGCCAACAAACTCTTCAAAGGCATTTTGTACTGCCTCTCGGGTATTGATTGTTTTCCGGCCAAAAAGTTACCCAAATAATGGAGAACTAGCCCTTGCTCTTTGCTTTGCTCGCGGCTCCGCCCGCGTGAACGGCCTTTTCCGGGATAAAAAGTAGCCTATGTTATTCAGTGATAATATAGCTTTCTAACAGCAAAAGAATTTTTTAAATCGGTCCAGTAGTTTTTAAGTTTATTCGATACATACAAAAACACAAATCCTTCCTCTTTATAATATTAGTGTGAAGTAGGAGTATGTAGGCGTAAGGTCTGGTGAGTACGACGGATTACGGAGAGCTTCCGATCCCAGCTCTTGTAGCTTGGAGATTGTCTGTTGTGTAGTTTGGTATCGCGCGTTGTCGTGCAGGAGCAGTGGAGACGAGCGATTGACCAAAACCAGTTGCAGATATGCGAGTTTCTCCATCAGAACACAATAATTTGACAAATTTTTAACTTTTGGAAAACGAAAGGCGCAGCAGGCGAGTAGCTGGCTGCGAAACCGTGCCGTGGGCTCGTTTCCCGTACAGATGCAAATGTTTGTGTGATCCAAAAATATATGCTTCGGGTCTGGGTGTTGTGGGACCGCAAGTCCTTCGTAGTTCCTGATACCCACGATACAGGTTTACCTAGTGTGGGGTCAGGGCTATATGTGTGACTGTTGGGTGCATTTATTTATTTTGGTGGGAAAGAAGAGAATAAAAATAAATAAATTTAATTTTATATTCAATAAGCAGTACAAAATGCATTTAAAGAGTTTTTTTTACAGAACGGCAATTTTAAAGACCTATTATTTATTTTATTTTTCCCTTCACAGGATGGTTTTCGGCATGCGGTTGCCGCGGCGGGGCGCTGGCGTCTCCCCGTGGTTCAATATCAGCGTTGCTCCGAGCTCGTGCCTTCGCGCTCGTCTCGCCAAGAGCCATCTCAGCGTACAGAGCACGACCTGCTTCTGGTAAGCATTATTTCAAGCTAAGATTAAAGTCTGATCACGACACTGTGGGGTAGCGACCATCAAAGGGTACCTGATTATTTTCTTACCCAACTGGATAGTGACTACTGTACATATGGTGAAAAACTCGTCATCGTTTAGACCAGTTGCGGTCCAGGGTCTCTATGAGCCAGCGGTAATCCATTTCATGCAGTAGATAAAACTGTCTATAGCGTATCTCTACCACATCTCTCTTCCACCTGCCCTTATCCCACTCGTAGTGGGGTTGGCGTAACATGCTTTTTAACACATGTTACAGAAAGATTTAGCTTGTAGTTTTTGCGACCGGCCGCCTGCCTGACGTCAACCTCTCTGGGGAGAAAACACCCAAATCCGAAATAAATGTTTGTAGATCACCCCAACATTTTGTCTTGGTGCGGGGATCAAACCAGCGGCCTCTCGAATTACAGCCAGCTACTCGCGCACTACGCCACGGAGGCTGTCTCTATCAAGTATAACAGCAAAATTCTTGGTACTTGTTCTAGAAAGCGGCAGGGTAGGCGCGCAGTACGAGCGGTCAGCAGCACGGCCAGGGACGCCGCTGCGGCTGGCTGGCGTCTTCGCAGATGGAAGTAAAGCCAAGGCACCCAAGTACGCTCAACTCATCGACCCTCAGGGGAATGTAAGTACCTAAGATAGGAAATTATACTATTTTTAATTATAAATCAGCAAAACCCAAAAAGCAGTGTTAGCTCAGCGTGGAGTTGTACGGACTTTTGAGACGAAAGTCGCAGGTTTGGCCCAAGAACATGCACCTCTGACTTTTCTAAGTTACGTGTATTAATTGTTAATTATCGCTTGGTTTCATGATGAAGAAAACATCCTAAGGAAATCTACATATCTACATACGTGGTAGAGTTAACATAATTTCGAAATTCTTATAGAGCATTTCCAGGTATGTAGATGTCCAGTAGTTTAACTAGCTTCAATGCCATTCAAACCTGAACAACACAGTGCTTACACACTGTTGCTTGGTGAAATAGATAAAACAGTGGCACCAAGCCATACGGCATCTCGCATATATGAGAGACCTACCCCTTAGTACTTTGCGCGTATTTTACTGTAATAGGTATTTTAGAAGGTTAATATTTTGCGGTGTATTTTTATAAATATTTTACAAATATTTGTGTCGGGTCTGGGTGTTTTCTCCCCAGATGGGTTGACGTCAGACAGTCGGCCGGTCGTAAAAACTACAATCCAATCTTTTTGTAACATGTGTTGAAAAGCATATTGCACTGACCCCACTGCGAGTGGGATAAAGGCAGGTGAAATACTCGTAAGAAGAAACATCGAAACTTCAGAATGAATTTCAAACTTTGTACAATAACGTTTGGAATCCGTTTAGTTACAGTACCATAATAGGCTGGGTCTTGAGGAGGCGCTTAGTTCCGTGGTAATCATCATAAAATCTACCCAATGCTTCAGGCATGTAATGTTATGTTAAGGTGATATTACATAAATAAGAACTGTGTAGTATAATAGTTTAAGTTTTCGCATATTTGCATTAGCTAAAGGGGAAGTTCTGTCTTATAATATTAAAAAATATTAACAATACAATAACGTTTAACAAAACTTAGAACAGACTTCAAAATAATAGAAATACTGAAAGTCTAAAATAACTATTTTTATGTCCCTTTAGATTCGGTGAATACTCGTATGTCGCTGCCGGTCAAATAAAATTGCACCGACTCCAAAGAGACCTATAGAAATTGTAATTTTTGACTTTTCAGTGTTTTATTTTGAAGTTGGTTTCTAAGTTTAGTTAAACGTTATTATATTTTTCAAGTTTTGGTGATAGTAACAGCAATAGTATGTAAATTCCAATACAATAACAACTTCGCGACGAGCGTACTGTTGTCCGTTGAGGAGTTTTATTTTTTTACTCCGTACTTCGTGATCAGATCGTAACGAAATTTATATGGGACTACATCGCAGCTAAACTCTATCGAATGTTTTTTTTCCAAGACAATGGGTTCACAATTGGAGGAGAAATCGATGTACATACATTAAAAAAACGCGCCGAATTGAGAAACTACTCCTTTTTTGAAGTCGGTTAAACATAAAATCGTCTCAAAAAAAGGAAGTATAAGTAAGGGCTGTGCTGAAGTCCCGAGCGTCCCGGCTCAACTTAATTGTTGTCTGTGAAGCCCACACACGTCAAAGTGCAGTGAGTACAGTGCGCATGTTGAATAATGTATGCATAATGAAAATTGCATATCTTTGAAACGGGTACTTCTTTATTTACTTTTTCTTCGTGATTATTTTTAAAATGTTCCTTTAAACACATTGAAAGACCTTAAATTTCTTAGAGTTCATTTTGTAATACCTTTTAAATACATTTGATGAAGATCTGACAGGAGTAGCTATGAGGGATAAAATAAGTTTTACATTTGAAAACCGATTTCAAAACTCTGGAAAGTTACTGCCTCGGTGGCGCAGTTGTAATGCGTATGCGTTACGATTGAGGTCAACGCTGAGGTCTCTGGTTTGATCCCCGGGTCAGGTAAAGTGGGATTGGGTTTTTCTATTACGAAATGCTCAGTATCCGCCCGGAGTCTGGAATTTGTACCCGGTATGGCGATGGGCTCGCCCCCTATCACATAAGGGACGGAGATACGCTCGGCGAAATGTGGGTGTACTGGTTACACCTCTACCTAACCCTTCGGGGATTACAGGCGTGAGTGCGTATGACTCTGGAAAGTCGAAAATAACAATTTCTATAGGTCTCTTTGGAGTCGGTACCCGTGCAGTTGCCGGTTAACTGAAAATTTAAAGTTTTATTAAAATTTCTTTTTTGACTATATAATTCTCTTTAATTTTACGTAAACTTGGCCTTAACTACGTATTCATGTGAGAATTTAAGCTTTTCCAAGTTAATGTGACTACACAGATAGAAGACCGCATTGATTTTATACTAGTAATATAATGTAACGGAGGATAGTACAAGTGAGGAGGGATAGCGATTAGCGTCATAGTGGGTATTATTTAGGGCAATGTGATGGCGATAGAATCGGCCTTATCACGTCATAGGACGGAAATAAGCTTAGTGAAGCGTGGACGTAGCACTACTTGTACCTACCTCTTCAAGGATACAGGTGTACGCTAGTGTTTGTATGTTGAAGTCAAATGGATAGCAGCTCATAAATATTTAACTAAATTCTACATATTATTATGAACCAAATATTACCTCCTATGGAATATGGTAAAACCGCTACCTCCAATGTACCTCTATACAACTAGACTGGCTGCGTGGTACATAGAAATTGCACCACTAAGTTACGGTCAATTGACCGTAACTCAATATTACCACCTTGCTTACTCTTAACTAGAACCATTCTCCCGCTCCCTGGCTGTCAGCTATCAAATTTTCGCGTTATGTGGCGCAATTTTACTTCTAAACAGTCCATCTAGTAGTACACATTGAAGTATTTTTGCTTTATTCCCTAATTTAAACCGCTTCATCCCCTAAGTTAAACCCCTCCGACCCCCGTAGTATCTTTATTGCCCTACTGAGCCATTAATCAGTTGCATCAGCGCTGAGCCCATCCTGGACAATGCCGACTGTTCTATTACGTAGACGATTTTTATCCATGTTAGTTATTGCTTTTTGTATACAATTCGATTTTATCAGAAGGTGATGAAGATGCGTGTGTTCGATTCCTGCGCAGCCATATTTGGTTGTCAGGATGTTACCGACTAAGCAATATGTACGCCCTCACGCTTGTGTTCCCCGAAAGGGTAGGCAGAGGTGTAACTAGTACACCCACTTTATTAATTAATATTATTTATGCTTGCCGTCCAATGATGTGATGGGGGCGAGCCTATCGCCATACCGGGCATAAATGTCAAGCGGGCAAATCATGAGCAAATTACCAGGCAATTCATTGGCCCTCTGAGATTATGACCTTTGTTGGTCAAATTGATTGGTCCAATTCTAGAGATCACTAAGTAACTAAACACTGTTGTGTTCCGGTGTGAAAGACTTTGATGCCAGTGAATTGGGCATTATCAGCCAGTTGCACAAAGTTCTTCATTAACATTTCATTAACTAAAGCCAGCATTAATGATAATGGAACCATTATTATAATGATGTTGCACAAAATTTATTATTTACCTATTTAAAAATTGAGACTTAACACTTTATCAGCGCAGCACAGTTTAGTAGCATGCAGTACTTCATAATTCGAAGTTCTGATTTGTGTTGCTTCTGTTTATGGGTAGGCGTGACACCATCAGACGTGCGACCTGCTCGTCTAGTCGTCTAAGGTAATAAAAAACATAGTTACCACCTCGATAATACCAGCTTTCAAATAAAAGAAGCGCACTTTTAGTCGGTTTTCAGTGTGACAGTGGATAACCTCGCATACGAGGCACCTACCACCTTGTGAAGCTATTTCATAAACTTGGCAGCTTGATACTCTGTTATAAAAAGCTTAGACAAAATGAAGTTATAATGGAAGAGGCGGACGGCCCTAAAATTTAACCCTAAAACGCTCGTACTATAATTTTTCTTTTTTTCTTTTCAAATTCATTTTGCTATTACGAAAACAAAAGCACATCAAAATGCATCATTATTAACGAAACGTAAAATTATATTCCAATCACGGACACCATGAGATTACCTTGTGCATAATAAAAAAAAGGAATAAAGCCTTCACACTCAAAAGAACATTGCGTTCTTTGTCTATTTTTGTTCGACATCCCATAGTAACGCAGCAGGATCCCTACAGTATAGTTCTTGCTAAATTACCACGCGGTTAGCTACGCGAAAACCAACTCTATTTTATTGTGATAAGAGTTAAATCAACTGAAGTAATTGTTAAAGGAATGCACGGGTCGTGCAAAATTACGTTTGCAGTTTGCCCAAACGATAAGATACCTTAAAATTATTACTTTAAAATTGGAATTGGTTTGTGAAATAAATGTTGTTACGTTTCTGCACGGGGCACTGTCCTCGATGAACCTTGTTGCTAGGACTCCGGTGTAGGGTTGTCACGATTTCGAAATGAAAGTGTTTTTTTTATCGTGTTCCAGTTCTCGGTAATAGGGACGTTAGGTGGAATTACTATTGTCTAAGTGGCCGTTTAAGAATAAGGAGGTGTGATATGTATTCGGATAATGAGAATGTGTTAGGGATTTGTTTCAATGGTACTGTTTTTTATGGCCAGTGAGTGATGGATATTTTTCATTTTCCTAATAGTAATGAGTTCAGAATTGTAGTGCGATTTTTACGGTCAGTGAGTGAGAGATATGTAATTATATTTTTTTTTCGCACTTTTTAAATAAATAAAGTAAAATAAAAATGTATTGGTAATGTGGCACATAGTGTTTGTAGTCGTTTCCAAGAACTAGAATGCGTGAGTGGTCCTTAAATGGATGGTTGAACTTGGATAGGTCGTACCGAGGGTTGTCACACTCTTGAGATTTGGATGTAAAATATATTAAGTTGTCAAAGGCGTTCTGGTAAAATGATTTTGAATACTTTAGGCAAAATAGAATTTAAATTCAATACAATATCTGATAGGTTCAATAATATTTTTTTTATAAATTAAAATATGTAATTACACAAAAAAATATTATTATGATGATAACTTCAAATTTTTTATCCATAATTATTAAAATCCATTTTATTTTTCTACCAAAGTTACCCAGACTGAGTTACATGCTTGAACTTTTTTCGCGCTTTTGTGATTTAGAATAATTTATTAATTAATCTATCTATAACTACGATCTAAAATCAGTTATTTTGATATTATTAAAACATTTTATGGGACTGCCTCGGTGGCGCAGTTGTAATGCGTACGCGTTACAATTGAGGCCAACGCTGAGGTCTCGGGTTTGATCCCCGGGTCGGGTAAAGTGGTATTGGGTTTTTCTATTACGAAATGCTCAGTATCAGCCCGGAGTCTGAAATTTGTGCCCGGTATAGCGATTGCCCCTATCACATAAGGGACGGAGATACGCTCGGCGAAATGTGGGTGTACCGGTTACACTTCTGCCTACCCCTTCGGGGATTACAGGCGTGAGTGCGTATGAGTGCGTATGTATTTTCTGATAATAAATATGTCGCACCCTTGAAAACATTCCAAGCACATAATATTAAACTTCTACTAAATAAACACTCCATAAACATAGACTGTTGTTAAATAAACACTCCGTCAAATAAAAATGTTGCTATTTAAACACTATAACCTTAAAATGTTGTTAAACAAACTATACTTTTATTTAAAATTTTGTTAAAATACAACATAACCATAAAATGTTGCAAAATAAATACAACATAGTTGTTAATTCCAGTCAACCCTGCATGTAGACACGGTGAAATGACGCGAGGTGTCTTTTGTTTATGGCGTAATGAGACCCTTAATTATTTAAAAGACCCGCTCTCGAGCTGTACTGTCAGTTTACAGCACGATGCATTATTCTTACACACATATGCACGCACACTAAGACATAGCTTGTAGACGATGTCGGATGCCAATTCTCGTCATTTTAAATGTTCAAAATATCATTCCGATCTAGTATCAGCGTAAATAAAGTTGCAAATGGCATTCTCTTAAACCAATAATCAACGTCAATTGTGAACATAGATCGTAATGAGATTGAATGAAGAATAAAAGTTGACTGAAGCCAAAACGGTATAATGCTACTGCTAATGCGCATTTGCATGTGTAAGTGGAGCCGTATTTTTAGGCAGATTCATATGAGAGTTATCGGTCTAGTTATCTTATTTTCATGCCTATTATACACGTTCCAATGCTGGGCACGGGGTTTTAAACCTTAGTCCACCACGCTGGCCTAATGCTGGATGGCCGACTTCACATGCCTTCGAAATGCTTATGGAGAAATTCTCAGGTATGCAGGTTTCCTCGCGATGCTTCCTCCATCGTTAAAGCAAGTGATAATTAACAATGAATACACACATAACTTAAAACAGTCAGAGGTGAATACTCTTGGGGCTGGTATCGAACCTGCGACTTTTGTCTCGATAGTCCAAACCACTCGCCGCTGAGCTATCATTGCTATACACGCGTACTTACATACAAATATTTAACTAAATATTTTTAATAGAAAAAGAGAATTTTGTTGCCCTTTTTTTAAGGCCACACGCGCGGTAGGGTTGTTTTGACATATAGGTATATTAGTAAAAGTGGACAAATGAACAAATCATGATGCACGAGGTTCAATTCAACTGGAACGATATTTCGAAAAAATATGATTTCAGCGTCAAGATTAATTTATTATAGGGCGATAAAGTCCATTCTCATGATAGCATGGGACTGTAATACCGTTGGCAAAATGTAGGTTTCAGTGTGGGTGTTTGTGCCAAAGGTACGTGGGTTCAATTCCCGGATGAGGTACGACCTACTTTCATGGTTAAACTTTGGAGTCTCTCTTGTTGTATAATAATACAAAGAAGCCTCCAGTAACTTTATGAATTTTACTTGATTTTTTTATTTTATTACATCATGAAAACAAGGCCCTCGCCATATGACGATGGATCTGACGTACATGGGATTCTATAATTTTATTTTTAAATTGTTACGTCAGTTCGGCGGCGTATATTCCGCCGATTCCGCTATACTGTGGCGAGGCTCTAAAAATAAAATATACTGTGCACAACGAACTGATAATTGCAATCGATTTTACAATACAAATAAGACTCAGTAACGTCTCTACAAGTGATAAATATAATCGATTTACGAATCGATTTTATAACAACGAGTATAATTTCAGTACAAGAAGGATGATTTATGACAGGTACCGATAGCGTGAATAATCTACGAGCACTCCACGAGATTTGCCGCCAAGCAACAGTGTGTAAGGACTGTTGTATTCCGGTTTGAAGGACATTGAAGCCAGTGAAATTACTGGGCATTATGAGACTTAACATCATGTCTCAGGATGACAAGCAGTACAGTGCTATGCAGTGTGGTGGTAGGCCATGTCATGCCATGGTATCAATCCAAAAGGCGGAGACGGTCTCACATACGAGGGACATAGCACATACGAGTATTTAAAGTTTAAAATTACTTAACCAATTCCAGAAAAACATAATAATAAAAATACTAGCCCTGTATTATATACGTCCCACTGCTGGGCACGGGCCTCCTCTACTAAATGAGAGGGGTTAGGCCTTAGCCCACCACGCTGGCCTAATGCGGTTTGGCAGACTTCACATACCTTCGAAATTCTTACGAAGAACTTCTCAGGTATGCAGGTTTCCTCACGATGTTTCCTTCACCGTTAAATCAAGTGATAATTAACAATTAATACACACATAACTTAGAAAAGTCAGAGGTGTATGCTCTTGGGGCTGGTTTCGAACCTGCGACTTTCGTCTCGACAGTCCATACCACTACCCGCTGAGCTATCACTGCTTCGAGAAAAACATCCTTAGTCCTAATTCCAAGCATTTAAAATATATTTTGCATGAACGGTCCATAGAATTTTGACGTGTGACGTTGAAAAATGGCCTCGAACTAATGGGATTTTGCATTCATAATAGAGTTCGAGCTCGGGTTCAGGCTTGACTGATGGCTGCACGGAAATATAACTAGGTATTTTAATTATATAGAAAAACGATAAGTGCAGGACGTCAGGACTGCTAGGTTAGAACAGTAGTTCTTATATGGAGAAATCTCATGGAGTTTTATGTAATAACGTTTCATTTTTGGATTTTAAAAATTATCAATGTTGCGCACTTGGTTTTCAAATTCTCTAACCGGCGTATTTTATTTGCAATTTCCAGTCCGTACTTGTTTACATAGTGATTTCTTCAGACGACTGACTGACTTTTCGAAACAACCTACACCTCAGTCTCTCCCGTGACCACGATGGCTGAAAAGCTTTCGAAACGTCAGGGCTAAAATAAAAATTAAACCGCGATAAAATCCGTATAATCTAGTTTTATTTCAATGTGTAATATTCGCGTAAACATAAGAAAACACTATGTAAACCTACGGACCTTACGGACTGGAAATTGCAAATAATATACAATGTGTTACAGAAAGTTGTGATCAAATTTAAACAACGATTGCATTGTTAGGACATAAATAAAGCATATTCTTTTTTATTTGCGTCGTTTTTTAGGCGTCCTTTAATATTTGAAGTTTTGCGGAAACAGCATACAAAAGGTTCTTAAATGGTTGATATCCGGAATCTATTCAAATAATCAAACTTAGATTTTTAATTGGGAACTCTGGGTGACGAGTGCAGTCCGAGTGAGTGAGTGAGATATCCGGAGGCCCAAATTCCCCTCACTTTCCCAATCCCTTACTTATCCCTTTCCTTTAAGGTCGGCATCGCGCCCATGATTATTTTAGTATTATGGGCGTACATGAGCGGTGGAGATCACTTACCATCAAGTGACCCACTTGCCCGTTTGCCGGCATATACTATAAAAAACATCTTTTTTTATTTGGAGAAATATGTCACATGTTTTTTCATTGTTTATACACAAAGAAGCAATTTTTATGATTCTGATGGCATTATAAACTTTCTTTTGTCATAAAACACCACATAATGGCATCCAATCATAATGTAATTTTGTTGTTTTTTCACCACTAAGATGCTATGAAGCTGTTAACTCTCATAGAGATTCATAAGCTCACGCCTTTATCCCTGAAGGGGTGGGTAGCGGTGCAATTAGTGCACTCACTGTTCGCTGAGCTTATTTCCGTCCCATGATGTGGTAGCGAGCCTATCGCCACATTTACCAGGTGGTCGGACCCTTGAATGCGAGAGGTCACCTGGGTTGATCACAGCTTTGTCTATTTCTGTCCCCAAGCAGCACTGTGTAAGCACTGTTGTGTTCCGGTTTGTAGGACATTGAAGCCAGTGAAATTACTGGGCATTATGAGACTTAACCTCTTATGTCACGGGGTATCAAGCACATTCCAATTTTATGCAATACTTTGTAATTCAAAGTTCCGTGTGGTATTGCTTCTGATTATGAGCAGGCGTGGTGCATGAGGCGAGCATGGTCGTCTCGCCATTAACGCTAATAAAAAAACATTGGCGCAACTTCCAATCCTGGACAACTGGCGTGTGATCTCGAATCGGAAACTCAAACACAAATTATCCGAGCTTTTTTATATAGCATATGCCGGCAAACGAGCAAGTAGGTCACCTGATAGTAAATGATCTCCACCGTGCATATACATCCCTGAAATTAAGGTCAATACCTTAAGACAGCTCCGTGGCGCAGCGTGCGAGTAGTCGGCTGCGAAGCGAGAGGCCGTGGGTTCGATTCCCACACTGAGACAAATGTTTGTGTGATCCATAAATATTGGTCTCGGGTCTGGGTGTTGTGGGATCGCAAGTCCCTCGTAGTTGATACCCACGACACAGGTTTACCTAGTGTGGGGTCGGGTCTATGTGTGTGATTGTTGGGTATAAATAAATTAAGGTCGGCAACGCATCCATGATTCTTCTGATAGTCTGAGTGTTGATGGGCGATAATAAACACTTACTATTAAATGGTACCATCAATTACCATAAAAAACCCACAGGCTCGTTCGTCGGCCAAAAAATCCAAAGCGTGTTTCTACCACATAATACAATAAATGAAATAGTATTCGACTCAGGATCTCGTCGGTTTCCTGGCTATATGCTGCCACTACACCAGTTAGTCGCTCAATGGATTAAACCACAATAAATCGCTTATAGCAGATTCCCATGCAGCAAGCGTAGCGCCTTACGCACTAATTTTCATAGACAAGCGTGATCTACCATTCTGGTTAATTCATCCTTTATCTTCCCACGGGAATCGTACTGGCTGTTAACTCTTGAAATACGATTTCAATATGGAAACAATTTTAAAGCGAAATCGTTTCTTTTCATCACTTATATTACATACATATGCACTCACGCCTGTAATCCCCGAAGGGGTAGGCAGAGGTGTAACCAGTACCCCCACATTTCGCCGAGCGTATCTCCGTCCCATGATGTGATAGGGGGCGAGCCTATCGCCATACCGGGCACAAATTCCAGACTCCGGGATACTGAGCATTCCATAATAGAAAAACCCAATACCACTTTACCCGACCCGGGGATCGAACCCGAGACCTCAGCGTTGGCGCCAATCGTAACGCGTAGGCATTACAACTGCGCCACCGAGGCAGTCATTTTTTTTCATACTCTAATAGTTTATTTTCATACTCTCGAGTATTCTTGTAATGCGATGGTGGCGCCAATTAGCTAGCGGAATTAAAACGAATTAATGATTATTATTTTAATCATTAGTTTTAGAGCAGATATGAGCACACCACACGTGGCTAACTTCACGGTAAACGAGTAGATGATTTTTATTTCCAGACTTGTGATTTTATTGAGATCGGAATCGTAATGGGATTGGAATCGGATTCAAATTGCTTTTAAGAGTAGACCAGCTGAGCCAAAGTTGCGTTGAGCGATTTTAAGTCATTTTTGGTCCCCTAATTAAGCCATCGAAATAAGATAACTAGAACGATAACTCTCATATGAATCTGCCTAAAAATATGGCTCCACTTACTTACACATCCAAAAGTACATGCACATGCATGCACGTAACACTCATATACGCAACAAAAAATAATGAACGTTCAAAATCAACTTTATTTCATAAAAGTTAATGTCTAAATATTATATTTCTAGCCCGAGGTACGACGTTCTACACCGCGCAAATAATTAGACGTACAAAGTGTCAACTAGAGATTATTATGCACATACTTTTATAGCCCCGCCCCCTTGCACAGGCTTTTGGTGCGGTCATTTATTTGCTTGATTTACGTTTCTTGTCATCTTATTTCGAAGCCTAAAGCACCTAAAGAGCTATCTAAAAGGATAAAGGAGCTAACTTGGTAAAGAGAGTAAAAATCAAAAAGCCAATTTTACTTTAACTTTTTTGTATTCCAGCGCCACTTTCGACCTATTTCCTGTACCTAAATAACAAAAATTCAAATCGTGCATTACGAAACATTAAATTCAATTTACACGGATATAAAGGTCACCTCCTCGATACAATGACTTAAATGGTCAGTTAATAATGTGGGAACTGTGCTCTTCACCTGCATAACAATGGGTAACAAAATACACCCTAAAACAATATGTTAAAGTGGTATTTTGAATGGCGTTTTAATTAATTTCATTCATTGATATTCTTATACAGAATTATGGGCACGCATCGAGTGGCGTATGAGTGGCAGAGTTGGGCCGTGTTTAGGGTTACCAATTGAAAAATTGAAAAGTCCAGCCAAAAGCCTGATTTCAATAAGTCTTATTATTATTACAAATTGACACAAGCGCGCGCGTTATTCATCGGGGTGAATGTAATGCCTCGCCATAACTTGGCAGACACACATGCCAAATTAAAGTAATTTTATCCCAAAGGAGAGAATAGGTCACTTAAATTACATATCGTCGCTTAGCTAACAATACCGCGCAAGTTAAATTGGTTTAGTTTTGAGGAGAGACATAAAACTGAATATTTTTTATGAATATGTGTGATGTAAACAATGAGTTGCGCGATGACAGAAATATAAGAATAACGTGCTTTGAATGGTTAATTTAAGTTTTTGTGTAAATTTATTGGATTCGCGCCAAAAATAATTTATCCAATGACAATACCAATGGCCAATTTTCGAGTTACGCGGTATTGTTAGCTAAGCGACACTATGTTTTTTCAAAAGATTGTTTTTCATTACAAATGTTCATAATTCATAGTTCTTTCAAATATAGGGTAATATTAGAAAAATATAGGATATTACAAGGTGGTAGGTAGCTCGTATGCGAGAGGCCGTCTGGGTTGGTACCACCGCTTTGTCTATTTCTGCCGCCAAGCAGCAGTGTGTAAGCACTGCTGTGTTTAGATTTGAAGGACATTGAAGCCAGTGAAATTACTGGGCATTATGAGATTTAACAACTTATGTCTCGGGGTGACGAACACAGACCAGGGCCATGTAATGCTTTGTAATTTAAAGTTCTGTGTGGTGTTGTGTTTGTTTAAGGGCAGGCATGGCGCTTACCATCAGGTGAAAGACTATTCGTTCCATCATTCAGACTTGTAAAAAATAAATAAAAATATACTTTACATTTCTCGTCTTTACAATTACAATGTCTTTTTTTATGTCATAGGTCGGAAATGAAGCAAGTGGGTCATCTGATGGTAAGCGATCTCCACCGCCCACAATACCAAAAGAAGCATGGGCGCGTTGCCGATTTTAAAGGAAAGGAATGATTAAGCGATTGGGAAGGGAAGGAGGATTTAGGCCTCGGGATATCTCACTCAGCGCACGAAACGCAGCAGCAAGCTGCTACTTTACGCCGGTTTCCTGTGAGACAGTGGTAACGACCCGGACGAGCCGGCCCATTCATGCTGTAGTCAAAAGCGTCTACAGCGTGGCTCTACCACTTCGAAATATACTAATCCGCCATTATTCAAAAATCTTGATATTTTCAAAGTCCAGCTGCAATTCTGATATGTGCCTTAAAATCTGAACATATCAGGTCAAATCCTGACGTCGGGTAACCCTAGTCGTGTTCCTTATGCGCTACACATAATGTTCACCCACTTATCAGTTAATTATTTTCACACAAAAACCAACTTTATTATTTATTTATTTTATTTATTTATAATGCTTTATTGTACATTAGACACATATTTAAACTAGAAAGACAGTTAACATTTAAACATAGTACAATTGGCGGCCTTATCGCTCAGGGCAATCTCTTACAGGCAACCATAGGATGGAGTTAAGGTACGAATAAGAGAGGGTTGTCTAAGAGTACATGAAATATACAGTTTACAATAAGAATATATATAAATACCATATTACATCATACACATATACATACATACATATAATTATTAAATTATTATAGTGAATAATAATAGTCATCAATACCGTTACACATATTAGTGAGAGAGATAGTGATCTTTCACCATCTTTTTAAAGATAGCCAGTGATGGGGCGCGCTTTATTTCAATCGGCAATGCATTCCACAACCGTGTCGCCTGAACCGTAAAGGACTTGTCCATAAAAGAGGTGGAATGGCATCTTCAGTCTCAAGTTCTCTGATGATCTGAGGGTTCTAGGGTGCGTGTCTTGCAGAAATTTAAAGCGAGATTTGAGATAACAAGGAGTGAGAGGATAGAAAAGAATGTTGTACAGAAAAGAAAGAATGTGAGCATTCCGGCGAAGCCGTATGGGTAGCCACTTGAGCTTAGTACGAAACTCTGAAACATGATCATATTTACGGAGTCCAAATATGAATCTTATGCAAAAGTTTTGGAGACGCTCAAGTTTATCTAATTGTTGTTCAGTGATATCTAGATAGCTGACATCTGCATAATCAAGGATAGGAAGAAGAAGGGATTGTGCAAGCGAAATCTTGGTGGTGGTTGGTAGAAAATTGCGTAATCTTCGCAAAGACCCAGCTGAGGCGAACATTTTCCGACTCACTTCCTGAAGCTGTGGGCCCCAGGTGAGAGATTTGTCCAAGTATAAGCCAAGATTTTTAACTGAACCACTATATGGAATACTAGTGCCATCACAGGTTAAAGGTGGTATAAGAGAGACGTTTAATTTCGATGTCATCCTGGGGCTGCCAATAATTATGCCCTGGGTTTTTGATGGATTGACGGTCAATCCATGTGCCTTACTCCACTCGCAAATTTTATCCATGTCTGAGTTAATCGCATTCACAGCTTCCGTCAACTTGTCAAGTGGTGCCTGGGAGTAGATTTGGAGATCATCAGCATATAGGTGGTAGGTACAACAAAGTTTATGGGAAATTGAATTGATGAAAACCGAGAAGAGAAGAGGGGATAGAACGCCGCCCTGCGGTACTCCGGCAGAAGTTGTGCAATAAGAGGAGTTTTTGTCCTCAATGCAAATGCGCTGCCGGCGCCCAGACAGGTAACTACGAAACCACGCTATTACTGTTGGAGATATGTTAAGCGAACGCAGTACACTTAGCAAGACGTCAAAATCAACGGTGTTGAACGCATTGCTGAAGTCAAGGAGAGCTAAGACTGTCAGCTTACCTTCCTCCATGCCGGATCTAATGTCGTCCGTAATATGAACCAGGGAAGTAGTTGTGCTGTGGCCAGGACGGAAACCAGATTGGAGAGGATTGAGGAGTTCATTTTTAGAGAGAAATTCAGTAAGTTGAGAGTGGACTAGGCGTTCGAGAACTTTAGAGAGAAATGGTAAGATCGATATAGGTCGGAAATCGGAGAAGGACGAGGGATTTGATTTTTTGGGAATGGGAGTAATTTGCGCTTCTTTCCAGGCCGTTGGAAAGATCCCATTGGATATGGAGTGGTTTAGGATATGAGAAATAATGGGGAGGATTTGATCAAGGATGGGAAGGATCATATTACGGCCAACACAGTCGCTTCCAACCGCATTTGATGAAATCGCCATAATGCTTCTCTTAACATCACAATCAGCAAATGGTAAAAAGTGTAATGGAGAACAATCGGGAGACTGGAGGGATGAAAGATGCTTTATTGTGTTTTCTTTAGTAGTCCTATCAAATTTGGACGGAGAGGAGAAATGTTGGTTTAAGGAATTTAAATCTATGTTTTTCGGAAAAGAGTCTTGACGAGGATTCCCAACTCCCAGTGATTTAAGAAATTTCCAGACTTTGACTGGATCTCCATTATCAACTGAACTATGAATATGTCGGCGTTGAGCATACCTACACACCTTTTTGCAGTGATTCCTAATAGCTACATATTTTTCCAAATTACTGTCGCTTGGCCGAAACTTATATTTGGACTTTGCCACTGCCTTTTTGAGAAGGAGAGCTTTGATATCGTCAGTAAGCCAAGGTGACGGTAGATGTTTCATTCTGATCGACCGAATTGGAGCATGCACATCATAGAGCTTGGTTAACACACGATTGAAGATACGATTTATTAATTACATTTTACAATTCAATTTACAAAATCGTATCAAAGATGTCTCCTCGTAGCCATCTTTTTTTTTGCTGTCATACAATGGAGTGTATGGGATTATGAACTTTATAACAATAAGAATAGGGTGATATATTTTCCATATCGTTCTGTCAGTTTGATTGTATGTTGACAATGCTTTGTTTCGGCCGACTTTGATCTGTTTAAGGCAGTGAGTAGGGTATTTGTTTGACGGCGCATGAAAAGGAAATCGTGTCATTATAATGCATTTAAAATGAATTCGAAGTAAAGGTAGTAAGTAGGTGGTAGGTCTCTCGTATTCCAGGGCCGTCTGGTAGGTACCACCACTTTGCCTATTTCCGCCGACAAGTTGCAGTGTATAAGCATTGTTGTGTTGCGGTCTGCAGGGCATTGACGCCAGTGAAATTACATAAATACGCACTCACGCCTGTAATCCCCGAAGGAGTAGACAGAGGTGTAACCAGTACGCCCATATTTCGCCGAGCGTATCTCCGTCCCATGATGTGATAGGGGGCGAGCCTATCGCCATACCGATCTGCCCGAGCACAATTCCATTCTCCGGGCTGATACTGAGCATTTCGTAGTAGAAAAACCCAATGTAACTTTTACCCGACCCGGGGATCGAACCCAGGACCTCAGCGTCAGCCTCAATCGTAACGCATACGCGTTACAACTACGCCACCGAGGCAGTCAGGCCAGTGAAATTGCTGGGCATTATGAGATGCGTGGCGTTTACCATCAGTCAAACGACGTGCGCGTTTCGTCATTCAAGCTAATAAAAAATGTGAAAGCAGGAACACGTTTACTGCAGTCCTAAACTCTCACGACTTAGGAAATCCCAGTATAGGATCCAGGAATATACGAGTAATGTTTATGTGATACGTATATTATTACCTGTAAGAAATTATAATGCGCATAAAATTATAAGTTTATTCAACTATGATATTATTTTATTATAGTTCATTGACAGTAAATCACGTAGGATTGATATGAGTCCACTTTATTTGCTGTATTTTTGTTATAGGAATATTTAAAAAAACAACGTATTTATTTATTTATTTAAGACGCAAAACAGAGTACAATCCATACATTAGTACAACTTTATAACTATACAATCATTAAAACCAGATTGTATTCCAGAACATGCGCCCTTACATACAACGTGTTACAGAAATTTGTGGTCATATTTTAGGGTCGTTACACACTCCTTATAGTAAGTACCTATGTAACGGATCATTTCAAACCAAGACATCCTAAAATTTCACGTTAATTTTAATCACTCGTTTATTAAGATCGATAAGATTGATGACATCACTATTAATTATAAAATGACACTCACTTTTTAATAAACTTGAATAAGATTTACTTAATTCTACGGGCATACGTACGTAACTTGTAATTTAAACACAAAATACCTGAAAGAGACTGTTTGCTAAAGAGGATATAGGTACCATCCTCTGATATTTTAAAGATTTCACTGTCGGGTCATCTATCTATGAATTTGGCTTAATGCAGTCGACGAGCCTCTTATAAGCTATTATCAGTTGCACCAACACAAAATACGAATACATAATACTTGTTTTTAGTCAAATACAACATATTTTTTGAACTCGTAATCATACTTCATAAAATTAAAAATTGCCGAACTGACCGCGTCAAATAAATATTGACATTTGACAACTGTTTAATATTTTATAATTATAAAATAATTTAATGAAAGGAGGTCTGAAGTATCACTGTTTATCATTTAGTGTTGTTAAAAGTTGTAATTCGATATCGACATTTTACTCATTCGATAAAAAAGAAAATTCTATAATTATGTTCTAGCAATGCAATCGGCTTTGCTACTATGGGGGATAAAATACCAATATCCTACACCAGTGTTTCCCAATTAGTGGTACGCGTACCCCCAGGGGTACGTGAAGTTGTATCAAGGGGTACGTGCGGCTATCAGTAAAAACAAGAACAATTTCCAAAATATTATTTTATTACAATCATCAGTAAAAACAAGAACACACACACACTCACAAACTTTCGCATTTATAATATTAGTGTGTTTGCTATAATAAGGGGTACGCAGGTTTGAGGTCTTTTTTGAAATGATACGCAGCAAAAACTAATTGGGAACCACTGTCCTACACTATACATTGCTTAAATTTGCCCGCCCCTTTCTATAACACGTTGTATATATATTCAATAAAGTGCGGACTAGGATATTAGAAAGCTAAAAAAATAATACACAGTACATCGAAACAGATAGTCAAATTCTGGATAACTTAAGCTTAGTTACATATTGTGATACAATGTACCTTATTTATATTAAAGTAATTTGTAAGATGTAAGATGAAGTATTTAATATTCCCAGTTCGGGAGAATGGTGTGATGATGCTAAAATAATAATATTAACCCTGTATTATACACGTCATAAATAAAAAAACAGTGATAGCTCATCGGGGAGTGGTACGGACTGTTGAGACGAAAGTCGCAGGTTCGAAACCAACCCCAAGATCATACACCTCTGACTTTTCTAAGTTACATGTATATTAATTGTTAATTATCACTTGCTTTAACGGTGAAGGAAACAGCGTGAGGAAATCTGCATACCTGAGAAGGTCTCAATATGAATTTCAAAGGTATGTGAAGTCTGCCAACCCGCGTGATGGACTAAGGCCTACCTCCCTTTCATTTAGTAGAGGAGGCCCGTGCCCAGTAGTGGGATATATTTTTTACTAGCCTTGTATTATATTCAGTCCACGTCGCTGGCCTATTGCGGGTTGTCAGATTTAACATACCTTTGAAATTTTTGTAAAAAACTTCCAAGGTATGCAGGTTTCCTCACGATGTTTCCTTCACCGTTAAAGCAAGCGATAATTAACAATGAATAACCACGTAACTGACAAAACTCGGAAGTGCGTGCTCTTGGGGTTGGTTTCGAACCTGCGACTTTCATCTAGACAGTCCGTACCATTCCCCGCTGAGCTATCGCTGCCATAAAAATAGAAATATGAAGCAAAAGATTTTAACGCGGCGTGTGCCCAAAAAAGCTCTAGCTAAAGTAAAGTATCAACACAATCAGCCTAGGCTAGGCATTTTAGATTGTAGTGGGATGTATTTATTCGCATTGTCATTAATTGTGACTAGGTAATAAATTGTTAATTTATTTCTTTTATATTAAAATATGCTAATTTAATAGCAGTGATAGCTCAGCGGGGAGTGGTACGGACTGTCGAGACGAAAGTCGCAAGTTCGAAACCAGCCCCAAGTGCATACACCTCTGACTTTTCTAAGTTATGTGTATATTAATTGTCAATTATCACTTGCTTTAACGGTGAAGGAAAAACATCGTGAGGAAACCTGCATACCTGAGAAGTTCTTCATAAGAATTTCGAAGGAATGTGAAGTCTACCAACCCACATTAGGCCAGTGTGGTAGACTAAGGCCTAACCCCTCTCATTCAGTAGAGGAGGCCCGTGCCCAGCAGTGGGACGTATATAATAAAGGGCTCATAAAAAAAAAAAAATATAGCATGTTCGGAAATCGGGATTCTTTAATATGGTTCTATGTTCCATTTATATGACTAACGCACGAATACTGAAATGCTATACAAGCATATAAGGTCTTTTTAAACATCTTGAGGCCCTCTTAGCTATTAAAATTGTATGAAAATAAGTAGCCGTCAGCTGTCAGACAGTTGATTAAAGATTAAAGTTAAAAGAGTTTGTTTTATGAAATCAATCAGGTTCAGTGTCAGTTTTTTTATTGCTATGACATTGCAAAAACTATTGTCAATTTGATTGTATCAAATCACAATAAAAATAAATTTATTCAACAATTAGGTATATTAAGAGTTCTCAACATGAGTACGCCCCAGGAATACTGGAAACCGTATAACTGTCTCGCAGAAGCCACAATTTACAACAAAAGAAACGAAATTGTTCCCTGGGTTTGGATTGAGGAGAACGCAGACGTTATCGTCCTCCTCTTCACCGCCAAGGAGATAGACAAGGACGGCATCATAGAAAAGTTTTACGGAATATATGAAAATGTCAAATATATCAATATGCCGATCGAAGTGATATACGTACCGATGGACGAGAGCGAAACAGATATGCGATCGTGCTACGACGAACAAGCGAATTGGTTCACTCTCAAATTTCATGATCCCCTGGTACATACGCTCAGATTTATGCACGACGTCACTTGCATTCCATACATTTTGGTGACTAAAACCGATGGTACCGTGATTTCTACCCATGGTATCATGGATTTGGAAGAGTATGGAAAAAATGCTGTTATAACTTGGCTGTCAATATCGGCTTCGGCTAAGCACCATAGAAGGATGAGCAAAGATGCTGATATGTATGGTGAGAAATGGCGTTACTTATGCGCTGAGAAAAAGGAAGATTACCACAATAAATATAGCAATGTTGAGGAAAATATATCCTCTGCGTAGTTATACTTGCCTGGTACTTTCGAGATTATTTCAAGACATAATAGGGATTATCCCGAGTTTTTGTGGGAAGTTGGGATAATTTTTTTTGTTAATAAAAATACTCCTTTACTTTAAATACTTTACTTTACTTTACTTTTACTCATAAATTATTTAATTAACAAAGACAAATTGATCAAAATTTTGCCATTGAAATCCTTGCCTCGTTCCTTCCGAATACGTTGTTTGGCTGGTTACTGGTACACCGTCCATGAATACGCTCACATTATCACAAAAATCATGGGCGCGTCGCCGACCTTAAAGGAAACGCTTAATTAATGGATTGGGAGGGAAATTTGGGTCTCCGAATATCTCACTCACCGACCACCGTACGAAATGCAACAGCAAGCCGCTACTTTATGCCAGTTGTCTGTAAGACAGTGATACCGACCCGGTCGAGCCGGCCCATTCGTGCTGTAGACAAAACTGTCTACAGCGTGGCTCTACCACTCAAAGTCAGTGATAAGCGAGCCGGCTTAATAAAACCTAATGACAATAATATTGCCGTCCTCACATTATTATAATGAACAACGTAATGGTTTAACCTGAATGCGGTAGGAAGTGTTAAAAAAAATGTTGGTTGTATTCAGTAACCTCATACAACCTAATATGTGTTCCATCCTTGTCAAGGGGAGTGCTAACCGTCTCTCCTTTTCAATAGACACGAGTGGCCAACTTTAGAGATTGCTTATATACAAAGCAATACAAAAATAATGATACCGCGATGCAGAACAATACATTATAACTTAATGTAATGATAGTACTATTGATATAACTTAAATAAATAATAATAAAGAATAGTCTATTTTATTTTACAATCAAAGAAAATATTCGAAAATTCGCTGAATTAGGTTTATAAGTCGATTAAACATTATTATTGGCATTGAACTTCTTTACAACGCCATCTATTAACCAATACAGGAACTTAAAGAAGTTAAATGTCACATTAGTTTCATTTTGTCGTGTATTTATATGATGAACCTTTCCATTATTTTTTTAGTATTTATTAATTACATAGTTAGAATTCACTAAGTACTTTTAGGCAGATACGTGTAGGGTTTAAGTTCTCGCTTCAGGATAGCTAGTTGTATAGTTTATTCTATGTATTGTTTGATACAAAATCACAAGGAATTTAAGACTACAATGGAGGTACACAGTATGGTGGTGGGTGATAATTAATTTTTAACCGACGCAAAATCAACGCAGGGATTTCCAAATCATAATTATTTATATTTTATTTTATATTTATTCATACGCATATCTTTTTACAAAGTGTTTTGGTGATTCTTTCTAAAATCAATAAAAGTATATATAGCTCAAAGAACTTGAAGGTTAGTCATTTAAGCACCGATTCTTATTTATTCATTATTATTAACAAAACAGTGAAACAAGCAAATATCTAAAAATAAAATTAACCAGTTTTGACTCGGTGCTATTTATCAACACACTACTTTTATTGTTTTTTTGAGTCGGTTTTGAATAATAATGCCTAACCAATCATGTCGCCATATTTAAGCCAATTTTCATAATATTCCAACCTTTATCAGTCACTTTATCAGGTCTTTTTAACCAAGTCAGTTATTAATAAAACATGCTTACAATGTAGTCATACACATGACATGCAATAAATAACACGGTCAGCTAGACATATGAAAAACAATAAGGCATGAGCCATTTGTATATTCAACATAAAAATGGGAACCAAATATACTTCTAATATTTTATATTATTTAACAAGTAGGTACTCTAAATGAGAAAAGGCTGAATGAACCAAAATTCCTTCGTCAATCATTGCTTAAAATAATTTCATAATTTAGGCGGGCAACTATAAACTTTATTCTAGTAATTTTATTTGTATATTCTAGGAATATAAACAATAAATTATGTAAGCAATTGTTACAGCATGATGTAATGGCAATTTTTCTTAACAATCCACTTACGAACGATCATCCACGGCAGATAATTTGTGCCGGAAGCAATTGACGCCTAAGGTCCAAGGCATTGAAATAAACCACATCCTTATTTCAACGACCTTATACTTGACAAGGCACCATTAATGTCTCGAGATTTACTAGTTTCCATACAATAACCGTGTGAATCCTACATCAAAAATTGCAATATTAAATGACAGTTAAGGCTGTATGCAGTACATGTCTGCTTGTTTTAATCGACTGCAAAATAAAAGTGGGTTTTCAATTTGATTCGTATTTTTTTATTTTAGGCATCTATTTCTTCGCCAAATGTGGGCAAATTTTGGTGGCTTTTAGTTCGATAGGGTTTATCTACGAATGTAGAGTAAAGGTGGCAACATCTATTAACTTTTTGAAGTTCAACTTTGTATCGCAACTCACTGTTTGTGGTCGGACCTCTTTATCACCTTCCAAAGATGCTACTCAAATAGAAAGAGAGATCGGACCACAAACTTATTAATGGATAAAAATGATTTTGCGCAAATATAAGAAACTTTTTATATGACAACGAATGACACACTCGTCGCAATAATTTTATTGGGCATGCAGTAGCTTGACATTTTAATGTTTTTTTTTAAATTTAACATAGTACCTACTATTATGTACGTACTTACGTAACAAACACCTACTATTTTGAATTATGTGGTTCTAGATAAACTTATATAAAACACCAAACGTCAAGGGGATCACATCGAATAGACAATGTAACGCCCTCGCCTCGCATGCAGGTATCGATTAGGTAACAAACCGGTATCTAAATCTAGATGGAGGTGAAATTGCACCATTGTTGGATGAAACCCACTTTTTGCTTACGATAACTAGTTCTATAATGTGTCTGACAAGTGTTATTGTTAATCCATCATCAGATACCTGTCTTGTTAGCTGAGCTTGGTTCTAAATATTTTATGCAATGTGTAGAAAGAGATGTTTTACAATTTATTAGGATGTGTTGCAACGCCATCTATTATTTAGAAAAGGTACTACTGTTTTGTAAATGTTACTAATTAAAGTATGTTTTCTCTGAGAAGTCTTGTGTTCCTACGTCAGCGATTTGACCGATAGCCTTGCAATCTGAAAGATCGTGAATACTCGTAGGGTAGTTGCGTAGAGGGAGAATGCAATGTTATATATTATTATATCACTAAAGTGAAGTAGTTATCTCTGCAGTGTGATTGATTTTTTTACTAGTTAGCAACAGAAAATACTACGAAGAAACCCTATTTTGAAAACAGAATCAATAGTGGTTCAAATGAGGTGGCGATTAATATATTAAATATAATATTACCAAATGTGGACGCGAAGTAGAAACATCACACTGTCTCCCTCGCACGCCTGCACTGCAATAGACATTTTGGATACTGACGTCACATTATAGCAGTACATCCTTTTGGTGTCACTTGTCAACGGTATTACCCCTGCCGCCTTTGACTATATACCTATTAAGCCTGCCGCGGACCGCCTGACTCAACCATCTTATGCGATGCCAAGGAGTGTTTTTTTTAAATAATGTCAACAATTGCAATTCCTAATAACTTGCCGTGAGTGACTGACATTTTTCATTGCAATAATTCATAAACGATTAGTCTTTTGGTTTATATCATAACATGATAAAGTTATATTTATTTATGTACATTGAAACTCGTAAAATATAAACTCGCATTGTAACGAGCTGAATAAACAGCTCATCTAGAAATAAGGGGAATATTTTAAACGGCATACCTTGTCTTTTTTACGCACAAGTCGCCAGAACATAAAGCCTAAGTGTGCAACGTTTTTTAATTTCTGCACATAAAATAAATCATATTATCTTTGAATATAAATTAAAAGTATTGCCGTTTATTTAATGTACCATTACTAATTCTATTTGGGCTTTAGACACAGTATTTGTGATGGAGTCTGAATATTTTTAACCGACTTCAAAAAAGGAGGAGGTTCTCAATTCGGTGCGGTTTTTAAAGCAATAGTGAGGCTTTTAGATGTAGGTATTTTTTTTTACTAGTTTTAATGACTTAATAAACAGGTCGTTCTGCAGTGGATACTGCTGCTTGGCGGCGGAAATAGAATAGGTGGCCTAACCAACCCAGACGGCCTTTTGCATACGAGAGGCCTACGGCCTAGTGTTTCATTAAAAACTACTAAAACTATGTATTTATCGCACATAAGCTGATGTATCTGTAATTAATTTCACTGCTTTTACCTTTTACAGACCTATATTATATCTAGAATACCAACAGAAATCCACATTATCCACATAGAAGTCGAGAAAAGGTCTTTAACACTTAAAGATATTAATAGTATGTTATTTAACATTGAATAATGGCGCGAAACGAACAACAATGGCGGCTGCGTCGGCATGCGCCTTGCGTCGCGTGATGGCGAATGCGTTAAAATGAATGGTGCGTTAATAAAACTAGAATGTACACTTGTTTGTTGATGTTTTTGTCATGTTTTATTCATTTGTGACACGACTTGAGATGTATTCCCCTTTTTAAGATATTTTACTTAAGTATCTACCTACTTACAATGTATTTAGGTAGGTTGGTATTTACTCCATTACTACAAAAACCCGACAATACTCTTATTTTTATTACATATATACATACACACTCATGCTTGTAATCCCCGGAGGGGTCGGCAGAAGTGTAACCAGCACACCCACATTTCGCCGAACCCATAATGTAATAGGGGGCGAGCCTATCGCCTTACCGGCCACAATTCCAGGCACCGAACTGACACTAAGCATTTCGCGATAGAAAAACTTAATATCACTTTTACCTGACCTGGGGATTGAACCCAAGACCTCAGCACAGCAGTCGTACCGCGTTCGCATACAACTGGGCTACCGAAGCAGTAATGTTTTTATTAGATCTCGAATATATACGAGCAAGTGGGTAACCATCGATCATGAACACCCATTATACCAGATGAATAAAAGATTCGTTACCGACTTTCAAGAAAAAACTATTTTTTTGAGAGAATATTGAGAGAGAGAGAGAGCATTCAGAACAATACTCTCCATTTTAATTTCGTCTCCTTTTCATTTAAAACGCCTCCATTTATATTGCGGCTTTATCTTTCTTTCAAGAGAAGTCTATCTACCCGCAATATGCTAACGTGAACTAAGGCCAAGCTGCCCTAGTAGAGAAGGATCATGCCCAATAGTAGGTATAACAGTCTTCCCTCTACAGGAACACGAAAGAGGATCCAATAGAAGCAGGTCTATATAAGACCTAAATATTATATCAATAATTAATTAAAACTTCTAAAGTAATTTTGATTTTTAAAAAAGTTTTATGAAAATTGAGTTACAGACTAAAATTAGCTTTTGCATCTAAACACGTCTGTAGTGGGGTTTTTTTCCAGAATAATAAGAATATTGGGACTTTCAAACCACCATACCACTTTGATTTAGGGCAACATGGTTAATCTTATTATATTTTTCTTTCAGGAGTTGTTTGTCCCGCTCAACACGAAGGGAGAATTGTACGAGGTGTGCCCAGAGGAGCTGTCTCCGGCGGAGTGGGAGGCAGGAGAGCCCCCCACCGTCCCGCCCCCGGACGCGGGCGCTAGGGCCCATCGACTCCCTCACCTGCTGAGCCTCTGGCGGCTGCCGACGAGGGTTCGGCTACTTGCCGGCACGGTGCCTATCGAAATGGCGCATGATGTTGGAGGTCAGGACCTAAATGGATAAATAAATACACCCAACAGTCACACACATAGTCCTGACCCCACACTAGGTAAACCTGTGTCGTGGGTATCAGAAACTACGAAGGACTTGCGGTCCCACAACACCCAGACCCGAGACCAATATTATGGATGTTTAGTATTTTTTGTCTTGAAATAAGAAGAAGCAGCCCATTACATATAGTTATATATTGGATTTTACAGCTCATATTTTTATTTGTCTCTGAAAAGTTGAAACAATATTGTCATGACGTGTATTAGATGGATAGGGTCATGTATAAAAAATAAATAATTTTTAATTTTCAAAGGAATAGTTTGTATTCAACATTTGACAGATTCTGTAACATACTTAGATCATGATTCTGTATTTCCCAATTCCAGATGACCTTCTACTACGGGCGGCGGTCACGGAACCAGTGCTCGTGATGTGCAGCCTCCCGGAATACGGATCGATGCCATCAAGCCCGAGCAAGCAAGTCGACCCGCGCTACCACGCAAAGGAAGCGCTCCAGCTCCTCCCCCTCAACGGCAACATCAGGGTCCGTCGCACCCAGCTCGGCTTTGAGAGCGAGAAACGCATGTTCCTCTCCGCCCGCCTACAGAAAGCTCTAACCTTCTGTCAACTCAACGTTGACAACTGGATCAGGCAGATCTCCTACGCAAGCACCGCCGTCGTCGGCAAAGCGAAAACAGCCGAAGATATTATCAAAGAGGACCATGAACCGGTCAAGTTTGAGAAGGAACGTAAATTCACGCTTCAAGGATTAAAGATCGACACGTCTAGACTGTTTGGTAAAAGTGAGAAAGTGTTGAAAGATATCCCCGATGAAACTGAAGGCTCCATAATATTTTTAAGTAAGAACGAATTGGAGCACATGAATTACGACGTGTACAGTGATGATGATAAAGATGAGAAATCTGATGATAAAATAGAACAAGAGCCATTCTCTAATGACAAAATGCACGTTTTTAGAGAAGATTCTGGTCAGAAGAAAAGTAAATGGTTTAAAAATTTGAAACTTTTGAAAAGTACGGAGAAATTGACGGAAGAGAAAATAACCGTAATTGAGAGTAAAGAAAAGTTTAGTGAAATTAAAGACCCATTCGATCCTTCAGCGGAGAAACACAGTTCTATTGAACGGTATCAAGACATGGCAAAATTAATTGAAGATAGGTTTGGTGCTGCGCGGAAAAGCGACGGAACAGCTGAGAAGAGCCATTCATACAAAAGTCTCACCACGTGTTCATCCGATATGGGAACTAGTCAATGTAGTTCTAATCACAAGAAACCAGTGTTAACGAAATCCGTATCAGTGCAAACGGGTATGCCCGATAACTCGGAAGATGATAGTGGGATTAACATAAAACATGATAGAAAAAACCTAAGTGTCGATCAAATTAACTATTGTGGGTCTATGGAAAGCGATTCCAGTTCGGGAAGAAAACTGAAATCTCTCGACGAAAATATGCTGAAGAAAGCGTCGGGTATAAAAACATCTTCAAATCTTGAAAGGCGGCAGAGAATCCAGCCAGATTTGATACCAGAAAAGGCTATGGTGAAATCTGAATCATACAATCAAATTCAAAGTTGTGAAGAAATCAATATGTTTGGTGTTGGATCTCTATACAATGACAGTGATTTCGAAATAAATTACAAACAACACTCGTATATAACCGAAAAGCTTTGCTCAGAATTTCATGTAAAAACTAAAAGGGTGTTGAGCAAATCTACTTCAAATCTGCTTCATCCGAAGAAACCAACTGATAAAAAGGATCAAAATAATAGTAACAGCATGCCAACGAAAACAGAGCGATCGAATGATGGGGAAAAAATCAATTTCAGAAAGAAATTCGATAAGCCTAGAGCGCCTACACCTAAATCAGAAGATGAGGAATTAACTGTCGATATTTCGGAAGAAGAACCGCAAACCAGAGTTAAAATTCGAAGATCTATATCGTCAATACAGAAGCGTAAATTACCTGTTATTGAAGATCTTCCGTATGGTCAAGTAGCAGACGCAGTACATCTAGAAGAAGAAGCCGTAGAATCTGATGCTGTATCTGACAATATTTATGCCGAAATTTGTACACCCAATGGTAACAAAGCCAGCGATGATGACTACGATAATAATATCGATGTTTTAGCTAATGATCCAGTTATATGTAATGTCAAAAAGGAAGTTATCATACGAAATGATGAACGAGCGAGGCAAATGATCGAAAATCAAGAAAACCCGTTCAGGCATATAGAAGTAGTTGTTATAGAGAAAACTACAGATTTTGATTTGGACAGTTCCAGTATTAGCTCCAGTTATATTGAGGAAGAAAAGAATGATGTATTCGTGATAGACTCTTGGGAAAGGGATAAAAATACAGATCAGAAAATTCATGCAATAAGACTCGAAATTACAGGTAATGAATATCCAAACGAAGAGAGTCAAACTTTAGATAATGTTGTAAGTAAAGATAATTTGAGTTTTAGTAACAGTATACAATTGAATGGTACATATCCCAACGAGGCCATTTATGACACTTTAAAGTAAGTTAATTTTAGAATTTGATCCATAAAACACGAGCTGAAATAATCTTTGATGGAATAGAGAAATGAGTGATAATTGGTCTTATGAAACAAAATTAACGTGGCTAGTCCGGTAACAACATTGCCTGTTGCATCTTCTGCCGAGAGGTTCGGCGTTTCTGGGTAAATAGCAAGGCAAAAACCTATGAAACTTCGTCTTCCACCTTCTTGTGTAGGGCAACTCTCGGCACTTTCCGCCTAATGCATAGTAGACACATAAAGCGGCAGTTAGACAGTTAGAGCGTGTATTAAACAGATAAACATCGATATGATTTATTGCTTTTGTAGCGAAGAGACAATTAAACTAATTTAAACACTTCTATAATATAAAACTAGTGTATTGAGTGTTTAGCGATATAGATAAAATCAATCAATTTTATTTTCGGTTCTTTTAAGGACACGTAAAAAATATAACATCAAATTTTACTGGTTATGGTTGAAAATGGTCGATTAAATTATTTCAGCTCGTGTTTTATTTGACATGAATTGTTGTAATGCAGCGGTCGTAACAAATAGCGTTTGTAGTCATATTTTTGAAGTACCAATAAAAATATAGCCTACAGATTCTGCTTGAAGTATTAATGTAAGGTCTGTCGAATTTTCTTCGTTTAAAAACGATTTATTTTTAGTTTTAGTTATGTAAATAACTGCTCTCAGTAGTAAACAGTAAAGGTGACTGACTGATAAGAATGTATATCGACCTACAGAAAGAACTAGAAACATATTTTTATCTATTGATACGTGTTTTTTTTTATAGTATAGTCCGGCATTCGAGCAAGTGGGTCACCTGATGGTAAGCGATCTCCACCGCCCATGTACGCTCACAATACAAAAGAATCATGGGCGCGTTGCCGACCCCAAAGGAAAGGGATAATAAGGGATTGGGAAGGGGAGGGGGATTTGGGCCTCCGGATATCTCACTCACCGTACGAAACGCAGCAGCAAGCTGCTACTTTACGCCGGTTTTCTGTGAGACAGTGGTAACGACCCGGACGAGCCGGCCCATTCATGTTGTAGACAAAATTGTCTACAGCGTGGCTCTACCACGTCGATTTCTATCGAAAAAAATGTATGACAGTTTAACTTACATATATGAAACTGTAGAATCAAAAGGTACAAGATGCCAACTTGTACCTACTCAGTGACTAAACCACAAGTGAAATAGAAAAAAATGCACCGATTTTTTTATAATTTTCTTTTTTGTAACCGAAAATGCGATCTGAAAGAAAAAAGTTTTTTATTATCAAGTTTTTTTTAATATTTCCTGTTTTTAAACCAACGAGATATATAAAAAAGTATAAATATTACGCGTTATTTTTTTCTGTAGGTGATAAAAACAGAGCTGTTAAAAACATGACAAAACGAATAAAATCAGTCATAGGCAATAATAAACTCTAGTTTTAACTACAATTCAACTACCACCTTATGATTAGATGTAAAAAGCTGGTATAAAATAAAATCGGGCAGGTCCGAATAATTAAAAAACATGATTATAATGTTCTTTTCATAATTTTATTTTTTTCGCAGTCGCGATTTGTTTTTACATAATATTTATTATAAAAAAATATTCTATAATTTTTAAGATATAAAAAAACTGGAAATGCCTACTGCCACTGCCAAAAGAACAAAACTGCGGAAAGAGTAAAATTTGTTTCCAAAACATATATTATATAGTAGAACAGAGGCCCGATTTTGTTTTCGAAGAAAATTTTCAATGTAAGAACATTTTTCCTCACATATATTTCAAACTAGATTATTGAAGTAAGGACATATTCTTATCAGTATTGTATCTCACTTTATTACGTATACTTGTGTGCACGGAGTGTATTGTGCCTAGTGCGAGTTATATACCTGCGATGTCATTCGTCTATGAGAAATATGTATGAAGTTAACGTTTCCAATACAATCCGCTGGGAGCGCTAGTTGCATATTTTTTGTGAATACGTACGGAAAAACTCACATTAGGCGCACTGTTAAGTATAAACTATTTTAAATTCAGCACCTCGAATCTGTGGCCATTGATTTGTATAGTTCGTGGTTTAGTTACTAGATGGCAGTGTAATGAATAATTATTAACTAATTTGGAACATTGCTTCAAAGCGCAGCAAATTGAGTATGGGGTTACAACATTATTACAAGCTCATTATTTCTTAATGTAATCACTTATTTCAACATTCAAATAATCTATATTTCATATTCATGATATGTTGTAGTCATTCTAATATTTATGAGCGGTATTAGGCAATCTTGTTTCACTGCTTAAATACTATCCTTTCGGAAAACTTACAGGAAGATTTTTTGTATCTATTATAAAAAAACCATGACTGTACCTCATGGTACTTATAGTCTCCGTGGCGCAGCCGGCTGTGAAACGAGAGTCCACGATTCGATCTCCACACCGAGACAAATGTTTGTGAGATCCACGAATATTTGTTACGGGTCTGGGAGTAAGGACTATGTGTGTGACTGTTGGGTATAGTTATTTCTTATTTTATTGATGCATTGGATAGTAAAGCAAAAAGGCAATATGTCTCCGTGACGCCTTTCTGAAATACCAATTTATAAAGCTGTTTTCAAAATTTCTCAAGTACGCTTCTTATAGTAACAGCCGACAAACGCTCAAGTGGGTCACTTGATGATAAGTGATACAATACCAGAAGGTTCTTGGGCATGTTGCTAACCATATAGGAAAGGGATAATTAGAGACTTGAAAAGGGGATTTCCTTGGATTTGGGTCTCCGGATATCTCACTATAATAGCAAGCTGCTAGATACTTCACGCCGGTTTTCTGTGAGACAATGGTAACAATCCGATCGACAAAACTGCACAGCTTGGCTCAGCGCTTCTTCTACACTGTACTAGTCTATGCCATGTCGTAGCTATTGAGTCTATGGAAATCAGAACGAATTTTAATATAATTGGTGCTATAACTTTGGTGCTCAACATTTATGGTCAGTGCCCATATACACACGTAATAAGCACCAGCTCACTTCAAAATAAAACAGTGTAAAATGGACTTTAATATGTATGGCATACAGTACATTTTGTCAACTAGCAAGTAGCGAAGTTATACGATGGCATTTGAGACAACTTACAATAGCGTTATAATACACTAATTGCGATTAGTTATGGGTCTTATAAAGGTTGTTCAAGCACTGATTAGTTAAACACTCTTTTGTCTTTCTCTGTCAACGCGATTTATAAAGTTGATAGAAAGAGATAAAACAGTGTTTACTTATCAGTATGTGAATAACGTTTTTAAGCAAAAAAAATTATAAGTAAGGCCCTATAGCTCCAGCAGTACGTCACTCTTGTAGTTCCTGCAATGAAGTATGGCAATTATTTCGAACGTAGTCACTTTTTTCGGTACTTCATCAGCGTGCTTACGCCCCAAGTGCCATCTTACGGTAGCGCTACTGTACTAAAAATCGGACATGGGCGAAATCGCGCACTAAGAGTTCAATGCCTCAATCATGAGAGTAAAATCGCTAGCGATGACGTAAAATATTTGTATGACAAAATTTAGTTTCTCACGTATCCGCTAGAGGCGCCACTGAGTTTTCCATTTATATATCTTATGTCGTCGCTAGTAGCTATTTTACCGGGACAAACTCATGGTGAGCCTCCACTGCGTCGTATTTTTTAAATTTTTGTTTTTTGTTACAATATCCGCCTTAGTAACATTGTTAAAATATCAGCTACCTATTACGGTAAATATACCCTTTTAAAGATAGGAAAGGCAGATGACGTAAGTGTAGAGAAAAGTTCAATTGGTATCCTTAGTATTTTGTATTGAGAGCTCGCAGTCCATGTATGATCATTATCACTTAATCCTAAATGTACTCTATGCCACATACTTTAGGTCTGTTTTTCAATACTCTATTTCGGGGCGAGGCGGTGCTGGTCTGGTGCCGTTATCAACGCTGATGTTTAGTTTAAGAGTGCAACACATATCACATGACATAATGTATATTTGTACCATATAGATATAATGTATAAACTAAATTCGATTCTAAGTCTAAAAGTATCGAAAAATGTGTAAAATTTATTGATCGAAATATACGAAATTATGAAATATTATGGCTTTTATTATAAAGACCTCAACATCTATTTTATTTTATTTTATCTATACTAAAAGCGTATGTACCTACTGCGTTCATTGTGCTTAACATTCAGCGCATAGCACCAATGCGCGGTATAAAAAATAAGTACACCGCGAGAAATGGCGTTTACAAAAAAAAGGAGGTAAAATTTGCACGCTTGGATTCTATACACCTCGACGTGTATTAACCTAACCAGCCAAAAATATATTCCAAGTTGTTAAATAGACTATTCTTTTACTAGAAATACACGGAAATGTGTTTTGATTGGCCAATTATACCATTATTTGATTTTATTTATCAATAAAGAGTCCTATTTTGTAAGTTACTACGAATTTACTAATGTTTTACTGGTTTTCTACAAGTGCGATCATCTGCTGACTATTTTGCAGCTAACTTCATAAGTAACGACGAAATCGCTAGCCAATATGCTCACAATTCCAATTTTAATCCAATGTCATCAATATTGGTTTTGAGAGTAAGGTATGGAATTACCATTGGATTAATATTGGTATCGGATCGGAATTTTTATTGGAATCAAGAGTAAGGCCACAGGTACCTCTTAATAAAACTCAATTCAAATCCCAATAATCCGAGTTTGTAGATAAATCCAACAATTCTGTTGGAGTATTGTAATTTATTATGTAAAGTTGGCAATTCTATTTTTGGTCCTTCGAACTTTTTATTACAAATATTTTTTTATCACTACCTACTGCGCCCGTCAGAAAAGGTGCACCATTGAGGAAATTAAAACACAAATTCATATGACAAATATACTGTATTTAAACAAATAAATTACATTTAGAATTAAAATATACCGATAATTTTAGTGACGCTAACATAAAACAATGATTTCACAACAAAATCATTACAATTAAAATAAAATCTCGAAAACCGTAACACCCAACATAAAAATGTTTGTGCGTCAAGTCAGAATGGGATATAAAGGAATGGATACATTCAAATTATAGTGGATAAAAGCTTATCTTATATATTTATATTTTCATTATTTTTTACAATATACAAGAATACTCGATAACACGATGAGATTATACATGCGCATAGACAACACAAGACGATGAGTCGCGCAGAAACAAGAATCCCCACTGTCTATGGTAAATTCCAAACATTTTCTTAATTTCTCTATGGAATTTGTGACTTGAGCGTTCTGACGAAAATTTGTTATCTACAAAATATACATTTTCTAAACACCGAAGCTGTCAAATGCGTTAGGTTGTTTTGGATTTATTAACATTGATATTTGTCCCACTCTAACGCTTCATGTGTGAGAGAGAAACAAGTCAAGTCACGATTGCACTGTGGATAGGTACTAAATTATCAGTCGGGAATCACAGAGGGTCTTAGGCGAGACGTATTGATTGGATGATTTGAAATATGGCGGAGCCGCACACTACGAAAATAAAGAGAGCGAGCAGCCACGGCGCGACTGGATACTGGTCGTCCTTTTCCTGTAAACAATTAAATATATAAATTAATGTTGACTCAGAATCATACTTTACATAATATTATGTTGATTAAAATTAAATAAATATGAAAAATAGACTTAAAAAAACACTCAAACAAAAAAGTGTGTTTTGTGCGCGCGCGCGCATGCGTGCGTGCGTTCATGTGTGTGAAACCTACACCTAAACAAATGTACATACATACATACACACTCACGCCTATGTCCCATAGGGGTAGGCAGAGACTATTGAGTACCACAAGCTACGATCCTGACACACCTCTTTCGCCTCTTCCACATTCATACATCTTCTCATACATTTTCGTCGGTTGAGGGTACTCGTGACGTGCCCTTTTCGGAGAATGTCATTTATTTGATCCGCATATGTTCTCCTAAACAAATGTACTAATTTGAATGCGGTTTTTTTGTTTCAATAGTAGGTATTTTTATCGAAATGGTACTTAGGTGTTTTAAAGAGAATCTATTCAGTCGTTTAAAAGTAACAGATATTTTTTTAGTTGACGGGGTTTTAACGGCCAGGCTATTGTTTAACCTCGGTATATCATTTCTCTGAATAATTAAATTTTGATAATCTTTTCTTCAATAGGTCAACTCAAAATTGGTTCCATTTTGATTGAAAAAAAAAACACCTGTACTGGTAAAATCGGGGTTAGAAGAGTAGTTACTAGTAAGAGTAACTTTGACATTTATGCACAGATAATGGCGATTTTTTCACTAAAACATCAAAATAAAAGATTTTAACAATAATAAAACATACAAAAAAACTATAAACAAAATTAAACAATATCGAGTTGGTGCTTTCCATATTACAATAGAAGTAGACTTAGCAAATTTTATTTTTAAATTTTTAGACGTGTTATAATTTTGTTAAAAAAAATGTGGTGTGCATCATCTTATGTTGCAATCAACATTGCGTGGTAGATCTACGTGACGAGAGACATGTTGTAACTCCATCTTGGCAAGAATGCTTACGTGCCCATGAGTCGTGACTCGTGAGTCATTACAATAAAACCCGCTTCAAAAACCATGTTGATTACACGATTAAATATATAAGCAAATCCAATCGACCAAAAAAAAAACTATAAAACAGGGTATTTCCTACGTTTAATTCTATACAATATTCCATCATATGCAACAGAAATTAATACGAAAAAGAAACCGTTTTGCGAGAAGATCCGCAGTTCATATTTTAAATATTAGAACGAGCAAAGGCGTGCAGTGAGAAATCTCACGCATGCATCGTATTGGCGTAACCAGTGACGTCATAAGATATGACGTGCATCCTTTTCCCTTAATTTGACAGCTACCCCTTCCATTGGATTAAAATGGCTTCTAACTTCAAATACAAATATTTTTGACCCGATTTATAAAAAAACATTCGATTATAGACTTTGGGTATGGTAACTCTTTCTCTCTACCTGGCGTTATCCCGGCTAGTGCCAGGGTCCGCCTTCCTATTGAGACGCCTCCCCTTCGTCCGATCTTGAGCATCATCTAATACGTCAAGCCAGCGTTTTTTGGGCCGTCGGGGGTACGTAACGTAAGTGACGTAACTACATGTTTAAAATATTAAAAAAGACGAGTTAAATATAGAGACGGGTTTATGCATGGGTATAATCAATCGCAAGCAATTAATGCTAACGTCGAATACATTAAACGATAAATAAATACGTGTTCAATGTCACAGGTGGTACGATAAACTTGTTTACACCGCATGAAAAGTTTAAATATTTAAAATTAATGATAAATGAATTAAGCGCGCAAAAAAATATGTTGCACACATATTGAATTATCTTATTCGTAAATATGTATAACATAGTATTGAAAATAAAAATTAAAACGCGTACAAAAGGATACGAATTGAAGAAAAAAAAATGCGTATTATTATCACTTGATACTAATACTTAATTTGTTTTTATAAAATACTATCAAAAAACTAAATCAAATAAATATAGTTTTTGCAAGTATCATAGGAAATATACAAAGACTTTAATGTTTACTAGACAAGCTACGCGGTAAATAGAAGTTGTACCACTAAGTTACCATCTCGCTTACTCTCAACTAGAACACCTGTCGCACTCCCTGTTTGTGAGCTGTCAAACTCCCGCGTTATGTGACGCAATTTTACTTCTAAACAGCCTGTCTAGTATACATTTATGTCAATGGAAATTTACTGTATTTTCCTTATTTGAAAATTATAACATACGAGTACAAAATTGACATTCACATTATAATAATAACAATAATATTTACCCATAACGTGAATGTCAATTTATAATGTCAAATGTGAATGTACAAATTTGCCTTAAGAGGAATATATTCTACATAAAATAACTGTCATATTATATTTATGGCAATGTTAAACAGTGGGACCCAAACTAAGCATACACTACAGTTAATAAATGGTAATTTCGTATGACTCATCTATTTGACAGTTTGACGCGGCTACACATTGACATAGCAATAAATCATTAACTACTCTAAAATGGCCTTTTTAATCATCCAGATTCAATTTAGTTTTATTGAACTTACATTGTCCATAAAATTAGATTGATATTTATAATAATGTATGTATATCTTTACAAAACATTTAGGTACTGATTGCCTAATCTAAATAACCATATTATCATTACATTATTAGTTATCATTGCACAGAAAATACTTAGTTGAGAGCTACTAAATGGCACATCTTTCTGATTTTGACGTCAGTTTGAATTTAAATGGTTACCTATCCCTCAAACATTATCTATGAATAACCAACCCTTAGAACAATTGAGCATCTTTTTAAAGATGTCTACGTCTTGATATTTATTATTAGATATTGCTATTTTTAATACTTGACATTGGCGAAATCATGGAAAATCGATGGGACCACAATCTAAAAATAGAATAGAGCCAACCCTTAAAACGTCCAAATATTAATTATAAAAACATCTGTAAGTTAAATCTGTAAGTTGAATATTGTAAAACAGGTAATAAAGGCCCTTAGTTTAGTGAATTACAATAAATTATATCAATTTGATTTGTCTCACTACCAAGAATGTTCAAGCTCGGGCGAAGTGGGAGACGTCTTAGTAGGAAGGCGGACCCTGGCAATAGCCGGGATAACGCAAGGTAGAAAGATTATTTATTTATTTATAAAAAAAAATGTTATATAATCGTGCGCGCTGCGCTAAAAGTAACGCTAAATATTGGCTCGCGATGTAGTTTAAGATAATATGGCTTTGTTTCGGGTCTCGATGTTGTGGTACCGCAAGTTCCTCGTAGTTCCTAATATCTATGATACAGGTTAACCTAGTGTGGAGTCAGGACTATGTGTGTGTGACTGTTGGGTTTATTTATTTATTTATCTATTATATTAGAAGTGATCTATGGAGATTACACAATCAAGTTATTGAACAAACATTACCTTAGTGGATTTTGGCACATTTCCCCTCATTGTGATGTTTTTGCTCGCGATCTCGTTAGCGATACGCATCCTCTGTTTTGGCGCCATTTTACTTGATAACTATGTATATTTGTCCTGTAAACAAACATATTGCATATTAAGAAAAATCACAGTCGATAATTTTGTTATAATAGGGTAGTTTCCCATATTGAATTTTATACATTATTTTATAAGCAACAGGAAATGATACGCAAAAGAAACCCTTTTATTAAAACACAATCAAAGTTGGTTCAGAAATGTGCCCGCAGTTATGACTTATATTTTTGGTCCAATTTATAAAATTCTATCTGAAATAGAATAGAACGTAACTTATTGATTTAAATAATAATAAAATCTAGTCAACTACCTTATTATGCCAAATGAGTTTTGTTTTCACATTATAACATTGATTTATTGCTTTACTATACAGGGTGTTGCACACACATGGTGACTAGTGATTTAGCAGTAAGAATTAAAAACATGTAATTGTCATAGTTATTGACAACTGAAATTGTAAATTTGTTTAAAAAAAATGTTTTATGTATGTCAGCTGCTACATGTCAATGAAATACCTATGCAGTAACTGAGTATGTTTCATCCATACATAGTTGATTATAATCAAGTTTAGATAAATACCAGCTCACAATATGATTTTCTGATACTACAATATTGATAAAAAATTAAGATGAATATTTATTTTGTGACTTTTCTTTTTTTAAATCTTTCTTCTTGTATATGGATTTATTATTGATACCATGTTTCTGTAACACACATATAAGGTAGATTCTTTTTTGCATTCTATACATTAGATTATTGGGTTGATTCCTAGATTGGGCAATCATAGTTATTAGCATTGAAGTTTTAAAAAACACATAAAATTTCAACATTGCTGCTTGGTATTGTTATTTAGTGTTTGAGAGAGCCTGACCGCTTATGATATTATGGGAATATAAATTAGCTTGGGTATATATTGCACATTTGTCTACCCCTTCAAGACTACACACAAAAGCCAAAAAATTATGATAATGCGCCGTTTTTATTTTTAAAACTATGTAAAGAAATTCCTGTTTTAAGAAACCTTAAATGAATACTAACATTTACTTGTGAACTACCAATATGGAAGTGTTAATCTAATATTATAAACGCAATTGTGTTTTTTGGTTTGTCCTTTCACACAGCAATGGATAATGTGATAAAAATTAGTTATAAGCAGGTTATCACATAAGCAAATTCTAGTCATCAATAATAATCTAAATGCTAAAAATCCCTGATGTTGATTAGGAAAATAACCGTTACTTTCAAAATGCTTATCAGATTTCTTTAAACATGGGTAACAAAGAACCATCTAGACATCTTAAGACATCCGTCCATTTGTTTATGTGCTATGATGCCACAGACAGACAGACAGACACACACACACACACTCATGGCCATTCACTATATTCTATATAAAGATAGCTTTGCTTACTATGAATAGCGTTTTGACAGATCTTCTATACAAAATGTGTCAACATTTAACTGCCAGTAAGCAAATCTGCCGATAGAATATAGGGAACAGCCATCATAGACAGACAGAGGGGTAAAACTTATAATACCCCTCTTTTCGCCGGGAGTTAAAGCAGAAGCAGAAAAAGCAAGACATGATATTTCTGGTATATATCAAACCTTCAAACTCCTATCATTTAGGAGATTTATAATTTCTAGATCAATGAACAAATATTCTTCAAACATTGCTAAGAAGAATCTCAAATAAACCAGCTTTAAAATAAAAAAAATACATTCAAATCAGTGCCTTTGTTTAGGTGCTACAATACCACAAACGGAAACTTATACTACACCTCTTTTTTAGTAGGGGTAAAAAATAGACTAATTTCTCTACATTATAAGCAAAACTCATTTCACCAATATAACTAAAGATCTATTGAAATCTGTTTTATAAACAATACATTTTATGAAAGCAACAAGTGCCAAAGCAGCGTAATTGTAAATTTTCAACAGAATGTGTGCCAAGTCATCACATTTACAAACAAGACTCTCAATGGTATGGCAGTAAGCCTTGTGTATTTATAATTGAAAGTAAACAATTGTACCATGAATTCTTATTATAACATATGGTACACAATTAATTTCATTATCAATTTCGATTATTGTTTATAATTAGGTTCTCAAAAAAACCCCTGATGATTACGTGTCCATATTGAACGATAATCTTAAGATAAAAATTATTCGCATTATTAAAATTAGTATTGAGTCACGTTTTTATTACCCAAGAACCGAGATTTCACATTTAATTGTACAATATACATTCAAAATTATCGTACCGTGAAATGAAAACAAAAAACAATGTTGTCACAGCTGGTAACGTTATAGAAAGTTCGAAGTTTACTTTTAAATGTTTATGTATGGGTCATTTACCGTGAAATGTAGGCAATGGATTATTTTCTGCTTCAAAGATGAATTGTGATGCTAAATCAACCGTTTTGGTTGTTAAATATGATAAAATACACCACGAAATGGGAAAAAACATGAGAGTTAAACACTATCTAAAACCTACATGTTACACACAGATATATCATAAATATTACATACCAATTACTTAGGTTTTTGTTTTTATATGAAATTAAATAAAAAACAGGGTATACTCACAATTAATTCTTAAAAATAAAGGCCGCGAGAGCGGAACGCGCAAGTTTTATTGACACGTATGTAAAAAGTGAAGTGACAGAAATGTCAAACGCGTAATTTTTATTCGTTTGTATTGCGCAGAGAAGCGACACGCGTCAGTTTATGGGTTGCTAGAAGTGAATAAAATATTGAGAAACATTATTTTTTTTCTAATGAATTTTATTAGTCATTGATTAGAAATACTACAATTATTCAAGTTTTTTGCTAGTTGATCTAGTTGTTATTATAATTATTTATGTAATATATAAGAGCTAGTAGCGCCACCTATACGTGATAATAAAAAAAAAAACATTAGTCTCGTACGTGTAAAATACTTTAAAAGTAAAACAAGATGGCGCTGTGTGTACTATAAACGCCATAATAAATTAAAAGATGGCGGTAGTTACACAAAAATCAATTATCAGTGCAAGACGCAGAGATGATTAAATGCTACGTTTATCAATGGTAGACGTGTACTATTTGCAAGTCAGCAGCTTATTTCTCAAACAGATTACTCTAGGTGCCATGAATCGCTACAAAACAGCATCATCAAAGTCATAATCCTGTCACTTGTGAGTGACATACCTATAGCCCTTGAATCTTTTTATTATTTGTAACATACACCACCTCTGAAGTAGCTAGTATTCTCTAGTAGTAGTAGTATTCATAGCTTCTTTTTTATATTCTCTTCTTCCACCTGCCCGTATCCCATTCGTAGTAGAGTCGACGCAATATGCTATTAACACAATATGTTACAGAAAGATTTGGCTTGTAGTTTCTATGACAGGCCGCTTGCCTGACGTCAACCCCTCTGGGGAGAAAACACCCAGACCCGAAACGAATATTTGTAAATCACACAAACATTTGTCTGTTTTCGTCATGCGCCACAGAGGCTGTTAATCTGGGATACTGCTTTAACTAATAAAATATAGTCATTAACTTTAATACAGGCGGGCCTATGCGGCCTACTCATAAGGCGAGTACCGGCTTTACCCTTTGAATACATTTAAAAATAAAATTAAGTTATTTGTTTTTCACAATATTTAGTTTACATATTTCACATATTTCATTTCATTTAAAAATAGCATTATTTTAATGTGTGTGTGTATTTTACTTATCTTATATTTTATAATAATTATTAGGTATTACGTTATTATGACATTGTATTTTTTTTTTTGTGTTAGCTGTAAATACCTTTAAAAGGTAAGCACATGATTTGTTACTTATTTGATTTTTATATTATGTTAGTAGTGTGTTTTACCTAATGGTATTGCTATTAAATAAATAAATACTCTTCCCTATATACCCTACATGTGACAGAAACGACCGCTTGTGGCTCAGAATTCAGAACTTTTTCGTAGAAATCAGGCTTTTATTTCAGTTTTTTTTTTATATTGTAACTCTACTCGGCATATTATTATAATTATAATTAGAGTTCAGGATTTACTAGGTGGTAGATACTTCGTATGCGAGAGGCCGTCTAGGTTGGTACCACCGCTTTGACTATTTCTGCTGCCAAGCAGTAGTGTGTAAGCACTGCTGTGTTTTGTTTGAAGGACATTGAACCAGTGAAATTGCTGGGCATTATAAGATTTAATAACTTAAGTATGTCTCCGGGTGACAAACGCGGTCCAGTGTCATGCAGTGCTTTGTAATTCAATATTCTATGTGGTGTTGTATATGTATATCAAGCAGTGATAGCTCAGGTGGGAGTGGTGTGGACTGTCGAGACAAAGTCGCAAGTACGAAACCAGCCCCAAGAGCATACACCTCTAACTTTTCTAATTTACGTGTATATTAATTGTTAATTATCACTTGCTTTAACGGTGAAGGAAACATCGTGAGGAAACCTGCATACCTGAGAAGTTCTCCATAAGAATTTCGAAGGTATGTGAAGTCTGTCAACCCGCATTAGGCCAGCGTGGTGGACTAAGGCCTAACCCCACTCATTCAGTAGAGGCCCGTGCCCAGTAGTGGGACATGTATAATACAGGGCTGGTATTATTATTATTATATGTATATGCATACATTACCATCAGGCGAGCGACCTGCTTGTTTCATTCAAGCCAAAGACTTTAATGTATACTCCTAGACGGGCTGTTTAGAAGTAAAATTGCGTCACATAACGCGGGAGTTTGACAGCTCACAGACACGGAGCGCGATAGGGGTTCTAGCTGAGAGTAAGCGAGATGGTGATATTGAGTTACGGTCAATTGGCCGCAACTTAGTGGTACAATTTCTATGTATTTTTGTTATTCTATGTTTTCTGTGTATGTTCTTGTCTAGTATACATTAAAGTCTTTGATTCAAGCTAATAAATCAAACTTAATTTTCTCTTGAGTGACGGGCCGGACCTGGATGGCAAGGCGTTCATTGCATATTTTAAACCTGCATACTGTCCCACTGCTGGGCAACCACCTCATCGCCGAATGAAAGGTACCTTAATTCACCATGCTGACCTAATGCAGGTTGGCAGACTTCACATACCCACCAGATTTTTATGGAGAACATCTCAGGTATGCAGGTTTCCTCACGATGTTTCCTTCACTGTTAACGCAAGCGATAATTAACAATTAATACACACGTAACTTAGAAATGTCAGAAATGCATGCTCTTGGGGCTGGTTTTGAAGCTGCGCTTTCGTTTATTCATAATAGCATGTTCACGCGATTCAATTTTAATTGATCAACTGACTTCAATCAATAAAAGCTATAGGTACTGTTTTTGTTGATCAATTAAATTGAAAGTATGTTCAGACGCTTCAAACCGTAAGCGATTTAGCACTTGATGAACTAAAATAGAGAAGTGTGTACCCGTTATTACATAATCGTAAAAAACGAATATTGCCCAAACATAACATATGTCAACTATAGCCTATCTAGTAACAACATAATACCTAAAGAATATCTCTTTTCTTCTCTTCTACCTGCTCTCATCCCACTCGCAGTGGGGTCGGCGCAACATACTTTTAATACATGTTACAGAAAGATTTGGCTTATAGTTTTTACGATCAGCCGCCTGCATCACGTCAACCTCTCTGGGGAGAAAACTTCCAGACCCGAAACAAATATTTGTGGGTCACACAAACATATTATTATGTCTCGGTACGGGAATCGAACCCGTTGCCTCTCGTTTCACAGCCGGCTCGCTCACTGCGCCACGGAGGCTGTCTATAGACTATAGCTAAAAAATAAACTCTACCACCATTTTAATTTGCATTTGTACCCTTAAACATAACTTAAAACGAAAAATAAACCAATTGTAACAAATAAAATTAATTTATACCTTCATCCATATAGCTATACGAACTTAATCGATCACGTGCCTAAAGACAACTTGACAGACTAAGACAGCAATATACCCCCTTATATGATAAAAAGAGACAATATCAAGGATCGTCAGGACATCGTCAGGTGTCAATCCAACGGCCAATCACAACCAATCGTTATCCTTGGAGGGTAATCCGCGGTCTCTTATTGGTGGAAATAGATAACGCCTGTAGTAGAGCTACGCCTACGTAGAATCCATTTGAATTTGGATTTCGAACGTGGACGTTGGCTCTATGGTTTTCGTAGAGTTTGAGATGGTTTTGTGTACCTATGAATGTTCGGAGAAGGTATCAATTTTCGGAAATTGAGATAAATAGGTTATTTAAGTGTATCATGTCATGTTTATTACCTTTTAAGAAGTCGTAATGATATAATATGTCTCAATGTGGCTTAATTTTAACTGACGAAAAACAAAGGAGAAAATTCTATTTTTTTTCAGTACGCGTAACTTTTCAGTGTTCCGATTTTGATGATTCTTTTTTTTAATGTTAAAATTCGGTCGCGTTTAAATTTCAAGAAGAAATTCCACCCTTAAGGGAGTGACATTGGACTTCACCAATTTTAGATATAAAAATGATTTATTGCACACCACACCATTACACAAGAGTACAATTTACATAAGACCTTATACTTAACACAAATAATAAAAAAGAGACTATTCTGTCACTTAAAAAAGAACAAAAAAGTTAAAAATAATTAATATTATAAATAATAATTAACCAATTATAACCAAAAATAAAATAGCTCTTTATTTTTTGCGTTGCGTTAGCCAGGTGCTTACTGCTAATGCTATGTGCAATTGACGTTGATTATTGGTTTAAGAGAATGCCATTTGCAACTTTCTTGACGTTGAGACTAGATCGGAATGATATTTCGAACATTTAAAATTACGAGAATTGGCCTCCAGAGTCCCCGTTCTTGTATCATAGATTTTACAGTATTAAATAGGGCGACCCGCCGTCTGATCGCCCATGCAAGTTTCAACAAAATAAGTTGATAATCTAGTTTCTGATACCTAAATACCTTGCTTTTATATTTGTACTGACTTGTCATAAGCGCTATTTTAATTGCCTACATGATAAATAAACGATTTTATACTTTTGATGCGAGTTGCATTCCAGAGTCAGTCTGTGTAAATCCAGTAACTTTTTGAGTGCTAGAGCCACGCTGTAGACACTTGTCTACAGCATGTATGGGCCAGCTCGTCCGGGTCATTACCACTGTCTCACAAAAAACCGGCGTAAAGTAGCAGCTTGCTTGCTTTGCTTGGAGATTACCAACCTTTACCAACAGTTGTTACATTGATACATGTACTAAAAAAAAGCTTAAAATAAATTAAACTTAATGCAATATAACAACATATAATAACAACACATAAAGGTAAACTCAGCATGTAAAAGGAATCACACAACATAATAATAAAAACGAAAGCAGTTCCTTATTGCAAATATGTCTGGCGCCAAAATGTTCGTATTTCGTCCTAAAACAACATTTCAAAGTAAGAGCAAAATAAACATCCTCTTTTATCCTACTACTATTATAAATGTGTAAGTTTGGACGTTTGTCAGTGTGTGAATTTGGATGTTTGTTAGTCAATCACGCCTTATCACGTGAACGGTTTTGGATGAAATTTGGCTACTTTTTATCCCGTAAAAGACAATTCACACAGACGGACCTGCGAGCAAAAGCTAGTATAGCACATTTTACTTGAGATTGCTATTCTACAAGGAAGAGGGGTATTATCATTTTGACCTCTTTATCTATCTGTAGCGCCTAAACGAATGAACTGATTTTAATGCGGTTTTGTTTATTTGAAAGCTGGTTTAATCGAAATGATATTTAGATAACGCTGAGGTCTCGGGTTCGATCCCCGGATCGGGTAGTGGTGTTGGGGTTTTCTATTACGAAATACCCCAGTATCAGCCCGGAGTCTAGAATTTGTACCCGGTATGGCGATAGGCTCGCCCCCTATCACATTATGGGACGGAGATGCGCTCGGCGAAATGTGGGTGTACTGATTACACCTCTGCCTACCCCTTCGGGGATTACAGGCGTGAGTGCGTATGATATTTAGATATGATTTAAAAAAACTGGTTTTATAGCAGTGGTCGGTTAGTTAGTTAGTTTTTATAGCATGGTGGGGGTGAGACGGCGGGTCGCTGCATATAATACCAAATACTGTAAAATCTATAGTAGGTACCTATCGAAGATGAATCCTGGCACTAGCCAGGATAACGTCAGGTATGAAGAAAGAAAGACTGACAGTCCTGACTCAGATGGCCGAACATTGATTGCCTAATCGTACTAATTCGTAAAAACTAAAGATTGCTGATGCTCATAATGTTAAATCATATTCAGTACTGTGAAATATTATATACATACGCACTCACGCCCGTACTTCCCGAAGGGGTAGGCAGAAGTGTAACTAGTACACCGACATTTCGCCGAGCTTATCTTCATCCCATGATGTGATAGGGGGCGAGCCTATCGCCATATCGGTAACGATTCCAGACTCCGGGCTGATACTAATACTAAACATTTCGTTATAGAAAAACCCAATATCACTTTATCCGACCCGGGGATCGAATCCGAGACCACAGTACAGCAGTTGTACGGCGTCCGCATTACAACTGCGCCACCGAGGCAGTTATATAAGTCACATAATTTCAGTACAGAGTATACATTAAAAGAGATTATTCACAAAGCATACAGAAAAGAAATAAAGAAGGAGGTTTACGTTATTATTATTTATTTATTTTATTATTTACGTTTACGTTTATTTTACATAAAAATTCCAAACATAAATTTAGCTGTAGGTTTAGGTATGGTTTATATTTAAGTTTAGGTAAAAATATAGCTATAAATTTAGATATAAGTTAAGATATCAAATTAGATATAAGTTTAGGTAAAAGTTACCAGTTACTCCGTGGAACATTAAGTTACGCTTAGTTATGATTATGAACAAAACTAGCTCCGCTACATATCTGTACGAAGAAATAATACAACGAATTAATAGTAAATTATTTCTTCCAAAAAATGCAGACATCTCAAAAGACACACGACAATTCACATTTAACAAAAAGATTTGAGATAAAACACAGCCTCTGATCTTGGTTTAAAAAGATTTTCCGTGCTTGTGCTTTAAGCCTTATTATCCCATAAGCCCTAGATGGGGACAACAAACAATATATTGAAGCAAAGAGCATTGTATAGACTCAAAAACTTTGTCTTAATGCCTGATGGAATTTATCTTAGATCGCATGTTTAGATAAATTTACAACAGATGTTTTTAGATAAATTTTGCCTGAGGCTTCCATAGTGGCGCAGTGGGCGAGTAGCCGGCTGTGAAGCTGAGAGATAGGTTCGATTCCCGCATCGCAACAAAATGTTTGCGTGCCCACAATTATTTGTTTCGTCAGGCCGGCGGCCGGTCGTAAAAACTACAAGCAAGATCTTTCTGTATGTGTTAAAAAAATGTTGCGCCGATCCCACTGCGAGTGGAATAAAGGTAGGTGAAAGAAGAAGACTGAGACTGCCATAGAAATCACTGTCAAAATTGTATGAAGTATCAATACCGAACGAAAATCGTCAAAATCGGGTCACTCTCGGTGAAAAGTATGTAAGTAGTATTTTGTAATTCAAAGTTCTGTTTGGTGTTATATCTGTTTATGGGCACGCGTGGCGCTTATCGCCAGGCGAGCGGCCTGCTCGTTTCACTATTCACGCTAGTAAAAAGAAAGATAATATCTATATGCATAAACATTTATAAATATTACACAAAAAAATATATGCATCGAATTGCGTTGCGTTGGTTAAAATGAGTAAAATAAAGTTAAATAGATTATTTTTACTCATATTTGTAACTTCTTACGCACGGAATACGGGTTTATAAAAAAATATAATTTGCCCGAACATCGGCGCCGACCGCATAAAATGTTTATCTACAACTTGTCTTTGTAAATTATAAGTATATGTGTAAACGAGCGTACGGACAGACAGACAGAAAGTGAAACACAACAATAGGTTTTTTCGTCCGCGGATAATCCGCATAAGTCGGGACAGCATGAAACGAGGCGAGTGGCGCCGGGATCTTGAATACAGTAGGTATCTTTATAATGAGACACGTCATTATTAAGATTTTAATCTGTTATTTCTATTTATAATTTAATTAATTGATGTCTGTAATTTGTGTTTCATATCTGTAATCTCACATGAATTGTCCGGGGTTGGAATTTGTGCCCGGTACCCACTATAGCATCATGGGACGGAGATACGCTTGGCGAAATGTTATTGGTTACACCTCTGCCTACCCCTTCGGGGATTACAGGCTTGAGTGCGTATTTATTGCATATATTTACAAACAAAAATACATTTGAAATAGCTTTAAAATGTACATGCAACGGTTGGTCTTATCGCTTAAGCAATTTCTGTCAGACAACTTTAACTTAATTAAATAACGTAACGTAATTATTAATTATGGAATAAATTACGTGGAAATTAAGACATTATAATTAACATGCAATTATCGAATGTAAATTATTATAAATCCATTTCAGCGGGTGAATGCAATCCAAAATATAATGGTTTTAATAATCACCACTTTAGGAGGATTTGTTGCAGCGTATAGTTTTGCATTGCTGGCAGGTCTGCGTGCTGAATTATATTTATTTTCTTTGAATGTAAGAAGTACGAGCTTATTTCCATCCCATGACGTGATGGGGGCGAGCCAATAACCATATTGGACATAACTTCCAATCTCGGGTAATTCATGTTTGATTATTCAAATCGACAACTCAAACACAAATTGTGATGTGGACCTGGGAATTGAACCCAGGACCTAATGGTTTTCAGCCTTATTACGCTATCACAATATCAATGGGGTATTTCAAACTCATCATATCAAATTGTCCTAAAACACCAGAGGGGTTGACGTCAGGCAGACGGCCGGTCAAAATCTACAAACCAAATATTTCTGTAATATGTGTTAAAAAGCATGTTGCTACCCCACTGCGAGTGGGATAAATGCAGGTGGAACAAGATTTTAAGTAAGCTTTGTCAATCATGCAGTGATAGCTCAGCGGGGAGTGGTATGGACTGTCGAGACGAAAGTTCGAAACCAGCCCCAAGTGCATACACCTATGACTTTTCTAAGTTATGTGCGTATTAATTGTTAATTACCACTTGCTGTAACGGTGAAGGAAACATCGTTAGAAACCTGTATACCTGAGAAGTTCTTTATAAGAATTTCGAAGGTATGTGAAGTCTGCCAACCCGCATTAGGCCAGCGTGGTGGACTAAGGCCTAACCCCTTTCATACAGTAGAGGAGGCCCGTGCCCAGCAGTGGGACGTATATAATACAGGGCTAGTATTATTATTGTTAATCAAGTATAACCTTGAATAAACAATTTTAAGTTTACTTCAAAACAAGCAAAAAATCGGAGCCCTTAACATTTTGCGTAAGTTTTTTTTTTCATTTTATTTCCGTGTGATCGGGCACGGCGCGGCAGCCGAATGCCACACACTGGTAAATCCGATTTTATGTCAGTTTACAATTTTTGATGCCCGATTTGTGTTATATGATATTTTTGGTGGTTTCTGCGAAAGATCTTGGTGGGAGATATTATATTAAGGTAGCTAAAGTATTATCAGAAGATGAAATGGTTCGTAGTTAAATCTTTACTATATCCATACTAATATATGTATATAAAATGCGAAAGTAACTGTCTTTTTGTCACGTTTTCACCGCTAAACGACTGAATGGATTTTAATGTTTGGTAAGGAGATAAGTTATATCCTGACGCCTACCCCTAGTCCTAACTTAGGGTACTTTTTGACCCGGAAAAAAATTGCCCCGCAAAGAACTCGTGTTATGTCACCTATGTATAAGATCTTTTATTTACCACCTATGCTTACAAATAAACTATTTTGATTTGATTTTGATTTGAAAAGACATTCATTTATTTAGCCCGAGTTGTAAGCAAAAGCTAGTAATATTTTAATTGTTTTATGTGTTTCTTGATTTTTCTTTATTTTATTATGTAGCAACGGACCGTTTAAGGGCCACTTATTTTTATACAATTGATAAATAGGAAGTCTTAACATGTTTAACATGACAGCTCCATGGCGGAGTGGGTGAGTAGCCGGGTGCGAATCGAGAGGCCGTGGGTTCGAATCTCACACCGAGGGAAGTGTTTGTGTGATCCACAAATATTGGCCTCGGGTCTCAGTGTTGTGGGACCGCAAGTCCCTCGTAGTTCCTGATACCCACGATACAAGTTAACCTAGTGTGAGGTCAGGACTAGTGTGTGACTGTTGGGTATATTTATCTTAAATGTGTCAGTATTCGGGCTTAAAAGTGGTAGAACCATGCTGTTCAGTTTTATCTAGAGCATGAATTGGCCGACGCTACCAGTCGGTAGCGATGAGATTTCCGGAGACCCAAGTCAATATTCAAATTCAAATCACTATTACTTCCACCAAGGTTTATTGCCTTTGTGAGTATTCATGGGTGGTAGAGATCGGTTACCATCAGGTGACCAATGTTATCATTATTCTATAAAAAATAAATGAAAAGTTCCGCAAAAAAGGAAAAATGTAATGAGAGTGAAGGAGGCCAAAGAGGTGTGCAAGTGAAAATCCGTTGTCTCTGCTTACCCCTATGGGAAACAGGCGTGAGTCTATCTACGTATCTTTGGTCCATAAAACATGTGTATGCAAAAATCATTCCGGTCGACTGTCAAGTAGCATACTGCATTAGGCCTTAAATCCAATACTGAAATCACGCAATGAATGCATTAACATGCGTCAATCTCAAACCAGATTTCCCCACACCACCCCTCGATAAAAAGTACCCCAAAAGCGCATCGCTACCGGGTAGGGTACAATGGGGCATATTGGCCGGGCGGGTACAGGATGCTCATTTAATTGTGGTAATACGATATTTTATTACTGGCCATTGTTTAAACAATTGCGTAAGTGATTGTACGGGCTGCTCTGCTCTGCACCTTGTCATGGACGGGGTTGTGTTGGAGAGAGCCAAGAATCAATATTGTTCTCAGTTTGGTTGATTTTTGACAAATTATAAGATACAAGAGTGCTTATCAGGGTGATGTATCAAAATATCTCCTTATTGGTTCTTGGGCAGAGAAACCGGTGAAGTTCTGGGTTCACATCCTAGGTCGAGATTTCTCAAATTGTAAGAGTTTTTTGATTTGAAAGTTGTACTACATGAGTAGGCCGAGATTGAATTTTGATGGATAGGCCGCTCGGCGAAATATGAATGTAGTAGTTGCACCTCTGCCTACTCTTTCAGGGTTACAAGCGTGAGCATATCTGTGTATTTATAAATTTTTAAAACGTGAATAAATAGTATATAAAAGTAATCAATACACTTAATTAGTTAAGTTTTATTGGATAAAACATGTATTTTGTCGATTAAACTATTTACATTCATAATGAGAAATCTAAATAAATTTTTGTATTACAAAATCATGGCAAATTCTACAAAATACATACGATAGTAAATCATAGAATCATATCGATATCAATAAATTAATTTACAAAACAAATTTTTCAACAATTAACTAAGTAATAGAATTATATAAAAAAATATTTTAATAATTTAAAATGCCACCCAATTCCACATTCATGACATCGTACATAAAGCCATCACATCAAAATATTGAGCGAGTGCGGGCTCTACCTCGGAGGGAGGTGGTGACGGGGCGGGGCGAGGGGGGATTGGATCGAGTTACAGATAGCTCCTACCCTCGCTGCTCTCCTGCTTGTCTGTTCTAGTTTACTTGCAGAATGTACGGGCATAAAGACAGATGAACGGTTTTTGTGTATTGTTTACGCAGTTTATCACGGAAAATGAGTTAACACAAGCTAAGTCGTTCATAATAATATAATTGTACATTTCTTCATATTTATAAAGAACTAGCTGTACCGCGCAGTTTCACCCGCAACATCTATCGATAGCAGCGCCACCTACCGGGTCCAATTGTGCATATAAACCATCCAGCTCAAATACATACAAAAACAAATCATCGAAACGGTCCGATCGTTTAGGAGTTTTTGAGAGATTAATGAACAACAATTGATTTTTATATATAAGAAGACTAGCTGCCCGACGCGGTTTCACCCACAACATTATATGTTGAGTTAAAATTCAAATATTGAGGCGAGGGGTTTGGGCGATATGTGAAAAAGTTTAAAAAATAATTCAGAAAACCTAGAACCCGGTTACAGTACCACCTACCGGATCCAATTGTGAATCTAAACTATCTAGGGACTCACTTAAAACACAAAAAAATCATTAAAATCGGTCCAGCCATATAGGAGTACTAGCTTTTGCTCGCAGCTCCGCCCGAGTGAACGGCCTGTTCCGGGAAAAAAGAGCCTATAGCCTTCCTCAATAAATGGGCTATCTAACAATGAAAGAATTTTTCAAATCGGACCAGTAGTTCCTGAGATTGGCACGTACAACCAAACAAACTCTTCAGCTTTATAATATTACTAGTATAGATTTCCGATGCTAACACACGTCAATTGATTTTTTCCTATCTTTGAGACACGGTAAATAAAGGCTTTATTGTTTTGTGTACCTAGAGATGCGTCTATTCTACGATGATATTTCGCCGTACTGACAGGGTTGGCTGTCATGCACGTACTTGTTACTCTGTTGTGAATGATTGTGTGTAAACTGTGTCATTTTGCCATATATTTTATTTTATAGTGCATGGTGAGGTTAGATTTGCCAACCCAGTATGAAAGTTTTACAAGACACCCGAAGGCCTCAGACTTAGCTTTAAGCCTATTGTAAATGGATAATAGACGGAACCGTGTTGTTGGAGTGCCTAAAGCATTCACCCGAAATTCAGGTGACGCTGACTAAAGCCGGCTCGCGTCAGGCTTATCAGCATGCTCCAAAAAAAAAAATATATATATATATATATATATATATATATATATATATATATACGTAGGCTCCTCAGCGCGAACACGCTCAGACGCTCAGTTGAAATACCACTAAGCGGTCGGCCATCCATGGATTAACTGCACTAAGGGTTGCTTAACTCGCTAATTGTTTGCAGTGAGTGCAACAGCAACTAACTGGCTGAGCTGATAGTAGCGCCTCTATAAGTTATAAATATTTTTTCGTGACTTAAAACAAAAAATATTAAAACCGTAAATGACGTGTCACGTCGAAATATTACGGGGAAATATTTGCAGTGTAATTAAATTACTAGCACAAATGTAAACTTTTGTCACAAATGTGGATTGACAAATTCAAGAAACCATAAAGGATACGGATTTTTCTCTATTGCACATGCTTGGGGTACGTCAAATTCTCCCGTGAAAACGCATTTAATTTTAATTAGGTAAATTTTAATTTTGAACTCATTCGAAAGTTGTATCTTCGAAGTGGTAGGTCCCTCGTATGCGAGGGGTTGTCTGGTTTGGTACCACTGCTTTGTCTATTTTTGCCGCCAAGCAGCAGTGTGCAAGCACTGTGGAGTTCCGGTTTGAGTCTGTTTCGTCACTCAAACTAATAATTTAAAAAAAGAAGTCAGCAACATTTAGGTCCGAACCAACCTCACCAACACGTGGTACACTCTGCTGATTAACGGACAAGGCAATGGTGAAACTTGGTCACCGTTGCGGGTTATGGAGGTCAGACGGCGGGGCGTCCCACATCATACCAAATCCACCGCCTAATCACGATGAGAAGGCGGATCCTGGCATTAAGCCGGGGTAACGCCAAGCAGAAAGAAAGAACTCATAGTTGCATCTTCCAAATAGAAATAAAGAAAAAAATAACAAATATGACATTAAGACATTGACAGTCATTGACAGTCTCCGTAGCGTAGCGGGTGAGTAGCCGGCTGCGGAGCGAGAGACCGTGGGTTCGATTCCCGCACCGTGACAAATGTTTGTGTGATCTATAAATAGTTGTTTCGGGTCTGGGTGTAGTGGGACCGCAAGTGTCTCGTAGTTCCTGATACCCACGATACAGGTTAACCTAGTGTGGGGTCAGGACTATGTGTGTGACTGTTGGGTGTATTTATTTATGATTATTTATTAAGTACAGATTGCGTAATACATTCTTATTGTACATTATTACTTTTTCTATACAATAACCATATCATACGGACAGATGCGTCTTCAGTATTGAATGTCGGTCGACATCCACACTTTCGCGTGATTCCACGGTTGATTTCATTAAAGGAGATTTTTTTCTATCACATTTTACTTTCAATTGTCATTTTATCTTTAAAATCTAGCTGTTATATTACAATTGTACTGAGAAGGGTATTTAGTGATCAGAATGTAATGGCAGGTAAGAATGACAACTTACAAGTGATAGAATCACTCTGTAGACAGTTTTGTCTACAACATTAATGGGCCGATTCGACTGGGTTGTTATCACTATCTCTAAAGGTCGTTCCCTATATTGTATTTACAGATAGATTTGCTTACTATCAGTAGTATTTTGACAGATCTTCCATACAAAATGTGTCAATAATTTACTGCCAGTAAGCAACTTAATGACTTCCGTGGTGCTTTACATCTTGTGCCTAAGATCTTTATAATTCATTATTTTGTCTCCCGCTTTGCTAAGGAGGGACTTGGACAATTATTATTTCCAACTCTTCCCTAATTTTCTATTTGATTCCTTTCGTTGCGGGATGAAAACAGATTAATAATAATTAATACACAGAATAATAATTAATAGTAATTTCATTGGCTTCAAAGTCCTCACACCGAACCACAACAGTACTTACATATACTGCTTTACGGCAGAAGTATTTAAATAAATACAAACTACGATTTAGGGATCTTAATAAGTATTGTTAGGTTGGAGCTCAATAAACTGGCAATAAATGGACAATGGGAGATAAAAAGCCCTCTTCAAATTCACGTGAAAGTGTAATCCAAGAGCACTCGGCGGACACTCGATTCTGTCATGATAATTGCACTAACAAAACGCAACAAACATGGCCGCATTGTTATTGGCGCCAAAACGTACGTCAAATAAAAAACTTTACGCGCGAATACATTTTGTAAATATCACATTTCGTCTCTGTTCGTATTTATTTCGTTCCTTATTGTGCAATGTGGAATTTAGGACTATGAAAGCGTATTTTTTTCCAAAAGACTTGACTGTCACTGATAGATTTTGCAGCTTCATTGGGTAAGAAGGTGAGCGTTTGTGGCTCTAATATATTTATTTGCTTTGAGCTCTGAGTAGAGTATAAATTACCAGGTATATTTAACTCAAGGAGGCTGTGTTACTAGTCCGATATTAATCCAAGAAGAGAGTATTTGGTTAAATAGATCTTAATTTAAAAACAAAATCCTACGCCTCACGCCTCATTGGTTTAGTGGCAGTGTACTAAGACTGAGAATCGTGAGGTCCTGGGTTCTGGCCCGACCTGGGGGTCGGGCAATCAGAATTTTTGTTTGAGTTATAAAATTAGAAAAATCGCACGTTATAAATATCCCGGGATTTGTGCCCGGATATGCCCCTGTCACGGCCATAAGCTAGGCGAAACGTAGGTGCACTAGTTGCATCTCAGCCTATACCTTGGAGGATCAAGGCGTGAGTTTATGTTATGAAAAATTCTACTATGCGACGAACCTTATACTACGTACTCAAATACGTATCTACCAACAGAATAACCGAAAAAAGGAAGATTTTTAACGTGTTTACAAAATAAAGGTAAGTTTAATTTGTGCGGCTTCCCAACCCTTCCGTCGGGGATGTTTTTAAAAACAATGGGAAATGTACACCTTGAAACCTTTGAGGAAGCACCTCCCCTATTTTTATGGGGTAAAAAAGCTTAAAAACTTCTTGTTTTTAACGGTAAAATGGAAACACCAAAAAATTGTTTACGAGTTGAATTATCTACTGAAATTTCTCGTGTTTGATGACCTTTTTAGCCGTTGACAAAAAACAGGGGTGTTATAAGTTTGTGTGCGTGTCTGTGTGTATGTGTGTGTGTATATCTGTCTGTGGCATCGTAGCGCTTAAACGAATGGATCGATTTGAATGAGTTTTTTTGATACCAAAAGAATCATGGGCCCGTTGCAAACCTTAAAGGAAAGGAATAATTAAGGGATTGGGAAAGGGAGGGAGATTTGGGCCGCCGAATATCTCACTCACCGTACGTGTACGTAGCAAGCTGCTAATTTACGCCAGTTTTCTGTGAGATAGTGGTAACGACCCGGACGATCCGGCCCATTCATGGTGTAGACAAAATGCGTGGTTCTACCACTTAAATTTCGCTTATTTACGGCCCATAATGAAAGGGGACGAGCATATCGCCATATCGGACACAATTACAGACTCAGGGCTGATACTGAGCATTTCATAATAGATAAACCCAATATCACTTATCGAACCCGAGACCTCAGCACAGCATTCGTACTGCGTATGCATTACAACTGCGCTCCCGAGGCAGTCGGTGTACAAATATCACGTAGTCATTATATATATTAGATGATTGAAGTTGTTTTGTGGAGATATGATTACTCAAGTGGCTGGCTGGTTTGCATTATGTACATATAAACATATCACAATATAGCTGACTTAAATACATTCTCGCAGCACTCAATGTGTAGAGCAGTAAGATTCACAATTAAGTGGCAAGGTGGGTCATTTTAGTTTAAGGCTGTACCTCCCCAATGACCTTGCGCCATATAAATATCTACTAAAAGTGAGGCTTACGCGCGATCGATATGCAGTGCGGCGTGGCAGCAGCGCTTTTAATAGTTATTTCTTAGGTTTACGCGAATATTACACATTGAAATAAAACTAGTTTATACGGATTTTATCGTGGTCTAATTTTTGTTTTATTTCCGACGTTTCGAAAGCTTTTCAGCCTTCGTGATCACGGGAGAGACTGTCTCTCAAACGTCGAGAATAAAATAAAAATTAAACCGCGATAAAATTCGTATAAACTAGTTTTATTTCAATGTTTTTAATAGTTTTTATTTGTTATTTAAACTTTTTGTTTAGAACGTTGTAAGAGTAATACGTCGCGTTTTTTATTTAATTACAAGGATTATTTTACATGAGGATTCATTTGAATTGATAGTAATAATTGATTTATTTCTTTACATAAGTTGAGCGTACTTAACAAATTCTACTTCGACAGAAATTTCCGTAACGAAACAATATACATTACATCTTTTTTTATTTGCCTTCATGACGAAACGAGCTGGTCGCTCGCTTGATTTGGTACCACACCGTCGCCCCGCGATACTAAGCGCCACATCTGCCCATAAACAAACACAACACAATAAAGAACTTTGAATTATAAAGCACTACATGGTAATGGACTGCGTTCAGCACCCTGAGACATAAGTTATTAAGTCTCACCATACTCAGTAATATCACTGGCTACAATGTCTTTCAAACCGAAACATAAAAGTGCTTGCATACTGCTACTTGGCGGCAGAAATTGACGAAGACATATATTTTTATATACTGATTAGTTCAGCAGGTTTCTCAGCATTTATTGTCTTGTAACGCAACATTATTTCTACTATTTAGCCTTAGTTACAACCTTAAATACTGGTCTAATCCGAAATGACATGCAAAATCCATCGGCACTCAACTTAATTTTGTGAGTAATAAGGTTTATAATTGAGTGGCGGAGCGTGTCATTTAATGTCAAATATCTCTATTTGTTATATTTTCCAGTATTGAGCATGCTCGGTGCCCGCGTTCAGTGTATACAAGTGCTCGGACGCGGTGAGTAAACACCATCAGTTTGGGACCAGCCGCTAACAAGTTATAGCTTACACGTGCCGCTAAAATGGCGTTAACGGACTATTAAGCTAACATATTTATTTTTAGGAAAGATACAGAAAAAATATGTATAATTGCCCCACTAAAAACATCAATTAACTTTAGTTGTCATTACGTAAACACAGTACACAGTTCCGTCCGATGGCACAGTTGTAACGACTGCTTTGCTGAGGTCTCGGGTTGGATCCCCGGGTCGAACATAGTGATATTGGGGTTTTCTATCACAAAATGCTTAGTATCAGCCAGGAGTATAGAATCGTACCCGGCATGGCGATAGGCTCGCCCCCTATCACATCATGGGACTGAATTAGCTCTGCGAAATGTGGATGTATTTGTAACCTCTGCCTACCCTTCGGGGATTACAGGCGTAAGTACGTATGTATATGAAATTCGTCACGCAGCACAATTTTAGCTACCCTCAAAGCCACTCGACATTAAAGACACATCGATCGTGACAATATTGATGCAGCGGACGACGAGAAAGGGGGAGGAAGGGAGGAGGAGGGGGGACAAACAAACAGATTAACGGATAGAACAATGGGGACAAATATGAGGTAAAAACTTACCGGCCCTCTTACCGACGGCTTTTTGGAGCTTTTTATTATTGTTTTTGTCTCTGATTGTTTTGGAGTAGGAAAATGTTTGTTATGGTGTATATGAGAAACTGGGTAAAGAACCATCTTCAGTACTATGATTTAAATAGAAATAGTAATTATTTATTGCACAACACACCATCACACAAGAGTACAATTTTCGTAAGATCTTATACCTAACACAAATAAAATAAAAAAAAACAAAAACATGTCAAAATGTTATAGTGGGAAAATGGCGTGAATTGTACCGAACTCTACGGTACCGAACGTCCTGGTATGGGTGCAAACGGGACTCATTCAGCACAAGCCGCGAGCTAGTCACGACGCTGGTCTTCCATGAGCCCATATGTGCTTCGGTAATTTTCGTGTTTTTACGAATTAGTACGAATGAATTATGCACGCAATCAATGTCCGGAATTCTGCATCTCGTCAGGCATTCAAAACAGGGATGTGTATATCTTCTATATCTTAACTAATAGGTATATGGCTAGCGGTAGGCAGCGGTTTGGCTGTGCTCCTGGCAATGCCGATGTCCATGAGCCGCGGTGACCACTTACCATCAGGCGGGCCGCCAGCTCGTCTGCCCGTCTGGGCAATAAAAAATATATAAATGCGGAAGTGAGTTTGTGTGTTACGGTTTCACGCCTAAATCGCTGAACCAATTTTGATGAATTAGATTCACAGATAGATGGGACCCTGGAGACGATTATTGGCTACTTTTTATTCCAGAATATGCTGTTCACGCGGGCGGATTCGCGAGCAATGGTTTCAATATAAATTAAGATAATATAAGTGTTTTTATTGATATTCATACACTGTATTTATCATGCCTCGGTGGCGCAGTTGTAATGCGTACGTGTTACGACTGAGGTCTCGAGTTCGATCCCCGGATCGGGTGAAAGTGATATTGGGTTTTTCTATTACGAAATGCTCAGTATCAGCCCGTAGTCTGGAATTGTGCCCGGTATGGCGATAGGCTCGCCCCCTATCACATAAGGAACGGAGATACGCTCGGCGAAATGTGGGTGTACTCGTTACAACTCTGCCTACTCCTTCGGGGATTACAGGCGTGAGTGCGTATTAAGATAATATAAGTGCTATTGATATTCATACACTGCATTTATCATGATACTGTAAAGTGTAAGCGATACTTCATATTCAAGGCGCGTGACGCAGTTTTTATGTACGTTAGTTTTTTATATTTCCACAATTCTAATCACGTTGTATTTGTTTACGACCTATTTCAACTTAGATAAATTGTCGAGTTATAATATATTTCATTTCAACCTTATCAACTCATCTCTTGGATGAATCCGTGGGACCTAGGTTCTATTTCCATGTCAGGTATCTTCTTCCACTTATCCCACTCGCAGTGGGGTCGGCGTAACATTATTTCTGCCGTCAAATAGCGGTGTGTGAGCACTGTTGTGTTCCGGTTTGAAGGACGTTGAAGCCAGTGAAATGACTGGGCATTATGAGACTTAAAATCTTATGTCTCGGGGTGACTAGCGCAGTCCAGTTCCATGCAGTGCTTTGAAAATTCCTGTGGGCTGTTGTCTACTTATGAGCAAGCGTGCTGTAAACTGTTTTGTCTACAGCATGAATAGGCCGGCACGACCGAATTGTTACCACTGTTTCACAGAAAACTGATGTGAAGTAACAGGTTGCTGTTGCGTTTTGTACGGTGAGTGAGATATCCGGAGGCCCAAAATCTCCTTCCTTTCCCTTCCTTTAATAACATACATACATACATACATACGCACTCACGCCTGTAATCCACGAAGGGGTAGGCAGAGTGTAACCAGTACACCGACATTTCGCCGAGCGTATCTCCGTCCCACAATGTGTTAGGGGGCGAGCCTATCGCCATATCGGGCACAATTCCAAACTCCGTGTTTATAGTAAGCATACAAATATTGACGCGATTCAGATATTGACATCTTTTCCAATTCATTACGACTCTTCAAAAAAATATTAAATACGTACAAGTGAAATTAACAGTCTATTTTATTGTATTTTTTTTTATTTGTTTTAGTATTATTATTACTTTTTTTTATTGTTCCACTGTTTTTACTATTAATTTACTTTAGTTTTTGTTTAAGATGTACCTATTGTCAAGATGTAACTTCCTTTTTTTTATTACTAGTAGTATAAGTCTGTAATACTAGGTACTACATGGTACTTATTCAGCGAATGTTATGCGCTCCATAAGTTCCGTGTATATCAGATTAATTACCTTAAGTAAGTTAATTCATAACAAATTGTCAATATACACGATGTGGATGTGCTTAAGAAAAAAAAAACAAAGCATTTCATGATGGAAAAACCCAATATAACTTTTACCCGACCCGGGGTTGGACCCGAGATCTCGGCACAACAGTCGTACGTACGCATTACTGCGCCACCGAGGCTGTTAATTGTTTTTTTTTTAAGCTTATAATAAATGTAAGTAGAGTACTTGTCTGTTTGTACAAATATTTGTGTGTCACCGAGTAATTTGCCGTGTGCAGACTTATTAAGGCGGCTCGAGGTTGCTTAAGCGATATTTGTTTGGCGACCAGAAGCGACCAATATTTGCGAAAGAGCACATTTTGAGGTATATTTTTCAATAGTGATTTCTTAGGTTTACGCGAATATTACACAAGACGAACAAGACACCGGGAGCTCTTTCTGCGTAGATCGGACTAGTGTCAACTAACTTTTTAAATAATATAAAATAAATGTATAATTTTAAAATGAAGGTAGCCAATGTAACATTAACTTTTCTCAGTCTCTCCCGTGACCATGAAGGCTGAAAAGCTTTCGAAACGTCGCGTCGGGACTAAATTAACAATTAAACCGCGATAAAATCCGTACTAAACTAGTTTTATTTCAATGTATATTTTTCTACATAGTATCTCGAAGTGAGTATTTAAGCCTAAGGGATGTGTGACTATGTATGTTTAAATTTTATTAGCCAGATAACGCGTTAAACAAACATTTGTTATCGCACCTACCCGCTGGTATACGTAGGTGGCCGACCTACCCTCGCCTCAACGGATAAAAGCTAACAGTATAAAAGATGTCGCATTGAACGGACAGGGCTTTAGGGTTAGAGTGCCTACAAGCATTCGCCCGAAAGTCCGGTGTCGCTGACTAAAGCCGACTCACGGTCAGGCTATAAGCAAGCGTCCAAACAATAAAAAAAAAAAACGGACAGGGAGTTACCACAGCATCGCGATAACTTAACTAGGGCTCAGTGTTTATTTGTAGTTGTGACAGTATAGTAGCTGCGTTTGGTGTGAATTATTGGCATAGGCTAACACAATTTCGCTGTAGACAGTGTTGTCGACGAATGCAGTCCAGTGCCATGCAGTGCTTTGTAATTCAAAGTTCTGTGTGGCGTTGCTTCTGTTTATGGGCACGCATGGCGCTTACCAGCAGTCGAGCGACCTGCTCGTTTCGTCATTCAAGCTAAAAAAACAAATAATATTTGAACCCAGAACCCAAGTTTCTCAGCCTAAGTACACTGCCAACAGACCAATAAGGTATATTACAACCCTATTAATATGTCAAAATAATGATACCAGAACAAATCCCATTACTGTTATAAATAAGATATCTCGGAAGTATTTTTCCCATCAAATTATGGGCTTTATGTCAGACAATGGGCCAAGTCACGTGGCTACTCCCCCATTGTTAACATCACATAATCAACACGAGTGACATCAAATGTCATCTTACTACAACATTATAGAGTGCATTTTCCATAAAGTTTATTGTAAAGAATGGGAGTGAATGCACCATATGAAAACTTTGGAATTGCAACTCTATTTAAAGTCGATTAATGTTTATTTTTGGGTGTTTATATTGAATATAAACCGAAGAAAAGCTTTATCAATCTTATAATGGGTTATGTCATCATGTAACACAGATTTAATGCGATGTTTCGGTAGGTCATGGTTAGACAAAGGAATTTTCTAATTCTGCCAAAACATAAAGAACCACGTTCGATTTTGCTTTTTTTAGTTTCACCAATGAAATCGGTCTTTTATTTATCTACAATAAAATCTTTTATTTATCTATATATGTATACCTAAATAATTTTTTTTAACTACACGCATAAGAACAATGCCTATTTCATAGATTTGTAGGTGGCTAGAAAATTTTGACATGGCAATAAATAAAGAAATAAGGCGACAAAAAGTAAAAAAATATATCTTACTATCCTCAAATTCCTTAACCTAAATTTATAACAACTTTGTACGTTATTGAGACTATTTGAACATGCGTAGGAGTTTATGCGCATATAAAATCGACGCTCGTTTTAAAATACATTGTATTTGAGAAAAATCTTTCTTTTTTGTAGTGTCTGTCCTTTTGAATGGTTTTATTATACGTGACGTTGTTACTTAATCAAGTATTTTGAAAGTGATAAAAATGAGAGGTGACAATTTGTATCCTTGTAACTTGATAAATTTGGAGTGTGTATGAAGAGCATTGTATCTACGATCTACATCTGGATCTGGTTCTATTACGGTTTTAAGGGCATTGAAGTCAGCAAAACTACTGTATGAGAGTTTAACATCTTATGTCTTGAACTGAGGAGCGCAGTCCAATGCCATGCAGTGCTTTGTAATTCAAAGTTCTCTGTAGTGATGTTTCTATTTATTGGCAGCGGTGGCGTTTACCATCAAGCAAGCGAACTACTCATCTCGTCATTTAAGCTAATAATAAAAAAGCATCTAGCTTAGTTCAAATTGTAGCTTCTATTCTGCCTGTGAATAAATGATGAAAGGATTAGCAAAGTAGACAGCAAAACGGGCCTCGCCATATTTCGACGTAAAAATATCGGCGATGGCCAGTCGCTTTCTTACTCAGCTGAGACCGTTGACATTATATTATATATGTCACTTTAATATGTAAATTAAATTATGCGATATTCGATTATGACGCTACGTAGAGTCACTTTCTCTTATCGGAACATATTTTGCTAATAAGCAAAAATCAATCACGCCACCTCAAAGTACCAGGCCTTCATAACTGCCGTAGAGACTGCGCGTTCGACATTCGTGCCTTATCGCCGAAGTGGCAGATGTACGGTAACCTGATATACAGGTTGGCATTTTTTGCTTTATTTATTTTTCTTCGGAAAAAGCTTTCCGCCGCCGACTGCGGAGGCAGAGTGTATTCTGTTTTTTGTTGGTATCTGTTTTGAACGTGAACAGTATGCTCAAAGTAATCGTTGCGAAAGTATTAAAAAAATGTAAGTGTGGTACTGTTAGTTTATATTGTAGTAATGTAACTATTAGACATATTCTTTTAACTTAAAAATGTGTTTCGATTTACAATGATTATATTATGGAGTTGGTTTGTTTACTTGTTATTGATAAAGTATCTTATTTATGGCCGTTCCCTATATTCTGTCTGTCTCTAGTTTTGCTATACCGGCGATAGAAAATTTTATCTATTTTCCGTTTAACCGTCCCAATAAACTACCGTTACTAATGATAGGTAATCCTATTCTTCATTGCTGTCTACCGATGAGAGGACTGATAGCTGACTACAGATATACAACACTATGAAAATGACAGTTCAAGCGTCCCAATATTTTTCATGTGCTATCTGTCGATAAAGTTATTTAGTTTTTTCTTTATCGGTAGATTTTAACCGATAAACAGATATCCTCGGCTGTAAAAAAACGAAATAAATAACGCATTTTGAAGAAATAGCCATGAGTATACAAGGCTTACATGGCACTTGCTCTGCAATACAAAAAACTAAATAAATTATGTAATAATCTAAAAGAAAATATAAAAAAATTCTAAAATTCCCATAAATAAAAATAATGCACCGTTTTGATAATTAAATTAAATGCAAGAGACATATAAATATTTGTTAATGCGAACAAAATAATTCCCCACTTCAGTAAAATCCCCCAAATTCGCTTGGGATTTTTGTTCAAAGGACTTGTATTCAGAGCCGTAATGTATTGACAGTAAAACGTTTCGTTATTACATTGTGTTTTGCAACATAATAAATATTTCTCGTTATTATTATTTCATTTACAGTGGTAAAAAATAAGAATTATAGATAAATGTTAAATTAGAACTTATATTTCTAATCTAAATCATATCTTCATATTTTCTAACATAAATTAAACAATAGTTCCTCTTTCTCAGCTTGTATGAACATAACGTACAAGAGGGCCCAGATAGACTGCCTATCTATTGCTATCATAGTATCCGACGTGCATATCTAAAAAATAGGGACGATTCCAAGCAGTAGATAGAACAATACGGATGTTTGACGATAGCTATCTATCAAGCAATTGAAGATTAATATTGGGAACGGCCATTAGTCGGATTCGGCCAATGTCTCGGATTGCGTTCTGGATTCCATTTTAAATTTGGTTAATGTAGGGACACATACTAGACACTATATCATGTTTAGTCATCAATCCAAATTTCTTAATCGGGGGTTTCTCTGAGCGCAGAAAAAAACATAACTCTTTTAAGAAATATTCTAATGAATATATGTTTTGTATGTTGTACGAAAAATAAAAAAATATTAATACATCGTACTTTTTAAAATGTTATTTTAACATAGTAACTACCCTTTTCAAGTATTTTTTGGTCCACATTAACAGCGTATCCGGCATCACAAACAAGTCCAGCCAGTCCTCAGTGAATGTGGCCAGTGGCTCGTCTCCCGGTGTCGGGTGACAACGATGTACTGAACGCACGTCCCGTGACCACGCTTCATGCTCCACCTGCGTTGCTCAGAGTTTCCATTGGCTTTTGTTCACTGTAACTGTTCATTTGTGTATCATTATTCAAGTATAGTCACTGAAGACGGCATAAGCTCGATACCAATATTTTATTACGTTTTATTTTGCTCTCGCAAATATTTTTGTAAATGAGGGATCCTACCTCTTTGGAGTATAAGTCGAACAGCTTAGGGACTATAAAACTACAACGCACAGAATATTTTATTTCTGTAACGTTCTGGATGTGTGGGACGCAAAGTCCAGTAACTTTGATATTTACTTGTACCTTTTTAATCAACGAGGTAAAATTATCGACGACTGCCTCGGCGCAGTTGTAATGCGTACACGTTACGATTGAGGCTGACGCTGAGGTCTCGGGTTCGATCCCCGGGTCGGGTACAAGTGGTATTGGGTTTTTCTATTACGAAATGCTCAGTATCAGCCCGGAGTCTGGAATTTGTGCCCGGTATGGCGGTAGGCTCGCCCCCTATCACATAATGGGACGGAGTTACGCTCGGCGAAATTTGGATGTACTGGTTATACCTCTGTCTACCCCCTTCAGGGATTACAGGCGTGAGTGCGTATGTAAAATTAAAAATACTTCTACATCAAATTATTATACATATTAATCATTGAATCTCTGCATCCCTATTATAACACAGTGGTTGTCCACATTACCCAGTGGTGTGGTGTGACGGGCGTGCGGTTTCCGCGACGCGCCTCTGCGGTCGCTTGAGACAATCCTGTCTGGGACTTACCTACCCTACAAATTATTATTACAAGTATTTGTTTCATAGGTAATAAAAGTTTCTATGTTGTAAATGCTCAGGATTTATGTAATAAAATCAGCATAAACTCTATCAATATTATATTATGTTTGAAAACCGTAAACAAGGCCAAATCAGTAAAAGGAAGGTCCACAATTATGGATCAACCTGTTTATAAATTTAATACTGTCCCACTGCTGGGCACGGGCCTCCTCTACTGAATGAGGGTTAGGCCTTAGTCCACCATGCCACGCTATCCGAATCCGGGGATCGGAGACATAAATAATATTTGTTTCTTGAATTGATTCATGATGATTGTACACTTTTCAAATAGTAATTTCAGGGCTATCTGTGACCGTCACATTCACTAAACTATTAGTGAAGCTAATAAGTGTATTCATAAATCTTGCCTGGCGTTACCTCGCATATACCAGGGTCCGCCTCTAGAGCCATAGATATGACGATATTTGGTATCATATGGGGCGACTCGCCGTCTGACCCCCACAAGCCGCATCGGAAACCAAGATAATTAAGAAACAATATATTATCGCAAAAATGTGGCAGTATAGTAAAAATAATAGCTACATAAAAGCTACGCGTGTCACTAATCCACCTCGGTAATTACGCCGAACAACGGCACGCGTTCGCAAATGGAATTAATTATTCCAACGTCAAATTTCACAACCCCCTGTACTTGCGCTTGTTACCATAATTTGACGTATACCGCGTTTATACTACCCTGGTAATTGAATCCCTAATTAAGTCATTATTATTTTTCGGATACATATTGAGAAATAATGTTATGAATTTAAAGTAAAATAAAAATGCTGGTTCTTCAAATTCACAAACTCACAAACATCCAAACTTTCACATTAATAATAGTAGTAGGAAGTAGGATTTTAAAATTGTTATGTGTATTTCTTATTGTTTCTTACATTTACGAATAAATGTTACTCATGTATTGTGAATGCTGTATAATATAATTATATGACTATACACACCTACAATACGCATATGCATCAGATTTTTTTCATATTATTGTTATTTATTGAAATTTTAATACATGTGTTACTTTAAATAATTATTTAATAAGGTGTGTTCATTTATATACATTTAATAAATCTTTATTAGCTTCTGAATTTAACAACATACCTAATAAGAGATGTTGCGAAATTGATTAAAAATATCAGTCAAAGACGATGGTCAACGATCAGATAAAGGTAAATTTCATAACCTTCAAATATTACGAAATTGAATTAAAAATGTCAGCTACCATATTGAATCCGAAATTCGCAGTACGCTCATTACGTATACACCGCGACTGCTTTCCAAACAGAAGTGAATGCGTATTCCTATGTTTGTACATAGATACATACGCACTCACGCCTATAATCCCCGAAGGGATAGGCAGAGGTGTAAACAGTACACCCATGTTTCGCCTAGCATAACTCCGTACCATAATGTGATACGGGCCTATTGCCATACCTGGCACAAATTCAGGCTCCGGAAAGATACTTAGCATTTCCGTAATAGGAAAACACAATATCACTTTTACCCGACCCGGGGATCGAACCCGAGACCTCAAAGTCAGCCTCAGTCATAACGCGTGCGCAATACAACTGCGCCACCGAGGCAGTCTATGTCGTGTTTGTATTGGCCCCTTTTAATAATGCAAACAGTGTAATGGTGGCATTTGGGACGCGCGATCGCCTACATTTTAATATTTGTCCAATTTACTTATAGCGTTATGGATTTTTAACCGACTTCAAAAAAGGAGGAGGTTCTCAATTCGACTGTATTTTTTTAATGTTTGTTACCTCAGAACTATCAACTGGGTGAACCGATTTTGATGATAATTTTATTTGAAAGCTGGTGCTTCCCATGTGGTCCCATTTCAATTTGGTTAAGATCTGACGACGGAGACCGGAGTAAAAATAAAACTCCTCAACGGACAACAGTACACTCGTCGCGATTGTTTTATTGTATTGGAATTTACATGCTATTGTTGTAACCACTAAAAATTTAAGTCGGTTTCTAAGTTTTGTTAAACGTTATAAAGTATTTACTAGACTAACTCCTAAATACTGAAACGCTACTCATCGATCAACTGTCGTAACTAATTATAAGGTCATGGAGGTCCTGTGCTAGCTTATGCAGCTTCCCCTTCTTCAAATCAGCATACAATACAATCTGCATAAGTGGGACATTGTGGAGCCGCAGAACAAACCGCCCAGCACATAATGAGGAAGTTTTGTCGGGGGTCTACAGGGCCTACACCAGTTGACACCAGAAGCTGAAACATGGCTGTCAAGAATAGACATATAATTCTAAGCCAATTTACACCATTTTACACGCCATGCAATAACAATAATAACTGTCTAGCTAACCGGTTACCATAGAACGGTGTAAATAGGGAAGGCGGGGTGAATTGGTATGAAACTTATAATGAGTCTATTACATAGATGGATCGACCAAAATGTTATCTAAAGCTTAATTATTGTCCAAGGTTACCTGGGAGTTTATTTTTTATTTTTTAGTTAATTACAGTTTAATGTGGTGTGACCCATAAATATTTGTTTCGGGTCTGGGTGTTGTGGGACCGCAAGTTCCTCGTAGTTCTTGATGCCCACGATACAGGTTAACCTAGTGTGGGGTCAGGACTAGGCGTGTACGGTGTGTGTATCTCATTGTGTATGTATAATATCAAGTGTCAATAAACGATAACAGTTTTGTCCCTATTTACCCCAATTTACAGTATTTTCATAAAAATTTGACAGATAAGAGCGTGTTAACATGTTTAGCACGAATTTAAATGCTTGAGTTGTGTTTCAGTATTCGAGCGTAAATGACGAAACGAGCATATCGCTCGTCTAATGGTAAGCGCCATCTTATATAACATAGGTACCATCCAGAACTTTTAATAACAAAGACATTGCACTGAGAGTCATAGAGCCACGCTGTAGACAGTTTGGTCTGCAGCATGAATGGCCGGCTCGGCCAGGTCGTTACAACTGTGTCACAGAAAATTGACGTAAAGTAGCGACAAAATGCAGTACACATTTTGTATAGTGAGCGAGATATCCAGAAGCGAGATGTCAAACTCCCGCGTTATGTGACGCAAATTGACATTGACGCAAAAACAGTACGTCTAGTACTCGTAGTATACATTAAAGTCATTGCATACAGCAAGCTTTGCTATACCTACACCTGGGAACTCAACTTAAAATGATATTAAGGTTTTTTTTTTTTATTCGTTTATAAATACATCAAGGTGTAAAACTATCGAGAGTTCTTTTAAATTACTTGATTTCCGTAACTCTTAAGACCCACAAGGTGCTGCGTCTCACCCAGGCAGGTGGCAGAGCCACGCCGCCGCGCCGTCGGGCCGGCGCCGCTTGTTTACCAACCACTCCCAAACGCCCCTGATGCCCTGGTACTTTCAGTTCGCAAATAAAAATTGGGGTGGAATGGGGTGGAAGTTGTTCACTATTATAATGGTTTATGGGGTGTTGGGGTTTTGGGGTTCTTTAGCAGAAATTAGTTTTATTTGTAAAATAGCTATATTTATCGAATACATTGATGAACACTGTGTTAGGTGGGCATGGGTTTTAAGGGCGATAAGTGCGATTTTTTTCAACCGACTTCCAAAAGGAGGTTCTCAATTATGCTGTTTTTGACGTACCTATGTTATGAAATATCCCCGCCATAATAAGTGGACCGATTTTGATGATTCTTTTGGTAGTTGATAGGATTTACTTTGACGGTGATCCCATATACATTTGGTTAAGATTTGATCACGGGGTACACCTACCAAGGTTTTATTTATACACCGGGGATAGTTAGTTGAATTTTAGAACATGACTTATTCTAAGGCGCACCCTGGCACTAGCTGGGATAACGCCAGGTAGAAAGAAGAAAGTAGAAGAGTTATTCTAAACTACCTACGTCACTTTGCAGACTGATATTGCGATTACCTTTGAAAGTATGTCTTGATATGTTTTTCTTTTTCTTTCTTTCTTCTTTCAAAATTTATTTGACCGGCAGCGACACAGGCACCGACTCTAAAGAGACCTATAGAAATTATTATATTTGACGTTTCAGTGTTTTTATTTTGAAGTCAGTTTTTGGTAGTTACAGCAATAGCATGTAAATTCCAATATGATAACACAATCGTGACGGGTGTACTGTTGTCCGTTGAGGAGTTTTATTTTTTAAGCACTAGAAAAATATACGCGCCGAATTGATAATCTCCTCCTTTTTTAAATTAGGTTAAAGTGTTCAAAAATATGGATAACAATACCAACATGCTATCTTTATAAAACTTAAACCACATACCCCACACAAACGCAAGTGCAAATCAAGTGTATGTGACTCCCACTGTTTGCTAACACTTAAGCGCATACGGCTGCCCGCTTCCATATGTCACGCGCGAGGGGTCTCACCGACCAACGATTATCTCTATCAGTACTTAACTTTAATTACTTTGGTTTTATATATCTTTTATTAACGGTGAAAGAAAAATCGTGAGGAAACCTGCATACCTGAGAAGTTCTCCCTAAGAATTTCAAAGTTACGTAAAGTCTGCCAACCCGAATTAGACCAGCGTAGTGGACTAAGGCCTAACCCCTTTCTTATGTAGAGAGGCCCATGCCCAGCAGTGGGACGTGTATAATACAGGGCTAGTATTATTATAATATCTATTATTATAGATTAAGCATTTTAAATTTCCAAATACTGTGGGAAATGTAATGTTATTTGTTAGGATAAAAGATTACAGTAAAAAAATAGTACACATTTTATTAAAAAGTATTGATTAATTATTCTTCACCAAAAATCAAATTATAACAATCGAAACCCCTGCGTAGTATACAAAACTGAATTACCTATGATTTTGCAACGAGCAAAATCCATAAAAACATCAATAGTAGTGAATTCAAGAAAGTAAAAAAAAACGACAAAATGCAATAATAAAGGAGCAATAACAACCCTGAAAGTCAATACATGACCCCTTGAGAAAAAGCATGTGACCTTATAATACTTCTTTCTTATTCGCAAAAAACGAAACAATGACCTAATCAAAGAAAAGGTACATTTGACGACATTTTTTCCAAAAATATTTCTAAACGTTTTTACATTTTAACATTTTTATGGTTGAAGGAAAGGGTTAACTCTTTTAACTCTTTTTCTTTTTTTTGTGTGAATTGAAATAAGATTATTTTCTTTTTAAAATATGTTACTATTGTATTTAGGGGCATATAAGGTGAGCGCACGTTGACCTTTATTTTTCTCGATACATTATAACTATAATTATGTTGTATATGTTACATGTTTATTTTTCTTTAGAGACTATCTCGCCTACAATATATAAAAATAAGAATAATCATTTATTGCCTCAGAAACTCCATGTACAGTAATTAATAAAGTCGAATTAGGATTTTGTACAAGAAAAAGATTAACAGGATCTTGCTCTGCTGGTACTTAAAATAGGATACCCTGTGCTATATTATAATTTCTGTACATTACACTCGCATAATTTCTGTAAAACAATGTCTGGACATTAAAAGAGGCCATAACCCATGAGTTTGTTTCGGCATTTCTTCTCATGGCTAGCCCTGAAATGCCGTCGTAAATGTAATATAGCTTAAAAAATGATTGACATGTAAAAGTGATATTTATGATCCAATTTACAGAATAAATGATTTGAATTTGAATTTGAATATAAGTACCACCCGCACTGTAACTCCTGTAAGCCAGGGTCAATAGTGGCACGCATATTTCGACACTGATCATTGAAGCTCGGCAAGTCTCTGGTTATTTTTCTATAGGTAGTAAGTACAATAAAAAAACTTTTCTATTCAATAATATTAAACCACACGTAACTAGTAAATAAAATACTTAATCTCTAAATTATCGGTTCAATTCGGTCTAAATATAGAAATATGACAATTTTCTAGTTTCTAAAAATATTGCTATCTTTTATTTATTTAGTGACACTAACTAGTTAAGAATCCATTTATAAACAATAAATATTCTCAACAGTCACACACAGTCCTGATCCCACACTAGGTTAACCTGTATATGGGTATCAGGAACTACGAGAGGCTTATCCTACAACAACCAGACCCGAAACAATTATTCTTAGATCTCACAAACATTTGTCTCGGTACGGGAATCCGCGACTTGTCATTCACAGTCAATAGAAATTTCCCAGAGGGTCTGTCATCAGGCAGGCGGCCACGGCTGGTCGTAAAAACTACAAGCCAAGTTTTCTGTATCATGTATTAAAAGCATGTTGGGCTGACCCCACTGTGAGTGGGATAAGGGCAGATGGAAGAGGATATTATTATAGAAATATCACATCAAGTGGTGGTGGTGGTTTTACAAGTGGTAGAGCCACGCTGTACACAGTTTTTTCTCCAACATGAATGGGCCGACTCGTCCGGCTCGTTACCACTATCTCACAGAAAACCGACGTAAAGTAGCAGCGTGCTGCTGCGTTTCGTACGGTGAGTGAGATATCCGGAAATCCCCCTACCCTTCCCAATCCCTTAATTATCCCTTTCCTTTAAGGTTGGCAACACGCTCATGACTTTTGGTATTGTGGGCGTACATGGGTGGTGGCGACCATCAGGTGACCCACTTGCTCGTTTGCCGGCCTATGCAATAAGAAAAGCCTCCAGCTCCGCTAGACTTTCCATAAAACAGTATCTTCGTGTGATCGAAGCAGCGCGGCCGACCGCAACGGCATACATACACACACATACACACACACACGAGTATATACGTATTAGATTAGATGCTGTGGTCACTGCTAATGTAAGCTTGCGGTCTCCTCGGATTGTATGCAGTCCTGGGATTGAGGGACAAGTCATTATTGTTTGATGCATAGAAGGATAAGGATTCTTATATTTTTTCTAAGGGGTTATTTTAAGTAACATCTTATGTCTCAGGATGACGAGCGTCAATGTCATGTTCAAAATTCGAAGTTCTGATTGGTGTCAATGGTGTTGATTCAGGCGAGCGACCTGCTCGTCTTGTCATCAAAGGCTAATAAAAAAAAACACGACATACTATATTTCTATTTTGTAAGTATACGAGTTTATGATTGACGTAAAGATATTATTAAGAATTATTTCCATCGCAGTCGGTGACTAAGGAGTTGGTCATGGTCATAACGGTTGGTAATGCTGTGACTGGATGGATTCTGATAAAACAATGAAACATGCTGTTTAATACGTTTGACCTTTATCTGTACTTTGGAAATAATCGTCGAGACAATTTTCATATTTCGAAGAATGTCGAGGAAAATGTCATCTCTTTGTGTAATTTTAGAACAGCCCATCCACATCTTTTAGGTTACCCCTTCTTTTTAGCAAATAAGCGGATGTAGTTCTCAATTCCACGTATAGTGTGTGCTTATTAGAGTTCCGCAGCCAAATGGCAAAAACGGAACCATGAATAGATGCAATCAATCAGCAATGCCAGATCTGCCAAGCCGCTGCCTACCGTTGAAGGAAAACTTTAAGCCTCGCTTAAAGAAGGACAGGTCATAACCCTCGGGAAACACCGATGCAGGAGTTCATTCCAGAGCTAATATTCGATACATTATGCGAGTTTTTACATATAAACCGGACAACCTCCGCCCTTTTTTGTTTAAGCGGTTAAAAAGAAAGCTTGCATTCCACATTATAAGATTTTGTGATGTTACTGACAGGAAAACGTGTGATTTGTAAAAAAAAAAAACTTCAAAATCCCGGTACATTATGTCAAGCAGTACCAGGAGCGCATAGAATGGGAACAACTTCGTTGACAGCTGATTGACATCTTACTCGCGTTGGCAGCCATGTTTATCTCATTCCGTTTTACAAAATATCATTTGCATCTCCGGAATAAGATTGATTTGAAGAATGCGCATCATGCTTAGTTTCGGGAACGGCATATTTAAGTTTGTCAGCGTATTACGCGAGCGGATCTGGGCATCAATTTAGCAGGGGCGTATTTAATTATTTTTCTTTGCATCCCATTTCAATCAATTATTTTAAGCCAGGGGTTTGCTACAGATATATAAATCTTTGAAGGTTTAGGTGCCGCAATTTAATAAAATGTTATGAATAAATATGACAATCAGATGCAGTTATGAATTTTTAAGATACAATCAATTTGATGATTATTATAAGAATATACATTTAGGCCCACTTGCACGATGATCCTAAATCGAGTTTAACTCACTAAAACTGGTTAGGAAACGTCAAATCGTATGAAAATTTGACTTAATTAAATAAGTTTAGTGGTAAATCTTGATTTAGGATCGACGTGCATGTCGGCCTTAGTAATAATGAAAAATTTTCTGGAAAATTTATATTTTTCTAGTTGATTAAAATAGCTCTCTCTGATCCGGTGATATAGAGATATACAAACGGTCAAGGCGGCTACTAAAAGTTTCTTATTAACGTATGCTGATTAATTGTTAACTAATCAGCATTTTTATTCTCAACGTCGAACCATATTTTATATAAATACCAAAAATCATACTAAAATAACCTTGCTTATCCCCACTTAGCATGGAAAGTTACTCAAGCGCATCAAGCACTTTTTCGTCTCAACCTGATAGAGATTCCTACTTACCGTGAGTCTGCTCCCTTAAATTCTGCTCCAAATCCCTCCCTGCCCACCACTAATGTAATGAACGACTAACGAGACATCTAAACTAAATAGTTGCCAGAGCCGTCCCAGCTGTCCGGGTCGCTTCGGTCCGGACTCCGGGCTAAATGGTCAGTAATTGAACGCAATGTGCTGACATTTTATATTTAAATATTCGTGTTTATTAATTGGGGGTTTTATTAAGGAGTTTATAAGGCGTTTGGGACGATTTATTTCGCGTCATCTTACATACACACTCACGCCTGTAATCCCCGAAGAGGTAGGCAGAGGCGTAACCAGTACACACACATTTCGCCGAACGTATCTCCGTCCCTTGATATGATCGGGAGCGAGCCTATCGCCATACCGGGCACAATTCCAGACTCCAGGTTGATACTGAGCATTTCGTGATAGAAAAAACTAATATCACCTTTACCCGACCTGGGTATTCGCGCCATCTTTTTTACCCATATTTATAAGACCTATCCTATATAGGTCCATCGAAATAAGATAACTATAATAGAACGATAACTCTCATATGAATCAGCCAAAAATACGGCTCAACTTACTTACACACGCAAAGGTCATCACACGTCACACTCATACACGCAACAAAAATTAATGAACGTACGAAATCAACTGTATTTCATAAAAGTATACATATTAAATTTCTTAATCGAGGTTCGACGTTGTGCACCGCGCAAAAAATTAGACGAATTTAAGTATCAACTAGAGATCATGAATCAATTTTTATAAATTGATGAATGAACGAGCTGCACAGACATTTATAGCCCCGCTCCCTTGCACAGAGTTTTGGAGGAGTAATTTTTTTGCTTGAGTTACGTGTCTCGTCATCTTATTTCGATGTATAGGTCTATCCTCTATACGTAAATGTCAATTGTTAAATCCCTATTACGGTAAACGTACACATATCCGCACCATACGACTCGTACGCACTACAGTTATCGATTTAAATAAGTTGTAAGACAATATAATGTAATCATGCCCGTAGTGCGCTATAGGGTCCGCATCGTCCGCAATTATTCTATGAAATTCGATAAGTTCGAAGTGTTCAAACTTGTAATACCCTTCCTTTTTGTTGGGAATTAAAAAGGAGAGGTGGTTACTACGGAAATTGCATAACGTCGCTATAAAAATACCGCGCAAGTTAAATTGGCTTAGTTTTCAGGAGAGACAAAAAATATATATTTTTTATGAACATGTGTTATGTAACCAATGAGTTGCACGGTGACAGAGCTATTTGAATATCGTGCTTTGTATGGTTAATTTATTTTTTTGTGTAAATTTACTGGATACGCGGCAAAAACAATTAATCCAATGACAATATCACATGGCCAATTTTTGAGTTACGCTTAGCGACGATATTAAAAATGGCATATCAGCTTGTAATATTTTTCTAATAAAGATATCCCGAGCATAAAACAAAAAATAAGACATAGAAAAAGTAATAATAAATAAGTTCTTAAAATAAACTTCCTTCGATCTTGCCGCCGTTAAAAATACACTGTTCAGCGATATGGAAAAAAGAATAAAGATTGACACTTCCCTTTGTTTCCAAAAACCACCTCGATCATAAACATGTGTTACAAATAGGGTTCGACACATGAAAACTAGAAATATGATATTTTTGCAAAAAGAAATTATCCAATATTGTTGAAACTAAAAAGTTTTTTTACTACTGCATGTGTATTGCGGTTTTGGATTACTTCGAAATTTGAAAAATAACCTTTTTTTTATTACCTTTCAATTTCCAATGAAAGGGCAATCAAGAAAGGGTCAGTTTTTTCGGAGAATTGTCGAATTTATTGTATTTAACCCTTCTGCAAGTTGACCCTGAAGGGGTTAAATTAAATTATTTTGCCATTGTTGTTTCTGACCTTTGACATGTGAGATTTTTTTGGTTAAAAAAAGGTTTTTTGTTATATTTTTGTATCAACTTTCAATTTAGTTTTTTTTTCGCTTCCCTTTATAATGCAATGGTTGAGACGCATGATTCATTGGGAAATTATTAATCTATAAATTGTATTCCTATGATGCAACAAAAAATACAAGTACTAATTATTTATGAATTACCACACTACTATACTGCTATTCCGTTTTCTGGTTTATGAGATTATATCTTTTGGATTGATAATTAGATTGACTAGAAGAAAGTTTTTATGGCAGAAATGGGCAAACCGGCAAGTGGGTCACCTGATGGTAAGTGATCTGTAGCTATGACCACTTACAATATCAAAAAAGCCGGCCAAGTGCGAGTGAGACTTGCACACCTAGGGTTCTGCCACCGAGAACCTTAATAATTTAATAATAATAATAACAACTCTGTAGTATACACGTCCCACTGCTGGGTACAGGCCTGAGAGGGGTTAGACCTTAGTCCACCATACTGGCCTATTGCGGGTTGGCAGAAATCACATACCTTCAAAACTCTTATGAAGAACTTCTCAGGTATGCAATTTTCCTCCCGATGTTTCCTTCATCGTTAAAACAAGCGATAATTGACACACGCATAACTTAGAAAAGTCAAAGGTGTATGCTCTTCGGGCTGGTTTGGAACCTGCGTCACTCGTGACGACAGTTCGTACCACTACACGCAGAGCTCTCGATGCTATAACACAACTTTAACTTTCTATATTATTTGTAAAGATTTTCACTATAAAATATAATAATGCGAAATTTTTGCCTGATATTTATAACGGTTTTGACTGCCTCGGTGGCGCAGTTGTAATGCGTACGCGTTACAATTGAGGCTAACTCTGAGGTCTCGGGTTCGATCCCCAGGTCGGGTAAAGTGGTATTGGGTTTTTCTATATCGAAATTCTCAGTATCAGTCTGGAATTTGTGCCCGGTATGGCGATAGGCTCGCCCCCTATCACATCGTGGGACGGAGATACGCTCGGCGAAATGTGGGTGTACTAGTTACACCTCTGCCTACCCCTTCGGGGATTACAGGCGTGAGTGCGTATGTATTTATAACGGTAACTTTCTACATGGCGGTATCCCGGTTTAAAGGTAGGGTCCGCCTTCCCACCATGATTTGACGATGGATCTGGTATTATACTCGTATGAAGTGACCTGTCGTCTGACCCTAATAACCCGCAACGGGAACCAAGTTTCACCATTGCCTCGTCCGTTAATCAGCAGAGTGTACCACGTGCAGGTGAGGTTAGCTTTGGACCAAAGATGTTAGTGGTTGTTACACTCCAATCTCTATATATTATTTCTCGAAAGTGTTTTTTGTCGGAACGCCACAACTTCCATAATTCTTTGTCATTTTTTTTTATACTAGTCCTGTATTATACTCGTCCCACTGCTGGGCACGGGCCTCCTCTACTGAATGAGAGGGGTTAGGCCTTAGTGCACCACGCTGGCCTAATGCGGGTTGGCAGACTTCACATAGGTACCTTCGAAATTCTTATGAAGAACTTCTTAGGTATGCAGGTTTCCTCACGATGTTTCCTTCACCGTTAAAGCAAGTAATAATTAACAATTAATACACACATAACTTATAAAAGTCAGAGGTGTATGCACTTGAGGCTGGTTTCGAACCTGCGACTTTCATCTCGACAGTCCATACCACTCCCCGCTGAGCTATCACTGCTTTATTTTTTTGTCAAATATAATTATTCAAACACCATTTTAAAGCTTATGTTTGCCGCTAATGATGAAAACAACACAAGCTTATTTTTACTTTATTATATTATTATGACCACTATTGGTGCGAAGCATTCGCACGGGTCACCTAATTTAAACAAGAAGAAAGAAATAAATGTTTATTGTCATCATAAGACATGCAACAAACGTAATGCAGTACACAATATAATTAATATTCAACTGACTTAAAATTAATATTAAAACTATACAGTTGCATGCCTTCACGGTGACAACAGGAGACCAGCTCAGCATAATACTATGATTATGGGGCGAGCCACAATACAGCGCTGGATACGCTGAGCGACGAACAATTGACGAGTACATCTTCGTCAAATGTAACCAATCGTACATCTTAATTATTTTCGGAGATATGTCAAGTAACCAACAATAGCCATTACCGTCTGCCATTTGACACAAGCCAGCTTCCCAAACCCTTTGGTGACATGACAAATATTTTTGCCACCCGACACCGCGTGTCGTTCCGTTCCACGTAATGGTTTGAAACACGTTCCTTTTCAGACACGCCCTTTAATGAGCAAACCGAATTAGATTGTTTAATTGACGTTTTGAAACATTTGTGTGCTTTTTATCTGTGATTTTTTAGGGTTCTGTTTTTTTTTGAACGAAGTAGTTGATAGTATTTGATAAGCACGAGGTTTGGAAACTGAATATTTAGACAAAGTTTTGTTTTTATAGCATAGACCGCCAATCGATCAAGTGGGTCACCCGATAAGTGATCTCCACAGCCCATGAACGCCCACAATACCAGAAGAGTCATGGTTAATTATGCCTTACCTTAAGGTAAGGGATAATTAAGGGATTGGGAAAGAGTGGTGGATTTGAGCCTTCGTATATCTCACTCACCGTACAGAATAAAGCAGCTACTTTATGTCGATTTCCAGTGACACAGTGGTAACAACCCGGTCGAGCCGGTCTATTCATGCTGTAGACAACACTGTATACAACTTAACTCTACCACTTTAGAACTCGTTACTTTCAATCAAATCTATCAACAAAAATAGGTCCTTTTTGGATTCGACTCTCTTATTGAAAGACGATGACTCATCTGAACCTCACATTAGACACTGCCGATGTTCCATTTTCAAAATAGATAATATTTTCACATAAAACATTTGAAAATGGAACATTATCGGCATTTTATATGTATTGATGGCTTGGTGACGCAGTTGTAATGCGTACGCGTTACGATTGAGGTCAACGCTGAGGTCTCGGGATCCCCGGGTGGGGTAAAGTGGTATTGGGTTTTTCTATTACGAAATGCTCAGTATGAGCCCGGAGTCTGGAATTTGTGCCCGGTATGGCGATAAGCTCGCCCCCTATCACATAAGGACGGAAATACGCTCGGCGAAATGTGGGTGTACTGGTTACACCTCTGCCTACCCCTTCGGGGATTACAGGCGTGATTACGTTATATGTATTACTTGGCGGGACCTTCACAAAAAAACGAGAGCTGCAGTCGCGCACCATTGAATGTCGTGAGCCGATTATCTTATCTCATTAATAAGAATGACTTCCACGGTATAATAAATGTTGTATAACTTTACACTCAAACTGACCGTTTACTGATCACCCATAAAGAAACCAGAGACAACATTTTTTATGAACCATCGACACGAAAACAAACGCATTACCTAATTCGGCACCCACAGACAAGCTCCGTTCATCAAGCGGTGGATCGCACACGATACAAAAAAATAACCACAGATAAAAGTGCTTTGACTTTATCTACCAAAGCCAGAGAAAAAATTAAAAAAGAAAAGTTAAGGCCGCGCCATACTGTCTGCTATCCGGTTTCTGGGATATTAAGTTACGCGACTCAACCGACGAATTTTACATCGAAATATAATAAAAATATTATAATTTTCTTTATTGTAATAGCTTTGGGAGGCCGTCGGGGAAATTTTTATACACTTAAGTGTTTGTGTATATCATTTGATTAAACGTTAATAACTTTTTTCGACGAGGTCACGAGTGTGTAAGAGAAAAAGTTTCGTGTTGTGTTTATGGAAATCTGATAAATATGGGAAACGAACTGATTGGAATGTCACACTGAAGACATTATTGTCGTTTGAAATAAGCAGTATTTTTTTTAAAATATCTGTTTCTGGCTCCTATATTTTAATAGTATTTTTTATATATTTTTTTAATATGCTTTTTATAATAATATAAGATTTTTTGCCCATATAAGTATTTTGTCTGTTCTTTACTAATTATTTATTTCATCCCGATTCATCCTGCATTCCTGACACATATTAAAAATATAGGTAGGTATTATATAAATAAGCTCGGTGAAATTTTGGTGCAACACTCGTTGCACCGCTGCTTACTTCTTAGGCCTGAGATTTATTTATTAAGTTATTTTTATTTATTATGTAATTTTATGTAATTCATACTGTTAAATACTAGGGGAACCAAACAATGTTTTTATTTAACGTTCGCGCGCGCCGGTTTCTTCAAAATTTTTAAATTCCGGTGACAATCGAAAGTAGTACTTTGGCTAAAAGTACCAGGCGTGCATAAATCAAGGGTGGTGTTTCCACTAATCTGAGTCAGCTTTGCGCGTGTTCTGCCGACGTGCGCGGCGCCTGCGCGACGCCTTCGATGCCCTTTGTATTTATCGGAGCCTGGTATTAAATTATTGTTGCATATAAATTTTGCAAAAAACGTTGTTGTTGTTGGTTTGTTTTTTTATTTATCTCTCTCTAATGATTGGTTTTAAAAAGTTGCACCAAGCACCACCGACTTTTACTTCCATATTCTCCGCCATCAATCTCTTTCTACCTCTAGGAGCTTTATTATAGTTTCATCAGATGCAGGGAATATCATTTTGAGCAAGATAAAATAAGAAATAAGCATTGCCGTCGCTAAAGCGCCTTTATAAATTCCAGTCCATGGATCTCGTTATATAATGTTGAATTGTATTACGTATGGACCGGACCTCCGACGTCCGACGGATCAAATCCGCTGTTTGCTATAGTAGACGACCGTATCTGGTAATCAACGCAAGCGTCACACGCAAAATTAATTATGTTGAGTTTTAGTGACTTCGTTATATAGTCGGCAGTTGTCGTTACGTACCTAGAATATATGTTTTTGAAACGTGCCATGGTCATTGTTTATAAAACCTATATTTTATTAGTACATACCTAATGCTTTGTAATCAGACTCCCGTGTCGCTTCTAAGAACTGTACTTGTTTATTCATTGATGTACCGCCTCGGACGAAGTTTTGAAATACTTATCACGCTAATTTATTGTCGTGTATGTGAAAACGTAACCTTGACAATGGTCTGACGTGATGGCCATAGACTAAATAAGTCGTAAATCAAACATCTTTAATAATTACTATGGCAGAGTCGATCTCCAGACCGTTTTGTTTTAAGTTTAAGTAAGTATTGACAGCCTCCGTGGCGCAGTGGGCGAGTAGCCAGCTGCCAGGTTCGATTCCCGTACCGAGACAAATGTTCGTGTAATCCATATTATTTCGGGTCTGGGTGTTGTGGGACCGCAAGTCCCACGATACAGGTTAACCTAGTGTAGGCTCAGGACTATGTGTGTGAGGAGTGTTGGGTGTATTTATTTTATTTAAGTATGAAATGACTGGCCCGACCGCGATGACGCTACTGCAGTCTCACAGAAAATCGATATGTCACGCTTTGCTGTTGCGAAAAGAAAGAAAAGAAAGACATGAGAGAAAAGAAAAAAGAAAGAAAAGAAAAAAGAAAGAAAAGAAAGAAAGAAAGAAAGAAGAGAAAGAAAAGAAAGAAACAGTTACAGTTTAAGAAAGTGAGAAGTAGCCACCAGTACAATGCGACTTTATTACCAGGAAAACATAAACAAGGAGAGAGTAGCTCACATCAGTATTTTTTTGACCGGCTCGACAATACCCGACATATTTAAAATCAGAAAAAATAATATTTTGCAGCTATACCACAAAGTGGTCTGAGAAGAGACACGATTAAACTCAGTGGTAAATCTTTTGAATATTTAAATGGTTTATTTTTCTTATTGGGAAATAAGCCCTAAATGTTGATAAAATTGCATATAACATACATTTATTAAAAGGAAAGGAAGGAACTGACTAACTGTCTCGGTGGCGCAGTTGTAATATGTACGCGTTAAGATTACGCTAACGCTGAGGTCTCGGGTTCGATCCCCGGGTCGGGTAAAGTGGTATTGGGTTTTTCTATTACGAAATGCTCACTATCAGCCCGGAGTCTGGAATTTGTGCCCGGTATGGCGATAGGCTGGCCCCCTATCACATAATGGGACGGAGATACGCTCGGCGAAATGTGGGTGTACTGGTTACACCTCTGCCTAACCCGTCAGGGATTACAGGCGTTATTGAGTGCGTATAAAAATAATATTTTGCAGCTATACCACAAAGTGGTCCGAGAAGAGACACCATTAAAGTCAGTGGTAAATCTTTTGAATATTAAATGGTTTATTTTTCTTACTGGGAAATAAGCCCTAAATGTAGGTAAAATTGCATATAAAATAAATTTATTAAAAGGAAAGGAAGGAAGAGGCGAAATATGTGTATTAAAATCATAGTTCGTGGCACTCAATGGTATCTGCCTACTCCCATGGGATAAATACATGAATGTGTATATAATAATATGTATACACTAATTAGGCATTAACAAGAAAACTTAGGCATTCTGAATTACAATTAGTCATTGTTGAAAAACTGTTGATCCAATTTAATGTTTACTCAATGATTGTGAAGTAAGTGGCCAGTCAGCGAAACCGTGGGAATGCCGACACGGGCCATGTTGGCTCCAATTTTACTGATAATTATAAAAATACGAATGTAATACTTTATAGTATTTACCTTCATATGCATTCCTATTTTCTATGACCTATTTACAGTAAATTCTCATATTTACATTTTAATTACTTGACGAGGTAATACTGAAGTTATGTTATATATAATAGCAATATTATTTATTTATAGTCCCAAGAGCATACTCGTACCTCTGAATTTTATAAGTTATTCGTCTATTAATTCTTAATTAGGTAACCTACACATGAAATGCTCCATAAAAATTTCGAAGGTATGTGAAGTGTATCAATCTGCATTAGGCCAGCGTGGTGGACTAAGGCCTGACCCCTCTCATTCGGTAGAGAAGCCCGTGCCCAGCAGTGGAACATGTATATTACAGGGCTACAATACAATACAATAATATTCAATACTCGTTTCGTTTACGTCTCGTTTTACGTAATGTAAAGTATTTTTATCCTGACTTTTTATTACAGTGTAGTCCAAATATTATGTCATTCGTCCCTTAACATGCGTTTATCCACAGTCGCCAGAATTATAGTAGTAGCTTGAAGTAACTAGATACACTAACTGACCCGGGAACGCAACTCGTCTGGACGAACCACTATAGCGGGTTTTTCACCATGTAGGCATAAGATGGTTGCTATCCAACCGCTTACAAAAATTTATCAAGTTCCCTCCCATAATAATAATACTAGCCCTATATTATATACGTCCCACTGCTGGGCACGGGCCTCCTCTACTGAATGAGAGGGGTTAGGCCTTAGTCCACCACGCTGGCCTAATGCGGGTTGCCAGACTTCACATACCTTCGAAATTCTTATGAAGAACTTCCCAGGTATGCAGGTTTCCTCACGATGTTTCCTTCACCGTTAAAGCAAGTGATAGTTAACAATTAATACACACATAACTTAGAAACTAGCCGGCTACTCGCCCGCTGCGCCACGGAAGCTGAATCAATTTTAATTTTACTATATACCATCGTTTATCCTGCTTTCATTATAATACCTTGTGTAATCCTTGGAAGGGAAGTGCTCACCGCATCCCGGTTCGTCCTTGTATGGGCTCCTTCACTTCCAGCGACTGAGCTTGATGTATCGCAGCTTGATGCGGCTTGACAAATGGACTGTTACTATGGGCTATGTCATAGGAAACAGGTTGGTTTTGAGGTACGCGACTGGTAGGTAGGTAGACTGACGCGAGACGCGAGTCAAGTAATAGCGCTCTAGCCAGAAATATGTATAGTGTATTTAGTAGCGATTAAGCACAGAGGCGTCTTTTAGAAGGCTCAGACCTCCGCTTGAGCAATCGCTTGGGAGTATAGTTTAGGGCCGCCTTTGCACATAATTGCACCGAGGGCCAGTTGTGAGAGCTCTTCGGACTCGCAGGCGTGTCCTATGTCGGGGTCGCGTATTATTATTGCGATTCTGATTGGGCAAGGAAATTGCTGCTTCGATAGCGACTGTGATGGAGTCGTTGGAACTGCCAAAACATATTTGGGACGTCGACGGAGGAAATATAGAGATACGAGCTCTTTGTATGTAATTGTATAGAAATATTCTCGCGTCGTGCTCACCTGCCGCGGTCTTAATACAAACTTACTTACTTAATACTTAATACTACTGCATACAAAGAGGACGTGTTGCTGTCGACGTGTGTCGCGGTCTCTTGTCTCTGCTATACAACTCAAAACAGACCTTAGCGATCCTTACATAAGAGACTTTTTATTTTTTTTATTATCGGTAATGACGAGGCAAGCTGGTCGCTCGTGTAGTATGCGTCACGCCTGCGCATAGACAAAAGCAATTAGAACACAGTTATTACGACTTAGAATTATAAACTACTGCTTGGCACTGGAATGCACTCGTCACCCCGAGACATAAGTTGTTTAAACTCTTTATGTCGAGACATTTCACTGGCTTTTATGTGACCTGGATAGGCTTTTTTGAATTGTAGAGCCACGCTGTAGACAGTTTTGTATACAGCATGAATGGGCCGACTCGTCCGGATCGTTATCACTGTCTCGCAGAAAACCTACGTAAAGTAGCAGCTTGCTGCTGCGTTTAGTACGGTGAGTGAGATATCTGGATACCTAAATTCCCCTCCCCTTCCCAACCCCTTAATTATCCCATTCCTTTAAGGTTGGCAACGCATCTATGATTCTTTTGGTATTATGGGCGTTCATGGGCGATAGAGATTACTTCATCATCATCATCAGCCTGAATTCGTCCACTGCTGGACATAGGCCTTTCCAAGTTGGCGCCACTCTTGACGGTCCTCCGAAATCACTTACCATCAGGTGAACATATTCGTTTGTCGACCTATGCTATAAAACACAGGAGTTACTCAGCAGAACTAAACTTGGTAGCCTACTACTACTACTATTATAAATGTGAAAGTTTGGATGTTTGTGAATTTGGATGAGTCAATCACGCCTTAATATACACAGGTACATCATGAGCTGAAGGTCAAATGTGAACATAGATCGTAATGAGATTGAATGTAGAATAAAAGTTGACTGAAGCCAAAACGGTATAATGCTACTGCTAATGCTAGGTGCATTTGACGTTGATTATTGGTTTAAGAGAATGCCATTTGCAACTTTCTTGACGCTGAGACTAGATCGGAATGATATTTCGAACATTTAAAATTACGAGAATTGGCCTGCTGGATTACGACATAGGCTACTTATATCCTGGAAAAGATCATACACGCGGGCGGAGCCGCGAGCAAAAGCTAGTATCTTTATGATAAAGAATACTGCCCCCTCCCTTTTACTTAAAACAAATTATGTTTCTAAATTAATAAAGGGTTGTTCCTAAAGGTAGAGCTCACTGCATCCCGGTTTGCCCTTGTACGGGTTCTATCAGTTCCAGTCGCTGAATTTGATGTATCGCGGCTACATGCGACTTGACAGATGAACTGTTGCGGTGAGCTATGGTTATGGAAACGGGATGATGGTTCTTATATGCTCACGCTTTTATCCCCGAAGAGGAAGTCAGAGGTGCAACCACCACTTTTAGTCTGGTTTCGCGCCGCTACAGAGGGCCTAGCACGAATAACTTGCGAGAACGTATTCGTATCGAAATGTCAAAAATTCATACAAAAGCTAGCGTTCTCGATTCGAATACTTATTCGTAAGTTGTTCGAGGCCTGCTAGTGGCTCACCTGGTCTCCACCGCCCATGAACGTCCACAATACCAGAAGAATCATGGACGCGTGGACCTTAAAGGAAAGGGATAATTATGAAATTGGGAAGGAGAGGGGGATTTGTCACACCGTATGAAACGCAAAAGCAAGCTACTTTACGTCGGTATTCTGTGAGACAGTGATAAGTACCAGGTTGAGCCAGCCCATACATGCTGTAGACAAAACTTTCTACAGCGTGGCTCTACCACTCTGACCATGACGATGCATGAGCCATGCGAACTCGTTTCATACGCACCCACGTCTGTAATCCCCGAAGGGGTAGGTAGAGGTATAACCAGTACACGCTCATTTCGCCGAGCTTATCTCTGTCCCATGATGTGATAGGGGGCGAGCCTATCGCAATACCGGGCACAAATTCCAGACTCCGGACTGATACTGAGCTTTTCGTAATAGAAAAACCCAATATCACTTTTACCCGAGCCGGGAGTCGAACCCTCAACGTCGAGGCCTCAGCGTCAGCCTCCGTAACGCGCACACATTACAACTGCGCCACCGAGGCAGTCGAACTCGTTTCTTAGACCTAATATAAATTATTTGCGACATATTCCAGATAAGTCTATATAAAATATAGGTTTAATGTTGCAATGAAACTCAACACTTTTGTATGCGTGTCATCATAACGTGACGCTTGCGAGTCGTAAACATTATTAATCCAATGTTTATTGTACACTAGCGATATGTCCCGGCTTCGCACAGACTATGAAGGCAGTATGTTTTTTAATTAGCTTTAGAGAGACGACCAAATCGCTGATCTGATAGTAAGCGCCATGCCCATAAACAGAAGCAACAGAGCTTTGAATTTGGACTGCACTCATCTGCATCTTTAGAAGGTATTGTTGGCGTACATGGGCGGTGGAGATCACTTACCATCAGGTGACCCACTTGCTGGTTTGCTGCCCTACACTATAAAAAAAATTGACTGCGCTCGTCACCCCGGAACATATTAATAAGTTTGTTAAGTATCATAATGTCCAGTAATTTCACTGGCTTCAGTGTACTTCGAACCGGAACTCAAAGTGCTTGCACACTGCTGCTTGACGGCAGAAATAGACAAAGCGGTGGTACCAACACAGACGGCCTCTCACATACGATGGGCGTATCATCTTGTGTCGCTGCCGGTCAAATAAAATTGCACCGTCTCTAAAGAGACCTATAGATTACCCGGATAGATACCGCAGTAATTTGTACCTTTGCGTGGCCTGCAAACTGTATTCTGATTGGCTTGTTTAGCTATCTATCTGGAGAATCTAACTAAGATCGTTTATGATAATAATAATCTTTAATTATTTAGCACAACAACATTGTCATTTTTAAAACAAACTACAGTGCACGTTACAAAAAGTTTTTCCTCACTATATGAAGGGCCTGTTTCACAATATCATGTAATTTATTTTGACTGCCACCTATTATAATTTATTTGATAAGTTACACCTACTTGGACGTGATGAAACAAGAGCGACATCTTGATACTAATAGTAGGTATATGACTGCCTCGGTGGCGCAGTTGTAATGCGTGCGCGTTACGACTGAGGCTGACGCTGAGGTCTCGGGTTCGATCCCCGGGTCGGGTAAAAGTGATATTGGGTTTTTCTATTACGAAAAAAGCTCAGTATCAGCCCGGAGTCTGGAATTTGTGCCCGGTATGGCGATAGGCTCGCCCCCTATCATGGGATGGAGATACGCTCGGCGAAATGTGGATGTACTGGTTACACCTCTGCCTACCCCTTCGGGGATTACAGGATTGAGTGCGTATGTATGTAGTAGGCATATTTGTTGCTTATAAATATAATTTTAGACTAAGTTTGACAGGGGAAACCAAACAAGGCAATGGCTGTATCTTGGTGACCATATATTGAAATCGGCCGTCAGAGATAATTGGCGACCCCTTCAAAAACCCTCACAATAAAATCATACACACAAATAAAGTCATCGTAAAGCAACACCTCAGTTAAACAGATTAGTTACATTTTTACAACGTCGATAAGATCTAAGGGTGAGCCACCAGCGTGGTGGTATAAAACTCCATTTAATTTATTCCCGCACCGCTCGGTGTGAAGTTACACGGCAGATATGCGTCGGTGGGCCGATCTCTCAGTATCGTGAAGGGAACACGGTATGTAACTTTAACGAAATAAAATTCTCGTGTCTCAATGTTAGTTATCATACTCCTCCGAAACGGCTGGACCGATTTGTATGAAATTTTGTGTGCATATCGGGTATGTCTGAGAATTGGGCAACATCTATTTTTCATACCCCTAAATGATAAGGGTGGTTTCTGTTGCAGGTTGTTCAGATGGCGGGTCGCCCCACATAATACCGAATCCATGGTCAAATCATAACGGGAAGGCGGACCTTGGCATTAAGCCAGTATAATACCAGGCAGAAAGAAAGATTGGCAACAAAAAGCAATGATGGCCTTACGGTGGAATTGTTGAGATGAATATCGCCGATTCATAACTAGTCACCTCGGAATTTAAAACTTATTAGTTAATTAATGATTGCTATAACGGTGAAGGAAGGCAACATACCTGAGAATATTAAGTTTTTTTTTAAATAATTAAAAATACATCCAACAGTCACACACATAGCCCTGATCCCACACTAGGTTAACCTGTATCGTGGGTATCAACTACGAGGGACTTACGGTCCCACAACACCCAGAACTGAAAGAAATATATGTGGATCATATAAATATTTACCGACCCGGGGATCGAACCCGAGAAGCAGCAGTCATACCGCATACTCATGACCACTACGCCACCGAGGCACATAATATAAATCATGAGCTTTTTCTTATACATAATAAGCTCGCATTTGGCCACTATGCCCCCTTCTTTTATTAGCTTGAATGACGAGACAAGCAGGTCGCTCGTCTGATGGTAAGCGCCACGCCTGCTCATAAACAGAAGCAACGCCACACAGAACTTTAAATAACAAAGCACTGTATGACACTGGACTGCGCTCGTCACCCCGAGACATAAGATGTTAAGTCTCATAATGCCCAGTAATTTCACTGGCTTCAAAATCCTTCAAACCGGAACACAACAGTGCTTAGACACTGTTGTTTGGCGGCAGAAATAGACAAAGCGGTGGTACCAACCCAGCCGGCCTATCGCATACGAGGGACCTACCACCTTGTAAAAAGCCTGATGGTAAGCGATAATGTGGCCTAAGGTGAAGCACGCTTGCCTAGCAAAAAACGATTCACTCGCGACTTGAAAACCATGTAATTCTGTTCTAGCAATTCACTATAATATTTTCAGCTACATACTCATTCCTCCACGCAACCAACCCTTATAGTACGAACGATAGCATCGAGTAGGGTGGGGTGTGCTAATCAGATCATATGCTGGGTTATCGGTTCGATTCCCGGTCATTATAACATAACACTTGTCGGCTAATGGACTGGATGTTCCTGGGGGAATTGTACTGGCGATGACATCTGTGGATAATAATTTTAACAGATAGGAAAAGCATTGTGCGTATAGGTCAAGTCATTTTTGCATGCATATATTTTTTTATGTTTCGTTAAAAATAAATTAGTAAATTACATTTTTTTGTTTATTAGCTTGAGTGACGAAACAAACAGGTCGCTCGCCTGATAATAAGATAAATATGATGGTGGATAACATGTTAAGTCTCATAATGCCCAGTAATTTCACTGGCTTCAATGTTCTATAAACCGAAACACAACAGAGCTTACACACTGCTGCTTGGCGGCAGAAATAGACAAAGCGGTAGTACCAACCCAGACGGCCTCCGCATACGAGGGACCTACCATCTTGTATTAACAGCCTCTGTGGCGCAGTGGGTGAGTAGCTGGCTGCGCAGCGAGAGGGCGTGGGTTCAATTCCTGCACCCAGACAAATGTTTGTGTGATCCACAAAAATTGTTACGGGTCTGGGTGTTGTGGGACCGTAAGTCCCTTGTAGTTCCTGATACCCATGATACAGGTTTACCTAGTGTGTGGTCGGGACTATGTGTGTGACTGTTGGGTGTATTTATTTATTATTTATTTACTTTTTGACTCCCTCGGTGGCGCAGTTGTAATGCGTACGCGTTACGACTGAAGCTGACGCTGAGGTCTCGGGTTCGATCCCTGGGTCGGGTAAATATGATATTGGGTTTTTCTATTTGGCTCAGTATCAGCCCGGAGTCTGGAATTTACGCCCCGTATGGCGATAGGCTCGCCCCCTATCACATCATGGGACGAAGATACGCTCGGCGAAATGTGGATGTACTGGTTACACCTCTGCCTACCCCTTCGGGGATTACAGGCGTGAGTGCGTATTATTTTATTTGTATAAAATTATACAATCTTTTCCATTAAAAAAACACGTTAAATCCCTTAGAGCTTTAACCCTTATCTTTGCGGTTGAAGTGTGAATGCAATATGTGTGGGTCTGCTAATCAAATCATATGGGGTGTGATCGCTTCAAATCATGTTCATTATAATATGACACTTGTCAGCTAATGCACCCTGGGGTATCGTGGTTGTTTGGGGTTGTTTAATCTTATTATTTTTGTTATTCTAAGTGTTTTCTTAGGTTTGTACGCGAATATTACACATTGTAATAAAACTTGTTGTTATTACACTTGTTATGGATATCCGTTGTCTCTGCCTATCCCTATGGGAAACAGGCGTGAGTCTATGTATGTATGTATGTAATAAAACTAGTTTATACGGATTTTGTCGCGGTCTCTCCCGTGACCACGAAGGCTGAAAAGCTTTCGAAACGTTGGGACTAAAATAAAAATTAAACCGCGATAAAATCCGTATAAACTAGTTTTATTTCAATTGACTTCACATACCTTCGAAATACTTATGAAGAACTTCTCAGGTGTGCAGGTTTCCTCACGATGTTACCTTCACCGTGAAAGCAAGCTATAATTAACAATGAATACACATAAAACTTAGAAAAGTCATGGTCTTAAGGGTGGTTTCGAACCTACGACTTTAGTCTCAACAGTCCATACCACTCCCCACTGAGGTATCGCTGATTTTTACGTATATTATGTTAGTGAAATATTTGTCAAAATCGATTTTTAGGAATAGTTTGGTATAATTTTTTTTTAGTGTTTGAGGAAATTGCGAACTTTACACATACATACTTTTTGAAGTCGGTTATAAATAAAACTAAGTTCATTATCATTATCTTCCCCACCGTCCCCCGGGCCGTCATTACACCCGATGATTTTCAACGTGCACCCTCCCTTCCTTAAGGGCCTACGTTAAATTGATATTCGGGTTTATTATTTTGTGAATTTTGCGGAAGATTTTAATACAATAGCGTTAGATTTACAAGGTGGTAGGTCCCTTGTATGCGAGAGGCCGTCTGGGCTGATACCACCGCTTTGTCTATTTCTGCCGCCAAGCAGCAGTGTGTAAGCACTATTGTATTACGCTTAGGATAGAAGGATATTGAAGCCAATGAAATTACTGGGCGTTATGAGACTTAACATCTTATGTCTCGGGGTAACGAGCGCAGTCAAATGCTATACAGGCGTGGCGCTTACCATCAGGTGTGCTAATAAAATAAAAAAAGTATACAAGTTTCCTCACAATGTTTTCCTTCACTGTTAAACAAGTGATACTAAACAATGAATAAACACGTAACTTAAAGTCAATGAACATGCGGTTGAGGCTGGTTTGAACTCGCGACTTTCGTCTCGGCAATCCATAACAAAAGCAGCGATAGTTTTTGCTGAACTATCGCTGCTTTTAGCATACTTTAATTTGAATTAATATATCCTGTCCTTCCCAATACTAGACACACGCAAGTTATTTGCAGTAATTTAATTTCCACTTCCTCCGACCAATTTAGTAGCACAACTCGCGTCCACTTAAATGTTATTTATATGCAATAATCAGATAGGACCGTCTAGCATATTATGGAAGATTGAGAGAAAATTTCTTGTTTCTTAACCGCCTGATAAACGGAGGAGGTTCTAAATTAGACACGTATATTTGTTGTGTTTTTGTATAGTTCTGTAACCTATAGTCTAATCGCTGTACCTGTTCCAGAAATGTAAACAAACATCGACACATTTTGTTAAGACTTGTCTATTGCACCAAATATTGAAATATATATATATATATATATATATATATATATATATATATATATATATATATATAATTGAAAAGTTGGTAGATATTTGAATATTTGAATGGCGATTACACATTATTAAATTTGATTAGGACAATAATTTTGCTTTTAATATTGCGTCAGATATTATTCAAACTTTTATAACATAAAAAACTTTCTTGTCACAGACATTTAAAAATCTATTCTCAAACTTCAAACTGGCATATCAAATATCTTTATAAAAACTTATTTAATTATTAAAAAAACATTCAAACTATTAGAACATGATTCAAACATTCTAAATTCGAATGTCCGCTCCGTTTGACAGCTGTCAAAACGGTGTCATGGCGGCGCAAAATGGCGTCCGGTTACCGTCCGTCTCGCGTGCGGCACCGTGAACACAGCAAAATAACTATGAATATAATTTCCGACTCGAAATTAGCTATTTAGCATGTGTCATCATAGTTCTGTTGCGAGTTTTGATTGAAATATTGGTTATTTTTCATTCTCTAACCTATAAGTTTTTTGGTGATCTTTTTACCAGTACATAATTATAATATACCTAATAATAATACTAGCTCTGTATTATACACGTCCCACTGCTGGGCACGGGCCTCCTCTACTGAATGAGAGGGGCTATGCCTTAGAACAACCATGGTACCACGTTGGCCTAATGCGGGTTGGTAGACTTCACATATCTTCGAAATTCTTATGAAGAGCTTCACTGATATGCAGGTTTCCGCACAATATTTACTTCACCGTTAAAGCAAGCGATAATTAACAATTAATATACACGTAACTTAGAAAAGTCAAAGGTATATGCTCTTGGGGCTGGTTTCGAACCTACGACTTTTGTCTCAACAGTCCATACCACTCCCCGCTGAGCTAGCACAGAATTATCTGCCTAATTCTTATCCTTGAAGATTTAAATACTGTAGACAGCGAAGACTTAAGACAAGATATTAGAATTTAAACTTATGAAAATAATTGCAAAAACAATTAACAATTGAAACTTTCCAGACACAAAGTCAGAAAGTACAGACTCGTTATTCAATAGTTCGGTAACTAATTTATCATATAATTTAAGCTGATTGAAATCGATGCCAGTAACGTAATATGAAGTCCAATTTTGTAAATTCAACGTCGCGAATTCAAAATCTTTAGATAATTAGGTAGTTTGTGATTGTTTTCCAAAATCTTTGTTGAATTTTGCTGTAAAATATCATGCACAAGGAATTACACAAAGATTTTGAGCCAAATTATAATTGCACGGAGAGTTATGGAGCACCACGTCTTCGGCAAGAAACTTCAAGACCGAGTTCGTAATGTGAAATTCGATGATGAACTAAGGTCTAAGATATTGGGTTTGGACCACAATTGCGCGCTTGAGAGGAAGTTGGGAAGGACACATGGAAAGGCCAAATGGCGGCAGGTGGAGTAAGAAGATATAGGGATGTTGTTTTTTTTAATATATACCGATTTATCGATATTTGAGATTTCAATATTTTATTGATATTTGTTTTAGACATTCTTTGAAATAGTATTCCGTGAAGGCCACATCTGAAGCCGATATTTCGTAGGTAAGTAATTTTGAGTGGTAGAGCCACGCTGTAGACAGTTTTGTCTACAGCATGAATGGGCCAGCTCGTCCGGCTCGTTACCACTACCTCACAGAAAACCGACGTAAAATAGCAGCTTGCTGGTGCGTTTCGTACGGTGAGTATGATATCCGGAGGTCCAAATCCCCTCCCCTTCCCAATACCATAATTATCCCTTTCCTTTAAGGTCAGCTACGCGCCCATGACTCTTTTGGTATTGTGGGCGTACGTGGAGATCACTTACAATCAGGTGACCCACTTGCTTGTTTGCTGGCCAATGCAATAAATTAAAAAAAATACACCTGGATTAGATACTACTAAGGCTACTTATATCCCCAAAAAGCAATTCAAGTAGACGAGCAGAAATAGCTCTCTTTTTTTGAGAAGCCCAGCAGTGGGATGAAAAGGCTGTGAACAATATGAATAAGGATGAAGACAACGGCAACGGAACCCCCAAACTTATTGGGACTAAAATAGAAGATAAACTACATTCCGATACGGGAATCAAACATACGACGCCATGTTTCTCAGGAATCATACCAACAATATTACACGCTCTGATTAAGTTAACATTGTTAACTGTTAAATTGTACTAAAAATTATCAAGTATTTACAAACATGACGCATTTAGAGTCGATGTAAGAGATTTAAGGCTGAGAATGCGAATAAAAATAACTAAACGTTACATAAACAGCGATAGCTCAGTGGGGAGTGGTACGGACTGTCGAGACGAAAGACGCAGGTTCGAAACCAATCCCAAGAGCACACACCTCTGACTTTTCTAAGTTATGTGTGTATTAATTGTTAATTATCGCTTGCGTTAACTGTGAAGGTAACATCGTGAGGAAATCTGCATACCTGAGAAGTTCTTCACAAGAATTTCGAAGGTATGTGAAGCCAGCCCGCATTAGGACAGCGTGGTGGACTAAGGCCTGAACCTCTCATACAGTAGTGGAGACCCGTGCCCAGCAGTGGGACATATATAATGCAGGTGTTTTCTCCCCAAGCGGTTGGCGTCAGGCAGGCGGCCGGTCGTGATAACTACAAGCCAAATATTTCTGTTCCATGTGTTAAAAAGCATGTTGCGCCGACCCTACTGCTAGTGGTGGACTGGTGGAAAGAAAGAATACTTATGCCCGTTTTCACCATTAATCCGTAAGTTTAGGTTAAGACATTTTAAGTGTTAATTTTGTTTTCAACATCACTTAGGGGACACCTATGTTTGAAAACAAACTTATGTGAGGGATAGATTTAAGGAGTTCCTTAGGTTAACAGCCTCCGTGGCGCAGTGGGCGAGTAGCCGGCTGCGAAGCGTGAGGCCGTAGGTTCGATTCCCAGACCGAGACAAATATTTGCACAAATATTTGTTTCGGGTTTGGGTGTTGTGGGACCGCAAGTCTCTCGTAGTTCCTGATACCCACGATACAGGTTAACCTAGTGTGGGATCAGGACCATGTGTGTGACTGTTGAGTGTATTTATTTATTTAGGTTAAGGGACCCTTAGTTAGGAAGTGTTTGAGGGTACGTTGGTGAAAACGGGTATTAATATATTATTTATTACAATACATCATCACCTTAACGATTGGTTCGTAGTGTATGCGGTGAACAAAAAGACAACCGTACTGTTGTTATTGCATGAAAGCTAATTTGTTGATTTAGCTTGTAATTGGCCGACTATGTGTCGTAGGGTTGGCAACTACAATTTTATTATTAATACCTGTTGCCCGCGGCACTGCTCGCGTGAATCCTCCTTTTCTCCTATATGTAAATTTCCATAAATCCTTTCTTAGCGGGATTCTACAATACACAAGTATCATCTGTCCAAATTTCATGATCCTTGCTTTAGTAGTTTTTGAGATATCGCGATTAATCAGTGAGTGGATGAGAGGTATTTCAGTTTTATACAGCATGTTACAGAAAGATGTGGTCATATTTTAGGTTCGTTACATACACCCGACATAGAGTATTTATGTCCAGGGCCATATGAAAATCTAGACAACCTAAAATTGCACGCTAATTTAATCATTAGTTTATTACGATTGATAAGACCGACATCTCTATAAATTAAGTGAAGTCCTTGACCAAGAATAACAATGCTGTAGTGAGACAAAATCTCACTGTAACGTTTAGTGTCCAAAGTTTCAAGTCGAATATCGACATGTTACTCATTCGATAAAAAACCAAAATGATTTATTTATGTCCTAGCTTCGTATGTTAAGTGACATAACCAGAGGACCAAATCCCAAAAAAAAATATCCTTTCAGTAATGCGCCCATGATTCTTCTAGTATTAATGGGTGGTGTAGATCACTTTGTGACTCATTTACCGAGTTTGCTATAAAAAGATACGCACTCACCCCTGTAATCCCCGAAGGGGTAGGCAGAGGTGTAACCAGTACACCCACATTTCGCCGAGCGTATCTCGGTCCCATGATGCGATAGGGGGCGAGCCTATCGCCATACCGGGCACAATTCTAGTCTCCGGGCTGATACTGGGCATTTCATAGTAGAAAAATCCAATATCACTTTACCTGACCCGGAAATCGAACCCGAGACCTCAGCATCAGCCTCAGTCAAAAAGCGTATGCATTACAACTTGCTAAAAAAAAGAATTTAAAAAATCTAGCACTTGTTGCCAACCCTATGTCCTGTTCAAATGTTATGCCTCGTTATATTTAGTCTTTAGACACAATAACTGCTGCGCCGATAGCTTTATTGTTCTAACCATTTTAATTTGAAATGAACATTAGTATGCAAGGTCTTGCCGGTTCAATGTCGTATGAAAAACACGTAGAATGTGATTGAATTGACGTGGACACCCAAATAATTGTCTTTGAAAAGACGGATTTTATTCTATGGATAAAATTATGACAGAAAGTCAAATAGGTAAGTGGTTCTCCTGACAGTAGGTAATGTAATTAATTTATTTTTAATTAGTTTGAATGACGAAACGAACAGGCCGCTCGCCTGATGGTAAGCGCCACGCCTGCCCATAAACAAAAGCAGCACCACTAAGATTTTTGAATTACAAAGCACTCCATAGCGTTGGACTGTACTCGTCACCCCGAGACATAAGTTGTTAAGTCAGTAATTTGACTGGCTTCAATGTCCTTCCAACTGAAACACAAGTATTGCTAGGCGGCAGAAATAAAAAAAAAAGCGGTGGTACCAACCCAGACGGCCTCTGACATACCTACCGCCTTGTAAAATATAGTAAATTGACCACACTTGAACCGTTTATTTATAATTACATAAATTCAGAAGAGTATGGGAGAAGAATCAGTGCAGTAGACTTCATAGTCCCTTAACTCTACCCTTTACCACAAAATTATCTGAGAGGTGTTATACTGGCTACAATACAATGCACATGTCCCGGTATAATGACATCAGCGTCGCTGCAGTTAATTGCAATTAATTGCCGGCCGGTCGTGCATACGTTATTGAGCTAAAAATTAATTTATTACATCGCACATTTGCACACGCTCTCGAAGTGTGATAGCTGTAGCTAGACGCGAATCTCGGTTACGAGTTCCAACTGTGTTATTAAAAAATTAAATGGAACTATGTAAAACTTCGTACGCACTCACGCCTGTAATCCCCGAAGGGGTAGGCAGAGGTGTAACCAGTACACCCACATTTCGCCGAGCGTATTTCCGTCCCACGATGTAATAGGGGCGAGCCTATCGCCATACCGGACACAAATTCCAGACTCCGGGCTGATACTAAGCATTTCGTAGTAGACATACCCAATACCATTTTACGCGACCCGGGGATCGAACCCGAGACCTCAGCGTTAGCCTCAATCAAAACGCGTACGCATTACAACTGAGCCACCGAGGCAGTAGAACTTCGTGTTGGTTTGAAATTTTCTCTGTCTCGTTCCCTCATTGTAGAAGATCTTGATTCTGATCAATAAGTCTACAAACTGCTTATCTTCCTTTATTTGGATCTTTGGATTCGTGGTGTGCGCTATGTTGACCGGCATTCATATCTAATATTTATCTGATCAGATCAACTTCTTAGACTTCGGCTCCAGGGTAACTTGCCCTTGCTTTGTCAATTACAATGAGTAGTTTACTAGTTATTAAATGGCCATCAAAAGGTCACGAAATTAATTGGTAATAATTTAAATTCCAGCATTTATTACATTTTTTTTTAATTAATAAAACACAACCACCTCAAATACAAACATTGTTGTTATATACAATTTGGATAAATTGTATGTTATCTGATGTATTTGACAATTACGTCGTACCTAAGGTTATAATATATCTTGGCTGAGTGTACAAACAAAATTATGATTAATTAAACGTTTCATCTTTGACTATCCACTACTCCTACCCACTACTTATTTCTACTCCAATATTCTTATTATAATAAATAGTTTGCCAGTATTGGCTAATATAATGTAAACTAGGAATCCAGACGCAGAAGAAAATATAAATACGTGTAAGGCACTTAGGCAAAAGATTGTGAGCATAAACAAATAACGGCCAGTGTTTTCTAGCACGTCCTTGAAATAGCCAATCAGAATGCTTAATTTTAACCCCAACTTCTTTTATACCTCCAATTTTAGTGAGTTTAGATAATAATAACATTTAGTAATTATTAGAATTTACCTATAATCCCTTCACACTTCCCACTTTATACTAGGAAGGACGATGAGTAATATTTTCGCAAGTATCGGTCAACACGATGACTGTGTACCAGGAGTCCAGACGCGAAAGGAAACGTAAATAGGTGTGAGACTGAGACCTTCCGGCCCGACAGACTAATGGCTTGGACGCGATGCAAGGTAGAAGCAAACGCGGGGTCTGGCGCGCTTATGGTTATAAAATGAGCGTAGTGTGATGTTCAACCAATATTCTGAACCTCACCAACTTTACGGAGATAAATATTTTTTTCTTTATACTTATTTGAAAATCAGTGTTGGTCTCTTATAAATACCGCTTTAATGGACTACTCGCAATCATCATCCACTCGGTGGTAAGTTACTCTTATGCGAGACGCCGTATAGGTAGGCGTGGCGCTTACCATCAGGCGAGCGACCAGCTCGATTCATCATTTAGGTTATGTGCAGCATAAACATTGGTTATGTGCAGCGTCGCCTTATCAATGAGGGGATCAAGTCCATGATGGTTAGGTGTGCAATTGACGTAATCGTCCCCAGTGACGCAAGCCTCCGTGTAAGTTTTTAAATAAAAAATTGATTTTTAAATAAAAAATGTGATCTATCCGATTTTTCTTTTTTTATCCTGGCTTGGCAAAGTGACTACGCTACACCTGATGATACATGTATTTCCGAGAAATAGTCCTGTCGTCTATCACAACCAACAGGATAAATTTTAAAGAATTCCTTGCCACCATTCCTGTTTCGTAGGGAAAAGAGCCAAAACAATACATTTACTGTCGAACTCAAAGAAGTTAATTATTCATTACTCATTTCTTAGAATTCGATTATTTCTCAGAGACGTTTATTATGACACTTCCTGTACACACTACTGAGCATATTAAAGCATTTTTTGTACTCAGTAACGAAGTATAAGGCATTGGCGCTAAGTGTGTAAATCATCGAATATTAACAATTGAGTTACTCCCAATTAAAATTAATTAACTATTCTAAGTACGACAGTAAGCATTGCAGCTGATATATCGTTTTATTACCCGCTACCTCCTATCATTGGAACCTAACTGCTGGAATTAATCGCTCCGTCCCGCCTGATGAGTTGACTAGACGAGCCGTCAGACGATCACGTGCCATGCAAATGGAAACGGCCTCAAATGTGTTTAATTTAAACTAATGTTAAGCCAGTTTAGTTGAATTTAAACGGCATCGTATCGTCGCTAACTGCCGCTGAATTGGACGCCCTAATTCTATTCGAAATACAATAGCGTTATAAATTGTACAGTGTAGGTTGACGTATGGTTTCAATATTCAGAACAGTGACATTGCGGCGTTGAAGAACTGCCTAGTGTCTGTATAATGACAACCATGGTAAATCAATTTGGTACATTTCGCGACCCAATCTCACTTCTACTTTGAGGTGTCACCTCACGCAAAAAGCAACTCTTTTACGAGGTGACTAGGTGGTAGGTCTCTCGTATAAGAGAGCCCGAAGATGTAAGTGAGTATGAGAGAGTCCTAAAGCTTGCGACAAACAGTAGCGTATACGCAGTAAGTATTTATGTATTCCAGGTTGATGGACATTAAAGCTAGACTTCTCATGTCTCAGAGTGACGAGCGCAGTACCGTGTCATTCCTTGTTTTCAAAGTTCTAATTGGAGTTATTAAATTACTGTTTGTAATATATCCGATGGAAACATCTACTATCGGGGTAAAAGTATCCTTTGCTGTAGGCCTGTCTGCCAAATTTTATCGAAATCCGATTCATAAACTTAACAACATTTACACAAAAACTTTAATGTATACTACTAGACAAGCTGTGCGATACAAAGAAATTGCGCACTTAGTTACGGTCAATTGATCGCAACTCATTTAGTCGCCCGCGAGAGAGCGACAAGAGCAGTTGTTGTTTGAATAGCTGCGAACGTTAAATTACATAAACTAACACGAAATTGTTTATTGTGACCCATAAAACATTGTCATTATTTACGTGCATATATTATTCATTCAATTTGAAGTTATTTTACGGAAGTAACTATATTATTTCTTGGTTTTGATCGAACAATTCATTTATTGTGAATGAAAACTAATACCAAACATAACAGCCGTCTCAATATTGCCATCTCGCTTACTCTCAACTCCTCTCGCTCCCACGCCTTAGATGTCATTCCCGCCTCGCCGGCCGCATAAACAACACAATTTTAGTTCTGAACAGCCCGTGTATGGTATTAAAGTCTTTGCAGTTACATAATAATATAGTATTAGTAGGATTAAAAAATCTTTAATTTCAAACCACCATGTATAACTCTAAAAAAATTTAATGGCTGCGACTAATCGTAGTTTTTAATCTGTGGTGTGTAACGGCAGTTAACCAGTATGTGCTAATTGAGTGTGGACGTGTCATTTAATTGTTCCCTCTGATGTATGGCATGTGGAATTGCACAACTGTTCGCACTTTATGTGTGGCATTAGGTCGTTCTTTTTTAATTTTACTTCTTTATTAAAATGTTTGGCGAAGGAGGTAATAGATATACAGCCACCGCTGTTCAATAATTACGTAGTATCCTTGATTTGGTTTTACACAAACGTTTTAAAGTAGTTTGGAAAGGAGCCATACAGCTTCAGTCTTACGTCAGAAATCCGATGAATGTCACCGATACGAACAATACTAATAATAGAGTCGTCAATGTGTTACTGATTTTGAGGGTTATTGGCTCACCGGTAATCTCGGTCCCACCCCAGTCGAGCCGCGGCTCTACCTGTAGCTTGACTCTAAGATGTCACTAAACCAATATTCCTAGAATTTTCGAAGATACCAACAGATAATTAATAGAAAACGCATTCGCCCAAATTGTATGTAATTTGTCTAAAAATAGTGGGGACGGGAGCACGCGCCGCGGCAGCCGTTATCAGCTCGGCTCGAATGTCAAATTACGCGCCGGTGTCAGATGGCGCAGCGCGGCGCCCTCACCGTTGCCATGACGACGCACAGGTGTACTATCGATCTCCGTGCTCTTATGTACGCCTGGTAGTTTAGGTTACATTATTTTAATTTGGAAACTTTTTAAATTCTCCAAATAAATATTTACGCTGTCTACAACATGAATGGGCCGGCTCGTCCGGGTCGTAACCACTGTCTCACAGAAAACCGACGTAAAGTAGCAGCTTGCTGCTGCGTTTCGTACGGTGAGTGAGATATCCGGAGGCCCAAATCCCCCTCCCCTTCCCAATCCCTTAATTATCCCTTTCCTTTAAGGTCGGCAACGTTCCCATGACTCTTTTGGCAGGTATTGTGGGCGTACATGGCCGGCGGAGATCACTTACCATCAGATGACCCACTTGCACGGTTGCCGCCCTATGCAATAAAAAAATAAAAAAAATCAAAATTCCTGCTGCAGAGTTTCTCGGAATACCGAGGTTCGGAGACAATGATCGGGATTGTAACGCATCCATGATTCTTGAACATAATTTTTATAGGCGTATACGGTCAGTTAGGTCATCTGGTGTTCAATGTTCCTGTTACTTTTTAGTCTTTGATGAATGGACTTCAAGTTTTGATAAGTTATTCACCTTTCGACCGGCCGACGATCTTTATTATCTTAAAACACTCATAAAACAGATTCAATTTTGATGAATACTTTATATATCATTATGAATTTATTAAAACAGAGAGAAATAAGCTCGGCTAAATGTGGGTGTACTGGTTACACCTCTGCATACCCCTTCGGGGATTACACTCACTGCACTCACGCCTGTAATCCCCGAAGGGGTAAGCAGAGGTGTAACGAGTACACCCACATTTCGCCGAGCGTATCTCTGTCCCTTATGTTATAGGGGGCGAGCCTATCGCCATACCGGGCACAAATTTCCAGACTCCTCCGGGCTGATACTGAGTATTTCGTAATAGAAAAACCCAATACCACTTTACCCGACACGGGGATCGAACCCGAGACCTCAGCGTTGGCCTCAATCGTAACGCGTACGCATTACAACTGCGCCACCGAGGCAGTCAATGTACAATAAAGTTTTATCATAAGAAATTGCTTTATCATTTCGTAATTCATATCAAATCTGAACATGTAGTATGTGTAAATGTTACTTTTAATAATTATTATTATAATTATGTAATTATCTATATAGGTTGAGATAAGGAACAGAAGAGAAACGTTTTTGTATTTTTTGTGTCTGCCTACCCCTATGGGAAACAGACGTGAGTTTATGTATGTATGTATTTTTATCTACAGCATGAATTGACCTCCTCGACGGGGTCTCCATTACCGGGTTACCATTGTCTCACATAAAACCGACGCGACAGCTTGTTATTGCATTTTGTGAATAAGATATCCATACATAGTAATGTGTAGATAGATAGTAACCTCTTTTTTTATTATCTTGAGTGGCAAGCAAGTCGTTCGCTTGATGGTAAGCACCACACCTGCCTATTAACAGAAGTAACACAACACAGCACTTTGAATTACAAAACACTGCATGGCATTCGACTGCGAAAATGTTAAGTCTCATAATGGCCCAGTAATTTCACTAGCTTCAATATCTTTCTAACCGAAACACAACAGTGCTTACATACTGCTGCTTGGCGGCAGAAATCGACTAAGCGGTGGTACCAACCCAGACGGCCTCTCGCATACGAGGGACCTACCATCTTGTATAAAATTATTCTCGTATACGAGAGTCTACGATGGACCTACCACCTAACAAATGAATTACATGTAAAGAAAGAAAGAAAGAAAAAAGAATTACATGTACACCAACAATTAAAATTATACATTGAACCTTAAAACTAAAATATGTTACAAATGGCGCCCTTGGTATTGTCATATGTACTTATAATTAATTATGCAATAATTTGTGGAAATGTCTTACTAAACATTGTAAAGTAGACAAAAACATAAATATTAAAAAGGGGCCAAGTTAAGGGCCAATACAAACGACGTTCGGGGTTGTCGCGTCTGCTTTACGTCGCGTCTGCTTCACGTCGCGTCGTCGTCACGGCGTCGCGTCGTCGTCACGGCGTCGCGTCGTCGTCACGTCGCGTCGTCACGGCGTCGCCGACAAAAAGAGTTGAGATCTAAACGAGAACCAAATTCTAAAGCACTTTCATAAACCTTAGCTATGGGATTGTAAAACTTTCTTCGATTTATTCAAAATAAATTTGCTATGGTGTTTTATAATAAATCTATAACTTGGCAAGCCAAGCAACAGTGTTTCCACACTGTTGTGTTCCGGTTTGAAGGCCATTGGAGTCAGTAAAATTACTGGGCATTATGAAATTTAACTTATGTCTCGGGTGACGAGCGCAGTCCAGTGCTATGCAATGCTTTCTAATTCAAACTTCAGTGTGGCGTTGCTTCTGTGTATCGACAGGCGAGCGCCCTGCTCCTGTCATCATTCAACTAAGCAGGCCGGCATAATTCTGCCAATCTGCGATAGATTCAGTTTCTACCGTTGGTCGACAGTATTCATGGATTGCGCTACACTTACCATCAGGTGTAGCGTAGTCACTTTGCCGAGCCAGGATAAAAAAAAACAAGCTAATAAAATAAAACTATCAAGCCACGTCAATAATTACAAACTTCTATCAGACAGTCTCGTCTACATTTTAATCTTTGTAAGCTGATTAATGCGTTATCACAGTTATCTTACGAGACTTCGTACCATCTAATCAGTATGCAATATTCGTGGAACAACCACGCGTCTATTGTAAACTTGTTTTATATATCGTGGATATGTTATAGTGAACTCTGTATTGGATTTTCTAGTTATTGGTAAGTTTATTTATATCCGGAGCCCCAAATCCCCTTTCCCATTATCCCTTTCCTTTAAGGTCGGCAACGCACCCATGATCCTTTTAGTATTACGGGCGTACATGGGCAGTGGAGATCACTTACCATCAGGTAACCCACTTGCTCCTTTACCGGCCTAGGATAACAACAGATACTGGTTGACCCCGGAACGCGACTCGCCTGCCACTAAGGCATTTGACTTGTAGTTTTTATGACCGGCCGCCTGCCTGACGTCAACCTCTCTGGGGTAACACGTAACTGCCTGTTAATTTATTTCATTTATTAACTATGTAAATACAATTGTTTCACAGTTTTTTGAAAACACAACACGGAAAATGTTCTCCTACAGATATCTAACAAAACAACATCTTCAAGGATTTAATAATTATAAGGTAATAACAATTAAATAGTACTTAATATGTCGTAAATAAGTAATTACTCATTGCGTCAATGGGTTAGTAGTAATGTGGTAATACACCGTAAACCGAAATCTATATATATGTATATTTTTTATATATATATTTAATTAGCTTGAATGACGAGTCGAGCATGTCGCTCGCCTGATGGTAAGCGCCACACAGCACTTTAAAAAGCTGTTCACGCGAGCGGAGCCGCGAGTAAAAGCTAGAATATAATATAGGTATGTTATTTATTTATTTATTTATTCATTACAGGATACACACACAGTCATTACAGGATATACCCAATTCGAACTGGCGGGACTATTACATAATTCTAAAAGATAAAATAACAAAAACATACAACTATATACTATAACATAAATGAAATTAAGTATAACAAATAACATATAACAAAATTTTTGCGAGCTCACTCCAGTTACACGTCTAAATATTTGTTTTGACATGCATTTTTGTTATGAGTACATTAAATTAAATTTGATTTAAATGGTAGATCCACGATATATACAATTTTGTCTACAGCATGAATGGGTCGGCTCGACCGTGTCGTTACCACTTTATATAGAAAACCGACGTAAAGTTTTGACTTGTTGCTGCGTTTCGTACCGTGTGTGAGATATCCGGACGCCCAGATCCCCTTCCCCGTCTGAATCCTTTAATTACCCCTTTTCCTTAAGGTCGGCAACGCGCCCATGATTCTGGATATTGTAGGCGTACAGCGGCGGTGGATATCACTTACCATCAGGTGACCGAAGGGCTCGTTTGCCAGCCTATGTTATAAAACATTTATACATACTAACAATGTCAAACAACACACGTCAATTATATTTTTGTACACGCTCGATGACGTAATATATATTATTTAAAAAAGTCATAAAATAAACATTATGATTGTCTCTTTGAGAAATTAACCTCAATGATGTTAAAAGTTCAAATTTAATTTGATTAATTTTAACCACTCAGCGACTACAAGTTTAAATTATTTTATTCATAAACTAGTTTACTATTAGCTTGAGTGACGAAACGAGCATGTCGCTCGCCTGGTGGTAAGCGCCACGTCTGCCCATAAACTGAAGCAACACCACACAGAACTATGAATTACAAAGCACTGTATAACAATGGACTGCGCTCATCACCCCGAAACATAGATGATAAATCTCATAATGCCCAGTAATTTCACTGGCTTGGAATACGAAGTACTCTCGCAAATTATTACATCACGAGCGAAAACTAAGTAAACTAGTTGTACTTCTGCCTACCCGATCGGGGATACATGCGGGAACTTATTTATGTTTTTTTTTTCAGTACAGTGCCGTAGACACAAGTCCTTTGAGTAATTATGTTATGCACCCGAGTTGGAATTTTATTACCAAAGTGAGTATATTTTTTACTTAGCATGGCAAAATGACTACTCTGGACCTAGGGGCTTAGGATATGTAACACGAGATGACTTGTCAACTTGTTTTGTCGTGAAAAACCATTTTATTTGGTTATCTCTCTAAGTACAATATGTAACAAAAACCCTGTCGGTCCTTTTTGGGTCGTGAATAATAATAAATAAATAAAATAATGAAGTGACAGACATATAGGCAGCTTAATAAAAATAGTTAAATTAAAAAAATAATAAACAGAAGCGAGATATTATCCTTACACAGGTAACTTATAAAATGAATATGTTTAAAAATGTTTATTTAAATTTGAATTTGTGTGTGCATTAACGAAGCCGGGGGCAAGGCACGCTTGATTTACGTGGACGCAGCAACATGCTATCTTGCCCTGGATCCAATTCATCGTAATCAATCGAAATACGGTTTACAAGCAATAAATTAATTCAAGTGTAACTAAATATGATTATTTTTATAGTCCAATTTTCGTATGCGAGATTTTCATTAAGCACGTTTGAATATCGTTTCTGATATCACAGTTAAAACGCCCAACAGGGTTTTTGTTACATATTGTATATCGAAGCTACCATAGCTGCTTAGAATATTCGACTCGTGATCAAAAGTAGACATAAAGTCGAGAAAATAGTAATTTCAACCTTTGTGTGGTATTTTGTCTACGAACCCTAACTTGACGTAATTTTATCGAATGTTGACACTTTTAGCCGACTTATTTATCGTTGGTAGTTACATTTCTCGCGCGTGAAATATGTCGTGCTGTATGTCCTATGCTCGCGTCGTGTGGCATATCCTAAGCTCGCTGATGTTAAGTACAGTGCAGTACAAATATAATGTCAAGAGACACTGCGTCCTTCAACAGTCGGCAGAATAATGTCCGTGAAGTTTTTTTTATTAACTTGAGTGGTGAAACGAGCAGGTCGCTCGCCTGATGGTAAGCGTCACGCCTGCCCATAAACAGAAGCAACACTACAAAGAACTTTGAATTACACAGCACTGCAAGTCTCATAATGTCCAGTAATTTCACTGGCATCAATGTCCTTCAAACCGGAATATATCAGTGCTTACACACTGCTGCTTGGCGGCAGAAATAGACAAAGCGCATGTACCAACCCAGACGTCCACTCGCATACAAGAGGCCTAACACCTTGTAAATTAGTTGTTGTTGTTAATCACATAAGCTCGATTACTATTAATTATTTGCATTACCTCTATGCGCTTGGTAACTACTTCGTTCGTACCAGCTGGTTATCATTTAGGTTTGTCCAAAGATGCAAGTCGAATAAAACATGTTACTAATTTAATAGAAAAGAAAATGCATTATTTATCCTAACAATGCAATCGGATTTGGTACTACGGGGAGTAAAATACTACCTAATATCGACGTCGCTTATATTTTACCACGCCTTTCTGTAACAAGTATGTCATAATGAAACATTTTTATTTGGGCAAATCGGGATATTACTTATAAACTTCAGCACTGCTTAGACACTGTTTTCGTCTCTTTCTAGCCCCTTTGTAAATCGAATTAACAGAGAAAGACAAAAGAGTGTTAACTAATCAATGCTTATGTAACGTTTATAAGCAAGGTATTCATATTTTATGAGGTACTAGCTACTAGCTGGCCCTCACTGTTTCACCGCAGCCAAGTTACTGTACTGCCCTGCTCCCGTGGTTCATAGCGTGATATACATATAAACCTTCTGGAAAAAAATCTCTAAATGAGAGTGAAAACAGCATTTGAATCCGTTGCATAGTTTAGGAGCAACAGACAGACAGACGTAGATAGTTACCTTGTTTTATACGATGTGTTGAAGTAGCATTTAGAGATTAAGGCTCGTATCATAGAGCAACAATCAAGTGAGCTCTTTGCTAAGTGTCGAATTCAGTACACATGATTGGTCTATTTTTGGCGCCAAACAAAAACGGACCAATGACGTGTACAGATATCAACACTTAGCAAAGAACTCAATTGAGTGTTGCTCTATAATACGGGCCGAAACATGGTGCTTAATCTAATTTACTTTCAGTTCATACCAAAATGGATAGCCCCGAATTTAATAACATTCGCCGGGTTTCTATGCATGGTTGCTACGGTGGCGTTACTCACTATATATGATTACGACTGGCAAGCGGTAGTTAGGCGGACAGACACGCAAACTGAATACAGTATACCTAACTGGGTGTTCACTAGTTGCGGAGTTTTGATTTTCCTTGCATATAATTTGGGTAAGGATTCTTCACTTCATATGGATTATGTTTACATCTCCAAGAAAACTTTATTTCTTATTCCTTCACCTGCCCTTATTCCATTCGCTATTGGGTCGACGCAACAAGCTTTTAACACATGTAACAGAAAGATTTGGCTTGTAGTTTTTACTTAGGCCGCCTGCCTAATGTCAACCCCTCTGGGGAGAAAACAGCCCCGAAATAAATATTTATAGACCACAATTGTCTCGGTGCGGGAATCGCACCCATAGCCTCTTGCTTCACCGCCCACTGCACCAGTGAGGTTGTCAAGTAAACTTTATTAATTAGATTCAATAAAAAATGCTACAGAATGCAAAATTATCTCGCTTTTTTAAAATCTAGTTTTCAAAAACATACAGATCAGCGTACCTATGTCAAATGTAAATACCTATGTACATACATACCCACGCCTGTAATCCCCGAAGGGGTAGGCAGAGGTGTAACCAGTACACCCACATTTCACCGAGCGTATCTCCGTCCCATGATGTGATAGGGGCGAGCCTATCGCCATATCGGGCACAATTCCAGACTCCGGGTTGATACTAAGCATTTCATGATAGAAAAACCCAATATCACTATACCCGACCCGGGATACTCGAACCCCAGACCACAGCGTAGCCTCAGTCGTAACGCGTACGCATTACAAATGCGTCACCGAGGCAGTCTAGTTAATAAATACCCTGCATAATATAGGGCTGATATTGGACTGGGTTAAGTTAGTTACATATAACTTCGTTTGCAGATGGCATTGATGGCAAGCAAGCCCGGAGGCTCGGGGTATCAGGCCCATTGGGAGAATTGTTCGACCATGGACTTGACTCCTACATAGTATTCCTGATACCCTACTCCATTATATCCATATTCGGAAGAGATCCAGTCTACTCTGTCGTTTGTTTTAGGTAAGTTGGAAGTTTTTTTTAACATCAATGGCCGCCAAACGAGCAAGTGGGACATCTGAGTGATCTCTACCACCCATGTACCACATACCACAATTATCATGGGTGTGTTGCCGATCTTAAAGGACAAAAATAATTAAGGGATTGATAAGGGAAGGGGGATTTGGGCCTCTGGATATCTCACTCACCGTACGAAACGCAGCAGCAAGCTGCTACTTTGCACCGGTTTTTTTTGTGAGTCAGTGGTAACGACCCGGACGAGCCGGCCCATTCATGCTGTATATAAAACTGTCTACAGCGTGGCTCTACCACTGATCGTGTTTATTTCAATGGTAGGAGTGTAAGTATGCCATCAACATCTTAGACCCAAAGCCAACCTCACCTGCACGTGGTACATTCCGCAGATCAACGGATCAGGCAATGGCGAAACTTATTTCTTGTTACGGATTGTGGGGGTCAGACGGCGGTTCGCCCCACATCATACCAAATCCACCGTCAAATCATGATGAAAAGTTGACAAGTTGAAATCTGTAGTTACCACTAAAAATGGAAAAAACATATTTAAAAAAAAAACTACTTCAAAAATTAAACTGAAAAGTCAAAAATTACAAGTATTTCTAGACGTATTTTGGAGTCGGTGCAATGCCGGTGCCGGTCAACTGAAATTGCACCGACTTATTGCAATCGATTTTTTATTATTGTTTAATTAGGTATAGGACCTCCGCGTATGCGAGAGACCGAGTGGTAGGTATAGCTATGACATGTAGGTTGACAAATGGTAGGCAGCGGCCTGGCTGTGCTCTGGCATTGCTGAGGTCCACTGGCGGCGGTTACCACTTACCATCAGGTGGGCCGTCCGCTCGTCTATCTAGGGCAAAAAAAAAGTACCTAAATTTCAAAACAGTAACACAATTGGGACGAGTGTGATATTATCTTTTGAGGAATTTCATTTTTAATGCTTTCTTCCTTTCTTTATCTTAGGGCTGATTTCAAACCTGCGACTTTCGTTTTCACACACTTTTCGTCTTCACTTCCCGCTGAGCTCGGTTAGGTTATTTCTCTCAATATGGTTACAGAGGATTCCTGATGGTGATGAGCGTGGTGATAAACTTCTACATCAGCCACTGGGAGAAATACAACACTGGCACTCTCTACCTTCCTTGGGGATATGATGTTAGCATGTGGGTAAGATATATCAATATAAATTATTTAATAAATAAATACACCCAACAGTCACACACATAGTCCTGACCCCACACTAGGTAAACCTGTATCGTGGGTATCAGGAACCATGAGGGACTTGTATCCGGTCCATACAAGCTGTAGACAAAAGTGTGTACGGCGTGGCTCTACCTCTCTTATTACTTATACGCCCACATTTCAGGTGGCATCACTGGTATTTATCATTGCTGGTGTCTACGGTCCTGACACGTTCAAGCTTTATTTATTAGGTGACGTCACATTTGCAGTGTCTTTCGAGATCCTGGCACACTGCATTGGGATGTTCACGACGCTACCTACGTCTATTTACAACGTGTATTTGTAAGTATCAAGATTTTCCTGCAGTTTTATAGTAGACTGCCTCGGTGGCGCAGTTGTAATGCCTATACTAACGCTAACGCTGAGGTCTCGGGTTCAATCTCCGGGTCGAGTAAAGTGGTATTGGGTTTTTCTATTACGAAATGCTCAGTATCTGCCCGGAGTCTGGAATTTGTGCCCGGTATGGTGATAGGCTCGTCCCCTATCACATCGTGGGACTGAGATATGCTCGGCGAAATGTGAGTGTATTGGTTACACCTCTGCCTACCTCTTCAAGGATTACAGTTGTGAGTGCGTATGTATGGATGTATGTTTTTTTATAGTAGAGACTGGTAAGATTAAGTGGGTTACCTGATGGTAATTTATGTATCATTGGATATAAGTTCAAAGGTATTTCCAATGAAATATAGTTTCAATCTAGGTTAATTTTTAATTTCAAGCTAGGTTATATACCTAGTTTTTGAGATATGGAATATTTTCGGTTACACGATATTCATCCTGGCTACGGAACCCTTTACTGTGCGTTGTCCAACTCGCATTTGGCCTGTTTTTTTTGTTATATCCTCAACTAGTATGTAATAATTCTAATTGGTTTAATGCATGTATTTTTTATGATTTTAATCAATAGCTTCATTCACAAAAATAATTTATTCCCCTCAAAAGTATTTATTTATTTAAGTTAAAAGCTATTTAAATAAGATTCACGCCATATACGAAGACGTCAACCTACACGATGGTCATAACGCGGCGCACACGTGCGAGGGAGATAGCGAGATGGTCCTGCTACTCCATTTTATTTCACACATGTTCTAGTCAATATTTGAGATATAAATTTTGGTCTCATTCAACCAATTTTGAGTCTGTTTTCGTAATATAATAAATACACCCAACAGTCACACACATAGTGCCGACCCCACACTAGGTTAACCTGTATCGTGGGTATCAGGAACTACTAAGGACTTGCGGTTCCACAACACCCAGACCCGAAACAAATATTTGTGGATCGCACAAACATTTGTCTCGGTGCGGGAATCGAACCCACGACGTCTCGCTTCGCAGCCGGCTACTCGCCCGGAGGCTGCCAAGGGTTCCTTTTTTATATTTTTTTCTATTACGTATACATTAATGTTCGAATTCAACTTCATGCACAACCCTATTGGTTTCATTGAAATAAAACTAGTTTATACGGATTTTACATACATACATAGATTCACGCCTGTTTCTGTTTTTCCTGTTTTATTTCTATTTTCTTTTTTTCTCCGCCTACCCCTATGGGAAACAGGCGTGAGTCTATGTATGTATGTATACGGATTTAATTTTTAGTTTTTTCGTTTCGAAAGCTTTTCAGCCTTCGTGGTCACGGGAGAGACTGAGGTGTAGGTTGTCTCGAAAAGTTAATGTTACATTGGCTACCTTCATTTAAAAATTATACATTTATTTTTATTATTGGTTTCAGATCACGTAAAAACAAGACTGGAAAGAACCATACGTTATTGGGTTCTCTGAAGCCGATATGGTCTTTGCTAATAATCATTCTTATCATGGTCACATGGGCTGTAAAATCACACAACGATATAATCGAATATGACCCACGGGCATTCGTCTTTTTGTTTGGAACTTTGTTCAGTAATATTGCTGTAAGTATTCTGATTATTTTACTAGGTAGGTGGTAGGCTGGCCCGGATCTTCACCCGCCCCAGGCGGCATTTTCATGAAGGCGAAATCATAATATAATATATGATTAAAAATTAAAAACTTGTTCCACAAACCACTTAGCGTAAGGAGGTCTGGTTGGCTCACCGTCGACTTATAAGAAAAAGGCGCCACAGAGGCCCTTTGTGCATTATTATTTTCTACTTCTTGTTTTTTAAGTAAGTTTTAAAAATAAATACTCTCTCAAACGCTGGAGAGAGGGGTGCCATATCAAGAAGTGTCTGCCCCGATTCGCAAAAATCGTAGATATGGGGCTGGTGGTAGGTCCCTCGTATGCGAGAGGCCGTCTGGATAGCTTTGTCTATTTTTGTCGTCAAACAGTAATGCGTAAGCATGTTTCGGTTTGAAGAATATTAAAGCTAGTGCTATTACTGGACATTATGAGACTTTACATCTTATGTCTCGGAAAATAAATGATGTGCGCAGTCCAATGCTATGAAGTACTTTGTAATTCCGTGTGGTGTTGCTTCTGTTTTCGGACAGGCGTGGCGCTTTCCATCAGGCGAGCGATCTGCTCGTCTCGTCATTCAAGCAAATTAAAAATTCTCAATTATCAATTCGTTCCAGAGCCGCCTCATGATTGCCGGTATGGCCCATCAGAAATGCGAGGCGATGCACTGGTTCACGTGGCCTCTACTAGCCGGAGTGGTCCTATCTCTCTACCTACCCTCTGTGGAGATTGCTATCTTATACTCTCTCGTCACTATGAGTATTTTAGCTCATGTACATTATGGGGTCTGTGTGGTAAGTTCTATTAATATAACTGGTAAATAGGTACAATAAACAACATGTTTTTTAAAGCTAGGCCAGCAAACGAGCAAGTGGGTCACCTGATGATAATTCATCTCTACTCACCATGAGGACATACAATCAAGTTGGTAGGTCCTTCGTATGCGCGAGGCCCAGCTGGATTGGCACCACCGCTTTGTCTATTTCTGCCGCCAAGCAACAGTGTGTAAGCACTGTTGTGTTCCCGTGTGAAAGGCATTGAATCCAGTGTAATTACTGGGCATTATAAGACTTAACACCTTATGTCTCGGGGTGATGAGCCCAGTCCAGTGTCATGCAGTGATTTGTTATTTAAAGTTCTGTGTGGCGTTGCTTCTGTTTATGGGCAGGCGTGGCGCTTACCATCAGGCGACCGACCTGCTCGTCTCGTCATTCAAGCTAATAAAAATACCAGAAAAATCATAGAAGAACGGATAATTAAGGGATTAAGAAGAAGAGGGTGGAATTGGGCCTTCAGATATTTTATGGACCGTACGAAAGAGCAGGCTGCTGCTTTAGGCCAGTTTTCTGTGAGACAGTGGTAACAACCTGGACGAGCCAATTAACAACGAGCCTACCAAGTAGCAGCTTGCTGTGAGATATCCGGAGACTCAAAACCCCCTCCCCTTCCTAATCCCTTAATTATCCCTTTCCTTTAAGGTCGGCAACGCGCCCATGATTATTATGGTATTGTGGGCGTATATGGGCGGTGGAGATCACTTACCATCAGCTCGATTCCGACCTATGCCATAAAATAAATAAAAAAAACAATCCAGATAGCCTCTCGCATACGAGAGATCTTAGGACTTAGTGTGTATTACAATATGCATATAAAAAATTTCTTTGCAGGTGCGGCAAATCTGTGATCACTTTAAAATAAATTGCTTTACGATACCAAAGGATAAACTTATGTAACTTTATTAAATACGCACTCACCCCAGTACTCCCCGCAGGGGTATGCAGAGGTGTAACTAGTACACCCACATTTCGCCGAGCTTATTGCCGTCCCATGATGTCGTATGGGACGAACCTATCGCCATATCACGCACAGTTCCAGACTCCGGGTCAACACTAAGCATTTAATAATAGAAAAACCCAATATGACTTCACCCGACCCGGGGATCGAACCCGATACCTCAGCAGTCGTACCGCGTACGCATTACAACTGCGCCACCTAGGCAGTGGTAAATAATTTATTTAAATACCTAGTTAAGATAATAGTTTATTTTTATGTTCTTTTTGACGTTTTTGTATACATGACATTTTTAATTAAATTATGTGTTGTTTATTTTGTGGTTTTATTTACTTATTGCTGGACTATAAAAATAAAATAAATTGGGTACAAGACTATAGGGTATCGTCGGAGATGAGTTTCCTAGTTCAGATTTTTTTATATACAATATCGAGACGAGTAAGTCACTCGCCTGATGACAAACGCCACTCCTGCACATAAATGCAGCAGAATTTTGAATTACAAAGTACAGTGACACCTGCGCTCATTATTCCAAGACATAAATGAAAAATGTAAAATCTCATACTGCCCAGCAATTTCACTGGCTTCAATGTTCTTCAAACCGTAAAACTAAAGAGAGCTTTCCCACCGCTGATTGGCGGCAGAAATAGACGAAGCAGTAGTATTTACCCAGATGAACTTTCACATATATCTCGCGTAGATCGCATCTCGAATGGTCTTAGAACCTACCCTAACCCAAACCTACTAAGGGATCTTCATTCAGTCTCCTAGGACTCTAAACTGCGTTTGTTGGTCTTGAATTCCTGACCCCTACATCTATCTACTGTCCTGTATGATGTCTTACAATTATTTATAAATACCAGACCTTATAACCAACCTGTCCTTTATCCATCAAAAGAGCACCAGGCATACAGCGAAAATATGACACCGAAGCACAATCTAATTCATAAAATAATACGTAATATAATACAGAATGGCGAAAAAATGAGCAACCAGAGGTGGCGACGCGAAAAACCTGCACCATTTACACCTACGTGCGAAAGAGATGCGTATATTTGTCAGTCCATACTCGCAACTCCGTCTTTAAATTATACGTTCTCATAGCCTTGTAGCTGGTAGGGAGTTTTGTAAAAAGTCCGATTTCGTGTTACTTGCTGAAGCGTTTTCAATCGTATTGTAGAGATATAGAGTTGTTTCTCGTATGGACGTTGTTGTCATGTAAGCTATTGTAATTCCGATACGAAATTTAGTAATGGGGGGTGCACGACATAGACACCGCTGTCGGGGTTTAGAATTTCAGTATAGCTTCGGATAGCTGCGAAGCGCTGCTTTGTTAGCTCGCCGATTGTTTACCGATTCAATTTTTTTTTAATTTCCCTCCCGCGTCTATTATACGCGTTATCAAAACCGGTAACCGAATCGCTAAATTGTAAAGTAAAAACCGATATTGTTTAAATTCAAATGTGATTTGTGGACATTAAAAAATTGTGCTTTTTAAAAAGTGTGTGCAATTTATGTGTTTGTTTGAAGAACTTTTATATTTTTTCGATTAGGTAAGTGTAGTGTTTGTTAAAGAATGGAGAATTAACAGATTTTCACAAAAGTGGTGGTGTGCTATTAAAATTTGGCATGATTGAACAAAAACGCATGCTTTGAATGGGTTTAAATAATGAAATTTGGTTACATGAACTAAACTTTTGGGGTTGTATGAAACAGATCATTTTTGTTAAATACAAAAGAAATACATAATAATACAGATATGAATAATATACCATAAAGTATACCAGAATACAGATGTTTTAAGGTCGTCTGTTAGTAGTACATAGATACTATTGACTGTGATACAGTGACTCTACATTTTATTGTCAAAAGGCAAAACATGTGACTTTTCTTGTGAAATCTAAAATAAACTAGAAAATAATAAATATGTTTAGAACGATTGAAAGCTTGAAAGTACTTCGTAGTACTTCAGCGGTCAGAGATTTTATGCGTTATAAGATAATAAAAAAAATTAACCTGAACCTGTAACTTGAACAGACTTATTTTATGTTTAATTAAGTTTGAAATATTTCTGCTCACTTTTAATGGTTTTATCTCGCATAATATAAACTCGTACAATACAAAAAGTATTTTTTATTGAGTGTAATTGCAAAAATAACCATTTATATTATGGAGAGAAACAATATTAAGATACTTTTGTATAAATTAATAATATTACATAGTTTGCATTACGATAATATGATTATAGGCAATATTTCATTCAATTCATAAAATCTTTCCTTTTTCCATTCAGTCATCAAATAGTTTTATATTTTTGTTTACTTTGCGCAAAACTTTATACTTACCTAACTTATTCATTGTTCAATCAAAGTGTTTCTTTTAAAACAGGAAATAACAAACAATGACCTAAATTTATTATAAGCTGTGGCTCAGCAAAGCCCCGGATTCAAGTCTGATGTAATCTACAATTTGTTCAAATTTGATTTTTGCGAGTGTATTTCCGTATAGTTTCCAATACGAGATATATGCATAGAGAATTCTTATATAGAACCGGAACTTACAAAATGCATGGATGTCAATTCTATGAAAGTTGAATGTTTGCGAGTTTTGGATGTTGGAAAATTTGTATATTTGTTATTTAACATGCTTTATGCGGATTGTGGGCGTCAGACGGCAGGTCGCGCCTCATTATACCAAATACCGTCAATTGCCGCTAAACAGATTTGGATGAAATTTAGCACACAAATAGACCATGTCCTGGATAAGGACATAGAATACTGTTTATCCCGGAAAAGACCAGCACATCGTCAGAGCCACGAGCTAAGCCTAGAAAACGACAATGGTCTAATGGGCAAAATGATCCCATCACAACAATTTTTTGAATCCCACTATGTTACAAATGTTGTTATTCGTTCACTACACCCGCCCGTAAATGTAGAGCCAATGAATATCAAAACTATGTTATGGCTTGTATTTTACAATCTGTCTATTTGTTTTAATCTATACTAATGATTTCTTAGGTTTACGCGAATATTACACATTGAAATAAAACTAGTTTATACGGATTTTATCGGGGTTTAATTTTTATTTTAGTCCCGACGTTTCGAAAGCTTTTCAGCCTTCGTGGTCACGGGAGAGACTGAGGTGTAGGTCGTCTCGAAAAGTTAATGTTACAATGGCTACCTTCATTTTAAAATTATACATTTATTTTTAATTATTTAAAAAGTTAGTTGACACTAGTCCGATCTACGCAGAAAGAGCTCACGGTATCTTGAGGTCTGGCAGTTGGTCTTTTGGGTTCCGATTTAATTAAATGTATAATTGGATCCCAGGCTTGTGGAAGCTTCCAACCATCTTCTCTATTGAAATTTGGGTGTTTCTTAATTTGAATAGCCTCGCGAATCATCCTAGGTAGGAATCGGGAATCGGAAAAACGTCGGGACTAAAATAAAAATTAAACCGCGATAAAATCCGTATAAACTAGTTTTATTTCAATCTATACTAATATTATAAAGCTGAAGAGTTTGTTTGGTTGAACGCGCTAATCTCAGGAACTACTGGTCCGATTTGAAACATTCTTTCAGTGTTAGATAGCCCATATATTGAGGAAGTCTATATAACATCACTCGCGGGCGGAGCAGCGAGCAAAAGCTAGTATTTCAATAAAAGGCCAGATCGTACCAGGGACGCTGGCTCGACGTATTAGAGGGAGACATGAGGGCCAATGATCTTGGCCATGCGAGACAGAGAATGCTAAAGATAGGGTAAAGTAGTGGTGTACGAAGGCGGACCCTGGCGCTAGGGATAACGCCAGGTAGAAAGAAAAAGATTTAAAAAATAAATAAAGATTCCAATTTCATTAGAAAAAATCATAAAGCTTTAACGTTTTATTTTTAACGTTAGTCATATTTTTTTTATTTTTTTTTTCTAATGTAACGTCAACTGATTCTATTATTAACGTTTCTTTGTACAATACTGTTTGATTCCTACTAATAAAATATACATAGATCAAGAAAATATTTAAATTGAATACGGGCTCAACCAAATAATACAACCAAAGCGACGGATCTTTGTCGTCGATACTTTAGTCTAAAAAATATCGACTTTCTATAATTCGAAATACGATTTTATTGAAGACACTGAAAATATATAGTAATTATAACTGGTATTTCTTAATCGCTATAAAATCCATCGTGATCACTAACATTTTATACTTTCATCAAAATAACTTTATGCTAAATGTTCCTTAATAGAATTGTAATGATTATAATTCAAATACTAGCTATAAATCGTGAACAAATAAAACACAGAAATCATATATTTACGAAAGTAATCAATTTAATTTAAAAAATCACCAGTATACTACTAGTTTTCTAATTATATTCCAATAAGATTAAAAACAACTATATAATTAAACTAAAGATATATAAGTAGATGTACAGTAAGTACATTATTATTACGAGAATTAATCAGTGCTTATTTTGTAAGTACCAAATAATAATTTATGACAGAAAAATATTCATTATTCTCTAGCAATTGTCCTAGTATGCAACTCATGCATAAAAACCAAAATTGAACATTAACAAGCATTTTAATATGAAAAAGGGCTTGTTTTACAATAATAGATTAATATTTAACAATCAGTTATATTGGCCGTTCCCTTTATTCTATTTACAGATAATTTTACTATCAAAATGTGTCAATAATTAAGCAAAAGTAAGCAAATCTGTCGATATACAGAAATAAATACACCCAACAGTTACACATAGTCCTGACCCCATACTAGGTTAACCTGTCCCGTGGTTGTCAGGAACTACGAGGGACTTACGGTCCCACAACACCCAGACCCGAATCACACAAACATTTGTCTCGGTGCGGGATCGAACGCGCGCTCTCTCGCCTCACAGCCTGCTACTCGCCCACTGCGCCACGGAGGCTATCATATAATACGATGGAAATGGCCATAAGAGTACCCAGTTGACATCTTTCCGCCGGTATATATTGGAGTGTGTTTTAAACTTTAAACATCTTATATTCTACTACAATTGAAAGTTTGGATGTTTGTGAGTTTGTAAGTCAATCACACTTTAACAGCTAAACGGTTTTGATGAAATTTGTCACACAGGTAGACCATGACCTGGATAAGAACATAGGCTACTTTATATCCCGGAGAAAGCCATAAACGATTGCGGAGCCGCGAGCAAAAGCTAGTTTTAAAATAAATAACATGTTATACTAAAAGGCAATCACACACTTTGACACAGACCATGTAGATAAGAAAATGTGGGCGGTTACACACATGGCTCTAGCAATAATCATAACTGTTAGTAAATCATCAAAATGTGCATATTATCAAACTATAGCAAACATTTAAATTAAAAATACACGATTAGTGAAGTGCCATGGTAAAGTACCGTCCATTCTAATAAGCCATGTGGATCTTTCAATAATGAAATCAATAATCTTGCGAATCAATCCGGGTTCCGTACTCCAAGGGTACCAACGGAATGGAACCTACGTTTGTATGTCTATCTGATCTACCTAATAAAGCTCTATTTTCTGAGGTAACAGGCTGAAATTTTTACAGTATATAATATTGTGTTATTACGACTTATCTTAACAATCAATAAACGAAGAAAAAAATAGTATGAAAACGGAGCCCTCGGTTCGAGAGTTTAAAGCAACACAAAACGGAATAGATATGGCCAAAGTATCTTCCTTCCACCTGTCCGTATCCCACTTGCAGTGGGATCGGCGCAATATGCTTTAAGACATGTCACAGAAAGTTTTGGCTTGTAGTTTTTACAGCCAGCCACCTGCCTGACGTCAACCCAGAGGTTGCCAAAGTTCCATTTTCAATTATTTTAAAATTTCTCATAACTGAATATTTAAGACCGGTGAAGCGACGGCTAGGATTTTGGTACATTTTCAATTTATTAATTGTACCGCGATTCTAATTCTTCACAGTTCCGTGGAGTGCAAGTGAGTCACCAACATCTTAGGTACAAAGCCACACCTGCATGTGGTACACTCTACTGATTAACGGACCAGGCAATGGCGAAACTTGGTTCACGCTGCGAGTCGCGGGGTCAGACGTGCGTTACCCATGTAAAAGCAAATACCGTCAAATCTGTGATACGAGAAAGCAGACCTTAGCATAAAGCCGGGCTAACGCCAGGCAGAAAGAAAGATCCTAACGTCTTTATGAGACAGAACAGAATGAAAAAACCGTTGCTATTATTACATTCCTAATTTTTGAAAGTGTTTAAAATTTTGGAAGAGGAATATCGACAAAGAGTCGACCTTCAGTTCTAACGAAGTTTCTATCTAGGTTCACTATTATAATAGATATAATTTGTATCTTTGTGATTTTGTTCATTGATTGTAATCTTTGGGACTAGTGCGTGGCTCATCTGTTCATTTTGGTACCCGAGTGGATAGCGACCACCATACTCATGGCGAAAAACCATAGTGGCTCGTTCAGGCGAGTCGAGTTCGAGAGCCAACCAGGGTATACCCAAATAACACTAGGCCGGCATAATTCTGCCGATCGTCGAGGGCGCAGACGTTATAATTTGGACTGCATTGTATTTATCATCATCATATATGTATTGTATATATCATCGTGTGAGAAAGGTTCTCGTATGCGAGAAGCTGTCTGGGTTGGTACTACCGAATTATTATTATTTTCAAGCTGCAGTATGTAAGCACTGCTGTGTTTTGGTTTGAAAGACATTAAAACCAGTGATTACTGGACATTATGAGACTTAACAGCTTATGTCTCGAAGTGATGAACGCAGTTCAGTCCCATACAGTTACTTGTACTTCAAAGTTCTGGTTGGTTTTGCTTCTGTTCATGGGCAGGTGCGACGCTTAGCGGCGAACGACTTGCTCGTTTCGTCATCGAAGCTAATAAAATTAAATAAAAACTTTGTTTTCCCTTTCATTGTGGTAAAAGTGTGTTTTTAAAAGAAGTGTTTTATACTGACGAAGCCGCGAACTGTTACTCTAGCTAGTTTGAATTTAGAAATGAATCCATAGGCATATTTTTTTAAATAAAGCATTTGTAACAAGACTAAAAATCCCCACATCTCGAAACATAACCTCAAAAAAACATATTAAAAGTATTATAACATTGAGTCCGCCAAAGAACTGTTTTATTATAATACACCAGCGACATATTATTCTAAAATATAATTTTTTACGACAAACATTTTCGTAACGTTCGCAAACGTGACGGAATTATGATTTAAAGCATTTTTACTACTCCAAGGAAGAAAACTCGTGGAACTTCATTACGCATATCGAGTTACGTGTCGCCATTTTATTTTCAACGTTTAGTTTATTATCTGTTTTCTTAGGTGATACATTTTAATAACACTTATAGTTAAAATTATAAAATCTTTTACATGTTACCAAATTCAGGTGTCTTATGGAAAATAGAGGCATAAAATTGGTTCATAATAAGTTTAGTCTCCCGACGATTTACTGATAATAATGCATTTTCATTGCATTCACTTTGATGGTTTCTGTCAACACTATAAACCATAATGCTAACTAGAAAAGAATACAATAAAGGGTTTTTGAGTGGTAGAGCCACGTTGTAGACACTTTTGTCTATAACATGAATGGGCCGGCTCGTCCGGGTCGTTACCACTGTCTTACAGGAAACCGACGTAAAGTAGCAGCTTGCTGCTGCGTTTCGTACGGTGAGTGACATATCCGGAGGTCTAAATCCCCCTCCCCTTCGCATTCCCTTAATTATCCCTTTCCTTTAAGGTCGGTAACGCGCCCATAATTATTTTTGTGTTGTGGGCGTACATGGGCGGCGGAGATCACGAAGAAGACGACGAAACCAGTGAAATTACTGGGTATTATGAGACTTAACAACTTATGTCTCACTTCTCTCATCGTCATTTCCTTCTAAACATGTGATACAGTTAAATAGGAGAATTAAGTCTTTAAGTTTATCATAAAATGTAACGACCGATGTTTAACAAACACTAACATTATTTTGGAAACTAATTGTCGTAGTTAAGTATAAAACTGCAACGAATTGATTCAAAACATTGTTCAGTTCAATATTTGAATTAAGTCAAAAATGAATATCCAATGAAGGATCAACAAATATTTGTTGACTTTGTATTTACATACGCAGTCACGCCTGTAATCCCCGAAGGGGTTGGCAGAGGTGTAACCAGTACACCCACATTTCGCCGAGCGTATCTCCGTTCCATGATGTGATAAGGGGCGAGCCTATCGCCATACCGGGCACAATTCCAGACTTCGGCTGGCTCCGGCGGGCTGATACTGAGCATTTCGTAATAGAAACACCCAGTATGACTTTAGTAGTATTTATAAATCAATTTTAATCATATACGTCAAACAATCAAAATCTACATTTTTTAGGTACGTTTTATCGTTAATTAATAAATATGAATTAATTCTCCCTAGTGGGGATGACATCAGGCAGGTATTGACGCATTAGTGGGGCAATCGGCGAGTAGCCGGCTGTGAAGCGAGAGGCCGTAGGTTCAATTCCCACACCGAGACAAATGTTTAAGTGATCCACAAATATATGATTCGGGTCTGGGTTTTTACGTCCGTGGTGGTACGAGTGGTAGAGCCACGCTGTAGACAATTTTGTATACAGCATGAATGGGCCGGCTCGTCCGGGTCGTTACCACTGTCTCACAGAAAACCGCCCTAAAGTAGCAGCTTGCTGCTGCGTTTCGTACGGTGAGTGAGATATCCGGAGGCCCAAATCCCCCTCCCCTTCCCAATCCCTTAATTATCCCTTTCCTTTAAGGCCGGCATCGCGCCCATGACTCTTTTGGTATTGTGGGCGTACATGGGCGGTGGAGATCACTTACCATCAGGTGACCCACTTGCTCGTTTGCCGGCCTATGCAATAAATAAAAAATAAAAAAATGCAGGCGGCAATCTACTTCTTTCTGTGACATGTGATAACAGCATGTTGCGCCGATCCCACTGCGAGTGGGATAAAGGCAGGTGGAAAAAGAAGAACTATAACTTACTATACACTATTTTTATAAATGTTATATGCTTTTTTTAACCAGAATATTTCTTTTCTGATTTAACTATGTTCATCATCAATCATGCTACAAATGTATTTAAAATTATATTATATTTTGAAAATTATTGCCATTTGTGTTAAATTGATTACATTTGTATAGGTTTCAAAAGCAACATCACTAAATCTAACTTAATAAACAATATATTATATTTAAACACCCATAATTCAAAACTTTTAAAATAGCGTTATTTTTACATTACTGCCTCGGTGGCGCAGTTGTAATGCGTACGCGTCACGATTGAGGCTAACGCTGAGGTCCCGGTCCCCGGGTCGGTTAAAGTGGTATTGGGTTTTTATACTACGAAATGACCAGTATCAGCCCGGAGTCTGGAATTTGTGCCCGGTATGGCGATACGTTCGCCCCCTATCACATATAAGGGACGGAGATACGCTCGGCGAAATGTGGGTGTACTTGTTACACCTCTGCCTATCCCTTCGGGGATTACAGGCGTGAGTGCGTATGTATGTATAAAATTTAATCGAGTGATCTCAAATCGCCACCCATGCGCCAATCTTATAATATATTTTAGATAGAACTTAATCCGAAATCTGTAAAACAATGCTGACTAATTGTTCTTCGAAGCGTAGTGCTGGGCGTTGGTTCCGCGAATTCCTTATAGTTTTAGTCTGGTCTACGTCGGGATTAGTTAGTTTAGTCAACCGTGCCTCTCCCGACGGGTAGAGATGGGACCTGTCGATATCGATTAAGTTCCAACTTTGAATTTTTGTGTTATTATAAAAAAAAACTGTTACACGAGTTGTCATTATACTTGATAATACAAGTCGTGTGAAATAGTCAATAAAGAAATAACAATATTTATTTACTAAGTATTAGGTCTCTCCTATGCGAGATGCTGTCTGGGTTGGTACCACCACTCTATCTATTTCTGCCACCAAGCAGCAGCATGTAACCAAATTGGGGCATTATACGGGGCACCCGCCCATCTATAGGTCAGTAGGGAGTGGTACGGACTGGCGAGACGAAAGTCGCAGGTTCGAAACAAGTCCCAAGAGCACTTACCTCTGACTTTTCTAAGTGACGTGTGTATTAATAGTTAATTATCGCTTAATTTAACGGTGAAGAAAACATCGTGAGGAAACCTACATACCAGTGAAGTTCTTCATAAGAATAGAAGATATGTGAAGTCTACCGACTCGCATTAGGCCAGCGTGGTGGACTAAGGCGTAACCCCTCTCACTAAGTAGAGGTGGCCCGTGCTCAGCAGTGGGACATGTATAATACAGGGCAACAATACCCGCCATCTGACCCTCACAACCCGCAACGGGAACCAACATTCGCTATTGCTTCTGCGGTTGTCGTATATCGTGCTGGTGAGGTTGTCTTTGGACCTAACATGTTGGCCCACGTACACTCCAAACTTTTATGACTATCCAAATTAATAGTTTAATAAAAATGAATAAATTAATCATTTACTTAAACAATTTGCGGAACGTTTCTTTGATATTATTAGTTTTTGCTACGTTATAACGTAAAAAATTGGGTTAACAGACGCAAAAAATGTATTTAGAGAATTCGCGTAAATACATTATATCATTAAGAATCTAAAAGTCGAAATAAATACTGTAGTTTTTGTTTAACTATCAACACAGGACGTGAATTCTACGTTAATATGTTTACGAAAGTGTTAAAATATTCCAATACGAATTATTGCCCGCGGCTATGCCCATGTTTTTACCAACCTAATTAATCGATAGCAGCGATAGCTCAGCGGTGAATGGTACGGACTGTCGAAAGTCACAGGTAAAAAAACAAACCCATGCATACACCTATGACTTTTCTATGTTATGTGTGTAGTAATTGTTGATTATCGCTTGCTTAAACGATGAAGGAAACATCGTGAGGAGACCTGCATACCTGAGATGTTCTCCGTAATAATTTCGAAATTATGGATCACACAAACATTTTGTCTCGAAGAGTTGAACTCGCGGCCTTTCGCTTTACAGCCAGCTTCTCACCCGCTGCGCCACGGAGGCTGTCAATTATATTGGTCCTTCTCAAAGTAATGGATTAATTCTAATAATTGTTTTTGTTTGCGTAATTTACAATTTAATTTACTTATGTCTTTATTATTTTGGATATATTATACTGAATCTCAGGCTTTTCTAAAGAGATTTCGATCACTAATTTTTATTCGATAAGCTATGGTTTAGATGTAGACTGGCTCATCATGTTAACTTCAATCAGATGTCTCGTTAAGCTTTATATCATGACTGTTCAAGTTATTCACGAGTGGCGTAGCAAATATTGTTGTTTCTTTTATTAGCTTGAATGACGAAACGAGGAGGTTGCTCGCCTGATCACTTTGACCAGTGATGCAGCACGTGCCCTGCCCACGTACTGAGAATGTCATGTCTCAAGAAAGCATTTAAATAGAAAGGTGGACCCCGGCAGTAAGCCTAGATAAAGCCTGGCTGAAAACAAGTTATTCCATTATTCGAATATTTTGAAACTAATAAACAAACTTTTTTTTTTGAATGTAGCTATTACAAACAATAAATCATAATTTTATAAGCTGTTAACACATCAACATTTTTAATATTCCTAACCCATTTTTCCGACGTTTTAATGACTTATAATCACAATTTTCACATTATTTTTGTAATATCATTTCCGAAAATTTATGGCTGATGTTATTCTATTTTTAAATGACACATTATTTTCATCCTTTAAATAAATCATAAAATATTAAATTGTAAAAATAAAATGGCCGCTTGATGGAATAGCGTTTGTTTTATTAGTAACATTAACGTATTTGAGTGTGGGATTTTATTATCTTACGGGCCTTTTTTATTATTATAATTATTATTGTTAGTAATTTTCAAATTCTTTCTCTATTTTTTTATGATACTCTGTTATCTACTATCAAAATACATCCGGACTTATTCAACGCATTTGAAAAACAAATTTATCGATAACTGCCAACAGACAGTGCAACATTTCATCGATAATTAAATAGGGACGTCCCTACAAAGCTCGTGCCCGTAAAAAAGACATGGCACTTCATTAATAAAAGGTTAAATAATGTGGAGGACGCCATTTTTGCGTGCTGACCGCCGCAGCCGCAGCCGCCTCAATCAGTATAGAATTACGGCTTACTCCGACTAGATAAACCTGGCCAGCCACCGGGACAGGGCATATCAGTTATTTTTGTAAAAGAATTTATAACAGCACATGGGGCAACGAGTATTGCTATTTGTATGATACAAGATGGTAGGTTCCTCTTTTTTTATGGCATATGCCGGAAATCGAGCAAGTGGGTTACCTGATGGTAAGTGATTTCCACCGCCCATGTACGCCCACAATAGCAAAAGAGTCATGGGTGCGTTGCTGACCTTAAAGGAAAGGGATAATAAAGGGATTGGGAAGAGGACGGGGTTTGGGCGTACGGATATGTCACTCACCGTACCGTAGCAAGCTGCTACTTTACGCCAGTTTTCTGTGAGAGAGTGGTAACGACCGGGACAAGCCAGCCCATTCATGATGTAGACATGTATCTACAGCATGGCTCTACCACATTCATTGTGGGCAAGCGTCAGCATACCATCAGACGAGCGACCTGCTCGTCTTCGATTAATAAAAAAAAATATTTTATAAAAAACAATGATTTATTGCATTTTGAATATAATGCATGGATACTTCTAAGCTAGGGACTCCTTTATAAGTGGTATAAACAATGTAGATAATTTTGTCTATCGCATAAATAGGTTGGCTAGACCGAGGGTACTTCTTAATCCCCGAAGGGGTAGGCAGACGTGTAACCAGTACATCCACATTTCGCCGAGCGTATTTCCGTATGTGATAGGGGGCGAGCCTATCGCCATACCGGGCACAAATTCCAGACTCCGGGCTGATACTGAGCATTTCGTAATGGGAAAATCCCAATACCACTTTACCCGACCCGGGGATCGAACCCGCGACCTCAGCGTTGGCCTCAATCGTAACGCGTACAAATTACAACTGTGCCACCGAGGCAGCCCGAGACAGGCCGGTACCTCTGTCTTGCAGAATCCGTGAATCAGAAAACGTGAGGTAGCAGCTTGCTGTTGCCTTTCGTACGGTGAGTGAAATATCCGGAGGCCCAAATCCCCTTACCCTTTCCTTTCCATTCCTTTCCATTACGGTTGACAACGCATTCATGATTATTGTGGTACTGAGTGTTCATAGACGGTGGAGATCACTTAATATTAGGTGACCTACTTGTTCGTTTGCTGTCCTATGCTATAAAACCACGTGGCATAGTGAGCGAGTAGCAGGCTGCGAAGCGAGAGGTCGTGGTTTCGATTAACGCACTGAGCCAATTTTTTGTGTGATCTGAAATATTGCTCTCGGGTGTGGGTGTTGTGGGACCGCAAGTCCCTCGTAGTTCCTGATACTCACGATACAGGTTAACCTAGTGTGGGGTAAGACTATGTGTATGACTGTTGGGTGTATTTATTTATTTGTGAGATCGCAACTCTCTCGTAGTTCCAAATATTTACGACCCAAGACTCTTATTTTAGTGTGAGGTCAGGACTATGTGTGTTACTGTTGGGCATATTTATTGTTCATCGCAATCGCCGGCAAATGAACATTCTTCAGTTGAACACTAAAAAAAATCGTTTTAATTCAAGTTTGATTTAACATCGAGCATTAATGACTGAACATACCGTCGATTTAGCACATAAGTTCGTTCCTTTAAATTTCTTTTTTTTACCATGCGTGCTCACAACACCCGCATTGTATGCGCGTGCGTCGGTCCCTGGCATTTCCGAGAATGATTTCGTTGTAAGAACGGGAGAGAACTATACAGATTATTATTTACTAGAGAGGGATAGAGTATGTTTTTGTTTTTTTACTTTAATATGGCCACATGTGGCGATTGGTGGTGGACGCTATGGTCACTCGGGTTGTCTCGACCGGCGTGTAGTATTACTCGAATTCTGGGGTGTTATTTTAATTGATACGTTGTAACACGTTGGTTTACGTTCCTGATGGGTTTTGGAGAATTTTTTAGATGCCAGATAAAAAATATCTCACAAAATTTGATATGTTCAAATGCTTGGGAAAGTTTATGATGAATGCACGAGAATGTGGACATAGAATAAGGAAGTTCAAATTACACCATCGTTGGATACGAGTGTATCTAAATAATCAATGTATGCAATATACAATGTTACAAGGTGGTAGGTCCCTCGTAAGCGAGAGGCCGTCTAGGTTGGTACCACCGCTTGTCTTGTTCTACCGCCAAGGAGTAGTGTAGAAGCACTGTTGTGTTCCGGTTTGAAGGACATTGAAGCCAGTGAAATCACTGGGTTATGAGGCTTAACAACTTATGTCTCGGGGTGAGCGCAGTCCAGTGTCATACAATGCTTTGTAACTTAGAGTTCTCTTTGGCGTTGCTTCTGTTTATGAGCAGCCGTGGCGAGCGACCTGCTCGTCTCGTGTGTGTGTGTAGATAAGTACTCTACGCTTGTCCATAAACAGAAGCAACATCACACACTTTCTATAACAAAGAAATGCTTAACACTGGACTGCGCTCGTCACTCCGAGACCTAAGACGTTAAGTCTCATAATGGCTAGTCATTTTAAGCTTTAATCGCCTTCAAACCGAAACACAATAGTGCTTACACACTGATGCATAGCGGCAAAAATAGACAAAGCGGTGGTACCGACCCAGACGACCTTTCGGAGCTACCACTTAATTTAATTGCAAGTTTATATATTATCTGACGGTTTTTAATGCCACATTGTCAAGCGGGTCCATAAGTACACTTTTCTTAGTTTTTAAAACCGACGAAAAAACTTCTCTTCTCTCGTTCTCACATCGTCTGCATATATTATTTTCTATGTTCACGCATAACTACACCAAATGTGGACCGATTAGTATGATTATTTTTCATTCGAAAGAGTATAAGCTCAAAGTAAAGAAATTCCATCCTTATGGGGGTGACATTGGGGATGAAAGATTCAAACTTCAACATTTATGCACCGAATTTGACAATTCTTTCATTAAAAATAGTGAAATAAAATATTTCAACAAAATTAAAACCGACTCAAAAAATTTACAAGCTAAAAATGAGTCGGTGGTATTGCAATGTAATGGTAGAAAGGTTTAGGTAGAAAGCACCGACTCAAAATTGTTTTTAGCTTTTTAGTCTTTAGAGTCAGTTTTTTTGTTAATAAGTTTTGTTAGTCCAAGTCAGTTGTTTTAATTTTAAACATTAGGCACTGTCAACATTAATAAATATTCAATTTCTCAGCGGACGGATCGTTTCAACGGTGTTTAAGTTAACACAGACCTGTCATATGATAAATGGTTTATGAATATGAATTTTTTCATTATAATTAATTGCCTTTCCACTGTTGTTAAATTGTCTGTCAAGGTGATTTTTATCAAGGTATTAACGTTGTACAGCCCAAACAATAAACATGTCTTCTGCCGTAATCAGAAGACGTCAATTAAATTTCAGTATTCATTAGCCATTTCGTAGAATTAGATTATCTCAGAGACGACACTTTAAATTAATTTGGTACTTAGTAATACTGATGGTCACGGGCCTCATCTGCTTATAAGAGGGGTTAGGCCTTAGTCCACGCTCACCTAATCCGAGTTGGCAGATTTTACATACCTTCGAAAATCTTAGAGAAAACTTCTCAGGTACGCAGATTTCCTCACGATGTTTCGCTCAATGCGAATATCATAATCAACAATAATAATAAAACTAAGCGACATATAACAATGAATACACAAGTGAACAAGAAATGTCACAGGCTTGTGAGTCTTGGAGCTGGTTTCGAATCTGCGCCTTTCGTCTCAACAGTCCATACCACGCCCCACTGAGCTATCGCTGCTTCTGTACCCAGTAACATAGCATAAATCATTTTCTGTACTCAGTAACGGATCGTAAAGCGTTAACTGGTTTTGAGTGTGGAATTCGAATTCTAAGAAATTGACTTTTTCTAGCTTGGTACGGTAAAATGACTACACTGAACTTGGGGTTCAGCACAATGCAGACCAAATATAATGTCAACTGTCAAGAGACGTGTCCCTCGACAGTCTATGCCGGGCTGAAGTTACTAGCTGACCCCGCGACAGGCCTGTACAAGCCACGAGGGGTTTTCACCATGTGGACAGTTACAGACTCCATTAAAATTATTAAAAAAAAAACCCGTAATACTCCGGTTCGCCCCACACCATATAATTAATGCTAGGTGGTGACTTACCTGTGAAGATCCACAATGATCCTTATTCGTATTTACCCATATAAACATGTTCATGTAAAATTTCATAAAGTTTGACGTAGTTTGTATATGGAAATTAAATCGAAAAGAAACACTGTCATAGGAACACATATTATTAATTCTCACTATCCAACATACACACACACACGCTTCGATATTTTTTTTCTGTAGCAACAAGGGTTGGTAACAAAAGTGAAAACGAATTACAAATTCTAACAATGTACCAGGAACCCAAAAATGTGTAAGAGATGGCCCGTGACGATAACACTCAGGGTTGCTTTCAACGTGCGTTTATCGAGCAGCATCTGATTCATGGAGCGCTGGTAGTTTTTTTTTCGACATACCTGAGATTATCTCTGATCCCCTTTTATTGTTTGTTTGAAAGAAGTACTCGGTTAGCTATTAATTTCGATGTGACTCTATTTTATGGGTGACAAGCAGAAGTAATGAACCATAGATAATAATGTACACTGGGTAATTTTATAACCGACTTAAGTGTGATTAATCTTACTAATGATTCCTAAATGTGTTGTAATAAATCTGTTAAAACTGAAAATCAACCCATGAGCGTATGTCAACAGGATCACTCGTCTTACCAACTTATAGTATTCGCAATGCAAACCTGTCAATTTGTATTGTAATAATAGGCTTTTACTTATATCCCTAGATATTTTATATAAGAACAAAAATTTACAAAAATTCGGGAGTCGGTTTTTATTGTTGTTATTTATCTTCTGTATTGTATAAGGGTTATATTATCAAAATATTTCATAGCACCAACAACTTATTTTGTCAATTTACGCCTTTTAATAATTAAATCTTTCCGTCCAGTTCTTTGATTTTTTTCTAAAAGCCGAACGGGGATTTACAGACAAATACTTTAAGTCCATAATTATATAATTTAATTTCCGTATTCTGATCTCTGATATTTTCCCAAATGCCAATTTTCAAATCTGGGTTAATATTTGAGCGGCTGCAAAACCAATCCCGCGCTTTATATAATTTTCTTGGCCGCAACTGAACTGTCAAAGTATGGATTTCTGGACTAAATTCTGTGGTAGTTGTAATGGTCGTTATCATGATTTTATTATAGTTATAATTAGACGTAGGTCTCTAAAGAAGTCTAGATTCTAGTCTGTGAAACATTGCTTTACTATTTCTACTGCCAGACAGCAGTGTGCAAGTTACTGGTGTGTACCGGTTTGAAGGAGAAATTAAGGGGGCCTATTTACAACTATCGTTTAAAAATATCCGCCAAATAACGTATACCAAACAGCTTATCTAGGAAGCACTGTATAATTACGCTGTTATTTTGTTTATTTTGCTATGTATCTTATATTTTTAACGTTTAATTGGACATTCTGCGTAAGCGTTAAGGTTACTAAAATAAATGGACAATTTAACATCTAATGTTTCAGGTTAACGAGCGCAATGCGGTCTTAACGTTGTTTATAAAGCAGTACTGTGATTTCTTAGGACCAATCAGACGAATACATACATATTACATATTATGTAATTAAATAATTACTCGATAATAAAACTCAGTGTTATAAAATAAATATTGCTTTCTAACTAAGACAATCAATCACGCCTTATCAAAAACAAGTTAGTGTCCGTCGGTGTCACAAGCGATTGCAAAATGGTGACATCAGCACGATACTCATATCGAGACCACCAGGCGCGCATGAACGGTCAACGGTCGTCTGGTATAGAGTTAGCATAAACATTTATGTGCATTGCATAGTAGGTTATGCGATCCTAGTAATGTTAATATTTTTATGTAGGCAGGGTGTACTCTAATTAGTCGACGAAACATTCCGGTCATATCAAATTTGCCCGCAATTATTATTGCGACCATCGGGTGAACCTCTTATGATATTTTATGTATATAATATATGCCCAGTATGCCCTCAGGGAATTGATATTATGCTAGTCAATTTATGGCCCGTACGCAACAGTGATACGTTGATTTTTGCCAAATACTACGCGTGGCTTTATCCATTTGATATAGATATTTGTTTATTTTACAGTTATTTAGTTCATAGTATTCAGATTATTATAACCTGCCATCATATTCTTCTCACGTATTTTAAGATTGATTCTTAGGTTCATCTTGTTCTTTAGTTTGAACATCTTATGAATTTAAATCTTCTTTGCAAGTGACAATTCGCATACTATTTTTGCAACATTGTATTAGAATGAGTACTTCATACACAAAATGATGGTGCGGTTGTAACAACATTGTTTACATACTAGTAATGGAATTAAAATGTAAATTAAACTACCTTGTAACTGTTAAATTGAGATGCAAATATTTTTCGTACTTATAAGAAACACATGTTTAAGAATTTAAATAGTTCTACACCGTTTTAAGGAACTTCTTGATATGTTATTCACCTTTTATAGTACATGTAAGCGTTATACACTGTGTATATGTGTGTGACTGTTGGGTGTATTTATTTATACATGAAGTAGGTAACTTAGACCCGCGATTCCAATTCAGTAAAATCTCGTAATCGATGTAGCTTATGCAAAGACTTGTATTTAATGTATTCTATTAGACGGTATGTTTAGTAGTAAAATTACGCCACACAACGCTAAAATTTGACAGGGCGCGGGAGAGGGGTTCTAGTTAAAAGAAAGCGAGATGGTAATATTGAGTTACGGTCAATTGGCCGTAACTTAGTGGCGTAATTTCTATGTACCGCGCAGCTGGTCTAGTAATAGTATACATTTGAAGTCATTGAGTTTATGAAACATTTTAGATGATTCGAACGTTTAGTTTATTACTTTTATTGACCTTTTATTTATTAGCTTTCGATGACTTCGAGATTAGCAAGTCGCTCGCCTAAAAGTAAAGTAAAAGTAATCAGAACTTAGAATTATGAAGTAAGTGCTGCATGGCACTGAACTACGCTCGCCACCCCGAGACATAAACTGTTAAGTCTAATAATGTCTAGTAATTTCACTGGCTTCAATGTCCTTCGAACTGGAATAAACAATGCTAACACACTGATACTTGGTAAAAATTGACAAAGCGGCAAAATTAAGTTAAATTAAATTAATTTACTAAAATTATTAATTAGTAATTTAAATTACTTAGCTAGGCGGCCGCCGACCTTTTGCTTCACATATTTCAAGACTAGATATTTATAATAATAATCGCACGCCTTCCAAAGGCCCGGGACTCTGTAGTCCCGAGATTATGGTATGACATAAATAATAATACTAGCCCTGTATTATATACGTTCCACTGTTGGGCACTGGCCTCCTCTACTGAATGAGAGGAGTTAGGCCTTAGTCCACCACGCTGGCCTAATGCGGGTTGGCAGACTTTACATACCTTCGAAATTCTTATGAAGAACTTCTCAGGTATGCAGGTTTCCTCACGATGTTTCCTTCACCGTTAAAGCAAGTGATAATTAACAATTACACACGTAACTTAGAAAAGTCAGAGGTGTATGCACTTGGGGCTGGTTTCGAATGTGCGACTTTCGTCTCGACAGTCCATACCACTCCCCGCTGAGCTTACAAGCTCACAAACATGCAAAAGTGTACTGAAATATCTATACTGTTGCAAGACTATAGATGGACAAGATCGTGCGCGACCGTCCTTCGGGGTACAAGACGTTGGGTGGGACGAGGTTCTCTAGATGTTAGCGGGGGCGGTTGCATTTGTTTCCTTTCCCCGCTGCACAAACCGCCCCCGCTAACATCTAGAGAACCTCGTCCCACCCAACGTCTTGTACCCCGCAGGACGGTAGCGCACGATCTTGTCCATCTATACATAAAAGTGTCGTTGCTAAGCAGGCGAAAAGGCGAGAGGAGTGTCAAATTCGTGTAGCTTCAGGTGTCATATAAACAGATATGGCGCCGTTCGTACGAGGAACTATTTGTAAAGCTTGCAAATAACATCGCCTTATCTGATCCACTTTGGCAGAATGTATGTCTCAAATTGAGTTGAGTTGCTGATTCTATCATTAAAGAACATCTAATACTTTTACAAGGTGGTAGGTCCCTCGTTTGTGAGAGGCCGGCTGGCTTGGTGCCACCGCTTTGTCTATTTCTGCCACCAAGCAACAGTGTGTAAGCACTGTTATGTTCCGGTTTGAAGGACATTGCAGCCAGTGAAATTACTGGGCATTATAAGATTTAACACCTTATGTCTCGGGGTGACGAGCGCAGTCCAGTGTCATGCAGTGCTTTGTTATTTAAAGTTCTGTGTGGCGTTGCTTCTGTTTATGAGCAGGCGCGGCGCTTATCGTCAGGCGAGCGACCTGCTCGTCTCGTCATTCAAGCTAATAAAAATAAAAAATACTAGACTGCCTCGGTGGCGCAGTTGTAATGCGTACGCGTTACGACTGAGGCTGACGCTGAGGTCTCGGGTTCGATCCCTGGGTCGGGTAAGAGTGATATTGGGTTTTTCTATTAGTAATGCTCAGTATCAGCCCGGAGTCTGGAATTTGTGCCCGGTATGGCGATGGCTCGCCCCCTATCACATCAAAGGACGGATATACGCTCGGCGTAATGTGGGTGTACTGGTTACTCCTCTGCCTACCCCTTCGACGATTACTGGCGTGAGTACGTATGTATCTAATACTATACTACTACTATTATAAATGTGAAAGTCTGGATGTTTGTTAGTCAATCACGCCTTAACAGCTGAATTGTTTTGGGTGAAATTTGGCACACAGGTAGACCATAACCTTGGGGGCTTAGCGATCGAGTATTTTTTGCAACCACGTTAACTTCGATAGATATTTTTTTAATATTAGCTTGAGTAACGAAACGAGCTCGCCTGGTGGTAAGCGCCACGCCTGCCCATAAACGGAAGCAACACCACACAGAACTTTGAATTAATTTACTAAGTAATTTCTCTGGCTTAAATGTCCTTCAAACCGAAATACAACAATGCTTTCTTACTGTTGCTTGGCGGCAGAAATAGACGGCGCAGTGGTACCAATTCAGACGGCCTCTCGCAAACGAGAGACCTACCACCTTGTAATATATAGTGATAATCAGATAAAACTGGTTATGCACGACAAATCGAGTCGACAAAATAATTTCATGTTGCATATGCTCAGCCCCCTGGATTAGGACAAATGCAAATTTTTGTCCTGGAAAAGTCCATTACGCGGGTTGTGATACACTTACCATCAGGCGTAGCGTAGTCACTTTACCGAGTCTTTTTTACATGGTAAAAAACCCGCCATAGTGGTCCGTTCAAGCGACTTCCATAAATTACAGTTTTCTGTGATATCCTCGCCTGTGTCGTATGAAACCATCTATTCATTTAAGTGGAGCGTTGTCTCATATGACTTGCTGATACTGTAAAAGGATAAACTGCCATAACATCTGTCACCACTACTTCAAATCATTAGTAATTATTTCTGAACTATTAAGTTTAAAGTCAAAGTAAAGGTTGTCTGGAAGAAATCGCCGTTTGCGATATGGCCGCCCATTGTATCACCCTTACTGTATGATCCTCGTTTATAAGCAACCTACTTTATTTGATGTGAAAGAATATTCTATCTATCTATCTAGTCAACTAAAATTAAAATGTTTATTCATTACAATAGCAAGTGATTTCTGTTACCCTCATTTTATTCGATTGGCACATCCGAAAATAAAAGCTTGCATTCCGGGCGGTGCTAGATTCCGAAAAAAGCCCATTGTAAGGCGGAAGGGGCGTGGCGGCGGCTGGGCGGGGCTTCATAGATAGCAGATGCGAGGCCGATCCGGTGACGTCACAATGGTTGGGGATTCGGGAGCGCGTTATATTGTTGTTCTTTTTTCGAATTGCTATTATTTGGCAGATATTTTCTTTTTTTATTCAATGAATACACAGACATACATATACGCACTCACGCCTCTAATCCCCGAAGGGGTAGGCAGAGGTGTAACCAGTACACAGACATTTCGCCGAGCGTATTTCCGCTCCTTATCTGATAGGGGGCGAGCCTATGGCCATACCGGGCACAAATTCCAGACTCCGGGCTGATACTGAGCATTTCGTAATAGAAAAACCTAATATCACTTTACCCGACCCGGGGATCGAACCTGAGACCTCAGCACAGCAGTCGTACCGCGTACGCATTACAACTGCGCCACCGAGGCAGTCACACTTTGTTCTGATGTTTAAATATTAAGTAATTAAAATTTTCCGTAAAATTAAGCTTACACGATAATAAATTACAACACGTTATTAAAAAGTAACATATAGTTACAAAACATATTGCATGACATTTAAAAACGTAATAAACAACACGATTGATTGAAACATCCGGTATGTATGTGCACACGGTATGTATATTTCATTTGCTTTATATGACACTTAAGCTCACGCCTTTATCCCCGAACGGATAAGCAAACTTTATCCCAAACCTAACTATATATAAATGAAAACTAACAACTCCAAATGAAAAATAAATCCACAAACTGCAAAAAACAATTACACACAGAAATAATAATTAAACAATGAAATTAAAACGAATGATAACCAAGTCCCGTTAGTATATTAAACACAATCGATTATCGCGATTGTGCAGTAACTAAACGATTAAAATCGTTTAATTTATGCCTAATATCGGCGGTTGTCGATTGTATCTCGAATTGGATGGACCCGTCGGACGAGTCGTAAAGATGGCTGTATCGATAACTTATGCAATGTTTGCGAAAAGTTAACGATTTATATAAGACTTGATTGTGATAAAGGTGACAATCAATTATCGATTTTCGAATATTTTGAATTATGAGGAATATGCAGAGGGGCTAGCACGGAAACTTGCGAAAAGTTATTCAAGCTGTCATCGACGACAATTTCTATGAGATTTTGGTACAGCGCCTCTATCGTACGTAAAAGAAACTAATATATATGGAATATAGACCAATGATATTTAAGGAATTATCTATCGAGCCCTCATATTACGATTTCGATAGTTTTCCGTGCTAGCCCCTCAGGGTTGTAATAATTATGTTAAATGTGTTTAATTTGATTGTAGAATGTAAGAGTGGAGTGTAAGTGGGCTATCAACATCTTAGACCTAAAGCCAACCTTACCTGCACGTGGTAGGTATACTCTGCTGATTAATGGACGGTCAATGGCGGTACTTGGTTCTGTTGCGGGTTGTAAGTATCAGACGGCGCGGTGAGACACCCTAAAAAATACCAAAACCACCGTCATATTATGATGCGAAGACTGAACACGGCATTGAGTCGGGAGAACGCCAGGCAGAAAGAATAAAGTAGAATAATTTGTCCAGACGCATCTATACAAGGAACTGCTATGTTGTTTAATCAAAAGATATGATTAACATAGGATTTATTCTATATATGTTGACATGATGATTGGCCTGCTCACGGCAAAATGACTGCAATGCCGTGTATATTGGAAAGTACTGGGTACAGTGTATTTCAAATATAATGTCTATCGACAAGAGTTAATAGCGTGTCTCGATGGTCGCCAGAATAATGTCCGCCTAAAGTTATTGGATATACACTGGTTGACCACAGAACGCGAAATATAAATAAATTTCGTGATTCAACACAAAGGGACTTGTGAATTTAGCTCCAAGCCGCCGTGAGTTAAGCTGACGTCGTTCCAGGGTACTAGTCACAATATTTTAACAAAGTCAGTTGGTGGACTGTATAGAAGATGTGAACTCATCAGTTAATTTGTAAATAAATCTATCCTTGCCTATTTAATCAGAAATAAAAAGTTCAAAATCAAAAATACCTCAACACGTACCAAATCCCATCAAAATTGTACGTAACTGCGATACAAACAGAAAAAATGCCATTATGCAAACGATTAGTACAAATCGATTTTAATCTCAGTTAATCGTGGACCGAGCGAGCCGGCCGATCGAGCCGATTGCGCTCTCGATCGTAAACTGGTCAACATTATCGACATGCCTCCTCCCTTACAACTTTAATATTTAAATACACATCGGATTGTTTGCTTTAATTGGATGTGTATTGTTTTCTATTATATGTAGGGTTTTTTTATAGCATAGGCCGATAAACGAGCAAGTGGGTCACCTGATGGTAAGCGATCTCCACCGCCCATGTACACTTACAATAAAGAAAAAATATGGGCGCGTTGCCGACCTTGGATGAAGGGATTAAGGGATTGGGAAGGAGAGGGGATTTGGGCCTCCGGATATCTCACTCACCGTACGAAACGCAGCAGCAAGCTGCTACTTTGCGTCGGTTTTCTGTGAGACAGTGGTAACGACCCAGACGAGCCGGCCCATTCACGCTGTAGACAAAAGTGTCTCCAGCGTGGCACTACCACTCATAAAATTTGCGATTATGGATAAAATTACGATGACGAGGTGATAGGCCCTTCGTATACGAGAGGCTGTCTGGGTTGCTACCACCGCTTTGTCTATTTCTGCCGCCAAGCAGCAGTGTGTAAGCACTGTTGTGTTCCAGTGTGAAGGAAATTGAAGTCAGTGAAATTACTGGGCATTATTACTTAACATCTTATGTCTCGGGGTGACGAGCGCAGTCCTATGCCATGCATTGCTTTGTAATTCAAAGTTCTTTGTGATGTTGCTTCTGGTTATGGGCAGGCGTGGCGCTTACCATCAGGCGAGCCACCTGCTCGTTCCGTCATACAAGTTAATAAAAAAAATCCTCTTCGTTTGTTTTTTAATAAAAGACTATTGCAATTAGTTTAAAAGTTTACTAGCTTTTGCTAGGGGCTTCGCCTGCCTGAAGGCTTTTCTGGGATAAAAAATATCAATCCAATCAAATTCATAGTCTAATTGTGTGGCAAATATACCTATAAAATCCTTGGTGCGCGAGTGCAACTCGTACTTGACCATTTATTTATCTGTTTATACAGCGGCGCGTATTATCAAATCCAATCCCGAGCAATTCCTATATTGAATTTTTTAAATTATTTTATAAGCAACAAAAAATTATACGCAAAAGAAACCCTTTTATTAAAATACAATCAAAATTGGTTCAGATATGTGCCCGCAGTTATGACTTTAAATGTTGGTATGAGGAAAAGTGGGTTCGTAGTAGGGATATCTCACTATCTCGCTTGCACGCGTGCATCATAATGAAGATTTTACACAGTGACGTCAAAGTTGGCGTCGTCTGTCATTTGACAATTACCCCTTCTACAGGATTTGAACGGCTTCTAACGTATTTATTTTTGGTCCGATTTATAAAATTCTTTCTGTAATAGATTTTGAGTAACGTAACTTATTGATTTAAATAATTAAAAAAATCTAGTCAACTTCAATAGGGTACTATTCAGTTTCGATCAGATTGAAAATTGAATTCCAACACCGAAAGTGGAAATTCTTAACGCACACAGAATGTTAATGTCCAATTAAAAACGCTACGACCTACTGTTGAATATTCAAACACGCTGTATTAATATAACATTAAAAGATAATTTTAAAATTGTTATGGACGTGTCGAACATCTTTGTTTTATGACCTCATAAAAATATTAGGCCGTTTAAAGATATGCCTATCGCTATCAGCATTCTGATACCCTAAACCTGTGTACATGTTTTTTTTGTCGGAACACAACAGTGCTTACACACTCTTGCTTGGCGGCAGAAATAGACAAAGCGCTGGTACCAACCTAGCCGGCCTTTCGCATACGAGGGACCTACCACCTTGTATTAAGACGGGATAACACCAGGCAGAAAGAATATCTTCAAAACCCAAATCGCGTTTGCGGTTATCCATTGTGGAGTTCCCATTTTCCCTTGTACTCCATCATGACATTTTAATCAAATTTATATGATTCTACCATTGGAGTAAACCCTATCGAATACAATAAGAATCATCCAAATCGTGCAACATTTGGCGGAGTTATGCGCTAGTATTGTTGTTAGTTACTTTAGAGTGGTATTGAGTGGTAGTGGTATTGAGCCACGCTGTAGACAGTTTTGTTTTGAAATCTTTTAAGATTTTTTTTAGGGAATTAGTTTGAAATATCTTTCGTGGAGCAAAGGGGACTAGACTTTAAAACGAGAGACCTTAAGTTTGATCCCCGCACCGAAATAAACGTTTGAGGCAAATAAAACCATATTTTTAATTCCCACCTCAACTTAATTTTAAAGATACAAACCGGCAATTAATTTACGACTCCCGCTACCGGATCGTATCCACCCTTCAAGTGACACAGCGTGAACATAAACTCCGTTTTGTTCCACTTAAATCAATAATTCTAAGTCATTATACCACCAATAAAAGCTGTTTTAATGATCAATAAAATTCTATAGCTTTTCATATTAATTTCTTAGATAAGTTTCTTGTATAACTATTGCAATTGAATGTGTACTCTATCACTGTTAATTAGAGTTGGTTTTAGTATAAGAAGGTAATTGTGTAGTAAGGCTTGTCATTTTTGGTGTTGCCGTACGGTTTCTGCCCCCCGTGGTGAGGGTACCAAAGGTCAGTAGACTGTGCTGTTATCTGGGTATTTAAACACGTCTCACAGGTAGCGAGATAAAAGGTGATATATGATGATGTCAGTCACTTGTTTGAGGGTGTGGGATATGGGGAATTTGTGGGATAGTCCTGCACAGATTGGCTGTCCTCATCAAGGCTCTCTTAGACTATGCAGAGGGTCTTGAGCACACAGTTTATTGCGCTTTCAGAAACTATAAAAAGAAATTTCTTATTTATATTTTCATCACTTATATTACTGTCAAAAGGTTAAGCTAATTGTTTTTAACGGACTTAAAAAAAGGAAGGTGTGGTCCCATATAAATTTGGTTAAGATCTGTTAACGGAGTACGGAGTAAAAAAGGAAACTCCTCAACGTATAACAGCACTGTGATGGCGATTGTGTTGTTGTATTGAAATTTACATTCACTTTTACCCGATCCGGGGATGGAACCCGAGACCTTAGGACAGTAGTCGTAACGCATGGATACGCATTACAACTGCTCCACCGAGGCAGTCCAAATTACAGTTTTTTTCTAAATGATGTCGGGGCTTTAAAGTGTCACTTTTGTGTAATTAAACACTAAAGTGACACTTTAAAGACTGCCTCGGTGGCGCAGTTGTAATGCGTACGCGTTACGATTGAGGCAAACGCTGAGGTCTTGGGTTCGATCCCCGAGTCGGGTAAAGTGGTATTGGGGTTTTCTATTACGAAATGCTCAATATCAGCCCGGAGTCTGGGGTTTGTGCCCGGTATGGCGATAGGCTCGCCCCCTATCACATCGTGGGACGGAGATACGCTCGGCGAAATGTGGGTGTACTGGTTACACCTCTGCCTACCCCTTCGGGGATTACAGGCGTGAGTGCGTATGTATGTAAACTAGTGTTTACATAAGATACTTATTTACGCAGATACATCAACATAAATATTTTTTAAACTTTAGTAAGTTTAAAAAATATTTATCTGTTGATGGCTTGATACTCGTATTTCTTATTATTCTATCAAAATATGTTGTTATATATATATTAAATTCATATGAACTTCAAAGCTAGCTCTAAAAAAACAATCTTCCGTGACTCAAAATTGACATTGTGTGGATCCTTTTCATTAAACTACGTCCAATTAAAAGAGCAGCATTATAACATTGTCGAGAGATGTAATTTTCTTTCCAATATCTGCGTTACCGTTAGATTTTACCAATAATTTTTCCAATACGTTTACTTTATTGAGCAACACGAGTGAGTGTGGATGCGTTTTAGTAAGGACTTTCTTGAATAATAAACATTTCAAGGCTATTATAATCAGCTGTAGACAGCTTTGTCTACAACATGAATGGGCCAGCTCGACCGAATTGTTACCATTGTCTCACAGAAAACCGACGTAAATTATTAGCTGGCTGTTGCGTTTCGTACGGAGAGTGAAATATATTGGAACCCAAATCACCTGCCCTTACTATTCCCTTAATTATCCTTTTTATTTAATGTTGGCCGCGGAAGAGTACAAAAGCGTCCCCGCAGCCCTGACCGAACAAGCGCACCCGGAGGAACATCGTTGGTGGTTTTATTCCGTGGGAGTCGGACATACCCGCCCCAGCCGACCATGCGGTGGGTTAGTACCCATAAAGGGTTTCCCAACGTTAAAAAAGGGTAATCATGGCTGGTAAAGATCACTTACCACTGAATATGCTACTGACTGTGACCCACTTGCTCGGTTGCGGCCCTCTGTTTTAAAAAGCATTACTTATTGTTTTCGCTACCAAATAAATAATTTATGGCAGTGCACACTGCACATACACTCTTAATGTAGCGACAATAACGACATTTCAAAAAACTGGTCAAAAGCAAATCCGACACTCGCCGCGATCTCAAAACTTTTTGTTAGTTTTATAATTTCAAAATAAAATCGAAACTTATTATGCAAGTAGGCCACTAAGGGCACGTCAATTACATTATTATTACCTACATAGAAAGACTCTATCAGTAATTCGCAAATGTGTGGACAAGTTTGAGAAGGAGCACCGAGAAACTTAGTCGTAGTTCTTTATTTTTTATAACTAAATTATTCAGTGAACACATCAGTCTGTTATCTATATATAGTTCAGAAGATAGAGCTCTTTCAAGATAGGACATACATACAGATGGACGGTGTAGGGTAATAGGATTCCGTTAGTACACTTGGATTCAGAACCATAAATTGGGATAAGTACTTATATGACTATGAGATCGCGGAATCAAATCAGACATCGATTAATATTGGAAGCACTCGCCCGTTCCCAATCCCTTATCTTTAAGCTCGGCAACGCCGGTCAGTCCATGTTTCTTCTGATATTGTGAGTGTACATGGGCGGTGGATTAATATCCACCGGCATAACCGGCATGATGGTAATCCAACAGGTAACCACTTGCTCGTTTGCCGGTTATGCTATAAAAGACATATGTTTCGCTTTAGTTCGTGGGTCAAATGCAAATTTGGAACACCAATCGTCAAATACCCTTGTTTATTTCATCAAAAGCAAAGTGTTAAAAATACACAAGTAAACATGGCCACCCTCGCGTTCCGTTTCACGCAGCGCACGGACGCTACTGTTCAACCCCCTGCCAGTACAACACTTGGTGTTTTTTACATATTTTATACGCGACGCGGTAGCGTGGCACGAAACGTAAACTCAAAATAAAATATTTATTTTAATTATAATAACTTTTCTGTCTAATTGATTCGGACAGTTTGGCTCCTTGATAACAAAAAATATCTTTGGTATGTGGCATTGAATATTCATGTAATACTTTTTTATGTTACGTAATTTTGTTTGTGTGAGACATATTGTATTTAGTTATATTTTCAATAGACTGATGTAGGTTTTAATGCATTTGATCAAGCTAGTCCGGTGGATTGCTATGCATAAACAAATAGAGTGACTTGCAAATAAATTAAGCAGAGTTTCTACTTAATCTGACTTGATTTTATAGAATTCACGGTGTCGTGTCGTGGCCTGGGTATCTACGCACTCACGCATGTAATCCCCGAAGAGGTAGGCAGTAGTGTACAGTACACCCACATTTCGCCGAAATTATTTCTTCCCCATGATGTGATAGGGGTCGAGCCCATCGCCATATCTAGCATTTCGAAATAGAAAAACCCAATATAACTTTTTCTCGACCCGGGCATCGAACCCGAGATAGCACAGTAAACCGCGCACGCATTACAACTGCCCCACCGAGGCATTCTGTAAATTTTTACCAATATTCATATTAATTGACCCGGGTTCTTTTGTTGATTAGCAAATGACATGGCTTTATGGTGGGGGAGGGGGGACCTGATACATCGTTTTATCCGACTGGATGGGGACCACCGTACATATGGTGAAAAACCCGCCATAGTGGTTGATTCATATGAGTCGCGTTTCTGGGTCAGCTAGTGCATATTCAGTGACTTCAAACTGGTATCATTCTGAGACTGGAGATGCGATGGCTCTTGGCAATCGATATTTGGTCTGTTGGTACTTAACAGTCAGTCAGTCAGTCAGGTCCAGTGTACTCACTTTGGCGTGCGAGGATAAAATACATCGATTTAACTTTGATTAATTAAATATTTTCTATTGATTGTGCATTGATACACATCACGATATCCAGATTTTAGATTATTTTCTTGATTAATTTTAATGCTCTACCATACTTAAATATATATAGGCTTATACCTATATACTCTGAGAGGGTAGGCAGAGGTGAAATTAGTAAACCCATGGTGCGTAAGCTTTTAATAAAATCTGAACTGAGAAACACATTCTCAGGTGTCGATTACTTTCATCAACCTGGTAGAATTATTGAAAACTTTACCATTAAACCATAGATTACAGTCTATTATAATCTGTGGCACCAAATTGTCTATGCCACGATGCATAAACACAGAAGCCGCAATATAAAAAAGGTCCCGCTTCACAATTATGTCAAATTCGATTTGACACATTGATGAACATGTTCGATGTTCGGATTTGACGGTGCTACGTGGGTGGGCCAGCGGGCGCGGATTTTTCCCTTTAGTTTTTTTTTTCTCTGACCGCTGTAGGGCGATGACTAACAAGCTTTCAATAACTAGCCACCGGCGAAGCGTTATAATCGCTTCTGATTTGTTTTTGGCGGCAAAAAATTAGGATAATATGAAAAATAAATTCCAATATTGTTCTGTGTTTTAAGTTATTTATTTTAGGAGATTATAAATTACCTGAATAGGGATGATATGCTTTTATACACGATGCATTAGAATCCTGTATAGGTAAGGTAGTTGCTTTCAGTTGCTGTCATATAGCAATTTACTTGGGGTACAAACGTGGCTCTATTTGCAAATATGATGTTTTCATTACTCAGCACTTGACTCTATATATGAGATAGATAGCTAGATAGATAGATTTTAGTCTATGAATGTCTAATTGATGTTTCGCAGCTGTTAACTACATATTATTTGCATAGGATTAAGTTAAATAAACCAATAAAGTTAATTTATGTCATAATATTTCTGATAAATCTCTATGGTCATTCAGTCAATTAACAAACAATTAATTTATTTTAGCTTTTTATACAGTGTATACAACAGTGTGACTAAATAGCCTTGTAAACTATGGACAGTGCTAAAAATAATAATTTATTATACATTAACAATGTAACATGCCGCTCAAAAACGAAACAATAAGTCCAAAATGGCCGCTCAAAAACTGTTTCCCGCCAAAAGAACTGTCAAAGTGACATTCCCGTGTGGTGTGTGAGTGCGTCTCGGAATGTTCTCAAAAGCATGGTGACACTGATGCCGTGTGGCTACCTCGGTGGCGCCTCGCCGCGCTGCAGCTTGGAGCACGCCGAGCCAAAGGTCTGATATCTATCTGATGAATGCCTTAATCACACGATACAAATGCTATTCAAAAGTAGCCATTGTTGTAAAACAAAACAGAAACAAAATTGCAATGACCTTTGTAATAGAATGATAAAATCGATATAAAACTACTTATCAAAGTTTTAATCGAATGATTTAAAAACAATAAATTTGAATATGTTTCTTAAATGGCTTATTTTAAATTTCGAAATGTATTTTGTGGTTGAGGTCAAATGAATTAGCACTGTATTTAGATAATTTGCACCAGTTTTTTGCATGATTTTATTGATAGAAATGCATGCTATTTTTAGTAACTTTTGCATGAAATAGTGTTCGCTCACCCATTCACGCTTAATTCTATTTTTTTCTTATTCTAGCTTGATTAAAATATTCATTTTTGTACAAATGTGTAAACATCTGTAAGATTTTATTAGAATTAAAAAACAAAATAGCAAAAAATATGTTTTTATAATATCATTATGTTCTTGGAGTAGATTTAAAATAAGTAAAGCATAATTATTATGGTCGCTCAATTTGTCTGTTACCAGGAGCTGAAACATAGATCAAAGAAAAAAAAATGTGTAGTCAAAAGACAAACGAAGACCTACATCAAATTAAATTTAAATCATAAAATGCCCAATTTAAAACAATGACTATACAGACAATACTAAACACCTCGTCATATCAGTAACAAGAGTCAAATTTTACAACGTCGAAACAAACAACTTCCAAGACATGCGCTCACATTACCTCATTCATAACGTGGGGGGACCATTAAACGGCCATAAACTGCGGGGTGGTAGACAGTGGGTCGTTAGCCACACGACACCAGGCCATCATGAATGTCGGGAGTTGTGTTCGCTCGATATATTCGGTCCGCAATCGGTAATTAGGCATATTATGCTGATAATAATAATGCACTACGAGTGAAGAATTTTAGTTGCTTATCTTGGGCGTGATAGTGACTATGGACAAGCTGGTACTGGGATATCAGAAGTGTTACTTATTTTTTTATTTTCTTGAATGACGAGGCAAGCAGGTCGCTCGCTTGATGGTAATTGCCATGCCTGCCCCTAACAGTAGCAACACCAGCCATAACTTTGAATTACAAAGTAATGCATGGCACTGCACTGACTTCGTCATCCTGACATATTAGATGTTAAATCTCATAATGCTCAATTATATCACCGGTTTGAAAGTTCCTCAAACCGGAACACAATAGTACTTACACACTGCTGTTTGATAACAGAAGTAGACAAAGCAGTGGTATCCACCCCTACCGCGACGACTGGGCCGCATGGTAGAGACTAGAGAACTTATCACATAGTAAAACTGGGGATGCGCAAGGTGGTACAGAAAGAAAGCATTGCATTTGTCGATTTTAAAGGGCAAAGGCTTACATATATTTCAGCAATTTCCTTCATTATAACAAATCATTTTCAAAATTTTTATTTTCATTCAAGATCATAATATCAGGACAACATTCCAAAAAACCGATAAACACCGCACTTGTAACCTCATTCACAAAACTATTAAAAAAACAAAAAGAACACGCTTTTAAAAAAAGAAGTGACAAATCGAACGACCTGTGTAATAGACAACCAATTTATCCAACACATAAACAACGAGCAGAGACAAAGGAATTAAAAAAACAAAAGCGAAAGCACGGAGAACACAAGCCACCCAAAGATAACAGCAATAAAAACAAATTTGTCCTTCTTGATGGGCGAACACGATGCGATTTATCGGGGATATGTCTCTCTTCGATGCGCCTTATTGTATCTTATAAGGACCCGAGCGTTTTGTTCTTGCATTTTATATTACAAAATGAGTCTATAATTGAGTTTTGGAATGTCTATTGTATTTTTTTTAATTTAGGTACATGTGAAAAATGTACCTCTATAAACTATCATGTTAACCCGCATTAGCCTGTCACTTACAGACTCAATCAGTGTTCATAATTGGAAGATAAAGAATTACATATATAAATAATCATGATGATATTATTCGCGCGTCTCCGCTCACGTGAAAGTCCTTTTCTTACTTTGTGCTAGAAGCCGTCTGGGTTGGTACCACTGCTTTGTCTATTTCTGCCGCCAAACAGCAGTGTTTAAGCACATTTGTGTTTCAGTTCGAAATACATTGTGAAATTGGGCATTATGATACTTTACATATTATTTCTCGGGGTGACAAGCGCAGTCCAATGTCACGCAGTGCTTTGTAATTCAAAGTTCTGTATTGAGTCGCTTCTGTTTATGGGCAGGCGTGGCGCTTACCATCAGGCGAGCGACCTGGCTCGTCTCGTCATACAAGGTAATTTAAAAATAATTGAGGAACGCGCAATAACACGATAATCCATTTAAGAAAAATTGTATGAGAAAATTAAAATTAAAATGGAAACAGAAACAGAAAGAAAGTAACACTATCAGCGTCTAATACGTTGGACTTTGACGCAAGCCGAATGCCTAAATTGCGATTAATTTGTACAAGTAATTCAAAGTATTTTTATAGCTATTGAGCGATCCTATTGAGTATAAATTGTAATGATTAAACATTCGAAATTCGAAATAGGCATTTTACTACTGTAATATGGCGGGAATGCAAATCGAATGTTCATCAATAAACTTTAATCGATTAATAATTTAAACGATTATAACTATTTAATGCAAAAGGCAAACAAAAACAAACATGTTATACCGAAATTTTAAAATTCTACGCGCATGTAACATTTTAATTTATGAACGAAATTAAAATAGCTTTCTTTGTGAGCATACAAAATGTATGATATTAAAACATTTTTATATCTTACGTAAATCACCTTAGTTTCGTAACTGTGAGAGTTTTTCAATCAAGCAATAAATAAACTGGAAGCAATGATAGAAATTTTATATAGCGATGTAGGATTAGTTACCTATTTTTTATAATGACTACTTTTTTTAAAGTATAATGGCTAATTCAAATCTTGTCATGCAAAAGTCTTGCACACCTTGCTATAAGTGTTTGTATGCAATGACTGTGTGTCTGTCACTGTTGACTAACGGTCATTTTTAATAAACATTCTTAGTTTGATTGCTGGCCTATACCATAAAAAAAACTACTCGATGCCCACATTTATGTATGTGATATATAAAATAATAATATAAAAATATATTTATATATAAAATAAAGTATGCCTGGGAGCTCTGGGCTCTTAATCTATTAGCTTATTTAAACCAATTTTCGTACGTTTTTTTGTTAAGTTATACTACTACATAAAACTTCTTTCAGATTTTTCCACCTCGTAGGTTAAAAGTTAGAGGGGGGGGGGGGGTATTTTTACAGCTTTGGACACGCATATCTCACAATAGTTATTTAACAACTTCTATATCATTTTGAGGACCTATCCAATGATACTATACATGCCTATGTGCAATGGAAAAAAGATCCCTCAATTATAGGTATGTATATATGTACTGAGAGCCACTCAATATTTTTTCATTGATTACCTTTATGTAGCGGTTCACAGCGGAATACACCTATAATCCAGATTTCATCCATATAGTGGTAAAAGACTCCGAGTAAAATGGCTGTGAAATACGAACGGACTGACTTGACGAAATTATAAAAGTTCCGTTTTTAACATTTGGCTACGGAACCCTTATTTATTAAATAACAGCATAATATTTAAACATCAAATTGGAATTTAACACAAGTTAATAATTGTATATAAATACTAGAAGAATGAATAAATAAAATAAAAAAAATAGAGAACGGTTTTTATCATACATCATTGCCTCACAGTACTAAATCATAAGATAACATAAAATGATATAGGTAAATTAAAATACAACTGAATACGCAATCAATCGGTCTGTCTTGGTCTGTCTCTACAAAACAGGTTTTACTATGCAACCATAAATCTCGGTACCTTGTAATTTCTGTTACCCTGGTATAATGTACGAAAGGTTATCCTCCTGGTTGGTGATGGATGGTTTTACTGGAATAGTCGACTCTCCAGCCATCTTCTTGCTTTCCCAGCTCTATCGGTTCCAAATTACAATGTTATCAAAACTTATCATTATCCAATGGCAAAATTTGATTTAACGTACAAAAAAGTGAAGAGTCCGGTACAATGCGAAACTCTTCCAGCTCATGTTGTCCTAGTATTTGAGCATCAAAATATTGGCAAATGCGATTTAAATGACGTCATTTATTACAATTGACAGAAAGGAATGCAGGGTAGCCGATGATTCCGGTATCACTAGGTGTATTATACTCTCCTAGTATATAAAACACCTAGTAACATGCCGGGCGCACACACGTCCGTGTAAATAATAAGGTGCAGCGATAACGTAGACAGATTGCTTTTAAACGCGGAAGTGTAAGCAAAGTTCCTCCTTCCTTACAATAAAAACAGTAGGTTGATAGAAAGAAAGATTTAAATTAAAGTTTTTTTTAGTGTAGATAGTTTCATCTACAACGTGGGTCGCCTCGACCACTGTCTTACAGAAACGGCAAAGGAGCAGCTTACTGCTTCGTTTCGTACGGTAAGTTCTTACTTATCCAGAGGGTCAAATCCCCCTTTCCTTCCCAATCCCTTAATTATACTTTTTTACTCTCTTCTACCATCAGATGACATACTTTCTAGCTTTTTTGCCACTATATTATAAAAAAGATAGCCAACATTGCTATCGTCGCTAAGTTCCGTTCAAGTTTTTAAAAACATACATAATATTTTTTCATTACCTCAGAGCAAGTGAGGCAGAGCTAGGGGTGTTTTTAATTAAACCTTTTGCGAGAGAGAATGTATTGGGAGTGGGGCTATTCCAAATGAATTTATTATGTACTAGCTTTTGCTCGTGGCTCCACCCGCTTGAATAGACTTTTCAAGCGTAGTAATTATTTACTAAATTCCTTAAAAACTGTCTACAAACCGTGATAAGTGATTAGTTAACCGTTTAAAAATAGTTAGTCAGGTAAAGTTCGGTAATTTTTTTAACGATAGCTCAGCGGGTACTGGCATGAAGTGTTGAAACCATCGAAATTAGGTTAAAACAAAAGTCGCAGGTTCGAAACCAGCCCCAACAGCATGCACTTCTGACTTTTCTAAGTTCATGTGGGTATTCATAGTTAATTATCACTGGTTTTGACGGTGAAGCAAACATGGTGAGGAAATCTGCATACCTGGTGTTCTCCCTAAGAATTTCAAAGGTATGTGAAGTCTGCCAACCCGCATTAGGCCAGCATGGTGGACTAAGGCCTAGACCCCTCTCATGCAGTTGAGGAGCCGTGCCAACCAGTGCAATGTGTATAATAGAGGGCTAGTATTATTGTTATAATCATTTCAATATTTTTAATTATAAATACCATATCTCCTGGGCACTTCCCGGAACGCCCGTAAAGACAAATCACGATAAAAAAAATGATGCCACATTAAAATAAATCACTATTAAAATTGACATTTTCACGCGATGAGTCAAAAAACGTACGTCTCTTATTAATATCGTACCAATATCTCGTCGTATTATCGGCGATCAACTCGCCCGGTTATAAATTCGAGAGTTTATTCTTATGGTGCTGGAGTGAGATAGCATGCTGAGCCCTAGATATGGTAACTCTGTTGTGGAAGAGTGACGGGTATATGGGTCTCGGATCGTAAATATAAAGTGAGATAAAACAATAAACGTATTACATTTAAATAAAGAAGCGTTTTGTCTCGGTGTTGCTTAAGAGGTATATGGTGTTTTAAATTAGAACCATAATTGGTTTAAAATATATTTCTTTCTTTCTGTCTGGCTTATCCCAGCTTAATATAGCTTATAGCAGCCAGGATGAGCCTTCTCATACCAGGTATTATATGGGGCGACCTGCCACCGTCTGACACCCACAACCCGCAACGAGAACCAAGTCTCACCATTGCCTCGTCCTTTACTGAGCAGAGTGTACGACGTACAAGTGAAGTTGGTTTTGGGCTTAAGTTGTTGGTAGCCCACTTACACTCCTTTGATATCAAACTGTGTGAGGCTAAATTATTGTTTTATTTCTTGGTCAAACGTCATTTAGAAAAACGGAGGTTACAGACATTACTTGAATTAATTAGTCAATGTCATCGATTTTTTTTTGTTTACGTGAAAGACATCTCGAGCTAGTTACTCGTCTGGGAAGTAGCGCCATGCACATTAGCAACACAGCAGTACAGGGCAATGCAGTGCTTTGTTATTCAACATTCTGGGTGCTATAATCACTGGTTACGGATATGTGTGACACTTATTATCTGGTGAGCGAGCTGTTCGTCTGATCATTCTGAGGAAATAAAAAAAAACAATTTTATACATTCATGGTTCATTACAAAGCTAAAATATTACACGTAAACAGGACATGCTGTGCAGTCCCGGTACGAAGGCGCACAGGCGCGTTGTCGCCGCGTAAAACGTATAAATTAGCCCGCGCTATCTGAGATCGGCCGGCCTCACACCTCGATAGGAATGCGCGCGCTGATTTACGTTCTTTCACACGAGTGGTATACTTTCTGGCGGTCATGTGCTCCTAGTACATCAGATGTTAGGACTTGGCGAAAACTCGCTGAAACCGCCCCGAATAAGTTGAGTTTTGAGTGAGTTGTGAGTTGTATGTTAGTGAGTGTGGTTGCCTCTGTTTTTTGGGTTTTTAAGTGCCGTCAAATAATTTATTCTTTAATAATTGATTAATCATTAATGCTGTCGTTAAGATAATTTTTTATCGCCCTTTATCGCCTCATTGGTCAAGTGGAAGTCTAGGTTAAGAAACCGTGACGCCATGGGTTTAAATAACAATTTGTTTTTATCAATAATTTACGATTCGAAAATTCACACATGGGTTGCCCGGGATTGGATTCTGTGTCCAGTGTGGCAATAAGCTCGCCCCTATCACATCGTGTAACGACAATTATAATTTAATGAGCCTGAAAATTATCTTATCATTTTAAAACCGTAAGCTGTAAAAAAACAAAAAAAAACTACAAACACTTTTACAACGAAGAAGTTGGGTGGGTACTACTTTTACGGTATTAACATCTAACATAAAGTACATACTATAAACATTGAAGTAAGACTATAAATTAATTCAAGTATATTTTATGAGTTTAATAACAATATATGTAAGAAGATCTTCATCTTTCTTCTTTTTTTTTAATCTCGATGACACCACTACACCGTTTTAAAGACGATTTTGCCAATTTCCAGTACTGAGGTAAATAAACAAAACTCTCAGAGTCGCAAAAAGTCCAACTGTCAATTAAGTAAATCGTACAATAATCTGACAGATCCACAAACTTTCAACCTGAGCAACCACTAACCACAAAATTTAATCTTTATCGTTCGTATTTATTTTTGTCAGATATACACTGAAAAACAAAAGTATAAAAAGCAAAGCAAAAAGCAAAAAAAAGCTTTCAGAGAATAAACTATTTTCTATGCTTATTAATTACCTATTCCGTCGCGCGTCGCTTACCAACTTGTAAACTTGATAAAGAAAATTATTCCTTTACAGTACCTACGTTAATTTAATTGATATTCAACCAATAAAGGTATGTTAAAATTATACCAAAACTACCAGGCGAGCATAAACACTAACGATGTGACAGCTCTAAAACAGACAGTCACCGAAACAAGCATTTATTACGATGTAACAAGTCGAATCACAGAAAAATATGTCCGCCGTAGTATATCACTTTGAGACGCAATGGCGCCCCCGAGTTGTTAAATAAATCCCACTTGATTTTATTAATGTTGTCCAAGTAATCTTGATCGGGCTGGGACGTTTAAAACTTTTATTATTTACAACATGAATTTTATCTGAGATCTTTTAGAGAGTTTGGGGATATTTTACCGTTACGACGTTTGGTTAATTTGGTTTGATAGTGGACTAGGGAAGTTAGGTTATTTCGAAGATTCTTTAGGAAAAGATTCATATTCATAAATTCTATATTGCTAAACGTTTTAGTTCCTTGAGGCCGAAACATTAATTAATTCGATAAATATGAATCGCTTATTCTTAAGACGAATAATAAATAATCAAAAAACATTTGCCTCCACAACCGAATTAACATAGTGGTAGAGCGACACTGATGACAGTTTTATTTACAACTATCTCACAGAAAACCAACGTGAAGTAGCATATTTTAAATATTACATTTCTAAAAATAAAACATTTATAAATATGAAAGTATAATCTTCCAATGCGAGGCCTAGGACCCAAGCCATCGGTGGTTAAGACCTCACAGTTAGGAACCTTCTGACAATGCGTGCCCTGTGTAACAACACCGTTTTCGAAATCTGGCTCTTGATCCAACGACCAATTGACCAATAATTTTATTACTATGATTATTATTCTGTAGATAAACAGGGATTGTTTGCGCAATATTTATTTTCATCGATTTATTTGAAGGATCCATATGCAAATTTAAAAAAACCGAAAGAGTTCTTTGCGAACTATTGCTGACGTTTCACATTAAATTAGGATTTAAAAGTCCTCAAAGCCTACTTCAGCTGGCTCTTAGGCCCATATTGCAGAACGATAATCAAGTGAGCTCTTTGCTAAGTGTCGATTTGTGTACACGTGATTAGTCCGTTTTGTTGGACGCCAAAAATAGACTAATCACGCCTACAAAAATCGACACTTAGCAAAGAGCTCACTTGAGTATCGTCCTGTAATACTAGCCTTGGAATATCAGTAGGCCAATTCTCGTAATTTTAAATGTTCAAAATATCATTCCGATCTAGTCTCAGCGTCAAGAAAGTTGCAAATGGCATCCTCTTAAACCAATAATCAACTACTAAAAGTTGACTGAAGCCAAAACGGTATAATGCTACTGCTAATGCTAGGGGCATTTGACGTTGATTATTGGTTTAAGAGAATGCCATTTGCAACTTTCTTGACGCTGAGACTAGATCGGGATGATATTTTGAACATTTAAAATTACGAGAATTGGCCTACTGATCTAATCTCTCGCTAATCATGAATAGAAAGAACGTGAGCATCAACACCACACAATACTTTGCACTAACAATAAGATTCCGAGAAGGTCGGTGTTTGCGAAAAAAATGTCGCGACGCACTCTCATACAAACTGTATTGATATTATGGTCATTATCAGTCATTTGAATATGTTTAGGATTGAGGATATTATGGCTTTCATAAAATAGTAAAAATTGGTCCTTCGAGCGCAAATACTTCAGTGTATATTATCTACTAAATGGGCTGTTTAGAAGTAAAATTGCGCTACATAGCTAGCATAGAGTTTGACAGCTGACAGACAGAGAGTGGGAGAGGAGTTTTAGTTAAGAGTAAGCGAGATGGTAACATTAAATTACGGTCAATTATCCGTTTTTTTTTTTTATAGTATAGGCTGGTAAACGAGCAAGTGGGTCACCTGATGGTAAGCGATCTCCACCGCCCATGTACGCCCACAATATAAAAGAATTATGGGCGCGTTACCGACCTTAAAGGAAAGGGATAATAAGGGATTGGGAAGGGGGATTTGGGCTTCCGGATATCTCACTCACCGTACGAAACGCAGCAGCAAGCTGCTACTTTACGCCGGTTTTCTGTGAGACAGTGGTAACGACCCGGACGAGCTGGCCCATTCATGCTGTAGACAAAATTGTCTACAGCGTGGCTTCCGTAGCTTCCGTAACTTAGTGGCGTAATTACCACAGCTGGTCTAGTAGTACCTATACATTGAATTCATTGTTCGAGGGCGAGATAAACCAAAAGGCAATCAAGTACAACTCTGACTTGAACACTGAAGAGTGAAGGTTCCATACATCCTTACATTTTTTTTATAGCATACGCCGGCAAACGTGCAAGTAGGTCACCTGATGTTAAATAATCGCCACGACGCATGCACGCCCACAATACTAGAAGAATCATGGATGCGTTGTCGCCCTTAAAGGAAAAGGATAATTAAGGGATTGGAAAGGGGAAGGAATTTGGGCCTACCGATATCTCTCACCGTAAGAAACGCAGCAGCAAGCCACTAACTTAAATAGGTTTTCTGTGAGACAGAGGTAACGACCCGGTCGAGTCGGGTCATTCATGTTGTAGAAAAAACTATCACAGCGTGGCTCTACCACTCAACATTCATAAATTCGTAAAAAACATAAATTTACAGCTGATGTCTATCACGTTCTAGCCTATTTATACACGCTTCTGTAGTTAATTACTCTATTACTATTAAATACCATTTTTGTAATAACTTGACATGTATTGTTACAGGCAAAAAGACCAAGAGCTGATACAGGCGCTGATGTGTCAGATCGGTAAGTAATTCTAATTTTGAAAAATATTTTTGTCGTATTATATTCCAATAGATAGTAATAATTGCCTCGGTGGCGCAGTTGTAATGCGCACGCGGTACGACTGTTGTGCTGAGGTCTCGGGTTTGATCCCCGGGTCGGGTAAAAGTGATATTGGGTTTTCCATTTCGAAATGCTCAGTATCAGCCCGGTGTTTGGAATTGTGAGCGGCATGACGATAGGTTCGCCCCTTATCACAGCAAGGGACGGAAATAAGCTCGGAGAAATGTGGGTGTACTGATTACACCTCTGTCTACCCCTTCGGGGAAACAAGCGTGAGTGTGTATTTATCTATTCCAATAGAAAACAATATGGGTAAGTTTCTTGTTAGGTACTTTTGATTTGGTATGAAAGCTTTGAAAAACATGATTTTTTAAATAGCCCGTGAAGTGAAGTTTGTTATTTTGTTTCCTACATTGAGTGAGATATCCAGAACTCCAGTGCCCCCCTCCCTTTCTCATCCCCATTTATCTCTATCATAGTCAGCAATGCATCCGTGATTCTTTTAGTAACGTATGTTTTCACTTACTCTTACTTAAAAAACCCTCTTGCTTGTTCACCAATTTCAGCTACAAAAGTCTGGACTTGAAATGGTCGAAAATAGTATCTAATTCATTCTTCCGTCGTCGTCGTCCCAAACATGTTTTGGCAGATCCCAACGACTTCATCATAGTCGCTATCGAAGCAGCACTTTCCCTGCCCAATCCATCTCAAATCTCAATAATAATACGCGACCCCGACATAGGACACGCCTACGAGTCCGAAGACAACTGACCGTCGGCACAATATTGTGCAGAGACGGCCCTAAACTATACTCCCTAGCGATTGCTCAAGCTGAGGTAAAATTCAATTCAATTCAAAAAGGCGCCTCTGTGCTTAATCGCTACTAAGTACATTATACATATTTCTGGCCAGAGCGCCATAAGCGCCGGCTTTATTGTCAGGTGAAGCTGTAAAAGCAATATAAGCTAACAGCACAAATCCATTCGAAAAAAAAGAAAATAGTATCTAATAATTAAGTACCTACACAACTTAAGATGACCACATACACTAATTTCACCATCACTCGAGTCTACCTTTCATTCCAGCTCGAAAGTTTGTACTTAGGAGACACTTCATATAAGGACGCATAATTTAACCCAAGCATCATTTTTTTTTTGGGATGGACGCTTGCTGATAGCCTGACAAGAGTCGGCTTTGGTCAGCGACACCGAACTTTCGGGCGAATGCTTGTAGGCACTCCAGCCCTAAACGACTTTACTTGCCAAGCTCGAAAGTTTACACGAGCAACTACTTCAGTGTACAAATTATGTACAATGGTAAGGGCCCAACAACCGTGTAATCCTTGTATTGTCGACACACAATTGCCCTGCAAAGGGCTATCTAACGAAAATATATAGGGCTGTGAGTGATGTCATAAATTTATTTAAAACTTGAAAAAAAAAACATTTTTGGAAACACCGATGGTATTATTTTATATAGCAGAGGTGCTTTGTAATTCAAAGTTCTATGTGGAATTGCTTCTGTTTATGATCAGGCGTGGCGCTTACCATCAGACGAGCGTCCTGCTCGTCTCGTTATTCAAGCTAATAAAAAAAGGTCGGCAAAAGAGCTAGTGAGTTATTGATGGTAATTGGTAACCCATGAACCCCCACACTGCCACAAGAAACATGCACTGCCAAATTAAGGAAATTATATGGGATTTCCAAGCGGAAGAGGATTTAGGGCTCCAGGAATCTCATTCACCACACGAAACATATTTTTGCCGACAAGCAGTGTGTAAGCGCCGTTTTGTTCCGATTTGAAGGACCACTGAAGCCAGTAAAATTACTGAGCATTATGAAATTTAATATCTTATTTGTCGAGGTGACGAACGCAGTCTAGTGCATTGCAGTTCTTTGTAATTCACAGCTCTGTGTGTGGTGTTGCTTCTGTTTATTGGCAGGCGTGGCGCTCACTTTTAGGCGATCTGCGTTTCGTCACCCAGGCTAGTCAAAATAATAAAACAGTAAATTAATATTATTACATCGAATTATAAATATTCAATTTACATAAATAATCTCTGTAGTTTTAAATATTGATGTAAAGTATTTAAATTTCCATAGCAGCCCTGCATGCCATCCCGCCGCATCCTATGTCGGGAGCCTCCACAAATTAACACGCCCCGATCAAAGGAAGTGATTTCACACAATAGGTTTAGTGTTACATATTGGATGTTTAGAGGATTTGCTCTTCAAATCCGATCCGAATGATGGAATCGGGGGTAAAAAAAGTGAGGTGCTCTTATTTAAAGGTTCGCGAGTAAAATAGAATGCATGTTATAATGGTATGTATGGGTACGAACTGCGCTTTTTTTGTATAACTCAATGTTGAGATGAGTCGTTCGGCTGATGGTAAACGCCTCTCCTGGCCATAAACAAACACAACACCACACATAACTTTTAATTAGAAATCACTGCGTTACACCGCACTGCGCAGATCATCCTGATATAAAGGATAAATAAATACACCCAACAGTCACACACATAGTCCTGATCCCACACTAGGTGAACCTGTATCGTGGGTATCAAGAACTACGAGGGACTTGCGGTCCCACAACACCCAAACCCGAGACAAATATTTGTGAATCAGACAAACATTTGTCTAGGTGCGGGAATCGAACCGACGTCCTCACGCTTCGCAACCGGCTACTCGCCCGCTGCGCCACGGAGGCTGTCAAAGATGTTAAATCTCATAAGTTAAATGTCCAGTAGTTTCACTAGCTTCAATGCCCTTCAAACCGAAATATAACAGAACTTACACATTGCTGTTTGCCGGAAGAAATCGCATACAAGAGACACTCAGTGTTAATTGTGTTGATTGGAAATGGAAAGTAAATAATACAATATTAATTATTTATAATATAGACCAGCGATAGCTCAGCGGGTATGGATTATCGAGACGAAAGTCACAAATTTGAAATCAGCCCCAAGAACATGCACCTCTGACTTTTCGAAGTTATGTGTTTGCATTGTTGTTTATAGTTTACTTTAATGATGAAGGAAATATCGTGAAGAAACCTGAATAACTGAGAATTCTTCAAAAAAAAATCGAAAATGTTAATTGTTAAGTCTTGCCATCATCAAACCCCTCTCATTCATAGATTAGGTACTACTGCAAACTACAATCCTCCAATTCACATACCAAACAGTCCTGTAATCTTCCATTTTTTAAATGATCCTCCACATGAGGCTGAAAAAATTTGACACATGGCGTTCCGTTTCGCCCATGACTATTAGTTAGGTTAATTAGTGCTAAACACGACATACAATTTTTTAAAACATTCCCTGTATTTAAAAATAGCACATTTCGACTAGTATAAATCAATTTTTTGACGCGATTCCGTTCCGTTACACGCTGTGATTTTTTTACATATGACAGACCGGATTCTAAGTGTCAAATAGCTCGGTTTTGTTGTTTTTTACTGTATCCTGTGGGTTATAATAAATAAACATACGCTTTAGTTGGTTATTTATAAACAATAATTGCTAATAATACGAATGTTGTGAATGTCGGATTTGTTATTTTTTATTAGGAGAGGACAACTAAATAATATATATTTTAACTAACGGTGTAGATTCAATTACGCAAATAAAACTATTATTATAATATTAGTTACTAAAATAACCAGACCAGTTGGAGAATAAAACAATAGAAAATTATACTCTACACTCTAAGCTATAATTCATACTTAGAAAATATAAATTCGCTATGTATTACAGAAAGTAACAAAACACTAATTAAAATGCCATAAAAATTAATTGCTTAAAACTTGAATCAAACTGCCTGTTACAAGCTACATTATTTTATTTCATAAATCTACATCAAAGATGCGCGAATTATACTTTGAAAGTAGTGAAAGCAATAATTTAAAACGAACATAAATAACGCCCAGTTTGTATAATCCATCACAGAATAGCCCTTTGTCTAGAAAAAAGAAACCTTGTTTATATTAGTTCGCGCCTTTTTCAAGTGTCACTTGCTTTTTGCCGCCACTCAAGAGTTCGTTCAACACTATCGTATATCAAAAGAGTTTCTGAACGGAATTTTAACTGTTGAATTTTTTAATGTTGGCAGTATTGCTTTATTTAATTGAGAGCTTTTTTTAATGTTTCGGCGCCTCTTTAATCGCGGTAGCATATCGTAAAACTGAGACAAAAGACTTCAAACGTTTTGATCGGTTTTGATAGTTGGTTGTTTAGTAAAAACGTGACATTCCATATGGCGGGTTGACATTTTTAGTTTTATGTTCCTTGGCGAATTGTCGTTCGGAAATTTGGAGTATGCGGCCTTGTTCGTCGTGACTTTTATTGAACATATTCTTCTTGTCTTTTTTTATGACTGGTATAAAATTGGGAAACGGAAATGTCAAACAAATGCTTTGGATGTAGTATTCTTGGTCAACGTTTGGATAGCACACTCATCTATTTTACTCATTAATTTTAATTCATTTAGACAACTACAAGACATATATTTTGAAGCGAGGGAAATTACGGGGCATTATAAGACTAACACCTTATGTGACGAGCGCAGTGCAATGGCCGACTGGCCACCAGTATATTTAGGAGGTGTTGCTTCTTTTTATGGGCAAGCGTGGCGCTTATTATCAGGCCAGCAACCAGCTCTTTTTATGATTTGAGCAAATAAAAAATTTAGGTACTAAATATAAACTCCTAGGTAAAATGTTTAATATATAATAGGTGTATTGTGCCCGGTATAGGCTCGGCCTTCATGGGACGGACATAAGCTCGACGAAATGTCTGTTACACCTCTGCCTATTTATCGGGGATTACAGGCGTGAACACGTATGTATGTACTTATCACAATTCAAACAATTGTTTGCCCGAATCCGCTCACCGGAAATGTCTCTATATGAAAAAAAACGCTATTAACTTTTTATACAAACTACTTGTGAGTTAAAACAAAGAGCCCTTGTGCCCTGAGATGAAGCTTAGGGCGGCACACTCCAAACGTTAACAATCGGGCCCTGTTTATTGGGCTTAAGGGTTCTGTGGGTTGCTTACTTATATTTTTAACCGACAAAACGGTGGAAGTTTTCAATTCGACGCGTTTTTTATTGCTTTTTTTATAACCGACCAAAAACGGTGGAGTGTTTCAATTCGACGCGTTTGTTTTTTTATGTACGCAAAACTTTCCGCAGAGTGGTCCGAAGTTGATGTTCTTTTTCATCCGAAAGCTTAAGAAATCGGGGTTAAAAATCTAAAACTTCATAATTTATGCACTGTTTTCTTTATAACTTAGGCTGACAAACGGGCAATGGGGTCACCTGATGGTAAGTTATCTTCACCGCCCATGAACGCCCACAATACCAAAATTATCGTGGACGTGAGCAAAGGGGTAATTTAAGGATTGGGAAAGAAAGGAGATTTGGGTCTCGGGATATTACACTTACAAAACCGCAAGCTACTACTTTACATCGGTTTTCTGTGAGACAGTGGTAACAACCCGGTGGAGCCGGCCCATTCATGCTGTAGACAAGACTGTCTACAGTGTGGCTCTACCACTCAAAAATCACACAAATACATAAATATCTTCCTAAATCAACACATTCACCTCATTGGTCTCGAGGCAGCGTACTAAGACTGAGGATCGTGAGGTCCTGGATTCAATTCCCAGGTCAGGCGAGCACAATTTATTTGATTTCTCGATTCAAAAAATCCCACATTGACTGGGATTGGTAATTGTGTCCGGTATGGCGATAGACTCGCCCCTTATCACATCTTGGAAAATAAGCTTGACGAAAAGTGTGCAGCATCCTCCTCCCCTTCCCAATGTCTTTCTTATCCCTTTACTTTAAGGTCGGCAACGCGCCCATGGCTTTTTGGGTGTACATGTTCAGTGATCACTTACCATCAGATAAACCACTTGCTCGTTTGCCGAATTATGCAATAAAAATAAAAAATAAAAAAATATACACCCAACAGTCACACACATAGTCCTGACCCCACACTAGGTAAACCTGTATCGTGGGTATCAGGAACTACGAGGGACTTGCGGTCCCACAACACCCAGACCAGAAACAAATATTTGTGGATTAGACAAACATTTGTTTGGGTGTAGGAATCGAACCCACAGCCTCTCGCTTCGCAGCCGGCTACTCGCCCGTTGCGCCACGGAGGCTGTCCTCAATAAAATAATCAAAGACTTTAATGTATACTAGACAGGCTGTTTAGAAGTAAACTTGCGTCACATAACGCGGGAGTTTGACAGCTCACAGACAGGGAGCGCGATAGGGGTTCTAGTTGAGAGTAAGCGAGATGGTAATATTGAGTTACGGTCAATTGAGCGCAACTTAGTGGTACAATTTCTATGTACCGCGCAGCTTGTCTAGTAGTATACATTAAAGTTTTTGATAACAATTAATATATGTATAGAACAAAGTCTTGACTGTCTTATCATCACCAAGCACAGCCGATATGATAGAAACTTGAAATTTTAAGGTGTTAATTAATCATAGAAACTAAATCCGTAAGGGGAGTAAGAGGTTTGCAAAATTTTATGCGAAATAATATGATAATATAATAATATAACTTGCGCGCGCATTTGCTAGTATAAAATATTTGTTCAAGGGAAAGGGATCCCCAAAATCCAGTGGGTCGTTAGAAAACACCATTTGGCGGCCACGTGGCAAGACCGTGCGAGGTGCTGCCAAACTTTTTGTCGTCAAAACTGTGTAAAAACACATGCGTTTTGCTAACTGACATGTGGAAGGGTTACAAATAATATTACATACAACCATAACTCACGCTTGTAATCCCAGAAGGGGTAGGCAGAGGTGTAACCAGTACATCCATAATTCGCCGAGCTATTTTCGCCCATGAATTGATGGGGGTAAGCCTATCGCTATACCGCGTACAATTCCAGACTCCGGGTTGATACTAACCATTTTATGATAGAAAAAACCATTTATCATTTTACCCGACTCTGAGATCGAACCGAAGACCTCAGCACAGTAGTCGTACCGTGTATGCACTACGACTGCACCACCGAGGCAGTCGGTAAATAATTCTAATAGCGATACCGTTATGCATAACTTTTTAATATAGCAGAGGTCGGCAAACGAGCAAATGGGTCACCTAATGGTAAGTGATATCCACCGCTCATGTGTGGTTAATCAAGGTGTTTTATTATTTCATCCCCGATTTCACCCCCTTATAGGTGGAATTATTTCTTCAAATTGCAATAGTACGACCACCGCAGACAGCCCTATCCAATCGGTCTACATTTTGCGAAGTTATGCGTAAACATACGTATAAAAAAAATACAGACGAAATAAGAATCTTTGTTTTCTGAGGCGGTTAAAATCGATAACGATTGTACCTATTTATCTTACGCTCGAATACTGAAACGCAACTCAAGCATCCAAGATAGAGTTAAACATGTTAAGACCCTATTATCTGTCAAAATTGTATCAAATTAACTGTTAGACATTCGATCGTTGAGTAGCTTTACAGTATTTCGTTTTATTGATGAGAAACAAAGTCAATTCCGTCGCCTACGTCATATATTAATATTCAATCGAGAATAGAACAGGTGCTACCTACTGTTCGTAATAAAAACACATTAATGTCAGTTTAATTTTATTGATAATTAAGGATTGTTTGATCTTGTGACTAGAGGAGCCTGCTGTGAGGCTGGCAACTTAGGTTTCATACAAATGTGATAAGCGATCATCAATTTCGGTTACTGCCTCGGTGGCGTAGTTGTAATGCGTACACGTTACGACTGAAGGTGACGTTGAGATCTCGGGTTCGATCTCCGAGTCGGGTAAAGAGATATGGGGATTTTCTATTACGAAATGCTCAGTATCAGCCTGGAGTTTGGAATTTGTGCCCGGTATGGCGATAGGTTCGCCCCCTATGCAGGCCGAGGCAGTGAGCTATCTATAAACGCGAGTGAATTGGCGTATAGTATTAAACTTCAATATAAACCCACTTAGCAAAAATATAATTTGTTTCGTTTTTTTTTTATGGTATATACAAGCATGTGGGTCACCGGATGGTAAGTGATCTCCACCGCCCATGTACGCCCATAATACCAAAAGAATCATGGGTACGTTGCCAACCTTAAAGGAAAGGGATAATTAAGGGATTGGGAAGGGGAGGGAGTTTGGGCCTCCGGATATCTCACTCATCGTACGAAACGCAGCAGCAAGCTGCTACTTTACGCCGGTTTTCTGTGAGACAGTGGTGGACGAGCCGGCCCATACATGCTGTAGACAAGTGTCTACAGCGTGGCTCTACCACTCATAAACAAAAACAAAATTCAGTTTTCAAAAAGCGAGAATAGATACACGTCTATGAACTTTCTGCTATCTACTATATTTTTTCTACTATCCTACTACTATTATAAATGTGAAAGTTTTGATCTTGGATCTGGCCGGCAAACGAGCTAGTGGGTCACTTGATGGTAAGTGATCTCCACCGCACATGTACACTTAATACCAAAAGAATCATGGACACGTTGCTTTGATTTCGATGAAATTTGGCGCACAGATAAACCATGAGCTGGATTGACATAGCTACGTTTTATCCCTGATTTTTTTCACGCGGGTGGGCATAGCTCGAGCAAAGGTTAGTTAGTTGAAATATTATTGAAGTGAAAACTTCTTAGACGCGTTGGGCATCTTTGAGATTGGAAAAAACCATTGAACTCGCGACACTATTATCGTTCACGTTACACATAATTGTTTAAGTTTTCACTTCTTCTTTTCTTCACTGTTTTTCTTTTATCTTTTCTGTATTTTTTTAATATCTTGTACACTCATTTTTTTAGCTTTTATACCCTCACAAATACACCATTATTTTCGTGTTATTTTAAACCAAGCGTTGACATCACCAATCAGCGGGGGGCGGAATTACGTGAATGATGAATATTTATAGTCGCCTATTACTATTAAATACTCATAAAGTAGCTAATTACATGTAATTTAATTAAATACGGCTCTTAAATCCACACACCTGGTGACCACACCCACTATCAATGGACATTAGAATTTCAAATTTTTGTTTGATTCAACAAATTTAATATATTATGATGAATTTTAAGTTATTGACAGGTTTATGGTGCATCCACATCTCCGTCAAAATTCGCACTTCAAAATTCAATAAAGGTGTAGGACTTCGGTAAAATCATTCTACAATTCATCCTCTAATTTAAACTCGAGTTCAAAAGGAGCGGGGGCAATAGGGATTTAACTAGGTGGTAGGTCCCTCGTATGCGAGAGGACGTCTGGGTTGGTACCACTGTTGTATCTATACAAGGTGGTAGATAGCTTTGTCCATTTCTCGTGGCAACCAGCAGTTTGTAAGCACTATTGTGTTTCGGTTTGAAGGATATTAAAGCCGGTAAAATGACTGGGCTTATGAGACTTCACATTTTATGTCTCGGAGTAAAGAGCGCAGTCCAGAGCCAAGCAGTGCTTTGTAACTCAAAGTTATGTGTGATGTTGCTTCTGTTTATGGGCAAGCGTGGCGCTTACTGTCCTGCTCTTTCGCCAACCAAAAAAATAAAATAAAAATCACTTTAATATTTTTAAGTCAACCCTACATGCTATATTCAACCCGTGACCTGGGGCCGATATATAATAAAAGGTACTGGTAATTAATTAAAAGCTATATGAAAGAAGCATAACAGATTAAAATGTTATTACGTAATAACAAACAAAACAGAACGCTAAAACGGCGGGTAATGAGTGACGTCACACGTCTGTCAAAGTGACAGCGCGGGAATTGATTAAATTGCGGGCGTTGGGGCGCGCGCATGTTGATAACGAGCTAAATTAATCAGAACACGTGTTAACATAATGTTTGATAAATCCACTAACTGCATCGAGATATCCGAGGGGTGCGTAGGGCTGCGCAGTGGAGAAAGTTAAAGGAAATTCTACTGATAGGTTTATTTTATTAATTTTTTTTATGCCAGTTTTTTCTTTGGCTTTCATTGTTAAAGGAAACTAGAACGTACAGTTTCCATTTTGTGCAAATTGAAAAGATTTGTATTTAAAAATATGTACATTATTTTAATAAATTTATTGAACATTCTTTGTATACCCACAGTTCGCCGAGCTTATTTTTGTCCCATGGTGTGATTCCAGATTCCGGGCTGATACTAAGCATTTCGTTATAGAAAACCCCTATATAACGTTTAAAAACCTTTTTAAAAACTTCAGCACAGCAGTCGTACCGCGTACGTATTACAACTGCGCCACAGAGTCATTCCGTCATTTTCTTATTAATTTCGTCATTCCTACAGCCCTACATACACCGTCTGGTTTGGGAGGTTTTAATACCACTAATATACAATAAACATGTTTGATTTGATGTTTGTACATGACTTAATTAACGACTGATGTACTGTTTGTTTCAACATGTCCACACAGATGTTTATTAGATTCAGGTATTTTTATTATAACGCTTGATTTATGCATATTTTTATTGATTCGGTATTGCGCATCTGTTCATTGTGATGACACCGAGTTTAGTCACGGAAGTAGAAATGAAATCAGGAATTAAAAATTAGGTAGGTTTTTATAAGTGGTAAACTCACGCTGTAGACAGTTTGGCTACAGCATGAAAAGGCTAGCTCGAATGGGCTCTTACCAGTGTCTCACAAACAACCGCCATGAACAGCTTGCTTCCTGTGGTTGAAACGTTTTTGCATAACTACATCCCAATGGCTCAATAGATTCGCTTTAAACATAAGGGCTAAGGGCGACATCGAATACTTTCAAACCCAAGTGTGCAGATTGGTACCTTAAGTAAATATCCCTACGTGGCCAATAGCAACTATATATTAACACCGCAGTGGCCCTATTTGGCGTGTTTGCGCTCCCTGGAGATCTTTTGTAAATTGGATTGCTGCCGGAACCATCCCCGCGCGGTCCTTTGCGCCCCGTCTTCTTCAACGTCAGGAGCCCAAGGTCGTCTTCAACATCTACGGCAGCACAAGGTTTTCATGTAGTCGCCATCTCGGGGTCACACCATGAAGCGACTAAATGGCGCTACCGGGTATCGCCGCCGCGGTGGAAGGGCAGCATTCGTACGCAATGTACATTTTACGGCGCGACCCCGAGAGATGAACGACAACGTGAAGATATCGTGCTACCGAAGCCACTGAAAGGCGTCATTATTGTGATAAGTTTCTGAGACCCTCGAAAAAGAGTCGAGTCGCAAAGCGGCAAAGTGCAGAGGCGGTTTTGGCAGCAATCCAGAGTACACTCAGCATCCAGGATCCAGAAGACTGCCGCGGGGTTTTTAGTGGGTATACTAGCGTAGGGGTTTTGGATAAAGACTAGATCCCGCGGTCGTTTGGGATAAAGAGAAAAGTATCTGTAAATGGGATTTTCCTCGTGGGTTTTTTTTATCCCTTTTTATCCCATGATCTACCTTCGAGAGGAAATTGAACTTAAATAATTTCGTACTATTTGTTCCACCACCGAATTACCCATATCAAATTCAGATCCGTGTTTATCTGTTTATTGTAAACTGACCTAATTGCTTTTTAATAGGTTGTCTCGGTGATTGGAAATGACTCTGATTGTTTCCTCTTCCAATTCGTCTCAAATTAAGACATTTGGACATCTGAGCAAATAAACTCGTTAAATTGATTTTTATTTATTTATTTGGGTGGTTTTTATAAGCGTTGTTCCACAATATAACCTCAAAAACAACTACCGAAGTTTATTTATTTATTCGAGCAACTTACTAAACATACAATCATAAGAGTTTTTTTTTAACCATAGTCCGGCAAACGAGCTAGTGGGTCACCTGATGGTAAATAATCTCCACCACCCATTACGCCCACAATACCAAAAGACATATGGGCGCGTTGCCGACCTTAAAGGAAAGGGATTATTAAGGGAATGGGAAGGGGAGGGGATTTGGGCCTCCGGATATCTCACTCACCATACGAAATTCAGCCGCCAGCTGCTGCTTTATGTCGGTTTACTGTGAGACAGTGGTAACCACCCGGACGAGCCGGCCCATTCATGCTGTAGACAAAAGTGTCTACAGCGTGGCTCTACCACTCAAAAACGTTCTTTCAGCAGGTATGGTGTCTTATGCTAAATGTTGTCTTAATTACAAGTTGCCACGGCATGCTCAAGTGGACAAAAAGAATACTAAAAAATAAAAGTGTTTAGAACACTTTTTACAGATCTTTAAAACATGAACCGCCTCTGTAAACATTTTGAATTTTAACGTTCGTTTTTACACCCAAAGTTTAAACTTGGTGTTTAATTGGGCAGGCGTTAAATCCTATGGGACGGGATTCCGTAAATATTTACGCTACTGGTAATCTATCTGACATCTCATTTTCACTGCCTCGGTGGCGCAGTTGTATTGCGTACGCGTTACGATTGAGGCTAGCGCTGAGGTCTCGTGTTCGATCCCCGGGTCGGGTAAAGTGGTATTGGGTTTTCTATTATGAAATGCTCAGTATCAGCCCGGAGTCTGGAATTTGTGCCCGGTATGGCGATAGGCTCGCCCCCTATCACATCGTGGGACGGAGATACGCTCGGCGAAATGTGGGTGTGCTGGTTACACCTTTGCTTACCCCTTCGGGGATTACGGGCGTGAGTGCGTATGTATGTATCTCATTTTCACTTTGTTTGTCTCGTTTGATTTCCCCTTAAATATTTCTCAATTTACAAAGTAAACAATATGGCGGAATGAACTGGCAAAGAACTACATTCATGATATTAAATTATCCACTTTAAAATATTGATTCTTCTTCCACCTGTCCTTATCCCACTCGCAGTGGGGTCGGCAGAACATGCTTTTTATCACATATTACAGATGTTTGGCGTGTAATTCTTACAACCGGCTGCCTCGACATCAACTCCTCTGGGGAGAAAACACCCAGAACCGAAACATATCTTTGTGGATCACACAAACATTTGAATCAGTGCGGGAATCGAACCCGTGGCGTCTCGCTTCACAGCCGGTTACTCGCCCATTGCGCCACGGAAGCTATCACTGTATTATATTTTATTAGATAATAATTAATAAATAAAAAATATTCTTATACACTTTCAAAAGAAATATTAGAACGTGCATTGTGGCGTGAATAAGTAAAAAAGCGTTTCTCAATTTTGTTTCAGATTATCAGGGGAAATCAACCCAAGTCCGTGCGGTTCAGAGTCTACATCAAACTCTCCGCCATCTCTCCTTCAGGATGTTACACTTCCCGCATTACTAGTCTCTGGAACGTCAACCCTGTTCCAAAACACGACGACCACGAGCAATTCGCTCAACACCGTCGACAGCCTATGCTTGCCTGGTACCTCCGAGGTGGATAGCTGTGGGCTGGCCAACGGATGTGCCAGTTCGTTGGGAGGGCTGGCGCTGCCTCTGACGTCATCTGGAGGTCTTTGTTCGACCTCCTCGACGTCCGCGGTGGCTTGGTTGATGAATGAGGATAGTGCCGGTAAGTTAAGCCAGTTCATCATTTTTCATGCTATCTTGGTACACTTTACTTTGTGGTTTTCTCTTGTTTTTATTACTATCAAACTCGATGACTATTCTTGGTTTTGACATTATTATTTATCGCCTAAATATTAAAAAAAACATTCGCCGATTCGCACAATGGTGCGAAACATGACGAAATATTAATTACCCATATTTAATTTACCTACAATTCCGTTTAAATTTTATGAGCCAAGTAACGCATAACTGCCAATTTACATAATATTCTCTTATGAAATATTTTTATAACAGGGTTTTCTCAGATAGATAACCAATTTATCTATAGTTTTGGGAACAATTTTACAGCAAATTCGAGGATCTACATTCTACACAACTTTACCCCCGCTAAAGTTAATTTAAAATATTTATGAATTATTTGTAACTATAGTGGTAAAAACTTAACTTCTACATCTCATCAGGTGGTGGTGTGAAGAGCGAGGTGCGCAGCCCAGGGCTGTGCGAAGCGGACGTGGCGCTGTACGGGGAAGCACTGCCGTACGATCAGACCGCGCTGCCCTACCAGTATTACAATAGGTGAATGCAGGCCTCTTTCAACATCCTCTTTGCGGCGATGCGGTCCTGGTACCTTTCGTGACATAATTGTTTCTGCCTAAAAAGCCGGCCCACCGAGATGCAGCGGCCCCTACCGGCGGGAATTAATAACTACTATACCTATGCAGCCCTAGTGCTTCGCTTGCCGTCGGTGGCCTGGCCCTGCAAATGTAGTTTTAATAACATAGGCCAGATAACGAGCCAAGTAGTAAGTAGGTCACCTGATGGTAAGTGATCTCCACCGCCCATGTACAATACCAAAAGAATCATCGGCGCTTTGCCGACCTAAAGGAAAGGGATTTGGAAGGGGAGGGGATTTGGGCCTCCGGATATCTCTCTCACCGTACGAAACGCAGCAGGAAGCTACTACTTTACGCCAGTTTTCTGTGAGACAGTGGCAACAACCCGGACGAGCCGGCCCCTTTCATACTGTAGACAAAACTGTCTACAGCTTGGCTCTACCACTCTACAATTCATTAACCAATCTCACTGCTCATTTTCCTATTTGCTTTGCACCCATCTTTGCACCTTATTTTATTGTGTAGGTACTTCAACGTAATGAGGCGAATCATCAGTGTAACGTTTTAAATTATGATACTCATTACAAAAGAATGCTTAGTGCCCATTCATTAATATGAATAAATAAAGTAATTTATCTTGATTGTGGCCAGATGTGCGTCGAAATGACGGTTTGACGCGCGGTCGACGAACTACCGAGGATTTGACGGAAGCCGCAAAACCGCTGGCGATTAATAAGTATTAACCTCGCTAAGCCAATACGATTTAGAACAGTAATTTAGTTTATGCGGTGAGTTTTGGCGTATCCTGAATTATAGGAAAATTGTTAATCAATTTATCACCGAAGGAACACCTAAGTACTAGATGAAGACTATGATCAAAACACAAAGTACATACAACCTATAATGGCGCATGACAAACCTCTGCATGTCATGAGCTTGATATGCATAGTTCGCGCAAAAGGATATGCCACCTCCTGTGGTATGCACGGAACGGAGCAAGGAAAGTACGCTGTTGACAATACCAAGTCTCTTTGGTTGGTACTACCGCTTCATACGGCCAAACAGCAGTGTGTAAGCAATATTATATTCCGGTTTGAGACGTTGAATGCACTGAAATCACTAGGCACTATGAGACTGACTCTTATGGGCCATGGTGAAAAGCGCAGTGCAGTGCCATTCAGTATTTTGTAATTCTAAGTTCTTGGCGTAGCGTCCAGAGGGGGCTAGCACGAATACCTTCGAGAACGTATTTGTATCGAATGTCAAAAATTGTTTGAACCTTCATACAAATCGATACAAATGCTAGTAGCGTTCTCAATTCGAATACTTATTCGTAAGTTGTTCGTGCTCGCTCCCCTGCTCATTTCGCCAGTCAGACGAATAAAAAATATCTAACAGTAGAACGGGCTTAACACATAATCTTCTATTTTCAATAAGGTACAAAGATCACACATAGGAAGACTACAGGTTCATGATTGTTGCAGCATGCAGCAGTATGGTAGCGGCAGCGCAGCCTCGCCGTACGTCAACTCTTCTCTATACAACCAACCGTATGCTGCGTACCCACCAGCGCATAACACCACCACTAGGTAAATTTGTACTTCAAACATGACTTTACTGTTTACATTTATTATATGGATATGCAATTAAGAAATACCTCCTTCCGCATATGGATTGTAAAGATGGTTGGGACCTAAGTACTATATCAAACGAGTCAGAAAAAGATCTTTTAAGTCCTACTTATTAATGGAACTTTAATTATAGCATGAAATCTACTAACATCAACGGCGTCTTATCTTAATTTTGTCTCTTAAGATATCAATTTCAAATAGTCAAGTAACTTTCTTCACCTATGTTTCTGCTGAAAATAAATATTTGCCTCCATTTGCAATGTTAATTACTGGTTATAATTGCAACTAAATGTACGTCTTTGCAATTAAATATTGTAAAGCTAGGTACATGTTCCCAATAATATATCGAAAAGAGCAACGTTAGACTTTCTTGCCCGTTTTTTTCTAGCGATATAACCTTTCGAACTGGCGGTAGAGTTTTAACTGAATCTAAATAACATTTTATGAAATCAGTAAATAACATACGCACTAACGCCTGTAATCTCCGAAGGGGTAGGCAGAGGTGTAACCACATTTCGCCAAGCGTATCTCCGTTGCATGATGTGATAGGGGGCGAGCATATCGTCATACCGGGCACAATTTCAGTCTCCGAGCTGATACTGAGCATTTCGTATTAGAAAAACCCAATATCACTTTTATCCGACCCGGGGATCGAACCCGAGACCTCAACGTCAGCCTCAGTCGTAACGCGAACGCATTACAACTGCGCCACCCAGGCAGTCTTGTATTCAATAAATAGGTATTTTGAATTGTCAACATTTCCTTCCACTGGTCATTTTTCCGCTACATGTTCAATCTAAAAAAAGAACTGAGTTACCTTATAATTCTGTTCAGGTCATCGTGTAAGGCGACGCCAACGTACCTCAGTGCGTATGGCGTGAGCGGAGTGGGAAGCGTGCCCAGCAGTGGGTTCGGAACCCAACCGTCCCCATACGCCTACTCGTCGTATAATGGAAGCCTGGCGCAGACTTTTCCTGCTACCCAACAGGTATGAAAAACAGTGCTGTTATTATTATTATACACCCAACAGTCACACACATAGTCCTGACCCCACATTAGATTAACCTGTATCGTGGGTATCAGGATCTACGAGGGAATTGCGGTCCTACAACACCCAGACCCGAGACTAATATTTGTAGATAATACCAACATTTTTCTTGGTGTGGGAATCGAACCCACGGCCTCTCGCTTCGCAGCCGGCTACTCGCCCACTGCGAGGCTCTCTCCTGCTTTTTGTCCTACTCATGGACATGAAATTAGCAAATCAGACAGGGGTCTTTGTGACATATTCTGCAGTAAGAACGATAACTTCTTCACAGGACTACAGCAGTTATGCGGCTGGTTATGCGGAACATAATGTCGCACAATACAGCGGTTATTACGCTGCGCCTAGCTACTCCCCGTACGTCAGCTCTCCTAGTAGCAGTGGCAGTGCTGGACACACTTCCTATCACTTGGGAGGCGCCTTATCAGGTAAAAATCATTATTTTCTAAAATGGTAGATAGACAGTTTTGTCTGCAGCAATGGGCCGACTCAACCTAGTTTTTATAGTATAAGCGGGCAAAACGAGCAAGTGGGCCACCTGATGGTAAGTGATCTCGACCGCCAGAAGAATCATGGACGTGAGGAAATGAGTAATTAAGGGATTGGTAAGGGGAGGGGGAGATCGATTTGGGCTTCCGGAGTCCTCATTTATCGTACGATACGCAGTAGAAAGCCGTTGCTTTACGTCGTTTTTCTGTGAGACAGTGGAAATAACCCGGTCGAGCTGGCTCATTTATGTTATAGCCACTGACTTACAGAAAACTGGTATGAAGTAGGAGGAGCTTACCTACTTACTGTTCGTTTCGCAACGCATCCGTGATTCTTCTGGTATTATATACCAACTTACTTGCTCGTGTGGCTGACCTTAGCTTCAAAAAATATAATAATTGTTACTTATGAAAACCGACTGTTCAACGTCATTTAGCATTCCATTGTAATTTGTAATGGAAAACAGACTTATTTTTGAGCTGTAAGGTTTCGTATCTCGCGATCTCGCTTTCACTTTACGAAGTAGAATAATGGCTCCATCTTTAGGTTTATAATCAAAGCTGTAAGTTGTTTTTTCCCCACAATTTTCCTTTTTATTGGGAAGGCAAAGGGTTGTAGCCCGTTCAGCCTCGTCAGATGTAAGTTGTAACTTGTAACAGGTGTTTGAAGTTTGATCAGTATGGTACAAATATTATTATGAACATTGAGTTTTGTTACCTCTTTCTTACTCTCATAAAAAGTAATTGGCCATCTCGCTCTACCACTCATTGCATCTTGTGTGTGATCTGGAACATATTACGGACTCCCAAGTTTTGTTTACAAATGAACAAGTTTCTTCAAAGTTGATTGTTTCTCAAATTAAACGTGATAATTATCATTTAAATCCATAGTCAAATTAGTGTCACAACATGAATAAAGAAAATGAAGATTCACATTCGAATAAGCGAAGAAGAGTAGACGATAATTCAGAATGTAATGATAATTCGGATTATTGGCCAGATTCGGAAAGTGACTCTGGTATGGGTATTCCTCAATCTTCTACATTTATAAGACCAATAATATCGTATTAAACTGTTGGTAATTGATATTGACTTTTTTGTTTAATATAACCTAGAAAGTAGATGTGTATAGTTTCTCTCAAGCAAGTTAGTATGTACTTTGTTAAAAGGTATGAATAATACTTCGTTTTAAGTATGAATACGGTTGGAATTTTCCATAAGATTATGATAATTCCAACACTTTCCTAATTGTGATAGATAAATAAATCAGATATGCCTGTACATAGGTCTAGGTCCAAAAATTGAAAATCCAAATCTACTGAATATATATATTTTTATGAAAGAGGTAGCAACTGAGCAAGAGGCTCAGCTGATGGTAAGTGATCACCGCTGCCCATGAACCATGAACCCATACATTTTTGAGTCATAGAGCCACGATGAAGACCGTTTTTGTCTACAGCAAAAATGGGCCGGCTTGTCCAGGTATGCTATGAAAAAAATAACATCATCAATACCAGCAATTTTCAGTGTGTTGCTGACCTTTGAGGACAGATTAGGCTCTTTGAATTGTTATCTCTATCTTTCTCTGTATGAATCCGTATATAAAATGTCTCCACATTAGTTACATTCTACAAATTTTTCCCATATTTGAAAAACAAAAAAAAATTTGTTCGCAACAAGCAAAAATTATAAGGAAAACGAAAATACAAAAAACACTTAAAATAGAAGTGCTCGTCACAAAAACGATACCAACTCAGCATAAGCTGGTAATCAAACCAGCGCTGGTCTTCCGTTGGGCCGCTTATGTGAAGTCACGGGCGCCAAACACAAGAATTGTACTTACACACTACAATATACTACTGCTAAATACATAACCATGAACTAAAAGACACACATTTATACAAGTGCGAGATTCAGACTAATCGCTAGACAATTTGGAATACAGTTTCACTTATTACTGAAGAATATTGTCGCTTACTTACTGACACCATGTATTTAAACAAGGCAATTTTACAGGGCAACAGAAAATATGTTTCTTTTTGTATTACATAGTAATTGTAAAATGTATTTTATCATAACATTATCAATACTCATTCCTATTGGTTCTACAATGTGATGCTAAAATTATGCTTTTTTAATTCCATATGCAATGAAGTGCATAACTTAAAACTACAAATTTTCGAATTACATTGTGTTAGAATGCGACAAACAAATATAAACTAGAGTTTATACTCTTTTTAAAATTGTTTCACAATGTAGTGCTATTGCAATATTATTATATTTTAATTTAAATTATTACAGATCAATTAATATTTATTTCATACATAATTGGTTACAGATTCACCATCATCAATGCTCCCATCCCTAAATGACACAAGTCCACTTTCCCCTATCAAAGCTGAGGTGCATGCTGCGAGCAGAAGATGTCGGGAAAATTCTGGGTAAGGTGATATTAAGCCAACTTTCATTGAATATTTATAGTATACATGCCTGTAATCCCTTAAGAGGTAGGCAGAGGTTCGCCGAGCTTATTTCCGTCCCATGATATGATAGGGGGAAAGCCTATCGCTATACCGAGCATAATTTCAGAGTCCGGGCTCATACTAAACATTTCATGATAAAAAAATCACTTATACCTGACTCGGCGCTCGAACCCGAAACCTCAGCACAGCAATCATAACGCGTACGCATTATACTGCGCCGCTGAGGCATATAATAACTAAATACATTATTAAACATATTTAGGGGTAAATATGATTAAGAAACGTTGCACAATTTGGCCTAAAGTTATAAATAAATATAAATTAATAATTAATATTTCCAGTGAAAGCACAGCAAGCAGATCACGAGGCAGAGGGAGGCGGAACACATCCTCATCGCCAGCTCAGCATGTTCCAGAGCCGGCTACAGACAGAGTGTTCATCTGGGACCTGGATGAGACCATCATCATATTCCACTCATTGCTCACTGGAACTTATGCTACTAAATACAATAAGGTACAGTTCCTCTACAATTAATTGCCTGGATTAAAATTTGTATGTATTTTAGGGATAGTCAAAAATATTTGAGTTTTGAAGGTTGACATTTTGATTACCCTTAGCCAATACACATCTTAAGGAACATAAGTCATTATACTGTAAATTGAACACAAAACAAAGCTTAGAAACATAGAAAGAGTATTGTACGTATAGAATTCCCATTACAATAATATTTTAGTATAAATTACTGCTAATAAATTTAACCATAAAGTAAGTGTATTAGAATTTGAAGTGGCTGAAATGTTGTATTGTTAATGTGGTTTCTCAGAATTATTATGGTTTTTATTCACCTGATAGTAAGGGATCTCCACCGCCCATGTACGCCCACAATACTAAAATAATAATGACCGCGTTGGCGACCTTGAAAGAAACGGATAAGTTAGGGATTGAGAAGGGAAGGGGAATTTGGGCCTCCGGATATCTCACTCACCGTACGAAACGCAGCAGCAAGCTGCTACTTTACGCCGGTGTTCTATGGTAACGACCCGGACGAGCCGGCCCATTCATGCTGTAGACAGATCTGTCTAAAGTGTGGCTCTACCACTCAAAAGTAAAAATTAAAACAAATAATGGACATTAAATTCTAACATACCAGTTCACTATATTATTTTTCCCCCTTTATTCATTTATACATGTTTTTAATCACAAACTATCAATCTGAGTTGTAGTAGGATAATTCAGTTTTCAAATAATAATATTGTGAAGAATATTGTATACTTACTACAATCTACATTATGTCTATACTTTTGAATTTTATTACTTCAGTTTGTGTTATAGCATAGGCATTCATAAGTGAGGAAAAATTATTTAAGAGATACTTAATTACTAACTTTAGGTTAACCTAAGTTAGGTTAACCACTCAGGCTCAGATTACCCCCCTCTTTAGTGTCTAAAAACAATAATCGTCGCCGTTCGTGATTAACTTTAGGATGGCCAAGTTAAATTGCGTTTAGTATCATTGCAATAATAAAATAAATAAATAATAAATACACCCAACAGTCACACACATAGTCCTGACCCCACACTAGGTTAACCTGTATCGTGGGTATCAGGAACTACGAGGGACTTGCCAACCAACAACACCCAGACCCGAGACCAATATTTGTGCATCACACAAACATTTGTATTGGTGTGGAAATCAAACCCACAGTCAATATATGTCAATAGTAATCTTTGAACTCTGTGCTTAAAATCAACTGTCTTGCTGATTAATGCTCATCTTTTTAAATATATATTTCTACTGTACGTGTGTATGTGACTGAACTCCTCCTAAACGGTCGGACCGATTTGAATGTTTTTTTTGTATGCGTTTGAGTGGCGCCCAGTATGGTTTAGATTCACAATTGGACCCGGTAGGTGGCGCTGCAATTGGGTTCTAACTATCAATTATATGGTGCGGGTGAAATCGCGCGGGACAGCTAGTATTTTTATAAATATTTTCTATTTTTGCAGGACACACAGCAAATAGTACAATTGGGTTTCAGGATGGAAGAGATGATATTCAGTCTCGCCGACACACATTTCTTCTTCAATGATGTTGAGGTAATTGTACAATTTAATATATAAATTTCTTGAGTAAGTGTAATTGATGCTTGCTTGGTAGTTTATTTATCCCGAGTAGATTTATTAATTAAGCTTTATAATAAAGAAGAACTTAATGCAAGAGTAATCTTTATCTATATAAATAAATATATACATTATATTATATCATTGACTGCGTCGGTGGCGCAGTTGTAATGCGTCCGCGTTAAGATTAAGCTAACGCTGAGTTCTCGGGTTCGATCCCCGGATCGGGTAAAATAAAGTGGTATTGGGTTTTTCTATTACGAAATGCTCAGTATCAGCCCGGAGTCTGGAATTGTGCCCGGTATGGCGATAGGCTCGTCCCCTATCACATTATGGGACGGAGATACGCTCGGCGAAATGTGGGTGTACTAGTGACACCTCTGCCTACTCCTTCGGGGTTTACAGGCGTGAGTGCGTATGTATATCATCATCAGATTTATGCGCTATATACATATGAAGCCATGCTAAAAAAGTCTTAAATATTCCGTCTTCTCCTAGGACTGCGACCAGGAGCACATAGACGCGGTGGCGGCCGACGATAACGGTCAAGATCTGTCCGCATACAACTTCGCTACAGACGGATTCCACGCAGGCGCTGCACCTAACAGCGGACTGTGTGCGCCGGGTGTACGCGGGGGAGTCGACTGGATGAGGAAACTCGCCTTCAGATATAGGAAGATCAAAGACACATACAACAATTATAGGAATAGGTGAGTAGACTTGAGAGTACACCAAATTCCGGCATCGCACAACGCGCAAACATGCTGAGATTCCATCCCCACCATCTGGATGGCTAGCGTTCCTCTGCGATTTACGTGAAGTTTTCTTCCCCACACGGCTTCATTCTGGGGTCAGCGCTCACCAGCGGTGTTTCCAGAACAATACGACTTAGGAACCTTCCAGAAAAGATCTTATTATTTCCTTAAAGGCCGGTAGCATACCAACAATTCCTGTGGTATGGATGGTCTATGGGCGGCGGTGATCACTTACCATCAGGTGACCCACTTGCTCGGTAGCCCCCTAAGCCCCCCACCCCCCTATCTCACAAAAAAGGAGAAATGAGTATTCAACATGCAGTTAAGACATAAATACCAGGAGCACATAGATGTGGTGGTGGTTAGAAATCCAAATCCGAAAATTATGACAGTCACAGAAGGCAAGTTAAAATTATAATATTATGTTTGCAGTGTGGGTGGTCTACTGGGACCGCCAAAAAGAGAACAATGGTTGCAACTCCGAGCAGAGTTAGAACAAGCGACCGACAACTGGCTCACTCTCGCTTGCAAATGTCTAAACATGATCAACTCAAGGTAAAACTTATTATTTTGATACAATATAATATTTTGCTATTTGAAAGGTTTACTATCATAAATATGTAACGTCTATAGACGTCGACGTCCATGGGCGTCTAAATTTGTGTTGATTTGAAGTTAGTATAAAATAATTACAGATGCATCTAGATTTTTTTTGTTTTATTTACATATATTCTCCAATTAAACAAAGCCTAGACATCCCTAATTTTAAACTTAAAATATTTTATTAATCGTAGATTTAAAATTATTTACCATGCGAGATTGTGTTTCCTCGAGGGCAAAGCCATGAGATTTCTAGAGTCTCAATTCCCTTCGCTAGAAGCGATCACCATTTCTTTACAGGGCAGCAGCGCACCCATAATTCTTTTGACTTTCGGGATTTTTATGGCCCGTTAAGATTACCGATAAGATGACTGAAAACTGACAACTTATTTATTGTCTTTACAGGGAAAATTGTGTGAACGTGCTAGTGACGACGACGCAACTCGTGCCCGCTTTAGCGAAAGTATTACTGTTTGGACTAGGCGGAGTGTTTCCAATAGAAAACATTTACTCAGCTACTAAAACAGGTCAGTTTATTGAAGCTGAAGACCAAATACGAGTCGTTAGATTATGTTCTCGTATGTTATGTAAATAAGAGGTATTAATAATTTAAAAAAGGTTGCAATTGACTTTGTCAGATAGCGAACTGTAGGCATGGTGAGATGTTTTTATTTTGTAATTTATAAGGTCGCTTGAATCTAGTCACATAAAAATGTGAAAGCAAAACTTGTATCTTTTCGGTTCGTTTCGCCACATTTCATCATTTCGCTGTCTGTGTGACAAAACACAAAAGATCACGGTATGACGTGTTATAACGTCAACGTTGTAATTGTATATTCATGTCGTATGATAAAAATTAAAACAAAATTCTCATCTAACAGGGAAAGAAACATGTTTCGAGAAAATAAAGCAAAGGTTTGGCGAACGGTGTACGTATGTAGTGATAGGCGATGGACAAGACGAAGAGGCCGCAGCGAAGGCAAAAAATTACCCCTTCTGGAGGATATCGAGTCATTCCGACATCGCCGCGCTCTACAACGCGCTAGACATGGGCTTCTTATGATTTGCTGCGCTCCTGGTAACACAATGCAAGCGTGAAACTAAATATACGAAAAAAATGTACATATTCAGAAATAATTCTCATGGTATTCTGTTATCCTGGTAACGACCGATCTAAAATTTGTGAGATGCACTTACATGATTTATTTTCCATGTGCGAATAATGTAATACAAGTAATCTATTTCGGATTTTACGAACATAGGTAATTCGAAAATTATAGGTAACTCTGGGGGTCAAGGTTGCTAACGGATCTATCAAAACTGATTAAAATACGCATTTTATTCAAGCCTAGTACAGATAACGACGTTTTACATATCTTTGTAATTATTAAAATTGCCTCACGGCAAAATGTATACGGATTGTGCCAATATTTGGAAAATATTTTACAATCAATCTATATTTATTTTCTAAAATGTGTTACTTTTATTTCCATTTGCTAAATATTTCATAGAATTCGTTATCAAGAGCAAAAAACTTTTTTGTACATATTCTAGTATTTGAATGTAAGTTATTTCATCTGTTACTCATAGATTTTGGATAGTAATGCATTATAAACCAAAATAACTTTTTCAACACTATTGCAATATTATTTAACATTTTTATAATTTATTCATGTCCATGGATACAAGTCCTTCAGACGCATACATTTTGTTTTCTCAAGAACGATGAAACGGGGTGTGGCCAATTTCAATGTCTTGTTGGAGTTTTGGTGTTAATTCCTTTCAGTTCAATGCTTCTTAGACGACTTTCTTCAAGCGGATCGAACGCACAAGGTCGATCGATACCCTTGGTCAAAAATCACCTAAATTCACTTATTTCAATGTTTCCATACACTATTCATCAGCATTAATGATTATTGCACAAAACCACACCACTTTTATACAACAAACACAACTTTAAACCAGTTTAGGAAATAATTAAAACAAGAGAGCCACCGCACTGTCAGAATTCCCGCCAAAACTCCCCTATTATTTAACAACTGTTAACGAAATACCATCCGTTGGGGACGACAAAAAATATCGTAAAAACTTTTTTGTATCAATAAATTGTATCCTGGATCTAGCAAACCTTATGGTTAACCACACGGAAAATAGAAAAGGAGGATATAGAAAAAAGAGAACTTAAGTATAGAGGTATAAAAAACTGGCCAAGTGCGAGCTGGACTCGTGAACCGAAGGTTTAGTACCGCATGTTTTATTATCTAATGTTTCGTTTAATTTTATTGGGTTATCCGCCACAATAACACACATTATCCGTGAAGATTTCAGCCTGATATCTATTACAGTTCAATAAATAAAGCCCGTTTAAAGGTAGATATGTAAACGGAATAGGCTAATGGAATTGTTGGCACTCTTTGAGTACGAAAATGATATATAATCTCCATATCTGCCATCGAGATGTACATCTGAATTTAAACATGTTTAATACATAAATAGTAATATCAGTATGCAGATATACTGGGTGTAAGGGAATAGCTTCCGACAACTAATACAGTAGGCCTAGTACAAGTTTTAAAAGTTTTGTAAAACGATGAAAGTTTTCGTTTTCTCTCAATACGTCAAATATTATTAGCCACTAGTGGGAACTATGATGAATTAAAATTAATTACATGGTTTATTTAATTTTAATATGAAATTAGTTTTCAAGCGATTATTTTCTTTATTACCGTATGAATTACTAGTTTCACACTTCGACGGTAGTATAATTTTATACGAATTCGAAAACTGTGAACGTATTTGTAACTCGTACTAGGCCTACAGATGGTAGTGCTGATTACGACATAATAATAAAAATTGTAGCCCTGTATGATACACGTTCCACTGTTGGCACGGGCCTCTTCTACTGAATGAGAGGGGTTAGGCCTTAGTCCACCACGCTGGCCTAATGTGGGTTGGTAGACTTTACATACCATCGAAATTCTTATGAAGAACTTCTCAGGTATGCAGGTATCCTCGCGATATTTCCTTCGCGGTTAAATTTAACACTATTTAAATTTTTAATAAATTTACACACACATAACTTAGAAAAGTCAGAGGTGTGTGCACTTGGGACTGGTTTCGAACCTGCGACTTTCATCTCGACAGTGCGTACCTTTCCCCACGAAGCTGTCACTGCCTGATGATACCACTAAATAAATCGCGAAAACAAATCACCTATTTTTTTACGCATCAATGTTTTGATAGATAACTACAACAATGATTCATATCATAACGTTAAATTAGTAATTTTAATAGTTTTTTTTTAAATAGAGAAATACTACGCTAATAAATCAAATTAGCTGACGCCTTGGTTTAATGGCTGTTATACATACGCGGGGATGCGGTGCGCGTGGTCATAAAAAGAATTGGTAGATTTATTTCGTGATTTTTTGTGGGATCAAGTACGTAATCACTATAAAAAAAAATACTAGACAAAATATGTCTTAGTTACCGGACACGTTCCCTTACACCCTTTATAAAAAATACATATCTTGCTTCGGTATTCCTTAACTGACTATTTTCGATCAGTCGATATCGAAATTAAGTACACATGATTACGTCATTTATTTAATACATTTAGTTTGTAAAGCTCAAAGTTAGCTCAAAATCTGAATTAATAAAAACTATTAGTAACTTTTGTAAATATTTATCGAAAGTTGTAGAATATATTTATGATATATTTTGCAAGTCCATTCCTATATAAGTTTTATATAATCTATATGTAAATAAATTAGTTTATTATTAAAAAATGTATATTATATGAAGATTTTTTTATACTTTTCACGTTCTCGGAAAGGCTGTCATTACCTACATACAGATTCTTATAACGTTGTCCATAATTATTTACTCTATGAATGAAATACAAGAAGAAAGTCTTTAAATATACGATAGCAAAATCGTTCTAATTTAGACAGCCTCCGTAGACGGCTACGAAGCGTGAGGCCGTGGCTTCGATTCCCACGCCGATAATAATGTTGGTGTTATTCACAAATAATTGTTTCCGGTCTGGGTGTAGTGGGACCACAAGTCCCTCGTAGTTCCTGATACCGATGATACAGGTTAACCTAGTGTGCGGTCAGGACTATGTGTGTGACTGTTGGGTGTATTTATTAATTACGCATATCATTCACATAATCGATGTCGAGTAGTCAAGACGACGAAGTAGGTTGCTCGCCTAATATAAGGTCACGCCTGCCCGTAAACAGAAGCAACACCACACAGAAACTTGAATTACAAAGAACTTTATTAAACTGTACTGCACTCGTCACCTCGAGACATAATATGTTAAATCTCATAATGCCAAGGAATTTCACTGGTTTAATGTCCATCAAACTGAAACACAACAGTGCCTACACACTGCTGCTTGGCGGAAGAAAAAGACAGTTGTACCAACCCAGACAGTCTCGCATACAAAGAACCTACCACCTATTTTGCGAATATAAAGTTCTTCTACAGGACTACGTTTACGATGTTATTGAAACTCAACACTTCTAAGTTCATTTAAGTATAAACGCACAAATAAACTTAGAGAACTATTTCAAAACAGTTAAAAATAATTTAGGGAATATCAAATAGTGTATTCGTAAAACGGAATAAAACGTCGCTTCGGTAAAATATTTAACACGACGTGTTAAGACGTTGACAAAGCGTGTGTAATAAAAATCCATTGGATAAATATTTAACGCGACGTGATAAGACGTCAGCAATGCGTGTGTAATGGACAATCCATAGGATAAATATTTAACGGGACGCGTTAAGACATTGACAAAGCGTGTGTAATAAAAACCCATCGGATAAACATTTAATGCGACGTGATTAGACGTATACAAAGCGTGTCTACTAACAATCCATCGGATAAATATTTAACGCGACGTGATAAGACGTCAGCAATGCGTGTGTAATGGACAATCCATAGGATAAATATTTAACGGGACGCGTTAAGACATTGACAAAGCGTGTGTAATAAAAACCCATCGGATAAACATTTAATGCGACGTGATTAGACGTATACAAAGCGTGTCTACTAACAATCCATCGGATAAATATTTAACGCGACGTGATAAGACGTCAGCAATGCGTGTGTAATGGACAATCCATAGGATAAATATTTAACGGGACGCGTTAAGACATTGACAAAGCGTGTTTAATAAAAACCCATCGGATAAACATTTAATGCGACGTGATTAGACATATACAAAGCGTGTCTACTAACAATCCATCGGATAAATATTTAACGCGACGTGATAAGACGTAAAGTATGTGGAGTGACAGCCTAATTACAAAAATCTCTCCAAGAAACAATGTAAGCACAAGTTTTTCTATTATAATTTTCCTTTCATTGCGAAAATACGTTTTTAGATTCAATTTTAACTTTTTAATTCTTTGCTTAAAACTGGTTTTTGTAATTTCAATACATAACATTAATTTTAATATATTTCCAAGTTATTTAGAAGATTAGTATTTCAAAGCAAGGTCCAAAAATATTATTCTAAACCAGTTTTGTGTGCGGAATTAATAAGATTTAAAAGCGAGCTTATTTCTGATAATCACGTACATAAACCCAGTTTTACAGAACATAGCAATATTAATTGTTCTGAAGAAGTTGAGGCGTAACTTTAAGTGCATATAATTATATGCAAAGGCATATCTTTTTTGTTTGTTTCTGTAACGGGTGGCCTTTTTTGAAAAAATAGCAATAGGTATATCATACGACCTTACCAAACGTTCTAATTTAAAAAAATATATAATACTTGAATAGAACTGGCCTGTTTTAAGTACAAATACAAAAGAAAACATTTTATCGAAAATTGCCACCCGATTGTCGCTTAGTGTTCTCAGAATTAAAGTAATTAATTCAAATTGTAAATACGAAATATTGTAGTTAAAAGAATATTACCTTATTATAATTATAGTTCGAAAATTATACGAATGTAAATAAAATTATATGATTCGAAAAATTTATTACTATGTTTATTTCTTAAGAATACCTATTTATCTAGTGGCACCATAGTGCTCGAAATTCGACCTCTATAATTTACCTTTTGTAGTAGATAAAACTGTCTACAACGTGGATCTACCTCTTATAGTTTTAAATAGATAAATAGCAGACTATTTAACGATGTCAACAAGTAGAGTTATAAAACTACAGTAGGTATTACGAGTATTTTCTTAAGCGATAATAACTTAATATAAAAATACAATTATCATATCAAAGTTTAAAAAATATTAACCTGTATCGTAAGTGTGACCTTCCTAGAAACTTCTAATTAAAAATAAAACAATATTTATCTAATCACAAAGTTGCGTTATGAAAAACAACGATCAAGTTGGCGTGTTAGAAGAAGTGGGGTTCCGTGCCTTATAATAAACCTTTCTTAAAAAAAGTAACAAGAAATTTATGTAGCCTATTAAAATCGAATTCATAAAGTATTATTTATAAAACTACAAAAATAAAAGAACAACAAAAAATATTGGTCGGAAAGAACTTCTTGAATGGTAGAGCCACGCTGTAGACACTTGTGTCTATAGCACGAATGGACCGGCTCGTCCGGGTCGTTACCACTATCTCACAGAAAACCGGCGTAAAGTAGCTTGCTGCTGCGGTTCGTACGGTGAGTGATATATCCGGAGGCCCCTCCCCTTCCGAATCCCTGAATTATCCCTTTCCTTTGAAGTCGGCACCGTGCTCACGATTCTTTTGGTATTGTGGGCGTACAAAGGCGCTGGATATCGCTTACCATCAGGTGAACCACTTGCTCGTTTACCGGCCTAGGTATGCTTTAAAAAATACTTCCTAGGTATGCTTTAAAAAATAATTGACTTACGTAACCGCTAACAACCCCTGACGATGTCAATTAGAAAAACATTTATTTTTAAAACGACTGAATAGATTTTCTTGGTCTCTTTTTGGCGCCAAACAAAAACCGACCAATCACGTGTACAGAAATCGACTAATAGCAATTAGCTCACTTGAGTGTTCTTGAATACGGGCCTAAGAGCCATCTCGTTTCAATCGCCGATCCCGCTGCCGGTCAACTGAAATTGAACCGACTCCAAAAAGACGTAATTTATGACTTTTCAGTATTCTTTTTTAACCACCTTAAAAAAACAAAGGTTCTCAATTCGTTTGTTTTTTTATGTATGTTCACGCATAACCCCCCAAATGTGGACCGATTTGGATGACTCTCTTTTCATTCGAACAAGTATAGCTCAAAGTTACTTATTCTTAAGGGAGTGAAATCGGGGATGAAACACTCAAACATTATAATTTATGCAACAATTTTATTATAATTTATTACATGTGTACATGATTGGTCTGTTTTGATTTAGCGCCAATATCTAACTAATGACGTTTAGAGAAATCGTCACTATGCGTTCGCGTTCACTGTGAGACCTCATAGTAACGTGGGCTCCATACCTATCTTGTGAGACGCACTCAACTGGTTGCTGTGGATGGTTTCGAATACATTCCTTTTGTACATTCATCAGGAGTTCCTCAGGGATCAAACTTAGGTCCATTACTTTTTTGATATTAATTAATAATCTTTTAGAAAAAATACCTGTCAATATTTAGCATATTATTAGGCTGATGATTTAAAATTATACACAGATATTTCATGTATTTGATGACTTTTCCTTATCTAGTATAATAAATACACTTTGTATCTACTTCAACATAATGTCAATATACAACAATATACGCACTGACGCCTGTTATCCCCGAAGAGGTAGGCAGAGGTGTAACCAGTACACCCACATTTCGCCGAGCGTATCTCTGTCCCACAATGTGATAGGGGGCGAGCCTATCGCCATACTGGGCACAAATTCCAGACTCCGGGCTGAAATGCGCAGTCATTTCGTAATAGAAAAACCCAATACCACTTTACCCGACCCGGGGATCGAACCCGAGACCTCAGCGTTAGCCTCAATCGTAACGCGTACACACTACAACTGCCCCACCGAGGCAGTCAACAATATGTCATTAAGCATAATATAGTGTTAGGAGTAGGTTTTTGATGAAAACAATTGAGCATCTTTTTAAAGACGTCTACGTTTTGATCTTTATTTTTAGATATTACTATTTTAATACTTGACATTGGCGAAAACATCGAAAATCGATGGGGCCATAATCTAAAAATAGAATAGAATAGGAGTGATAAGTTTATTGTGTAATTTGGCCAAAACATAATTTGTTAAATACTTCTGTACCAAACTTATATAACTAAAATACTGTAACCATAGACCAACTACTGTAATAATATAGAGAGCTCATCCAAAAAGCTCCGATCACAGAGTCAGTATTCACACTGAACTAATGAGATGAACAGCTGCTGTCCTCATGTAAACTAATAACTCTAGAGGTCATTGGTCATTAGATTATCTTTGTTTAAAATGTACAAAAAATAATAGAAACTGCCTCGGTGGCGCAGTTGTACTGCGTACGCGTTACAGGCTGACGCTGAGGTCTCGAGTTCGATCCCCGGGTCGGGTAAAGTGATATTGGGTTTTTCTATTATGAAATGCTTAGTATCAACCCAGACTCTGGAATTATTATATGGCGATAGGCTCGCCCCCTATCACATTATGGGACGGAGATACGCTCGGCGAAATGTGGCTGTACTGGTTACACCTCTGCCTACCCCTTCGGGGAATACAGGCGTGAGTGTGTATATATATATATGCATGGGCGTACCCAGGTTCTGGGCTAGGGGGGGGCAAATCAGATTTTTTAAGCCGGGTGCCACGCGGTTCTTTGCCTTAGACACTACACGAAGACACCTACACTAAACATTAAGTTAAGTTTTTAAGAATGTATGGATGTATGTTTGTTACTCTTTCACACAAAAACTACTTAACGGATTTCGATGAAATTTGGCACACGGGTAGATCATATCCTGGATTAATACATAGGCTACTTTTTATCCCGGGCAAAAATAAAGCGGGACTTTTATCCCGGAAAAACTTTTAAACGCGGGCGGAGCCACGCGCTAGAGCTAGTATGATATAAAAGTTTGTCACCAGATTTTCTTTTGTAAATATCAATAATATATAGGTAGATTTGATTTGAAAAATATGTTTTGTTTGTAAAAACTAGTACTTATTATAAAAGATTTTTTATTTCGATATTATGACTGCAACTTTTTCGATCCACCAAACAACATTGTTTCCTTAAACTATTTAAATAAATAAAGTAATCGAAAATACTCACAAAAAAAAATCCGAATATCCATTTTTATACAACGGTTTATTATTGTTCTACAGAATATGTACATATACAGAACACAATAACTTAGTAACACAATATCTACTTTAGGGTCTTATTCATAATAAAACGCTTATCGAAGGTATAAACCTTCATTAGTTAAAACGTATTTTAAGCCTATAGAACGTTCAATAAAATTCTATATTCATAATCGTTTGATAAAGCTCCGTTAACTAAAATAGGTTTATCATACACAAAGTTGCCAGTTTATAGAAAATGATTGATTGATTGAATGATTTCAATATGGTTTGTCTCTGGAAAGACTGGAAACAAACTAATAAAAAGAAAATTGATGGAGTTTTGGCGGGAAGTCTGACAGTGCGGTGGCTCTCTTGATTTAATTATTTCCTAAACTAGTTTAAAGTTGTGTTTGTTGTATAAAAGTGGTGTGGTTTTGTGCAATAATCATTTACGATGATGAATAGCGTATGGAAACATTAAACATAGGGAATTTAGGTGATTTTTGATCTAGGGTATTGATCGACCTTGTGCTTTCGATCCGCTTGAAGAAAGTCGTCTAAGAAGCATTGAACTGAAAGGAATTAACACCAAAACTCCAACAAGACCTTGAAATGGGCCACACCCCCGTTTCATCATTCTTGGAATATAAGAAAATAATATAACTAATGACTTGCCAGCATGGTCTCTGATCTTAGCCAGTTCCGGAACAAACAAACAAAAAAAAAGAAAATTGCCATCTCATCAATGTCAAATGTCAAGAAAGGTAAACAAACAGGAGTTATAAAATTCAACAAGACCTTAAAATCACAGACTACTTAGAAAGAACTGACGTTCTTAAAATCGACCACGCCGCGCATCTGCGCTAATATTTCGTCGTTCTTGGGGAGAGTTGAAAATATATATTATAGTACTTGTCATTAGCGAAATGTATAATAGGGCGAAGCCGTTATAAATAAAGAAAAAGTAATAAATTTGAAAAAAATATGCCAGTAGACGTAAAAATAAACGTCAAATATGAAACAGCTGACCGATGTCGGCCATGTTTTTCACTATCGAACGCTTAAAATAGGTTTATAGAAGGGTTATAGCTTCTATAAAATAGTGACACTTTATAAGAGAGTTAATGAGCGTTTTAGCGTTATTGAACGATTATGAATAACAATTTTTATCAATCATCTTATAACGGCTTTCTAAAGCTTCGATAACTTATTATGAATAAGACCATAAATGTTTTAATATACTTTGAATATTTTTAATCACCAAACGTCGTTGGACTCCTTTAAAACAACAACATGCCAAATACATGCAAGCCGCTAGACGCTCGCAACTCCCTCCCACCTCCGCGCTGCCGTACGCGCGCCGAGTAGACAAACGCTCGGCTTAATTCGGTAATCTTCGTCTGTCGTGTCGGCGCGGACTCGCGGAGCCGAGGCACCTCAGACCTAGACGGCCGGTAGGCGAGCGTGGACCGCGGCGTTTGCTTACAGCGCTTGCGGGTAGAATGGGCACGACGCGCGGTTTTTAGAAGTTAATGCATATTATTATATATGTATTGCAATGCAAAAGAAAAAAAATATCGACAGCAATAGATAATAGGGAGGTAAAGGTTATCCAGGGGGGGGCAGCTGCCCCCCCCTGCCCCCACCTGAGTACGCCCATGTATATATGTATAATAGAAAAACAACATATTATTTTAGGTAGGGTTCACTCACTAGGCCTCTTTTTTACCTTCGACAAAAAAGGGCGGTGTTTTAGATATAAGCTATAATAATAATACTATTTCAAACTGTTGGGCACGTGCCTCCTCCACTGAATGAGAGGGAGTTAGGCCTTATTCCACCACGCTGGCCTAATGCGGGTTGGCAGACTTCAAATACCTTCGAAATTCTTATGGAGAACTTCTCAGGTATGCAGGTTTCCTCACGATGTTTCTTTCACCGTTAAATCAAGTGATAATTATAATTTAATACACACGTGACTTGGAAAAGTCAGAGGTGTGTGCTCTTGGGGCTGGTTTCGAACCTGCGAATTTAGTTTAGAGAGTCATTACCACTCCCCGCTGAGCTGTCACTGCTTTAAAGTATAACTATGTAGGTAAGTTATATATATACTATAAATAGATACAGGTTTAGACCCTGTCCTATTTCAACTATAAAAGAAATAAAAATATTCGATACTTTGACTGTTGACATGATGTCTGGAATGTTTACGACGCCCATTGTATCATCCTTACTGTATGATCTTCATTTATAAGCTACCTACTTTATTAGGTGTGAAATAACGGATATTCTATCTTCTTTCTTCGACTCATGATCTTGCTTTGAAGTTTTATATTTCTTTTTTTCACTTAGTTTTGTTATAAGTAAGTTTTTTGAATAATAGTCAGTTTATAGATGAAATTATTTATTGTTCAAAGTAACAACCACGATTTTTTCTTTAGAAAGCCATGACGGTCCATCCGAAGAGGTCAGGATTTCCGATCACATTGCCATTGTGCCCCCACACCTGCCTGTCACCCATCGAATCTACAGTTCTGCCTAGCTTCAGCGCGTGGTTGTACTCCCGATTGAAGATGTAGAATACAAGGTTCCCATCAGACTTTGCAGGTTGAAGGTACCATTGGTGTCTGAAAGAATCAGCTCCACTGGATCCGTAGGCCTTGTGCTCTCCGTCACTATCGGTACCAGTACCAAGCTTCAAGAACTGGCTACGTTGAACATTCATGATCTTAAAGTACACTCTCTTGTCTTCAGATAGAGGGGCCAACTTCCAAGCCACTCTGTCACTTGTCTTGTCATCAGAGTCACCGTACGCAATCCTGTCGCCATCGTCGTCAGTTGCCACACCCAACTTCATAGCCAAATTGTCTCTCTTGTTGATTAGTTTGACGGAATTTTCGCCTAAGATCATCCTGAACTGAATCGGGAAGCATTCCTTGACGATTTCCCTGGCCTCGAGGCTCCACAGTTGGTAGGCGTATTCCATTGTGTTGCGATGGCTGTTCTTAATCAGTTTTTCAACGGCGGCTGTGATGATGTCACCTTTGCCTTGTCTCTGGAGCTCCTTGGTCTTCGTGACAGCGCTATCAATGTCACCAACTACCACGTTATTGTATATTTCATCAGAGGTAGGTGCGGCAAACACAACTGCCGCAAATGCCAGAAGAAGAACCGTTGTCCGTAGCATTTTGTATTTCTGTGAAATAATAATGATAATCAAATCTATTCAAACAGTTTTTAATTTGTAGAAACGCAAATATTTTCATGAATAACATACGCACTCACGCCTGTAGTTCCCGAAAGGGTAGGCAGAGATGTAACCAGTACACCCACATTTCGCCGAGCGTATCTCCGTCCCACGATGTGATAGGGGGCGAGCCTATCGCCATACCGGGCACAAATTCCAGACTCCAGGCTGATACTGAGCATTTCGTAATAGAAAAACCCAATAACACCTTACCCGACCCGGGGATCGAACCCGAGCCCTCAGCGTTAGCCTCAATCGTAACGCGTACGCTTTACAACTGCGCCACCGAGGCTTATGAATAATATTTTCAAAAAAATCTTTGTATGTAGTTTTATCGTCCATTTGGTAGTGGAATTTATAAAGTTTAGTAGTTGGGAAGCTGTAATTATCCCAAAATGCTTTTGACACATGTTATAGAAGATTTGGCTTGTAGTTATTATGACCGGACGCCTCCCTGACGTCAACCCTCTGGGGAGAAAACAGACCCGAAACAAATAATTGTGGATTACACAAATATATTTGTCTCCGTGCCTGCCTCGGTGGCGCAGTTGTAATGAGTACCTACGCGCTACGACTGAAGCTGACGCTGAGGTCTCGGGATCGATCCCCGGGTCGGGTAAAAGTGATATTGGGTTTTTCTATTACGAATTACTCAGTATCAGATCGGAGTCTGGAATTGTGCCCAGTATGGCGATAGGCTCGCCCCCTATCACATCATGGGACGGAGATACGCTCGGCGAAATTTGGGTGTACTGGATACACCTATGCCTACCCCTTCGGGGATTATAGGCGTGGTGCGTTTGTATATATATTTGTCTCGGTGCGGGAATTGAACCCGCAGCCTCTCGCTTCACAGCCGACTACTCGCCCACCGGCCACGGATTATAATTATATTAATATAAAACTTACCTACCGATCACCGACTGAAGTTTTATACTGATGTGGTAAAATTAGGTCGTCTCTTATATACTAATAAATGTCGAAGTCAGGAGTTTATCAGATGTACTGCATGCATACTAAGTTATGCATATAACATAGTAATAAGAAAAACAATTACTTTGTTGCTGTAAGCTTGGACTTTATGTGACCGATTTAAATCGAATCGCCTCATTGGTAATGGCAGCGTACTAAGGCAGAGTTATTTTGTATGGCATAGGCCGGCAAACGAGCAAGCGGGTCACCTGATAGTAAGTGATCTCCACCGCCCATGTACGCCCACAATACCAAAAGAATCACGGGTGCGTTGCCGACCTTAAAGGAAAGGGATAATTAAGGAATTGGGAAGGGGAGGGGGTTTAGGCCTCCGGATATCTCACTCACCGTACGAAACGCAGCAGCAAGCTGCTACTTTACGCCGGTTTTCTGTGAGACAATGGTAATGACCCGGAAGAGCCGGCCCATACATGCTGTAGACAAAAGTGTCTACAGCGTGGCTCTACCACTCATAAAAGAGCTTGACTCAGAACCGCGAGATCCTGGGTTTAATTTCCAAGTCGGGCAATCATTATTTGTGTTTGGATTCTATATTCGAAAATTACTAAATTCACACTTGGAATTCGTGCCCAGTATAGCGATAGGCACGTCTATCACATCATGAGATGGAAATAAGCGCGGTGAATGCACAAGTTTCACCTCTGCCTAACCCTTCGGGGATAAAAGTGTGAGCTTATGTATGTTTTATATCGAGTGCATACGTGACTAATTTCCCGACTTCAGAGAACATTTGAGTGGTAGAGCCATGCTGTAGACAGTTTAGTCTGTACCTACCACAAGGAACTTAAAAATAAATTAAGTTTTAACTAAACTTGGAACCGACTTCACAAACAACATTGAAAATACAAAAATAACAATTTCTATAGATCTCTTTGATTGATTTGCAGCTTTGGACAACACTAAATGATACACGGCCTTAGAATAAATCTAAGTACACTGCTGATGTTTTGTCTCACTCGTATTACTCTCGCTCACGTACTTCACTTAATTTTTAGGGACGTGGTCGATCTTATCGATCGTAATAAATGAGTGATTAATATTTGAGTTAAATGTATAGATTTTGATACAATCTGGTACATAAACACTCACTCTAAGGTGTATGTAACGAACATCAAATATGAACACACCATTCTGTAACACTTTGTAGGCTAGATACGGAAAGTCAGCGCCAAAGAGTAGTATACTAGATAAGTAAAGTCAGCGCAGCGCGGCGTCCTAGGCCCTAAGGCCGCTATTCCACTATCATATTTGCACTATTTGCATAATGGTTTGCATCATAGATATTTGACGTTATATGATCCTATGTCACCGTTGACTGAGTATCTATAGACTTCTACTAAAGGTGTGGCAGAAAGAGACAAGGATACAATTTCGAGGGTTACCGCGTCAAAAACAAATTACCCGACAATTTGTTTCGTTACGTGACGTCATGTACTACAATTTCTTGAGAAATAATAGGTTCTGGCTTTTGTGAGTAAGTAATACAACATGGTTATTTTCAATTACCTTTTATTATTTAAATATTATTTTTATTAGCTTTAGATGAGACGCGTAAGTCACTCACCTGGTGATAAGCGTCACACCTGCCAAAACAGAAGCAACACCAATCAGTACCTCGAATTATGAAGTACTACATGGCACTGAACTACGCTCGTCACCCAGATACATAAGGTGTTGTGTCATAATGTCAAGTAAATTCAATGGCGTCAATGTCCTTCAACAATAACATAACAACATAACAGTAGTAACACACTGCTGCTTGGCGGCAGAAATAGATAAACCGGTGATACCCACCCAGACGGCCTCTCGCATACGATGGTCTGTATGTAGTTTGTGAGAAATCTCCCTTAGTAATTTATTTGTCTATAAAATGTACACCATTACAGTTTGAAGCAGGTCAATGTACATAATAGTTTTAAAAATGTTAAACTCAAAACATATAGACCAAACGTAGAGTGGTAGAGACACGCTGTAGACACTTGTCTACAGCATGTATGGGCCGGCTCGTCGGCGTCATTATCACTGTGTCACAGAAAACCGGCGTAAAGTAGCAGCTTGCTGCTGCGTTTTGTACGGTGAGTGAGATACCCGGAGGCCCAAAGCCCCTCCCCTTCCCAATCCCTTATATATCCCTTTCCTTTAAGGTCGGCAACGCACCCATGATTCTTTTGATATTGTAGGCGTACATGGGCGGTGGAGATCACTTACCATCAGGTGACCCACTTGCTCGTTTGCCGGCCTATAACATAAAAAAAACATGGATTATAACTTATTTAAATCAAAAGTTTATATTATTATTGATCTGTAATGTAAATTAGAATTAATTAATTAATTTTTTACTTTCATTTTCGACTGCCTCGGTGGCGCAGTTGTAATGCGTACGCGGTACGACTGCTGTGCTGAGGTCTCGGGCTCAATCCCCGGGTCGGGCAAAGTTCCCGGGATGGGATTTTCTATCATGCTATGCTTAGTATCAGCCCGGAGTCTGGAATTGCGTCCGGTATGGCGATAAAGTTTGCCTCCTATCACATCATGGGACGAATATAAACTAGGCGAAATGTGGGTATACTAGTTAGGTACACCTCTGCCTACCCGTTTGGGGAAAACAGGCGTAAGTGCGTATTTAATTTAACTGTATTTTCTGAATATTTGAATTCTGTGGTTACTTATTATTGTGACAAGAACTACCATTGTTATATTAAAAAGCCTTTACTCTAAAATAAATACCATTATATATCGGTTTGTGATCCTAATAAATAAAATAATATTTAAAATATAATTAATTTAGGTATTTTTTCTATTGATTATTGCTATACATGCTTAAACTAAATATTTACCAGAATAGATACAGCATTACAAAGCAGTACAGTCAGTTTCTTCTTTTTGAATAATACATTTTTCTCTAAATGTTGCTAAAAATTATTGATGATGGTTTTGGTGTCCAATATCAATGTCTTGTTGATACAATCCAATTCTACAGTAAAAAATTATCTTCAGGAAAACTGAAATGAGTCATTTTATTATACATAATACATTTCTTATATTTAATTTTATTATTAATGCATACTGCAAAATTAATATTTCCCTTAATATGGGGTAATATATATACGCACTACATACGCACTCACGCCTGTAATCCCCGAAGGGGTAGGCAGAGGTGTAACGAGTACACCCACATTTCGCCGAGCGTATCTCTGTCCCACAATGTGATAGGGGGCGAGCCTATCGCCATACCGGGCACAAATTTCAGACTCCGGGCTGATACTGAGCATTTCGTAATAGAAAAACCCAATACCACTTTACCTGGGGTAATAATTTATTGAAATTTCGGCAGCACCAAACGGAGTCATTTTGTTTGGTTATAAATTTTATTAAATGATATTTACTTTGATTAATGCTTTACTACGAAGAATTTTAAGATAAGAATACTTTAAACACAATATATCATATTTTCTTTCCACTATCACTTTTTCACCCTATAATGCTACACCGCACCATAGTTTCATAGAAAATGATATAAATAATTATACGAAGTTCTTATCAACAGCAAAATATAGCATGCATTTGTACTTTTACATAAATTTTAACTAATTTTACCAGGAAGACGATAGACAAATATACGTCAACTGTCAAACTTTGTTTATGAAAGTTATTTGATATACTTCAAATACTAAAATTCGTCATGAAACAAAAAATGTAATCGTTCTGTTTCATTCTTTTATATGATATCACCATAAATTGCTCTTTTTCTTGTGCGAATGCGACAAAAGCTATGAATTACTCTAGTTATTCTCCCTCTACGTATGTCACAGCATGCTGGTCATAGACAATATGAAGTTTATGTTGCTATTACACTGTCATACATTTCTTATATATCTATGAGCTATAGAAGTAGGATCATTTTGATATGATAGTGTAATAGTGGCCTTACTGCATGCATGACTGTCAACTGCTGTTAACGTCATACTCGTTGCCAAGCAACCAGTGTCTACAAACATCGTAATAAAATTACGCATTGTACTTTACGAAAATTGAAATATTCTGAATAGCCAGTAAAGTAATTACTAAAGCAAATATAGATTAGTGCATTTTCTTTAAAAGTTAGCGCAATAATGAAGTCGGTGGATACAATCTTATTCGACGTGTCGAAAAATGAACAGTTCAAAATTAATGAGAATTACAAAATGTTACACAGAAAACTGAAGAATACGTGGAAAGTTATGATGTAAGTGCAAAGACTTTAATGTATACTACTAGACGGGCTTTAGAAGTAAAATTGTGTCACATAACGCGGGAGTTTGACAGCTCACAAACAGGGACCGCGATAGGGGTTCTAGTTGAGAGCAAGCGAGATAGTAATATTGACCGCAACTTAGTGGTACAATTTCTATGTACCGTGCAGCTTGTCTAGTAGTATACATTATTCATAATGTTTGTGTAAGTGGGGATTTTTTTTACATTTTAATTAATAATTGTACAATGTGATGTACTTTTTCATTTAAAAAAAATCGTTGATCTGGGTATCACTATTAGTGGTTTTTAGCAAATACCACTGATTTGCTTATTTCTGTCGACAAGCAGCAAAGTATAAGCCTTAGAATATCTACTTACAGAAGGTAGATGTCCACACAACGCATACTTCGTACTCTTACAATCTTTCTATAACATATAATAATATATAATAATATATAAGGGCAGGTGGAAAAAGAAGAATACGAAAATAACTATGTAGCATTAGGTCTAGATTAAATGACTGTGCTGCGATCTACTACGATCACGTTGCTGCAATTGAGCACTTTAGTGTGTGTATTTTTAATTAAATAGTTTAATCTGAGTTGTAAGAGGGTCACCAACATCTTAGGCCCAAAGCCAACCTCATCTGCTGATAAACGGACGGGACAATGGCGTAACCTGGTCTCCGTTGCGGGTTGTGGGGGTCAGCCCACATAATATCCCCGTCAAATCTATGGTACGAGAAGGCGGACCCTGGCATTAAACCGGGATAACGCCAGGCAGAAAAAACTTAACTTAATCTTAGGACCTCAATAGTATCACAGCTGAAATATAGCCCCACTTAACAAATAAGACTATTATCAATAACAATATCAAAAAATGTTCTTATGCATCAATCTTTTATTGTAATTACAGTAAACATGATTTAGATTGTTGAGATCATCCATCCGTAGAGATCAGGCTTTCCAAATACATTGCCGTGGTCTCCGTATAGCAAACGGTCACCGTCGGAGGTCATATATCTGCTCGGCTTCAGTGCCTGATGGTACTCACGGTTGAAAATGAAGAACACGAGCTCGTTGAGGTACTTCACCGGTTGGAGGTACCATTGGTGTCTGAAGGCGTCAGATTCAGTAGAACCGTACGCCTCATGGTCACCAGAACTGTCAGTTGCAATCTCGAGTTTCAGGAATTGATTGTAGTACGTACTGTAGATCTTGAAGTACACTCTCGAGTCTGATGAGTGTGGAATGATTTTCCAGGCGACTATATCGTCGGATAAGAAGCTGGTGTCACTGTACGCAGTTCTGTCACCATTGCCGTCAACCTTAACTCCTAATTTGATGGCCTTGCCGTGCCTCCGGTTGATAAGTCTAACGGCATGTTCGCTGAAGATACTCTTGAACTGAAGTGGGAAGTAATTGTAAACGAGGTCCTTCCCATCGCGGTTGTACAGTTGATAGGCGTAGTCCATGACGTTGCGTTGGCTGTCGTCGATTAGTTTGTCTACGGCTTTGGAGATAACATCTCCTCTCTGCTCATCATCGAGGTCTTTGCTCTGAGCGACAGCGCTATCATAGTCGCCAACGATTACACTTTTGTATAATTGGTCGGCAGCTGCATCATCTGAGGCGGGAGTGGCTTGGCAGGCAAGTGCTACAAGCGCCAGTAGAAACGTTGTCCGAAACATCGTAGGGATCCTGCCAAATATTTGATGATCAAATGTTGTCAGTTCCTAAAAAAAATAAGAAAATAATGCAAAATTGAGTCATTATAATTTCAATAATAGTCGTTTATTGGTTGATGTCCGTGCAATGATGGAAAATTAAATATAAATATTCACATACAAGGCTGTCCAACAGCTTATACTAGAAAAACACTGAATTATGATAATCTAAGCCTTCTACAGGAGAAGTAATAATAAAAACAAATTGATCTCAGGCTGACAGACATCTTAGAACTTATAGGAACAATCAGCAACTAGTAGAACACTTACCTAGAAAACACCGATCTCAGAGTTATATCGATCTATTCAGAACAGTTCTCTTATATACCAAGTATTAAACGTCTACGGCATTAATTTCTCGTTTGTTGATCAATTACATAAATCGAAAAGCAATTATTATTTATCATTATTGAAACTTGGACTTGCTTGTATTTTCCACACTGTCGTCTCAGTAGCGTAGTGGGTGAGTAGCTGGTTGTGAAATGGGCAGCCGCGGGTTTAATCCCTACATCGAGACAAATATATTTTTGACCACAAATAAATAAATGAGGGGACCGTAAGTCACATAGTTGCTGATTTACATGAAGCTTAACATATGCAACACGAGATAATTAATAATTGTGTCGACTCGTTTATTGTAAAAAAAACAACTTGCTCGTTTTGTCGTTGAAGTTAAAAAAAAATGTAAACGCAAACCGTATGCAAACGTTACCATGTAATACGAATCTTACTGTAAGCACACGTGGAAATTGGACATTTGTACATTGTATGTTATCTAAATATTGCAATTAATAAATTAATCCAACTATCAATTGATGATTGTTTACTTGTTGTGTAACACATGTTATACTTATCTGCGGTGCATAGACCTTTGAAGATCGCACGTCATAATTTCTTTATGTTTGCTACACCAACTTGAACTTAAGACCTTTTATGAGTGGTAGAGCCACGCTCTAGACAGTTTTGTCTACATTTTTATTTACACTCATCAGGTAGAATAAATTTTGTTTAAATAGGTACATATTAATATAATAAGAAATCTTGTTTTGTTTCAATTCATACTGGTCTCTGCGATACAGGCTTAGAGCCTAGTGCAGTTGCCGCCATTAAATTCTGTATTTTTAAATTCTGTAATACTAAAATAAAATAAATACTAAAAAAATAAAAAATGAATACGTACTAAAATTTAAAAACCATTTAAACCATTTATTTTTTCTACACACATACATACATATAGCACAACAAAACAAGATGATAAAACATACATTTATAAAACAAAGCTACAATATATGCGGTAGAAGGGGTCCAACTCAGTGTACGCTGTTGAGACACAGCACTAATTTTCAACTGGACTCACTCATTTTCAGCATGAATGGCGTGTCCGGGTCGTTACCACTGTCTCACAGAAAACCGATATAAAGTAGCAGCTTAGTGCTGCGTTTCGTACGGTGAGTGAGATATCCGGTGGACCAAATTCCCCTCCTCTTCCCAATCCCTTAATTATCCATTTCCTTTAAACTACTGACAGCCTCCGTGGCGCAGCGGGCCAGTAGCCGGTTGCGAAACGTGAGGTCGTGGTTCGATTCCCGCACCTAGACAAATGTTTCTGGCTCACAAGTCTTTGTCTCGGGTCTGGGTGTTGTGGGACCGCAAGTCCCTCGTAGTTCCCGATACCCACGATACAGGTTTACCTAGTGTGGAGTCAGGCCTATGTGTGTGACTCTTGGGTGTATTTATATTTATTTATTATATTATTTATATTTAAAGTTGGGATCGCGCTCATGATTCTTTTGATATTATGGGCGGTACATGGGCAGTTGAGATCAGTTGAACTACTTACTCGTTTATCAACCTATGCCAAAAAAAAGACCTTTCATGCGGGTAAAGTTGTAGATGCACCCCCCTGCGTAATAACTTTGATCCGTCTCCTTCGGGGCTTAGAAACTTTGACCTATGGACAAGATGCACCGAAAACTATTGGGTGAATTTAAAATAGAGTGGAGTCTGCAATTTGCCTAACTAACTCTCGAATACTGAAAAGCAACTCAAGCATTTAAGATCGTGTTAATGTTAAGATGCTTTTATAGTCGATTGAGAGACGTGCCAAGAGGCTGATAGGCAACGACTCCCTTGTCGAGTCTCGGCCTCAGAGCCTTGAACATTGCCGTGAGGTTGCCTGTTTATCAGCTTTCTATCGGATGCATTTTGGAGAGTGTGCAGCGGAACTGCATAATTTGATTCCCTCCTCCCAAATTGTGGAACAAGTTGCCGGAGTCTTTGTTCCCCGATAAATATAATCTGGGTGTCTCCAAGTCGCGAGTGAATCGTTTTTTGCTAGGCAAGCGTGCTTCATCGTAGGCCACATAATCGCTTACCATCAGGCGTGATAGTGGCCAAACGCGAGCCTATTACGTATTAAAAAAAAAAAAAATGTATGAAATTAAGTAGCCGTATGACCTATAGATCCGTTGAGTAGCGTTTAGTAATTTTCTATGTTTAAAGTACTAAGTTTTCAGAAACCGTGAGGAGCTCTCACCGAACATACTGCAAGATGTGAAGATACTGGTAGTAGCAGGGCCACAGAATGTGTTCAACGACGATGAACTGGCCAGTATAAAAGGTACGAAATTTTTTATGATGAGTATGTAACAGATTATATACTTTGTCTTAATTCTACATACATACATAACTACATATATAATTTATCAAAATTGTAAGTAATCTAATAAAATCTATTTTTTTTTACATAAACACTACCATTGTTTTGAGTCACTTCAAAGTTAAAATATGAATAAAGTTGAGAAACTTTGGTAGTTGGTAAGTGCTATAATTCATTAAATTACAGATATTTTTTTATAGATACATACGCACTCACGGCAGAGACAGTGGTGTAACCAAAACACTCACATTTCGCCGAGCTTACTTCCCATAATGTGATATGAGCGCCTATCGCCATACCGGGCACAAATTTCAGACTCCGGGCTGATACTGAGCATATCGTAATGGAAAAACCCAATATCACTTTTAGCCGAGCCGGGGATTGAACCCGTAACTTCAGCATAGCAGTCGTAACGCGTACCCATTACAACTGCGTCACCGAGGCAGTATTAATAAATGTCAGGTGTTTTTAAATGTTAAGGGGAAGGCAGATGTGTAACCGGTACACCCACATTTCGCCGAGCGTATTTTCCGTCCCTTATGTGATAGGGGGCGAGCCTATCGCCATACCGGGCACAAATTTCAGACTCCGGGCTGATACTGAGCATTTCGTAATGGAAAAACCCAATACCTCTTTACCCGACCCGGGATCGAACCAGAGACCTCAGCGTTGACCTCAATCGTAACGCGTACGCATTACAACTGCGCCACCGAGGCAGTTTTAATAAATGTCAGGTGCTTTTAATTGCCTATAGACGGTAGGCAGCGGCTTTGCTGTGCCCTGGCATTGCAGAAGTCTATGGGCGGCGGTGACTACTTACCATCAGGTGGCCCGTTTGCTCGTCTGCCTATCCAGGCAGTAAAAAAAAAATAAAAAAAAATAACGATTATGTTATATTTTATAGCAGTGATAGCTCAGCGGGGAGTGTTATGGACTTGCATACACCTCTGACTTTTCAAAGTTACGTGTGTATTCATTGTTAATTATCACTTGCTTTAACGGTGAAGGAAACATCGTGAAGAAACCTGCATACCTCAGAAGTCTTTCAAAAGAATTTCCAAGGTATGTGAAGTCTGCCAACCCGCATTAGGCCAGCGTGGTGGAATACGGCCTAGCCCCTCACATTCAGTAGAGGAGGCCCGTGCCCAGCAGTGGGACGTGTATAATACAGGGCTATTATTATTATTATTATTATATTTTTAGGTATGGTTGAGAGAGGTGATTCTGTACTTGTGACGATGGCAGACGGTGGAGAAGAACGCATGAACACAAATATTAACTTCTTTTTGGAGGAGTATGGGATCGTTGTGAACAATGGTACATATTTTTATTAGAAACACTAGCTTTTGCTCGCGACTCCACCCGCTTGAACCTTTTCTGGGATAAAAAATAGCCTATGTCCCAATCCGGTCATGGTTTAATGTGCCAAATATCATCCAAAACCATTTAGCTGTTACGGCGTGTTTTTATTACATTACGGCAAACGAGCAAATTGGTCACCTGATGTTAGGTGATCGCCACCGCCCATGTACCGCCGACAATACCAAAAGAATTAATAATAATAAATAAATGAGTTGTAGAGCCACGCTGTAGACACTTTTGTCTACATCATGAATGGGCCGGCTCGCCCGGGTCTTTACCACTGCCTCACAGAAAACCGACGTAAAGTAGCAGCTTGCTGCTGCGTTTCGTTCGATTAATGAGAAATCCGGAGGCCCAAATCCCCTTCCCTTCCCAATGGATTGCCCTTAATTATCCTTTTCCTTTAAGGTCGGTAACGCACCCTTAATTCTTTTAGTATTATAGGCGTACATGGGCGGTGGAGATCACTTACTATCAGGTTACCCACTTGCTCGTTTGCCGTCCTATGCATTAAAAAAACGGCGTGATGGATTAACAAACATCCAAACTTTTACATTTATAATAGTAGTAGAACCATCGGTGGCGTCATATTATATGGGCTGTAAACCGGAAACTTTTATTTATTTTTATACAATTTTTTCGGTGGTAAAGTAATTACGCAAAATCTTTTTACATGCGCCACTACACGTGGGAGTTTGATAAGGATGGAATATATTCAAGTTTTGCGTTTTTTTTTTCAGATTGCGTGGTCAGAGCCAAGTACCATAGGTTTTACCATCCGAAAGAGTGTCATGTATCAAACGGGATATTGAATCGAGCAGTCACAAAATATATTATGAAGATGGCCAATTATTCCAGCGAATCTGATGACTATCTGTGAGTATTTAATAAATAAATACACCCAACAGTCACATAAATAGTCCTGACCCCACATTAGGTTAATCTATATCGTGGGTATCAGGAACTACGAGGGACTTACAGTCCCACAATACCCAGACGTCGTGGTTTCTGCAGGTTAACCTAGTGTGTGGTCAGGACAATGTGTGTGACTGTTGTGGACTGGCCGAAGTGGAGATTGCTGCCAGAAGCGTCCCATTTCACGAAATATTTATGAACTACATAGATGCGTTACCCCTATTTTTTCATCATCAGTGAGGACCCGGCCACTCCGAATTTTATCTACCCGTATGGCGCAACGCTGACGGTCAAAAAACCAGCAGCGACCATACTATCTAGCAGTGACGTATGCTACCCCGTCAAAAGGCCAATCGCGGCGTTATACACGTCTGAGAAGAGTGGGGGTGAGTTATTTTAAAGTATGTTTTTTTATAGCAAACGAGCAACTGGGTCCAGTCCCGGATCTGCCATTTTTTTGAACCGGAGCAGAAACTTGACAGTGGCGCCCCTCTCTCCAGCGTTTGAGATAAATTACTAAAAAAACTCAAATATATAATGGTTGGCATTATTCGTGAATGGGACAATAAGAACCCGTTAATAAATTTGTACTCTTTATTATCTATTACTTAATAACTTTTTCATTTGAGTGACATGAAATTATACTCGTACTCGGTAAAAAATAGAATTGATCTATGTTCAGCAAGCTTCCGTATTGCTAGGCGCTTTGTGGGTTGCCCCACATTTTTTTATTTTTCATCAAATTATATTATGATTTTGGCGCCCTCCGAAACTGCCACCCGGGGCGGGTGCCCTGGCTTGGCCTCCCCCCCTAGATCCGGGGCTGACTGGGTCACCTTATGGTAAGTGATCTCAACCGCCCATGTCCTCCACATTAGCAGAATAATGGGTGCGTTGCCGATCTTAAAGGTAAGGGATAATTAAGGGATTGGAAATGGGAGGGGAATTTGGGTCTACGGATAGCTCACTCATCGTACGAAACGCAACAGCAAGCCGCTACTTTACATCGGTTTTCTGTGAGACAGTGGTAACGACCCGGTGGGGCTAGCTCATTCGTACTGCAGTCAAAACTGTCTACAGCGTGGCTCTACCACGGTTAGATGGAGAGAGTTTATCAGGGAAAGAAACAACAATTTAACAGAAATCTGTCAGTCACGAGGTCTCGTTATGTAATTTGGTAATATGACTCTTATATCTTCTAGATGCTCCCTTGTAAATGTCAATTTTCCAATGATATGTTGCCTGCCTTGCCGTTCGGCAAAATCTCTCCGTCTAAATGAGGCTTTACTTTTTAATGGGATTTGATTATGTTTTTGTCATAATTATGACACTTTAATAAATTTAATAATGAGACGAGCAGATCGCTCGCCTGATAGTGGGTTATATCGGGCACATTTCCAGACTCCGGGCTGATACTGAGTATTTCGAAATAGAAAAACCCAATACCACTTTAACCCGACCCGGGGATCGAACCCGAGACCTCAGCGTCAAGCCTCAGTCGTAACGCGTACTCATTACAACCCGATACATAAGATGTTAAGTCTCATAATGCTCAGTAAGTTCATTGGTTTCAATGTCCTTCAAACCGAAACACAACAGTGCTTACAGACTTCTGCTTGGCGGCAGAATTCGACCAAGCGGTGGTATGTACCAACCCAGAAGGCATATCGCATAAGACGGTCCTTCCTAGGACATTTCCTTCCTTTTTTTAGGGCAGGTATTATTATTGTGATTGTATATAATTCACTAGGTAAGCTGTTCGTGATAGGCTCCGGCCACTTCTTCGCTGACCAATACCTGGAGAGTGAGTGCAACGACCTCATCAGGGAGATGGTGTTCAACTACCTGACCGGAACCACCGACTTGCATCTCAATCCGGTGGACGTCGACGATCCAGATGTGAGTGCTTAACTTATTAATAACTAACTTAAAAAAGGAGGGCTCTACTGGGCGTATTTTGCTTTATGTGTGTACATAGATTTCTTAGGTTTACGCGAATATTACACATTGAAATAAAACACGTTACACGTTCCCGTGACCACGAAGGCTGAAAAGCTTTCGAAACGTCGGGACTAAAATAAAAATTAAACCGCGATAAAATCCGTATAAACTAGTTTTATTTCAATGTGTACATAGATTTCTCCGCCGATTTTGTTGTAAAAAAAATCATTCGATGTGGTTTCGCTGCGATGTGGTGATAAATTTGGGTAAGATCTGATAATGGAGTACGGTGTAAAAAAAGTCAGTTAAAAGAAAGAAAAAGAAAAAACCGGTTTAAAACAAATACATTGAAAAGTCTAGAGGCATTTTCCGGTGCCGCTGCCTGGTAAACGAAATTCCAAAACGAACTCTAGATAATTATATTTTTGACTTCTTGGCGAAGTGGAAGCATCTAAGTAGGAAGACGGATAGTGGCACTAGCCGGAATAGCACCACGTAGAAAGAGAAGTAAAGTAAAGCCACGCTTTAGAGTTTTTCAACATCATGACTGGGCCAACTCAACGGCGGTAGTGCTCTCACAGAAAATCGACGTGACAGCTTGCTGTTGTGTTTCGTACGGTGAGATTTCCGGAGGCCCAAATCGATAATCGTCATTTACTTCTTTTAAATGCGACAACGTACCTACCCAACGACTCTTGTGGTACGGTAGGTAGAGAAGAACACTATCATTAGGTTACTTATTAACTCTTTTAATAATTCCCTTTACTTTCGCATTCAGAGAAACAATTAGCCATTTCTTTCTTCAAAATTCGATTATTTCTAAAAGGAAAGGGATAATCAAGGAATTGGGAAGGGGAATTTGGGCCTCTGGATATTGTATAGTACAAAATTTCATGCAGATCAACGAGTACCGTACACTGGGTGATGCACTGTGGCTAAGCACGGTCCCCTTACCGGAGCCGGCGACGGCACCTCCTCCAAGGCTGGCACCGTTACATCCACACGCTCTGTTCACTTGGAGACTCTTTTCGCTCAACCTGGCGCACTGTAAGTAGCAATTTGAATACCCATTAAAAAGCACCTAAAGTGCCTTTCCTCAAAGGGGCTAAAATCAGGCAGGTCGGTCGTAAAAACTACAAGCCAAGCTTAGCAAGCAAGTTAGCTTATATTGCTTTTACAGCTTCACCTGACAATAAAGTCGACGCTTATGGCGCTCTAGCCAGAAATATGTATAATGTGCGTATTAGTATTGCGATTCGGATTGGGCAGGGAAAGTGCTGCTTCGATAGCGACTGTGATGGAGTCGTTGGGATCTGCCAAAACATGTTTGGGACGACGACGGAGGAGCCCTCCTACGTTATTTTGCGCGTATTGTACAGCAATGACTGCCTCGGTGACGCAGATGTCATTACATCACAGTACCCATTGGTTCGCGTTCCTACTGCTGTGCTGAGGTCTCGAGTTCAATCCACAGGTCGGGTAAAAGTGATATAGGGTTTTTCTACTACGAAATGCTCAGTATCAGCACGGAGTCTGGATTTGTTCTCGGTATGGCGATAGGCTCGCCCCCTATCACATCATGGGGCGGAAATAAGCTTGGCGAAATGTGGGTGTTCTGGTTACAGCTCTACCTACCCCTTCAGGGCTTACAGGCGTGAGTGTGTGTATGTATGTACATAACGCCATGTACAAGCAAGCAATGACTGAATGAAGATAGATTTTAATCTGCCGTGATGTTTTTTTTACTTACAAGTTCTTTATTCACTAATGAGCCTGAAGTACGAGGACATCATGAGAAATGAGAAGTAACATACCAATAATGAACTGGCTTAGTACGTGAATTAAGATTTTTTGCATCTAGTAATCTAATAAGGATTTCAATAAGTCAGTGACTCCACTCACTGTGTTTAATAAATAATAACTAATAATTAGTTATTATTATTTAAATTATTACAGTGCCCGAAGTACTAGGACTGTATGAAGAGTTAGGAGCGAAACACGAACAGCTGCGTCTTATCGCGCCACAGTTCGAGACACCGTTCCCTCCACTGCAGTTGGCTGTAAGTACATACGTATTATTGCAGTCGCCTATAAAAAAAATCACATCCCAAATTGTTTTATATGCCATAGAATATAAAGTTAGCAAGTTTGATCAATTGAGTTGTATTTTATGTTTTTAATTATTAATTATTCTAACGCTGTCAATATCCGATAATCCATACTAATATTATAAATATAAAAGTAAGTATGTCTGTTTGTTTGTTACGTTTTCATGGCAAAACGGCTGAATGGATTTTAATGTGACTTGGTAAGGAGATAGGGTACTTTTTGTCCTTGAAAAATATAATATATTCACGCGGGCGGAGCTGCAAGTAAAACCTAGAAATTCATATAATTTATCGTTTAAAATTATCATCTATGTTTTTGCCTGTCTATACTTCGTATATCTAATCACGTAGTATTGGCTAAACATTCTAACAAAAAAAAAACAATGTATGTTATCTTAACCTTCATTTGCCAAACATTGATTAGTCCAAATATTACACGGATACAGTTATATAATAAAAATAGTATCAATAATATTACTTATTTCTATGATAACAAATAATCATTATTTGTCTATTACTTAATCGTTAATAAGAATAGCATAAGTAGGTCTGAGAGTTAAAAACAATATGTCGAAGGTGATTTTATCTTTCTTTCTACATACATACGCACTCACGCCTGTAATCCCCGAAGGGGTAGGCAGAGGTATAACCAGTACACCCACATTTCGCCGAGCGTATCTCCGTCTCACGATGTGATAGGGGGCGAGCCTATCGCCATACCGGTGTAGCGGAGCTACTTTTATTTAAATAATAAGTAAGCGTAACATATTGTTCCACTGAGCGACTTGTAACTTATATCTAAATTTATACCTAAACTTATATCTAAATTTATACCTAAACTTATATCTAAATTTATACCTAAACTTACAGCTAAATTTATGTTCGGATTTGTTATGTAAAATAAACGTAAACGTAAATAATAGAAGAATTAAATACTAATTAATAATAACGTAAACCTAAATCTTAAAAGTATAACTTTTGTGTTAGTCTTAAGATTTATCCTACTTAGTTCGTTACATTTAAGTTGTAATACACTATGTAATAACATCCACTTTGAATTATATAATTGCTAGTAAATGTTTAATAAATTATATTCAACAAACAGCTGGACGATCACGCTCTAAATTGTTAGTGGTGATAGGCCGACCGGTTTGCTACTCGGCTCACAGCCGAAGACGGCCGGCCCCGCCCGAGCGGCGATCGGCGCGTGCGCCGCCATTCGGAACAAGCGGCCAGTCAGCTACAAACTGCTTTTGACGCGAGACGCATGACGCTTTACGCTCTGCCTACCAGCTGTACCGCGCTTCATTAGTGTTACCTTATACGCTGTAGATTCTAGTGCTTACTGCTTTCGCTTTCACTCCTTCTTCATTTCTTTTCTGTGTGCTTAGTGAATAAACTTTTTAGTGTATCTCTGGACTGATTTCATTTCCCACGACTTGGCGAATCCTACAAGGTACCTGATTCCTGCCACTACACTAGCCACTTCATTGGCGATCCCTACACAGGGAACCCTACATTGGTGACCCCGAGAAGAGCACATTATCATGAGCGACAGCAGTACCGACACACCAGGTACCGACCGTTCACAAAATGGCGGCCACGTTACCATGCGCCGCACGAAGAAAATGCGGCCATCCCAAGCATCCGCACGTCCTGAGGAGATCGAAGCTGAAGAACCATCAGTACCTAGGCCAAAATTCAAGCTGAAGGTACCACAATTCTCCCCGGACGACCCGGAAATATGGTTCGCACTACTGGAAGGTCAGTTTGCGAACTATAATATAACTGATGACGCCACCAAGTTCTCGCAAGTAACCATGAACCTAGACCTGGTCCATGCAAAGGCGGTCAAGGACATTATCGTGAACCCCCCAGCTCGAAACCGGTACGAAAAAATTAAGACTGAGCTAATTCGCCGACTGTCTGCTTCTCATGAGAAGAAAGTGCGGCAGTTACTGACACACGAGGTGCTGGGCGACCGGAAGCCGTCGCAGTTTCTGCGCCACCTGCAGGACCTAGCTGGTCCCTCGGTCCCGACAAATTTTGTCAAGACGATCTGGTGCCAGCGCCTTCCCAGCAACGTGCAGACGGTTTTGGCTTCGCAGCCAACACTCTCACCTGAGCAGCTCGCTGATCTCGCTGACAACATTCAGGACATCGTCACGTCATGCAATGTTGCGGCGACATCGTGCAATGTTCCCTACAGTGGCCCGTCAAGCGAGATCGCTGAGCTGAAGAAGATGGTGGAGCAACTGGCACTGAAAGTTGACGCGAACAGCCGCGTGTCACACCGACATGCAGACAGGTCCAGACCTCGCCAATTACATTACCGTTCCAGATCCCACCAGCGGCCAAGGCAAAGACCAAGTTCACGGTCAAACTGCAGTTACCGTAATCACCCGCTGTGTTGGTATCACTATAAGTTCGGTAACGAAGCACGTAAGTGTAATAAACCCTGTGATTATTCGGGAAAAGTCTAGGGCAGTCTGTTATGGCGGCCAACACCTGCCCTTCTATCGGTCGCTTATTTGTTACGGACAAACGAACTAAAATAAATTTTTTGGTTGACACGGGTAGTGATGTTTGTGTTTTTCCCCGTTCAAGTGTTAAAGAACATTGCGAGAAGACCAATTTCGATTTGTGTGCCGCCAACGGTTCTGTTATTAATACCTATGGCTGCATAAATCTTTTATTGAGTATAGGCTTGCGCCGTGACTTTCCATGGCGATTTATTGTAGCCGATGTAACGCGTGCGATCATAGGTGTTGATTTCTTATCTCACTACAATTTAATCGTGGACATAAGAAACCAGCAACTTGTCGACGGACATACAACGTGCGTCACCACGGCTTCACTCGCCAAGTGTTTTGCTAATGTGTCTTCGGTAAAGGTCGTGTCTGGTGATTCGGTGTATCATACTATACTAGCACAATACCCCGAGATCACCCGACCTCCCGGCACTAACAACAACAACACTTCAAAACACAACACACTTCACTACATCCGCACTACACCTGGTCCGCCTGAGTCTTGTGCACCACGAAGGCTAGCGCCTGATAGGTTAAAAATTGCTAAGGCAGAGTTCGAGGTAATGTTACAGATGGGCACCTGCAGACCCTCAGAGTCTCCGTGGGCATCTCCACTACACCTCGCACCGAAGAAAAATGGATGGCGACCTTGTGGGGATTACCGCAGGTTAAACGCACGAACCATCCCGGATAAATACCCGATCCGCAACATCCAAGACTTTTCTCACAGTCTAGCTAACTGCACGGTCTTCAGTACTCTGGACTTGACTAGGGCTTATAATCAAGTGCCTGTAAATCCATCTGATATAGCCAAAACTGCCATTACAACACCTTTCGGTCTATACGAATTTCCGTATATGACGTTTGGTCTTCGCAACGCTGGTCAGACATTCCAACGGTTCATCGATGAGGCGCTGCGGGGGCTAGACTTCATATACTGCTATATAGACGATATATTAATATTTTCAGCGGACCTGAAGTCCCATAAAAAACATCTGCACGAGGTATTCGGTAGGTTGCGAGATTTTGGCGTAGTGTTAAACCCTAGTAAGTGTGTGTTTGGTGCCTCGAAAGTAAATTTTCTAGGGTACGAGATATCAGCGGATGGCAGTAAACCCTTGCCTGAAAAGGTGGAGGCAATAAAAAAGTTCCCTCAGCCCAAAACTGTCAAGGAGTTACGCAGGTTCTTGGGTATGCTTAATTTTTATCGCAGATTCATCCCGGACGCTGCCCAACATCAAGCATCACTGAACGCACTCCTGACAGGTTCAGTCAAGGGCTCACATCCAGTCACCCTTAATAAAAAGGAATTTGAGGCCTTCGAAGCATGCAAACAGGGTCTATGCCAAGCTGCCATGTTGGCACACCCTGATAGCAACGCTCAACTAGCCCTCGTAACGGATGCCTCTGACATTGCAATGGGGGCGGTATTACAGCAGCTGAAATCAGGAACTTGGCAACCCCTGGCATTCTTTTCAAGAAAGTTTAGCCCTACGCAGACCAAATACTCGCCGTATGATCGCGAACTTTTGGCCATATACGAGTCTATCAAACATTTCAGGTATATGGTCGAGGCTCGCGACTTTGTGATATACACTGATCACAAGCCACTTACGTTTGCTTTTACTTCTAGGAAGGAAAATTGCTCACCCAGGCAGTTTCGCCATTTAGATTTCATATCGCAGTTTTCAACCGACGTCAGACACATGTCGGGCAAGAATAATGTGGTTGCCGATCCCCTGTCCAGAGTGGAAGAGATCGTGCAGCCAATCGCTCCCGAAATGCTAGCAGCTGCTCAAGGTAGTGACCCAGAGCTGCAGCAGCTACTCGATGGAGATACGTCTCTGCAACTTGCAAAGGTGAAACTGCCTGGCACGAACACGGTGCTGTTCTGTGACGTAAGCGGCACTTCTCCTCGACCCTACGTTGTCAAGATCTATAGGCGACAGATCTTCGAGTCATTGCATTGCTTAAGTCACCCCGGAGCCAGATCATCCATCAGGTTAGTGAGTGAACGTTACGTGTGGCCGGGCATCCGCAAGGATTGCCGGGAGTGGGCTCGCAGCTGTCTAGCATGCCAACGCTCCAAGGTCACGAGGCATGTCTCTGCTCCGTTAGGCACTTACAACGTACCGCAGGGCAGATTTCAGGAGATCCACATTGACCTCGTTGGTCCGTTGCCACTCTCATTAGGCTATCGGTACTGTCTTACCGCCATCGACCGTTTTACTCGCTGGCCTGAGGCAATACCGATCGCAGATATAACCGCCGAAACCGTAGCGAAGTCGCTGTTGAGTGGTTGGATCGCTCGTTTCGGGTGTCCCTTAAAGATTGTGACTGATAGGGGACGACAGTTCGAGTCGTCATTATTTAAGGTACTGTCACAAACCATAGGCTTTGTCCATAGACACACAACAGCATACCATCCTGCATCAAACGGCATGGTGGAAAGGTTCCATCGGCAGCTTAAAGCTGCCATAACCTGCCATGCAGATAGCTGTTGGGTCGAGTCGCTTCCTTTAGTTTTATTAGGAATTAGGACAGCCTTTAAAGAGGACCTTAAGTCTTCGTCCGCCGAGTTGGTGTACGGAGAGACCTTACGCCTGCCAGGAGATTTTTTTCTTCCGTCTGAGAACGTGCCATGTGACCTGACGGACTATTCAGCTCGCTTGCGTTCGCTGGTAAATAGGTTAAAGCCTCCTCCAGCATCACGCCATGGCAACCATCGTTCTCCGTTCGTTTTTAAGGACCTGGCTACATCTTCCCACGTCTTCCTCCGCGATGACACTGTAGCTGGTTCGTTTAAACCTGCATACACGGGGCCTCATGAGGTTCTTCAAAGAGGGGACAAGGTGTTTAAACTTGTGTTAAACGGTAAGACAGTCACAGTATCCATAGATAGGTTAAAACCAGCCTACTCGATGAACGATTCACAGACTTCCACTCAAACTACAACTACACAAACTAACACCCACACCTCACAAACAAAAACTAACACCGATACATCCCATGCCCACAGTCACACTCCTACATACACCCCACATGGACGTTCACCTGATGCCGAAGACAACATTGTCAAAACTACCAGGTCGGGGCGGCGGGTAAGATTTCCTGACTATTATCGACCGTAGGACGGTCTCAGGAGGGGGGTGGTGTAGCGGAGCTACTTTTATTTAAATAATAAGTAAGCGTAACATATTGTTCCACTGAGCGACTTGTAACTTATATCTAAATTTATACCTAAACTTATATCTAAATTTATACCTAAACTTATATCTAAATTTATACCTAAACTTACAGCTAAATTTATGTTCGGATTTGTTATGTAAAATAAACGTAAACGTAAATAATAGAAGAATTAAATACTAATTAATAATAACGTAAACCTAAATCTTAAAAGTATAACTTTTGTGTTAGTCTTAAGATTTATCCTACTTAGTTCGTTACATTTAAGTTGTAATACACTATGTAATAACATCCACTTTGAATTATATAATTGCTAGTAAATGTTTAATAAATTATATTCAACAAACAGCTGGACGATCACGCTCTAAATTGTTAGTGGTGATAGGCCGACCGGTTTGCTACTCGGCTCACAGCCGAAGACGGCCGGCCCCGCCCGAGCGGCGATCGGCGCGTGCGCCGCCATTCGGAACAAGCGGCCAGTCAGCTACAAACTGCTTTTGACGCGAGACGCATGACGCTTTACGCTCTGCCTACCAGCTGTACCGCGCTTCATTAGTGTTACCTTATACGCTGTAGATTCTAGTGCTTACTGCTTTCGCTTTCACTCCTTCTTCATTTCTTTTCTGTGTGCTTAGTGAATAAACTTTTTAGTGTATCTCTGGACTGATTTCATTTCCCACGACTTGGCGAATCCTACAAGGTACCTGATTCCTGCCACTACACTAGCCACTTCATTGGCGATCCCTACACAGGGAACCCTACACCGGGCACAAATTCCAGACTCCGGGCTGATACTGAGCATTTCAATAGAGAAACCCAATACCACTTTACCCGACCCGGGGATCGCACCAGAGACCTCAGTGTTAGCCTCAATCGTAACGCGTACGCATTACAACTGCGCCACCGAGGCAGTCTTTATTTCTACCTGGCGTTATCCTGGTTTAATCCAAGGTCCGCCTTTCTACTAAGACGCCTCCTCTTCATCCGATTTTGAGCATCCTCAGTAGCGAGACCATTGACTCATGTCTTTTTTATAGCATAGGCCGGTAAACGAGAAAGTGGCTCACCTGATGGTAAGTCATCTCAATTTACGCCCACAATACCAAAATAATCATGGGCGCGTTGCCGACCTTAAAGGAAAGAGTTAATTAAGGAATTGGGATGGGAGGGGCATTTGAGACTCCGGATATCTTACTCACCGTACGAAACGCAGCAACAAGCTGGTACTTTACACCGGTTTTGTGTGACACAGTGGTAACGACCCGGACGAGCCGGCCCATTCATGCTGTAGACAAAACTGTCTACAGCGTGGCTCTACCACTCAAAGACACAAAACTAAGTACTATATACATACAATTATAAAATTTCGATGCATTGTACTCCGTACGCATACAGAGTATACCATTCTTGCGTTACCTACAGTCTACAGTTAATGAGATTATCGGAAGCCCAAATTCCCGCCTCCTCTACCTAGGGTTGCCAACCCCAAATTCAGAAACTTTGGACAAACCAGGACAATTCAGTAATAGAGGGGCAATAGTTAAATTAATATGCAGTGGAAATAGTTTGAATGAAGTAATAATAATCATATTTTTCTATTTCGAGGTGCTCAGTATGAGCCCGGTGTCTGAAATTGGGCCCGGTATGGCGCTATCGCCAGCCTATGCATATGGGCATAGGCTCGCCCCCTATCACATGGCATGGAAATAAGCTCGTCGAAATGTGGGTGTATTGGTTGCACCTCTGCCTACTCCTCCGGGGATTACAGGCGTGAGTGCGTTATGTATGTATGATTTTTTTCTAGGTATTTCCGCCTACTTTTAGGGAGCCACCACCTCCACCGTTGGAACTGTTTGATCTAGACGAAGCATTCAGCTCAGAGAGGTCTCTATTAGCCAGACTTGCTAACAAATGCTCCCAACCTGTTACATCTAGAATGGGTCAAGGTAAGCATAATAATGGGAAGCACCCCAGGAGAAGAGCGCCATCTAAATGGTCAGAAGGCAAATACTCGTAATTTTAAACGTTTAAAATATCATTCCGATCTAATCTCAGCGTCCAGAAAGTTGCAAATGGCATTCTCTTAAACCAATAAATCAACTTCAAATGCACCTAGCATTAGCAGTATAGCATAATACCGTTTTGGATTCAGTCAACTTTTATTCTACATTCAATCTCATTACGATTTATGTTCACATTTGACGTTGATTATTGGTTTAAGAGAATGCCATTTGCAACTTTCTGGACGCTGTCAGATGTCAAAAGGGTTGTTGGTGGTAGCATATACAAAGCGGTCCAGATATCTTATGACCGCTTAGCTTGGAGACATATATGTGGTCGCGATCCTCAGCGCCGAGGGACCGACGAAAAAGAAGAAGAAGCATAATAGTATACGAGTCATATATACGTTCCACTGCAAGCTGGGCACGGGCCTCCCCTTCTATAAAACTTTAGTCCACCTCGTTGACTTAATGTGGGATGATAGACATCATATAGTGTGAGTGGTAGAATCACGCTGTGGGCGAGTGGTAGGGCCATGCTGTAGTACAACATGAATGGGCCGGCTCGACCGTGTCGTTACCATTGTCTCACAGAAAACCGACGTAAAGTAGCGACTGCTGCGTTTCGTACGGTGAGCGAGATTTTTGGAGGCCCAAATCCCCCTCACCTTCTCAATCATTTGCCTTTAAGGTCGGCAACGCGCCTATCATTCTTCTGTTATTGTGGGCGTACATGGGCGGTGGAGAACCCTTACCATCAGGTGATCCACTTGATCGTCCGCCGGCCTCCGGTATAAAAAAATTGTTATAAATGTAATACAGACTAATATACGAGAGTAACTCTGTCTGTTACGTTTTCGCCAGGTAAACGGCTACACAGACTTAATAAAATTGGGTAAGGAAATAGGTAATATCCTGGGGAAGGATATAGGGTACTTTATATCCTGGAAAAATGTATTCACGTGGAAGGAGCAGCGCGTAAAATGTAGTAAAGTTATTATCATTATTTAGGAGACGGTCGCCAGCTAGAGAATGAGCTGGAGTACCTGGTGCGGGAGTGTGGTCGCGTAGTGCGCTTGTCTCGAGCTTTACCAGCAGACGATGGCACCTCCGCCAAGCTAATACTCCACCAGCTCGCCACTCAGCTGGCTACATACAAGAAAATAGCACCTAAGGACTAATATTTTATAATAAAGTAGTGTAAATATATACGTTTCTGATTTTAATTTTCGTGTTGATTAAAAACCTTTTTGAGTGAGAGCCGCGCTGTAGATAGTTTTATCTATAGCATGAATGGGCCGGCTCGACCGGATTGATTTTTTTTATCTATAGCATGAATGGGCCGGCTCGACCGGATTGATTTTTTTTTATTAGCTTGAATGACGAGTCGAGCAGGTCGCTCGCCTGATGGTAAGCGCCACGCCTGCTCATAAACAGAAGCAACGCCACGCAGATCTTTGACTAACAAAACACTGCGTGGCACTGGACTGCGCTTATAAATTAATAATATTAACATTATACGCAATAATAAATACAATTACTAATGTGAACCATTTGTAAAAAGGTATAAATAAGGTGGAATAATTATCGTCAACGGTCACAGCCCAAGGAACCACTCTCTACCGAGAGGTCAGTCGGTTGGTAAACGGAATATAAAATGTTATTCTGCCCAAATAAATGTTTATCTATAACTGCGTTGCATACTCTAGAATTGCCAGCACATTGTATAAATAATGCGTAAAAATATGCTTATCGCAAAATTGTCCAAACTCATCAAAAAATCAATAACCATAAAAATATACAATATGCTAGTGAAACTTGAAAAATCACATTATAAAGCATGAAGGCGTTGTTAACGTTATTTCTAACAATTTGCTTACACCAAATAGTATGTCAAGACAAAACGATTTTAGTGAAAACGTTGCCAAAAAAAGTTAAACCTTATAGCAAAGTTCAAATAATTAATCCAGGTAAAGCGTATATGGTAAAACATGTAAGCACAACGGAGTATGAAAATAAAAAATACACAGCTTTCCCAGCAATGGGAACGGTCCAGAAAGGCATTAATGTTCCAGACAGTCTTTACTTCGCACAAGAACTACATGTCGACCAAAAACCTCGTGTCAAAAAAGTACTACCAGATTACGTTTGGACTTCCTTGAGGAGTAAAAGATCAGCAGATTTAAAAGAAAAAGATGAAACGGCTAATAAAGAAGACGCCCATGCTAAAGTTAACCGTAAAGGATTAAAAGGTCTCGATGATAACAAAAATGTACTTCGCGGCAAAAAGAGGAAACCAAACAGACATAGGCATGGAAAATTAGGAAACAGAACAAAGGCAATAAAAAATAAACATTATCAAGATAGAAATATGAAATATACGAAGAAATCAGACCAGCGTAAAATAAAGCGCAGCAGAAATATATTGAGGAAAGGACGAAATAGTACACGTAAAGGAAAATCACGTCAGAGAAAAGCGGGTAACGTTTCAAAAAAAAGTTTGCCAAAAGGTAAAGTCTAAGATGTGTTGTTGAAACATCATTTTTATAGTCCTTAGTATTTTAACCAAATGTAAAACTAACCTTTAGAAGACTACAAACTTAAACATTAAAATAAAATTAAACACAGACTTTAATAAATTGTAAAAAGTATCTATTTATATACTGATCAACATTTTATCAGATTTTCTTCTTTAACCTTATACCTATTTAATACCTTATTAGTTGCTTGTTGTATTACAATTGTAAAACAATTTAAATAAATATTTATATTTGAATGGATTTTCACTATCCCCTTCCCATTTCCTAGACAGTGCGAGACGCCTGATAGCAGGAATGGATGCAGTAATTGAAGACTACCCTTACGTGGTATCCATACAGAAATCTGGCGAGCATTGGTGCGCCGGAGCACTCCTGAACCCTAGGCTTGTCATCACCACCGCTAATTGTCTTTGGAAGTGAGTGAAAACCTTTTAAAGTGTTGTGAATCTTACTGTCTGTGTACTCCTATAGATATAATATATGTTCTAGGTAATGTACGATTGTATTGAGAATGGTTTGTGAAAAGTCTGAAAAAATCCGGTCACTACCCAGAAAAACTCAGGTTTACACAATGTTGGCTAAGTAATGTTAGACGTTGGGTAATTTTTATTCATAAAACGCTGTATAGATTAGGTAAGAAGTAAAGTACTACTAGCGGCATCTGGTTGCTTGATAACCGAATCTGAACGAACTGAAAAGCATGACAAAATAAATATACCTTTAAGAAACCATGCCATATAATTATGGCTCCAAACTGCAATCACCATACTAATAACTACTCGCCATGTTATGTTTATGATCCTCACTTATAAATCAATGTATGAAACACTTTTTGCCCATCTACAAATTACCAAATTTTGTTGAAAATACATTTTAGCCGACATTACTTTTGCGTTTGTGTGCGTGTTTGCAAATAAACGCAATTAACGAATTTTCAGTTTACGATTGTGAGTATGCATTGTTTGGACCTACCTTCTGTAAGTAGTTATTCTAAGTGTCAACTGTTTGTCTTCTAGAGCAAGTCGTTTAAGCCGCATGAGCATTCGTGCTGGTTCTCGACACGTGAACAAAGGCGGTCAGACAGCTGGGATTCAGGAGGTAATGAAGCACCCAGGATGGGGTATCAGACGGAACCCTGACAATGATGTCGGCCTCATACTTCTTGATAAAAATATCAGGTGAGTGTTCAGCAATAATGATGAATTTTCTTCCACCTGCCCCTATCCTACTCGCAGTGGGGTCGGCGCAACATTTTATTAACACATGTTACAGAAAGATTTGGCTTGTAATTTTTACGACCGGCCGCCTGCCCGACGTCAACTCCATTGGGGGGAAAACACCCAGACCTGAAACGTGATATTTGTGGATCATAATTTGTCTTGTCTCGGTGCGGGAATCGAACCCAGCCTCACGCTTCGCAGCCGGCTACTCGCCTACAGCGCCACGGTAGCTGTCAAAATGAATAATAAATAAATACTACTAGCCTTATACTGACTGCCTTAGACTGCCTCGGTAGCGCAGTTGTAATGCGTACGCGTTACGATTGAGTGCAACGTCGAGGTCTCGGGTTCGATCCAGAGTCGGGTAAAGTGGTATTGTGTTTTTCTATTACGAAAAACACAATACTCAATATCAGCCAGGAGTCTGGAATTTGTGCCCGGTATGGCGATAGGCTCGCTCCCTATCACATATCGTGGGACGGATATACGCTCTGAGAAATGTGGGTGTAATGGTTACACCTCTGCCTACCCCTTCGGGGATAGCAGGCGTGTGTACTAGCCTAGTCCCACTGCTGAATCTCTGGTCTCCTGCACTGAATGCGAGGGGTTAGGCCTTAGTCCACCACGCTGGCCTAATGCAGTTTGAAATTCTTCTTTGAAGAACTTCTCAGTTATCCAGGTTTCCTCACGATGTTTCCTTCACCGTTAAAACAAGTGATAATTAACATTTAATACAAACATAACCTAGAAAAGTCAGAGGTGTATGCACTTGGGGTTGGTTACGAACCTGCGACTTTTGTCTAGACAGTATTTTTTTTTTAAACACCTAACAGTCACATGGTCCTGACCCCACACTAGGTTAACCTGTATCGTGGGTATCAGTAACTACGAGGTACTTGCGGTCCCAAAACCCCCAAACCCAAAACAAATATTTGTGGGTTACACAAACATTTGTATAGGTGCGGGAATCGAACCCACAGCCTCACGCTTCGCAGCCGGTTGCTCGCCTACTGTTGTCGCGAAACCCCCTTTTTTCATGCTGGGTTTGCGAAATGAAGTTTTTAACACATGCACACAAAAAATTAAAGTATGTAGTTATACATATATATTATATACGTCCTTTGAAATACCAACACACATACGGTAGTGTATGTTTGATACTCAGGGTCAGTGACCGCAGTTTGAGCCGGGCAGTGACCGCAGTATGCCCATAAAATTGTGGGCACTCGCCCGGTGACCTCCAACCTCCCCTTATAGTCATTCCCTGACCCAACAATACTGTACATACGTACACTTCTGCCGCAGCAGGATAACCATATTACTCGTAGAAACTCTGTACCGAAGTACACTTCTGCCGCAGCAGGATAACCATATTACTCGTAGAAACTCTGTACCGAAGTACACTTCTGCCGCAGCAGGATAACCATATTACTCGTAGAAACTCTGTACCGAAGTACACTTCTGCCGCAGCAGGATAACCATATTACTCGTAGAAACTCTGTACCGTAGTACACTTCTGCCGCAGCAGGATAACCATATTACTCGTAGAAACTCTGTACCGAAGTACACTTCTGCCGCAGCAGGATAACCATATTACTCGTAGAAACTCTCTGTACCGAAGTACACTTCTGCCGCAGCAGGATAACAATATTATTTGGTGCCACAGTAACTTAACCACATATAATAAAAAAAGAATCATAAAGCACAAAGAAATATTGCATTATATAGTCACCATGATTATGTTCTAGCACTTACCGCTAAACTCGATCTTGCCGCACTAGGTACACAAAACCACTCACTACAGAGAAAAGAGCTTCGTCCCCCTAGCACTTACCGTTAAACTCGACTTTACTGCACTAGGTACATATGGGCGCAAGTCGCCATCTACCGACATAATAATTGTCAAATATTGATCTTTATGTTTTTGGTGATCCTTTAAATGATTATATTATTATGAAAATGTTTAAAATACATAAGATTGATATTTAAATAGTTATTTGAAAGCATTAAACCGTTATTTATTAAGTTCCAACATTTAACAGACACTGGTTTGACTGTTTGAATGATTTGAAGACATTCAATGTTTAATTCGTTGTTAAAATACTCAATTTACTGCTTAAATAATCAATATAAAATTAATAATATGTAATTATTCTAAATCAAATTTAATCATCTCACGCGATAAGAGAATCTTCATTTCATTTGAATCCTCCTAGTAGCGCCATCTGTTGACGGGCGATGTAAGAAGAATGTCCGTTTGTATTTAAATAGATGCAATTTGTGTAAAATAAATCATTTGGAGTTATGTAAATTTCATAGATATATTTATTGTGAAGACTAAACTATATATCAAGAGTTATTTCACATTAATTTCATTTGTTTGATATAACATTGCTTTCTCAGACACCCTCAATATACCAATATTAACAGAATACGCTAACAATATACTTCCATGCAGTATTATTTATCTACCCACAATATCTTATAATAAAAATAAGATTTCCTGTATAAATAATAATAATAATAATACTAGCCCTGTAAAATCAGAATATGACTGCCTCGGTGGCGCAGTTGTAATGCGTACGCGTTACAATTGAGGCTAACTCTGAGGTCTCGGGTTCGATCCCCAGGTCGGGTAAAGTGGTATTGGGTTTTTCTATTTCGAAATTCTCAGTATCAGCCCGGAGTCTGGAATTTGTGCCCGGTATGGCGATAGGCTCGCCCCCTATCACATCGTGGGACGGAGATACGCTCGGCGAAATATGGGTGTACTAGTTACACCTCTGCCTACCCCTTCGGGGATTACAGGCGTGAGTGCGTATGTATGTACTAGCCCTGTATTATGTACGTCCCACTGCTGGGCACGGGCCTCCTCTACTGAATGAGAGGGGTTAGGCCTTAGTCCACCACGCTGGCCTAATGCGGGTTGGCAGACTTCACATACCTTCGAAATTCTTATGAAGATCTTCTCAGGTATGCAGGTTTCCTCACGATGTTTCCTTCACCGTTAAAGCAAGTGATTAACAATTAATACACACATAACTTAGAAAAGTCAGAGGTGTATGCACTTGGGGCTGGTTTCGAACCTGCGACTTTCGTCTCGACAGTCCATACCCCATGTCCCCGCTGAGCTATCACTGCTTATTTCCTGTAATAATATAATATATTTTCTGTATACCGACTTTTAAATGAACAATTGTAAATAATGAAAATACTTCGCGGTATTCCGCGACAACTGTATAAAATGAAATTATTATGAAATTGTATCAGATATTCTTATATTGAGACCATGTTTGTGTACTCTCATGTTTGTGTACTCTCATGTTTGTGTAAAAAAACTTTACATTTGCACGCCACCTGGCAGAATATAACGGAACTACATGTTATGGCAACACCTTAACCATTCTGATTCTGATTTTGCGCATGAAACAGGCGCTATATCAAAATATTTTTTAACAAAAAGTTACGTTACTCAGTCTAATAGAAAAAAAATATGAAAATATGACGAAAAATACTTATAAGCCTTAGGTGGTATGATGCTGCTTAATAGCAGAAATAGACAAAGCGGTACCAACCCAGACGACCACACCCATGCGAGAGACCAACTATTGTAAACTTGTTGATTTTTTGAGTGGTAGAGCCACACTGTAGATACTTGTCTACAGCATGAATGGGCAAACTCGTCCGGGTCGTTACCACTGTCTCACAGAAAATCGGCGTAAAGTAGCAGCTTGCGGCTGCGTTTCGTACGGTGAGTGAGATATCCGGAGGCCCAAACCCCCTTCCCTTCCCAATCCCTTAATTATCCCCTTCCTTTAAGGTCGGCCACGCGCCCATAACTACTTTGGTATTATGGGCGTACATGGGCGGTGGAGATCACTTACTATCAGGTGACCCACTTGCTCGTTTGCCGGCTTGTGCCATAAAAAAAATATCCAGGTGATATCGTGACATTCAGATTTTCAGACCGAGTGCATGGAGTCGACCTGCCGAATAGAGTAATGATGCCGCCGTTTGATGATGCCTGGGTCACTAGTTGGGGAGCTGAGAGGGTAAGTCATACATAACGCTTCACCCCTGTAGGGGTAGGTACAGGTGCCACTAGTTCCACGTTTCGCTGAGCTTCCGCCCCATTATGTGACCGAGGACGAGCCTATCGCCATACCAGACAGAAATTCCGCTCCCGTGAGTCAAATTATGATTGGCCGGGGAATCGAACCCAGAATCTCACGGTTCTTAGCCTTAGGTAGTACGCTGCCACTAGACCAATGCGGCGACTAAATAACCTACTGACAAAAATAAGACTTCTTAGTAAGAATCATAACAGTTTAAATTAAATTTGCTAGTAATATCCCAGTCGAACCCACTGACATTACTATAATGTCCACGCCCATGAATGCTCAATACTAGAAGAATCATGGACGCGGTTCCGACCTTAAACAAAAGGGTTTGGTAAGGGGAGGGGATTTGTGATAAATCACTTACCGTAAGAAACGCAGCAACAAGCTGCTACTTTACGGCGGTTTTCTGTGAGACTGTGGAAACAACCCGGTCAAGCCAAACTATTATAATTTAAGAACTATTTTATTTTATTACTAGTTTTTGCTCGCGGCTCCACCGAAATAAAACGTAGCCTATAACCGTCTCCAGGGTCCCATCTATCTCTACATTAAAATTCATTAAAATCGGTTCAGTGATTTAGGCGTGAAAGCGTAACAAACAAATAGATATATTTTTTTCATAAAAAGTATCCTATGTTACTTCTTATACCTCCAAGAATATGTGTACAAAGTCATGTTATGAGTCATGATGATCGGTTAAGTAGTTTTCACGTGAAAGCGTAACAAACAAACTTACATTCACATTTATTATATTAGTCTGATTAAGTATGATTATTTTTAGTGATAGCTGGTTAATGATTGATTATGATGATGATTTTGAACGTTAGCTTTGCGGGAAGTGGTACAGACTGTCAGAAACCAGCCCCAAGAGCATACACTTCTGACTTTTCTCAAGCGATAATTAACATAACTTTTCATTATGTTAATTATCGCTTGCTTTAACGGTGTCGGAAACATCGTGGGGAAACCTACATACCCGAGAAGTTGTCCATAAGAATTTCGAAGGTATGTGAAGTGCTAGCTCCCTAGGATGGATGTGGTGGGACTAAAGCCTAAACCCTCTCATTCAGTAGAGGAGGCCCGCACCCAGCTGTGAGACGTGTATAATATAATGCTGGTATTAATATATTTTTATTTTATTCATTATCAGCGAGACGGCGTGTATATGAATAAAGAAAACACACTGCAAGTTTACCACGCTCGGCTGCTGGACAGGGCTAAATGTAACAATGTCACTAAACGTTTCGGCGTCACCGTCACCGACAACTTTATATGCCTCACGCAGACTGGCAGGCGGGCGCCTTGTACTGTGAGTCTATTTATAACATCCTTGTGAACTAGAGGCGTTTAAAGAGTCTGTAGCATTCAAAATTCCACGTTATTTATGGAAAAAGCGAATACTGTTTTTGGTTGACGTACGAAGTCTGTGCGGAAACTGCTTATCGGTACCCATAATTTACAACAGATGGCGCTCTTTGCAAGTTATTCATTGTGTAGACTACGAGATATTCGTCTAATCACGTGAAGAGAAAATTTCGGACCAATGACTTTAATGTACACTACGAGACGGGCTGTTTAGAAGTAAAATTGCGCCAAAAACGCGGGAGTTTGAGAGCTCACAAACAGAGAGCGCGATAGGGGTTCTAGTTGAGAGTATGTGAGATAGGAGTATTGAGTTACGGTCAATTGACCGCAACATAGTGGTACAATTTCTATGTACCGCGCAGCTTGTCTAGTGGTATACATTAAAATCTTTGCTTCGGACCCCTTTTTTAGCATATTGCATGCACGGAGGATTGTGAGATTTGGCATACTTAAAGTATATATATAGAGGAGTGCAGAATGCTATTTTTATATAATATCTGTAACAAATATGTTATTTAATTAAATAGAATAAAGCATTCATTGTTTACCGTCACACTGACAATGTCTGAATGTCTAATCTTGCTGCCGACATTATAGAACAAAATTCACAAAATAGATAGGTAGATAAAATAATTACACTATAAACCATTTTTTGTAATATAAATTGTTCCTTTTATTTTATTTTTATATTTACATACAAACATACGCACTCACGCCTATAAGCCTCGTAGCGTATCTCCATCCCATGATGTGATAAGGGGCGAGCCTATCGCCATACTGGGCACAAATTCCAGACTCCGGGCTGATACTGAGCTTTTCGTAATAGAAAAACCCAATATCACTTTTACCCGACCCGGGGATCGAACCCGAGACCTCAGCGTCAGCCTCAGTCATAACGCGTACGCATTACAACTGCGCCACCGAGGCAGTTTTTATATTTTTTAATGGTATTATACTAAGTGCTTACTAAAATACCTGTTTACTTTTTTAATCCAGCGTGATACAGGCGCACCGGCAGTGAGCGATGGAGTTATATGGGGAATGGCTTCGTGGGGAATACGAAAACTGTAAGTAATAATTGCCACATTCAAAAGGGTGTATATTTTTTTTATAACTTCAAAACGCGACACGTTTCCTGTTATCCTTGAATAATTGATTTCTGAGTGGTAGAGCCACGCTGTAGACAATTTTGCCGGCCGGACAATGGGCCGGCTCGTCCGGGTCGATACCACTGTCTCACAGAAAACCGGTGTAAAGTAGCAGCTTGCTGCTGCGTTTCGACGGTGAGTGAGATATCCGGAGGCCCAAATTCCCCTCCCCTTACTTATCCCTTTCCTTTAAGGTCGGCAATGCGCCCATGATTATTTTAGTATTGTGGGCGTACATGGGCGGTGGAGATCACTTACCATCAGGTGACCCACTTGCTCCTTTGCCGGCCTATACTATAAAAAAAATGAATTGAAATGTTCATCGAACTTCGTAATAAGGGTTTAATAAAATGTTTATGGGACCATCCTCGGGGTACTGCGTAGTTAGGTAGTGTACATAAAATAATACAGACGTCTCAATTCGTCTCCTACCTCATTTTTTTTAAGTCGGTTAAACAACAGTGATAGCTCAGTGGCGAGTGGTACGGACTGTCGAGACTAAAGTCGCCTGTTCGAAACCAGCCTCAAGAGCATACACCACCGACTTTTCTAAGTTATGTGTGTATTAATTGTTAATTATCGCATGCTTTAACGGTGAAGGAAACATCGTGAGGAAACCTGCATACCCGAGAAGTTCTTCATTAGAATTTCGCAGGTACGTGAAGTCTGCCAACCCGCATTAGGCCAGCATGGTGGACTAATGCCTCTCATTCAGTAGAGGAGGCCCGTGTCCAGCAGTGGGACGTGTATAATACAGGGCTAGTATTATTATTATAAACAATAATAATGGAATCTTTTCAGATTTACTTCGATTGCAAGTTAATCGTGTCCATTAAACATCTTTACAATCAGACTTAATTTTTCATAGCTTTTTTTATAATGTTCCCAGATGCGGCACAGAGCGTTTCCCAGCAATATTCTCGTACCTGGCATCACAGACAAACTTAGATTTTATACTGAACGCGACGCGAGTCCTGATGGCAGACGAGCGTTTCTACCCATTTCCGGACAGGCTACCACGAGTCCATGTCACAACCACCACTACTACGCCACCTACTTTGCCTTACTGATAGCCTGGTACTTCTATTTCAAAGATACTGTATTTCTGTAATTTAAATAAAACAATATATAATTTTACTTTGGGATTTAGGTCCATTTGCACGAAGATCTTAAATCGAGATTTACCGCTAAACTTATTTACTTGTCAAATTTTCATACGGTTTAACGGGTTAAACTCGATTTAAGATCGTCGTGCAAGTAAGCCTTAGTGGTTATTTCACAAACTTAGTGGTAGGCCCCTCGTATGCGTCTGGGTTGGTACCACCGCTTTGTCTATTTCTGCCGCTATACAGCAGTGTGTAAGCACTGTTCTGTTTCGGTTCACAAGGACATTTAAGCCAGTGAAATTATTGGGAATTATAAGACTTAACATCTTATGTCTCGGGGTGCCGAGCGCAGTCCAATGACATGCAGTGTTTTGTAATTCAAAGTTTTGTGTGGTGTTGCTTCTGTTTATGGGCAGGCATAGCGCTTATCATCAGACGAGCGACTTACTCGTCTCATGATTCAAGCTAATACAAACAAATCACAAAATACATTATAAAGTAAAGCTAACACGCTCGCGCTGTTAATACATGAAAGTAGCGTAGGTGTGTCAAATATCTGCTTCCTAAAAAACAGTGTGCAGAAATCATCTAAATCTCACCTTGCCCTATATGGGCTGGATTATTTTTGAACAACAAGTGTCTATGCCTTCCTTATCTGACGGTTTATACTGCCCGTCGATGTAACTCAATCCCGCCACATCCTCTACCTTGCTGATATCCTAGTACTTCGTTTTAAATAACTAAACCAACGACTACTACTACTGTGGCCAACTAGTACGATTTTACATCTTTTTTTTCTACGTGTAAGGCCGCACTAAGGTTTTCTGACGCGGGCAAGTTAGTAACTAGTTGCGGTTTCTTTAATCAGTCGCCGGAAAAACCGCCTGTGCGTTCGCTTGTATCGATATCTTTGAATCACAAGATGACGCGTCTAAACTACACGTGGTTAACCGTAGTGCGGCCTTACACTCATAGATACTCTAGTCACTAATTCTTATATCAAATAGACACCGAGCCGATGGCGTGGCGCGCTATACCGACCTAAATAAACAATTGACTTACCTAAGAAACTTACTTAGCTTTCGCATTTCTGTTTCATTCAGGCAGGTGACTCCATAAATTACAAAACAAAACCTTGCTCCGCTTTTAGTCCGCTTTCGGTTTGACAAATTGAACTCGGCTTACCGTCTATTTATATTTTGTGCTCTCTAGGCCATTTTTCCCATCACTAGACAATTTGATCTCTCGTAAGATGAACGGATATAGGAAAAATAAAACTATTTGTATCAGTATATGAGCATATTTAATATTTTCTTTTTTCAAAATTGTAAAACTCACATTTTGAAATTGCAAAATTATAACTAAATTCTCATATCGTTAATAGTAACAATCGCCATTTTGTATTCTTTTTACTTCATTTTGTTATTCTCTGAACTAATAATAATAATCGTAAACCATTTATACATCTCTAATAATAATATATTTTAATGTCTAACAAATTCATTTTCTCAACGTTTTTTACCACCATTTGCGTTATCCCAACATTAACTTCCAAGTTATACTAAACTTTTTTTTATTAATCTAAACATACTTTTTACATTTTTTATCCTTTACAATGACTACGCAGTTTTCCCCTTTCGCACCGATAGTATCGTTTTTAGAAAAATATTGGAATGACTTTGTAAAAACAATAAAAGCTTAAAATATACTAAACGAAGCAATTCCATACACACATAATTCAATTATAAATCAATTCGTTTCTTTGGCAATTTTAGTATTCAAAAGTGAATTTACAATTTCTTTTTATGTATTTTGAAATTTGCGTCAAGCGTTATCCTATTGAGAAAAACTGGCAAAGTTGTAAAACTATTATACATTTTGCAGACTCGTTCATGTGACCATTGTGGCACGACCTTTACAAAATACTGCACTATGAGTGGCGTGTATAGAAAGTAAAGCCGAGCCCACAACGCTCACAAATTGAGCAATAAAATCAGTAGCAACATAATAAGCGTTTATGTAACTGTAATTATTCTATTGTAATTATATTTAAAATTCTAACAACAAAAGAAGAAATTACACAAACATAGACAAAATCTAACACTGGCCAGAATGTAAAACGAACTAAGTTAACAACGACGTACACGATCCACTTTCCTCGAACATAATTAGGCCAAACGTGGTAATAATGTTTAAAATTTGACGCAGTGTGGAACATTTGTACATAAGCAAGTAACTCCTTAAACTACTTACAGTACTTGGCCATAAATCTATGGTAACAAACAGATATACAATCGAACGTCCTGTACTTAAGAGCAGACTGATTGCTAAACCGAATTGTCATTTGTAAATTGAGAACAAGTCCATTCACGCATAATAGTTTGTTAGTGTTCATCAGCACTGTCTTCTCTATAGATGGCGTTGGAGAAAGATGGAAGCCTATACTCTGAAATGCCAGAATTATAGTGTTCCGTCTATAATGTAACTGCAATACGTACGCCCAAAAAATTAACAATCTTAGGGAGACCACAGACCCCACTTGCAAATGACGTATTAATATTTATTTCAGTTAATGTAATAAATAACCTTTAAAAACAACAAATTTTATTCCATCTTATATGCGTGAAAGGTTCAAAACAAAATATTCCGATACTTTCGAATAAGCCTGCGAACGTCAAGATCCTTATAACAAGCAAAGGAAACTTAAATTAATTTGGATGGAGCCAATCACAAGAAAAACGTTTATACATAAATAATGATAAATTAAGTTAAATACTTCTACTGCACTATCAGTACACAGAAATCAACAAATAAATTCGTGCCTCTTATACCTAGAATGCCACCTTTAACCTATTATTAAACTCTGTTAAAATTACCGAGAGTGGCGTTGGCGTACTTGGGGTCTGCAATACCCCAAACATTTTGCTAATGGGGTAAGCGGGGGTGTAAAAAACCCTTCGTGACGTTGAGACTCCGGGGCTAGGTTGCCTTGTAGGGATGCTCACAGACCCCTATATTATCCCCAGTTACACCAACGCAGTGGAGACTTGAAAAAATCAAAAGCCTCGATGCCTAACCTAGATCGCACCAGGCAAGAATTTTTAAAATCTAGAACTAGAATCTCCCTGATTTTTTTCTCTTACATCCTAAAATATACACAAAAATAATTTTGTACTCTTCCAACGAGTTTCAAATGGCAACACTCAATGGCATCATTGCCGTAATTCACCTCCATTTAATTTTGACATGTCTATTGACAACATTGCCAAAATGATTATTTAGTAGAAATTTGATTATTCTTATTTTACATGGGCAAGTTTTAAGTTGGCAACACTAAGAAATATAATATGAGCACCGTATGCGAATGTTAATATTGCCAACCTAAACCAAATAATAACTCGAGTTGCGTAGAAGCAGTGACTATGGAAAAGAAATGAATTAACTACGATGTATTGAAATGTTTTACTACCCGGTGCTATTGGAATATGAACTCTAAATCTATTCAATAAAAAATGACAAATTCAAAACATTGGCATATTCAATCGTCAGTCGCAATTTCGATAATTGAAACTTTCTGTAATAGTCTTCGAAAACAGACGAATGAATTCATTAATATTTCTATAATCGCGGTCACATCGCATCATACCGATACACGGGCATTTTCATAAACAATCCATATCCGCATCTACAGATCGATCCCGAAAACAAATCATTCAAACTATGTCATTTATATGCATGGCATTAAGGTCTTATTGACTCATCCGTGGGAACGATCCGTAGATTTGGATTATAATGAAATCTACCAAAATCACCAAACTTCATTTCACTTCAATATGGGTCCGAATGTTCTAGAAATATCCAAATTTGAATCCAAATATGTCCGTCATCGGTTTGGCTGTGTCCTAGGGTTGGTTCAGCAGCAAAGCCTCGAGCTCATCAGCAGATCGCAGTAGGAAAGCAGCGGACTCACGGTATCCGGTGATCAGCTGCCGCACTGCACCAACCTCAGCTCCAGACAGCTTGTGGGAGAGCAGATTGGATTTTGACTGGGTGGAAGTGGTCCCAGTTAGAGATGAAGCTGTGGTCACGTGGAGTGAAGTTGGGGTCGATGTATTCTTCAGAGACAAGTCTGTTGGGGCTGGAAGAGGTTTTGGTGTGATTAGAAATGCGTAACTTATTAGGTGGCAGGTGCCTCGTAGGCGAGAGGGCCACCTGGGTAAACCCAGTACTACCCCTTTGTCTATTTCTGCCGCCAAACAGCAGTGTGTAAGCACTGTTGCTTCGGTTTGAAGGACATTGAAGCCAGTACAATTACTGGGCATCATGAGACGAGGCCGTGTAAGTGGGTGGTGTGGTGGACACCCGATGGTAAGTAATCTCCGCCGCCCATGTACGCCCACAATACTAGAATAATAATAGATGCGTTGCCGACCTTTAAGGGAGAATTAAAGAGTTTGAAAGGGGACTCTCCCCTTTGGGCCTCCAGATATCTAACTCACCGTACGAAACGCAGCAGCAAGCCGCTATTTTTCGTCGATTTTCCGTGAGACAGTGATAATGACACAGTCGAACTGTAGCCCTAAACAGATTTGCCGCCCGGACTCCCATTAGACTTGCCGCCCCGGGCCTCACATGCTTAGTCAGCCGCTGTTTTTTTTATTTATTTAACTGATATATATGTATTGACTATAACTACTTAGCACTTTTATTTCATTTTCTGTAGTATGTTAATAAATTTCAGTGTCACTTTAAATAAAGTATGTATAATTTGCACGCCCAAGGAGGGTTGAGTACGGAGCAACTTTTGTATTCTTACACAACACCTAATGAATATCTGTATTCTGCAAATAAATGACTTGATTTGATTTGATGGTATATACTCACCAGTGAGGGTGGTCGGGAAGGTGTGCGTATGCGCCGCCATTGCAGAGAGCAGAGCGCTCTGGTACGCAGCCATCGCAGCGTTCACTCCCACACCTGGAAAAAAACAACAATTATTAACTTGCAACACTTGTATTAAACTTTTATATAGAAATCATATTATCAACTAATGTATACATCATACTAATATTATAAATGTGAATGTAAGTTTGTTTGTTACGCTTTCACGCGAATACTACTTAACCGATCATCATGAAACTTTGTACACATATTCTTGGATACCTCCAAGAACATAGGATACTTTTTATGAAAAAAAAATCTATTTGTTTGTTACGCTTTCACGCCTAAATCACTGAACCGATTTTGATGAATTTTGATGTAGAGATAGATGGGACCCTGGAGACAGTTATAGGCTACGTTTTATATCGAAAAAATCTATTCATGCGGGCGGAGCCGCGGACAACAGCTGGTAACATATATAGCATCATCAAAATACACTAGGCAATTACTCTAATGCCCACTTTCACGATGTACCCAAATCGGGTCCAATATACGTTCCAACGTTTAAGTAACGTCAAATCGTATGAAAACTTGACATAAGTAAACAAGCCTAGCGATAAATCCCGACCTAGGATCGCTGTGCCAGTCGGCTTAAATCGATTTACTATATTACTATTTATTTATTTACTACTAGCATTTACCCGCGGCTCCGCCCGTGTGAATAGACTTTTCCGAAATAAAACGTAGCCTATACCCGTATCCAGGGTCCCATCTATCTCTACATCAAAATTCGTCAAAATTGTTTCAGTGATTTAGGCGTGAAAACGAAACAAACAAATAGATAATTTTTTCATAAAAAGTATCCTATGTTACTTTTTATACCTCCAAGAATATGTGTACAAAGTTTCATGATAATCGGTTAAGTCGTTTTCGCGTGAAACCGTATCAAACAAACTTACATTCACATTTATAATATTAGTATAATATACATTTTACTATATTTTCATTAAGGAAAAGTATTTTTTATATAATCTTTAGTGACGGAACTAGCAGGTCGCTGGTTTGATGATAAGCGCCACGCCTGGCCATAAACAGAAGCAACACAAACCAGAACTTCGAATTACAAAGTACTGCATGTCATTGGACTGCGCACGTCGAACCAAGACATAAGATATTAAGTCTTAATACCCAGTAATTTCACTGGCGACAATGTCCTTCAAACCGTAACACAACAGTGCTTACACACTGCTGCTGACCACAGAAATAGACAAAGCGTTGGTGCTACCCCGACGGCCTCTCGCATACGTGGGACCTACCACCTAGATCCCGAAGACTAGATCTAGAAGAGTCCCGAATTGTTAAGCATTTTTCAATGAGTCGATAGTTTTTTTACTTACCCGTTGGCGGCAGAGCAGTCAGTGTGGACAGCAGGGCACTGCTCGACAGAGCTGAAGCTGGGTTGGTTGTAGTGCTGTAACCAACAAAATTATTATGAGAATTTTACATACATACGCACTCACGCCTGTAATTCCCGAAGGGGTAGGCAGAGGTGTAACCAGTACACCCACATTTCGCCGAGCGTATCTCCGTCTCACGATGTGATAGGGGGCGAGCCTATCGCCGTACCGGGCACAAATTCCAGACTCCGGGCTGATACTGAGCATTTCGTAATAGAAAAACCCAATACCATTTTACCCGACCCGGGGATCGAACCCGAGACCTCAGCGTTAGCCTCAATCGTAACGCGTACGCATTACAACTGCGCCACCGAGGCAGTCAATTATGAGAATTTGGCTCTTATAAATTGTGGTCTATATTCGAAAGTTTATGAATGACGAAACGAGGAGGTCGCTCGCCTGATAGTAAGCGCTACCTTTGTCCATGAACAGACACAACACCACACAGAACGTTAAATAACAATTTCATTCAGGCTAATAAAAATAATTATAATGAAAATGTCCTAGAAACCTTTAGAAAAAATTGCGATGTCCTAAAAACCCCTTTATTAGACACAGAAATACATGCGTGTCGTCGTGTATCTAAGATTAATAATTAATTTATTGACGTCAGGCAGGCGGCCGGTCGTAAAAACTAAAAGCCATATCATTCTGTAACATGTGCTAACAACATGTTGCGCCGATCCCACTGCAAGTGGGATAAGGGCAGGTGGAGGAAGAGCTAATCGGAATAGACAACTTACGTTTGCCTGCCGAAGGTCTGCGGAGTGCCGAACGTGGTCGGGAACGAGGGTCTGAAAAGAGGTGCGGGCGATGACGCGGGACTGAAACAGTCAATCATTTATAATTACTACAAGTTAGGGAGAAGAAACTAACGAACACCATAATATACATACATTCATACGCACTCACGCCTGTAAACCCCAAGGAGTCGGCAGAGGTGTAACCAGTTCAACCACATTTCGCCGAGCTTATGTCCGTCCCATGATGATAGGGGGCGAGCCTATCGACATACCGTGTACAATTCCAGACTTCGGGTTGATACCAAACAATTCGTGTTAGAAAAACCCAATATAACTTTTACCTGACCCGGGTATCGAACCCGACACTTCAGCAAAGCAGTTGAAGTTGAAGTTCAATCATCGGTTCGGGTAAAAGATGGTTTTTGTATTACGAAATGCTCAGTATCCCGGAGTCTGGAATTGTGCCCAGTTTGGCGATAAGCTCGCCCCCTATCACATCATGAAACGGAAATAAGGTTGGCAAAATTTGGGTGTACTGGTTACACCCCTGCCTACCCCTTCGGAGATTACAGGCGTGAGTGCGTATTTAAGTATAATTCTAACGTTTTTACAATATCTTGAAAATATTTTATTGGGTGGTAAGTCACTCAGTATGACAGAGTTCGTCTGAGAATACCACCGCTTTGTCTAATGCTCTTGCCAAGTATCAGTGGGCGTACCACTGTGTGCCGTATGTTACCCTAGTAATCACCAGGCAGTCTTATTGCCCGTATTCCTGTTAGCATTATCGATCTTGAGCGTATTATTCAAGGCAGTGTCCATGGTGGGGCTAACTGATGGGCGCGTGGTAACTACAAGTTGCTTTTAAGAAATCCATTGACTCATGTTACCCTAGTACTCACCTGGCAGTCTTACTGCCCGTATTCCTGTTAGCATTATCGAATTTAAGGCAGTGTCCATGGTGGTGGGGCTAACTGATGGGCGCGTGTCATCTACAAGTTGCCTTTAAGATATCCATTGATTCATTTTACCCTAGTACTCACCTGGCAGTCTTACTGCCCGTATTCCCGTTAGCATTATCGATCTTGAGCGTATTATTGTTCAGAGCAGTATCCATGGTGGGGCTAGCTGATGGGCGTGTGGTGTCTGCGGCTGCCTTCAGTCCTGAGAGAGAAGTAGTGGTGCTGCTGGCTACGGTGGATGCGGGGCTGCTCATGGCGCCGCTGTACAGGCTCAGGAATGATGAAGCTACTGCTGAAGTCGCTGTGGTGTCTATGGCCTGGTGGAAAGTTGTCTTGAATTTAAAATTGATGCCAAGTTGTATTGAAATAAATACAATTGTTTTCTATACACGTTAAAATTAAATCAAAATGACGACGAAAGTTAATGGGGTGAAATTAGTACTCGTAGTAATTAAATTATTGTATTAAAATATATAATATAATATATTATTGAAATATTCGATATTGTCCTTTTTCCACAAAATAAATCTAAAGATTTATATGCCATTTGATCCATGTCTAATACTTTTTATCCGACTTCAATAAATGAAGAGGTTATTCCTAACAGTAGAATCCTCAACGATGACTATCCTCTTTGAAACTTGCAATATGCAAAATATAGCTAATAACCCTACGATAGTATTGTAACCCTAATCTTGGCTTGTATATTGTTCCCGCCTAAATCTAAGGAGTATAGATGACCCATAGCCCCAACACAAGTAACATATTTCCTTACTTTTTAAGACTGCAATATACAAAAACTAACTTACCATCGGAGTAGGCACGGTTGGCATCGGCTGGCTGACGGGGTCCAGTCCCAGCCTCATGCGCTTCGCGTTGAGGCTCTCGTTCTCGCACGCCTGCGCGAGGATATGCTCCGCTTGCACCGACGTCAGGTGCGCGGGCGTGGGCCGCACCTGACAAGGGCGGAGAGGGGGGATAGTGTCATCTCTTGATAGGAGTAGAAAGCAAAAGTGATGAATCAATGATCATAAAATGTTTAAGTTACTGATGCTTTAACCTGTTGACCACCACAAACTTATTTGATGGCGATAATCGTCATATAGACGACTCAGTCATATATGGCTGACTACACCAAATAACGGGCTGGTTTTGTTTTGAGTAACGTCCAACCTGCAGTTATCTCAACGCTTATAATTGAATAAAAAAAAAATATACCCAAATCAATACCTGAAAATACTCCTTCTTTTCTAGCGTTTGTTAGTATTACCACCAACAAAGAACCTTTAGTATTCTTTCTTAATTTAAGAAAATTTTCTTTGAACGAACGATACAGAAGATAAAGACTACAATCTTCTAATAGAAGTTGTTAATAAAGTTTCAATTATTATGAGCAATATAGAGAAATTAAAAGAGATGCACAATATTTGCAGCAGATCGAACCCTCACCGCTGTATCCCAAGCGCTGCCTGATCCTGGAGTACTTCCTCCATTTCCGGTAGTTGGTAAGTCCCCTCGCACTTTCTTGTTCCTCCTGCAGCTCTTCAAGTAAGTCCTGATTCGTTTGCGTGCACGCTCTGCGAATTCGGGGAACTGCCGCGTGCAGGAATCTATGATGGCCTGGATTTTCTCCTTCGGCTGCTTGGAGATAGGAACTATCCTGTCCAAGTTCTCGTCCACGAACAATCGGACAAACATCTGAAAGAATTTAGTATAGTTATCATGTTGACATTCTTACAACAGAAGGCCAGAAAACGAGCAAATGGGTCATCACAATACCTGTGATCACCACCCATGAACACTCATAATACTAGAAGAGTTATGGGTGCATTGCTTTTATCACAACTAATGAGGTTTGTAAGGGTGGAAAGGCTATTAGATCATAGCCTTGAAGAAGAACGAGTTTAGTTTATAGATCTTATTTTATAAAAAGTTCAATGAAATATCATACCTGTCAATTTCTTAGTTCAATAAGACACTGTCTTGTTTTTTTATATAACAGACAAGGATAAAATATCCTTCTATAAGATAATAGTCCAAATCTTGCTAATGCGCATTTAAAGGTAGTCTATTTGTTTCAATAAATCTGTAGAAGATGGCTGTAACTCTTACATGAATATGACTTACAAGAGCTGCAAATTAAAAAAACAGTCATCATTTATTACTTACATTAAAAGCCTTCAGTCGCTCAGGATCATGATGCTGCGGATCAACTCTGTCATCACTGTCATCATCAGAGGCGCCCGCATCGTCATCATCCTTAGTACGGTCAGAAGATGATGTCTCGTCGTGTGTAGAGCCAGGTTCAACCGAAGTCACTGAACCCACATGGATCGGACTCTATGAAGCAATGCAGTTAGTTATACTTTAATTATTCCCAATATACGCGTTGATACAGAAGATAACTTGATTCTTTGTTGATTCAACTTTTTAATCTACGCAACAATAACTTTTTGAAAAAATAAAACCAACTAAAAATACTGAAAAGCCAAAAATAAAATTAGCTTCCAATCGAATTTTCGGTCGATGCTTTCAATCATTAACTTATAGAACTGCAAAAGTAGATAATAGGCAGATTTTGATTTGGGTTTATTTTACTCGTAATACTACTAGTAATCCAGGCGAGAGAGAGGCAGGCACAACGACAGATACCCTAGAATCGATTATTATTGAAGTGAATGTGAATGAAGTAAAATTGACCCCTTTTCATACCAACCTTTTCATTAATACCAACATCATACACTGATTTTGTTTTGATAATCGAATAAAGATGGGTAAGTAAATTAGTTTTTGTTGCTTCCAACTTCTATGGGTTCACTGACAGATAACACTTGACTCATGTTAATAAGTCATTATGCAAAAATCTTATACTCATATCACAAACTACAAACTAATTCTTAAAATACAAATAATTGAGATGTGGTTCAACCTTAAAACTCACCGAGTGACCAGTGGTCAGTGGTGTGGGCGGCTTGGGAGGCTTGCTGCCGAGTCCCAACGCACTGTGGTACGAAGCCCAGAGGTCCGCCATGCTTTCACCACCCGTCTCCGAGATATCACCGTTGCGGCCTGCAAGTATAATAATATAAGGAATTAATTTAAATTGCTTCTTAAAGTAGTGCCGTAGATTGCATATATGCTGTAACCGGGAAAGTCCTGGATTCGTATCCCAGGTCTGGTAAAGCGACAATGCAGCTGTATGGGACTTTTGAAATCCATAGATTATCCGCGATTGGATTGTTCCACTGTCTGCTCTAGTCTTAGACATAATCTTCATAAGTCTTTCTTTCTACCTGCCGTCATCCCGGTCCAACTCCAGCCTTCTCGTACCATAGATTTGACGGTGGATTTGGTATTACGTGGAGCGACCCATCATCCGACCCCCAATCTTCTTTAGTAAATATTATAATAATAAGCCCTGTATTGACTATTCTAGCCAATAAGCCTGATATTGTGGTAATAGATCGATTGACGCGCGGGGCAATACTTATTGATGTCACCATTCCACATGACGAAAACCTCGTTAAAGCCGAAAAAGATAAAATATCCAAATATTTAGACCTGGCACACGAGGTTACTGATATGTGGTATGTGGACTCAACAATGATTGTCCCGATAGTCGTTTCTGCTAATGGGTTGATACCAAAGAGCCTCGATCAACACCTCCAGAGGCTCTCAATTGGGCGTTGGGTCAAGAGCCAGATTCAGAAAGCAGTGTTATTGGACACGGCACGCATTGTGAGGATTTTTCTCACCTTGGGGTCCTAACCACCGATGACTTGGGTCCTAGGCCTCGCCATTGGAGGGTGACACTTTTATATTTTTAAATGTTTTAAAAATATAAAAGTGTAATATTTAAAAATGTAAAAAAACCTTTTAAAATAAAGAGTACTGTACAGTCCTGTATTATATACGTCATATAGCTTGGCACGAGCCTCGTCTTCTGATCAGAGGAATCAGGCTTTCGACCATCACAATGGCTTAATGCGGATTTGTAGACTACTCAAGCCTTCGAGATTCTTATGGAGAAATCTCAGGTATGTCAGTTTCCTCACTATGTTTTCCTCACCAAAGCAAGCGATAATTAATAATGAATACACACGGAATTTGGAAAGTCAGAGGTGTGAGCACTAACGCTAGTTTCAAACTTGCGACTTCTGGCTTGACAGTCGATATTATTAAACTAATAACTTTTGCTCGCGGCTCCGCCCGCGTGAATAGACTTTTCTGAAATAAAACGTAGCCTATAACCGTCTTCAGGGTCCCATCTATCTCTACATCAAAATTCATCAAAATTGGTTCAGTGATTTAGGCGTGAAAGCGTAACAAACAAATAGATATATATATTTTTTTATAAAAAGTATCCTACGTTACTTCTTCTTTCTTCAATTCTTCCTCCATGAATATGTGTACAGAGTTTCATGATGATCGGTTAAGTAGTTTTCGCGTGAAAGCGTAACAAACAAACTTACATTCACATTTATAATATAATTAGTATGATTCTACATTTATTAGCTGTTTACAGTTAACTGTTTTTTGTGTGTCTACTATAAAGAGTTACTATCTTTATATCTATCTATCTATCCATACCACTCCCTACTAGGCCGTCGCTGCAGTTCTTCATTAAAATTGTAAAAAATAGTCTTGTTTAGCAGCGCGGTGCTACCCGCCACCGGCATCTCAGTTTGAATGGAGTCTAAAAAGTTGTTCTAAAACATCGATTTTCTTTTCTTTTATATTTTTTAGCCTGTATGACAAAATGAGCAGGTCGCTCGCATAGTAAGCGTCACGCTTGCACATCAATAGAAGCAAAACCACAGAAAACTTTGAATTACAAAGCACTACATGGCACTGGACTGCGCTCGTCACGCCGAAACATTATTAAGTCTCATAATGTCCAGTAATTTCACTGTATCCAATGTCCTTCAATCCGGAACACAACAGATATAACATAGTTCTGATTGGCTAACCCAACCACCTAGTACTTTAGTATTTCAGTATTAATCACACAAGCATACTAAGCATTCAGACATTAACCCTTTATTTCCCAAGGAAAGGGTAGTAAAATTCATGTTTATGGAAACTCCCTTGCTTCATTTCTACAACCATTAACCACAGGCATACTTAGCGTATTTTATGGTTTACGGCTGAGCATAGTTTAAAAACGTAGAAGCACGAATAAAGGCTATGGTTTTTGAAAGCTTTTTTTTATTAGCTTGAAAGACGAGACGAGCAGGTCGCTCGCCTGATGGTAAGCATCACGCCTGTTCATTAACAGAAGCAACGCCACACAGAACTTTAAATAACAAAGCACTGCATAACACTGGACTGCGCTCGTCACCCCGAGACCTAAGGTGTTTCATTGGCTTGTGTAGCGTTGCTTCTGTTTATGGGCAGGTGTGACGCTTACCATCAGGCGAGTGACCTGCTCATCTCGTCATTCAAGCTAATAAAATAAAATAAAATAAATACCCACTTTATTTGTAGAAGGTTAAAAAAATAGGATTAGCCGTGACCTTATATGCCCATTTATAGTCAGAAATATTTCTAGTAACGATTTTAATTAGACACTCCATAGTAAACGTCCATTTTTATTTGTTACCAGGAAATCGTAAATACCGGGCCCCGGGGCCGTAAATTCCAAGACCTTGGCCGTAAATCTCAAAGTACAGGGTTCAATTTTCGAAGTAACGTGTAATTGTAAGAACATTAATTGTATAAGGGGCTTAAAGTTCAGTTAGTAAGAAGTAGTACTGAAACCGTTATTTGAGTACATACATACGCACTCATGTCTATAATCCCCGAAGGTGTAGGCAGAGGTGTAACCATTACACCCACATTTCGCCGACCTTATTTCCGTCCCATGATGATAGGGGGAGAGCCTATCACCATACCGACCACAATTCCAGACTCCGGGCTAGTACTGAGCATTTCGAATTAAATACCTCATTATCACTTTTACCCGAAACGGGGTTGGAACCCGAGACCTCAGCGTCAGCCTCAGTCGTAACACGTACGCATTACAACTGCGCCACCGAGGCAGTAAAAAAAAACACTAATTATTTAGGCGTAGATTTTTTCAATGTCCAAATAAATTTTATCTGTCATCAATTTAGGAAGTACCAAATTGATATGTACGCTTCTCTGTATGTATTGTCAGCATGATTTTTGTATTTTGCCATCGTATCTGATAAATAACTTTTACTGGGAGATTAGAACATCATGATGGATAAAGGAATGACTTTTATCTGAAGCAAAATGAATTGTATTTTTTTTTATGTACTTATTTAAATTTTACACACACAATTACTATATGTCTGCAGACTGACGCGGACGTGAAGAGAGCTTCACTGTCGTGTTTCGTGCACTAAGTGCTTGTTTCATAATGTCCTAGAGGCTAACATGAGCTGACCAGTGGGCCTAGACAAGTGGCAAACGCTCGGTGTCGATTCTATTCGAACAAACTCAAACGTCTTAGATAGCATGCTTATGGCTACCAGCATTCTATTTAATATTGTATTAATGTGTGTTAAAATGTATATAGATCATGTGTTTTTTTCAGTTTCCAGAGGTCATTTCTTCCACTCAAACTCTGGAATGACTCTGGGATGGACTTCCTTTCGCAGTGTTTCCTCAACTTTATGAGTTATGACATGTCCTTCTTCAAACGAGACTTAAAAATTATACCCACGGTAGACGGCGACTTGTCTGTGCCCATAGCGTTGCTGATGTCTATGGGCGACGGTAATTGATTACTACCAAGTAGGTCGTCATCTCGTCTGCCTTTGGACGCCAATAAAAAAGGTATGAAGTTAAAATTGTTAATTTATAGGCTTAAATCTAAGGGAGTATGTGTGATCACAACATGAAGTGTCATGTGCATCCCGCTACTTAATATATAAGGCATTAATGACAATTAAATTCCAACCTCGTTTCTAACTATATCATTCCATCATTTTATTACCATTGGTATTAAAAGAGTAATAACACGTTATGAAGTCCTGGTGTCCGTACGTCAAAACAATCCTATAATTTTCCATTATTTAGCATGCGCGGTCTGTCTGGGCGTTAACGAGGACCGATGCATCTGCCTTTAAAGTCTAAATGTCAACCTGATGGGGCGCAGGGCTGCAACTTAGATGCTTTTTTAATTGCACATTTTTTGTTGTTTTATTATCTGTAATGGAACATTAATTTGTGACAGGGCTGCCAGTGTGACAATACATTCCAATTTCAAATGTTGCACACAAATAGCGGGAAATTTGCAAGAATTGGATGCAGGAGGCCCAAATCTCTCTCCCCTTCCCAACCCCTTAATTATCCTTTTCCTTTAACGTCGGAAACGTGGCTATGATGATTGGTATTGTGGGAGTACATGTACGGTGGAGATCACTTACCATCAGCTGTCCCACTTGCTCGTTTACCGGCCTATGATAAAAAAGGTGGGATTTCACTGAGTAAATGCTTGTAATGAATATTCAATTTTTAAAATATTTTAATAATTGCGCCAATTGAAGTGAAGCAGCAGCGGTGAGTGGTATGGACTATCGAGACAAAATTCGAAAAGAAGTCCCCAGGACCTCTGAATTTTAGAAGTTAAATGTGTATTATTATTTAGCGCTGCATACCTGACAAATCAACTTAAGAATTTGGAAGATATGTGAAATCTACCAATCTATATTAAGTCAGCGTGGTGGACTAAGAACTAAGCCTTCTCAATAGTAATTAAACAAGACCCGTAACCAGCAGTAGCAGTCCGCTTTTTAATTTTGACAAAATCATACTTTCATTCAAATTTAAATCGTTTGTTCAGTTTTTATCCTGCAAAGTGGCTATACTGGACCTGACGTTAAGTATAGTGCAGTCCAAATATACATTGCGTCATTGCGTCCCTCGACAGTCGGCAAAATCATACCACCTGAACTTACTGGATATACACTGGCTGACTCCGGAACGTGATTCGCCCAAACAAGCCACTATGGCGGGTTTTCACCATGTGGAGGTGGTTACGGTAGTCGATAACCAGTCGGGTAAAAAATTATCAGGTATTCTGCCACCAGAAAAATATGTCGCTATGGGTGTTTTTATTGCATAGGCCGACAAACGAGCAAGTGGGTCACCTGATGGTAAGTGATCACCACCGCCCATGTACGCTCACAATACCAAAAGAATTATGGGCGCGTTGCCGCCCTTAAGGGAATTGGGAAGGGAGGGGGATTTGGGCCTCCGGATATCTCACTCACCGTACGAAACGCAGCAGCAGGCTGCTACTTTACGCCGGTTTTCTGTGAGACCCGGACGAGCCGGCCCATTCATGTTGTAGACAAAAGTGTCTACAGCGTGGCTCTACCACTCATAAAACTCCGCTTTATTTCAATATCAGCTTTAATCGCGGCTACTCTCGCGTGAACGGCCTTTATCATAGTCTACCTGTATGCCTAATTTCATCCAAAATCGTGTCAGCAGTTAAACGTGATATACTTTCACATTTATAATAGTAGTAGGATTTCAATGAAACAGTATCAATAACAGATAGCTATCAAATTCTTTAACTTTGTCATCCCTACATTATACAATATTTCAAAGTTTTAATATTATAGTTCGCCCAGCCCTGGTGTGTCTATAAATAATTTGAGAAGGTGTCCCGAGACGTCTGCAGCACGGCCGCCTGTATATGGCTTCGAGGCGGCAAAAATAACTGCCCGAGCCCCGAAGCCATTCTGCAAGCCAACCGTTCCAGTCAAATGTCAACTGCCGAAACTGGAAGTTGCGCCTAGTATTTTTAGCTCCATATTTTGGAGTATCGTGAGGCTGGCAACACATTTTATGTCATCAGGACTGTCTATGTTTTATGCCATAATTATTATCTACACTAATATTATAAAGGGGAAAGTTTTTTTTATATTTTTGTATGTAACGAAAAAACTTAAAAACTACTGGACCCATTTGAAAAATTATTTGCCGTTAGAAAGCTACATTATCACTGAGTAACATAGGCATACTTTTTATCCCAGAAAAGGCCGTTCACGTGGGCGGAGCCGCGAGCAAAGGCTAGTATTTAATATAATTTTATAGCCTTATTCAAATTACACAGATTGTCTTATTTTTATCGACATACTACATAGTCAGCGATAACTCAGCGGGGAGTAGCACGGACTGTCGAGACGAAAGTCGTAGGTTCGAAACCAACCTCAAGAGCATGCACCTCAGATTTTTGTAAGTTACGTGTGTAATCATTGTTAATTATCGCTTGCTTTAACGGTGAAGGAAATATCGTGAAGAAACCTACATAGCTGAAAAGTTCTTTATAAGAATTTCGCATTAGGTCAGCGTGGTAGACCAAGGCCTAATCCCTCTCATTCAGCCGAGGAGGCCCGTGCCCAGCAGTGGAACGTGTATAATACAGGGCTAGTATTATTATTATAACTGGTTAAATGGCAGTATACTTAGGTCGAAAAATCGCGAGGTCCTGGGGGGCATCCCCATTCCAGGTGGGGCAACAATTGTGTTTGAATTTTAGAATCGAAAAATCGCACATGAACTGTCGAGAATTGGAATTTGCGGTCTGGTGATAGACCCGCTATCAGATCATGAAATAGAAATAAGCTGGGAGTACTAGTAGCACCTCTGCCTACCTCCTCGGGTATACAGGCGTGAGCTTATGATGTTATTGTAGTAATTTGACCTAATTTATAATTACTGCGAACAATTTTAACTGCACTTGCATAATTTCAAGAAATTCGATACACATGAATAATAACAATATCATAACAACAACTGTTTACAATTTCATTTATTACTAGCTCTCCGCTCACGGGTTCGCCCGCGTTGCATACAAACTTTTCTATACCATTTATTCACTCGGGGATATAATTTTTATTAACGCCATAACGTATTTATTGGTTTTTTTGTAGAGCATTATAAACACCTTACTATTTTTGGTCAGAAAAATATTATTTTCAATTCAAACTTAGGTATAAAAAAAAACCTTTCTTAGTAGTATCTATGTCATTATAGGAATAGACTGTCAAAGTTTCAATTGTATAGGTCCAGCTGTTTGTTTGGGCGTACAGACTAACTGATCCATTCAGCTGGTCTGGATATGTAATGATAAATGTATAGATTGAACATGCTGAGTTTTCTATTAATAAATTGTGCGTAAGTAAATAACCTAAAATAACTGATGATTTGTAATTTAATTTGAAATCTGTTAAAATTATAAAAGCTTGTTAGTCACACACACACACAAAACACCAAAGATGTTCCATTTTTAAAAATTCTTCGTAATTTACCTTGTGACTGGCTGTGGTAATTCCATGCTAGCAACATCATTTTCAACTTCTCGGCGTCTTTCGCGAGGGCCTGACCTGCACCAGATCACATTCGCCAATCAATTTTCAAACATTCAAATTTAGAATTCTGATATTATAAAATATTTTTTAAAAATAGCCAATTGGTTCAGCATTTTATGCCAGTGATAATTTTTGCTTTTTAGTTTTTTTTTTTGTTGTGCATAAAATACCAACGTCAGTTGATGTGATGCAAGTGGCTGTAATATACAAATTATTGATTTATTCTTTAGATTTTAGTGACTTACTTGAGAAGTTGTCATCGTCGTTCATATCTGAAGGCTCTGGCGTGAGGTTATCCTGCAACAACGAAAAAGTTTCTTGAGTTACAAACATTGTGTCAAACATTTGAACAAAGTTTTCGAAAGTAAGATGATACTCTTTTAATTAATTCAAATTTGTCATCTGAGAGTGAGATCATTTTATTATTGAAAGTATTTGTTTCCAAATTGAAACATAAATACAATGTATGTTATTTTTAGAAGACAGCCTCCGTGGCCCAGTCGGCGAGTAGTCGGATGTAAAACGAGAAGCCGGGGATTCTATCCGAGATTAATGGTTGTGTGATCCTCAAATATTTGTTATGGGTCTAGACGTTGTGATACCGTAAGTCGCCCGTAGTTCCTGATACCCACTACATAAGACTCGTATGTTAGTATGGGGTCAGGCCTATATGCCTGACTGTTGGATGTATTAATTCTTTTTTAAGAAGCGTAATACAGTCAGTATGTTCTCTTTTAGCACAGTCTTCTTATTCCACCTGCCCTTATCCCACTTGCAGTGGGTTCGGCGCAACATACTTTTAAACACATATTACAGAAAGATTTGGCTTGTAGTTCTACGACCGACCGCCTGCCCGACATCAACCCCTCCGGGAGACCTCTTTTAGTACAGTATGCATGGGAATAATTGGTATAATATTCCGGCATGGATCTTTTGCGCTAAGTTAGCCTCAGCCGAATGTGTAAGGCCTAGCGCAAAACTAGAGACTATCCCGTCCACACACCTGCCACTGTAACTCCTGTAAGTCAAAATCGGCACTGGCACGCATATTTTTTACATGATTATTTGAGGCGAGTCTCTGGATATGTGAAACTGTCTTTATCCCGCAACGAAAATTAATCAAATAGAAAAATAGGGAGTTCTAGTTGCCTAGCGCAAAAGTGCGGGGGATCCTAATTGTTTTTAATAAGTTTTTTCGATTATCCCGCCGAATTCCGCAGCCGATGCTGGGAATGCACATCTGCCTACCGGGACAGCATACGCGCTTGCAAGTTTTAAATAATTAATAAATTAGCGAAACACTGGCGGGCCACGCTCGGCGGGTCAACGCTCCGAGCCGCGGACGCGAATCGATAGTGCTTCAAATGGACAAGCCACTAAATATAGCTGGATATACCTTCACACGTGTGCTGACCTCCTGGTACATCGAGTACATGCTAGAGATGCGTATGTACGCGATAGACACATATTTTACATATGGATTGCATCGGTTTGGATTGGACACTACCAACGGTTGCCTATTCATGAAGGTACTTGGCAATTATTAACTCGTCGAAACCTACTATAAAGCATACCCAAGGTGTTTCTATCTCCTGGTAGTTGTTTGTCCTGTCACAGCTGACTGGCTGCTTAATGTACTAGTGTATTATAAACTCAAGAAGGTTTAAGTTATGAGATACAGCCACATATTATTTAACGGTGTAAAGCCATACACGGACAATATCTCTTAAGGTCGGTAATATAGCGTACATACTCCGCACATGCTCCTAGTAGCGGCATGCTTGCAGACCGTTATGACTCGACGACCTGGATGAAAGTGTACGGACGTACGTTGTTTTGTCTTACTTGAATCTTAATCGAAGTTTATTTCATAGATTACTTAGTTAAAACACCTGGAAGCTTCAAATTTTATAAGTGCCGAAATACTGATCAATCCAATCCTACACACCACTTTAACTTTTTAACAAGAAATAAAACCGACTCAAAAAAACTCAAATATTAGTACACCGACTTGAAATTATTTAGTTTTATTTTAGCTTTTTAGTTTTTTGAGTCAGTTTTATTTTATGCTAAACAGTTTTATTTTAGTGAAAGAATTATCAAAATCTCTGCATAAATCAAGAACTTTGAGTCTTTCATCTCTGATTTCAACCCCTTAGGGGTGGAATTTCTTCTTAACATTTGAATGAGTCCACTAACGAAGGAAATCTTATCGAATACAAAAATAATCCTCCAAATCGCTCCACATTTGGCTGGATACAGACAAATTAAGAACCTCTTTGTTTTTTGCGTAGTTAACCGACGCAAAAAATAGGAAATTACAAAATATAGGAAGATATTTTGTTTTACATTAATATTAATCAAATACATCTACTACTAAATCTTGATTACTTCATACTGATAGATATGCAAATAATATATTGTTCTGCCGTTTTTTCAATTTCAATTCATTGCACTCCAAAATCTTTAACAAAAACTAAAAACTGATGATATAAAAGTAATGGTATCTTTTTCATGCTATTCCCAATATTGGCAAGCGATTTTTATTTATTAAACTATTCTGGTAAACTTAAGCAACTTTATTTTATAACAAACAAAGAACAAATAAAGTTAAAAGTATCTTAAGTAAATAAAAACACGATCATATGAATATAATAAAACTAACAGAAATGTCACTGCCTCACTGACTGCCTCGGTGGCGCAGTTGTAATACGTACACGTTACGATTGAGGCTAACGTTGAAGTCTCGGGTTCGATCCCGGGTCAGGTAAAGTGGTATTGGGTTTTTCTATAACGAAATGCTCAGTATCAGCCCGGAGTCTGGAATTTGTGCCCGGTATGGCGATAGGCTCGCCCCTTATTACATAAGGGACGGAAATACGCTCGGCGAAATGTGAGTGTACTGATTACACCTCTGCCTACCCCTTCGGGGATTACAGGCGGGAGTGCGTATATAAGATTGAATACAGATAGATAAATATTACAACGATACACGTTGGCTTAATATTGTAGACGCATGCTCCGAGTGTTTTCGCGCATAGTAATAGTCGGGGCTAAAATGACGCTATAAAGAATTTAAAGAAGATAATTTACATTTCTGTTACATACGCACTCACGCCTGTAATTCCCAAAGGGGTAGGCAGAGGTATAACCAGTACACCACATTTCGCCCAGCGTATCTCCGTCCCACGATGTGATAGGGGGCGAGCCTATCGCCATACCGGGCACAAATTCCAGACTCCGGCTGATACTGAGCATTTCATAATAGAAAAACCCAATACCACTTACACCACCATTACCCGACCCGGGGATCGAACCCGAGACTTCAACGTTAGCCTCAATCGTAACGCGTACGCAATACAACTGAGCCACCGAGGCAGTCGGTGTACACACATTTCTGTTAGTTTTATTATATTCATATGATCGTATTTTTATTTATGCACCGGGTTAATACTATTCGATTTTACATAAGCAATTATTAAATAGCATGCGATTTGAACTATCTTTTTTTAGGCGTGAATTACAAGACGAACAAGTCACTCGCTTGATGGCAAGTGTCACGCTTGATGGTAAGTGTCACGCCTGTCATACACAGAAGCAATATCAATCAGAACTTCGAATTAAGAAGTACTGCATGGTACTGGACTGCGATAGTCACCTCAAGATATAGGATTCTAAGTCTCATAATGCCCAGTAAGTTTATAGTTTCAATGACCTTTAACACAACAATGAATATGGAACACAATAGCGCTTACACACTACTGCTTGGCAGCAGAAATAGACATAGCGGTGGTAACTACCCAGAAGAACCCTCGCATACGAGAGGCCTACCTAGAGGCCTGCCTACCTAGAGAAAATGTGGGTGTACTGGTTACTTGGTGCCTACCCCTTTGAGAATTACAGGCGTGAGTGCGTATAAAACATCGCATAATATGTTAAAACATTTTCAAGAATAAAATGATCTAAATCATGCGAAATTTTAGCCGCGCTCGTTCGACAGCTGACGATTGGTTGTAGTTAAGGCGTGTTCACACGATTCGATTTTAGTTGAACTACTAACGGCCGATGTCAATAAACTATCTTAGATTGAAACTCCGGATCAATACCATAAATGAGCCAATAAGACTACAGTTTGAAGTTCACGTATGCAATTTATTTACTTTGATTGGTATATTTTCGGGACCGATCTGGCGAATTAAACTAATATAGCATAGGCTGGCAAACCAGCAAGTGCACCTGATGGTAAGTGATCTTCACTGTCATGAACGCCCACAATACCAGAAGAATCATGGACGCGTTGCCGATCTTAAAGGAAAGGAATACAAAGGGATTGGGAAGGGGCGGGGATTTGGTCCTCCTGATATCTCACTCACCGTACGAAACGCAGCAGCAAGCTGCTACTTTACATTAGTTTTCTGTGAGAGGTAACCACTTACCATCAGGTGGGCGGTCTGCTCGTATGTCTATATCTTCAATAAAAAAAAAGTATTTTGTTCAACTAAAATCCAACCGTGTGAACTCGCATTACGAAAACAAGCGAAGATTTAGCATTCAACAAGTGGCCCACACAACCCTTTACAAATCTATGTGCCTACTTGACTATTGCAACTCGCTATGCAACATTACATTGCGGACAGCCTCCAGCCTCGTGGCGCTGCGGGCGAGTAGCCGGCTGCGAAGTGAGAGGCCGTGGGTTCGATTCCCGCGCCTAGACAAATGTTTGTGCGATCCACAAATATTTGTTTCGGGTCTGGGTGTTGTGAGACCGCAAGTCCTTCGTAGTTCCTGATGCCCACGATACAGGTTAACCTAGTGTGGGGTCAGGACTATGTGTGTGACTGTTGGGTGTATTTATTATATTTCTTCTATTTGTAATAAGACAGTTTTGTCTACAGTATGAATGGGCTGGGTCGTTACCAATGTCTCACAGAAAACCGACGTAAAGTAGCAGCTTACTGCTGCGTTTCGTGCGGTGAGTGAGATATCCAAAGACGTAAATGCCCTTCCCATTCCCAATCCCTTAATTATCCCTTTCCTTTAAGGTCGGCAACGCGCACATGATTCTTTTGGTATTGTGGGCGTACATGGGCGGTGGAGATCACTTACCATAAGGCGACCCACTTGCTCGTTCGCCGGCCAGCATAGCAATCGCATTACGACTGCGCCACGAGGCAGTATGTTAGATGTATATTTATTTTTTTACAATAGTCGACTGACTGCCTCGGTGGCGCAGTTGTAATGCGTACGCGTTACGATTGAGGTCAACGCTGAGGTCTCGGGTTCGATCCCCGGGTCGGGTAAAGTGGTATTGGGTTTTTCTATAACGAAATGCTCAGTATCAGCCCGGAGTCTGGAATTAGTGCCCGGTATGGCGATAGGCTCGCCCCCTATCACAAATGGGACGGAAATACGCTCGGCGAAATGTGGGTGTACTGGTTACACCTACCCCTTTGGGGATTACAGGCGTGAGTGCGTATGTATGTATGTAGTCGACAACATTCAAATATATGTATATTATTCCCAATAATTGTGAACATATAAACATGACCCCGTTAAATATAAAAGCAAAATTGCACCTAAGATGCAACATTAGGTGTAAACTAGGGATGTAACGATAGCAAAAACATAAATATATGTAGAATGTATGTTACGGTCAATTGACCGTAACTCAATATTGTGCGATACGACGACGTCTTAACTTACGTGATTACTTTACTTGCATATATTATAAATTAATGAAAATTATTGATTTGATACTCTTATTTATGCGGGCTGGGCTTTTTGATAAAAATTAATTAATAATATGAAGAATTACGCTAGTTTTGTGCTTAGAGACAAACACAAACGCCCTAAAAATATTACCCTCTGACAGTATAGTAAGAATGTGTAAAACCCATACTTCAATATTTACTGCGAAAATCGATATCATATCGCCAAAATTGTGTATCGTTACATCCCTAGTGAACAGCAAATTGCACAGAAACACTAAAATACTTGAAAACGCAAGCACTACTGTAGTAGTGTCTACTATTTCAAATGACTCAGTCATTTTGACCAACGCGTTATGTAATATGATTTTATGCTGATTTTAATACAATACTTAATACTAAGGACACATATTCTGTTGTTACAAGACTAAGCTTATAGCAAACTAAACAGCAAAAATAATTATATAATATTAATGGACAGTATTGGATTTTAATCAACTTAAAATGCTGAGGATGTTCCCCATTTTACACGTGCAATATTTCTTTGTATGTGTAACCACGCATAACTCGACCAAATTAGAAGCGATTTGAATGTTAAATTGTTTTTTATTCGTGAGTATGGATCAAAGTTGGTCCCATTTTGATTTCAAGAAGAATTTCCACCCCTATGGCGATAAAATCTGGGATGAAAGATTCTTAAAACTTCGTCATTAATGCACCAATTTTGATAATTCTTTCACTAAAATTAGTAAAATAAAAACTTTTTGACATAAAGAAAACCGACTCAATAACAACTTAAAACCTAAAAATATTAATAAGCAATTTTGAGTCGGTGCTAGAGTCTATTTTATTTTTCTTAAAATATGTTGCCCACCTCAAAATTACAACATCTAGCCCTACATAAAATTGGCAAAAACTTTTGGGAAAGTATACTATATTCCATTGTTGCCAACTTCTCCAAACATCTCTCATATACTGTAGGTATATGTGTGTGCGTATACCAGGTGCATAGGTGTGGGAGATATCGACCGTCTTAGGGCGGTGGCCAAGGACCGCATCTGCTGAGCCGCTAAATATCCGTTGACCTTTAGGGCGCATTCACATGCCGCGAGAAAATGAGATAGCGCAATTAGATTCGACGTGTGCTCGGTGTTGAGGTTATGTTTACTGTGAAGGGCATATTTATTTTATTTATTGAAGCGCTCATAGATCTCACTGATCGGTAAACGATAAGCGAAGTAATCGTTGTCGCAGTTAGTCTAAGGATGAGTGACCGCTTATGGCCGTTCCCAATATTCTGTATATCGACAGATTTGCTTACTGACAGTAAAATTTTGACACATTTTGTATGGAAGATCTGTCAAAACACTATTGACAGTAAGCAAATCTGTCGATAGATAGAATATAGGGAACGGCCATTAGTGGTATTTCAACTGAGCGTCACCGTGCTTCGGAGGGCACACAAAATTCGGTCCCAGCTGTCACCAACGGACAGCAGTCATGAAACCAAGTCGAAGGCCTTCGGGTTGCTTGAAAACTTTGACATTAGGTTGACTACAGCTAACCATTATATTTAGAATAGAATAGAATTTTATTTAATAATTTCATCGCCTCATTAGTTTAGTGGCTAATAAAATATTAAAGCCGGTATCTGCCAAAACGGAGATGAGTGGAGAGGAGAGGAGATCGTAAATAATCAATAGAATATCATCTTTCTCCCCTCTGCTTATCTGGATACCGTGTTGCACCCCTCTTCCCCTCAGGATACCCTTAGCGTCTCACAACATTCAGACATTTAATATTTACTTTTGAACATTTAAAAAAATCTCTCTCATTCAGTAGAGGAGGCCCGTGCCCAACAGTGTGACATGTATATAATACAGGGCTAGTATTATTTAAAAAAAACGCTTAGGCCTATAATGTTGCCGTGAACATAAATTAACCTAAGCTGCTTACAAATAGGGTCTTTTTTAACTATTAAGATAATAGTTATAAAACACCAACTGGCATGCGACGATAGTTAGCATGTGCACTAGTTTATGATATTTTGACCCTTTAATTACCGAAAACGACTCTTACATTGTAGATTTTTCGAATACCTAACGGAAATTTTTATTATGATAAAAAATATAATAGACCTGTATTATACACGAATAAATGGGGGTTAGGTCATACTCCACCACGATGCCTAATGCGGGTTGACAGACTTCATATACCTTCGAAATTCTCATGGAGAACTTCTGATGTATGAAGGTTTCTTCACAATGTTTCCTTCCCCGTCAAATCAAGCGATAATTAACCATTAACACACACGTAACTTGGAAAAGTTAGAGGTGCATGCTCTTGGGGTTGGTTTGGATCCTGTCCTCTCGACAATCCGTACCATTATCCGCTGAACTATCGCTGCTATGATAAGCCGAATATATTTATAATAACAGTTTACATGCAAAGCGAGAGGATGCAGAGGCCGTGGGTTCCATTCCCGCACTGAGACAAATGTTTGTATGATCCACAAATGTTTGTTTCAGGTATAGGTGTTGTTTTCGTGATACTCACAATACCAGGTCAACTTAGTGTGGGATCCGGACTATGTGTGTGACTGTTGGGTGTATATATTCATTCCTCAAAATATGTATTAGGTTGTAGGTCCGTCATATGCGAGGCTGTCTGGATTAAAACCACCGCTTTGTCTATTCCCATCAAGCAGTAACGTGTAGGCACTATTGTGTTTCAGTTTGAAGGATATTGAAGTCGGTGACATTCTCAGCATCTTATGTGTTAAATTGACGAGCGTAATGCAATGCCATGCAGTGTTTTGTAATACAGGCATCAGACGCATCAGCATCAGACGAGTGACTTGCTCGCCTCGTCATTGAGGTGAATAAAAGGAAAGCAGTATTCTTAATTTGTGCCCGATATGACAGGCTCGCCCCTTATCACATCATAGGACAGAAATAAGCTCGGCGAAATGTGAGTTTACTTTTTAAACCTCTGCCTACTCCTTCGGGGAGTACAGGAGTGAGTGCATATGTATTTAAATATTCTTCAAAATATGTTTTTATTTTGGTTAAGAATATGTCAGACTTAAGGGTCACTTTAACATACTTATAAAATAATTATAATATTCCACACATCTTCAACCCTCACATATCAAAACAGTAAATACCAACATTTCAACTACCATACATTTCTTTTATCGTAAACCCATAACGTCATAGAATAAATAGCATAAATACCCAACGCCATAGCAGACTATTAAAAAATAGCGTTATTCAAGCTCGCATGTGAACCGGTTCTTAGCGTGTATATGGAACGCACCTAGCACAATTTGATCAGTAATTAATTACGGCCCAATGACAGATAAGGTGCAGTCGCGCGTACACGTACATATGTACATATGTGTGTATGTATATATGTTAATTGTTATGTAATTATGTGACAATTTTGTACATATTAGACTGCCTCGGTGGCGCAGTTGTAATGCGTACGCGTTACGATTGAGGCTAACGCTGAGGTCTCGGGTCCGATTCCCGGGTCGGGTAAAGTGGTATTTGGGTTTTTCTATTACGAAATGCTCAGTATCAGCCCGGAAACTGAAATTTGTGCCCGGTATGGCGATAGGCTCGCCCCCTATCACATCGTGGGACGGAGATACGCTCGGCGAAATGTGGGTGTACTGGTTACACTTCTGCCTACACCATCGGGGATTACAGGCATGGGTGCGTATGTACAAAATTGTAGTAAGTAATAATAACACCACTTTATAAATATAACCTCGCTGTATACAGTTTTGTCTACAGCATGAATGACCCGGCTCGACTGGGTTGTTACCACTGTCTTGGAAATCCGACGGAAAGTAGCGGCTTGTTGCGTTTCGTAAGATGAATTAAATTTTCGGAGGTCCAAGTATTTTCTAGATTAACACGTCTGCAATATCACCCTGGACGAGAATATGCGTCGATGTGACCTTTTACAATATCACAAGTTTGATAGCACAAATTCGATAACTTTTACTTTTCTTTGTATTGTAAGTTAGTCCCAATAAAACAAATTGGATAGGCCTCAACTTATTTATTACTTGTAAGAAATTACATGTCAGGGTATTTTCTTACTTTCTAAACAAAAGGAGAAATGGTTCAACTTAAGTGAGCTGATCACCCATCTATGTAACTCGCAGACGTCCCCACCATAAAAATACAATACTTTGTAACCATCTACAAAAAAAGAGGGGTATATGAGCTCGATCCCTTTGTCTGTCACTCTGTATATGGCATCGCATACCCTAAATGAATTGATCGATTTGACACCATCTTTTTTAAGTTGAAAGTTAATATAATCAGGAGTGTCCGTAATGCGTACACGATACGACTGTTGTGCTAAGGTTTCGGGTTCGATCCCCGGGTCGGGTAAAGTGATATTGGGTTTTTCTATAATGAAATGCAGTATCAACCCGGAGTCTGGAATTGTACCCGATATGGCGACATCATGGGTCATATATTAACTCGGCGAAATGTGGGTGTACTAGTTACACCTCTGCCTACCCCTTCGGGGATTACAGATGTGAGTGCGTGTGTATTTATAAAACGACACACACATTGACAAATAGATGCATATGTGTGCGCAAAAATGTCGTCTATTATACAAAATAATATAAATTGTTTAAGCCCGTCGAATCGACATCGACGGGGCATTCATCCACCGATATACAGAATAAATCGCGGAATAACCTAGTTTTCCATACAAAATAACTGCAAAATTTCGGGTACCCACCACCGCCTATGTACTGAGGGCTGGTATGTACTGATACATGGGCTATGTACTGTGGTGTCCCCCCCCCCTCGGTCGTCGCCTCCCCGCGTGTCCCCCCTCCGATCCCCAGTGCACACCCCCCTGCCGCGTGTTACCGTGTAGTGCTTGCCACCCCGCGAGTGATCGTGCTGTGGGTAGTGGTTATCGATAGTCGATAGTTTTGGGCTGGATAAAAGGCAATGATTTTGGTGAGGCGATACGTTTTCTATAATAATAAAAATACTTGACAATCATAGAGAATTCATAAAAGATTTACTTGTTAGTTTTATAAGGATCCAATTTTAACCAATAGGAAGAAATCTAATTCTTCCAGAAGGCGGCCGAACGTAAAAACTACAAGCCAAATCTTTCTATAACATGTTTTAAAAAGCATGTTACGCTGGCTCAACTGTGGGTGGAATAAAGGCAGTTGGCAGAATGAACAAGAAGAAATTCAATAACAAAACATTTTGCAACTCATACTACAGACACTTATAATCACCACTAAATAACGAAACAAACAATATCTTACGTCATATACGTTGCAATACACAAATCATAATAATATTAACCTTGTAGGTCCACTGTACCACTGCCGAGCTCAGACCTCTTCTACTATTGAGAGAGGTTAGAGCTTAGTCCACGTTCGTTAATGTGGGTTAAACACAAACTCGAACTAATTTATAGAAAACACACAATGTCGATCCAATCAATTATCGATACAATCATCGACAGCGCGGCAGAGTGCCAGCAATCAGGTGGCAGTCACCGTATAATCATTAAATACCCACGCGAAGGGATGCGATGACGCCCGCGGCACCACCCGCCGCGTGCTCGCCCGCGACCAATTATGAAAATAGGAACAAAATACAAATTTGGAACGCTCTCCGAAAATAACGGACATCGGCCGGACTCGACTTTCTTTATCGATAATTAAGGAGGGACATCCTTAGCTGGTGTTGAAGAAATAACGTGTAATTTGTGATTGGATGTTTTGTCTATGAGATGTTCGAATTTCAAAATGCAGTGATGTGACGGATGGACGGTATATAAACTTGAGAGCTATATTACCTATTGTTCTTCTCATTTGGCATATCAAGACAGACAACGTTTATTAGCCATTTACAAGACATATTTATGGCAACTATCTAGATGGGTTACTTTTAAAAGGTGGTAGGTCCCTCGTATGCGAGAGGACGTCTGGATTGGTATCACCGCTTTGTCTATTTCTGCCGCCAAGAAACAGTGTGGAAGCACTGTTGTGTTCCGGTTTGAAGGGCATTGAAGCCAGTGAAATTACTGGGCATTATGAGATTTAACACCTTATGCCTCGGGGTGACGAGCGCATTCCAATGCCATGCAGTGCTTTGTAATTCAAAGTTGTGTGTGGTGTTGCTTCTGTTTATGGGCAGGCGTGACGCTTACCATCAGGCGAGCGACCTGCTCGTTTTGTCACTCAAGCTAATAAAAAATATATAAATATATGGTTTCCTCTTTTTGGAGATATCATAAACATTTGTCTAAACTGAGTCGATCATGCATTATAATCATTGTAAGTAAATAAAATAACTTTTCGATAGGCTTCTTGTATTTGAGAGGCTGTCAAAGAATACCATCGAGTATATTTTTAGTATGTAAGCACTATAGTGTTTCGGTTTCAAGGACATTGAAGCCAATGAAATTATTGGGCATTACGAGACTATCCAATGTCACGGTGTGACGAGCGCAGTGTAGAGCCATGGAGTAATAATTCATAGTTCTGAACGGTATTGCTACAGATTATAGAGAAGGGGTTACCATCAAGACTGAATTGAGTGAGTTTTTGAGTGGTAGAGCCATGCTGTAGACAATTTTGTATACAGCATGAATGGACCGGCTCGTCCGGGTCGTTACCACTGTCTTCCAAAAAACCGACGTAAATTAGCAGCTTTCTGCTGCGTTTCGTACGGTGAGTGAGGTATCCGGAGGCCCAAATCCCCTCCCCTTTCCCTTAATTCTCCCTTTCCTTTAAGGTCTGCAACGCACCCATAATTCTTTTGGTATTGTGGACGTACATGAGCGGTGGAGATCAGTTACCATCAGATGACACACTTGCTCCTTTGCCGGCGTACGCTATGAAAAAAAGCGGTCTAGTGCTGATGTTCGAATTTAAGACCAAATAAATACGTAACCTTAAGTCACCAAAGACTGGCAGCAACGACAGCGCTTTTCGTCAATCCTCACAAGTACTTCAACAATGCACTATTCGCGTTATTTTTAAAGCGTAGCTCGCTCGTCCTACCTCCATCCCCCCTCCCCCCTCCCCCACCGTAATACCATAACGGGTGCGAGCTATGACGAGATTATCTACATACGCACACACGCATACTATGTAGTACATAAGCAATGATTGTATATAAAGGCATTGATTTGCCCGGGCCGGACGGAGGCTGTCATCGCAACAATGATTACAGTCGATGCAAAAATATGCGCAGGTTGAATTTTGGGCTGGATATACTGCTTTTTCCATATACCTAATGATACCGCGACTTCATTTCATACGCTTTAAATTCACGACACTTCAATTAACAAAAGTGGTATACAGTTTATCTCATAAAATGTATTTTATACTACATGAATGATGTCAATTATATTATAGATGGCAAAATCCTGACTGACTCATCAACGCCCAGCCTAGCGGGTTCCGTCGAGTCGATATTAGTTGATCAACCTGACTTGAATCAATAAGAGCTGTATGGCTTTTAGTTCAGACGGTTCGAATCGCATGCGTAACTAAATTCGAACAGTCTGATCTAGCTATTAGACGAAATTTGTAATATGGGTAGTATGTTGATTTTATATTGCAACCAAGCGGGCGAAGTCACGAGAAAAAGCTGGTTAAAACATAAAAGGCAAAGAAAACATAATGATCAAGGATGCATAAAAGGCTCCTGTAATGGAAACTACAGCAATGGAAGTAAAACATAAATACATGATGAATAAATCGCTCGCCTAATGGTAACTGCCACGCCGGCCCTTAAACAGTACACTACTCAGAACTTAGATTCACAAAGTACTGCGTGCCACTTTACTACGCTCGATTCCGAGACATTAGATGTTAATTAATTAATAATAATAATAATACACCCAACAGTCACACACATAGTCCTGACCCCACACTAGGTAAACCTGTGTCGTGGGTATCAGGAACTACGAGGGACTTGCGGTCCCACAACACCCAGACCCGAGACCAATATTTGTGGTTCACACAAACATTTGTCTCGGTGTGGGAATCGAACCCACGGCCTCTCGCTTCGCAGCCGACTACTCGCCCGCTGCGCCACGGATAATTGGCTTCAATGTCGTTCAAACCGGAACACAACAGCGCTTATACATATATCGCTACGGTAGAAATAGTCAAAACAGTGGTGACATATCCAGTCGGTATTCGCATGAGAAATTTATTCCACCTAATGAATAGTATTCTCAGAGATACAAATTAAAGAGTTAATGTAATTTAACGAAGTCACCATCCATTCAAAACTAATCAATGCAGTAATACGTAGTAGTACGAGACGCTTAACACTGAATTACGTCCAAAAGCTAAAGATGATAGCACAAATATATTAGTAGCACAAACTCCAACAAACATCAAGCAAACTTCCGAAGGTGAAACGAAGTTTAGGAAGGGAGAAGTAAAAATTATTATTATGATTGATTACACATTTAGGCCGACTTACTTATCGATCCTTTAATTGTATATTTGTGAATGTGTCAAGCTATGAATCTATATGACAGCTCACAGCACATGCAGATCCAAATGATATGCGTGACGATGCAAGTTGTAGATAAAAAAGCATAAGAAGTGATACCTAAACGTATAGATTAGTTTTCATCTCGCAGTCTTCAAACATTTTTAGTAGTACCTCCCCTAAGTTAAGTGAAAGAAAGTGAATATCACATTCTACAGTTAGATACGAGTCGTCGCATAAGTGATACCTATCTGTTCCCTTATGAATATCTATAGCTAATAGTACAATTGATACTCAACTGGTTAGCTAGAATCTCCCTTCGTACTAATCAACTCAGTCGGCGTCAACGACAGCGAGAATTCACGAATAAATAAAAAATATGAATAAACAGGTTCATGTAATACCATACTCTTCTCACTCTTGTGGGATGCCGGGGTCATATTATAATATGTGTGTTTTATTTTGATCTTAGAAAAATATGACATTGATAACCACTTGCAGTAAGTAAACAAAGCAAACAACTACCGCCCCTACCACGAACATCAAAAATCTCAACCCATTAGTAAATAAATAATTAAATACAAATAGTGCGAGGATCTTGGTGTAGAAACCACATCTACCAGGCGCGCAGAAACGTGAAGTACTTAGCTAGGGGGAAGGGGGCCGACCTCGAAAAACCGAATGGGGGTCGTCTGTACGTCGAAAAGCATCGCGAATTTCACAAAGCGGCTTCCTAGTTACTGGGGTATCTCGGCTAGGGCTGATACGCGGAGTTGTGCGGGAATGGAAATTTTACTTAAAAGTAATTAGTATTTTAGCTTATGTGGAAATTTTGTACGTATAACTACGGTATTAGACTGCCTCGGTGGCGTAGTTGTAATGCGTACGCGTTACGACGGAGTTTTCCGCTGAGGTCTCGGGTTCGATCCCCGGGTCGGGAAAAAGTGATATTGGATTTTTTTATTACGAAATGCTCAGTATCAGCCTCGAATCTGGAATTTGTGCTCGGTATGGCGATAGGTAGGAGATACGCTCGGCGAAAAGTGGGTGTACTGGTAACACCTCCGCCTACCCCTTCGGGGATTACAGGCGTGTGTATTTATGTATGTAACTATGTAACTACTGTATTTTACGAAAAAAAGTATTTTAAATAACAATAATAATAATGATTCTTATTCTTATAGTCTCGACCAACATCTTCAGAGGCTCTCAATTGATGGTTGGGTCAGAAGTCAGATGCAGAAGGCAGTTTTATTGGACACGGCACGCATTGTGAGGAGGTTCCTCACACTGGGGCTCTAACCACCGGTGGCTTGGGTCTTAGGCCTCGCCATTGGAGGGTGATACTTTTTATATTTTTAAACGATTTATTTTAGAGAAATGTAATATATAAACATGTAAAAAATACCTTTTAAAATAAAAAGTACTATAACATGATTCGTAAAATTAGCAGGTCTTTCTTTCAAAATAGCATTGTACATAGAACAATAAAAAAAAAACAAAGAGTATATTACAAAGTATGAACGCTCCGTAGCCTACGCTAACTCTCTGGGAGATCAAGGCCGTGATGTTGGAAAAACCATTTAACCTTAGCACAGTAACATTAAACGAATATGTAATTTTATCGCCACATAGGTCTAGTGGCAGCGTAGGCGTGGTACTTAGTCTAAAACCGTAGGGTCCAGGGCTAAAACCCAGGTTGTACACAGACTTTAATGTTAGGTACTAGACGGGCTGTTTAGAAGTAAAATTGCGTCACAAAACGCAGGAGTTTGACAGCTCACAAACAGAGAGCTCGTTATGGGTTCTAGTTCAGAGTAAGTGAGATGGTAATATTGAGTTACGGTCAATTGACCGCAACTTAGTGGTACCATTTTTATGTACCGCGCAGCTTGTCTAGTAGTATACATTAAATTCTTTGGTTGTACCATCACAATTTATGCTCGAGTTTTTCGATTCGATAAATTCAGACATGGACGGGATTGGAATATGTGCCATATCACATCATGGGATGGAAATACGCTAGGTGAATCGTGGGTGCACTTGTTATACCTCTGTCTATCATAGGTTAGTCCAACATGGAAGTTGAACCAAGGACCTTACCGGTTTATCAGCCCAAGTACCTATAGGCCGTTGAGGGCGATACTTTTCTTAAGTTTTCTTATCTTCTTTCTTTCTGCCTAGTATAATCCTGACTTAATGCGACGGTCCACCTTCTCGTACCACAGATTTGAATGTATTTGGTACAATATGGAGCGACTCTCCGCCTGACCTCCACAACCCGCAAAGAGAACAAGTTTCGCTATTGCCTCGTCCGTTAAATTATTTTCTTACGTCTCGTGGTGATGAGCGCAGTCCAATACCATACAGTGCTTTGTAATTCGGTTCTATTTAGTGTTGTGTCTATTTATGGACAGATTGTCAGCCTACATGGCGCGGGGGGCCGATTCCCGCACTGAGACAAAAAAAATACATACGCACTAAAACTTGTAACCCCCGAAGGGGTAGGCAGAGGTGTAACCAGTACACCCACATTTCGCCGAGCGTATCTCCGTCCCACGATGTGATAGGGGGCGAGCCTATCGCCATACCGGGCACAAATTCCAGACTCCGGGCTGATACTGAGCATTTCGTAATAGAAAAACCAAAATGTTTGTATGATCCACAAAAAAATGTTTCGGGTCTGGGTGTTGTGGGACCGCAAGTACCTCGTAGTTCCTGATACCCACAACACAGGTTTACCTAGTGTGGGGTCAGAACTATGTGTGTGACTGTTGTGTATATTTATTTATAAAAGCTTACCATAAGGTGAACGCCTTGTTTCATTCGTCATTCAGGCTAATATTTTTATTTATTAAAACCTCAATTAATCTATCGACAACCGCCATTACAAACCCAAAAGCAAGTCCAACTCTATACCATCGATCACACGTTCTCAACCGAATCCCGCGAAACGCCGGGATTCTATTCCCGCAGTAAGCCCTAGTGGGGAGACGCGGTTTCAAGTCGGCGCCTGCCCCGCTCTTTGAAGTGTGATAAACTGAGCGAGCGGGTACTAAATATGGATACATATGTTGGAGTGCGTGCCGCATCGCCTGAGACGTGCCGTGCCACTACCAATGTACACTGTTTTTTTTTTATTATTAGCTTGAATGACGAGGCGAGCGACCTGCTCGTCGTCTATTATTAAAAAAACGCTTCCGACTTGGCTTAACGACTGCTGTCAGTTGATAAAACCCGGGACCGAGTTTTTGCGTGCCCTCCGAAGCATGAAAACGCTCAATTGAAATACCACTAAGCGGTCACACATCCATAGAATGACCGCGACAAAGCTTGCTTAACACTCCATGACGCAGTGGGTGAGTAGCCGGCTGCGAAGCGAGAGACCGTAGGTTCGATTCCCGCACCGAGACAAAAGTTTGTGTGATCCACAAATGATTCGGGTCTGGGTGTTGTGGCGCCAAGTCCCTCGTAGTTCCTGATACCTAGTGTGGGGTCAGGACTATGTGTGTGTCTATTAGGTGTATTAACTCGCTCATCGTTTACCGATTCTTGAGTGCAACTGGCTAAGAGCGCCATTGTATTAGCACATTATATTTGAACAGCACTGCACTTAACATCAGGCCGAGTGTAGTCATTTTGCCGTACCAGGAGAATAGAAAACGTCTTTTGTATTTCAATTAATTCAAATTCAAATCATTTATTCAGTAAATTGGATCATAAATATCACTTCTACATGTCAATCATTTTTTATGCTACATTACAGTTACGACGGCATTTCGGGGCATGTTTTACAGAATTATGCGAGTGTAATGTACAGAAATTCCTGGATTGGTCTTTATAAGAAATAGCCAAGAGTATACCAGACATAGGTACATGGCATTCGCACTCACATAAAAAAAACAAAATAAAATAATTAATTTTAAATTAAATTTTAAAAAAATACTTTCATTGTACATATTATCATCTCATATTCATAATTAAAACAATCCTCAGAGACATCAAACACGAAACCACTAACTCGTTCATTTTTAATTTCATCAATGTTCTATTCTATTTTTAAATTATGGCCCTAACGATTTTCTATGATTTCGCCAATGTCGAGTATCAAAATAGCAATAATTAACAATAAAGATCAAAACGATCTTAAAAACCCACCCTGAAAATCTTCATCAATGTTGACCAATGCTGTAATCAAAACATCATTTATATCCACAGAGAATCCGAGATGCCATCTAGACTAATGGTCTTAGAGGTCAGACACAGAAAAACTAGAACATGATCTCATATTACTACTGACTTTTTTAGGCAATCAACCTACTTTAGCTTATAGACGTATATTTTTTCTTATACGGCCTGTTCACTATGATAATTTTTATCCGCCAGATAACGTATTAGACAGATAATTTAAGATGTGGAAATTTAATTTCCCGTATATTCATTGCCAGCTTGATAACTTTGTTTTTATGTTTTATGTAATTTTTTCAAGTCATTAATGTTTTTTGTTTATTTTATAAACAACAAACTATATTTTTCTGGTGACTCCGCCCGCGTTAATGTCTTTTTCCGGGATGAATATATCGTATGTCTTAGTCCATGTCATGCTCTAACTGTATGCCAAATTTTATTGAAACCTATTTAACCTATAAGATATGATTGATTTACAAAAACCCAAACTCACAAACACCCAAACTATTTTTTATAATATTAATAGTATAACATTATATTAAGAATTATTGTAATATTAGTGTTAACGCTGGAAAATCTAAACAAACTACTAATCATCAATTCGTGCGAATATCGATATTAGGTTATTTTATTGATACCCACTTTACATACCTACTTTACTACGATAGTAAACGTGTAACGTGTGGTAGGGGCGCCGCTCCCTTGGTCGCGTTGTCGAGATTTATAAACGCGGTTAAATTTACTGTTATACCTTACCATAAGGTAAATAACAGTATTTCTTATGTGCCACGTATAAATTGTACATTGAGATGCGACGCAGCTATTTCGCTATCGATGATTTTATTCGATACGTAGCGTATTCAAATTTAGACGTGTTAATCGAATTTCTTGCGTATTTGAATGATCGTACAAAATGTTCCTATTTCATTTATTACAAAGTTTTACCGTTGATATATGAATGTAGGTTGAAATTGTCTTATTACTCTAGTAGTAGATGTCTTGGGCTGAAAACCCGTAAGGTTCTGGAGGCTTAACAAATGCGCTTCGAGAAAATAAACTCGATTCGTTTTGTCATTAAATAACCTTTAACCTATAGCAGTGATAGCTCAGCGGGGAGTGGTATGGACTGTCGAGACGAAAGTCGCAGGTTCGAAACCAGCCCCAAGTGCATACACCTCTGACTTTTCTAAGTTATGTGTATATTAATTGTTAATTATCACTTGCTTTAACGGTGAAGGAAAAACATCGTGAGGAAACCTGCATACCTGAGAAGTTCTTCATAAGAATTTCGAAGGTATGTGAAGTCTGCCAACCCACATTAGGCCAGTGTGGTAGACTAAGGCCTAACCCCTCTCATTCAGTGGAGGAGGCCCGTGCCCAGCAGTGGGACGTATATAATACAGTGCTAGTAAAAAAAAAACCTTTAACGTTATCTCTTTATGTATATCGAAGCTAACACGATTGCATATACAATTCGACTGGTTACGTCAAAAGTGATAAAAGTAGAGAAAACAGCATATTTTACTTTTCTGTGGCATTTTGTCAACGAACCCTAATATGATGTTAAAATTGTATCGAATGTGGATACTATTATCTGCGATATCTGTCGTCGGTAATTATCTCACTCCCGCGTGAGTTATCTCGTCGGCTCATGTTAGCCCCTTAGTCATAATAATAATAATAATACACCGAACAGTCACACACATAGTCCTGACCCCACACTAGGTAAACCTGTGTCGTGGGTATCAGGAACTACGAGGGGCTTGCGGTCCCACAACACCCAGACCCGAGACCAATATTTGTGGTTCACACAAACATTTGTCTCGGTGTGGGAATCGAACCCACGGCCTCTCGCTTCGCAGCCGACTACTCGCCCGCTGCGCCACGGAGCTGTGGCTGTCGCTGTCAATGATTTGTTAGTTTGAAGATTGGAAAAAAATCACACATGAGTTAGCCGTGATTGGAATTTGTGCGTGGTATAGCAGAAGTGAGCTCGATGAATCTTGGGTGCACTAGGGACAACTCCGACCCTCCCCCCCCCCTCCCCCCAGATACAGGCATGAGCTAATCATTTTTAGACTTCCGCTACGCTACTATTGATATTTCGTTAAATATTTTGATTGAATTCAAAGATATGCAATCCCAATTAACATAATATTAAAGAAAAAACGCGCAGTAATGGCTCATAAGACTTTACACAAGGGTATTAAGGCGAGACAAACTCAACCACACATAGATTAAGAAAAATTCCGGCCGAGACTCACCTACAAAAAGCATTTGCTGGCGACCGAGCTACGTAATTTCAGCCCCCGTGGGCAGTCTCCGAGCGTCTGGCTGCTCAAGTAATTACGCCCCCTTGCCCCCTCGTAGCCCCCCAACGCCTCACCGGAGGATAAGTAAAAACAATATTTTTACCCGGCGAACAGAGCACCAAAAGTGACAGATATAAATTGGGGGTGAAATGGAATTAGTGCGTGCCCCCGCTGTCTGGCATGCACCGAATTTTTACTTTTTTAATAATCATGTTGTTTGACGGTCTCTTGAGAATTTAGACTTGTTTTAGAAAGATTTGAATGTAAAGCTAAATGTAAGTATTTAACTAAAGTTTAAGATACTCGTTTACTGGCAGCATGGTTAATTTATCGTATGTGAAGTATTTAAGTTAAAGTACTGTATGGAGTACGAACAATATTAATAATATAATAATATCAGCCCTGTATTATACACGTCCCACTGCTGAGCACGGGCCTCTACTAAATGAGAGGGGTTAGGCATTAGTCCACCACGCTGGCCTAATGCGGGTTGGCAGATTTCACGTACCTTCGAAATTCTAATGAAGAACTTCTCGGGTATGCCGGTTTCCTCACGATGTTACCTTCACCGTTTCAGCAAGCGATAATTAACAATTAATACACACATAACTTAGAAAAGTCAGAGGTGTATGCTCTTGAGGCTGGTTTCGAACCTGGGACTTTAGTCTTGACAGTCCGTACCACTCGCCACTGAGCTATCACTGCTTTTTTACGAACGATATTAGAGATTATAATTTCTCGCCACAGACAGTCAACCACATAGTCCTAATCCCATATTAGGTTAATTTGTGCCGTATGTATCAGGAACTATGGGGACTAGCGGTCTCACCACACTCGGACAAACATTTCTCTCAGTGCGGGAATCGAACCTCTCATTTTACAACCGGCTACTCGCCCAATGCCCAATTGACAATTGACGTTTACAATACGTTAACAGTTTAAAAATTCATATAGAATTACTATTATCCAAATGCCAATAGGCAAAGAATTGTTCGCTATGCTATGGTATAATAATTGCCCATACTGCCAATTTTAGTTCGTCGTATTTTCCGCTAGAGTCACTGCTAGTAGATATATGAAGAGACAACGGAAACTGTCATCGTTTTCAAAAACTATCAAAACTTGTACCAGAGTTACAAAACTCGTAACATTTTATATCTCAGCTAAGTTCGGAAATAGTTTGATATAGATATTGCATTTAATGTTTGCACGTCCCACTATGTGTGCGTGAGTTGTTAATATGCAGTTTGGATTTGGCACTATGTAAAATGTTGTACTCGTACCTATCTCAGCTAAGTATACTTTAATGTATACTCAGCTGCGCGGTACCTAGAAATCGTACCACTAACTCAAAATTACCATCTCGCTTACTCTTAACCAGAACCCCTAACGCGCTCCCTGTCTGTGAGCTGTCAAACTCCCGCGTTATGTGACACAATTTTACTACTAAACAGCCGGTCTAGTAGTATACATTAAAGTATTTGTCGTTATATCATAAAATCGAAATCGGTCGCTTTGCGAGGGTTATGAATGTCGAGACTGAAGCCACTGGTCTAATAATGAACAAAAAAAATTGGCTATACATATCAGACATGCGAACCAATGATCTCACTATGATGGTCAAGACATGTCGATGTGGAAACGTTTAAGAAGGAAGGCAAATACAAATTCAAATTATTTATTGAATCCATAAAATGTTATACATAATTTAGATTCAGTTAAATTTTAACTGTATCGCCACTTCGGAATGGTGTTACGCTAGAGAAGAACACACAAGAAACTCTAACGTTGATGTTTTCAAAACTGATTTACAATATTGATACTACATTAGTACAATTTAATTTGAGTTAAAGCAGCTCAGTTTATGCCAAGAGGAACATTATAACATGAAATAATGATTACTGAGCATGAGTCCTATGATCATGATCATGAGCAGATCCTGGCAATAAGCTGTGACAGTGCCAGACAAAAAGAAAGATATTTTATTTTTTATAATCCACTATCATCGACCCCTAAGATATTTCGCTAACGGTTGCCCATCCGCAACCGCACGGAGTTACTGACCAGTAACCACACGGGTATATATCAACCACAAATGCTACCAAGTACTAAATAGAATTAACTTACAGCCGAGATTTTGGCGGGAATAAGGACAGTGCGATCGATCTACTATTCTAATTAAGTATTTCCTGAAATATTTTAACGTTACTAGGAGCTATGCCCATGTTTTTCCACAAAACATAAAATAAAAAAAACTTATAGTCCGACGAATATGAGACATATCTTACTTTCTTCCCCACATTATTCTGCATCTATTGGTATCGGTCTCGACCCCATACCCCCAGCGGTTTCGGAGGAGATAGCGTGACAAGCTTTTGCCAGCGGCGGCGTCGGCGGCGCCAGTTACTTTTTTTTAGAATAGAGAGATGTTTGATTTATGAAAGTGGTGTGAATTCTTGCATTAAACATTGAGTGTGATGAACAGTGTATGGAATCATTGAAATTGGTGAATTTAGGTGATTTTTGACCAAGTGTATTGATCGACTTTATTCGTTCGATCCGCTTGGAGAAAATTAACGATGAAGCATCGTACTGAAAGGAATTGACACCACAACTCCAACAATGAGTGGTAGAGCCACGCTGTAGACAATTTCGTCTACAGCATGAATGGGCCGGCTCGTCCGGGTCGTTACCACTGTCTCACAGAAAACCGACGTAAAGTAGCAGCTTGATGTTGCGTTTTGTACGGTGAGTGGGATATCCGGAGGCCTAAATCCCCTCCCCTTCCCAATCCCTTAATTATCCCTTTCCTTTAAGGTAGGCAACGCGCCCATGACTCTTGTGTTGTGGGCGTACATGGGCGGTGGTGTTCACTTACCATCAGGTGACCCACTTGCTCGTTTGTCGGCCTATACAATAAAAACTTTGAAATCGGCCACATCGGTGTTTCATCGCTCTTGTGAATACTTCAAAATATATTATACTAGTTGTCCCGCGCGGTTTCACCCGCAACATCTATAGCTTGCAGCGCCACCTACCGGGTCCAATTGTGAATAATATAAACCACCCAGAGACCTACTGAAATACCCACAAAAAATTTCATCAAAATCGATCCAACCGGTTTTTAAGTTTTAGCGGATTAACGAACAGCAATTGATTTTTATATATAAGAAGAAGATAACTCTCTATTCTAAAAAAAAGTAACTGGCGCCGCTGCCGCCGCCGCTGCCAAAACCTGGTCACGCTATCTTCTCCGAAACCACTGAGGTCGAGACCGATACCAATCGTTGCAGAATAATGTGGGGAAGAAAATATGTCTCATATTCGTCGGACTTTAAGTTTTTTTTTATTTTATGTTTTGTGGAAAAACATGGGCAAAGCCCCTAGTAAAATATATAAAAATCTAAATAAACTTGTGAATCTAATTCATTGTGGATCATTGTAATTATTGTAAACAAGTTTTGAACAAAGCGGAGTTAGTTGCTTGCCCATTGTTTCTTAACAATTCTGGACTAATATAAAAATGTTGTAAAATTTATAGTTGCCCAGTGTATTTTGACGATGCTATGTATGTTATGTATATATTAGCTGATATGATTTCTATACTTACTTATGTTTCTTTATTTTGTACTGACTTGTCATAAGCGCTATTTTAATTGCCTACATGATGAATAAAACTATTTCATTTCATTTCAAAGAAACTGCCTTTCGAACTGGCAGAAAAGTAAGAAATTTAGGTAGTCTAACTAATTACATTCAAATCATTATATTTATTAACAAGGCCACCAGTAAAAAACCGACTAAGTGTGCGTCGGACTAGGTACAATGAAGAGTTCCGTAGCGTAATCGAAAATACTCCATATTTTTAAACCTCATTTATCCTTCTACTACTGTGTAAATTTGGATGTTTGTTTGTTAATCACGTCTTAACAGCTGAACGGTTTTGGGTGAAATTTGGCACACAGGTAGACCAGGACCTTGATTAAGACATAGGCTATACTGGAAAAGGCCGTTAAGGTGGGTAGAGCCGCGAGCATCACCGAGATCCCGGAGATTTGATTTCCGCAGCGGGAAAAATGTACGATCCGAGAATATACTTCCTGCACTACGATGGTGAAACCGAACTCTCTCTTAGTTTATTTTTATTTTTTATACAGCCAAGTCCCACAGTCCAGTAGTCCTTACCCCACACTTGTTTAACCTGTATCATGGGTATCAGGAACAAGGGACTTACACACTCACGCCTGTAATCCTCGAAGGGGTAGGCAGAGGTGTAAACACTACACCCACATTTCGCCGAGCGTATCTCCGCACAATTCCAGACTCCGAGCTGATACTGAGCATTTCGTAATAGAAAAACCCAATATCACTTTTACCCGACCCGGGGATCAACCCAAGACATCAGCGTCAGCCTCAGTCTACCGCGTACGCATTACAACTGTGCCACCGAGGCATTGTTGATTAACATATGCAGCTATAACTCTTTATATCTCCATGCTTCAAAGAGCACGTTAACCACCGTTCTATTCAGTAACATTTAAAAGAATTCAGAAAAAAGTAAAATAGCTGGCCACTGGTGAATGAATGAATGGTGTAAACAATATTATACACTATTTGTATCGAATTTGTCTATAATTTAAGTAATTGAACCCTTTGCGAGACACAGGTGCGCGTCCGGTTATTCCAGCAAGTTCGCATGGACATCAGGTGGACGCTAACAATGCGTTTTATAGATAGGTATGCTAGCCGGGTGTCGACTGAATAATTTACGCTCAACGTCTCGAGACACCGTCTCGGTGTTATGTGATCCTGGTACCTAGTATGTTTGAGATATTTTGGGTAGCATAGCATAGCACTTGTCTTTTCTTGACACTTTCTGGCTGGCTGCTCTGACTGATTGGCTACGGTCTACCTTGTTGATTTTAATAACAACGTTAGTAAAACCAGCTACAACCAAGAAAATTCAACTTACGAAAAGTTGTCTTATGGCCGATCCCAATATTCTATCGACAGATTTGCGTACTGGCAGTAAAATTTTGACATATTTTGTATGGAAGATCTGTCAAAACAATACCAATAGTAAGCAAATGTGTCGATAGACTGTATATAGGGAACGGCCATTAATCGACTAACAAAAGGGGCATTTATAATTATAATTACAAGGATAATTATTTTGTAGTATTTATTCTATGTTACTCAACGTTGCTAGACTGTGAAAACCGTAAATTAGTTTTATTTCAATGTGTAATGTTGTAGTTAGTCGCTTTTTCTAATGCCAGCATATTTAGGCTGAGAAACTGGCGAGGGGCTGGCTTCGAATCTCAGGTCGTATAGTCACAATTGTTTGAATATACGATAAAAAAAATCCGAATCCGTATATTTATGCCTGTTATGGCGATATACTCACCTATCACATCATGGAACAGAAGTAAGCTGTTCGGCATTAGTTGCACCTCTGCCTACCTTTTCGTGACTACAGGTGTGAGTTTAAGTGTTATTCAATGTGTAAATATGACATATATGTACACAAAATAAATGTAACCTTCAACACTTCAATTGAACTGCTTTATATTAATGAAAATCAAACACATCTCGAAATCTATCCATCTTGACATAGCTCGCGCATAAATAAACAGCAGTCCATGTACCTAGCGACTAATCATTACATAATGTAAGTACATGGAGCGCAAACATAGGTGCTCAGCTTACACCCTAGCGTACCTAACTATAATCTAGGCTATACGCTATGTTTAGACCTAGCTAGGGTACAGCCGGCAAGGTCGCCTCATCGGTCACTGAGATGTAATAGTGTGGATGCGGAGTGAATATTTTATTTATTGACGCGCTCGAATTGAATGCAATACATTCCAGATTACCAATAATGCTTTAGGGGTAGGCATTCTCTGGTATCAGTAAATTCATAAAAGTATTTTTTATAGCATTAGCTGGCAAACGAGCAAGTGGGTCACCTGATGGTAAGTCTCTTCACCGCCTATGTACGCCCACAATACCATAAAAAATATGGGTGCGTTGCGCAAATAAAGGAAAGGGATAATTAAGGGATTTGGAATGGGAAGGGGATTTCAGATCTCTCTTTCACCGTACAAAACTCAGCAGCAAGCTGCTACTTTCCGTCGGTTTTCTGTGAGACAGTGGTAACTACCCAGTCGAGCCGGCCCATTCATGCTGTAGATAAAACTTATTAGTTATCTACGACATAGTAGGAATATGCTGTCAAAATTTCAGCTTTATACGTACAGTAGTTTGGTTTCCAAAGAGCGTTGTTAAATAAGACCGTCAGTAAGGACATATTATTGTAATTTTATCAAATCTTTTAAGATGGCTTATCTCAATTGCGACTGACGAGAACTTATTGTCTGTCTTGAAGAATGACTCGAAGTGAAGCTACATTTTAGATGATCTCACTGTGTATCTTATTCACGGGTTAAACCAAGTTTTTTAATTCTTGCATAATGTGTAATTGTAATAAATATTCCCATTTCGAAGCACAACGTTTGCTACAATTACTCTCAGTAATTAAACAGGTTGTAAAATCCACTAAAATCATTTTAAGCTATATAAATGACAAATAAATAGTTTTACGATAGCTAAGAAACCAAGAACAGACACATCCACTGTAATATTAGCTGCGTCAACTGCGTGTCATTCGAGACTCCGCCATTTTGCAAGGCAAACCGCCCGCGGCGGGAAAACTGACTTTGGCGCCAATTTCGATGCGGCAACGTCTGCTATCCGGCCACATCCGAATGATCACAACACTTGCGGGCTTTCCTATAACTACTGACCACCGCAAATCGGCCGTCTTACATCCACGGGTGTCATTATAAATTCCTTTAATTATACCATTTTTACTGCACTTTATAGTAGCCTGCAAAACCATGGCGGGAACTGGCCGTATTAAATAAGTGCCATCGCGTGGTTCTCAGCCTTGGCATGTTTATATTGACCATTTAATATAGAACTCGATTTGCAACGGACACTCGGTTAGATTAGATGTCTGAATTATTTGGTTAATTACGGATACGGCGTGGTTGAATAGAAAAAATAAGTTACCTTTGGTAGGACGTGTTGAAGGAGCGCACCAGCTTTCCTTTTGGCAGCCATCTTGAGTTTCTGACAATTCACACACAGCAACTGTTTCTTTGGTTTAGTTTTTATAATAAATACTTTTTAAATGTTCAATTCAACGACCCCATTTCGTGTCAAATCTACAAAACAAATTGTCGGTTTCATAGTGCTTCGATGTATATAAAGTTACAGCCGCTAAGTAGGTAATTGCATGGTAAACAATTACCGAAAAATATTAGTCACAAAATATAGTTTTGCAACGTTTTATTGTTTGAATGTGAAAACAATGACAAAACTACTCAGATTGTTCAAATATTGTCGGATTAGATTTCAAAAGTTGCAATAAGACGTGCTTAGGAAATATTACATACCTAGGGATATAAAAAAGATGTCAAAAATCTCTACGACAGCATAACTAAAGGATCCTATATAATATTTAAACCTATAGTTAGCTACTCTAACAATTGTTATCTATCCCATTTCAAATTAGCCAAGGTGAATAGGTTGTTTAATGAATGGCGGCCATTTTGCTCTTCATTTTAAATGTTGCCAGCCTGCACGGGTCTCCCCACTTTGTTGCGCGTTGCGTAAGGTCAGTCCCGATTCATCGCAGCCCGTTTTCGAAAAGAGCCTAGTTTTTGTCGAGGGCGCATCGGCGCACTCCCCTATTTGCACAATACTTTCAATGAACTGCTTTATTTGCTTGTACGTACTGTAACTAACTGGGCAAGTTGCATACTGTGTTTTGTAAACGTACGTCTGTTATTTATAGTAAAAAAATAAAAATAAAGTCATTACAATTTGATTTAGAATAAAATAAGAATTTAGGTAGGTAGCAGTAAAATCTAAAAATAGGATTATAAAATAACTTCTGACGGACAGCTTCATATTAAAAGTATGATAATTGAGAAAATTCTATTGCCGAGCTAATATTATGTTCTTTAGAATTGGAAAAGTATAATGTTTTTAAAGACATTTAAAACGTGAATATGACGAACATGAAACTATTAAAATTATTTGTAGTCAGTCGGCTACGTTTAATATTTAGAGATGCGTTAGTTTCATAAGAAAGAAATATATATTTTTGGAAACATAATAATAATAAGCAGCGTTGAATTTAGTCAAATTCTAAACGGGACATTACATCTATACATTGCAAAATATAACCAGTATTTACAAAAGTTTAAATATTTTATTCTGAGAATACTGGGTAACACAAGCCAACCGCTTAATGGTAAGCGGTTATCGTCGCATACAGACAGCTGCAACATACAATCCGCCGCATTACTGATGCGTTGGCTCTAAACTGCATCCTTATAACTCGTTTCTTGAAACCGAAGCGAAACTATTACACGTATAGTTAGTATTTAAAATAAAACACGTGAAATTTAACCCGAGTCGTATTTAGTTCAAACGCAATACAATAATATTAAGTTCAAATCAATTGAATACATTTTCTGAGCACAATATCCGAGAATGCATAGTCGTACAAAATAAATATTTATTGTACAGGACCTTGGCATATAATCGTACAAGATTTTATTCAAATAATTCTGAGATATAATTATACTAAATTAGTACTTTTAAATGATAACTGTAAAACCACATTTAATTAAAATAAACCAGATAAAAAATATATAAATGAGCTTCATACAGAAAACTACCAGGAGTGCATAGTTGCTATGGAGCTTTATACAGATTAAATCGCAAAGGGGCTCTCATTCTCATGCCAGTCGCGATAACGGCGATAGGCTGTTTTCCATCTGCGCACACAAGTATTATGTGTATGCCAACGTGTTTACGTTTGAAGGCGCGCAAAGGATTAGTATTCAAAACAACACGCGATTTTAGCGTGTCGGTGCACAGTTTTTGTGTGCTGAGAGGTAGAATAGTGGCGAGATATCGGTATCGTAAGGATTATATAAATGTTAATTAAGTTATTATGGCAGGTTTTAGTTGCGATATTGTTTGGATGCAAGGAAATGAAGGTCACAATTTATATGAAACCCTAAAAAAGTCAACTGAAGATGATTGTTAGACTTTCTTATCAAATTCTATTATCTGCAATTGACATTATGGATAAACTCAATATTTGAGTAATTACAAAGGGTACACATAACTGAAAAAAAATACAAGACTCTTCATTTTCTATAATACGATATCAAAAAAACACGGACTTTTCCATCAATTTCTTCCCCAACCTTCGACACATAAAAATGTGTGTCAAGTTCAGAAAACAGTCTCATCTACGTAACAGGCACTGTGTCACACCGTGATGTAAGGTGGAAAGCGTAGCGGCGCGCGGTCACTGCACCTACAACAATTTTCTTTTTACCGATAACACCAAGGCCGATTTAATAGCTTTGGGCACGGTGTATGGAGTTTTTTATTAACAACCTAGTTTGCGAAATAGGATTGCTGTTACACCGATGTGTAAGTAAACAATGGAAGAATTGTGTCATTTAAAAGGAATTTATCAGTAAAATGAGTAAATCACTTCGATATGAGAATTAAAAAAAAACTAAAATTATGCTCAACAATTTTAAACTACAAGTTTTTGTGGCTTCGCTATAACATCTTTGTTATTTAAATTAAAAATAAATTTGATTTCTCAAATTATACCATTGTTACTACACGCATTTAACTAATGTAGTGTGGGACGGAGACACGCTTGGCGAAATGTGGGTGTACTGGTTACACCTATTTAACTATGTAAATATTACATTTTACATACATACATACGCACTCACGCCTGTAATCTCCGAAGGTGTAGGCAGAGGTGTAACCAGTACATCCACATTTCGCCTAGCTTATCTCCGTCCCATGATGTGATAGGGGGTGAGCCTATCGCCATACGGGGCACAAATTCCAGAATTCGGGCTGATATTGAACTCTTCGTAATAGAAAAACCCAATATCACTTTTACCCGACCCGGGGATCGAACCCGAGACCTCAGCGTCAGCCTCAATCGTAACGCGATTACAACTGCGCCACCGAGGCATTTTAAATTAACGAAATAATGTTTATTTTAGCCTGAATGACGAAACGGGCAGGTCGTTCACCTGGTGGTAAGCGCCATGCCTGCCCATAAACAGAAACAAATTCACACAGAACTTTGAAGTACATAGCACTGCGTGACAATGCACAAGACATAAGTTCGCCACCCCAAGACATAAGTTGTTAAGTCTCATAATGCCGAGTAAATTCAGCTTCAATGTCTTTCAAACCGAAACAAACAGTGCTTGCACACTGCTGCTTGGCGACAGATACAGATCAAGCTGTACCAAACCAGACAGTCTCTCACATACGAGGGACCTACCACCTTGTAAAAGTGGAATTTAGTTTGATTAGTATAGTTCTAGTTAATATTCATGGCCGTTGTGAAGTTACTAACTAGCGGCTTATCAGTTGGGGTTTTGGAAACAACTTACCATCTTGTGATGGTGACAAATAAGTAGGTAAAAACAGGATAATAATGCTGATCCTATGTTTTTATGTAAAATTCCGTGCAAACAATACTTTTGTTTATTTGTTTTCGTGAAAAGTTGCCAACTCTATTGTTTTTGTGTTTGTCAAAAGACAAAATGAACTTTGGACTTGCGAGCTAGACAGAAAATATGTGAATATTTTTTTATTAGCTTCAGTGACGAAACTAGCAGGTCATTCACCTGATGGTTAACGCAACGCCTGCCCATAAACACATACAACACCACACAGAAATTTGAGTTACAAAGCACTGCATGGCATTGGACTGCGCTCGTCGCCCCGAGACATATGATGTTAAGTCTAATAATGCCCAGTAATTTCACTGGCTTCAATGTCCTTCAAAATGGAACACAACAGTCCTTGCACACTGCTGCTTGGCGGCAGAAATAGATAAAGCGTTGGTACCAATCAGGACAGTTTCTCGCATACTAGGAACCTACCACCTTGTGTGGTATAAATTAACATGTTTTTTTTATAGTATAGGCCGGCAAACGAGCAAGTGGGTCACCTGATGGTAAGCGATCTCCACCGCCCATGTACGCCCACAATACAAAAGAATCATGGGTGCGTTGCCGACTTTAAAGGAAAGGGATAATAAGGGATTGGGAAGGGGAGGGAGATGTGGGCCTCCGGATATAACACTCACCGTACGAAACGCAACAGCAAGCTGTAGACAAAATAGTCTACAGCGTGGCTCTACCACTAGTAAATTACTAGTACTACCACTAGTGAATTGCGAGGGAATGGTTTTACCACAGAGCAAAAAAGGTATCTGCTGTCATCACGTTTGATGCCAAAGGATAACATGATTACTTTATAAAAGTTCTTTACTCAACTAATTTGAAACAGGTCATGATAAATATCTTTGCCCATATACATGGTGTTAGCACATAGTTTATCGATAGCAATACCGCATCAAAGTTTATAGTTTTACAACTTCCTATTTGCTTGAATTCCATTTATGAAAATTAGTGTAGATGTCAATTGTTCCAATTACCGATTATTTTGCCACATATATTTATAAGTAACCATTACAAAAAAATAAAAAAATTGTTTATCGCCGTTACACGCCGGTGTGAGAGGCAGTCACGCCTCGCCTTAACGTGGGGTGTATGTACCGCCCTCTGGAGCCCTCATTACCTCCCAGTACTTAGGGACTGGACATCGGCGTTCTCGAAACTAGTTATTACATCACGCTACCGACAGCTTCTGAAGATATGACCAGTCCCTTTGTATGTACCTATAAAAGGTGGCTTTTATAGGTACAAAGCGAAAGCATCGTAAAACGTCTTTTTTCTACAATGAAATAGATTAAGAATAGGCTCTTGGCGCTCATGATATCTTGGTACCTGTGGTCAACGCAAAGAAGAGCGTGTCCCTGTTGCCACCACCAAAACGAAAGATTGTGTGTGAATGTGAGTTTGATTGCTTTCATCTTCCGTGGCGCAGCGGGCGAGTAGCCGGCTGCGAAGCGAGAGGCCGTGGGTTCGATTCCCACACCGAGACAAATGTTTGTGTGATCCATAAATATTGCTCTCGGGTCTGGGTGTTGTGGGACTGCAAGTTCCTCGTAGTTCCTGATACCCACGACACAGGTTTGCCTAGACTATGGGTGTGACTGTTGGGTGTATTTATTTATGTTCGTAGAGTAAGCATAGATAGTTCAACTCATTTGTGCACGCCTTGTTGTGTGCGTTAGCTTGTAAGTATGTAGTTTTGATTTGTATTGCAGTGATGCGTTAGCCACTATCCTGTAAGCTATTGACACGATGCACACACAGTCATTGTGTCTAACAAGCACATCACACACAGCACCAAGCGCGCAAATGAGTTAAACTACCTAGGAATATACGAGTAGACAATAAACGTCGCGGGTTACATTTTTCACAGCAATATATTTAAGTGACGGAAAACTTGCTTGATGGAATTGATTTACATTAATTTTAATTTCAAGTATCTCAAAAGAATGTAGAGTCCAAGAATATAATAGTTTACTACCGCATTCAAAGACGTCAATAGTTGTTTCTTAGAACTCGATTATTTCCACAGACAGAGCCAGCTTATTGCTTTATGCTCTTTGCTTAATATAAAAATAATCGAATCCCAAAATATATTGACTTCAAGACAGAGTGATAGATATTCTAGAGTGGTAGAGCCAGCTGTAGACACTTTTGTCTACAGAATGAATGGGCCGGCTCGCCCGAGTCGTTACCACTGTCTCACAGAAGACCAACGTAAAGTAACAGCTTGCTGCTGCGTTTCGTACGATGTGTGAGATAACTGGAGGCCCAAATCCCGTTGTATTCCGGCTTAAAGAACATTGAAGACAGTGAAATTACTAGGAATTATGAGACTTAAGATCATATGTTGACGAATGACGAGCACAGTACAGTGCCATGCAGTGCTTTGTATTTCAGAGTTCTGAGTGGTGTTGCTTCTGTTTATGTTTTGTTTTTCTTACCATCCGGCGGACGACCTGCTTGTCTTGTCATTCAAGCAAATAAAAAAAATAAAAAAAACTTAAGTTGCCAATAGAGTTCAATAATTAACTCTCATACAAATCAGTGTTCCCGTATACATAATAAATTGCATAAACGATTCTATATTTTAATTGTATGCAATCATTGTTACAATTTTAAGCCACATTCTTAATAAACTATACTCTATTCTTATTTCAACCTAAACTATCCACTCAGTATTCATTACAAAATTATACTATTAAATTGTTGTAATAGAAAAATAATTATCGATAGAACTAGGAGCGTGGTATGCCATCTTCGAAGGCTCTTGTTCGGGTCAAGAGCCGGACGCAGAAAGCATTGCTTGACACGGCACGCATTTAGGTTTCGCAATTTCGAATCTTGACCATTGGCGACCTGGGTGTTAGGTATTGAGGCGCATATTAAACTAGGAATAGACGCTCTAGGTGTTTTATAATATGCAAAATAATTCGAATTATGTGCAACTGGACTTTTTAATTCGATATCTTTATCAAGGTGCTTCTATTTATTAGTTATGTGTATTCAATAAGTTTTTTTACTAGAATAATTAATATAATTGTCAGGATTTAATTAATATCAATAAATTTTCTAATTTGTTAGTTTATATTTCAATCTGTGTATTTAATAATTACTTACTGAATTATTATCCTCTATTTTATACTATGCGCATGAATTTATTAAGCAAAATATACTCAGATAGATATTTTTCTTTTTTCTAATAAAAGAAAACCTTGTTTTCCTTGCTTTTCGCGCAAAACAAAAGGTGGTAGGTACCAGAGCAACATAAAGCATTCAATGTTATCAGCGGTAAAGACCGTGAACGATTTGATTAGTTCGAGGCGCGCTACTCAAAATTACTTTCAAACTCGGCTGCATTGCAACTCCCGCACAATACTGTCTGCCTGGTAATGTTATTCATCATACAAAATTTTACATACAGTAAACAATTCTACGGTGTATCTTTTACTTGATCCTATCATGGTTTAAGTAAATTATAACTACTACTAACTACAGTGAAACAACAAGAAAACAAGAATGGTAGTGGTTTTGTACATAAAAACCAAGGAAATTATCGAGAATAGATCGGGCACACGATTCTCCGTCACTAATAAATCCGCTAAAACAATGCTGTATTAACTGCCTTGACAAAGGAAACTTAACACGACAGCGACTGGTTAATTGCATTTTTTTGCTGTCAACTAATGCCAAGGCCCTATTCTACTCACTCATCGAGTTCGTAGGCCATTCCTGGCGGTAAACCGGCACTGGTGCAAAAACTAGTATTTGACAAACTTAAACGCGTGTAAAAGCAACTGACAAACAATCGACGCTCGAAGCACTATCGAAACCGACCTTAAGCACTGAAGTTAAGTTATTTTGGTTATTTAGTCACGTTACGCGATTAAGTTGGCGGTGCGCGGCACACGTCCGTCTAACATGGAGGCTCGACGCACACTGGCCGCGGAGGTGCGGTGCGTTGGTGTCCAGCCGCCCATCGCCCCCCGAGCCCAGGCCCCGACCCCACACCGAAATGCATCAATGACACTTGAAACACGCACGTTCTGAACGCGGATCTGTGTGGGGCCAATCGATGGAAAAATGTAGCTATTTATATTATTTTGTGTGTGCGACTACATTTACGATAAATTCATACATACATACGCACTCACGCCTGTAATCCCCGAAGGGGGTAGGCAGAGGTGTAACCAATACACCCACATTTCGCCGAGCGTATCTCCTTCCCACGATGTGATAGGGGGCGAGCCTATCGCCATACCGGGCACAAATTCCAGACTCCGGGCTGATACTGAGAATTTCGTAATAGCAACACCCAATACCACTTTACCCGACCCGGGGATCGAACCCGAGACCTCAGCGTTAGCCTCAATCGTAACGCGTACGCCACCGAGGCAGTTTACGATAAATATAAGCCCTATAACTATCCCACTAGTAGACACAAGCTTCCTCAACTAATGAGAAGGGTTAAGCCTTTGGTCCCCATCGCGGGCTTTACGCGGGTGGGTTTACTTCTCGGATATTCAAAATTCTTATGTAGAACTCTCTGGTATACAAGTTTTTCTGAACTGTTAAAGCGAGCGATAATGAATCACACACGTAACTTCGAAATGTGTGTGTCCTTTAGTTGGAGCCGAACCCACGACCCCCGTCTCAGCAGTCCGTTCCACTCTCCCCTAGATCTGGACTAGATAACTGGCTTTTGCTCGCGGCTCCGCCCGCGTGAATGTCATTTTCCGGTATAAAAAGTACCTAAGTAGCCTGCGTTACTCCTTATTACATCAGCTACGAGTATCTGCCAGTGAAAGTCCCGTCAAAATTGGTTCAGCCGTTCCAGAGATTAGCCGGAACAAACAGACAGACAGACAGACAAAAATTGTAAAAAATGTTAATTTGGTATATGTACCCGTATATACATTCATATGCATATAGTAAAAAGCGATTATTTTAATATTACAAACAGACACTTCAATTTTATTTATTTGTATAGATAATAAAATAGATAGGTTCTAGTAAATATGTGAGAGGCTGTCTGGGTACCACCGCTTGGTCTAGTTCTGCCGCCAAGCAGCAATTTGTACTTTTATGTTTCGGTTTGAAGGGCATTAAAGACAGTGAAACTGGGCATTATGAGACAACACCCAGACCCGAAACTAATATTTGTGGTTCACACAAACATTTGCCGATCATCGAAATGCTCAGTATTAGTCCGGAATTGTGCCCGGTATGGCGATAGGCTCGCCCCTATCACATCATGGGACGAAAATACGCTCGGCGATATGTGGGTGTACTGGTTACACCTCTGCCTACCCCTTCGGGGATTGCATGCGTGAGTGGGTATGTCCAAACAATTGCCTCGGTGTTTTTTTATGGCATAAAGTAGCAGTTTGCTGCTGCGTTTCGTACGGTGAGTGAGATATCCGGAGGCCCAAACCCCCTCCCCTTCCCAATTCCTTAATTATGCCTTTCCTTTAAGGTCGGCAACGCACCCATGACTCTTTTGGTATTGTGGGCATATAATGGCGGTGGAGATCACTTACCATCAGGTGACCCACTTGTTTGTTTGCCGGCCTATTGTCAAGGAAAAAACAAAAGAACCTATATTTTATCACTGCAAGCTATCGGAATCCGAGAAATATCGGTACAATAACGACCAGTCCGCTTAGCATGACCCCACAAGACATCTCGTGCTCGAGAAACTAGTTTCTCTTTTCTTTTTCTCGTTTGAATCATAACGTGCACCTGACAACATAGAATGATAGAGATAGCGCGAGAATGCGAGACATTTTCTCGCGTGAAAATAGGGACGGCATGTTAGTTTCGATATACATGCAGACATAGCATGAGAAGATGAGTTACAACATTTTCTCGAAGCCTTATGTTAAGCGCGCCTTAACAATTAAATAGCATTTAATAAAGGCACCTATCAGTAACCTCGAGATGTATTATATAAGGTAAATTTATTTAATCAATGTTGCATGTCCATAAAATGATAATCATGATGTGATTATTCACCACACACACACATAAAGACACGGCGATACACATATAGCAGATGTATGTTGTATACACAATTGTATATATTAAATATACGAGCATTTAGCGTATTATTGATGTATTGAGATCAACAGAAGGCCAATTCTCGTAATTTTAAATGTTCAAATTATCATTCCGATCTAGTCTCAGCGTCAAGAAAGTTGCAAATGGCATTCTCTTAAATCAAGTTAAGAGAACGAAAATTACGAGAATTGGCCTGCAGATATTGACAGCCTCCGTGGCGCAATGGGCAAGGCCGCCTGCAAAGCGAGAGACCGTGGATTCTATTCCCGCTCCGAGAGACACAATATTTATGGTTATGTGGATATTGGAATATTTGTGGATTGATAACATTAATACATTGGTACAAACATTTTGTCTCAGTGCGGGAATCGAACTCGCGGCCTCTCACTTCACACTCGCTACTCGCCCACTACGCCATGAAGGCTATTAGAGAATTTACGGTTTGATACGTTAAAATAATTCACTATTTTCAGTCGGAGAATAATCAAAAGCGGTGGATAAATGCCTAAGTTTGAGTTTTCTCTGATTTCATTCTGTTAGGGGTGTATTTTCTTTTTGAAATTAAAATGACACCAACTTTAAGCCATACTCATTCGAATGAATAAAGAATCATCTAAATCAGTCCTCGTTTAGCGGAGTTATGCGTTGTGAGAATCCCACTGTTTTTTTCCGTCGGTTAAAATTAGACAAAATTAAGTAGCACACGATCCTACTACTATTATAAATGTGAGTTTGTAACTGTTTGTTTGTAGACCATGATTGGGATAAGGATATAGGTTACTTTTAAAGCAATTCACGAGGGCGGAGCCGCGAGCAAAAGCTAGTAAGGAATCTAAGGAAAAGTTTGCCAACTCCTCAGGTATGCAGTTTTCCTCATTATGTTAACTTCGCCGTTAAAGCAAGTGATAATTAACAATTGATACACACGCAACTTATAAAAGTCAATGGTGTATGCTCTTGAGGCTGGTTTCGAACCTGCGACTTTCGTCTCGACAGTCCATACCACTCCCCACTAAGCTATCACTGCTAATAATAATATTATAATGGAATGCTTAAATTAATTCCAACTTAATACTTTTCCAACTTAAAACTTTAATAACCAATCTTACAAATGTTTTTATACTTTCTAACGCACCATCAAACGGGCAATCAACAAGAGCCTCCTATCCAAAACCTAAGTGCTCGAAAATCTTTAATAAATATTTAAAGCCCCCATAAACTGAAAAACACACCCCCCTCTCGCAAGGGTACCAGGGTGACATAACCTGTGGCAGTTAATTAGCGACGTAGGGCGCGCCACAGGCGCGGGCGCGGGTGCGGCGCGCGTTTAGAGGAAATTGTCGTTTTTATATGGCTTCGCCCCCTGGCCCCACGACCCCCTCCCCAGCACGAAGCTTGTCCTAAACCCGCCCGGCATTCGAATAATGAAACACAGTAAACTTCTTACAGGCACATGTCGTGTTAGTAAATTGATATTAATTCGCTTGCGGTATAGTTGTCAATTTCCTAATAATATTTTTGACACATTAGAAGAAAGAAAATGAAAATGAAAATGTAACTCCTACGTTTTACAGTTTTCAGTATTCACTTTATTATTATTTTACCATGACCTATTTACAATCTTATCAAGTGGTCCCGCCAATCTATGATGAATATTTTTGAGTGGTAGAGCCACGCTGTAGACAGTTTTGTCTACAGCTCATGAATGAGCCGGCTCATCCGGGTCGTTACCACTGTCTCACAGCAAACTGATATAAAGTAGCAGCTTCCTGCTGCGTTTCGTACGAGTGAGAACCCAAAGTGAGAGAGTGCCCAAATCCCCCTCCACTTTCCATTCCCTTTGTTGCCAACATACGCCCACAATGCCAAAAGTATCATGTTTCATGTGTATCATGTCAAGTTTTGTCTACAGCATGAATGGGCCGGCTCGTCCGGGTCGTTACCACTGTCTCACAAACAACCGGCGTAAAGTAGCAGCTAGCTGCTGCTTTTCTCACGGTGAATGATATCCTCTTCCTAATCCCTTATTATCCCTTTCCTTTAAGGGTGGCAACGCGCCCATAATTTTTTTGTATTGTGGGCGTACATGGGCGGTGGAGATCGCTTACCATCAGGTGACCCACTTGCTCGTTTGCCAGCCTATACTATAAAAAAAAAACCGGCATGTTCATGCTGTAGACAAAACTGTGTACAGCGTAGCTCTACCAATAAAAAATGCTTAGTTTTTTTTAAATGGTGCCACCGTGTTGTCGTCCCAGAGAGGATGACGTCAGGCAGGTGGCCAGTCGTAAAAACTGCGAGCCAAATCTTTTTGTACCTTTTGTTAAAAAAAATGTTGCGCCGACCCCACTGCGGGTGGGATAAGGGCAGGCGGAAGAAGAGCTACCGTGGTGTTCCCACTATCTTACAGAAAACCAATGTGAAATAGTAGCTTGTTAGTGAGATATCCGGAGGTCCAAGTTCCCTTCTCCTTCCCAATCCACCTCTTTCATATTATAAGGTCAGCAAGGTAGCCATGATTCTTTAGGTATTGTGGATATTCATGAGCGGTGGAGATCACTTACCATCAGGTGACCCATTTGCTCGTGCTGTCCTGTTATAAAAAACAACTTATGGCTACATCAGCAATTACCAAATTATCATCAAATGAGCAACTGTGCCACGTACAGGTGAGGTTGGCTTTAGGTCTAAGATGTTCGTAGCCCATTTGTACTCCAACCCACATATAATAATAAATAATAATAATAACCCCGTATTACATAGGTCCCAATGCTGGGCTCGGGTCTCTTATACTGAATGAAAAGGGTTAGGGCTTATTCTACGACACTGGTCCCATACGATTTGGCAGACTTCACTTACCTTGGAAATTATTTTGGAGAACTTCTAAGGTTTCCTCACGATGTTTCCTTCACCGTTAAAGCAAGCGATAATTAACAATAAATAAATACACCCAACAGACACACACATAGTTCTGACCCCACACTAGGTAAACCTGTATCTTGGGTATTAGGGACCACGAGAGACTTGCGGTCCCACAACACCCAGACCCGAAACAAATTTTTGTGGATCACAAAAACATTTGTCTCAGTGCGGGAATCGAACCCACGGCCTCTCACTTCGCAACCGGCTGCTCCACGGAGGCTGTCAGAATAGTAATAATACACACGCAACTTAGAATTGTTAGAAGTGCATGCTCTTGCTGGTTTCGAACCTGCGACTTGGATAGTGAGTACCACTCCCCGCTGAGCTACTGCTACTCATTCATAACATACATACACGTACTAAGATTCTTCAAACATTTTAGCTTAATATTAAAGAAGGCAATAATAAAACACATGAAACAGAGATTTAGCAGGATATTTTAGTCTAATTTCATTTTATGACGAATAACCGCTTTATCGGCAGTTACAGAGATCCTAATAAATGCAAGAGCGGTCCGGACATTGTATCTGGGTAGCACCATAACGTTCAATACATAGTTATGGTCTATAGCATTAACAAAATGTATTATTACAGTCCGCAGCGATAGCTCAGCAGGCAGTGGTACGGACTGTCGAAGTCGCAGGTTCGAAACTAGCCTCAAGAGCACCTACACACCTAATTATCACTTGTGTAAGGACAAAAACATCGTAAGGAAATGTGCATGCCTGAGAAGTTTTGCATAAGAATTTCGAAGGTATGTGAAGTTTGCCAATCCGCATTAGGCCAGTATGGTGGACTAAGGCCTAATCCCTCTCATTCAGTAGAGGAGGCCCGTGCTCAGCAGTGGGACGTATATAATATTACATATACAATACAGAGCTATTATTATGTACAGTACTTTTTTTATTTTAATCGTGTTTTTACATTTTAAAATATTACGTTCACGTTATATATACGTTAGGTTCTGGATTCAAATCGCAGTCACAATTTGTTTAGGGTTTCGATAGGAAAAATCACATGAATTTATCGGGATTGGAATTTGCGCCTGACATGGCGATAGTCTCACCCCCTTCCACATCATGGGATGGAAATCAGCCAACTGTAGGTGTACTAGATGCACCTCTGCTACCCTTCGGAGATAGAGGCGTGAGCTTTTATATCAATATAAAGGTGAAAAATCACCATTAAAGAAAATAGATACATAATACGTAATAACATTTCAAAATGATGTTTGTAGCTTTGAGAAAATTTTTGATATCGTTTTTCCGGTTTTTCACTAAGAGAGAAAGCATATACCTTCAGAGACGCGACCTACCGTACATAAACATGAATCCCCCCACACAAGCTCGTTTGGTTATACCGCCACCGCACAGCCCCGATCGTAACACTCTAGCACGGCTAAAACCGGCCGATTTGGTTTTATACACACCCCCTATAAAAGCAACGGATAAGTGGGGGGTCTGTATCTTTATATCTGCCACCCCAGCCCCCGCATTATGACCCCCCTTCGGACAGCTAAAAGAATATCCGGCGACGGTAATTCTTCTTGGAGTTACTTTTATTTACGCAGTAGTTAATCGCGCCTCCTGCTGTTTCCTGATGGCCTGGTGCTCGGTAACGCTGATTTTTATCGCCTTTGTTTTTTTTACTAGTTATTTTTTGGTAACCAAGCATTTTGGTACAATTTTTCATTTCCAAATAATAGGTGTTTTATGACGGCACTATTGGGAAGATAATCAAACCAATCTACATGCCAATATCTAAAGGAAAGGGTAGACAGTCCAATAATCCCATTTTTCGCCAGCAGGTCTTCCTTCACACAATGTAATAACAGAAAACTTATCACAGACAATACATTAACACATTCCCGAGCAAATATTTTTTACTGCAGCAAATACTCTTGCTGCCAAAATAAGTTGTATCATATATATTATGTTCTATACGGTAGCGACAACAACCGTGGCGCAATGGGCGAGTAGCCGGCTGCGAAGTGAGAGGCCGTGGGTTCAATTCCTACACCAAAATAAAATTAATTCATTTTCTTGAAAAATAATTTTTCATACTTCGCAGGACAAAAAAGTATTAAAAACCATGTTTTCCATGTTATTTAAATAAGAAAACTTAAAGTTCGATGGAGAACCTCTTAAAATTGAAATTAAGAGCTGGCCTTGGGACAGAATTTTTGTTTGGACATACACTATGATATTTAGGGGTGAGAGAGAAAAAAAAATATCGTCTTATTTTGGCACACCCTAATATATATATATCTTTCTGTGCTTATCTCCATATAAACGTTAACTATGTGATATCTCACACTCCTCAATGCGATCATATTGCTTAAAACGGGGTACAAATATTTCTGTTCACGTATTTATATATCGCGTAGTGTTTTTAAATAATTTAAATAATACATACATACATACATAGACTCACGCCTGTTTCCCATAGGGGTAGGCAGAGACAACGGATTTCCACTTGCTACGATCCTTGCATACCTCTTTGGCCTCATTCACCCTCATAAAATTCATTCATTAAACGTCGGTTTAGGGTACTCCTGACTTGGCCTTTCTCGAGAATATCTCCAACTTGATCTATGAAAGTTCTATAAACCTATGTTAGTTCGTTTTTAATTTAAATAATCACTATATATACTAGCACTCCTATATGACTATATTTGAAATGGACAGTATGTACTTACAAACGCACTGTAGCCACTGAATGGGCCGGCTCGTCCGGGTCATTACCACTGTCTCACAGAAAACCAGCGTAAAGTAGCAGCTTGCTGCTGCGTTTTGTACGGCGAGTGAGATATCCGCAGGCCCAAACCCCCTCCCCTTCCCAATTCCAGGAAAAATATATTTCTTTCATTACAGGTATATACAGATTAAAGTCATTGTTTATGAAAAGTACGGTGAAAGACGAACCCAGCTTTGTTTCAATATCTGTGTTTTAAACTGTACCCCTGAGAAACAAAGTTAATTTAATAAAACACCCAGAAAATGTCCTCACATTGGGAATAATGTGTCCGAAAACTATTGGGTACTATTACTACTACTATTTTGGGTATAAACCGGGGTCAATTATTTTACAATTCACAAATATTGGCTCCAATTTCTTAAAAGCTTTGTAGTTTTCAACTGACTTCAAAAACGATGAGATTCTTAATACGGCGCGAACACAATACACAACTTCTCGTTTCTCAGGCATTATTGTTATTATTTAAAACTAGTCGTCCCGCGCGGTTTTACCCGCGTGCATGTTACTGCTACACTCTCGTAGATCGTAGCGGATGGATATACAATATATAACAAAAACCCTGTTGGGCATTTTAACTGCGATATCAGAGGGCCAATTCTGCTATTTTAACTGACACTGCGAAGGAATTTTAACCGAACTGAGATTACATTTTGAATTAATTAAAAATATGGCATTCTGCTCCTTTAAAAATTCGATATCATCTCAGTTAAATTGCATTTAAACTGTCAATTCGATCAACTTTCAATGTCTTTCTTTTGTTGAAATTATGGCTTCGCATTATTATGCATTTCGCCAATGACAAGTATTTTACCGAATTTTACGTATCAGCTGCCATAGACTAAATTGTAGAAATTAAAAATGACCTAAGCGACAAAATCAATGTTACCAACTCACAATAAAATACCCACAATATGACTAATTTCAGTGATTAAAAAATGACGTAACTGGAGGTTATGATATTTTAATTAATTGATTTGACTAATTCCATGTATTTTATTTATTCAATTAATTTATCTATTCCATGGCATAACTGAAGGAAAACGGCACAACAGCACCACTGAGGCAGTCCTTTCCGGAAATAGCCACAATCGCGATTAATTTATTGAAATTTGAGATTCTACCGAATTACGGTTTTGCAACACTGCTGAGGACATATTTATAATAATTATGAATTGTGCGAGAGTTTTGGCGGGAATTTTGACAGTGCGATTGGTCTCATAATTTAATCTACACTAATATTCTAGAGAGGAAAGATTTTTTTGTAATTTTGTATGTAACAAATAAACTAAAAAACTACTGGGCCGATTTCAAAAATAATTTGGCCGTTAAAAAGCTACATATTAAAATACGGTATTTGCGCCAAAAATACAGTGCTTGATGGGAAAAATACAGAGTATTTTACAGTGCAATAAAATGTCGTACCAAAAAGGAAATAATTAAATTATGTAAAATATAAATTTATTTTATACTTTATATCCTAAACTAACTTAACATTTTATTTGTATATATCGATCGCTGCAGAAATGGGTGGCTGCGATGATGATGATATCGGTTTAGTTTTTTTAATGTGTTTAATCAAAGAGTTTTATGTATACTACTAGACAAGCTGCGCGGTACATAGAAATTGTAGTTTAATAAATTAATTAAATTGTAGTATAGTAAATTAGTTGTATTACTAAGTTGCAGTCAATTGACCGTAACTCAATATTATCATCTCGCTTACTCTCAATTAGAACCCCTATTGCGCTCCCTGTTTGTGAACTGTCAAACTCCCGCGTTATGTGACGCAGTTTTACTTCTAAATAACCTGTCTAGTAGTATACAATAATAATACGAAATTTTGACTGTAAAAAAATACTGTGTCTCCATATACGGTATTTATAAAAATACGGTGTCCAGTAGATGGCATGAAAATACGGCAGATCTGCTGTAATTACAGTGCACTTGGCAACACTGCTTCACCTTCAGTCACATTTCGTTCTCAATTAATATTTTGACGTTTGTCTATAGACGAAATGCATTTTATATAGTTAAGTGTCAAAATTGTTACCAGAATACCGTTTTGGTTCAGTCAACTTGTATTCTACTTTCGATATCATTGCGTTCTAAGTTCTTGAATATTGGTTTAGCAGAATACCATTTGCAACGTTCTTGTCGCTGAGATTAGATCGGAATGATATTTTGAACAATTAAAATTACGAGAATTGGCCCTCAGAATGTATGTTCAAACGTAATGAAAAATCTCGCAGACGAAAATTGGACTATAAAAATAATCATATTTATTATTTAAACTTTAATTGATTTATTGTTTTAAACCGTATTTCTATTGATTTCGAGTGAGCCCCCGCCTTCATCAACACATACAGAAATTCAGATGTAAATAACATATTTCGAGTATGTTATTTTTTTAGGCTACCTGTGTAATATCTCGCTTCTATTTTTAATAAGCTGTATATATGTCTATCTTCACGACCCAAAAAGGGCCAACAGGGTTTTTGTTACATACTGTATAGCTATAAATCATCATCTTCACAAAACAAATATTATGATGTGAATTTGACCACCGTCGGTCAACTTTTTCAAAAGTTGGTAAGTTACATAATACAAAGTTAAACAAAATACGAGTGAAATTTTACTCTCCATTTCACTGTAGTTCCATAAAAAAGTTTCATATTTCCCCTTATTAATTCCCCTTTTTCCCCATAAAATGTAATTTCCAAAAAATATTTCTTTTTAGGTACCTACAAACTATCATCTGACCAAAGTTCATGATCCTAGCTTTACCACTATTTGAAATTTAGTGATCAATCAGTGACTGAGTGGTATTTCGATTTTATATAGAAGATAGAAGGATAATGAAAGCGCATGCAGTGGATGGGACCTCCTTGGACTTGATGCATTCCTGGTAGCACAATGATAATAGACTCCTGGTAACTTTATCTTGAAAAATTTATCCTTTGAGAGAAGATTGAAAGCTTGCGAATTTGTAAAAGATGAAATATTGTAAGTTCAACATCATTTATCTTATTTCGATGATCATCATGATATTATTTTGTTCACGTTATCACATACGTAACCATTGACCCAAGTAAGATAAAATGCAGTTACATTGTATAATATAAGACAATACAAGTTTGACAGCACTTTCCAACATTCGCCGCTGCCAACTCGAAGACGTAAGCCTATAGATAAAGTTTCTATACATTACATAGCATTATGTACCTAAAAAGTCACGACCCAACCCAAGTACCAGGAGACCAGAAAATTTCTAAAGATATCGCCGTCTCGTAATCGGGGCATGGGCAACTTGAAATTTGGGGTTTTCCCCGCCAAAGTTGTGAAAGACGTCCTCAAAGCCCCGCTGTGGGTGGGCTCCGGTGCCGAGGGGGCGGAGGGGTGCGAGGGAGGGGAGGGCGAGAGGTTTCGGGGTATCAAACTTTACCCCCGTGGCGCGGCTATTCGTACCGTTGGCGTTGGAGGGACTGGATAAAAGGCTAGGAGCTTGCCACAATGGTTGCTATAGTATATTTAGGAACTTTTATTGGTTTGGTTCATAAAATGAGCCTTTTAATTCTAATACTCAGAACTACACACTAGTACAGTCCCGATATGAAACAAGCGTAGTTTCAATATCTAAACGTCATATAAAAATAATACCAAAATGTAAAAATAAGTATATAAAAAGCACATATTAAAAGCACGTGCATTTATTTATGTATGTGTACGTATTTTGTAATTAAATTCTAACAATCAAAAAATTTGCCAATGACATTAATGCGTTACGTCAAAATATTTCAAAGGATAACTGTGAATACTACAAAATACCAGCCAAGTGAGAGTCTATAAATGTTTCCTTTTTCGTTTTTTTTATTATTAGTATAAACATAATATGTGAAAATTTCCACCGCCTTCTTATTGCGGTACAAGAGATAGATAAGGCCTTTAAGGTATAACCGATAGATAAAGCGCATAGGGTTTGTGATAGAGTTCAATTAGCACCCTTTAAGTACGAAACCTTAGCAACGACGACCCAACTTCCTCTACTCTAAACATGAGAGTGTTTCTCTAAAATCCGCTATAAATCTCGCCTTGATCAATCTATTTCACACTTTATTTAAAAATCAACTGAATTATTTTTAGATATTTTCCAGAGATACTTAAGGATCAAGATCGGGCGAAGTGGACGCTCTTAATGGGAAGCGTACCCTGGCAATGGCCGGGATAACGCCAGGTAGAATGAAAAAGATTTTCCAGAGATACGGCATCAATAAAATCACCTATCTCCTAGCCTAACAGCTACTTTGTTCGCCTTTTGCCTCGTGACAGAGGCACTTAAGGGACGTGCACACGGTCGCAGTGCTGTATTAAAGTAGAATAATCCTTAAGTTGCTGAACGCTGGTACATCGCGACACCAACTTAGTTCATATCGGTATAGGAGGCGGGATTATGCCTTAAGAGAATTAAAAGGCTTGCATAGTGATTGCGACTCAGCCGGCACAACAATTACGACTGAACTATATGTAACCTTCAGTTATAGGCCATCTGGTTTGGTACCACCGCTTTGTTTCAGTTTAAAGGATAGTAATAACACAATCGTGATGAGTGTACTATTGTCCGTTGAGGAGTTTAATTTTTTTACTCCGAACGCCGTCATCAGATTTTAACCAAATTTATATGCGACCACATCGCAAGTAAACTCTTTCGAATGATTTTTCCCAACAAAATCAGTCTACAATGGGCAGAGAAATAAAACATACATAAAAAAGCAAAAAATAAAAGAATAATATATACGCGACGAATTGAGAACCTCCTCCTTTTTTGAAGACGGTTAAAAATATGTTATGTCTTCGCCTAATAACATTATTATAAGAATATTTAGACTTATAAATCTTAGAGAAAGGTGTTGGTAGGTAGGATTCTTGTATGCAAGGGACCGTCTGAGTTGGTACCACCGCTTAGTCTATTTCTGCCCAGCAACAGTGAGTAAGCGCTGTTATGTTCCGTTTTGAAACATTGAAGCCAGTGATATTACTGGGTCATATGAGACTTAACATCTTATGTTTCTGGGTGACGAGCGCAGTACAGTACCATGCTTCATAATTCGAAGTTCTGATTGATATTGCTTTTCTTTATAAGCAGGTGTGACGCTTACCATCAGGCGAGGGACCTGTACGCCTAGTACGAGTTACAAATACGTTCACAGTTTTCGAATTCGTATAAAATTACTACCGTCGAAGGTCAAACTAGTAATTCATACGGTAATAAAGTTAAGAATCGCTTGAAAACTAATTTCATATTCGACTAATATGAAATAAAATTAACCATTTTATTAATTTTAATTCATCACTCGGGGCTTTGCCCATGTTTTTCCACATAACATAAAATAAAAAAAACTTAAAGTCCGACGAATATGAGACATATCTAACTTTCTTCCCCACATTATCCTGCATCGATTGGTATCGGTCTCGACCCCATACCCCCAGCGGTTTCGGAGGAGATAGCGTGACAAGCTTTTGGCAACGGCAGCGGCGGCGGCGGCGCCAGTTACTTTTTTTTAGAATAGAAAGATAGTTCTCACTAGTGGCTACTGATACTTGACGTATGGAGAGAAAACGAAAACTTTCATCGTTTTACAAAACTATTAAATCTTGTACTAGGGCCTCTGCTCGTCTCATTGTTCGCACTAATAATAATATAGTTTTACCAAAAATATTTCTATTTCAAATGAACAAATTACAACATTGTGTAACGTGGTTTATTTTAAGTTACTGTTAAGTAGCAATAAAAAACGACACTATGACCGTCGCCTTAGTTTTGCTGGTCACCCCAAGACATAGGATGCTAACATGATGAAACACAACAGTGCAACAGTTGCTTGGCGGCAGAAATAGACAAAGTGGTGGTACAAACCCAGCCGGCATCTCGCATACGAGGGACCTACCACCTTGTAATATATGGCCCACTTACACTTATTATCCTATATACAGGAACATATTTAATCACTACTCGGTGTAGTAATGCGTATGCGGTAGGACTGCTGTGCTGAGGTCTCGGGTTCGATCACTGGATCGGATAAAATTTATATTGGGTTTTCTACCACGTAATGCTTAGTATTGGCCCAGAGTCTAGAATTTTGCCTTATGGCGATAGGCTCACCCCCTATCACATCATGGGAAGGAAATAGGCTCAGCGAAATATGGGTGTACTGGTTACACCTCTGCCTACCCCTTCGGGAATTACCGGCGTGAGTGCGTATGTTGTATATATAATTGAAATAAAAATCGATAGCATCACATATAGGATCGAAATCGAATCAATTTTAATCATTTGACGAAACAAATATACATGGCAAGTGTGAATGGTACAGTTGGGAGGGGAAGGCCTCGGCGAACTTTCATAGATCAAGTTGGAGATATTCTCGAGAAAGGCCAGGTCAGGAGTACCCTAAACCGACGAGCATGTATGAAAAATTTAATGAGAGTGAATGAGGCTAAAGAGGTATGCAAGGATCGTAGCAAGTGGAAATCCGTTGTCTCTGCCTAACCCTATGGGAAACAGGCGTGAGTCTATGTATGTATGTATGCTAAGGTTTGTATACTGAATTGATGAGTATCATAAACACTCTTATGTATTCAATAATAATAATAATTTAATTATATTCATTATTAATTCATAATGAAATGTTCTAATAAATTGTGTTATCAAGAAATTTATATATAATACTAGGCCCTGTATTATATAGGTCCCACTATTGGACACAGACCTTACCACTGAATGAGAAAGATTAGGCATTAGTCCACCACGCTGGCCTGATGCGGGTTGACAAACATACCTTCTAAATTCTTATGGAGAACTTCTCAGGTATGCAGGTTTCCTCACGATGTTTCCTTCACCATTAATAATAATAAATAATAATAATTTATTTAATTATCAAGCAACAATGACTCATTTTGTTAGTAATATAAATTCTTAACACCTATGTTAGTATTACTTAATCTACGTAGGTATATCGCAACTTGACCGACACTTCCCACATATAATCCACTGCTATAAGCAGACCACCGAAGCAAATAGATTACAGTTAAAGCAACCGATAATTAACAATACACACGTAACGTAGTAACGTAGTTCCACCTCTGCCTACCCCTTCAGGGATTACAGGCATGAGTGCGTATGTATGTAACGTAGAAACGGATGACATTTGGATAGATTTATCGATAAGTTGGGGTTTTTTTTTTTTTTTTTATATGTTATATGCGTATGTATCACGAAATAACACTTATAGAAAAAGGATATGTACCATAGAAGCAAACTTTTTAGGGAATACGGGTATTTTTCCTTTGTTTTAAAAACATATGGAATAGAAAAATCATAAAATATTTTTTTGGACAAAGACAATTTTCTTTTTTGTAGAGTTGTGTTATCTATTCACTTTTATAAAAATCGTTTGATCATCCTATTATAGTTACAATATAAAAGCCGAGTTTCCAAAGTGGAATCAAATTTAAAAACTTTTAATTATAATTATCACAACTTGTTCTTAGACGTCGAATACATCCACCCTACAAACCTGGATTTAGAACACCGAAAACAATTTAAAAACTACAACCACAAATCGCTAGTGTTCCGTACGTTAGAAACAAAGCCTACGAAGGTCACAACGGACCCTGAAAGGATATGTAGGTCCCTAACTCGAGAGAACGGCCTCAAAGGGTCTGACCGACCCTAAAAAAGTATATAACCCGCCGTAGGTACCAGGGGCCCATATAACCGAGGCGTCTTCTGTGCCAGGGAAATGTTAAGAAGGGTCCGGGTGGGACAGGAAGCCCCCCTCTCCATCCGGAGGGGGTGGGGGTTAGGGAAAAAATTCAGAGAGGACCGTACCCTTGGCTCGACCCGGCGCCGACGTCTGCGTCCGTAATTAGTGATGCGGCGTAGTTCGGGTTGGGCCGGTCTCGATTGTCTAACGGTCGATAGTCGCTTTTGTTGTAATTTTAGTTAAAGATGTATAAGAAAAGGAAAATGTTGTATTTGATGAAAATAAATAGTCGTCTATTCCTTCGGACACATACTACTTATATTATCTTCTCTGATGTTTCGGAATTATTTCAAAGTAACCTTAATTTAAGAATCTTCATCGCTCATTTTATTAGATTACCAAAATGTCAGATTTCATAACTTGCATATTCTGTATTATTTTTAACTATACAATGTTTTAGGAAAGGTGTGGTCAAATTAAAGCAACGTATAGTGTACGATAAAGGTAATTTAATCCCTGTAGTACAAAAATCCGATTGCATTCTTCTTCTTCCACCCGCTCTTCTTATCCCACTCCCAGTGTGTTCGGCGCAATATTCTTTTTAACACATGTTAAGATTTTGCTTGTAGCTTTTACGACCGGCCACCTACCTGACGCCAATCCCTCTGGGGATTGCAAATCGGACATAAATAATGCATTTTTTAATTTTATAAATGATGTGATCATCTAAACGATCGTTTCACATTAACGTGAAAATTTAAGATGTCTATATTTTGATAAGATCCGGTACGTAAACACTTAACTTCATGTGTGTGTAACCACAGCTTTCTGTAACATGTTGTATTTTTTTGTGATAGCGTATCACAAAAAAAATGCCTACAACATAAACGACTTCATGATTTTTAACCTATCTTATGAAACTCAAAGCGTTTCTTTCAAACATTTCTCAAAAGAATGTTCACAAAATCATCGACTCACTACCGTCCCTAAAAGATTATGACAAGATACAGAGCGCAGGGCTGCTAACGACTGGCGGAGAGCTGTCAAAAATACCTACATTAATATTATTACCGGTTCCAACACACGCGCCAACCCTCGGAATGAAACAAAGTCAAAGATTTTTTTTACTTTCAGAAATGGAAACTATATTGTAAGGGCTAGGATTATACTTACAAGACTATGTTCGGTATGATGGGCTTACCTGCAAGAAAGAATAAGTCTAGATTAGATTCAAAAAATATTAGGACTAGTATATTATAGGTATATAACACATTTGATTTCCTTACAATTATGTTACTTTATAGTATGGAGGAATCTCTATTTGGAGTTCAAGTTAAGTTGGAGTTGTAGCAGTTTTTGTTTTTGGAAACTTGTTTATTGGATTTTTTTAGGCCACCACTATTATAAGTATTTTTATCTCTTTTATATGCTATTTCACAATTTCCAAATAAATGTTATGTAACAGTTAAGCTATAAGATACCAAAGTACAAAATTATCATGCTTTCAATGCACGTGGAGAAGCATATGTCAAATTGATATTTCCTAAATTAGTTGTTGAGTGGATATCTGGCGGATTAATTTTAAACTGATATTGTGAAGCAGACCTTAAGCCCTATTTCACAAATCGCGAAGTAAACGTTACTGGTCACATAAAATATAAGTTTTTTTTTTTTTTTTCTATTTTATTTTGGGACTTTTAGCCAACAATGGTATGTCAGTCCCAAAAATATAAGATAGTAAAATACAAAAATATTATATTTGTCAGAGTGTAACTTTTGTATTTGAACGTATAAGACAAAGCAGTATATTTGAAGTTATCTTATTTAAGATTAGCCTTTGTATATATGATATGTCAAATTCGACATTCGTAATTCGTAAATTGTTTGTGTTATGCGTAATCTGGCGCTTGACATTTACCTTACATGTTGTTAAACAGACCTTTAGTGTAATTTTTTAAATCTTAAAATAATTTTTATTCGCACCAACCCATTAACCAGGGTACCATAGCATTAAAACGTTCTACAACTATCTACTTACATAATAACAGCATCGGATAGGCAACAAACTCCAATGTTTACGGTGTGGGCCTGACGGACCCCCAGGGTCTGAGGGCGGGTCCGTATTGGACATTTTGTATAAGTGTAGGGTCTACGCGATCCCAAGCAAATCCCTTTCGGCGGACCCTTTTCGGAAAGGTCTGGCAGCCGTGCCGGAGCCCCGAATTTGCGGATTTTTAAGATAAAATTTATATGGGCCCGGTCGGGTATGAGTTGTAGCGGGATTACTCATCGGTTTTAATGCTATCGAACATTTTAAATGTTCCAAGTTTCGTTTATGGGGTGGAATTTTACCCGAAATTATATAGAATCTATCGTAGTTTGTTATTTTGGTTGAGTACAGTATAACTTTACAAAACTATCCAGCACGAAATATTGTTATTTAAATATGTTTCCAAAAATAGAAAATGTTGGATACTTTCCACTGCCTCGGTGCGCAGTTGTAATGCGTACGCGTTACGATTGAGGTCTTGGGATCGATCCCCGGGTCGGGTAAACCAGTATTGGGTTTTTCTATTACGATATGCTCAGTATCAGCCCGGAGTCTGGAATTTGTGCCCGGTATGGAGATAGGCTCGGGCGAGCCTATCACATAAGGGACGGAAATACGCTCGGCGAAATGTGGGTGTACTGGTTACACCTCTGCCTACCCCTTCGGGGATTACAGGCGTGAGTGCGTATGGATACTTTCCACTGATTTTAGCATCACTGTGTTTATAATCATAATGTCGAATTATGTTAAAATTATATGAAATCTAACACAGCCCTTATCGCAATTTTTTCGTTCTAAAACACAAATCAATTATTATTTTTTTGTAGCTATTAAACCCAACAGCGCTTATTCCAAAAATATTGTGTGCCCTGTATAATAAAATATACTAGGACAACATAAGCTCTAATTGGTTTGAGAACACAATCACAGGGTGCGTTCCGCGGACACGTGAGCATGAGGTCACGCTACCTCAACCCGGGGGTGGAAAAATTGGGGAGATTTGTAAGCTCTTCTCGTATTATTATATTTATGTCTAAAACTCTGTGTGAACACATGCTAACGTAGTTCACTTATGTATTTAAAAGTAATAAGTTATGCATCTATAATATGGCTTTCAGAAAGTAAGGCCTTTGATTTCTAGACCGTAGACCTTTGACCCTAAAAACTTACTTTTTGAATTGTGAAAACTTTAAAATAGAACACGTAGTCTCTCATTACTAATCGGGTTACTTTTCCTCTACACTAAGACACCAAACTATAAGCATTTATAAATTCGGATTTAATAAAATATTTTCACCGAATTTTTAATAAACTTTTATGTAAATTAAAAAATAAAATTCAATACGAAACATAATATTAAAGTTATATTTTATTCTAAACTACAAAAGCACGATTTCTTTAGTCTAAACATTTCCACGTAAATAACCTTTTATGTGTATAAATAACCACGTCTGTACAAATTCTCTTTACCAAAATTACTAACGAAAAAATCTAACTTCAACAAAATACCAAGTTCACATGTATTTAAAAATCCTCGGGTGGTAACTACCACCCAACTTCGTCCCCGACCCCGGGACAAGGGTCCGGGCTGCGGGACTAACTAGATAACGACGATATCGAGTGAAACTAAAGGAAAAGTATTCGTAGTTGTTAGTGCGAAAACTAGAGAATTAGGGTGAAAGCGGGTCATGCCAGCCACCAGATTAACACTGAAAGCCGCTTTTCAGTTCTGGATCTTTATAAAGAAACGTATTTATATACGTCTGAGGAAAGTTCCTATGGGTCAGACTTTCCGGAACATTAGAAAAGCCATATTTCACACAAAGTGGGACAGCAATTATCGGCCTTTAATAAAAGCAATAGCTAACAGTTTGTTAGGACACTGAACAGTGGTAATGAAAGATTATATTTTCCGACTGCCTCGGTGGCGCAGTTGTAATGCGTACGCTTTACGACTGAGGCTGACGCTGAGGTCTGGAGTCTGGATTTGTGCCCGGTATGGCGATAGCCTTACCCCATCATTATCACATCATGGGACGGAGATAAACTCGGCGAAATGTGGGTGTACTAGTTACACCTCTGCCTACCCCTATGGGGATTCACTCACGCCTGTGTGTGTGTATATTTTCTGAGAAGAATGTACAATCATATTTTTATAGCAGGGTCAGTTGATTGCAAGTGGTCTCCACTGATCATGGACACCAACAATACTAGAAGAATCATGGATGCGTTACCGACTTTTTAAAGGAACGAAATAATCAGGGTAGGGAAGGAATCTAGGTAAGGAAAGGGAGGGGGGTATTTAATATGCATATACTCGAAATTCAAAATTATTAAAATTTAATTAGTTGAAAAATGTAACGATAAGATTTCTGAAGGACAGTAACAAAATTGTGAGCGTTATTAAATCTCTAATATAAAATGGGCACCTATAGAATATTATGCCACATATAGGCATGTTTATCAATTAATTTCTTTGGAATCTTATTCCAGCAATAGGTAATTTAAATCCATTCCTTTAGAAATCGTTAGTCCCAGAAACCTAATAAATAATTATAAATCCAACATTAAAAAAATATCTTAACAAATCACTCGAAATCACACACAATAAAAAATCACAACTTTAATATTCTGACTATCAAATAACCTGTACCTATAGAAATCAGTCATTAATTCAATACCCATTACCCACAAACACCAATCATGCAATTAAACAAATATTATGCTAAAAACCTCACGTAGAAACTCTCACAACAAACAATACCAAGATATTCGAAATTTTCTAAATACCGAACAAAGCTTTTTTCTTAATTAATTAAGTCGCAAATTGATTACTTTCGACGGCCAGGAAGGAATAAAAAGCGGGGTAGGTACGGGGTAGGTAGGGGTGTATCGTGCCCCGCCTTACGTTGCGAGTGGGAAATGTGAAAGCAGACACACGAACCCCGCTGCTGCTCCGGTACTGACTGCAGAAAACGTGTAATTAATGAGGTTTAATAAAAATAAATGTCTTGTGTATGCAGGACAGGTTTGCAAGTCTTTGTTATTCTGTTTGGTAAAGGGGGTTAGGTTGGGAGTGGACATACGCCCAATGTCGACACTTTTTAACAATTAATATGTCGAAAGTACTTCTTGTCATGCATCAATAAAGGTAAAGATAAAGATATAAAAATATTCTTATTTGTATGAACATGAGTACACACATGAGTATGCAAGATATTCAAGAGATTCGGTGCTGCAGTTGTAATGCGTACGCGGTACGACTGCGGTGTTGAGTTCTCTGCTTCGATTCCCGGGTCGAGAAAAGTGATACTGGGTTTTCCTATTACGAAATTCCCAATATCAGCCCGGAGTTTATAAGTGTGCCCGGTATGGCGATAGGCCACATCATGGGACCTATAGGCGGTTTCACTTGAATCAACTCATCAGCTGACTTGAATCAACAAAAGCTGTATAGTTTTTATTGATCAAATTGATTTAAAATCTGTTCAGATGGTTCAAATCACATGCCATTTAGCAGTGGATCCACTAAAATCGAACCATATGAACCCGTTATAAGACACCACATTAATCCATTTTAAAATGTTATAGGGAGCAGGAGTCCAGATAGCTATTTATATATAATATCTGTAACAATCTGTAGTATAAATAATATTGACAGCTTCCGCGGCGCAGTGGGGAAGTAACAGGCTGCGAAGCGAGAGGTCGTGCGTTCGATTCCCGCACTGAGACAAATGTTTGTGTGAGTCACAAAAATTTGTTTCGGGTCTGGGTGTTGTGGGATCACAAGTCCCTCGTAGTTCCCACGATACAGGTTTGCCTAGTGTGAGGTCAGGACTATGTGTGTGACCTTTGGGTGTATTTATTTATTTATTTACAACAAATAAATCGAAACTAAATCCAATTTCTAAACATTTCCGCGTACTTCTGTGCAGACCGTACGCGAGTCGGCCTCCGTGCCCGGCGTACTACTAGTTATTATTTACCGGCTTTATCATTTCGAAAATTTCATATTCCCGCACTTGGACGCTTGAGGTTTAAAAGCGTAAGGGGTGACGGGTGTCGGGAGGTAGAGGGTGTTCCGAGACTTTTTGCCTACAAACAGTACTAAGTACTCGCATGGGGGGTACCTACACCCATTGGGCAGGGGCTAAGAAATAATACGGCGCTGCATGCAAGAGGGGTGAGTGTCCAGTGTTTTTGCGAACGAAGGTTGCTTAATGACTATCGCATGCACTCTCGCATTATACATGTGTTTATGTGTATGTGTGTGTGCTTTCTGCAACAAGATTAGCCTTTATTAGGATTATGTGTATTTTTTAACCTATTTCGTAATGCATCCTTGCTTTGTATCGATGGATTGGATATCGTTCCACTGTAATGGATAAAACACATAGTTAAAGTTTAAATACCTTGATGGTGAAATGCATTTTAGAGGTAAATATGATGTAAGACTAACAAATCATCATAATTAGAACATAACTAGCATTCGCTCGCGGCTCCGCCCGCGTGTAGGGCCTTTTCTGGTATAAAAAGTAGCCTATGTCCTAGGCCAGGTCATGATCTACCTGTATGCAAAATTCATCTAAAACCGTTCAGCAGTTAAGGCATGATCGACTAACAAAGATCCAAATTCAAAACTCCCAAACTTTCACATTTATAATAAGTAGTACAATGACAACATTGTGTTAAAAATATTGAAATCACCTTCTTTGAATGAGGTATAAATGTATTTACGACCGCAATCTAAAATACAAAATACTACCGAAATCAATATTATTAATACCAAAATCTAAACATTAATAATGGCATCACATTATAATCGGTAAGACGTAGCAGCTACGACATTATTTTCGGCACTCGTAGCACTTGCTACGCCGTAGCGATATCAAACGCTCTTCATTGTAACAAGCGTAGCAATACGCGAGCGTAGTGCCATTCTACGTCTTCGCATACGGCGCTCGAACGCGTAAACTACATATTAAGGCGTAGTCTCTGTAGGCCAATTCTCGTAATTTTAAATGTTCAAAATATCATTCCGATCTAGTCTCAGCGTCAAGAAAGTTGCGTATTACGTCGTATTGGCAAGCGTAGAGCGCTTATATTCACGTAAGAGAATATTACAATGTGTGCACAAACGGTTGCAACGCGTTTGTCATATTAAATGAAGCCTTTAGCCGATAATTGCCTCACTTCGTTAGTCCAGTTCCTTGTAATATAGGATCAGTTTTTATTAGAAAAAAAACGTGTCGGTGTGCACGTGTTTGTTCAATTATTTATCTAATAGATATCAAATTAATTTTATTAATTTTTCAAAATAATTTTATATACAATATATGTAATATTGTGTAGGTCCACTGTTTTCTCGTTCGGCAAATTAAAAATATTGTCACTTTAAAAATAATGTGTTCCATTGTTGATCAAAGCATTGCGCAACGACTGCTTTTCAATGCTGTTGGACTAGCTCCTAACTAACTAATAATAATTATTATAATAATAAGCCCTTGTTTCACTATATTTGAGTAAATTTTACTCGTGAAATAAAACACGTTTACTCGCAAAAGTCACACTGTGATATACCGGCAGAAAGAAAGTAACCGTCTTATACATTAACCGTTCGTAAAATCTTAGACGTCATGTAACAGGACCCATGCTTCATAAGACAACTAGCAACCGCAATATAGGTCCCAAAATAAACATTACAAGTAACACAATCTAGGCATCCATTGAAGGAGGGGTGAATTCACTAGTGTACGTAATAATTAGTACGGTGCGGTGTCTCAAGGTTATACAGAGTTGAGATATACGCAGAATGGCATGTCTGGCTCTAAGTGATGTCGACAATGTACTGCATATCTCTATATATTAATAGCTGTTGCCCGCGGCTCCGCCCGCGTGAATGCCTATTTCCAGGATTAAAGTAGCCTAGTGGGCACCCCCGGTGAGAAACAGGCTTGACAAAAATACTAAAATGACTATTAAAAAATAGGGGTTGATCGTAGAGGTTGAATATTTAGGGTTGTACGTATTTTTTATTGCTGTATCATAAAAAATAAAAACAAAAACAATTGTCTAAAAATCAAATAAGAAATTAAGGGGTCGACCACCCTTAACATTTAGGGGGATGTAAAATAGATGTTGGCCGATTCTCAGACCTACCCGATATGCACACAAAAATTAATACAAATCGGTCCAGCCGTTTCGGAGGAGTATGGGAACAAACATTGTGACACGAGAATTTTATATATAAGACTAGCTGTTGCCTGCGGCTCCGCCCGCGTGAGTGCCTATTTCCAGGATTAAAGTAGCCTAGTGGGCGCTCCCGGTGAGAAACGCGCTTGACAAAAATACTAATGTCGCTATTAAAAAATAGGGGTTGATCGTAGAGGGTTGAAAATTTATATCTCAGACCTACCCGATATGGAAACAAAATTTCATACAAATCGGTTCAGCCGTTTCGGAGGAGTATGGGAACGAACATTGTGACACGAGAATTTTATATATTAGATTTATCAAGTGTTTTTTTTTACAGCAAATGCCGGCAAACGAACCAGTGGGTCACCTGATGGTAAGTGATTTCCGTCGCCCATATACCCTGCAAATACTTATCCAATAGTTTTTTTAAGCATTATCATCCATTACTGTAACATTATTGTTGATATTTATATAAAACAAAATCAATAATACTAAAAGATTAATCAATAATTTAAGGCAAAAATTCTATTCATGAAATGTCTATTTCTAATCGACGTTTCTGTAACCAATGAATTTACTTTTAAGATTGTTTCACTAATATAATGAATATACTTTTGGAAAGATTTTAGAATAATCGTGTAAATGGGCCACCGACATCATAGGCTCAAAGCCAACTTCAACTACACGTAGTACACTCTGCTGATTAACGGACGAGGCAATGAGGGAACTTGGTTCTCGTTGCGTGTTTTGAGGGTCTGACGGCGGGTTATTCCAAATATATGGTATACCAAAACCAAATACCGTCAAATATATGGTACGAGAAGGTGGAACCTGGTATTAAATCGGGAAAACTCCAGGCAGAAAGAAAGAAAAAATTTGGTCAATTCACACGTGGTAGAAGTGAAACCTTCAACAATTTTGGCTTCAAGATAATAAGACGAATGTACAATTTCAGGAAGAGGATAATTGTAGGTTTTAGTTTAGTAATGATCATAGTGATACAAAGTTTGATAATTATTTTACATTTTATTCGTATACGTTATTCAGATTATAGATTTATTCAGACTCAGAGCTTACATTTTCGATAAATGATAAGATGAAGAATTTTATTATAAAAATGATAAAAAATCTCGACAAACGTATAATACGTACACGTATACAAAACACCACGGTTGTTGTGATGCCTTTTCTCAAGCTTTGTACTACGCATGCGCGCACAACTGTATAATGCTTCCTATCTCATTTTCTCCCTCGTTAAATCTTATAAATTTATATGTCTGTCTCTTTTTACTGCGTAAACGTAAACAAAACACCACGGTTGTTGTGATGCCTTTTCTCAAGCTTTGTACTACGCATGCGCGCACAACTGTATAATGCTTCATATATCATTTTCTCCCTCGTTAAATCTTATAAATTTATATGTCTGTCTCTTGTTACTGCGTAAACGTATACAAAACACCACGGTTGTTGTGATGCCTTTTCTAAAGCTTTGTACTACGCATGCGCGCACAACATGCATGCGCGCACAACTGTATAATGCTTCCTATCTCATTTTCTCCCACGTTAAATCTTATGAATTTATGTGTCTATCTCTTTTTCGTTTCATCGACTTTCAAATCACAACGATGCTAAAGAAGATTTCACTTCAAAAAATAAGTCATTAGATTATTATCATTAGTATGTTTAAAGTTGTATTCATGAATGTACATTTATACTGTCAATATTTTGAATGTTTTAATCCATATCTCCGGCATTTCTCAACAGATTTTAATAATTATATTCAACAAGACATACATCTAAGTTATAAGATTTATAAAACTTCTGATATACATTCGATATCGATTCCAAACGATAAATACGAGAATAACAGAACCCTACAACTGATTAGCCACTGGTGAACACAATACCCCATTTCAAAGTCCAGTCCAAAGCGTTTCTAAATAAAACCACAGGGAAGGCAGGGTAGGGGCACACGAGTACCCCATCCCATCACGGTGGTAGTATTTTTTAATGAAACTTGCGGCGTCAGGCGGGCGTACTGCGCCGTATTAATCTTAGCCGACGGTAACCTCGAGCTCCCTCTAGGCGGTGCCCAAGAACAGTCATGGGGTGAATTTTTACCCCGATTTTTAGTATTCCGCTGGCTAGGAAACGGTAGAAATATTTTTGCGTGGAAAACGCGTCCACGTTTTGTGTATTAAAGTGTGTATGCTAGTCAAGACTTTGACAAGACTTTGAAAGTATTTTCTGTTATCTGTAGTTAGAAATGCTGAAGTTTGTATACGCACTCACGCCTGTAATCCCCGCAAGGGTAGGCAGAGGTGTAACCAGCATTTCTCCGTCCCTTATGTGATAGGGGGCGAGCCTATTGCCATACCGGGCACAAATTTCCAGACTCCGGGCTGATACTGAGTATTTCGTAATAGAAAAACCCAATACCACTTTACCCGACCCGGGGATCGAACCCTAGACCTCAGCGTTACCCTCAATCGTAACGCGTACGCATTACAACTGCGCGACCGAGGCAGTCTGAAGTTTGTGTCAAAATAAACTAATCCAGTTTGTACTCTGGAATTACATACTAGGGTTGCTACATATTACAACATAGTACAAATGCCGGCAATGTTCTATTTTCAAACCCAGACAAAAAGGGTGGTATAAGTTTGTATATAGCATCGTAGCCGGACCGATTTAAAAGCGTTTTGTTATTTGGAAACTGGTTAATCGAGTTAATGGTTTAAAAAGGGTTCTTAGCTGTGTGTTTTTGTTTATATAGCGTAACCCGGCAAACGAACAAGTGGGTCACCTGATGGTAAGTGATCTCCACCGCCCATGTACGCCCATAATACTAGTAGAATCATGGGCGCGTTGCCAACCATTAAGAAATGGGATAATTGAGGGGTTGGGAAGGGTAGGGGCATTTGGGCCTCCGAATATCCCACTCACCGTAAGAAACGCAGCAGTAAGCTGTTACTTTACGTCGGTTTTCTGTGAGACAGTGGTGGACCCGGTCGAGCCGTTTTCACGCTATAGACAAAATTGTCTACAACGTGGCTCTACCACTCTACAAATCTCTCAGCCGTTTAAAAATTACACATCTTTTTCTAACAACGTCGAGAGGTTTAACGGTTTGGTTATTCTAATATGTATATGTGAATTATTGTACTCGTATCGATCAAGTGTATAATAATTCACTTTTTATGTGAATTTATGACTAATTGATGATCGTCAAATATTAAAGATAAAGCTTTTTCTATGAAACTACATGCATACGCTCTCACGACAGTACACCCACAGATAGGGACAGAAAACACTGCCAAACGTGGGTGCACTAGTTACACCTCTGCCTACCACTACAGGGAATAAGGCGTGAGTGCGTATGCATGTAATTTGCCACCGTTTTGATCAAAAAGTAAAATCATTAAAAATCTTCCAAACTTACTTATATAACGACGTAAAACAGGCAAAAGCAAACTTTAAAAGCTTTTAATGGATATTTTAGTGTTTATCGATGTTTATTATTTATGTATCAGAATTTGTGTATTAAACAGAAACCCATAAAAATAGATATTAATCCACCTGTGAATTAATAAAAAAATTACACCATTACAGTGCATTACAGGAGTAAAGTTACTGCAAGACATATCCATGGCCTAGTAGCTCAACCTATGGTCAAAGAATTTATTTCTCAAAGAATTACAAATTCACTTACAGAGAAAATATACTTAAAATTAAACAATATGTGCCATTAGGCATGGCGAGTTTATATGTTTCGTTTTTATAATAAGTAGTTAGCAATCATAATATTTACATACATACATACGCACTCACGCCTGTAATCCCCGAAGGGGTAGGCAGAGGTGTAACCAGTACACCCACATTTCGCCGAGCGTATTTCCGTCCCTTATGTGATAGGGGGTGAGCCTATCGCCATACCGGGCACAAATTCCAGACTCCGGGCTGATTCTGAGAATTTCGTAATAGAAAAACCCAATACCATACCCGACCCGGGGATCGAACCCGAGACCTCAGCGTTGACCTCAATCGTAACGCGTACACATTACAACTGCGCCACCGAGGCAGTCAATAGTAAGATATTAGATAGGTAGTGGATACGTAATTATAAAGATTAGGTGGGTAGGAAGAAAACTAAGGCCTATGTCACAGTGGGACAAAAGGCACAAGACGACAATTTATTGGTATATTATGTTGAATTGTAGTAGTTTTATTATTATTAAATTAATTTTAATTGAGTATTATTGGTTTTATTGTGTTAGAAATATTTGTATGTCTACTTGTGTATGTAATGAGTTATGGTGACAATAGAACCACACAATATAACAACCTAAAAAATAAATCTATCTGGCCCATTTGCAAATACTTCCAAGATGTTAGCAGTTGGCACCAAACGTTTGCCAAACGTCCTCGCCAATTAATTCACTTCGTTTTATCAAATTCTCTAAAATAAAACTTTAACTTTTTAAGTTGTTGATATCATGGAAAAGACATGGGTGTGTGTGGGGACATTGTGCTATAAGAAATGATACCCCCCTGTTATCCCCGAAGGGGTAGGCAGAGGTGTAACCAGTACACCAACATTTCGCCGAGCGTATCTCCGTCCCATGATTTGATAAGGGGCGAGCCTAACTAAAATCGACGAAATGTGGGCGTACTAGTTATATCTCTGCCTACCCTTTCGGGGAGTACAGACGTGATTGCGTGATTATGATTGCCTGACCTGGAATTTGAACCCAAGAGCCCGCTGGTTACTCGGTTTAAGTACGTTACCTCTACACCAATGAAGCGATCATTATTCATTATTAAATACACATTAGACACAATAACACTTAAAATGTTTGTCCGCCACATCTTCTTTCTGCCTCTTTTTTATTAGCTTGAATGACGAGACGAGCAGATCGCTCGCCTGATGTTAAACGTCACGCTTGCCCATAAACAGAAGCATCGTCATACAGAAATCTGGATTACACAACACTGCATGGGACTGAACCTGGCTCGTCATCCCAACATAAGATGTTAAGTCTCATAATGCCCAGTAATTTCACTGGCTTCAATGTCGTTCAAACTAAAATACAACAATGCTTACACACTGTTGCTTGGCGGCAGAAATAGACAAAGCGGTGGTACCAACCCAGACGGCCTCTCGCATACGACAGACTTACCTTGTAAACCACACCATTTGTCCTCCACATAATTAAAAATATTCTGACATGGCCAAGGGGACCCCTTTAGACATTATAATTCATACGATAATGCAGTAGGTCCTTTGAGCCACTTTTTAGTAACTATTCCGGACACCAATCTCCGCCGCGTCGGACGCGACGGCTCGCGTCAAAAACGTCTTTTATTTCCCATTTTGGCGGGAAATGAGAAAATTACACAGTAAAAAAAGCGTCTCGATCTTCGGACGGTGCAAAAAAACCGAAAAGGAAGCGAGCGACCATTAGGGTATTATCGAAGGGGGGAGGGGAAAATCAGAAAAAAATTGCCCCAAGCCACCCTTTCCTTTTCGTGAGCGTCGCCGGCCCCCGCTTGGGGTACATTAGACCCCCGGATGGGCGGCACATGTGTGGGTGGCGATGGCCCCCGCAGGTGAATTTGGAAATTAAACTTGTAGTATTTAGTAGGTTAGACATGGTTGGTGTAATCGGCATGGCGTGCTCAAGATATGTTTCCACGAATGAGTAATTGGTTATACAAGCAACATAAAAAAAGATAGAAAGATATACATACATACATACATACGCACTCACGCCTGTAATCCCCGAAGGGGTAGGCAGAGGTGTAACCAGTACACCCACATTTCGCTGAGCGTATTTCCGTCCCTAATGTGATAGGGGGCGAGCCTATCGCCATACCGGGCACAAATTCCAGACTCCGGGCTGATACTGAGCATTTTCGTAATAGAAAAACCCAATACCACTTTACCCGACCCGGGGATCGAACCCGTGACCTCAGCGCTGACCTCAATCGTAACGCGTACACGTTACAACTACGCCACCGAGGCAGTCAGAGAAAGATATATCTATAATATATCTTTATCTATATATTATGTTAGGTCATGAAACAAACGACATTCCTTTTGTATATCTATGGGATCACTATTGTGTTTTTTTTTATTTACTAGGCTTTGCCCATTTTTTTCCACAAAACATAAAATAAAAAAAAAACTTAAAGACCGACGAATATGAGACATATCTTACTTTCTTCCCCACATTATTCTGCATCGATTGGTATCGGTCTCGACCCCATACCCCCAGCGGTTTCGGAGGAGATAGCGTGACAAGCTTTTGGCAGCGGCGGCAGAGGCGGCGCCAGTTCCTTTTTTTTTAAGATTATAGAGAAGTAGTTTGAAGTATGTTTAACCACCTCAAAAAACAAAGGTTCTCAGTTGTTCTGTATTTACAACGTGTAACATAAAGGTGTGGTCATATTCAAGGGTGCGAACAAACAACACGCCGTTACTAAACAACCACCACCACCCGCCACACCACCATTACATATTCTTATTTATTAGCTTGAATAAAAAAAAAGAATATTTTTTTATTAGCTTCAGTGACGAAACTAGCAGGTCATTCACCTGATGGTTAACGCAACGCCTGCCCATAAACACATACAACACCACACAGAAATTTGAGTTAGTTTAAAAGCACTGCATGGCACTAGACTGCGCTCAACACCTTCATTTCATTTCATTTCATTTCATTAACACCTCGAGACGTAAGATGTTAAGTCTCATAATACCGAGTAATTGCACTGGCTTCAATGTCCATACATACAGCTTATAGTGACATTTTATGTACCGGATCTTTTCAATATACAGACTTAATAAAATTTAACGTTTATTTTATTTTAATCACTAAGATCGATCACATCACTATTCATTATGAACGACACTCAGTTTTTAATAAGCGTGAATAACGTGTACGTAATTTTACGGGCATACATACGTAACTTGTAATTTAAACACAAATTTATGTTACAACTCACTGCCTCGGTGGCGCGGTTGTAATGCGTACGCGTTACGATTGAGGCTAACGCTGAGGTCTCGGGTTCGATCCCCGGGCCGGGTAAAGTGGTATTGCGTTTTTCTATTACGAAATGCTCAGAATCAGCCCGCAGTCTAGAATTTGTGCCCGGTATGGCGATAGGCTCGCCCCCTATCACATCGTGGGACGGATACGCTCGACGAAATGTGGGTGTACTGGTTACACCTCTGCCTACCCCTTCGAGGATTACAGGCGTGAATGCGTACATTTATGTTACAAATAAACACGGAAAGAGCCTCCGTGTTTATTCAACAAACTAAAAAAGTTGGTATATCTTCTAGAAGTACTTTAAAGACTTCATTCTTGGGTTTTCCATCTATGAACTTGGCTTAATACAGCCGACGACCCTCTTGTAAACTATTATCAGCTGTACCAACACAAAACACCAATTCATAATACCTGCTTTTAGACAAATACTTTTAAACTAGTAATCATACAATTTACCGAAATGACTGCATCAAATAAATGTTGACTATTGTTTTATTTTAAATAACACTAAATTTAAATGAAAGAAGGTCTAAAATATCACTGCTTATATTTAGTGTTGTCCAAAATTGCAAGGTGATATCGACGTGTTACTCATTCGATACAAAAGAAAATACTTTATTTATGTCCTAGCAACGCAATCACATCGCACATTGCTTAAATTTGACCACACCTTTCTATATAACACGTTGTATTTTTTATGTTTATTGACGAGTACCTCCGCCAAACATGAAAACCTTTCACTAATAGAAAGCTTCATTATCTCCAAATGCCTGTAAGTCCAAACTAATCAGATATTTTTTTTTAATACAATTTATAAGTTTGACGCGTGGGAGGAACCGTGAGCAAAAGATAGTAAAATAATAAATAACAAAACATAAAACGTTTTAATTCTCGCTTAAAGCTAATTAGATACATTTTCATTTATTTATAAACTCTTTATTATATCCTACATACGCACCCACGCCTGTATTCCCCGAAGGGGTAGGCAGAGGTGTAACTAGTACACCCACATTTCGCCGAGCGTATATCCGTCCCACGATGTGATAGCGGGCGAGCCTATCGCCATACCGGGCACAAATTCCAGACTCCGGGATGATACTGAGCATTTCGTAATAGAAAAACTCAATTCTACTTTACTCGACCCGGGGATCGAACCCGAGACCTCAGAGTTAGCTTAATCGTAACGCGTACGCATTACAACTGCGCCACCGAGGCAGTCATATCCTATTAGGCGAGAAAATGAAAAATACAAAAGAAACGTAAAAAATAAAAAGTACAAATAAAGGTCATATCCGCTAACTGCGATTTTTTTCAGACAACCTTTGCATGGATTGTATAAAGTTGGAGAAACAATGGGCGATAGTCAAGTTTTTGGGGAGAACAGCATGCTTTTACACACTATGTACATATTATTGTGTAATTATGTACTGTAGTATATTTTTAAATAATTTTATGTGCATTATAAATTTTTAAAGCGTATTACGAATTTTTGACATATACATTTATATTATGTAATTGTTTTTTTAATATATAAATAGATTTTTATAATATATTCTTATATAAAAAAGCAATTACATAATAAAAAAATTAATTAAATTTAAATTGTTTATTTACTATTTCGTGAGAAGAAAACATAACAAAAAAATCTTGAAAATATTTCCCTGAAATCCTTTTGCAGAAAATTAATAGTTAGGTTTTTATTTCTAAATTGATTTTATTACCATACATCACCCAGTAAAGTTATAATAATACATCCGATTACCTGAAGTGTTCAGGGATAAAAAGCCAGCAGCGCATGACACAACCAAGTTTTTTTCTGTCCGTATAGAAGTTTTTTTATTATACACCCAATGGTCACAAAGATTGTTACACTAGAATAAATAATCACATTTTCCTGACCTGTATCATTTCTATCGTTAATAACTTTTTCTCGCGGCTCTGCCTGTGCGAATATCTTTTTAAAAAATTGAGGTATTCTATGTCCTAATCCCCTTGTCTACCTGTGTCTCGTATTTTACCCAAATCCGTTTAGCCGCTAAGGCGTTATTGATTAAAAAATCCAAATTCGCAAACTCACAAACATTTTTAAAACTATTTGGATGGTAGGATTTTACGACTAAGATTTAAATAATCTCTAACTTGTTACCATCCTAGGTAACAATAAATTTGTTAAATTAGATCCAATAAACACAGTAGTATGCACTTAGGCAATATTTGTCCATTTCAGAAATAGGAACTCGTGATTATGATGATTTAAATACAGACATATTACGATCAGACTTGGATGGTATTTGCTTTCTATATGGCATTACCTCAGCTAATGCCAGGGTCCGCCTTCCCACCCCTTATCCTTTTCGCCCGAATTTGAGCATCCTCGGTAGCGAGACCATGGTCCCTCATGTCTCTAATACGTCTATAGTTAATTATATTTGTAAAAAACAAAGATTGCCAAGGCGCATAATTCAAATCGTAGATGTGTAAAACGAGTACAAAGAAAACACCACCAAAATTAAAAGTGAAAAATCTTTATGGTAGCAATAAAAACAAGTCAGTACGTAGTTTTTATGTGCTCGTAAAACCATACCCCCCGTTTAGGCTCTAGCCCCTACCGCATCCACACTTCACGTAACAAATGAAGGCACTGCCTTATAGTCGGGTTTTACTTAGTTACCATATATAATAATAAGCCCTTTATTTTCTGAATTGTTTTCTGTTAGTTTGTATATTAAAGTATATCTCTTGAGCCCAATTCTTGTATTTAACTGACACCGCGAATGAATTTAACCGAACTGAGATTAGATTTTGATTTGACAAAAATATGGGATTCTACTCCTCTTTAAGTTCAGTCCGGTGTGAATATAATCTCATCTCGATCTCATTGCAATCTCAATTCAGTCACAATTTTGACGGTTATATAAGGACATGTGTCATTTAAAAATATTAGCAGAATACTGTTTTGGCTTCAGTCAACTTTTATTCTACTTTCGATCTCATTTCGATCTATGTTCATATTTGACGGTGATAATTGGCTTATGAGAATACCATTTGCAACTTTCTTGACATTAAGACTAGAACGGAATGATATTTTGAACATTTTAAATTACGAGAATTAGCCTCCTTAATTCAGCATGCCGCTTGGCAAAGGCCTCCACTAGCTGTTTCCATTGTAGTTTATCACGAGCCACTCTCCTCCAGTTAGGACCTGCTGTCAGTTTTAACTCATCCTCCCATCTCCTTTGTTGTTTTCTTCTACTCCGTTTGCCATCTCTGGGATACCAATCTGTTATTATTTGAGTCCACTTTTCATGTTTATCCTCATCATGTGGCCTGCCCACCTCCACTTTTGCTGGTCAATTCTGGTCAAGATATCTGTTACGTTTGTTTTGGCTCTTAATTGTTCATTTCGTATTCGGTCTATTTTGCTCCTGTTCCTTTGTTCCTGACATACTTCGTTACCATACCACCATCGAAATAATATAACAAGAACGATAACTCTTATATGAATCTACCAAAAAATACGGCTCCACTTACTTACACCTGCAAAGGTAAAATCACACGTAACACTCATACACGTAACAAAAAAATAATGAACGTTAAAAATCAACTTTATTTCATAAAAGTTAATGTCTAAATATTAAATTTCTAAATCGACATACGAAGTACTGCACCGCGCAAAAAAATAAACGTATTAAATGTCAACTACAGATCATGAATAAATTTTTATGAATGAACAAGCTGCACAGACTTTTATAGTCCCGCCTCGTTGTACAGAGTTTTGGTGGGGTCATGTTTTTGCGTGAGCTACTTTTCTTGTCACCTTATTTCGAATACACAATATACATCTCAAAGCCTGCCTTTCTTTCTGCTTGGCGTTATCCCGGCTTAATCCCAGGGTCCACCTTCTCATCACGATTTGTCGGTGATTTGATAAGGAACGATCCGCCGTCGGACCCCATCAACCTGCAACAGGGACCAAGTTTCGCCAATGCCTTGTCCGTTAAAAGTAGAGTGTACTATGTGCAGGTCAGGTTGGCTTCGGGCCTAAGATGCCGGAGGCCCATTTCAATGACACACGTGGAAGACGTTTTAAAAATATTATATGCCCTCATTTGAACTGGGACATCTTTAACACAACTTTAAAGCCTAAAACTAAGATTATTAAAGGTGGATTTCCAATGGTAGTGTCATGCGTTAGGGTCGCAGCGTCAAAGACGCCGCGTCTGCGCGTTTTTCCTCCCAAAAGGCATGAAATTAGAAAAGAAAGAACCTTCGACATGTATGCACTAGAATAGTATTCCTTATAAAACGTTTTAATAAAAATAAAACCAACTCGAGAAACTAAAATTAACCAACGACTCAAAAAGCTCAAAAGCTCTGGCCGAAAGTCTTAAGTCCAAGTCCGACCCCTGTAAAAGCCTTGAGCCAGCGAAGTAGCTGTCAAATATTCTGGCTTCAGCGCTAAAAGAACTCGCCAACTTATCCGGCAAAGTTGTAGATGTGAGCTAGCAGTTGTTCCAAATTCGACAAAAATCTAAGCAAACTATGTTTACTACTAGTTAAAAAATGGTTTTAACGATCGTTATTTCGATTTTGATTGAATAAATAAACATATTTAAAAGAAATTCTTTCTTTCGTTTTTGTACCTGCCCTTATCCCACTCGCAACATGTTTTTTACAAAAATATTTGGCTTGTAGTTATTACGACCGGCCGCCTACCTGACGTCAACCCCTCTGGAGAGAAAACACCTATTTGTGGATCACACAACATTTTATGTCGGTACTCGGTCTGCCGCAGCCGGCTACTCGACCACTGCGCCACGGAGGCTGTCAAATTATTTAATTTATTTATTTCCAAAAAAGATTTAGTACACGCCAGTTATTCACGACGGTCACCAGGAGCACATGACATTTCAGGAGTTAAACTTTCAAAAGGAACCCAGAGGGACGCTAACGAGAGCATCTAGACACGCGTCAATATCAAAATAATTCATATGTGACAATAATTAAGAGGTTTTGGTCCCTCCCGGCCCTGAGGGTACGGGGTGGCAGGCGGAGGGGGAAGAAACCCCGTAGAGCGTGTGTGACGCCCCGTAGACCTCGGCGACCCTATTCGCAAGCAGGGTTCCGTGGTATGGTTCTAGCAGATATTGGGTTCTACACGAGTTTCATTTTTTAAACAAAGAACATATTCGAATAAAAAAAAACATATAAACTTTGCCTGCACATATTTTATTATTATATAGAATAGTTTTGTATGTTTTTACATGCGAAAGAATATAATACGAATATCGATATAATCGATTGAAAAATGTGGCCGCAAATAATATTACTATCTCCCTTGCATGCCTGTATCGCAATGGTGATGACGTCATGGTCGTCCTCATACTTCTTCCACCACATTTAAAATGATTTTATCACATCATGGATACCACGTGTGGATGTACTGGTTACATCTCTGCCTTCCCCTTCGGGGTTTATAGGCGTGAGTGCGTATGTAGGTACTCGTATGTAGTAAGTTAACAACTTTTTTTAGACTTTTATTGCCAGTAATCAGCACTCCATACTTAATATAATTTTTTATTTGTCTTTCTGACTTGTGTGCCATCAACTGCAATCCATCATCTATCTAAGATCTATCTACTATTTTACAGCCAGTGAAAGTAAAAAAATATCCACATTCCATTTTCAAAATACATTTTGTAAAGACGACTGTAGTAAAAACACCTTTTCATAATTCCATGTTCACATACAACGCTGCGACTCTGTCTTTGGCCGTATGCCAGCTCAGCCAGTATTTTGTACTTTAACCAGCGTTACCTAATCGAATCCCATGAGTAAACTCCTGGCTGAACGTGTAAGGTATTTTCATAGTTATATATTCCAGGTAGATATTTTTCAAAGGCAAATATTGTGGAAAAAGGGACTTTTCCACGTTTCCCATCAAGCGTGCGACCTGCTCGTCTCATCATTAATACTTTTAACCCCCGACAAATAGAAGGGTGTTATAATTTTGACTCCTTTGTCTAACTGTCCGTCTGCATGTTTTTATGTGTGTGTACCTGGGGGGCTAGCATGAGCAGACGAGAATCTCGCGCGCGAGTAAGAAAACTATCGTCGACAAATAACTCAGATACAAGTGACTTCATTGGGTAAAATTACGTCGTCATATAAGTGTAACACTCATTGTTATAAACAAAATATCACAGAGAAATAAAAATAACTATTTTCTCTAACTTTTATCTCTTCTTTTGACATAAAGAGTCTTATGTGCAACTATGGTTGCTTCGATAGACAGAAAAAGATAACTAGTTGTACTGGTTATTAGCTTCGATAGACATAAAAAGATAACCAGTTATACTGGTTATTTCACGACAAAAGGAGTCGACAAAATTTTCTCAAGACAGCGTATGTTAAGCCCGCAGGCTACGTTTTTAAGTGTTTTTTTTTACATTTTTGAACATAATCATGTGACTTTACGTAGTATAGGTTAGATAGTATAGATAGATGGCCGTGTTATCGATTTGAACGCGTTTTTATTTATTTTAAAGCAAGTTAAACCGATATGGTGGTATTTTAAAAGAAAATTTATTCAGTCAGTTAGAAAACAAGGATCTCCTAATTGACGTTGAAGATTATATTATGAAAACGAAAGATGTATACTACTAGACAGGCTGTTTAGAAGTAAAATTGTGTCACAAAACGCGGGAGTTTGACAGCTCACAAACAGGGAGCGCGATAGGGGTTCTAGTTGAGAGTAACTCAATGGTAATATTGAGTTAAGGTCAATTGACCGCAACTTATTGGTACAATTTCTATGTACCGCGCAGCTTATCTAGTAGTATACATTAAAGTATTTGATTAAAACATATTTAATAAACTACAAACTATATGGACACGAAACATCACAGTAACGTATTCCTAATAACTGGCCACACCTCGCCACGGGGACCAAAATGATTATTTAATAGAAAGCGTCGGACCCACACACCCCCTAGGCGGTGGGCCGGGGGGACACGGGACCCTAGAAAAAGTTTCGCCGCTACGTCTATCAAACTAAGGGACCGGACAGAAAAACTGTGGACGTGGTGTGAGATAAAAAAGAAATGGTTATTTTTTTTACTAGCTTTTGCTCGCAACTCCACTCGCGGGAAAATCTGTCTTATCCTCAATGAAAAACACATCTTGATGTTCTTAGTACTTCAATAATTTGGTAGAGAGATGTATATATAATACATCTATATTGGATTGGATATTATATTGAATTATGAGAATACCATTTGCACCTTTCTTGATACAGAGGTTAGATCGAAATGATATTTTGAACATTTTTAATTACGAGATTTGGTTTTCAGTAGTGGTATAGTATAATACCAGATATTATATTATTTTGTATATTTATATAGATGTATATATAATTAAGATGGTTAAAAATTCATGTTTGTTAATACGTTCTTTATGTATTTTTATTCCATTCATCCGATTGCAATGAAACTTAGGTGAGTTGTTTTGAGCACAAAGGTTTATGTTAAAAAACGTTTGCTTTATATACAACGTGTTACAGAAAGGTGTGGTCATATTTTAGGGTCATTACATACACCTTACAATTCGTACTTATGTACCGGATCTTTTCAAAACCAAGACATCCAAAAAAATCACTTTTATTTTAATAACTCGTTTATTCAAATCGATAAGATTGATAACATCACTATAAATTATTATGAACGACACTCACTTTTTAATAAACTTAAATAAGATGTACATAATTCTATGGACATACGTACGTAACTTGTAATTTAAACACAAATTAATACCTGGAAGAGACTGTGCTGAAGACGATATAGGTACCGTCCTCTAGAAGCATTTTAATGTCTTTATTCTCGGGTCTTCCATCTATGAATTTGGCTTAATACAGTCGACGATCCTCTTAAAATCTGTTTTCTGTTGCACCAAACACAAAGTACCAATACTTGTTTTTAGTCAAATATAACATATTTTTTGAACTCGTAATCATACTTCATAAAATCAGAAATTGCCGAACTGACTGCGTCAAATAAATAATGACATTAGACAATTGTTGAATGTTTTTTTAATTATCAAATAATTAAATGAAAGGAGGTCTATAGTATCATTGTTTATCATTTAATGTTGTCCAAAGTTGAAAGTCGATATCGACATGTTACTCATTCGATAAAAAAGATAATTATATAATTATTGTCCTAGCAATGCAATCGGATTTGGTACTATGGGGGATAAAATACTTATACCCTACACTATACATTGCTTAAATTTGCCCGCCCCTTTCTATAACACGTTGTATATGTACCTACTTAGAAAGGAAAAAAGGCATAAAAATACATGCTAGGCACAGCACTTTACTTATAAAGCTCAGCTTACTTATAAAGCTACAGCTTCTTTATGCCTGGCGTTATCCCATCTAAATGCCAGGGTCCGCCTTCTCGTGCCATAGATTTGGCATTACTCTGACCCGCAACGGGGACCAAGTTTCGCCATTGCTTTGTCCATTAATCAGCACAATCTACCACGTGCAGTGACGTTAGCTTTGAGCCTAAGATGTTGACCACATACATTGTAGCTTCTTAATATGGCTAATTAAATAGTATCTCTAAAATAATTTGACTCGGGACGCTCGAAGGGCGCCCTGTCCCGCAATTTCTATGAACCCAAAACTAATACCGAGTCGTATGCGGTTTATTATAACAAGTTAGAACAAACGATTATGTGAATTTGAGGTACACTACCGCTACGTTATGCGCATCCTGTGTACACGCGACCTAATTCCCTGTTATGAAGTCTTAAAAGCCTAGTTTAGTTAGCAAATATACAATAGGATAGGGATGGGCTGTCTTAAACATTACTTTTAGGTGAGATTGTTAAAATCTTGAGTCTCTTCATGCCAAAAGCGTTACCATTAAAATGTCATTATTGAAACTCATAGGTGTGCGCTTATGAGTCATTTGAGGCACCGACCACCGTATACCATGAGTTGGGATTTATGAGGGATGATAACTTATTTTCATATTTTTTTTGGTGGGACCGATGGGTGGGTGGGACAGACTTTTCGAGGTCGATAAGGTTCTAAAAAATATCACCAGCGGCCAAAAGCACCAGGCGAGCATAAAATACATAGACATACGGTACATAGAAGGGGAGCAGATTACATAGGACAGACTCAGCTCCCGCGGGTGACAGTCTAACTTCAGTACCAGGAACGCATAAATTGCGGCATATTGAACACGAATATTGTTGTTTTTTATAAAGAAATCCTGTGTATGTAAATCTAGAGATTTTTATAGGTATGAAATATGATTTCAAAATAACTTTATATGATTTTTCAGTGTAGTCGGTGGAAGGTCTTGATTGACTGTTACTTGCATTGGTCTTAGGCCGAGAATAGAGGCTCGATTTCATCTCTATAGTATAGTCAGATCAAAGCATTGGAAGAAACTCGTGCAATACATTTATTTAAATATATAACAGCAGCGATAGTTCAGCGGGCAGTGGTACGGACTGTCGAGACGAAAGTGGCAGGTTCGAAACCAGCCTCAAGAGCATACACCTCTGATTTTTTTAAGTAACGTATTAATTGTTAATCATCACTTGCTTTAACGGTGAAGGAAACATTGTGAGGAAACCTGAGAAGTTCTCCATAAGAATTTCGAAGGTATGTAAATTCTGCCAACCCAAATATTATGTGAATTCACACTATATGAACCTGTATAATAGGTATCAGTAACTACGAGGAACTTAAGGTCCCACTGACACCCTGACTCGAAACAAATATTTGTGGATCACATAAACACTATTGTCTAAATGTATCCGCGTTTTTTTCCGCTGGGAAATTTCCAGCCCCGTGGGGAAGGGGAGTTCCCAGCCTTCCGACCCGCTTGACCAGGTCCCTAAACACAACCTAGGTTAACCTAGTGGGTGTCAGGAACTACGAGGGACTTGCGGTCCCACAACACCCAGACCCGAGACAAATATTTGTGAATCAGACAAACATTTATCTCTGTGCGGGAATCGAACCCACGTCCTCACGCTTCGCAGCCGGCAACTCACCAACTGCGCCACGGAAGCTGTCCCTGAGCTATTGCTTCTATCCCTTATTTATTGTATAATATATCTACACTAATATTATAAAAGGGGAAAGATGTATTTTTGTATGTATCGAAAAAACTTCAAAACTGCTGGACCGATTTAAAAAAAAATTACCGTTAGAAAGCTACATTATCACTGAGTAACAAAGGCTACTTTTTATCCCGGAAATGGCCGTTCACGCGGACGGAGCCGCGAGCAAAGGCTAGTATTTTATAATAGTTCTTTCGTTTAATTCAAATAAAGAAAAATATATAACTAAAATTGAACCAATCAACTCCAGAATTGAAATCGTTTTAGCGTGCAAACTATAGCAAAATTGTATTCCTGGAAACAAGTGAGTTTCTAGTTAAAAACCACAAGCATCTTAATCTTAATACGTTCAGCGAAAGTCCTGATTAATACGTATTATTGTTTATTTGTTTTATTATTTACTGTCTATAAATTTAAAACATTGCCTCATTGGTCTAGTGGCAGCGTACTAAGGTTGAGAACCGTGAAGTCCTAGGTTCGATTCTCAGCTTGGGCAATCACACTTTGTGTTTTGTGTTTTCGATTCGAAAAATCATACATGAATTGCTTTAGATTGGAATTTTTGCCCGATATGGCGATAGGCTCGCCCCCTATCACATTATGGGATAGAAATAAGCTTGGTGAAACGCGGGTGCAGCACTCGTTGCATCTCTGATAGACAGTTTTTTCTACAACATAAATGGGCCGGCTCTACCGGGTCGTTACCACTGGCTCACAGAAAACTGACTTGAATTAGTGGCTTGCTGCCGCGTTTCGTATGATGAGTGATATGTCCGGAGACCCAAATCCCCCCCCCCCCTCACCTTCATAATTCTTTGAGTAACCCTTTCCTTTAAGGTCAGTAATGCACCCATAATCCTCCTGGTATTTTGGGCGTACATAGGCAGTGGAGATCACTTACCATCAGGTGATCCACTTGCTCATCTGCCGGCCTATGTCATACAAAAATAGGGAATATCAAACCTTTAAAATGTAATAAATTAAGAAATGATCGTTTATGGTATCGAGAAACTATAGTTTTTTAAGCTAAGCTACGTAGCATTAACAAAAACAAACACAAAGGTAAGAAAAATAACATTTGAGGACAATTACAGACTGCCAATTATGATTCGAATTACTGGTAAATCTTTTTGTAACTTTCTTAGTTAGAAAAACATTCGGAAGGAATTAGATCAGTGCCTGTTATGGCGATAGAATCACCTTCTATTATCATGAGATGAGCTTGGCATTTGACAAAATACTTAGGCGAAAGACCTTAATGAAACCTACGCCTTTTTATTTTAAGCAGTTTAAAGTGTCGTAACTAGTAAAATAATTCTGTACCACTATAAAAACCAAACAATTAGGTCAACACAGATATATAGAAGTTATTTTAGCGTTGCGTGCCCACTAGTGTAAGTTAGCAGCGCCGGGGGAGGCCCCCCTACATGTGAACGCGGCGCCTTGCAGCCGAGTGTGCTGCTAATTCCGTTAAAATTCTCCGACGGTTATGCTCGCCTGGTGCTCTGTAAGTAGGGTAAATGACAACGGGGTGGGTTTTAAGGTATGAAAACAGGCTTGGCAAGGTAGCGGGAGCGAGGGTCGGGTAGATAAGGTACCTAATATTACAAAAGGTGGTATCTATACGATATGCAACGGAACAGAGCTTTTCCTTTGTTCAAATTTAATAATTGAATCGGTTTCCTTAAAACACGATATATTTCTGAATTATATATATACTATACAATAAAGTATAATCAATAAAAAAAGTTAGTAAATAATGACATAACACAAAAATACGGTTATAATAAATCTTTAAAAATCGAAACAATTAATTCACAAAAATCTAGATTTCTTATATGTACTAAAATTTCTGAATGTCTCCCTAAAAAAAACGCTCTATTTTCTTAATATAACTCTGAATTTATATGAAACAAAAAAAACTGCATTCAAATCGGTCCATTCGTTTAGACGCTATGATGACACACACACACTTATCTCCAACTACACACAGACAAAGAGGATAAGCCAAGTTTATTCTGATTTCAATAAGGTTTTTAAAACTGGTTTTTCATAATGAAGTGTTAAGGATATTAAATTATACTTATTTTTTGTCAGGGGTTAAAAATATACAAGATGGTAGGTCCCTCGTATGCGAGGGGCCGATTGGGTTGGTACAACCGCTTTGTCTATTTCTGCCGCCAAACAATAGTTTGTAAGCACTGGTGTGTTTTGGTTTAGGGGCATTAAAGCCAGTGAAAATACTGGGCATTATGAGCCTTAACAATTAGTGTATCTGGGTGACGAGCGCAGTCCAATGCCATACAGTGCTTTGTTATTTAAAATTCTGTGTGATGTTGCTTCTATTTATGGACAGGCGTTGCGATTAACATCAGGCGAGCGGCCAGCTCGTTTCGTCACTCAGCCTAATAAAAAAAACAACAACTGTATGTCAGATACTTTTGTTTAAACCTTACTAATTTATCACCTATTATACTTATACCTATAACCTTAGAGTTTCATATCCCATAATGTCTGAAATACCCACCATCCCCCGGGCCCCGACACGTCTCCGCTTGTGGCGCACCGTACGCTGGGGTGGCTGCCACTTCGCTGGCACTTACCCCGCGACGCGAGGGCTGTGCCGTTTATACTACACGCTACCCTGTCTTGGCAGGTTTCGGACGACTATACAAAGCGTATGATTATACGTATTTGGAGCTGTTATTCGGAACTTTTCGTGATATTCCTAAATAAAATTGTTGTAATATTATGCACTGACTCACGCCCTAAATCCCCGAAGGGGTAGACAGAGGTGTAACCTGTACACTCACATTTCGCAGAGCGTATCCCAGTCCCATGATGTGATAGGGGGCGAGCCTATCGCCATACCGGGCACAATTGCAGACTCCGGGCTGATACTGAACAGTTCGTAATAGAAAAACCCAATATCACTTTTACCCGATCCGGGGACCGAACCCGAGACCTCAGCGTCAGCTTCAGTCGTAACGCGTTCACATTACAACTGACGTAATTTTTTTTATCATAGCTCGAGAGAAAAAAATACAGCAATCAGAAAACATCAAAAACATTTATGTTGTTAAATGTTGGCCATCGATAAATCTTTACTTCAAAAGCATAAAGACGTAAGTGTTAATAAGTTACATACCTACATAATATTATAACTTACGCCAATATGCTTCTGAGAAGAAATAGGAGCAAATATATTTAAAAATTAATTATTATCACTTCACGAAACTGACCTACAAACTCAACAATAACAACCCCTGACCGACAGATTTTAGACACGTGTCCAAAAATAAATATGCACATTTCCTTCGCTCGGATGCCATAATCGCCAACATTATTGTCAAACAAAAAACCACTTTAAACCAAAACAATAAGACTAAAATTTCAATGAATAATAGATAATGAGATGCGCCGTTTCGAATCTGTAAATTCAACCCTCAAACGCGTCAGGGGTCTGATAGACCCTCGCGTTAATGAAACGAATCGATCGGCACAAGGGTCGAAACTTAATTATGTCACCGCTCAAGGTCATTTGTGATGCATACGCACCAGACTGTTGAAAATGTAATATTTAGGACTAATAGAACTTTGAGAGTGATGGCGCTCGTAGGTACTTTGCACTAGTTCCATCGATTCTAATTGTAATGTTGCGATTCAAGTTGAAACATTTTGAAACATGCGTGTTATTTTGGCTAAAGAATTTTCCTACTCTTATTATCTTTACTCTTCATTAAGAGATGATTTTTCAGTGTTCAAGTAAGCGTTGATTATCAGAACAACATTAAAAAAAAGACTACTATCTTCTCAAAGGCACCGATAGTTCTTCTGGTATTGATGGTGTCAATGAGCGGCGGTGATCACTTACCATCAGGTGACTCTCATGCCCGGTTACCCTTTCATAAAAAAAGATAAAATGTAAGATAACAAAGTACAAAATTATCACGCTGTCAATATATACGTAGAAACGTTTATACTTAAATTATTAAACATCAACATTTATAACTTTTATAATGCCGACAGATACCTTATAATATCACACAAAAGAAACTAAAATATAATTCGCCTCATTGTTTTAGTGGCAGCGTACTAAGTCTGAGAACCGTGAGGTCTTGGGTTCAATTCCCAGGTCGGGTTTTCGTTTCGAATGACCACACATGAATTGCCTGGGATTAGATTCTGTGCCCAGTATCGCGATAGGCTTACCCTCTATAATATCACGTGGCGAAAATGAGCTCGGCAAAATTTTGGTGCACTAGTTGCACCTCTGACTAACCCTTCAAGGATGTAGGCGTGAGTTTATATTATGTTACATTATCTTTTTCCGTAAAAATTGTCATGGAGCATAATTTCAAATATTAAAATTAACCTAAATCCTATATAAAATATCTTATCAAATTATCACAGTCCCAAACTAATGTACATTTCAACAATACACATGCGTAGATTTTTCATATAAAACAGTGCGACAGAAACTAAACAAACTTCTAATCTCCAGCATCAAGGCAGTCGCACGGGCCGCAAGTGGCGGCCGACGAATAAAATAGCCTGTTGTGTTATTAACAGCCCCCGCGCTCGAGAAAAAAGGGGGTGGCTGCGTCTGTGTAGAGCCACTGGATGAGATAAGGGCGTGGGTGAGACGAAAACTTGAAAAGTAACAGTGATCAAATGTACGAAGAAGTATTATACATAAATAATTAATGGAACAAAATACATCTGTCACTTATTGACTCGAAAAGTTACTGTCATTAATATTATGTAGAGTAGTGTGTACGCGTTTTTATTGAATAGAGTGAAACGAGCAACTGGAGTTATGGTAAACGATTCCTTTAGTATTAAGTATTATCTATTAAGGTACCAGGCTTTTGAGGATAAGAATGAAATGTTGAATGGAATGAGGATTAAGTTCTTGGGCCCTAGTTACCGAAATTCTAAATTCTCAATGTTACTTAATTTACACCAGATATTAACAATTATGAAAGAGGAGAGCCATTAATGGGCGAAAATAAATAAATAATGTAATTTTACTCAATCATGAATTAACAGAGTTTGAAGAAGCAATTAGGTAGACCGGCATAATTGAGGAGACCCTAAAATCAAAATCTATGCATCGTCTGTTTTTGGTCGATATTATTCTTGGTTTATGCTGCACTTACCATCCCGCGGCATTATCATCACATTGCTGATCCAGAATTAAATAAACAATCGATAGATACCAGATTGTGTTAATATTTTGCCTTATAATACGGATAGATCCATAAGTTGAGTTTTAATTAGTAAAATCTATGAATTCATCCTTATATTATTAGGCTCTATAAACCTGACAAGGAAAAATATACTCAAAATGAATACACCTAGCTAGCTACCCACCATACTAGAAAGCCAGACAATAACAAGAAACACACTTAAGCACATCCAATTTCTCAAGTTCATCCAGCGACTATACATCTCCGTAACGAGACCCGAGAAAAAAGGGGGGGAGGGTCGAATATCCCACAAGGGGGGTCGGCAATGGACTGAAGGAGCCCCAATCAATCTTACAAGTCGCAGTGCGATGCGGGGCCGGGGGAGGGGAGGTAAGGCACTTTTGGGGGACGAAGGGACGATACCCTCTTATGGACGGGCTACAACTGACCCTTTGGGAGGGACCACACGAATAAGGTCAGACATAAACTTTTTGTAGGCAGAATATTTTTGTGAGCCACTTACTAAGGTCTAATGTTTGTTTTAATGAATGTATAAAACTAGTAATGGTTTAATGGAGAGTGGTAAAATGTAGCGATCTTTCTGTGTTATATTTTGGTGAACATTTTGTTAAAAATCCTGATATTTGGATGTCCCTTGTGTAAGCTGCACTTAACGTTTTTCGTTGAATATTTTGGTAAAACACAAACGGATTTATTGGATTAGTAAAAACATCGAATATGTGCGACACAGAATAAAGTTCAATCTGAAATATCATTCAAGTCTTTCTGCAGTAAATATATAATTTTAAGCAGTTTCTTATTTGAAATTTTTATTTTAACAAAAATACTAAACCTATTTTAAATATACTGACAATATGGAGACAAAGCTTCATGCACTAAATAGCGCATACCTAAAACAATACAGATTTTAATGAACAATACTTTGCATTTAAAAGAGCTCACAATACCGCAAATACAGGCATAACGCACGAGATATCAACAAAAGGCCGTCATCAGAAAACTTACTTGCCCACTTGTACGGCGGGCATCGTTTTTGTGTCTTGTCTAATACCGTGACGCCCCCCGGGCTGATGAAACCCCGCGCCACCCGCCACCCACACGCCCCGAGCGAGAAAAATGAGTTAGAAAAGATGCGGCGCCCGATTATGGCGTTGTGAGCGCCGCTTTGTGAGGGGCATTCGTCTGATTCAATCGCGGGTCGTAAGGACACCGCGCGCGTTGCACGGTTACGTCATGAGTCACGACACCTCGACGTTATGCGAGCCTAGTAGTTTAAACTCGTTAAAAATGAAACTTATGATATGACAGGCATAAAAATGTTTCAACAAGCGAGCGCACCAACCAACCACTTTGCACCCATATAACTTTGTACATAAACTCAAAAAATATTTTTGTACTGGAAAGTAATTTCGTATTACCAATATAAACTACATAATACAATAATACCATATGCGTATGTATACGTGCATGATTATTTTGTCAGGAATCAAACCAATGGTCACTCACTTCTCCGATCAAACAATCACGGCGCGGCGCGGCGTGGATATCTGAATTGACTCAATTAGGTAAAATTATAGGCAGCGGTAATGCGCTGTTTTACATTTAAATATTTTTAATTCGATACATACCTAATTAAAAATGAATAATTTCAACAGCAAATAAAATATGAAATTGTTCACAACTCTAACACTTGCACTGTTTATTCTAAAACCCGTAATAATTTTTCCACAAGCACAGAATACCAGGAAATCATAACAAGGGTAGGATATAAAGGACCGCACACAAAGGCGCGTTTGCGGGGTCCATTCGACCGCCAAGCTTTGCCAGTTTGCAAGTTTAGGGTTAAACGGACCCGCAATATCATATGTTTATTCTATATTTGATCAAAAATGTTTGAATTCGAGATGCGGTTACGGTGTTATGTGGTTAAAGATTCTTTTTGTAAAAAATATAGGCGTAGGTTTCTCTCGCGACTCCTCTCGCGTGATTTTTTGAGTGGTAGAGCCCCGCTGTAGACAGTTTTGTCTACAGGATGAATGAGCCAGCTCGCCGGGTCATTACTACTGTCTCACATAAAACTGACGTAGAAGCAGCTTGCTGTTGCGTTTCTAACGGTGAGTGAGATATCCGGAGGCCTAAATCCCCCTCCGTTACCCGATCCCTTAATTATACCTTTCCTTTAAGGTCGGCAACGCAGCCATGATTCTTTTGGTACTGTGGGCGTACATTGGCGTTTCATTCGGTGGAGACCACTTACCATTAGGTAACCCATTGCTCGTTTGCCGGCCTACGCTATATAAAAAAACTTACTGAAGACTCTACTGGTGGGAGGATACTTGACATTTTTTAAACGGTCTCATAGCGACCACCGCATTTTTCACACATGGTGAAAAACCCGCCATAGTGGCTTGTTCAGGCGAATCGCGTTCCGGGGTCAGCCAATGTATATACAGTTACTTTAGGCCGACATAATTCTTCCGACCGTCGAGAGACGGAATGTCTCTGGACGAACGACATTATATTTGGATTGCACTACTTAACACAAGTTGCAGTATAGAATAAAATAAAAACTTACTTTTATCCCTGTTATCACAATTAAAAAATTAAATTTAATAAATGCCCCTGGCATTAAGTCCAACTTTATACATACGCACTCATACCTGTAATCCCCGAAGCGGTAGGCAGAGGTGTATCTAGTACACCCACATTTCGCCGAGCGTATCTCCGTCCCACAATGTGATAGGGAGCGAGCCTATCGCCTTACCGGGCACAAATTCCAGACTCCGTGCTGATACTGAGCATTTCGTAATAGAAAAACCCAATATTAATATTATGTTTTCACCAACTAAACGATCAGGTGACCTACTTGCTCGTTTGCCGTCCTCTCCTAGAAAACTTGGGGTGACGAACGCATTCCAGTGCCACGAAATGCGTTGTAAGTCAAAGTTCTGGGTGTGTTGTTTCTGTTTATGGTCAGGCAAGCGACCTGCTCGTCTGATCATTCAAACGTTGAATCAAAACTCAATACGACCACAGTTCCAACCTATTGAGGGCAGAATCAAAGAATCTAACCGCATGTTGCGTCCAATAAAATACATTAAACTTTAATATTATTAGGCACTAACCTTAATCTCCAAGTCCACTCGCTCCTGGTACGCCGTATTCCTCATGTGCTTCAAGTACGCTGTGGTGATCGGCACACTGTAGTCGACCTCTTCACCGCCATAGTACACCGCTCCGTCAGGCCTCCACGGCTTCGGAAACCTCCCAAAAGTATTAGGATATTCTAAACTCGAAGGCAAAAGCTTTTTCCTAGGCGGCGATCGCGCCGATTTAGGAGGATCTTTCGACGTCAAATTTGCAACATCTAAAGGATTATATTTCTTTTTCTCAGTCTTATCGATAGCTTCTTGCGTTTCTGTCACGTTGGTACATTCAGGCTCATTCTTTATTGGTTTCACTTCTTCTTCTTTATGGACAGGACTGTCTGACTTTACTTCTTCTACGTCAATCAGACTGTTCTCGTCCTTGTCTATTTCTGGGTCGGTTCTGACCGGTTCTTCTTCTCTAACTGCTGGTTCTACGGGAGAAGTACTATTAAATAGTGGGTTGGCATCAAAACCGTTGACCTTCTTTGACGTTAATTCTATATAAGTAGGTTCTTCTTCCACCTCCGCTGGTTTCGGACTTTCTACTTTCTTAATTGGTTGTAACTCTGTATACTCAAATTTTGGTTCATAATAGTTCGAATGCGCGGCGTCGATCTCAGACTCCCAATTTCGGGTGTATTCTGGGGCGCAGTGGGGTAGGAAGGGTAGGTAGGTGGGATGCCTCGTTGGTGAGGGAGAAGGCGTGGGTAGAGGTGGGGGGGAGGCGCTGCGCGGGCGCCTGGCACACTCAGCGCATCCGGTGAGGAAACGCGTGACCGCCTCCCGAGGCAAAAACGCGTACGTTTCAGTAATCTGCAAGCGAAAACATCCGTGATTAAGGAAAAGAGCAGATATTTTGAGTTTTCATTCGCAGAGTGGAATTTGGAGCGCGTCTCGAGAGATCTTATTACAAGAGTGACGTTTTTGTTCGTGGATATTCGAGTATGTGTGAGTTGATAAATGTTTGATATCATTTGCGAATTGAATAGACAAATCCTCAACACACATTCGAAATATTTCTTAATTAATATTATTTTCATTTGAGTTTCACGTCATATACCTGCTAATAATTACATACATACATAATCACCCCTGTAATCCCCGAAGCAGTAGGCAGAGGTGTAAACAGTACACTCACATTTCACCGAGCGTATCTCTGTCCCACGGTGTGATAGGGGGCGAGCCTATCGCCATACCGGGCACAAATGCCAGACTCCCGGCTGATACTGAGCATTTCGTAATAGAAAAACCCAATGCCACTTTTCCCCGACCCGGGATCGAACCCGAGACCTCAGCGTTAGCCTCATTCGTAACGCGTACGCATTACAACTTTGCTTTATCCCCTTAGCCCTCCTCCCCGGATCCGCTAGTGATGTAAACTATTATAATGTAAGCAGAATTTATAAAAAATTAAATGCATCAAAAATTCATATTCATAAGATATGTATATTGTATAATCAACTGGATAAAATAAATTTTGCGTGTTACGCCATCTAGCGGCATTTACTGTACAACTCTAGTATGAGGTAGGTAGTAAAGAGGAAAATAGTTTTCTAAGTCGACGCGAGGTGGCGCTAGATCACATTACATTTTTATTGAGATTTTTATATTGTAATTAATTAATTTAATATGGTTACTATTATATATTTAAACCTAATACAAGTAATTCAGTTAAACAATTGTTTATATTATGTAATAATTTATATTACTTACTGTTCTATAGGTTCGTTTTTGTCCAGCATGTTTGCCAGGTCTGCCTTCTAACTCTACATGGACCGTGTAGATGATGTCGAAGAAGTTTTCTACAATCGCCACCTTTCGATACACAGGCTCTTGATTTGGTGCGTTCTGTAACAAATAAGAAATATATTTCAATATTACAAGATAACTAAAATACTTGCTTAGTTGTGGATATTGCCATCTAGCGGGCAATCTGCGACATTAAAGTTTGTAGTGTATATTTGTTAGATGGCGCTTTCAAAAATTTCAGTGAATCAAAAACTAAAACTTCACCTAGTTCCTCACGCAAACATAGATGGCGTAATAATTGTTTTTATTGCATTTCACTCAACAAAAATATCGAAAATATGTTTTTGATGTTTAATTAAAATTAGTTTTGTTAATTATTTACTTTTGCCATGTATCGATGCAAAAAAGGGGGAATAACAAAATTTACTGGAATTGAATTTTTAGATGTTTGGAAGTATCAAAATCAAGTTTTATTATTAACAATATCTGATAAACATTTGAATCTGAAAGTAATTGAGAAAAAGATTAGTACCATTGAATGTTAAATAAAACAATAAAGATTGGAAATAACTCAAATGGAATATGAACTTCGTACGCGTCGCAGTATACTAACTTAAATTTCCCGCCAAATATTGATCCCAAAAACCTTGTAAACATTCAAAACTACAAATCTTAGTAATAAATTACTGCTGATATTCACGTCTACAAGTCAACACAGAGATCATAATTAAAGCGGGGCAGAGTCCCGCGTCCGGCTAATTACGGGCGCGCAGTCCGGGACCCAGCTAATTGCCGGCCAAACCGGCACGGCATAATTACCGTCCAAACCAGAGCTAATTCGTGAAAAGTAATTACTTTAGCGGAGCGTAGAGAGCGGCTGAATACTTTTGAGGTCCGCCTATTATTTGTCAATTGGTTGTACCGGATTTTAGTTGGATGTTCGATTCGATGTTACCTTGTTAGCTACAATACGAAGTTAGGAACTTCACCCGCCCTCTACGCCTTTCTATATAAAATAATAGCTGGTTTTGGCTGAGACTAGATCGGAATGATATATTGAACATTTAAAATTACGAGAATTGGCCTTGACAGTGGTGTTGATCTCTTATTTTAATTATTTCCTACGCTAGTTTAAACCTAAGACTTAGTAAGTCTTTGGTTTAAAGTTATGTGTTTGTTGTATAATAGTGGTGTGGATTTGTGTAATAAACATTGACGGTGATGAACAGTGTTTGGAAACATTGAATTAAATTAACTAGGTGATTTTTGACCAGGAATGTTGATCGACCTTGCCCGTTTGGGAAAAAATTAAGCATCGTATTGGAAAAAATTGACACCAAAACTCCGACAAGGCTTAGATATCGAATTGTCTCGGAGTTCACATTAATAATTCATTCATATTGCGAAGCATATATTTAATAAATTTAAAGTAAAAGAAGAAGTAATCACTGCAACTAAAGTGCCAGATGTAAATTTTAAAAGTCCTGTCAAAAAGCCGTTGTTTCTATAAGAAGTACTTACTGACTTTTACTATAAGCGCGCGTATATTCTATCACACACATAATAAGGATTATGGAATAAGAAAAGGAAGCATAATAAATAATTAAAGGATTTGGGAAGGGGAGAGGGGTATGGGCCTCCGGATATTTCACACCCCGCTCGAAACGCAACAGGAAGCCGCTACTTGACATCAGTTTTCTGTGAGTCAGTGGTACCGACCCGGTTGAGCGTGCCCATTCGTGCTGTATACAAAGCTGTCTACAGGTCGTACCATTTATTTATTTTTTTACAGTATAGGCCGGCACACGAGCAAGTGGGTCACCATCAGGCCATCGCCGCTACATTGTAACTAATCTTAACCACATGTAATTAAAGGAGTACCTAGCGGAGTGACAACGGTCGAACGAATAAAATGTTAATATTTACTCTACCGGTGGAATAAATTGTTGACGAAAATGCGTGAAATATTAAAAACAGTAGGTGGCGGGACAAGACGGGATGACAGTCGCATCGGCGCGAATGGACAGATACGGATTTAGGAACTGAGGCATGGTTTGTTGGGCCCCGGATCTATAGGTTTGAGGGGGCGTTTCAAAAACTACATTTTAGTCATTTTGATTTGACTGTTTCTTACAATAAACATTGTATCTATCGTAGATCGGCTGAATTATGTCGGCCTGCTTAATTGCTTCTTCACACTCCATTTAAAGGATCCCATGTTATAGGAAGGAGCTTCACACGAATTTAAGAATTCTATAGGCAAGTATTAGGGGCTATAAACCAGACAATTCTTCATCCATCATAGGAGACCCAAAAGGCAATAAAACTGCGGTGTTCTAGCTGTCTAGCTGTATTAAATGTTGGAGAGCCGCAATCCACCATATTTAAAACCTGACCTGTCGAGTGTTGACCCCATGGAAGCAAAATATAAAACATATCCCCACATCGGAACGGGACACCAAATACGCGCCTGCGAGCAAGCCTCATCAAAGATCCTTACGCCGGCGTGTGGGTTTCCAAAGTGGCCTGAGGCGGGACTAATGGCCTCTGCAATTACGCGGGCGAGGCGCCACGTTTCGCCACTCCGCCTCCGCCCCCTTCGCCGCTTCCGCCCCTCCGCCACTTCGGCCTCAGCCCGTCCGCCCCCGCCAATTAGCAGCGTGCCATTCCGCCGGTTCCGAGAACTCCGAGACAATTCGAAATTCGTACGCTGAATAAAAATAAATTGTACGAAATATCGCCCGGTGCAGTGTGGAAACGCTACGGAGTACGGACTCTTATCGTTTCGTTATCGGAAATGCGTTATTGATTTTTTTAACAAGCTTAGGAAATATATTTATTCGATGTTAGATTCTGAATTTCACCTTTCCTTAACAGAACCACGCGTGCTGGCTTACGGAACCACAGCTTCGTGGTCTCTTCCATCTCGGCTAGAACTAAAAATTTCGCAAAATCTTACTTCTGCCAGACCATCAAGCTGTGGAATAGTTTGCCGGCACACGTGTTCCTTCCTATAATATGGGGTCCTTTAAACGGAGTGTGAAGAAACAATTAGGCAAGCCGGCATAATTTTGCCGACCTGCGATAGACACATCGTCTGTCGTTGGTCGACAGTATTCTTGGATTGCGCTACACTTAACATCAGTTGTAGCGTAGTCACTTTGCCGAGTTGGATAAAAAAAAAAACTTATGATTCTATACGAAGGAAAGTAAGCAAGAGCTGTGTAATTATGACAGCCTCCGTGGCGCAGCGGGCGAGTAGCCGGTTACAAAGCGTAAGGCCGTGGGTTCAGTTCCCGCACCTTGACAAGTGTTTGTCTGATCCACAAATATTTGTCTCGGGTCTGGGTGTTGTAGGCCCGCAAGTCCCTCCTAGTTCCTGATACTCACGATACAGGTTTACCTAGTGTGGGGTCAGGACTATGTGTGTGACTGTTGGGTGTATTTATAATTGTGGAATAGAAGTTTAAGATTTCGATAACCATTCACTCGTTATAGATCCGTATCCAAACAGACTAATGGAACACTACTATTAGGTTGACGCCGCGGTCTGTTTTTCTGTCTATCGGATAAATAGACAAAACAAGGATAGACTGTATCCCTTCTTTTACATACGCACTTACGCCTGTAAACCCCGAAGGGGTACGCAGAGGTGTAACCAGCACACCCACATTTCGCCGAGCGCATCTCCGTACCTTATGTCATAGGGGGCGAGCCTATCGCCATACCGGGCTCAAACTCCCGACTCCGGGCTGATACTGAGCATTTCGTAATAGGAAAACCCAATACCACTTTGCCCGACCCGGGGATCGAAACCGAGACCTCAGCGTTGGCCTCAATCGTAACATCGTTTTAGTTGAGAGTAAGCGAGATGGTAATATTGAGTTATTGAGTTACGGTCAATTGACCGCAACTTAGTGGTACAATTTGTATGTACGGCTCAGCTTGTCTAGCAGTATACATTAAAGTATGTGGTGTTTTTGCATTATAATACATCAGAAAAAAGTCGCGATGCAATCCTCTACCAATATTAGGAACACAGCAACAGGTGGTCACCGACATATTGCATGTGTGTTTATTAGCCTGAATGGTAAAACGAGCAGATGGCTCGCCTGGTGGTAAGCGCCACGCATGCCATTAAACAGACACCACACATAACCTTTAATTACAAAGCACTGCATGGCATTGGACTGCGCTCGGCACCCCGAGACATAGGATGTTAATTGAAGCCAATGAAACTAAGGCATTCTGCGAGCAACCTGCTCGTTTCGTCATACATTGCATCGCACTCACGCCTGTAATAAATAATAATAATAAATACACCCAACAGTCACACACATAGTCCTGACCCCACACTAGGTAAACCTGTATCGTGAGTATCAGGAACTAGGAGGGACTTGCGGGCCTACAACACCCAGACCCGAGACAAATATTTGTGGATCAGACAAACATTTGTCAGGGTGCGGGAATCGAACCCACGGCCTCACGCTTCGCAACCAGCTACTCGCTGCGCCACGGAGGCTGTAATCCCCAAAAGGGTAGGCAGAGGTGTAACCAGTACACCCACATTTCGCCGAGCGTATCTCCATCCCATGATGTTATAGGGGACGAGCCTATCGCCATACCGGGCACAAATTCCAGACTCCGGGCTGATACTGAGTATATCGTAATAGAAAAACCCAATACCACTTTACCCGACCCGGGGATCGAACCCGAGACCTCAGCGTCAGCCTCTTTCGTAACGCGTACGCATTACAACTGCGCCACCGAGGCAGTCAATAATGATAATAGAAAAACACATACGATATAACTTCCAAGCTAACTGTATTTGTGTGCATTAGGTTCCCGCTTCAGATCTCGTCTGGAGAAATCATTAAAGGCCCAGCCAGCGCCAAACGACCGTCGTGTCGCCGCATCCGTAGAGACAAGACAATGTCGATAATTTATATCGATAGAAATTATCGTTTAATGTTACTTATCGATACCCTATATGGCATTATTAAACCATGGATCTTAATTTATGATACATTTTACCTGCGTTATTTATGTATGTAGTCGTCTGAGTTGAATTTTCTTCGAAATAGAACTCAGACCGTAGTCGGACACTTTAAACTGTCAGTTTTTATTCCTATACAAACTTGATATCAGAACTAGGCATCGCAGCTCTATAATAATAAATACTTGTATCGACACCACACGCTTCATATCGATAATCGATCATCGACATCCGAGCCACCGTCGATCCTCGGCATTCGCAGCAACACCCGCAAATATCACATATTATATTAATATAGAACGGCTGTATCGACAATACATACTATCCAATATCAATATAAGTCAGGCCCAGGCCGCTGCCCCGTCGCACGTCATTACTCATCCGTCGATAGATCATAGTGTTTATTCACTACGGTCGCGACTACACCGACTAATATTAATGTCGACTACAATGTCGAGCACTAGCATCCCTAACACATATTATCGATATCGACAGTCAACGCTGTCATCTCTTAGCCGTCGTTAGAATGGCGCGGCGCGGTACTCGCAATAACACCCGCTAATATTACATTTATTATATGTAATATACATCACTAGCAAGCGGTATGACGGCCACCTACAACGGGTTATCAACCAAAAACTAAGCTAATTTCGCTTATATTTAAAAAAGCTAGGTTAGTTTGGCGTGGACACTATAATAATTTGTGAAATCCATACATAAGCTAAGGAAAACTAAAGATAGTTCAGTAATTCGAAGGAGTAAATTGAAATTTAACTTATGAAGTTATTAAAAAAGTTTCAACGTAAAATATTTTTTAAGTCAATCTGGCTCTTTAATTAACGCCAGGCAGACCCTAGGGTTCATCTTTCCAGTTTTTTAGATGCTTCCATTTCATCCGGTCTTGGGCATCCTCTATAGTAAACCGATAAGCTTTAGCAAACACCCCCAAACGAGCAAATGGGTCACTTAATAGTAAGTGATCTCCACCGCTCATTAATATCCATAATAACAAAAGAATCATCTCTCACTTTCCTCCCAAACCCAAATTGGCTACATTTATATTAGTATTTATAGGCAGTTTTTTGCTAAGTTCGATAATTATTTAGTCATCAAACGCTAGCAATACCCTCTAACATGACCTTTACATCTGTAAAATTGGTCTTCGAGATTGAAAAAACTATATGTAATCTGTAGTTCTTGATCGACAACTCGTTTAAGAATACATATTACCCGTCCCGTCTTACTCATCCCAAAGGACGTCAGAAGGTTCCGCACCGACAACCTGCTCCAGTAAAGTGATAGGATAAAGTGTATGATTGGAAACCTTTCACATTCACTCACTCCTGCGAGACGCTTTACAAGACGGATGTCACCAACTTGACAGCTACGGCCTTATTATAAAAAACTGTAGTATAGTGAATATTCATATCACCGACTCAAAATTGATCAATTTTATTTTTACCTTTAAGTATTATGAGTTGGATTATTTTTTTGGTATACATTTTACTATTTTTTTGTGAGAGCATCATCAAAATCGGTGCATAAATGTCGAATTTTTAGTTCTTCATCCCCATTATTTTAATTTAAAATAATTAGGCTAAGTTTCATATAAAGGTCGGTGGCAGAGCCTTCTCGCCATATCTATTACAGAAACGTACACAAATATGTATCCACTTCTCAAATTATGGCTTTTTTATAAAGACTATTATAAGACCTGTCAATTACCCTAAATACAATTAAACAATAGAGAAAATTAAAAAGTGGGTGAAATATACTTAAAATAGTGTTTGTTTATGCGAAAACATCACTTGTAACATATTTAAAATGCAATACCTTATTTGTAATAGCAATTAACTATCGATAATCGATATATCGAGAACAATCACCGCGATACTAACCCTCGACTGCAGTCGTCCGCTCGCTTAATCAGTTGTCGTTAAACCGGGGTGCACGAGACTCGACAGTGATCCCCGTGAATTTGGAATACATCATAATATTGTGTGACATCACTAGTTAATATGTGGAAATAAAAAAAAAATATAGAAGAAAGAAAGAAAGAAAGACAATTTATTAGTCACAGATCACAAAAAAATTACAGTAAAACAATACTAACTAAACACCATCAAAAAGGTTTTGACAATTGCGCGTCGTGACTGTGACAGGTAGGTGACCACTCAGCGTGTTGATGTGCTGTGACGTGGACCACAACACAGCGCTGATTTTCAGTGGTCACCTTATGTGACGTACGGACGCCAGCCAGCTTACATTAAATATAAACAACAGTATAAAATAAATAAGGGATACATCCAATATATAAAGAAATAAATAAATAATACCTATACATATATATAAATTAATATACTCAGACAACCTACACCCTCATATTACAAAATGTATAATATATATATATATATATATATATATATATATATATATATATACGCTTGCCTAACAACAGTAACAATTAATATTAGAATCATATTCTTCTTATAGCAAGAACCTTTGTTTTGTGTCGCTTCAGACATTTCGACATTTTAATTAGAAGTAGAATGCAGGAAAAACATCGTGAGGAAACCTGCATACCTGAGAAGTTCTTCATAAGAATTCCGAAGGTATGTGAAGTCTGCCAACCCACATTAGGCCAGTGTGGTAGTCTAAGGCCTAACCCCTCTCATTCAGTAGAGGAAGCCCGTGCCCAGCAGTGGGACGTATATATTAAAGGGCTAGAAAAAGAAAAAAAAAAGCCCGTCTTAAAAATACCGTTGCGTTATAAACAATATACTTTTAAAACTTTAACACCCCTCTTATTTATTATCTGTTAAATATTGTTATATAAAGTCCATACCACAGCCCACGGAGCTATCACTGCTCAAGAAGCTTACCTGTTAAACTTTAAATGTTTTATAGATATTACTAGCTGTTGCCTGCGGCTCCGCCCGCGTGCATGCCTATTTCCAGGATTAAAGTAGCCTAGTGGGCGACAGCGGTGGGCGCGGCGTGGGGGGTGATCGCATGAAGCTAGTCCCGTCATCGCGATCGGTGTGAGAAACGCGCTTGACAAAAATACTAAAATGACTATTAAAAAATAGGCGTTGATGGTAGAAGGGTGAAAATTTAGGGTATGTATTTATTAATGCCACATCATAAAAAAATCAAAAAAATATAAATAAATATTTAGGGGTGGGTCACCCTTATCATTTAGGGGTATGAATAGATGTTGGCCGATTCTCAGACCCACCCGATATGCACACAAAATTTCATACAAATCGATCCAGCCGTTTCGGAGGAGTATGGTAACTAACATTATGACACGAGAATTTTATATATAAGAAAAAGATAATGAATGACTCGTAAGAAACTAGAAGCTCTGTAAACACACAAAAAATTCAAATCTTATATTTTTACCCCGTCAAACTAACATCGATTCAACCCTCAACACGCGATCCTCGCGAGTCGCGACCTAACAGTCAACACGTATCATCGAAAATATCGGGACATATTCCACGGCTCGGCCTTTCAACTTGAGCGCGATTGTTCCGTTCCATTCGTGTTTGCAGAGGGACACTTGCTGTTTGCACGGCGATCTAGGGTTACCGCTGTGAATGATTAATATTGTACAAGTAATATAGGGGTATAAAAGACCCGGTGACTCCCACGGGTGTTCTGTGGTTTGAGTTTGCGATTCGTTTACGGGTTGAAGTTAGGATTTAGTTTTAGTAGATTTTTTGCTTTTATTTTATTTTTTGCTTTTATTTTATTATTTGTTTTTATTAGCCTGAATGACTAATAGAAAGCCTCCGTGGCCGCTGTGAAACAAGAGGCCTCAGGGTCGATTCCCGAACCAAGACAAAATGTTTGTGTGATCCGCAAATATTTGTTTCGGGTCTGGGTGTTTTCTCCCCAGAGGGGTTGACATAAGGCAGGCGGCCGGTCTTAAAAACTACAAGCCAAATTACTATGTAACATGTGATAAAAATCATGTTGCGCCGACCCCACTACAAGTGGCATAAGGCCAGGTGGAAGAAGGAGGAGACTGAATAACGAAACGAGCAGGTCGCGCGTCTGATGGTAAGCGTCACGCCTGCCAATAAACAGAAACAACACCACACATAACTTTGAATTACAAAGCACTGCGTGGCATTGGACTGCGCCTATCACCTCGAGCCGTCAGATGTTAAGTCTTATAATGCCCAGTTTTTTCACTGTTTTCAATGCTCTTCAAACCGAAACACAACAGTGCTTACACACTGGTGTTTGACGGCAGAAATACACAAAGCGGTGGTGCCAACACTGACGGCCTCTCACATGTGACTTACGTGGGACCTACCACAATGTTATTTAATCAGTAATTTAAGTCAGCACAGCATACATGTAACCTTATGTACAGTTTGCTATAAAATTATGAATTAATAACGCGAATGCTTTTAGCGAGTACTAAAATATAATTGCGCACATCAACTCGAAACTGACAAGTGGAAAGCCATTTCTTTACTACTCGGAAACGCCATTCAACCCTAAATCTGCCGCCACATCGATTACTTAACCCTAAGCCCCTAACTGCCAACTACCATCAGATTGATACATTTTTTGTATTCAACCCTATTGGCATTTACCGTCGGGTTCGGGTCGAATCTGCCTCATTTGACCCTCCATCGCTAATCCGGGTCTCGGTGACACTTGACAGGTAAAAATCGCCGCCCAACAATGGCGCGGACTCAATATTTTATGAGGGTTTGTGATGAGTGCCCTTCGGCATTTCGGTGCAGCGTAGAAACTCAAGATGGCTGCTTCGAATATTTCTTTCTTGTTTGGTTTTGGCGTTTTTTGTTAACTCAAATTTCGTATACGGTTTTTATGTACAAACTGCTGGTGTTATATTCTCGTCACGTTTATTATTCTCATTTCCTTTTAAAAATTATATGCCATTTTTAATGTAAAAATCTTGACAGTGAGAATAAAGTGAGGTAGAGGTAGCTTGGCATTGCCAAGAACAAAAAAACAATGGAAAATATAGCCGCCGTCAGGCAACATTTAGAAACTCTACAATATTAAAAGCACCAGGCGAGCATAGAAACCGAGAGGTGAGCGAAATAGTCACAGCCGGCCCCGCATGGCCAACCGCAAACCGACCAGCAGGCACACGTAAATATATAGAGTTATATTGAGAGTTCTGTTGAGGTTACCCAACCACCATTACGCATAAAATATGTGCATTCTAACGCAGTCATAAAATATCTTTGCACACCGATTTTGAAAAATGTTACTGTAAAAACCATTGTTAAGAAATAAATCCTTCAATCAATCAATATCTGTCAATCTTAATACTTTAGACTTTACCCTTGGAATTGAGGCAGTTACACATTACATTTACAATACACATAGATAATAATAAAGTTATATACTTATAAGGATGGGGGTTATCCAACTAGGTACTTGGTCGCCTTAATGATAATTTCGACTACACTTTTTTATGATAAATAATATAAATCAATGCACTTCTTACGTCATTCTGCCGAAAAGCAGCTCCAAGTAACCGGACGATGAGCACACTATACCTTATTGAGTATTCCGTTAATCACTACATTGGAGGCTGGTCCTCTGATGCGAATGGCCTTTCGTGTCTCAAGGGCCTGGAACTTCCGGGTGTAGAGCCCTTTTGAGATTTGCCACGATAATGCCCATGTTTATGAGGTCGGTACGTACGTGACCTCCTTTCATTTATGTAATCCTGGTCCAACACTTGAATTCGGGTATTTCACTTACTTAATTTTAATTGTTTGTTTTCTTTCACAACATAGATAAAAAAGTCCTCCGCCGCGTCTGTTTATCTGTCTGTCTGTTCATAACATGCTATAACATCATGTTACGGAAATTAGCTCGGAATGTGGTTGTACTAAAGTAATTGCACCTCTACCTCTCTAGAGCCTCTCTCTACCTACTCTTACGGAGATACAGGCGTGAAGCACAAGATGTATTTCCAATCGCATAGCAATATAATTAATTACAACATGATTATAATGCTTATTATTTATTTATTTTCACAACCGTCACAAAGTCCGATTCCCGCACTTTTTGTAGATAAAATCCGGGAGCTTTAAATACTACGGGTTATTTAACAATAGGCAATATCATGATTGCATATGATCCTTTTGAGTTCTTGAAAAAAATGCCACGCAACCCAAAAACTTTAACGTATACTACTAGACAAGTTGCGCGGTACATAGAAATTGTACCACTGAGTTGCGGTCAATTGACCGTAACTCAATATTGCCATCTCGCTTACACTTAACTAGAACCCCTATCGCGCTCCCTGTCTGTGAGCTGTCAAACTCCCGCGTTATGTGACGCAAGTTTACTTCCAAACAGCCCGTCTAGTACTATACTTACAAGTCTTTGACACAACCAAATGATATATGTTACAACTGTGATATTTTTGAGTTATTTACAGCCGAAAAACCTTTTGTCGTTATTCTAAGCTTTTACCCCAATTAAAAAATCTCCAAACGGCTGACGTTCGAAATATCGCATCCAAAGTCAATGGAACCATTCCAAGATTTCATAATTGAGGTTAAATTTTAGTGCAAAAACGACGTTAACGTTGGGATTGCTTTCATGTATAATTCGAATAACCCCAGGCTGAAACAGAATCGTTTTAATTCAAACAAACCCTCCTAGTGCAAGCTAACAGAAAACCACTTATAAATTGGTTGGGACTCCGAGTATTGTATTTGTAGATATGTATAAATAGCCACCATCATCATTATCATCATCATCATCAGCCTGAATTCGTCCACTGCTGGACATAGGCCTTTCCAAGTTGGTGCCACCCTTGACGGTCCTCCGCCTTCCTCATACAGCCGCTTCCCGCTATATCTATTAGTTCATCGGTCCAGCGGGCTCGAGGTCGGCCCACACTGAGCTTGGATAGACGTGGTCTCCACTCTAGTAACTTTCGACCCCAACGGCCATCGTTGCGGCAACAAATATGACCAGCCCACTGCCACTTCAACTTGCTAATTCGGCGGGCTATGTCGGTTACTTTAGTTATAAATATAAATAGTGATTTCTTAGGTTTACGCGAATATTACACATTGAAATAAAACTAGTTTATACGGATTTTATCGCGGTTTAACTTTTATTTTAGTCCCGACGTTTCGAACGACGTTTCTTCGGGTCTCTCCCGTCACCACGAAGGCTGAAAAGCTTTCGAAACGTCGGGACTAAAATAAAAATTAAACCGCGATAAAATCCGTATAAACTAGTTTTATTTCAATGTTATAAATATAAAAGAAATATTTACCCTGGCACGGCAAAGTGGTTACACTGGATCTGATGGTAAGTACAGTGCAGTCCAAATATAATGGCGACCGGACCGTCATGAGACATTGCGTCCGCCGCGCCGCGAGAATTATTGCATGCTGAAATTACTGGCTGATTACGGAACGCGACTCGTCTGAACGAACCAATAAGGTTCTTCATTCGCCATTCGTGTGGTCACTATACATTCGAGTACAAAAGTTTGTCATGATTAATATCTAATTATCATTACTTTACCTATAAAGTTGCCGTACTGCAGTACTGGCCATTTTAAATAAAAAATATTTTCGTTTGACAAATGGCAGTCAATTCCAATTTCAAATCAATTTTATTTAAAAATCATGGAATTCTTTTTAAAAATCAGTATGTTGTTTATTGAGTAGCGTTATGTTTTCATCAGATTTGAATATTTTTCGTCAAAAAAAAAATTATTAAGTGACTTTTTTCCTACAGAACGGAAATTTCATAGGTAAAGAAGGACCTAATATATTCAGCTTATAATACATTATACATATAACACAAGTATAAACTCAATACCCTTTTACTGTTCAAAAAGGAAGAAGGTACAATTAAGGTTTGCTGATGTACCAAACGCAGCCCGATATGTGGCGACGTGATGTAATAAAAACATGTACGAACTGTCCCGGGGTGCTGGCCTCGAAGCTACTGATAGGGATGTAGCAAAACAGTATCGATGTTATATCGTAGCGATATTTTTTAAAAACATTGATATCTATCTATCAAGAGAAAATATCGACATTCCATTTATAAAAATATGATGGCATTTTATTTACTATCGAATGTCATCATGATATTTGTCAGAACTGACTAAATACATAAAACAATGTTAAAGCCAAATGTGAACCGGTACTGTACTTTTGAAAAAAATAGGTTCTAGCTGTTCCTAATCGGTAGTGAATATTTGATGTTAGGAAAATATCGATTGCGTTATGATTTTGTTACATATAATAAAATAAATATCGATATATCAAAGGATTAACATAGATGTATCAACATCCCTTCGTTCCGGAGCCAACGATCTGAGATTCACGGGCGATTCGCACTAAATAGGGACGTGTTTGTGACGACCACGATATATTATGGTCTAGGTAGGACACAAAAGTCATACAGCAAACAAAGAAAAATATACTGACTAGTATTTTGACACGTCATTTGTCTTGACAATCAAATCGCTTGCGATTCAATATTTTTGAAATTTGATTATTTCAACCGATATCTAATCTAATATAGAAAACTAAGTAGTTTCTCAATGCAACGCGTGGTCGTTTTTTTCATATAGCTACGCACACTTTTTCATAGAGTGATCTGATTTTAATGATTATTTCTTATTGGATAGGGTATACATATACAGCTCAAAGTTGGCCCCGTTTTGATAACATTATTCCATCCGGGGATAAAAGACTGCAACTTCGGCAGATATGCACTAATTTTGATAATTCTTTCACTATAAGTCTCTCTATTCTAAAAAAAAGTAACTGGCGCCGCCGCCGCTGCCAAAAGCTTGTCACGCTGTCTCCTCCGAAACCACTGGGGGTATGGGGCCGAGACCGATACCAATCGATGCAGAATAATGTGGGGAAGAAAGTAAGATATGACTCATATTCGTCGGACTTAAGATTTTTTATTTTTTTTATGTTTTGTGGAAAAACATGGGCAAAGCCTCTAGTTATAAAATAAAAACATTTTTAGCAAAAAATAAACCTACTCAAAAAAAATAATAGCTTAAAATTAAGTTAACCAACACGTCAATATGAAATCTCACGTCCCAGTGTGGTGTGAATCTGTATAACGAGCGAGCAAGTCGTTACGCGGCCGGATGTTACGGAAACGTGCCATTAAGGGCCAAACCTGTTGGGTACTGGGATCATATGTGTACAACAAATAACTACTGGACAATGTTTTACAGCTCCGTGAATGTAAGGTTACAATACTCTGATGTAAGTTTTACATACATCAGAGTATCATCAGAGTTTTATTAATTTTATATTTATATTAAGGCCAGCCTGATCCCGCTGACGGACGGCCCAAAAAACGCGGGTTTGATGTATTAGACTGCCTCTGAGGCAGATATGAGAGGCAACGGTATTACTACAGAGGATGCTCAAGATCGGGCGAAGTGGAGGCGTCTTAGTGCGAAGGCGAACCCTGGCAATGGCCGGGATAACGCCAGGTAGAAAGAAAGAAAGAAGAATAAGGCCAGCTTGAAATAACTGGATATACATTGGCCTAACCCCAGAAAACGACTCGACGGAACGAGCCACTATGTTTTTTTATTGTGTAGAATAGTAGCAATCCAGTCAGGTAGACATATCAGATACCATCCAACTATAATATTCGCTATCGAGTTACACACATCAATATGAACTTTGCCTATAGTTAGATAACGCAAGTAACGGCTTGCACCGGTAATGTATAGGGCGCATGTACATGAGTGGAGACGCAAAGTGGGTGACATCTCAAACACATGTGACTTGGGCATCAGTCACCGCGTTACGCGATAGGGCTGGCACTTGTTCTTTATATCTTTGGACGAGGATTCCTGAACCCACTTTAAATTGACTTCCCTGGTGTATTGTAATGTGTATCAATTATGATCAATCTAAATCTATATCACGGCTCTTAATCAATATTATCGGAGTATCTAAGATGTTCCTTCCGAACTTTAGTTAAAAATACTTGATGCGTTATCAGTGGAAAATCGTCATATTTAGGTCATCTTAATCAAAAATCCTTATTCAAATTTAGAACTTTTTTATTCCATAAGCCAGTTAAAAATAAAAAATATAAATCGTCAAATCATATAAATTTCAGGGGTGAACGAATGACGCCACAGTAAGCAATTTACAAAGGGTGACAATTATAAGTGGCAACCATGAGCGAGTAAGGTCGGCGGGGTGCGGAGCTGCGAGCGGTGAAGGGGGATGGGGGCGGAAGTGCCGTGCGTGCGATTTAATTCCATCGCCTCGGCCGGGACCGAGTGCGAGCTAGTGCGGTGACAGAGTCGAGAGTGTTTGAGAAGTTGTCGATAAGCGAAAAATAAACAGAATAAATACCTAACCTTTGATGTTTTTACGCGGCAGAAGTCTGATAAAAAGAGGGTTAAGCTAAATCACTGAGTTTTCACATGGCGTTTTTAAACAATCAAGCTATGATTTATGGATGCCTTAAGTTCACAAACCTTTGCCTATTAAAGAAAATGTATATTTATATATTTATTGTGCTAAATTGCAGAATATTATAGATTAAAGAAGTTTAAGCAAGAAAGTGATACATGGTGAAGCTATACCAAATAAAGTTGGTGGAGTCGTAAGTAGGACTTTGGTTTCATCATATTGTTAATTATCATATAATGCTCACAAGGTTAATATATCGATATCGATAGAAATTAAGCAAGCACTCGTGTTGAGAAGGCAGCGGGAGCGTGGCGGCGCGCCGTCAAGCTCGTAAAATGCGAGCCCAGGTGATTCTGTCGGCGCGGCAGCGCGGCTCGGCGCGACGCACACACACAAACACGCTGCTACCGGCACTCGCTACTGCGTGTCACAGGGCTGCCACGAAAGAAACAGTCTACGTAGTGCTGCAGAGCTGATACTTGAATACCGTTTCTTTTGTAGTTAGCTATAAGTATAATACGGGTTTTTCACAGCACTTTATGATAAGATGAAAATATTGTGGCAAATGTATATTTTCTCAAATGTTGTAATAAGAACATATTTACTTCTATAAGTAATTGGTGGGTCTTTAAAAACAGTCAGATGACTATAGACAGACTTTACTTTGTCGATGTTAGTGCTATTTCCCATAATCTTATATAAAACAGGAACAGTACTCGCAGTCCAAGTAATGGTGAGAAAAAAACAATAGCTGTCAAGTAAGTCATCCATCCGTATTCAAGAAAATATGTAAGTATGTAGATCCGTACAATGCTGTTACCAGATGGTATTTGAAACGTATTAGCTCCTTACATATTTCTCGTATATGAATAAAGTGACAGTTATCGAAAAGTCCCGCAGTACGGTTACATAATACACTTTATAGAACCTCAGGTATTTAATACATGTATTAATAAACACTGTTGTAAGATATTTTAAATCAAACATTTTGACAGCCCTACATCCAGGAGGGCTGAGTTCTGAGCTAAGTATCTACGTGCCGGGAGTACATGCGACCGAGCGCCGACAACGGAATACTACAGATACTTTGTACATAGTCAAGTTACTTATTAGTATAACATTTAATCGTATTTTAAAGTGGCAGAGTCTCACTGTAGACAGTTTTATCTACAGCATAAATGGGCCGGTTCGACCGGGTCATTAGCACTGTCTCACAGAAAACCGACGTCAAGTAGCATTTTGCTGTAATGTTTCGTACGATGAGTGAGATATCTCTTTTTTTAAGGTCCGACACGCGTCTATTTTTATCCAGTTTTAGTTCAAAATCAATCTACATTGTCCTGTGTGTGTTGCAGTCCTGCCAAACTAAAATTAGTTAAATATTTATTTTTAGTTCGTTACTACCTATTTGACAAGAGTAAACTATATTTTAAATAGTTTAGTGCATAATAAAAGAATTGACACTATAGCTCATTCAAGCAAGTTAGAAATCATAATACGGTTTTTTCCTTCTCTTTATTTCATTTAATAACTAACCAGATTCAATAACAAACTGACCTTAAAATCCAGTGATTTCTTAGGTTTACGCGAATATTACACATTGAAATAAAACTAGTTTATACGGTTTTTATCGTGGTTTAATTTTATTTTTAGACTGACTCAGTCTCTCCCGTGACCACGAAGGCTGGAAAGCTTTCGAAACGTCGGGACTAAAATAAAAATTAAACCGCGATAAATACCGTATAAACTAGTTTTATTTCAATCTTAAAATCCAGCTTCCGCGCACATCTCCATAGATTGTTTCAGTAAATTACGGCTATTTAATTACAAATGAAATATAATTAATTACCATATGTTTATTTAAAATTGCATGTCTAGGGGTGACGAGTGTATTCCAATGCCATATTGTGTTTGTAATTCAATGTACTGTGTGGTGTTGCTTTTATTTATTGACAGGCGTGGCGCTTACCATCAGACTTCGTTTGTTTCGTCATTCGTAATACGTAAAAAGAATTTAATTGCAAAATTGCTACTCAGTATTAATTAATTAATAAAAAAGCCTTTCAAAAATAATTAACCGTACCTCAACGTATTGTTATGATCGATGTTTGAATTCCGAATCGACAAACGTTGTAATTCTTATTTTTTTATAAGAAGTTGAAACCGCGTAAACGAGTTATAGTATTCATTTCGCGCTCCGAGTAACATATTGAAAATAGTTTAAAAGAAATTGCGGTATTTACCAATCTGCGTTTGACTTTGGACAACTATTATAAGACATTTGAGGGTATAACAGTTAGTCGATAACTTCGAACACTTGCTTATTTTCCATATAATTTTATAACATAATTTAAGTGTGTTAAAAAAATACAACAATATCAGTTTTCGTGAAACTTCCCCGCGTCAGCACGTTAGATGAAACCTTTAATTGTTAATACATAAAAATTACAAATAAAACAATATTATTCATACCTTACAAATAATACCGTACAAGCCTAAAACATTTTAATAAAAGATCATCGATATCGGCATCCGTGACAAATCTCAATTCGCATCCCTATCAGCTGTCCGGCGAATTAGGGCTAGTGATGAGCACGGGGCAGCTAACTGACGCAAACTGAAGTGACCACTGGATAACCACACCTGTATAATCTAGAATCTAGAGTATACAGATGTGTATATAGTCGGTCTATCTAGACTCTAGATGCCTGTGTGGGAGACAGTTCGTTTTATAGATGGTAAGCGGCCATAAACATTAGCAGAGTTAGAACTTACGAGTTACAAACTTCTGGCGCATTTCGCCCGTCACTTTTAGATGTAAGATGCTAAGTCTCATAATGGCCCACACTTTCACTGGCTTATTAATATTCTTAAACTAACACGTAATATTACTTACTGTTTTCATACATACATACGCACTCACGCCTGTAATCCCCGAAGGGGTACGGAAAGGTGTAACCAGTACACCCACATATCCCAGAACTTGTTTTCGTTCCATGAAGTGATAGTGGGCGAGCATTATTTTTTTTATTTATTGTATAGGCCGTCAAACGAGCAAATGGATCACCTGATGGTAAGTCAACACCACCGCCCATGTACGCCCACAATACCAAAAGAATCATGGGCGCGTTGCCGACCTTAAAGGAAAGGGATAATTAAGGAATTGGGAAGGGGAGGGGATTTGGGCCTCCGGATATCTCACTCACCGTACGAAACGCAGCAGCAAGCTGCTACTTTACGTCGGTTTTCTGTGAGACAGTGGTAACGACCCGGACGAGCCGGCCCATTCATGCTGTAGACAAAATTGTCTACAGCGTGGCTCTACCACTCTGAATAATCTCTTCTAGCTATGCCGAACTTTATTTTTTTAAAAGTGGATTCAAACCTCAGTTCTAACAGTACGGATTACATGAGTTTTATACATAATAATATTATTATAATGTGCGAAAATTGTCTGACACTCAACGTAAGAAGCAACGTCACCAGCGCTGATTTTCGGTGGGTCCGATTAGAAAGAAAGAAAATAACTTTATTTGGTCATTATCATAAGTTGTAATGCGTACGCGTTACGACTAAGGCTGACGCTGACGTCTCGGGTTCGATCCCCGGGTCGGGTAAAGTGATATTGGGTTTTTCTATCATGAAATGCTCAGAATCAGTCCGGAGTCTGGAATTTGTGCCCGGTATGGCGATAGGCTCGCCCCCTATCACATCATGGAACGGAGATACGCTCGGCAAAACATGGGTGTAATGGTTACACCTCTGCCTACCCCTTCGGGGATTATAGGATTGAGTGAGTTATCATAAGGACACATGATCATTACACTAATATAGAGCGAATATAGAGCCGTCAAATTCAAATATTTCCATTAAAATAATGAGCACGCCCCGACTATTCAATATCAGAACGTATTAATTTATAATTACGCGTTCACGCACACAGCTACGCTATCGCTCGGAGCGCTTTTAATACTCGCTTAAATCGCTCGAAAATCCCTCGCCGTATTTTGCGGTAGCTATATGCGGCAATGTTAGGATGTTAAATAATAACACTTGTCAAATTCTACTATCCTAGTACTATTAGAAATGTGAGAGTTGGGATGATTGTGGAATTTGGATGTTTGTTGTTGTTTTGTTTAGTAAATCACGCATTCAGGTGAATGGTGGATGAAATCTGCCACACAGGTAGACCATGACCTGGATAAGAACATAGGCTTTTATCCCGGAAAAGGCAGTTAACGCGGGCGAAGCCGCGAGCAAAAGCTGGTGGCTTTATAAATCTTTATTACTGTTGATTTTTTTTATTAGCTTGAGTGACGAAACGAGCAGGTTGCTCGCCTGATGGTAAGCTCCACACCTGTAGGCCAATTCTCGTAATTTTAAATGTTCAAAATATTATTCCGATCTAGTCTCAGCGTCAATAAAGTTACAAATGGCAATCTCTTAAACCAATAATCAACATCAAATGTGAACTTATATCATAATGAGATTGAATGTGGAATAAAAGTTGACTGAAGCCAAAACGGTATAATGCTACTGCTAATGCTAGGTGCATTTGACGTTGATTATTGGTTTAAGAGAAAGCCATTTGCAACTTTCTTGATGCTGAGACCAGATCGGAATGATATTTTGAACATTTAAAATTATGAGAACTGGCCTTCTGACCATAAACAGAAGCAACATCACACAGAACGTTGAATTTCAAAGCACTGCATGGACTGCGCTCGTCACCCCGAGACATAAGGTGTTAAGTCATTATGACAGTAATTTCGCTGGCATCAATGTCCTTCAAACTGGAACACAACAGTGCTTACACACGTTGCCTAAATGAGGAATTGGGAAGGTGAGAGGTGATTTGGGCCTCCGGAAATCTCACTCACCGCACGAAACTCAACGGTAAAATACTTCACGTTGGTTTTCCGTAAGAATGTTTTTTTTTTGAGTGGTAGAGCCACGCTGTAGACACTTTTGTCTACAGCATGAATGGGCCGGCTCGTTCGGGTCATTACCACTGTCTCCCAGAAAACCGGCGTAAAGTAGCAGCTTGCTGCTGCGTTTCGTACGGTGAGTGAGATATCCGGAGGGCCAAACCCCCTGTCCTTCCCAATTACTTAATTATCCCTTTCCTGGTCGGCAACGCACCCATGATTCTTTTGGTATTGTGGGCGTACATGGGTGGTGCAGATCACTTACCATCAGGTGACCCACTTGCTCGTTTGCCGGCCTATGCCATAAAAAAAGAATGTGGTAACAACCCGGTCAAGCCGACCTATTCATAATCTAGACAAAATTGTCTACAGTTACTAGCAGCTAACATAAGTTGCTGAGTCATCTGTACGCTTACACCGATTATATCCTTGTTTGCGCTCAAACAGCTTATAATAATAATACTAGCCCTGTATTATACACGTCCCACTGCTGGGCACGGGCCTCCTCTACTGAATGAGAGGGGTTAGGCCTTAGACCACCACGCTGGCCTAATGCAGGCAGACTTCACGTACCTTCGAAATTCTTATAAAGAAATTCTCAGGTATGCAGGTTTCCTCACGATGTTCCCTTCACCGATAAAGCAAGTGATAATTAACAATTACACACATAACTTAGAAAAGTCAGAGGTGTATGCTCTTGAGGCTGGTTTCGAACCTGCGACTTTCGTCTCGACAGTCCATACCACTCTCCACTGAGCTATCACTGCTTTCATACAGCTTACAGTGCTTATAACGCTAGTAGCGCTTATATCGACGCTCGACGGGCGCGCAGACTCGCCTCACGTTACAAGTAGCTCTCGGCGCTAATGACGTGCTTGTTGCCGCCGAGCCGGTCGCGATGCGATCCGCCCAGTCTGCACACCGATATGCAGTGGATGGATGAGCTATTTATTATAGTTTTATTATTCACTATGCAGTTTTTTTTATGACATTGAGTGACGAAACGTGCAGATCGCTCGCCTGATGGTAAGCGCCACGCCTGCCCATAAACAGAAGCAACACCACACATCACTTTAAATCACAAAACACTGCATGACATTGGACTGCGCTCGTCACCCTGAGACATAAGTTGTTAAGTCCTATAATGCCCAGTAATTTCACTGGTTTCAATGTGCTTCAAACCGGAACTCAACAGTGCTTAGACACTGCTGCTTGGTGGCAGAAATAGACAAAGCGGTGGTAGCAACCCAGACGGCCTCTCGCGTGCGAGGGAGATACCATCTTGTGTATAACCTACCCAGTTCCGTCGTATACGAGGGGTGTAAGAGGGCTACCAACATCACAGGGTCAAAGCCAACCTCACCTGCACGTGGTACACTCTGTTGAGTAACGGACGAGGCAACGAGGAAACATGGTTCCCGTTGCGGGTTGTGGGGGGTCAGTCGGCGAGTTGCCCCACATAATACTAAATCCACCGTCAAATCCTGATAGGAAGGCGGACCTTGGCATTGGGCTGGGATAATGCCAGGCAGAAAGTAAGAAGGGTATGCCAGAGGCCGTCTGGGTTGGTACCACCGCTTTCTACCGCCTATGTTCCGGTTTGAAGGATATTGAACCCAGTGAAATTACTAGGCATTATGAGACTTAACATCTTACATACATAATGAATATAATGTGATCACAGCCAGTTACCACATCGTATAATGATTATAATGTGATAACAGCACACATAACAAAATTAAATCTCAGGCATCTATAACCACGCCCAACAACAATAATTTGGCACATCCAGGACATTTACACGCGTGTTGGCGCCGCAGGAACAATGCGGCCCGTGTCGCGCGGCATCGCGTCTTCGTAGCGTCGAACCGGAACAAGTTGTATTTTTATTTATTTCACAGCGGTACGGCCTCGTAAGTCTACGTCTAGCTATCGATATGGCCTGATTAATAGCCATTCCCTATATTCTGACTATCGATAGATTTGCTTACTATCAATAGTGTTTTGACAGATCTTCCATACAAAATGTGTCAAAATTTTACTGCCAGTAAGCAAATCTGTCGTATTGGGAACGGCCATTAGACAGACGCCGACGCGACTTAGCAAAGCGTGCGATTTTAACCGGCTTAAAAAAGGAGGAGGTTCTCAATTCTCAAGTTATTTATTTTGCTTTTTTATGTATGTACATCGATTTCTCCGACAAATGTGGACCATTTTGTTGGAAAAAAATATTCCATAGAGTTAACCTGCGATGTGGTCCCATATAAATTTGGTTAGGATATGATGACGGAGTACGCAGTAAAAAAAATACACTCCTCAACGGATCAATCATCGCGATTGTTATTGTATTGGAATTTACATGCCATAGTGTACCTGCCATTAAAAATATAGTTTCTTTTCAGTGTTATTTTGGGAGTCAATTTTTAAGTTGTTATAACAACAAGTTACACAGGAATATTGTTGCTTTTTATCGTACTATTTACAGCGTTTTATAGCAATTATTAGTATTTACTAAAATATTATGCTAATTTGAGCCATTTATTAGAGCGATTTACGCTTACGCCATCTATCAATGGATTAGATTGGAATGAACTCCCAACAGGATCAATTATCAGGTCATTAGAAAGAAAAAAATATTGAAAGTTACTCTATCGTTAATAAAATAAGATATCGATTTAAAATCATCTGTACACTTCTTGTCAATTTAACGAAAGATCCATTCTAATCAGTTTTTGATACTTTTATGGCCGTTCCCAATATTGTATCTTTCGATAGATTTGCTTACTGGCAGTAAAATTTTGACACTTTTTGTATGGAAGTCAAAACAATACTGATACTCGTAGTTAAGCTCATAGTAGTAAACAAATGTGTCGATAGACAGAATATATGGAACGACCATTATTCGAAATATTGAATAACGGAACTATTTTATCGATAGCTTCTCAATATCGTAACGTTCGCCACTACGCCAGACTACGCCCATATAGACAATGTACATAACGCGCTCCACTGAAAATGTCGCGACCCGCGAGTTTTGTGCGACACTGTTTGTATTTAATTCATTGCAGAGTGGCACGTGTCGCCATGTCGTAATTATATTGTGTTGTTGCGAATTTTGTTGAAGATAAACTTGTGTTGATTTCGATAAATATAATAGGAGTAACCAAATGACTTATTATTAATTACACAAAGGTTATTTAAAAAAACCTGATGGCAATTTTGAACTAAACGTTGCCGTTGAAAATACATACAAATACGCACTAGCCTGTACGGGGAAAAGGTAGGCGTTAACACACATTTCGTAAAGCTAATTTTCGTCCCATGATGTGATAAGGAACGAGCCTATCGCCATATCGGGCACAATTCCAGACTCCAGGCAGAATTGATACTAAGTATATCATGATAGAAATAAATTCAATGGAAACGCGTTGGAAGGGTAATTATAATAAACATACGACGGTATTGGGAATCAATAGTACTCAAGACTTGCATTACAATGGAGGCAAACACAGCGAAAAAAATTAAAGCACCGTTTGACGGCACTAGTACTAATAAAAAATAAAAAAGTAGTTGTTTGCTAAAAATAACCATACCAGTATTGCACCGCAAATTAATAATCTTCACCCACCACAACGAAAACCCTTCTCGTTCGTTCTTCGGGCAGGTAAAAAAACGGTGGTGATATCTGCTGCCGCGGCAGCAACGCGTACCAGAGCATCATAAATTACAAAGCGGTGCACTAGCTATTATGTTGGTACCAAATTACTTTTGAGATTGTTAAGCGATAGTCGACTCTAATTCAAGGTAGAAAGAATATATACTAGCGGTGTAGTCTGCACAGAAGTTGGTGAGCCGCGCCGCGCCGGGAGCCTGTTCAACGCGTGCTGCGGCGACACGTAATTAGAACGCGGTAGTTTTAAAAATGTTATCGACGTTAGGCATCGCTGCGCGTAGATATCGATAGTTTTTTATCGACTTTAACTAGACATTTGTAGAGATCTCCAAGATAAAAGTAAGGTAGTAAGAAGAGTTTATTTAGATTTTTATGTATGTAGCAATGATGTTAAAATATTAAAATTTTCATGTAGCTTTCACATTCGAGAAATACCTGCACGACTCTGCCTACTCGCCCTTGTGCTTAGAACTTATCCTCGAGCAATTCATATCGTGAGATACCACTATATGAAGTTAGTGGAGTGGAGTTCGAAGCTACAATTACCAGTCCCTCTGTGCCGCGAAGAGTACGTTAAGCCGTCAGTCGCAGTTGTTGACAGCAGTCGTTAAGCCGCGTCAGAAACCCTATGGGGTCAGGGCCGCGCCGCCCTTCCGTGTGAAGTGTGTGGCACACATCAGCGAGGCATTAGAGGGTGCTTGATAGACCTTTATTAGGAATATAATAATAATAAGAAAACCTTTATATAATACAGAATATTATGCTAACCTTAAAAATTATAATGCTGGCCATTCATTCATTGGTTCAAACTCCAATATTAATATTCTTCTAAATTGTTTGTGAAAAGAAAAACACTTATTCACTCCGACCTGGCATCGAATGTCAGCATTGTCCACGATTTTATTTCGCTATTTTCCACTTGTCCAATTATATCCCCAAATCTTTCATATCAACATATTCATCAGATGGCGACATTATCAGATGATATCAACATAGTGCTATTTAATAGCACTTCGTACACGCTTCTGCCTTCTTGTCGCGTCATCAGTTTTCCGGGCACTTGCCCCTACTGCAGCCTGGCATCATCAAACATCAATCAATTTCATCAGGTGATCAGCAAGAGTAAAGGAAGCTGACACGTAGTACCAGGACATCATAATTCGCTAACAAATAATCTTATCGCCGGAATACTTCGCAGCTCGTGCACGCTTCTTGTCCCCCTATTTTTTCCAGCCACTTGCCCCTCCTCCGTACTCTCGGATCACGTGCGTATAATTTATCTGTTTGCAGTATCGATCGGACGCGCCACGTGATTACAGTGGTAATTAGAGGACAAAGTTTAATTATGTTAGAGAATGTATGTACAAGGTGTTTTTGATAAAGGTCTTGTCGATATTTATGGCCGCTCCGAAGTTACTTTTTTTTCAAGAAAATAAAGGGGTATTGCATAGAGAACGGGTGAAGCGACTAATTTTAGAGTGACCATAAAGATTGACGAGATTCATTATGTGTAAAGAGTCCCTAAGACGAATGAAAATCTGCAACTAAAGCTGATGTTAACAGCCAATACAAATTGTATAAGTGCAATCCAAAAAACTAAATTATATGTATATTTGATAATAATCGCCCTACCAGCTTAATAAGTATAGGTGTAATTAAATCAAAATCTGTTGTCTTACCGCATTTTATAAATATAAAGGCTATATTTATTTATATATATCTCAGCCTGTTGTCGTCCACTGTTGGACGTAAGCCTCCCCAAGTGAGCGCCAACCATGCCGGTCTTGAGCAGCCCGCATCCACCCGCTACCCGCCATCTTTTTCAAGTCGTCGGTCCACCGTGCATTATTTATTTATATGATATGATTTAATTTATATTTCTACTTAAACTTACTAGAACTAACTTATTGTAATTGTAAACGAATGAAACAGGAATTTGTGGCGTAATTTATTGGACTAAACATGGGGTGACCCCCCCCCCCCCCCCCCATCACAATATTTGACGGAAATACTTTCTACGGTTCCCCCTTGCAAAGATGTAGGAATAAAGCATAATAATATCAGAACATTGTTTTATGAAAAGTTCTGCTATAACTGTAAATCCAGCTAAGTGCGATATTTTCAGTAGCGTCCGCACAATCGGCCGACATCCGCGTGGCAGGGCAGGTGAAAAATTATACTATAGCCATTGTCGACGGCGATGCGACGGTTTCTCCGAAGGATATCCGCCTTTTCGCTCGTCGGACCCAAGCCGGAGACGCTGTGGTGAAGCGGAGCGGGCGCGGGCAATCGCTCGTCAAATAGCTAAGCGTTGTAACGTTTTTTAGTATTATAACTAAAGGAGTAAAAGTTTGGTACTGCAATTGATTTTGGCGATTGTAATCAGCAATCATTTACTTAAAATATGAACATAATAAATAATATTACTGTTTTTAAACATGTTAAACGATTCCGGAACAAATATAGAAATGCTAACATGAAAATCTTAAGTGTGTAAAAACAACACAACGGTTTATTACCACAAGTAATACCATAATCCTTTTTATATAGGCATGTAACAAATAAATACACCCAACAGTCACACACATAGTCTTTGGTTGGTCGAAATAAATAACATTATTATTATTATTATAGTCCTGACCACACACTAGGTTAACCTGTATCAACGATATGTGAGTATCAAGAACTACGAGGTACTTGCGGTCCCACAACACCCAGACCCGAAACAAATATTTGTGGGGCACATAAACATTTGTCTCGGTGCGGGAATTGAACCCACGGCCTTACGTTTTGCAGCCGGCTAATCGCCCATTGGCGCAGGTTTACGCAAATATTACACGTCGGGACTAAAATAGAAATTAATCCGCGATAAAATCCGTATGAACTAGTTTTACTTCAATATTTTTTTAAATTTTTGACGTCCTACGACCATAATCCCGACTTCCAAACTCAAATTCACGCGTATTATAAGTTATTAAATCGCTCGAACATTTCCCCGCTTCATTTCCCACGATGCCCTGTATCCAACGTCATTACGTTCTGCGGCATCTCGGGCGCGCATCCCCTCCACCCCGCTCATTATCCACCCTCCCCCCACACCCCATTCTCTGCCTTGTCTACAAGCGTTGATTGATTGATTCGTTCCTAACAAGTGCTTAGTTTTATCAAGAGAATTAGGCTTAACTACCGTGACTAAAAGCGCTGCTGTAATGTGGGTAGGCAGAGCAAGATTCAGTGAGCCTATAGCCACGTTACGATTTTATTTTTTGTTTAAAAGTTTTTATTTTGCTATTTTAGTAAAAGAATCATCAAATCATCATCATTAGTTGTGTGGACAATAGACATACATAAAAAATATGACATCAGGAAAATATGATTGTCAATCATCCTCCAACTTTTTGTCGGTAAAAAAAATGATGCCTTCCATACTAATTTCGGCTACGGTATACATATACTGTTCTTTAACCTTGCCCAAGGGAATAATATATAAGCTATTAGCTTATGAGCTTACCCCAGTATCCCCGAATTGGTAAGCAGACTTGCAACGAGGGGATCCACTCGAGCTCGGTTCGCCAAGCCTAATAATACTCTTCTTCTTTCACTTGCACTTATCCCACTCGCAGTAGGATCGGTGCAGTATGTGTTTTAACACATGTTACAAAAATATTTGGCTAGTAGTTTGTACTACAGGCCGCCTGCCTAACGTCAACCCCTCTGGGGAGAAAACAAACAGACTCGAAATATATATTTCACAAACATTTGTCTCTGTGCGGGAATCGAACCCACAGCCTCTCGCTTCACAGGCAACTACTCGCCCACTGCACCACGGAGGCTGTTAATAATAATAAATACCATCGATTCAAAGTTGCCAGTCGCCACAGTCAACCCTAAGGTTGTTTTCTTCGTTCTTTAATAGAGGTATCGCGGTATCTGCAGCAATTTGTGTCGCTTGCAACTCCAGAGACGCACACTTGAGCACGTTTTAGCCAGACGGGTTCCTTAAAACCTTCCTTCAATTCGTGTAAATCTTTTTCTTGGTTGGCAATGATAAGCTGTTTCTAACTGTTTATATGCTTCGGTCATTTCATGTTGATTAATTGAACTGAACTTAGTACAACATCGTCAGAACTACGTGAGGACGATGAAATAGGTAATGAAAATTATTGTTTACAATCATTCATTGGAAGTCGTAAAAGCCAATGAAATCCATATAAAGCTACGACAATCGCCAATTAGATTATATCAAAATAATCATCTCATTCACCCACACCTCTGCTATTATAGTATAACAAGGAATTTTGATTTCGAATTTCAAATTCGGTACAGAACAAGCGCATTTGAAATCGTATTAACTCACGCAATTCGGCCGCAGCGTGTGATTCAGCGCAGGTAGCCGGCGCCTAATGGCCGAAGCGCTCGTCATTTAAATTATGTAGGTGCCGCACTAATGCGACAGTGCGGCACCGCTGCGCACTCCTGCCTGCCTGGTACTTCAGGCGCATTAGTCGAGTCATAGCCGGTTCAGAGGTGAACATAAAAAAGATTCTGTTTACTTTAATTTATCATCATCATGTTGGCCCAACAGTATGAGTGAGATAGAAATTATAAACAAATGTAAACGAGACAATATCCATTAACCAAGCCGAACCAGACAGAGAGAGTCCACGTGAACTTTGATGACTGATGTGAAGGAATCGTCAAAATATAAAACCGTCGTCATCATTTTACATCGATAACTTCAACAAGTACTAGGACAGCATGACATCACAACAAATCGTGTACATACCGCAAGATGTTCGACCTTTTTAGTATCTATCATGCAAATATAGATTACACAAGACCTTCCAAGCATCTTTATCACATCAGTCGACAGTTGGCACTGTGTTGGCCGTAAAGTACAGCTTGACATACGCGGCACCAAATCGTGTTGGATCAAACGTGTGGGTGGTGTTGGTTGGGCCAATATTGGCGCAAACAGAAGTTGTTTGGCCGGCGGCGGCGGGCGGGCGACGCACCGCGCCGTGACAAGGGATCACTCGACGCGGCCCGTTTCGTCGCGTGCTCGAGTTCGCTCTACTACGGATTATGTTTGTTGATACTAGAGATTTTTGGTATTTTATTTTTGATTTAGTTTTAGTAGGTATGGTGAGGACCAAAATATATCGTCGATTTGTCAGCTGTCACTTGAAAAAATCAGTTTTATAAGTAAGCAAGGAAAAATATTTTGCATAATTTTTTCCCTGCATTATTTAATCGCGTAATAACTGTAACAAAATCTAGTGAAATGTTATTTGGTTTTAAAGATAATTAATACAATGTGACAGAAAAGGAAAACCAAAGGAGTCGTCAGTTGGAAGGCTGTGCCAGATCGTACCAGTAGTACGATCCTGTGAATGCCCCAAAAACGCTGGCTTGTCGTATTAGAAGGAGACATGAAGGCCAATGGTTTCACTGCGGAGAATGCTCAAGATCGGACGAATGGAAGCAGACCCTGGCACTAAGCCGGCTTAACGACAATTACAAAGAATGAAAAGGATGTAACAAAAAAGGGCTGAGAGCTTTCCTCAGTGGGGGTTAACGTCAGGCAGGCGGCTGGTCGTAAAAACTTCAAGCCAAATCTTTCTGTAACATATGTTAAAAAGCATGTTGCGCTGACCCTACTGCGAGTGGGATAATGGCAGGTGGAAGAAGAAGAATGTGACAGAAAAGTAACTGCTATTTTATTTGGATCGACTTTGGATTGACAAACGACATTGTTAAATCTCGTTTAAAATGCGACCAATATCTATAAGTTAGCAATATGGGCGGCGCTATTATTTAAACGCTCATTGCTCGATTTTGAACTATGACAGACAGTTTTTTTTTTAATTAGCTTTAGTTGAAGAGACTGGCAGGTCGCTCGCCTGATGGCAAGTGCCTGTCCATAAACAGAAGCAACACCATCAGAACTTCGATATTTCGATACTACATGACACTGAACTGCGCTCTTCACCCTGAGACATAAGGTGTTAAGTCTCGAAATGTCCAGTAATTTCACTGGCTTCAATGTCCTTCAAACCGGAACACAACAGTGCTTACACACTGCTGCTCGACGGCAGTTAATTTATTTTCGAAAAATATCACCGCCTCATAGCATTGTACTTTTTTTTAAAGTCTCGGCAAAGTGACTACGCTACACCTGATGGTAAGTATAGCGCAATCCATGAATACTGTCGACCAACAATAGACACTGAATCTATCGCAGATCGGCAGAATTATGCCGGCCTGCTTAGTTGCTTCTTCACACTCCGTTTAAAGGATCCCATGTTATAGGAAGGAGGAAACACGTGCGCCGGCAAGCTATTCCACAGCTTTATGGTCCGACAGAAATTCTTACTTCCAGATTTAATATTGCTACTGCAACCTCAAGTCAATATATCCAATCCTCGACATTTTCTATATGATTACGGACCGCGCACACGTGAGTACAGCGTACAATCGCTCCATTTGCGATGAAGATACATCTTCAGAATCCTCGCTTAGACAGAACGTCTCTCGTACGTGGATTCGGCATTAAATTACCGTTAAACTCGACTACGTTACTCTAAATAAAGAATAAAATCTTTTATTTATCATGTAGGCAATTAAAAAAGCGCTTATGACAAGTGACACCTGACGCTTATACACCTCTGACTTTTCTAATTTACGTGTGCATTAATTGTTAATTATCACTTGCTATAACGGTGAAGGAAACATCGTGAAGAAACCTGCATACGTGAGAAGTTCAGCATGAGAATTTCGAAGGTATGTGAAGTCTGGCAACCCGCATTAGGTCAGCGTGGTGGACTAAGGCCTAACCCCTCTCATTAAATAGAGGAGGCCCGTGCCCAGCAGTGGGACGTATATAATACAGGGCTAGTATTATTATTATTATAATGACAAGTCAGTACAAAAATAAAACCAATATATTTAGGTATTACACACCGATAGACAAAGAGGTCAAAATTGTAACATCCTTCTTTTATCGGAGGTTAAAAAAGACGCGTGTAATTTACAATACAAACGGTTTGTGGTCGACCCTCGGTTTAAGCACGCACACCACGTTAACACTATGTCATTGTCAGGAAAATATGATATTATTGATGGTGACGGTAAATATATTTGTCTTGTGTATGGAAATCGAAACGTCAAATTCTATGAAATGAAATGAAATAGTTTATTTTTTTGTGGGACCGAAAGTCCCTCGTAGTTCCTGTTACCCACGATACAGGTTTACCTAGTGTGGGGTCGGGATTATGTGTGTAACTGAAGGATGTATTTATTCATTTATTTATTAATCATGTAAGCTATTAAAATAGCGCTTATGACAAGTCAGTACCCAATAAAGAAACTTATGTATAGAAATCATATCAACTAATGTATACATAACATACATATAGCATCGTCAAAATACACTAGGCAATTACACTAAATTAATTATTTTTCTTTTTATTTTGACATTAGTAACAATATTTGTACTATGGAAACGTCCAGAATTATCAAATATTTAGAGTCGATATGGACCACAAGCATTTACCGATGTTTAACCTCCGACAAAAAAGAGAGCTGGTTTAAAGTTGTAGAATGTAAGATTCCCGATTTAGTAGATCAATCAATATAATGCAAATAAAAGCCAAAAAATCTTTAGAAGCAGTTAGTTACCAGTGAACTTAGTCACTGCCGGGCTGGCCGTAGTGTCGAATGATGAGACGAATAAATAGGTCACTCGCCTCGCTCACTCCTAGTTAATACCGGCTGTTATATATTATATACCAGGCGATAATAACCACAATAATAGAATCGCAACATAACGTAATAATACCTGATGTACCAGGCATCCATAACACGTACACAATAACTTCCTAGATTAGGTGTGCATCTATCTATAGGTAGAATTAACTCCGTCACTCCCATGCATGGTTGTGTCGCCCGCAATAAAGAATCTCATCGCAGCGTAATACCGGCTGATGTACCAGGCATCTATAACACGTATACATGTTCAAATATTGAGCGCGCCTGCCAGGCTGCCAGCCGAGCATCACGAACGAGCTGCGTAGGGGTGGCACGCTGCTGAACTAAATTAACAATATTTACGCACGTTTTTTTACTATACAGTCGCAGTTTCATACATTTCAGACTTGACATCAACTTAAACTATCATTACGACCCTAAAACAACATTATTAAAATTCAAGGGCATCAGTTTTTTGCTACTGATGCCCTTGTACGGCCTATGTACGGACGGATACAAGTTACTCTGGCAAAATAGCTAACTTGGTCTTAGTAATAATAATTCTTCCACATTTTGACAACCTATGTGGCGCAGTGGGCGAGTAGCTGGTTGCGAAGCGAGAGGCCGTGGGTTCGCATTTGTCCGCACCTAGACAAATGTTTGAGTGATCCACAAATATTTGTTTCTAGTCTGGGTGTTGTGGTCCCTCGTAGTTCCTGATAACCATGATACAGGTTAACCTAATTGGTAGTCAGGCCCATGTGTGTGACTGTTGGGTGAATTTTATCATAATTATCTTTGATTGCCTCGGTGGCGCAGTTACAATGCATACGCGGTACGGCTACTGTGCAATACTCAGTATCAGCCCGGAGTCTGGAATCGTGCTCGGTATGGCGATAGACTCGCCTCCTATCACATCATGGTACGGAAATAAGCTCGGCGAAAAAGTGGTTGTAATGGTTACACTACTGCCTACCCCTTCGGGGATTACAGGCATGAGTGCATATTATGTATCTTGATAGAAGAAAAATTATCTAATTTCTCTTAATATCATCCATTGAATCTCGATAGTGGCAATAAATTTTTATGTTTCGACTTTTGAGCACAGAATGACACGCTTCATTGCAACCCAACTGTAGTAGGTAACTATAACATTATTATCAACATTATATTGTACCCAATAAAATAAATTGTCCCGCTCAATAAATAAAATATGAGGCGCAGTGGCAGCCCTACGAGTCGACACAGGATACGGGCCGCGTTATCGCGCCCCCGCGGCGACGCGTCACCTTGTCACCGAACCGCTTTAATGGGCCGCCGCCTACCGCGACCAAGCCCACTTGATGCTTTGAATTATGAACACTTTTTGTATCGATCGATGTTTTACTTTTAACGTACAGCACTACGATTTATGTTATGCGCTTTGTCATCGTACGCACTCACGCCTGCAATCCTCGAAGGGGTAGGCAGAGTTGTAATCAGTACTCATATTTCGCTGAGCTTATTTCCGACCTATAATGTGATGGGAGCAAGCTTATCGCCATATCGGGCACAAATTCCAATTGATGGGATTGTATAATCAAAACCGCAAAAAAAATTGTGATTACCTTAACTGGGAGTTGAACACGGGACCTCTCGATTTTTAGCCTTGATCCGCTGTACCAATGAGGCGACTTCTATTCATGATTACGAATATTCAACATACAGTATTTTGGAGGTATATTCTTGAAGTAAATATTTCTATGCATATTCTTACAGTGAAATAAGAGTACGTCGAAGCGAGTTTAGGTAGATGACTTTTTTAAAGGTACATTGACCTTGACTAACCGAAAGTACACGTAACCTTCAACATATTTTTTTTATATTGTAAGCCGGCAAACGTGCATGTGTGTCACCTGATGGTAAGTGATCTTCACCGTCCATGTACGCCCACAATACTAGAAGAATCATGGGCGCGTTGTCTATCATATAGATCATACGAGTACCAATATTATAAATGTGAATGTAAGTTTTTTTTTTATAATATAGGCCGGCAAACGAGCAAGTTGGTCACCTGATGGTAAGTGATCTCCACCGCCCATGTAGGCCCACAATACTAAAATAATCATGGGCGCGTTGCCGACCTTAAAGGAAAGGGATAAGTAAGAGATTGGGAAGGGAAGGGGAGGGGAATTTGGGCCTCCGGATATCTCACTCACCGTACGAAACGCAGCAGCAAGCTGCTACTTTACGCCGGTTTTCTGTGAGACAGTGGTAATGACCCGGACGAGCCGGCCCATACATGCTGTAGACAAAAGTGTCAACAGCGTGGCTCTACCACTCACTAAAGTTTGTTTGTTACGATTTCACGCGAAAACTACTTAACCGATCATCATGAAACTTTGTACACATATTCTTGCAGGTATAAGAAGTAACATAGGAGACTTATTATGAAAAATATATATATATATATTTGTTTGTTACACTTTCACGCCTAAATCACTGAACCGATTTTGATGAATTTTGATGTAGAGATAAATGGGACCCTGGAGACGGTTATAGGCTACGTTTTATTTCGGAAAAGTCTATTCACGCGGCGGAGCCGCGGGCAAAAGCTAGTAAGGTATAATTGAAAGTACGGAAGAGGAGAGAGAGATATCCGGAAACCCAAACCAATGGAATGGGCGAGTAGCCGGCGGTGAAGCAAGGGGTTCAATTCCTACACTGAGAAAAATGTTTGCGAGATTTGTTTCGGGTCTGTTTTTTCCCCAGAGTGATTGACGTCAGGCAGGCAGGCGATTGTAAAACTAAAAGCCAAATCTTTCTGTGACATGTGTGCTAGAAGTTACGTGAGACGAGTCATCATCATCCTCTTTGCCTTTATCTCATTTACTTACACACACGGCACATCTAACGCTCAGTCTCCAGTTTTGGCGATCTTCTGCCATATCGGGCGTTAGGCCTTGTGTCAGTAGGTCGTTTATTATTGTCGAAGTCCAGTTTATTGGTGGGCGACCTCTTCCTCTTTTGCCCTCCCCATCAATGGCCATGACCTCCTTTGTCGTATGGCCGTCGCTTCGGCGCTGCACATGCCGAAACCATCGCAGGCGACTTTCTCACATTTTATTACAAATGTCTGCGACTTTAAAGGTCCCCCTCTAATAAATTCATTTTTAATTTTGTCCATTCTCGTGACTCCGCCGTTACGTGAGACGAGTATTCTTTTATTAATACCAAACGACAGTAATCACTTTAACTCTTAGTTTATTGGTTACATTTACAATATTACTGCTTTACAGACCACAGCCCCATGTCAGGACTCTCTGTAGACCGTTCTCTAATTATAACTAAGACAACTAGGACCGAATAGTAAACCAGCATAGCTACCGCGTAATGAACACTTGGACTATCGACTGACCACTGTTCTTAATGAACTGGAGACTATCTGACTGACTGCGGGCAAAAGACCTCCAGTTATGGCGACAACCTCTTTTATACCATTTAACTACCGTTCCACAACTATGTCGCATATTATTATTGCAGCGTACTCTTTTTTTACATGGGGAAAATCCTCTTGGATTCCCGGCCACCTTAAAAGAATATAGACGGGGTATTTTTACCGCTATGCCGATATGCCATCTGCACTATGGAAGGGTTTCGGGACCTCCAACAGAAACACGCCGAAAACCCTCCAATGCAACGCTGTAATAGCACGCCGGTTTCAGTGTACCCAACGTTGCTTTCTCGGACACCCTCAATATACCAATATTAACAGAATACGCTAACATGTGTTAAAAAGCATGCAGCGCCGACTCCACTGGGAATGTGATAAGGGCAGGTGGAAGATAAAGAATATTTTTTGGAGTTTACAGTGGTAGAGCCACGCTGTAGACACTTGTGTCTACAGCACGAATGGGCCGGCTCGTCCGGGTCGTTACCACTGTCTCACAGAAAACTGGCGTAAAGTAGTAGTAGCTTGCTGCTGCGTTTCGTACGGTGAGTGAGATATCCGGAGGCCCAAACCCTCTCCTCTTCCCAATCCCTTAATTATCCCTTAACTTTTAGGTCGGCAACGCACCCATAATTCTTTTAGTATTGTGGGTGTACATGGGCGGCGGAGATCACTTACCATCAGGTGACACACTTGCTCGATTGCCGGCCTTTGCTATAAAAAAAATGTTAAAGTTTTTACACAGAAGAAAAGCCTCAACAATGTTACATTTTCACAAAGTATTTTGCGCAGTAACTGCGTAGCGGTGTTCCGACGACAGCATATATCCTGATGAGTTTATAATCACGGGCAGGAAGTCGTACAGACAACAGTCAGATCAGGTGCGTTAGTGTCTGTTCTGCTTACCTGCTTACTTTTATTTATTTACTTTGATGGGTGCGATGTTCGGAGGATGAAGAATAAAATAATATACGTATGTACGCACTCACGCCTGTAATCCCCGAAGGGGTAGGCAGAGGTGTAACCAGTACACCCACATTGCGCCGAGCGTATTTCCGTCCCACGATGTGATAGGGGGCGAGCCTATCACCATACCGGGCACAAATTCCAGACTCCGGGCTGATACTGGGCATTTCGTAATAGAAAAACCCAATACTCGTACCACTTTACCCGACCCGGGGATCGAACCCGAGACCTCAGCGTTGGCCTCAATCGTAACGCGTACGCATTACAACTGCGCCACCGAGGCAATCAAATAAAATAATATAGCATTAATAAAATGATGCGGTTCGACAATAGATGCTTTATTAGCTTGAGTGGCGAAACGAGCAGCTCACTCGCCTGAAAGTAAGCATCACGCCTGCCCATAAACAGAAGTTACACCACCACACAGAACTTTGAATTACAAAATACTGCATGGCATTGGACTGCGCTCGTTACCCAGAGACATAAGATGTTAAGTTTCATAATGCTCAGTAGTTTCAATGGCTTCAATTTCTTTTTTTTTATTGCCACGTCGTTACCACTGTCTCACAGAAAACCGGCGTAAAGTAGTAGTAGCTTGCTGCTGCGTTTCGTACGGTGAGTGAGATATCCGGAGGCCCAAACCCTCTCCTCTTCCCAATCCCTTAATTATCCCTTTACTTTTAGGTCGGCAACGCACCCATAATTCTTTTAGTATTGTGGGTGTACATGGGCGGCGGAGATCACTTACCATCAGGTGATCCACTTGCTCGTTTGCCGGCCTATGCAATAAAAAAAAACCAGACGCCTCTCACATACAAGGGACTTACCACCTTGTAAACCGACTTAAAAAAGATACTCCTCATCTAAATCAGTCTAAGTATATTTATTGATCACGTATAACTGATCATTTGGATGATTATTTTAGTATTTGTTAGAGTTTACTGTGAAGGAGGTCCGATCTGATAAAGAAGTACGAACGTAAATGAGAAGCTTCTGAATGGATAACAGCAACTGCGATTCGGGTTATGGCATCGGTTTTTGATTCTAGACAACGAAGTCTAATGAAAATAACACCGTAATTTTACATACATACATACATACACACTCACGTCTGTGTCCCATGGGGGTAGGCAGAGACTATTGAGTACCACAAGCTACGATCCTGACACGCCTCTTTCGCCTCTTCCACATTCATATATCTTCTTATACATTTTCGTCCGTTGAGGGTACTCGTGACGTACCGTAATTTTTTTGATATAATAAACTAAATAATTGAAATTGAAACATTGGTCAGGAACTGCACTCGGGTCTGGGACATTTTAGTTTTGTACGAAGCAAAAAGTATGGAAAGTTTTAACCCCAAAATATTGAAAAAATTAAGGGCACTGAGTTGTTTTGAGTTCTCCATATAAGCATAAACATTTGTAAATGTTCATCGCCAATAAACGACATATACATACGAAATATCTCAGATAAATTATAGTTTGACAGTTTGAAGTTTGATACTCGCACCCCTCTACCGATGTTGTGATATCCTAGTACCTTTAAAGCAGACGCAGCATCCAATAGAACACACGAGGCGTGTAATGCGGGTCTACGCAACATTGGTTAGCCGACGCCCCGGCCTTTGTGTGCTCTGTTACTTTTTTTGGCTGTTCGAACCAGAATTTAAAGGTTCGGTAAAGCTGTGTAGGTAGGTACATGGTTAGAAAATGTAAATAAAAAAATAAAACGGAGCATACGGCTTTTGACTTCACAGTTTTGCGGCAACTTCTTTCCAAAAGGTTATGTAAACTCACAATGTTTACTAATAAAATACTACAAACTAGCTGGTGCCCGCGGCTCCGCCCGCGTGAATGTCATTTTCCGGGATAAAAAAGTAACTAAGTTACTCCTTATTACTTTAGCTATCTGCTAGTAAAAGTCCCGTCAAAATCAGTCCAGCCGTTCCAGAGATTAGCCGGAACAAACAGACAAAAATTGTAAATAAATATATTTTTTGGTGTATATGTACCGCATGTAGTAAAAAGCGGTTATTTTAATATTACAAACACACACTTCAATATTATTTATTTGTATAGGAGATATAAAGTAACATTACAGTTAAATTGTTTTAATTAAATCCAAAATCAAAAAGTACTACTTTACTGTAGATATTTCATCTCTAAAATATTTTAATACATTTCACAATTCGTACACCACAAAAAAAACTATTACTACGCAAAATTCCAACAATATTCAAAACAGAGAAGCCGAACATCATTAAATCTAGCATCTGTATTAGTGGCGCACAGCGCGGCGGTGTCGAAAAAAGAATTCACATTGTGAAGTGTATAAAAAATGTCTGGCGGTCTGGCGGGCCTGCGCGGCGCGGGCGGTGCGACGCGGGGTTCTGGCAGGCTTGCCAGTCTGGCGGGTGCCGAGTATGGCGGGTATAGCGCGGGCGAGATGGCATCTACGCGGGTCACAACGCCTGCCGCCTCGCTAATGACGGATCATCGCCCGCCGAGAGCGGCACAGGGTTGGCACGCGCCGATATCCTCAATATGTATTGCAGGATTTTATATAAAACAACTTGTTTCTGTTTAGATATCGAGTGTGATCGAAGATGGATTGGCGGCGGTGAACTGGTTAATCGGTCCGCGCGATCACCTGACCTTAAACCTTACGGGTTTTTTATTTCGGGGGCACTATTCAGCAGTCTATATTACAAAAGACGTGTGATTCCGTGGCAAAAATGCTTTTACGAATATTCGCAGCCTTTGAAAGAGTCTAAATAAGATACATCGGTTCTACAACGCGTACTATCAAACATTGGAGTCGGTATCGCAAATGTCTAGAGGTACTTATAAAGCGGACATGTTAAACATCTTCTGGGTCTTCAAGTAGATATTATCTTAATTAGTGCTAATAGTATTTGTAAGTTGTGCACAATTTAAACGCAATGTAAAGAATGAAAATCAATTACAAAAGTAGTGAACAGCTGACTGAGGTGACGTAATGATGAAGCGGGGCGCGCACGCGGCGCCTCGTTTGATGCACGAAGACGCCGCAACTTGCTATTTCGCTCTGACTCCGAGTCATCGCTCTTGCTGAGGTAATCAATCAAAACACGGTTTACAAACAATAAAATAATTAAATTATAAAACATAAATATGATTATTTTTATATTCGTATACGACTTATTTCATTACGTTTGAATATCGATTCTGATATCACAGTTAAAATGCCCAACAGGGCTTTTGTTATATATTGTATATGAATTTTGCAACTAAGTCCCTTAGTTAAAGCTTAAAAATAACATCCTCAAATGACATAGCGTTATTTTCCTTTTTTTATAGCGCGGCGTCAATAACAAAATTTAAAAAACGAAATAAATAAATAAAAATATACGAAGGAACGTGCCATCCCTGACAAGCGTGGGTGCGATCTCGCCTCCTACATATTTAATTCGCTCGGACTGGTTCGTGTCCGGGCGCCGCTACGCTTTGTGTTACGTTATGGCTCTATCGGTGTGCGTCTGCGGGCTGTTTGCGCCGGTTGATCCGGACGCGCCGGTCTCGCCGGCCTCTCCGGTCGCGCCGGTTGCCGGCTACTCCGGGAATCGCCAGTGGGCGTAGTATTCTTTACTTACTCCATGTAGGACAATGCGTGGCTTCTTTTGGTTATGAGCTTTCTTTTGATCTATGTACCTGTTGCCTTTTTAAGTTGTATGTATATTATTGTGTTTGAGTATCACTTATACTAGTGGTCGCATACCGCGGCTCCTTGGCCACTTGAGTGCGGCCCGGTCACAAATTATCAATTTCGGAAACGAATGTTTCAAGTTGTAAGGCCAAATTTTAACGCTGAGGAATGTTTCAAGTTCGGCCCTTAAAAAAAATTACAACCTTATTGTTATTTGGCTATTTCGACTAATGACTGCCGCGAACTAACAGCCGATTTTTTTACAAAACAAGCAGTACACTCATCTGGTGGTTATTGGTAAACCTGCCCATATTTTTTTGTTTTAACATGGCGCCAATTAATCTCCCCAGAGGGGTTGACGTCAGGCAGGCGGCCGGTCGTAAAAACTACAAGTCAAATCTTTCTGTAACATGTGTTCAAAATCATGTTGCGCCGACCCCACTGCGAGTGGGATAGGGGCAGGTGGAAGAAGATGGCGTCAAATATAACCAAAATATAGAAATGTTGATATAACACCGAGCCTGTACCGCCGCGATATAAAGAGTCAACGCAGCTCTCCAAAAGAAAAATAATCCCCAAAATAAACCGTAGAAATATTATGAAGGGTGACAAATATAAGCCGAAAAATATAATCACAGGCACGGTCTCAACGGATGAGATGAGATGAGCGATGAGTACTGCAAGCGTTGTGAAATATATATGAAAACTTCTTAAACAGGAATTAAAACGCGACTCTTAAATCTAAAAAGGTTAAAAATTAAACAATTTTGAGACAACTACACTAAGTTTAATACTTATTGATTAATACCTGCCTCAGTAGTGCAGTTACGACTGCTGTCTCGGATTCGATCCCCGAATCCGGTAAAAGTGATATTGCGTTTTTCTATTACGAAATGCTCAGTATCAGCTCGGAGTTTAGAATTATGCCGGGTATGGCGATTGCCCCCTATCACATCATAGGACGGTAATAAGCTCGGCTAAATCTGGATACCGATTACACCTCTGCTTACAGGAATTACAGGCGTGAGTGTGTATGTATGTATGATTGATACCACCAACTCAAAATGGTTTAGTTTTATTTTTAGCTTTTTATTATCTTTTTTATATAAATAAATAGATAGGTATATATTACGCGATTAAGGCCCGTTTTAAGTATTCAAATAAACCCATCTAATACTCATAAATAAATAATAAAACTGACGACGCGATGCGCGGACGCGACGCAATGAGAAGATGCAGCATTCTGATGCGTTAAGGTTGGTGAGTAAGATTTTCAGAGATTTACACCCGGTTTCTAAAAGGATTAGAACTCCTGAACAAATCAACATTCATCAGAACTTTAATTTTAACACCGCTGTCAAATCAATCTGAGTTGCTGGAACGTTATTTAGTGAAAAATTAATAATATCCGATGTCTCTCAAATAGCGTTTGACATACGATTTTTCATATTAATTTGATAGAGCTATGTTAACTAAAATGTGTGTTAATGATTTAACACACATTTTGTGTTGAACACGCTTCTAGCAACTCAATTTTGACTTCACATGAGAATTGAAAGTTGATTAGTTAATTTAACTTTGATCAGCCTTTCAGAAACCGGGCGTTAAATTGATAAACGCCCTTTTATAATCTTAATTATTTGCTTTAAGGACGGCAAGCAGCAACGGACTTATGATTTTTCTAGTATTGTTCATAGGCGGTGATCACTTAGCATCATGTCCCTCACTTGTTTTCCCGGTCCTATGCCATAAGTCATATTTTTCATATCACCTTTTCACGACTTCTGTTAAATCTCAAAAGAATATTTAAGCACACTAATATTGACAGCCTCTGTGGCGGAGTGGGCGAGTAGCCGGCTGCGAAACGAAAGGCCGTGGGTTCGATTCCCGCACTGAAACAAATGCTTGTGTGATCCACAAATATTTATTTCGGGTCTGGGTGTTGTGGGACCGCAAGTCCCTCGTAGTTCCTGATACCCACGATACATGTTAACCTAGTGTGGGGTCAGGACTATGTGTGTGACTTTTGGGTGTATTTATTTATTTATTTACTTATAAAATTACCCCTATGCAAGCTAGTCGCATTGTCTCACACGATTTAACAAAATCTGCCAACAAAAAGCAAGTCATTTTCATGCGCGGGCTACATTGGAACTTCTTACAGCGAACCGACTATCTTAATTCATAATACAATGTACACTCCGCTCAGTTGCAAAGTGCAAGCGCGCGGGAAAAAAGCGGAGGGGACGGTAGCAGGGTTGGCGATGATAAATTTATTTTACTATTTCTGCCAAAAGCAGTCAGCACTGTTGTGTTGCCAGTGAAATTACTGAGCAAAAAGAGTTAAAATTATCTTGAAGTAACAATCGCAGTGCGTTATTTAGTATTTAAAAGTTCTGAGTAGAGATGTACTGTCTATTGTACCGTTAAACAAGTGACCCAGCTCATCTCGTCATTCAGGCAAATCTATACAAATAAATATAACTGAAGTGTCTGTTTGTAATATTAAAATAACCACTTTTTACTACATGCATATGAATGTATATACGGTACATATATACCAAAACAACAATTTTTGTGTGTCTGTCTGTTTGTACCGGCTAATCTCTGGAACGGCTGGACCGATTTTGATGAGACTTTCACTGACAGATAGCTGATGTAATAAGGAGTAACTTAGGCTACTTACGTACTTTTTTTATCCCGGCACATATTACCAGCGTTTCGTACGATGAGTGAGATGTCCAGACACCCAAATCCCCTCCCATTCCTAATCCCTTAATTACCCCTTTCCTTTAAAGTCGGCAACGCACCCTTGATTCTTTGGGTATTGTGGGCGTATTTCGTATTGGGTGGAGATTACTTACTATCAGGCGACTCACTTGCTCGTTTGCCGGCCTATGCTATAAAAATACGAGTCACGTGACATCCCTACATATTATAAAATATGCACGTTTAAGTTCAGCCGCAGCCCTAGTTGGCCAAGCAGGGTGGCCGTGTTTAATCCCTTATCGCGGGCGGCGCGGGGTGCGGTGGGGCGCGGCGGGGAGGGTGGGGACCGCGCATCGTCAATTATTATAAAGTACCGCTGTACTGTGACTACGTGTTTATTACACATCTGACGTGTGTTCCAAACCGCACCTTTAGCTTTCTATTCACGGCTTTTGTGGATGAGTTTGATAGTTTTGATGTTTTGCGAATTTTTGTTTTTTTTCGAATGGATTTGTGCTGGTAGCCTATATTGCTTTTACAGCTTCACCTGATAATAAAGCCGGCGCTTATGGCGCTCTAGGCAGAAATATGTATAGTGTATTTAGTAGCGATTAAGCACAGAGGCGCCTTTTAGATGGCTTAGAACTCCGCTTGAGCAATCGCTGGGGAGTATAGTTTAGGGCCGCCTCTGCACATCATTATGCCGAGGGCCAGTTGTAGGAGCTCTTCGGACACGCAGGCGTGTCCTATGTCGGGGTCGCGTATTATTGTTGCGATTCGGATTGGGCAGGGAAAGTGCTGCTTCTATAGCGACTGTGATGGAGTCATCGGGATCTGCCAAAACATGTTTGGGACGTCGACGGAGGTTTTTATTGATAAAATGACCATGATACTGACACGATAAAATTATATGGGGTATAAGAACAGCATACATGGTTGTGGGACCGCAAGTCCCTCGTAGTTCCTGATACCTACGACACAGGTTTACCTAGTGTGGGGTCAGAGCTATGTGTGTGACTGTTGGGTGTATTATATATATATTATATATATATACAGCCTCCATGGCGCAGTCGGTGAATAACCAGCTGTGAAGCGAGAAGCCGCGGGTTTGATTCCCACACCGAGGCAAAATATTTGTGTGATCCACAAATATTTTTTTCGTGTCTGGGTGTTTTCTCCAAGAGGGTTGACATCAGGCAGGCGACCGGTCGTAAAACCTACAAGCCAAATATTTCTATAATACGTGTTAAAAACTTGTTGCGCCGACCCCACTGCGGGTGGGATAAGGGTAAGAGGAAGCAGAAGAGACTCATATTTTCCTCATCCTACTTAAAACACTGCTACTTCACATCGATTTCTGTGAGGTAACGGTAACAACCCGGTCGAACTGGCCCATTCACAATGTAAGTTACAAAATAATACTGTAAAATAAAAATTAAATTAAATTAAAATAAACCATGGATTATGACTAAGAATCCAAGTATCAAAACCTGTGGGTCGTTGTAGAGGCCACCGCGCCGCGCCGCTTTGTAAGCTACCGGCCGGCCGCCGCGCGTCCCGCTAGCAGGCCGCCGGGTGACGGGCCGTGGCGGGACCGCACCCGCCCCGCACGACCCGCACACCCCGCACCCTCCAACAGTTAGCAACACGTTTCGACACGACGGCTCCACTGTAGACGGCTCCTAGTACGAGTTACTGATACGTTCACAGTTTTCGAATACGCATAAAATTACTACCGTCAAAGTGTCAAACAAGTAATTCATACGGTAATAAAGGAAATAATCGCTTGAAAATAAATTTCTTATTTGACTAATATGAAATAAAATTAACCATATAATTAATATTAATTCATCATAGTTCCCACTAGTGGCTACTAATATTTAACGTATGGAGAGAAAACGAAAACTTTCATTGTTTAGGAAAACTATTAAAACTTGTACTAGGCCTACCTGTTCAACGTAGGGTTCCGTGATAGGATAAAGTTGAAATAAAATCTTTTGTATACTTACCATGTTTTAAAAAAATTACCTTTAACATAACTTAGATACCGACTTCAAAATAAAAACACTGATAAGTCAAAAATAACAATTTCTTGAAGTCTCTATAGAGTTGGTGCCTATATCGCTGCCGGTCAAATAAAATTGCACCAACTCCAAAGAAACTTCAAGAAATTGTTATTTTTGACTTTTCAATGTTTTTATTTTGAAGTCGGTTTCTTTGTTTAGGTTTTGCTAGCAATCCTGCTCCATATAAACTTGAACTATACCAAATCTCACAAGTCTCAATGGTCCGAGTGCGCAATATGCTTGCAAAGCTCTTGACTGCGCCCACTAATTTCACGGGCTCTAACGTCTTGCAAACCGAAACAAATTAGTGCTAACAAACTGGTGCTTGGCGGCAGAAATAGATAAAACGGTGGTACTAACCCAAACGGCCTTTCTCATACGAGGGACCTACCATTTACTGGTCCCATTATTCCTTTCTATAAAGGTCGGCAATGTGTCCATGGTTCTTTGGGTATTGTGGATGTTTCATCGGTGGATAAAAAGTTCGCAAAATCTTATTTCTGCCGGACCATCAAGCTTCTTATAATATGGGGTCCTTTAAACGGAGTGTGAAGAAGCAATTAGGCAGGCCGGCATAATTTTACCGACCTACGATAGACACATCGTCTGTCGTTGGTGGACAGTTTTTTTTGGATTGCGCTACACTTAACATCAGGTGTAGCGTAGTCACTTTGCCGAGCTAGGATAAAAAAAATACTTACTATCAGGTGACCCGCTTGCTCGGTTTTCGGCCTCTGATATAAAAAAATATTATAGCGTTACAAAGAAAAAAACTGCGGACCCGTAGCCTTGTCTGTATATTTTTTGTTACAAGTAGCTTGGGGCCGTGCTTCGGGTTACCTACGTAGGGACGCACGATCGATTACCGGGGATCAAGTTTAAAAATTCTACGAGATCTTCGCCCGGTTTCCAAAAGGTTGATCAATGTAAAATTAATTAATCAAATGTGAAATTGAGTTGCTAGAAGCGTGATCGACACCTTTGATTTGACACACATGTTAGTAACATAACTTTCAAAGTGATACGAAAAAGCGTACTAAAGAGACATCAATATTATTATTTTTTACTAAATATTGTTTTTGCTGCTGCATTTCGTACGATGAGTGAGATATCCGGAGGCCCAAATCCCCTCCCCTTCCCAACCCCTTAATTATCCCTTTCCTATAAGGTCGGCAACGCGTCCATGATTCTTCTGGTATTGTGGGCGTACATGAGCAGTGGAAACCACTTACCATCAGGTGACCCACTTGCTCGTTTGCCGGTCTATTATAACGTTACGTTTACGTTACGTTTGCCAACCTATGCAAAAAAAAATATTATTCAGACTTAAAAAAAATAATATCAACTCTAACTAGCAACCTTTGCTCGTTTTAATATTATAAAAAAGTCGAAGAAATTCTGTAAGCAAAAAATCCTTCTAAATCCCACCAAAATTCATTCCAATATAACAATTTAATAAAACCTACGTTTGTTGACACCAAATACGGTGAAATTAAGTGTCGTTCAAATATCTGTCTGTATGAACTCTGATACATATGTATGGAAAATCTGTGAAGCGTCCGTTTATCCTACTGGTAAAATATACTGTACTAATGAAAGTATTAAGTAGGAATTACTAGGAATAGAGGTCTAAAGATAAATAAAAAAATATCTACAGGTCTTAGATAAAGTGTATTGCCCTTAACAAAATTGCTAACCTACACCTAAAAATTATGATAATACATACTAGCTTTTGCTCGCGGCGCCGCCCGCGTGAATAGTTTTTCCGAAATAAAACGTAGCCTATAACCGTCTCCAGGGTCCCATCTATCTCTACATCAAAATTCATCAAAATCGGTCCAGTGATTAAGGCGTGAAAGCGTAACAAACAAATAGACAATTTTTTTTTCATAAAAAGTATCCTATGTTACTTCTTATATCTCCAAGAATATGTGTACAAAGTTTCATGATGATCGGTTAAGTAGTATTCGCGTGGAAGCGTAACAAACAAACTTACATTCACATTTATAATATTACATACATACATACATACACACTCACGCCTATGTCCCATAGGGGTAGGCAGAGACTATTGAGTACCACAAGCTACGATCCTGACACACCTCTTTCGCCTCTTCCACATTCATACATCTTCTCATACATTTTCGTCGGTTGCGGGTACTCGTGACTTTATAATATTAGTATGATTAATACTGGCCCTGTATTATACACGTCCCACTACTGGGCACGGGCCTCCTCTACTATGTGAGGAGGGGTTAGTCCACCACGGTGGCCTAATGCAGGTTGGCTGACTTCACATAACTTCGAAATTCTTATGGAGAACTTCTCAGGTATGCAGGTTTCTTCACAATGTTTCCTACGTCGTTAAAGCAAGCGATAATTAACAATGAATACACACATTACTTAGAAAAGTCAGCGGGTCTCTTGGGTTTGGTTTCGAACCTACAACTTTCTTCTCCGTATCCCATCCGTAGTCCGTACCCCGGAAAGGGTAGGCACAGATGTAACCAGTAACCCACATTTCACCGAGCTTATTTCCATCCCATGATATCTGATAGGGGGCAAACCTATCGCCATATCGGGCACAATTCCAGACTCCGGACTGATACTGAGCATTTCGAAATAGAAAACACCCAATATCAATGTTACCCGACCCGGGGATTGAACCCGAGACCAAAGCACAGCAGTCTTACCGCGTACGTTTTACAACTACACCACCGAGGCAGTCAAGAAGCATTGAAATGGTTCCCATTTTTCCTTTATGGCGTATAATATAGTATTGTTATATCTTAACCTAATTTATATGGGTTCCACATTTAGCAGAGATTACGATAACATACCTAAAATGCGGAGGCCGAAATCCCCTTTCCAATTTTAATTATCCCTTAATTTACAAGGTCAGCAACGCGTTACTTATATTGCGGATGGTAATGGGATGTGAAGATTACTTACCATCAGGTGACCCACTTGCTCGGCCTGCCTCTGCTATAAAAACATACAGTCGAATTTAGAACATCCTCCAGTTATAAGCAACCGTAATCATCCCATTAATGTACCGAAGCTACTTTTCTCTACAGACTCCCCGGACACCGTTCGCCGGACAAAACGGGAAATTCGGACAGATAACGACCCCACCCACTTGATACTTGCCTACCTGCCGGATGGTGTTGGTGAATACGGGTCTCAAAAAGGCTTAGTAGTAAGTAAAGTGAATTGTTTGAGCCATTATGTTATTTTTAGCTTTTTATACCCTAGGAAGACAAACGAGCAAGTGGGTCACCTTATAGTAAGTGATGCCCACCGCCCATGAACGCTCACTATACCAGAGGAATCGTGGACACGTTAGTAGATTTACACATAAGTCTAATATATTCACAGCCTCGGTGGCGCAGTGGGCGGCTGCGAAGCGAGAGGCCGCGGGTAGTTCCTGATACCCACGATACAGGTTAATCTAGTCTGAGGTCAGGACTATGTGTGCGAATGTTGGGTGTATTAATTATTATCATTAACGATACATTTCTAAAGTAGTATTTTTTGATGGAAGGTCTTAAATTTCATGTTGCTTTTTGGACTAAGTATATCTAATTAACCGCTGTATTCCGTGATGGCTATACTTTGCCTATCTATTACAATAGTTTTTTTGTTAATATCTCTAAAAACATATTTTGTGTTAAAGGAAAAAGAGTTCGAAAAATAAAACTAAGAAAAGAGAAATAATATCAAACCGATTGTTCGATTAAATAAATCCTCTTTGCGTTGAATGAGTTATTCCCGCCCCTTTGGAATGTCAAACTGACAAGAAGGGGTCCGATTGAAGTAAATATGTATCTATTACTAGACTTAATTTAATAAAATATGCATTAATAAAACGGGAGTTATATTCTACTTAGTAAATTTAAGTCAGCAACGGATTTTAGTTCTGACTATATTTTTATACTACTGTAAAATTAAAACAAATAATTAAATATACTTAAACAAGAATAAAAATACTTTTATAGATTTTAAACTAGCGTAAACTAGTATCAGTATTTATTGTCTTGTCTCTGGGTTTAAAAAAAATCACGTTAATACTCTATGACATTTATAAAATATTTATTTATCAATAAATGACATCTTGTACACAATCTATTTGTGGCACATAGAACAACAGATAAAATATTATCCACTTAATAATAAACCACTATAAAAATGTACTGTGCTACGCTGAGGTATTTTATTTCTTACATTAACACTCATTGGGCGTGTTCGGGCGAAAAAATTACTGAGTAGGTAAGTTAAATGCTCAGTATAAAGGTCTAAGCGATTGAGTATAGCACTTTTTGACCAAAACAGGATTGCCGAGTGCTGACAAAGTAGTCATACTCGTTAATTTTTACGTACAGTACCGTCAGTTTGATTAACTATAGTTCTTTAATGGTGGAATATACTTATGAATATGGGTGATATACAAAATAGCGTCAGTTTAAGTTCCTGAGTGTAAGGTGCCCGGAGGTAAACTAAGATATTCTAAGAGGTAATTTAAATTACTCAGAACTTTGTTCGTCCGAACACGTCCATTATTCGATCACATAATTTAAAACAGGTAACCTAAACATCCGAAGCGAAAAATAAAACTTGACTGTTTTGCATAAAGAATCGAAACAGCGTATTTTATTTTTCCCTTCGACCGTACCGCTCTATCACAAAAAATAAATTCGTTTGAATATTGGAGACATTGTTAAATGCACTCGGTTCCTTAAAAATAATGTTCCTTCGTTAGGTTTAAAAAAAGACACAGCCAAAACATTGAGATCTATGCACATCGATTTCCATGACTAGCTCCAAAAACTACACAAACTTCTATATTTTTTAACGGAACTTGCAGATAGATTTATGTGCGATTTTTACTAATAATCTAGGTTTTGTGTAAATAAGATAAATCTACAGTTCGTAACAATTACATTTGTGTACATTTATTCACGTAAGTTAATCACGTAAGTGGACTTACGAGGAAATTACATTAATTGTAAACAGCATTGCGTGTTACGTATTGTAAATGTTAATAAATTATGTAAGCTGTATGTCAGATTTAACCCGTTGTAACTTATATATATGTCAGCCACTTACGTAAGTCTGTAAGTAATACTTACAAATTTCATTGTGGCCTAGTAAAAAGTTTGTATTTAAACCATTGTTCTTCGAAAGCTCATGAAATATTTACGCAAAATGTTTGTTTAAACCATATACAAGTTCCATTAAAATTATCTACTTATACATATATTTCGACGGTTTTGTACTCAGTAGTTATTTGTCTGTTCGTTTCTACACATCAATAACATCGATATATCTAACATTTATACCACTATAACATGGGCGTAGTCAGTGAGGGGTAATATTTACAAGAAAAAATTAAAATATTAAAAAAATATACTGATTAGTGAAAACAAACGTGGCCGACACTCCTCTTGACCAGCTAACTACTCGTATAAAAAATACAGCTCTTCAAAGTCTTGATAACAAAAATTCAAAAATCTACGCTCATGAACCTAAGTAAAGTTTTATAAAAACCATACAATATCTAAGCAACTATGAGCGAACGTAAATTCGTGATAATCTCCTAGGATGTAGATCTGATTCTGTCAGCGCAGACGGTGTGGCGGCTACGAGAACAAATTTGACAGTTGTAACTCAACCTTATGTCGCTGAGCATAAGAGCATCAGTATAAAAAAACAAAGCAGCTCGAAGCTGCCAGTTTGTTTTTGATATACTAATCTCAGCCGTCTGTGAAAGGACATAAGGTACAGTTAAATGTTATCAAATTCAGTCATTGCCACCACCTCGTCCGTCGCTGCTGATCTGCGCTTCAATCTTCGGCCTCCGAACCCATGGAATACTCGGTTTTGAGATCTCGATGCATCTCATCCGGAGAATCGTTCCTAAGACCCATTGAGCGAGATCCAAATCCACTTTGGGAAGCCATGCTGGCCAGTATGCCATTCGATAAAGCCTGTACCGACAGGGCCTCTTGCGACGGTCCCGCGTAACTATACTGCTGGTATACGGCCTGGATCCTTGCTGCGTTTACCAACGTCTGTATCTTCAACTGCGTATCCAAGGCCAGACTTAGAGGTAATTTCCGCAACTGACTCGCAATCAGCTTTCCAAACATCTCGAACTCGTTTGAATCGTTCCCGTTTTCTGAATGCTGGCTTAAGTCTTGGGGCAGATCAGTGTGATCGCTCTCCGACGTGCACTTCTTCTGTTTTGTCGGAACGGGGTATATTGTAGCTAGAGATGTTGTTAGCGGAGTCGCGATCCCAACTGGAGGGTTTAAAAACGGAGCCGAAGTTACTGGAGGGAGAATTCCAAACGGGGTTGCTGTTGAACTCAAGCCGAATGGGGTGCTCGGACGCGGCGACGGGGTATTCAACACGTATGGGGTAGATGAGCGCGTGGAACTGCGACGTTTGCGCGGACTCTTCTTCTCCGGCGACTTGCGCTCGCTCAAGTCCTGCACCACGTCGCTGTCATCGCTCATCGGAATGTCGAGTAAACTGTTGTCGACCTGCGAGAAAGCGTGCGTTAGTAGGGGCGTACGACCGCGCGCGTGCCAACGTGTGCGGTAAACAAAAAACTACACTCACGGAGCTCGGCGTGACGATGGCCCGCAGAAACCTGTCTGCGTGCTCGAACCACGTGACGCTCGGCCGGTACGCATGCGCGCCTGCCTTCCGCGCCGCGCGGATCTTCTTCAACTCGACGCTGTACGACGAACGTATGTTCTTTATCTTGTTTTTCAACTCTTTAACAGTCACATCGACCAAATTCAACGCGTTTATTATCTCCACGTAGCCCTGCTCCCTTATTTTCTTGTTCTTGTAGTGTTCGGACACTGGATTCCATAGGTACTCGCGTTTCTCGTACTCGATTATCATTTGGATGGTGAGGTCCTCGCTCCATTTCGGGTTGGCCAATATAGCGACCATGATTAAATTTTAAAGCATGCTATTATTATTGAAATGTATATTTTTTGTTAGAATAAATTCGCGCGTCGTCCGTACCAGGAGCACAGAAGGGTGCGGGCGGTTCGCATGCGCGCAGCATACTAAAAGCACGTCGATGGGCCGGCGGCGGCGCCCCGCGCGGGGGGTCTATTTCGGGAGTAGCCGGCATCACGCAGCCGCGTGCTTTGGAGCGTGCTGTTCCTCTCCGCGCCGCTCGGAGGCTGGGCCCGAGTGAAACGGAAGATTTGTAGCGCCGCCGCCGGACGGGCCGCGGCCGGACGGACGGCGCGTGACGCCCCGGACGGCGGGTCGGACGGGTGGCCGGACGCGCGGCGCGGTGCGGAGCGGCGGGAACACTGCGAGTGCCGATAACAGCCACCTCTTACTAAACACCTTCGGCGTGTTTATTACGCGCGGCTACTGCACGCTCACAGCGCTCGGTTATTATTTTAAAGATGAAATCTAAACCTGAATTGGAAACCTATTAAAGTATAGTTAATTTAAGAATAACGTTTGAATATTGTTATTGTCAGGATTTACTCATTAATTAGTAATTATAGTACTCGCTTATTAAATATTTAATTATCATGATTATAACCTAAATGAATTAGACAATATCAGTTCACTTATTCATTAGCTCACTTAGTTTTAGTAATGATATGGGTCTAATTTCTAAATTAATTACGATTTCACATTATTGGTCTAGTTTTTCTTCATAGTTATTACAATGTAAATTGGTCTCCCTAGAGGGGTTGACGTTAGGCAGACGGCCGGTCATTAAAACTACCGTCTTTATAACTTATAAAACCTACGCGTAAAATAACACTAGACTAATACACAAATCTTTTATTTTAAATATTCCAAAATCAAAAAAATGGCCAATTGTAAAATAAAAATAAAAGTTCAAACTTGGAACGCATGTACTGCGACCCAACATACGTGATCGTGGCAAGGAGGCGCGGGCCATTTGTATCAGGCACCGCACGGCGCGGTGGCGCGGGCGGGCGCTCGACCGGTGCAATGCACACATGTTTGCGAATTGCGCCGGCAACCGATAACCCGATGCGACCGCACCGCGCATACTAATCGCACACTAGAATTAGCTTCTAATGGATCTTACGGGTTAATTGATATGACTTCATTGTGATATTGATTAAATTATTATTACAAGAGTTTAACGTTTTAATAAAGTACATATTTCAGTCTATCTTTTTTAAAGCTTGAATGCTAATGAATAAAATATAGTATTTTATAGGAAAATAGAATGTCAGATATTTTAAAATCACAAGTATTCTATAATCGATTGTGTAAACACAACATTTTTGTATTTATATTTTATAATTAAATTAAATAAATAAATACACCCAACAGTCACACACACAGTCCTGCAAACCTGTATCGTGGGTATCAGGAACTACGAGGTACTTGCGGTCCCACAACAACCAGACGCGAAACAATTTTTTATGGATCACCGAAACATTTGTCTCGGAGTGGGAATCGAACCCACGGCCTCTCGCTTCGCAGCCGGTTACTCGCTCACTGCGCCACGGAGGCTGTCAGCTTATAGCTTTTTACCTACATGTTTAAACGACAGCTATTTTTTTTTTAATATAAATAAATTTTCCTTCATAATCATTAGTTCACCTAAATATCAAATAATCAACCCGGAATATATTGATACACGAAACATTTGATCTTGGATATAATTTTCTCAAACACAATCATTAAAATCTCATTAAAAAGACATAAGGTAGTTCGATGCGGTTTCAGTGCATGTAGCGTCTGCCGGTCCATCGCGTTGTATGAACAATATATGTACGTGTAGTAATACACCGTATTTTTTTATATTTTAAACTAACACTAGGCCTCATTTGTAGAGGAGGTCCTTGACCAGCAATGGGACAGTACAATACAGGGCTGATATCCTACTACTATTATAAATTCAAAAGTTCGGATGTTTGTGAATTTTGATGTTAGTTAGTCAATCACGCCTTAAAGGCTGAACGGTTTGGGATTAAATTTGCCACAGAGGTAGACCATGACCTGAATTATGACATAGACTTTTTGCCCCGGCCTTTTGCGCGAGCAAAAGCTAGTAAATTATATTATTCCAACACTAGGTTTAGTGTTAATAAGACAATTTCAGTGTAAAGGGAATTGATAGATACATTTTTAAGATTCCGTACTTAAAATGTACCATCGGAACCCATTTTTCTTTTTCTGTCACACTAATCCTACGTTACGCCGCGGTCCACTCCGTCCGTCCGTCCATCTGTCGATCTGTCTGTCCTACATTTATAGGCCTCTATCTTTTGATCGGTATTAGGTAGCTGGCTGAAATTATCTCAGAATATGGGTATTATAGTAATGGATTGTATGGAACCCTCGGTGCGCGAGTCCGGCTCGCACTTGGCCAGTTTTTTTTGCCTACACTGATAGACGTGCAAGCGAGTACTATCAGGACAAACCAATCCTCGTCGCTGTTTACCATAAAATCTCACAGATTTAAATTGTTGATGCTATAAAATCTCAAAACTAAATCTGACTAAAATGTTTGTATATATGTGCGACGTATACACTGTACTACACGTGCTAAACTATAATTGTATCAGAATTTACACGCAAATAAAATAACAAGGTTATTTTCAGCCGCCTTTTGTCGTTTTGCCTTTATGCGGTATGCGCGCGTATAGTGGCGAATGGCGATGTGTAGTTTCTGCGAGAACTTTGTAGAATATAGAAGTTCAAGAGTTATTTGATCAATACATTTTTATTTCTATATAAGCAAATGTGAATACGAATAGGTGAGAAAATATGGAATATTTTATACCAAATGGCAATTTAACGACGATCCCTATGGATATTGTATAATCACTTACAAATAGGTGACCTGCTCGTTTGCCTCTTCCTCCAAAAAGATATTACAACCAATAGCGATATCGCTTCAGCTGAGAAACCTATCACATCATGGGAAGGAAATAAGAAGCTCGGCGAACCGTTTGTGGATGCAGGCGTGAGCTTACGTTATGTAATGATATGATGGTATTATCCACAAATCCAATCTTAAATCAAGTAATTTGTTTGCTCGTTTGCAAAATTATGCAGTAAAAAACCTACGAAAACGGTTGAACGATTTTAGTATCACGCCCTCAGGGTTCTCAGCCAAGGTGCGCTGGCAATAATCCAATCAGACCATTATAAATTACTAATATAATTTTAATATGCACCTATTACACCTCAAAAAAAATGGGCAGAATGAGTTCACGAGTCAAATATTCATACGTAGTTTGGAATATATACCAGAAGTACGCTAATGAACTTGAGGAGTTGATTACCTAATTTTAATAATACCCTAATATGATATATTGCAGTATTTATTTACAATATAAAACGTTAGAAGTCAGAAGAAAAGAAAGAAAGAAAGTAAATAAAATCACGTCAGAAACGTATTAGAAAGAAAGAAACAACTTTATTCCAATAAAAAATAAAACAAACAATAGCAGCAATAGTATAATTTATCTACGGTGGCAATAGAAGAAGCTGGGAGATTCTTGTTATTGTCTTGGCTATTGCGGATTTCATTCCAGCCTTCAGAAAACGTACCTTCGACTATCCGAAGTTACGTGTGTTAATTAACGCTTACAAAAGGAAATCTTGATACATGAGAGATCTCTATTAAAAATTCGAGTATTTGTGAATTCTACCGCTGTGAACGTGTATGAAGCTCATATAGAGTTTAACGAATTTCGTCCCACTGATACCAGGAGTACATGATTCTGAAGCCCAGATCATTGAAATACTTGATGGGTCTTTTCGTGAATTTTCCATTATTTTTTTGGATATCTTTATATTTTTCCCCGTGGGGAAATACCCAGACTATGACACCTTAAGTACTACTTGCCTGTAAGTTTTTCGTTTCGCTGAACCTTAATCTCTGTATAAATCCATGGAATGTATCTATACGCGAAGCCCTTTCGTGTATAATCCTACTTAGCACTGATGACCTAGATAAAGATTTCAGCTCAATCAAGCACGGACAAGCTATATAGAAACATATATAACTGAAGTGTGTACTCATTAACAGTAATGCCGGGAGTCACGTACCACGAGCATTAATAATGTAACGCCACAAATGAAGATTCCGGGACGTTGCTATAGTTATTACAATGCAAGTGCAGTGTTATTGGCAATGAGGCATTATAATATAAAATGTACCGCTGCTTATTATGACAAAATCATTGTAATGTATGTATTTCCCCTAAGTGTTTAGCTATACTGTTGAGACAATTGGAAATCAAAGATCTTTTTGTATCTGTTATTATAATTGTCGGGTGTTAACGGACCATCAACATCTTGGGCCCAAAGCCAACCCTCACTGGCACGTGGTACACTTTGCTGATTAACGGACGAGGCCATGACGAATCTTGGTTCCCGTTGCGGATTGTGGAGGTCAGAAGGCGGGTTGGCCATATTATATCAAATCAACAGTAAAATGATGATGGGAAAGCGGACCCTGGCATCAAGCCGGGATAACCCCAGGCAGAAAGAAAGATTAACGGTCAGGTTAGTTTTAGATCCAATTAATTGCTGGCAGAGCATGCTCAATGAAAGTCAGTGCTTTATTTACCATCATTGTTTTTGACTGCTCTAAAAATAATCTTAACGTATCAGTTTTAAGTCATTGGACAAAATATGAAACATAATTGTTACAGGTTTCACTGCTGTGTGATAACATAACAAGTTAGCACACCTCATACGGACGTTCCCACAATAATACCAAAGGACACAAGAATATTAGTGCATGTAGTGAAACGTCGAAGCAATGTTTTTATACCGCAGTTAATAATGAAACAGCAAGCGTTGAATGGAGTGTGATGTACATTGTCACCTGTTCGTAATTGGAATACCTCAGGTTTTTTTGTGGTGGATTTTAATTGTATCCAAATTATCAATTAGACAGACCTAGGAATACCTGGAAATTAGTTCTTACAAAAACGACCTTTAGAAATGAGGAATTCGACCAAGAGGTACCTATATTTTCGTTAGTAAATATTTTAAAAAAACAAGCGACATATGAAGTTAGTAGATAATTCAGGAAAGTCGTAAGTGGGGTAAAAATAATGATAATTATATCACTATTAGTATCATGGAATCACTTCTATGTCATATATGTAAATTCATCAAGCATTAACTTCATCGCCCCTACTTATAAACTTTTTAAGCACTGATTAGTTAAAACACTATTTTCATCTGTTTCTAGCCACTTTATAAATCGCGTTAACAGATAAAGACAAGAGAGTGAATAACTAATCAGTGCTTAAATAACGTTTATAAGTAAGGCCCATCATCTATAGCTAAGTGAAAAATACTTTAGTTAAGATAGTTTGTAGTAGTTTATAACAGAAATAACACTATTATAAAATACTTAATTTTAAGTGTACCGTTATTATTACTAATCTTTGCTGAAACTAAACCTCATTTGATTCATACAGATCTACAGTTATTGAATATGCTACTTACTGCTAATGGACATCAAAATCTAACCATTCAATCCATTCCGTTTCTCTTTAGCAAATGTTCCTACAGAGAATAAACAGAGAATGCTCACAAGATATCCAGTACGTTAAATACATACGAATAGAAGTGAGAGCAAGAAAATTACCGACTGCGTCGCTTCAAAGTGGGCGATGAGTATAAAGCGATATTTATCTGTCTCTCGGCCTCGCCGCCACCGGCACCTATCAAGTTGAACGCTGCAACCTACCATATGTGAGCTGGAAACCCTTATCCCAATGGTATAAGGTTGGGAATTGGAGTTTCTGACGTTAAAACAGAAGTTGTTGGAGCTATAGCACCGTAGATAGATGTGCTCGCGTGCGGTGACGCAACGCGGCTCGGCCTGACATCTGTATATAATGATGTGCCGGTATATATTTATGGGTGTCGAGTGTGGTCGGTACTCGGTAGGGAGCGGAGTTTTGCAGTTTTGCTAAATCATCGCCGGTGTTTTTGAATACCGTTTTATATCTAGACATTTTATATTGCCAGATTGAATCTGGATATAGTGATCATGAGTCATGGTTTGTTGATTTACTCAAGTTCACGCTACGCGTATCAATAAAACAAATTATTTGATTTAGGGCCATTCATAAAATACGTTCGCAAATTGCGGGGGTTTGCATAGCGAGACGGCTTTTTTCATTCTTTCTATTTTGTCATTCTTTACTAGGTGCTAAGTCCCTCGTATGCGAGAGGCCGTCTGGGTAGATACCACCGCTTTATCTAATTCTGCCGTCAAGCATCAATGTGAAAACATTGTTGTGTTACGGTTTGAAGGACATTGAAGGCAGTACAATTACTGAGCATTATGAGACTTAATATCATATGTGTTAGAGTGACAAGCGCAGTCCAGTATCATATAGCAATAGCAAATTTAGCATGACGTAATTTATGGATGGCCCTTTACCAATAATTTCTATTGAACTCATTATAATAGCTACTTGCTACATATAACGTTAGTTTTTGTACCAAAACAGGATTTTTCCGCCAACAATAACCAACTCTATTTTCTCACTAGACAATGACGTCTAATATATTTCATCCAATAAACAATCATAAATTCAACTACCTATACGCGACTAATGCTATACAGCCAGTAAAATGCATTATCGCATCGCAACAGCGTCCGTTGTTCATTGCGAGCGACGAGCTTGCGTCAAATTAGCCGATGGCGAGGCGCAGCGCGTATCCTCACGCGGTAATATAATGAGGGTGACAGCGGCGTGGGAGGAAAGCAGGCTGCGGGCCCCCTGGCCCTTCAACGTGACTACGGGGATTAAATGCACTTGGTCTTGGAATATTATGTATAACTCGGATTTATGGTGGGATTCAGTTGCCAAGGTATTCCTGTGACAATAATTACCTATTGGTAAGTATATTTATCGTAATTTTGTGTTTGCTGAGAAAATATTTTTAACTCGTATTTGTAAGGCACAAACAAATTATATGCTATAATTTTAGATTCACTGCAGGTAACATCATGTATGCCATTAAACTACTTATTATTTATTTATTGATATAATAATAACGTAAGTCAAATATACACAATAACCGAAATCTAGATCTATCAATAGTCTATGACGTTCATAATTTGAAATTTTACATATTATATTCGTCAAGTATCAAGACGGCTCGTGTCGGCGTATACGGTATAGCCCGTCAACGTCGGCACTCGACAGGCGCGAGGCGCGGCCCGGGCGCGGTGTCCCCACACACACATACACACTGCCTAGTGCCTACATACAGCGCGGGCTTTTTGTACCCGCTTCGATAACTATTCACTTGGCACGAAGTACCGGGGAATATACGATTCTAAGTTCTAACCCGCATCGGGTCAACGTGGTATCAATTGTCAACCCTTTAATACTGATGAGACTTTACTGCAATGTGACCGAATTATGAACTAATGCAGTACGCCTTTTTTACATAAGAAAATATTTCGCGATATCAACCTATTCATTAATCTAATTAATAAATAAATTAAAATGCAAACCTTATGTATGAAAATAGGTTCGTGAAGTTATTAACTTAAAATTTTAAATTACACAATACACAATTACCCTGTTCTATTTTTGTGCGTGCAATAAAGGATTAATGCATTTTATATTTTTGTGGCCAGTCTTATTTTCTAAACTATACTGGCTTTGCCTAAAGTTTTGTCTCATGAGTCAAGGCAACCTCGGCTTTTCGTGCGCGCCGTTTCCGATTTCAGTAAAACGTGACGTGGTCGCTCTTGCTTATACGGTAAAGTGATTCCGGAGCGGTTGTCGTCCACATTTCCAGTTACCCTTAGTGCCTTATGTGCTTATTCAGTATACATATATGTAATGGAGTAAGCAGAACTTTCCTATGTTCAAGTTATTATAGTATACTGCGGAACGAGTGCAGCTGTGTTGAGGTCTCGGGTGCGATCCTCGGGTCGGGTAAAAGTTTTTCTATTACGAAATTTTTAGAATCAGTCCGAAGTCTGGAATTGTGCTCGATAGGTATGGCGATAGGATCGCCCCCCAATCACATCATGGGACGGAAATAAGCTCGGCGAGATGTGGGAGTACTGGCTACACCTCTGCCCCTCGGAGATTACAGGCATGAGTGTGTATGTTATATAATATATAATACAAACAACATCGTCTGTCTGTTATATTTTGCGATAAAATCTGATGGCAAGCGCCACGCCATACGCAAAGCAATATCACACAGAATCAAGAATCACAAAGCACTGCATGCCACTGGACTGCGCTCGTCATCTCGAGATATAAGATGTTAAGTCTCATAATGCCCAGTAATTTCACTGGCTGCAATGTCCTTCAAACTGGAATACAACAGTGCTTGGTGGCAGAAATCAACAAATCGGTGGCACCTATCCAAACGGCGTCTAGCATAAGAGCGACCTACCCACCTTGTAAATCAGCTGAATAACTTTTTCTAATGCATCGTCTGGCATCGACTCATGGAATCTTAGCGTCTTTTGACAGATAAATAAAATGGGGCCATTTAATAACATAAAATCTCCATGTCAAATGAAACTTCAGCGAATTCAAAGATTTATAAATTTTTCTTCAATAAATAACGTTTCAAAAACTCGAATTGATTAGACAGACAATCATCGCTATCAGTTTTGTTAGTTACGTTGAACCGTTGACTGAGTATCTGTTGAATATTGATTTGATCACTCTTAAACTGGATAGGTAATTTTAAATAAGACTACATAGAACAAGGATCTAAAAAGAACAAGGCTTTTCGCATACATAGCTTTTCACCAAAAAAAATAGAGGAGAATTCAAAGAGCGGTAGCTAACGAGCTGCCGGTACCAGGGTGGCATGACATTAGAAGAGCACGCGCCATTAGAGCGCTCGCGCGGGACGGAATGGGCCCTATTTCCGCGAGGAAACGCGACCGGATGCCGCGCCGCGTCCGCCCCGCCCGTGCCCCGACCTGTCAGTGCTAACTTAGGTACTAATGCAGACTACACAGTTTAACAGTTATGTATTCCTAGTACGTGTTATATGCTCACTATAGTTTTAAACAAAAAAAAAAGTTCTTGAGGAGAGAGAGGATGGACAAAGATTTCTACGAGTCATAATGGGACCACAGAATTTCACAAAAATTATTTATTCCCGGTACATACCACTGGGAGAATAAAAAAAGTAACCTGTGCGGTGATACAAAAAGGAATTTTAAACATGCCATATCTACATTCCCTACTGTATCACCAACTTGCTTAACCCGTATTCTTATTATTATAGTACTCCACTCCAAGACGTCTGAAGTCAACTTTCCGTAATAAAAAAATTAAAAATTCTATGGTAACTCTTCATGCGGACTCGTTTCCCGGGGTCAACCAGTGTATATCTAGTAACTTCAGGCCGACATAATCCTGCCGACCGTCGAGAGATGGAATGTCTCTTGACGGTCGACATTATATTTGGACTACTATACTGTATACTTAACATTAAATCCAAAGCAAAGCAGGTTGGTAGTACAGTGATATAGACGCGTTTTATACCACCACAAAGAGGTACAGTTTCATTCCCCATTGTTACCATTGGTAGTGCCAATAAACCTCATAAATTATTAGTGTAAGTCACTATGCGTGCCCCCATAGTCCACACAGGTCTAAGTTTATTTGTCTATAACATAATAAGTGTCTTTCCTTTGTAAATTTATTATCGGCATATCCAGGTTTAGAAGATAATTTAAATAAGTTAACTTACATTCCATAATATGTAAGCTGGTTACTCTTACCTGAAAACAAGAAAAAATTATATTACATATATATAAAACATAAACAATCAGTCATATACAACGAATATAAAGGGATTTTTTATTGGACATATTTCCATCGCCGTAGGCTACATCATACACGAGTTAGTTTACACTTCTGACCCTCGGACATTAAGAATACCCACTTTATAGTAGTCGGGGTATGCGGGTCTGGCTTTTGCAAAATAGTAATAGAAAAACACATTCGGCCCGATTCAAATCAATACTGTGCACATAACTTAGTAACTAACCTAAAAAAAATATTATTAAGAACATCAGCCCTACCCCGCGAATATAACTTACTATCAGATGACCCACTTGTTCGTTTACAAGTTCGTTGTTAGCAGAGGCCAGCAAAAAATCAATTTCCGGGCAACTTACGTGTATATTATAATATATGAAATAATGCCGTTTTTGACCGCACGTCTTGAGGATCGAATTGAGAACCTCGGGTTTCACAACAGTACATTACCACTAGACTGACGAGGCAAATAAATATCCACCAGAAATCTATCAAATCGGAAATCTAAACACAGTTATAAAGTAAAAATTAAATACATTAAAAGACGCGTGACTGCTTCACAGGCGGGTGGACGAGATGCGCATTAATCAAAATTAAATGTGGATTACGAGGGGATGACACCACACGATGACAAGCGGACCGAGCAGAGATCACACCGGATTTTATACATACTTATACACACGGACTCACGCCTGTAATCCCCGAAGGGGTAGGCAGAGGTACCCAGTACACCCACATTTCGCCGAGCGTATCTCCATCCCACGATGGGTTAGGGGGCGAGCCTATCGCCATACCGGGCACAAATTCCAGACTCCGGGCTGATACTGAGCATTTCGCAATAGAAAAACTCAACCCGACCCGGGGATCGAACCCGAGACCTCAGCGTTGACCTCAACCGTAACGCGTACGCATTACAACTGCGCCACCGGGGCAGTCTATTTTTTTTTATTTTGTATATGTCACGCCTGGCCATAAACTGAAGCAATACCACACAGAATTGCAGTGAATTACAAAGCACTGCATGGCACTGGACTGCGCTCGTCATCCCGAGACGTGATATTAATAATAAACCCAGTACTGTCACTGGTTTCAATGTCGTGCCGTGCGAGTAATAAGTAGAATGTAGGCATTTATGACCCAAAGCACTAGTTTGTGCCACCCAGTGCGCTAGGTCTTCTAATTTTGTATGTGAACTTACTTCAAAATGAGACTCTTTTTTAACTATTCATTTTGGAATATCTCACACAATTATAAAATAATTATTTCTTCCAAATACAACTAGAATAACATTCAACACTCATCAATCACAAACAGTGCCCAATGCCGTCATACAAAGTACAATAACATACATACATACACGTATTACCAGGCACATATAAAATACAGGCGGTGGAGATAGCTTACCGTATGGCGGGCCGTGTCGGCCGTCAGTTCGCGCTAAATTGATAACTTGATAACTCCCACCCGCGGGATGTAGGGGGTGGCGCTCGTAGATATAAAGCTGTTTGCCTTCAGGTCAAAAATTTTAGCGGTTGGAACTCTTGGGATGGTATATTATGCTTTTGTTTTGTTCGCCTCGGTGGCGCAGTTGTAATGCGTACGCGTTACGACTGATGCTGACACTGAGGTCTCGGGCTCGATCCCCGGATCGGGTAAAAGTAATATTGGCTTTTTCTTATTCTATTAGTCTGGAATTTGTGCCCGGTATGGCGATAGGCTCACCTCCTATCACATCATGGGACGGAGATACGCTCGGCGCAATGTGGGTGTTACACCTCTGCCTACTCCTTCGGGGATTACAGGCGTGAGTGCGTATGTATGTATGTATGTATGTATTTGTTTTGTTTAATGTCGAACGGTTGTTTTTATAGATTTTTAGTTATAACTGTACTCTTTTTTGATACTTTATAGTAATTTTTATTACTGTGTATTCTTCTTTTTAATTGTAAGGAAATATCGTATTGCAAACATAATCAAAAAATCAAAAAAATACTATTATATAAAGTTACTACTAATTACAAAATGATACCAGCAACAACTTAACAATAATTATGTCTGCCGCCAAATAGCAGTGTGTAAACACTGTTGTGTTCCGGCTTGAAGGACACTGAAGCCAGTAAAATTACTGGGCATTATAAGACTTATGTCCCAGGGTGACGAGCGTCTGATTGGTTTGCCTCTGTTTATGGGCAAGCGTGACGCTTACCATGCTTACCATCAGGAGGACGACCTGCTCTTCTCGTCATCTTTAATAAAAATTATCCAATGTAATCTTATTTAATTTCCTTGCCATATAATTAAAAAGAATTAAATGAAAAATAAATTTTGCTATAATTTAAAATATAAATTATAGCAAAATTTGAAATATTATTTTAACAAGCTTGTAGCAGTGGCGACCCTATACAGGCGATCAGCCACAATCCCGCGACCCGGGAGCTCGCAATCCCGGCCCGAGGCTTATCCAAGCCCGTGGAAAGAATTTTGTAAGATGTGTACTTTTTACCACAGTACTGCGTCTATGTTTAATATAATGTAAATACTTCGAGAGATGAAATTCTATAGGTTTTCAAAGACGTGAGATTTAATTTATCTATTTGGGAAACTGTTATATGAAGAAATGTGTAGTATTTTATGCCAAACTATTTGGTGTCTCATACAAGTCCCGTGATAATTTGGATGTTTGTGAATTTGGATGTTTAATCACGCCTTAATGGCTGAACGGGTTTGCGTGAAATTTGGCATAGAGATAAACCATGACTTAGATTAGGACATAGGATTGTCCATTTTTATAGCAAAAGCCGGAAAACAAGCATGTGAGCCACCTGATGGTGAGTGATCTCCACGGCCAATGAATAAATGATACTTTTTATTCCGGTAGCGGGTTGCTCGTGCTGAATTAAATATTTTTAGAGGAAAATGTTAGTTATAATTATTTATTGTATAGGGCATGCAAACAGAGCTGCAGGCAAAAGCTAGTTTCTTATATTCGAGATTTCATCAAGGTTCTTAGCTCCGTTGACAATACATAAGGAATATCACAATTCGATGGATGTTTTATGGAGAACGATCATGTTCACTTGGCGAAGGTACTTGAGAACCTCCGATATTTTTATAGCATAGTCCGGTAAACGAGAAAGTGGGTCACCTTATCGTAATGATCTGTACCGCCCATGTATGCCCACCATACCTGAAGTATCATGCTCCTGAATCTGAATCTGCATGGGCGTGTTGCCGACCTTAAAGGAAAGGGATAATTGAGGGATTACGACGGGGAGGGAGATTTAGGCCTCCGGATATCTCACTCACCGTACCAAACGCAGCAGCAAGCCCCTATTTTACGTTGGTTTGCTATGAAATAGTGGTAACAACTCGGTAAGGCGAGAACATTCATGCTGTAGACAAAGCTAAATACTAACTATGGTACAAAATAATTAAAATGCTGTTGCCTCTGTTCCTTATTTCATTAACTTGCAAGTTACTAAAGCACAACAGATTTTGATATGACTTTTATTGGTAAGTTAAACTTGTCTGCATCGTGGCGTAAACTAAAGCTTTATTCTCGAGGGATATTCATGTATTTTAATGTTGCCGCTGTGTTTCTAGGTTATACTTACTTTATGTCACTATGTATCACCGCTCTGCAGAAAGTATTTTGAATAATAATATTTTATTAGCACTAAAAATTAAAAGAATTCTATAAATTAAAAATACTTGTATTAATAACATATAATCACTTTTTCTTCGTGAGCCGATAATATTGTTTAGTTTAAATAATAAATATTCATTTTTAATGACCATTGGCGTTGGCTTCTGTATTGAACATAAGAATCAGTGTAATAATCTTATTACACTGATATATATGGTATATAGAATCATGATCGAAAACCAAAACTACATTTGTAGCATCAAAGCAATAAAAGAAAACACGCTCATCACTATTCCCGACCCCAAAAGCCCATTAAACCCTTACCAACTAGCACTATCATGTAAATAAAAAGCTCGAAACCAACAATACTCACTCATTACATCCGTTAGCCGACCACGGGATCCGATAGAGAATTGGGATGGCACGGAAAATGAAATTACATGGGTCTGCGGGACAGCGGGTAATGGAGACGGCCTCGGGACGTTAGCAGTTAGCATACAATAGTTCTTTTATATAGTACAGGCCGACAAACGAGCAAGCAGTTCACCTGATAGTAAGTCATCTCCGCCGCCCATGTACGCCCACAATACCAAAAGAATCATGGGCACGTTGCCGACCTAATGTAATGTCCCGTAATTCATTTTAATGTAATTCAGCTAGGTTTGTGGGAGGATACCTGAATCATATGTGTACCCAACTAGATAGTGACCAATGTATACATGATGAAAAATAAAAAACAGTGGCTCGTTCCGGCGACTCGCGGTCCGAGATTTGCCATTATATTTGAACTACACTGTGCTTACCATCAGGTGCAGTGTTGACTACACGTTTTGCCGTACCAGGTTAAGAATGTTCCCCATATTCCATATAATAAATAATAATACTAGCCCTGTATTATACACGTCCCACTGCTGGGCACGGGCCTCCTCTACTGAATGAGAGGGGCTAGGCCTTAGTCCACCACACTGGTCTAATGTGGGTTGGCAGACTTCACATAACTTCGAAATTCTTATGAAGAACTTCTCAGGTATGTAGGTTTCCTCACGATGTTTCCTTCACCGTTAAAGCAAGTGATAATTAACAATTAATACACACGTAACTTAGAAAAGTCAGAGGTGTATGCTCTTGGGGCTGGTTTCGAACCTGCGACTTTCGTCGAGACAGTCCATACTACTCCCCGGTGAGCTATCACTGCTTCTATTTTCTATATTTCATAGGAAGTGTGGAAATTAGTGGTAAATTTCTCTTATGCGAATCGAAACGGTTTACTGCATATGCAAGAGGCCGTCTGGGTTGGTACCACCGCATTGTCTATTTATGCCGCCAAGCAACAGTGTATAAATACTAACTTAACATCTATGTCTCGGAATGACGAGCGCTGTGGATTGCAATATAATGCTTGGTAATTCTAAGTTTTGAGTGATGTAGCTACCGTGTGTGGCCAACCGTTTATCATCAAGAGAGTGAGTGACCAGAAGAAGCAGTTCCAGTCATTCCGGCGATTTTTTTTCTACAGTCTACGGTTCACGGAATCATGCCTTATTAAGACTGTAATCTAAACGTGCTTTTGGATTTTTTACGCCACACGTGCGGGGAGTGGCGACAATACTATAGAGACAACCTGGATGTGACAGAGGGCGTGGTGGTTGCGTATTGTTGGGCGTGCTTGAGTTATTACTACAGATTTATGTGTGGGCGTGCAATAAAGACTTTTAGGAAGGTTAAAAGTTTTTTAAACAGGTAAATGTCAGGATACAGCACGCTTGTAATGTCTTTGGACTTTGGAGTTAGTTGGTGTGAAGGACGAAATGAGGATTGCGAACTGAGAGAGTTCGGAGGTTGGATCCAAATAGACAAATGCTTGTAGTATGACCCGTATGTACTTTTGTGTTCCCAACCAAATTTCCTCGTAATTTCAAAATATGGGAGTTCGTAGTGTTCATTACTTATTAACTGAAATTACTGGGTATCACGAGACTTACTTTGTGTCTCAGACTAACTAAAGAAGTGCAGTACCATACAGTAGTTTGTCGTAGTGGTATAGGCAGGCGTCGCGTTTACACAACCATGTGGCCTAATCGTCCCATCATTCAATGGTATAAAAAAGTATGGTGCCCTAGATATTTGTACACTAGCATGATCATTTCAAGTAGTTATGGATAAGTAAAGGACAGTTCATCATTTATCATCATTCATCAATTCGCCTGACTTTACAAACAAATAAAATTTATGAACACCTACAACATTAGAAGAATTATGAGTGCGTTGGCGTTTTGAGCCTCCGGAAGCCCCACTCGCCACACAAAAACGCAACAAGTCGCCACTTCACATTGGTTTTTGAGACAGTGAGCCTGCCCAATTATGAACATCCACCACGTTTGAAACAACACTAGCACTACACTTCTTCAGACACCAATAAAACACAATAAAACAATATTTTATACTTTCCAGAGTACATCTTTACATCCGAATAAGGGCCGCCGGGCGCCGCAGTCCCAACTTTAGGGTATTCGATCACGGGGTCTAATTGGGGTGTGAATTTGTCGGGGCGTCCCGCTCTAACTCACTCGACTCGACACGGGACTGGGAGTCCCGGCGCGTATTGCTCAGTACTATTTATTTTATGCCAGTATTCTGCGTTCTTTTTTTAAATTATATTTAACTCTTCGAAAAAGGTTGTGTTGTCTATTGTAATGGAGCTTCATAGGCCATAGCAGAGAGGGCCATGTTTTGACATGTTTTTTGTCTGCCACATTTTTTTTTTAATTTTCGACATAATTGTGGTTGGTTTTCTATTTTAGTTATCTATTTATTAATTACATTTGCCTTACCAAGATATGTGTATCTAATTGTTTTATTAATTCGAATGTCAAGGCAACTCATTATATTCACTTAAATATCTAATAATACGTATAATTTATACCTAGTAGTAAATATGTCAACTTTTACTGAGTTTAGTAAACCGCTAATGGATCTGAGTATCACATTTGCACGCACGGCGTGCGCGGCGTCGGAAAACGCATTCTTGAGATATTTTCACCGGCGCAGTTAATGTAACCTCACGAAGAAATTATTCCTTACAGAATATATAAGCATAGAAAGATGGTTTTGGTTTAAAAACACTAACCAACTTCTTTTCCATACATACATAGACTCACGCCTGTTTCCCATAGGGGTAGACAGACAGTGTATATCCATAATATAGATATATGAATGAAACAAAAAATTAATTGTATAATTAAATTTCCTTTGCCTCACATTTAGTCACAAACCGCAGAAAGAAGCAAACCATTAACTGTTTTAAAATTAGCATTTTTCGATTTCCAATCGCGTTGGTGGGCAAAAAATTCAAATTTAGAATCGGACGTCGGATGGCAGGCGCGGGCGGGGCGGCCGACAGCCGAGCGCACCATTTTACGTAGCATTTTTACGATGTAGCCGATAACGTTTACGAGCCGCGCTGAGTGGCGTCGCCGCGGCTCGCCTCGACTGATTGCATGCGAGGGCACGCCGAGGCGTGCTTATCGATATGTCGATACTTGCTGTCAATTTTTTAATATTAAAAATTAATCCAATCGATTTCGTCATTTGAGTCTTTGAATTTTTCTCCGTGTCTTCCTATCACCAATCTATTTTGTAATGGATTCTTGAACCTGACATGTCGTTTTAGCACTGACCACTATCAAAAACTAAAAGATTCTTATTAATTGCAATCCTATGCATCTTGAACCTTGCATTATGACTGAGAATGTGCGATAAGTGATAACATTTGCAACCAAGGTTTCCATCTTTATTCAATTTGTACTTTGTGCAAGTCCGTTGGTCACGTTTTGAGAAAACCGCAAGAGTACGTCAGTCGCAAATACAAATGCAAGAATCTGGCAACCAGATCGTATTAGGAGAACGTTCCAGTGGACATCCCAGAAAGCGCTGGTTTGACATATTAGTGATTACATTTTACTCGCGTCTCTGCCCGCGTTAACTGCAATTTCTGGGATAAAAAGTAGCCTATGTCCTAATCTAAGTTGTGTTCTACCTGTGTGTAAATTTCATCCAAAACCGTTCAAATATTAAGGCGTGATTGACAAACTCAAACATTCAAACTTTCACATTTATAATAGTAGAAGAATAGTAGCCAGTAAATTTAATGAGAGTGAATGAGGCCAAAGAGGTATGCAAGGATCGTAGCAAGTGGAAATCCGTTGTCTTTGCCTACCCCTATGGGAAACAGGCGTGAGTCTATGTATGTATGTATGTAGTAGCCAGTAGGATAATGAGTGCATTGGCTCTCACTCTCTACTTGGTCTTACTATGGAAGATATTCAAGCCAGCTGAAGTGGAAATATTTAAGCGGTCACGCAGGACCCTGGCATTAAAAAAAAACTTTCTACCAACCCATAAAGATATTTTCATCGACATATTCCCGCTCTGTCCTACTCGTATATCGTATATCGAGCTGAGCGACACGACGTCGCGGTCGTATTTCACGCGCTCCACCGCGGGAATCCGACCCCACGGAGATACCACGACGGGCGGTAACGAGCTCCACGAATACTACACTTTTGGCGATCGTGATAATTGTTTGATACTAATAAATAAATACACCCAACAGTCACATACAATCCTGCCCTGATTATTGTAGAATACGCAAATAATTAATTAATAATCTTACTTCTGCCGGACCACCATCAAGCTGTGGAATAGTTTGCCGGCACACGTGTTGTTCCCTCCTTCCTATAATATGGGGTCCTTTAAACGGAGTGTGAAGAAGCAATTAGGCAGGCCGGCATAATTTTGCCGAGCTGCGATAGACACATCATCTGTCGTTGGTAGACAGTTTTTTTGGATTGCGCTACACTTACCATCAGGTGTGGCGTAATCACTTTGCCGAGCTAGGATAAAAAAAATGCCGTTTTTATCCTAGCATGGCAAAGTGCCTACACTGGAGATGAGGGGCGAGCACAAACAACTTACGAATAAGTATTCGAATCGAGAACGCATAGCATTTGTATGAATTTTCAAACAAATTTTTGACATTTCGATTCGTATACGTTTTCGCATGATGTCCGTGCTAGCCCCTCTGATGTTAAGTACAATGCAGTCATAATATAATATCGATCATCAAGAAACATGGCGCCCCTCGACGGTCGGCAGAATTATACTTGAAGTTACTGTATATGCACTGGACCCCGGAAAGCGGCTCGCCTGAACGAGCCATTAAATAAAATAAAATAAATATACACCCAACAGTCACATACATAATCCCGACCCCACACTAGGTAAACCTGTATCGTGGTATCAGGAACTACGAGGGACTTGCGGTCCCGCGACACCCAGACTCGAAACAAACATTTGTCTCGGTGCCGGAACCGAACCCACGGCCTCACGCTTCTCAGCCGGCTACTCGCCCACTGCGCCACGGAGGCTATCATTATGCCGGGGTTTCCGCCATGTATATGCTCCATAGAAAAAACTAAAGTCCAGCTCTTCCTACGCATGTTCATATGCAGTACAATTGTAAAATACGCGTAGGTGGATCGAAGTATTCATTGGAAGTAAGACAATGAAGACTGATGAGGTGTTTTATTTATGATCCTCATATGGAGAAGTGTTTTAAAGACTTCCTCATGCTGTCAAAGATATACTAGACGGGATGTTTAGAAAATTGCGTCACTAAAAGCTGGAGATTGACAGACAGAGAGCGGGAGAGGGATTCTAGTGAAGAGTAAGCGAGGCAGCGGGTTTAATAGTATACATTGAAGCCATTGCATACTGTATTTAGGCGAAGAGGCAGGCCAAACTAGAGTAACCATAATCTGCCCGGTTTTACCATGATTCGAAACACATGGTTTATTGTTTCCTGTGACAATCAGGCTATACATATTAGTTTTAGGGTATTTATTACCTACCTCTTTGCCAAGTTAAAGCTTTATACAATCGCCATAGCTAGTCAAGGCCCTCCGAGATGACCTTCGCATCCGTCAAATTACTTTCCGGAATAAAAACACCATAATTAAAACAAGCTACAAACCTTTCCAAGATTGAGTTATAGTTTTGGCCAAAACCCACACCGACCAAATATGGGCAAAAAGAAACAAAAATTAGAAGCAAAAAACCGGTAACCCTAAATTAAAGCCGTAATGCGTTTTTCGTTAAACACCCACGCAATTAGAGATGCGAAAGTTAATCCCGGGATTAGGTGCGGGATTTGTCCCAATTTAGAATGCGGCCGTTTCACTGTGTGATGTGTCCCGTTTTGTTTTACATGCTAATGATATGGAATATATGTAGGGAGTTAATAATTTTATTATATTTTATACAAACCAAATGTTTAGCCGAACTTAAATTCGAAAGAGTCTTTCTTTCTGCCTGGCATTATTCCGGCTATTAAGCCGAGATATTATGCCTGGCATTAGCCAGGGTCCGCCTTCCAATCATGATTTGACGGTGGATTTGGTATTGTGTGAGGTGACCCGCTGTCTGACCCCCACAACCCGCAACGGGAATTAGTTTCGGTATTGCCGGTTTCGGTATTTATTTCGGTTTCGTCTTAAATCAGCAGAGTCTACCAAGTGCTGGTGAGGTTGGCTTTGGGCCTAAGATGTGGGTGACCACTTAAAGAAAGAAAGAAATGTGTTTTTAAGTTGTAAGTTCTAAGGTGGCCCTTCACTACATGAAAACAAACTTAGGTAAGGGATAGATTTAAGGAGTTCCTTAGGTTAAGGGACCCTTAGTTAGGAAGTGTTTGAGGGTACGTTGGTGAAAACGGGCATTAATAACTTATGCCTGTCTGCAGAGTCGTAAACTCGCAATGATTGTTTAAGAGAGTAGAGACTAAAGGGTAACCGGCAGGAGTAGAGAGCGGGTGAAGTACCAAACATCAGCTAAGTTATTTTACGCGTATTTTACTACGCCCTATCTATCTATTCTAAAAAAAGTAACTGGCGCCGCCGCCGCCGCTGTCAAAAGTTTGTCACGCTACCTCCTCCGAAACCGCTGGGGGTATGGTGTCGAGACCGATACTAATCGATACAGAATAATGTGGGGAAGAAAGTAAGATATGTCTCATATTCGTCGGACTTTAAGTTTTTTTTATTTTATGTTTTGTGGAAAAACATTGGCAACGCCCCTAGTGTACTAAATAGTAAATCTATTCGATGATAGATCCACTAACGCATATCACTAGCTGTCAAGCCGAAAAGTAGGACGTTGACAGAGACGTCGCTGACGCCAGTGTCGATGCTTGACGCGCCCATCAGAAGTCGGCCATTACGTGACGATGCACGTTATCATCTAATATACTTCACAGAGTACCGATCCCAACATCGCTTCAATCTATTAGACATCCAACAAGTGTTGAAGTATTTTTAGGAATATTTTATGCTTCCTATGTACGTGGATTGCGGCGGTGCCGGACTAACACATTCGCACATTAGGGTTGTCATTTATTTTATGTATACGATTTTTTGCAGATGTAGAGAATAGCTCCTTTTATACTTTTTTTTATCCTGGTACGACAAGGTAACTACACCTGATGGTAGGTAGAAATATGATACTGTCAGAATTAGGCTGGTTTGAATTATCTGGAACTCGCCGGAAAGAGCCAATATGTTTTAGCTGTCGCTATACGTACGGTGCATTGTTATTCAGGTGTATAAATATGTATGACTTGACTGCCTCGGTGGCGAAGTTGTAATGCGTACGCGTTACGATTGAGGCCGACGCTGAGGTCTCGGGTTCGATCCCCGGGTCGGACAAAGTGGTATTGGGTTTTTCTATTAGGAAATTCTCAGTATCAGCCCGGAGTCTGGAATTTGTGCCCGGTATGGCGATAGGCTCGCCCCCTATTACATAAGGTACGGAGATACGCTCGGCGAAATGTGGGTGTACTGGTTACACCTCTGCCTACCCCTTCGGGGATTACAGGCGTGAGTGCGTATGTATGTAGATAACACTTTATTACACCATGCAGAATATTACTGTTACAAGGTGGTAGGTCCCTCGTTTGCGAGAGACCGGCTGGGTTGGTACCACCGCTTTGTCTATTTCTGCCGCCAAGCAACAGTGTGTAAGCACTGTTGTGTTCCGGTGTGAAGGACATTGAAGCCAGTGTAATTACTGGGCATTATGAGACTTAACACCTTATGTCTCGGGTGACGAGCGCAGTCCAGTGTCATGCAGTGCTTTATTTAAAGTTCTGTGTGGCGTTGCTTCTGTTTATGAGCAGGCGTGGCGCTTACCATCAGGCGAGCGACCTGCTCGTCTCGTCATCCAATCTAATAAAAAAAAAAAAAAGAAAAAACAAAACAAAATTTTAAATATAACAATAGGCGGTCTTATCGCTAATAGCGATTTCTACCAGACAACCTTTCTGACAAAAGATTATGATATAACCGATTAGATGATAAGCTCGCCACCTATCATAGGACGGAAGTAATCTCTGCGAACCACAGAAGCGTTAGTTACACCGACCGTCTTTTTCGGAGATAAAAACCATCCGTTTATAGCCTACAATTCCTAAAACACGTCAAGCACGTTTTTGGTACAATACACGTATTATAATGTTCGACAACCCTACGTGTACGTGTGTGAGGTGTGCTCAGCGCCGGTGGCGCGGCATCGGATGTATAAAGTGGCGCGCCGGTGGCCGTGTGACATAGCTATAACTCCGCACCGCCGCGCCATGACAAACAGCCGAGCGTGTGTAGAGTCGACACTATTTGTTATTTATTTTTTATATTTTTGTTCACTGACCAGCCTTGTAAGCGTAGAAACAAAATTGATAATGCGACTTCAATGAGAGGTCTAAACAGAATCCAAACACAAGCCAATATAAAATGTTAGTGTACGAACGAGGCGATCCAACAAACCGCACTAGACCAGCTGGAATATAGTGAATAATAATTCATATTGGCCCAAATTCTAAATTCCTTCATTAAAAGGAACGTTGCACCTTAGTTCTGTAGAACTTACTCTATAAAGTACAACATGTTTCATGAAATTTACGTTCAGAAAACTTTATTTATACCTATTTGTATTCCTGCTGTCACCCACTAATTCCTGTTTCTTAGAAACGTACCGAAAGACTGTATAGTGTACTATAATAAGTGTAACTTGGTGCCAAAGTTAAAATTGTATGACATTAGACGTAATTTGATCAAAATGCATAACGATTTATAACTATTAGTCTGGCCAGAAGGTGGTCTACAACCTACATTTCAATCATCTAATCGAAGTGGCCGTTTAATTGATAGTTGCTAATTTCGGACTGCACATGTAGTGGATATATGACATTTTGTATTATAAAAAATAAGAAATAAATAAACTAAACTACACTCTCAATTCGACTCCACGGTAGTACAATGCGTGGCCGACACCGGAGGGCGCCGTCGCTAAAGCGCGATACTACGGGCTCGCCTCGGGCGGCGCGAACCAATTACCCGCCGCTGCCGCCGCCACCACCCTCTCCGACGCCCGCCCTCGCCCCCGGCGGCGGTCCGCCCGCCACCTCGCCGCACCGCTGCCAACAGTATTGCCAGGTGACGGGAAATACACGGGACGTTCTGTTTTTGAATATTTAAATAACGAAGGTGTTGATTTGTATTTAAATTTCGAATGCGTAGAAAAGTGCGTATTCTGGATCCCGTTCCCGGACAATCGCGGAATGTTAACAGTGTCACGTCCCAAGAATTTAATGTTTAAAAATGCGATGGGGATTGGGTTATAAGACAAAAGTAACACAGCTACCGAGTCTCTGGCACAATAAAGTTATTACGAAGAAGTAGAATAAACAGGAGTTCGAAATATAAACATTCCTACATAAGTACATTAATTAACTCCACTCATAAATACCCATAAAAATCACGCTAGGACCTACAACAAACTTTATAAAAGGTAATTAAGAACAATCAGCCCATTGAATTTTCACCCTACGCAGTCATGAGATCCTGGTAGATGATGGACTTTATATCACAAAGCCTCCCATGTTTTTATCGCTGGAAGTTTTAGAGTAAACAATTATTATAAAATAAACAAACCTTTTCATCACCTTCTGACCTCTAAAATGCCTAATCCAGCTTATAAAATTCGCAAGAGGCACTTTCGTAGAACAAACAAATACGCCATAGTTCAATAGGACACGCATTTTTTTTTAAACGTTTGTGGTTTATGCAGAGTTTTTATAAAAGTAAGATTTTTATTATGTGATACAGGTTTTTCATTTTTTTTAATAGCACTCAATGGTCGGCCAACAAGTTATATCTCTCCATCGTCCAAAAACACCCACAATACCAGAAAAAATGGGAATTAAGGGATTGGAAAGGGATTTTGGCCTCCGAATATCTCACACACCGTACGAAATTTGCAAGCTGCTACTTTACTGACGATTTTCAGTGAGACAGCGGTAACAGACCGGTTGAGTCAGCCCACTCATGACAAAACTGTTCACAGCCACTTGTAGATCCGCCGTGATAAAGCCATGCTGTAGTCTTTTTTGTTTACAGCGAGAATGGGCAAGCTCGACCAGGACACTTTTACAGAAAGCCTCACATGGAAATGACGTTTGCTGTAGCATTTCTTACAGTAAGATTACCCAATCCCCCACATTCAATCCCTGTTTCCCTTAAAAGTTAACAAGACATTGTACGCAAAGACTTTAATGTAAACTACTAGACAAGCTGCGCGGTACGTAGGAATTGTACCACTAAATTGCGATCAATTGACCGTAACTCAATATTACCATCTCGCTTACCCTCAACTAGAACCCCTATCGCGCTCCCTGTCTGTGAGCTGTCAAACTCCCGCGTTATGTGACGCAATTTTACTTCTAAACAGCCGGTCTAGTAGTATACATTATATAGTAATTTCTTAGGTTTACGCGAATATTACACATTGAAATAAAAATAGTTTATACGGATTTTATCGCGGTTTAATTTTTATTTTAGTCCCGACGTTTCGAAAGCTTTTCAGCCTTCGTGGTCACGGGAGAGACTGACTCAGTCTCTCACGTCGGGACTAAAATAAAAATTAAACCGCGATAAAATCCGTATAAACTATTTTTATTTCAAAGTATACATTATATTCTTTGATTGTACGTGATCATTAATCATTAGGAGACCCACTTGGTTGTTTGCATTCATAATTACATATTCATCCCACTGCTGGGCGTTGGTGGTATAAAGTCCCGTGTTTCCCGGCATTCTGTAGCGCTGGTAGCGTTATCTCGGGCCGGGAGAGCATGTCGACGCGGCGTGGGCTAACGGCCGCACTGCGAATGTGGTTACGCTTTTTATGCCCACCCGCTCCCGGCACCCGGTATCCGGCACCCGGTATCCAGCACCCGGCATCCGGCATCCAACACTTGGCACAAATTCGTAAACGCATCTACATACGAATATTTATTTATACATGAAATGATACCGGATACATAAGGTACTTGAGGTTGTCTGGATTGGTACCACCGCTTTGTTTATTCCCGCCGCCAACGAGCAATGTGTATGTAGTGTTGTGTTTCGGTTTGAAGGACATTGAAGCCAGTGAAAATTACTGGCCATTGAGACTTAATATCTTATGTCTGAGGGTAACGAGCGCAATCCAGTGCCATGCAGTACTTCGTAACTCATAAATTCTTTATTGTGTACGACAACTGTGCTGAGTTCTCGGGTTCAATCCCCAGGTCAGGTAAAAATTATGATTTTTCTATCAAGTAATGCCTAGTATCAGCAGAGTTAGAAATTTGGGTGTACTGGTTACCATTCTGCCTACCCCTTCGGGGATTACAGACGTGAATGCGTATGTATGTAACAAAACATCTGTCACAATTTTGCAGTGGAATGAAATCTCTGCCCACCCTCTCAGCTAGTCTAACCCGGCCAGTTATCAAGCGGATGCAGTCGTTAAGCCGGCACAGAGGGGCAATTTAAACGTAGCAACCGCCTAAAATCAGACATCTCGTATTAGGCAAAAAATTATACTATGGAACTTGGAATACGCCCGATTTCTGAAAGGCTGATCAATATAAAATTAACTAATCAAATGTCAAATCTCATGTCAAGTCGCAATTGCAGCTAGAAGCGTGGTCAACACCTTTGATTTGACACACATGTTAGTTAACATAACTTACAAATTAATATGAAAAATCGTATGTCAAACGCTACTAAAGAGACATCAAATATTATTAAATTTTGCAACTCGAATTGATTTAACAGCGGTGTCATAATCAAAGTTGAATGTTGATTTGATCAGTCTTTCAGAAACCGGGTGTCTTTGGAAATATTTAACCTACAAAAACCGAATCCAAAAACTGATGAGTAAGAAATCAATATCGTTCAATTAACATAATATAATCACGCTTATCGTCGAAGGGGTAGGCAGGGGTGCAACTAGTGTATTCACAATTCGCCGAGATTATTGTAACATACTAGTAGGTCCTTCTTATACGAGAGGCTGTTTGGATAGGTACCACCGCTTCGTATATTTGTGCCGTCAAGCAGAAGTGTGTACACACGGGTCGAATAAAGAACCTGTTTTTTAAGTCAGTTAATACCTACAAGCATTTTATCTCATGTCAGAATACCTCAAAAGTCTAATCAGAGCTTACAGCTCGGCCGAGAGCTTTATGCGTGTTTTATGATCTCGTATATCTTGTGCCATAACTTTACGGTATACCGGCGTGGTTAGTTGTTTCTGTCAAAGCTCGTCAAAGTAATTACGCTACACCTGATGGTAAGTGTAGCGCAATCCAGAATACTGTCGACCAACGACAACGTGTCTATCGTAGGTCGGCAAACTTATGCCAGCCTGCCTAATTGTTTCTTCACACTCCGTTAAAGGACCCCATTAGGAAGGAGGGAACACGTGTGCCGGCAAACTATTCCTCAGCTGGAATAAATGGACCGTCATTAGCATCAACAGAAGTAATACCACACAAAGCTTTGAATTACAAATCACTGCATGGCACTGGACTGCGCTCGTCACATCGAGACATAAGATGTTAAGTCTCATATGGCCTAGTATTGTCACTGGCTTTAATGTCAACGTGTTACAATTCTTGTAATAATGTGAACATTCATGGGCGGTGGAGATCAATTACCATCTAAAGGCCAATTCTCGTAATTTTAAATGTTCAATATCATTCCGATCTAGTCTCAGCGTCAAGAAAGTTGCAAATGGCATTCTCTTAAACCAATAATCAACGTCAAATGCACCTAGCATTAGCAGTAGCATTATACCGTTTTGGCTTCAGTCAACTTTTATTCTACATTCAATCTCATTACGATCTATGTTCACATTTGAAGTTGATTATTGGTTTAAGAGAATGCCATTTGCAACTTTCTTGACGCTGAGACTAGATCGTTAATGATATTATGAAGATTTAAAATTACGAAAATTGGCCTTCTGATCCACTTGGTCGCCTATGCTATGAAAATCACAGACATCAGACAGATCTGTCTTAGACGTGTGAAGAGCAATCACTAAGGGCGCGTCCAGACCACGATAAAGTAAACAGGGGCCAGTAGTGGAGTGTATAATCGGGCTGGCAAGGCGCGGGCGCGCGGGGCCATTGTAAAAATGACGCCATAAATCGAGCCCGGCCGCTCCCGACGAGCGTTTGGCGCGGGCCGCCTCGTAAATTATACAGGCCGATGGCGAGCGCAGGGTTGCCGCTGTCGCTTTTATAATTTGGATTTAGTTATCACGTGTTTATAAGTTCCTGGTATAAACATGTTTGAATTGGCTTTAAATTGAAAGAGTTTTGAATCGTTTTCCACCAAAGACTTAATTTATACTTAGACTACTTAGACTAGACAATCTGCGCGATACATAGAAATAGTACTATAAAGTTACGGTCAATTGACCGTAACTCAATATTACCTCGCTTACTCTCAACTAGAACCTCTACCGCGCTCCCTGTTTGTGAACTGTCAAACTCCCGCGTTATGTGACGCAATTTTACTTGTAAACAGCCCGTCTTCTATACATTAAAGTCTTTGTTTTCAACCGATAAAAAAACGGAAGACGTTCCCAATTCGACGCGTTTGTTAATTATTTTTTATGTTAACCACGGATAACTCAGCCAAATGTGGGCCAAATAGGATGATTATTTTTCATTTGAAACAGTATAGCTAGTCCCATTTTAATTACAAGCTAAAATTCCACTGGGGTAAAATCGGGGATGAAATATTCAAACTTCGTAATTTCTCTTCTTTGTATTCGTTGCTTGTCGGCAAAAATATGACCAAGAGGTGTACCAGCCCACACACCGTCTCGCACACATGGTGCCTACTTCCTAGTCAATGATGTGTATATAGAACCACGATCAACCCGATACCCAATAGTGCGCACTTCCTCACTGACCATGAAGCGAATAGCCGGGTCTCCACCGGGCGCACGCGCTCGCGCGGCAGCCTCGCGAGCCAAATGCTCGGTCTGTGTGGACGTGCCTCGGGGGCCGGACGGGCGCACGTTGCCTCGGCCGAGCGTGCCTCGGGCCCCCGAGGCACGTCCACAAAGACCGAGCATTTGGCTCGCGAGGCTGCCGCGCGAGCGCGTGCGCCCGGTGGAGACCCGGCTGATCACGGAAAAAATAACACACCACTACTACATTTTGCATTGCATACAAAATAATTTTGACATTGCAATTTTTCAACTGTGTATCGCTGGGGATTCTGGGCGCAAGTAAAACACGTTTGAATAATAGATGCGTAGCAGCCCTGGCGGACGCGGCGTGCGATCCGACCGCGTACGTGCGGCGGGGCGGCAACTGGACAAGCTTTCACACGCGACTTGCTTTGAATTTATGTCGCATTTTCATTGTTGACCGGTGATAAGCCATTGTTAAAACTAGACATTCTATAGGCAACGGCCCAGTACCCACGAACCAAGGGATTGTCTGCGAACGATAGTAAGTAGATCGACAATTTTTTTGGAGTTTGCAGCAGTTAAAACTTGAAAACTAACTTTGAAACTTTCCGAGTCAGTGGTTTAGTGCTGCACTGCATCTGCTGAATATAATGTATAACTCCAATATTAGTTTATATGTACATAGAAATCACCAAAAAGAAAAGGATAAGTTAGTTAGTTTAGTTACCCCATATTCGCCTCAATGAAATTACAATTCATTGTACCAGGCTTCCATAACTTTCATAAAATTCTTTAGATAGATTTCACAAGCTCTGTGTAAGTGATATAGCTTAGAACATCACGCGCGTGCTAACCCTGTTCGGGCGCGGCGTGCGGTCCAACCACGTATGGACGTGGCCAGTGAACAAGCTTTAACACGTGACTTCTCCCTTGTTTCGTATTTCGAAATGTTTGGTGCGGCCCCTTTTACCAACATAATGGTAGTAATGTTTAGTTAGGAAGTACATGTGACAAACGATATTTGTGTTTTGAGTAAATAAGCAAGGAAAAGTAAGGCTTAAGCATCAGGTAAGTGCTGCAACGTTTATTGTCAAATTAACAAAATCGTAAAAGCATCACGACTTTTTTTAGCTATTATATTCCGTGTTTCATAAAAATATTCAGCTACAAAATATATCACTGGCAATCGAAAAAAACTATCGATAGTCAACGTACAAAATCTACATGAAAAAATATTCGAAGTTCAAAAACGTTCCAAATTTAAAACACATTTTCGTACGTGACTGGCGGGCGAGCGCGCGTCGCTCGTATTTTTGCTTATATTTTTATTTTAGCGGTTGTAAGCGATTCGAGGCATGCCTCGCCGAGGGCCGGAGCAACGAATACTCTAACTCACCCCGCGTTGTGTTAGGTGTGATGACGCGGAATAATTTAATTGCCGCGACGACGACTGCATCCGCCATTCGCCGAGGTGTTTTTATGTACGTTTTCTGTTTTACCCGCTTTGGTGATTATGAGACATATCTCACCATAGTGAAGATGTTTTTTATGTGGCTATGTCGGATGTATGAGCATCTAATGTTTATTTTGTGAAGCTACAAAGACTTGTTTTCTTTCTGACAATAGATATGTTTTCAAATATTATGTAATTATAAAACTATCATAAAGCAATTAACAAGAAATAAGCTAATTTATTTCCTACAAAACCGTCTTTAAACATTCCACTCTACCTATACCCTTTAATCCTATAAAACTCGCTCACGCCTCGACCAACGATCTGGCATCACAAAGGTCTTTGCTAATAAGCGTTTAATTCAGGGCAAAAACTCAGCCGGCCGGTCCGCCGTCGGCCGTCGGCGCGGCATTCATTTTAATCAAGCCCGTCACTGGCCGGCCCGATCGGCTGATGTATTATACCTGTGCGGCTTTTGTTTTATTAATGTTGCCCACGCGGCCACACCACACTCCTGATATACCTGTTCTATATTTGAATTTTCAAATGTATTCAATATTTTTATATTTCAAATTTACTTTAATTCTAGATACGGTATCGATAAGACATCGCTTCACTATCGATTTGAAAATTTTATGGTTTTAATGGTTACGGGACTATGATGAGCATTAAATTAATATAAATGAATAATTTATCTATATCATGCTGGGGAAAATATTCTTGGAGTGTAATTGGGCCACCAACAATTTAGGCCCAAAGCCAACCTCACCTGTAGGCTGTACGTGGTACACTCTGCTGATTAATGGCCGAGGCAATGGCGACACTTGGTTCCCGTTGCAGGTTGTGGGGGTCAGACGGCGGGTCGCCCTATATAATACAAGATATAAGACAAAGATAATAATAATAATAATACTAGCCCTGTATTATACTCGTCCCACTGCTGGGCACGGGCCTCCTCTACTGAATGAGAGGGGTTAGGCCTTAGTCCACCACGGCTGGCCTAATGCGGGTTGGCAGACTTCACATAGGTACCTTCGAAATTCTTATGAAAAACTTCTTAGGTATGCAGGTTTCCTCACGATGTTTCCTTCACCGTTAAAGCAAGTAATAATTAACAATTATACACATAACTTATAAAAGTCAGAGGTGTATGCACTTGAGGCTGGTTTCGAACCTGCGATTTTCGTCTCGACAGTCCATACCACTCCCCGCTGAGCTATCACTGCTTTTTACAAACAAAGATGCTGGGAAAATATTCATAAGAAGGCGATAATTTTTGTGTTTAGTTGTTTATTTTTAAACTTGGCAGTCCCCTATAAATCTAACCATGCAAGTAAACTTGCAGGCAAAAACATACGTGGTTGTGTTTCCTAGGTGGTATGTCCCTCGTATGCAAGAGGCCGTCTGGAATGTTACCACTGTTTTATCTATTTCTGCCGCCAAGCAGCAGTGTGTAAACACTGTTGTGTTTCGGTTTGAAGGGCATAAAAGCCAGTGAAATTACTGGGCATTATGAGACTTAACATCGAATGTCTCGGGGTGACGAACGTAGTACAACACCATGCAGTGCTTTGTAATTCAAGGTTGGTTTTGCGTCTGTTCATAGGCAAGCATGGCGCTTACCATCAGGCGAGTGAACTGTGTCGTCATTCATGCAAAAAAACCCTCGGTGACTGCCTCGGTGGTGCAGTTGTAATGCGTACGCGTTACGATGGAGTCCAACGCTGAGGTCTCGGGTTCGATCTCCGGGTCGGGTAAAGTGGTATTGGGTTTTTCTATTACGAAATGCTCAGTATCAGCCCGGAGTCTGGAATTGTGCCCGGTATGGCGATAGGCTCACATCGTGGGACGGAGATACGCTCGGCGAAATGTGGGTGTACTGGTACATGGTAGTGTACCTCTGCCTACTCTTACGGGGTTTACAGGCGTGAGTGCGTATGTAAAAAAACACAGCTACAGTTTTAACAGAAGCACGCGTCAAAAAGACGAACGGTACCAATGACAGAGAGCGTAAATCCCGGCGAGCGACGCGACGCGACGTGACGTGACGCGGCTCACCATCGATCGGTAATGTCGCGCTGATTGATGGGGCGCGAGTTACAGTTTTAACAAAGGAGACGGAACTTACCGGGGCTAGTTTTGAACGTTGATAAACCGTATATAATTAAGGATCACAAATGCTAAAGAAAGATTAGGGTAGTTGACTAGATTTCTTTTTATTATTTAAATCAATAAGTTACGTTACTCAAAATCGATTGCAGAAAGAATTTTATAAATCGGACCAAAAATAAATAAGTTAGAAAGCCATTCAAATCCTGTAGAAGGGGTAATTGTCAAATGACAGACGACGCAAACTTTGACGTCACTATGTAAATGTTCATTATGGTGCACGCGTGCAAGCGAGATATCCCTACTACGCACCCACTTTTTCTCATACCAACATTTAAAGTAACTGCGGGCACATTTCTGAACCAACTTTGATTGGTTTGTTTTAATAAAAGGGTTTCTTTTGCGTATCATTTTCTGTTGTTTATCATTCAATATAGGAAACTACCCTATTATTGCCCTTACAAGAATATTTCCCCAGCATCTTTCGTTCTGTCTGACGTTATACCGACTGAATGCCAGGGTTCGCCTTCTCGTAACATTTTATGAGTGGTAGAGCCACGCTGTAGACACTTTTGTCTACAGCATGAATGAGCCGACTCGTCCGGGTCGTTAACATTGTCTCACAGAAACCAGACGTAAAGTAGCAGCTTACTGCATTTCATACGGTGAGTAATTTCATTGCCTGGAAGCGTAGTCTTTTCTTCGGTCTTCCTCCGGGCCTGAGGTCGAAAGTATGTCGGACTTACCGACCCAAACCCTACCGACTAAACCCCGCCGTGTTCCTCTCTGTCCCTTATGTCAAAAGCAAGGCGTACGCAATTGCATGCAGGCACCGCCTCTGCAGGAGTCGGCCCTTGTACAAGGCAGGTAGAGCAACCTTATAAACTTTTTACACCGCAATGCCTAATACTTCACACGGTCCGCTTTTAGTTGTTCAACTGCTAAATCACATGCAATTTGAACAATTTGAACAAACTTTCAATGAATTGAACAAAAACCACAGGCTTTGTTTCAAGTCAGTTTCAACTAAAATCGAAAACGTAATTTTGGCAGAACAACAAAAATGCCAAGTCTTTAGTTCTCATTAATTATGAATTAGGGCAACATAAAAACTCTGGGCTAACAAATATGTTACGTCATATTCAATCTCAGGAAGTGCAAGCCCTGATCTCGAGCTACGATGGTGGCCGAGCATTGTCCTATACCATCACCGCTGGAATATAAATCGCGCGTTACGTTCATTTTGCATTTCACGCGCAGCTGCAGTCCGCTCTACTCGTGCTTGTATATAGTGAATAGAACTGAGGAGGCATATGAGATATTTAATCTTGGAATGTGTTGATATCCTAGTAATTTAAAACTACGGAATGCCAAAAACTAGTATTTTTTGGTGATAAATCGGTGCTGTGTTTTAAAGACAGCGGCCAAACCAGACAAAGTTTCTCCAGGCAGCTGAAGCCTGACTGCCTTGGATTAGGACCTCATAAAAAGAACCTATAGGTACTTACTATTCGTGTAGTTCGCAGTTTTTGGCTAGTCGACATCAGTCCATGATTAGTCCAATATTTCGCACGGAAATTTATTCAACAGCGATACACGCTAATTCTGATGACATACTGAAAGAACTAGTCATTGTTTGTTTACCAGTTGGCTGCAATCCATACTACTATTTAATATTAATATTAATTACTAATATTTCTCCCAAAAGTAGTCGACGTCAGGCAGGCGACCGGTCGTAAGAATTACAAGCCAAATCTTTCTGTAACATGTGTTAAAGCATGTTGCGCCGATCCCACTGCGAGTAGGATAAGGACAGGTGGAAGAAAGAAGGCTGTGTATACTATAAATGCGAAAGTAACTCTGTCTGTCTGTTACCTGTGTTTTCAAGGTTAAACAGCTGAAAAGAATTTAGCACGGAATATATCCTGGGGAAGGACATAGAGTACTTTTTGTCCTGGACAAAGACATTAGTTAGTAGGTATACAAACAAGAAATCCACGAGCAGCTAAAGGCAGTCAGAACTGACCGCTTCTAGTTACGATTTGCATAAGGATACGCCACACTACTCGAGCAGTCAGGATCTCAGGACCGCCTGGTTCTGTAGAGTACTTACAAAAGAGTAATAATTTTAAATAATTTGAAACTTCTGATATTTATTCCAAAATACCATAAGTCTGAGTGGAGTCTAGTCCAGCCACAACGTGAATATCATTTTATCATTACCAAGCTTGCTTAATGATAACCAACCGTGATTTTAAGTCTAGGTTAGTGTTACCAAGGCGACATGACCACGGAGTTCCAAAAATAAAAATTAAAAATTCCCCGCGGTAACACAAACTTTTTTCAACCAAATGTGAGTTCAGAAATATTCTATTTATACACAAACTTTTACTCAACTACTCTAAATAACAATGAAATATGTTAGCTCTTTTGCGCCAACGTTGGATCAAACTTCCCACTCAGGGTTACGTGTTATACATACTAGTCGAATATCTTAGCCCAGCTTTTTCTAAGGTGATATGACGGACTTAATATGTAATTGTGTGGAATAATGAGATGAGCAGGTCGCTCGCCTGATGGTAAGCGCAACGCCTGCTCATAAACAGAAGCACACAGAACTTTGACTTCCAAAGCACTGCATGGCATTGGACTGCGTTTGTCACCCTGAGACATAAGATGTTAAGTCTCATAATGCCCAATACTCTCACAGACAACCGACGTGATACGTCGTCCTTACTCATAGTATGTTTCGTACGGTGAGTGAGAATTCCGGATTTTTGTAACTTGTTTGCTTGTTGTTTCTGTTTATGGGCAGGCGCGGCGTCGCGCTTACCATCAGGCGAGCGTCCTGCTCGTTTCGTCATTCAAGCTAATAAAAAAAAAACATGTGTGCAATTTACACGTGGTAGAAGAGAAACCTTCTAAAATGTTGTCTTCAAATTAATGAGACGAATGTAAAATTTCGGGAAATGTATAATGCTTCCTATATAATTTTCTCCCACGTTAAATCTTATGAATTTATGTGTCTGCCTCTTTTTCGTTTCGACGACTTTTCATGTCATCGATATTTGAATCGATAGCATCGTTGGCTAAAGAAGTTTTCATTTCAAAAATATGCTGAGAACCCAAACGTCCAGCGACGATCATTCTGGGATGTTTCGCAAATAAAAAATATAATAAGCCACGCCAAGCGCTACGTTTGCGGGCCTTCATTTATTATTAGACGGTGCGGCGCGGCGGTTCATGTTTATTAAAATTATGCCCGACTTCGGGGACTAGCTAACATGGACTATATCTAGGAAGTGGTAGGTCCCTCATATGCGAGGGGTCGACTGGGTTGGTACCACTGCTTTGTCTATTTCTGCCGCCAAGCAGCAGTGTGTAAGCACTGTTGTGTTCCGGTTTGAAGGACATTGAAGCCAGTAAAATTACTGGGCATTATGAGACTAACACCTTATGTCTCGGGGTGACGAGCGCAGTCCAGTGTCATGCAGTGCTTTGTAATTCAAAGTTCTGTGTGGCGTTGCTTCTGTTTATGAGCAGGCGTGACGCTTACCATCAGGCGAGCGACCTGCTCGTTTCTTCATTCGAGATAATAAAAAAAAAGTTAGGAACCCGACTATCCTACTAAATGTGAAAGTTTGGATGTTTGTCAGTTTGTGAATTTCGATGTTAGTTAGTCAATCACGCCTTAACACGTGAACGGTTTTGGAGAAATTTGGCACACAGGTAGACCATGACTTGGTTTCTTTTTTTTTTATGCATAGGCCGTCAAACGAGCCAGTGTGTAACCTGATGGTAAGTGATCTCCACCGCCCATGTACGCCCATAATACCAAAGGAATCATGGGTGCGTTGCCGACCTTAAAGGAAAGGGATAATTAAGGGATTGGGAAGGGGAGGGGTTTTGGGCCTCCGGAGATCTCACTCACCGTACGAAACGCAGCAGCAAGCTGCTACTTTACGCCGGTTTTCTGTGAGACAGTGGTAATGATCCGGACTAGCCGACCCATACATGCTGTAGACAACAGTATCTACAGCGTGGCTCTACCACTCATTAAATTATGATATAGGCTACTATTTCTCCCGGGAAAGGTTGTTCACGCGGGTGCAGCCGCGAGAAAATGCTAGTAATATTATAAATGTTAAAGAGTCTGTTCAGTTACGTTTTCACGGCTGAACGGATTTTAATGAAATTTAGTAAGAAGCTAAGTTATATCCTGAGGAAAGACATAGGGTACTTTTTGTCTTCAAATAAGAATTTTGGTCCCGGAAAAGACATTCACGAGACGGAGCCGCGAGTAATATACGCGCAAAACAATAGACATATCAAGTGTCAGCTAGAGATCATGGATCAATCTTTATGAATTGATGAATGAACGAGCTGCACACTTTTCTAGGCCCGCGCCTTGCGCCTTGTTTTGGTGTAATTTTATTGCATGAGTTACGTTTCCTGACATCTTGTTTCGATGTGAATACATAATATAGGTAAGTAATATTATTTTCAAATTGTCTGCCGTTTCTGATGGTTCTAGCTGGCTTTAGTCATTTCAGGGATGGAAGACATGGCAGGTAGTAAGTATCTAATACCAATACTGAAATGTAGATATTAGAAATTTAAGATGTATCCTTATAACATTAATGGAATTCATAATAATATGTTTTGTTTGTTATGAAGTCCTGGTATTTATAATTACATTGATCATAGCTGCTTTTACGCCAAATCCTGTTGTTTTTACACGGATAATAAATAAATAAAGACCGTTCTTCGAGAACTGGATGAAAATATTAATTAATTATCTTATATTTAAAATAATTACTTAAAAACATACCTTCAAAGGCGGCGTAGGGATATAAAGCGGAGGATCATTCTGGGATCCGGAGTAAATTTCCTGTCCATCCGCCCCCCTCGTGCATCCATCCGCATCCGTGACACTGTACCGGCAGACAATCCCATCCGCCGGCTTGGCTTCGTAACCCGGCGGCTTACCCACATAGAACCCCTTGGCTTTCACCCAGAATCTGAACTTGGAACTGTCAGAACTGTTACATTCTTCTCCGCGCAACGTTCGCAATATCCGCGCGTACTTCTTCAGGGTTACCGTCTTCGTTTTAGCCAAATCCCCGTACGTTTGAATCACCCAGGGTTGGTACGTCGAGAATAAATCGAGTTTAGGATCGCCAGTTTGTATTTTGGGGCGTTTATTGTTATTCTGTTCATTTTTTTTATCGTTTTTCGAACTGCTCGGCGTGGATTTCCGTTTGGATGGTTTCTTCGGCGTTTTCTCGGGTATCGCTTCCTGAGTTAGTTTTTTACGTAGTCCGCGGTCACTAATCATAGCCGCCGCCATAGTCACTTCACTAGTTCATTGTCATTTCACTGTAATTTATATCCCGTTACTATTTTGTTTCCCGTATTGAACAAAGTTGGGCTGAAAGTTGGAGAAACTTCGGGAACTTTTGACTGGCAAGTTTGAAAGGGCCGGTAAAGTTTTCCCGGCCGAGAGTGGGACGTGGGAGCCCCTTCGCGCTGTTTTCTGATCACAACTGTTCCCTTGCCAGTTGCGGGTTGGCAACTTTGCCGGTGATCGATCTATGCTTTTGTATTAGTTGTGGTGGCTAGTTTACTGTAGAACTCGCATTCTACTATGCTGAATTACTGGCTTTGTTAGGTATGCTGGATATATATGGGAATTACAGTCATATGAGTCGAAAACTTCACTGTTATCGTAAATTAAGATAGGTAAGTATAAACAGAAATCGCGTGTGCCCACATACATGATGCGTTGACCTGATCTTATGAGTCTTATTAAAAAAAAAACAATAAGTAAGTACAGCTAATTCATTTTTATAATATGAAGGACTGTATACATAGAAGTATTGATTAAGCATACATACATATTATGTACTGTACGCATACAAATGCGGTGTATCAAGTTAATACCGCCTATAAATATTGAAGTTAAATAATTTTAAACAATGACAAATCAAATACATTGAGGCCAGTGAAGCCTTAAATAACTAAAAACGGGCATAAATAAGAAAGGGAATGAAGAACTCGTGTCGCCGTTAAATGCCGACGGAAAATGCACGGAGCGCTGGCCCACGCACAGGAATTGTCATTTTACAATAAAATGAATACAATCGTTGACGGAGAATACAATGCGAATCCTATTTATTTATCAATTCTTAATTTAAAATCATATCAGCCAGTTACCATAGGTAAAAATTCAAAAACAAAAAATAACTAATATTAACCAAAAATAACTGGGGATACCTACGTAGGTAGGTACATAAAATCAATTGAATTAAAATCTGATGAGTTGATGTTATTTTAAAAATAGAATTCAAGATAAAAAGTTGGGAAACAAAAAGTACCAGTAAAATTATGTCGAGCGCACGCGTTCGGGACGTCCCGTACGGAGTTCGCGTCCCAATATTGAACAACGCGACGCAGCTCCCGCAAAAACAGCCGCTCGCAACGGCGCGCGCGGTATACTGGCGGCCCGAGAAAGTGTTGCTAGCTGCCGCCGGCTGAATGTAAATAATATTGATGGGATTTTTCCCCATTATAAATCAGTGTAAATTGTAGTGTATGTTTGTTACAGCGTGTTTTGTAGAAACTTTGTAATCTAAGCTCAATTTATAACCTTAATGATGTAAATATATGAATTGAAACATCGAAGACTGAATTTCTTGATGCTTCTATCCAAACCAATAAGCATTTCCGATGCATTACATATTTAGAAAGTTTTGTTTATGATACATCCTAACAGTTAAGTAAATTAATATCCTTAAATATTCTTTTTCATTAGTTTAGTGACAGCGTGTATAAGCGGGGAAACCGCGAGATCCTGGGTTATTGGGTATAAACCCCAGGATGGTTGGAAAATCGTAATTTGTGTTTTGGGTATTCAATTTGAAAAAAACACACATGTGCTGCCTGGGATTGGAATTTACCTATGCGCGATGTACGATAGGGTCAACAGCGATCACATCATGCGACGGAAATCAGCGAACCGTGGTTGTACCAGTTGCACGTCTGCTTACCCCTTCAGGTCTACAAACGTGAACTTGTATGTGTAGTTTTAAAGTACTAATAGACTATTATTTCAAAGTACATGCTTTCAAAAACAAATTCCTTGTTACTAAAGTTACACTTTTACCATACACTGATTAATGAGATGTGAAAACAAAAAAAAACTACAAAATATATTATTTATAAACATATTCTAGCGAAAAATCCGCCGAACTGGCAACACCGATGGCGTCTGGTGTGGACGCGCGGCGCGGCGCGGTGCGGCGGCGGCACGTGCGGCGGGACGGGCCAAACACTAATTGCCCGCAAAACAATCGGTCGGGCGCGCGGGACGTACGGCGCCGCGTTGCGACTCGCGATAACGCGCCGCGCCGTGAGTCCCGTGACTCCGTCGGCGTCCTTCGGTGATACGACTTCCCGGCTCCCGCACTCCGTTCCCGCCTCAATCTCACTGGATCTCAATCACTTACAAAGGTCCATTTAATTGATACTACATTGGTTCCGAAGGTTCCAGTTCGTTTGTTTTACACTGCACTGGCGGTGTAACTTCCACATCGTTCGTGATTTGTTTTTTTATGAGAACCTCTGAAAAGGTTGTAACATAATATATGTATAACTAGTTTTTACTCAGGTCTCTGCCCGCGTGAATGTATTTGTCCGGAACAACCCCAGCCCGTTTAACGAAAAATATAAATATCGAGTCGATTGATTTATATAGTTGATTTTCGAAAAATCGCGAAATACGTATTTGCTTAGAGGTACTTTAAGCGTCTTCATGCTTCGGAGGCAAATAAAAAGTCGGGCCCGGCTGTCATCAACTGACAATAGTTGTTAAACCAAATCGGACAAATTCGGACGGCTTGAAAGTTTTGACACTAAGTTGGTCACTAAGAACTCTATAAAGAATAGACTTCTTTAGGGATTGAATTTCTAAAGATCCATCTTTGTTCCTTGTATACCTACATCATACAGAAAATCTATGTGCAAAATTTCAGCTTTCCGAGGGCTTGGACGTGGTGTTTAGTCAGTGAGCACTGAGCAGTCAGTCAGGATTTCCTTTTTTCTTTGGGCTCATCACGCTGCATCTGTATTTGTAACACATCAAAGGCAAAGGGAATGAAATGCTGAAGAGGAAGGTTAGAAAAAGGGTTACAATTATGTATTCCTAGTTAAACAAGCTCGATGCTACTGACTTTTTTGCACAACTTTTGAGAGGCTTTTTTTATGTCAAACCCGATCATGGGTACCGACTTTCACGGACTAAAACAACGATGTTTTTCCAGGTGCGCTTGTTCGTTCGAGGATGGTAGGCTTTTGTATATTTCCACGGCCCGGAGCGGCGGCGATGCCGACCCTTGTAGAGGGCCTCACCGGGGAATATGGGGGATTTATCCATCCACCTCTTTGCTCCGTTCAGACGACGTGCGGGAACACCGCGCGCTTCACCTCGAGGCTTCAACTGTTGGGCAACTGACTTCCACGTATCCGCCGCCCAGACCTCTGTCTGTCTGTCAGGGTGCATCCCGCATCCTTCTGCGCGTGTCCCTTCGGCGGTGGACGCCGAGTTGCGATGTGATTTCCCGTTCGCGCTCCGAGCCTTCTAGACATGACTGATTCGCAGAAGGCGGTCATTGTGTTTCACGAATTCTTGATCTCGAACACGATTTGCACCGTATTCGGGAATAAAAGGAGCAAGGAACTGTAGCTGTAGTATTTTTTTTTTGCTTTACTCATGAAACTAATTACCCCAAAATCCACGCCATAGACAAAAAAAAGTGTGTACTTATACATATTATTATGAATGCACGTAAGAAATTATACTTCTTTGGCATAAAAAGCAACAATAAATTATGATGGCGGGCATAATTTATTTTTGTTTATTGGATACTTCGATTTGAAAATGTATGTCAATAACATGATTAGAAAATAAATATCTTGATATAAGATATCAAGTTAAACCATTTATTTTTCTACACACACATACATATAGCACAACAAAAAGATGATAAAACACACATTTATAAAACATAAATTTGCATAATTTTAAATTTAAACATAAGTTCACACTTTACTAAAGGGAGATTTATCGACTAACTTTATGGTGTCGGAAAATTGTGAGAATCAAAATGGCGGGTGTACCATAACGGATCCAGTCATGTTATATACCAACAAAATGTACTTAAATTGTACTATTTAGTACCTCGGAATTTACCTCTATTAAACGAAGTTATAACAATAATAAAGTTTTATCCGAGGTACTAAATACTAGTACAATTATTTAAGTACATTTTTTTGGTATCTGACATGACTGGATTCGTTAAGGTACACTCGCCATTTTGATACTCACGGAAAATTGTGTCGTTATGTGCGCGCGACGTAAAGTTCACTCTCATATTTTTTTGCCTAACGCGCCAAATATATATTTATTTATAATGTTTAATTCAGAATTTTACAACATAGTATTCAGTTTAAACCGATGCGACGAAAAAATAAAGTTCTATACTAGATAAAGCGTCCACGCGCCGCACTGACAAAGCAGCGCGGCGAGGCGCGGCGTGCGCGCTGCTCACCAAAATTAATCACTCAGGCATAATATAATACTTTATTCTTACTCAGTATAAAGTTTAATTTAAAAAAATATTGTTATAAGACTTTTTGAACCGGAATTTCAAGTTGCGCGCGCAGCTGGCACGATTTTGGTGCGCACGAGCTCGGACTGTTGCGCGAAATGTGCGCATATAACCAGGGGATCATAAGCAGCAAGAGATTGGACGGCACGTGTGGTATGCGCGCGCGCGCGCACTACTCTTTGCCCGCAAAGATACGCTGTACCAGCTCTACCGAGCTACAAACGATTAACGATATTAAAGCTTAAGACCATTGATTAAAGGTCATTACCGAAATAATCATCCAAATGGTAAATACACCCACCTTATTTAAATAAACAAATAATAATAGACTGTATTAGGTTACATTTAGAGTGGATTTTGGACTATAATTTTATTGTGTAAAAAATCGATTTATTGTATGGTATATTAAACCTTACGGTTATGTTTTAGAGTATACTTTATAAAAATCTGTAAAACTTACTTTAAAAAATTTAAGATATCTTCAAATATATGCGATCCTGTGAACTTGATGAACACTTATTAGCCATGTTTTAAGAATCCTCCCATACATAATAACTAACTAACAAACTTTTAAACTATAACCACCACTAAATCAGTTTCACCGAGTTTTTCATGTTGAGTGAGAGGAGAAATTAACAAAGTAGTAGTAAGTACCAAAAGGAAATGTCGATCTAGGCCAATCGCGAACAAGTTAAAAAATATTTTTGTAAAAAAATGCTGGCTCAAATTCTTAAATAATTTGGGAAAATCACTTTGCAACTGATTTGAAAATAATAAGCAAATTATGTTCAATTCTCTCACTAAGGTCACCAACGAACGTCTTCCATAAAAAAAAACACTACGAAAGGATTGTGAATTGACAAACCGTCAACGTCGCTTCATTGAACGGATTTTTACCAGAGCTGCATGATTTCAAAAGAGTTGCTTCTTATCCACTTGTTTCTTGATGTGACATAAGCTGATGAACGTCATAGACCGGTCCGACCAATAGCAAGCGTCAATATATAAATCTATATTAGTTCTTAATATTATCGGCAGATGGCGTTAAAGCTAAACTAATATATTGCTGGTGATAATCTGCCCTCTGAGTCAATAATTAATTATTGATTGTTGTTTTTTTATTTATTAACCGCCTCAAAAAAAAAACAAATTTTCTCAATTAGTCAGTATATATTTTTTACGTATCGTACGTTTTTTACGTTCACGCATAACTCTTCTAAATGAGGTCCGGTTTGGATGATTATTTCTATTGTATTGGATTGAGTTTGCTGTGGTTAGCGGTCGTGGTTTAAAAAGTGGTTCTAACCCTAAGGGGGTGAAACCGGGGATGAAAGCCTCAATAAAACACATTTATGCACTGATTTATGCACCGATTTTGCTAATTTAATGCCCATATTCACAAACAACACTTAAGTAAGCTCTTTGCCAAGTGTCGGATTCCGTGTAGTACACGATTGGTATGTTTTTAATTAGCGCCAAAAACTAACCAAAGACGTTTAGAGAAATCGTCACTATGCTTTCGGGCTCATGAGGCCTCATAGTAACCCTTATGAATATGGGGGTTAGTGTATCCAATTTCACAATCCATATTATTAAAGAGGGGTCCAAAGTTTTCTCTTCACGTATATAATATATAATACGTGATACATATAATATAGAGATATTGCTGACCACACGCGCTCGTTTGCTGCCCACTGGTACTAAAAAAATAGATGCATAAAGCGACATCACAATCACATCATAATTAAAAAAAAATGATTGTGTGGTTTTATGAAACCACGGTAAAAGTGAAACTTTTTTTGACATTATAGACATTTAACTAAAAATTTAAAATAAAAAATTAAATAAAACAAATTAATCAAATTATTAATTAAATTAGTAATTTTTATTTAATTTTGATTTATTTTTAATTTTATTTTTTTTGTAATAATATTACATTAAACACTAACAAAAACAAACAAAATAGCGTGCGAACTATAGACGCCGCCATATTGGCCTTGGCTGCTCTAGCGAGCGCCTCTCACTTTATCCCTACTCCGCGGCCGACCGTCACGCGACATGCAACACACAGGCCAAACAATTTGAAAACTGACAAGAAAATCTCACGCCAGCCGGCTGAAACTGTGGCAAGTTTGTAACTAGACAGTCATTATGTTGAAGGAGTCTTTTATAAAAAAAAATGTATGTTGTGTATATGGCGCGGTGGTCAACCGAATGTTGCTCTTCCGGGCGGCTTAACGCTAGATCGTAGGACCGAGTCCAATTGAGTTCCAATAAAACATCTTGCATCTTTCGGGCTTGGGTAATTACGCACCCTAGTCCGGTAAATTGTTGTGTACCTGCAAAAATGAAAAGAAACGTAAGTAAGTAGATCTAAGGTAGGCAAGTAAGTGCCGGACAATAGAAAGAATGTCATCGTGGAGATACGCGGTTTTTGAATTTGTTGCGTCTCTATTGTACTAGGAGAACATAACCACGTAAGAACTACTGGTAAATTTCATTGTATACTTTATGTACCGTACACGAAATATTATTTTTGTTATCCTCGAAACGTTATACCGGGCACAATTCCAGACTCCGGACTGAAACTGAGCATTTCGTAATAGAAAAAATACAATATTATTTTTACCCAACCTGGGGATCGAACCCGAGATCTTACCAAAGCAGTCGTACCGCGTACGCGTTACTGCACCACCGAGACAGTGAGTAGTAAAATATTTATACCGTTATTTTCGATATAATATTTACACTTAATAACCCGTCCATAATGAAGAGGATAGTAGTAGGTTATTTTATTTCCTAAAGGTAAATAATGATTACCTAAAATTTTATATCGGCGCCTAATAAAATATTTAAAAAAAACCCTGTCCGATCCGAAGGCGGCAATAGGTATCCCAATGACATTACCGAGAAAAAATAATATTATACTTGAAAATAAAAATGTTATTGAATTTCAAAATGCACGTTATTAGTACCTAAATTACCCGAATTTCCCTAAAATGTAGTTTTTTTTTTAATGTTACTACACCGTCGTTGCCGGCATGTGTTATCGGCCACTAAGTATTTCTATTAAAGAAAATTCCACTTATGCTACTTCTATCCTGGAAAAAAGCATTCACACGGGTGGCGCCGCGCCGTGGGCAAAAGCTTGTATTATATAAAATTAAAATACATAATATGTTCGTCTGAATCGTTATTAATTAATTAGACTATTCTTCAAAAAGAGGCATCTAAATATAAAATCATTATTTGATAGATGGCGTGATTTTTTTACGTTATAATGCTTATTTTACGTTATTCAATTAAACAAACACGCACACAACAGTTGCCGGATAAGTTCATCCAATCATATCGATCGGCCAGGGAGGATGGCCAAAAGTCGCTCATATGCAGTTACGATTTGTTGCGTCTTTTTTATACCAGGAGAACATACCTTCAGAAGAAGTACGGGTGAGATGATGCGCGTGCGCTTTAATATGTACATGAACGGCGCGGCGCCACGGCATTGTATCTAGGTATCTATCCGCACCTTATGACTCTAACATTTCATGATTTCTTAGTACATTAACTTGGGAATATATTCCAAAACCGCGTAAGTCCGTCGAACGGATTCATTCGCGTTTGAAAATTTGGTTGGATTTGATGGGAGGGATTGATTGTTTTGTTGGATTAGTTAGAGAAAGTAAGCCTGTAATTAAATAGTAAAATTACTAGGGGCTTTGCCTATGTTTTTCCACAAAACATAAAATAAAAAAAAATATTAAAGTCCGACGAATATGAGACGACATATCTTCCTTTCTTCCCCACATTATTCTGCATCGATTGGTATCGGTCTCGACCCCCATACCCCCAGCGGTTTCGGAGGAGATAGCGTGACAATCTTTTGGCAGCGGCTGCAGCGACGGCGGCGCCAGTTACTTTTGTTAGAATAGAGAGATTTGGTCTTGTTTCTCTAGGTTAGAACTTGATATTAATTATTTGAGTTAATTGTTATATTTATTAGAATCATTCAATTAAAATCACAATCATCTCTCCTATTTTTACAGCCTATAAAAACGCTTTGAAAAACGCAATTTTTATAATTCCAGTTCCTGAATACACACGACTCGCACGAGCTGGCCATTCATGCTGTAGACAAAACTGTCTACAGTGTGCCATTACCACGTAAAGAGGACATATTGGTAATATTATATAAACCAGTGGTCACAAGGCAATATTGAAGAGCATGTTGCTGGCGTATATTGGCTATTTTTGGTTTTGTCTATGGCAAACTCGCCGTTAGCAAGAAGCGAACCAACGGAATTCACATAAATGCCCTGATTGAATAGCGAAAGAAGAGTGGGTGAAGTCAGAGGAATGAGGAGGACATTTGAGGAGAAGATTGTTAGAAGAGCGAAGATTCCTATCATGGCTATCAGAAAGATAAATAGTCAGAAGATAAATAAGAAGGCGGCGTAGGGGATGTAAGTAGCGAGAAGAGAGTTGTGAGTGCTCGCAAAGATCGGCGTTGGCGAATCGGTAGCCATTGTAATTGCGTACGATAAGAGGAAACGTGGTCATATTTACGAAGATTAAAGATAAATCGAATGCAGTTATTGAGAAGACGGTCAAGTTTGTAAGATGATCTGCATTCAGATCAAAATAGCACACATCACCATAGTCGATTACTGGAAGGATAAGGGATTGCACAAGCAGTCTTGGTTTCAGAAAGGAGGAAAATTTTCAGGCGATATAGAGCACGAAGAGTACCGGTGACTTTCCGGCTGACAGAGGTTACCTGAAATCGCCAGCTCAGGCTGGAGTCGATATGTATAAAAAAGTATATTTACATAGTATAAAAAAGTCGCTCCCGCTGTTTGTGCGCTTAGATCTTTTAAACTACGCAACGAATTTTAACGCAGTTTTCAGCAATAGATAAAGTGATTCAAGAGGACGATTTATATGTAGTATACATGCAATTAAATACATTAGATACGTTGTGCTTTTCATGTAGATCAAAATTGCATATCATTAAAATGGATATTTTAGAAGATATCAGAGATTTAAAAAACGGTAGTAGAGCGGCTGGCAGGCTCGTACGTCCGTCCGGTTGGCAGCGGTCGGCTGGCGCGGGGTTTGATTTGATTTGATTCGAGCGGGACAGCTAGTATAATATAAAGTAAAACTCCCAATTCCCTCTCTATTCTGATCTAATAAAAACCTTATAAAATATCTTTAGTTTATGATGTCCTAGTACAAACTTGCCACATGGGACTGACTCGCTTGACTGTGGAGGTTTTGTGCATAGTAAAAAAAAAGGTTAGTCCAGTCACAAAGTCCGCAGGCTCTTTTGTCTATATGACATCCTAGTATAATGCAACCAAATGCTGGGGTGAAATACAGGGGGTCTAAAACGGCCGTATTTGATTCAGTTTTGAAATGGTAAAATGGCCACATATCGTGAATTCATATTAGGAATTGCGTATGATTCTTACTTAATACGCAATTCATCCGTTTGACAGTTTTCTATGGATATTCGTAAAATGGCCCACCAATTGAAGAATTGCTTTAACGTCAATTGGATGAATCGTTAGAAGTCGAGAGTAACTTTTTACAATTCATACGGCAGATTTATCATCAAAATAAAATTATTATGGCAGATTTAGGGCTATACGAAAACTTTTTAGAACACGCTCGTGTATTAAATAGTCTTAATTATAATCGGCGAAGTGTAGATATTGAAAATATGGAGTTAGCATTCGAAATGCCGGACTCGGAGTTTTTTGGCTTGTATAGGCTAAATAAAAGTTTGTGCCGTGACCTTATTCAGGAGCTGGAGGCCTATTTACCCACCAGCCGAAGTGGAATAAGTTCAGTTTGTAAGGTATGTGAAATATTTATTCGGTCTTTCACACCCATGCGTCAGACATTGAAGCAAATTAAATTACTGGGCATTATGAATTTGTGGTAGAGCCACACTGTAGACACTTTTGTCTACGGCATGAATGGGCCGGCTCGCCCGGGTCATTACCACCGTCTCACAGAAAACCGACGTAAAGTAGTAGCTTGCTGCTGCGTTTCGTACGGTGAGTGAGATATCCGGAGGCCCAAAACCCCTCCTCAATTACTAGTTTGACACTTCGACGGTAGTAAATTTATTCGAAAACTGTGAACGTATTTGTGAATTGTACTAGGCCTACTGTTTGGCCATACTTTGTAATTCAAGGTTTCGGGGTGGTGTAACTCATACTAGGCCTACAGAACAGAAGTTTTGTGCAAGTAAATGTTTTACACAAATAGATCTTCGACTTATGAAGTACTTACTGCACGGCTCTGGACTCACCCTGAGGCATAAGGTGTTAAGTCTCAATTACCAGTAATTTTACTTCTGTCCTTCTTCAAACGGAAGATAACAATGTTACACAGTAGCTCGGCGACAGAAATAGACAAAGTGCTGGTACTATCCAGACAGCGTCTCGTATACCAGTGACCTACCACCTAGCTAAGGCATGTTTGACAGTTTTTAACGCTATCGCTAATTTTGAATAAATAAAATTGACTGACTACTTTTAATATTTCTAATGGTCGTTCCCTATATGTATTCTATTTAAGGATAGATTTGCTTACTATCAATAGTATTTTGTCAAATTTTCCATATTAAATGTGTCAAAACCAGTAAATCTGTCGATGGTAGACAGAAGAAATATTGGGAACGGCCATAAAGTCGATGTAACGAATTTAGAAATAATTAATAATGCCGCGAGTCGTGTACTCGTGAGTCGCGGCACCGTGATACGTACCGCTCTGTCGTGTCATGCGTTCTTAGTACATTTAACATTATTCTCAATCCTGATGTCGTCGATGGGAATGCCGCGATAGACGGACGCGGCGCGGTGAGGCGTCCCGCGTGTATATTTCAGCGTAATCAAACTAAAAAACTAAAAAGAATGTCAAGTTTAGATAATACCTATGTAACAAAAACCTTGTTGGGCGTTTTAACTGTGATTATATGATATTCAAACGTTATATACGAAATAATAATAATAACTATACTGAGACTGTAAAAATAAATATTATTTATTTTTTAAACTTTAATTGTTTTAAGTTTGTATGTTTGTAAGCCGAATTTCGATTGATTACCCCTGCAAGAGCGATGACTCGAACACAGAGCGAGATAGTAAGTGCGCGCCTGGTTTGATTAATACGTCACATCAGTCAGCTGTTCATCACTTTTCAGACGTCAATAATATTTTTTTAATATTATGTTCATTATTTTATTCTAAGCTACGAGTATCATGACTGTATCTTGCTACTGTTTTTTTTATTTATCTATTTACTTTTATTTATGAATGAAGATGTATGAATGTGGAAGAGGCGAAAGAGGTGTGTCAGGATCGTAGCTTGTGGTACTCAATAGTCTCTGCCTACCCCCATGGGACATAGGCGTGAGTGTGTATGTATGTTACTTTTATTTAATAAATTACAAATATCATCACGACCCAGAATGGGCCAACAGGGTTTTTTACATACTGTATATACTACGCGTTACAGAAAGGTGTGATCATATTTTAGGGTCATTACATACTCCTTACAGTAAGTACATACCTATGTACCAAATCATTTCAAAACCGAGTCCTGAAATTTCACGTTAATTTTAATCACTCGTTTATTATGAGCGATAAGATTGAACACATCACTATTAATTATTACGAACAACACTAACTTATTATTAACAATAAATGATAATAAGGTGTAACGTGTAATAAGTATAATTTTAACACAAAATAACACCTGAAAGCGCCTGTGTGTTGAAGACGAAAATTCCATACTTGGTTTTTAGTTAAATTCAATATATTTTAAAAATATGCTCTTATTCATAATATTATACTCATTATACCTATACCTACTTCAGAAATTACCGAACTGAATGAATGCGTCAAATAAATGTTGACATTTGGCAACTATTTTTTAATTTTATTTAATACTAAATTGAAATGAAAGGAGGTCTGAAGTATCACTGTTTAACATATAGGTTGTCCAAACTTGCAAGTCTAGATATCTACGAGTACATGTTTACTCATTCGATAAATAAGAAAATTCCATAATTATGTCCAATCGTATTTGGCACTATGGGGGATGATACCAAGATGGACGGCAACACGAGTGGTCGGCCTCGTTAGTGCCTTTGACGCTGAGAGCTGCGTTCTTCGGTGCGAGAGTTTGTGAGCTCCATGTATTTATTATGTATGGAGGCGGTTCGTTATGCAAAACCGCGCAGCTAGAGGCGAAGTCGGGGTACTTCTTGCTTCGGGAACCAGGGACCGGGGCCCTCTAGAATGCGCTGAAGAGAGCCATCGCCTAATTATTGGATGGTATTTGGGTTTTTAAGTATTGTTACGGATTTGGCGACACCGAAAGCAAGAAAATGTATTTTACGAAATTAATTTTAATTAATTAATTTTTAATTTTACATGAATATAATTTATTCAAAAAAAATCGGTAGTAAATTTATTTTCTTTTTAATTTAATTAGACAAAGCGAATCGAAATTAATTATCTTAATTATCCATCCGATCGGTCGATCGATCGGTGATGGATGATGCGGCGCAGATAAGCAGCAGATAGAGGATACGCGGTTTTTGAATTTGTTGCGTCGCTTTTGTACCAGGAAAACATAACCCAGTCGCATTTTCGTATTTGAGAATACACATAAGCCATAGCGCGGACGAGGCGTGCCGCGTGCGCGCTTCACTTCATATGACGTCGTCAAGGTAGTCGGCACTGTAGAGTAATGTCGTTTCAGATCATGTGTTCTTAGTACTTTATCTAGAGAATGTGTTCGAAAACCGCGTAAGTCCCGTCCACAGGACGGTCAGTCAAGTCGGTCAAGCAAAAATTTTAGAATGAAAAAATATTTTGTTTTTATTGATTTAGGTTTGTTATTTTTAACAAGATCCAAAATCTTCTTTACAAAGTGAACGCCCTTTATCGCCGAACGGGTGGGCAAAGGTACAGACTAGTTCCAGGCTATAACGGTTCGCAGCGCCTATTCTCGTCCGATGTAGTGCTGGGGGGTGAGCCTATCGCCATATCGATCACAAATTTCTTATACCGGGAAAAAATCATTTACGTGATTTTCTTCGATAAAAATCAACAGTAAAAAATTGTGAATGCTCGACCTGAGCTAACCAATTTCTCAGGCCTGCAGTCGACTAGCCCGTAGTCGTTTCTGTGTACATGATTGGTCCGTTTTTATTTGGCGCCAAAATACAACCAACAAATGATGTATACAGAAATCGTCACTATGCGTTCGCGCTCACCATGAGTCCTCATAATAACATTTATGAGTACGGGGATCAGACAAGTATGCTGTTGGACTACGCTGCTACTAACTAAGTAGATAGGCGATCGTCTTCTTACTATACTTTTTTTATTAGCTTGAATATCGAATGGTCGATACGAGTAAGTCGCTTTCCTGATGGTAAGCGCTACGCCTACCCATAAACAGAAGCAACACTACACAGAACTTTGAATTATAAAAGCACTGGATTGCGCTCGTCATTTCGACTCTTAAAATGTTACGTCTCATAATCCCTTGTAATGTCGTCACTGGCTTCAATGTCCTTCAAACCTAAATATCTGTGCTTACACATTGGTGTTTGACGACAGAAATAGACAAAGCGGTGTTACCAACCTCTCACATACCCGCACCATAATGTCACTCCAGCATCTACACCCTCGGTGAGTACATTGCCGTATTTCTGGTGCGCGTATTTCACGAAGTCTTCTGCATAAAGGCTATTTACAATAAACGATATTTAGTTTGATTATTCGGATACATCCCGAAAATCCACCAATCAAACTGAGTAGTTTAATATATTTCTTTTTTATTAGCTTGAGTGACGAAACGAGCAGGTCGCTCGCCTGATGGTAAGCGCCGCGGCTGCCCTTAAACAAACAACCTCACACAGAACTTTGAATTACAAACGCTCGCAAACGCAAATTACACTACGCTCGTCACCCCGAGACATGTTAAGTCTCATAATGCCCAGTAATTTCCTTATTTAATTTCCTTCAAACCGGAACACAACAGTGCTTACATACTGCTTGGCGGCAGAAATAGATAAAGCGGTGGTTGTTCCGGTTTGAAGGACATTAAGTTCAGTCAAATTACTGGATATTGTGAGACTTAACATTTTGTGTCTCGGGGCGACGAGCGCAATCCAATACCATGTAGTGCTTTGTAGTTCTATGTTCTGTGTGGTGTTGTATCTCTTTATCGGCAGACGTGATGCTTACCATCAGGCGAGCGACCTGCTCGTTTCGCCACTCAAGCTAAAAATAAACTGCACATTATGTATGAACGGTGCAGTTGAAGTAATATTTAACTGACGACTGTTATATCAATTGCATTACTCGACAATCGGCAGAAGAAGTAACTGGATATACACTGGCTAATGTCGGACCGCGTTTCGCCTAAACGAGTCACTATGGCTGGTTTTAATTTGGCTAATGGTTTTAATAATTTTTATGGTGGTCGCTATTCAGTCGTGTACAAGTTACAAAGTTTCAGGTACCCACCCACCACCAGCATTTATGAAATAAATGAAGATTGTCGAAGCGCATACCTTTAATCGTATGCCGTATGTAAGATCTAAAGAAACAGACAGAGTTGCGCTTTTGCCAGTTTAGTCTACGACTGGAGTGTTCACAAAAACCAATGTGAAGTAAAAATTTCTTCGGTTAGTAAAATTGCTTACGGCCTTACAATACACAACCTTATCTTTCTTCAAAAGTTGACAGCGTATCCTCGATTCCTTTGGAGTTGTGGGAAAATTAATTTGCGTTGATGACTCATTGTCCTTTACCATCCTGGTGTAAATCAAGTAAGTATCCTCGTTTGCCAATTATTGAGACCACACCAATTAAAAACCTGTTACTAGGGTATCATGGCTTGGTGACGTACTTCAACAACGAGGGGACTATACAGGGTATAGTTGTATGTGCACGGCATGATACAATCAAGCAGCACCGCGCGCTAATACGGGCGTTTCGCCGCCGCGCTGCCGGTGCTCCGCGCCGCCTCGCTCTCGACTCTCGTTAACCGCAGGCCTGTGACACTGTCGATAAACTTTATTACTATCGATACTTGATTATTTTTGTCCATTATTATTTATAACATCTGATTTTGTTGATTTGTCTGGGTTTCATGTCATTCTTCTTACTGCCTTTTAACCCTGTCTTACACAATCAGAATTTTCTGTGATTGTTGCGTGTACGGTCTAGTACAAATGCATTTTATAACTTTTTCTTTCTGTCTAGCGTTATCTCGGCCTAATGTCAGGGTCCGCTTTCCGATGATTAAACGGTGGATTTTGTATGAGGTCGACCTGCCGTCTAACCACCATAACCTGCAAAGGGAACACAAGTTTTGCCATTGCATCGTCCGTTAGTCAGCATAGGTGATAACCTCACCTTATTCACCGCTTGGGCCTAAGATGTTAGTGACCCAATTAAACTTCCCAAAATGTATTTTCTAACAACAACAAAAATCCGATCGAACGCGACCAAGGCTATAAACAAAGTGTGAAATCAATAGTAACATTAGGTTTTATTCTAAATATAATCACGGGTTGTAAGCAGTATGGACAGCAGTGGGGCCAGTTGAGAGTCTAATACACGACATGTATTTACTGGCGAACCATAAACGTGAAACATCGGCACCCGGCGCTCCTTCATTCTGTCAATCAACTGTGCATGTAAAGTATGTGCTTAGTCACGACTCGTGCACCTGTGACATGATAATCAATGGACCAATTTAAAAGTTCCTGAAGTCATGTCGCAGTTGTCATGATTTTGGGTTGGCTCACATGATTTACTCTTGCAGGATAACAAATATTTAGGCAGGCTGACTGTTGAAGAAAGATGGTGCGGCAATTACATTTTTAGTTCTAGCCAAAACGCACAACCTGTAAAATGGTCTTCTAAAATATTCCTTCATCGACAGTACCCCATCCCTACTGACACCTACTTAACTGGCCAAGCCAGTGGCGCGGTTTGATCGCGCCTACACCACGCCGACCCGCACCCCTCCCCCGCGGCGCCTGACAACCATCCCCACGGCCCCCACATTCGGCCCGCGGCTTATCTGGCGCGGAAACTCGTCGACTCGAGCAGATATATTTCATCGTGGCACTCGACAGTTTTTCTGCATAGCAGTCACAGAGTTCAGTACTCTTTGCTTCGCTTAAGTCCTAGTACTTATTCGTAATTTTGCAAAGTAAAAAGGCGGATGTTTTTTTCTTCTTTCTTGGCAACGTTGGGTATTTTTGTTCAAACACGAATAAGAAGAAGTCAATCTGTAAGCGACCTATCATAGTTTAATGTAGTTATGCCTGCCTATAATGATCCTGGTCCGAAAAAGGGAGGAGTAAATAAGTAGCCACGATTTAACCTCATCAGTCCATCACTCATGACGATGTTCGTTCAAAAAAACAATGAGGAAAGACTGATTTACATGGACCATAATCACTATGCCAGCTCGTTAAACTGTGGATATTACAAATTGATACATTATGCTACAAAAGTGCTACAAGTACGCATACGGAGTTTATCAACTGACTTAAAAAAAAACAACAATATGATCAATTCGATTCAAAGTCTGTTCATACGGTTCAAATGGGCTGAGACTTAGCAGTTGATTGACTAAAATCTTACCGTATAAACCCGGTAATATGAATAACGTCTGGTGCAACTCCTACCACTTCCAGAGTAAAACAATGGAGACGAAAGCCCTCTAGAATTCCCATAACTTTTTAAGGAATGTTCATAGTCTCATGATACTACATAAGCTAATTAATATCATCAAATAAATGTAAACAAAAGTCACCAATATAAATAGATATAAATGAGTGTCGACAAGATCCCTGCGACCTGAATCCCGGACCCCATTACTCGCGAGCCGGCTTAGTGTAAGCTTTTAATTAAAAAATATCGTTTGCGCCTACTTTACACGTACTATGGACGTACACAATATCAAATGCCTGTGACTATATTCATTTTAACCATTGGTCATTCTACTGCAATAGGGTAGTTTCCTATATTGAATTTAAGACATTATTTTATAAGCAACAGAAAATGATACGCAAAACCCTTTTATTTAAACACAATCAAAATTGGTTCAGAAATGTGCCCGCAGTTATGACTTTAAATGTTGGTATGAGAAAAGTGGGTGCGTAGTAAGGATATCACACTATCTCGCTTGGTTGCGTGCACCATAATAAGACCTTAATGAACGTTTTACACAGTGACGTCAAAGGTTGCGTCGTCTGTCATTTGACAATTACCCCTTTTACAGGATTTGAATGGCTTCTAACTTTTTGGTTGGATTTATAAAATTCTTTCTGCAATATTTAAATAATAAAAAAATCTAGTCAACTACCCTATTGGTAGGTCTCTCGTATGCGCCTGAGTATACTCAGCAAACAGTAGTATGTAGTACATTGAAGCCAGTGAGACGTGTCATTTTTGTTTGGGGGTGACGAGAGTGCAGTGACAAGCAGTACTTTGTGATACTAAGTTCTGTGTAGTGTTGCTACTGTTTATAGACGTGGCGCTTCCCATCAGGCGAGCGACCTGGGGCCTTATTCCCCATGAAGGTTTCTACTTCGCGAAGTCAGCACCGAATAAGATTCTTTCAAATTTTAAAGAATGCCATTCAGTATTGATTTAGAGTAATGCACTCTGCGCGTTACGAGTTTGTGTGGTCAAGGAGAATCCTTATTCTCTGTGGCCTTTTCCTGAATTGTCACGACTTTCTAGCGAATAAAAGATGTTGAATAGATTTCTAAAGTAATTTGTGTATTTAATGTAGATTTGCGCACTGACCTTGAACCTGGCAATGGCCCGAATAACGCCAGGTAGAAGAAAGAAAGAATGTAGATTTGTGCACTCGCGAATTCCGAATGCATGTTTCTAAATAAATACTATAGAATACTAAATACTAGTAAGTACCTAGGTATTTTATATTGCATAGGTATGTAATGCATAATAGGAAAAGTGGCAGAGCCACGCTGTAGACAGATTTTGTCTAAAGGATGATGGGCCGGCTCGACCGGGTCGTTACCGCTATCTCTATGAGTGGTAGAGCCACGCTGTAGACACTTGTCTACAGCATGTATGGGCCGGCTCGTCCGGGTCATTACCAATGTCTCACAGAAAACCGGCGTAAAGTAGCAGCTTGCTGCTGCGTTTCGTACGGTGAGTGAGATATCCGAAGGCCCAAACCCCCTCCCCTTCCCAATCCCTTTCCTTTAAGGTTAGCAATGCTCCCATGGTTCTTTTGGTATTGTGGGCGTACATGGGCGGTGGAGATCACTTACCATCAGGTGACCCACTTGCTCGTTTGCCGGCCTATACCATAAAAAAAAAACAAAAGAAAAAAAACACAGAAAACCGACGTAAATTAGCGGCTTGCTGTGTTTCATTCGGTGACTGAGATATCCGGAGGCCTAAATCCCCCTCTCCTTCCTAATCTCTTCATTATTACTCCTTTCCTCGCGCCCGTGTATCTTCTGGTATTGTGCGCGTAAATGAGCGGTGGAGATCATTTACTTATAAGGTGACCCACTTGCTCGTTTGCCGGCTTATGCCATAAAAAGATTTACGCTCGTATTTCGTGTGGCCTGTAAGCGGTGAGGCTCAAAGTGGGTTGAAAATTAAATGAATTCTTCATCTTTGTGAAATGCACAAACTGTAAATAACTACAGCTTTTCCAAGGCATGAAGAGATTCGAAAAGCGAAGCAAAATATAATAATTAGTTCGTCACTTCATCGGTGTATTGGCAGCGTACTGCTGCCAATCTGGCAGTAAGGCTGGAAATCTGGTGTTATCTTGGGTGCAAATCCTAGGTTGTTAAATCAGAATTTGTTTATTGACTCCATTCCTCAAGCCTCTCGTACGTTCTACTTATAAAACATGATTCCCAGTTTACCCAGACGTCTTCGCTCTTCATCGTTGCTATGGATACTAAACAACAAATTAAGAATTTAAAAAAAAAGCATGTGTCAATCTTCCGCACAGTAGGTGCATATACTAGGGCAGCAGCGTCGGTGAGAGTCAGCGTGCGCGGTGCGACTCGGTGCGAGTAAATTAGGCGGCGGACACACGGCGTGTCACCCCGTCGCGTCGCTACGCTCCCGCACCGCGCTGTGCTCTCTAGCTCGGCACAGCGGCTGACGCGCGCACTCAGCGATATTGTTATCGGCCTGCCCCGGCAGCCGGCAGGGCTGGTACCTATTCAGTTTTTTTTATTATAAACAAAAAATATATTTTAGTTCACGGTATATTTAGCTAATATACCAGCGCATTCGAAGATTCCTGCTTCGAAGAGCTGCATGGCACAAAATAAAAAAAAAAGAATTTATAAAAGTCGTAGATCTAAATGTTATTCAGTATGATGAAAAGAAGACACGAGTAAGAGATTAGTAACCCAGCCATGAACAACCGATCAGATAGCTGGTCGACGCATACAGGACGAAGACGAAAAAATCCCTGTATTTTGCAGTTTTGGATTTACAGGTCCTCTGTGTGCCCCAGCAGGTGATCTGGTAGGTGGTAAGGATCAAGAGGATGCCAGAAGCCTATGTTCGGGGATCATCATCGAGGATATGTGTCTCCGATTGGAGTTTCTGGTTCTCTTGTTGGTGTAAAATGAAATATTACGACGGTAGATTACATAGCCTGCTGGAGCACATCCCCGGATAGTATCAGGATAGGGAACGTATGGGCTGTTTAAATAGATAAATATAAGTAAATAAATAAATTAATAAATCACGGCCTCTCGCTTCGCAGCCGGCTACTCGCCCACCGCGCCATGGAGGCTGAGTACGGTCTGGTACCGCTAAGGTCTGTACTAATTTATAATATAACGACCGAAATATAACATATGTACGGTCTCTAGTAAACAATAAGACCATTATTCGGATTGTATGAACTTCTATATGGATGTATGATGCCTTAACTTTTATTAGCATAGCGAATATTCCTACCATAAAATTTCAATTTAAAGTTACATAAAATATAATAAGCAACAGAAGTGGCAGCCCTGACGTGTCGTAGTGAGCGGCGCGTCGGCTGCCAGCCCGGGAACAAAGCAGCCGTGCGCCCGAGCGGCACTCACCGCGCGACGGCTGTACCACGGTACATGCGTCTTGATACTTTGAATTTGTGATTAATTATTATTTACATACATACGCACCCACGCCTGTAATCCCCGAAGGGGTAGGCAGAGGTGTAACCAGTACACCCACATTTCGCCGAGTGTATATCCGTCCCACGATGTGATAGGGGGCGAGCCTATCGCCATACCGGGCACAAATTCCAGACTCCGGGCTGATACTGAGAATTTTGTAATAGAAAACCTAATACCACTGTACCCGACCCGGGGATCGAACCCGAGACCTCAGCGTTAGCCTCAATCGTAACGCGTACGCATTACAACTGCGCCACCGAGGCAGTAATTATGATTTGTGGGGAAAATTTTGGTTTGGTAAATATTGAATATGGAAAAATATAGTATGAGAATAGATTCATTATGCAGATGCACGAGATGGTACATAGGGGTTATTATTGTGATTGTATATTCACGTGTATGAAGGCGGATTCGATAGTATGTATAGTAAAGTATGTGTAACTAATCATCATGGATGTACGAAATAATAACAATGAAAACGATAAATATTGCTTTTAGAGTCACTCATTGTCCAAAGTATGAATATGAGAAACCATTATTTAATATCTAATTTACATAAAATATGAATATAAAACTAAATTATACAACGTGTTACAGAAAGTTGTGGTCATATTTTAGGGTCATTACATACACCTTACAATTCATACTGATGTACCAGATCTTTTCAAAACCAAGATATCCAAAAATTTCACGTTATTTTAATCACTCGTTTATTAAGATCGATAAGATTGATGCCATCACTATTAATTATTATGAACGACACTCACTTTTTAATAAACTTGAATAAGATGTTCGTAATTCTAAGGACATACGTACGTAACTTGCAATTTGAAACACAAATTAACACTTGAAAGAGATTGTGTCGAAGACGATATTGGTACCATCCTCTAGAAGCATGTTAAAGACTTCATTCTCGGGTCTTCCATCTATTAATTTGGTTTTATACAGTCGACGATCCTCTTAATAGCTGTTATTAGTTACACCAACACAAAGTACCAATACATAATACTTTTTTTAGTCTAATATAACATATGAACTCGTATTCAATCATACTTCATAAAATCAGAAATTGCCGAACTGACTGCGTCAAATAAATATTGATATTTGACAACTGTTTTTTTAATTATAAAATAATTAAATGAAAGGAGGTCTATAGTATCATTGTTTATCATTTTGTGTTGTCCAAAGTTAAAAGTCGACATCGACATGTTACTCATTCGATAAAAAAGAAAATTCTATAATTATTGTCCTAGCAATGCAATCGGAATTGGTACTATGGGAGATAAAATACTTATACCCTACACTATACATAGCTTAAATTTGCCCGCCCCTTTTTATAACACGTTGTATATTAATTACAATGGGAGACTCTGTGACATATAAAATTTAAAACCCCCTTATCTCATCGATTGTCCGTCCACAGTTATTTATTTTGGGCTGTTTGGTTTGCATTCTTAGCTTCGTTGTCAACTGCCGAAATAAAAAATAAATAAACGTCAGGTTGACATTTCAAAAACTATGGTCAAGATTGTTTCTATTTGTTATAATATTACGTGCGTTATTAAAATAATTACGGCATGTAATATGTCCAATAAAATCTAGTTATTCATTTTCTAAAATTGAAGGAATTGTAATTGGTTTAGTTTTTTTTTTTTAAATATTGTGTGTCGATGGTGCGGTTCGTTCATCTGGCCACCCCCGGTTTGCCCTGGTATAAATACGGTGGGGGGCACAGGCCTAAGCCCCGGCTGATGTGATTCGCCTCTTGCAAGCCGCCGCCGATGAACTCGGCGAATTGTTCCGCAAGTGGCGAATCACAATCAACCTTTCCAAAAGCGCCGCGATTCTCTTTTGTAGAAATCCCCGTATCACGGTTCCATATCCCCCATTAGGGGTGGATGCCCTCAGCGAAGGTCACTTAAATTATAGGGTCGAGTGCCTACAAGCATTCGCCCGAAAGTCCGGTGTCGCTGACTAAAGCCGACTCACGGTCAGGCTATCAGCAAGCGTCCATCTAAAAAAAAAAGGCCTAAGCCCTTTTCTTTTGGAGCGAATTGGAGAATGTAACGGAGTTCGTAGACCTTGTTCGACGTGGTTGATGGAGGTTGGCAGTCGTTTGCAGTGACCAAGTGCAAGTTCTGCACGTGTTTTCCACCAAGAAGGAATTGTGAGTGCCATGTTTATTATTGCCATGATTGTTATCGCGATATGTTAGATTCAGTGAAGTTTGGTTTTCGCACGAATCAGCCACGTGTACCTTTCCTTTTAGCGATTCCGCGAGCCCAAAGCAGTTGACATGTGTACTAAGTGACCCAGCAAGCTCGTACTCCTTTCCTGCCGAGGTATATATTTTTCCGTATTTTAGGTTAGGTCGCGTGGCTGTCTTTGGCCATTAACCATAAAGTGTTGTTTAATAACCTAGATTTTTTTTCTAGGGTCCGTTGGAATAGTGTATACCCCGTATTTCGCGGGATCATTAATCGTCCTCCCTTCCGTGGATGTTCGGGCAGTGCCACCTTTTCACCCGCCGCCTCCGGAGTGGACCAGACCGTGGAAGCTCCGGAGTCGCCTTTACGGATGTGGTGACGTGGTGTCGTCCGGGGACATATGATGGATTTGACCTCCTTAAGGTCATGGCGCCCTTTTTCATAAATTTCACTTTATAGTTTTTTTTTAACTTTCAACAATAGTACAACTCATTATCAGAACGCTACTCCAGTAGGCTCACGACCTGTGATCTCCGACTGCAAGGTTAATTTAGCCGTTAAGGGCAACAATAATTGTTTAATTTTAAGTGTGGTGGTGGTTAAATAAATAGATCGTATTCAACTTTACCGTGTTTAATTACTCAATCATAACACACTCCGCCTCACATGTAACTCATAATAAAATACAATTTGAGAAAAAAATAAGTTTTACAATTATAGTTTATGAAAGCTTTGTTGATAATTACAATGATTATTATTATTAAATGGATAAACAGTGATTGCGGAAAATTATTTTCATCGATATCTGTCGAAATATAATAATAATAATTAAAAGACGCAGAAAAAGAAATTCACGGGCTAGTAATGACGTTCGAACGGAAGGTCGAAAACGTACCTTGTTGTTTGTTTGTGTACGAAAACGTAACGTTTTTTTTTTGTTATTATGGATGTTCATAGGTGGTAGAAATCACTTGTCATCCATTTGCTCGTTTGCTTGCTTCATATATAACTAGAAAATGTCTTCTTACAATGTTCTGCTTCACCTTTAAAGTAAATGATAATTAAAAATACAGACGTAACTTCGAAAGTAATGATTGAAAAAAAATGTATTTTTGAGTATCAAAACAGTAAGTCGCCGCACAAGTACATAAGCCAATGATTCACCAGAGGCGCGGCGTGGCGCGGTCCGCCATGCCACGCCGCGCCGTCGACAACGTCCCGTATATTCCGACGTATACATACATACATCATACAATCTATATAGCTGAGAGACTGCCGGTGCCGTGAGCTCGATATTTCTACTTACTTGATACTTTTGTATAGAATAGGTAATAATTTTAATTTATAATCACTCTACTATGTACTAGAGGCGAATTAATTTTATAGTTCGGTTGCAGCTAGACCTGAGTGCAAAATCATGTTTTTTTATATCAGCTAATGAGCAAGTGGGTCTACCGATGTTGAGTAATCTCCATCGCCCATAAAATAATATATAAAAAATAAAAAGCCTATCAATTCTTGCCACAAAGTAGATACACATAAAAATTTAACATCAGTTATCATCGTATTTAAATCTAAAGTGTTTATACTAATTTATGAATGTTTTGTTAGTTGACTAAATAACTTATTATTAACTGGCTGTCCCGCGCGGCTTCACCCGCGTGCATATTACTACTGCTCCGTTCCCGTGTTTCATACAAAGTTCCACCTCCCTTTAACGCCTTGTAACGTAAACCAAAAATCCTTTCTTGGCGGGGCCCCTACATTTTATTTCTTATTCAGCACGACCGGCGCTCGCCGACCGCTGCCAAAGGACGGACGTACGGCCCCGCTTTTTAAATCTCTGACGATCGGCAAAATGTGGGTGTACCTACTGGTACAGTGGGTAAGATACAGGCTGAATAATATAGTAATAGTATAAGTTAAATTATTCCTTTATTTCGAAAATATGCATGATGATTTGTAATACAGATTCTGCTATTGATTATTATTATTTTTACTCTCTCTGATTGCATATTTATAATTCTTAAAAAAACGTGCGTAAAAATCGAAGTTAGTTCTTAGATAATTAATTCAAATCGTTAAAAACTTCGATCATATTAAATATTCGGTAAATCAATGTTTAAAAAAGTTGAATCGAAGTTATAAACAATTTATTTTATTACAATATGTTTGTAACATATTCAAGATAAAATAAATACAAAGTGTAATTTTTTTATAAGTAATGTTTTGACCACCGTTGATGACCCGTTGAAGTTAAGTTAAAATACAAATCAAATCGATCGATCGGTGTTTTAACCTACCCCGTTACATTTGCTCACGAAGAGTTCATGTACCAGGCGAACATAGCACGATAAGAATTTTTCGCTCGTGAAATGCGTCGCGGTTGCCAGTTAGCGGAGTGGACGGGGTTATGATTTTTAGAAAAAAGTAGGTATGTGTCTACCTAACAATAAATTAATAAACATTTAAAATATTTTTTATGAAGTATAATTACTTACATGTATTTTTACTACGGTCTTTATATTTTTATTATAGGGATGTTAGCGCCATCTGTTGTCCGTTAACAGAAAAAATGACGATAGAATGGTGAAACGCTAAGAAAACGTTACGTAAATTTCTAATATTTTAGTAGATGCTTAATATATTCTTATTGAGGTGTACTATATTTAGATTGATATAATTATTAACTTATTATGATAAAATAGTAATTAAAAACAAAAAGTAGCCTAGATTACCTACGTAAGTTTTGTCATTCTACAAGTGTATAATTTCGTTTAAACAAGAATATATAGATGGCGTTAAACAGTAACCATTGAAGCCATACGGACAAAATCTAGGTTGAAAGAATAGCCCGCGAAATTCAATTTAATATTGTTTTTTTTTGAAAATTTAACTCAATCATTCGATAAAAAAATAGTACTTTTTTCTCAGATTAGCAATTTTGGACATTCATTAACTCCATAAGTAATCTTTATAGTTTTAGTTGTTATTATTCCGTATATTCGTGGTGATTATTTGCGCAAAATCATTTTTATCCATATACAGTATGTAACAAAAACCCTGTTGGCCCTTTTTGGGTCGTGAAGATAGACATATAGATTATAGAAGCTTAAAAAAATATTAATAAAATAATAATAAACAGAAGCGAGATATTATCCTTACACAGGTAGCTTAGAAAAATGAACATATTATTAAAAAAAAAAAACTGAAAACTGTTGAACAGTTGACTGATGCCGGGCGCGGAAGCGGCGCGGCGCGTTTGATGTACGTAGAAACCGCATCTTGCTATCTCGCTCTGACTCAGTCATCGCTCTTGCAGAGGTAATCAATCGAAATACGGTTTACAAACAATAAATTAATTCAAGTTTAAAAAATAAATATGTTTTTTTTATATTCCAATTTTCGCTAGTTATTTCATTTACATTTGATTAACGATTCTGAATAGCTGTTAAAACGGCCAACAGGGTTTTTGTTACATATTGTTATAATCGAAGGATCGAGCTGCAATTTCCAAAAACCAAAATTAAATAAAATTTCGCGGACTAGTTAGTGCTGAACTTTCCATACTTATTTTCATTTTTCTAGTTAAAATAGAAAGGAAGTAGGAGTATTTTCACATTTAGTAAAGGATATAAAAATAAAACAAAATATTTTATAAAATCTCGCGATCGGTGATTGTTCCAATCTGCCCGTTACATTTGCTCACGGACAGTTCAAGTACTAGGCGAACATAACTTGATAAGAATTTATCCGTAACAAACATGACGTCGAAGCCCGCGGGTGCCAGGCGCCAGCCATATCGTGTGGTTTTAGCGGAGTATACGGTTTTCAGTTTTAGAAAATGTAGTTACCCAATAATTAAATTCAAAAGAGGAATTAATATTCGACTCATAAAATATATTTATTTAAGAAGTTTACTATATGATTACTTAAATCATTATTTTATATTGGGATGTTAGCGCCATCTGTTTTCTATAACAGAAGAAATCAAACAAAACGTTACGGAACTTAAAATGTAACCGTATTTTCAGATTTAGTAGATGCATAATACATTCCTATTGAGGTCTACTATACATATATTGATACAATTATTACCATGTTCTAATAATATTTTAAATACAAAACAAAATCGTACCTTTAAAGTCCTGTGTTTCTACAACTACACAATTTCGTTAAAATAAGAATGCATAGATGGCGTTAAACTGTGAACATTCTGCCCGACCGATTTGGATGATTCTTTTTGTATTCAATAGGGTTTACTCCAATTTATAAAGAAAAAAACGAGGGTGAAAGTAAATTTAAGTACCGGTTTCGATGATCCTTTCACTAAAAATAGTACTTTTTTTTATAGTATAGGCCGGCAAACGAGCAAGTGGGTCACCTGATGGTAAGCGATCTCCACCGCCCATGTACGCCCACAATACAAAAGAATTATGGGCGCGTTGCCGACCTTAAAGGAAAGGGATAATAAGGGATTGGGAAGGGGAGGGGGATTTGGGCCTCCGGATATCTCACTCACCGTACGAAACGCAGCAGCAAGTTGCTACTTTACGCCGGTTTTCTGTGAGACAGTGGTAACGACCCGGACGAGCCGGCCCATTCATGCTGTAGACAAAATTGCCTACAGCGTGGCTCTACCACTCGAAAACTGAAAACTTTATTTAACCGACCCATAAAATAATCAATAGGTACATCATGAGGCGGTGCTTTATACAACCCAAACAAAAAAAAAGAGGGAGATTTAAGTTCCATATTTTCGTCTGTCTGTGGCAACTGGCACCGTAGTGCCGATACGAATGTATCGATTTGAATGAGGCTTTTTTTTGTTTGAAAGGTAATTTAATCGAGATGGTTCATATACTTAGTTATGTATGAAGAAACCTGTTCAGCCATTCAAAAGTTAATGTTTTTTTAATTGTTGGTTAGGTCTTAGATTAAGTTTAATTTCTTCTATAAGTAGTTAATTTCTTTTTAGATATGTGAAATTTTAAAACCTTTTTATTTTGATGCCTAGTCATATTATGTCTTGTTAGTGGGAAGTGTAAATATAAAACTGACCCTATACATAATGTGTACTTTATTTAATTTTAGAGACAGACAGTCCATTATCTTGAATATATAAAAAAATAATAATGCTAAAACTTAACCAAGGTTTTGATACAATTTTCAGTAATATGATACAACTAAAACATGCGTTTCGCACCTCAAGCATACAACTCAACAAATAATATTTACAAAACATTGCTCTTAATTCATTAAATAAGTTAATATTATGTTAAATCAGTAATGATTCCACGGAACATTGTCTATGGCGTGTTTCTTTAACTTATGCTTTTTAAGATACTTCGAATCTATGAACGCTTCGCCGCATAGAGAACAGACGTACGGCCTTTCGCCAGTGTGTGTTCGTAAATGTACCACTAAATTGCCTTTGAGCGCAAAGAACTTCATACAAACAGAGCATCCGAATTTCTTTTCCCTTGTGTGAGTGAGTTGGTGAGTTCTCAAATGAGTTTTAGTCTTAAAACGGAGTGAACAGAGCTGGCATGGGAAAGGCCGTTCATTTGTATGCACTCTTTCATGCATGAGTAGCATTGCCTGACTGGCACAACCCTTGCCACAAATACTGCATTCAAATCTCTTAGCATTTTTCGCTTTCAGGTTTTTATGTGACAAAATGTGCATCTGCATGTCTTTTTTCGATGGTAAAACTTCTCCACATTCTGAGCATAGCAGTTCAGTTGGATCAACAATGTGAGTACTCTCCACATGTTGCTCCAAAGCAGATTCAACTGAAAACATTTTCTTGCACAATGAACATGCATAGCCTAAAAGTTTGCCGAGATTAGTGGTCACTTCTTGTTTGATTGTCTTCATCAGCTCAGCTCTAACCTTAGTAACTTTAGACTGTGTACATTCTCCAGATTCTTTATGGGCTGTCAAATCAGCTTTGTTCTCAAATGTTTGATCACAACTGTTGCATGTAAACGGATTCATGTGTGTCAGTCTATGTGTTTGCATTGTAATTTTTTGACTGAATCTTTTGAAACAGATATCACATTCAAACTCTCTGATTCCACTGTGGATCATCAGATGGCGTTTTAAATTGTTTGGGTTGGCGAATGTCTTCAAACAAATGTTACAACGCGGTTTGATGTTATTGTGACCATATTTGATATGTTGTGTAAGAGATGTGCGTTTCACTAATTGGTTACAGTATGGACAAGTAATCAGAACTCCTGTGACACTGTGTAGAAGCATATGACCAGCTAAAATTTCAGGAGACTCAAATCCTTTGCCACATAAATTGCATAGGTTTTCCCCAGCAGGATTGTGTTTATACTGATGTTTTTCATACTCTGATAAGTCTTCAAACTGTTCTCCACAGTCACAGAGAAATGTCCCATCTTCTTGCTGCAACACAGTAGCTATTTGGCTATCATCAGCATATTCTATCACCAATTCTGAACCATCATACTTTAATATTTGAAATTGTGATGATTCATCACCCTCACAAAGTATTACTTCTTGTTCCATAGGGTCACCATCTTCATTTTCATTTGTTACTAACTGTGAGTCAGTCAAATACTGTATTCCGTCATTGCTTTTCAACAGTATAGTACCTTCAGCACCAGTTGATGTCAGTATTTTGATATAATTCTTAGTATTGTCAACAATATCTTGGGATGTGCCATCCATGATTGTTTCCTCAACTCCATCTTCTATCTGCGGTAAACATTGTTCTTGTGATGTGCTGTCTTGTGTTTCATCTATATTCATTGCTTCTATATCATCCTCCTGGTCTTCCTCTTCATTCTCTAAAATTGTGGCAGGCACATTAATGGGCACTTTGGTGTTTGACATTAAGAACTGATCAATGGATTCTTCAAACTGATTGTGGGTATTTTGTAGGTCTTCATGAGGCTCTGAATTGTTTGTATCATCATTTAATTCAATTTTAATTTGCTCCATCATACTAGATTGTAATGTGTCAATCTCTTTAGATTCCTTGTCTTTAGGATCATCAATAACTAGAACATAATAATAATCATCATCACTATCCATTGGTTCTTTTTTAATAATAGCTTCCAGTTGTTTTACAGGATCATTTGCTATGTCTTCTTCAGATGGTTCATCATGTTTTACTGTTTCTTCTGTAACTTCTTTTATACTTTTATCATTGCTTTGGCTGAGGATTGTGTTAAGTTGCAAACGGAGTTCACTATCCATCTTGATACATTGCTGTCGGAATTGATAAGCTGACATCATGAGCGCAAAACAGTCTGAACACAATTTTTGAGGCAGACTGTCATCTGGGCACACCTGTAAAAAAAATACATTAAATTTGCATTACAATAAAGTTTTTGGGTGAAGTGATGTGAACAAATGTTTATGAGATTTTGCAGAATGGATCAGATTTTGAATTATTGGTATTGGTTTCCACAAGTAGATATATATACACCTTCTAGGAGGGAGTCAGACTGGCTTGGTCCCTTTGCTATGTCTAATGTGATGGTGTACATTTTTGGGTGTTAGTGAACATCTAACGTTATATCTTAGGTGGAATTTTACCTGAAATAGTTGTGGCTATTTAAGAGAATACTTTTAAAAGAGTGGGTGAAGTCAGAGGAATGAGGAGGACATTTGAGGAGAAGATTGTTAGAAGAGCGAAGATTCCTATCATGGCTATCAGAAAGATAAATAAGAAGGCGGCGTAGGGGATGTAAGTAGCGAGAAAAGAGTTGTGAGTGCTCGCAAAGATCGGCGTTGGCGAATCGGTAGCCATTATAATTGCGTACGATAAGAGGAAACGTGGTCATATTTACGAAGATTAAAGATAAATCAAATGCAGTTATTGAGAAGACGGTCAAGTTTGTTAAGATGATCTGCATTCAGATCAATATAGCACACATCACCATAGTCGATTACTGAAAGGATAAGGCCTTGCACAAGCAAAGTCTTGGTTTCAGAAGGGAGGAAATTTTTCAGGCGATATAGAGCACGAAGAGTACCGGTGACTTTCCGGCTGACAGAGGTTACCTGAAATCGCCAGCTCAGGGTGGAGTCGATATGTAGCCCAAGATCCCTAACACTGGGACACCAAGGGATGACAGATCCATTAAATGTGACAGTTGGAATCTTGGTGATATCCAGTCTGCTCATCATCCTTGAGCTGCCCACAATTATTGCCTGACACTTAGAGGGGTTCACAAACAGACCGAAACTGTCAGACCAGTTCTTGATATGTGCCAGATCCCTGTTCACCCTTTCGAATGCTGCGACCACATCATCAATGCCAGCCCGATAATAAATTATCTAAATAACTATAAAGAACCTTTCAGGTCTGTGCAGTTTCTCATGTTTTCTTTACTATTAAAGAAAGCAATAATTAATAGTGAATACACACTAATAATTTCCTAGCTGTACACATTACAGCCTCCGTGATGCAGTGGTCGATTCAGTTGGCTGTGAAACAAGAGGCTGCAGGTTTGATTCCTGCACTGAGACAAAATGTTTGTGTGGTTCACAAATATTTGTTTCTGGTCTAGGTGTTTTCTCCCCAGGTGTTTAGGTTAGGTGTTTTCTGATGCCAGACAGACGGCCAGTTGTATAAACTAAATGCCGAAACTTTCTGTAACATTTAAAAAGCATGTTGCGTAGACCCTACTGCGAGTGGGATAAGGGCATGTGGAAGAATAAATAATAAATAGACACAACAGTCACACACATAGTCCTTACCCCACACTAGTGTGTAACCCCCCTTAACCTGTATTGTGGGTATCGTGAACAATGAAAATGTTATCTTATGCTTAATTATTGTCCAATATGTAGTAAGGGTTTTATTATTTAATTTTATATATTGTGTGTATACAAACTAAACCAGTTTTGTTTCTATTTACCCTGTTTTAGTGTACCCTAATATACTTTACCAAAGTGGTGACAGAATTTAATGGGCGTGTGAGGTTTACAGCAAAATATAAATATTATTATAGCGTTTTTATGGACAAATTCAACATCGTCACAATTTTTTACTAATAAATTAAATGACTACTATTTTCTATAGAGGTTAAGTTCTACACAGAAATAAATGTGTGTAACGTGGATAAATATGTATAAAAACATCTGAATAAATTATACCTAGACACACAATATTAACTTTCCCGCGCAAATAAACTATTTACCTTAATAGTAGTTACTTCTTGGAATTTCTCTTTTATATTTTCTTCGGTGTCCAAAAGTGACACTTCAGAATCGGCGGACAAGCAACACCGACAGAAATTAAACCACGACGTTTCCATTTCCATTTTATCATACGGGTTTTATAATACATCGGCACGAATCTGGAAAATATATATTTATTAACCACAAGCATTGTTTTGACACTTAGAAATCAGAGACCACAACATGGTATCCAAAGAGTAAAAAATTATCTACGGACCGTACCCATAAAGACGATCTATTCGAAAATTATAGACAAGAGACGAATACACAAAATGGAGGCAAGAACATGGACGGGGGGTCGTGACGTAACGATTTTGCTTGTCAAGAGGGCGCCACTGATCCATGTTCTATTTTACCACTCACAAGATTGTAAGATATTTCTTTGTTTATTTTAGAACGTTTCTCACTAATTATTTTGGCACATTTTGAAAGAATACCACTTCACACGTATGCTGCACTTATTTCTCAGTAATCAATAAGCAAAAATCTTGTTTTATCCATAAAGCATTATTGATATTTGATTGCAAGGAACCGACCGAACAATGCATAGTGCTAGTAATACAGTGTTGTTATAGTAAAAATCTGGGCATCTAATTTGTCGTGTTGAGGAGAAAGAGATTTGTTTTTTACTTTATTCTGTCATTTGGAGTAGGTACCCTAATAGAATAGGGTAGTTTCCTATATTGAATTTTATACATTATATTATAAGCAACAGAAAATGACACGCAAAAGAAACCCTTTTATTAAAACACAATGTAAATTGGTTCAGAAATGTGCCCGCAGTTATGACTTTAAATGTTGGTATGAAGAAAAGTGGGTGCGTAGTAGGGATATCTCACTATCTCGCTTGCACGCGTGCACCATAATGAACATTTTACACAGTGACGTCAATGGTTGCATCGTCTGTCATTTGACAATTACCCCTTCCACAGGATTTGAATGGCTTCTAACTTATTTTTTTTTGGTCCGATTTATAAAATTCTTTCTGCAATATATTTTGAGTAAAGTAACTTATTGATTTAAATAATAAAAAAAAACTAGTCAACTACCCTATTTGTAGAGTACGACAATTATATGAATTGGTGTCGGTGGCAAACATTGGTACAAATTGAAATCTGCCAAATTGACCAAATAGCGCCACTCGTCTCGCGGCTCGCCAACATAAATCATCGATATAGACATAAATAGTTGTTGCTCTGTAAGTTGTTACATTGGATAAAAAAGTAAATGATACCATTTAAATACCTTTGTAGAATGCTTTGTAGCTATGGTCTGTATCGTTTATGGTTTTTTCTGGATAGCTGAAATGCCGTTTTAATGGCAATTAAAAATCTGCCATATACCGAAAAAAATGCATGAATTGCCGTATATTACGGCAATAGGGTATTTGATTTAAGTCTAATTTTATACATAACATTAGTACGAAAAAAAACTGTTTTGCGCAAAGACTTTAATACCATAGACGGGCTGTTCAGATGTAAAATTGTGTTGCATACGCGGCCGACGCGACGAGGCGGGAATGACGTCTAAGTAAGCGAGATGGCAATATTGAGACGACTGTTTTGTTTGGTTTTAGTTTTCATTCACAATAAATGATTTTTTCGATCAAAATCAAGAAATAATATAGTTACTTCCGTAAAATAACTTCAAATTAAGTGAATAATATATGGGTCACAATAAACAATTTTTGTTAGTTTATCGAATTTAACGTTCGCAGCTATTTAAACAACAACAACTGTTCTTGTTGCTCTCTCGCGAGCGACTAAATGAGTTGCGGTCAATTGACAATAACTAAGTGCGCAATTTCTTTGTACCACTCAGCTTGTCTAGTAGTATACATTAAAGTCTTTGGTTTTGCGAAAACAGAATTAAAATTGGGTATAAAATGAGGCCGCAGTTCATGTTTTAAATAGTGGTACAAGCAAAGGTGGGTGCCTAGTAGGTAACTCTCACTATCTCCCTCGCACGCGTTCATCGTAATGACGCGCCTCGTGCCTTGTGACGTAACTTGCCATGTCGTGCATCCCCTTTCCGTCATTTGTAATTACCCAAAGAATTTAGCAGATTAAAATAACTTGTTTAACTATGACTTGATTTATTTAATTCTTAAATTTAAAATAGAATTTTAGGGAATGTAACCTAATTGCTAAGCTATTAAAAATAATCGAGTCTAATATCCTATTGCCGTAACAATAACAACATATAGACAATGTTTGTTTAGTTTATTTACCATGGCTGTTGGTGTGTTATTACTCTATGGCCGTTGGTATCTCGGATTATGAGGACAGTGCTGTCGGGATAAATAATTTTATCTGAGGTTTTGCAAAAAATCGTGTTACTTACTTTAAAATTAGGATCTGCGGACCACCGGCATGGATTTAGACAACTATGCCTTAAGTTATATTGATGATTTTATTGACCGGGAATTATTGATTTATAATTGAAATGTCTATTAGAGATGCCAGTTATGGACATAATTTTGTACTTTACCTCGTACGAGTATTCCCTCGAATTTAAGAGTAGACAGGCAAGCCTTTCAAGCAAGTAAAAAACGTAACAATTCACAGTATGTTTCGAATCGCAAACTCACACACAGGATGTGATTGCCTTATAGTATTAGCGTTATATTCTACTGTCCCGCACGGGCCTCCTCTACTAATGAAAGGGGTTACGCCTTAGTACACCACGCTGGCTTAAAGCGTATTGGCAGATTTCACATACCTTCGAAATTATTCTTATGGAGAATCTGAGGTAGGTTTTCTCACCATGTTTCACTCACCGTTGAAGCAAGCGATAATTAACAATGAATACATACGGAACTTAGAAAAGCTAGCACTGCATGCATTAAGGGTTTGCACCTTGGTTTCGAGTCTGCGACTTTCGTCTTGACGGTCCATACCACTCCCCGCTGAGCTATCGCTGCTGATTGCCTCACTTGGAATTAAAACCCAGGATCTTATCGTTTTCAGCCTTAGTACACTGCCACTAAACCAACGAGGAGGTTAATATGACATTTATGGAATAAATAAATATTTATTGATTGCCTCGGTGGCGCAGTTATAATGCGTACGCGTGACGACTGAGGATGACACCGAGGTCTCGGGTTCAATCCCCGAGTCGGGTAAAAGTGATATTGGGTTTTTCTATTACGAAAAGCGCAGTATCAGCCCGGAGTCTGGAATTTGTGCCCGGTATGACGGTAGGCTCGCCCCCTATCACATCATGGGACGGAGATACACTCGGCGAAATGTGGGTGTACTGGATACACCTCTGCCTACCTCTTCAGGGATTACAGGCGTGAGTGCGTATGTATGTATGTAAATAAATATTTTGTCTTGCATCTTTGTCCGAGCTTAAGAATAAAAATTGACGGGCCTTAAAATACAGTTATTCTCCCCCCTTCGAGAGGCTTTATGATTTATGGTTTGCCCAACAGACGATTTACTATCAACATAAGATAGTGGATCGCTCTTTGCCACCAATATTTTTCTATCCAGCCAAGCGGTGCAGAATTGCGGGATGGAGAAAATTGCCGACTACGTCGCACAGTTAAGAGATAGGTAGTGATGTAAGTTACTTGGAATTTTCTTATCTTGGTTGTTCGATCTAACATCTTAGGTCAAAAGTCAACCTCACCTGCAAACTTAATGACGCAATGGAGAAACTTGGTTCTCGTTGTGGGTCTGTGGTTCTCCAGATAGCGCGGTGGGTCGTTCCACATAATACCAAAGACAGTCAAATCTATGATATGAGAAGTCGGACCCAGGCATTATGCCGGGATAACGCCAGCCAGAAGGACAGAAGGAAAAGGTTGTCCTGCTGCTTAAGGTTGTCTAATTTCATTATAGAGTTTGGCCGGTGATCCGTAGCTAGTGCGATGGGTTGGCTGGTTATACAGTCACTAATTTCTAAAAGATGAAAAAAGAAAGATGGAAATGATTACTGACCTGGTGAATAAGGTTATGTAAAACAGCGGAAAATTGATGTTCAGATTAAAGTGGTACAGCCATGCTGCAGACAGCCTTGTAGATGGGCCGGCTCGACCGGGCTGTTACCACTGTCTCACAGAAGACCGACATAAAGTAGCGGCTTACTTAACAATAAGTGAGATATCCGGTGGCCCAAATTCCCCACCCCTTCCCAATCTCTTAATTATCCCTTTCTTTTAAGGTCGGCAACGAGTCCATGTTTCTTCTGGTAATGTGGACGTTTGTGGTGGTGAAGATTACTTACCATCAGGTGACCCACTTGCCCGTTTGCCGGGCTTACGCTAAAAAAAGCAATGATTCAGTAGTGACAAGTAATGCAGTTCGGTCCAGTGATCAAAAGTGAACAATAATTCTGTCCGACTGTCGATAGACGCAATGTCTCTTGACAATCGATATTATGTTTTTTATTATTAGTTTGAAGGACGAAACGAGCAGGTTACTCGCCTGAAAAAAACCATGTTTAATATGCCTAATATTTGCGTAAACATAAGAAATCACTTATATAAATCAAGTCAAAAAGAAGTAAGTTAGAAACCATTTAAATCTGCTGGAAGGGGTAGTGGTCAAATGACGAAAAAGGATGCACGGCATGTCATGTGACGTCACATGACAGGTTATGTTCATGGTGCTGCGTGCGAGGGAGGTAGTGAGATGTTCCCACTACGCGCCCACCTTTGCTCGTACCAATATTTTAAAAACGGAACGGCGCGGCGGCCTCATTTTTAACCCCATTTTAATTCTGTTTTCGCAAAACAGTTTATTTTTCGTATTATTGGCGGTTGCATATAAAATCTTATATATAAAATTCTCGTGTCACAATGTTCGTTCCCATACTCCTCCGAAACGGTTGGACCGATTTGTATGAAATTTTGTGTGCATATCGGGTAGGAATGAGAAAAACATCTATTTTTCACCCCCCTAAATGTTAAGGGTGGTCCACCCCAAAATTTTATTTTTTAGACAATTTTTTTTGTTTTTATTTTTTATAATACAGCATTAAAAAATACATACAACCCTAAATTTTCAACCTCTACGATCAACCCTTATTTTTTAATAGTCATTTTAGTATTTTTGTCTAGCGCGTTTCTCACCGGGACTCGCTTGCTGCGCCCACTAGGCTATTTTAATCCTGGAAATAGGCAACCACGCGGGCGGAGCCGCGGGCAACAGCTAGTAATGTATAAAATTTGACATAGTCAAATACCTTATTGTTAAGCGTGGTATTACTGGCTTATAACTATAACTATGACAAAGCCATTTCACAACGAGGTACACCGTCCGATTTCTTTGTACGCGTTTGATTGTTCAATACCGATATATTTACAATAGATTTGATATAAAAGCGATTGTTATTGATTTTTTATGTTTGTATACAGATGGTCCACTCGCTCGCTGGCTGCTTTCTATTTGAAATGTACATACATACGCACTCACGCCTGTACTCCCCGAAGGGGTATGCGAAGGTGTGTAACTAGTACACCCACATTTCGCCGAGCTTATTTCCCTCTCATGTGATAGGGGGGGGCGAGCCTATCATCATACCGCACACAATTCCAGACTCCGGGCTAATATTAAGCATTTCATGATAGAAAAGCCCAATATCCGCACCTAAACAAATGGTTGTGTGATCCACAGATATTTGTTTCTGGTCTGGGTGCTGTGGGACCGCAAGTCCTTCGTAGTTCCTGATACCCACGATACAGGTTATGGCATAGGTCGAAAACAAGCAAGTGGGTCACCTAATGATAAGTGATTTCCATCGCCCATGTACGCCTACGATACCAGAATAATCAGGGGCGCGTTGCCGACCTTAAAGGAAAGAGATAATTAAGGGATTGGGAAGGAGGGGGATTTGGGCCTCTTCTTACAGCAGTATGGATAAAACTCATGTCGATACAAAGAATGAAAAATTAAAAAAATAATTCAAAAATAGACTTCAAAAAGCTACATTTGTTGCGAGAACAATAAAACCGAGGCACGTAGGATTAGGGCCTGACTGCGGCTGCCGGCTCCCGGCTCCCGGCTCCCGACTGCATGATGGATGGGCTCCGAAGGGACTATTCAATCAGACTGTTCGAATCGCCCTCTCATGCTTACTTAAACTTACCACTACTACTTGTATTTCAGTATTTTTTTACTTTTCAACCTGCGAAACTAGAGGAGGTTCTCAATTCTATGCGTAGGTATTTTTTTTTGTATGTGTTACCACGTATATCTCCGCCAAATATGATCCGATTTGGATGATTCTTTTTTCATTCGAAAGATTATAGCTCATAATGGGTCTCATTTTAAGAAGAAATTCAACTCCTATGGTGCTGAAATCGGGGATGAAAGATTGAAACTTCCTCATTAATGCACCGATTTTGATAATTCCTTCACTTAAAAAAGTGAAATAGTACAAGGTGGTAGGTCCCTCGTTTGCGTACAAGGTGGTAGGTCCCTCGTTTGCGAGAGACCGGCTGGGTTGGTACCACCGCTTTGTCTATTTCTGCCGCCAAGCAACAGTGTGCAAGCACTGTTGTGTTCCGGTGTGAAGGACATTGAAGCCAGTGTAATTACTGGGCATTATGAGACTTAACACCTTATGTCTCAGGGTGACGAGCGCAGTCCAGTGTCATGCAGTGCTTTATTTAAAGTTCTGTGTGGCGTTGCTTCTGTGTATGAGCAGGCGTGGCGCTTACCATCAGGCGAGCGACCTGTACGTCTCGTCATTCAATACAATAAAAAAAAAAGTGAAATAATAACTTTTTAACAAAAAAATTAAACAGACGAAAGAAAACTTTTTAAGTTTAAAAGGACTTAAGTTGAAGTGGTAGGCATAGAGCAGTACACCCATATTTCACCAAGCGTATCTCGGTCCCATGATATGCTAGGGGGCGAGCCTATCGCCATACCGGACACGATTCCAGACTCCGGACTGATACTGAGCATTTCGTAATAGAGAAACCAAATATCATACACGTCATCCTCGGTTGTAAATGATAGTTTTGTATTATAAAGGTATTTCTATTATAATTATTTTTAGTGGTATCATGTCGGTAATCACTAGCACTACCACTTATCTCGGTTTTCGAAAGCGTTTCCCTTAACAGAGTATTTTCGTCCCTTTCATGCCGTTATCTCTCTCCATATAAAATAGGTCTTTCATCTCATTCATTTGTATTCGTAGTAAGGGAACGATTTGGATTTAAACGAAAGCGTTCGGCAACACATTCGTTCCGGATATAAACCTGCTGTCATAACATTTATAAGGATACGTGATAAGATTTATTTATCTATTGGACGCTTTCTTTTAATAGCATAGGCTGGTAAACGAGCAAGCCGGTCACCTGATGGTAAGTGATCCCCACCGCACATGTACGACCCACGATACCAAAATAATCATGGGCACGTTGCCGACCTTAAAGGTAAGGGATTGGAAAGGGAGGGGGATTTGAGCCTCCGGATACTTAGTTACTTACTTGCTTATTTAAGAACATTACTTACGGCCATTTTCTGTAAGCTAACTTAGTTTGATTCACCGGATAGATAAGATAAATGAGCTAATTAGAACACAGTTTGAAGGTCACGCGTTACTTTATTTATAAATTACTTAATTTGATTGGTCGATTTCCGGGATCTATCCGAATAATCAAACTGAGATTGTTTATTGAAAATGGTCGTTAAGCGAGTTCTTTGCTAACTGCCGGACTTAGAGACGTCAATTATGTTTAAGTATTCATTAGCTGTTTCTTAACTTAATATTTATTTTATTTCGTTCAGGCGAGTCGCGTTCCGGGGTCAACCAGTGTATATTTAGAATCTTCAGTTGGAATTGGTGCCAGATATTGTGGTAGATTCACCACCTATCATATTCTTCTTCTTTCACCTGCCTTATCCCACTCGCAGTGGGGTCGGCGCAACATGCTTTTGTAGTTTTTATCGGCCACCAGCCTGACGTCAACCCTTCTGGGGAGAAAACACCCAGATCTGAAACACATGTAAGTGGATCACACAAACATTGTCTCGGGAATCGACCCCGCGGCCTTTCGCTTCACAGTCGGATACGATGGAAATATTCACGGTGTAGATGCAGACCTTAGCATAGCATTTGACGTTTGTTTTTATACTGACTTACTTTTTTTATAATGGCTTCGCACTAGAACTTGACTACTTCCATACTCACACTTATTTCAATGATATCCACAGACAATTAATGATTTATGTTCTGTTAATGAATACATAAAATGATATATGCTCCGTTACTGAGTAAAGAAATAATCTTGATTGACGTGTCTTGATCGATTTCTAAGAAATGACTTAATAACATTTAAAGGTGTGACTCTGAGTGCGGCACTTAGACGTTTATTTGTTGTAAAATCTTACCGGAACATTATGACATGGGCCCGAAATATAATGAAATAAAGGGCGGTATCGTCGAATTTGCGTACATGGCGGTTTTGTACGGAGCGTGAGTTGTGCAAACCAATTTGCATGCAAATACGCCTTATGGTTGTGTTTACGTTTTAAACTGGAACTCTGGAACTTTCTTGTACACGACACGACCAAAGAGTGAAAAAAAATTAGTTCAATGCACAAGATCGGACAGTGGAAAGCAGAACCTTATTCTCCCGCCGGCAAAATATCAATTACTCACCTTCTCAGCCTCAAGGGAGGATGGCTCACCAGCCTTCCGATCCAGTTACCGTTTAACAGGGATAATAAATAAGGTAGGTAGGAAGGTCAGGCAGAAATAAAGAAAATAAAGTGTAATTGTCCAGTACGGGAAGTTTATATTGTTTTTATTAGCTTGAATGACGAGACTAGCAGATCGCTCGCCTGATGGTAAGCATCACGCGCCTGGCCATAAACAGAAGCAACATGTGGCTGGTATCACAGCTTTGTCTACTTTTGCCGGCAAGCAGCAGTGTGTAAGCACTGTTGTGTTCCGGTTTGAAGGACATTGAAGCCAGTGAAATTACTGGACATTATAAGATTAACATCTTATGTCTCGGGCTAACGAGCGCAGTTCAGTGCCGTGCAGTGTTCTGAAATCCAGAGTTCTGTGTGACGTAGCTTCTGTTTATTGGCAGGCGTACGTTTAACATCAGGCGAGCGACCTGCTTGTCTCGTCATTCAAGCAAAAAAATATAAATGTTTTTATTGTGATTTTTATATTGTAACTATTTAGATTAACCCATATAACTCTCCTCATTTTTGTGAAGGATTAAAAAGGGAATAATCGTGTCTGTAAGTGTGAGGGGATTCTGACGAAGGCAAGGGATGGCAAGTTGATCCGGTATTCGTAACTTTTCGACAATGTGGCCGAGCATTGTTTTAATACAGTAAAATCCTTTGAATGCTACTTTAATTTACATGGGTAGTAGATTTGACTTTAATAGGAAGGAAGTTGGGAAGAGGAATTTTTGTGCTGAAATTGCTTTTTGTTATATCGGAGTTTTACTAGGAGAACAAGAAATTAATACAAATCATTGTCTATTCAACTACAGAACCACTTATTCAAAATGGTTTCGTTTTATTTTTAGTTTTTTAGTCTTTTGAGTCGGTTTTATTTTTTGGTGAAGAAGGTTTAATTTTACTATTTTTTTACTGCAATATTTATCAAAGTCGGTGCATAAATCAATCAGTACATAAAGATGTTTAGTTTTCCATCCCCGATTTAACCCCTTTAGGGTTGGAATTATTTCTTCAACTTTAAATGGGACCACCATCGCAGCAAAGCTTATCGAATACAAAAAGAATCATCCAAATTGGTCACCATTTGGTGGAGTTATGTGTGAACATACAAAAATATATACCTACGCAGTATGTAACAAAAACCCTGCTGGCCCTTTCTAGGTCGTAAAGATAGACGTATAGACAGCTTAATAAAAATAGTTTAATAAAATAATAATAAACAGAAGCGAGATATTATCCTTACACAGGTAGCTTAGAAAAATAAACATATTTAAAAAATGTTATTTTCATCTGAAAACTGATGAACAGCTGAATGATATTACGTATTGACGAAACCGGGTGCACACGCGGCGCGGCGCGTTTGATGCACGTAGATACCGCAATTTGCTATCTCGCTCTGGCTCCGAGACATCGCTCTTGCAGAGTTAATCAATCGAAATACGGTTTACAAACAATGAATTAGTTAAAGTATAAAAAATAAATATGTTTATTTTTTTAATATTATTTTCGTATGCGAATTATTACATTACGTTTGAATATCGATTCAGATGTCGCGGTTAAAACGCCCAACAGAGTTTTTGTTACATATTGTATATACCTGATATATGACTGTCTCCGTGGCGCAGTGGGCGAGTAGCCGGCTGCGAAGCGTGAGGCCGTGGGTTCGATTCCCACACAGAAAAAATGTTTGTGTAATCCACAAATATTTGTTTCGGGTCTGGGTGTTGTGGGACCGCAAGTCCCTCGTAGTTCCTGATACCCACAATACAGGTTAACCTAGTGTGGGGTCAGGACTATGTGTGTGATGTTGGGTGTATTTATTATTATTACTTACAGACGAATTGAGAACAGGCGTACCTCAAACAGGCCTCATATACCCGTGCTTGTCTTTAGTCACGATGATCGGAAGGCAGAGGAAATTATTAAATTCTACAGTTTCAATGCAGATAGTGAATAAGTATGTAAATTTATGCGAAGCCCTTTGTTTCGTGGACGCCTCGATGAAGACGTGGCCACTGTGATAAGGAAATTCATAATTCATGAAACTATTGTTTTTAGCTGCGTTTGTCCGTTTATTGGGTAATGTTATTTTATGGCTATTTATGCAGGCACGCTTTTCGTTTACACTTTGCTTTTTGTATTGCTATTTACGACTGAAAAAACGATATCCTTGCTACGGGAGAGGATGGTTAGATATTTTGGAGTCAATGGTTTTATGATCCAGTTATATCAACCAAATCCCGAGGAGGCCCTATTCAGCGCATTATATTCCCCGGGTTCCTTAGGTGAGAATCGCTCTAGCTTCAAGCTAAAGAGCTGAACGGTTTTGGATGATTTTTGATACACAGGAATTGATTGATTTTTGACCTGGATTAGGACATGGGCTACTTTTTATCCCAGATAAGGCCGTTCACGCGGGCGGAGCCGTGAGCAAAATGCTAGTATCTAATACAGGGGACTAAACTTTTTTTTGCAGAGGCCGGTAAGCAAATGGGCCATCCGATGTTAAGTGATCTCCACTGTCCATGAACATCCAGAATACCTACCACAATGGGGAAGAGGAGGAGGTCTTTTGGGCCTCCTGATATCTCGCTCGCCGTACGAAACGCAAGCTACGACTTTACTTTCTGTGAGACAGTAATCTTAGGGCAGTGCAAGTCATCAACATCTTAGGCCCAAAGCCAACCTCACCTGCATGTGGTACACTCTGCTGATTAACGGACGAGGCAATGGCGAAATGGGTTGTAGGAGTCAGACGGCGGGTCGCCCGATGTATAACAATCCACTGTCAAATCATGATGGATAGGCGGACCCTGGCATTAAGCTGGGATAGCGACACAAAAAAAAGCCATCACATGGTACCATCCCGTTCGAGCCAGCTCATTCATGCTTCATAACTAATCTTAATCCAAGTTAAATTAGTTTTGAGCTAAAAGCGGTGTTTTGCTAAAAGTGTTTGATCCAGACTCGATCCTAGTGTAAACAAGTGATAAAGTGTCAAACCTGATGCCATTTAACTTGCTAAGTAAACAAGCTTCTCGCCTGATAAGTGTCTTTACGATATTCCTTCACCCGAATTTCGTCGATCTACATAAACTGTCAGGGGCTTAACATTTAGTGTGGGAGTTCGAAAATGTAATTTTTATACAATAGGTATAAAATTGGCCTCGCCTCGGTGGCGCAGTTGTAATGCGCACGCGTTACGACTAAGGCTGACTCTTAGGTCTTGGGTTCGATCCCCTGGTCGGGTACAAGTGGTATAGGGTTTTTCTATTACGAAATGCTCAGTATCAGCCCGGAGTCTGGAATTTGTGCCCGGTATGGCAATAGGCTCGCCCCCTATCACACCATTGGACGGAGATACGCTCGGCGAAATGTGGGTGTACTGGTTACACCTCTGCCTACCCCTTCAGGGATTACAGGCGTGAGTGCGTATACATGTAGGTATCATATTTTTGCAAAAAATTGTGTTACAGGTTCTTTTTTTTAATAGCATAGGCAAACGAGCTAGTAGGTCATCTGATAGTACGTGATCCCCACCGTCCATGTATGCCCACAATACCTGAAGAATCATGAGTTCGTTGTTACTTAAAAAGGAAAGGGATATAAAACCAAATAAGATTATAGAACAGACAAAGTAAGATTGTGTTATCGAGTAGTTTATACGCTTTAAGGTATGCGACCGCTTCTATACAAATGCTTGTATACATATCGCTGACGCCGCATACATGAAAATATACCTTAACTGCTTTGTGCTTCTAATATCAATGCAATATTAAACACTACTGACAGATTACATTTAAACATTCTGTAGAGCTTAAAGTTGTTAGCTGTTAAGCTCCTGGTTACATATCAGGAGCTTTATCGAAAACACGCCTCGAAGCGACGATGAAACCTGTGAAATTATAATACGTGGGGAAGGTGTCAGCACTTGTTATCGATACCCATGTAGCCTTTTTTGTGATTTACTAGGTTTCATCCAAATCTTATTCCGCTTAACCTCGCTCTTGTAAAATAAATATTGGTTTTCAAAATCTTTGGTTTACTTTTTTTTGGCGTAGTCATAAACGCTTTGGATAGCCATGGTAACTAAGTTCCACCACCAGTTGTGAAAGAGGAATGTACTAAACTCCTTGAGTGACCTGCTCGTTTCGTTCAGACTAATAAAAAAAATCGCAATAAAACATTATATAAAAGTTTGTCAAACAAGAATAATGTTTATTTCGTAAGCACTATGTAAAGATTGATTAACCATAAAATACATCACGAAATCATTATATAAAGAACCATGACAGGTGCATTTCCCTCACAGTTCGTTAAAATACGCTGCTATCGGCAATGTCAGCGGTTTAAAATATATTTTAGGAGCTTTCAATATATTGGTACCTATTATATCTCTCATGCACATTTCGCAGACGAGCATGAATATTATTACCAGGTTTATCATGAATTATTTCGTAGAATATATCTATACTGCCTCGGTGGCGCAGTTGTGATGCGTACGCGTTACGATTGAGGCCAATACTGAGGTCTCGGGTGCGATCCCCGGGTCGGGTAAAGTGGTATTGGGTTTTTCTATTACGAAATGCTCAGTATCAGCCCGGAGTCTGGAATTTGTGCCCGGTATGGTGACAGGCTCGCCCCCTATCACATAAAGGACGGAGATACGCTCGGCGAAATGTGGGTGTACTGGTTACACCTCTGCCTACCCCTTCGGGGATTACAGGCGTGAGTGCATATATATCTATAGAAAAGTTCGTAATTGATTTTTTACACATGCCAAGGCCTGCATACCTAAAAGATGTTGAGGTGCATCTAGTGCACAAACAGTTCGCCGACATTATTATAGTCCCATGATGTGATAGGCATTATGCTGTGATTGTGATAGGAACTCTCTCCAGAGGGGTTGACGTCAGCCAAGTGGCCGGTTGTAAAAACTACAAGCCAAATCTTTCAGTAACATGTTTTAAAAAGCTTGTCACTGTGAGTGGGATAAGGGCAGGTGGAAGAAGAAGAAGATGTGATAGACATTAACCACACCGATTTACTATATTTTCTCCGTCTTTCAGATTAAATGGAACCGAATAAATAGGATAAAAACATTCACGTCTTCCAATGATCGAAAAAAACTAATATTGAAGTTAACATTTCTTGTAGAGTATATTGGAAATACAAGGTTCATTTTGTTCCGATACGACCGTGACACAGGGTGTGGGTTCAAATCTAATACGAATCACTTGTACGTCTGCTTCCGACACTTTGATTTGCCAAAAATCGGCAATTGTTTCTGATGCCTTCCTAAAGTTTTTCTTAGTCGATACACTCTTGGCAGAGTGGTCGTGGTCTTCAGTTCAGGATTCATGGTACACCTAACAAATTCGTCGCCATTTATCTCGAACTGCTGCTTTTCTGGTGAATTCATAGAGGGGAGGAGGGAGGGGTTAAGCGAGGTCTTTATTTGATTAATCCACCGGATAAGTGATGTCCTGCGTGCTCTGGTGTCTTCAACGTATCTCTGTGTGGTAAAACGCTCCACGAACATATCTCTTCATCGCGATACAAGCCCAAAGAAAGTGAGAATTCGGCATTTAACCATGGAAGATAGACGCTGCTTGATGACAAGCTCTTGAAGGATTGACTCGTTGGTTCGGACCAACAACAACATATTGACCACGATATCCCAAGTATCCTACTCCAGTATTACATTTCAAGGGCGTCCCTAGTAGCTCAGCCATTAGATGGACATGGTAGAAAATATTTTAAGGGCTTTTTTATATCATAGTTTAATGGAATCGACACAGAATAGAGTAATAGAAAATTTTATTTTTATTTTTATTAATTTGAATAGATGTATGCATGTTGTGTAATGTGTTGTGACAAATAAATTACTTTTCTTTTTTTCTAATTGAGTTGATTTAGCTATAATTGAAATCAACAAGTTACGTTAGCCAAAACTAATTACAGAAAGAATTTTATAAATGCGTCCAAAAGTAAATAACTTAGAAGCCATTCAAATCAGATGGAAGGGGAGTCAAATGATAGATGACGCAAACCGTGACGTCAACGTGCAAAATAACCATTATGGTGCACGCGTGCGAGCGAGTTAATGAGATGTCCTTACTCCTACGCGCCAACCTTTGTTCATATCAATATTTATAATCATAATTGCAGACTCGTTTTTGAACCAATTTTGATTGTGTTTTATTAAAGGGGATTCGATTTTATATTATTTATTAAGTAGAAAATAATGTATAAAATTCAACATAGGAAACAACTCTATTGAAGGTAAGATCAGCAAAGTGCAAGGAAATGGCTCAGTTCATAAGTATATGAAACACATTACATAGTATTAAAGAACATTACGTTGAAATTGAAAACGTGTACATGTCGCAGTATCACTATACTTTGAAACACCAGGTGTACGCAGATCTCATAGTAACACCTTTAAAATTATCTATAATAGTGGGCATATTTTGACCTAAATAAATATTCTTTGAAATAAAGTCAATTAAGTTGGCTCTAAATAATTTAAGTTCACTCTAATTCCACAAAGGAGTGTTACGAACTAAGATTTCAGTGAAACAAGGCTGTTCAATTACGGAATAATGTCCAATAAGTCAATACGGCACCGCTCCAACTGTATTGAATGTACGTCAAGTGAGAATTTGAAACTTGCGAGATTTGGAGTCAGAATGAACATTGGAACGGCAGCGCCAGGTGTGCGTTGCTCTCCTGGTACTTTAGAAATCATAGTATTGAGTTTGCTGGCAGGTAATTTAAATTTGGCAAATTAAATAAATTAACGACGACTCAGAAGTTGTATTAATAATGTAATTTGTTTTACAAGTAATCTTCTCAAGCAATAATTTGATTGCTGCTTAGATATCTTAAAAGTCTTTGGTGTGTTCCAAGTCTTTATCAATTTTGATCAATGTTCCTAATTCTGATTATGTTATAATTTTCAAAAGTTTTATGGTCCAATGAACGTAGGATATAATTTCTAAATGAGTTATATCGAATTTCTTGTTGCCATAGCTACATTTTACGCTAGAGGAAGTTAGATAATATACATTGTTGATTGTAGTTACAATGAGTAGGTATAATTTACACTACGATGGTAAGTAAAATGGTAGAGCGGTAGAGCTTATTTAATTCTATTAAGTTTTCTAGGTTCCGTAGCCAAATGGCAAAAACGGAAAAAAACGGAAACGGGATAATTAAAGAATTGGGAAGGGGTGGGAGATTTGGGCCTCCGTCTGATATAAGAAATTTTATCTACATGGCTAAGTCATATGGTTTGAAAAAGAATGTTGTGACGCATATATGTTTTTCTACCATAATATCTGGTGGTACGAACAACTATCTCTATATAATTGGAACTTCAGAGTCTATGAGATATACCCTAAACGACATGCTAACAGCAAAATTATTGTTTGAAATAAACTTTTCTTACCATAAATGGAGGAAAAATCTGTTTTCCAACGTTACGTCTTATGTTTCAGCCTACGACCTGTCATTAAGTTAATTCGCTGGCAACATTTTCTCTTAGATGTGGCTTGTATACTGTTTATCCATAACATGATATTATGATATATACCTATAACTAACTGTATAAATCAGGTTAATTCACTTCATTTGTTTAACAAACTTCGTGCGTGAGACAAAGAGGTACTTATACTGCACCAACCAGGAGAGAAAGTGATGGAAAACAATAGAGCTGAAAGGTATGCTCACAGTTTGCGGACCGCACAAAGGATTCAGGGTAACCATGTAAAATAGGTAATCGATACCAGATTATTTTGGAATTATTAACGTATGTATTTGTAAAGATATTAATGAATTTAAAGTTGCACTTACAGTTTTTGTAGTTTAAATTTGATTAAAACTAAGTTTCTTAAAATAATTTGATGTAAAAGATTATTCATAGAAGACACAGGTTTAAGGATATTCCGAATTTAGGAAATTACAATCAAAATTAAAAATGTTTGAATGAGCAACGTGCATTAATTAAATGCAATTTTCCGGGAGAACAGTTCTCTACTGTAGCAACACAGTGGTGAAGGAAATCGCCGGGAAAAGGGGAGCTCGCCCGAACACTTCAGTCGGTCGCGGGAGCTCGATCGCGACGGCCGGGTGCGATCGAACAACATTAAACAGAACAATCGAATTATATTCGAACAAATGCATTAACCTCACTTAAATTCGATTCTTATTTGTTTTTTAACTTCCAACAAAATATAACATGCCAGTAATTGGATAAATACATTAGTGTTCCAATTTTAAAATGAAACTAGGTTGTGACAGTGCACAGGATCGGTCGGCAAAAGACGGATATTGTTAAAAATAGGCTGTTTTCTCGCAGTTGTAACGGCCAGGTGAGTATTCATTCCCTTATTATTTATGGATAGGTTTTTTCTACGTGTAGACACTGAAATTGTCCAGGGAAAACGTTATATGGAAGCACGTTGACAATATCATAGATTTTTTAGCGGAATGAATAAATGATGGATATCTAGCCACATGTGTTCTCTTTTTGCTACATATTACGGCTATAATTTGTAATAGAGATGTGAATGAAAGTAGTTCCAACCATCAGACATAGAATATTAGCTGTGAAGGTTGAAATATGTATATACTTAGCATCACCTACATGAATATAAGGAAGCTGTTACCGGTATAACATAATAAGTGGTATCAGTGTCTTTCATATATTTTTATATACCTCCTCACGTAGTTTTAAAAACCAAATAATGTCAATTACAATAACATATTTTAGTCAAGCGTTTTTATAACCCACTGTTTTGTTTATTATTTAGGATAGCGTAAAATTACTAAATTACGGAGACTTAAAATTAATTGTAGCCGTTATTATTACCGGCATCACGGTATGCACTATATTATTTATACGCACTTGCACGACGATCTTAAATCGGGTTTAACCCACTAAACATAATTTATGAAAAGTCAAATCGTATGAAAATTTTACATACGTTAAGTTTAGTGGTAATCTTTATAGTGTAGGTAAGTTTTAATTTCTTGATATTGTTTTTTTTTTCATATTTTTATTTATTTGAGGAAGAAGTTTTTTGCGTTTCAAAAATGTGGGTCAAACGTAAATATGCAACTGAAGTACTAGGGCGACATAAATCGCGAAAGCTTTCCTAATTCAAAGCAAGTCTAGTCGGCGTGCGCGGCACGAGCGCCGAGTGTAATTACTTCCTGCAGGAAGCGCACCGTGTGGAAAACCTACCTGAACTACCACGCGTTCATAAATACAAACAAGTTATGAACGAGAGGTGCAATTAGTTGCAAGCAAGAAGACTCAAAATATAGCCACATCTTCTCCATGTTTTAATCTGTTGAATATAAAAAAAATAATTGATTTATAGCTCAGATGCCGAAGTACAACTGAGGCACCTGAAGGTAAACGAAACAATGAAATTCTTACGTAAACAATGGTTTTCATCAGACATTGGTACCACTCCGGTCAAACAGATAAGTTCATACTATAAATAAATTTGTAGCTCGACTTTACCACTTGGCCTTTAAGAATAGAAGCAGTTTTGATTACGATATTTCAACATAATCAATCTTCAGATTTTGAAAGATAAATTTTCAGAGTTTGAAAGACATCATCTCTATTCTATAATTCATTCTGCCAGGCGTAATCTCGGCTAAGTGCCAGGGTCTGCCTTCCTATTTGAACGCTTTTCCACCTCACCCGCTCTTGAGCATTCTCTTCAGTTGAGATAGTTCAGAGCATTAGCTCTCATGTCTTCCTCTAAAACGTTAAGCCAACACCTGTATCCCTGGTACGATCTAGCCCAGGCATTCGTAACCTAGGATGGATGGAAGGATGTACAAGGAGGATGTATGTATTCCTGAAGGATGTACACGTTGCGTATACGATCTAATTGTGTAGCTTTCCACATACACTGCACCAACTCTGCATTATTTATGTATCTTCTTACAACGCCTTCTGCACTGTGATTTATTAAATGATGATGCTACTGGGTAATATTATTACTGTCTCCACCGCCACGTAAGTACCAGGCTGTCATAAATCTGCAGATGTAATTAAAGCCGTCTACTCCGCTCCGCGCGCCAGTTGGTGGAGCTCGGATTTTGTTTGATTACTCCATTTCCGCTATGTCGGAGCGTGATGTATGGCTTTACATAACTATAGGCGATGTTGACTGTATTGCAGAGATAGTTTTAATCAATCATTCTTTGTCATCCAGTGAAAAGGACGTTTATTTTTTAAAAACCTTTAAGAACACTATCATAAAAGAACAAAAGTTGTTCGAAGTAGCTATTCTATTTCCAATGTGCTTCGACAAAATTATTAAAACGAACTTAATAACTGAGTCTAAGATAGTTCTAAATTGAGAGTTAAAAACTGTCGAACATAACATTTTCTAATTCAATTTTCTAAAGTAGATATGTAGCAAATTAGCAAGTGGGTCACCTGATGATAAGTGATCTTGCTAATAAGCCGACAACCGACTTATTTAGACAAACCAGTCTTCAGCGTGGCTACCACTTAGAAAAATATTTAAATCTATCGAGTTCTCAAATCAGTAAAAAGAAAGATAGGCTATCCAATACACCTACTAAAGATTTTTCATATGATTTTATGATCACTGCAGGAAGGAAAGGAAATTATAAAAAGAATATTTTGTTATTGTTTTACGGTGGTACATTATATATGAAGTACTTAGCTAACTTCACTGGCTCAGTGGTTTAATGTGAGTCTTGGCTTATGAAACTAGATTCCTCAACTGTCCTTGTCTTGTGCCACCCGCCGCTAATTACTGGCTTAAAGTTGATGCAAGGTCACCTTTTACATCATGAGGCGGCCTGCATATCCGTCTGGGATTTGGACACCAATTTTCTCTTCCTAGATTTCTTCTGATAGGAGGAGAAATTGTTCTGTCAGAGACGAAGGCTAGCCTACAGGCTGGTCAGGGACCAATTGGCCTCCTTGTGCAGTATTGTTGTGGAGAAAATAGCCAGGCTGGAGACCCCGAGTGCGGGCTTAAAAAATATCAGGCAGTGTTTCCCGTTTTAGCCAATAAGGTGGATTTCTCCGCGCCAGAAAACGATCACTAGCTAGCATATCGTTCCAGCGGTACTTGAGTGGAACTATTGGGAGATAACCAATTTAGTCAAGCCAAGTATAATCTCTTTACACTTCGATCCTCTTCTATACGCTCGAGACATGTAGCGCATTGATATTATTTCAAGACGAAAACGTTTTCCGAAAATGATAGCAATTGAACCATTTCCGCCTTTCCGATATAACTGACTTGTTTGTAGTCCATAAGGATCATAAAAGAAGTATCAACTGACGCAAACTTTAGCGATTCATATTCATAAGGTTAAGATTACACTTGTAAATAAGTGTTAACGCTTAGGTACATAAATTAAGCGAGCGTTTGAGCTCTGACTGACTTGGTGTTATGCGCGCCTGGTAGCGTTAATGTATTCTAGTAAGACAATCATTGTTAATGTAACGGAAAAATCTTGGAGTTGCAAATAAACACTACCGATGTTCAGGTCAAGTGTCGAACGCGCGCGTCAGTTTATGACGCCGCGTCTGTTTCTATTCCGTAAGTTCTCCTCTTATATCGTTCCATTATAGTAGAGGATCGTGATCTCCATACAAGGATTCTATTAATGGATTTTCTCCATTTGCTACGGTCTTCGCCTTGATGGATTGTGACGTTGACTGGTGTCGCCAGCTGTTCCGACACATGGTTTGATCAACGTTACGGACTTCTTCGTCTTGGTGTTTTGCCTTCTATTTTCCCTGTTATTATTAGCTTTTCCATGTTATCAGCAGTTCTTCGCGTGACCTCTAAGGAAGTATATAGTAGATACTTATGGTCTTATTCATAATAAGTTATCGGAGCTTTATAAGGCCGTTATTAGATGATTGATAAAAATTGTTATTCATAATCGTTCAATAACGCTAAAACGCTCATTAACTTCCCTATAAAGTGTCACTATTTTATAGAAGCTTTCTATAAACCTATTATAAGCGTTCGATAGTGAAAAACTTGGCCGACATCGGTCAGCTGTTTCATAATTGACGTATATTTTTACGTCTACTCTCATATTTTTCTTAATTTATGTCTTTTTCTTTATTTATAACGGCTTCGCCCTATTATACATTTCGCCAATGACAAGTACTATATTATATATTTTCAACTCTTCCCAAGAACGACGAAATATCAGCGCAGCGGCGCGGCGTGGTCAATTTCAAGGTCTTGTGGAATTTTATAACTTCTGTTTGTTCACTCTTTTTTTTTTTGTTTGTTCCTTAAGGAACCGGCTAAGGTCAGAGACCATGCTGCCAAGTCATTAGTTATATTCTTTTCTTATATTCCAAGAACGATGAAACGGGGCTGTGGCCCATTTCAAGGTCTTGTTGGAGTTTTGGTGTTAATTGCTTTCAGTTCAATGCTTCTTAGACGACTTTCTTCAAGCGGATCGAAAGCACAAGGTCGATCAATATCCTTGATCAAAAATCATCAAAATTCCCTATTTTTAATGTTTCCATACGCTATTCATCATCGTAAATGATTATTACACAAAACCACACCACTTTTATACAACAAACACAACTTTAAACTAGTTTAGGAAATAATTAAATCAAGAGAGCCACCGCATTGTCAGAATTCCCGCCAAAACTCCGTCAATTTTCTTTTTATTTAGTTTGTTTCCAGTCTTTCCAGAGACAAACCATATTAAAATCATTCAATCAATCAATCATTTTCTGTAAACTGGCAACTTTGTGTATGATAAACCTATTTTAGTTATCGGAGCTTTATCAAACGATTATGAATAAAGAATTTTATTGAACGTTCGATAAGCTTAAAATACGTTTTAACTAATGAAGGGTTATAGCTTCGATAAGCGTTTTATTATGAATATAATGTCTATTCCGTACAATGAGCGTAAAAGAATTTGACCGCACTGAAGTGAGGCTCTTTGTTCAAGTCACCCTTTAGTCTCTGAAAACAGCTGCGATGTAGTTCGCGATTAACTTCAGACCATGTTTAATGAAGGAATATTTCAGATTCCTATATATTTTTATACGGCAATCACTTGGCAGGGCTGTCCAAGAAATTCTTGGAACTCTAACTCATTTTTACGATCTTACAGCCTTAATGGTACGGCAAGGGTTGGAGGTTGAATTAAATGTACAATATTTTCCATTTACGTCATCTCAGATATTTTTTCAATTCTATCTCCGCATCGAATTATGGATCAAAACAATATTACTAAAGCTCTAGTTTTCAGTTCCTTGTTTTAGCGCGAGTTCACACGCCCGAGCGATACATCGGGCGTCAGATAAATTCCCTAGTGACAGACTGCATGGAACGATGCATGTCCCATCACAATGAACACGTATGAACTACATTTTGTATTCATATTTTCTGTTAGTTTTTTTAAACGAAGGAGTAAAGGAATTGAACCAATAGAGCCCTCTTTTTTATTATAAGTATTTTTGAGTTTAATAATTCGAGTTATTCTTCAACAATTCTACTTAATCCTCAGCATTGAGCATAATAAAAGAGGAAGTGAGTTGCTTAGTGTGGATGGATGGTATACTGACTACGTAATGATAGAAGATAGTAGGAGGTCGTGTAGTTCCTGTATAGACTCATCAAAGTGCAACCGATAAAACATAGAAACGCTTGCAACGTTATGCCCGTGTTCAAGACCCTGGAGTTTTGCCTCCACCACTGATGAGCTTCTTGGCGCGACGCTTCAAGTGCAAAGTAGCCAACTGATACTTAGCAGATCCATCCCAGAGGAACAGCAATATTTCATGACCTAGCCGACTTGAGCCTTGTAAAGGCAAACTTTTTTGGCAGCAGTTTTAGCAATGGACTCGATGTAGGTCCCGAAATTTAGGTTACAAGAGATGGAGACACCTAAAAGCTCAGGGAGCTTATGTCTCAGGGTAACGAACACAGTCAAGTGCTATGCTTTATAATTCAGGCATAGTGCTTACCATCAGGCGAGCGACCGGCTTGTTTCATTATTCAAGCTAATAAAAACTATATCAATAAAATAAATAATTTATAATATCAAAAACCCGACTGCAAAAAAGACAATTTAAAAAGTAATGCATTAAAAAGACCGAAACAAGATTAACATACTATGAGCTGAAAGGCTAAGTTAAATAACCGCATTAAGTTTAGTTAATCGGGTTTTTAAGACGATACTTTAAGTGTCGAAATCCATCCAGCCGTTTGGAAGATACGAGGTAATAAAGAAATTTACAAACAAACATACATACAAGATTCGCGCGAAATACATAACCCTTCCTTGGCAGTCGGGTATAAAGCTGTTCCAAGTTGTTTAAATAACGAGCAGATTTTTTTCATTCTTTTTGCATGACATTATTCTGGCATAATACAAGGGTTCGCCTTCCTGCTAAGAAGCCTCCACCTCACCCAATCTTGAACATCATCTGTCGTGAGATCAGATAAAAAAATATTCTTTTTTATTCCCACATCATATTTCAAGAGGATAAGATAAACACAAAGAATAATTTACCATAAATTCTTGTATATAGCGCCATCTATTATTTGTATCCGTAAACAGAGACTTGTATTACGAAGTCCTTTATTTCTCATAGTGAGTTACAACAACAAGCCCGTTAGATTTCCCAACAGGCGTATCTAGCACCATAATAAATAACTGCCGAAGGTAATCTCAATGGGGATTAACCATTCTTCCTTAAAGAAATACATCTTACTTTACAGATCTGTGTATTAGAGTTACACTATATCTTGCTGAGGAGGCCGAGGAATTATAGCATACTCCTTTCGTACATATTGTATTGAGGGTGATGTAAGAGTTGTTTGTTGATTCTTTGGTCTAGTGGCAGGGTTCTTAGGCTGTGACACCTTGAGGTCTTGAGTTTAAATCCTAAGTCGACGAATCCCTATTACATTGGAATTTATCGGGTAGAAAATCCAGTCCCAGAATCCAAAATTCAAACATATGTTGAGATTTGAACTTTGCACCTAGGATCTCACCGGTTTCTCAGTTTAAGTAAACTGTCACTAGATCAATGAGGCGAAAAAAAAACCACTAATTTGTAAATCCTTATAGGTAAAGGCCCGCGTAATTCCATCATTCAACCCGCGATTTCACCCCACGTTTGACAGCCTCCAAGATTTCAGAAAAGCAGTTTGATTACTACCACATTTTACGAAAAATCTCTTTACTTGTGTGAAACAAAATATTCCAGCGACATCAAATAATAATTCCCTCTGCCTGAAGGATTGGCTTAATGTTCAGGGATTTCATAATAAGGCTCCCGTATGAGGCTTGTAAGTTGTGACAAATGTGGCCAATATGAATGTTTCCAAGAGAGTTACGAGTTTTTACAAGTGGAATATTTTCGGCGGGGAAACTGTTGCTTTCCGATATTATACTGATATCCCGTAGATTTTATAAAAACGCTTTTGGCTCTACCATGCTGTAGGTACCTTTTTTACCGCTTGAATGGACCGGCTCGATCGGGCTAGTGTCACTATCTCATACAAAGTGGGCGTGAAATAAAGTTCGCTATTGTATTTCGGACTATGAGTGTGATTTCCTGTGTGAGACCTAAATCCCCGTCCTCTTCTGTATTCACATTCTTAACCTCTAAGACCGGCAACGCTTTCTTGATTTTATTAGTGTTGATGGTCGCCGGAGATTACTTAACATTAGGTGACCCGTAAGTTCGTTTACTGAATTAACAAAAAAAGAATTGGGACTACATCACTCAAAGAATCATCAACATCGGTCCACAATTGGCGGAGTTATGCGTGAACTTGCGACGAATTGAAAACCTCCTTTTTTGTAGTCGGTTAAAAAGGGTTGAAACTCATAACACATTATTTCACGTTATCAAATAAACTAATATTTGTTCCTGACCGGTGTTTATTTCTGAAACAAATTGGTGTAATACAGAGTAAAGGTCAAATCTTAACGAGCTGTAAAGGTCAGATGTAGATGTATCAAAAATTCATGAAAGGGAAATATTGAATGTTTCTAATTTAACTGCATTACAGCATTAATTCAGAGTCACTTTTTTTTATTAGCTTGAATGTCGAGACAATCAGGTCGCTCGCCTGATGGTAAGCGCCACGCCTACTCATAAACAGAAGCAATGCCACATAGAACTTTAAATTACAAAGCACTGTATGCCACTGGACTGCGCTCGTCACTCCGGGACATAAGATGCTAAGTATCATAATGCCCAGTATTTCACTGGCTTCAATGTCCAAACCAGGAAATAACAGTGCTTACACACTGTTGCTTAGCGGCAGAAATAGACAAAGCGGTGGTACCAACCCAGCCGGACTCGCATACGAGGGACCTACCACCTTGTAAACTAATTGGAGAGTGACTTATTTGAAGTGCAAGTGGGCCATAAACACCATAAGCCCAACCTTACCTGTACTTGATACACTTTGCTGATAATTGGACGAAGCAATGTCGAAAATTGGTTCTCGTTGTAGGTTGTGGGGGTCAGACGGCTTGTCCATATAATACCGTAAAATCTATGACACGCGAAGGCGGACCCGGATACTATGCCGGGCAGAAATAATTCGGGATGTATTCTACGAACCGAATCATATTAGAAAGCAGAGTAACGTTACATTCAGCAAATCAAAACGGACAGGCAGCTGGCAGCTGGTCTTGCTGGTAAAGTAATGTGGAAGATTGGAGAGACGCTGTCGGGCGTATTTACTGTTACATATACAATATGTAACAAAAATCCTGTTGGACGTTTTAACTGTCATATCAGAATCGATATTCAAACGTAATCAAATGACTCGCATACGAAAATGAGACTATAAAAATAATCATAATTATTTTATTGTTTGTGAACCTTATTTCGATTTATTATCTCTACATATCTCTGCAAGAGTGATGACTCGGAGCCAGAGCGAGATAGGAAGTTGCGGCGTCCACGTACATCAAACGCGCCGCGGCGCTCTTACTAGTTGCTCTGAGACACATCGAAATAATATGACAAGAAACGTAACTCAAGCAAAAAAATTACCTCACCAAAACTTTGTGCAAGGGGGCGGGGCTGTAAAAGTCTGTGCAACTTCATTTCGTTCATCCATTCATAAAAAAAATCATGATCTCTAGTTGACACTTGATATGTCTATTTTTTTGCGCGGTGCAGAACGTCGTATCTTGATCTAGAAATTTAATAGGTAATTGGACATTAACTTTTACGAAATATAGTTTTATTTAAAAGTTCATTAATTTTTGTAGCGTGTATGAGTGTTGCATTGGTAAGTGAGTGGAGCCCTTAGATTATAATAGGTATATAATCTAAGGTGGAGCCGTATTTTTGTCAGATTCATGTGCGAGTTATTGTTCTAGTTATTCTAGTCATGCTGAGACATGAGATATTAAGTTTTTTTAGTGGTAGAGCCATGCTGTTGACAATTTTGTATACAGCATGAATGACCGCTTCCCAATCTATAAATCTTTCCTTTAAGGTCAGCAACGCGTCCATGACTTTCAGCTATTGTGAATATTCATGGGCGGTGGAGAACACTTATAATCAGATGCCCAAATTGCTTGTTTGTCAGCCTCTGTTATAAAAAGTCTCAACGCCTAGTAATTTCACTGGTGATGTTCTTCAAATCCGAGCAGTACATTGCATATACACTGATGCTTCGTTGCATACAAGAAAGGATAGAAAAAACTGCGACTGAAACAGGCTTTGTAAAATATTTAGGTCTTGGTATTTCCATTCCAACTATGTCACAATCAGGTCGAGGTATATTTAGTGACGTATTTGAAATCGCGGCGAACCTAGTTAAAAATGAACTCTACAGCTGTACCGTTCAAAAGATTGTCGAGTGCGTGCATAAAGTCTACTAATTAGGCATCGTGTAGGGCTGGCAAATTGATATTTGGTTTCATTTTGAAGATATCGGGTATAGCATTTTTGATTCGTCCCATTCGAATTTAGATTTGTTTTTTTTTTTTTTTTTTTTTACTGCCTGGATAGGCAGACGAGCAAACGGGCCACCTGATGGTAAGTAGTCACCGCCGCCCATAGACTTCTGCAATGCCAGGGCACAGCAAAGCCGCTGCCTACCGTCGAAGGATTACTCTTTTTAAACCTCGTTTATAGAAGGACATGTCATAGCGCTCAGGGAACACCGCTGCAGGGAGTTCATTCCAGAGCTTGCACGTACGTGGTAAGAATGAACGCTGGAAACGAACCGCTGTTGTTCAAGTCGATTTTAGAATTTTAAAATAACAAAGAAAGAACATTATTTAGTGCACACAGTTTGAAAAACAAGACAACATAAGCTAAAATATTGCCTTGCACCAAATGGTTCAATTTAACATATCAATACTAAACAATAGTGTGTTTAATACTCAAGACAGGAAGGACTTCAATTATCAAAATACAAGACCTGCCGTCCAACCTTGTAGGTATAAATATATTATAAGTATTATCGTGTCTTCGCAATATCTGTATCGCTGAATGAGATGGTAAGCTCAGAATTCCCTTAATTGCCATTAGTTTCGAAGTTAGAAAAAATACAGTGGAGTTCAAAAATTAATCACAAAATGTCATTTCTAACTTGTAATTAAATGTCAACTTTCCAATGCTCTGCCCACTTAGTTTATAATTTGACAGCCCTAGCGTGTTTGTTGGTTGTTCATGAGTCGCGCTAGATTTCGATATATATTTGGAATATAATAAATAATCATTATATTATATAAGCATGCAATGGAGTCTGCAAACCTCATGACATGTTTTCATCGACCCATGATTAACTTTAGTTTTTTTTATGGCATAGGCCGGCAAACGAGCAAGTGGATCACCTGATGGTAAGTGATCTTCACCGTCCATGTACATCCACAATACCAACAGAATCATGGGCGATTTGCCGACCTTAAAAGAAAGGATGTCTTACTGACCCGTACGAAACGCAGCAGAAAGCGCTACTTTATGCCGGTTTTCTGTGAGGCAGTAGTAACGTCCCGAACGAGCCGGCCGTGGCTCTACCACTCATAAAACTTTACTTAATTCCTAACATCCAAAATTCATACTGATCACATGTCTATTTGTATCGGTGTCGGAATCGAACATACGGGCTTTTGTTTCATAGGCAACTATTCGCCGTTGCGCTATGGATGCTGTCACGGATAGATATATTACGTTCACTACAAACTAGGTTATAGGTCTCTCGTATGCCAGAGGCCGCCGGCGTAGGTGCCAACGCTTCGTCTATCTCTGCCACCAAGCAACAGTGACAAAGCATTGTTGTGTATCGGTTTGAAGGACATTGAAGCCAGTGAAATTACTGGGCATTATGAGACTTAAGATCATATGTCTTGGCGAGAAACCACGTGAAGGACAGCTCACTGCCACGGAGTACTTGGTAATTTAAAGTTATATGTGGTGTTGCTTTTGTTTATGGGCAGGCGTGGCGAGCCACCTACCAGTATCGTCATTCAAGTATATTAAAATAACTAATGCTCTGAACAAAAATAATTGAACTAACTACTAAGGTACAATAATTATTATTTTATGTTGTAAATGAACTTGTTCCGAGCTTAGAGGTTTAAATTGTCAAGATTTAATCTTCGTGTGAAATTTTACTGCAGTGAAAATGTATAACACGAAAAGTTAAAAAAGAAACCTCGGTGTAATTGAATATTCGAGAGGTAGAGCAATACATTTTTATATATATGCACTCACGCCTGAATTCCCCGAAGGAGTAGGCAGCGGTATAACTAGTACCCACATTTCGTAGTGTTTATTTCCGTACCATGATGTGATAGGAGACGACCTCATCGCCATACCGGCAACTTTTTTTTCCAGTCTCCGGGCTGATACAAAACATTTCTTGATAAACAAACCCAATGTCACTTTACCAGACCCGGGGATCGAACCAGAGACTTCAGCACAGCGTATCTAGTACGCATTACATCTGCGCCACCGAGGCAGTCATAAATTTTTCGGCTGGTTTAGAACCTGCGACTTTCATCTCGACGGTTTGTACCATACGCTGCTGCGCTATTGCTACTTTAATAATGCTGAAGACAAATAAAACAAACCCATTTTATTTGTATGCTACCCAAGCTAAGACTGAAAACAGTTTACAAGAAATGATTGGTTTTTTTATAGCACTAGGGGCTTTGCCCATGTTTTTCCACAAACCATAAAATAAAAAATAAAACTTAAAGTCGGACCAATATGAGACATATCTTACTTTCTTCCCCACATTATTCTGCATCGATTGGTATCGGTCTCGGCCCCATACCCCCAGCGGTTTCGGAGGAGAGAGCGTGACAAGCTTTTGGCAGCGGTGGCGGCGGCGACGCCAGTTACTTTTTTTTAGAATAGAGATTGACTGCAAACAAACAGAAATGCATGTGACTGAAATGAGAATGTTACGTTGGTCAGGGGGCGTCACGAGAATGGACCAAATTGAAAATTAATTTATTAGTGGGACCTTTAAAGTCGCAGACATTCGTAATAAAATACACGACAGCCTCCGTGGCGCAGTGGGCGAGTAGCCGGCTGCGAAGCGTGAGGCCGTGGGTTCGATTCCCACACTGAAAAAATGTTTGTGTAATCCACAAATATTTGTTTCGGGTCTGGATGTTGTGGGACCGCAAGTCCCTCGTAGTGTCCGATACCCACGATACAGGTTAACCTAGTGTGGGATCGGGACTATGTGTGTGACTGTTGGGTGTATATATTTATTATTATTTATTAAAATGCGAGAAAGTCGCCTGCGATGGTTTAGGCATGTCGCGCCGAAGCGACGACCATATGACCAAGAAGGCCATGGCCATTGATGGGGAGGGCAAAAGAGGAAGAGGTCGCTCACCAATAAACTGGACTTCGACAATAAAAAACGACCTACTGACACAAGGTCTAACGCCCGATATGGCAGAAGATCGCCAAAACTGGAGACTGAGTGTTAGATGTGCCGTGTGTGTAAGTAAATGAGATAAAGGCAAGGAGGAACAGGTTTCCACCGCCCATGATAATATCAGAAGAATCATGGACGCGTTTCCGACCTTAAAAGAAAGGGATAATTAAGGGATTGGGAAGGGGAAGGGAATTTCAACCTTCGATATATCACTCACCGTACGAAATGCAGCAGTAAGCCGCTACTGTTCGACGGTTTTCTATGAGACAGTCCAGAACCGGTTTAACCGGCCCTTTCATGATCTAGACAAAACTGTCTACAACGTGGCTCTAGCACGCTGAAAAGACAGATATATCTTGATAAAGTCTCAGTCAAAGACTTCAATGTCTACTACTAGACAGGCTGTTTAAAATTGCGTCATAACGCGGGAGTTTGATAGCTCACAGACAGAGAGCATGATAGGGGTTCTAATGGAGAATAAGCGAGATGGTAAGATTGAGTTACGGGCAGTTGACCGCAACTTAGTGGTACAATTCCTATGTACCGCGCAGCTAGTCTAGTAGTATACATTAAAGTCTTTGGTCGCAGCATACATTTTTAATTCTTTACCGACATCAAGAAGCCACAAATGAATTTAAAAAACGAACAGTGTAATTTCGTTGAAATAATGAAATAAACCCCAGAGACTTCCATCCCAGTCCTTGCATTATTAAATAAAAAGGTAAGCGATAAAACACATTCGCGTCTGAGGCAAAGGCAGTAGTTATATACAGCCACACTAAACCTAGGGTCCGGCTGTTTGTTACCGCACTTTTATTTACCGTAAGACAAAATTTATGACCACTCAGGAACACGTTACGACCAATTTATAGACTGTAACAGGCAAAACGATGTTAGTTGCGCTTAACTCGCGCACTGGGATGTTTGCTCCAATTGTTTACATGTTTTCAGCTGAGATAACAGTTTAGTACACTTGCAAAAACAAATTAACCCGCGTTTAGGCTAATTCCAGATTTAGGCCGCCTTGCACAGCAAAACTTATTCGTATTTAGCCACTAAACATGTGTACAAAAATTCAAATCGTGTAATTTTTTTATATTAGTAGCATCAGTGTGTAAGCACTGTTGTGTTCCAGTTTGCAGGACATTGAAGCTAGTGAAATTACTGGGCATTATGAGACTTAACATTTTATGTCTGGCGGTGACGAGAGCAGTCCAGTGTCATGCAGTCCTTTGTAATTCAAAGTTCTGTGTGGTGTTGCTACTGTTCATGGGAATGCGTGGAGCTTACCATCAGGCGAGAGACCTGCTCGTATCGTCATTCAAGCTAATAAAAAACACTGGAGTGTACCTGCTACATTGTTATACCCGACCGGATAGCAACCATCGTACACATGGTGAAAAACCCGCTAAAGTGGCTCGACAAAGCTAGTCACGTTCCGGGGTCAGCCAGTGTAACTTTCAGTAACAATTAAATTTATTAACTTTAATTTTGTTTCTGAATAAAATGAATCATGTTTAAACACTGCGCAGAAAATATGGATGCGTAGAAACAACTAATCATCTAAAGATTATATAAACACAGTCCTCGAAAGAAAACTTTACCTCTGCAAGATAGAGTGAGAGATATAAATTTGAAGTAGATTAGAAAAAGATGCAAGACGTGAATAATTCATGCATAAGCATTACTAGGTCCGTACTTACAGATCTTTTGTTCAATATATTCGAAATTAGTAGACAATGAACATTTGTTAAAGCCGCATTTTATTAAGGTACTGTTTATTACTCATTCATAAGCTCATGCTTTTATTCCCGAAGGGGTAGCCAGAGGTGCAGCTAGGGCGCTATCACACCGGAAATAAGCTCGAAGAAACGGTAAGTCTATCGCCATACCGGGCACAAATCCTAATCCTGGGCAATTTGAGTGGTAGAGCTACGCTTTTGACAGTGTTCTGTACAGCACGAATAGGGCGGCTCGACCGGGTCGTTACCACTATCTCACAGAAAACCGACGTAAAGCAGCAGCTTCCTGCTGCGTTATATACGGTGAGCGAGATATCCGGAGGCCCAAATCCCTCTCCACTTCTTATACAATTTCATCAAGGTCGGCAACGCGCTCATGATTCTTTTGATATTTTGGGTGTACATGGGCGGTGGAGATCACTTACCATCAGGTAACTTAATCGTACGCCGGACTATACTTAAAAAAAAATGTGTTTTTTTTCGAATCGTTCAATCTAGAATAGATTGTAAGCAATCTGAGGCTTTCAATTATATGAATAGCTCCCAGACATTTGAAGCTCATCGATTTTGTCTAGCGTATGCATTATTCATAATAAAGTCTACTGACACCGATATTTGCACTACTTAAATTTCTAATCTACATACACTCCTTGAATAATGTTCTAGTTTCATTATTGTGAAGGAATATAACGCATAAAAATAGGACGATTTGGTGTCCTGCGATGCAAATTCGGATAATGAAAGGAAAATTACATTCGATGGGTTCCAAGATCTTCCTGGATAGCTCTTGCAAATGATTGCCGTATAAAATATATAATACTAGACTGTCAGGCGCGTTTTCATCCGCAACATATAATTAATAGTTTGAACCCGATTGCAGCACCATCTATCGGGTTCAATTGTGAATCTAAACCCACTCAAATTCTCAAACACACACAAAAAGTTTCATCAAAATCGGTCCAAGCCGTTGATTTTTATATATAAGAAGAATTAAATATAATAGATAAGAACAATGTTTTTTTATTAGCTTGCGTGACGAAACGAGAAGGTATCTCGCCTGGTGGTACCCCGCCTATCCATAAACAGAAGCAACACCACACAGAACTTTGAATTACAAAGCACTGCATGGCATTGGACTGTGCTCGTCACCCCGAGACATAAGATGTTAAGTCTCATAACGCCCAGTAATTTCAATGTCCTTCCAACCGAAACACAACAGCGCTTTCATACTGTTGCTGAGCGACAGAAATAGACAAAGCGGTGGTACCAACCCAGACGTCCTTGCACACGAGAGACCTACCACCTTGTAAAATGAACATACGCACTCACGCCTGTAATCACCGAAGGGGTAGGCAGCAGGTGTAACCAGTACACCCACATTTCGCCGAGAGTATCTCTGTCCCATGATGTGATAGGGGATGCGAGCCTATCGCCATACCAGGCACAAATTACAGACTCCGGGCTAGTACTGAACGTTTTGTAATAGAAAAACCCAATATCACTTTTACCCGACCCGGGGATCGAACTCAAGACCTGAGCATCAGCCTCAGTCGTAACGCGTAAGCATTACAACTGCGCCAACGATGTAGTCAAATGAAATATGAAAATGAAATATGGCTTAATTACGTAACTTTGTACCTTTCAATGAGCTACTATGAAGAATTTTTTACCACGTGTACGGGGCTATCTAGCTGGACACAAATATGTGTTTAAAACTTTATCAACTATTCCAGATATCTAATCAATGGTTAGGTAACTAAACCGTTGCCAAAACTATCACCGGTTAACCGTTAGCGGTCGGTAACCACATATGCCAATGGAACGTGGACAACAGACTGACAAACATAACTACTATTGTACTGTTTCACAAGCTGTTGTTTTTATGTATATTGACTAAGCATTTGTGGGAGACAAAAACATGTAGTATAAAGACAATGTAGATTTTAGTCGATTTTTTACGTAACTGTGCTAAAAAGTATGTGCTTTCAGGGTTACGTAGCTAAATGGCAAAAACGGATCCATTATAATTTCGTCATGACCGTCTGTCCGTTTGTATGTTACAGGCATTTTACTCGGAAACTAGCACTTAGCACTATATAGATGAAATTTGGATGGTAGGTGTATTCTATGAAACGCTATACAAAACTGTAGTGAAATTAAGAAAATTGGAGTGGCTCTCCATACACGTAACTGAGGGATGTTTTTTTCCATTGCACTTAAGCATGTATAGTATCATCAAATAAGTCCTTAAAATGCTGTCGTTGGTTTGTGAGATATGCGTGTATATTTACAATTCTCTTTAATACTACATTCAATACCGCAACTATAAGCTCTTTTTTATAGAAATGACCAATTAACTTATGCTAATAGGGGGCTTAGCAGGTAGCATATGCAATACGAGATGGTTTTCTCGACTCGTTTTGTCGTGAAAAACAAGTTTTATCTGAGGGGCTAGCACGGAAAACTATCGAAATCGTAATGTAAAGGTATCGAGGGCTCGATAGATAATTCCTTAAATATCATTGGTCTATATTCCATATAAATTAGTTGCTTTTACGTACGATAGAGGCGCTGTACTAAAATCTCATAGAAATTGTTGTCGATGACAGCTCGAATAACTTTTCGCAAGTTTCCGTGCTAGCTAGCCCCTCTGGTTATCTATATCTCTATCTATACTTACATCATTGAATAGAATACTGGATACTTTATGTCAAAAGTAGAGAAAATAGTACTTTCAACCTCTCTGTGGTGCTTTTTCTACCCTAACATGACGACGTAGTTCTACCCGAGATATTTGTCGTCGATGGTTATCTCGCGCACGCGAGATATGTCGTGTTCCTTATGCTAACCCTGCAGGCACAAGATTTTTTTTAATTATGTATTTTGAATATTTTTATGTAAACACACAATTTCATAGTCTAGACTTTCTCGTTAAAGCCTATATATACCTATTTATTATATCCAGTCATATGGAAAATATAGGTTTACGATACGATGAATTAAGCATTATGGAATAAATGAACTGTATTGATAGTTTTTTATATGGTTTAGGCAAATGGAAATTATTGTAATGGAAACTATAGTTGACAACAAGACCTCAAGGTCAGCAGATATTAATTCAGGGTTCAGGTTCCCTTCTAACAGTAAATGAGTATGAGTATTTTTATATTAGAGAGATTACATTAGAGATGAGTATTTTTATGGGATAAAACGTAGTCTTTGTCCTTCCCTAGAGTTCAAGTTTTCTTCGTACCAAGTTTTAGAAAATAGATTCAGTGGTGTAGCCGTGAAAACGTGAGAAACAGACAGACTAACAGAGTTATTTAAATATTTATAGTAGTATAGAATGGATGAGTAAATCTATATATTATATATAAAAGCGAAATACCACTCACTCACTGATTAATCACGATTTCTCAAAAAACGGTTGAATTGATTTGGATAAAATTTGGCATACAGGTAGAACAAGACATGAATTAGAACATAGGCAACTTTTATCCCAGAAAAAGAGTTTTACGCGGGTGGAGCCGCGGGTAAATGCTAGTTAAAGATATAATTATAATACCTCAGTATCAATTTATAGTATAAAAAAAATTCGCTATCTGCGGCTGTCTGTCTACTTGTCCGCATAGTTTCCGGATTTAGATACCGTTTTCACTATCATTTAGAGAATTTATTTCGGAGGGTTTATATGTATATCACGCTATTACACATGGGAGCAGGGCTGTAACATGCGTGCATTGAAACCGCGAGAGTCAGCTCTCTTTCATTAAATTATTTCTCTTATTATATCTCGTAATATTCACAAAAAAAAACAAGATTTTCTAAGTATCATAGCAAATGGAAATCAGTTGTCTCTGCCTACCCCTATGGGAAACAAGCGTGAGTATGTATGTATGTATTTTCTAAGTGACAATCGTGATTTCTTAGGTATACGCGAATATTACACATTGAAATAAAACTAGTTTATACGGATTTTATCGCGGTTTAATTTTTATTTTAGTCCCGACGTTTGGAAAGCTTTTCAGCCTTCGTGGTCACGGGAGAGACTGACCTCTCTCGATAAAATAAAAATTAAACCGCGATAAAATCCGTATAAACTAGTTTTATTTCAATAAGTGACAATCGTTTTATGCCTACTTTATTTACATTGTTTTACTAGGTGGTAGGTTTAGGTATGTATCACCGCTTTATCTATTCTGCCGCCACCCAACAGTATATAGGCACTGCTGTATTCCGGTTTGAAGGACATTGAAGTCAGTGAAATTACTTGGCATGAGACTTTAAATCTTGAGTGTACCATGTGCCGATGAGGTTGACTTGAGGCTTAAGATGATGGTAGCCCATTTACACCCCCCCCTTTTTATTATATGCCCCTTTACGACCTAAAACAACAGAAACACGTACAAATTATATTATCTTTGCGTAATTAAATGTAAATACACCCACATTCGTTTTCATTTCGGGTCATAAATGGAAATGTGAAATACATATACGCACTCACGCCAGTAATCCCCGAAGGGGTAGGCAGAGGTGTAACCAGTACACCCACATTTCGCCGAGCGTATCTCCGTCCCATGATGTAATAGGGGGCGAGCCTATCGCCATACCGGGCACAAATTCCAGACTCCGGGCTGATACTGAGCATTTCTTAATAGAAAAACCCTATATCACTCTTACTCGACCCGGGGATCGAACCCGAGACCTCAGCGTCAGTCGCAGTTGTAACGCAGTCGAGAAATGCTAATTAACGGACGAAGCATACAGGAAGGATAGAAGGCACGCAAGAGGCCGTCTGGGTTGGTACCATCGATATGTCTATTAGTGTCGCCAAGCAGCAGTGTAAGCAATGTTGTGTTACGATTTGAAGGATATTGAAGCTAGTTAAATTAATGGGCGTTATGAGATTTTTCCTATGTCTTCTGGTGAGCGCAGACAATGACATTGCAGTGCTATGTTTTGCCATGTGGTGTTGATTATGGGCAGGAGTGGCGCTTAGCATCAGACTAGCAATATGCTCGTTTAGTCAATCACGCAAATAAAAAAACTAACTTGCATTTCGAACGGTGAGTAATATGTCTTAAGGCCACATTCCTCCTCCTCTTTCCAATCCCGTAATTATCCCTTTCCTTTAAGGTCAGCAATGTAGTGTTAGCCATACGCTACATTGAAAAAAATGGAATGCCAGAAAGGCAGAAAAATTTCAGAGGGAAAATGGCAATCTTCAACGGATAACAGCGAACGCAGCGTGATTCAGTTTTGACCTTAGTATTATTTAAAAGGTAGAGCCGTGCTTCAGCCAGCTTGACTGAGGCTTATTATCGTTAAATGACGAGACGAGCAGGTCGCTCGCCTCATGATAAGCATAACGCCTGGCCATAAACAGGAACAATATCAACTAGAACTTCGAATTATAAAGTACTGCATGACACTGAACTACGAAACACAACAGTGCCTACACACTACTGCTTGGCGGAAGAAATAGAAAAAGCGGTAGACCAAACCAAACGGCCTCTCGCATACGAGTGACCTGCCACCTACCACCTTGTACTACCATTTAGTTTCAAGAAGTAATTCGATCTCTAAGGGGAAATCTGGGATGAAAGACTTAAACTTCGCTAATTATGCACCGATTTAAAGTTATTTGCTTCAATAAAATACGGTTTGTATTTCATTTAACACCAATTGTATTTCTTAACGTGCAAATAACCAAAAGAGCTTAAGAAAAAGCTTTTACTTCTAAATCAGAAATACACTTTCATTTTATTTACATGTTTACATAGTAAAATTCATCGGTTAAATTAGATTAAACTCTACAAGGAAGTTAACAAATTCATGATAGAAAATGTATCCGACTTCGCGGTAGTGGCTCAGCCTTAGGGCCATTGCATTACGCCCGCTCTAACAGATTGTATCTGCCACTTGGACGTAACTGCAGGAAATTCAATTTAATTTGAAAAACTTTATAGATACACGTGTTTGGAGAGATTTTATCCACGTTGGCTGGTTTTAAAGTGGGAGAATTGCGATAGATTTTAAGGTCCATTTTCAGTCGCGTCGAGCGTCAGATGATGGCGTCAATGACGTGGTCGTCTGTTTATATCATACTGAAGGTGTCGGTGAGGCAGTGCGTTAGTAACGTTGCCTTTTAATGGCATCCTATACATTTATATAGTGCATAATATAATCACGCGGCGGTATTGTCGCTGCGTCACTGAAGGACGTGTCTGAGGTTTGATGCAAGCCTAAGAAGCCCTCTTAGGCCAGCTGGTGGAAGAAAGGCCTAACCCCTCTCGTAACTTGTGGAGGCCCGTGACCAGCTGTGAGACAGTGTATAAAACAAGGGCCATAATATTATTAAATTACCACAGTCGGTAGGACTCATTTCATAAAGCTTAAATAAAATATAGCAGTTTCTTCAACCACTGTATTTGTTTTATTAACCTGAATGATGAAACGAGCAGGTCGCTCGTCTGATATGCGTCACGCCTACCCATTAACAGAAGCAATACCAAAATAACCATGAATTACAAAGCATTACATGGCATTGGACTGAGCTCTCCGAGACGAAAAATGTTAATGCCCAGTAATTTCACTGGCTACAATGTCCTTCAAATTGAAACACACCAATGCTTACACATTGCTGCTTATTAGCAGGAATAGACAAGGTGGTGGTACAAACCCAGTGGCCTTAGCATATGAAACACGACATATCTCACGCGCGAGAGAAATAACAATCGGCGACAAATATCTCGGGTAAAATTGTTAACGTTGGATAAAATTACATCAATTTTTAGAGTGGTAGAGCCACGCTGTAGACACTTGTGTCTACAGCACGAATGGGCCGGCTCGTCCGGGTCGTTACCACTGTCTCACAGAAAACCGTCGTAAAGTAGCAGCTTGCTGCATCGTTTCGTACGGTGAGTGAGATATCCGAAGGCTCAAATTCCCCTCCCCTTACCAATCCCTTAATTATCCCTTTTCTTTAAGGTCGGCAACGCACCCATAATTCTTTTAGTATTGTGGGCGTACATGGGCGGTGGAGATCACTTACCATCAGATGACCCACTTGCTTGATTTGATTGTTTGTTTGTTTGTTTGCATTGAATAGGCTCCAAAACTACTGAACCTATTTGAAAAATTGTTGGGAAGCTACTCTATCCCCGGGTGACATAGGCTACTTTTTATTCCGGAAAAGGCACGAGCAAAAGCTAGTAATTAATAATTTAATGGATCTATAATATATAACTCAAACAGTAGCCTGCATCGAACAAGATTGGTCTATAAGTTCTAGAAACTTCATTCAAAGTGAAAACAAGAATCGTATCGACCAAGTCGTGCTCAGGTGCTTGTGGTTTGCGAGATGAATTAGAATTGCTTTGAATTTATACTTGGAGCTGAAAGCTGGGTTTTGCAAGGCTGGGTTGTGACGTAACTGGTGTTATAAATGGAAATAAATGCTGATATTTTTAGGCAGTTGAAAAGACAGAGCAGTAAATCTTGTTTTTAATTCTTTGGGCTACATTAATGAGTTCGGCAGTACTTTATACAAATATCTGAGTGGTGTTTTTATGAGAAGGAGTGGCGTTTATCATCAGTGACCTGTTCGTCTGGTTATTTAGTCAGCTGTATAAAAGAGAGTTTAGGTGGATTTGGGCCTTTGGAAATGTACGAAATTGTATTGTAAATGAAAATGTCATTGTACGTAACGCAACAGCAACCTGCTACTTTACATCATATTTTTGTGAGACTGGTATACGTGGTGGAGGACTACCATCCGATCTGACCCATTCCAACTGTAGATAAAACTGTCTCCGAGGTGGTTATACCACTTTATGTAACTCATATCTCAACAGTGATGAAATATACGTCGATAGGACTGCCTCGGTGGTGCAGTTGTAATGCGTACGCGGTATGACTGCTGTGTTGAGATTTCGGGTTCGATCTCCCGGTCGGGCTAAAGTGATATTGGGTGTTTCTATCACGAAATGTTTAGTATCAGCCCGGAGACTGGAATTGGTGTATCTCATATCATCTCAGTTTGTTGCCGAAATCTTTTGGACGTAGACCTCCCCATGTGAACGCCAATCATCCACTTTATTTATTTATGTATGTATGCTACTTACTAGCTTTTGCTCGCGGCTCCGCCTGCATGAACGGCTTTTATGCACCGTTTTTTAACAAAAAATATAACCGACTCAAAACATTAAAGCTAAAATAAATCTAGACAATTTTAAGTCGGTGATATCAACCATTGACTATTAAACTACAAAACCATTGACTCTTAAATTGTTTAGTTTTATTTTTATTGTTTAAAGTTTTCATTATCTGCATGTGATTTTGTTGAATCATAAAAAAACAGGGCTGTCTAGAAACACTTCGCTTTAACTACTCTTGACATTTCACAAGTGCGTACACAAATTAAATTCCTCACATACCAAAACAATGACACTGAAGCTCCCTCTATATTCGACGGACAGACATCCCGACATTACGTCTAACTACTATAGTAATTACTAAACACTAAGGAATAGGTGTTGTATTATCCGGAGGTAGGGTTGGCACTTGGCTCTCGCTATTTTAGTTTTTTTTTCATATATTGTATCCCGAAGGACAAGGCAGCGGTGCAACTATCCATGGTATCTAATCCACGGTTTGCCAGTTTATTTTGTACTTTCGAGAACCTGGTGACAATACTTCGATAATGAGAATAACTATTAGATATATACTTGTGCATCCTGATGGCTGGGTCGAAAGAGGGTACATATTACACTAGCTTTTGCTCGCGGTTTCACCAACGGAAATGCCATTTTCAGGAGTAAAATATAACTGTAGGGACACACATATATCATATTTCATGTGTAATACTGCAAAGAGCAGTTAATTGTATGTACGTAGTTTATAAGTTATTCAGTCTAATAAAAGCATTATTGGTGAGCAGACGTTTCCTTTAACACAGTTCGGTTTAGACTCCATTGCTACGTATATAAAATACATAGTAGATACGTACATTACCTATTTCCTAATACTGATCATGGTTTACCTATGTGCTTATTTTCATCTCAATCCATTCAGTCGTAATTACCAACAAATAATCAAATTTTTTAACTCGCAAACATTCATATTTTTCCAAATTTATATACGATTTGATGTTTGAACAGATTTGGTGCAGGTCGGCCTTATATTTGTATATTATATTTGGTATTTATATGGCCTTATAATTGGTGTTTAAGTACTCGAAATTGTGAAATAAACTCTAAACACCTTTTGGAGACATCGCTGATTCTAATTTCATCAGGATGAAGAAAGAGGCTTATTTTTTTGAGCTTTGTCACTTTCATATTTACTATGATCAGAGACAGCCCTAAAGCCAGTGCAAACTTGTCAACTGTCACTAATGAAGTGTTAGCGAACAGTTAGCGAGTTACATCGCTCGGAAGATGCAAGTTACCCCCACCCCGAGCTTTACCCCCACCCTGTCGGCTTGAGACATTACAAAGTTATTGCTCATTATGCCTTTAGTGTGTTATTTCTCTTATTTAGCTTTTGGGCTTGTAACATGTGAAAAGAGAATGGGCATGTTGGGCTACCCACTCAATGTGTGTGGTCAGTAAATTTAATCAGTGATAAAATTTACGTCGATAGAACTGCCTCGGTGGCGTAGTTGTAATGCGTACGCGGTACGACTGCTGTGTTGAGATTTCGGGTTCGATCTCTGGGTCGGGCTAAAGGTATATTGTGTGTTTCTATCACGAAATGTTCAGTATCAGCCCGGGGTCTGGAATTGGTACCCAGTATGTCGATAGGCTCGCCCCCTATCACATTATGGGATAGAAATAAGGTCGGCGAAATATGGATGTACTGGTTACACCTTTACCTTTCCCTTAGGGGATTACAGGTGTGGGTGCGTACACCGATAGAAAGATAAAAGAAATTAAGTTCTATTCTTGTTTTTTGACTTTACCGTTTAGATTTAAATCGTTCTTCCTGTATATGGTTGTAATATTGATAACACCTTTCTGCAACACCCAGTATAATAATGAAATAATTGTATGATATGGTCCCATTGGTCCTAAGACAACAAAATTCTACGCAATTAACGACCTTTTTGTAGGAGCAAAATACAACATGGCGACCGCAGTTACGTAATTTAAAAAACCCAACCCTCGTTGAGACGCACCAAACCGTTGCTAAATTAATTTTACCACAAAGAGGCGCGTTTTAAATACGGAGTTTAATTAAAAAGACTTAAGAAACACCGAGTGACGCAGTCTGAGGCGCTCATTACTCAAGAGACTAAGGGATTAAGTGCACCAGGATTGCATACTTTTGGGTACTATATTAACGTTTAGAACGATGGATTTACTTAATAATGAAATAGCTTTTGCTTGCGGCTGCCGCCCGTGTGAACTGCCTTTTCTGGGATAAAAATTAGCCTATGTTCTAATCCAGGCCATGATATTCCTGTGTGCCAAATGTCATTGAAAACCCTTAAGCCGTTAAGGCGGCGTGATTGATTAACAAACATTAACAAACTATAACATTTATAATAATAGTAGGATAGTAGAATGTTAGGATGAAAGTCGAGTTTGCACGTCTGTCAATTTGCACTAATAACTGCATAATGATTAGGTAGTATAGTACGAGAAGTTGAGAATGTCGTTTCTCCATCTCTTCCTAGGTCGCCCACGTCGTCGGTAACCATCGGTTGGTGACCAGTCTAATATTTTTGGCCCATCTGTCTGGATTCATTCGACATACATGGCCGGCCCAGTCCCACTTAAGCCTGGCGGTTTTCATACCAACGTCTGTAAGACCTGTCATGGAACGCAGGTCGATGTTTCTTACATGGTCTATAAGTTTTATATTCATAATGTTGCGCTCCATTGTTCGTTGGCATACAGACAGGTGGGACTTTTGATTTTTAGTCAGGGACCACGTCTGAGCACCATAGGTTAGAACAGGCAGGGTGCATATGTCCATAATTTTTCTTTTAAGGCAGATAGGTATATCACCTTTGAGGTAATCTTTCAAAGACCAGTAGCTCCTCCAAGAGTTTTGAATTCGTCTTTCGACTTCTTTGTTTTGTCAAGTATTAAAACGAATTTAAAATGTGTGGATAAATATCTGTCAAAATTTAAAATCGACCAATGAACATATAACAACTTATAGTTGTCGCACGGTATATCTTTTAGAAAACTACTACGTCATTGTATACGAAAAATGATCATTTATTAAGTTAATACGCTTCCAATATAATCCTCTAGGGGGGGTTTTCCGTGTACGGATCTGCATAAATCCATGGAAGATCTGTGAAAACACGATTTATAATAAACTATCTGTAAATAAAATATAGGGAACGGCTATTAGTGGACAACGCCGTCCACTATGTGGAGGTCAAATAATACCTCCTATTTTACACTTTATTGATGGCTAATCTATTTTTCTCTATTGTTACAGATAAATACATAAGTGAAAGTGGAAATGCAATTAGTTGAGGCGCGTTTGTGACGTCACGTTTATTTAGACCGATGCATTGTGCGCAGTGACACTAGTGCCTCGATAGTTCCCGCCAAAAAGAGACAAGATGGCTGACCCCGACGCCTTCGATGATGAGGTAATACTTATTTTATTTCTTATTGATGTTGAACATTATGTAATTGGATTAGGGAAGAAAGGAATGATTTTGATACGGCTTAAATATAGGATGAATGGCAATAAGGTCAACATGTTCAGGGACTTAACATATGCGACATGAGATAAATTTCTCATTTTGTTTTTACTTGCACACATACGCACTCACCTGTAATCCCCGAAGGAGTAGGCAGAGGTGTAACCAGTACAGCCACATTTCGCCGAGCGTATCTCCGTACCATGATGTGATACGGGGCGAGCCTATCGCCATACCGGGCACAAATTCTAGACTCCGAGCTGATTGATACTGAGCATTTCGTAATAGAAAACCCAATATTCACCTAATATTTTGTCGTGAAAAAACATTTTATCGCTTTTGCTTTATGCTTATTGACGATAACATGGTTGCATCGAAGACTCGACTTATGCCAAAAGTAAAAATAAAGTACATATAAACTAGAAAAAATAATACTTTCTACCTCCCCGTGGTATTTTGTCTACGAACTATAACCTGATGACGTAGTTGTATCAAATGTTGACATTTTTATCTGAGATATATGTCGTAGATAGTTTTCTCCCTCGCGCGTGAGATATCTCGTGAGCTTATGCTAAGTTCATGAGTCTTCTGGTACTACGAGTGTTCGTGGGCGGTGGAGATCACTTACCATCAGACGACCCACTTCCTCGTATGCGGGCAATAACCTACCTCCTTTTTGAAGTTAGTTTAAAATCTACAAAAACAAACTAAAACCACCTCGTTAAAAATATGGAGTATCAGCCGACTACGTTTTAAATAAATACGAAAACAATATTGCAATTCGGAAAAAGCGTAGCATATTCCACACGATATTTTTTATCGAGGCGTATAACTGCGTTTTGTTGAGGACGGCGGTCGGGGTCGAAATATATGACGACAGAGGGTTGCCATATATCATATATCGGTAATACAGTCTTTTTGTATTGTTTAAAGATTACGGATTATAAATGGCTATAGATTAGTGTGCTTTAATATTTTCACGGTTTCAAATTCGCGAGTATTATTTATTATTTCTTCATACGACAAAGTACTTTAAGATCACGCCTAGGTAGAGGTGCAACTACTGCACCCAAGTTTCGCCGAGCTTATTTCCTAGTCACCTAGTCGGTAGGCTGCAGCCTGGCTGTGCTCTGGCATAGCTGAGGTCCATTGGCGGCGGTAACCACTTACCATCAGGTGGGCCGTCTGCTCGTCTGCCTATCTAGGCAATAAAAAAATAAAAAATAAAAATAGTACTTACTCTTACAACTATAAAACATTTACACCAGGTTTCTGAAAGGCTGCTCAATTGTACATTCAACTAACAGAACTTTGATTTGACATCGCTGTCAAATCAATTCGAGTTGCTGAAACTTTATTTAGTAAAAAAAAAAAAAAAACTGATCTCTCTTTAGTATCGTTTGACATACGATTTTTAATATTAATTTGAAAGATATGTTAGCTAACACCTGCGTCAAATCAAAGATATTTATCACGCTTCTAGCAACTCAAATTCGACTTTACATGAGATTTGACATTTGATTAGTTAATTTTACATTGATCAGCCTTTCAGAAACCGGGCGTTTATAGAGTGATATATTGTGCAACTTATCACATAAGTAGCATTTGCTAGCGGCTCCGCCTTCGTGAATACCTTTTTTTAAATATTAGGATAAAAATAACCTAATATATCCTAATCCAGGTCTACCTCCGTGGCGAAGCGGGCGAGTAGCTGTGTTACGGGAGGCCGCGGGTTCGATCCCCGAAGCGAGACAAATGTTTGAGTGATCCACAAATATTTGCTTAGGGTCTGAGTGTTGTGAGACCGAAAGTCTCTCGCAATTCCTGATACCCATGACACAAGGCTTGTATCTTAGGATGGAGTCAGGACTTGTCTGTGACTGTTGGTTGGGGGTAGGTGGATTACCATCGAAATAAGATGACAAGAAACATAACTCAAGCAAAACAATGCCCCCACCAAAACTATGTGCAAGGGGGCGGGGCTATAAAAGTCTGTCTCTAGTTGACACTTGATACGTCTAATTTTTTGCGCCGTTCAAAACGCCGTATCTCGATCTAGAAATTTAATATTTAGACATGAATTTTTATGAAATAAAGTAGATTTTTCATTAATTTTTGTTGCGTGTATGAGTGTTACGTGTGATTACCTTTGCATGTGTAAGTAAGTGGAGCCGTATTTTTTGGCAGATTCATATGAGAGTTATCGTTCTAGTGATCTTATTTCGATGCGTATTACCTATGGGCCGAATTTAATCCAAATCCGTTATCCAAATTCAAAAACATCCAAACTTTATAATGTTAATAGGGTTAGAAGGATTAGAGCAAATACGGGAATCCATTATAGGATGGATGTTTATATTTTGTCCGTTAAAGTTTTAACGAACATTCAAATCAGATGTTGGCAGTATGCAGGCTGCCAACGCTTCATTAAGTGCTCGTTGAACTGGCCTTCCATTTGGCAACATTCTGCATTGGCGCAATTTGTTTAAATTAGGAAACTTTTTAAAAAGGTTGGCAACATTTTGGTCATAATTATATTAATAATAATAATAATAATAATAAGTCTTTATTTTCGGACAACAAAAATCCATTGTGTTAGTAGTACAAACAATTACTTAAAAACTAATGTTAGTGACAATAGCATATATTTATGTGCATAGTATGTGTAGACGACGAATAAGCAAAGCGCATTTGGGAACGACGAAAAATACAGGTGAATTCCCAACATTCGCAACTCGATTAAAAGTATACGTTTACTAAAGCTGGAAATGTAAGTATATTTAAGTTAGTTAATAATAATGTAAGGTTGTTTTAGCTCAATTGTTGCAATAAAATAATTGATCAAGCAAAGAAAAATAAAAGAAAACAGTATGGATCTAGAGTCTGTACACACATACATACGCACTCACGCCTGTAATCCCAGAAGGTGTAGGCAGAGGTATAATCAGTACACTCACATTTCGCCAAGCTCATTTCCATCCTATGATGTGATAGGGAACGCCTATCGCCATATCGGCTACAATTCCAGACTCCAGGCTGATTTCGAGCATTTCGTAATAGGAAAACCCAATATCACTTTTACCCGACCCGAGGATTGAATCCTAGACCTCAGCGCAGCAATCGTACCGCGTACGCATTACAACTGCGCTTCCGAGGCAGTCTAGAGTTTGTAGTGGCGATAATTTATATAATAATATTAAAAAGCTGGCAATGTTTAAATTGTTTGACTACTGTCATTGTTGTGCCGGATTGGATAGCGACTACCAAACACATGATAAAAAACCCGCCATAGTGGCTCGTTCAGGCGAGTCGTGATCCAGGGTTAGCCAGTCTATATCCAGTAACGTTAGGCCAGCCTAATTCTACCGACCGTTGAGAGTCACTATCGCAATGTAATGAACAATTGAAATAGATAAATATACTTTTTAGTTTGATAAAGAATCATACAAACACACATTTGGCGGTTATACGTTCGAAATAAGATAACTAGAACGATAACTCTCACACTAATCTGCCAACAAAATACGGCTCCACTTACTTACACATGCAAAGGTAAAATCACACGTAACACTCATACACGCAACAAAAATTAATGAACGTTCAAAATCAACTTTATTTCATAAAAGTTAATGCCTAAATATTAAATTTCTAGATCGAGATACGACGTTCTGCACCGTGCAAAAAAATTATATCAAGTGTCAACTAGAGATTATTATGCACAGACTTTTTTTAGCCCCGCCCCCTTGCACAGAGCTTTGTTGGGGTCATTATTTGCTTAAGTTAAGTTTCTTGCCATCTTGTTTCGATGGGTTATACATAAAAAACTAATAAAAAAAACGTGATGAATTGAGAACCTCCATTTTTACGTCGGTTAAGAATGATATAATATGAAGCCAGATTGTATATTGTGCTAGTAACGAAAAGGTTGTATGTTCACACATTATTTTGACCTACATGGCTACTTTGTTAATGTCAGGTTGTTTGCGCCAATCACTGTCATGAAATTATGCTAATGGTGGCAAATAGAGGCGTTTCTGATTCAGTAATAAGCCCAGTTAGCTAACTGAATATGTCATTACTGATCACAGAAGTGCATTACAGAGCATATGGTAGCTGTTAGACTAAAAAATAAATAAGCTAAAACCCAGAGCGGTAAAGCCACGCTGTAGATAGTTTTGTCTACAGCATGAATGGGCCGGCTCGTCCGGGTCGTTACCACTGTCTCACAGAAAACCGGCGTAAACTTGCAGCTTGATTCTGCGTTTCGTACGGTGAGTGAGATATCCGGAGTCCCAAATCCCCTTCCCTTTCCCAATCCCTTTTAATCCCTTTCTTATAAGGTCGGCAACGCGCCCATGATTCTTCTAGTATTGTGTGCGTACATGGGCGGTGGAGATCACTTACCATCAGATGACTCACTGCTCGCTTGCCAGCCTATGCAATAATTTAAAAAAACCCTAAACAAATATTTGTAAATTCCAAATGGCTGCACATGTTTACTTCAAACATAGCTTAAAGCAATCTCACTTAAATCAGGTTTCTAACAATAAAACCGCATTTTCGCTTAAAGTCGGCACGTTAAGACGTTGGTTCACTTGTGGCATCAATCTGTTTACGGCTTTCGCTTTATCATAGCTTCTTAATTCCTCTTATGAAAGCAACGACCTTCCAAAGACAGACAATATATTTGAATAAATAATGATGCTGATCCCCAAGTCAAGTCTTTACTGGTGTTTTCTCTTAGGATATAGTACCTTCACGAGACTTGATCAGTAAGAATATACTGTATAATACTCTGAAGAATTGTTTGACCTTATTCCTTCCTCACCTTTCCTTAATAGAACCACGCGTGCTGGCTTGCGAAACCATAGCTTCGTGGTCTCTTCCATCTCGGCTCGGACCAAGAGGTTCGCAAAATCGTATTTCTGTCGGACCATAAAGCTGTGGAATAGCTTGCCGGCGCACGTGTTTCCTCCTTCCTATAACTTGGGATCCTTTAAACGGAGTGTGAAGAAGCAACTAAGCAGGCCGGAATAATTCTGCCGATCTGCGATAGATTCAGTGTCTATCGTTGGTCGACAGTATTCATGGATTGCGCTATACTTACCATCAGGTGTATCGTAGTCACTTTGCCGATGCCGAGAGGATAAAAAAAATAAAAAAAATGCCATCGAAATAATTTGACAAGAAACGTAACCCAAGCAAAAAAAATACCCCACCAAAACTCTGGGCAAGTATAAATACTATAAAAGTCTGTGCAGCTCGTTCATTCGTCAATTCATAAAAATTGATTCATGATCTCTAGTTGACGCTTAAATACGTCAAATTTTTTGCGCGGTGCAGAACGTCGTATCTCGATGTAGAAATTTAATATTTAGAGATTAACTTTTATGAAATAAAGTTGATTTTTAACGTTCATTAATTTTTGTTGCGTGTGATTACTTTTGCATTTGTAAGTAAGTGGAGGCGTATTTTTGGCTGATTTATATGAGAGTTATCGTTCTAGTTATCGTATTTCGATGCTGTATGCACCAACTACTTACGTTTTGATTGCACTGAAAGAAATGTAGAGTAATGTTTTTCGTTTCAATCTATATGTACGTTAAATTATGTGTTTGCTTTATTGGTCTTCGAATAATACTGATGCCTAACGTGAAATTTTTAAGCCTCGTTTGAAAAAAGACATAGAGAGATATAGAGAGTCAAGTGGTAAAGCCATGCTGCAGACAGTTTTGTCTACAGTATAAATGGTTTTACTCGACCGGGTTGTTAAAACTATCTCTCAGAAACCTAATGTGAAGTGGCACGTTGCTATTGCAATTTGTACGGTGAATGAGATTATTGAAGGGCCCAGAAATCCCATCGTCTACGAACGGTTGGTATTACTTACCATCAGGTAACTCAGTTGGCCATTTACCGGCCTCTGTTATGAGAAAAAAAACTTGATTAATAACTATTTTTAGTACACCTACAAAATTCGCCTTCTAAAAACTGCTGTATATTATGAAATATTTACGGTAATACGGCAGCTGATAGACGCTATGTTTACGAGATTACATTGTGTAAACATTTAAAAATACGTGGGTCGAGATATGGACAAGAATAGATCAAATAGATCGAACGCCTACACTATCTTGAATCTTTATTAGCTAGGAATGAAACAACATTAAAATATAGCTACGAGTAGATCTCAATGAACTTGCTAGCTGATGTGACACGAAAGTAAAGAAAAACAGTAAAAGTTTGATTAGGTCCGAACTCATCGAAATTATATGTTTATAATACATACATAGGCACACACGCCTGTAATCCCCGAAGGGATAGGCAGATGTGTAATCAGTACACCCACATTTCGCAGAGGCTATTTCCGTCCCATGATGTGATAGGGGGCGAGCCTATAAACAGAGCCTAGAGCCTGTAGACATTTTTGTCTACAGCATGTATGGGCCGGCTCGTCTGGGTCATTACTACTCTCTCACAGGAAACCGGCGTAAAGTAGTAGCTTGCTGCTGCGTTTCGTACGTTGAGTGAGATATCTGGAGGCCCAAAACCCCTCCCCTTCCCAATCCCTTAATTATCCTTTTCCTTTAAGGTAGGCAATGCACCCATGATTCTTTTGGTATTGTGGGCGTATATGGGCGGTGGAGATCACTTACCATCAGGTGACCCACTTGCTCGTATGCCTATGCCATAAAAAAAGTTAAATCTGATAGCAATGCCAGGACTAAATTAAATAGAAGCCGCCGTCCTTAATGCTGATACGGACAAAGCCGTCACAAATACCCAAATAAAGCCATGTTTATTTAAAACTGCTTTGTAAACGAAAAAAAACAGGGTATGACTTATGGCGAAAATAGTTTTGGAAAGTACCAGACTGTCATGCGGGCGTAAGAGGCTTTGCGCAAATCCGCCTCAGGCGCGTACTGAAGTTAATTCCCGCGCTGTGTTTACTATCACTTCCTTAACTAGTTAAGTTTTGTTACGGTGTCAAATATTTAGTCGAAAGGAAAATAAAAAGACTTCTTATCCTATCTTTTAAAGGATGGTAAAAAAATGGTTGGCAGAAGGCTTTTTTACTTTTCGTGAAATTGACCACATCAAACTTGTAAGACAGACTACAAAAATTTGTATCAGACGCAAGTTTAAAGCAGTAACAAAAACACTGTGACCACTATTCAGACGCAGTAAGATAGAATCACTAAATTCTTACAGATATAATAAGATTTGTTTAGCACAGTTCTAAACAGAAAAGTAGGTAGTTAGATAAAAGATTGTGTCACGAATACTGAGATACCTGTGACACAGCAAATATTTTAATCCCTTCATGCTTCGACCTTCATGTGAGACTTGATTCCGCAAATCTAAGTCTACGCGACTGTTGTCTAACATTGTCATGTTTATAATGTAAAGCGTATAAATATATCATTTGCAAATAAAATATAATAAAGTATATTACTTTATAAATTAACGGCCCAAACTTTGTCTGGCATTAACAATTTTCATACGTACTCATTAGCAATGTCCGTTGCGGTAGCTTTTAGTGTGGGAACATATTACCTAATCTATATAGATTTTACAGCATTTTGAATAATCCATAGTATTAAACACGAAATCTCTCTATCTGTCTATTAGTATGGTTATAACTCAACAACAGCGATGCGTATTTTTTTAATTCATTTTGATGTTTCTATTTTCTAATTGTATTATTTAACTGGGTGCATATTTCAACTAGTATTCCTGTGGAAGATATCATAATACAAGAGGAGTGTTCATAATATATATTATAAGCATCTGGAGTTTAATTAATATTTTAAAACGACTTTGCAATGATCGAATAATGGTGTCAATTGATACCGACTTAACTAAAATAATACAACGTGTTACAGAAATGTGTGGTCAAATTTAAGCAACGTATAATCTACGATACAAGTATTTCAACCTCCGTAGTTACCAAATCTAATTGCATTGCTAAGACATAAATAAAGCATTTTCTTTTTATTGAATGAATAACATATCAATAATCGACTTGCAACTTTGGATAACTCTAAATGATAAACAGCTGAACTTTTGTCTTACTTCAGCACTGTTATTCTCAGTCATATACTTTACTTTATTAGACATGTGATACATCTTATCGATCTTAATAAACGAATTATTAAAATTAACGTGAGATATTTAAGATTCTAGATTGTGATAGGATCCGGTACATAAATACTCACTGTCAGGTACACCTGACAGGGTGAAGGTGAAGGGTCATCTACAGATGACCCTTAAAACATGACCACACCTTAAAACATGACGATCAAACAGATTGTCGATCTGTAGTACATGGCAGTTCTTGCGAATAAAAAAATAAATATTTAAGTCGTATCTTTTTAGATCATTAGGTACTATCTATTTGGAAGGAGTAATATATACATACATACATAGACTCACGCCTGTTTCCCATAGGGATAGGCAGAGACAACGGATTTCCAATTGCTACGACCCTTGCATACCTCTTTGGGCTCATTCACTCTCATTAAATGTTTCTTACATGCACGTCGGTTTAGGGTACTCCTGGCCTGGCCTTTCTCGGAGAGTACCTAATATATATAATTTAAGTTTAGTTCATGATAACGGAATTATACAGTGAATGATTTTTTTACACAATATGTTGTCTTGGTCCCACACTAAGTTAACCTGTTTCCTATAATATCGTTTCTATGGAATCTAATATTTATTTCTGCTTAACGTTGTCCCATCCGCTTTCTCGTATCATAGATTTAACGGTATTATATGGGGGCGACCTGCCGTCTGATACCTAGAACCTGCAACGTGAAACAAGTTCACCATTGCCTCGTCCATTAATCAGCAGAGTGTTCGTGCAGGTGATGCTATATGGCTAAACGGAATCTAATGCTAACGAATAGGTAAAAGTTGTATGACAATCTTTTTGATATTTCATAATCTGCATACCAGTTGTAAACTCAGTATAGAGACATTTATATAAAAAAAAAACACAAAAATAAAAAGACTGCCTCGGTGGCGCAGTTGTAATGCATACGCGGTACGGCTGTTGTGCGAAGGTCTCGGGTTCGATCCCCGGGTCGGATAAAGTGATATTGAGTTTTTCTACCACGAAATGCTCAATATCAGCCCGAAGTCTGGAATTGTGATCGGTTTGGCGATAGGCTCGCCCCCTATCTCATCATGGGACGGAAATAAGCTTGGCAAAATGTGGTTGTACTGGTTACACCTCTGCCTACTCCTTTGGGGATTACAGGCGTATGTAAAAATATTAAGATAAACTGCCGATTTATTTATTGCTCACAAGTATGAGTGACAGAATTTTCACGCAATAATAAATGAATGAAAGAAGTCACACAAAAGCCCGCAAATAATAAAGCCTCGTTATGAGTGACTTTACTTATGATGAAATATTAGGAAATATGTCTGAATGAGCTCTTTGAGGCGAGGAGAAAGGGTGTTAAGCCAAGAAAGTATGCCTTACATCGTCTGCCTTTGAACGAGCTTATCACTGAGTACATCTGGCATACATATTCAGGCGTGGGACGTCAAAAGGAAATTTATATGATTGCGACGCTGCGTGGGAGACCTTGTTGCATAAAAATTACCACTTTCTGTAGACATTGTTTTATGAGTGGTAGAGCCAAGCTGTAGACAGTTTTGTCTAGAGCTTGAATGGGCCGGCTCGTCCGGGTCGTTACCACTGTCTCACTGAAAACTGGCGTAAAGTAGCAGCTTGCTGCTGCGTTTCGTCCGGTGAGTGAGATATCCGGAGGCCCAAGTCCCCTTCCCCTTCCCAATTCCTTAATCCTTTTCCTATATGGTCGGCAACGCGCCCATTATTCTTCTAGTATTGTGGGCGTACATGGGTGGTGGAGATCACTTACCATCAGGTGACCCACTGCCTCGTTTGCCGGCCTACGCGATATTTAAAAAAAAAAACTAACATGAACGACGAAAAGAGCAGGTCACTCGCCTGATGGTAAGCGTTACACCTGCCTGTAAACAGAAGCAACACCACACATAACTTTAAATTATACAGCACTGCATGGCACTCGACTGCGTTCGTCACCCCGAGACATAAGTTGTTAAGTCACATAATGCCCAGTAATTTCACTGGCTTCGATGTCCTTCAAATCGTAATACAATAGTGCTTATACACTGCTACTTGGCGGCAGAAATAGACAAAGCGGTGGTACCAACCCAGACGGTTGTATATAGCAAATTGCTACTCGCCCACTGCGCCACGCACGGAGGCTGCCTATAAATAGTAAAAAATAGGAGTGGTCCAGAACCATGGGTGCGCGAGTCCGACTCGAACTTTGCCGGTTTTTTATTGAATTCTAAACCTTTGCATTGGTAACTCAAAGATGTGTGGTAATTATTCGCATCGTGTCGGCGAAAAGTGTGCGCGCATTCTCGGGACATTGATATCCTGTTCCACAAAATTTCGACAAGTCAAAGTGTCATAAGTGGAAATGTGATGACCTGAAAAGCATGACAATCATTAAATGATACAGCATACTATTTAAGTTATGGGCTCCGGCAATATTTGTTTTTAGCCCACTTAAAGAGTAGTTCCCGTATTTGACCCTTATGTATGTGTATGTAATCTTAGGTCCAATGCACGTGGTACACTCTGCTGATTAACGGACAAGGTAATGGTGAAACTTGGTTTCCGTTGCGGGTTGTATGGGTCAGACGGCATGTCGCCCTATATTGTACCAAATACCGTCAAATCGATGGTATGAGAAGGCGGATCCTGGTATTAAGCCGAGATATTGCCAGGCAGGAAATATGTATGTTTGTAAAGGTCGCGATTTTCTGAATATCGTCGCCATTTAAATTGCACGACCATCAAATATTGTAGACATTATCTCAAACTATGATAAAATGTAAGAGGAATATCGAAACACGACTGCCTCCATGGCGCAGTTGTAATGCACACGCCGTACGACCTCAGATTCGATCCCCGATTTCTGTCGGGTAAAAGTGATACTTATTGGGTTTTTCTATTACGAAATGCTCAGTATCAGCACGGAGTCTGGAATTACGTCCGGTATGACGATAGGCTCATCATGATGTGATATCTTATCACATAATGGCACAGAAATAGACTGTGCGAAATGTGGGTGTACTAGTTACACCTCTGTCTATACCCTTTCAGATTACAGGCGTGAGTGCGTATATATGAGAATATCGAAACATTTAGAATAAACCTCCACAGTATTTGGTAGTTCCACCATCTCGTCACACCAAACATCGTTACGCAATTAACACACTTAGTTGCTGAGGTGTCCATTGTTTGTGCTAATACTAGGATATTCCTGAGATTAGATGCAGAACTCAGCCAAGACTGGTTTCAGACTCGGCCGAGCGAGTGTTTTAGAGTCTTAGATGACACTTAGTGTAGGAGAAAAATATGTCTTTATGAAGAATTTATAGTGGAGAAAATTTATTGACTGCCTCGGTGGCGCAGTTGTAATGCGGACGCGTTACGATTGAGGTCAACTCTGAGGTCTCGGGTTCGATCCCCGGTCGGGTAAAGTGGTATTGGGTTTTTCTATTACGAAATGCTTAGTATCAGTCCGGAGTCTGAAATTTGTGCCCGGTATGGCGATAGGCTCGCCCCTATGACATGTTTATGGGCAGGCGTGGCACTTACCATCAAGCGAGCGACCAGCTCGTATCTTCATTCAGGCTTATAAAACATAAAAAAACGAAGTAACCTATTTATTAAATGTCTATTTACTGGATTCAGAATGAATGATATCAAAATATTTACAATATTTTTAACAACTTTATGCCTCTCACCATTGCTCGAGTGGCAGCCTACTTAAGCTGTCAAAACCCTAGGTTTGGACCTGCCAAGCCCATATCAGAATTGGGTGAATTAGAAACATATTTTATTTTTGGCTCTTATATTTAAATGTTGATAATTAACTCATAAAAGGTTTTACATATTCCATCTTTCCACAATACTCTGTATATGTTCTAAGTGTATTCCACAACTGCCTCGGTTGTGCAGTTGTAATGCGTATGCGGTACGACTGCTGTGCTGAGGTCTCGGGTTTGATCCCCGGGTCGGGTGGAAATGATATATTTTTGAATTTTATTTTAATTGTCTAGATAGTCAGACGACCAGGCGGCCCACCTGATGGTAAGTGGTTACCGCCGCCCATGGACCTCAGCAATGCCAGAGCACAGCGAAGCCGCTGCCTACCGTATATTGGGTTTTTCTATGATGAAATGCTTAGTATCGACCCGGAGTCTCGAACTGTACCTGATATGGCGATAGGCTCGCCCCTATCACATCATGGGACGGAGATAAGCTCAGTGAAATGTGGGTGTACTAGTTACGCCTCTGCCTACCTCTTCGGGGAGTAGAGGCGTGAGTGCCTATGTATGTTAATTCCACAAGTGTTGTTTTGCCATTTGGTCGGCAGTTGACATGGAGTTCAAAGTATCAGTTGATAATTGCTTACCTCTGACCCGAATCGGCCGCCCTGACCTTTTCTATGTTTGAATTTCATACCAATTTCAATGCGTTCGTGTGTGTGTGGGGTATTTTTGGGTATTCCTTTTTTAATACATAAGCAATTACGCCTGTAATCCTTTAAGGGGCAACCAGTACACCCACATTTCACCGAGCTTATTTCCGTCCCATGATGTGATAAGGGGCAAGCCTATCGCCATACCCGGCACAATTTCAGACTCCAGAATGATACTGAGCATTTCGAAATACAAAAACCCAATATCACTGTACCCGACCCGGGGATCGAACCCGAGACCTCAGCACTGCAGTCGTACCGCGTACGCATTACAACTGCGCCGCCGAGCCAGTGAAAACTTTAACTGACTTTAAAAATAGTTACTGTATTTAGCCCTGTATAAAAGTACTATACGAAAACTCAAACACAAATTGTGTTTGTCCGACCTGGAATTTGAACCTACGATTATCAAACCAATGAGGCAGTCACATTTTCTCAACCTAAGTACCATATAGCAAGATGTACAAAAATGAGTGGTAGAGCCACACTGTAGACACTTTTGTCTACAGCATGAATGGGCCGGCTTGTCCGGGTTGTTACCACTGTCTCACAGAAAACCGACGTAAAGTAGCAGCTTGCTGCTGCGTTTCTTACGGTGAGTGAGATATCCGGAGGCCCAATCCTCCTCCCCTTCCCAATCGCTTAATTATCCCTTTCCTTTAAGGTCGGCAACGCGCCCATAATTTTTGTATTGTGGGCGTACATGGGTGGTGGAGATCACTTAGTACATGGGCGATGGAGATCATTTCCCATCAGGTGACCCACTTGCTCGTTTCCCTATGCTATAAAAATAATTAACCCCTGTATATACTGTATGCATTACAACTGCGCTACCGAGGCAGTTCATCAAATCAACTACCCCATTACCAGGCTTTGTGAAAAAGTGACCAATACCACGTCGGGTGATTGTGCTTTACCACTCGCACTTTCAACCAATAAGATTCCTTAGACGACCTGATTAATAATTATACTTAAGGAATACATCAACAGTTACCAACCTCTAGAGACGAACGAATACATAACAAGCATCAAATAATTATAATTTATGCCAATAGTTAATACATTAACCGTTGCAAATCCCGACAGAGTTCAAACCAAGGTTACGGGGGAAGGTTTGGATTGGGCAACAGACGGGGGCTAGACCCCCCTGTTTTTAAATTAAATTTAAATGGCTGCCTCGGTGGCACAGTTGTAATGCATACGCATTTCGACTGAGGCTGACGCTGAGGTCTCTGGTTCGATCCCCGGGTCGGGCAAAAGTGATATTGAGTTTTTCTCTCCTCCCCTTCCCAATCCCTTAACTATCCTTTTCTTTGAAGGTCGGCAACGCGCCCCTAATTCTTGTGGTATTGTATGCGTACATGGGTGCTGGAGATCGCTTACCATCAGGTAACCCACTAGCTCTTAGCCAGCCTATGCTATAAACAAGTTTTCGATGTGATTTAAAACAGAATTTCTAGCAATACTGCTTTATAGGAGTTGCAGTGGCTTGAGTTTGAGTGGAATAGCCTCCATTATTAATACAAAATTGTAACAGAACCGTGCCTGTACATTAATTACGTATCTTCTTGTAAATCTCAAGATCTGTCTACGTCAGTTATGTTTAATTTAGGTGTTACCGAAAATAACGCAAAGAAAAACTCAATTTGCACTTAAATCACAGTCAACCTAAGCAGTAGTATATGTAGGTACGAGTATAGAAGGGTACAAAAAATATAAAACAATAATACAAAATGCATTCAAATACCTTTTCTATGCTTCAATGGTACGAGCTCAACACATTAACCTAATTAAATAGATTCGGTATAGATGCCCAAATTTACAAAGGCTTAAGGAAATATAAAAGATCAGCTTTTGCTCGCGACTTCGCCCGTGTGATCGGCCTTTTCCGAGAAAAAAATGGCCTATGTGTAATCCAGGTCATGGTCTACCTGTGTGCCAAATTTTATCCAAAACCATCAAGCCGTTTCGGCGTGATGGACTAACAAACATTCAAATTCACAAACTCACAAACATCCAAACTTTCACATTTATAATAGTAGTATAATAGTATTAGGATTTCTAGGAAAAAAAACCTTTAACATAACGTGTCTCGGGCAACATACTTTGCGCCCTAAATAAAAAGAGAAAGCAAAATAACCATAAAATATTTGTATTTCATAGAAATACAAATAAAACATTGAAATAAAAAAGAAACCAATTTACAAACTATATTTATGTACCACTAATAACAACTATGTTATTAAAGCTAGGCTCTATACATATAAACTACACAAATGAATATATTTTTGCAATTTTATCAGTCTCAAACCACACAAAAAATTATATCACAAACATCTAATTAAGTCGGCATTAAGATAATCTCGCACAAAACCTTGCAAAAAGCCTTAACTATAATCGTACTGTTCATATTTCTTGGGCATGAACATTGGCATTTGTTTCCCGACCTTCATCAACCATTCCCGCTTCTCCTGTTCCGCATTGGGATCCTGGGTAGTCGAAGTCTTCGCCCTCGCTATATTTTGCAAATAAGACTCGTAAAGACTCATTCTTGGTATCACAGAGTTGTCTTCTGCCGGTTCTAAAGGAACATTGATAGGATAAAATGGTAGGGTTAGCAAAAATTTGCTAGGATCAGCGAAATATGGGTTCATGCTTGCAGAACTCTCAGTGATGTTGGGCATCTTGGTAGGCTGGGTGGTGGTTGGGAGTAGTGTAGTGGTAGGGCGGTTGCCTTCATCCCATATGACAGAGTCTAACCACCTGGCGAAACTGGAGACTTTGGGAAAGGCATGGGTTTTTGTGTAGACAGCGCAAGGTTGTAGGAATGATGATATTGCTATGAGGGTTTCGTTTTGTATCACTGCTCCGCCATTGTCTGCCTGGAAGAGGATTATCCAATGATTAAGAATAACAACAAAACTATCCTTTGGCACTTATTACTATAACAATAGTTTTGACAGACTCCAGTGCAGCGGATGATCTGCGGATATTTGTTTTGGGTCTGGGTGTTGTGGGACCGTAAGTCCTTCGTAGTTCCTGATACCCACGATACAGGTCAACCTAATGTGGTATTAGGAGTCCAGGAATATGTGTGTGACTGTTGAGCTATTGGGTGTATCCACCCACATCGCAGACATCTATCAGTCGCGTCAAACGTGTGTCCAAGCGTGTGCATCGTAAAACTATTTAGCAAATTTATGAGTTGTTAATATCATAATAAAAAGTTAGGTTATAGGTACCTAATAATTTATGATTGAATTTAAAAGAAATTCTTATACTTTAGTATACGAGAGGTCTTTGAAATTCATAGCTTTTAATATTACTTTTGTTTACTTGTGTTTTTTGTGTTTCGTATTTTCTTTGGCATTTTGGCTGGATGATTGTGGCAATTTGGGTTTATTCAAATCATGATGGTTTGATTCCTGGGCCGTGTATTTATTAGTTTATGTTTTTCGAAACATGACCGACGAGATTTTTGTCCACAAAACTCAACAGAGTGGTTCTTCTACTTATGAGACTAATATTTGACTGAGCTGCGCTGAGTGTGCTTTTGCCTTCTCTTTTGGCGATACAGGATTGAGGATAGAATTGGGATTCTCAGAGTTTCCTACTACATACTTGTGGACTCAACTTTCTTATTTATTATCTTAGTTATTTATAAGGTGTTTATGGGCAGCGATGGGCCAATACCATCAGGTGACCTATTTGCCTTCATAAATAAAAAAATACATGATGTGTCATGACGGTCGCTATTATATTTGGACTACACTGTATTTATTAACAGGTTCAGTGTTGTCACATTATCGTGCCAGAATAAAAAAAAAACATGTGGAGCAGTCTTTGGGGACTGCCGATAGAAATGAAACTAAAAATTTTTGAAATAATATTACATTAAACACTAACAAAAACAAACTGTAGAGGAACGGGTGCTAAATGTTCCTCCGGCGAAGGGGAGATCTTCAGTCAGGCGGATGTTGTACCTGACCGGCAGCGCGCACCGCACAATGCAACATTAACCAGACCCTGAATCGCGCTAGCAAAGACTGCGCGGCGATTAGTATATATATAAGTTCCGAACATCATCCATCGGGGGGTTTCAAGTTTGTTTCACTTTAAAATAGAAAATAATTTTTAATTTAATAAATTTGAATTAAAAATAGTGTTAGAAAAATTATTTAAGGTGTGTTCCACTGAGCGCTCAAAACGCTCACGATACGTGTATTTAGATAGGATTTTGCTCATTGTGAGCGCACCTTTAGAAATAAATATGGCGCGTAACGGAATAATGTTACCCAGAAATAAAGATGGCGCGTAACGCAAGAAAAACGTTACATTTTTTTTTACATTGCTATAAAATTTCTCCCATACGCCGATAAAGAAGTTTCACTTCAAAAAGTTACTTACCCTACAAAAATGACGATTAAGATCTTGGACACCTCCGACACAGATGTAATGTCCAGGAAGAAGCTTCGTGTTGTCTTCACAAATTGATGATTCGATGATTGGCGCGTTTACAACTCGAATGTGCTGTAAAAATACCGTTAAATATATTACCTATCTAGCTTTTGCTCGCGGCACCGCGCGTTTGAGCGGCCTTTTCTGGGATAAAAAAAAACCTATGTCCTTATCCAGGTCATGGTCTACCTGTGTGCCAAATTTCATCCAAAACCGTTCAGCCGTTACGGCGTGATGGACTAACAAACATCCAAATTCACAAACATCCAAATTTTGATATTCATAATAGTAGGAGTTTATCCAGCAAGTTCAAAAATAGCACTATACTAAATAGGTACTAGGAATTTAACAATTATGTAATACAAATGTATTGGAAATGGCAGCGGCAGCTAAGCGGGATGTTAAGTGGACTGCCAAGATGTAAGTCGAAGGTTAGAAACCAGCCGCAAGAGTATGCGTCACCGACTTTTGTAAAGTTACGTGTATATCCATTGTTAATTATCGATTTAACGGTGAAGGAAACATCATGAGGAAACTTGCATACCTGAGAAGTTCTCTGTAAGAATTTTGAAGGTATGTGAAGTCTACCAACTCCATCAAGCCAGCGTGGTGGACTGAGGGCTAATCCCTCTCATTCAGTAGAGGAATCCCAAGCTCAGCAGTGGGACATGTGTAATACAGAGCTGGTATTATATTATTTATTATAGTGATTTCTTAGGTTTACGGGAATATTACACATTGAAATAAAACTAGTTTATACTGATTTTATCGCGGTTTAATTTTTATTTTAGTCCCGACGTTTCGAAAGCTTTTCAGCCTTCGTGGTCACGGGAGAGACTGAGGTGTAGGCACAGAACACTATTACTAGGGTGTAGGTTGTCTCGAAAAGTTAATGTTACATTGGGTACATTCGACAGCTCCGTGGCGCAGCGGGCGAGTAGTCGGCTGCGAAGCGAGAGGCCGTGGGTTCGATTCCCACACCGAGACAAATGTTTGTGTGAACCACAAATATTGGTCTCGGGTCTGGGTGTTGTGGGACCGCAAGTTCCTCGTAGTTCCTGATACCCACGACACAGGTTTACCTAGTGTGGGGTCAGGACTATGTGTGTGACTGTTGGGTGTATTATTATTATTATTATTCATTTTAAAATTATACATTTATTTTTAATTATTTAAAAAAGTTATTTGACACTAGTCCGATCTACGCAGAAAGAGCTCACGGTGTCTAGAGGTCTGGCAGTTGGTCTTTTGGGTTCCGATTTAATTAAATGTATAATTGGATCCCAGGCTTGTGCAAGCTTCCAACCATCTTTATTGAAATTTGGGTGTTTCTTAATTTCAATAGCCTCGCGAATCATCCTAGGTAGGAATCGGTGTTCTTTGGCAAGGATTTGTGGTTTATCAAATCTAAGGTAATGTTTGGAGCCTTCGTCTGAATGTTCAGCAACTGCAGACTTCGTAGAGCGTCGGTGTTTAACGTCAGCTATGTGTTCTTTTACGCGGGTCCCTATGCTTCTTTTAGTTTGCCCGATATAGGAGAGCCCACAGTCACAATCTATTTTATATACACCCTGTTCTTGTAAAGGTATGTGACACTTGACAGATGGTAAAAATTGACTAATCTACTTGGGCGGCTTGAAATAAGTTTTAATAGAAACACGCTTCAGTAGCCAATCTTGTCTGTAACACCTCTAACATATGGTAATACAACAGGGGCACGTTCAACTGTGGCAGGTTTCACTCGGTTTCTGTGACGGCGGCGTGGAATTTGTAGCTTATCCCTGTAGGGACTGTATCCCTGAAGAGCAGGTAGAGTTGCAACTAGTGCACCCACGGTTAGCCAAGGTACTTTCCATTATGTGATAGACGGCGAACTTATAACCATATCAGGAATAAATTCTAATCCTGGGCAATTCATGGGTGATTGAAAACTCACAACAAAAATTGCCCGGCCCGTTTAGAATTCAGGACCTTCGTGGTTTCCGAGCCTAAGTACGATACCTCTTAACCAATGAGAGAATCTGAATATGGAAGTTATAAATAACTTATTTCCAAACGAAACACTAGTCATTCCAGTAGATTCTGCAGCGGAGACACATTTCACCTAAAAAGCTCTTATGTCCATAAAATTACACTAAATCTAAAATGTTTTGGCCATTTATTACACAAAATTCTTTTAAATATAACTTCAAGGAGTATGGCTATTTTGATATGGTGCAAGGCCACATAATTTGTGTAATATTTTAATTCAAGTTCCAAATGGTAGAGCCACACTGTAGTGTGTAGCCAGTTTTATCTACAGCATGAATGGGCCGGTTCGACCGGATTAGTACCACTACCTTGTAGAAACCGACGTCAAGTGGAAGTCTGCTGTTCCGTACGGTGAAGGAGATTTCTAAACGCCTATATACCTCCTTTTCCAATCCCTAAACATTTCCTTAAAGGTCAACAACAAATCGGTCAAATAACCTGAGGATATCCCAAATCCCCTTTCCATTTCCAGGCCCTCAATCACCCATTTACTCAAAGGTCACGAGATTATCCCGCCCACACACCCGCCACTGTAACTCCTGTAAGCCAGGATCGACAGTGGCACGCATATTCCGACACCTTTACTCAAAGGTCAGTAACGCGTCCACGATTCTTCTGGTATTGGTGTTTATGGGCAGAGGAGATGACTTACCATCAAGCGACCCACTTGGTGGCCGACCCCTGCTATAAAAAAGGTCAAAGAATAATAATTCACTTACAGCAGTAGGAGTCCATGCAATCATAGATGCCAGATATCCAAGCGTGACCTCTTCATCAGGTTTGGGGAGCTGTGCTGGCTGTATCCGCGAGCTGAACTCAAGAGGTGCCTCCAACTTCACCGCAGATACTTTTAGGTCGAAGTTGTTTATAAGCATTTTGATCTGAAAATAATGCTGAGCTAAAACAGAGTCTCCTTCCTCCTTCCACCTATCCTTATACCACTCGCAGTGGGATCGAAGCAAAATCCTTTTTAACACATGTTACAGAAAGATTGACTTGAAGATCGGCTTGTAGTTATTACGACCGGCCGACTGCTTGACGTCAACATCTCTAGGGAGAAAACACCCGGACCCGAAACAAATATTTGTGGATCACAAAATCATTTTTTCTCGGTGTGGGGTTCGAACCCACAGCCTCTCGCTTCACAGCCGGCTACTGCCCACTGCGGCACGGAGGCTGTCAAATACAGACACTTCTAAATACAGAGAAACTCTTTATATCAATTATGAAAGTATCGAGTATTTTTGTTATTTAGCCTGAATGACGAGAAGCAACACCACACAGAGCTTTGAATTATAAAGCATTACATGACACTGTACTGTGATCATCACCTTGACAATTAAGATTTTAAGTCTCATACATACATACGCGCTCACGCCTGTAATCCCCGAAGGGATAGGCAAAGGTGTAACTAGTACATCCACGCTTCACCGAGCGTATTTCCGTCCCATATTTAGATAGAGGGTGAGCCTATTGCCATACCGGGCACAATTCCAGACTCCGGGCTGATAATGAGCATTTCGTAACAGAAAAACCCAATATTATTTTTACCTCAGCGTTAGTCTGTCATAATGCATACGCATTACAACTGCGCCACCAAGGCAGTCTCATAATACTCCTAATTCCTGTTGTGGGTTGTGTAGATCATTTACCATCAGGTGAACCACTAGCTCGTTTGCCGGAAAGCATTATTTTATTTATTCCCGGCCTAATGCTATACAATTCAATAACACTGAAATAAAACTAGTTTATACGGATTTTATCGCGGTTTAATTTTTATTTTTAGTCCCGACGTTTCGAAAGCTTTTCAGCCTTCGTGGTCACGGGAGAGACTGAGGTGTAGGTCGTCTCGAAAAGTTAATGTTACAATGGCTACCTTCATTTTAAAATTATACATATATTTTCAATTATTTAAAAAGTTAGTTGACACTAGTCCGATCTACGCAGAAAGAGCTCACGGTATCTTGAGGTCTGGCAGTTGGTCTTTTGGGTTCCGATTTAATTAAATGTATAATTGGATCCCAGGCTTGTGCAAGCTTCCAACCATCTTCTCTATTGAAATTTGGGTGTTTCTTAATTTCAATAGCCTCGCGAATCATCCTAGGTAGGAATCGGTGTTCTTTGGCAAGGATTTGTGGTTTGTCAAATCTAAGGTAATGTTTGGAGCCTTCATCTGAATGTTCAGCAACTGCAGACTTCGTAGAGCGTCGGTGTTTAACATCAGCTATGTGTTCTTTTACGCGGGTCCCTATGCTTCTTTTAGTTTGTCCGATATAGGAGAGTCCACAGTCACAATCTATTTTATATACACCCTGTTCTTGTAGAGGTATGTGACACTTGACAGATGGTAAAAATTGACTAATCTTCTTGGGCGGCTTGAAATAAGTTTTAATAGAAGCACGCTTCAGTATATAGCCAATCTTATCTGTGACACCTCTAACATATGGTAATACAACAGGGGCACGTTCAACTGTGGCTGGTTTCACTCGGTTTCTGTGACGGCGGCGTGGAATTTGGAGCTTATTGTCTCGCAGTACTCGCTTGACATGCTGTAGCTCAGTAGCCAGATGTTCCTCGTCACAGATTCCTTGTGCTCTCTGAAACAAGGATTTACCCACGGTAGCTAACTGTTTTGGATGGTGGTGAGATTCACCGTTTAAGTATTTATCAGTATGGGGTCATTTTCCGATACACAGTATGGCTTAAAGACTGATCAGGATTACGGATAACCAAAACATCTAAGAAGGCTAGAGATTTATTGTGTTCCAACTCCATAGTGAATTGAATTTTATTGTTAATGGATTTGAGATGATCTAAAAATGCAGTTACTTTGTCAGATGGTAAAATTGTGAAAGTATCATCTACGTACCGTTTATAAAATATTGGTGAGACGGGGGATGTGCTTAGGGCTGACCTCAAGATACCGTGAGCTCTTTCTGCGTAGATCGGACTAGTGTCAACTAACTTTTTAAATAATTGAAAATATATGTATAATTTTAAAATGAAGGTAGCCATTGTAACATTAACTTTTCGAGACGACCTACACCTCAGTCTCTCCCGTGACCACGAAGGCTGAAAAGCTTTCGAAACGTCGGGACTAAAAATGAAAATTAAACCGCGATAAAATCCGTATAAACTAGTGTAACGGAAGTAGTTGATTTGACTGATGACCAACTGGAAGGAGAGGTGCGGAGGTGGGGCGACGTGCTGTGGCGGGGCGAGGTGTGCATGCAGTGGAGAGGAGAGGAGAGGAGAGGGGAGCCACATTATAAAAGCGGTGTGATTAATTTAATTCAGGTTGTTGTATCGAGTTAGGAATCATAAAAAAAAATCCAATTGTGTTATCTTTTAAATTAAATTGTCTATCGTAAAATATATATTTTATTTATAAAGTACTCTACGTTATACTAGTTTTATTTCAATGTGTAATATTCGCGTAAACCTAAGAAATCACAATTCAATAACACATCAACAGATAGTACCAAAACCCGTCTACCGCTTCAATATCTGTTCACAATAATCCCTTTATCAATAAATCAGAGTAATCTACTTAAGATATTGACTCTTTTCTTACCTTATAGATAGACCCGCCTTTATTGTTGTAAGAGCTACCTGCTCTAATAGTAAAATTTCCAAGGTTCTTGTGGCTTACATACGAGGATATTGTGTCTCTGTGAACAATGTAATAGGGATTAATACAATGTTATAGGGATAAATTCCATTTTTTTTATTGGTTTGGTAAAATAACTACTGGACATGATAAGTACAGTGCAGTATAATATCGACTGTCAAAGAGACATTGCTTTACTTTACGGTCAGCAGAATTATACTGACCTAATGTTACTGGATATACATTTGCTGATCCCGGGATGCGACTCGCCTAAATGGGTTTCCATCATATATAAGGTGTCAGTCGGGTACAAAAATGATCAGGTACCCTTCCACCAGCAAATACTACACTCAATACTGTTGTATATTGATGAGCCTACTTTGTGTCGTGCGTGTAGCATGTGTAGTGCTTAAGTACCATGTACCTATTATATGTACTTAGTTCAGTGCATTAAAGTTTTTGTTTTTATGGTACTCGTACTTTTAGTTTCCTGTCCCGAAGAGACACTCACAAACTATAACAGTCGAGCCGGCGACAATGTTCTATTTGTACATATACATATTTTGTATGTTTTTCTTGCCTAGTTACTTCTCTCTTTTATATACACTAAACAGTAAACATATTTTTAGTCAACTTTCTTTAATTATTTCCAACAAATACCCATCCCACATCCCCTCCCATCGTAGGTTAACGTGGTGCTTTACATCTGGCTTCTCCAGTTGTAAATGACCTTGTGTCTGAGGTTGAGACCTCCTTAATTCATTATTTTATCTCCCGCTTTCGTATGCAGGGAAGTGGAAAATTATTATTTCCAACTCCTCCCTAATTTTCTATTTGATTTTCGTTGCGGGATAAAGACAGAATTGCATTCACAGAGACTCGCCGAACTTCATTGCTTGGTGTCGAAATATGCGTGCCACTGTCGATCCTGGCTTACAGGAGTTACAGTGGTGAGACAGTCTCGAGTAGTTAAGGTTTACTAGGTGGTAGGTCCTCCATATGCGAGAGAGATTAGACGTGTTCAAAACCATAAAAATACAATACAAAACTCTTTAGTGAATCACTAAACATATTATTAACTATAAAACTGGTTTTACAATGGGCGTTCTTATCGCTACAAACGATCTCTGTCACACAACCTTTTCAATATACTCATAGAAAGTCACAACAGTCACACACATCGTCCTGACTCCACACTAGCATTAGCCTGTATCGTGGGTATCAGGAACTGCGAGGGACTTACGGTCCCACAACACCCACACCCGAAACAAACTTTTGTGGATCACACAAACATTTGTCTGGCGGGAATCAAACCCACGGACTCTCGCTTCGCAGCAGGCAACTTGCCCAGTGCGCCACGGAGTATTTAGTCTTACATTAGTATCGTCAGTAATCCATTTATTGGAAGTACTATCGAATTCGTATACGTACTTAGTTGTTATTCGAGTTGTTTTTCCATCAATAATTCATTGTCTGATTGCACAAAAACTAGCTTTATTAGTAATTACTTTCGGTAAGGAAAGGAAACAATCATTTGTCTTTGTTTGCGATAGCATTATATTGGTATGTTACGTATACGTATATTTATTTAATCAATTATTGGTTTATCAATTCAATATATAAGTATTCATATATAAGTTCAATTTGAGATATTAAACGGCTGGACCGATTTTGTCGAGACTTTCACTGGCAGATAGCTGATGTAATAAGGAGTAACTTAGGCTCCTTAGGTACTTTTTTACCTCGGAAAATGACATTCACGAGGGCGGAGCCGCGAGCAACAGCTAGTAAAATAATAAAAATAATAGTAATCAGATAAAACATTATTTATCAAGTAGTTTTTCTTTACTTGATGAATGATATACGTCATCACTTACATTGAGTTTTAATGTTTATCAAAAATTATTTATGGAACTCCGTCCGCTTGTTGTTGAATGGAGATAGAAGATGTGACCTAAAGACCTAAATGATATTAAAATGTGTCAATTCGGTTGTCAACTTGACACGAAATACACTATACCTTATACCAGTCCCTCCCATAACTGTGTTACATGATTTTCTTCTGTCTGTGTCTGTTACCCTTACCCTGGAATAATATCCCAACCGCCCAATGTCAAAATTCAAGATGCCGGTATAAACTTCTTCTAGTATTGTGAGCGTTCATGGGTTAACCACCGGGTGACCCACTTCCTCGTGTACCGGCCTTCGCTTTAAAAAAATATAATACATGCCTTAAATTATCCTTAAGCTATAATTTAGTTGGTGAAATCATTATATACTTTGTAATAATAAACATTTGTTATACATGTATAACACCATATGATATTACACGCATTAAATATAAATCGATGGCTTCTATTAGGGTAATAGCTATCGATTCTGAAATAATCGAAACCGAACAAAGGGCCAAATGTAGGGCAATTAAAACATTTAGCTCAACTGTTCTGTGACCCGATACTGTTTACACAAAATTAACTCAAGATTACTCCCGCCAAATTGTAAATAAACGGCTTTGTAAATCTGTTGTTTTATCTCTGTCTATCGTGTCTATGGCTATAGAAGAAAGAGAGAGAGAGTTGTATTAAATATTTGGTCCGTGCTGATTTGAGTTTGGTTGTAAAGTTAATAGGGGTTTAATGGTGTTGGAATGTATTGCTAAATTTTAATTGACTGCTTGATATTAAATGTTGCGCCACCGACTGACTCGGCGGCGCAGTTGTAATGCGTAAGCGTTACGACTGAGGCTGACGTTTAGGTCTCTGGTTCGATCCCTGGTTCGGGTAAAGTGATATTGGGTTTTTCTATGATGAAATGTATAGTATCAGCCCAGAGTCTGAAATTGTATCCGGTATTACGATAGGCTCGCCCTCAATCACATCATGGAACGGAGATAAACTCGGCGAATTGTGGGTGTACTGGTTACACCTCTGTCTACACCTTCGGGATTACAGGCGTGCGTGAGTGCGACAAACATACCCTTATTACAGTCCGATCCATATCCGAAAACGATAAAATGTTACAATAATCAAGAATATCAGAGTGGACGTACGCGGTCCGAGTAAAGCCTCACGCCAATATTCACTGGCACGAGGGTCACAATAAGCTGCGGGGACCTTTCCATTTCCGACATAGGGTCCTGAGAGGGAATCTCGTGGGATTTTCATTATAGGGCTCAAGGGATTGGCGAAGGGCGAGGTATTGTTCGTATTTGTTTCATATTAGTGTTAGAAAACGCATATTATGGGGATTCCAGATACTATTTGATTTGAATTATGCATCAACTCATCAGTTGTGTTGAGAGACGCAGGACGTTGTCGAGAATTATCAAAGACAATGTTATTTACGAGGCAGCGTGGTACACTTTGAAAAAACAAGGTGGTAGTGGCCGTCTGGGTTGGTACAGTCAACGCCAAAAGTCAAATGAACGTGGAAAAAACTCCACAAATGGTGTACTCCATAAGCATCAAAAGTAGCTGATCAACTACTGCAACATAACGCGGTGTGCACTTAAAGTTACAAATATCATTACATACATCATTTATTATTTACATCTGTAAGTTAAATCGCTTTGCTCATTTAACTTGTACCATATCCCGATACTTGACTTAGTAAAGGGTCGTGGAAATTTTTTGCCCAACTCTAAAGGTCTGTAATGCGTATATATTTATCTATTTGTAACGCTTAGCGCAGAATCTGTTACTTTTTGTTTATTGTTAGTTAACTCTGAGTTATTGGGGTCGTGTGTTCTAATTTATTGTTTTACACACGTCCTTTAAATAAATCAGTAGGACGTGTTTGTTGGTTTTTGGATTTCCGTGTATGATTTCTAAAAAAGATGCAAATTTAATAATGCCATTTGTTGACAGTATAATCAACTTTTTTTTTTATATTAGCTTATTACTTTATTACATTACGTATGAGTGGTAGAGACACGCTGTAGACACTTTTGTCTACAGCATGCATGGGCCGGCTCGTCAGAGTCGTTACCACTGTCTCACAGAAAACTGACGTAAAGTAGCAGCTTGCTTTCAAATGACAAAAAGAAATAGCTGGTACTTTAAAATAATCAAAGCGTTAGGTGGCACGTGGTGACTGACATTGTACCGCGTCATTACCCCTTAATTCATCTAACGACGGCCTATTCATCAGCCAGGCTCGTTCAATTATGGCTCGAGACTTAAGGTATGTTTCGAGGTACGCGACTTCGACAAGGACGCTTTAGACATTTGTCTACAGCATGTATGGGCCGGCTCGTCCGGGTCATTACCACTGTCTCACAGAAAACCGGCGTAAAGTAGCGTTTCGTACGGTGAGTGAGATATCCGGAGGCCCAAACCCCCTCGCCTTCCCAATCCCTTAATTATCCCTTTCCTTTAAGGTCGGCAACGCACCCATGATTCTTTTGGTATTGTGGGCGTACATGGGCGGTGGAGTCTCTTACCATCAGGTGACCCACATGCTCGTTTGCTGGCCTATACCATAAAAAAAGGAGACCGCGACGCATGATGAGTGGCAGGCGATAGCGACGAGTTCGCTTTGTATGCAATTTTATGAAAACAGTCACGCGTCGCCTTCTGTTTGTGGCATACCATGGCCTGACGTTGTACACTGGCCAAACCTGGAACGTACATCGTCTGAAGGAGCCACTATGGCAGGATTTTTACTATGTGTCGTGTACAAATATGATCAAGTATTCTCCCTAGTAGGAGGATGTCGCTGTAGTAGTGTGTCGCGGTCTCCTATTTCCTCCCCGACCCTTAAAAAGCAGAGGCGTTTAGCGAGGTACGTTAAGATATATAAATCAGTAATTCTATGTAGCTGAGTTTCTAATTATTAAGTTTTTATCACCCCACTTGTGTAGTGGCAGCTTACTACTGTGAGGTCCTGGGTTCAAGCTCCAGTTCGGGCAATCATAATATTTGGTGGAGTTTACACATATGAGTTGTCCGGCAGCGGAATTTGTGCCCGATATGGCGATTGGGACGTGCCTGTATTCTCGAAAGGGTGAGCAGAGGATGATAGGTCCCTGTTCAAGAATAAAGTAGCATTATATATCAAATAGCCTCCGTGGTGCAGTGGGTGAGTAGTCGACTGTGAAACAATGAGCCGCGGGTTCGATTCCCGCACAGAGACAAATGTTTGTGGTTATACAAATATTTGTTTTCAGTCTGCGTGTTGTGGGACCGCAAGTCTCTGGTAGTTCCTGATACCCACGATACCGGTTAACTTAGTGTGAGATCAGGACTATGAGTGTGACAATCTGCTAATCAACGGACGAGGGATACAAGGTGGTAGGTCCCTCGTATGCGAGAGGCAGTCTGGTTTGGTACCACCGCTTTGTCTATTTCTGCCGCCAAGCAGCAGTGTGTAAACACTGTTGAGTTTCGGTTTGAAGGACATTGAAGCCAGTGAAAATATTGGGCGTTATGAGACTTAACATCTTATGTCTCTGGATATACGAGCGCAGTTCAGTGCCATGCAGTGTTCTGTAATCCAGAGTTCTGTGTGACGTTGCTTTTGTTTATGGGCAGGCGTGACGTTTAACATCAGGCGAGTGACTTGTTCGTCTAGTCATTCAACCAATAAAAACAACAGGCAATAGCAAAACTTGGTTCTCGTTGCGGGTTGTGGTGGTCAGACGGTGTGTCGGCCCATATAATACCAAATATCGTCAAATCTACATACACGGTACCCTGGTAATAAATCAGGATAATGCCAGGCAGAAAGAGTGATGATAATACTCACGAATCAAAGCATTTAGACAGCGTGATGAGCCAGCAGGAGTTGAGTATAACAGCACTGCAGACATACGTGTTGTTCTTGAGCAGAGAGGCCGCGTACGGACGGCGCTGGATCTGCGTGATCCCAGCTCCTATGTGCTCGCTACTGTCATCGAGGTCTGCGTCAGCTGGTGATAAAATATACGGACTTGTTAGACGTAGACAATATAAAACATAAAAAACATATTATTTATTTAGTTTATTTGTAACTCAAACCACTATTGACTACAATTATAATGTTTAATTAATTATATTTAAATATTACTAAAATATTATTAATAATAATATATTAGCATTAAACCAATTCAAAATAATCATTACAATAATCAACAATAATACTTATCTACAAATATGTAGGTACTCAGAGTCGGATAGGACCGACAGGGGCAGAGTAACGTCCTCTTTGAGATCTCCGAAGCAAGTGTTCTTTACTGGCGGGTGCTCGCCTTTAAATACACAATAGTAAACAACCCTCCTCTGCCCCACCTCTGACTACCGGATATCACGCAACACAATTCTTTATTTATTCTTTTCTTTAACTGTATATATGATTTTAAAATGTTTATAATTACATAATTGCTTTATAAAACTATTTTACGAATCTTTATAAACTTAATACATTTAATAAAAAATCAGTAACATCTCACACACTCACACCTGTAATCCCTGAAGGGGTAGGCAGCGGTGTAACCAAACCCACATTTCGCTAAGCGTATCTCTCATGATGTGATAGGGGTCGAGCCTATCGGCATACCGGGCACAATGCCGGGCTGATACTGAGCATTTCGTAATAAAAAAACCCAACATCACTTTTACCCGACCTGGGGATCGAACCCGAGATTTCAGCGTCAGTCTCAGTCGTAACGCTTACCCATTACAACTGCGCCAGAAAGGCAGTCTTCTGTCAGGCCTCTTTACATTTTCTGTAAAAGTGTCTACAGCTTCTACAGGCTGTACATCTTCAGGCTATACAATACATTTTAATAAAGACGAACAAACTTGATAAAGAGCCGCCGGCGAACAATAATAGTCGAAGCAAAGTAAACGCTTTCAATCCCTTATTGAAAAGTCCGTGCAAACTGAAACTAGTTAACACCCGGAGTTGCGAACTTTCGGCTCAATCCTTAAAACTGTTGACTATCCGATCGAAAGCCGTCAATAACTTCGAACTAACGGTTATGAGTTGGTGTTGTGGCATATTGTTTTCATTACCGTAGCTCGACAAAATAAAAAACCAACCATCTTTCATACTTTCATCAAAACTTTTCACAATTCTTTCGAAAATTGTTAATAACTTCAAACTGATGGTGTTATAAGAAAGAAAGAAAGAAATTAAATTTATTTGCAACAAACACAAATTATACACGTATAAAAAAACAGATAAAAAACACTTTGCTGCAAACAGATGGTGTTGTGGCAATTTTTTTCTTTACCACAGCTCGATAAATGGAAATGATGGTTGCCTCGGTAGCGCAGTTGTAATGCGTACGGGTTACGATTGAGGCCAACGCTCAGGTCTCGGATTCGATCCCCGGGTCGGGTAAAGTGGTATTGGGTTTTTCTATTACGAAATGCTCAATATCAGCCCGGAGTCTGGAATTTGTGCCCGGTATGGCGATAGGCTCGCTCCCTATCAAATAAGGGACGGAGATACGCTCGGCGAAATGTGGGTGTACTGGTTACACCTCTGCCTACCCCTTCGGGGATTACAGGCGTGAGTGCGTATGTATTATACCTTGTTGTCCTTAGTTTTACTATGAGATCATGCCGAAGGGCGTCGTCATGTCGAACATATTCCATTCAGGGCATGTCATGTTCCTATTACATCCTCTTATTTTGGTTTTCTCTTTTCTTTATATTAAAAGATTGATTAGCTTTTGTATTGGCAAAATGTATGACATGACCAATTAGAAATGGATGATGTCCCAATAAACTGGAGAAAACTTTACTATGCAGTAAGAAAAATAAAATAAGGATAATAAAGAGTGGCGACAGCCTTCGTGGCGCAGAGGGCTAGTGAAGAGGTGAAGTGAGAGGCCGCGGGTTCGATTCCAGGATAAAATGATTTGACAGGCATGAGACAGACACTGAATGACGTCAGGCAGGCGGCCGGTCGTAATAACTACACACAAACACTTTACCTCGGTGCGGAAATAGAACCCGTGGCTCTCGCTTCACAGCCAGCTTCTGGCCCACTGCGCCACGGAGGCTGTCAGATAATTTTACTAAATCTAGATTAACAAATAGAAATCATTGCAGGGAGTATCATCTAAATGATGGCCGTTTCCTTAAATATAATTAATATCCAGACGTCAAATTATTTCAGTTTTGGAATATTCCACTCTGACTAGAAGTCCAACGGGCATACATACATACATACATACATAAATACGCACTCACGCCTGTAATCCCCGAAGGGGTAGGCAGAGGTGTAACCAGTACACCCACATTTCGCCGAGCGTATTTCCGTCCCATAATGTGATAGGGGGCGAGCCTATCGCCATACCGAACACAAATTCCCGACTCCGGGTTGATACTGAGCATTTCGTAAAAGAATAAATAAAATAAAATAAATAAAATTCTTTATTGATCACGTAGGCATATTAAAAAGCGCTTATGATAAGTCAAAGTACAACATTAAATAAGATTAGCAAAAGAAAAATAAGTTCTCTAATAAAATTATTTCCAATATTAGTGCTCTATAAGCAATTCAGGTAAAGGTCACAGTGTCTTGGTGCAGTGTGCAGGACTGACTCCAGACTTCCCTATCAGTTAAATAGTCTGAAACGTTGTAATAGGCTCTAGACATTAATGCTCGTTTGACGTGAGACTTAAATTTATTTTCCGGCAAGTTTGTTACTTCCGAGGGAAGTTTATTATAAAATTTGACACAGTTTACCAAAGACGATTTATTTGTCTTGCAAAGTCTTACTTTGGGAACTGTAAGTTTGTTCTTACTCCTTGTATTTATACTATGTACGCTACTGTTTTTTACAAAATTATCTAAATTTCTGCGGACATACACTATGTTTTGAAAGATGTATTCGGCTGGTAGAGTAAGAATATTAATATCCTTAAAGAGTTCTCGCAGAGAGTCGCGGGATCGGAGGTTGTAAATCGCGCGAACCGCTCTCTTCTGTAGTATAAATATTGTCTGCAGATCGGCCGCAGAACCCCACAGCAAAACGCAATAGGCCATAATGCTGTGAAAGTAGGCAAAATATATCAATCTAGCCGTTGCAACATCTGTCAACTGTCTAATTTTTCTTATTGCAAAAACAGCCGAGCTTAATTTACCAGAAATTATTTGTATGTGTGGACCCCACTGCAATTTAACATCTATTGTCACTCCAAGGAATACTGTTGTTGGGGTTAAATCTAATGTTTTATTATCTAAGACAATATTTGATTTGTAATATTTGAATAAACACAATACCACTTTACCCGACCCGGGGATCGAACCCGAGACCTCAGCGTTAGCTTAATCGTAACGCGTACGTATTACAACTGCGCCACCGAGGCAGTCATACCACAATCAATATCCTCGAGAAAGTTCTAACCACTCAACTTCAACATGCAGTACAAGTTCTCGCATTAGCAACTTCTTACCCGACTATTGTGTCATATTTCATAGCATTCTTATATTTTTCAACTTCAGTTATTATGCATAAAAGTCATCTTAAGTATCGTTAGTTATAAAATGTGATGTAGACTTCTCCATTTTTTTTATCGTGTGGTCGATCATAGTGTAGTAAATACAAGATTACTTTTTTGAGTAAAGTCTGGTAAACGAGCAAGTGGGTCACTTGATAGTGACTTTTTGAAGGAAAGGGATAATTGAGATGTTGGGAAGAAGACAGGGGATTTGAGCCTCCAGATATCTTTTTTTTTATGCATAGGCCGGCAAACTAGCCAGTGGGTCACCTGATGGTAAGTGATCTCCACCGCCCATGTACGCCCATAATACCAAAATAATCATGGGTGCGTTGCCGACTTTAAAGGAAAGGGATAATTAAGGGATTGGGAAGGGGGTTTGGGCCTCCGGATATCTCACTCACCTTACGAAACACAGCAGCAAGCTGCTACTTTACGCCGGTTTTCTGTGAGACAGTGGTAATGAACCGGACGAGCCGACCCATGCATGCTGTAGACAAAATTCTCCACAGCGGGGGTCAATATTATAAAACAAAATCGATTAACACAAATTATAAAGTCCAACTCGAGTGAAAAATGACACACTAAAAGCTGATAAAATACCATTATTTGACAGTATAATTGATAAACTGTGACTATGTATGAACTGTAGACCCTGCTAGACAGATCAATAGGATGGTATAGTAATAAATCAAATTATATTACAGTGCCTGTGGACAGAAGTTTTTAATCACGAAGATAAGCGATTTATCGCTACTAATCTATCTCGGGGGAGGCGGAACGATTATGTTAGGCTCATTAGTCTTATGACCCAACCTTAAGCCAATCGGGAGGGATGGTAAACATCCGGATGACCATTAGGCCGAGTCCCTAACACTGACAGTCTCCGTGGCGCAGTGGGCGAGTAGCCGACGAAGCGAGACGACGTGGGTTCCATTCCGCACCGAGACAAATGTTAGTGTGATCCACAAAAATGTTTCGGGTCTGGGTGTTGTGGGACCGCAACTCTAATAGTTCCTGATACCCACGATACAGCTTAAGTAGCCTAGTGTGGGGTCAGGATGTGTGTGACTGTCGGGTGTATTTATTTATTTTATATACACTACACCAACATACTAACTAAAAACCCCGCAGTGGTCATCTGCGGTGTTTGTGGAGCGGCCCCGGAATAATCTAAAATAAACTAGGATTGCTGCCGGAACCATCCCTTTGTGATGCTGACTTGCGGCCCTTCTTTTGGAGGGAAACTCAGAAGCCCCCGCGCACCGAAGGATGCCCTCGGTATCAACGGAGGCGACGAGGCGAACCACTCGTGCTGACGGCAGATAGACGACCATCTCGGGGCACTAAGTACCAGAGTGCGAAAGGGCGCTACGACAGCCCGCCGCTGGTGGAAAGGCTTTCTGACTCAACTCGGCTCAAGTGGCCCCGTTAGATGGAACCCCCGAACTGTCCCAATTCCTAGACCTATAGAGATGGAAGAAAGCCTTTATCTTAAAAGTTGTAAGGAAGATACACAACCCTCCTCAAGCACGCCATGCACTAGCAGTAACTAACAAAGTGTTTCACAATCAATATTCTACTTGGGAACTTGTGGGAGCGAGTTGCAATGTTTGTTCAGGTGCGGATCCAGGATTCTTTTAAGGTGGCAATAAGGATCATAAGACGAAAAGGAGGAAATTTTAGTTACTTACGGCGAGTGGGGATAATTTTTGGTCGATATACAAGAAGGAAGGGAGAGGAGGATTTTTGAGGATTATTTTGTTGTCCGTCTCTCTGTACGTTTGACAAAGGCCTTTTTGCCAGAAACTAGTTGAGTGTGAGTTTTACAACAGAGCAGAGGAAGTCTGGATCTCGTTCTCTGAATTTACTTGGAGATATGGCCACCATACCGACCATAAGACTTCGGTGATCCGCTCTCTCTTTTCTAATAGCGATAGAGCACGCACATGTACAACCACAGTTCTTTTTACGTCTCAAGAGCGTATATTAATAATAAAATAATAAATACACCCAACAGTCACACACATAGTCCTGACCCCACACTAGGTAAACCTGTATCGTGGTTATCAAGAACTACGAGGGACTTGCGGTCCCACAACACCCATACCCGAGACAAATATTTGTGAATCAGACAAACATTTGTCTTGCTGCGGGAATCGAACCCACGGCCTCACACTTCGCAACCGGCTACTCGCCTGCTGCGCCACGGAGGCTGTCGTATGTTCGAGTATGGGGGATGAATTGCACGCGTTAGTACCTGGAGCCGCGCCTGTGTCTATCATGCACCAGATAGCATTAGCATCTTGTTACCGACTGCGACATTGTTCTTTTGCCGTTCAACTTCGACTTCGACTCTTGTGCAACAATAGTTTGATCTAGTGGTTTTGTTTAGGGTTCAGTGTATTTGCTAGTAACCTATTATTTATCAGAGTTCAAACCTCTCCTGTTATGTTTGTATTGCCGGAGGCCCAAACTCCCCTCCCCTTCCCAATCCCTTACTTATCCCTTTCCTTTAAGGTCGGCAACGCGCCCATGATTATTTTAGTATTGTGGGCGTACATGGGTGGTGGAGATCACTTACCATCAGGTGACCCACTTGCTCGCTTGCCGGCTATAAAAAAAAATACTATAAAAAAAAATGTTCTGAGAAAGGGATTGCACTATATATTGCCTGTTTACGGTTCAAGGACTGTTCAGATAAATTCATTTCGTTTTTGCTTTCGTGATGTCTGAATGGTCTTTGGAATTGCCTTTCTGCTCAGTCACTCTCATTTAGTCCGGTCTTAAGCACCCATTCCAGGCACACCACTGAATCTTAAGATAAAGCGTTTTGGGGTCAGTTTAGCACACGACCGAAGCAAGAAATTAATAGAAAATTGTCGTTTACACGGTCGCATCATCCAATTTAAAAATAAGAATCTTACGACCCTTCGTAAATGACAACTTTCTGTTAAATTCTTGTCTCGATCGTGCAATAAATCTCCTCTGCTTGTCAAAATCGGGTTTTACTATTACGAACTAGAATGGACCACTGTCTCACAGAAAACGTAACGTAAAGTGGCAGCGCGACGTGCAGTTGCCTTTCGAACGGTAAATTAAAATTTCGGAAGGTCAATTACCTCCTCCCTTTCCAATTCTTGTTCTTTCCCTCTCTACGGTCGGTTTGATTCGGTTGATTGGTGAATCTTCTGGTTTTGAGGTCTTCATAGATAATACGAGTAGAGATCAATTATAATAACACCATTTAAGAACTACCCTAATTGGAACTGGCATTTGAACTTGTTCTCGAATAGTGACTTGTAGCGATGAGTCGCAGTTTTCTATATGTTTATGCTACTTTGACTAGTGCAATTACCAAAATAAGTCTTATCTTACCAGAATCATTATCAGCGGTGCTGTCCAACTTCCCGCAGACCAGTACCCAAACGCACATAAAGAAACCAAAATACAACCACATTCTGCCACTTCCCGTTATACACTAATCTGTGTTCATTCGATTCGATTGAAACTCCTTTTGCTATAGAGCTAATATTTGTAGACATGACTATATTTAAGAACCAATTTGTAAAGTGTTGGATATTAATAACACTATCTTATTTTTATGCTGTCATGCTATTTTTTGTATGTTACAGTATTGACGTGTACTGTTCCTTTTTTTATTCGAGCTTGTGTTCTAGCGAAAACTTATTTTTCATGACAATATATTTAATCATAACAGTTTTACTATGTTACTATTTATTTAAGTTTCTTGATACTTTCTACCATTTTTGGGCAAAAATACACGAAGATCACCGTAGTGCGTAATTTTAACTGCACTAATATTCTTAAATTACTGCATCCGCACCAACACAAAATGTTTGTGTTATCTACAAATATACCTATTTGGTGTGGGTGTTTTCTCCATAGAGGGGTTGACGTCAGGCGGGGGCCGGTTGTAATAACTATAAGCCAAATCTTTCTGTAACATGTGATAAAAAGCGTGTTGTGCCGACCCTAGTGCGAGTGGTGAAGAAGAAAAAAATAGTGAACTAAATTAAGATTTTTTAAAAATGTCTCCTTCATTTTGTTCGCATAAATCAAAATTATATAGAAATCAGCATGATTGATGTGTTCGTCATAACTTTGTTATTATCTATTGAAGCTTCACAGATACCAATTACCTTTACCGTTGAAAATATCTATACATACATACATACATACGCACTCACGCCTGTAATCCCCGAAGGGGTAGGCAGAGGTGTAACTAGTACACCCACATTTCGCCGAGCCTATCTCCGTTCCGTGATGTGATAGGGGGCAAGCCTATCGCCATACCGGCCACAAATTCAAGACTCCGAGTTGATACTGATAATTTCGTAATAGAAAAACACAATATCACTTTTACCCGAATCGAACCCGAGAACTTAGCGTCAACCTCAGTCGTAACGACTACGCATTACAACTGCGCCACTGAGATAGTTATCTGAGTGAGTGAGTGTGAGAAAATATCTATATGTTTTTAAATCTACGCTATATTCCCCATGTAATACAAGGTCGTAGGTCCCTCGTGTGCGAGAGGCCGTCTGGGTTGGTACCCAGATGGTAATAACCCGGTCGAGCCAGCGTATGGCCTCATGAGGCGATAGGCTCTTCATGTCGGACCTATCACATCATGGGACGGAAATAAGCTCGGCGAAATGTGGCTGTACTAGATACCCTTTTGCCTACTCCTCCGGGGATTAGAGGCGTGAGTGCGTATGTATGTAATGGTATTTAATTTATAATACACTAGCTGTCCCCCGTGGTTTCACCCCCAACTACAGCAGCGCCACCTACCGGGTCCAGTTGTGAATCTAAACCATCCAGGGCACCACCCAAACGCATACAAAAAAAACATTGAAATCGGTCCAACCGTTTAGGACGCCGTTGCCACGCTGTAGACAATTTTGTCTAAAGCATGAATGGGCTGGCTCGTCCGGGTCGTTACCACTGTCTCACAGAAAACCGACGTAAAGTAGCAGCTTGCTGCTGCGTTTCGTACGGTGAGTGAGATATCCGGAGGCCCAAATCCCCCTCCCCTTCCCAATCCCTTAATTATCCCTTTCCTTTAAGGTCGGCAACGCGCCCATGACTCTTTTGGTATTGTGGGCGTAAATGTGCGGTGGAGATCACTTACCATCAGGTGACCCACTTGCTCGTTTGCCGGCTTATGCAAAAAAAAAAGAAAAAGGAGGAGTTCAGTCACATACACACGTCCAGTAGAATTATATATATAAAAAAATAATTACATATAAAACAAATTCAAAAGGGAGTTCTACACAATTCCACTGTCTACATCAGGCAGTAAATGCAGGATGTTTTTACCTCAGCTAGAAATGTTGTGTCAACACTCAACACTGATAAAACCTCGGCGCAAATGCTTTCCTTATGTCTCGCTCAAATTGAATTGGTAGCCGTTTTACAAAATGTCTAGGCTTACCTTTCTTGCCTATTTTCTGGATTTCTTAGGTTGACATCCTTGGCGTAGTATTATTAGATATTCTTTGGCATCACTGGGGAATTGTATGAAAAATGAATGAACATTTGATAAATGAGTGTAAATGGGTCACCAACATCTTAAGCCTAAAGCCAACCTCAATTGTGAAAATTTGAACCAAATTTGCGGAGAAATCGATATACGTACATTAAAAAAAGCAAATATAAAAAAACGCCGAATTGAGAACCTCCTCCTTTTTTGAAGTCGGTTAAAAATAGTTTAAATGTAACGAACAACAAAACAGCCCAGATACTTAACCAAATGGGTATCCACATTCCACCTACAACATTACCCATGAATTTGATTCGAAACATTTATTATTCTAAAGCAATACCTTTTCGATTCGTTTATTTTCTGCTACATTACAACATATATTAATGAGTCTTTGCGTATGTTAGTATGCGAATAGACAAATAAAACTTTATCACCCGGTTTCTGAAAGGCTGATCAAATCAACATTCAACTAACAGAACTTTGATTTGACACCACTGTCAAATCAATTCGAGTTGCTGAAACGTTATTTACTAAAAAAATTAATAATATTTGATGTATCTCTAATAAATAGCGTTTGACATACTATTTTTCATATTAATTTGAAAGTTATATAATGTAATATTGTGAATGCTGAATAGGCATGTGAATCAGTTTTTATAATATAATTTTTAGTAAATTCTTGTAATTTTAATGCATGTGTTAATTTAAATAAATATATATTAATTAAAAAAATAACAACCTCCGTGGCGCAGTCGGCGAGTAGACGGCTGAGAAGCGAGAGGTCGCGGATTCGATTCCCACACCGACAAAAATGCTTAAGTATGAGCCACACACATTTGTTTTAGATGCATATGAAATTCAAAGTTATGTGTGGTATTGCTTTTGTTTATGGATAAGCGTGGCGCATACTATCAGGCGAGCGACCTACTCTTTTCATAATTCAAACATATAAAAATACTTCATAACCAAAAAAACATACAGCTATAATACAAAATAGGTGTGATAAAGAGCCCATAAACATAATAAATATAGCGCATTTAAGCCCAAAATGACTTTGTGTACAGAGTAAAGGGCCATCGAGTTAATAGCCGTTGGGACGTTAATGGCGCCTTATCGTTATGACACTTGAGCCTCGTCTTATTGGGGAGAGAGTGCGGTCATCTTTTGTTAAGACTGTCACGGACTTAAATAGATGACTCATGCAAGTATCAAGATCGTATAATCGTTTATTACTTCAGCCGTGCCACTGACGGAGCGCAACCTATTCATGTATAAGACAACGCACACCACTTTTTATAGAGGCTGGCAAACGAGCAAGTGGGTTATCTGATGGAAAGTAATTGCCATCGCCGCAGACGCGTTGCGGGCCTTAAAGGAAAGGGATTATTAAAGTATTGGGAAGGGGAACGTGATATGAGCTTCCAGATATTTCACTCATCAAACGCACCAGCAAGCTAATATGACGTCTATTTTTGTGAGACAGTGCTAACATTCCGATCGAGCCGGCTCAATCGTGCTGTATACAAAACTGTCTACAGCATCTCTTACCAATTTTATGTTCGTACGTTACGTACTGATTTCGGTACTTTAGGAGGCGTACCGCGTCTTATACACGCACGTGTTACCGTCGATTTTATCCGCCATAATACTTCGATCGAGGTTTCCTTAGTTCTTTTTCGTTAGTTTACTTAATAGGTGACTTGCTTGCCTGCGTGACTTCTCTGCCATAAATGTCCAACATCTTTTTGATATTTAATTACCCAATAGGATCGAAATACTAGGTACATATCTTTTATTTTTTTTATTGCCTAGGCCGACAAACGATCATGTGAGTCACCTGATGGTAAGTGATCACCACCGTCCATGTACGCCCACAATACCAAAAGAGTCATGGATGCGTTGCTGAGCTTAAAGGAAAGGGATAATTAAGGTATTGGGAAGGGGATTTGGGCCTCTTGATATCTCACTCGCCGTACGAAACGCAGCAGTAAGCTGCTACTTTACGTCGGTTTTCTGTGAGACAGTGGTAACGACCCGGACGTGCCGGCCCATTCATGCTGTACTAGTTGTACTATTGCCTACACCTTCGGGAATACCAGCGTGAGCTTATACAGTATGTAACAAAAACCTTGTTGGCCTTTTTTGGGTAGTGAGGATAGACATATAGATAGCTTATTAAAAATAGTTCAATCAGAAAAATAATAAACAGAAGCGAGATATTATCCTTACACAGGTAACTTAGAAAATGAACATATTTAAAAAATAATAATATGACTTTCTGTGTGTCTTGACGAAACCGGAAGCGCGACACGTTTGATGTACGTGGACGCCGCAACATGCTTTCTCGCTCTGGCTCCAAGTCATCGCTCTTGCAGAGGTAATCAAACGAAATACGGTTAACAAACAATAAATTAATTAATGTTTAAAAATAAACATGATTATTTTTATAGTTGCCTGCCTCGGTGGCGCAGTTGTAATGCGTATGCGTTACGATTGAGGCTAACGCTGAGGTCTCGGGTTCGATCCCCGGGTCGGGTAAAGTGGTATTGGGGTTTTCTATTACGAAAGTGCTCAGTATCAGCCCCGAGTCTGGAATTTGTGCCCGGTATGGCGATAGGCTCGCCCCCTATCACATTGTGGGACGGAGATACGTTCGGCGAAATGTGGGTGTACTGGTTACACCTCTGCTTACCCCTTCGGGGATTACAGGCGTGAGTGCGTATGTGTATTTTTATAGTCCAATTTCGTATGCGAGTTTTTTCATTACGTTTGAATATCGATTCTGATATCATAGTTAAAACGCCCCACAGGGTATTTGTTACATATTGTATATGTGTAAAAATGAAAATTGAAATTATACTTCGATCATCATTCCTGGCGACAGGATAAGCGAAAAATTACATTTTGGGTCGCGTCGTCCCTTTTTAGAGTAATTGATCATTCCACATCGAGGCCCACAGAGCCATTATTACGCGAACGTGACGTCGCTATTTCAATGTACTTTAGGGTTCTGTATATGATATTGTCTAACAAGTAATTGTAAGGCAGTTCTTGAGTATCCTGACCACACAGTTGTGATGCGTACGCGTTACGACTGAAGCTGACGCTGAGGTCTCGGGTTCGATCCCAGACTCGGGTAAAGGTGATAGTGGGTTTTTCTATTACGAATTGCTTAGTATCAGCTCGGAGTCTGGAATTGTGCCCGGTATGGCGATGGGCTCGCCCCCTATCACACCATGGAACGGAGATACATTCGGCGAAATGTGGGTGTACTGGTTACACCTCTACCTACCCCTTCGGGGATTACAGGCATGAGTGCGTAACATTTTAAATACCCATTTAGAGCTCGACTTTGTATCTCAATGTCTGCGGTGCGGTCACTCTTTCATCCGTGAAGCCCAAGGGTATCTGTGCTACTCTAATAGAAAGAGACATTGTATAACTAACTAACTAAACCGAGCTTCAAATAGGTATTTTAATATTGAAATTAAACTAGTTTATACGGATTTTATCGCGGTTTAATTTTTATTTTAGTCCCGACGAATCGAAAGCTTTGCAGCCTTCGTGGTCACGGGAGAGACTGAGGTGTAGGTCGTCTCGAAAAGTTAATGTTACATTGGCTACCTTCATTTTAAAATTATACATTTATTTTGACAGCCTCCGTGGCGCAGTGGGCTAGTAGCCGGTTGCGAAACGTGAAGCTGTGGGTTCCACAAATATTTGTCTCGGGTCTGGGTGTTTTGGGACCGCAAGTCCCTCGTAGTTCCTGATACCCACGGTACAGGTTTACCTAGTGTGGGGTCAGGATTATGCGTGTGACTGTTGGGTGTATTTATTTTATTTTATTATTTCTTTTCCGTATAAACTAGTTTTATTTCAATGTGTAAATGCGTAAACCTAATAAATCACTAGGTATTTCAATAGTTGCCTCCACCTTTAATATAGCTGTGTGGTAAAACAGACACAATTGTGGACTGTTGTCAAATTTTACGACCTAATGTTGCGAGACGTTTCGTTCTGAAACCTTATTGAAACATTTTGCCTCGTCATGACACAACTCTCGTCCACATTTAGTAGAAAGTACGTACAGCTACAGGCTCTCGGTGAGACGAAATGAAACAAATGTGGAGACATCTTTACCGGCTTAAAACCACGCAATTTACGTGAAACTATTTCTAAGTGAAGTTTAATCGATCGGGGATAGGGTTGCCACATGAATAAACATCCTAAATATTAGAAAAAAAGTCCTGACTACAATCCCGCTTTCTATTACATGTACTGTATTCATTGGGTTGATTATTTAGACAAATTTAAAGAATTTTGTTTCCCAAAGAAGAGAAGGTGGTAGTTTTTACAAGGTGGTAGGCCCCTCGTATGTGAGAGGCCGTCTGGGTTAGTACCACCGCTTTGTCTTTTTCGCCCACCAAGCAATGTGTAAGCACTGTTGAGTTCCGGTTTGAAGGACTTTGAAGCCCGTGAAATTACTGGACAATATGAGACTTAACATCTTATGTCTCTGGGTGACGAGCGCAGTCCAATGCCATGGAGTATTGTAATTCAAAGTTCTGTGTGATATTGCTTCTGTTAATTAATGGACAAGCATGACGCTTACAATCAGGCGAGCGACCTGAGGGGCTAGCACGGAAACTTGCGAAAAGTTATTCGAGCTGTCATCGACAACAATTACTATGAGATTTTAGTACAGCGCCTCTATCGTACGTAAAAGAAACTAATTTACATGGAATATAGACCAATGATATTTAAGGAATTATCTATCGGGCCCTCGATACCTTTACATTACGATTTCGATAGTTTTCCATGCTAGCCCCTCTGCTCGTTTCGTCACTTAACCTAAAAAATAAAATAGACAGAATAATCCTATCAAATATATTTTTTCTTTGCAAAAATTAAAAACATCCAGACGTTTTAAGGACGGGAATCCTGACAAATAATAATAATAATAATAAATACACCCAACAGTCACACACATAGTCCTGACCCCACACTAGGTTAAACCTGTATCGTGGGTATCAAGAACTACGAGGGACTTGCGGTCCCACAACACCCAGACCCAAGACAAATATTTGTGGATCAGACAAACATTTGTCAAGGTGCGGGAATCGAACCCACGGCCTCACACTTCGCAACCGGCTACTCGCCCGCTGCGCCACGGCGGCTGTCAATGCCTAAAAATCCTGACATGTCAGGACAAATCCTGTCGCCTCGTAACCCTAATAGAGAACTATTTTTAAAGCATATTGTACGGAACATGCCTACGCGAAACATATTCCGCCCACGAGAGCTCTTAGAAGATTTTTACATAAGCTAACATTTATGTAAAGCGATTTCTTTGGGCACGATATCACGCAATTATTTTTATTTTCCGGGGAAATATGTATGTAATAAATAATATTGGGTGTTAAAAAATAATTTTTGATATGTTACGTAAATAAAGTGATTCAAGTGGGTCACGGGTGGTAAGTGATATTCACCGCCCATGTACACCGATATCAGAAGAGTCTTGGACGCGTTGCCGTCGTTAAAGGCAAGGGGAGAGGGGATTTGGGCCTCCGGATATCTCACTCACCATACCAAACACATTTAGATTTTTTATTTGCCTTTATAACGAAACGAGCAGATCGCTCGCCTGATAGTAAACGCCACGCCTACTTATTAACAGACACAACAACAAAGCACTGCATGACACTGGGCTGGGTTTGTTGCCCCGAGACATAAGGTGTTACATCACAGAATGCCCAGTAATTTCTCTGTGTTCAATGTCCTTCAAATCAAAACATAGAGCTTACATTTGGTGGCAGAAATAGACAAAGCGTTACCAACCCAAACGACACACCTACCTACCGACCTACCACCTCAATTCATTATGTGGTCCAGATAGAAAACTTACTATTGACTGCCTCGGTGGCGCAGTTGTAATGCGTACGGGTTACAATTGAGGCTAACTGTGAGGTCTCGGGTTCGATCCCCGGGTCGGGTAAAGTGGTATTCGGTTTTGCTTTTACGAAATTCTTAGTATCAGCCCGGAGTCTGGAATTTGTGCCCGGTATGGCGATAGGCTCGCCCCCTATCACATCGTGGGACGGAGATACGCTCGGCGAAATGTGGGTGTACTAGTTACACCTCTGCCTACCTCTTCGGGGATTACAGGCGTCAGTGCGTATAGAAAACTTATTTATTTTCCAACATTCAACATCTTAGACTTCATTACAAATCCTTTAAAGGTGAAACCGATAAACTAGTTTTACCACGAGGACAATTAGCTTAGTGGATTAGTGGTCTTAAACCTCGGTACGAAGTAATAAGTTCGGAAGGAGAGGGGTTCGAGAGTCTTAACCCGGCTCGGAAATTGTTACTCTGCGCTGATTTGGATTAAAACTTTTAGTGCACTGTAATGAAAGCAAACCATTTTAACCGATGAAAAAAATGGATGGATGAAAACAAATTCTTATTTTTTTGCCACGCAAAACGTGGACCGATTTGGATGATTCTATTTTTATAGCATAGACCAGCAAATGATCAAGTGGATCACCATCAGTAAGTAAACTTTACCCTCCAAGAACACAGACAATATCAGAAGCATCATGGGGGAACTCCCCCGTGATATGTTGGGAATTTAGCGATAAGAAACACTTTAGAGGACAGAGAGAGGTTATTTTAGACAGTTTTGTCTACAGCGTAAATGGGCCGGCTCGTCCGGGTCATTACCACTGTCTCACAGAAATCCGGCGTAAACTAGCAGCTTGCTACTGTGTTTCGTACGGTGAGTGAGATATGCGAAGGCCCAAATCCCCCTCCCCTTCCCAATCTCTTAATTATCCCTTTTCTTTAAGGTCGGCAACACGCCCATGATTCTTTTGGTATTGTGGGCGTACATGAGCGGTGGAGATCACTACCATCAGGTGACCTACTTGCTCGTTTACCGGCCTATGATATAAAAAAGCAAAACAATTTTGGTATGTGTCTATAATAATGGAGCCTAAAATATTACACAAAAGACTTGTTAAAACCTTTCTAATTTGTAGTCCCGAGCTTCTTTAAACATACATAGGTTAATTATGATAATAAATGAAGGAACTAATACCTTATCCGTGTTTCTACAGAGTTTTAACCGAGCACGAGACGTGAAATAGCCATTTTCCCGCCAAAATGGCCGCCATTACGCGAAGTTTGCACTGCCACGATAAAGATACTGACGCCATTTTGTAATTCGACTCTATATTCATAAATTTTGAATGGTCAATGATTTTATATCACGTGTGGTTATTTATTTACGAGGGTAGTTGTACAGGTCATTAAATACTAATAAAACAATTTAGCATCACCTCAATATATCTTTACTCCCAGCGCTCGTCGTATCGTAATGGCAAAGGGTACATGATCATTCAGCCACGGATGCAAGACACTACAGTAGTTACATAAGATTTTATATTATTAAGGGTAGAATGAACTTCCCGGGAATGATTGTAGTGACTCAATGCAATAGCCATGGGATGGAGTACCTAAAAAGTTTTATCGAATCGCTAGTCGTCATCCCCACCTTAAGCAATTATGAATATTTTTTTAACCTGGCACTACCACTGGACCTGATGTACAGTGCAGTCCAAATATAAAAATATAATGTCAAAAAGACTTTAATCACTGATAATCAAAAATTATGCCGGCCTGAACTCTGAAATAACTGGATATACACTGGTTGATCCCAGAACGCGACTCGCCTGAACAGGCCACTATGTCGAGTTTTTCACCATGATTAGAGAGTGGTAGAGCCACGCTGTAGACAGATTTGTCTACAGTACGAATGGATCGGCTCGACCACGTTGTTAGCACTGTCTCACAAAAAACCGACGTAAAGTAGCAGCATGGTGCAGCGTTTCATACGGTGAGTGAGATATCCAGAGGCCCAAAGCCCTACGCCTTTCCAATCCTTTAATCATCCTTTTTAATATTTTAATTGTCTATAACTGCACACCATGAATAAAGGGGACAGGGAAGGGATGGGAGACAGCATTTCAGCTGTATATCTTTCTTGCAAGTTCTATGGTATATTAATAAAATGCCTTACTTATATTCTAGCATTGATTTGATACTACGCGGGTTGATCCACAACTTTCTGTAACACGTTGTATCGCGACGAATAATGAGATCTTGGGCAATATCTAGCGACAGTGTATGTGATAGTCTGCACTTAACGTTACCGCAGTAACAACCAAATACACAAAAATCACTGTTTGTACCGTAAAGTATTGCAAAACCCCTCTAAAGTGTTTCTTATCGCTAAATTACTCTTGTGACGTTAAATCAGGTGTTACAAATGTGTCCTGTTTGGTTTCATACAGATTCAAATATTTGCGATATCTGTTTTAGATCTTTGGTCTGTGGTCTGTTGATCAGTAGGCCTAGTACAAGTTTTAATAGTTTTGTAAAACGATGAAAGTTTTAGTTTTCTCTCAATACGTCAAATATTAGTAGCCACTAGTAGGAACTATGAAGAATTAAAATAAATTATGTGCTGGTTTAATTTATTTCATAATAATAGAATGTGAAATTTGTTTTCAAGCGATTATTTTCTTTATTACCGTATGAATTACTAGTTTGACACTTCGACGGTAGTAATTTTATACGAATTCGAAAACTGTGAACGTATTTGTAACTCGTAATAATGGCCTACAGTAATGCATAATTCATCTGTGCTAAAAACACATATTTAAACGCATTCGTTCAGAAACAGACAGTATAATATTTCAACTTACAAAACCACTCCGGTATCGACACGTTAAAGACCTTTGTTCCGTTTTTCGCCGTACATTACTACTTAACTACGGATGAATGTGTGACATTTGTTAATTCATCACGCAATGTAACAATGCACTTCGGTTGTCTACGAAAGGCTTTTCGTGTTATTAATGGTGGACGGGTTGACGCTGCGATAATGGCACTTTATTGAAAATCTTTTTTCCTCTTTTTTGTTTTCAACATTTTATGTAGAGTGATTTATTACTATATGCGCGTATGGTGAAGATTTAGTTACTGGCTGGTTTATTTTTAACCACCCGCAAAAAAGAGGTGTTATGTAACTCCTTTGTCTGTGTGTGTCTTAACGGATTTAAACACGGTTTGTCTGTTTGAAAGCTGGTTTAAAAGATGGTTCGTAGTTGTGTTTGAAGAAAATATATTCTTTAAAGTTTAAAAGTTACATTTTTATAATTGACAGAACCCCAGTTCAGCCGGCCTACCACCACTTTTACATACTGGTGCTTGACGTCAGAAATAGACAAAGTTGTACCTGGAGGCCAATTCTCGTAATTTTAAATGTTCAAAATATCATTCCAATGTAGTCTCAGCGTTAAGACTAGATCGGAATGATATTTTGAACATTTAAAATTACGAGAATTGGCCTCCTGACCAGAAAGCCTCTCTCATTTAAAGGACCTACCACCTAGTACCACTCTTTGTGCCAGGTACATACTCAGTCGTTAGTCACAAACTCATGACCCCCTTGTTTTCAGAAGCTGGTAGTGGGTGGTCCGAACCAGCGTAACTGGCGCGGCATCCTCATCGCGTTGCTGGTCATCGTTGCTGTGCTGGCCTTGATCGTGACCTCTGTGGTGCTCCTGACCCCTCCGGATGAAGGGCCCAGGGTCAAAGGACGACGGTTAAGGATACAGGACCTATTGAACGATGAGTTACAGCCGATTAGATGGAATGGAACTTGGATTTCTGGTAAGTGACTTTTATGATTCATTAGTAAGGGTATCATAGAAGAGTGTATAGTTTTTATTGAAAATGAATTAAATTCCAAGATCGTGAAGTGTTGAAATCCATTTATTTATCAACACTCAACAGTAAACAGATTGTTGGGTTGGGTCGTTGTAAGACAAACATGGTGAGGTGGGGTTACTCATCAAAGCCCGATTGCGACTGTGGTGCTCCAGAGCAAAACATGCTTCACTTGCTTAAGTGCCCGCTGTGCCCTACCACCTGCACAAGTAAAGATCTTATGGAGGCTACAGACGCTGCTGTAAGTGTAGCAAAATTTTGGAGCGGGAAGATATAACTTTAACATTTTAAAATATATACCTACATATCAACATTTATAGCCATTGACAGGATAGAAGAAGATGTAAATAGACGCAATTATGTTAACAAAAGTACCATATTAATAATTTTCTTTTCTGGCAACTTTTGTCTCATATATATCTTACAAACTAACATATACAACGTGTTACAAAAAGGTGTGGTCATATTTTAAGATTGTTTACCTACACCTGACAATGAGTGTTAATGGACCAGGAGGCCAATTCTCGTAATTTTAAATGTTCAAAATATCATTCCAATCTAGTCTCAGCGTCAAGAAAGTTGCAAATGGCATTCTCTTAAACCAATAGTCAACGTCATATGCACCTAGCATTAGCAGTAGCATTATACCGTTTGGCTTCAGTCAACTTTTACTCTACATTCAATCTCATTTCGATCTATGTTCACATTTGATCATTATATTTTTTTTTGTATTACCTCTACATAACCTCTAAGCATTACTGTGCGCCTAGTATTCGTCTCTTCGCTATATAAATCACTAGAACCGTCAGTCACTTACCTCTTATAAAAAAGAAAATACAGACATACATACATATACTCACGCCTGTTTCCCATAGGGGTAGGCAGAGACAACGGATTTCCACTTGCTACGATCCTTGCATACCTCTTTGGCCTCCTTCACTCTCATTACATTTTTCATACTTGCACGTCGGTTTAGGGTACTCCTGATCTGGTCTTTCTCGAGAATATCTCGAACTTGATCTATGAAATTTCGTCGAGGCCTTCTGCTCCCAACTGTACCATTCACCCTCGCCATGTAAAATGCTTTATTTATATCATAGTAATGCAGTCGAATTTTGTACTACGGGGATGACATACTTGTATCGTACACAATACATTGCTTAAATTTCACCACACCTTTCTCTAACGCGTTGTATATAAAATAATTACAGAATGTGTTAGTAAATAAAACCTAAAACTATGTTAGTAACGCTTCACTGTGCAAAGTCTGTGTGCGATCGTATAGCACAACTCCGCGGAAGCGACGGAACACCACGCCCTGCGGCCAGAAACTTACCATTATAATATTCCCATATTTTATCTAATGCGTAAAACATCTTTTCTATTACTGGGATTACTTATGTTGAGAAATCTTGTAGATATTTCTCTATGCCTAGAAATATTGAGGCACAAGATTTTATACAAACTTGTAACACAATGGAATAAAAACCATTCTTTTTGACTCTTTAAACAGATAAATGTGTATGAAGAGGCTTTAAACGCCATCCAAGTTGTATAAAACATCAATAATGAAGGTTCCACAGAACACAATGTTAGAAACTCACTGTACCTTTGCGTTCTTCAATGTTTTAGTTCAATTAATTCATTTTTGTTTTTATTAATTTACTATAAATCTTTTGATTTTCGTCGGTTTTTGCTTGCACAAATCGTTTTATCCAGGATGACTAGAAGACATTGAGCTGTATAAAATAAATCTTATTTTTTACTTACTTACTTCTCTGGGGCAGTGACCCAAAGTGGGCCTTGGCCTCCGAAACAAGAAAATGCCTTAGGTAGAGGAGATCGCCATATTGGACACAAATTCCAACAATGGAAAAATCATGCGTGATTTTTCGAATCGAAAACTCAAACACTAATTATAATTGCCTGACTTGGTATGTGACTCAGGAGTTCATTGGTGCCTGATGAAAAACACTTTAAGATGTCTTAGAATAAAAACAATACCGCAACATTCACAAAAGCACTATATTTTTCCGCGGAAATGACATTTTAGTCTGAGCCCCAGGCTTTAGAGCCGGCACTAGGTGTCTTGAAATGCTAAAGTGGACTTTAGCGCGGCCTACGGGGAAAGTCTTTGTGTTGCAAGTTTTTATATGAACTTCAGTGAAAAACCTTTACATATGTACAGAAGCATTTCTTTACTTTTCTAAGATTTAAAAAGAAAGAAAATAGCTTTATTTGGCAATTATCATAAGGTCACATGAACACATAAAACAGTTAAGCACATACAAATATAATACATAAATATTAATTGAAACATAAAATATAATATACATAGGTACTTAAAACTAATAATTATGCTCGGGATGTACACCTACGCCCACCCGATGCATCTTCAGCCCGTGTCCGAGGTAACGCCAAATAGGCTACAGGGTCAGCATACGAACATGGATCCTCATATATATGAGGATTGAGATAAAATGATTATTACTATCTTTAATAAAAAAAACTCGGACTGCCTCGGTGGCGCAGTTGTAATGCAGGTCAACGCTGAGGTCTCGGGTTCGATCCCCGGGTCGGGTAAAGTGGTATTGGGTTTTTCTATTACGAAATGCTCAGTATCAGCCCGGAGTCTGGAATTTGTGCCCGGTATGGCGATAGGCTCGCCCCCTATCACATAAGGGACGGAAATACGCTCGGCGAAATGTGGGTGTACTGGTTACACCTCTGCCTACCCCTTCGGGGATTACAGGCGTGAGTGCGTATATATATATGTAATAAAAAAACTATTTCAAATGCGTTTACTTAGAGTGGGGTCGGGACTATGTGCCTGACTATTGGGTGTATTTATTATTTATTTTATTTTAAGTTCCACCCACGTTGGATAAAACATTAATTATGAAGGTTCCACAGAACACACTTTGTTCAGAAACTCACTGTACCTTTGCGTTCATCATGTTTAAGAATTAACTCATTCTTATTTTTAATTCACTATAAATCTTCTTTGTTTTTTGCTTGCGCAAATCTTTCTTCCAGGGTTTATATAAGACATTATGCTGTATAAATCCTTTTTGAACCAAAACAAAATCATATAACGTATTATGATTTTATCTATTCTATAAAATTATACTAAAATGATCAATTTGCATTTCTATAGATACAGTTTATAGTTGAATCAGCTCAGTACGCCCTTTGTCAATGCATAAAATAATATTCATAAAATATTCATGTCATGTACACGGTGCCGGATTTAGACATTCAGTGGGGGTCATTTAAAGATAAAGATATTTTATTTTGCAAATACGGATACATGCACATGATGGTAACATTCAATTTAACATTACTTGTCGCAGAAGAAAAATTAGTACAAGCATAATCCATTAATACAATTTAGAACATAATAAAAAATAGGAATATGATTATCTAAACTGCTTTTCCATTAGAAACTCTATTACATTGAAGTATACTTAGCAGCAGACAGTTAAAAAATTCTTTATCATTATATTCATTGTAATATAGTTACCATACTAGGGTTACTTATACAGAAGTTATAGGAAATAATGAAAGAGTATAGCTATATTCTATATTGTCGAATGGATATCGAACAAAATTTTCAATGCGAATCTCTCATAGAGTTATGGGTTTGTATGTTTATTTGTTCAATAAACAATAGCATTTTATGGAAGTTTATCGCTGGAGATAACTCAGCGGGGAGTGTTACTAACTGCCGAGAAGAAAGTCTCAGATTCGAAACAAGCCCCATCATGCATGCACATCTGTCTTTTCTAAGTTACGTTTATACTTACTCATTGTCAAATATCGTTTTTAACGGTGATTCCTTCACAAGCTTTGTGAAGCCTTTGTCTGCCAACCCTCATTAGGCCAGCGTGGTGTACTAAGGACTAACCCCCTCTCATTAGTAGAGGAAGTCCATACCCAGCAAACGGGACAGTGGCATACAGAGTTTATATAATAATTATTATTGAAAAAAACCATCAAAACAAGACAGGGGCATTTTTAAAGCAAATTTTATTAGGAAAATATGACTTTCAAGGAACTATTCTAACCCCAAGGTATTGACCCCACAATACCGTACCTTACTCCTCCCCTGTACAATTTTCATCTATGCACGCCTGATGATTTATGAACACAATATAACAATTTATCATGGATTTTAATTTCAAACAGTTTATGAGGCTTTCCCGGCCTCGCTGGCGTTAGGAATTTGTCGCCATGTTAATCCACCTTAATATATAAGGAAACGCTAACGAATTATAAGTTATTTTAGCCGACTTTGAGGAGGAGGTTCTCAATTCGTCTGCACATAAATTTCGTAACCAGTACACCCACATTTCGCCGAGCTTATCTCCGTCCTATGATGTGATAGGGAGTCTATCGCCACACCGGGAACAGTAGGGTATTTTCCTATTTTGAATATTATACATTATTTTATAAGTAACAGAAAATGATACGTAAAAGAAACCCTTTTATTAAAACACAATCAAAATAGGTTCAGAAATGTGCCCGCAGTTATGAGTTTAAATGTTGGTATGAGGAAAAGTGGGTGCGTAGTAGGGATATCTCACTATCTCGCTTTTACGCGTGCACCATAATGAACATTTTACACAGTGACGTCAAAGTTTGCGTCGTATGTCATTTGACAATTACCCCTTCTACAAGATTTGAATGGCTTCTAACTTATTTATTTTGGGTCCGATTTATACATTTGTTTCTGCAATATATTTTGAGTAACGTAACTTATTGATTTAAATAATAAAAAAAAATCTAGTCAACTACCCTATTCCAGACTCCGTGCTAATACTGGGCATTTCGTAATGGAAAAACCCAATATCACTTTTACCCGACCTGGGGATCGAACCAGAGACCTCAGCATCTGCCTCAGTCGTAACGCGTACGCATTACAACTGCGAAACCGAGGCAGTATTGTAAATATTTTCGATGTTGTTCTGATATCCTTTTTTTATGGCATGGTAAATATTTTACACTTCTAATAGAGCTTGTACATTGATGTATTTGATTTGTACAGACATAAAATATCTCAAACTTTACGGCTGTACATTTTACGACGTGATATAAACATAACTCTATGGTTTATTCTCGCTGTCCACCCACACATATTGGTCGTGTAAGGATATAAATATCGACATACTGTATAGAAACCGTGGCGCAGTGGGCGAGTAACCTGCTGCGAAACGAGAGGCCGTGGGTTCGATTCCCACACCAAGGCAAATGTTTGTGTGATCCATAAAAAATTTACACTTACACTCCCAACTTCAGAATAGCGTCAATAAATTTATATCTTTGATCAGGTACCAAAGTCACGTTTTTATTGACTTAGCCTTATCTGACATAAAATAAACTAAAGTTAAACTAAATTAGCACAAAAAACGCCTTAATGTTCTTTTAATGGTGAAACTCATTGTCCAAATGATCAAAGTAGACTAAGTAGAGGCATGATACGTTGTTTGTAAAGTTCGTAATGCTTACGATTTTAACATAGCCTAATCGGCAAATGAGCAAGTGGGTCATCTGATGGTGATATTCAACGCCAATGTGCACCCGCACTACCAGAAGAATCAGGTGCGTTGCCGATCATAAAGGAAAATAATAATTAGTGGATGAAGGGGAGGGGGATTTGGAGCTCTGAACATTTCACTCATCGTACGAAACGCAGCAGCAAGACGCTACTTTACGTCGGTTTTTCGTAATAGAAATCCAATACCACTTTACGCGATCCGGGGATCGAACCCGAGACCTCAGCGTTAGCTTAATCGTAATTCGTACGCATTACAACTGCGCCATAGAGGCACTTACAAACACTTAAGTTGTTATTAAAGACACAACGACTTCAGAAGTTGTTTGCGTACAGCCGGGTCGTGTCGGGTGATAAATGGCAAAAGTACTTCAAGCAAACCTCAGAATATCGTAATTGTACTTAATACAGAAGTTTCACTTCGGAAAGACCGTTAACCAAATACCAACCTTCACATCAACGCAATAAAATGCTATTTAATATGTCAGGTCGTCTATAGAGCTATTTTTTATATCTACACTAATATTGGTCTCGGTGCGGGAATCAAACCCACAACCTCTCGCTTCGGAGTCCGCTGCTCACCTACTGTGCCACGGAGGTTGTCAATTTGTATGTAAGCATCGCTGTATGAAATGTCCTGTCTTGGTCGCATAGTGCAATACGAACCATAATGTTCTTCTTGGGTGGGTAATGTGGGTCGGCGCAACATGCTTTGTTGCAGAAAGTTTTGGCTTGTAGTTATTACGACCGGCCGCCTGCCCGACTTCAAGCCTACTGGGGAGAAAAAACCCAGACTTGAAATATTTGTGGATTACACAAAAAATAAATCTCGGGGATTGAACCCGCGGCCTCTCGGTTCACAGCTGGCTACGTGCCTACCGCGCCATAGAGGCTGTCAAGACGTACCATAATACTCCCAACATTTTTTAGTAGACTGCCTCGGTGGCGCAGTTGTAATGCGTACGCGTTACGACTGAGGCTGACGCTGAAGTCTCGGGTTCGATCCCCGGGTCGGGTAAAAATGATATTGGGTATTACGAAATGCTCAGTATCAGCCCGGAGTCTGGAATTGTGCCCGGTATGGCGATAGGCTCGCCCCCTATCACATCATGGAACGGAGATACGCTCGGCGTAATGTGGGTGTGCTGGTTACACCTCTGCCTTCCCCTTCGGGGATTACAGGCGTGAGTGCGTATGTATGTATGTATGTATGTATTTTTTTTGTATGAACATTCTAGAAGTCAATCTATGAAAAACAATGACCTCGTCAAATTCCGATTAGAAGTTCAAACGGGGACGGGGTTATTCGGTCGAGTGGCGAACCGGGTCGAAACTCGTATCTGGAATTTTTTGAGCACCGTTTTAGGAAATACCTACGTGTCGTGAGGTCTTGTTAGTTCTGAAACGATGGACGTAGTATCGCCTCTCATTTTTTGGGTTTCAACGAATTTAAAACACAGGGTGCTAGGTTCATGGTTTTCCACGAGAGCGGAATTGCTTGGCGGCTCTCTCTTACAAAGGACCTTAACACATACAATAATAAGAAGCCGTTATCTGTCAGCCAGTTGAATAACGTTTCAGTATTTGGGCGTAAAGCTTATAATCTGACTTCACAATGAAGAACTTTAACCACCCGCTCAGTAAGGATATCCTATGTCGCAACAAAATTAACTGTGTCTGAAAGGCTGATCAAATCAACATTTAACTAACAGAACTTTGATTTTGACACCGCCGTCAAATCAATTCGAGTTGCTGAAACGTTGTATAGTGAAAAAAAATATAATATTTGATGTCTCTTTACTACCGTCTGGACAGTTATGTTAGCTAACATGTATGTCAAATTAATGGTGTTGACGAAGCTTCTAGCAACTCAATTTCAACTTGACATGAGATTTGATTAGTTAATTTTACTTTGATCAGCCTTTCAGAAACCGGACGTAAGTGTAAGGCCGCACTACGGTTAACCGCGCGTGGTTTTTTGGCGCGTCATCTTGTGATTCAAAGATATCAATACAAGCGAGAGCACTGGGGGTTTTTCCCGCGACTGATTTAAAAACCACTACTGGTTACAAAATGGCGCGCGGCAAAAAACCGCATTATAGTTTGTAACACATGAAACTCTACTTCCACCTGCCTTTATCCCACTTGCAGTGAGGTCAGCGCAACATGATTTTTATTTAACACATGTTACAGAAATATTTGGCTTGTAGTTTTTAATGACCGTCTTCCTGCCTGACGTCAAATCATTTAGACCCGAACAAATGTTTGTGGATCGTATAATTTGTCTACATGCGGGAACAGAACCCGTGGCCTATCGCTTCACAGCCGGTATGATTATAATATCGTATATCGCTTGGGATAGGACGACTCCTTTAGTATGTGATAGGCAAGTTACTTGCAGTTTGTCGCTGTTCGTCCAGAAACACCAAATTACCACATCCGTGCGCTTACCATCTAAATTTAAAAGAATGTTTGGACATTAAGCCTGAATGATGAAACAAGCAGATCACTCGCCTAATGGTAAGCGTCAAGATGCAACACGACTCAGAACTTTGCATTACAAAGCTCTTCATGGTACTGGACTGCGGCGCTCGTCACCCCGAGACATAAGTTGTGATCTCATAATGCCCAGTAATTTCACTGGCTTCAATGACCTTCTAACCGGAACACGACAGCGCTTACACACTGTTGCTTATCGGCAGAAATAGACAAAACGCTACGAACCCAGACGCCCTCTCATATACGAGGGACCTACCACCTTGTAAAAGTACCTTCAGGTACAGCGTGTGTATAATGAAAAAATATGTGATTGACATGTAAAAAAACCAAGCTGTCTTATTCTCATTGAAAACATACATAGTTTCTCTAAACAGAATAACTAATTTGCATCAGCAATTTTATTATTCAATCAACATTTCCAAATATTGTAACATAATTAACCTTTATATTGCTGTTTAGAGTGGCGGGCTACCGTGGCTTGTCGCCTAAAAAGAAAATTAATGTTCGAAGCTGAAGGAGAAATTAGTAAACTTGCTGACAGCGCGGACTTCGTTATTCATTTAGTTCTTTGTGGCTCTCGTGGCTTTAGTACTTATAATGTAATATTAATTTTGTAACGGCGTCGTGGGGAATCTTGGAGGTATAAAATAGACCTAGTAGTATACTACGTGATATGATAAGCCTTAAGAATTCTAAATAGGTTATCTTATAATAGCGGGTTCACACGACTCGATTTTAGTGGATCTAGCTTGAATCAATAAAAACTTTATGGTCAATTCGATTGAAAGTCTGTTCATACGGTTCAAAGTAGACATATCACTATAGCGTCTCGAGTCTTGGTTTCCTATCTCAGTTGAGTACCTTAACAGCTTTTGGCACACTTTCCTTCGTTTTTTTTTCAAATGGATTTGTGCTGTTAGCCTATATTGCTTTTACAGCTTCACCTGACAATAAAGCCGGCGCTTATCGCGCTCTAGCCAGAAATATGTATAATGTATTAGCGATTAAACACAAAGGTGCCTTTTAGAAGGCTCAGACCTCAGCTTGAGCAATCGCTGGATAGTATAGTTTATGGCCACCTCTGCATATCATTGTGCCGAGGACCAGTTGTGTGAGTTCTTCGGACTCGCAGGCGTGTCCTTTGTCGGGGTCGCGTATTATTATTGCGATTCGGGTTGCACAAGGAAAGTGCTGCTTCGATAGCGACTGTGATGGAGTCGTTGGGATCTGCCAAAACATGTTTGGGACGACGACGGAGGAGAAGTTTACTTTGCTTCGTATCAATAGACATTCTAGACATTGGTAAGTCTGCATTTAGAGTGGAACGTTTTCGAACGGCACATTGTTGACCTATGAATATAGATTGCAAATACTTCCTGTCACTTTCTTTTTTCAAATTTAATTGTACGGCTTGTTAGTTTTTTCCAATTTATGCCGGGATGTCTTCAGGGATTTCAATGCGAAAGCAATTTGCGGACGTTGTTTTGTCATTTTAAACGAAAAATAAGTCGTGCCAGTTCGCATTTTCTTGTACAACCGTTTTTACAAGTTCTTAAGAAAAAAACTTTTATCTGTGCAGATCTTTTGTAGTCTTTGCACTTAGGTAGTTATTTTTAGCTGACTCTAGGCGTACCGATTTAAAGTCTTTTTAGTGCAGCGAAGACATTTTGATGATGTTACTTCAACAAAATATTTGTGTGATCTACCGATAAGCATTTGTTCCGGGTATTGGTGTTGTGAGATCGGAAGTCTCTCGTGCTTCCTGCCACCCACGACACAAGACTCGTATCATAGTGTAGAGTTACAATTCTGTGTGCTATTATTGGGTGGCATTTATTCATTTTATTAAAGTCGTAATTACTCTTTCACGTGAATGCATTCTGGTGGTTGCCAGTGTATGTCCATTTATTTGAGTTCGGCATAATCTCTTGACTGAATATATCGGACTATACTGCATTTACCGTAAAAAATTGCATAATGATATTTTTTGAGTGGTAGAGCCACGCTATAGACAGTTTCGTCTACAGCATGAATGGGTCGGCTCGTCCGGGTCGTTACCACTGTCTCACAGAAAACCGACGTAAAGTAGCATCTTGCTGCTGCGTTTTGTACGGTGAGTGAGATATCCGGAGGCCCAAATTCCCTCCCCATCCCTTTCCTTTAAGGTCGGCAACGCGCCCATGACTCTTTTGGTATTGTGGGCGTACATGGGCGGCGGAGATCACTTACCATCAGGTGACCCACTTGCCCGTTTACTGGGCTATGATATAAAAAAGTGATTTTTTATTGGTTTATGACGGCAGACGAGGAAACGGCGTACCTGATTGTAAATGGTTACCATCGCCCTTGGACTTCAGCAGTGCCAGGTGACACAGCCAATCCACTGCCTACCGTGAAAAAATACCGTTAGATCTCGTTTGAAGAAGAAAATGTCATACTGAGAAAGCACCGTTGAGGGATTCATTCCCAAGTTTACAGAATGAATGAAATAATTAAATAACATCGATGCGATAGAAAAACTTTCCAGTATTGTATAAAGGTACGTTTTGAGGTGTACGATTGAGACAAGAGACCACGACATACAACCACAGAGGCAGTCCCGCTTTGTATGTAATTATAAGGAGAGGGTGGCGCCGACTGTTTCTATACAATTTCATACAAAGCGAACGCGTCGCGGTCACCCTATTTCGGTCGCGTACCTCAAAACATGCCTTAATACGCCAAGTTGTTTATTCTTGTCCCCGGTTATATATTCGTTCGCTGCTCCGCCGGCATTCCCGTTATAATAGGTTTCATACAATGTTGACCGGGGTTTGAAAGTGGGAACTTTTACACCCAATATAAAATTTCCAAAAATCAATTCTTACCGAGCCCCTACATTATAGAAACTATCATGTGACCAAATTTCACGATCCTAGCTTTAGTAGTTTTTGAGATATCGTGATTAATCAGTGACTGAGTCAGTGAGTGGTATTTCGCTTTTGTATGTACGTAGATAGATAGATCGATTTTAATTATTTTAACATTATCCAGGCAGTTACAAAAAAAATTCAATGTCCATTTATTCTACTAATAAATTTTTCAAGTTCAACAATATCAATAAACAATAGTAACCTAAACCAGACTTCCTACCAATAAATACTTGTCAAAATAAACATGTTAATAAATTCATTTGCCAAGACATTCTGTAAAGTGTAAACAAGTTTATTTATCTAGTGAATGGAAAGGAAGGCTCATCTATGGAAGGAAGATGAGTGAAGTGCAATAAACGAACAATACCAATATTGGTACCATAGCTGCAGTGTTTACAGAAATATAACTCACGTAGCTTTATAATTAGTTCATTAAAATAGTTGTCGTTGTCGCTTGTTTTCGCAGTGTTTCTATGTTCAGAGCAATTTAAACCCCCAAACTCTTTATTGTGTTTTTTAGTGACCATGAGTTGAGCGCTCGTGCCACGCGAACGCCTTCCCATTAAAAGAAGAAACACCCCTCAAAAGCCTCAAATCTTTTAATTATAAAGTGGAATTGCAATTATAAACTGCATTGCGTTCTTCATCCCTTGGGATGGCTCGGCATAAGATGTTAAACCCTGTACTCAAGAACTTGCGCGCAAAAGTACTGTGACAATTTTCAAAAACGGATAGATCATAACATCCCTCTTTTTTCGGGGGTTATGGAACCCCTGAAGTTATACAGAAATTATACTAATTTACGTCACTGAGAAATAATGGCTAATGAATACTTAAAATTAATTGAGGTCTCTGAGTACGGCATTTTTTTTATGGCATAGGCCGGCAAACGAGCACGTGGGGTCACCTGAAGGTAAGTGATCTCCACCGCCCATGTACGCCCACAATACCAAAAGAGTCATGGGTGCGTTGCCGACCCTATTGGAAAGGGAAAATTAAGGAATGCAGGACACTTAATCCGATATCCGAAGATTGTTAGATAACAATCTTAACAATCTTAACTCTTCTTTCTAATTCCACCTCGAATAGATATTCCAGGTGAAATTAGAAAGCGTATTTGGAAGCGAAACGGGAGCGTGCTTGTAACTTGAATGTTATAAACTTTGTACGTAGAATCCACCAGCGGATCCAGGGAAGGGGGCTAAGGGGATCAAGCCTCCCCAAAAGCATTTGGAGCCTCTGAGAAATCTCAAATTAATCTTGATATTATCCTACTTTCTTAGTACTACTTATAATATAATTTTTATCGCTTATCTTTACTTATTCCATTTTAAGTAGGTATAGTACATTTTCAATTATTTGAATTCCAATTTTGGGTCAAGCCCCCCCTTAAACAAAATTCTAGATCCGTCACTAGTAGAATCTATTGCCTACTAGAAATGGTTAGAGTGGGCGTACTTGAAAACGAATTCTGAACGTACTTGTACGCGATTTTATGAGCTTACCAACTCCTTGAAACATGTTGGGGATTTTATTTGCTCTGCTACAAATAATGTATTAGACTTACTAGGTGGTAGGTCCGTCGTATACGAGTGGCCGTATGGGTAGGTACCACCGATTTGTCAATTTGTGCCGCCAATCAACGCTGTTGTGTTTTGTTTTGTTTTTAAGGGGATTGAAGTCAGTGGAATTACTAGGCATTATGAGACCTAATTATGTCACAGGGTGAGGAGTGCCGCGAAATGTGGGTGTACGGGTTACACCTCTGTTTTTCGGGTAGTAAAGGCGTGAGTGCAAATGTATTAAGTTACCTGAATGCACATACGTATTTTAGATAGTAACTTAATATTCCTGAGCCGCCATGTTAGTTATTTTCGTCTAATGATGTAAACCATCTCGTTTAAACATAAAGCCGTGTTCACACTGACGAGCGCAACATAAACATTTTATGACGCGTCCAAAATGCGTTGCGATCTCGCATTTTCAGTCCGTGTATATTAACGCCGAATGGTGAAATGGCGCCAAATATTACAGGATTGCTTCATTTGCAGAGTAAAATGTATCTGTAAAAATATATTGCGTGAAGGAATAAATGTCTGATTCCATCTCAAAGGTTTATTTGCGGAGATGGTTTGAACGATAATGTCATATCGCTGAACATGGTGTTCCAAATGATGTTTTGCTAAAAAGTGGTGTGTGAAACACGCTTTTTGAGGCTGTACGAAAGAAATTTTAATTTATAAAATAAAATGTGACGTAACTAACTATATTTTGGAATGGATAATAATAATATAAATTTGAAAGTTTGGATGTTTGTGAATTTGTATGTTTGTTAATTTGATTTGGTAATCAAATTCAAACTTTGATTAACTAATTACACCTTAACTGCTTAACGGCTTTGGACGAAATTTGGCACATGGATAAACCGAATCTCCTATTATACATATTGATACATTTTATCCTGAATAAGAACAATTCCGCGGGCGGAGCTGCGATCAAAAGCTAGTATATAATTATTATATACTAGTACATGCCTAATACTGAGTGCTTCTGTTTGTGGGAAAGCATTACTTACGACCTTTTTTCAGACGAGCGACCTACTCGTCTCATCATTCAGCCAAATAAAAAAACAATTAGAGTTACCCTCATTCCTCAACATATACATCCCATAAATACATCCATGGCATAATTAAAATGAATTCAGTTCGCAAATATTTTACGAAATTTCAAGTAATAAATTAAATTAATAGCTCGAAGCAGATGGTACGATCCGATGCACATCTGTTAATAGCTAGAATTCACTAGTTATCTAGATTTTAGTGCTTCCTAATTTCCTTTACGACCTAACGTCTGAAGAAAGTGTAGAATTTATGGGTTTTACTCAAATTAAAAGCCAGCGAGGTTGGTGATCGATTTGTGAATTGGAGAGTAGTTGCCATTTACGAGTGTTAGAGCCACGCTGTAGACAGTTTCGTCGACAGCATGAATGGGCCGCCTCGTCCGAGTCGTTACCACTGTCTCACAGAAAACCGATGTAAAGTAGTAGCTTGCTGCTGCGTTTCGTACGGTAAGTGGGATATCCGGAGGCCCAAATCCCCTCCCCTTTCGAATGCCTTAATTATCCCTTTCTTTTAAGGTCGGCAACGTGCCCATTTCTCTTTTAGTATTGTGGGCGTATATGGGCGGTGTTGATCACTTGCCATCAGGTGACCCACTTGCTAGTTTGTCGGCCATCGATTGTCGGTATAATCGATATCAAAAAAAGATGTTTTTAATTCATCAGTAGATTTTTTAATGATATTATGTGACATCTCCGCCACAGATTCTGCAGCCTTTTTCTGTAGTCATTAAGGTTTCTCTCGAAGGTAGTTTCCGCATAGAATCTGAAGAATAATATTTTTTATATTATTCGTTTGAATGACAAAACGAGCAGGTCATCACGCCACATCTTCCCATAAACAAAAACAACAGCACACAGTAATTTTAATTACAAAGCACTACATGCCACTGGACTGCGTTCGTCACATATATTGTTGTCTCATAATGCCCAGTAATTTCACTGGCTTCAATGTCCTTCAAACCGGAACACAACAACGCTTACACACTGTTGCTTGACAGGAATAGACAAAGCGGTGGTACCAACCCAGACGGCTCTCTCATATGAGGGACCTACCATCTATTAAAATAGTAAATGCATTGGAATTTGGTTTCGATCGATCGCCGATCCCACAGCGAGTGAGATAAGGGTAGGTGTAGAGGAAGATACCTAGGTATAACCAGAAAAAAGGAGCAAAAGCTAATAAAACAAAATGAAATCAATAAACAGAATAAAAAGCATTAAGATTCAGTTTACTAAATGGAAACGATCTCCGTAAAAGCATTTTATTGATCAATATATTCGCGGATACAATTTTATAGTCGAACGATATTTCCTATGCCATCAAATTTTATTTCCACCGGGGCATCGGTACCATTTTTAATCGATAACTGAAGTAAATTAAAGTAGCAGGTTGTTGCTGCGTTTCGTACGGTGAGTGAGATATGCGGAGGCCCAAATCCCCTCCCCTTCCCAATCCCTTAATTATCCCTTTCCTTTAAGGTCCTATAAATTGCCACTGCGCTGGCAAAGATGCAACGATAGCATGGGTAGTTACTTTGATTATTATAAATAAAAAATATGGTAAATAAAATACTTTAACTTTTTTCGTACAAAACGGCAATAGGTAAAGACCTATTTAGAAGATGTTCGTACGCACTCACGCCTGTAAACCCCAAAGGGGTAGGCAGAGTAGTAACCTGTACACCCACTTATCACCGAGCGTATCTTAGTCCCATGATGTGATAGGGGCGAGCCTATCGCCATACCGGGCACAAATTCCAAACTCCGGGCTGATACTGAGCACTTCGTAATAGAAAAATCCAATATCACTTTTACCCGACCTGGGGATGGAACCCGAAGCCTCAGCGTCAGCCTCAGTCGTAACACGTACGCATTACAACTGCGCCACCGAACCGCTGAACAAATTTTCTTCAAACCTAGCATGAACGATCTCGACTAAACCAGCTTTCAAATATAAAAAACCGCATTCAAACCAATCCTTCGCTTATGCGCTACGATATCACAAAGACAGACAAAGTGTCAAAATTTATAACACCTCTTTTTTCCGAGGGTTAAAACACATTATTCACAAGTACCCCACTATACCTTTGCTTTATGCTGAAACCCAATTGCGTGTACGAAATCTTGTTCAATTTCAATAAAATCCGCTGAAAACGACGGCAGTAACCATTACAGTACTGGTTACTGATTTTGGGAACCCTTTGAAATTCAATAGCCTTTAGTTATGCATAAGGTTTTTGTTACCTGAGTTTGTGTAAAAAAAAATGTAACAAAAAATTATAAAACACTAAAAAGCTAAAAATAAAACTAAACAATTTTATTGGGTGATACTTTATTTTAATAATAATCAATGATGATAGCTAGCATTGTGTGTGCGTGCGTGCGTGTTGTGTGTGTGTGTGTGTGTGTGTGTGTGTGTGTGTGTGTGTGTGTGTGTGTGTGTGTGTGTGTGTGTGTGTGTGTGTGTGTGTGTGTGTGTGTGTGTGCGTGTAACCAACTGTGGAACATAAGGCCTTGGGTCCGATCCCCGTACCGAGATAAATATTTGTCTGATCCACTAATATTTGTTTCGGGTCTGGGTGTTGTGAAACTGTCGGTCTTCGCTTTCGTAGTTCCTGATACCCACGGCACAAGATAATCGTATCTTACTGTGGGATCAGGGTTATGTGTGACTCATCATCATCATCATCATCATCATCAGCCTGAATTCGTCCACTGCTGGACATAGGCCTTTCCAAGTTGGCGCCACCCTTAACGGTCCTCCGCCTTCCTCATCCAGCCGCTTCCCGCTACGTGTATCAGGTCGTCGGTCCAGCGGGCTCGAGGTTGGCGTACACCACGCTTGGATAGACGTGGTCTCCACTCTAGCACCTTTCGACCCCAACGGCCATCGTTGCGGCGACAAATGTGACCACCCCACTGCCACTTCAACTTGCTAATTCGGCGGGCTATGTCGGTTACTTTAGTTCTCTGACGGATCTCCGTATTCCGGATTTTATCCGTCAGAGAGATACCAAGCATAACCCGCTCCATAGCTCGTTGAGCGACCTTAAAGTGTGACTGTTGGGTGTTATTTATTTATTTTTCGAACTATAATAATACGGCGAAATGTGGGTGTACTGGTTACACCTCCGCCTACACTTCGGTGATAACAGACGTGAGTGCGTATGTATGTGTGTATAATACGAGTAATTACTTGCAAACTCTACCCTGACTGCAAAACATCGTCAAATAAAAATGCACATCATAAAGTAGGAAATGTAATTTTGTTACTGCGAACGCCGAATGGAAAGCCGTTTGTAGAATGCTTTTCCTCTTTTTGTCACGGTTGCTTTATTAGTATACGCTCTGTCAAAGGACTGTGTATAAAGTTCGTTATACACGTGCATGTAATTGGCATTCCAGACATGGAGAAGCCATAGTGGCTCAGGTACTTTAGGTCATGTACAACTGGAGCGAGGGTGCCTCATATTATGGTACCCGATTGCATAGCGACCACCGTACACATGGTGAAAAACGTGAGTTAATGAATGTCCAGAAACTTATTTTTTTCTCATACATACATACATACATAGACTCACGCCTGTTTCCCATAGGGGTAGGCAGAGACAACGGATTTCCACTTGCTACGGTCCTTGCATACCTCTTTGGCATTTTTTTCTCAGATTACTCATTTTGGACATTCATTAACTGTAGAAGAAATATTTATAGTTTTCATTGTTATTATTCCGTATATTTATGGTGATTATTTGCGAAAAAATATTTTTGTCCATATTTAATCGAAGGATCGAACTGCAATTTTCAAAAGCCAAAATTAAATTGAATTTTGAGGGCTAATGCTGATCTTTCACCTTAAGCCACTGGTTATTGTTTTTTTATTATTATTATTTTTTATTCTGGCTCGGCAAAGTGTCTACGCTACACCTGATGGTAAGTGTAGCGCAATCCACGAATACTGTCGACCAACAAAAGACACTGTATCTATCGTAGATCGGCAGAATTATGCCGGCCTACTTAATTGCTTCTTCACACACATATTATAAAGGATGTAAGGGAAACTGTTTCGAAAACCAAGACAGGTGGTAGTGCTGGTGATTACGAACATGATACAACTAAATAAATTGTGAAATATAGCTAGCTATATACTTAGCAGTGATAGCTCAGGGGGGAGTGGTACGGCTGTCAAGACGAGAGTCGCAGGTTCGAAACCATCCCCAAGTGCATACACCTCTGACTTTTCTAAAGTAATGTGTGTATAAATTGTTAATTATCACTTGCTTTAACGGTGAAGGAAACGTCGTGAGGAAACCTGCATACCTGAGAAGTTCTTCTTAAGAATTTTGAAGGTATATGAAGTCTGCCAACCCGCATTAGACCAGCGTGGTGGATTAACGCCTAACCCCTCTCATTCAGTAGAGGAGGCCAGTGCCCAGCAGTGGGACGTATATGTAATACAGGGCTAGTATTATTATTATTATTTATTTTTAATTTGCATCATATTTGGATTGATTAATACAATGGTTATTCATATCGTTAAAATAATTATTTATATATTTTGTAATAGGTCAATGTAACACTAGTACAAAGTCCGCTGACGCTCGGAGTTACCAGCCGTTGGACGTGCCCGAGCGGCATGTGCGCGTGCTAAAAAGCATAGTTTTATTTTACAATTTATTTAGTAGTATCATATCCGTAATCAACACCTGTCTTAATTTTCGAAATCATTTCCCTTACACCCAGTATAACAGTTTACTGTTTGCCTGCAAAAATTTTCGCGCATCACGTAAAAACGGCTAAACGAATTGCGATGCAGGTTTCACCACTTAAGTAAAGCGAAACGTCAACACCCCCACCCGGGTGGAGGCTCGAGCTAATTAATAAATTATGATTTTTACTACATTTTATTTACAGAGAAAAATAAAGTAGTAAAACCTTGTAGTATTAATTTTCTGCTAGTAAAATAGCATTGACTTGAGAGTTTGCCAAATGGTTAAATTTTAGGCGAGTTATTTGTAAAAGTGTACGCTTATCGTAATTCATAAAATTTTACGACATATCAGTTTCAGAATGTTTTGCTATCTCGTAATGTTAAAACTACGGCAATTTCATAAGATATTATCACTCACTCTTTACCAACACAGTGGCCTCGATTTATTTATCAACCAACAAAAAAAAACCATTGTGTTTCGGTTTGAAGGACATTGAAGCCAGTGAAAAACCGGGCATTATGATACTTAACATCTTATGACTCGGGGTGACACGTACAGTGCAAACCATTCTGTGCTTTATAATTTAAGGTTTGGTGTGGTGTTGCTTCTGTTTATGGACAGGCGTGGCGCTTACCATCAGGCGAGTGACCTGCTCGATTGGTCATTTAGGCTAATAAAAAAAACTCTCGCCTCAAATATGATTTTTTTTGCCTTATTCAGTTCTGCAACAGTGAGCTAAAGCCAATGCGTACGTGCGTGCAAGTTAAGGAATATCATAATAGGAGGTATTTGAGTTTCTAACTACACGGGTTAACCAAACCGCACGGTTAGTCTATTATTGAAGAGGGTTTTAGGTAATGTTTGTGTTCAAAACTTATTTACAAGCTATTTTGACCTGTATTTACATTGGTTTAAGGACCACAAAACTATTTCTATACGTATACAAATAAATAAGTATAGAAGAAACGAAAAGCAATAACCGTTTCTTTTAAAAATGTTTCTATAAACAGTAATAATTAAATAAATAGTAAATTTATTATTCTTTATATAATTTTTTTCCAAGTAATTGGTCCAACTCTTGAAATTGATAATTCGATAGATTTTTGTATGTGTTAATTTTACGTTCTAATCACTTGGTCAGATCAAAATAGCCTTCTATTGACTTTTAAAGAAATGGAGAATTCAAAATATCATCATATTAATTTCGATTCTTAAAACATCTTTTACTCTTATAGAATTGCCTCATTAGTCTGGTGGCAGCGTGCTGAGGCTGAGAGCCGTAGGTGAGGTCATGGATTCAATTCCCAGGTCGGAGATCACGGATTATGTTAGGGTTACCAGACAAATTGGCCTGAATTGGAATTTATGTCCCGTATGGCGATGGGCTCGTCCCCTATCACATCATGGGAGGGAAATAGGTTCGGCGAAGCGTGGGTGCACTGGTTGCATCTCTGCCTACCCCTTCGGGTATAAAGGCGTGATACTTATGTCTTATAGAATAACTCTTAAAGACTCAAAACTATTCGTATTTTGTACCCAGAGTATTCGAGATGGTCGATAAAGCCCGCTTAACCCGTCCGTATGTGTCGACATTAGTAAAGTGCTATCTTTCCGCCCCTCAAATTCCAATGTGGTTGGAACGGGTTGAAACGAGAGTGAAACCGAGATCAGCATTAAACGGTAACCCTACTGAATCTTTAAAAAGTTAGAAAAAAAGTTGTAGGAGCTCATATTCTCTTATATAAAATTCAATTTTCTTTTTCTTTTTAAAGTTTAGTAAGGTAGCGCCACGCTGTAGACACTTGTCTACAGCATGTATGGGCTGGCTCGTCCGGGTCATTATCACTGTCTCACAGACAACTGGCGTAAGTAGCAGCTTCCTGCTGCGTTTCGTACGGTGAGTGAGATATCCGGAGGCCCAAACCCTCTCCCCTTCTCAATCCCTCAATTATCCCTTTCCTTTAAGGTCGGCAACGCACCCATGATTCTTTTGGTATTGTGGGGGTACATGGGCGGTGGAGATCACTAAGCATCAGATGACCCACTTGCTCGTTTGCCAGTCTATGCCATAAAAAAAGTTACAGAAAGTTTTGGCTTGAAGTATTTATGGCCGACCGCCTGCTTGACGTCCCTCTGGGCAGAAAGCGACCAAGCTTGTCAATCAGCAAATCTTTCTGTAACATGTGTTTAACAGCATGTTGCGCCGACCCCACTGAGAGTGGGATAAGGACAGTTGGAAGAAGAATGATAAAAGATAGAGATTATACTGATTATAGTAAAGTAATCTAGTATGCAGTACGTAAGATTATCTTCAGTACTATAAATTTTCTTTGGAAAATATGATATCATAAAACTTTATCAATTTATCAATTTTACGATACAAGATTTAATTAGTACTAAATTAGAAATTGCGCTTAAGTACTTTATTAACTTCTAAAGACTTTAGCAATTTCCGTCCATAAATTATTAATAAAAAATTATAATTAAATACTTTCATTTAGTATTAATCAGGATATTAAGCGCCTGTTTCACCCGAACCCGCGGTCGCTAACTTCACAGCTGGCTACTCGCCCACTGCGCAATGGTGGCTGTCGGGGCACAGTGGACGAAAATAAAAAATATATATTAACTAGCTGTCCCGCGCAGTTTCACCCGCAACTACAGCAGTGTCACCTACCGGGTCTAATTGTGAATCTAAACCATCCACGGCACCACCCGAACGCATACAAAAAAAATCATTCAAATCGGTCCAGCCGTTTAGAAGGAATTCAGTCACATACACACGTACAGTAGAATTATATATATAAAGATAAAAAAATATATCAATGATTTAAAAGTACATAAAAACAACATAATCACTTTTGAGAAAAATATTTACTGATTGCTACGCTTGAACGGGCTACGGAAAGCGCTACGTTAATGGACGCTACGACAGAACCACTAGGCTACGAGCTTTATTAAAATTTCTCTTCGTGAATTTTTGGTCCGGTAAAAACTGGTTCGCATTAATTGTTCGTATAAGTTTTTTTTTTACCTAACAGTGACGTAGCTATATCGTTGAGATTGCACATTTATAACCCTGTTGTTTAATACATTTGGTTCCTTGCTGCCTGATTGTCTGTTAGGCCAGCGTGTTGGACAAAGGCCTAACCCCTCTCATTCAGTACCCCTCTCATTACTATTCCCTCTTGCCAACCAAAGAGATGTTGCCACTTGTCAACCTACAACTGAAACTGGCTGCACTTCACAGTTGGCGAGGGCTTTCCAGCTATACATGGGTTTTTTTAATTTTTAATATAATTTCGTATATTTTTATATATAAATTTAAAATTTATTCTTCTGTCTTTTTTGTTTTCTGTAGTTTATGTGAGCGGAAATAAATTTATTTTCCTTCTTTCTTCTTTCAGTAGAAGAGGCCCGTGCCCAGCAGAGGTACAATATAATACAAGCCTAATATTCTTATTATAATAACTGGCATTTGCTCACACTGTGTTAGTAAATATTGCTCATTACGTAACCCAATAGTAACAGTTGTCACAAAGCTATTGATTGCGAGATTGGAGTTCAATTTGTTCAGTTATATTGGACTATCGGTCAGGCAAACGCAATGCGTCGGAACGTAATTACCGGGAGCATGTTACCAGTTACTGTGGCTTCTGTTACACCGAAATAACATTAAATAATAATAAAAAGCACCCAACAGTCCTGATTCCACACAAGGTTAACCTGTGTCGTGGGTGTCAGGAACTAAGAGGCACTTGCGGTCCCACAACACCCAGACCTGAGATCAATATTTGTGGATCACACTGACATTTGTCTCGATATAGAAATCGAACCCACGGCCTCTCGCTTTACGGCCAGCTACTCGCCCACTGTACCACGGAGCTGTCTCAATCTTTCTTTCTGCCTGGCGTCATTCCGGCTTTGTGCCAGAGTCCGCATTCTCGTACCATAGATTTGACGGTAGGCGTTGCGCTTACCATCAGGCGAACGACCTGCTCGTCTCGTCATTCAAGCTAATACAACAAATAACAATGTGGCGGTAAGCACTAATCAAAAACACTCAAAGTTCATTTGTCAATTGCCAAACCATCTGTTTCGATAGTTACCAAGCAGCAATACCCATTAAACCTTGTCAGCCTACAGGCATCGAATTTACGACATCACTATCCGGGTCGGGTTTGTAGTTTGGTTGCTGACATGCATCGGAAGCCATTGTGTATTTAAATCATTGATATCACCGAATATAGTTGTGCTTGACGCGGGAATCGAATATCAATAATAATAATAATAATATAATAATAATAATCGTTTATTATCTTTAACAATTTAGTTTTTCACAATGCTTTATGGCTGGAGCCTTCTTTTAAGCATAAAGTGCCTGTATTAGAAGACTCCGCTCTTCCATTTCTATGTATACAATCAATTCTTCGAGATAAAGATAACAACAGATACACTATAATATAGTAATAATGTTTAGATTAAGTAATATATTAAAAATAGGGCAGAAAAATGCATGCATTTGTGTGGGTGGTAGTGTATATGTGCGTGCGTGCGTGCATGCGTGCGGGTGTCTGTGTGTGTGTGTGTGTGTGAGTGCGTGCGTGTGTGTGCGCGCGTGTGTGTGTGTGTTGAATATTTTTACTGGACGGTTATTCGTCGTTTGCGAGAGGCCATCTAGGCTAGTACCACGGCTTTATTTATTTCTTCTGCCAAACAACTATGTTTCGGTTTGAAGGACATTGGTCATTAATTGGTCTGCTTAGATTCGGATTACTGTTAGATCCCCTGAATGGGCACCTGTATCAATCCCAAATTGACACTGTTTTCCTATGAACGTATTAGTTGTAAGTTTTGTAATAACAAATATAAATTTATAAAAAATGACAAACATTCAAAAGACCTACGGCTGAGTTTCTTGGTGCTTCTTCTCAGACCAGTGGGCATTTGCGAAGCACTGGTAGATTCCAAACTCGACGTGTAAAAGTGCTCTTGGCGGCCTAATTACTGAATAAATGATTTGATTTGATTTGATTGGAGCCATTACAATTACAAGGCATTATGAGATTTAACATCTTATGTATCGGTGTGACAAATGCATACCAGTGCAATGAAGTGATTTGTAATTCAAAGGTGGTGGTGTTTTTTCTGTTAATGGGCAAACGTGGCGCTTACCATCAGACGAGCGATATGCTCGTTTCGTCATTCAAGCTAATGAAGACCTGTGACCTTTCTCAGGCCGGTTAATAAAACTTTTGTGAATTTTTCGATTATTAAAACATTCGTGCGTTGCCCGAAGTTGGAACATAGAGTATGGTAATAGATTCAATCCCTATCATTTAATGGGACGAAAATAAGTACGGGAACCATGGATGCACTAGTTGTACCTCTGCCTACTACTACTACTACTTTATTTTTTTATTATTTTATGAAGGCTTACAGACTAATAAAAAACAACATTCAACAAAAATAAACATTTATAAACTAAATTGCTGATTATAAGCATCCACATACAGAAATACAGGATAAAGGAAATCAGGAATACAGGATAGGTCTTATATATGTACTATAGAAACTATCCCGCTCACACGTCACTGCAACATCGAAAAGCTTTTATCTTTAATCCGCAATTAAATTAAAAACATCTGATAATTTAATACATTACAATATTGCATCTTTGTGACAGCATGACCAAATGTTATTACAATAGGCTGTGTTAATGAATTTAATATCGTTACTTATTCTATAAAGCTTTTACACCGTCCAATGTGTAATGGAAATTAATTTGCAACACTGTGACGTTTCGCCGATAACCGTGTTACGCAGAACGTGGCCAAAATTTAGCAAATTCACGCTAGTTAATGTTTTGCTGTGTATGACATTGTATGTAATCTGTTGAAAATTATAAAGGAAATATTACAGAATTTTAGTCTAAATACAGATATAATATAAATAAATAAATACACCCAACAGTCACACACATAGTCCTGACCCCACACTAGGTAAACCTGTATTGTGGGTATCAAGAACTACAAGGGACTTGCGGTCCCACAACACCCAGACCCGAGACAAATATTTGTGAATCAGACAAACATTTGTCTCGGTGCGGGAATCGAACCCACGGCCTCACGCTTCGCAACCGGCTATTCGCCCGCTGCGCCACGAAGACTGATAGGAATCCTACTTTCCTAGTACTATTATAAATGTGAAAGTTTGGATGTTTGTGACTTTGTGAATTTGGGTGTTTCTTAGTCAATCACTTAACAGGTGAATGGTTTTGGATGAAATTTGGCACACAGGTAGGCCATGATCTGGATTAGAACATAGGCTACTTTTTATCCCGGATAGGCCGTTCACGCGGACGGAACTGAGAGCAATAGCTAGTCGAATATAAAGCGAAGTCAAAGTTTCTCTAAATCACAGTATCTAAAAATGTTTTATTAAGTCCTGATTTTTAGCAGACAAGTTGTTGTTTAGTCTTATTTTTAGCTTTATTTTTTAATGAGTCAATTTTGTTTTTCATCTATCAGATAACAATTTAGGATTAGAATATAACATACGGTTCTCCATATAATTTGTTAACTAAGCGATAATTTTGTAGATTCCTGTCATATATTTTATCTGTTCAATAACGTTTATAAACCCAAATTTCACTGCCTGGGTGGCGCAGTTGTAATGGTCTCGGGTTCGATCCCCGGGTCAGGTAAAAGTGATGTTGGGTTTTTTCTATCATGAAATGCTCAGCAACAGCCCGGAGTCTAGAATAGTGCTCGGTATGGCGATACGCTCGCCCCTATCTGATCATGGGACGGAAATACGCTCGGCGAAATGTGGGTGTACTGGTCACACCAGGACCACATATTTCACATAGGACCACCTTGCGCCACCTCTGGCATCGTGGGTGGCCATGGACGGTGGTGATCCTTCACCAGGTTTTCATGACGTAAACTCGATCGTTTTTATAAAATAATACGAAGCGTCACGAGTCTTCAATCGAACCTACGACCCGGCGCCACACATAAAAACAAACGTACATCCAGACAGATTAATACTTCTGACGTCAAAACAAAATACTAAAACCTTTACTTTCCCGGGCAAAATAACTTGGGTAATATTATCACTCAGCTGTTTGTTTCGGTCGTGTTAAACCACAACAAAGTGATGTACCGAAGTATAGCTTTTTTATAAGCCGGCACACGACTAAGTGGGTCACATGATGGTAAGTGGTCTCTAACGCCCATGTACGCCTATCAGAAGAATCATGGGCGCGTTGTGGCTTTGAAAGAAAGGAATAAATAAATAAATAAATAAACCCAACAGTCACACACATAGCCCTGATCCCACACTAGGTTAACCTGATCCACAAAAGTTTGTTTCCGGTTTGATTGTTGTGGGACCACAAGTCCTTCGTAGTTCCTGATACCCACGATACAGGTTTACCTAGTGTGGGGTCGGGACTATGTGTGTGACTGTTAGGTGTATTTATATATTTATTTTATTATTCATACATACATACATACGCACTTACGCTTGTAATCCCCGAAGGGGTACGCAGAGATGTAACCAGTACACCCACATTTCGCCGAGCGTATCTCCGTCCCATAATGTGATAGGGGGCGAGCCTATCGCCATACCGGGCACAAATTCCAGACTCCGGGCTGATAGTGAGCATTTCATAATAGAAAAACCCAATACTACTTTACCCGACCCGGGGATCGAATCCGAGACCTCAGCGTTAGCTTAATCTTAACGCGTACGCATTACAACTGCGCCACTGAGGCAGTCTTATTATACATGCTGTAGGCAACGGCTAAACTGTCACATTAGGACATAGGCAATCCCAGAAACCCAGATTCACGCGGGCAGAGCTGCGAGCACTATCTAGTGCTGATATAAAACACGCAGAGATTTCTCTTCTATAAATCTACGTATTCTTGTATTAAGTAATGTTTCTGTTGATGAACACCAGTATATATTGTAGATGCGCAACAAACTTTTATTTTAGTAAAATTGTTGATCCGATCCCACGTCTCTGTTTCATTGATTGCAGTGAATAATTTAGTAGTCAAATTGTATTAGTGCATGTATACCGAGGGGCTAGCACGAACAACTTGCGAAAACGTATTCGAATCGAAATGTCAAAAAATCATACAAATGCTAGCGTTCTCGATTCGAATACTTATTCGTAAGTTGTTCGTGGTCGCCCCCTGCTCCCATAATGTTAGTGAAATATATAATATAACGTTTAACAAAACTTAAACTTCAATGTACAGCAATAGCATGTAAATTCCAATACAATAACACAATCGTGACGAGTGTACTGTTGTCCGTTGAGGAGTTTTTTTTTCTCCGTACTCCGTCATCAGATCTTAACCAAATTTATATGGGACCACATCGCAGCTAAAGTCTATCGAGTGAAATTTTTTCCTACAAAATTGGTCCACAAGTAGCGGAGGAATCGATGTACATACGAACCTCCTCCTTTTTCGAAGTCGTTTAAAACTACTAGCTTCGCCCGCGTGAACGACCTTTTCCGGGATAAAAAGTAGCGTATGTCCTAATCCAGGTCATGATCTACCTGTGTGCCAATCATCAAATTTCATCCAAAACTGTTGAACGGTTGTCCCATAATGTGATAGAGGGCGAGCCTATCGCCAAACCGGGCACAATTTCAAACTACGGACTGATACTGAGCATTTCGTAATAGATAACCCCAATATCACTTCTACCCGACTCAGGGATCGAACCTGAGACCTCCGCACAGCAGTCGGAACGCGTACACAATACACCTGCGCCACCGAGGCAGTCTATTGTCCGTTAATGACACCTTAAAACTCTGACAAAAATAATGGGACACGTATATTTTTATCAACCAAGTAGAAATACAATAAAACCTCACAGTAATGTATTTGGGCTAGACATTACTATTTTCGTGCAATTTATCCAGTCTGCCTGTATTCAATGGGTAGTGTTTAGGCGTCAACCATTATTTCGTAATTTATCTTGTATTTATTGTAATAGCGAATAATTAAATTGTTAGTATTATTTGTCTATGATTACCCCGAGCCATCTAGTGGCAACATTTAGAAATTTTGTAACGTGTCGATGTTTCCTTGTCGGCCATTTTGGAAGAACACTTGCTTCCTCGTACTGTTACCAATAACACGCATTTTTTTACAAAAAGGGTATTTTCATTCATTCCAACATACACAAATTCAAAAGTTAGCTCAAGCCCCAACATTGGTCCTTCGTTGCCGAATATTCATTGGTCCTTCGTTGCCGAATATTCATTTGGACCTTCGTCGGCGAATATTCATCGGAGCAGCGTCAGAAATCTGGAGATTCGTCACTGCATCGGCGTGGGAACTTCGCCCCGTATCAACACGGATCCACACACGCCTCAGAAGACGGTCAGATCCATCCTTTCTCTTCCCCTATTTCATCGCTTGTGCTAATATCGTGTTATTTCCTGGTTATAGGTTCAACCACCGTGAGTCGCTCTGGGTCATCACGTCTCGAGTGGTAACTGTAAGTACGTAACTTGCTTTATATCAGGCCATTGCGATGAGTGACGACGAAAATAAAATCGTGGGGAAGCATTTGTCAGTTCCCAAATCACCTTTAAGGGACCGTAGTCCAACGAGTGCGGGTGATTTGAGAAAAATGAGGGGTTCGTTAAAAAGTCGGTTAACTTCATTTGAAAAGTATATTAGTAAATCAGAAGATCTTTCATTAACTAATGTTCAAAAGGCAGAAATAAACTTACGAATACAATCTGCCAAGGTAATATTAGAAGATTATTATAATATTCAAAATAAATTAGACAAATTAACCGATGAGACTGAATTAAGTTTAAATTGTGAGTATAGAGAATCATTCGAAAATCAGTATTTTACAATAATGGCTTCTGCAACATGTTTAGTAAGTGATAACATTGGTGACGATTCTCAATGTTCGAAAACGGGAAAATCTAAAAATAAACGTTCAAAATTGCCAGACGTTAAGTTACCTGACTTCGACGGTAGTTATGACAAGTGGCTAGAATATAAAAACTCATTTATAACAATGATACACACACGCGATGACCTAGATGAAACTGATAAATTTCAGTACCTCAAATCTTCGCTTAGTGGTTCAGCCCTTCGAGTTATAAGTTCATTAGAGTTTACACCTTCTAACTACTCACACGCATGGGAACTACTTGTACAGAGATTTCATAACAGTCGCTTATTAGTACATAACCACGTAAAATCTTTGTTTACTGCACCATCGCTTACCAAAGAATGTTCTGAACAAATTAGAAATCTTATAGACACTGTATTAAGGAATTTGCGATCTCTAAAAACCTTGGAGGAGCCTACAGACATGTGGGATACCTTAATTATATATTTAATAAGGTCTAAGCTCGATCAAATTACCAAGCGCGAATGGGAAGACCATAAAAGGTCACTGAAACTTATTTCCAATACAGGTTCTAAGTGTAATAAAATTAAACTAGAAGACTTATTAGATTTTCTCAGAAGTAAGGCGGATACTCTCGAAACAATACATTACAATAATACAAAACCTCATCACACTAAATCCACTTCAGATCACAAAAAACATCAAACACATAGTTTCGTTTCTACACGCAACACTAAAACGAATAAGTTTGAGAAACCTAAACAAGTATGTGTGATTTGCAACAGCAATCATGCATTGTACGCTTGTATCAGTTTTCTTAATTTAACAGTCGAAGATAGGATTAAACTTGTAGAAGTTAAAAATCTTTGCCCAAACTGTTTACGTGCAGGTCATACAGTCGTTAACTGTTTATACGGACCTTGCAAGCAGTGCGGGGAAAAACATAACAGTTTAATTCATATTAAAGGCAATAGCGTAAACACATGTACAACTATAGATACCCGAGTGGCTAGCGCATCGCCGCCGCATGAGCGAAATAACAAACCGGTTCCTGCGAACGAGTCGGCGATGCGTTCTACGTCACAGTTATATACCAGTACATTTCATTCAAATAACGACACCGGAGTGTCTGCATTAAATCGAGTTATCTTGGCTACCGCTTTAGTGGATGTCGCGGATAATAACAACACGTATCATACAGTTCGCGCCCTGCTCGATAACGGGAGTCAACATTGTTTCATTTCTGAACGTTTAACAAAACAGTTAAACGTTTCAGTTATACAGTCCGCTGTTCGAGTCTCGGGTGTGGGACATTCGGTCACACAGTCGAGTCAATCATGCGATATAAACATACGCTCTAAGTTAAACGATTATACCACGAATATTCGTTGTATTGTTTTGCCGGAAATTACGGGTAGTATTCCGACAAATAATATTAATTGCAATTCAATTAATATACCAAAAAACATACGTCTTGCAGATCCCTCTTTCCATATACCATCAAATATTGATATATTAATCGGAGCGGACAGGTTTTGGGATTTATTAGATGAAGGCCGTTTCAAATTACCGTGTGGGCCATATTTACAAAATTCCAAAATGGGTTGGTTACTGTCCGGTCCCGTTGATGCGAAGAATTTACGAATTGATCAGGTTGTCTGTAATATTTCTCAAACATTAGACAATCAATTGAGGAAATTTTGGGAGCTGGAGGAAATACGTTTTGATAATGATACCTTCACTGCAGATGAGCGTCAGTGTGAGGATACATTTATACGTACCACTAAACGTGACGATAACGGTAGGTTTTCGGTTCGAATCCCGTTAAAGGAACCTCCTAGCACGCTTGGTGATTCTTACGAAATGGCTAAAAGTCGGTTCTTAGCCTTAGAACGTAAATTGCATAAAATGCCTAATTTCAAAAATACGTATTGCGAATTCATGCGAGAATACATTGAATTGGGTCATATGAAACTTTTACATAGATATGATTCACCTAACTATTTCCTTCCACATCATGGAGTGTGGAGAAATAGTAGTACGACTACTAAATTACGCGTAGTGTTTGACGCCAGCGCCGTCACGACGTCAAACAAATCGTTGAATGACATACAGCTGGTCGGACCAGCATTGCAAAATGATATTTTTTCTATTCTGTTACGGTTTAGACAGTATAGGTACGTAGCATGTGCCGACGTAGAGAAAATGTTTAGGCAGATATTAATACATAATGATCACCGAAATTTACAACTTATATTGTGGAGAGAAAACTCATCCGATTCACTAGACATTTATCAACTTAATACAGTTACATATGGCACTGCATCCGCACCATATTTAAGCATGCGTTGTATCCGTCAATTAGCCGAAGATACAAGTGATGACGTCATAGCTACAGTGATAAGAGATGATTTCTATGTAGACGATTTAATCACAGGTCATGATAACTTCGAGTCATTGTTGAGTATTTGTGAAAAAACGTCCCAAGTATTAAAATCGGGTTGTTTCCCATTACGCAAGTGGACTTTCAATCATGACTCAACAACTCACATCCAAAAACGGTTATCAATAGACGAACATTGTCAAAGTAAAACCCTTGGTTTGGGTTGGTCAAATGTCAGTGACGAGTTTCATTTTACTACAGAGTTAGAAAATACCGTTACAGTCACTAAACGAATTATTCTCTCTATAATATCTCAGATATATGATCCGTTAGGCCTTTTATCCCCAACCATAATAATTGCAAAGATAATTCTGCAGCAATTATGGTTACAAAAAATCGATTGGGATGATCCTGTACCTAAGGATATTTTAATGAGGTGGAATCGTTTTATTATTACTATTTCTGAAGTTCTAAAACTATTACAAATTCCTCGTTACGTCATGAGTGAATGTTCACGGAGAATTGAACTTCATATTTTCGCAGACGCCTCACAGGACGCATACGGCGCCTGTGCTTATGTGAAAACGTATGGAGAATCAGCACAATTTACTGTTAAATTATTGTGTTCCAAAAGTAAAGTCGCCCCAGTAAAAACAATTACTATTCCGCGGCTCGAATTGTGTGCGGCACTTGTGGGTGCAAAATTATATAAAAAAATTGTAAAATCATTAAGATTGCAAATTAATGAAACATACTTTTGGACAGACTCGACCATAGTATTAGGTTGGATTAGGATGTCTCCCCGTATGTTAAAAACGTTTGTACAAAATCGTGTCATACAAATTAACGAATTAACAGGTGATGCTTTATGGTGTCACGTAAATGGCAAGGATAACCCGGCGGATTACGTTTCACGTGGTCTTTATTTAGACGAATTACATAAATGCGATACATGGTGGTACGGGCCAGAGTTTTTACGTAATATTGAGTTAAATTACATAACGGATATAAATTTAGATACTTCTTTATTGCCTGAAATAAAATCACAGTCTCATATTACAATAAATGATAATTCAAGTACTGAATTATTTTATTTCAATAGATTTTCTTCGTTCAATCGAATGAGACGCACTGGTGCTTATATATTGCGTTTTATATATAACTCGCGGACGAGGAGTAAACAACTTCGTAAAACCGGTTTGTTATCTATAGATGAACTGAACCAATCAGAGCTAGTTCTAACGCGTCTCGCTCAGGTGCAGTCATTTGGAAATAATTATATTACATTAGTACAACGTCGTTCGGGCAAATTGACAGGACTTAATCTTTTTGTAGACGATAACGATATTCTGAGAGTTGGTGGTAGATTAAATAATTCAAGTTTCGATTATGATAAGAAGCATCCAGTGTTATTATGCAGTAAACATAGATTTACAGTGTTGTTATTTAGTTCGGAACATAAACGTTTATTACACGCGGGACCTCAGCTTCTTCTGTCGAATATTCGTGAGTGTTGGTGGCCATTGGGCGGTAGAAACCTAGCCAGGAAAACTGTCCATCAATGTGTTATGTGTACCCGGCTGAAAGGTGTTACTTTAAAGCCTATTATGGGAAATTTACCGGCTAAACGACTTGAAGCGAGTTTTCCATTTAAATATACGGGTGTGGATTATGCTGGCCCTGTCATGATTTTAACCCGAAAGGGCAGAGGAGCTAAACTAGTGAAAGGTTACATTTGTTTATTTATTTGCTTTTGTACCCGTGCGATGCATTTAGAACTCGTCACTAGTTTATCAACCAATGATTATTTGCTTGCATTAAAGAGATTTATATCTCGACGTGGTAAGCCAGCAGAGATAATTTCTGACAATGGTAGGAATTTCGTAGGTGCCGAAAGGCAATTTTTAACATTTTTAACTGAGAACTCTAAATACATATTTGAATACGCTACAGATAAAGGGATAAAATTTAGCTTCGCTCCCCCTTACTCTCCTCATTTCAATGGTTTGTGTGAAGCGGGCGTTAAATCCTGCAAGTACCACTTGAGACGTGTCATAGGAAACGCTAGTCTAACCTACGAGGAGTTCAGCACGGTATTGGCACAAGTCGAAGCCGTCCTGAATTCCCGTCCTATATCCGTTTTATCCACAGATCCTGACGACATGCTCCCTCTCACACCAGCTCACTTCCTGATCGGCCGTCCTCTGACTGCGCCCATGCAAGCAGATGTATCTGACACTCCGAGTCACACACTGCCCCGTTACGACCGCATCGAGCAGCTGAGACAGCATTTTTGGCAGCGATGGGCAAAAGAATATGTATCAGAGCTCCAGAGTAGATCGAAGTGGAAATCCAACATAAGCGAGATTGAAGTCGGTACGGTGGTACTCGTTAAAGAAGACAACGTTCCCCCATTAACATGGAGACTAGCTTGCGTTTCAGAAGTATATCCCGGAAAGGACGGCGTGTCAAGAGTGGCAGATCTTCGCACAGCATCAGGCGTTATACGGCGTTCCTTCTCGAAGATATGTCCACTGCCTGTATCATCTGAGTGATGTCTACGCGTCGCGCAACTCAAGCATACAAGACTTCACGTTGGAGCCTGCGGCATCCAAGGCCGGGGCCATGTTTAGGCGTCAACCATTATTTCGTAATTTATCTTGTATTTATTGTAATAGCGAATAATTAAATTGTTAGTATTATTTGTCTATGATTACCCCGAGCCATCTAGTGGCAACATTTAGAAATTTTGTAACGTGTCGATGTTTCCTTGTCGGCCATTTTGGAAGAACACTTGCTTCCTCGTACTGTTACCAATAACACGCATTTTTTTACAAAAAGGGTATTTTCATTCATTCCAACATACACAAATTCAAAAGTTAGCTCAAGCCCCAACAGGTAGGATCTAGATTTTCTCCATTACGGCCTACATTTTGGACAGTAATCGGAAGTTAGTGTTCTGCAATTTCGTGGTATTAGATTGATTTGTTTACTAGATTGATAATAGTTTTTCATTTTCATTTTATTCTTTAGCTATTTATCAAGTGGTAGAGCCACGCTGTAGACAGTATTGTACACAGCATGAATGGGCAGGCTCGTCCGGGTCGTTACCACTGTCTCTCAGAAAACCGGCGTAAAGTAGCAGCTTTGCTGCTGCGTTTCGTACGGTGAGTGAGATATCCGGAGGCCCAAACCCCCTCTCTTTCTCAATCCCTTACTTATCCCTTTCCTTTAAGATCGGTAACGCGCCCGTGATTATTTTGGTATTATGGGCGTACATGGGCGCTGGAGATCACTTACCATCAGGTGATACACTAACTCGTTTGCCTATGCAAAAAAAAAACATAAACAACACCACACAGAACTTTAAATTACAAAGCACTGCATAGCACTGGCCTGAGCTAGTCACCCCGAGTCACTGCATTTAAATTACATAGATACGTACTCACGCCTGTAATCGAAGGGGTAGGCAGAGGTGTAACCAGTACACCCACATTTCAATACACCCAGACTCCGGGCTGATACTGAGCATTTGGTAATAGAAAAACCCAATATCACTTTTACCCGACCCGGCGATGGAACCGGAGACCTCAGCGTCAGCCTCAGTTGTAACGCTTACGCATTATAAATGCGCCACCGAGGCAGCATTTAAATTTTGGTTTCATACTGATTTTCTTTTGTTTCAGGTGACGAGTTCATATACCGTGACTCATGGGGCGGAATCAGCCTCATATTCGCAGCCAATCAGACCTCCAAGACTCTTATGCCAAATACTACATTTGTAAGTAATATATTATATGTATATTAACGAGACGAGCAAGTCACTCGACTAATGATAAGCGCCATGCCTGCCCATAAACGGTTGCAATCCCAACCATAACTTTCAATTACATAAAACTGCATAGCACATAGTGCAATAGAGCACTCATCACTCCGAGATATCAGATGTTAAGTCATGTCCATGGGACTTATGAATACTATGACTTCACTGGCTTTCATATCCTTCAAACCGGAACATAACCGTACTTAAACATTGCTGCTTAGCAGCAGAAATAGGCAAAGGTAAACGGCCTCTCGCACACGAGGAACCTTGTGGGGGGTGAGCGTACTCAAGCGCCAAATACCTACATCTAATAAAATGTATTATAATGACATATCAGTTTGTGAGGTAGACTCAGCTTAATTTCATAAGCCAACAAACGAGCTAGTGGGTAACCTGATGGTAAGTGATCCCCAGCGACCATGAACATCCACAACACCAGAAGAGTCATGGAGGCGTTGCTGAAAGAAAAGGATAACTGAAAGATTGGGATGACGAAGGGAGATTTTGGCCTCCTATCTCCTCAGCTAACTGAATGTAAAGATAGTGATTTCTTAGGTTTACGCGAATATTACACATTGAAATAGTTTTTCAGCCAGTTTCGAAAGCTTTTCAGCAGCTTCGTGGTCACGGGAGAGACCCCAAAGACCCGTGACCACGAAGGCTGAAAAGCTTTCGAAACGACGGGACTAAAATAAAAATTAAACCGCGATAAAATACGTATAAACTAGTTTTATTTTAATGAATGTTAAGAACTAACTACTTACTACCTAACTGCGATGTTATCCATCAGCCTGAAGTCGTCCACTGTGGACATGGGCCTTTATAACTTCACACCACCCTTGCCAGTCCTGCACCTTCCTCATCCGGCTGCCTCCCGCCACGTCTCTTAGGTCGTCGCTCCAATGGGCTCGAGATCGGATCGATACAACACAGCGTAGAGAGAGTAGGTATAATAAAATAAAGGAAAATTTAGAAACTAGTTTATTTTATTTTTAATATTTTTTGTGGTAGTTACAGTAAACGCATGTAAAACACAATCACGACGAGTGTACTGTTGTCCGTTGAGGAGTTTTATTATTCTGTACTCCGTCATCAGATATTAACCAAACCACACAGGAAGCACCAGCTTTCAAATAAAAAAAGAATCATCAAAATCGGTTCACCCAGAAGAAAGTTATGAGGTAACAAACATTTAAAAAAATTCAGTCGAATTGAGAACCTCCTCCTTTTTTATGTCGGTTAAAATATAAACAAACCCAACCACGGTGTTTCCAAATACGTCACAGAACCCCCGGTTTTAGGGACTTTCTTCATCTGCTTGTCTATTGTCTGCACTACAAATGGCATCTCTGCTAAAAGCGAGTAACATATATGTTATCCTCAGTACAGCATTGAGAATGTTATGTAAGACGAAGACAATACCTTAGCCCGGCTGTTGAGACAATATCGGAGGAAACAAATAGATCGCGCAAATGTTTGCACCAATGTTGGCGCGCTAGGGTGACAAGCCCTCCTTTGTTTAATCGGACACTAGCTTTAGCGGCTCCGTTTGGGTGTATGTTTTTCCCCGGGATAAAAACATCCAAACTCAAAAATGCCCAACGTCTCACATTTTCAATTTTAATAATAAAAGGAATTAGGATAGGATAGTAGACTTTTGAAGTGTTCTCTTTAGTGGCAGAATCCAATTTTTTGTTGATTTGAAGGGATTATATTTTTTTTGTATCAAAAATATACTTGGACTTAATTTATTCTGGTATGCTTCCTATCTTTCTATTTGAGTAATTTCGTTATGGGATAGAGAACTTCTTATTCCCAGAGACTCGTCTTTAATTGTTTGGGATCAAATAATGTGTGCCATCTATCCTGGTTTACAGGAGTTAGACGGAGGAGTGACAGTGGCAAAATGTGGGTAGGATAATGTAAACAATCACTATAAATATTAGTATTGTGTCCCGTAAAACCAGTAAATAGTGTTGGTCACCCTACAGTCATTGTTTACAACTCCACCTATATTGAACTGCAGTATTAAACGAATTTGGCTTGGTTACCATCTTGTCAATAAACGTGTCCTTTATCACAGGGACAATTCGAATCGCTTTCAACAAGAGTTTTGAATCAAGAATAGATACCTATAAGGTTTTTGTCTATAAATTCGTTTGATCTGTTCAGATGATTTAAATTGCATGCGATTTACCAGTTGATCATCTAAAATTTACCCGTATGAACTCGCTCTTATAGTCGAAAGTGTAGTAAAATAGGAACAAACATTATTTAGACTGACTAATACTTACGATACGGTGACCCACTTGCTCGTTTTCGAAAGACCGTGAAATTACTGGGCAGTCTAGGTGGAAAAAGATTGATTGTCTTTTGCAGCCATCCGTTAGTATAAATTGGACTTCTATAGATTCCTTCTATAGATTCTTTCTATAAATTATTTCTATAGATACTTTCTATAGATTTTTCCAACAATATTTTTATACAATTTATGTATATACCCATTGCAATTTTAGAAAATCAAAAGTTTTAGTAAGTATTATGCATTATTACATTTCATACCCAAATTAATTAATTTATAAATTCAGAAACCTATTGTCCTTAATAAGATCTACAGAAAGATTATGTGCCGCGGCGAGCACAATTTCGTGACAAGAATTCGACGGGTCCTGTCGTCCTTGAATTGGCCGTGCCGCAAACGCTATATTTGGGACGAATTTCCCGCCGGTTTAAGCCGGACGTAGACACTGCGATCATGTATATTTTTAATCGCCGACGCGACGATATAAAAGGTGTTATACATTTTACGCCTCTCTGTTTGTCTATGGCATCCTAGCTCCCAAGCAGATGTATCGATTTTATTATTATTATTTATTCAGATCGGTGTAATCGAGTTGTGTTTTTTGTAAGCTTAAAGTAAATATGTTTAATCGTTTAGAAATTACAATTACATATTTTCTAATTATCTATGTCGGTCGGTGCAATAAAAACAATTCAGGGGTTTAAACGATAAGATACGTACAATTTCAGTGTATTTACAGTTAGGGTATTTGTTTAATTATTAACATTTATTTATTTAACATATTAAGACTAAAGACTAGAGTGGGATGTGGAAAAAAAACGCTAGTACACTGCCCGTCTTAGTTCACACAGACTTTGTTATTATCCTATCGCTCCCTTCTAATTTCGTTTATACTACTCGCTAAACAAACTAACATATTTAGCAAAAAAATAGAGTGGAATTCAATAGCGATTAAAAAAACGCTAGAACACTACCCGCCTTAGTTCACGCAGACTTCGTTAATATTGTCCTATTATTCCCTTATAATTACGTTAACACCACTCCCAAAGCAAACGTAATTTTGTCAATTTCAGTCTGTTTGTTCATTATTTTCAATTATATCGAGCAAAGCTATTTGCTTAGATCATTTCGGTCAGGCACAATTTAAAAATGACGACTGAATAATAATACTGAATAGTTGCGCTTTAAACATTGTACCGAATAAATAAAAACGCCGTTGCGTTCGGAAACCCCATGTACCATTCCGCGTATGCTGATGCTGTTCAGAGATTATTAAAAAAAACTCGCTGAATTGAGACCCTCCTCCTTTTATGAAGTCGGTTAAAAAATTATACCATCAACGCAAGAAAGGTTGAATCAACATTTTATTAAAGAATGACTAGTGGATTTATGTTCATTCGAAAACTTTTAGTTTTTTAAGTGGTTTAGCCACGCTATAGATAGTTTTGTCTACGGCATGAATGGGCCGACTCGACCGGGTTGCTACCACTGTCTCCAGAAAGCCGGCGTGAAGTAGCTTGCTGTTACGTTTCGTACGGTGAGTAATATATCCGGAGGCCCAAATTCCCTTCCCCTTCCCAATCCCTTAATCCCTTTCTTTTAAGGTCGGCAACGCACCCATAATTCTTTTAGTATTGTGGGCGTACATGGACGGTGGAGATTACTTACCATCAGATGACCCACTTGCTCGTTAGCCGGCCTATGCTATAAAAAAAATGCACCCACGTTTTGCGGAGCTTTTCTTCACCCCATAATGTGATAAGGGGCGAGCCTATCGCCATACCGGGCACAAATTCAATTCTGGGTAATGTTCTATACGCAATTTTGTATAAAATAATCAATTAACTGAACAATAAATTGAGTCCGACATCTCATTATCGGAATTTATTACATTATTGTCTAAATTAATTTCAACTCGTTTAATTTGTATAGACCGAAATAATAAATAGAATACTGTAAATTAACAATATTTTATCTACTCAGATTGCATTTCACGCCGAAATTCAGTCATTAATAAATTCATTTTGATTTATCGTTCCCACATTTGTCTGTCTGTTTGTCCTCGAAACGGCTACTAGGATACGTTATTTAGGAATCCGGTTGATCTCCGTTATTTTTATCTTTATATTAGAGACCTAAATCCCCCTCCCCTTACCAATCCCATGATTACATTTTTTTTATTGCCCTAGATAGACAGACGAGCGGGCGGCCCTCCCGAAGGTAAGTGGTTACCGCCGCCCATGGACCTCAGCAATGCCAGAGCACAGCCAGGCCGCTGCCTACCGTTAATAATTAATTACATACACATACATACGTACACGGCTATATTCCGAAAGGGTAGACTGGGGTGCGTATAGTGCATCCACATTTCGCCGAGCATATCTTCGTCGCATGCTGTGATAGGGGGTGGACAGAAAACCGACGTAGAGTAGTAGCTGGCTGTTGCGTTTCATATGATGAGTGAGACATCCGGATTCCCAAATCCCCTGCCTTTCCAAGTCTTTAATTATCGCTCCCTAAGGGTAGCAACGCTTTCATATTTTTCCTGGTTTTGTGGGTGTCCATAGGCGGCAGAGATTACTTAAAAGCTAGTGAACCATTTGCTGGTTTGCTGGCCTCTGCTGTAATAAAAAAAACGCCAAAACATTTTCACCAATATTGGCTCCAACATTGGTCAACGCACAAACAAAATTAAGCAGAAAACACACATTCTGACATTCATAAGATAAGCGCTCAAATTAGTACAGTAGTAAAACCAGCCAACGTCCAACTTAGCATACAATATTGCGGACGTCCGCGTCACTCGCAGGGCAAATAAATTGAAGTCCGGCCAACAAGTGGGGCTGATGGTAGCTAAGATGATACAGAAGGTTTACTTATTTGTTTAAAAACGAGTCTTAACCGTATAGTATATAAATAAATACCAATTTAACATTTCAACCGAGTTGCATTGGCCGTGGTCTAGGGATGACTCCCCGATTATTAGCGAGCTATTTACTTATCTACTATACAAATAAAAATATCCATGATACATTTTTTTTATTAACTTAAATGACGAAACAAGCATGTCGCTCGCCTGATAGCAAGTGCCACGCTTACCTCAGAACTTTCAGTTACAAAGCACTGCATAGCACTGGACTGCGCTAACCCGAGATATAAGATGTTATTTCTCAATACACCCAGTAATTTTACTAGTGTCAATGTCCTTCAAACTGAACCACAACAGTGCTTACACACTGCTGCAGGCAGGAAGAGGCAAAAATATCACCATACCAACCCATACAGCCTCTCACATGCGAGGGATCTACCACCTAGTAAATGAACATTCTGAAAGTTCGTGAACTATGGTACGCCCGTACAAGTTCTCGCTTCATTGACTTCGGTATACACTGTATTGGAAACTGATATTTTTACTTTATCTCAAGTATTTTGTAAGGCGAAATTTGTGAGGGATATATAATGTGAATAATATTTTCCCCTTCGTGGGTTATAGTAAATGGAGTTTTGCTAACTTTCGAACCAATATGTTAGGAAAAAATATGTTTTTTCCTAGTCAAGGACGGTAAACTAAAGTTTATTGAATTGACGTGACATTGGCAGGGATGTATTTGTATTAAAAAACAGGGCAGTACAGAAAATAAAATATTTTTTTGGTTTTTAATATATTTATAATACTATTCTCAGTAGCGGACTAACTCCGCCGGGGGCCCGGGAGGCAAATCTATTTAGGGCCCCTGATGAGCTTTTTTGCACATATGCTTGATATTGTATCCCCTAAGACCTGAGGTGGACAATCCTTACTTTTTCTTATAGCCAACGTGATGGCAAGCGCCACAATTGTCCATAAACAGAAGCAACTCCATTGAGAGCTTTAAATTACAAAGTACTGAATGGCTCCGCACTGCGCTCGTCACCCCGAGACATAAGATGAGTCTAATAATGACCAGTTATTTCACTGGGTTCAATGTCCTTCAAACTGAAACTCACTGCTATTTGCCGGTAGAAGTAGAAAATTAGACAAATGTAATTTTGGTCCCTAATTCTTATACTCGATTTCAAGAAATGATCTAAGTTTGATTCTCCGGATCGATGCCAAATTAACCAATATTACAATTTCAAAGTCACATCGATCCTAGATTCAGATCCAGATCGATGTAGAGTTTCGGATCGAGATCATCCATTGAAATCGGCTGTAAGGCAATATCTCCATTCAGTGACTACTTAAATATCCTCGTACCAAACGTACCCGACGTTTGGTCCATTTATATTCATAAAGTGAACCCTATTTGCATTCAAATCAATAGTCAAAACACACAATAGTTGTGCCTAATCATTATCTATCAAGTTCTGTTTATCTAACCAACCGTACATTGTTAATGAAGATTGTACCAATTTTAGTTTTTCTTTTTCTACTCTGACAATAACAAATTGCCTACCTGACGCTCCATTAGTTACGCCAGGGATGGATTGAGGCAATATCTAAAATGTATGACCCCCAGAAATGGCTACTTAAATTATAAGAGATAAAATGTTCATAGTTTGGTGTGAAGAATCGCGTAAGTTTATGATTTATTGTGTTTTCTATTTTATATAAGGTTCGCGGGAATTTGAAATATTTGTATAAACCGCAAATATTTATTTATTTATTAATTTATTTAAACTTTATATAAATAACATGTATAAAGGCGGACTTAATGCCGAAGGCATTCTCTACCAGTCTACCTGTGGGTGATGCAGAGACGAGATAATGTGGGTGTATATAAATATATGTTCCAGGTCTGGGTATTATCTCCCCAGATGGGTTTACGTCAGGCAGACGGCCGGTCGTAAAACAACAAGCCAAATCTTTCTGTAACTTTCTGTGTTAAAAAGCATGTTGCGCCAAACCTACTGCGAGTGGAATAAGAGCAGGTGAAAGACGATTTTATCCAAATCTAAAATAAAAACATAAAATAGATAAAATACCTACGTATCTTCGAAATAAGATGACAGTAAACGTAACTCAAGCCAAAAAATGACCCCATTAAAACTCTGTGCAAGGGGGTGGGGCTATAAAAGTCGTTGCAGCTCGTTCATTTATCAATTAATAAAAATTGATTCATGATCTCTGGTTGACACTTAATACGTCAAATTTTTTGCGCGGCGCAGAACGTCGTATCTCGATTATTATATCATTTCTAATTAAATATTTAGACATTAGCTTTTATGAAAAAAAAGTTGATTTTGAACGTTCATTAATTTTTGTTGCGTGTTGATTGTTACATGTAATTTGCCTTTGCATGCGTAAGTAAGTGGAGGCATATTTTTGGCAGATTTATAAGAGAGTTATCGTTCTAGTGATCTTATTTCTATGCCACGTATAGATACTGGATACGCTTCTGGCCTTCAGAATCACGCTAAGCGCTTACCCTACACCCGCCATCCTAGTTGCAAAATTATCTCTAATCTGCTAATTAAATAACGTCTACCTAATGCAGGATAATTGGAATAATTTATACCAAGAATAATACTAGAATAAAGGAAAATTAAATGGTGTTCAAAACGAGAGTAAATTTATGTTAAGTATACAATGATATTAAAAATCATGCTAATTTTAAGAACCTACATTATTTAAAAGATCATGGGTTTACCTATCCGTACTTGTAATCAGTGATTAATCTTTTACAAGTAGTAGTAGTGACATAATAATATATCATTGTATAACCATCAAAATAAGATAACTCTGGAATAGCTTGCTGGCTCACGTGTTTCCTCCTTCCTATAACATAGGATCCTTTAAACGGATTGTGAAGATGCAACTAAGCAGGCCGGCATAATTCTGCCGATCTGCGATAGAACCAGTGTCTATCGTTGGTCGACAGTATTCATGGATTGCGCTACACTTACCATCAGGTGTAGTGTCAGGTGTAGTCACTTTGCCAAGCCAGGATAAAAAAAACTATATAACACGTTCACATACCTTCGAAATTCTAATGAAGAACTTCTCAGGTTTGCAGGTTTCCTCACGATGTTTCCTTCACCGTTAAAGCAAGTGATAATTAACAATTAATAAGGACTAAGGCCTGACCCCTCTCATTCAGTAGAGGAGGCCCGTGCCCAGCAGTGGGACGTATATAATACAGGGCTAGTATTATTTTTATATAACACGTTATCTGGAAAACCAACTTCATTTTAACATTGCATGCATTTAATGACAACGATAAGGATTTTATTTTATGAATGCTGATACGGGTTCCGGATATAGAGTCGCAATAATTTGTTAATACGACGATCGCGTGACGATGTTCACAACGATTTGCAATAAATGTCGTTCGCAATGTATTTGTGTTATTACGGTCAATTATAGCTATTGTAACGAAGTAGAACAATTGAAACACAATGTACACGACCTTCTCCATTTATTTGGACAGAGTAACACTTTATATTCCGTTTAGCAACCGACTGACTGCCGAAAATAATAATTCCACCTTATTTATACCTTTTTACAAATAGTTCTCATTAGTAATTGTATTTATTATTGAACATGTTGGAACGTTCTAAATAGCGTGTATAATAATTATAATTGAATAATTAAATAAGTCATAGATTATCTTATGTATTAACATACAATATAAAGTTATACAATGATAGTGTGACGTCATAACCGTTGTGCTATTATTTAGTACTGGCAGCACTTATAACACTATGTTTTACTCGCGACTTAGCCTAATTTTAATCACACAAAATAATTAATAGCATTTCCAACTACAAGATGGACCGACGACCTGACAAGGGTTGCAGGAAGCCGATGGATGCAGGCCGCTTCCAACAGGTCGGCCTGAAAGGCATTAGGGGAGGCCTATGTTCAGCAGCGGACATCTTGTGGCGTATTCTACCTTCTGGTATTGTGGGCGATCATGAGTGGTGGAGATCATATACCATCAGGTGATCTACTAGCTCGCTTGCAAATAAAGTACTAATATTAGATGCCGATTGATTAAATACTTACTAGGTAGGTAGTAGGTACTTAGTAGTACACCTTGGGTAGGTGTCACCGCTTCGTCTATTACCGCCAAGCAGGAGCGAGTAAGCACTTTTTATTCCCGTTTGAAGTACATTGAAGCCAGTGAAGTTACTGGGTTATATGAGACTTACATATTATGTCTTGCAGTTGCGAGCGCAGTCCAGAGGGGCGAGCACGAACAACTTACGAATAAGTACTCAAATCGAGAACGCTAGCATTTGTATGAATTTTCAAACAAATTTTTGACATTTCGATTCGAATACGTTTTCGCAAGTTGTTCGTGCTAGCCCCTCAGTACTGCATTGCTTTGTAGTCAAAGTTGTGTGTGGTGTTGCTTATGTATTGACGTTGTGCCTACCATCAGGAGAGCGAACTGCTCGTTTCGTCATTCACTCTAAAACTCTTTTGAACTTTTAAATGCGTTATTAGAAAATCAATTTTAAAGGTTTTAATCAGATTTTTGATGCAATTAATTGTGAACATTGTGTTGTAAATTTTGGCTGAGAAACTTTTGTAATGAGTTTATTTCCTAATTTATATTAAACTAGCTGTCCCGCGCGGTTTCACCCGCAACTACAGCAGCTCCACCTACCGGGTCCAATTGTGAATCTAAACTATCCAGGGCGCCATCCAAACGCATACAAAAAAAAACATTCAAATAGGTCCAGCCGTTTAGGAGGAGTTCAGTCACATACACACGTACCGTAGAATTATTTAAATAAAGATAAGAAAGTATATTTTTTTTAGGTGAAATGTAAGTGCGCCACCAACATCTCAGGCCCAAAGCCAATCTCACCTGCACGTGGTACACTCTGCTGATTAACGGAAGAGGCAATTGTGCAACTTGGTTCCCGTTGCGAGTTGTGGAGGTCAGGCGGCGGGTCACCCCACTTAATACCAAATCCACTGTCAAATCATGATAGCAAGGCGGACTCTGAGCCGGGATAACGCCAGGCAAAAATAAAAGCAAGCCAGTAAACATTTATATCTTTATTTATTTCGTATGTCTTTTTTCTTTATAAAGCAGCAATATGACGCTAAATACTGAACGTTAAAAGAAAATAAGCAACTTTACTGCATCAAAAACTTTATTCCAAAAATATACAGGATATATGCAAGGATACTTTTAACAAAAATACAGAAGGTGCCGCAACATCGAATGGACACAAAAGCTAGAATGTTATTAATTTATTTTATTTTGTTCCATTCTATTCAATTTTTCAATTCCGTACTGCAACTGTTTGGAAGTCCTGGGATTGAATGCATTCATGCTTAAATTCTAGTAGAGTGTAATTCAGATGTTAGTTTCTACACACAAGCTTACGCCTGTATATCTGAAGGGGTATGCAGAGGTACAACTAGTGCACCCACTATCCACCGAGCTAATTTCTGAATGTATACATCGGATATTCATTGAGAATGTGGATTTGAAAATGTGAAAACATTAATTTTACGTAATTTCACATTAATAACCAAGTTTGTCAATAGGCCTACAGAAACTGGGTTTCGAAACGAGATTTGCAATACCGCCAACCCTCGTAACAAATTGATCCCCAACACATTACAAGGACCCTCCAAGTTAGGTCATTCGAACTTTGTCCTGTACTATTAACGGAAAATATATTCACACCAACCCCACAACATACTAAAGCTTGTGAGTGGTAGAGCCACGCTGTAGACACTTTTTTCTACGGCATGAATGGGCCGGCTCCTCCGAGTCATTACCACTGTCTCACAGAAAACGGACGTAAACTAGTAGCTGCGTTTCGTACTGTGAGTGAGATATCCGGAGACCCAAATCCCCCTCCCCTTCCCAATCCCTGACTTATCCTTTTCCTTAAAGGTCGGCATGATACTTCTGGTAATGTGGGCGTACATGGGCAGTTGAGATCACTTACCTAACATCAGGTGACCCACATGCTCGTTAGCCGGCCTATGCAATGCAAAAAAATAAAAAAGCCTAAAAATTTCCTACTAACTCCCAAAAAAAACTCCGAAACAAACATATTATTAAAACACACAAGCATTTAATTCCATTACCAATATCGGTGTACCGCGGGGAAATTTATATCGACCACACTTCACGGTCCATCTGTTACACCGTGTTGCTGCATTTTTTTATTACGCGCAGGCAGGCTTGCTGACCACTCATCTGATGGTAAGTGGTTACCATCACCCTAGACATTAGCAACGCCAGGGGCTCAGCCAATTCGCTAACTGCAATAGAAAAACCTTTGAAGAACTTATACGTCATAACGCAGAGAAAACACCGCGGAGGGAAGTACATTCCAGAGTCTGAAAGTGCGTGGGAGAAATGACTGCGATGATTTTAGCGGTATCATTGTATTAACATTTTTGTTCGCTGTGTGAACATAACATTTTAAGCTCGTGCTATACTAGGACGTTTTAGACGCCATCTATATTCCGTTTTAAAATATTTTTTACTTTTCCCGTACTCATCCATCCATGTTTGCGAAAATATGTAATGGTGAACAGTAGGCCAATTCTCGTAATTTTAAATGTTCAAAATATCATTCCGATCTAGTCTCAGCGTCAAGAAAGTTGCAAATGGCATTCTCTTAAACCAATAATCAACGTCAAATGAACCTAGCATTAGCAGTAGCATTATACCGTTTTGGCTTCAGTCAACTTTTATTCTACATTCAATCTCATTACGATCTATGTTCACATTTGACGTTGATTATTGGTTTAAAAGAATCCCATTTGCAACTTTCTTGACGTTGAGACTAGATCGGAATGATATTTTGAACATTTTAAATTACGAGAATTGGCCTACTGTACAAGCCCCTAGCAGATTGTATTGGAAACTTATTAGATTCCAACTTTTCACCAACTCGTAATCGCCGCGCTGTGAGCGGCGCTGTCAGACATAAATCATGAGCTCACGCCTACATCATGCGAAGGGGTAGGCAGAGATGTAGGTAATTAGTACCCCCATATTTCGCCGAGCTTATTTTAAGAAGTCCTATGATGGACGAGCCTATCGCAATACCGGCCATAGGTATATTCCATAAACCAATAAGTCTACACATACGCGCGTAACCAGTAATCCTACAGATACCACGCTGCAGACCGTTTTGTCTACAGTACGACTGCACCAATGGGCTCGGCCGGCTCGATCGGGTTGTTACCACTGCACCACAGAAACCGGCGTAACGTAGCGGCTCACTACTTCGTTTCGTAAGGTAAGTGGAATATCCGGAGGACCAAATCCTCCTCCCCTTCGCAATCACTTTCCTTCAAGATCGGCAACGCGCCCATGATTATTCTGGTATGTTGTGCGTACATAAACGGTGGAGATCACTTACCACCAGGCCGACTTTGCCGGCCTATGCTATAAAATAATAAATAAATACACCCAACTGTCACACACATAGTCCTGACCCCACACTAGGTTACTTTAAAGGTATGCCTATCAGAGTGTGAACTTAATAACAATTTACTGTCAACTTAATTTGACAGCCTCCGTGGCGCAGCGGGCGAGTAGCCGTCTGCGAAGCGAGAGGCCGTGGGTTCGATTCCTCCATCGAGACAAATGTTTGTGTGATCCACAAATATTTGTTTCGGGTCTGAGGGTTGTGGGACCGCAAGTCCCTCGTAGTTCCTGATACCCACGACACAAGTTGCCCTAGTGTGGGGCCGACTATGTGTGTGACTGTTTGGTGTATTTATATCTATTTATATTAATACATATATACATACGCACTCACGCCTGTAATCCCCTAAGGGGTAGGCAGAGGTGTAACCACTACACCCACATTTCACATTCCCGAGCGTATTACAGTCCCTTGATGTGATAGGGGGCGAGCCTATCGCCTAACCGAGTCCGGGAAACAAATTCCAGAGTCCGGGCTGATACTGAGCTTTTCGTAATAGAAAAACCCAATATCACATTTACCCGAACCGGGGATCGAACCCGAGACCTAGGCGTCAGCCTCAGTCGTAACGCATTACAACTGCGCCACCGAGGCAATCGGTAGCGTAGTGATAACATTTATATACAGTATATTAATAACAGTTATAATTTTGTTGCAGAGAGTACTGGAACCAGTATCGTTCTCCGTCTCAGCGGACCGACGGTTTCTACTGCTGGCACAGAATTTACGCAAGCTGCATCGGCACTCCTACCTCGCCAGATACACTGTCTACGATATTCTTACCACGTGAGTAGTACAGTCTTACTGATGGGCATGGGGCTCCTGCTAATGAAAGGGGGCTTTTTTTAGCTAGAGTGACGCAACGAGCAGAGCGCTCGCCTGATGGTAAGCGAATAAAGAACAGAAAAACAGAAAGTGTGTTGTTTCTTTTTTTATTTCTTTTTATTGCATAGGCCGGCAAACAAGCAGGTCACCTGATGGTAAGCCATAAAAAACAGCACATAGTATTTCCACTCACCGCTCAGTTATCGCCGCTTTTTTGCCAAAATGTGTGCTGTAGCTAAGTTAAAAATTGCTTGCCATTCCCACTGAGCCGGGTCATATTCTTGCCTAGTATAAAAAGACAACGCTTAAATCTCAGAAATCGCCACATTCCCTCAATTTGCATACATATGAATAAATACGTATATAATTACATCAGTCTAACATAATTAAATTTTGCAAGTTACACCATCCCGCGGGAAATAAAGAAAATCGACGCGGATGGCGCAACGCACCGCAGTCTGTTAGGTGCCACGGTTTATTATACTCAATTTATATTAATACTATATGCGTGAAAAGTATACGGTATTAAAGAATCCTGGAGCCCATTTCTCGTAATTAAAAATGTATTTTTTTTATATAGCATAAGCCGGCAAAGAAGCAAGTGGGTCATATGATGGTAATGATGGTAAGTAATCTCCACCGCCCATGTCCACTCATAATACCAAAAGAATTATGGGTGCATTGCCGACCCTAAGGGAAAGGGATAATTAAGGAATTGGGAAGGGGAGGGGGTTTGGGCCTCCGGATATCTCACTCACCGTACGAAACGTGGCAGCAAGCTGCTACTTTGCGCCTGTTTTCTGTGACACAGTGGTAACGACTCGGACGAGCCGGCCCATTCATGTGTAAATAAAAGTATCTATAGCGTGGCTCTACCACTCAAATGTCATTCCGATCTAGTCTTAGTGTCAAGAAAGTTGCAAATGGTGTTCTCTTTACCAATAATCAACGTCAAATCTGAACATAGATCGTAATGAGATCGAAAGTAGAATAAAAGTTGGCTGAAGCTTTGAACATTTTTAAACGAACCCTGTCCTTAAAATAAACGTCAAAATTGTGACTGAATTGAGATTGTAATGACATCGCAATAAAATAATAGCAATTAATAGTACTGGACATTTACGCAAATTTTTATATTAATTTTATTGCATTCGATGTTTATTAGTTAATAATATAACCGGACATTCCCTATAGTTTTTAATAACTTTATTTTAAATTGTAAGTCGACATAATAAAATAAAATAAAATTTTATTATTATGTATTTGTATACCATAAGGCCAAACATGATTGATCGTTTTTTTTAATATTTTAACAACTTGCATGCTTTGTGTGTATGTATACTCATGTTTCACAAATAAAAATCTTGAATCTTGAATCTTGAATCGAGATGAGATTATATTGACACCGGACTGAACTTAAAGAGGAGCAGAATACTATTTTTTTTCAAATCAAAATCTAACTTCAGTTAAAATTCATTCACAGTGACAGTCTCCACCGCCCATGTACGCCAACAATATCAAAAAGAATCATGGGCGCGTTGCCGACCTTAAAGGAAAGGCATAATTAAGTGATTGGGAAAGGGAGAGGAATTTGAGTTAGGTGAGCCAGGTAGAACGAAAGACTAGTCTCAAAGTTGTACATAATGTATTTTGCATTAAGTTTACATAACAACGAAAATTTGAAACTTCCACAACATGTAAATCAGTCTTGATTCAACTCTATATAAGTTATAAGATTTCAAAGCAGTTATATAGTTTACTCGTACAAGTTATAACTTTTAAAGCTAGAAATAATTTGAAAGCATTATTCAAATGCTGCGATTTTGGAAATAATATGAATTTGGAACGCCTAAGCGTAGTTTTGAATTGTTTTTTTTTTAATTAATTTTACATACATACGCACTCCCGCGTATAATCTCCGAATGAGTAGGCAGAGGTGTACCAAATTTACCCAAATTTCGCCGAGCGTATCTCCGTCTCATGATGTGATAGGGGGCGAGCCTATCGCCATATTGGGCACAATTCTTGACTCCAGCTTGATACTAAGCATTACATGATAGAAAAACCCAATATCACTTTACCGACCCGGGAATCGAACCCGAGACCACAGCACGCCTGATGGTAAGCGTTATGCTTGGCCATAAACAGAAGCAACACCAATCTGAAAGGCACTGGACTGCGCTCATCACCATGAGACATAACATGTTAAGTCTCATAATGCCCAGTAATTTCACTGGCTATAATGCCCTTTAAATCGAAACACAACAGTGCTTATACACTACTACTAGCGGCTAAAATAGACCAACCCAGATGGCCTTTCGCCTACGAGGGACTCACCAAAAACCTAGTTACACTGGATAAACTTTAAATATTTCCTATGTTGAATAAACTAGCTTTCACCTATAAAAAAGTCTCAAAATTTGTCCAACAGTTTGACAGCTGTGTAGTTACATAGAAACACGAACATACAAAAACCTTTTCTTATAGGACCCCTATTTTTTCGTCGGGCGTAAAACTGCAATTATTAACCCAATTTTGAAAGCAATTATCCCACACGCAGTAGGGTCGGCGCAACATGCTTTATAACACATGGTACAAAAAGATTTGGCTTGTAGTTTTTACGACCGACCGCCTGCTTGACGTCAACTCTTATGGGAGAAAACACCGAAACATATATTTGTGGATCACACAAACATTTGTCTCGGGAATCCAACCCATGGCCTCTGGCTTCAACGTGGCTACTCGCCCACTGCGCAACGGAGGCCTGTTAACAATTAATTTACAAAGTTAACATATATTAATTCTCTGTACACGAAACAACAGGAATGCGTGGGAATGTACAACCCTCGTTATTAATGCAGTACAACTCAACGGTAAATCGTAAAAGTTTAATTATTTTGGGTAAGGAATATTTAAGGGTATATTGCTTACACGCCACTGGAGGCGATTTTTTATACATACATACATACATACATACGCACTCACGCCTGTAATCCCCGAAGGTGCAGAGGTGTAACTAGTACACCCACATTTCGCCAAGCGTATCTCCGTCCCACGATGTGATAGGGGGCGAGCCTATCGCCATACCGGGCACAAATTCCAGACTCCGGGCTGATACTGAGAATTTCGAAATAGAAAAACCCAATACCACTTTACCCGACCTGGGGATCGAACCCGAGACCTCAGAGTTAGCCTCAATTGTAACGCGTACGCATTACAACTGCGCCACCGAGGCGATTTTTTATCTTTGCTTATTTGGATAATAGGAACCATGAGCAGATAATTTTCTAGAAATAATAATCTAGGAGAATCTAGGTGTATATTATTACATGAAGCGAAAACTTTGTATCCTTTATTAACCAATATGTATATGAGTGTTGGATTTGAGATAGTTAAAATTTATATTGAGGAGGAGTGGAGATATAATTGCCTATTTATATATATTTGTAAATACATTGAATTCAACTAAATAAAACATCATTGTTTACGTTTATACTGCCAATATCTGAATGACAAATCACGCAGCTGACGCTAAAGAAAAATATCAAAAGTATATTAAAGAGGTCGAATTTCAACCACTACACGGCCACTAGTAATAATAATTTGACAATATTATTTCAATTTATAAATACTCACTATAGTCCTGACTGTATCTGAAGCTGGAATGGCGGCTCTGCCCGTGTGAACAATCTTTTCCGGGATAAAAAGTAGCTTCATAGATCAAGTTGAAGATATTCTCGAGAAAGGCTAGGTCAGGAGTACCTTAAACCGACGTGCATGTATGAAAAATTTCATGAGAGTGAAGGAAGCCAACGAGGTATGCAAGGATGGTAGCAAGTGGAAACCCGTTGTCTCTGCCTACCCCTATGGGAAACAGGCGTGAGTCTATGTTTGTATGTAAAAGTAGCTTATAACGAGGATTAAAAGTCCGTTAAAAAGTTATCACCGTCTCCAGGGCCCCATCTATTTCTGTGCCAAAATTCATCAAAATCGATTCAGTGATTTAGGCGTGAAAGCGTAACAAACAAACAAACTCACTTTCGCATTAATAATATTAGTTAGGATTGTGTTATGAACTTTGAATGCCCTACTTACCTAGAAACGCTTGTGTTCCTAATTTGAACTATGTACTGAACTCATTGAGTGCCCTTGTTTCACCATCCATGAGTAAATGTTACTTACCTAATAAAATATTACACGTTTAAATACAAAAGTCACACTCTGACATATATACCGGGTGAAAGGTTAATTACTAATACTAACCCTGTACACGTCCCATTACTAGGCACGGGCCTACTCTACTGAATGAGAGGGGTTAGTCCTTAGTCCACCACACTGGCCTAATGCGGGTTGGCAGACTTCACTTAGCTTCGAAATTCTTATGGAGAACATCTTAGGTTAGGTTTCCTTATCAAGTTTCCTTTATCGTTAAAGCAAGTGTTAATTGATAATGACTTACCTTATAAATATCAATGGTTCATGCTCTTGGAGCTGGTTTCTAAATCGTATCGTATATTTTTGAGTGGTGGAGCCACGCTGTGGACAGTTTTGTCTACAGCATGAATGGGCCGGCTCGTCCGGGTCGTCACCACAGAAAACCGGCGTAAAGTAGCAGCTTACTGCTGTGTTTCGTACAGTGAGTGAGATATCCGGAAGCCCAAATTCCCCTCCACTTCCAAACCCTTAATTATCCCTTTCTTTTAAGGTCGGCAACACGCCCATGATACTTTTGGTATTGGGGGCGTTCATGAGCGATGGAGAGACTTACCATCAGGTTACCCACTTGCTCGTTTACCAGCATATATAAAAAAATGGTCAGTTCGTAGCACTCCCCGTTGAGTTGTTAGTTAAATAAATGTCAGTATGCAATACGAAATTATTTCATTATTCTGACTATTTAATAATACATTAAATAGTCATAAGAAAATAAGTAGGGTCTAATCTCATTAAGCAGAGACCACATGCCACAGTGAAACAAACTCAATTTATGTAAAGCAAAATAATAACCAACCAGAAATTAGTGTTGGAAATGTAACCAACGTACTTGTTTATACCCAAAAGGGTAACGTGGCGTACCGTGGTGTGTTAGAAGTAATCAACCACCCTATTCTACCAAAATTAGGGCAACTTGGCATGTCGTGGTGTTGCAAAGGTACGAACACCATACTAGTATGCTTCCACCTTACCTTATCCCACTCACAGTGAGTTCGGCGAAACATACTTTTTGTCCATGATTTTGTCAATGATTGATTTGGTTTGTAGTTTTTACGACCCGTCACCTGTCTGACGTCAATCCCTCTGGGGAGAAAACACCCAAACCCGAAGCAAATATTTGTGGATCCGACAAACATTTTGTCTCGGTACGGAACCCACGGCCTCTCGCTTCACCGCCGGCTGTCCACTGCGCCACGGAGGCTGTCACGAAGATCATACAGCTACAACCAGAATTAGAGTAACGTGGCGTGCAAGAGCGTGTCAAAACTGTACTCAGTGTAAACAGTTTATATTGTTTGTAGAGTAATTAATTATTAAAGTAAATTAACAAAGCGTGTTCCGCTGCTAATGACCGACCAAACCTCAACCCAAGGTCGAACGAAAAAGTACTAAACGCTGTGTTCCAACGAATTATTCAAGTTTAGTTAAACAAATTATGTCTAGGCCATTTTTCTCACTGGCTTTTATTCATTTTAGCGAACAGATAATTAGGTTACAAATTACTGTAATTTGCTGTGTCACATCGTTTTTTTGTCTTGGAACGGCTAAGTGACTACTCTGGACCTGGGCCGGTACCGCCTAATTCGCCGAACTTTATCAACTCAGCCGACGTTCATGTCCATCCAGATGAATCGCCCGCGGGCGGCATTGATTAATTCAAATAAATCGGTTTTAATGAAGTTCATGTGACGTCATAATTCGATGTTCATCGTTTTGGCCATTAGACGGTCGTTCGGCAGTACGACAGAATCATTGGCGCTCTAATCGAACATCGATTAGCATAAATCGGAATTATTATTATTATAGAAAATTAGCCGGTACCGCCCCTGGTGTTAAGTACAGTGCAACCCAAATATAATGTCGACCACCAAGAGACACTGCGTCCCTCGACGGTCAGCTGCATCATGCCGGCTTGAAGTTACTGCAGACTGACCCCGGAACGCGACTCGCCTGAATGAGACGGACACATCACATACAAAATTTATCAGGTGTTCTACCAGCAAGCTTTCTGTTGATTATTACGTTTTGAACCAAATTGTACGTTATTTTCATCATCATAAGATTTACTAACACACTCAAAGACGTTATTTAACTTTAATTATCATAAAGTAATTTCTTAGAAAGTAATTTCTTTCATTATTCCTGAGATGCGTCAGCTGAGGTTATTTCTGTACTTTGTGTTTAATCCTAATTCCTATTATCCTACTACTATTATACGAGTAAAGGTGAAAGTTTGGATGTTTGTGCGTCTGTGCGTTTGTGAATTTGGATGTTTGTTAGTCAATCACGTATTAACGGCTGAACAGTTTCGGATTAAATTTGGCACACAGGTAGACCATGACCTGGATTAGGACATAGATTACTTTTATCCCGGAAAAGGCCTTTCACGAGAGCAAAGCCGCGAGCAAAAGCTAGTATGAAATGAACATCATAAAGCCATTCAAACAAACCCCGAACAGTCAAAGGAACTAAACCGAATTCACCTAGTTTCGTCAACTCTCCATTTAATAACAGTTGCAACTACGTCACAACTGGCCATCAATTATCCTAAACTAGACAAAAGTTGATCCTCTCGGATACAATGGATTAATTTATTAGAATTTGATTTAAACTAACCAAAGTTGGGGTCCAAATGCTTTGTGTAATTTGTACAAAACCGCCTTTTGTGCTATCAAACATAATGGAAATGGAATAAAGGTTTTTAGATGGACCGGTTTGGCGATTAAAATTTGGTTGTTTAATTATTATCTTATGATTATATGGAAGAAGAATATAGAAAATTGAATTACTATTTAGTGTAATTATCCAGTGTGGGAGTGGGAATTGTCTATCAATTATATTATATGATGCGGGTGAAACTGCGCCGGACAGTTAGTATAAGAATGGCAATGAGTAGCAAGTATTAAACCAAATAATTTAATATTACAGCAAAATAAGCATTTGAATATTAACTACCGATGTTTTATAGCATCCAATACGGCCATATATACCAGGTGTTCATAAAACCGAATGGGTTCGTAAAATTACCTTTATCCAGCAGTTAGCAGGTGCAAGTCGATTTTAATTTTATTTATTTTTAACGGATAATAATTTTGAATATGCACTTACGTACTCGAATTTTTAATATTATGTAGTTTTATAGAGTTTTTGGAATTGTGAGTGTTATTTAATATAAGCAGTGATTGCTCAGCGGGGAGTGGCATGGACTGTCGAGACGAAACTCGCAGGTTCGACGTCTGAGTTTACTAAGTTACGTGTGTTTAATTGTTAATTATCACTTGCTTTAACGGTGAAGGAAACATCGTGAGGAAACCTGCATACGTGAGAAGTTCTTCATAAGAAATTCGAAGGTATGTGAAGTCTGTCAATCCGCATTGGGCCAGCGTGGTGGACTAAGGCCTAACTCCTCTCATTCAATAGAGGAGGCCCGTGCCCAGCAGTGGGACGTATATAATACAGGGCTAATATAAAAAAAACTCATTGGTAAAACAATTTGCCCATCCCTACCTTACGTTCCTAACATATAAATCATTTAAACAATACCATCCGAAGGGTTTAATTAAAAAACCAAAAGTTTGTTGAGTAAAAATTTTGGAAAATACCCGTCAGTTATTCAATTACGGACAGAGTATAGTCGGGCTTTTAAAATTGAAACAAAAGGCTGAAGCGATAGGGGTACATTGTAATGTATGAATGAAAACGCCAAGGGCATTTTCACCCACATTCAAGCCATTGTGACTGTTAGGTAAGATGATTTTGTACTTCATATTTGAAGCATTTTTCCACCGCCCATGTTCGCCCACAATACTAAAAGAGTCATGAGCGTGTTGCCCACCTTAAAGGAAAGGGTTTATTAAGGGATTGGGGAGGGGAGGAGGATTCGGGCCTCTGGATATCTCACTCACCATACGAAAGCAAGTCGCTACTTTAACGTCTGGTTTTTGTGTGACAGTGGTAAGGACACGGTCGATTTAATTAATGGATACTATTATATAGCGAAACTCTGTCTGTCTATTACGTTTTCACGGCTAAACAGGTTTTAATATAATCATTTGGTTAAAAGATAGGTTATATCCTGGGGTAGGACGTAGAGTACTTTCGTCCCCAAAAAAGAAATGTATGCCAGAGAGGTGAGAAACGAGAAAGTGGGTTACCTGGTGGTAAGTGATCTCTAGCGCCTATAAATACTTCCAATAACGTAAAAATCATACCTATTATCTATATTATCGAAGGAGCGAGGGGGATTTTGGCCTCAGGATATCTCACTGTGCGAAACACAACAGCAATCTGCAACTTTACATCGGTGTCTGTAAAGTAATCGTACTAATTCGGTCGAGTCGGTCCATTGACGTAGACAAAAAACTTTTTAACAAAAAATAAATCGGTCCGAAAAAAGTAAAAAAAGTGTAAACATTTTTTTTCAGTGTTTCAAAGTCAAAGTCAAAGTTTACTCAATGATTTATACAACTGAATCGAAATTGTTTAGTTTTTTTTAGCTTTTTAGTTTAGTTTTAGTTTTCTGATGTGTTTTTATTTTAATTTAAGAAGATTTTATTCTACTACTCTTTAGTGAATTAATATCAAAATCGGTCCATAAATCAGTGCATAAAGGTGTTTTAGTCTTTCATCCCTGATTTCACCCCTTTAGGGATGGATTGTTTCTGCAAACTTAAACGGAACCACCACCCTGTCGAACACAAAAAGAATCATCCAAATCGGGTCACATTTGGCGGGTTTTTGCGTGAACAGAATTGAGAAATTTTGTTTTGTTGTGTAGATTAAAAATATCTACAGCATTGCTTTAAAAGTTTAAGATATATTCGTATAATAATATCCATCTCTATACTGGATTTTGCTATTTGACAAGGTAGTTTATCGTACTTAATACTTTTATAAAAACTTGACTCGAGTGTAATTAACATGTCATTATCTAAATTGACATTTAAAATTATTTATTGGCAAGAGACAAACCGTTCAATTCAATTACTCTTTAAAAAATGTAAGATTAATAAATTACCTAAGGCGCTTAATAATATGAATGTTAAAAGATACGACCTTATTCTGTCTACTCTAAAAAGGTAAACAACGCGAAGATAAAATAAGTAAAAGAGAAGCAACGAAGGTATTGTTCACAGCGCGGCGGCCACTTTCATTCGGTTCATTGTTGAATAAAAAACAAGTAACGATCCGCACCGTAGCGCTGTGCCGTAAGAACGAAGCTGCGTAGCAGGTGTAGCGATGTAGCACCCTCTACGACACCTGAGGGCCAATTCTCGTAATTTTAATTGTTCAAAATATCATTCCGATCTAATCTCAGCGACAAGAAAGTTGCAAATGGCATTCTGCTAAACCAATATTCAAGAACTTAGAACGCAATGATATCGAAAGTAGAATACAAGTTGACTGAACCAAAACGGTATTCTGGTAATAATTTTGACACTTAACTATCTTCTTCTTCTTTTAATTGTGTTTGGCTCCACCGTAGATTGGTGATTTCGCCAGTGTCCATTGTGAGACACTTAACTATATAAAATGCATTTCGTCTACAGACAAACGTCAAAATATTGAGAACGAAATCCAGACACTCATAAATAGAAGATTATCCTGTTAAGACGTTTTTTGTTTTGTTTTTTTTGTTTTTTAACTAACCATGTAACATTGTCTGTAATAGAATATATACTAAGTTGTAAGGGAGAACACAGGCTTTCATAGCACAGTATATCATTACTAGTTTGAAAGCCTGGGTGCCCGTATCAGATATGTGAAAGAAATGTTCAATAAAATAAATAAAAAAAAAAAAAAAAAAAAAAAGAAATGTGACTGAAGGTGAAGCAGTGTTGCCAAGTGCACTGTAATTACAGCAGATCTGCCGTATTTTCATGCCATCTACTGGACACGGTATTTTTATAAATACCTTATATGGAGACACAGTATTTTTTTACAGTAAAAATTTTCGTAGTATTATTGTATACTACTGGACAGGTTATTTAGAAGTAAAACTGCGTCACATAACGCGGGAGTTTGACAGTTCACAAACAGGGAGCGCAATAGGGGTTCTAGTTGAGAGTAAGCGAGATGATAATATTGAGTTACGGTCAATTGACTGCAACTTAGTAATACAACTAATTTACTATACTACAATTTATTATACTACAATTTCTATGTACCGCGCAGCTTGTCTAGTAGTATACATAAAACTCTTTGATTAAACACATTAAAAAAAAACCGATATCATCATCATCGCAGCCATCCATTTCTGCAGCGATCGATATATACAAATAAAATGTTAAGTTAGTTTAGGATATAAAGTTTAAAATAAATTTATATTTTATTTAATAATTTAATTATTTCCTTTTTTGTATGACATTTTATTGCACTGTAAAATAGACTGTATTTTTTCCCATCAAGCACTGTATTTTTGACGCAAATGCCGTATTTTAATGTGGACAACACGGTATTTTCAAAAATCTGACTTGGCAACACTGAGGTGAAGTGACTGTGAGTTAACTGCAGACAAATTCAGTTAACTTTATTCTCTTTTACTGCAAGCAACTAAAAGTAGTCAAAATTGTGCGACTTTGTGTGCTCGTTATTCCAGTAAAGTATTAGAAATGAGTTTACAGCGTATGTTACTCAGTGATAATGTAGCTTTCTAACGGCCCAATTATTTTTGAAATAGGCCCAGTAGTTTTTAAGTTTATTTGTTACATACAAAAATACAAAAAAATCTTTCCTCTCTAGAATATTAGTGTAGATTAAATTATGAGAGCAATCGCACTGTCAAAATTCCCGCCAAAACTCTCGTACAATTTTTATTTAGTATAGATATGTCCTCAGCAGTGTTGCAAAATAAAAAAACCGCAATTCGGTAGAATTTCAAATTTCAATAAAATAATCGCGATTGTGGTTATTTCCGGAAAGGACTGCCTGAGTGGTGCTGTTGTGCCATTTTCCTTCAGTTATGCCATGGAATAGATAAATTAATGAAATAAATAAAATACATGGAATTAGTCAAATCAATTAATTAAAAAATCATAACCTCCAGTTACGTAATTTTTTAATCACTGAAATTAGTCATATTGTGGGTATTTTATTGTGAGTTGGTAACATTGATTTTGTCACTTAGGTCATTTTTAATTTCTAGAATTTAGTCTATGGCAGCTGATACGTAAAATTCAGTAAAATACTTGTCATTGGCGAAATGCATAATAATGCGAAGCCATATTTTCAACAAAAGAAAGACATTGAAAGTTGATCGAATTGACAGTTTAAATGCAATTTAACTGAGATGATATCGAATTTTTAAAGGAGCAGAATGCCATATTTTTAATTAATTCAAAATGTAATCTCAGTTCGGTTAAAATTCATTCGCAGTGTCAGTTAAAATAGCAGAATTGGCCCTCAGTACCAGCGCACTACGTAAAATCATATTTTATAATTAATGTTTTATAAAGTATTTAAATATTAAGCGCCTGTTACACCATCTCGGAGTAAATGATACTTATCTCAGCCTGTTGTCGTCCACTGTTGGACGTAAGCCTCCCCAAGTGAGCGCCAACCATCCCGGTCTTGAGCAGCCCGCATCCACCCGCTACCCGCCATCTTTTTCAAGTCGTCGGTCCACCGTGCAGTAGGGCGTCCTACACTACGTTTGCCTAACCGTGGTCTCCACTCCAGCACATGTCTGCTCCACCGACCATCTGTCCGTCTGCAGAAATGATACTTACCAAATAAAATATTGGCACGTTTAAGTCAAACTCTGACGTATAAAATGTGTTACAGAAAGGTATGATCAATTTTAAACAACGTATAGTGTACGATATAAGCATTTCACCCCCATGGTACTAAATCCTATCGCATTGCTGGGAAATAAATAAATAATTTTATTACGTATTTTACCAAATGTTAAACATGTTCTTCTTCTTCTTATGTCGATATTCGACGTGCAACGTTGGACAACATTAAATCATAAACAGCTGATATACGCAGAGGTAATGCAAATAATTTGTAATGGTGTGATAAGTCTTATCTATCGTAATAAACGATTGGTTAAAAGGAGCGTGAAATTTTAGGTCTCGATTTTTATGAGATCTGGGTACATAAACACTCACTTTTTGGTGTAAGTAAAGGCCCTTAAATATGACCTTTCTGTAACACGTTGTATAACTTAATATATACTGGAAAAAAACATGTTTACTAGGTACTTCCAAAAATCCTGTCTTATGCTTTAATTGGTGGCCACTCCTTACTAGAATATTACAAATCAGGCCTTTAGTACAATTAATTTTGAAGTACATACTTGTAATTTGATTGATAGAAACGGTACAAAAAATATTTAAATTTTATCTGAATAGAAGAAAATATACGACAATAAATACTTGTGATTTACAAAATTGGGTCAATTTCCTCTCTGAAGTAGGTGCTTAAATTCATTTATTATAATGATTACAATTATAAACTCGTCAAGAGTCGTGGCTATTTGATTTACTACTGAGTTATTTATATATTAATAAAGTACTCTTGAGTTCCTCTAAAGTTTCGGGCACCAATCGAAATGGCAGTATTTATTTTTCAGGCAGAGACTTCTGCGATAATCAATAACGAATACACACATAATTTCGAAGAGTCAGAGGTGTGTGTCCTGAGGCTGGTTTCGAACCTGCGACTTCCATCTCGACAGTCCATACCACTGCCCGTTAGGCCATTGCTACTCATCCATAATCTTTTGTATAATCAGTTGTATGTAAAAAATATTTCTTATACTTAAGTGTAATTGGACTTACGACATCTTAGGCTCAAAGCTAACCTCATCTGTACGTGGTACACTCTGCTGATTAATGGACGAGGCAATGGCGAAACTTGGTTCTTGTTGAGGGTTGTGAGGGTCAGATGGTGGGTCGATCCATATAATACCAAATCATACTCACTCACACCTGTAATCCCCGGAGGGGTAGGCAGAGTTGTAGCCAGTACACCCACATTTCGCCGAGCTAATTTCCGTCCCATGATGTGATAGGGGGCGAGCCTATCGCCATACCGGGCACGACTGACTTAGACTGCGGGCTGATACTGAGCATTTCGTAATGGAAAAACACAATATCAGTTTTACCCCGCCCCGGGGATCGAACCCGACCTCAGCGTCAGCCTCAGTCGTCCCGAGACATCAGCACAGCAGTCGTACTGCATACGCATTACAACTGCGCCACCAAGTCATACCAAATCCATCGTCAAATCATGATGCAGTAAGAAAGAAAGATACGTAACCAACATCAACCTACTTCATTTCTCTAAATAACTTCAGTCTTTTGTTCCAGAGAGTCCTACCCCCTCACACCGCTACCTGATGATATCGGGGGCGTCATCACCGAAGGCCCGTACCTCCTCCTCGCTGCGTGGACGCCCAAAGGTCATGGACTCATTACCATCAAGGATTATGACATATACTACCGACCAGCTCCAAGATCTTCCACTGGATACAGGGTGACTGACACCGGGATACCTGGAACTATATATAATGGAGTTCCGGATTGGTTGTATGAAGGTAAGGATTTAAGCATTTTTTAGTAGCAGCTTGCTTTTTCTGGTATTGTAGATTTACATGAGAAGTTGAGATCACTTATCATCAGGTGACCCACTTGTTTATCGGCCTATGCTATAAAAATACCACATTAATAATAATAAAAATCTCTTTTTTATACATCTTTTATCCACGACTTTATCGTAGTGATTTATATTCGAAATATTATAATTGATATGCATATTATATTTTATTTATTTTATTTTTTTTAGTATACCAACAGAATAATTACATACTAATTAAAATTACATATTGACATTATGAAAATGAGGTACAATGTAATCATACAGATCATAGGCATGCATGGCATTTGTAAATAATATGTGTAATTAAATTAAAAGGTAATAGTATATTTATTATTAATATACTATACTACACTAGATATTTATTTCTAAACTTCTATTGTGTCGTATTTAGAACGATACAATAGAAGTACATAAAAGGCCCGGGATCATCGAAATAAGATAACTAGAACAATAACTCTCCTAGAAATCTGCCAAAAATACGGGTCCACACCACACATGCATAGCATCACATGTAACCCTCAAAAACTACATTAAAAAAAAAAAAAAATTATGTACTTTCAAAATCAACTTTATTTCATAAAATGTCAATTTATGTCTAAAAATTAAATTTCTAAATCGAGACACGACGTTCTGCACCGCGCAAAAAAATAGACGTATTAAGTGTCAACTAGATATCATGAATCAATTTTTATGAATTGATGAATGAACGAGCCGCAGAGACTTTTATAGCCCCGCCTCTTTTCACAGAGTTTTGGTGGGGTTATTTATTGCTTAAGTTACTTTGACTATCAATATTTAAATTTGATAATCTATCATTAGTGGCAATCTAGTGTCAAAATTTTCACGCCTCCAATTTGGCTTAATGACTAGTGTGTTAATGGATAATTAACAGCCGGGACTGACTTTTTACGAGCCCCCGAAACACGGTGATGCTCAGTTGAAATACCAAGTAGAGGTCACCCATTCATACATTGACCGCGCCAAGGGTTACTTAACTCGCTAATCATTTACCGATCAGTGAGTGCCACTGGCTATTAGCGCCAGAAAAACGATTTCAGAATTATTGCTCACGAATAACGAATTAATTCTCAGCTCGGTAGGCAAAATTATGATCGACCTTTTGTCAATTGTTCCATTGATTTTACATTTGTAATATAATTTGCCATTGCCCTTGTTGCTTGCACATACAATCAAACATTTTGATATAGTGAATAAGGTAATATGTTAAGTATTGTGTACATCCGCGGTAGCCTTGGTGTCCGCAACGTGGTGTTTTCAGGAAAGTCGCGTGAGTTGGGTTCGATCATGTTTTGAGGAAACCACAGGACATCAGTCGCGGTACGATCCCACGGACGGCCCAAAAAACGCTGGTTTGACGTATTAGAGGGAGGTATGAGAGCTAATTGTCTAACTACAAAGGATGCTTAAGATCGGGCAAGTGGAGGCATTTTAGTAGAAAGGAGGATTCTGTTACTAACTGGGATACGGCCAGGCAGAAACAAGAAAAGATTAAATATGATTAATTTCTCCATATCATTGTATTGCGTGCGTCACCTCGAGACTTAAAATGTTCAGTCTTAGAATGTATAGTAATTGCACTAGCTACAATGTCCTTTAAACTGAAACACAATTGCGCTTACGTTGAATGGCGGCAAAAAAAATCTAAGCGGTGGTACCAAACCAGACGACCTCTCGCATAAGTAAATGCTTCTAAAAACTATCTCATCAACACCAAAAAAATACTCCATAATAAATTACTCATGTTTATTTATAAAGCTGATGTGCGCAATCGATTGTGATGCAAGTGGCATCCATCAATGTCAGGGTCTAATCAATCATAGCTGGATGCGTAGGATTTACCATAAATGATAACGAAAAGGTTCTGGCACGAGGGGATACTTAAAGATAATTGTACACATTAAGATTAATGGCCTGTTTCAAAATATTCCAGTAAGATTTAATCACCAATTAACGTATAAGATAGTATTTTTTTAAAGTACTAGGGGAGTTGCCCATGTTTTTCCACAAAACATAAAAAAAAAATCTTAAAGGCCGACGAATATGAGACATATCTTACTTTCTTCCCCACATTATTCTGCATCGATTGGTATCGGTCTCGACCCCATACCCCCAGCGGTTTCGGAAGAGATAGCGTGACAAGCTTTTCGCAGAATAGAGAAGATAAGAAGAGAAGAAGAATAGAGAGATAATAGTCATCTTTCTTTCGGTATATATGTCAGAGCATTGGCAGAGTGTGACTTATGTAATTAAACTTGTCATGTTTTATTTGGTACTTAAGTAGTGTTTACTCAAAGGTGGGATAGGCCCTAACATTTTTTTATTATTAGCTTTATATGACGAAACTGGCAGGTCGCTCGCCTGATGGTAAGCGTCACGGCTGCTCATAAACAGAATCAACACCATCAGAACTCCGAATTATGAAGAACTGCATGGCACTGAACTCCACTCGTCACCCTAAGACATAAGGTGTTAAGTCACATAATGCCCAGTAATTAATACAACAATGTTTACTCACTGCTGCTTGACGGCAGAAGTAGACAAACCTACCCAGACGGCCTCTCGCATACGAGGAGCCTACCACCTAAAAAAACTAGTTTATTGATATTAAGTGGAATCAACTTATAAATATACTCTATGGATTATAGAAAGAATCATTAAAATCACTTTGTGAAAATGTATGTATACATATTAATATACAACGTGTTACAGAAGGGTGTGGTCATATTTTAGGGTCGTTACATACACATGACAGTGAGTTTTTATCTACCGGATCTTAGTACAATTTAGATATCCTAAAATGTCACGCTAATTTTAATATCTCATTATAAGATCTAACAACATCTCTATAAATGAAAGTGCGTAAGCAAGAATAATAATGCTGGAGTGAGACAACAGCTCAGCTGTTTATCGTTTAGTGTTGTCCATAGTTGCAAGTTCCATATCGATATTTTACTCATTCGAAAATGAGAATGCTTTATTTATGTCCTAGCAATATAATCGAATTTGGTATTACATAGGGTGAATAATTACTCATATCGTACACTAATCGTTGCTTAAACTTTACCACACATTTCTGCAACACGTTCAATAAAAATTTTATACGCATCGAATTAAAAACCTACTCTTTATTTCTTCATCGGTTGAAAATATTTTTTATCCTGCCCTAAAAGCATTCTATTAAGTTAACTTGAATTTTAGTTACAGCCTATATACGCGTGAGGCCTGTAATGATGTGATAGGGGGTGAGCCTATCGCCATACCGGGCACAATTCCAGACTCCGGGCTGATACTGAGCAATTCGTAATAGAAAAACCCAATATTACTCTTACCCGACCCGGGGATCGAACCCGAGACCTCAGCGTCAGCCTTAGTCGTAACGCGTACGCATTACAACTGCGCCACCGAGGCAGTCTTAATTAACGCCTATAATAAAGCTTTATTTATAAAACCAATAGAGACGTACAAACAAAGACGCTATAAATGTAAAAAAAATAGATTAATAAACTCGTATAATGTATTTCTGATTGAAAATCAATTCACAGATAAAACCGTTTCGTCGAAACTCCGAACATTTCAACACTTAATTTTGACACACGCTGTTATACGATAGGTCTCACAAAAGTTACTGTGAAAGGGAGCCAAAACGAATAGGCATTCAATTTTAATTTTCCTTGTCGCGCCAGCCATATCTGTAGACAGGGTCTGACTTGATGCGTTTTTATGGGGGTCATAGTATAATCGCCTATCAATAAATCGAACAATGAAATTACATACATTTTTTGATTGCCTCCGTGGCGCAGTCGGCAAGTAGCCGCCTGCAAAGCGAGAGGCCGTGGGTTGGATTCCCACAGCGAGACAAATGGTGGTGTGATCCACAAATATTTGTTTCGGGTCTGGGTGTTGTGGGACCGCAAGTCCCTCGTAGTTCCTGATACCCACGATACAGGTTATCCTAGTGTGGGGTCAGGACTATGTATGTGACTGTTGGGTGTATTTATTTATTTGGGTGTGTTTATTTTAAGAGTGTGACAATTGACTGAATTAAATCGAGATTATTTTATAATAGTGATTGAATTTGTGACTTGGATGACAGCAGCACGAGATAATAATGGTTTACTAGCATAACTGAAATGAGGCTTATACCAAGCACTGCGTATTATGAGAGCTGCAGATTATGATAACCATACGCTCTTATTCATAACCTTTGATATGTAACAAAAAAGAAAACAAATAAACGCATTGAATTGAGAACCGCCTTTTTTTCGTCGGGCAAAAACCGAACCACCAAGCAATATTGAGACGTGCTTCCAAATTTATAGGGGCTGGAAAAACAGTCTGAAAAAGTCAAATTGTATCTCTAAATGTTTTTTTATGAATACAGACGTAACGTTATATTATTTTTGACCATTGTGACTCCATATACAAATCAATAAGCATATATAAAGATGGGAAATATGTATAAATATATGTCCGAACGCTTGTTGACACTCAAATACAATGGGAGTTTAAATTTTTGAAAATTATACCACATATTGTTCAAATATTCCACCTCCCTTGAAATACTTTGTGATTTATACATTGAAACATTAATTTCGCTCCCCATTTTTAACATCAAATAATCTTTTGATCTCTGCAAAGTGCGTCGAGTGCGGCCCTCAACGAAAAGCGATATTTATCCGAGACTGGCTCATTTTCAATATGCTAAGGATTTCGATTCGAAGGAATATTGTAATTGTAATAAAGTTTGTGAAAAAGCAAAAACCTTCCGCTGTTTGGGAAAATTGAATATTTTAGTAGCTTTGCCTTCTGGCCCAACTGAACCAGGTGTAAATATTAGGGGGTATAATTCTGTGTTTGCGCATTCTTTGCTAAAGTAATGCGCAGGCTTGAAGATGAATAAGTTCACTGTTATTCAAATTCCGTAATTCTCATTTTTTTATTGATTTTAGGGTCGATATGTTAATGACCGAATAAATGTCTAACAGATATCGTTTTGACAAGCTCTGTGGTGCAGTGGGCGGGTAGCCGGCTGGGAAACGAGAGGGCGCGGGTTCAGTTTCACCGAAACAAAAATGATTGTGTTATCCACTGTAACCACCCATGCTATCGATGCCTCTGTGCCAGCACAGTAGCAATTTATCGATACCCTTCTTAGAGAAATCAGCTGGACGGAGGTAACAAACTCTTTAAAGGCATTTTGTACTGCCTCTCTGGTATTGATTTTCTCCCGCCAAAAATTGACCAAACTACACTCACTGGCTATGAGCACCTTAAGTTCAAAAATTATAATATCGACCGTCAAAAGACATTGCGTCCCTTGACTATAGGGACAATTGCGCCTAAAATTACTGGATATAGACTGGCTGACCCAGGAATGCCTGAACGAGACACCATGGCAGGTTTTTCACCATGTGACATCCAAAAATAATAAATTTAGAGTTCTGTTTCAATTTCTTTGTGACAGCTTTCGAATATAACAGGAAATACCTTACATCAAACACTTATCGGTGTTATAATAAAAATAAGACACGGAAAATCCAAAATGGAAATGTCAAAGCATTTCAACACAAAATTCGTTAACAAAGTGTTTTCAGGGAGTTGTGTTTGACAGACGTATAATTTGGATCAAATTGAGTCAATTTGTTATAACAGTGACTCTTATTTTCTTATTTTTTTGGGGCACAGGATACACAGGTTTTTCCCGGCACGGTAGTGACTACACTACACCGGCCAATTTCGTATTTAAATGACGCTGCGACTGAATTTTAACCAAACTGAGATTATATTGTGATTTAACTTAAAAAAATATTCTACTCCTCTTTAAGTTCAGTGCAGTGTCAATATGATCTCATTACAATCTCAATTCAGTTAAAATTTTGACGTTTATATAAATGATACATCATTTAAAGCAATTTTGACGTTTATATGAGGACATGTGTCGTTTAAAAATGTTAGCAGAATACAGTTTTGGTTTCAGTCAGTGCTGTTTGGCGGCAGAAATAGACAAAGCGGTAGTACCAACCCTGACGGTCTCTATACAAGGGACCTACCTAGTTTGTTCTATCCAATAAACCGAGTTCCTCCCTTATGCAATATGTTAAAGACATTTCTCATCCCAAAGTAAAAGCGGCGGCGTCATTTCAATTTCACAGTTCGCGTGCAATGATCATTTTATTATGTTAAGGCGTGGTAAATGAGCGACTCAACCTGCCTCTTTATCTTAATGAGCCTGTGTGAGCCATGCGGATAACGACCGCGGAAAATCCCGGACATTACTCCGGAAGCCATGTGCCCGGATTTAAAGGGTAGTTGAAACTGGGTTGTTTATCTTCCTAACAAATGAGACTTTTTTTGATACAGTGTGTTTTATAAAATCACTTTTCCCAGAAGCGAAAAATTATAGTTTATTTTTTGAGAATATCTTTTTATAGCTTTTTATTTTATTCACCTAAATGGCAAGTCTGATGACTCTACGTTCATTTGTGTGAGACGTAAGCTGAGCTTGTCATGGTACAAAAAAGCATTTTTTTTATTGAATAAGGACCAAACGAGCAAATTAATAACATAATAACATAACATAAGCTCACGCATTTATCCCCGAAAGGGTTGGCAGAGGTGCATCCACACTTCGCCGAGCCTATTTCCGTCCCATGATGTAATAGGGGATGAGCCTATCTCATCATGGGACGGAGATACGCTCGGTGAAATGTGGTTGTACTGGTTACACCTCTGCCTACCCCTTCGGGGATAACAGGCGTGACTGCGTATCTTTCAAAAAAAGTGCATCGCTCTTGCATATCCTAAGCATACCAGCATCCGTATGAATACGAGAAAACGTATTCAAAGGGTATTTTATGAAATACTTTTGCAACGTTTTGAATATTTCTCGCGTACATCTCTAGTAACTTTATCTCTGGAGAGAGGCCAGGAGTCTCGATGAATTTTCAACGAATGCAGTGTTTCTATGAGGGTGATATATTGCATGTAGTTTATGGTACTGTTAGAAATGTACATACATTTTTATCGATAAATCATATTTTAGCTTTAAGTTAATGATTAAAAAATTATGAAATCAAATACAAACTTTATTGTTAGAATCATAATATCTACACAAAGTACAATGCCTCGGTGGCGCAGTTGTACCGTGTGGTACGACTGCTGTGCTGAAGTCTCGGGTTCGATCCCCGGGTCGGGTAAAATTGATATTGGGTTTTTCTATCACGAAATGCATAGTATTAGCCCAGAGTCGGAATTGTGCCCAGTATAGCGATATTTCCCCCTATCAATTATTACATTATGGGATGCTTCGGCAAAATGTGTAGTGTGTGTGTGTAATTTTTTTTCCAGCGCTAAACAGCTGTGTGTAAGCACGGATGTGTTTCGGTTTAAAGGACATTTAAGCCAGTGAAATCATTGGGCTTTATGAAACTTAAATGTCTTGGGGTGATGAGCGCAGTCCAATGCCATACAGTGTTTTGTAACTCAAAGTTTTGTGTTGTGTTGCTTCTGTTTATGGGCAGGCGTTGCGCTTAACATCAGGAAAGTGACTTGCTAGTCTAGACATTCAAGCTAATAAAAAAAAATATCTACGACAAATAACACCTTATAAATACACTCGCCACTACAGCCACGACAGCCTCCGTGGCGCAGCGGGCGAGTAGCCGGTTGCGAAGCGTGAGGCCGTGGGTTCGATTCCCGCACCTGACAAATGTTTGTCTGATCCACAAATATTTGTCTCGGGTCTGGGTGTTGTGGGACCGCAAGTCCCTCGTAGTTCTTGATACCCACGATACAGGTTTAACCTAGTGTGGGGTCAGGACTATGTGTGTGACTGTTGGGTGTATTTATTATTATTATTATTATTACTACGAAGAGGTCAGTTTCCTGCCGTCTGGCGAGGTACGAGTATTAATATCAATAATCTTGTGTAATCCGTCATATACAACAAAGAGTGTCCACAAGCAATGTGCGGTCTGGGTCTACCTAAGTGGTGGTTGGAGGCTAGCTTCCGTTACGTACCTATCTAGATAGATACGTAATTATTAATTAAAACTAAAGTGGTACCAACCCAGACGGCCTCTACGAGAGACCACCTTGTGCGATATAAAAATGGCGGGTATAAAAATGATCAAGAACCGTCTCACCAGTTTTCTACTACTTGCAAATATAATTGTGAATGGAGAGATCTCATCAAGAAGACAAAACTACTAATCTGTTCATCTCTGCATCACCCTAAGGTTGACTGGTAGAGAACGCCTTTGGCATTAAGTCCGCCTTTATACATTGTATATAAATAAATACATAAACAATACGAGCCGCAGTGGCAGCCAAATGTGTTGACGGTACACGGAGCTTGTAAGCGTGAACTACTGACCATTGTAATGAGTACCGTTAGCAACACCGCTATATTGACATTGGGGCAACTGATATTCTAATGTTTGGTTCAGACTCATTCTAAAGTATACTGTGTGGATTTTCAAATTACTTATCGCCTAAAAAGGAGCTATAGCTCAGCAGGGAGTGGTACGGACTGGCGAGTCGAAAGTCATAGGTTCGAAACAGCACCAAGAGCATGCACCTCTGAGTTTTCTAAGTTACTTGTATATTAAACTTTGTATACTTAAACTTTGTATGAAACTATTTATTTTAACTTTTGAACAACTTGACCGATTGAGGTCATATTCACACCATACATTTTTTTTATATTTAAAAAAACGCAATACCACTCACTCACAGATTAATCACGATATCTCAATAATTACTAAAAGTGGAATCATGAAATTTGGTCAGATTATAGTTTGTGTAATTTAAGGGCCCGCTAAGAAAGAATTTCTGGATATTTATATTTTAAGTGGATAAAAGGTTGGGTTGAACTTTGTATGAAACACGGCATTGGAGCAGTAATATGCACGCAGGTGAAAACACGCGGAACAGATTATTACAGTCACACCCATAGTGTTGACCTCTCACTTGATAAACCAGTATCATGAGTATCAGGAACTACTAGGGTCTTACTGTCAATACCCAGATGTGAAACAAATATCTGTGGATCACTAAAACATTTTTTATGCGAGAATAGAAACCGCGGCATCTCATTTCACAAGGGCTTTCTAAATTCGTTTAAAAATAGAATATAATATGTCGCATCTTTATGGAATTTTAAAAATGATAGAGCCACGTTGTTTTGTTTTCAGCATGAATGGGCCAGCTAAAAACGTGGCGTCTTACAGAAAATTGACGTGTAGTAGCAGCTTGCTGTTGCGTTTCGTACTATGAGTGACATATCCGAGAATCCTAATCTTCCTTCCCTTCCCAATCCCTTAACTATCCCTTTCCTTAAAGGTCGGCAACGCGTCCATAATCCTTCTGGTTTTGTGGGCGTTCATGGGTGATGGAGATCACTGACCATCAAGTGACCCATATGCTGACCTCAGACATAAAAAAGATGTATTCTTTAAGCTCTACCGTAGATTTGGTAGAGAGGGCTGAAAGAAAAAACATGTTCAAATTTTTTTTTTATTAGCTTCAATGACGAGACGAGCAGGTCGCTCGCCTGATGGCAATCGCCACGCCTGGTCATAAACAGAAGCCACACAGAACTTTAAATAACAAAGCACTGCATGACACTGGACTGCGCTCGTCACCCCGAGACATAAGGTGTTAAGTCTCATAATGCCCAGTAATTTCACTGGCTGCAATGTCCTTCAAACCGGAACACAACAGTGCTGACACACTGTTGCTTGGCGGCAGAAATAGATAAAGCGGTGGTACCAACCCAGCCGGCCTCTCGCAAACGAGGGACCTACCACCTTGTAAAATAAAATAAATCTTAACATACTTTTCCTTGCAAATGACCGCTTATACTGGAAACTGCCAAGTGCCAGTGAGGAATTATTTTTAAGCACTGCGCCTTTAACAAGTCGACCTTAAATTACGGCTTTCAGATTTTATTTGAGCAATGTTGATCAGAAGTGGGCGAGTATAGTCGGCTGTGAAGCGAGAGGCCGCGGGTTCAATTCCCACACCGAGACAAATGTTTTGTGATCCACAAATATAATAATAATAATAAATACCCCCAACAATCATCATAGTCCCGACCCCACACTAGATATTCCTGTACCGTGGCTATCAGGAACTACAAGGAACTTGCGGTCCCAAAACACCTACGCCCTCTCGCTTCGCAGCTAGCTATTAACCCACTACGCCTCGTATATTTCGGGTTTGGGTGTTTTCTCCCCACAGGGGAAGGACATCAGGCAGGCAGCTGATCGTAAAAATTACATACCCAATCTTTCTGTAACATGTGTTAAAAAGCATATTGCGCCGACCCCACCGCGATAAGGTGCTAGAGTAGTATATAATGTTATAAGGAATAGTAAGAAATTATAAAATTAAAGTAGTTTGTGTCTGTGCTATCCCCTGTGGGAAACAGGCGTGAGTATGCTAGAGTAAGCTAGAATGGGCGCTTTTTTACACAAAAAAAATCAAATACAACCATTTCTATGGTCTCAGGTAGAATAATTTATAATCATTAATAGAATCTAATTAATAATACATAATATCATCTAGAAGTCCTTAATTAAACTAACAAAACGAATTGTCTCCATCAAAATTATTTAAGGTGGAGTACTGAACTCAAAACCGAAAAACAAGGGTCTTAATCAAATAACAAGATTTCTTACAAAACGTAATATCATTCAACTGATAACTCTGCTTATTCTGAAACCACAAAAACTTTTGTTAATGAAAAATATTATCATTTAAATAGGCCCTCATTTAAATAAAGGCAGGAATTGTGGGACATACGGGCCACCAGAACCTCTAACAACGGACTGACGGAAGGAGATGGACGACTGTCTGTTTTGTCTGAATGTGTGTAAATTTTAACACACTACCCGTGATAAGCAGCGATAGGGGAGTGATACGGACTGCCGAGACGAAAGTCCCAGGTTCGTAACCAGGCCCAAGGGCACACACTTCTAACTTTTTTAAGTTATGTTGTTAATTATCGCTAGCGTTAATGGTGAAGGAAAAATCGTGAGGAAACCTGCATACCTGAGAAGTCTTCATAAGAATTTCGAAGGTATGTGAAGTCTGCCAACCTGCATTAGGCCAGCTTGGTGGACTAAGGGCTGACCCCTTTCATCAGTACAGGAAGCCCGTGCCAAGTAGTGGAACATGTATTATACTGGGCTGGTAAAAAATACCGTGGTTTAGGGTTTCGTACCCAAAGGGTGTCAACGAAGCCCTGATGCTAAGCCTAAGCCACCTGTTTGTATAAAGGAAGGAGACTCGTATCTTTTTAATCATAATAGACAGGCAATTGACATATGCACAATTTATGTATTATTATTGTAAATATCCTAACAAATAATAAAAAACACTAAAACTAGATTTTTTTATTTAGCTGAATGACGAAACGAGCAGGTCGCTCGCTTGATGGTAAGCGCCCCGCTTGCCCACAAACAGACACAACACCAGAAATAACTTAAAATTACAAAGCACTACATGGCATTGGACTGCGCGCGTCAGCCCGAGACAAAAGGTGTTAAGTCTCATAATGCCCAGTAATTTCACTGGCTTCAATGTCCTTCAAATCAGAACACAACAGTGCTTACACACTGTTGCTTGGCGGCAGAAATAGACATATTGGTGGTACCAACCCAGACGGCCTCTCGCATACAAGGGACCTAGCACCTTGTAATATTGTATAATAGGGTAGTTTCCTATATTAAATTGTAAACATTATTTTATAAGCAACAGAAAATGACACGCAAAAGAAACCCTTTTCTTAAAACACAATCAAAATTGGTTCAGAAATGTGCCCGCAGTTATGACTTTAAACGTTGGTATAAGGAAAAGTGGGTGCGTAGTAGGGATGTCTCACTATCTCGCTTGCACGCGTGCACCATAATGAACATTTTACACAGTGATGTCAAAGGTTGCGTCGTCTGTCATTTGACAATTACCCCTTCTACAGGATTTGAATGGCTTCTAACTTATTTATTTTTCGTCCGATTAATAAAATTCTTTCTGCAATAGATTTTGAGTAACGTAACTTATTGATTTAAATAATAAAAAAATCTAGTCAACTACCCTATTGGACGAAACAAGAGTTCTCTGTCTATAGCTTCTGTCGGGCGATAATCTAAGTCGAGCTTTACAGATGTTTATTATTTCCCCTCACCGTATATCATATTCAAGGAAGGATAGATCGAAGCGCGGACATCCGATTCCATATTCCACGCATCCGGCGCGTGAGCTTACACCTTAATTCAACTGAGAAATGCTAGATATACATCGTCTAATAAGTCGATTAATAAATTGTTTATTTTGATGCATTGTTAATTTATTTATCGTTTATTGGGCTAGAAGTAGCGCACGTATTGGCTGTAAAATTTGTGAATACATATATATACACCCAAAAGTCGCACACATATACCTGACCCCACACTAGGTTAACCTGAGGGGCAAGCACGAACAATTTGCGAATACGTATTGGAATCGAAATATCAAAAATTTGTTTGTTTCATACAAATGCTTATCGAGAACGCCTAGCACGTCTCGATCTTATTCGTAAGTTGTTCGTGCTTACCCCTCTGTATTGTGGGTATCAGGAACTACGACGGACTTGCGGTCCTACAACGCCCAGACCCGAAACAAATATTTGTGGGTCACACAAACATTTATGTCGGTGCGAGACTCGAACCCCCGTGGGTTCGAGTCTCGAGTGAGACCGTTCTTACGCTTCACTGCCAGCTACTCTCCCGCTGCGCCACGAAGGCTGTGAATACATACATAAGCTAGCGCCTTTACCCCGAAGGAGTAGGCAAAGAGTACTGCAGACCAGTGTCTGGAATCGTGTCTGGTATGGCGATAGGCTCGCCCCGTATCAAACATCATGGGACGGAAATAAGTTTGGCGAAATGTGGGTGTACTGGTTACATCTCGTGAGTGCGTATGTATGTATGTTTATCAATAATGTAACATTAATCATGGTTAATAATAAATGCAGTAATCTATTAATCAGATCACAGCAGCCGTGTGAACGACCGAAGCGTACCACATGCGCGAATAGCTAGGGCAATATAATTAGATACCTTATAAAGGATGCTCTGGTTTTGTCATTCATCTTGTGAGCGTATTTTTTTATTGGCCTTAATGAAACGAGCACATCGCTCGCTTGGCGATGGAATGAGGCAATGGCAAAACTTGGTTCCGTTGGGTCAGACGGCGGTCAACTATTATGACAGGTTTTCTTGAGCTAAAAATAGCTCATCTTGCGTGAGCTATTCAAACCCTTGACAAAAAAGCGGGGTGTTATAAGTTAAGCCGTTGGTCTGTCTGTGGGTGTATGTGTGTGTGTGAAAGTTACAGTGTATATAAATAGTATGTATTTGGCATCGTAATGTCTAAGCGATTGAATGTGGTTTTTCGTTTGAAAGTTGGTATAACAAGATTGTTCTTAGCTATGTGTAGATCAGGTAATATCGTTTAAAAGTTACAGGTGTTTTAGCTAATTAACGTTGCCGGATTTTACGGCTGGGTTACTTTAGTAACACCTTTTATACCATGGTTTATGCAAATAAATGATTATGATTATGATTAACCGACGAAAAAAACTTGTGGATATAGTGAACATTTTGTATTATTTTAGATAAATACTTTTTAACTAAAATAAAACCGTCTCGAAAAAAAAGCTAAAAATAAAATAAATATTGAGTCCGTGCTATTGCAATGTATTATGTAATGTGTATGTAATGTCAGAAAGCATCGACCCAAAATTGTTTATTTTTATATTCTCTTTGAAATTCTATACTATATTGTACTGGAGTTATATTGACTTAGCAATAAGTGTCCAATCGTTTCACTACAACATAAAAATAATCCATACATAAATTTGAATTTGAATTGAACAGTGTTCAACCGTTGGTTCTAAATTACCCACTTTTGTATAAAACTTTCATTGCTAATATTTGAAATATATATATGAAAAATATTCGAATAGTTTCCCCAAAATAAAACCATATTCGTAATTTACATTCCATTTTTGTGTAGTGTAAGTACTCTTACGTTTTCACGGACTTCAACTTTTGTACATGAAATATGTACATACATTAACTCACGCCTTTATCCCCGAAGGGGTAGACAGAGGTGCATTTAGAACAACCACATCTCGCTGAGTTTATTTCCGTTGATCACTATGATCCTAAATCTCCCTCCCCTTCGCAATACCTTAATTATCCCTATTCTTTTATTGTGGGAGTTCGTGGGTGGTGGGGATCACTTATTATTAGGTGACCCACTTGCTTGTTAGCCGGCTTATGCTATAAAAAACATTTAATTTACACAAAGTAATATCAGGTATTAATTCCTTTAAATATAGGCCTTTCGTATATCTATCTCGAAATAACATTCCGAACGAACGAAAGTGTAAAACTAAATTGAAGGTATAATAGGCTAGTTAATATCTAGATACATCTCAGTACACTGGCTTAAGTCGTCAAGTTACCCCTTTATGTATAGGATTTAACGTAATAAAATGAGTTTTATGCATGCAGTGCACATTTAGCCCGAGCACAGATTCACGAGACCAAAGTTTACTGCATTTTATTACTTTTACTGAAATATAACAACTTTATATCAAGAATTTATGTCATTTAGCCTAATTTGGAGTTTGTAGAACATAAATATTATTTATATATTTTTATCATTATTCAACGAAATAACTACCGCAGTAACAGCCAGACGCATAGACGTCAATAACTTTTAATTTGATCATTATTATTATGACATGTCATTTCTTACAATTCAATACTTTATGCTCTACTTTACGCTTCATTACTGAGTACATACAAAAAATGCTTTACGCTCCGTTAATCTTCTGCTTCTACTGCCCCTATCCCATTCGCAGTAGGGTCTTTCTGCAACATGCTTTTTAAACATGTTACAGAAAGATTTGGCTTGTAATTTTTACGACCGGCCGCCTGCCTGACGTCAACCCCTCTGGGGAGAAACTAAGTACAAGAAATGGTTTACACTCCGTTACTGAGTACAAAAAATGCCTTACGCTCCGTTACTGAGTACAAAAAATGCTTTACGCTCCATTACTAAGTACAAAAGTGATTTACGCTCCGTAACTAAGTACAAAAGTGCTTTACGCTCCGTTAATAAGGCCAGAAATGCTTTACACTCCGTAACTGAGTACCAAAATAAATATACCTGATGACCTTGAGAAATAATTGAATATTGAGAAAAGGCTAATTTAAAAAGTTGTCTTCACTGACTGCAGCAGTATGTAATTCAGGTTGTTTTTAAAAACTACTAGCTGTTCCTCGGGGTTTCAAAGCAGGCATGTTACTGCCCTGCTCCCACGGGTCATAGCGTGATAGACATATAAACCTTCCAGAATAACAGCATCCAAATCCTTTACATAGCTTAGAAGAAATAAGCAGTCAAACAAATAGACAGACGCAGATAGCGACTTTGTTTTATACTGTGTATTGATAACCAGTATAATTTAAAACTAATAGGTAAATAGTAGGAATTGCTACGCGAGCCTATAAAGTAGAAAAGCCTAAACTTTTGTGACCTATATGACGCCATACAATGAATAAAACAGCCTGTACATTATGTTGGCACGAGATATTACGCATTGACGCATGACAGTGCACCGGCCGTGAAATGCGTCGACGTCTCTTGATTAATGATTCATTGCAGAAAACGCGATCTGTAATGAAGCAACCTGTATACCTACCAGAACAATAGGGTAGTTTCCTATATTGAATTATAAACATTATTTTATAAGCAACAGAAAATGATACGCAGAAGAAACCCATTTATTAAAACACAATCAAAATTGATTCAGAAATGTGCCCGCAGTTATGACTTTAAATGTTGGTATGAGGAAAAGTGGGTGTGTAGTTGGGATATCTCACTATCTCGCTTGCACGCGTGCACCATAATAAACATTTTACACAGTGACGTCAAAGTTTGCGTCGTCTGTCATTTGATAATTACCCCTTCTACAGGGTTTGAATGGCTTCTAACGTATTTATTTTTGGTCCGATTTATAACACTATTTCTGCAATAGATTTTGAGTAACGTAACTATTTGATTTAAATAATTAAAAAAAACTAGTCAACTACCCTATTGACACGCACTGACGCATACCGGCCTTGAGGAACATAACTCTCGTAACATGATTTGAGACGTATCTTGGAGCATTCTGTATAGTTACGGTGAGACGAGACGCTGTGTAATACACAATACGATGCACCATCCGTGAAATGTGGTAATATAATCTGTTGTACGGACCATTGCAGACCACAACATAACTTGTAATACAGCACACCCTGTGATTGAATCGTTACACGATGCCACGTGAATAGGGTAGTTTCCTATATTGAATGTTATACATTATTTTATAAGCAACAGAAAATGATACGCAAAAGAAACCCTTTTATTTTTTATTTTTTTTTATGGTATAGAACGGCAAACGAGCAAGTGGGTCACCTGATGGTAAGTGATCTTCACCGCACATGTACGCCCACAATACCAAAAGAATCATGGGTGCGTTGCCGACCTTAAAGGAAAGGAATAATTGAGGAATTGGGAAGGGGAGGGGGTTTGGGCCTCCGGATATCTCACTCACCGTACGAAACGCAGCAGCTAGCTGCTACTTTACGCCGGTTTTCTGTGAGACTGTGGTAATGACCCGGACGAGCCGGCCCATACATGCTATAGACAAGTGTCTACAGCGTGGCTCTACCACTCATGATTAAAACACAATCAAATGCATAAATGATGGAGTTTGAGTCTTTCATTGAGATTTTCTCTTGAAATGGAGAAAAAATGAAAAAAGAATCATTCAAATCAATCATTTTTGGAAGAGTTATACATACGATTTTTTTTTATAAAGCGTGTAGAATTGAAATCCTAAATTGTTCGTTGGTTAAAAAGTGAATTTTCTGGTAGAGCTGGAAGTTAAAATTAGTATGTAATAAAAAAATACACAAAATAAAAAAAAAACACCCTGTATACTCAAATTGGCACGAGACGCTCCTATTAACTCTTGCAGTGTATCGGCCATAACATGCGTGGTTTGACGTCATACGATAATTTATTGTGTGGCCAGCCCAAATATAAATTATAACATAGTATTTTATATGAATTGACTCATTGATTTAATGGCAGCGTACTAAATCAATGAAATCGGGCGAGGTCCTGAGTTCGCAGACTTTTTTTTATTTAGATCATAGATTGGCAATCGAGCAAGTGAGTCACCTGATGGTAAGTGATCTCCACCACTCGTGGTCACCCACAATGCTCTTGGGAAGAATTGTAAACACGATTTTAGACATGAAAGGAAAGGAGTCTTTTTTTATTTATGTGACGAAACGAGCAGGTCACTCATCTGATGGTAAGCGTCACGCCTACCCATAAACAAAAGTAACACTTGGCTTTACAAAGCACTGCATGGTACTGGACTGCGCTTGTCATCCCGAGACATAAGATGTTACCTCCCATAATGCCCAGTAATTTCACTGACTTCAATGCCCTTCAAACCGGAACACAACAGTGCTTACACACTGCTGCTTGGCGGCAGAAAGGGACAAATATTTTTAACTTTTCACATACTCATTTATCCATATTTGCGAAAATGTGTACGGTGATCCATACAGTGCCCCTAGCGGATTGTATTGGAAACTTTTAGTTTACAAATCGATACACAGCACGAATCAGCAGTGTGTGCCACGAATGGTATTTAGGTATTACATCATGGGACGGAAATAAGTTTGACATACCGTAGATGAAGCACTAGTTGCACCTCTACGTACCCTTTCTAGGATGCAGGCGTGAGATTATATTGTTATTTTTAGGAATTATACAGTAGCATCCAGTAGCAACAAATATTTCCAACTAGAGTTGAGAATTTCATGGGACACATAGGAATATAAAATAAAAATTCCCAAAATAACATTCAGTAACATTATTATACCTTTTAGCGTGATAAAAGAACTCGTAAATGCAAACAAAAGTGATAATTTCTTAATTGCTATCTCGGTGCTTGCAAATAGAATATTTAAAAAGTTTTGTTCGAGGGCGAAAGCTCGTTCGGCCAGTCATTTTGACGGAGAAACTAATTTCTTTCATGACTTTTTTAAACGATTGAAAATAATGGACCTCAGATGACCTACGCTGGGGAGAATTGGAAATGTTTTGGTATTTTTATCAAAATAAACTGTAGAAGTCTATTTGCTGAAGTTAGAGCTAGAAGTTAATTTGAAACCGAGTTAAAATTTTATAAAAATAATAGGTCTTTACCTATGAAGTTGCCGTTCTGTACGTAAAAAGGTTTTTTTTCATCTTTCTGATTTCTATTAATCAAATTAATCACCCATGCTATCGATGCATCTTTGCCAGCGCAGTGGCAATTTATCGATGCCCTTCTTGAAGAAATCGTCTGGACGGGAACCAACAAACTCTTCAAAGGCATTTTGTACTGCCTCTCGAGAATGGATTTTTTCCCCACCAAAAAGTTGCCTATCGTTTTTGATTTCTGTTAGAAATCAAAAAGGATGGAAAAAAATAGTTTAACTTTTTACGTACAGAACAACATTTTCTTAGGTAAAAAAGACCTATTATTATATAGCTCAAAATAGGACCCATTTAAATTTACAAGTGATAAAGCCACGTTATAGACAGTTTTGTCTACAGCATGAATGGGCCGGCACGACCGGGTCGTTACCACTGAATCACAGAAAACCGACGTAGAGTAGCAGCTTGCTATTGTGTTTGTGCGGTGAGTGAGATATTCGGGGGCCCAAATTCCCTTCCTTTTCCTAATACATACGCACTTACATCTGTAATCTCCGAAGCGGTGGGCGGAGGTGAAACCAGTACACTCACATTTCGCTGAGCTTATTTCCGTCCCATGGCGTGATAACGGGCGAAACTAATATATATCGCCATATTTCATGATAGAAGAACCACATATCACTTTTACCCAACCCGGGGATCGAACTCGAGACCTGAGCATAGCAGTCATACTGCGTATTACAATTGTGCCACCGAAGCAGTCAAATTACCTTCTTTATCTCTTAATTATTTCTTCGCTTTAAGGCTGGCAAACTGTACAGTGTGAATCCACATCAAAACTTTCCTTTGTTGCAGAAGAGATCCTGAACTCCAGGACAGCTCTGTGGATGTCAGCAGATGGTCACATGCTCCTCTACGCTACATTCAACGACAGTCTTGTACTAGAACAGAAATATCCGTGGTACGGGGCCGCCTTAGACACGGATGAACCTTCTAAGGTACAGTTAAATAACACAGAACCACGCGTGCTGGCTTGCTAAACCATAGTTTCGTGGTCTCTTCCATTTCGGTTCGGACCAAGATGTTCGCAAAATCATACTTCTGTCGGACCATAAAGCTGTGGAATAGTTTGCCGGCGCACGTGTTTCCTCCTTACTATAACATGGGATCCTTTACAGATGGAGTGTGAAGAAGCAATTAAGCAGGCCGGCATAATTCTGCCGATCTACGATAGATACAGTGTCTATCGTTGGTCGACACTATTCTTGGATTGCGCTACATTTACCATCAGGTGTAGCATAGTCACTTCGCCGAGCCAGGATAAAAAAAAACACCCAACAGTCACACACATAGCCCTGACCCTACAGTAAGATACGAGTCTTATGTCGTGGGTATCAGGAACCACGGGAGACTTATGGTCTCACAACACCCAGACTCGAAAGAAATATTTGTGGATCAGACAAATATTTATGCACTCACGCCTACAATCCCCGAAGGGGTAGGCAGAAGTGTAACCAGTACACCCACATTTCGCCGAGCATATTTCCGTCCCATGATGTGATAAGGGTCGAGCCTATCGCCAAACCAAGCGCAATTCCAGACTCTATATAGTGATCATTTCGTAATAGAAAACCCCATCACTTTACCCGACCCGGGTATCGAAACTGATACCTCAGCACAGCGGTCTTACCGCGTACGCATTACAACTGCGCCACCGAGGCACTCACGTTGTGGTGAGCAATAAATACCTAATATATATAACAAGCCCTGTATTATATACGTCCCACTGCACGGGCACAGGCCTCCTCTACTGAATGATGGGTTAGGCCCTAGTCCACGCTGGCCTAATGCGTGGTGAGCAATAAACGCATTGAATATTAGGTATTGAGATAAACCTTTATTGCAGACGTATCCAGAAATCAGAAGTGTCCGGTACCCCAAGCCTGGTACAAACAATCCATCAGTCACGCTGACGGTGGCAGACATTGCTGATCCTAAGCATATACGGACACGACACCTCACACCGCCCAAAGAGATACTTGAAGAAGGGTATGTATGATTAAAATTTACTATAATAGGGTAGTTGACTAGATTTTTTTTATTATTTAAATCAATAGGTTACGTTACTCAAAATCTATTGCAGAACGAATTTTATAAATCGGACCAAAAATAAATAAGATAGAAGCCATTGAAATCCTGTAGAAGGGGTAATTGTCAAATGACAGACGATGCAACCTTTGACGTCACTGTGTAAAATGTTCATTATAGTGCACGCGTGCAAGCGAGATAGTGAGATATCCCTACTACGCACCCACTTTTCCTCATACCAACATTTAAAGTCATAACTGCGGGCACATTTCTGGACCAATTTTGATTGTGTTTTAATAAAAGGGTTTCTTTTGCGTATCATTTTCTGTTGCTTATAAAATAATGTATAAAATTCAATATAGGAAACTACCCTATTATCATTTAAACGGGTCTAATCGCGTTGTATTTGAAGGTATAGTTTTTTTTTTTAGCTTGAATGACGAAACGAGCAGGTCGCCCGCCTGATGGTAAGCGCAACGCCTGCCTATAAACAGACGCAACACCACACAGAACTTGCGAGTTACCAAGCACTATATGGCATCGGACTGCGCTCGTCACCCCGAGACGTAAAGATGCTAAGTCTCATAATGCCCAGTAATTGCACTGGCTTTAATGTCCTTCATACTGAAACATATCAATACTTACACACTGCTGTTTGGCGGCTGAAATAGACAAAGCGGCGATACTGACTAAGACGGCCGCTCGCATACGAGGGACCTACCACCTAGTAAAGTACCTGCTTATTTATTTATTTCCCGATGTTTCCACCGTGTTGCATCGGCCGTGGTCACGGGTTGACTCTGAGTCGATCTTCTATATCTATAACTTCAAATATAACGTGATTAATACCCGTTTAAATAATTATTATACAAATCGCGAAAGTGTAAAAACATGAATAAAATTTATTAGTAAAAACTAAACTAAAACGATAACTCTAATATGAATCTGTCAAAAATAAGGCTCCACTTACTTACACATTAAAAGGACAACAAAAATGAATGAAAGTTCAAAATCAACTTTATTTCATAAAAGTTAAGGTCTAAATATTAAATTTATAAATCGAGATACGACGTTCTGCACCGCGCAAAAAATAGGACGTATTAAGTGTCAACTAGAGATCATGAATCAATTTTTATGAATTGATAAATGAACGAGCTGCACAGACATTTATAGCCCCGCCCCCTTGCACAGAGTTAAGGTCGGGTAATTCTTTTGCTTGAGTTACGTTTCTTGTAATCTTATTTCGATGCTTCAATACCCCAACCACGGTACATTTGCTGTTTTCCGTTGAGGTGTCACATTTTGCCTGAGAGAGGTGAGACCGCCCGAGGCTGTCACTCATTCTTGTTACACTAATGTGAATGGCTGTCGTAAAATCCACTGTAATTTTGCTGTGACTTAAAAAAAACCAAACCTTAATGGCATGTCACGGCGAAATGTTACGGAGTCTCAGAGGGGATCCATGACAGCCTACTACTACAAATGTGAAAGTTTGGATGTTTGTTAGTCAATCACGCCTTAACAGCTGAACGGTTTTCGGTGAAATTTGGCACACAGGTAGACCCTGACTTGGATTAGGACATACTTTTTATCCTGGAAGAGGCCGTTTACGTGGGCGGAGCCGCGAGCTAAAGCTAGTTACTAAATAAATATAGTACAGACAGTGAAACCATGGCTAATACATGACGAAAGTTATCCTCTAAAGGCCAAAGTAACCGGTTATATCGGTACTACTAGTAGTAAAAGTAGTGGTAGTACTACCGTACTACTATTTAACTACGTATTGTCCTCGTACATTTACAAACATAAGGTTATGGCGCTTTGTTACTAATGGTAAATTATTGAAATAAAACTAGTTTATACGGATTTTATCGCGGTTTAATTTTTATTTTAGTCCCGACGTTTCGAAAGCATTTCAGCCTTCGTGGTCACGGGAGAGGCTCGGGACTAAAATAAGAAATAACCCGCGATAAAATCCGTATAAACTAGTTTTATTTCAATGTGTAATATTCGCGTAAACCTAAGAAATCACTATGGTAAATTATTCCCAATTCAAACTTTGACTCACGAATAATTTCCTCCAAAACGATTAAACCAATCTCCGTATTTGTAACGGTTCCAACACTACGCTGTATAATAAGCTCAGCAATTTAGTTACATACATATGCACATGATAGGTATTGTCATGGGGGATCATAATATGTAACGCAAACCCAAGAAAACAAAATAGCTGCGAGCTAAGACGTGACTTAGCTAAATGACACTCTTAGGAAGCACATCCTGTATACAACTCTATAAGCCGATACACAGAGGCGTACTAAGAAATAATCCGGCGCCAGCTATGGAAACGAGATAGATATCTTGAATACTTTTTGTAAAAAAGAAGTAATAATAATGATAAATATTATGATGAAAGTAATATATAATGTTTTTGAACGTCGAAAATAATTATTAAAATTATTAGCTACTTTTAGAAATCAATATACTCTAACCATATCTCCTTTTCAATTTTATAAATTATTAGTAAAATAAAATTTATTGCATAACTTTTTAAAAACACTTAAATATACGGGGGCCTCCCTCAATACTAGTAAATTCCGGCCCATGCCGCCATAAACGGAGAAAGATAAACTAAAGGAAGCCTATAAAATACTCCATGCGGAAATATTCACGCAACTCTGCCTTGATAACATCGCAAATACGAAATAGTTAGCTATAAACATAACAAGGCAGCGATGGCTCAGCGGGGAGTGGTACGGACTGCCGAGACGAAAGTCGCAGGTTCCAAACCATCAAGCATGTATCTCTTTTCTAAGTTACGTGTGTATTCATTGTTAATTATTACTTGTTTTAACGATTATCGAAACATCGTGAGGAAACCTACCTGAGAAGTTCTCCATAAGAATTTCAAAGGTATGTGAAGTCTGCCAACCCGCATTAGGCCAGCGTGATGGACTATTTATACAATAAAAATATTTTGTCCACAGCGATTATTACTTCACGAGCGCTCAATGGGTGTCCCTCACCGAAGTATGTGTGGTGTGGCTCACGAGGACACAGAATTTGTCAGTGGTATCAGTGTGCAAGAGCCCTATGTGGCACTGTCAGGAGGTAAGCTTGGACATGGCCATGCAGCTGCCAAATAATTTGTTCAGACTAAATCCCACTAGGTAGTAGGTCCCTCGTATGTGAGAGGCCGTCTGGGTAGGTACCTTCACTTTATCTATTTCTGCCCCCAAGCAGTAGTGTGTAAACACTGTTGTGCTCCGGTTTGAAGGACATTGAAGCTAGGGTAATTACTGGATGTTATGAGACTTAACACCTTATGTCTCAGGGTGACAAGCGCAGTTTAGTGCCATGCAGTACTTCATAATTCGAAGTTCTGATTGGTGTTACTTCTGTTTATGGGCAGTCGTGACGCTTACCATCAGCTGAGCGACTTGGTCTCGTCATCTAAATCTAATAAATAAAAAAATCCTATAGTATATTCTCTACGATTTATTTCACTGCACAAACAAAAACATTGCAGTTACAATTAGATATCATATTACTAATAAAATTGCGTGGTAATATTGAACAAAAATCAAGAACACTAATCCATACCGACTTATTAGCAAAAATATTAAATATATTAAAGTCCCATTTATATGAAGAGAGTGTATCGCATAACACAGACATATTGATAACAGAAAACTCTTATTTACCCGCCCGCGTCATACAGTTTGAAAAAAGCAACGTATGATGCGGTCTCGTAAAAATAACTGTTACATTCTCGCCCGTCTTTTTTATAGCATAGGCCGGCAAAGTAGCAAGTGGGTCACTAGATGGTAAGTGATCTCCACAGGGCAGTAAACCCACAATACAAGAAGAATCATGAAGTTGCCGACCGTAAAAGAAAGGGATTGGAGAGTGGAGGGGGATTTAGGCCTCCGAATATCTCACTCACTGTACGAAACGCAGCAGCAAGCTACTTTACGTTCGAGCTGGCCCATTCGTGGAGTAGACAAAACTACTGTCTACATGTCCTACAAGAAACTCTCCATCTTTCTAAGTAGATAAATATTATAATATAAATATACTATTTGTGTCAAAGCTTTATTAGATTTCTTCTCGAACAGGTGTACAGGATAACATCTGGCTCCGAGAGCTGGGTAGAATCAGCTCCACCTCCTCTCTGGTCTGCAGGAGGCGGAGCTCTGGTCACCCTGGCCCCCGTACGTGATGGTCCAGCTGGCCTATTTCGTCATATAGTCAGGACTGAGAGAAACGCCCACGGACCTCGAGCACTATCATTGACGTACGGGAGTTTCGACGTCGTGAAGCTTCTAGCATGGGATCATGTGAATCAGCATATGTAAGTGATCAAACGGTTTTGTATCGTAATACGTCGTCGTACAATGTGGTAGGTCCTTCGTATTCGAGAGGCCGTCTGGGCTGGTACCACCGCTTTGTCTATTTCTGCCGCCAAGCAACAGCGTTCCATTTTGAAGGACATTGAAACCAGTGAAATTATGTGACCTAACATCTTATGTCTCGGGGTGATGAGCGCAGTCCAAGGCAGTGCTTTGTAATTCAAAGTTATGTGTGGTGTTGCTTCTGTTGATGAGCAGGCGTGGCGCTTACCATCAGGCGAGCAAACGGCTCGTTTCGTCATTAAAACTAATAAAAACAGTAAAGCTCTTCGAATCTCAACTTAATATCGTGTGCAATAAAATGCAAAATTGAGGGATAGATGTCTATTCTAGTATGAAGAAACCCATTTACCATAGAAATTATTGCGAGTGAAAGCTGATTCAGTAGCGGATTCAAAATATTTTGGGATGTAGTATAGTAAAGAGCTACTAGAGCAGTCATGGGGTAGTGGCTCTGGTCTGCAATTTTTTTTTTACTAGCCCTGCATTATATATGTCCCACTGCTGGGCACGGACCTCCACTACTGTATGAGGGGGGGCAGGCCTTAGTCCATCACGCTGGCCTAATGCGGGTTGGCAGACTTCACATACCTTCGAAATTCTTATGAAGAACTTCTCAGGTATGCAGGTTTCCTCACGATGTTTTCTTCACCGTTAACGCAAGCGATAATTAACAATTAATACACACATAACTTAGAAAAGTCAGAGGTGTGTGCTCTTGAGATTGGTTTCGAACCTGCGACTTTCGTCTCAACAGTCCGTACCACTCCTTACTGACCTATCGCTGCTGGTCTGCAATTTATATAATAAATATAATTAATATAAATAAAGGTGTATCTAATACTGACTGCCTTGGTGGCGCAGTTGTAATGGGTACGCGGTGCAACTGCCGTGCGGAGGTCTCGGGTCGGGTAAAAGTGATATTGGGTTTTTCTATTTCGAAATGCTCAGTATCAGCCCGGAGTTTAGAATTGTGCCCGGTTTGGCGATATGCTCATCCACCTATCACTTCATGAGATGGAAATAAGCTCGGTAAAACGTGGTTGTACTGGTTAGATAGATAGAATATTCTTTATTGCACACCAAATAAAGTATGAAAAATAAGTAAGTGCATGTATGTATAAAAATTTAATGAGAGTGAATGAGGCAAAGAGGTATGCAAGGATCGTAGCAAGTGGAAATCCGTTGTCTCTGCCTACCCCTATGGGAAACAGGCGTGAGTCTATGTATGTATGTATGTATGCAAATAAAGTAGATAGCTTATAAACGAGGATCATACAGTAAGGGTGATACAAAGGGCGGTCTTATCGCAAACAGCGATTTCTTCCTGACAACCTTACACCTCTGCCTACCCCATCGGGGATTATAGGCGTGAGTGCATATGTATGTATGTAAATATAGATATTATTTCGACAGTTACAATAAGAACCAACAAAATATTGTTAATATTACATTCATAATTATTCGTTTGACCTACTTATTACTGGATGTAAGAATTTTTCCTGTTTCAACTTAAATACTCTGCACAAATATTTATTTTTAATATACGTTCATCTGTATTCATTCGTAAAAGTTTGATATTAAAACTTATTCTATACAAAGTTTATTTAAATTTAAGGTCTTTTATTAAAAGGGAAACTGATTCAAAGAACGATATTATTTCGCAAGTTTGCTCAAATTCTTATCTGCTGTTAGTCAAGGATTTAATTTAAACTGTAGTTTATGATGTAAAAATAGTTCGATATTATAAAAAAAAATGCATAATACTTACGGCTTTAATATAAGTGGTAGAGCCACACTGTTTACAGTTTTGTATACTGCATGAATGGGCCGGGTCTTAATACCGTCTCACAGAAAACCAACCTAAAGTAGCAGCCTGCTGCGTACGGTGAGTGAGATAACCGGAGGCCGAAATCCCCCTCCCCTTCCCAATCGCTTAATTATATCTTCCTTCGAGGTCGACAACGCGGCCGTGATTCTTCTGGTATTGTGGGTATACATGGGCGGTGGAGATCACATACCATTAGGTGGCCCACTTGCACCTTCGCCGCCCTATGCTATAAAAAACAGGGAGAGGTGTCACCAATACACCCACATTTCCCCGAGATTATTTCATGGTGTAATCGGGGCGAGCTGGGCACAGTTCCCGACTCCAGGCTGATACTAAGCAATACGTGATAGAAAACCCCATTTTACCCGACACGGGTACCCGAGACCTCAGTACCGCAGTTTTACCGTGTACTCATTATAAACTGCGCCACCGAGGCAGTCCTAATTTATTTATTTAGATATTTAATAAATTACTTAGTAGTAAAAAATAATTACGAGACGGTGAATAAATAATTAATTAATTATTTTATTATTATTATGTTTTGGTACAATATATACTTCTATCATAATTTTACACACACTTTTAATGATTGTGCGTTTATCAATTTCAATGTTTGGTAATCAATCACGTCGTAACGGCTGAACGGATTTCGATAAAAGTTAGCACACAGACAGACCATAACCTGGATAGGGACATAGGATAATTTTATCCCGGAAAATACAATAAAACATGTGGAGCCTCGAGCAAAATCTAGTAGTTAACAACGAACTATATTCACAGATACTACCTGGGTATACCTGAAGGCAAGCCAGGCCAGCAGCATTTATACAGGGTGTCGTCAGAAGCACCAAGACAAGGGTCGCCGCAGAAATTGCCTTACTGTGTTACTTGTAACTCACAGGTAAATCAAACGATCACTTAACATACTGCCTATATCTCTGTTGGCCGCTTTACGTACTTTACCAATAACCTTTCAATTTACTGCCAATGTTCCTATAGATAATTCAGCTAATTCGTGCACGTTATACTATGTTTGTGTAACCACAATCTGCCGTACTCACGGACGTCAATTAATTTTAAGTATTCATTGGCCATTTGTAAGAATTCGATTATATCTCGAAGATGGCAAATTATTTCTGGGATCAGTTACTCTTCTTCTTCTTCCACTTGCCCTAATCCCACTCGCAGTGGTTTCGGTTAACACATATTAACACATGGTTTAACACATATTACAGAAAGGCTTTGCTTGTTTTACGACCGGCCGTCTGCCTGACGTCAACTCCTCTGAGAAGATTTGCAATCAGTTACTAAAATAGTAAAGTTAAAACTTAACAAAAATGAAACAGAATTAAAAAACTAGAATGCTAAAAATAAAATAACAAAGTACTTTTTTTCCTTCATCTGTTTTGCGTGTTTCTATAAAATGATAAAACGTTATTGTATTTAGCCGTCTCCGTCAATAAACCTGGAGTATTATGGCAACCTCGCGTCCTCTGGAGACAGCACGTGGGACACGGACTGGGACGAAGAGTTGCCGGCCACCTCACCCTCACCCACCAAGAAGAAGAAGAAGAGGCATCCAGGTATATCTCTCATTTATTAACTTCTGTAATGTAACTTTTAATCACATTTTTGTAGATTTATGATGATAGTTTTATATGAAGTCTGCCAATCCGCATTAAGCCAGCGTGGTGGACTACGGCCTAACCCCTCTCATTTAGTAGAGAAGGCCCGTGCCCAGCTGTGGGACGTGTATAATACAGGGCGAGTATTATTATTATTATGATGATATTGCATTTTCTATGTGCAAAAAAGAGAGCCGCAAATAGTATTGCCGCCCGTGGTCCGGGGGCTCGAGGGGCTTAGTCCGTCACTGCGTGGGTCACTGATGAGTGATCTCCACGACCCATGAACACCAGTGATACCAGAATAATAGAAAGCAAAACCGTTTATTATGACTCGATATTTAATCGTCAATTCTATCTTCTAGAAGGAATGCCGCAGAACGTGCCGTGCCTTTACCACGAGGCGCACTTTAGTACTTCATCAGCATACTTTGTACTAGAGTGCCTGGGACCAGGAGTGCCCACCTCCAGTCTGCACAAGACCGCATTACCAGAGCCGAGGCTCCTTATGTACTTGGAAAACAACACTGCTGTGAAGGTAACAATACACACGTAACTTAGATAAGTCAGAGGTGCATGCTCATGGGGCTGATTGCGATTTTCTTCTCGTCAGTCCATACCATTACCCGTTAAGCTATCGCTGTAAACTCTGTCTTCGTCTAAATGTAGCCTAAAAATTTACGGAAACTATTTAGCTTTGCAAATTTATATTATCAAAATCAATTAAATTTAAATGATGCATATTGTGAGGTAACTTTTTCCGATTATCATAAATAAACATTAGGGGCAAATGTTAATATTCGCAACATAGCACCGTAATGATAATGAACGTCCGCAACGACCACAAATTGCTACCCGTTTTATTACAAGTACCGTATATTACATATGACCCAAAATTAGGATGTATAGGAGAAAACATAACCCAAACTATTGGCGTAATCAGCTATAATGTTTATAAATATAACTGCTGGGGGGAAGGTGCCTAATATTTATGTGTCTGAGTCAAAGACTTTACTACCATAGACGGGCTGTTCAGAAGTAAAATTGCATACGCGGCCGGCGAGGCAGGAATGACATCTAAGGCGTGGAAGCAAGAGGAGTAGAGAGTAAGAGAGATTGTAATATTGAGAAGGCTGTTTTGTTTGGTATTAGTTTACATTCACAATAAATTAATTTTTCGATCAAAACCAAGAAATAATGTAGTTACTTCCGTAAAATAACTTCAAATAGAATGAATAATATATGCACGTAAATAATGACAATGTTTTATGGGTCACAATTAACAATTTCGTGTAAGTTTATCGAATTTAACGTTCGCAGCTATTCAAACAACAACTGCTCGTGTCGCTCTCTCGCGGGCGACTAAATGAGTTGCGATCAATTGACCGCAACTACGTGTGCAATTTGTTTGTACCGCACAGCTTGTCTAGTAGTATACATTCAAGTCTTTGGTCTCAGTGGAAAGCCATCGTACACATGGTAAAAAACTCGCCACTGTGGCACGTTCCAGTGAGTCGCTACCCGGAGTCCGCCAGTATACAGCCAGTAACGTCAGACCGGAATATTTTTTACCCAACTGCCAAGGAAGGGTTATGTTTTTCGCGCGTGTCTTCTATGTATATTTGTTTGTAAATGGTACCTCTATCTTCCAAACGGCTGGATGGATTTCGACACTTAAACTATCGTCATATTCGTCTTAAAAACCCAAGTATCCTTAGATAGGTGTTTTAAAAAAAAACAAAATGGCAGACATTTGGCCAAATTTCAACACCGTTTAGATTTATAATAGTAGTAGGAAGGAGCATTTCGCCTTAGGAGTACATTTCTCTTGAATCATTCAAATCGGATCACTTTGTGAAATTCATGGTTATACAAACAAATGGGAACTAATTAATATACGCGTCGAATTGAGAACCTCCTTACATCGGTTAAAAATTAGGGGGACAAATAAGATGAAGAACGAAGATCCCTCTTTCAATTCCAATGAATGGGAGGAAGAAATATCAGCGTATTTTAATAATCACAAACAATAACTTTCGTTTCTGTAATCGGATAAACTGTCGTCGGGTAGACATGATAATAGGGAACACCCTTCGATCGTTTTTCTTTTCTTCACGAACGATGAGTTTTCCTCGCTTCCGGTTTCATCGCAGCATTTTCGCGTAACGGGAAACTGAAAATTTCCCCTCACTAATGAAGTGATTTGTTGTTTTATCATTTTGGAAAAGTGAAAACACGCAAGACAGCTGTTTCCTTAAAGGATAATCTGAAATTGTTTTGGTGTTTTATTTGGTAATTTATACGTTTACCCGACTGTGTTTGAAGGGAAGTTATGCGTGAAATTATTAGTTTTTTTTTATCATAGGCCGGTAAACGAGCGAGTGGGTCACCTGATGGTGAGTCATCTCCACCGCCCATGTACGCCCATAATATCAAAAGGATCATGGGCGCGTTGCCGATCTTAAAGGAAAGGGATAATTAAGGGATTGGGAAGGGAAGGGGATTTTGGCCTCGGGATTGCAGCAGCAAGCTGCTACTTTACGCCGATTTCGTGTGAGACAGTGGTAACGACCCAGACAACCCAGCCCATTCATGCTATAGACAAAACTATCTATAGCGTGGCTCTACCACTCAATAAACAAGTTTAATTTGGTTGGACCACAATTATTGGCAAGGCGGTGGCATATACAGTTAAATGCAGGTGGAAAATTAAACCATACGGCATTACCTTTTAATTTATATACTTCACTAGGCATGCTAAAAAATATCGATATTTATGCTTCGATAAATCAATATCTTTGGCGATATATTCATTATATTATTTAAATAAATCGATATTATTTCAAGTATCGAAATCATATATTAATGACATCAAAGGTCGTCCAAATCTCAAGCTGGTATTCCATACAAAAGTCCATCTAAATGTACTTTTCTCGGTATATCAAAATCGATACTTTTAAAAACATTCGATAGGGTTTTTACATTCTTTGGTTGTAGTTCCAACATGCCTATTCCACTCTAAATGTAGAACTATTAAACAGCTTAGACGGAAAGCTCTTTTAGACCCCACTCTTCTGATGAAAACACTGAAATACTGTGTAGTGCATGCAACTGCATCGGAATGTCTGTTTCATTTAGATTAAAACTATTTCATTAATAGGAAAGTGCAAATGAAACTTCGCTGGTATTCGAAAGCAATGTATTTTCCATATCTACGGGTCATACATAGTTTGAATCCTTGGTTAAGTCTGCAATCAAGCTTTGCTTATGTGAATCTTTATATATTTAATTCTACTGTACGTGTGTATGTGACTGAACTCCTCCTTAACGGCTGGATCGATTCGAATGATTTTTTTTGTATGCGTTTGGGTGGCGCCCTGGATGGTTTAGATTCACAATTGGACCCGGTAGGTGGCGCTGCTGTAGTAGCGGGTGAAACCGCCCGGGACAGCTAGTATTATTATATAACTTAACATTAGCTTTATCAAAATTAGTCCCGTTTTGTTAAGTTTTTATTAACAATTTAAGTATCGTGCGACAGCCTCCTTGGCACAGTGGGCGATTAACCCGCTGTAATTCAAAGATCTCGGGTTCGATTCCCGCTCTGAGACAAATGTTTGTGTGGCCCACAAAATTAAATATTTGTTTCGGTTCTGGGTGTTGTGGGATCGTAAGACCCTCGTAGTTCCTGGTACTCACTATACAGGTTAACCTAGTCTGGAGTCAGGACTATGTGTGTGATTGTGGGTATATTTATTCATAATTTATGTAATGTTTTCTATAAAATAATATAATACATTTATATCAATAGAACTATTAATTAGGGCTTCGGAAATTTCTGTGTGAGACAGCGGTAATACCCTGGGCAGTCCAGCCCTTCATGCTGTATACAAAAGTGTCTATGGTGTGGCCCTTCCAAAGAAAGGCCAGGTCAGGAGTACCTTAAACCGACGAGCATGTATGAAAAATTTAATGAGAGTGAAGGAGACCAAAGAGGTGTGCAAGGATCGTAGCAAGTAGAAATCCGTTGTCTCTGCCTACCCCTATGGGAAACAGGCGTGGATCAATGTATGTATGTATGAATGTGTTAAAAAAACATGTTGCGCTGATCCCACTGCACTAGGGATAAGAGACTTCCACACCAGCAAAGATTTTTTAATGGTAACAGTTATTTATTACCTACAAAAAAGCTCTACACACTGAAAGAATCTGTAGATATCGAAATAAAAATATGATATGCTTTTATTTCAAGAACGTGGCCGAATAGTCATAAAATAAAAAAACTACATTTGGTATTTACCCAAAGTACTAAGTTCCATCTCAGATTTATTGTTCCACTCTCTAACATACTCGTATCTAAGTGCAATTTTACGATCGACTCTCATTTTTAACCGACGCAAAAAAACAATGAGGCTCTCAATTCGTCTGTATATATATATATATTTTGTATTCGATAAGGTTTACTGCGGTGGTGGTCTCCATTTAAATTTCAAGAAGAAATTCCAACACTAAAGGAATGAAATCGGGGATGAAAGAATGAAACATTGTTATTGCACGATTACGACGCTTCTTTCACTAAACAACAAAAAATCTGTCAAAAACATCGAGCATAAAATCCATCCTTTATTTTTATCTAACTAGGGACGTTGCCCATGTTTTTCCACAAAACATAAAATAAAAAAAAAACTTATAGTCCGACGAATATGAGACATATCATACTTTCTTCCCCTCATTATTCTGCATCGATTGGTATCGGTCTCGACTCCATACCCCCAGCGGTTTCGGAGGAGATAGCGTGACCAGTTTTTGGCAGCGGCGGCGGCGCCAGTTACTTTTTTTTAGAATAGAGAGAAAGCTCTACCTTTCGTTTGAACTTACTGTGAAGTGATGTTCTAATTAATCTCATTCTTTCATAGGAAAGAATATCAGCAATAGCACTGCCGACTCCAAGAACTTTCTCCGTCCAACTGTCCAGCGGTCACACAGCCAGAGTCCGTCTTCTCCTACCGCCAGGGTTGCGAGAAGACGAGGTCACCAAATATCCATTAGTATTGAAAGTGTAAGTTTGACATCTAGTTTGTTTCTTTTTTATTAGCTTGAGTGACAAAACGAGCAGGTCGCTCGCCTGATAGTAAGCGCCACGCCTGCCCACAACCAGAAGCAACACCACAACATTATAGGGCTCAACATTATTGTCCCTTGTAGTTGGAGATAGTTTATCACACTACGGAGGTATAAAGTTTATAGAAAACTGTCATTCATGAGGCAGCATCATGCAATATAAAAATAAGAAACTTTAAATCTAGTTAATGCACACCATAAAATCTATGCGCATCACGATGACAATATCCATCTAATACCAGCCCTGTATTATATACATTTCACTGCTAACTAAGCATTGGCCACTTTTACTAATAAGAGGGGTTAGGCTATAGTCTATCACGCTGGCCTAATTTGGGTTGGCAGACTTCACATATCTTTGAAATGCTTATGGTGAACATCTCTAGTATGCAGGTTTTCTCACGGTGTTTCCTTCACTGTTAAGCAAGCGATAATTTACAAAGCAAGCGATATTTACAATGAATGAACTTAGAAAAGTCGGAGGTTCAGGCTTTTGGGGCAGTCTACATAGTAAAAATTGGCACGCTTGGTTTATATACAGATCGATGAATATATGTTATAATACCACTATATTATCCATTATCTGTATAATTATGCTAAGTTGTGTTACATATTCCATTACAAATATCAAATTAACCATCCGATTTCAATTCCAAGACACGACAATTAATTTGCCTCCCTCCCTGCAGTCACGGTGCTCCTGGCTCGCAGCTGGTGACAGAGAAATGGGGCGTGGACTGGGGATCACTAGCAGCTGGTGCGGGGGCGGTAGTCGCCTCAGTGGATGCACGAGGAGCTGGGGGCAGAGGCTTAGGAGCTCACCACACGCTGCATCGAAGACTTGGGACTGTGGAGCTCCAGGATCAGCTTGAAGTGGCCGAGTGAGTATCAATACGTTTAATTGCTGATTTGATGTTATATAAGATCTGCCTCGGTGGTGCAGTTGTAACACGGAAGCGGTATCTGACTGCTGTGCTGAGGTCTCGGGTTCGATCGCCAGGTCCGGTAAAAGTGATATTGAGTTTTTCTATCACGAAAAGATTAGTATTAGCCCGGAATCTGGAATTGTGCCCGGTATGGCGATAGGCTCACGGTGCTCCTGGCTCGCAGCTAGTGACAGAGAAATGGGGTGTGGACGGGGGAGGGGTTCACATCATGGGAGGAAAATAAGCTCGGTGAAAGTGTGTATTGATTACACCTCTGCCTTCGGGGATTACAGGCGTGAGTGCGTACTTATGTATTATTTGTCAGGAATATACTCGAAGAAAATGTCAGCAGTTTACCTTTTACGGCTTAACAGACAGACAGACGGCATAGATTCTGTTATAGGGTCCATTACTACTCTTGGGGTACGGAATCCTAAAAACTTAACTAGTATGAAAGTTGGTTAGAAGATGAAGAGAATGCTGCCAATAATTGAAACTTTTTGACTAGTAGAGTCACGCTGTAGACATTTTTTCTAAATCATGAATGTGCTGGCTCGACCGGGTTGTTATTACTGTCTCACAGAAAAATCATGTAAAGTAGCGGCTAGCTGCGTCGTTTCGTACGATGAGTGAGATATCCGGAGGCCTAAATTCCAGACTCTTGCCAATCTCTTAATTTTCCCTTTCCTTTATGGTCGGCAACGCATCTATGCTTCTTTGTGTCGTGGGCGTTCATGGGCGGTGGTGATCACTTACCATCAGGCCCACTTGCTCGTTTGCAAGCCAATGCTATAAAAAACATTGTCTTTCGTCGAATCTTATGATATCAACACGGCATAATTATTAAGTACATTAAAGTTATAAAATCAATAAACTAACTAAAATATAATTTGGAGAAACATAAAACAGTAATAGACATTTAAGACTTTACTTTAGTTCTAACATGTTTTGTTTTACTTTAACACCTGTTATTTAGATAGTGAGTTCTTATGTTTACGCGAATATTACACATTGAAATAAATCTAATGTAACATTAACTTTTCGAGTCTCTCCCGTGACCACGAAGGCTGAAAAGCTTTCGAAACGTCGCGACTAAAATAAAAAATAAACCGCGATAAAATCCGTATAAACTAGTTTTATTTCAATCTGTTGTTTAGACTTGATAACAGCAAGTGACGTTGTAGAAGACTAAGCTACAAAATAGTTTATAAAATAGACTGCGCTTGTCACCTCTAGACATATGTTACGTCTCATAACGCCCAGTAATTTTACCGGTTTCAATGTCCTTCAAACCGAAACACAACAGTGCTTGCACACTGCTGTTTGAGAAAAAGTTTGTTTTTTATAATACATGTATATTAAGTACCTTTGTATGTTTTATTTAAAATAAAATAGTGTAGGTACATATGTATTTATATAGCATATAGGTATATACATATTCATTACTCCTAACCTGACTGCCTCGGTGGCGCAGTTGTAATGCGTACGCGTTACGATTGAGGCTAACGCTGAGGTCTCGGGTTCGATCCCCGGGTCGGGTAAAAGTGATATTGGGTTTTTCTGTTACGAAATGCTCAGTATCAACCCGGAGTCTGGAATTTGCGCCCGGTATGGCGATAGGCTCGCCCCCTATCACATTGTGGGACGGAGATACGCTCGGCGAAATGTGGGTGTAATGGTTACATCTCTGCCTACCCCTTCGGGGATTATAGGCGTGAGTGCGTATGTATTACTCCTAACATATTAGGTACTATAAATGTATTGGCCCTACTGGCTAGCTGGCGTCCGCACGTCACTTAAGGTGACTACTGAAAATCAGTGCTGTGTTGTGGTTCATATTTCGGTCATATTGCCCGTCGACAGCCGGACAACCTTGATAAGTTAGTTGTTGTGGGTAAGGTGGAAGGAAAGAGACCCCGCGGCCGATCGCCTAGCCGTTGGTGTGACCAAATAACCACCCTCACTGGTCTTCCTATGACAACCGCCCTGAAGGAAGCTGAGAACCGGACAAAGTGGAAACAGCTAATACAACGGTCAACGAAGGCCTTTAAAGGACACGACCTTCAGTAATGAAGAATACGACTAAGAAGAGTTGTGGCTCATGCGCAATACAGCGATATGCTGAGTGATCACCTGCCTGCCACAGCCACGGCATGCAACTGCTTACTTTTTATTGATTTCTTTTTTTTTATTGACTTATATATCCTAGCAAGTAGCGTGTACATGTCGTGTTGTGGCAAATAAATTTATTTTTCTTTCTTTCTTCTTTTCTTTCAAAATGCGGTGGTATCAAGCCAGACGGCCTCTTGAATACGAATGAATAACTACCTCGTATTTGTAGCCTAAGTCATAGTAAGTCCTTCTTAACATCTTGTATCAGAGTAACGAGCGCAGTACATTTATAATAGTAAAATGTAGGATACAAGACTATCCCACCCATACACCCGCCAGCGTAACTCCTGTAAGCCATGATCGACAGTGACACGCATATTTCGACACCGAACAATGAAGCTCGACGAGTCTGGGAATGCAAATCTCTCTTTATCCCGTAACGAAATGAATCAAATAGAAAATTAGGGAGGAGTTGGAAGTATGATAATCTGAAATGCTAAGGCACCTGATAAAGCACTGAAGAGATGTACTAGAGAGCAAAAATCATCTAACATTTATCAGTACACGGTTTTTTTTACATAGGTCGCAAACGAGCAAAATGGTCACCTGATGGTTAGTGATCTCCACCGCCCTTGTACGCCCACAATACCATTAATACACCTGCCTTATTTATTCTCTGCACCACCCAAAGGTTGACTGGTAGAGAATGCCTCAGGCATTAAATCCGCCTATACATACTTTGTGTATAAAGTGTAAATAAATAAAATAAATAAATAATATCATTATTGTTTATAGAAGTGCTATTTAAAATTTTCTAATTTAAAGATCGAATCCATCATCATAAGATCTCACGTTTCCTAATTTCAGTTGAAGCACATCTCCATAACAAAGATACGCTTGATAAGATATTCAATGTTGAAAAACGTTACCTGATCAATAAATTCAAAGACAACAAATACACAGTTTCGTGTCGGAATCGATTGGTTTATGACAAAGAATCAACGTCATTAAAACTGTCGGCTTGATTGAACCGAACGCTTTACGTATCTCTTGAATGTTGTAGTGTAATGAGATACTTTGATATACCTTTGATTTAACGAGTGGTAGAGCCACGTTGTAGACAGTTTTGTCTACAGCATGAATGGGCCGGTGAATCCGAGTCGTTACCACTGTCTCACAGAAAACCGACGTAAAGTAGCAGCTTGCTGCTGCGTTTCGTACGGTAAGTGATATATCCGGAGGCCCAAACCCTCTCCCCTTCCCAATTCTTTAATGTTATAAAAAAAACTGATAATCCTTTTAGATAGCAATTGATACCTATATTGTGTATTATCGCCAAGGTATCTCCGAGAATCCCTGCACTTCATAGACGCAAGAAGGGTAGCGGTGTGGGGCCAGTCACACGGAGGGTTCCTCGCCACACTGGCTCTGGCCAGTAAAGTCAACGTCTTCCACTGTGGCATCGCCATCACCCCTATTGTCCGCTGGCGTTATTACGGTAAGCTATACAAATTAGTACCATATTTCTAACTCCTGTCTATTTTAATCCCTGACAAAAAGAGGAGTGTTGTGAATTTGACCCCTTTGTTTGTAGGTGTATGTGAATCATAATTTAAAAAAAAATAGGGTTATTATCGATGTAACTGAGGAATGATTTTTTTCCGTTGCATATAGGCATATCATTGGATTGGTCCTTAAAAGTTATATAGAGATCGCTAAATTACGTTTTTATATAAGTCATTAGTTTATGAGATATACGTGTCCAAAGTCGTGAGAAATATATCCCCCCCCCTCTCTAACTTTAGAACTACGAGGTGAAAACATCTGTAAAAAATACCTTGATTTTTTATAATTTAAAAGTAGGTACTAACCTACATCCAATTATAAATGTTATATCATATAATATTTTCGGTTACATGAATTTGAAGACTTTCCTACCCTGTGTGGACTTCCTACAACTGTAAGTCAGTTTTTGCGTAGGCTCAAACGTATTGTCACCTCATTAGTGGCGACAGCGTACTAAGGCTGAAATCCATGAGGTCCTGGGTTCAATTCCCAGGTCGGTCGATCAGAATTTGTATTTGATAATAATACGCATGAAATTCCCGGGATTTGAATCTGTCCCCGATATGTCGATAGGCTGACCCCCTATTACATCATGGGTCAAAGATAAACTCTACGAAATACGGGTGCACTAGTTGCACCTCTGCCTACCCCTTACAGGATGTAGGCACGAGCTTTGTACGTACGTAAATGTTATCCACCATTCGTTCTTGAACAACAAGTTGGTTCAGCCTCTCTTGCGTTGACGTCACTATTTCTATAATCTCTGAACAGCATCAGCATACGCGGAACGATACATGGGCTTCCCGAACGCGACGGGCAACTACCGAGGGTACGCTGATGCTGACGTCACCAAGCAGGCGTCATCTCTTCACGACAAGATGCTTCTCCTCATACACGGCACGGCTGATGACAATGTACATATACAACAGACTATGGCGCTCGCCAGGGCGTTGGCTAACCTTGGCAGCATGTTTAGGCAACAGGTATGTTTCATTTCTTTCCTTTTTATAACAGTGGGCGGCAAACGAGCAAGTCGGTCACTTGATCATAAGTGATCCTATGAACACTTAAGATATTGGAAAAATATGGATACCAGATACAAATAAAAATATTGAATCTTGAAACCAGTCGAATTACTGTTGAAGAAGAAGTGAAATAACTACGCTCGTCATCCCGAGACATAAGATGTTAAGTGTCAAAATGCCCCGTAATTTTACTGGCTTCAATGTCCTTTAAACCGAAACACAACAGTGCTTGCACACTGCTGTTTGGCGGCAGAAATAGACAAAGCGATGGTACGAAGCCAGACGGCCTCTCGCATACGAGGGACCTACCACCTTGGATATATTTATGGAAAGATATTTCAAAATTCAACCCGTAATGAGTTGTACTCGTATGGAGAAACAGTATTAAATACACATACCGATTCGACATTAATTTCGAAAATCAATACCTTAGGGTGTGAAATGCTTTAAAGGGGGTGGAGTTCCGGATAAAGACATTCATGCAGACGGACCCACAAGTAAAAGCTAGTCTAGCATAATATTATACCTTCTAATATTACTTATATCACTTTAGTGGTTAGCCATCGATTGTAAACGCAATATACCAAAATCATCTTTCTAAGTTTTCGGTGAGACAGTAGTAGTGGTAGTGGCAGTGGCCGGTAGAGCCGACCTATTCACAGTCAAAAGTGTATACAGCGTGGCTCTACCATTCCATTTTTTTTTATTAACTTTTTTAATCCGCATCATAAAACTGTAAACACCACTTCCTCCACAGATCTATCCAGATGAAGGGCACAGTCTAGAAGGCGTGCGGCGTCATCTGTACCGCACGATGTCGTCATTCCTGGACGACTGCTTCCGGAAGCAAGTCCCTCCGGAGACGAAGGCGGGTCTGCGGAACGGCGGGAACCTCGACTGAGACACGTGGAGGGACGAGGAGTTGTGTTCTTGGTGAGGAAATTTCCTCATTGTGTGGTCGTATACCATCATTATAATTTTAACCTTCTATAATTTTTTTATTCTTATAAATATTTATAGCTGGATTAATCACGCATATCGTGATTAATCATATTTATAGCTGATTAATCACGCATATATTGATTAATCAGATATAAATAATATATAGAATGTAGATAGGGATAGAGATGTAACGTGTACCCCACGACGCGGCGTAGGTGAGTGATACATTTTAAATTAACTGGTGTTATTTTTAGTTTTTTTTTTGCGTCGGTTTTATTTTTTGTTAAGACTTTTTTTAAGGGATCATCAAAATCGTTGCATAAATTAATTATAGACTTTCATCACTGATTTCGTCCCCTTAGCGGTGGGATTCTTTCTTTAAATGGAACCACCACCAAAAGAAACATCCCTATCGGTCCAAATTTGGCGGAGTTATGCGTGAACATACATAAAAACATATCCAAATTAATTGAGAACCTTTGTTTATTGGTGTCGGTTAAAAATTACCATTGTTGCAGGTAGCACGAGATCGTCGAAAAACGAAGAGAGAGTTGTAGTATAAAACAACCTGTAGTACAATTTATTCCATATCCTTATAGGAACTTTTACTACCGTAACGTCACTGCAATGCGAGGTTTTTAAATATAAATTGTGTGAAACAGAAATCAATAGAGCAGTTTTACCAGCCCTTTATATACGTCTCACTGCTAGCACGGACATCGTTTACAAATGAGAAGGGTTTGGTCTTAGTCCACATTGGACATATGCGGTTTGGCAGAAATAAAGAATTTTAATTTATTTATTATTGTTTCCCCAGATGGGTTGACCTCAGGTAAGGCCAGTCGTGAAAACTAAAAACCAAAACTTTCTTTAACATGTGTTATAAAAGTATATTGCACCGACCCCAGTGCGAGTGGGATACGGGTAAGTGGAAGAAAATTGAGGGACATTAAGCATATTTTATTTATTTATATATTATGTATATTTCAACGAAAGTATTTTGTTATAGATCGCTTGTTTAACTCTCTGCAATGGGTTAGTATAAGCTATAAACGCGTAACAATTTATATTTAAAAACCTTTCAGACTATAAAAATGTAACCGCGTTATTAGCGCAGGAAGAATATGATAAAAAGAATGACATATAATACATAGTCAATAGCATTGTTATATCGCGTATCTAATATAAAACCAAAGTGATACAATGTATAAGTTTATGCCGCGAGTTAAAAATAGACATGACATAAGTATGCAAAAATAATTGGATTTTTTTATGGATTTTGATGGTCATTTTGATGGATTAATCTGTGAGACTGCCTCGGTGGCGTAGTTGTAATGCGTACGCGTTACGACTGAGGCCAACACCGAGGTCTCGGGTTCGATCCCCGGGTCGGGTAAAGTGGTATTGAGTTTTTCTATTATGAAATACTCAGTATCAGCCCGGAGTCTGGAATTTGTGCCCGGTATGACGATAGGCTCGCCCATATAGTTCCAAATCTTTCCATCACCAACTGATAAGTGTTAACCTACTCTGCTAGATAGGCAGAATGCTGGTTGGACGACGGCCTCTAATGGATGCTCTAATGAGAATTTTATTAGATACGCGATATTACACACATTTTAATAATCATATTATTTACATAGAAATAATAAAAGAAACACCAATATATTTAAATAAATAAATAAATAAATACACCCAACAGTCACACACATAGTCCTGACCCCACACTAGGTAAACCTGTATCGCGGGTATCAGGAACTACGAGGGACTTGCGGTCCCACAACACCCAGACCCGAGACCAATATTTGTGGTTCACACAAACATTTGTCTCGGTGTGGGAATCGAACCCACGGCCCCTCGCTTCGCAGCCGTCTACTCGCCCGCTGCGCTACGGAGCTGTCATCTTCCTTTAATGTATTTTTATTAAAACAATCTAGTCGACTTCAAAAATATATTTTTGTTTTTTATTATATACAACTCAGAATATCAATGCCTGTTTTTATTTTAAAAGTTTATCTATAGATAATCGCTAAAGGACTCTTCTTTAAAATTGTGGGTTGTATCTTAGGTTGAAGTTAAGCTATTATAGCAAATTTTAAAAGCCAAATTTTATGGCTAAGTAGAAAATATAACACGATTAAAAATCTATTGCACTACAACTTCTAATATTCTGTATTTTAATTCGCCTTTAAGGCGTCTACTGTTCTCGTAAAAATATTTTATATCCCACATGTCGCAGTCTATTTGTTATTAAAGCTTAACTTTAATAAACGTTCCGATAAACGCAAGATGGAATCCAGGCGGCTTTCATCTAGTGAAAATAAGGAATTGATATTATAGTTCTTTAGTCAGTTTATGTGATCTTAGTAGTAAACTAGGTACCTTAACTTCATTCACTGATGGAAACGCCTTAATTTGAAAACTTGCGACTTTTGTGATGCCTAGAGAAGCGTTAGTGTAATCGCATACGGATGGTAAAGTGTAATTTCTAAATGACAAATAATTGTACAGTGTGTAAAAATGTTTTCCATAGATTATTTAGTTTTAATGCTTTTGCGTGTGACTGACAAAATGTTAGCTGTATGTTCGAACTGCTGCAACTTTTCCTCTTGAGGTAGTCGATTCATGATATAAAACTGATATCTATTTAAACAAATAAAATGAGATGCCTGGAAGACATTTCAAATATTTGAAAATCTTGAATTATTAAAAAAAAACAATATGTGAATGTGAATTCTGAGTGTAGATTTAACGGAAAACATTTCTTCGTTATATATAGAGTTAATTATAATAAAGTATAAACATTTCATCTAAGAAGTAATAAATACTGACTTTCGCGAAAAAAGTCTTTTATACTATTTTCAACTTTATTTTACGTAAGATCGAGAAACAAAGTGAATTATTGGCAGTTCAAAAATATGCGAGCATGAGATTTCCTCCAGGGGCCATGGCAGAAATGCCAAACGCATGGGCCTATCCAATCACAGGTGATACTAAATTGTGTTATGAGCAGATAATAGAAACCTCAATATTATAAGTTTTTTTTCTAGACTATTTCGTAACAAACAGCCTAAAAAGACAACGTCTTTCTAAGTCACATTTTGTCAGCCATGCTAAATTATATAAAAAACAGTATTTAAAATATAAGTAAAAATTGCTCATTCACATATTACAATTTTTGCATGTCTCAAATCACTCCATTAACACATTGATTAGAGAATAAAAAACTTTATTAATGACCAACCTAGCGTGTTAAAATATTTTAATAAATATATAATGAAAAAATTAATCGATTAGAAAAAGTTTTTGAAATTAGTAAGACCTAGTGCGTTAGTTACCTTAGTACAGTTTTTTGGATAGTAACAAAAAAAGTAAAAAATCGATTAAAAACATAGCAATAAAACTTAGTGAATGATAAGTAAGCACTCTTTCAATACGGCACTGGCATATTTTTATTGTTTTTCTTCTACATTTTCTCACATTCTTATAAAGAGAACTGAAAAACGATGCAAAATACGTCTAAAAAGTAGATCTAAGTGCCAAATAACCGTCTTTATTTTATAGGTATTAATTCGTTATTTAAATTTAAAACAGCTTTTTTTCTCTAACTGTTTCGAGTCTTAAATCAGTAATGTTACACGGACTTTATATAATGAAACTATTAACAGTTGAAAAGTTTGCATAATATCGAAAAAACATGGTAAAATAAGTTTTGATTTTTGTATGAAATGATAAACACGAATAATAAGAGATAAAATAAAACGCACAGATTGTGATTTTTTGCCTTATCGATGTTCTTGGTGTACATTCTGTTAGTGTTGTGATGTGTTTTATTTGTATTGCTGTAAGTATATTGTAATACATTTTTCCCGCGAAGACAAAACAATGGAGCTTTGGCGGGAATTCTGACAGTGCGGTTGTTCTCTTATTAAGTTTTCTTTGTTGTTTAAATGTGGATTTGTGCAATAAACATTGACGGTGAAGAACAGTGTATGAAAACATTTGGAGATATTGAAGTAAGTGAATTTAGATGATTTTTGACCAACCGTATTGATCGACATTGGTCGTTGGATCCGAAAATCGTCTAAGAAGCGTCTTACTGGAAAGAATTGATACCAAAACTCCAACAAGATTTGAAATCGGCTACACAGGTGTTTCAACATTCTTGTCACGGAGTACTTACTTTATATTGTTTCTTGTAAATACTTGAAAATAATAAGTACTTGTCATTGACTATATGCATAAATATTGCGAAACCATAATTAAACAAAAATTGGAACTCTCAAGGTCCTGTCAAGCTTTATGGCCGCTCTGAAATTGATTACACATTTAGTTGAAAGGGTTTCTTATACGATATATAGACGAGAATATAACAGAAAACTGTAATTTATGAGAATTATTGTAAGATTCTTTTTTCAAGCTGTATGACGGCGCCTCGTAAATGAGTTTACTGTTATTCTTGGACGCGTCATGCGATAAACTCCATCTATAAAGGGCTTTAGTCAAGAGTAGCGTAGGAGTTATTGCTTTCAGGAAACTAAAGAGTGATAGGAGGTTTAAAGGGTGGGTAGTGTTCTAACTGTTAACTTCAGAGCGGCCATAAACATTTACGACAACTCGGTAATTTACATTATGAACGAACAAGAGAGAAACATGTTTAATTTGCAATCGCAAATACCCTGCAATAACGAATGAAGTAAATTTATACCACTTAAATAAAAATAATTCCGACGCCTGTCTTGCCCATGTTTTTGAAGGTAATTTATTTCTCTAATAATCCATTTACATATTTCACAGGGTGCTGCTCCTAGAGGCACCCATGAGCCGAGAAATACGGTGATGTCGATTCATTTGATGAAGGTACGAAGCCATCGCGGGCCTAGGCCGAGATCAGATGAAAAAGATGGATTTAAAATATATTTTATGGACAATTGCATTACACTCGCTCAAATGATAAAGTTGTACTTGAATAAAATAAGGATTAATAAAATTAACCTCATTGGGCTCTATGTTCTAGCAATGAACGTGTTAAAAGTAAAATACCTAGTAATACAAAGAAATTAATGAATATTTCAAAAAGTGCATTTTGTCATTACTAAACTTAACGAGCCGCGAGATGCTTTTATTGCGTTCATCTTGTTTGTAAATATTTTCATAACTGTTTGCTTTTAATTTAAATTTCAAAGAACCTATTCGATAGTTTATTAATTACCATCTTACCATAGAAATAGCTTGATGCTACAAATTTTATTGAAATCGATTTAATAAATATAAATTATAGCTAATCCAGTTCCTTCAAATGGGTGGTACTTAATAGTACCTACTAAAATGACAGGTCTTGGACTACTTTACGGAAATACGCTCGGCGAAATGTGGGTGTACTGGTTACACCTACATCCGCCACATCTGCATCTGCCTACACCTTCGGGGATTACAGGCGTGAGTGCGTATGTACTATTCAACAATGAATTTAAATAAAGTAAAGCTATGTCAAAAGAATCCAGTTATTGACTCTAAAGTACTCTGTCTAAAGTTAATTATTACCAAAATTCAAAATTGAGAAATATATGTTTTATTGTTTAATCTGTGAAAATGATTATGCGATATTAAAAACTATTTACATTATAGATAAGAATATTTGGATGATGACTTTATTTCTCTAAACATTTCTAAATTATTACGGAAATTGCGTATATAAATATTTCTTCCAAGACGCCACGCACAAGCATAGAGTAATAATAATAATAGGTACTGATTGTGTACATAGAAATCCTTCGTATAATTTGCCTAGACATAGTTGAAATGTCTATGGCGATAACTAAATTATTTTCATCTCTTTACATAATTTTGGCATAGCTTTATAAAACTAAAGCAAACGTTTTATATTTTGCACAAAAGAACAATAATTCGTTGCAAAATCCATCGTATAAAATTGCTAAATAGATTAGGCTTTAGCACTCAATTCCTTTAATAAATATTTGCCGTAAAATATTCCTACATTAATTTGCTCATTCTAGCGTTCTTATAAAGTAAAAATAAATTTAGTTGTTGAAACTTAGCAGTATTATTTATTGTATTAATAATGTCCTATTGTTGTTCAATCAAATCAAAATATTATTATTAGCTATTTATAATAAATGTGTTCAATGCTGGCTACATTAAAACATTTTCAAAGCGATTATTATAAAACCGAGAATCTATAAATTACAATGTTAGAGACATTGAAATAAAACTAGTTTATACGTAATTTATCGCAGTTTAATTTTATTTTAGTCCCGACGTTTCGAAAGCTTTTCGGCCTTCGTGGTCACGGGAGAAAATTAAACCGCGATAAAATCCGTATAAACTAGCTTTATTTCAATGTGTAATATTCACGTACACATAAGAAATCACAATGTTAGAGACGTTGGTAATTCCATTATTAAATCACAGATGGAAACATTCGAATGCTTACGCACTACTTCCGATCGGAATCCGAGATTTTATCCGAACTGGGGATATACTCAACTTCGGAAGACGTAATTCGGTTCTAACGTGTAACCCCTCATACAAATAATATAAACGGGCTACTTCGGAGTCCGGACTGACATTTCTCCGAATCGCATCGGATGGAGTGCGTAAATACTAAAGTTAGTAATCCGCTTTGTGAAAAAATACACATATTAAAAACTGTAAGGAGTTAAAAAACATTATCCAGTGTTAATTTAACACTAAAATGCTTCATACAAAATCATGCAAAATTATGTAGGTAGGTAAGTACTATTATTTATATACTACTATTTCTACCCAGCAGGCATTTATCAAGAATGTTAAAAGACTATTAATAAATACGTGCCTGGCTTTTAACAGATATGAAACAATTTATTACTTTTGAAACAATGAGACTTATTCTCATAATAATACGTTGGTATTCTCTATAAAAATATTTTTTGCTATTCTTCAAAAGAATTAATAAAAGAGCTTTGTGGCTGGTACTATAATTTGTATCGCCTTTCTTTCAAATGTTTTTTTTTTATAATGCAAATGGAATTTGTCATTACAAAACAATCACATGCCGTTATCGCCGAATGTGTAGGCATAGGTGCAACTAGAACTGCACCTTTCGCCTTAGTTTGTAGGCCATCTCATTCTTTAGTGGCACTTTGCCTTTATAGACCATGAAAAAGAATTGTCCGACCCGGGAATCGAACCGACATATCAGAACTTGATTTAACTTTGATACTGTTTTGCGCGTTCCGGTCTATTCGGATTACTTGTCTATAGCGTTTCTCTACTTCTTTGAAATTGATAAAATCATATTGTCTTCACTGTTTTCTAAATACAATTGGTATAATTTCAACCACGGGCCATACATAGATTATCTGGAAGAAATCGCAGTTAGCGATAAGACAGCCATTTGTACTTCTTTTTATTTTTATGTTTCTTTTTGTATTTTCCGTTTTCTTCCGAAATATAATATAGAATAAAGAGTATACATATAACGTTTTATTAAAACACAAAAAATATTCATAGGAAGCCTTTTAAATATCTGTTTAGTTCAATTTTCCATTATAATTGCTATAATGTAAACAGTTTCATGACTTGTACTCTTTCACAATCATTACTATGCGATTTCTGTATACTCATTGAACCTTTTTTTCTCCTAACAAAAACAGAATAATCACTTATCTATCTCTCTGTTCTAAAAAAAAGTAACTGGCGCCGCCGCTGCCAAAAGCTTGTCACGCTATCTTCTCCGAAACCGCTGGGGGTATGGGGTCGAGACCGATACCAATCGATGCAGAATAATGTGGGGAAGAAAGTAAGATTAATCTCATATTCGTCGGACTTTAAGTTTTGTTTTTATTTTATGTTTTGTAGAAAAACATGGGCAACGCCCCTAGTACTATATATAAGAAGTAAAAAACTATGTTTGTACGGGCGTTAATGTTTTGATGTTGGCCAGCATTGAGTATTTCTCTATGTATAAGAAAGATGTTATCGCTATACATTTTATTTACCTACTGTTATTATATTACGAATTTTCACTCACTTCATCGAGACTTATTGTATTAATGAAATCAATAAATAGATATTATAAATTATTTTGGTTTAATTTGTGTACTGTGTTCATTACCTATGTAACCACTAGGCATACCTAAATAAGCACAAACCAGAATCAATGCGACAATCTTAATTATTACATTGTGGTGCTGTTAAGTTATGTTATTTTAGTATTAAGTACATAATATGTTACTTTTTATTTTGAATTCGCCTGGAAGATGAGACGAGCAAATCACTCGCTTGATGGCCACCGCCATGCCCTGCCTCAGTACTTCGAATAACTTCCACGCGATGCTTCAACGCAACAATATTTAGTGTTACTTTTAATCTTTAGAGCATTCATTAGAACTTGCAGTTTAAACAATGCTCTTCAACACAATTAGTGTAACGCGTATGTCGGCGTTTTTTTAAATTAAATTTCTAAAGGAATTAATGGCGTAAAAACGTTTGAATATAACGCGGGTAGAGCCGCGAGCGGTAGTACGTATTTAAATCATAAAACTGAACACAAAACATATATTATTTCAACATTTTTAAACTTTCCTTGGTGCTTAAACTTGACATTGTTCATGGCAAGTTCGTTTCTTATCCAGATTACCCTATTTGGGGGTACAAATATACCTACTGCTGACACTATCAAGTACAACGGGGGTAGATAAGAATAAGGATGGCATCTACGACAGCTAGCACCTTATAAATACACTCTCCACTACGGAGAGGGTAGTTCTCTGCCAACCGTCAAGATACCAAGATACCCATAACTGAGTGTATCCGTAATCCGTGGTGTATGTTCACAAGTTCGGTGTGTGATCGGTCTGGATGTAGAGGTGGTGAGAGCCCTGATAAGAAAGCGACAAAGACGGAATACTACAGCACCTTCGCAGGTCAAGTAAGTACATAAAACTAATCAGTCTTTGTCACATTGAGTTTAAGACCACAGAAAGTCATGTTTTCAAGTATCCTCTTTCATAATTTTATTCTCCTGTACTCAGTTGGACAACTTTTTGGCGGGAAATAAATACCCAAGAGGCAGTACGAATGCCTTTGAAGAGTTTGTTGCCTCCCGTCTAACTGATTTCTTCAAGAAGGGCATCAATAAATTGCCACTGCGCTGGCAAGATGCATCAATTTTCACTTTAATTACTTGAAGGAAATAAAAAATACTTGGATCTTTTAAACCTATTAGACCTAATAAATACTTACGCGCCGAATCAAGAACCTCTTCCGTTTTGGAGTCTGTTTATAAAGAAATAATATAGGTGCATACTTTATTGTATAAAAATAATTATTTATTGTAGTAACAACAGGATTACCACACATTATAAATATAGGGAATAAGTATCATATAGCCAGTTTAGTAGCAGCGATAGCTCTGTGGGGAGCGGTACGGACTTTCGAGAAAAAAGTCGCAGGTCCCAAGACCACACACCTCTAACTTTTCTTAATCATGTGTGTATTAATTGTTAATTATCGCTTACTTTAACGCGAAGAAAATATCGTGAGGAAACTTGCATACCTGAGAAATTCTTTATAAGAATTTCAAAAGTTTGTGAAGTCTGCCAACACGCATTAGGCCAGCGTAGTGGACTAAGTCCTCTCCCCTCTCATTCAGTATAAGAGGCTCGTGCCCAGCAGTGGGACATGTAGCTATAATACAGGGCTATTAAAAAAATGCCACTAAAGGTACTCGCTAATTGCACATTAGTTGTTTATTTTATATTTTGTATACACTGTCGCGTGTACAAGTCAATTAATAGTTCCAAATCAAATCGTGAATAGTATCAACTGAGTGTAGTTTCGTGTTAAAAATGCCGTGACTCAAAAAATATTGTACCACGTAAACAATATTGTCGTTGGATAATTATAGGATCATATAGGATATGCTTTTATAGGTAACATAGCAAAAAAGTAGCTAAGTGAGAATCGGATTCGCGCACAATTTTTAGAGTGGTAGAGTCACGCTGTAGACACTTGTGAACCACTTGCTCGATTGCCGGCCTTTGCTATAAAAAAAACAACTTACGGTTCCCCACCCATGAATGAATTATACATTAAAGTCTTTGCTTTTTGTATTTTTTATTATTTGTTAATTATATTTTATATAGTTGTTCTTATTACGATTGGAAAGATCTCTTTAAATGTATGACAGACAGACAAACTGACGACACGACGGTACCCTTCGATTACGGAAAAATAATCACTTATTTATTACTAGTTGTTCCTCGCGGTTTCACCGCAGGCATATTACTACCCTCCTAATAATCATAGCGTAATATCTTATATGTATATAAAATTCTCGTGTCACAATGTTCGTTCCCATACTTCTCCGAAACGGCTGGACCGATTTGTATGAAATTTTGTGTGCATATCGGGTAGGTCTGAGAATCGGCCAACATCTATTTTTCATCCCCCTAAATGTTAAGGATGGTCCACCCCATTTTTTTTTAGTCAAATTTTTTGTTTTTATTTTTTTATGATACAGCATTAAAATATACATACAACCCTAAATTTTCTCCCTTCTACCATCAACCCCTATTTTTTAATAGCGATATTAGTATTTTTGTCAAGCGCGTTTCTAACCAGGGGCGCCCTCTACGCTACTTTAATCCTGGAAATAGGTACACGCGTGCGCAGCCGCGGGCTATAGCTAGTAGATACATATAAATCTTCTTGAAGAAATTATCTAAATTATAGTGAAAGCCGCATCAAAATCCGTTGCGTGGTTTAGAAGTAGTTAGCGGATAAACAGGCAGACGCGGAAAGCGACTTTATTTTTAACTATTCACAGATTTGCTAGTATAATAATACATGTATAAACGTGACGGCGTGTAGTCTATCCAGAATTTATCTGACATGACCTTTTTTACCCCCTAGAGATAGCGTTTATCAAATAAATAATCCCATCTTGAAAAAACCTTTTATATGAGAAAAAAATCTGCACGAGTTACTTTAAAAAAATACAAATGTAACAAGCCGTGGAAATGTCAACAATTTTATATTTAAAGAGGGGTTTAAGCTAGCCCACAGAGAGCTGGCCGCTATTTCAGCCCGACCTACCGAAAGTGTTATGCAAAGGTACCCGTGTCCATGACACAGCTCTAAGAATAACCGTCGGTCTCGCCGTGCTGACGTGGATGGGCTTTTTCATATGCTTGTTAAAGCGAAAAAATGTAATCACTCACACAAATGTTTACTTTATGCGAACCTGTAATAAGTGTCGAGAATTATTGAGTTTTTTTACGGTGCTAGAAAGGGTGCCCATAGAACCTGAGTATCTATTATGATTATGTTTTTAAGGCAGACGCTGGCAAATGAGCAAGTGGGTCACCTGATGGTAAGAGACGTCCACCGACCATGGACATACGTAATGTGGGTACGCCTCATAATACTGCACTCATAGACGCCAATGAATTGTAAATTCATCGACAAAATAATTATTTTTGAAGACTTCTTTTATTCTTCTGAGTTACGGATCCTTAGCTGGCTCTAAGTGAGAAATTGTCAAATTCTAAGAAATTACTTATGAACAGAATTAATTAATCGACATATCTGGCGGGGGCAGCAGTTAAATGCAGCGTTAAAAATCACGCAGATTTTCTCAAAACAAACTGTAAGCAGGTTTAGGCATAGGTTGGAAACCAGCAAGTGGGTCACGTGATGGTAAGTGATTTCCACCGCTCATATTCGCCCACAATACCAAAGAATCATAGGCGCGTTGCCGATTGGGATTGGGAAGGGGAGGAGGATTTGGTTCTCTATCTCACTCACCATACGAAACGCAGCAGCAATTTGCTATTTTACGTCGGTTTTCTGTGAGACAGTAACGACCCGCGGAGCCGGCCCATTCATGCTGTAGACAAACAGCATGACTACAGCATGACTCAGCCACTCAAAAATCTTTTCAACTTCATTTTTTTAACTTCTATATTTTGTGTTCGTGCCTGTACATAAGTGAAGCGAGTCCGCTCCGTTGGATGCAGCCGCTCGACTCGAGACTCGAGTTCAAGGCCGCCTCCCAATATTGTGCGAAAATGTACTGCCGTGACGTCGCGTTGCTACCAACTTTTTATTGACATTTCACGCTTTTCAATCAAAGACTTTAATGTATACTATAGACGGGCTGTTTAGAAGTAAAATTGTGCCACATAACGCAGGAGTTTGACAGTTCCCAAACAGGGAGCGCGATAGGGGTTTTCTTAGGGGTTTTAGTTTGTTTTTTATTTATTTAATAGTAAATACAGTTAACATTCATTTGTACAAGAGATGTAACATAAACTAATTTAAGTTTTCTGTGCATCAATTCTGGCACCCAAGAGAGAGAGAGAGTAAGCGAGATGGTAATATTGAGTTGCGGTCAATTGACCGCAATTTAGTGGTACAATTTATATTTACCGCGCAGCTTGTCTAGTAGTATACATTAGTCTATGTTTTCAATAGATATAAATAGCTACCATTGTGAGTTGATTTACGGTTTTAACCGACTACTTTGTATTTTTTGTTAGTTTACATTGTTGCTTGACGGTAGAAATAGAAAAAGCGGTGGTACCTACCCAGACGGCCGGTCGAGACGGCCCATTTATGTTGTAGATAAATCTGTATTAAGGCGTGTTACATATAACCTCAGTAACCCTGCGCTGTTTATCTCTCTGTCCCACCTTGTCATTTTGAATAAATAATTATTGATAAATGTGGCAAGGTCCATCGGGAAACAGTACCTACTGTATGTTTATTAAAGGTTCTGTGTTATAGTGCTTCTGTTTATAGGAAAGCGCGTGACGCTTATTAGCAGGCAACCTGCCCGTACCATCATTCAGTTAATAAACAGTAATAAAAATCCTTTTTTATTAAACTTACTTTGGAAAAAAATATTCAAGCCGAAATATGTATAATACGGTTGCACTTATAGCGGATTCACACGGTTCGATTTAATCGATCAACTGCTAAATTGCATGAGCTTTGATTCATGATTAGCAAAAACTTTAATGTATACTACTAGACAAGCTGCGCGGTACATAGAAATTGCGCCACTAAGTTGCGGTCAGCTGACCGTAACTCAATATTACCATCTCGCTTACTCTCAACTAGAACCCCTATCGCGCTCCCTGTCTGTAAGTTGTCAAACTCCCGCGTTATGTGACGCAATTTTACTTCTAAACAGCCCGTCTAGTAGTATACATTATAGATTTTGATAATCAGAGTTGTAATCAAATTGATCACCAAAACTCATACAACATTTGTTGATTCAAGTGTTGCTCAACTAAAATCCAACCAAATTAACCCACGTATACATAAATAATAAACAATTTATATACATAATTGAATTTATTTGTCGCAAATATACTATACAAATAATGTTTATCAGTCGGCACATAATCGAGTTCATATACACAATATGAAAAAATCATAAAAATAATCCATTTCTTCACAAGCAGTGTATAAATACTTCTGGGTTAAGATCATTCTGGCAATTGAGCATCCTCGGCTTGATTTTTCTAGGTTTTTGCATCTGTAAATACAAATTTAATGATAAATAAATACTTTCCTGTCAATAAAGACTTTGATAATTGAAATTATTCATTTTATGCAGTTTTGATGATTCATTAATCATTAATATGTGTGTGTTCGGGCGAACAAAGTTCTTAGTAATCTAACTTGCTAACCGTACTCAAAGACATTGATTAAGAATATTTATATGTTCAGTAACGCATTCACTGAATCTGAGTATAGAAATAATCGAATTTTAAGAAATTATGACAATTACAGTCATTTGACGTTCCTACGAGCGGCAGTAACGCTCGGGTTTCTAAAAGGCTGATCAAATCAACATTCATATAACAGAACTTTGGTTTTGACACCCTGTCAAATCATTTTGAGTTAATGAAACATTTAGTGGAAAATTTAAAAATGTCTGATGGCTCTCCGAGCGTCACCCCCGGTTTCTAAAAGGCTGATCAATGTAAAATTAACTAATCGAGTGGGAAAATCTCATGTCAATAACTTTCATATTAATATGAAAAATCGTATGTCAAACGGTAGTAAAGAGACATCAATTATTATTATTTTTTTCAATCAACTTAAAATTATAATTTTGGGTCTAGAATAATCCTGGATCCGCCACTGTTCGAGTATACAGACTCGAGCTTATTTAATCTGTTTTCTAATCTTACCCTCAATATAAGAGCGCTAACTGCTGTTTGCATTGGAAGTGCTTTTGCTCATCAGCTTGGCGACCATCTCCTGCACTCTCTTCATCTCCTCGAGCTGCGTGGTGACCTGGTACAGTCGGTTCTCTCGCTCTAACACTGTCTTCTCTAACTGTTTTATTGTCTGTGAATTAATTTAATGTTTTATATTGTTTATATTTTTTTATAACATACAAATTATTACAGTAATGGAACACTTATGGTTCACACCTTATAACCCCTCTTTTTTGTCGGGATTTAAAATGGTGACCATAAAACAAAAATTGCTGATAGGAAGTTACCTGCTTACATAATCATTATACTCGACTAAATAGGGACCACCATGCACTTGCTGAAAAAAAACACTGTTTTTATTCAGCAAGTGCATGGTGGTCCAATTTTTGCTCGTACTGACAAGTTGGAAGCTCGTTTTTTTATTTTAACAAGACAAAATGTCTACACCGGGAGTACAGTGCTGTTCAAATATAATGTCGAATACTATATTAAAAAAAACACGTCCGATGGTAAGACGCCTACCCATAAACAGTGAGCATCAATTGGCCCACCTGCGTACTCGACTAGTATAATTCCGTACCGTTTCCCTCTGTTCGATCTCCCTCCGTAGTGCGGCTTCATTTCCGGCAGCCTCCTCCAGTTTCTTATCTCGTTGTTTCACTCTCTCTTCAAACTTTATCAGAACACCAGCAAGTTCGCTGTTTTTGCTTGACTGCGAAAAAAAATATATAATAAAAAATCTACTACAATGGCCATGAAGGTTCGTCGATAATATTACAAGCACTGCATGGCACTGCACTGCACTTATCATTTCGAGACATAAGATGTTAAGTCTTATAATGACAAGTAATTAAACTTTTTTTAGATACCTGTTGGTCTAATTTCTTTTGCAGAACTCTATTTTCAGCTTCAATGGCTCTCAATCTTTCCTCTGCTTCCCTTTCGCGTGCCTGCATTTCGTTTTCAATATTCTGAAAAAAATAAATGAATATTTTATAGATGTTTCTAGAAAAACCCCATATATAGTTACACTAGCTGTCCCGCTACCTACCGGGTCCAATTGTTAATCTAAACCATCCAGGGCGCCAACCAAACGCATACAAAAAAAACATTCAAATCATTCCAGCCGTTTAGGAGGAGTTCACTCACATACACACGTACAGGAAATTTATATATATAAAGATAGTCAGAAGGCACTGACTGCAGATAAAGCTAGCATAGGATTATAATCTTCATTATTTATACCTACATAAGTATTTAAGAATAAGAATAAAATCGTATATTGATCATGTAGGCGATATGGACCATGGGCATATCCGAAACGGCACCTATTTAAAAACAGGATCCAAAACGACTCAAACTGAGAAGACCCGGCGAAACAAACTCAGTGGGCTTACTTTACCACTGTATTCTACGATGTCTGGATTATACAGGAAGTAACATAAACGGTGGACGGAAACAGGTCGATGGAAGAATAGGGTAGTTTCCCATATTGCATTTTATACATTATTTTATAGGTAACAGAAAATGATACCCAAAAGAAACCCTTTTATTAAAACGCAATCAAAATTGGTTCAGAAATGTGCCCGCAGTTATGACATTAAATGTTGGTATGAGGAAAAGTGGGTGCGTAGTAGGTATATCTCACTATCTCGCTTGCACGCGTGCACCATAATGAACATATTACATAGTGACGTCAAAGTTTACGTCGTCTGTCATTTGACAATTACCCTTTCTACAGAATTTGAAAGGCTTCTAACTTATTTATTTTTGGTCCGATTTATAAAATTCTTTCTGCAATAGATTTTGAGTCCCGTAAGTTATTGATTTAAATAATTTAAAAAATCTACTCAACTACCCTATTCAATATATATACAACGTGTTACAGAAAGATGTAGTCAAATTAAATCAACGTATAATGTACGATATAAGTATTTCATACACCGTAGTACCAAATCCGATTGCATTGCTATGACTTGTGAAGCATTTTATTTTTTATCGAATGATTAACATGTCGATATTTGACTTGCAACTTTAGACAACACTAAATGATAAACAGCTGAGCTTTTGTCTTACTCCAGTATTGTTATTCTCGATTACGCACCTCACTTAATTTATAGAGATGTGGTCAATGTTATCGAGTGTAATAAACGAGTGATTAAAATTAGCGTGAAATTTTAGGTTAAAAATTTTGAAATATAAAAACACCTTTTTAATCTTATTTTCAACATATTTTATTTTTTTGATGTGAAAACTTCTTTAGCATCGTTGTGATTTGAAAGTCGATGAAACGAAAAAGCGACAGTAAAAAGAGACAGACATAAATTCATAAGATTTAACGTGGGAGAAAATGAGATAGGAAGCATTATACAGTTGTGCGCGCATACGTAGTACAAAGCTTGAGAAAAGGCATCACAACAACCGTGGTGTTTTGTATCAAAAACAGTATTGACGCAGTATTCAGAAGATATATTGACCATATTAAGAACAAAGTATTTATTTCATAATTTAGTTACCATAACCCTGTTGTATCATTTATCGAAAATGTAAGCTCCGAGTCTGAATAAATCTATGTAATATATACGAATAAAATGTAAAATAATTATCAAACTTTGTATCACTATGATCATTACTAAACTAAAACCTACAATTATCCTCTTCCTGAAATTTTACATTCGTCTCATTACCTTGAAACCAAAATTTTTGAAGGTTTCACTTCTACCACGTGTGATGAAATGATTCTAAAAATAATTGTCCCTTGTGTTTGTTTTTCTAAACTCTATCATAAATTTGCCCACATTCATGAAGAACTAACTCTATATATTTCATTACAGTAGCAGAAGGACATCAATAAAGTTCTACTAAAATGATGAATGAATGAGCGAAAATCGGAATTTATTCGTGATAAAGACGACCAAATCAATGAGTAAGGTCATTTTGATAAATTCTACGTTAGTATCTATACATAGTATAAAACAAAGTCGCTTTCCGCGTTGTCTGTTTATCCGCTAACTCCTCCTACACCACGCAACGGATTTTGTTGCGGCTTTCATTATCATTTAGACAATTTCTTCCGAAAGGTTTTTTTTTATTGCATAAGCCGGCAAACGAGGAAGTGGGTCACCTGATGGTAAGTGATCTCCACCGCCCATGTACGCCCACAATACCAAAAAAGTCGTGGGCGCGTTGCCGACCTTAAAGGAAAGGGATAATTATGGGATTGGGAAGGGGAGGGGGATTTGGGCCTCCGGATATCTCACTCACCGTACGAAACGCAGCAGCAAGCTGCTACTTTACGTCGGTTTTCTGTGGGACAGTGGTAATGACCCGGATGAGCCGGCCCATTCATGCTGTAGACAAAATTGTCTACATCGTGGCTCTGCCACTCGTAAAACGTATGTATGAATGACCCCATGGGGCAAATAAAATAAATAAATAAATACACCCAACAGTCACACACATAGTCCTCATCCCACACTAGGTTAACCTGTATCATGGGTATCAGGAACTACGAGGGACTTGCCAACCCACAACACCCAGACACGAAACAAATATTTGTGGATCGCACAAACATTTGTCTCGGTGCGGGAATCGAACCCACGGCCTCTCGCTTCGCAGCCGGCTACTCGCCCGCTGCGCCACGGAGGCTGTCAAACAAAGCAAAGTTGGTCAACAACAAATTATATTATGGTCCATACTTACAGTTAACTGTACTCTGAACTCTTTATGCAAGTTTTCCTTTTGGTTTTCTTTATCAAGTCTCTCAGCGGCCAATTTGGCGCGAAACCCTCGTAGCGTGGTCTCCGCATCTTCTAGCTGTTTATGTAACTCTTCTATTGTCTTTTTATGTCTGTAATAAAGTATATTTTTAATAAATATTATTTAATTTCTGCCTCGGTTGCGCAGTTGTAATGCGTACGCGTTACGACTGAGGCTGACGCTGAGGTCTCGGGTTCGATCCCCGGGTCGGGTAAAGTGACATTGGGTTTTTCTATCATGAAATGCTTAGTATCAACCTGGAGTCTGGAATTGTGCCCGATATGGCAATAGGCTCGCCCCCTATCACATCATGGGACGGAGATGCGCTCGGCGAAATGTGGGTGTACTGGTTACACCTCTGCCTACCCCTACGGGGATTACAGGCGTGAGTGCATATGTATTATTTAATTAAATATCAAAATATGCAATTAAAGAGATGAAAATATTAAAATCATAATATAAAAGTTTATTTATATTTAAGGGCCCTGCTATACTATGACGGAATCGTACAGACATCACCGGTGTACCATATCAATTAAAACCACTTTCAAATAAATAAAAACCGCATTCAAATCGGTTCAGTCGTTTTGGCGCTAAAGCGTTGCCAGTTGTAGAGGGTTAAAAAAGGAAAGCCCAGCTATGGCTTTTTCATCCGTCATAATGAGGCCCTTACATAAAACTGATCATAAATAATAGGGGGAGGTGATATCAGTCAATAATTAATATCATTCAGATAAAATATAATTTTAATGATCAGTTAAAATTAATAGAATTGTATCCATTACTGATTATTCGATAGAAAAATTGTTCTAAAAATAAATAATTTTAAATCAAAAAATACATTTATTATTTAACTTTATGAATAGTTTTGAAAACTACTTATAAAATAGAAAAAGAAAACAAAAAGAATTATGCATCGGCCGGGAATCGAACCCGGGCCGCCCGCGTGGCAGGCGAGCATTCTACCACTGAACCACCGATGCTTATACAATCTTTTACTAATTTGTGGTACATAATAGTAAAAGTTCTATGACTATGACTATCTATGACTCATATTATGCAATGAATTTCGGTAATCATCGTTCGTATGATAAAATAGACATGTAACACTAAACTGAATACTTATTACTCTTGAGTGACTAACGAGGCTCGGATTCATGTTTAATTTGATAATAATTTATTATATTATTTCTTACACATATATTTTAAACCAAAATTAAATAATACATAAAACGATCATTTATTTTTACCGACGCATAAAGAAGGGATTCAACGGGTTTGTACTCTTTTGTTACCATGCGTAACTCAACCAAATGTCGACCAGTTTGGATGATTATTTTTAAAACAAATAAGAAATACATTCAACAGTCACACACATAGTCCTGACCCCACACTAGGTTAACCTGTATCGTGGATATCAAGAGCTACGAGGGACTTGCCAACCCACTACACCCAGACCCAGAAGGGGTAGGCAGAGGTGTAACCAGTACACCCACATTTTCGCCGAGCGTATCTCCGTCCCATAATGTGATAAGGGGCGAGCCTATCGCCATACCGGGCACAAATTCCCGACTCCGGGCTGATACTGAGCATTTCGTAATTGAAAAACCCAATACCACTCGACCCGGGGATCGAACCCAAGAACTCAACGTTGACCTCAATCGTAACGCGTACGCATTACAACAGCGCCACAGAGGCAAAATGACATAAAAAAAACTCCAAATCTAAAATAAATATAACATTCTTTGTACCTATAAAAAGGCCAATAAATTGAAATATCACTGACTCAAATAAGTATTTTTTTATTTTTGGATTGTTGAGTATTTTTTTAAGAAAGCGTAGATGTTTGAGTAATATTTTTATGTTATGGAAATGGTTTAAATACCTTTCGCTTTGCATCTGTGTGGTGTATAAGACATCTTGCTGTGAAGAGTTTGTGGCTTGTAACATCGCGAGTGCATGTTGAAGTGATGCCATGTGTTCACTAGCACCCTGAGAATTAAATTTTTTTATCACTGCGTTTTTTTATAGCATAGGATAGCGATGGATGATGCGGTCACTTGATGGTAAGTGATCTCCACTGCTCATGTACGCCCACATTACCAGTTTTTTTTATGGCGTAGGCCGTATAGCAAACAAATGAGTCACCTGATGGTAAGTGATCTCCACTGCTCATGTACGCCCACAATACCAGAAGAATCATGGGCGCATTGCCGACTTTAAAGGAAAAGGATAGTTAAGTGATTGGGAAGGGGAGGGGGGATATTTGGGCCTCCGGATATCTAACTCACCGTTCGAAACGCAGCAGCAAGCCGCTACTTTACGTCGGTTTTCTGCGAGACAGTGGTAAAGAGCCGGCCAATTCGTACTTTAGACAAAACAGTCTACAGCATAGCTCTACCGGCGTTTCAAATGCATTCAGCTTAAAAGCAATTGTAACTAAATAATGACTATAAAACATTTAAATAAGTTTTTTTAATGAAGGGACGAGCATGTCGCTCGCCTGAGGGTAACCGCTAAGCCTGATAATAAACAAGCAACACCACACAGATATTTGAATTTCAAACCACTAGACTGCGTTCGTCACCCGGATGCATAACATGCTGGTGTGGTGTTGCACTACACGTTGCTTTAATTTGACCACACCTTTCTGCAACACGTTGTATTTTTTTTTACTGTATGTTCACGCAAAATGTGGACCAATTTTGATAATTGTTTTTGTCTCCAATATGGTTTACGCCCAGGGTGGTATCATTTAAATTTGTAGGAGAAGAATCCTAAGGGCATTCCCTTAGGACTCTAAGTTGGGATTGATAGACTAAAAATTCGACATTTATGCACCGATTTCTAAGAATCTTTCACAAAAAAATAGTTACTTACATAAAAACAACCTAAAACATAAAAAAATAGACGCAAAAAAATTAAAAGCTTAAAATAAATAATACAATTATGAGTCGGTGGTATCAATTATTGACCATTTTAAATATAAATAATAACTAAATGATTCTCAGCTAATGGAAGTTAGGGTACAAACTGACCTGGGAGTGAAAATTACTGAAAACTTAAAATGGGAAGAACATATTATATCGATCACCAAGAAAGCCAAAAGTCTTATTTATCTAGTCAGGAAAGCTTTTGGGATTTTAACTCCAGAAATGATGTTGCGGATCCACAAAACATTTGTTAGACCAATTCTTGAGTATGCTTTTCAAGTTTGGAATCCGTATTTTGTTAAGGACATTGAGCTTTTAGAGAAGGTACAACGCAGCTTCACTAAGGTACCCAAATTATTGAAAAACCGTCCTTATGAGGAACGACTTGAAGTGCTAAAACTAACAACTCTAAAGGATCGCAGACATCGCGGTGACCTAATTGAGACTTACAAAATATTGAATGGACATTATGACATCCAGGGTTTACACAACCTGCTGAATAAAGACACCAATACTCGTCTCAGAGGTCATAGCAAAAAACTGTACACCACCTTATCCAACAACAAACCTCACATGCACTTTCTGACAAACAGAGTGGTAAGAGCGTGGAACAAGCTGCCACAGGACGTAGTCTCGGCGGAAAGTGTCAACCAATTTAAAAACCGACTTGACAATCAACTCAAAGTGATAGCATAGTGGAGATCTTCAGGATACAGGCACATCAGTTGCACAAACTGCCTGCCTGATTACAACATAATAATAATAATAATAATTTTAAAATTACAATACCACCAAATCAAGAATGTTCAGTTTTATTTTTAATACATTAGGTTTTATTATTTTATTAGTTATATAAAAAAGCGATAATATATTTTGTCAATAATTACCTGTAGCGCTACTGTATGTGAATGCAGCCTCTGTTCCAAACATGTCATTTTGTATCCGTACAACTCCATCACACTCGACGTAGCGATGTCAGATATCTGTAATAGACAAGAGTTACCAGAATAGAGTGCTTGCAACTTGCATGCACCACGAGCAATATACAACGAATATGGTAGTTGACTAGATTTACAAGGTGGTAGGTCCCTCGTTTGCGAGGGAGCGGCTGGGTTGGTACCACCGTTTTGTCTATTTCTGCCGCCAAGCAACAATGTGTAAGCACTGTTGTGTTCCGGTGTGAAGGACATTGAAGCCAGTGTAATTACTGGGCATTATGAGACTTAACACCTTATGTCTCAGGGTGACGAGCGCAGTCCAATGTCATGCAGTGCTTTATTTAAAGTTCTGTGTGGCGTTGCTTCTGTTTATGGGCAGGCGTGGCGCTTACCATCAGGCGAGCGACCTGCTCGTCTTGTCATTCAATCTAATAAAAAAAAAAAAGATTTTTTTATTATGTAAATCAATAAGTTACGTTACTCCAAATTTATTGCAGAATTTTATAAATCGGACCAAAAATAAATAAGTTTTATAAGCCTTTCAAATCCTGTAGAAGGGGTAATTGTCAAATCACAGACGACGCAAACTTTGACATCACTGCGGGCATATTTTTGAACCAATTTTGATTGTGTGTTAAGATAAGGGTTTCTTTTGCGTATCATTTCCTGTTGCTTATAAAATAATGTATGAAATTCAATATAGGAAATTACCTTATCACAGAAAAGTGTGGTCATATTTAATTTTACGTGTTTTTACGTTACATAACCTGATTTGAGTCTAAGGTCCGTATTATAGAACAAAACTCAAGTGAGCTCTTTGCGAAGTGTCGACTTCTGTACACGCGATAGGTTCGTTTTTGTTTGTCGCCAAAAATAGACCAATCATGTGTACTAAAGCGACACTTAGCAAAGAGCTCACTAGAGTGTTGTTCTATAATACAGGCCTAGGCATCGTAAAATTACACGTTAATTTTAATCACTCGTTCATTACTATCGATAAGATCGATCACATCCCTATAAATTAAGTGATGTGCATAAGCGAGAATAAGAATGCTGGAGTGAGACAAAAGCTCCACTGTATACCATTCAAAGTTGCAATATAAAATAACGACATGTTACTCATTCGATAAAAAGAAAATGATTTAAGCAATGCAATCGAATTTGGTAGGTACTATGGGGGTGAAATACTTATACCGTAGACTATTATGTTGCTGAAATTTGACCACACCTTTGTGTAACACATTGTATATTATTCGTAGTCGGTTGAGATGAGTCTACCACACTCACTATCCGATACCTTACTGACCTTACCATCCTGTAGTGCAGATGCCAGCGCGTGTACAAGTTGATCAACGGCTCGTTCCCGCGCAGGTGAGATGTGTCCCTCCCCCTCCCCGGCGCCCACGCCGCCACCCCCACACCCACCCCCGCCCACGCCCACGCCCACGCCCACGCCGTTACACTCCCCCCTCCCCGAACTACCATGACTCGAGTTGCCCAATGACTCTATGCTCACTTCAGACATGCCGTGAAGGGTCTCGCCGAATACCTGTCAACCAGAGCGGAGAACAGCTGTGTAATAGGACTTTATCTTTCTTTGACAACCTACGTGACGCAGTAGCCGAGTAACCGACTGCGAAACGTCAGGCCGTGAGTTCGATCCCCGCACCGAGACAAATATTTGTCTGATCCACAAATATTTGTTTCAAGTCTGGCTGTTGTGAAACCGAAAATCTCTTAGTTCATATTACCCACCGACACAAGATAATCTTATGTTACTGTGGGGTCCAGAATTGTGTGTGTGTCTGTTGGGCATTATTGGGTGTTATTTATTTATCACAATGACGATTTGTGGGTGTGTTTCCAGCGAGATTGCGGCACTAATTTTTTTAGACTTTCAAAATTTATATACATAACAAAATAATATTGCTACATACATGCACGCACGCACACGTACGCGCACGCACACAAGCACACGTACTCGCTTTTAGACAGGGGTTTTTAAAAATCGAATAAATAATACGTTTTCTGTCGATCGTTGTGTAAGTGTGGTGTTAAAAAAGATATTTTTCAACATTTACCTGATTCATCTGATCTGAGGGAAAGTAGTGATGTTTGACTAGTTGTAGTACTTGTCGCCGCCTGCCACCGTTACTGCTTGTAATACCAGCGCACAATAATTTCCTAACCTATAATAACACAAATAATTCAAAATTAGAAATTTTGACTAGGGGCGATAGCCTAGCAGAGAGTGGAACAGACTACCGGCACAGTGGTCTCAGGTTCGATTCTATCTCTCAGGGCACACAGCGACAGCTTCGAAGACTGTAATGAGCTATGACCTAATCCCTCTCATAGGTAGAGAAAGCCAGTCCCCAGTAGTGGAACAGTATATATTATTTGTTTTTTTTTTATAGCAGATATCGGCAAACGCGCAAGTAGGTGACCTAAGACTTAATGTCAGCGTCCGCCTTCCTCCATCATAATTTGACGGTGGATTTGGTATTATATGGGGCGACCCGCTGTCTGGCCCCCACAACCCGCAACGGGAACCATTTTGGCCATAGATTGTGATGATGGTGGACAGGTGATGTTGACTAAAGATGTTGGTGGCCCACTTACACTCCAACATACTATGTACAATCAAATACAAATAACATACATGAGTGCGTTCACGCCTGTAATCCCCGAAGGGGTAGGCAGAGGTGTAACTAGTACACCCACATTTCGCCGAGCGTATCTCCGTCCCACGATGTGATAGAGGGCGAGCCTATCGCCATACCGGGCACAAATTCCAGATTCCGGGCTGATACTGACCATTTCGTAATAGAAAAACCCAATACCACTTTACCCGACCCGAGGATCCAACCCGAGACCTCAGCGTTGGACCAAATCGTAACGTGTACGCATTACAACTGCGCCACCGAGGCAGTCTATGTACAATAAAATACAAATAAATAAATAAGTGTTACCTGATGATGAGCGAGCATTCTGTTAAGTGCAGCTTCCCAATCTCTAGAGAGAGGTGCTAGAGATAATGCAGTTTTACATCCAACTACAACAGCTTGTTGCGACGCCTCCGCGCCTACTGGACCGTTCTGCCAAAAATAATGTTCGTATTAACAGTAACCATCTCACTATCTCCCTCACACGCATGCACTGTAATGGTGGTGACGTCATATAACATGACGTGCATTTGTTTTTTTTTTTAATTTACGACTACACCTTCCACCAAAATTAAATGGCTTTTATATTTTTTTATTTGTAAAATTCCTTCGATTCTGACTAACATAATAATAAAATAAATCGACTAAAATACCTACATATATTTCTATAGGATAATAGGATCATATTTTATATTTCTACTTAATTCATAGTAAATCTTTATAAATAAACTTTATTTTTGGTTTGAATTTCTGAGTGGCGAAGTTTATGAAAATCATATAAAACTAACAGTCTCCTGGTTAGTTCAGACAATGAAATCACTGCTACCTTTAACTTATCATTTACCTGCAACGTATACTGCAGCACATTGTATAATGTGTCTTCGAAGTTTTCCGGAGTGACTTCTTGTAACACACGCTCTTGAGTTTCACTCGATTCACACAACGCACTTACTACTTGTAACTGAAATAATAATAATAATAAATTTTATTTATTTGGAACAAAAACACAATACAACAATCAAACAGTGGAAAACGATGTTAATTCGCTAAAGTAACTCCTCCCAGTGCCAGTAGGTTACAATGTTCCTTAAAATATGAACAAAAATTTGCCAAGACTGAAATAAAGACTGCCTCGGTGGCGCAGTTGTAATGCGTATGCGTTACGACTGAGGCTAACGCTGAGGTCTCGGGTTCGATCCCCGGGTCGGGTAAAGTGGTATTGGGTTTTTCTATTACGGAATTGCTCAGTATCAGCCCGGAGTCTGGAATTTGTGCCCGGTATGGCGATAGGCTCGCCCCCTATCACATGATGGGACGGAAATACGCTGGGCGAAATGTAGGTGTACGGCTACACCTCTGCCTACCCCTTCGGGGATTACAGGCGTGAGTGCGTATATATGTATGTATGAAATAAGGATTTAATAATTTTCAATGCTATAACCGACTAGCTATTTTGTGGTAAAAATCCATGTATCGTATACTTTCCCAACCCCGAGATTGGAGAGATGGTTACGCCGGACTCGTCGGCCTTCCTACCTAGTTCACAGCGAGTAACTACCAGATCGGACCCCAACCAATATACAGACTGAAAACCGTATTCTTCGGAGCAAATGGGACGAGCCCAGGGGGACGCTGGTATACCTGGATTGCTGCGGTAAAGCCCCTGGGTTTTGCCTTTGTGATACATTTACTTTGGTGTTATGAAATATCTCCTCAAAATGATGACGTTTATAGCATAGAATAAGCCCAAATATTATTTATTAAGCATTTACGTTTTTTAGTAGCACAAGGTTTTCGGACTATCTCGGTCCATCTCGGTAATAACCAAAACATGTTGAGGTGGCCTATATTTAACCCTCGATAAAAAATATCACCTCAATGGTCTAGCAGCGTACAATAGAATTTAGAAACCGACGAGATTCTACATTCAAATCTGAGTTGGTGTAATCACAATATATTTGTATCATTTACGATTCGAAGTCCCACATGAGTTGCCGTGGATTAAAATGTATGCCCAGTATGGTAATTATACTCGCCCACTATCACATGGGACGGAAACAAGCACGGTGAATCGTAACAACACTAGTTACATCCTTACCTAACCTTTCAAAGACACATTACATATCAAATCTAAACTTACCCACTGAAGTCCAGCTTTTCCCGGTTCAAGTGCTGGTGGTACTAATAGTCCAGGCAAACCTTCAGTTATAACTGAGATCAGTTCTTGTGGAAGGCGACCCTCGTCTGAAAACAATAATTTGTAGAAGCATCGGCACCGGCATACCTTGATCCTCGTAACAGTTAAGTTATACAATGTGTTACAGAAAGGTGTGGTCATATTTAACGGTAGATACATTCACCTGATAGTGACTGTTTATATACCGGATCTTATCAAAATATAGACATTCTAAATGTTCATGCTAATTTTAGACACTCGATTATCAAGATCGATCACATCACCATAAATTATTTGCATTACCTCTGCAAGCCTAGTAACGGCTTCATTAGTATCAGCTGTTTTATCATTTAGTGTCGTCTAAAGTTGCAAGTCGAATGACATGTCACATATTCGATAAACAAGAAAATGGTTTATTTATGTCCTAGCAATGCAATCGGATTTAGTACTACGTGGGATCGTATACTTATATCGTAGAATATACGTTGCTTAAATCTGACCACACCTTTCTGTAACAGGTTGTAGTTCTGTTTATTGGAATGAAGGAGCGCGGGGCGACGACGTTTTTTTATCCAAAGAGTGCCAACGGAACGCTATTAATAAATAAATAAATACACCCAACAGTCCTGGCCCCACACTAGGTTAACCTGTATCGTGGGTATCAAGAACTACGAGGGACTTGCCAACCCACTACACCCAGACACGAAACAAATATTTGTGAATCAGACAAACATTTCTAGGTGCGGGAATCGAAACCACGACCTCACGCTTCGCAACCGGATACTCGCCCGCTGTCTGTCTGTTTGTCCTACCTTTAAAGGGCTTTATCTTTTGAACTGTAACAAGCTGAAATTTTCACAGTATATGACGTAATATTATGGCGGATATCCTTACAAATAATTTTTAAATATCACTTGTATTTAATGTAATGTAAGGTGTTATGAAACCCTCACGCTTTGCCGTTTTTTTAATAAGCATTAGAGATTAGTTGAATAATCTATACTAATATTATTAATGTGTTTACTTGTTTGTCCTTTCACGCAGCAATGAATCGACATGATTTTTATCATAAAGATAGTTTAAGGACCGGAGACTATGGGTTGGAGGAGACCTACATATTAAAATTATAAACTTTATTGATACATGATCATTTTAATATTCATAAGCAAGACGGTACAAAAATAAAATAAAGAACTAAAACCAATTCATTTTTAATCATTGTAAATACAATATTTTTATTATGGAAAAACCCAACCCTGTAATGAACTTTAAGGAGGTTGATGATGGCTACTCATTTGTCCCGACTCCCACGCATTAAAATAACGTTATGATGCGAATATAAAGAGAAATAAACATAAGCTTACTCCTACAGCAACAATTTTGTCTACAGCATGAATGGGCCGGCTCGTCCGGGTCGTTACCACTGTCTCACAGAAAACTGGCGTAAAGTAGCAGCTTGCTGCTGCGTTTCGTACGGTGAGTGAGATATCCGGAGGCCCAAATTCCCCTCCCCTTCCCAATCCCTACTTATCCCTTTCCTTTAAGGTCGGTAACGCGCCCATGATTATTTTAGTATTGTGGGCGTACATGGGCGGTGGAGATCACTTACCATCAGGTGACCCACTTGCTCGTTTGCCGATTATATTTACCTTTATACTGAGAGACGATAGCAGCAAACAGCTCCAACGCTTCAGGCAAACAGTATCGACTCGCTCTCACGCACAAACATATCAACGGACCGTGGTGACACCGTAAACAGTACAAATCTGCAAAAATATTGTTACACTATACACTGTGCAGACAGAAAACTTACTGAATTTTCAATTAAACTCAAAAGCAAGTCGGGTGTTTTTATTTATTACACTTTTTATACAAAATCATATAAGGTATACCAGAGGTATTATCTACCTGCCGACCTTTGGATGATGCAGAGATAAAGCTTGAACCCTAGGGAAGGATATGTCCTTACATTTTAACCAATAAAAACGTGCAGTTACCGTTGGATGGGAACCTGAAAACCATGTGGGCGGAACCGCGAGCAAAAGCTAGTATACATAGGTGTATGTCGAAGAATAAAGTTCCACCATCCAAGTGCCTCACTGTGAGAAACTAACTCTCTGGCTTACGGAACCACAGCTTCGTGGTCTCTTCCATCTCGGCGAGAACTAAAAAGTTCGCAAAATCTTACTTCTGCCGGACCATCAAGTTGTGGAATAGTTTGCCGGCACACGTGTTCCTTTCTATAATATGGGGTCCTTTAAACGGAGTGTGAAGAAGCAGTTAGGCAGGCCGGCATAATTTTGCCGACCTACGATAGACACATCGTCTGTCGTTGGTCGACAGTATTCTTGGATTGCGCTACACTTAACATCAGGTGTAGCGTAGTCACTTTGCCGAATTAGTATTAAAAAAAACGTATTCCGACCCTGGTGGCATGGGTATCACCATGAGAATTATTCGACCCATACACCCAAGTGCAAGGTGTGACATCGCGCGTGCGAACAATATAGTAAGATGTTCCCGCTACGCGGCCATCTTTTGTCAATATTTAAATAATAGGGCAGTTAAATAAATAAATACACCCAACAGTCACACACATAGTCCTGACTCCACACTAGGTAAACCTGTATCGTGGGTATCAGGAACTACGAGGGACTTGCCAACCCACTACACCCAGACCCGAAACAATTTTTTGGGGATCACACAAACATTTGTCTCGGTGTGGGAATCGAACCCACAGCCTATCGCTTGGCAGCCGGCTACTCGCTATCTGCGCCACGGAGTTGACTTGATATTTTTATTATTTAATCTACGTTACCCAAAACTTAACCCAAAAAAATAAATAGTTCTTTCCACCTGCCCTTATCCCACTGGCAGTGGGGTCGACGCAACATGATTTTAACACATGTTACACAAAGATTTCGCTTATAGTTATTACGACCGTCGACTGCCTGACGTCAACCCCTCTGGGGAGGAAACACCCAGACCCGAAACAAATATTTGTGGACCTCGGTGCGGGAATCGAACCCGCGGCCTCTCGTTTCACAGCCGGCTATTCAGCCATTGCGCCAAGAAGGCTGACGAAGGAAGATTACAATTAGTTTCCTTACCTAAATTAACTAAGACTGTGAGAAATTTGAGAACATTTCTCAAACAATTACAGGCATTCTCTGGCTCGCCCGCGTCGTCCTGACATGCCATGCAAAGATCTTCTACATCCTGCAAATGTGACACATGAGTGTTTTTGATGAGTGGTAGAGCCCCACTGTAGGCACTTGTCTACAGCATGTATGGGCCGGCTCGTTCGGGTCATTACCACTGTCTCACATAAAACCGGCGTAAAGTAGCAGCTTGCTGCTGCGTTTCGTACGGTGAGTGAGATATCCGGAGGCTCAAACCCCCTCCCCTTCCCAATTCCTTAATTCTCCCTTTCCTTTATTAAAGTCGGCAACGCACCCATGATTCTTTTGGTATTGTGGGCGTACATCGGCGGTGGAGATCACTTACCATCAGGTGACCCACTTGCTCGTTTGCCGGCCTATACCATAAAAAAACATATCAACATGTGCGTAGCTACGGTTGGGCTAAGTGGGCCGTTTGCTCCACTCTGTAAACCATTAGAAGTAACGACATATTTTGCACGAGGTCTTACAAAACATTGTTTTTGCTCCGTGATAATCTGATCTTATTGTTTACATTCTCTAGCCCCCCTTGAAGCAAATCTCGCGCCATTCTGATGCAAATCCTGGCTACACCCTTGGTTATCAGTATATTTTATATATTATGAAATGTGTAAATATAGAATGCTGCGCGGCGCCTTATTAGCATTATTTTCCTGGTGTGAGGTTTCCTGATATATCAACGTATCACAGAAAGGTGTGGTCGTATTTAAGGGTCATTACATACACCTTTCAGTGCTTGTTTATATACAAGATCTAATCAAAATCTAGACATCCTAAAATTTCACGCTAATTTAAATAAGTCGTTTATTACGATTAATAAGATCGGATCACATCCCTATACATTTAGTGAAGTGCGTGAGCGAGAATAACACTGCTGGTGTGAGACAAAAGTTTAGCTTTTTATCATATTATCCAAAGTGGATATCGACGTGTTACCTCATTTGATAAAAAGAATATTCTTTATTTATGACAGAGGATATGGTACTACGGGAGGAGGTGAATTTTTATTTTATTTTAATTTGGGGCGTAACAGAAACAATTTAAACATATAAATAATAGAAATATAGTAGTTACATGATCCGCAATAGTTTCCTCAGATTGCAAATAAACTACTAATACTTATATTGTATACTTATATCGCTTAAATTTGACCACACCTGTCTGTAACACATTTTTGTACTCGACTGAATACCGAACACTGGACCCTACATTGAAAAACCGAGCTCTCGTACCGGTGACGAGATTCAAGGATCAGTCAGTGTATCTAGATACTTAATTCTGCATTATATATGAACTGCACTATATTTAACATTAAGGGCAGTGTGGTGGCAAATTAAGATGCGGAGCAATTTTTAAGTATAGAGTACTTAAAACATAAATGAGTAGGTTTACCTTGATAGCTTCTTGAAGAGGTGGATTGTAATGTGGATACGTAAGTACGAAATTGCGCAGGTTTGAATCTGTGCACAGATCATTGATAAATGTATATGCGTGTAGGAGTTGTGTTGCATCTCTTTCACTGAAAATAAATGGATATTGTCATCTTTTGTTCTAAAGTCTTGATCAAGATGGATTGTTTTTTGCGTGATTCGCGGGTAGTAATTAGATTGTAAAACAAATTATCAACATCTTAATAAATGTATACCATACTAGCTTTTGCTCGCGGCTCCGCCCGCGTGAATACTTTTCCGAAATAAAACGTAGCCTATTACCATCTCCAGGGGCCCAACTATCTTTACATCAAAATTCATCAAAATCGGTTGTGATTTAGGCGTGAAAGCGTAACAAACATATAGATAAAACATTTTTTTTCCATAAAAACTATCCTATGTTACTTATTATACCTCGAAGAATATGTGTACAAAGTTTCATGATGATATGTTAAGTAGTTTTCGCGTGAAAGCGTAACAAACAAACTTACATTCACATTTATAATATTAGTATGATACTAGCCCTGTATTAATATTATATACGCCTTACAGCTGGGTACGGGTCTTCTCATGTGAATGAGAGGTGTTAGGCCTTAGTCCACCACACTGAAATAATACAGCTTGGTAGACTTCACATACCATCCAATTCTTATGGAGAACTTTTTCCTCACTTCACCGTTAAAGTGAATAATTAACAATACACATGCAATTTCAGAAAGTCAGTCAGTCGGTCGTTGAGTAACGTTTCAGTATTCGGGCGTAATAGCCATAAAAACTATAATGTATTGATTAGTAGAGCCACGCTGTAAGCAGTGTTGTCTACAGCACGAATGGGCTTGCTCAACCGGGTCGTTACCACTATCTCACAGAAACCTGACGTAAAGTAGCAGGCAGCTATCTGCTGCGTTTTGTACTGTGAGCGAGATATCCGGGCACGAGACACGGGCTGAAGTTGCATCGGGTGGGCGTAGGTGTACATCCCGAGCATAATTATTAGTTTTAAGTACCTATGTATATTATATTTTATGTTTCAATTAATATTTATGTATTATACACATACAAAGTGCTTAACTGTTTTATTTGTACTCATGGTAATTGCCAAATAAAGCTATTTTCTTTCTTTCTTTCTTTCTAACATAAGCAGTGGACAACACTTACCATCAGGTGACCCACTCTCTCGTTAGTCAGACTATGTTATAAAAGCAATGTAAATATTTTACTCACACAATAGCCTTGTTCAATGTACGCATGGTGCAGCATAAATAACTATGTGCGTCTGGTTTTCGCGCCGCCGCACCACGGGTAGCTCCAGATAGACAAAGCAACAGTCTGCATACTTCTACACCACCGTAACCACCATCCTAGACAAATAAGCATTACAACACTGGGATGGAGTAGGTCATGAGTGTTACATCATACAACAGAATGATTATGACTTGTAGTTTTTACGTCGAGCAGATGACGTCAACTCCTCTGGGGAAAAAACATTCAGACCCTAAGCAAATATTTGTGGATGACACAAATATTTGTCTCAGTGCGGGCATCAAACCCGCGGCCCAGTCGATTCTCAGCCGGCTAATACTAATTAAAATTAATGATGGCATGCAATAAAATATAACATAAGACAATTTTTGTGCAGTATATACGTCCCACTGCTGGGCACGGACTCCTCTACTGATGAGGGATTAGGCATTAGTCTTCCATGCTCGCCTAATACAGGTAGATAGACTTCACATACCTTTGAAAGTCTTATACAATGTGCTACAGAAAGGTGTAGTCAAATTTAAGAAACAAAATATATAATCTGATTGCATTACTAGGACATAAATAAAGCATTTTCTTTTTCATCGAATGTAACATGTATGTCAATATTCGACTTGCCACTTTCGACAACACTCAATGATAAACAGTTGAGTTTTTGTCTCACTTCAGCACTGTTTTTCTCGCTCACGCACTTCCTAATTTATAGTGATGACTTCGATCTTATCGATCGTAATAAACGAGTGATTAAAATTTGTGTGTAATTTTATTATTTTAATACACTCACTGTCAGGAGAAGGTTGTGTAACAATCCTTAAATATGACCACACCTTTCTGTAACACGTATAATATTGGCTGATCATCTTTCTTATGTATAATCTGTGTACTTCGAATAATGTTCGGTACAAAACTGAGACATAACTAAATATCGAAAATGACAACTCACTTTCAAACTAATCAAATGCACCACAAAATCCTTAGTGTCAACAGTCCTCATGAGTGCGTATATCGCAGGCAGGTTGCCATAGCATACATTGACAAGCACAGTGAGTGATTTGTGACCGATTGTCCGATGTTGTGGCTCTGTCATAGGCTGTGTTATCCAGTCTGTAAGCTGTTTCATAAGTCCAGATAGATAGGATTCTTGCCAACTTATTTTTATTCCATATGATATGTCCTGTGGAGAATGTTTCAATTTAATTACGTGGTGTGAACGATGTAGACACTTTTGTCTACAGCAGCCTTAAGGGCAGTGCCACTGTACCATGATCCGCAGACCCCTATCTCCACCCTACCGTCATCTGCGGATTGGTTCTACCATTGATTTCATAATTCTCATTTTGACTGCGGCCCCCCTAGTATCAGTTTGCAGACCCCCAATGGTTCCCCAGGTTGGCAAATCCTGATCTACAGCATGTATGAGCTGGCTTTATCATTGTCAAAGGAAACCTAAGTTATGAGAGAGATTTCAGTAGACCTTTCCCAATCTCTATACCTTTTTTGAAGGTTTGCAACGTGACTATGATACTTCTGATATTATGTGTGTTCATGATGTGGAGACCATGTACCATCAGATGACTTACTACAAGGGCAGCCCTTGCTTTAAAAAAGAGTATAATATAATTTATTTTACAACAATTGAGAATAGAAGCATAGAATTTGACATTCAAAATGTTACCAGCTTTTGACCCTATAGCATTTTGTATGCAATAAAAAATATTGATATAAGTACATATTTATCACAGTAATATAAATTTACCTGCATAACAGAGAGAAGTTTTATTTTCTTGTCATTCGACACAGAATCTGATAATAATCTGGCCAGAATTGGCATAAACCTGTAAGAAAATAAAATTTTACACAACTGCTTTGGAAAAACATTTATAGTATCAAATATAGCTAATGCTTATTTAAACTTTATAACATAGTTAATCCAAGGCATAGAACCAATTAGGGTAGTTGACAATTTTTTTTTTATTATTTAATACAATAAGTTACGTTAATAAAAATCTATTGCAGAAAGAATTTTATAAATCGGACCAAAAATAAATAAGTTAGAAGACATTCAAATCCTGTAGTAGGGGTAATTGTCAAATGACAGACAACGCAAACTTTAATGTCACTGTGTAAAATGTTCATTATGGTGCACGCATGCAAGCGAAATAGTAGGATATCCTACTACGGACCCACTGACACTAGGCCATCATAACACCAAACAGCTCACCTATAAGTATGTGTAAGAGCATGCTTAGCATTCGGCTCTATAGAGGCACGTGCCAGAACAGCCACACCAGCCCAGTGTGGCCCTCTTCTGTCACACATCACCCTCCACAACGAACTGAAGAATGAACAGACTTCTGAACGACCAGGGGAGAATATTGAAAGATCACATGATGAAGCAATTAGCTGGAAATATATAAAAGAAAAATAAACACTTGCTATGATAATATTATGATAATCAAATAAAAATCGGCAAGTCACACACATCTTTAACTGGCAAAAATATATTGAGATGCATGAATGTGTAAGCTGTAAAAAAGGTGTGTCTCAATCATAGTTTGTGGCATCCAATAGTCGCTGTTTACCCTTATGCCCATGGGGATTGGGTATGAATGTGTATCATCTATCTATGCTAGATTATTTTATGAGTTAGGTACTAGGTAACATTTATTTATTTATTTATTTAAATATTTTCACTGGCTCCTCACTATCTATTCATTCATGTTATTTATTTATTTATTTAAAATAAATAAATTATTATTATAAATAAAGTATTTGATAAAATATCATTACATTGATGAATTTATATGACTGAAGATCAGAAAATGAATATTATTGGGCTTCAGTTAACATTTCCGTGATATCGTCAATTTTAACATAATCTAGGATACTTCAAGATATAAGTACGATTATCTGACTAGTCCACGATCAAGAATATAAACGAGAATAAAAACGTGGTCTTTATCCAAAGACTTTACTTTACCATAGATGTGAATGAAAACTTACTCCTAAGTACCGAGTCATCAAATTCACAGCAGAATCACTGTGTGAGGCTTCGAATTCCCGCGCAGCCGTCACAAATGCCTTTAAATTAGCAAACTTGCCACCATCCGAAGAGTTATTACTCCAACTTTCGACCCCGTCTACTTCCATCATGAAGAACTACAGTAACTAGGAAATTTTATATAACGTTTGGATAAAATAAAACTCGTTATCAGAAAACTGGTTTTATCACTAACATAGATCCTTTAGATACGTCAATATTTTTAAATATTTACACAAATAAAAATTACAAAATCATGTACCGCATACAAAAATTCAATTTCAACTGTTTTTTGTGTCATACGATTCAACATTCAGTGGCCATTTTGGATGTTTATAAAATATTCGCTTGCGATTGGTTGTTTTGCCACACATAGACAACGTTTTCAATTTTCATTCACGTTCTGTAGCCCTAGGTTTGAGTTAGAAATGTTATCTTGTGGTGCAAGTTTAATAAAATTTATATTGATATTTCATTTAGTTATTGCTATTTATTACTCCACATTGGCGAAATCATCGAAAATTTATGGGTCCTAATATAAAAATAGAATTAAATAGAAAACAGTAAAATAATATTTTGTATGTTTCCGGTTTTTTATGCAATAAAGATAGTGCTGTAAAAGATTTAGTTCATTCACTGTAGTTATGTGAACTATTTAATTAGTTCTTATTCTGATGTCTTATTAGAAGTCGTAATTCTTGCCTATTGGTTAATTTGACTATCAAATAGAAAATTGTGATATTGGTAGTATTTATTAATTTAAATGTTCATTTCATTTAAAGTTCCATTCTTTTGAACTATAAAAATTTAACTAGATCGATCACTATGATTTGGCTAAGTGACTTCACTGTGTTTAGCTTAAAATTAGAATATTTATATCGGTAGAATTCATGTTTTATTTATTGAGCTGCCAGATTCTTTTTAGGATTCATTTATTCTCAATAATTCAATCGTTCAGGGTTATTTCAATCAATCTATCGATATTTGAGATTTCAGTGAGATCTATTTCTTAAGTTCACTTTTTATTGATCGCAGATCGTTGTTTTTGCAATGTGATCTGCTCATTTTGTCATTTTGGTTAATAAAAAAAAATAGAGAAGTCAGCTCACAATAGCCAGCTAAGCGTTTCCTTTTTGTCTCCGTCAGACAAATATTGGTTTATATAAGTGATAGTTTGATTAAATATTTAGTTACTAAAAATAATTACCATTGCTATGTACTTATTTTATTAGTAATGAAATAAGAAAATTATTCTTATAGTTTATTTTTAATTTCAGATTTTAGATCAATATGACTTGATTTATATATATTAAATTATAAATAACGTCCGTCGATTGGTATTTATGTAGTAATATGAGTTTAAATTGAGATAGACTTGGCTAAATACCCTAGATTATATCGAACACCAATACTCTCTTCATAAATTGTACCGATATATCAAATCCTGGACATAAAAAAAGGATTTCTAATAGAAATGTAAATGTTTTTGGGGTGTGCTGTATTAATTAATTTCTAAATTTAAAATAGTCAAATATTTGACATCATACCAGGGGGTTAAGTCCCACAAATGTGACCACATGTGACAAGGACGCGGAAGGTATAAAAAATTAAGAAATTTATGACTTAATTTATGGATGACGCCATTTATATTTCTTTGAAATCAGTGTGTTTGTCAACAGAATAAGTCTTTTCTCAACCAGTTTTTCATGAAATGGTAATGGTTGGTCCAAAAAAAAGCTGCTTAAAAAAATCGTTCGATGATTCAATGGCCACAACTAATTTGCGATCTATAATTATATTATTATTATTCTATTATCATTATACAAAATTAATTTATCTATTATTCATTCTACCAATAATTATAGGGAACGAATCATTCAAAAGGAATGATCAAATCTTTTTTATACGACCCGGGTCAAATGATCGAATCAATCTTAATTGACACAGGTCTAATGAACTATTTTGCCTTTTTGTCAAAAAGTCACCATTTGAATTTCGAAAATTGTGTCAATTCAATTTTGTTATTGTTGATCGTTGTTGATTGTATTGTATTTACATAAAAATTACATTGGAGGATATTTCTCTATAATATAATGGGCGTAGACGTAGAAACAATTTCGCCTGGAAATGGTTTGTATTTAAATAAACATCATTATTTATTTAACCTCTACACAACATATATTTTTATTTCTTGCGTACATATTATTTCCAATAGGATCTACATACCCGAAACCAGGGCAAACTGTAGTCGTGCACTACACAGGAACGCTTCAAAATGGCACGAAATTCGATTCTTCAAGAGACAGAGGTCAACCATTTAAATTCACTTTAGGCAAAGGCGATGTAATAAAGGGATGGGACCAAGGTTTGGCAAAGGTGAGCATTAGAAACTTTTATCTCCATCCTAATTAGGGATAAATTTAAGATAATGGCCGTAACTATTGACCAGACTAATGTTGCTCAGAAAAATTTGGAAACCAAACTCAAATAATAGAAACAGGTAAGGAGACAGAAAGATAATTATATCCCCATTAAAATCAATACATTGTGGCACACACCTGCTGTGTTTTTAAGTGTGCATTGCATGACATGTCCTTCTTCAAACAAGGCTTAAAAAAAGTATTTCCACAATAGACAACGGCTTGGCTGTGCCCCTAGCATTGCCAATGTCTATAGGCGACAGTGACCACAAACCATCATTGGGCCGTCGGCTTTTTTGCCTTCGAAAGCAATAAAATATATGAGGTAGGTAATCAAATCCTAGACATATTATATTTGGCTTAATAAAATGTAGAAAGCACAACTACCAGATGTGGCAAAGAGCAAAGCTATATTTTATGTTAATTGGTTATAGCACTGTATGCATGGTGTATGCATTATCTATATTACCTTTTTTATCTTTGACTCAACATTCAAAACACTTTCAGATGTCAGTTGGTGAAAGAGCTAGACTTACCTGCTCTCCAGACTTTGCTTACGGTTCCCGAGGCCATCCTGGCGTGATCCCACCAAATGCAACCTTAATATTTGATGTTGAGTTACTGCGTGTTGAATAAATATACATTTGTTACTAATATGGCTCGTGAAGTTTGTGGGATTGGGTAAATGGTAAGTTTATAAAGCTAGAAGTTTTATTTATGTACTCGTATGGATAGAGGCCAGTTGGTAGATATGGTGGGAATAAATGCCCCAGGATCCTATACTATAAAATTATATGAAGAAACTAAGTTCGGAAACATAGACTTAGTGTAGTATAGAATATCCAACTCAATGTACTATACTATACATATTTCCAATATAAAATAAAAAATACTATGACTAATATATGCCGAGGGTAAACGCACATATAAAAGATTGTTTTTTTTATTGCTACATGGTATGTTGGAATATTAATGTACATAATGACAGTCTCCGTGGCGCAGCGGGCGAGTAGCCGGTTGCGAAGCGTGAGGCCGTGGGTTCGATTCCCACACCGAGACAAATGTTTGTGTGATCCACAAATATATGTTCGGGTCTGGGTGTTGTGGGACCGCAAGTCCCTCGTAGTTCTTGATACCCACGATACAGGTTTACCTAGTGTGGGGTCAGGACTATGTGTGTGACTGTTGGGTGTATTTATTTATTTATTATTTATTTATAATTAATTTTTTCTGGTATTCAACAATGAATAGTATATAATCAATCAGTTTCTCATAATATATGCCTTTACTTACAGCTTCATCTTAGTGGTAGTAATAGCTATTCTTCACCTACTTTTCTCTATGTATGTTACTGAACTTTGTTGCGGATTATAGCATAGGGTCTATGAAGTGTTTTAGAATAATAGCAAACTAAAGGATCTTACCAAATATTAATGTATGTTATGATTCAAAGTTCAAACTTCAAATGGAAAGGCTCTTAGAATAGAATAAGTCTCGAAAACCATTTATTATGGTAATACAGTTTTGCAAATCTTAAATGATGTGCTTTTTGAGTCCTCACACAACTCATTTTTTTATTAACTTGAGTGTCAAACGTCTTTTGTAATCACAACTACATTTACAGATGAGGAACCGAAGACCATTTAACATTATAGCTTTAAATTTGATAGAAAAAGGGGGACACCTATCCCAATGTTAAATAATTACTTCGAAGTGGCCTTTGCTTAACTTTAAGTGGCTTGAAGAAATTCTGCTTGAATTCTAACATTGCAAAACTGTAAAATAGTCCATAGGACAATAGAAGAATAGGTATAGAAAAACTAAAATTGCGTATTTAATTGTAGATAATAAAAATATCAGCAATTTTTTTACGATGTTATTGTTTACTACCCACAACTCTATTTTCGTTTGCACAAAAATATAATTATTATTATTTAATATATGTATTATAATAACTTAAGTCATGGTTTGGGACTTACTATATGTTAAAGGCGTGAGCTAATGTCATCAATTTTATACACAATCGTAAATACTTGCATTATGTCATGCTTTAAAAAACTTAATACTCCATTTGAATATATATTTTTAAAGATAATTCATTATTTTGTGTATTAATGTGTGTAGTGAATGACAGCATGTGCCTGTCACTATTGACATTTATAGGGTGATGGCTGACTGGTTGCTGCGTAGAGGAAGATACTCAGTCAACGGGTTGCTGTCATAAAATAATAAAATAAAAGAAGAAATGACTACAATAATATCATTTAAATTATTTGCTTTGGCAATCTTCAGATATTTCGAAATTATTGATAGAAACTGATACACCAATATATTGTGTACTTATTATCTGTTGAGTGACTCACCTGACCCAAATGGCCAGCCATTCTTTGTATATTCATACTAATCGTAGGATATTGTACATTATAAAATATATGTGGCAGTACAGTAGCACAATTTAAATTATGCGCTTCTGCAATGTATTGGCCATTTATTGAGAAAGCCACTATAACATAAAAAAGTGAAAATTTCAGCCAGTTAAATGATAATGCCTGACATTGACAGTGTAGGGTTGTGATGGAGTTTTGGTGATACCATTTCGTTACAGAACTCTAAAATTAAGTTAATATCATTTTAATGGTGAATGTTCTACAAAATAATATTTGGTGTCATAAAAATGATTAACTTGAAAGTTGCTTGTTGCATATCTACATTCTAAATTGTGCTAGCTTAGAATGTATCAATGTTTTGCTAACTTGTTAACATGGTACTGAATGAAATAATGTATTTAATAAACTGTTTATTAAAAATATTTTTTTATTTTACAACCTTCACCTAACTTGTAATAAATATAAAAGACTATGTTTAAAGCTGTGGTATTCACTATTGATTCATATAGACTATGTATGATTAATAGATGACAAAAGTATTATATATAGTATGTTTGTAAATTTCAATGCACATATTATATCTATTGTGTGTTGCACATTACAAGTTGTGCTAAATGTGTGCATGTGATGTAGTAATATGACATCTATTAAACAATCTATAATCTGCAGTTTCACCTTATTTAAACCCAACACATTCTTTTATTAGTCACCAGGATAGTAATTCATAAGAGGAACCACACTATTTTTTGTAAAAGCAGTCCTACAAAGTGCACAACTCTCTAATGATCCATAGCAACACTGCATGCAAAATATATGTCCACAATGTAGTACACAAGGCTGTACCATTTCCTCCAAGCATGCTACACAGGCTTTTCCATTGTCTACCTCATTAGGAATCTCCCTCATCTGTTCTATATGTTTTTTTGCCATGTAAACACTTTGTCCACAAGATATAAATGCATGCAGAAGTGTTACAATGCCTAATAATCTCAAATGGGCGTAATATGCTGCTGCAGCAGGTCTTACGTGGACATAGTCTATGCCCGTAACAGTCTTACCTATTTGGAGTGGACCTCCTCTGATATACGATAGTGCTCTATGGATGCTCTCTATCTGTGGTACAATGTTGTTCAATGTTTTCACGATAACCAAAAATAAGTTCTGCGCCTCAGGTGTTAATGAACCGTTTTGTTCGATCTGTTTTTCTAGTCTTCGGAGGAGCCTACGGGTTATAGACTCTCCGAACGCTGATAAAATAATGCTGGCCAGTCGTGCGCAGTAAGTAGGCAGTCGGTGGTAACTTTCATTAACCTGCACGATACCGGAATATTCTTCGCCTAGTGTTTGCAGGTCTTTTAACGTTGTGAAAGACTTGTAAAATATAGATGAGGTAGGTATTGCCTTTGCTGCATGTTGCGGAGATAGAAGTTTGGCCAACTTTTCGGCTAGTTCCTTTTCATATTGGTCGTCTTTCTGCCATGCTCGAAGTACTTCAGCAGGTTGTGCCACCGGCAAGGCCATTGCGGCTATACACAGCTACTATAGAGATGCGGCTATAAGAGACCTTTAAATGACGCTTTTAATTTGTAAAATTATCAAATAAATCACCCGACAGTCTTATCGTTGTTGTTTTGCACCGATAACGTTCCAGTTACACTCAGCTGTCAGTTTTTTTGTGGGTTTCAGTATCATAAAAATTGTATTACATTTCTCGTTTTCTGCTCGAGTTAGAGCGAGATGAGACAGCATGGTATTCGACACGATTCGGTAAATATTATATAAAAATATTGGTAAAGCTTGGCAAAAAAGAGTATGACGCGGTGAAAATAAGAACTAAAACTAATTATTTGTGGCAACACTATTAGACTTGTCATTTCTGTCAATACAATGTCAATGTCTTTCTCTTATACAATGACTTAATTTTTTGATACTTGAGACTTGAGTTCATGCATGTTTGGTATTTATTTTAGGTAAATCAGTCAATACTATAAGAAAAATTGTTGAAGAAGGTGAACAATATATCCAAAGGCAAAAGATATATAATGTGCATGCTGGTAGTGAAAAGGGGTTTGTGCCCAATGCACTTCTAATTTTCAGTGGCACAAACAAAAATGAAGATTATCTGAAATGAACAAAGCAAACTTTACAAAATGGGTTACTGAGAAATTAATACCTAATTTAACAAAACCTTCCATTATTGTAATGGACAATGCACCTTACCATTCGGTAGTTGTCAATAAGGCACCAACCAGCGCAACAAAGGTTGCTGATGTAAAGCTGTGGTTGCTTCAAAATAATATATCTTTTGATGAAACGATGCGCAAACCTGAATTATTAATGCTGGTGAAACGAATAAACCAGAGGTCAGTTATGAAATAGACCAACTTTTGGGGGATCATGGTCACACTGTGGTACGGCTTCCACCATATCATTGTGATCTTAATCCGATTGAATTGATATGGTGAATTGCAAAACATAAAATTGCCTCGGTCAATGTAGGGTCCATTGACATAAAGGTAGAGATCTAGTTCATAATTATTTTTTATTAATTTTATTAACTTGAACTCATAATTAGTAATATTTTACTCCCAACAGATGGCAGCTGAACAAGCATTTCTACCTATTACTGCTGAAGATTGGAGGAATTCATGCCATCATATTATGAAAATTGAAAAGGAATATTGAACAATTGGTTATTAACCTCAGAGAAGACAGCAGCAGCGACACTGCTTCAGAGTCAGGTGATTCTGTTGTTGCAGGAACATCTAGCCCAGACACAATACAGTTTTTTGGGGTACAATACTTAGATGAAAGTGTTTTAGAATCGGATTATTTTATTAGATATTTTGTATTATTAAAATAAAATTATGGAGTTATAAAAATGTTTAATTTGCCTAAATGTTTAATATACGATGAACGGATATTTATACTACAATAGTATTTTCCTACGATGATTAGACCTGCTCGAATCTCCTCGCGAGAATAAGAAGGGCTAATAAATTATTTGAAAACACATAATTCCGTGAGTGAGCACATGCTCCTATATAATATTATTCATAATTCAATAGACTCAGTACCACTTATAAATTCAACTTATCAAAGACCTAGTGCAAAGAATAGTCCTCTTTTCGTTTGTATGTATTATAAATCGCTTTGTTCTTTTATACAAATAATATTTAGCTGACGCTTGGAAATCATCCCTAAAGGCTCAGTGGGTAAACAACAATAAATGAACAAAACTGTGAGTTACATCAAACAAGAGGTTTTCGTAAAAAATATTTTATCAACAAGTTAACTCATTGAAAAATAACAAGTATCTAAACACTTTACGTCGTAGTATACTGTGTTGCCATATTAATATTATATTAGACTTTGGCGCCCTCATTAAATCCACACTCTTTTTTGCCAAGCTGTATTTTTTTTTATAAAGTTCGTCAAAGGACAGACTATAGTTTTTCTACCATACTGCCTAGGGTGTTTTAGATATTATTATGTTTAAACTGTAAATATTTCGTCTACCTAATAACTGTTTTTTTTTTATAAAACAAATATTTCTTCATACACTTTTATTACAAAACTTACAATAACAGTTCCATTGTATTTTACAAAAACAATTTCATCACATTATCAGTACATTGAGTCTTTAACCACTAGAAGAACATGCTAACAGCAGGGGATCTTCCCGGCCTGCTAAAAGCCCACCAGGGGCGCGGCGGTGATCGTCAGAAGAAGTGATGGTACGAGTATGCGTACGTGTGTCAAGTCCTTCGGCGCTTGGCGGGAGTGGTTGCAGGAGGCGTTGAAGTGTTTGTTCGACGTCGGCCGCGACGAGAGCCGCCGTCTTCATCTATCAGTGGGGAATCCCATGCTGTTAGAAGATAAAAAATACAATAAATCAAAATATTTAAATAAAGGTGACCACAAACAGAGACACTACATTACAATTTCCATGGAACCCTCATCCATCAAGTTTAGATAATTCGTAATTAAGACTCGAACACATCCATTGCACAGTCGTCACACATCCCAATACTTGATTAACTCTGTGAATTCTTGTTTTTGACTGTCTTAAGTTTTTAGTTTTCTTTTTTGTAAGTGATTCCACAAAACATAAAATAAAAAAAAACTTAAAGTCCGAGGAATATGAGACATATCTTACTTTCTTCCCCACATTATTCTGCGTCGATTAGAATCGGTCTCGAACCCATACCACCAGCGGTTTCGGAGGAGATAGTGTGACAAGCTTTTGGCAGCAGCGGCAGCGCCAGTTACTTTTTTTTTTATAGAGAGACTAGCAGAATTATTAGTAAATAAATACTACATAAGTATCATTCATATCATTTCTGGCCATACATATTGTGTAGGAATACAGAATATGGGATATACATTTTTACCTGCAACAGAGCTGACTTTAGTCTTATGTGTTTTCTCTCTTTGTGACAATGACTTCCTACTGGATGATCCGTCACGTGGACCAGATGCGTTGGAATCGCGAGAATCTCTTCTTCTATCTGTAAGCACATACTGTTCTGTTTAGTATTCCATTTTCGAGAAGCTGTTAATAAGGGCTTCACTTACAGGAAATATTTAATGGAGATTTATTAATTAATGGATCAGTTTCTAAGGTTTATAAACTGTGTAATGACATTTACTTTACAATGTTTGAATAACTTGTTAAGGGTCAAATTGTTTGACAAAAAAAAACAGCTTAAGGTCAGTGCAAATTTTGGAAAATGAGGACATACAAGAGACCTGTGTCTTTGGTGAGTGGCCAAACTGAGCCAGTCTGTCATTGTTGCCTCACACAATACTTGAAGGACCCAAAGATTATACTACATGAATATTTTAGAATCTCACCATAATCTTTCTCAGATTTGATACTCAGAGTGTCAGTGGATGCATGTGAACTCCCACTTTCTTTTCTTGATTTGGTAGCCATAGCACTGACTGTATCCTTTCGACTGCCTATTAAAACCAAACAATTAATTTTATTGGCATAATAAATTGTATAGAATCCAGTGTACTACTTATGACATCTCACAAGGTGGAATGGAACTAAAGGTCATAAAAAAAGGCTAATAGATCTACCTCATGTGGCTGTGACTGATTATTGCCTTTGAGTGCTGGTAAAAAATAAAAGATACACATAACATAGGGTCACACACAAAACTAGAGTGAAGGTGGAGGCATCACTTCTAATATCTATAGCTCTATTTTGTTAGTTTTCGGTCTATCTTTCATTCTATAAGCGTAGTTCAGATACCCTTGGGCTTTATGGATGAAAGAGAGATCAGACCACAAAGAATAAGAAAAGTGATAAAAAATAGATTCAGTCATTAGAAATGTTAGAATTTACTGTTAAAAATATCCAAATGAATGAACACACTGCCTGTGTTAGTGATATTCTAAAAACCTACAGTACTGTTGACAGTACAGTAGCCGGCTGTGAAGCGAGAGGCCATGGGTTTGGTTCCCGAACCGAGACAAACGTTTGTGTGATTCACAAATGTTTGTTTTGGGTCTAAGTGTTGTGAACTTGCTGTAGACAAAACTGTCTACAGCATGGCTCTACCACTTATTATGATCTACCACCGACATGTTTAATTTTACTTGAGTGATGGTGAAAAACCAATATTGTCGATCGCATAGTTGTAATCGTAGTACTTATATACTGTACCTTCATTGTCATCAGTTAATATCACTTCCCTACATTTTTGTTTCATCATCGTGCCAAACTCACTTTCCGGTAAACTGAAAGGTACTTCGTGATTCGGAAATGGAATCGGTTCTGTGTCGTCCAGCATAGCAACATCGTACAAAGTTTCTAAATGCTTCCATATATCTTTAGTAGAAATCTCCTTTGTTATCGAATTAGATAGTTTTTCACATATACAGGCCATCTGAAAATGTTTGTTTATTCCGACCGGTTTGTGGTTAGCCATCGCGTAAAATAATTGTATTTCCATATCGACGTCCCATTGCACTGCATCGCCAGTTTTAACATCTGTTTCTTCCTCGCTAGACACCATATTTATCAAACAATAACAATTGAGCTCAAATATTTTTTTCTTAATCAAAACATCAGTAAATTATTTTTTATTTTTTTGTTTGTTTGTTCCTTATGGAACCGGCTAAGATCAGAGACCATGCTGCCAAGTCATTAGTTATATTCTTTCTTATATTCCAAGAACGATGAAACGGGGGTGTGGCCGGTTTAAAGGTCTTGTTGGAGTTTTGGTGTTAATTCCTTTCAGGTCAATGCTTCTTAGACGACTTTCTTCAAGCGGATCGAAAGCACAAGGTCTATCAATACCCTTGATCAAAAATTACCTAAATTCCCTATTTTTAATGTTTCCATAAGCTATTCATCATCGTAAATGATAATTGCACAAAACCACACCACTTTTATACAGCAAACACAACTTTAAACTAGTTTAGGAAATGGTTAAAACAAGAGAGCCACCGCACTGTCAGAATTCCCGCCAAAACCCCCTCAGTAAATTAATAAAATTCTCTTCGGTCATTTTTTTTATGACCCGTCTTACTTATTTTTTAAGATAAAAGAAGGAAAATTACCTGAATTCACTTATTTCAATGTTTCCCATACATCACCGATCATTTTATTATACAAATCCACGCTACTTCTATACAACAAACAACTCTAAACTAGTTTAAAAATTATTTAAAATAAGAAACTCAAACTTTGGTAAATTATGGGAATTATTCAGTCAAATCAACTCAAGTCCCAGAAATGAGGAATGAAACAGAACTATCGTTATGACGGGATTCATAACGACGAGCTACGATATATAATTATTTTTACACCAGTTGAGATGACTTTTTTTGTTGAAAATACCAATCTCATTTGGAGGTTTATTACGTGAGAGGGTTTAGAATACAAAGAGCATACAATCGGTTACAGATTTCTCCAATACAAATAAAAACAATCCCTGATTGAACGCTAAATTCAGATATTTTAATTTTATAATAATGAACGATGAAACAAACGTCTTCGGAAGTAAGTTCACATGTCCATGGTTTAAAAAAAACGTTAACTATGAATCCATTCGAAAGACCGAGTCATAGATAAAATAGTTCAAGTTTTACATAACAATAAAACTTGTATTATTATGCAGAGACGATGCACAGCATCTGTGAGAGCGCGTCCACTTCCCTTGTAGCATTTCCGGTCAATTTCTAATGTTTCCGTTCCGTTTCAGCCAATCAGCGTTAAGTAAAATGTCACGTGGTCACAGGGGATCGCTTGCGGTGCGCTTGCACCATCTTGCTTCATAGAAGTCTCTCACCAGGAGATCTTAATGGGATGCTGTGCATCGTCTCTGCATAATAATACAAGTTTTATTGTTATGTAAAACTTGAACTATTATTTGGCATGTGACGATGCACAGCATCTGTGAGAGACCTGTTTATAGCTCCTGGTGACCACGCTACGACGCTATGTGATGAAGATTCAGATTAAAATAAAAACATATCTGCAACTGAAATATATAAGAAATAATATTGTGCTTTCCTTATAAATCATTAATGATGATTAACACTTAACACTATAAATATGCGCTATAAGCTTTTAGAATGCTTTAAGTATTCGTGAACAGAGATATGAATATCAATTTATAATTAATCAATCTATGGAACTGGTTCAAAGTTTAGCAAAGGTCTGATTCTGATGGCTAAGACCCACCTACCACTAATTTGCTTTTGATAAAACTTCGCAAAGGTATTTTGTCTTTGCCTGTTACCCCGAGCAAGGACTTTACCCAATTTCCTATAATTGTTTGCGAGACACCCTGATTAGGGCCTCGTATTGAAATAACTATGGCATTATTGCATTTCACAATACGTTATTCGGTCCCCAATTTGGTTACTACGAATCCAATAATTAGGGCATACATTACTATTATTTACTATATTTAATATCCAACCCGATCATTGCCTGTACAAACATATTGTATCAGTCATTGAACCAAACGATGGGTTTAATGTACAGTAATTTCTCTTCTCACCATATTCAAGAGATTTTTATGTGTGAGCTCATGTGCAAGCCTTCCTGACGCTAGGAGGAGCACATGCTAATTTGGCCAGTTCGCCGGCAACTAGTCAATTAAGCCGCTTTGAATCAAATGTTCTCTACTTTAGGCCTTCGAAGTGAAATAGCTTTCAATATTACTGTAATCCAAGAAATGCTAGTTTACATTTTAATAATTATTAGCTCGTTCAAAACTTAAAACAACTGATTTGTGCTACAAAATAGTAGGATAAGCTAGTAACATTTTTACAAGAAATAGATGGCCCAAAAATTTAAATAAACCTACACTACTCTGATGTTTATAGGCAAAATGATTCGTTCCACATCACCTGATTCATCTATACAATACTGGGTATATTTGTGACGAACATCCTCCTCAACAAAATCCAAGTAAAGATATTCCGGTTTCAGACCACTCTTAGTGACATTATTACAACTCCAATTTTCAAGAGTTTAAAAACTAACAGTCCTACACTTGAGAGGACGGTAAATCGATGGTCTGATATATATTTAGATACCTGATCCCACTTTTGGATTTTTTATCGATGTGCCGCGTGACCGACGATGTAGATCTAGTAACCGAAAAACTTTCTTCCGCATTGACGTTACCTACTTACTAACACCCCTTCCGCAGAGTCCGTCGTCACGTATTTCCTTAATACCATCGCGATTAGGTCTATCTGAGGAATACCGACCTGATGGAATATTTGTGTAAAAGCTAGTTGAAGAATTTGTCAATCGGACCTGTACGTCCTTTTCAGACAGTCTATCCGCAATATTGTTGAATTTGTCTAGAATGTACTCAGCAGAAACTGAAATACACCATTTATCCAACAGTGTCAAGCGCTGGGAAGTCATCCCGAGTATAACAATGGATCGCGTCCCACCATCTTTCTGTACAAACGAAACGACTGTGCGATGTCCAGCCGTAGCGTAACATGGCGACCCGTATAAGTAGTCGTTGAATCGCTTGAAAACTAATTTCCCATTCGATTAATATGAAATAAAAATAACCATATTATTAATTTTAATTCAAAATTTAATAGTTCCCACTAGTGGCCACTGATACTTGACGTATGGAGGGCAGACGAAAACTGTCATCGTTTTATTTAATCATTTATTGAAATAAGATACACCTCTGGCTTATCACTATGCACTTATACTATAATTTAAATTCACAGTACTTATTATTCTATGTGAGTCGTCTTTTAGAGTATACAACAATAGAAAAGAAATATGTTTTAATAGGTTTTAGAAAACTATTAAAACTTGTACTACGCCTACTGATATGCTTCAATGCATCCAGGATTGCAAACAATTCCTTATTGCAGTGCCTGACGTTGTGAGGTAGTCTAATTGTGCTCCCCACCCGTAGTAAGATGCATCAGTGATTACCCACCGCTGTTTGGTGGCAGAAATAGACTAAGCTGTACCAAACCAGACGGCGCCTCGCAGTCTGGAAAGTTTTCTGGGGAACCGTTGTAGGTGACGGCTGTGTAGGCGCCTTCTTGGTTGAAAATTTTAGAGTTGATGGTCCGCCCCAGTGTCTCGAGTTTCCAGGGGTATATTTACCTATGACTGCAGCAGATTTACCAACTGTCCCACTATCAGGAATTCGTCCAAGTAGACGATTATCCACATTCCTTATTTCGTCAGCTATGAAAAAACTCTTTGGTGCGCATAACAGTCCGCACTCAATCATCTGGAGACACCAGTCTCAGAGATCGCTGATGACATTCTGCAGAAGCATTGACGACAAAAGGCCGAGTCACAGACATCCCGAGCACACATTGATGGTATTCCATAACTACCTCAATTAATTGCGACATGCCGGTTGACTGATTGGTATCCGACCGGCGCGGCATAGTATTCTCTGTGATGGGTAGACCAACAGTTTTTAGAGATAAATGGCAGGCGCATTCTCGTTATCGATTCGAGAAGGGTAAAGTTGTATTGAGACCCTCTATTACGAAATGCTCAGTATCATCCCGGAGTCCGGTACCTATGCCCGGTATGGCGATAGGCTCGCCCCCCATCACATCGTGGGACGGAGACACGCTCGGCGAAATGTGGGTGCACTAGCGACACCTCCGCCCACTCCTTCGGGGAATACAGGCGTGAGTGCGTATGAACCGGCGTAGTAGCCTCTGTGATGGAGATCAGCAGAGGTTTGGAGGTAAATGGCAGGTGCATTCTCGTTATCGATTCGTTATCGATCCGAGAAGGGCCAGGAGCCCAAAGCGCCAGGCCACTCCCTGCGATACGCTCACAGGAAGCCTCCGTAATATCCGTTCCTGCATGGACGAGTTACTGAGTTATTGATCGCCTTTTGTTTGTCTGAGCATTCCTCACAAAGAATTACATGTATCTTGCAGGAAAATGCTTGGCGATATAGATTTGAGTTCGCGTTACGATTAAGCTAAATCCGAGGTCCCGGGTTCGATCCCCGGGTCGGGGAAGGTCCTACGGAGCCCAAAGCGCCAGGCCACTCCCTGCGATACGCTCGCAGGAAGCCTCCCAAAATCCGCTCATGCGTGGTCGTCTCTCGGTTGTACCAAGGTCCAATTCACTTATCGGTGCCACTTGTTATCCGGAGGACGAAATAATCCCGTTCCCAATCCGATTACTATTCCTTTCCTTTAAGGTTGTCAACACGCCCATGATTCTTCTGGTATTGTGGGTGTACATGGGCGGAATACATATATTTGTAGCTAAGACTGATTAACATATATCTGGAGCTTGGTTTGACAGCAACGCTTAGAGAATGCTAGAAGCTATGCTGTATCCAGGGAGCTTAACATAAGCCACTCGAGTTAACTTGTTCACACTCTTTAACGTGAAATAGTACAAGTTTTACGTAACAATAAAACTTCTATCATTAAGCAGAGACAATGCACAGCATGTGTCTCGCAAGTTCTTATTAGACAACTCGTTCAGCAAACGCTCCCGATGATTTTCTATCTACTCTGCTCGTTTTCCGCAAACAACGTACACCACTTCTTCCTTATTATGACATTTTTAAATCAGGTTAGAATAACCTAGATATTTTGTTAAACACGGTCGAAGGTGATAAAAACTGTGTTCGAAGCAGCTGCCCAACCGACTATTTGTTGTAAATTATAATTTAGGAATTCACGATGTGCAAGTAGGGCTTTGATTAGTGCCTTCACGATCCTCTCTGAATTAACCATGTAAAAGATTAAAAATTGTTAGGGGTAAGAACCCGTAACAATGTCTCAATGATGAACCCCGGCGGTGCATTATAAGTTTTTAGGGCGTCTGAGTACAACACATTCCTCCAAACCGAATTGCCAATTTGTTGGAGGACTTGTGAGTTGCTTTACATGATCATATTAAATAAGCCCAAATTTAACTGCAGTGCATCAACCGGATAATTAGCGATAACTGCGGCAAGCCGATTAAATATAAAAAACGTTGCATACTAGTGTAGGGCAATAGCATAGATGCGTCAGTCGCGGGTACCCGCGAGACGTGTTACGATCCGCCGTGGACACCGAACCGTATTTATGCAACAATAAAGCTCACTTTATAAGCTAAATATTCAATTTGTGACTTACCTACCACGTCGATTTCGCTTTACCTGAGTCTGAAAATATTCAGATATCTGCGAAGCTTGAATCGCTGGAGACGCTCAACGTCGAAGATCGTCGCTCGCGCAGAGTCGGAGACCTATCCTGGCGCTCCAATAGCTATTAACGGCAGCAGTAGCGGCGCGGCGGTGCAGCGGCGCCGTCGTCAACCGTGCGCCCGGAATCACCATACTTGTGATTACTCATAACTAAACATTAGTTAACACTACCCACCGAAACACTGCTTTTTCCACTGCCGATATCACTATTTATTGATACTAAAAAATGTAGTAACTATATTTTTAAGCAAAAAATTGACCATTATAATTAAAAAATTTAAATATAATTATGATAATTTATTTTGCAATTATCAAAATCAAATATTATTTCGCAATCGATGTTGCTTCTTTCAAGAAAAATGACGCTATGAAGCAAGATGGTGCAAGCGCACCGCAAGCGATCCCCTGTGACCACGTGACATTTTACTTAACGCTGATTGGCTGAAACGGAACGGAAACATTAGAAATTGACCGGAAATGCTACAAGGGAAGTGGACGCGCTCTCACAGATGCTGTGCATCGTCACATGCCAAATAATATATAGTTGGGAAAGAGTACTATTTTCAAATTCATTCACTCATTGCTTTATCAAATTGTCAAATGTGAAATTGGTGTTTTGCGAGTTTAATTTTAGTTAAATTCGTTCTATTTCATAATGTTTGTGTTCTTTTTTCCTATTTGAACTCAATATTTATGTATATGTGACTATGGCAAACCACTACGAAGTGCCCAACTGGTATGAGATTTGTTTATAATTCATATAACCCTACAGTTACAAATTGTGCCGGCCGTCGCTGTAAGCCAAATTTATCGTGATTTTACATGTATATTTTATAAATTCATTGCTTACTTATAAAATAATATATCAATCAATAGACGTCCGACGGTTGCATCTAAATTCGCGGGGTAATTCAACATTTCAAATCTAAATCTAATTGTCTCGGACCATAACGCATTTAACAGTTTATTGGTAACGTACATACATTACATAGACTCACGCCTGTTTCCCATAGGGGTAGGCGGAGACAACGAATTTCCAATTGTTACGATCCTTGCGCATCTCTGGCATTCTTCACTCTCATAGATTTTTTCATACATGCACCTCGTTTAGGGTTGTCCTGACCTTGCCTTCTCGAGAATCTCTCCAAATTTATTTAAAACCACGAATTTTTAAATCATTACCTACCTCTGCCGATACGATGTTGTGGGACCGCAAGTCTCTCATAGTTCCTGATACCTACAATACAGGTTTACCTAGTGTGGGGTCAGGACTATGTGTGTGACTCTTGGGTGTATTTATTTGTATTTATATATTAATTTCTTGACCAACTTGTACATCGCTCCCCTTATGTACCTTATTACATGTAAACTTAAAGTAACACCATAAGTGTTCATATGTGTAATTTATCTTGTATCCTTATTGGAACAGAACTGTTGCGAACACAAAACTTATTTCGTTTGGAGGTATATCTATTAGCATTAATGATCATAAATAAATAAATTTGAATTTGAAACACAAGCCTGTTACATATAAAAAATGTGGAGATGTGTACAATGAGAAAAATATAATAAATGTTTTGAAATTTTTTACCTAGGTGGTAGGTCCTTCTTATGCGAGAGACCGTCTGGTTAGGTACCATCGCATTGTCTAATTTTGCCACGAAACAGCAGTGTGTAAGGATTGTTTTTTCGCTTACCCTCAGACGAGCGTCTTGCTTGTTTCATTCAAGATAATAAAAAAAACCTTAATATTTTTCCTTCAGGGCAGGGAAGCCACCAACAGGCCTACACTTGGATGTGTTGAAAGGTGACAAATTGATTCAAAAACTGATGCTTGATGAGAAGAAATGCTATCTGTTTGGACGTAATCCACAAATGAATGACTTTTGCATAGATCATGCAAGTTGCTCAAGAGTTCATGCGGCTTTCGTTTATCACAAACACTTGAATCGGGCATTTTTAGTTGATTTGGGCAGTAGTGAGTATATTATGATTATTAGTAATTAAAAGCAAGTTTTTTGAACCGTAAAGCTGTAGACAGTTACCTTTAGCATGTATGGGCCGGATTTACCAGGTTAATCATTGTCTCACAGAAAATTGACATAAGGTAGCTAGCTGCTTTGAATAATGAGGCATTTGGTTGCCCAAATCCCCCTCCCCTTCCCAATCCCTTAATTGCTTATAACCACAGCCCATTTGTATTTATGGTGGGGACGTCTGCGAGTAGCACGAATGGGTGATCAGCTCATTGAAGTTGAACCATTTCACCCTTAGTCCCTGAGCTGCCGCCCATGGGCACCATTAACAGTAGAGGAATTGAGGTGTCTTGTTGGCCTTTGAGGAAAGATTAGGCACTTTTGTGTGAGTTATAACTTCAGAACAGCGGAGCTATAACTTTACATCGGTTTTCTGTGATTCAGTGGTATTTGTTAAAACTCGATTATTGTTATTATGTGAAAATCTGTTGATTATACTATTGTTAGAATGCAATTGTTTAGGCATAGTGCTGTAAACTTCAATTAAGTAAATAAATAAATAAATATAAACTTTTATATAAATATTAATCCTGGCAAGTCGGCCCATTAATATTGTACACAAAAGTGTAAATCGTATTTTCTATCATTATTTATGTTTTTAGCACATGGAATGCATAGTGCTGTAAACTTCTATTAAGTAAATAAATAAATATAAACTTTTATATAAATATCAATCCTGGCGAGTCGGCCCATTATTATTGTACACAAAAGTGTAAATCGTATTTTCTATCATTATTTATGTTTTTAGCACATGGAACGTTCATCGGTCAGATGCGTTTAGAGGCTAACAAGCCAACACAACTTCCTATAGATTCCAACTTCCATTTTGGTGCTTCTACCAGAAATTATATTATAAGGTATATATTATACATTATTATATTAATAGAATTATGTAAAAGTTTTTTATCATATATTATATTACTGCCTCGGTGGCGCAGTTGTAATGCGTACGCGTTACGATTGAGTCCAACGCTGAGGTCTTGTGTTCGATCCCCGGGTCGGGTAAAGTGGTATTGGGTTTTTCTATTACGAAATGCTCACTATCAGCTGGAGTCTGGAATTTGTGCCCGGTATGGCGATAGGCTCGCCCCCTATCACATCTTGAGACGGAGATACGCTCGGCGAAATGTGGGTGTACTGGTTACACCTCTGCCTACCCCTTCGGGGATTACACGCGTGAGTGCGTATATGTATTATACTGTAATTTTTTGTGTTGTGTCAAATAATTAGTAAAATCTTTAACATCCATATCATAACAAATGTTTCTTCACAAGTGTCTTTTCTTAATTAATATGTAATGATTTTCTGTAGAAACTGCAATAGCTCAGCAGACGGATATGGACTGTTGAGACTAAAGTAAACCAGCCCCAAGATCATGCACCTCTGACATTTTTTTTGTTGTGTGTAATAATTGTTATTATCGCTTGCTTTAACGGTGAAGATAACCTGCATACCTGAGAAGTTCTTCATAAGAATTTCGAAGGTATGTGATGTCTACCAACCTGCATTAGGCCGGCATTGTGGACTAAGGCCTAACCCCTCTTATTCAGTAGAGGAGGCCCATGCCTAGCCGTGGGACTTGTATAAGACGGGCCTAGTATTATTATTATTAATTTTCCATAGAGAGAGGCCAACGGGCAATTCTCGCGGTATCATGGAAGATTTGCCCAATACGGAGACCGAGGGCGCGTTGTTAGGTCTACCTGAGACTCAGACTGAATTAGATGTAAGTAATAACTATAATATCTAAACTATATACAAACTACTATTTTCATTTCATTTTATATTCTCTAATGGATATTCTTCCTTGTGAACCTGGTATAATTTTTTTTCTATCTTGGTATGGTAAACAGCTTCAACACTTTTTTTGTTATCAATACCTGAAGAATCATGGATATTGCCGACTTTAAAGGAAAGGTATTGGCAATGGGAAGAGAATTCGTACCTCCAGATATCACACTCACCGTAACGCAAGCTACTACTTACAGAGAGTGGTAACAACCTGTTCAAGCCGATTTATTCATGCTGTAGATAAAACTGTACTACAGCGTGGCTCTACCACTAGAATCATTGTATTTAGCAGGAGTATATTTATTGATTTCTTATGTTTACGCGAATATTCTAAATTGAATTTAACTTATTTATGCGGATTTTATTTAGAGACAACGAGACACGTCTCTCCAGTGACCACGAAGGCTGAAACGCTTTCGAAACGTCGGGACTAAAATATAATTAACGATAAAATCCGTATAAATTAGTTTTATTTCAAAATGTATGTTTGTCAGTCTTCCTTAAATGATTGCATCGTATTGAAAACAGGCTCCGTAGCGCAGCGGGCGAGTAGCCGGTCGCGAAATGAGATGCCGCGGATTCGATTCCCGCGCCGACACAAATATGTGTGTGTGATCCACAAAATTTGTTTCGGGTTTTGGATGTTGTGGGACTTTAAGTCCCTCGTAGTTCCTGACACCTATGATGCAGGTTACACCTAGTTTAGGTCTCAGGGCTAGGTTAGGTGTGTGTTTGTTGGGTGTTGTACCATTATTGTTAGAATATAAAAAAAAACTGTTTATTTTCAGAATTTAACAGAGTTCAACACGGCGCATAATAGGAGAATTTCTATGTTGGGTATATCGACGGACGACGGTACTGATGTTATGAAGGTAAATTATTCCCTTACTATTATAAGTCACTCCGAAAAACATAATAGGCGCAGTTCGGGACACGGGTATAAAATAAATCATTTAATTTTTTATGCTGCCGTAGTTTTTCCATCTGCTTGCTGCTGGACATTTTTAGGGTACTATATGTAGGTAGAGATGCCAACGGAACTATTATAAGCATACGACATAGTTAAAATGTGGCTGAAATTTTGTGGTAATTTGTTCTTAAGGCGGATATACTAAATAATAAATATTTGCTTTTTTAATGTATGTACATCAATTTCTTTGCCAATTATGGAGCGATTTTGTTGGAAAATATTTAATTCGATAGACTTTAGCTGCGATGTGGTCCTTGTAAATTTGGTTAAGATCTGATGACGGTGTAAAAAAATGAAACTCCTCAACGGACAACAGCACACTCGTCGTGATTGTGTTATTGTATTGGAATTTAGATGGTATTACTAAAAATTGACAATGGTTTTTATTTGACCAGTAGCGACACAGACACTGACTCTAAAGAGACCTATATAAATTGTTATTTTTGATTTTTTTGTATTTTATATTTTGAAGGCGGTTTTTAAGTTTTGTTAAAACTTATTTTAAATTATTAAACTATATCTGTAGCCGCCCACCGGTACCAAGCGATCAGCCTCCATGCCCAGCGGCATATCCAAGAAACAGAAGCGCAACGTCTCCTTCAACGAGGAGGTGGACATCATCAACCCTGAGGATATAGATCCGACCATCGGCCGGTTCAGGAACCTGGTCAGATCTACAATCGTGCCCAACCCTAACTCCATACCCAGGAAGCTTAAACTACAAAGTGCCGATGATGGTAAGTATTTAAAAATATACTTATGGTTTAAACAGAGATAGCTCAGCGGGAAGTGGTGCGGACTGTTGAGACGAAAGTCGCAGGTTCGAAACCAGCCCAAGAACATGCACCTCTGATTTTTCAAATTTACGTGTGTATTCATTGTTAATTATCTCTAGCTTAAATGGTGAAAGAAACATCGTGAGGAAATTTGGGAGGTCCAAATTCTCCTCCCCTTCCCAATCCCTAACTTATCCCTTTCCTTTAAGGTCGGCAACGCGCTGATGATTATTTTAGTATCGTGGGCGTACATGGTGGAGATCACTTACCATCAGGTGACCCACTTGTTCGTTTGCCGGCCTATACTATAAAAAAAAACAAGTTGTGGACCAAGTTCCTGATACCCACGAATCACGATACAGGTAAACCTAGTGTGGGATCAGGACTATGTGTGCGACTGTTGGGGTGTCTTTATTTATTTATTTAATTTTCAGGTCAACATCATCATTCTCTGCGTTTACAAGAGATATCGCGTGGCAGCAACTTATATTCGGATTTACCAGCGCCCAGTTCACATCTCAGCTTAATCGGTGCAAGGTTTGAATCAATAATCACATATATTTTATTTTAGTGTAATCGGATAACTTACAGCTAGCATAAATACAATGTTACATATTTTTTTATTTTTTTTTATTAGCTTGAATGACGAGACGAGCTAGTCGCTCGCCTGACGGCAAGCGCCACGCCTGCTCATAAACAGAAGCAACGCCACACAGAACTTTAAATAACAAAGCACTGCATGGCACTGGACTGAGCTCGTCACCCCGAGACATAAGGTGTTAAGTCTTATAATGCCCAGTAATTTCACTGGCTTCAATATCCTTCAAACCGGAACACAACAGTGCTTACATACTGTTGCTTGGCGGCAGAAATAGACAAAGCGGTGGTACCAACCCAGCCGGCCTCTCGCAAACGAGGGACCTACCACCTTGTAACATGAATATAAGAAGGGCATTTAAAAGTTTCTACAGATATTCTCCATATTTCTAAATGTCAATACTGCCTCGGTGGCGCAGTTGTAATGCGTACGCGTAACGACAGGCTGACGCTGAGGTCTCGGGTTCGATCTCCGAGTCGGGTAAAGTGGTATTGGCTTTACGAAATGGTCAGTATCAGACCTGAGTCTGGAATTTGTGCCCCGTATCAGGCTCGCCCCATATCACATCATGGGACGGAGATACGCTCGGCGAAATGTGGGTGTACTGGTTGCACCTCTACCTACCCATTTGGGGATTACATGCGTGAGTGCGTATGGTATATGTTTATTCTTATTCTTTACATATATTGCAGACTTGGTTTGTCGTTACCAAATCCGGCGCCAGATGTGGAGCTCGAAGGCCCAGAACCACATCTCAACGTGCATCCACCATTACCGCATGCAGGTAAAATATATACTTTAATATCTTAGACTTATAAACGGGTGTATGGTTATATGACAGCCTCCGAGGCGCAGTCGGTGAGTAGCCGGCTGCGAACGGGTTCGATTCCCGCTCCGTAACAAATGTTTGTGTGATCCACGGACAGTTCTCGTCTGTTTTCAATGAGACAATAATACCACTCCGGTCCAGCCGACAACCAAAAAATGAAAAATAAATAATAGTTTAAAATATATTATTGCAAAAGAAGCGTGGGATGCTTTTTAAAATATTATCAAAATAATAATCCTACTATTGACACCATGCACCCCACGCTATTTTTACAATAAAATATTTTAAACTATTATTTATCTTTCATTTATTTATTTCGCCGTTTTTTTATACATGTTTATTTTTTTCACAGCAGCAGAAGAAGCTGGTCCATCAAGCGAGCCTCGGAAGAAGAAATATGCGAAGGAAGCCTGGCCTGGAAGGAAGCCAGCACTCATACCTGGTGTATGAAGATAAATATATATTACACAGTGATGTGGTCAAGTGGACAACTTCGTATAGTGGTTTTATATGTGAATAAATGAAGCGGATACAGTGTGGTTGAATGTGAAAAATAATGAAAAATGAAAGTGAATAAATATACAAACAACATTTGTAAGTTTAAATTGGTACTCATTTGACTGACATTGTCATTGGACTGCCTTGGTGGCGCAGTTGTTATGCGTACGTGTTACGACTGAGGCTCACGCTGAGGTCTCGGGTTCGATCCCCGGGGCGGGTGAAAAGTGATATTGGGTTTTTCTATTACGAAATGCTCAGTATCAGCCCGGAGTCTAGAATTGTGCCCGATATGGCTGGATACGATCGGCGAAATGTGGGTGTACTGGTTACACCTCTGCCTACCCCTTCGAGGATTACAGGCGTGAGTGCGTATGTATGTATGTATGTTAAATTGATACTCTGTATATATTTTGTACCTTTTTGCCAACAGTGTATATACTATGGCCCCCACCACGGATATGGACATTGTATGTGTACTTTCGCCTCCTGCGATTAAGCGCAAAATTCAGCGCAACACGCCAATGCGCCTATAATCTATGCCCACTGCGATGACGTCCGTCTACATAATAAAAATTGGTACGCTTGGTTTTTACACGGATCTATATTAATGTAATATCTACTATAACCTGTGGTATGTGGTCCCTGCATTAGACACGCTTAAAATTTTACTAAGGTGTGGTCGAACCAAAATAATTAAATGACATTTATAGATAACGATACATATATAAATAGATAACGATTAGATAAATCAATAGCATGCTTAGCTTTGGACGTACGATGTCAAACTGAAGTAATCCCCCAATGTATCAGTTTGTATGGAAAAAATACCGACTAGCTGAACCATAACAATCGATATAGCAAACTATTGTATTTTATTCACGGATTCAATTCCTTGGATTCGATCCCCGGGTCGGGTGAAGTGATATTGGATTTTCCTATCATGCGACCTTAGGCTCAGCCCCTATCTCATGGGGCGGAAATAAGCGAAATGTGGGTGTACTAATTACACCTCTACCTACCCCTTCGGGGAGTGAGTGCGTATGTATGTATGTACTAATCCCGCAGAAAAGTCACGAAAAGTCGAGTCTCGGCTTCAGAGCCTCGAACATCGGCGTGAGGTTGCCTGTTTATCAGCTTTCTATCGGATACATTTAGGAGTATGCAGCGGAACTGCATAATTTGATTCCATCCTCCCCATTCCATCATCGGACAACCAGAGACACGGCAACACGTCACCCATTTATGGTAGACGTTCCCAAAACGCGCACCAAACGCTTTGCCTCCACCTTCATCATACGGACTGCCAAATTGTGGAACAAGTTGCCGGAGTCTTTGTTCCCCGATAAATATAATCTGAGTGTCTTCAAGTCGCGAGGGAATCGTTTTTAGCTAGGTAAGCGTGCTTCATCTTAGGCCACATCATCGCTTACCATCAGGCGTGATAGTAGCCTAACGCGACCCTATTACGTGTAAAAAAAAAAATCGTTTGTTATGTGACACAAAAACATTGCACACTAATTCGACTTTGAAATCCATTAGCGTCTTTTGGTCCCTCATCATGTCTCGATATGTTAATATAAGTGTTTTTATATGAAAAAAATCAATTGGGTTTCAATTAAATGTAAGATGTACATTGCGGGTTTTTGTGGCGGTTTTACAGTCACAGTTTTATACATGCACACTATTGTGTAATGATTAGTTATATTTGCGAAAATGAGATAATAAAGTGTAATAGACAAAATGTGTTTGATTTTGCTGTATTTTTTGTTTGGAAATAATGCAATGATAGGTCTCTTATTCTTCCACCTGCCCTCCCACTCGCAGTGGAGTCGGCGTAACATGAATCGAACACATGTTACAAGATTTGGCTTGTATTTTTTACGATCGGTCGCCTGCCTGACGTCAACTCCTCTAGGTATAATGCAAAAACTAAAAAAAAAAAAACTTGGTAAGTAAAAACTGAAAATCATAAAGGTTTTTGTTATAAGCATAAACATCGAAATAAGAAACAAAAATAATAATAATCTATCAACACTTCACCTGATGTCATGTACAGTACAGTCTATCGAAATAAGATGACAAGAAACGTAACTCAAGCAAAAATATGACCCCACCAAAACTCTGTGCAAGATGCGGGGCTATAAAAGTCTGTGCAACTCGTTCATTCATCAATTCATAACAATTGATTCATGATCTCTAGTTGACACTTAATACGTCTAATTTTTTGCGCGGTGCAGAACGTCGTATCTCGATTTAGAAATTTAATATTTAGACATTAACTTTTATGGAATAAAGTTGATTTTGAACGTTCATTAATTTTTGTTGCGTGTATGAGTGTTACGTGTGATTTTACCTTTGCATGTGTAAGTGGAGCCGTATTTTTGTCAGATTCATAAGAGTTATTGTTCTAGTTATCTTACTTCGATGAGCCTAAATGACGAGAGGAGCAGGTCGTTAGCCTCGTTCAACAATGTTACGCTAGATGTCAGTATAATAAATGCGTTTCGTACGACTAGTGCGAGTTTTCGATACTTGTCACGTCATCAGTAATCAAAAAATATCTATGCAAACCCATATAACGCCCCTAGCGGATGTATTGGACGTTCTTAGTGACTTAATCTGTATGGAAAAAAATGCCTAAGGCACATTGTCTTCGTGTAATGTTAACTTTTTTATTTTTTTGTAAATTTTAGTGATAGGTAGAGCTATAGCATGTAAATTCCAACACAATAACATAATCGCGAGGAGTGTGTTGTTATCCGTTGAGGAGTTAATTTTTTTTACTCCGTAAATAAGATAACTAAAACGATAACTCTCATATGAATCTGCCTGAAAATACGGCTCCGCTCACTTACTCATGCAAAGGTAAAATCACACGTAACACTCATACACGCAACAATAACTAATAAACGTTCAAAATCGACTTTATTTCATAAAAGTTAAGGTTAGATCGAGATACGACATTCTGCATCGCGAAAAAAAATAGACGTATCAAGTGCCAACTAGAGATTATTATGCAGACTTTTATAGCCCCGCCCCTTGCACAGAGTTTTGGTGGGATCATTTTTTTGCTTGAGTTGCGTTTCTTGTCATCTTACGAGTATTTCGATGGGATCGGGCTACAATAATATTGAGACGCTCCTCCTTTTTTGAAGTTGGTTAGAAAACAGTGCGACTACGAAATGTAAAACCGCCGTCTGCCGTTTTGGTGTAAATACGTAGGTATGTTGGGCGTTAGGGGTCAACTAAAGTGACAAAACTAAACTAACTGACTAAACATGGGTCGATGAAAACGAGCATTTAACCTATTAAAAGTTTCTTTGTTTGTTAATTCGTAAACTTTGTTGCTTTAATTAGCAGTACTCAAGGCGTAAGTGTTCCCGACCATCACGGAATGTTTCACAGGCTGGCTAAGTATATGCGACATAAAAGTACATACTTAATATTGTTTGTGGGTGTAAAGTAGTCCACGCTTCAGACAGTTTTGTCTACATGTTTTATAGCAGAGGTCGGAAACGAGCAAGTGGATCACCTGATGGTAAGTTTTTTTTATTACCTTGAATAAAAAACGAGAACGAGAACGAGACGAGCAGGTCACTCGCCTGGTGGCGCCACGCCTACCCATAAACAGAAGCAACACCACACAGAACTTTGAATTACAAAGCAGCGCATGGCACTGGACTGCGCTCGTTTCCCCGAGACATAAGTTGGTAGTCATATTTCCCAGTAATTTCACTGGCTTTAATGTCCTTCAAACCGGAACACAACAGTGCTTACACACTGTTGCTTGGCGGCAGAAATAAACAAACTGTAGACATAACTGTCTCACGAATGGGCCAGCTTAACCGGGTCGCTACTTACCGCTGTCACAGAAAATCGACGTAAAGTATATATCTACATGGATACCCAAATCTTCCGGCGTACATAGGTGGTGGCGATCACTTACCATCAAGTAAGTACTAGCTCTTTTGCCGACCTAAGCTATAAAAAAAAGAATCCTGCATGGTTTGTCGACCTCGATTCGGAACGGGATTGACGGATTTTGGCCTCTGAATTTCTCACTCACCGTACGAAATGCAAGCTACCTCTGACAGTGGTATTACCCCGGCCGAGCCGGCTCATTGTATGTAGAAAGAAATCTACAGCGTGACTACCACTTAAAGCTAGTTATAATTTATCAATTAAACAAAGCAATGAGAAATAATATTTATAAAAAAAATTATAAGTATACTAGCCCCGTATTACATACGCACCACTGCTGGACATTGGCCTCCTCTACTGAATGAGAGGGGTTAGACCTTAGTCCACCACGCTGGCCTCATGCAGATTGGTAGACTTCACATACCTTCGAAATTCTTATAGATAACTTCTCAGGTATGCAGGTTTCCTCACGATGTTTCCTTGACCGTTAAAGCAAGCGATAAAAAATAAATATTCTTAAATAAATACATTTAGCTGACTAAATTAACATTTACATTAAAAGATAATTAAAATTTAATTAAAAATAATAGGCATGTGACCTTGAACAGAATCAGTTAGGTATCGCCTTGTTTACGGGCCAAGGCAATCTTATGAGCATTAAATTAAGCTTCGAATGTTTCCTCAGTTTTATCTCAAAAATAATTCCAATATTAATCCCCGATGGGGTATGCAGAGGTGTAACCAGTACACCCACATTTCGCCAAGTTTATTTCCGCCCGATGATGTGATGTGGGGTGAGGCTATCGCCATACCGGGCACAATTTCAGACTCCGGGCTGATACTGAGCATTTTGAAAATAGAAAATCTCAATATCCTTTTTGCCCTACTTGGGGATCGAACCCGAGACCTAAGTACAGCAGTCGTACCGCGTAAGCATTACAACTGCGCCACCGTGGTTGTCGCTAATACCGCGAAATATTTTGATTATTTAAAACTGATCATTAAAAAGTAGGTACTTATACAGGAAATCTTATTTTTTATTATAAGATATTGTGGGTAGATAAATACTGCTGGAAAGTATATATTGAAGGTAACTGAGGGCCAAGAGGATCTTTTCTCTGTTGCGAGTGGACAGTGTAGTTAGTGGATTGTGTACCTAGTGCGCCAAAGTCGAGTTTAACGGTAAGTGCTAGAACATAATCATAGTGACTGTAGAATGCAATATTTCTTTGTGCTTTATTCTTTCTATATTATATGTGGTTAAGTTGTTGTGGCGACAAATGTATATGGTTATCCTGCTGCGACAGAAGTGTACCTTTGGTACAGAGAGTTTGTACGAGTAATATGGATATCCTGCTGTGGCAGAAGTGTACGTATGTACAGTATTGCTGGGTCAGGGGTGACTATAGAGGGAGGTTGGAGGTCACCTGGGCGAGTGCCCATAATTTTATGGGCATACTGCGGTCACTGAGCCTAAGTATTAAACATACACGTATGTATGTTGGTATTTCAAAGGACGTATAACGTAAGTAATATTTTCTTTTATTGTGTGCATGTTTTAAAAACTTCATTTCGCTAACCCACCATGTAAAAAAGGGGGTTTCGCGACAGAGGCAATGTGTATAAGCACTGTTGCGATCGCGTTTAAAGGACATTGAAGCCAATTGGCATTGGCAGCCTCCGTGGTGCAGCGGGCGAGTAGCCGGTTGCGAAGCGTGAGGCCGTGGGTTCGATTCCCGCACCTGACAAATGTTTGTCTGATCCACAAATATTTGTCTCGTGTCTGGGTGTTGTGGGACCGCAAGTCCCTCGTAGTTCTTGATACCCTCGATACAGGTTTAACCTAGTGTGGGGTCAGGACTATGTGTGTGACTGTTGGGTGTATTTATTTATTTATTATTTATTTAATTCCATTACTGCCTACTGGGCATTATGAGACTTAACATCGCATGTTTCGGTGACGAGCGCAGTCCGGTGCCATGCAGTACCTATTTCATAACTCGGAATTATAATTGGTGTTGCTTCTGTTTATGGGCAGGCGTAACGCTTACCATCAGGCGAACGACCTGCTGGTCTCGTCATCTAAAGCTAATAAAACAAACTTTTATTCAACAAAAACCATATAACTGTTGTTGCTTCAAGCCAGTTGGTAAGCTAAAATTGAATCGTATGAACTAGCAGTATACACGAATTTGAATCAACAATACATATTTTCGGCATGCTAATCTTTAATGAGACCATAAGTCCTTCGTAGTTCCTGATATCCACGGTACAAGACTCTTGTCTTACTGTAGTGTCAGTGCTATGTGTGTGACTGTTGGGTGTTATTTATGTAATGGACAATGGCTGCCCTGTATTATTTTACAATGAACCATTCAAGTGTTTATTCATTCAGTTTATTATTCTATTCTACAAAACATGTAAAATAACATTTTGACTGCCTCCGTGGCGCAGTTGTATTGCGTGCGCGTTGTGACTGAGGCTGACGCTGAGGTCTCTGGTTTGATCCCCGGGACGGGTAAAAGTGATATTGGATTATTTTATTACGGAATGCTCAGTGTCAGCCTGGTGTCTGGAATTTGTGCTCGTGGCGTGTGGCATAAGTGGGTATTTGTAGTACTAGATCAGATATAGATATAGATCTGATCTGAGAACATGGGTTCTAATATACAAACAGGAATTATTCTAGCAATGATTATGGTAAACCATCGACGTAGGCGGGTTTTATATTGCGAATATGCTTAGTAGGTACGACCTTTACCGGTTCGAAATTCTGTTGGAATGCGAGACGAAAGTAATATGCAATATAAATTATATTTTATATTTATATTATCTCATACCTTAATTTTTTCTAATTCATAAATAATAGTGGCATGTATTATTATTATCAATGAAAGAGGTTAAAGTTTCAGATAAATCTTTATTTACATAAGCGTCAAATTCTTGGAATAGTTATAATAACTTTACGATCTAAAAGGCTTGAAAAACATTTATTGAAATAAATCTAATGGTTATGTAATTCTTCTGGCGTTATCCTGGCATAATCTTAGTGTCCGCCTTCCCATCATGATTTGACAGTGGATTTTGTATTATGTGGGGCTATCCACCGGCTGACCCCCACAACCCGCAACGGGAACGAAATTTCGCCATTGCCTCGGTCGTCAATCAGCAGATTGCAGTTGGCTTTGGGCTTAAGATGTTGGTGGCCCACTTCCACTATTTCTTAATTACAGTACATTTGGGAATTACGAACTCATCATGATGATGGTCTAATGCAAAACTGTTACTTAATTTATTGCATATTTGTACATACGCGCTCACGCCTGTAATCCCCGAAGGGGTAGGCAGAGGTGTAACCAATACACCCACATTTCTCCGAGCGTATCTCCGTCCCATGATGTGATTGGGGGCGAGCCTATCGCCATACCGGGCACAAATTCCAGACTCTGGCCTAATACTGAGCGTTTCGTAATAGAAAATCTCAATATCCTTTTTACCCTACTTGGGGATCGAACCCGAGACCTAAGTACAGCAGTCGTACCGCTTAAGCATTACAACTGCGCCACCGTGGTTGTCGCTAATACCGCGAAATATTTTGATTATTTACAACTGATCATTAAAAAGTAGGTACTTATACAGGAAATCTTATTTTTTATTATAAGATATTGTGGGTAGATAAATACTGCTGGAAAGTATATATTGAAGGTAACTGAGGGCCAAGAGGATCTTTTCTCTGTTGCGAGTGGGCAGTGTAGTTAGTGGATTGTGTACCTAGTGCGCCAAAGTCGAGTTTAACGGTAAGTGCTAGAACATAATCATAGTGACTGTAGAATGCAATATTTCTTTGTGCTTTATTCTTTCTATATTATATGTGGTTAAGTTGTTGTGGCGACAAATGTATATGGTTATCCTGCTGCGACAGAAGTGTACCTTTGGTACAGAGAGTTTGTACGAGTAATATGGATATCCTGCTGTGGCAGAAGTGTACGTATGTACAGTATTGCTGGGTCAGGGGTGACTATAGAGGGAGGTTGGAGGTCACCTGGGCGAGTGCCCATAATTTTATGGGCATACTGCGGTTACTGCCCGGCTCAAACTGCGGTCACTGAGCCTAAGTATTTAATACACGTACCTATGTATGTTGGTATTTCAAAGGGCGTATAACGTAAGTAATATTTTCTTTTATTGTGTGCATGTTTTAAAAACTTCATTTCGCTAACCCAACATGTAAAAAAGCTGGTTTCGCGACAGAGGCAATGTGTATAAGCACTGTTAAAGGACATTGAAGCCAATTCCATTACTGCCTACTGGGCATTATGAGTCTTAACATCGCATGTTTCGGGTGACGAGCGCAGTCCGGTGCCATGCAGTACCTATTTCATAACTCGGAATTATAATTGGTGTTGGTTCTGTTTATGGGCAGGCGTAACGCTTACCATCAGGCGAACGACCTGCTGGTCTCGTCATCTAAAGCTAATAAAACAAACTTTTATTCAACAAAAACCATATAACTGTTGTTGCTTCAAGCCAGTTGGTAAGCTAAAATTGAATCGTATGAACTAGCAGTATACACGAATTTGAATCAACAATACATATTTTCGGCATGCTAATCTTTAATGAGGAGAAGAGAGTAATACTAAAAATGGATGCAACTACTCGGTGACTCAAGGTAAATAATAAATAATGCGCAAACAGCCTACTGCGCCACGACAGACTCCGTGGCCGACTGTGGAACATGAGGCCGCGGGTTCGATCCCCGCACCAGCATAAATGTTTCTTTCGGGTCTGGGTGTTGTGAGACCATAAGTCCTTCGTAGTTCCTGATATCCACGGTACAAGACTCTTGTCTTACTGTAGTGTCAGTGCTATGTGTGTGACTGTTGGGTGTTATTTATGTAATGGACAATGGCTGCCCTGTATTATTTTACAATGAACCATTCAAGTGTTTATTCATTGTTTATTATTCTATTCTACAAAACATGTAAAATAACATTTTGACTGCCTCCGTGGCGCAGTTGTATTGCGTGCGCGTTGTGACTGAGGCTGACGCTGAGGTCTCTGGTTTGATCCCCGGGTCGGGTAAAAGTGATATTGGATTATTTTATTACGGAATGCTCAGTGTCAGCCTGGTGTCTGGAATTTGTGCTCGTGGCGTGTGGCGTAAGTGGGTATTTGTAGTACTAGATCAGATATAGATCTATATAGATATAGATCTGATCTGAGAACATGGGTTCTAATATACAAACAGGAATTATTCTAGCAATGATTATGGTAAACCATCGACGTAGGCGGGTTTTATATTGCGAATATGCTTAGTAGGTACGACCTTTACCGGTTCGAAATTCTGTTGGAATGCGAGACGAAAGTAATATGCAATATAAATTATATTTTATATTTATATTATCTCATACCTTAATTTTTTCTAATTCATAAATAATAGTGGCATGTATTATTATTATCAATGAAAGAGGTTAAAGTTTCAGATAAATCTTTATTTACATAAAGCGTCAAATTCTTGAAATAGTTATAGTAACTTTATGATCTAAAAGGCTTGAAAATGATTTATTGAAATAAATGTAATGGTTATGTAATTCTTTCTATCTGGCGTTATCCTGGCATAATCTTAGTGTCCGCCTTCCCATCATGATTTGACAGTGGATTTTGTATTATTTGGGGCTATCCACCGGCTGACTCCCACAACCCGCAACGGGAACGAAATTTCGCTATTGCCTCGGTCGTCAATCAGCAGATTGCAGCACGTGCAGGTGAGGTTGGCTTTGGGCTTAAGATGTTGGTGGCCCACTTCCACTATTTCTTAATTACAGTACATTTGGGAATTACGAACTCATCATGATGATGGTCTAATGCAAAACTGTTACTTAATTTATTGCATATTTGTACATACGCGCTCACGCCTGTAATCCCCGAAGGGGTAGGCAGAGGTGTAACCAATACACCCACATTTCTCCGAGCGTATCTCTGTCCCATGATGTGATTGGGGGCGAGCCTATCGCCATACCGGGCACAAATTCCAGACTCTGGCCTAATACTGAGCTTTTCGTAATAGAAAAACCCAATATCACTTTTACCCGACCTGGGGATCGAACCCGAGACCGCGTACGCATTACAACTGCGCCACCGAGACAGTCACATTTGTAAAAAGCTAATATTGCCGAAGAGCTTGACTAATATTTGCCCCTAACTTGCCCTTCTGGATATTTCCGAACCACGAGGGCCGAATGCGGACAGGGTGTATTTTCATTGTTACATAATATTTATTACACTTGCCAAATTATAATTAGGTTACAGTTCATAATTTCGGAAGGGCCAGCATATTTTCTTAGGTGTGAAACGTCATGTCTTTTGAGCTTAAAGAAATAATAAATTATTATATCGTGTAACAATAAAACCGCTAGGTTCAAAAATTCTGCACGAATCCTGGCCATAAATAACATAAAGTGACACGTAAAATTGGTCCCTCGTGCTAAAATTCTAAAACAATTCAACGGTCCCACTGGGCATTGACGATTACTAAGAGCCATTATGAATACCGCAACCACCTGAAAAGGATTCGTTTTCCCCTCGTGTAGATATTTTCTCATATATTTCAATTTAACCCCAGTCGTTGGCAAGATTTCGCAGAGGGCGGACGCTCGCCGCCTACCGCGCTTTCTCAGAGAATAGTGTTACAAGTACACAATAATTTTGTGTGAAACTTAAGTGATTTATTGTGCTATTAATCTTTATTATCGGATTTTGTTCACGGTGAGTGGCTTAACTGTTGATTTTGTACGAAATTTCACAGATATATTATGTAAATGTTACCTGTTGCACGGATTTATATTTCGGCTGATACTAAACAGATTGTCGAATGGCTTGTTATAACGTTATAATAATAACTGCTATTTATGGTTATTAGCGGTACATTTTAATAGGTGTAGTTTATTAGTTACACGTTATTTTTACGTTTTTGTTATCCTTTGAAGTTATCATGGTCATTGATTTTCTTGTTTCTTTATTTTTGTAGCATTATTTATACCTACACGTGTTGCTAATCTTGACAACACTGTTTCCAATATTGAAAAAGAACACTCTGTATGTACATAATTAGGATTTTAAATTTTATTGTAAAACAAAAACTTTTACTCAAAATAACCAAAGTATATTTTATTATTATTTTTACGTAATATTATTTTTTTCCAACAACCACATCTCTTTTTTATCCTTTTTATAAGTTCTCCATTATCACGCTCCACATCCGTATCCGACGGAGCGTGTTTACATGTCGATGAAAATATCTCACAAACTTGTTATTTCTCGTTTCGGATACGAACGGATAAAAGTAAATTATGCGGATATTACATTCACAGTATCGTGCTTTACGTTCGATACGCTTTGATAGCTTTTCAAAGGGGATATTTGATTTGTATTTTAATTTGCATACTTTCATGTTTCTCCTTATGGTTTATATGTTTAATGAGATATTATAAGACTAGGAAAACGTAATTGGCATTATATTATTTGTTCCATTAAATAGAAGAACTAAAAGTCATTATGAAAACACACTATCTTGAATCCTTATTGTACATACCTGTTTTTTATGCCTAACTTTAGCACATTCCATATTTTATATGCTGAGAACAGCAAAAAAAAACAACGTTCGAAAAGAAGTTATTTTTTCAGAATTCTGTCATAATTTAACAAGTGAAATTACTGGGCATTATGAGACATAAGTTTTTATGTCTCGAGGAAATAAGCGCAGTCCAGTACCATGCAGTGCTTTGTAATTTAAAGTTTTGTGTGGTGTTGCTTCTATTTATGGGCAGACGTGGCGCTTACCATCAGGCGAGCGACCTGCTCGTCTCATCATTCGTCGTTATGACTTCTAATTATAAAAGAAGAAAGTTAAATATAACAGCGCCATTCCATTTGACATTTAGAACTGAACATAAAAGGAAATCAGGCTTGCAGTCATATCCGTTGCAAGAATCACGACATTGAATTACAGTTGCATTACAGTCACGATGTCAGCAAAAACCGATCTATTGTTCTTAATAGCGTAGGCCGGTAACCGAGCAAGTGGGTCACCTTATAGTAAGCGATCTCCACCGCTCATGTACTCTCACAATACCAGAAGAATCATCCGATCATAAACTAACTAACGTATTGGGAAGAGGAGGGAGATTTGGGCCTCCGGATATCTCTGGCCGTGTGAAACACAGCAGCAAACCACTATTTTTCGTTTTTCTGTGCGGTAGTGGTAACAACCGGTCGAGACGGCCCTTTCGTGTTGTAGACAAAACTGTCTACAGCATGGGTCTACCAATAAAAAAATAATAATTTGCTTTATTAGCTTGATTGACGAAACGAGCAGGTCGCTCGCCTAATGGTAAGCGTCACGCCTGCCCATAAATAAAAGCAACACCATACAGAACCCTGAATCAGAAATCACTACATGGCATTGGACTGCGCTTGTCACCCCGAGACATAAGGTGTTAAGTCTCATAATGCCCAGTAATTACACTGGGAACACAACAGTGCTTTCACACTTGTTTGGCGGCAGAAATAGACAAAGCGGTGGTACCAAACCAGACGGCCTCTCGTATACGAAACACCTACCACCTAGTATATATGTATTTACACTCTACTATTCATGTATCTCGATATCTCAGCAACTATGTAATTATGATTAATGACTAAAAGCTTATATTTTGCAAGGCATCCGCAAAGAAATTGCGTTAATTAGCCCAAAGGGGATAGAATTGGGGTATTTTAGAATTCTTAATAAGACAATAATTACGCGGGTAGAGCTGAAAACAATATTGTAATTAATAAGTAAAATATTATGTACTAAAAGCTTCCTGAAAATATGTAGATTTAATTAATGAGAACCATCAAACTTAACTCTTTAGTTTATGAGAAAATTGGGAACAAATTTACATACATACATACATATACAGGTTGTAATATGATCAGTGAATCGACGGAAGCAGGTTGATGAAAATTAATTTCTTACATAGGTAACCATGGTGCTAATTTTTTTATATAATTGGTAGACCCACGCTGTAGACAGTTCTGTCTACAGCATGAATGGGCCGGCTCCTAACCACTGACTTCAGAGACCTACAGAAATTGACAATTTTGTGTTTTCAGTGTCATTTTTTGAAGTCAGTTTTTAAGTTTTGTTAAAACTTAATAATAATTTATTTTTCAATTTTCGATGGTAGGTACTGCTATAGTACGTAAATTCCAATACAATAACACAATTGCGATGACTATGCTGGTAACCGTTGAGGAAATTCATATTCTGACTACGTACTCTGTCATCAGATCTTAACCAAAATTATATGGGACCACATCGCATTTATTTATTTATCTCTATTTATTTTTTCCAACGATCTCGGCCCACAATACGAATTAAGAACGTCCTCCTTTTTTGAAGTGTGCTAAAACCCAATATCACTTTTATCCGACCCAGGATCGAAGCCGATACCTCAGCATAGCAGTCGTAACGCGTGCGTATTACAACTGCACCACCGAGGCAGTCATTGGGATTAGCATAATCCCAGATAATAATGGTTTCCGGGAATGATGCTTACGTCAGTTATTCACTTATTCCTCATTAGCAGAGAATATTCATGAGCCTTAGTTATATAATAACTTGCTTTTTCTCACGGCTCCGAGCGCGTGAATGGCCTTTTCCAGGATAAAAAGTCGCATATTTCCTAATCCAGGTCATGTTCTACCTGTGTGCCAAATTTCATCCAAAACCGTTCACCTGTTAAGGCGTGATTGACCAACTAACATTCAAATTCACAAACATCCAGACATTCAGATTTATAATAGTAGTAGTTTTTTTTTATTAGCAATAAAAGGCATAACACAGAATACAATCGATTACAAGTAATATAACTTAAATATTATAATTTAATGTTCTAGATCGTCTTCCTAAATATATGCCCTAATAGAGTATCAGTACGGAATCGAAAACCTAAGACAAATTAATTTATATTAATCTATAACGTTAAATAAAAACTTTTTTCATGAATATATTTTTAGTACTACGCAAAAATGGCACCTATTATTTTACAAGAATTTTTTGGTGAAACTCTACTAGCTATTGCTCGCAGCACCGCCAGCGTGGAAGTCTTTCCCGTCATATTTCCGAGATAAAAACAAGCCAATGTCAACCTCCGGCTTCTATAGGTACTATTTATACAAAAACTCATGTCGATCCGTTGCTTCTTTGCTGTGTGAACAAATGATAAACCAACAAACACACTTTTGAATTTACAATATTTTTAGCTGTACCTCGCTGTTTCAAATCTCCTCCTTTTTTTAAGTCGGTTAAAAATCAACAAGTATCTACTAAGGGTGCTTATGTGAGAATCACTGTCTACATATCAAGTATTTGTCATAAAATAAACGTCTTAATATTGGCTGTAATAAAATCCAGTATAATGAACTGTCAACACCTTCCAGACGTCCATAAAAGTTCGGGTTTATTTGAGAACTAGCCTTTGCTCGCGGCTCCACCCACGGAACGGCCTTTTCAGGGATAAAAAGTCGCCTATGTCACCCGGGGATAGTGTAGCTTCTCAACAGTGTAAGTATTTATCAAATCGGTTCAGTAATTTCGGAGCCTATTCATGCAAACAAACAATCAAATCTTTCCTCTTTATAATATTAGTGTAGACTATGCTCTTAGGGAGTGCTTCCCTATTACATACATACATATGCACTCACGCATGTAATCCTCGAAAGGGTAGGCAGAGGTGTAACCAGTACACTCGCATTTCGCGGGGTGGTGGTTCAATCACCTCTATTAAATTCACATAGTGGAAAAGAAAGAGGAAGGGTTTGTTCCGTAATGGGATATTGATTAGGGTATAAAAAGTACATCCTAATCTGGGGGGCGAGCACGAACAACTTACGAATAAGTATTCCAATCGAGAACGCTAGCATTTGTATGAAGGTTCTAATTTTTATTTTACATTTCGATACGAATACGTTCTCGCAAATTATTCGGGCTGGCCCCCTGATCTTTCTGACCTTCTCTCTCTCTCTTCTCCATTATAGAACTACTCCTTGTATACACATGTCATTAATATAATCAAAATGTCAAAATAATGATGAATAATGCTTATCACCCTACCTAAGCAATTTGGTTTATGTTTACTAAATACATACTCACTCACGCCTGTAATCCTCGAAGGGGTAGGCAGAGGTGTAACCAGTACACCCACATTTCACCGAGCTTATTTCCGTCCCATGATGTCATAGGGGGCGATCCTATCGCCATACCGGGCACAATTTCAGACTCCGGGCTGATACTAAGCATTTCGTGATAGATAAATCTAATATTACTTTTACCCGAACCGGGGATCGAACCCGTGACCTCAGCAAAGCAGTCGTAACGCGTACGCATTACAACTGCGCCACCGAGGCAGTCAGTTGTATACACATGTCATTAATAATCAAAATGTCAAAGTAATTATTAATAATGCCTATCGCTCCTTTTACACATTACTTAATCAATTTGTGTTGTGTCTACTATTGTTATATTTATACTCAGCTTTTGCTCGCCTCATTAGTCTAGAGGCAGCGTACTTAGGCAAAAAACCGTGAGGTCACGGGTTCCATACCCCAATCATGATTTGTGTTAGAATTTTCGATTCGAAAAAACACAAGCAAAAAATTGTTTTTATCACGCTGTAGATATTTTTTGTAATTAAGATTCTCAGAAGCCTAAAGCCCCATTTCCAATCTCTATTCCTTCCATTAAAGATCTGCACATTCATGGTTCTTGGTGTCGTGGGTGTTCATGGGCGGTGGAGGTCACGTGACTCACTTTTTTTTTATTTGCTTGAATGGCGAGACGAGCAGGTCGCTCGCCAACATCAGGCGACATTGATGACCTCACTTGTCTATTAGGCGACCTCTATTATAAAAAAGTCTTTTTATGTTACTAAGGCCCGATTCGGTTAAAGTAGAATAAGGTCTTATCCGAGAGTAAATCTCGAGATAGCCCGGAGTAAATCGTATTTACGTTCTACGAACTATTAAACAAGGATAAGTTCCTTATACGAGAGTAATTATTTACGCGGCCCATCTCGGCGGAGTTAATACTTTACTCGAGAAAGTAAGAAAATGGCGGATAGTGGTTCTGTTATTAAAATGACGAGTGACAAACTACGTTGTTATAGGTAATACTACAAATTCAGATGGTATGCCAATCAATTGACAATTCAACAAAAAATGGATTCGTTAACATAAAAAAAACTTGCTCCACAAAGCGCCTAGCATACGTGATTTAAACGGTGAATACGAATAAGAAAAGAAAAATATTCTAAAGATAAGTACTCTGGAATAATGTAAAATTTCGAATCGGGCCTTAGTAACATAGGAAGTAGTTAAAATGGCGTCTTTACTCTTTGCTTCATCGCAAAAAAAAAACATAATCAGGAACAACACCACTTTGAGAACCACTCTAGTTACATAAATCGTAAACGCACGCTTCAACGGCAAACATCCGAAAGCGCCGCAAACATTGTTTCACGACTGCAATAACCACGCACTTAATGGTATTAATAAATCGATGTGAACAAACGCTAAATATAACGCTTTATTTACCTTCTGACGTCTGGGGAACGTTCTATAAGTGCATATACTAGAAATAAGATGAATAATAATAAATATAGGGAAATATTGAACGGGAATTGGCCATATTTAAAAGGAAGAATAAAGATATTATATACTCATGTGTAAACAAAATTAAAGCATGCTTACACGAATTACTTTAAATAAATAAATAATAAATATATAATATATGTAAACAAATAAATAAAACAATAGGAAATACAATACTATAAACAATCGAGTCGTAGAACCACGCTGCAGACAGTTTTGTCTACAGCAATAATGTGTCAGCTCGACCGAGTCGTTACCACTGTCTCACAGAAAACCGGCGTAAAGTAGCGGCTTGCTGCTGTGTTTCGTATGGTGAGTGAGATATCTGGAGGCCCCCTCCCTTTCTCAAACCCTATATTATCCCTATCCTTTAAGTTCGGCAACGCGCCCAAGATTCTTCTGGTATTGTGGGCGTACATGGACGGTGGAAACCACTTATCACCAGGTGACCGACTTGCTTGTTTGCCGGCCTATGCTATGAGACTGCTGAGGCGAAAGTCGGTGGTTCGAAACCCAATCCAAGAGCACCTCTACATTTTAAAAGTTACGTATATGTTAAGGAAACGTCGGAAGAATTTAAAAGGTGTGTGAAGTCTGCCAGCCCTGTGACCTAATCTCTCTCGTTATGTAGTAGAGGAAGCTCGTGCCCAGCACCAAGGGCAGTACAGGGGTTGATGTTATATAAGACATAGCTCACCGACGATATTATCTGCACAACAAGTTCAGTTATGATTTATTAAAAATCAAATCCATTTAAATAAATATGTAGGCCCATTCTCGTAATTTTAAATGTTCAAAATATTATTCCGATCTAGTCTCAGCGTCAAGAAAGTTGCGCTGAGACTAGATCTGAATGATATTTTGAACAATTAAAATTACGAGAATTGGCCTTCTGATACATTCTAAGTACGAGCTGGTCAACAGAAATTTCACAATATCACAAATGAATCACCTTTGTCAGCTGTTCGGTAGTCTCTCAGTTCAGATTGTCCCTTTGGTCTGAAGGCCCTCTGGCTGCTCGTTAATAACCTCTCAAGGGGTGAAAGGGCGTCGGCATTCGTGCTTCACTTGCAATACGCGAGTGCTTCAAGAGGGCTTCAAGTTTCAAGATTTTTGCTACTTATTTTTTGCAGCAGTATAAGGGCTTCGTCAATTAAAATATACTATTGGTATTTTACCAATGCTGTTTGTTAATTATCGTGTTTAAAGGTCATATTAAAAAAAAACAGAAAAGGAAAGCCAGGAGTAATCAATACTACTAGCTGGTGGTAGGGTTCCTGATGACAGCCTCCGTAGCATAGTGGGCGAGTAGCCGGCTGCGGGTTCGATTCCCGCATGAGACAAATGTTTGTGTGATCCATAAATATATGATTCGGGTCTGGGTGTTGTGGGACCGCACGACTGTCAAGTATTACTTAGACTTGTTTTAAGTCCAATCTACTTACTTTAAAAAGCAGTGATAGCTCAGAAAAAGCAGTGATAGCTCAGCGGGGAGTGGTATGGACTGTCGAGACGAAAGTCGCAGGTTCAAAACCAGCCCTGTGCATACACCTCTGACTTTTCTAAGTTATGTGTGTATTAAACTAAACTAAGTTAATTATCACTTGCTTTAACGGTGAAGGAAACATCGTGAGGAAACCTGCATACCTGAGAAGTTCTTCATAAGAATTTCGAAGGTTTGTGAAGTCTGCCAACCCACAATATCTTGGAAGGTTTTCGGCGTGTTTCTGTTGGAGGTCCCGAAACCCTTCCATAGTGCAGATGGCGACAACCATGGGGTTTTTAGCCGGTAAAGATCCGGCATACCCCATCTATCTTCCATTAAGGTGGCCGGAAATCCAAGAGGATTTTCCCCATGTAAAAAAAAGCCCAGTGTGGTGGACTAAGGCCTAACCCCTCTCATTCAGTAGAGGAGACCCGTGCCCAGCAGTGGGAGGTATATAATACAGGGCTGGTATTATTACCTACTTTATTTGGTGTGCAATAAAGAATATTTTATCTATCTAAGTCTGCACAAACTCCGTACGTGCGCGTTGTTAATTTTGACAATTAGGTACATTGTTTTTCTTTCTTTTTCTTTCATTATATTTGAGGTCTTTTCCCCTACTTGCTTATAGACGCAAAACATGCTTTTTATTCAGAAACAAAAAGAAAATCAGGTCAACGCCCGAGCCACGACTGCGTATAATATAGCCTAAATAAACTAAACTAGCTTTTTAGGCACGTCTAGGGACGTTAAGTAAACGATGGCTACAATGTCGCTAAAAACCATACTAGGCGTTGGACAACGATTGTCTTTTTATTTTTTTATTTGTTTTAAAGACTAGAAGAGCAGTTCGCTCGCCTGATGGTAAGCGTCACGCTTGCCCATAAACAGAAGCAACACCACACATAACACTGAATTACAAAGCAATGCATGGCATTGGACTGCGGTCGTCACCCCGAGACATAGAATATTAAGTCTCACAATGCCCAGTAATTTGACTGGAGTCAATCTCTTTCAAAACGAAACACAAAGTGCTTATACACTGCTGCTTGGCGGCATAAATGCACAAAGCGGCGGTATTAACCCAGACGGCCTCTTGCATGCGAGGGACCTTCCACCGAGCCATAGATAGGTTGAAATAAAACTAGTTTATACGGATTTTATCGCGGTTTATTTTTTATTTTAGTCCCTAGTTTTATTTCAATGTGTAATATTCGCGTAAACCTAAGAAATCACTACATAGTTAGGTTGTTACATCTTTTAAGTGGTACAGATACGCTATAGTTAGTTTATTAACACCTGTATAAATAAACCTAAATCGACGAGCATGTATGAAAAAATTCATGAGAGTGAAGGAGGCCAAAGAGGCGTGAAAGGATCGTAGCAAGTGGAAATCCGTTGTCTCTGCCTACCCCTATGGGAAACAGGCGTGAGTCTATATACATAGACTATACTACTACATACTCTAGTATACTATATACATAGTATGTACCTATGTATAAATAAATAAATTTCAATGGAACAATTTTTAATTTAAGACATGTCAACGCTTTTGTATGTATTTAATAAAACATAATAATAACACTGTCCCTATTATAAAAGATCTATTATAATTCACAGACTTCTTTTCGTGATTCATGATCAAATTAACAACTACAAAGGTTTTTAAAAGAACATTAAAGGAAAAATGATCGCTTTCACCAAACAGAGGGAAACCTTAAAATGTAATAGAGTTCTATGTAAAAATTCAATATTAAATAACCATTCAAGAACATAAATCATTTGAGTATAAATGATTTATAATAGGACGTAGTATTTTTCCTCAACAAATATTTATAATGTATTTTTTATATAGCTTAGGTCGGCAAACGAGCAGTAGGTTTACCTGATGGTAAGTGGTCTCCACCGCCCATGTACGCCCACAATACTAAAATAACATGGGCGCGTTGCCGACCTTAATGGAAAGGGATAAGTAAGGGATTGCGAAGGGAAGGGAAAATTGATCCTCCGGATATCTCACTCACAGTACAAAACGCAGCAGCAAACTGCTACTTCACGGTTTTCTGTGAGACAGTGGTAACAACCTGGACGAGCCGGACCATTCATGATGTTGGCAAAACTGTCTACAGCGTGGCTCTACCACTCAGGCTCTAATTCTCGACTCTTTATGTCAAAAGTTGAGATAAAATAGAGAAACTTGTACTTTCAACGTCTCCGTAGCATTTTATTTTATTAGCTTGAATGACGAGACGAGCAGGTTGCTCGCCTGATGGTAAGCGCCACGCTTGCTCATAAACAGAAGCAACGCCACACAGAACTTTAAATAACAAAGCACTGCATGACACTGGACTGCGCTCGTCACCCCGAGACATAAGGTGTTAAGTCTCATAATGCCCAGTAATTACACTGGCTTCAATGTCATTCAAACCGGAACACAACAGTGCTTACACACTGTTGCTTGGCGGAAGAAATAGACAAAGTGATGGTACCAACCCAGCCGGACTCTCGGATACGAGAGACCTACCACCTTGTAATTTTGTCTACGTATCCTAACATGACGTCGTAATTTTATCGAATGTTGACACCGTTTACTCGAATTGCGTCTCGATATTAATTTGTGTAAACATTATAGAAAACTTCCTCTTCATGTGCATTTGAGGGAATTCCCAATCTGAACAAGAAGTTTGACAACGATTTAGGTTGGGCAAGGATTCCGAAATACCTAGATAAGATAAATGTAAAACCACATGCCGACATAATTCCAGTACCCATGACTACACCATAAGCTATTCGTAGTACGTCATACATTTATCAATTTTATCGAGCCCCTATCGATTTTATGTTGTCGTTATAGTTTATTGGTATCATGCTGTGCCGTCTTTCATCATCATTATTGTTTAACTAGCAATTATTTGTCGGTATGCCCATTTTATATCGCCTTAGGGTGGGAACTATAAAGCAGACATCAACTCACTGAAACTTACAGAGACATTAATTAACTTTAATTGTCTTAAGTCATAGTTTGAATTCGATTGTTTCATGCTCAGTCGTTTAATACTTTATGCTTCGTTACTTAATACAGAAATGCTTACCCTTCATTACTAAATACTTACAGAAATGCTTATCCTAAAGAAGAAAATAAAAATAATAAAATCATTTATTGATCATGTAGGCAATTAAAATAACGCTTATAATAATCATTTATTTATTCAAGTAACAAGACTCATTTACAAATACCTTAATTTAACTTAAATATTATAGAATTAACTTATTAATACATTATTTAATTAATCCATAAATATATTATTACAATAAAATTAAAAACAAATGAATACATTATTTATTTCAAAAATAAATAAATAAATTAATTACATTATTTATTTAAAAAAATTAATACATTATTTATTTATATATTAATTTCGCCACATGCAACATACAGCAACGGTTTACATACTTACAGTCTAGTCTGCAAGCGATCATTTTCAAAATGCTGTTAGTACTGTCCCGCACTCTGCGTACTAAGGATCGTTTGCGCATGGTGGCGTAAAAACAGTTTACATGCGCCGCGGCAAACATACCCGATGCACTGCAGAATCGGGGCAGACCCAACAGCACTCAGAAAGCGTTATTATACTGAATGCGAAGGGCGTTGTAAGATTTTTGAGAATAGTCCGCCCACAGGCTGCAGGTGTAGAAAGATGTGCAGTAGGCTCGGAAAAGTGTAACTTTCACTTCTCTTGAACATCGCACAAACCTGCGGGCTATCATATTAATTCTCACTGACAACGCCCTTCGTTCACGTTCTATATCATCATGATCTTTGAGGTCCTCTGTAAGCCAATGGCCCAAATACTTACATCTCTCTACTTTCCTTAGGGGTACTCCATTCAATCTGATTAGGGGCATACTAGATGGGGACTTACCAGCTGCCCCAAAGATCATGATTTCGCTTTTGCTCGTATTGTATACTAAGCCGTGTAAATCAGCAAATGATTCACAGATCGCCAACAGTTTCCTGAGACCACACGGTGACGCACTCAGCAGCACCATATCGTTTGTAACTAATATTATTTACACAGATGCCATCTATGTAGCAACCTTCCCTGGTGCCACATACATAGTGGCATGTGCCACTGTGCCTCAATTAGCCCATTTATATAAAAAATAAAAAAGCACAGGGGAGGTCAAACCTCCCTGCCTCACCCCACTTTCCAATCTGTACGTATCAGACAGGCTCCCCGCCCATCTTTTTTTTTTTTTTTTATCCTGGCTCGGCAAAGTGACTACGCTACACCTGATGGTAAGTATAGCGCAATCCATGAATACTGTCGACCAACGATAGACACTGAATCTATCGCAGATCGGCAGAATTATGCCGGCCTGCTTAGTTGCTTCTTCACACTCCGTTTAAAGGATCCCAAGTTATAGGAAGGAGGAAACACGTGCGCCGGCAAGCTATTCCACAGCTTTATGGTCCGACAGAAATACGATTTTGAGAACCTCTTGGTCCGAGCCGAGATGGAAGAGACCACGAAGCTATGGTTTCGCAAGCCAGCACGCGTGGTTCTGTTAAGGAAAGGTGAGGAAGGAATAAGGTCAAACAATTCTTCAGAGCATTCACCGTGATACAGACGATAAAAGACGGAAAGCGAGGCAATGTCCCTACGCAGCTGTAGCGGCTCTAAATTTTTTGTGACGTCTGCATCATTCACAATGCGGACAGCCCGTCGCTGCAATCCGTCCAAGGCATCGAGCAAGTACTTTGCGGAACCGTCCCATAGGTGCGAACAGTATTCTGCACCCGGCCGTGCCTGCGCTTTGTATAAGCGGTAAAGCTGGCCGGGTGCAAAAAACCTACGCACCTTGTTCAGGATTCCGACCCTGCGTGATGTGGCTGATATTACGCCCTCGATGTGGTTCCTTGGATTCAGATTGCAGCAAATATCCATGCCTAGGATACTTAGGCTATTCCGCATTGCGAGCGGGATACCCTGAAGATTGGGGAGGGGAGAGAACGGGGATTTTTTGCACGTAAACGCGCACACCTGGGTTTTCTTGGCATTGAACTCAACCAGATTCTTGGTACCCCATTCCGAAATGAGATCCAAGGTCTGGTTAAGCTCAATGACAAGATTCTCTCGCTGCCTCTCAGTGACTTCCCGGCTACCAGGAGGCTTACTGCAGTAACGCCCATGCACAGTGCTGTCATCTGCATAGCAATGAATGTTACCAAGTGATAACATATCATTGATATGCAGAATAAACAAGGTGGGCGAAAGCACAGAGCCTTGTGGGACCCCGGCATTAACTGACATGAGCTGCGAAGCGTGTCCTTCAACAGTGACACGCATTCTACGCTCATGCAGAAAGCCAGAGATCCACTTACACAGGTTGTCGGGAAGCCCATACGCCGGAAGCTTGGAGAGGAGGCCACGGTGCCAGACCCTATCAAAAGCCTTGGCAATGTCGAGACTTACGGCTAGAGCCTCGCCATGCCTGTCAGCCGCCTCCCCCCAGCAATGTAACAAGTACGCTAGAAGATCACCCGTTGATCGTTTAGACCGGAAGCCGTACTGCCGGTCATTGATCAGCGAGTGATCGTCCAGGTAGCGGACCAGCTGCGCGTTAATTATCCCCTCCATTACTTTGCACATCACTGAGGTTATGGCGATTGGACGGTAGTTGCTAGGGTCCGATCGATCACCCTTTTTTGGGATCGGTTGCACGTTGGCCTCTCTCCAAGATTGGGGCACAATACCGGAGAGGAAGGAAGAGCGGTATAGGCGCGTCAGCACAGGAGACAACTCCGCCGCACACTTTTTGAGAACTACCGCTGGGATACCGTCCGGACCACTGGCTTTGCGGACATCGAGCGACTGCAGTTCGCGCCGAACATCGCAATGCCTGATTCGGACATCCGACATAGAGTGTCCGCAATCAGGCACCGTGGGTGGCAGTTTATTGCCATCGTCGAGCCGCGAATTAGCCGCAAAGAGATTTGCCAGCAAGGTGGCTTTCTCCTGCGGCCCGTGAGCAAGCGATCCATCCGGATATCTCAGCGGAGGCAGTGAAGGTCGGCAGAAATTAGATTGGATGGCTCTGGCAAGGCTCCAATAAGCTCGGCTACTTGTTGGTTGATCAGCCAAAGCACATCCAATCTTGTTAACGCGCTGTGCATCCGCTCTGACGTAAGCCTTCTTACAGGCCTTGGTGGCTTGGTTATAGGCTGCCTTGAGAGAACTTACATTGGGATCCTTTTTGGCGCGACTCCTGATCCACTCGCGATACGCCGTCTGTTTCACACTAACAGCATCAGCGCATTCGCGATTGAACCAGGAGCGTCCTCGGCCACTTCCGACGACCTCCGAGGAAGGAATGTAGTATTCCATTCCTAATCGGATCTCGTCGGCAATAGCATCGGCACTCGCAGAAGGATCAGTGCCCTCAAAGCAGCGCTGCCGCCAAGGGATGGCTGCAAAATATTCGCGCATACCATCCCAATCTGCTGACGAGTAGTGCCAGATCCTGCGCTTTACCCTCACGGGAGGTGGAGGCAAAGCACGAGGCACCGACGATCCAACCAGGCAATGATCAGAAGTACCCAAGGGGGCACTTACCGTCACATTGTACCCAGCTGGATGACTCGTCAGCAGAAGGTCCAGCAGTGAAGGCGCATGACCTGCCACATCAGGGATCCTGGTGGGCTGATGTACCAGTTGCGACAAGTCATGAGTCAGAGAGAATGCATGGGCAGCACGTCCAGCATGGTCAGTCTTGGAGGAACCCAGCCACAACTCATGGTGTGCGTTGAAGTCCCCCAAGACCACCAGTTCCGCTGTCGGATACTGCTCCTGCACGTCATCTGCCGCCTGGCTGATGTAGTTAAACAGCCGAGTTGTCTCGTCATCCCCGTCATGGGATCTGTAAAGGCACGCATAGATTCGGCTTTGCGTGCCGAGATCCACGCGTACCCACAGTGTGGAAAGGGAAGGATCCTCCATGCAGCGCAGACGGCGACAGCAGACATCCGACCGGACATACAAACATACCCCAGCCTTTCGCTTGAAGTTCTCTTCCAACGAATAGCCGGGATAATGTAGGTATGCCGTATCGGCCGGACGACAAATCTGCTTACATTGTTGACCTGGTTTCTGTACCAAAACTTAATGATGTTTATAAGTTCAGATGGTAATTTAGCGTTCTCCATCTTTTTCCATAGCAAATCATACGAAACCAGATCAAACGCGCGTGACAGATCGAGAAAAGCTGCATATATCGGTGTCCCCCGATCCGTGTAGTACTTGACCGTTTGCTTAACACACAAAATAGCTGTTTCTGTAGACAAGCCCGCTCTAAGCCCAAATTGATTATCATGGGGTGTTATGTAGTTGCATATTTGAGTATTCAGCAACCCGTCAAAAAGCTTAGCGATGATGGTCGCAAGCGATATTGGCCTATAATTGTTTATGTCCGTCATGTTACCCGTTTTGTTTTTTACAATAGGAATAACCAGTGTCCTCAGCATTTCTGTAGGTAGATATGAATGACTCCAACAAAACGTATAAAGCATAGCCAATACTCTTGGTAAATGCGGCCCTGCATATCGGAGATGCTCAATACTGAGACCGTCATGGCCGGGAGACTTGCCTCTGGACATTGTTTGTATAATCTTAGCTATGTCCTTGGCAACGAATTTGGCTTATGACAAGTCAGTACAAAACTAAAAGCAAGATATTTAGGCATTAGAAAGCATATTATCAACATATGTAGATATACATATCATACATAGCATCAGCAATAATACACTAGGCAATTACATCTATCCTATCCTCCATTACTAAATACAGAAATGCTTATCCTTCATGATTAAATACCGAAATGCTTTATGCTTTACTGGGTACAGTACAGACGTCTCTAAGAAATTATCGAATAAAAAAATGTCTAATGAATACTGAGGCCTAATTGACGACTCTAAGTGGCGATGGCTGTGAAAGTTTTAATTTAATTGTATTCGGAAATTAAAATAATTTATTTCTATAATATCAGTCTTTTGAACATACATATGCACTCAAGCCTGTAATCCCCGAAGGGGTGGGCAGAGGTCTAACCAGTACACCCACATTTCGCCGAGCGTATTTCCGTCTCTTATGTGATAGGGGGCGAGTCTATCGCCATACCGGGCACAAATTCCAGACTCCGGGCTGATACTGAGCATTTCGTAATAGGAAAACCCAATACCTCTTTACCCGACCCGGGGGTTGAACCAGAGACCTCAGCGTTGACCTCAATCGTAACGCGTACGCATTACAACTGCGCCACCGAGGCAGTCTCGGTAAAATAGTATTACGATGAGAGATAATTTTAAGTTAGCTTTGCCTTTTTACGAAGTTTCTCTACACCTTTGTGTAGCGGTTCATACAATACACCTACCATACAAATTTCATTCATTTAGTGCTGATAGTCTACGAGTAAAATGGCTGTGACATACGGTCCGACACAACAGACGGTCAGACGGACAGATGGACATGACGAAATTATATTTTTTTGCTATTTGACTACGGAACTCTAAAAATATGGTGTTTCAAACTTAGCACAAACTAATCCATGGAGATAAATGGCCCCAAAATTGAAAACTTAACAATTTGGTTTAGTACTCCACTCGCACAGACACCGGTTTTAATTAAGGCCACGGGCTGTTCATTTGTTTACATCGGTTTGATGACCTTTAAAATGGAAGATCTAATAGTAATTAAATAGGTCCTCCGCCCTTTGCTGTAACATCGATTTGTAGGGAGGAAGGGAATTACCACTTTTGTGCCTATTGCCTCATAAGTTTAGAGATAACGTACTAAGGCTGAGACCCGTGAGGTCCTGGGTTCAGTTCCCAGGTCAGGCAATCATAATTTGAGATCTGCACCACCCATAAATACCCATAATACCAGATTAAATATGGACGTGTTGTCAACCTTAAAGGAAAAGGATAATTATGATATTGGGAAGCGAAGGAGGAATTTCGGCCTCCGGTAATTTTACTCACCGTACGAAACGCAGCAGCAAGCCGCTACTTTACGTCGGTTTTTTTAAGTCAGATAGTGGTAACGACCTAGTTGAGCCGGCCCATTCATGCTATAGACAAAACTATCTACAGCGTGGCTCTACCATTCACTAAACTATTACTTAGTATTATTTATTATTATTAACAGTAGGTACGGAACTAGTGGCGCCTCTGACTAACCCTTTAGAGATACATGCTTGAGCTTATTAGCTAATATATTTTGGTAGGTCTTGACTTTAATGTTCGTCTTTGGATGATAAAGATCTTGAATAAATATACAAATTGAAACTAATTGTGAATTCAGTAAATTAATTCAGTGGGTAATTGGTGCTACAGAATTGATTTCATGTGATGCATTATGCATAACAAAGTTGAGTTAGTTTAGTGGTTTTTAATAATTCAGTTTGCTGATTAAATCCAAATATTTTCGACTGCCTCGGTGGAGCAGTTGTAATGCGTACGCGTTACGATTGAGGTCAACGCTGAGGTCTCGGGTTCGATCCCCGGATCGGGTAAAGTGGTATTGGGTTTTTCTATTACGAAATACTCAGTATCAGCCCGGAGTCTGGAATTTGTGCCCGGTATGGCGATAGGCTCGCCCACTATCACATAAGGGACGGAAATACGCTCAGCGAAATGTGGGTGTACTAGTTACAACTCTGCCTTCAAATATAAGGTGCTTAAATGTCTAAAGAAAATTCTGGAACGAAGTTTGACGGCCTCCGAGGCGCAGTGGGCGAGTAGCCGGTCATCAAACTTGAGGACGTGGGTTTGATCTCCGTACCGAAATGTTTACGTACAAATCCGATACCTACGGCACAAGACTCGTGTGGGAACTCATCTAGTTGCAACTTGCTACGTTGACAGCCTCCGTGGCGCAGTGGGTGAGTAGCCGGCTGCGAAGCGAGAGGTCGGGATCGAAACCGAAACCTCAGCGTCAGCCTCAGTCGTAAAGCATACGCATTACCACTGCGCCACCGAGGCAGTCCTTAACAAATTGCCACATGTAGACAATATGTAATTAAACATCATAATTTATTTCCGATACTGCATCGCTGCGACGCATGACGCTCAGCAACAATTTATGCACGAAGTTAATACAATCCGCGTGGAGTTGAGCGTTGTTTACATGGTTGATAATTAGTTGGAAATTGTTCTACAGAGAGCGATTCGTGCAGACGAGCTTAACTGCGTGTCGGGTTCGTAGTTACAAGTTACTAATTCAAGACAAGTTTGGTTAGTTTTCAACGGTATGTACTCGAAAAAGGAAAACAATCCTTTATATTTTTAATCGCTTTAAAAGACCCAAGGTTCTCAATTCTTCTGTATTTTTTTATGTATGTTTACGCATAACTCCGCCAATTGTGGATTCATTGGATTGTTTCTTCTTGTACTCGATAAGGTTTATTGCGGTGGTGGTCCCAAATTAAATAAATTTTAATGTAAATTTAAAGAAATAATCCCACCACTGATGGGGTGAAGTAAAAGATGAAGGTCTAAAACAACTTATGCATTGATTTTGATAATTCTTTCACTAAACTTACAAAATAAAAACATACATACATAGACTCACACCTGTTTCCAATAGGGGTAGGCAGGGAACGGATTTCCATTTGCTACAAAATAAAAACATTTCAACAAAACATAAATCGACTTAAAAAAAACTAAATAGCTATTGATAAGATCCTTTACTGTGAAGTTAGCTGCGTCTGGAGATGCCTATCAATGACAAAAAACGTTATAGAGTTTGTAAACACTCATCCGCTCCAAAACAAAATATTAAAATAATAATTATTAATTTCTTTTAATTCCGCTAGCTGATTGGCGCCACCATCACATTACAAGAATACTCGAGAGTATGAAAATAAACGAAATTGCTTTAAAAATTGTTTCCATATTGAAATCGTATTTGAAGAGGCAGGTCGTATGTGACATATTTAAGTTATAGTTCAAACATGCGATTGTGCGCATCCAGAACTCGAAATCAAAATTTCCTATGACTTATCTATTCAGTGATTTATTATGTTTACGCGAATATTACACATTGAAATAAAACTAGTTTATACGGATTTTATCGCGGTTTAATTTTATTTTAGTTCCGACGTTTCGTTAATAAAATTAAACCGCGATAAAATCCGTATAAACTAGTTTTATTTCAACTTATCTATTTATTAAATAGAACGATAATAGAACGGTCGATAGCACTTAGATACATTAACAATTTCACATTTCTAAACCAGTGGTGTGAAGCGAACCAAATGTGCGATATAATATCTCCATTAGCTAGATAATTTAGTAGGCGTGTAGATTAATGGACTGGAATGTAATGTTGGGTAGGATACGTTTTTAAATGAGTTTGTAAGAGTAGCCTCTTTTTATACTGAGCCAATGTCCTACTTCAAATGAGGCAAGGCGTCATGAAGCTCGGCGGTACATTTGAAATACGCTGTAGTTTGTATTGCCGTAACTTACAAGTGTGATAGACGTAATAAAAAGACGCGCCTACTATCGAAATGAAACATGTGATTCGCTAGTTTCACTCTTTCAAGCAGTCCGCGTCATGGGTAAAAGAGTAACGCGATATAAAACTTGAAGTAGAACAATGTAAACATTTCGAGCCGCTCTTAGTTTACTTTGTCATGTACGGGACAAATGTACTGCTTCTTGTATATCGTACTCAACCCTATTGGAATGAAATGAAAAATAATTAAATATGTATAAATAATATAATCAATATAAAAATATGATGACACTATTTTTCAATTTTTATTAACTTGTATGACTAGGTCAGCAGGTCGCTTGCCTGATGGTAAGCTCAACACCTGCCCACAAACAGAGTGCCACACAGAACTTTGAGTTACAAAGCAAAGGATGCCACTGAACTGCGCTCGTCACGCCGAGTCATAAGTTGTTAATTCTGATAACGCCCAGTAATTTCACTGGCTTTACTGTCCTTCAAACCGGAACACAACAGTGCTGACACACTGTTGCTTGGCGGTAGAAGTAGACAGAGCGGTGTATCAACACAGACGGCTTCTCGCATACGTCAGACCTGCCACCTAGCTCTGGATCTACGATTTTTTCGAACTGGGGCAGAAACTTGATAGTGGCGTCTCTCTCTCTAGCGTTTGAGATAAAGTACTTAAAAAAACTAAAAGAAAAGAATATAATGATGCACAAAGGGCCTGTGTGGCGCCTTTTTCTTACAAGTCGACGGTGAGCCAACCAGGCTTCCGTATGCCGCAGGTTTTTTGTGGAGCAAGTTTTTTATTTTTAATCATATTATATTATGATTTTGGCGCCCCCTGAACCTGCCGCCCGTGGCGGGTGCCCCGGTTTGCCAAAATATCCGGGCCTGCTACCACCTACATCTACAGACGTCACATTATTGACGTCACATTACTAAAGATTGACTGGTAGAGAATGCCTCAGGCATTAAGTCCGCCTCTGCATACTTTGTGTATAAAGTGTAAATAAATAAATAAATTATTATAACTAACCTCAGGAAAGAGACAGATGGTTAAGTTTAATAAAAGTTACCACGTTCGTTTCGTGCAATCAATAAATTTATCAAAATGATAAAGGCGTATCTCGTCCGGTGATCGTATATTGCGTCTACAATATTCGACGCTGATGGAATAAAATGTATTTTTGCTCCCGTTGCTTACAAATTGGATTTTTTCAATAAATTACCTTTTGCGCAGTAGATCATGTTATTTCTGTGTTAACATTATGATGAGAATTTCCCATAACAATATCAAACATATGTACCAATCCGCGTTAGGCCAGGGTGGTGGACTAAGATCCATCTTATTAGTAGAGGAGGCCCGACCGACCGGCACGACCGGGTCGTTAGCACAGTCTCACAGAAAACCGATGTTAAGTAGTGGCTTGCTGCTGCGTTTCTTACGGTGAGGGAGATTTACATGATGATTACTTTCCATCAGGTGACCCACTTGCTCGTTTGCCGGCCAATGATATAAAAAAACCTCTGGCACTGTGGATGTACACGGGTAGTGGTGATCACTTACCATCACGTGATCCATCCAGCTCGTTTATCGGTCTTCCATAAAAAGCCAATAGGTTTTTTTAAAGTGGTAATGCCGCGCTGTAGACAGTTTTATCTACAGCATAAATGAGCTGGCTCGATCGGGGTAGTGCCATTATTTATTTATTTAAAACTTCATACTTATAAAGTACCGACCGACGACTTGAAAAAGATGGCGTGTAGCGGGTGGATGCGGGCTGCTCAACACCGGGATGGTTGACGCTCACTTGGGGAGGCTTACGTCCAACAGTGGACAGCAACAGGCTGAAATATACTTATAAAGGTTGTTCAAGCCGCCATTAGTTAGACATTTTTGTTTTTCTCTGCCATTTATAAAGTTGCTAGAAAGAGACAGGTACTACGGTAGGCAGTGACTTGGCTGCGCTCTGGCATTGCTTAGGTCCATGGGCGGCCGTAATTACTTACCATTAGGTGGACTGTCTGCTCGTCTGCCTATCTAGGCAATCAAAAGAAAAATACAAAACAGTGTTTAACTAATCAGTGCTTGAACAACGTTTATAAGTAAGGCCCAATATGTATGGACTTGACGCATTTCAATATTGTCGTCTCTCAGGAAACCAACGTGAAGTGACAGCTTTATTAATTGAGATTTGCGGGGTCTCAAATCCGCGCCCCACGTCTTCTCAATCCCTATACCTTTCCTGTAAGGTCGTCAGACGTCAACGCCTCCAAGATTTTTTTTCAATTATTCAGTCCCTCATTTCTTGATTGCCATTTAGTTCATGGATCTGACTGAATAAGCAATTTTCTTGAGTTACGACAGTATAAATGCCCTCTCTGATGACTGTTGAAGTCGTTCTTTTGTACCACAGCAGCGGTGCGATTGGCGTACGACTCAGGGACGTTTAGTGTTTTTCAACACCACGACGGCTTTTTTTTTCACGAGGAAAATTCCATTCACGGATACCTTCTCACCCTTGGGGGTAGGTTATGCCGAACTCACCACCCTTCCGAACCAGTTGTTTCCGGACGATAGATCGGGATAGATAACCTAACTAACTAAAGTCTCTACTTCACTGTACCAACTAAAAACTCCGCAGTAGCCTTCTTCAGTGCAATTGAGACGCTCCTGCCTTGATGGTGCAGTTGTAAAGCGTATGCGTTACAAATGAGACCGACACTGAAGTCTCGGGTTCGATCCGCGGGTCGGGTAAAAGTGAAATTTCTATTACGAAATGTTGAGTATCAACCTGGAGTTTGGAATCGTGCCCGGTATGGCGATAGTCTCGCCCCCTTTCATGTCATGCGAGATACGCTCAGCGAAATGTGGGTGTACTGGTACCCCTGCCTACCCCTTCCTACCCCTTCAGGGATTACAGGCGTGGGTGAGTGCGTATAATAGATATTCAATATTCTAATTGTAAGCTCGTTTATTTCAAACTTCGAAACCTTGTATCAAATTCTTACCTAAGGCTTATAGTTTACGTAAATCAATAATCCTAGATAGGTATTCCAAGAAAATATAAACCATTTTCGAGAATAATATTGGTACTAAAAGTAGGGTTGCCAGGCTCTAAAATAAAATAGCCGGACTCGGGTTGTATTAGGTCGGATATTTTTTCCTAAAAGTCTGTCATTTTGCCCATGACCCGGACATATTATTTTGAAAGCCAAAACATACATTTAATGGCAGACATCACTTTTATAAAAAAGACTGATCAGTTTAAATTAAAGATGTTTGTTGAGTAATAAACCAGTTTTTTCACAAAATTACTATTTCAATTTTATATACAAAAGTCGGACACGATCGTTAAAAGCCAAACATGTCCGATTAAAGCCGGACACCTGGCAACCCTAACTCGGAGTCACAAACAAAATTTGTTGCCAATAAATAGCCTTTAATCTTTAGTGTAAAGTGTGTAAAGGCTTATTTAATATTATTATTATTAAATAAGCCTTTAATCTTTAGTGTAGTAACTGCGCTCATATACTTTTAAATAGGAGGTCTTGCGTTCAATTCGTTGGTAGGGTAATTCTTATTGGGAGTTTTTCGAGGTAATAAACTCTGTTTTTCGTGGCACGTCAAACTGACTATACTGCATCTGTTATTTTTTTATAACAGTGGTGGGCATGTAGTAAGCGATAGCTCAGCGCGGAGTGGTACGGAATGGCGCGACGAAAGTCAGTTCCAAACCAACCCTCCTCCTTCCTCACAATGTTTTCTTCGCCGTTAAGCAAGCGATAATTAACATTTTTTTTCTGCTGCATGACAGTAGTAGGCATAGCGGTAACTTACCATTATAAATGTGAACGTTTGGATGTTTGTGATTTTAGATGTTTGTTAGTCGATCACGCCTTAACAACTAACGAGTTTTGGGTGAATTTTGGCACACCGGTAGACCATGATCTATATTTGGACTACTATTTATTAGTTTTTATCCCGGAAAAGGCCCTTCACAGGGGTGGAGCCGCAAAGCTAGTAAAAAATAATGTAACACCATCAGCGTTTAATACGTCTTCGTACGTTGTAATCGCAGAAAACTCGAATGTTAGAAACTCACACAAAGTCTTCCCTTCCGACTAGGGAACTGAACTTGACCACAACCCACATATTCTGCTACTCAATACTACTACTACGTAGATCGGACTAGTTTCAACTAACTTTTTGAATAATTAAAATAAATGTTTAATTTTAAAAAGAAGGTAGGCAATATAACATTATAAATATAATTATTTATTATTTAATATAACATTAACTTTTCGAGACGACCTACACCTCCGTCTCTCCAGTGACCACGAAGGCTGAAAAGCTTTCGAAACGTCGGGACTAAAATAATAATTAAACCGCGATAAATTATAAGAGTTCCGTTTTCGCCATTTGTCTACGGAACCCTAAAAATACGCTCAGATTTCTTACCTGTCAACCGGATTAAAAACTAATCGAGTACGCAGCAGCTTCACCTTCAATTGCGAATATTTCCCGATGATCGAATTCAAAGGCGAATGCGAAACGAGTCAGAAAGTTAATTACCGAGGTGACGATGGCGAACTTCAATATTCATTGGGTATATAATTGCGTAATCGAAAATTTGAATTCGCATTAAAATATGATTTTTCTTTAGTGAAGGAAATTTCAGCTTAATATTGGCATTTGACTGCCTCGGTGGCGCAGTTGTAATGCGTACGCGTTACGATTGAGGCCAACGCTGAGGTCTCTGGTTCGATCCACGGGTCGGGTAAAGTGGTATTGGGTTTTTCTATTACGAAATGCTCAGTATCAGCCCGGAGTTTGGAATTTGTGCCCGGTATGGCGATAGGCTCGCCCCCTATCACATAAGGGACGGATATACGCTCGGCGAAATGTGGGTGTACTGGTTACACCTCTGCCTACCCCTTCGGGGATTACAGGCGTGAGTGCGTATGTATGTATTTATTGACATTTATTGTTTGATTGTAAAAAGCAAGCGTAAGGGAAGTTATATGTCATAACGTGTCGAGAGCGACATATTTGTTGTGTAGTAATGAATGACGAGACGAGCAGGTCGCTCGCCATGCCTGCCCATAAACAGAAGTAACACCACACATAACTTTGAAGTACAAAGCACTTGCATGGCAATGGACTGCGATCGTCATCCCAAGACATAAGATTTTATGAGACTATAATACCCAGTAATTTCACAGTTCTTTTTTTTTTATCCTGGCTCGGCAAAGTGACTACGCTACACCTGATGGTAAGTATAGCGCAAATAGTATAGTATAGTTCAATCTATGAACAGTAAAATTGTATGATGCGAAAACCTACATGTTAATTTGTTTGTTTAGTGGATGAAGACATTTCTTTCCATTGACTAAGTAGTTAACTAACCCATTAAAACATCCACTACATAGCAAAATTTACACACTAGCTGCGGGTCCAAGCCACTAAATCTAGGGATAATTTCACTAAGTTGGGAACACTGTCTATATTTCCATTTACTGCTATTTCACACTTAGCTTCGTGCATCTATACTAGAGTGTTTCCCAATTAGTGGTACGCGTACCCCCAGGGGTACGTGAAGTTGCATCAAGGGGTACGTGCGGCTATCAGTAAAAACAAGAACAATTTCCAAAATATTATTTTATTACAATCATCAGTAAAAACAAGAACACACACACACTCACAAACTTTCGCATTTATAATATTAGTGTGTTTGCTACAATAAGGGGTACGCAGGTTTGAGGTCTTTTTTTAAGTGGTACGCAGCAAAAACTAATTGGGAACCACTGATCTATACTATAGCAGCTCCCACTGAATATCTTTCGCAGCTGACGTTATAGAACAAAACATTTAAGATTATACAGCTCGAATTTGATCACTAAGGACCACTAGTTTCTATTATTGTTGTACTGAATTTATTCTTATCAATCACCTCCACTTTGACATCTCTATCAAAATTCTAAAGTATGCGGCATACAATATAATATGACCATCGAAATAAGATGACAAGAAACTTAACTCAAGCAAAAAATTGACCCCACCAAAACTCTGTGCAAATCTCTAGTTGACACTAATTGATACGTCTAATTTTTTGCGCGGTGCAGAACGTCGTATCTCGATATAGAAATTTAATATTTAGACATAAACTTTTATGAAATAAAGTTGACTTTGAACGGTCATTCATTTTTGTTGCGTGCATGAGTGTTACCTGTGATTTCCTTTTTATATGTAAGTAAGTAGAGCCGTTTTTAGATAGATTCATATGAGAATTATCGTTCTAATCATCATATTTCGATGAATATGACTGAATAATATTGTTTTCCCAACGCCTCATTGGTATTGAGGCAGCGTACAGACTGCAACCAGTGAAGACGTCGCGGTCCCTCGTCTTGGTCGCATACTTTAACACACACATACCTATACAATTAGGTAGTTGACTTTTTTAATTATTTATATCAATAAGTTCAGTTACCCAAACCGATTGAAAAAATAATATCATAAATCCGTCAAAAAATACGTGAGTTAGAAGCCCTTCCAATCTGTTGGAAGGGGTAATTGTCAAATTGCATACGAAACTTTGACGTCGCCGTGTAAAATGGCTTGCACGCGTGTAAGTGAGACAGTATGATATCCCCACCACGATACCCACTTTTCCTCGTACCATTATTTAAAGTCATCATTGCAGGCTCCTTTATGAATCAATTTTAATTATGTTTTAGCAAAAGTCTGCTCTTTATTAATATGAATCTCATGCCAAGACGATTTCGTTCCATTACAATTGCAATCTCAATTCTGGAAATTAAAACTGTCTTGGGATCGGATTTTGATAAGATCATTTACCGTGAAGTTAGCCGCGTATGGTGTCCAATGGAAAGCCGTCAATGACAAAAAAAAAACGATAAAGGGTTTGTAAACACTCATATCCGTTCTAAAACGAATGATTAGAATAAAAAAATATAAATTCCTTTTAATCTGGCTAGCTGATTGGCGCCACCATCGCATTACAAGAATACTCGAGAGTATGAAAATTAACGAGATTGCTTTAAAATTGTTTCCATGTTGAAATCGTATTTCGAGAGCAGACAGGCTGAGGACAAAATTTGAATATCTGTTTGTCAACCATTCTCGATATAAACCAAAACGTCAACGTTTCGTTTTATGTAAATAGGTTCTTTTGTGGACTGAGAATTGATCAATTTTTCATTTCGTGAAACACCTTTTGCCACTTTTTCGATGTTTATTGGCGTTGAACGCTGAGGAAAATGGGATTTATCTTTGATACGTTATTTATGTTATCACGGTGATTCAATTCATTGCTCTTTTACATAATATTTAATTTCTATTAGATATACCTGCTTTTATTTTTGAGGTATATAGGATCTCTTTGTTGTATGTTTCTACAGAAAGGTGTTGATAATTTTAAGAAATGTGTAGTGTTTGATATAAGTATTTTATCCCCATAGTGCCAAATCAAATTGTTAGGATATAATTTTAGTATATTATTTTTGTCGAATGAGTAACATGTCGATATGGAATTGCAACTTTGGACAACACTAAATGATAAACAGTGATACTTCAGACCACCTTTCATTTCAATTTTGTATTATTTAAAATAAAAAAAATAGTTCTTGATAACCAACCCGCATTATGCCAACGTAGTGGAATAGATAAGACCTAACCCATTTCATTCAGTAGAGGTGGCTCGTACCCACCAGTGGAACGTGTATAATACAGGACTGTTAACGTCGTTATTCGACTTGCAACTTCTCTCTCCAGAATTGTTATACTCGTTCGTTCTTTTTTGAGTGGTAGAGCCACGCTGTAGACACTAATGTTTACAGCATGAATGGGCCGGCTCTTCTGGGTCGTTACCACTGTCTCACAGACAACCGACGTAAAATAGCAGCTTGCTTTGCTTGCAGCGTACGGTGAGTGCGATATCCAGAGGCCCAAATCCCCCTCCCTTTCCCAATCCCTTAATTATCTCTTTCCTTTAAGGTCGGCAACGCGCCCACAATTATTTTGATATTGTGGGCGGACATGGGCGGTGGAGATCACTTACCATCAGATGACCCACTTGCTCGTTTGCCGGCCTATACTATAAAAAAACGCACTTAACTCAATTTATAGGGATGTGATCGATCTTATCGATCGTAATAAACGAATAATAAAATAAACGTGAAATATTAGGATGTCTATAATTTGATTATATCATAGAAACTAACTGTCAGGTGTACATATGTAACACACCTTTCTGTAACGTTGTATACTGTTCTTTTCAATATATTATGCATGCCGCTCGGGTTTATAGAAATAAACGTGTACAAAGTATCTTAACGCAACAAGTTCAGTCGCCTGTCTAGTCCAGGATCAATAATGTCTGTATTGGGATGAATTACGTGTGTTCTTATTCTAGACTCACCTTTATTACCTACTAGCTGTTGCCCCCGCGTGAATCCCTCCCCCCTTTGACCTCTTTAAAATGTAAATTTTCAAAAGTAGTTTCTTAGCGTGCCCTTAGATTACACAAACTATCATCTGACCAAATTTCACGATCCTAGCTTTAGTAGTTTTGAGATACGAGTATAGTGATTAATCCGTAGCCTAAATGTCGAGACGAGCAGGTCACCCGCCTGATGGTTAGTGTCACGCCTGCCCTTAAACAATGGCAGCACCATCCAGAACTTTGAAATCAAATCCTTTTACTTCCCAATCTCTAATCATCCCTTTCCTTTATGGTCGGCAACACGTCTTTCTTCAGGTATTGTGGATGGGCTGTGGAATCACTTAGTAAAAGATTACCCACTTGATTGTGTGCAGTCCTCTGCTATTAAGAAAAAGAAAAAAGTAGTTTAAAGCCAAATCCTCATATTAGAAAATGTATTTTTGATTTAATCTTTGTGAAGTGGATTCTCTTTGATACGGTGAGGTTGAATATATTATTTTACTTGTAAAGTAATAGAAAACTGCGCAATATGGTTACATTGTTAAAAACCAATTTGCGGATTGCGTAATATTTCGAAGTGCAGTTTTGTGTAAGTAGTATAAAGACCACTAACTTTTCACGGCTCCGCCCGCGTGAATGGCTTTTTTCGGGATATAAGTAACCTCTAATCCAGGTCATGGTCTACCTGTGTGCCAAATTTCATCCAAAACCATTAAGCCGTTAAGGCACGATGGACTAACATCTAAATTCACAAACTTACAAACATCCAAACTTTCTCATATATAATAGTATATTAGGACTATGGCTTACACGTGGCTGCGCCTTATCTTTTTCCGGGATAAAAAGTAACATCTGCCCTAATCCGAGTCATGGTCTACAAGATAATGGTCTACCTATGTGCCAAATTTATGCCAATGTCAATTTTGACAGCCTTGTTTGTGTGATTCATGAATATTTGTTTCGGGTCTGGGTGTCATGGGACCGTAAGTCCCTCATAGTTCCAGATACCCCCAATACAGGCTCTACTAGTGTGGGGTCAGGACTATATGTGTGACTGTTTTAAACAAAAACATGATTGATTAACAGACATCCAAACTTTTGCATTTATAATATTAGTAGAGAGTAGAATGTTTATAATGAGGACTAGTAGTATATTTGAAATTTTATTGGTAAATGAATGTGAATGTGTGACTGAGTATAGTAGGTTCATATCTGATCTCAAAATAATTACTTTTCGCAGCGATTTTGAGTATACGCAAAGATTTTCCAGACCTCTTACAATCCTCTCCAGTGGATCTCATATTGCGAAACTCAAGTGAAGTTTAGGCAGACTTAACAAAATTTGTTTTAACAAAAAATTAAAACCTTAAATATCTAAAAACAAACTTAAACTGTTTTGAGTCAGTGCTACGAGTATTAAAGTTTAATGGTCTATTATGGATGGAAAGATTTTACTATTTTACATTCATACATACGCACTCACGTCTGTAATCCCTGAACTGGTAGGCAGAGGTGTAACCAGTACACCCACATTTCGCCGAGCGTATCTCCGTCCCATGATGTGATAGGGGGCGAGCCTATCGCCATACCGGGCACAAATTCCAGTCTCCGGGCTGATACTGAGCATTTCGTAATAGAAAAACCCAATATCACATTTACCCGATTGAGGGATCAAACCCGAGACCTCGGCGTCAGGCTCAGTAGTAACGCGTACGCATTACAACTGCGCCGTCTGGGTTGGTACCACCGCTTTGTCTTTTTTTTATGTATAGGCCAACAAACGAGCAAATGGGTCACCTGGTGGTAAGTGAACACCACCGTCCATGTACGCCCACAATACCAAAAGAATCATGGGCGCGTTGCTGACCTTAAAGGAAAGGGATAATTAAGGGATTGGGAAGGGGAGGGATTTAGGCCTCCGGATATCCCACTCACCGTACGAAACGCAGCAGCAAGCTGCTACTTTACGTCGGTGTTCTGTGAGACAGTGGTAACGACCCGGACGAGCCGGCCCATTCATGCTGTAGACAAAATTGTCTACAGCGTGGCTCTACCACTCATAAGTGTCTATTTCTGCTGCCAAACAACGAGAGAGTAGAGCCACGCTGTACACAGTATTATCTACTCCACGAATTGGCCGGCTCTACTGGGTCGTTACTATTCAAAGAAACGTTGAATAAATTCTGTGGTAAATTGAAAATACGAGTAAAAAAATCTGCATCTACGTTAATTTGTTTCTAGTGCGTTGCGCCGCACCGCGCTGTGCTATTTGAAAAGAAATTCAATCGGGGATTACTTATTCAGTTATTCTATACTTTTAATCAGTGGTCTTCATTTTATTTATAATAAAACTACTCGTTTTGAATTAAAAATCATAATTTATTTTATTTTACTCTAAAATAGCTGTCCCTCGCAGTTTCACCGCACGTATGTTACTGTCCTGCTCCCATGAGGCATAGCGTGAAGAACATATAAACCTTCCGGCAAACAAACAGACAGACGCAGATAACAATTTTGTTTTATACTATGTTTTCTTCTTCTTCCACCTGCCCTTATTCCACTCTCAGTGGGGTCGACGCACCCATGCTCTTTAACACATGTTACAGAAAGATTTAGTTTGTAGTTTTAGTAGAAACATTTTGACTTGGTGCAGGAATCGAACGTGTCGTTTCACAATCAAGTTTATCAAGAATCAAGTTTAACAGCTCGCGTGATAGGACCCACCTGGCCTCTCCAGTTGTAAATGTCCTTGTGCCAGAGGCTGAGACCTCCTTAGCTCATTATTTTGTCTCCCGTTTTGCTATGGAGGGAAGTGGACAATTGTTGTTTCCAACTCCTCCTTAACCTTCTATCTGATTAATTTCGTTGCGGGAATAATACAGATAACCTGCGACTTATGATAATAATATGTCATCAGATGAGCCATCGATCAAATGATTTACAGCGCGAAGATTCCACCAATTATTCATCGTCAATATTTTGTATACGTGATTGCTTTTTGATTTTTTATTTTCTCCTGGATTCATTAAAAATCTTTGTTACCTGTATATTTTCGTTTTATAATATATTTGTACATTTTGAAATTGTTAGTTAAAAAGAGGACTATGTACACATATAAAACAGACTACCAAAAATAACATTAAAACTAGAAATTGTTGTTTTTGGCTTTTGTTTTTGCTTTGAAGTCAGTTTTAAGTTTTGTTTAAACTTAATTTATTTTTCAGTTTTTAGTGGTTTACAGCATGCAAATTACAGTACAATAACACAATCTCGACGTGTGTGCTGTTATCAGTAGGAGTTTTATTTTTAATTCCGTACACCGTCATCAGAACTTAACTAAATTTATATGGGACCACATCATAACTAGAGTCTATTTATCTAGTTCTATTTTTTTTCATCAAAATCAGTCTATGATTGGCGGAGAAATCGATGTGGATACATAAAAAAGCTAAAATAAAAAAAATAAACACCGAACTGAGAAACTTTCCGTTTTTGGAGTTAACGAAAAAAAATACTGTGTAACATTGGCAACATTGCATTGTTGTTTCATGATATATTGGTAGTTCCGAACTCGAGTAAAGAGCAAATGTACACGATATTATGTTATGGAGAGATGTTTGTTCGTTCCATATTGAATGCAAACACTGTGCTTAGTGTTTCGGTTATTCGCCTTACGCTAATACTGCTAAAGGTTAGCTGGCACTTATTTTTTTAATACATATACATACACACCCACGCCTGTAATCCCCGAAGGGGTAGGCAGAGGTGTAACTAGTACACCCACATTTCGCCGAGCGTATCTCCGTCCCACGATGTGATAGGGGGCGAGCCTATGGCCATACCGGACACAAATTCCAGACTCCGGGCTGATACTGAGCATTTCGATATAGAAAAACCCAATACCACTTTACCCGACCCGGGGATCGAACCCGAGACCTCAGCCTTGGCTTATTTTTTAAATATTTTTCTTATTAGCATTAATGACGAAACAAGCAAGTCACTCGCCAGATGGTAAGCGTCACGCCTGCCCATAAACAGAAGCAACACTAATTAGAGCTTTGAACTATGAAATACTGTATGGCACTGCACTATGCTAGACGCCCCGAGAAATAGGATGTTAAGTCTCGTAATGTCCAGAGTTAATTTAATTCATTTAATGGCTTAATTTAATTAACTTAATGTTGTTCTTTGCTGACTACGGTATTGCGTTGTACTTATTTCCTTTGCATTATACAATACTCTTGAATAATACAGGAATAACGAGATTTCAGATAATGCTAATTTGCTTTAGTTTATGTAGGTACCTAAGTACTTCTCTTGTTTAATTATGGCTTCGCATTGTTATGCATTTCGCCAACGACAAATCATACTATAATATTATAAATGTGAATGTAAGTTTGTTTGTTACGCTTTCACGCGAGAACTACTTAACCGATCATCATGAAACTTTGTACACATATTCTTGAAGGTATAAGAAGTAAAGTAGGATACTTTTTATGAAAAAAAATATATTTGTTTGTTACGCTTTCACGCCTAAATCACTGAACCGATTTTGATGAATTCTGATGTAGAGATAGATGGGTTCCTGGAGGCGGTTATAGGCTACGTTTTGTTTCGGAAAAGTCTATTCGCGCGGGCGTAGCCGCGAGCAAAAGCTAGTATAAAATATATTTTCAAGTCTTCACAAGAACGATGAACCAGCGGTATGTTCGTATTAAATCGTAAAAAATTTGGTTAAGATTTTTTATGGTATAGGCCGGCAAACTAGCAAGTGGGTCACCTGCCAGTAAGTGATCTCCACCCCTCATGAACATTCACAATTCCAGAAGAATCATGGACGCGTTTTGGACTTTAAAGTAAAGGGATATTTAAGGGAAAGGATGGGGGATTTGGGCCTCCGGATATCTCACTCGCCGTAGAAAACGCAGCAGCAAGCCGCTTTTACGTCAGTATTCTGTAAAACAGTGGTAACAACCCGGTCGATGCGGCCCATTCAAGTTGCAGACAAGACTATTTACAGCGTGGCTCTATCATTTTTCAATACTACTAGCTTTTACTCGCGGCTTCGGCCGCGTGAATTACCTTTTCCGGGATAAAAAGTAATCCAGGTAATGGTCCTGCCAAATTTCATCCAAAACCGTTTAGATGATAAGGCGTGATTGACTAACAAACATCCAAATTCACAAACTCACAAACATCCAAACTTTAACATTTATAACAGTAGAAGGATTAATGTTTTCGAAGAGTCGTCCGAAATATTCGGAATTAGACATGTTCGTTTGTACATTTAAATCGGTATGTTAGTAAGCATAAGTATATACATACGCTCTCACGCCTGTAATCCCCGAAGGGGTAGGCAGAGGTGTAACCAGTACACCCACACTTCGCCGAGCGCATCTCCCTCCCATTATGTGATAGGGGGCGAGCCTATCGCCATATCGGACACAATGCCAGACTCCGGGTTGATACTAAGCATTTTATGATAAAATCCCAATATCACTTTACCCGCCCCGGGAATTGAACCCGAGACCTCGGCGTTAGCCTCAGTCGTAAGTCGTAACGCATACGTATTACAACTGCGCCACCGAGGCAGTCAAGTCAGTCAAGCATAAGTAATAATAAGTATAAGTATCCGGAAGCTCAAACCCTTTCTTTGCCAATCCCTTTCCTGGTCGATAATGCGTTCATTCTTCAGGTATTGTGAATGTTCATGACCGGTGGAGATCACTTACCATCAGGTGACCCACTTGCTCGTTTGCCGACCTATCTCTCTATTCTAAAAAAAAGTAACTGGCGCCGCCGCCAAAAGCTTGTCACGCTATCTCCTCCGAAACCGCTGGGGGTATGAGGTCGAGACCAATACCGATCGATGCAGAATAATTTGGGGAAGAAAGTAAGATATGTCTCATATTCGTCGGACTTAAAGTTTTTTTTTATTTTATGTTTTGTGGAAAAACATGGGCAAAGCCCCTAGTGCTATAAAAAAAAACCAATCCACTTACGTATGTTTGTTTGAAAGGCCATATCGAAAGGAGTTCACGCCTTAACTCCATCAGAGGCTAAAATTAGACCCACTTTTGTTTTATCACCCGTATGAAGTAGAAAAAAGCTGTTACGTAATGGCCTGGGCAATAAGACCTTTCATTAATTTACATTATCTTTATTATATGGGACTCTTGGTATTGATACTCACAATAGTGTTGAGTATTGATACTCAAATGAATAAGTTATAAACAATTATAACTTATTCATGTTTGATGAATTCATGCATTTCGATAATAGATTTTACGTAACGTAGCTCATTGATTAAAATAATGACAGCCTCCGTGGCGCAGTGGGCGAGTAGTCGGTTGCGAAGCGCGCGGCTGTGGGTTTGATTCCCGCAACTAGACAAATGTTTGTGTGATCCACAAATATGTTTTGGGTCAGGGTGTTGTGGGACCGCAAGTTCATCGTTATTAATTACTGATACCCACGATACAGGTTAACCTAGTGTGAGGTCAGGACTATGTGTTTGACTGTTGGGGTGTATTATTATATTATTAGGTTATGGAGATTTCCTAATAAATAAATTTGAATCGAATCAGTTATCTTATTGGCAAAAAGTTTAATTATAATTAGACCTAATAAATCTACATTTGTTATTAACATATGTGTTTTTAAATAAAACTCACTTATCATTCCGTATTTTTCTCACAATAAAACCCGAACAAAACCTATAACGTCGAAGTCATTAACGATTGATTTACCCTTCTCAACGTTGGACAAAAACGTTCCATTTTGCGTTTACGTCACAACGCGTCGACGTGAACGCGCGACGAGTAAGCAAGTTGAAAGGACCCGGATTACTTTGATCGTCACATTTTTACTACGCATTCAAATGACGCCGTGTGTGAACAACGGTTGGGAGAAACGTTGAGGACATTCTTTTGATGGTGCGTGTGTTTCGTTCAAAATTAAAATCAATGTTGAGGATTTTGGCGGGAAATCTGACAGTCGATCTCCTTTTTAATTAATTTTGTATAAAATTGTATTAATTTGTAATTGTGTGGATTTGTGCAATAAATATTGAGTGTGATGAACAGGGTATGGAATCATTGAAATTGGTGAATTAAGGTGATTTTTGACTAAGTATATTGATAGAACTTGGACGTTCGATTCGCTTGGAGAAAATCGCCTATGAAGCATCGTACTGGAAGGAATGGACACCAAAACTCCAACAAGACTTTGAAATCGGTCACACCCGTGTTCATTCTGTCTTGGAAAGTAAGAATTTAATTAAATGACTAATGCTGAGGCTGTATGGGCTAGAACCCTTTGCCTTCCCAATGAAAGTGAAATGCGGGAAAATGTTAACAAAAAATATGTTGCTGGCATTCACTTGCCAACAATTGAGGCGCAATATCTTGTTCAGCATCATGCATGCATATCATGTATGCGACCCTGCCGGCTTAGGATATGCAACACGACATATCTCGCGCGCGCGAGAGAGATAACTGCCGCAGACAAATATCTCAAGTGAAAGTGTCAACATTCGATAAAATCACGTCGTATTGTTAGGGTTCGTAGACAAATTACAACAGCGGGGTTTGGGGAAGGGAGGGATTTGAGCTTCCGGATATCTCACTCACCGTACGAAACGCAACAGCAAGCTGCTACTTCAATTTAATTTTCTGTGAGACAGTGGTAACACTCCTCGTTAAGGGATAGCTCGCAAACGCTTGCAAAACATATCCTTTGATTTGAAACAAAAACAGACAACCTATTGAAACTCGGGTCGGCGACAAGCTCTTTATATATCTTAAGTTGTATACTATATGGATCTTAGGAGCAATTTCCGTGCATTTAGGCGTTTTTGCCATATCTATTATTGGAATTAAGTTTAACAGCTCACGTGATAGGGCCCACATAAAATGACATCCGTGGTGCTTTACATCTGGCTTCTCCAGTTGTAACTCTAGTTGTTGTTGCCTCCCGCTTTGCTAATGGTAGGAAGCGGACAATTATTATTTTCAATTATTCCTCCCTAACTTTCTAATTAATTTTGTTGTAGGATGAAGACAGATTCGCATTCCCAGAGACTCGCCGAGCTTCATTGTTCGGTATCGAAATATGCGTTCCACTGTCGATCCTGGCTTAAAGTTACAGTGGCGGGTGTGTGGACGGGATAGTTTCATATGCTCTTTATTAATAATAATAATAGCACTGTATTATACACGTCCCACTGCTGGGCACGAGCCTCCTCTATTGAATGAGAGGGGTTAGGCCTTAGTCCACCATGCTGGCCTAATGCGGGTTGGCAGACTTCACATACCTTCGAAATTCTTATGAAGAAGTTCTTAGGTATGCAGGTTTCCTCACGATGTTTATGCTCTTTATTGATTGTTTAAAAATGGCCGCGTACCAGACTACTCATTTCTTCGCGCCTTTGTGAGAGGCAGTGAATGCATGTCTAGGGCGCTTCCGGCTTCATGACATTGACTTTGCTGATTTACACACTGCTTGCACTAAAAGGAATGAGAAATCAAAAGAAAAGGGAATATAGAACCTAGCTTTTACAAATAAAATAATATATTGTGTACAGTAGGTACGATTCAAATTAAGCATTTTAGGCCGACTTGCACGACGATATACTAAGTAGAGATTTACCACTAAACTTATTTACTTATGTCCAAATACTTAAATGTATACTACTAGACAAGCTGCACGATACATAGAAATTGCACCATTAAATTACGGTCAATTGACCGTAACTCAATATCACCGTCTCGCTTACTCTCAACTAGAACCTCTATAGCGCTCCCTGTCTGTGAGCTGTCAAACTCTCGCGTTATATGACACAAGTTTAGTTCTAAACAGCCCGTCTAGTATACATTAAAGTCTTTGCTTATGTCAAATGTTCATGCAAAGAGCTGGGCTATCGCTGCTTAATCTTCAGCTGCTGCTTAGGGCCTAATCTCTCTCTTTAATAGACATGACTCGTGCCCAGCAGTGGGACGTATGTTATTATTATATTATAAGCAATTAGTCAGGGATTTAAGAGAAAAATAAGTCTGTACATAATATAACAAATATTATATTGGATCATTAGCATCGCCTTCGTATATTGCAAGATAAACGAAGATGCTAAATGATCAGCTGTTACTCATGTAGTGTTGTCCAAACTTGCAAGTTGAATATCGATATTTGGTACTAGGGGGGGTTAAATAATTTTATCTTACACTATTCGTTGCTTACATTTGACCACACCTTTCTATAACACGCAATTTTAGGTATATACTCTGCGTAACAAGTACACTTCTTATATCGTAAAATATTTATTTTTAATCGTTACTTTGAGCTATGTATAGAAAGGCAAATTATTTATAAAAGAAAAAAGGTCTTTAAAAATATATGTATTTAGACTTTATTTTGCGTCAGAAAAAAACCGAATAAGAGAGCATTTCAATAAGGTTCGCGCCACAATACCAAGTACCTATTAGCCGTTGATGTTGCGACATTCTTTTTTAATTACCCCATAAAAGAAAAACGCGCCTCGGTGGCGCAGTTGTAATACGTACGCGTTACGGCTGAGGCTGACGCTGAGGTCTCGGGTTTCGATCTCCGGGTCGAGTAAAAGTGATATTAGGTTTTTATATTACGAAAACCTCAGTATCAGCCCAGAGTCTGGAATTTGTGCCCGGTATGGCGATAGGCTTGCCCCCTGTCGCATCATGGGACGGTGTTATGCTCGGCGAAATGTGGGTGTACTGGTTACACCTCTGCCTACCCCTTCGGGGATTACAGACGTTAGTGCGTATGTATGTAAAAAAAATATAAAGGCACATTTATTTACTTATTTATTTAAAGACCTCCAACTAAGCCCTAAGGATACACGTTATATAAATACAATGTTATTATATTTTCAATAATAGTAGTATGAAATGCTCCTTCAATTATAGGAGACCACAGCGTTCAAATTTAAAATATTTATACAATGAAAGTTTAAATATTATTATGAATTCTAAGTGACCCGTGCGAATACTTCACGCAGTTGATTATAGTATCAGCAGATGGCACTTCATCATTCAAAAAAACAAATTTAAAAAATAATAGAGATTGTTAACATTGTTGGCGTCTATAATAAGTCGTAGTGTGGCGTGATCATAAACGTTGCGATCAATGTTTCTAAAAAATCAAAATGTGTAGGTACATGCTGAAATCAATAAAGGTTTTGTAATAAATTTCTTACTTTCTTTCTAGGTACAAGTGAGATGGGTGTCGAGCAGTAAACATGGCAGTCAACAGCCCTGGTGGATATCCTCCAGTCTCCCCCAAACCCCACACTCCAAAGAGTCCCCGTCACTTTGTCTTCCCACAGAAAAGTCCTTCCATCGCATCCAGCACATCATCGTCTGGCTACTACACTCCTCAGTCCGGCTGCAGCTATGATAAACATGCGCCTCCTCCAAAATCCCCCATCGCGCATGGACACAGGAGCCCAATAAGCCCGAGACATTTCAATTTCGCCCAAAAATCACCATCAGGAACAGCTAGTCCTTGCAACTTTGACCGAGCCCATGGCCTGCAATACACAACGTCACTCAAACACCATCGCAGGGAGAAGTCCCGATCGCCGAAACCGCCTCCAGTGCACATCCATACAAACCCTGGTTATGTGTCCCCGAATAGGACGAGGAAATTATATGGGTCTACTTCCACAGTGGGCTCGCCGCGCTTGGTGACGTCACCCAGCATTGTGTCAAGCCATACTGATGACTCGATTGATGCAATGCCCGGAACACCGTCTGCTATCGTCCACGACGCGGATGATGAAGCGACTACCACATCATCAAGGATCTGTAGGAAGTCTACCTCGGATTTGACAGATTTGACTGACGATACGCCTCAGACTCGATCGACGAGCATTAGCAGACCATGCTCTCCTATGAGACGGGGATCTATGAAAGGTGGACTAGCCTACCTGGCCAGTAGACGAGGGTCTCGGGAGTCTACGGTCTCAAACTGCGACTCAGTTGAGGACATAGGCCCTTTAAACTTCCAAAACACAATGCGTGGCCGTCAGCGCAGGACCTCCAACTTTCTGGAGTTGCCAGGTTAGTTTTAGGTTAAATTTTGATTTGAACAGGTTTGTACATAATATTGATGTGGGTTGTCAGATTAATTATTAACTTGGAGTTGAGAGGGTTTGATCTGGTTTACGCATACATTGAATCTAAAATGTACGTTAGCATTTTATATAGTTGCGGTTACGGTTTAATCCCAGTATTCCACAAATCATTTGCTAATAGTTAAAATTAATTTAATTATGCTTGTTTGTTATTTCTGTGGTCTTGTGACTGTTGGGTGAATTTATTTATTTATTAATAATACCAGACTTTTCTACTAAATAAATATTTCTATCATTATAAATATTAAAATGATCTAAATTAAAAAATATTATGCTCATTAATTTGAAATATTGACTCAACAAATAAAAAGATCTTTTTGATCTCTGACATTTTCACAAACCAGATGGAATGATGTATAAAAAAGAGAATTATTTTGTAACTAATATCGACTGAATACCTAATATCTAATTGGAAAAAAATCGGTACAGTTGGGAGGGGAAGGCCTCGGCGAACTTTCACAGATCATGTTGAATTTATTCTCGAGAAAGGCCAGGTCAGGAGTACCCTAAACCGACGTGCATGTATGAAAAATTTTATGAGAGTGAAGGAGGCCAAAGAGGTATACAAGGATCGTAGCAAGTAGAAAATCGTTGTCTCTGCCTACCCCTATGGGAAACAGGCGAGGGTATATGTATGTATGTAAAGCAACGATAGCTCAGCGGGGAATGGTACAGACTGCTGAGACGAAAGTCACAGGTTTAAAACCAATTCCAAGAGCATGCGGCTCTGACTTTAAAGTTACGTGTGTATTCATTGTCAATTATCGCTTGCTTTAACGGAGAAAGATACATCGTGAGGAAGCCTGCATACCTGAGAAGTTCTCCATAAGAATTTCGAAACTAGTCTGCGGGTGCATTAGGACAGCGTAGTGGACAAAGGCCTAACCTCTCTTATTTGTAGTGGAGGCCGGTGCCCAGCAGTGGGACGTTTATAATACTGAGCTGCATTGAAAGCTTGAAAGTAACTTTAAACGCTTTCAAAGCTAGCAAGGGAAGGTTTAGAGTGACAAGATGTTCTCATAAACAGACAGACAGAATTATATTTTGACAACCTCCGTGACGTAGTGGACAAACAGCTAGCTGTGAAATGTGAGGGCGCGGGTTCGATTCCCGCACCGAGATAAATGTTTATTTTATCAATAGATATTTCTTTAGGGTCTGGGTGTTTAGGGACAGCAAATCCCTCGTAGTTTTTATACCTACGGTACAGATTATTTTACTGTCGAGTCAGGACTGTGCGTGTGACTGGTGCGGTGATCATTAATATTATGTTACAATGGTATTAAACGAGCTAGCGGGTCACTTGATATCCACTGCTCATGCACACTCCCCATATCAGAAGAATCATGGACGCGTTGCCGACCTTGAAGGGAAGGGATAATTAAGGAATTGGTACAGTTAGGAGGAATCTGGTCTCCGAATATCTATTGGATAGGCTATAATATAGTGTTGTTAACGGTTTCTAAATATAATAATATTACACTAGGTGCTATGTTCTTACGAGTGGTAGAGCCACGCTGTAGACTATTTTGTCTACAGCATGAATTGGCCGGCTCGTCCGGGTCGTTACCACTGTCTCACAGAAAACCGGCGTAAAGTAGCAGCTTGCTGCTGCGTTTCGTACGGTGAGTTATATATCCGGAGGCCCAAATCTCCCTCCCCTTCCCAATCCCTTATTATCCCTTTCCTTTAAGGTCGGCAACGCGCCCATAATTCTTTTGTATTGTGGGCGTACATGGGCGGTGGAGATCGCTTACCATCAGGTGACCCACTTGCTCGTTTGCCGGCCTATACTATAAAAAAAAAAAATGCCACAGGCCATATGCCATATACCTACCAAGCGTAAGTTTGCAGCACTGTCATATTCCGGTTTGAAAGATATTGACGCCAATGAAATTACTGGCCATTACGAAACTTAACATCGTATATCTTATGATGATGTATGATTGTAATTTGATTTCTGGGTGGTGATATGACCGTGGTGCTTACCATCAGGCGAGCGACATGCTCGTCTTGTCGTTTGTGCTAATAAAAAAAGTGTGGCAAGGTATTGGGATATGAAAATGCTATATTATTTATTTATTTATTAAATCAAAACGGTTTACACCAATTACATTAATTATTACAGTACAAAAGTAGACTATATGACAATATTGTGTACAATAGTTCGAAATATAACATCAGTAGTTTATTATTAAAGATAAACTGATTTATAGAATGTTTTCTAAGTTGTTTTTCGTGAGTATGCCTTCACAAGAAAAACCAATTATCTGATAAAGTGAAATACCGAATCAACGATGGTTATGTATTTAGAACTGTTTATTAAACTTGATGGATACCAAGAAATCGTGAAAAAATATTTGTTACAATCTTGCCGATAAAATTACGCCGTATAGTCGCGGAGCTAGATCTATATCTTATTTAAATGCCACTGAAGTATGAGAGAGGATACTGATTTCTGTAACACATGTTTCTGAACCTAGCACAGAGATTAGGGCCTTCATTAATTTTGTTACTTTTCATCTGAATAAAATTTATTATTATTATTATTAATAAATAAATAAATAAATACACCCAACAGTCACACACATAGTCCTGACCCTACACTAGGTAAAACCTGTATCGTGGGTATCAGGAACTACGAGGGACTTGCGGTCCAACAACACCCAGACCCAAAACAATTTTTTGTGGATCACACAAACATTTGTCTCAGTGTGGGAATCGAACCCACGGCCTCTCGCTTCGTAGCCGGCTACTCGCCCGCTGCGCCACGGAGGCTGTCAATTATTATATATTAATATGTGAAGAGAAACCTTTGGACCCCTTTTTAAGAATATACGCACACGTATGATTGTTAGATTTGCAAAGTTAAAGTTTATATGGAGGTGGAGTGCAGAAAGATATTTATATATATAATATCTGTAACAATTATAAGATTGCAGCAGATTGACTACCTCGGTGGCGCAGTTGTAATGCGTACGCGTTACGATTGAGGCTAACGCTGAGGTCTTGGGTTCGATCTCCGGGTCGAGTAAAGTGGTATTGGGTTTTTCTATTACGAAATGCTCAGTACCAGACAAAGGTCTGGAATTTGTGCCCGGTATAGCGATAGGCTCGCCCCCTAATCACATCGTGGGACCGAGATACGCTCGGCGAAATGTGGGTGTACTGATTACACCTCTGCCCACCCCTTTGAGGATTACAGGCGTGAGTGCGTATGTATGTAATTATAAAATTTAATAAAATAAAACACATTCATTGTTTGCGTTAATACTGTCAAATTATTCTAAGACTGTCAATGATTGAATGTCACGTAAGACGTATATAATACAGGGTACTATCATTATTATTATGTCCTAATCCAGGTCATGGTCTATCTGTGTCCCAATTTTCACCTAAAACTTTTCAGCTGTTTAGGCGTGATTGACTAACAAACTTACCTTTAAAACTAGCATCGCGTTCGTGATTCATGTATTGCGGATGTTTATGGGCGGCCGAGATCACTTATCATCAGGTGATACACTTACTCATTTGGCGGCCTATGCTATAAAAAAACTGGTTGAGCCAGCCTATTGCTGTAGACAAAAGTGGTTACTGAATAAGGACATCTTGATATTGATTGTAGGTTACTTTTTTCCGCACTGAGAGTGAAAATACCGGGCCATTGTGCGTAAAGTTTATGCCAGCTAAGAATCTGGCCAGCTTAACTCCGACCAGAAGCGCAGAATCTTGGTGTCTCCACAGGCTTCTCGGTGTGTTGAGCATTGTAAAAGGGCATGTTAAGGGCAAACCAAACACCAGATCCAGTTGAAACAGTCTATGTTTATACCACGTTTATTAGGAATGTTGATGGAAACTTGCAAACCGCACTTGTCGAGAATATTCGTATCAATAAATACAAAGCTTCAATACTTGGTGACAAAGTTTTCTCATAATTTAACCAACTTTGCGAATTTATGTCTTGTCTTAACCCTTGCTGGGTATAATATTAAAATGCTTATTATTTATGTTTTTAGGTTTTAGAACACAATATCATTATGTAGTCTATGGACAGTTTCACGGATATTTAATATATTCCATATATAGGTACAACGGTACAAAACTTTAAGGGCGCCAGTTTTTTCTTACTTATTAAAAAATATATACCTATATTAATACGTGAAGTGAAAACTTTGGATCTAATTTTATACGCAATCACGCAATCACGCCTGTAATCCCCGAAGGGGTAGGCAGAGGTGTAACCAGTACACCCACATTTCGCCGAGCGTATTTCCGTCCCTTATGTGATAGGGGTGTGTTAAGTGCAAGCCTATCGCCATACCGGATCTCATTTTTTGTGTGTGAGATTTGACATATTCAAAGCAAGTACATTTAATAAAATAAAATAAAACATTCATTGTTTACTTAATGTTTACATTCACACTGACAATGTCAATAAATAACACCCAACAGTCACACACATAGTCCTGACTCCACAGTTAATGCGAGTCATGTGTCGTGGGTATCAGGCCATAAGAGAGACATTCGGTCTCACAACACTACCTATATAATATTTCTGCTAATATAAATAGTAAGAAATGGCGAGATCACAAAACCTCCTGGCTCTCGGATTTCAACAGATATCATCCAGTTAAGCCGCCCACTGCGCATCTTTCTTAAGTACAACTAAATTGGTTGAGTCAAGTCAGTCAAGTGGTACGCTGAGAAATTAAAGGACTATCATCTCCGTTACCATGGATACCAAGCTTCGACGGAGAGTTCCTACGAATATACGTAAATGAAGTGGATTTTGCAGATTGATTTAAATGGTGTTTGGTTTTTGGATAGCTATGCTAAAGAGCCTCTAATGAATATCGTTATATTATTATTTACATACTTACATACTCACGTTGTATCCGCCAAGGGGTAGACGAGGGGCAATTAGTGCACTCACGATTCCCCAAGCTTATTTCTATCGAGCCTATCGCCATATCGGCACTAATTCCCATGAAGGAAAACTAATGTGTGATTTTTAAAATCGAAAACTCAAACACAAATTTTGAATACCCAACCTGAAATTTTAGCACAGGACTTCACCGGTTTTTCAGCCCTGGTAAGCTGCGAGTAGACCAGCAAATGGATATTTAACACCTCTTTCATCGCTGAATGATGATGTGACTCAAAGAGTCTGAGCGGTCATAGAATTCCATAGGGTTTTTGGACTGCACTGCATTCGTTACTATAGTCTAATCTCAGGGTAAATTGGTTTTCATATCTGAGCTGATCACCCGCCTTTACAATTAGTCGATGTCCCCAGCATAAATACAATCACGCGGAGGTTCTATGTTCGACTGTATGTATGGTTTTCCTTTTATGTATGTAAAATATGTATGTGTATAACTCAACCAAATGGGGACTGATTCGGATGATTCTTTTTGTATTCGGTAAGGTTTACTATGGTGATGGTTCCATTTAAATTTGAAGAAATAATTCCGCCTCTAAAGGGGTTAAAATCGAGGATGAAAGACTAAAACTTTATGCACCGAATTTTTTATTAAAACCTAGTGTGACTGAGACTATTTTGTACTACCTAATATTTTTGAAGAAAATCTGTTCAGCCATTTAGAAATTACCTATAGACCTTTTTTAATAGATCTCGGGGTTTTCAACGTTAGATTATAACACAAATCACTCTCATTAAATAAATTTATCGTTGGGCGTAATTTATCCATCGTTATTGATAGCATTGTAACTAAATTTTAATAGAATAAAAAACGTTTTAATATCGGTGTTATTGCAGTGTAATTGTAAATAGAAAGCACCGACTCAAAATTATTATTTTTAGCACTTGTTTTTTATAGCTGGTTTTAATTTTGGAAAAAGTTTTTATTTTGATATAGCAAAATAAAAACTTAAATTAAAATGGGACCAACGTTGAGCTATACTCTTTAGAATGATAAATGAATCATCCAAATCGGTCTATAGTAGTCTACATAAAAAAAGAAACGCGTCGAAATGATAACCTCCTCCATTAAATGTTTTCTTTTATGTATGTATTATACACTGCCCTCTCTTACTTCTCTTATCTCCATCTTCTGGTTGCCTGTAAGAGATTGCCCTGAGCGATAAGGCCGCCAATTGTACTTATTATTTGCTTTGTTATTTTTTTACATACTTGTACTATAAGTGTTGTACAATAATGAATTATAAATAAATATTTTTTTTTTGTTGATTAACAAATAATTCTTGTTATGCAGTTGTGGAGCATTCCCGCCCGCGTGTTTGCTCTCTCCCCGAGAAGCCGTACAACCCTCGAGTCTCCGACGACCTGTACCGGCTGAGGACGTTCAGTATCACCACCAAGGGTGGTGTGGTCAACTGTGGCGACTCTATCTGCAACCGACGGAGTCGCTCTAACACCTCCGTCAATTCTACTAACAGCAGGTAAGTACGTTTTTAGTGTGGTCAGGACTATGTGTGTGACTGTTGAGTGTAATTTTTATTATAGCATAGGCCGGCAAACGAGCAAGTGTACCTGATGGTAAGTGATCTCCACCGCCCATGTACGCCCACATACCACAATTTAAAAAAAATTATGGGCGTGTTGCCGACCTTAAAGGAAAGGGATAATTAAGGGATTGGGAAGAGAAAGGAATTTGGGTCTCCGAATATCTCACTCACCGTACGAAACGCAGCAGCAAGCTGTTACTTTACGTCGGTTTTCTGTGAGACAGTGGTAATGACACGGACGAGCCGGCCCATTCATACTGTAGACAAAAGTGTCTACAGCGTGGCTCTCCCACTCATAGATCCCCGTATCATATAAATATAACATATTATAACATATGAATGTTATACATTATATTAATATGATACGGGGAAATCTATTTACAGATATATCTGCCAGGAGTATCTCAGACCATCCTTCGAGTTAGAACGGCATAATGTTCCATTGTCCCATTTTTGACAGAGGCTTCGGGGTACGCGTATGCATATACTCGAAGCTTCGCAATAGATTCTGCATAAAGCCACGCTGTACATAATTTTGTCTACGGTAGGAATGGGTCAGCACGGCCCATCATCAATCGGCCCACAAACAATCTGGTGCCGATGCTTATGATGATTGACGAACTACGAACCCAGACTTATTTTAGGGTGAATTTTAAAATAGTGTAAAGGAACAAAATGACTAGCTGGAAGCAGTGTGTACAGACTTGTGCTTCGGCTTGAAGGGCATTGAAAAAAAAAACTTATGTCGCAGGGTGATGAGCGTAGTCCAATATCATGTAGTTCTTTGTATTTCAAAGTTCTGTGTGGTGTTCCTTCTGTTTATGGGCAGGCGTGGCGCTTACCATCAGGTGAGCAAACAGCACGTTTTGTCATTTAGGCTAATAAAAAAAATCTAATAAATTATAATATGATACTAATGTCCGAATACTGAAACACTACTCAACGGCCGACTATCTAACAACTACTTATCTTATATATAAAATTCTCGTGTCACAATGTTCGTTCCCATACTCCTCCGAAACGGCTGGACCGATTTGTATGAAATTTTGTGTGCATATCGGGTAAGTCTGAGAATCGGCCAACATCTATTTGTCATCCCCCTAAATGTTAAGGGTGGTCCACCCCAAAATTTTATTTTTTATTTTTTAGACAAAATGTTTTGTTTTTATTTTTTTATGATACAGCATTAAAAATACATACAACCCAAAATTTTCAACCCTCTACGATCAACCCCTATTTTTTAATAGCGATATTAGTAATTTTGTCAAGTGCGTTTCTCACCGGGGGTGCCCATTAGGCTACTTTAATCCTGGAAATAGGCATTCACGCGGGCGGAGCCGCGGGCAACAGCTAGTTTTAATATAATTTTGACAAATAAGAGACGACATTATTAACTTTTAAGACGATCTTAAATGCTTAAGTTGTGTTTCAGTGTTCGGGCTTTAGTCATATATCCCAAAAGTCGTCTTCATTGGTACGTCACTTATAAGCGACTCATAACTATGCCAACAGTGTGCCCACCATCTATCTACACTAATATTATAAAGAGGAAAGATTTGTATTTTTGTATGTAATGAATAAACTTAAAGCTACTGGAGCGATCTCAAAAATTCTTTTGCCGTTAGAAGGATTTCACAAGGTGGTTTGCGAGAGACCGGCTGCATTGGTACCACCGCTTTGTCTATTTCTGCCGCCAATCAACAGTGTGTAAGCACTGTTGTGTTCCGGTGTGAAGGACATTGAAGCCAGTGTAATTACTGGGCATTATGAGACTTAACACCTTATGTCTCGGGGTGACGAGCGCAATCCAGTGTTACATTATTAAGTTACATTATCACTGAGTAACATAGGCTACTTTTTATCACGGAAGATCCGTTCACGCGGGCGGAGCCGCGAGCAAAGGCTAGCCGTAAATAAACAAAGTTATTGCCTTATTTACAAGTTGTAAGCAATGTACGCTTGTTATTTTCTTTCACATTTATTATACTACTCATTGAATCCCCAAATCCACCCACAGGGCCACAACTTCACTTTAAGGAAAACACTCATTGACCGTTAAGATTACGGAGATTTGTGTGATTACAAGGTTGCGTGCCCGCGGTGACCTAGTTACCCGTTGCTTGATTAATAGTAGTGAAAGATGGGCCTTTGCTGTTCAGATAATGGGGGCCAGGCGTGAAGCCAGCCGATGTGTCGGGGGCTACGACCGTCGGTAATTAAGACGGATTGGTTTTGGGTTAAAATGGGCGAGGCGTATAGGCGTTGTCATTTTCAATCTATTAGTATTTTGTAGCTTTTTGGTTTGTAGCCCTTGATGTTTTATGGGTGTGTGCCTCTGATAATTTATCATATTACCGTGTTATTTGTTAAGAATGTCAAAAGACTCATTTGTGGCAACAATCTAGTGAAAAGCACTAATAATGATAACATTCCGGCGTTCCCCGCAAGTATACAACGTGTTACAGAAATGTGTGAACATATTCGAAAACCAATGAGAACATTTAACTTACAAATATGTAAGAACAATACATCCTATTATAATCCTCTTACACGGATGTGCCGCCTTTATAATGAGTTATCTGTAAAATATCCTAATCTCGACATATTTACCCCGAAGCAAAGTACTTTTAAATGCTCAGTCATATAAATATTTAAATAATTACATCACACTTATCTCCCACATCGCCTGTATTATAATATTATAATACAACTTACTTATATATTAAAAGCGTGCGATTTCTGCGCTTGATTCATGCATAGTTTATGTCTTTCTTTGTAGACTAAATGCCTACAATTTATAACTGTTTTATATAGCTGTTTATAACTATAAATTATTGTGATGTGTCAACATAATTAGGGTTGCAATCTAGTATAAAACTGTGTACTATGTTTGTAGAGAATATTTATTTTATGTTACTCTTGATTGTAATCTGTTTTGTTATCCAAATAAAGTATAAATAAATAAATAAATAAATATTTAAAGATTGTCGCGATCGCTTGATGGCGTGGTCAGTCGAAGCGGTTATGTCCGACTCTCATGAACTAAAACCCAACGGTGTTCCTCCGGGTGCGCTTGTTCGGTCGGGGCTGCGGGCACGCTATTGTACTCTTCCGCGGCATGTCTACACATTCCTAATCATCACTGCGCGCATTTTTAAATTGCTGAAAACGTCATAATCATTTACCTGTTATAAAAAAGAAAATGCTTTACTAATGTCATATAAATACAATCGGATTTGGTGCTACGGGGGGTGAAATACTTGTACTATACTTTGTTTAGTTTGACCACACATTTCTGTAACACGTTGTACATTCTCGAAAACATCTTATGCTATGATGTAAGGAACAAGCAAACTTTCTGTTAATAGCTTGCTTTTTCACGTGACTTCGTCCGCGTGAAGTAAATTTGACCAAGAAATATTGTTTCTCTTACAAACTTTGCAATCTCCTTTCTCCTCTTAGCGGTGGAATTTCGAGAAATCCTTTCTTAGAAATGCCCTATAATATAAAATGAATATTGTCCTACAATTTCGATTTTTTATTCTTAACGGTTTGGGCTCGGCGATGATGACTCATTCAGGACTTAGTCTTCTATAAAATATAGCTTACACACAAGAAGGCTATAACTGGTATAAAAAGTAACATTTAACTGCTTCCAGTGTCCCATCTATCCCTGTATCAAAGTTCATCAAAATCGTTTCAACGATTTAGGCGTGAAAGTGTAACAAACAAACAAACTCACTTTAGCATTTATAATATTAGTTAATAACAGGATAATATTAAAGTGGTAGAGTCACGCTGTAGACAGCTTTGTCTACAGCATGAATGGGCCAGTTCGACCGGGTTGTTACCACTGTTTCACAGAAAACCGACGCGAAATAGCAGCTAGCAGCTGTTGCGTTTCGTACGGTGAGTCCTTTTCCCTTTCCTTTAAAGTCAGCAAGTCCATGATTCTTCAGGTATAGATTTTCATGGGCGATGGAAATCACCATCAGGTATCCCACTAGCTCGTTCGCCGACCTCTGCTATAAAAAAAACAAAGATAAATAATATCTACATTATAGAAACCCACATACAATGTTCAAAATTATTTTCTTTCTTCTAATATTGGCAGCCGCCCAAGGATAAACTTTATCAGAGCCACGGGTAAGAGCAATTCTCAATATGCTAGCCAACATCGACAAGCGGGCTTGATTGAATCGTCCGGGGGCTAATGTACAGAACCGGCCTCCTATTGAGCCCGCTCTATTAGGCCCCAGTTCGGTAATCAACGCAGGGCCAAGTTACAGGCTGGTAATTAGTGTGTGAAAAAGTTTGTGTTGCTGGAAACGAATAACAGATGTCTCTGCTTGAATTTTGATTTTGACTCGAATGATAATAATTAACGTGAATAAACCTAGCTATCTGCAACATCGTCAACGTGCAACATGAATAAAATAACGCTTAACAAAACTTAGAAACCGACTTTAAAATAAAAACACTGAAAAGTAAAAAATAACGAATTCTATCTATTCTATTCTGTTTAGAGTCCGTTGAGGAGTTTTATTTTACTCCGTACTCCGTCATCAGATCTTAACCAAATTTATATGGGACCACATCATAGCTAAACTCTATCGAGTGAATTTTTTTCCAACATTATTATGTTATGCAATTAGAACGCTTGCATCATATTGCAATGCAGCAAGTTAGAAATTCTGCCACAGATCGCACTCTTACTGTAAGCCGTTAAGGAGTTCTATGGATCATCATATTCGACAATTACTTGACCATAACGACGTTACGGTAGGTGACCTAAATATCCGGATAGCCTATAAAAGATTCAGACCATTATCGTTAATTTGCTCCTAAGAATTGAAGAGTTTCGTTACTTTGTCATGGACTCCATAATCAGAACCGAACCAAACTTTCATCGAACTACTCCTGAAGTACATCGTTTCCAATAAAAAAGGAATCATCGAAATCCGTTGGCATGATATTGAGTTATTCGTCCATTTGACGCGTACATACTAATGCAAATTTAAGACTTATATGGTTTTCTCATGGATGCCATTGTCAGAACTGGACCAAATTGAAATGGGACCACTCGTGAAGCACCAGCTTTCAAATAAAAAAAGAATCATCGAAATCGGTTCACCCAGTCCAAAGTTCTGAGGTAACAAACATAAAAAAAAAACAGTCGAATTGAAAACCTCCTCCTTTTTTTGAAACCGTTTAAAACCAAAAACCGTTAACAATAGTTTTGGCGGGAATTCTGACAGTGCGGTTGATCTCTGATTTTAATTATTTCCTAAACCAAAGTGTTGTATAACTGAGTGTGTATTGAAACATTGAAATATGAGAATTTAGGTGATTTTTGACCAAGCGTATTTATCAACCTTGCTCGTTCAATCCGTAGGAATTGACGCCCAAGCTCCAACAAGAGTTTAAAATCGGCCACACCGGTGTTTCATCGGTCTTTTGAATACTTGAAAATAATAAATACTTTTCATTGGCTTTATGTATAAATAATGCGAACCATAATACAATTTTAAAAATACTGTTCGACACAGTACTAGTCGACAAGTAAAACATTTTTATCAGTCAAAAATTATTGCTTAAATTAATTTGTTTTATTTCATGGTAGGTATATAATTATACTGCCTCGGTGGCGCAGTTGTAATGCGTACGCGTTACGATTCAGGCTAACGCTGAGGTCTCGGGTTCGATCCCCGGGTCGGGTAAAGTGGTATTGGGTTTTTCTATTACGAAATGCTCAGTATCAGCCCGGCGTCTGGAATTTGTGCCCGGTATGGCGATAGGCTCGCCCCCTATCACATCGTGGGACGGAGATACGCTCGCCGAAATGTGGGTGTACTGGTTACACCTCTGCCTACCCCTTCGGGGATAACAGGCGTGAGTTTCAAAATAAAAACACTGAAAAGTAAAAAATAACGATTTCTATCTATTCAATTTTGACTTTTCAGTGTTTCTATTTTGAGGTCGGTTTCTAAGTTTTGTTAAGCGTTATTTTATTTTTCAATTTTCAGTGGGAGTTACAGCAATAGCATGTAAATTCCAATACAGTAACACAATCGCAATGAGTGTACTGTTGTCCGTTGAGGAGTTTTATTTTTTTACTCCGTACTCCGTCATCAGAGGGCCAATTCTCGTAATTTTAATTGTTCAAAATATCATTCCGATCTAATCTCAGCGACAAGAAAGTTGCAAATGGTATTCTGCTAAACCAATATTCAAGAACTTAGAACGCAATGATATCGAAAGTAGAATACAAGTTGACTGAACCAAAACGGCATTCTGGTAACAATTTTGACACTTAACTATATAAAATGCATTTCGTCTATAGACAAACGTCAAAATATTAATTGGGAACGAAATGTGACTGAAGGTGAAGCAGTGTTGCCAAGTGCACTGTAATTACAACAGATCTGCCGTATTTTCATGCCATCTACTGGACACCGTATTTTTATAAATACCGTATATGGAGACACAGTATTTTTTACAGTCAAAATTTCGTATTATTATTGTATACTACTAGACAGGTTATTTAGAAGTAAAACTGCGTCACATAACGCGGGAGTTTGACAGTTCACAAACAGGGAGCGCAATAGGGGTTCTAATTGAGAGTAAGCGAGATGATAATATTGAGTTACGGTCAATTGACTGCAACTTAGTAATACAACTAATTTACTATACTACAATTTAATTAATTTATTAAACTACAATTTCTATGTACCGCGCAGCTTGTCTAGTAGTATACATAAAACTCTTTGATTAAACACATTAAAAAAACTAAACCGATATCATCATCATCGCAGCCATCCATTTCTGCAGCGATCGATATATACAAATAAAATGTTAAGTTAGTTTAGGATATAAAGTTTAAAATAAATTTATATTTTACTTAATAATTTAATTATTTCCTTTTTTGTACGACATTTTATTACACTGTAAAATACACTGTATTTTTTCCCATCAAGCACTGTATTTTTGGCGCAAATACCGTATTTTAATGTGGACACCACGGTATTTTCAAAAATCTGACTTGGCAACAATGAGGTGAAGTGACTGTGAGTTAACTGCAGATAAATTCTTAACTTTATTCTCTTTTACTGCAAGCAACTAAAAGTAGTCAAAATTGTTCGACTTTGTGTACTCGTTATTTCAGTAAAGTATTAGAAATGAGTTTACAGCCTATGTTACTCAGTGATAATGTAGCTTTTTAACGGCCAAATTATTTTTGAAATCGGCCCAGTAGTTTTTTAGTTTATTTGTTACATACAAAATTACAAAAAAATCTTTCCTCTCTAGAATATTAGTGTAGATTAAATTAAGAGATCAATCGCACTGTCAAAATTCCCGCCAAAACTCTCGCACAATTCATAATTATTATAAATATGTCCTCAGCAGTGTTGCAAAACCGTAATTCGGTAGAATCTCAAATTTCAATAAATTAATCGCGATTGTGGTTATTTCCGGAAAGGACTGCCTCAGTGGTGCTGTTGTGCCGTTTTCCTTCAGTTATGCCATGGAATAGATAAATTAATTAAATAAATAAAATACATGGAATTAGTCAAATCAATTAATTAAAAAATCATAACCTCCAGTTACGTCATTTTTTAATCACTGAAATTAGTCATATTTTGGGTATTTTATTGTGAATTGGTAACATTGATTTTGTCGCTTAGGTCATTTTTAATTTCTACAATTTAGTCTATGGCAGCTGATACGTAAAATTCGGTAAAATACTTGTCATTGGCGAAATGCATAATAATGCGAAGCCATAATTTCAACAAAAGAAAGACATTGAAAGTTGATCGAATTGACAGTTTAAATGCAATTTAACTGAGATGATATCGAATTTTTAAAGGAGCAGAATGCCATATTTTTAATTAATTCAAAATGTAATCTCAGTTCGGTTAAAATTCCTTCGGAGTGTCAGTTAAAATAGCAGAATTGGCCCTCAGATCTTAACCAAATTTATGTATGTATATAATTATACTCACTGGTTGACATCAAAACTGGAATCGAGTTACGTAAAACAGCGAAAATAATCACTTCCGAGTCTCTGTCGAATTTTCAAGGTGGATTCTCTTTTTTTTATTGTATAGGCCGACAAACGAGCTAGTGGGTCACTTGATGGTGAGTGATCACCACCACCACCACCACCCATGTACGCCCATAATACCAGAAGAGTCATGGACGCATTGCCAACCTTAAAGGAAAGGGATAATTAAGGGATTGGGTAGGGGAGGGGATTTGACACTCCAGATATCTCACCCACCGTATGAAACGCAGCAGCAAGCTGCTACTTCACGCTAGTTTTTAGTGAGATAATGGTAACAGCCCGGACGAGCCGGCCCATTCATGCTGTAGACAAAACTGTCTACAGCGTGGCTCTACCACTCTAAACTTATAATCATTCTATCATCATCATAATCATTTATTTTATTAGCATGAGTAAAGACACGAGCATGTCGCTCGCCTGACGGTAAGCGCTACGCCTGCGCCATAAACACAAGCAACACCACACAGAACAAAGCACTGCATGGCATTAGACTGCGCTCGTCACCTCGAGACATAAGATGTTGTCTCATAATGCCCAGTAATTTCAACGGCTCCAATGTATTAGTAATGTAGTATTATAAACCGGAACACAACAGAGCTTACACACTGTTGCTTGGCGGCAGATATCGACAAAGCGGTGGTACTAACCCAGACGGCCTCTCGCATACAAGGTGGTAGACCTTGTGTAGAGGAACGGGTTGTAAATGTTCCTCTGGCGAAGGGGAGATCTTCAGTCAGGCGGATGTTGTACCTGACCAGCCGCGGCCCCTCCAATGGCTGATGTTCGGAACTTGTATATATACTAACCGCCACGCAAACTTTGCTAGCGCGATTCAGGATCGGTTCACATTGCATGTGCGGTGCGCGCTGTGTACCGCCACACTTGTAATCATCTGTTATATCCTCGCTTATGAAGTACGTGAAACTCTCTCCGTGTAAGTGCGGCTTTATTCTCTCATTTTATCAACTGAAGCGTTCGATACGCTGATAAGTCAATCAATTCGGGCCTTTGTACACGCCCGATGGCCCAAAATGCGCCAATAATGAGATAGCTAGTTCAACGAAATGCGAAATTGGCTTTGGCCAGTTTGTCGAATTGGCCTCTATTGTCCATTTTCGGGGAAAATATAATTACCTAAAGTGCCTTTTGAATATCGGTTGTTTGCTGTGTTTTTATCCCTCGACAAAAAATAAGGGTTTTTTACTAGCCTGAATGAGGAGACGAGCATGTCGCTCGCCTGATGGTAATCGCCACGTCTGCCCATAAACAGACACAACACCACACAAAACGTTGAATTACAAATCACTGGACTGCGTTAGTCACCTTGAGACATCGGTTGTTATGTCTCATAATGCCCAATAATTACACTAGCTTCAAATCCTTGAGTAATTAAAATGCCTGTATATATTTGGTTTTGGAAATGTCGTACTTTTTATGCTACTTACTCACGCACAAATTTGCGTGCAAAATTCATAGCTCATAACTTTTTTTTTATCTGTTACGATACAGGCATTGATAAAGATGTGATACATCAATATCGTGCTTATCTTTCAACGTGCGATGTCAAACAGTGCAGTGATCACCCCACAACCTTTGTAAGGAAAAAATATCGACTAGCGTACTCTTAAAAAGATTGGGAAGGGGAGTAATCTGTAATATGGTAATGTTACTCAGCGGACAGCATCTCAAGTTACCATTATACGTTGGTTTTCTATGAGACAGTGGTCGAGTCAGCCTATTCATGTTGTAGACAAAACTCTACAATGCGGCGCTTTTACTGAGTGGTAGAGCCACGCTGTAGACAGTTTTGTCTGCAGCATGAATGGGCCGGCTCGTCCGGGTCGTTACCACTGTCTTACAGAAAACCGCCGTAAAGTAGCAGCTTACTGCTACGTTCGTACGGTGATTGATATATCCGGAGGCCCAAATCCCCCTCCCATTCCCAATCCTTTACTTATTGCTTTCCTTTAAGATCGGCAACGCGCCCATGATTATTTTAGTATTGTGGGCGTACAGGAGCGGTGGAGATCACTTACCATCAGACCCACTTGCTCGTTTGCCGGCCTATACTATTAAAAAAAACTACTCAAACTGAATCTATTCTTGTCTATTTCTGCCGCAAAGTCGTGTGTAAGCATTGCTGTGTTTCGGTATGATAGACATTGAAGTCAGTGAAATTACTGGGTATTGTGAGACTTATCATTTTATGTCTTGAGGTGATGAGCGTATAGCCGAGGGCTATGCAGTGCAGTAATAAAATTCTGTGTGGTGTTACTTCTATTTATGAGCAGGCGTGGCGCTTACCTTCAGACGAGCGATTTGCTCTATACAACATTCAAGCTTCAAAATACAAAAAAAGTTACGTTTACACTATGCCGGTAATTCAAAAGGATACCCTCACACTGTAACTCCTTTTGAATGAGAACCAAATGTTATTTTTATTCATGCGTGCCCTTGGCCCATATTCTGTAACATATACTGCAGTAGCCTTACGCAAAAGGGTCCGACCCGAGTTCTATGGAGACCAAAGCGTATGTGATGAAAATGATATTGTTTATATCTTTATCTTGTGAAGTAAGAAATGATTTGGTTTTTAGGTTGGAATATTGAGGTTTCATATTATGTCTGACTAACTTATGCTCGCGGCTCCGTTCGCGTGAACGGTCTTTTCAGGGATAAAAAGCCTAAGCCTATGTCCTAATCCAGGTGGTCATGGACATTGACGCACATTGACTTACTTAATATACATACATACGCACTCACGCCTGTAATCCCCGAAGGGGTAGGCAGAGGTGTAACCAGTACACCCACATTTCGCCGAGCGTATCTCCGTCCCACTATGTACTAGGGGGCGAGCCTATCGCCATACCGGCCACAAATTCCAGACCCCAGGCTGATACTGAGCATTTTGTAATAGATACACCCAATACCACTTTACCCGACTCGGAGATCGAACCCGAGACCTCAACGTTAGCCTCAATCGTAACGCGTACGTATTACAACTGCGCCACCGAGGCAGTCCATTATAGCAAAGAACGCTTTATATTTAAGAATGCTTCGTCTTTTTGTAAATGAAAATGTAGAGATGGGAACTTGATCTACCCACTTGATAAAGTCAATCTCACCGCAGAGGAAATTGAAATTATTGTGCCAGCATTTGAGAACTAGCCTGTGACGTCACTGGCATTTCCAAGTTTCATTTAACTTTCGTAAAGCGTTGGAGGCACATTAATTAAGGTGGGCTTGTCAGTTGTATAGGCGTTTTCTTTAACACTAACTGAATATCTTTATTTGCGTGGGATTGACATCGCCAGCCACTGAACTGGGCGTGTTCGGACGAACAAAGTTACTCAGTATAAAGTACTAAATGACTCGTACTGTACTTTCAGTTTGAATGTTTGTTTTACTAAACTGCCTGATGGTAATCGCCATGGCTTCTCATAAACAGAAAAAACACCACATATAACTTGGAAAACATTGAGTGGTATTGGACTGCGTTCGTCACACTGAGTAAGTTGTTAAGTCCGTAATGTCCAGTAATTTCGCTGGCTTCAAAACACAATTGTACTTACACACTGCTGCCTTGGCGACAAAAATAGATAAAGCAGTGGTTCCAAGCCAGACAGCGTCTCACATACGAGGCCTACCACCTAGTAAAACGTACTACCTTATTCACCTTCATGCTATGAATGATCGTATTTAGTTTTCAAACAAACAAAAATAGCCCTTAAAAAGTTCTTGGACCCGCGGACCAAAAACACCAAAGACTTTGGACCATCAAACAAAAGAACCAACTGAAAAAATCAAAATTCGCTTCCTTCCAACCGCAAAATTTCACACGACCCTTGTAAGTACAAGTATGACGTCACTAAACACGTCCACTGAATAATTTATTCCGTGGGACGCACTACATCAAAGAGTTCCGAATTACCCGACCTAAAATATTTGCGCAGAAGCCGTCCACTTTCTTATACATTAGCTTAGTACTCTATTGTGTTGGTTACTCAAGGTCTTGGTGCGGCACACTTGCGACTTTTACTCGGTGAACTGAAGGCCAATTCTCGTAATTTTAAATGTTCAAAATTAACGGCAAATGTGAACAAAGATCGTAATGAGATTGAATGTAGAATAAAAGTTGACTGAAGCCAAAACTGTATAATGCTACTGCTAATGCCAGGTGCATTCGACATTGATTATTGGTTTAAGAGAATGCCATTTGCAACTTTCTTGACGCTGAGACTAGATCGGAATGATATTTGAACATTTAAAATTACGAGAATTGGCCTTCTGCACTCTGCCTCGGTGGCGCAGTTGTAATGCGTACGCGATGCGAGTGCTGTGCTGATGTCTAGGGTTCGTTCCCCGGGTCGGGTAGTGATATTGGATTTTTCTGTTTTTTGACAGCCTTCGTGGCGCAGCGGGCGAGTTGGCGGTTGCGAAGCGGCTGTGGGTTCGATTCCCGCACCGAGACGAATGTTTGTGTGATCCAAAAATATTTGTATTGGGTCTGGGTGTTGTGGGACCGCAAGTCCCTCGTAGTTCCTGATACCCACGATACAGGTTTATCTAGTCTGGGGTCAAGACTATCTGTGTGACTGTTAGGTGTATTTATTTTATTTATTCTATCACGAACGTATCTGGTGGAGGTTGGAATTGTGTCCGGTATGGTGATACGCTTGAATACTGGTGGATATTGTTCGTTTGTTTAACATGCATATCATACTGTACAAATAAAACGCAATTCGACCGTATGTTTGACGTGAAGCTGTCAAAAATGACAGTCAGTGGCAGTTAGTCGTTTTCCGCGCTTCGCTAAGTCCGCATCATCAAAACATCTCGCTGGAATCCCCAGGTCTGGGGAAGAAACTTCCAGAAGGCAGCCACGTGAGTCCTCATCTTATTCATATCACGGTCACAACAACCTAATTTTGCAACCAGTAACAAACCAGTGTTTATCGTTTAAACCTCGTTTATCGAACAAAAAATACAGTCCACTTATTTTAAAATTAGACGATTGTGGGGGTTTTAACCACCAAATACTATAAACATCATGCGATGGAAATAAGCTCGGGGAAATGTGGGTGTACTGTTTACACCTTTGTAAGCATATAAGCTTATATAAGGGGTAAGCCCCTTTGGGGATTACAGGCGTCAGTGCGTATGTATGTATGACTGTTCTGTCGTTCACGTGCTGGTTTTAGTTGAATTAATATAGACGTTTTGTTTTACTCTGATAGTTTCGACTTTATTATTATTTTCATACATATATAAATTTAAGTCTGTATCCCCGAAGGGGTCGCAGGGGTACAACTAGTGAACCCACGGTTTACCGAGTTTATGTCCATTGAATTATCCCACCCGCAGTAGCATCGGCGCAACATGGTTTTTAACATATGTTATTTAATGATTTAGCTTGTGGTTTCTACGAGGGGTCGCCTGCCTGATGTCAACCCCTCTAGGAGAAATACACAGACCCGAAACAAATACTAGTGGATCACACAACAATTTTGTCTCTGTGTGGGAATTGAACCCACAGCCTCTCGCCTCACAGCCGGCTACTCGCCCACCACGCCACGCGGGCTGGCCCTATTTGAGGAATAATATTACATGATAATAATAACTGGACAAAACAGGTCAGTCGACCACAAGTCGCTAGTCTGCGTGGCTTCTAAGAATATTTTAATCAGTTTCCGCAAAAAAACTGGGTTTTATGACCCTTTTTGGAAGCAAATCGATGTGTTACAGAGGTCCATTAGCATTTTGCGTTAAATAACTTGTAACAAATGTTTCTTGGGAGTGAAAGTGTTTGAAGATAGACTTTAGTGTATTTACTCACGCAATGGTTGTGCCTTTATTCCTTTGGCTGACCCATGGGTTCTTTGAAATAAAAAAAACACTGAGTGAAGCGGACGGTAGTTCCTGTTTAATCTTTACATAATGAGTCTATAATGCAGAATGCCCATTATATTCCGTAGCACACACAAGATGTAGCAATACGCTACACGCATGCTACACGTAACCTGCTACGCGCACTTGCTACAACAAGCTACGATCCGTAGTGGATAGTAGTAGCATGTTATTATTGGTCTTTATCCATGAAATTGCTGTTCAACCCGCTCGTTTTCCAGCATAATATGCTTTAAAAAAAATAGTCCCATATAACATTGACGTCAGGAAGGCGGCCGGTCGTAAAAACTACAAGCCAACTCTTGCTGTAACGCATTAAAAAAACATGTTGCGCCGACCACTCTGTAAGTGGGATGAGGTCAGATGGAAAAAAAATAACCATCGATAAGCATCTGACATTTACAGCAAACAAGTTTGGTACGGCTTTACAAACGGAAGCTATATAATAATAAAATAATATGCATACATTAGTCATCTGTAATGGCTGTCAGAAACACATTTTAAAACTATGTACGCTATGACGTGTCAATATATTGATATTGTAAACTAGCTTTTACGCAATCGATCATAGAGCTGTCAAAACATTAAAACTCTTTCAACACTTTATTCTGTAGGAATGCGGAAGAGCATTATTGTTTTGACAGTTCTTCATTGCGTATAGATAGTGTAAACAGGTGTAAACAATAATTTTATGCATGACATCATCGAAATAAGATAACTAGAACGATAACTTTCATATGAATCTGCCACTCGGCTCCACTTACTTGCACATGCAAAGGTATTATCACACGTATAAATATCACCCTCAGAGTGCGAGGCCCAGGACCCAAGCTAGAGCGCAACAAGTAACACCGCCTTTTGCACCTGCCTCTCGTTCCAAATACCAATTATGAGTTTTTTTTTATTAGCTTGAATGACGAGATGAGCAGGTCGCTCGCCTGATGGTAAGCGCCTGCTCATAAACAGAAGCAACGCCACACAGAACTTTAAATAACAAAGCACTGCATGAAACTGGACTGCGCTCGTCACCCCGAGACATAAGGTGTTAAGTCTCATAATGGCAAGTAATTTCACTGGCTTCAATGCCCTTCAGACCGGAACACAACAAGTGCTTACACACTGTGGCTTGGCGGCAGAAATAGACAAAGCGATGGTACCAACCCAGCCGGCTTCTCGCATACGAGGGGCCTACCACCTTGTAAAATGCTTCTGGAGATGTTGGTAGACTGTCCTTTTTTAATTATAAAAATTGTATTTAATAAACCAAGAATTACGATCGCCTATTGTGTTTTGTTGTACAGGGCATCAGATAGATCTCCATTCGACGGGTCGTGCTGCTCAGGGTACCGGCCTGTGGACTCCGCCAGCCTCACCACGCCAGACGACGACGAGCTTGATCCGGTAAATAGTTAATTAGGTCGGAAGCATACAGGTGTAAGTCCTATATAACTTACTGGCCTTTGCTCGCGGCTCCGCCCGCGTAAAAGAACTTTTCCGGGATAAAAAGTAGCCTATGTTACTCAGTGATAATGCCGCTTTCTAACGGCAAAAGAATTTTTGAAATCGATTCAGTAGTTTTAAATTTATTCCTTACATACAAAAATACAAATCTTTCCTCTTTATAAATATTAGTGTAGTTAAGACTTACGTCCGTATGCTTTTAAGCTGATCTTTTTGTTGAATTATTTACATAAGGCTTTTTTTCAGTTTTAGGATAAAAGTCTATCTAAATTGAGGTGTGATTCGTGTGTCGTTATTTAAAAAACAACACGAAAGTATAATCCTTAAAAACAACTCTTTATTTTTAATAAAGTATAATTTATTATTGATATTCAAAAAGATTATAATGGTGATCAAACAAGACCAACTAATTGAAGTGTCGCCTGCACAATTCTAAATACACTATATACGAGTATATCCCTGAACTAATAGGTAATATTTAAAATGGTTCATATAAAGTGTTTAATAATAGACAGTGGTGAAGCGGGCGAGTAGCCGGCTGCGAAGCTAGAGGCCGTGGGTTCGATTCCCGCACTGAGCCAAATATTTGTGTGATCCACAAAAATTTGTTTCGGGTCTGGGTGTTGTGGGACCGCAAGTCCCTCGTAGTTCCTGATACCCACGATACAGGTTTACCTAGTGTGTGGTGTGTGACTGTTGGGTGTATTTATATTTATAGTCGATCTATAGAAACTAAAGAAAATATAGTATCCGTACGAGTCATTGGTCGCAGTGAATCCAGTCGTCACCGGCTTATCGACTTATATGTAAGTACATATGGCGGAACCGGGCGAAATGGATACGCGCGCCGACTACTGACGTTATCGCATTACTAGGGTTGGTATAGAAAACAGCGATAATGGCCACTTATCGATGATAGTTTGGTAGTTACACCCCCTAGGATAGCTACTATCGAATACATACAATTTAGGCCAACGATCTATGAATAAAATGTAAGCAAACCTGAAGAAAACTGCAACAGCACAAGCCATTGGTAGCAGTAAATTTAGTTGTCACCAGCTTATCGAATTATCTGTAAGTACATACAACGGTACTTGGTGAAATGGATACGCGCGCCGACTACTGACTTTATTGCATTGGGATTGGTATAGAAACATCGATATCAATGTCGATCATTACTTGAACTACTTTCATTAATGTGTAGCAAATACTATTAACTGGTAGAAACCCTTTACTTTAAAGGGCTCATCTTCGTAAGTAGCCATTAGAAAATCAGTGTTTTGCTATATAAAAGAAAAAAAGGGAAAGTTGATCTAGTGATTTCTTATATTTACGCGAATATTACACATTGAGATAAAACTAGTTTAAACGGATTTTATCGCGGTTTAATTTTATTTTAGTCCTGAGGGCCAATTCTCGTAATTTTAATTGTTCAAAATATCATTCCGATCTAATCTCAGCGACAAGAAAGTTGCAAATGGTATTCTGCTAAACCAATATTCAAGAACTTAGAACGCAATGATATCGAAAGTAGAATACAAGTTGACTGAACCAAAACGGCATTCTGGTAACAATTTTGACACTTAACTATCTTCTTCTTCTTTTAATTGTGTTTGGCTCCACCGTAGATTGGTGATTTCGCCAGTGTCCATTGTGAGACACTTAACTATATAAAATGCATTTCGTCTACAGACAAACGTCAAAATATTGAGAACGAAATGTGACTGAAGGTGAAGCAGTGTTGCCAAGTGCACTGTAATTACAGCAGATCTGCCGTATTTTCATGCCATCTACTGGACACGGTATTTTTATAAATACCTTATATGGAGACACAGTATTTTTTTATAGTAAAAATTTCGTATTATTATTGTATACTACTAGACAGGTTATTTAGAAGTAAAACTGCGTCACATAACGCGGGAGTTTGACAGTTCACAAACAGGGAGCGCAATAGGGGTTCTAGTTGAGAGTAAGCGAGATGATAATATTGAGTTACGGTCAATTGACTGCAACTTAGTAATACAACTAATTTACTATACTACAATTTATTATACTACTATTTCTATGTACCGCGCAGCTTGTCTAGTAGTATACATAAAACTCTTTGATTAAACACATTAAAAAAAATAAACCGATATCATCATCATCGCAGCCATCCATTTCTGCAGCGATCGATATATACAAATAAAATGTTAAGTTAGTTTAGGATATAAAGTTTAAAATAAATTTATATTTTATTTAATAATTTAATTATTTCCTTTTTTGTATGACATTTTATTGCACTGTAAAATAGACTGTATTTTTTCCCATCAAGCACTGTATTTTTGACGCAAATGCCGTATTTTAATGTGGACAACACGGTATTTTCAAAAATCTGACTTGGCAACACTGAGGTGAAGTGACTGTGAGTTAACTGCAGACAAATTCAGTTAACTTTATTCTCTTTTACTGCAAGCAACTAAAAGTAGTCAAAATTGTGCGACTTTGTGTGCTCGTTATTCCAGTAAAGTATTAGAAATGAGTTTACAGCCTATGTTACTCAGTGATAATGTAGCTTTCTAACGGCCAAATTATTTTTGAAATCGGCCCAGTAGTTTTTAAGTTTATTTGTTACATACAAAAATACAAAAAAATCTTTCCTGTCTAGAATATTAGTGTAGATTAAATTATGAGAGCAATCGCACTGTCAAAATTCCCGCCAAAACTCTCGCACAATTTTTATTTAGTATAGATATGTCCTCAGCAGTGTTGCAAAATAAAAAAAACCGCAATTCGGTAGAATTTCAAATTTCAATAAAATAATCGCGATTGTGGTTATTTCCGGAAAGGACTGCCTGAGTGGTGCTGTTGTGCCGTTTTCCTTCAGTTATGCCATGGAATAGATAAATTAATGAAATAAATAAAATACATGGAATTAGTCAAATCAATTAATTAAAAAATCATAACCTCCAGTTACGTAATTTTTTAATCACTGAAATTAGTCATATTGTGGGTATTTTATTGTGGGTTGGTAACATTGATTTTGTCGCTTAGGTCATTTTAATTTCTAGAATTTAGTCTATGGCAGCTGATACGTAAAATTCGGTAAAATACTTGTCATTGGCGAAATGCATAATAATGCGAAGCCATATTTTCAACAAAAGAAAGACATTGAAAGTTGATCGAATTGACAGTTTATATGCAATTTAACTGAGATGATATCGAATTTTTAAAGGAGCAGAATGCCATATTTTTAATTAATTCAAAATGTAATCTCAGTTCGGTTAAAATTCATTCGCAGTGTCAGTTAAAATAGCAGAATTGGCCCTCTGACGTTTCGACAGCTTTTCTGCCTTCGTGGTCACGGGAGAGACTGAGGTGTAGGTCGTGTCGAAAAGTTAAGTCGAAACGTCAGGACTAAAATAAAATTACCCGCGATAAAGTTCGTATAAACTAGTTTTAATGTATTATATTCGCGTAAACATAAGAAATCACTATATAACTATACTTTTGATGATTCTACTTTGTGATCCTGCTTGATACTAGAGGCTGTGAGTTTGATCACCGCATCGATACAAATCTGTGTGATCCATAAATATTTGTTTCGATTTTGGATGTAAGACTGTAAGGCATTCGTCGTTTCTGTTACCTACGATACAGGTTATGCTGTGGGGTCAGGACTATGTGGTTGTAGGGTATATATATTTTAATAGACTGTTATTTCTATACTCCGTTAAACTTTGTTTCATTTTGCGAGTATAGTAGATACATATTTTGAAGTAGTTAACATGTATGTTAGTATCAATGAAATAATTTATTATTTTTTCACAATATCGATAAAATTTGCCAACCCTTCGCTTTACAAATAGGTACAAACGACAGTCCATTTGAAATTGCATTTTAAGTGTAATGGAGCTTTATTGAAAATTTTACTGACACCCCTTATGTGCTGTTAATTAACGGTGTTGATGTTCAGGTTTTCGATAGTCATAATTTTCGAATTGTAAGTTGACTTACGTAATCATTTTTTTAGCAACTACCTATGCAAATTAATTCGTGATTTAATTTTTATATCCTTTTGTGCCTGCCATTGACTTTATTTTACCTATTACAATAAAAATGTATTTATCTATGAAATTCGCTCTGCAGATACCAAAATACAGAGTGGTGCTTCTTGGAGACGCTGGTGTTGGTAAGACCGCCCTGGTCTCTCAGTTTATGACGTCAGAGTACATGAATACATACGACGCGAGTCTCGGTGAGTTTTTATTTCATTTGTATTAATTACTGTTACTTTAATACGTTATTATTACTCAATTTTATTGATTAGGTATTAGAATGGATTAAGTATATTCTTCCTTTTACGTTTGTAAATATTAATCGTACATTACAGATTATGTTCATAAAATTATTGTTAAGAATATTATACACCGTGGCTTGGATGTTGGAATGCGGCAAATTGTTTTGTTTATGAAAATTATTAGTTTGATGCATGTCGTCAGCATGAAAATTAATTCAGAATTTGATTGTAAATATTTTCTGTTAAATGTTGTAAACATCATACGTATAAAGCTGTGTCTATGTTAGCCGAGTCGAGCACGAGCGGCGCAGTACTGTTTTAGTTCTAGCTGGGTCTATGTTAGCAGAGTCGAGCACGAGCGGCGCAGTACTGTTTTAGTTTTTAGTTTAGATGTTTGGGGAGTCTGCAACAAACACTATTCTCGAACGTAGTTTACCGCAGATCGCTCATTGCGAGCAATGAGCGTGGCCCGCAGCGTATGTTCGTCAGTTGAGCGCGATTCAATTGCTCGAGGCATGCTTGTTCGAGGCTACAAATTCCATCTACGCTGCACAAATTCGTAATCCGCTTGTGCTTCACTTGCGTTCGGCTCGCCCAGTGTAGACGCAGCTTAATATTGCGTAAGCTTAAATAAACAAGATCAAACATATTTAATTTGAAAAGGGTTAATTTTAATTCAGTTCGTTTATTTATCTAATAGATAATAATCGAAAATTGGACTCGGCTACTCTGTATTCAGACGATTAACTTTTATTTTTATAATTACATATTTGTTAAACATAGACTACGATTAGTAATGAATTTCGCTGAGCCTCATGTAGAATTATATTTGCCTTTTTTCATACACTTAATAAGCAAGTAGGTAATTAACCTCTTGATAAGTGATCCTTACTGCCCATGAACTGGCACAATACTAGCAGAATCATGGAAACGTTACGGATCTTCACTCGACGACTGTGGCGATGAATTCAACTGATTTTCTGTTGATGCTATATCGAAACTTTTCAACCCTATTCATTACTTTTCCTATCTACGGTGTCGGGTTGAAAGAGCTGGCCAACTTGTAAGTGTATTTTCTATGGAAGGTGTGCATATTTGCTTGATTATTATTGAGTATATTTTTAATGTCTTTATTGACCTACCGTTGAAATCGCTCCGGAGTTAAAATAGATATAAAAACACAAATAGAAATAAAACTTAAATAAAATTTGTGATTGCTCGACCTGATATTTAAAACCAGGACCGCACGGTTTCTCAGACAAGTACGCTGCTACTAGACCTTCTTCTTCTTCCATCTGCCGTTATCCCACTCGCAGTGGAGTCCTTCTAGAACATACGACCGGCCGCCTGTCTGACGTCAACCCCTCTGGGGAGAAAACAGCCAAACTTGAAATATGTTTGTGTATCACACAAATATTTGTCTCAGTGCAGGATTCGAACTCGCAGCCTCTAGCTTTACAGCCGTCTACTCGCCCTCTGCGCCAGGGAGGCAACGAAGCCAATATGGCAATATTATTGAACATTCTTATTGCATTCTGGCCAATAATATAAGAGCAGAGTTATGAATTCATCAAATAACAAAACCGGGTCGCATAAATTACGTAGTAAAAGCAACCTTAGAGTAGTAAAAGTATAGAGTCGTATTTTATAATGCCATATATTCAGAACGTATGGACAATAATAGCTCATTATGAATGTGCTATTTGTAACTTGTCATATCTCGAAAGGCACAAGCATATTAGCAGTAGGAAAGTTTGCTGTCTCTGTCTGCCTCGGTGGCGCAGTTGTAATGTAAATACGCATAACGATTAACCTAACGCTGAGGTCTCGGGTTTGATCCCCGGGTGGGGTAAAGTGGTATTGGATTTTTCTATTACGAAATGCTCAGTATCAGCCCGGAGTCTGCAATTTGTGCCCGGTATGTCGATATGCTCGACCCCTAACATATCGTGGGACGGATATATGCTCTGCGAAATGTGGGTGTACTCGTTACACCTCTGCCTACCCCTACAGGCGTGAGTGAGTATGTATGTATATTATACATACATACACACTTGAATAGACTCCGTATCACAGTGGGAGAGTTGCCGGCTGTGAAGAGAGAGGATGTGGGTTCGATTCCCGCACCGAGACTAAATGTTTTTGTGATACATAAATATTTGTTTTGTGTCTGGGATAAGGGCACGTGGATAAAGAATAGAATATAAACGCACTCACGTCTGTATTCCCTGAAGGAGTAGGCAGTAGTGTAGCCAGTAGGTACTACAACCACATTTTTCCAAGCTTACTTCCGTCTCATGATGTGATAAAGGGTGAGCCTATCGCCATACCGGGCACAACTCCAGACTCTCCTAAGCAGTTCGTGATAGTTAAACCCAATGTCACTCAACTGCGCCACCGAGGCAGTCATAATAACATATTTTAATATAATGGTCCAATATACAACTATATAGTCTTTATTTCTTTTTACATACATACGCACTCACGCTTGTAATCCCCGAAGGGGTAGGCAGAGGTGAGAGGTGTAACCAGTACACCCACATTTCGCCGAGCGTATCTCCGTCCCACGATGTGATAGGGGGCGAGCCTATCGCCATACCGGGCACAAATTCCAAATTCCAGGCTGATACTGAGCATTTTGTAATAGAAAATCCCAATACTCGTACCACTTTACCCGACCTGGGGATCGAACTCAATCGTAACGCGTACGCATTACGCGTCTTTCTTTCTTTTTATCTGGCGTTATCCCGGCTTATTGTCAGGGTCTACCTTCTTATCAAGATTTAACTGTGGATTTTGTACTATATGGGGCAATACACTGTCGGACACTCACAATCCATAAAGGGAACCAGCTGTTGCCATTGCCACGTCCGTTAATGAGCAGAGTGTACCACGTGCAGGTGAGGTTGGCTTTGAACCTAAAATGTTGGTGACCCAGTTACAAATTTCATCAAGTTAAGTAGATTTTGGGCATATTTAGACTAAGACATCGTAATAACTCTTGACTAACAAATCTCGTATTCAAGTGTACTTCGTGCAAATCAATTTAGCCCTGTCTTTTGAGCAAATAATAAAGTTAAATTACTTTACAATCTTCGGAGGCCTTCTCTTCCTTCTGTATAACAAAATTGTTTAATTTCAAGGCTTACACGAGCGCGATCAAATAACTTGCGTTCAAATTAAGGAAAAAGTTATATTTGCCTTAACAAATTTTGCTAAACTTCAACATAATTGCAAACTATCTTAGCTATAAATACTTTAATGAAATTTTTAGTGTAATAATGATTTTTTACTAATTTATATCCAACCGGACGCTATTAATAGTAAGCCTATACGCCGCCGCCTGACTGTCTTCCTCTAAAAAGCTCAATCTTTTGAATCGTATTATGAACCTTGGTGAAATTTTCACATAATATGTGTTATTATATGACCTATCACTAGAAGAGTCCTGGACGAGAGGGTTGGACGTCTGGAAGAGTATCAAAGTTTTGTCTGTAGTGTCGTGCATCCGTGGTTGAATGATCATGTACCCTTTGCCACTTTTACAGGTCATTCATTACCTATATATCAATAAAACAATTTAGCATCACCTCAATACATCTTTACTCCCAGTGGTCGTCGTATCGTAATGACAAAGGGTACATGATCATTCAGCCACGGATGCAAGACACTACATTGACAATTGTTTTAATAATAGAAGCAGTTAACATGTGTACAAGAGATTAATATTTAAATAATATTTTTTTTTATCCTACCGCCAACGAGCGCTGTTATTTCGGCTTGAGGGTTTTTGAAGCCCGTGAAATAATTGGACATTATGATACTTGTATCTTATGTCTGGGAGTGACGAGCGCAGTTTAATGCTAAGCATTGCTTATAATTCAAGGTTCTGTGTAGTGTTGCTTATGTTTATGAACAGGCGTGACACTTACCATCAGGCTAGCGACTTGTTTGTTGCGTCATTCAGGCTAATAAATAAATATTATGGCTGATATCGTAACAAATAAAAAAACTCTTCTTCATCCGCTTGCCCTTATCCCACTCGCAGTGGGGTCGGCGCAACATGCTTTTTAACACATGTTACAGAAAGGTTTGGCTTGTAGTTTTTACGACCCGCCGCCTGCCTGACGCCAACCTTTCTGGGGAAAAATATACAACATAAAAACATAGTTAAATGTCTATAATGTGAAAAAAAGTTTCACTTCTATCGGCAGTCCCCAAAGACTGCCCCACATGTTTTTTTTTACATTGCTATAAAATTTCTCCCATACGCCGATAAAGAAGTTTCACTTCAATAATTCAAGTCCGTGGTGGAACCCTCGGTGTGCAAGTACATACACTTTGCTGTTATTTTAACCATGCCTTCATCGTTTTGTCTGAGTAGTGTAAGCTATTCATTAAAATGTCAAGCGCGCGTCGAGCCAGCCTGTTGACACAATGGCAGTGTAAATTGCCTTGTCCAAGCCATGTATGGCATTAAAGTGACCACACAAAACCTTATAAATGGAAAATTTAAAGCAAGATTTGTGTTTATAAAGCTTTAGCAGTGGATAATAGTATTTTATTCAGATTATAATAGGGTAGTTTCCTATATTGAATTTTATACATTATTTTATAAGCAACAGAAAATGATACGCAAAAGAAACCCTTTTATTAAAACACAATCAAAATTGGTTCAGAAATGTGCCCGCAGTTACGACTTTAAATGTTGGTATGAGGAAAAGTGGGTGCGTAGTAGGGATATCTCACTATCTCGCTTGCACGCGTGCACTATAATGAACATTTTACACAGTGACGTCAAAGGTTGCATCGTCTGTCATTTGACAATTACCCCTTCTACAGGATTTGAATGGCTTCTATCTTATTTATTTTTGGTCCGATTTATAAAATTCTTTCTGCAATAGATTTTGAGTAACATAACTTATTGATTTAAATAATAAAAAAAATCTAGTCAACTACCCTATTATTGCGTAATTATACATATTGCGTGTTTGACGCTGTTTGCACATTAAGAATTAAAATTGCCTAAGACTGCCTCGGTGGCGCAGTTGTAATGCGTACGCGGTACGACTGATGTGCTGAGGACTCGGGTTCGTTCCCCGGGTCGGGTAAACTGATATTGGGGTTTTCTATCATGAAATGCATAGTACCAACCCGGAGTCTGGAATTGTGCCCGATATGGCGATAGGTTCGCCCAATCGAGCTCGCTAATATCACATTATAGGACGGAAATAATGTACCAGGCGATAATGAGTCGTTTAGAGGTAATTGCACCCATTCACGTTGTTTAATGTTTTTATATCGTAATATCATAAGTAATACTTCTAAATGCTCTTGGTATATGGTAATCCTACTGCACTAATATTATGGCAGACTTGACAATTACCTACAGAACCGTCCCTTTTGTGGCACGCACTGACTTAGTCACGTAATAAATTATGTCTTTGATCTGTTATTATTAATCGACTTCAAAAAAGGAGGAGGTTCTCAATTCGGCGAGTGTTTTTGTTTTGCTTTTTTAAGTATGTTCACATCGAAATGAGATGACAAGAAACGTAACTCAAGCAAAAAAAATACCCCACTAAAACTCTGTGCAAGGGGGCAGGGCTATAAAAGACTGTGCAGCTCGTTCTTTTATACATTCATAAAAAATATTCAAGATCTCTAGTTGACACTTGATAAAAAAACTAGTCCACTCGTTCAGACACACAGAAAGACACACTGACAGATACAAACATCTCTCTTTTTTGTCGGAGGTTTAGAAACAGTCTAACTGAGCATGACCGTTGCATATTATATTTTAGGACATTTATACCAACATCCATAACACAATAAATAATATATAATTTTTCGTTTCTTAAATATTTTTACAAGGTGGTAGGCCCCTCGTATGCGAGAGGCCGGCTGGGTGGGTACCACCGCTTTGTCTATTTCTGCCGCCAAGCAACAGTGTGTAAGCACTATTGTGTTCCGATGTGACGGACATTGAAGCCAGTGTAATTACTGGGCATTATGAGACGAGCGCAGTCCAGTGTCATGCAGTGCTTTGTTATTTAAAGGTCTGTGTGGCGTTGCGTCTGTTTATGAGCAGGCGTGGCGCTTATCAAGAGGCGAGCAACCTGCTCGTCTCGTCATTCAAGCTAATAAAAAAAAATGCCATTAAAGACAATTTGCGCTTTTTAACTATCAAAGAGTTTCAAAGCCATTATATAAAATGCAACAAAGAGGTAAAGAGTAAAATGTAACTCTTAAAGTGCCATTATCGAGGGCATGGAATTTACAATTACTCGAAGCTTGTAATGGGTCAGGGTATCGAGTTATTAGAACGACTTGGTCCGAGTTATATTTACTGTAATACGACTTCATGGTTGGAATTCATTACTAGTTGATTTTATTATGAGATTAATATATGTACAACGTGTTACAGAAATGTGTGGTCAAATTTAAGCATCGTATGGTGTACTATATAAGTATTTCACCTCCCGTAGTACCAGTTTAATAAAGATAAATCAACTCAAAAAAAATGAAAATAAACAATAATAATAATTTTGAGTCAGTGTTTCTAACAATAATTGACCACTAGATAATTTAATAATTAATATTTAAATTAAATTGCAAAATAATTTTTGTATTGCATTGATTCAAAATTGGTAAAGTATAATTATTTTTCCATCGGTTTCTTTTGCTACGCACAATATATACTGTCTTGACTTTTATCAACTAAAAAATAAACAGACAGCTATACATTTTGGAGAGAATTAAGCTTGAGATAACAGTTTGATCAATCCGTCTATGTTATCAATATAATTTTCGTCCCAATTCACCCCCTGAAGGTCAATTCTCGTAATTTTAAATGTTCTAAATATCATTCCGATCTAGTCTCAGCGTCAAGAAAGATGCAAATGGCATTCTCTTAAACCAATAATCAAAGTCAAATGTGAACATAGATCGTAATGAGATTGAATGTAGAATAAAAGTTGACTGAAGCCAAAACGGTATAATGCTACTGCTAATGCTAGGTGCATTTGACGTTGATTATTGGTTTATGAGAATGCCATTTGCAACTTTCTTGACGCTGAGACTAGCTCGGAATGTTTTTTGAACATTTAAAATTACGAGAATTGGTCTTCTGAATTCCGATCCACCGCGTTTTATGATCGCGTTACACGTAACTTAAACGTTTTCATTCAATCACGTTTATTCAAGTGTTTGATATATAGTTGTTTAAGACATTTTGTCCCGCATTTGTCCCCTTTTTCCATTTGAATCTTTAATTTTTCAAACCCCTATTTGTTTTAACCTTTGCACATATTGTGTAGTATGTTTCAATACTTACGTAGAGCGTTTATTTAAAATTGTTCTGTACGTGTATAATAATTTGCATGATGTGTATTGGATTGTGTTATAATGTTTTGGTAATGTTAGTAATAGAATTGTCTTAAAATTAATTGACTAAATTATAACATATTGGTAGACAAATAAACTGAGCAAGTTGCAAATGTATATTTTTGGGATAATTTATTATTTTAGGACTTGTTTATCGTTTGTTTAAATTATATTCAAACTACCAATTTGACATATGCTTCTCTGTTTTTTTCTTCTTTTTATTTTGGTCAATTTTACATGTTGAGTAATATTTACTTGGACATTGTGAATGGGAATCTAGTCTTAAATGGTACTACTTCTTTATTTTTGCCTAGTGTTATCCCAGATTAATGTCAGGGTCCGATTTCCCATCATAATTTGACGGTGGATTTCGTATCATACGGCCCGCCGTCGGACCCCTTCAACCCGCAATGGGAACTTGGCTTTGAGCCTAAGATGTTGGTAGCCCACATACACACACGGTTATTAAAATTAAAATTGGAATAATATTTAAGTGTAATTGTCGATAAAAATGCTTTTTTATAGTAAAGCTTGCAAACTGACTTGGTTTATTTGTTTGCTAAATCTAATAAACAGTAAATATTTAGTGATTTCTTAGGTTTACGCGAATATTACACATTGAATTAAAACTAGTTTTTTCGGATTTTATCGAAATACTAAAATAAAAATTAAACCGCGATAAAATCCGTATAAACCAGTTTTATGTCAATCAGTAAATATTTATTATGATACTTTTAACCAACAAATTATTATATAAATATAACGTTAAACTGCATGGTTAGTACTTGTGGACTGAGCATGATATTCCATTATCTGAATTGCGGGCAGTCAAAGGATTGGCGTAAATTCGGATTGGGACTATTGCAACCTTGACATGGATCTCACCCTACTATTATTATAAATGTTAGTTTGTCAGTTTGGATGTTTTTTTAATTAAACACGCCCGGATTTAGATGAAATTTGGCATACAGGTAGATTATAACCTATATTTTCACTCGGGCGGAATCGCGAGCAATAACTAGTGACGAATATTTGGAAATTATGAAGTCAAGTCCCATAACATAGCGTCAAGATGAACACTTTTTAATAATAATTTATCATTTTCATCTAAAATATGCTTATATTATTATAATCATAGTCAAACATACATTTTGATTGCCCGCAGTTAATGTATATTTTAATAGTTATATATTAATAAAAAATATGAAATGTGCTAATTCTAAATTCAATAATTTATTATTAATAAATAAATATTAACATCAGCCAATTTCCTAGAATTTAAAAAGGAAAATATACTAACAATCATAGCTGTGGGTATTTAAAATCAACTGTTAATTCATAGTAACCTGATAAAAAAATGATATTTTTATTAATTAATACCTAGTTACTTATACCCAATTCGCCAAAAGCAAACTAATTTCAACCACAAACTACTTCAATAGAAAATACTTGTTAATGAAATACCCAGTTCTTTTCTTATATAATCTATTTAACATTCTGCCCACTACGACCCACAATGGCCCTTTTCAGCCACCGCTAATGGAATTTTAGGAAATTGACTGTGTATAAAGGTATTAGAAAAACATAATGATAATGTAGAAAGGCTGGTTTTGAGCTTTGATCATAGTGTTGAGAGCGAGCGGGGGCGGTTTTGAGGGTGTTTTGGTAACTTATTTGTTAGTGATTTCTTATGTTTACGCGAATATTACACATTGAAATAAAACTAGTTTATACGAATTTTAGCGATAAAATCCGTATAAACTAGTTTTATTTCAATACTTATTTGTTAGTTAGAGCTAAATACGCTGACTATGTCTCATTCCATTTGTTATTTTACTTTTTTTTATATGAGACATCGTCGGTGTCTAATATGTCATAGTATGGCGGAACCCTAACCCTTATGGGTTGTTTAGCAAAACATGTATATTATAAATGTTTACAAACTTAAAGCATTCGATTGTAGTTTGATTTCACAATTAAAACAAGAAAATATTAAATAATTAGGTTGGAATTTTCCCCAAAACGATTGACGTCAGGCAGGCGACCGGTCGTAAAAACTACAAGACATATCTTTCTGTAACATGTGTTAAAAAGTATATTACGCAGATCCCACTGCGAGTTCGATAAGGGCAGGTGGGGTAGGTCGAAATTTACTATGCTTTATAAAAACAGTTTCCACAATAACTGACCTAGGTATATAATTGACTGGATTTTAATTTGAAACGATTAGTATTTTTCGTCTAATTACTTGTGTAAATTATGATAAAGATTCTATTCTATATATTTTTCACGTTTTTGTCTAATATTTTCGTCTCATCAAATTTTATAGCAAATATTTTGTCATAGATTGTAACAATTTAATTGAAACTAATTTAGTATTGTGCTGAATTAACCCGCACCCGCTCGTCAATGTGAACGCAACCTAAGTGATTGTGGCTGAAGCTATCTCTTCTGTAATAAAAACACGAATTCTTTTTGCTTGCTCACTTGGCGAAGCCAAACGTGGTAAGTCATCATAAAGTCAGCTTCGCATATAACCTGCTTTTATAATATACACTTTAAATTTTTAATATTAAAAGTTATTTTCCTTTCTTTTGAAAATTGCCTAATAGGTCATATTAGCTATTTATGTATGAATTAGTTTAAAGGATTCTAATTATTTCTGGTCAGTGTTTTAATTTTTAGATGTGTTTTTAATTGTAAAAAACATTTGGTATTATTTTTTAAAGCGTTTCGCTTTTGCATTCATGTTTTAATAAATTATTGTATTACAAAATGCCTCGACGTCAATACGCGTCAAAACTTACATCTATATGACTTATATTGTTGACGAACAAGGTGGGAAAATAAATTAATACTCTTATCAAGATGAAAAAAATCATAAAATAAATTCCACACTACAGCTACGGTAAGTACAAAACCAATAACCTAAAAACTCTTACATTTGAATACCTTTTCTCACAACTCATTATCTTCAATTTACAAACGACAGCGCACTTTTATCCCTACATTATCCTTATTAAATTTTTATACCTGTCACGATGAGACAGTAAAAGAACTCTTCGTACTGAACAAACAACAAATGGCTTATGTTTTATGAATGGTACTTTTCCCCGAGTTTATATCTGCGAATCGTCAAGCGAATATCGCGTGACGTTTAATTACGTCATAATATATGATATAATTTCGCAATGCTATAACTTGATAGGAATTAGTATTAGAATTGGATAAAAAGCGAATCTTTAAGAATGTATCATATGACGGTTTATTAAGTCATATTATAATATAAACAATAGCTGCACTATTTTTATAACTTGATAGAAACATTAAATTTTAAATTTAATAGTATATTTAGATACAATTTGGCCCATTCTCAAGCATATTCGTAGGATGTTTTAATACGTCATCTGAGATAAACAGTCAATTAATTTATAAATGAAGTAATATCTTATGGTTCAATATTTTTCGTAAATTGATCTTCATATTTGGTAAGTACGACACTAAATCAATAGAAATCTTTGTTCTCATTTAAATAAAACCACCTTTTACCCCATAACCAATATCAAAAGTTCAAGTTTTCCATTTAAATCCCTTAAACCTTCCCATAATTAAAAAAAAAATGAAAGACCAGTGTCGCCTGCTCTTTTTTCTGTCGTAGTTTGTTGAATCCCTTAGGTATGTCTCAATGTGGCTTTTCCACGAATTCTTTTCAAGTAAGTAACGAGCATATGGCTTACATTTTATGTGTTTAATGTTTTCGTTTACACGAGTTGATATTAACCAAATGTACGTATGTCGTGTTATACGTTAAGAGCTACAAAAGAGGCTTAAGCCAGTGGTAACAACCCGGGCGAGCCAGCCCATTCATGCTGTAGATAAAACTGTATACACGCGTGGCCTACCATTGTTAAAACGCGGAGTAGCAGTCTCTCTATTCTAAAAAAAAGTAACTGGCGCCGCTGCCAAAAACCGAAACCGCTGGGGGTATGGGGTCGAGACCAATACCAATCGATGCAGAATAATGTGGGGAAGAAAGTAAGACATGTCTCATATTCGTCGAACTTTAAGTTTTTTTTTTATTTTATGTTTTGTGGAAAAACATGGGCAATGCCCCTAGTATAGTAAATATTTGGTGGCGCTTTTATAGTATTGTCTTAAGGATTTGCATTAAAATCAGTGGGTAAGGCAAAGATTCTTATATCACATTACTTACTTGAAAAGCAGACGTCTGTATTCTAAGAAATACTTTCACAATAATCTCGCGTTATGTTGATGCCAGCGTAATCTCTGCTCTGAGGAAGCCTTATAATACCTACCAATGTGTAAAGGTATGCACTTACTGGGAATATACATACATACATACATTATCTCGCCTTTAATCGCCGAAGGGATAGGCAGAGGTGTAACTAGTACAACCACATTACGCCGAGCTTATTTACGTCCAATGATGTGATAGGGGGCGAGCCTATCGCCATACCGGGCACAATTCTGGAGTCCGGGCTGATGCTGAGCATTTTGAAATAAAAAACCCATTATTACTTATACCCGACTCGGGGATCAAACCCGAGACCTCAGCACCTGCTGTGCAGGTCTTACCGCATACGCATTACAACTGCGCCACCGAGGCAGTTGCAGCACTAGCAGACGTCCCCACCATAAATACAATACAATACACAGAAATATATATATTTTTTATGCCATAGGCCGGTAAACGAGCGAGTGGGTCACCTGATGGTAAGTAATCTCCACCGCCCATGTACGCCCACAATACCAAAAGGATCACGGGCGCGTTGCCGACTTTAAATTAAATGAATAATTAAGGGGTTGGGAAGGGGAGGGGGATTTGAGCCTCCGGATATCTCACTCACCATACGAAACACAGCAGCAAGCTGCTACTTTACGTCGGTTTTCTGTGAGACAGTGGTAGCGACCCGGACGAGCCAACCCATTCATGCTGTAGACAAAACTGTCTACAGCGTGGCTCTACCACTCAATAATATACATGTATATACTAATCGAATGAGCAATGTAACTCTAAAATTCTTGTTACATTACACGTGATGTCGCCTGGTGGGTGTCTACCTTAAAGCATAGTGAATACTCGGCTTTGCTTGAGAATCGATAAAAGTGAAGCCATAGTGCATTTCACAAATACTATTGTAGCATGTAATTAATTAATTACTTAACGATATCAAACCGTAAATTGGTGCGTATTGACTGCTTCGGTGGCGTAGTTGTAATGCATACGCACTACGATTGAGGCTGACGCTGAGGCCCCGGGTTTGATCCTCGGGTCGGGTTTTTCTATTAAAAAATGCTCAGTATCAGCCCCGAATTTGAAATTGTGCCCGGTATGGCGATAGGCTCGCCCCCTATCACATTATGGGACGGAGATACGCTCGGTGAAATGTGGGTGTACTAGTTAGACCTCTGCCTACCCCTTCGAGGATTACAGGCGTAAGTGCGTATGTATGTACGTTATTAAAAAGTATACTATCTGGCTTACAAATCTATATACATAAAAGCGAAATACTATGCACTAACTCGTTCATTAAATCACGATATCTTAAAAACTAGTAAGGCTAGGATCATGAAATTAGGACAGATGATGTTTAGTTAATGTAGGAGCCTGCTAAGCCTATGCTAAGAATGGGTCTTTAGAAATTTATATTTTAAAGAGTAAAAAGGGGATTCACGCTGTAGTAGCCGCGGGCAACAACTAATTACTTAGAAAGTCGGATTTTAAAACAAATTTTAAGCCACTCGCATGAAATAGCAACATTTTTAGTTAGTGCCCTTTTCATCTGGACAAACGATATTCATTTAACTTAAAATATACCTAAAAAGAATAAATGGACAAAATTAAGAAACCTCGTTAGTCAGAGGAATCCAAAATAAATAACAATTTTGTTATAAAATAAACACATTCATTCTACGAACTTAATTAGACAGCTTCAATAAATTCATACTGAGAAACTAATTATATTGTTATTAAAAGACGGCTGTATGGAGTTAATATCCTTGGACTATTAAAAAATGAACTAGAAAAGAGAGTTTTGGCGGGAATTCTGACAATGTGGTGGTGGCTCTCTTGATTTAATTATTTCCTAGACTAGCTTAAGTTGTGTTTCTTGTATATAAGTGGTGTGGTTTTGTTCAATAAATTAACGATGATGAATAGTGTATGGAAACATTGAAATAAGTGAATTTAGGTGATTTTGACCAAGGGTATTGATCGATCGACCTTGTGCGTTAGATCCGCTTGAAGAAAGTCGCCTAAGAAGCATCACTAAGAATTAACACCAAAACGCCAGCAAGACCTTTAAATCGGACACACCCGTGGTTCATCATTGCTGGAAGATAAGAATTGAATGAAATAACTAATGACGAGGTTGTATGGGCTAGAACCTTTTGCCTTCCCAATAAAAGAGAAACTTTAAACAAAAAAAGTAAGTTGACGATGGCAAGTTGTGGAATAATCGACGCCACTTATCTCGCCGCAATGGATGCAGATATTTACCTGACATTAATTGGGTAACTGTTATGAACGAAATGTGTTTAAAACATTCTATCAGTGGAAAATATCTCGCATTATATTAATTATGATTTTATAAACTAGGTATACTAATAACAATATACAATCCAATTAACTAATAAAACAAGGTAGTAGGTCCCTCGTATGCGAGAGTCCGACTGGGTTGGTACCACCGCTTTGTCTATTTCTGCCGCCAAGCAACAGTGTGTAAACACTGTTGTATTTCGGTTTAAAGGTCATTGAAGCCAGTGAAATTACTGGGCATTATATGTGTTATCAACTTATGTCTCCGGATGACGAGCGAAGTTCAGTACCATGCAGTGCTCTGTAATCCAGATTTCTGTATAAACCGAAATGCCTTATGAGCAGGCGTAACGCTTAACATCAGCTGAACGTCATTCAAGCAAGTAAAAAAAATTGATAAATGCAATTATCTTTTATTTACGTTAGATTGGATTAAGTACAAAATGCAATATGTTTAATTTATATTTGTACAGTATATTTATAGATTTTAGTAGTAGTAAATACTAGCTTTTGGTAGAAAAGGGATTATAAAAACAATTACCTAGTTCGGGAATGATAAATTGCCGTACCTATGCATCTACAACGGATTTCGATTTAATATAACGCTCAAACCCCCGAGAAAAATAAAAGAATAAAAAAATATATAACTCGACCAAATACTTTAACGTATACTACTAGACGGGCTGTTTAGAAGTAAAATTGCGTCACATAACGCGGGAGTTTGACAGCTCACCAACAGGGAGCGAAATAGGGGTTCTAATTGAGAGTAAGCGAGATGGTAATATTGAGTTACGATCAATTGACCGCAACTTAATGGTACAATTCCTATGTACCGCGCAGCTTGTCTAGTAGTATACAGTAAAGTCTTTGAACTCGACATTCAAAATAAATATTGACAGCCAGAAATATTGACTTAATTATTCTGACATATTTTCTCCGGCAAAAAAATCTTAATACCCGCCTTTTAGGCTTTAAATGGCAAAAACGGAACGCTTGCCTTTTATGAGACAAATTGAATTTTCAACATAAACGAAGCCATATGAACGTTACTTTATATTCTCACATCCCATTATTTATTCACTCGCCCAATTATTCCTTTTAGAGTTCTGTCGTGTAATGTTTTTGTTTGTTCCAGACGACGAGTTCGGAGAGAAATCTGTGTCAGTTTTGTTGGATGGGGAGGAGTCTGAGCTTATATTTATTGATCATCCTAGCACTGAAATGTCCGTGAGTATTTTTAAATGTATTTACTATACCTGCCTATGTGCCTATGTGACTGCCTCGGTCTCAGGTTCGATCCCCGGGTTGGGTAAAGTGGTATTGGGTTTTTCTATTAAGGAATGTTAGTATTAGCCCGGAGTCTGGAATTTGTGCCCGGTATGGCGATAGGCTCGCCCCCTATCACATCGTGGGATGAAGATACGCTCGGCGAAATGTGGGTGTACTAGGTACACCTCTGCTTACCCCTTCGGGGAATACAGGCGTGAGTGCGTATGTATGTATTTATAGTATTGTGAGTTTAAGCCTGTTGTCAGAGGTGAGGCGCTCATACGCCCGGTTTCTGAAAGGCTGATCAAAGTAAAATTAATTAATCAAATGTCAAATCTCATGTAAAGTCGAAATTGAGTTGCTAGAAGCGTGATCAACACCTTTGATTTGACACACATGTTAGTTGACATAACTATCAAATTTATATGAAAAATAATAATATGCATTACTATACAACGTGTTACAGAAAGGTGTGGTCATATTTTAGGGTCATTACATACACCTTACAGTGAGTATTAATTTACCGGATCATTTCAAAACCAAGACATCCAAAAAATTCACGTCAATTTTAATCACTCGTTTATTAAGATCGATAAGATAAGATTGTGGATCACACAAACATTTGTCTCGGTGTGGGAATCGAACCCACGGCCTCACGCTTCGCAGCCGGCTACTCGCCCACTGCGCCACGGAGGCTGCGCCACTGTTATGAACAACACTCACTTTTTATGTAACTTGAATAAGATGTACGTAATTCTACGGACATACGTACGTAACTTTTAGGTAATTTAAACACAAATTAACACCTGAAAGAGATTGTGTGCTGAAGACAATATAGGCACCATCCTCTAGAAACATTTTAAAGACTTCATTCTCGGGTCTTCCATCTATGAATTTAGCTTAATACAGTCGACGATCCTCTTAAAAGCTGTTATCAGTTACACCAACACAATATACCAATACATAATACTTGTTTTTAGTCAAATACAACATATTTTTTGAACTCGTAATCATACTCCATAAAATCAGAAATTGCGGAACTGACTGCGTCAAATAAATATTGACATTTCACAACTGTTTAATGTTTTTTTTTATTATAAAATAATTAAATGAAAGGAGGTCTATAGTATCATTGTTTATCATTTAGTGTTGTCCAAAGTTGAAAATCGATATCGACATGTTACTTATTCGATAAAAAAGAAAATTCTATAATTATTGTCCTACCAATGCAATCGGATTTGGTACTATGGGAGATAAAATACTAATACCCTACACTATACATTGCTTAAATTTGCCCGCCCCTTTCTATAACACGTTGTACTTGCATAATTTGAAGTACTGATTGGTGTTGCTTCTGTATAAGGGCAGGCGTGACGCTTACCATCAGGCCAGTGACCTGCTCACTCGTCATCGAACGCTATTAAAAAAAAATGTCACATTTAAAGTATTTTGACCATCTTATGTATACTATCTCAATTATAGGACAGGATTATGTGTCCACAATGTGAAGCCACGTTGATTGTTCCAAACGCGTATGATTTGCATTTCTGGAGCGTGGGGATGGTATTCAAAGGATTTGTTTGCGTGATTGCGGACGATACGATAACGGAATGAGGAATGGAAGGTAGTAAATATAATTGTAAGATGTTACTTGTGTTTTATATAAACAGCAATAGCTCAGCGGGGGTCACGAAATTTGCAGGTCACAAATCCCAGGAGGTGACTTAGAACATAGTCACTGACTTTTCGAAGTTAAGTTAGAGGACTTTTCTAAGTTAAGTTAGAGGACTTTTCTAAGTTAAGTCAGAGGATTTTTCTAAGTTACGTGTATATCCGTTTGTTAATTCCTTCGATATTCATAAGAATTCACAAATAAGCAGTTTTCCTCACCATATTTACGTTAAATAATTATCCTACTTCCTACTATATGCTATTATAAATGTGAAAGTTTGGATGTTTGCTAGTCAATCACGCCTAAAAGCTGAACGGGTTTGCATGAAATTTGCCACACAGGTAGACCATGACCTGGATTAGGACGTAGGACATATTTTTTATCCGGAAACAAGTTGTTCACGCGTGCAGAGCTGCGAAACATCGCGAGGAAACCAGCATACCTGAGAAGTTCTCTATAAGAATTTCGAAGGTGTGTGAAGTCTGCAAATCCGCATTAGTCCAGCGTGGTGGACTAAGGCCTTAACCACCTCATTCAGTAGAGGAGGCCCCAGCAGTGGGACTATATTATACAGGGCTAGTATTATTATTTACGTACTTAATCATTTGTTTTACTCAAAGGGGAGGTTTGAATTTTGTATGAAACTATTTTATGGAGCCAGGATACGTAATTATAAATAAATAATAAGAAGTAGCCTATGTCCCATTAAATAACACATAAGTTTAAAACTCAATGTCAAACGTGCATACTCTGGGCTGGTTTCGAACTACTACTACCTACTTTCGTCTCGACCGTCCGTACCATTCCCCGCTGGGCAATCGTCGCTTTTTATACCCAGACTCATGGTCTTTTAATATTCATGTGATTTAAAACCGCTTACACTTGCGTGGACATTGGACGGTTCCGCCTACGGAACCGAGGACAGAGGTCCTAACGTCTGTCCTGAATTATTAACTAATGAACAATCTAGAAGCAATCGAAACAAATCTTCGTAACATCGTTGACTTTTAACCTTTTTCCGGATTAGGATTTCGAGAATTTCCAGGTTGGAGTGTTTTATATTTGAAAAAGACGTGGGTAGGGTCTGAACCAGTATATTATAAGGCGTATTAACTAGTTTATTATTAGATGTATTAGTATATTTTTAGTAGTGGAAATTTCAGGTGATATTGGGTTTTTCTGTTACAAAATGCTCAGTATCAGCCAAGAGTCTGGAATTGTGCCTGGTGATAGGCTCGCCCTATCTCATCATGGGACGGAGATACGCTCGGTGTAATGTGGCTATTGGTTACACTCTGCCTACCCCTTCGGGGATTGCAAGCGTGGGTGCAATACGCACTCACGCCATATCGGGCACAAATTCCAGACTCCGGGCTGATACTGAGCATTTCGTAATAGAAAAACATAATACCACTTTACCCGACCCGGGGATCGAACCGGAGACCTCAGCGTTAGTCTCAATCATAACGCGTACGCATTACAACTGCGCCACCGAGGCAGTCAAAAAATATACTCTACTTGTATTATCTATGGGCAGTCGTGTAAAAATCCATCTTTTGTCAACAGATCGAGAACTGTCTCTCCACGTATGAGCCTCACGCATGCGTGGTGGTGTATTCCGTGGTGGCAAAGAGTTCGTTCCTGAGGGCCGCTGAGCTGCTGTCGTATCTGGCCAGAGAACAGTTCACAGTGGAAAGGACTGTTGTGTTGGTCGGGAATAAGGCCGACTTGGCGAGGGCGAGACAAGTGTCTACCAATGGTAAGGAAAACAGTGATTTATTTCATTAGAGATAAAGAATTGTTTTGCGTGAACTCAAATCTTAATTGGAAATCATGATATATGAATAACATTAGGGTCTCATGACTCCAGGCGGTCATGAGACATACATTGCATGGCATGGGCAAGGAAAATTCACCCCACACCTTATTTCAGTGGTAGAGCCACGCTGTAGACAGTTTTGTCTACAGCATGAATGGGCCGGCTCGTCCCACAGTCTCACAGAAAACCGGTGTAAATTAGCAACTTGCTGCTGCGTTTCGTATGGTGAGTGAGATATCCGGAGGCCAAATCCTCCTCTTATCCCCAATCCCTTTCTTATCCCTTTTCTTTAAGGTCGGCAACGCGCCCAAGATTATTTTGGTATTGTGGGCGTACATGGGCGGTGAAGATCACTTACCATCAGGTGACCCACTTGCTCTTTCGCCGGCCTAGGCTATATAAAAAAGGTAATATTTCAGATTTTTACCGACTTAAATAGGGTAGCTTTTTTAGTTCTACAAAAGGATAGCATTTTTAAAAAAAGTAGCCCAATCATAACAAGATTACAAATTTGATAAGAGTGTTGAAATCATTTTAGGTCGTAGCGCTGGTATCTATTGGTTCTACAGAAGGATACTCGCGTTTAAAAGAAAATTTGCATGCCATGACAAGATTACGAGTACATGAGTGCTGATATCGTTTAAGGTGGGGTGGCGTACACCACGCCTCTGACCTAAAAACTACCGAGGTGGAGGGTTCCAAGCATAAAAAAAATCTAATTAGAACAAGAAGGCAGAGTATACTTAAATCAAACTTCAACCATTACATACCGAAGAAATTCAACGTTTCACATCCGCCGAAACGTTTAAGAACACATTAAGTTACGTAACGAGACTGGCGGCAACAGATGTTTTGAATTGAGGAAAAAAATCCGCGCACTTTTATGTTTTAACTTTTTTTACGGGAAGCATTTTCTTAATTCCAACAGAACGTCAAACGGACGGCCTCTTTGAATTACTCGAACGCTTGCATTGTATAAAACCTGTTTAATTTGAAAACGAAGCCATTCCTGCAAGTACTTTTGTAAAACAATTTTCAAAGAATTCACTTTTTTCAACAAATGGAAGAGTTGGATTTTTGTGAAATACTTTTGTAAAAAAATCCAAATACTTCGAAATTTAATGTTTATATGAAAATAATTACAACATTTAGTTTTTTATAGCATAGGCCGGCAAACTAGGTAGGTCTACTGATGGTAAGTGATCTCCATCGCCCATGACCACTCACAGTATCAGAAGAATCAAGGATGCATCGTGAGCCTTAAAAGAAAGGGATAATTAGGGTATTGATAAGGGCTCATAAGGAGAGGGAAGATTTGGACCTCCGGATCTCTCTCTTACCGAATGAAACGCAACGGATTTAATAAATGGGGAAGGGGAGGGGATTTGGGTTATTTTACTCACGATACGATAACATGCTTTTAAATACATGTTACAGAAAGATCTGGCTTGTAGTTTCTACGACCGGCCGCCTACCTGACCTCAACCCCTTTGGAAAGAAACATCCATACCCAAAACAAATATTTGTAGATCACACAACCATTTGTCTCGGTGAGGGAATCGAACCCGCGACCTCTCGCCCACTGCGCCACAGAAACAATACTCCCTATTTATACCTAATATACATTGTTGAGACGAATAACAGTTCATAGTAACTGATGATACAAGTTTTGTCATACAGAGGGTAAAGCGATAGCCACGACAAGGGACTGCAAGTTCATTGAGACGTCATCAGGAATCCAGCACAATGTCGACGAGCTACTCGTGGGTATCCTGAAACAGATCCGTCTGAAGGAGACCAGGGACAAGAAGCAAGCGAAGAAACAAGGGAAACAGGTGAGTGTTCGAGTGAACGTGGGTTCGATTCCCACACCGAGACAAATGTTTGTCTAATCCACAAATATTTGTTCCTGGTCTGGGTGTTGTGGGACCGCAAGCCCCTCGTAGTTCCTGATATCCACGATACAGGTTTACCAAGTGTGGGATGGGACTGTGTGTGACTGTTGGGTGTATTTATTTATTTATTTAGTGTTGGAACTTTGAAGTCCTTTTTGATTTTCAAGAAGAAAAGAAATTATAAGTAATCTCTCTCATTAGTTTTTTCTGTTTAATGGTATACTATGAATATAAAAGAGGAAACAAGTTGGTAATCTACTTCGTATTAATCTACACTAATATTATAAAGAGGAAAGTTTTTTTTGTATTTTTGTATGTAACGAAAAAACGTAAAACTTGTGGACCGATTTCAAAAATTATTTTTAGAAAGCTACATTATCACTCACTGAGTAACATAGGCTACTTTTTATCCCAGAAAAGGTCGTCTACGCGGGGGGAGCCGCGGGCAAAGGCTAGTTGTACCTAAATTAGTGTTTGGTTCAAGTTAAAGTCGTATTTCTTTAGGCTGGCTTTTTCACAATAACTATCCTCAAGGGTTGCCCTCAACTCATTTAAATTCACCGAAATACCCAGTTTTGTCCACCGATCAAATATGTACTGCCCCTAGTAGAAAAATACGCAAAATTCGCCTCGATACTCCATTTATTGTTTTGAAAGAAATATGTAGGCTCTTTATAACACCTCAAAGCGTCCTAGTATGAAATGAGAAATACTTGCGACGCAACAGCGCGAAACGCTACGTGAAACTTTACCGCGCGAATGAACGGAAAATATCCGTTCGTTCTTTGTGAGTCATAGTTATTTTTTACTCGTCGATCATCGTCCAAGACGAGAGTGTCTATTATTTGTGTAATGAACTGGATGGTTTATAACGGCTGTATATAAAACTTCCTTTGCATCATACTGGGAGGAATTGACACCAAAACTCCGAAAAGGCTTTGAAATCGGCCCTACCGATGTTTCATCGTTCTTGTAAAGACTTTAAATATTTTATACTGGTCATTGGCGAAATGCATAATAACAACCGGTAATAAACCGGTCGAGCCGGCCCATTCATGCTATAGAAAAAACTTTCCACAGCGTGGCTTTACCACTGAATATCTATGGTATTTATCTATAAAATCCAATTCATATCAATAATTAATTTTAAATTTCATATTAGTAATTGTTATCCCTGAGTTGATGTCAGGCGGCGGCCGGTCGTAAAAACTAAAAGCCATACATACACACGCATTCACGCCTGTAATCCCCGAAGGGGTAGGCAGAGGTGTGACCAGTACACCCACATTTCGCCAAGCGTATCTCCATCCCACAATGTCATAGAGGGCGAGCCTATCGCCATACCGGGCACAAATTCCAGACTCCGGGCTGATACTGAACATTTCATAATAAAAATACCCAATACCATTTTAGCCGATGATACTATCCGATATACTACTACTTAATACCCGACCCGGGGATCGAACCCGAGACATCAGCGTTAGCCTCAACTGCGCCGCATTACAACTGCGCCACCGAGGCAGTCAAATCTTGCTGTAACATGTATTTAAAAGCATGTTGCGCCGATCCTAATGCGAGTGGGATAAAGGACAGGTGGAAAAAGAATTATACATTTTTAATGTTTTACCACCAATTAGGACTACTCATATAGGACTAGTCACTATATTTGGTCGCTCCTGTGGGATTTGGACCTAAACTACTCCAGAAGTCACATAACTAGAGCTATAATTCTCTGGAGAACTGCTAAAATTGACGGAAAGTTGAAGTTCAGTTCAGTAAGTCGAACTAATTGGTAAGGAAGCCTTGTCTTTTGAACAAGTCGGAACCGTCCGGGCAGCCATATTGTTTAGATTTTTTCTTTCAAATTCGTTCTTTTGCATAGTTACTGGTACTTAACAATGAAGTATATTTCTTTTGTTTTATTTTTTACCGCAATCCATTTTATATAAAGAGATTTTTATAAGAGATTTTATATAACAACCAATAACAACTAGCTTTTGTTCGCGGCTCCGCCCGCGTGAATGTCTTTTTCTGTGACAAAAATTATATGTCCTTCCTCAGCATATAAACTATCTCCTTACCAAATTTATTTAAAATCTGTTCAGCCGCTTAGCCGTGAAAACGTAATATTAGTAAAAGTATTGATGAAGGCCAATTCTCGTAATTTTAAATGTTCAATATATCATTCCGATCTAGTCTCAGCGTTTGCAAATGGCATTCTCTTAAACCAATAATCAACGTCAAATGTGAACATAGATCGTAATAAGATTGAATATAGAATAAAAGTTAACTGAAGCCAAAACGGTATAATGCTACTGCTAATGCTAGGTGCATTTGACGTTGATTATTGGCTTAAGAGAATGCCATTTGCAACTTTCTTGACGCTGAGACTAGATCGGAATGATATTTTGAACATTGAAAATTACGAGAATTGGCCTTCAGGTAGGCCACTGAGTTTAAACGATTATTATTATGTTATTAAACTGTACTATGTCATTGTGTATGTGCATTAATCGCCTGAGGCTTTTTTTTATTATTATTAGCTTGAATGACGAAACGTGCAGGTCGCTCGCCTGATGGTAAGCGTCACGCCTGCCCATAAACAGAAACGACACCACACAGAACTTTAAATTACAAAGCACTGCATGACATTGGACTGCGCTCGTCACGAAGAGACATAAGATGTTAAGTCTTATAATGCCCATTAATTTCACCGGCTACAATGTCCTTCAAACCGGAACACAACAGGGCTTACTGCTGTTTTGTTACAGAGATAGACAAAGCGTTGGTACCAACCCAGACGGCCTATCGCAAACTCGTACGAGGGTATACCACCTTGTGAAAGTCCTTTACTATTAAAATGATAAAATCAATACACAGTTGTAACTTAATATTACTTATTAAACCTAACTTAGTATTCAGGACCGCTTCAAATAAACGTAGTAAAATTTTCCAGTTGTTTCCCAACTAAGTTATTTAAATGTCAAATAGTCTGTAAAGTTTACCTTTAGAAGTAGATATGGACAGAGACTTGATCGCAATGTGTTTTTTTTTGTTTACTAGCCCTGTATTGTACTGGTTACACCTCTGCCTTCGGGGATTACAGGCGTGAGTGCGTATGTATGTATGTAGTAAGAATGGGCTAACCTCCTGGCTGGCATGGGCTCCTGTATTATACTGTCGAACTGCTGGGCAAGGACCTCCTCTACTAATGAGGGTTTAGGCCTTAATCCACCACGCTGGTCAAATGCGGCTTGGTAGACTTCACATACCATACACATTTTTAAAGAGAATTCTAAAGTATGCTGGTTTCTTCACGATGTTTTCTTCATCGTTATAGGAAGCGATCAGACTTTAATGTATACTAACTACTAGATGGGCTGTTTAGAAGTAAAATTGCGTCACATAACGCGGGAGTCTGACAGCTCACAAACAGGGAGCGCGATAGGGGTTCTAGTTGAGAGTAAGCGAGATGGTAATATTGAGTTACGGTCAATTGATCGTAACTTAGTGGTAAAATTTCTATGTATTGCGCAGTTTGTCTAGTAGTCATTAATGTCTTTGCAAGCGCTAGATAATTTTTTTTTTTTCGCAGGAATCGAAGCCGCCTAAACTGGCCAGTTCGAGGACGCACATCTCTTTAAGCATCGCTCGGGAACTACTCCAGAAGATATGCATAAATGACATATCAAAGTCGAAGTCTTGCGAGAATTTACATGTCCTGTAATCTATGGTTTGTAGATAAAATTCGGTTTGTCTATGATCATTTATAGATTTTAAAGTCAGCTATTTTTACTCTTATAGAGAAACATCTATTTTCTTTGAATAGCAAATTTTATTCAGTTAAGTAGTAAATGAGTTCTATTTTGACAATTCAAAACCTAGTTTAATATTATTAAAGTATGTCTTTGAGATCGTCTACTTCAATTTGAAAGTTATTTACTTGAAGATTTTGTGAATTTTAAAGATGGTTTTTGGGCACTAAACTGCCCAATGAATAAAATATGAAGATTTATAAATAATATTAACGTAAAGGTGCGTTTACACCACTTGTAGCCGTATCAAAATTGGCTTCGTAAGCCTAAAAATGATACATTCAACGCAATACATCGTTCGCTGCCAATTTTTTTACGAGCATCAAAAGAATTTACGCATTTTTTTTACAGTAAGTACTCTGTTTAAATAGCTGATTTTACAATCTAACTGCATTTTTTATTTTATTCACTTCTGTGTAATTTGTGGAAAGTAGTGATGTCTTAGGTTTACGCGAATATTACACATTGAAATAAAACTAGTTTATACGGAGTTTATCACGGTTAAATTTCTATTTTAGTTCCGACATTTCGAAAGCCTTTCAGCCTTCGTGGTCACGGGAGAGACTGAGGTGTAAGTCGTATCGAAAAGTTAATGTTACATTGCCCACCTTCATTTTACGTGACCACGAGGGCTGAAAAGCTTTCGAAACGTCGGGACTAAAATAAAAATTAAACCGCGATAAACTCCGTATAAACTAGTTTTGTGGAAAGTAATCTTCGAAAACATTTATTAGGGCAATGCTCCGTTGGACTTTGATTTTACGTTCAATGATCAACATAATATACCTAAGTTTATATACATACAACAATTTTTAAACAAACGTTTCATAAAAAGAGTATCTATAAATATTTTCAAAAAAGAACGAGGTAAATTGTTCAATAAAAGTCGTTCAACTTTATTGATTATCTTACACGAGATAACCGCATCGTTTTTAATCTGTGCAAAATGTATTCTAATAAAAATGAGAGAAAGCTTTCAATGTAATTTAAAGATTTATTTGAATAGAAACTCTTTCGAAGAATATAATATGAGCACATACAGCCTTCAACGACCCTCTTAATATTTTATTTTAATATAGATGTTTGATTTTGATATATTTTTACGTGTTCAGTTTGACAGTCGGCGTTATCAGCTAAAAGAATTACTAACATCATTGACAATTATTTCAATACATTTTATCGTAATAAAAATAATCTAGTAGTACAAAAAATAGAAGTACAATATGAATGTATCTACCAAAGACTTTAAAATTGCGTCATATATCGCGGGAGATTGACAGCTCACAAACAGGGGATAGCGTGCTAGTCAAGAGTAAGCGAGATGGTAATATTGAGTTACGGTCAATTGACCGCAACTTAGTGTTACAATTTCTATGTACCGCGCAGGTTGTCTAGTAGTATACATTAAAGTCTTTGGTATCTACACATAAATTGAACGATCGTCCTTATTTTATCGGTTAACGGGGCTGCCCTTTCAGATTTATGGTTACTCATTCATTCTTTTAACAAAATTGCGTCATTATTTCTCAACCCGATACATTTTCTATCTTATTTGTTAGCTCGTAAGATTTTTATATGGACAAAATCCTTTTATTTCTGGTTGTGGTATATCTTACTCTATAAATTACTATCCAATTATGTAGAACGCTCCTTGGCGTTAATAATTAATTTTAATTTTTTCGGCATTAAAAATTTCTTCGTTTTATTTTAATGATAATGTAGAAAGACTTTGTACAATCTTTAATATGTTGTGTTAGTATATTTTGGATGTGTTTTTAGCACATTTGTTTGAATTTTTTTACGTACCTAATTAGCTATACTATATCTTGGGTCAAAATCTAAGATCAAAATGGAAAAAAAAGAAATGTCATAGGCAAAGACGGAGCATAATAATATTACGTACGAACTATTTTATCAGCTAGACCAAATTATTATATATGTAATAAACAATTATTATTTGCAGGAAGACGAAGATATACTTTAAGTAATTGCTACGTACTTATTTATCAAAGTACGTAACTTTTACGTAAAAGATTTTTCCGGAAATGGCAACTAAATAGTTATTTTTATTTTATTTTATTTTTTATTTTATTTTATATTTAATTTACTAAAATAAAAATTAAACCACGATAAAATCCGTATAAACTAGTTTTATTTCAATGTCTAAATAGTTATGTTAAAATTAATTTCTATTACTTATATTTCGACATCAAAGAAATAAATGGTAGGCAGCATCTTGACTATGCTGAAATCCATGGGCGGCGGTAACCGATTACCATCAGATGGGCCGGGCCGCCTGCTCGTCTGTCTATTAGGGCAATAAAAAAATAACTAATTTTTTTTGCGATTTCTTGTGAATTACCATTTAGAAGATATTTTTATGCTCTGTTATAACCTTTGTTCACATTTAAAATTTTAGGTTTTGGATCAAGATATAGATATTTATGAGATGAAAATGTCGTTGCGAATGATAAAAGGTAACTTATCTTCTAGCTATATTGTACTATATTTTAATACGATGAACTTTTTCTGACAAACTGTCGTTAATATTTAACTATTTATAAGATGAAAAAACTTTTTTAATATTTAAATTGATATGATTTTTAAATGATTGTGAAAAATTTCCTTCAGGCCATTCCAATTGTTTACTACGGTAATGTGGCCACTAAGAAAATAATTTATAATATTATTATTTTTGTAAGTACTTAATTATGTTTTTATTTTAAGTTTTTTTTCCATTAGAATAATAATATCATGTTTAATCGATGGAAGTTGTATTTTAAGTGAGTTTTATCTTACTACGAAAATATTTTTCAATTATATAGTTTCTTAGTTTTTAGATAAAACTATGGTTTTGTTTCGCGAAATGGTTACTTATGTTGTTTGCAAATCTTCTGTTAAATTAATTTTATACCTACCAAAAACCCATTTGCACGACGATCCTAAATCGAGTTTAACCCACAAAACCTGTTTGAATCGTCAAATCATAAGAAATTGACATCAGTAAATAAGTGATTTCTTATGTTTACGCGAATATTACACATTCAAATAAAACTAGTTTATACGGAGTCTCTCCCGTGACCACGAAGACTGAAAAGCCTTCGAAACGTCGGGACTAAAATATAATTAAACCGCGATAAAATCCGGATAAACTAGTTTTGTTTCAATCAGTACATAAGTTTAGTGGATTAAACCCGATTTAGGATTGTCGTGCAAGTGAGCCTTAGTAGACATTTTTGGCAGGTCACTTAAAATACGATTTCTAATAATTTAAGCCCAATTTCTTTAGAATAGTAAATGTCAGTATTAGTAGATACGTGTTAACATGTGGGTGTAAATTTAACATTGTATCTTTAATCAACTTTTATCTCTTTAACGACTATTCTTTTCAAATATAATTTTGCACAATAATCCGGCATTCCAATACTGCAATGAAAAAAAATCTCGCTCCTCTTCTGAAAGAGCTTTTCTTACAGTTCTCACTTGGACGCATATATTCTTTTTTCTATTTTTTCTTCATATTTTCGTGAAACCACCCCAAGCTGATATTATTTCTGGTATATTCTATCCAAATTACAAGAGTCTTGTAGTGGCGAGAAAGAAAGCCCGAAATAGTCGTAATATTATATACTTACCTTATTAAATAAACCCTGTAAACGTTTATGAAATTATAATAACAATATATGAGTGCTAGAGCCACGCTGAAGATAGTTTTTCCTGAATGGGCCGGCTAGTCCGGGGCGTTACCACTATATCACAGAAAACCGACGTCAAGTAGCAGCTTGCTGCTGCGTTTCGTACGGTGGGAGGTTTCCGGAGGCCCAAATCCCCCTCCCCTTCGCAATCCCTTACTTGTCCCTTTCCGTTAGGTCGGCAACGTGCCCATGATTACTTTGGTATTGTGGGCGTACATGGGCGGTGGAGATGACTTACCATCATGGATGCTCGTTTTCCGGCCTATGCTACAAAAAAAAATGTTTTATTTAGTAAATTTCAAACGTATTCATAAAATACATTTTAAATAAAACTTAAAAACCGACTTAAAAAACGAACACTAATAAGTCAAAATAGAAGAGGTATTTTTCACGGTGCTGATGCCAGTCTGTAATACCGTTTTGGAAATTGACATATAGCACTATACTGAAGACAGTTTAAAAGTTGTTAAACTTGGCCTATCATGAAAAGTCAGCGACACTCGCTCCAAGATTCAAAAGAGGATAAACTTAACTTTCTACGCATAATACATAATGTGGAGATGAAAAATATTGGATAGACGTACTTGGAACATGTGTATATGCAACATTTGAAAATGTCTTTTGTGTGTGTAACGCTTTAGTATTTTCTTTTTGAGCTCACGTTTATTGTGCATTTGGTAGTGTCAAATATCTTAAAAGCGTTTTTGGAATCTTCGCAAAAATTACATTTTATAGGAACTTTTTAAATTATACATTTGCAAATCTAAAAGTACTAGGTACTTTATGAAAGTACATAATACCTATTTAATATAATAATAATACTAGCCATGTATTATATACGTCCCACTGCTGGGCACGGGCCTCCTCTACTGAATGAGAGGAGTTAGGCCTTAGTCCACCACCTAATACCTAATTTTAATCCATATTTTTTTTTGCGTGTGTGATGGCCAATGGGGTCATTTAGACGCAACCAATCCGAGTTTAGTCTGAGACAGTCCGTGTAGCCAATCTAATTGGTATTATGTGAAAACACCCAGTCCAGGCAAATTCTAAATTGGGATTGTATGAATATGTAGGATGACTGAAAGGCTCAATGTCCTGCCGTTATCCGGCATAATATTATAAATTAAATTTACCCCACATGTAAACATAGGCCATAATAGAAAACGTAGACTAGCCATAAACTGAGTTTGGAATAACTGGTTTCTACGCTAAACATATAAACGGGTTGACTTAAACCTAGATTATAGTAATCCGACAGGATCTTAGCCAGACCAACGTCGACAAGAATGCGTCGAACGACTGGTTAGTCCGGGGAGAGTTGTTCCCAGAAACGGAAGGATTTATGGTAGCCATCCAAGACCAAGTAATGGAAACACGAAATTACCAAAAATATATTATCAAAAACCCAAATTTATCCACTGACACCTGCCGCCGTTGCAATAGTTCATCTGAGACAATACAACACATAACAGGGGCCTGCAAATCTATAGTACAGACCGATTATAAGCATAGGCATGATCAGGTAGCATATATAGTGCATCAAAAACTAGCTATTAAATACAATCTTCTTTCTTCATCAACTCCATATTACAAATACACCCCAGACGCAATATTAGAGAACACATCTCATAAACTTTACTTTGACAGGGCAGTACTCACAGACCGTACTATTCATTATAACAGACCGGATATAATTCTTATAGATAAAATCAACAAAACAGCCCTATTAATTGATATAGCTATTCCAAACACTCATAACCTACAGTCCACAATTTCGGAAAAACTATCTAAATATATAGATCTCAAAGACGAAGTGGCTCGAATATGGCACCTGAACAAGGTAAACATAGTTCCAGTTGTACTCTCCACTACTGGCGTCATACCCATACAGCTGCATGATTCATTAAAGACTTTACAATTGCCTAAATTCTTATACAGCTCCCTGCAGAAAGCAGTAATAATAAATACCTGCAGGATTGTAAGAAAGTTTTTACAGATGGCCTAATTTAATTAAAATCCCATATAAGTGAGGCATACTTGGCCTAGGCCCGTATGTCTTATTGTATACCGGTTTTTCAAACCGAGACTTAAAGAAGTTAACACAATAATAATAATAAATACACCCAACAGTCACACACATAGTCCTTACCCCACACTAGGTTAACCTGTATCGTGGGTATCAGGAACTACGAGGGACTTGCGGTCCCACAACACCCAGACCCGAAACAAATATTTGTGGATCATACAAACATTTGTCTCGGTGCGGGAATCGAACCCACGGCCTCTTGCTTCGCAGCCGGCTACTCGCCCACTGCGTCACGGAGGCTGTCGAACTCACTGTCGTAGGAGTTAATCTACGTTTTTTTATAAGGCCGTATATTATGTATAACTAAGTTTAAAAATACATACAAAAGTTATACGCTTGTTGTAAAAACTATTGAAATGTATATATGTATGCGTGTTACTATTAGAATAACTAACTATATTTTTCTATAATGAGAACTTTCTACTACACTTTTGTATTGTGTATTGTTTTTAAAATTTTATTTACGTCAATGATAATGTTGCTATCTCGGGGAATAATGTTATCTTACTGCGTGCTGCCAGTTTGCTAAAGTAAAAATACTCTTTGGTATTACATTATTTTGGTATCTGGATTATCATTGACATAAATAAAAAAGTTGAGATATCTATTCGACTGAGTTCTTTAGATGTGATTGTTGATTATACAATGTGTAAAATTTCCATAATCTTCGTGTTCATGTATTATGGATGACTTCCAACGCTGCGTACTATCGAGAGAGACTTTTCTAAGGCTTAAGGTAAGGACGTGGCGGAGCTTACACAAGTATAAATGCAATATGAATATTTTATACGTAATAAAACTGATATGAAAATTCACATCCAACGAAAAATACATTTAAATCACTTATATCTGCAACAAAATCTTGGCAACACCAGTCCTACGAAGTACCAACATTAAGGAAATAACTTCAATACATTTACGAACGATTTCGAAATTCAATTATTCGCGCCATTACCTTCGCCGCGCCGCCGTATAAATTCCGATTATCTAATTAAATCTGCCCACTGGTTCTTCCCACATTGATCCATACGCCTCTTCAAGTCAGTTTGATGTAACCTTTAGGGGCAACGGTATAAAAGTGATTGATTTTATTTATAACGAAATTATATAATTACTAAATATCCCTGCGGATTTGGCTATAATATCGAACAAACTGCCTCGGTGGCGCAGTTGTAATGCGTACGCGTTACAATTGAGGCTAACTCTGAGGTCTCGGGTTCGATCCCCAGGTCGGGTAAAGTGGTATTGGGTTTTTCTATTTCGAAATTCTCAGTATCAGCCCGGAGTCTGGAATTTGTGCCCGGTATGGCGATAGGCTCGCCCCCTATCACATCGTGGGACGGAGATATGCTCGGCGAAATGTGGGTGTACTAGTTACACCTCTGCCTACCCCTTCGGGGATTACAGGCGTGAGTGCGTAAGTATCGAACAAATATTTGTAAAGTAGCAGTTTGCTGTTGCGTTTCGTGCGGTGACTGAGATATCCGTATGCCCAAATCACTTTCCCCTTCGCCAATCCCTTAATTATCCCTTTCCTATAAGGTCGGCAACAAGTATATAATTCTTTTGGTGTTGCGAGCGTACGTTGGCGGTGGAGAACACTTACCATCAGGTGACCCATTGGCACATTAATATATTGGTATAAATATTAATAGAACGTCAATTATAAATATCTCCATGATCTGGGTAAGTCCAATTTTGTTAACCGTATTGTTTGTTAATATATATATGTATATATATATGTAATGTTTAAGTTTATTTATATTATTGGCATACTCTAAACTACCCTCGTTTTTTCGGTACCTAAAACTTCTGTCCATCCTAAGGTTGTCAGGAAGAAATCGCTGTTTGCGATAAGACCGCCCATTGTATCACCCTTACTGTATGATCCTCGTTTTATAAGCTACCTACTTTATTTAGTGTGCAATAAAGAATATTCTATCTATCTATCTATCTATTGCAACATAATTTTGTATAATGCCTTCACGGTTCTTCTAAAAAATCTTTAAGTTTGGCAACACGTCTATGATACTTTAGGCAATGAAGGTCATTTTCCTTTCGTGACCGACTAGCTCATGGTATAAAAAGAAATTGCCAGAGGCATTTAACTTGAAGACTACATTATAACTGACTGCCTCGGTGGCGCAGTTGTAATGCGTATGTTACGATTGAGGCCGACGACGCTGAGGTCTCGGCTTCGATCCCCGGGTCGGGTAAAGTGGTATTGGGTTTTTCTATTACGAAATGCTCAGTATCAGCCCGAAGTCTGGAATTTGTGCCCGGTATGGCGATAGGCTCGCCCCCTATCGCATAAGGGACGGAGATACGCTCGGCGAAATGTGGGTGTGCTGGTTACACCTCTGCCTACCCCTTCGGGGATTACAGGCGTGAGTGCGTATGTATGTATGTATGTATGCTTTAGAATTACTTATATTCATGGGGTGATCACTTACCACCGAATAACGTTTTTTTAAATCCTATCTCGGCGAAGTGACTACGCGACACGTGATGGTAAGTGTAGCACAATCCATGAATACTGTCGACCAACGACAGACAATGTGTCTATCGTAGGTCGGCAAAATTATGCCCGGCCTGCTTAATTTGCTTCTTCACACTCCGTTTAAAGGACCCTATATTGAAGGAGGGAACACGTGTGCCGGCATACTATTCCACAGCTTGATGGTCCTTGGTAATTTATCGATCATCCGCTATAAAAATATGCTCGAAATAGATTCATTTCTCACATTCATTACCATTTGCTACGCTATAGTCTAGAACAAGCCTTTGCAATATCCCTAATTGAGTGTAAACAAGGGTAAAATTAAACGATCTGTTATGTCCATGTCAATCATTATTATTTCACTTTCATTATGTTATTATGTTGTCTTATTGCTCGTTTCAAACTGAGTAAACAGCCGCTATTATTAGTTGACGGCTAATTGCAAAAACACTTATTTGATTATTATTAGTTCCCTTGTAATTTTTTTCTGTTTAATTATGGTTTCGCATTTCCATACATATAGACAATGATAAGTATTTGATATATTTTCAAGTATTCACAAAACGATTAAACACCGTTGTGGCCGGTTTCAAAGTCTTGTTGGAGTTTTGTTGGATTCCTTTCAGTACGATGCTTTTCTCCAAGCGCATCAAACTACCAAGGTCGATTAATACACGTGGTCAAAAACCACCTAAATTCACCAATATCAAACATTCCATACACTGGTCATCACAGTCAATGATTATTGCACAAATTCACACCACTTTTACAAACACAACTTTAAATTAGTTTAGGAATTAATTAAAATAGGAGATCGACTGCGCTGTCAGAATTCCCGCCAAAACTCCTCCCTTGTCATTTAACAATGTTTTGTACAATACGATACTTTCCTCATCCGATTCCCGACAATAATGAAATAAATAGAACCAACAGTTGCACACATAGTTCTGATCCCACACTAAGTCACTTCTATCGTGGGTGTCAAGAACTACGCGGGATTTACGGTCCCACAACACTGAGACCGAATACAATATCTGTAGATCATACAAAATCACTGCCTCCGTGGCGCAGTGGGCAAATAGCCGGCTGCGAAGCGAGAGGCCGTGGGTTCGATTCCTACACCAAGACACGTTGGTGTGATCCACAAATAATTGTTTCGGGTCTGGGTGTTGTTGGGCTGCAAGACCATTGTAGTTTCTGATACCCACGATACAGGTTAACCTAGTGTGGGGTCAAGACTTTGTGTGCGACTGTTGGATGTATTTATCTTAGTGCGGGATCGAAACCGGAACTTCACGTTCCACAGTCGGCTACTCACCCACTGCGCCACGGAGGCTGTTGCATTGAAGAATCAATCGTATGCGATTTAGCAGTTGAATATCTAAAATTGAACTGTGTAAATGCTACGAGTATGTTTTTGACACCATATTTGTTGTCTGTTGTTCTTGTTAAGCTCTGTCCACGTAATTCTAAAATTGTAGTTACCCGTGTTTACCACTGCGTAGCCGTTTTCTATTTATTTACGTTTTATTCGATGTTTTTCCCGTTTAGTATATTTATGTGATTTGAAATTATAGTTGGAAATAAATGATTACAAAGAATGTGTCGATTTATTTACGTGTTTTGTTTTTCAAGGATGATGTTGGGAGATGCTAAATATTAGTGTTTAGAAGAGAAGCATTTGGAAAAATATTTATTAACTTTAATGACGAAACAGGCAGGTTGCTCGCGTGATGGTAGCCACTTCCAGGCCCGGATCTTTGGGGCAAACCGGGGCATCCGGCCAGGGCAGTAATTTCAGGGGGGCGCCAAAATAATATATTATGATTAAAAATAAAAAATTTGCTCCACAAAGCGCCTAGCATACGGAAGCCTGGTTGGCTCACCGTCAACTTGTAAGAAAAAGGCGCCACACAGGCCCTTTGTGCATCATTCTTTGCTGTTATTTTAGTTTTCTTAAGTAATTTATCTCAAACGCTGGAGAGGGAGGCTCCACTATCAAGTTCTGCCCCGGTTCAAAAAAATCGTAGATCCGGGGCTGCGCCTGCCCATAAACAGACGTTCGTCACCCCGATACATAAGTTGTTAAGTCTAGTAATTTCACTGGCTTCAATGTACTTGAAACCAAAACAGTACTTATTATATACTGTGTTGCGGTAGAAATAAAGAAAGCGGTGGTAACAACTCAGACGGCCTTCTGCATATGAAGGACGTACCTAGTAAATTCACATGATAGTAAATGAACCTCACCAACTATAAAAACCCACAATACTAATATCGGAGGCCCAAATTCCCCTCCCCTTCACAATCCCTTACTTATCCCTTTCCTTTAAGGTCGGCAACGCGCTCGTGATTATTTTAGTATTGTGGGTGTACATGGGCGGTGGAGATCACTTACCATCAGGTGACCCACTTGCTCGTTTGCCGGCCTATACTATAAAAAAAAGAAACGGAAGCGTAGAAAATGAATGGGATTTGAGAAGGGAAGGAAGGATTAGGACCTCCGATAATTTCGTTCGCCGTACGAAACGCAACAGTGAGCTGCTACAAGTATAAGTCGGTTTTTTGCAGGGCAGTGGAAAATACCCCCTCCCTTTCCGGTGGTACCAACCCAGACGGCTTCTCCTACAAAGAACCTACCACCTAGGCAACCACTTTATCATTTATGACGTTGTATAGGTATCTACTGGAGTGATGTGATGATGGAACTCAAAGTTCCATTTGGAGAAATTTTCGCGTACGTCACCGGCGGGAATATCACAGGAAGTATTAAAAATATTTTTAATCACAAATTATGAAGTAACTTGCTTTTGCTCGCGGCTCCGCCCTCGTGAATAGACTTTTCCGAAATAAAACGTAGCCTATAACCGTCTCCAGGGTCCCATCTATCAATACATCAAAATTCATGAAAATCGGTTCAGTAATTTAGGCGTGAAAGCGTAACAAACAAATAGATATTTTTTTTCATAAAAATTATCCTATGTTACTTCTTATACCTCCAAGAATATGTATACAAAGTTTTATGATGATCGGTTAAGTAGTTTTCGCGTGAAAGCGTAACAAACAAACCTACATTCACATTTATAATATTAGTATGATACAATGTTTCCACCTACGCTGCCGTCTGTTTAGCAGCGCCTTCCCACGCGACTGAAATAATATTAATATATAAGGCAACATTTAGATTAATTTTCGAAAGATTGTTCCCGATATTTGCCACGTTTCGTATAAGCTTTGGTATTCAGTATTTGACACGCCATTCTACAATGATATATTATTGAAATACACCTAATGAAATACATGAAATAAAATTATATGTATTTATATATATTTTTATATTGCCTCGGCAGCGCAGTTTTAATGCGTAGTGCGTACGCGGTACGACTGCTGTGCTGAGGTCTCGGGTTCGATCTCCGGGTCGGGTAAAAGTGATATTGCGTTTTCCTATCACGAAACCTGCCTGGAATTGGTGCCAGGTATGACGTTAGACTCGCCTCTTATCACATCATGGGACGGAGATAAGCTCGGCGAAATGTGGGTGTACATGGTTACATACACAGCTGCCTACCCCATTTATAATAAGCTCACGCTTATTGTATGCGTGTGTATGTATAACCTAACCAAAACCTAAGGGAAAGCAAAGGGATCTAGCTCATACATCCTCGTCATTAGTTATTTAATTAAATTTTTATTTTACACGAACGATGAAACACGGTTGTGATCGATTTCAAGGGCTTATTGGAGTTTTGGTGTTAATTCCTTTCAGTACGATGCTTCTTAGACCACTTTCCTCAAGTGAGTCGAACACACAGGGTCTATCGAAAATCTTTGATCAAAAGTCACTTAAATTCACCGATTTCAATGTTTCCATTTACTGTTCATCACCGTCAATATTTATTGCACAAATCCACAACAATTTTATACAACAAACACAACTTTAAGGCGACCACTGAAAATCAGCGTTATGTTGTGGTATACGCCACAGTACAGCGATACGCTGAGTCGTCACCTACCTGTCACAGTCACGACGCGCAAATGCCAAAACCATCAATGGTTTATATCGTAAAATTAATGGTGATCTGTGACAAATAAATTGTCTTTATTTCTTCTACTTCTTTAAATAGTTTACGTAATAATTAAAAAAGAGAGGCACCGCACTAGCAGAATTCCCGCCAAAACTCCTGACGTTTCTTAATATAAAACGCCTTTGACAGCTCTAAAGAAGAATAGCAGTGATGGCAAAAGAGATTGGGTGCTAACCGTTGGTGCTAACAATACATTTTTTTTTTATGGTATAGGCCAGCAAACGAGCATGTGGGTCACCTGATGGTAAGTGATCTCCACCGCCCATGTACGCCCACAATACCAAAAGAATCATGGGTGCGTTGCCGTCCTTAAAGGAAAGGGATAATTAAGGGATTGGGAAGAGGAGGGGGTTTGGGCCTCCGGATATCTCAGTCACCGTACGAAACGCAGCAGCAAGCTGCTACTTTACGCCGGTTTTCTGTGAGACAGTGGTAATGACCCGGACGAGCCGGCCCATACATGCTGTAGACAAGTGTCTACAGCGTGGCTCTACCACTCAAAAAACACTACAAAAACACACATATTTGATCATTAACATAACTCTACAATAATAACAGGAAAATCTGCCAAAAACGAATCGGCACGAGGTCGCGGCTCATCCAGAACAAGTCAAGTATAATCAATCATGACGTTCTTTGCAAACACATTTGTCAAATGATAAGTATTTTTGGAAGTGAATCGACTCCTTTCAATCACAATGAAGCGATCACTTTATGTAATACATTTGCCTTCTTGGAATGAGCATTTATAACATCACACTTGTATTACCAAAGTCAAAGACTTTAATGTATACTACTAGACAGGCTGTGTGGTACAAAGAAATTGCGCACTAAGTTACGGTCAATTAACCGCAACTCATTTAGTCGCCCGCGAGAGAGCGAAAAGAGCAGTTGTTGTTTGAATAGCTGCAAACATCATATTTGATAAAATTAAATTGTAAATAAAACATTGTCATTATTTATGTGCATATAAATCATTTCATTTGAAGTTATTTTAACGACGCGACGTAACTATATTATTTCTTGGTTTTGATCGAAAAATACAAGACAAACAGCCGTCTCAATATTGCAATCTCGCTTATTCTCAACTCCTCTCGCACCCGCGCCTTAGACGTCATTCCCGCCTCGCCGTGCCGGCCGCGTATGCAACACAATTTTACTTCTTTACAGCCCGTCTATAGTATTAAAGTCTTTGACCAAATTAGGTAAGCGTACGATAACCATGGAGTGTATGGCTATTCAGGGTACCGCCACTGTAAAGTAATTTAGAATTCATAGTGTTACCCTCATATTAGTAATAGCACCGTTATTGGTCTTAGTGAAGGTAGTCGAGGGAATAACTATGTAAAGCGGGTAGATAATAACACTGAGATGTGGTGGAGGTGATTGCTAAGGTATATAAGCGGGCGCATTATTAGTTGAGGGAACTTAGTCGTGCTTAGAACTCTTTCGTGGTAACGCTGCCTGAGTGTGATTAGAATAGTGAATTATCATAGCAAGTGTAATAAATTGTGAACAGTAATATAATATTGCATTTAATGTGAATAGACTATTAAACTTTTTGAACATCCTGACGAAGTTATTTATCTTTACTGCACAAAAGTGATAGTGAATTTACAATAGTGCCGGTAGATAAGAATAAGGATGACATCTACGTCAGACCTTATAAATACGCTAGCCACTACGGGGAGCGCAGTTCTCTCCCGACTGGCGAGGTATCCATAACTGAGTGTTATCCGTGTACACACGTGTGGTGAGCGACTGGACTGGGTATAAGGAGACTGACGGACACCAGGCAACCACAACAGACACGGAACACTACGAACCACAATTCGTCAAAGGTAGAGTTACTTTTCCAACTAAGTTAAGGTTGTCTGGTAAAGATTGCTATTAGCGATAAGACCGCCTATTGATACATTTATTAAATATTGTTTTTTTAACTGTATTATTCTGCATGGTGTACAAACACTTTAATGTATACTACTAGATGGGCTGTTTAGAAGTAAAATTGTGTCACATAACGCGAGAGTTTGACAGCTCAGACAGGGAGCGCGATAGAGGTTTTAGTTGAGAGTAAGCGAGATGGTAATATTGAGTTATGGTCAATTGACCGCAACTTAGTCGTACAATTTCTATGTACCGCGCAGCTTGTCTAATAGTATACATTAAAGTCTTTAATGGTGTACAATAAAGTGTTATCTATCTGGCTATCTACTGTTACTGACGATAGGCAGAGGCTTGGCTGTGCTCTGGAATTGCTGAAACCCATGGGCGGCGGTAACCGCTTACTATCTGCTAATTATTATCTGAAAAATTAATGTAATTAGATTGGACAATACGTGGGTAATAATAAAAATTGTATGCATCCAAATTTTAAATCTTTCGTGTTTGGTGGATGCCCACATAACAAAAGCCAAGCATCCTCCATGTCGCCCACATAACGATGTTCATATTATAAAATTGTAGGCTGTGTTGAAAGTCTGCGCCATTTATTCTAGACAGACTTTATAATGTATAACCTAGCACTACGCGATGGTAAGATGTACATGCAATATCTAATAAAATCTGAATTGATTTAAACAAACAAAATTAATAACTTAAGTTTTCTATCTATGTTTTTGTTTATATATGAATTAATTAGCTTTTGCTCGTGGATCCGCCCGCGTGATCGATTATTTTGCGGGATAAATAGCATCCTTCGATGGTCTTCCATCAGTATTTTTTTTAGATAATTTGAGAACACTTGTACAAAATCTGCTTCGATAGATTTTTTTGTAACGTAACTATGTTACATACTAGCTTTTGCTCGCGACTCCGCCGTGTAAATGGTCTTTTCTGGAAAAAGTCCTATGCCCTAATCCAGGTCATGGTTTACCTGTGTGCCAAATTTCATCCAAAACCATTCAGCAGTTACGGCGTGATGGACTAAAAACATTTAAATTCACAAACTCGCAAACATCCCAACTTTCACATTTATAATAGTAGTAAGATGTTATTTTATTGTTTCTATTATTAGTGAATATTGTTTTACTGATTTCAGACAAATCTTTTATACCTGTACAGACACTCAAAAGATGAGAAATATTGCTTTATAAGCTTTGCTTATGATTTATTACTTAGTCCTTAAAAGAATTTTGTTCCAGAAAATATTGATAATAATTTTTGTTTTTTATTTTAACTTTTTACATTAATATTATTAGTCTCGAGAGTTTTTTAAATAAATTCCCAAAAAAGTAGATTGCAATAAAGCATTTTGACACAAAACCCAATGAATTTATCAACAAAAAATATTGAAATATAGCAACATTAATAACTATAAATCGTGATAAAAAAGTTTTTGTGGATCCAGGATCCCACGGGTCAGGCTGAACGCATTAGTAACGTTATGCCGAGAGAAATAAAAACTAAATCGAGGCCGTAATAATTCAATGTCTAAAACATTAGTTCCCAAAGTGGTTCAGGTGGAACCCTGTGGTCCACGGAAGACTCGACAGGAGACCATAGTTAGATGTAATCTTCACATTTTTGTCGAGTTTTGGGAATATGATAGAAATGGCTGCAGGGGTCCACCGGAACCAGTTAAATTTTGAAAATGCTTTATGAGAAAAAAAGTTTGGGAACCTCTGGGCTAAAACACCTGGAAAAAAATGTAGGGAAAGTACACGAAACCCGTTCGTGTACTTTCCCTACATTTTTTTTACTAGCCCTGTATTATATATGTCCCACTGCTAGGCACGGTCTCTACTGAATGAGAGGGAGTTGGGCCTTAGTTCACCACGCTGGCCTAATGCGGGTTGGCAGACTTCACATACCTTCGAAATTTTTAGGGAATCCCTGCTATTACATGCATAAATTCACACACACGCCTAATCTCCGAATGTAGGCAGAGGTGTAACCAGTACACCCACATTTCACCGTGCTTATTTCCGTTCGAGCTGAAGTATCAGTAGAGCGCAAAATGCTCTACTGAGCAAAATACTAATAGAAAAACCCAATATAACTTTTACGCGACCCGGGAGTCGAACGCAAGAGCACAGCAGTCGTGCCCCGTACGCATTACAATTAGTAATCGCCGCATTTATTTATTGTACTTAGACGTGAACCAGTTGTGGGTTCGATCTCTAGGCTCTGGCAGATTTCTGCGAATTTTCAGATCAAAAACATATATTATACTATATATTATATTTTATGAGTGGTAGAGCTACGCTGTAGATAGTATTGTACACAGCATGAATGGGCAGGCTCGTCCGGGTCGTTACCACTATCTCACAGAAAACCGGCGTAAAGTAGCAGCTTGCTGCTGCGTTTCGTACGGTGAGTGCGATATCCGGAGGCCCAAATCCCCGTTCCCTTCCCAATCTCTTAATTATCCCTTTCCTTTAAGGTCGGCAACGCGCCCATAATTCTTATGGTATTGTGAGCGTACATGGGTGGTGGTGATCACTTACCATCAGGTGACCCACTTCCTCGTTTGTCGGCCTATGCAATAAAAAAAAAAAAAAGTTCCCGAGATTTGGAATTTGTGCTCGTTACTAGGTCCTCTCATAACCCATATAGATGAAGATATTACAAAGCAATGCACGGTAGACTACGCTTTTATAACTGCGAAGACTTTAAGTCTCATAATGCCCGGTAAATTCACTGGCTTCAGTGTCCTTCGAACCGAAACACGGCAGTACTTACACACGGCTGCTTGGCGGCAGAAATAGACATAGTGGTAGTACCAACCCAGACGGCCTCTCGCATACGAGGGACCTACCTCCTTTAGTATTTATATACGTCTATACGCTTATGCTTTTTTACGAACCGTGGAAGAACCAGCTGTATCTCTGCCTATATACTTAGTCTGTTAACGCTACAGGTTGTACTGTAATTAGAAACTGCGGTTAACCAAATTAACTACAAATTTTGATACAGTTTGAAGTTTGAAGTTCTTAAGCAGGGGTAAGGCTCGATTCGGTGGATATATGATTAAAATTCTACCGCATGGTTTCATTTTTGTAATTAAATAAATTATTTTATTCAACAGCCTCCGTGGCGCAGTGGGCTAGTAGAACTACTAGTAGCCGGCTGTGAAGTTAGAGACCGTGGGTTCGATTCCCGCACCGAGACAAAATGTTTGTGTAATCTATATTATAAATATTTGTTTCTGGTCTGATGGTTTCTCCCCAGAGGGGTTAACGTCAGGCAGGAAGCGGGTTGTAAAAACACAAGCCAAATCTTTCTACAACATGTGTTAAAAAACATGTGGCGCCAAACCCACTGCGAGTGGAATAAAGGCAGGTGGAAGAAGAAGATTCAATAATGTATTTAATTATTAAATAGGTAGTTGATCAATTAGGTAGGTATGTGAAGTGTGCGTATTACCCGTATTACGCAAGCCTAACCCCTTTCATTAATAGTAGAGTCCGGTGCCCAGCAGTGGGACAGGGTTTAAAATGGTTTATAAACATTAATTACTTAGATAGTCGAATAACAGCTATCTACAGATTGATTAAAAGAATACAATTGTTTTATTTTTCAAAGAAAGTAAAATAAACATTATGCGTAGAACGTATTGAAAAATAAGAGAATACTTATAATAATAATAAATAAAACGAGTTTTATCAGTCTATGTACTCTTTCTTATGCAAAGGTAATTAATATCGTAGAAAATAAAACGTAAATTGGCAACCCTAATGTAAACTGTGCGCGGTTAAACTTCAATCGTCCCTTAAATGAAACATGTAGGCATTACAAATAAACTTTTACAACATTCAAACTTGCTTATTTGTTTTTTAGTCTTGTGCCAAAGTCCGTGCCAGAGATTTTGAATAGCAGAGGTCGACAAATGAGCAAATAGGTCACCGACACCACCCATGAACACCAGAAGAATCATGGATGTTTTGTCAACCTTAAAGAAACTGAACAGGGTTTGAGAAGGGGAGGGCGAATTTGGGTGTCTGAAATTTGGAAAATCTTGAAATCGAGTTCTGGAATTTTCAAAAACTCATTCACTGTACGAAATGCAACAACTTAGTTTCATTTAACGTTGGATTTCTGCGAGACAGTGACTTTGATAATTTCACAGAGTTCAATTTCCTTCAAACCAGAATACGAGTACAACAGTGCTTAAATAGCAGCAGAAATACACGAAGTGGTGGTACCTACTCTGATGAACTTTCGCATACCTACGAGAGACTATTTAGTTAGTCAAGTTTACAACCCACGCACCCACGGTGTTGGACCGAAGCGGATAAAAAAGCAAGGTGCGTCATAATGTTACATTTGTGACATTTGGACGCACTGAGAGTTTGAGGATATCTGACGTACTTGCTACACTTATTTAATTAGGTATGTACAGTACTGTTTATTTTAAAAGGTTTTTTTACATTTTTTAATATTACATTACTCAAAAATAAAACATTTTTAAATATAAAAAGTATCATCTTCCAATGGCGAGGCCTAAGACCCAAGCCACCGATGGTTAGGGCTCCAGTTTAGGAAACATCCTCACCGTGCGTGCCGTGTCCAATAATACTGCCTTCTGCATCTGACTTCTGACCCAACCATCATTGAGAGCCTCTGAAGATGTTGGTCGAGACTCTTCGGTATCAACCCATGGACGGTACGACTATCGGGACAATGATTGTCTAGTCCACATCCCATATGTTAGTAACCTCGTGCGCCAGATCTATAATTATTATTAATATGTATTAACTGTCCAGAGGGCTTGACGTCAGGCAGGCGGCAGGTCGTAAAAACTACAAGCCAAATATTCTTTAGAAAGCATGTTGTGCCGACCACACTGCGAGTGGGGATAAGGGCAGGTGGAAAAAGATTATTATTAATGTGGACGAGAGTTGTGACATGACACAGCAAAAAGTTCAATAATTACAACTAGGTGTCAGAATGGATCTCTCATGATATTAGCAATATTCGACACCCATCCACACTTCTGTCTTAGTAAAGCCGCTATTCCAGTACCATATAAAAATGATCCTACTTCTATAGCTCATATACATATGAGAAATGTATGACAGTGTAATAGCAACATAAACTTCATATTGTCTATGATTATATTTCTATGGTCCTATTTCACAGCATGCTGTGACATAAGGATCTATGATGACAAATATGACGTCATATGTCTATGATGCAAATATGATAGTGGAATAGCTGCCTTAGCAAGAAAGAAACATTTATTCAACAAAAGAGACGTACTAATACACGTTACGCGTATCTCTGACGGTCACGGACTCTTGCTTTAAAATTTCACAAATTTAGACGGACTTTAAAGGTTCTTAGCGCTAATTATTTTGACCTGAAGTCTCCAAGAAAATGTATAAATTTTAATTGAAACAATTATTCTTTTTTCTTGTTACTGAGTGTTTCGAAGTACCTCAAGTAATAATAGTTGGTGCCAACGAGTACAACTTTTTATTCAATCTTGGAATTGTTTTAAACTAATTGTAGAAAGTTTCATTAATATTCTATTGTGGGAAATGTTTTCATTCTTGTAAAATACTTCCTTTTTTATAGCTGAGGTGTACCGCCCATGTACGCCCACAAAACCAGAATATCCATAAGATGCGTTGCCGACTATAAAGGAAAGTAATGGATATTGGAAAGGGATTTGAAGGTTGAGAGTTTTGAGGCATGGGTTGCTTGAAATTAAATTTGCACAGACAGAGCCACGAGCCGACGCTATTATCTCATACTATCATTAGCTCGTGACTCCGCCCACGTAAATATCTTTTTCTACGAGAAAACTCTGTCCTAATCCAGGCCCTGGTCTATATATGTGCCAAATTTCATCCAAATCCATTCAGTCATTACTTAAGGCGCAAAGTTCCAAATGTATTATATTAGTTGGATAGTAATTAGTATCAATTAGTGTAAGTAGGTTACCAATATCTTAGGCCCAATATCCTCACCTGCAAGTGGTACCCACTGCTGGCTAACAGACGAGGCAATGGAGAAACTTTGTTCCTGTTGCGGGATGTGGAGGTCAGACAGTGAATCACCCTGTATTACCAAATCCACCGGGAAATCATAATGAGAAGGCAGACCCAGGTATTAAGGGGGGGGGGGGGGGGGGGGGGTAACGCCAGACAGAAAGAAAGTAGGGGGAAGTAGGATTTGATAAGTCAAATATCATAGGTTTCAAGGTTTTTATATCATAGGCCGGCAAACGAACAAGTGGTTCATCTGATAGTATGTGATCTCCACTGCTCATATACGCCCACAATACAAGAAAAATCATAGGCGCGTTGCCGACCTAAAAGGAGAGCGATAACTAAGGGATTGGGAAGGAGAGGGGGATTTGGGCTTCCAGATATTTCACCACCGCTTTGTCTATTTCTGCCGCCAAGCAACAGTGTGTAGCACTGTTGTGTTCCGGTTTGAAGGACATTGCAGCCAGTGAAATTACTGGGCATTATGAGACTTAACACCTTATGTCTAGGGGTGACGAACGCAGTCCAGTGTCATGCAGTGCTTAGTTATTTAAAGTTCTGTGTGGCGTTGCTTCTGTTTATGACAGTAATATCAGGCGAGCGACCTGCTCGTCTCGTCATTTAAGCTAATATAAAAAAAAACTTACCGAAAAGCAGCAAACCACTAGTTTACGTCAGTTTTCTGTGAAACAGTGGTAACAACACGGTCGAGTCTGCCCATTCATGCTGTAGACAAGACTGTCTACAGCGTGACTCTAGCACATTGTATGATGAAGCCTTTCATAAAGTACCATCTCTTGGTGAAAGATCAAATTACTTTAACGAATCTCATAAGAAAGTTACAGCAGTAAATCTACGCCATCATAGTTCGCCCAACACTAACAGAGCGATGGAATTCCTTTGTTATAACTTGTAATTACAGGAGATCGAGTCTAGTTTCAACGTGCTTCGGTGGAGGTTTATTATTATGTGCTATCTTTACCTGCAGGTTTGTTTTTATAAAAATATATTTTTTTTATGACTGCCTTGGTGACGCAGTTATAATGCGTACGCGTTACGACTGAGACTGATTCTGAGGTCTCGGGTTTGATTCCCAGGTCGGGTAAAATTGATATTGGGTTTTTCTATTATGTGCCAGATCAGCCCGGAGTCTGGAATTGTGCCCGGTATGGCGATAGGCTCGCCCCCTATCACATCATGGGACGGAGATACGCTCGGCGAAATGTGGGTGTACTGGTTACCCCTCTGCCTACTCCTTCGGGGATAACAGGCGTGAACTTAATTTATGTTGTGTTGTTCAAGGTGTTCTTGAAGCAATTTGTGCTAATTGATGTTGTCTTAAATTAAGTTAAATATTACCCAAAATACTGGTACGGATGCGTTTAATTGTACGAGTATTATGTTTAAAAAGTAAAAGAATCCGTTAAATAGAACGGATGTTTGAACGACAAAAAAGGTAACTATTTGACCTTGAAATTTCCAATTAGTCAATAATGACAGATAGCAAAAAGTCGTTAACATTATTAAATTAGAGAAACATTTTAAATTTATTTGAAATCGTTTTCCAATTTAATTAACTGTAGCACATTAATTGACCTTTATCTCTTAGACCTTGACGTTTCATGACTTTGGTCCTTGACCTAGAAATTTACATTTTGAATTCCGAAATCTTTCCATTGCATTACAAAGATCTCTCGCCACTATTTGGCAGCGAGTTTCAACAAATCAATACTGGGTGAATCTGAGAGCCAATTAGTAAAACGAAGTGGGCAGAACGTTTGTACGCTTTTGTATAAGACCTCTGTGGTCGTCGCTTGAGATAGCTTTTAAATAGCGTATATTTATCATATTTATGGAAGAAGTAGCTATATGAATTCCAATTTATCAAAGACTTTAATGTATACTACTAGACAAGCTGCGCGGTACATAGAAATTATACCACTAAGTTGCGGTCAACCGACCGTTACTCAATATTACCATCTCGCTTAGTTTCAACTAGAACCCCTATCGCGCTCCCTGTTTGAGATCTGTCAAACTCCCGCGATATGTGACGCAATTTTACTTCTAAGCAACTCTTCTAGTAGTATACATTAAAGCCTTTGGAATTTATGAATAAAATCAATCTATATAATTATTTATTGCAGTGATAGCTCAGCGGGAAGTGGTATGGACTGTCGATACGAAAGTCGCAGGTACAAAACCAGCCTCAAGTGCATACACCTCTGACTTTTCTAAGTTATGTGTGTATTAATTGTTAATTATCACTTTAACGGTGAAGGAAACACAGTTAGGAAACCTGCATACCTGAGTAGTTCATCAGAATTTCGAAGGTATGTGAAGTATACCAACCCGCATTAGGCCAGTGTGGTGGACTAACGCCTCTCATTCAGGAGAGGCCTACGACTAGCAGTGGGACAATACAGGGCTGCAATACCATACAATAATAAACTTATAGTAGACTTATAGTCCCAAAACGCCCAGAACCTAAGCAAATAAATAGGTGTAGTTTATTTGCACGCGAGGGCACTATTGCACTGAACAAACATTTAATCTTTGGGCCGGTATAGTTGTATTTGTCAACCACACAAACATTTATCTACGCAACAGCAAGCTATTACTTCATTTCGTTTTTTTACTAGTGGATAAAGCCGGTATATTCATGCATTATTTATTATTATTGATTTATATTTATTCATTTTAATGAGTGGTAGAGCCAAGTTGTAGACAGTTTTGTCTACAGTATGAATGGGCCGGCTCGTCCGGGTCGTTACCACTGCCTCACAGAAAACTGGCGTAAAGTAGCAGCTTGCTGCTACGTTTCGTATGGTGAGTGAGATATCCGGAGGCCCAAATCCCCTTCCCCTTCCCAATCCCTTAATCCCTCCTATATGGTCGGCAGCGCGCCCATGATTCTTCTAGTATTCTGGGCGTACATGGGCGGTGGAGATCACTTACCATCAGGTGAACCACTGGCTCGTTTGCCGGCCTATGCAATCAAAAAAAAAACTTTTTTTACTGTCGATCATTTGATGATAAGCGCCACGCCTGCCTATAAACAACAATAACACTACACAGAGCTTTATACTGCGACACTGGACTGCGCTTGTCACCCCAAGGCATGAAATGTTAAGTCTCAAGTTTAAATTTCAATGCCCTTAAGCTTTAAGCTTCAATGTCCTTCAAACCGAAACAGAACAGTGCTTACACTTGTTGTTTGGCGGAGAAATAGACACAAGTGTGGTCAACAAACAAATCGAGACAATGAAACAAATTTACCGTTAAATCTATCGTTTAATCCTTATAAGACGAAAGAAGAAAGAAAGCATAAATAGTAGAAATAATAAATATACATGGCAGATGTAAAATTTACCCCAAATGTTAATTGGGGTGTAAATTATCACTTTTAGAAAGTTCATTAACTACACCATTGCTTTATGACGCATGCATAAATAATTTCGACTTCTGTTGCTAAGTAGACCAGAATAACGTTATGTTTGACCAGTTTCAATTCGATTGGTGCTAGGACTTCCATATTCAGATAGCATTTTAATCTCATTCATGGCTGAATGAGCTAAGATTCCTTTGTATTTTCTATTTAAAAAAAAATACTAGACTGCCTCAGTAACGTAGTGTTTGACCAGTTACAATTCGATTGGTGCTAGGAGTTCCATATTCAGATAGCATTTTGATCTCATTCATGACTGAATGAGCTAATATTCCTTTGCATTTTCTATTTTTAAAAATGACTAGACTGCCTCAGTGTCGTAGTTGTAATCCCTACACGGTACGACTGCTGTGCTCAGGTCTCTGGTTCGATCCCGGGTCGGGTAAATGTGATATTGGATTTTTCTATCACATATCCGCCTGGAGTCTAGAATTGTGCCCGGTATGGCGCTCACCTCCTATCACATCATGTGACGGAAAAAACCTCTGCGAAATATGGGTGTAGTGATTACACCTCTGCCTACCCTTCGGGGATTACAGGCGTGAGTGGGCGTCAGTGCGTATGTATTGTTAGCTTCATAATAGTAACAGTACTGTGTAGAGGGTACTCACGGGAATAACTGTATTAAGTGGGTAGATGTAGGATAGTGAAGCGTGGTGGGTGATTGGTAAGGTATATAAGAGGGTGCGTTATTAGTTGTGGGAACTCAGTCGAGCCTGGAACTTCTAAGTGGAAACTCTGGTCAAGTGCAGTTGTAATCGTAAGTAGTCTTAACAAGTATTTGTGAACAGTGATATATACTTTTGTATTTGATGTGTAAATGTGTGAAAGTGTAAAAGGTTAATAAACCTGTTGAACATTGTGACGAAGTGTTTTATCTTTTAGATTAGAAAAGTGATGGTGATCCTTCAGTATGTATGTAAAGAAATACATGGCGTCGCGTCGTTTTTATTTCATTTTAAATTATCTTTTTTTTTTCATATTGTCTAACTTCGGTCAACTTCGACGCGGCCGTCCTAAGAAGCGGTGGCGAGATGATCTGGACGCATTTAAGCCACAATGGCTTGTAGTGGCAATGGATCACGATATATGGAAGGAGAGACCTTTGCCCATCAGTAGGATGATATAAGTTAATTAAAAAAACCGGCCAACGCGGCGATACTAGTATAAACGTTTGTAGAGTATAAATTAATAAACGTAGTAACTTAAAATCCGTACGATATAAAATTAGGTCGGAAAGGTCATGGTACATCGTATTTCTTTTATATTTTCGTGTTTTCCTGTCAGGAAGAATAAAACTCCCCGAGGACAAAACTCGATCGCTCCCGTATTTGTAAGATTTCAGATATAATTTAAAAGAAAGTTACTGCAGTCCTCAATATAAGCTTTGTTATTGAATCTTTTTAACTCGCGATGAAAAAGAGGGGTATGCTATAAGATTAACTCCTTCGCCTGTCTCTGTGTGTATGTTTATTTTTGTGTGTGTCGTGTAAACAAATGGACAGGTTTGGATGTGATTTTTTGGTTAGTTTAATGGAGATGTTTCTTAGCTGCGTTGAAAAGAAACCTTTTCAAGATTTAAAAGTTATAGAGGTAATATGCCAATTAATTAATATACATACATACACACTCACGCCTGTAATCCCCGGAGGGGTAGGCAGAGGTGTAACCAGTACACCCACATTTCGCCGAGCGTATCTCCGTCCCACGATGTGATAGGGGGCGAGCCTATCGTCATACCGGGCACAAATTCCAGACTCCGGGCTGATACTGAGCATTTCGTAATAGAAAAACCCAATACCACTTTACCCGACCCGGGGATCGAACTCGAGACCTCAGCGTTGGCCTCAATCGTAACGCGCACGCATTACAACTGCGCCACCGAGGCTTTTCTTTTTTTCTATTATAATAATAAACTGGTCTGGACATTAAAAGAAGCAATAACCCATGAGTTTGTTTCGGTATTTCTTCTAATAGCTAGAGCCACATAATGCCGACTTAAATCCTAATCTAACGCTAGAGCGTAAAAAGATAATTGATATGCACAAATTATCCAGAAGAAATAATTGATTTGATTTAAGATTGATTTATTGAGTGGTAGAGCCACGATGTAGACAGTTTTATCTACAGCATGAATGGGCCGGCTCGTCCGGGTCGTTAACACTGTCTCACAGAAAACCAGCGTAAAGTAGCAGCTTACTGCTGTTTCGTACGGTGAGCGAGATATCCGGAGGCCCAAATTCCTTTCCCAATCCCTTACTTATTCCTTTCCTTTAAGGTCGGCAACGCGCCCATGATTATTTTGGTGTTGTAGGCATACATGGGTACATGGGTAATGTGATGATTACTTACCATCAGGTGATCCACTTGCTCGTTTGCCGGATTAAGCTAAAAAAAAAAGGTAAGGTATAGGTACTGTACCGTCGCGCGTCGATGTGTGTAATAAAAAAGTGTTCTTATTTCATTTGTTGAGGAACGTAAAAATAAGTAAGATATTGACTGCCTCTGTGGCGCAGTTGTAATGCGGACGCGTCACAATTGAGGCTAACTCTGAGGTCTCGGGTTCGATCCCCAGGTCGGGTAAAGTGGTATTGGGTTTTTCTAATTCGAAATTCTCAGTATCAGCCCGGAGTCTGGAATTTGTGCCCGGTATGGCGATAGGCTCGCCCCTTATCACATCGTGGGACGGAGATACGCTCGGTGAAATGTGGGTGTACTAGTTACACCTCTGCCTACCCCTTCGGGGATTACAGGCGTGAGTGCGTATGTAAGTAAGATATGATATTTCCATACAAAACGCTCTATCCAATGAAATGAACGCATTTTTATAAATCTTGGCAGAATTTCGACCCCAGATGATACTAGTAATATCTATATACCTAATTTTTAGGCGACGTAAGTGGATTTTGCCGTGTCTCATCAATTTAGTCTACATCATTAATAAACACCCACGCATCTCTTGAGAAAATTGCTGATTTATTCATCAATTGATTTAGAAACGGAAAAAGGGCATGTTTAAAGTAAGTTTCGTGTAAATTAAAGTGAGTCTCCACTTGTGACATTTCACCACCCCAAGACACCAAGGCGCTGTAGGCAGTTTTGTCTACGGCATGAATGGACCGCCTCGAGCTGGTCATTACAACTGTCTTACAGAAAACCGACGTAAAGTTTCGTACGGTAAGTGAGATATCCGGCGGCACAAATCCCCTTCCCAATGCCCTAATTATCCCTTTGGCGTACATGGGTGGTGGCGATCACTTACCATCAAGTGACCCACCTGCTCGTTTGCCGGCATATGCTATAAAAAGAACAGGTCGGTAAAATTCTGGTGACTGGTCGCGAACATTGTGTACCCCTTCAGGGTTTAAAGTTGAGTATGTATGCGTATGTATGTTTATCAGATTATCAAAGATGCATGCTCTGGATAAAATTTTGAACCTGCGTCTTTCGCCTCGATAGCTCGTACCACTAATCGCTGAGCTATCACTGCTGCACGTTAACTTGATAAATACGACCAATTAGCTAATTGTGAGTACAATGGTACTGTGTGGTTTGAAATTGCAAAAGAATAGACGGACATAATGGAAGTATTTACATTGTTTAATGGAAGCTTTAGTGGTTTTGTGGACAGGACAGTAATTAGGTAGTTTGTTTTGGGTCCAATATTACCTGTATCACCTATATCGCCTCATTGGTCTAGTGGCAATATACTAGGGCTATGGTTATGGTTGCATGTAAGAGATTGCCCTGAGCGATAAGGCCGCCAATTGTACTACGAGTATGTTTAAAAGTTTATTGTCTTTTTAGTTTTACTAAGTGTCTAATGTACAATAAAGCATTACAAATAAATAAATATAATAGGGCTGAGAACCTAGGTTCAATTACCACGTCAGGCAATCATAATTTGTTTGATAAACATAAATTACCAGGGATTGAAATTTATGCCCGGTATGCCGACAGGCGAACTCCCTACCACATCATGAGACGAAGGGGTTACAGGCGTAAGCTTATGTTAAGCTTATTTGACTTGTAGAGTAGATTTAAAAAAATATAATTCCTTGCGGTGCCGTTGAGTGGTAGAGCCACGCTGTACACAGTTTTGTCTACAGCACGAATTGGCCGACTCGACCAGGACATTACCACTGTCTTACAGAAAACCTACGTAAAGTTGTTACTTTAAACGCAGCAGCAAACCGTTGCTTGCTGCTGCGTTTCGTACGGTGAGTGAGTTATCTGGATCCCTTTTCTGGACGCCAATGCGCTCATGATTCTTCTGGTATTGTGGGTGTACATGAGCCGTAACGATCACTTACCACCAGGTGACCCACTTGCCCGTTTGCTGGCCTATGCTGTAAAAAAGGCATTCATACTTAGAGCCGGCTCTATCCATCCGCTTACAAGATAATTTCTAGGGCGCATCGAACATTTATTTCGCTGTAGAACATCTTTTTAAATTATTATTCGTTGAAAAATCTTTTCATAAAATCATTTACACCACAGTTGCTTTAGTCATAACAGAAATTACTTTACAAGAAACCTGTTGTTCATTTATTTTGCACCTGTGAGCTTCTTATTGTCGCAACACCACCCACTAAAACTCCCTCAGTGCGTCCCAGTAGTAGGCGTTTTATTCATTTTGTTCACCCGCCTGAGGCACTTAAATACGTTATAAAAGTGCTATAATAAATAATTTGTGCCCGTATCGCCGCAGCGGTGAGATAATATAATTTTATTGGATTTTATCACGTTGTGATACAAGACAAATTTTGCATTTATATCGGTGGGTAATAAATATTCGAGGACGCATGTGTTGTTGAAATTGTATTAATGTACAAAACCAAAATGCTCGCAATTGGTGGTTCTTTATAGCTTTAATTTGATGTATTCGTCAATATATATTCATTTATTACAATATTTTACCCTTTTATTACATTGTAGGGACTTCAAATACACACAAAATAGAATAGAATAATATGCGTCGCCGTCCTCTAAGAAAGTAAGGTACTAGGAAGACTATCTACTGTAAAACTTTTAAATTATTATTTTTGTTATCGCTTAAATGCGGAGACGGCTTATAAAACAACAAGGCTTGTGCATATAGCGATACCACACAAAACCTTGGGATTACTAGACTAAGCGGTGATTAAGTGACTAGCATGGTGGAACAAGGTGGTATCTTAGCGGTAGAGTCACGCTGTAGACACTTTTGTGAAAATATGACAGCATGAATGGGCCAGCTCGTCCGTTTCGTTACCACTGTCTCCCATAAAACCGACGTAAAGTAGCAGCTTCCTGCTGCGTTTCGAATGGTGAGTAAGATATCTGGAGGCCCAAATCTCCCTCCTCTTCCAAATCCCTTAATTATCCCTTTCCTTTAATGTCAGCAACGCGCCCTTGATTCTTTTGTTCCATCAGGTGACCCACTTAATCTTTTGCTGACCTATGCTATAAAAAAATAATACTCTGACAATCTCTTACATACTTGGATTCTACTACATAATGAACTAAGCAGGTCAACATACAAAATATACCAACCACATTATTATATAAAAGAATATTTAGAAAAAGTTCTCCCCTTAATAAACTTAGTAGAAGTTCCTCACTTAAAGGTACAGTGAAAGTTTTACGCGAGTTAGTACCGGCATTTGAAACACTCCCCCGAGAGCGGCTGTTGTGCAGTAATTATTATTTAATTACGGGCCCCGTGGGTCCCGAGCGGAGTCTTAATTGCGACCCTGAATATTAGAATGGAATATTAATGCTTAATTTGTAATTTATTTTCTTTTCATGCAACTTCTGCAAGTTTAATGTATTTTGGGGATGTAAGATTGAAAGAAACGGTTAACGGCGAAGGTAACATCGTGTGGAAACCTGCATACCTGAGAAGTTCTTTATAAGAAATTCGAAGGTATATGACGTCTACCAACCCGCATCAGGCCAGCGTGTTGGACTAAGGCCTAACCCACACATTAACTAGAGGAGGCCCGTGTCCAGCAATGGGATGTGTTTAATACAGGGCTAGTATTATTATTATTATTAAGGTTGAAAGTTACTCCAATGGACCTGATGATAAACCTGACAGTGCTGTTCAAATATAAAGACGACCGACGAGGTACACAATGTTCGCGACCAGTCACAGTTCGCCGAGCTTATTTCCGTCCTATGATGTGATAGGGGGCGAGCTTATCTCCATATATCGCATTCGTCACGCGTACTCATTACAACTGCGCCACTGAGGCGTTCTGAGATACGTATGTAATATTTTGATATAATGTAATAAAATAATGTAATAATTAACACTTGTTTAACGGTGAAGAACATCGTGACCAAAACCTGCATACCTCAGAAGTTCTTGAAGGTTATTTTCCAAAACAACAAAGACTCCATGAAATATCTCAGAAAATGTATACAAGCGGAGCAAAATGCATGAGATTATTCAAATTAGGATACTAGCCCTGTATTATACACGTTCCATTGCTGGGCACGTCCCCCTACTAAGTGAGAGGGGGTAACGCTGGCCTAATGCGGGTTGTCAGACATCACATTCCTTATGAAGATATTGAACATTTAAAATTACGAAAACTGGCCTACTGTTGTAGTTGTATCGCGTGTGTGTTAGCAATTAGAAGGAAAACATAGCTTGGTTTATATTCTTTTCTTTCTGCTTGGCGTTAATGCCAGGGTCCGCCTTCTCATCATTTAGTATCAGGTAGGCCCTACCCTACACTGTAGGGTGACCCGTTGTTTGACTCCCCGACACGCAATCAAACCAAGTTTCACCCCAACCCCCTTAAAATGTAAATTTCTAAAAAATAATCTTTCTCGGGCTCCACAAACTATCATACATAAGATATCAAATTTTATGATCCTAGATTCAGTAGTTTTTGAGGAATCGTGATTATTCAATGGGTGAATGAGTTAGTGAAATTTCGCTTTTGTATATGTAGTTGGTAGACATAGTATTATTATTAATAAATAAATACACCCAACAGTCGTACACATATTCCTGACCCTACACAAGTTTAACCTGTATCGTGGGATCAGGGACTACGAGGGACTTGCGAGTTGCGGCGCCACAACACCCAGACCCGAAACAATTATATGTGGATAACACCAACATTTGTCCCGGTGTGGGAATCGAACCCACGGCCTCACGCTTCGCAGCCGGCTACTCGCCCACTGCACCACGGACGGTGTCCACTAATGTAAGTGTTATCTAAACAGAAAACCGCTCCCACACTACCGTATCTGACGTCAGAAACTTCCAACAAGCTCATAAAGTTCAATAAAGACGTATAAAAATAATAATTTCCGCATTAAATAAGCAGTTTACGAGATCCGCCTCGAGACGCCGTCAAGAATTTATAACGAACCTAGATTGCTAGATTTTTCAATTTCTAGTTTCTCCTGCTTGGAAGTGAGTTTATGAAATAAGTTTATTTTGCTTCACTGATGTCTTGGTGGGGTTTATTTGGAATTTTACCTTAGATTTCATTTGCGAAAATTCTTTTAAGGTCAGCACTCAGCACTAGCTTGCTAAATTCAATTAAATTATTAAAATTGCAACGGGATCCTTCGATTACACAATATGTTACAAACCCCCTGTTCCTTTTAACCACATTATTAGAATCGTTATCCAAACATAAAGAAATATCTCGATGAAGAAAATTATACCATAAAAATAACGATTGGCGATCACCCGGTGGTTTATCAAATGTGGTAGTTACTCGGTACGACACTTTTTTAATATTACAATGAGTCGCCGCTTTACTAAAACGCTCGTAAAACACATAAAATTATAGTTTTTAGTAGTATTTCATTTAAAATACCACTTTCATTGAGCTGCTGGTCCACCATCTGTCCCATTTTTATGTTAGATTTTTCTCATTAGAGATAGTTCCTTATGTTTGAATATCGATTCTCTTAACATAACTAAAAGGACCAACACGATTTTTGTTACATTTTTTTATGGTATAGGCCAGCAAACGAGCATGTGGGTCACCTGATGGTAAGTGATCTCCACCGCCCATGTACGCTCACAATACCAAAAGAATCATGGGTGCGTTGCCGACCTTAAAGGAAAGGGATAATTATGGGATTGGGAAGGGGAGGGGGGTAGGGCCTCCGGATATCTCACTCAACGTACGAAACGCAGCAGCAAGCTGCTACTTTACGCCCGTTTTCTGTGAGACAGTGGTAATGACCCGGACGAGCCGGCCCATACATGCTGCCACGCTGTAGACAAGTGTCTACAGCGTGGCTCTACCACTCAAAAAATACAACATGTTATATATACGGAAAAAAATGATATTGCAAATAACACCATGGATATACGGAATAATAACAATGAAAACAATATATATTGCAGAAGCAACAAAGCAGAGTTAATGAATGTACAAAATGCCATCTGAGAAAAAAAGTTTCTAGGCCAGATTCAATTAGCGAAAAATTAATTTAAAGAAGGAATATCAAAACGGTTCCATTATTAGGATTCCGTAGCTAAATGCAATAACGAAACGCTTATAATATCGTGAAATCGGTCTATCTGTCATGTCAGTCTGTCCGTTTGTCTGGTAGTATAACAACAGGAAGAAAGAATAATAATTATTAGGTATACTCCTTTTCTTATGTACGTGACTGTAAAATGTTCACAAGGTATGCGAGAGGCCGTCTGGGTTGGTACCACCGCTTTTTCTACTTCTGCCGCGAAGCAACTGTCTGTAAGCACTGCTGTATTTTGGTTTGAAGCTAGTGAAATTACTGGGCATTATTGCATTTTATGTCACGGGATGACGAGCGCAGTTCAGTGCCATGTAGTGTTCTGTAATCCAAAGTTCTGTGTGACGTTGCTTCTGTTTATGGGCAGGCGTGACGTTTAACTTCAGGCGAGCGACCTGCTCATCTCGTCATCCAAGCAAATAAATAAACATAATATTACGTCACGCCAGTCTTCCACCAACATCCCTGAGATTATCATCTCGTTGTTGTATCAGCTCATGTATATTCATATTGAGTTAGCGTTACTCTAACACGTGAATAACTTAAATCAATAAAGCCTTATAAGCTTCTCGATTAAATTATGTTATAACTTCGGCAAATTCGGATAGCTGATGTGTAAAGCAAATTGGGTGAAGCTAAGGGATCTACGTAAATATTTTGAATATCTCTAGAGACTTGGATTACGGGTTTAAGACTGATTGGCAGATGGATGGAGGATTGTCTTATTTTTTGGTTTTTGACGTTATTACTGGAGATGTGTTGTAACTTATAGGGTGATGAACAGACATAGCTGCATTGAATTTTCTATCTTTCCTTCTTTTATTTTATTTATATGACACACATAAATCTGTATTAATAATATATAACAAGTTTATTTACTAAATATTTCTAATATTAATGGATTAGGACTGCCTCGGTGGCGCAGTTGTAATGCGTACGCGTTACGATTGAGGCTAACGCTGAGGTCTCTGGTTCGATCCCCGGGCCGGGTAAAGTGGTATTGAGATTTTCTATTATGAAATGCTCAGTATCAGCCCGGAGTCTGAAATTTCTGCCCGGTATGGCGAAAGGCTCGCCCCCTATCACATCGTGGCACGAAGATACGTTCGGCGAAATGTGGGTGTACTGGTTACACCTCTGCCTACCCCTTCGGGGATTACAGATGAGTGCGTACGTATATATGTATTCTAATATGAATACGGATTGGATGGATTAATATAATTGGAGTGTAAATGGGCCACCAAAGCCACAGCCCAAAGCCAACCTCATCTGCATGTGGTGCACTCTGCTGAGGTAATGGTGAAACTTGGTTCTCGTTGCGAGTTGTTGGGGCCAGATGGCGGGGAGCCCCATATCATAAAAAATACCGCTTACTATCAGGCAGGCTAATAAAAATACAGATATTATCTCTATACAAACACATAAGGTGGTAGGTCCCTCGTTTGCGAGAGGCCGGCTGGGTTAGTACCACCGCTTTGTCTATTTCTGCCGCCAAGCAACAGTGTGTAAGCACTGTTGTGTTCCGGTTTGAAGGACATTGAAGCCAGTGAAATTACTGGGCATTATGAGACTTTACATCTTATGTTTCGGCGTGACGAGCGCAGTTCAGTGTCATGCAGTGTTTTATTTAAAGTTCTGTGTGGCGTTGCTTCTGTTTATGAGCAGGCGTGGCGCTTACCATCAGGCGAACGTCCTGCTCGTCTCGTCATTCAAGCTAATAAAAAAAAAAACATAGCAAGACGTGCACGAATGACTTGAATTATCCACATTATACTAAAAAGACTTAGTAAAATATATACGAGAGATTAAAGTATGATGCCAACGAAGTCCGTGCAGCCTACCTCTGAAAAGAGTGATAATTAAATTTTCACAACACAATGTGAAAGCAAAATCCTTAAGACATAGATGTACTGAAAATGGAATCGCTGTCCTAATAAACAGCGTGTTGCACAATGGTGTGGTCGATTTAACATATAGGCCCTTACTTATAAACTTTTTAAGCACTACATATATACATTAGCACTTACGGCTGTAATCCCCGAAGGGCTAGGCAGAGGTGTAACCAGCACACCCACATTTCGCAGAGCTTATTCCCGTCCCATGATGTAATATGGGGCGAGCCTATCGCCATACCAGGCACAATTCCAGACTCCGGACTGATACTGATCATTTCGTAATAGACAAACCCAATATCACTTTTACCCGACCCGGGATCGAACCCGAGACCTAAGCGTCAGCCTCAATCGTAACGCGTATGCATTACAACTGCGCCACCGAGGCCGTCAGACAGTATAAGAAGTAAGATAGCATTATTTGTGTACGTACCTAGTATTCGTTACTATGTATTACATAATGTATCTGAGTGGTAGAGCCACGCTGTAGACAGTTTCGTCTACAGCATGAATGGGCTGGCTCGTCCGGGTCATTACCACTGTCTCACAGAAAACCGACGTAAAGTAGCAGCTTGCTGCTGCGTTTCGTACGGTGAGCGAGATATCCGGAGGCCCAAATTCCCCTCCCCTTCCCAATCCCTTAGTTATCCCTTTCCTTTAAGGTCGGCAACGCGCCCGTAAACTATTTTAGTATTGTGGGCGTACATGGGCGTTGGAGATCACTTACAATCAGGTGACTCACAAGCTCGTTTGCCGGCCTATACTATAAAAAAAATGTATTTAGCCCCGAGTGTGGTACAAATAGAATCCTAAGAATTAACTAATCGACAATTTATAGTTAATTGACACCTGTGGGTGGACAGTAATTCTTTATTTTAAATATGTCACATCTAGCTCTATCCTATATCCGCCCCCCTCAACAAAAGCAGCCTGGCGTAGCGGCGAAAAGACCAAGAGTTTTTAATATCATTTCATTTGTTCGAAGTTGACTTGGAGGGCCTCTTTCGACCGTTCATAGTATTCTTTAGTACCTACCACGTTATTGCCTTTATATCAATAATTTTGACTGCCTCGGTGGAGCAGTTGTAATGCGTACGCGTTACGATTGAGGCTAACGCTGAGGTCTCGGGTTTGATCCCCGGGTCGGGTACAGTGGTATTGGGTTTTTCTATTACGAAATGCTCAATATAATAATGCTCTCAGGGTGCTGCTGGGGTTACCGTGGCGCTTTAGTGCCTCTACAATGTCTGTGGAAGCGCACATTGATGGTTTCGCCGCCATTATAAGGAAAAAGTGCGCTTCTTTGTTGGATCGTCTTCGCGGAAGTACCAACACAATCCTGGGTGTATATAAGGACAGATGGGACTCTCCCATGGCTCCACATAAAAAAATTTAAATAAGTATAATACTTACTAATACTAGATATAAGTAAAAATTACTTATTACTTACTCTTAAAATTACTAATTACTAACACATATGGATATTGTCCGAAATATATATATATTATTACATATCATGATTATTAGAAACCAGTTAACAAGCAAGTGGGTCACCTGATGATCTCGACTGCCCATATCTCACTCACCGTACGCAACGCAGCAGCAAGCTGCTACTTTACGCCGGTTTTCTGTGAGACATGATGTAGACAAAAGTGTCTACAGCGTGGCTCTACCACTCATATCGCAACAAACATGTCACATTTCATGTAAATCCTCGTTCAAGTCGATCAGTCGTATAAATCCATTATCTGGTACTGACATCAATAAATATTTCCAGTCGCCCTGCAGAGATTCGGTTACGATATCGACACACGGATAACTAAACAAGCCTGGAATATATTTCATTGTGAGTTATATATTTTTATAGCTTTGCTCACAGCTCCGCAGTATTTTTATCAAAATAAATTATAGCCTGTATTACTCACTGATGGATCCTTCTTCGTGAAAGAGTTTTTAGAAAGTCTATTTTAGGGGATACTGTAATGCTAGTCTAAAGCCCGTATACAAAAACTAGACTTAAGTAAGCTCTTTGCACAGTGTCCAAAATTGTGTACATGATTGGTCTGTTTTGATTTAGCGCCAAAAACTAACCAATGACGTTTAGTGAAATCGTTACTATGCGTTCGTGCTCACTGTGAGGTCTCATAATAACGTTTATACGGGGATAAAATATTATACGCTACGCTTATGATAGTACTTTGTCTATTTATTTATTCGAAGTGTTACAGAAAGGTGTGGTCAAATTTAAGTGTCTTTACGTACACCTGACAGTAAGTGTTTATGTAGGTACCGGATCTTATCAAAATCTACACCTCCTAAAATTTTAACACTCGTTTATTAGGATCTATATAATATCAATTACATAAATGGAACGAAGTACGTGAGAATAGCAATATTAGAGTGAGACCAATGCTCAGCTGTTTATTATTTAGTGTTATCCAAAGTAACAAGTTAATCATTCGATAAAAAAGAAAATGCTGTATTTATGAAAGTCTAAATTATGAAGAAACTGAATCCTTAGTGGCAAAATAATGTAACTTCATTGATATCTTTTACGTATGTTTAGTTTTCTTTCTTTTTGTAGTTTTATTGTTTAATTATTATTCATTGGATTTGTATGTTTAAATAGATATAATTTGTGTAATTTTAATTAGATTATTTCTGTTTGTAAGGCTCACCATAAAATATTGTATTTCATTCTTATTTGGCAGCCCAAGATACAGGCTGTGCCTAGTTTGGGTGCCTCTGTTAAATTCCTATTAGTCCTTTATGTTTCTTAGTTTCAAGTTGTTTAGTATTAATTAGTATTAAGTGGTCATTCATGCCGATGGTTTAATAAATAAATAATAATAAAAAAAAAATGTCTTAGCAATACAATGGGATTTGGTACTAGGGGGGGAGTGAAATACTATCGTACTTAGACTATACGCTATGCGTTTCTATGTGTCTATGACGTTACTTAAATTTTACCACAGTTTTGTCTACGGTACGAATGGGCCGGCATAACTACTGTCTCATAGAAAACCGACGTAAGTAGCGCTTTGGTGCTGCGGTTCGTACGGTGAGTGAGATATCTGGGGACCCAAATCCCCTCCCCATGCCAATCCCTTTGCTTTAAGGTTGGCAACGCGCCCATGATTCTTTTGGTATTGTGAGTGTACATAGGCGTGGAGATTACTTACCAATGTGATCCAATTGCTCGTTTGCCGGCCTATGCTATAAAAAAGTCACGCTGAGAGGCGAAATGTCACAAGTAGTGACGCAGTTTATGTATCATATCATTATCACCCAACGGTTATCACCCAACGGTTCAAATTGTGGTTAACATAAATCAATAAGCGAAGAGGCTCAAAATCAGAGTTGCTAGCTCATAATTTTATTATCCATTCATACCGAATAAGCGAAGGTTTTAAAGCATGAATAAATTATATAAAATTTACCTTTCAAGGATGATAAATATTTTATTTTGTCGCTCTTGGTGCTTGATTCATAATATTTTGTTTGCGAAGTTATATTTGTGAATAAAATAGGGTTGAACCAAGGTAAATAGAAATTAGAAACAATAGTTTGTTAATTAACTCGTTGTTTCAATTTCAAGTGACTTCAATTCGATGCAAGCATTTCATTGACACCAAAGAGGTCATCAACCCTCGACAAAGGATTGTTACGAATTTGATTTATTATATTTTATTTATTTAAAAGTTCGCAAAATCTTACTTCTGCCGGACCATCAAGCTGTGGAATAGTTTGCCGGCACACGTGTTCCCTCCTTCCTATAATATGGGGTCTTTTAAATGGAGTGTGAAGAAGCAATTAGGCAGGCTGGCATGATTTTGGCGACCTACGATAGACACATCGTCTGTCATTGGTCGACAGTTCTTTTGGATTGCGCTACACTTACCATCAGGTGTAGCGTAGTCACTTTTTTTTTCTTTTTTTTTAATAGCATTGGCCGGCAAACGAGCAAGTGGGTCACCTGATGGTAAGTGATCTCCACCGCCCATGTACACCCACAATACTAAAATAATCATGGGCGCGTTGCCGACCTTAAAGGAAAAGGATAAGTAAGGGATTGGGAAGGGGAGGGGAATTTGGGCCTTCGGATATCTCACTCACCGCACGAAACGCAGCAGCAAGCTGCTACTTTACGCCGGTTTTCTGTGAGACAGTGGTAACGAACCGGACGAGCCGGCCCATTCATGCTGTAGACGAAACTGTCTACAGCGTGGCTCTACCACTCTAACTACACTCTACACTCTCGGTAGTCACTTTGCCGGGCTAGGATAAAAAAAAATTGAAATCTAATTTAATAGTGTGCTTAGTTCTTACCTCTTACAACTAAGCTGTCAGCAGAGTGTACCACGTGCAGGTGAAATTCAAAAATTCAATTCAAATTCAAATTCAAATATGAATTTGAATTAAATTAAAATAAAAAAAATTTAAAGCTAATTTAATAGTGTACTTAGTTCTTACCTCTTACAACTAAGCTGTCAGCAGAGTGTACCACGTGCAAGTGAGATTGGTTTTGGGGTTAAGATATTGGTGGCCCACTTACACACATTCGGTCCCTGTTATTAGTGGTACACTATATTCGTCTCTATTTTTTAATGCTATTAAAAAATATCTCATCCCAAACAACAGTGTATTTTGTTTAGTGTATTTTGACGATGCTATCTATACATTTTTTTGTCTACCTCTGTTTCTTTAGACTTTTATAAAGTAGCGGGTACAACATGGTCTCGAACAGCAAAGAATAGAATAGAATGGAGATCTTTAGAGGAGGCCTTTGTCGAAAGACAAGTTGAAGCATAACACTACCGTTTGCCGAACTAAAATAGTTAATAGTACATATCATTAAATAGTGATTAGTATAAGAGTTAAAAACTAATTAGTTAACAATAAAAGTTCTAGCCATATAAGAAACTTTGTAATTTAAACTAAGAAATCAGCAATAAAGGCTTTTTATTTTATTTTTTTATTTATGTTTTATATTTATTTTATTTTATTTTATTTATTTATTATGTATACATTAGTTGATATGATTTCTATACATAAGTTTCTTTATATTGTACTGACTTTATAAGCGCTATTTTAATTGCCTACATGATTAATAAACTATTTAATTTCATTTAATTTCAAAAACGTACGCTAAATTTAAACTTAATGTCTCGATTTAGAAATACAGTACATACATACATACGCACTCACGCCCGTTATCCCAGAAGGGGTAGGCAGAGGTGTAACCAGTACACCTACATTTCGCCGAGCGTATCTCCTTCCCACGATATTATAGGGGGCAAGCCTATCGCCATACCGGGCACAAATTCGAGACTCCGGGCTGATACTGAGAATTTCGTAATAGAAAAACCCAATACCGCTTAGCCGACCCGAGACCTCAGCGTTGGTCTCAATCGTAACGCGTACGCATTACAACTGCGCCGCCGAGGCAGTCACAACAGAAAATGTAGAATGTGTGTGTGTGTGTAGAAATAGAGTACATAATAGAATTTGCTTCATTTCATGTTGTCGCTACAGCACGATGCCGTCGGAACGTTCGTTCATGCGCTTCCATAAATGGATTCATTTCAACGGTAAGAGTTTTATAAATATAAAAATCGGTGCACTTTAAAATTGCATGAACATGCGATGGTTATGATTTATAAAGGGGTAGACCCACGCTGTAGATACTTTTGTCTACAGCATGAATGGGCCGGCTCGTCCGGGTCGTTACCACTGTCTCCCAGAAAACCGGCGTAAAGAAGAAGCTTGCTGCTGTGTTTTGTGCCGTGAGTGAGATATGCGGAGGCCCAAATCCCCCTCCCATTCCCAATTCCTTAGTTATCCCTTTCCTTTAAGATTGGCATCGCCCCATAATCCTTTTTGTACTGTGGGCAGACATGGGCGGTAGAGATCACTTACCATCAGGTGACCCACTTGCTTGTATGCCGAAAGTATTGCCTATACTATAAAAAAAATTAAAAAGATGACAGCCTCTGTGGCACAGTGGGCGAGTAACCGGCGAGAGGCTGCGGGTTCGATTCCCGCACTGAGATAAAATGTTTGTGTGATCCACATATATTTACTTCAGGTCTACTATTATAAATGTGTAAATTTGGATGTTTGCGAGTTTGTGAATTTGGATGTTTGTTAGTCCATCACGCCTTAACAGCTGAACAATTATGAATGAAATTTAAAACTGAGGTAGGCTGTGACCTGGATTAGGACATAGGATAGTTTTTATCCCGTGAAAGGCCGTTCAAGCGGGCGGAGCCGCGAACAAAAACTAGTTAACAATAATTTGTACACGTAACTTACAGAAGTCAGAGGAGGTCTTCCTATTATTCCATACATTTTTATATCGTATCTCCACACAAGGTCACCTAATTTCTTTGATTCGCGAAAACGTGCCAATAATAACAAATATACGGACATCGGAGCAGTACCAGAGGCGAAGACCCTTCCGTTACATAAATTCGGATAAACTTTTATCAATATGATATCGATATTAAATTCCATTGAACCTTGAATACTAATGTTTGTATTATTTGAGTTCAGGGCCTGAGCAGCGAGTTGCGACGAAAGTTGACTGATTTTAATATTGTACCAATATTTTATATTTTTAAAAAAGGTGTGTTATAAATTTGACATTTATGTCTGTGGCATTAGAGCGCCTAAACGAATCGACTTATTCCCTCGTACACGACCAGCTTGTCCGTTTGCCGAGCTCTGCTATAAAGAAAAACAATTCTGGGCAAATCATGTCTAATGTCATTCATCAAATCAAAGTCAAAATTTAAATAAGAGAAACATTGAGCTATATATACAATACTAGCATTTCCGCCCGCTTGAATAGACTTTTCCGAAATAAAACGTAGCCTATAACCGTCTCCAGGGTCCCATCTATCTCTACATCATAATTCATCAAAATCGGTTCAGTGATTTAGGCGTGAAAGCGTAACAAACAAATAGATAATTTTTCTTTTTTTCATAAAAAATATCCTATGTTACTTCTTATACCTCCCAAGAATATGTGTACAAAGTTTCGTGATGAGCGGTTAAGTAGTTTTCGCGTGAAAACGTAACAAACAAACTTACATTCACATTTATAATATTAGTATGATGTAACTAGGGGGGCAATGTTGTCCGCGTCCGTAGGATATACCAGCTTTCCAAGGCCCACCTTACACGTGCTCCCCGGGTGGTGCAAAATGGGCAACAACGCCGAGTCACAGGCGGCGGTAAAAAAAAACCTGTCCACAGGCTCTCACAAGCCTCGGAGAACTAAATCCCTCCAGAAAGTGTGACCATGGCATAGCGATGAGGCAAGGCATATGGAAATAGGCCTCAAAGGGTATACACTGGGATCCTATAGCAGTGTATAGCCAATTTCCTGCATCCAATGCCTCCTGCCGGTCGTATCGGATATCCGATCCATCGGCAACGGGAAGTAGGGGACGAGAGGATGGACATGCACCTGCGCAACTGTTTATCCACCTAAAATATGTTCACGCGCTGATGACCCCCTGGCATTAATCTGGATTTCATCTACGCGCGCATGTCAGAAATAATAATTGACAGGGTGTCGCCGTTGACGGATGCGTCAAGGAGGACATCATCATCATGATGTAACAAAAACGCTGGTGGGTGTTTTAACTGTGATATCAGAATCGATATTCAAACGTAATGAAAAAACTCGCATACGAAAATGTGATTTTTATAATCATATTTATTTTTTAAACTTTTATTAATTTATTGTTTTAAACTGTATTTCGATTGATTACCTCTGTAAGAGCGATTACTTAGAGTCTGACCGAGATAGCATGTTGCGGCGTCCACGTACATCAAACGTGCCGCGCTCCCGGCTTTGTCAATACACCTAGAAATTCAGATGTATTTTTTTTATTATGTTAATTTTGTAAGTTACCTGCGTAAGCATAATACCTCGCTTCTGTTTTTTTACTATTTTTATTAAGCTATTTATATCTTCACGACCCAGAAAGGGCCAACAGGGTTTTTGTTACATATTGTATATACCTTTAATCTTTCGAAAAAATAACCATTTAGCAATTAGCGGAGTTATGCGTGGTTCATACAAAAGTAAAAATAAACAATTAAAGGCATCGAATTGAGAGCCGGCTTGGTTTTTTTCCTCGGATTGATACTGTTGAGAATTATGGAGACGCGCAAGGTTCTAACATTAATACTCAAGATACTAAACTCATAAAGAACTAAACCCATTTATACCTTCATAGGCACGTGAGACAGCGTGTCTTTTGTTTGAAAATTGAAATTAATTCAACCGCCAGCTTTTGTTTCAAAATGAGTAGGCGCTATCAACTCTTTGGCGAACCCTTTGTGTTAGTTTTAGAAGCGCGGCGTACACTGGAACAGGTTTTAAAACTAACCTTCACCCATGACGTCTGGAGACTATCCTCGTATACACAAACATTCTATATATTATTATATAGTCTATATCTATAGATAGAGGTCCATAGTGCTCGCGAGCGCTTAGTGGCGATTTCTGTACATGTGATTGGTCCATTTTTGGCGCTAAACAAAAACCGACCAATCGTGTACACAGATTACACTTAGCATAGAGATCATTTAAGTGTACGAAGGACTATCCAGTATTTAGAAACGTACGGATTACAACTGCGCCAGCGAGGCAGTACACTTCATATACAATGCATAAAGGCGGACTTAATGCCAAAGGCATTCTCTACCAGTCAACCTTAGGGTGATGCAGAGATGAACAAAGTAGGTGCAAAAAAAGGCAGATACTTATTTAAATACAGTTTTCTGTGAGACAATGGTAACAACGCGGTCGAACCGGCCCATTCGTGTTGTAGCCACTCATAAATGTGTAAATGAGTCTGATTGCTATTATGGCTTTATGTTTCGGGCTGAATAATCACGACCCATACATACATCTAACTTATACAAGCCAGTTTTAAGTGTGTTATAGCATTAATATATGTAAATATAGCAAAGGGTTGACGCATGATGCTGATTAATTATTGTACACAAGTGATTAAAATGACGATACGGCTTTTGCGAAATTGCTAATGGGAAAGTGGAATCAATCAATAATGTTATATTCGTATAACTTATGAGAATGAACTGATGGATTAAGCTGTATAACAAGGTAAGGTACGCGAGAGGGGATCTAGTTTGGTACCATCGCTATATCGCCAAGCAGCAGTGCTTAAGCACAACTGTGTTTCGGTTTGGACATGTTTGGAGGACATTGAAGCCAGTAAAATTACTAGGTATTATGAGATTTCTCGGGGTGAACTTAGTCCAGTCCATGCAGTGTTTTATGAATGGATTAAGCCGTCTACAAGGTGGTAGGTCCCATTTATGCGAGAGACGGTCTTGATTGCTATACCAACGCTATATCACTAAGTAGCAGTGCCTAAGCACTGTTGAAGATATTGAAGCCAATGAAATTACTGGGCATTTTAAGATTTAACAATTTATTTATCGGGGTTACGAACGCAATACAGTGCCATGCAGTTTTTTGTGATTAGTTCTGTATAATGCTGTCTATTATGAGCCGGCGTGGTGCTTACCATAAGGCATATTACTTGCTTGTTTCGTCATTCAAACTAATAAAAGTAGAAAATACACATAAAATATATCATATTTGTAGACGGTTAATAAATATGGATTAATATTATTTTCTCCAACTTTTTATTACAAATATACGCTGAATAAACAATTGTTAACTTATCCGAGACATCAAATTCCCAGAGCTGTTTGTTTTCAAAACAAATGACACTCCACGATATCCTTTTGTTGGAAAATAACTTTTTATCTTATAAGTTTGAAGCCTTTAATACAGAAAAAGTGCTTGAGTATTTTTGTTATGGCCACTGCTGCCTAAGTATAACACAGAAATAGGTATGTTCTGTGACCACAGCATATCTTAAGGTATATCCACACCTTCGTGACATTTCGCCGGACCGAGAGGCTTGGCTGTCACACGGACTTATAGATGAACATACCAAGCTAACTGTGAATTGAAGAGTGTCGTGTTTGCTCCAGTATTGCGATTTTATGCATAATCATTAATTCCGAGCGACATTTTAGGCGATATGACACACATATTTCAAATTACTTCGTTTATTTTCAGCCAAATTCGAGAAATTATTAAAGTGACTTTCAGTATACCAAATAAAATATAACTTCAATGTCAGCATCATTTCTTTAAAAAAAATCGTCTGGATATCTATGAACAGTGAAATTGTATACCCACGATCTATTTCTACCCACGATCTGTCGAATTAGACATGTTAATTTGTTTGTTTTGTGGATGAAGAATTATTTTCCACTAACTGAGTAGTTAACTAAACATCCACTAGCCACTGTATAGCAAAACTTACACACTAGCGGCGGGTCCAATCCACCAAATCTAGGGATAATTCCACGAAGTTGGGAATACTGTATATAGGTATTTCCATTTTCTGCCATTTCACGGTTAACTTGGTACATCTATACTAGGCTAATATAGACGGGTATTGTAATATGCATTTTCATTTAGCCATGACTTAAAATAAAAAACAAAAGAAAAAAACACCGAGACAAATGTTTGTGTAATCCTTACTGCAAACTTCGACTGAAATATCAATTTCCTAATCTTGAATCGTCTTTTACTTTCCGGACTTACAATAGCTCATTAGCATCAATATATGCGAGCTAAGCCGTTCCCAAAACTAGAAATAGGTAATCTAATGGACTCTATAAACCCAAAGGCGTTAGTCTAAAATGGTGTAATTCCTAACCGACGGCCCTAATCCCTTTGTGAAACGGAATTTACTTGAGGTCCGCCACATTGAGTCTTCGACGTGGCGTTTTTCGTATCTACATAGTTAATCTTAATTACTAGAAAATAGGGACAGTGGGGTTAATGGGTATTGCATTTAAATGGCCGATAAATATCCAGATTATGTTGTTAATGTACAAAAACGCCCCAATGTAGTCTTTAAATGAGCCTAATTTTATATAAACTAGTGCTCTAGTAAGGCTGTGCTCGGAATGGTAATAGGGTTGCCCCATAATGTCATAGGATGGAAAAGTAACTCTGCAAAACAGGGGTGCTTTAGTCACACTTTTGCCTACCCCTTCGGGGATACAGGTTTATGTTATGTGTATAAGCGCTTGTTTCACCTAGATTCTAGAATATAGATATACAGTATGTAAAAATCCCCTGTTGGCCCTTTTTGGGTCGTGAAGATAGACATATAGACAGATAAAAATAGTTAAATTAAAATAATAATAAACAGAAGCAAGATATTATCCTTACACAGGTAGCTTAGAAAAATGAACATATTTAAAAAATGTTATTTTCACCTGAAAAGTGATGAACTGACTGATGTGACGTAATGACGATGGCGGGCGCGCACGCGGCGCGGCGTAGCGCATTTGCACTGCACGTAGACTCCGCAACTTGCTATTTCGCTCTGTAATAATCAATCGGTAATCAATCGAAATACGGTTTACTGACAATAAAATAATTAAAGTAGGTATAAAAATTCAATATGATTATTTTTATAATCTCAGTTTTGTATGCGAGTTTTTCATTACGTTTGAATATCGATTCTAATATCACAGTAACGCCCAACAGGGTTTTTGACATTTAGGTTTTACATTTATGCGCTAACTATTCACGTGATATTTACCTAGGTCTAATTTCTACGCTCGTAATGTAAACCCGAATGAAAATAAAGGTGACTTGCGTAATACAATAGTTACTTTCCGAAATGGATTAATGGTTGTTGACGCATTACAAAAAGCGGTATAGACGGCCTAATGTGCTCTTTGTGGGAAAAAGGGTCTCGTGATTTTTGCCACATGCGGTCATTCGCTCAAATTCACTTACAAGCTGACAAAGTGGTCATAAAAACATTTTATATGTGTACTTTTTTATAGCATACGAGCAAGTGGGCTACCTGATACTGATAGTAAATGATCTCCACCGAACATCCACAATTATAGTGAAAACAACATCTAAATCCGGTTCGTAGAAATAATCTGAGAAACAGAAATATAAAGGTAGTTTATTTACATACGAGTATATCCATGGAAATAAGTATATACAGTATGTAACAAAAACCCTGTTGGCCCTCTCTAGGTCGTGAAGATAGACATATAGACAGCTTAATAAAAATAGTTGAATTAAAAAAATAAATAAATAGAAGCGAGATATTATCCTTACATAGGGAACTTAAAAAATGAACATATTTAAAAAATGTTATTTTCATCTGAAAACTGATGAACAGCTGACTGATGTTACGTATTGATTAAAACGGGTGTACACGCGGCGCGGCGCGTTTGAGGCACGTAGACGCCGCAACTTGCTATCTCGCTCTGGCTCCGAGTCATCGCTCTTACAGAGGTCATCAATCGAAATACGGTTTACAAACAATGATTAGTATAAAAAATAAATATGATTATTTTTTTAGTCTCATTTTCGTCGTTTGAATATCGATTCTGATATCGCGGTTAAACGCCCAACAGGGTTGTTATTACATATTCTAAATGATTAAATCCGAGATATTGCTTGATCTTTTGTAGTACGCGCCATTATACTCATATATCATAAAGGTAACATAAAATATTACTCCGAACTATCACATGAGTAAAATCTATTTTAAAATATTTTATCTCCTTCAATGGTGCCGTTGCAAGAGAGCAGCGAAAGGGGCGACCACCCAGGGGGAAAATATATTAAACTGCTACTACTTACTAGATATGCTGATATCGATACATCGATGTTATTTCTGCGAAGTATCGATATGTTTGGCATTTTTTTCTTGGTACGACAAAGTGACTAAACCGAATCTGGTGGTAAGCATGGTGCAGACCAAATAGAATATAACCATAACGTTGAGTGTAGACCACATATAATGTCGATTGTCATGAGATGATTCGTGAATTGAATGAATTATACCGGCTTGAAATTACTGAATGTACATCCCTGGAACAAGGCCACTTTTGGTTTTGAAGTCAATTTGGGTACAAAAGTGAATTAAACTGAAAGATCAGCACTAGTCCGCGAAATTTTATTTCATTCTGTTTTTTTTAAAACATGAAAATTATATTTTTCTCAGATTAGTCATTTTATACATTCATTAACTCTAGAAGCAATATTTAGGTACAGAGGGGCGAGCACGAATAACTTGCGAGAACGTATTCGTATAGAAATGTCAAAAAAAAATTTGAATCTTCACACAAATGCTAGCGTTCTCGATTCGAATACTTATTCGTAAGTTGTTCGTGCTCGCCCTTCAGTTTTCATTGTTATTATTCCGTAAATACTCGTACATGGTGATTAATTGCGCAAAATGATTTTTATCCATATTTAATCGTAGGAACAAGCTGCAATTTTTAAAAACCATACAATAAAATTAATTACGCGTGCTAGTGCTGATCTTTCACCTTAAGTATGCTCCGATCAGCTTACCTAAATTTCATTTCGTAATATCGATATTTTTGCCAATATCTATTTTTAATTTTGATATGATTACAGATATTTTTATCATGTACCTATCATTTATTTATTTATTATTAAAAACTATATTTTTCCAACAGCATCCTCCTGTCCTGGTCCCAATTCTATTTGGAGTCGCCGCAGTATAATTTCTTCTTCCATACATATCTATCAGGTGTCGTCTCTTCATTCACCCATTTTGCTTTCATGTCACTCACACACTCCATCTACCTTTTCTTTGGCCTTCCTCTACCTTTCCACCCATCAACATTCATCACTTACTAACCCACATATGGTTCCTCTCTTCTCATAACATGCCCATACCAAGACAGGCGTTTTCCTTTCTTCTTATCCATTATACATGCTCCCCTCTAACTCCCTCTAACGTGCTTATTCCTGACTTTTTTTAATAATAAATCGATACCTATTAAAATATCGATATGTATATCGAAACTTTCGACTTCACTATTACCAGTGTGCTTTTACTAGTATGAAATGCGGAGCTCTACTTATAATGGAAGTTTTGTACGCTCTTTAGATGTCCAGTTTAAATTGACTCACCGCCGTTTTCAAAGCCTTTTGAGCTGCTGAAGTTAAAACTAAAGTAAATTTGAAATTTTCCGACGTGTGTGGGTTTTTACGGAGCATTATTTTGTAGTGATTTTTGCAGCTAAATTGTGTGGTGCTTAAAAATAAAGCGTATTTAAAAAAAAAGAAGAAAAAAACGACCTAAAAAAAAGGAAGTTCTCAATTTGACTGTATTTATACACACTCGCCTGAAATTCCCGAATAGGTAGGCAGAGGTGTAACTAGTACACCCACATTTCGCCGAGCTTATTTGCGTCCCATCATGTCCTAGATGACGAGCCTGTCACCATATCGGGCACAATTCCAGGCTCCGGGCTAATAAATCAAATCAAATCATTTATTCTGTAAGTTGGATCATAAATGATGATGAGCAAGTTCTTCCCACTTGTCACACGATATACTACATGATGTTAAGTGGCGCTTGAGGACATCTTTGTATCGCAAAAACTGGCCTCTAGGCTTCCGCTTTACCTGAGCGAGCTCTGAGAAAAACACTAGTTTTGGGAGTCCTCCATACATTTTTTTTTTTTTTTTATGGCATAGGCCGGCTAACGAGCAAGTGGGTCACCTGATGGTAAGTGATCTCCACTGCCCATGTACGCCCACAATACCAAAATAATCATAGGTGCGTTGCCGACCTTAAAGGAAAGAGATAATTAAGGAATTGGGAAGGGGAGGGGGTTTGGGCCTCCGGATATCTCACTCACCGTACGAAACGCAGCAGCAAGCTGCTACTTTACGCCAGTTTTCTGTGAGACAGTGGTAATGACCCAGATGAGCCTGCCCATACATGCTGTAGACAAAAGTGTGTATACACCGCACCACTTAAGTTGAGTTTAATGTTTTACTTATACATACTGTGGCGATAACTCAGCGGGGCTACGGACTGTCGAGACGAAAGTCGCAGGTTCGGAACCAGCCACAAGAACAACTATGAATTTTCTAAAATTATGTTAGGATGTTAGGAAATATCGGGAGGAAACCTGCATACCTGCGAATTCTTTATAAGAATTTTTGAGGTATATGAAGTTTGCCAACTCGTATTAGGCCAACGCGATGGGCAAAGGCCTAACTCCTTTTATTAATAGAAGGAGCCCAGCAGTGGGACAGTTTAATTTACGCCTGATATTATATTACACGTCGTTACTAAGATAAGTATTCATCCTTCCTATCTACCCCATAAGTAATTATACATATTATAAATAATTGACAGAGACATTCGATCAAAATGCAAAACAGCGCGGGTTCGAGATCGGGCGAGGTAAATTGAATTACAACGTCGCGTCGTCGTGCCTCCGTGTCGCATCTAGCTATTTTCGGTGTAGCAGTTACATTACTCAATTTCGTTTATTTGCAATACGACTGAGATAATATTTTCAAAATGTTATTTTTACACATTGCATAGCCCAGTGGTAAGTGATACGGACAGTCTGAACGAAAGTTGCAGGTTCGAAACCAGTCCCAAGAGCATAACTTCTGACTTTAATTCTAAGATATGTGTGTATGTAATATATAATCTGGGTGTCTTCAAGTCGCGAGTGAATCGTTTTTTGCTAGGCAAGCGTAATTCATCTTAGGCCACATCATCGCTTACCATCAGGCGTGATAGTGCCCAAACGCGAGCCTATACGTATAAAAAAAAAACATTAAATGCTATTAATAATTATCGCTTGCTTCACCGGCGAAGGAAACATACTAGTAGTTAGGAAACCTGCATACCTGAGAAGTTCTTCATTAGAATTTCGAAGGTATGTGAAGTCTGCCAACCCGCATTAGGCCAGCGTGGTGGACTAAGGCCCAAACCCTCTCATTCAGTAGAGGAACTCCGTATCCAACAGTGGGATTTAAATTAAATGGGTAATAAAAAAAAAACTGGATGTCGCTTCAACGGTTTATTTTTCAAAGCGGCGCCTATTACATAATATGTCCCATTGGTTGGCAAGGGCCTTCTCTACTATGAAGATGGATTAGGCCTTTCTTAAAGAATAAACAGTCACAATCAAAAAGTGCTCTCCAAAAACATTGTCCAAATTTGCTAACCTAAGCAGTCTGACCGAAATACGCGTGTCTCAGACAGATAAAGCGATGAGTCATGAAAGGAGGCTGCCAATAACAATGCAATGAATGAGGTACTTAGAACCCAGTGTCGGGGATTTATTCCTTTTGTATAAGTTATAATGATTTAATGTCTTTCTAAACAAGGTCTTCAGAAACAAGCATGTGTATTTCAAAACTCTAAGAATATAATAATAATACCAGCCCTGTATTAGATACGTCCCACTGCTGGGCACGGGCCTCCTCTACTGAATGAGAGGGGTTAGGCCTTAGTCCACCACGCTGGCCTAATGCGAGTTGGCTGACTTCACATACCTTCGAAATTCTTATTAAGAACTTCTCAGGTATGCAGGTTTCCTCACGATGTTTCCTTCACCGTTAAAGCAAGTGATAATTAACTATAAATACACACATAACTTAGAAAAGTCAGAGGTGTATGCACTTGGGGCTGGTTTTGAACCTGCGACTTTCGTCTCGACAGTCCATACCACTCCCCGCTGAGCTATCACTGCTTCATTAAGAATATGAATGTCCATAAATATAATGATAAAATAATTATATTTTTGAATATTTTCAATCACAGTTCTTCTTCTTCTTCCACCTGCCTTTATCCCACTCGCAGTGGGGTCGGCGCAACATGCTTTTTAACACGTTATTAAAAGATTTGGCTTGTAGTTTTTACGACCGCCTGTATGCTGTACGCCTGTCTGACATGAACCCCTCTGGGGAGATATTTTCAATTACATTTATTAGAAGAAAAATCACTAAAAGTAAGGACATGTAAATATAATATTGCTTCTTAAAATTTTAATTGTACCCATAGTCTAGGGCAGTCTAGGCAAAGTAAAATAAGTATGAAATTGTACTACGTGTACTGCACAAGGACGTTGTTAGACTTTGTGCGGTGGGTCGATGGTCTAAGAATACGAATACCCTATCTCTGCCTCTCCCAACACCCCCTTAACTTTCCCGACGAGTTTATAGGAAACAACTGAGTTACTTCGAGCAGTTACCTATAGATGACGAGCAGTTACCTACCTGACTACCTGACTGCCTCGGTGGCGCAGTTGTAGGTAATGTGTACGCGTTACGACTGAGGCTAACGTGAGCTTCTTTCTTTCTTCTATTACGAAATGCTCAGTATCAGCCTAGAGTCTGGAATTTGTACTCGCCATGGCGATAGGCTCGCCCCGTATCACATCATGGGACGCGAATAATTTCGGTGAATCATGAGTGTACTATTTACACATCTGCCTACCACTTCAAGGACAGAGGCGTGAACATAAGTATGTTCAATACACACAAGTTCATTAATAATATCCGCTGCGATGTTGTCGTACAATATTATTGCATTAAAAGAACACCAAAGTTCCATTTACGCTTGAGACTTCAACGTTTCTGCATCAGTTTATTCATAACCTAAAGGTCAAATAATAAACAAATAAATAACGTATTCATAAGTAATAACATTTCAGAGGGGCTAGCACGAATAACATGCGAAAATGTATTCGTATAGAAATGTAAAAAAAAAAATTACTTCATAAAAAAGTAAAGTAAACTTCAAATAAGTAAGTTGTTCGTACTCGCCCCTCAGATCTTAATAACTCCAGAAACATTATGTTATTTTTTTATGAAATTTTGGATTTTAGTTGTTTTATGGACCCGTATTAGACATGCAATATTTCAAGTGTGTAAGTCTTCTAGGTTTTGATTTTTAGGAAGGTAAAAAGTAGCTCGAAATGGTTCGTGTAAATATACACACCCCCGGTGCCTCGCCTGAACTTGGCTTGACACACGTCGTGTGTCTAGATACATCCCTGTTGGGTGACAGTTTTGTCTACAGCATAATAAGGTATGGGTAATCGGGATTTTCCCCGCGGGGGAAAAAATGTTAACTTCCATAGACATGTAGATAGCGCGAGAAAAAGAGTCGTCAAAGTTATAATAAGGCATTATGTTAAGCGCGTAGAACTTCAAGACCCATAGTCGATGAGACCATTTCAATCTTAAGAGAACATAATACAAAAGAAATAAAAGTAAGTTGCAAAGGACAATAAATAATACCGGAATCACAAAAAGCTCTCAGCTAAACTATAAAACTAAATAGAGAATAATTTTAGCCTTGGGGTACCTAGGTTTTGGGTAGAGACACAAAGGAGTAGACGCGAGAGGGGATTTTTTATGTAATCGTAGAGTGTTACTTATTTTTAGTTGAGCCTCTCATTGTAGTTCGTTGGCACTCATTTGATAGACGTAAGCTATATTTTAGCTTTAGAGTAACTGCTTATAGAAACTAAGTACTCGCAAGAAATTTACGCCGTTCTATTGGAGCCATATATGTCTCCAAACCACGATCGCCCTTATTACGGAATAAGCAAATATGTTGACATACCATATGTTTATGACTCTCATTTATAAATAAATGTATGAAACACATTTTGCCCATCTACAAATAACCACATTTTTATGAAACAACAAAATTTCTTATGCGCTTGTGTTCGTGATGTTGCAAGGAAACACATCACACTTAGCGAATTTTCAGCTTACGATTGTAAGTATGTGTTGTTTGGACATCAACTTTCTGGAAGTAGTTATTCTAAGATTTTAGTTAAGTTTAGTTCGTGACAATAGAATTTACACTATTACCACTTTTCATTTAATTTTATTTCACAGCGTAAATGGTGCCTTGCACTTACTACCGACTCAGAAGCAATGCAACGAACGATAACTAATGTATTAAGTTGCACTCAACTACAAGTTTATGAAACCATAAGTGGTCAGGGCTGCGAACACAATCAAATTACCAATCTGCAGGCACTCACAACCACTTTTGCTTGACCTTCCGACGCCGCAGGACTGGGACATAATGCTTACACACCCAGTGAAGAAACTTATTGACAGCAACATTATCAAAGTGGTAGAGCCACGCTGTAGACAGTTTTGTCTACAGCATGAATGAGCCGGCTCGTCCGGGTAATTACCACTGTCTCACAGAAAACCGACGTAAAGTAGCAGCTAGCTGCTGCGTTTCGTATTGTGGACGTACATGGGCGGTGGAGATCACTTACCATCAGGTGACCCACTTGATGGTTTGCCGGCCTACACCACAAAAAAAAATTGCAAGTTCACAAATAACACAAAATACTGTAGACTTTTGTCAAACACTCCCTTCTAGAATGATACTAGGTACGTATAGTTCAGCAAAATACGGAATTCCAGAAAACACTCTGAAGTTACATCTTAAGGCGTATAAAATCAAAGGCAAGATTATTATCGAAGGCAAGACTAATTTATAAATATCTGTATTGCTACATAAATAAGTAATTTTTCCCAGAAATGATCGATTGCCGCCTTTGCTCCTGCACGACTCGTGTATTAAGATTAGCCGCAACGAATTCATAAAATAACAAAATAATTCTAAAATTCTTTTCGTAAGTAAATAGACTATACTACCACAAATAACTATAAATAGTTCAAAAGGAGCTTAGAAGTCGGTATTGAACTTATTTTTTATTATTTTATTACCTAGCTTGAATGACGAGACGAGCAGGTCGCTTGCGTGATGGTAAGCGCCACGCCTGCTCATAAAAAGAAGCAACATCACATAGAACTTTAAATAACAAAGCTCTGCACGACACAGGACTGCGCTCGTCACTCCAAGACATAAGATGTTAAGTCTTATAATGCCTAGTAATTTCATTGGCTTTAATATTCTTCAAACCAAAACACAAAAGTGCTTACACACTGCTGCTTTGCAGCAGATATAGACAGAGCGGTGGTACGAACCCAGACGGCCTCTCGCATGCCAGGGACTTAACACCTTGTATAATTAATTACCTTTATATAGTGCAGAAATTCCTATTTTAATGCTAATAGATTTACAAACATTTGGATTAGACTTATACTTACTTTCTACCAACCTGGAATTATCTTGGCTTAATACCAGGATCCGTCTTCCCATCATGATTTGACGGTGAATTAATATTATGTTCGGCGACCCGCCGTCTGACCTCCACAACCCGCAACGGGAACCAAGTTTCGCTATTGCCTCGTCCGTTAATCAGCAGAGTATACCACGTGTAGGTGAGGTTGCCTTTGGGCCTGAGATGTTGGTGACCCACTTACACAGCTCTCACTCTTATACTTCCATTCAATCCTACTAATATTTGATGTCCCTCGCCTTTAAGGTCGGTAATGCATCCATGACTTTTCTTGTATTGTGGGCTGTTCATGGGTGGTGGAGGTAACTTGTTTTACAAAGTCCTATGGTCCGTTGCTGCGTGAAATAATTTTAATACAGTTAAGGTCACGCCCCTATCGCCTAAGGGGCACGTAAAGGTGCAACTACGTTTCGCCGAGGTTATTGCCGTCGCATGATATGATAATAGGCGAGCTCATCGCCATACCGGGCTCAAATTCCAGTCCCAGGCAATTAGTGTGTGATACTAATCACAATTTGTGTTTAAGTTTTTCATTCCAGTTATTCTAGTTAAGGGAATTGGAATTGGATTGGATATAAAATAATAATAATAGCCCTGTATTGTATACATCCCACTGCTGGGCACGGGCCTCCTCTACAGAATAAGAGGGGTTAGGCCTTAGTCCACCAAGCTGGCCTAATGTGGGCTGGCAGACTTCACATACATTCGAATTTCTTATGGAGAACTTTTGAGGATTGTAGGTTTCCTCACTATGGTTCCTTTAGTGTTAAAACATGCGATAATTTCCAATTAATACACACGTATTTCAGAATATCAGAGTTGCTCTTGGGGTTGGCTTATAGTTTAAGTTTGATTTATGATCCATGAAAAATAATATATTACATATAATTTATATTATTAAGTATAATTAATATAGATAAATTTATTGAAAATAGCGACGAAATAAGTTTACAATATTAACTAAAACAGAACTCTCCAAACTAGAGTTAGATATTGTCATAAGTTAAGAGTTGATCAAAGCGCGAGATGAATTTTCGCTGATTAAACTTAGATTGGAATCTTTGTGCGTTATCAAGACTACGTAATTAGTTCTCTGCTTATGACCTACTGAAAATGAAGAGGTGCCCTGTCTGACACTCTTGAGTGTAAAATCCATAATATAGTTTGTAAAGAAGTTTTACATCGGACTTAAAAAAAAGACATGAAAAGCAGCGATAGCTCAGTGGGAAGTGGTACGGACTGTCGAGAGTAAAGTCGCAGGTTCAAACCCAGTCCCAAGAGCGAACACCTCTGACATTTCCAAGCTATGTGTGTATTAATTGTTAGTTATCGCTTGTGTTAACGGTGAAGGAAACATCGTGAGGAAACCTGCATACCTGAGAAGTTCTTTTACAAGAATTTCGAAGGTACCTACGTGAAGTCTGTCAACCCGCATTAGGCCGGCGTGGTGGACTAAGGCCTGACCCGTGTATAATACAGGGCTAGTAAAAAACAAACAAAAACGGACTTAATTTTAATAAGAGAATCTGACAAATTAGCAAGTGAGACATATAATGTTATGTGATCTCCGCACATGGATATCCACAATAGCAAAAGAATCGCGTTGCCACCGGAAAGGGATTATACTTATTTATAGTTATCGTGGGGACGTCTGCGAGTTGCACAGACGGATCAGTTCACGTTAGTAGAACTATTTCCCCCTTAATCCCAGTTTGGGTGGCTCTTAGGTGGCTGGTTAGCTTCGGATCGGCCCGATTCACCAGCTGCCCTCTGAGAGGTCTCCCCCGTTGGGGTTCTGCCTGCAGCTATGTCAGCTATGCAGCCGGTCCAATTTCTGAGTGGCGTTACTTCTGCTTATGGGGAGGCGTGACGCTCACCATCAGGCGAGCGACCTGTTCGTCTCGTCATTCTTGCTAAAATAAAAAGAAATTATTTAATGATATTTGGCGTCTTTGACTGAAGCAATAAGTGCACTATACAGTATTCGACGAAAGTAGCAAATCAACGAGCATCTTCACAAACTTAAAAATTTCCAACGAAATAAATTTGATATCATCAAAAGTCTGGGAAATTATGAAGAGCGCTCGCGGACTCGAGTTGGCAAGCTCAGCAAATGCGTAACCCTTATAACTTTCCTCAAGTTTTATAAATGTTTGCAAGAAAAATAAACTGTATACGTTGTTATGTAAATATTTTTATGTGCTTTGATTGTGTTAAATGTATACAAGAGATTTTAAGAGTGGTAGGTCACGGTGCAGACAGTTTTTTCTGCAGCACGAATGGGCCGGCTCGTCCACTGTCTCACAGATCGATATATAGTAGCGGCTTGCTGCTGTGATTCACACGGTGATTGAGATAACCGGAGGTCCAAATCCTCCTCTCCTTCCCAAACCCTTGATTATCCCTTTCCTTTACGGTTGGCACCGCACTCATGATTCTTCTGGTATTGGGGGCGTATATGTGCGCTGGAGATCCCTTATCATCAGGTGACCCACTTGCTGGTTTGCCCGCCTTTGGTAAAATACACGCATGATTGTCCTGGTATTGTGGGTGTTTATGGCTAGTGAAGATCATTTACCATCGGCCAATTTCCCGTTGGTCGATGCGACGTTTACTATTAAAAAGTAATAAAAGACATATACTTATTTAAATTGACTGCCTCGGTGGCGCAGTGACTGCCTCGGTGGCGCAGTTGTAATGCGTACGCGTTACGATTGAGGCTAACGCTGAGGTCTCGGGTTCGATCCCCGGGTCGGGTAAAGTGGTATTGGGTTTTTCTATTACGAAATGCTCCGTATCAGCCCGGAGTCTGGAATTTGTGCCCGGTATGGCGATAGGCTCGCCCCCTATCACATCGTGGGACGCAGATACGCTCGGCGAAATGTGAGTGTACTGGTTACACCTCTGCCTACCCCTTCAGGGATTACAGGCGTGACTGCGTATGACTGCGTTATTTAAAATATCAAATACTTACATATAATGTTCTAGATAGAATCTGAACTATGAATTTACAAATATTTATATCCGATTGTCGTACCTGAATATTGGCAAGTAAATAAAAATATCAAATCGTTTTATTTCTGTTGATCTTCCACTCATCTCCTCGATTCTGCGTGGATGTTATAAATTTTCTCCGCCCTAATAATTTTTGTGTTTAGTTGAAGTTCAGGGACGTAACTCGACTACGATTTGTGTTTTTTTAACCGATTTCTTTAAAGTTTTCTAAATCCTAAATCATTTAAAAACTGTCAAGAAAACAGAACAAGGTTAGGCACATGGACGGAAACAAGTCGAATTATTGACGTTATTATTCTAATGAATTACAATTATCAGTTCGACACTTGAGTATAGTTTCAGCTTATTAGAATTTAAAACTCTTTCTGAAATAAGATAGGTACTTACATGCTTGAGTTTCGATTTCAACCTAAAACTAGTTTTGAATGATTTGATTCAGATTTTAAAAGTCAGTTTAAACTTATGCAGTGATAGCTGAGCGGGGAGTGGTATTGACTGTCGAGACGTCTGAATGTCGCAGGTTCGAAGTTCGCAGTTCGAATAAGAATTTTTAAGGTATGAGAATTGTGTATGCTGTAAATACCTTTAAAAGGTAAGCACCTAATTTTATATTTATTTGATTTTTATATTATGTTAAGTATTGTACCTAATGGTATTGCTAATAAATAAAATAAGGTTCGCAACGATAAGTCTTCTGGTTTTGTGGGTGTTATTGGGCGGTAGAGACTTAACATCAGATGACCTATATTTTGTAGTTTAGACAGCTTATACCTACTTCCTTTTTTTTACTCGATGTCTATATTTAGGTAAGTTAAAGTTGTGATTTATTATTTATGGATGTAATGTTTAGCCTGCATGTATCTCACATCATACCTGCACAGACGTTAATATGTAATAAACTACCTACTTGCCTACCCAATTTAAAGTTTCAGTAATAAGTTCAGCAATAATAATTGATGACGATAAAGTACCTACTTAGGTACCTGTAACCAAATCTTATTAATATATTTTAGGTATAGAATTACTCTGGGCATATATACGCCTTATGTCACACCAAATGCATTGCTAGGTGGTACCTACACATAGTTTTGCTACATGATTTTTAATCAATAAATTCCATCTAAATAATTTAAAGCACAGTGCACACATGTCATGATGTGTCACATCGTTTATATCATTTATCACAGACTACTATAGAGATGCTACTTATTTATGCAGCGCTCTCTCATAGGAGAAATCGCTTTCCTTACAGCGCCCTCTATGATTTGCAATCATTTTGATGTATATGTGTTCTATGTATTATCTGTGGTATTGATGAATGTTAGTCTTGCCATTTGAAGGAGAATTCCCCTTTTTGAGGGGAATTTTGGGTTACTGAAGGCAAAAAACAAGGAATGCGACACAGAGTTAAGGGGAATTTTCTGAGATAATAAACCTTGATTTTATTAACTTCTTTGACACCTTATGTCACAGAAGTCTTTATTTATTCTCATGCTTTCCTCCGGTTCTCTGCTCTAGTGACACAGTTGTAATGACGCACAGACGCTGAGGTATCGGGTTCGATTTATGGGTCGGATAAAAGTGATATTGGGTTTTTCTATTACGAACTGCTCAGCGTCAGCCCGTAGTCTGGAATTGTACCCGGTATGGCGAAAGGCGCGCCCCCTATCACATGATGGGACGGAGATACGACCAGCCAAATGGGGGAGTACTTGATACACATTTGGCTACCCCTTCGGGGATTACAGGCGTGAGTACCTATGTATAGCTCTAAAAATAATCTGTATAAACTTTGACGGATGACGTTTTATACTTATTAAGGGGAATTTAAATACGAAAATGGGGATTTTTCTACATACTGCGGGGAATTACTGAACCTAGCTTTGGCAACACTAATGTTGACATTATTTGTTTGCCGAATATTGAAACTTACGTGTATAAAAAATAGATTTTTTATTGTTCTCAAAATACTAGAATAATAAAGAGCTACAAATAATAAAGTATTTACTTTACGCAAAGTTTAATGAGTGTTAACAATATGTTGAAAGCTGTTATACTTATCGGTGGACCTCAAAAAGGTAATTTTTCATAATATTTTGAAAGGCACGTCACCGGTTGATACGGCAAAATTCAATGATATACACGTTTAATATGTGCAATCAACGATTGGCAATAATCTATATGCATTTACCTCATTTTATATGCTTATATTATGTTGATATCTTTATTTTTAAACATATATGTGTAGTATAAATTATAGGTTACACTGGCCACATATTGAACAAATAATGAGTTATTTTTGAATGTTTTGTAAAGTATAATACTAGGAAACTAACTATGATGCTTGTAGCTTCAATATTATAAAACAAAGTCGCTATCTGCGTCTGTCTGTTTGTCTGTTTGTCTGCTTATTTCCATACCAGGCACAAATTCAAGATTCCGGGCTGATACTGAGCATTTCATAATAGAAAACACCAATATCACTTATACTCGACCCGGGGATCGAACCCGAGACCTCAGCGTCAATCTCAGTCATAATGCGTACACATTACAACTCCGCCACTGCGGCAGTCATCCTAACATTCAGGCAGTCAGATACATTGTAGGTGTCTTATTGTATCCTAACTCCTAATTGACACTATATTACAATCATTCTTTCTATCTGGGCATTTTTTTTTATACGTCCCATGGGCCTCCTCTACTGAATGAGAGGGAGTTAGGTCTTAGTCCACCACTCTGGCCTAATGCAGTTTGGCAGTCTTTACATAACTTCGAATTTCTTATGGAGAACTTCTCAGGTATGCAGATTTCCTCACAATGTTTCCTTCACCATTAAAACAAGTGATTATTATACAATTAATACACTGGCATATTAGCAGTAATATGCTAATTCAGGACTTCTGGAAATAATCTAAGAAAATTAACTCTTAAATCTTTAGTCATAAAATTCTGTACAAACCTGCCTCGACTGCTGTGCTGAGATCTCAGGTTCGGTCCCTACGTACTTGAGAGGCCTGTGCCCAGCAGTGGGACGTATAAATAAAGGCCTGATATTATTATTTCAGGCACCCGTTTCCGACCCTTATCATTGGACACACCAAAGCCGTTGTTTCCAATAGCTGGACTGCCCCTCATCCAGCACCATATAGAGGCATGTGTGAAGCTTCCGGAATGCAAGGAGATTCTCATCATTGGAGCATATCCTACAACCACAATGGCACAGTTCGTCAGTGATATGCAGAAGGAGCATCATGTCATTATCAGGTATATTAATTTAGTCTGGACACTGCCTTGGTGGCGTAGTTGTAATGCCTACGCGTTACGATTAAGCTCACGCTGAGGTCTCGGGTTCGATCCCCAGGGCAGGTTAAAGTTATATTGGGGTTTTCTATTACGAAATGGTCAGTATCAGCCCGGAATCTATTTAGGCAGGTATGGCGATAGGCTCGTCCCCTATGACATCATGGGACGGAGATACGGTTGGCGAAATGTCAGTGTACTGGTTATAACTCTGCTTACACCATTACAGGCGATAGTGCATTAGCAGTTTTTTGTGATGACTTTTTTGACATGATTTTTCTGTTATTCAGCAGAGTGTATCACATGCAGGTGCGGTTGGTTTTGAGCTTGGTTAGCTAAGATATTGATTTGCTGACCTCTGCTATAAATAAACGGTAATATCTCTGTCCACCCTTCGAGTGATACAGGCGTGAGCTTATGTATGTGTTGTTACAGATATCTTCAAGAGTTCACACCGCTAGGCACCAGTGGTGGTCTGTACCATTTCAGAGACCAAGTCCGAGCAGGCAACCCCAGTGCTTTCTTCCTATTGAATGGAGATGTGTGTGCCGACTTCCCTCTAAAAGAGTTGTGGAATTTCCATGAAGAGAGACCGAATGCACTAGTAAGAGCTTTTTAGAAACTTTTGTGTACTAGATTGGTATAAAATTAGGCAAGTCTAGTTTGTCTAATTCTGCCGCCAAGTAGCAGTGTGTAAGCACTGTTGTGTTTCGGTTTGAAGGACATTGAAGTCAGTGAAACTACTGGGAATTATAAGACTTAACATTTTATGTTTCGGGATGACGAGCGCAGTTCAGTGCCATGCAGTTGCTTCTATTTATGGGCAGGCGTTACGTTTACCATCGGGCGAGCGACCTGCTCATTTCGTCACTCAATCTAATATACAAAACAAAAACAAATTACAAAAAAAATCGTTCTAAATGTTACATCACCATTTATGTAGTTATGTGACATTTGGAAGAATGTTTTATTTTTAAACTCGTCCAAAATGTTGCATTACCTTGCATGTAGTACATATTTGAACAATTTTCTTGTAGAGTTGTAGTTAAATGGCATATAATTTAAGACTAATCATAAGTTTTAAATATAAAAAGATTTAAAAAATGATTTTTTTTATTGCATAGGCCGGCAAACGTGCTAGTGGGTCACCTGATGGTAAGTGATCTCCATCGCCCATATACGCCCACAATACCAAATGGGTCATGGGCGCGTTCTCGACCTTAAAGGAAAGGGAGAATTAAGGGATTGGGAAAGGAGGGGGATTTAGGCCTCCAGATATCTCTCACCGTACGAAACGCAGCAGCAAGCTGCTACTTTACGTATTGCTGCTATTTTTTTTAATGTTTGTTACCTCTGTAGGCCTAGTATGAGTTACAAATACGTTCACAGTTTTCGAATTCGTGTAAAATTACTACCGTCGAAGTGTCGAAACTAATAATTCATACGGTAATAAAGAAAAGAATCGCTTGAAAACTAATTTCATATTCCATTATTATGAAATAAAATAAACCATATAATTAATATTAATTCATCATAGTTCCCACTAGTGGCTACTAATATTTGACGTAATGAGAGAAAACGAAAACTTTCTTCATATTACAAAACTATGTTTGACAGCCTCCGTGGCGCAGCGGGCGAGTAGCCGGTTGCGAAGCGTGAGGTCGTGGGTTCGATTCCCGCACCTAGACATATGTTTGTCTGATTCACAAATATTTGTCTCGGGTCTGGGTGTTGTGGGACCGCAAGTCCCTCGTAGTTCCTGATACCCACGATACAGGTTTACCTAGTGTGGGGTCAGGACTATGTGTGTGACTGTTGGGTGTATTATTATATTATTTATTTATTAAAACTTGTACTAGGCCTACAGAACTTTCGACTGGATGAACCGATTTTGAAGATTTTTTTTTTAATTTGAAATCTGGTGCTTCTCGTGTGGTCTCATTTCAATTTCGTAAATTTCTCTTACAGGTTACAATAATGGCGACTGAAGCGACGCGTCAACAATCTGTCCATTACGGATGCATGGTACGAGAAGGGACCACCAAAGCGGTCAGTCATTATGTAGAGAAGCCGAACAGCTACGTATCTACGTTGATCAACTGCGGCGTGTATGTGTGTTCGTTGAACGTGTTTCATACAATGGCGGATGCTTTTCAGAGGAAACAGGATGGATTTTATAAGTAAGGACTTTTTCAGTTTATTATGTACTAGCTTTTGCTCGCGGCTCCGCCCGCGCGTGATGTTATATAGCCTATAGCCTTCCTCAATAAATGGGCTATCTAACACTGAAGGAATTTTTCAAATCGGACCTGTAGTTCCTGAGATTAGCCCGTTCAACCAAACAAACTCTTCAGCTTTATCATATTAGTATAGATTACAGCAACGATAGCTCAATGGAGGATGTAGGAGGGAGGGATGGAGTATGGACTGTCGAAACGAAAGTCGCAGATTCGAAATCAATCCAAATAGAGTACACATCTGACTTTTTTAAGTAACATGTGTATTTAATGTTAATTACAACACACAAAATGTTTACCGGTGAAGGAAACATCGTTTGGAAACCTGCATAGCTGAGAATTTCTGAGAAAAATAGCCTATGTCTTAATCCAAGTCATGATCTACCTGACAATTTCATCCAAAACCATTCAGCCGTTAAGGCGTGATTGACTAACAAACATCCAAACTTTCACATTTAAAATAGTAGTAGGTGTTGGCATTGGCTGGATTAAATTACCTTTAGCCAGGAGAACCAAATTAAAAATTATGTAATGGCGATTGGCATCAGATTTATAAAGTTTAACTGTGATTTAATAAAATAAATTCAGTTTATCACGTATTTTATTGTTAAAACAGTAGGATTTATTTATTTAAATATCTTTTTTTTTTATACAGTGGCAACGGTCAAGGCAATCCAGGACACATGTCGTGGGAACAAGACGTGTTAGCTCCACTCGCAGGCACCAATAAACTGTACGCTATGCAGGTAATGTAATCCTACTATCATACTACAATTATCTACACTAATATTATAAAGAGGAAAGATTTTTTTGTATTGATGTATGTAACGAACAAACTTAAAAACTACTGGACCGATTTAAAAAATTCTTTTTCCGTTAGAAAGCTACATTATCACTGAGTAACATAGGTACTTTTTATCCCGGAAAAGGACGTTCACGCGGGGGGAGCCTCAAGCAAAGGCTAGTAAATTATAAGGTAGTAAGTGCCTCGTATGCGAGAGGTCGTCTGGGGTTGGTACCACCTATTTGTCTATTTATGCCGCCAAATAGCAGTGTGTAAGCACTGTTGTGTTTCAGTTTGAAGGACATTCAAGCCAGTGAAATTACTGGGCATTATGAGACTTAACGTATTATGTCTGGGGGTGACGAGCGCAGTCCAATGTCATGCAGTGCTTTGTAATTCAAAGTTGTGTGTGGTGTTGCTTCTGTTTATGGGCAGGCGTGGCGCCGCTCGTTTCGTTACTCAAGTTAATAAAAAAAATGCAATGAATGTGAAAATTTTGATGTTTGTTATTTTTTTATATTTTGTAACGGCTGAACGGGTTTGGATGAAGTTTTTCTATTATTTTTTTACTTTTTATCCCGGAAAAGGCAGTTAACGTGGGCGGAGCCGCGAGCAAACGCTAGTACCCTATAAACCTCGAATAACATTTGTTTTCCACCTCACTGGCACCGTCGGCAAGTAGGCGGCTGTGAAGCGAGTGCGCGGTGTGCGGGTTCGATTCCCGTCACTGAGACAAATGTCTCTGTGTTATATATATATATATATATATATATATATATACAACGTGTTACAGAAAGGTGTGGTCATATTTTAGGGTCATTACATGCACCTTACAATGCGTACTTGTGTACCGGACCTTTTCAAAACCAAGACATCCAAAAAAATCACGTTAATTTTAATCACTCGTTTATTAAGATCGATAAGATTGATGACATCACTATTAATTAATCACAAATTAACACTTGAAAGAGACTGTGTGCTGAAAACGATATAGGTACCATAATCTAGACGCATGTTAAAGACTTCATTCTCGGGTCTTCCATCTATGTATTTGGCTTAATACAGTCGACGATCCTCTTATAAGCTGTTATTAGTTACACCAACACAAAGTACCAATACATAATACTTGTTACTTGTTTTTAGTCAAATACAACATAATATGAACTCGTAATCAGTTCTAAAAATCACAAATTGCCGAACTGACTGCGTCAAATAAATATTGACATTTGACAACTGTTTAATGTTTTTTTAATTATAAAATAATTAAATGCAAGGAGGTCTATAGTATCATTGTTTATCATTTAGTGTTGTTCAAAGTTGAAAGTCGATATCGACATGTTACTCATACGATAAAAAAGAAAATTCTATAATTATTGACCTAGCAAAGCAATCGGATTTGGTACTATGGGAGATAAAATACTTATACCCATACTATACATTGCTTAAATTTGCCCGCCCCTTTCTATAACACGTTGTATATGTTTCGGGTCTGGATGTTTTCTCCCCAGAGGAGTTACCGTCAGCTTTAACCCTTCGGGGGGTATACAGGCGTGGATTTACCCTTGGCCGTGGTGCCCTTTGTAACTTGGGTAGTTATTAACATATGCTCACGCCTATGATCTCCGAAGGGGTAGGCTGAGGTGTTTTGTTTTTTTTTTTATTAGCTTGAATGACGAGACGAGCAGGTCGCTCGCCTGATGGTACGCGCGACACCTGCTCATATACAGAAGCAACGCCACACAGAACTTTAAATATTTGTTGAACTGCATGACACTGGACTGCGCTCGTCACCCCGAGACAAGGTGTTAAGTCTCATAATGCCCAGTAATTTCACTGGCTTCAATGTCCTTCAAACCGGAACACAACAGTGCTTACACACTGTTGCTTGGCGGCAGAAATAGTGTAACCAGTACACCTAAATTTCGCCGAGCTTATTTATAAATAACGTCCCGTCTCGTAGGTGGTGAACTGGTGGTCGCAAGTGAAAACTGCCGGATCTGCGATATACGCCAACCGACATTACTTAGAGCTGCATCGCGACCGACTGACGCGGACTGACGCGTGTCAGATAATGCCTGACGTGTTCCTGCATCCCACTGCTGTTGTAGACCCTACTGCTGTGGTAAGTGATGATTGAGGTACGGTTTTGAACATTTGCATCGGTTTTACATCACTTTAATTGCAATAGAAAACAATACGACAAAATTTTCATTAGATAAATTAAAATACGTAAGTATTATAAAATTCTATCGATAATAGATTGTAGGTGTAAAGTAACTTATTGATTAAATTAATTAAAAAAATCGAATCGAAAACACTATTTGATTTTAGTTTAAGTTACAGAATAGCTACCAGTATTATATGACCGGTTATTTTTGTTTATTTCAATAGATCGGTCCGAACGTGTCGATCGGAGCGGGAGTGACCGTGAAACCTGGTGTCCGTATAAAGGAGTCGATAGTACTGAACAATGCAACCATACACGACCACGCGTTGGTCATGTACTCGGTTGGTGAGTAATACATTTTAAAACTATTAATTAATATTAAATACAATGTGTTACAGAAAGGTGTGATCATATTTGAGAGTCGTTATAAGTGCTGGTTAATATAGCGCATAGTGCCATAATACAGCTCGCTATTTATTCCCAACAAATCTAGCGCGCTGTCTCAATTTTCAATCGGCGTTAGAAATATCACCATGCTATTTGACTAGCGTAGATTTAGAAAGCGTAGCGTGGCAATACTATAGCGCCGTATGCCTATTAGTATGCCGTAGCGCCTATCGCACGCTGAATGACGTGTGCGCATCATCGGCTACAACGATACGCGAAGCCCGCGCTACGTGCTATATTAAAGCATATAAAAAAAGCGCGCCAGAAATTTACAGCGTGTAGTCCGTAGCGTGCTAATAAAATATAAATATGGGTGGGTGTGGGCTGGCAGGCGAGACTTGCTCGTTTCGTCACTAAAGCTAATTAAAAATATATATATATATAAATATATAAAAATCGTTTTTATAGTGGGTCAGGACGCGTCTGTAGGTGAGTGGTCGCGAGTAGAGGGCACGCCGTCGGACCCCGACCCTAACAAACCCTTCGCCAAGATGGACAACACGCCGCTGTTCAATACAGACGGACGGCTCAACCCATCCATTACTATACTCGGTGAGTCATTATCAACTATCTATATATAGTGGGTGTTGGAGAAAGGTCTTATCAATCATAGGTTCACATGAAGGACGAACGATTTAAAACTGAAGAGTAAAAAACTAAAACTGATCTTTAATTTTGACAATATTTTAGCACTGGTATTTCAAAATAAAGCAGCGATTTTCAGCAGGTTCGAAACCAGCCCCAGTAGCAACCACCTCTGACGTTTCTAAGTTATATGTGTATTAATAGTTAATTATCACTTGCTTTAACGGTGAAGGAAACATTGTGAGGAAACCTGCATACCTCAGAAGATCTTTACAAGAATTTCGAAGGTACGTCAAGTCTACCAACCCGTATTAGGCCAGCGTGATGGATTTAGGAATGACCCCTCTGATTCAGTGGAAAACGTGCCCAGCAGTGGGACGGGGATATTATTATTTTTATTTATACAGGTGCAGGCGTCGTGGTGCCAGCAGAGACGATACTTCTCAATTCAATAGTATTACCGCACAAACATTTATCGAGAAGTTTCAAGCACGAAATCATTTTATAGTATATTTTATATAAAAAGAGACAGTTAAAGTGTCTACAGGGTCTCACGATGATAGTGTAAAATATTTTTAGTGACAAAAGGACCATTAGCCAGCAACGATTTTTTGCAGCTCTATTGGACGTAGTTATGCATAAACGTTGCAACTCACAGGAAGTTTAAATGAGATAATGATTCCTAAACTCATTACATATTTTAAATGTCGTAAGTTTTTGCAAAATCCTACACATAACATTTATCATGAAAGATTATGCAAAAAAAAACTTTAAACTAACTAACTACTTAAAATAGTCTCTGCCTACCCCCATGGGACATAGGCGTGAGTGTGTATGTATATTTGTTCTTTAAACTATTGATTGAAATTAACTTATTTAATACCATTAAATCGTACAAACGTTTTAGCGTAACAACGTCCAATTGATAGTGTTTTATACATTTCAGAGACTAATTTGATAGACGCAAATTCATTGCAAACCGCTTCGGCCTTTTTACAAAAAAAATCTTTACCAATAAATAAGTGCCCTAGAAGTAATCGTTAAAAAATTAAGCACATTTTACACATGCATTATCACATTAGTCTCTCGAAATAAAAAAAAAAAAAAATTTTAACACAAAAAACGCCTTAAAAATACACTATGATTGAAAAGACTGCACAATATTTTATTCCAAATATAATTTTAAGATGAGTTTGTAAGTTAATAATGTCAGTTTTGTTGTCACCCGACTAAAATAAAACGAGACTATTTTTTTTTAATTTAGTCTAGTCTAAATCAATCATTCAAACAAATATCAATTTACGGTGTATGCTAGTCCTGTCAAACTAAAATTAATGATTTTTTGTCGTTTTAGTTTGTTGTAATCACTTCATTGGTGTAGTGGCAGCCTACTTAGGCTGAGCACCCGTGACTTCCTGGATTCAAAACCCAGGTTGGGCAATGTCAATTTGTTTTTCGAGTTTTCAACTCTCACATTGTGGACAGATTGTGATGGATTTAGGGTTAGTCTCCTTATCACATGGGATGGAAATAAGCTCAGAAAACTGTGGTTGCAGTACTATTAGCACCATTGCCTACCCGTTCAGGGATACAGGCGTGCAAATATGTTTTAGTTTGTAAACTATATTTTAGTTTAGTTCGTGACATGGAATTGACATTTTAATCAAATATTACAGAATGCAGTGTTATATATCAATTAATTTTAATATGCAAACTCGTGATTTCATCAAAGTAAGTTATATGATTTATAATGACGTTGGAATTAAACCAACTTGTTAATTGTTGTCGGTGATGTGAAGAATCACTTCATCTATCATTTTACAATTACTGTTTCCAGATTACCTTACTTTATTTTTTAACGTGTTACAGTTATGTCGATAAGTTTTGTGAATATAATTAATCGATTCAAATAATAAACAAAATCGATTCAACATCCCTATTGTATACAATGCCTAGGTATTCTTTACAATGCCGAAATTTTATACTTTAACTATGACGTAATATTATATACAACGTGTTACAGAAAAGTATGGTCATATTTAAGGGTTGTTGTATATATTTGACAGTGAGTGTTTTTAAATCGGCTCTTAACAAAATGCAGACATCCTACAATTTCCCGCCATTGTTAATTAATCACGCGTTTAAGGACCGATAGGATCGATCACATTACTATTATTCAGAACGACATTGACTTTTTATATTTTTTGTTTGTATATTTACGCTCATATTTTATTTGATAAGTAACATTTACTTAAAAAATGTGAAACCATCGATTATTACTCCTAAATAAAATTGTATATGTAAACAGCTGTAAGTATTCTGTGAATTATGGTGGTGTAAATAAATTAAACGCACAGTTTATTGTTTTATTTGCAAAAAAAACATGTTGGCTACCTAAGAATTCAATATTATACGTGTTACAGAAAGGTGTGGTTATATTTTAGGGTTGTTTGAAACACATGACATTAGGTGTTTTAGTCCTGTACATCAACAAAATTTGGGCATATTAAAATTTTAATTGGGTGAATCAACTATTCTTTGTCAACAGGTGTCCTGAACAATATAAAATCGTGAAATATTACTGATTATTAAATTAAGATTTTATTTCGATGTAAATATGAAATCAGATATTCTATTGTTCTTTTGAACTAACATGTGATTTATAAATGTGTTATTTAAACCATGAAGAATATCGTGACCCAACAGACAAAATCGTTCCCCCATACAAATTTTTGTTGTCCCAATGAAAGAAGAAAGAAAGACAATTTATTAGTCACAGATCACAAACAAATTTATAGTAAAACAATACTAACTAAACACCATCAAAAAGGTTTTGACAATTGCGCGTCGTGACTGTGACAGGTAGGTGACCACTCAGCGTGTTGATGTGCTGTGGCGTGAACCACAACACAGCGCTGATTTTCAGTGGTCACCTTATGTGACGTACGGACGCCAGCCAGCTTACATTAAATATAAACAACATTATAATGGTGTATCTGTCCAGCATCAGGTATCATGTCATTACTTTTTCTTGAGACTATAATAAACTTTTACGCTGACAAGTAACTACGATACTCTTCCTTTCGTTTTCTTGTATTTTTAAACCTAAAATATGTATTTCAGTACAAATATCAAAATTACAATTGATGTCCCCACTGTAGCTACAAACTATGCGTCTCCTAGGTCACACGCATGTAGCGGTGCTAATTGCGAGTTAGCATGTGAAGAGCCTAACTAATAGGAAATGACTCTGCGAATCGCATGGCCAGGTAATCTGTTAATAAAACATTAATTACACTTGGCCATTTCGTCCGTGACTTTAAGGCAACGTGTATTAATTGTGCTTCTTCTGGATAACGCCAAAATATCGTGCAGGTAATATTATTTGTCCGTAAATTTTATAGTATCTGTTTTTATTTCAATTCTGAAATCACCCCTAAAGAAATTATAATCTACTTTACTCATATTTTTTTAAAGAAAATGTTAAAATCGCTAAAATGTCTCTTGGGTCACAGTTCCACCGAGTCACAAAAATCGTGACCCAAGAGACATTTTCCGTTATTTAAGAGACATTTTAAGTTTTTGGTTACGTTTGTAACAACAATAAAGTATAACAATATTCACGATTTGGTTCAACTAGATGTACCCAAGCTGTTCTCTCCGAGAATAAATAAGATAACTATCGGTAAATTTGCAGTTTATTGTCAAAGACCTAACTAACACCAAAAGAGAAGCATAAGAAGAAAATTAAATCGTCTTCTCATAACACCTCCTAGTTTCCCCTCTACATAGATGTCTGAAACAGAAGCAGCACAGAATACATTTAAAAATTTACCATCGGGTATCGGATTATCGATACCCTGCTGATATTAAACAGAGTAGAGCAAGATGTAATATTCAGAGAGGTATAAAAGATAGAACAAGACCAAGCTGATCCTGTTGAAACCTTGCTAGAAAAATTGAATGAAGAACTAAACGTATTATAAAAGCACGTGTATAATATGAAGGTTCAATTTATTGATTTTAAACCGATCATTGGTAATTTACAACAGACAGAAGCGGTCATAGTAGCTAGTTTTAAAGAGAATTAGTGACTGAGGGTAAACTAATGAGGGTAAAATCCATAACTGTTTGCAATATTTTATTACTCTTTTTAATTATGCATACCTACTTAAGATTTTTTTAATTGCTAATGTAGACAAACGAGCGGACGGTCCGCCTGATGGTAAGCGGAACCGCTGCCCACGGCAGAGCGAAGCCGCTGCCTACCTTGGAGGAAAACTCTTTTTAAGCCTCGCTTAAAGGACAGTTCACAGCGCTCGGGAAACACCGAGGCAGGGGAGTTCATTCCAGAACTTACACGTGCGTGGTATAAACTAACGCTTGAAACGAACCGTACTAGATGGGATAGTTTCCATGTGGTATGGATGAATTCCATCCGCGATGTCGGATAGTGCGATAGTAAAATGAATGAATGAATATTGTATTACTTATTATGTAAGTTATTAAAGTTTTATATACCTAATATAAATTAATAAAAAACGACAAACACTTAAAAGACCTACAGCTGAGTTTCTTGGTGCTTCTTCTCATACCAGTGGGCATTTAGGAAGCACCGGTAGATTCTATACTTGATGTGTAAAAGTGCCCTTGGCGGCCTTATTACTGAATAAAGGATTTGATCTGAAATGGCGGTGATCATAGGTACCATCTTAAATAGTTCCTCGTGGCACTCTTCGTGGAACATACGAGAGAGACCTAAAGTCTCTCCGCAGTTCTAAAGGTTCCAAGTAAAGATTCCGTTCCGCTCTAAAGGTTCCGTGAGGTTGAGATCATCTGCGATTCCAGCAGCCCTTGTAAGGAGCCCTTGTAAACCCGCCTTTGTAAGGAGTCAAGTGGAGTCAGCAAGTATTTTGGGACTCCTGCCCAGAGGTGAGACCAGTACTCCACGTGGGGCCGTATTTGTGCTTTATATAGCGTTAATCTATGACCTGGCGTGAAGTACCGCTTCGCTCTGTTCAGGATGCCCAGCTTTATGCCAGCCACTTTGGCTTTATTTTTCTGACGATTCCCATACTCTGGAGAGTAACATCTTCGTGGGCTTGAATTTAACTGTTAATTTCCCCCTATTCGAAGGCCCACCCCAGAGAGCTCTCGACTTCAGATACAAGTTGAAACCGGCTTTCCTTCACAGTACTCCGAGAAACATTCTGGTGGCCGATGTATCGCACATCACTCGTGCTGTCATCTGCATACCAATGCATACCATCAATAGAAAGCAGAGTCCAAGCGCCAATGCCATAGCGGATAGAACGCCTTAATGTTGAATAAATGAATACTCAAGAATTATTAACATAATTCGTCTCTGGAGTCACTGAGTTTGTCTACTGGGTCACAATATTGTCCCCCTATATAATAACGAATTTCTTGCTACTGAAAGAAAAAAATATTCTCAAGACCCCTTTAATTTTATAATTATTTCTTGATAAATGAAAGACGGACTGTCTTGTGATATTTTTGTGTTCGTATTTTACCTTAAACAAATATTAGAACAAAAATAGTTTCTGCTTTATGACACGAGTGACCCCAGAGACATAATAGACGCTAATATTTTAAGAATATGACTGATCTCTTAACTTTTATATTACACCGCGTCAACTCAAATAAACACGCTTGTCTGTTTTAATTCTTTTACGGAATATCGTAATACGTAATAGTTACTCAAGATACATTTTGTGTAGTCAGCTCGCATATTTTTACTTGAAATCGTAATAAAATATGAAATAACTGCGATGCTGAACATGATATCACAAAATTAAATAGTTAATGTAAATAAATTTAAAGGAGAATTAACAAAAAGACCATGTTTATTTTTTTAACAAAATAGTTGATTTGGTACAGAAAATAGTTGATTCACCCAATTATTAATTAACGCTAATTTTAATCACTCTTAGCAAGTGGATATCCGTTGTCTCTGCCTACCCCTATGGGAAACAGGCGGGAGTCTATGTATGTATGTATGTATTTAATCACTCGTTTATTACGATCGATAAGATCGATCATCACTATTAAAAGAAAATAAAGTAAATAAATTAAAAACTTTTTTGCGAAATAATATTAGAGATGTGTAGAGGTAGTCATTTAGACTAGCAAAAAGCAAAAAACATCGAAAAAATATTTATTTATAATGCAACGATTACGAAGCATCTGTAGTCGTAATTGTTTTAATAATACTCTTGTTATGTACGAGGAGACTTTAATAGTATTTTATTACAAGTTACATTACAATAAAGACCCGGCATCGGGAAGCCAACCGAGCTCAGCCGATGACAGCTCGAACCATGTTTTTGGCGGGCTGTCAAACAATCACTTTTAAGGCATTGGGTATCAATATTTTGAGCCAATGCCAACAGTAATGTTTATGATAAGTGATGGACGTAGGTAATAAATACATTCTAAAAAAATAGTAATCTTAGAAGCTTCTAAGAGAAGTTATCACTCTAATCTTAGAATAATAACTATCATGAGGACAAGAATACAATTATAACTACAATCGATCACATTAAGATCAAAACAAAATGTTAAATATTTTGACAAATTTATTTCAATCAAACTGGTCCCACGGAAAGTCACTATTTATTGAATATGTCCGATAAGATACTTAGAAGTTCTATCATTATCAAAAATTATAAAAATTCGTTACCGACTTCCAGACACTAATTTCCCAAGGCGAGAACCTTTTATATTAACCTATTAAGGCTTAGAAACCGTGAGGTGGAGGGTTCGAATCACAGTTTTTTAGCATAGGCTGGCAAACGAGCTGATGGTAAGTGATCTCCACCGCCCATGTACACCAAGTTCAGACAATTATAGTTTAATTTTTTTTGAGTTTCTGATTCCAAGAATCACAAGATTTGTCCGGCATTGGATTCTGTGGCCGATATGGCGAAAGGCTCACGCCCTATCCCATCACGGGACGGAAATAAAGTTGGCGAACCGAAGATGCACTTCTGCCTACCCATTGTGAGGCACCGGCGTGAGAATGGTTATGTTAAAATGTGTTTAAACGACGATTTTTAAAAACAAAAGTTCCGTATGAGTGCAACGTAAGTACTTACTTACTTTCATAGATCAAGTTGGAGATATTCTCGAGAAAGGCCAGGTCAGGAGTACCCTAAACCGACGTGCATGTATGAAAAATTTAATGAGAGTGAATGAGGCCAAAGAGGTATGCAAGGATCGTAGCAGATGGAAATCCGTTGTCTCTGCCTACCCCTATGGGAAACAGGCGTGAGTATATGTATGTATGTAAGTACTTACATAATATTTTAAGATATCATGATTCAAAAAGATCAATATTTTAATCAAAATCAACATGTCTGCAACTGATATTTGAAATATTTGTTTATTCAAATAATTATCTATATATAAATTAAAAATAAACCAAGTCTTGACTGACTCATCCCGCCCAGCCCATACCGTTAGAATCGAAATTTGCCATTTTGAGGTGTTGATTTATATTGTAGACATTCACTATACAACATGTAAACAAAAACCCTGTTGGTCCTTTTAGCTGTGTTATGAGAATCGATATTCAAACATAAGGAAATATCTCTAATGAGAAAAATCTAACATAAAAATAGGACAGATAGTGGGCCAGCAGCTCAATGAAAGTGGTATTTTAAATGAAATACTACTAAAAACTATAATTTTATGTGGTTTACGCGGGTATTAGTAAAGCGGCAACTCGCTGTAATAGTAAAAAGGTGCCGTCGACCACAGACTACTTAGAAAGATGCCGTCGACCTCTCCACCGAGTAACTACCACTTTTGAAACCACCGGGTGATCGCCAATCGTTATTTTTATGGTAGAATTTTCTTAATTGAAATATTTCTTTGCGTTTGAATAACGGTTTTGATAACGTGGTTAAAAGGAACAACAGGGTTTTTGTTACATACATGTTGTATATGGTCCCTCGCATGCGAGAGGCCGTTTAGATTGGTAGGTACCTCCGCTTTGTCTGTTTCTGCCGCAAAGCGGTGTGTAAGCTGTAATGATTCGGTTTGAAGAACATTGAAGCCAGTGAAATTATGAGACAACATTTATGTCTCGCGGTGACGAACGCAGTCGAGTATCGTACATCATATACATCATTATCATCAGCCTGAATTCGTCCACTGCTGGACATAGGTCTTTCCAAGTTGGCGCCACCCTTGACGGTCCTCCGCCTTCCTCATCCAATTAGCAAGTTGAAGTGGCAGTGGGCTGGTCATATTTGTCGCCACAACGATGGCCGTTGGGGTCGAAAGGTGCTAGAGTGGAGACCACGTCTATCCAAGCGTAGTGTAGGCCGACCTCGAGCCCGCTGGACCGACGACTTGATAGACTTAGCGGGAAGCGGCTGGATGAGTATCGTACAGTGCTTTGTAATTAAAATTTCTGTTTGGTGTTGTGTCCGTTCATGGTAATTCATGGGCTTGTTTCGTAATTTAGGCTAATTAAAAAAGGACGTTTATATAGCAAGGATTGCTCTAGAAGGGTTGACGTAACAAATCTTTCTGTAACATGTTTTAAAAGCATGTTGCGCTGACCCCATTGCGGGTGGGATAAGGGCAGATGGAAGAAAAAGGAGAAGTTTGGAAGGCATTTCTCGATATTCAAGCACAAGAGAACGTGGAAATGTTTGTAAGAGAAGTATTATTTTTGTGAGCATCAAAATGGCGGGTGTACCATAACGGATTCAGTCATGTTATATACAAAAAAAATGTACTTAAATTGTACTATTTAGTACCTCGGATAAAAAAAATTGTACCTCTATTAAAACAAAGTTATAACAAAAATAAAGTACACCCGCCATATTGACGTCAATATGGCGGGTGTATTTTGATTGCTCATTAACCACTCATTGGTAATAAAATATTACTATGCCAAAAAAATGTACCTAAATAGTACCCCAGATAAAGAAAACACACATTCAATAATGTTGACTAGTTGCTGAGAAATTTAACTTTATAATTCGGTTGAGTGTGCGTTTACAAAGCTTGTTGCTACAAAATTTTCATTGACAGCGCTGTTGGTTTTTGTCAAGAAAAGCAGTGCTGCCAACGTAAATATTCCGAGTCCCCGCTACACTAGGCTTAATTACCCGACTTTCCTGGCTACTATTTACCAATTCCCCGTAAATTCCCCACCACGATGCAATAAATATGAAACAAATAGATTAATTCGTGTAAAAAAAATGTACTAATACAACTATTATTACAAACAAAAAACTGTTGAGAGTTCATATTGAATATGTTCATATGACAAAGAAGAATATTTTTACTGGGCCAAAAAAGGATTTCTTCGTTCATCTCAAATATTTTTTTGTACGTTTTTAAGTATGATAGCCTCTGTGGCGCTGTCCGCGAGTGGTCGGTTGATTCAAATGACTCAGATGACAAAACGTATGTGTGATGCACAAATATTTGTTTCGGGTCTGGGTGTTTTCTACCCAGAGGGGTTAACGTCAGGCAGGCGGTCAGTTTTTAATTATGACCACGTCTATCTCTTATCAGAGTCATCCAGTTTTGATAATTCTTTTTTATTCTGTAGGTTTAGACTGTAGCCCTCGAAAACAATCTTGATTTGATTTTTAACACGCTTTTATTAGTTTCACTTGCTAACAAACTATGTACTTAAAAAAATATGGGAAGTCGAATTTCACTACCATTTAATTGTCACTTCAATTTGAAAAATTTGCAAAAGTATGTAATACCGATGACAATACAATAAATTAGTTCCATCGAGCTAATCTGATGATGGATTCTGGATGTGGATAGTGATATTCTTCAATAGTAACTAGTTTGGGCTCATTTGATTTGTTTTAACGAGTCCAATACATTACACTTGGTAACTGGGGCCTGACTACAGATTCTGGAGGAGGGCAGTGATACTCTTCAATGGTGTAACTTATTTGTAAATATTTCTTTATACTTCATTTGTTTAAAAAAATGTTAAAACTGCTAACTAATGTTAAGTATATTATGTAGCAGTAATAAATATATTAAAGTTGTAACTGAGACGAAGCATAGCATGAAGCAAGTTGGGAAACTGACTAATTACATGAATATGACTTATCACGGAAATGAACTAAATACCTAATGTAACAAATTGTATCACATCTATTCAACACCTTAAAAATAGACGTCGTCCAGTCATGCGATATACCAGTATAGCTAAACTATTTTAATCCCCAAAAAAAAGGTTTTGTAACTTTGACGCATTTGTTTATTTGTAGGTGTGTGTGAGTCTGCGTCTGTGTAATCGTAGCTTCTAAACGAATGGACGGATTAGTATGCGGCGTCTTACTCTGTAATATTTTTTTTTCTTATAGGCACAAAATAGGTAGGTATTAAACTTTGTATAGGTATCTCAAACGATAAATATGTGCCTTGTTCTAACCATCCCGACGCTCACTATGTCGGAATTCTTGTCTTGAGGGAACAAGCTTTGTAAACGCACACTCAACCGAAATATAAAGTTAAATTTCTCAGTAACTACTCAACATGATTGAATGTGTGTTTTCTTTATCTGGTGTACTATTTAGGTAATTTTTTTTGGCATAATAATATTTTATTACCAATTAGTGGTTAATGAGCAATCAAAATACACCCGTAATATTGACGTCAATATGGCGGGTGTACTTTATTTTTGTTATAACTTCGTTTTAATAGAGGTACAATTTTGTTTTATCCGAGGTACTAAATAGTACAATTTAAGTACAATTTTTTGGTATATAACATGACTGGATCCGTTATGGTACACCCGCCATTTTGATGCTCACTTATTTTTCTAGTCAATACTTAAAATTTGAAATTAAAATGACATGCGAACGGTACCTTAAGCTTATACAATAAAATCCGTAGTGTAATAAATAAATAGCTGACATATTTTTAATGGAAACATGCATACAATATTATTATGGAAGTCATCATTTATACTATGATATTAAAAATAGGTAGATATACCTAACATGATGTAATCTCTGAAACTAATAACTAGGTAAACACTAATTTAAGATCTATTTTTTTAGTGTCAGTCTCATAATGCCTAGTAATTCATTATTTGTTTAATTGACAGCTCCGTGATGCAGTGAGCGAGTAACCGGCTGCGAAGCGAGAGGCCGTGGGTTCGATTCCCACACCAAGACAAATGTTTGTGTGATCCACAAATATTGGTCTCAGGTCTGAGTATTGTGAGACCGCAATTCCCTCGTAGTTCCTGATACCCACAATACAGGTTAACGTAGTGTTTGGTCAGAACTATGTGTGTGACTGTTGGGTCTATTTAATTATAAAATTGGCTTTAATGTCCTTCAAGCCGGAACACAACAGTGCGTACACTTTGTTTCTTGGCGGCAGAAATAAACAAAGCGGTGGTACCAACCCAGACGGCCTCGCATACGAGAGACCTACCTTGTAATTTTCTAACCACATTCTATTAAAATTACAATAAATACATTAGTGATTTCTTATGCTTACGCGAATATTACACATTGAACGAAAAACTAGTTTATACGGATTTTATCGACGGAGGCCCTCTCCCGTGACTACGTGAAAGGCTTTCAAAACGTCAGGACTAAAATAAAAATTAAACCGCGGTAAAATCTGTATAAACTAGTTTTATTTCAATAAATACATTAATAAAACAATACCATCCCTCCCCAAGACCTATTGTTTTGACTTTAAACAAAGTCTGCCTAGTCATAAGTAACAACTACTATTTGTAAGAAACCTTTATTACAGACAGTGCTAGCAAATACTCTGTACACTGTTATTCAACTAAAATACAATGGCACCATGTGTGTAAACATATATTATAACTATTAATTCATAATTACAGGCTTAAATATACTATAAAGACAAATGGGTCGGAGAGCTGGTGAGTTCGGCATTATTATTTCGTCCCCCGAGGTTTTTTTTATATATGTATACATACATACGCACTCACCCCTGTTATCCCCGAAGGGGTAGGCAGAGGTGTAACCAGTACACCCACATTTCGCCAAACGCATCGCCGTCCCATGGTGTGATAGGGGCGACCCTATCGCCTTACCGGGCACAATTCCAGACTCCGGGTTGATACCTGAGCATTATGAGACTTAATTCTTAAGTTTTTATTTTTTAATTGATTTTAACCTTTCTTTCTTCCTCCTGCCTGGTGTTATTCTGGCCTAGTGTCAGGGTCCGTCTTTTCGTACCATAGATTTTATGGTAGTTGGTATTATTGGGGCGGCCCGCCGTCTGGCCTTCACAATCCGCAACGCTGACCAAGTTTTGCCATTGTCAAGTCTGTTAATCAGCAGTGTACCATGTGCAGGTGAGATTGTCTATTATCGTGTATAACAGTATGGATGGCAACCTTTTTTTTATCCTAGCTCGGCATAATGACTATAACTGATGGTAAGTGTAGCGCAAGAATACTGCCGACAAACGACAAATGACATGTTTATCGTAGGTCGGCAAAATTATGCCGGCCTGCCTAATTACTTCTTCACACTCCGTTTAAAGGAACCCATATTATAGGAAGGACCTCATTCATCTTCAATTTTCAAGCCATTAAAATTGCTTCAGTAGGTGCCGGAGATTACAAACAAACAAATATAATATAAATATTTTTGTATAGATAAATACCGTAATATAAAAAACAATGCAAATCAAAGCAGATTTAAATTTATATGGAAATTATTACAACTATCGATACTAATGTATTATGCAATATGGAGGAAGTGACATTTAAATATCTCGCAAATAGGTAAATTATACCTACATTAGCTGTCCTCAAGAAGTTTGAGAAGTGGCGCCAACACTTCTAATACCTTTCTAACCGACGTAAAAAATACAGAGGAGGTGGAGTGCAAATGGGCCACTAAGATCTTAGGCGCAAAGCCAACCTCAACTGCACGTGGTATATTCTTCTGATTTACGGACGAGGCAATGACGAAACTTGGTTCTCGTTAGGGGTTGTGGGGATCAGACGGCGGGTCGGCCCATATAATACCAAATTCCGTGAAATTTTGAGTGGTAGAACCACGCTGTAGAGACTTTTGTCTACAGCATCAATGGGCCGGCTCGTCCGGATCGTTACCACTGCTTCACAGAAAATCGACGTAAAGTACTGTGAGTGAGATATCCGGAGGCACAAATCCCCCTACCCTTCCCAATCCCTTAATTATACCTTTCCTTTAAGGTCGGCTACGCGCCCTTGATTCTTTTGGTATTGTAGGCGTACATTAGGTGGTGGAGACCACTTAACATCTAGTGACCCACTTGCTTGTTTACTGGCTTATGTCATTATAAAAAAAACTATGGTACGTAAAGCGGACCCTGGAATTAAGCCGGGATAATGCCAGGCAGAAACCTATTGTACCTACATATAACAGCAAATCTACAACTTCAGTTTTCATTTATTATGAAGTCAGTTTCAAAGTTTTTGTTATAAAATATTTTATTTTTAAATTTTTAGTGGTAGTTACAGCAAAAGCATTTAAATTCCAATACAATTACACAATCGTGACGTGTAGACACTGTTGTTTGATCCCAACCTAATTTATATGAGACCACATCGCATCTAAACTCTATCGAATTAAATTTTTTCAAACAAAATTGATTCACATTTGGCGGAGAAATAGATGGTACATATATAAAAAAAAACGCGCTGAATTTATAGCCCCCTCCTTTTTGAAGTTGGTTAAAATACCGTAAATAGGTAGCCAACGAATTTGTTTTATTATTCTTCTTAATCGGGCATTCTTGACAGAGTTGTCGTGATTGTTAAGATGGAAATACACGGAGGGCCGTCAAACATTGCCAGTCTTCTTGACGATCGCAGAGTTGGCAATGCTTCTCCATTGTTGCCGGTTGGTAATGTAGCGCGTACACTTTATTATAAGAAGACTGTGTTGCCGTTTTGATCATAGTCATTTCTCAGGTTTACGCGACTATTAATTACACATTGAAATAAAACTAGTTTATACGGATTTTAACGCGGTTTAATTTGTATTTTAGTCCCGACGCTAGAGGCTCAGGTCTCTCCCGTGACCACGAAAGCTGAAAGCTTTCGAAACGTCGGAACTAAAATAAAAATTAAACCGCGATAAAATCCGTATAAACTAGTTTTATTTCAACGTTTTGATCATATAAGTCCAGAGAGTCGGGGATCTGCCTCTAGCTCTTTTTCCTACTACCTGACCAGTTTTATTTATTATTGGAAATAGGGAAAAAGAGTTTCAGGGTCTGGGTACTGATTCCTCGGTGCGGGTGTCTGCTGGAGTCTGACATGCATTTTTTTTTAGTATAGGCCGGCAAACAAGCAAGTGGGTCACCTGATGGTAAGTGATCTCCACCGCCCATGTACGCCCACAATACTAAAAGGATTATGGATATGTTGCCGACCTTAAAGGAAAGGGATAATTAAGGGATTGGGAAGGGGAGGGGGTTTGGGCCTCCAGATATCTCACTCACCGTACGAAACGCAGCGGCAAGCTGCTACTTTACGCCGGATTTCTGTGAGACAGTGGTAACGACCCGGACGAGCTGGCCCATTCGTGCTGTAGACACAAGTGTCTACAGCGTGGCTCTACCACTATAAAATTGACCTCTATTTGACCGACTTGATTCTCTATTTGACCGGGTTTTTATATTAGTTTGAATGATGAGACGAGCAAGTCGTCTCGCCTGATGGTAAGCGCAACGCCTGCCCACAAACAGTAGCAACCACATCCAGAGGTCATTTGAATTCGATCTTAGGGCCCTCGTATGTAAGAGCCAAGATCCCGTCTGGCTTAAACCATCGATCAGACAAATCAATACCACTAAGCAGCAGTGTGACAGCCTTCGGGGCGCAGCGGGCGAGTAGCTGGTTAAAAAGCGTAAGGCCGTGGGTTCGATTCCAGAACCTAGACAATGTTTATGTGATCCACAAATAGTTGTTTCGGGTCTGGGTGTTGTGGGACCGCAAGTCCCTCGTAGTTCCTGATACCCACAATACAGGTTAACCTAGTGTGGGGTCAGGACTATGTGTGTGACTGTGTAATTCATTTTCCTTAGTTTTTAATTTAAATCAGCAATGCACCCAAGATTCTTCTGCTACTGTGGGTGTTCATGGGCCGTGAACATCAATTACCATGTGATCTACTTGCAAGTTTGTCGGCCTTTACTACACAATTTAAATTCTATAAAAATAGCAATAGGTACTTATTGGTTCCCGAATTAAGATACACTTTGCCGTTAATGTCAGAAAGTGCGAAGTCTTTTCTCTTATTTGCGAGAGTCGCAGGCTTATTTATTTATCTGCGGCCGACGCAATACCATCTCTCTTCTACCTGCCCTTATCCCACTTGCAGTGGAGTCGGCACAACATGTTTTTACACATGTTACAGAATGATTTCGCTTGTTGGTTTTACGACTCGCCGCCCCGCCTGGCTGACATCAAACCCTCTCGGGAACACAATGCCATCGGAGATCAAATAATATTTATAATGAAATTAGTTTTCGACAAAATTGTTTATTAGAATAGTTCCGTTTTGCGCCAAAACGGAACGCAAACGTTAAAAAGACGGTTTTACATAGTTACCAAATAAAAGTATTTAGGAAAGCAAATTTCAACTAAAATAATAAATTATTCCTTTCTATTTAGATGTATTTTCCATAGTAAAATAAAAAAAAATGTTTCATAACGGAACTTTTCCTTTATCCGTAGCACGCACCAGAATCAAGCGCGTAGCGTCGAATTGATCGCTCAGTTCGATCTAAGACACCCGAGTGTTTGGCCGAACGCGTTTTACCGTCAATGTTCAAGTTGCGTTTTAAAAGATGAATATCGTAATCACAAAGTTTATGTTCAAAAATGGAACTCGTATCAACCAGTATTTATTTGCTGTTTTAAGTGAGTTTTTAAAATATTTTTTATTTTTTATACTTTTTTCGATTTGGAGGTAGGTAATTAAATTATTTATTAATCGTAATGATAACCTATAACGAAATTTCTGTATTTTTTTTGTACAATTTCTGTATTTATAAACCTAAGTACTAGGATCTATTATTATTTGTACCTACCATACTGTTTTTTTTTAAATGTTTACAACAGCTATTTCCGGATCCTTATGATTTTTATGCTTTTTATAAAAGTACTCGATATAAAAAGTGCATTTTTTATTACAACAGGTTCCATTTTAACAAGTTTCATGTTTCTCTCATTATAATCTCGGAAATGGGATTATTAAATTGGTACAGTAACAAAAAATCAAGTTTAAATAAACCGGTATCAATAATATAAAACATACTGTTAAACCTTAAATGGAAATACTACTTTATAATTATTTTGATAGGCTTTTATTATTTCCCTTAATTTTCATGTATTATGTATTGTTTATCTAATATATATATATATATATTAGATAAATATATACATATTATATATATATATAATATATATATATATATATATATATATATATATATATATATATATATATATATATATATATATATATATATATACTAAGCTAGTGAGCACTAAGAGATATTTGAAATTTCATCCCCTAAAGGGGTAAAATAGGGGGTGTAAGTTCGTATGGAGAATAATATATGGAATATGGAGAAAAATATTACATAGACATTTCGACTTGAAACTTTGTAGGAACTACTCCTAAAAACAAATTAACGTACATACTTAGTTGCTCGCTTTGCGATATCTGGAAAAGCATTCCCTTAGGAGGTGCGGAGGTTGTTCCGGGTAAAGGCATTTATGCGGACGGAGTCGCGAGTAAAAGCTAGTACTAAATATGGTTGTGTCCTTACATAATACTTACATTTCCACATTACAAATGCCATTCAATAATATTTTTAAGACCATAGGGCAGTTTTTTATTATTAAAGTGAATATAAAACAGATTATTGGCTGTTCCCAATATTTTGTTCACCGATAGATTTAGTAAGTACATTAATTTTGTAGTACATTTTTGACACATTTTGAATCTAAGATCTGTCAAAATTCTATTGATTGTAAGCAAATCTATCTGTAAATAGAATATAGGGAACGGCCATAAGAGGTAATCCATCTGACGATATAAAAAGAACAGTATCGATTAGGTGAGGTGAATAAATAAAATGCCTAAGTATAAGTAATCTCTTTTTATATTATTTTAGTTTTTACTTATATGTGTTTGTGAATATTTGTTTTGTTGCTATGTTTTGCCATTGGTAAACATCAGTGTTTATTATTTAAATGTTGTGTTTGTCCTTATTTGGCGCATGAATTGTAATTTGTTCTGCAGTATGAATGTGGTATATTAGGGACCTTACTTATAATAAAAGTTACTTACGTATAACACTATTTTGTCTTTCTCTATCAACGAGATTTATAAAATAGCTAGAAACAGACGTAAACAGTGTTTTATCTAGTCAGTGCTTATAAAGTTTATAAGTAAGGGTTAATTATGTACTGTGGATAAACCTTAAATAAACAAATATCTTAATAATATTTAATAAACAAAACAAAAACATTTAAACTTGCACTTTGAATGTTTGTTCGTGAATTTGAGTTATCTAATACATATACTACTAATTTGTGATGTCTGTTAGTCCATCGCGCCTTAATCGGATGGATTTGGATCAAAAATTTGCATACCGGTAAACCGTGACCTGGATCTTAAACATATTTATTTATATCGTGATACGTTCCCGTGGAATACAATAAAGGAATTAAACCGGATGGAGCCGCGAGCAAAAGCTAGTATTACTTCAGTCCCGATTAATTCATGCAAGTATCTAAAAATAGCTTTTTACTCCTTATATTTACATACATGTTATCAAAAATCAGTCTGGTTCAAATACCAGATCAGGCAATCACAATTTGTTTCAATTTGAAAAATCACATGTGCTTTCTTTCGAAATTTGTGGCTGGTATGGCGAAGTAGCGATAGCTCGGCGGGGAGTGGTATGGACGACGAAACGAAAGTAGCAGGTTCGAAACCAGCTCCAAGAGCATCATCACTGACTTTTCTAGGTTACGTGTGTATTAATTGTTAATTATCGCTTGCTTTAACGGCGACAGAAACATCGTGAGGAAACCTGCATACCTGAGAAGTTCTCCGTAAGAATTTCGAAGGTATGTGAAGTCTGCCAACCCACATTAGGCCAGTGTGGTGGACTAAGGCCTAACCCATCTTATTTAGTAGAGGAGGCCCATGTCCAGCAGTGGGACGTATATAATACAGAGCTAGTATTTTTATTTTATTATTATTAGCGATGGGCTCACCCCCTATCATCATAGGAATTGTGAGTGCAGCAGTAGTTGCACCTCTGCCTACCCTACGATACAGGGAGCTTATGCTATGTTATCAGAAACTTAAAGATTCCTAGACCAGCACACTGGTTACTGGAGATTTTACCTCAAACACCGTTAGACATTATCTCTATCGTAGCAACATTTATTAACCTACCAATGTCGTTTAGTACGTCATGTTACAAGTACCCGCATTCAGGACCAGCAAACAAGATTGCCTCGCAAGTTGTTACTATTTTTATTTTATTATGCAAATTATGGAATTTATAAGAAAATAATACAATGTGTTTACCGGCCGGATTGGTTATTTGATGCGTGTTTTTCAAGTTTGCTCATGAGCGTCATTATATTTTTATTCATTGTTTTTGACTGGTTTTCTACTAACAGACTAGGCTACAACCAAATTAAATAATTCTTTAGGGCTCGGTAGCCCAATGGCAAAGACGGAACCCTTTTAATTTCGTCATGTGCGTCTGTCTGTACGTCATAAGTTATCCTTCCACGCACTGCAGTGTTCTGCGATCGCGATCTCTCGCTGCGATCCTGCGATCTCTACACACAGCCGCGATCTGTTCAGCGTTCACCAATCAGAGGCCGTGACCCCCCGTCAGTCGTCTTAGGTGAGGCTGTTACAATATTTTTCTGATGAGATGCAAAAATACAGATAATATCATAGTATTTTATAAAGAAAATAATAAAGATAAAGCTACATTTGTTATTGATTTGCTTTTATTTACGAATGCTAGATTCCACGATAAAAAAGCATAGCATAGAAAACACACCAACTTATTATATAGTTTTGGCATCCAATTATATATTCTGACATTACAATTCGGTAGAGGGCTGTGTGGATCGTGGCAGTGTGGAAGATCGCGCGCGTCCACATACAAAATGTACTAAAAACATAAATCGCAGATCGTGGATCGCACGGATCGCGTGGCGTCTCGTTGGCATCGCTGGCGTCTAGATCGCGCGCGATCCCGTACAAAATTCGTGATACAAAATACAAAAATTACATCTCGCTTCACTGCCGACTACTCGCCTACTACGCCACGGAGGCACAGTACAGTCACAATAAATTCTTTTACGTCACGGAGGCACAGTACAGTTATAATAAATTCTACTATGTCCCGGAGGCACAGTACAGTCACAGTAAACTCTACTACGTCACGGAGGCACAGTACAGTCACAGTAAACTCTACTACGCCACGGAGTGACAGTAAATTGTTGTTGTAAACAACAACGGCGTGTTTTTTGTTTAATATTTACTTACGTAACAAAAATGTCGTCCGGCCATTCCATTACGGCACGAAATAATATTTTTTTTACTAGTTTGAATAACGAAGTCGTCAGGTCGCTCGCCTGATGGTAAGCGCTGCACCTGCTCATAAACAGAAGCAACACCACACAGAACTTTGAATTACAAACTATATGACATTGGGCTGCGGTCGTCACCTCGAAATTTTACTGCTACAATGTCCTTCAAACCAATGCTTATGAGCTTACACATTGCTGCTTGGTGACAGAAATAGACAAAGCGGTGGTACCAATCCACGAGACCTCTCGGATACGCTGTGCCTACCATCTTATAAAGTCTTAATTTTTTGTTAAAACGTTGATAAATATAGCCTAGTCGCTATAGCTGTTCCAGAAATGTACAAAAATATCAACCCACTTTTCAGTTATGGATGGACCAACATACCTGTTAAATGGCAGACAATGGAACTACAGACAGTGTTCCCAACTAATGGCCGTTCCCAATATTCTGCCTATCTCTCTGTAAGTAAATCTGTACTTACCGGCAGTAAAATTTTAATACATTTTGTATGGAAGATCTGTCAAAACACTATTGACAGTAAGCAAATCTGTCGATAGTTAGGTTATAGGGAACGGCCATTAGTGTGACTGCCCCAAGATTTGGTGGGTTGAACCCGCCGCTAGTGTGTACATTTTGCTATCTAATTCACTACTCAGTTAGTGGAAAAGAATCTCGAAATCCATTAAACAATAAATTATCATGTCTAGTTTTTCGGATCATGGCTATATAATTTCAATGTTCATAAATATCCAGACTATTTTTTTAAAGCAATGAGCATGCGGATGTTGAAGATATAGGTAAATTTGATAATTTCTGGAACTAGGCTGAACATAAACGAATTACTTAATGTGAAATAATATATGAATGATTACTCGTAAAATGGCAATACTGGAGCGAACAGAGCGACGCTCTTCAATTCACAGTCAAGTTGGTAAATCTGTAAATATCTTATATTATGGTGTATTGACAGGTCCAAACAAAGGAATTATTGTAACTAACTTTTGCTCGCGGTTCCGCCCACGTGAACTGTTTTTTCCGGTATAAAAGTAGCCTATGACCGTCTCCTAGGGTCCCATCTCTCATTACCAAAATTCATCAAAATTTGGTTCGCGGAATTAGGCGTGAAACCGTATTAACAAACAAACTTACATTCACATTTATAATATTAGTATGATTCTTTGTTGTTTACATTTTTGAAACAGGTTTGGTGAATAAACTACATAGTTGAATAGTTATTAGTACCTATCAAATCATCAACTATACTAAAATTAAGTGAGGTAATAGGTACATATAATAAAATTTCAATACTGTTTATTCAATAAAAGATGTTATTTATTAACTTTTACAACTGCAATTGTTACACCAGTGCAATAAAATAATTAGCCACTAACGTCCCACATATAATTTCCTTTAGTTAAAACACAATAATTAATTACCAACTTTTCCACATTTTATTACCATCCGAACTGATCCGAACTCTTTTTTGCGTTCCCGCCAATGATTCCGTTTTCTTTTTTCCCTCGCTTTTTTTTTGTATTTTTGTTCCATTAGGAACCGGCTAAGATCAGAGACCATACTGCCAAGTCATCAGTTATATTATTTTCATAATATCCAAGAGCGATGAAACAGGGGTGTGACCGATTTCAAGGCCTTGATGGAGTATTGGTGAAAATTCCTTCCAGTTCGATGCTTCTTAGATGACTTTCTTCAAGCGAATCGAAAGCACAAGGTCGACAATACCCTTGATCAAAAATCACCTAAATCCACTTATTTCAATGTTTCCATACACTATTCATCATCATTAATGATTATTGCACAAAACCACACCACTTTTATACAACAAACACAACTTTAAACCAGTTTAGGAAATAATTAAAACAACAGAGCCACCGCACTGTAAGAATTCCCGCCAAAACTCTTTTTTCCCTCGCGTATAAAAAGGCACAAGAACGATACTGGTACTGCCATATTTTCTTTTCATAAAACATTTATTTATTTTTATTTGCATAAAATCATGACATTCGGCCATCCGGTATCGTGCTGACACCTGGCGGACGAACATACAACAAGACGACTATACTTATGATCATGACAGTAACTTTTAATTTAGTTCTGCTTTAGTTCAAAGTTTGTCTGACAGTATTCTGTGCGTGTATATACAACGTGTTACAGAAAGGTGAAAGGACATATGGAGAGGATGGATAAAAGACGACTTACGAAAGGTATTTATCGTGCGAATGGTAGGGTTGGAAGAGGGCGCCCGAGGAGAACATATGCGGATCAAATAAATGATATTCTCCGAAAAGGGCACGTCACGAGTACCTACCCTCAACCGACGATAATGTATGAGAAGATGTATGAATCTGGAAGAGGCGAAAGAGGTCAGGATCATAGCTTGTGGTACTCAATAGTTTCTGCCCACCCCCATGGGACATAGGCGTGAGTGTGTATGTATGTATGTAATAAATCTGCCAACGTCGAGGTAAGAATGTATAAAACAATAGTATGTTTGTTTGGCCATGACATTTGTTGCATAACAAACAATTATAACTATATATATTTACTAGCTTTTGCTCGCGGCTCCGCCGGCGTGAACAGCCTTTTTACATATTATTCTCAAATGCTACGTTTTTCCTGTGCTGCCGGGCCCATAGACAATATAGTTACTACTATATAGTTGCCTACATAGATAATGTAGGAATGATTGATTGCCAACGATCCAGATAAAACAAAAGTTAAAGTTGTGGAGACACGCTGTAGACATTTTTGTCTCACAGAAAACCGCCGGGTAGTAGCAGCTTGGTGTTGCGTTTTGTACAGGGGTGAAATATCCGAAACCCCCACCCAATCCCATAATCATGCCTTTCCTTTAAGGTCGGAAACGTGCCCATGATTCCTCAAGTATTGTGCATGTTGATGTGTGATGGAGATCACTTACCATCAGATGACCCACTTGCGCGTTTGCTGGCCTCTGCTTAAAAAACAGATTTCGTATAATTATATAATAAACTTGAAAACATGACATTGGCATATTAATTCGTTTTATGTGTTTGACCTAAGTTTAGTGGTCAATGCATAAGAAATGTCACATTTAAAACTAAATCGAGTTAACGAGCGAACGACTGTCTACAGCGTGGCTCTACCACAGAAAAATTTATATCGTAGCCGCAACTACGTAATTAAGATCCGATGTTAGTTGCGGGCACTATTTGATTTTTAATGAGGAAATCATAGTTAATTGGGTATCATGCTTCTTTGGACTTACCACATCTATCTTCGGATTTCTTTCTTTCCGCCCAATCTTATCCGACTCGGAGTGGGGTCGGCGCACATGCTTTTTAACACATGTTACAGAAAGATTTGGCTTGTAGTTATTACGACCGGCCGCCTGCCTGACGTCAACCCCTCTGGGGAGAAAACACCCAGACCCGAAACAAATATTTGTGGATCACACAAATATTTTATCTCGGTGCGGGAATCGAACCCGCGGCCTCTCGCTTCGCAGCCGGCTACTCGCCCACTGCGCCACGGTATCTTTCTATCTATCTATCTACGGATTTACCATATCTATTTCCACCAAGACCTATGTTCTTTTTTCATAGCACATAAAATAACGTCTTCTAAATCTTATAAAGCGGTTTTTGCCACGTGCCTAAAGATCCTTGTCGCGCTGCTATAGGTATGAAGTTACTACGGTTTCAATAGGATCCGCCAGGGTCGCTGTATCTGCAATTCGCATATATTTACTAGGTGGTAGGTACTTCGTATGCGAGAGGCCGTTTGGGTAGTACCACCGCTTTGTCTACTTCTGCCGCCAAGCAGCAGTGTTTGTTATATTCCGATTTGAAGGACATTAAAACCAGTGAAATTATTGGACATTATGAGAATTAACACCTCATCGAGCGCAATTCAGTGCCATGTAGTACTTCATAATTCGAAGTTCTGATTGTGTTACTTCTGTTTATGGGAAGGCTTACCATCAGGCGAGCGCCCTGTCCGTTTTGTCATCTAAAGCCGATAAAAATAATTTACATAAATAGGCACGGACTAAGGCCTAACCCCTCATTCAGTAGACGCTCGTGCTCAGCAGTGGCACGTATATAATACAGGGCATTAGTATTATTGTAGGTACATATGACAACATCTACCGAAAAACTCACTAGGAGCATACATGGCACTCGTGACTGCCAAGTGGCATCCACGTTTATAAATGTCAATTAAATGTCACCTAAAATAATAAAAAGTACCTAAAATAAAATGTCAGTATAATAATGATGCGCCAATCGAATTTATATATCGAATAAATTTCAAAATTCTAGAAGTTCTTTGCATCATTTCAAAGGATACTTCGCGTCAAGGTCTTCACATAGTTTAGGTACATATACGATCTCACTAGAATGTCAAATGGACAAACAATGTGTAGGGTTTACAAAACAGTTGTTACTGTTAATCTAGTAAGTAACATAATTTATAATCAAAAAAATAATTCAGACTCAAAAAAGGAAAAGAAAATTATACAATTTTGAGCCGGTTGATCAATTATTGATAGCACTGACTCAAAATTGGATAAGTTTATTATTCGCTTTTTAGTTTAACGAGACGGTTTTCATTTTTGTTAAAGAGTTCTTATTTTATAGTTTAGCTTAACTCAGAGCAGCGTACATAAAATTATCTACAATTGAATTTAAATTGGTCTACAATTGACGGAGAAATTGATGTACCTACCTAAAAAGAAAAAAAGGCCCCGAATTAGGAACTTCCTCCTTTTTTGAAGTCGGTTAAACAGTATGAGCATGTGATCAGGTAAACATTGTCAACCCTCACGGTGCTTGATATGAAATCGTATGCTAACTATATCGTAATTAAGTAATTTTCAAAAGATCATAGTCCTCACTGGTTGGGTGTAGTGGGTAACTTTTTAGGGCTGCGTACTCAAAAGGTACCATCGGATCCTTATTACAGAGCCTATGGCGTCTGTCTGTCATCACATAATGTCAAAAAATCCTTTCTTAGCGAGCCCCTACATTGCACAACATATAATCTGACCAAATTTCATGATAGCTTTAGTAGTTTTAGAGATATCATGATTAATCAGTGAGTGGTATTTCGCTATTATTATATATGTATTGATTAAAGCGGATATGCTAACGAACAATAAAAAAAAGTAATGCTAAAGGGCGCGGTACGGAATCTGCGCGGAGGTCAACTCAGAATAAGACGATTTTTATTGGTCACTTCTATATATATGAGAAAATAACGTGGGGCAGACTAATTCTCGTATAGATATGGATAAAAGAGCTTCGCACATTAGTTGAAGTGCAGTCTGCATTTGGCAGTCTTGGGTTCATGGTCACGCAGTCACAATTGAATCACAGTCAGTTTCTAACCAGTCTCTTAGACAGTGCAGTCGGGTCTTAGTGCAGTGTCTGTCCTAGTTGCAAACGGTAGTGGTCTCAAGTGAATCCTGACATGGGGTTGAAGCCTGGAAACAGTCAGTCCTGTAAGAATGCTCATTAAACCAATAGTTGAAGTGATACATATTTATGAAAAAAAAACTGGTGCCACGTGATTTACAAATTAAATTTAAATTCAAATTTATTGAATCCATGAAATGTTATACATAATTTAGATTCAGCCAAATTTTAACTCTGCCGCCAGTTCGGAATGCTGTTTCGCCAGAGAAGAACGGGCAAGAAACTCTAACATTGCTCCTTTCAAAACTGATTTACAATATTTGCACTACATTAATACAATTTATTTTTAGTTGAGTTAGGGCAACTCAGTTTATGGCAAGAGGAATATTATGTATATATATACAATAATACCTCATTCTAGTATACCGTTGCTAAAATAAACAATTTCAATAATTATTTTATAGCCTGCTGCTTTTTCAACTTGCAAGTTGCGGCTTCCTCTGTTGCGTATGTATGCGTATTGAAATGGCGCATGCAAAGCACATGTTATAAATTAATTAAATGACAACAGTGCATGCAGCAAGCATGATGCTCCTATGCGTCAAAGGAAGACGCAAGTTGAACATGACAGCGCACAAGTATCGACAACTTTTGTGGTAGAGCCACGTTGTCATTTTTGTCTACAGCTTGAATGTGCCGGCTCGATCGGGTTATTACCACTGTTTTACAAAACCGACGTGAAGTGGCAGTTCGCTAATTTTTCGTACGGTAAGTGAGATTACCGGTGGCCCAAATTCCTCCTCACCTTTACATTCCTCATTAGTGCGACTCATCCATTTCTTCTGGTATTGAGGGTGTTCATGACTGGTGGAGATACCATTAGATGACTTACTTGATTGCTGGCCGCTGCTATAAAAAAAAACTTAGCCGCCAATGGAACTCTACCTTTCGTGGATCATCGAATTTACTACGTATACATCAAATACTGGCCATAACTCATAAACTGATATTTTTGACCAATTTCAAAAAAGGAGGAGATTCTCAATTCGGCGAAATTTGTTTTCTTTTTTATGTATGTATTCTCCGCCAAAAGTGGACCGATTTTGCTGGAAAAAAATGTAATCTATGGCAACTGCCGACCACACACTCTATCTAAATATGGGAACAGACAATGCGGATTACCCAATCACGTCCACAAAAAACTAATATTGATCCACCTTAATACATAAAATACCAGTATGCATCTTTTACCGTTAGAATTCATTGACCCAAAAAACGACGAGGTCTCGTTATCTGCACCTCATGCGGTTCTTGTCAGGGTCTGTCATTCCATTATTTATTTTGAAATAGACCCTATAGCATACTCATTTTGCTCATTGTAAAAATAAAATTAACACATAAAAAAGTTATAAGCCATTTTTGAGCTATTTACCACTGATGCAGATTTAAAAATTGTTATTTTATGATTTAATGTTTTTTTGAAGTTGTTAAAATTATTATTTTATAATTTTTTGTAAAACAATATTCAACGTAGGGGATGACTTTTTAATTTTTCATGCCGTTAAAGAGTGGATTTTCAGGATTTCGTAACCAAATTCCAAAAACGGAACCCTTATAATTTCGTCATGCCCGTCTGTCCGTCTTATTTGAAGACTATTATGAATCTTCTTCTTCCACCTGCCCTTATCCCACTCGCAGTGGGTTCGGCGCTACATTATTTTTAGCACATGTTGCAGAAAGATTTGGCTTGTATTTTTTACAACTGGCCCCCTGCCTGACGTCTGCCTTTGGGGAGAATAGAAACAGAAATGAGGAGAAAAACTTTCTAATGTCCATTTTCTTCGTTACGGACCAATAAAAATGAAGTATTGGTCGGTTAAAACGGATGTTAACACACCGACCGATATAAAATGCCCAAAACACTGTCAACGACCTTCATTTTCGATATTTTTTTCTCGTTTATAAATGACAAAATTATAGTCTTTCATCCCCAGAGTCACCCCCTGAAGGATGGGATTTCTTTATGAAATTTAAAAAAGACCAACATTCAGCTATTTATTTAAAAAAGACCAACATTCAGCTATTTATTTAAAAAAGACCAACATTCAGCTATTTATTTAAAAAAGACCAACATTCAGCTATTTATTTAAAAAAGACCAACATTCAGCTATTTATTTAAAAAAGACCAACATTCAGCTATTTATTTAAAAATGAAAAAATACTATTGTACCTGTGACCATTGGGTGAAAATTAATGCCCCTTTATTATAAAAAACAATTATACACATCTAATTGAGAAACTCCCCCGTATTTTTCCTCGGTAAAAAATAAGCATTTTGTATATGTCATTTTGTAACTAGCTGTTGCCCGCGTCTCCGCCCGCGTGGAAGTCATTTTCCGGGATAAAAAAGTACCTAAGTAGCCTAAGTTACTCCTTATTACATCAGCTATCTGCCAGTGAAAGTCCCGTCAGAATAGGTCCAGCCGTTCCAGAGATTAGCCGGAACAAACAAACAGACAGACAAAAATTGCAAAAAATGTTATTTTGGTGTATGTACCGTATATACATTCATATGCATGTAGTAAAAAGCGGTTATTTTAATAATACAAACATACACTTCAATTTTATTTATTTTTATTGATGTAGACGTTCACGGTACTGACATCAATTTATGTTACACGAAATGAATAATGATATAACATGGTAATTCTTGGCGCATGCTGATTAGCAGGTCAATGCTTATAATCAAGTGCATTTGTATGATCTTTATCATCTTCACTCTATGATTATAGATTAACATACGCACTCACGCCTGTAATCCTCCATGGGGTAGGCAGAGGTGTAACCAATACACCCACATTTCTCCGAGTTTTATACACGTGATTGGTCTATTTTTGGCGCCAAACAAAAACGGACCAATCACGTGTACAAAAATTGACACTTAGCGAAGAGTGTGGTCTATAATACGGGCCTTAGTATTCTTAAAATTGCTAAACACAATTCTGTCATTGTCAATTTTCACATCACGAAGTCATTAAAGTAAGTCCCTTTGTTACGTACTTTATCGTGCATTTTGTTTCTCCACCAATTTTAATTAACGTTTTGGGTCGTTGACATTTTTATCGGTTTTGTTGTGAATATAATGGTCTATTTAAACGAGGCCTGGTAACTCGAGCCCATAGTAGTGCTTACACACTGTTGTATAGTGGCAGAAATAGACACAGCGGTTATACCAAAACAGACGACCGCTCGCATACGCGGGATTTACCAAGTAGTTTTTTTATTTTATTGCATAAAAGACGAAACGAGCTGGTCGATCGCCTTATGGTAAGCGTCGCGCCTAACCATAAACAGATATAGAACTTTGAATTACAAAGCACCGCATGGCATCGCACTGGACTGCATTCGTCTACCATTATAGTGAGTGTAGTTTGATAAAAAAATGTATGATGTCTTCGAAGTGGTAGAGCCACGCTGTAGACAGTTTTGTCTACAGCATGAATGGGCCGGCTCGTCCGAGTCGTTATCACTGTCTCACAGATAACCGGCGTAAAGAGGCAGATGCGTTTCGTACGGTGAGTGAAATATCTGGAGGCCCAAATCCCCCTCCCCTTCCCAATCTCTTTCCTCTAAGGTCAGCAACGCACCTATGATGCCTTTGGTATTGTGGGCGTACATGGGCGGTGGAGATCACTTAACCATCAGGTGACACACTTGTTCGTTAACGAGCCTATGCTATAAATAAAAAGATAAGTCTGCTGTGTCGGTACACGAATAGACAGCACTAATCCTTGGTTCGACTCCAGCTATCACGCGTCGTTGAACTGGTCCATTAGATTTTTAATTAAACACTCCTTTAAATGATATGTGTAAACTAGATTGTATTACTGCAACATTTTACATTACACAGAAATAACCATTAAGAATCAAAAGCGTTGATTATCACAATCATATACAGTTAAGTCATCAATATTTTGGGCATCTGTGAGTGGTAGATTTCATGATGACAATTTTACAAGTTTGTACAAATTTAAGTACTTATAGCTATTTTTATTATTAAAATAACGATTATTTAAGCTTAAAGTGTTTATTTACACTATTAATAATTATAAAGAAAGAAAGACTTACTATATTTTATTTACTGTTTTCTCAGCCTACCCCTATGGGAAACAGGCGTGAGTCTATGTATGTATTTTATTATAATGTCAAAAAATCAACAGTTATAATGTACATATCGACAAAAGTATATTGTTCCGCAATATTTTATTTTGTTGGTTGCAATCCTTGACCGGATTAAGTTAATTATATGTAAGGACAAAACAATATAGTGGAAAACAGATATTAAAAAGGGTCCTACATATTATTTTAGCTCAGGACTCAATTTCAAAACATGTAAAACAGGTAAAATAGGTCGTGCTGCAGCATGCAGCTGAATGAGAAGCCCATTGTTGACGCAATAATTGCGTAGTACTCCAACTTTTAAATTTTTGTGTAATTTTTTGTTTGATTCTTTAACTCTAATAATAAACTTCTTCTTTCTTTCTTTCTAGCGGGATCTGGTCAAATCCCGCTGGATTAGCTCCAATCCGGTATCAAATCCGCGGGATTGAATGCACTACGGGATTGAAATCCCTATAATTGTACCATAATTTGCTATGAGATGATCATAGGATATAGAAGAGATGTGGTGATAGCACCATCTCTTCTTCCACCTGCCCTTATCCCACTCGCAGTGTGGTCGGCGTAACATGCTTTTTTATACATGTTACAGAAACATTTGGCTTGTAGTTTTTACGACCGGCCACCTGTCTGACGTCAACCCCTCTGGGGGGATGATCCTATCACCATATCGGATACCAATACCAATCTCAGGCAACGTTTCCGATTTTTTTTAAATAAACCCTCAACAAATTAATTGTGATTTCCAAGACCTCACCGATTTCTCAACCTAAATACGCTGCCACTAATCCATCGAGTCAGCATGCATTCTGTTCAAACAACGTATTTAAACATGTATTGAACATTTCTCGAAGCCAGTGAAAGTGGTCTATTAGGATGTGGGCATTTTTAAAACTAGTTTTTTCGAATTCCACGCATAGCGAGTTAGCATCTTTGATTAACGGATATTAAAGCGCTTTCTTCTATTTTTTATTTGTATTTATTAAATATGCGATCTAAAAAATATTAGAGATTTCAATTTTAATTATTTAATCAATTATGTTTGCAATTATTTTATAATGAAATGCGTACTTTTAGTCTATAGCCTTTAATGTTATGTATAATATGTGATTAATTATTTTGTTAATTGTGTATCAATTTAGATCGACTTCTTAGCTATGTTTGGACAAAATCTGCTCAACTATTAAAAAATTACAAATCTAAAGGTATACCTAGCATACCTTATGGTTTGTGTGATACACAAATATTGATTCTTATCTGGTTGTGGTGAAACCGTAAGTCCTTCGTAGTTCCTGATACCCACGATACAGGTTAACCTAGTGTGGGGTCAGGATTATGTGTGTGACTGTTGGGTGTATTTATTTGTTATTATTATTTCATTAAGCTCATCTTTTGCTATTTCCTGGTTCATGTTCTATATGGTATTAAACAAGAATAGATTTATAATGTCAATCGTTGCATCTTTATCGTTGGAACTGAGACGCGACCTTTAATAAAGTCATATATTATGCAAAATAAAGACAAACATAATATGTTCACGCCTGTATACGCGAAGCGGTAGGCAGAGTTGCAACTGGGAACACAGTTCGCCGGCGAAATGTGGATGTAAAGAAAGAAGAACGATTTTATTGTTGGTTATAGTATACAATTACCATAGATAAATATAGATTTTGTTAAAAAGTGCTTTAAAAATAATAACAATAACTAGGTGACCGGTGCAAAGTATAGGTACTACTAGTTTATAGTTGAACAGATGGCATTGTTAACTATTTTTTTTGTAAATACATACTTCTAACATACTTCTAATTTAAAAACATTTTAAATCAATAGCAGCAAACGTAAGTTTTAAAATGGTGTTTGAATCATTAGGTTTGATGAATAATTATGGACGTTATAGCGTCCCTACTGCCAAAAAAACACATTTGAGAAATAATTTATAGAGATAAAAGAGATAGTATATACTTTTGCAAGCCTCCGTGGCGGGCGAGTAGCCGGCTGCGAAGCGAGAGGCCGTGGGTTCGATCCCCGCACCGAGACAAATGCTTGTGCGATCCACAAATATTTGTTTCGGGTCTGGGTGTTGTAGGACCGCAAGTCCTTCGTAGTTCCTGATACCCACGATACAGGTTAACCTAGTGTGGGGTCAGGACTATGTGTGTGACTGTTGGGTGTATTTTATTTTAACGATATGCGCCAACCGTTACACGCTTATACTGTGACAATTACGCGACAATCACAGCGCGGTTTACAGTGGCCATCTACTCTGTGTACTGGTTACACCTCTGCCTACTCCTTCGGGGAATACAGGCGTGAGTGCGTATGTACGTATTATTCGGGGCGTCAAACAATGCCTTTGGCTTCGTTACACATCGACTCTGCCAGCTAGTATCCATATCCATACTAATATTATAAATGTAAAATTAACTCTATCTGTCTGTTACTTTGTCACGGCTAAACCACTGAACGGATTTGGATGAAATTTGGCGTACGTGTAGACTAAGACCTGAGTAAGGCCATAGGCTACTGTTTCTCTTGAAAAAAAAACATCGATGCGCGCGGAGCCGCGAGCAAAAACTAGTGTAAATAATTCCGATTCGCGTGTTACCAACTGAACAACATCCATTATACATTAATAGGAACATACAAATTGACAAGCACAATGAAACCACTTTAATGGCCGCCATTAAAATTTCTTTGTAATGAACTACTTATTATATAAGCATGGCATCGAAAACGTGACTAATTCATTCCAAGTAACCCTCCGACAAAAAAAGGGGTGTAATCGCAGACACGCACTTGCGCCCATTTTTCAACGCATAATAATATGTCGATTTGAATGAGGTTTTTTCGTTTGAAAGCTGGTGTAATCGAGTAGGTCGAGTAGGTGAATGTGATTAATAGCTTTAGAAGGCCTTGCGGGTTGGTACCACCGCTTTGTCTATTTCTGCTTCCAAGCAATAGTGTGTAAGCACTGTTGTGTACCAGTTTGAAGGACATTGAAGCCAGTGAAATTACTAGGCATTATGAGACTTAATATCTTAGATCTCTGGGTGACGACCGCAGTCCGATGCCATGCAGTGCTTTGTAATTCAAAGTTCTGTGTGCTGTTGCTACTGTTTATGGGCAGGTGTGACGCTTACCATTAGGCAAGCGATCTGCTAGTCTCGTCATTCAGGCTAATAAAAAAACATATTTCCGAAATAGACGAAGATTGCTGAAGCGCGTAAATTTAACCGTAGTTATATACATTGTTCGTCCTCCGTAGCGCAGTGGCTGAGTAGCCGGGTGTAAAGCGAGAGGCTGCGGGTTAGTGTGATTCACAAATTTAAGTTTCGGGTCAGACAGGCGGCCGGTCGTAAAAACCAAATCTTTCTGTAACATATGTTAAGTGGAAGAATAAGACCGTACCTACCTCTTAAAACAATGCCTGTATTTCCGAAGCGCGCTTCGGTATGCAGAGGCGCACCTATTGCAGCATGATTCATGGTGTTTATTTCTATCCCATGATATGATTGGGTGATATTGCCATACTATATATATCTATTTTCAATGTCGAGCATTGACTTTTTTATATCCTTAGCAGACACATATTCGCATGTTGTGCGCGGTTGTTATCGGTGACGAATGTAAAACATAGCTTTATGTATTACTAGCTGTTGCCCGCGGCTCCGCCCGCGTGAATGCCTGTTTCCAGGATTAAAGTAGCCTAGTGGGCGCCCCCGGTGGGAAACGCGCTTGACAAAAACACTAAAAGGACTATTAAAAAATAGGCGTTGATTGTAGAGGGTTGAAAATTTAGAGTTATATGTATTTTTTAATGCTGTATCATAAAAAAAAAAACAAAAAAATTGTCTAAAAAATAAAATTTAGGGGTGGACCACCCTTAACATTTAGGGGGATGAAAAATAGATAGTAGCCGATTCTCAGACCTACTGAATATGCATATAAAATTTCATAAAAATCGGTCGAGCCGTTTCGGAGGAGTATGGGAACGAACATTGTGACACGAGAATTTTATGTATTAGATAATAAGATACTATGTTAATTTGTACATGGTCTCTGTGCCAAATAAAAAAAATATGAAGGACCCATCATCACATCTGCGTCGACTTTTAAATCTTTTAGATGAATCATGTAACCACATTATCCAATAATTTAATAATCAACATTGTCCACAGTAACCATTCCGCTCCTTAACTTCGGGATGGTACAAGGCTGGCTGTCTCCAATGATATCAGTGCTTCAGTCATCCGAGGGTCCGTCTCCAGACCCCTACACCAGTAGCGACATCTCTTGGATGACGTCAGTCACGTACATTACAGCCATCATCTTCGGTGCTCCGATGGGCCACCTTACCGACAAGTATGGAAGGAAAAAGATGACCTTGGTCACTACCCTATCGCTTATTGTAAGTATTTTGTACATACACAATCACGCCTGTAATATCAGAAAGGGTAGGCAGAAGTATACCCACATTATGACGAGCGTATCTCCGTTCCTTAATGTGATAGGGAGCGAGCCTATCGCCATACCGGGCACAATTTCAAACTCCGGTCAGACAGCATTACGTAATAGAAAATTCCAATATAAATTTTACCCAACCCGGGAATCGAACCTGAGACCTCAGCGTCAGCCTCGGTCGTATGGCGTACGCATTACAACTGCGCCACCGAGGCAGGCAATAGTAAGCACTTTGTATTCATATTATAAGATACATTTTGGGGTGTGAGCCATGTTCAGGCAAGGCGTGGTCCGAAGACATCCAGTCTATATCCAGTAACATCAGGACGGTATAATGCTGCTGACCTTTGAGAGACACAAAGTCTCTTAACAGTGGACATTATATTTGGACTGCACTGTATTTAACATCAAGTCCAGTAAATGAAAGTCTATGAGAATAAGGATTTCCGGGGTTCGAAAATCCGCCCCCACTTTCCCGATCCGTTGATTATCCCTTCCCTATTAGGTCGGCAACACGTCCATGATTCTTCTGTTATAGTGGCTCATAATTTGAGTGCAAAAATATGTAACAATAAGATAGTTTCCTATGTTAATTTTTATACATTATTTTATATTGCAACAGTAAATAATACAAAAAAGAAACCCTTTTTTAAAACACAATAAAAATTAGTTCAATAATGAACCCGCAGTTATGATTCTAATATTTGTGTGTGCAAAGGTAGGCGCGTAGTGGGGACATATCACTATCTCCCTCGCACGCGTGCACCGTAATGGCTATTTTGAACGGTGACGTCAAGGTTTACGTCTTCTGTCATTTGACAGTAATCACGGTAATCTCCCATGAAATTTGAAAGGTTTCTAACTTAGGTATTTATTTTTCGACGGCGGCGGCAGCGCCAGTTACTTTTTTTTTAGAATAGAGTGATAAGTTAAGTGACCTATAACAAAAACAATTTTTACGAGTAGACAATTTTGTCTACAGCATGAATGGGCCGGCTCGTCCGGGTCGTTACCACTGTCTCACAGAAAACCGGCGTAAAGTAGCAGCTTGCTGCTGCGTTTCGTACGGTGAGTGAGGTATCCGGAGGTCCAAGTCCAGTCCAAATTCCTTTGTATTGTGGGCGTACATGGGCGGTGGAGATCGCTTACCATCAGGTGACCCACTTGCTGGTTTGCCGGCCTATAACTGGCGCCGCCGCCGCCGCTGCCAAAAGCTTGTCACGCTATCTTCTCCAAAACCGCTGGTGATATAGGGTCGAGACCGATACCAATCGATGTAGAATAATATGGGGAAGAAAGTAAGATATGTCTCATATTCGTCGGACTTTAAGTTTTTTTTTTATTTTATGTTTTGTGGAAAAACATGGGCAACGCCCCTAGTCGATTTAAATAATACATCAAATCAAGTCTATTTTATTGGTACACAGTTGTATTTATATGCACCATTATAAATAAAACGATAAAAATATCATGATGACTAATGAATAGGGATAATTCTCAGCCGATACGCAATAAGCAGTCTATAATTAGACTTAATTACCATAAACTGGATTCAAAACTCGAAAGTCGAGCGCCAGTTCATATGAAGGGTTTTTCCCCGTGGCTGTGTTGATTGGTGGTAGCAATTTTTTATACCAGAGGCCGGGTAACGAGTACATGAGCCACTTGATGGTGAGTATCTCCACCGCCCATGAATACTTTCAAACCAGAAGAATCATGGGTGCTTAAGAATAGGGATTCAGAAGGAGGAGTACTTATTTGGGGCTCTGGAAATCTCACTTAACGTACTAAGCATTAGGCCCCTCGTATGCGAGAGCCGTCTGGATGGTAGGTAACCATCGCTTTGTCTATTACAATTTACACGTCAAGCAGCAGTGTGTAAGCACTGTTGTGTTTCGATTTGAAGGACATTAAGTAAAATTACTGGGCAACTTATGATGCCGCAGAAAGTCGAACGCAGCAGTAACTTCTGGCCAGCATTATTCTGCCGACCTTCGAGAAATGCAATGTCTTTTGATGATAGACATTATATTTGTACTGCACTGTACTAATATCAAGTCCAGTATAGTCACTTTTCCGTGCGAGGATAAAAAATAATCAAATAAAAATTACAACCACTACTGCCTGCTAGATTGGGTGGCGCAGTTGTAATTCTTGTAATGCGTACGCGTTACGGTTGAGGCTGACGCTGTGGCCTTGGGTTCGATCCCCGGGTCGGGTAAAGGTGATATTGGATTGTTCTATTATGAAATGGTTAGTATCAGCCCGGAGCCTGGAATTAAGCTCGGTGTGGCAATAGGCTCGCTACCACATCATGGGACGGAGATAAGCTCGGCAAAATGTGGGTGTACGAGCTACACCTCTGTCTACCCCTCGGGGATTACAGGCGTGAATGCGTAAGTAAAAATTACACTATTTGAATCCTTAGCCGGAGATAAAATCCTATAGAAAAATCTAGATATTTCTTATGAACGTGAGAAAACTTGCTCATTGTTTTCAAGAAAATAATAAGTGATAGGTATGTAGACTAGTAAAGATTATGTCGAACTACTGACTACATACATTTAATGAGCGTAAAAAAGCTATTCTAAAAATATATATATAAGTATTGGCCGGCTTTAGATCGCAATTAGTGACGCCGCAACTGCGCGCTTTTTTACTGCTATGAGTGAGCATTCGACTGAAGCGTCATTAGCACACGGCGTCACTAGCGCCTTCAGCCAAAATATGCTGTACAGGTGAGAAATGTCTGCGAAATCATTACGATCAAGCTGAATGAAATGTATCCCCGACTGGCTACCGGTCCTATAAAAATACTTAAAAAAACAAAGCACCCAGACACCTAAAAGTACAGCGTGACGGATGTAATTAAGATTGTTTAAGAAATATTTTTTTTAACAAAAGGAAATAATGTAAAGCAGAGGAAGCAAAACTATTGTGCCTTAAGTTCATTAATCTATGTTTTTCTTTACGTGTCACGCTAGAATTACTTCCAATGGGTGCGATAGACATTCTTTCCTGATTAATTTATTGGCAGTCTTTTATTATTGTTTTAACGATGTAAAAAACGTAGTTTTGTATCGGTATCCTATATACCTATTAGCTATACAGGCAAATCGAGTACCTTCTTTTTTAATCTTTTTGTATTCGATAGGTTATATTTTGGTAAATTTGAAGAAATAATTCCACTCTTATTGGGATTCGAAGACTAAAACTTAGACATATGTGCATCGATTTTGATGATCCTTTCACTCAGAATAGTATTTTTATTATTTTTCTATACCAATAATATAACTGATATTAGAAAACAAAAAACATAAAATAAAACAATTTTGAGTTGGTGCTATGATACCTCCGACTCAAAATTGAGGTTTAACGTGGAAGATCAGCACCTGCCCGCGAAATTAAATTAATTTTGTTTTTTTGATAATTGCATCTCGGTCCTTCGATTAAATATGGATAAAAATGATTTTGCGCAAATAATCACAATGGACATACGGAATAATAACAATAGAAACTATAAATATTACTTCTAGAGGTAATTAATGTCCAAAATTACTAATCTGAGAAAAAAAAATAAGTTTCTGGACAGTACTGACATTCGGCTTTAATTTTATTTGAAGTTTTTTACACTTTTGTCGATTTTATTTTTAAATTGGCTGTATGACATTAGTTGTATATTGTGTTTGCACGTGATCTGTTCGATTTCCAAACTGAAGTTCTTTTATTAAAATTCAAAATAAACTAAACAGGTTTGTCGACATTATAGTCGACATGGCGTTGTTTGACGTCACAGTTACCGCTTGCTTTACATTATTGTCTTCAATAAGTAGGCGACATAATAATAATGTAGGTAATGAATCACTTAATATTTTTTTATTTGTTTATTTATGTAAAGTCGTAATGGATATGCGTAGATACGTTTAGTACTACATAGGCGAATAAATCATACTAAAATTACTTATGCTTATTATGATAACTGGAAATAATATGTTATTATTATACAATAATAGAGACAGCCTCTGTGGCGCAGTGGGCTAATAGCCGGTCGTGAAGCGAGAGGTCGCGGGTTCGATTCCCGCCCCGAGACAAATGTTTGTCTGACCCACATACATTGGTTTCGAGTCTGGGTGTTTTCTCTCCAGAGGGCTAGCGACAGGCAGGCGGCCGGTCGTAAAACTTAAAAGGCAAATATACTGTAACTGTAAACAACACAATTTATAACACGAAGAAAGGTTGACTGCTTCAGTGGCGCAATTGTAATTGTAAAGCGTACGCGGTACGACTGCTGTGCGGAGTCTCGGGTTTGATCCCCGGGTCTGGTAAAATGATATTGGGTTTTTTTATTACGAAATACCCAGTATGAACCCAGAGTCTAGACTTCACAGCCCCCTATTACATCATGGGACGGAAATAAGGTCGGTGAAATGTGGGTGTACTGGTTACACCTCTCCCTACCCCTTCAGGGTTTACAGGCGTGAATGTGTATGAGTATTAAGTTCCGGTGAATTAACCGTAACTTAGTGGCGCAATTTTAAATGTACCGCGCAGCCGGTCTACTCGTACACTGAAGTCATTAGAATTTATCAACAAAAACCATACAGCTTTTGTTGATTCAAATCAAATCGAACCGTCTTTTACTCATTATTCAAGAATGTTGTTATAATACTTCTGAATCCCGTTTGTAAAGATTGAGATCAACAAAATGTATATAGACCCATAATTAAATACTCTTAATGATAAGTGTTGATATTAATGCAGTAAAATTACAGACAGTACTGGGTAAAAGATTAAGTGTATTCACTCATTGTAGTTCATTGAACTATTTCATTAGTTCATATTCTAGTCTTTTTTTATTAGTTTTTTTTTTTATATTATAGACCGGCAAACGAGCATGTGATTTCCACCGCCCATGTACGCCCATAATACTAAAATAATCATGGGCGCGTTGCCGACCTTAAAGGAAAGGGATAAGCAAGGGATTGGGAAGGAGGGTGGGGAATTTGGGCCTCCGGATATCTCACTCACCGTGCGAAACGCACCAGCAAGCTGCTAATTTACGCCGGTTTTCTGTGAGACAGTGGTAATGACTCGGACGAGCCGGCCCATTCATGCTGTAGATAAAACTGTCTACAGCGTGGCTCTACCACTCATCAATAGTTTGAATAACGAGGCGAGCAGGTCGTTCGCCTGAAGGTAAGCGCCACGCCTGCTCATAAACGGAAGCAACGCCACACAGAACTTTAAATACCAAAGCACTGCAAAACACTGGACTGCGCTCGTCACCCCGAGACATAAGTGTTAAGTCTCATAATGCCCAGTAATTTCACTGGCTTCAATGTCTTCAAACCAGAACACAACAGTACCTACTTATAAACTATTGCTTGGCGGCAGATATAGACAAAGCGTTGGTACCAACCCAGATGACCTCTCGCATACGAGGGACCTACCACCTTGTAAAAGTAGTCTTAGTAAAAGTCGTAATTTTTTTCCATATGGTTGATCTTACTATACAAGTGGTTTATAGATGACTGCGATGTTCATAGTATTTGTTAATTGAATGCTTATTTAATTTATAATTCCATTCTTATGAACGATAAAAACTGAACTAAGTACATCGATAGATGAATCACAGAGGATTTGTTTTTTATCCTGGCTCGGCAAAGTGACTACGCTACACCGGATGGTAAGTGTAGCGCAATCCAAGAATACTGTCGACCAACGACAGACTATGTGTCTATCGTAGGTCGGCAAAATTATGACGGCCTGCCTTATTGCTCGTTCAATAATTTCGAAGCTGGCTACATTATTTTACAAAGTGACATTTCGATCTGTCAATTCACTGTAATTAAAATCCAATTAAACGTTTATTGTATAGAATATAGATGGACCAACCTAACTGTGAATTGAAGAGCGTCGCTCTGTTGGCTTCAGACTCAAGTATTGCCATTTTTACGAATAATCATTAATGATATAGGTATGTCACACATATTTCACATTAGGTAATTCTTTTATTTTCAGCGAAATTAGAAATTATAAAAATTACTTTCAGGATAGCAAATAAAATATAACTGCAACGTCAGCATGGTCATTACTTAAAAAAACATTTCATCACCTTTAAATAGTGAAATAGAATACCCATATTCCGAAAACCTACACATGTTAATTTGTTTGTTTAGTGGATGAAGACATTACTTTCCGCCATCTGAGTAGTTAACTAAACCACAAAAACATCCACTAACCACTAGACACCAAATTTACACACTAGCGGTGAGTCTAACCCACCAAATCTAGGGAAAATTCCACTAAGTTGGGAACACTGTCTGTACTTTGTAGTTCCATTTTTTGCCATTTCACAGTTAACTTGGCACATCTGTACTCCAGTTAATTATAGCAAGTTTGCAAGAAGTACAAACGCGAACTGAAGTATCTATAACTGAACTGAAGTACACTGATCAGGGTTGACAAGTGTCTTATTTTAAACCGATTTATTTCCGAATAGTTTATTTTTTTACAGCCTCCGTGGCACAGCGGACGAATAGCCGGTTGCGAAGCGAGCGGCCGTGGGTTCGATTCCTGCACGAAGACATATGTTTGTGTCATCCAAGATTATTTGTTTCGGGTGTGGATGTTGTGGGACCACTAGTCCTTCGTAGTTCCTGATACCCATAATACAGGTTAACCTAGTGTGGGGTCAGGACTACGTGTGTGACTGTTGGGTGTATTCATTTATTTATTAACTTAACTAAAATATACCCATTTTTATCACCATTTGAAGTTCAAATAAGGTACGGAAGCGAAGCCGACCCTTAGGCCTTAGCACTTTATAAGGCTGAACAAAAATACATTTTCGGAAGCGGATATCCTATTGACATTAATACATTCTTTAGTTTTTGTCTTAAGAAAAACAACAATGGGTACAGGCTACAGCAGTGAAACCAGTTTGAAAATAATCGATTATCGATTCACTGCTGTTGCGCCACCAATAAAACACTTAATTGTTTTTTTTAAGCACATGTGTAACAAGATTTCCAAGACTGACTGCCTCAGTGGCGAAGTTGTAATGCGTATGCGTTATGACTGAGGCTGACACTGAGGTCTCGGGTTCGATCCCCGGGTCGGCTAAAAGTGATATTGGGTTATTCTATTACGAAATTCTCAGTATCAGTCCGGAGTCTGGAACTGTGCCCGGTATGGCGATAGGCTCGCCCCCATCATATTATGGGATGGATATACGCTCGACGAAATATGGATGTACTGATTACCCCTCTACCTACCCCTTCGGGGATAACAGGTGTGAGTGCGTATGTATTTCATAATGTATTATTTATAGAACGACACTATATTAGATTTTTGGAACCTAAATGACTGAAACCTCATTAAGTTCGGTCCATTGCCATTACGAGCACCAATTATAACCAAATAATATAATTTTAACCGAGAAAAAACCCGGTGGAGGTTCTCAGTCAATGACATTTTTCTATGTAGTACTCGTATATCACACACACTCCGCCAACCATGGTCCATGGATGATGATGATGGATTCGGATGATTATTTTTTTTTTTTTTTTTATCCCATTTTAATTTCAAGAAGATTTTCCACCTCTTAGGGGATGAAACGTTCGAAATTCGTCATTTACGTTCATTCACAAAAAATATGTTTTAATAAAAATAAAATTGACTAAAGGAATCCTTATACTAAAAATAAAAAAATACTGTCATTGCTTTCTTTCTATATTGACCTTTGACCGTTGCAAAAACAAAAAACAAAAAAAATATTATTTGGCTCTTCTTGACATTTAAGCGAATAAAAAAATACTTTCTTTTTGCAGGTGTACTGGCAGATAAAGCTATTCTGCCTGGAGCCCTGGGCAATGATCCTGGCCCGCGCTATAGCAGGGATCCCCTGCTCTGCCTGCTACATAGTGCTCCCCATCTACCTTAAGGAGATCAGCGATATTGATCTCAGAGGTGCTTTGGGATCGCTACTCATTCTTAACAGGTAGGTACGCAAAGACTTTAATGTATACTACTAGACAAGCTGTGCGGCACAAAGAAATTGCGCACTTCGTTACGGTCAATTGACCGCAACTCATTTAGTCGCCCGCGAGAGAGCGACAAGAGCAGAACTTGTTGTTTGAGTAGCTGCGAACGTTAAATTCGATATACTAACACGAAATTGTTTATTGTGACCCATAAAACATTGTCATTATTTACGTGCATATATTATTCATTCAATTTGAAGTTATTTTACGGAAGTACTTGTAACTATTATTTCTTGATCTTGATCGAAAAATTCATTTATTGTGAATGAAAACTAATACCAAACAAAACAGCCGTCTCCATATTGCCATCTCGCTTACTCTCAATTCCTCTCGCTCCCACGCCTTAGACGTCATTCCCGCCTCGCCGGCCGCGTATGCAACACAATTTTACTTCTGATTGTCTATGGTATTAAAGTCTTTGCAGGTACGTCATAGATATTTCAGTTCACCTTTGCGCGTTGCTATGTGTGGGTATTTAATATGTACAGTACCCTGATTTAAATTATGCGTTTGTTCGTTTACATCCAATGAAAAAAGGAGGAAGTTAATTCTTAGGAACTTAATTCGACGCGTATGTTTTTTTAATGTTTTTTGTGTACGTGTTAAATTTTCACAGAGTGATCCGATCTCCATAATTCTTCTTTCATTCGAAAGGGTTTAGTCCAAAGTTGATCCCATTCAAATTTCAAGAAGAAACTCTACCCCTCAGGTGGTGAAATCGGGGATGATAGACTAAAACTTCGTGATTTATGCACTGAATTTGATGATTTTGCAGTAAAAATAAATAAATATTCAAAAGATCATAAGCTATACTGAGGCCCTGGAATGAGATTTCGTGGAAAAGCAGCAAGACCCGACCCTATTTTTTCCAAGAGTTTAGCCATTTAGATATTCTTTAAAATATTAAAAACAGCTTTCGCAATAATTAATATAATTTTCGTCAAAATATCTTAGGCTTAGCTGTCTCTAGATTTACGTATACTTATAATGAATTGCAATATATACTCGCTATAATTATATTACTGTAAAATAAATTTAATTTATTGCCACATTCTACTATTTGCACTTCTGCTTATACTGTAATATTCCATAGAATTTCTTTCGTGAATTTATGTTTTGTAAATATTTAAGTAAATGTGCAATTGAGAACAAGGATAATTAAAGTATACATTATTTAAAACCATTGTCGGTGTATTACGAAGGTTTGTGGTGAAATATTATGTAAAATGTGTTTAATTTTTAAATTATTTATTTGTATTGTTTCTATAGATCGAATGGAAATTCACGTGTTTCTGAGTCGGTTAAAAATTCATAAAAGCCGAGCCATATCATTTTACGTTATTCTTCTTCCACCTGACATTATCCCACTGGCAGTGGGGTCGGCATAAGATGCTTAACACATGTTAGTTGTTACAGAAAGATTTGGCTTGTAGTTTTTACGACCGTCCGGCTGCTTGACGTCCCATCTCTCTGGGGAGAAAACCCCTAGACCCGAAACATATATATTTGTTTCGGTGCGGAAATCGAACCCGCGGACCCTCGTTCACAGCCGGCTACTCGCCTGCACCACGGAGGCTGCCTGTAATTTTTATTTAATATTATAATAGCAAAAGCCAACCTCACCAGCACGTTGCACATACATAGGTACACTCTGGCGAATCATGGTTACCCGTAGTGGGTCGTGGGGTCAGACGGCGGGTTACCCTACATAATACCAAATCCACCGTCAAATCATGATGGGAAGGCGAACCCTGGCATTAAACCGGGATAACGCAGAAAGAAGAATTATACAGGAGTTTCAAGTCAATGGACTCGTCTGAACGAGCTACTATGACTTTTTACCATGTATATGGTGATCGCTATCCAGTTGGGTGTAGAATTGATCAGGTACTCTCCCACTAGAGGGGTTGACGTCAACCAGTGCGGCCGGTCGTAAAAACTACAAGCTAAATCTTACCTGTAACGTGTGTTAAAAAGCATGTTGCGCTGACCCCACTGCAAGTGGGATAAGGGCAGATGGAAGAAGAAGGAGAAGACCCCCCACCAGCAGTTGGGTTGCAGTTTGAAAGAAGTTAAAGTTTGCATGTCAATAAGTGGAATTCCTTGCGAATCTGAACGGTTCTTTTGAATTCAGTATATTAATTGACGGTACCGACCCACCATATTTTACAAAGATGACTACACTACTGTATACCAGAAGAGATAGGCAGAGGTGTAACTATTGTACACACGGATCACCGAAGTTATTTTCATTCCATACGTGATAAGAGGTATTTTTGCCATATAGGGCATAAATCCAAACCCGAGCAAATCCCGTATTTTACAAACACAAAATTTGGCTGACCTAGGGATCGAATTTAAGACCAACCGAAGTACGCTGCCACTAGACCAATGAGGCGACTTAGTTTTGTTATTTATTATTTTGCAGGAACATAGGGTACCTAGCGAGTTATGTGGGCGCTGACTTGCTAGACATTAACACGATGCTGTGGCTTGGCTTGCTTGTGCCGACGGTGGTGTTCTTCATCTTCCTAGTCATGCCAGAGACGCCTGAGTTCCTCGTCAAGCAGGGCAAAGTTGATGTGAGTAGCTTTTTAATTTCGTAACATACGGCAAAGGAATCAGTGATCTTACAGCCGAAAGACTGATATTAGTTTCTTCATGGTCAAAATATAGGCAAAGGTTTTACAGCCAATACAGCTGTGGTGGTATTTTTAAAAAATAATTTGTGTTTCAGACAAAGTAATTAAATATACAGCCAAAAATTTATATGCGTTTCCGAATGGTCGAAGAAATAGGCAAAGAATTAACATTAGACAGCTGTTTCACGATTACACTATATAAAAAAAGATAAAGTACCTATATGTTCTATACTTTTTCATTAAACATTAAAAATAGTGCAAAGAACTAGATATTTCTTTGTCAATTAATTTATTTTGAAATCTGAACACGAACTATAGAACACGGATATTTTACTTTTCTCCAAATTCACAGTAATTTACTCGTAACTTAATTCTTATCTCAAACTCGTATTCTAAGAACGGAATTTATTCATTTACTTTTAACGAATTTACATAAAATAAGACTGATTGTAGGCATAGCTGGTACCTATTTACACATCTTTGATAATAAAAACCTTTGTTAATAACAAAAGCATTACGAATTTTGGCCTCGGAAGGAAGATTCTGCGGTTCCATTATAATTTATTGTAATCTAATGATATATAATACTTACAGTATGTACATTCAATATGATCAATATATTGCATTATACTCAATGTAAGTTCCTTATTTACCGTAATATTTTCTAATGCAAATTAATTTCCTGGATATATTACAATAGTTTTTGAAGGATGCATTTTACAAGTGGTAGAGTCACGCTGTAGACATTTTTGTCTACAACATAAATAGACTCAGCCGGGTTGTTACCACTGGCCCACAGGAAACCAACCTGAAGTAGCAGCTTTGTTTTCTTTTTTTTTGTATGTTACGCGATATCACCGCACCCACAAATTGAATAATTCTACTAGACAGGCTGTTTAGAAGTAACACCAGTGTCACACATAACGCGGGAGTTTGACAGCTGATAGACAGACAGAGCAAGAGGGGTTCTAGTTGAGAGTAAGCGAGATGGTAATGTTGAGTTACGGTCAATTGACCGTAACTTAGTGGCGCAAATTCTATGTACCGCGCAGCTTGTCTAGTAGTATTAAAGGGGTTCTAGCGAGATGTTAATGAGTTACGGACAATTGACCGTAACATACTGGCGCTATTTTTATCTGAAGTGCAACCGATCTAGTATACATTAAAGCCATTGGTTTGTATAGTTACTTTTATTACATTTCGACCTTACTATTTCATGACATATTTCTTTCATCATATCACAGGAGGCGAAGGCAGTGCTGGCGTGGCTTAGAGGCGCGTCCCCGGCAGAGCGTGCCATCGAACAAGAAATTGACAGCCTTGTAAGGACAGAAAAACAAACCAAAGTGGACTCAAAATCCGTTTGGGGAGTTATATGTAAGTATTCTAAAGCCCCAATTAGATGGATAGACTTTCTCGTACTGTAAACATACATACTTGTGTACGAGCCGATAATGCTCATACAACAAATTTCGATAACTTATAAGTAATCAATTATATTCAGTCCTATCTAAACCGTACTCGCGCACCAACGTGTCGATATACTAACTATATACGGAAAGAGCTGCTCAGACAACTAAACATAAACCTTTACAACATTATTGTTGTTAAGAGTATTAACATAGAGTTTATACTCTTTAACTTAATAGTGGTTTGGCGTGTTCTATTCTACCTATAACAACACAATTAACTACCGGGTTACCGTCAACGGCAGGAACCCCAACAACTTGCATAGACTCACGCTTGTTTCCCATAGGGGTAGGCAGAGACAACGGATTTCCAATTGCTACTATCCGTGTACACCTATTTGGCCTCCTTCACTCTCATTAAAGTCTTTATGCATGCTCGTCGTTTAGGGTACTTCTGACCTTCTTGTCCTATTGACCTTCCTCTTGGTCTTCTTGGCCTATCCTATATACCTAGTCATTTACGAGGGGTTTTTAAAACTGACCCTGGAACCACTTTGTCTATTTTTACCTCCAAACAGCAGTGTAAAGGAATTGTTCCAGTTTAAAGGAAATTGAAGCCAGTAAAAGTACTGAGCTGGTATCTTCGGGCAACGTGCGCAGTACAATACCATTCACTGCTTTATAATTCTATGTTCGGAGCTTAGGAACTATTAGATGAACGACTTACTCGTCTCGTAATTCATTTAATAACATAAAAGTAGATCTCTAGAACTTCAAGTACAAGTATCACAATGGACATTTACATGGGTAAAAGGCATACTATCGTTAAACAATTATGAGATTTAACACCGGGGTGACAAGCGCTATGTAGTGAAGTACAGTACATGAAGTTTTCCGTGATGTTGCTATTATTTCTGGGCAGGCGTGGCTTTTACCATCAGGCGAGCGATCTGCTCGTCTCGTCATTCGAATCAAATTAAATCTACAGACTGATCTCATACCGTAAGGAGACATGTTCGTGTTCCCCTTCTGCTGTATAAATAAAAGAAGAGAGAAAAATGAAGAAGAAAATAATTATTAAATTAAAAAAAAAATATATACTAAACATAGATTCCGTAAAATTTTCACTCTGCCACCAGTTCAAAAGGCTGTTTCACCAGAGAAGAACTGGGAAAAAGCCATGACTTTGCTCTTTATTAAAAAAAAAATGTTATTACAATTCCTATAAATCCATCTTCTAAATTCATGACATAATTACCTTTTTTCTACCTGGCGTTACCCCGGCTCAATGCCAGGATCCACCTTCTCATACAATACATTTGACGGTGTTTGGTATTTATTATATGAGGCTTCCCACCGTCTGATCCCCACAATCCGCAACGAGAACCAAGTTTCGCCATTGCCTCGTCCGTGAATCAGTAGTATGTTCCCATGTGCAGGCTACCATGAGGTTGGCTAATCTGATGACATAATTTATTTCCAGTACACGACAAACCCACTTGCAAGGCCTTCATCATCACACTAGTCATTAAAATAACGCAACAATTCGACGGGTACCTGATAGTGCTGATCTACGCTGGCTTCGTATTCGAGAGGGCTTCGGAGTCTATTACCTTGAAACTGAGCCCCAACAAGCAGGTCATGATGATCGGGTTCGTGCAGCTGCTCGGGTCGACTGTTGCTACTTGCATTGTGGAGAAGACTGGAAGAAAGGTGAGTAAAGAGACGTTAATAAATAAAATGTGTTTTTTTATTGCATAGATAGGTAAACGAGCAGTTGGGTCACCTGATGGATCAACTGACTTGGACAATAAGAATCAATCGACCCGATCGCGCAGGCCAATTCATGCTGTAGAAAGATCCGTTTAAAGCGTGGCTCTCTCTACCACTTCATATGCTTTCATGATAAACTGTTGGAATGTCGGCTAAGGTCACGTGTTGAGGAAAACGGGAGTACATCAGTCGCAAATTACTGGGTGGTAGGTTCCTCACATGTGAGAGGCCTTCTGGGTTGGTTCCACCGCTTTGTCTATTTACTGCCGCCAAGCTGAGGTATGTCAGCACTGTTGTGTTTCTATTTAAAGGACATTGCAGCCAGTGCAATGATTGGGCATTTTTAGTATGTCTTGGGTTGACGAATGCAGTCCAATGCAATGCAGTGCTTTGTAATTCAAAGCTCTGTGTGGTGTTTATGGACAGGCGTTACGCTTACCATCAGGCGAGTGACCTGGTCGTTTCGTCATTCAGTTAATAAAAAAGATTTCTTAGGTTTACGCGAATTTTGCACATTGAAATAAAACTAGTTTATACGGATTTTATTGCGGTTTAATTTTTAAACCTAAACCTAAACGGGACTAAAATAAAAATTAAACCGCGATAAAATCTGTATAAACTCGTTTTATTTCAATTACAATATTAAATTCATAAATAGCTGGGCTCAAAATGTTCTATCTCCTTCCAGTTGTTGCTGGTGTCCACATCATTCGCAGTAGGGGTCGGAATGTTCATGCTCTCCGCGTGGTTCTACATGACGTCGATCGGCATGTGGCTGCCGGGCTGGCTGCCAGTCCTCGCCATGTGTCTCTGCATCTTCGCTGATGCTGCAGGGTTCCAGCCCATCTCCTATATTATTATTACCGATTTATTTTCTTTCCAGGTAAGTGACTACTTGAAATATTATTTTTAAAGTTCATTAGTGTAAACTCTAACTGTTATTACCTTTATTTATAGCATAGGCCGGCAAATGAGCTATATAGTGGGTTACTTGATGGTAAGTGATCTTCACCGCCCATGTACACCTACAATACCAAAAGAATCATGGGCACGTTGCCGACCGTAAAGGAAAGGAATCATTAAGGAATCGGGAGAGGAGGGGGATTTGGGTGTCCAGATATCACATTCACCATCCGAAACGCAGCAGTAAGTTGCTACTTTACGTCAGTTTTCTGTGGGACAGTGGTAACGACCCGAATGGAAAAATTTGGCTTTAAGTTTTTACGGCCATCTGCCTGACGTCAACCCCTTTGGGGAGAAAACATCCAGACCCGAAACAAATATTTGTCAAAATTCGGTACCCAGGCCGCAGACACTCGCTGCACAGCTTCTTCACATGTCCACTAATTTATCTAACATTACGTAATTCCGCCTCGGTGGCGTAGTTGTAATGCGTACGCGTTACGATTGAGGCTAACGCCTAGGTCTCGGGTTCGATCCCCGGTTCTGGTAAAGTGGTATTGGGTTTTTCTATTACGAAATGCTCAGTATCAGCCCGGAGTCTGGAATTTGTGCCCGTTATGACGATAGGTTCGCCCCCTATCACATCGTGGGATGGAGATACGTTCGATGAAATGTGGGTTTACTAGTTACACCTCTGCCTACCCCTTCGGGGATTACAGGCGTGAGTGCGTATGTATGTATGTATTACTTATTTCATTTAAATGGAAAATACCTAATTTCCAGTTACGAGGCACAGTGTCATCGTTCGCAAACATTTGCGCGAAACTAAGCAACTTCGTCCAAATGAAATGGTTCACCAACTTATGCGAAATCATCGGCATACACTGGACCTTCCTTTTCTTCTCTGGCGTCTGCTTTATCGCCTGCATTTACACCGTGATCTACTTCCCGGAGACCAGGCAGAAGAGTATCGCGGAGATCTACGCCAAGCTTGATGGCAAAGAAGAACGCATTGAAAATAAAACAGAGGCAGTGCCTTAGTTTATCAAGCTGCTTTGGTCTTCTGGACATAGGCCTGTTCTAAAAGGTGTTACCAGGGTCGATCCTAGGCTTGCCTTGTCCTACGCCAGTTGATTTTTGCTTTTATTCTAAAGCAAATATCAACCGACTGTTTAAATATTGGTAAATATTGCATAAATCATGATGAATAATATTATGGCAATAAACATTAACTAAAGATGCTCTAGTGAGAATTTATATAATTTATGATAATAAACAAGCCGGATTTAGCTACAAACCTAAAAATCCTTGCTTTTGATTCTATAAATCGAGGTCAGTAACAAGTCAATAACTGTCAGGTACACGGGTGTAAATTCGTGTATGTTTGTCCAGCTATCATCCGGTTTGCCAGTTTGCTATACGCTTTAGCAAAAAAAATCCTGTATATTATCCGAAAAATCAAGTTAATCGACCAGTTAATAAATGTCCAGATATTCAGATATAATAGGGTAGTTGACTAGTTTTTTTTTATTATTTAAATCAATAAGTTACTTTACTCAAAATATATGGCAGAAAGAATTTTATAAATCGGACCAAAAATAAATAAGTTAGAAGCCATTCAAATCCTGTGGAAGGGGTAATTGTCAAATGACAGACGATGCAACCATTGACGTCACTGTGTAAAATGTTCATTATAGTGCACGCGTGCAAGCGAGATAGTGAGATATCCCTACTACGCACCCACTTTTCTTCATACCAACATTTAAAGTCATAACTGCGGGCACATTTCTGAACCAATTTATATTGTGTTTTAATAAAAGGGTTTCTTTTGCGTGTCATTTTCTGTTGCTTATAAAATAATGTATAAAATTCAATATAGGAAACTACCCTATTCTCAATGCTATCAGACGGTCCACATTTGCTACATCCTATAGCAATAACATGTTCACTATATTATTCTATATATCAATGCCAATATTATATTTAACGCTACCAGCTATTTGATTGCTATATCCTTCAGCAAAGATATTCCCTGGTTTATTATTATTCTATAAATCAAGGTGAATAAAAGTCAAGACATTTAAGTATGACGCTCAATGCTACCAGCCGGCTTCCACATTTACTATATCCTTTGGCAGTTATGTTCACTATTTATTATTGTTCGATATATCAAGGTCAGTATCCAGTGAATAAATGCCAATCTATTATTTAATGCTACCAGTAGGATTCTAGATGTGCTATATCCTTTGGCAGTTATGTTCACTGTTTATTATTGTTTGATATATCAAGGTCAGTAACCAGTGAATAAATGCAAATATATTATTTAATGCTAACAGTAGGCTTTCAGAATTGCTATATCTTGGTCAAAGGAATTCCCTCGTTTATTATTATTCTATAAATCAAGGTGAATAAATGTCAAGACAATTGGGTATGACTCTGAAAGTTCTCAGCCTGCTTTCTACATTTGCTATACATTCTTAAGCAAAAATATTCCCTGGTTATTATTATTCCGCAAATTAAGCTCAGTATCCAGTGAATAAATATGAATACACTAGGGTATAATTTTTGATGCTAGCCGCTTTCAAGATATGCTATATTCTTAGCAAAGATATTCCTTGGTAATTATTATTAATAAATAATAATCAAGGTCAGTAACCAGTCAAAACGTCGAAATATGTATATGTAAATGTTTCTGTATAAATACAGAGTAGTGTTGATTATTTAAATTAAAAATGTATTGTGAATTTTATAATTTTGATTTATTGTAAGTTTTGTAATGCTGTAAATATTGTTCTTAGTTATAGATAATTTTTGTTTTAACTCCGTTATGTGTGAGTTTTATCTCAAGGTAAGTTATTATTTCTACGACAGAATTAATTAGTCATTTCTTCATAATATTATCAAGCCTCTTTGGAATAATTAATTCTTACAAATCTAGCTGCATCTTGTATAGATAATTAATACAATTGTTCTTAATATTTAAGCTTATAAATTGTGTTTTTAAAACTATATTTTAGCTCTCTTTTATCCGATGTTCATGTGATATTAAATTATTTTCGAGTAAAATAACTTTTATGGATGGCCCATATTAGGATTAGCAATAATAATTGTGTTAGAGAGAAACTAATTTCAAACTTAATAAATATTAAATGCGTATTTAATAGCATTGTAAATAATTACAATGAAATGTGGCATGAAAAATATAGTCAACTAATTTTACTTTTTGATTTATCGTAATTATTGATTTAAACGCGGTGTCGTATGCGATAATCATGTTAAAAGAAATTATGAAGCTTCAGATGGTTTGTAATTTGTATTTTAATTTGTGTGTATGTCTTGCAAATTAATGGAATACACTTAGGGTACATGGTTTCCACCAACTAAGTATAACTTTCACAGCGTTCGGAAGAAACATTTGTTCACGAAATCTACTTATATTGTTAATATTGAAAATTAGCATAATTTATAAACAGTCTGTGATTTAAAAATTCATTGAATTAAAAAAACAATAGAAACAAACTTTAAAACGTAAACCATTGCTTCTTCTGAACGTTGCTATTAAAACAACCCACGTGATTAAAGTAAATATGCATTTAAAACATACTAATTAATGAAATCTAAAGTTACAATGCTTCCAAATTCTATCTTATTTAACACAAATACGCTATAACAATCATTTGATAAGTCGGGATATTGTGAAAATATATTCTACAACGAATAATTCGAAATTGTGTTTGTATCGAATGTTTCCATGTTCGCGGTTTCATTAACTGCGCTAAACCGAACCGCGGTAAATGAGGGATGAAATAATATTATTATGTTTGTATGTATGTTTAGATTTGAATCTACAAAGAAGAAAATGTGTAGATAGGCATAACACCCAACTTCTATATACGTCTGTTAAAAAGAGGAGATAAATTTTATAATTACTGACCGTCCCAACTCGGGATTATGTTCGTGATATTATAATTAATTGCAGAAAATTATATGTATTTTGTTTATTATTTTCAGATTTTATTGTATAATAAACGATATCTAATTAAGATGTAATAGACAACTGATTCGTCTGAATCAAAATGGATGCAATAGAATACGAAAATAATAATTATATATTTTGTAAATACGTGATAATACCTAAATGTACACTAGGTAGTGTAGTGTAAATTAAATTGTTGAAAATAATTTGTTATGCGAAATATAATGTTATTTGAACTGAAAATTTATATTTTTTAATTTCACTAGGGGCTTTGCCCGTGTTTTTCCACAAAACATAAAATAAAAAAAAACAGTCCGACGAATGTGAGACATATCTTACTTTCTTCCCCACATTATTCTGCATCGATTCGTATCGGTCTCGACCCCATACCCCCAGCGGTTTCGGAGGAGATAGCGTGACAAGCTTTTGGCAGCGGCGGCGACGGCAGCGCCAGTTACTTTTTTTTAGAATAAAGAGATTCTACAGTCTTCCAATCTTGATTAATTGTAACTAGGTAGAGTAGATAAATATTAAAGTTCTGGTATTAGGTATGAGAGAGGCCGTCTGGGTAGGTACCACAGCTTTGTTAAATTCTGCGCCAATGTTTAAGTAATGTGTTCTGGTTTGGAAGGACATTGGAGCCAGTAAAATTACTAGGCATTAGACACAACATCTTAAATCTCGGGATGACGAGCGCAGTCCAGTGCCATGTAGTACTTCATTTCCTTCGTTATATATATGTTTTTCTATTATTGATAGCTGTGAGCCACCCGAATATAATAAAATAAAATAAAAAAAATAATTCAAAGTTCTGTGTGGTATTGCTTCGTTTATGAGCAGCAATTCTGGTTATAAACTTACAATCATGCGAGCGACCTGTTCGTCTCGTCATCTAAAGCTAATAAATACTGTAACACAACGACAATAATATTTAACACAATACAATACATTCACGAGTAATATGGCGCCTAGATATTTTCGTATAGCAAACAGCTGTACCGATGTTAGGTATCCGTTGTTAGGCTAATTACTGATGACCACTCAACCAAAGACACCTTATGGTTTGCTCGAACCGTCGGTTTATATTAAAATTATTGTTTTTTTTTGTTGTATACGAGCAAGTGGGTCATCTGATGGTAAGTGATCTCCATCGCCCATATACGCCCACAATATCAAAAGAATTATGGGCGCGTTGCCGACCCTATAGGAAAGGGATAATTAAGGGATTGGGAAGGGGAGGGGGATTTGGGCATCCGGATATCTCACTCACCGTACGAAACACAGTAGCAAGCTGCTACTTTACGTCGGTTTTCTGGGAAACAGTGGTAACGACCCGGAGGAGCCGGCCCATTCACGCTGTACACAATGGTGTCTACAGCGTGGGTCCACCACTCAAAATTGTAAAAAACTATTGTAGCTAGCGATGGTCAATGACATCCACAAATTTTGACATTTTGACAGTATTGAAATTAATGATACAGCCTTTAAATGACATGAACCATTGCTTGTTACAATAACTTAACTTGGTAAAGAGGTATCCGTGGTCAGATCGCTTTATTATAAAGAATAAGAATAAAATTGTTTATTTTGCGTGTAGACAATTAAAATAACTTCGTAACCTAACCGAGGGCCAATTCTGAATTTGACGAGAGTTGTTCATCTCTGAAAGTAACGTAACTTCATAATCCTACTATCCTATCCTACTTCTTATTATCCTATCCTTATTAAAAATGTGCAAAATGTGTTTGTGGATGTTTGGTTGTTGTTAGTTAGTCCATCACGCCGTAACGGTTGAATGGTTTTGGCACACAGGTAGACCAGGACCAAATTTTTTATACCGGAAAAGGCTGTTCACGCGGGCAAATGCTAGTAATGCATAATTCTGCCAACCGTCTAAGGGCGCAATACCCTTGATGGCAGCCGTTCCTCTTTATTCACAGTTTAAAAAACTTATAAAATTAAAAATATAAATAATTTTGAGTCGGTGGTATCAATCATTGACAATTAAACCGCATCACAATAACACCGACTTAAAATTGTTTAATTTATTCTTATTTTTTTTCTTAAAAGTTTTATTAACAGTGGCTGGCCAGCCTCGTCAAAATATGAAGAGTGACCATAATTTTATGATCGCATATTCTTTAAAAGTAGAGTCAGAGTAATTGCGTCAGTAAAAAATATCTTTAGTGCTTAGGGTAAAACCCTACTAGTAACCTACTAGCTGCTAACTTGACGTCATAGATTAATTACGGTTTGAATGCCTATATGAAAGGATTTGCAAGTAAAATTAAATAAGGTAAACCAATTCCCCGCGGCCAGCGTCAACGAGGATTATTGATGCAGTCATCTGTCAATGTCCTACTGAAGGTGACAGTGACACCGTGCGTTAGTCACTGACGCTGAACGTGACTATCGGAAGTTCCCCTTTAAGCCTCTTGTTTATAGCATAGGCCAGCAAATGATCAGGTGGGCTAGATGATGGTAAGTGATCTCCACCACCCATGAAGATTCACAATCCAGAAAGGGCAGTCTACTCACAGGGTAGTCATGGTTCAGGATTCAATGGCGGATATCACTTATCAGGTGATAGCACTTACATGTTTTTTGGAGTTTTTTGGCCTCTGATGGGTATAAATACATTTTTTATCGATATATTTACGATTCCTGATGAGTATATTTTTATAGTTATCGATGACGAGACGAGCAGGTCGCTCGTCTGATGGAAAGCGTCACGCCTGCCCATAAACATAAGTAGCACTAATCAGAACTTCGAATTATGAAGTACTGCATGGCACTGCGCTCGTCACCCTGAAACATAAGGTGTTATGTGTCTCATAATGCCCAGTAATTTCACTGGCTTTAATGTCCTTCAAACCGGAACACAACAGTGTTTACACACTGCTGCCAGGCAGCAGAAGTAATGACCATAATACATTGTATTAAATATGAAATTGTAGTGTAATAAATGCACCAATCGATCACATCAAAATTAAAAATAAACTGACCAAGTGCGTGTCGGACCAAGCACGTCGTTGCAAGCACCTTTTAGTTTATACAAAAAAAAAAACCACCCATAGTTTAAAATTTAGAACGAGGACATATTTTTCACGACTTTGGACACGTACGTCGCACAAACTTTTGACTTACATAAAAAAGCCATTTAGAAACTTCTATATAATTTTATGGATCTATCCATACACTATTGTGTAGCGGTTCATAAAATACGCTTATGTAAAAAAATCCTTAAAGTGCTAGTCTCCAAGTAAAATAGTTGTGACATACGGACGGATAGACGGCTCGCCGAATTTATAAGGAATTCTGTTCTTGGCGTGTGGTTACGGCACCCTAAAAACAAAACTCCTAAATTTTACTATTTTTTCACTATCAAGTTATTTAATTATTATTATATAATTTTTTCGCAGCTCGAGTTATGATCATAGCCAAAAAGATCATAGCAATAAATTGAAGTTGCTCTCGTTGTCGATTTATTCAATTCCTTTGAATTTGACGTGACCCTTTTCATGTCCCGGGAATGAGGATCTGGAAAATAAATGATATTTATTAAAATCAAATCGCGATAAAATCCGTATAAATAAGTTTTATTTCAATGTATAATATTCGTGTAAACATAAGAAATCATTATAAAAAATAAATACAAAATATTAATTTTAATAATTACAAACATTCTACATAAACGATTATACGCAAGTCATTTTGTTGAGAGAAACTCATATAAACGAATCTCATACATTATACTTAGAAAAACTTTAAAGTCTTTGTAATAACCTAATCCTCAATTCTTACCACAAACATATAAGGTACTTACCTGCCGTATTATTATTTTTTTATTCCCACTTATTTAAGCGTGTTGTTTAGTTTAACAATTTTGGTTAGTGAGCAGACATGCGTACACAGAACACAGTCTGTCGAGCAGACGGTGCTGTGAGTGAACGTAAGCAAACGTCCGCGCCGTTTAATAATAAACTTTCGATCTTTAATACGATTTTTAAATACGTTTGAACATTTGAACTAAGAATTTTAGTTTTGTTCTGAAAAATACTGAATAATTTTTTCTTTTCATAAGTGCCAGTGCCCGTTACGCCTTTGTGAAAGTTTGTGTTAAAAAGTTTTATGTTCTATTTTGGAATACATAAAAAAATTGTGGAAAGGGGAAAATTTTAAGTAAGTACTATACTCAATATTTCAAAGAGGCTTATTAACATTTTTAAATATATATTTTTATAAAAAAATATAGTAAAAAATATAAAAAATTAGTACTTAGGTATTTATTTTTAGTTTCTTTATGTTTATAAGTCGTAAAATTAATGCTAGATGAACTAATCATAATAAAAAATACATAATACTAAAAATACTCAAATATACATTATTATTAGATTGAAATGAATTTTTACATAGATACGTCATTATTAAACAACGCTACAGTAAAAAAAGAATAACTAAGGATTTATGACGGTCACTAGGATTCTTTTGAATTTTAAACTCATTAAAAATAACATCAAATACTTATAAAAAACAATTAGATACCCGCGTCGATTCCATAAAAACACTACGATATCCTGACATAAATGAGACGATGTGTTGGCTAAAGCTGGTAATAGAAGAACAAACATTGAACGGAAAATTAATCGACGCCGCAAAAAAATATTGTTTGAAACGGATGTTTAGAATTTTACTGATTACATCTTAGGCATATTTTAAATTCCTACGCTAGCAGTTATGGGGGGTTTGATAGCATTGTATAAAACATAGTCGCTATTATTATACTATATAAGGAAAGTCACTATCTGCGACTGTCAATCTGTTTGTCGGCTCATTTATAGTTCCTATATTTTTTATATCCATTTTCCAAAGTATATACATAAAATAGTTTCTTAATACTTACCATGTCGAAAAAATATTTTCGATTTACACCTCATATCAGCCATAAAATACGCAAATTTTTATAAAAAAAACATTTATAATAAATAAATAATATTTTAATATTTATTAGAAAGAAAGATATTTCAGTATAAATAACAAAGTATTATGTGGTTAGATACAACCGTAGAGAACCGCATATAAGTAAAGTTTTTTTTACCGGGGATAAAATAGTCCCTATAATATCACAATATATTTTCTATGAACGATATAAACGTACATTTTCACTACAATTTCGTTCAGACATTCTGTTTTTAAACATGTGTCTTTCAAAATAAAACATTAAAGACGCAGGCCAAGTGGTATCTCCACTTATTTTGCACCTGCCCCCAACCGTATCGTTTTTTTCTACATTCCGTAGATGGCTTGAACACTTTTTCATCTTATTTGTATTACTGTATAAGGTGACTTTGAAAGGTTTTAGAATAGATGTTTTATAATTTAATTTATTTATCTGCGCCGGACTACGCACCTCATGCGGCGCGGATATAAGATGTGCGAATTTCATACAATAAATAGGTTAGGACAGCCTCCGTGGTGCGGTGGGCGAGTAGCCGGCTGTGAAGTTCTCACTTGCGGCCTCTCGGCCGCGGGTTCGATTCCCGCACCGAGAAAAATGATTGTATGATCAAAAAATATCACGTTTCGAGCCTGGGTGATTTTACCCCACTCCTCAGAAGGGTTGACGTCAAGCACGCGGCGGGTCGTACAAACTACAAGCCAATACAGCGCAACGCAAGAGCGCAAGACCCCACAGCGAATGTGTTTTGGTCAGGTGGCAGTAATAAGGTCGCAATTAATATTTTATATGTTGGTTTGAGTAAAGATTAGAGTGGAAACATCTCACTATCTCACTTGCACGCCTAGACCCTAATGGCCATTGCGAAAATTGACGTCACTGTATAAGTACATCGTTTAGCTGTCATTTTTATCAATACAAGCAAATACAAGCAATTATTATTTATTTTTAGTAGTATTTTACTAGATTAGGTCTTAATTATTAGGTTCTTTGCTACCCCCACAGAATAGCTGTTTTACCCCCGGGGGGTAATTACTCCTAGGTTCGGAACCCAGGTTTTATTTGGTATCCTGAAAGTCACTTTTATAATTTGGGATTTAGCTGAAAATAAACGAATTACCTAATGTGAAATATGTGTGTCATAACACCTGAATTATTCCTCATAATTCATGATTCTTCGTAAATAGCAATACTGGACCGAACAGAGCGACGCCCTTCAATTCACAGTTAACTTGGTACATCTATACATCCATCTTAAAAATACGACACACAGCTCTCTCACTTTAGTTACATTCTTGTAACTGTTTATTAAAGTATAAAGTTTCCTAGTGGAAATGCATGTTCAACACTTGTTATAATAAAATGTAACTGTCTTATCGCTCAAGGACGTTTCTTACACGCAACTATGGTATGGTGATAAGAGAATGAAAGAGCAGTTAAATTCTACATTTACGGAGTTTAGAATTAAATGCCGAGTTTTACACGCACACGTACACGTACATGGGCGGTGGAGATCGTACGGTAGGCTAGGCTGTGCCCCTGGCATTGCTAATGTCTATGGGCGATGGTGACCACTTACCATCAAGTGGGCCTTCAGCTCGTTTCCCATCGTAAGCTAATAAAAAAAATGCTATAAAAACACAAACATACACACCAGCAGAGAGACAAAGCGGTCAAACTTATAATACCCCTCTTCTTTTTCGGGGGTTAAAAATCAGGATTGGCCTGTCTAAATAATGATGTTGTCTGTGGGTATTATGTAATGGACGTGTTGGGAGGTCCTGATGACGTCATCGTCTTTTTTTGTAAATCCTAACCCGGCAAAGTGACTACGCTACACCTGATGGTAAGAATACTGTCGACCAACGACAAACGATGTGTATCGTAGGTCGGCAAAATTATGCCGGCCTGCCTAATTGCTTCTTCACACTCCGTTTACAGGTTATCAAAGTAATATGGACTTAATTTACCCCCGTATTCATAAACGTTACTATGAGATTTCATAGTGAACGCGAACGCATAGTGACGATTTCTCTAAACGTCCTTGGTTAGTTTTTGGCGCTAAATCTAAACAGACCAACCATGTACACAGAATTGGACACTTGGCAAAGAGCTTACTTAAGTTTTTGAGTGGTAGAGCCTCGCTGTAGACAGTTTTCCCTACAGCATGCATGGGCAGGCTCGTCCGGGTCGTTACCACTTTCTCACAAAAAAACCAACATAAAGTACGCAGCTTGCTACTGCGCTTCGGTATCCGGAGGCCCAAATCTCCCATTCTCAATTCCCTATTTACCCGACTTTAAGGTCGGCAACGCCCCCATGATTCTTCTGATATTGTGGGCGTATATGGGCCGTGGATATCATTTACCATCAGGTGACCCACTTGCTCGTTGATTCAAGAACTGACACACAATGTTTACTATCTGTGAACATAGACAATGTATAAAATTATGCATTATCTTATCTCAAATTGGAAGACTTCACTGTCCTAATTTATTTAATCTTGAAATTTTTTGAACTGATTTCTAAATTCCACGTTATTGGTATTTTGTTATTGGACTGCCTCGGTGGTGCAGTTGTAATGCGTACGAATTATGACTGAGGCTGACGCTGAGGTCTCGGGTTTTTTTCCCGGGTCGGGTAACAGTGATATTGGGTTTTTCTATTACGAAATGCACAATATCAGCCCGGAGTCTGGAATTGTGCCCGGTATAGCGATAGGCTCGCCCCCTATCACATCATGGGATGGAGATACGCTCTGCGAAATGTGGGTGTACTGGTCACACCTCTGCCTACCCCTTCGGGGATTACAGGCGTGAGTGCGTATGTATGTAATTGGAACTGATTTTACAGCATGTTAAGGCATAAAGATATAATAAATAATAATAAATACACCCAACAGTCCAACACATAGTCCCGACCCCACATTAGGTTAACCTGTATCGTGGGTATCGGAAACTACGAGGGATTTGCGGTCCCACAACACCCAGACCCGAGACAAATATTTGTGGATTAGACAAACATTTGTCTCGGTATGGGAATCGAACCCACGGCCTCATGCTTCGCAACCGGCTACTCGCCCACTGCGCCACGGAGGCTGTCAAATATATATACACCAAAAATAATAAAAGGCCCGTCAAATTTACAGACCCCACTTTAAAAAAATAGCACAATGGTATTCCCTGAACGACAAGTACCTACCAGACGTTGAAGGGTGATGGGAGATCGCAAATTATAGGTTTTTTTAACCGACTACAAAAAGGGAGATTATCAAAGCGTGTTATCGAGGGCCCTGTTTTCATTTTTGAATTAACAACTCATCATAAGGTTTAGTCCCAAAAAAGAAGAGAACATAGTAAAAAACGAAGATATCGACCCGAGAAGTGCATGTAATAATCTGCATATTTTTTTGGAACCCTTATCATTTTGTCTTAAGTCTGTCCGTTCGTATTTCACAACCATTTTTTTCAGTGACAGTATAATCAATTAATTACTTACTAGCTGATACTGAGCATTTCGTAATAGAAAAACCCAATATCACTATCACCCGACCCGGGGATCGAACTCAAAACCTCAGCGTCAGCCTCAAAACGCGTACGCATTACAACTGCGCCACCGGGGCAGTCGAGGCCCTTTAGTATTGCTGATTACAATCACATTTGACCAGATATTCATAAATTGTTTAGAATTTGTCATTGCACTTACGAAACACTGTAAAACAATCTATTGAATTGATACACAGCCAATAAATGAATGTATACAATGAATGAACTTGCACTGACCGAAAGCAGAGTCAACCAGATTCACTATTGTTTACCATTATCTGTTCATACCATAGCTGATATACTGTAGTGCCATATAGATGTTTAGCGCTTAGTAACTATGTACATACAGTACGCACGAAAATAGAGTTTATCCATTATTTTATAAGCAACAGAAAATGATACGCAAAAGAAACCTTTTTATTAAAACACGATCAAAATTGGTTCATAAATGTGCCCGCAGTTATGACTTTAAATGTTGGTATGAGGAAAAGTAGAAGGGATATCTCACTATCTCTCTTGCACGCGTGCACCATATTGAACATTTTACACAGTGACGTCAAAGTTTGCGTCGTCTGTCATTTGACAATTACCCCTTCTACAGGATTACAGGATATTTTTGGTCCCATTTATAAAATTCTTTCTGCAATAGATTTTGAGTAACGTAACTTATTGATTTAAATAATTAAAACTAGTCAACTACCCTATTGGAGCCACAAATGGCTCCGAACTACGATCACCATCCTAATAGTAGTCACCATAATAATATTATGTTTATGATCCTCACTTAGAAATCAATGTATGAAACATACTTTTTAGCATTTCTTTTGCGTTTGTGTGCGTGACGTTGCAAACACATCACTTGGCGCATATTTAGCTTACGATTGTGAGTATGCTTTGTTTGGACATCTACCTTCTGTAACTAGTTATTCTAAGATTTAGCGCTTATGTCACCGCCTCGGAGGAAATGATACTTATCAAATAAAAATATTTACACTCTGATAGGTACATAGATACATACGCACTCACGCCTGTAATCCCTGAAGGGGTAGGCAGAGGTGTAACTGGTACACCCACATTTCGCCGAGCGTATCTCCGTCCCACGATGTAATAGAGGGCGAGCCTATCGCCATACCGGGCACAAATTCCAGACTCCGGGCTGATACTGAGAATTTCGTAATAGAAAAACTTAATACCACTTTACCCGACCCGGGGATCGAACCCGAGACCTCAGCGTTAGCCTCAATTGTAACGCGTACGCATTACAATTGCGCCACCGAGGCAGTCTGATAGCTACTTTTGAAAGTAGCTATCTTGTACATTAAGATGGTTATATTTTTCTTGATTATTGTGAAATGCTTTTTTAGCTTGTGCCCCTTAAGACCCCCAAGGATCCGCTAGTGATGTCTGCTCTATTTAATATAAAAGTCAGCTACTTTGGATCCATTGACAAAGCTCAAATTAATCTTGGTATTATCCTACTTTCTTAGTACTACCTACAATATAATTTACATCGCTTATCCCTACTTATTCCATTTTAAGTAGGTATAGTATAATATATTCTCAATTTATTTAACTCTAATTTCGGCTCAAGCCCCCATCAAACCAAAATCCTGGATGCACCTCTGGCTGATATTACAGAATCACACAAAAAAAAACTAAATATTGGTGCATTACAATCAATCGAGATCAATCACATTTTTATTGATAAGTCGAGAGCCAATCGTGGTCGGACGCAACGAAAAAAAACCGGATAAGTGCACTTCAAACGCGCGACAACTATATTCCCTACTATATAATACATACAAATAATTTAGCCGGGTTGAAGTTAGTCACTATACCTGCCTCTACACGGTGTCTCCCAAAACGCTCTAGTCTCTGAAACCGTTAGATATTCAAAAAATCTAAAAACATAATTTTAACAAAACAACTTTGATTTGGTAGTACTGTAGTTTAACAGGCAATGATTGATACCACCGACTTAAAATTAGGTAAGTAGTTTTATTTTACGCTATTTAGATTTTTTGAGTCGGTTTTATTTTTTGTTAATAGGTGTTACTACTTATTAGTGAAACATCTTTGGTGCATAAATCAGTCGAACGAATTTTCTTCAAACCATGTCGATTAAATTACTTTTCATACAAAAAAATCATTCATTGAGGCCCAGGCTTTCTATATACCAAACCCAAAGACTTTAATACCATAGAGGAGCTCTTCAGAAGTAAAATTGTGTTGCATACGCGGACGGCGAGGCGGGAATGACGTCTAAGGCGTGGGAGCGAGAGGAGTTGAGAGTAAGACAGATGGCAATATTGAGAATTTGAGACGACTGTTTTGTTTATAATTAGTTTTCATTCACAATAAATGAATTTCTCGATCAAAACCAAAAAATAATATAGGTTAGGTACTTCCGTAAAATAACTTCAAATTGAATGAATAATAAATATGCACGTAAATAATGACAATGTTTTATGGGTCACAATAAACAATTTCGTGTTAGTTTATCGAATTTAACGTTCGCAGCTATTCAAACAACAACTGCTCCTGTCGCTCTCTCGCGGGCGACTAAATGAGTTGTGGTCAATTGACCGTAACTAAGTACGCAATTTTTTTGTACCGCACAGCTTTTCCAGTTGTATACATTAAAGTCTTTGTACCTAACCTTGGGCAAGTGGCATCATATTTTGATCTCGCTCCACCCTAAAATTAATCTCACTTACTTCCTTCCACCTACCCTTATCCCACTTGCTACTTGTTACAGAAAGATTTATTTTGTAGTTTTTACGACCGGTCGCCTGCCTGACGTCAACCCATATGTGGAAAATGAAAAATCAGCTGGTTCTTCCCCTTACTTTTGAAGTGATAAATCAAATGCAATTTTACAATTATTTCTCATGATGAATTAATTGTAACCTTGCACGCGGTAGCGAATAACAGCGTGTTAGGAGACGCGTGATCGGTGAAAATCACTAATTGAAATGCGTACTCTTGCTGTTATACTGAATTGGTATATTTATACAACGTGTTACAGTAAGGTGTGGTCAAATTTAAGCATCGTATAGTTTACACTACAAGTATTGCAACCCCCAATGTATCAAACCCGATTACATTGCTGGGACATCAATAAAGCATTTTATTTTGTATCGAATGAGTAACATGTTGCTATTCGACTTGCAACTTTGGACAACACTAAATGATAAACAGCTGGCCTTTTATCCTTATTCCAGTACTGCTATTCTCGTTAACGCACTTCACTTAATCTATAGGGATGTGATCGATAGTAATTAACGAATGTTTAAAATTTGACAAAAAAATTAGGTATGTCTAGATTTTGATAAGATCCGGTAAATAAACACCCACTATCAGGTGTATGTAAGGAACCCTATGAATGACCACACCAATCTGTATATTATATATTATATTATAACTTTGTTATATTATTATTATATTTTTAACCCTCGACAAACAGAGGAGTATCCGAACGGAAAGAGTTTGACCGCTTATGTCTGTCTGTCTCTCTGTCTGTCTACCTATAAGTGGCATCGTAGCGTCGGATGCACCGATTTGAATGCCTTTTTTATTTATAGCTGGTTTAAATAAAATCAGTTCAGCCGTTTAAAAAATAACAAACTTTTAGGGGTAGAAATTAGAAAGACATTTCCTTTTGCAATTTTTGATAAGATAAGATTTTTGATTTGTGTTGTTGTTTTTGTTATGATATGGGATATGCGTGAGTTTATATTATGGAGCCGGCTGCGGATTTATTGCGAATTATCCTTATCTGAAAAGGACGAAAATGTAGTATAGATATGAGGAAATTCTTTCTACAAAAGGCACGTTTCACAGAAGACAGCCACGCGTTACAATAGCGATCCCTCCGCTTTAGCGTAAGGCCGTGGGTCCGATTCCCGCATAGAGTTTGTGTAACCCACAAATATTTGTTTCGGGTCTGGGTGTTGTAGGACCACAAGTCCCTCGTAGTTCTTGATACCCAAGATACAGGCTAACCCAGTATGGGGTCAGGACTATGAGTGTGACTGTTGGGTGTTTTTTTAGTGCAATTGTGTGTTTTGAAGTTGTACTACCGACCGCGCAACGCAAACAGTAGCGACTGTTTTAATATGTGACGTGTCGCTTAATCTCACATCGCGGTTTCCCTGTCTCGGTCGCGTACCTCAAAACATACCTTTAGTTATCTTTTGATATATTTTAAAACAAAAGTTGTACGAGGAAATTATACACCGTATAAATATAATAAACCGTTTTATATCTAAACTCCTAGATTGTTCCAGAAACAAGATTTCAAAATAACTAATGGATTTTTTTATGAACATTTTCAATTCCACTTCAACTTTATATTTTCCATTCTTGCAATAAATCGTTAGATTATTTGTTGTCATACGACATATTAAGTTAGAATAAATAAATACTTTATTATTCCATTATATTTATTCATCACGTTTACATCGTAATAAAAACTAGGTAATACTTTATCACTGAGATAATATTTTTATTCTATTTTTAAACTTTAGCAGTGATAGCTCAGTGAGGAGTGGTAGGGACTGTCGAGACGAAAGTCGCAGGTTCGAAACCAGCTCCGAGAGCATACACCTCTGACTTTTCTAAGTTACGTGTGTATTAATTGTTAATTATCACTTGCTTTAACGGTGAAGGAAACATCGTGAGGAAACCTGTATACCTGAGAAGTTCTTCATAAGAATTTCGAAGGTATGTGGAGTCTGCCAACCCGCATTAGGCCAGCGTGGTGGACTAAGGCCTAACCCCACTCATTCAGTAGAGGAGGCCCGTGCCCAGCAGTGGGACGTATCTAATACAGGGCTAGTATTATTATTATTATTATTTTAAACTTTATGATCTCAATAAAATCCAAATCTATTTATGCTTATGTCTTTTTTTAAGATTTCTTGGAAAAATTTACAAATAAACTGCTGACATGCACCTATGCGGATCAACGAAATAATATATTAATCAGATAAAAACAGTCGTTCATTTACGTATTCAGTTTTAAAAGTTATAATATGAAACTCTTATTTAAAGTTATGACTTCGCCATTCTACTGTTTTATCAAAACTTATTTTGTATTTAATTTGTTTGTGTCATGGAATGTAAAATCCAATACAATAACACAATCACGACGAGTACTGTTGTCCGTTGAGGAGTTTGTTTTATTTTACTTTTTACTCTTTACTCTGTCATCATATCTTAGATAGAAAAAAAGAAAGAAAAACGTTTATTCGGCGTATGCAGAGACACACACCTCAATTAACACAAATAGAAATAATGTAAAAAAACTTATTACAGTTACATAAAAAACAAGAGATATTTAAACGAAAGAGAAGAAAGAAAAGTAATTAAAAAAGTAGTTACCAAATAAGTATAGGCAGCGTGTGTTTCCCGAGTTTGTCGAATGGTTCTAGAAAGTCTAGTCTAGTACAGCATATTACCAGACATAACGTGCCTGGCGCTGAATTTCGACTAGAACCAAATTTCTATGGCGATAGGCTCGTCCCCTATCACATTATGGGAATTAGCTCGAGTAGGGTTTTTCATAATCCAAAATATTATTACCGATTGATCTCACATACTTTAATACCTTTATTTTGGTATATTTTTTATTATTCCAAACCCTATATAACTCAAGTATTCTTTTAGACCCATCTTTGAGAATTTAATCTATCGTATAAAGTTAAAGCAATCGTGTATCGAAGTACCGAATGAATATATAAATATATTTTATTCAGATTTTAATTATGAGTAATTTAGGCACAAAGTTCTATGAATAACACTGCATTTTCGAAATGCATCGCCTTAACCTCTATCTAACCCTTCGGGGAGTACAGGCGTCAGTACGTATGTATTTATATATTTTTAAATATCAAATGTGAATGGCATAACCTTGACTGCATAGAGTTAGCAATACAGCACGCATCTAGAATTCTTGTGTACTTCCTACATCTACTAACATCTACATTCATTTAGTTACTATTTAACTAGCTGTTATTAACATCTATGGAACTACTTTTCCTGGTTCATGCGAGGGTCAATGTGTTTTTATTTATGTCGTTTCCCGGACGCAAATAAATAAATCCAACGGCTATACACATAGTCCTGACCCCACAAGTCTTGGACCGTGGGAATCAGAAATTACTCCTTAGATGTGGTGTATTATTAGAGCCACGTTGTAGACAGTCTTGTCTGTAGCATAAATGGGATGGCTCGAAAACCGATGTAAAGTAGCGGCTTGTTGCTGCGTTTAGTATGGTGAGTGAGATATCCGGAGGCCCAAATCCCACACTTCCCAATCCTTTAATTATCCCTTTGCTATAAGTTTAGAGACCATCAGGTGACCTACTTGCACGTTTGCCGGCCCGTGCTATAAAAATAGCAGGCGTGAAGCCGGCTGCGAAGCGAGAGGCCGTGGATTCGATGCCCACACCGGGACAAATGTTTGTATGATCCATAAATATTGTTCTCGGGTCTGGGTGTTGTGGGACCGCAAGTCCCTCGTAGTTCCTGATACCCACGACACAGGTTTACCTTGTGTGGGGTCAGGATGTGTGTAACTGTTGGTTGTATTTATGATTACTATTTCTTTATTTATTTCTATCCACAAGACATTATACTGAAACATTGTTCTTCCAGGTCGGAGAAGGCAGCAGAAAATGCGCACCTGACGCAATACGGCGGCAACCAGACCGGGCATCTGCAGAATGCTCCACACCCTCCCAGCACGATGGCTCGCAAGTATCAAAGAAGGTGGCATCGCCAACCAGTTCTTCATGGCTTTCATGGGTAAGTCCCAATAACTGAACATCCAATGTCTCGGGGTGACAAGCGGAGTGCAGTGGCATACATTACTAGTTTCTATTTTAAAGTTCTGGGCGGTGTTGCTACTATTTATGGGCAGGCATGACAGACGAGCAAGCCTTCATATACTTACGGCTATGTTTCCCCATAGGAGTCGAATAATAAACATCTTTGGGGAAAATGCTTATAGCAAATCGATGATATTAACCATAAAAATATACAATACTACTCTTATTATTATGCACTTTGGCAAACTTCGTTTTTCTGTATAACCTGTCAATATCCGGTCATCCAAGCCTAATCATTCACTTGAGAGAAGATAAGTGGGTACAGCTCGTTGAGTCACGTTCCGAGGTCAACCAGTGTATATCCATCATCTTCAGGCCGGCATAATTCTGCTGACCGTTTAGAGCGAGGCCACACGATACGTTGACGGTGCGGTGCGGCGCGGCGCGGCGCGGCGCCCGGAGCGGTGCCGCTGCGTCATCCTACATATAAATCACTATACCATGTCTAACGACCCGTTAGATCGCCGTGCGGCGTCGCACCGCAAGCGCGCCGGACTTGCGACCTGAGAGACGAGGCGGGGAGGGGTAACTACGTGCCGCCACACAGTATTTGTTTGTGGCGGCTATGGTGGCGGTAAACAGCGTTGCGCTGCGGTCTCGTGAGAGTAATAGTGTTCTGTGGCTGCGGTCCGCACCACCCGTGTGACACCCTATGTCTCTAATTCATTACGGTGCGGCGACGCACCGCACCATATAGCCATACTAGTTTTTTCATAAATAAACCCAAAAGTCACACACATAGTCCTGACTCCACACTAGGTTAACCTGTATCGTGGGTATCAGGAACTACGAGAGACGTACGGTCCCAAAACACCCAGACCCGAAACAAATATTTGTGAATCACACAAACATTTGTCTCGGTGCGTAAATTGAAGCCGCGGTCTCTCGTTTCACAGGTGGTTGGTCGCTCGCTGCGCGACTGTGACTGTCAGTATTCAAATTCAAAATAATAAAGGAATTAAAAACCCTGTGTTACCGTCACGTGTGTTCACGGTAGCGGCATATATTTATAAACAATGCTCGCGTGCAGAAACAATTTCACACAACGTTAACCAGCTATTCAATGGAAGAATAAGTAATCGCCACGTCTGTTCCAAAATAGATTTAAATAGTTTTTTTGTGATACATTAAGTTTTCGCCACGTCTGTTCCAAAATAGTTTTTTTTGTGATACCCATCACTCATCAGTTATGTTTCCGGGTTAGGCCCGATTCAATTCAACCTTATACTAGTTTGATCGATGATAGTACGAGTAGTATAAGGACTTATCCGAGAGTAAATCTCGAGATAGCCCGGAGTAAACCGTATTTACGTTCTAACAACTATTAACCAAGGATAAGTTAATTATACGTGAGTATTTTTAACAAGGCCCATCTTGGCGTAGAGAGTAAAATAACGGCGGACAATGGATCTGATATTGTAATGACGAGTGACAGACTACGTTCCTATAGGTAATACAATTTTTTTTTCATGGCATAGGCCGGCAAACGAGCAAGTGGGTCACCTGATGGTAAGTGATCTCCACCGCCCATGTACGCCCACAATACCAAAAGAATCATGGGTGCGTTGCCGATCTTAAAGGTAAAGGGATAATTAAGAGACTGGGAAGGGGAAGGGGTTTGGGCCTCCGGATATCTCACTCACCGTACGAAACGCAGCAGCAAGCCGGTTTTCTGTGAGACAGTGGTAATGACCCGGACGAGCCGGCCCATACATGCTGTAGAAAAAAGTGCTACAGCGTGGCTCTACCACTCGACATTCAGATGGTATATGGTATAGCCAATCAATTGACAATTCAACAAAAGTAATGCATTCGTTTTGGACGATTATCATTTTCATTTGTTGTACACTCTGACGCAACTATTATATTAATACGAGTATTGATTATTATCGGGTTTGTATAGTAAAATGACTAGAGATTTATACTGTGAATAAGGAAGCGGGTAAAAATATTCTAAGGTTAGGTACTCTGGAATAATGTAAAATTTGGTCGAATCGGGCCTTGGTGTTAAGTAAATACAAGTATCGATTATAGTCGAAATAAATTTAAAATAAATGTAAATAAGTAATTTGTAATGAAGGAGTCATAGCTCAGCGGAGAGCGGTGCGAACTGTCAAGATCGCAAGTTCGAAACCAGCTCCCAAGAGCATGCACCTCTGACTTTTCTAAGTTACATGTGTATTCATTGTTACTTATTGCATAATTTAACGATGAAGGAAACATCATGAGGAAGAAAGAAGAAACCGGCGTATTTGCATACCGGAGAAGTTCTTCATTAGAATTTCGAAAAAATGTGAAGTCTGCAAACCCGCATTGAGCCAGCTTGGTGGTCTAAGGTCTAACCCCTCTCATTCAGTAGAGGAGTTCCGTGCCCAGTAGTAGCGTGTATAATACAGGGCTAGTACATATACATACATACGCACTCACGCCTGTAATCCCCGAAGGGGTAGGCAGAGGTGTAACTAGTACACCCACATTTCGCCGAGCATATCTCTGTCCCACGATGTGATAGGGGGCGAGCCTATCGCCATACCGGGTACAAATTCCAGACTCCGGGCTGATACTGAGAATTTCGTAATAGAAAAACCCAATACCACTTTACCCGACCCGTGGATCGAACCCGAGACCTCAGCGTTAGCCTCAATTGTAACGCGTACGCATTACAACTGCGCCACCGAGGCAGTCAGGGCTAGTATTATTATTATTATATTATTCTTAAAAATATAATGACACTATCCTGCCTGTCCTTGTGCTGTCAACAATGCATTCATGAACGAATTTTATTCCTTGACAACTTATGTTGCGAGTTAAGTTCAATTGATTTCAATTACTTTTAAATTAACGCTTATTATACAATGACTTAAAATGGACTGTATGAAGACATTCGATTTAGGGCTGTGGCATTTTTCCTATGTTCCAAAGAAATTGTTAGAAGTAGGATCTAGAGACAACCGATTACTATAAATGTGAAAATTTGATGTTTATGTTTTGTAAATTTGTGTGTTATTAGTCAACCATGCCTTAACGGCATTTCATTCAATTCCGTTAAAATTTAAATGAAATATGCACACAGTTAGACCTGGTTTAGCCTTTAGGACATACTATTTTGAGCCGCGAACAAAAGCTAGTTTTATTATATTTCAACGAAAAAGTACTTCGGTTTTATTTGACTCAGCGTCTGTTTCACCACCTCTCAGTAAATGCTACTTTCTTACACTCTTGCATTTTTTATAGTGTACATAGACCGGCAGAAATATCTCTAAAAATACTTTTAGAAATAGCTGTCTTATACATTTATCAGGTGTTAAATTTTAATATTGTGTAATGGGGTCTCAAAGCAACAAAATTCAAACTCTACCTATTTGTGATGTTAATGTATTTATTCAAATTTATCTTTGACTAACTTTTGCTCGCAGCTCCGTCCGCGTGATCAGCCATTTCCGGGATAAAATGTACCTATAACCGTATCCAGGTTCGCATCTATCTCTGTACCAAAATTCATCATTATCGGTTCAGCGACTGAGGCGTGAAAGCGAAACAAACAAACTCACTTTCGCATTTATAATGCTAGTTAGGATAAAACTGATAAAGCCAATAGCAAAGCCGCAAACTACGCAGGAATACTCAATGGTTGGTGGTTGTAATCAATACTTATAACAACCATTGTGAATGACACCGGTAAACGCGTGTTACAGACACGTGAATAGCGTTATGTTAGAAACGAACTGAAAAGTCTAATCTTAGAAGTGTACAGGGATAAGAAGCTTGGACCTAAAATGTTGGTGTTCAACTTTCACTGAGAGATAAGTAAGTAGTTGTAACTTAAAAACTTCATAAACCGTCTTCATAACCCAGCGTTGACTGTTATCCGTTGAGGAGATCCTCATTTGCACCATTATGGAATACAATAATAATTACCTATGTAAAAAAGTGAATGCCTCGGTGGCGCAGTTGTAAAGCGTACGCGTTACGACTGAGGCTGACGCTGAGGTCTTGGGTTCGATCCCTGGGTCGGGTAAAAGTGATATTGAGTTTTTCTATTACCAAATGCTCAGTATCAGCCCGGGTTCTGGAATTGTGTCCGGTATGGCGATAGGGTCGATATCACATCATGAAACGGAGATACGCTCGGCGAAATGTGGGTGTACTAGTACACCTTTGCCTACCCCTTCGTAGATTACAGGCGTGAGTGCGTATGTATGTAAAAAAATAATATATTTTCTTTTAAAATGTTGAAAAACGTTGTTCATACCTCATTCTTATAAGATATTATTCAAACTAGGAACTTGGTACCCGCGCCGGCAACCCCACACCATGTTTGTGTCTAACTGTTTGCTAACTTGGCCCCCCTTATTAAATTTAAAAATATAACATTCTAACTAAATCATGATAATTGATATATTTTGCCGTACTGCCTACAACAATCTTATGTTAATAAAGGATAAATAAATCATAATCGATCATTCTAGACCTTTAAACGACTACACGACAATTGCATACAGCCCATTACGTTCTGTATCATATACAAGACATTAGCAAAACAATAAACCAGCCTTGAAACAACTGACGGCTACACCCGAACGATTTTCATATATTAACCGATCATTATGGGCTATTAATCCTGGTTTAATAAATTATTAATAACAGTTAATGTACCTAATATGTATAGAAATATACTACGTGTTAGAGAAAGGTGTGGTCAAATTTAAGTAACGTATAGTATATGATATAAGTATTTCACCCCTCGTAGTACCAAATCCGATTGCATTGTTAGGACTGTCTGAAATCTTACATTGCTCGTCTTAAATACTTCCGAATATACAGTATGTAACAAAAACCTTGTTGGCCGTTTTTGGATCGTGAAGATAGACATATAAACAGCTTAATAAAAATGATAATAAACAGAAGCGAGATATTAACTATCCTTACACAGGTAGCTTAGAAAGTATGTTACAAGTACGTGAACGCCGCAACTTGGTATCGCGCTCTGGCTGCAAGTCATCGCTCTTGCAGAGGCAATCAATCAAAATACGGTTTACAAACAATAGTTTAAGAAATAAATATGTTTATTTTTACAGTCCAATATTCGTATGCGAGTTTTTTCCATTACGTTCGAATATCAATTCTGATATCACAGTTAAAACGCCCAACAGGGTTTTTGTAACATATTGTATAATACTTCCTTACTATCCTTCAATGATAGACGCAAGCTTCTTTTTCTTTTATTGATTTAGAAGCTATTCAACAATAGAACTGACTGTCCAGAACTTTCAACACAAATTAATATATCTACCCTGAGTAGATTATTAGCAGCCCGCTCACATGCCTACAAAATATTTAATGTACGCAGTCACAGAATTACAGATATGATATGCAGATATCCCAGAGCTTCTTGTCTCTTAAAAATAAGGAAACCACAAGTAAAATGAGTCATTTTATCCCATCGATAAATAAATATGCTTAACCACTTTTAGCTTGATAAAAATTTAAGTCGTGACGCACTTCCCAACGATGTCTGACAGAAAGTTGAACATGAAATAGTTGAGAACGAGTCTGTGAATCATGCGAGTGTCCCATTACTGACTACGTGCGAACCTTTCCTTAATTATCTGTTAGTAAAGGTAAATGCAGCCAGCAATCCGGCTATGAGTCACGAATAACTTAAATTCTGATAAGCTAAGATCAAGAACCTGACTTCCAAACTATAATCGCGGTGCTTTTGCTGTTTTCAACACCTGACTAAAAAGAAGGGTGTTATATGTTTGACTCCTTTGTCTGTATGTCTGTGGCATCGTAGGGCCTAAATGAGTGGACCTATTTCAATGAGATTATTTTTGTTTGAAAGCTTGTTTCATCGAGATGGTTCTTAGCTTGTTGTTTGAAGATCTATTCAGACACTAGTTTTTGCTCGCGGCTCCGCCCGCGTGAAAGGCAATTTTTGGGATAAAAAGAAGCCTATATCCTAATCCAGATCATGGTCTACCAAATATTATCCAAAACAGTTAAGGCGTGATTGACTAACAAATATCCAAACTCACATCCAAATTCACAATCTCACAAGCATCTAAACTACCACATTTATAATAGTATACCAGATATACAGCACTTGCTTGGAGAGATTCTCGTCCGACCCAGGCGAGAATAAAAGACAAAATAGTCATTATCATAAAATTCTTTTTTAAAACTCTATGACGCGGCTCAAAAAAGTTACTGTTATACTTCTGTGTGACGCGATAAATTATCTTTATCTAAATGAAGTTTAGACTCGAATTATATTATGCTCATGACACAATATTTGTATTACGTCACACGTTGCGAAGGAAGGAACTATAGGAAACACGATGTATGAATCATGAGTATTCATGAGATGTATCGAAACAGAAAGGCACAGAGACGCAGGCCTATAAACTCGATGACGTCAAATTCAGTACAAGAACAATAGAGCTTACTAATCAGTACAAGTTCTAAATTTGATTTGAATGATGTCATAAATGATGATAATATAATACTAGCCCTGTGTCATATACGTCCCACAGCTAGACACGGGCCTCCTCTACTGAATGAGAGGGGTTAGACATTAGTCCACCACGCTGGCCTAATGCAGATTGCAGACTTCACATACCTTCGAAATTCTTATGATCTTCTCAGGTATGCAGGTTTCCTCACAATGTTTTCTTCATCGTTAAAGCAAGTCATAATTAACAATTCATACACACGTAATTGCAGGAAGCAGGTGGATGCAGGCCGCTTCCAACAGATCGGCCTGGAAGGCATTAGGGGAGGCCTATGTTCAGCAGTGGACGTCTTGTGGCTGATGATGATGATGACACACTTAATTTAGAAAAGTCAGATGTCTATGCTCTTGGGATTGATTTCGAACCTGCGACTTTCGTTTTCGTTTCCCGCTCCCCCATAAGCTACCATTGCTTTGAGTGATGTCATAATATGAGGAAAGGACACACGAATTTAAATGTAAATATAATTAATCAACTGATTCATAAACGTACTCAAATAGTTTTTTTTTATTAGCTCGAGTGACGAAACGAGCAGGTCGTTCACCTGATGGTAAGCGCCAACGATCTGGCGCTAGTCTTGTCATCAGTTGCTTAATTAATTATACCAAATTGAAAACTCCAAAAACTGGCATCAGAACATGAATCGCGACATTTGCTGCTTTCTGTTGACTTTTCCATTTTCCCTCGTGCTCAGTCATTACATCTTAGTCAAATATTCATATAATCATCTATTAGACATTGTCGGAGTAAACCCTATCAAACTCAAAACGAATCACCAAAATCGTTCCATATTTGGTAAAGATACTGCGTAACATACATAAAACAGAACCTTGTAGAAGGTATCTAGGAAGAAAACGAGGAAATTGTAATAAACTTGAGCTTAGCGAACTATCCTGCGTCACAGTGCGTTTGTAACAAGTATTAAAACAAGTTCTGCAGAAACGTACGCACTTGGTTACATTGGGCGAGGTCAATCTAGTTCATTTTACTCCTTATGTTATACATATACGCACTCACGCCTGTAATCCTTGAAGGGTTAAATAAGTAAGTACTTATTCCCACTTTGGCGTATCCGTTTTTGTTGTGTTTTACTATTCTACATTAACGCTTCGGAAGCGCTGTTCGCTCTAAGCTAATTGTAGTTATGAGTAAGCGAGATGGTAACAGTGAATCGGTTGTTTGGTTTTGTATTAGTTTTCGTTCACAATAAATACTATTTTCGAAGAAAATATAGATATAATAAAGCTATAGGTTCCGGGCCTTAAAATATATGCACGTAATTATTGGCAACGTTTTACGGGTCACAATGAAAAAAATCTTTTTATTTTGTCGTTTTTTTTTTCGAATGGATTTGTGCTGTTAGCCTATATTGCTTTTACAGCTTCACCTGAAAATAAAGCCGGCGCTTATGGCGCTCTAGCCAGAAATATGTATAGTGTATTTAGTAGCGATTAAGCACAGAGGCGCCTTTCAGAAGGCTTAGACCTCAGCTTGAGCAATCGCTGGTTTAGGGCCGTCTCTGCACATCATTATGCCGAGGCCCAGTTGTACGAGCTCTTCGGACTCGCAGGCGTGTCCTATGTCGGGGTCGCGCATTACTGTTGCGATTCTGATTGGGCAAAGAAAATGCTGCTTCGATAGCGACTGTGATGGAGTCGTTGGGATCTGCCAAAACATGTTTGGGACGTCGACGGAGGAATTATTATTTTGTCGAATTCAACGTTCGAATAGCCTCAAATGACAACAACCGTTCCTGTCGCTCGCTCGCTGTCGACTAAATGAGTTGCGGTCAATTGACCGTAACTAAGTGCGCAGTTTCTATGTACTAGACACCCGGTCTAGTAGTATAAGTACATTAAAGTCTTTGCTATTGAGGGAACCGCCACTATCAAGTATCGAGCACCTTCATCAGACCGATCAAAGATCAATTTCGAGGGGTTTCTGAGATAGAAGATGACAGTTGCTAACATAAATTTCAATCATATAAATTATAAAGTTTTCGTAGTAGATGTGGCTTAAATAGTCCAGAATAGTGCCTAACCTTGTGGCGAAAAGAGATAAAAAATATTCCGACTTGAAGTCGATAAAACAGATTCTTGCTACATCATACGTAATAGTATTCCCGAATCGGAAACTTACCGACACTTTTGATTTTATGTTTCAAATTCAATACGGCATTACGACCGCTCATGCGTGTTTTGAATACATTCGGTATTGTTTAGTAATTAGTATACATACATACACACTCTTGCTTGTATTCCCCGAAGACGTAGGCAGAGGTGTAGCCAGTAGGTATATCCACATTTTGCCGAGCTTATTTCCGTCTCATGATGTGATAGTGGGTGAACCTATCGCCATACCGGGCACAATTTCAGACTCCAGGCAGTTACTAAGCATTTAGATATATACATACGCACTCACGCCTATATTCCCCAAAGGGGTAGGCAGGGTGTAGCCAGTAGGTATATCAACATTTCGCCGAGCTTATTTCCGTCCATGATGCGAGTCTATCGCAATACCAGGCATCAATCACTCCAGACTCCGGGCTGATACTAGAAAAACCCAAAATAACTTTTACCCGACTCAGGGATCGAACTCGAGACATCAACACAGCAGTCGTACCACATACGCATTATAACTGACGTATGTCTGACGTAATACTTAGTATGACGTGTATCATTGGATTTGGTAAACAAGACCATATATTTAGTTAACTTATTGTCTGGAACTCCACATTTTTATGTTTCCTCAATAATTTTAACGCCCCTGATTCATCATCTCCATGTAAATACATATCATATATTACATACGCTCTTAATTTTTTGTTAAATGACGTCACTTATAAATTATTACCTAAATTGAAAGATTAATTCCTCTTTGTATTAAGATTGATTCAATTCGCCCATTCAAAACACGTCAATATATACCACACTACAATAGACGACAATTGTAAAGAGTATTTAGCAACAACATTAACCATTCAAAACACGAGAGTTGCATCGACTTTATTATGGCACGGTAAACACATACTTGGCTACCAAAAGTGCACCATCTGTGATCTGTCTAGCGGTATTTACTATTTATGTAATATGTTCTGACGCCTGGTTAAACATCTGTCTTGTTATATCTAGTATTCCGTATCTACATACATACGCACTTACGCCTATAATCCCCGAAGGGAAAGGCAGAGGTGTAACTAGTACACCCACATTTCGCCGAGCTTATCTCCGTCCCACGATGTGATAGGACAAACATCCAAATTCGAAAATTACCTACATAACCCACGTATATTCCACCTTTCGCACATTGATGGTTGAATCTAACTCGAATATAGCAAGCGATAGTAAATAACAATGAAACTACGAAAAGTCAAAGGTGTATGCTCTGAGGGGCTAGCACGAACAACATGCGAAAACGTATTCGAAGCGAAATGCCAATTTGTTTTTTAAAAATTCATACAAATGATTCGTTCTCGATTCAAATACTTATTCGTAAGTTGTTCGTGCTCGCCCCTCTGATTTCAACTGCGACTTTCGTCTCGAAGTCCATACCACTCGCTGCTTTCGTTATTTGTATAAAGCCTGAAGAAGTTCCTAATCATACAAGCAGGAATGTTAATCATTGTGGCTACCATTTTATTCAAAATAATGTCTCTTGACGGTAAAATTATACAAATTGTAAGTAGTTGTGTGTGATGAAACAAGAGATGCCTGCTGTGTAATTACATATGATAACGTTAAACAAATATCTCAGAAAATACTTCCGACATATAAAAGTGTTTTGACTTGAACTTGGCCGTTGTTATCTCTTGTGAAGAAAAAGTGAGATTGTTTACTAAATACTATTATAGTGAGGTAATGTTTACACTTTTTGTGATGACAGACTAGTGTATCTATTTAAGTACCAAACTAGTTCTGTGAATTGAAGAGCGTCGCTCTGTTCGCTCCAGTATTGCCATTTTACGAATAATCATTATGATGGATGTTTCAGGTGTTATGACACACATATTTCATAGTAGGTAATTCGTTTTATGTCAGCCAAATTTGAGAAATTATAAAAGTGACTTTCAGTGGGCACATAGACGAATTGAGAACGTTTTTTAATAATTTAAAAAGATAGAGTAGAAACCAATTAAGACCAGAGTGTCGCGGACAAAGTCTAGTAAGCGACTAGTTAATTAATACAAACAATTAATCAGTGATCCAGCGACTTCCAGATACCACAGCCGATAACAAGGTCAGACAGATTTGATCCATCGAGTCATCACAACATTACATTAATTTATTGTTTCTGTTACAAAGTATTACGTTAATCTAGCATTGTACATAAGATACTAGCTTTTGCTCGCGGTCTGCCCTCGTGAACGGCCTATTCCGGGAAAAAAGTTTTATATAGCCTATAGCCTTCCTCAATAAATGGGCTATCTAACACTGAAAGAATTTTTCAAATCGGACCATAGTTCCTGAGATTAGCGCGATCAACCAAACAAACAAACAAACTCTTCAGCTTTATAATATTAGTATTGTCGCCGGCTCGACTGTTATAAATGTGTGAGTGTCTCTTCGGGGCAGGAAAGTAAAACGTACGAGTACCATAACAAAAAAAACTTTAATACACGGAACTACATAGGTACATGGCACATAAGCACTACACGTGGTAATTACACGATACAACGTAGGCTCAAGCGGCGGGCCGCGCCCGCGCTCGCATCCACCCCGGAAGGAAGCTAATTAGGCACTCCGGAAGTGCGGGGTGTTGGGCGCGGGCGCAGCGCGTAGGCTTGGGAGCGGGGCGCTCGGGGTGGCGGCACGGGACGCGTTGGCGTACTATTGAGGTGCGCTACAGTATATATATTAATTAAGCTTAACCGACTATTTATATCTTAATCTTATTTTTTTATCTTAATTACTAAAATAGGGATATTGTTCCCAATTTTAGTACCATCAGACGTCGGGTCGCCCCACATGATACCAAATCCATCTTCAATCCAGAATGATCATGATGGGAAGGCGCATGATAATGCCAGACATATAGAAAGAAATACTATAGCAAATTCATAACATATTGTCATGCTTGTATCCCAGAGCGGGTGAGCAGAGTTGCAACTAGTAGTACACCTACGGTTCGCCAAACTTATTTCCGTTCAATGATATGATAGGCTCGCGCCTACCACCATACCGGGCACGATTACTGACCTTGGGCTGATACTAAGCATATCATGATAGAAATACCCAATATAACTTTTACCCGACCCGGGATCGAACCCGACACCTCATCACAGCAGTTATACGGCGAACGCATTACAACTACACTACCGAGGCAGTGAGTATGAATTATAATAGTATATAAATTGTAGTTTTATGTACACATAATAATATTAAGTATTTAGCATATAACATAGTACCTAATAAGGTTAAAGCTATACCACTAGGCACTAAGCAACTACTTTATGCAATCCTTTTGAAAAATCCTGTTTTATTTGTCCATAGACCATGAAGTTCTATTTAAAATGGTAATGTACTAGACACCAGGGTAGTATATTTATTCGTATTTACTCACGCCTGTAATCCCCGAAGGGGTAGGCAGAGGTGTTACCAGTACACCCATATTTCGCCGAGCGTATCTCCCGTCCAATGATGTAATAGGGAGCGAGCCTATCGCCATACCGTGCACAATTCCAGACTTTGGGCTGATACTGAGAATTTCGTAACAGAAAAACCCAATACTTATCACTTTGAGGCAGTGAGCGCTACCAAGGAAGTCTCCCGACAGTCGATATTATGTTTGGATTTCGAGCAAGTAACATGACCTTTTTATTCAGATACCACAAGAGACTTATTTCCACTGCTTACTGTATTGTTGACATGAATCAAACATAGTCTCTCTATTCTAAAAAAAGTAACTGGCGGCGCCGCCGCTGCCAAAAGCTTGTCACGCTATCTCCTCCGAAACCGCTGGGGGTATGGGGTCGAGACTGATACCAATCGATGCAGAATAATGTGGGTAAGAAAGTAAGATAGGTCTCATATTCGTCGGACTTTAAGTTTTTATTTTATTTTATGTTTTGTGGAAAAACATGGGCATTGCCCTTAGATTTATAAATAATAAAGAAAAAGCTGATCAAATAACTAATTTTACTTTAACTGTAAGTTGACAGAGTAAACTTTCAACTACACTGTATTCAGGGCCAGGATGGTGGGTCTTCTTCTACATTCATGTTTCCCAACTATCGCTTGAGCGCTGGACAGCCCGCCCCGCTGTACGATTGTGACACCTCTGTTAAGACGCATCCGCTCTCCGCTCCGCTGCCCGCATCCGCTCTTAGCTGGGCCTCAGTCTTAAATCTTGTCTTGATTCTTTATATCGTTTAACATCGTGAATAAATAAATTGATCTGTGAGGCACACGACCCGGAATTATTTTAATACATGCGCATATATTGATTTACATTAACTAATGTTGTTGTTTTAAGGTAGGCAGTTTTTACATACGCAAACACGCCTATAATCTCCGAAGGGGATGCAGAGGTGTAACACCGACATCGCCGAGCATATTTCCCATATCCCTATAATGGGGGCGAGCCTATCGCCAAACTGGCGTAATTCCAGACTCCGGATTGATCTGAGCATTTCGTACTAGCAAAACCCAATATTACTTTACCCGACCGGGGAATCGAACCCGAGACCTTAGCACAGCAGTCGTACCGCGTACGCATTACAACTGCGCCACCGAGGCAGTCAATCCATGTATACGTGATTGGTCCGTCTTTAGCGCCAAACAAAAATGGACTAATAATATCTACAGAAACCTGCACCACTTCTTGATTACCGACGTTAATGTCATCCAAGCGATCTCTCTCATACAAGAGACATAACACCTACCTGTCTTATTCAGTTGTATATCAAAAATAAAACTGTCTTTTCCATTCCAGTAACAATCCCAGTGCTAAACTTCGGCATGCTGATGGGCTGGCAGTCTCCCATGACTCCAATTCTTAAAGATCCGAATGGACCAGCACCTGAAGAAATCACTGATGACCACATCTCCTGGATGGCTTCCATCACGTTCTTCCCGCCTATATTTTGTGGTATCTTTGTTGGAGACCTTGCTGATAGGTGGGGGAGGAAGATCACCACACTCCTTACCTCTTTGATGCTTGTTGTAAGTATATGATGTATTGTCTTGATATTTTGTAGTAGAGGCCGGTAAACGAGCAAGTGGATCACCTGATGTTAAGTGATCTCCACCGCTCGTGAATACCAATGATACCAGAAGCATCATGGATGCTTTGCCTACCTTTAAGGGAAGGAATGAGAATTGGGAAGGGGAGGGAATTTCGATCTTCGGGATTTTCGCTCACTGTATGAAAAGCAATAGTAAGCAGCCTTTAGATCCCGGTTTTCTGAGAGACAAAGGTAATTTAAAATCAATTATCGATACAGTACGAATGCGCGGCTCGACCGGGCTGTTACCACTGCTTAACATAAGCAGCATCCTGTTACGTTTCGTAGATGAGTGAGATATCTGGAGGCCTAATCCCTTAATTTTTCCTTTACTTTATGGGCGGTGACGCATCCATGATCGCGGATGTTCATGGGTGGTGGAGATCACTTACCATCAAGTGACCCACTTACTCGTTTGCTGGCCTCTGTTATAAAAAAAACTTACGGTTTCTCAGACTAAGCAGCCCGTCACTAGATCAATGAGGTGATTCTTAAACAAAGATAAACAGTTCTGAATAAACTGGAAAGTAATGCTACTTTTCCTACTACTATTATAAATGTGAAAGTTTGGATGTTAGTTAGTTTGTGAATTTCAATCAATCATGCCTTAACAGCTGAACGATTTAGGGGGAAATTACAATACACCCAAAAGTCACACACATAATCCTGACACCACACTAGGTTAACCTGTATCGGGGGTATCGGGAACTACGAGAGACTTGCGGTCCCACAACACCCAGACCCGAAACAAATATTTGTGGATTAGACAAACATTTGTCTCTGTGTGGGAATCGAACCCACGGCTTCTCGCTTCTCAGCCGGCTACTCGCCCACTGCACCACGGTGGCTGTCGAATTTGGTAGACCATGATGACCTAGATTAGGACATAGGCTACATTTTATCCCGGAAAAGGTCGTTCACGCGGACGGAGCCGTGAGCAAAAGCTAATGTGACCTAAATGATTACCTAACGTTTCAGATAAGTTGGGTCATCACCCTAATTTGTCTCCGTCCGTGGGCCCTCATCGCATCGCGTGCAGTAGCTGGGCTGGCCTGCGCCGGATGCTATGTCGTTACACCACTTTATTTGAAAGAGGTAATTTACCTAGAGAGTAACAACCTTCGCCTGAACGCAGGCTTGGCTATTCCAACTGTCATGTCAAGCGTCAGACGCTGGCGTCAAACGTTGGCGTCAAACGTTGGCGTCAGTAACGTTCAGATTCTTAACATAAATTACAGCTTGAGAGCCAACCGTTAAATGTTCTCCAGTAGTGTAGAAAGGATAAGATTTTTCAATGAGTGAACTCATTGAGAAGAGTAGCCTCTTTTTTATAATGTGCCAGTACAAGGTCCTACTTCAAATGAGGCGAGGCGTCTTAGAGTTCACTCGCTCGGTCTCTCTTTCACACACGCAGTCATGGGAATGGTAAAAGAGTAACGCGATATAAAATTTGAAGTAGTACCTACAATTAAAAAAATTTAGTCACTTACTTTATTTTGTCATGTTTAGGACAAAATGTGAGTACAACTCAACACTACAACCGTTACATGCTCTCTAGTAACGTTTCACAAAGTGCGAAGTAATAACGTGCTGACGCGGCGTTATGACGCCAGTGACGCGAACATCGAAAGTCTGCCTATGAAAAATACACTGTTTGTGTACGAAGCACGAAGAAGTATTTTTGTAAGCCGATATCACAAGTGTTGAGGAGTACACACTATTCTTGGAAGTCATAGATATTGTTTTTTTATTCTGGCTCCGTAAAGTGAATACGCTGCACTTGATCGTAGGTACAGTGCAATCTCAAAGGCGTTGCCTTGCTCTATCTGGATTAATAAAATATGAATACCTAAGTAAAATTGTTGATTTTTCGTTCTTGTTTTATCAGCTTGAATGACGAAACGAGCAGGTCACTCGCCTGATGTCCACCCGCCATAGTAAGAAACAAAACCACACAGAACTTTGAATTACAAAGCAAACAAGCGTCACCCCGAGATATAAGATGTTAAGTCTCATAATGTACCAGTAATTTTGGCTTCATGTATTGGCTTCAATGTTCATGATCGCACAGTAAGATACTTTCGGTCTCACAAAACCCAGCTAAGAAACAAAATTAAATATTTGCGGACTAGACAAATACGGCTAGTCGGATACTGCGCCATGGCGCTGGTCAGCTATTGCCGTAACCATCGACAAACCTTTCAATATAGAAAGTAACCTATTTTCTGTACAAACAACTTGTTTCCTAACAGATAGCATCAGACAACGTGCGCGGTGCACTCGGGTCCTTGTTCATCTTATCCCAGAATCTGGGCTACCTGGTGGTCTACGTGGCTGGAGACTTCCTATCCTTCACCACGGTGATGTGGCTATGCACTGCAGTGCCTGTCCTGCACCTTCTAGCATTCCTTGCGATGCCGGAGACGCCTGTTTTCTTGGTGAAGCAGGGGAAGATACAGGTCAGTAGAATTTTTAAAGGGTATTTTTCTTATAGTAGTAATAGTAGTAAAGTATTTTAACAGCCCACTACCTACCAGGAAAAAATTATAGAAAACAGAGGCATTTTTGTCTAAAAAATAAATGGACCGGCTCCTTTGACTTGTTATCACTGTTTCACAGAATACCGACGTAAAGTAGCGGCTTGCTACTGCGTTTCGTAACGTGAGTGATATATCCAGAGGCCCAAATCTCTTTCCTCTTCCCAATCCCTTAGTATTCCCTTTAAATAAGTACACCCCATATTCACACACATAGCCCTGGCTCCACACTAGATTTACCTTAATCATAGCATTAGGAACTACGAGAGACGTGAGGTTTCACACCACCAAGGTCCCAGAAACGATTTAAATATTTGTGGATCACACCTCGATTTGTCTCTGTGCGGGACGCGAACCCTCGGTCTCTCGTTTGAGAACTGGCTACTCTCCTATGTGCCATAGAGGCTGTCGTAAATACATCGTTGATTATTTTAACTTTACTAAATCTATGCGTAGTAAAAAGAAAGTCGCTATCTGCGCCTGTATGTTTATTGTCATTTCTCCTAAACTATGCAACGGATTGAGATGCCGTATTCACTATCATTTAGAAAATTGATACCGGAAGGTTTAAATGTATATCACGCTATAACCTATGGGAGCACGGCAGTAACATACCTGCGGTAAAGCCGCAAGGGACAACCAGTACTACATAAGAATTAGAAAGTTCGTTTGTTAAGTTAGAAAGTTCTAATTATCGCTAATATTAAAATTTTTGCCAACAGCAAGCCCGCTCAGCTCTGGCATGGCTTCGTAACACGAGTATCGACGACAAGAACTTAGAAGAAGAGATCCAGATTATGGAAAGAGAAGAAGAATACGCCAAGACTATGAAGAAAGCTACGTGGAAGAGTATAGGTAAGTTATGTAGAATTGTTTAAATTATGTTCTAAAACCGGCTTTATTTCCCAAACGACATCAGGTATAGGTAGATACTGGGAAATCATGTCAATCAAAGACCCATGCTATTAGTTATATTGCTAGTTGGAAAACCATTTTTGTTATTCTATTTTTAGACATCATTCATTTCGATGTGACACGACTGTTTTAGGTTCATTCGATAAAATGTTTCGTTTCGTATTGTTTGATAACATATTCTCTGTAATTTCCTCTTTGATAACCTTATAAAGCAAATATAGAATTATTAATAATATTAGCCCGGTATAATTATATGTTCAAGATCGGGTGACTAGCCGGGAGTACGCTTTGTAAAACAAAGAAAAAAGATTTGCCCTGTACACTATTACATTATCATTAAACTGTCCTCCTATTTGGAGAATCGGTCTTTTCTTAGTTGATGCTTTCGTCCACCTTGATAGCAAAATGTGCGTTGGTAGACATCATATACTATAGAAACTAGCTTTTGCTCGCGGCTCCGCCCGCGCGAACGGCCTGTTCCGGGATAAAAAGTAGCCTATGTCCTAATGCACGTCATGGTCTACCTGTATGCCAAATTTCACCCCAACCCGTTCAGCTGTTAAGGCTTGATAGACAAACAAACATCCAAATTCACAAACTCACAAACATCCAAACTTTCACATTTATAATAGTAGTAGGGAAGTAGGAAAGTAGGATTCTCATGGAGTCTTCTCAGATATGCGGATATGCTTCTCGGTAATTAATGCCTATGTTCCATATATACCCATAAAAAAGAAAAATAATAATAATAATACTCAATCAATTTTAAATAAATATATTGTAAAATTTATTGATGCCCAGTGTATTTTGATGATGCTATGTTATGTATTCATTAGTTGATATGATTTCTATACATAAGTTTCTTTATTTTGTACTGACTTGTCATAAGCGATATTTTAATTGCCTACATGATTAATAAATCTATTTAATTTCCTCTTGATATTTTCCTTCGCCGGTAAAGACAGCGATAATTCATAATTAACAAGTACCTTTAGCAACTCAGATGTGCGTACTCTGAGATCGAGCCGACGCGATGGGAGGAATCGTATCGTACTGGATAGCGACGACCGTACACGTGGTGGTAAAAGCCGCCATAGTGGCTCGTTTGGACAAGTCGCGTTCTGGGGTCAGCCGTCGATAATCAGTAACTTCAGGCCAGCATAACTCTGCCGGCGATCGAGGGACACAATGCCACTCGGTGGGTGACATATCATTACTTATTCATAAACAATACTATGAGACCTCATAGTAAGCGCAAACGCATAGTGACGATTTCTCTAAACGTCATTGGTTAGTTTTTGGCGCTAAATCAATACAGACCAATCATGTACACAGAATAGGACACTTAGCAAAGAGCTTACTTAAGGTGAAAGATCAGCACTAATCCATCGAAATTCAATATAATTTTGTTTTTTTGAAAATTGCAGGCCGATCCTTGGATTAAATATGGATAAAAATTATGTTGCGCAAATGATCACCATAGATATACCGATTAATAACAATGAAAACTAAAAATATTGCTACTAGATTTATTGAATGTCCGAAATGACTAATTTGTGAAAAATATAGTTTTTAAAAATAGTGATTTCTTAGGTTTCTTAGGTTACGTCGGGACTAAAATAAAAATTAAACCGCGATAAAATCCGTATAAACTAGTTTTATTTCAATAGTTTTTAAAAATCAAAATTTAATTGAATTTCGAGGGCTGATATATCACCTTAAGTGTTGTTTATGAATACTGGCCCTGTAGCACTGACGTGCTGTAGTCATACATATTGCCGAGCCAGGAAAAAAGTCGATCCCAAGACCTTCATCTCAGTAGCCAGTTCTACTCCTACTACTCAAATAATCTCCAACTCCTCCCTAATTTTCTATTTGATTCATTTCGTTGCGGGATAAAGACAGATTAGCATTGCCAGAGACTCGCCGAGCTTCATTGCTCGATGTCGAAATATGCGTGCCACTGTCGATCCTGGCTTAGGTACAGGAGTTACAGTGGCGGGTGTGTGGGCGTGATAGACTCGTACTCAAATAATCTCAATCTGGAATTATATTCCAAGCGTACCACAATTCGTACTAAACCTATACATTTAAAGTGCGTTTTACAATAGTTTTGCATACATAAATTCCGAAAGTGCACAGCTCAGCCTCCTGTATACAGTTACGTTTATTCTGAGAAGGCGCCTCTCTCCGTCGTTCGTAGTGTGTTTTCCGGTTCGTGACATAAAATATAATGAACGTTGGCACGCAACTCCGTATACATAGGATACATATATATAGGATGCTTCTAAATAAACATGTTGGACCTGGTAAAAGGTAATTATGTAATCCAAATCCTAACTAAAAATTATAAATGCGAAAGTGAGTTCGTTTGTTACGCTTTCACGCCTGAATCGCTGAACCGATTTTGATGATTATTGGTTAAGAGATAGATGGGACCCTGGAGACGGTTATAGGCTACTTTTATCTCGAAAAAGTCTGCTCACGCGGGCGGAGCCGCGAGCAAAATCTAGTTAATCTATAAGCCAAAATTAGTGTTGTCAACATAATGGATTACCACTATATCTGAAAGGAAAAAATAAAAAAGTTTAAAATGTAGGTCCCTCGAGAGGCCGTCTGGGTTAGAACCAAGCAGCAGCGTATAAGCTCTGTTGTGTTTTGATTTGGAGGACATTGAAGCCAGTTAAGTTAAATTACTGGGCATTATGAGACTTAACAGCATATCTCTCGGGGTAACGAACGCAGTCCAGTGCCATGTATTGCTTTGTAATTCAAAGTTCTGTATAATAACTGACAATGGAGATGCACACCTAGCTTCTATAAATTAATGATCCTAGCATCAATCATCATCATCTTAGAACACACAATAAACTGAGAAACGGTCCGGTGATTTCAACACCAAAAACATGACATGAATTTTATATTTAATTATTTCGATATCGTCAACTATATAACCATATTATCTTTTAATTCAACAATTCTGTTCTTAATATGAGTCTTCCATTCATGATCATCCAGTAACTCGACCCGAAGCTATCGTGCAAAAGGTAATCTTTGGCAGATTACTTCCTTCTTTACTAGGTCGTTGCTCTTATATCTTATGTGAAATATTTCACCTCCACCCTGTACATCATCAATTATAACCTTCAATAAATCTCATTTATCAAAACGGTTTTATGTTTCATGGAGATATTTAATTATTCACCAGATAAAAGCCTCAAATGATGGCAATACGCGAACCGGTTCGCGGAAGATTTTTTCCTCCATTACAAACTGGTTGCGCAAATAAACATGCTGAGATAAATTGTTGGCTTTATAATTCATTTATTTTGGAATGTGTCCTTATTGGTATTTCTAGGAATATTTCTCTAGAACTTAGTGGAAACAAATGTTTGAACCAACATCATAAGCTTTGTTACACAAACGATGGTTTTAATCTGGTTAATGTGCTTTTTCATTTCCATTCTCTTGAATTAATACAGACTTCCTTTCTAATGGACAATGGTATAAAGGCAAATGTTTTTTTCAACAGTAATCTTGCCGAAAGTGAGTTAAATACAGTACTAATCCGCGAAGCTATCACTTGGCTTCCGATGCTGGTAACTAGTGTGATATTTAGAACTAGCGTTTGAACTAGAACTAGCTGCTAAGTGGCCCACCTGTTATACTCACGACATGAAACTGCGTAATAATTAGTTAATTAAGTTTTGTTTTTATATTTGGTTTGTATCTACGTATGTAAGTACGTCGTTCTCTGTGACAAATATTTTTTTTCTTTCATTCTTTCTTCCTTTTGCTCGCAGGTCCACCCACTTGGATTTTGAGTTCCCATCCAAAAGCAACTGTGCATTTTAATGGGATAAAATGTAGCCTACGCCCTTCCGTAGGCATCCAGCTTTCTTCACACCAAATCTCATCAAAATCATTAGCTTCATCATCAACTTAGCCGTGAGAACGTAACAAACAGATGGAAAGACTACACATTTTAATATTAGTATGGATGAGTGTGAATGAATGAATGGCAGTTTTAAATCAATTTGTATCAATGCAATCGATGGAGACTGTATACTGTTATCAAAACATGATAATCTGTTACTGCAAACGTTAATAATGTAGGTGAATGTCGATGTAGATCACATCCCCCGTATCAGGCAGTAACCTTTTTGCAAACCTGACCTTATTACTCACGCAATTAGAATCACTCTGACTTTACGTGATTTCTTATCTACACTTATATTATAAGAGGTAAAGTTTGTGCCTTGGTGAGTTTGTTTGTAGGGGGTAATCTCTGGAACCACTGAGTCGATTCTGAAAATTATTTTGATAATAGGAAGCTACATTATCCCTGAGCGACTTTTCTCTTTGTCCTTTGAGCTATAAAAAAATGTGCATGATCTTGGTGCGTTCACACTGCTGTGACATTTCGCACCGACAGGCATGGCTGTCACACGTACTTCTTACGTTAATATGAACGGCTAGTATAACATGCAATGTGTCATTTTGTCGTGACATAAAACAAAATGACATGTTACAGCGAAATGTTACAGAGTCTCAAAAGGCCAATTTTCATATTTAACTGACACTGCACTGAACTCTCAATATGACCTCATCTCGATCTCATTGCAATCTCAATTCAGTCACAATTTTGACGTTTACTTAAGGGCATGTGTCGCATAAAAATATTAGCAGAATACCGTTTTTGCTTTAGTCAACTTTTATTTTACTATCGATCTCATTACGATCTATGTTCACATTTGACGTTGATTATTGGTTTATGAGAATACCAGTTGCAACTTTGTTGACACTTAAGACTAAATCAGAATGATATTTTGAACATTTTTAATTACGAGAATTAGCCTTCTGAGCGGATCCGTGACATAGGTCGCAACATTTGACAACCGTCCACACTTTATTTGTCATAGTCACGACCTTAGATTATAGAAAAACTAGCTTTTGCTCGCGGCTCCGCCCGCGTCAATAGGCTTTTCCCAAAATAAAACATAGCCTATAACCGTCTCCAGGGTCCCATCTATCTCTACATCAAAATTCATCAAAGTTGGTTCAGTGATGTAGGCGTGAAAGCGTAACAAACAAATACATATCTTTTTTTCATAAAAAGTATTCTATGTTACTTCTTATACCTCCAAAAATATGTGTACAAAGTTTCATGATGATCAGTTAAGTAGTTTTCGCGTGAAAGCGTAACAAACAAACTTACATTCACATTTATAATACTAGTATGATAATGTCTCTATAATCTAAGGTCACGACTCACGCCTCACTGTGCGGCGACATGACACAAGTGGAGACGCACTTTTACCCGTTCCGACGAGGTGGTACCGCACCTACCAATGTCTCGCAGAAAACCGGTCGTAATTTTTTGTAGTTATACCAATCTGCGAGATTTTAAGCCAGTCGATTACCTGCGTTCTACTTTAAAAAACTGTATCGTCTATATAAATTTTTTCATTAAAGTACGAAGATATAAATAATAAGCACTGTTTCTGCAAATTAATACGAATAGGTGGTATTCACAAGGTGTTCACTAGTATACGAGAGTTCGTCTGGGTTGGTACCACTTTTTTGCCTATTTCTGCCGTCAAGCTTTATTTTCAGTGGTAGTGGTGGTGTAGACAAAAGTGTCTACAGCGGGAATTAGCCGGCTCGCCCGGGTAGTTACTACTGTCTTACAGAAACCAGACGTAAAGTAGCAGCTTGCTGCTGCGTTTCGTACGGTGAGTGAGATATCCGGAGGCCCAAATCCACCTCCACTTCCCAATCCCTTAATTATCCTTTTCCTTTAAGGTTGGCAACGCACCCATAATTCTTTTGGTATTGTGGGTGTACATGGGCGGTGGAGGTGGAGGTGTTACCAAAGGGTGACCCACTTGCTCGTTTGCCGGCCTATGATATACGAGGCATGCCTTTTAAGTTTTGTCGTTTGAAGAAAAAAACACAGCTAGAACCTTATAGTACTTTTTATTGTTTTTCAAAGTATTCACCACGTAGGTTAATAAACTTTTCCATTCGCTCAAACCAGTTAATATAACATTTATTCCACTCCAAAGTGGGGGTGTTCAAAATGGCTGACTTGAAAGCGTCGACTGCTTCTTCACCGAACTGGAACCTTTGACCACGAAGACTTTTCTTAATTGGAAATGTAAAGAAATCGTTAGGGCTCAGGTCAGGACTGTATGGAGGATGGTAAAGAATTTCTACTTTTTCCTGCTTCAAATACTCAATCGTTTGACGAGCGCTGTGTGAGCTTGCGTTGTCGTGGTGCAGGATGAGGCGTCGCTTTGAGTTAGATTTTCGAAGTTCGACGCTTCGTTCGTTCAATCGACGCTGTGACAAAACAATAGCATTAATCCTAATACTTTAAATTGTTTTGTGATTCCAAATTTAAACACATTCGAATATAGAACAGATCCAAATTCAAAATTGCCGGGAAATATGGAAACGACAGAACTTAAAAGGCATGCCTCGTAAAAACAAAATATAAAGCAGGTGTTTCAATAAAATTGCATGGCATTATGAGACTCAACATCTTGTCTCGGGGTGACGAGTATAGTCCAATGCCATGCAGTGCTATGTAATTTAAAGTTGTATGTAGTATTGGTATTGCTTTTAATGGGCAGACGTGACGCTTACCATCAGACGAGCGACCCGCTCGTCTCATTTGTGCTATAAAAAATCGTTTACGAAATGTCCGAAGATTGATCAAGATATATTATTTCATAATTTATATCGTAAGTAGTACTGTGCGTAATTTTTATCATAGCTTGCGACATGTTGATAAGATTTGTAGCAAAGTATATCATTATTTTATAAATGATCGGTGGACCAATGGATATTTTTAACTCTACTAATTTGACTTTTACCATTATTACAAATCCCTACTTAAATTTCAATACACCGGTAAATAGTTTCCGTGGTGTAGCGGTTATCACATCTGCCTAACACGCAGAAGGCCCCCGGTTCGATCCCGGGCGGAAACATAGTTTTTTGTTAAATTCAAAGACTCCAGTAGCTAATTCCAATGTAATAAGCACATTTATGCGCTTCGGTAATCTTCGTATATTTTTTGAAATATTAATTCAAGATGAGTATCTAATGTAAACTGTTGATGTATCAAAAGATGTACCTATGTATGTATGTATCTATGTATCCAAGACCATAGACACATTAGAAAACCAAGACTAAAAGCTAATAAATACCAAAAGTATTATTTATTGGGCAAGTTTATGCGCTTCTGTAAAATTCGTCTATTTTGGAAATACGAATTCATGATGAATATTTAATGTAGACCTGTCAAAAAATTACGATAATTAAATTTAATTGTTCCTTTTTTTCTCACGACTGACTGACCCGACACGGCTATTCGTGTCGACATTGATTGAATTATATATTCGTACTAATCCATAGAAAATGAAGACGGCCGAATCGCATAGTTTAAATCATAATACAACTATTATATTATATTTATTATAAACAATAATACTGGGTGTACTACTTACATTTCTGCCTACCCCTTCGGGAAGTACAGGTATGAGTAAGTGAGTTCTATTTTAGTTTTGATTAACCACTGGCGCAAAAAATAACTCGTAAAGTTCATAGACACTTAAGGTTCCGACACCATCCCAGATGTTCGTTGAGAGCCGTATAATTAACGCAGCTGTGAACTAATTCTAAACTAACGACTATTAGCTAGTAAAGACTGCTAAACAAAGTTTTATTTGTATTTTTTGAGTCACAGATGACTGATACGTAAATATATAATTAACTAGCTTTTGCTCGCGGCTCCGCCCGTGTGAACAGCCTTTTCCGGGATAAAAAGTAGGCTATAAACTTCAACAGGATCTCATCTATATCTGTACAACAATTCATCAAAATCGGTTTAGCGATTTAGGCGTGAAAACGTAACAAACAAACTCACTTTCGCATTTATAATAGTTAGGATTTAGAAAAGATTAGACAGGAACCATTTATTCAGCACATTCACACATAAAAACAAAAACATGTAAAAAATAATACCAACGCTGAATTAGTTTATGTATGCCATCACTGGCCATAAGGCTTCTCTATTGAATGAGAGAGGTTAGGCCTTAGTTCACAACGCTGGCATAGTACGTCTTGGCAGAATTCACATACCTTCGAAATTCTTTCGTGAGGTTTCTTCACAATGTTTCCTTCACTGTTAGCAACGATAATTAACAATTAATACCTACTCACGTAACTAATAAAGTCAGAGGAACATGCTCTTTGGGTTAGTGTCGAACTTGCGACTTTTATCTTGATATTCCGTACCACACCCCACTGAGCTATTGCTGCTAAACAAAAGAAAAGAAAAACAAAAGAGCACAATAATAAACATATTTTTTTTTTTTTTTTTATTTATTTGGGTAAACAAACAGTGACACTTAAATATAAAATAAAAACCTTTTACATATAGACATAATAATAGTGACACCAACATCGTTAACCACATCTATGTTACATTAATACGGTATGTAAGGTGGAAGGGAATAAGATATTTTAAAGGAAGTAGTTTTTAGAGTAAGATATTTTAAGAGTAGGTATCTATCCTTTTACATTATTTAGTATGCACCATTATAGATGCTCCATCTTATCAATGACCAACTTCTTAAAAGCATGAGCAGTTGTAGAAAAAATGTCTATATCATTGTACGTTTCATTATATGTGTGCGCTAACCTGTGTAAAGGAGAGCGCTTCCCTGCATTAGTACGGCATCTAGTAGTAGCAAATAATTTATGTGTATGCGCATTCCGCTCGTGAGACCTGATTGGTACCTTATAGCATATTTTACGCGATAGCTCTATACAGTCAAACTTATTGTTACAAAGAACGTACAATAACATTATACCGAGTTGTTCACGTCTTAATTTTAAATCTCGTATTTTGTAGGTTTTAAGAAGTTGTTCATATGACAGCTTAGTACTCGCACATCTAAAGTGCATACTACGCAGAAATTTCTTCTATACCATTTCAATAGCTTCAATATATTTGTAGTAGAAAGGATTCCAAATACACACAGCATATTCCAGTTGAGAACGGATCAAACTTTTATACAGATACATGTAAGTTGACGTTTTCCTAAAGTTAAGACTGGTTCGCATTACATACCCATACGCCTTATAAGCTTTATTAACTATATTATCGACATGTGCATCAAGATTTAGCTTATTATCGAGCAATATTCCCAGATCTCTAATCATATTTACATTGTCAAGACTCACTCCACAGAGTGAGTATTTATGATTACTAATTAACCTTTTTCTTGTGAAAGTGATATGTTTACATTTGTTCAGACTAAGTTTTAATTTGTTTCTGTCACAATAATTGGAGAATCGGTCCAAATCACTTTGGAGACGGATATGATCTTCTTGGCTGTCAATTGTTTGAAATTTTTTTAAGTCGTCAGCATATAGGAGAAAATTACTGAATTTAAAACATAAATGTATGTCGTTTATGTATAGCACAAAAAGCAAAGGTCCAATTATAGATCCTTGTGGTACTCCAGAACTTATCACAATCGTGTCTGATTCATATCCATTAATAACAACCGTTTGCGTACGATTGGTAATGTAAGATTTGAACCATCGCCACAGGTTACCACGTATACCGTTGAAAGCCAGTTTCTCCAGCAACAATTTATGATCGACTCTGTCAAAAGCTTTCTGGAAATCAGTATATATACTGTCAGTTTGTTTGTTGTTATCTATGTTTTCAAATAGTTTTGAGGAGTACACTAATAGATTAGTAATAGTAGACCGTTTTTGTACAAAACCATGCTGTTGTGGTAATATTATGTTATGAAGACTCGGGTAAATAGCTTTATGTACTAGTCTTTCAAAAATCTTCGACAGCGACGATAGAATAGAGATAGGTCGGTAGTTAGCGACATTCCTTTTTGACCCTGACTTGTGTATTGGAACTATTCGCGCGGCCTTCCAGACACGCGGAAAAATACCTTCCTGTAAGCATTTATTTATAAGGATGTAAAAAGGTTTATAAATGGCGAGAGCAGTTTTCTTAAGAAATATTGGGGGAATGTTATCACACCCAGAACCTTTGCTTATGTCTAGATTTTGTAGTTCTTTAAGTACCTGGTCTGATGAGATTGATATATTATTGATATTAAGGTCAAATACGTTTTCCTCTATTAGGTTTATATCAGCAATATCATAATCTTCGGAAACCTCAGACTGTTCAAAAACTGACTGAAAATAATTTGAAAATAGATTACAGATCTGGACTGGTTCGTTAGCTGGGTTATTCTCATAAAAAACACTACTAGGGATACTATTACTTTTCTTTTTGCTGGACATATATCTCCAAAAGAAGTTGATGTTATTCTTAATATTATCTTCGACAAGGTCCATATATTCTTTATAACGACGTCGAGATTCCTTCTTAAAGCGTTCACGATATAAAGAATACGTTTCATAATCAGAAACACAATTATAGATTTTCCATTTTAGCCATGCTTTTTTCTTATTTTTAAAAATATGTATTAAGGGTGCGTTAAACCAGGATGGAAAATGCTTTTCTTTCGTAATCTTTGAAGGGATGTGTTTGCGGATGTACCCATAAATAATGTCATAAAAAGCGTCAACCATGCCGTCGATTGAGTTACTAGAAAACACCCCACTCCAGTCCGTACTCAATATTTCTTGATTGATAGGTGTGTAGTCAGCTTTTTGAAAACAAAATGTAGTGCGAGTGTTACAGGTAATATTACGCTATTTGTAGTTAAAAGGAAACATTATAGAGAACGGGGGATGATGATTATCCGGTGGAACCAACAATGTTTGCACCTTAGATACGATACATTCCGGATCGTTTGATAGAAATAGGTCTAATATTCTACCATTTATATTTTGTATATTATTATATTGATGTAGGTTCATAATGGACATAAAATTTATTAAAATCTTATTTGCATGACTCGTTGAACTACCGAGTACGGGGTTAACATAACTCTGACCGTTTCCTGACCAAGTTATTAATGGCAGATTATAATCACCTATTAGGTAAAATTTGTTTACTGTGTCATATTGTAATATATCCACCAAATAATTAAAGAAGGACTCATATACGTCACCTATTTGATTGGGAGGTATATAAACGGAACCAATGATGTTCCGCCCGTTGTGGGACCGAAACTCAATCAGCACAAAATCTATAAGCGGGGACGGTGCCAAGGATGCGGCACGCATTGATATTGGCGATGCGTATATGGTAGCAAGGAGCGTACGGCGCACCGCCACCAAGACACCCCCACCGTCGCGCTTACCTGTTGCCAGCCGATCCCGGTCACTACGGAACACGTGGTATCTGTGGTCGATATATTCGTTATCATTAATATCTGAGGATAACCATGTCTCTGTAAGAACGATCACGTCGTAATCATGTAGTAAAATATTCATATACAATGTATGCAATTTGGTCCGGAGTCCACGACAGTTTTGATAGTATATTATCAGAGTACTATCCATTATTTTCTTTGTCACTATAACCATCTTTACTGTGGAAGTATTGTATTATGTCAAGTTTAATGCACATGACGGTAATGTTAGAAAACTGTAATAAGAGAACAAAGGCAATTAGAAAAAATAATAATACGTCACATAGGTTCCATATACACGAACGGATAAAGTGTCGATAAGTGATTAAGCAACACAATAACACCGTAAGATAGTAGTAATTACAAGTAGGCGAATTTAATATAAATGAGTTATGATTGCGACGCTTATTTATTATTATAACCCACAATAACACAAACACAAAGTAGCTTCTGTTATCAGAATGTACAAGTTCATTATGTGATATGTAAAAGAAAGTATTTAAAAAATAACGAAATCCAAAATAATTAGAAGCAGGTAGTCGTATAATGTCGTACCATATTCTGCCGTCTAATCTACCACTACAATAATAAAAAGTTGCGCATAAGGTGTTATATTTACCGGAATATACCTGTGCGCATAAAAAGATTTTCCATACTAACCAGAAAGCCAATGAATAGCGTTTATAAAACCATATAGCACCTAAGTGGTGAAGTAGGTTGTTACGTATTGCATTTGTGCATAAAGTATATACAAAATTAGTCCGAGTTATACCCATGACAATATATTGAGTCATTTCACTTAATTCTAGCGATATCCTGCGCAGACCGAATTGCAATAACCGGAGAAGTTTCTGCTTTTCTGGCCAGAATTGTCCCATGTTTAATCCAGACGTATTTATAATCTTGCTTTCTGGCCATCTCTCGACTTTTCCGAAATAAAATCTTATTGTCCAGCGTCAAATGCTCATTTAAATAGATCTTTGTAGGTGAGCCAGGTAAACATAATTTCGCTGTATCCAGTTCTTTTGAGGCACGGTACGCTGCCAAAACTTTGTCACGGAACATTCTATTACTGAATTTGACAATAATGTTCTTATGATGCCGAGATTTAGGGTCAGCGTGCGGCACACGATGAACGCTCACAATATCAGAAATGTGTATCGGACATTTTATGGTTTCACCTAGGGATTCCAAAATTTTTATGAGATTTTCACTGCGTCGCTCTGGTATGTTTGAAATCTCAACATTAGTTTGACGGGCCACTTGCTCCATGGAGGATATTTTATGCTCAAGGAATTGGATTCGGTTAACCAGTTCACTAGACTGCGATACACTGGCTTCAACGGTTTTTAAACGATTGTCGAGACTGTCTTGGCGATCACATGAATTGACCAAACATTTCTCTATTTCGAGTACCTGGCTATTGGTTTGAGACAGGGAATTATTGATGGCCATATAATCTTGGTTCAGTTTTATTGTATTTTCATTTATGCTGCATAACATAGACGTAATTTTAGTCATTTCATTTGCGAGGGCAGTACTGACAGCTTTTCCGATACTGTCAGTGATTTTTTGATCCCAAATCAGTAGTTGACTATTGAATCTCTCTTCTAACATTGATAAATCCTGGTCATGCGGTTGCTTCCGCTTTCGAAAATTAAGATAAGTATCCGTTTCATTACAACATTATAAAACAAAAAATAATAATGTTCGCTAATAATTAACGCAATAACTTACATACGCACTCACGCCTTAAATATCCGAAGGGCTATGTAGAGGAGTACACCCACATTCCGCCGAGCTCACTCAATAATGTTTGAATAAATAGAATTGTGAATTCTTCACTTCAGAAACATGCGGCGTGACAGGCCAAGGAAAAACGTGACCTAGAGGCAACGCCTAGACGCCTACGAAACTACATGGCATCAAAAAATTCACGTCACAGAACTGTCAAACGAATGGGGGAGTCCCTACCCACACACAACGGGACAATAATTACCAACTTTCATTGATATACAATATGTAACAAAAATCCTGTTGTTCCTTTTAACCACGTTATCAGAATCGTTATTCAAATGTAAAAAAATATCTCAATTAAGAAAATTCTAACACAAAAATAATGATTGGCGATCACCCGGTGGTTTATCAAAGGTGGTAGTTACTCGGTACGGTACCTTTTAACTATTACAGCAAGTCGCCGCTTTACAAATACGCACGTAAAACACATACAATTATAGTTTTTAGTAGTATTTAATTTAAAATACAACTTTCATTGAGTTGCTGGCCCACCATATGTCCCATTTTTTTGTTAGATTTTTCTCATTAGAAATATTCCCTTATGTTTGAGTATCGATTCTCAAAACACAGCTAAAAGGACCAACATGGTTTTTGTTACATGTTGTATAGCATGATCCTCACATAAATACATTTTAAACCTAAATAAATAAAGACACCCAAGAACCCGAGATTTCACAATACCCATACTGACACCTGAAATAATTAATTGTGGATCACACACACATTGGTCTCTGATGGGTTATTAAGGAAACACGTATTATTAATTAGTGGATACTTTTAATATAGCGAAAAATACACCGAGCTAAACGTGTCTGTACAATGTCACAGAGTAGAGAGAGAGAGCAAACATCATAGACTTAACTATTTAATTAAGAGGCGCGAAATTTAAAATTAGAAATAACATTCAATACTCTCCCTGAATTTAAGCCTCAAAACAAGATATAAAATTAGCATTTAATTTTAACATATATTGTGACATATAAATTGAAATGTACTGAGACAATGCTTAGGAATGCGAGTTGTATGACTTCATTCCAAGTTTAGATCTTAATAATTGAAATTTATCTTTTGACAATGGTTTTGTAAGTATATCTGCATACTGACAATCACTACTAACATACTTTAATACAATTATCTTTTGATGATACTTTTCCTTTATGAAATGATATTTAATTTCAATATGTTTACACCGTTTATGGAAATTTATGTTTTTAATGACACTCATTGCACTTTGATTATCCAAATGAAGACACATGGAGTCTTGCTTATATTCATCAATATCACTTAGAAATTGTTTGATCCACATTGTCTCTTTAGTAGCTTCGCAGGCAGCCATAAATTCTGCCTCTGTTGTAGATAAAGCCACTGTATGTTGTCTTTGACTGGACCAGGTTACAGCTGCTCCGTTCTTAATGAACACATATCCAGTGACTGAACGACGTGTGTCCTGGTCATTTGCGTAGTCTGCGTCACAAAAACCTGTGACTTCTGAGGTTTGTGAAGCTTGTGAGTAGCACAGTCCGTAGTCTTTGGTATCTTTCAAATATTTGAAAATCCTTTTTACTGCGCTCCAATGTGTTTGGTTATAACAATTAAGAAAACGACTCACCAAATTGACAGCAAACATTATATCTGGTCTACTCACAATGGCCAGATGAATCAGAGAGCCTACTGCTTCTCTGTATGGTATGTCCTTCTCAGCCTCTCCATCTTCTTTGTGCAGCTTCACGTGAGGGTCGGCTGGAACACTATTGGAGTTAGCATTATTCATATTGAATTTTATCAACATTTGTTCTACATATTTAGTCTGATGTATAAATATACAATTACTAAATTGTTCAATTTGCATTCCCACAAAATTGCCAGGTTTGGTTAACACTTTAATTTCAAAAATAGTTTTTAACTCTTTTGTCACTTCTTTTAGTGCTAATTCATCAGTTGAGAACAATAATCCATCATCAACATATAAGCATAAATAGCATTTCTTGCCTTTGACTTGACCAACATAAACACATTGGTCTGCTTTGCTGTTTACAAAGCCAAATTTCTTAAGAACTGTATCAAATTTACTATTCCAACACCGGGGAGCCTGTTTAAGTCCATAAAGTGATTTATTAAGTTTACATACCATATTGTCTTCATAGAGCAGGCCTTCTGGTGGTGTCATGAATATGGTCTCTTCAAGTTGTCCATACAAGAATGCTGTCTTAACATCTAATTGAATAATTTTAAGATTGTTCTGTGCTGCAACAGAAAGTAGCAAACGTATCGAATCATACCTGACTGTTGGAGCATAGGTTTCATGGTAGTCAATTCCCTTGGTTTGTGCATATCCTTTCGCACACAGTCTTGACTTATACCTTGGACCTGATGGTTCCTCCTTAATTCGAAATACCCATTTACACTGTATCACTTTGGAATTCTGAGGTTTCTGAACCAATGTCCAGGTATTATTTTTCTGATGAGCATCTAGTTCCTCACCGATGGATTCTATCCATTTATCTTTGTTGACTGAGTTCACTGCTTCTTTATATGTTGCTGGAACATTTAACAGGATCTCTTCATGCTGACTCAGGTATGCATTTTCTTTTGTATCATAAACTCTTTTATTTCTAGGCCTCAAGGTTATGTTGCTAACTGGAGGAGAATCAAAACTGATGTCAGGTACATACTCACTGTCTGAAGATGATTTATTTTCACATACGGTATCATATGAACTTGTTGAAATTGAATCTTCATCTATGTCAGTGATATTGCTCTCTTCATTAACATCATTTTTTATTTCAGGATTCCTCTCTGATAGTGCTACAGGAACATAATCTCTATTGACGGTAGATTCAAGAAATGTAGCATCCCTGCTTTTGATTACTTTTCTGGAGTCTGGTATTATGAATCTATAGCCCTTGCTGTGATCACAATAACCAATGAAGATCATTTTCTGTGCTTTGGGGTCCCACTTTTTACGTTTTTCCTGAGGTAGATGTACCATGGCTTCACAACCGAATATGCGCAGGTGTTTCACATTTGGTTTATGACCAGACCACATTTCTTCTGGTGTTTTGAACGACAAGGACTTGGTCGGAGAACGATTTATGACATAAGCAGCTGTATGTACTGCATCAGCCCAAAATTGCTTAGGTAAGTTGGCGTTGAGAAGCATACATTTCGCTCTTTCAACTAGACTCCTGTTCATGCGTTCTGCAGTCCCGTTTTGCTCAGGTGTGTATGGTGTGGTCGTCTGGTGTATGATACCATTACTTTTCAAATAATCAGAGAAACTCTTGTTGACATATTCCAAGCCATTATCTGTTCTGAGAATTTTAATATGAGCATCGAGTTGATTTTCTGCTTCATGCTTGAATTCTTTGAATTTCTCAAGAGCTTCAGATTTGTTTCGGAGAAAGTATGTATAGACCTTTTTTGAATAGTCATCAATAAACGTCAGAAAGTATTTGGCACCTCCTAGTGTTTGAGTTTCCATTGGCCCACATATATCTGAATGAACCAACTGAAGCGGACTCTTTGCTTTGTCTCCTTCACTTTTAAAAGGTAGTCGTGTCTGTTTACCTTTCTTGCAGGTTACACATGTCAGATTTTCTTTATTTGCAGAGAAAGTTACATGGTTGGTGTGTTCTGGTAATTTCTTCAGACTGTTAAAATTCAAATGTCCCATCCTCTGGTGCCACAGGAAGAAATCTTGATCTTCAACGTCAGACATGCATGCATAGCCTTCCCCAGGCATATTCAGCCGGTACATGTTGTTGATGATACTAGCTGTTGCTACTATTGTACCTCTATTATTCATAATAACACAGCCAGTCTTGTCAAATCTTACTTGACCACCACTTTGAATAATTTGACTTACAGACAGTAAATTTGTTGCTAGTCCAGGAACACATAATACATTGGTAAACAAAACTTTGTTTTTATGACCTTCTTTGCCATAAGTATCTAAGCTCACTTGCCCTGAGCATTGCACTGATAATACTTTGTTGTCTGCTGCTCTTATAGTTTTAATTGTGGGAGTAGACACATTCTGAAGCAAACTTCTGTGTTTGGTCATGTGCGAGGAAGCACCGGAGTCCACATACCAGGCATCATCTTGTGTTGATGTTGCTACAAATACAGCAGCATATGAAGAACTATTTGCTTTTTGTTGTGTGGCCTTAGCTTTAGATTTGCATTCTGGACTTTTGTGACCATATTTATTACAAGTGTAGCACCGTGGTCCTTTAGATTGCTTTTTATTGTATTTCTGAAACTTTTTATTGACCGCAAATGCTTTGGAATCATTTTCACATTGTCTTACATCTTGTAATAGTTTTGCTTTTATAGAATCTGAAGTAATTTTCACGCCTGAGCTCTCTATGGCAATTATCATTGGTTGATACGATTCTGGCAGACCGGAGAGTAGCAATGTGCCTAGCCACTCATCATCTACTTTGAAACCAATATTTCTGAGCTTATGAGCCGTGCTCATTATTTTACTCACATACTCCTCTACATTTTGACATCCACTCAGCGATGTGTTACACAAATCACGCAGCAGTCCAACTCGACGTGTCAGCCCAGAGTCATCGAATGCTGACGACAACCTATTCCAAACTTCTTTGGCAGTGCGAGCTTCTTGTATGTGTACATAATTTGTCGGGTCGACAGAGAGTATTATCTTTGTTTTTGCCTTTATATCTCGTTTTTCATCTGTAACTTGCTTAGAGTCGCATTCAACACAGTCCCACAGTTCTTCATGTTGTAAATAAGTTTGCATTGCGAATCGCCATGTTGCGTAATTTTCGCGACCGGATAGCTTTTCAATAAATGTCAATTGATTATTTACAGCCATTTTGCGGAATTCACTGAGTTCTGATACGTAAATATATTGCAAAAGTTCATAAAAAAAACGAGTCACCGGCACATCCAACTATTTGGAGGTTATGTTCACACTGTCTTTTTAACACTGTTTTTATTATGATAAGATTTCGCACTGTTCTTTATCTCTGGGCTTGCCTGGGCCCATAACCTGATGGGTTATTAAGGAAACACGTATTATTAATTAGTGGATACTTTTAATATAGCGAAAAATACACCGAGCTAAACGTGTCTGTACAATGTCACAGAGTAGAGAGAGAGAGCAAACATCATAGACTTAACTATTTAATTAAGAGGCGCGAAATTTAAAATTAGAAATAACATTCAATAGTCTCGGTACGAGAATTGAAACCGGTCCCTCTTTTCACAGCCGTCTTTCGTCCGTTGCGCCACGGAGATTGTTTTTTACAATGTTATTACATACGTATATTTCCTAGAAGTTTGATCAGCGTAATTCCCAAGATATCAATGTCAAAAGGTCACTTAATGTATAACGCACACTCGATATAATCCGCGTTTCTGTATCAAACATTTTTATCGATTTAACTTTTATTGGTTTTGAGCTTAATCAATGTCAATAAAGATAATAATGTTATATACCTACCTACTTATAAAGGAAATACACAGATTTCCTTAAAACTTTGAAATTACAACATCTTCTTCTTATCCCACTCGCAGTGGTGTCGGCGTAACATGCTTTCTAACACATATTACGGAAAGATTTGGCTTGTAGTTTTGCCACCTACCTGATGTCAACCCCTCTGAGTAGAATCTGACGTGTGACATAAGACTGCAAAATAGTCTCATAGATCAAAATAAAATTAAAATTTCCAGGAAAAAATAAACTTAAACTACATAGTCATTATTGGGACAAAAATTTAACTAGGGAGTGGGTCCCGCATATTCAAGAAAAGAGTTAGTACCACCGCTTCGTCTATTTTTGTCGCCAAGCAGCAGTATTTAAGCACTTTACGTTTTGTTTTGAACGACATTGAAAGCAAAAAGTTACTGGCATTATGAAAGTTAACAGCTGTCTTGGAGTGACAAGCGCTGTCCATCCAATGCCACCAAAGACTTAAATGTTTACTACTAGACAAGCTGCAGAGTACATAAAAATTGTACCACTAAGTTGCGGGCAATTGATCTTAACTCAATATTACCATCTCACTTAATCTCAACTAGAACCCCTATCGGGCTCCCTGTTTGTGAGCTGTCAAACTCCCGCGTTATGTGACGCAATTTTACTTCTAAACAGCCCGTCTAGTAATACACACTAAAGTCTTTGAGTGCCACACATTGTTTGGTTTTGCTTTTGTTTATGAGCAGGCGTGGCGCTTAACAACAAGCGAGATCGTTCGCTTATGTCGTCTCGTCGTTCAACATATATATATATATATATATATATATATACAAAATATATATATATATTCATAATTCTGGTGGTCCAAATCAACCCACCACCCACTTCCCATTTCCATTTCCGGTCGGCAATGCAGCATTGATTTTTATGGTACACACATATATTGCTGGACCTTCAACCAAAACAAAGCTTCGGGACTATGGCCGCCTTAAAAAACAACCTGGGCAACCCAAAACATAGCAGGGGACGTCATCAAGCAACAAATCATTAGATACCTTCAGGAAATCGGCAGATCAAGGAGTTAGGCCCCTCGTATTGGTTGGTACCACCACTTTGTCTATTTCTGCCACCGAGCAGCAGTGTGCAAGCATTGTTGTGGTCCGGTTTGAAGGTCATTGAAGCCAGTGGAATTATTAAATTACTTCTGTTTATAGGCAGGCGTGGCGCTTACCGTCAGGCAATCTGCTCGTTTCGTCACTTTAAGCTAATAAAAATAAAAAAGATCAACCAACACCAGCTAATCTGGCAACAATGCTTAAAATATTTTCAATTCCTTCCAGTTCAAGACAAGACAACCTTCAAAGCGTTTCGCATATCAGTAAACGTGATGCTGTCACAAGAGACGTGCGGTTACCTCGTGGTGCTCATGTACGCTAGCTCCATATTCGAACAGGCCTCAAACTCCATCAACCTGAAGCTCAGCCCCAACAAGCAGACGATTGTGGTAGGCGTCATACAACTGCTCGGCTCTGTGGTAGCCAGTTGTATTGTAGAGAAGACTGGGAGAAAGGTAACTGAATTGTTGTTTTTTATAGCATAGCACTTGATGGTAAGTGATCTCACCCCTACGAATATCCGCAAAACCACAACAATTATGGGTGTGTTGCCGACCTAAAAGGAAAGGGGTAATTAAGGGATTGGGAAGGTGAGAGGGATTTGGGTCTCCGGATGTCTCACTCACCGTTCGAAACGCACCAGCAAGCCGCTACTTTAGGTCTGTAGACAGTGGTAACGACCCAGTCAAACCGGCCCATATGACAATTTATTTCAGAAATAAAACTAATGTATACATAACATACATAGCATCATTAAAGTACACTAGGCAGTTACACCAAATAAGTTTATTACTTCTTTATTTTACAATATATTTATTATGGAAACATCCAGAACTGTTAAATATCTTGAATCGATATGGCCTAAAGGCATTTACCGAAAAGGGACGTGTTTTAAACTACCACCGAATCCAAAACGAACCAGCTTGAGAAGACTTCGCGAAAGAAACTCAGTAGATATAACTGAGTTCCTTTTTCTGTTTTTCTTCCAGTGGCTACTAGCATCCACGTCGTTTGCAACTGGTCTGTCGATGCTGGCGTTAGGATTGTGGTTCTACATCACATCGATGTCGATATGGTTGCCAGGCTGGGTGCCGGTGCTGGCGATGTGTATGTGCATCTTCGCAGACGCTGCAGGGTACCAGCCCGTACCCTACGTCATTACTTCGGAGCTGTTTAGTTTTCAGGTAAGTTTAAACAGAATCTTAGATGTAATTTGACAGTGGTAGAGACACGCTCTAGACAGTTTTGTCTACAGCATGGGTGGGTCGTCTCTACCGGGACCTGTCTCAAAAACCGACGTAAAGTTGCTGCGTTTCGAACGGTTAGTGAGATATCTAGCGGTCCAAATCCCGCTCCGCTTCCCAATCCTTTAATTATCCCTTCCTGTTAAGGTCGGCAACGAACCCATGAATCTTTTGATATTGTGGATTTACATGGGCGGTTCTGATCAGTTAACACCAGGTGAACCACTTGTTCGTTTTAACTACTTCGGTGGCGCATTTGTAATGCGTACGCGGTAGGACTGCTGTGGTGAGGTCTCGGGTTCGATCCCTTGTCGTCAAAAAGTGATATTGGGATTTATATCAAGAAATGCTTGTGTAAATTGTGACCGGTATGGCGGTAGGCTCGCCCCCTATTACATCATGGGACGGAAATAAGCTCGATGAAATGTGGGTGTAGGTTCTGGTTACACTTCTACCGACCACTTCGGGGATTATAGGCGTGAGTGCGTATGTATGAATGTACGTTTTAAAGTTTCTCAGAATCAGGTTTTATATGGGAAATATAATTAATCGGTAGAAATACCCAGAACGTAATCTTTACAAAAATAGTGTTGCCATTTACATTTATTGGCAACTCATAAATATATTTAATAACATTTCATGAATCACCTTTGATAATAAATTACCTTAGTTTATACAATTTCGCCGGATCTCCTCAGGCTCAGGCAGGTCGTTTTGGATCCGGTGGTAGTTTTAAAACACGTGCCGTTTCGGTAATGCCTATGGTCCATATCGACCCATAAAAGAAGAAATAATAATAATACTTAACGATTCTGGACTATTCCATAATAAAAATATTGTAAAATTTATAGTTGCCCAGTGTATTTTGATGATGCTAAGTATGTATACATTAGTTGATATGATTACTATACATAAGTTTCTTTATTTTGTACTGACTTGTCATAAGATCTATTTTAATTGCCTACATGATTAATAAAACTATTTCATTTCAAATTACAAATAGAACTTCCGTTACGATCTAGGTAACTAAAGCCCCAATAAAACGAGAATTCGTAAATGTCAATTTTCTCAAATTTTTTCCCTTATTTTGTTTTTTTTATTTATCATGTAAAATAGTCTTTTTAATTACTATATCTGTGAAGTAATATTTGATCTTTGTACTGACGAAAAAAAAGACATTTTAACCTCGCAATCATGGAATAGATTTTTCATTATTCTTCAAGGGCGTTTTTTTAGACTTCGTAATATAACTTGATAAAAAATATCAATAAAGAAATAATCATAATCAGGCATAGGTATATGTATTATATTTTATATTTCTGCCTAAACTACTTATAGATGGTTCTATCTTCCTTGATGAGCTAATATTCCTTGTAAAATAGCTTACTACCTTGTATACATTACACAAGCTTAAGCCATTATCCCCGAAGGAGATATGGGGGTACCTGTACTGTGGGTATCAAGAACTTCGAAGGGCTTGTGGTCCCATAACACCCAGACCCGAAACCAATTTTTGTGGATCACACAAACATTTGTCTCCGTCCGGGAATCAACACCACGGCCTCTCGTTTCACAGCTACTCGCCTGCTGTGCCACGGAGGCTGTCCTGATGATGCAATGAGTTACATGATGATGATGACAAAGACTACCTGGTATCTAAACAATTTTAATCTATATTTTTCTTTCCAGCACCGAGGAATGGTGACATCATTCGTAAGCAGCGTCGACGCACTCAGCGACTTTCTGCAGACAAAAGCCTACGACCCTCTACTCAAACTATTAGGGATCCACTGGGTTTTCATAATGTTCTCATTCGTGTGCTTCTTTGGCACTATTTACACAGTCATGTGCGTTCCGGAAACGAAGGACCGAAGTGTTGAACAGATTTACGCACTATTAAAGGACGGCAGACAGAAGGAGAAGAGAAAAGATGTAGAAACCGGGAAAGAGATTAGTAGATTGTAAATTGCTCAAAGTTATGATCTGATGAAGCGAGGCGAACACTTTTTGAGTGGTAGAGCCGCAGTAGACACTTTTGTCTACAGCATGGATCGGATTGTTACCACTGTCTCACAGAAAACCGATATCAAGTAGCGGCTTGCTGCTGTGCTTCGTACGGTGAGTGAGATATCCGGAGGCCCAAATCCCCCTCTCCTTCTCATTCTCATAACTATCCCTTTCCTTTAAGGTCGATAACGCATCCATGATTCTTCCTGGTATTATAACTAAGTGTTCATGGAAGGTGGAGATCACTTACCTACCATCAGATAACCCACTTGCTCGTTTGTCGGTCTATGCTATAAAAAAGTCAATACAAAATCTAAAAAAAAAACCTTTACATGGTAATAATTTCTCGTACGACATAGGTAAGAATACAATAGAAACTGTGGTTTATAAAACCGCGTCATACGATTTTTTGTTTCAAACTGTATGACGCGGGCTGTCAGTGATAGTTTTCTATTAAATTCTTGGCTCAGTCTTTCGATAAACTCTCTCTATATAAATAGACCATACGGAAAAGCTTTTCAATATTGTCGGTGATTTGTAGAAAGGCGAATCCGTCATGGGCATCTATTAGGAGAGCTGTTTATCAGTTCAATAATAACAAACCTTGCTTCGATATTTTTCGATACTATTTTATTTATTTCTTCGTTCTGTAGATGCATTTCTTTGAAACTTTCCTTCTTCTAAACGACTTTATGGAATAATAGTTAATTTGCCCTTTATACAAACCAGTGACGATATGTGTCTTATTTAATTAAAATATAACTGGCGAAATCATCGAAAATCGATGGGGCCATAATCTAAAAATAGAATAGAATAAAAATTAAAATATACAATAATAAATTACGGAAGGTAATTCAGTGTCCTTTGTAAATTGATTATATTGATTTATATCCTCAAGTTGATTTTTTTCATCTAGGGTATACTTAGACCAGTACAGTTATAAGCCCTTACTTATAAACTTTTAAAGCACTGATTACTTAAAACACTATTTTCGTCTGTTTCTTGCTACTTTATAAATGACGCTGACAGATAAAGACAATAGAGTGTTTAACTAATCAATGCTTAAGTAACTTTTTTAAGTAAGATAAAAGGGCAGTTTCATAAATGTTGAATTGTATACATTGTTTTACATACACACCAGAAAATGGTTCGAAAAAGAAACCCTTAAACACGATTAAAATTGCTTTAAAAATGAGCCCGCAGTTATGTTTTTAAATATCGGTATGAGCAAAGGTGAGCGCGTAATGGGGAGATCTCACCATCTCGCTCGAACGCGTGCATCAAATGGTCATTTTGCACAGTGACGTCAATTTGAATAGCTTCTCATTTATTTTTGTAAAGATTTATAAATTACTTTCTACAGTATTTTTAGGTAACGTAACTTATTGATGTAAAAACCAAAAACATCAAGTCAATTATACTATTACAGTTATTTGATACTAGCTTTTGCTCGCGGCTCCGACCGCGTTTACTTTCTTTTTCCGGGATAAAAAGTCATAATACTAATACAGGTCATCGTCTACCTGTGTGTCAAATTTCACCCAAAACCGTTTAACTGTTTGATTAACAAACATCCAAATTCGCAAACTCACAAACATTCAAACTTTCACATTTATATGTAATAGTGGTAGGATTTCTGAGTGCGGTAGTTATTCCTCACTATTTAATCTGCTTCTTTCAATCTTTAGTAGTTTCTACATGTGTTATTACTCTATGGTTCTACATTGTAGACTTTCATTATTTTATTACATCAAGCCAGTCTGCCGCGATAGGAAGCAAATGTCCTTTCGTGGTAGCAAATGTCCTTTCGTGGTAGCAAATGTCCTTATTTTATCTTTCCTCTCATTGTCTATATGATGTTACAATTGAGCTCACCTCTGTGGAGTCTAAGATTGCAAAATACAAATAATGTATAATTAATACGAATATAATTGTTAAAATTTTACATTCCAATTCGGAATTAAAAAAGCGTGATGCAACTGTAACCATGTTTTTATTTAATTATTTTTAAATGTTCATTCATTTGTTTTGACTAAGCTAGAGGTAACGTATGTTTAATTGTAAAGGCAGACTTCCGATTATCATCCAAGAAATTGAAACGTAGAGTTAAGCTCACTCACATATTGCGCGAGACATGCTGAGAATTTCCAATTATGAGAGTGTAAATGCATCTCGTGTGGTCTCGAAAGAGTCGTATTAATTTGCCAAAAATGCGTCTCACCGAGACTTTCAGCAAGAGGTCTTAGCAAATGTGTGGAGAGGGCCTCAGTGCAGTCACGTCTGTGCTTTAGTACTACGCATTAACGGGCATTATCAATAAACTTTCTTAGTTTGGTTTACCGGATCAATATCACAAATGAGTCAATCAGAATACAGCTTGAATTTTTCTAATACCGAGGTCTATCCGGATAATCCAACTAAGATAGTTTATATTTGGGAGATCATTCGACAGTAATGGCATTATCGCATGCGTGAGTTTTTCGGATGGAATGTGCCGATGGATTAACTATACGTCCAGATATGTCCCTCGAGCACTATCATCTCAACTTCTGAACGATGTAATACTCGAAAGTAGTCGAAACGTGTTACAAGTCTTAGAATAGCATAAGTTATTTAATCTTATATCATTTCTCCCTCACCAGCGAAATCACTGGTGAGGGCTTAACAAAGAAAATTCTTTGTTAAGCCTCAATTAGATGGAGAGACTATATCGCGTGACACTGAATACCTATAATAGAAAACTTGTTTTTTCTGAGAGCGTGTCATCAGCATTAAAAAAAGAATCATATGATACGCTCACGTAAATGATGGTTTCCTATTATATTTCCGTACAAGAAATTCTCCGTTTAAATGGGGCTTAAATCTCTATATTTCTATGCATATGCATTTATTTATTCTGATATGTAGGTACTCAGGTTGCAGTTTCAAGCGTTCGACCGGTTGTGAATTGTGATATTAGTGACGGATTGTTAATGTTTAATTATAGTATTATTAATTAAGTTGTCCATGGGACAATAAAATAATTACACATTGAAATGTTTTTTTATTGCTCCGGCGTGAGTGCGTATGTCCGCCACGCTAGCGTAATGAAGGTTAATGGACTTCGCATACCTTCACAAATTCTTAGGTAGGTACGAGTATGCAGTTTTCTTCACGAATTGTTAAAGCGAGTTATAATTAACAATACACACGTAAATTGAGAGGTATGTGCTCTTGAGGCTTTTTTATTACTTTGAGTGACAAAACGAGCAGATCGCTTGCCTGATGGTAAGCGTCACGTCTGCCCATAAACAGAAGCAACACTACTCAGAACTTTGACTTACAAAGTACTGCATGGCATTGGACTGAGCTCGTCACCCCGAGACATAAGATGGGACTGATTCCAATTTGTGACTTCCGTGTCGGCAGTCTGTACCATTCCCAGCAAGCTATCGCAGCTGTTCTGTTTTTTTTCTCGCTCTTTATTCAACGCATATCACATAAAAATATTATAAATTCATAGTTACAAGACCTTACACTTATAATAAATTCACATAAAAGCTATAAAATACTGAGATTTCATAACATCATAAAATAGAAAACATGATACGCAACATTTTGTGTATAATATTATTCATATTTTATTCGAAGTTACCATTCACAAACGCTGATAAAAATGAGTCTATTGGTAAGTCATTTTAGAGTTTTGTTTTTAGGGCCTGTATAATAATATCTTTTATTTATATCTGATCCACTAGATAACGTATTAGAAATAAATTATAGACAAATATTAACAATCAATATAAAAAGTTAAATTATGACATACGAGTACTCTCGTGTATTTTTTTTCATTTTTTTTTATTGATAATAAAAAAAATATAAATACACCCAACAGTCACACACATAGTCCTGACCCCACACTAGGCTAACCTGTATCGTGGTTATCAGGAACTACTAGGGACTTACGGTCCCACAACACCCAGTCCCGAAACAAGTATTTGTGGATCACACAGACATTTGTCTCAGTGCGGGAATCGAACCCACAGCCTTCCGCTTCGCAGCCGGCTACTCGCCCACTGCGCCACGGAAGCTCTCAGATAGACAACCCACCTGATGGTAAGTGGGTACCGCCGCCTATGGACCTCAGCAATGCCAGAACACAGCCAAGCCGCTGCCTACCGCACCATCTTGACAGTAACAGGACGTATATACGAGTATATAGTGTTTTTCTACAGCATGAATGGGCCGGCTCGACCGGGTCGTTACCACTGTCTGACAGAAAACCGCCGTAAAGAAGCTTGTTGCTGCTGCGTTTCGTATGGTGATTGAGTTTAGACACAGAAGCCCAAACCCCCCTCCCCTTCCCAATCCCTTGATTATCCTTCTCCTTTAAGGTTGGCAATGCGCCCATGATTCTTCTGATATTGTGGGCGCTCATGGGCAAATAACTTGCCATGACCAATAAAGACCTCTAAACAGATGTTTCCTGTCCATTTTTTTTAACATATGTTAAAAATATTTATCAAATTGTGCCCAGAGAGTTGGTTCCTTGAACAACGCTCATACGTTGTCAATGTTGCGTTTAAGTTGTTTCACCAATAAATATACTCACTATACAATTCCTTTAGCAACATTTTACATCACCGTCAGCGACAAGCCCGGCGACCTTCGCCGCAGAGACTTTGCCCCCTACATGCGAGTCCGTAACGAGCACCCCACTATCATTGGGGAGAAGCCATACCTCAGGGTCAGGGGGGGTAACGCGACTGATACCAAGAACTTCCCTTACATGGCTGCTGTCATTATAAACGGGAGGCTCTGGTGCGCCGGCGCTATCGTTGATGAGAACTGGGTGGTGACAGCTGCACATTGTTTGAATTAGTAAGTAAAGTAAAAACTGTTTCTTATATAATGTTGTGATCAGAGAGGTGCCATTCAATGAAACTTTTTATGAAAGTGGTATAAAATATACTTCAAGCTAAAGGAATGTTTGCCTAGGTATAACGATGATATATCTAAACTAATATTATAAAGAGGAATGATTTGTATTACAAAAGTATGTAACGAATAAGCTTAAAAACTACTGGACCGATTTCATAAATTCTTTTGCCGTTACAAAGCTACATTATCACTGAGTAACATAGGCTACTTTATATCCCGGAAAAGGCTATTCACGCGGGCGGAGCCGCGAGCAAAGGCTAGTAAATTATATTCAAATAGCCCAGCAATTTATTTAAGTCTACTCCTAAGAGAAATAAAAATTATTATTATTATTAATGAATGAGTAGAGTAAGGTCAGACTCGGTGATAAGTTTTGAAAGAGTAGCTAAGTGGACTAACGCAGGTAGATGATTAATCTAGTAAAATATTTTATCTTTTAAAATTGCTTATGATATGTTTAAAATTTCGAAGCAGTAGTTACTTGTTATGGTAATGATGTAATGGATTCAATAAATATTTTGAATTTGTATTTGATGAATCGCAGAACATTGACAGACCCATAAAAAACTTAATTCTCTATTATGTACAGATCTCTCCTTAATTTCGGAACTGATTAAATTTATTTAAATTGATTAACTGATTAAAATTAGCTGTAGACTATTTAGGTATTAGGTAGAACTAAAAATTAAATATCTAACCCTAAATACATTAACTAGCGTACTACACGTTTCGCCTCTGAAGACACTTGGACAATACGTGAAAGTACGAGTTGGCAGTTCCCGTCCTCATGAAGGTGGTACACTTGTGGGTGTAGTGGGTGCAGTAAGACATCCTAAATTTGAAGAGGAACCAGTACCTCATGCAGATGTGGCGCTGTTGAAACTCGCTGAGAATCTTGGTAATAAATATAGTTTACTTAAGTTTGGACAATAAATTAATGGTAGATTATTCAGACTCGTTGGGATAGGAACTATATTATAAACATAACATGACAAAATAACTACACATGTCGTGAAAACGGTGTTTTAATCGAATTTATACAGGAGATTCTGGATTTATTGAGTGGTAGAGCCACGCTGTAGATAATTTTGCCTACAGCATGAATGAGCCGGATTAACCGGGTAACTTTTCTGTCGCGCAGAAAACCGACGCAAAATAGCGGCTTGCTGCTGCGTTTCGTACGGTGAATAAGATATCCGGAGGCCCAAATCGCCCTCCCTTTCCTAATCCCTTGATTATCCCTCACCTTTAAGGTTGGCGACGCGTCCATGATTCTTCTGGTATTGTGGTCGCTCATGGGCGTTGTAGATCACTTATAATCAGGTGACCAACTTGCTCGTTTGCCGACCTATGCCATATCAGCTAATGTAACAAATATTATTGATGAGTTTATCACCTCTTTCATGTGTTGGTTATATTTGTAATGAAATTACGTGATAAGATAGCAGATAGGTTTTGTTTAGTGTGTCAAAAATGAGCACACAGAGAGTGAAGATCATAGAATCGATACTATTATGGTTTGATTTGTAAAAACGTGGAAAATTCACTAAACGGGAATGAATTATAGATTATTCATTCAAAACTCTGATATTTCAGAATTCTCAAAGTACGTAAATCTTATAAAAATATATGAAGGCGTGAAAGAACCATTCGCTCAGAGCTTCATCGTCATCTCTGGATGGGGAGCAACAAGGGTAATAAATATTTCACAATTCTTATTCTGAAATCTGAATACATACTTATTAGAGCTTCTATGGTACACCGTAATAAGTATTTCGAGACTAACCGGAGTAATATCCCGTTACTTTGAACACCGGCGCGGCGTGGCGTGGCAGTTGCACCAACAACTTACACCTTTGTTGATCGTCGTGCTTGGACTGCGCTGATAACCAAAGATTTCTTCTTTTTAACCGACTTTAAAATTATCAATTCAACGAGTTTTTTGCTTTTTAATGTATGTAGGTACATCGATTTCTCCGCCAATTGTAGACCGATTTTGTTGGAAAAAAAATCCTTCGATAGAGTGTAGCTGCGATGTGATCCCATATAAATTTAGTTAAGATCTGATGACGGAATAAGGAATCAAAAAAATGAAACTCCTCAACGGATAACATAGTACCTAATCGCGGTTTTGTTATTGTAAGTAAGTATTCGAATTTACCTATACGCAATAACAGTACCTACCACTAAAAATTTCAAAATAAAAGTTTTAACAAAACTTAAAAACCGATTTAAGTTTTGTTATAACACAATTATTCGTAATTTAAATCTGAAAATTTACCAGTTCATGTTTCCTTAGGGATCAGACACAGCATTCAGAGACCATACTTCGGATTTGCTCACAGCTCGTCTCAAGGTGCGCTCCAGACACTTCTGTATTGATGCATACCAACTCGTCAATGGATTTCAGTTCACTGAAGACTTCTTTTGCGCTTCTCTCAGGAATGGGTCTAGAGATGCTTGCTTGGTAACTATTTCCTATTTCTTAAGTTTCCTAAATCAATATGAATTGAAGTACTGTTGTTGTAGGTATGCTCTTTATTGTAGGTATATTTAAAGAAACTTAACTTAACGTTTAAAATTATTGACTATAACTAAAAAAAAAACGGTTTAATCGGTACCCTGTTCCTAAATCATTAGTAGCGTACTTGATACTATTTACCAGCGTTATGATGGGGCTGTAATATATTATGACCGGTAAACGCCTACAAGTCAACTCAAAGCAATATTTCTTCTTCAGTTCGACGCAGGCGCACCGGCAGTTCAACAGAATCGTTTGATGGGTATTATGAGCTTCGGTCCAGAACGATGTGGCCACGAGTACCAGCCTGCTGTCTTCATCAAAGCGTTTTATTTTAGGTATAATTATTTTTTTTGGTTAGTAAACAGAACAAGTTGGTCACCTGAACAACCACAACACTAGAAGAATCATGGATGCGTTACCGACATTAAAGAAGGGAAAATGATGGGATTGTAGAAAGATGAAGCGGAGGTTATTTGGGCGTGCGGAAATCCCACTTACCTTACCAAAAGCAACAGAAAGTTCAAGTCCGTTTTCTGTGAGGCAGTGATATCACGCCGTTCCATTCATGCCATAGACAAAACTGTCCATAGTGTGGCTCTACCACTTCCGAAAGTTTCTTTTACTTCCCCCCTCGTAGACTTCCCAGTATATTTGAACTACTATAGTTAGGTATATTGTTCACGGAAGCAAATCAACTTCTTCTTAATGCTTAGTGGCTAACCTAGTAACAAAAGGCCCCCGACTTGGCTTAAGGAGGCTTGCTACGAGACTATCCCGCCCACACACCCGCCACTGTAACTTCTGTAAGCCAGGATCGACAATGGCACGCATATTTCGACACCGAGCAATGAAACTCGGCGAGTGTCTGGGAATGCAAATCTGTCTTTATCCCGCAATCAAATGGATCAGATAGAAAATTAGGGAGGAGTTGGAAATAATAATTGTGACTTAAGGAATGCTGTCGGTTGATAACAGCCGGTACCGAGTTTTTGCGTCCTCCGAAGTATAAAGACGCTCATTTAAAATACCACTAAACGGTCACTCATCCATAAACTCAACGCACCAAGAGTTGCTTAACTCGCTAGTCGCAGTGAGTGCAACTGGGTGTGAGAGTCTCAACAGTAACTGTACTGACAATATAGGTATATAATAAATATATATTCAAATCACGTCATCTGAAGCAAAACACGCGTGTTCGTATACAATAGCATTTTGAAACAATTGTAATTATAGTGACTGTATAAATAAGTGGTAATGCCCCTGCATGCGCTATAAAAAATCCGCCAAGCGCAAGACATTGTTGACCGAGGATTTAATATAAAAAATAAAAATGATTAGTCTTTATTAAGAGACAATTATATTGTAAAATTCCTCGGCGGACGTGAACTCTGTCAAAAAATATTTATTTTTAATCCGTGACTAAAAAGTCTGTATCAGTATGTGTGTGCATGCATGCTTGAGTGCGTGTGTGGTTATACCCTATCTGTATGTGGCATCTAAGCGGATATTTTTAATTTCCCTCAATAGAGTTTAGCTGCGATGTGATCCAATATAAATTTGGTTAAGATCTGATGACGGAGTACGGAGTAAAAAAATAAAACTCCTCAACGGACACAGTACACTCGTCGCGATTGTGTTTTTGTATCGGAATTTACATGCTATTGCTGTAACTACCACCAAAGATTGAAAAATAAAATAACGTTTAACATAAATTAGAAACAGACCAAAAAAAAATCTTTCAAAACTTAGACACTGACTTCAAAATAAAAACACAAAAAAGTCAAAAATAACAAATTCTATCTATTCTATTATCTTTTGAGTCGGTGCCTGGGTGCTTAATGTCGCTATCGGTCAGATATATTTTTGACTTTTCAGTGTTTTTATTTTGAAGTTGGTTTCTAAGTTTTGTTAAACGTTATTTTTTTTAGTCAGTTTCTAAGTTTTGTTAGACGTATGTTATGTGTTTCAAATTGACGTCGGGGCTTTCGCTTACATTCTTTCAGATTAATACAGGTTCAGTATTATCAAATTATCTCTCCATTCTAAAAAAAAGTAAGTGGTGCCAATCGATGCAGAATAATGTGGGGAAGAAAGTAAGATATGTTTCATATTCGTCGGACATTGATTTTAAGTTCTGTGGAAAAACATGGGCAACGCCCCTAATTATATAAGTAAATAAAAATGTTATATTACAGAGATTTTGTCAAAACCACAATAGCATCATACAAAACAACTGCTGATCTAATAGAAGCTATGAAGGATGTGGATCCTGATGTAAGACACGCGATGCAATCAGTCACGCCTAGCGAAGAACCAACTATGCCAGAATAGGTTGTAAGAATTGAATAAAACTATACATTTCAAATGTTTTTTTACTAGTAAACGATATAGTAGAGGAGAATAGTTCCTTACTAGTTACTTAGTTACGAGAAGAATAGTTAGTAAAACCTCAGTGAAAGTAGAGTCGATGCCGACGCTTTGTTAGAGTGAGAGAAAGTTAGGGTCAAGCCTTCCATTGTTCATGAATACTTACAATACCACAAGAATGATGTATGCGTTTCCGACCTTAAAAGACAGGAATGGGTTTTGGGAACGAGGATGTGGGCCTCCGAAAATCTCACTCCCCTAAAAAACGCATCAGCGAGCTGCCAATAGACACCATGCGATGTGATTTCGTAATAGAAACCCTATTACGAAACCCTTTTTTGTATTATTTTTTATTGCGTATACTTTACTGTTCGAATTCTTGTTCATAGATGAACCGTATTCACGTCGTTTTTCTGTGAAATAGTTGTATTAACCCGGTCGAGCCGGCCAATTCATGCGTGTCTATAGTGGGACTCTACCGCTCGGCCACTTGTTTATAAATAATGCTAAAACCAGTGCCAGTGAAAGGATTTAGTTCCGGCACTATGGTAGAACGATAGAAAGGTAGAAGTATCGTATTTCTTGGCCGGTCTGAAGTTAGTTACGACCGGCATAGCAGTTATTGTTCTCAGGAGTCTACAGGAGGCCGAGAACGGTAAAAGTGTAAATACCTTCATACTGACCGTAAAGAATGACGAGATCTCTACGTCTTCTCAGGCGAGAAGAGGCGCCAAATTCTAAATTTGAATATATTTTTACTTCAAGTATTGCGATGGAGTGAAGACCGTCGCGAAATTGTAAGTGATTCTGGGCTTGTCCTAAAGGCCAGAAATGTTTCGTGTATTTTAAGATTAGAATTGTAAAATAGGTATATTATGGTTTATGTGCTAAAATAGCAAGTTGAACATAATTGTTTTTGCCAACTGGTCTTTATTCTGGCAACAAACTGTATTGAACTGTATATCAACAAAAACATAACCTAAAGCGACAAAATATATTATTAGCTATTTAAAATATATTATTGTCCTTATCCCACTCGCAGTGGGGTCGTTGCAACATGCTTTTTAACATATGTAACAAAATTATTTGACTTGGTGTTTCTACGACCGGCCGCCTGCGTGACGTAAAGCCCTCTAGGGGATCAACCCCTCTTCGGCGAGCTAAAAATATCTCCATTGTTGCTTAAAAATAAACGTACACTTTAAAATATGAAAGTAACATCAATTTTAATAATGTAGACTAAGTACAAGTTATAATGTTTTATTGGTTTCAATTATTCTATCCATGCAATTGTAAAGCAGGCACATCTGCAGTCGATTGCATAAATTGACTCATTGTACGTGTTTAGATGATTATAAATAGGTGAAGTAATTTCGGACACTGTTTTGGAGGGTTTTCAAAGTTATTTTTCTTGCAGAGGCCGGCAAAGGCGCACGTGGGTCGCCTGATGGTAAGGGATCTCCAGTGCCTATTGCTATCCAAAAATGAAAATATAATTAGGGAAGGTTAAATCCCCTCCCCTTCCCAATCCCTTAATTATCCCTCTCCTTTAAGGTAAGGTAAGAAAATAAAATAGGTATAATTAATATATAACTCACTCACCGTAAGAAAAGCAGCAGCAAGCAGCAAGATCCCTTGCCTTAACAATCGCCATAAAATACCTCGGGGTACTTGTGTCAAATAAGATCAACGATAGGAGCTAGAAACTAATATTTTTATAGACATCCTCAGTGGCGCAGCGGGTGAATTACCGGTCGTGAAACGAGAGCCTGCTTGCTAGTTCAATCCCCGAACCGACAAAAATGTTTCTGCGATCCACAAGTATTTGTTTCTGGTTTAGGTGCTGTGAAATCGAAACTCGACATCTACCTAACCTACGACACGAGACTTGAATCATAGTGTGGGGTCAGGACTAGTCATGAAGTCTTGAGTCTCACGCTAAGTAAGTTTCCCGGAGACCTAATAATCTCCATTATTTTCTCAAAGCATCCTTGATTCTTGATTCCCAAAACAAACAAACTAACATAACAAATATTATGTGTGTCATAACACCTGAAATATCCCTCATAATAAATGATTAAGTATTCGTAAAATAGCAATACTGAAGCGAAAAGAGCGACGCTCTTCAATTCACAGCTAAGTTAGTACATACCTATATACTGCCTAGCAAAACCAAATGTCATAAAGTAATAAACTTTACAATAAAGGATTCTCAGAAAAAGACAATTTAGGACAAAGAAACTAGCTCAATTGGTACCAAGGAATAGTCTACCGAGATATTTCATACATAGAGATGTATAGTGTTCATATACTTATTTCATCACGATGACGCGAGCGGCCACTTTTAAGATGTATGATTTGTGACTACGGTGCTCCCAGATATTGATTTTGAAGTCAATCGCTCCTAATACAAAAAAAACACGGCCACCATTTCAATTGTATTCAGACCATGAGCTATTTTTCTCCGAAATCAAGAAGGGAACTCCATTAGTTCCATTACACGATATATGTAACTGATTCATCGAACGACATCAATCATCCAATGTAATATTTCAAGATATCAAAAGAGAAGACATAAAGTTCATTTTCCTTTAACTCTTGACCAACGCAGCGCGACCTTGGTCAGTTGTCTTTGCTAAAAAAATGTTGGCACATGAAAAATCGTATTACAACACACTTTCAACTCTATTATGTAAAAGATAAGGTTTCATTGTTTAACAGCTATGTGTCTAGATAATGTTGTTATATACGTAACAATGTCGAAAGAACTGAGAAGTGCATATGTTTAGGGACGTTACATCATTCGGCTTGTCACAATGAACGAATGTATTGCTTTGTGACCGAAAAATAAATTCGTTATTTTATAAACTCTACCTACCTACCTTAAACGCCTGTTTCACCACCTCTAAGTAAATGCTACTTACTTAAAATAGTAAATATAAATAAAAGGTCCTTCTGATATATACTTACATGTACATTATATACTTACCGACAGAAAGACGTACATATTAGGAACTTTCTTAGATAGCTGTCATAAACGTTATTCTTGTCTAGGTAGTCAAATCTTACTGAAAAATCTGTAGGCCTAGTACAAGTTTTAATAGTTTTCCTAAACCATGAAAGTTTTCGTTTTCTCTCTGGTCAAATATTAGTAGCCACTAGAAGGAACTTTGATGAATTAAAATTAATAATATGGTTGATTTTATTCCCTAATAGTCGAATAAAATATTTATTTTAAAGCGATTCTTTCCTTTATTACCGTATGAATTACTAGTTTGACACTTCGACCGTCGAAGTTCGACGGTAGTAATTTTATACGAATTCGAAAACTGTGAATGTATTTCGCAGCGGGCGAGTAGTCGGCTGCGAAGCGAGAGGCCGTGGGTTCGATTCCCACACCGAGACAAATATTTGTGTGTACCACAAATATTGGTCTCGGGTCTGGGTGTTGTGGGACCGCAAGTTCCTCGTAGTTCCTGATACCCACGACACAGGTTTACCTAGTGTGGGGTCAGGACTATGTGTGTGACTGTTGGGTGTATTATTATTATTATTTGTAACTCGTACTAGGCCTACTGGTGCCAGCTAATTAAAAAAAAACCGAATGAGTTACATTGGCAATTCTAAATATACATTCGACAATATAAATAAATAACTTATTACAATATTTAATTATTGTATTATACTACAACCTAATAAATATTATTTTATTATAGATTATACTTTTTCCATCATTCGAATTATTATTTTTTATTTTATAAAATATATTTTTTATGTACGAATTATTTCACACAAGTATCAAAAATATAATAGGTATATATTATTACTAAGCCGAATTGTATGTTCCACCACACCATGTTTCATTCATGACAACTTATAGGTTATAATGAATTCAGTCGCTGGCCTGTCGCGTTTAGAATCGCTCCTACGTGATTTACCGCGTAAAAACACTACAACACGACAAATAAAATAACAATGACATAAAGTTTACTAAACAGTTACATTTTATCATAACATCAGTGAATAAAACAAAGATACCGTACGCCAGTGTGAAATAACCTAACTTTTTTATTCTGACCACGGAATTAAACACAAACAGCCATGGATAGAAAGCGGCGGCACGAAAGTAAACCAGGAAAACAAATTTTAACGGCTCTGCTTGGTGAGTATTATTTAATTAATATTAGGTAATAGTACAAAATAGTTCAAAATACTTACAAATTATTATAACAATAAAAATATTAACAAAATATTAAACTTCATTTACATTAACACAATTTACTACGCGAATGTCTATTAGGTACTATATTCGGAACCTTATAAGTAAGTACATACTAATATTATGTCTTAAAATAAACCCTTATGAGTAACTTGTAATTCTTAATTGCGAAAATATGCAGTGAGGCAATGTTCTTGTATGTCAAATCGTCCGGTGCCCTCTTTGCTATTGAGAGAGATTTACATGAGGTGAAAAAGAGGGCAATCACAGGCAAAACGTGTCGCTAGAATAAATAAATAAAACTAGAATAACCACACAAAATGTTGCTCGACCTAAGAATCAAACCCGGTTCACAGGTAATAATTGCTGCCTACTAAATCAAAGAGACTATAAAGTATTAAAATTGTATATGCGGCTCTTTAATAAAAGTATAATACAAAGACAATTACTACAGCCTCCGTGGCGCAGCGCACGCATACGCACTCACGCCTGTAATCCCCTCACGCCGAGAGTATCTCCGGCGCATGATGTGATAGAGGGCGAGCCTATCGCCATACCGGGCACAAATTCCAGAATCCGGGCTGATACTGAGCATTTCGTAATAGAAAAACCCAATACCACTTTACCCGATCCGGGGATCGAACCCGAGACCTCAGCGTTGACCTCAATCGTAATGCGTACGCATTACAACTATGCCACCGAGGCAGTCAAGTCAACCTACTAAAATCACTCTATCTAGCAAAATATTTTCTCTCAGCAACAATACCAACGTTCACATATGGGATCCAAATAGGATGGCTGTCCCCGATGGGTCCGTTGCTAAAATCCGCACAGACACCAGCGAACAAGCCACTTCAAGACAATGACATCTCATGGATGGCAGCGGCGTTACCACTGTCGGCTATATGCGGAATACCGTTCTTCAGTTACGCTTCTGACCGATATGGAAGGAAGATTTGCGTCATTGGAGTATCATTGTTGTCTTGTGTAAGTATTATTATTATTGACGTTCTTCTTCTACCTGCCTTCACCCTCCCACTCGTAGTGGGATAGGCGCAACATGCTTTTTTACATATGTTGCAGAAAGATTTGGCTTGTAGTTTTACGACCGGCTGCCTGCCTGACGTCAATCCCTCTGGGAAGAAACACCGGAAAATTATTATTTTTAACAAAAACAATTGTCTCGGTGCGGGAATCGAATCCGAGGCCTCTTGCTTCACAGCGGCGGTCTTGCTGTCAGCGACAATGACGTTATTAAGACAAATATTTAAAGTATCAAATCTACAGCTACAGCTAAAACAATCTCACTGGTTATTTACGCTATACAAAAATGCCATGTTTTTCTGAAAGACAATTCAACCACCTTAGACGAGTCGTCAAATTCACGCTGTAGACAAAACTTGCTAGGTTCACTCAATCTATTCACCTTTATGAGCGATACACCATACCTCACTTGAGGAATGGACTACCGCTATACAGCTGATATTCATGGAGTTTAGCACAGTCCACAAACAACATCGATTAATGAAATATCTCTAATGGCTTCACCTGATTTCAGATATCCTGGATTATAAAGCTGACATCTATCACGCCGGTGTCCTTGATCATCGCCCGTGTCATAGCCGGATTGGCAGCTGGTGGATGTTTTGTCGTTGTCCCTGTTTATGTCAAAGAGATCTCCGAGGTAGGTTATTTGTCGTAAAAGAAGCAACTAAAAGCCATTTTACTTTTATCATGAACTATTTATTTCATTCCACAAATTATTGAAACTGGTAGCTCGATTATTATAACACACTGGTTCCTGGTCAGAACTGCCTGTGCGAGACCGTACCAGGGTTACGATTCTATGGACGGACAAAAAAAGCAGCGCTTGAAGTATTAGAGGGAGATATGAGACCCAATATTATTACTACAGACGATGCCCAAGACCAGGTGAAGTGGAAACGTCGAAGTAGGAAGGTGGCAGTAATCCGCGATAACGCCAGCCAGAAAGAAAAGGAAAATTTATAGTTGTCCCATATATCGCCACGGTTTGATGCTTGGTGACTCTATCCTGGCTGTCAGAAGTTGTAACGGTAAACGAATGAGCTAGTCTCTATGTAGAGCTGGTAGAGCAACATGTCGTTTTTTTAAAACCAATTTGTAGAACGACTCCAGTTCTAAGGACTCCAGTGTAAATCAAATTTGATAGTCATATTTGGATGTGCCGACTATAGCGGCGATGTAGAGGGTATTGAAAATCAAACTGAGTCTTGGAAATTCTATTGTTTTGATGTTTTTATTAAATGGTTCCCATAGAAATAATTGGAAATAAGTAATACGTTTTATCCATCTTTCCTATAATATGTTACTTATTCAATTTTAATTATAACCAGTCTGGATATGTTACTCCTTTATAATTTTCAAACCATCAATAAGTTTCTATGTAAATTTTATTAACTAAAGTTAATATAAGTAACGTATAAGTACCTATTTGTTTTTTTTTCCTTTTCAGATATTAAACGTACGGTGAAATCCTTGTTTATGTTTTAGGATTGTTGGCGTGGGGCCCTGGCTTCTCTCACAATGACTGTATGCAAGCTTGGTGTGATATTCGTATATACGATAGGCATGTGCTGCTCGTACAAAGTCAACCAAATTGTTTATTTATTTGTTGCAAGCGCGCACGTCTTGCTGTTTTGTTTCATGCCAGAATCGCCGAATTATTTACTGAAAATTGGGAAAGAGAAGGTTGGGACCATTGACTGTTGTGACTATTTTTTTTTGTGTCAATTTATCATATTTATCTGCCAGATAACGCGTTTTAGAAAGTACAAATTTGACATACGTTTCTCGTTTTATACAAAGTAGTCAAAAAAGGTGTACTAAGCCGAAAGGACATTAAAATACATAATATAATTCTCTAAGAAAATACCAGTAATTCTGAATAAAATGTTGTTACAAAATAGATTAACTACTTTTGCATGTAATCAATTTAGATTTCTACCGATACTAATATCGATGGAAGCTATGCAGAATCAGGTAATTAGATAAATAATATCCTTTGCATTAATGCTTGGCCTCTGCCATTTGATGATTGTGCAAAAAGTATTCGCCTGTGAATGTATTATTCATACTAATTTGTAAAAATCAACAGTCCCGAAACGCATAAAATTCATCAGAATAAAGACACCTTTTGACGGCTCCGTCCTCCGGCAACACGATATTTCGCACTGCCGTCCTTCTCGGGGTATCTGCATCACCCCATACACCCTAAAGACAGACTGAAAAAAAATGCTTCTGGCAACATGTGGTATACGAAGTGTATAAATAAATAAATTAGCCTATTTTTTCCAGAAAGCAGCAAAAACAATATCATGGTTACGAAACCTGAAAATCAATAGCACTTTAGTGACTGATGAAATAATGATGCTGAAGGAGGAACAAAGGAGATTCAACGCAATGCCTCCAGTAACACTGCTCAGTGTGGGTAATATAAATTATAAGCTAAAATCTAAAGGAAATGAGTTAACAAAACTTAAAAACCGGTTTAAAAAATAACACTGATAAGTCAAATATAACAATTACTTGTGTCGCTGCCGATCAACTGAAATTGCACCGACTCCAACGATATAGCATAGAACTTTTCAGTATTAGGTACAGTTATGGCATGAAATCCCAATACAATAACTCAATCGCGTGTACTTATTATCCGTTGATGTCTTATACTCCGTCAACAGAACCAAATTTATATGAAATCACATCCCAGCTAAATATCAAATATTTTTTCCAGCAAAATCGGTCCATAATTGACGGAGAAATCGATGTAGGTACTTAAAATAAAAAAGCAAAAATATATACGCGTCGAATTGAGAACCTCCTCCTTTTTAAAGTCGGTTAATAACTTCTTCAAAAACCGCGGTGCACACACACTGTTTACCGTTGATGAGCTTCGCATTTCCCCTTGTACTCTGTCATCAGATCTTAATAACCAAGTTTTTAACTCTTATAATTCCCAGTAATTTCAATGGTTCCAATGTCCTTCAAACCTAAAATAGGTAACAGAGCTTACACACTGCTGCTGTGTTTCGGTTTTAACGACACCGTGAAATTGGGGCATTTTTACATCTTGACGATGACGAGCACGGTCCAGTGCCATGCAGAGATTTGAAATTCAAAGTTATGTGTGGTATTGCTTCTGTTTTAAGGATGTTCCAGACATTGCGCTTATTATCAGGCGAGTGACCCTCCTCATTTAGTTATTTAAACTAATAAAAAAGCGCTAGATAAACTGTAGACAACATATTTTTTTAAGTTTTTTTATACCATAGGTAGGCAAACGAGCAAGTGAGTCTTCTGATAGCGAGTGATCTTCACCGCCCATATACGCCCACAATACCAAAAAAATCATGGATGTGTTGCCGACCAGCAAAAGGATAATTATGGGACTGGGAAGGGGAGAGGGATTTGGGCCTCCGCATATTCAATCGTGCAAAACGCAGCAGCACGCCGCTACTTTACGTCAGTTTTCTGTGATACAGTGGACACGACCCATTTCAGCTGGTCCATTCATGCTGTAGACAAAACTGTCTACAGCGTGGCTCTACCACTCACATTACATTGTATCACAGTGTATCAATATTTCTAGTTTACTTGAGCCAACAATCATAGTTGTTTTATAGTTTCATACATTTATAGATACCTAATATAAATAGCTAGCTTTTGCTCGTGACTCCGCCCGCGTGAACAGCCGTTTCCGGGATAAAAGTAGCCTATAATCGGGAAAAAAAGTTGCCTATTACCGACTCCAGATTTCCATCTATCTCTGTACCAAAATTCATCCAAATCGTTTCAACGATTTAGGCGTGAAAGCGTAACAAACAAACTCACTTTCGCATTTATAATATTAGTTTCGATAATTGACTTCATTCGAAATGACCTTCAGACGCAATAATTCTTATTTTGCTCAAAGTCTCTACAAAGCAAACTATGGAATATATCAATACGCAAGTCCACACACCGATAAATTACTTTAATGCATGCAGGCTGTAGGTATGAGGTCACTACACATGCTAAAATATTTTATACTTATAATAAAATAATACAAGTTCAGTTCGTCGATCGTAATCATCACGATGCCATTATATTTTAAATCTTGGGACTCGTTGTAACTCAGGAGTGAGTTATAAGTTACCACTGTCTCACAGGAGACCGGCGTAAAGTAGCGGCTTGCTGCTGCGTTTCGTACGGTGAGTGCGATACCCGGAGGCCCAAATCCCCCTCCCATACCTAATCTCATAATTATCCCTTTCCTTTAAGGTTGGCAACACGCCCATAACTGTTTTAGTATTGTGGGCGTGCATGGGCGGTGAAGGTTACTTACCATCACGTGACCCAATTGCTTGTTTGCCGGCCTATGATATAAAGAAAAGGAAAGAACTCGTGCTAAAGGTATGTTAAAAATTCAGTCATATTCCCCCAACTTGTAAAACTTTATAAAGAATCTCAACAATTATGCGTACGAAAGATTTTTAAGGTCAAAGCATGTAACTTCAGGCATAAAAATGCTCTAAATCCAACCGAATCCAATAATATGTAAACACAGAGTTTTTATCAGCTCCTATAGTACAAACTAGTTGCACATGACGCGGCGTTACCTATTTTTTTTATTTCCCCACAGACCTATATAATAAAATGATTAAAAGATGTGATGTTAAAAATAAATCGCAACGGGAGGCCAAAATCAAACTTAAGAAACACATTTCGGTACTAAATTATGATGACACCGCCCCCTTAAAATTCAAAAACGGAACCTTCCATCTTGACTCAACTTTGTATTGTATAACATTACACGTAAACTACATTACATTTGTAAACCGTATTTCGATTGATACACAAGAGATGACAAGTTGCGCTTTTCACGTATATCAAACGTGCCGCGCCGCACTCGCGCCCGATCGTCAATACGCCACATCAGTCAGCTGTTTATCACTTTTCAGATATCAATATTTTTTTTAAAAATAATTTAATTTTTTAAGCGACCTGTGTAAGGGTAATATCTCGCTTGTGTTTTTTTTTTATTAAGCTGTATATGTGTCTATCTTTACAACCTAGAAAGAGCCAACAGGGTTTTTATTACATACTTTAATAAAACACAAGTGAACACTACAGTCCTGTCGGTTAAATTGTAAAAAACGATAGCCACCATACAGGTTGTGTGTGGACATTATAGCATGTTAAATAAATTCTTACGAATACATCGCATCATAAATACTTTAAGAAAAAGAATACGTGAAGAGAAAAGTTCGGCCCCATTTTTATCTCGGTAGAGAGTCTTAAATGCCTTGATACCGTCAATGCCTGAATGTCCAATCTCGCAGCTGACCTTATAAAACAAAAATGTATGATTTTAGAGGTCGAATTTCGACCATTACTGGGCCACTAGTACTCTTAATTTTGCCACATAACCAGCTAAAATTTCTGTTGTTCTATACTATGGGATTATTACTCTATGCATTGGAAGATACATGCCGAGAATAGGGTAGTTTCCTATATTTAATTTTATACATTATTTTATAAGCAACAGAAAATGATACGCAAAAGACACCCTTTTATTAAAACACAATCAAAATTGGTTCAGAAATGTGCCCGCAGTTATGACTTTAAATGTTGGTATGAGGAAAAGTGGGTGCGTAGTAGGGATATCTCACTATCTCGCTTGCACGCGTGCACTATAATGAACATTTTACACAGTGACGTCAAAGGTTGCATCGTCTGTCATTTGACAATTACCCCTTCTACAGGATTTCAATGGCTTCTATCTTATTTATTTTTGGTCCGATTTATAAAATTCTTTTTGCAATAGATTTTGAGTAACGTAACTTATTGATTTAAATAATAAAAAAAATCTAGTCAACTACCCTATTGCCAAATATGAGAGTGATGTCTTGTCTCGCCTCGTGTGGTTTTGTATAAATGTCATATTTATATTGAACCAGAACCGTGACATTCGGCAAAAGGTCTTGGCCGATGTGCGGAGCGGGCCTAGCGCTTTTCGACCACCAATAAATCAATAATTTAAAAAAATACCATCTATCACCCCCATTTACTGAAATGGTCACGTCTTGGCCCTCCGTGGCTAAAGTCCAATGTGGAGCAAATTGTATTTTTGAATAGGAAAAATAGTCTCTAAGGTACTAACTAGGTCTCTCGTATGCGAGAGGCCGTCTGGATAGGTACTACCTCTTTGTCTATTTCTGCCGCCAGGTAGCAGTATGTAAGCACTATTGTGTTTCGGACTGAAGGACGCTGAAGCCAGTGAATTACTGGGCATTATGACTGTAATCTTATGTCTCGGGGTGACAAGCGCAGTCCAATGCCATGCAGTACTTTGTAATTCAAATATTATGTGTATAGGTATATCTTTTAATACATAAAATTCTCGTGTCACTATGTTCGTTCCCATACTCCTCAGAAACGGCTCGACCGATTTTTATGAAATTTTATATGCATATTCATAGGTCTGAGAATCGGCTATCTATTTTTCATCCCCCTAATTGTTAAGGGTGATCCACCCCTAAATTATATATTTTTTTTTAGACAAAAATTTTTGTTTTTATTTTTTTATGATACAGCATTAAAAATACATACAACCCTAAATTTTCAACCCTCTACGATCAACCCCTATTTTTTAATAGCGACATTAGTATTTTTGTCAAGCGCGTTTCTCACCGGGGGCGCCCACTGGGCTACTTTAATCGTGGAAATAGGCATTCACGCGGACGGAGCCGCGGGCAACAGCTAGTATGTTTATAAATGTGAAAGTTTGGATGTGTGTGAATTTGCCTGTTTGTTAGTCAATTACGCCTTATCAGCTGAACGGTTTTAGGTGAAATTTGATAGGTAGACCAACAAGATCATTTTTACCGGAGGACATTCACGCGGGCGGAGCTGCGAAAATAATATAGTTTTTTCATAAATGACTACACAAATTGTCATAGGTCCTAGTTACTTTGTGTTATGAGTTTATTTAAACAAATATTTATTGATAAAATATGTTGTTTTCATCTCTATTATAAATGACGTGACGTTAATTAAGTTTATCTCTGGATAATAAACGGTAATTCTTAATAGCTTTATTGTATTTTTGTTTAATCATCACGTTCGCGATGTTTGTAATGTTAACTACACTTTGACTTTATGTTTACACATACACATACGCACGCCTTTAATCCCCGAAGGCAGAGATGTAACCAGTAAACCCACATTACGCAGAGAAAAATTTCTGTCCCATAATGTAATAGGGGGCGAGCCTATCTCCATACCGGGCAGATACTGAGCATTTCGTAATAGAAAACCCCAATATCATTTACCCGACCCGGGGATCGAACCCGAGATCTCAGCACAGCAGACGTAACGCGTACGCATTACATCTGCACCAACGAGGCAGGCCTTTACCTATGTTTCTCGTATACTAATGACATTGACACATTTTGTATGGAGATCTGTCAAAACGCTACTGACAGTAAGCAAATCTGTCGATAGATAGAATATAGGGAACGGCCATTAGGGTGTTTTCAGTTACACAATATTTTAGTTTAGCAACCACAAAAATAACTTTTCACAGAGCGTTTGAGAAATACAAACTTATTTATGCTGCCGATAAAATGAATTTTGTACGTATAATGCAAATATTTCATTTTTATCTAGACCCATTTTATAAGGCGGTTAAAAGTATATGTATTCCTACTTGTATAACATACTTTGTAAACAAAACTCAGTTATTCTGTAAAAACTCCTATTGACAGTTGTAATAAAACGTGATATTATTTAATATTTACCAAAGTGATAATCTTTGCGTTTTGTGCCATTTAGTTGGATTTGCTAAATAGCTTTTGTAATGTTTACCATACGTCATACAAGCCCGTTAAATTCCATTGCGGAAATATTCTCATATTACAAACTTGATTTAAATAAAGGTCCGTACGAATGTTTATAAGCGCCTATTTTTTTAATAATAATAATCAAATAAATAATACTAGCCCTGTATTATATACGTCGCACTGCTGGACACGGGTCTCCTCTACTGAATGAGAGGGGATAGGCCTTAGTCCACCACGCTGGCCTAATGCGGGTTGGCAGTATTCACATACCTTCGAGATTCTTGTAAAGAACTTCTCAGGTATACAGGTTTCCTCACGATATTCCCTTCACCGTTAAAGCAAGTGATAATTAACAATTAATACACACATAACTTAGAAAAGTCAGAGGTGTATGCACTTGGGGCTGGTTTCGAACCTGCGACTTTCGTCTCGGCAGTCCATACCACTCCCCTGGATTCTTTTTAATCGTTTTTTATTATTTTGAATGATGAGACGAGCAGGTCGCTTACGCAGCAGCGCCACACAGAAATTTGAATTACAATACACTGTATAGCACTGGACTGCGCTCGTCACCCCGAAAAACATATTTACCTATTAATTTTTATTTAAAAATCTTTATTGTACACAAAATATATAATATACATGAGTATACAATTTAAAAGAAATGTACAATTGACATAAGATGTTAAGTCTCATAATGCCTAGTAATTTCACTAGCTGCAATGTCTTGCATAACAAAAAAACATAACACGAGCTTAAACAATGCTGCTTGACGGCAGAAACAGACTAATCTGTGGTACCAACCCAGACGGCCTCTCGCATACGAGGGACCTGCCACCTACAAAAGGTGTCAATGATTATTCCAATAATGTATGACATGCTATTAAGGACTGTAAGTGGGCCATTATCTTAGGTCCAAAAATACCAATCCACCGTCAAATCATGATGGGAAGACGAACCCTGGCATTTAGCCGGGGAAAAACCAGACAATGAAATATTACATGCTATTTAAAAAAAAAAACAAAATAAAAGACTTACGGTTGAGTTTCTTGGGACTTCTCGGACCTGTGAGCATTTGCGAAGCACCGTTTAATAAACGTTTTTACATACGCACTCATGCCTATAATCCCCGAAGGGGTAGGCAGAGGTGTAACCACAACACCTACATTTCGCCGAGCGTATCTCCGTCCCACGATGCGATAGGGGCGAGCCTATCGCCATACCGGGCACAAATTCCAGACTCCGGGCTGATACGGAGCATTTCGTAATAAAAAAGCCCAATACCACTTTACCCGACCCGGGGATCGAACCCGAGACCTCGGCGTTAGCCTCAATCGTAACGCGTACGCATTACAACTGCGCCACCGAGGCAGCCGTTTTTATTTCATTTTTTAAGTTTCCAATCCAGTTTACTTACTATCAGGAGCAGTAATGAGCAGTGTCACTTTACCGTGATAAAAAAAATACTAATACTACTACTTTCATTTCAGTCCGCGACCGTTCAACATTCTCTGCTTTGCGGATGACTCTCATGCTGATGGCGATGCAGACACTATCAGGATGCTTCGCCCTCATGAACTATGCGGCTGATGTGTTCGACCGAGCAGGCACTGAGTGGAGTCCCAACACGCTGGCCTTGTTTGTGGGGTCATTGCAGCTGGCTGGGTCGTTCTTTACGACTATGTCTATTGAGAAGTTTGGAAGAAAGGTATGGCTTTTAGTGTTGGTCATGGCGACAACCTCTTTTATACTATTTAACCACCCTTCCACAACTATATCGCACCATTATTATTTCAGTGTACCCAACGTTGTTTTCTCAGACACCCTCAATACACCAATAAAAAGAGCATACCCTAAAAGTACCTACTTACTGACTTATAATATAAGCTTTCTAATTATTTCCAGATCCCCCTAGCATGCAGTTCTCTAGTCGTCTCTTTGTGCATGATCACCCTCGCGACGTGCTTCCTGGTCGGCAGTGAGGATGTCAGATGGCTCCCCGTGGTTGCAGTGTGCTTGTGTATACTGGCATATGGGGCCGGACTGGCTCCTGTACCCATGGTCGTTATGGCTGAAGTGTTTACTTTCCAGGTAAACAAACTCTGAGAATGGCGCCTCCCTCTACTTCAGCTGCTTCTTATACCACATGCCGGAATTGACCCTGAATTTTTATCTATTATATATTCTGTAGAATATTCTGTAGGTGCCAACTCTTTCTTTTACTGATATAGTAAGGCGAGAATATTCGGTTAACATATCAGAAGTTGTATTATTAATTTTAAAATATATTGTATTCCTCTTATAATTAGATGCAATGACTCAAAAACTAGACCAATACATTTAAAAGATAGAAATTAATTCTCTATTAAAGATATTAATGGAGAATTAGTTTGACCCTCCAAATTTTACATTATATTTACAACGACAGCAATATTATAAAAAGTTTTTAATTGAGTACCTATATAGGTACTTACTTTATATTACGAAAAAATACTGCTTCATATCTTCATATCCAACAAGAATTGTGATTTCCACAACTTTTCAACCGATTTAAAAAAGAGAAGGTTATCAACTCGTCGTATAAGTATTTAAATGCTAATGTTAAGTCTCATAATGCCAACTAATTTCACTACCTTCAATATCCTTCAAACCGGAACACAACAGTGCTTACACCCTGGTGTTTGGCGACAGAAATAAATAAACCGGTGGTACCAACACGGTGGATCTCGCATACGAAGGACCTACCACTTTAATGGTACCTTATTGAATTGTCCATAATTTACAGTCATAATATTTTCCTGCAGCTCCGTGCACGCATGGCGGGTGCATCCATGGCTTTCTCATTCTTCTGCAGCTCAATGACAGTCCTGTTCTACACGCCAGTCGCAGACACTTTTGGAGTTTACGTCGTCTTCTACACCTTCGCAGCAGTCACTTTATTTGGAGTTGTGTATACGATATTATGGGTGCCAGAGACTAAGGGGAAGAGCTTGGCGGAGATACAAAAATTCTGGAGGAAATCAGAACCTGTTTTAGTTTGATATTTTTTTTATTGTGGTATAACAGGAAAACTCGGATTATTTGTGACTTGGAACTTTTTAGGGCATTTCTTTAGGGTAATCCTACCTACTAAAAGTAGGGAGTATTTTTTGGTGCAAGAAAATATTTTAAAAATATATGAATATTTATATTTAATAGATTGATTAGTATAAAAGAATCTTACGTCTACAATTTAAACATATCAAGAAACTTAGAGAATAATAAAATCAAAGAAAATAATGTAAAATGTTTAGGTAATAAGTATTTACCTACTTAATTAGGCTGACATATTTAATATGTAAGGTACCTATAATCTGCTCCGATCTTGCATTTCTCATATATTTTTAGAACCAATGCGTTAATATAAGGCAATAGATATGGCAAATATGATAGACAGATGGTGTTTTTTTGCTAATTGAAGCATAAATGTATGACCTTAGTGTGCCGACCCTAGTATCTGAAACATGTTTATTGTTCTCTAAAGACGTTTTAATCTAACAACTTATATTGTACACGTACCTACCAAAGGCACGCCATTCTGGGAATGTGGAACAGGGAACGCGCGTTATAAAAGGCTTATGACCGGTATTTCTTGGTGTCACTTATGACTTTTCTGAATGGTCGCTGCTTGCTCACATGTGAAACGCAATACGTTTTCTATTCCACTCATTTCCGACATGCAAACCAAATGTAATACATAGCATTACAGTCTTTTAATGTAACAATGTATTATAAGTACTTACTGAAATTATCGTTCTATGCAAAAAAATATCACTACTATTTTTACAAATATTTGGTGGATAAAATCAACATACCTACGGCCCGATGTGCCATCATTCTGTGTCTCTATCGATCCATGATCAAAAAAGTTGACAGTTGGCCTACTACTCGGCTCTATAACTTCAAGCATATCATATTTTGATATATTAGCGAAGAGGTAGTCGCCGAGCTTATTTCCGTCCCATGATATAAGGGGCGATCCTATCGCCATACCGGGCATATATTCCAATCCCGGGAAATGCGTGATTTAGCGCATCGAAAACTGAATTGAAATTGTGACCTGTGAATTGAACCCAGGACCCTGACTGATTCAAAGCTAGTTATCAACAAAGTAACATTTTTTAATCTTCAGTCCTTCATGACTCAAATTGCACTGTGTGGATTGGATCATTTTCGATAACTGCGTCTTTACTATCTAAGATTAGTAAAACTCAATTTATAAAATTATATTTAAGGCAATTTGTTTTTTTTTGAGATTATATATATTGTTATACAAATATACAGTGCTATAGATAATGCGTTTCGGCAATCTTTGTTTTTTTTTATACATATAGACAAATATATAATAATAGCCGCATATTATATATACGTCCCACTGCTGAGCACGGGCCTCCTCTACTGAATGAGATGTTAGTAGGCCTTAGTCCACCACGCTGGCCTAATGCGGGTTGGCAAACTTCACATACTTTTGAAATTCTTATGGGGATTTTCTCATGTACCTATGCAGGTTTCCTCGCAATGTTTCCTTCATCGTTTAAGCAAGTGATAATTAACAATTAATACACACGTAACTTGGAAAAATCAGCGGTGCATGCTCTTGGAGCTGTTTTCGAATCTGCGACGTTCATCTCGACAGTCCGTAATATTCCCCGCTGAGCTATCGCTGCAATTGATGATGATGACCTAACATAACTTGTTACAATATTATGTACTTACATTTCTCAGTCACTCAAGAGTCAAGACTGACCGGGCTATCGTTACATATGCGTACTAATCCGTAATATTCGAACATTGCTAGAGCGCATAATTTGTCGTCGTACTGTATTTTTTTAATTTATTTGTAAAAATGTATTATAATAAAATGTATATGCATAAAAATTTTATTTATTAATTAGGTAACACAAACCACATAGACTGGTGTATGGTTGTAAAAAATCACTGACCTAAGTGCTTAAAGTACCATGTTTAAACTAGCGGCCTCGTACGATAGCACCTGAAACGTATGCACTCTCCTGAAGTTTTATAAATATTAACTACTACGTGTACAATAACCGAACTTCATTGTTATAGGAAGCGCAATAGTGACGTACTGCTAGAGCTATAATGTATCGATGTGTTATTTTCTCAAGTGCCATCGTACAGTACAGTTACTATGCTAATTTTGTCAACGCAGGATCTGTAAGGAACAAAATAAAAAAGAAAACTTGTGTATTTATTATTTATTTTAATACATAACTACAGAGAATCATCACTGCGTTGCGACGAGCGCAGCCGCACGTATCAATTTTTGGTACGCTTAAAAGAATTTATAGTAAAAAAAACATTTTGAAACTTATTAAATATATATAAAAATCGGCTTAAAAAGAATTGGACATCGGAGCGGGGATGCAGGCAAGAACTCGTATAATTATAATAAATACAATTGCGATAACATTTATGTGCAGAATTTAAGTCGATAAATAAATGACATCCGACAATCACAAATTCTTCACTTTTGATTTCATCTAAAGATTTAAGAACACTTTGAGCGTACTTAAAATAAGTGACACACAAGCCTTTACCTACCTTATCGACTATCTAAAACCATGATTAGGATTCAAACATGCAGTAGAAAAATAAAAAATGACGAACTGATTAGCCTGGAACTGAAGTTATTTATGATACAATAATAATTTCTCTTCTATCTGCCCTTATTCCACTCGCAGTGGGGTCGGCGCAACAAATGTTACAGAAAGATTTATCTTGTAGTTTTTACGACCGTCAACTGACGCCTGACGTCAACCCTCTGAAGAGAAAACATCCAGACCCGACACATATTTTTCTGGATTGATAAACATTTGTCTCGGTGCAGGAATCGAACCCGCGGCCTCTCCCTTCACAAAAAAAATTAAAAGATAAAGGTATGCCAACCGTCACAATCTTTCACTCGAATCATTTTATTTATCGACTATAAACGGAACCGGGTTTGAGTACATAACATAATAATTATACACATACATGAAAATGTTGACCTTGCATTAAACTACAGAGTTCGACCCCCGACACAAAAAACTACATTGATATTTCTTCACCTCATAAGCATAAGGGCGTAAATTAAATATAACTTGTATGACTTACGCCCATATGCTTGTGAGGCGAAGATTTATATTAATATCACGAAAATTAAATTACTTCACATTATTACTTAAATCCTATTTCTGAGGTGTGGATCGTAACTTAAAGCGTGGTTTTGGCAGCTTATTTTTTTAACCCCCTATCGGTCTTATTTCGATAAGTGTGAGAACTACTTTTGACAGTATAATATCATTTTTAGGACAATATTGTATATACTGCCAAGGAGCAGTGTGTAAGCACTGTATTGTTCCGGTTGTTATGACTTAAAACCAGTGATTTTACTAGGCATCATGAGACTTAATATTTTATGTCTCGGGGTGACGAGCACAGTACAATAACATGTAGTGCTATGTAATTTAAAGTTATATGTGGTATTACTTCTGTTTATAGGCTGATGTGACACTTACCATCAGGTGACCTGCTAGTCTAGTCATTCAGGGTAATAAAAAAATATCCCCAAAAATTGCCTCAGAAATAGAGCACACGAGGCAAGCAGACTTCTGAAATTTATCAATCGATTAAAATCGATGCTTGCATCGTCTATTATAATCGCTGCGCTAACCACATTAAGGGTCAAAATGCAACGAGTAGATAGCGAAACATTACTCTCCAGTGTGTACATATAGGTACGTAGTAAAATAAAAATATATATACCATAGAAAAAAATATCGACCAGCCGAAAAAGAATTAAATTACAACTAAAAACAACGATCAAACAAACATTATGTTATTAAAACTTACGTTTACAAAATCTATATTACAGACTCGACTCTCGAATAGATCCTCCTTGTTCATCCGCGTGACACTTCGTGGCACAAAATATAAACATCCGACCAAACGTGAAACGATTCGGGACAATTTGCAAAAATATCTAGTTATAAAAGTATTTTTGCTAACAAAACTTTTTAATAGGTAAATTGGAAGCCGATTATAAAAAATACAAAAAAGACTACATTTATATTCCATTGTGTTGTCAAAAAAAAACAATTGTAATGTTGATTTTCATTAACAATTTCGTAACTTTTGATTATGTAAGATGTCTAACATGCAAGATAATGATTGTAATAATTTCTCAATAAATATTACTCGAATTACATAACGTAAGTTCACGCCTGAAACACCGAAGGTGTGACTAGTTCACCGGGCTTATACCTGTCTCATGATCTATCTCGAATCATAAATACTTATGATAAAAGTTGCTACGGCTTCCAACTCTTTCTTAAACAAATAGGAAAAGAATATCGACTTTACACCTAGACACATTTGCATTTCAAAATCGATAGTACATAATTCAATTTCATTGTTTATAGATTGGGAATCATTATTATAGCGTCTTATATCGAGAAATGTAAAAAAAACTTTTTACACATTCTAACGCGACTTAAAACAGTCACTAGTGCTTTTTAAATAAAGTACCTTAAATAGAAACGAGTTTATCGACAATTAGCTAATCGATAAATATAATCAAACTAAAACTTGCATTTGGTTGATACAACAAAAAAATATTGCCATCGCGGAAATAACAAAAAGAAAACGGCAGACCACGGTATTATTTAAAACGATTATAAAATACGGTGCCACGTTTTGTCATAATTGTATCATATTAAGTATAGATTTGTATTTTGTCATTTTAGTGATTTCAATCGATAGGTAGCACAAATCTTCAAAGATCCATATTACCGATATCGACATGTATTCAAGCACGTCCTTAAAGTAACTTCAATAGTTATTATAAAGAACAAAACATAATTAACAATTATGCAGTAGATAATCCTAAGTAATTATCAATACAATAGTTAATCGATAAACATGAGCGGCCTCATTCTAAAACGTAGACTAACTTAAGGCTAAATTCATATTAACTAATTCTTTTTGATTAATGGCGACGAGCTTAGAATATAGCTATACCGCCAATGTCAGGTGGTAGGTGAAGATAAACGAAGGCGATTGGTATGTTTGAGTTTGAAGAATGTTGAAGAAAAAATGTTATTTTTCAGGTAGAATTTTGAAAAGATACATTTAAGTTTAACATTATCTAAAAAAAGGGGAGACAACACATTAAAATACACACACAAATATATATAAATACAAAGTACAGACAAATGTTCTATCTTCTTTGACAACATTTATGAAACTACAAACATTACAAGTACCAGCGATAACAAAGTTAGTACCTACATTAGTTTGATTTAAACTAAACCCATATAAACCTAGTATAAAGTTAGTTTTCGTTTTATAATGAGGCCGTGAAAGTAACTAGGATTTAGACGCAAACCATAGATACATAAACACTTTAAAAACTATGATCGATATAATAGACATGCCAATTTGTCGATATCGGCAAAGAAAATTGCGACACAATTTATTTCAAATTAAGTCTTCCTTGTTGATTCTCAGAGACATATTAAGCTCATTCATCTCAAACATAGGAAATATACGGTTACTACAGTAACGTATAGCTCGTCGATGACGCGTTCCATTCAGCCTAGTACCACTAAATTCTGTATTCGTGTATGTAATAAGGTTTAAAATCGAGTGCACGGGCGTCATTTTATAGGATTTTAAATAAACGATACTCATGTGTTTCGATTAATATAGCCAGTCTTAGTATGTTAAGCGTAATAACTGACTGGGTTTATGGTAAACCACATCGCACCCTCGATTTTCTAACATTTTCCATCCAAGATACTAGAAATAGTACTTAAATTCAATAATATTTACTAGACTTCAACGATAGACAATAATGACAGATTATAATATACTTTAAATGAGAAATTTCATATATAATGTATGATTTACCTACATATATTTATACATCCTTACACATTTGATAATTTAACTATTTGTCATTATCTTAAAGAGGACAACATGACCTTAAATTCAACACAGTTTTTACATTACTAAATAATCAAATTAAAAGCTCATTATATGCTTCACTTAATTTAATTTATCGATAGCGTACATTAGACAATAGTGTATTTTGAATAAATCCGGCAGGAAGGACCAAAGTGACATACGTACGTTTTAACGGCGTGTGTCATATATTTGTGTCTTGGGTTGTGATATCTGTCATTAGTTCTATCAGCGAGCCTGATTTGTCTTCAATATGTGACAGCGCGTGGGAAGTTCCACGGCACTATTCTGATTGGCTCATTCACTGGCACGTTTTGATTGGGGCTCTTCTAGTTCCGTTTCCGGTGTCTGTTCAAGTCCTGGCAGTTGAATCTGAGTGTCTGACGCTTCCGATGGCTGCAAGAAAGAAAAATAAAATTTAATTTGTGGATATTTTGGTATATCGTAATTATAAACTAATAAAATAAGCAGTGGCGGCAATTTCGTCAAACACACATCAAACGTTGCAAACAATTAAAAAACATTTAAAATGCATTCTAAACAAATTATATAAACGTGAAAAAATACATGGTATAAGGTTCTTTCACAATTTCTGTGTAGTTATCGTGTAATCCGAGTCGTAATTCAAAGTAGAAAAATCGATATACATGGGATGAGGATTATTGTGTAAAAATATCGTGCTTTATTCTTATAAAAGCTTTAAATCTGGTCTGAAAAATAAGAAATCTAAAATTTACTTCGCACTACGCGCATCACAATTAGCTGTGCGGCAAAAAACGCTGCAGCATAATGTGTGCACCACCATTTTGAAATATAATATTCATTTCATGACCAAACCAAATATACTATGCGTCCAAATTAAAATAGGAATAGCTTTCCTGTCGTATTGCTATATCTTAGATTGAATAATTTTTAAAACGTTTTGTAATTCTAAAACTCAGTTTTACAATGTTGTACTTATATATAAAATCGATTTATGTAAATGACGGTTCTTTATTTATTAAACTAAATTAAAAACGCAATACAATAATAATACTGTTGGCAGGTCTATTCTAATTTGTATCGCATAGTACAAATCACCGATGACCGAACCAACGAATATGATATTCATGCACGACACATTAATACATCGTGCATTAGCTTTGGCGACATTAAAGTCTATATTATAACCTCTTGTATACCACAAAATAAAATCTCATAGTTACTCTCATAGAACAATTTATATCGAGTACGAAGCAGTGAGACCACGTTATATCACTCGCCTCGTACACGACATAAATTGCTCTATGAGAGTAACTCTATCGAGACTTTACCGTATCGTGTACGAGGGCCATTATTACTGGTGTACAATGTTACCTTAGCGTCAATACTTCCAGAACGGCCAACGGTAAGCTTGGAACACACACAAACATACATTACATATATAGCGTCTATATATGTGGATATAGTGCTTGAACGGCATAAATTACTGTGCGAAGATTGTTGGTGTGTTCTTAATACAGACAAATAAACCTACAAGACGCCACATTGTCGGGTAGACGCGGTGATCAAGCTTGGGTGGATTGTGAGTCTAAGACATGAGTCGTCTCGAAAATAAACTAATAGTTTCGTACAAAAGGTTTCCTAAGTAAATATCAGCGACTCTCGGCAACGTAATTAATGTGCATTATCAATAAACGATTTCAGAACAATCAAATTAAGTAATTTGTATACCTATGTTCTGATTGGCTCATTCTTGCCATCTATACGGAGGATAAAACTAAGTTTTTTTTTTTAAATTGGCTGTAAGACTATTTAACCCGTTCAGTGATCCATCCACACGAATAAGTTTTATTTATCCATAGAAACACAGTCGCACATGCGCAATCTAGAATGTACCGAATCACTGCGCGTGTGAGTTTATTTTGCACTAATCATGTTTGTCCGTTAGTGTATGACTCGGATACCGACTGCGAAAGCGCGCTTTCTAAGAACTTACGTAACATTTAAACTGAAGCCGGTATCCCCAAAGGGTTAGGCAGAGATAAAACTAGTATACCCATGGTGCGCCGAGCTTATGATCGTCCCATAATGTGATAACATATCGACATATCTACCGGGTAGAAATTTCAATCCCTCACAACGTGTGTGTAGGAACTGGTACGTAATTATTCGTACTTTTAGGCTAGCAAGACACGCTTAAAAAATTTAGCTTAAGTGGCGTCTTGGGGCTTATTGGTCTGCTTTTGACTGTGAATAGTTGTATTACTTTTTTAAAGGAATAGGGTAATGAAGATACATAAATAGGGTCACTACAACGACAATGTTATAATACGTTGTTACACAAACAGCACACAGAGCAATCAAATACTGAGCAATGTTTTTGGAGTTTAACAAAGTAACATATCGAGCATTACCAGGACCGGATTAAAAAAGGTTAGGGGATTCTTCGAATAATAAATTTCAAAGCAATTAAATTTGAGACAGAATTCATCAAATTGTTTTTAATTTTTAACGCCTTATTCATTCATGCTTACAAGCAAAGTTTTAACTAAATCTAACTATTATTTTTACGGTCACGCGCACGCGTCGATCGCACATGTCTAACGGCCGTTAACCCCGAGCGTCAGCTGATTATTTGACTACCGTTATATTTCATTATTTACAAAATATAATTATTATTTTAACGATATGGTATATGACCGTTTTATTTGTCTATCCTAACATGATACTGCGTGAATAATAAACAAAATATATAGATTTATTTCGCGATTTATTTAGTCGTATATTCGTAATGCTAGCATACTATTTATCTCAGTTTTTGTAAGCGTTTCCCTTAAACCCTTTATAGCAGAGACCGACAAACGAGCAAGTTGGTCACTTTATGGTAAATGATCTCCAGCGCCCATAAACATAATAACGGAAGAATCATGATTCTTCCTATTTTTTCCTTTAAGTATCCATGGATACGACGCCGAACTTAAAGGAATTGAAATTGGGAAAGGGAGGGGGAATTTAGCTTCCGGAAATTCCTATACTATTGAATATTATTGAATATACGAGTATATTACCAATTGAACGAAGATTTTACACTTTCGATGTAGTTAAAACGGTGCTATATAGCATGAATAAGGTGGTTAAAGTAAGGTGAGAAGTAAATATTTATTTTAATCCGGCCCCTCGTCATAACAACTAGCAACATGTCACGTGGTGAGTAGTGGTGTAGGCAGTGTTGTTACCTCTACATCGTTGGTGTTCTCCCTCTCGGTGATGGGTCGCGGACGTTTCTTGCCGCGTGCGCTCGCGTCCGTCGTCGCGGGCCGTTTGGGTTGGAACTGTTGGGTAAAAATAATAACGTCTTGTTAAATAAATAATTAAAATACATGAATCACCCAATACGCGCAATGGAGTGTAAATGGGCCACCAACATCTGGGGCCCAAAGTTTAACGTTAGGCAGCGGCCTGGCTGTGGCGGTAACCACTTAGCATCAGGTGGGCCTCCCGCTCGTCTGTATATCTAGGGCAATAAAAAGAAAATGTCAACCCTACCTGCAAATGGTGCACTTTGCTGATTAACGGACGAGGCAATGCCGAAACTTGGTTCCCGATGCGGGTTGTGGGGGTCAGACGGCGGGTCGCCCTAAATCCACCGTCAAATCATGATGGGAATGCGGACCCTGGCATTGGCAGGGATAACGCGAGGCAGAAAAACAACACTATACAATACGCGCCAAATAACATGCCGGATTAGAGTTCAACGTCATAGTTATAACTTCAGAGGTCTTTAATGGCATTACAATAATTAAAGAATAGTATGTAATAGTAAGTGGACACTGTACGTTGAACAGGCATTAAAAGATAATAAGCAATACTGACAACTCCTAATGTCCAGAGTGAGGAGAGGAGAAGACCAGTCTCAATTTTCTGGCAGTGTCCAATGTACTCTCTGCCTTGTTGAGATACACTAGGGATGGATAGAATCACACGCTCTCGGAGTGTGCGGCGTGGGAGCTGGAACGACGGATCCTGGTCAATAAGATTGGACAAAACCTCTCCCTACCGGCAGTTGTTTCTGCGATGCTGGAGGGAGAGGATGAATGGAAAGCGGTAGCCTCCTTCTGTGAGACTGTTATGGTTAGGAAGGAGGCTGCGGAGCGGGTTCGGGAGAGGGCTGACCCTGCTCGGAGGCGTAGACGCCGAGGCGATGTCAGAAATCACCTCGGTTCCTCTGCCTAGAGGCAAGATATATTTGCTGGAGGAGTTAACACATACTCCCCCCTCGGCGTGCTATTACAGCGTTGCATTGGAGGGGTTTCGGCGTGTTTCTGTTGGAGGTCCCGAAACTCTTCCATAGTGCAGATGGCGACAACCATGGGGTTTTTAGCCGGTAAAAATCCTGCATACCCCGTCTATCTTCTTTTAAGGTAGCCGGGAATCCAAGAGGATTTTCCCCATGTAAAAAAAAAAAAAAAAGGGATGGATAGAATATCACAAAATCAACTTCATGTAAAACTGAGAGACATTAGGTTTAGCAGGGCAACAAATCGGTATTCCAAGTTAGAAAGGGGCAGATTGAAGGAGTACCAGTAAAACCAGTGCTTCAGGGTGGATACTACCACGAACAGCTTAGGGAAGGAGCCTGTATTCTAACTGGGATGTTGCTGCCGGGGTTTGGGTGAGTATGAAGGCAAACAACGCCAAGCAGTCGGTACGTATCACATGCTCTGAAGGTACTGACACACTAGTCTCAAGGGATTAACGTGGCGTGGCTATCAATGCGCGGCAATGTTGGACAGCAGTGGACAATTCTGAAAGGTGCAAATCCGGAAGAGTGCCACAATGCTTCAAAGGCTTGTCTGTGCTGCAACCGAAACCCCAATGATGAAGACCCCTATTTCTTAGAGGGATACAGGTAAGTCAGGCCGATCCGAAGCTAGAGTGACAGTACCACGCAAATTAGCATTAAGGGTGAAATTCCCCCTACGTCAGCCCATGACCTGTGTCTATGTTATGTGTATGCCTGTGTCTGTGCTTTTCACAAACGTCCCCAATATAAATACAAAATACAATGTGATGATTTGTTAGAAACTGTTGCAGTTGAAACGTGCCTGTAACTCCGGCGGCAGGAAGACGCGCGTGTTGGCGAAGTACTCCGGCTGCGGCGCGAAGTACATCGTCGGGATGCGAGCGTCTGATGGAAACTCGCGCAGTTCAAATGACGACGAACGCGACCAGATCACTGACATCGCCAGGTCGCATACCGCCCATAATTTCTGCACAATAAGTAACAATAAATCAACGATTTTTAACAATAAATCAAACTTATAAGCATCTCATACTGAAATTGTAAATAAAAGATTTACATATTAAGAGTCTTTTGTAGCTTAATTATAAAACAAAAGTTTTTTTTAGATTGAATTTTTTTGAAGCCAGTTGTACAAAATGTTTTGACTCGTCTGTGGTCGTATCTATCCCACATGAAACCGACGTGAAGTAAAGCTTTGCTCGTAATACTCACGTAGTTGACAGCATCATCAGTTTCGTTAAGCGCGTCCTTGTGTAACTTCATGCGTTCGACCAGACTCTTGTAGAATCCGTAGCAGTAGAAATCGTTTCGGGTGATCAGCGGCTCCAGGATGAACCACAGGCAGGTCTTTACCACCTGACAAAATATATCCCTTTCTTAATCCTTTTATCCTAGTCTCTACTATGCATACATCTACATCTTATAATAATAATTTGTAATATATATAAAAAAAAACCTAATTATAAATGTGAAAGTTTGGATGTTTGTTAATCAATCACGCCTTAACAGCTGAACTGATTTGGATAACATTTTGCACATAGGTAGACCATAAATTGAATTAGGACGTAGGCTACTTTCTATCCCGGAAAAAGATAATTTAAGCGGGCGGAGCTGTAAGCTAAATAAAGTACCTTATGTCAAGTCTTGTCACGAAAATATATGTACCAAAATGGGGAAAATAATGGCTTTATTACAGCTGAAGGATATAAGCGTAAAATGAATATAATAATAGTATATTTTACCTTCAATTGCATAACATTGTCATAGGCCGTGAAGGCTGGATCGTGTGTGAGTATCGGTACAGCGAACACCAGCATGTAGTCCGGCAGGATGTGCGGCAACTGTGATACTGCGCGCTCAACTGCAACAATTCAAACAAAACAACACTGACAAGTCTGAGTGTTGACTGACGAGTCTGAGTGTTGACTGCCGAGTCTGAGTTTTGAATTCTGAGTCTGAGTGTTGAATGCTAAGTATTGATTATGAATAGTATAATATACCTTTAGTGCCGACGGTAATGTTCCGCACGTACTCGCGACGTCGCACGACATCGGCCAGCATGTATTGTCGCACGAGCGCTCGGATGCGTCGCTCCGGCTCGCGGCCCGACAGCGCGTACATCCCCATGAAGTCTAGGGGCAGGCATTTGTTCGGAATACCCTGAGAACAAACGAAACAAACGCACTCACGCATGTAATCCTCGAAGGAGTAGGCAGAGGTGTAACCACTGCATAGCGTTAAAGTTAATAACATTGATACAAAAAAAAACCGTTTACCTTTGAAAGTCCTTTGTGTAATTTTCCTGCGAAAGCTTCTCGCACTTGTGGTACTTCATCCTGTACAAAAATTACAATTAAATAAACGAGTAAGTGGGAATCTGATTGTCAATGACCTCCACCGCCCACGAACATCCATAATACCTTAAGAAAAATTCGGAGCGTCAACTGCTTTTTTTATGGCTTTACATTTAGTTATTAAGAAGAATACGATGTTAATTGTTATTTACATGAAACGTCACTGTATTTATCGGTTCAAACAAGGCCGTACGTGAATAAAAAAAATATGTCGACTTATTTCGCGATTTAGTTTAGTGCTATTTATTATATTTGTAATCACCAACACTATTACGTGTCTTCGTTTTCGGAAGCGTTTCTCTTACACCCTGTATAAATTTTTTATAAAAAAAATGGTAAATCCATGCTCACAAGCTAACTGTCAATACTTACAATCATGAGATGGGACAGATTGTAGAACTGTTCAGCTGTGAATTGATCTCCGACGCCCTTCTGTTCACATATCTTGAGCATCGCCGCGCCCGCCGCCAACCGTAAGTGCGCCATCTCGGCTTTTGACAAGCGATTTTGCTGTATTCAAAAAAGATATATTTTGAATAATAAATTGAACATTACCCTAAATCTAGAGGAGATTTGTTTTTATAAATTCAAAAATAAATAATTTAAATACCAATGAACTCTGATGATAGGGGTTTTTTTTTTACTGTCTGGATAGGCAGACGAGCAAACGGGCCACCTGATGGTAAGTAGTCACCGCCGCCCATAGACTTCTGCAATGCCAGGGCACAGTAAAGCCGCTGCCTACCGTCAACTTACTTGTCAAATGACCGACGACGTAAACGACACACACACACGTGCGAGGGAGATAGTGAGATGTCTCCACTATGTGCTCACCTTTATTCATACCAATATGTTTTAAACATATTTGCGGACTATTTTTTGAATTAATTTTGATTGTTTTAAAAAAAGGTTCCTTATTCGTATTAATATTATTTTCTGTTACGTATGAAATAATGTATAAAATTCAACATAGAAACTACCCCATTTAAGTCAATTATGTTATGTTAATCATGCAGCATTACAATATTACCACAATTCTTCTATTAAGCTTATAATATAGCCATATAAGATCATTATTGTGAGATGTGAGCAACGGTGTCCATAACACAAGTTAAATCTTAATTTGGACACCACAGTTCAACAGCACTTATTTGTATAAAATGTTATGAATTCTACGTTTAAGTACTAGTTACTGTTTGTCCAATTTTATGTGAGTTAAATTATTATAATTGAAGTTTCTGAGTTAGAACAAAAATTCTCTCTATTCTAAAAAAAAGTAACTGGCGCCGCCTTCGCCGCTGCCAAAAGCTTGTCAATCTATCTCCTCCGAAACCGTTGGGGGTATGGGGTCAAGACCCCATGATGGGGATGGGGATAGCGTGACAAGCTTTTGGCAACTTTTTTACTCCAGAGATGGGGGAGAGATTTTTTTAATTTTATGTTGTGTAGAAAAACATGGGCGAAGCCCCTAGTTAATGTAAGAAAAAGTTTGTATGAGTAACTGACCTGTAATAAATCCCCCTTGTGTACGATGAACGCGTTGAGCATTCGGAATGTCTTCTGCGCCGAGAGCTCGTCCTTCTTGAGTCCCAGCAACCAGCGCGCCATGCACTTCAGCCCCTCCAGCTTGCAGCGCGTCTCCTCCGGCAGCGCCGCCTCCTCGCACCACGCGCCCGCCCCCGCGCCCGCCCCCGCCGCCCCCGCGCCCGCCCCCGCACCCGGCGACGCTGAACCACCGCCGCCTTCACGCACCAGCAGCTCTTTTACTATCTGTATAGAAAAAAAATATGAGATATCCAATCCGGTCATAGGGCTTATACAGGTTGAGGTTTTTAGCAGGGATCAATATATCAATACGACACTTCTAAAAATAAACTTTAATAAAAGAACTTTTTTAAAAATTTAAACTAGGCACTGCAGTTATTGCTATTTTACAATCTCTTTTTTTTAGAAAATTTGAAAAAAAAATATTAATGAAATATGACTAAGATAAATAGAACTTTATTATGTTGACGCGAGAGTCGCTTTTTGCCTAACAGACTTATAACGGAATATACCATCTATGTAGTACTTTATGATATTGTGTAGTTATAGTGCAGACGGGATCGTCGATCCTAGGTTCATGATATACTACATACCTTCCTGGAGACAATATTCTTGATGTGTACAGGGAAGTTGTCGGGCAAGTTGTGGGCGATGTGTCCGAGCGTGACGATGGCGGTGCGGTAATGTTCCGAGTGAGGGCTGAGCGTCGCCTTCAACGTCTCCAGTATGTCCGTGAATATCTGAGTGCGTTGCTCCGGCACGTTCACGAATAAACATCTGCCGACAAACACTTTAATGTGTACTACTAGACCGGTTGTGCGGTACATACAAATTGCGCACTACGATACGGTCAATTGACCACAACTCATTTATTCGATCCAGCCAGTGAGCGTAGGAGCAATTGTCATTTGAATAGTCGCGAACGTTGAATTCGACAAACTAAATCGAAATTATTTATTGTGACCCATATAACATTGTCATTATTTACGTTCATATACTATTAGTTTCATTTGTAGACATTCATTGTAGACAGTTTTGTCTATAGCATGAATGGCCTGACTTGTTCAGGTTGTTACTACTGTCTCACAGAAAACTAAATAAATAAATAAATACACCCAACAGTCACACACATAGTCCCTGAACCCACGCTAGATTAACCTGTATGGTGGGTATCAGGAACTACGATGGACTTGCGGTCCCATAACACCCGAAACAAATATTTGTGGATCACACAAACATTGGTCTCAGTGCCTTTCGCTTCGCAGCCGGCTATTCGCCCACTGCGCCACGGAGGCTGTCGTAAAGTAGCAGCTTGCTGCTCTGCTTTTTGTACGGCGAGTGCTATCCGGAGGCCCAAATCCCCTCCCCTTCCCAATCCCTTAGTTATCCTTTTCCTTTAAGGTCGGCAACACGCCCAATATTCTTTTGGTATTGTGGGCGTACATGTGCGGTAGAGATCACTTAACATCAGGTGTCGCACTGGCTCGTTTTCCGGCCTATGCTATAAAAAAAGGCCGTCCCAATATTACCATCTCGCTTACTCTAAATATCGGTCTTATTACGTAAGAAAACCATTTAACTTTCATAATTTAATTTCATTTTAAACTTCATTAAACTTTCATCGAAATAACTTACGACTGCTATTAACAACAGCTGAACGATAAAATTAAACAAAAAGCGAAACAATATTTGTATATTCAGAAACAGCACTTTATTTGCATATTCATGGTCAAGTTTTTACCTCGAACGACTGACTTCATGCCGGCTGCGATATTTTTAATTCCCGACACAAAGCAGTATTATGTACCTTTTGTATGTCTGTCTGTGTATCTATCTGTGGTGTCTAAGCGAATGGACCAATTCAAATGCAGTTTTTTTTACTTGAAACCCGATTTTATCGAGTTTTGAGACTCTTTGTTATGTTCCAAGCAAATTTAATAATATAAAAACCAACAGTCAGATACGATTGTCATGTGTCGTAGGTATCAAGAACTACGAGACACTTTCGGTCTCACAACACCCAGATCCGAAACAAATAGTTGAAAATCAGGTAAATATTTGTCTAGGTGCGGAAATCGAACTCGCTGCCTTAGTTCAGCCACTTAGAAGAAGTTTTAACTGTTAGGTTTAGTGGATATTGTAACTAAGCACTTGAGACCCCATGGAGTGCTGCTGGTGAACTGGGCTGGCCCGAGGCGAAAGTGAAGTGCCACCCGAACTGGGATTAATCTCTTCGGGCGGTAGTATCGCAGGGCATTTGACAGATTCAAGCTTAAGCAGAATTCAACCTTATTGAATGTCAATAAGGTTGAATTCTGCTTTATTTTTTTCGAGCTGTCAAATGCTCTGCGAATTGCGATACACGAAGGAGTTAAGGGTGAAATTGTTCCATTAACGTGAGCTGATCACCCGTCTGTGTGACTAATAGATGTCCCCATCATAAATACTTAAATACAACTAAGCACTTACCTGACAGCGTTCTTGGCTTGTTTTGGCGTGCCCACTTCAGCATACGCCTTACATAACGTGATCAATTTTGGGAACATTGCCGGACACGCTTCACCTGCAACAAGTATTGTACTTTACACCCTCGTCTACTATATCTAGTAGGTGGTGGGCTCCTCGTATATGCGAGGCAGTCTGTGTTCTCTACACTGTCTTGCCTATTGCTAATGGTCAACGACATTGTGTAAGCACTTTTGAATTTCAAAAGCGATTGAAGCAGTATGAGCCTTGCCTGAATACTGAAACACAATGGCCGAGTGCCTAAGGGCTACATATTTTCATACATTATATAATATTTGCCGCAGCTTTTCGACATATGATGACAGATTGTCCAAGTTTAAGGTCCAAAGGCTAGATAATCGACGTAGATATGCAGATCTGGTTAACCTACATAAAATCATACACTCACAAATCAACTCTCCTGAATTACTCTCACTAATTATGTTCAACACTAAATTCAGAATGCGTAATCCCAACATCTTTGTGCTACAAGTTTGCGTTAACAATACCTCTTATTACAATCCTATTACCCGAATGTGTCGCTTGTACAACGATCTGGCAAAAAGGCATGAATCTATTGATATCATGAATGGCAGCTCTGCAAAGTTCTTAACATGCATAAGGCAAATACTGTTTTAAATATTGTTCTAGATTTCAATTTTATTTATTCCACTTCTACGTAATTATAGTTCATAGTATATATCCTTGTAGCTCTATTTGGATCTTCAAAGTATTCGGTAGTTCTATGTACCTAAGATCCGGTTCCTTGAACAGTAAGTAGTTTAATTTAATTACTTATAATTAATTGTATTTATATAACTTAGATCTCACTCGTATATGTACAATAACCATGATTAGGGTACATATTTTTGAATGCAATCTAGCTGTAAGCCTATTATACAGTAATGGACACTTAGCAAAGAGCTCACTTTAGTGTTGTTCCTGAAATCTGAATTTTGGCGTAAGAAAGAAGAAACAAGGTACAAAACAGGGAGATAGACAGCGTGTCTCATGACGCTGAAAGGCCCGCAACATTAACATTCTTTATTTTACAAGGTGGTAGGTCCCTCGTATGCAAGAGGCCGGTTGGGTTGGTACCACCGCTTTGTCTATTTCTGCCGCCAAGCAACAGTGTGTAAGCACTGTTGTGTTCCGGTGTGAAGGACATTGAAGCCGGTGTAATTACTGGGCATTATGAGACTTAACACCATATGTCTCGGGGTGACGAGCGCAGTCCAGTGTCATGCAGTGCTTTGTAATTGAAATTTCTGTGTGGCGTTGCTTCTGTTTATGAGCAGGCGTGGCGCTTACCATCAGGCGAGCGACCTGCTCGTCTCGTCATTAAAGCTATTAAAAAAAACCTTAAAATAGCTGTATACCGTTTCAAACTAGATATTTCGGTATAATGAGACGTATCACGTAGTATAATAGTATAATAGTATACGTACTGAGCGGTCTGTATTTGCCGAGGAATGTGAGCGCGGCGAGTATGTGCGGCGCGACGGTCTCGTCGTCGAGCTCCAGCAGTGACGTCAGACGGCTCAGCACGTCCTCGTGCAGGAAGTGAGCGGGGAACACGAACGACAACATCACCAGCAGCTTGAGACCACGCTCCGCTGCCTTCTTCAGCTCTATACCTAAATATACAACACACACTTACATACGCACTCACGCCTGTATTCCCCGAAGGGGTAGGCAGAGGTGTATCTAGTACACCCACATTTCGCCGAGCGTATCTCCGTCCCATGATGTGACAGGGGGCAAGCCTATCGCCATACCGGGCACAAATTCCAGACTCCGGGATGATACTGAGCATTTCGCAATAGAAAAACTCAATACCACTTTACCCGACCCGGGGATCGAACCCGAGACCTCAGCGTTAGCTTAATCGTAACGCGTACGCATTACAACTGCGCCACCGAGGCAGTCAACACACACACTTATATGCAGATATGTATCAACTCACAAAGCCATCATTATAACATAGACCGGCAAACGAGCAAGTGGGTCACCTGATGTAAGTGATCTCCACCGCCTATGTACGCCCACAATGCTAAAAAAATAACAGGCGCGGTGCCGACCTTAAAGGAAAGGGATAATTAAGGGATTGGGAAGTGGATGGGGATTTGGGCCTTCGGATATCTTACGAAACGCAGCAACAAGCTGCTACTTTACATCGGTTTTCTGTGAGACAGTGGTAACAACCCGGACGAGCCGGTCCATACATGCTCTAGACAATTGTGTCTACAGCGTGGCTCTACCACTCAATAGGCTAGTTATAGTGTAATTTCATCATCACCGGCTGACCTAAGTTCTTTAGTAAATAAACATTATGTACTCACCACACTCTTCGGCTATAGTGGGATCAGTGCCTTTGACCGCACCCTCCACGTATCCCACCAGTATGAGCAGGGACTCGTGGTCGATCATCACCGAACTGACTCGCTCTAGTAACATCTTCACCGTGTTATAGTATAAGTTCGTCATCACCGGTTGACCTAGCTTCTTCAGGACGCTCGACTGACAAACAAATCACAAAATCAAAAGACTGTCTCGTATTAAAAAAAACGCTTCGATAGTTACGTCCATAGTGCTTCCATCAGAAGTTCAATATTACAGTAATAATTCTATCCTAGAAGCGAGAACCTTTACATAAATCAAAATTTATACGTAAGTTTAGAGTGAATTTATTCACAAAAATACAGAGAAATTAAAAAAGAAAACCTTGGAATAAACTATTGGATAGCAACGATTAATACATTTATAGATTATTCTATAATTTGTTGTTATCAGTATTGTAAAAAATGCAGCTCGTGTTGCAACACGGCAGAAGTTGCTTGCAAGTTGCATCGCATAGTAATAAATACTAACATATTCCGCAGCTGTAATTAATCACTTTAAAAATGCTTGTGAAACTCGTTTTTAAATGAAAATTCTTTTAAAACGCTAATATATGTGAATATTACACCCATATTTCACCGAACTTATTTCCGTCCCATTTGATAGAGAGCACAATCCCAGACTCCGGGCTGATACTAAGAATTTGGTGATAGAAAAGCCCAATATCACTTTTACCCGACCCGGGGATCGAACCCAAGACCTCAGCGCATTAGTATGCTACCGTGGCAGTTTTGTTAAGACCACCTATTTATTAAGGCCTAACCCCTGTAATAAATGGAGAAGCGCCGTGCTAACAGTGGTACAATAGAATACAGATCTGATATTATTTATTTACCTTTATTATGCATAACCAAAATAAAAATGATTCACATAAAATTACTAATATAAAAAAATAAGATGATGAAAGAAGAAGGCCACGCAAATGGTTCCAAAATATCTATACTGAACTAAAATTGAAATTATGAAATCACTAAATAATAATTATGCTAAAAAAGAATCTAAAGCTTGAAGATAATTTATAAACTCACCGTAGTACGAACACAAACTTCACAGCTCACATTAGGGTTTAAAATAGTCTCCATGCCTTGCAACAACTCCGGCGCTTGCTTCATATGCTGTGAAAACTTGTTCAGAAACTCCTGGGCCTTGACCGACTCCGGCAAGAATTTTGAACTAATATGAAGCACTTTTGCTATCAATTCCTTCTGGACAGCTGGAGTCGCCGGCTTCCTATGAAGTTCTATCCATTCGGCCACTGTACGTCGTACTGCCAACTGATGCTTTTGTAGCTCTATAAATGCTTTAGTAGCATTATCATCGACATTTGACATTAAATAGTATAATTTTTTCATCCGCACAGGAGCTGGCAATGTGTATGGGACTAGAGATGTATTCAATAGTCTTTCTACTAACAAACGGTCTTCTAAAGCCGTCATATAATACCCATGGAGGATTTTGTCTTTAATCCATTGTACCGCTTTCTCTGTGGCTGGTGGTACAGTTTCCTCTGTCAGGAACTTCTTGTAAATCATAGCGAGACCAGACATGGCCTCTTTGCGTATTTTGAATTTCTTATCCAATGTTCTTTCTCGTACGAAATGTAGTAGGTCTTCTGACTCTGCTACAGCTTGGAAATCTCTTTGCGCCGTAGCTATTATAGCCATGACTACCTCATATCTGACTTGTTCATGGGCGTCGTGCTGACGCAGTTTTAAAGTTTCTGTTATATCTTTCCTCAGATCTGGGTGGTGAACGAGGAAATGCATGCAATATTGGACACATTTGATACGAATTGGCACGGATATATCGTTAAATCGGCCTAAGAAGGCCCTCCATAAGGCCGGGTATTGTTTAGCTAATTCTGAGCCAGGCTCGGAGAACATACGGGCAAGTAGAGCTACCCCACTCAATCGTTCTTGGAATTGAGCTGATTTGAGCTTGCATTCGAGCTGTGGCAGTACTGACAGAAGCACTGAAGGGCAACATTGGTATAACTCATAAATGAGTTCGTATACTTTTGAAAATATTAGTAGATTTTTCTCTTCTTTACCGAGGATGAGAACGTGATTGAAGAACTGTAAATAAAAGTAATTATATTCAAGTAACAACTAGAATATTTCCAAATATTATACCGATACATGTCTAACCTCATTCACTTGTTTACTGATTCAATTAGACAATCGATTCAATCATTAATCCGTTCATTTATCCATCTAATGGCCGTTCCCTATATTCTGTCTGTCTCTAGTTTTGATATACCGGCGATAGAAATTTGCATCTATTTTCCGTTTTAACGTCCCAATAAACTTACTAATGATAGGTAATCCTATTCTTCATTGCTGTCTACTTATGAGAGGACTGATAGCTGACTACAGATATACAACACTATGAAAATGACAGTTCAAGCGTCCCAATATTTTTTATGTGCTATCTGTCGATAAAGTTATTTAGTTTTTTCTTTATCGGTAGATTTTGACCGATAAACAGATATCCTCGGCTGTAAAAAGACGAAATAAATAACGCATTTTGAAGAAATAGCCATGAGTTTAAAAGGCTTACATGGCACTTGCACTGCAATACAAAAAACTAAATAAATTATGTAAAAATCTAAAAGAAAATATAAAAAAAATCTAAAATTCCCATAAATAAAAATAATGCACCGTTTTGATAATTAAATTAAGTGCAAGAAACATATAAATATTTGTTTAATGCGAACAAAATAATTCCCCACTTCAGTAAAATCCTCCAAATTCGCTTGGGATTTTTGTTCAAAGGACTTGTATTCAGAGCCGTAAAGTATTGACAGTAATACGTTTCGTTATTACATTGTGTTTATTTCATTTACAGTGGTAAAAAATAAGAACTATAGATAAATGTTAAATTAAAACTTATATTTCTAATCTAAATCATATCTTCATATTTTCTAACATAAATTAAACAATAGTTCCTCTTTCTCAGCTTGTATGAACATAACGCACAAGAGGGCCCAGATAGACTGCCTATCTATTGCTATCATAGTATCCGACGTGCATATCTAAAAAATAGGGACGATTCTAAGCAGTAGATAGAACAATACGGATGTTTGACGATAGCTATCTATCGTGAAATTGAAGATTAATATTGGGAACGGCCATAAAAATACCACTTACCGCCTGAATATAAGGCTCCAGCGTCTCACTGGTCTTCACGATCAGCTCCTTGGCGAGAGCATACGCATGTTTATGATCACGCTTGTTGGGCTCCACCAGGTTTATGAGGATCACGTTGAGCAGTTCGTTGGAAACCACGTCTGACTCGGTGATGAGTGGGCAGAGTACGTCCAGCATGAATGATTTCACTTTTGTCGAGTGCTCTGTACTGTTGGATAAAATAAAATACGTGTTTGTTAAACACTATAGTATGAACATATCGCACTTCAAAGTTTCATGATCAAGAAGGCGGTATAATTCAGTCATGCTGCTATTGGCTTATCAGAGTTGTGGGCCTGTTTCAATTCCTACATATTTATTATTATTAATCAACTTATCAGAGTTGTGGGCCTGTTTCAATTCCTACATATTTATTATTATTAATCAACATATTTAATCTTGAGTTGGATTGGATTTCCCAGAAGAGTTATCGTTAGATAGGCATCCATCCCATCGTAAAAAACAAAGCCAAATCGTTTCTACAACATGTATAAAAATCATGTTGAACCAACCTCATGTACGAGTCGGGAAAGCACAGAAGTACGGTAACTGTTTCAAAAAATAATTGTTTTCTGAAATATGTAAGTGTCTCTCTCCATTGCCAGTAAATAACAACTCATTTGATTGCTTGACTAGGCTTTTCTTATGGTGTATTGTTTCAAATCTTCAGTAATAGAAGTGTTCGTAATAAGCAATGGTTCACGAAATCTACAGTTTTTTACGTACAGTTTGTTAGTAATGTAAGCAAATGAAGCAACAATTATAGCAGACTCCGTCATTAATTGGAAAAAAATGTGTAATCTAAATTCTAAATGGTCGAACAAATTTTCTTTAAGCGTAGTTTAGAATTATCTCTATTAAAACAGATTTAAACAAAAAAAAAACTCATTCAAAGAGATCCACTCGTTTTAGCGATACACAAATATATATCCCCACAGACATACAAAGGGGTCAAACATATAAAACCCCTCTTTTTCGTCAAGGATTTAAAACGTGCACCATTGCTTGTTACAAACGCGATAAATATTACTGATGATTTGAAACAATTCACTATAAAGCTAATATTGCAGGAGACAGATCTAGACGGACGATATTGATCCATTTGATATTACAAACACGAATATAGTACGAACTTTAAAAGTTACAAGTTGCGTTTGAAATGTAAAAAGTTTTAATTGCACACGGTCGGTTGGATTTCTTGCCCTTCTTCAAAACGTCACTGTAATCGGAAACTCTTGCTCCCCCTCAGTGTCTCAAGGGGATAATGCGATCGTGAGAATACGATCACCTGTTTAGCCTAGTGGCTTATATACTCGTAGCTCCACCTGAATACTAACTTTAATACTAGAGGTGAGGTGAATACCAGTATTGATTTCGTCTGAAATAATATTGACTGGTATCGTACCTAGGTACTGTCTTTACTGGTGGTAAAGAAATGTGTTTCCTCGTAAGCGAGAGGCCGTCTGTGTAGATACCACCACTTTGTCTATTTCTGCCGCCAAGCAGCTGTGTATAAGCTCTTTTGTTCCGTTTTGAAGGACACTGCAGGCAGTCTAATTATTGGGCATTATGAGACTTGACATTTTATGTCTCAGGGTGACGAGCGCAGTCCAGTACTTTATAGTTCGAGCTTCTGATTGGTGTTGCTTCCGTTTACGGGCAAGCGTGACGCTAACCATCAGGCGAGTGACCTGCCCGTCTCATCATCTAAACTTAATAAAAGAAAACTTTAATGTAAGCTGGCTGGCGTCCGTACGTTACATAAGGTGACCACTGAAAATCAGTGCTGTGTTGTGGTCCACGTCACAGCACAGCAACACGCTGAGTGGTCACCTACCTGTCACAGTCACAACGCGCAAATGTCAAAACCATATTGATGGTTTTAGTTAGTATTGTTTTACTGTAAATTTATTGTGATCTGTGACTACTAAATTGTCTTTCTTTCTTTTTCTAGTGGAGTTCTACATGATTCATGATATAACAAATTCAATGAGTAGCTCGACTCAGATCGATTTGAGACATATCGCGGTCTGTCCACAATTTACTTATCTGCCAAAAGGTTTTTTTATAGAAGCAAACACGTCACCTTAAGTAAGGTGATGCCTACCGTCCTTGACCACTCACAATACCAGAAGAAACATGGTTACATTGCTGAAGATAAGGGGAAATTGGCACTCCGGAAATTTCACTATACGAAACCCAGAAGCAAGTTGCTATTTCACGTCGATTTTCTTTGAGACTGATCGAACCCGGTCGAACCAATTCATAAATACATACATACATACATACGACTCACGCCTGTTTCCCATAGGGGTAAGAAGAGACAACGGATTTCCACTTGCTACGATCCTTGCATACCTCTTTGGCCTCCTTTATTCTCATTAAATTTATTAAAAGACCTGGAGGCCAGTTGTTGTAATTTTAAATATTCAAAATATCATTCGGATCTAGTTTGTGTCAAGAAAGTTGGAATTGGTATTTTTATAAACCAACTACCTGTTGCCCGCGGCTCCGCCCGCGTGAATGCCTATTCCAGGATTAAAGTAGTCTAGTCGCATCAAGCGAGTCCCGTCATCGCGTCGGTGTGAGAAACGCGCTTGACAAAAATACTAATGTCGCTATTAAAAAATAGGGGTTGAGCGTAGAGGGTTGAAAATTTAGGGTTGTATGTATTTTTTAATGCTGTATCATAAAAAAAATAAAAACAAAAATATTGTCTAAAAAATAAAAAATAAAATTTAGGGGTGGACCACCCTTAATATTTAGGGGGATTAAAAATATATAAGACTAGCTGTTGCCCGCGGCTCCGACCATGTGAATGCCTATTTCCAGAATTAAAGAAGCCTAGTGAGCGCCCCCGGTGAGAAACGCATTTGACAAAAATACTAATATCGCTTTTAAAAAAATAAGGGTTGATGGTAGAAGGGTGAAAATTTAAGGTTGTATGTATTTTTTAATGCTGTATCATAAAAAAATAAAAACGAAAATTTTAGTCTAAAAAATAAAATTAGGGGTGGACCACCCTTAACATTTACGGGATGAAAAATAGATGTTGGCCTATTCTCAGACCTACCCGATATGCACACAAAATTTCATACAAATCGGTCCAGCCGTTTCGGAGGAGTATGGGAACGAACATTGTGACACGAGAATTTTATATTTTAGAAGATTAGAAGATAATCAACGTCAAATGTGAACCGTAATGAGATAGATTAGAATTAAAGTTGACTGAAGTCAAAACGGTATTCTGCTAACATTTTTAAATGACACATGTACATAATATATAAACGTCAAAATTGTGACTGAATTGAGATCCAGATAAGATGAACTGAGATATAGGAGCAGTTGCTTTTTATTGTTTTTACATTCAAAATCCAATTTTAGTTCAGTTAAAATTCATTCGCAGTGTCAGTTAAATACGGGAATTAGCCTTCTACTCGTTTCGTCATTAAGGATAAAAAAAAAAAATACAAGTGTAAAGTATATTTTAGTACAGTTCGCAAAAACAACATTGACACTATAATCTGTAAGTTTAAAAAATAGTTCAAAGATAAATACTCACATACATATTTATCTTTTTTAATTCAGCATGAAACACGACACCGTAAACATAGACACGACTAAATAAATTGATTATTTTTACTTTTGAAGCGAGCATTGAAATACCAATGTTAAATAAAAATCTATTGACAAACGGAAACTAACTGCAGTCTGTGTCAACATCCTGAATTGGGTCAACGTAGATTATGCAAAACAGACCGTCCGATGCGCTCGGGGGTATTTTTTTAATTCACCAATGCTGGAACTATTTCAAATACTACGCTTTGATCACTGTTACTGTGCAATATTCTTACTGTAGTGACATATTTATACATTATTTATTTAACAATGGCCTTCCTGACATTCCAGAATTAAAATTGTTTCCTTTAGTTGGATTTTAATCAAAACCCGTGATTTTAATATTTTTGCTTTGGATTTTCAAAATAATTCCGTTGTGTCATATTTTGAAGTTTGGTTTTCCAATAATTTCTGTTTGGTTTAATAGTAAATATATCGCGTTAAATACATGTCTTCTGGAGAGACCATCGAAGTTATTTATCTCTTTCGATGGGAGATACATCATAAACTGCGACGAGCCATCCAGATCCAAACATTTCAGGATCATATAGATTCTCCCACCACGCGAATTGAATCTACTTCTTTTCTTAGTAGCTTACCCAATCGCAGTACCTTGGTGACAAATATTTATATGATCCACAATATTTGTTTAGGATCTCGGTGTTGTGGGACCGCAAGTCCCTCTTAGTTCTTGATACCCACGATACAGGTTAACCTAGTGCGGGCTCAGGACTATGTGTGTGACTGTTGGATGTATTTAATTATTTATTATTTATAACTTTTTAAACTCCATATCAATATGAATGATGAGGAAAAACTGCGACGAAATAATATTTCATGCAAACGCAAAATAATTTAATCATCCTTTTATAGACGACTTTATATTTAGCTCCTAAGCTTTTCTCTCTAGGCGACTGAAAATCGTTCAGAACAGAAAATATTACGTAGATTATCATACCTACTCTATTGAATATTAAAATAGAAAGAACAAGTTAATAAATATATTTTATGCGTGCGTTTCTAATATTATAAAATGAAGTTCGTCTCGTGTTTTAGGTAAATAAATAAAATTCCAAACTAACTAACCTGTAAACGCATAAAACTATTATTGTTATTTATTTAGATCGATCTATACTTGCTATGGAAATCAAAGACCTTACAATTTGAGTGGTAGAGTCACGCTGTAGGTAGTTTTGTCTACAGCACAAATGTACCGGCTCGACCAGGCGGTTACCACTGTCTTACAGAAAACCGACGTAAAGTAGCGGTTGGCTGCTGCGTGTCGTACGGTGAATTAGAAATCCGGAGGTCCAAATCCCCTTACCCGTCCCAATCCCATAATGATTTCCTTTATGATCGACAGCGAGCCCATGATTCGCCCGATACTATGGGCGTACATGGGTGGTGGAGATCTTTTACCATCAGGTATTTAAGTACTGTTGTATAACGCAGGATACAGACGGTATCAGTTGTAAAACTGCTTGCCTGATAATTTTTGTAGTGATAGACACTGTAGACATATTTGTCTACAGCAAGAATAGTCCGGCTCGACTGGGGCGTCATCATTACTGTCTCACAGAAAACCTACGTGTAGTGACAGTTGTAGTTTGTACTGTGAGTAAAATTTCCAGAAACCCGAATGAGCCCTTTCTTCCTAAAACCCCATTTCTATCCTTCAAGATCAGCAATGCATCCATGATTTTTCTGATTTTGTGGGTGTTCATTGGCGATTGAAATCACTTAACATCAAGTGACCCACTAGCTCGTTTGCCGGCAACTGCTATAAAAAAATGAATATCACTTACTTGACAATCTTGAACATGAGCGAGAAGAGAGCGCAAAATATCTCCTGACAGTCTTCCAGCTCGAAGCACATATTGAACGACTTCACGTACGCAAGATTCTCGAGCAGGTAGAAGTAGCGCTTGAACGCAGGGTCCTTCGGGTCCCGGAGACCCTGCAACTGGTTAATCAGGAACAGGAATATTGTCTTCACCTGAGGATAAGAATATGTATATTAATTTATTGGGTTAGATATTTTATACATTTACACAAGTGGTAGTCACGCTGTAGACAATTATGTCTACAGAATGGGACGGTTGGACAGAGTTGTTAACACTGTCTCAGAGACAACCGACGTGAAGTAAGTAGCTTGCCGTTGGTTTTCATACGCTAAGTGAGATATCGGAAAGCCTAATCTACACTAATATTATTGTGACGACCATGGCAAATGCCAGGGTCCGCCGGGTTTAGCCGGGATAACGCCAGGCAGAAAGAAATAAAGTCTTAGATAAGTAAGTTTTCTCCCGATGTTTCCTTCATCGTTAAAGCGAACCATAATAAATAAAATACACACATAACGTACCCATACAAGCTGGAATTGAACCAGGAATAAAATATTACTTCATATTTCATATTACATTGCAATAAAATTAAAAACAAGTATCTATAAATAAAAACTTTTGACTACGTATAGGTACCTATTGTAACTTGTTCTTAAGTGCACCATAATATTCCATACAACACCTAACATGGGCATTAAAATGTGAATATCTATTACCTCATATGTTAAAGGATGCTCTCACGGGTTACACCAATAATTACGTTAAAGAAGTGCAATAAAAAAAAACAAGTAAAACAGACAAAATAAAAACAAATATTCGGACAAATTTACATCTAAAATCTATTATGTATATTCATAATAAAGTTAATTTGAATAATCAACATCTAGCAAATGAGCAAGATGTTTTGAACAGTAATATTTTCATTATAAATTCGTCAGGTATTTAGAAGTTTTTAAAACAAATCTGTGTAGTTCCCGAACGACCTAGTTCTAAAGACCAGTCTTTCACATTCGAACTATACGAACTAGTTTATCGATATTTCTTAAAATCTCTTTATTAAATACATTAAAGTTCTTGAATAAATATTGCAAATTAGAAATGTGTTTGTGAACATTTTCAGATTTGTTGATCGTCTGATCGACAAGTCTGTTATGAACTAACTTAATAAGCACTAACGAACTAAAAGAACGAACTTCATCATTATAGGATTTAAAATCAAATTGAACGCTCTCAATGGTGAATTACAAGAGTCCCGAGACTATTTGGAAAGTTCTTTAGTGAACGATCCCACTAGAGTCGCGACAGATGCGATTGTGAATGGAGTTGTAAAACAGGTATGGTGTAAGGAGGTTTTATCTTCGTTACGTCACTTGCGGTCTGTCGATTTAGCTCGCGATTTGCCTGCTTTACACTAGTGATGTCTTAGGTTTACGCGAATATTACACATTGAAATAAAACTAGTTTATACGGATCGTATAAACTAGTTTTATTTTATTTACACTACTCTACAATAAATAAAACCATTTGGTTTTCGCTTAGGCTTAACGGAGTAATACGTGACGATATAACCGCAAATACTTGTTTACGAGATGATTTACTCATATCGGTTTAATATTATATTCTCTAAAGGTATACATGTTTTGTGTCAGACAATAAAGTATAAGTGTAAAGTACAAATAATGAAGAGATTTAAATGCAAATTAAATGCCGAGTACGAAAAGTTTAATTAATTTAGTGTCAAAATAGATAATCACGAGACGATTGGAACTACGTCAGGGAGTGCAAGTGGGCCACCAACATCTTAGACCCAAAGCCAACCTCATCTACACGTGGCAGGTACACTCTGCTGATTAATGGACGAGGCAATGGCGAAACTTGGTTCCCGTTTGGGGGTGTGGGAGTCAGATGGCGGGTCGGTGTGCAGCATGCTATCAACAGCTGCACACTGCACATCTCTGTCCTTAAACTAAGTCATATCATAAGAATAGTAACCAAGGACACTCACCTGCTCCTGATCTTTGTAGGGTGCCTCGGGAGCGTATACACGCAATACGTCGGCGATGCAGCATGCTATCAACAGCTGCACGTCTCTGGAGGGGTGCGCGAGAAAAAACTCGTCGGCCAGGTGTAGCGCCAGCGGGATGTACTGCTGGTACATGCCCTCATCTTGCCCGAGACCTTGAAGCGTGTGTGCTAGGACCTGTCGACAAAGATTACGAGAATATACAACATGTTACAAAAAGGTGTGGACATATTGAACGTTCGTTACATACATCTAACAGTGAGCGTTTATGTATAGAATCTTATCAAAATCTATATGTCCTATAATTTCACGCTAATATTAATTACTCGTTTATTCCGATCGATAAGATCAATCACATCCCTATAAATTAAATGAAGTGATTGAGCTAGAATAACCATGCCGGAGTAAGACAAAAGCTCAGATGTTTATCGTTAAGCCGAATATCGATATGTTACTCATAAAAATTCTTTATATCCTATTATCGATTGCATTAATCGGATTTGATACTACGGGGGTATAAAGTACTTAAATCGTACACTATACATTGCTTAAATTTGACCACACCTTTCTGTAACACATTGTATATTTATCATGGCATGACAATGTGACTACACTGCACCAGATGGTAAGTATCGGCCATGTTCATTGTATTAAATATTTGTTAGTAAAGAATTATAAATAAATACACCCAACAGTCACACACATAGTCCTGACCCCACACTAGGTAAACCTGTATCGTGGGTATCAGGAACTACGAGGGACTAGCGGTCCCACAACACCCAGACCCGAAACAAATTTTTGTGGATCACACAAACATTTGTCTCAGTGCGGGAATCGAACCCACGGCCTCTCGCTTCGCATCCGGCTACTCGCCCGCTGCGCCACGGAGGCTGTCACGGAGTAGTAAAAAATTCACTAGCAAATATAGATCGAACTTAAGCAATTTCACTTTACTTGTAATTTAAAGTTTTATAAAAAGAGAAAACACCACGGCTTTCTAATTTTTATCGGTAACGTATAAATACCCTAATCGCAAGCCTTGTATAATTAATTAAACAAATACCTACCTCTACTAATTTTATTTAACTATAGAACTAGTACGAGTTACAAATACGTTGAAAGTTTTCGAAGTACCAATTTTAAACCGACGAAATAAGAAGAGGTTTTTTTGTATGTATAACCACGCAGAAATCCGCCAAATGTAAACCGACTGGATGATTTTTTTTAATCGAAAGAGCTAGAGAGATATATCTCAAAGTTGAATCAGTTTTAATTTCAAGAAGAAATTAAGGGGTGAAATCGGGGATGAAAGATTCAAACTTCGTCATTTATGCATCGATTTTGATAATCCTTGTCCTAAAAATAGTAAAATTATAACTTTTTAACTACATATAAAAGTATTGTGTAGCTATTTTAATGTAATAGTAGAAATGTACTAGAAGCACAGAGTCAAAATAATTTTGTTTCAAAATTGTTTATATTCATTTTTTTTGTTATTTTCGTCCGTTTTATAGTCATAATTTCTTCATACATACATACATACATACATACGCACTCACGCCTGTAATCCCCGAAGGGGTAGGCAGAGATGTAACCAGTACACCCACTTTTGGCCGAACGTATCTCCGTCTCTTGATGTGATAGGGGATATAGGCTCTCCTATCGCCATACCGGGCCCAAATTCCAGACTCCGGGCTGATACTGAGCATTTCGTAATAGAAAACCCCAATATCACTTTTACCCGACCCGGGGATCGAACCCGAGACCTCAGCGTCAGCCTCAGTCGTAACGCGTACGCATTACAACTGCACCACCGAGACAGTCAGTCAGTAAGTCTACTCCGCTGTATTCCTGAGGGTTTAGGCACAGGAGTAATGATTTGGACAACAATAATCCAATCTCTTAATGTAATAGGAGCCAACCTATTAAACGCAAATCTCATGGGCCGACAAATCAAATTTTTCGAAGCGTAAAATTCTCTAAAGTCTGTTCTGGGTATAATCCCTCAATTCACAGCCAACTTCCACTGGACTAATGAATCAATTAATTTGCTTTCTAATTTAGTACGCAGTAATTAAAATTTCTCAAAGGTCCAAACGGATATTATTCCGTAGAATTTTATTTTAGGACTGCCTCGGTGTCGCAGTTGTGTACGCATTACCGGTCTCACAAAAAAACGACGTAAAGTAGCGGCTTGCTGCTTCGTTCCATACGGTGTGTGAGATATCCGGAGGCCAAAATCCCCCGCTCCTTCCCAATCCGTTAATTATCCCTTTCTTTTAAGGGCGGCAACACTCATGATTCTTCTGGTATTGTAAGCGTAAATGGACGGTGGAGATCACTTATTATCAGGTGACCCACTAGCTCGTTTGCCGTGCTATGCTGTATAAAACAATAATAAGAGGATATAAGTTTATTTTTGGGTTTTATTTTATCACTAGATTTAAACGTATGAAAGTCTGAGTATAAATTATTTAAGCAAATTAGCTGTGAAAGGTCAAAATATGTCCCCGTAATCATTTCTTGCGTTCGTTTTCTCTTTTTCTATAAATTGTTGTATATGTGTTATATACATTACTTATACAAAAAAGTAATACAAAAACGATGATATGACATGAAGGCTAGCTAAGGATACCTAACATTATTTTATATCAAAATAATTAAAGGTTATACGGCATGGAGGCTAACAACATTACATCAATATAATTAAGTTACTCCTAGTTAGGTTACTCTTTTCTTTATTAGCTTGTGTGAAGGCACGAGCAGGTCGCTCGCCTGATGGTAAGCGCTAAGCCTAAACAGAAGCACTACCACACACAACTCTGAATTACAAAGCACTGCATAGCACATTACTGCTTGGCGGAAATAGACAAAGCGGTGGTATCAACCCAGGCGGCCTCTCGCAAACGAAGGACCTACCGCTTTGTAACTTGTTACTCATTAGTATTTGGCACAAAAAAAATAAAAATATGTATGTTCAAACAAATATCACTATATCTAAAATAAATAATACTATATTTTAATAAGGCCAGATACCATCAGATTTTTTTTACTACGTGTAAGAGCTTGACCTACTAAACTTTTCGTAGTGGCTTTTATCCAAGTAAAATGAAATACTTTTTCATCGTATCAATGGTCTTGTGAGTTGTGACACGAGTACTTAGACTGAGAAACCGTGAGATCCTTGGCTCAAAGCCCAGGTCGGGCAAATACACGAGTTACCCCGGATAGAAAAGCATGCCCGGTATGGCGATGTTCATGAGACGAATAATAAGCTCAGTGAACCATGGGGGCACTAGCGGCTAAATACATCTCCTACGCCTACACCTCCTACGATTACCATTTTTATAGCATACGCGGCAAATGTGTGAATAAATCACCAGTTGGTAAGTGAATCTGCACCGCCCATGTACGCCCACAATACCAGAGGATTCATGGCCGCGTTGCCGACCTTAAAGGAAAGGGATAATTAAGCGATTGGGGAAGGGGGGCGGGGGAATTTGGGCCTCCGGATAGCTCAGTAACCGTACGAAACGAAGGAGCAAGCCGCTACTTTACGTCGGTTTTCTATAATATAGTGGTGACGACCCGGTCGAGCCAGCCCGTTTATGCTGTAGACAAAATTGTCTTCAGCGTGGCTCTATCACACAAAGTGTGAACTTATGTAAAACCCACGGTATTTTACTACGTACTTCAATCAAATCCAAATAAAACCGACCCGAACTGCTCCCAATTTCATGACACATAAATCTCTTCCGGATATTGATCGTGAACGAAATATCGTCATCAATCTAGGTTTTAAAATAGCCCACGCGTTGACGCAAGTCATTCCTGGGGCGTCATGAAGCGTCATTTCGAGGTGACAGTGAGTCGTCATTGCTGACAACTCACAAGAGGGGCGACGTATTCCGGGAATGTTCATTTCATTGCTAATTGTAAAAAAAAGCATGTCCCCCGTTATATGGGCGTGTGCCAAAACTGTAACTTTACGTAAAGACAATACTTGTTAGTACTTATTTAAAAAAATATATATATTATATAGACTCTACGGTCTTACTACAAAACGTAGTGTATCTTTATATCAACATATTACTATAGGTTACCATTGCAAACGGTAGATATATACCCAGTTTAAAGTTAGATTACGTTTTGAAGTAAGGCCTTAAATGTTCGCTTTCGTTCTTTTGCTTATCATACCTACACTGGGTTTCAGTAGTAGTAGTTAAATTTACATTTATCAGCCTTTCAGTAACTGGGCGATAGTCTCGTATAGTGAATATCCAACGTGAGAGGCTGGACGGTTATGTTTGCATCGCCGTACGATCCACCGAGCCGAGAGATAAAAACATTAATAAGAGCTCTGGGCCGAGTACCTAACACTATGCACAACACCCTACACCAGTAATATTAACCCAAAACCCAGTGACGGCCATCTTTGGCGCATTAGTCATTACACACGGCCTTGGCTTCCCGCGGCAAGAAGCGCCCCACCTTCTGCCGTAACCTTCATGACTCATCTCTAATGGTGGAGAGGGTCAGAAGCCCCCGCGCACCGAAGGAAATCCTCGACGTCAACGGCATATACGAGGCCGTCCACGCATATTGAGGTTTACGCAGACTACCTGGATCAGGGTCCACCTTTCTAAAATATCCACATCGTCTGTGTACAGAAGCAAGATTGTAATCCTGGACAATCAGACCATATTAAGACGTTTCCCTTATTATAAGCGTCACGCCTGCTCATAAACAGAAGCAACACCAATCAGAACTTTGTTATGAAGTACTGCATAACATTGAACTGCACTAGTCACCCCGACAACTCGTGTTAAGTCCCATAATATCCAGTAACTGGTTTCACACAAACACAACAGTGCTTACACAGTTATTTGGCGGCAGAAATAGACAAAGCGGTGGTACCAACCCAGACGGCCTTATGCATACGAGGGACCTGCCACTTAGTAGAATGTACCAACGCTTTTTAAACCTTCCCTGTCATCATGACACCGGATTTAATTTTAAATCCATACAAATATAAGTACTTGGATACATGCATTATGAATACAATTATTGTCCAGTTATGTTGAAACACGACGACGTAGAAATCCATTTCCAATAAATACCTTTGAATACATGCGTAATATGGTAATATATATATTGAATGGATACTATATTAACAAGCTATACGTTCCTTTGACGGGATTGAGCATCGGACCGTAATGTATGCAACAGCGATGGCAACAGCTGATATTGATTTACTTCGGAGTTCGTATACTGTATAATTGGTGTGCACAACAGCCATCTTTGATTAAAATAGACCCCATTATTTTATTTGTTTGGGGAGTTTACGGCTTATTCTAGATTTTAGGTTAAAACATAGGTAGATTACATGCCACCTTCTTCATCTTCTTCCACCTGCCCTTATCCCACTCGCAGTGGGGTCGGCGCAACATGCTTTTTAACACATGTTACAGAAAGATTTGGCTTGTAGTTTTTACGACCGGCCGCCTGCCTGACGTCAACCCTTCTGTGGAGAAAACACCAAGACTCGAAATATTTGTGGATTATATTTGACTCGGTGCGGTAATCGTACCCGCGGCCTCTTGTTTCACAGCCGACCCGCCCATTGCGCCACGGAGGCTGTCAATCACAAGCTACCTACCACCCTACCACATACGAATATTGAACATATTAATTCATAATATTCCATTTGTGTTTTTTGTTTTACGCCGGCGACAGATACGTGAGCAATGTTTAGACACACATTTTTAAAGCATTAGAATACATTTTGTATGTCCAAATAGGAACGCAAATACCACGTGTATTACGAGATTTGTTTTCAAATATTTGCACTCACATTAAATTAATTCACTACTCTTTCGTATTTAAATTTGCTTTGTACTAGCTAAGTATGGCAGGTCGCCTAAACATTGATATCTTTTTACTTTGATGTGCGCTGAAAAAGACTGCATGGAAAAATGCAAATGTGTGCTCAAAGTTTGCTTACATGCGGAAATGCCCGTGCACTTGGCGAGTTTGTAGGTATTTGAGTATTTGAAGCTAAGTTTGGCGACGCGATACAACATAAGTCAGCAAACGTGCATGTTGTTGGGGATTGGTATGGGTAGACATTCAACCCCTAAGGGGAGAAAGAAAGTTTGTTTGATAAATTATATTTTTTGATCCTTACTTCACACGGGCGAAACCACGAGCAAAAGCTTTCTAGACCTTTTTCTTCCCACCATTTTATACCTATTCAATACTTATAATTTATCAATCAAAAATTGGTCCTTCAAACCGGACACAGTCCAATTACATCGGGCACCCGTCTACCTTCACATTCACAAAAGGAATTAAATTAGATTCGCTCTCAGCCTCACCGACCGTCTCCCGGTTCCATCTACGTAGAGTATCTAGGCACCACCACAGTCTAACGATCATACAGTCTGTCAAAGCGTTTGATGTCGACGAAAAAGCAGACAACATCTGTAAACTATAGACTATGGAAATACCTCTTACTGATGTTTCAGAAATGACCCTTATTTGGAGAACATGTATAACGTAATCATGTTTTTATGCTATTTTTAATAGCAAAGGCCGGTAAACAAGCAATTGGATCACCTGATAGTAAGCGATCTTCACCGCGCATAACACTATGCCCACAATACCAGAAGAAACATGAAAGCGTTGTGATAGAGATTGTAGGGTTTGGGAAGGAAAGAGGAAGGGTATTTGGGCCTCCGGAAATCTCATTCACCGTACGAAACGCAGAAGCAAGATGCTACGTCAGCCTTCGATAAAACAATAGTAACAAAACGGTCGAACCGGTCCATTGATGCTGTTGACAAAATTGTCTACATCGAGGCTCTATGAATGTAATAAAACAATATAACTGCATGTATGTCATTTCATAATACGATTAGGTAATAACATGACAATTATTTAATATATTCAAAAACATTGTTGTGACAATGTTACTACAAAGCGACTCGGATGCGTAAGTGCCTATGACGTATAACGTACTTCCCGTCTTACCCCACACCCTAAGATTTGCGTATTTTGTCTTCGTTGACAGACTGCATGATCTTTAGTCTGTGACATTAGTGCAGTGCGGTGGGCGGGGCACCTCTTTATAGACATAATCGATAAAAAATAGCACAAGACAACGTTTCAATCTCGGCGTGTAATAAATAGGGATCGTTTACGAATAATTTTCCTTGTAGTTGTAGGAGGATACTTGAGATAAGCACGTTATATGGAAACTTTGTTGTTTATATTATTTATTTCTTGTCAAGCCACAGATAACAAGAGCGATTTTTCTTGAGAAAGTTCATGATCAATACGGCTGTTATACTGGAGTCAGATAGCAAAAGATATATTATGTACAAAACCAGCAAATTAACTTGGCCCGCCTGTGGGCTTAGCATATTCAATACGACATAATTTTGTCGAGTTGTCTTATTGTGGCAAACCGGTTTTATCTGGTTATCTGTATATGTCTTTCGAAGTTAACATGTTTGCCTTAAATACTCGACTAGTTATGTGAAAAGAAGAGATAACGTAGAGAAGATAGTACTTTCAACCTGGCTGTGGTATTTTGTCTACGTACCCTAACATGAGGAGGTATTTTATCGAATGTTGACACTTATACGCAAATTAATTGTCGTGAATTGCGCGAGATATGTTGTGTTGCGCACCCTAAACCCCCTGAAGTTAGTCACTCGCGGCGTCGCGGCTTTTGTTTAATGGCCGTTCCCTATAGTCTATCTATCGACAGATTTGCTTACTATCAATAGTGTTTTGACAGATCTACCATACAAAATGTGTCAAAATATTACTGCTAGTAAGCAAATCTGTCCATAGACAGTATATTGGGAACAGCCATAAGAAGATATAGGTAGGCCGTATATAATGGCGTATACGTAATTCAATCCACATTTCATATCGCCTCATTGGTCTAGTGGCAGTGTACTTTGACTGAAAAACCGTGAGATTCTGTATTCAAACCCCGGGCAATCACAATTGTATTCAATTCGAAATCACACATAAGTTGCCCGGAATTGAAATTTGTGCTTCGTATGACGATATGGTCGCCCTCAAGCACTCATGAGATGCAAATAAGATCGACAAACCAAGATTGCAGCATTAGTTGCACATCTGCCTACCCCTTAGGCGATACAAGCGTGGGATTATGTATTGATATACATATTGCAAGCTCCCTAACCTGTCGTTAGCTCGTAGCCGACGGGAGGGAGCAATGGGAAGGGTGAAATCCAAAATGGCCGCCACCGACATACTTCGAATTGAAATATCTAGCTAGACATAAATAATGTTAAAAAAGTATGTGTGTGATACGTAAATATTTTGCAATGTTGCGAACGTTCGGAACCGCTACCAATATTTTTAAGTTTGCTCTTCTCCTGTGCGTATGAGTTTTTTTACTGCTGTTGTTCAATTTGCCTCTCTCTCTTCACCTGGCGTTATCCTGGCTTAATGCCAGGATCAGCCGTAACATTGTGATTTGAAGGTGGATTTTGTATTTTGTGGGGCGACCCGCCGTCTGACCTCCACTACCCGAAACGGGTATCAAGTTCGCCATTGCCTCGTCCGTTAATCAGCAGAGTGAGGTTGGCTCTGTGACATATTATGTCAGGTTAGTATTTCTTTTATTATTGCCCTATATAGACAGACGAGCGGGCGGCTTACCTGATGGTAAGTGGTTACCGCCGCCCATGGACCTTAGCAATGCCAGAGCACAGCCAGCTGGTCTGCTTGATAAATACGTCACGTAATCGTTGCGAGTAATATTTCTGATGCTTATTTCTTAAAATCTCCCTGTTTCTCAAGTCAATCTGGGTTGACACATTCTTACTTCATAAATTGGCACGGTAGGCAGCGGCTGAATTCTACAGGCTCAACCGGGTTGTTACCACTGTGTCACAGAAAATCGACGTGAAGTAGCAGCTTGGTGTTCGTTTCGTACGGTGAGTGAGATATCCGGAGGCCCAAATGTCCCCTGCTTTTCCAAATACCTTAATTATCCCTTTCCTTTAAGTTCAGCATCGCATCCACGATTCCTCAGGTACTGTGTATGGATGTTCATGGGCGGTGGAGATCACTTACCATCAGGTGACCCACTTGCTCGTTTGCCGGACTTTGCTTTAAAAAAATATTAAAATATCTATACACGAAAAAATTAAAACGAAGCGACAAACAGCTTTTGAAGTATCTTGTATCGATAATTCCCCTTTGAGTATCTCTGCCACCCATCACCACCTTTTGCCAACCTTGACTTCTACGAATCTGAGTAATAAAAGGGGGCATTATACGAAAAAGCTATCTTTAATAGGGTTTTGTTGTTGGTACGAACAGATTTCTACAAACTTATATAGTTTACTAGCAGTCGCCCGCGGCTCCGCCCGCGTAAATGTCTTTTTCTGGGATAAAAGTTGCCTATGTTCTAATTCTTGTTTTGGTCTACCTGTATGCCAAAATTTACTCAAATCCATTCAGCCATTAAGGCATAATTGATCTACAAACAAATTAACCCCTTAAAATGTAAATTTCCAAAAACCCTTTCTTAGTGGGCCCCTTACATTACACAAACTACCATCTGACCAGAGTTTTGAGATTTCGTGTTTAATCAATCAGTGAGTGGTATTTCGCTTTATATATAGATTACTGCTCCGCGCCCATGGGTTGTAGCGTGATGATATATAGTTATAAACCATTGTCTCCACAAAACAAATGTACGGTGTGAATATGACTCCAATCGGTCAAATGGTTCAAAAGTTAAATACTTTCATACTAAATTCAACCCCCCTTTCCCTCTTTTACAACTGGAATATTACACAAATGTGAATCATATATTTAATTATAAATAATAAGCAATATTTGTGCTTAATTTCACAGTCGTATTCCGTTCAATAAAAAAGTTTCATACAATATTCAAACACCCCTTTTACCCTCATAAAATGTGAATTTCCAAAAATCCGTTCTTAGTACGCCTCGCCATTATACAAAGTATCATCTAACGAAATTTCATGACCCCAGCTTCAGTAGTTTTTAGAAATCGTGATTAATCAGTGAGTCAGTGGGTAAGTTCAACCCACCCTCGCCCCTTTGGCACGTGGAATTTTGGAAAACTGTGAATCACGTATTTCATTATATGTGATAAGCAATATTCGTGCATAGTTTCACAGTCGTATTCTGTTCTATAAAAAAAAGTTCCATACAAAGTTCAACCACCCCCTCTCCCCCCCTTTCGTAAGTGGAATTTTCCAAAAAATGAAGCTTATATTTCATTATTTTTAATAAGCAAAATATTGCGCTCAATTTCACAGTCGTATTCCCTTCCATTAAAAAGTTGCATACAACGCAAAAACCACTCTTTTATCCCCTTAAAATGTAAAATTCCAAAAATCCGTTCGTAGCTGACGTCTACATTACACAATCTATCATCTGAACAAATTTCATGATCCCGGCTTCAGTAGTTTTTGAGAAATCGTGATGAATCAGTGAGTGAGTGGTATTTCGCTTTTATATATATATATTACGCATCATACACACACGGAACAAAAAGATCCAACTTAGAACGTCCCAATTTTATGTCAGGGTTTAAATATATGAAGTGCAGATTTTCATATTTTTAATTATTGTTTTTTTTTTATTAGCTTGAGAGACGAAACGAGCAGTTCGTTCACCTGATGGTAAACGCCACACCTGCCCATAATCAGAACCAACACCACATAGAACTTTGAATTACTAAGCACTGCATGGCACTGAACTGCGCTCGTCACCCTGAGACATAAACTGTTAAGTCTCATAATGTCCAGTAATTTTACTGGTTTCAATTTCCTTCAAACCAAAACACAACAGTGCTTACCCACTATTACTTGGCGGCAGAAATAGGCGTAACGCTTAACCATCAAGCGAGGGACTAGCTCGTTTCGTCTCGCAAGCTAAAAAAAAATACTTGATACAAAATAAAAACAATGTCGAATTGAGAACTTTCTCCGTTTTTCGTCGGTGAATCACCTTCCATCGATTTTATTCACTGTACAACCTGTTATGTTTATTAGTGCAGACTTTAAGTTCTCACGTTGACTTGTTTACTAGTTATTTAGGTCAGCGATTTTCAAACGCTCTACAGTGTACTGTGTAAATATCTCGGATTTACAGTTTTGTTTAATAAAGTCAAAGACTTTAAATGTATACTACTAGACGGGCTGTTTAGAAGTAAAATTGCATCACATAACGCGGGAGTTTGACAGCTCACAAACAGAGAACGCGATAGGTAGCGAGATGGTAATATTCAGTTACGGTCAATTGACCGCAACTTAGTGGTACAATTGCTATGTACCGCGCAGCTTGTCTAGTAATATACATTAAAGTCTTTGAATAAAGCCATCAAATAATGTTTTAATATCGAAATTCAAACTTATTTTAGTGTTTATATGTTTAGTGTCCGACCGAATACGACTTACAGCCGAAAATGAATCATCCCTTAATTATCCCTTTCCTTTAAGGTCGGCAACGCGCCCATGATTCTTTTGGTATTGTGGGCGTACATGAGCGGTGGTGTCCACTTACCATCAGGTGACCCACTTGCTCGTTTGTCGGCCTATACAATAAAAAAGGATTTAGGCCTCCGGATATCCCACTCACCGTACGAAACGCAGCAGCAAGCTGCTTCTTTACCCGGACGAGCCGGCCCATTCATGCTGCAGACAAAACTGTCTACAGTGTGGCTCTACCACTCGTCAAAAACTCATTTGGCGGACTTGACTTGTACTTATACAAACCTGAATAGTATTCTTTTTTTATTAGCTTCATTGAAGAAACAAGGCAGAAGCAACACCACACAGAACTTTGCATTACAAAGCACTGCATGACGTTGAACTGCGCTCGTCACCCCGAGACATAGGATGTTAAGTCTCATAATGCCAAGTAATTTCACTGGCTTCGATGTCTTTCAAACTGGAACAGAACAGTGCTTACACACCACTGCTTGGCGGCAGAAATAGAAAAAGCGGTGGTAGGTACTAACCCAGCTTATCCGAAGCTGGGCCGAAACCAGCCGGTCACTAATCGTAATTAATAAATGTTCTTTATCTTTGATGTAATCTTTATTAAAAGTTAAATCGGAGACTTTCTTTGTTTAATACGACTTGTGTTGTAAATTAACGACCTATGATATATGTATGCTTACGTAAAAATGCATGTAATATGCATTATAATCTTGACCTTTAACTTAGTTTTACTTTGGTCTGAATATTGAACGACTGTGTACTGTGTGTTGGTTCCATAAAATAACTGCGTGTGTCTGATGGTAAAATGAATTCAGAATTCTTAAACAAAAAACGGTCAAGTGCGAATCGGACTCGCACACCAAGGGTTACGTATACCATATTATATTTTATTATTATTATTATTTATTGTTATATAACAGCATCCATGGGGCGGTGGGCGAGTAGCCAGCTGTGAAGCGAGAGGCCGCAGGTTGGATTCCCGCACCGAGACAAATATTTGTTTCAGATCTAGCTGTGTTTTCTCCCCAGAGGGGTTGACGTCAGGCCGGCAACCGGTTGTAAAAACTAGAATCTTTCTGTAACATGTGTTTTAGCATGATACATCGACCCCACTGCTAACTGGGCAGGTGGAAGAAAAGATTATTTGTTGGGATATCTACCACATTAACACGTATCATATGACATTTTTTGCCAGCTATCCAACCCGGTTCAAAAGATAATCATTTAAAGATAGGACAAGTTAAGTGATAGGGGTCTAGAACTCTAAAACATAAATTAAAGCAAACGAGCAGATGGTCCACACATTACGCCAGAGGAATTGAGAGTGCTTCACCGACCTTTAAATAATGAATTGAGTATTGGGAAGGTAGGTATTTGTTGAGCATACGACAAACAATTATCTCGATATAGCGTTTATAATCAGTGTTATTTGAAAAACACATATAGGTACATAGTAAATGCAATTTTATTTGTCCGTCCTAAAGTTAGTTACGACTCGCGTGGACCTATTGTTTCCAAAGACAAAAGGGTGATGGGAGGCGTGGAAGCCTACGAGACTATCCCGCCCACACAGCCGCCACTGTAACTCCTGTAAACCAGGATCGACAGTGGCACGCATATTTCGACACCGAGCAATGAAGCTCGGCGAGTCTCTGGGAATGCAAATCTGTATTTATCCCGCAACGAAATGAATCAAATAGAAAATTAAGGAGGAGTTGGAAATAATAATTGTCCACTTCCCTCTATAGCAAAGCGGGAGACATAATAATGAAGTAAAGAGGTCTTAACCTCTGGCGTATAAGCCTGTAGTGACTTTGAATTTAACTTATGACGCAATTGTAACCTACATGTTTTACGTATATTGCTTATGTAAGTTGGTGCACTACTATTGAACCCGTACAACTTTTATCCGTGTAGCCATGCCTTTATACTTAGGGTCTTATTCATAATAAAACGCTTATCGAAGGTATAAACCTTCATTAGTTAAAACGTATTTTAAGCCTATCGAACGTTCAATAAAATTCTTTATTCATAATCGTTTGATAAAGCTCCGATAACTAAAATAGGTTTATCATACACAAAGTTGTCAGTTTACAGAAAATGATTGATTGATTGAATGATTTTAATATGGTTTGTCTCTGGAAAGACTGGAAACAAACTAAATAAAAAGAAAATTGACGGAGTTTTGGCGGGGATTCTGATAGGGCGGTGGCTCTCTTGATTTAATTATTTCCTAAACTAGTTTAAAGTTGTGTTTGTTGTATAAACGTGGTGTGGTTTTGTGCAATAATCATTTACGATAATGAATAGCGTATGAAATAGGGAATTTAGGTGATTTTTGATCAAGGGTATTGATCGACCTTGTGCTTTCGTTCCGCTTGAAGAAAGTCTTCTAAGAAGCATTGAACTGAAAGGAATTAACACCAAAACTCCAACAAGACCTTGAAATGGGCCACACCCCCGTTTCATCGTTCTTGGAATATAAGAAAAGAATATAACTAATGACTTGGCAGCATGGTCTCTGACCTTAGCCGGTTCCTTAAGGAACAAACAAACAAAAAAAAGAAAATTGACATCTCATCAATGTCAAATGTCAAGAAAGGTAAACAAACAGGAGTTATAAAATTCCACAAGACCTTGAAATTGACCACGCCGCGCCGCTGCGCTGATATTCCGTCGTTCTTGGGAAGAGTTGAAAATATATAATATAGTACTTGTCATTGGCGAAATGTATAATAGGGCGAAGCCGTTATAAATAAAGAAAAAGATATAAATTAAAAAAATGACTTTAGACGTAAAATAAACGTCAATTATGAAACAGCTGACCGATGTCGGCCATGTTTTTCACTATCGAACGCTTAAAAATAGGTTTATAGAAGGGTTATAGCTTCTATAAAATAGTGACACTTTATAGGAGAGTTAATGAGCGTTTTAGCGTTATTGAACGATTATGAATAACAATTTTTATCAATCATCTAATAACGGCCTTATGAAGCTCCGATAACTTATTATAAATAAGACCATTACACGATATCCGTAAAATAAAAGTAAAGGGCGGTTTACATTTTCAGTTGTGAGATCTAAACAGGTGACCGCGAAATATCTGCTTTGTATGTAACTAATAGTCTGTTTCGAAATGCGCGACGGAGACAAGAGACCGTGAAGCACGACGAAAGAGACACATCTACTTTGGATGTAATTACTTATATCGTTCCGTTTTGAGGGATGCGACCGACACAGGTGAGCGTGACCCGCGACCGTTTCCATACAATTTCATACAAATCATACATACATACGCATTCACACCTTTAATCCCTGAAGTGGTAGGCAGAGGTATTTCCGTCCCATGATGTGATAGGGGGCGAACCTACCGCCATAACGGGCACAATTCCAGACTCCGAGCCAATACTGAGCATTTTCGTAATAGAAAAACCCATTATCACTTTTACCCGACCCAGGGATCGAACCCGAGACCACAGCGTCAGCCTCAGTCGTAAGTCGTAACGCGTACGCATTACAACTGCGGCACCGAGGCAGTCATACACATCGTATGGAAAAAGTCGCGTGTCGTAATCTCATGTCTCTGTCACGCGCCTCAAATTCTATCTTTAATATTTGAGGCAGCCAGTCCACGGGTAAAAGCACACAGTTAGTTTGACCTACTTATGAGTCAGGCTATGGAGGTAAAACCTCGCAATTCTTATCATGGGAAACTCCGAGTACAGCTTGGTTTGTTTATCTTATCACATAGTTACTTAAAACTAGTCCCATATTGGTTGAAATTCGACCTCTATAATCATATATTTTTTGTTCTATAACGTACTATAAAATCATTTTGAATTAATGTTTTTTTATTTGCCTGAATGATGAAGTTGCCAGATGGCAAACGCGACGCCTGCCCTTAAACAGTTGCTACATCATACATTAAATATATTCTTAAAATACATACATACATAGGCACTCACGCCTGTAATCCCCAAAGGGGTAGGCAGAGGTGTAACCAGTACATTCAAAATATAATTAATATAATAATAATAGTATATTCATAATCCATTACCTTTTTTACGAATAAACAATTTTTAATATAATATATTTTACATAACAGCACAAAATGAAAACCAGTCATGCATAGCGCAGCTGTCAAACATACAAAATTACCAATTTCATTTTTTTCGATTTTTCGGCTGTTCCTGTTGATTTTTCCTAAACCACCCCAGTATTGGTTGAGGCGAACAAAAGAAAAAATAGACAAATCGGTCGAGCCATTCACGAGACTAACGCACGACAATTGATTTATATAAAGGATATTTGTAAAAAGCATGTTGCGCCGATCCCACTGCGAGTGGGATAAGGGTAGATGGAAGAAGGTTCAAATCAGTCCACCTGGTTAGATGCTACGATGCCATACAGACACAAGAGACAAGGGAGAGAGTTAACACACTTCTTTTTTGTTGGTGGTAAAATATATAAGCATACAGACACGAAAGACAAAGGGGTCAAACTTTTAACACCCTTTTTTTGTCGGTGGTAAAATATATAAAACGACATTACAAAATTAAATTCTACTCAATTCATATTTATCAATACTGCATGCCAATGTTTATATGTTATATAACATAAAGATATTATGACACACAATACGTTTATGTGGGTCAGCACAAATCGCGTGTGTGCATGTGTGTCTGTGCATCATCGCGTATTCTTCTTTTATTTCGGTGCAAAGTGTTATAAAAATAAAAATGTTTATTTTGGCACATTCACATGAATAATTATAGCGTGTAGGCAACGTGTCAACATGGGCGGAATAAAAAATTCGCTTTTCTTATAACACAAGCCAACAAACGAGCAGCCGGGTCATCTGATAATATGAACACTCACAATACCCACCTTAATAAAGAATAATTGGGAAAAGGTAGGGATATGGATCTCCATACTCACCGTAATAAATAAATGCAACAGAAAGCTTACTTTACGCCGTCGGTTTTCATTGAGGCAACGTGTACCCCGTCTACAACGTCAAACCTTATTTATTAAATATTTTCAACCGACTTCAAAAAAGGAGGAAGGAGGTCCTCAGTACGGCGCGTTTTTTTTGTTTTGGTTTTTTTATGTATGGACATCGATTTCTCCGCCTATTAATTATGGACCGAATTTCTCTCCATAGAGCTTAGCTGCGATGTGGTCCCATATAAATTTGATTTAGGATTTTGTTTAGGTCTCATACGCACTACAGTAAAGAATGGTTACGAGTTCTAGTAGGTCTCAATTGCAATGGTTAATCTTTGAAAATACCACGCATCAAACGTGTTAAAGGTTGTATTTGTTTTCAGTACTACCAAAATGTCAATTTGATGTCGTCATCGAAATAAGCTGACAAGAAACGTAAATCAAGCAAATAATTTACCCCACCAATACTCTGTGCAAGGGGCGGGGGGCGGTGTTATAAAAGTCTGTGCATAATAATCTCTAGTTGACACTTGATACGTCTATTTTTCTGCGCGCTGCAGAAAGTCGTATCTCGATCTAGAAATTTAATATTTAGACATTAACTTTTATGAAATGAAGTTGATTTTGAACGTTCATTAATTTTTGTTGCGTGTATGAGTGTTACGTGTGATTTACCTTCGCATGTGTAAGTAAGTGGAGCCGTATTTTTTGACAGATTCATATGAGAGTTATCGTTCTAGTTATCTTATATCGATGGATGTCGTTAACAATTGCTTGTTATAATAAATAACTTTAACCGACAGTGGTGTAATCTACCCTTAATGGGTATACGTATTTATGGCTTAAAGACAGGATGTTAGAGGAGCGCTTCTGAAGCCGAAACGTTAGTAATACACTACATTTACAAGGTGGTAGGTCCCTCGTATGCGAGAGGCCGTCTGGATTGGTACCATCGCTTTGTATATTTCTACCGCCAAGCAGCAGTGTGTAAGCACTGTTGTGTTCAGGTTTGAAGGACATTGAAGCCAGTGAAATTACTGGGTATTATGAGACTTAACATCTTATGTCTCGGGTTGACGGGCGCAGTTCAACGCCATGCAGTGCTTTGTAATGCAAAGTTCTGTGTGGTTTTGCTTCTGTTCATAGGCAGGCGTGGCGCTTACCATCAGACGAGCGACCTGCTCGTTTCGTCACTGAAGCTAATAAAACAAACCATTACATAAACGGAAAACGTTATTCCTTTGCTGTTTACTTGCCATTTTGGAAACGTAAGCCCGCAATGTAAAGCGTACTAATGATAAACACTGGATCAAAGGCCGCAGTAGTACAATAAATAGTCAGTAGGTACTTCGCGCCACGCGCCGCACCGCACTGTTGATCCCGAGCGTCAACTGATTTGTCTAACGGTTTTACACTGCGTTGTTAAGAGAAATACGATTTTAATTATCTGAACAAAACGTCATTGTATTTATTGGTCCAAACAAGACAGTGCGTGAAAAATATTTTATAATAAAAATATGTACATTTATTTCGCGTTTTTTTTAGTGGTACCATGTCAGTAATCACCAGCTCAGCACTGTCATCTGTCTTCATTTTTATAAGCGTTTACTTACGTACAAGTTGTTTAACTCTTCAAAAGATCAGGCCTTGTGCTCTGATATCGCAACTTACCTTTAATCTTCGAACGAGCTCATCGGGTCCTAGGTCATCGGTGATTGGGCGGCAGCCTTGCGGGTACACTATTTCCGCCATGCTGCCAATCTAAAATAAAGAAAACAACATGTTTAATACTCGGTAGGTACCTTAATTGAGCATCCTCCGTAGTGAGACCATTGGATATCCAGTATTTAAGCCTTAAATACTGAATATCCAATGGTCTCAATAAGGAGGATGCTCTTAAATACTGGATATCCAATGGTCTCACTTCGGAGGATGCTCAAGATAGGCCAAAATGGAAACGACTTAATAGATATGTGGATCCTAGCACTAAGCCGGGATAGCGTCAGGCAGAAAGAAGGATGAAGAATACTAGGTTTTTTATAGGATAAACAGGCAAACAAGCAAGTGGATCACCCGGTGGTAAGTGATCTCCAATGTCCATGTACACCTACAATATCAGAAAAATCATGCGTCACTTTGCCGACTTTAAAGGAGAGGGATTAGGAAGAGGAGGGGATTTGGGCCTCCGGATATCTCACCCACCGTACAAAACGCAACAGCAAATTGCTATTCACGTCGGTTTTCAGAGACAGTTGTAACAGCCGGCACATTCATGCTGTAGACAAAACTGTCCACAGCGTGGCTCTAGTAAGTATAATAATAAACCCTTGTATAAACCCTTATTTGGAATACAATAAAAAACGAAATATTTCATAAATATTACTGTTTTAATACATAAGTTAAAAATATATTCTGCAGAGTAAAATAGGTACCTACTTCTTTTGTATATTTTACTTAATTATTTTATGTAAATTAATAACCATAATTATAATTAAATGAATGTTAATTGTAAAACATATTACCCATGATATTTATTTTATATATAATTATAAAATAATTATAAGCAATATTTGCGCTCAATTTCACAGTCGTATCCCCTTCCATAAAAAAGTTGCGTACAACGGACAAACCCCTCTTTAACCCCCTTAAAATGTAAATTTGAAAAAATCCGTTCTTAGCTGCCGTCTACATTACACAAACTATCATCTGACCAAATTTCATGATCCCAGCTTCAGTAGTCTGCCAACCCGCATTAGGCCAGCGTGGTGGACTAAGGTCTAACCCCTCTCATTCAGTAGAGGAGGCCCGTGCCCAGCAGTGGGACATGAATATACAGGGCTGGTAAAAAAATAATAAGGACATAATATTATTTGTATGGCCCCATGGCAAAACATAGAGGACCAAATTGTTTAATTTTATCCATGTTACCTATGTTTACAAATAATTGTTTCTGATTCTTTAACACAAAATAACGTTACGATTTTGGTAATTTTACCAGTAAATATTTCGTTACGGTCTTCCCCGATTCTGTATCAAAAAGACACAGAACTTGAAATAATTAATGTTTTTGTTTTTATGGTTTATGTGTGTTAATCATACACAATATAATATATTGGGAATCCCAATGTGGCCACCACATTGTGGTGGTTTGATAAGTGTATGTGCGGTCATTATCAAAGTATTATTTTACCAAGTGATAATTGCCGCATATGCGAAGCTGTCTAAGTTGTCTAAGCATTGTTGTGTTTCGGTTTGAAGGACACTGAAACCAGTGAAATTACTGTGCTTAATGAAACTTAACATCTTATGTCTCAGGATGACGAGCAGTCCCATGCCATGCAGTGCTTTGTAATTCATGGTTCCATGTGATGTTTCTTCTGTTTATGGGCAGGCGTGGCACTTACTAGAACTTAACTAGAACGGTAACTCTCATATGAATCTGCCTAAAAATCCACTCTACTTACTTACACATGCAAAGGTAAAATCACACGTAACACTCATACACACAACAAAAATTTATGAACATTCAAAATCAATTTTTTTTCATAAAAGTTAATGTCTAAATATTAAGTTTCTAGATCGAGATACGACATTCTGCACCGCGCAAAAATTTGACGTATCAAGTGTCAACTAGAGATTATTATGCACAGAATTTTATAGCCCCGCCCCCTTGCACTGAGTGTTGGTGGGGTGATTTTTATGCTTGAGTTATGTTTCTTGTCATCTCTTATTTCGAAGGTAATTCTAGTAGTGACATCAAACGCAAAAATAAAATAATATTATATTATTATTGCCTCATTGGTCTAGTGATAGCATAGTTATGCTGACAAACCAGTGAGGTCCTGGATTCAAATCACAGGTCAGGCAATAAAAAATTGCATTTAAGTTTCACACATGAGTTGTTTGGGGTTGGAATTTGTGCCAGATACAGCAATATGCTCACCCCCTATCACATCATTGTACGAAAATAAGCTTGGCAAACTTTGCAGCACTATTTATATGTCTGTCTACCCATTGCCCATCTGCCCATTGGGGATACATACTTGGATTTATGATATATGTGAAAACTATGTACATAATAAAAACTATTTTGTTGTACTTACTATGAAAATTAAGAAACGAAAATACACCATGAACAATGATTTGGCATATATTTTATATCAGAATAAATATTTATGTGTCAATGTGGCATCCCAAAGTCCATATTGGTTAAATTCCTTGAAGTAACTTATTTCTAACATAATACAACAGAATGTAAGCACTGTTGTGTTCAGGACATTAATGCCAGTGAAAATCATTTTATATTGTATTGTATTGTATTTATGGTCGGGACGTCTGCTAGTTGCACAGTTGGGTCTTGTCTTAGAATAGTGAATGTAATTTCATTAAATATTTTGTAACTTAAGTTCTGACTTCTGAGTGGCGATATAACTGCCTATGGGCAGGCATATTTCTTCATTAATGAATTGCTTGTCTAGAACTGACTAGACAAGTAAGTAATAACCTAATTTCACAAAAGTACCAAGATTACTGAAGCTCCATTCTTATGAGGAACAAGAGGAACGATAAGATGTTGAAACTTACAACTATAAAAGATCACAGGGCTCACAATGACTTCATTGTAACATACAAGATCTCAAATGGACATTATGATATCATGGATTCCCAATCTATTCACATGTAATATCAATGTTCATCTCAGAGGCCACCATACTAAATTGACTACCATCCATTCTAATTAACACTTCCCAAATAACAGAGTGGTTAGAATGTGGAACAAGCTCCCCGAGGATACGGTTTCTGCTCAAAATATTAACATATTAAAGAACAGACTTGACAGATACATCTAGAACTCAACTGAGAGTATTTAATGAAGATACCAACTGGATATAGGCAAATATCAGGTGTTACAACTGCCTGCCTGATAAATACCAATAATAATAATAACTGTTAACATCCCCAAAGCGACGTCAATCAGAAAAATATCTGTAAATTTAACAGATTTTCATCGAACATAGCCAAAAACCAATCCCTTTCCTTAAAGGTCGGCTACACGCCCATGATTCTTTTGGTGTGGGTATACATGGCGGGTGGAGATCACTTACCATCAGATGACCCACTTGTTCGTTGCTGACCTATGCCATAAAAAAAACTAATAAATTACCTTTCATACAAAAAAAGCACATTAAAATCGGTCCATTTTATCACAAGCTATAGTGCTACACACATCCACAGTCAAAGACAAAGGTGTCAAACTTACAACCCTCTTTTCATCAGGGGTTAAAAAAGTTTGTAGGATCAACTTTATATGCAATAGACCATCTTATTTTTAGGGTTTGCAGGCACAGTTCACGTGTGCAGTATTTTGTGATTCAACATTTTCAATGGTGTCACTTCTGTTTATGAGCAAGCATGTTGCTTACTCATCTGGATGAGATGTGATTGAATGAATTGAATTTGAATGAATTCAGTGTGATAAAATCAAGACATTATTAACAATTCTTTTATACCGTTGGTAATTAGACACCCTTGCATTGACATTGTAACATATTGCCATGCAATCCTGAGCTAGGTATTACAGATATTAGGATAGTTTTGCTTTAGAGTCAAATGTTTTAATCCCCAAAAAAAGAGGGATGTTATAAGTTTGCCCCTTTATCTGTCTGTGGATGTATGTGAGTGTGTCTATGGCACCTAAATATATAAGACAATATAATAGAAAAGCTTTTTTATCAAGATGGTTACCTTTGAAGAAAACTGTTTAAATTACAGAATTAGAATAACTACTTACAGAAACAAAGTACATTTTAAGCCGTTCAATTGGAGCCATATATGACTCCAAACTACGATCACGCTTATTACGAAATAAGCAAATACCACCATATTATGTTTTTGATCCTTGCAAGGTGGTAGGTCCCTCGTTTGCGAGAGACCGGCTGGGTTGGTACCACCGCTTTGTCTATTTCTGCCGCCAAGCAACAGTGTGTAAGCACTGTTGTGTTCCGGTGTGAAGGATATTGAAGCCAGTGTAATTACTGGACATTATGAGACTTAACACCTTATGTATCAGGGTGACGAGCGCAGTCCAGTGTCATGCAGTGCTTTATTTAAAGTTCTGTGTGGCGTTGCTTCTGTTTATAGGCAGGCGTGGCGCTTACCATCAGGCGAGCGACATGCTCGTCTCGTCATTCAATCTAATAAAAAAAATAAAAAAAACAATGTATGAGACACATTTTGCTCATCTACAAATTTATTTTGCATTTGTGTGAGTGACGATGCAAGTAAACACATCACACTTAACGAATTTTCAGGTTACGATTGTCAGTATGAGTTGTTAGAACATCTACCTTCTGTAAGTAGTATTCTAAGGTTACAAATGTTTTCCTGATTTGGGGGGTTTTCAACAGTTAAGTTATAAATTAATGCAAAGAGTATGCATTGTGCATTACTCTTTATTGTAATATTTTTAATCAATATGTTTTCTATTAGCGATTAAGAGATTATATCATTTATATGTACATTAAAATTTTAATTTCATATTCATAATGTAAGATACATTCAATAATAGACAAAGTATGTACCTAATAGAAATTGTAAGGGAATACATAAAAAAACTGTTTTTTATTTTCATAATTTAACAAGTATGGGCTGGTCTTCATACAATATCAAGCTGGGTAAAAGGTGGCAATCTTTTTCTTTAGGGAGAATCTATCTTGTCATAAAAACTTGGTCTTATTATGGGGACAAGCAAAGAGAACATAACTAGCACAAGTATGTTACAGAAAATAAAAATTAGATTTTTCGTATTCCAATTTCAAAAGCTCGACTGAAGCTGAACATTTTCAACTTGCAATAGCATCATGACGATTAATTGAATGAATTACATTCATAAGAATATCACAAAATAAGCAGAAGCTCAATTCATCGATTTGCATGCACTTGGACCAATAACAAGCTTATCAAACAAATCTTTATTGATTACCACCACGAAAAACATTGTACGCTACGTGTACTCAAAACAAAGTGAAATATACACGCCTGTGTTTTAGAGAACTATCGTTGTCAAACATTCTACTCGCATGTCTACACGATTCCTTTGCACGATTCAAAAAAGTGAAAACAGTCCAAATGCGGCGCCCCGATGTGATACTCGCACTCGTGGTTTACTTACAATAGGATTATGCATGAATTATGGCAGATATTTTTTTTACATTTGTAAGCAAACAGAACCAAACTCATGAGGTTAATGTATGTTTGTAACACGGTATAATTCCAAAATAAACCATATTTTTGCACTTTAACGCCGTGAAAACGCGTAATAATACCGATAATAGCCAAAATACTCACAACAAGTCATAGACGTGGGGCCGAGATCACGTCCCTGTGTTTACTATATCACCACAAAATCACAAAATCTTAAGAATGGTTCACTGAAATAACTTAATAGTATCATCAAAACGTCACTGGAATACAAAACATTAGGTGTTACAAATGTCCTATTGATCTAAATACATAGGAAATGTATCTTGATACAATTTTTTATCAATCCTATGTGGACGCCAAACTGCGGGAAAAACTACACCGAAGTTAGCGACATTTCACAGCGTTTCAAGGTCATTCTGTAGTCTATGGACTGTAGACGTGTCTATGCTTGTTTGTTGTCTATTCTTTTTAAAGGAATGTTGGATGATGGATCCTTGGATCTTCAGAAAATAAAATGTATATTTTATTTATGCTTAATTCGAAAATAAATTACACTAAAATTATTTTTTTATTCACGATGCAAGAATGCGTTTTTTAGGATTCACAAACTATTATTATAAAACACTTCTCTATTTAGTTAAAGAGGGCAACTTTGTCATGATTTATTCGATAATAAAAATTAAAAAGGAGGAGCTGTTAAAAGTAGGTATGTACCACCAACTTAATACACGCTTAATACCAACTCCAATTTGCCACATCTTTTTCATAATAATTAAATAAAATAAAAAATAAGAGAGGGTAATAAAAATAAAACCAGAAGGTATCGATATCGTAATATAATTATAAGTCTACAATTTATTATTCTGATATCAATTAGGTAAGTAATGTAAGTTTCTAATTTAGACAAAAATAAAAGCAGTTCTACATATTTATATCATTAGAGTGCTGACATTACATAATTTTTGTTCAGAAAACATTATTTTTGCATAGCAAATAGTTGCGCTGGCAAATTATTATTATTTATTCAAACAAATTATGAACCATACATACTCAACTATATAGAAAAAATATAACAGTTGGACGAAGTCATTCTCGTTCAAGAACGGTAACGTGACACCACCGACGGCTGCCACTAGTTTTCTAGTTACTAAGTAGGTAATAATAATTATAGTAAAGGCGTACACAAAAATGTTACCATACAATTGAACTTCCGAATCAAATAAAACTCTGCCCAAGTTTCTTTTACCATTTCTTAGAAATACAAAATATACTCTACGATTATCATTAAATCTATTATTGAATTTATTTCGCTCACACACATCATGAGATCTATGATACAAGTTATATTACAACACATAAAAATACAAGCCATCACATTGCAGAACAGTTTGTCTTGATAATAGCGACAATTACAATAAAGCAAAGCAAAAATGTTACCAAGGCCTTACTTATTACCAGCAAACAATCTTAATTTTCAAGCCAAAGCTAAATATGAACGTATCCAAGGAGAGAGGCAACAACAGATCTTTGAGTGAGGTCCCATAAATGCCTTAAATTTTAGAGCCAATGCAAACTTGCTACTTTTGATCATCGGTAATTGGGGATTTAGCTGCTTTTTGCTCGATGCCGGGTCCGAACGCTCTAATACACACAGATAAACTTCCGTAGCTAGTCGCCTAAACGCGATGCAGCATCGATACAGCCGCAAATTCACTGATATGAAAGTATCGTGTGATAGGGCCCATATCACGCCCGCGCCATGTTACTATTTCAAATTATGTTGAGTAAATTAATTATTGCTCGAAATCCCCATCAGGCGTCTACACATAGAGAACTTAGTGCAACATCAAACCATTAGTTGGCTTGTTGGACAATTATGTGGGAGAGGCATAATTTTGTTCGCATAAGGCACAAATCATATATTTTTTTAAACAGATTAAAGCCACATCGCATCGTAGCGTGCGTTGACTGTTAATTTGGATACGTCCAACAAATAGCACAACTTTGGACTTTCAAATACATGTTTGCAGATAACATAACATTTATTTATCGTACCTAACCGGCATATTTAATTGTTAACTAATCTAATTCGAGTTTTCTAAAGGAACCAGCGGTCGAATGTATGTCTTGAGTAAGATCGTTTTTCTCCAAAGCGTAAAGGTCGATGCTCAAGTCATCTAAAGCGAGAAGTGCGTCTCTATGCTTCAGAAGATTCCGTTTGAGTTCTTCTATCATGTCTTTTAAAGGGACGGTTCCTCCGTACTCTTTAGGCAGAATAGCTGGATCCACGTGCTTAGTTAGGTCATCACATGCTCGATGGAACTATAAAAAAAATACACATAATAATTAAGAATACTTATAATATGAGTGGTAGAGCCACGCTGTAGACACTTTTGTCTACAGCATGTATGGGTCGGCTCGTCCGGGTCATTTCCACTGTCTCACAGAAAACCGGCGTAAAGTAGCAGCTTGCTGCTGCGTTTCGTATGGTGAGTGAGATATCCGGAAGCCCAAACCTCCTCCCCTTCCCAATTCCTTAATTATCCCTTTCCTTTAAGGTCGGCAACGCACCCATAACTCTTTTGGTATTCTGGGTATACATGGGCGGTGGAGATCACTTACGATCAGGTGACCCACTTGCTCGTTTGCCGGTCAATGACATAAAAAAAACATATGAACCAGGAATAATTTCTTAGGATGTCCTTACACAGTCGGAATATTTGTCTAAATTATCGGACTTCCGAAAGACCGGAATCTCTTATAGGTATTTTCTTCGTGTGTTTAACGAGACAGACAAGTAGGGTTTATGCTTTGTTAGCTAACAGAATCGCTATTACATACTGATTAAGTACTATACCAGCATTTAATTTCTTTAGATTAAAGCTATTATAACGACAATATGTTTCTGATAATGTTTCATAATGATTTAAATATTGGGGTCTTACCATAACACGATCCTTTAGTTTATCACTGAGCAAAGACACAGCAAACTCGAAGAAACGGACGCCATATTGGGGTATGTTTACAAAGTGAGTACATTTGTGACGCATAGGTGTGGAGTTCTGAAAAAAAAAATACTTTGAAAATGGAATGGTTTGTTTTTGTTATGAATTTGAAGATACGGCATTAATGATTGGATATTATTGGGGTTGAGCCCTCTACATCAACATTAGATAATATTATGTGAGATCATTTTTTTTAATGCACGCAGCAGTCACATACACACTCCTGACACCATACTAGTTAACCTTTGTCATGGTTATCAGGAATTACGAGGGAAATGCGATCCCACAATATGCAGACCCGAAACAAATATTCGTGAATCACACAAGCATTTGTCTCGGTGCGAGAATCGAACTCACGGCATGTCGCTTCGCAGCCGGCAATTCACCCGCTACGCCATGGAGGCTGTTAAATAGTACAATAATAATATATTCTACAGTGCTTCGTCAGGCAATAGTTGCACTATCATGGAATAGACTTACACCATCACAACTGTCTCACCTGTATACAGTGTAGCATGAGACGCACGTCGGTGAGCGACCACAGACTGACGTGCGGCATCTGCATGCCAGCCTCGTCGTTGACGTGCGTATAGCCGAGGAGCTGCGACCGCGGCTCGTCCAGTAACAGCTCCACTATCATGGAATAGACTTACACCATCACAACTGTCTCACCTGTATACAGTGCAGCATGAGACGCACGTCGGTGAGCGACCACAGACTGACGTGCGGCATCTGCATGCCAGCCTCGTCGTTGACGTGCGTATAGCCGAGCAGCTGCGACCGCGGCTCGTCCAGTAACAGCTCCACTATCATGGAGTGGACCCGCGCCATCACGCAACTGTCATAGAGATGGGGGTCGAAACGGCCTGCGAAAAAAATATTTTTACCTAAAATGAGTGTACGGAACATACAAACGTCTATTTTATACCAATACCGTGAATAAAAATGTTTGAAAGGAAGTAATGATTGAGTATTAATTCAATGGCGAGTCGGTAGGTCAATAACTGAACGTTTTTCAACACATCCAAGTTTCTTCTCGTATTTCTTTGGAAATTAGGTGACCCACTACCTATTCTTCCTCTACTACTTATTAAAAAATAAAAATAATTATATGCAAATTAGTGCTAACTACTCACCCATACAAGACAGAACCACCCTTCGTCCTTCAGCATCCCGTTTAGGAAGGGGTACCAAATACCCAGCTTCAATAACAGCAGCTATCTTCGGATCCAGAGGATCAAGCTTCTGGAACCAGTGCGGGTACAACTGTCTGATAGTGAGATACCGCTCCAGCATCGAGCACGCTTGTGGGATGGAATATTTCTTGGTGCGAAGGAAGCGGAGTAAGAAGGGTGCGTCTAGAAACAAAAATAAATTATGGCAGCACATTTGAATATTCATATAGGCACATATTGGTCAAAGCAAAAGGATTTTTTTTTTGTTTGAGTGCATTTCATAATAATATTTATATTGAGCTAGTAGATTTATATATTTTTATGTGCTCGGCGAAAATCCATCTTTTTTTGGCATAGGTCGGCAAACGAGCAAGTTGGTCACCTGATGGTAAGTGATCTCACAGCCCATGTATACCCACAATACCAGAATCATGGGCGCGTTGCCGACCTTAAAAGAAAAGGGATAATTAAGGAATTGTGAAGGAGAGGGGGATTTGGGCCTCCGGATATCTCACTCGCCGTACGAAACGCAGCAGCAAGCCGCTACTTGACGTCGGTTTTCTGTGAGACAGTGGTAACGACTCGGTCGATCCGGCCAATTCCTGCTGTAGACAAAATTGCCTACAGCGTGGCTCTACCACTCAAAAGGTATTTTACGGATACCTTCTCAGCCCGGAGGTAGAGGGATGGTTATGCCGGACTCACTTGCCATCCGACCTAGAATACATCGAGTAACTACTGGATCGGGGCTCTAACCAATTTTCCTATGCCGGTGTACCCCGCGGTGGTCGCCTGCGACGCAAATAGGATCATTCCGGGGTTACTTAATTTCTCTGGATTGCTGTCGGTACCATTACTGCGCTATGCCTTAGTGGCCCATCTACTTTAGAGCCTGGGAATCCCCTCAAAATCTGGGAGTCCTCAGCGTCTACGGCAGCACGAAGGTTTTGTACTGCCGTTCTTCTTGAAGTCACATCAAGAAAATGTTCGAAGACCGCACATCGCCCGCTGTACGGCGGACTCGTAGATGAACGTGAAACTTACTCATTAAATATTTGCGTACATACGAAATGACAAATTCGAAAATGTAAGCAATCAGCAACCCTATGGATAAAGCAAAGAATTCAATGATCCGTCACCACTCAGGTGTAAAGATACAACCATGTATTTAATTGTTCTGAATAAATCAATCGATCTACAATCTGACAATCAGCATTTCATGCATAAATTGCCCATAGCATCGCAATGAGTAACGTATTCCAAAGTTTCCCACATAAAATATTCCACAGAACCAATACTAGGGCACGTACAGATGTACGGACGGACGGACGGATAGACTATTTACATTTAATGTGACATGAATTATAAGTCAAGATTGCCATGGAGTTAAGCGCACTGGAAATATCTATAAAACATTTAGTCAGTAAGATATTTTTAACACAATATATAGTATAGCTTAAGTTCTTGGCAGTTTGCAGGAGTACTTATAAATTATCAAATAATATGAAGATCAACCTTAACTGGCCTTATCTATTAGGAACTAGAATGAGAAAGTCGCTAAAATCAATCTATTGAAATACCATTCTCTTACTCCCTCAAAGATCACCCGATATTATCTCTAAAACGACTAAAGCCAGGATCATGAAACTTGGTCAGATGATAGTTTGTGTAATGTAAGGGTCTTTTAAGAAAGGGTTTTTGGAAATTTACATTTTAAAAAGGGGTTGAAAGGTGGGTGGAACTTTTTTTAAAACACGGGAGCACAGCAGTAATATGCACCCGGATGATACCGCGTGAAACAACTAACTTACCTATAAATTTTATTATAGTCTCTCTAAGGTGCAATCAAAATCATCGCTTTACTCAATTTATAATGCATTAGCGCATCATCTTCAATAAAAAAAATTGTAGTCGCTTACCAGTCCTACATTTCTTGATAGCTGGGTGCTTCTCAATAAAATGCCTCATTTGCTCCAAAGCTTGTTCCCTCAACGCGGGCTCTTCCCTCAGTTCCATCCTGGCTTTCTCCCTGAGCTCTGGGGGCAATTCCCCCGTCTCTCGCTCCTTAGCTTCCAGGATCTGGCTCCGCTCATCATCGGTGAGGCGTGGCGAGTCTATAATATCCGGTTTGGGCTCATGCTCTCTACGACATTCTTCAGGCTGGAGGACTGTGGTTGCCATTGTTTATCTGAAACGAAAGAGACGACTATGATACGATGATTTGGACTATTAAAGTTTTAAATTGTAATTAATTGCAATATTACTGGAATATTCTTCTTCCACCTTATCCCATTCGCAGAGGGGTCGGCGTAACAGATTTAACTTGTAGTTTTTACTACCGGCCGCCTCTCTGACGTCAATCCCTCTGGGGAGAAAACACCCAGACCCGGAACCAAATACTTGTGGATCACACAAACATTTTGTCTCGGTGCGGGAATCAAACCCACCGCCTCTCGCTTCACAGCCGGCTATTCGCCCACTGCGCCACGGAGGCTGTCAATAACTGGAATATTCATTCCCAAAAAGATACAGTGGGACTTCAGCCCCCAATATTTTACCGGATCCTGCTACAAATTAACGTTTTTGCGAATAATAATAATTACATTATAACATAGGTATTAACTATATAAAGACTTCCATAGTTAATAAATGTCTTGATACACATGATACATCATACAAGTCAACCTAGTGTGGGTTCAGGATTAAATTAATGTGTGTAACGTTAGGTGTGGAATGTGTAGGTAGTAGGGTGTAATAAATCTAAGATCCTTAAATAAGATCAATGAATATACCAATAATTTAAAATCAGCACACTGTGCCACCTAAAATTTGTCAGAAGCGTAATAGCAACTAGTGATTATAGTGAAGAATTACTTTCAATCCTCAATTTTTTTATAATTGTTCAACCAGTCATTTGCACTATGGGTGTTCACCGAGCCACCTGTCAATGAACACGTATAATCTTTGTTCATTCAGGTCCGTCAAACATAAATGTTAATGCATTATTAAAAATCTACACTCAGACTCCATAAAAGCAGTGCAGCGCGCACCAAGTTCCCCGCGTTGAATTCTAATGATTTTCTCACGTGTCTGTGTTCCTTGTTAATATATTCCATAGACAAAGCTAAGTGCTTTTGGTGATAGGTACATTTATAAGGCAGTACAATGTTGATTGTACTTCCATAAAATCTTATCTAAAAAATTCCAACGCTTTTGATGTTAGGTACCTACGTAGGATATTGAAGAGATCTGAAGACATCTTAAGAGGGTCATACTGATATCAATTCAGAATACTCTCAGGATACCCCGGGACCGACCCACTTGCGCCGAAGGCTACTGCGATAGTCGATAGGTAGCTAAGTACGCTGTCCAAAAGATTTTTTTGTGACAGATAAGATCACATGATACCTAAAGATAACTGTGTCGTTAGGCTGAAGAAACCCGGTATAACCATCCCTTCTCACCCGAGATTGGAAAGGTTTCCGTAAATGGGATTTTCCCCGCGGGAAAAAAGATATTAAAAAGATGATTGAGGCAATGCCATCTTTACAAATCGCAAGATTAAATGTATTATTTTACGATGTGTTCTACTCATTTCTTTTGGCTTTGAGTAGCATAAGCCGCGAATAATAAAATTAAACTTAAGTAAATACTGCGTCATGCGTGCTAATTTTATACAATTTAAAGAGATACATAATAACTTCCTAGAAGGTTTATCGTATTTAAAAACATTTCTCTGCCTCCACGTAATTTCCTGTCGGCCAGACATATTGCGCCGGTATGCCTTATGGATATTTCTTTAAGGCTGTAACTAAGGCTAAATCGTAAAAATTCCGTTGGATTACCATACAGTTTATTTCGAGAAATCTGTCAAACCAATCTCTGTAAAAAAAAATATGTGTAATATAGCTTTATCACGGAACTTACTGTCGAAGTAGGCTTTGTTTAAGTACGTACAATTTATGTTAAAAAAAAGGTTTAATTAGGCACTGCTATTTTGTAATCTTTGACGCGAAATTTCTTGTTAATCGATATAAATTTCGGTAACGATTGAATTGAATCCATAACTAAAATATATACTTTTATTATGATTCAACATTGTAAAGTAAAGGTGAAGTAAGAAATAAAAAATATTATAAACACTGCCACCGCGTTGCATTTGTGTCGCGCGAAAACTTTATACCGGTAGATTTTTTATGACGCAAATCGTCAAGGTCATTGGCGTAAGGTACAGCCTTAATGGTTTTTACTTTTTAAATGTCATGACGGGTCAAGGCAAATACTTGGTAGAATGTCCGTTTAGTTGAACAACCTCTGAGTTCCAGCTATTGTATTTAAAATGCTAAAGACATGATATAATATTGATTTGTTTCGTGAAACCATAAACATTACAATAACTATTATGTTTATGATGGTATTGAGCTGCACATATTTTTAGGCAAAAGCTATAGATGTAAAGAGTATTATAAGGTACCCTTAGACTGCCTTGGAGAATTGAACACTGAAAAAAGATTGACGAAACAAAATGTTTTTTTTCCATTTTATGCTTTGGCGATATACCATTAAATTGAAAGAAACTGTAATTGGCCAAGCTTTGCCCTTTTTGCAGTAAACGCAGTCGCGGTTCCAGGAATATGCTAAATACAGGTCATTTTGGTCCGTGTTTTTTACCCGAACCCGAGACCTCCGCACAGAATTCATACCGCGTACGCGTTACAACAGCGGCACCGAGGCAAATACAGAGTACCTAACTATATTTCTGTTGATTCTTGAACGTCTTGCTATATGCGTGTGATGTTTGCAATATGTATTTAAACAATGACTGAGTGTTTCTGATAGTAGGATGGCGGCTGGAGCGTCATTATATTACAAGCACACGCATACCATTATAGGCAAAGATGAACCGAAATACATATCTATCTAAGCCTATTGATTTATCCAACAGGCCAATTTATTTATTCGTCATACAATTTCTCGAAGTAAACTTTATGAATAAGAAACAAAAGTCTGAAGAATATGCATAAAAAAAATCCAATGACAGCTGCAAAGATCCAGAATGATTTTAAAAACGAAAGTCAAAATATCAAAATTCGCCACAGACGTCATTTGTAACACGTACATCATACTGATTGCCATTCAAATCGAGCGTAGCATCTCTGACCTTCAAGCGATCAAGCTTGCCAAACTTTCACTGGCCGACTTTCCCCTTTAGGTCATTTTATAGTACCACGTGTATATTTATCAATATTAGATGGAACTGATGCCACGTCCAATAATGTGGTATCAAATCTGTCCTTATCCTACGGGCAACCTGGGCCGCGTTGGCCCGATGGGGACCGGGCCCCCAAATACTAAAACCGTTTACCTTAAATATATTTTGAAATTTATGTCACGAAGTCTGCCTCGGTGGCGCAGTTGTAATGCTTACGCGTTACAATTGAGGCCGACGCTGAGGTCTCGGGTTCGATCCCCGGGTCGGGTAAGGTGGTATTGGGTTTTTCTATTACGAAATGCTCAGTATCAGCCCGGAGTCTGGAATTTGTGCCCGGTATGGCGATAGGCTCGCCCCCTATCACATAAGGGACGGAGATACGCTCGGCGAAATGTGTGTGTACTGGTTACACCTCTGCCTACCCCTTCGGGATTACAGGCGCAGGAGTGCGTATGTATGTATAATATGTATGTCACAAAGTCATTACATTCTGGCAAAACTCTGCAGCCTGCAGTTAACTTCCGATATATTCAAGTTACTCTATGCAGTTAACCACGGACGAAATACAACCTATTAGTGTACACGATGCGATGAGACGTGACGCAGCGCAGCGCGTCTCTAACCCGAAGTTTTGATAATACGTCTCTAGACCTCCGGTAGGAGTAAAAGTGTTCTATCCTAGTGTCTGGTCACTAGGTCTATACAGTGTGCAGACTGCGGAACTAGGGTTCAAAATAAGATAGAGTTCCGTTGGCAACCTTTGGGTACGGAACCTTAAAAATAATGAGAATACACGAGGTATAAAATCCTCCATAGTGTCACATTCACATGAATCATATTTGTGAACAGCTATTAATTGATTACGGCCTAATTTTCTAATTTAATTGCATTAACTAACTACCAAAATGGTAACAATAAAAAGCCAATAAAAGCTGTCCACACTTGACAAACAAAAGACAATCGGGTTCAATAAAACAAAGTGAGGTAAAAGACCCCATAGTCGTTCATAATTTTGAATGTTTTCGAGTTTCTATCCTACGTAGACGGTTTACAAAGAGCTGTTTTATATTCTATTGGCCGCAATCTATGGTGGCGATATCAATAAATCCATTCCCAGTCCACATACGTACTCGCTTGCCATACCTTTTGATATTAAACGTCATAGTCTAAAGTTTATTGGACAAGAACAAGGCATACTTTGGATTTTAAAGTATTAAAATTATTTTACGAACTAGAGATAACGAAGGGATGAATTGGTTGTAATTGGAGTATCGAATAATATTAACTCTAGCTCGCGGCTCTGCCCGCATTGTTATCTTTTTCCGGGGCATTTTTTCCAGGGATTTGTACCCTTTGTCCTTCCCCAAGATATAACCTTATCTCCTTACCAATTTTCATCAAAATCCTTAGGCGTGATAACGTAACAGACAGATTTACTTTCGCATATTTAATATTAGTATGGATTGGACGCTTAATACTATTTTAAACCTACGTGATTAATTACTGATAAAATAAAAAAGGCTATGTACATAGGTATAAGTTAATAATATGGTTACTTAATATGATACCTAAATATCTTGCTTTTATTTTTGTACTGCCTTGTCATAAGTGTTATTTTAAACGATTTTATTCTTTTATTTTTTATGGTAGGTACCTATAATGTTTTTTTGCATTAAGATAGTTTATGGGCCGGAGAGTGACATAGGCCACTTTTTATCACGGAATTATGACGAAATACCACATTTAGAGAGCGGAGCCGTAAACAAAAAATAAAATCTATTAAATGTTCTACGATTCTTAGGCACAGTACAAATTTAATTCAGTGACATCTCTCGGTACACCATTGGACTACATTTGTGTCAGAAATAAATCCTATGAATTAGGATCATATTAAAATAAAGAAATATTTTCAATTTTCGCATAGAACAATTAATTTCCATACCTCTAAGTCCATTTGGTAAGGTAAACGCACCCTTCATCGACACTATCACATCTCCTGTAGTGCGTCACACAATAACCGCCTTCGAGACACGACTGGCTCGGTCGACGCACCCGCTTACACCGTTAACTCCCGAAATATTGCGACACGGGCCCTTCCTGGTACTCTAAGTACTTTTACAGTATTTTTATACTGTATGTAAATAGTTCGTTGATGTATAACAATGGAGAAATATAAGATTTTGTGTTAAGTGTTTTTTGATCACTCAGTTTACCTTTCTTCTGGATTTGGATACAAATTGTTTAGAAATTACTCGTATATTGTTGGGTAATCCATAAAATTCTTTTTTATTTGCTTGAATGACAAGACGAGCAGGTTGTTCGCCTGATAGTAAGCATTACGCCTGCCCATAAACAGAAGCAACACCACACATAACTCTGAATTACAAAGCACTGCATGGTACTGGACTGCGCTCGTCTTCCCGAGACATATTAAGTCTCATGATACCCAGTAATTTCACTGTCTTCAATGTCCTTCAAACCGTAACATAACAGTGCTTACACACTGCTGCTTGGCGGCAGAAATAGACAAAGCGGTGGTACCTACCCAGACGGCCTCTTGCTTACGAACTACCACCTAGTAAATATAAAGCCATATTAGACGTATTTGCGTAGGCACGTAATTTATGTAGGTACTTTAGTAACTTTATGTATGTGTATCAGAAAGCAATTTAAGCGTTCGCCATTAAAATACTGTCAGATTTGCGAAAAATTTAAAAACATCAACTAGCACAATATATTATAAGGCCATTCTTATACACTGAAATAAAAAACCACATAATTTAAACTCAAATAATTTTTAAATTGTTTACATAAATATCACTTTTACGTGTCAATAGATCAGGGGGGCGAGCACGAACGACATACGAATAAGTATTCGAATCGAGAACGCGAGCATTTGTATGAAGGTTCAAACAATTTTTTGACATTTCGTTTCGAATACGTTCTCGAAAGTTATTCGTGCTAGCCCCTCAGAAGGTGACATAAACGATATCATAAGTTACACGCAATTGTTTGTTGTAAATAAATTAAAAAGCATATCATCATAACATTGCCTTGTTTTACGAGTGGTATGTAACGTACGGCGCGGCTGTAGTGAACCGTCGGGTCTTCGGTTCGATCTTCGAGTAGAACAATCGTTGAATTATTTAGTTTAAAACGGTATGTTTCAGAATAAATTAAAATATTGTTGGTGAACTGTGTGTGCCCTTCTGTAATCCATTAAAAAGTTACCTTCGCTTCCATCTATAAAAAAATACGGGCGGAAATATAAATAAGCGAAATTTGTAATAAGTACTGTCACTTTTATTCCAAGAACATGTGAAAAGTGGTTTTCCTTGAATTACCAGTCACCTGTTTGACTTTATGATTCAATGTAATCTAGGGTGACCATTACGATATAATCCGCGATACACTGTTACTCCACAGACTCTGCTCCATCTACCATTTACATAATCAGAGTTTCAACATAAGTAATATCTTATTTCCGAGACCGTGCCATATAGTTTAAAAAAAATAATCAATACGCAGCCACGTAAACGACAGTTTTCTTTTATATTCTTGCTTATATCGTACCAGAAAGTCTCTTTATCTAAATGGAGATTTATTCCTACCCACATCTCGATGGATTATCAGCCGCGATCACCCGATTGGACATCTCTGATATGTATGCCATTCTGAAGGCCTAATAAACAGTTCCATAGCTTAATAGACCGGCAGAAATTTTGAGAACTTCTTAGTACGTAGTCAAGCTTTAGTCTGGGTGTCAATTTTTTTATAGCATGGGTTCACAAAGAAGCAAGTGGATCACCTGATGGTAAGTGACGCCATGCACGCCCACAATACCAGAAAAATCATGTACGCGTTGCTGATCTTAAGGGAAAGGGATAATTAATCGATTGGGCAGGGGAGGGGGGGTTCGAGCCTCCGGATTCGTACTGGCTGTATATTACTTAATCACCAAATATCTGCGTCATGGGTTTAACCATTCCTAGTCCTTTTATCACAAATTAACCTACAAGCAAGCATATACAGTCACAAGGACGATTGCCGTCAGATAGTTAACAGTCATAGGCATCACACAATGAGCTAAGTCAAGACAAATTAGCATAGGTCAATTTGTTTGAAACGGACACCAGACAAATTCATTTGGAATACGAGTATGCGAGGACGGTCGTAAGGTCGAGATGAGTAGCACTGCAGTAGTAGACTTAGAAATCTCAGCAGGCCTTTTTACAGGCTGTTGATGACAGTTGTAAAGTGTAATTTAAAAAAGTAACGGCCGTATTCAAGTAGACTTAAGCGAGCAGTTCCGTCTCTCCCCTATGGGCAACCCGTACTCTGAAACAGGGCCCTTGGCCTGACGAGGATTCCAAAATGCCTATTTTCCTAACACAAAAATAATAAATAAATAAATAATTTGCTTCACACTATTGGAGGAGTCGAGAAACCCGCCGAGCTTCAATGCTCGGTGTCGAAATATGCATGCCACTGTCGATCCTGGCTTACAGAAGTTACAGTGACGAATCTGTGGGCAGGATAGTCTCGTGTTCGACAGTAATTTTAGTGATGACGTCATAATAAATTGAAAAAGAAAATATTTTTTACTTTCTAAAAGGGCCCCGAACTGTGTGCCTGGATACCCGCATGGCCTAAGATGGTCCTGTAAGTGTGCTCTTTACTTAGTGTCGATTTCTGTACATATGTTATACGTTTTATTAGTGCCATAAAACGGATGAATCACGTATAGAGATATTATATCCACTATGTGTTCGCGAGCACTAAGGCCTCCATAGTAAGGTTTATACTGCCTGCCGACTGCCTCGGTGGCGCAGTTGTAATGCGTACGCGTTACGATTGAAGCCAACGCTGAGGTCTCGGGTTCGATCCCCGGGTCGGGTAAAGTGGTATTGGGTTTTTCTATTATGAAATGCTCAATATCAGCCCGGAGTCTGGAATTTGTGCCCGGTATGGCGATAGGCTTGCCCCCTATCACATAAGGGACGGAAATACGCTTGGCGAAATGTGGGTGTACTAGTTACACCTCTGCCTACCCCTTACGGCTTACAGGTGTGAGTGCCTATGTATGTATGTAGTAAGGTTTATGAATACGGGGGTTAGCTAGGGGTAAGCAAAGGTGACGTGTTTAATGATATTCTAAAGACTGTACAAGTTTTGATAGTTTTCTAAAACGATGACAGTTTCCGTTTTCTCTCTATACATCTAGTAGCAGGAGTCACTAGCAAATTAATACTTTGTAGTATACAAAAACTGATGTTGAAGAGTCAGTGAGTGAGTAAGTTAATGATTCAGGACTTTCTTTTTATATAAAGATATTTGTAAGTGGTACTAGATCTACTGATAATTATTGAGTCGCAAACGTTACCTACTTACACATACAATTTTTATTACCATGTTTTATGTAAAGTTAACATACTCAACATATTGTTATATTAGTTTTATATTATTATGAACAATTTTCTACGTTGTATCTACCAAATCTTAGAATTTTAATGTTGCTCAGCATATTATTACACAGATATGGAGTTAATTATTCCAATTTATGCATACTTAAGTAGAAAAGTTATTGCTTTACTAAACAATAAAGACATCATAGTAATAAGTAGCTGTTTTGTCTTGTGGTTGATATAAAGTCGGAGAAAGCAAGACAACACTGTTTTGGTTCGTGATATTTAATAACACCTTGTTGCGTCTAATGATAAGCTACCTAGTCTCTTCTTCCCCCTGCCCACATCCCTCTCGCAGTGGAGTCAGCGCAACATTCCTTTTAACACATGTTACAGAATGATTTGACTTGTATCTAGTTTTTAATTTAACCTATCTGGGAGGATAAACTAACTTTTTTTAACTAGCTTGAATGACAAGACAATCAGGTCGCTCGCCTGATGGTTAGCGCCAAGCCCAAGCCCATAGAAGAACCACAGAAGCAACGCCACACAGAACTTTGAATTACAAAGCACTGCATGGCGCTGGACTGCGCTCATCACCCCGAGACATAAGATGTTAAGTCTCATAATACCCAGTAATTTCAACAGTGCTTACACACTGTTGCTTGGCGCCAGAAATAGACAAAGCGGTGGTACCAACCCAGACGGCCTCTCGCTTACGAACTACCACCTAGTAAATTCAAGAATTTTAAATAATGAATATTCCAAATGTTGTTTATTAAATTTACATTGATTTTAATAAATAATATAATTCTAGATAAAATAAAAAACATATCGGATTGAGACACTAATTACAAGACTGACACAAAAATGACTCACACAGCAAAACTATCACATTTGTCACAGGGTTACAAAATATCCAATTTATTGGTATTGCTTGGCCAATATGACCTTATTGGTTTTGGATTGTGACCGCGCTAGATTACTTAACAATATAAAAATAAACAGTATAATTTCGAAATGATCTTTTGTTCAATATTGTAATGGGTTATATAACTTTCTGGTTAGAGATATGAAATAAAAAATCTGGTATTTGTATGGACCTAGGCCGTTCTAGAAATTAGCCCACTAAGGGGAGAGAGGGTTGTAAAATTTGAATGAAATGTGTGTGTAGCTAATCTGGCACTTATTTATGAAAAGTTAATTAAAAAAGTTAAAGTTACGAAATTACAACATAATATAGCGTAGCGGCTCTTATCTTCTCAGGCTTGGATATATTTCTCTAAAAAAAACCCCTATATTAATGAAATTTCCTGTTAATACTTTAGAAAGTCTACAATCTAGATGTTAACAGAACAGTAAAGTAACAACGTTGTCTTGTTACTGTGAATCAGATAGTGGAAATGCTTGTCAAGTTTGAAACTATACTCATATCTCACTCCAGAATACCTTAGTTGGAATTTCTATTGAACTTGCCTGCTTTGTGTTTTTTTTTTATTATTAGAGTAACAAAAGTACAATATGTAAAGAAAATCAGGAAGGGTACCTTACCTAAATTTCATGCAGACGTAAGAATAATGAAACGTAAAAATAATATAATAAAACGTAAAGATTTCCTGAATAAATACATATTATCTTATATATAAAATTCTCGTGTCACAATGTTCGTTCCCATACTCCTCCGAAACGGCTGGACCGATATGTATGAAATTTTGTGTGCATATCGGGTAGGTCTGAGAATCGGCCAACATCTATTTTTCATCCCCCTAAATGTTAAGGGTGGTCCACCACTAAATTTTATGGTTTGTTTTTTAGACAAGATTTTTTGTTTTTATTATACAGCATTAAAAAATACATACAACCCTAAATTTTCAACCCTCTACGATCAACCCCTATTTTTTAATAGTCATTTTAGTATGGGAGTCGCTTGACTAGGCTACTTTAATCCTGAAAATAGGCATTCACGCGGGCGGAGCCGCGGGTAACAGCTAGTAGAGTTATAAATTTACGTACCTACTGTAAATAATTCTTTAGACTCAGTTTGAAAACAACATAATTTTAATAAAATTATATACTTATTAAAATATTTTAGGAGTAGGTACCTACGTAAATATTTTTATTTAATTTTAGTGGTAAAGTGACCCTTTTAGCTACATTCACAGATCAATGTAGCTAGACCATAATTCGAAATCTGTAAATAGAAATTACTATCTAGTTTTTGCTTATGATAATTCAATTGCTAAATCCGTGTCCGGAATCTTTCACGGATTTAATCAGACCGTGATAAACAGTGGATTTTACTGAAGTTGGCCAATTAACCGTTGGCTCAAATTATATTTTTCCGTTTTTTAATCATCTGAAATAATATTGTCACTAACCATGAGCAATTTGAAGTAGCAACATCCTAAATCATGAACCGTCAAAGCTAATTGAGATAAACTAGTTTATACGGATTTTATCGCGGTTTAATTTTTATTTTAGTCCGGACGTTTTGAAAGCTTTTCAGCCTTCGTGGTCACGGGAGAGACCGTCGGGACTAAAATAAAAATAAAACCGCGATAAAATCCGTATAAATTAGTTTTATTTCAATGTATAATATTCGCGTAGACCTAATAAATCACTACGTCAAGGCTAAAATTAAAATAATAAAGATCAAATGCGTGTTATTTTGGGCCTGCAAATATGATGTCACTTATCGTACGAAACCGAAGATTTAACGTATACCTACTAAGAGAAGCTTCGCGGTAGAACTTGTACCACTAAGTTACGGTCAATTGACCGTAACTCAAACCATCTCGCTTACTCTCAACTAGAACCCCTCTCGCGCTCCTTGGCTGTGAGCTGTCAAACTCCCGCGTTATGTGACGCAATTTTATTTTTAAACAGCCTGTCTAGTAGTATACATTAAAAAGTCTTTGTAAGAAACACAATAGTAAGTTGCCACTTCAAGCTGGGTTCCTGTGAGGTCGGTCGTACTGACTTGGTCAAGTCGGCTCATCCACGCTATAGATAAAAGTGTCCATGGCGTGGCTCTGCCATTTCAAATACCCACATCAATGACTTCAATGTATACATACTAGGTAGGTCCCTGCGAGAGGTCGTCTGGGTTGGTACACCACCGCTTTGTCTATTTCTGTCACCAAGCAACAGTGTGTACCATTGTTGTGTTTCGATCTAAAGGACATTGCAGCCACAAAAATTACTGGGCATTATGAGCTTTAACATCTTATGTTTTGAGGTGACAAGTGCAGTCCATTGCCATGCAGTGCTTTTTAATTGAAAGTTTTGTGATGTGTTGCTTTTTTGCAAAGACAAGCGTGGCGCTTACCCTCAGGCGAGCGACTTCCTCGCCTCGTCATTCAAGATAATAAAATAAAGTGAAATTACTACTAGACCCGAGACCGGCTGCGCGGTACATACAAATTGCGTCAAGTTAAGGTCAATCCACAGCACTTCAATAAGTATTACCTACTTATTACTATCTAGAACCACATAGAACTAATATCTGCAAACCAAAAAAGAATCTGACTGTGGCTCATCTAATTAAAAAACATTGGCTTTCCACTTATAAAGAAGCCCTAATTTATTATCACAATAATGGATCATAAAAAATAATTCCACACATTAACTCTTATACATGGTGTCTTGTCGACCCATCAGCGACCATATACAGCATGTTACAATACACAATGCGCGTATTAGCGTAACAGGAACACTGGTTGGATTTACGAGTAAGTATTACAATCTTGAATTTATGGTTTCCTGGTAGTCGATACTTTATGCGAGTTAATTTGTGAGCATCTTGAACAAGAAAAAGACTGCAAGATAATAAAATAAATTAGGTTTTCGGATGTTTATATCCTAATAACATTTTTATATGACAGTCAGTATCCGTGGCGCAGTCAGTCATTTCAGGTCTGTATATGTATGTAGCATAATAATATTAATGACTGCCTCGGTGGCGCAGTTGTACGCGTTACGATTGAGGCTGACGCTGAGGTCTCGGGTTCGATCCCCGGGATAATACCACTTCTACCCGACAAGTGGTATTAGGTTTTTCTATTAAGAAATGCTCAGTATCAGCCCGGAGTCTGGAATTTGTGCCCGGTATGGTGGTAGGCTCGCCCCCTATCACATCGTGGGACGGATATACGCTCGGCGAAATGTGGGTGTATTGGTTACACCTCTGCCTACCCCCTTCGGGGATTACAGGCATGAGTGCGTATGTGTACATATAATAATATTTGACTGAAAAAAGTAATTATATGAAAAGGTAACTATTGTATTGTGTTTGGATTTATTTATTTGTAAGTCAACTAACTGTTTTACAATTGCGACGACATATTATGGATATCATATTATAGACAGGTAAGTAAGTTTCGTAATTTATCCTCGTGCTCCTTTTCCTTAAAAACTTGAGTACTTTGTACCTACTTTTAACGTATTTTATAACTATGTACACAAATTGTAGCGGTATAACATATTCATAGGGAGAAGAGTAGCGACGGCCCGTAGGACACAGTGGAGAGAGTTAGAGGAGGTGGCAGAAATAGACAAAGCGGTGGTACCAACCCAGACGGCCTCTCGCATACCTTGTAAAAGCCAAGTCATCTGTTCAGCTAGATAGATATTACAGACTTTTTTTCTAGTTTATTAAGAATGTAGGCAATTAAAATAGCGCTTATGACAAATTAGTAAAAAAGTATAGAAATCATATAAATTAATGTATACTTAACATACATATTACATAGCATTAGCAAAATACACTAGGCAATTTACACTAAGTCCATTTGCACGACGATACCAAATCGGGTCCAACCCACCAAACCCGTTAAGAAATTTGACTAAAGCTTAGTGGCAAATCCCGACCTAGGATCGCCGCACAAGTCGGCCTAAATCTATTCATTTATTTATTTATTTAACGGTCAGTATTGAAATTCCCATTTATGAATAAGCAGGACAAAAAAACCGCGTCAAAATTACTCAAGATCATCTAAAAACGTCACAACACGCCGTGAAAGTTTGACCATTACAATTTACAATCAACAGAGCATAATGGGAACAGTCTGAGTCAGCGGTAAGTGGTAACTGTAGCCGCAACGGGACTTGCACAGAGCAGTAAATAACGATAGCAATGAACGTGCACCGGATTTAGTACAGGGGTGGTTTATATAGCTGTGTAACACAGTCCGTGTGGATGTTAATGGCATCGGAACACGGATAGGCATAGACAATTATACAGATTATTTATGTGACAACCTCCGTGGCGCAGCTGTGAAACGAGTGACCGCAGGTTCGATTCCGGCAGCGGGACAACATTTTTTATAGGTCGGCAATCCTGCAAGAGGGTCGCTTTATAGCAAGTGATCTCTACCTTCGTACTCTCTCTCTACACACTTCATGTACGCCCACAATACCAGAAGAATCATGGGCGCATTGCTGAACTTAAAGGATAGAGATAATAATTAAGGGATTGAGGCCCTCCTCTTCTAAATCCAAACAGTTGATAAATCAATTACAATTGTATTTTTAATAAAAGGATTTCTTTTTTCTATTATTTTCTGTAGTGTATAAAATTCAACATAGGATATCGCGCCGTCTTCTGTCTCTCTTCTCTTTCTCTGCCTCTTCTACTTTTAAAGGACCTCTATCTATCTTTATTGCCGTAACAGGTAGCGGTTAATTTTTTCAGAATCCCTTTGAGTTAATAAGACGGATATCCTAACAAGTAATAATAATAACAAAAATTAAAAAAAGGGCGTGTCGCGTAGCTACACAACCATATCGTTGCGCGAATCTTGCATTTGACCGGTTTTGTGTCTTTTGTTGCTTTTTTAACATTTCATCGTGATTTACAATGTCTAGAAAATACGTGGTTTTTTATACAAATGTAGACGAATTATTGGGAAGTACGACGAAATGTACTAAATTGTGTAACGCAAAAAGCTACTTCATTAATGCATGCAATAATATTGCGTGAAACTTTGGTTTCCATAACACCCCAAGAGAAGGCGAGGTTTGCGAAATAACCTTTACTTAGAACTGGTGCGTTATATAAGCTTGCCAAGTAACCGACATCGGTGATCGAGTTCCCGCTATGTACTCACAAGTACACGACGACGACGACGTACTTTCTTGGTGGTAGATTTAATAATAACAAATAGCATAAGTCCCATTCAGACTGAGAGAGTTTATCGCTCGACGGAGGCAAGTATTTAACAGAAAATGTCACCCACGTCATGCAATTTGAAAATAAAACAGGTTTCAGTCTCACAACACCCAGACCCGAAACAAACATTTGTGGATCAGACAAACATTTGTGGTGCGGGGATCGAACCCGCGGCCTCACGTTTCAGTCGGCTACTCGCCCACTGCGCCACGGAGGCTGTCATGTTCTACAATTTACTTCTATATTCCCTTCTTGGACTAGCGTCACGTCATATTTGTTTTGTGTAAACTAAAACCAACATTCACATGTGGACCTTTGACTGTTATCATATCATAATATAATTTTATTTTAAGATGTCAAGTACTTAATGCTGTAACTTATTTTGCAAGTTGTCCTTAATATAAAACATGTTCAGTATTCACTTATTTCACAATTTTGTTAAAATTAACATGAACGGGGCCTTCGTGGTGTTGCTTTTAGGTTATAAATAAAAATTTAAGGACCGACTTCAAAAACACTGAAAGTTCAAAAACTACAATTTCTAGTTTTTAATAACAGTGTCTTCTTTATCTTATTTCAACTATTTTCTTTTTTTTTAGTCTAAATGGTAATAGACAATCTATAAATAAAAACATGAAATGGAATAATTTTATATACAAAATCTTTTTCCTGATTACGATTCGTCAGTAATCTTTTTATATATTTCCCAGGCACTACGAGCAAGCAGCTCGCCTGATGGTATGAGGTCACCATCGTCATTGGACTTCAGCAATGCCAGAGTTCAGCCAAGCCGGTAATCTGCACCATTACTTTTTTCCTCCTTAACGGATTTATTTTTCTTGTATCATAAATGGATCGTATTCTAATCAATTCAAATGATATCGCGGGTATTTTTCAATTTTATTAAATTCAAGAAACTTAATAAAGATTTTATTTTTAGAATAAGGAAAGGAATTCCCATTTAACATTGTTTTCTTTCCATGTGAATGTCCCTGATAACGTAAATATAGACAATTTAAAGCATTTTCCAAAGGATTGTGTATATTTAACAATCCTAACTCATCCCACTGCTGGGCAAAGGCATTTTCATTGATCCCTCCATTGATCACGGTCCTCAGCGAACTCCATTGGCCAGGATCGTTACGCAATGGTTTTCCCTAGACGAACAGCCCGGGCGTGGTAGCTACAGCATTATTACGAAACTAAAAAATAATTATTCCATAATCCATCAGATAGCGTATGGAAAAGTCGTAAATCCATGTGTCCGTGTGTAGGCGACATTGACTAACTTGCCTAATTCGATGGCAACAACGCAATCACAACTAGCGACTTACCCAACCATTAGCATAATGGTGCTGATGAGTTGTGTCAACACAACACAATGTCATTCCAAACTAGTTTTTCCCGCCAATTTGATCATGAATTGCATATTTTATTTCTTGAATAATATTGCCAAATTATTTACGAGGATATTATTCACAGCCTCAGTGGCACAGTGGGTGAGTAGCCGGTTGTGAAGCGAGAGGTCGCGAGTTCGTTTGTCGCACCAAGATAACATGTGAGACCCACAAATATATATTTCGGGTCTGCATGTTTTCTCACCAGAAGAGTTAGTCAGGCTGAACGGTTTTTGATGAAATTTGGCACACATACAGACCATGACCTGGATTAGGACATAGGTTACTTTTTATCCCGGAGAAGGCTGTTGACGAAGGCGTCTCTGCGAGCACAAGCTAGTAACTAGCTTTATTTGTGAAATGAAATATCTTGAGCCATGTTTGAACATTTCTATTGTACTATTTCTGTTTAGCGCTTCTTATTAGTAGCAACGTACTTAAGCTAAGAAACCAGTCTCCAAATTTTTATTGAGTTAAAAAACATTGGAAATATCAGACATTTGAATTTGTGCTCGATAAGACAATAGACTCTCCATTTATCCCGCGGTGGGACGGAAATAAGCTCGGCGTACCGTGTAATGCACCGCTACCTACTGCTTCGGAGATACATATGGTATGTACCTATGTTTGTTACACACGCACTCACGCCTATAATCTCCAAAGGGGAAGACTGAGGTGTACTTTTCAAAATAATCCATAAACAGATAAATTAATATTATTTACCACGTTTTATACAATTCAGATGGCAAAAAAGAAATATGTAACTAAATGGTAAAATAATAGTTGATCTCTATAAAAAAAGTTCATGGTGAAATATTGATTATAACGTTTGTTTGCAACATCTGGATGTTCTGTTGAAAAATACTCCGCACTTATATTTAAATATGGATACTTACGAGTACAAGATAAACAAAATCTTAATGAATCTGCCAATAGTAATATAACTCTGTCTGAAAAACGTCGACAGATACTTTGTAACGATTAAAAAAATTAGTGTTGTATTTTTATAAATAAACCCGGAGATAAAATGTACTTTTATCGCAATGTAAATTAATGAATTAACGTCGATTAAATAAAAAAGTAATATACGTTTCAAGATTATTTTTTTAATTGTGCCCGGTATGGCGATAGGCTCTCCCCCTATTACATAAGGGACGGAAATACGCTCGGCGAAATGTGGGTGTACTGGTTACACCTCTGCCTACCCCTTCGGGGATTACAGGCGTGAGTGCGTATGTATGTATTATTTTTTAAATTGTATTAGTGGCTCACTCACTACATTCACTAATAGAGCTTTCATTCTTGCACCTCATGCTATGTGTGCGTGATGTATTTGTATAGACTTCTAACGGGTTAACTAGGTTCAATTTTCAAAATCTAAAACATCAATCAAAAACAAATCAAAAGATCTACGGCTGAGTATCTTGGTGCTTCTTCTTTTCCATTTCCAAAAACCGATAAGTAGAGTTTTATTATGACATATAAAAGTGTCCTTGGTGGTCTAGTTACAGAATAAACGCTTTGAATTTGAATCGTCTGTACCGAATTTCAATCAAATAGATCTAAGTGCTCTCCACTGCCCATGAACGCCGTCAATAGAATCATGGATGCGGTACCGAGCTTAAATAATAGGGATAATTAAGGGACTAGAAAGGGGAGGGCATATGAGCCTAAGCTTGTTCACTGTACGAAACGTAGCAGCAAGCCGCTACTTTACGTCGGTTTTCAATGAGACAGTGGTAACAAATCCGTCGAGCCAGCCCATTCATGCTGTATAGAGGTAGGTCTAAATATGGCGCCCCTTGTCCACAGTTTCGTATGTTTAGAGTCTGAACTCAGAGAAGGATGATATGCGGGATGCGTCTCTATCTCGGGGCGCGCTGCATCTACGCATGGAGCGACCAATCCGTTCGCCGTGTGGCAGAGTTGGCCCTAAATCCTGATACACAGCCCTGAGACGAAACGGCTGACACGTCGGTGTCACACAAATTAAAACTATAAAATCACCGTACTCCGATGGAGTCACAATATAAAATTCGATTGTATTGGATTACTTACTATACATAATATTCATTTGAAGAAATATTATTATTTTATTTTGTATTGTTTATATTTATTATTTCAATAAACCAATATACCTATGCTATACGAAAGTAAAATAGCTTTTACAAATCCCTTTATAAAAGCTCCTCGGATCGGGTAAAAGTGATATTAGGCTTTTCTATTCGAAATGCTCAGTATCAGCCCGGAGTCTGGAATTGTGCCCGATATGGCGATAGGCTCGCCCGCTATCTCATCATGGGCTGGAAATAAGCTCGGCGAAATGTGGGTGTACTGGTACACCTTTGCCTACCCCTTCGAGGATTACAGTGGTGAGTGTGTGTGTATGTATGTTTCTACGTCTTTGTACGTATTTGAAATGAATACCCTACCATCCGGGTGCGGTCAGTCACTCAAGAGTAAATAAGTACTTATATAAGTAATTTATGTTGTAACAAGTTTGTATTATATCAACACGCGTATATATTTCCGAAGTAGACGAAGATTGCTGAAACGCATAACTTTAATCGGAGTACAGTACCATAACTTTTGTTAATACCCTGAATGACAAAGCGAGTAGATCACTGATGGTAAGCGTCCGGTCTGGTCTACCTATTATCTAAGCTAACTAACCCCAAGTTCTGTGTGATGTTGCTTCTGTTTCTATAAACACACAGAACTTGGGGTTACAAAGCACCGTATGGCACTGTACTGCGTACGTCACCTATAATCAAGATAAGTATCATTATGCTAAGTAATATCACTGTCTTCAATGTCCGTTAAACCAAAACACAACAGTGCTTTGTGACGGCAGAAATAGACTTAGCGGTGGTATAACAACCCTTCGCAAACGAGGGACCTACCACATTTCGCCATGTCAGAAAAAATCTCCATGTAAAATGTAATTTAGCGCAGGTCAACGTACTGAGCACCATAAACAATTTAAGTGTTTAAATAAACATAAAAAGTGACTGACTGATAACAATTCGCAAGCGACCCACAATAAGAGTGCAATTTTAAACTCGTTACAAAGTGAAAGATAAACTTAATTTCACTTTTCCACAATGGGCTATAAAGTCAGTTTTCGACCTGGTTTTTATTGTGAAAGTAATAAAAAACCTTTTTGTTATCTTATTCTATTTTTATAAGCAAATGCCTCTCGACTATGGAAAGTTACTTAGGTCTTAAAATTATACATAACTTGTTATATTTGGTAGTTGTATCTCTGGGAATCAAACTCACAGTATTGCGATATGAGACCCCATAGTGATCGATAGGGGATCGAACCCAAGACCTCAGCACACCAGTCGCACCGCGTACGCATTACAACTGCGCCACCGAGGCAGTCTTATTTAAATGTACGAAAATATTTTGCGCTTGATACGAATTTAAAATCTGACCCCACAGAAAAACTTTTTCCTACGCCTTTTAGACCAGATAAAGGAAGAAATACACAAATTTAGTTTTAGGACATAAAAAATGTGGTTAGATTTTTTTCTGCTAGAAAATGTCTTGGAAACAAAAGCTTAATTATTTTTGCTACATTTTCAACGACATCTTTATGAATCTATCGCTTATCTAGTACCTATAATAATATAATCTTTGATCTGCTGCGTAATGACGTAATCTGATATACCGCACTTACTACACGCATGCGTAATTCTACAAATAAGCGGATGCCAGAAACAATAGACAATTTATACACAGCACGCCTTCTGTAGAATACTTTTTGAATGGATTACTTAAGTCCTAAGTTCGGTTACTGAATCTGTGGATATAAATACTTACTAGAGATATAGGTGATAGCTCCCTTATATGCGAGAGCCGGTCTGAGTTAGTATTGGTACCACTGCTTTTTCTTTTTCTGTCGCCAAGCAACAGTGTGTAAACAATGTAGTGATTTAGAAATTACCGGCCATTATAAGATTTATCATCTTGTGTCTCGGGGAGAGCACATTCCGATGCCATGCAATGCTTTGTTATTTAGGGTTAAGTATGCTTCTGTTATGGACAGGTGTGTGGCACTTATTATCAACAGCATTGTGTAAGCACTGTTGCAAGAAGATTGTTTTTTTATTGGCCTGAATGACAAAACAAGCAGCTCGCTCGTCTGATAGTAAGCGCCACGCCCGGCCATAAACAAAAGCAACGCCACCCAGAACTTTGAACTACAAAACACTGTATAGTACTGGACAGCGCTCGTCACCCCGGGACATAAGATGTTAAATCTCATATTGCCCAGTAAATTCACTGGCTTCAATGTCCTTCAAACCGTAACACCACATTGTTGTTTGGCGGCAGAAATAGACAAAGCAATGGTACCAACCCGCACGGCCTCTCGCATACGAGGGACCTACCACCTTATAGTAGAAAGATGGACCTTGGCATTAAGCCGGGATAATGCCAGACAGAATAAAAATAAGTATCCCAGCGGCGAAGTGGTTTATACCATGAGACCATGACCGTTTTGGGTTCGATTACTAATATGAGAAAACCCTATTTTAAGTTTAAAGACGAAACATACTTCATAGTAGTTCTAGATTGGATTTCTACTCGTTATGTCAAGAATCTCGCTCCCTATAATGAAAATACTTTAAACAATTTTTAAAATCCTCCTGCTGCTTTTGTCAATGGCAAATGGCACTTTTTATATTTTTTTATCATATATAGTTTTAAATTAAAACAGTGTATTTTTGCATTGACTTTTGTGATAATATTCGTATCTTAAATTTAGATACAAAAATGAAGTATTGGAATAAAAACAAGACTAAACATTTTCTGATATCGGATCCTTCACTTTTTGTAGCATATAGGTAGTGGCTCTTTCACGTCCCGCATTTTTATTGTACTGTGTACACAACATCTTGCAAAGGAAACTAAACCATGCCGTAAGAGAAACTTCATCTTAGCAATTTGCTTTGAATAATTTATACGTATAATATTATCCGCAATCCCAAATTAAATAAGTAGCGTTTAATATTGACTCTACCGTATATTTACAAGAAATTAAATGACGTACGCCATATTTAATTCCATTTATCGTCGTTTTCGGTTTCGGTATCGGTTTATTAAACCGTCGCACGTGATTCTTATTTTAAAAATATATCTAATGGCAGTAATTAATATAAAAAAATGTGTATTATTTAATGTGCTGTGTAATTAAATTAATTCAATAAAAAATAATTTAAAGTAGGTAGTTACCAAAAAAACTCGGTGACAAATTCCAACAGGAACCAAAGACAACAATAAATTGTTTAAACAATTTTCACAATTGTTTTAATTTTCACAAACACGAAAAGTAAATAAAGAGCGACGGTAACTGTACCACCGTGCCGAGTGTCGGCTCAACACTGGGCCTCGCCGAATAGACGAAGTGACAGTGCTCAAACAAGAAACACCTTGAAATGCAATAACTTTCTATCAAAACAATATAAAATATTATCTATGGCCTATAAACTATACCAAATTGTTTCGTAAATATTATCTACGTTGTTCTATTTTCAAAAAGTCATTGACGCGGTATGCACGCCCGACCGGTTCCCGTTGATTGGTCATCTCGTCGCGTCGTTTTCCCTAACTTTCTTTGACCCCGATTATGTTCGGTGGTACATATTTTTGTGATTGCATTTTAATATGATACAGATTGAATAATGGATGATGGAATTTATCATTTCTCTTTGGAGGAGATGGATTTACATTCCGCATTCTTAATTATAGGCTGTATTTACATATTGAAAACGAAATACATAATAATAACTAGTTGTAAAATGTGATACTCAGTAAAACACAAATTATGATATGAGCATGTTATGAGTGTCCCACTTGGGATTTCAATCCAGTGGCAAAACGGACGCTAGTTAATGATAGACAATTGCATTATATTTAACAATTATCATTACGGATTATTATTATCTTTTCTTTCTTTGTCCACCCCTGGAGGCTTAGCAATACAATACGACATGAATTTGTCGACTCGTTTTGTGATGAAAAACAAGTTCTGTTCGGTTATCTCTTTTTATCGACGCTCACATGCTTGCTTATAATACAGAGGGGCTAGCACGGAAAACTATCGAAATCGTAATGTAAAGGTATCGAGGGCTCGATAGATAATTCCTTAGATATCATTGGTCTATATTGCATATAAATTAGTTTCTTTTACGTACGATAGAGGCGCTGTACCAAAATCTCATAGAAATTGTTGTCGATGACAGCTCGAATAACTTTTCGCAAGTTTTCCGTGCTAGCCCCTCTGGACTCGTTAAGTCAAAAGTAGAGCTATAGTAGAGAAAATAGTAGGTAATTTCAACATCTCTGTGCCATTTTGTCTACGAACCCAATATGTACAAATGTAATTTTATCGAATGTTGACAGTTTTATGCGAGATGTTTATCGTGCATAGTTCACTCTGGCGCGTATGTCGTTATGTATGTCGTGTTGCATATGCTAAGCCCTCCGCGCTGGTCCCAATATTTGCGGTCGGATCTCCAACACTCGTATCTTTTTTGCGCCTAGTGAGTCTGTCGTGGGCTGTAAGCTCTGGCAACTTTATGGTTATGTACAGGTCACCTTATATTTTTTTTAAGTTCACGAACTCTACCGTAAAGATTAAAGTTATTCTCAATTCTAATAAATGGAAAGTAAATACCTATGGAATAGTTATTAAATCTCTTTAGAAGATTTTGAAGGTACTATACCAACTATAGGTATACTTTCATTCGTATTGTTCGTTTACTTATATCTCTTAGAGTGAAGTAAGAGTGAACTACTGATGGTAGAGTCAAGTAGTAAAGTATTAAAAAGATTTTCGAAAGCCTCTAATATACGTATGTCTATATGCCTGGCGTTACCGTCTTTCCATCATGATTTGACGGTGAATTTGGTAGTATGCGGGTCGACCCACCGCCGTCTGACCCCCACAACCTGCATCGGGAACCAAGTTTCGCCGTTGCCTCGTCCGTTAATTATCGAATTATCTAAGATATTGGTGGTGTGTTGCAATACATAATAAATAGTCCCGTTCCCCCATAATGCTACAAACTGAGGGATAATAGTAAAAATTTAGTAAAATTCATGTAATGGTGTTACGTAGGTACCTACTATTAATTTCATTAATGTCTTCAAATTACATACATGATCATTAACTAGTTACATTACGATTAGGTACGCTAATGCTCGACACTTTATGGTCATATTAATAATTGATAATTTAACTAACAATCGACATCTTATTTGCCTGAATATGATGAGTTATTAAAAATTAAAAATAATTTGTAACAGTCTGATATAATGAGTGATGAATGACTGACTGCCTCGTTGGAGCAGTTGTAATGCGTACGCGTTACGATTGAGGCCAACGCTGTGATCTTGGGTTCGATCCCCGGGTTGGGTGAAGAGGTATTGGGTTTTTCTATTACAAAAAGCTCAGTATCAGCCCGTAGTCTGGAATTTGTTCCCGATATGGCGATAGGCTCGCCCCCTATCACATAAGGGACGGAGATACGGTCGGCGAAATATGGGTCTACTGGTTACACCTCTGCCTATGTATGAGTGCGTATCTGATATAATCAATCGAAAAAATTATAAATTGGATTCATAATAGAGTAGTGCTCAGATTTTAGTTGAGAAAATAAGAAGCTCGAACTTATCCCCACGCGTTTCCTCTCCAGAGTGGTTGACGTCAGGCAGGCAGCCGGCCGTAAAAACTACAGCTAAAGAGCATGTTACGCCGACGCCGGGCAAGTGGAAGATGAAGACTTATCGACACACATCTGTAGGCAGGGCAACAGGCTAGCCAGCACAGATAACAAGGAATGCTAGACAGTACCCTTGCTCGGGAGATGACCAGGGTGGTGCGGGGTTCGGATGGCTGAATGTAAAAGGTTTATGAAATTTGTTTTGGGTTTCTGTAGGGAAGGGGCGCTACCCCCTTTGCCATCCTTCATCCTTGGCGGCGCTCACGGGTAAGTGTATAATTATTAAATCCACGAGTCGCCGAGTATTTCAATTCTTTCATATTAGGTATATTAAATGACAGAAATACATTTTTCGATTAGCACAAATGCTAATCTAAAAATTACAAGGTGGTGGGTCCCTCGTATGCGAGAGGCCGTCTGCGTACCACCACTTTGTTCTATTTCTGCAGCAGTGTGTAAGCACTGTTGTGTTTGAAGTTTGAAGGACTTTGAAACCACTGTAATTATTGGGTTTTATGAGACTTAACAACTTATGTCTCGAGATGCCGAGCGCAGTCCAGTGTCATGCAGTGCTTCGTAATTCAAAGTTCTGTGTGGCGTTGCTTGTTTAAGGGCAGGCGTGGCGCTTACCATCAGACGAGCGACCTGCTCGTCTCGTCATTCAAGCTAATTAAAAAAATACAGCCATGACATAATAATCTTTATGCATGGATATTCACAGATCGCCAAATTACATACAGAGTTGCATGTACTGGTGGCCTTGTAACAGATGTGAACGAATCTCCGACGTTATCACAGTTGAAGGCTGTACGCTATTAACTGTATAACGATATATAAGTGGAAGTATCTTATTAAATGTACTCTATTATCCAACTCAGCATAATGCTGTATTGTGACGCGAGCCACAATACAGTGTTATAATTATAGACTTTGATAATTATCAAAGCTGTGTTTGTTGTATAAATGTGGTGAAACGATAATGAACAGTGTATGGAAACCAGAGAAATAAGAATAAAAAATATATTATTATTGTTTGTAGATGGAAACAAAGTGATTTTTGAGGGTAATGCACTTGCAGAAAATCGTCTATATAGCATCGTACTGGAAATAATTGACACCAAAACTCTGACAAAATTTTGAAATCGGCCACACCGCGCCGGTGTATCATCGTTCTTGTGATTTGAAATTATAGATATAATCATACGTGTCGTTGGCGAAATGTATAATATTGCGAAGCCATATTAAACAAAATAAAGTTCCACTTGACAGTAGTGGTGGTTAATATAGCGCATAGCGCCATATTACAGCGCGATATTTATTCCCAACAAATCTAGCGAGCTATCTCAATTTTCAATCAGCGCTAGAAATATCACCTTGCTATTTGACTAGCGTAGATATAGAAAGCGTTGCGTGGTAATATTAAAGCGCCGTAGCGCGCGGCGGTCTGTCGCGCTCAGTCGCGCTGCGCTATTGCACGATGAATGACGTATGCTCATCACCGGCTACAACGAATCGCGCCCGCGCTTCATGCTATATTAAAGCGTATAAAAAAGCGCCGAGAAAAATACAGCGTGTACTCCGTAGCGTGCTAATTAAATATATTTGTTTTTTTTTTTTGTTTTTTTGTTCCATAAGGAACCGGCTAAGATCAGAGACCATGCTGCCAAGTCATTAGTTATATCTTTTCTTATATTCCAAGAACGATGAAACAGGGGTGTGGCCGATTTCAAGGTCTTGCTGGAGTTTTGGTGATAATTCCTTTCAGTTCAATGCTTCTTAGACGGCTTTCTTCAAGAGAATCGAAAGCACAAGGTCGACAATACCCTTGATCAAAAATCACCCAAATCCACTTATTTCAATGTTTCCATACACTATTCATCATCGTTAATGATTATTGCACAAAACCACACCACTTTTATACAACAAACACAACTTTAAACCAGTTTAGGAAATAATTAAAACAAGAGAGCCACCGAACTGTAAGAATTCCCGCCAAAACTCCTAAATATATTTGATTTGAACCGTTATTTGAACACTACTACAGACTACTTGACAGCTTTGGTTGACAAATGACTTATGACATTTCACAGTTGTCACCTGTGCTCCGCGACAACAACAAAAATGGCGAATATTCCTCTTGGCATTAAAACCCATGCTCAAAAGGTTTGCAGCCTTTACAAACAGGCTTTGCGTAATTTAGAATCGTTTTACGACGTACGGTTAGTATAATTTATTTGTTGTATTTTAATGTCAGTAATTATTTCAGCTTTGTTTGTATTACGTAATTTTATACCACTTAATCCAGTACTTTTAATTTTTCAGATACATATTCGTATTGTTTATACATTTCTATTACTAATAAATATATCACGAGAAAATCCTGAACAGATATAAGGTCACATGTTTTATTTATTTTTTGTACAAGTATATGTAAAATTGGTTTTCTTTATCATTTATTTACTTTCCTAACATTTATAGTACAATTTAGTACTAGCATTATAATAGCAACATTATTTAAGATAGCAGACAATAAAATATTAATATAGTCAAAAGGCCAATATTATAAATTAAAACATAGATGATCTTTATTTTAAGTATACATTAGTACTTTGCTCATGTTTAACATGTCGACTGATTTACAATGCTTTACATAGGCTTGCTATACATATATGTATACTATATGCAGTGATAGCTCAGCGGGAAGTGGCATTGACTGTCGAGACGAAAGTCACAGGTTCGAAACCAGCCCCAAGAGCATACACCTCTAACTTTTCTAAGTTACATTTGTATTGATAGTTAATTATCACTAGCTTTACTGGTGAAGGAAACCTGCATACTTGAGAAGTTCTCCAAAAAGAATTTCATAGGTATGTGAAGTCTGCCCAGAATTAGACCAGCGTGGTGGACTAAGGCCTAACTCTCTCTCATTCAGTAGAGGTGGCTTGTGCCCAGCAGTGAGATGTATATAATACAGGGCTACTATTATATTATTATTATATGCTAGGTTATTTCTCCACCAGCATAGTAACACAACAAGCATGGGGTGTTCCGGCCACATATTTGATGAGCATTTAAAACACAGCAACTGTGTGTGCTGTAGTCAATGTTCTATATAACTTTTCAAACTGCAAACTGGTTTCTGCCCAATTGAAATTTATACAGTATGTAAGAAAAACAGTGTTGGCCTTTTTTGGGTTGTGAAGATAGTTTTTTTTTTATGAAAGAGGGGGCAACACAGCAAGCGTGTCACCTGATTGTGAGTGATCACCGCCGCCCATGGACACCGTCAATACCAGGGCATTTGTCGGGGCGTTGCCGGCCTTGTATATATAGTATAGTAACTAAGAAAATGAAAGTGTAAAAAAAAAAAAAAAACTGAATTTCTATGTGTATTGACGAAGTCGAGGGCGCCACAACCTCCTATCACACTCTGGCTCTTGCAGAGGTAATCAATCGAAATTCGGCTTACAAGCAACAAATTAATTCAAGTTTAATAAATATGATTATTTTATAGTCCAATTTTCGTCTGTGAGATTTTCATTACGTTTGAATATCACAGTTAAAAAGCCCCATATGGTTTTTATTTATATTGTATATAAAATATGAATTAATTATGTGTTATTGCAATATTTGTTAAAAACTAGAATCTCTCAACTTGTAGTCTATTTACCAAGCCTGTTCTAGAACCAAATATCTACCCATTTTTTAGTTATGTCTATTGTATTTGTTGTATTGACAGGTCTTAACAAAGTAATTACTTGTTGATAGATATCACCTTTCAAATACATTTTTGCTATTGTAATACAGTGTATGAAAATACTAATGTTGTATTGAAAGGGACATTGTTGGGTTTAATGTCAAAAAAATTAACATATTATAAATACTGTCATTACCAACACACCATTGTTACAGATGTCTAAATATTTCCATGTGTAGCCCAGAGGAATAAACATTATGAAACATTATTTTGAAGTCTCACTGGATGCAACCACATAGTGTAGTCTGTATACTTGGTTGGTCAGTTTTTGATGCTAAAAATGGACAAATCACATACTATTATTAGGTGGTAGGTTCCTTATATCCAAGAGGCCGTCTGTGTTGCGACCACCACTTTGTCTATTTCTGCTGTCAAGCAGCAGTGTGTAAACACTGTTATGTTCCGATTTGAAGGACTTTGAAGCCAGTGAAGCATTATGAGACTTAACACCTTATGTCCCAGGATGACGAGCGCAGTTCAGTGTTATGCAGTAGTCATAATCTAAAGTTCTGATTGATGTTGCTTCTGTTTATGGGCAGGCGTGACGCTTATCATCAGGCGAGCGACCTGTTAGTCACAAAATAATCATACTCCATGTAGTCATGACATGGTACTCATACAGAAATGTACACAAAAAAGCTAAATGGAACGTAAATATGGTTGTAAAAAATCTTCTATGTGATGTCTCAAATAATTCTATTACTTCTAGTCATGTGTACCGATATCAAGCAGTGCTACTCCGAGAGAGATTTGACAAACATGTCAAGGAGCCTGACATGAGGAAGGCCGTTCAACTGCTGAAGGCTGGAGAGGAGGAACTGTTCGCAAAACAACATCCAATTCCTAAAACCTGTGAGTCTAGAATACTATCTCATGTTGATACAATTTAATTTCAATACCCATATAGTACAACTAGCATTTACCCGCGGCTCCGCCCGCGTAAATGTCTTTTTCTGGGATAAAAGTGCCTATGTTCTAATTCATGTCTTGGTCTACCTGTATGGCAAATTTTACCAAAATCCATTCAGCCGTTAAGGCGTGATTGATCTACAACAATACAAATTTTCACATTAAAAATAAATAAAATTCATCCCTCCCCCTTTACCCCTTAAAATATAAATTTCTAATAACCATTTCTTAGCATGTACCTATATTACACAAACTATCTTCTGACCAAACATAATCCTAGCTTTAGTAGAGTTTGAGATATTTATCTTCAATATATTTAAATTACCGTTCCCCTCCCATGGATCGTAGCGTGATGATATATAGTTATAAACCATTGTCTCCACAAAACAAATGTACGTTGTGAATATGACTCCAATCGGTTGTTGTTCAAAAGTTAAAATAAAAATACTCTCATGCTAAATTCAACCCCCTTCCCCCCTTTTGCAAGTGGAATTTTACAAAAATGTGAATCATGTATTTCATTATTTTTGATAAGCAATATTTGTGCATAGTTTCACAGTCGTATTCCGGTCTATAAAAAAGTTTGATACAATATTCAAACACCCCTTTTACCCCCTTAAAATGTGAATTTTCAAAAATCCGTTCTTAGTACGCCTCGCCATCGCACAAACTATCATCTGACCAAATTTCATGATCCCAGCTTCAGTAGTTTTTGAGAAATCGTGATGAATCAGTGAGTGTGTGGTATTTCGATTTTATATACAACGTATTACAGAAAGGTGTGGGCATATTTTAGGGGCATTACATACACCTTACAATTCGTACTTATGGTGGTACATAAGTACGAATTGTAAGATCTTTTCAAAACCAAGACATCCAAAAATTTCACGTTAATTTTAATCACTCGTTTAAGATCGATAAGATTAATGCCATCACTATTAATTATTATGAACGACACTCACTTTTTAATAAACTTGAATATGATGTACGTAATTCTACGGACATACGTACGTAACTTGTAATTTAAACACAAATTAACACCTGAAAGAGACTGTATGCTGAAGACGATATCGGTACCATCCTCTAAAACAATTTAAAGTCTTCATTCTCGGGTCTTCCATCAATGAATTTGGCTTAATACAGTCGACGATCCTCTTAAAAGCTAGTATCAGTTACACCAACACAAAGTATCGATACATAATACTTGTTTTTAGTCAAATACAACATATTTTTTGCACTCGTAATCATACTTCATAAAATCAGAAATTGCCCAACTGACTGCGTCAAATAAATATTGACATTTGACAACTGTTTAATGTTTTTTTTATTAAAAAATTATTAAATGAAAGGTCTATAGTATCTTTGTTTATCATTTAGTGTTGTCCAAAGTTGAAAGTCGATATCGACATGTTACTCATTCGATAAAAAAGAAGATTCTATAATTATTGTCTTAGCAATGCAATCGGATTTGGTACTATGGGAGATAAAATATTTATACCCTACACTATACATTGCTTAAATTTGCCCGCCCCTTTCTATAACACGTTGTATATAGATTAGAGACAACAATACAGTAATGTACAGGTATAGTTTTTTTTTTAATATCATAGGCCGGTAAACGACCAAGTAAGTAACCTGATGGTAAGTAACCAAAAGGATCATGGGCGCATTGCCGACCTTAAAGGAAACTGATAATTAAGGGATTGAGGGGGATTTTGGCCTCCGGATATCTCACTCACCGTAAAAAATGCAGCAGCAAGCTGCTACTTTACGCCGGTTTCCTGTGAGACAGTGGTAACGAGCCGGACGAGTGGTCTGTTTTATTGCCTTTTATGCTAAAATCTGACAGCATCCATGGCGTAGTGGGTGAGTAACGGGCTGCAAATCGAGAGGCTGTGGCTTTTTTCGGGTCTGGGTGTTGTGGGACCGTAAGTCCCTCGTAGTTCCATACACTCACTACTTATACAGGTTAACGTAGTGTCGGGTCCTGGACCATATATGTGACTGTTGGGTGTATTTATTTATTTATTTTTCAGTTGCAAATAGCCCCGGAGGTGTCGCCTACGAACGTGTGGTCACTCCCCCTGATTGGGTGCTCGATTACTGGCATCCCCTAGAAAAAGCCCAATACCCAGAGTACTTCAAACGCCGCGAGCAAAGGAAGAAGGAGTTCATTGCTATGTGGGAGAAAGAGTATGGCAAGGAGGACCCAAAGGATAAGCATCATTAATCCAATTGTACCTATAGTTATTTAATATAGTAATTGAGTTATTTATTTTGTGTTTTATTGAGACCTTTTGATTGACAGCTTTCGCGGCGTAGTGGGCGAGTGTCAAGCGAGAGGCCGCGGGTTCGATTCCGATTCGATCTGGTGATTTACTAATATTTATATTGGATCTTTTTTTAACTTGAGTGACGAAAGCAGGTAGCTCGCCTGATGGTAAGCGCCATGCCTGCCCATAAACCGAAGCAACACCACACAGAACTTGGAATTACAAAGCACGGCATGGTACTGAATTGCGCTCGTCGCCCCGAGTTTTCCATGTGTCTATGCCACGAGACAAGATGTTAAGTATCATAGTGCCCAGTAATTTCACTGGCTTCAATGTCCTTCGACCCGGAACCCGGAAGTGCTTACACACTGTTGCTTGGCGATATAAATAGACAAAGCGGTGGTACCAACCCAGGCGGCCTCGCATACGAGGGACCTACTTTGGATCTGGGTGTGTTTTCTCCCCAGACGGGTTGAAAGGCGGCCGGTCGTAAGAATTACAAGTCAAATCTTTTTGTAACATGTTAAAAAACATGTGGCGCCGTCCCCACGGCGAGTGAAATGAGGGCCGTCGAAAGAAGAACAATTAGGTAGGTACTTATCCTATTAAGAAAATCAGAAACCAGCAGTCAGTTTTTTTTGGATACATGCGGTTTTAGGCCCGTATTATAGAACAACACTCGAGTGAGCTCTTTGCTAAGTCGATTTCAGTACACGTGATTGGCCTATATTTCGCGCCAAACAAAAACGGACCAATCACGGGTACAGAAATCCACAATTAAGTGTTGTTCGCATTAGGTGGATGGCAACATGATTTTTTCGGTAGGCCAAGTCAGCTTTATTCACCGTTTGCTGCACCCATGGTCGGTCTACATCATTAGTTCCCAAAGTGGTCCAGGTGGACCCCCAGGGGTCCACGGGAGACTCGACGGGGGTCCATAGTTAAATCTAATATTCACATTTTTGTCAAGTTTTAGGAATAAGGTAGAAATATAGAGCCCACCGGAACCAGCTAAATTTTGAAAGTGGAATAAGAGAAAAAAACTTTGGGAACCTCTGCTACACCATAATCGTCAAATTATGTTAACCCAATTTTTACCATGCGTAAATCCGCTGCAGAGATAATAATGTAGTGAATAGTGATGTCAAGGCGATAGACACAGGCTGCAAGTAGTTACAAAATTACATCAACTTGAATATTTTATTGCTATGTAAACTATATCACCATTGTGCCAGCAAATCATGAACGCAATCTTGCTAAAAAAAACCTATAGGCTGGCAAACGAACAAGTGGGTCACCTGATGGTAAGCGATCTCCACCGCCCATGTAATATTTTTTATAGTACCTATAGGCTGGTAAACGAACAAGTGGGTCACCTGATGGTAAGCGATCTCCACCGCCCATGCACAATATCAAATTATGGGCGCGTTGCCGACCTTAAAGGGATCGGGAAGGGGAGGGAGATTTTGGCCTCCGGATATCTCACCGTACGAAACGCAGCAGCAAGCTGCTACTTTACGTCGGTTTTCCGTGAGACGGTGGTAACGACCCGGACGAGCCAGGTCATTCATGCTGTAGACAATAGTATCTACAGCGTGAGTCTACCACTCAAAAAAATATTAATTTAAATACATATGCACTCACGCCTGTAATCCCCGAAGGGGTAGACAGAGGTGTAACCATTACACCCACATTTCGCCGAGCGTATCTCCGTCCCACGATGTGATAGGGGGCGAGCCTATCGCCATACCGGGCACAAATTCCAGACTCCAGGCTGATACTGAGCATTCCGTAATAGAAAAACCCAATACTTACCACTTTACACGACCCGGGGATCGAACCCGAGACCTCAGCGTTGGCCCCAATCGTAGCGCGTACGCATTACAACTGCGCCACCGAGGCAGTCTAAATACATACGCACTCACGCCTGTAATCCCCGAAGGGGTAGGCAGAGGTGTAACCAGTACACCCACATTTCGCCGAGCGTATCTCCGTCCCACGATGTGATAGGGAGCAAGCCTATCGCCATACCGGGCACAAATTCCAGACTTCGGGCTGATACTGAGCATTTTGTTATTCGTATTAATTTAAATAAAAAAAAAAAAATACAAACAAAGCAATTTTAAATATTCAGTTACCTGTGTAAGAACAATATCTCGTTAATGTTTATTATTATTCTAATTTAACTATTTTTATTAAGCTGTCTATATCTATTCACGACCCAAAAAGGGCCAACAGGGTTTTTGCTACATTCTGTATATTTGTAATTTTTTTTAAGTAATTTATCTCAAACGCGGGAAAGAGGGACGAAGTCCAATTTTCAAACAATAGGTCCACTTGCAGGACGGTACTAAAACGAGATTTACCACTAAACTCATTTAGGTACCTACCTTCTTAAGTAAAATTTTCATACGATTTGAAGTTCCTTAGGTTTTGTGGTAAAACCAGATTTAGGATCAAATCATTTATTCTGTAAATTGGATCATAAATATCACTTTTACATGTCAATAATTTTTTATGCTAAATTACATTTAAGACGATCGTCGTACAAGTCAGCCTAAGTCATAGAACCACGCTGTAGACCCATTTTTCTAAAGGATGAATGGGCCGGCTCAACCAAAGCTAGGCTGTCCCACACAGATAACCTGATATTTTTATTAATAAAAAACTAAATAGTCAAAAGTTTAACTAAACAACTATTTTAAGACGGTGATATTGCAGTTTAATGGACAATGATTGATAATTCAAAATTGCTTAGTTTGATTTTTAGCTAATTAGTTTTTTGAGTCGGTTTTATTTTTTGTAAAAGTTTTTATATTACAATTTTTTTGTGAAAGAATTATCAACATCTGTGTATACATACGTAAATGTCGGTGTTTAGCCTTTCATTCGCGAATTCGTTTAGACGAAGGTATTATTAAACTTGATAACATCCTTCTTTTTATCGGCGTTAAAAATGAGTACAGCCCACCTGCCCTTATCCCATTCCCTGTGGGGTTGGCGCAACATACCTTTTAACATATGTTATTGAATGATTTGGCTTGTAGTTTTTACGACCAGCTGCCTGCCTGACGTTCACCCCAGTTCACCCTTCTGGGAAGAATTATGTACTTGACAGGTAGTAAAAAAATAAAAACATCGGAGAAAAGGCAAAGATTTTATTCTATTTCAACGATGTACTTATTAGTTATGTTATAATTTAAATTTGAGTAAGTGTATGTATAAAAATAAAATTTTCAAATAATTTCTTAGGCAACAAGAGAAAAAGATGGAAATGATTCCTATAAACGCATACGATTTTTTTTTATGTTCCTTCTTCGTAAAAGAAGCGTCGATGAGTTTCGAGTTCTCCGTATATCAACGTTTCGTACGGTGAGTGAAATATCCGGAGGTCCAAAACAACCTCCCCTTCCCAATTCCTTAATTATCCCTTTCCTTTATCGCGTCCATGATTCCTCAAGTATCGTGGGTCTTCATGGGCCATGGAGATCACTTACCATCAGGTGACCCACTTGCTAGTTTGCTGGCCTATAAGCAGATTTTTCATTTTATGGACTCATTCTTAGAATCACAAAACTCCAACTTCAATGTGTAACTTGTAAATATAAAATAAATAAATACACCCAACAGTCGCTCACATAGTCCTAACCCCACACTAAGTTTAACCTGTATCTTGGGTATCAGATACTACGAGAGACTTGTGGTCCCACAACATCCAGATCCAAAACAAATATTTGTGTCTGACACAAACATTTATCTCGGTGCGGGGATCGAACCCGCGGCTTCTAGTGTCACAGCCGGCTGCTCGCCCATTGCGCCACGGGTACTGTAAAAACACAAATCCGCATCGATTAAGAACCTCCATCGTTTTTTCATCAGTTAAAAATAGATAAAAGATAATATACCATCTCTACCTTTTCGGTAAGAGAAAAACAAAGTATTCATAAACATTTTCTATTTATTTTTGTTACTCCTTTAAATCTCTTTCGATAACCGTAAACCATTTCATTACCAAAAACGCCAACATATTATTCACAAGGAAAAAATTTGCGATCAGAACCATCTACCGGCAAGAAAGGTAATTAACAATTGTGATTGCTTAATGTTCATTCTTTTTTATTCTCATACTACCGCCGGAGTACCGCTCCAATATGTTTTTATATATTTTTCTATATTTTCATAGCTTTGTACCAAATTTTAATTATTCTGAAAGCCTCGATGTATATGAAGGTGAAGTTATAACCATTAATGATCAGTAATAAAAAGAAGAAACAGTAATACTATTATAAGTCGATTTAGTGAATTAATAAAAAAAAAAAAAAAAAATATACTATGAATATTTCTTAAAATTAAATTATATTTAATGTAAATAAGGGCAGCCAACACTGCTCCCTAACATAAGCATAATAGTAAGAAATAAAACATACCATATTGATCAACATCTCCAAAATGTAAATAGCAGTCTCGAAACACATACAAATTAAAAAAAACTATTCTTAAATGAAATGTTAATGACAGTCATAACTCCACCAATCATAAAAATAAATCGCAAGACGGTTGTTCAGCACAATTCATCACAAAACCATTTATAGTATCCGTATAGTTTTGTAACAACATTCAGTTTCCCCCGAGTGTTTGTCCTCGTCCCCAGTTATGACCACCGAACACATTCCCGGCAGGTCGCGCGGGTTCCCTCGCTTGCGGAGCTGATCCGAACCCACCCATGTACCGCGAGTCCGGGAATATCTGCTTCCTGTAAACATATTAGTGATAAATTATAACAATTATAATTTTAATACCTTAAAACAATCTTGGTGCATTTTCTGTTATCTTCAGAGATTTCCCATTTTCCCCCTTACTTAGTCATCAGAGGGTCAATTCTCGCAATTGAATGCTCTAGACAGTGTTGTCTACAGCACGAATGAGCCGACTCGAACGGGTTGTTACCACTTACAGAAAACAGATGTAAAGTAGCAGCTGGCTGCTGCGTTTTATACGGTGATATATTCGGAGGCCCAAATTGCCCGTTCCCTTCCCAGTCCCGTAATTGTCCCTTTTATAAGGTTGGCACTGTTGAATGTTGATTGGACCACTGGATATCTCACTCAGGGTACAAAACGCAGCAGCAAGCTGCTACTTTACGCCTGTTTTCTGTGAGTACAGGTAATTTAGATTGTTGATTTGTGTTAAGTACTTACAGGAAGGTGGGAGGTGTGAGTAGCGCCGGGCCGCCGAACTCTTGAGGATATTTGAACAGCAGAAAGAATGCCAGGTGGCCGATCAGGATGCCCAGCAGCTCCATCATTACACTGAAATATAATGAAAAATAAAGTGGTTCATCATGCCAATACATGCTTGATGAAGAAGTATCATCGAGTTTTAATGTTTACAACAATCTAATCTAGGCTTAGGCCTAATGCCTTTCTGTCATGAAGCAGTAATTCTTTTCAGCAATCATCAACCCCTGATTTACTAAATAAATCTTTATATTGAAACAATAATTCAAATTATCTGCAAGTCTTACCTTCCACTAATGATGAGGTTGAAGGCAAGAAGCACCCACGGCAGGTACATGGCTTTGAACCTGGTGCCAAACCAGAATGAGACAATAACATCTTTGTTCAGTTGACACCACACATACAGTACGGATAACACCATTGCGTCCATCAAGAACTGAAAAATAAATAATGTGTAAATAGGTAGTATATACCAACCCACAAACCAAACTAGGTTTAAGTGATGTAATTGTATTCTTTAGGTAAAATTTGTGAAATAAATAAAAAACAAGTTTTTAAAACCCCTATCGTCTTGGACATGACATCCTTACGCATAATGATAGGACATTACTGGACATTGCCCACTTAATAAACATTTACATGTTCTAGATATGACCAACATCCCCCTATGTAAGGACAATCTGTTCGCCGATGAAACAGCTTCCCATGTCATCCTGGAATGTAAAAGTGTAGCTACACAATTAGCTGACATCCTCAATACCCTAAGGCCACTCCAAGAAGCATGTGGAGCCACCAAGATCCTGTGCTTTTTGTCTGATTTAGGTTGGCTACACATCTAGCTGGCATATTCTTCACACACAATAGCCCCACATTTTACAGGCAAAGTGCGGAAAAGGAGCACATAATAATTAAGAATCAATAAAACCTTGACGTCAATCAGAAAAAGAACTGTAACTTTTAAATGGCTGAACAGATTTTCACACAGGTACACACATACACACACTCACTCATGTTATATGTATTTAATTACTCACTCTGAGCTCAATAATCAGCCCAATGATCACACAGCACACCCAGTTGAACAGCAGCATGTACAAGTAATCAGCAGGCTTGCCTGCAAATATACTTGTCTCAAGCCGCTGAGAATAGTTGTACAGGAAGTAACAGTTTATCAGGAAGTGTAGTCCTGTGCTTGGTGTGATTGGGTAGAAGAATAATGCTGTGACTGGCCTCCATATCTGAAAAAAAATATATCTAATACAAACCTGTTACTTTACATTGCATACTTAATTTTATCTTGAGTGACTGACTGGCACCAGATTGTTGGGCATAATTGTTTTATTTTTATCCTAGCTCATCTTATACATTACAAAATCATAGTAATTCATAAAAACTGAACTTTGTCAAAGTGCACAATTTATATTATCATACTGTATATCTTAATAATAATATTAACATAAATTGATGTCATATAGCTTACAATGTAAGGTTACTGTAGATGGTGTTACAATACAATAGGCATTGAAAAGCTTCAATCATAAATATCATATGATGGTTATTTTCATATTTTAACACAATGTTGAATTTTAACATGTTTTGTGTGCTCTTATTTCTCTGGCAGATTTCCAAGCAGTCATGTCCAATCTAGTTTAGTTACATGTTGAAGAGATAAAAATCAAATGTAATATCTCAAAATGAAGGTTATTATAAGCTTTAAAAACTGAGCATTTTTAGAGATAAACAATTCAATGACGTATACTGTGACCCAATCTTATATCTCAGGACCTATCTAGGTCAGCAGGATGACAACAAACAAATCATTTACTAATTACCTAATGTTTACAGCTTACATACTGGTTGGTACTGCATCTTAAATATGTAAATTAAGGACATAATAATATTTTTATGCGAAATTAAATGTTTTATTGTTATTTTCTGTAAATAGTAAATACGTACTTACCTGGAATTGATATATGAATGAGTTGAAGTCAAGCACCAAATAATAATAATTAATGATGCCAAACTTGCCCAACAAGCTGAGAACTAACGTGTAAGTTAACCAATGCCGCGTGAAATACGGCACGCTGTTGTACCAGTCTCTAAATTCAGACATTTTCGTTTATTTACAACGTAAACACCGAAGTTAAGGTTTCACTTATATAGGTACACTGTGAAACTACTTTTTCAGTAACTCAATAACTATAAAGGATGATTCTAGAAGACCACTGACCACAAAATATACACTGATGATGAAATTAAACATAAATAAATGCAAGTACACGTGTACGAAGTGAATTTGTCCAGAAAATTCAGTGAGGAAATGATTTAATGTTTTTGACATTTGGATTATTGTGTTACCATAGAAAATATTTACAAGTGTAAAAAAAAGTTATCATTCTTTGTTTCGATTAATCCAAATATAAAATAATTAAAATTAAAAGTTCTTATTTAATTAATAATCGTAACATGCAAATGTTTCCGTACATACATAAATAAAATTAAAGTTTTGTTCGTGATACTTTGCCCTTAATGCCGGTACGTTCAAAAATTAAATAAAAAATGTTTTAGGGAATACACAACAATCGAATGACTACTCATTATGAAAAATGTTTTGGTCATATTCAATTAATAATAATTACCTATTATATATATAATATATAACCATAGCTTCTATTTTCCATTAAATAAATAATTTAATTTTCCTATATATAATTCCTACTCGAATCACTGTTCATTTCTCATTGATCAACATTTCCGAACGCACACCCATTACCAGTGGATTTGTGAGTTTTGAACTTTTTTTGGCGGGAATTCTTACAGTGCGGTGGCACTCTTGTTTTAATTATTTCCTAAACTGGTTTAAAGTTGTGTTTGTTGTATAAAAGTGGTGTGGTTTTGTGCAATAATCATTAATGATGATGAATAGTGTATGGAAACATTGAAATAAGTGGATTTAGTTGATTTTTGATCAAGGGTATTGTCGACCTTGTGCTTTCGATTCGCTTGAAGAAAGTCATCTAAGAAGCATCGAACTGGAAGGAATTTTCACCAATACTCCATCAAGGCCTTGAAATCGGTCACACCCTTGTTTCATCGTTCTTGGATATTATGAAAATAATATAACTGATGACTTGGCAGTATGGTCTCTGATCTTAGCCGGTTCCTTATGGAACAAAAATACGAGTTTTGGCGGGAATTCTTACAGTGCAGTGGCTCTCTTGTTTTAATTATTTCCTAAACTGGTTTAAAGTTGTGTTTGTTGTATAAAAGTGGTGTGGTTTTGTGCAATAATCATTAACGATGATGAATAGTGTATGGAAACATTGAAATAAGTGGATTTGGGTGATTTTTGATCAAGGGTATTGTCGACCTTGTGCTTTCGATTCTCTTGAAGAAAGTCGTCTAAGAAGCATTGAACTGAAAGGAATTATCACCAAAACTCCAGCAAGACCTTGAAATCGGCCACACCCCTGTTTCATCGTTCTTGGAATATAAGAAAAGATATAACTAATGACTTGGCAGTATGGTCTCTGATCTTAGCCGGTTCCTTATGGAACAAAAAAACAAAAAAAAAGGAACAAAGATACAAAAAAAAAACCAGTGGATTTGTTTTGAAAAAATTGGCACTCGACAGATTTTAAATTACGCCAGAATGCGGATAATTCTGAGAAGATTTCTAACGAGTAATGTATGTTTTACCAAGAATAAAAGTATGCGTTTGCTAGCAAGCGACGCTACAAAACCTGCGGAGACGGAGCCTGCAAATGCAGAAGTAAAAAAAAGTAAGGTTATCATAATAAATAAGTTCAATTATATTATTTTGTTGACAAGATTAAATAATATTCCTGATAAGCTAATAGAAGATCAGTATTACGTAGTTTGTAAGTTGATTGATACATACATTCTATCATTATCATTCATTCATGCTAGTAATAAACTTACCATACAGTAATTATAAATAAACAATCTTTAATAATTGGCCTTATGTTCTTGGTCTATACATCTATAACTTATCATTTCATGATGCTCCATAAAAAAATTATAAGTAGTCATAGAATTGTGTTATTACCATAAGTAATCAGTATTATTTAAAATAAATACATAAATAAATTGAATTTTTGGAAAGTCGCCTCATAGGTCTTGTTCAAATCCGGTCTTGAATTTGAACACATTCATCACAATTTATGCTTGACTCTAAATACGAAAAAAAACACATGATGCCTATTACGTCTATAGGCTCACCCCTATCGGCACTAGTTGTACCTCTACCTACCCTTACCGGAATACAAGCGCTATCCTATGTATGTTATATAAACATACTTTTACAGATATTGTAGTAGAAAAGTTCAAAGCGATAACAATAATTAATATTGACCGGCAAAAAACTAGAAACAGTCTGGACGAGCCCACACTAAGAGAAATAGAAGCCGCTGTAAACGCCTTCGATAATGACGATGAGGCCAAAGTTCTTGTCTTCTATGGGGAAGGTGGTTCATTCTGTTCCGGATTTGACATGGACGATATGCTGGAGAAAGGATATTATCCACTGAAGGATGCATCAGTAAGTTGTACTTGATTAACATATCATATTGCATATTTTGAGTGGTAGAGCCACGCTGTAGAAACTTATGTCTACAACATGTATGGGTCGGCTCGTCCGGGTCATTACCACTGTCTCACAGAAAACCGGCATAAAGTAGCAGTTTGCTCCTGCATTTCGTACGGTGAGTTAGATATCCGGAGGCCCAAACCCACTTCCCAATTCCTTAATTATCCCCTTCCTTTAAGGTCAGCACTGCATCCATGATTCTTTTGGTATTGTGGGCGTACATGGGCGGTGGAGATCACTTACGATCAGGTAACCCACTTGCTCATTTGCCGGCCATGCCATGCCATAAAAAAAAACAGGTATAAAACTAGACATAGGTACGCAAATACCCTATTATGCTGGGTTTATGGGTGTTTTTTGATAGAGGATTGCTTACCCTCAGAGATATCTGATAACAAATGAAGATAAGATGATATACTTGCTTGTTTGCTATTTATTTATTTAATAGAAACAATGGTAGTTTACACATCATGCAGGGTGTAATGGAAACGCTTCCGAAAACGAAGACAGGAGGTAGTTTTGGTGTTTACAAACACAATAGCACTAACAGTATCGCGGAATAAGTTACATTATTAAAAAAAATACACTGATAGTCTTGTTTGCACCAATAAATACAATGACGTTTTATGCAAATAATAACTAAAATCGTACATACAACGCACTCATGCCTGCAATCCCCGAAGGGGTAGGCAGAGGTGTAACCAGTAACACTCACATTTCGCCGAGCGTATCTCCGTCTCTTATGTGATACCGGGCACAAATTCCAGACTCCGGGCTAATACTGAGCATTTTGTAATAGAAAAACTCAATACCACTTTACCCGACCCGGGGATCGAACATCAATCGTAACGCGTACGGATTACACCACCGAGTCAATTAAAATCGTATTTTTTTAATAAAGTAATGTAAAACATATAAAAAAACATCGATGCTCGTAATCAGCTGTGCGGGTTGGCGCTTGGCGCGATACACCTTCTGAGTATTAGTGGTAATGCGCGGATCATTGCATACGCAAGAACGCTTTACATTGCGGGCATACGTTTCCAACTGGGACTTAATTGGGATTAAGGGTGAAATGGTTCCTTTAACGTGAGCCGATCACCCGTCTGTGCAACTGGCAGACGTCCCCACTATAAAGACAAATACGTTTCCAAAAAGGCAAGTTAACAGCAAAGTAATAGCTTTTTCCGTATATGTTAAGTTATTACCGTTTCGGCGTTGGAAGCGGTCCCCTTACACCCAGTATAAATCGATAATTATAAAACAACAAGTTATCTAATGTTGTAAGAGGCCAGGGTCATCATTTCGTATTGGCGAATGGAGGAAGACTGCCGAAGTGAGTAACTTTTATAGTAGCCCATAATATTTGCAGATACGACTTCTCCGTCGTCCATTATGCGACAAACCGACTATAGCAGCTGTGACTGGCTATGCTGTGGCGGAGGGATTCGAACTGGCGCTCGCTTGTGACCTGCGTGTGATAGAGGACACTGCTGTGCTTGGATGCCTTGGGAGAAGATTTGGTGAGTGAATTATACTAAACTAGTTTCTGCTCTCGAGGCCTATGGGTCGTAGCGCGTAATATAGTTATTATTGTTTGACTTGATTACAAAACATCGACTTTTTACTATTAAATTTAATTAGAATTTATTTTACGTAATAACCTTGCAAAAGAAAATATATTCTCGCCTCTATCATATAATAAACTCTTTCAATGTAAATGGGGCTTCATTCCGTTAAAAATATGAGAAGAATAATGCGCCTTACTTAAAGGTTGTTCAAGCAAAACACTCTTTTGTATTTCTCTGTCAACACTATTTATAAAGTTTATAGAAACAGACGAAAACAGTGTTTAACTAATCAAGGCTTGAATAACATTTATAGGCCCTTATAAACTTTTTAAGCACTGATTAGTTAAAACACTGATTTCGTCTGTTTCTAGCCATTTTATAAATCACGTTGACAGATAAAGACAAGAGAGTGTTTAACTAATCAACACTTAAGTAGTAAGTATATTGTAAGTAAGGTCCAATATGTTTATGACAGGAGTGCCACAGAGTATTATCGGCGGACGCAGGCTGACGTCACTGATCGGTTTGTCGCGCGCCCTAGACCTGCTCATGACAGGTCGTCTGATCAGCGGAACAGAGGCCAACCAGTTTGGACTTGCTGCTAAGCTCACTTCAACGGGAACGGGTAAGTAGAGAGTTGTTAATGAAACTTAATATATTATGTCTGAGTGATGAGCTTTGTAATTTCAAGTTCTGTGTGGTGTTGCTTCTGTTTACGGGCAGGCGATGCGTTTATCATCAGGCGAGTGACATGCTCGTTTTATCACTAAAGCTGATAAAAAAATGGCTTTGGCCTTACTGAAACTCGATAACAGAATTGAGAGAAATGAACAGCTTTTGCCTTGAGAGGTTTTTTTTATCGAAATTGTCCATTTCGATGATAAATTTTAATGGTAGATTTGCGATCATTTCAGAAGATAGAAGCATACGTCAGTAACTTCCATATCGGTCAACTCTTTGTTTATTTATCATTTATTGCAATCAATACAGACCATAGTTATACAAATACACTCAATTAATAGTAGTACTATACAATACAACATAATATTTTATGTATTTTCAGCATTAGGCGAATCAATAAAACTAGCCAAATCATTAGTGAAGTTCCCTCAAAACGCGTTAATTATGGACAAGCTTGCCGCAGTGAATTCACAACTGAATCCCAACAGCGAGGAGAGCATGCGTGATGAAGCTGTCATGACCACGATGCTGGGCAACGCTATAGAGGATATGAAGGAAGGGGTCAAAAAGTTCCAGAATGGTATGTTATTGAATTCTGTTTTTTTTTTAAATAGTATAGGGCGGCAAACGAGCAAGTGGGTCAGCTGATGGTAAGTGACCTCCACCGCCCATGTACGCCCACAATACCAAAAGAATCATGGGTGCGTTGCCGACCTTAAAGGAAAGAGATAATTAAGGGATTGGGAAGGGGAGGGGGTTTGGGTCTCCGGATATCTCACTCACTGTACGAAACGCAGCAGCAAGCTGCTACTTTACGCCGGTTTCCTGTGAGACAGTGGTAATGACCCGGACGAGCCGGCCCATACATGCTGTAGACAAGTGTCTTCTGCGTGGCTCTACCACTCTCTGTTTAATAAATGTAACAGGCTAATAACATAACCTGACCTGGATTAGGACATAGGCTACTTTTTATCTCGGAAAAGGTCACGATGGCGGAGCCACGAGCAATAGCTAGTAAAAAAGAAACTCTCGCTCAGTAGTTTTACTGGCTTCAATGCCCTTCAAACTGGAACACAATGGATGCAAGAGGCCATCGCGTCTCGGTAGTCATCATGATTTTTTTATTTTTGTCGCCAAGTAATAGCTGTAAGCACTGTTCTGTTTTTAGGACATTAAAACTTCTAGGCATTATGAGACATCTTATGTATCACGGTAATGAGCATAGGATGCCTGCAATACTTTGTAATTCAAAGTTCTGTTCTTTTTATGGGCAGGCGTGGCGCTTACCCTCAACCGAGCGCCCTACTAGTCTCGTAGTAAAAAAAAATACCTTTCAGATTTCCCAATTTTAATATCCTTCCAGGTATTGGTAAGCATGGTAAGTTTTACAATTTAACTGAAGTTGCCCTCAAGGATTGGGAGCTGGAGGACAGCGTCGAAGAGCTCATAGTCAAGGAGGACGGGAAAAAGAAAAATGGGAAATCCTAATGTGCATACTGTATACAAGGTTAGTTGGAAAAGGTGTACTAAACCGAAAGGACATAAAAGTACTTGTAATTCTGAACAACTTTTGTACTTGCAACTTATAAATCCATTAATTTTAGGGCTATAACTCTAAAATTATTTAAAGATTTCTAAAAAACTACGCACACATAACCCTATGATTAGGTGTATTTTCATTAGTGTTTTGCCGCCAAGTCGTGAGTTTAATATTCGCACGACAGGGATGCGAGTTTATAAAATTCAAAAACCATTATATTTGTAGAAATAATTATCTATACAAATATTATAAAGAGGAAAGATTTGTATTTTTTTTGGTATGTAATTAATAAACTTAAAAACTACTGGACCGATTTCAAAAATTCTTTTGCCGTTTTAGATATAATGTAGCTTACATTATCACTGAGTAACATAGGCTACTTTTTATCCCGCAAAAGGCGGTACACGCGGGCGTAGCCGCGAGCAAAGGCTAGTCAATGATACTTTAAGGCCCGTATTACAGAAGGATACTCACGTGAGCTCTTTGCTGAGTGTCGATTTCAGTACACGTGATTGGTCTATTTTTGGCGCCAAACAAGTTTGCGACACTTAGTACACACTTTCTGACTAACTTTGGATATAGTCATAGGGTTGTTTTTCGTTTGTAAGTGCCAATATGTTGTCTAGTCGATTTATGTATTTATTTTTATTTTGAGATGTAAGACGCTAATTAAAACGTATGGTATGAGGTATGCATTTATACCCTGTAGCAACGATATTGTATAATGAAAAGCTATTAAGATAAATAAGTTCAGTCCCTATAATTATTACGTTGTGAATCCATTTTCTTTTATTATAATCGTTGATATACGAGATAGTAAGTATTCCGACACCGCTGGAATAATAATATAATACACCCAACAGTAACACACATAGTCCCTGACCCCACACTTGGTAAACCTGTGTCGTGGGTATCAAGAACTACGAGGGACTTGCGGTTCCACAACACCCAGACCAGAAACCAATATTTGTGGATCACACAAACAACATTTGTCTCGGTGTGGGAATCGAACCCACGGCCTCTCGCTTCACAGTCGGCTACTCGCCCACTGCGCCACGGAGTCTGTTACGTTGTCATTATTATAATCCTTAACATTTTTTACATTTCTAAATATTAAATCACTTAAAAAAAAAACATTTAAAAATATCACCCTCCAATGGCGAGGCCTAAGACCCAAGCCACCGGCGGTTAGGGCCCTAGTGTGAGGAACCTCCTCACAATGCGTGCCGTGTCCAATAATACAGCCTTCTGTATCTGACTTCTGACCCAACCATCAATTCAGAGTCTCTGAAGATGTTGGTCGAGACTCTTCGGTATCAACCCATGGACGGAAACGACTATCGGGACAATGATTGTCGAGTCAACATCCCATATGTTAGTAACCTCGTATGCCAGATCTAGGTATTTAGACATTTTATCTTTTTCGGCTTTTACGAGGTTCTCATAATGCGGAATAGTGACATCAACAAGCATTGCGCGGCGCGTCAATCGATCTATTACCACAATATCAGGCTTATTGGCTAGAATAGTCCTGTCCGTAATAATAGATCGATCCCAATAGAGCGTAGCATGACCATTTTCGAGAACTGGTTGGGGGACATATTGATAATACGGCACCTCGGAAGTCACAAGGCAATATCGAAGAGCAAGTTGCTGGTGTATGATCTTGGCTACTAAATTATGTCTATGCAAGTACTCGCCGTTAGCAAGATACGAACAACCGGAAATCACATGCCTGATTGTTAGTCAAACCGACGTAAAGTAGCAGCTTGCTGCTGCGTTTCGTACGGTGAGTGAGATATCCGGAGGCCCAAATCCCCCTCCCCTTCCCAATCCCTTAATTATCCATTTCCTTTAAGGTCGACAACGCGCCCATGACTCTTTTGGTATTGTGGGCGTACATGGGCGGTGGAGATCACTTACCATCAGGTGACCCACTTGTTCGTTTGCCGGCCTATTAAAAAAAAAAAAAAAAAAATTGTTATGTTATTGATTTGTTGTATGATTGTATGGCATAAATTATTATTATATAAAAGAATCATTGCTTCTATTATTATTACACTGTACACATGGTGGCCCAATAAAGGTTATTTTGCAGTTTTTATTAGGGAGCCATGTCTGCAATATTTTACATATTATCATTGTTATTTTGTAAAAACTGTCCACATTTTATAGATTTTATTATTTGGCAACTGTAAAAATTATACAAAGCTTGCGTTTGAAATTGGCTCATAGTACTGTCAGTACTGGAATTTCGTTCTAAAATACTTTCCAACATTTATGGCTGTGGATAGTTTTAAATTGTATTAGACTGAACGACGAAACAAACAGGTTGCTAGCCTGGAGGCCAATTCTCGTAATTTTAAATGTTCAAAAAATCATTCCGATCTAGTCTAACATTTGTAACGTCTAACACTCTTCTACATTACTTTTCTATGTACACATATTTTTGGACTACAATCTAGCTCATAACTGTATAATTTTTTCTCTTATTTTTGCAATAACTGTCTTCTGTATTGTGTATTATAAAATAAAATAAGTCTCAGCGTCAAGAAAGTTGCAAATGGCATTCTCTTAAACCAATAATCAACGTCAAATGTGAACATAGATCGTAATGAGATTGAATTTAGAATAAAGGTTGACTGAAGCCAAAACGGTATAATGTTACTGCTAATGCTAGGTGCATTTGACGTTGATTATTGGTTTAAGAGAATGCCATTTGCAACTTTCTTGACCCTGAGACTAGATCGGAATGATATTTTGAACATTTAAAATTACGAGAATTGGCCTCCTGATGGTAAGCCTGCCCATAAACATATAATATCACAGATACAATCTTTGAATTAGAAAGCATAGCATGGCACTGTGCTACGTTCATCAACCGCGAGACATAAGTCGTTAAGTTTCATCAGAACTTTTCTAATTCATTTTTGTTTCAATCAGTAGTTGACAGTACTGTCAGTCAATTGACGAACGCGGTCAAAGTTGTAAACTTTTGTCAAGTAAAGTAATGTCAAATCAGCTAATAAACCAAATAAGCAATGAACTTGAGTTTAACTTCCCATTCTAGCTGTATATGGAGCGTTCATCTTACACTATAATCTTTAAACACTATTAATTTAGGAGTTTTTCGGTGGTCTTAATCTCCAATCTCATTCCCAATCCCTATTCCCTTCCTTTAGGGTCGGCAAGGCAACCGTGATTCTTTAATCAGGTGACCCACTTGGCCGTTGGCCAGCCTCTGCTATAAAAAAGACCAAACAACCAAACACATTAAAATAGCTTTATTACAAAAATTAATACGTTTATTCATCCGTAACGCCCTTTTCAGCTTGATATTTGTAATGTAGCTCGGAGCAGTCCTCGTTGGAGATGTTGACCCATCCCTTGTCGGTGATGTGGTAGACTCTGATGATACCTCCAGAGTACGCGTCGCGGTGAGTCGCGTGGTATATAGCACGACGCCCAAGCTCTGAGATGAGAAGTGATTAGGCAAAAGTCAGTTTCAAGATTTAGGGTTGACTTGATTAAGATTTAAATTATTATGAGTGGAGTGGAGTTTTACGAGTGGTAGAGCCACGCTGTAGACCCTTTTGTCTATAGCATGTATGGGCCGGCTCGTCCGGGTCATTACCACTGTCTCACAGAAAACCGGCGTAAAGTAGCAGCTTGCTGCTGCGTTCCCAATTCCTTAATTATCCCTTTTCTTTAAGGTCGGCAACGCACCCATGATTCTTTTGGAATTGTGGACGTACATGGGCGGTGAAGATCACTTACCATCAGGTGACCCACTTACTCGTCCGCCGGCCTATGCCATAAAAAAACAAAAATTAAACCAATAACTTACGTTAACCAAAACTTATTGCAGAGATAATTTTATAAATCCGGCCAAAAATAAATAAGTTAGAAGCTATTCAGATTTGACGGAAGGAGTACTTGTGTACTAGGAGCGACTAGGAGTGTCAAATGACAGATGATATGACGCAAACCATGACGTCACCGTGCAAAATGGCCATCACGGTGCACACGTGCGAGCTAGATAGTGAGATGTCCCCACTACGCTCCCACCTTTGCTCATCATACTGATATTTCAAATCATAAATGAGAATATTTTAACCTATTTTACCTGTTTTGAGTTTCATTTCATATTATTTTCTGCTGTGTATAAAATAATGTAAAAGATTCAACATAGGAAACTACCCTATTATACTGTTGGGTAGACTGGGGAAACTAGGAACTACAGATCAGCGATTATATAATAAATGTCGTATGTTACACTAGACGAGCTAGACGCGCACCACGACAACATTAGTCTTAAGTGCGTAGTGATAATTGGCACGCTTGGTTTTAGTACAGATTGTAGTTCTCATTTTAGGCATCATTGTAGGCTTTATTACTATAATTTTTATTGAGAATGCATGGGAGGTAAAATTTAAATAAAAAGGCACAGTGATGCAGTATATCAGAGGCAAGCGAGTGACGTAAAATTGACGATAGCGAACTCCTCAGCCCCATGCTAGATTAGCAGGCAATTGCCCAACTATAGAAACATTAGACATACCTTGTGCCTCGAGATCACCCATATCCCAGTCGTAACCGGAGTCAAGTACACCGTAAGCATACACTGACCCTGATCCTACCGAGAACACTTTGCCAGGAGTGCGAGTTCCTTCACTATCTACGTAGTATAACTGTGCGCCCTGTGGAACAATATTACACATTCTATATATAGTTCTACTAGCTTTTGCCAGCGGCTCCGCCCGCGTGAATGCCTATTTCCAGGATTAAAGTAACCTAGTGGGCGCATCAAGCTAGTCCCGGTGAGAAACGCGCTTGACAAAAATACTAATGTCTGTATTAAAAAATAGGGGCTGATCGTAGAGGGTTGAAAATTTAGGGTTGTATGTATTTTTTAATGCTGTATCATAAAAAATACAAAATAAAAAAAATTTCAAAAAAAAAAAAAAAAACAATTTAGGGGTGGACCACGCTTAACATTTAGGGGGATGAAAAATAAATGTTGGCCGATTCTCAGACCTACCCGATATGCACACAAAATTTCATACAAATCGGTCCAGCCGTTTCGGAGGAGTATGGGAACGAATATTGTGACACGAGAATTTTATATATAAGAAGATAATCTATACATATAAATAACATTTATGTTGGTGAAATATTTATTTGAAAAAATATCTGCGATCAGTCGGAGACTATAAGCGGTAATTTTGTGCGCGATATGTCAAACGACGAAACCAATTTGACAGGATTTTCAATAACATACAAAATATATTGGCCAGCCTGAAGTCGCGAGCGGCGACGCAACTGTTTTTAGAGACAAAAAGGAGATGGAAGACGAATACCAAATAATTTAATCGACTTTAAACAAACTGAATCATAATGAAATGAAATGAAATAGTTTTATTCATCATGTAGGCAATTAAAATAGCGCTTATGACAAGTCAGTACAAAATAAAGAAACATAAGTAAGTACAGAAATCATATCAGCTAATATATACATAACATACATAGCATCGTCAAAATACACTGGGCTACTATAAATTTTACAATATTATTATATTAGTCCAGAATTGTTAAGTATTATTATTATTGTTATTTTTTTCTCTGTTTTAAATGTCCATATGGACCATAGGCATTACCGAAACGGCACGTGGTTTAAAACTACCACCGGATCCAAAACGACCCAACCTGAGAAGACCCAGCGAAACAAACTCAGTGGGCTTACTTTACCACTGGATTTTACGCGGCTCGACCCAGTCCTGAGAAGATCCAGCTAGTCAAACTCAGTGGGCTTGTTCTTGATCCGGTTTATCATACCAAAATAAATTAGGGAAATAAAAAGTCCTATTTTTATTTTAAGGGGATTGATACGGACCATGTGTACCTCTAAATTGTTGTTTTAAAACTGCTACCGGATCCAAACGTGACCCTGTCTGAGAAGACCCGGCGAAACAAACTTAGTGGGCTTGTTTTTGCTCCAATTTCTATAATCTCAACAATAATGACTTGTCAATTTAAAATTGCCAATTTTTATTTTTACGTGATCGGTCGTCTTTTTTATTTGGTATTTAAATTTTATTAATACATTTATTTAATACATTGTTTTAGTGTAGGTATTTAATATTATTGTGCAATTTATTTATATCGTACTTACTTGAACATATATATTATTTACATTTATTAAATGAAATTAAATTATTCCCTACATTGTCTACAAGCTACAGGGCCCCAGGAGGTCACAGTATGCAAGGAGGAACCGAACGCCAAACATCTCTATCCTCTAGATATTGCTTAACATTATAACAGCCCCTAGTCATAAGCACACGTTTAATGTGTGCTTTGAACATTTTTTCGGGCATATCGATCACACTATTTGGGAGCTTGTTATAAAATTTAACGCTGTTACCCATAAATGACTTTTTAGTCTTAACTATTCTAAAAGCGGGTACTAATCTTTCTATTTGTGGATCCCATTGCAATTTACTGTCTAAAGTGATTCCTAAGAAAACTGATGAGGAGACTAGATCCAATGTTTCTCCGTTTAATTCTATGCGTGAATTTACTTTTGCAACATTTGGTAATGCAAATCGAATACATTTTGTCTTCCCTGCATTTAATAAAAGGTTATTTGCAGAGAACCAATTTAAGATTAAATTAAGAATATTGTTGCGTGTAACCAGATCTTCATCCTTACGGTTTACTTTAAATATTAACGTGTCGTCAGCAAACAACACTATGTCTGTCATTTTTTCTACCATGTAAGGGAGATCATTTAAATAAACTAAGAATAGAAAAGGGCCCAGAATGGAACCCTGTGGAACCCCTATTTTGACTGAAGATCCTACTGAAGTGACACCGTCAATATATACCCTTTGTTTCCGACCTGATAAGTAGGATATCACAAGATCAAGTGATGTGCCACATATGCGTAATATTTGAGTTTAGCAATAAGGGTTTGGTGGTCGACACAGTCAAATCAAGATTACTCCTTTGAAATATTGCTTTAAATGCCCCAACTCACCCTTTTATCAATCCCAGCGAGCATCATCCCCATGCTCAAGCCCATGCCCTTGTAATTATACACCATGTTGGCCATCAGCTTGCTAGCTGCGGCGACGGATATACGCTCGCGGTTCCGTAGCTCGTACAAACGACACTGCTTGGCGAGCACTCGGTCCCAGTACACGCAGTCCGCCGCACCACCCGCGAGAGTTCCTGACAATAACATGTATGGTATAAAATCCGGTTTGCATGCGAATGTTCCATTTACAATTGGTCACGCTTTAGCAAAACGCCCCATTTGCATAATGTCATATTCACTAATGGCCGTTCCCAATATTAATCTTCAATTTCACGATAGATAGCTATCGTCAAACATCCGCATTGTTCTATCTACTGCTTGGAATCGTCCCTATTTTTTAGATATGCACGTCGGATACTATGATAGCAATAGATAGGCAGTCTATCTGGGCCCTCTTGTGCGTTATGTTCATACAAGCTGAGAAAGAGGAACTATTGTTTAATTTATGTTAGAAAATATGAAGATATGATTTAGATTAGAAATATAAGTTTTAATTTAACATTTATCTATAATTCATAATTTTTACCACTGTAAGTGAAATAATAATAATGAGAAATACTTATTATGTTGCAAAACACAATGTAATAACGAAACGTTTTACTGTCAATACATTACGGCTCTGAATACAAGTCCTTTGAACAAAAATCCCAAGCGAATTTGGGGGATTTTACTGAAGTGGGGAATTATTTTGTTCGCATTAACAAATATTTATATGTCTCTTGCACTTAATTTAATTATCAAAACGGTGCATTATTTTTATTTATAGGAATTTTAGATTTTTTTTATATTTTCTTTTAGATTTTTACATAGTTTATTTAGTTTTTTGTATTGCAGTGCAAGTGCCATGTAAGCCTTGTATACTCATGGCTATTTCTTCAAAATGCGTTATTTATTTCGTTTTTTTACAGCCGAGGATATCTGTTTATCGGTCAAAATCTACCGATAAAGGAAAAACTAAATAACTTTATCGACAGATAGCACATAAAAAATATTGGGACGCTTGAACTGTCATTTTCATAGTGTTGTATATCTGTAGTCAGCTATCAGTCCTCTCATCAGTAGACAGCAATGAAGAATAGGATTACCTATCATTAGTAAGTTTATTGGGACGGTAAAACGGTAAATAGATAAATTTTTCTATCGCCGGTATAGCAAAACTAGAGACAGACAGAATATAGGGAACGGCCATTAATGTCCCATTCGCAAATTGTCTCATGTATGCCAACTAATGTAAAGAAAATATGCAGAATTAACTTAGCCGGCCTAGGGCGTTAATTGAGGTAGCAGAGGCTGTGAACGATTTCTTGGTGAATAATATCTTATTAGAAGATAATCCTACCCTGGTCTAAGCAGGTTTGTGGTTCATCATTACATCATCTAATAAAAAATGCTATTTTTTTATTAATTATATCGTATTATAATGTTAGTCAAACTCTTTAAGAAAAGCGAATATAATGCTGCCATTATAGAAAAATTTCAGAATTAAGACATTCAGCATGTCTAAATGTCATAAATGTGTAACCATCCTAGAAGGAATAGGCAGAGAGGTGCATCTAGTGCTGCACCCACATTTCTTGGAGCTTATTTCAGTCCCATGATGTTATAGGGGGTGAGCCTATCACCATATCAGGCACAATTTTAAATCACAGCCAACTACTTTGTCAATTTGATTTTTTTTAAACTGAACCTTCAAACTTACAGTTTCTCAACTTAGCAGACTGCTACTAAATCTATGAGGTGATAGACATAAATAAAATGTGTCATACCAAGTAAATAGTCATTGATTTCTACAATTTTCTTCATGGTCTGTGATCCAATGAACTGGCCACCTGTAGCTCTGGAGTCCACAGCCAGCAGCACTCCACCCTACAAAATTATACATTCAATGATGCACATTGTATGTTTTATCATAGCAACTTGTCCAAAAGTAATTGTTATTTAGTAGGTACAATAAAGTAACTGTTACAAACTCTTGACATTTTTTTTAACACATTTTGAACATTGACATACAAATTTTTTCTTCAAACTGCTAAGAACCATCTCAAAACTTTTCAAAGGCTGACACTTACAACACTATTCGAAAATTCATCTATTTTGACATATTTATTAGAACAATATGTGTTCCTCTGGTATGTTGTAGGCTAAACAAGCTTTAGAATTTAAAACAAAATGCATTCTAGTTGGTTTATTCATTTACAAACTACTATGTCCAGACTGATGTATAAAAGGGTCAAATATATCAACTTTACTATGTGGTAGGTCTGTACCACCACTTTATCTATTTCTCCCACCAAGCAGCAGTATGTACACACTGTTGTGTTACAGTTGGATGGACACTGAAGTTAAATTGCTGGTCATTAAGAGATTTAACATCTTATGTTCTAGGGTGACGAGTGCAGTCCAATGTCAAGCAGTGCTTTATATTATAATACAGGTTCTGTGTGGTGTGGCTTCTCTGTAACGAGCCGATGTGACACCATCAGGTAAGCAATGTGCCTGTTTCATCATTTAGACTAAAAAACAATATTTAGGTGATATAAAGTACATACAGAAAGTAAACTTACTTTATAACGGAATCCGAGAGTAGTAGTACCATGATCAAATTGTATTTTGATATCTCGACCAGTGTCATCCTTTGAGTTGAATTGTGCGAGTGTTTCTACAGGCTAAAAACAATGTTTATGAATAAAACATACCATTTATACGTATATTTCTAATGAATAACCTTTACTTACATTAGCGAACGGTGGCATAGCCAGTTGGGCGCTATTAGCGAAATTATGACTGTAGCCAATCACGTCATTTTGAAAAGACACGAGGGATTTGACGGGATTTAAATTAATTTTCTCGTTTAAGCCACAAAGATCTACTAAAGCCATTATTATTTATATATAGAGACAAATTACTATTAACTTTATACAAAAACGGATGACAAGCGAAATTCTCAAAAAATGCCGATTTATCTGTTTTGACAGCGATGTTACAGGTTGCCATAAAAAAAGTTTACTTGTTGCCATTAGATAATTATTTCAGTTTTCATATCTATTATCATTCATATTTAAAAATTAAATATATAGGGCATTTTGTGAAACAGACTAGTTATTTTTTTAAATCATTAGGTAATATTTAATAAATAAATGTTTAGTCTGAAACATGCCATCTATTAGCACAGATTAGTAACTAAATACCGTATAATGTAAAACTTTTGTTTAATTACCACAGATGTCACTGTTATACTTTGTAACTTATAGTATACATTATTATTATTTAATTGAACGCCATCTGCCGTTGAGTAACATAAGCATTTTTTTTTGGTTTACTATAATTTTATTACACGAATAAAATTTTATGTGACGATTTTTATAGACTCTATAGCTAATAATTACTAATGATAAAAGGGAACTGATATACGATGCTGTAATTACACAGACTATCTTTTTGATCCCAGTGCAACGCGTTTCAAACATTATAACACTAAAAACAGCCGCAGTTATAAATGATAAGTTATAATTTTTAAACAATCGTGCAAAGGTCAATATTATAAAATTCACCGAATGCGAATCGGACCCAATAAATAGTTGGCAGCAACCTATGATTACGCTATGAGTCAAGGAAGGCGGCGATACGATCTCTAACTGCCCATACGAATCCGCTTAGACACTGTCATTACACAAATGGGCTGATAGTCTTCGGTACAGGTATTTTATACGCCTATTAATGATATCGATAAAAACAGTGCTTATAACTGTATTTAGATATGATATCTGCACATTCCCTTGCATTTTATTAAAGCATCATTTTCAAAAACCGTATGTTTTATGTTTTGAAATCTGCGCCCAACAGTTAGTATGTACACTGGTACTCTGGTACACTGGTATCGATGGTACCAGAGACCAGTTAAATAAAGTAAATAACTACATTTTTTTTTAATAGGTACCCGACCTGGCATTCGAACTAAGAACCTCAATGGTTTTCAGCCGACATAATATTAAACTATCAACAGATATTATAATACTTACTCTCATTTAACGTTACTCATGTATTATTATTTGTCATACTTAGTACAAATATCTTTAATTTTCAAAGTTATTGCTTCATTCAAGTTACATGACCGTATTATCATAACAAGACAAACTCACAAAAAGATGTCACCTGCGGCTATTGCTAATTTCATGTTATCATATTTTATGACATGCTCAGTTTTACTCGAATGAATTTTTATAGAGCTAGACGCCAAAAGTGGACAATTTATCTTTAAATACCACTTAATTTAATAAACTGATCTTCTTTGATGATTAACTACTTAATTATTCATCTTCATTGTATTGTTTCGGAGAATAGGTACATAATATAGGGTTAGACACCGAAATTATAGGCCTACATTATTAATTCTTCTATTGGAATTTATATTTAAAAAAGTTATTTTTTAAAAAGCCGGTAAACGAGCAAGAGAGTCACAATGCCGGAATATCATAGACGCGTTGCCGACCTTAGAGAAATAAAATTAAGAAATAGAATTAATATAAATAATGAAATAGTTCGAAGTAGTTGGCAGTTTTGGGCCTCCTGGTATGCCGCTCATCATCATACAAAACGCAATGAGAACCTGCTAATTCACAGCAGTTTTATGTAGACAGTGGTAACATCTCGATCGAGTCGGGCTTCCACGCTGTAGACAAAACTGTCAAGAGCGTGGCTCTACCAGACACCACATAATTGTCAATAAAAAATGTCAATTGGATACATCCACAAAATATATATATTGTGTTGCGGCTCACTGATGTCCCATATCTAACAATTATGGGTTGTATCTAGATATACTTGAACAAGATAGGTGTTAAACATCAACAGCCGATTTAAGTTCGGTGAATATGACACTTATAAACGTTATTCATAAGACCCTACAGTTCTAATTAAGGAATTCCAACGAACTCGTAAGTCCCGTCCCAAATACAAAGTATTAGACTCACGTCAAACAAATTTAAAAAATCGTGAAACGCATCACAACAGAGTCACGATTTGGAAGTCAAAGTCCAAAAGTGCATATTAACCACTGCTAACCTAGCTCGAAGAAAATGATAGCGCCCGAAATCTCATAATTGCAGCTTATAACGTCCGCGCATCACACTGTAGTGCTTTCTTTTATTATTAGCTTGTGTGACGAAACGAGCAGGTCGTTCGCCTGATGGTTGATACCAAGCATTTCATGGTAGAAAAACCCAATATTACTTTACTCGACCCGGGGACCGAACCGGAGACCTCAGCACAGCAGTCGTACCGCGTACGCGTTACAACTGCGCCACCGAGGCAGTCAGACAGACATTTCTTATTTGTTATTAGCTTGAATGACGAATCAAGCAGGTCGCTCGCCTGATGGTAAGCACCACGCCTGCCCATAAACAGAAGCATCACCATACAGGAATTTGAATTACAAAGCATTGTATGGCATTGGACTGCGCTCGTCACCCCAAGACATAAGAAGTTAAGTCTCATAATGGCCAGTAATTTCACTGACTTCAATGTCATTCAAACCGGAACACAACAGATCTTACACACTACTGCTTGGCGGCAGAAATAGACAAAGCGGTGGTACCAATCCAGACGGCCTCTCGCATACGAAGGACCTATTAATAAAATTATAATTATTATGTTATTAATAATAAAATCATATCAGTCCTATATCTTTATCTATTCTTCTGCTGGGCACGGACCTTCTCTATTAACGAGAAAGCTTTGCTGATGAAACGGCACTATGAATTAATGAATAAGTATTATTATTCCGAATTTTATTCCTTAGGGGGCTTAGTAGTTAATAGATTGTACATATGCACTCACGCCTGTAATCCCCGAAGGGGTAGGCAGAGGTGTAACAAGTACACCCACATTTCACCGAGCGTATTTCCGTCCCAAAATGTGAAAGGGGGCGAGCCTATCGCCATACCGGGCACAAATTCCAGACTCCGGGCTGATACTAAGCATTTCGTAATAGAAAAACCCAATACCACTTTACCCGACCCGGGGATCGAACCCGAGACCTCAGCGTTAGCCTAGATAGATTGTGGAATTCATATATTCTTTGGAGAGCATTATACGAGTACAGAACACATGGTGCTGGTGTTCGATGCTAGAAATCATGAACCGAATTTTTAAAACTATATGAATAACTTACATTAAAATCTTTGGAATAACTTGAAAATGTTGACACTGTACATCTAGTACTAAATATAATATTAAGAGATTGTGTTCAGACCGTTGATGTGATTATTCATAACTTTATTGTGCTCCTTATTATGTTCTTTTCCTTGTTATCTATATTTCAAGTCGGGGAATCACAATTTGTGTTTAAGTTTTAGATTCGAAAATTCATACATGAATTGTCCGGGAATTTATGCCCGATAGGCTCGCCCCCTATAGGCTAAGCTCGGCGAAACGTGGGTGCAGCATTAGTTGCACCTTAGCCTACTCCTTTGTTCTTTTCCTTTAACGTGAATTATAAACTAATTTATTATTTTATTTCGGCAAGCATATAAATAATCCAAGTAAGTTGTGAGTAAAATACATTCTGATACAGTCAACCAAAACATTACGCTTCGGTGTGACGTGTGGTTGATTTCAGGACTTATTAGCGCATACCTTAGTGAAATCCTTGCAATTTATCAAAAATGCTATAGGGCTTTGTTTAGGCGCTGGTTCCCATAGGAAAGCGGAGCGATTGTATGCCACCAGCTTGTCACGCGATACCGGGCTTTTCTGGTAGTCTTGTGGTGTGACCATGGTGTTTGTAACAGCGAGATTATGTTCTAAATGTTTTTAGATTATAATTTTCACAGTAAGAACAATTGTAATCACTAATATAAAGTGTACTTAGTAGAGAGAACGTACCGTCTGCACCAAGACGCTGTGACCTTTACCTGAATTGCTTATAGAGCACTACCTAATTATTATATGACGTAATTTTATTAGTGAACTTATTTTTTTACTAATCTATTACTTTTGTTCTTTGACATACCATAAGCGCCTTTTAATATGCCTACGTGATCAATACAGAATTTTATTTTATTTTATTTTTATAGAGGAGACCTGTCCCTAGCAGTCACAGTTTATGGTTAGTTTACCTATCTATGGTACCGTGACGGCATTTTAGGCATGGTTTTTCTTTCTGCCTGGCGGTATCTCGGTTTGATTCCAGGATCCGTCTTCACGTACCATAGATTTGACGGTATTATATGGGGCGACCCGCCAACTAACCCCCACAACCCACAACGGGATCCAAGATTCACCATTGCCTCGTCCGCTAATCAGCAGAGTGTACCACGTGCAGCTCAGGTTGGCTTTGGGCCTAAGATGTTGGTGGCCCATTTACACTCCTAGTTTAGACATGGTACATACATACACACTCACGCCTGTACTCCCCGAAGGGGTAGGCATAGGTGTAATTAGTACACCCACATTTCGCCGAACTTATTTCCGTCCCATGATGTAATAGGGTATTAGACTTGGTAATTCCCTAATAATCCTCGAAAGTCAAGTTCATGATGGTCACTCCAGTTTAGTCAGTACGCCGGCGGCCGTCACATAATGCCGTGTATTTGGGTATTTTATAATGGCATAACACTTACAGCCGCGCGGACAAATTTTGACAATAAAATTGTTTACAAATTGCTATAAATCTTATGATACTGTACTTATCAAAGTCATTTAGATATTAAGTCCTTGTTAAAAGTATATTTTACCGTTATGCGAGATATAAAAATATAAAAAACTCTATGGTACTTGATTTAATGAGGGGTTAATAATATATATAATGACCTGTAATGTAATTTGTCTTAACTATTGTATTTAGAGCATTAAATGGTTGTAACTCTGTGGGAATGATTCCTTTAATTTTTTTCCAGTTTTTATTAAGTGCATCAGGAAAGCGGGGAAGCAGCGATAGCTCAGCGGAGAATGGAACGGACTGTCAAGACTAAAGTCGCAGGTTCGAGACAGCTCTAAGAGCATGCACTTCTGACTTTTCTAAGTTATGTGTGTATTCATTGTTAATTATCGACAGCCTCCGTGGTGTAGTAGCCGACTGTGAATCGTGAGGCCTTGGGTTCGATCCCCGCACCGAGACAAATATTTGTCTGATCCACAAATATTTGTTTCGGGTCTGGGTGTTGTAAGACCGAAAGTCTCTTGTAGTTCTTGATTATCACGACACAAGACTCATATCTTATTGTGGGGTCAGGACTCTGTGTGTAACTGTTGGGTGTTATTTATTTATTTATTATCGCTTGCTTTAACGGTGAAGGAAACATCGTGAGGTAACTTGCATACATAAGAAGTTCTCCATAAGAATTTCGTAGGTGTGTGAATGCTGCCAACCCGCATAAGGCCAGCGTGGTGGGCTAAGGCCTAACTCCTCTCATTCAGTAGAGGAGGCCCGTGCCCCGCAGTTGGACGTGTAAAATATAGGGCTGGTACCTAATTGTTGGTGATATTGTGGGACCAAAACTTTCTCGTAGTATCTGTATTTTATTTTTTATTCGGGTCTCAAGACTTATTTACATTTTATTTAGTCAGTAAATAGGTACTATGTTCGCCATTTACAGGATATATGAAGCCCAGGGCATAAACTGGGTGATCTCAATCGCTGTCCACCGGATGCTGCGTATATAGATAAATCTCAGAGCTCTATCTTTCGACCAGAATATATTATACCAATTTTGAACATTAGAAGAGTACAGGTATATAATTTAGTGGTGCGAGCGAGAGGGACAGAATATGATGATGTTACCGATGTGAAATACGGTGTAGTGTTGCACGCTCCTTATTAATATTCCAAAATAAAGAATGTTGCCATTTGCCCTCGGGGTTGGGGAGTATATTTTTATGGTAGGAACGAGGCAGGTTGGATTATCGATGTTGTTTGAGGTCACTTATCGATATTGTTTGAGGTTGTTTATCGATACTAGGCTTGATTAATCTTATCGATGAAATATTTGATTTGTTAATAAGATTTTGTTTTAGAAAATGTCCTGCTTTGACTTGGTGCTAAGACATTATCGTGATTTGTTATGTGTGACAAGTAAGCATAATATGTCGTCAGTTGACATCAGATTCATTAGTTTTTACTAAGTACTCGTATTAGGTACTACAACATTTGTTTTATTTTTTAAAGTAGTATTCTTATATTTTTATTGAAAGTTTTCACCGCTTTGATAGTATTAGATCTTAAAGATGTTTCATTAAAATATTGAACTATGTAACAAGCTTATTGAAGGTATTAAGCACAATACCAATATTACATACGCACTCACGCCTGTAATTCCCGAAGGGGTAGGCAGAGGTGTTACCGAGGCAGTCTACCAACTACAACTGCCAATATTACCTTATTATTTATATCGTAGTTTTCCATTTCACATCTCTATTGGTAAGCGTCCCGATGGTGAGCGATAGTAGTGGCCGTGCCGCGGGCTGCGTGCGCGCCACCCTTTCATTTTCTAATTATATAACTGGCAACACAGGCCCGTGCGCGACCAATCACGGCGACTTCTTACAATTTTGAATTTAGAATATCGAGCATTATGCTTTAGGACACTGTAGAGGACGGACGTGCAGCTTGTTATTACTGTCTAAATGAGATATGTCCTGTAATCATGTACTTTAAGGGTTTGTGAGGAAGATTAGCGCGTTTTGAATGTTTGAAAGGAAGGATTTTTTTGTACTTAAATGTAGGTATGACACTTAATAAGTAGCGAAAAATCACGTATCTTTTAGATATATTGTATTTAGTGAACTGCTAATATTTTAAAACAACTGTTTGTATTTTGGCTCTATCTTAGTCAGGTCAATCAAACCAAATATTATATCACATTGAATTGACCATTAATTTGACTGCCTCGGTGGCGCAGTTGTAATGCGTATGCGTACGCGGTTCTCGGGTTCGATCCCGGGTCGGTAAAAGTGATATAGGGTTTTTCTATTACGAAATGCTCAGTATCAGCCCCGAGTCTGGAATTTGTGCCTAGTATGGCGATAGGCTCACCCCCTATCACATCATGGGACGGGGAAACGCTCGGTGAAATGTCGGTGTACTGGTTACACCTCTGCTCTGCCTACCCCTTCGGGGATTACAGGCGTGAGTGCATATGTATATGTATATATGAATTAACCACACGTATAATGTTCGCAATGTGGATTGATTTGTCCTACACCCAGTAGCTTACTGCGATCTGCTTCCAGCCTACTGCACTGGGAGAAGGACATTAAAATACCGCTAAGCTGAGGTACCGACATAATGACAACATCTAGTAATTAGGAGGCAATGTGTAATAATTAGTAATAGACAAAATCTTGAGCTGTTTCACAATCAAGGCTTAATTGAAAAATCGTCTCCTAAAGGCATTTCCAACCCCATTCTACGAATTACAATAAAAATGTCGATTACTACATTAATGCCGTAAGTCTAAAACCTCTCGTTATTTATGTGTAATGATAAGGTTCCCCAGGAAGATTACCTTTTGGCATATTTTATTGGCAAGGTGTCGTGTTTTCTCCCTGCCATTTGTCATGATTGGTTCGTCCCCGGAAATATTTAACGAACGAGTTTCTTTGCAGCTGAATTTAAAAATAATAGTTATGGTAAATCTGAAGCCGCGATAGCTCAGCGGGGAGTCGTACGGACTGAAAGGTACAGGTTCTAAACCTTTGACTTCTCTAAGTTACGTGTGTATTCTCGGTAATTATCGCTTACTTGAACGGCGAAGGAAATTTGTGAGGACACCTGCATAGCTGTGAAGTTCTCCATGACAATTTCGAAGGTATGTGAAGTCTGCTAATCCTTATTAGGCTAAGTGGACTAAGGTCTAATCCATCTTATTCGTCGAGAAGGCCTGTGCCCAGCAGTGGGACAGCATAATAAAAGTCTAATATTTATGATAAACATATAATATAATGAAATGTCTTTATAATGAAATTACTTCTTGAGAGTGTACATGACGTGATTCTTTCAAAGAACATTAGGACTGTAATTAAAATTATGTTCTATGGACATGCTATTCATTATCTGCATGATATGTATTGGTTACCTGTATTTTTTGCACTCATGGATCAGCTGGGAACCATAATATCCTGTGATCGATTTTTATCATGTATAACAATAATCGAGCAGCATTTTAGCATTAAGGCACTAGTTAAGTAAAATATGTTATTTATTTTTAGTCCAAAAAATCTCTCCCCACTTGCAGTATAGGCTATCAAAATGGTTTTCGTCTGAATAACAGATTATAGGTCTTATAATAAGATTAACGATGCGCACCAGACTGAAAACTGCTAATCCTTTCAAAGTTCACTATGAGGAAATTGACTATTTCTTGTTCAAATATATTTTGAATCTATGCGAGTGGGTTGATTACATGTTTTGACAGGTGTCAAAGTATGTACAGCCAAGACGGCCGCAGGCGGAACAATTTTTATGCAACATTTATGGATTGACGGTTGCATTATACGCGCATAATACGTGGCGAGGGGTAATGGTTAATCGAATGGTATTATTCAAATTGTAGGCCCGCGGCGGGCGGGTGCCGCGGCCATATTGCGCGTCCGATGACAGCATGGCGGGAAATGGTGCCCAAACGTTCTCGATATTGTTGTTGGTTATTATTGTTGAAAATTATACTCTGTATTCTGATATGCCATTGTTAAATAAAAATAAAGTGAAAGCAATATTTCTTCTTATTCAGTTTTTTGTCAATTACTATTCACACAAATCAAATACATACGTACAAGCTCACGCACAATAGGAAGACGTGCAAGGATGAATTGAATTATCTGAGTAGTAATTAGTTATGTTATGCGAAAATATCCTATGTTGTAATACTGAGATATGATTACAAAGACAGCAAAACAAATCCCAATTTCTATACAACAACGAAAACAATTTTACACTCAAACCAAAACATTCGTTCGGTCAATTGACCAGTTACAGACTTTCAAATCAATTGACCTCTATACGATGAAATCTCAATCTGTAGAATGATTAATAGTACGTAAACAACTATAATTAACTGATTAATCACCGGCCAGTCGGCTTGTTACGTATTGTGCCTTTTGACAATACCCCACAGCTACGAGCTAATGCTTTGAAGTCGGACAAATGCTATCAACAGTTTCAAAATGATTTCGCTCGAGTTTTATGACCCAATCAGAGGGTTACCTCTACATAACTTATTCTGAAGCGGAGACTTGACTTCGATTATTATTGGCCATATATTTATTAAAAAGTTCTGTGACATTTTATGTATGCTTAATCTAAATTTATATACTATGTGTGTTACTTGAAACAACTACTTGCGCGAGAAGCTGGTTAAATAATAACTTTTTAATTCTGCCATAGACAAAGATCTTATGTTTTCATAATAAACACTGCAGTGCTACTAATATTATCTACTGTTACTATGTGTAATGCTCTTTCCAGAAGTGGATGAATTCTAGAGTTAGAGTTACTCTAGTAGTTCTTGTGTCCATCCGAGAGCATGTTGACTAATATAATAGGCAAATTAAGTTAGAAATTAAACTTTCATAATAGATTCGCCACTAGTAAATTGTTATCGACATAATGCGTATGTGGGATGTGTAGGGTTTTTCATGTGTTTTGTTTTAATGGCTCTTAGTTCATGTGTTCATGCTCTTAGTTACTATTTAGTAAAAATAGAACTTAATGACAAGGAATTATCGTTTTAGTTATAATAATCATGAGTCTAGTTTATTTATTTATTTATTTCTGCGTTTCGGAGAGAATTTTCCGCCCTCTTTGTTTAAGCCCTGCACTGGTCGTTCATGAATTTCAAACTTAGAAAAGAGGTCTACGAATTTTATTTTTAATTCAAACCATCAAAATCAAGACATGCCAACAACATAAAACAAATTAAACCTGCATACAGCCGTCAGAAACGCGCGAAATGCGTGGAGCGGAGACAATTTCGCGCGCCAAAGATCAGTATCGTTGTCTGTGGCCGGGTCACGTGTGCGCCGGCGGGCGGCCGCGTGGCGTTGTTTGTATTGCCGATGCGCCCTTTATTAACTTGCGGGTAGGTTTAGTTAATCGATATAGGAATTAGTTGGTGAGTGGCCTATGCATCTTTATAAACGTTTTATGTTCTGTCAAGTATTGGAAGAATACCGGGTTATCAATTGAAAACGGGCGATAGACTGTGAGTACTACTCGTATAAACGGCAGAAAGTATTGAAGTTACGCGCTTTTTATCGCCGTAATATTTAGATAAGTAAAATTCAAACATTAGGAAACAAAAGAATGATGAATTCATCAATCAGATCATGAATAATCAGCTCAGCCTGCGTCACTATTCTTCTTGCATTTTTCAGAAGTAGGCCTTCAAAGGAGCAAGTGGATCACCTGATGGTAAGTGATCTATACAGTCCATGAACAACCCCAATACCAGAAAAATCATGGGTGCTTTGCGGACGATAAAGAAAAGAATGGGGATTGAAAAGAAGGTTGACTGCCTCGGTGGCGCAGTTGTAATGCGTACGCGTTACGATTAAGCTAACGCTGAGGTCTCGGGTTCGATCCCCGGGTCGGGTAAAGTGGTATTGGGTTTTTCTATTACGAAATGCTCAGTATCAGCCCGGAGTCTGGAATTTGTGCCCGGTATGGCGATAGGCTCGCCCCCTATCACATCGTGGGACAGAGATACGCTCGGCGAAATGTGGGTGTACTAGTTACACCTCTGCCTACCCCTTCGGGGATTACAGGCGTGAGTGCGTATGTATGAAAAGAAGGTCTATATTTGGGCCTCCAGTTCATTATTAGCTCTTGTGATTTTTCCGAGGTCTTCATCAAAAGTTCTTTTGTCTGAGTTTTGGGCTACACATTAACTACCGTGTTTGGGAGTTTTGGCGGGAATTCTGTGAGTGCGGTCGATCTCCTATTTTTCTTAAACTAGTCTAATGTTATGTTTGTTGTATAAAAGTGGTGTGGATTTGTGCAATAAACATTGACTGTGATGAACTGTGCATGGAATCATTGAAATTGGTGAATTTAGATGATTTTTAACAAAGTGTATTGATCGACCTTGGTTGTTCGGTCTATGAAGTATCGTGCTAAACGTAATTGACATCAAAACTACAAAAAGACTTTGAAATCGTTCACACCGGTGTTTCATCGTTCTTGTAAATACTTGAAAATATATTATATACTTGTCATTTGCTATATGTATGGAAATGTGAAGCCATAATTAAACAAAAAAATAAAATTACCGTATTTGTAGTTTTTTTTTTCTTTATTTAAGGAGCTTTGATACAATATGACTATGCCGCTCCATATAGCCATTTTAGGTACATGTGTGAAATAATTACATATTGTATAGACAATCTTTATAAATTTTGTAAAGAATCTTGGCCGAGTCCGACGCAGGGTGAGCCAAGATACTGTTACATCTCCCAATTGTATTTGTAGTTCATCTAACACAAAAAAAATGTCTTGAGTGTCGAGAATCTGGTGACCTAAAATACAGACTGGGCTCACATCAGGCACTAGTCTTTATTCAACTTGTTTTATTATCTTGGAACTTACTTTAAATGTGACGGCCAAAAAAGAAAGATTTTACACATACATACATACGCACTCACGCCTGTAATCCCCTAAGGGGTAGGCAGAGGTGTAACCAGTACACCCACATTTTGCCGAGCGTATTTCCGCCCCTTATGTGATAGGTGGCGAGCCTATCGCCATACCGGGCACAAATTCCAGACTCCGGGCTGATACTGAGCATATCGTAATAGAAAACCCCAATACCACTTTACCCGACCCGGGGATCGAACCCGAGACCTCAGCGTTGACCTCAATCGTAACGCGTATGCATTACAACTGCGCCACCGAGGCAGAAAGATTTTATTTATTATATTGTCTATTTGACTCCAAGATACATGCATTTATTTTATTTTATTTTTTTATTTTATTTATTAAGGAAAACTTACAGCTATGACACTTGTAAATAAATAAACAACATTATACTTATTTACCTTTAGTATAGTACCTATACGATCTTAGTTTACGTTATAGATATTTCAACTCATTCTTGCATGTTTGTATAGTCGATGACTATGTGTGTTTATCACATGTGTAATATGATAGCGAATATGTCACTTTTTTACAAATCAAAATTAAATTTGCAAGCTCATGTCTACATAGCAAGTTGTGGAATAATCAACCGATATATCTATCTTCGACTAGAAATGATTATTTAAGTGGTAGAAGACAGTTTTATCAACAGTATGAATGAACCGCCTCAAATGGGGTGGTAACAACTAGGTAAACCTGTATCGTGGGTATCAGGAACTACGAGGGACTTGCGGTCCCACAATACCCAGACTCGAGACAAATATTTGTGAATTAGATAAACATTTGTCTAGGTGCGGGAATCGAACCCACGACCTCACGCTTCGCAACCGGCTACTCGCCCGCTGCGCCACGGAGGCTGTCACAATATCCCACAAAAAACCGTCGTGAAGAAGCTTGCTGTTGTATTTCGGACGGTGAGTGAGATATCTGGAGGCCGAAATCCCCTCCCAATCATTTAATTACTTATCCTTTTAACAACGCGTCTATCATCAGGTATTGTTAATGTTCATGGGCGGTAGAGATGACTGACCATCAGGTGACCCACTTGCTTGTTTGCCAGCCTCTGCTACAGACCTCAAGCCTACAGTGGTAAGCCAATTTTGTGTACCAATTTAAAAAGTTCGTGAGAATAAATACAAGATGGGCATACTATGAATTATTATAACAGTATTCGCAGGCCAATAAAGTGCATTCGTCGTATAATCTGCTGAGTCAACACTGCTGAGTGACACTTGACGGCTGACATTGATAATCCTCGACCGTTACAGAGCGACGGTAGTGTGGACTCGGCATTATGTTGTGCGTAGTTGATGCGAGATATTTTGTTTGAAATAATGAAATTATTTATTGATCAAGTAAGCAATTAAAATAGCGTTTATGACAAGTCAGTACAAAAATAAAAGACAGGTAATCAACTTGTGTAAACGTACATAACATCATCAACAATCAACATTAGTAACTAGAAAACTACATTGAATCAGTTTATTTCTATACATATTAAATCATTTTATTATCTAAAAAACTAATATCATATTGGGCTAATATGAAATAAAATTAACCATATTAATTTTAATTCATCATAGTTTCCACTAGTGGCTACTGATACTTGATGTAGGTATGGGGAGAAAACGCAAACTTTCAGCGTTTTCGAAAACGATTGAAACTTGTACTAAGCCTACTGTTTCCCGCATGAGTTTGAATAGTAATATGCATGTTCATACATTTCTTTCCATAGATTTTGTTATAGTGTTCAAAATATTTAGTTTCCAAATTATAATTACATATTTGTACTATTTAAACTTCCAAATTTGAGTCAATATTACCTAACTGATAATAATCCCAGACATTAGTTAGTAAAAATATCTGTAAATTTTTAACGGCTGCACAGATTTTATTTCAATCATAGCTACCAACAAACTTAAACTAGCATTCGAAAAACAGTCAAAGGGACTTATAACGCCTGTCTTTTATTCTTTTGATTTAAAAGTAGTATAGAGCCGTGTCAAAATTGATACGTGTCTAATATACCGTATCCATGTAAACGTACTCACGTCGATCTAAACAAAATGAACAGCCGTACTCGAAAGAAAGTGTTGATTTTAGTTCTCAACGCATCGTAGGGGATGTCGGATATTTATTCCGAACGGTTTCCCAGGCACAGCACTATGTCTCTAGGGATGTGCGTGGACAAATTTCCACTAATAGTAAGCTTGTTACCGCCCTTCGTGGTTTCGTGGAATATGGAATTTCGAAGGGACGCTTGATTATAAGTCGTAGGATTTAGAAGAGATATATTACTTTTTTCTCATTTCTGGAATTACTATAGCTGCAATATGACGAATAGCGTGGCTCTACCACTTTAGTTTTTAAGGTGGTAGGTCCCTCGTATGCGAGAGGCCGTGCCTGTTATATATTTGTACTTAATAGGATAGCGACCACCGTTTAGTACACATGATTAAAAGTTCTACCATTATAGCCCATAGCTGCTTGTTCTAGCGATCGCATGCCTGTACGTACCCAGTTAACGTTCAACAAAATAAAGAGGTATTATAAGCTTATCTCCTTTGTGTGTCTGTGGCATCGTAGTGCTTGAAAGAATGGACCAATTTGAATGCAGTTAGGTACTATTACGTTTCATTCAATAAAGCATTAACCCCTGTATTCATAAACGTTACTATGAGACCTCATAGTGAGTGCGAACGCATAGTGACGATTTCTATAAACTTCATTAGTTCGTTTTTAGCGCTAATCATGTACACAGAATTGGACACTTGGCAAAGAGCTTACTTAAGTGTTGTTGGTGAATATGGACATGAAAGAACAACATGAAGCTACAAGAGAATCAGTACTGGCGTGAAGATTTGTAATACCCCTATAGTAGCTAATACACCTTTTGTAGAGCTCACGGATGCTGTAAACTGAATGACGCAGTGAGAGTTAGGCAAAACAATGGACTTGTCAGCCGGAATACATATTCTCCTGGCATGATTGCATAATATTTATGTAAATCTCCTTTTAATAAACCTCTCTTCAATACGCAATTTCTAATCTCAAATGCGTAACTCGATAAACTCCCACGTCCATACGCATAAAAAACGCGACATCATCAAAACGCAACCGCGCATTACAATCATAACCACATTGCGAGTGTGGTGTCGCGGCTTCAACTCTCCAGGGTACGTCTATTCCACTATAGACCATAGTTTGATCCATGCCTTCAACAACAGAAACAAAGCCAATCGATTTTGAATCAAAAATGTTAATAATTAGAATTGAATATTGTGTGACGTTAATGGCTCCTTAGGCCTTTTTAAAATGAGTGAGTAATACATCGACCCCACAGTTATTATATGCAAATAATACGCATAATTTAGGGTCACCCTATTTCGTGTTTTATCTACTTATCTGTGAAATAGCTCAATTAGCGACGCGCGCGTACTGCTCGGTTCATTTTGAGGTTAGGTAAAGGGGGGAATGCAAATTGTTCGACTATCTAAACTTGAATATGTTAAATGATTTATTGCGATTATACGCAGATGAAGGGACTATGGTGCGTTTCAGTTTATCTTCACATAAAGGGTAAGATATTGATATGTTATGGAGATATTTGTTAAGATTAAGGGTCATCATTGTGGAGTGGTAAAGGTAGTTCTATCAACAAGTTCAGCACAAGTGTAATTAAAATATTAATGGACAATCAGCTTAGAAAGAATCTAAAAATCCTTTGAATTTCTGATATGGTTTGGCAGAAGCTGTCATATTTTAAAACTAAATATGAATGAATGAATGGATGAACTTGAGATTTGAACCAAGGAGCCAGTGAATCTGGTTGCATCTGCGCATGCCATCGCAGTTAAGGCAGATTATTATCGATGATCGCGTCAAGGGTGGTGACAGTATCGATCTGATGTGTCAGATCTATATTTTAAGATACTTCAGTTTGACACCCAGTGACGCCGTGCTTTAGTGTCGCTACAGTCGAATGGTCTTTCATAGTGCGTCGTAATAATAAAGCAAAGGCGCGATGCGGCGCGGTGACACAGACTCCGTGGCTCAGCCATCGGAAGTCATTCTTTACAAAATGAGCAACGAGTCCTTAAAACAAACCACACATGATGATCTGAAATAAAATAAACCACAAATTAACAAATGCAACGTAAAATATTTTTAGTGCGGTCACACACATTTATAACCATTAGCGCTCAACAAAAACGATTACAACCTACAATTTCACCGAATCTATAAAACTAAATAAATCAAGAAAAAAGCAAACACATGCACTATTAATATCTCTATCCTTATACTTAAGTTCGGAAACGCGACGATAATTATAGCGCACGAACGTCGGCCTTAACGTTCGAAAATTAAAAGAGTTGCGTTCGAAAACATCACGTATCATTATGTTTGCATTATTTTGTTCTTGTTTGGACGCGACCCGAGGTTAAGTTGGGTCACGACACATCCCAATTAGGGGTGATTAGGCGTTGTAATTTATTGTGTGCGTTCTGAAACTGTGTTGTGGCACCGCGGCGCGCTTTGTACTGACTGTTTGTCGTGGCGCCAATTCTTGGTTGTTTTTTTAATTTGCAGGTGTTGATTTGCGAATGCTTCTTGGAACGGTTCTTGTTTGATTATTAATTAGTACATACCTAATATTTACTGTATATTGTTTTTGAGTCGCAAATATCGACATTATATTTAATAAAAGTTTAATAAATAACGTAACAGTTAAAAAGTCTCGATATTTTATAATTCTATTATTGCTAAACGGGTGAACAAAATGACATTCAAACCAGGTTTAAAAAAACCTACTCAAATCGGTCCGTTCGTTTAGGTCCTACGATGCCAGTTACTACCGACAGATACACAGAGTAAAGAAGGGGTCAAACGTAAAACCTCACTTTTTGTTGGAGGTTAAAACCACTGCTGGCCTGGATTTATAGACTTATTTTGGGTTGTAGAAAAAGTGTCCTGACAGTTGGCTTATTATGGAATGATTTTACTTTATAGCTAAACGGCTTGGTATAATTCGTAGCCAATCGAATCGACTCCGCATGTATTGAATTACCATTCCTGCGGAATATGTCGATGAAGTCGAGGGGATAGCGTAGGTTCACGGGAATCCTTCGATATTTAAAAAAATTGTCCCAGGCGGTGTGGCGTCAGTGGAGAGAAAAATTGTAATTGACGCCTCCTAGATAAATATATAAATAAATATATAAATATACACCCAACAGTCACACACATAGTCCTGACCCCACACTAGGTAAACCTGTATCGTGGGTATCAAGAACTACGAGGGACCTGCGGTCCCACGACACCCAGACCCGAGACAAATATTTGTGAATCAGACTATTGTCTAGGTGCGGGAATCGAACCCACGGTCTCACGCTTCGCAACCGGCTACTCGCCCGCTGCGCCACGGAGGCTGTCAAACATCATTTTAGACGAAACCAAGGCTTATAAAAAACCACTACAAAGCAGAATCATATAAGTATTACCGAACTTTAAACCGTGGCCGGTGAGCTGCAAAATCACGGTTTAACTGATCAATCAGCATCATTGGCTTATGACTACAATAATACAGATTTTCCATGCCATGTCATTCCGTGGTGGATTTAGGCCTAGCCCCATTTTAGTAGAGGAGGTCCGTGTCCAGCAGTGGGACAGTATAATACAAGGCTGTTATATGTACCCCATACTCTAGTTAGTACATAGGAACGTGTATAAAAACATTCATAAAACACATTGATGGCTATTAATTTGGCGGGCGTTACATTTACCCCATTATTAAAAGTTTGGCGCCGCAGCGTCCGCTACGCCCTGCGTAGGGTTGCCGACAATAAAACCTTACTTGATGTTATGGGAATTGGGAACAAGGGTGTCTTGATTTTGGATACTCACGTAATAAAAGCAAAAGTTAGCAACGCTGTAGACTGTGTTGTCTACAGCATGAATGGGCCGGCTCGACTTGGTTGTTTCTACTTTATAACAGAAAATACATGAAATAGCAGATCCCTATTGCGTGTTGTATAGTAAGTGAGCTTTCAGGAGGTCTAAATTCCTCTTCGCCTTCCCAATCCCTCAATTTGTAATCACTATTTAGGAGTAGTAGAGCCACGCTCAACCGGGCTGTTACCAATGTCTCACAAAAGTCGAGGCGACTTCAAGTAGCAACTTGCTGTTGCGTTTCGTACGGTAAGTGAGATATTTGGAGGTATTTCAAATCCCCCCTCGTCAATACCTTCATTATCCCATTGTTATATTTCTAAATTCTAAACTAACTAGCTAAATTCTTAACTAGCTAAATTTTACAACGTATTCATGCTTCTTCTGGAATTGTGGGCGTTCAGGGGCGGCGGAGATTACTTACCATTAGGTGAACCACATGCTCGTTTGCTGACCTGTCTTTGTGTCTGCCTGGCGCTATCGCGGCATAATGCCAGTGTCCGTCTTCTCGTACCATAAATTTGACGGTATTTGATATTATATGGGGCAACCCGCCATCTGAACCACACATGGGAAAACGGAACAAACTAAAACCCAACAAAAACAAAAACCCACAAACCGAAATGAGAACCAAGTTTCATCATCGCCACGTCTGAGTGTACCACGTGCAGGTGTGGTTGGCTTTGGGCCTAAGGTGTTGTTGGCCCACTTACACTTCTTTGCTGATCTATGCTATAAAAAGAATATTTAGAAACTGGGTTTTCTTTCAAGTATACAGCAGGATTGCCAACCCTATTCCTGCGAGCAATGTTGGCTGATTCGCTCCGTTTACAATGTGTTGCGTACCTTTTTATATTGTCATAATTTGAAGGTACTTCGCGCCATAAATGAAAAAAGTTTCTGAATTTGTTTTGATTCATTAATAAATTCCACGCCTAATGCCATTTCTTTTAGCAGAGACTGGCAATCAGAATTTGGGCCTCTAATGTCATCAATTGTTTCATGTAATTCAAATCTGTAATTATATGATCCGATTTTGAACAAAAACGGAACAAAACCTGAAATAAATATTAAGTACATAATACTATTACAAATATTTTTGTAAAGCATAGTGCGGAGGTTTCTCCAAAATATTTGTTTCGGATTTGGGTGTTTTCTCCCCAGAGGGGTTGACGTCAGGTCGTAAAAACTTTAAGTCATATCTTTCTGTAACATGTGTTAAAAATCATGTTGGGCTGACCCCACTACGAGTGAGGGTAAGTGGAAGAAGATAGTGCGAAGATTCCTCGCTTTAAATTCTCAAAAAATAGTGGGAAATTGTGCACATGACTATTGCTTTCTAAAGCCCCATATATATGGAAATAATTTATCACACCACAGAGGCGAGCATAAGAAAATCTTTTTTATGAGGCCGCATCATATTGTTTGACAAAATAACTGTATGCCGCCTAATAAATGACAGATTTCTCATAAATTCTCGCTTATGACGCACGATAAACTCTCCATCTGAAGGATACTTTAGTCAGAGTATCTCACCCATCACCAGTGACCATAGTTATTTTTTATTACCGTTAATGACGAGACGAGCAGGTCGCTCGCCTGATGGTAAGCGTTACGCCTGCCCATAATTAGAAGCAACACCAATCAGAACTTCGAATTATGAGGTATTATATGACACTGCATTTGTCACTCTGAGACTTAAGATGTTAAGTCTCATAATGTCCGGAAATTTCACTGGCTTGGATTCTTTCAAACCGAAACAAAAAAGTGGTAGAGTTACGCTATACATCGTAATGTAGCTATGGTAAACTCATGCTAATGCAACGATAACCGCGTAACGGTGCCGGTTGGTGTGGGCATAATTGTGGCTCGACCGGTCTCTACTCGTTATTAGTCGTAATATGAGTTTAGAAGCGCGTGCGCAGTTGGCAGGACCACGATTTTGTGGACTTGGAACAATAAAATAAACTGAGGTACGATTATCTTGTATCGTAGGTATCAAGAACTACGAGAGATTTTTCGATCTCACAACACCCCCGAAATCATATTTGTAGATACCTACTCTATATTATTATTGTTCGGAATTTCATTTAAAATTTAATCCTGATATAATTATATTACGCGTCAGACTCAAGTTTAAGAAAGGCGCTGAAAAGCATCTTTAATGAGAGATGCTACTGAGTACCCTACGAGCTATGTCACAAATCTGTATAGTGCAGAGCTACTGGCACCAATCTAAAGTATACTCAGGATCTCCTAGAATTGTCCCATTTACAACGAAGAAGGCCATCATGAGGTTATTAGTCGGTATAACAACGTAGGGAGTTTCTTTAAAGGCCTGATGGAGACAACTGGATCGGATGGCTGGTAAGTCCGGCATAACCATTCCTTCTTCTCCGGGGATGGTTAGCTATCTGTTTACGGTATTTTCTCTGCCGGGGGAAAAAGGTATATAGAATGCTTGTCCCTTTCTATTTGTTAAGAGTGGTAGAGATACAATACTCAACATATAATGGCAATAGGCTCGCCCCCAGTCACATCATGGGACGGAAATACGCTCGGTGAAATGTGGGTGTACTAGTTACACTTCTGCTTACCACTTCGGGGAGGATAGGCGTGAGTGTGTCTATTGCGGTACTATTACTCGTGTATGAAACTTCGTTCTATTATTGGCTAAGTTCACAGTATAAGTGTCAGCACTGCCAGTTCCGGTACAATCAAGTGTGGGCGACCAAATCTGTATCCAATGAGCATTACTGAACCCCGTAGGTGATGATCTTATAACTTGGGCTAAATGATAATTATAGAGCAATCTATAAGATATTAAGTAAATTGATACGAAGAATCATGGTCGACACTTTTTTACAACGGCAAACGGGCAAGTGGGTCACATAATGGTAAAAAAATAACCACTTCATTAGCGCCCTACAAGTCTTAAGGCAAATTTATACATTATTTTCATATTCCAATTGGAAATTTACGACTGGATCTCGCTATCTCTCTGGGTTTTCATGGCAACGTATGCAGGTCGCGTTATCAACTAGTACCTATGCATGGTTGCGCAACCAAACATACGTTATATCTACTAGGATTTTTGGCAGTACCTACGGCTGCACAATCATGACATCCTATAGTCCTATAGGCTTTATAATGCCGGTGAGTAATGTCACAAATAAAAAGGTCATGTCAGAAAGTTTTGGTGGACTTCAGAGACTTTATTAAACTTTTTTTTTGTCAATTTACACCTTCCAAAAATATTGGTAACGAAATTTTTGTAAGTGGTTAAGCCACGTTGTAGACAGATAAAATTCTTCGAGTTCGGACGCATGCCCACGATGCTACTGATATTGTAGGTGTACTACATGGGCGGTGGAGATCACTTACCATCACATCAGTGGCGGATGAAGCTACGGTTTCGGCGGGAAAAAATTCAATAGAAAGATAGATAGAATATTCTTTATTGCACACTAAATAAAGTAGGTAGCTTATAAAACGAGGATCATACAGTAAGGGTGATACAATGGGCGGTCTTATCGCAAACAGCGATTTCTTCCAGACAACCTTAAATACCCGTGAGGCAATACAAAATGCCTTGGCAGACATTGTTGCCTCCCCTCAAGCCGATTTCTTCAAAAAGGGCATATAAATTACCACTGCGCTGACAAATATTAAGAGAAACAAAAAATTATGGAAAAAAAACTCTAACTTTTCGTTCTGAACGGAAATTTCATAAGTCCATCTGAATGGAACTTTATTATCTACTAGCTTTTGCCCGTGGCTCCACCCGTGTGGAATCCTCCTTTCCCACTTTAAAATGTTTCCAAAAATCCTTTCTTAAAGGGGAATCTACATTACACAAACTATTATTTGTTTTTGAGAGATCGTGATTTATCACTGAGTGACTGGTATTTCGATTTCTTATATAGAATTAAGATGATGTATAGAAATATTTAAATTTCCAAAATCCTATCTTAGCGAGCCTTTACATTACACAAACTATTATTTGACCAAATTTCATGATGCTACGTTTAGAAGTTTTTTAGAACTCGTTATTAAGTTAGGTATTTCGCTTTTATATATTACTTTTAGGTTACTTTCGGAGACAACACTATTATTTTAAACAGCCTTTAGTTTTTTGCTTTTAAAACCATTTGTTATTAGCAATAATTTAATAACACACCGTGTAATAAAGTGAAGGAGCAAGCCCACGCATATTATACATATTTCCACCATTTCGATAGATACATAGTTTAGATAAATGCAAGATTTATTGAACGTCTATACTGGAAATTGTCTCTGTTATTTATAGCTTTCATAATAATAGTGTACGAAATAAAGATGTTTCGCAGTTGAAATATGTAAGGTTATGAAATAGTTTTGAGTCTATGGTTTTTAATTTACCTTTATTTTTGCTTAAAGTGAGTTGTGCATGTTTTATTGTATGTTGTTTTAAAGTACAATCCTTGAAATTAAATGAAATAGTTTTATTAATCACGTAGGCAATTAAAATAACGCTTATGACAAGTCAGTACAAAATAAAGAAACTTAAGTATAGAAATCATACCAAATAATATATACATAACATACATAGCATCATCAAACACTGGGCATCAATAAATTTTACAATATTTTTATTTAGGAATAGTCCAGAATTGATTGAGTATTATTATTACCTATATTTTTTCTTTTTTATGGGTCGATATGGTCAGTAGGCATTTGATCAGTTTGGCCTTGATCAGTACACCTTGTTTTTTTTCCGATCACTAGCAGAAAAGAAGACTGGTTAAGTGGGCTCTTTCTTTTACAAGTCTCTTACGGTTTTTTTATTTATATTTATTCGAGTAATAATTTTGTCTACATCATGACCAGGTTCTTTCCACTGTCTTATAGACAACACACATGAAGTAGCAGCTTGTTGTTGCGTTTCGTACGGAGGGTTAAATTTCCGGAGGCCCAAATCCTCTCTGCAATTCCTTATCCTTTTATAATTCCCTTCCTTCGAGGTCGGCAACCCGTCCATAATTTATTTGGTATTGTGGGTGTTCATCAGCGCTTTTTTGCATTTTTGCTATAAAAACTCGACCCCAGTGAACATAATAATAGACTTAGCTGTAATATAAGACAAGATTTTTTGTATCCGAAGCAATACGAGTATGTAGTTTTCATATGAAAAATATTTATTGAATAATTATGCATTTCTCGACTTTCCAAATTACCCGATAAAATTCCCGATACTAATTTCGCAATCATGAAATTTTCTAAAATGACCCCGTTGAATATTTAAGCGTTTAATGCGCTCGTGCCCGCCAGGCCGTGGTGACCTGCTAATTTGTGACCATCGCAGTACAATTACGACCGTCGGCTATTACAGTACAAAACGCGGGGTCAAACGTTTGTAAATTGCCTGACAATTTCCTTTCATAATGATTTAATAAAGCTGTTATTTGAAATATATATAATAATATGTTGTATAGCCTTTCTTTGTAATGGTAGTAACTTTGTAGGGGGGTGTCTGTCTCTATTCAGGGTCCCAAAAAGATAACTATGAAATATTGCTTAGTTCTTTATCTGTCTGTTTCTTCATCTGTCTGTTTGTGGCATCGTATTCCGTAAACTGATGGCCCGATTTGAAATCATTTTCTAATTATGATAATGTACAAAACAAATTATAAAGAAGCAGCAGATTGCATCCTTATAATTATATTTCTTACACTAGTTATGTTTACACGTTTGTACTTGAAACTTGATTAATGTGGGTTAAGTCTACTCTAAATAACAAAACATGGCAACTTATCAGGGGGGCGAGCACGAACAACTTACGAATAAGTATTCGAATCGAGAACGCTAGTAATTGTATGAAGGTTCAAGCCATTTTTTGGCATTTCGATACGAATACGTTATTCGTGCTAAGCCTCTCAGGGTTCTATTTTAATTGTATAGCCAACTTCACCTGCACGTGGTACACTCTGCTGATTGACAGACGAGGCAATGGCGAAACTTGGTTACCGTTACGGGTTGTGGAGGTCAGACGGCGGGTCGCCCCTTATAATACCAGATACCGTCAAATCTATGATACAAAAAGGCGGACCTTGGTCAATACCAGGGTCCGCCCAGCTAGATAACCCAGCTTTAATAAGCTGGGTTAACGCCAGGTGGAAAGAAAGCTGTGGTTCTGCATGCCCACACCGATTCTATCACGCTTCTGTTAAATTACTTTGGAAAAATCTCTTGAAATACTTGAAATTTGTGCCCGGTATGGCGATGAGCTCGCCCCCTATCACATCATGGGACGGAGATACGCTCGGCGAAATGTGGGTGTACTGGTTACACCTCTGCCTACCCCTTCGGGGATTACAGGCGTGAGTGCGTATGTATATAATATGTATGTAAATCACTCGTAAATTTCGTGAGGCGTGTTATTCCACAAAGGCGACCCGCGACCGCGGCGGGTAGTCGATTAGCAAAATTAACGTATGTCAACGCGCGGCGTCCCTCGTGACACGAGCTCGTCGGCCGCGACACGCTCCGTATTACTTAAATATAGACTATTGTTTGTATCCGTATGGGAATCCAGAATTTAAGTTTTAATTTAGTTAGTTATGCAGGTATTTAATGAGCTCACTGTAGAGGGTGCTCAAAACCGGGCGAAATGGAAGCTTGTAAGTAGGAATGAATGGCATGGAAAGGAATAGGTGATATACAAGGTGGTAAAACCTTCCTATGCAAGAGGCCGTATGGGTTGATACCACCGCTTAGTCTATTTCTGGCACCAAGCAACAGTGCGTAAGCACTGCTGTGTTCCGGTTTGAAGGACATTGAAGCCAGTGAAATAACGGGGCATTATGAGACTTAACAACTTATAAGCATATTATCAATTTTAATTCATCATAGTTCCAACTAGTAGCACTGCTGATGTATGGAGAGAAAACGGAAACTGTCATCCTTTGACAAAATCTATTAATATTAAAACTTGTTCTAGGCCTACTAGGTAAAAGGCGAAAGATTTATTCACCCACCGATCGGAGAAGCCCTCTTTAAAGGCCGGCGCCGTCGGGGCCGCGGAAGAGTACAAAAGCGTGCCCGCAGCCTCGACCGAACAAGCGCACCCGGAGGAACATCGTTGGGTTTTAGTCCGTGGGAGTCGGACAAAACCACTTCGGTCGACCATGCGGTAAGGTAGTTCCCATAAAGGGTATCCCAAAGTTAAAAAAAGGCCTACTGGGTACCAATTGCTGATTAGCGGACGAGGCAATGGCGAAACTTGGTTCCCGTTGCGGGTTGAGGGGGTCAGACAGCGGGTCGCCCTATCTAATACCAATCCAACGTCAAATCATGATAACGCCAGGCAGAAAAAGAGATAATATTGATTAAATGTTTTATTTTTCTAAAATTATTTCCATTTGATATACATACGCACTCACGCCTGTAATCCCCGAACCAGTACACCCACATTTCGCTAAGCGTATCTCCGTCCCACGATGTGATAGGGGGCGAGCCTATCGCCATACAGGGCACAAGTTCCGGGCTAATACTGAGCATTTCGTAGTACTCGTAGAACCCGAAACCTCAGCGTTAGCCTCAGTCGTAACGCGTACGCATTACAACAGCACCACCGAGGCAGTCAGGCAGTTTGACATAACTTAGAGAACATAAAATCCAATTTGTCGTTTTTATAACAATCATCATTAATGAAATGTTCTGAGCATATCTTTTACTAAATAACCACTTGTTTACGAGGGGGTCACCCACCCTCACTGCGGATTTGTTTTGAACGGAGGGTTGTGCGTTTATCGACATAATTGCTATCGATGTATGTTGAAATGATAATTAGTGTTTTCCTGCCTTCAAGGTAAAACCAAAGAGTGACGTAAAATATCATAGGGGGGATTCAATAAGTGTAGAGTGCGACAATCATACGTTGGCGGTAGTAACTTTCGGCTCTAATTAAAAATGTATAAAATAATCTGTCAGAATTGAAAACCGCCCAATAAGCGTTTAACAGCATTACTCATCTTGCCAAGTTATATATGTCACACTATGATTCATAGTTGTTTATAAGCCAGAAATTGAGTAAGTAATTATTTTACGAGTTCCCAAAGTTGTACTACCATTTATTTTATTCTTTTTGTGAAACTGACGAGCAATCTTAAACTATTTTTATCACGTTCTACGTGATTGCATAGAAATACACCTATCGATAAATAAATAGTCGTAACGCAGTACTTCACTAGTACTAAGGAATTACATTGCAATATTATTTGGACATTATTTAATACTTGCTTTGATCTTCAAAGAGAACATTTGGTTAAACTGAATTAAGATATTGCTTTATTTGGCTTTTTATCTGTGCTCTGTGGGCAATCTATAGCAGGATTTTAAATCTATGAATTTGACACCAGATGGAACGGCATTTAAGCATTTAATATACTTTAATGGAATAATCTGTTGATATTAGGGGTTTGTAGATGGAAAGATGACCTAAGAGCTACAACGGGGATGACATGGATGAAGAAAGCTCAAGATCAGAAACTATGGAAGACTCCAAGGAGGAGGAACGAAAAAATACATTACCTATGGTACTTAAGTGATCTCCTGATCTCCACCACCCATGAACATACCACAATTAATTAAGGAGACGTAAGGGGAGTGGAGATTTGGGTTTCCATTAAGTATACGTTTGTTGTAGTTAGTGGTCTTATTCTGCCTGATATCTCATTTACCTTACGAAACGCAACAGCAAACTTAGCCGTGAGATAGTGGTAACAACCCGGTCGAGCCCACCCATTCATGCTGTATACAAAACTGTTTACAGCGTACCTCTACCAAAGACTTTAAATGGTCTCCCATATATTTACGTAGTGCACAGTACAAACGCGCCGAAGGCAACATTTGATCACATCTGACGCTTGACACGACAAAAAGAACTGTCTTTAATTAAACCTCCAGCTGTAGCAGAATTTTTGAAGTCATAATATTGAAATCATAAAGTATAATATAAATCCACATTTAAGCGAGTAAAGTTTCCCGCAGTATGTGAGCAGTTTCCATTAGAAGTTGTTTGCAGTTAGCGGTTTTATTCAGTCCGGTCTCACGAGTCGACTGTTCAGCAACAATTATAAAGATTTCTCGTGCAAATATTCACTTAAACTAATATAAAACATATTATGAGACACACAACATTTTATGAGAAGTTTATAAATAAGCATTTAACATTTCGACTCAAACAAACAAAATAGCTAATATACAGTCGGTGCGGTGCTATTGCAGTCTAATGGTATATGATTGATACCACCCATTCAAAATAGTTTTTTTATTATTATTTATTTTATTTTATATTATTTTATAATACAAAATACAGATTAATTAATTAATTAGGTATTTCGTTTTTTTAACTCTGTTTTATTTTTATAAAAATATTAAATCTTACTATTTTTAGTAAAATAATTGCACAAATCATTTACATCTGGCGGAGTTATGCGTAAACATACATAAAAAATATATACAGACGAATTGAGAATCTTTGTCAGTTTTATTCGTAGGTTAAAAACATCGTAAGTTCACTATGGATAACATTCATAACTTTTATGAGCAGATACGGATTACTGTTGTCGGAACAGTCCAATCGACAAAATATGCTACACGCTGGAATATTCTTCTTCTTATCGAATGGTTAGTGGCCAAACTAGTGTCAGAGTTTTCTAGCCACCCGAAGGCGTCCGACTTGGCCTCCGACATTTTACGTGCCCTCCGAAGCACAGAGACGCTCAGTTGAAATACCACTACGCGGTCACCCATCCATAGACTGACCGCGCCAAGGGTTGCTTAACCTGCTTATCGTTTACTGATTAGTAAGTGCAACTAACTATGGGCGCTGGAATATTGACATTAGGCAAGTCACTGATTGATCAAAGTTGTGTATGATATATGATACAGGAGTTACCAAAAATACAGGCGAAATAAGAGCAGATTAAGGTTCACGTGTAAGATGACATTAGTTAAACACAGCCTACAGGCTAAAAAAACTTAGTTTAGAGCAAGCAGCATGAAATCGTGTATGATAGAAGAGTTCTGGTTACATGTATCAGGAAGCCATAACAATCAGGCGATAATAGAAGAAAATCTTTGTAATATTTTGATCTAGGTACCAGGGCGGCATGGCGGCAGGCAGGTCTCCGAGGAGGCTGGCCGCGCGGGCGTGGTGGGGTACTATTCGTCAACGGCTCGCGGCGATCACGACCACCGACTGTATAAACCTGTAGACATATTGAGCGGCGACATGTGCGATTGAAAAGTTAATAAGATTTAGTTAAATTCTTATATATTTAAAAGTTAATAGATACGGTGACTCAATATACTCAAGTGTATTGAAGTTACGCCATTGTAATTTGCAACTGAAATAGTGTTTTTGATAAGAAGGTAGTATATAAATTTACTTTGATTTTTCAGTTCAGCAGCTATCTACAAGCTCAATATAGTGCAATATACTGGGTGTAATGAAAACGCTTCCGAAAACTAAGACAGTTGGTAATGCTGACGATTACTGACATGATGACACAAAAAAACGAGAGAATCTACTAGTTTGCTATATTAAAAATAGTTATGACAATTTTTTTTTTGCCATATGAATAGCCGTTGTATTTATATAACCAAACATGATGCGTGAAAAATGAACAAATAGGTAGTTTTATTTCGTGATATTTAGTGGTGTGTAATGACCAGTACTATTACAAGGTGGTAGGCCTCACCTATGCGAGAGTCCTTCTTGGTTGGTACCACCGCTTTGTCTATTTTTGCCGCCAAGCAGCTATGTGTGAGCACTGGTGAATTTCGGTTTGAAAAACATTGAAGCCAATGAAGTTACTGGGTTGTTTTGAGACATAACAACTTATGTCTCGGGGTGACATACGTAGTCCAGTGCCATGCAATGCTTTATAATTCAAAGTACTGTGTGATGCTGTATCTGTTTATAGGCAGGCGGGGCGCTTACCATCAGGCGAGCGACCTGCTCTTTTCGTCATATAATCTAATAAAAAAAGACTATCACCCGTCATAGTTTTCGGAAGCGATTCACTTATACCCTTTATAGATAAAGTTGAAGTCTTGCTGTTTCCAAGGCATCTAAAGAATTTGTTTTTACAGTTTAACAGGCACATGTGAGCATAACTGAAGAAGATATTGTAAAAGATAAATCCACGTCGCTGCATAATTGCATAGTGTAGGCGGATAACAATTGTTATCCTCCCGAATTATGTAAAATATTACCCTTCCATTAATGTAAAATTTTAGTCATTTCTATGTTTAAATTATAAAGTACATTAAAAATCGTAAACATCTACCCACCAGTCTGACTACATCCGAACACGGCGCGCGACTGCCCGCTCGCGTGCCAGTAATTGCCGAGCGTACCTTTTTTGAACAACTATCACGACTTTTTCGCTCCAAAACACTTTTTTAAATTTTTTCTCGGCTGTTTAAAGGCATTCCAGGCATACGGCCGGCCAATTTAGCCCTTGCCTGATATTCCAGGCATTTCGCGAACGTAATCGGCCCTATGGTCTTATGGTCCATTGTTTACGGGTGTCCTTAAAGCATGAATTAGTTCCAGCCAAATTTTAGGCATTTTTTATGTGAAATTTAAAAGTTTAATTTGCATTGAAATTATTGTTTACGTTGACTTCTATTACAGAACTTTTTGGTGAAAGTACGAATTGGTATTTCATTATCCTATTGTTGATGTTTTTACTTATAATGAACATGCATGATTCCTAAATTTGTGGTCCACGAGTTTTTTTTTGTAATGTCTGGCGAGTAGAGTAGTCTAGAGAGTACTAACTGTTCTGTCCTCTTCGTAAAAAGTGCTCTTAAACTTTCAAACGAGGTTGTCTAGGTGACAGGTTCATAGATCTGAAACGAACGATGGCACCTCTCTATTGTGAAAGATCCATTCATAATCGATTAGTTTAAATGCAGTCTATTTTAGACACTTTAAGCCCGAATATTGTGCTCCTCGCCATCCAAATAAAATAAGAAGAAGAAGAAGAAGATACTTTAAGTAGTTTCAAGTTTGATATAAGTATTAGATATTTCGGTTGTTGGCGAAGTCGTAGGATTTTTTTAAGTTTTTGCTTTCTGAATGTAAGTTTTACGTATTTTGGGCTAGGTACATACATATACGCTCTCACGCTTGTAATCCCCGAAGGGGTAGGCAGAGGTGTAACCAGTACACCCCTATTTCGCCGAGCGTATCTCCGTCCCATGATGTGATAAGGAGCGAGCCTATAGCTATACCGGGCACAAATTCCAGACTCCGGGCTACTGAGCTTTTCGTAATAGAAAACCCAATATCACTTTTACCCCACCCCGGGGATCGAACCCGAGACCTTAGCGTCAGCCTCGGTCGTAACGCGTACGTATTACAACTGCGCCACCGAGGTAGTCGGCTACAGTTTTGACTAGGTCTTTAATCGTTATAACGGTGGTCGACAAATGAGTAAGTGACACCTGATCCGAGTAATCTCCATCACCCATGAACATCCACAAAACCAAAAGAATCATCCGCGCGTTGTCAAGGAATGTGTATTAAAAAGGGTAGAGAAGTTGGGCCTCCTGAAATATTTTACTTCCTTCTGGCTAGGTTGACGTCAATACGAACCAAATGTTTATGTGAACAGAATAAACGAAAATAACGACTTATTAGAGAATCTTTTTACTACCAGTAAACCAAGAGGTCATAAAGCTGACGCGCATCGATCTCATCTCATTGTTGCCAAGTTATTATAGGGGGCCAGATTGTCTTCTACCAATATGCGCACACTCGAAAGTAAACAGCCTGAGGCACTCGCTCCCCGCTACAGCACCCCGAGTTTGCACTATAAAAAACCCACAGGCTGAATGCACGATTGATCGGGAATATGTTCCAATTAAAAAATACATTCTCTATGGCCTTTGTTACGGCGGGAAACATGACAGTCAGCGGGGCGCGTCAGAGACAAAAGAAACGGTGATTAGTGACTTTTTTGATACGTACCCTTTGGTTTTGCATAGGTACTCATTTAGAACTTGTTGGTTTTGCGCTTTGTAGAATAATTAAATTGCAATTATATTTTTAAAATGAATTTTACAGTGAAATATTTTTACAATTTTGTATTTTTTGTTATTCTACAGAGGCAACAAAAGTTGGTATATGCCAGTTTTTATGAAAGTTTTTATTGCGTTATAAAGTCACATTGTTTTTTAACGTTACTTTATTTAGCCAGTGTCATCAAACAGAACGGAGACTTTTTTGTAAGATTAGAAAGAAAGATTTAAATTTCGAATTCCCCCTGCATATCGCATACAGCTAGAATCCGGCTCAGTCCCGCCCCGGGGTTGTTTGCTCGGCCGACGTACTATGCATTTTTCGGAACTAAGGATAAAGGAGGATTATTTCGATCTTTCATTACCTAATGGTGTAATGCGAAGGGTAAAACGTCTAGTTTTACATTCCTGTTTGACATGCTAATAGAATATTGTTTAGGTATAGTATTAAAATAGAGTGCATTATTGCCTTTAAGTTTATGCAAATAGGGGTATATTTGAGGTATAAAACTACTATCCATTTGGTCCTGGAAGTATGATCTGTGTTCTCTGCATTCTTTTCGATTTGGTGATTCTGAGAACACCTAGGGCCTAGTACGCTTTTTGTCGATAAATTTCAATGAAATTCATACGTTTCCAATACTAATACCGCTAGGGGCGTTGAACAGGTTTGTATATATTTTCGGGAATACGGATGACGTAATAAGTATCGGAAAACTCGTACTCAGGCACTGTTTTAAAATAATGTTGCGGAGCCTTCTGTTAGAGTGAATTTAGGACAATAGAATGATTTCAATTAGAAACTTGACATAGGTTTCTATAAACATTGTTTAATTGCATTATTTTCAATGCATTGGAAATATTTATTCTCTGTAAATTTTAACACGTATAATAAACCCGTAAAAATGTAATTAATTAACCCATATAAACGTGTAAAAAACAATCAGGAGCCGAAACACATCGGTTTTACATCGGTGCACGCGGCAAGCGCGGCGGGGCGTCGGCGTCCTGCCGCGACGCTACCGCGCGCTCGTCTGTCGCCTGACGTATCGACTCGACATTCAGTTATTTAAAAAAAAGAATGAAGTTATTCTTTATTTTTAAATGTTAGTAACGGTATTATTGAGTTGTGAATCGGTTGTTTTAACAGTGGAATTTGTTTATTGTTTTTATTTAAGATGGGCAACCGCGCAATTTGATGGTCTGATGGTAAGTGAGCACCGCCGACCAAAGATACTTACCACACCAGATGAATCATCAGTGCCTTTCAGGAAATAGGAAGTTGTTTGTTATATGATTTGTGGTGTAACATTTTTTTTTCTTTAATTGAATAGAGCTCCAGTTGCTGATTGCAGTTTAAATATAGCGTTAATAATGCGACGGTTACGGTCCTCAGACGAGTTGACGTCAGACAGGCGGCCGGTCGTAAAAACTACAAGCCAAATCTTTCTGTAACATGTAAAAAGCCATGTTTTTTGAATGGTAGAGTCACACTGTAGACACTTTTGTCTACAGCATGAATGGGCCAGCTCGTCCGGGTCGTTACCACCATATCACAGGCTACCGACGTAAAGTAGCAGCTTGCTGCTGCGTTTCGTACGGTGAGTGAGATATCCGGAGGCCCAGTCCCCCTTCCCTTCCCAATCCCTTTATTCTCCCTTTTCTTTAAGGTCGGCGTTTACATGGGTGGTGGAGATCACTTACCATCAGGTGACCCACTTACTCGTTTGCTGACCTATGCCATAAAAAAAATGTTGCCCGACCCAACTGCGAGTGCGATAAGGATAGGTGGGAGAAGAAGAAGATAACACTATGTAGTATTCTAGGGGCTATCAATGGGTGGACTGCGCTGGGCAGTAGTGGACAACTCTGCAAGGTGTAAATCTGGTAGAGCTGGTCACGACGCCCCACAGACGCGTCTGAACTGCAGCCGAAACCTCAACGGTGGAGACCATCTCCCAGGGATGGAGATATCTAGCCAAGCCGACGCTATATAGGCAGCAACACCTAAACTGGGATTAAGGGTGAAATGGTTCCATTGACGTGAGCCGATCACCCGTCTGTGCAACGTGCAGGCGTCCCCACCATAAATACAAATACAAATGTAGTATTCTAATCAAAATTTGCTTTTATTCCACTCATAATCGAGGCGCTCATAGCCAGTTGCACTCGCTGTTCGGTAGACGATTAGCGTGTTAAGCAACTCTTGATGCGGTCAGTCTATGGATGGGTGACCGCTTAGGTATTTCAACTGAGCATCGCCGTGCTTCGGTGGACACGTAAAAGGTCGGTCCCGTAGGCTGTTTTGTCTACAGCATGAATTTTCCGGCTCGAAGGGATCGTTACCACTGTCTCACAGAAAACGAACGTAAAGCAGTGGATTGCTGCTGCGTTTCGTACTGTGAGTGAGATATTCGGAGGCACAAATCCCCTTCCCCTTAATTACCATGATTCTTCTGGTAATGTGGGCGTACATGGCCGGTGGAAATCACTTACCATCAGGTGACTTACTTGCTCGGTTGCCGGCTGTTGCTAAAAACATTAAACCCGTCTTACGACTTCTTCGGGATTACTGTACGGGGGTTTTCGTTGACTATTGCATGAAAACTATCCAAAATGTTCACCTGTAATGATACGAGTAGAGTAGTTTTAATAAACTATGACAGAATGTTCAACAGTTTATTGATTAAAGTGAAAATAGTTGGTGTACGAAACAATAGCAGGTTTTGGCGAGCGCGAGCGCCCCATTATCAATTACACAAGTCTTGAATAAGTAATTGGGGGATGAGGTGATACCACAATAGATAATGATAAAAAATACAAAGACCACCTAAAAATACATGGCAGGTCCTTATTAATTCAACTAAAACTAAAAAAAATAATATTTTATTGACCATTAAATTGTGATTGAGATGGTGTGACTCAAAATAGGATAATTTTATTTTTAGCTTTTTCAGTAGACTTTTCATAATTAACTATTGAGTACCTCGGTTGTGTCATACGCGGTACGACTGCTGTGCTGAGGACTCGGGTTTGATCCTCGTGTCGGAAAATAGTGATATTGTGTTTTTCTATGCTCAGTATCAGCCGGAGTCTGGAATAGTGCCCGGCATCTATCACATCATGAAGTTAACTCAACTTGAAGTTTAAATATGTTTGTAACTTGAAATTATTAAATTAAACTGGTCACTATAGTCAATCGGTTCATGTTGTATAAACATATCCAAATTGTGGCAGGGTGTGTAATCACTGCGACCAACCCTTGAGTTAGGGGATGCTACCCTTATGACAGCAAAAACACAAAGTATAGAATCATTTCCAACCAATACTTATGGATGGTAATTTTTTTGAGCGTTTTGATGACATAATTGTTTGAAAGTACGTGTTTGGCAGTTAGTTGAATCGTGCAGAAAATACCGGCGAAAGTTTTATATTCAAAGACAGATAAATTGATATTGACAATATGAATATAATAAATACATTTGTGTGATAGAGCCACGCTGCAGACAGATTTTTTATTCTAAATGACGAAACATGTAAGTCCGTCGCCTGATGGTTAGACTGTTCATAAACACAAGCAACATCACACATAACTTTGAATAACAAAGCACTGCATTTATTGAACTGCGCTCGTCACACCGAGACATAAGATATTAGGTCTCTAAATATAGTAGTAGTAGTCTAGGATGGTAAGTAAGAAAGCCTCCGTGGCTCAGTGGACGAGTAGCGTGAAGCGAAAGGCCGTTCGATTCCTGCACCGAGACTAATATATTTTATATTAATATTTCTGTCTGTCTGATCGACAAATATTTTGCGGGTCTGGATGTTTTCTCCTCAGAAGGGTTGACGTCAGGCGGGCGGCCGGTCGTATAAGCTACACGGCAAATCATTGTGTAACATGTGTTAAAAAGCATATTGCGTCGACCCTACTGCGAGTGGGGTAGGGATACGTGGAAGAGAAGAGTCTAGAAGAAAGAATATAAAGAAAATCTATTTCTTTGTACAGCTGACAACGCGCATATACTCGTACCTAAATGTACAACTACAATTAGGTATACAATCTAAGATAGACTGTGTAACGGTATAAGACCTACAATATTCGTCATAGATCATTTTATTAAATTTAGCCATCTCAAAACTAGTCTCAGGACATTCTGCTAACCGATTCCAATGAGAATGAGATTTAATAGCCAGTTGTAATTGGTGAATGATTTATAAATGCTCCCATCGCGTTTATGTATGAGTTTGTATGAATAACACATCAGTTGAGGGCCGCCGGCGACGCATCTGTCACTGCTACAAGAACTCTACTACTTAGATACTATATAGAGATGAAGTTATCTTGAGATGTCGATACAATTTATCGATAGTTCGGAGAATAATTATTTTGAAAACATTCTATGGAGCCACAATTTCGGGTTATATGCATCAAAATAAAAATTATATCATGCAAAATGAACCTTAAAAAGGAATTTCGATGATCGACTAAAGCTTTCTCGTCCATTTGATCCGAGATCGGTACTTAATTACACAAATTTTTCAGCTGAGAATAAACCCGAATAAACCAATAAAGCGCATCCAATTTGGTCAATTCATTTAGTTAAGCGCTGCGATTCCATAGGCAGATACACTCACAGACAGATAAAAGTCAAACTTATAACAACCCTCTTTTTGTATATGATGGCTATAAAACATAGCATTTTAAAAAGAGTAATAGTTAATTTGGATCCAATTCGTTTCAAGTAATCTAAAAATAAACTGAGGGTAGTATAAAAACGAACGACAAGAAGTGGCAAATTCTTATCGTAGTGTCTGGGGCGGTTAGAAAAATAGCATAGCACACCAAGCTTTATCGATGTTATCGACATTACGGACATCTCTCAGCATCCGCAGTTGATAATAATTTATGCAGTAGTTTTTTGACTAGCGTAGAACACTTGACTCGCGGGCCGACAGATGTCGTTGTTTGTTGAGAATTAACTGTCAAATGGTGCGCAAACGAGCGGACACGTTATAATGGGACACAGATTTGTTTTACGCTTAAAAACCTCTCATAGATAATGTGTGTGTGGGAGGGTGATGGATGAGTGGTACTGGTGAGGTGTATTTAGGATGCAATCGATGGCAGTAAAGGTGGTACGATAGCTTTTTTTATTATGTCTTACGTTTCACATTTTCATGCATATAGCAAATGACAAGTATTAAATATAGCATTAAGTATTCACTACAACCATGAAACACCGGCTGATTTTAGTCTTGTTGGAGTTTTGGTGTCAATTTCTTCTAGTATGATGCTTCATAAAAGATTTTCTCCAAGCGGATCGAAGAACCAAGGTCGATCAATACACTTGGTCAAAATTCACCAATTCCAACACACTGTTCATCACAGTCAATATTGATTGCACAAATTCACACAATTCTTATACAGCAAACACAACTTTAAACTAGTTTAGGAAATTATTAAAATAGAAGATCGGCCGCACTTTCATAATTCCCACCAAAACTCTGGTACGGTAGTTGATTTGATGTAAAAGACCTTAGAGCAGTGGTTGTCAAACTTTTCTCGTTATGGGTATACAAAGCATGCGCAAGCAAACATACACACACACGTTGTTCTGTACATTACTCCCCAATTCATAAAATATTACACTACAATTAGTTTAATTATTACAGTAAGTAATCTTATTTTAAAAATACGGACATGAGATGATGATGCCCTGACACAAACCTGCTTGAACATTCAATCATGTACTTATTTATCTCTTGAATGAATGAACGGTTGCAGATTGCTGGAAATTCATTACATATTCTTACTAATTCGTAAAACTAAACATTGTCGAATCGCATAATTTATGACGTCGTACTGTAGGCACGTAATTTTGCTTTATTTTGCACTATGGCTAGGGTATACTCGTATACAGAAAAAGTAGCTTTGAGTGGTAGAGCCAGGCTGTAGAAAGTTTAGTCTACAACCGAATGAGCCGGCTCGACCGGGTCGTTATCACTGTCTCACAGAAAACCGACGTAAAGCAGCGGCTTGCTTCTGCAATTCGTGCAGTAAGTGATATCCGGAGGCCCAAATCCCCTCCTTAATTGTCCCTTTCCTTTAAGGTCAACAGCACGCCTGTGATTCTTCTGATATTGTGGACGTGCATGGGCGGTGGAGATCACTTACCATCGGATGACCCACTTGTTCGTTTGCCGGCCTATGCTATAAAAAATACACTATTTTTTTATTGTATTGAGTAAATAGACATAAACTACGCTTATTTTGATTACGCATGAGAAGGTTACTTACGATAAACATCACGGGATACTTGCAACATTCTCTTTCTTGTACATGCTAAACATTGTTAATAAGTTGTATCTGATTAAGTGATTAATCAGATTAAGTTATTAATCAGGTTGAAAGCGGTTTCGCGTGATATATCCGCGCATTTAACCCGTTGATGTAAAGATTTCAATTATAAGTTGATTGCGTACAGCTCAGCATGCGCGGTGGCGTGCGTACACGTGTTGTGCGAGAGATGCCATTCATTTGTAATATAAACATTAAAATACATAAAACGGTGATAAATATGTCATTAAAATCTCTAGGAGGGAGGTACATATATGGACATGGAATTACAAAATAAAAACGGCACAAAAAATTAAATTCTATAAATAAAATAACCATTTTATGTTGGTGCTATTTCAATTTCATTGATCAATGGTTGATAGCACCGTCTCGAAATTGGTTAGTTATATTTTTAGATTCGGTTTTATTGAAATTTGTAATAAAGTTTTTATTTTATTATTTTTAGTCAGAGAATCATCAATATGGGTGCATAAATGTCGTAGACTTAGGGGTGAAAATTAATACTATCGAATAAAGAAAATAATATTATATTATTCACTTTGTGCTAAGTTGTGCGTACATATAAAAAAACAAATATATCAAATACGTAAGAACCTCATCCGTATCTCTTCATCGCAAAAAACATTTTACAATTAATTTATGAAATTAAATTACACAGTGGACCATCGACTTGAAAAAATGTAGCGGATCGATGCGGGCTGCCCAAGACCGGGGTGGTTGGCGCTCACTTGGGAAGTGTTACATCCAACAGTGCACGCCAACAGGATGAAATGAAATAGAAGTGTTATGCAAAAAACGTATGTTATTATTTTCATTTAACCGGCAATTGAATTGACGTGTAAATAATTTATATTGGTTAACTTGAAATGATTTGCCACCTGGTATCCCACACCTCGTTCGCGGCACGCAGTAAAACACTTAGAATCACGCTTCACTATTTTTTTATAACATAGGCCGGCAAACGTGCAAGTGACCACCTGATGGTAAGTGCTCTCCATCGCCTATGTACACCAACAATACCAGAAGAATCATGGACGGAGGAAAGGAGGGATAATTAAGGGATTGGGAAGGGGAGGGGGATTTGGGCCTCCAGATTTCTCACCGTACGAAACGCAGCAGCAAGCTGCTACTTTACGTCGGTTTTCTGTAAGACAGTGGTAACGACTCGGTCAAGCTTGCCCATTCGAGCTGTAGCCAAAACTATCTCAAACACTCAAGCTCATTAATTTAAAATAACCTAATCGTATAAGATAATTATTTTTACTATCTATTTTTTATAACTTTACAAACCTGCGACAAAGTAATAATGAAATTTTGACACATAATACGCCATGTTGTGAAACAGTCATACATCAAAGCAAAAAGTCGCCACACGCTGCGTTCCGTGATATACACGTTACGGACACGACACGGTGCCGTCACGCACACGACACGTACAAGTGTACTTCGGTGGTGTAATTCAATTACTCAGTGTGTTGCGATGCTGTACCAATGATAAACAACTAGATGGAACGCGATCGCTGTGATGGCTTGTGATAACGCGATGCCATGATGCGGGTTCGATTCTCAGCGGGATAAATGTTATGTTGTCTCGACTATTAAACATAAAGTTGACGGTAAACTCAGTGCAAAAAACAACGATCAGTTGTTACTCATTGGTCTCAAGAAATCATTTTGTAATAAGAGGCATGCTGTAGACAGCTGTGTACAGAATATCCACCCCGGCTCGACTGGAGTAGTACCACTGTTTTACAGAAAATTGAAAGTGGTAGCTTACTTTTACTTTTTGAATAGGGAGTGGGAGGATCAAATCGTCTTTGAGTTGAATAAAAAAAACTTATTTAAGTATTAATTATTTTTATTTAAACTACATATTATTTGGTTTAAATTTAAAACACTTCTTTAAAATAGTAACAAACAATACAATAAAATAATAGTCCCGAGATATGGTAAAATTAATCCTGACTGTACGGGGCCCGGGCTATGGTAATCCCACAAAGTGACGTCACACGCAGTAGGGCCTCAGCTCCGTTTGATCCCGCGTTTGTGCTAGTTCACAAAGAACTTGCCGGACCCACCCCTACGTTAGGGGTGTCATTTTTAAGACATGTGTTTATGCGGTTTATTTAATTAATTTTATATATACGCACTCACGCCTGTATTCCTCGAAAGGGTAGGCAGAGGTGTAACCGTACACTTACATTTCACCGGGCTTATGTCCGTCCCATGTGATGGTGGCCAGCCTATCACCATACCAAGCACAGTTCCAGACTCCGGGCTGATACTAAGTATTTCATGATAAAAAACCCCAATATCACTTTTACCCCACCTGGGGTCGAACCCTAGACCTCAGCACAGCAGTCGTACCGCGTACGTATTACAACTGCACCACCGAGGCAGTCGTACAATACAGATTCTTATAAATTCTAACCTTGAAAAACTCCCGGCATCAATTATAGAAATATCTGTAACTTTAAAACGACTAAACATATTTTAAACATAGCTACGAGGAATCATCCCGATTGAACCAGCTTTCAAACAAAAAAACATTCAAAACAGCAATACATCAAACTCACCCACAGACAAACAAATGGGTCAAACTTATAAAATAATAGAATATTAGAACATAAAAAGGAGCTTTTTGTTATGGGTAAAAACAGCAAATTAACATCCATACGCACTCACGCCCGTAATCCCCAAAGGGGTAGGCAGAGGTGTAACCAGTACACCCACATTTCGCCGAGTGTATCTCTGTCCCTTATGTGATAGGGGGCGAGCCTATCACCATACCGGGCACAAATTCCAGACTCCGGGCTGATACTGAGCATTTCGTAATAGAAAACCCCAATACCACTTTACCCGACCCGGGGATCGAAACCGAGTCCTCGGTGTTGGCCTCAATCGTAACGCGTACGCATTACAACTGCGCCACCGAGGCAGCAAATTAACACTAAAAATAACGATCAAAAGCCGTCTGTTCCCATCCACAGAAGTATCAAGATGTTACATAGAATACGAGCTGTATGCCTCCAGAGCCTCCAGTACACACGGCACAAAAGCTCCGCTAATGACTGCTGAATATTTCAAACGGCGACTGAGCCACTTGCCCTGCACACTATACGTTTTTGAACTATTTTACTGTATTTTTGGAGTTCGTGACCGTGTGTTCTTTTAACATTTCGGGAAGAGGAATTTTTCTTAAATTTTCAGTTCACCACGCACTTTATTTAAATGGTTTCTGATACGAGATTCTTTATATTAATACGTGAAGAGAAACCTTTGGATTCTTTTTATGCAATATGCGCGCACAGATGAGTATGATTTGTTAAAGTTTATATATATAAACCCTCTTCATAGAAGGAATGCAGAAAGCTAAAATTATTATACGATAAATTATGTGTTACAAATAAATTAGATAAAAAAGAACGTTTAATTACGCTCATATTGCCAATGTTAAACACATTTTTTTGGATACCCTACAGAATCCTTCACTGCGCGTTGTCCGACACGCACTGGCCGGTTTCTTTTTCATAGGTTAAAAAGAACTGTTGAAAAAACAATGTGTTTCTACACGTTTCGCTAATGACGAGTGAATATTTTAATTGAGTGACGTGACTTCCTTTCAAGAAATATCACATCTCTTTAGAATGAAGATCTATTATTTTTACTTATTTTTAACAGTTTTTCAGATAAAAACGATAAATAACCATGTTAGTAGGTTCGGCGCAACATACAACTACTTGTAGTTTTTACGACCTGCCACCAGCTTGACGTCAACCCCTCTCGGGAGAAAACACCCAGACCCGAAACAAATAGTTGTAGATCACGCAAACAATCGAACCCGCGGCCTCACGCGTTACAGCCGGCTACTCACCCACTGCACAACGGAGGCTTTTGTTAATAATAATAATAATATTAATACTACATAAATACATACGCACTCACGCCTGTAATCCCCGAAGGGGTAGGCAGAGGTGTAACCAGTACACCCACATTTCGCCGAGCGTATCTCCGTCCCAAAATGTGATAGGGGGCGAGCCTATCGCCCCTATCATACTGGGCACAAATTCCAGACTCCGGGCTGATACTGAGCATTTCGTAATAGAAAAACCCAATACCACTTTACCCGACCCGGGGATCGAACCCGAGACCACAGCGTCGGCCTCAATCGCAACGCGTACGCATTACAACTGCGCCACCGAGGCAGTTTATTAATACTAGCCCTGTATTATACACGTCCTACTGCTGGACACGGGCCTCCTCTACTGAATGTGAGGGGTGAGACCATAATACACCACCCTGGCATAATGCGGGTTGGCAGTCTTTTCATCCCTTCGAAATTCTTATCGAGAACTTCTCAGGTATGCACGTTTCCTCACGGTGTTTCCTTCAGCTTTAAAGCCAGCGATAATTAACAATTAATAGCAGCGAAAGCTCAGCGGGGAGTGGTACGAACTGTTGAGACTTAAGTCGCAGGTTCGAAACCAACCCCAAGAGCATGCACCTCTGACTTTTTTGAGTTACGTGTGTATTAATTGTTTGTTAACAATACTGCTATAATAATTTCAAGTCAAAAAACCTACACGAACCACAAAGAAAAAGGATTAAAATGTAAACATGCAATTCTTTCTTACGTAAACATCATCTTAAGTCTGTGGATCATCTTTGTAAACATCCTTCAAAACGCATCCACATTATTCCAAATCTAAAAAAATCTATTGTCGATGGTCTCATACAGCCAGTCTTCAATCAAGTGAAATAAATCTACCGTAGAATCGATCGATTGTGCAAAAGATTCGCTATTTGAGTCAAGCATCGCAATTTTTACTTGAATTGGATTAAACCTTTATGTTGTCTTTGTTTTTTTTATTTTTTGTTGACGAAGGAATACTTGCATAAAGAACACAATATGTCAAAATAATTTGGCATGAAAAGGTTTCTTAGCATTAAAATCGCGCGAGACAAGCATGAAGGGAACACAGGTTCATTTGAAATTTTAAAATCGCACCGCATCGGTTTTTTTAACTAAATTAATATTGAGATATATAACCATAATATTGTGTCTATTTCCTGAAGCTAAAATATAATACATTGATTAATTAACATTTGTTACAAATTACCAAGATTAATAAAGTTTTGATAGATTGACGGTTATATGAATATAAATTTATTATTTGAATTTTAATTACGATCAATTCCACACTCAGAGCCAGTTGCTGCATTATATTCAATTCCTGAGTATAGACATAATAATAATTGAAGTGTCTAAGAAATAATCTAATTCTACGAAATGGCTAATCAACATTATTAAACTGAATCGACATATCTGAGTACGGCTATTAATGTAATTAAAAAATTATGTCCATCAAACTAAAATAAATAAATATATTATTTATTTTGATATTTTACTGCTCTTATTGATTTATCAAAAATAACTTATGACAATCAATAGAATTCGTGCAAGGTGAAAACCGTATCCGAAAGGGCAGTGAGAAATGCAAAAAATCGATAAACATGTAGCAAAAATATAATACAAGTTCAAAGAAATAAAGTGCACGGCAATTGTTACCGTGTAATTGAGATCTCCGTGGAAAATATTCCCAGGTTGCAGGTTACGTACGGGTTTTATGAGAACCCACGCACCTAGCAAGTGTGACAAATTGTTGGCAAAAGTTCTTGTACCCAATACTTTTTATTATTTTTCGAATTTAGTTGTTTTTTATTGATATATAAACAATGACTTTAATGTATACACCGGCTGCGTGGTACATAGAAATTACTTCACTAATTACCGTTGCCAATATTCTGTCTATCGACAGATTTGCTTACGGGCAGTAAAATTTTGACACATTTTGTATGGAAGATCTGTCAAAATACTATTGATTATAAGCAAATCTATCTTTAAATATAATATAGGGAACGGCCATTAGTCATTTGACCGGTAACTCAATGTTACCTTCTCGCTTGCTATTTTTTATAACTCCTCTCCCGATTCACGGCTATCTGCTGTCAAACTCCCGGGTTATGTGGCGCTATTTTACTTTTAAACAGCCCATCTTGTAGTCTTAGAATAATAACGCCTAATCTAAGCTTGTAGTGTACATTGAAGTCTTCCTCCTTCCTATTATTATTATAAATATTTTTACAAGGTTATATTATTTATAAGGTGGTAGACCGAGAGACCGTCTGGGTTGGTACTACCGCTTTGTCTATTTCTGTCACCAAGCAGTAATGTGTATTGTTGTGTTCCGGTTTGAAGACAGACATTGAAGCCAGTGATGTTACTGAACATTATGAGACTTAACATCTTATGTCTCGGGGATGCTCGGGGTGACGACCGCAGGCCAATACCATGCAGTGCTTTTTAATTCAAAATTCTGTGTGGTATTGCATCTGTTTATGGGCAGGCGTGGCGCTTACCACCAGGCGAGCGACTTGCTCGTTTCGTCACTCAAGCTAATAAAAAAAAAGTTTGGATGATTGTGACTTTGTGAATTTAGATGTTTGTTTAGTCAATCACGTCTTAACAGGTGAACAGTTTTGAATACAATTTGGCATACAGGTAGACCATGACCTAGGATTAGGACATATACTATATTTTATCCTGAAAAGACTATTCACGCGGGCGGAACCGGGAGAAAATGCTAGTTGATTAATAGAATGGCAGAGAACATTTTTTTTTATTTTGGAACCATTTTGTTTTTGTAAAAGATTATCATTTTATAATTTTATTGTGTGGCTAGTGGCTCGGTGGCGAGTCACTGGCATCTTCAGTATGGCGTTGACTCACGAGTGATGAGGGACGACTATATATCTAACGCTCGCGTCTGATCTTTCACGCAACAATCGAAAGCCTCTCTTATATCCCAGTTTTATTTATTTGAACCTTTTTAACCTGACTGCAGATTACAAAGAGGAAAAATATCAAGGGTGGGACGAAATCAAAACGAGTTGTTATTACAAATTATGCGCCCCAAATTTTTCGTGTTTTTCCCGACCGGGATTCTTTAATAGAAACCAAACATTTCGGGTTCGGCAAATCATTTTGTTGCGATAAAAATGATTTTTAGGTAATTTTTCCATGTTTTAGTTTAATATGTTACGTTTTGATTGAATTTAGTAAAATGAAATTGAAGGAAAATATAGCGTTATATCCCAAGGTATACACCAGACCAAATTCTGGTAGCCATTTCTGTTATAGATGCCATATTTTCAAGCATTTTTTATGTCCAAGTAAACTAATATTTATACTGCCTCGGTGGCGCAGTTGTAATACGTATGCGTTACGACTGAGGCTAACACTGAGATCTCGGTTTCGATCTCCGGGTCGGATAAGTGATATTGTTTTTCTATTACAAATGCTCAGTATTAGCCTGGAGTCTGGAATTGCGCCCAGTATAGCGATAGACTCGCGGCCAATCACATCATGGGACGGAGATATGCTCGGCGAAATGTGGGTGAACTGGTTACACATCTGCCTGCCCTTCGTGGATTACAGGTGTGAGTGCGTATGTTGGATATATTTGGACTGCACTGTACTAATTATTACTGTCATGCCGGAATAAAAGAAAAGACAGCAAAATACAATATGATCACAAAGACGCAGAAAAAAGTGTTAATAACGCAGAAGTTAATGTTAAATAGATACTTCCTAAAATGGCTGTTTAATAAAAATTTTAAAATTTGTTAGGTCGTAGAAAAATCAGTTTCTAACGAACTACAGAATATTGAATAGTACCTACCTACTACTTGTGAAATATATTATCATATAACTGAGACTTGTAGCAATCATATAAATTGAGCCAATTTGTTTGTGTGTTATAGTGTACTTTAAACAAATTGGCTTATTTTTTGATTTTATTGTTTGTAAAGACTAGTTAGTATAGGAGTTTTGGCGGGAATTCTGACATTATAGTTGATCTCTTATTGTGATCTCTTGTATAAATATGAAGTGCATTTGTACATTAATCATTGACGGTGATGAACAGTGTATGGAAACATTGAAGTAAGTGAATTTAGATGATTTTGACCACGTGTAGGTATTGATCGACCTTAGTCGTCCGATCCGCTTGAAGAAATCATACTAATATTATAAATGTGAATGTAAATTTGTTTGTTACGCTTTCAGGCGAAAACTACTTAACCGATCATCATGAAACTTTGTACACATATTCTTGGAGGTATAAAAAGTAACACAGGATACTTTTAATGAAAAAAATGATCTATTTGTTTGTTACGCTTTCACGCCTAAATCACTGAACCGATTTTGATGAATTTTGATGTAGAGATAGATGGGACCCTAGAGACGGTTATAGGCGTTTTATTTCGGAAAAGTCTATTCCCACAGGCGGAGCCGCGAGCAAAATCTAGTCGTCTATAAAGGGTTGTACTAGAAGGAATTGACACCAAAACTCCAACAAGACTTCGAATTCAGCCACACCAGTGTTTCATCATTCTTGTGAACACTTGAAACTAATAAATACTTGTCATTGGCTATATGCATAAATAACGCGAACCTATAATCTAAGAAAAAAAAGGCGAGGATATATATATCCGTCATCAGTTTGAATCTATTCCAAGTCCACAGAACTTAGAGCTGTAATAGATCGCGCTACCTAAACTCAAATAATTCAGTTATTTTGATTTTATTTTTGCCCGATTTTAAAAAAGGAGGAGGTTCTCAATTCGGCGCGTTTTTATAATATTTTTTTTATGTATGTACATCGATTTCGCCGCCAATTGTGGACCGATTTTGTGGGAAAAAAATTCACTCGATAGAGTTTAGCTGCGATATGGTCCCATATACATTTAGTTAAGATCTGATGACGGAGTACGGAGAAAAAAAGTCCTCAACGGACAAAAGTACACTCGTCGCGATTGTGTTATTGTAATAGAATTCACATACTATTGCTGTACATTGAAGTCGGTTTCCAAGTTTTTTTAAACGTTATATTATACAAGTGAATTACAAAAGAATACATAAAATGCCCAACAGTTTTAAACACATTTTAAAACTATTATAAACGCAGAGGTAACTGCAAATAGGTAGGTGTAGTTCGCAAATTCCAACAAAGCCCCGCTCGTCTGACAGCAATTCCGTTTTAGAGCTTTAATCCCGGCTCTAGTACGAATAAAAGGCATATTTCGTTCGCCGACATTCGCAAAATTGTCATCGCAAATAGCTTTCGCCTTGGGCGATATGAATTCCCGATCAAAAATGACACAACTCACAACACAATCTTGTCTAAAACTCTACTTTATTCATTAGACTTAAAAGTTTCAAATTCCTTGTGGGAAAATCTGTACGGCTGGTGTAACAATGAAAATGCCAGCGCTGCACGCGTAAATACATTTCCAAGATACCCTCGCGTATGTGAGGACTTTAATCTGCAAACAATAAGGTCCAAAGTAGTTTGTAACGCAAATCTGAACTTGAAAATCGTCTCCTGCCTGACGCTCGATATCAAATAAACTTTACCGCAGTTTTCAAACGCCCCAAGCGACTTCCATCTGCTTGAAGGAAATTGAACGTTATTGCGTGTACTTGAAGATAGTGAGTTGTTAATTTCGTTTCCGTTGCTAGGATTTTCGCCGGGGGAGGCAATAGAGACGGTGCTATAGGCTTAGTGGTGAGCGTGAGTGAGAGAGAGATATAGCTCGGAGCACTGTGATTGGTCAGGAAGGCCGCAGGCAGTGAACAGTAGCCCGCCCTACGTCTACTGTAAGAGACGGGCTTTGAGGAAAAATACAGAACTGGAGATGAAACTGTTGGTTTTAATATTCTGTTACAATTTACAGTACTTTTAGTTGGATATGTATTATTAAATGTTTGAGACATGTGTCTGTAAGCGAATGGAAGGCCATTATTGTAATTTCGCTTATTGTGTATAAAGCAGATACAAAAGAGACGCTGAATACATCAATTTTCTAGAAATAAAGGATGTAGGTGTTATACTCGTACCTGTGCAGTATTATTATGTGAAGGTGGTAATCAAATATTGCAAAGATATTTTTGTAATAAATAAAAATATTGGTTCAAAAACAAATGATTGTTGATCGTTTTCTGTCACATTCTAAAGACTTTTATATAAAATACTAGATCTTGCTTGCGGCTTCGCCTGTTTGAATGTCTTTTCCAGGATATGATCTATCTCCTTGAGATTTTCATTAAAATCCGTTTAAACCGCTTATCCGTAAAAAACAGAGTTACTTTTGCATTTATAATATTTGTATGGATAGCTAAAATTAAACTTAATCGGTCGATCTCCTGCTTCTTCTGGAATTTCTTCTTGAAATTAAAATGGGTCAAACTTCGGGCTATACTTTATCAAATGAAGTCCTTTACGGTTCAGGCGACACGGTTGTGGAATGCATTGCCGATTGAAATAAAGCGCGCCCCATCACTGGCTATCTTTAAAAAGATGGTGAAAGATCACTATCTCTCTCACTATTATGTGTTACGGTATTGATGACTATTATTATTCACTATAATAATTTAATAATTATATGTATGTATGTATATGTGTATGATGTAATATGGTATTTATATATATTCTTATTGTAAACTGTATATTTCATGTACTCTTAGACAACCCTCTCTTATTCGTACCTTAACTCCATCCTATGGTTGCCTGTAAGAGATTGCCCTGAGCGATAAGGCCGCCAATTGTACTATGTTTAAATGTTAACTATCTTTCTAGTTTAAATATGTGTCTAATGTACAATAAAGCATTGTAAATAAAAATAAATAAATAAATAAATGAAGACTAATAATAATTAGTCCATATTGGGCGGATATATGCGTGGTTATACATACAAAAAAACGGGTCGGATTGAGAGCTTCCTGTTATATTGTCGATTAATTAAAACTCTCTCTAACCACCAATAATACTAAACTCCTAATTCTACTCATTTAGTTTAATAACAACAACCAAAGCTTAGATCTATTAGATAGATATAAGTAACTCTACATTTCATATTCTGCCAACTTAACACACAGCAAAAACCATAATCTTACAGTCTCTGATAAAGTCCAGTTACGTCAGTATGCGTGTTGCGCTCGCCGGCGGGCACGCGCGGTTTCGCTCGGGGCGTGGCGGCACGTACATGAACTCTATGAAGTAAGTTCTACTAGACTGTTATTGTAGCCAAAGTGTAAAGTGAATCTTAAAGTGGTAGAGCCACGCTGTAAATAGTTTTATCTCCAGCATGAGTGGACCGGCTCGACCGGGTTGTTACCATCATCTCATAGAAAACAAACGTGAACTAGCAGCTTGCTGTTGCGTTTCGTACAATGAGTGAGATATCCGGAGGCCCAATTCCGCTTCTCCTTTCCAATGTTTTAATTATCCCTTTCCTTTTAGGTGAGCCACGTGCCCATGATTCCTCAGGTATTATGGATTTTCATTGGCGGTGGAGTTCACTTACTATCAGGTGACCCACTTGCTCGTTTGCTGGTCTATGCTATAAAAAATGTACCGAATAATCAATTTAGTGAAGCTCTATCTATATATCCACGACTTAGGTCTGTCTTCGACAATAAATACCAGTTTCACCGTAAAAAAATGGTATTATACATAGAGTTCAGTTACAACTGTATATGCGTGCTAAGTTCGCCGGCCGGCACGCGCGCTGTCTCCCGGGGTGTGGCGGTATATACATGAACTCTACCAACGTAAGCTCTACCAAACTGTTATTGTCCTAAAGTGTACTAAATAGTCAATTTAGATATTATCTAACTATAGATCAGTCAACTCGACGACTTTTGTGGGTGAGTAGCTAGCTGTGAAGCGAGAGGCTGCAGTTCGATTCCCGCACCGAGACAAATGTTTGTTTGATCCACAAATATATATTCCGGGTCTGGGTGTTTTCTCCCCAGAGGGGTTGATGTCAGGCGGGCGTCCGGTCGTAAAAACAACAAACCTAATCTTTCTCTGATATTGGTTAAAAAGAATGTTGCGCCGACCCTACTGCGCGTAAGATAAGGGCAGGTGGAAAAAGAATATAGATTATGTCGAGTGAACTGTGTCAGTCACTATGTTTAGATCACAAATAACTGACTCCATTATCTCCAACCTGAACGTGAAATGAAATGAAATGAAATAGTTTTATTAATCATGTAGGCAATTAAAATAGCGCTTATGACAAGTCAGTACAAAATAAAGAAACTTATGTATAAAAATCATATCAACTAATGTATACATAACATACATAGCATCGAAAAATACACTAGGCAATTACACTAAATTGTTTATTTGTTGTCTTTTTATTTTACATTATTAACAGTATTTGTAATATGGAAACGTCCATTATTAATTATTAAATATTTTGAGTCGGTATGGAACACTGCATTTACATTTACGTTGCTTTAAATCCTTCTTTAAAGTGTTAATTACAAATAATAACGAAAATAGCATTGTCGCATACACATGATCATATTTTTTTTATTGCCTAGATAGGCAGACAAGCAGACGGCCCATCTGAAGGCCAATTCTCGTAATTTTAAACGTTCAAAATATCATTCCGATCTAATCTCAGCGCCAAGAAAGTTGCAAATGGCATTCTCTTAAACCAATAATCAACGTCAAATGCACCTAGCATTAGCAGTAGTAATATACCGTTTTGGCTTTAGTCAACTTTTATTCTACATTCAATCTCATTACGATTTATGTTCACATTTGACGTTGATTATTGGTTTAAGAGAATGCCATTTGCAACTTTCTTGGCGCTGAGATTAGATCGGAATGATATTTTGAACGTTTAAAATTACGAGAATTGGCCTTCTGATAGTAAGTGGTTACCGCCGCCCATGGACCTCAGCAATGCCACAGCACAGCCAAGCCGCTGCCTACCGTTAAAATCAATGTCTCTAGATGTCCATAATCACCAGTTAAAAGCATAATGTCTACAATAGAGCTTATACAATAGAGTGGACGGTCGCCGGCGGCGTCGTGTCACGGAATGTTGCTTGGGGCGTGATACCTACATACGCACTCACGCCTGTAATCTCCGAAGAGGTAGGCAGATGTGTAAGCAATACAACCACATTTCGCCGAGCGTATGTCCGTCTCATGATGTTATCGGGGACGAGCTTATCACCACACCGGGCACAATTCCAGACTCTGGGCTAATACTGAGCATTTCATAATAGAAACACCCAATATCACTTTTACCTCAGCGTCAGCCTCAGTCGTAACGCGTACGCATTACAACTGCGCCACCGAGGCAGTCGTTGGCGTTGTTATAGGCCGGCAAACGAGCAAGTGGGTCACCTGATGTTAAGTGATCTCCACCGCCCATGTACACTAACAATACTAAAAGAATTATGGACGCGTTGCCCACCTTAAAGGAAAGGGATAACTAAGGGATTGGGAAGGAGAGGGGGATTTAGGCATCTGGATATCTCTCACCGTACGAAACAAGCAAGCTGCTACTTTACATTGGTAACGACCCGGGCGAGCCAGCCCATTCATGCTGTAGACAAAAATGTCTACAGCGTGGCTCTACCACTCAAAAAACTCTATAACACTCCCTCAATTTTTATTATATCTATTATATGGACCTCTATATTTCACTTTAAAATATAAACCAATACGAGTACACAATGTTGCTCAATTACTAGAGTCATTAGATATCAATCATCACCAGTTAAAAGCATAATGCCACGCTATAGGTCAAGTTGTGTCGTTCGCTGGCAGCGTCACGTCATCGGGCGTTGCTCGAGGCGTGTTACATATACATATACATATACATATACATACACACTTTATGCATGAACACAATAAAGTAACGAATAGTCTACAGACTCATAACTGTAAGGAAACCTAGTAGTACGTAAGCGAAACCGACTTAGCATGCTTCTTTTTATTTACATGACTAGAGGTTTTGCCCATGTTTTTCCTCAAAACATAAAATAAAAAAAAACTTAAAGTCCGACGAATATGAGACATATCTTACTTTCTTCCTCACATTATTTTGCATCGATTGGTATCGGTCTCGACCCCATACCCCCAGCGGTTTCGGATGAGATAGAGTGACAAGCTTTTGGCAGCGGCGGCGGCGGCGGCGCCAGTTACTTTTTTTTTGAATAGAGAGATCTATCTATCAAAATCTACCCTTCTTATATTTAACGTAAACTGACTCATCTCTACGTGAATATCTATCAACTAAAACTCTATCGCTTTCTTTAGTTTTTTCATTAAGGCTAGATTACTACTATACGTAAATTTTAACTAAAACGTGCTAGTAGTCTGCGTTTATTCACGCGTATGCCGTCGGCGTCGCTTGGGGCGTGGCGACACTCCTCACACACAGTCGAGACAGACTCAACCGGCCTGTCACTGTCACTGTCACTGTCACTCTTCTTTATGATATAAGCATATATGAGCTACTAAGGCCGCTAATTCACTATGATATTTGCATCATAGATATATGACGTCATATATGATCCTATGTCATAGCATGCTGTGAAATAGGACCATGGAAATATGATCATAGAAAATATGAAGTTTATGTTGCTATTACACTGTCATACATTTCTCGATATCTAAGAGCTATAGAAGTAGTATTATTTTATATGATAGTAGAATAGCGGCCTAAGCAGAATCGCACGCAATCAAATTTGTTTCACTGAAGTCAACTTACTAAACTCTAAATATATCAATAGCACCGCGTATCTTACCTGTAAAACTCTACTTAGAAGTCTTTCTCTCTCTTAATAAAAACTTTTATTTTTTACTGTTTGAGTCGGTTTAACTTTAGTTCTAAAATTATTTGATTATTTTTAGTGAAAGAATCATCAAAATCGGTTAATGACGATGTTTTAGTCTTTCATCTCTGATTTCTTCCCTTTTGGGGATGGAATTTCTTCTTGAATAAATTTCAAATGAAATGGTACCAACTTTGAGCTATACTCTTTGGAATAATAAAAGAAACATCACAGTCGGTGCATATTTGGCGAAGTTAGTGTGGTTGTACTCGTACATTAATAAAACAAGTATACGTGTTGAACCTTCAGTTTCTTTTTCGTCGCGTCAATGAAAAAGATATGATTGTAATCCAGGCCCTATAAGTAATAGTTATACAATATACTGTATAATAAAATTATAAGAGTTTATCTTTAACTAGCTTTTGCTGGCAGCTCTGCCCATGTGAATGTCATTTTCCGGGACAAAAGCCTATATCCTGATCCAGGGTCATTGTATCAAATCCGTTCAGTAAGTATTATTTGATTAACAAACAACCAAATATATAAACTCACAAACATCAAAACTTTCCCATTTATAATATTACTAGGAAGTAGATAGTAAGATGCCCTTAAAATTCTATTAATACTTATCTACGATATAGATCGAGTCCAGGGAGCTTAGCATATGCAACATGAGATGACTTTGTTCACACGTTTTATCGTGAAAAAACAGTTTTATCCAAAGACTTTATACTACTAGACGGTCTGTTTAGAATTAAAATTGCATCACATTACGCGGGACTTTGCCAGCTCACAAACAGGGAGCGCGATAGAGGTTCTCGTTAAGAGTAAGCGAGATGGTAATATTGAGTTACGGTTAATTGAGCGCAACTTAGTGGTAAAATTTCTATGTATCGCGCAGCTTGTCTAGTAGAATACATTAAAGTCTTTGGTTTTATCCGGTTCTCTATATGTCTATGGAAGCTAACACGTGGCATAAAATTCTCGACTCCTTATTGTCAAGTGTAGAGATAAAGTAGAGAAAATAGTACTTTCAACCTTGCTGTGATATTTTGTCTACGAACCCTAACATCACGACGTAATTTTATCGAATGTTGACACTTTGACACGAGATATGGGTTTTTACCAAAGACACCATCAACAAACTAGAGGTGGTCCAGAGGGCAATAGAGAGAAAGCTGGTAGGAGTGACATTGATGGACCGCAAAACAAATAAATGGCTTCGAGAACAAAGCATAGTCGCAGATGTAAAAAAATGAGTGGCGCACCTAAAATGGAAGTGGGCTGGACATGTTGCCCGGAACGAAACATCGTGGAAGCCATGGGGAAAAAGCATCCTCAAGGAAGACCACAAATGCGCTGGAAAGATGACGTGAAGAAAGTAGCTGGTTCCAATTGGATGCAAAGAGCTCAATGCCGCAACGAATGGAAAATGTTGAAGGAGGCCTACACCAAACAGGTTAAAAAAGGCTAAAGAAAGAAGAAAGTTATCTCTCTAGTATACGAGATATATCGTATTGCATATGCTAAGCCTGCAGATATTATCTCTAATATCTACTTATGTTGTATATTTTAGTAAATGGAATGTAATACACCGGTATTATTCTAATATAAGCACTCTCGGAGAACTTAATTTACGAACATAATCTTTGTTTATGAATGATCATTATGTATAATGCGCAACAAAACATTAAATTTATATTTTGCAGACACGTATTTACAAATTATTACGCATTGTTAGTTTTGTTACAAATCACTATTGTGATTTCAGAGTTAGTTAGTTATTTATACATGTACACGTATACAATATATCTACGCAAATATTGTAAGCATAGCAATACTACGAAAGTGTGGTGTCTTTAGGTAAGATCTTCGGGCCTCAGTAGACGCCTAAGTCTTAAATATTTACTAAACACGCTAGTATACATACATACGCACTCACGCCTGATAACCTGAAGGGGTAGACAGAGATGTAACCAGTACACCCACATTTCGCCGAGCTTATTTCCGTCCGATGATGCGATAAGAGGCGAGCCTATCGCCATATCGGGCACAATTCCAAACTCCGGACTGATATTAAGCATTTCGTAATAGAAAAACCCGATATCAGTTTTACTCGACTCGGGGATCGAACTCGAGATGGCCCAGCAGTCGTAACGAACTACAAATACGCCACAGAGGCAGTCAGATAGTCAGGCACTATAGTAATATTATTAATAAAACCATTTTCAACATTTTCAATTTCACCAAGTCACACAATTCTTTCACTGACTATAAATAATGTGCGATTACTTATTAATGATTAAAAATAAAACATTCCAAAACCAAACATTAAAAATATTAAATTCGTGCAATTCCTAAAAATACAATCTCATTTAGCAGACAGGCTGTGTGTATTTATACTGCGCGAACATTTCAGGCGGGCGGCGTCGGCTGCGTTAGTTTCAGCCGCGTCGCCCTGAAACACGGGCTTTCACTGACAACCATAAATACACGTATTTTATTCGTCAATTCCATTAATTGCATTGTTTAATTTGTGCCAGTATTCAAAATGTAATGTTCGAAAGAATCTAATGGGATTAGCGATGTTCGAATTTTTAAAAAGGTTCCATTTTATATTTTAATTTCATTATTTGTATGTTCTAAATGCCAGTTTCATTTTGCAATAAGCATTTAATTTGTTATTAATATAATGTATACAATGTGTATGTGTTGTAAAAAGTTGTCCGTGGTTCTATTATTCAAATATTGTGCTAAAAGCTAAACTAAAATAACCTCGAAAAATAATGCCTAAAGGAGACAAAATTCGATATACAAAAACGTATTTTTTAAAATGGAATATGCACTATGTTTACAAAGTTGTTGATTGATTTTACAAGATTGTATATACCGTTTAAAGTCACAATTTTAAAACTGGTCTATGTAACAATCCGGTGTGATGGCGTTATGACCTTATAGGGTTGGGATACTCGAAGGTATTGATAAAATGGCGACTATCTCAGTGTATTTGTCTTCGCGTATAAATACGGATAATTCGCTTATAATTGGAGTAACAGAATTAAATTATTGTGGTCAGCCTATCTTCACCTCATTGGTGTAGTGGCAGCGTACTAAGGCTGCGAAATTTTGAGGTCCTGGGTTCAACTCCCGGGTCGGACAATCACAATACATGTTTGAGTTTTGGATAGCAAGTGAGTGACATGATGGTAAGTGATCTCCACCGCCCGTCTACACCCACAATACCAGAAGAATCATGGGTGCGACGTCGACCTTAAAGGAAAGGGATTATTAAAGGATCTGGAAGATGAGGGGGATTTGGGCCTCCGGATATATCACTGACCGTACGAAACGCAGCAGCAAGCCGCTACTTTATGTTGGTTTTCTGTGAGACAATGTTAACGACCCGGTAGACAATAAAAGTGTTTACAGCATGGCTCTCCTATTCGACCTCTCTACCACTCTGGCCTCTGAAATAATTAGACCCTATAATTATTTCTCAATCACCATCATGTCAAAATTCTTATGTTTACGCGAATATTACGCATTGAAATAAAACAAGTTTATATCGTGGTTTAATTTTTATTTTAGCCTCGACGTTTCGAAAGCATTTCAGCCTTCGTGATCACGGGAGAGACTGAAAATTAAACCGCGATATAATCCGTATATAAACCAGTTTTATTTCAATGTCAAAATTCATCAATAATGAATAAAAAAATATTTGTCCTTTGTAATAAAGGTATAAAAATATCCCATTAAAATTAAATTAATAAAAAATACAAGCGCAAAAGTAATCGCGCCGCGTAATCTTGTTACGGGAATGTTTGCGAAAAAATAAAGAAGCTTAATTATTTAAGAAATACGTTGAGTTACAAAGGGGAACAGTTTCTTACGCCCCCCATTTAAGGAGGGGGCGAGTGTAGAAAGGCGGGGGCTACCCTATTGTAATTATTTTTCTTGAAAACTTTCCCGTTAAGAATTTGTTTCTTTGTTGTAAAAGAAATTTTGTTGTCATTGTATGGATAAGGTTTCTATATTTTGATTTATAGAGCGAGATAAACTTTGCAATGAAGTTAAATAAATGTGCCTGGCAGCAATATTTATTTAAGTCTCAGACTCCGATCTTAAAAATAAATAAATACAGCCAACAGTCACACACATAGTCCTGACCATTGAGATACGATTCTTGTGTTATGGGTATTAGGAGCTACAAGAGACTTTGTCTCACAACATCCAAACCCGAAAGAACTATTTGTGGATCATACAAACATATCTCTCGGTGCGGGAATAGAACCCGCGGATTCTCGTTTCACAGTCGGCTACTCATCCACTGTGCCACGGGGACTGTCAAAATGAAAGATTGTTTATCTTAGCAAGGCAAAGTGAATACATACCGCATACGCACTCACGACGCCTGCAGAGGTGTGACTAGTACACCCACATTTCGCCCAGCGTATCTTCGTCCCATGGTATGAATACACTGGATAATTAAACACAGTGCAGTCCGAATATAAGATTGAGCGTCAAAAGACATTGCGTCCCTCGACGGTAGGCAGAATTATGTCGGCCTGAAGTTACTTTGGGAATCGGAATTGACAAACATAATGAGAGGGAAAATCCGTTGTCTCTGCCTACCTCTATGGGAAACAGGCGTGAGTCTATGTATGTATGTATGAGAGGGAAAATCTCTAAAATTTAGTTTCCAAACAAATTCGCTAACCACGTTACCAGTAACCACGTACAAAACATGCTCAGCATTTTGAAGTCTGATTCCGAAAAAATACATTACATTAATGTCGAATAGCAGAAAGTAAGGTTGTTTCAAATAGACTCGATCTACAATGATTGCGGAGAGATTTCGATGTTTGTTAGCCAATCACACCTTAACGGCTGAATGGTTTTGGATGAAATTTGGCACACAGGTAGAACATGACTAGAACACAGATTTTTTATCCTGGAAAAGGCCGTTCACGCAGGTTGAGTTTCGAGGAAATGCTATAATTTATATCTTTTGTTTCTCAAATCAGGTACAACAAACACCATTAAAAATATTATAAAAATGTATCCCATCTACGCTAGTCACGCTAACAAGTACCCCTCCTTACAAAGTTGTATATAACAAATTCTTTGGTATAACACTGAGGTTTGCAAACTTGCCGCGCGTCTCCCCTCGCGCATCATAATGTATATTTTTACATTTAATGTATACTGTGTTGGATTTTTTCTTAGAAGTTACATAAAAAATATTTTTGCTAGTTAAGTTTTAATAATGTAGTTGTTGGTTTGTAGTTTGGACGTCTTGGAAACTGAAAATATGTTGGTTTCTTTTAATTTGTATAGCTTAGTATTTTTCGTAAAAAATATGTATTTTTGTCTATAATATTTTAAAAATAATTATTTATTCATACAGGTCGAAGACCTCTCATTTGAGGTAGCCCTCAAATCATCTCTTAGAGGTGGCCCTCAAATCATCTCTTAGAGGTGGCCCGTGCCCAGCAGTGGGACGTGTATAATACAGGGCTAGTATTATTATTATTATATAGAGTTTTATTTTGCAATGCTAGTAAGAGATTATTGCAAGATGAAGGCGAGAATTTGACAGAAAACTATAATTTTTAAGAGTGTGACATGGAATGTGACCTACATAAGCATAACGCGTTCTCGTAAAGAGAGATTTCTTTTATATTATCGCCTATGGCGTACTAGAAACTCTCTCCGTTCAAATGGACCTTTATAAATAAAATATTGGCATTGCAGCGCTTTAAAAAGTAAATAATAATAATACTAGCCCTGTATTATATACGTCCCACTGCTGGCCACGGGCCTCCTCTATTGACTGAGAGGGGTTAAGCTTTAGTCCACCACGCTGGCCTAATGCGGGTTGGCAGACTTCACATACCTCAGGTATGCAGATTTCCTCACGATGTTTCCTTTACCGTTAAAGTAAGTGATAATTAACAATTAAATAAATGATAAAAAAAGTAAATGAGAACTTTCTCAAAATTATTCGTGGTTGCTTTATTAGTCTCAATCGATAACATAGATATTGTATACAAATAAAAATAACAATTTAAAATTAACCAAAGTAGTTATTTAGCAAAAATATTTGCAATAGTCATTGCAAACACATTTAACAATTGTTATAAAATCGCATGCGTCAAACAAAGATTTAATGCTAGCTACGATTGGAATATATTTTATGGTAACAACAACTACAAGTATTTTTATATCACGTTAGCCACACTTTAAATAAAAATCCCCGCGCGTAATATTTTATACCACCGCGCTGTACTAATAACCGTAAAAAAACCTCCCTTAGTCAATTAAAAAATCATTTCATCTTTGACGGATGAACAGATTTTCTTCAAACAAACCTAAGAATAATCTCGATTAAGCCAGCTTTAAAACCAAAAAAATAAAGAATTTCAAATCGATCCATTCGTTTAGGCATCGCCACAAACAAATATACACATACCCACAGCAGACAAATGGGTCAAACTTAAAAAGACCCACTTCTTTGTCGGGCGTTAAAAAGTTGATGAAGTTTAGCATATGCGATTTTCTTCTACTGGGATGATATTGTTTTCAAGTGTTGTCAATATACATATTTGCCGTGATCTTTAGTCAGTGTTAAGATGCCAGACAGTGAACTACGTAAATGAGTGTATAAATGTGGATATTCCAATGTGATGTCGTACTTGGCGCTGGATTCTAATGGATGGCAGGTGAGTTTTGAAATAACTTTTTTTATAGCATAGGCCGGCAAACGAGCAAGTGGGTCACCTGATGGTAAGTAATCTCCACTGCCCACGAATGCCGACCTTAAAGGAAAGGGTTGGGATGGGGAGTGGTATTTGGGCCTCCGGATATCGCACTCGCCGTACGAAACGCAGCAGCAAGATGCTACTTTGCAGCAAGCTGCTATTTTACTGGTTTTCTGTGAGACAGGGTTTGATGACAGGCAGGCGGCTGAATACAAGCCAAATCTTTCTGTGAACTCACTGCGAGTGGCATAAGGGCAGGTGGAAGAAGATTAGTTAAAACTCATAATACAGAATTCAATCAGTTACAATTATTAATATTTAAATATTATGATTTAATAATGGACCACCGAGCCCAAATCCCTTCATTTACCAAATCACATTCCTTACCTTCATGGGTGTCCATGATCGGTGGAGATCACTCACCATCAAGTGGCTCACTTGTTCATTGCCAAACTGCGCTTATAAAACATTTCTATTTAAAAAAAAAATTGGCAGTTGTAGAGACTGCCGATAAAAGTGAAAACTTTTAGGATTAAAATTTGAAGTTTCATAATGTTTGAATTAAAATTATCAACATCAATCTGATTTTCACATCTATTGACACTCCGAGCAACAATTATATGCATGTTTATATGGATTTTTAGTACTCACTATTGTACTGCACAATGATTCTAAAATTAAACGATTCAAATAATAATCAAACAAAAACACTATTTCAACAATGCGCAGTATATACACATTGAACTTTTCACAAAATCCATTCAATTTCATATAAAATATTAACAGCAATGAATTTGCACAATTGGTCAGCTGTATAGCTACAGATATACTGCTATAAGCGTGTCGGTGACGCGAACGCACGAGATTTCACCCATACAGCAAAGTGTCTAACGCGCACAGCACACGGCCGCTGCGCGTCATGAGCATGGCGGTGACGCGAACCCATAAGATTTTCCCCTACCAATAAGTGCCCAACACGACTAAAGAAGTTTTCACTTCAAAAAATCAACTACAAAAGCTATGAAGTTTATTTACCTGGCAGACAAAGAGTAACAACAAACCCACTTTACTGGAAAAGCGAATTTTCTCCGGCGGAAGTGACGGCGCAAACTAACTAGTGACGCCACCTGCCCGCCCGGAAGTAGGCTTTATTGAAGGAAATGGACCAACCGACCGGATATACCAATTTACAGCCGGGCTGCGTGCCCTGTTGCCTTATTTGATCAATCTATTTCTTGTCGTTTTTGGTGTTTTTAGGTTGGTTTATAAAGTTTTTGACAGAAAATAAAATAGGATGCCCGGAATTAAGTGTTGCTTTGTGTTACTAAAATATGTTAGTTGATAAGTAATAATAACTCTAGCCCTGTATTTTAGACGTCCCACTACTGGGCACGGGCCTACTCTACTGAATGCAAAGGGTTAGGCCTTAGTCCACCATGCTGGCCGAATGCGGGTTATCAGTCTTATTTATTTTATTTTATTTATAAGAAATACCATTAGGTAATATACGATACTTAACATAATATTATAAAAACCAAATAAATATAAAATTAGGTGCTTACCTTTTAAAGATATTTACAGCATACACAAAATAATATCAACGTCATAATAACGTCTTCACTTATCTTCTAAATTCTTATAGAGAACTTCTCAGGTATGCAGGTTTTCTCACTATATTTCCTTCATCATTGACAATGAATAGACACGTAAAAAACATCACCAAAATCAGTTTATATTTGACATTTGGCGCATCACGTAAAAAAACAAACTGAGAACCTCCTCTTTTACCTTACCTTAAATTACTGTTTAGGCGTCAACCATTATTTCGTAATTTATCTTGTATTTATTGTAATAGCGATTAATTAAATTGTTAGTATTATTTGTCTATGATTACCCCGAGCCATCTAGTGGCAACATTTAGAAATTTTGTAACGTGTCGATGTTTCCTTGTCGGCCATTTTGGAAGAACACTTGCTTCCTCGTACTGTTACCACGGCTGTTAATCTACGTACAACGAAACGCTCGACATAGCGCCATATTGTTTTAATGTTGTATGACATTTAGGGTTTTCATTCTTGGCCGTGATTGGCTGACGTGTAAGCGAATGCCGGACGGATTTATTTGACAGTTGATTGACAAGTGACATTGAACGGTGTTATTGGACATTAAAGAACACTATTATACTTGCGAAGCTTTTTGTTTGTGAAAAACATTTCGAAAAGAAGTTCATTACCTGCAAATCACGTCTCATAGGCAAAGCATATCCTTCTTTGTTTACTGAAGAAGAGATTTCTAGTGGAATACTATCTCAGGATTACGCTGGTAAGTCTATTTTCTGTGTATAGTTTGGCCAGTAGTATATTGCTGCACTATGCCGTATACTAATATGAGTTATGGTAGGTTCCGCCTTCCCATTATGATTTGACGGTGGATTTGGTATTCTCTGGGGCGATTTGGTGTCCCACAATCCGCAACGGGAACCACATTTCACCATTGCCTCGGCTGTTAATCAGCAGAGTGTACCACAAAAAGATGAGGTTGGTTTTGAGTGTAAGATGTTGATGGCCCACTTACACTAACATACATGTTATTACTTTGAATAAAAAAATTCACTGTTTTTGGAATAGTGATATCCTAATGCAGTTATTTTTACTTTCTTATTATAGCTTTGCCTTGCCAAAGTATTTTTTAACCCATCAAGTGATGCAAAACTCTCAATTGTAACATAATGACACTTGAGATTACAATAGATTTCTTAGATACTAAAGTATATTTTATCAATTTCAGAAAATATGGATTCTAATACTGATCATAGCTACTCACGTAAAAGACACATTGACCACACATATTGTGAACCATTGACAGGTTGGTAAATATAATATTTTTAATGTCTACCTTTTGTATATACACAAATTGCAATAATAATTTAATATAAGATCACGCCTGTATCTCTGAAAGAGTATGCAGAGATGCAACTAGTACACCCACGGTTTGCTGACCTTACTTCTCTGTCTCATGATCCTATTCCTACTTCTATTTTAACCCTGGACAACTCATGTATGTTTTTTTCAAATTGAAAACTCAAATACAAATTGTAATTTTCCCGGCCTAAGAATGCTTCTACTAGACCAATAGTTGATAATTGATGAGGCGATCAAACATTGTGCTTCTAAATGTTCGTAAAACACATCCCTAATTAAAAAAATATATAAATAAGTTATTGGTGTATTTTTCAGAAATTATTGCTTCTGGCTCAAGTGACTTCCAGAATTTACCAGGAAATCCATTAACCAGTCTCGATTTAGGTAATAAAGTGTTACCTTTTTATTTCTTATTTATCTTGTGACATATTATTTGTATATTTAATATCTTTCCGAACAAGAACTTTACAATAATTTTTACTATTCTAGCAAACTTTGTTAACCCAGAGATAATAACGTCTGGACAATTAGATGTCAAGCGCCGGTCACATTTTACAGGTTAGTGAATCTGTATTATCTTAGATTATCTCTTGCCCATGTGGCTTTACTCAAATCCTAGGCAACTACTTAATGTACCCAAAGAAAGGGTATTGTTTTGTATGTATATTACAGTACATGGGCTATCAGTGTATGTGTGTTTGAATAATAAACATCCATACATACTCACAAAATTTATAATATTATACATAGGATTTAATATGTGGAAAAGCAGTAGATGCTATGATGTGAATTTGGTGCACTATAGGTATGATGTGCTGGGCAATTTCTCAGTTACCTTTATTAGTTACTCAGGAATACAATCAACATTAAATTATATATAACTTTATTTAAGCAATATATACTAGACTTTCACATCATTTATGATGGAATTAACTAATCAGCTTTGAGTTGGGACTAACTACTTTATTATTTTCTAGGTTTGGATAAACCCCGAAGTGTGAAAGCTTCCAGGAAGCGGTTAATTAAGAAAGTGGCAGATTTGACACCAACATGCCCATTAATCTACAATGAATATACAAAGGCAAAACAACAAAACTGACTTTTAACGTAGAGCCAAAAAAGCTCTAAAGTTCAGCAAGGAAAATGCGATGCAAAAAAAGGCTTTTGAAAATTATAAAAATAAATTAAATAATAAATCTTTTAATAAATAATGTGTACTTTTATTTAATTTTCCTCTACTTAAATAAATGAGATAAAACAGTAAATTATACTGGTGTATAAGCCTAGCGTTTTGAGCTGTACGTTACTAGTTCCTTTGCCATTTGCATTTAATAAGCCATAGAGTAAGCATATTTTATGTAGTCTGTGGATTATGTATTCGACAGAAAAAAAAAGAAACGTCAAATGACACTAAAACTCACTAATGAATTTTTTGTTCTACAGTTGGCAGTCTGATACGTAGTATCTCTAAGTAGTCTGTGACTGTTACCAATAACACGCATTTTTTTACATAAAAGGGTATTTTCATTCATTCCAACATACACAAATTCAAAAGTTAGCTCAAGCCCCAACAATTACCTTAAAAATTACCTTATGAATTTATCGTTCATAAGGTTGCGAGCCTGCTTAGTGCCGACCAAAACTAACTATTTGCCATTGTTAATGGCGCTCTAATTTATTATAATGACCCACGAACTAAGCCCACAGTTCATAAATTGTGACAGCACATAGGTGTTGACGGTAGATTGTTATCATGCCCCCAATAAATGTAGCTAGCGTGACTAAACGACCACTATCTGTGCATCGTAATTGGTGACCGCTCAGTATTTAGGGTAACATGAAATTTGTATAAAATATCCCTGATATTTTTTTACAACCTGTTACAGAAAGGTGTGGTCTGATTAAGGCAACGTATAGTGTAAGATACAAGTATTTCAACCCCCGTAGTACCAAATCCGATTGCATTGTTAGGACATAAACTAAAAAGCATTTTGTGATTTACTGATTGAATAACATGTTGATATTCGACTTACAACACTATTCAATGATAAACAGAACTTTTGTCTCACTCCAGTAATTGTAATTCTCGCTCACGCACGTCACTTAATTTATAGGGATGTGATCTTATCGATCATAATAAACGAGTGATTTAAATGTCTAGATTTTTATATGATTCGGTACATACACACTCCCAGTCACCTGACGGGGAGAACATTACATACTAGATATACATAGGGGTTACATACATAGACCCGTATGTAATGACCTATATATATGACAACACCTTTCTGTAACACGTTGTATATTCATAAATATTTACACTTTATTATAATATTAGCTATTATACTGGCCCAACGCTAGGCAATGCACTCCTTTACTAATGAGAGAGGTTAAGCCTTGCTCCACCACGATGGTTTAATACCTATTTATAGACTTCACATATCTTAGTGAGAAATTCTTATTTATGCAGGTACGCAGGATTCCTCATGATGTTTTCCTTCATCAAGCGAACGAATATTCCACACGAGCAATGAATACAGTCGTAACTACGAAAAGTCAAATAGTAATTTTGAATTATGTTAAAGTTAAAACAGGAAAACTAAACAATCAAATGACAATAAAAAAATACAAACAAACACTGCTACATTAATCAAATATTATCAGACGGAATTTATTTAAGAAGCTATTAGAAACGCAATTTTCCTCACTAAAGTTTCCATTAAACATTATTGTAAAGTAGATAAGTCGCAAAGACGCCGTAACAGAATTAGTGTAACATCGTTACACCTTAGGGTTTTCATTTCTGTGCCCAACAGCCGTGTAGAATCTGCTTAGTGACGACCAGTGTAACTTGAACTTGTGTACGTCAATAATGTTGACGTAACTTTGATAGATTTGTTAGTAAATGGAAGGGATTTTTGAATGATTAGAATTTAAAATCTGTACGTACTATATTTTTCTTTATGTAAGACGCTGTAACGGAAATAGTGTAACAGTGCGTCTGCGCTTGTGATAATTAAAATAGACCAAAAATAAATTAACAAAAAATGTACTCGAATTTGCATTAAATTACTGTTGATTGAAGTTTTTAAATAGTAACTTGTACAGTAAAAAGCAACTAATTGATGATGATTGATAATTATTTTTTATACAACTCAATGACCAGACCATAACACTAGTCAGTGTAACAACCAGCCCCGAAATAAAAATTTGTGGATCATACAAACATATTGACTCGATGCGGGAATCGAATCCGCGGCATCTCGCTTCACAGCAGGCTACTCACTTCGATAGAAAACTGAAAACTATAAAAATTATACCATACCTACAGAGGTCAGGGTATTCAGGTCAGTTGTTCCGTCGGTTGCCGCGGCAGTACATTATTACGGAACGCTCGGCGCTCCTCGTGTACACTTGTGTGGTAATGGGCGAGGTAATGACATTTCACGCCCGTCGCCATGGCAACCGCGATCGATCCTACGGCGTCTCACACATTCACGGATCCTAAATTCGGCACACAGGTTTGTTATAATATGAATCTAAAAGCGCAATAAACTTCATGATTTTTTTAAGAATTTCGATGACGTCAAGCGTCTGAGACGAGCGTCCGCGTCAGGTCCGTCGTCATCTGTCAACGCTACAGTAGGTTTTTCATAGTAGAGGCTGGCAACCGAGCAAGTGGGTGATCTAATGGTAAGTGACGTCCACTAGACCAGAATCATGGACGCCGGCCAATTCATGATTTAGAAACAACTGACTACAGCGCAATTGTAGGACCAATTGTATCCTGACAAATAATAAAAAAAAAAACACTTAATAGTTTAAGGATGGTGCGAAGCCATCAGTGCGCGACACCAACTCGTGCTCGGTCAGTTTTTTTATTAACCTACTTCAAAAAGGAGGAGGTTCTCAATTCAGTCCTTGTTCTATTGTGTGTCGTTTTCGGTACCTTTAATGAAGCCTTTGATTCTTGAAGAAGTCTTTGATTATGCCTTTTCATATAGATCCAAATTTTTGGTGTATTATAACTTCTCGTATTGATACCACACATTCGTATACTGACCATGTCAAGGGCACTCGCTGATCGGTAAATGAGGAACTGGCTATGAGCGCCTTGAATTGTGGAACAAGCGCCTAGTATTCAGACTTTCAAAACAATAAAGAAATGTATTTTAAAATGTTATTGTTCTAATTAATCCAATAATAATCGCCAGCGGGTAAAGGCGATGAGATAAACAAAGATATCCACCAGTGAATGAGTGAGTGAACGGTGGGAGTGAATGGACGGTTATTTAAGCCGCAGCCTCTATTGATCGCAACAAAGGACTCGCTGCGCGGAAGGGTTACCTACTGATATTGCTACACCTAAATGTAGAGCGTGGAAGGGTTAGAATACATATATAGATAAGGATAGATGGAATAATTTTGGATATGCGACGCTTCAGAAATGGTTATGTAAAAGGAATAAAATAAATGTCCTTCGCTTAGAGTTGGAGCGCAAAACCATTTCACTTAATGTTTTGATTTATAGTATGCAGGAACAGTACTTCGATTAAAGTTGTGCGCTTCTTATTAGGTTTAGGTGCAGTTTGCCGAGTATCGCCGAGAAATCAGCGAGATGTGTATAAGTATGTATCAAAGAAAAAAAGGAATACAGGTATCTGTTTCATGTATATTTTCGCCGCCAAGCAGCAGTGTGTAAACATTGTTGTTGTCCGGTTTGAAGGACATTGCAGCCAGTTAAATTACTTTGAATTATGAGACTTAATACTTTATGTCTCGGGGTGGCAAGAACAGTTCAGTGTCATGCAGTACTTCATAATTCGAAGTTCTGGTTGGTGTGGATTATGTTTATGGGCAGACGTGACGCTTACCATCAGGCGAGCGACCTGCTCGTCTTATCTAAAGCGAATAAAAAATATATGTATATTATTTTAACCTCACACTGTGTCTTTTACACATGATTTTCTGGAATGTTAAATAAAATATCACTGAAGTAAACCGATGTCGAGTCTATCCAATACTTAGTTCTATGGCAGTGAAGGGTTAAACAACCCCTTTCCTTTTCACAGAGCGGCGCGGCGGTCGCCATTGTATCGGCGCGAGAGGCTGACAGACATGCCTAACTTTACATATAGATAATACTAGATTATTCGCGAATAATATCTTATACTTTTGTATAAGGCTGTTTGAATTATTATTACGTAAATCCGAATATAAACTTTGTTTTGAGTCTCATCGTTGTTCATTTCCTTATGCAAAGTTGGGCTTATTATTGCCTAATAATCAATCTGTATATACTGTAGAGGGGTAGGCTTTAGTCCACCACGCTGAATTATTGTGGGTTGCAGAAGACAAATTGCTGCGTATAGCCTATTTAGTAACGTTACCAGAGAAATCATTCTTCATTAATTCATTATGTCATACTCACGTCGAGATTCTAATTTCGCAATAACATTTTTTTTTGTTAAGTTTTCTCCATTTTTCCCCAGGATGTGCTAAAGCACAGAAAAAATATACAGGTGTGTGACACAGGTCACACACCTGAACATGTTAACATTAACATCAGACATGCCTACTGCTTAATGTCCCATTATGGTGACAGATTGCTGTACAAACACAGTTAAAAAAAAAAGTTTTCTCCATGAAGGAAAAGGCAAAGGTTCTTAACCATGCAACCTATCCTGCCGTTAGTTCGTTTAAATCCAGGTACAAAGTGATAAGACAAAGCTGTGATAAAAGGTCAAACCCATTTCTATCGTTTTTTTTGGAAATATACTTTTAAAAATATTATTCTTGATTTGTAATAAAAATGCATCAGAGTTGCAAGTTGAGATTAGAATTACTAGCCAGTAACACACGTATTATTCGATTTTCTTTTTCAGTTGAAACGAATAGAATGTCTTATATTTTAAATAGGCCATTATGGAGTCCGTCCCACAGGGGGCCAAGTGCTTGTGCCTGTGCATTACTTTTATTTGCCCGCATATATCGGCAGCCAGCCCGGGGCGCGGATATTTTCAAAATAATAATTAAGCGGATACATTTATTATGCCGCGCGCATATGTAATATGCTCAGATAACCTCAAACAGGATGTTGCCTATTTCGATCATGATTTTAGATAAATTTGAATATAGACTTTAAGCATGGTATATGGATGAAAAAATATACACAGGATGGTATGTTTTTTGCAATATATTATAGAAGTTGTGCTAAATTTAAAGAAGTTTACATTATGAAAATATTTGTTTTTGGACATTTGTGAAGCTGAAAATATATCGATATCGATGATTAAGTTTTACCAGACACTCGACTCTACTAAGTGACTTTGTAGTTAATTCGCTATAACTTTTATAGAAATTTCAACAAATAGTAGCTACTCATTTCTCAAATAATTCCTTAGTTAAGACTTGTCAATGACACCAACTACAATAAAAATAATCAAATAGTAAGTTTGAAATAAAAGTAGTTTATACGGATTTTATCGCAGTTTAATTTTATTTTAGTCCCGACGTTACAAAGGCTTTTCAACTTTCGTGACAAGCAGTTTCTCCTGTAAAATAAATAAACTAGTTTTATTTCAATGTGTAATATTCGCGTGAATAGTAAGTAGATATTATTGTTAGATTTCTGGAACCCGATATAGCGATGCCCCATCTTAATTATGTCATACAAACTATCGTAATAAAGCATTAGTTTTGCCCTTCATATTAAAAATGGACTCCACCATTAATAGTTGTAATAATAGCCAATATTAAAATATCCTTAGATATATTCTTTTTCAAAGAAATCATAACAAACCACTACCTGTATAAAGCGATCGTAACGTCAGCAGTGCACAGGGTGCGTTCATTACCGGAGCGCGGCAGCTGCGCAGGCGCGTCGCCGCAGGCCTGTGAGTCTGTGCCCGACCGTCCGACCGTCCGACCTCGACACCGCACCATACCGACGCGACGCGACAGAGAGATCGCAGTGCATCCTGCCGCGTACATAGGCAAGATTGAGCACAGTCTAAAAATCGTACAGCCTGTTATCACATTTAATGTTTACGAAAACACTATAATCATACATAGCTAGCTTTCATTTTGAATTTGCGTTTTCTTTCCTATTCAAATTCAAAGTATTTATTCCATAAAATGTTACACATTCTGTACTTACCGCCAGTTCGGAAGGCAGTCAGTACCTTGTCCACCACGAATGTCTCTCAGTCTACCTCCAATTGTTAATGCGTTAGAAGTTGTTCAATTCTATAGTTATTTCATATGTTTACGCGAATATTACACATTGAATTATAAAGTACTGAATTACATTAGACTGCGCTCGTCACCCCGGGATTTAAGTTTTTAACTCTTATAATGCCCAATAATTTCACTGGCTATAATATCCTTCACACCGAAACACATCTGTTTAGCGACTGAAAGAGACAAAACGGTGATACCGACCCAGAGGTGCTCTCGCATACGAGGAACCATCCACCTAATCGATTACTTTGCCAAGACGCCTCCGTTGTAAGACTGTATGATTTTTACACTGTATTTGCGGTATACATACGAAAGTTGTTTGGATTATGGAGAATGGAGATTGGCGAGCATCCTCCCGCGAGAGAAACCGCATCCTGCGTTGTACATATCCTGCAAGGTTAAAGTAAATAAGCATGTAACTTGTTCCATAGGTACTTAATATTATCGGATACATTTTGCATTGATCTGCAAATCAAGAAAATGCATTGTCATATTACAGTTGTGCGAGTAAAACTGTACATACAAATATACAACCAGTACACCTACATTTCGCCGAGCGTATCTCCGTCCCATGATGTGATAGGAGGCGAGCCATACCGGGCACATATTTCAGAGTCCGGGCTGATACTGAACTTTTCGTAATAGAAAAATCCAATATCACTTTTACCCGACTCGGGGATCGAACCCGAGACCTCAGCGTCAGCCTCAGTCGTAACGCATACGTATTACAACTGCGCCACCGAGGCAGTAAAACTGTATGTTTCTGCAATCTTGATCTTCATATTTTGATAATACATGTGATGACCTTATACAAACCTTGTCTTTTATTTTATTAGCTTGAATGAAGAGACGAGTTCGTCGCCTGATAGTAAGCGCCACGCCTGCCCATAAACAAAAGCAACGTCACACAGAACTTTGAATTACAAAGCAATACATGGCAGTGGACTGCGCTCGCCACCCCGAGATATAAGTTGTTAAGTCTCATAATGCCCAGTAATTTCACTTGCCTTAATGTCCTTCAATCCGAAACACAACAGACAAAGTCAACAAGAATAGAAAAAGAGGTGGTACCAACCCAGACGACCTTACGCATATGAGAGATCTATCACCTTATCTTGTGTGTTGAGTGACTGACGGCTGCATAACCTGGTATTAATTGTATATTTACGAGTGGTAGAGCCACGCTGTGGACAATTTTGTCAACAGCATGAATGGGCCGGCTCGTCCGGGTTGTTACCACTGTCTCACAGAAAACCGGCGTAAAGTAGCAGCTTGCTGCTGCGTTTCGTACGGTGAGTGAGATATCCGGAGGCCCAAATCACCCTCCCCTTCCCAATCCCTTATTATCCCTTTCCTTTAAGGTCGGCAACGCGCCCATAATTATTTTGTATTGTGGGCGTACATGGGCGGTGGAGATCGCTTACCAACAGGTGACCCACTTGCTCCTGTGCCGGCCTATACTATAAAAAGAAAAAAAAAGAAATTTGCTGAAGTCCATAATTTTATTTATGAAGCAGATGAACATTGTTTTCTCTAATTTATTTTTCCGTTTTATGAGTGTCTGGAATAAGAACTTTGAGCCTATCAGACCAAGAAAAAACATAGCATAAGACCGACAAACGAGCCCATGGTAAGTAACGCTACTGATGGTAAGTGATCACCACCACCCGTCAACTTCCACCATGAAGAACGATGCATTGCCAACTTTTACTTTTGAAACAATTTTTAAGCTGCTGTAAATCTCACTGACTACCATTTCAGTTCTTTTTATGCAGTTCTTTTTATTTAAAAGCTGATTTAATCGAGATGGTTGTTTAAGTTTAAATAAATCTGTTCAGGCATTTAGAAATTATAGATGTTATTCCTCATTGTTGCAATGTTTTAACGTTTATTCATTCATTGCTATCGAAACTAAAATTAAATAAATTAGAATAATTCATAACAGGCTGACGTCATATAATTCCATTATTACAAGGTAATAATCAATCAATCACAGTAATTGCAGGGCATTTATGTAATATTATTTATTATTATGCGTTATATACACAAGATTGTGGAATTAATAACATAATTATACATTTGCTAACATTATAATAACGTTAATATTATTGGCATGGAAAACTTGACATGTTTTTACGGGGGTAGGGAATTGTTCAGTTGAATATTTTTACTTTACAATATTATGACAAAACTGTCTATAGCGTGGCTCTACCACTCATGCTGTACCAGTATGGTACATAGGGACAAAATCGAAACTTCGCGTGACGATGGAAATGTGCATAAGTATACTCATATCTACCACTCCACGCGACGTCAGGAAACCGCCTTGGTGGTTGCTGCACTCCGTCACTATATATCAGGGCACTGCTCACAATTAGTCCACACGGTGTACGGATTTTGGGTGCTCAGAGAGCCCAACTTACCTAGTTTTTCAATTAATTATAAAGCGCGCCGGAGATCGTGCCGCCATAGATGCATCGACGTCACAGATTGATTCGATGGACGGCGCGGGCGCGCGGCCTCCCAATGGTTATCGGGAATGGCCCGTTTAGTTGGCGGCAAATGTGTGCGAATTTGAATCGCCTTCGCTCTCACACACATACCACCATCACGCGAATTTAAGGATCGAATATTGTTATGTTACAGTGAATATTTAACTACGGTTACGAAACACATGCATATATATAAAATATTATATTTAATTAGTGTAAATTAGATAGAGCCTTTTTGCGGTCTTACTGTGCGTCTTATGAATATGAATTATTGAATTTGACTTATGGCCTTTTATTGTCGTTATATCAAGTGGCCTTTTACTGTCTTATACAAAAATGGGGTACAAGAAATAAGCTTACTGTCAACGTTCATTACTGTTGAATGGGTAGGCCAACATACTCATTCTACTTTCTCTATTTTTTACATAGGCCGGCAAACGAGCAAGTGGGTCATCTGATGGCACTGATCTCTACCGCCCATGTACACCCACAATATCAGAAGAATCATGGGCGCGGTACCGACCATAAAAAAGGGTTAATTAAGGGATTGATAAGGAGGATTTAGCCTTCCGGATACCTCACTCACCGTACGCAACGCAGCAGCAAGCCGCTACTTTACGACGGTATTCTATGCAGACAGTGGTAACGACCCGGTCGAACCGGCCCATTCGTGCTGTAGACAAAACTGTCTGCGTGGCTCTACCTCTATCACTCTCACTCTATGCGAGTAAATCTATGAAATTTTACTCTATGATGTACGAAAGGTATACAAGGCAGATATTTCTGCCTCTTTGACAGTACTAAAGCTATATGACAGTGACCTCCAGCTGTGATCTTCTATCAATATACTAATATTTATAGTTATTATAGTATTGAACACGGAGTTCGCCGAAGGCTATATATAGTTATTGCTATAAACTATGCTATGAACAGTTAATTACGATGACATGATCTCGTGATTGTCTAATGTCGAGGCTAACATCTTATTCTGTCCTCGTGGATGAAAGGGGATATCATATAATTATAAAATGTCACTTAGGCCCTTTCAACTATTGAAGAAAGATTGCTGTTAATTTTCCAGTCAGTATCTCCTTATCGGTCTAGTAGCAGAGTACTTATGCTGTGAAACTGGTGAAGTCTTGGGTTTAAATCCTAGGTCCGACAGTCACAGACAGTTTTTGATAATCACACATGAGTTGCGTGACATTGGAATTTGACAACTATCATATATTATAGGACGGAAATAAGCTTGGCAAATCTTGGGTGTACGAGTTGCATATCTGCCAACCCCACCAGGATACAGCTGCAAGAATATTATGTATGCGTAATGTGTATATAAGTAAGTACAAAACTCATATTATTTGTGTTTGTTTATTTGATTCTATAATCACACATGAGATGAAATTTGTACCTGGTATAGCGATAGAATCGCCCCTATCAGCAATACTCAAGGATTCAGGCCTGAGTATATCCTATCATTAAGTTGAACATGACGCTGAGTTGATAGGAATTGTGCGACGGAGAGATTTTTTATTTAGGTAGTGCTTACGCACTGGTAAATTTATTAAACTGTTCTACTTCATCAAATGACAGCTCCCTTGTAAATAGAACTAGCGGGAACCCATTTTGATTCTTGGAACAATAATAATGAAATTCTGAAAAGTGATTACATTCTGCTTGACAACAAATATACCACACACAATGAGAAAATTGTATTTCAACTCATACTTCAGTAAAGTGTGCGTGATAGCCTATCTCTAAATATGCCTTCAGGTGAGGTCACGCATTACAGCATTTACAAGTATTGCATCGGATACTAACATTTCACAAATTTCCCACAAGAAAGAAACTGGACAATTATTGTAATGACCTACAACTAAATTATCCATTCGTATATTAATATTGGTATGATTGTGCGGTATGCAGTGCTGCCAACATAATGCAACCTACGCTAATTGAGCATTATTCCCCTTTTGTCTCGGGGCGGTCATGACTAGCTTCAGAACGTACACGACCGCCCCGCGGGGCCGCGTACGTTCGCTCCTTCGTTCCTTTAAACGATGCGTTCTGAAACCCCGCTAATTTAAAAGGTCGATGTTTTTGATGCGTGGCGGGGAAATGCCACGAATTTCGAACGTGACCGCGTGCGTTTGTGATTTTTCGACGAATTCGTGAGTTTTGACGTTTTAGCCTTAGGCCGGACGATCGCGATGTGTAATTAGATCCTGTTGATGCACAAACTTAGTTTTTCAGACAGATTTGTGGGGAAAGTATAGCGTTAGTACTGGTTTTGGATTTTTCGGCTGCAACAATAAGTTTGTTCGTTTGTTTGGTTGATATATTATGACGTAGATTGTTATGGACGTGTGAACTTTGTTCAAATTAAATGTGTTCACGAAATATCGTGACGGTGTTCCTCATCATCATTTGGACTTTGAATTGGTACAAATTCGTGGGTATTATAACGTAATGGAAATGAGAGCAAATTGTCTTTGTAATTTAGTACAATAAACAAATACTTATTAGTTGTAATCGCCCATTTACGCAGTATGATGGCCAAATAATTGGTATCCATCATTACCACTCCGAAGTTTTTTTTACTACAAACGTAATAATTTATTTAGTACTATTTGTTAATGAAATGTGTTGCAAATCAAAAACAAATTGTAAGTCGTAGAGCCACTCATTTGGGCCTCCGGAAACCTCACTCACAAAACGAAACACAACACCAAGCTACTTCACGTTGGTTTTCTGTGAAACAGTTGTATCGCCCCGGCCCATTTATACTGTAGACATAACTGTCTACAGCGTGGCTCTACCACTCAATGTCACGACTTCGAAACCAGTCCCCCAGGGCACACGCCTCAAGTTTTTCGTTTACTTTGAGAGACAGTAGATTTAGATTATTACCTATTTTAGTTTGCCTAAAGAATTAGTGGCTAAGATTTTATGATTTTTTCTATATTTTGTATGGCAATGTGCATCGAAGATGATGTGTCGAAATAAAATCATTATTACCTCTGACTTATTGAACATAATCATAAACTCGCCTTTATGCCGAAAGAGTAAGTAGAGGTGGGCTAGTGTTTCACCCACGTTTGCTTATTTCCGTCCCATGATGTGATAGGTGACGAGCTACGTAATACCGGGCAAACTCCAATCCCGGGCACTTTATGTATGAATTTGGGTATCGAAAACTCAATCAAATAATGTAATTGCTCGACCTAGGAAATTAACCCACGACCTCACGGTTTTCAGCCTTAGTACGCTGCCATTAGACTCAGGAGGCGATACTAGATCAAAAGAGACGATTTTTTTAGAAGTTGCATGTTTATTAATTGTTAATTTTCGTTCGCTTTAACGGTGCAGGAAAGTATCGTAAGAAAACTTGGATACCTGAGAATTCTCCATAAGAATTTCAAAGATATGAACTCTGCTAACCCATATTAGTTTAGCATGGTAGACTAAGGCTTAACCCCTTTCATTAATAATAACACACACCTAACAGTCACACACATCGTCGCGACCCCACACTCTGTTAACCTGTATTGTGGGTATCAATAACTACGAGGGACTTGCGGTCCCACAAAACCCAGACCCGAAACAAATATTTATGGGTCACACAAACATTTGTCTCGGTGCGGGAATCGCACTCACTGTCTCACGCTTCGCAGCCGGCTACTCGCCCCCTGCGCCACGGAGGCTGTCTTAAAGTCTTTTATTAGTAGAGGAGGCTTGTGCCAAGCAGTGGGACAGTGTATAATTAAACTAGCCACACGTAACATAACTTCAAAAGCCGGAGGTGTGGGTGCAGGTGGAGGTCTTTTTATAGCCGAGGTTGGTAAACATAAAATTGGGTCATCTGGTAAGTGATCTCGATCGCCCATGAAAGCCCACAACACCAGAGGAATTATGGACGCGTTGCCGACCTTAAAAGGAAAAATTAAGGGATTGGGAAGCGGAGAAGGATTTGGGCCTCCGGATATCTCACTCTCTGTACGAAACAGCAAGCTGCTACTACACTTAGATTTTCTGTGAGGTAGTGGTAACAACCCGGTTGAGCTGGTCCATCCATTTTGTAGACAAAACTGTTTACAGCGTGGCTTTACCACTTTCAGGCTGTGTTGGAACCCGTTCCTCTATCTCATGCGAGTGTTCCACTCGTAGCTAGGTTATTATTAAAATAAATAATTACTTCACATTATCATGCATATGAAACTAAGTTACTATACCTGGTACTTGTAACAAGTTACTCTACGTAGTTAATTTACAATTCCTCGCAGATTAGAACTTGCCTGGCATGTTCTAGAATTTAGTTAATATAACACGGAATGTTGAATTTAGAATTTGTGGTGTGTTGCCATTTAATAATTAGCTTACATTGGTATTATAGTTTTTTTCAACGTAACTTAAGGTCGACTTCCAATGGTCGTGACGCTATCGTCAGAGACGCTCATATCCAGCTAAATTTCAAGTTGAGAACTAGCGACGCCGTGACGCAAACGGGTCGTGGACTCCCTGATGCCTGTGACCAATACGACGACTACCGGAAGTCTGCCTTTATAGCTATATTACATGAAAAATAAATTTAGTAATTTTTAAAAAGTAGACGCATTGGGTTTAAAGATTGCCGCACATTTGTCAACAGTCAGTACTGTACACGCCGTATTTAAATTTGTTGAGTCTTCGACATTTGCCTGCTATTTGCTATGCATAACGTTTCATAAAATGTGTCCATCCATTTGACGGTAGCGTCGCTTAATGATAATGTATTGTTTGCATCTGAATATACACTGCCTGGGCCCGAAAAGCAATCAACGAAAATGCGTCAATATCAATTGTTTTTTTTATAATATTTATTGAATCCATAAAACGTTATAGATTGTTTAGATTCCGTCATTAACTGTACCACCGGTTCAGAAGGGTTTTTCAAAATAAGTTTACAGTTATCATTGAGAGCATAAAGGTTTTACAATATTTTATTGGAAATAGAGCAGCTCAATTTATAGTGATTTCTTAGGTTTACGCGAATATTACACATTGAAATAAAACTAGTTTATACGGATTTTATCGCGGTTTAATTTTTATTTTTATTCCCGACGTTTCGTAAGCTTTTCAGCCTTCGTGGTCACGGGAGAGACTGAGGTGTAGGTCGTCTCGAAAAGTTAATGTTACATTGGCTACCTTCATTTTAAAATTATTTGTTGACACTAGTCCGATCTACGCAGAAAGAGCTCACGGTGTCTTGAGGTCTGGCAGTTGGTCTTTTGGGTTCCGATTTAATTAAATGTATAATTGGATCCCAGGCTTGTGCAAGCTTCCAACCATCTTCTCTATTGAAATTTGGGTGTTTCTTAATTTCAATAGCCTCGCGAATCATCCTAGGTAGGAATCGGTGTTCTTTGGCAAGGATTTTTGGTTTGTCAAATCTAAGGTAATGTTTGGAGCCTTCGTTTGAATGTTCAGCAACTGCAGACTTCGTAGAGCGTCGGTGTTTAACATCAGCTATGTGTTCTTTTACGCGGGTAATTTCAAGCTCAATTTATGTAAACAATCATAGAAACAATACCTACGGATTGGATTGATATGCATGACTTTCATATGCGAAGAATGATTATAGATTATCATAAAATTATTTAAACACATCATTACAGTCCGAGTAGAACAGTCCACACAAGCAGTACCAGTTCACGAGAAAGACATGTGCCAACCATCGGCCACTTTAACCATTTACAGGGAAGTGACCGAGCGGGCACACGACACCGCCGCAAGCACAGACATTTGAAGAGCGAGAATGACATATCGAGAGTCTCTGTGAGACGGATTCTAAACACCATAATATTACATGTGTACACTAAATAAAAAACGCTTAAAGTTAGAATAACTACTTAAGCGAAACCGAAACTAAGTATACGAACGAAATTTAAGTCGTTCAATTGCATCCATATATGGCTCTAAACTACAATCACCATATTTAATAACTACTCACCATATTATGTTTATGATCCTCACTTATAAATAAATGTATGAAACACATTTTACCCATCTACGAATTACCAAATTTTTAGGATAATACATTTTAGTTGACATTTCTTTTGCGTTTGTGTCCCTGACGTTGCAAGTAAACACGACACACTAATCGAATTTTCAGCTTACAATCGTGAGTATGCGTTGTTTGGACATTTTCTTCTGTAAGTAGTTATTCTAAGGAGCATTATTTATTTTCAAGATTGAACAAGTCGTTACACAGTTATTACAAAAGTTGTTTCGATATCAGTACAAAAGGAACAAGGTTATGTACGGTCGGTAATGCGCCTCGGCCGGGCGTGGCCTGGTACAGCCTACTGCGCTCTTGCACTTAGTAGGTATATAGTCTAAGTATAAAGCTGATTTATGTTTTACTTTGAAAGATTTGTGGGCTCCAGCAGACTGTTCAGATTATTTTTTATGCTGGTCAAAGTCATTTCACTGCACCCGGTGGTAAGTACAAAGCAGTTGAAACATAGTGTCGACTGTCGAGAGACATTGCGTCCCATGAGGGTCGGCAGAATTATGCCAGCCTGGATTTTACTGGATTTTAACTAGCTCACCCCGAAACGCTTTGCCCCGGAAGGAGCCATTATGGCGGCGTTCTCACTATGTGTTCGGTGGTCACAATCCAGCCAGGTACAAATTTAGTAGGTAGTAGGCCCCCGTAAGCAAAAGGCGTCTGGGTTGGTATCACCGCTTTGACTATTTCGGCCGCCAAACAGCAGTGTGTAAGCACCGTTGTGTTTCGATTTGAAGGACATTGACACCGGTAAAATTACTGGGCATTATATCTCAGATGCTTTACTCTCACAAAATCTATAAAACAATAAAGTACGTGGTCATTGCAAAATAAACACGAGAAGTGATCATCGTAGTCAAAGGGTGTTTATGAGCTCGACAAGCGAGTGGCGACATCAAAGAGTGTGCTCGTGTGGGGCGCCGTCCAATATGTCGGCGCAGTGACGCGACTGAATAGTGACGTCACCGTACTGCTCTGGCATCGAGTCAATATAAATAAGGAAAGTTTTTTATCTAGTACTTTTAGCATGGTTAATATCTACATGAAATTTAAGTGACTTCAGTTTTGAATTTAGTATTATATTTTTTTAATGAAATACTTAATTTGTATCCTATTTTGTTTTGTATAAAATGTGGTATTGACGTATTACGAATGGGTAACCACATTAAATATTTCCAAATTTAAATAAATAATAAAGAGTTAATTGTTTTGCTTTTCAATACCAGTATTGGATCGTAAACAACACACTAAAAGTCGATGAAAATTTATAACTCGCGGCACTATTCAAAAAGCGAATGCATTCTGATAGAAATTTGTTTTTAATCGACCTCAAATTGGGCGCGAAATGAGTTCGGAGTTCGGACCCTCGATGGGGTGCGTTCATTTGCCCAACGATAGCTTCATTTAAATAATAAATTAATAATCAAGTATCCCCCATCTATAATAAATAAAACGTATGATTAAAAACTTAAAAGCCCGCGACAAACGCAACCATTGCCAACGTAAGTGTAATGTTATAATAACATTTGTAAAATACATGGCTGTGAGAAAATGACGTTTCCTTTGCCATATTCTCTCGCATTTATTAACTGAGACATATGATAGGTGAGTGATAGGATCGTTACGTACCTATAATATTGAATAATATTGTGTATACTAATATTGTAATTATTTATAGTTAATTCTACATAAGCCACAGTCCATATTTAATTAGTTTTTTTTTTAGCTAAACATGCTGAGTACGATCAGTATCGGATGCAATTTATTCCACATTCAATTTTATTGTTCCCTCCAAAATCTGACAGCTCAATTACATTGGCCGTGAGTCGTGACGAGTGACAGTTGTTTAAATTGCTCGTTTTTTACACACTATCCAAAGTTACCCCTGCTTCCATAAATTAGTGTGTTGCACGTTAGGTCCTTGGATTAACGTTCAAAACACAAAAACAAACATCAAATGTGGAACAAATTGATCATTGCCCAAAAAGCGGTCGTAACGTCCCATTTCGCGGTTAATTCGGCGTGTAAATGAGTTCTTTATCGTGGCTTGTTTTAACGTTTCTGTTTACATAGTTTTGGCGACACGGAAGGGTGAATAAATTACATTACAGCCACGTTGTCAAAATGAACTGGCAACTTAGTTCGTTTGTTTTTATGAATAAAAAGTTGCTTTGTTCTAATGGCGCCATTGTTTTTGCAATCGATGTCCCATAAGGTGCCTGACGGGATTAAAAGTTAATCCATCAAAATTTCATTCATCTCAGCGATTGTCTTAAAAATATTGTTTTTTTTTCTAGCTAACGAGCAAGTGGGGCACCTAATGGTAAGTGATCTCCATCTCCCATGGACGCCCACAATAACAGAAGAATCATGGGCGCGATGCCGACTTTAAGGGAAAGAGTTAGGGGAGGGAGTTTTAGGCCTCCGGATATCTCATTCACCGTACGCACCAGCAAGCCGCTACTTGATGTCGGTTTTCTGTGACACAATGGTAACGACCTGGTCGACCCAGCTCATTCGTGCTGTAGATAAAACTGTCTATAGCGTGGCTCTACTACTCGTTTGTTTGTTGTGAACACCAGATTTCTTTCCATATTTTTTATTCTCTTCAAAATTAATTATTGTAACATACTTTATCTTATAAACGAGGTTACTAAGTACAATATAAATTTATCTTGACGCATTTATTACCTAGTAAGAAAAGACAGTATTTTTGTTACATTCAATAAAACACTTTTCATTTCAATAAAATACCTTTATTTTTCGTACGATTTCAATTTCTACTGTAATTTTATAATAATCGGTTTACCAGTCCTTGGCAATTTAAGTGTAGGTAAAAAGACTTGAACAGATAGAACATGCACGGTGCAACGCTTTTGACTATGTATTTGTAATACATAAAGACGTTTTGCAACGGACACCATACACCTGCCATTCAAATCACGCCTACACCACTTATACACCTTTGGTTCTTTGGCGCTCTATGGAAAGTACTTCTAGCAATATGAACTTTATGGCATTGATGTAGGGATTATAATGTGTTTACGGATAAGTATGTCGGCAGTGGTAAGTAGAGTCGACGACATAGATTAATAAAATAAGTTTTAACAAAACTTAAAAACTGACTTCAAAATAAAACACTGAAACCCGACTTACTTAACTTAACTCGATTTAAAATCGTCGTGCAAGTGGACCTAATTTAAGTACCTGAATTTATAGTGCAATATCTTTAAGTTGGAGGTGGAAAATGTAAGAATTAATTGAAAATGTATAGAATAATCTGTTGAAATTGGAAACCGACCAATGTACGTTTGAAGACAGTGCAGCGCGATTCATCTCGCAAATTATAGTTATCACACTGTAATTATTAAACAGGTATTTTATCTCTAGTAGGCTAACTTGATAATTTTTGTAATAAAATGTAAAATAACCGGCAGAACATAGATGGGCATTTATCTAATATGGGAATATCGGACACATTTTTCTACGACCTGCAAATTGTTTTATATGAACAGCGTAGCTTTTAGTGTATCAAGTGGCCTCTCTCTCTGCACAACTCATCTAGTGCATGTCCCGTCGCTCGCGCGCACACTCTGAAGTGGCAGAACGTAAGCCACGCGTCGCCCGCAGCCATCACGGTCCGTGCCCGCCCGCCTTTCTACGCACTCGCCGTTTTTGTTTTACATTATACATCTACGACGCACGTCACGGACAGACTGCACTGACTTTGGAGACGTAAAGAATGGACGTTGAGTAACTTAGTAAACGTAACCCATCTCTGGCTAAACATGCATTTTCATCCTTTTCACCAATGATGATAGACGTCATTGGTGGAACTCTAATTTTCAGCGCCTCATTGGTTCAGCGTATGTAGACTGAGAAACCGGTGAGGTCTTGAGTTCATATCCCAGTTGGGGCAATCATAATTTGAGTTTTCGATTTGAAAACATGAATTGCCGGGGATTTTAATTCATATTCCATATTCTCTGCATTTGACATTTGGAATATGGATAGGGAATGATCGGTCTGAATCTGAATAATCCGCATTTTACAAAAACAACAATTAGGTACGCTGCATTTAATTATGTTGATTGAGTGCAAGAAAATTGTTTAAACAGTATTATTTCGGTCCACTGCGTATTTTAGAACTACCACAATATCTAAAACAATATACTTAGTTTTAAAATATATAAAAACGCGAGCAAAATGAGAGTTTTCATGAGCGGTCCGGCGATCGGTGAAATTGTGTATGGGCGTACAGCCAGGCGGTTATCGTGACGGCCCGGGGCAGCCGCGGACCGCCACTAGATACGGGGTTATACCACACTACAGATATACGATAGAGTGATATACCATGAGACAAAAATATACGATGATTATACGTTTGTTATAAATGCGAATTTAGATTGTGACGGTGATAAATCAACTATTCCATACACTTCCTAAAATCTTTTTAGGATTAGTGAATTTTTGATATAAAAAGGTATCAAATTTCTGATGACCGATGTTGTATATAGACATACGGGTTCTTATAAAATCAATTGTAAATATAAAAATGAATTAATGGACGAATATTCTAACGGACCGTGTTTACAGCTCACCGCCGTGACCACTTTGTAAATTTGAGTGTGTGTATAGAAATATACGGATATCTGACGATTTTACGTACGTACGTACTTTAGACTCAATCCGAATTTATATTAGTGATAACATCTTCTCCCTAGAGGGGTTGACGTCAAAAAAAACTGTAAAAACTATCTTTCTGTAACATGTGTTACAAGCATGTTGCGTCAACTCCACTTAAAGTATGATAATGACAGGTGGAAGGAAGGAAGGAAGGATAACATTTAAACGTATTCATAATTCAATACAGTAATTATTATCATCCGTATCCGATTTGTTATTAAACGGATACTCTGCGGATATGTTTTCCTTACTAATAATTTTACAGTGGACCATGGGTCCGGCCCATTACCCCGCTCGAGATAACCCTGTACTACGACTATCTGATACTTGACAATTTCACCAGCGTAGCATACCCACTAGTAACCGTTGCCTACTTGTCTTCATGTTTTAATGAGTTTTGTGATGTTCAGACGTGTAGTTTAATGTAAACGCCCCGTTATATGTCGGATGTGCAATAAATTGGCTTTGTATAGTGTGTAAGTGCCATTATAAAATTGATATGGGTTTTTTTTATTAGCTTGAATGACGACACGAGCAGTATAAGCGTCACGATTGTTCATAAACAGAAGCAATACCACACAGAACTTTGAATTACAAAACCCTGCATGGCATTGTACTGCGCTCGTCACCCCGAGTCAAGATGTTAACGCCCGAATACTGAAATGCTACTCAAGTATTTAAGATCGTTTTAAACACCTTGAGGCCCTCTTAGCTGTCAAAATAATATGAAAATAAGTAGCCATTAACTATCAGACAGTTGAGTAGCCTTTAATTATTTATGACGTTAGTCGCATAATGTCTAATACGTTCATTGGCTTCAATGTCCTTGAAAACTAAACACCATAGTGCTTACACTTACTGCTAGGCGGCAGAAATAGAGAAAGCGTTAGTAACAACCCAGACGGCCTCTCGAATACGAGGAACCTACCACCAAGTAGGGTCTAGAGTCTCTGTCTTCCACCTGTTCTTATCCCACTCGCAGTAGGATCGGCGCAACATGCTTTTTAACACATGTTACAGAAAGATTTGGCTTGTAGTTTTTACGACCGTCCGCCTACCTCACGTCAACCCCTCTGAGGAGGAAACACCCAGACCCGAAACAAATATTCGTGGATCACACAAATATTTGAGGTACCGGAATAAATCTGAGGCTGAAAATATTTTATGCTCTATTACTAAATAAAAAAGCAGCAATAGCGAGGAGTGGCACGGACCGTCGAGACAAAAGTCGCAGGTTCGAAACCAGCCTTAAGAGCATACTCCTGTGACTTTTCTAAGTAACGTATGTTTATTAATTGTTTAATTATCACTTGCTTTAACGGTGAAGAAAATATCATGAGGAAACCTGCATACCTGAGAAGTTCTCTATAAGAATTTCGAAGATATGTGAAGTCTGCCAACTCGGATTAGGCCAGCATAGTGGACTAAAGCCTAACCCCTCATTCAGTAGAGAAGGCCCGTGCCCAGCAGTGGGACGTATATAATATAAGGCTAGTATTGTTATTATAGCCTCGGTGGCGCAGTTGTAATGTGTACGACTTCTGTGCTGAGGGTTCGATCCCCGGGTCGGGTAAAGTGATGTTAGGTTTTTCTATAATGAAATGCTCAGTATCAGCCCGGAGTCTGGAATTGTGCCCGGTATGGCGATAGGCTCGCCCCCTATAAAAATAAACTAAACAAACTCGGCGAAATGTGGGAATACTAGTTACACCTCTGCCTACCCCTTCGGGGAATACAGGCGTGAATGCTTATGCTTATGTATTATTATTACTGAGTACAGAAATCATTGAAAAATATCTTTAAAAAATAATCGGAGTATAACAAATGGCTAACGAATAACTTAGATATACATACATAATTGACGCCCTGAGTAAGCAGTCATTATCACATTACGTTACATATGTTAAAATAATAAATCGATACGGTTCAAAACAAAAACTTGTTCAACAAAAAGCAAAGGGCCGGGACCCCTAAATTACGCGCACCAGAATCACGAGTTATCTGATTTTTTACCGACCCGTATCAGATCTGTGACTAACGATTATAAACTAGTTCAGCCATCCCTTGTGTCATAGCGAGATTTATGCAGTTGCGTTTTTTGTGTGTAATATATTATTTTAGTTGTTCGGAATTCTGTTTGAAGATTATCACAGATATATAGTATGCAACAAAACCCTGTTGGCCCTTTTTGGGTCGTGAAGATATACTTAAAGACAGTTTAATAAAAATAGTTAAGTTAAAAGATATATAAATAGAAGCGAGATATTATCCTTACACAAAGCTTGCACAGGTAACTTAATAAATGACCACAATTATTTTTTTTAATTTACATCTGAATTTATGTATGTATTGACGAAGCCGGAAGCGCGGCACGTTTGATGTACGTGGACGCCGCAACGTGCTATCTCGCTCTGGCTCCAAAACATTGCTCTTGCAGAGGTAATCAATCGAAATACGGTTTACAAACTATAAATCAATTCGTTTTTAGTCCAATTTTCGTATGCGAGTTTTTTATTACCTTTGAATATCGATTCGGATGTCACAGTTAAAATGCCCAACAGGGTTTTTGTTACATATTGTATATATACACTCACGCCTGTAAACCCCGAATATCCACATTTCGCCGAGCGTATCTCCGTCCCATGATGTGATATATGTAAGCCTATCGCCATATCTATCACAATTCTTGACTTTGGACCGATAATTAACAGTTCGTAATAGAAAAAACCCAATATTACTTTTACCCGACTCGAGGTTTGAATCCGAGACCTCAGCGTCTGCCTTAGTCGTAACACGTACGCATTACAACTGCGCCACTGAGGCAGTCACATTATTAGATTATTACTATTGGGAGCATATGTTGCCTCTAAGCTGTAAAGTTCTGGACTGAAGAAGAAGATGCACCAAGTCAGACAGTCTCATGATGAGGTCCACAGACACAAGAATAATAAACTATTTCTGTTATTATGTGATAGGATCCATGTTATAGGGGAGCGAGCCTATCGCCATACCGAGCACAAATTCCAATTCTTGGCAACTCACTATGTGATTTTCCGAATTAAAATTCAAACACGAATAATAAATGATTGCCCGGCTTGGGATTTGAATCCAGAAGCTCACGGTTTCTCAGCCTAAGCAACGACTAGACCAAAATGATACAATAATATCCTATATGGAAATAAAAAAGAAAGCTATCGAAAATTATGCATATAATTTTACTCCTTCCAACCAGATCATGTCAACAGCAATCAATCACAGGAACCAGTCAATTAGCGGGTGCTTGCTCGCAGCGGGCACGCAGCGTGGACGCAGCGGGGCGCAGACGGGACACCGCGCCATTGTTTCTACTCACGTTCATTAATAAAGCTTGAGCACTCAATTGATTTCTTTAGTATTTAATTTGTTAAATCAGAGACGTGATGCAAGATGAAGTGAATTATTGAAAATACGACTCGAAGTATCCAGCTTTGGTGTTGCGCATGCGCTTCGTATGGTTAGTTAGAATGAAGACAAAACAATAATATTCAAAGACTTGTTATGCAACGAAGACTACTCGCTAGGCAAAGCTAGGTAAGCAAACACACCGTATTATTAATTTTTTAAAAAATTCAATTTTATTAATAAATAAACATCCCACAGGATTATATCTTACGCTGTCATTATTTAGTGGCCATCGATCAATGATACGACAACAAAATAACATTATATCCCAAACAAAGAACCCCAAAAAGTATAGAAATAATGTAACTTTTTATCCTACATAAAAACATCCTTGCTAATTATCTAGTTCAGTTAACGAACGCTGTCAATGTTAATCAACTACCAATATCAAGTGTCAACGCGTGGCTGGCAGTGGGCCAGCTTTTTTACCACTGCCTCCCTCTAATGGGCGACGCGTGTGCATAAGAGTGGCCATTGTAAGCGCCCCCGGTAAGTAATGGAGTACCTTAGAAAATACGTTAATATAATTAATAAAAAAATAACAAAAATATGTTGTTGGAAAGAATAGCTATTTTTTTATTATTCTCTTAATATAATCGGGCTGAATAGTTTTATGATCTTTGCATATGCTATAAGAATATGTTTATACTGTAATAAATAAATGTTCTTGGAAATTTGCCGGGAATTTCAATTATTCCATACACTGTTCATCATAGTCAATATTTATTGCACAAATCCACACCACTTTTATCGTTACTTTTATACAGCAAACATAACCTTATATTAGTTTAGGAATTAATTAAAATAAAACATCGACCGCACTGTCAGAATTCCCGCTAAAACTCTTCATAATGCTTTAAAAAATATTGTTTTGACTGTCATATGAATGACTAAAGCATATTTTTTTAAATAGGTCGCGTTCATTTAATAAAACCCATCCACCAAAAAAGGGTTGATTGGACCAAATGGATTGAATAAAATATATCGCGGACTAAAGAAATCAAAACTTGGTAATGTTCCAAAAAGTTTGCATTCCACATCCGGAAACCTCTTTTAGATCTTTAATAATCTTTAATAATCGTTTATTATCTTTAACAATTTTGTTTTTTCACAATGCTTTATGGCTGGAGCCTCCTTTAACAACAGATACACTATAATATAATAATAATGTTTAGATTAAGTATATATTAAAAAAAGGGCAGAAAAATGCATGCATTTGTGTGGGTGGTTGTGTATATGTGCGTGCGTGCGGGTGTGTGTGTGTGTGTGTGTGTGTGTGTGTGTGTGTGTGAGTGGTTGTGTGTGTGTGTGTGTGTGCGCGTATAATAAGTTTTATTATTTTACCGGCTGTAATAATGTTTCTGTCTGTTCATAGGTAAGTGAAATTATCCAATTATTTATATTCTTTCCACAGAATAGATAATAATATTATGCACATTAATGCACGCGGCACGCGCCACTTGCCGGCAGAATTTGAATTTGAAATTCGAATGCGTACAGAACTTAACCGAGTGATGCGATTTGGCACACGCGAGCAACTATGGCACGGTTTTGCCAGATTTTAGAAACAAATGTCACATAAGATGTGTTTATAGTACCTACCTTTGCAGTCCAAGGTGGTAGGGCCCTCGTTAGCGAGAGGCCGTCTGGGTTGGTACCACCGCTCTGTATATTTCTGCCGCCAAGCAACAGTGTATAAATACTGTTGTGTTCCCGGTTTGCAGGACATTGAAGCCAGTGAAATTACTGGCCATTATAGACTAAACATCTTATGTCTCGGGGTGACGAGCGCAGTCCAATGCCGTGTAGTGCTTTGTTTTATTTATTTATTTATTAAACTTTATATACATGGAGTATAAAGGCGGACTTAATGCTAAAAGCATTCTCTACCAGTCAACCTTTGGGTGGTGCAGATATGTATAAGGTAGGTGCAAAGAAAAGACGACAGGATACACAAATAACACACGAGTATAAATAGGCATAAATAGATATAAATATACATATGTATAATAGATACATGAATAACAATAAAATAAAATATATATAAGACAACTAATGATACATAAAAATACATAGGTATTATAATATATGCCTTTGTAACTCAAAGTTCTATTTATATTATTGTCAGGAAGAAGACTCACTGTAAAGTTCACTGTTACAAAATCACATAACGGTTTTCTTTTATTTTTTATGTGACAACCCCACACTTGGTGCAACGCGATATAGACAGCTGAGGGTGAGAATTGGAGGGAAGCGATCCTTGAAATCACGTTCGATTTTCAATTTGCAACGATTTTCCAATTCTTTGATGTTTACACGATGCGAACACAGATTTGTTTTAAAAAATGAAAAATAAATAATAGTTTAAAAAAACTAAAAAAATACGCTTTTATAGAAAATCCAACTAAACAATAGAAAATAAATTTTAATAAATTTCAATTAAAAATAGTGTAAGAAAAAATGATTTTATTGTAAAAAAGCGTGTATCATGTACTTGAAACACTCTGTAGTAGTGTTCTTTAACACTGAAACACGTATTTCACCTTATAGAAAAAAGGGGTAATATCAGAATGACTTTTAGGCGGGGAAGCCACGAGCAAAAACTACTTTATACAAAAACAGACGTTGTCTATCAAGTAACATTTGTAACGTACAATGTAAATCATCTAAACAAAACAAAGGTTACAATATTCTAATCTGCTCTATAAACTAGATAAATCGCAGTTTATACTGAGTTCTTATAAATTATTAGGCGATATCAAAACCACAGAAATTTAATTAAACCAATCACTCATTCGATGATTGATTCGAAACAACTTATTTAAAAAAATCACTAATAGGTCATCGATTATTGTGTTGCAGTTAAATGAAATATCTATGTCATGTGCGAAATTCCTGGTTTCTTATTTTATGAAAAACTTTTAATTGTTATCGCATCTCTAGTACTTCTGGGTTCAATTCGTAGGTCAGTCCCTACTATTATTCTACCATGAAATGCCCAGGATGTGATCAAATCTAAACAAATATACGTTAGCTCTTATCTGCAACCCCGGAATGGTTAGGTAATAGTTCAATTAGTATAACAACCGTTCGCCGAATTTATTGACATCTCATGATAAGACAGGAGACGAGTTCAGTGCCATAACGGGCACAACTTTCAACCCCGACCAGCCCACGTGTATTTTCGAGTTATGAGTGTTGTCAAGAAACATGTTGGCTCTGCTGATTAACAGACGAGGCAATGACGAAACTTGGTTCCTGTTGCGGGTTGTGGGGGTCAGACGGTGGGTCGACCTATATAATACCAAATCCACCGTTAAATCATGATGGGCAGGCGGCCTCTGGCATTCAACCAGGATACTGCCAGACAGAAAGAAAGAGTTAACATCACACAGACAAATTCCAAATACCCCGAAAGAATATACAACTTCAATAAAAATCAAATTCACAACGTTTGTGCACCGATAAATCACACATTTAACGTCGATTCCGAATCAAGCTAATTCGGCTTGTTCGACCTTATAAATCAAAAGGAATCCTTCCAAAATCGGCCAATAGCGAGTTCGACTAGTGCAACGAAGGTTTCGTACTTCTTCCACCGACACTTATCCCACTCACAGTGGGGTCAGCGCAACATGCTTTTAACATGTTACAGAAAGATTCGAGTTATAGTTTAGATAATAGTAGGTTAGTTGTAGTTAGTTACGATCGGCCGCCTACCTGAAAACAACCCCTCTGGGGAGAATACACCCAGCCGCGAAGTAAATATTAGGCAGAGGTGCAACCAGTACACCCACATTTCGCCGAGCGTATCTTCGTCACATGATATGATAGAGGGCGAGCCTATCGTTGCCTATGTTTATAAACTTGTCATTGGTTATATGCATAATAATGCGAAGGTATAATTAAACAAAAGAAGAAGGAGAAATGTAGGACAGACGGCGCAGGCTCTATAATAGGGTTCGTTATTATCATCTGGGTACGGAACTCTAAATATTGTTATTATAACGTAATACTGATGTAATTCTACGAAGACTGTGATTAAATTAATTTGGTATTTACCTGCCTTGGTTTTTGCAGATTAATATTTGGTTTGAAGGTTGCATCAACGATTAAATCAGTCATATTCTAACTAATATTATAAATCCGGAAGTGTGTTTGTTTGTTACGTTTGCACGCCTAAATCGCTGAACCGATTTTTATGAATTTTGGTACAGAGATAGATGGGACCCTGGAGACTATTATATGCTATTTTTGATTCCGGTTATATGCAACATTTCATCCCAGAAAAGGCTGTTCACGGAGGCAAAGCCGCTATGAAAAGCTCGTCTTCCATATATTAATACGTGAAGAGAAAACTTTGGGCCCATTGGGCGCATTATGCGCGCACGGAGGAGTGTAAAAATTGGCATAGGTTTATAAGGAGCACGAGTGTAAGAACGAACGCATTACAATAATTAGTTTTTTACCATGCCTACAGTGGTCACTAACCATGCCGGTGCGACCAAATCACTCGCCTGATGATAAGAGCTACGCGTCTGCCTATAAACAGTAGAAATTTAAAACTTTATAGTACCAACTACTGTATGGTACTGCAAAGCTCTCGTCCCCCCGAGACATACGATGTTAAGTCTCATAATGCCTAATATTAGTATGACATTAATGTCCTTCAAACCGGACCACAATGGTGCTAACACACTATTTGTCTGCGATAGAGGTACATAATGACTGTGGTGCCTGCCCAGACTCCCTCTCGCATACGATATAGCCTTAGGTTTACCTTTACTGTTGACTCCATTTAATTTTACATTTTTTGATCAGGAAAGATACCTTTTTATTTGCCAAATGTCACAGCAATTCGAACAAGCGACTAGAGTAGTCCCATAGTTTTGATTTACTCTATAGTTTTATTCGTAAATAAGAAAATACAAACGTTTAAAAATCTCAGAATACCAAAGGTGATTCGTTTCTCGCGTGAACCGAGTTCCGAGCACGCGGGCGATCAATCAGTCAAATTATATTGTCTTAGAGATCGGTCCAAATTGTCCCGAGTCCCGAAACTTACAGCAGATTGTGGTTTAAATGGTGCGATTAAATTGATTGAAAGAAAATGGTTTAGGTCCGCCGTACACCCTGTGAAACTGTTTGAACTATTTCATGTATTATATAAATCTTATAGCCTAAAAACCGAATGTAATCATTGAAAACCCCCGTACCTTAATCAGAATAAGCCGATTAGCCATCGAAGCCTATGCAATATGGCCTAAACAATTATATCTACTAAGAAAAATAATTACTGTAAAAGAAGTCGTAATTCTCCAGAGGGGTTGACGTCAGGTAGCTGACCGGTCGTATAAACTACAAACCAAATCATTCGGTAACATATGTTACTTTTCACTATTGCCTGATCCGTTAATCAGCAGAGTGCAGGTGAGGTTGGCTTTGAGCCTAAGATGTTGGTTGCAGTAGATAACATTAGAAATTGAGCATTGGCGTGCGCCATATCAAATTAGCCAATATATAATGCTTCTGTTCTCCGCCCTAAAATCGAGTTTAAATACTTAAATTGTAGATTAATTGCTTTTTATTATCTAGTCACGCCTAGCATGCGTCGCAATACTTCTTTATCTTTTTAAGTATAGATACACGTTTTTTTTACACAAACCTCAGGCGTGGGTACAATTCATTTCATCTTATCGGATGAATGACATAGTCACGCATAGAAGACAAATTAATAAACACAATTTTTTTATTTAAGAAGAAGAAGAAGGTGGGAAATTTTCAATTAACAATATTGACTGCCAGAAATAAATGGCAATCGCTTCATCGCCTCACAATAAAAAAAACCTAACAACCCAGGAGTATGAGAATAAAAGTAGGTACTATTGAATACACTCCATCCAAGACTCGTCGACGATGGTCCTATAGGCAGAGGACAGACGTATCTGCATGGACGAGTAATTTTGGGTATTAATTTATACGGATTGTACAGGAGTGTGTGTGGGACAGAGCAAGTTACTAAAGATTAAATATACTTATTTTATCGGAGTTATTCGTGAATAATAAGCACATAATGTTCAATGACAAATATGCCCAGATTTGGATGTTTTATTTGTTTGAAAGAGATTTTTCTGGTTAGGATCTGATAATGCATCTGGTACGAGAGAAAATGGAAAACTCAACGGAAAACAGCAAGCGCATTGCGCTCTAGTTTTTGATTCATTTTTTGTAGCTTTTATCTTATAATTGACATTGGCATTGATTTTGATGTACTTATCGAGATACAACAAAAACCAAAAGTGTATCCATCATAAAATGTGGCGGGCTCAATCAGGCCATTATCAGATTAGGGCGACCGCGACCGGCGATCTGCCGCACTAATCACAATGATTGCCGCACGTGTTCAACAAATCGCTATGTAGTGTTTACAACGAGATTATAAATGTGTTATTATTTGTAAGTTAACATTACAAATTGATATCATGATAAGATGATATCTACTGTATTAATATAAGTGTAAAAAAACCGGCGATGCTTTGGTATAGAGTGGAACGAACTGCCGATATGTATATCGAGTTTTCGACCCCGGCCGTCTCTCTTTCTTGTTTTTCGAAGTTACGTGTGTATTTATCTATTGCTTTAACAATTAACACTTTGTAAGAGTGGTATGTGAAATTTAACAAGCTGTATTGTATGAGCGTGATCGACGTAGGTCTCAGCCCATAACCCTTCCATTAGAAACGGAGGCCCATGACCAGCAGTGCGATAGTAAATTGAGCTGCTGTAATTCTTTTCACCTGCCCTTATTGCAGTGGGGTCAGCGCAACATGCTTTTTAACACATGTTACAGAAAGATTTAGCTTCTAGTTATTACGACCGGCCGCCTCCCTGACGTCAACCCCTCTGGGGAGAAAACACCCAGACCCGAAACAAATAATTATGGATCACACAAACGTCTTGGTGCGGGATACTTGCCCACTGCGCCACGGAGCCTCTCAACAAAAAAAAATATTAGTGTTGCACGGAAAAACCAAAATAAATACAGTTAAGTACTAAGAAGAATCTAATCCTTACAATGTAGAGGACAGTTGGGACATCGGATGTTGGAGCCGATATTTTCGAAACCATAGATAAGATCCGACCCGCAGCTAAGTATAGGTTGTGAGGTCATAATGTCCTACGTCCAACCATCTGTATAATGCGGCGATACCGATCTAACTCATAGAATTTATAATGAGCTGTAATGTGTAATTATGGTTAAACAATATTATGATATAAAAAGGGAGATCCTTTGGTGTTATAAAAACTGAATGTTTTTGTGACGGCGACCGGAGCTCAGATTATGACTGTTGGGTTATATAAATGAAATAGACTGTGGACGCGTACGAAATAGGATATGAATTATAAACACAACATCACAGCATTAAGAGGTAAAACAAAGGTAGAAAATAGAACCAGTTATTTTGTGATTTCCAATGCCCATGAACTTCCACAATACCAGAAAAAATAACGGACGCGTTGCCGACCCTGAAGGAAAGGATTGAAAGGGGATAGGGATTTTAGCCTCCGGATACCTCACTCACCGTACAAAATGCAATAGCAAACTCGTGACAGTGGTAACAACCCGGTTACGTCGGCCTATTCAGGCTGTTAAAAAAAACTTTCGGCAGCGTGTGTCTACTACTTTATAAATCTTTTTGTATAGTAAATATTAACAAGCGAATGCTTTCAATTCATATTTAGCATAGTTCTCGGCAATTAATGTGGCCACCTTCTCGAAGATGGCCGCTCTGAAGGTAGTCGATCCGTCTAGCAGTTATTGTTTTCAAGCGACTAAAGAGTGACGGGAAGGATAAAGTGGGATTGATATAATTAACTTCAACTTAACCATGTGGAAAAAGCTTTTGTCCAAAATTCTGATCGCGTGTAAACAATCACTTTGATGATATTTGAATCACACATTCCAAACACAATAAAACATGTTAAAGGTCATAAACTATACGGTCTCACAAAAAGATATTTCCAAAAACAATACTAATATTTAGGCACGATAAAATAAGCCAAATGACTATGTTTCCGCTGGGATTATAGGTGGAGACGGGTAACTGCCACTTAGCCGCCCAAAGTTGCAATTATAAAACGTTTTGTGATTTAAGGAATCGTGAACGATTATGTTGGCTGTACGACACGAATTCCTTCGACTTTATGCTTATTGTCTATGGTTAGTTTTTAGTCTGTGGTGTATGGATTCACTTAATTACTATTATTTTCTTTCTTTTCACTTTTATTCTTTGGAAATGTTTGCGGAACTTTCGAGGACCTTTTTATGTATATCTGACATAATTTATATAAGAGGAAATATATCTCATCGAATAATTATCATGAACTACAGTACAATCTTTAATTAACGATATTCTTATATGGCATTTTTTGACGATTTCGTTAACTTTTTAATTTTTTCATGCTTTCCAGATTATTTTTCTATTAGATGTTCGAAACCGATTTACGTTATTTTTTTGTCATACATAAAAGTATTCAAAAAGCGTCAGGGTTTAACATAGAATTTCTGAGTCATTTAGCTAGGAATGTGTGTAGGTGTCTTTAATGACTGGCATTAAATTGACCATTAACCCCGTATAATTCAATTTCAATATATTAAACCCACATAGAGTCAGGAGTTAGAACGCATTTCCATGTATGATGAAGTTTTTACACCTTAATGCTGGGCAGCGAATAATTATTTACATATCCAAAGAAACCCTTTTTTAACACGATGTAATCTGTTTACAGATCTCTCTGTGACGTCTCAAAGAGTTTGTTTGACTCACCGGTCTAGACGGTCGTACGGATCAAACAGTGATCCGGTCTCTCTATTTTACCGTAAACCATCTATTTGCTCTAAGGCAGTACCATCCCGGTTGAACTGGCTTAGTAATCCTGTAGACAAAACCTTCTACAGCGTGGCCCTATCACTTAAGTTAACTTGCAAGGTGGTAGGTCCCTCGTATGCGAGAGGCCGGCTGGATTGGTATCACCGCTTTGTCTATTTCTGCCGCCAAGCAACAGTGTGTAACACAATCAATCTAATAAAAAAAAAACTTACATCATATAACGAAGATCTTTACGCTTAAAGCGGCCTTTACACTCTCTTAGGTTGAAGGAATCCTAAAGCCAAAGACTTTAATGTATAACGAGACGAGCTGTTTAGAAATAAAATCGTGTCACCAAACGCGCGAGTTTGACAGCTCATGCGGGAGAGGGAGCTAGTGCAGTATTAGACGCTTACGAAGAAGTGACATTGCTAAAATGATTTTTGCCCTTTTCCGGTTTGTCTCTGAGAGTAACTATACGATGTTATTATTGTAAGTGAATTTCAATAGTTATACATTATGTTTAACATGTGTGTTTAATTTATGTAAGAAAACAAGAAATAAATAAAAAATATATTTTTATTTTATTTTTATGCCCTCAGAAGACCTTCTTTGAGAATAATTTTTATAAAACCCTAGTATGTAATTCAGCATTTCCGTAAATGTACTATTTCCATCCCATATCTGAAACACAAACATCACACTTACCTTTCACCTACTAAAATTCACTTTAATTAAGTAAGTACCTATTCCCACTTTGGCCTATCTGTTTTTGTTGTGTTTTCACATTCTACATTAACGCTTCGGTCGCGCTAGTCGCTCTAAACTAATTCTAGTTATGAGTAAGCGAGATGGTAACAGTGAGTCAGCCGTTTCGTTTTGTATTAGTTTTCGTTCACAATAAATACAATTTTCGAAGAAAATATAGATTTAATAAAGATATATTAAGGTTCCTGACATTAAAATATATGCACGTAATTATTGTCAACGTTTTATGGGTCACAATGAACAAATTCTTGTTATTTTGTCGAATTCAACGTTCGAATAGCCTCAAATGACAACTACGGTTCCTATCGCTCGCTCGCTGTGGACTAAATGAGTTGCGGTCAATTGACCGTAACTAAGTGCGCACTTTCTGTGTACTAGACAGCCGGTCTAGTAGTATACATTAAAGTCTTTGCCTAAAGCCGTATTTCTACCAAGTAAAAGTTGACATTTTTGTTACTAACATACATTACAAACTCAGTGGCAACTTTTTCGTTGGAATGTGTCTCTACTAAGCAAAAATTAACAACATTAGTGGTACTAACTTAAAAACACAAATATGACAACTTTTTCGGTGAAGTGCGTGTTCATTGAGCAAATATAACATTTGTACTGCTAACATAAATTGCAACCACAGAGATTGTTAACTTTTTCGTTGGACTGCGTCTCTGTCAAGAGTTAACATCATTAATGTGGTCAACATGAATTACAAAGTCTGAAATAACGAAGTTTTTTGTGAAGATGCGGCTTATGGTTTTATATATGGATTTCAAGCAGATATCTTCGATTAGTGGTAGAGTTGCCGTCGTACAATATGCTTAGAAATACATCAAAATGACTCACTCCCATAATTTTCACACAATCGTTATTAACCCGTCAAAATCATCAATCACGTTTGGTAAATCGATCCAAATTATTTTTGATAATCGATATTTGATTCATATAGTCGTGCCGGGAATAGAACCCGCATACCGGGACGAGAATGTCATGATAGACGAAATTAGGTGTGTTACGTATAATAGTGTAATAGGCTCGCGTGCCGACCGAACCTCTGTCTGTTACAAAATAGATGTAAGACATAGTATGGCAACTTTGTTATTCGTTTATATCTTGTATTGACGGAAACAACCTAAAACAAGGCAGAAGGAAACCGCAGCAGGTCTAGGTGCCACTTTACATACATGTAGTTGCATCAATTTCAAGGATTGCATCCGACACTTAACGTTGATGGCAAATTTCGGTTTGTTCTTGAACTTCTGTAAAGTTAGCTCTTAGTCAAAGAAAAATACGCATACGACAGCCTCCGTGGCGCAGCGGGCGAGTAGCCGGTTACGAAGCGAGAGGCCGTGGGTTCGATCCCCGCACCGAGGCAAATGTTTGTGTGATACACAAATATTTGTTTCGGGTCTGGGTGTTGTGGGACCGCAAGTCCTTCGTAGTTCCTGATACCCACGATACAGGTTAACCTAGTGTGGGGCAGGACAATGTGTGTGACTGTTGGGTGAAAAAAAAAACTAGTCAATCGGCCGGCTTGGATTACAATTGTACCTGACAGTATAATAATGTTCAATTAAATTCTTATAAAAATATTTGGTGAGTGGTAGAGCCAAACTATAGATAGTTTTGTCTGCAGCACGAATGGGCTGGGTTACCACTGTCTCACAGAAAACCGACGAAGAATAGCTGCTTGTTGCTGCATTTCGTACGGTGAATGAAATATCCGGAAGTCTAAATACCCCTCCCCTTCCCAATCCCTTATCCCTTTAAAGTCGATAACGCGCCCATGATCGATGATAATTTTTTTGTTACATTAATATTACCTTATGCTATCACTGTAGACATGATAACTATATATTTAATATCATCAACTTATAAAATAAACATGCATAACTATTTGCTATTGTACTAAGAATAATATTACAACTACTCTATATTTAATAACTTCATACATTTTTATCTATTTATTATTCAATTAAATCAATATTGCAAACATAAATTTCATTATATTTATAATATACATCCATACGTACTAGTGGTATATCAGTAAAATACATGTACATGACTAAAGTGATGCACTTTGGCAATCTTCGTTTTTAGAAATTAATATAAATACCACCATCATCATCATCGTGTTCTTATTTTGAAATATAAGAATTTCCCGGAGCAGATAACTGTTACTGTAGTACTGATAACATTTTACACTTCTCATACTAATCCTCTCTACACGCTGCCCTCGCATCCAAACTCATGTCCCATCTGAATAGCTCAGTAATTGTCCACATAAGTATGGGATGAAATGCTTCGAATACTTCAAAAATTATACATTCACAGTAAAATCACGGTAATTTAGTATTCGTTATGTGTCCACCAGTATTTTATGTTAACCATAGAGCAGTGTTGCTATGAGGTATTTTGTTTCTGTTTGTGAAAGCCATAGGGTCGAATTGGTTAACTGGAATAGTTGATTTTAAAGTAGTAGCGATAAATAAATACACCCAACAGTCACACAGATAGTCCTGACCCCACATTAGGTTAACCTGTATCGTGGGTATCAGGAACTACGAGGGACTTGCGGTCCCACAACACTCAGACCCGAAACAAACATTTGTGGATCACACAAACATTTGTCTCGGGTGGGAATCGAACCCACGGTCTCTACTCAACTACTGCGTCACGGAAGCTGTCTAATTCTAGCGAATATTATAACAAATAATAATAATAAAAAAAAAACGAACTAAAGCTTTTAAGGTGGAACTATCGGTGCGCGAGTCCGAGACGCACTTGACCATTTTTTTTATATTTTTGTTATGAAAGGCACAAATAGGTTGGAATTAGATAATTGGAAAAGTTGTGCAGTGAATAATTATTGAGATAATATTTTTTTATCGGATGATATGAATAAGCCATAAAATAATAATAATGCCGGTCCTGTATTATACTGTCCCACTCCTGGGCATGAGCTTCCTCTACTTCTTCCTCTGACTAAAGCGGGTTGGCAGACTTCACATACCTTTGAAATTCTTATGGAGAACTTCTCAGATATGCAGGTTTCCTCACGATGTTTCCTTCACTTTTAAAGCAACCGATAATACACACGCAACTTCTAAAACTGGTGCACGCTTTTGAGGCAGATTTCGAACCTGCGAACCTTTTACCTCAGCAGTCTGTACCTCTCCGCGTTGACCTATCGCTGCGATATAAATAAATATTCCATGTTATTAATTACCATTTATTTCAATTCAGTGTTTAAATTTTTCGTCCATAATTTTATTTGTACACTGTTTATAGGCATAATATAGCCTGCGTGTTCATGCAGAACAAATACCCATTGCAGCCAGCTACAGTCAATAAAAAATCATAGACTATAAAAACTAAATTCGCTGCAAAACATCAGCAATTCATTCGATACGGACCGATCGCGGCCGCAGTCACTACGCATTAATTAAAAACTAACACATCTCTATGATTAATTTATTATTATTCGCGCTTGACTTTTGTATCGCCGATTGTTTTTTGGATTTAATTTGTCACGGTTCATATTATGAACATTAAGATTAAGGTATTTGTAACGGTCAATTTTAAAATTGGGATCTTTAATTTATTTCCTACATAGAATTAAGCCCAATTATTATATTATGTAATATCTTATAGACTTATATACGCTCATTTTTTTATTCTAACGCTTGTAACATTAAAAGGCTAGGCAGAGGTGCAAAATGCAACTGTTTCCTGATAGAGTCTTATCAAACATGTTACTTGTCAATCAATAATAATGTTTTCGGATTATATATTTCTAATTTTTTTTTTATATAGGCATATATGTTTCTATTTTTTTTATTTAAGGCATAGGCTGGCAAAAGAGCAAGTGGGTCACCTGATGGTAAGTGATCTCCACCGCCCATGTACGCCCACAATACCAAAAGAATCATGGGTGCGTTGTCGACCTTAAAGGAAAGGGATAATTAAGGAATTGAGAAGAAGGGTTTGAGCCTCCGGATATCTCACTCACCGTACGAAACGCAGCAGCAAGCTGCTACTTTACGTCGGTTTTCTGTGAGACAGTGGTAATGACCCGGACGAGCCGGCCCATACATGCTGTAGACAAAAGTGTCTATAGCGTGGCTCTACCACTCTTCTAATACCGAAACCCCACAAAGTGTTCTAAACTGCGAACCGAATCCAGGGTTTCACGGTTTAAAATTAATTACCTATTGTATTCCCTCATTAGACCAATCTTTGACGATTTCTTAAGTTTTTTTACCTACCTTCTTTAGAAAACACAATACAAAACTGTTGTACTGAGAAGTACTAACCTTAATTAAATAAGAATTACGCAAACCCATTATTTAAAAACAAAAGGTTGCAAACGCAAAAAATAATTTCTACCACTCGTCACCGCTCACCAAATGTCTCACACCTCAGGCCGTATATTAAACATGGCAACACCGTTTCCACAAGAAATTAATTATCAACCTATTATATTGGCACGAGAGTCGAAAATTATCCATTTCGCCGGAATACTGAAATTTCGGAGACCACACAATACCTTGTCAGCTGTCGTTTGGGTGTTTTCCGTGGTCAAAAGCTTTTGTGTGATTATTTAAAAATTATACGTTGCCTACGTTGGTTTGGAATTAGGAGCTCTGGGGTTCGAATTCTGGGTCAGGCTATATATTATATTCTGTGATTTCAAATCATGATTTACCAATGGGTTTTTTCTTAAAGTGGCTCGTCCCATAACAGTAGTTTCATCCTTAAATATAAATTCAGACAGTTTTCTACATCACTAACGGGCCAGCTCGACCGGGTTCATACAATTGTCTTACAGAAAACTGACGCGACGTGAACAGGCAGCTTGCTGTTGCGTTGTTTATGATGAGTAAGATTTCCGGAGGCCCTAATGCCAAAATTCAGTAGCTTCATTATAAAATGCAAAGCATCCATGATTCCTTTAGTACATACATACGCACTCACGCCTGTAATCCCCGAAGGGGTAGGCAGAGGTGTAACCAGTACACCCACATTTCGCCGAGCGTATTTCCGTCCCTTATGTGATAGGGGGCGAGCCTATCGCCATACCGGGCACAAATTCCAGACTCCGGGCTGATACTGAGCATTTTTTAATAGAAAAACCCAATACCACTTTACCCGACCCGGGGATCGAACCCGAGACCTCAGAGTTGACCTCAATCGTAACGCGTACGCATTACAATTGCGCCATCGAGGCATTCCTTTAGTATTTGGGTGTAATAGCTGTTTGTGCACATTGTTCTCATCAACGTTCATGTTGCATCTCTGCCTATCCTTTCGGGAATAAATACGTAATGTATTATCGTATTTAACCTTATATTATCGTATTAAACCTTATTTTTATCAATACGAACTAACATATTGGAAATAATACTGTCTACTTTCAGTTCTAGCATTCAATTGTTTGGAATGAATTCGTTCTTTTGAAGCTTTTGAATAAACTCCCAGCCTCCGTGTTTGCCGAGCATGATGTTTCCTTTTTTAAATGAGGCTTAAAAAGAGTTTTCTTCCAACGGTAGGCAACGGCTTTGCTGTACCCTGGCATTACCGAAGTCCATGGGTGGCTGTGTGTGTGTGGCGGCATCAGTCGTGCCGCAAGCTAACCTTTGCAATAAAAACACAAAAAAAAACGTGACATTTACCTACTAGCCAGTAAATTGGTGTACATATTTCACCCCAAACTCTCCCTTAGAAATCCTAGCCTTCTGTAAATTAATAAATATGTATTGCCAAATGCGGAGCCAAGGGTTATTCAACCCTGTGAAATATAGGGGTGAAATGAGGAGGCGAAGTGGGGTCTCCGGCAGAGACGAACCTCCCTCATTTATACCGAGGTGTCGTATCAGACAGGAATAATTATTATCAAAAAACTGCCTCGGTTGCGTAGTTGTAATGCGTACGCGTTACGAATGCTGTGCTGAGGTCTCGGGTTCGAACCCCGGGTCGGGTAAAAGTGATATTGGGTTTTTCTATTATGAAATGCTTAGTATCAGCCCGGGGTCTGTAATTATGCCTGACATGGTGATAGGCTCGCATGGGACATATGAACATATCACATCATGGGACGGAAATAAGCTCGGTGAAATGTGGGTGTACCAGTTACACCTCTGCCTGCCCCTTTGGGATGTAATACCCTATGTAATAAAACTTGCAAATATTATAAACAAATCGAGAACATCATTTTAAAGAGGTGTATGCGTAAAATAGCGACTTTATAAGAGAAGCATTTTCTTTTATTAATTTGCCTGAATGACGAATTGAAGTGGTTCTCTTGATGATAAGCGCCACAACTGCCCATAAACAGAAGCAACACCACACAGTACCTTGAATTATAAAGCACTGCATGCCATTGGACTGGACTTGTCACTCCGAGATATAAGATGATCTCAGAATGAATGTCATTCCAACCGTAACCATAACAATTACACAATCTGCTTGGCGGCGGAAATAGACAAAGCGGTGGTAACAACACTCTCGAGCCCATTCATGCTGTAGATGAAACTGAACTTACAATATATAATTTAGTTCTTTACATGTTATATTAAAATCATCAAGTTCCATTTTAATCCTAAATGCCATTTACTCGTATATGACAGCCTCCGTGGCGCAGCGGGCGAGTCGGCTGCGAAGCGAGAGGCCGTGGGTTCGATTCCCGCACTGCACAAATATTTGTGGATCACACAAAAATTTGTCTCGAGTCTGGGTGTTGTGGGACCGCAAGTCCTTCGTAGTTCCTGATTCCCACGATACAGGTTAACCTAGTGTGGGGTCAGGACTATGTGTGTGAGTGTTGGGTGTATCATGTATCATATATATTTTAGATATCTATATATGCTATAAAATTTTAGAATCAGAGAGACTACTATTTGACTGTCTGTTAATTTGGCATCGTTTATAACTGTTATACGGATGTCAATGCAGGTTTGTAACTCGTATAATGTTAAATTAAACTCCAGTAAACATAAGGCGGTAAAAACGTAATTTTTCTTCTCCAGAAAAGTCTTCCACGGGGGGTGAATCCCCGAGCAAAACCTAGTTAGTATATAAAACGTTTAAAATAAAAGATCAGAATTGTAAAGTAATGGTTATTATTTGTGTAATTTGTGTTTATTCACGTAAATGTATATTAAATACCTAAATAATTATATGTTCCTGTTATAATGTTTCTAATCTCAAGATGAGACAATTTTTTACTATAACTATAAAAAAGCAACCTAAAAATTTACGCACTCACTCACACCTGTAATCCCCGACGGGGTAGGCAGAGGTGTTACCAGTACACCCACATTTCGCCGAGCGTATCTCCTTCCCAAGATGTGATAGGGGGCGAGCCTATCGCCATAACGTCCAGACTCCAGGCTGATACTGAGCATTTCGTAATAGAAAAACCCTATACCACTTTACCCGACCCGGGGATCGAACCCGAGACCTCAGCGTTGGACTCAATCGTAACGCGTACGCATCACAACTGTGCCACCGAGGCAGTAAAAATTTCTGATATTTTAAAACTGATTTATCAAATCCTCTCGTGATTATTTTTCTTGAAACGTTGTATAATTATTTCATGTATAACTCTGATTGAGTTGTAATATGTACAAAAGGCATTCTAATTATCTTCAAATATGTGCAAAGATGTTTAGGGACTGCATCGATCAAAGTTAACAAACTACTCAGAAATCTATAAAAGATAACCTGTGTAAGAGATATGTACCTTCCTAGCTGATATTACAAAGCCAAAAATGGTGTAGTTGAAGTAAAAATCAGGGGGGCGAGCAAGAACAACTTACGAATAAGTATTCGAATCGAGAACGTTAGAATGAAGAAGAATGTATGAAGATATTAAAATCATAATCGTAACGCAGTCTCAAGTTTCATTTAGTTTAAAATATATTTTTAGAAACTTGAAATAGTAGGTAACATTTAAGTTATGCTTTTTGGCAATCTTCGTTTATTTTGAGAAACACGAAAGGCGACGATGATGATCCTTATAGAGCAGCTATAATATTTTTTTTTTTACTAATTCATGACTGACGACGCGCGCCCGAAAAGCCAGCGGCTTTGATTGAACTAAATAGTAAAAAAGCTAAAACAAAATTTTTCGAAGCATACGAGTATAACTTTAATCGTAGTTTTATACATATTATCTATGTGTTTCTACTAATAATAATGTAGGAATTGTTAATACTATTCCCCGAAGTAACAATCAGGACTATAAAAATCTATGTCTTAGGCAACGTAATCAATCTAGCACTACCACACTTCTGATACTATAATTATATGCACTCGATCCATTTCCAGCCCATACCAAAGAAAAACCCGTGGTGATAGTTGCGCGAGCGCAGTACTCCGCGAACAGCAGTAACGCACACGAGTGACGAGGCCAATCAAACGTCCCGATCCCGATCACTTAACCCTGCTCCGCGCGCGGACAATAATTAATACCGAGATGCCACCGCTCCAAAAAAATGCCACGTCTGTCCATGCGTCCGTGCGACAGCGCCCCCACCGGCCGCTCCGGGGGCTACCCGGTGGCCAATGGGGAGGCGCCGCCGACTCGAGCTACCGCTTTGTGGCCAATAGCGTGCCCCGGGGCGGAGCTTACAGCAACTCGCCGCTTTTCGCCCCCAGCGAAAAGCTTTTCGCCTGCAGTCGTTTACAGATAAGCCCGCGGGATGGACGATTATTATTACATTTCGGTACGTGTGATTGTGTGAGATAGGCTTCGCCCCGGGCGTCGCTCGTGGTGCGATGCTACGCATGTGCTGTGCCGGCTGCGCCACTTGACACATAGTGCTGTGATATGCTTGCCTTACTAAACATATAGTGATCCGACGGTATGAATATTTATATGCAGTGTCACCGTGAGGTATGCAATGTCGTTTTATATGATCTTTACTTAAATAATATATCGACAGAGTGGAATGAAGTGTATGGATATCAGCTGCCTACGTCCTATAATACAGCTGTGTTTTTAATCTGTGTTATGTTCGCTTTAATTGTAAATATTGAAAAGAGTAATCATCGAACTTGAAGTGCCTCTGGAGTCAAGAATATAAATATTCTATTGATTTTTGTTATATTGTTCCAATATACGAGTACCTTCGCTTATCATACCTAACTGCCTACGCCTTGGGGCAATCAACGGCTGCTTTCATTAAAAGTGCTTTGCTTGATATGAGAGAGTGTGCTGAGTATTTTAAAATGTTTTGTTGAATTAAGATTCGCTCGCTTTATATATTAAATCGTGTTTAATTATGTAATGCAGTCATTAATACATTGTCAATGTAGAGGTTATAAACTTCGAGAAACAATCATTTATTATTAGTTTGTAACTTCTTTAAGACTTGGATTTAAGGAAAATCTATATTAATTCTAATTATTATTTTTGATTTAATATCGTAGTAAAAATAATATAAATATTTTTCATAATCTTAATATTGGCAGTACTTGGTCCGCTTATTGCATTTAATTTCTAAAAGTGAGTTTATTTTTATGTCATAAAAGTAAATAAGTGACTCCTGTAATACAATCAGAGATTAAAACAACACATTTACTGGCCTAATTAACAAATCAGACGTTATAATTTTATTCCGTTTTTACATCTAGTACCTTAAGGTACTAGGTAGTAGAATTGGGGCTTAAAAGGTAATAAAAATTCTTATAAAATTACGCTTGCGTGCAAAGGGTTGGTATTTTTTACCTGAAATGATATGCGAATGTATTTTGTTGTAATGATTTTTGCCGGCGGCATTCAAAGGTTTTCTTTTAGTGCCATTCATTATACGCATAATCTTATGGAATTTAGAATTACATCAGATACATATGTATACCTAGATATATAGTATGTGTCTGAATATATCATTATTCACTTTTACTTCTCTCCTAATTAAGTTTGTGAGAACTGTTTTGAAGTAGCAAACATTGATTTTAATTAATTAACATTTGGGTAATTAAAAAAAAAATTACAACGTAAAAATATAAAATATACTTATACTTATAAAATACTTAAAATAATAATAATAATCTTTACTTTTAATACTATACTTATCTTACTTATACTTCAGGAAATATTAATGGCATCAATTTGATTTTAGTTGTAATAATAATATATTCAATATTGTATTCTCATTATCATTTTAACAGTAATATTATAAATTAATATCTACTGATCAATGTAAATTATCATTATGTTAATTTGTGAAATATAAATGTTAATATTAAAAACCTAACTAGACTGCATAAACTAACTTTCATATCTTTATACTTATCACAGAAACATAGTCAAATACTCAATTAGTTTAACGTATTAAACACTGCCCAGAAAAGTTCTCTAAATAAATTACCAGGCACACAAACAGTGACTTCCTTTGCCCATTAAAAAACATAAAAGATTCTAAATTCCAAACCCAAAACGAAACGTTCAAAGACTTACAATCCACGGCGGGACGAAACATTGTAGTGGCACCAGAGCCTATGTTGAACATTGCAGCGAACCCAATAATTAAATATATCACCTTAACCTGTAGTTATTGACCGATGGTTTATATTTTTTTATTAATTTTTAAACTGGATCACTTTAAATTATGTGAGTGAAGAGTCATCCTTTCATCGTTGATATTGGACTGCATTAGATGTTATTTTTTAGGTTTTTATGTAAATATTTGATCAAGATAGAGATAAAAAGATAGGTGCATAACCCAAGGTTCGCTGTGTTATGTCCCATCCGTATCCGTATATCCGTCCCATGATGTGATGGGCGGCAAGTTTGTCGCCGTACTGGGCACAAATTCCAATTCCGGACAATTCGAGTGTATTTTTAGAATTTTAAAGACTCAACACGAATTTTGATTTTCCGACCTGGAAATCGAACCCAGCAGCTATGTAGCCTATGTACGCTGCCATTTAGCAAAGGATATGAAATCCTACTACTATTATAAATGTGAAAGTATTGATATTTGTGAATTTTAATGTTTGTACCTTAACGGTTGAACGGTTTTGTATGAAATTTGACACACAGTAAGACAATGACCTAGATTAGGATATAGGCTGCTTTTTATTCTAGAACAGTCCGTTCACGCGGACGAAGCCGCGAGCGAAAGCTAGTTAAATATAGACCATAGAGTAACCTGGTATTCAACCAACCATTCGAGTCATAATTACTGCTTCGTTCACAGCAAATCCATAAATTAACTATACTTTATTTACTATTTTTAGCTTTATATATCAAAGGGCTCTATATCACATCACTGAACGTAAATAAGCTTAATACACCGGGAATGCACCTACTAGTTCTACCTTTGAATACCCCTTTGGAGATACACGCGTGAACTTATTGCTATGGTATAACCGATACAGCATAAATATACACACGTTATGTTTCTGCAACAAAAAAACAAATCGATGCTAAAAATTTAAGACTTAAGCAAAATTAAATTTTTTTGAGTATGTGCTAATTTAATAATAGCACTAGTAGTAATTTAATAAGAGCACCAATACAAAGTTGTTTAATTTTAATTTTAGCCTTTTAATTTCATTTGAGTCAGTTGTTTCTTTTTAGTGAAAGAATCATCAAAATCGGTGCAACGTTATATACAGTATCGAAATAAGGTGACAAGAAACGTAACTTAAGCAAAAAAATGACCCCACCAAAACTCTGTGCAAGGGGGCGGGGCTATAAAAGTATGTGCAGGTCGTTCATTCATCAATTCATAAAAATGATTTATGATCTCTAGTTGACACTCCATACATCTAATTTTTTGCGCGGGGCAGTACGTCATATCTCGATTTAGAAATTTAATATTTAGACATTAACTTTTATGAAATAAAGTTGATTTTAAACGTTCTTTATTTTTTATTGCTTTAATGAGTGTTACGTGTGATTTTACCTTTGCACGTGTAAGTAAGTGGAGCCGTATTTTTGGCAGATTCATATGAGAGTTATCGTTCTAGTTATCTTATTTCGATGTTTTAATTTTATTTTATTTACTTCATACCGTCCAATCTATAATTATGTCTTAGAAGAGGTTTATAATCGATTATTGTGGGACCGAAACATATTTTGTTACCCCAAAAAAAGAAGTGTGTTCTACGTTTGACTCCTTTATCCTTACTGCGTGTGACAGCATGCGTGCGTGCGTGTGCATTACATCCTATGTGTGTTTGGAACGATTTGAATAAGCTTTTTAATTTTTAAACTGGTTTAATTACATTAATTCTTAGCCACGATTGGAAAAAATATAAGTTCTGCAATTTAGAAATTATCAGATTTTGTTCCAATTGATTTCGGGCGTTTAACAATGAAGTTATTATTTATCTAAATAAATTGATTTAAAATTTACGATTTTATGTCAAATTGCTTTATTCAATCTGATTTCATTTTTATATACAATATTAGATTTTTTTATAGCATAGGTTAAAACGAACGGCAAACGAGCAAGTGAGTCACCGGATAGTAAGTGCTCTCCACTGCCCATGTACGCCATCAATACCAGAATAATCATGGTCGTGTTGCCGCCTATAAAGGAAAGGGATGGGATTGGAAAGGGCAAGTTTTGACCCTCTGGATATCTCACTCACCGTAACGCAACCTCCTACTTTACGTCGATTACTTGTGAGCCAGTGGTAACAACCTGCTCAAGCCGGCCCATTCATGCTGTAAACAAAACTGTTTACAGCGTAACTCTACCACTCAAAAAAATCGTAATGTGCTCATTTAGTTTTTATTCTGCGTGAAACGAAATATTACTTTAAAATTTCAAACGGTCTATATCAATCTTTAATCGAAATTAATTTAATTGTCCCTCACAAAAGGAAATTGCAAACAGAAAATAAAAAGGCGAGCCCTCACAAAATGAAATGAATGGAATTATTTTCTTAAAAACAACCGGTGTGATCCCATTAAAGCGCTGTCATCGCTGGGTTGATAAGATTTAAATTAGCCGCCACAATAAAGCTCCTGTCAAATGCGCCATTAATAACGAATTTTGATTTTGGAACGGGAGCGCGCCAACTCAATGGTGTTACGCCGTTCGCGTGCCTTTGTTGTGTGCCAGTAATTTGAACAAAATTTTAATTAATTTTAAGAATTTCTTACAATTATTTTGAATTTAGCTAATGGAATGGGTTAAACCTGAAGTTTTCTTTTGATGTGTAAAAGTTCTTGAGTCAGTTTATATTCTGGAACACTTACACTTCTCATTATTTGTCTACCACTTACCCCACTCCAATATAGGATTGACACTCAACGCAGCATGCTTTTTACACAAATTATAAAAATATTAGGCTTAGTTTTACTATCGTTGCAAGCACGACCTCTACATCCTCTAGAGACTAGAGGATTCAATTCAGGCAAATCATCAATCAAAACTCACTCATTGTGTTCCCGACCTGGATTTCGAACCTAAATTCTCTCGGGTCACGGCCTATATTTGCTAACCATGGTAGAAACTAGTATTACACTAATACAGCGTACTATATTTTATTCTCAAGCTGTAAAAGTAATATTTATTATTTAATTTATATATGGAGAAATGTTTTGGAATTTTTCATAGCTGCTAAATTCGTACCATTCGTACCAGACACCACCTTTATGCAAAACAAGTACAACGAAGTATATTCTTAGTTTATCGACTATGCCACCAACTGTCAAATAAAATAATAATATAATTTATATTGATATTTAAACCCATTTAACAGTAAATTACATTGCTTACAATTAAAGACTGTGATTTGAACAAAAAAAGAATAGTTTTAAAATAACGGTACAGCAACAAACGTTCTCTCAAAAAACAATAACAAAAAGCTAATGTATTGTAATTAAAGAACATTAATAATGGAGCGAGTCGCGCACAACATATCACATAATTACACGATGTAATAGATTTTGTAAAAAGTGTTTAACGACGTGTCACAGTGGCAACGCCCACGAACCTCCATCGCTCTTAACAAAGCACGTAAATGGTTGTTTTATTTGTAACAAGACGTATATGGAATTGGATCTAATGATTTCAATTCCTTTGCCCAGTCCATTAAAAAACATATTTTAAAATTTAAATGTTTTAATTTTTATTTGTTCCATTTAAAGGAATGGGCAAATAAACCATCCTTGGGCCTGCTGAGTTATAAATATTGATTTAAGATAATGATGGTATAATAAGGGAACTTAGGTTTAACTTCCTTCAGTCAAGTCTCTGCAAAAAGGTGTTTTTTTTATTAAAAGTAAAATATACTCTATCATTATTGAGATCAAAATGCTTTAAAACTTTTAATTGCTAACTAATAACTTTTAAAAGTTATGAAGATTAGAACACCAAAGTACAAAACAATCAACCGATCAAATTCAGGATACCGACCAACTCATTGTTTTAATATACCTACAAAGTAGGCGAAGGAAACCTTATTCACACAGCCTCGCCGTTTTTACACCGCTAGGGACGAAATTTGATACACAGGTAGACTATAACCTGGATTAGAAGTTGAGGCAGAGGCTACTTTTTATCCCGGAAATTGTCCTTCACGCGGACGGAGCCACGAGCAAAAGCTAGTTTGTATTCATTTAAACATATTTTATCACAAAAAGATCATAATGTCATGCCAAAGATTTTATTTTACCGCCCTTTCTTCAATTTCCCCATCTTTAATTTTTACTAAGTATATTATCAGTAACTGCCTAATTGGCTGTTCTCTTTTTATATTTTTGTTTTAGAGCCAATCAGCATACAGTTGTAACGTCACGTGGACAATTAATTTTACTTTGATTGGTTAATTACCGTGATCTATCTGGATCATAAAACTGAGATCATTCATTCAAAATGGCCGTTAATCTAGACTAGTAGTTATAGTTTTCACAGATAACTTAAAAAAAATAACTTAACAAAGTCTTAGATTATTATTTTTCTTAATTATTATTATTGCTTTCTTAATTTTTTGTTTATACTTGAATAAAAGATAACGTCATAAGATCACTGTGCTGTTAGTTGTTTTTGTTTATAGCAGAGGCCGGTACACGGGCAAGTGTATCACCCGATGGTAAATGATCACCACCGCCCATGATGAACGATACCAAAATAATCATGAACGCGTTGCCAGTCTTATAGGATAAATAAGGGATTGGGAAGGAGAGAAGCGACTACTTTCCGTCGATTTTGTATTTATACGTTTTACTGTATACAGTGTGACTCTACCGCTAGTGATAGCCGTATTACTTTTGCTGTTATTTTTTTTTATTTATTACAATAATCTCACAATGACTGTATATTTGAACTGATATTCGGGGTCAGTCCTCGTTCTTGATGTGGCTCATATTTGTTTTCACCAACCTATTCTTTATTTTAGTTGGCCTCTAACTCCAAATATATATATTAAAGCATTGAGACCTCTGCATAATTACATAATACACTAATTAAAAAAATTGCTGGACAGAAATATCCATCACATTTTTTAGGAACTTAGGATTTTTTGCAACTTTCACAATAATTATTATAACTTTAGAATTGTAACTTTTATGCAAGAAATAATTTCATAAATAATGTTTTAAAAAGAAACCCTTTTCATTGCTTGTTTCGGAAAGGATTGCATATTCACAACATTACGATAATAGGTTTAGGGTTCCGTAGCCAAATGGCAAAACCGGAACGCTTATACTTTCATCATGTCCGTCTGTCCGTCCGTATGTCACAGCCATATTCTCAGAGACTAATAGCACTATATGGATGCAATTTGTATGGTAGGTGTATTCTATGAACCGCTACACAAAGGTGTAGTGAATTTAAGAAAAAAAGATTAGTGTGGTTCGTCATACATGTCATTGAGGAATGATTTTCTTTCTATTGCACATAGGCATTTTGTATTAATCCTTAAAAAAATATATGGAGGTTGTTAAATGACTTTTTTATATAAGTCATTAGTTCGTGAGATATGAGAGTCCAAAATCGTGAAATATGTAGCCCCTCTAACTCTTAAAAATCAAGATGAAATTGGTTTCAATAAGCTAGGTTGTATGGTTTTTAAGATATGGGATATTTTCTGACTAAGGAACCCTTCACTGTGCGCGGTCCGACACGCACTTGGTCGGGTTTTTTACTTAATGAAGTTTATCGACCTTGCCAATATAAACCTTAAAAACAACGATTAAAAGCTATAATTCTTTAACAATCTCATTTTTATTTATTTCAAGAGCGTACGGCACGGGGCCAAACGAGCGTAACGTTCTTTTTTTCAAATTTTGATTTATAAGCAATGAATTGTGTATCGGATAATGAAGTATCGATGTCGCAATAACCGCGGCTCATTCTGTTTTGTTTTTTTTTCAAATGGGCAAAGGAAACAATTTTGTTTCTTTTTTTACGCAATGGGCAAAGGAAACTGTTTTATTTTTCTGTTTTATTTTTCTTGTTTTATACTGCCAACAATAATCGTAACTCTTTTGTTTAGAGCTCCTTTATAATTCAAACGACGATTAATTAAACGTATAATCGGTTTATTATAATGGCGCCGTGTATAATATTAAATTGGCAGCAGTAAAAATTCTTTCATTACTTTCCAGTTTACGATTTGCATGTGGTCGTGTGGGTTATTAAATGACGGGAAAATTTGTTACGAAGATTTGATGCAAAAAATAGATAAAGTTATTATGTGAAAGTATCATTAATATTTTTCTTTATAACAGAGACTGCAAGCAAGTGGATCATCTAATGGTAAGTGGTCTCCTCCATCCATGGACATCCACAATACCAGATTAATCATGGATGCGATAGGAAAGGGATAATTAAGGGATTGGAAAAGGGGAATTGGATACTTCCCGATACTAACTCAGTGTACGAAATAGAACAGCAAGCTTGTTTACAAGGTGCTAGATCTCTCATATGCGAGAGGTCGTGTGAGTTAGTACCATTTGTGAGTTATTTCTCCTGCCAAGTAGCAATGTGTAAGCACTGTTGTGTTCCGGTTTGAAGGACATTAAAACCAGTAAAATTACTGCATATTAGGAGATTTAAGAACTTATGCTTCTGTTTGTGAGCAGGCGTGACGCTTACCATCAGACATCTCGTCTCGTCATTCAAGCTAATAATAATAAAAATGCTGCTACTCCACGACGGCTTTCTGTGAGACAGTGGTTCATGGTTTGCGTGGACAGTGGCCGGTCGAGCCGCCCCATTGATACTGTAGACAACACTGTCTACTTATACCTATTCAAATAATTTTTGGTCCGTCAAAACCTAAAAAAAGTGCTAGTAGCGTATGGCGTCTGCCATAATAGTTTATTTTATTTTACTTTATTTGAAAGAGTAATTAACAGCCGCAAAAGTCATCTCGGAGCTATTTATCTGACTATTACCGACTTTATGAAACTCTAAGTTGGCAAAAACTTAGCTAATAAATATTTTCAAATGCGAAACCTTACTTTAATCTTTTAAATTAAATTACGAACTATATTTATCAGATAATGTAGGTATAGTAGACGGTAGAAATAGCTAAAGCGGTGGTACCCACCCAGACGGGGTATTGCAGTGTTTTTTCTTCGAAGAGGTAGGCAGAGATACAATTAGTGCTGTACCTACGTTTAACTAAGTTTATTTTGAGCCCTTCGAGAGAGCCCCTATTCATGTGCTTTTTCAAATCAAAAACTCTACACAAATCGTGATTGCCCGACCTGGGAATTGAACCCTCGACCTCACGGTTCCCAGTCTTAGTACGCTGCCACTAGGCCATTGAGGTGATGATGAGAATTAATAGTCAGGTGTAGTTGTAATATTTCAACCAAACCATCTCTATCTCTTAAATCATCTAATTATTATGACAGATAGCTAACAAAATAAAAAAAATCAACATTAATCAAAACAAAGTTTATCTTTTCTCCATCCACACACAACAATACGACCAATTAGTAAATACAAACAAAATGACAAATTAACATCATTATACTTATCTATATAAAAGGCTTCATAATACTCTTTACAAACAGTTCATATTACCAATTCTTCATCGTCATTTTTTCTATTGCCGCATTTGTTATGGCAAATATAGTTCTATTGTATGATACCGAGGTCCGAGACAGAGCCGGATGTAAGGCAGCCCTTTGTGTCCTTACAGGCCCGAATAAACTACTTCATTTACGCTTTTTTAAAATGAGTACCTAATTGATGTTGGTAATTGTGGTTATTTTTTCTGGCAAAATCTGGATTTGACGTAATTCCATAAACATTAAACAAATGGCAACAATAATGAACTATTAACTCACAAAAATATAAAAATAAACATGAATGGAATCTGATGAGAATTCAAAATGCAGCTATTTAACATTAGATTAAATTCTTAATTATTCCTGTGTTAGCTAGGTGCCAATTGCACAATATTTGAGTAAAATTTAACCACGAACTTAACGTATTAAACAGATATTTATGATAATACCTAATAAGCAAACATCTTCCTGGCATCTTCATCAAAGAATGTCTTTTTATTTTACTTGATACACGTAGCATTTACTCAGAGGTGGTGGAACAGGTGCTAATTTTAAAATTGCCCAAGCGTATAACTTTAATTATAGTACTCTACATAATATATATTTTAAGTTCACCTTATTTATATTATAGATATTAACACAAGTACATCAAAAGTACCATCATCACAAAGCCTATTTAACCCTTGCTCCTTTATGAACCACCCATCAATCCCTGAATCCGACAAGTGGCCGATAACTTTCCTAACCCATAACAGGAATTTATATCCAACATTACTCATCGCTCCGGTTGTTTTCCACTAATTAGAAACCATTCAACGAGGCCCATTAAACCGCGTCTAAATTAAAATTCGAATAACTTACTAACTAGATATATAAATCACTAATGCAAGGAAACAATAAAATATATTGTCCGCGTCCAGTCCAGATAATAATTAATACAATACGTCTTGCGAGTAATTAAAATTAAACTCATTTCTGACTGACTTTTGTGAATATCATTTCTGGCGCGGTGCGTCTAAAGAACAATGGCAAGGAATGAGAGAGTTTTACTGATTAAAAAAGTAGTACGTCGCGAAAAAAATTCAATCTCGCTCATGGCGGACTCTATTCTTTTCTCAATTTAATTTATCGGTAAACTGGACACAAATTCAATCTCGAGCAAGTTTCCAAAACACAAACTAGACAATTGTCAAAAACTTGTAAAATGTTCAAAATATCGAACTATCAATATTACGGCTACGTTTCCAACGCATAGTTTGCACAAAATCGCTATAGACCTTGAATTCTTCTATACTACCAAACTTTTTGTTTCTGGCAACATTTCACTACACTGCACACTGTATGGCGGTACATCAGTGCGGGGTCGTGCTGCGCCGCGACCTCGCAGCGGGATGCTAAGCGTCCGCCACCATCTCGTTTTAATTTACTAATCACCATTCACCACCGACCGTTTTATACACATATTAATGAACTTACGGAAGTCATGTTTATGAATGAAATGAGCTTTAAATTAAGTACTCCAATGGAATTATGTTTTTCTCAGATCAGCTGTCGATGGCTTAAAACCTTAGCTTAAATTTTAATTTGTCTCTTCATATTATTGTAACATCTGGTATAAATGTTCTTTTTTTGGTCTTACTTGTTAGTAATTCTATGTTATACAGTAGGAGTACCGCAAATATCCATATTTGTTATCAACAGCTACGTGTGAAAGAACAATTGCCGTGCTTCTTTATTGAAGGAACCGCAATAGTGATGTGCAGTTTGAACTCTGTAACTACAGTGTGTCACTATTGTAAATTGTCCCAAGTGCCATCGTACTACGTCGCTACTGTAGAGTAAATGAGGGCTTAAGCGGCTAATCTATAACCCCACCGTTATCGATTTTAAAAAAAACTACACAGTACACCAAAAGTTAACACCGTAATAAGTAAAGATATACCCTTAAACCATTTTTTACTTCCAAAGAATCATCAGTCAAAACCAAGCCGTCCGAAATCCCATTCCAATGTCAATAATTCCCCTAATCACAAGGATAACCATGACGTGGCGGCCACCGGAATCCACTTTCTCACGGCGAACAACCGAATCTGATTCCCAGCTCGAATTAGATGAATTATTTCGGCAAATCGAGACGGAGCCGACATGATTACAACTTGCGTGGTGGAATCCGCAGACAGCCGCACGGTAGCGCGCCAATTTAAATGTTTCGAATTACAGAATCTCGCTTTATGTTGGTAGTGCGAATGTATTGCGTGTTTGAATGTTGGTATTATGTTCGTAATGGTCGATATTTATAATCATTGCAAACCACGCCGTCGTTTTAAATTCGCGTCAGAGTATGTCGCCGACTACGCTGCAATAAAAAAACCTGTATAAAAGATTTGAAAATGGAACATCGTCGGCGTCTAACTGATTATAGTCTAGCACAAGCCTAAGCTTTCGTTCCATCCAACTTAGTCTAACAGGTAAATAATTAGCAATTATCGTTAAAACTATCCTAACCCATAAACTTTGAAGAAATCTCAACCTAACACGTGCGGATAATTACTTAGCACGAAAATAAATACCATGCTTCGCCATTAATTATAATGTACTTAGTAAAGGTGAATTTATGGGTATGAATGACGAGTGCCCCGCCCACCTTTCTAAAATCCATGTAACCATCGCTCACAATACTTTATACACCAAATATCTATGCTATAATATAAGATAGTATCACTTAGATACAGGGCACAGAATACGCTATAAATCCGCACCGAATAATATTATCTGACCTCGTGTAGAATTCTAACCAAAATGTCATATTTCATATTTTTTGAAATCTAAAAACAAGCAATTTTCTGGGTGGTAAGTCCGTCGTATGCGAGAGGCAGGTCTGGGTTGGTACCACGGCTTTGTCTGCCGCTAAACAGCATTGTGTAAGCACAGTTGTGTTTTGGTTTGAAGGACATTGAAGCCAGTGAAATTACTAGGCATTATGGGACTTAACAACTACGTTACAGAGTGACGGACACATTCCAGTGCCATGCAGTGCTTTCAAAGTTCTGTGTGGTGTTGCTTCTGTTAATGGGCTAGAGGTGGCGTTTGTCATCAGGCGAGTGAAATCCTCTTTTAGACACTCAATCTTATAAAAAAACCTTAAGAGATTACAGGAGCTCAGATTCGAAGACATCTAACGGATCATAATGTTCATATATGAAACGGCGCGGGCATCCATAAGCAAGTGTATGCAGCTATTAAAAACAACATTTAATACAAGTAAAACAAATTATAAAAAATTAATGATTAAAATAAGCAAGAGACGTTCATTTATCCTAATCAACAAAACTAAATGAAACAAGAGACGGCGAAAGAGCGAAGAGGACAAAAAATGTCTGTTAACATAATAGATGGTTGTAAATCTATAGGTGTCATGTCTTCCGGTCGATGGAAAAATTAAAATCTTAATATCTATGGCTTGATGTATGACCAGAGACAATGGAAGGATTAACTACTTTTTTGCTTGAAACCTTTTTCGTTATGGACTAATTCTACCACGTTTAAGTTTTAATTACTTATTTCTCTTTTTGTAACAGACTATTGTTTTTTTATAATATATGACTCAACGGCAACTAGTCACATTAATTTTGTGGACTATGCAACATTACAGATGGATGCGGGGGTACAGGTGGACACCGCCTATTTCGATTTTAAAAAAGCATTCGACATTGTTGATAATGACATTCTTCTTTCTAAAATGGCGTCTCTCGGTTTCACACCTAAGCTCCTGAATTTTTTTGCGTCTTATTTGCATGATCGATCGCAATACGTGCGTTTGCATGGGTGCGAGTCGGATAGTTACTACACAAGATCTGGGGTAAGTCAGGGTAGTACGTTGGGGCCTACTCAGTTCATAATTATGATTAACGATTTGCCGAGAGTGGTTAGCACTGCACACTGTCTGCTATTTGCGGATGATTTTAAATTGTATTTTGCCGTTAATGGGTTTGACGATTGCAAATCCATGCAGAAGGACATTGATGCAGTTTTTGACTGGAGCATGAGAAATCGCCTTTATTTTAACTTAACAAAATGTAAAATTATAACATTTTCACGTCGGCGCAATCCGCTCATGTTTAATTACTGCATCGGTGATAATCTGATCAACCGGGTAGATCAAATTAAAGACCTAGGACTATTACTGGACCCACGATTGGACTTTAGACATCATATAGAAGTTATGTGCGCAAATGCCAATAAAATATTAGGATTTGTGATGAGGGTTTGTTCCACATTCAATGGCTACAGAGTTGCGTTGACGCTTTATAAAGCGTATGTGCGCAGTAGACTTGAATACAATGCTATAGTTTGGGATCCGTACCAGTGTATACACACTTTGTTAATTGAACGAATTCAAAGGAAATTCGCTAGATATTTATACAAGAAAATGTTTGGATACTACCCATATTTATATCCATCAATGTTTGTAACGGGGATGGTAGGGGTGAACACTCTAGAGTACAGACGAAAGTTCCTACTTTTAGTTCACTACTACCAACTCCTTTCAAACAAAGTGGACAATCCGGCGACGTTGGAGCGGGTAGGTCTCGCTTGCGTACCCGCTCGGTTTCTGGTCGCGGACGAGAGCGTGGAGGGTCCGCGCCGGCGCAGGAATCCATTTGCAGCACTTCGCGGGGTACGTACGCGTCGCGCCGCAGCCGCGCCCACCGCCCGGGCGATTAAACTACTGAACGCGATGCACGCACTATACCCGGATCTAGATATCTTCCATGACAAACCATACCATGTTTACAATAAGGCAAAACTGTTTGTTGAATTTTTTTAATTGTGTTTGTATAGTAAATAGAAATAATATATATATTTGTTTTTTAGTTTTATGTAGGCATTAATTTTATTACTTTGATTGTTGTTTGTTTTTAGTACTCGTATTATTAAAATGTAAGTGTTTTGGCATAGTGCTGTAAGCTTCCATTTAGTAAATAAATAAATAAATAAATAAATAAATAAATAAATAAATAAATGAGGCTGAGTAGCAAATGAGTCGAGTGATGGTAACGAATCACCGCCACCCATGAATACACACAAAGCCAAATGAATCATGAATCTAATGCTAACCGTTACGAAGGATTTATTGGGCATCCGACAATCTCGTTTCTCCATGAAACACAACAGCAATATTATATCACGTCGATCTTCTGTGAAACAACGGTCGATCCAGCCGATTAATGGTTTGAAATCGTCAAATCTAACTACAGACAAGACACCAAAGTGTTCTAAATTCCATAATGCTAATGCTCTTCCAGTGGGACGCATGCGCAAATATATTGTTTTTATATCCATGGACAAACGGTTGCTACCTTTTAGCATTTTAGCAGCGACAGAGGTTATTTAGAAGAAGAAATTATAATCCATCATAATTTAGGAGTCAAGTCGGGTAAAGGTGATATTGACTTTTTATATTTCAGCCTAAATGCTCAGTATTAGCCCGGAGTCTGGAATTCTGTCCGGTATGGCGATAGGCTCGCCTCCCATCATATCATGGGACGGAAATAAGCTCGTCGAAACACAGTTTCCACCTCTACCTACCCCTTCGGGAATTAGAGGCGTGATTGCGTGTGTACGTAGGGTTTCGCTTCTTCTAAAAAGTTGCTATAATTATGTTTTTGGATACTCCATCATAGAATGATGTCCTCGAAAATATCCAAACTATTTTATATTATTGAAATCGTATTTCTACGTCTTGCTTTGTGTGCGTGATATGTTTGTATAATGACAATGACTGAATGTGCCTCTCACTATTGCCTAAATCCAATGAATGATGGTTGACGCCTGACTGTCATGCAAGTCAAAACTACATATTTACAAGCTGACGCACTCATAGCAAGACGTTCAAAGAAATATCTATAATACTTGTACTTTCTTCTTACTTCATCCGTAAGTACTAATTAGCTAATCAATGTACAATCGGTAGCCATATTTCTTTGACCCCACACACCCACAACGCCCGTTTTCATCGTATCCAAATTACTTTAGGAATCCACCCAAACACGCCTATGCTCATAAAATTAAAAAGCCATAAGCTTTACCGTGTTACGGCGGAAGACAGTGGCGCAGCAGGCAGTGGTGCTCGTGCGCGCGGTCACGAGTCACGACCTCTTTGTAATTTGATTTTATTACTTACGGGTACCGGATTTGTAATAGGAATGTTGAGTAAAAGAGGTAATGACGTAAGGTTATTTAACAAACCATAGACATCAACATATAGACAATGTAGAGGCAGAGAAATGTTGTAGTCGGTAGACTGTGGAATAATACTATATTAAGCGCCTTCATGGGGCGATTGGGCGCAGTTTGCGAGTAGCTGAAATGAGAGGCCGCGGGTTTGAACCCAAACCGAGACAAATGTTATGTTATGCTGCGCAAATATTTGGTTTCGGTCATGGGTTTTATGAGGCTATGACCCTCCTAGGTAGGTCCTTATACCAGGACAACTTACTTGAAGTGACTGCTCATGTAATCGTTATTTATTTAAAACAACTAATAGGCGCCATTTGTAAAGTGAATAACAAACATAATAGCAAATACTAGACTTAATGTACGTAGTTAATAAGGTCCATACTTAAAAAAAACAATAAGATGACCTAGATTCCATGGAACATATTTCGATGTAATTTTACTTAGAAGTAACATTAAATCTTCAAATCTGATCAAATATGATAAATAGATACCCACAATTATCACAAAACAATACATTATGCAGAACCCTGTGCTATAAAATAAATAATAAATAAATAAATACACCCAACATTCACACACATAGTCCTGACCTCACACTAGGTTAACCTGTATCGTGGGTATCAGGAACAACGAGGGACTTGCGGTCCCACAACACTCAGACCCGAAACAAACATTTGTCTCGGTGTGGGAATCGAACCCACGGCCTCACGCTTCGCAGCCGGTTACTCGCCCACTGCGCCACGGAGGCTATCAAAGCTATAGTTGGTTTATTTTAATATGATAGCAGCAAAGTTGCGATTGTCTGCCATGCAATTTACTGCTCAGTTATGCCGCAACTTATGCAGCAACTTGAGCCAACAATTGTATGTCACGTCTACACAAAAAGTTGCTTTTGTCGCGAATGCTTTACAAATTATATACAGTAAGTAATACACGGATGAATTGGAACACATTTTCCGTATTAAATAATAATAGTAACTGCACTTAATCCTTTGTGTCATAAAAAGCTATACCTAGTATCAGTCGCTAGATATTGAATGAATAAAAGAAGAGCCATTCAAACAAAATCCATCTACACTCGTCATTAACTTTTCCTTACTTAACCTTACACCGATCTTTTGACAAAACTCCTTTAGTACTGCCAACATAATAAAACAACATCTACCATTCTTATTCCTACCTTGTAAGATTTATTTTCCTTTATTTTATGCGTGTGTGGATGGTAAATTTTTTAATAGGTAGGCAAGTAGTACGACAGTTAATCCGAGGCGCGCGCCGACATCCATCATTGAACCACGCCCCGTTGGCCAGTGTGGCTGTGGCCACAGCGGAATATTTAACCCCGGTCAATGATTTTTGAAAGTGATTAAAAAAATTCGACGTTTGGAATTCTTTAATCACATTTTTAATTTGGAAGTAATAAATACGTCATTCGGATTTGTTGTTTGAATGTTTAAGATTTGTGAGTTAACCATTAAACATCGTAATCCAGAAGATAATAATTTCGGATTAGGCATCTTAAAGCACTTTTTGTATAGGTACATACCTAGGTATAAATTTGTAAGTTTTTTTTGGACTATTTATAATATATGTTTAATTTAAAGATATATTAATTATCATAATGGGTTTACAAACCTTAATAATGTGATACGGTTTTTTTTAAAATTTAATTTTAATTATTTATGATGATAATTCAATGTGTAGATTATCATGATAATAATTATTGATAGTTCACAGAATTAAAACAAATTCCTAATTTTCATTTTAGGGACACAAGCACACTGTAGTAAAAAATAAAACAAATCGCGGGCTATTTAAAAAACCACATGGATTTAAAAAGAGAACACAACGGATCGGAATGTCGAAATAAATTGGGCTACCACTTTTTAATACGCGCACATGAGCTATTTTATCGAATTTGAACTTTTTATGCTGGAAAATAGAACTTAGTTTTGTCGATTCGGGCTTTGATAGTTATAATTTGTTTTTGTAAGGTTACTGTTAATTTTGGAAAAAAATGTTTCTGAAATTATTAGGTAAAATGGTAAGAACCTTTTGGCTCAAGAGTTTCATTTGAAATAATCATTTGTACTTGAATTTAGTTTTTACTTACTATTATAAACCATATTTTAGATGCTATTATCCTGTTAAGGCATTTTGGTGGTTTGGATTTAAGGACACTAAACATTTTTGAAGGTCTTAAACCGTATTTAGAAAAAAGAGAATGTTTATTTTAATTTCAATGCGGAAGTCGCAAATAAAATATCCAGTAACAATATTAGATACAACTTTTTGGTTATTATACATAAAACACATTAAACCCACCCACAAAAAAAATTATCTCGCTCGCTAAAGATCGATAGATAGAGAATATGACAAGTTAATTGGCGCCAATTACACAGAACTCTAGCATCAACACGTCTCGTGCGTTGATCGCTAAGTAATTTCTCACTCGATTAATGCAGCGGATGCGCTTGATGGAAAACTATTTTGATTTACATATTATTAGTTTGAAAATGTTTACGGAAGTTTTTCCCTACCTACTTTTTAAGGTCCCGTACACATTATCACATTATGGGACGAAAAATGGTCGGAGAACCATGGGTGTACTAGTTACACCTCTACCCCCTACCCCCGTACTCCTATAGGGATACAAGTGCGCATATGTTTTATGTTCAGAACTAGCTTTTCACACGAGCGGAACCGCGAGCAAAAACTAATACTTTTATGCATACATACTCACGCTTGTATCCCCCGAAGGGGTATGCAAAGATGTAGCCATTTCGCCGAGCTTATTTCCGTCCCAAAATGTGATAGGAGCTGAACCTATCGTCATACCGGGCGGAATTCTAGACTCCGGGCTGATACTAAGCATATCGTAATAGAAAAACCCAATATCACACACATCCGATCCGGGAATCGAACACAGCAGCTGTACAGCGTGTGCATTAGGTACATCTGCTGACCGAGGCAGTCTAATACTTTATATATACTTTATTTTATTTATTTATTATACCTGCATACCCTGACTGAGTTTATATAGGAGCTATTATTAGGCGCACGTTTGCGTGCATGATGACATTAAATTCTATCCCCAGGACTGTTCATTATACCAGGATAAACATGTGTTTTTATTATACTGTCATATACTAAGAAATAAGAAAATAAGGTGGTCAGTCCATCGGCTCAGTCACAAAGTCATTTAGTATTGTGGGCCTAAGGAATTTCAGTACATACGCACTCACATCTGTAATACCCGAATGGGTAGGTAGAGGTGTAGCCAGTACACCCACATTTCGCCAAGCGTATCTCCGTCCCAAGATGTGATAGGGGGCGAGCCTATCGCCATACCGGGCACAAATTCCACACTCCGGGCTGATACTGAGATTTTTCGTAATAGAAAACCTTTACCCGACCCGGGGATCGAACCCAATACCTCAGCATTAGCCTCAATCGTAACGCGTACGCAATACAACTGCGCCACCGAGGCAGAAATTGGTATCATAAGGTTTACTAAATCCAAAACGGACTTCACATGCATATTTGCATTTTTTGTTAAGGGACAATATCCCTCGTAGTTTTTTAATTTTAAAATCCATATGGGACCCTTGAGTGACTACAAAAAGCATCATCAATATCAATCTGCATTTGGCGGGGATATCGCGTACCCCATATTAACTAAAAGCTCTTCCACCTGCCCTTATCCCACTCGCAGTGGGGTCGGCGCAATATGCTATTTAAACACATGTTACGGAAAGATTTGACTTGTAGTTTTTACGACCGGCCGCCTGCCTGACGTCAATCCAACATATTAACTAAAACTTAAAATTATAAAAATTAAATAAAGAAACCAAATTCAAAGCCCTAATCGTGGTGCATTTGCTGTTTTCCGTTGAGCAATTTCCCGTTTTCCCTCGTATTCCGTCATCAGATATTAGCGAAGTTTTTATGGGACCACCATAAAGGTAAATCCTTTTCTTTCCGACTGATGTTATACGGCTTAATGGCAGGGTCCACCTTCTCATACCATGAATTTGACGGTATATGGTATTATATGAGGCGACCCTCCCTCTGACACTCGCAACCCGCAACGATAACCAACTGTCGCCATTGCCTCGTCCGTCAATCAGCAGAGTGTACCACGTGCAGGTGAGATAGGCTTTGGGTTTAAAATGTTGGTAGCGCACTTAAACATCGGAGTAAACAGCCCACAAAATAAAAAAATTGAGATGAATTGAGATCCTTCTTTTTTCAAAACAAAACAACATTTAATCATTTAATCTACGTCACAGCCTTAAACTTTTGTTTGTATATCTCATAGCTCTATATCACCAGTTGAATGCTACAATTATTTAAATTCATAAACGGAAAACATTGCGTGGCGATTTGTCTGTGTAAAAATAACAAAGCATGTGCATGAGATATTGACAGGCAATCCGACCGCAGTCATTAGAGAATGCGAGACGCTCGCGAGCTCCCCTAGCCTACACTATTACCACAAACCGTAGCTTAAAGAAGGTGTAATGTACACTAATTTTATAAAGAGGGATTATTCCTTGTCTGTAGGACATAAGCTCTAAAACTACTGAATCAATTCAAAAAATAAGTAACAGATAGGTGCATTATTGCTTAATAACATTTAAGCTACTTTTTTTATCCCAGAAAAAGACTTTATCGGGAGCGGATCTAAAGTAAAAGATAGTACATACATACGCACTCACGCCTGTAATCCCCGAAGGGGTAGGCAGAGATGTAACCAGTACACCCACATTTCGCACCTCTGAGTTTTTTAAGTTACGTATGCTTAATTGTTAATTATAGTTTTGATTTACCGGTGAAGGAAACCTGCATATCTGAGAAGTTCTCCATAAGAATCTCGAAGGTATGTGAAGTCTGCTAACCCGCATTAGGCCCGAGTCCAGCAGTAGGACGTATATAATACAGGGCAAATAATGTTACAAGCTCATATGTACTTACAAGAAAAGAAGCTTACCTATAATACAACAATAAAAGAAAACAAATGTAGATGTACACCTATATAATTATGCAGCCGATGGGTTCAGCATTTTTTTCTAGCCAAGGCCGATTTTCGACCGGACCCGTCACGGCATTTAAAAAACAATTAACAATTGCCCATCGACTATTTGCAAACCCCCTTGTTATCTTAATAAATTTAAGAAACTGTACTCTAACGGTCAGAAAACAATCTACTCTTTATAATGAAGAAAAAATCGTAGTTAATCATATACTGTGTGATCTGTCCATACTCGAGCTGTGTCCGCGGCCGGAGCGAGCCGGCCCGTGCCACGCCCGAGGCGATGCGCTCATGACCGCCATTTTTTCAACTCGTAAAAAACTTATGTAGACTTTCAACTTAATATAAGCGTCATAAAAACCACTTTCGGTCGAAAGTATGGACGGTGTTCTTTTAAGTTTTTTGGTAATGGCCAAGAAGAATTTTATGCCTCATTGTGCGGCGAGCTATTATTATTTTTCTCTTTGCGTGAGCGTATATTAGCTTCAATGTTATGATTTGCGGTGTTAGTAGATAAAATAAAAATCCTATGAAATGAGTCGAGGTGGCTTAAAGAGGTATAATGTATCCTTTTTTGCTTGCGATTTATTACTTTTCGTTACATTTACGAGTGATAGAGCCATGCTGTAGACAGTTTGCTATACAGCATGAATGAGCCGGCTCGACCGGGTCGTTACTACTGTCCCACCGAAAACCAACGTAAAGTAGCGGCTGTTAAGCGGCTCAAATCCCCTTCCCCTTCCCAATCACTTAATTATTCCTTTACTTTAAGGTCGGCAACGCGCCCAAGATTCTTATGTTATTGTGAGCGTACATGGGCGGTGGAGAACACTTACTATCAGGTGACCCACTTGCTCATTTACAGGCCAATGCTATAAATAAAAGGTTAATCAGTATTTGTAATGAGTACGTAAATAATATATTTATATTATTTTAAAGATTCAAATGTCATAGAGAGCTCTACGCCTCGCCGCACCGCGCCCGCTGATACTACGTTATTCACATATTTTTTACCGTGCATCACTAAGTAAGTGTTTTGTTTTGTTCTAGGTAAGCTGTGACAAGAAACTTGCAAAATAATATCATTAAAAACATTACTTTTTTTTACCATAAAGATGACTTTTCGATGTGTTCCTACTTTCCAAGCTGTCTCCAACGATAGTAACGCCACCTGGGTGAGTAATCTTGCATTATAACTTATAACGTTATACCACTTATCCATAGATGGCGCTTTATTTTATCAAAAGTATTTTATAATTTTCTCATTCTTAACTTCTATATATATCTAAAATATAGGTTTCTATATGACATTTAATTTTGATTATGAACACTATTTTTAATCTTTGTTTGCAAATCAAAGTCATAAAATTACTGCCATCTATCTGAAACATTGAGAACTATTAAAGGTTTCGCGGTTTATTTGTAGTAATGTGTGCCTCTTGTCACTAGATGGAAGTGCTTACCACTTCTGTTTTGTTAAATATTTTTATAGTATAGACTGTTAAACGAGCGGAGTGGGTCTAAGTGGGTTGAGATTCTGAACGATTATACTTTATTTTATTAAAACTTTATGGTACTTAAACCTCCCCGTTTGGTTAAATAGGAAATACACATATTTTTATTAGTCTGAATCAAAGACTTGTAAAAGTCTTTGGTCTGAATGACGAAACGAGCAGATCACTCGCATGATGTTAACACTACGCCTGTCCATAAACAGATGCAACACCACACATAATGGGACTGCGCCGTCATCCCAAGACATTAAATGTTAAGTCTCATATTGCTCAGTAATTTCACTAGCTTGAATGGCCTTGGAACCGTAACACAACTGTGCATACATACTGCTGTTTAGGAAATAGACAAACCGGTGGTACCAATCCAGACAGTCTCTTACAACGACGGACCACCTAGTCCTAAATATGGAAGTTCTTCCTAATTAATAAGAAACATCACAATTTTTTATTTATTTACCATAATTACATCACAAAGACGCAGTCAGTGAAGACCAACACGCGTTATGTGATTAACAGTGTATTGTGTGCTTAATGACTGCGTACAAGTCATTGACACATGAAGCAGGTACTTGTGTGGCAGTTGTTGACATGTCATGACGGTCAACTGTCGCCCACTGACTTGTTTTTTAATTTTACTCACAGTTGTTACTAGTTAAAACCATAAGCATATTCAGTGGTAAATATTGAAGTTGGAACCAATATTTGACGTTGTGAGTTTTGGTCCAAAGATTTGAATTAAATGCTTCGCATGTTATAACACGCCATAATTTTCTTTATAATGCAATGCGCTGCAAAGACACCCTGTTTGTACGTTGCATCGCGATCGTCCACTGTTTTTATAGCATAGGTCGGAAACGAGCAAGTGGGTCACCCGATGGTAAATGATCTCCACCGCCCATGTACGCCCACAGTACCAAAAGAATCATGGGTGCGTTGCCGACCTTAAAGGAAAAGGATAATTATAGGATTGGGAAGGGAAGGGGATTTGGGCCTCGGGATATCTCACTCACCGTAACAGCAAGCTGCTACTTTACGCCAGTTTTCTGTGAGACAGTGTTAACAACCCGGACGAGCCGGCCCATTCATGCTGTAGACAAAAATGTCTATAGCACTCTAAAGTGGTAGCACTCTAAAACTTTGTGTTAGACGTTAAGAATGTGATCACATATTTCCACTAGCTTTTACACGCATCTCCGCCTACGAGACAACCTTTTGCGGAATAAAAGGTAGCATATATAGTCATAGTCACAGGTCATGGTCTACCTGTGTGTCAAATTTCATTCAAATTCATTTAGCCGTTACGGCGTGACTAATAAACGTTCAAACTCACAAACTTTCATACTTCTAATCTCTTCTAACATTAAAAATAAATAATAGGAACTGCCTCAATGGCGCAGTTGTAATGCGTACGCGATAAGACTGCTGTGCTGAGCTCTCGGGTTCTATCCACGGATCGGGTAAAAGTAATATTGGGGTTTTCTATCACGAAATATCAGCCCTGAGTCTGGAATTTATTTATTTATTTATTTATTTATTTATTTATTGGAGTACCAACAGCATTACAATACAATATGAATAAAGGTAATAAGTAACATATAGCCAATTTAAGGTCCTCACTATTAAACCTTAGTAAGTATAAGTAACAGTATAACGTATGTGGATATCAAAGACTAAGCAACACTCAATAATGATAACTTAGAAGTAACAAAAATTAGTTAGTATAAATTCTGCACAGATCTACGCTGATTAAGCAATTAAAGTGTTCTAGTTAGTATAAAATATTAAAATTTTGAGAAAAAATCACGGCTCAGCACTCTTCTCACAGTCACCAAGTTGGCATCAAAGATATCAAAGTCATGCGATTTACATATTATATTTAGAGTCCTACTTGCTCGCCAGATGAAAGTGTTTTGCCGGTAGTTAGATGATACGAGAGGTAAGTTAAGGGGTGAAAAATTGCGTGTAGTTTTAACTGGTATATTAAATTTAATCTTGGCTAATAATTCAGGACTGTCAATCGAGTTCGACATAATTTTGAGAATGTATATGACATCTGCTATTTCACGTAGTTCATACAGGGGAAGGAGGTGGAAAATTGTGCCCGATATGGCGATAGGCTCGCCCCCTATCACATCATGCGAATAAGCTCGACGAGATGTGGGTGTACTGGTTACACCTCTGCCTATCCCTTCGGAGAATATATGCGTGAGTGCGTATGCATATATGTAAATAATAAGATTGGTATTTCAAATAGGAAGTGGGATTTAAAATACGTAGTCATTGTTAGTATTTCATTTTATTCATCTACAATGCGATAAAATATCGATTAATATCATCATGATTTAGTTCAACTCTAATTCAACTACCATGACACTAGTATTTAAATAACGTAGGGACAGTACATGACTCGGTCTACGTCATTTAATCATCAAGATTTGAATCCAATAAAAAAGTTTTAAAAAAATTCTATAGTCAATTCGGCACACGACGTCACACACCGCGGCCAATAAATCAACTATACGAAATGATTTCACAACTCACACACACATCCAGTTTACACACACTGTTCACGCACACACACTGGTTACAGTCAAACCTGATGCGAGTTGAACAATGTTATAGATTCGCGGCACTGCGAAGAGGAAGTTTGGAAGCTTTCAACCACAGTATATGCGAGATTCGCAGATGTGGCGATGTTCAATTATTGTAGGAGGTTTAGTGGATGAACGGAGGCTTTGAAATGGGACTTTGTTAGCTCAGTTAAATGTATTTTGCATCGAGAGAATTGTTTGTAATGGGATTCGGGACCGATAGCTTTGCGTAGTTCATATTACCAAGATATAGTATTTGTCATACGATGTACGTAGTATATAAATTATATAAAAAAGTGTATTACCAGAATATTAGTTCTACATTATACTTATAGTTCGTAACAACATGCATAATCTTTGACTTGGTTTTATCAGGATTATTTATATATAAGTCACTCATGCGTGTGCATCAAGAGTGGTCTATGTCCAGTAGTTAATAAATACAGGCGGATGATGATGACATTACTCTAATTAAATAAATACTGTAAAACAATAAAAAATATCCATTAATTTTGCATGTACTGTGCACTCCCCGTCTTTATCATGTCTGGAGGCTGTGCGGCGCGCTCGCACCACTCCATGTGATAGCCGCGAGCGACGCGCGCCGCTCACGTGGCTCTACTGCGCTGCCTGCGCCCTGCGCCCACGAGCACGTCGCGACACGCGCCAAAATCACATTTTCAAATTAACCATTCCATTTTCAAATTTAAAATTTTTGATCCCCTACGTGATCCTGCTTTTTTTTAAAAGTGTGCTTGTGCCGTGATTCATTTTCGAATTTAGAACGATAAAAAAGTAAATTATAGCCAGTGCGAATTTCTTACAGTGCAATAACAAAACACAAATCTAAAAAAAATTAAGTTATTACAACTCTATTCAAGTATACCAATAGAGATAATCACGTATCGAATGTGAGGAGCATCAATTTCCTATAACATCAGTAATGACGGGGCAAGTAAACAATAATATTATTTGATGTTGAAATGGGATAGATGTATGCGGCAGAGCGAGAGGTTAGAAAATCATCGATCTAAGAAAATAGAATTCTCATACGAAATGTAATGGCGGTACAATAATCGTGTAAAAGTTCACGATAGTTGCTCAACGTGCGGCGGCAACAATACAAACTGACCAGCGTATGTAGAGCTCGTACAAATCGATTCTGTAATCGAATTCCGGACAAATTAGAGCTCAATCGATATCGGTCAGTTAAAGCGGTCATCTCGCTGATAGATAATGATCTGTCGATGATTTACGCCGTGTTAAACCGACAATGGCACGAGATAACCTCCAGCCGATGCACACAATGTGAACAATTAGATAAGACCATCTCGGGCCAGTATGACTAAAATGAACGGAATCAACCTGCCCGACATGGCCGAACAAAACCTGTCCGTCGACGACATATTTAACGAAAATTTTAATGCGAAAAGAAAGAAAATACTAGAATACGATAATACTAAAACATCTACAGATAATATAACTAAGTTTTCTAATAACAATAATATAGAAAAAGCTGTAGATGCAGCGCAAAATTATAAACGAAAATCTAAAAGTTTCGATGATTACGATATCGATAAGATAGTGCAATCGAATATGATAATTGATAAAGAAACAAGTAAAAGTATCCGACTAGAGTTGCGACATCCGGATACAAATGGACATATTACGGACATTGACGTTAGAACAGATGATATGGATCCTAATAAATACGCTAAAAATAATAATATGAATGAAAGTGATGAGAAAAATGAAGATGGCGACTTTAATATGAATGAAAACGAAGATCCCGAGACTACAGTAAGTAGTAGAAATAGAAGTTTATTTTATTGATAGTAAGTAGTAAACTTAAACTTTTAACACCTCTTTTGAACAGTTAGACTCAGTTCCATACATATACACGCACGCCTGTAATCCGCGAAGGGCTAGGCAGAAGTGTAACCAGTATACCCACATTTCGCCGAGCTTATCCCGTCCCATGGTGTTATAGGGGGCGAACCTATCTACGTACCGGACACAACTCAAGACTTCGGGCTGATACTAAGCATAATGATAGAAAAACCCATTATCACTCTTACTCGATCCGAGGATCGAACCTGTAACTTCAACACAGCAATCGTACCACGTACGCATAACAACTGTGCCACCGAGGCAGTCAGTTCTTTTACAGAACTCAGTTACATCTTTATCCTATTAATACCCTGGGCTTTTGTCCAGGACCCCTGGCTGATCGTTTAATATTATTCTGTTCTAGCCGCTCTACTTGTATTTCTAAAGTTGCGGTAAAAGACAACGAATATAACTGCAAAGTTTACACTTCCGCAGGTCTCTTCGACACAAAAAACAGGCATATTAACTAAAATTAACGTCGTTGATGAGACAATACCGCGCACTTTCATGCTGCTAAAGTCGCCAACTCAAAGAACGTATGTGGGACGCGGTATGCGTCTTCAACATTTGGGGTTACTCAGAGGAAGGTATGCGAATTATGAACCACGTGTACATATTCATGTAAGTTTTAAGTAAGGAGGTTTTATTTCAAATCTTAAGGTAGCCATTCGTTTCAAAGTATGCTTGTTGATTGTGTAAGATCTTATATATCTTATATATTGTTGATTTAAAAAAACTAATATAATAATTGTTCCAATATGCCAAAGATTGTATATGTATTATTGGAGTCGATGACAGTCAATCAAAATTACACCAACTACAAAAATACCTCAGACCTTATCAAATTCATAAAAAGTCATCAAAATTGATCGCCATTTGGCGGAGATATCGCGTAACATACGTTAAAACATACAGTCTAATTAAGAACTGGTTAAAAACAATTCACATTAACCAAGAAATCTACAGAAAATAATTTAGGTTTTTTTTTCTATTGAATAGGCCGGCAACCGATCAAGTGGGTCACCTGATGGTAAGTGATCTCCACCGCCCATGTTCGGCCACAATACTATAATAATCATCATCATGTTGTCGACCTTAAAGGAAAGGGATAATAAGGGATTGGGAATGGGAGGGGAATTTGGGCCTCCGGATATCACACTCACCGTACGAAACGCAGCAGCAAGCTGCTACTTTTAGCCGGTTTTTTGTGAGACAGTGGTAACGACCAGGACGAGCCAGCCCATTCATGCTGTAGACAGAATTGTTTACAGCGTGGCTCTACCACCTTAATAGGTATATTCCTATTATTAGTATATCTAATAAGAGGAAGCCAGATACCAATTAAATTCTAAACTAACTATTATAAATCGTTAATACAAATGTATCACAAACTATCCCGAAGTAATCACAAATAACGGAATCCGGCCACCCAAAAGCATTAACCACACGACACAGAAATTTCAGCACACCTGTGACACACCTGATTTCCCTTTCCGTTACCCTTTGCCTGACTCATTCATCACTTAAATTTTATATTTTTGATGTAAGATTGCTTTTATCGCGGCCGCGGCCCGACGAAATACCAACGAACCTGCTGTATGTTTAATGCAGTTTACTGCGATAAGTATCTTGAGCTGAAAAAAACAAACATACGTGTCGAATTGAGGACTTCTCGGTATTTTTCGTCGATAAAAAAATACTAGTAATGTTTATTAATCATATAGGCAATTTAAATAGCGTTTAGGACAACTCAGTACAAAAATAAAAGATCATTAACGAGAATCATAAATGTTTAAGGGTCGTAGTACAAACCCTCGGTGTGAGAGTTTCAATTGCCGTGCAGGTTTTTTCTTAATTTTTTTGTTTAGGTACGTATATAGATGTTATGCGTAGTCTAAGTATGATAGATAGTAGAAAAAAGAGCCTTACTGGGTTTTGTAGTCCGGCAGCCGAATTGTTCTGCATTTTTACGAGAATCACAATTCCTAAACGAATATCCAAACTTGTAATATATTTTGGTCAATACAATAACCATAAACACGTAATAAAAAATATATTTAGCGCCTCGTGTCGAACGCAGTTAAAAATTAACGTCATATTGAGAAATCATTCATAAAACTTGTCGACATGGGAGAAGTGCTTTTCTATGTTCAAGTCTTTTAGAGGGATAGGCAGGACTGGCACATAAAACAACAAAATCCTGACATTAATTACAAAAACGTCTGTGACTTTTAAATTAGATTAAACTAGCTTTAAAAAAAAAGGTTTCAAACAATAAAAAAGCATTCAAATCAGTCTCTTTCTATGGATGCTACGAAGTCATCGATAGAGACACAGACAGATAAAGGGTCAAACTTATAGCCCTCTTTTTGTTGTAGGTTAATAAAGAATTGAAAAAGTAAGCAATTTGAGTTAGAAACGTCTTACGAGGCATCGGTTAAAATTGTTTAAACACATGTTTACCGTCTTAAATACTAGTTAAAAGAGTTCCTCAGGAATTCAACAAATTTATTTTTAATTTTAATAATTATAAATGAGATGATAGAGCTACACATGCTAATAAAGAAAATCATACTACACAGAACTATTGACTATAAGCACGGCGTTGCTCTGAACTGCGCCCATCACCCAAAGACTAAGGTTGTTAAGTCTCATAAAGCCCAGTAAGGGCCTGGCTTCAATATTCTTCAAACGGAAACACAACAGCGCTTACACATTGCTGCATGGTGTCAGAAATAGAAAAAGCGGTGGTAGCAACCCAGACGACTTCTCGCATACGAGGGACCTCCGACCTACTCGTTTACCGCCTTTTTTGGTATAAAAATCGAGCTTAAGACAAGACCATTCAACATACTACTAGAAAATCAATTGATGAACTTTATAATAAAATTAAAGCTATAGAAATAAAATTCTATAACCGGCCATTTTTCTCACGCATAAATAATATTGTTTATGGTGTCTTTTGGCGGGAGTTTGTCGACCTTTTGCCACGAGTAAATGTGTCACGCTGGTCGGTTGACGGTACAGTTTTTGTCTTCCACACAACCAGTTTACGTTGATCCGCCGACTACGAAACTCAAAATTGCATCATGTGTAATAAGGACAGATATAACTCTTGATTGTATTGATGAATAATCTCCCCAGAGGGGTAGACGTCAGGCAGGCGGCCGGTCGTAATAACTACAAGCCAAATCTTTCTGTAACATGTGTTAAAGCATGTTACGCTGACCCCGCTGCGTGTGGGATAGGGCCAGGTGTTATTGATGGATAACAGCGATGGCTCAACGGGGGGTACGGACTGTCCAGACGAAAGTCGCAGGTTCGAAACCAACCCCAAGAGCATGCACCTCTGACTTTTATAAGTTACGTGTGTATTCATTGTTAATTATCGCTTGCTTTAACGGTAATGGAAACATCTTGAGGAAATCAGCATACTTGAGAAGTTCTCTGTAAAAAACTAAGGCCTAACCTCTCTCATTAAGTAGAGACAGCCCGTGCCCAGCAGAGGGACGTATATAATACAGGGCTAGTATTACGGTATTGCTCTGGTGGCAGTGTACTGAGGTGAAGACATCGGTGAGGTCCTGGATTCAAATCCAAGGTCTAGTAATCATAATTTGTTTTTGAGGTTTTCGTATACACCACGCATTAATTACGTGGCAATAATTACAGGGCATTATGAGACTTAACATCTTCAAACAACATCTTTGTCCCAGGATGACGAGCGCAGTGCAGTGCCACGCAGTGCTTTGTAATCCAAAGTTCATATTTATTATTCAGTTATCTCTATTGTATTTGATATATTGACAGTTCCAAACAAAGTAATCATTTGTAAAGTGGGTAGATATTTCTTAACATTTTTGAAACAGGTTTGGTGAATAGAGTATAGTTGCACCGGTGCCTACCCCTGTGAGGATAAAGGCGTGAGCTTTCACTGGCTTCAATGTCCTTCAAACCGGAATACAATAGTGCTTACACACTGTTACTTGGCGGCAGCAATTGACAAAGCGGTGGTACCAACGCAAACATCCTCTCGCATATGAGGGACCTACCGCCTTTTAAAGTTGTTGCCCCACTTACACTCCTATAGCATCAAATATATACAGAATCTTATTAAGAGAAGTATGTATTGTGTTCTTAAATTCATAAAATAAAATATATAAATAATACTAGCCCTGTATTATATACGTACCACTGCTGGGCACGGCCTTCCTCTATTGAATGAGAGGGGTTGGGTCTTAGTCCACCACGCTGGTCTAATGTGGCTTGGCAGACTTCACATACCTTCGAAATTCTTATGAAGAACTTCTCAGGTATACAGGTTTCCTCACGATGTTTCCTTCACCGTTAAAGCAAGTGATAATTAACAATTAATACACACATAACTCAGAAAAGTCAGAGGTGTATGCACTTGGGGCTGGTTTCGAACCTGCAACTTTCGTCTCGACAGTCCATACCACTTCCCGCTGAGCTATCACTGCTAAAATTAAATTAAATTCATACACTTAATAAATAATACGACATTAAAACCAAATATTTAACTCAATCTATATAAAATATTACATCAAAAATCTTTGATAAATTGTAGAATGTAAACAATAGAACAATGATATCTAAAATACATTTATATTTGCTATGGTCGCAACGTTTACAAAAATGATAGAGTTGAGTGATAAAAATAATGAACATTATGTTACATCTTTAAAAAATCGGAGCTTCATGGCTATAGGAAAAGAGAAGTTAAAAAAAATATGTAAAGTTTTGACCCCATTGTAGTATTGAAAAAAGTGCATGACAAAAGCTATGATTGTCTTTAGATCCACAGTATCCCGATGGAGTAATCGAATCCGCGACTTCCGGTTTCTGAACCGGACACATTACTTGTCTCGCACATATCATATTGCAAGGTTAATAAAAACTTTTTAACAAATAGGTAATAAAACTGACTTAGTCTCAAAGAAAAAAATAGTATTTTTTAAGATATTAGTTTGCTATTTTTTGCTATACCATAATCAAAATCAGTGCATCAATGTGTTTTAGTCCTTCATCCCCGATGAACCCCTTTAGGGGTGGAATTATTTCTTCAAATATGAATGGGACCACCACTGTAGTAAACTCTATCGAATACATAAAAGAATCATCCAAATCGGGCCACATTTAGCGGAGTTATACGTGACCATATATAAATATATATATAATATATATACAGAAAAGTATTTTTGGAGCGGTTAAAAGTCTCATATCGAAAGTTCACAATACTCTCTTAAGGTTAATATAAAAACACCAATAAATTAAATTGGAAAATGTCACAACCAATAAAACAATAAGCAATTTACCGTATGAGTACATACATAAATACATACACACTCACGCCTGTAATCCCCGAAGTGGCAGGCAGAGGAGTAACCATTACACCCACATTTACCCGAGCGTATCTCCGTTCCATGATGTGATAGAGGGCGAGCCTATCGCCATACCGGGCACATATTTCAGACTCCGTGCTGATACTGAGCTTTTCGTAATAGAAAAACCCAATATCACTTTTACCCGACTTGGGGACTGAGCCCGCAACCTCAGCGTCAGCCTCAGGCGTAACGCGTACGCATTACAACTGCGCCACCGAGGCAGTGCAAATTTGTCTACCGTATAAATAAAGCTTCAGTCTACAGGTCAAGCTAAACTGGTCTCATAGGCACTCGCCCACGCACGCACGACTCGTTTCGCAATACAAGTAATTGACGCTACCGAGACACGAGTGCTAATCTTATTTTGAACCGACTTAAAAAAGGAAGTTTTCAATTCGTATATATTTTGTTTTAACCGACGAAAAAACAGAGGTTTTAAATTTGTCTGTAGTTTTATGTATTTTCATGCATTTCTGCCAAGTGATGATTAGTTTTGACGCAGTATGAGAGAAAATGAGGAACTCCTCAACGGAAAACAGCATACGCACCGCGATTCGGATATGAAGGCGGTTTTCTCAAGTTTTTTTTGCCTCGGTAGCGAAATTGTTATGCGTACGCGTTACGACTGAGGCACACGCTGAGGTCTAGGGTTCGATCCCAGGGTCGGGTAAAAGTGATATTGGATTTTCCCAGAGTCTGGAATTTTGCCCGGTATGGCGATAGGCTCACTCCTTATCACATCATGAGACGGAGACACGCTCGGCGAAATGTGGGTGTACTGGTTACACCTTTGCCTACCTCTTCGGGAATAACAGGCGTGGGTGCGTATGTATGTATGTATTTTTTTAATTATTTATCAATATTACAAATACTCTCTAAAAATAATACACATTAAGCCTCACCTGCACGCGGTACACTCTGATGGTGAACGGATGAGGCAATGGCGAAACTTGGTTCCACTTGGAAATTTGTGCAAAGGTAGGTGGGGCCCTACAAACGGTTATAGGCTACTTTTTATCCCGGAAAAGGCAGTTCACGCGGGCGGAGCCGCGAGCAAAAGCTAACTCATTAATAAATGTGTTTAAGCTTCGTATACATTATCCATCTTTAGGTCCGTCTGTTCAAAAAGAGTATAAAACCTTTACGCATTATCTTATTTCCTTTTAAGGCAGTACATGACGCCATTTTGTCTGTAGTTAATGTTTATTTTAATTTGCATGCTTTTGACATTATCGAGTTTTCTATTAACCTGAATGACGAAACGAGCAGGTCGCTCGCATAATGGTAAGCGCCACGTCTGCCCTTGTTCAGACACACCATACAAAACTTTGAACTACAAAGCACTGCATGGCACTGGACTGCGTTCATCATCCCAAGACAAAAGTTGTTAAATCTCATAATGCTAAGTAATTTCACTGGTTTCACACACTGCTGTTTGGTGGTAGAAATAAATAAAATCGTTGGTACCAACGCAGACGTACAGAACAGAAAGTAATTTAATTAATTTTGTTTTTTTTTTATAGCATCGGCCTAACTAATAACTTTAAAAGTTATATTTATAATTTTCATTGTTATTATTCTGTGTATCCATTGTAATTGTTTGCGATTGCAAAAATCGACAATTATAATTTGTAGTTTCATTAGGAGTGGTTTAGACGTTTGTAACCGGGTTTCTTTAAGGGGTAGTGTACAAAGTTAATGCTACCATCTGGTTCAGAGTGCGTGTCGGCTTCTGTCACGCGGCCGAGACACGAGTTTATCATTTAATTGGACCTCGCCGAATTAAAGTTTCGTAATAACCTTCTGTATTAAAGGCAACACACACTTTGAACTTGAGACATTTGTTTAGAGTAGCGATAGAAATACTGCTCCGGCCACAGTTATTTTTAACCGACTTCAAAAAAGGAGGAGGTTCTCAAATCGGCGTGTGTTTTTTTTTGTCGACTCGTTTTCTCGATCTACCTCTACATATCTACCGAAGCTAATATGCCCGGTATTTTTGACTCGAGAAAATTTTGTTGTCTCATTTTATTGTGCTATCTCTATATGTCTGTCACTCACTCTATGTCGTGGGGTAAATTTATGGTAGACTAGTCAATATTGACAAAGCTTTCTCTCTCGCGCAAGATATCTCAAAACCGACGTGAAGTAACTTGTTGTTGCATTTCCTACGGTGAGTGAGATATCCGCAGGTCTAAATCCCCCCTCTCCTAATTCCTTACTAATCCGTCACGCGTCCATATTTCTTCTAGTGTTATAGGCGTTCATGGCTGGTGGAGATCACTTAGCATCAGGTGACCCACTTGCTCGTTTGGTGACCACTGCTATAAAAAAATAGGAAAGGATTTGAGGTCTTATTTTCATGTTATAAATCGTAATTTTGATTTGAATGACTATTTTCAAGTGAATGTAGAGTTCATGTAGAGTCACTGTTGGTGGGAAGCCTCAGGGTCAAACAAAACGACAGAATTTAGGATCACAAAGACGTGCATTTATGACTTTATACAATTAGTCACTGAGCGTCGACAGACAATCGATGCGGTGCGAGCGTACTGTACCTACCTATATACGTACTTATACTATACAAGATAAGGTGCGGTACGACCTATGTATAGCCATAGACACATAGAAATAGAAAACTAGACACAATCTCGCAACTTCGTATAATATCAATAGTCACAAAATAAAGAATAAACCTTTTATGCGATTGATGCGATGCGATTATGTCGCCCTGGTAAGGATGCACAAAGGACGGTTATATTAACAAATAAAATAAATGTTAAAAAGGTACATATTACATTAATCCACAGTGATAAAATTATACAGACCTGAAACACAAGCGTCAATACTTCAAGGATTTATATTTTATTAAGATATATGTTGTGCATTACTTAATGGTGGTTCAATTTTAAAAAATAACTAACGCCACGTGCGTTATTGAAACCTTGTAAAGTTTAATTTGCAAAATTATTGGTAATCTATTTACAAATTAAATTGTACCAAGTTAACATATTTCGTGTGTTACAACACACAAATTTCGTCAGTGTCGTTACGCGTACATACATACATAACTTATTCTCGTTTATACTTATAGAAAGTTGCTCCCAGATCGACCACGGTGTCAACATTGCCCAACACACCCACCATCTTGCGGCTGCGGGCTGCCGTCTGAATGATTATACTTTTTTTTACTACGTACTCTTTGTATGTGTAAAGGTAAAAAGTCATTCAGCCAACGGTAAAGTTAAGTTGGTGCAATAAATACGTTTGATTTAGTTTAATCTGAATATTTTTCGGCCACCTCGTTGATGGTAATGTGCGCCTTGAATTGTATTGTTTTGGGGTCATTTCCCAAGTGGTGCACAGTGAAATACTTTTATTCAAATTAGCCCAATTAATATATCACGTTGCTTTAAGTGCCATTTAACTTCTTTATTAGAAACTGAATAACGAAACTAACAGGTTGCTCGCCTTGTAGTAAGCGCCACGCCTGCCAATAAACAGAAGTAACACACTTTGGATTACAAAGCACTGCAGGGTACTGGACTACACTCGTCACCCCAAGACATAATATGTTAAGTTTTATAATGCCCAGTAATTTCACTGACTTCAATATCCTTCAAAACAAAACAATGTTAAGCATTGCTGCTTGGCGACAGAAATAGATAACGTGATGGCACCTACCCAGAACGCCTCTCGCATATGAGGAACCTACCACCTAATAAATCGATTAGGATTCAAGCCAAACGGATCCAAGTACCCACTAAGGAACTTCAAAATCCGCATAATCGAAAATACTCTATTTTAATTGCTCAATGAAATAAATGCACAGAAAATCATATATATATTTTTTCCCCGACAAAAAACATGTTAATCACGAATTTCGAAAAAGGAACGCAATGAAGAAAGCAAATGCGCGTCGGACGTATGGTCGGGGCGCGGGATCGTTCCGTTATGTTCTCAGAAACGCGTGATTGATTCCACGCGGCCGCCCATTGTGGTCAGCTGTTTGTACTGCTGATGGGCCGGCTCGCACGACTTCCACCTTTGTGCTCCATGTATGAAATCCCATAGATTATTACGTAATTGTCAGGAGTTGATCAATCCTAGATCTGAAATGATGTAACGTTTACGTAACATGTTTATCTGCTGAAAAGACTCTTATCGTACACAAAGTAAATTTTAAACGACATAATATTTAAATCAACAATGCTATTTGTTACTTATAAGCTTTTAGAAGAGTTTTGGTGGGAATTCTGACAGTACGGCCGGTTGCTTATTTTATTTATTGCTTAAACTAGTTTAAAGTAGTGTAAAAATAGTGCGGGTTTGCCCAATATACATCAACACAATGAACAGTGCAAGGAAACTTTGAAATGTGTGAACTTGGGGGATTTCATCGGAGCATGTCGAGCCCTTGTTTGATCCGCTTCGAGAAAATCATCTATGAAGCATCATACTGGAAGGAATTGACTCTGACAAAACTTTGAAATCGGCTACACCAGTGTTTCATCGTTCTTGTGAATACTTGAAAATATATCACATCATGGGACGAAGATAAGCTCGGCGAAACGTGGGTGCATTGGTTGCACATTTGCCTACCCCTTCGGGTATATAGGTGTGGGCTTATATTTTCAACATGTTAATAACGGTTTACGTTAATGTAAATAAAAAAATATTGCAACTAAGTCTTCAAGTGTCAGATACAACCTAATTTTGGGGACGTTTATTTTTGTCCTTATAATTATTACGGCCGTTAGCTGTGATTTATTATTGTAACAATAAAATTGAAATAGAAATTTGCCCTAATTAAATGCGTTTAAAACTATCAACATTATTTTTGTCGACAATTTATTTTAATTATATTCAAACATAAAAACTGCCTCGGTGGCGCAGTTGTAATGCGTACGCGTTACGATTGAGGTCAACGCTGAGGTCTCGGGTTCGATCCCCGGGTCGGGTAAAGTGGTATTGGGTTTTTCTATTTCGAAATGCTCAGTATCAGCCCGGAGTCTGGAATTTGTGCCCGGTATGGCGATAGGCTCGCCCCCTATCACATAAGGGACAGAAATTCGCTCGGCGAAATGTGGGTGTACTGGTTACACCTCTGCCTACCCTTTCGGGGATTACAGGCGTGAGTGCGTATGTATGTACGTATGTATGTAAAAATATATAATACCTAATATTCCTCTTTACAAAGCATTCAAGTTCACAAGATTTTAATTATTTTTTCAATCACAATAGCATGTTGTAAAGCACATTCGAAAATCGAATGAACAAATTCGAATTAAGAACGTCATTAGCCGAATAGAATTCATATTTCCGGTCGAGAGGCTAGCAACACTCTGGCACCCCGCCATCTTGCCCGAGGCGATACTGCCAATCGGCGCGTTCGCATTCAAAAAAACGTTTTACACAATGCATTTTATTTTTTTCTAATCGTACGAGCCGTTTTATTACATCTGTAATTGGACATTGCTTGTAATTTTCGAGGCGGTACTTATTAGATGAGAAAAAATAACTTGTAGGAAATAACGCAATCTAGCTAATTTTACGGTGTTCATTATTTGAGAATAAATTAATTAGATATTTAAATCAAATTAATTTGAGCCGTTTCCTAAGAAACTATTAAATACGGTAATGACTCGATATATTATGTACTAGTAAAGATAGAACTTCTGCATTGCCCTGATAAATTGCTGTCTACTAAATGAATAGGTTATTAAACTACAAAACTAATCAACACATTGCTAGTATGATGTATAAAATGTCCAGATTCCAGTATTCCTATGTATTCCAGTATGCCTCCTTACATACCAAATCTTGACGAAAGTCGACTTATGTACGGCCGGTATTAATATTCTATTTACAGATAGATTTGCATATATCTATAGTAATTTGGCAGAGAATTCCATAGAAAATAAGTATGTCAAAAATTTACTGTTAGTAAGTAAATCTCTCCATGAATATAATAATACCCCCTTGACCCTACACTAGATATAAAAAAATGTATCGTGGGTCTCAGGAATTACGGGCCCACAACACATAGACCCGAAACAAATATTTGTGAATCACACAAACATGCGGGAATCGATCCCGCGGCTTCACGTTTCACAGTTGCATGTATAATAATATTAAAACGGACCGATAAACTAGCAAACTAAGTTACTAGAGAGCCCGTATATTGAAATGTGATGTATAATAAAAACATATATGTCTGTTTATATTTTGTATCGCTGCAGGGTGTTTTAGATACAATCCCCTAAGGGTTGTGAGCGACTAAACAACGGATATTGATGATTTAAAACAAATTTGCACTAGTTGGGGTAAACGGCATCCAAACATACCGTACGTAGGGTATCCTGCCGATACTGGCCATTCGGGATACGGGTGCTGATATATTTTGTTACCCACAACATAATCAGTAAATATCTGTTTTTCAACAACTTGGATAGCAAAACCTGCTTATTCCGGGTTCTGTAATGAGTATTTCGGCATAATAAAAAATCCGGGAAACCTCAACAAAAAAAAACCCATATACAAAAAACAAATTTCATATTCAGTCCGGTTCACCAGAAATGACGCGTGAAATCAATCATCGCACCACTCAGTTTTGCGTGCCTTATGATCCCAAATTGATTGGTGGCGCGCAGCATTTCGATTATTTATGATTTCTACCGATTTAATCATGGGTCCCCCCCATTACAATATAATAAAAAATCGATATCATCCACCACCAGTTAATAAATAGGTAATCCATTTTTAACATTCATACACTATGTCTATGAGGCACAATAAGTGAAACGAAGTGTGTCAGGTACATAGTGATGTGGCGACACAGTCGAGCGCTCACCAATCGCGCGATCGCCATGCCTGCCTACTAATTAACGTCGCCCGAGGGTGGGGCAAAACTTTACTCGTACAACTCGAATGGTTATGGGGGTATCGACTTGGTAGTGAGTGAGAAATTAAAAAAATTGTATTATATGAACAATTACTGCGACATATTTATAAAGGTCTACAAAAAGGAAACCGCTTCTTCAAAACTATTGCATTTTTGCTATTAAATAGTGTGCCTGTCTTTAGTAGGTATACACCCACGATTAACCGCGGATATACAATCATAATGCTTTTCATACAAGTGTCTAACGTTACTTAACACCCACATAATATTTCGAGACATCTCAATGACACGGCGCCATCCATCTTAAGTGTATTTGTAGCAAAATATATTATTTCCCACGGATATGAAAAGAAAAAACGCAATCTGTGCTATCTTGACCTGTGAATGTGTCAATAATTATGACAAGTATAAGACTGACTTCAAGTGACGACACCCACGCATTATATTTAAGATTTTCGATTTTACAGAGTTAAATTTGTTACTCTTGACTATCCTGCTTATGATTACAGTGTGTTATACCATACTTAAGTTTACAACATATACATACTTACAAACTAATCAATCAAATAAAGCATATATCTCGGCTTTAAAATTAAACTTCTATTAGTGCTATCGTCATTTTGTATCCCAATAAAATTGATACTTTCAATTTTTTTTCTACACTCGGTAATATTGTTTTGTGCATATAACCCGTAAATGTCCAAACCCAAAATTAAAAATGCTACGTTAACTTAACTAATAGTAGTGGTGTTAGCGTAAAAGGGCGCTCATTCACTAAGGTGGACATACACCCGGGGCACAGGGCGGCGCGCCCGCCCTCCGGCAGTAAGCCGCGAGCGACCGGCCCGATCGTACACACATCACTATTTTTGCGCGTTTAATGTACTATCCGGTCGATTATTTCGCCATTCGAAATTAGAATTTTAAAATAATATTTTCCCGCGATTTGAATTAGTTTTAGTTTCAGATATAAAAAATCGATGTTACTCGGGTATTAGTATCGAATCTAAAAAACAATTAATAGAGAATACGTAAACCTAATAAATTAAATTACAGGATAGCGCGTTTTGTCGATGGTTTTTGTCAGTGCTGATTAGTTTAAAAATGTACTTATAAGAAGTTAACGTAAATACTCGTTTTATTTTCAAGTGAGCTATTTTTATCGTCTTACTGGTGGCAGCATTCTTAGGCTGAAAATCTGTGAGGTCCTGGTTTCAAATCCAACCTGGGATAATCATAATTTATGTTTGAGTTTTCGATTGAAAACACATGATTGCTCGGGATAGGAATTTTTGGCCGATATGGTGATAGGTTCCTATCTATCATGGGATGGAAATAAGCTTGTTAAACAGCGGGTACACTATTGTATCTCTGCGTAACTCTTCGGAGATATAGGTTGGACTAGCGTATGTTATTATAGCAAATGTTTTAGAAGAAAAAAACGGGGTGGGCGATGGGAATTATACTGCGTAAGAAACTCTACATATTATTATTCTCTAGGTGCTTTATATTTTTATTATATTCATACAAAATGGCCCCCTATATTGTCTGTAATTATAACCGTTTATAATTAACCAATTGACATTCTCAGACAAACACTTTTTTGACAGCTCCGTGGCGCAGCGGGCGAGTAGCCAGCTGCGAAACGAGAGGCCGTGGGTTCGATTCCCACACCGAGATAATGTTTGTGTGATCCATAAATATTGGTCTCGGGTCTGGGTGTTGTGGGACCGCAAGTTCCTCGTAGTTCCTGATATCCATGATACAGGTTAACCTAGTGTGGGGTCAGGACTATGTGTGTGACTGTTGGGTGTATTTATATTTATATAATTATTTTTCACAGTGGTTGTAATTTATTTAACGGAAACACGAGAGATATTAAAAAGAGTTAATATAAACTTAATTATTACCCATTATTTATTTATTTATTTTACACTTCATATACAATGTAAAAAGGCGGACTTAATGCCAAAGACATTCTCTACCAGTCAACCTTAGGGTGATGCAGAGATGAACAAAGTAGGTGCAAAAAAGGAAGATACAAAATATAAAAATATGACATAATATGTACAATGCCGAATAAAAATATAAACATACAAAAATATAAAATAAATACAATACAATATATAAATATTATTATATATGATATGTAGGAGAAACTAATGTGATTCTGCCAATCCGTCCAACAATAGTTGACGAACTCTCAATTTGAAAGCCACTCGTGTGGTGCACGACCTGATTTCCAGTGGTGATGATTTCCATTATAAATTCTAAATTTTCCATCCATATTATAAATTCGAAAGTAACTCTGTATGTCTGTCTGTTACATTTTCACTGCTAAACGGCTGAGCGGATTTTAATGAAATTTTGTAAAGAAATATGTCCTGGAAAAAGAAATGTTGTCCGGGAAGACATTCACTCGGACGGAGCCGCGAACAAAAGCTTGTAAAAAAACTTCAATGCCGGATATTAGACAATTAAGTAGCTCTGTACACAAATATATAGTTTTAGAGTTCGGTTTTATATTAATTTCCCGCTTGGCTCGATCTAGAAAAAAAGATCAATCCATATTTTATGTACGTTTCAGATCCTATGGGCTTAACATTTATGCAGCGCGAGATAATTATGAAGGGTTGTTTTGACGCGAAAACCAGTTTTATCTGGTAATCTCTATATGTCTATCGAAGCTAACATGGTAGCTTAAAATAGTCGACTCCTTATGTCAAAAGTAGAGATAAAGAAGAGATAACGTAGAGAAAATAATATTTTCAACCCCTCTTTGTTATTTTATCTACGTACCCTAACATGACGACGTAATTTTATCGAATGTTGACATTTTTACGCGAGATATTGGTCGTCGATATTTATCTCGTGAGCGAGATATGTCGTGTTGCATGTGCTAAGCATTATTTATATTTAAAAAAGAGCCTAATTAATACTACTATTGTATAAATTTGTTATATTCATTAAACCAGTTAATGATATCAGTATTTTCCAGAAAGCTTTCTTTATCGTGTCGATAATTCAAATATCTTTGGCCCTGTATTCAGCAACTACCACTCCAATAAGAGAAGCCTTAACTATAGCTATATAATTGAGAAATAAATATTTAATCGATTCATTTTTAAACAAACATACGCACTCACGCCAGTAATCCCCGAAGGGGTAGGCAGAGGCGTAACTAGTACACCCACAATTCACCGGGCGTATCTCCGTTACATAATGTGATAGGGGGCGAGCCTATCGCCATACCGGGCACAATTCCAGACTCCGGACTGATACTAAGCATGTCGTAATAGAATAACCCAATATCACATTTACCCGCCCAGGGGATCGAACCCGAGACCCCAGCGTCAGCCTCAGTCGTAACGCGAACGCATTACAACTGCGCCACCAAGGCAGTCATTTTTAAACAAAAACGCAAATATTTATTATTATTTATTAACATTAAAATTAAATTAAATAGGTACTTACCTAGTTTACAAAAAATCATTGATCCATAACATTATGTACCCATATCAGTTCATTATTTTTGTTACAGTTTCTAAAACGTTTTCATATTGAATATTCTCTTTATAGACCGATAATAAATTAATAACAATTAATTAGATTGATAGTAAAACGGAATGCCCCACTAAAACGTTCCGTTAACGAACGTCCATAACTCCATAGAGTATTGAATAGAGCTATACGTTTATATACAGTAACCATTTTAATTCACCGATGTAAATTAATTTAATCGGTTTCATTTGCAAATAAAATTGAGATTTAGTGATGGGTTTGTTCTGTCTATTTCGATAAATGACAGATACATAGGTAGATGATGTCATTTGTTTTTATTTAGGTTTCTACGAATTGCTTACAGGATTAGGTATTAATTATGTATACAAAAAACGCGTCGCATTGAGAATCGACTCCGTTTTTTCGTCGGTTAAAAATATAAGAAAAGCATATAAAAAAGACAATAAAATTGAAAACATATAAAACTAACAACATGACGTATGTGTCCTTAGCATAAGCAGATACTTGTAGAGCTACGCGTAAAGATAGAGTTCTATACATTTTGAAGATAAAACATTGAAATTAAAAAAACATGATGTAGACAACATATTATTACTATTGTATGAATCAGTCGAAAATTAAATCGCAATATTGAAATAATGTTATCACGCATCTATTATATAGTTTATATAATTTATAATTTATTTTAACCTTATACATTTATTTCCATCTTACCCGAAAGCAATGTACACCAACTACGGTCCACGGATAACACATATAATTTCGTATTGTGTGTACTCGCTTACCAAGATTATATGCCAAATTCAACGTAACGCGCCAATGTGCTCTACGTTTATGTAGTAAATATTATGTAAGACGCTTGGTACCTATACATATCGCCGTATATACCATATCTACTATATTATTCATATTCTGTGATACCAATTAAGCATGAAAATTGTACATAGTTGCTCGTCTATAATTTAGGGTCAGCTTAATCGAAATACATCACAAACGCGCCTATCCGTAATCTGTCATACATCGACACGCGTCCAACACTCGGGTAATAAATAAAAACTCCGGTAGTCTGGCCACTGGCTCAACGCAATTTAAAAAGCAATCACTAACCGATTGTGGCCACAATCGGCAGCCATTTAAGGGACCGGTAATTATCGATACATCGTCTTAAATTTACATATCAGCTTTTTCAAATTTCGCTTTCACCACACTACTGGCTGTTGTGAATGATTCGTTTTGGTGGTAAAATTATAAAGCTAGTTTGTTTATGGTAGTTACAGTTTTTTAACATGGTTCTTAATTTGAATCGGTGATTTTTGTAGATTAATACCCAATTTAACGTCTATAATGATTAATGCTGGAAAAATAGTTTAAAGTGATTAATAAATTATATAATTTAAAACGTGAGTGTTTTTGTGAAGTGTGTAAAAATAAGCCGTGGCGCTGGCGTACGTGGATTTATCCAGTGTGATCGAGGTGCAGGTAATAACTAATAACCATTTAAAAAAACTACAAAAATAAACTCTCCGGCGGGGAATCGAACCCCGGTCTCCCGCGTGACAGGCGGGGATACTGACCACTATACTACCGAAGACTTATTTCATGGAATCGAATTTACTGATATGTTTACAATTTCACAGATAATAGAATCTAAAAAAATATATGAAACAGTATGTAAAAAAGCATGTCCATACTGTCATGATGATAGTTCTACGACTGAAATTGACTCGGGTTCGATCCCCGGGGTGGTTATTATAATAATCGTTTATTATCTTTAACAAAATATTTGTGTTATAATGCTTGATGGCTGGAGCCTCCTTTAGGTAAAAGATGGTAAAAGTAATATTGGGATTTTCAATCACGAAATGCTCAGTATCAGCTCGGTGGGTGGGTGTACTGGTTACACATCTGCCTACCCCATCGGGGTTTACAGGCGTGAGTGCGTATGTTATATTTCTCATCAATAGTTATCTCTTTCGTATGATATGTCGTGTTGCATATGACAGCCTCCGTGGCGCAGTAGTCGGCGGCGAAGCGTGAGGCCTTGGATTCGATTGCCCGCATCGAGACAAATGTTTGTGTGAGCAACAAATATTTGTTTCGGGTCTGTGTGTTGTGGGACCGCAAGTCCCTCCTAGTTCTTGATACCTAGGTTACACTTGATACGGGTTAACCTAGTGTGGGGTCAGGAGGCCAATTCTCGTAATTTTAAATGTTCATAATATCATTCCGATCTAGTCTCAGCGTCAAGAAAGTTGCAAATGGCATTCTCTTAAACCAATAATTTAATCAACGTCAAATGCACCTAGCATTAGCAGTAGCATTATACCATTTGGCTTCAGTCACATTTTATTCTACATTCAATCTCATTACGATCTATGTTCACATTTGACGTTGATTATTGGTTTAAGAGAATGCCATTTGCAACTTTCTTGACGCTGAGACTAGATCGAAATGATATTTTGAACATTTAAAATTACGAGAATTGCCCTACTGGACTATGTGTGTGACTGTTAGGTGTAATATTATTATATGCTAAGCTCCCTAGTGTATACTTGTAGACATAAAAAATATTCTCATTGTCCGAATTTATAGTGGGTTCTGAGCGTGCATTGACATTGACTTATTATTTGAGTAATGAACGACAGGTCGGGGTTCATTTTTTGCATTGAGACTATCATGTGGCATTTGCTGTTGTGGCACCATTAAAATGTGATATTAGATCTCTAAGAGACATGTTTTTTTTTATAAATACGTCCTGCAGGTTGGCAGTCTTCATATACTTTCGAAATTCTAATAGAAAACTTCTCAGTCATACGATTCCTTACAATATTTTCTTCACCGTTCAAGCAAGCGATAATTAACAATGATTACGCATGTAACTTAGATAAGTCAGAGGTGCATACTCTTGGGACTGGTTTCGAACCTGCGACTTCACTTTCGTGACTTCGACGTCTCGGCAGTCTGTACCACTCCCGGCTGAACTATCACTGTGTGTATTCATTGTAAATTATGGCTTGCGAAGGAAAACAACGGGAGGAAACCTGAATACCGTACGACGGTAAGTTAAGTGTCAACCTGGACAGATCAGCGTGGTAGATATTTTTTATAGCATAGGCCGGCAAACGAGCAAATGGGTTACCTGATGGTAAGTGATCTCCACCGCCCATGTACGCCCACAATACAACAACAAAAATGGGCGCGTTGCCGACCTTAAAGGAAAGCGATATTTAAGGGATTGGGAAGGGGAGGGGGATATGGGCCTTCGGATATCTCACTCACCGAACGAAACGCAGCAGCAAGCTGCTACTTTAGGTCGGTTTGTGAGACAGTGGTAACAACCCGGACGAGCCGCCCCATTCATGCTTTAGACAAAAGTGTCTGCAGCGTAGCTCTGCCACTCATAGTCCTAATCTCTCTTAGTAGTAGGGGAAAACGGTGCTCAGCAGTGAAACAGTTTAATACAGATAATAATAATATAATAAATAACTAATAATAAATAAAACTTAACATCTTATGTCTCGGGATGACGAGCGCAGTTCAGTATCATGCAGTGTTCTGTAATCTAGAGTTCTGTGTGACGTTGCTTTTGTTAATGGGCAGGCGTGATGCTTAACACCAGGCGAGCGACCTGCTCGTCTCGTCATTCAAGCAAATAAAAAGAAACACCCAACAGTCACATACATAGCCCTGACCCCATAGTTAGATACGAGTCTTGTGTCGTGGGTATCAGGAACTACGGGAAACTTCGGTCTAACGACACCCAGACCCGAAACAAGTATTTGTAGATCAGACAAATATTTGTCTCGGTTTAAGGCCTCACGTTTCACAGTCGGCTACTCGCCTACTGCACCACGGAGTCTGTCAATAATAATAAAGATGTCTACTTTTATTTCTTTCTGTTTGGCATTATCCCGGCTTAATGCCAGGTCGACCATAATGATTTGACGGTGGATTATGTAGGGCGACCCGCCGTCTTACCGTCACAATTCGCACGGGAGCCAAGTTTCGCCATTGTCTCTTTCCTTAATCAGCAGAGTGTACCACGAGCAGGTGAAGTTGGCTTTATTTTATTTCTTTATTTATTTAAGACGCAAAAAAGAGTACAATCAATACATCAGTACAGCTTTATAACTATACAATCATTAAAAACAGATTGTATTCCAAAACATGCGACCTTATAATAAAGTGCGGACTAGGATATTAGAAAGCTAATAATACACAGTACATCCAAACAGATAGTCAAATTCTGGATAACTTAAGCTTAGTTACATATTGTGATACAATATATATTTTCAACATCTTTGAGCCTAAGATGTTGGTAGGCCACATACACATACACTCCAAGTGTATTTAGTGTCTACACTTATGACGACCCATTTTTTTTGTTTAAATTGCACCAACGTTAACCAGACCATCGAAATCATAAGCCATACCATCCATTAGGCATCCAAAAACAAATATGAAGGACCTACACACCTTACGTGAACCAATAATCTCATTGTGTCACCGGAATCGAACCCGCGCTATCACAAAACGCAATTACACTCCGACATATCAGATAACATGTTAATAGTATAAAAAAGCCTCATTAGAAACACATTCTTAATATACCAACAGTTAATTACAAATATAATAAAGAGAAAGTCACATACGCACAAAATATCTAAACGCCTCATTGCTCTAGTTTTAAGTGGTAGAGCCATGCTGTAGACAGTTTTGTCTACAGTATTAATGGGCCGGCTCAACTGGATTGTTGCTGTATCACAGAAAACCGACTTGAAGTAGCAGCTTACTGTTGTGAGTGGTGGTGAATGAGATATCCGGAGGCGCAAGTCGTCCTCTCCTTCCCAATTCGCTAATTATTCCTTTCCTTTAAGGTGGGTAATACACCCGTGATTCTTAAGTAATTTGGATCATCACCATTAACATCAGATGACATGCTTGCTCGATTATTAGGCTCTCCAAAAAATCTATAAAAATCATTTATATTGAAATGAAACTAGTTTATACGGATTTTATCGCGGTTTTATTTTTCATTTTAGTCCCGACGTTTCGAAAGCCTTTAAGCCTTCTGCGTTAATCGGACTAGTGTACTAACTTTTTTAAATAATTAAAAAATAAATGTATAATTTTAAAATGAAGGTAGGCAATGTAATATTAACTTTTCGAGATGACCTCTGACACCTCAGTCTCTCCCGTGACCATGAAGGCTGAAAAGCTTTCGAAACGTCGGGACTAAAATAAACATTAAACCGCGATAAAATCCGTATAAACTAGTTTTATTTCAATGTGTAATATTCGCGTAAACCTAAGAAATCACTAAATCATTTATACTTAGGTTGATAAACTATGAGGTCCAGTGTTCAAAATCTAAGGTCGAGCTATCACAATTTGTCTGAGATTTCGATTCAAAACATCACACATGAGTTACCCGGGATTGGAATAACCGACATAGGGCTATGCTCGGCACCTATACATCATGGGATAGAAGAATCTCGGCGAAGCGTGGTTGAACTAATTGGACCTCTACCTACCCCTTCGGTGATACAGGCGTGAGTTTAGTATGTATTACAGAGAAAGTCACATAGCAACCACAAAACTTCATACACACGCCAAATAGAGATTTCATATTTAAGCAATTTATGAGAACGTTTTTATCGATTAGAGAACGTTTCTGAACAGATTCTGGCCAATTAGCAACCCACAAATTATATAAAACGTTTAACAACTTTTTAATGTTTCATAAAAATAGCAAATACGCGGTAACGGTGTTAGCGGATAACTTAATTTCGGCAATCAAAGGAATAACTGACTGTTGACTATGTGTTTGCATATAGGTGTTTTAATAAACGAAAACATTTACAAAAAACTGGCTTGGTGGCACAGTTGTAATGCGTACGCGTTACGACTGAGGTCACGGGTTCGATCGCTGGGTCGGGTAAAAGTGATATTGGGTTTTTCTATTACGAAATAGTCAGTATCGGCCCGGAGTCTGGAATTATGCCTGGTATGACGGTAGGCTCGCCCCACATCACATCATGGGACGGAGATACGCACATCAAAATGTGAGTGTACTGGTTACACTTCTTCATTTTTATCATATCTGTTTACGAAAGATCTACTTCACATAAGGGTACAAAAATCATCATGGTAACTTCTCTATATCTACTTGAGCACAGTTGGGAAGAAACTTTTAACCTAGCCTAACTTATCATACTTATGCCCGTATTAAGTTAATTATAAGTACTTAGGTGAGCACTTTGCTGTCCGTAATTTTCGTTTGGACCCAAAAAGAAACCAATGACGTATACCGAAATTGCCTCTACGTGTGGAGCGCATTACGAAACTTCATAGTAGGGTTTATGAATATGAGAATTCATCCAAATCGTTTGCTAAGGTTATTGGTGGTACTCAAGACTGGAGTTTGGTTTTCTTTGTGCCAGTACCAGGGTTCACCTTCCTACTTGAACGTTTTCATTTCGCCTGGTCTTGATCATCCGTAGATGGACCATTGGCTCCCTCTAATACGGTCAGCGCTTTTTGGACCGTGCTCCTGATACGATATGGCTCATGTATTTACGACCGAATATGTGATCTCAAAATGTGACCAAACCGCCTTAAGGGACATTCCTGGAGTCTATCTGCTACGTCGCGGATACCAAAGCCGCCGTGGATGTAGTCATCACGTATACGATCTATTCGTGTAATGTTGCACATCCAGCACAATATATTCATATCCGCGACGTGGATCTATTTATCAAGAAGCCACGTCTCACACCCATACAGGACTAAAGGCCGTACGATGGAGGGATGGTAGGGCACAAATTAGACTCCCTAGAATAACTAGTTATAGAAAGTGGATGCCCAAAAACGCATATTCACAATCGTAAGCTGAAAATTCGCTAAGTGTGATGTGTTTATTGAAAAAGAAATGTCTATAAAAATGAATTTTCTATAAAAATTGGTAATTTGTAGACGGGCAAAATATGTTTCATACATTGATTTATAAGTGAGGACCATAAACATACTCGTAATATTTTGAGTAGTTATTAGTATGGTGAGCGTAGTTTGGAGCCTTAGATGGCTCCAATTTAACAGCTTAATTTTCGTGCGTGCACTTCGTTTCTATAAGTAGTTATTCTTAGCTCCACACTGAATATCAAAATTATAAACAATAATTATTGAAAACCTGCCTTTAATTTAGAAACATGAAATTAGTAAATGTAATAAAATATCTTCTCACGGTAGATATATATACACATGTTGACCCAATCCACTGATAATGTTTATTAAGTAAATTAATTAGAGAAACTAGTTTTTTTGCAAGAATCGAGTACCAATCAAACTTGTAACAAACGATGCCGGTGAAACTTTAATGATGATATAAAAATTAAAAGCAATTCTTTCATCAGCTATTTATTACTTGGCGGTTTGTTTTCGAAGTCGTTCTAAATTATTCAAATTAGCCATAGACTCAAAGATCATACGTAGGTATTGGTCGCGTAATGGCAGCTGAGTCCACCTAGAAGATTTTGCAAGCAAGATGGAAGTGGTGCCGTCAAAACGTGGCTTTTTGTCTCTTATCCACCATGCAGCTACAACAATATTGTGTTCGGATAAACACCACTGGAAATATATAATATGAACATTGAGTTTTCCTAAAATAGACATGCATTAAAGCTATGCCACGCTGTAGACAGTTTCGTTTACAGTATGAATGGACCGGCTCGACCGGCGCGTAAGGACTGTCTCTCACAGAAAACTGACGTAAAATACCGGCTTGCTGTTGGGTTTCGGACGATGAGTGTGATTTCCGGAGCTCCAAATCACCTTCCCCTTCCCAATTATTCCTATCATTTAAGGTCGGCAACGCATACATGATTCTTCTGGTATTGTGAGTCAGTGTACATAGGCGGCGGAGAATCACTTACCATGAGGTGACCCACTTTTTCGTTTTCCGGCCTATGCTATAAAAAAGTAGATATAATATAATAATATAGAATATATATTTTAAGAATGATTGTAATATTCATCTCGTCTGCTTGAAAACCTAAATAAATTTTATGCAAAGGGTAACATACTACGAGAGATTAGTGAACTGATGCGTATGATCCATCTAATTAATATTATTATATAAGTGTCAATCTTTATGGCCGTTTTGAAGTTAGCAACTTCGATCGCCTTTGACGCCTATCACTCTTAAGTCTCTTGAAAATCTAAGCTTGAAAACAATATCTACTATGCCGCGCCGCTCGTGATTATACCTTCAGAGCAGCCATGAAGCTTGTTAAGGTTTCTACATTAACAAAACTAGAGGGTTTATGGCCCCAGGCTAGATTACGCTTTAAAATAATATTTATTTAGTAGATCAAGGTATAAGTCATTATTCCGTTATGTCTTGTATATTCCGTACCACAAATAAAATTCGCTGTATTAAAAAAGCAAACATATTACTCAACAAAAAGGCGTCAACCCGTCCACACACCTGGCCCAATAACATTATCTGAACACTAATTAATTAACAATAATATATCAAACGTTATTTCAAAACAGCGTTACACATCGCATGCTAATGGGACGCAGTATCGATCATTAACATTCATTGCATTGAAATAGAGACGTACACGGCGTGTGGTTAATACATATTTCTATATCTGTGTTGATTGATCACATTCTACTTCTGACTTAACTGTTCTTCGATTTAAAAATGGAATTTTTGTTTTTTTTTTTAGATAATATACGACGAGACAATGAATGAAATGAACGAATGAATTAATTTTATAGACGACAATTAATATCGATTCAATTATACAAAATGTACTCTTGCATTGACTGATGAACCAATCACGTAAAGCGTAGGCTCCAGAATCCAGGGGCGAAGGGTTCATTTTTACCGATTTACCTATGTAAACTTATTGATTAATAAATTGATACTGTGAATAATAAATAAAAGAGGAACAAGCGTCCTTTTGAAAATATTCACCTTTCGCCACTGCTAGGCAACCCGTGTTTCCCCATTCAGCCAAATTTATGCTAACGACTCAAGCCGGTAGTTGCACTCGTCTGCAAGATTTGCTGATGAATGATGTGATCTTTTTAATATAGAAAGAAAGTTGTTTTTCAGTAGATTAATTAATTGATAATAATCTAATCATTTCTCAATAATTGTATTTTATCTGAAGTGCCGAAAAGAAACTGTATTTTCATCGTATGCATTCACGTGAACTTTGTTTATCATATGATTTGGATTAATAAAGAACAACCAAATGACGCGCCACACCTAGTATTTTGAGTTTTTGACAGAGCAAAAAATACAAACGGTTAGTGGCATTAATCATTTATCACACGTTGTGGTGCCATTACATGGTATCATGAGTATCTTACGACACGCTCCACCACACGGCGACCCCATCTGACCTCGTGGGCAGACAATACCACTGGCTTTCACCTTATGCGCATACATCATATTTTTTTGTTTAAGGGTTTTACATAATGATTTAATCAACCAATAAGCTGTTTGAAATTATAAGGTGAATAGCAATTAGTTGCTCCTAGAAATCTCACGAATACTATGATTTTCTGCTGAGTACTCTAAAGTCTGGATGGTATACAAGGTCGTAGGTCCCTAATATGCGAGAGGCCGTCTGGGTTGGTACCACCGCTTTGTCTATTTCTGCCGCCAAGCAACAGTGTGTAAGCACTGTTTTGTTCCGGTTTTAAGGACATTGAAGGTAGTGAAATTACTGAGCATTATGCGACTTAACATCTTATGTCTCGGGGTGACGAGCGCAGTCCAATGCCATGATTGCAGTTCAAAGTTATGTGTGGTGTTGCAGGCGTGGTGCTTACCATCAGATGAGCGGCCTGCTCGTTTCGTTACTCATGACAATAAAAAAATTATGAAGAGAGTTTATCGAATAACATATACGAGAATGTCACAGATAACTGTCATTCAAGGAGGCGTCATAAGATTCTTAGTTGCAAATTGCATGACGCTGAATCGCGAATGTCAGTTTTAAGTTAAATTCCTGCCTCGATCGTGCGATAAACTCTCTCCACCTGAATATGGCTTATAACTGAAGATTCTTGTATAAGACGCTGAATTATACAGTTTTAAAAACAATCCTATAAAGCGGTTACGTCAATGACGGTTTTCTGTCATGTTCTTGTGAAACTCTAATCTAAATTGCGCGGCGCTTAAGTGTCAATTCTGATCTTTTTTATGGCAGAGACAAGCAAGTGGTTACCTGATGGTAAGTGATGTCTATCGCACATGAATATTCACAATACTTGAAGAACCATAGACACGTTGCCGACCTTAAAGGAATTACTAAGAGGAGAAAGGGATTTGGACTTCCGGATATCTCACTCACCGTACGAAACGCAACAAGCTAACATATAACCGACGGGAAGTAGCCACGTCGGTTTTCTGCGAGACAGTAGTAACAACCCAGTCGATGCGGCCTATTCATACTGTATACAAAACTGTCTACAGCGTGGCTCTAGCACTTTGTAAAACATAATGTAATGTTTTCATGAACTGGTTTACAGGAGTAAATACTGGTAATATACTGGTTTATAGTTGATAGGAATCAACTATCAAATGAATGGTAAGTAACTAAAATTAATTCAAATGAATGGGCCGGCTCGTCTGGGTCGTTACCACTGTCTCACAGAAAACCGGTGTAAAGTAGCAGTTTGCTGCTGCGTTTCGTACGGTGAGTGAGATATCCGGAGGCCCAAATTCCCCTCCCCCTCCCAATCCCTTACTAATCCCTTTCCTTTAAGGTCGGCAACGCGCTCATGATTATTTTAGTATTGTGGGCGTACATGGGCGGTGGAGATCACTTACCATCAGGTGACGCACTTGCTCGTTTGCCGGCCTATACTATAAAAAAAAAAACATGACTGACATACACTGTAGATTGTCTTTAGACTAAGTAACACTGGACGAAATAATACATTTTGGTTCTACAATATTGTTATCACAACAAAACGAGCTTCTATTTTCTATTTTTTAGATTATGGCTCCATCGATTTTCGATGATTTCGCCAATGTCGAGTATTTAAAATAGCAATAACTGTAAATATAGATCAAAACGTAGACATCTTTAAAACCAAAACGAAATGCATGTCTCAAGAATCGCAATCGCTTGAAAAATGGCTTAAAAACCCATACATTTTATTTACTTTTAAAGAAGTCTAATTTTTCCTCGGCTTCGTGAGAGTTTGTTCATGGCCCGGGGATGAGCCCGTTTTAAAAACGCAGATGTAGGTACATGTAATGTGTTAACCAAGTTTCAATTAACGATTGTATAAATATTATTTCTCAACAAACTTGTCTCATTCCCTTTTCCCCCATTAGGGAGGAAATATAAAAAAAAACTTGATTAGTACCATGTCATTAGGGAAAATATATCAAAATTTATATAGGTCCAGCGATGTGGTTTGGGCGTTGATGAATCAGTCAGTCAAAACATATAATTTTATAATAAATTACAAAATGATAGCAATTTGATGTTATTTTTTAATAGTTCAAGTGTCATGTAACACTAATTTATAGTTTAAGAAATATTTCAATCAATATAACAAGTATTTCAAAAGTAATTATTGAGTATGGCAACATATGTCATCAGCTGGACAAGTAAGTTTTCACCACATCCGGCCGCGCATAAATTATTATAAAACATTAAAACTAGACCGAAAGTAATCGATTGGGCCGGTGTCGTAACTCGATATTTGTTTGGTAATTGGACACCATTATATATCATAGATGAGAATAATTTGAACAAACATGGTAATACCACAAAATAGATAAATAGCGGTAACACTGGTCCGCCATTTTTAACGGTGATAAATATTTTAAATTGGAATTTCATTGTTTACTCTTTGAATTCATTGTAACAGTCATTTTATGCGACAAGTAAAGAAGCATTTAAACAAGTCAATATTAATTCTAGCGACTTAGATCGATACATCGTATCTATCCATAGTCGCCAGTATTCTTGAACTGCACTTACCATCAGATGTAATCATTTAATAGTTAAGGAAAAAGGGCAAAAGGGCAAGACAAGTATACTGTTTATTTTTCATCAGTGTTAAAAGTTGCAAAAAACCACTAAACCTAAAGTTAATTCCAACGACTTTACACACAAAATATTTTATCAAAAACCACGAAAAATTAAACAATAAATGCTATATTTTTTTCTGGATTATTATAATTATCACACTATTACACTGATTAGCATTAAGAATTATGTATTCATAAAGAAAGCCACAAAATATCAATCGATATAAAAACGTATGATCTAAAAAATCATACAAATATTACTTTAGAAAGTTTTATCACTCAACAAAAATAATGTTAGCCACCGAATATGAAATTATAATAATTACAAAATTAATCCACAATTCTGACTTGATTGAACAACTAACACGAGAACATCAAAATTTGATTTATTATGTTAATGAATATTATTATGACGCACTCGATATGGTATTTATACTAATAATATAAATGCGAAAGTCTGTTTGTTCGTTTGTCATTCTTTCACGCAGCAAGAGATCGACTTTTTTTATAGCATAGGGTGGCAAACGAACAAGTGGGGCACCTGATGATATGATCTCCATCGCCCATGTACGCCTACAATACTAAACGAATCACGGGCGCGTTGCCGACCTTAAAAGAAAGGGATAATTAAGGGATTGGGAAGGGGAGGGGGATTTGGGCCTCCGGATATGTCACTCACCGCACGAAAGGAAAGAAAGAAAAGAAAGCAACCTGGTACTTTACGCCGGTTTTCTGTGAGACCGTGGTAACAACCCGGACGAGCAGGCCCATTACTGCCGATTTTTATAATTATGTTGTTATAGTTACCGGCTTTCGCTTTCATCTCCCGATATACATACTTACTTATATTTTGCACGTATATTTTGGGTTGGAATTACAGCGAGAAAGATTTCCAAGCGGGCGGAGCCGCGAGCAAATGTTAATATTTCATATAATGTAAAGATCGCGTGTGCTATGTAATCACAGCAAGTGTTTTTATTATTTATAAGACATCATTTATTCAATGCGCCCCTCTTTATAATGATTTCATTTTAATTTTTCAAATATTTGCCATGTATATTATACAACGTGTTATAAAAAGGGGCGGGCAAATTTAAGCAATGTATAGTATAGCGTATAAGTATTTTATCTCCCATAGTACCAAATCCGATTGCATTGCTAGTACAATAATTATAGAATTTTCTTTTTTATCGAATGAGTAACATGTCGATATCGACATTCAACTTTCGACAACACTAAATGATAAACAATGATACTATAGACCTCCTTTCATTTAATTATTTTATAATTTTAAAAAACATTAAACATTTGTCAAATGTCTATATTTATTTGACGCAGTCAGTTCGACAATTTCCGATGTTACGAAGTATATGTTATATGTTTTATTTGAATAAAAACAAGTATTATGTATTGGTATTTTGTGTTGGTGCAACTGATAATAGCTTATAAGAGGCTCGTCGACTGTATTAAGCCAAATTCATAGATGGAAGAACCGACAATGAAATCTTTAAAATACTTCAGCGGATGGTACCTATATCGTCTTCAGCAAACAGTCTCTTGCAGGTGTTATTTTGTGTTTAAATTACAAGTTACGTACGTATGTTCGTAGGATTACGTAAGTTTATTAAAAGTGAGTGTCATTCATAATAATTAATAGTGGTGTCATCAATCTTATCGATCTTAATAAACGAGTGATTAAAATTAACGTGAAATTTTAGGATGTATTGGCTTAAAATGATCCGGTACATAGGTATTTACTATAAGGAGTGTCTAATGACCCTAAAATATGACTACACCTTTCTGTAACACGTTGTATAAGGAGTTTTTATTTTTGTAAATTGAAAAGTTTACATTATGATCATAATCATAAATAAGGTCTTTAGCAATTAGCAAATAAATAGTGGTATGTTACAATGTTTTTTTTTTTTTTATTATTAGATTGAATGACGAGACGAGCAGTTCGGTCGCCTGATGGTAAGCGCCACGCCTGCTCATAAACAGAAGCAACGCTACACAGAACTTTAAATAAAGCACTGCATGACACTGGACTGCGCTCGTCACCCCGAGACATAAGGTGTTAAGTCTCATAATGCCCAGTAATTACACTGGCTTCAATGTCCTTCACACCGGAACACAACAGTGCTTACACACTGTTGCTTGGCGGCAGAAATAGACAAAGCGGTGGTACCAACCCAGCCGGTCTCTCGCAAACGAGGGACCTACCACCTTGTAAGAACTGCTTAACTGCGCTAACGTCCACCCGTCTCAGGTATAGTATAAAATACCGTTACAATATCAGTGTCAATGTAATCGAAAAACGATAATCATTTGGAAAAGCGAAATATATCTAGGTGTTAGGTTGCTCATATGAAGTCATAAGCGAGAGGAACAGCCGATATACGTGTAAAGAAAGAAATAAACTATTTATTCATCACGCATACACGACATACATAAAGGTATATCATACAAAGATACACAATAGTATTAACAGACGGACCGACTACCAAAACAAAAATGGTATAAAGGGACGGGCAGTGTGTCTCGTGACATGCTGCTGAATGGGACACACAATACAGACAAATGGGTCAAACAAGTAAAATCAATAGTATCTTTTCTGATTATGCAAAATCCACTGAAAATAACATTACTATTTTTACGGAGCATATACGGTTAGTTTAAATTACTATTAAGATTTTCTGTTCCTTACACACGCTATCATACATTAGAGGAGTCAATTAAAAATGTAATTGGACGTTACAAACCCAATACAACAGAGAATTTGATCGTACGCAAAAGCCACAAAACATTTAAACTCATTAAACTGCCTTCAAAATTAAACAAGTCTTCACATTGGTATCACAATTAGCCCGATCACCTCTCATCATTATGAATGCGGTACAAACAATGGACTCCATCTTGAGTGTAAATTACAACCACTCCACGTGATTCGATAATTGCTCTCTTAATTATCGATATAGGAAAATGATATTGGCTTTTTGTAATTCGATCGACGTACAAAAAACGGTTGCTGCATAATTTGTACCGGGAGTTTTTTTTATACACAAGATGTTGTTCGCCTGATGAGTGCCACGTCTGACCAGTAGCATTGCCACACAGAAATGCATGGCACTGCACTGCGCTCTTTTTCTCGAAACATAATTCCCAATAATGTAATTGGCTTCAATATCCTTCAACCCGGAACACAACACTTGTACTTATACCAAGAAATATAGTACCTACTCTTGATTTGGCGATAAAAATGGATAGAGCTGTGGTATGATCATTGACGGTATCTATCTATCGTACCCAGATGGTATGTAGGTAAGAGACCCACGACCTAGAGACGTCAGTAAGCTAGTAAATTGAATTTAAAATGAATCAAATGCATTTATATATAGGCCAGGGATTTCAAATAGGATTATAAGAGAAAAATTTATACTTAAAAAAATTATGAATGGTAGAGCCACGCTGTAGACAGTTTTGTCGAATGGGCTGGCTCGGCCGGGTCATTACGACTGTCTCACAGAAAACCACTTCTAATTCATTTATTATCCCTTTCCTTTGAGGTCGACAACGCGCCCATAATTCCTATGAGTGAAATATGAGTGTGAATGGGCGGTGGAGATCGCTTACCATCGGATGCGGGATGACCGACTTGCTCGTTTGCCGGTCTATGCTATATTTTTTTTTAACCATGATTCTAAAGTGTGGCTTTCAATAAACCTAACCATATTAAACTAAGTATATCTAAAGCCAGACATAATAAAACAGCATGTTTTTATTTTACGGTCAAATAACATTTCTATTATGATTAATTTGAGTCGGATGTGATCTGATGATAAATTCGCGATGTTTGAAATGTAAAAGGACGTGCAAAAAGTGAACCATCGAAGACGGCATATATAAACATGCATCTATGTTTTATAGACTAATATGAGATTTATTTGAAAATTTTGGAAATATTTAACGTTGAAGATTTTCCACTTTGATACAAACAAAAATTTACATATTTTACTACGAACAACAGCTTTAGTAACCACCGAACAGCTTCCATGGCGAAGTGGGCGAGTAGCCAGCTGTGAAACGAGAGGCCGCGATTCGATTCCCGCACCGAGACAAATGTTTGTGTGATCCACAAATATATGTCTGGGTGTTTTAGCTCCAGAGGGGTTGACGTCAGGCAGGCCGTAGAACGTACACGCGTACCTACGACGCCGCGCCGGTCGTAGAAACTACAAGAAGCCGATTTTTTTCTGTAGCATCTATTGGGGAGCATGTTGCGCCGACAATGCGAGTGGGATAAGAACACGGGAAAAGAACAGCTTTGGTAACCTATGTTACATTTTCGACACTTAAATTTTAAATTTGATATTGACGCATAGGCAGCTTCTGTCCTATCCTTACACGTTTCTTTTTCTAGTGGATTTTTTTAACTTGTCGGGATTTTAGGAGATTCTTAAGGCAACGTTTCTAAAAAAAATCATCGTTACTGAAGATCTGGTCGTTAAAAATTCCACCATTAAGTAACAATTTGTGAAATAATCAAAATAATTATGATGTTGGGTGACTACTGATGTTCTCTTATTTAAATTCTTCTAAATTAAATACTAAAGTCGCTCGCTTTATAACCGTCATGCCTACTCATAAAAAGGAGCGACATGAGATTATCTTACAACAACAATGTAACTCCTATAAACCAGAATCGACAAACAGATCCTGAAGATGTTTATAGTGACTGATGTCCCACAGGAGCGGCTGGGCAGCGGCGGGCTGGGGCTCGGCGGCGGCGGGTTCCGCGGCGGTGCTCAGCCCTCGCTGGCCGACTTCCAGCCACCGTACTTCCCGCCGCCCTTCGCACCCGCGCCGCACCCTGCCAGTCCACACCATCAGCAACAGGTAAAGTTCTATAGGTATTCTTAATGTGCAGATTCAACAAAATTCCATTAAAAATATTAATTACTTGCACTGCATTATTTTACCTTCTACCTCTGATTCCGACTTAATATTTTTACTTTATTATACGCTCAATGTACTCTTTTGGAATTATCACGTAACTCGTAAAATTTACCCTACGAGTTAGAGGCGCGGGAAAGCAATTTCTTATTTAGGAAATCTTATGCCCTCAATAGATATTCGAATCATTAGTTTTACAAGAACTGAATAGAGGAACTATTAGTGTATTTTTATGCGGAAGAGCTTTGATTTGTATTTTTTGGTCAACTCTGCTGTCAAAATCTGGATATTATAAACATAGCGTTGGCAGCGTATGTTTGTCTAACTTAGTTGGTACTGCTTGTCCCATCAGAGTCATGGCATGGAATATGGCGGCGGAGGCGGCGGCGGCGAGTACGCGCAGCACTACGCGCCACAACAGCTGCTGCCGCGACATCCGCACCACGAGCCACATGCGCACCTACGGCATCACCGCGATCACCACGACGCGATACACGCGCACCACGTGAGTATAGAAAGAAAGAAGAAAGAAAACATTTATTCAGCACGCATACACAACATAGACAAAAGTAGATCATAACAAGAATACAAAATATTATGAACTGACAGAGTAAAAAAATAAAATTAAAAACAATTGTATAAAGGGACGGATAGTGTGTCTTGTGATATGCTGCTGAAAGGGTCTTAGTTCAGCATAATAGTATCAATATACATTGTCAAGTATGACGTCACAGTAGCATGCAATACGCGCACCACGCGGCCACGTAAGCACTATATACTGTCTAGTCCATCGAAATAAGATGACAAGAAACGTAGCTCAAGCAAAAAAAAATACCCCACCAAATCTCTGTGCACGGGGGCGGGGCTATAAAAGTATGTGTATAATAATCTCTAGTTGACACTTGATACGTTTCATTTTTTGCGCGGTGTAGAACGTCGTATCTCGATCTGGAAATTTAATATTTAGACATTTACTTTTATGAAATAAAGTTGATTTTGAACGTTAAATAATTTTTGTTGCGTGTATGAGTGTTACGTGTGATTTTACCTTTGCATATGTAAGTGGAGCCGTGTTTTTTGGCAGATTCATATGAGAGTTATCGTTTTAGTTATCTTATTTCGATGGTCTAGACACACTATATCACTATTCGCGAGCAGTTATTGTATAGTCTAAGCAGTAGCAAGCGCATTTAGACGTTCAAGGGTACATCTCTAGCATTAGTGTAGCCAATATTTTGTACTGTCTTTATAGGTGGACAACAGAACCTCGTGGTTAAAATATAGCAATAACCAATTCCATTATTTTTTTTAAATCATTTATTTTTTGTAATTAGGCCAATGGCATGTTTACACATAATGTTTATAACCTACCGGTGCTTCGGAAAATATGCCCATTGGTTTGAGAAGTTGCACCAAGCTGTCACATTTTAATTTACGACCACAATAAATTACATTTAGGTACACATCATTTAAATAATCAATTATACATCCAATGAAAAACGACTATGACTTCTAGTTTTTAAATATTAGGAAAATACAACACACAAAAACATATCTGTCTCCTTTGGTTTTTATAATAACTTGCAGAAGTAATTTCTGGTCATAATTTGTGTGATGACGTGTGGTCGTAAATCAATAAACTTATTTCGTTGGCTCTATATAGAGTTTAAGTAAAGAAGTTTGCTTTAAATCAAGCATTCTAAAGGACATTAATACCTGAATTACTAGGTGTTATGAGACTTAACATCTTGTGTTGGGTGACGGGCGTCATATAATGCCATGTAGTATTTTAAAATTCAAAGTTCTGGGTGGTGTTGCTTTTACAAATTTTAGACAATCATGCATCGAAATAAGATAACTAGAAGGATAACTCTCATATGAATCTGCCTAAAAATAAGGCTCCACTTACTTACACATGCAAAGGTAAAATCACACGGAACACTCATACACGCACAAAAATTAATGAACGTTCAAAATAAATTTTATTTCATATGTAGTTTATGTCTAAATATTAAATTTCTAGATCGAGATACGACGTTCTGCACCGCGCAAAAAATTAGTCGTATCAAGTGTCAACTAGACATTATTATGCATTGACTTTTATAGCCCCGCCCCCTTGCACAGAGTTTTGGTGGGGTCATATTTGCTTGAGTTACGTTTCTTTGCAGGCATGGCGCTTACCGTCAGGCAACCGACGTGCTCGTGTCGTCATTCAGGCAAAAAAAAAATAGTACTTGTAAATTATCTTTACCAAGATAACTTTACCATCGTTCTGCTACTACACGCACATATTAACAAAATTATTATTAAGGAACACCGAACAGCAAACAGCGAGGGTCGGGAACTATGCGCGAATTCTTTCGTAGGGGTACATAAAATACCGGGCGCGTTTCGAATTTTCGTAACTATTATTGTATTATTGATTTACATTAAGTTCGTGGAGTTTATAGTAACCATACCTTTAATGTACTAATTTAAATTACCTTTTTATACGTTTCAATATCCCAGTTATGAGTGTAGTGGACACTCATAACTTTCAAATGCATCCTGCTTCCATCGATTCCTCTCTTTCCCTCCCTGCTTTTTTCCTGATTACCATATCCTCGTCTTTTCCTTTAACCCAGAAAACTAACTCCTTTTCTGTTTTTCAGATTTCCACCATCCCCCATTCCTAGCCCTGCCCCTGCCCTTAGTGGTTTTTTCTAAGTTCTCTTACCCTTCATTATTTAATCATACTGGTGACTTTTCTTTTATGTTTTAACAGTCTTAGTGTTTCTTAAATGCCTACATGATAAAGTTTTTTTATAGCTTTATCGTCTAAATAGTCACAATTTTTCAATAGGCTTTCGTAATTGATACTCCAAACTTTACTAATATGATAGATGTTTTAGGTAAAATATCCTAGTTCATAGACTATGAGATAATCTTAACCTACCGATTAGTCCAACTCCCTCAAAAAACAAGGACTCTCACGGTCTGATGATGAGCATCATCAGTCCTAAAAAACACTTGTTGAAAAATCACCCATATTTACTAATTTCAATGATTCCACACACTGTTCATGACAGTCAAATCCACACCAGTTTTATACAACAAACACAACTTTAAACTAGTTTAGGAATTAATTAAAATAGGATTTCGACCGTACTGTCAGAATTCCCGCCAAAGCTAGTGACTTGTTTACATTATTATTCCTTTTATCTCTGTATTTGTCTGTGACACCGTAGCTCCTAAACGAATGGACTAATTTTAATGTGGGTTTTTATCAATCAAGATAGTTTTCCCCAGAGGAGTTGACGTCGGCAGGCGGCCGGTCGTAAAAGTTATAAGGCAAATCTTTCTGTGACATGTATTAAGAACCATGTTGCGCCCACCACTGTGAGTGGGATAGGATGGGATAGGGGCAGGTGGAAGAAGAAGAATCAAGATAGTTCTCAGTTATGTTTGAATAAAATGGCTTGTTTTATTAAGTGATGTCGGGGGGTTTTATTTTTTAGGGTATTATCTAGCACAGTCAAGTAACTACGCTCAATCCAAAAGTAACGCACAGTCCAAATATTATACCGACCATCGGTATCCTTCGACGATCGCCAGAATTATCCCTCCCACCATCTAACTAGGTACTTGGGCATAACTCAAAGACAGGTGTTTAAGCAGATACGCTCGCTTGTCCGGATGTACGTAATATTACAAGATTGCACGCATAGATGTCACGTCAGACGAATGACATTGACATTGGGCGGAAAAAAATGAATCGATTATATGTCCATTTTAATTTATTCGTTATTAATTGATCATTTATTTTTTCAAATAGAATAGATTCAAAATGTGTATATTGCCATATGAACGAGGAGGGAGTCTATATTATTTTATTAGCTTGAATGACGAGACGAGCAAGTGGCTCGTCTTACGGCAAGCACCAACACTCAGAACTTCGAACTACAACGTACTGAATACACACTGCTGATTGGCGGCAGAAATAGACAAAGCGGTGGTATCAAGCCAGACGGCCTCTCGCACACGAGGGACCTACCACCTTGTAGACAAAGTTAACTAGGTGTGCATTATTTGAGAACACTATACTTGTGCAGACAGGCGCCCATGATCGCTTGTTTGGATATAAAAGATTGCATGTCGAGATGTAATGTCACAGCCGCGGGCCGAATGACATTGACATTGGGCGGAACTAGAACGAACGTATTAAAATGTCAACGTTATGATTTTTTTACGTTTTAATAAAATATAATACATAAATTTATGTAGTATCTAATTGTAGGTAGAGTAATTTTAGTGTGGTGAAAATGGCATAACTTAGAGTCTCTGCATACTACGACTTATTATGAATAAATGCGACAAGTGCGAGGCGAACTCCGGCACTGAAGGTTCCGTAACTACACTCTTAAATATTTAGGTGCTTTTGTTCTTTTTATTGTTTATAAAACAATCCACCATAATAACATATTATATTCTGTGAACATTTCACACGGCTACCTGTAGAGCCCTTTAAAAGTACGATATAAAGACAGACGACGCAGCGACGTAGGCTCTTCATTAGGGTTCCATTAGTACTCTTTGGGTATGGAAATCTAAATAAACAAAAAGGTCATCAGTTTCTAATACGCTGTAGTATAGCGCAAGCTTAAATGTTTTCGTTTATGATTACAACCATATTGAATAAATTTCAAAAATATCCTATACATTTTACAGACACAAAACGGGTATTTAGAAAGCGATCCTATATATACTGATACATTTTTAAACAATTTAGTTTCGGTTCCATTTCATTAAAATGTCTTAAGCCATACAAAATCCACTTCAATATCACAAATAATATGATATTTTCGTGCAATATTTTCTGGGTACAATGCGCCGGAACGTTACGGGCCACTTTGCCAGATTAGCTCTCTAATGTTCCGGCTAGAAGGACCACGGAAACTTGCACCATTGTCGTCGAATGGCTTTATGATGTGTTTGGAAAATATTACAGTTTAATGCCAATAGATTATCGTTTTTCTGTGTATTGGGTATAGAATAAATATTGATTTAGTATTTCTTGTGTACGGAGCATCTTCATCTTCAGTTTAAGGATAGTTAATAAGTATGACATAATTATAGTAAAGTAGTTATTGAGACGAGAGGACGCATTTCACTACATCTACTGATTTTGATTTATTGTTTATACTGAAAACAAATGAAACAACTTTTAAATAACGGGAACCATTGCTTTCTTCTGATACAATTTCAATAACCGTAGGTTGGAATAAGTCACTCTATATTTTGATTCTCAGATATACTATGTTTACTTAATTTTTACTCGAAAATTCCAAGTGACGGACAATAGTAATATAGTCCAATCTTGAAATACATAAGCTGGTATTCTCAAATCCTTGTTTAATATCGTCATTCTCCGTGGACCAGTGTGTGAGTAGCCGGCTGTGAAATAAGAGGCTGCAGGTTCGATTCCCGCACCGAAACAAATATTTTTGTATCACACAAACATTTGTCTGTCCTTATTGTACAGTACATAAAGACGCTTTTTGTTCAGTTATCACACGGTGGCTTCAGCTATGGAGGCGGTGATAGACGCGCGGACTACGGCACGCGGGAACAGCATGAGCTTGCTCTTCACCATGCACTACACTCTACGGAAGAGACGCCGGTAAGGCCTGTTATACTATTTCATCATGTCATCTAGGGTAGCTAGGTAGATGAGGAGAAGCCGACGCTAGTTATTATAAGTGGTAGAGCCACGCTGTAGACACTTTTGTCCACAGCATGTACGAGCCGGCTCGTCCGGGTCATTACCACTGTCTCACAGAAAACCGGTGTAAAGTAGCAGCTTGATGCTGCGTTTCGTACGGTGAGTGAGATATCCGGAGGCCCCAACCCCCTCCCCTTCCCAATTCCTTAATTATCCCTTTCCTTTAAGGTCGGCAACGCGCCCATGATTATTTTAGTATTGTGGGCGTACATGGGCGGTGGAGATCACTTACCATCAGGTGACCCACTAGCTCGTTTGCCGGCCTATACCATAAAAAAAAAATACTAGGGTAGCTAGGAAGATGAGAAGCCGACGCTAGTATCTGTTTAAAAGAAATAAAAATAAAGTTTATTAGACTACATACAATACATAATTAATAAATTTTCATAAATAATTACAACATTACAAACTGACTAAATAATATTTATTATCTTCTTAAATATGTTTCATTAAAATATGTTATCAATAAATTGTTATTTTGTAAACTTCAACGTAATAATAGATATTGTGATTTAGACAAACTTGCTTCCCTTCACCCTTCATTAACACTGATAAATGACACATTTAGCGGAGATATTGCGCATCAAACATGAACTACTTATTTTTACCGTCATAAAAAGAGGTGGTTCTGTTAAAATCAATTAAAATAAATAAACATGAGCCCAGATAGCATTTATCAATCAGCTTTTGTTTTATTAAATAAAATAAGCACACCTAATATTTTACGAAATATTTATTGAAACTTCAAAAATCAAAACTCAATCTATAATTTTGTTACTTAATGTATCCAATATCGAAGGAATACGTCCAGCTATGTCCAGAATTTAATAAGATGAAGTAAATTAAAATGTAGGTACGCGAGACGAGACGAAGAGATTCTTTGTGAAAAATTCATATCGATAATATCCAATGAAAATATTAGCATCCAATAAAAATTGTTTTGTTTTAGAATGCATCGATGGACGATACAACCGGCTTCATGACGGATATACCTTTATTAAAAAGTGAGTATTCTAAAGAGAATAAATTATATTTACAATAATTATCAAAATCATAACATTTATATTTGGGCCACCAACATCTTAGGTCCAAAGTCAACCTCACCTGCACGTGGTACACTCTGCTCTGACGAGGTAATTCGGAAACTTGTTTTGTGTTGCGGGTTGTGGAGGCTCAAACGGCTGGTCGCCCCATAATCCATGTCAAATCTATGGTACGAGAAGGCGGAAGCTGGTATTAAGCCGGGATATCGCTAGGCAGAATGTTTATTTAGCAATAGGGCACAACAGGCTCTTTCACACGTCAATAATAGAATAAATTACATTAAAACTTCTACCGGTGCTTCAAAAATGCACGCAGGTCTGAGAAAAAGCACCAAGAAACTCAGCCGTAGATCTGAATATTTATCCTTTCATTTATTCTTTCATTCTACCTGGCGTTATCCCGGCTAGTGCCAGGGTCCGCCTTCCCACTAAGACGCCTCCACTTCGCCCGATCTTGAGCATCCTCTGTAGTAAGACCATTGGCTCTCATATCTGTCTTTAATACGTCAAGCCAGCGTTTTTTGGGCCGTCCGCGGAATCGTACTCCTGGTACGTTGTGACTCAGGCATTTTATTTATTATCAATTAAAAATAATATTACCTCAATGGTCTGGTGGTAAGGTTTTTACGCTAAGAAACCGTGAGGTCCGGGGTCGAATCCCCAGGTCAGGCAATCATAATTTGTGTTTAGTTTTGGAATCGAACAAATCATACACGAGTTGCTCGGGGTTCGAATTTGTGTCCGGTATGACGTTAAGCTCGCTATCATATCATGGGACGGATATAAGCTCGACGAACTGTTAGTTGTAGCTCTGCCTACCCCTTCGGGCATACAGACGTATACTTAGGCTTATGTTAAATTTTAACCCCAGACAATAAAGGAGTATTATGTTTCCTTATTTGTTGTATGTGTATGGTACGGTCGCGTAGCATCTAAAGAATTGGAACGATTTGAATACGGTTTTTTTGTTTAAAAGTTGCTTTAAACGAGATGATTTTCGCTATATTTTAAGAAAATGTGTTCAAACATTTAAAACTTAGACGTTTATCTAAATCAGGGGTTTTACTTTAATAAAAAAAATCCTGAATAAATTAACAACCTTGATTTTTTTATTAATAACAACTTGGCAGTTTGGCATTTATTATAACTACAGTGAGAAAATTAGGTGTGTCGAGTGAAAGCTAAACGATACTATACTTTTTGTCAACTCATCGGTTAAGTTCCATGAAACCGAGTACGGTTAGAGATATAATTGATTATTATAATTGATTTGTTTTAGGGACGTTTTTCAAACTCCAAGTAAATATTATTTATCAGATGAAATATGACTGCAAATAATAATGTTACATACACGCTTCTCCTCATACAACGTGTTATGTTAAGGTATGGTCAAATTGAAACTAAGGATTATTATTCTCCCTCATACACTTCACTTAATTTATAGGGATTTGATCGATAAGATCACAATTAACGAATGATTAAAATTAGTATGACAGTTTAGGATGTCTACATGTGACAGGATTCGGTACATAAACACTCACTGTCAAGTGTATGTAACGACTCTTAAATATTGCCAACGTGATAATAATGTATTTTTCCGTCTTATATTTTATCTGATTTGCTTACGTTTACGTGTGCTTGGAGATTGAAGCATTGTTCCTTAACAACCTATCTGTAATCGAATTAAACGTTTAGCCGACTATATGTATTTGTTGTTTAGCTGACCAATGTAGAGTTTAAGTGTTAATTAAAAAATGTGGGTCTGGTGTATAGTAAAAATCTCTGCGTTTAGCACGAATTGGATTTGGAATTTTTAAATTCGGAACTATTTTAGAGTCAATGTTTTAAATTGCAGATAGAAACCGGCGGCAATATTACTTAACGTCCGCTACCGGATACTTATTAACATAAGAACGTCTCAACAACTTTAAAACGATATTCTTGAAACTGCGTTTTTTTAAAGTTTGAATGACGAAACGAGCAGGTCGCTGCCTGATGGCAAGCGCAACGCCTGCCTATAAACAGACACAACACTACACAGAACTTGGAGTTACAAAGCACTGTATGACACCGGACTGCGTTCGTCACCCCGAGACGTAAAGATGTTAAGTCTCATATAATGCCCAGCAATTGGCTTCAATTTCCTTCAAACCGAAATACAACAATGCTTACACACTGCTGTTTGGTGGCAGAAGTAGACAAAGCTGTGGTACCTACCCAGACGGCCTCTGACATACGAGGGACCTACCACCTATTTGCGTTTCAATATTCAGGTGTTATTCCTCTAAAATCTTCCAAAACTCACTCCAACCTTAAGCTGTCATACAACTACAGTGACAGGTCCAAAAAAAATACCATCTTTTATGTCTGACGGTACCACTCCCGTATGTAATTTAAATCGCACGAACATCCGATCCGATAGTATAACTACATATTATTAACATATCAAACATTTTTATTGTTAGCCGGGCACAGATGACCCGCGCTGATAAAACTGTAATTAGGCCTCCCACCACTTATCGAACATGTATCTATCTACTTAGATAGAAAAAAAAAACATCTCCGTACACCGGACGAATGAATCAATAACAGAGAAATAAAAGTAACGATCAATCAAACGATATTTGAATAGACGCGACTGGATGTTCCGTTCGATTTTTAATTTGGAAAATGTTTGATGACGTCTGTGGCAAAAGGACTAATAGTCTGGATGTAAAGTCGCATGTCATCTGCCATCGACCTCAGTATTATACAGCTACTGATTCTTCTATTATTGCTATCTATGTCTCTCATATTGTACATTACATGCTCGTCATTACGATTCCTTGCTGATTTATTAGCTCGATTTGAATATAGAAAATAAAAGAACTTAGAAATGTAATACCCAAATAATTTGTAATCTAGATTCATTACAGATGTAATCCTATCCACAGGTGTCATGTTAGATGTCTAAAAAGCTATGATAATACAAAAGTAATTGGACATGTAGTTTTTGCTAGTGATTGTTAATGTACATCTTCAAACATAATAGTTTCAGTCGCATACATTCCTTCCCGTACAATTTCGAAGAAGCTATTCAATAGTCGTGCCTGGTCTAACCCAGCGTGTGATGCCGCGACTAGTATCTAATCGATATAGGTATATCTAATAGATTGAACTACTTACTATAGTTTACTGTTACTGTTTAGTTACTTACTGAATTATAGAATTTTGCACTGTATTTACAGAACAGGGCTTCGATAGCGAGCAGTAGTATTCTTTTAATCCTTCTTATCATCCCTTTCTTATTTAGGATAGGCATCGTCATGCGTTATAGGAATATTAAGTTCCTAATAGATGTAGAGTACGTAAGTTCTGAACGTACTGAACCGATTAAAAAAATCTTTTATCAATAGCAAACTACATTATCCCTAACTGCTATAAGTTATTTTATAAGTTATTAAAAGGTTAAGGTAAAGGATTAAATCCTAGAAAAAAGGTTACGTAGGCGGAACCAGAGCAAAGTAGCAACTAAGCAAGCTAGCCTAAATTATAATAAAATATTAACTACCCATTTTTATAATTATATTTCGAATTTGGAATCACACAAACGCCACGCAAAAAGATTTCTCATTTCTAAGTTCATACTACTTAACAGTAACAATAGTTCTTTCATATTGTAATTGGCTGCTAATACACTTTTCGTTTTTTTTTTTCTTAAACTCTGCAAGGGTGTTAAATAGCCAGTACAGTACAACACTAATGACACACTAATGTTTATTGTATTAGGGTTGGCACATTGAAATATTACAATGAGAATGGTGATCATGCTGCGCGGCATGTTTGGGGCGTGCCCCTGATTGTTAGGTGCGCCATTGTTAGTTTACGATGGCGGGAATTTTGTAATCACGCGGGTTTTTTATTCGTGACTATGGTATTGTGTTTATGCCTACTGTGACGTTTTGTCAAGTTGCTTTCAAGCCAGTTCATGTTACAAATAGTATTTTTTATTTAATTTAGGTACTGGCTGACAAAATTATATTTTATAACGACTTTAAGATCTAATAAACAAAAACTCGTCTAGACCACAGAAACTAAATAGACAGCCATCAATGTAATCCATTAAGGAATTCACTTTCGACTTCCGCACTTAAATTATTAACAACTTTTTCAACGGTTAATAATAGAGTTGTGATGGCTTAACTGGTTTCAAAGTAATACCATCTTACAGCTTGTGAATTGAAACAATATTAGGAACTTAACATGGGCGTTACCTACAGTTATAGCAGAATAAGATATTTCACTTCGTACTTTTTCCATTATGTAATGAACCTACCCTTCAAATCTGTTATCATATTTGAAACGTCTCTATAAAAAAATAGGCTATGAACTAACCAAAAAGTAATTTTTAGACAATACTGCTTAGGGTGATCAATTATCTCTATTGTGTTATATGTATTTGATAGTTCCCAGTAAAGAAATTATTATTTGAAAAGTGGGTAGATAGGTATTTGTTTACATTTCTGACACAAGACTTTCGATTAGGTAGAAAGAAAATAAATTTATTTCCGCTCACATAAACTAAAAAAAACAGATAAAGAAAGTTTAAATATAGCTATAAAAATACACGACCGGTACACTTTACAGTTTGAATGTATCGTAGATTCTTCCTTTCGTCCATGGCGCAGTGGGTATGTAGCCGACTGTGAAACGAGTAGCTACGGGTTCGACCCAAGCTCCAAGACAAATGTTTGTGACGCAAATATTTGTTTCGAGTATCGATAAGCCCGACAGTCTATCGAAAATGATACCAACGAAACAAAACTCGTATTTTAATATAGGCTCAGGACTATGTGTGTTTTAGCGTACTGCCTCAGTGGCGCAGTTGTAATGCGTACGCGTTACTACTGAGGCCGACGCTGAGGTCTCGGGTTCGATCGCCGGATCGGGTAAAAGTGATATTGAGTTATTCTATGACGAAATGCTCAGTATCAGCCCGGTGTCTGGAATTGTGCCCGGTATGGCGATAGACTCGCCCTCTATCATATAATGGGACGGAGATTCGTTCGGCAAAATATGGGTGTACTAGTTGCACCTCTGCCTAACCCTGCGGGGATTACAGGCGTGAGTGCGTATTATTTTTACCTTCCATGACCTTATACTCATACTCTTTTTCGGAATAAATTATCTCAAGAAACATGTCAATCCGTTACTGAAAGAAGCTATAACCAACAAACACAATTTCCCAACTATAATTTCTTCCTGTCTGGCGCTATACCAGGGCCCGCCTTCTCATACCATAGATTTGACGGTATTTGGTATTATATGGTGCGAGATGCCATCTGACCTCCCACAAATCGCAACAGGAATCAAGTTTCGCCATTGCCTCGTCCATTAATCAACAGAGTGTACCACGTGCAGGTCAGGTTGACATTGGGCCTAAGATAACATGATGGCTGTGACTTTCCCATTTATAGTATTAATATAACATTAAAATAATAGTATGTAGCCCTGTATTATATACATAATACAGGGCTACTATTATTTTAGGGCTGAGCAGTGGGGCGTATGAGTTTTAAGGACGTATGTCCTACTGCCCAGCATGTGCCTCCTCTACTGAATGAGAGGGGCTAGGCCTTAGTCCACCACGCTGGCCTAATGCGAGTTGGCAGACTTCACATAACTTCGAAACTCTTATGGAAAACTTTTCAGGTTTATTCACTATGTTTCCTTCGACATTAAAGCAAGTAATAATCAACAGTTAATACACACGTAACTTAGAAAAGTCTGAGGTCTGACAAAAGGATGCTCTTGGGGCTGGTTTCGAACCTGCGACTTACATCTCCGACAGTCCATACCACTCCCCACTGGGCTATCACAGCTTCTTTATATTAGTGTAAATTTGTTATATTCCTTAACAATCTAATTTAAACAAATTACTCTTTATCCAGCAATGAAAGGGCGCGACGGCCTCGGTGGTACAGGCTCGTGCGCACCAAACGACGTGTTCTGCTCTGTGCCAGGCCGATTGTCACTTCTGTCGTCAACCAGCAAGTACAAGGTGACTGTGGCGGAGGTACAGAGGAGACTGTCCCCACCGGAGTGTTTGAATGCGTCGCTACTCGGAGGAGTTTTAAGGAGGTAAGGATTAAGCTGTTTAAGAATCGATATCGATTATTTATTATTTAAAAAGGTTTTAGGTGAACGGTAAACAATTTTAAGATAACAAATATAATGAAATCGTTTTTTTAATGAATATTACTAAAAAGTGTTTTAGCATTATAGGAAAATGGAGAGCACAGAACTTAATTCATATGGAGAGTCTCAAAATCTACACTTTATAATATTTTTGCTTGCAAAGGTTTATAAAATATAATTAAATTTAAAACACAAACCGCAGCCTTTTAAGTTAGCATGTCATTAATAATACATTAAATAGTAATATATAAAATAACATTAAAAGATATAGAAAGACCAATATTCTGCCTAGACTTAATATAAAAAAATAACAAACAAGAAAAAATAAAGTTTACCAGTTCTAAGTTTAAAATAATTTCTATAAATAAATACTCTAGTGTGCCGATTATTAACAGTTCATCTCTTATAGTATATGCGTAATTTAATGATAATTTAAACATAATACATTCATTATTACCGTTATTAACGATTTTACAACACAATTTCGCTTCATTATGTGTATGCCGCATGAATAATTTATTTATTTATTTATTTATTTATTTTTGAGGGGAACATACAGTGAAACAGAAAACAAATCTGAACAAAAAGAACTAAACACTAATTACATGTTTCCACAGATAGGTAAAAAGAGAAATAAATAGAGCGGCTTAACGTAAAGGCGCATATACACATACACACATACATACATATATACACATACACATGTAAACACATACAATATGAATATGTTATAAGGTACAAGCACAATACAAAAAACTATATTATACTATAGCCTAAGAGTTGGAGAACCAAGATTCAGCCATTTTTTTTTTAAACATATATGGTTTGGAATTAAATAGGTCAAGATCTGAGAATTCTACTGCCGAGTTGAGTTCTTTTGCAGCTCTGATGAAGAATGCATTCTGTCTGTACTTTGAAACACTTTGAGAAATTGCTAAACACACTGGACGTCTAACCGTCTTATTTGGAACTTTGATATTGATTTTTGAAAGAAGATTCGGGGAATCTAATAAATTTTGAGTAATTTTAACCAAAACAACAATATCTGCAAACTTTCTCCTTTCATAAAGTGGGAGAAAATGGTGCCTATGACACCTTTTTATGTAATTTAAATCATAACCATGACATCTGAATTGTAGGAATCTTAGAAATCTACGTTGAACTGATTCAATTCTATTTATATAGATATCATATCTCGGATTCCATACCTGAGTACAATACTCCAGAATACTGCGCACCAATAAACAATATAACACTTTTATCACTTTCATATTAGAAAATTGAGAGGTCGATCTTATTACAAATCCTAATGCTTTGTTGGCTTGTTTGGCAATGTGATCTATATGTCTATCATAAATTAACTTGGAATCATGTGTAACACCAAGATCACGAATGGTCTCTACCTGGTTTAGTGGTTGTCCTTTCAAAAGATACCTTTTATTTATGAAATTTAATTTTCGTGTAAAGGTTATCGAGTAACATTTGGTAACATTCAGATCTAATTTATTTACTTTACAATAAACTTCAAATGTTTCCAAGTCCAGTTGTAACAACCGACAATCATTTAAGTTGTTGATTGATTTATATATTTTCATATCGTCGGCATATAGAAGAAATTCCGAGTGTTTGAAACAAGAGCTAACATCATTTATAAATATATTGAAAAGCAATGGACCGAGCAAAGACCCTTGGGGAACACCAGAAGGTACATTGTTCCACCCAGAGGAGAAACCGCCCACCACTACAGCCTGGGACCTATTCTCAATATATGATGTGAACCATCTAAAGAGATTGCCGTGAACACCGGCAAAGAAAAGCTTTTGTAGTAGTATTTGATGATCAATCCGATCAAAAGCTTTACTATAATCAGTAAAGATAGCATCAACTTGTCCCCCACCGTCCATGTTCAACGTTAAAAAATCTGTGAATGTTAATAAATTGGTTACGGTAGAACGTTTACTTATAAAGCCGTGTTGTTGAGTGATAAAATTACATGATAGATTTTCATAAACTTGGGTATATACAACTTTTTCAAATATTTTCATAAAAATGGATAATTTGGAAATAGGTCTATAATTTTTTATATCATTCCTATTACCGTTTTTATATATTGGGCTAATGAATGCAGATTTCCAAACCCCTGGCACGGTTCCTTCACGGATTGATCGTTTGTACAAAATAGTAAGAGGCTCTGTTAACGATTGTGCACAGTTAATAATAAATTTGGGCGGAATTCCATCAGGTCCAGATCCTTTTGCTAAATCCAATGACTTTAAAAGTTTTAAAACTGTGTTCGAATTAATGTGTATATCACTAATGGAAGTTGCTACGTCGCTGATAACAAAAGGATTCAAGGGGCTTGAATCAGCATTGCAAGATGATGCTGCAAGAAAGTTTGAATGAAAATACAGCGAGAAAGAATTGCAGACTTCTTCACCAGTGTCAGCTGATTGTCCATCGTAATACATGGTGGAAGGAAGAGAGTTAGATCCTTTTTTATTAGATTTGATGAAAGACCAAAACGATTTGGGATTTTGTACTATTGAGTCTTCACAGCTCTTAATGTACATCGTATAACATTCCTGCTCTAACCGTTTTGCTCTTTCCCGAAGTAGACAAAAGGAGTCTCGATCACTAGTGTTACCATATGTCTTATATTTATGTAAGTATTTGTATTTTTCTTTAAGTACTTTTTTTAAAGAAGCAGTATACCAAGGCGGATAATATTGCCTCATTATAGAAAATAGGTATATTTTATAAATAATATCGACCAAATGCAATAGCACTCGCTTGCAAAGGTTCTGCATGTACAATCCAGTAATAGGTAAGTAAATAAAAATATACTTTATATTGATTGAAAAATGAGACCACCCAATGGATAGCTTTTATGAGCTACTTTTAGTATAATTATTACAACTGGACCTATAAAATAACTACCGTGTAGTGGTTGTTCCTACAAAAAAGAAGCTGTGCTACACAAGTACATTCATCACAGATACATTCATGACCGAAGTAGATATGTTACTAAGTTTGGTTTTATTTAATATTAAATGCTTGATATGCTGTTAATTTTTATTTGACACTTGATAAACGTAAATCAATCTCTAGTTATAAATCAATAAGTTCGTGATATAACTTAATATTGTGATATTATTTTATTAATATTTAATTCATGATATTATTTCATATGGTTTTCACAACTTTAATAATATATTCAACTATATATTCAACGGTAATATTTTTATACTAATTTAAATCTCTTATCCATAATACCACCAAGTATCGTAAAAGAAACCGCAGGCAAAATGTATTAAATTGGTGATATTCGCTATTCATTGTAAATCTACTTCATTTTCTACCATTTTACAAGTATTTTTTTGTTCTGACTACACCGCAATTTACAAGCTATAAAGACGTCCATATGGATAGTAAAAAAACATATTCCATTTTAGTAATTGCTAAGACTTTTTTTGTTTGAATTCGTCGCGGTTTTCTTTACGATGAGGGTATAACGCGGTTCCTTTGTCATGTTTATTTAATATAATTGTCCGGTATTCTAGTTCATTGTGGCTAGCTCGGTCTGGACTTTTTATCTAGATCGTAGATAAGTTTTTGCCACCAGTTCCTGTACATTGGTTTCATCGGGTCGTTTTTAGCGGTTAGCGTTTGCGGTGTTCAGAGAGCTATACCTATTTAATTTGCTTCTCTGAAACATTACACGAGTACATATCACTCTGTCTTTCTTTTATTTAATTATGGCTTCGCATTATTATGAATTTCGCCAACGACAAGTGTAAAATATATTTTCATGTTTTCACAAGAACGATGAAATACCAGTGTGGTCGATTTGAAAGTCTTGTCGGAGTTTTGCAAAGACTATAATGTATACTACTAGATAAGCTGTGCGGTACAAAGAAATTGCGCACTTAGTTACAAGTTCGTTAGTTAAGTAGTTGCGGTCAATTGACTGCAACTCATTTAATTCGCTACTCTCACCCGCGAGTGAGCGACAAGAGCAGTTGTTGTTGTTTGAATAGCTGCGAACGTTAAATTCGATAAACTAACACGAAATTGTTTTAAATTGTAACCCATAAAACATTGTCATTATTTACGTGTATATACATATTATTATTCATTAAATTTGAAGTTATTTTACGGAAGTAACTATATTATTTCTTGGTTTTGATCGAATTATTGTGAATGATAAGTAATACCAAACAAAACAGCCGTCTCAATATTGCCATCTCTCTTACTCTCAACACCTCTCGCTCCCGCCTTAGACGTCATTCCCGCCTCGCCACACAATTTTACTTCTGAACAGCCCGTCTATGGTATTAAAGTCTTTGGAGTTTTGGCATCAATTTATTTTAGTACAATGACGTTTTTCTCCAAGCGGATCGAACAATGAAGGTAGAACAATAGCCTTGGTAAAAAATCACCTAAAATCACATATTTCATTGATTCCATACACTGTTCATCACAGTCAATGTTTGTTGCACAAATCCACTTTTTTTTATAGTATAGGCCGGCAAACGATCAAGTGGGTCACCTGGTGGTAAGTGATCTCCACCGCCCATGTACGCCCACAATACTAAAATAATCATGGGCGCGGTGTCGACCTTAAAGGAAAGGGATAAGTTAGGGATTGGGAAGTGGAGGGGAATTTGGGCCTCCGGATATCTCACTCACCGTACGAAACGCAGCAGCAAGCTGCTACTTTACGCCGGTTTTCTGTGAGACAGTGGTAACGACCCGGACGAGCCGGCCTATTCATGCTGTACACAAAACTGTCTATTCTATTTTTAGATTATGGCCCCATCGATTTACGATGATTTCGCCAATGTCAAGTATTATAATAGCAATATGTAAAAATAAAGATCAAAACGTAGACATCTTTAAAAAGATGCTCCAGCAAAGAAATGAAGACCAGTGAAAATGGATGATAAATGACAGAACTGTCTAAAGCGTGGCTCTACCACTCAAAAAACAACAAACAACTTTAAACTAAGGAATTAATTAACCTACCCACTTTACAAATAATTTCTTTAATTTGGAGTTGTCAATACACCAAATACAATACAGATAACTGAAAAGTAGATCGATATTTGTTTACATTTCTGGAACAAGAATAGAACAAGTGGACTAAAGATGACGCAAGTTCTTCAATCAGTATGAAAACCAAACTGTCACCATTTTTTGTAACTGCTGTAATGTCACAAAAACAAATTAGTGATGAAAAACGCCCTTGAACTACTTTTAAACAGTTTCTAAGGCGTTTTTCGTGTATATGCCTGACGTCTTACTGAATTAATGACTACTATATTCTTATTGCAGTAACGTCGAGAGCAAACTGCGATTCAAGGAATAATAGACTTCGCAATTCTATACAATTATGGAAAATAAAAGCATGAATATTTAAAAAAACCCACATTTATTGTAACCAATAAACCAAACACTATAATGAATACTAACTACTAGACGGGCTGTTAAGAAGTAAAATTGCGTCTCATAACGCAAGAGTTTGACAGCTGGCACACAGAGAGCGCGAGAGGGGTTCTAGTTTAGAATAAGCGAGATGGCAATATTGAGTTACGGTCAATTGACCGCAACTTAGTGGCGCAATTTATGTGTATCTATCCAACATCGTTATATTTTTTTCCTTTTACTGTAAAATCTTCGTGTAAAATTTAAAACCTTAGACCATAACCTTCCTAGAATATGACTATAGTTTTTACTAGCATAAAAGACCGATTCTTATAAAAATATGCTTGTTATAGAAAATAAAAAGTATGAAACGACGTCATAAGCCAGTGTACCAACTAACGCGGTCACTTTACACCCATTACGGATAGCACATGGCAAAAAATATCTGTTGGGTCATGATTTATAGAAAAAATCCAATTATTTGCCTAAAGCCAACTGGTAATGAGAGGTGGCGGGCGCGACGTGTGAAGTCATTTGGGCACATCCTAGTTGGTACGTGATCAAAATGAGAGACAGTATGCAGTTATTTATGTCCGAAAGTTTATGCTTAAATTACACTTTCATATTCTTTTTATGATTGTGGTTTCATATTTCTTTTTCTTACTTCCCGCCAAAATGTCATTTATTTTGCCTATTTTTATTTACAAGAAATGTGCAAGGGTATCAAAATTCATACAGACCTGACTGTCGAAAACAGGTACATATTACCATCTTTTTTAAAACATATAGGCAAAGGAAACCGTAACCATACATTCTAAAACGTGAATGGTAAAGTTCTTAACCGTCGTACAAGGCGGGTGCATTTCAAAATTGAATATAGAGCGCGATAAATAGCGCATCATCGAGTTTATAGTGGTGGCGGTGTAATTGCCATAATTACCACTTCAACTCAGTTGCAACCGGTGCATGCATCAGCGAACTAATAAATGTAGGAGGGATCGCTCCTTAGACTTTATTGTGTTTAAAATCACAAAATATACGATATATAATGATGATATTATACTTTAGGTATTTATGCAAAACAAAAAAATATAAGTTGTAATATAAAAAGATTGTACCTATAGTTATGTACAATCTGGAAAAAAATACTGTGCAAAATATTCATAAATACTTTGTCAAAACTCAAAACAACCACCTAGCAAATCATTTATCAATAAAAACATACATAACATTTTTGGTTATTTAAATATATTTTAATAAATATGTCAATGGCTGGTTTATAAAGTAAGCAAGCAGTAATTATTCTGTCTGAAAATATACAAACAAGACAGTACAATTATTTTCCATGACAACACCGTTACAATAATGACCAATAATGGCCGACCCGCAGCTGCCGACCGACTCTTTGGAAATTCAAATATTTCAAATTTCCTCGGTAAATGTTGTGAAAAAAAAACTTTTTAATACTACCAATAGTATGTTAAAAGACAGGCTAAACACAATTTACGAGATCCGCAAAATTTATGCGTTCAACGATTGAACATTAAATACCGTATAAAATATTTTCCATAATTTACTTATTGCCTTGTTTAAATTATTTATGATGAAACCCTTAACTCTGTGCCTAAATAATTAAAACTTCAGTCAATTGATATTCTTTAATAATATGCCTCGTAGATGTAATAAATATTGTTAAAATGTGCTGGAGAAAGCGACGTTTATCTTGTGCCAAGATAAAGATCTAAAATTATGACGGACAGTTGATCTTTCGCGATATTTCATTCACACGAAAAAATCATTATTTTATTCCTGTTTAAATGTTACGTGCCGTTTGTCACTAGAAAGACTTAGATTTCACCGACTGCAATATCTCGCAAACCGGAACACATAAATGATTACACACTGAAATAGACAAAGCGGTGGTACCTACCCAGGCTTACTGTCGCACGTGACAAGACTGCTCATCTAGGAAAAATATCATAGTGTTAGATTACTCCTTATTTATCGATTTTTAATTAAGGTGTCCGAGAATATAATGCCGGGTAGATTGAAATAATAGCCGTGCAAATAGTAAACAAGTTGTACGCCTGGTGGGGCAGGTGGGGTGACACTTGCTTTATAAGAGAGCGCTCCGTCATTGGGAGCTTTACGCTATTTCGATCGCGCCGCGCATAATCCAAACACGCTCATTCGTAGAGCGTCGATATATACTCCCTTTGATCGCGCAAAGAGGAGAAGACCGCGTTCCGTCCTCGCCGACACGACGATGCGACCACTCTGGCCATCCGAGAGAAAGAGGAAGACACACTTAAAGCACACTCCACAAGACCGTCATTCCGTCCTCGCCGAAGAGGACCTCGCCGCGCTCCCCGAAGCACCCCCGACCCTTCGACCGGCCCGCGTGCCGATGAAGAACAAAATTAGATTATAAGTAGATAAATAAATCCCCCTAAACCATCAATCGCAAATGTCTTTGCCCTCCTCCAGTGGCCGTCCTGAGCCGAGGTCCGTATCCCTCATTAGGGGGGATGCCCTCAGCGAAGGTCACTTAAATTTTAGGGCTGGAGTACCTACAAGCATTCGCCCGAAAGTCCGGTGTCGCTGACTAAAGCCGACTCACGGTCAGGCTATCAGCAAGCTATCTACAAAAAAAAATAAAAAAAATTGTGAGCTCAGTGCTGCGAATGCTCTCAATTCTCTGGGTTCTGTGTGGTCAGTCGGTAGTTCAAGAGTTTATTACGCGGTAGCTCTGCTGGTTTACTATTCGGTCCTAGTTCGGCCTTAGTTATAATTAATAATTAGAGAGTGGTGTCTAAAGAATCCTGACATGGGGTTGTGGTCTGTAAAGCAATAACATTGTAAAAGTGATCAATAAACCACTAGTAACCGTCGTTTTGTGTTTTTGTAATAATACTCTCCTTTACGTAAATTCTAACAATAGTTATCCAAAATCGGAACCTAACCGTGCTTACACACTGATGCTTTCCGACAGGAACAGACAAGTGGTGGTTGGTATCTACCCAAACGGACTCGCACGCGAGAGGACATTTTGTAACAACTAAAAAAAAAACACCAGACCAGACCAGTCGCGAACTGGTTCTTCAGGTCATTTGTCAGGTTTTGCTTCGGGCGTGACTCTGACCACGACAGAGTCCAAGACTTGTAACCCTGATATTGAAATGACTTGTTCTAAAAATGCTCTGTAATCAAATCTATTCATTTTTGAACAGCCAGTATTCTTGTCAATTCCTATATTACAAAATTTTATCAAATCAGCAGCGCCAGCCCTGGGGTAGAGCGAGAGGAACGGTCGCTCTAGGCGCCAGGTGGTGAAGGGCTCCAAAATTTCAATTTAGAGAGAGAAAAAAATCATCACATTAAATTTATATATTATCATTAGTTGTCTTATATATATATTTATAAATTTTATTTTATTGTTATTCATGTATTTATTATACATATGTATATTTATATCTATTTATGCCTATTTATACTAGTGTGTTATTTGTGTATCCTTAGTCTTTTCTTTGCAACTACCTTATACATATCTGCACCAGCCAAAGGTTGACTGGTAGTGAATGCTTTTAGCATTAAGTCAGTCTTTATACTCCATGTATAAAGTGTAATAAATAAATAAAATAAAAATATGGCACCTTTGGGTCTGGATCTTTTGAGTTGCGGGTCTGAGTGTTTTCTCCCTAGAGGGGTTGACGACAGGCAAGCGGCCGGTCATGGTTATAGCCTCCGTGGCGCAGCGGGCGAGTCAGTAGCTGGTTGAGAAGCGTGAGGCCGTGGCTTCGATTCCCGGACCTAGACAAATTTTTGTTTCGGCTCTGGGTGTTGTGGGACCTCAAGTACCTCTTAGTTCGTGATACCCACAATACAGGTTAATCTAGTGTGGGGTCAGAATTATGTGTTTGACTGTTGGGTGTAATTATTAATTAATTATTATGAAAATTTGGACAGTGTATGAAACTAGTCGTTTGAAATTAATAATACACTACTTTAAACAATGTCTCTTCAAAATATTCACACTTAGTCCGTCTTAGTGTCTACCTCGGTGGCGCCGTTGTAATGCGTACGCGGTACGACTGCTGTACTGAGGTTTCGGGTTCGATCCCCGAGTCGGGTAAAGGAGATATTGGGTTTTTCTATCAGGAAATGCTCTGTATCAGCCCGAAGTCTGCAATTGTGCCCGGTATGTGGATAGGCTTGCACCCTATCTCATCATGGGTCGGAAATAAGCTCGGTGAAATGTGGGTGTACTGGTTACACCTCTGCATATCCTTTCGAGGATTACAGGCGTGAGTACGTATGTAGTCAGTCTTATAAAACATATACCAGTGTAGTTTGAAGCACGTATCACAAACACTCGAATGCCGGTCGGAGGCATGTTGCGACATTTAAAAAGTCATTGTGTCGCAACGGCTGCCAGCTCGTTTCTATCAACTGTTAATGGACAACGTAGGTACTATAACTGGCTAGAATAATTTATTCATCAGGGAATGGTTGTAATTCATCATTGAAATGAGAATTGCAAGAGGAATTTGCTATATCATAGTGGGCAGCTCGAAAATACAGTTATTTGCTTTAGCACGAACAACTAATTACACTGAAACTTGATGGTAAGTACAGAACAGTCCAAATATAATGTTGATTGTCAAAAGACTTGTCACTCGATGGTAGATTTAGGACTCGCGCACTGAAAGTTCTGTGCTAACACAACATTAAATATTTAGTTTTTTTTAGGTTTTTCAAATTATTTGTTAAGATATCCGCCATATTCACACATATTTTGTGAAACCTCATTTATGCTGTAGACAAAACTGTCTACAACGTGGCTCTACCACTACCACCATAGGCCATATGTAGGACAGGCAGACAGACGCCGTAGCCTCTTAGTAATAGTTCCGTTTGCACTTCTCATACAAACCCTTAAAACTAGGTTAGTTTTCATTTTAAGGTCTAGACTTCATTATACTACATTTTACTGTTAAACTAGCCAATTAGACACTTCACTGCCTCTACTTAACGTAAAAAGATACTGATTATAGTCATTTTGTTAAAGCATTAAAAAGTCCAAGTCATTCTATACTTATCTTCTTTGTAAATGTTAGACGTTTAATCCATTAAAAGCTGGTCATCCGTGGCATATAATACAGAGTCTATTCACACGTACAATCTTATTCATCGTGATAATTGGACAATTGATAATTGATAATCGCCTCATTGAACAAGCGCCAGCGTACTTGGGCTGAGAAATCGGGTTCCAATCCGAGGTGGGCCATCACAATTTTTGTTTGAGAAATTTCACACAATATGAGTTGACCGAAATTGGGATTTATGTCAGTATGGTGATAGGCTCCCTCCATATCACATCATGGGACGGAATTAGTACCATATCACCCGGGGTTGACTGGTAGATAATGTCTTCGGCATTAAGTCCACCTTTACACATTCAGTGTAAGAAGCATAATAAATATATACATAGATAAGCTCGGCGAACAGTAGTTGTACTAGTTTCACCTCTGCCTACCCTTTCGGGAATACAGGTGTGAACTTATGCGTATCAAAAAGCCACAGTCATTCTATTCCCAATTTTTATTATTTGTCTATTACGTTTAATGTATTAATTAGAAACTGGTCATCCGTCGCATCTAATTCAGATCCTATTGACACGTACAATTTTCTTCATAGTGATAAATAATTGGACACAATAATCATTCGTTTCAGTCGCAATCAGATATGCGATCATATTTCTGCCGCCAAGCAACAGTGTGTAAGCACTGTTGTGTTCCGGTGTGAAGGACATTGAAGCCAGTGTAATTACTGGGCATTATGAGACTTAACACCTTATGTCTCGGGGTGACAAGCGCAGTCCAGTGTCATGCAGTGCTTTATTTAATGTTCTGTGTGGCGTTGCTTCTGTTTATGAGCAAGCGTGGCGCTTACCATCAGGCGACCGACCTGCTCGTCATGCAATCTAATAAAAATAATAAAAAAAATATATGCGTTTCTGAGATAATTTGCCAGACGGCGGAAAACGAGCATGTGCGTCAGCTGATGGTCAATTATTTTCTTCGTCCAGAAGAATAATGGATACGTTGCCGACTTTAAAGTAAAGGATTGGGAAGGGGAGGATTTGGGCCTCCGGGAATCTCATTGTCCGTACGAAACAAGCAGCAAGCTGCTACTTTATGACAATTCTCTGTGGGACAATAATACTCAACCCGATCGAGTCAGTAACCATTGTGTTGTCAGAAATGTCGTACAACAAATCAAATCATTGTGTTTGTGGAACTCTATAGTATTCCCCTATCCCCGTGGAACACTGTCGTGAGTGTGTATAGACATACATACGCACTCATGCCTGTAATCCCTGCAGGGGTAGGCAGAGGTGTAACCAGTACACCCACATAGCAAGCTCAGGAATATCCTCGTGCCGCAGGGTGAAGCAATCAACAATCAACATCAACACTTCACGTTTAACAGCGGCTGATCGGTGATAAGCTACTTTTCGGTGGTTAAAAATACCAAATAATATCATAAACTTCATTAGTTAGAAGCAAAGACTTTAATGTATACTACTAGACGGGCTGTTTAGAAGTAAACTTGAGTCACATAACGCGGGAGTTTGACAGCTCACAGACAGGGAGCGCGACAGGGGTTGTAGTTGAGAATAAGCGAGATGGTAATATTGAGTTACGGTCAATTGACCGCAACTTAGTGGTACAGTTTCTATGTACCGCGCAGCTTGTCTATTTGGTTAGAAGTATAGGTACCTAAGTGGATAAACCTAACCCGGCTATGAAAACTTCTCGACTAATAACATTATAAAAAAAAAATAAAAAAAAATAATGAGTGTGAATGAGGCCAAAGAGGTATGCAAGGATCGTAGCAAGTGGAAATCCGTTGTCTCTGCCTACCCCTATGGGAAACAGGCGTGAGTCTATGTATGTATGTAATAATATGTTTAAAGGAATTTCATTCGCATGCCATACTTGCAGTGGAATAGAGGGGTGCCTTGCTCATCCGATTTGCGAAGTTAAGTCTATCGAATTATTTTAAACTAGCTTCAACCACCAGAAAGTTAAGTTGTCTAAAAATCTCACCTATCTTTGTTATTCAATTAAAGGATAAAATGTACTTGACAACTTGAACTTTACCTGTCATCATGATATCCTAGTATGGTCCGCATTCAATCTCCCTTAAAGTTAACTATAGGACTTTGTATTTCCTAAATTATAAATAATGGAAAATCCGGACCTAAAACAAGCAAAACATCTTCTCAGAGTTTGGGTCGCGCCGCTTTGAATCCAGTGGTAAATTAAGCCCACTGAGTTTGTTTCGCCGGGTCTTCTCAAGCTGGGTCGTTTTGGATCCGGTGGTAGTTTTAAAACTCGTGCCGTTTCGGTAAAAGCAGTGGTCCATATCACTCAAAATATTTAATAATTAATAATGGACGTTTCCATATTACAAATATTGTTCATAATGTAAAATAAAAAGACAACAAATAAAAAAAATTGTGTAATTGCCTAGTATATTTGACGATGCTATGTATGTTATGTATACATTAGTTTATATGATTTCTATACATAAGTTTCTTTATTTTGTACTGACTTGTCATAAGCGCTATTTTAATTGCCTACATGATTAATAAACTATTTCATTTCATTTCATGCCTTGTACTTATAATAAATTTTGAAAACTATGAAATATTTATAATAAATATTTTTATACTGCCTCGATAGCGTAGTTGTAACGCGTAGGCGTTACAACTGCTGTGCTGAGGTCTCAAATTCGATCCCCGAGTTGGGTAAAAGTGATATTGGGGTTTTCTATTACGAAATGTATCTGCCCGGAGTCTGGAATTGTGCCCGGGATGGTGATAGGCTCCCCCCTATCACATCATGGGAAATAAGCTCAGCAAAAAGTGGGTGTACCTACTGGTTACACCTGTGCCTACCCCTTCGGGGATTACAGGTATGAGTACGTTTGTATGTATTTATTACTACACAATTACCCATGGGCCTATAATATCCCCTAAGGAGTAGACATAAGAGTAACTAGTGCCTCTACCTTTCGCTAAAGTTATTTCCGTCACATGATATGATAAGCGGAGAGCATATCGCCATTTCGATCAGATATTCAATTCCAGGTACCTAAATCAAATCACGTCTTATGATTTTCATGTCGACAAACTCATACAAATTCTTTGATTGCCTGACCTGGCACCGCACCTAAGACATTTAGTATACAGACTAGGTGTATACTACGAAGTACGTTGCCAATTTGATTTGAGTGCCAATATGGCGATATTCAATTCAAAATACCGTTATAAAATGCGAAATAAACGTCAACAATCACCTGTCTATGGATTATTTGATTAAATAATAAGGCAAGTTAACACGTCTCGGACTAACAGTAGAGTTATTAGTCACACATTATTAACATTAAAAAGTCTTAAATATACATAACCTTTATGCATTTATTTAAATCTCGGACAAAAGTTTAATTATTGAATTTAATTTTGTTGGTTAACCTGTCAACCACTTCACTCACATTTAGAAAATATCTTTCAAGCTTAATCGATTCTTTAATTTTAATCGATTATTCATCCTTAACTAAGCTCTATTCAATTTTATAAAACTGGCCGTTAAGAATGGAAAACAATTTAGCGTTAACGAGCTTTTATTTTTCGAATACTAGTAGCTGACACACATACCGCGGCAATATTGCCTATAAAACTCATAAAGCTCAATGATTTTGAACTTTATTAGTAAAAGACAAGGTTTGAAATGCCGTAGTAGTAAAAAATACGATATATTATTTGATTTATTTAAAAGAGTTTTTAACTATGAGCTAGAAATAGGTAGATAATAATTTATGTTTTAAAGAATTTTATGTTTTTCTATGCTTCGCGTCAATCAATAATTGTTACAATATTTTTATTACTATCCGTAATTTCGATGTTCATGTCCATCTAGCGGGCAGTAGCGGTACTATATTAGGTAGGTTTTTTGCCACCACTTTAATGAACTGTAAATGTAAACGATTATAATTTGAAAATTTCAAAGAAAACGATAATAATATTTAATTTTATTTCTATTTCCTACTCTCGTGATGAATTACCTACCTATGTCAAATTACGTCGCGCGTTATTCATAGTCACAGCATAATGTTAATTCTATTATTCTATGGTTAATTCAATCAATAGAATTGGACAACAAATAATTAAGACGGTACCTAATGAGTTTATTTTCATTGTCCTTTCTATTGACTTGAGTTTTATTTCCTATAAAATGGTTAGGTTTAATCTTTTTGCAAGAGTTATTAAGCCAAATAGAATGTCGCATCCCAGCAGAAGTTTATTTAAGCGTAACAGCGGAGGTTTATTTGAAAATAAATAACAATAAAATATTGATGATTGTAGACTGATACCCTAAGTACCTACTGCCTAGGTACTGGTATACATAAAGGCTGGAATACACGATATGTTGTGGTCCTTGTATTAACAATACACTTCGGAGTACAAGACTTTTTGGAGAAATCACCGGGGAAGCAAACACAGACTTAGAAACACGATCAAAACGGAAAAGTTTGATAGATAAAATTTAAAACCAATTTAAATCTAAACAGTCTGTTTGATTTCCTCAGTTGCAAGGATCATCAAATTTTGTAACATTATGCAGTATTTAACTGGTGAGACATTATAAATAGAATATTAAAAATATATCGCGATTAGCAAATATTAGTTGAACTCACAATATTTGTTACGTGAGCCAATTATCTGTTTAATGAGCTAGTACGTTTTTATACTACTCAGTCGCATGTTTATTTCTGGCATAATGCGTACAAAGGCAAAAGAACTGCGAAGGGTTAACTACTTCCTATAGCGTTATAGGTATTGTCCCACCTACATTGACTAACATTGTTTTTTTTTACAGAGCAAAAAGCAAAAATGGCGGTCGATTACTTCGAGAGAAGTTGGAGAAAATTGGACTCAACTTACCGGCGGGAAGACGGAAAGCCGCAAATGTTACATTACTCACTTCATTAGTAGAAGGTAAGCTTAGATATATTATGACCAATAATATCTTAAATGAGGACTAACGTCAAACTCCTCTCATTCAGTAGAGGAGGCCCGTGCCCAGCAGTGGGGACGTATTTAATACTGGGCTAGTAAAAAATATATCTTAAATAATCCTACTACTAAATATTTTAAATATGAAAGTTTGGATGTTTGTGAATTGCGATGTTTGTTAGACAATCACGTTTTAGATGAAATTTACACAGGCACACCTGTAAAACATGACCTGGATTAGGACATAGGCTACTTTTTATCCTGGAATAAGCCGGCGACGCGGGTGGAGTCGCCAACAAAATTTTGTGTATTAATAAAAAAGGTTTAACCAGATAGGTATGTATGCTTATGAATGAGCACTCGACAGTACAGAAAAACGACGTGAACTGGCAGCTTAGCTAAAAGGATAAATCTTAAAGGATTGCTTCTTAAAGGATAAATCTTTCGCCAAACAAAAACATAATACAAAATCTTTTTCGAAATACAACTGACTACTTTTTATTAAGCGTCTATCATTTTAACTATGTTGTTTATTTTAACTATTGTTGGCAAAATAACTGTTGAACCTATCAAATATTTAGTATGTAAACAAACTTAATATTTGATAAGTTCAACGGTTATTTTGCCCACAATACACGACTTAATAAGCACTTAATACAAATAAATATTGTAACAGATCTTTTCATAGGCGTCAATCAAAGCGGCACTCAAAACTACAACGTGTTACAGAAAGGTGTGGTTAAATTTAAGCAACATAATGTCTATGATACTGGACGACCTCCGTGGCGTAGTGGGCGAGTGGGCGACTGTGAAACGTGAGGGCGCGGGTTGGATCCCCGCACCGAGACAAATCTTTGTCTGATACACAAATATTAGTTTCGGGTCTGGGTGTTGTGAGACCGAAAGGCTCACGTAGTTCCTGATACCCACGGCACAAGACTCGTATCTTACTGTAGGGTCAGGGCTATATGTGTGACTGTTGTGTGTTACTTATTTATGATAGGTAATATTTTATAGCGTACGATATTAATATTTCACCCCTCGTTGTACCAAATTCGATTACATTGCTAGAACATAAATTAACAAATTTTCATATTTTTCAAATGAGTAACATGGTCGATATTCGATTTTCAACATTTTGGATAACAGGCTGATAGCAGGCGCTTAAATGTACATATTACAAATAATTTATAGTAAACAAGTGATTAAAATTAGCGTGAAATTTTAGATTATCTAGATTTTGATAACATCCGGCACCTAAACAAACACTCACTGTGAGGTGTATGTAACGACCCTTAAATATGACCACACCTTTCTGTAACACGTTGTATAAATTTTAAGCATAAATAATGGAAGTATTAACATGGAAGAAATCTTATAGAATACTAGCCTTTGCTCGCGGCTTCGCCCGCGTGAACGGCCTTTCCCGGGATAAAAAGTAGCCTATGTAACTCAGTGATAATGTAGCTTTCTAATGGCAAAAGAATTTTTGAAATCGGTCCTGTAGTTTTTAAGTTAATTTTGTATGAATACGTTACATACCCAAATACAAATCTTTCCTCTATATAATATTAGTGTGGATAGGTCACCCACAACGATACAATAAACTGGCGCCTAGTCTTGACTATTGAGTTATAGGTATATACATTTACATACGAGTATCATAAAGTTATTAACACGGGACGGTGGGCAGATGTGAAACTAGTGCACACACGGTTCGTCCATAATCTAGTTTATTTATTTATTTAATAGCAATACCATTAGGTAAAACACACTACTAACATAATATAAAAATCAAATAAGTAACAAATCATGTGCTTACCTTTTAAAGGTATTTACAGCTAACACAAAAAAATTACAATGTCATAATAACGTAATACCTAATAATTATTATAAATTATAAGATAAGTAAAGTACACACACACACAAATTAAAATAATGCTATTTACATCCCTTGATGTATAAAAGGAGACGAGGCTTTGCCATATCGGGTACAAATTCTAATTCCAAGCAACGGACGTGCAGATTATCCTTGGATTAAAAGAAAAAAGGGGGGTTTGAATTGATAATTAATTAATAGTTACTACTTACTGTAATTTAAAATATAAATACTAATAGATAATCACTACTTTACTAATCACTTCCCTACCTACTTATTAAGAAGGCAAAATAAGGCATTTGACATAAAAATATGATAGAAACAAGTTGAGTAGCCAGTATTGGACACTTTTTTTATCCTGGCTTCGCAAAGTGACTACGCTACACCTGGTGGTCAGTGTAGCGCAATCCATGTATACTGTCGACCAACGATTGACACTGAATCTATAGTAGATCGACATAATTATGCCGGCATGCTTAATTGCTTCTTCACACTCCGTTTAAAGGATCACACGAGCTACAGTTTACAGCTACCCTCGATTTCAGAATCATAATTGAAATATTTGTTACAGCGGAGGCAGTGCACTTGGCCCGTGATTTCGGCTATGTATGTGAAACAGAGTTCCCAGCGCGGGCGCTGGCGGAGTACCTCGCGAGACAATACGCGGAGCATGATGCGAGACGTCGTCGGGACCTCTTGCAGGCTACTAAGCAGGTTCGATCTTTTTTTAACTATAGGTATACTTTAATATTATTTTTAATAATTTTATTTACATTTCCAACTACTTACATCTGTTGATTTAATTTCATAGATATATACGTACTCATTCCTGTAATCCCCGAAGGGGTAGGCAGAGGTGTAACCAGTACACCCACTTTTCGCCAAGCGTATCTCCGTTCCTTGATGTGATAGGGGGCAAGCCTATCGCCATAGCGGGCACAATTCCAGACTCCGGGCTGATACAAAGCATTTCGTAATAGAAAACCCCCATATTTCACTTTTAACCGACCCGGGGATCGAACCCGAGACCTCAGCGTCAGCTTCAGTTCGCATTACAACTGCGCCACTGAGGCATTCAGTGATTTAATTTCGTTTGGATTATATTCTTTGTTGGTTGAAGATAGCTCAGGTTCCCAAGATTCTTGCCAAGTTCGACGCTTGGAAAGTCCGAGGTATGGAAATGTGCCCGGTATGGCGATAGGCTCGCCCTCTATCACATCATGGGACCAAATAAGCTCGGCGAAATGTGGGTGTAATGGTTACACCTTTTCTACCCATTCGAGGATTACAAACGTGAGTGCATATCTATGTATGTATACAATACAGGATTACTTGAAAATCCAATCGATACTTTAAGGCCGTTTATCCATTAACTCCTGTAACGTTTGTTTGTAAATTGCAGGTGACGAAAGAGCTGATGGACCTTCTGAACCAGGACAGGTCGCCGCTGTGCAACACTCGGCCGCCGCACCTGCTGGAGCCGGCCATACAGCGGCACCTCACGCACTTCTCGCTCATCTCGCACGGGTTCGGCGGGCCGGCCATCGTCGCCGCGCTCACTGCCATACAGGTAACGTACTATACCATGAGCCTGGTAACTTTATCATTCTTATTGTAACAGCACAAATTAATTCGAAAGAAAAAACAAGCATGAACCTGCTGCACGCGGACTAGTCAGAGTTGTATCCGAGTGATACCGCTGTCTCATAACAAAACTTACGCAAAATGGCAGCTTGGTTTTCACATGCTCAGTATAAATGCCGGAGAAACAAACAGAAATCCTCATACCTTTGCATAAAAGTAACCACGATTTTTCGTACATTTTGGATATTCATAGACACTTTAGATATTCGTGACTTGTCAATAGGTGAATGGGTTTATAAAAATAAAATAAGTAAATACTGGTCACTGACTATAAAACTCATAATTCCATTTTTTTTATTAGCTTGAGTGACGAAACGAGCAGGTCGCTCGCCTGGTGGTACCTAAGCGCCTGCCCATCAACAAAACCAACACCACACAGAACTTTGAATAATTACAAAGCACTGCATGGCATTGGACTGCGGTCGTCACCCCGAGACATAAGATGTTAAGCCTCATAATGCCCTGTAATTTTACTGGTTGCTATGAGCTTCAAAACGAAACACAACACACTGTTACTTGGAGGCAGAAATAGACAAAGTGGTGGTACCAACCCAGACGGCCTCTCGCATACGAGGGGCCTACTATCTTGTGATAGGTATATACTAACTAGCATTGCTTTTTGTTCCAGAATTTCCTCAACGAATCGCTAAAGCATTTAGACAAGTTGTACCCTCAAAGCGGCATGGTTTCGTCATCAATGGACAAAACAAAAATGGATCCCGACATTAAGAAGTAACAATAGCGTTACGACGGTGTCAGCGAACACCGCGCAAGCGCATTAACGTACTTAATTTTACTGACAGTGACTTTTAGTCTCTATTCCGGAATGAACAGTGACTTTTAGTCTCTATTCCGGAATCAACAGTGACTTTGTTCTTTATTCCGGAATCAACAGTGACTTTTGTTCTTTATTCCGGAATCAACAATGACTTTTATTTTATATTCCGGAGTCAACAGTGACTTGTTTTTTGTTTATTCCGGAATCAATGATGACCTTTGCTTTTGATTTTAAAATCAACAGTCATTTTCTGCCTTTTTATTTTGTAAATTTACGGCTAAACATCTTTGTTTTAAACTGTTCACGTCGTTTTATCCACTCGAAATATTGCATAAAATCATTCTCCGTTCTGTGTGACAAAGATTGAAACAAGAAAATGTCGTTCAACATTTGAATGAAACTTTTGAACAGTGGTATTATTTAGTTTTCAATGGATCTTTTTGCATTTAAGTTAGGTACTTATTATTGAGTCCTTGATTTTCAACGACTGTATTTCTAGTTTCAGCCATAATGGATTGTGGAGCACTGCAGTTTTTACATGCAACTTTGTCACAAAATTGCCTATATTGGTTCCAGTGTTGGTCACATAGTGTGGAGTCACCATTATAAAAACAGGGACGTAATTAGGACAGTAATACATTCAACTTCTTATGAGGGGTTCTAAAATGATTATTTGTTCCAGAAAAAAAGAGTCATCAACAATGCCATACAAAATGCCATTATGAAAGTATTGAAAATTATAAAATTGCGTATATATTTTTTTTAATTTGTGGCGATCCGCATACAAATAAAGTGCAATTATAATAATACTCATGATTGTGAGATTGTAAATATAGTTATGGATAACGAATAGTATTAATTTAAGCATTTATAGTTTTAACTGCTCAAATTTAAACACATTATGTCGAAATAGTGATTTCATATAAAAAAAAAACAACAGCCACCGCAATAAGAAGACATATCAATATGATAAATGTAAATACTATGATAGTTTTCCAGATTTTTTCATTAAACCAATATAAAGGACAATCTTTAGCGGGGTCTCTAGTAAAAGTCCAAAGACTTTAATTTATACTACTAGACGGGCTTATTAGAAGTAAAATTTCGTCACATAACGCGAGAGTTTAACAGCTGACAAAGAGCGCGGGAGGGGTTCTACTTTAGAGTAAGCGAGATGGCAATATTGAGTTACGGTCAATTGACCGTAACTTAGTGGCGCAATTTATGTGTACCGCGCAGCCTGTCTATACATTAAAGTCTTTGTAAAAGTCTCGTATCTTTATTTATAATATAAAAAAAACTTGAAGGTCTATTTTGTACATATATCTTTACAGTACTACGAGATGTTACTTGAAAATGCTTATGAAAATACAAAGCGTTATTTAAGATTTATTTTAATTTCAAATGAAATTGAATTTAGTTTAAATGTGATGAAAAAATCTACAAGTACAAAGTTATTTCTCTGAACATCATTATTTTGTTACTCGTACACTTATATCTTGCTGATAATTCTCCCCTTGAGTGGTATAAAGCTGATACAACCCCGTAGCTACGGATGTCCAAGAGATTTAGATGATAAAGAACATGAAACCTCTTTAGTTCTTAATTAGAAGATAGTTTTGCTAGTGAATCAATGTGAAAGTGTGCCAATTAGTTCGTAACGTTGGAAACGAATGATAACGTACTTTCCAACTGTTTTAAGTATTTAATATTTATTGTGGCTTGTAAATACATTGTCAACATTCATACATTTTGTCTGATTTTAAGGCTTTTTTCGTTAATATTTTTTACTTTTTACTCCTCTGTCCATGTATGTAACTTTCATTTCTATAATTTTTGTGCATAAATTGAAATAATTGTAAGGTAGTAGGTATATTTTTAAATCAGAAGCACATTGTTTTTGAAAAGAATTTCCTCAGCTACGAATATACCTATCATTATACTGTCATGGCCGTTCCCAATATTCTGTCTATCGACAGATTTGCTTACCGGCAGTAAAATTTTGACACATTTTGTATGTAAGATCTGTCAAAACATTATTGACAGTAAGCAAATCTGTCGATAGATAGAATATAGGGAACGGCCATTAGAGGGCCATGAATAAAAACGTTATTTTATCGAATTTGAATGAAATGATACATTTAAATAATATGGACTGTATCTACAATGTGCCAAACTAATTGTTAATTAGACAGCATTTTGTATTATATTCATTCCAATAATTAAATTATTATTTGTCATGTTTATTTTAATGTAAATTATGTAATTTACCTATAAAAAATTAAATCGTTATCATGTTATTTTCGCCTCAGCGGATAACTTTGGTTTAAACTATTAAAAAGTTTTAAGTTAATTCCAATACGAAATGATTTAGAATTAGTATCTACTACTAGGTAATTGTCCCCAGAGAGGTTGACGTCAGGCAGGCGGCCGGTCATAAAAACTACAAACCAGATCTGTCTGTAACATGTATTAAAAAGTATGATGTGCCAACCCCACTGCGAGTGGGATAAGGGATAACAACGGAAGGATGTACTAGGTACTTGTGCTATCAATTACTTTCTCTTGAAATTATTTAGATCGCTCAATTAAATGCGTTATGGAGTTAATTTAAAAAATGGCCAAAGTTTAAGTCATGTAGGCTAAAGTAACTCGAAACTACGATATATCTATTTTTCTTTCAAAAAATCTAAGAGATTTAAATTGTCGGTTGTTGTCAACACTTTGTAAGCCATAAGGCCACAATTAATAAAGAGAACTTTGTAGTAATAACATTTTTTTCTGACCATTGTATACTTGAATTTTGTTTCGTGGAGTAAAAGAATGATGTTGGAAATATTGTTTAATTTAAATAAAATGCAGAGGCGGCCCCAGGGTCGCCCAGGCCCTACTCGACACTCCAATGAGGCTGAGGCTCTATTTGTTTTGATTGATTTTTACCAAGGCACATAATAAAAGACAGTCGGTTTCCAAAATAAAAATTAAAACTCAGTTGGGGAAATATAAGTTTGAAAGTACACGAACTCTATGTTCTCGATCGATAGTAATATAATTCGAAATAAATTTTCTTAGAAAGTAAGTATGGATCATATGAATTAATAAATATTTTATGTTATCTAAATCTAACGATCTAAATCGTAAAACTTCATTAAGAGGAGGCTCCCAAAATTTTACGTGACTTTGGATAAATATACTGCATTAAGTATATAACCAATCAATGTAAAATTTTGATATATGTTTTTTCAGGCCTTATTCTATCGGTTTTCAAGCCAGTTACGCAATTGGATTATTTTTCCTCGATACATTTTTATTTCGAAAACGATGTCTTTTCGGGAGAATTTGTCATTTTTCTAATAAACGGCTTGAGTTTTGTATTTCAAAAAAATACTCAATGATAGTAAATACAGTTTATTATTTGCCATCAAGCCAAAATTTACCTAGATCAATTAAAACTCATAATATAAATTAAAATAGATTTGCGACTTACGTCATTTACTTCTGTGCATAGTTAAGGTTCAACGGTGCGCGCAATATTCAACCTAATGTTTTTACTCTTAGTGTGTTATAGCAGTGCTCGCTAGCGGCTAACTCAGTACCGCCCCGTGCGCCAAGGAGAGAACACGTGTTTTATTTTATGCCGTACGCTCTGCCCGAGTGTTATTAATTATTATACAAAATAGTAACATTATTTCTAAAATAGAATTAAATTATTTACATTATGATAACTTATTGTTAATACGATCATAATAATGACTTTGTGTACCGTTTTTTTTAGAAAAATAATTAATGACAAATCGTTATGATTTCGGAACAAAGAAAGCCAGTGGAGTCGCCTCCGCAATTATTTGATTTAGTTGCTACTAATGTGATAGCGGATAGGCGGACTGCCTCCGTGGCTTTGAAGGGAGAGGCCACGGGTTCGATTCCCGCACCGCGATAAAATGTTTGTGTGATCCATAAATATTTGTTTCTGGTCTGGGTGTTAACTCCCCTTAGAGGTTTACGTCAGGCAGGCGGTCGGTCGTAATAACTACAAGCCAAATCTTTCTTCTGTAACATGGGTTAAAAAGCCTGTTGTGCCGACCCCACTGCGGGTGGGGTAAGGGCAGGTGGAAAGAAAGAATACAAATTTCATATACAACGTATTACAGAAAGGTGTGGTAATATTTTAAGGGCATTACATAAAACTTACAGTAAGTATGTACCGGCTCTTTTCAAAACCGAGACATCTTAAAATTTCATGTTAATTTTAATCACCCGTTTATTAAGATCGATAAGATTGATCACATCACTGTTCATTATTTATCGTGGGTTTTATAAGCAGTGGAGATCACTTACCATCAGGTGATTCACTTGCTCGGTTGTCTGCCTATGCTATAAATAAATGGATAAGGATGAAAATTATGATGATCTTGAGTGGACTTGAGGCTCATGTATTGACAGTCAAATCTACCCGCGATCATTCCCAGAATGGTCATTACCGATCATACTCGTCCTAATCCTGCGCACCAGAGATGCACACCATTTGCGCATAGTGGCATAGAAATTGTCCACTCTGGCCTCGGCAAACATACCCGATGCGCTACAGAAACGTGGCAGTCCCAACAGTATCCTGAAAGCATTATTATACTAGATGCGAAGAGCGTTGTACACTTTCTGAGTATATCTGGCCCACAAGCTGCACGTATAAAATGAGCTTTACTAAGTTCTAAAGAGTGTGATCTTTACCGCTCTTGAACACCGCGCAAACCTGCGAGCCAGCATGTTCGCTCTTACTGACATCGTTCCCTCTCCAGATCTTCATTTTGAGACCTGGGGTCAAAAGATGGCTTAAATATTTAAAAGCATATACTCGCCTTAACGGCGTTCCGTACAAATACACAGACGGCATTGTTTTCGGACTTTTACCCCTAGACTCAAATACCATGATCTCACTTTTTTACGTTATAAAGGAGCCCATGGCTTTTGCATATATTTCACATATAGCTAAAAGTTTACGCAACCCACAGGGTGAGGCGCTCAGTAATGCCATATCGTCCGCATAAGAGATGTTATTGACACATATACCATCTATGTAACATCCGACCATGGTTGCACTGATCTCTCCGATCAACTCGTAAACGTATAAATTAAAAAGCGTAGACGATGTTAATCCCCCATGCCTTACCCCGCATTCCAACTCATACGAGCGCCCTACAGACCCTGCACATCATACGCTATTAACTTGGTATCCGTACCAATATTTCAAGATATTGGTAATTTAAACTTATGCAATTTGTTCCATAAAATATCGTACGGAAGCAGGTCAAAGGCTTTGGAAAGGTCGAGAAAGCAGCAATAGACTGAAGTACTGCACTTCGCGTAATAATTGACAGCATGCTTTAGACACAGAATAAAACTCTCCGTTGAAAGCGTGGGGCGAAGACAAATAGATTTTCATGAATTTTAATGTGCTTATTTAACTAAGCATTAAGCATGCCGTCTAACACCTTTGCAATGACAGTGGCCAAAAGATTTATTTTTGTCAGATATATTGCCTGTTTTATTTTTTACGATTTTACTACCACTGTACTAAAAATACATTTAATCAAAACTTCAAAAATTAACACTCAAAAGTCGCAATTAACATTAATTTCTTTAATGAAACTATATTTTTGTAATCGCCGGTGCTGATAAAACTAAATTGGACTGAATTCATGATGACTGGGCTACTCTAGTATTCTGAATTAAAGAAATTCGTGTTATTTGTGATTGTAAGTTTAAATTTTAGAAGTCTAAAACTTATTAACATTTTAGGCTTACCCACTTTTCTAGGAGATTGCCAACTTTTACTCGTACTCTTTCAAGTGTAAGTCAAAGTCTAAAGTCAACCTCACCTGCACGTTCTGCTGATTAACGGACGAGGCAATGGCGAAACTTGGTTCCCGTTGCGGGTTGTGGGGGTCAGATGGCGAGTCGCCCCATATAATACCAAATAACGTCAAATTTAACCACCCTTCTGCTGAAGGTGCACCCTGGTGTTATGCCGGGATAACGCGACAGAAAGAAAAAAGGCTTTCAACATAGCTAAACTCAAATTATATGGTATTTTTTATGAGTGTTTAATATTTTTGTTAAAAAGTTTTTATTTCACTATTTTTAGTGAAAGAATCATCCGAACCGGTGTATAAATGTCGACGGTTTAGTGTTTTATCCCTCGATTTCATAACCCTTAAGTTTCTTTCTTCATAATTAAACGGTACCACCATCTGAGTAAGCAAATACAAAATATTTATCCAAGTCGGCGGAGTTGTGCGTGAACATACTTAAAAAATATATACATAATTCACAGACGATTGATTACCATCGGTAAAAAATTATGTGAAAATAACATCAAATACTCTAAGTTTAGAAATATGGTAAGAAACTGCGAAAGTCCTGTCCAAATCTATTCAGTGGGTTTTGTATAATATACGCACAAACATATAGACCAAATAATAAAAAATTGTAATCAGTATGGAATACATAGTCAATCTTTATCATTCTACTTCCACCTGCCCTTATCCCACTCGCAGTAGGGTCGGCGCAACATGCTTTTTATTAATACATGTTACAGAAAGATTTTGCTTGTAGTATTTACGACCTTCCGCCTGCCTGACATCAACCCCTCTGGAGACTGATTTATCATTACTTTTTAAATATCTCAAATACGGCTCGAATACTATTTTTTTTATATTATCGACAAAATATTTATCTTTAAAAGCAAAACATATTATTAATAAAAAATATTCGCATAAGTCTCCTTGTTTTTATGTTCACTATTACAACTTCAAGAGCGCTGAGACGCCGCGCGACGTATAAATTGAGCGGGTAGCGGGGTGGGTGGGCGGAGCTAACGGCTGGGAATATTTTTGACTGCATGGTCTTAAAGTAAAACCACAATCCACCTCCTTTTAAATTTCTCCAAAGAGAAATACTTGAACACTACGTTGAAATATGCCTATAGGAGAGGTAGGTATAGGTACTAGACCACTAGCCGTTGACTGAGAATCTATAGACTCCTACTAAAGGTGTCGCAGAAAGAGGCAAGGATACAATTTCGAGGGTTACTGCGTCAAAAACAAATTACCCCACAATTTGTTTTGTTACGTGACGTCATGTACTACAATTTCTTGAGAAATAATAGGTTCTTGCTTTTGTGAGTAAATAATACAACATGGTTATTTTCAATTACCTTTTATTATTTAAATATTATTTTTATTAGCTTTAGATGAGACACGCAAGTCACTCACCTGGTGATAAGCGTCACACCTGCCTATAAACAGAAGCAACACCAATCAGAACCTCGAATTATGAAGTACTACATGGCACTGAACTACGCTCGTCACCCAGATACATAAGGTGTTGTGTCATAATATCAAGTAAATTCACTGGCGTCAATGTTCTTTAACAACAACATAACAGTATTAACACACTGCTGCTTGGCGGCAGAAATAGACAAACCGGTGATACCCACCCAGACGGCCTCTCGCATACGATGGTCTGTATGTAGTTTGTGAGAAATCCCCCTTAGTAATTTATTTGTCTATAAAATGTACATCATTACAGTTTCAAGCAGGTCAATGTACATGTAGTTTTAAAAATGTCAAACTCAAAACATATAGACCAAACATGGATTATAACTTATTTATATCAAAAGTTTACGTTATTGATCTGTAATGTAAATTAGAATTTTTTACTTTAATTTTCGACTGCCTCGGTGGCGCAGTTGTAATGCGTACGCGGTACGACTGCTGTGCTGAGGTATCGGGCTCAATCCCCGGGTCGGGCAAAGTTCCCGGATTGGGATTTTCTATCATGCTATGCTTAGTATCAGCCCGGAGTCTGGAATTGTGCCCGGTATGGCGATAAAGTTCGCGTCCTATCACATCATGGGACGAATATAAACTAGGCGAAATGTGGGTATACTAATAGGTACACCTCTGCCTGCCCATTTGGGGAAAACAGGCGTGAATGCGTATTTAATTTAACTGTATTGTCTCAATATTTGAATTCTGTGGTTACTTATTATTGTGACAAGAATTACCATTGTTATATTAAAAAGCCTTTACTCTAATATAATTACCATTATATATCGGTTGGTAATCCTAATAAATAAAATAATATTTAAAATATAATTAATTTAGGTACTTGTTCTATTGATTATTGGTATACATGCTTAAACTAAATATTTACCAGAATAGGTACAGCATTAGAAAGCAGTACAGTCAGTTTCTTCTTTTTGAATAATACATTTTTCTCTAAATGTTGCTAAAAATTATTCATGATGGTTTTGGTGTCCAATATCAATGTCTTGTTGATACAATCCAATTCTACAGTAAAACATTATCTTCAGGAAAACGGAAACGAGTCATTTTATTATACATAATTAATATATACATACGCATTCACGCTTGTGATCCCCGAAGGGGCAGGCAGAGGTGTAACTAGTACACCCACATTTCGCCGAGCGTATCTCCGTCCCACGATGTGATAGGGGGCGAGCCTATCGCCATACCGGGCACAAATTCCAGACTCCGGGCTGACACTGAGAATTTCGTAATGGAAAAACCCAATACCAATTTACCCGACCCGGGGATCGAACCCGAGACCTCAGCGTTAGCCTCAATTGTAACGCGTACGCATTACAACTGCGCCACCGAGGCAGTCATTACATAATTAATACATTTCTTATATTAAATTTTATTATTAATGCATACTGCAAAATTCATATTTCCCATAATATGGGGTAATAATTTATTGAAATTTTGGCAACACTAAACGGAGTAATTTTGTTTGGTTATAAATTTTATTAAATGATATTTTATTAATGCTTTACCACGAAGAATTTTACGATATGAATACTTTAAACACAATATATCATATTTATAAAAGCCTTATTACTGATAAAGCGTGGTATACTTACGAATGAAAAGATAAGTCGGCATTTTCTTTCCACTATCACTTTTTCACCCTATAATACTACACCACACCATAGTTTCATAGAAAATGATATAAATAATTAGTCGAAGTTCTTATCAACAGCAAAATATAGCATGTGATAGCATGCATTTGTACTTTTACATATATTTTAACTAATTTTACCAGGAAGACGATAGAGAAATATACGTCAACTGTCAAACTTTGTTTATGAAAGTTATTTGATATACTTCAAATACTAAAATTCGTCATGAAGCAAAAAATATAATCGTTCTGTTTCATTCTTTTGTACGATATCACCATAAGTAGCTCTTTTTCTTGTGCGAATGCGACAAAAGCTATGAATTACTCTAGTTATTCTCCCTCTACGCCACTAGCGGATTCAGTGGGGGGGAGGGGGCTAAGGGGCTCAAGCCCCATAAAGCATTTGAGTAGCTTTTAATCTCAAATCTTGATATTAAAACCTACTTTCTTAGTACTATCTACATGGGTCGTCCCCCCAAACCAAAATCCTGGATTCGGCACTGTACTAGACGATCATACCGGCATCAAATCCGCTGCCCAGTAATTTCACTGGCCTCAATGACCTTCAAACCGAAACACAACAGTGCTTTGGTCCATGGCGGCTCAAATAGACAAAACGGTGGTACCAACTACCGTCTACCAATCCAGACGGCCTCTCGCAAACGTAGGCCTACCACCTAGTAAAAAATAAAAGTTTCTTTTTTATAAACTCAACTGTATAAAGAAACTAATAAGATACAATCGCACATAATAATATGTGTGAATGACAAACTATACATGACTAGGTCCACTAACATAAACACCATGAATAATTTCTGAACGAATTTTTGTAACAATGTGTTATCGAGTTTTGGCGGGAATTCTTACAGTGCGGTGGCTCTCTTGTTTTAGTTATTCCCTAAACTGGTTTAAAGTTGTGTTTGTTGTATAAAAGTGGTGTGGTTTTGTGCAATAATCATTAACGATGATGAATAGTGTATGGAAACATTGAAATAAGTGGATTTGGGTGATTTTTTATCAAGGGTATTGTCGACCTTGTGCTTTCGATTCTCTTGAAGAAAGTCGTCTAAGAAGCATTGAACTGAAAGGAATTATCACCAAAACTCCAGCAAGACCTTGAAATCGGCCACACCCCTGTTTCATCGTTCTTGGAATATAAGAAAAGATATAACTAATGACTTGGCAGCATGGTCTCTGATCTTAGCCGGTTCCTTATGGAACAAACAAAAAAAAAAAAAAAAAAACAATGTGTTATCTCCAAAAAATCAATCAATGTCACTGAAATGTCAAAACACAAAAGTTTGCGCAGATTTTAAAAACTCCTGTTTTCTTGTTTACAATAACTTTGTTATTTGAATAAAAATGGATATAAATAGTGATATATCAGATAAACAATGCTTCAAATGTGATCAAAAAATACTTGGCAGTTTAAATATTACTAGCAACGCAACAAATTCCATGACAATTTTGTGGAACAGGCACCAAATCTTAGTATATGAAGACCTTACGTTTAACTGTGCCTCCAAAACAATTGAGCCTGAGTATCAAATATATAACTTATTATTATACAATAATCACATAGCTTGCTTAGACTGCAGCGGCAATGTACACGTTATTCCATTAAAGTTTAAAAACTCTATTCAGAAAAGATTAAAAAGTAATTTCCAGCCGCGAAAACAAAACATTTTTGCCTTTGCACAACATAATATAGATATTGTTTTAACTCTACAATGTTCTATGGATATAATATACCTAAGTTTCTGCCAGATAAGCAAAGAATTCCAAATAGACAGGGAATTACAATTATTATTTGAAAATGGAAAATCTACTCCAAAAGGAAAACAAGAAAACTGTATTTTGAAATGCCTTTCCATATCAGAGAGTAATCTGAAGGGTGTTAAACAATTATTCAATGTGAAAGAGTATGGATCAAGTAATGACTTAGTTGTTGTTACTTTTGATAAATTGACAGTATATGCTGGTCTTACGAGCCAGAATATGACCGAAGAAGAAATAAAAATGGTAAAAATCCACTCATGTCCATCAGAAATATGTAACATTAAGATAGTTGATGGAGAAGACTTGAAAATTGTCATAGGACTTACCATGGGAACAATAATAGTAATACAATTAAAAGACATCAACAGGAAACCAACAATCATTCATTTGAACACTGCAATTTATAAATTTTGTATATATAAAAACTGTTTGATACATACTGATGGATGTACTATGTGGAAGACAGAGAATGTGTTCTCAAAAGCTGTTATAAATAAATTCTTCATCAAACAAGTTAACAACTTCATTGTAATTAATGATAAGATAATTTGCACTACTTTTATAAATTTAATTTACATATTTGTTAATAATGAGACTTCTTATGTCAAGTCACAGAATGTGGAAGAATACTTGTCTGCAGACAAACTTATAAACAATACAGACTGTCTAAATAAAATTATGCAAGAAGTTAAAAAAAACAATGATTGTGTAAAGAAATTAAGTAAAGAAGAAAATTATATCACAGCACTATCTTTATCCAATCGGCAAGACATTATGAATAATATTATCAGTACAAAAATTGTAGTATATGAAAACTATGAAGATGCAATAAAAGAATATGTTCCAATAATATTAACTGAAGAAATTCAGGAATATTTTAAAACTGAGTGTATGTTATATTTGATAAATATATGTGTTGACACATCACACAATATATTTAACAGTATACTGTCAAATCTATTTACTGATTTGAAAATACACATCAGTTTTTCAACAGATACCAAATTGCTGAAAACAACAAGTATAAAGTTGGGAGAACAAATGAAAAACATTAATTATTTAATACCTTTAAAAAATACATCAACCACAATCAATGTAACTATTCTATTTGTTACAAATATTCCTGGAACTTATGATGAGAAACAAACAGCTTGGACTGTGTTGTACAGGAAACATATTTTATTAAATTCAGAACATTTCATAGTTAGCAATAATATGGATAAAGTTGTTAATTTAAACAAAACTGAAACCTCTGAAGAATTAATGTTAAAAACAGTTAAAAATGTTTACGGAAACTTATTCAATTTCACAGATGTATCAAAATCATTAAAAGAAGATGAATGGTCATTATATGTAAAACTTCCAGCAAATTATCCAGATGTGTTAAAGGACTCTGATTATTGTGATAAATATTTAAATTTTAAAACGTCTGAGTATTTAACTCGACAATATACCTCAGAAGAGTTTTTAAAATCAAAAAGTAGTTTTGTTTTTATGGTTGGTAATGAAAAAGTTAAAATAGAGGTGATTAATGATGGATTTTCTAATCCTGTATTAAAAGTTAATAGTGGAAACCTAAAAATAGCATTGAATATTAGAAATTTCTTTGCTGGTATAGTTTATAACGAATTTTATAATTATGTTCCGGATGAAGAATTTATCAGTCACACATTCTATACGACAGTTGAGGTAAGTTTCGAATTTTAAAAACTTTTTATAGCCGATGTTGGCAAACAAGCAAGTGATTAAAGTGTTCTCCAACACTCATGTACACCCACAATATCCAGAGAATCATAGACACATTTGCAACCTTTAAAGGAAAGGCATAATTAAGGTATTGGGAAGGGAGGATGGATTTGAGCCTCCGGATTTCTTACTTGCTGTACAAGATTCAACAGCATTTCACAACTATCCGGTGGAGCTGGCCCATTCATGCTGCCTACAGCATCTTAATAAATATTAATATATCTTATTTATTCTCTTCTTCTTTCACCTGCCCTGATCCCACTCGCAGTGGACCACATGTTACAGAAATATTTGGCTTGTAGTTTTTACCACTGGCCACCTGCTGACATCAACCCCTCTGGGGAATATATCTAAATAATCTTGATATATCTTATTATATATAATTAATATAAATATAATTATTGTCTAATCAAGTTTATAGAACATGGAGCTTTTTTTATACAATTTCAAAAGTATTTATTTGTTAATTAAATCAAAATAATATAAGAAAGATTATGTTTTTTATTAATATTAATAAAATAATGTTTTTAATATTATATACGTACGTATTATATATTTATTTATTATTTTTATTAGCATAAGCATATATACATGTAACAAAAAGATGTGGTCAAATTTATTTATGTGCTCCGAAATCCCAAATAACATGAATAAAGTGTTCTTTTTTATCAAATGAAACATGGCGATATTCGAATTACAACTTTAGACAACACTAAATCATAAAATGTTGAGCTTTTGTCTCACTCCAGCATTGTTATTCTAGCTCACGCACTTCACTTATTTATAGGGATGTGATCTTATCGTTCGTATAAACAAGTGATTAAAATTAGCGTGAAACTTTGAATGTCTAGATTTTTATAAGATCCCAGTACATAAGCACTCACTGTCAGGTGTATGTAACGACCCATAAATATGACCACACATTTCTGTAACACGTTGTATAAGTAGTAAATGCCTATAAATCATAATATAATATTAAAATTACTGTTTTGGCATTTCAGAATGTGCAAAAAGCAGTAAAGGATTTCATCACAAAAGGGCTAGAACATGAGGAATTCGCTACTCTGGCAGAACGGTTCGAGAGAAATGTTATCGGCGCTTTGCCAGTTTAATATTACAACAGTAGGCAAAAGCAAATGTGATACACTACTACAATTTAAATTATTCGCTTTGGAATTCTTCGTTTATCTCTGAAAAACTAACGGCCTAATACTGAAATGATACTCAAGCATTTAAGATCTTGCTAAACATAAGAGTCTAACGATTAGACGGTCGGGGTTGAGTAGCGTTTCAGCATTTGGCCCTAATTGTGGTGATGAAGATCCAATTAGATTATGTACGACTTCTTTTTAGCCGACTTCAAAATAGGAGGTTCTCAATTCAGTGCGTTTTTGTTGTTTCCTCAAGTGCCTAAAAGACTAGGAAAGCTGGTCGTTGTTTGTGTAATAGTAAAAGAAAGAAGAAAAATAATGTATCTTGGTATGTACTAACCCCACGCCTTACTAAACAGTAAACATACAATGAATTTGTAAAAACTCATTTTATTTCTTTCTCTAGTGTCTATATCTATATATTTTGAAATACCTGCATGGCTAATCTATCAAATTTAATTCGAGGATATATAGACCCTGCTGCACAAGCTCCAATCCCTTAGGGCCTATTATACATCTGTTGAAGTGGTATCTACCAGATAACGAATTTGTGAAGCTGCCGTACTGTTCATCCATTGATAGTTTTGTATTTGTTTTGTGGTTGATGTATTGGTAACATATTTCATATATAAGATAAAATTGCATAACAGAAAAAAAGCCAATTGACTCACATATATTTGTTATTTAGGTACGACTTGGTGGTATGGTATGAATAAAACAAGTAGAATAAAATATAATCTATTTATTGTTAGACCATTCTCCTGAGGAGCTCGTTGACCTTGTCCTCGCGGTTGCCGAAGTCTCCACCATCGACGTAATGGATAGTCTTCTTGCGCCAGCCTCCGGTGGGATTGTTCAGCTTGAACGGCCACAGGAAATTGCTTGCATACTAGATAAAACAGCAAACAAAATAGGTGAAGACAAGCATCTTCTTTTTTATCAACAACTAAGCTAAAGTTAAAATACTCCTGTCACAATAGGGGTTTAACTTCATTAATTTTATGGGCTTTATTAGTAAAGTGCTTTGTGTTCAAAATTACACATCATTTCCGAAATTGGTTACGGACGACAGAGCCACTCTCAAGGGGCCACACTATATTATATAGTTTTAACCAGGGCGATAACACCAAAGAATCCCTCCTTCCCAACTTTTTAAATGTGTGCAATGGATTCATGGTTCTTCTGGTACACACATAACTCATGGACAGTGGAAATCACTTACCACCATAAAGAACATCAAAAAGTCATACGTCATACGCTCTCACGCCTGTAATCCCGGAAGGGGTAGGCAAAGGTGTAACCAGCACACCCACATTTCGCGGAGCATATCTCCGTCCCACTATGTGATAGGGGGCGAGCCTATCGTCATACCGGGCAAAAATTCCAGACTCCGGGCTGATACTGAGCATTTCGTAATAGAAAAACCCAATACTGCTTTACCCGACCCAGGGATCAAACCTATTATTACCTATAAAACCTATTAAACCTATTATAATATATAAATATTATATAATAAACGAGCTCACCTTGAACTTCTCACCAACAGTGAAGATCTCGTGGATGAGGTCCTCCATACAGATGATATTTAGTTTGCCGAGCCTTTTCTCCACAATCGCGTTGGATGTGATGGGAACGCGCTGCCCGTTCAATTTGGCGAAACCGCGTTTGTATACCAACTATAAATAGAAGACTTTATTGTAATGGAAAATATTTTAGATCACCAACATCTTCTACAAGACAGTAAACTCATTTATTGGGTAGGTTCAAGACTTATGAGTTCATCGTAATATATTGCTATTTTATATTAAAAATAATCCTCAACACAAACAAGATCAAATCTACACTAATATTGTGGAGGTAAATAAAACTTGTACTGTAAGTTTATTCCCTGGAACTATTTCAGTGTTTACTTTCATAATAATTTTTATTCATTTATTATACTATTTATTTGACGAGAGTCATTAACATTCTCTGTAGACTATGAAAATCCACCAGAAACCGGACCAGTTACTAAGGTTGGACACAATAAAAAAAAATATATACCTCGCGCACACTCTTCAAGTTGGGGTATCCCCACGCGATGTAGGGCTCGGCGATACGAAGCATGTTCACTGTAGCCTTGTTCAGTCTCACAAACACACCATTGTTGATCTGACGCAATCTGAACAGTTGCAGGACTTTGCGTACCTGTAGAATACAAGACAAAATTAATTTCTTTCTCCCCATGAATTTAATTAACTCTTATTGCTATAGTCCTATTAAATAATAGAGGGTCGCTTATACTTGCTGTATCCAAAAATGGAATAATTTCATCTTATTGAATCAGAGACTGTGGCAGACACAAATCCACTAGCTTCACTCTCAGTCTATGAGGTCTACTAATGCGCGTGAACACTTTCTTTAGAAATTATGGACAGCAAGGAAGTGTGACACTTACTGAAGTGTTAGTGCAACTATCAAATTCATGATTTATACTGTGACTCATTGAAATAAAATTAGAAGAAATGCAACTCAAGCAAAAAAATTACCCCACCAAAACTCTGTGCAAGGGGGCTGGGCTATAAAAGTCTGTGCATAATAATCTCTAGTTGACACTTGATACTTCAGATTTTTTGCATGGTGCAGAACCTCGTATCATTAATTTATGTTGTGTGTATAAGTGTTACGTGTGATTTTACCTTTGCATGCGTAAGTAAGTGGGGTCATATTTATTGGCAGATTCGTATGAGTTATCGTTCTAGTTATCTTATTTTGATGCTGTGACTTAACAAATATAAAAAAGGGTGCATTATATTTATGGCTGTAATAAACATTAAAAAAAATCAATTGTGATCACTTACCTTAGGGGAAACCTGGTTAATACCACGAATACGGATGACAAAAGCAAGTTTAGCTTCACCGGGAACATAGTAGTTACCACGGTTGCGTGCCTGTAACCAACAATATTATTATTAATAAGGGCATTTCTGTCAACTTACTAATCCAATTGATATACAGATATTTGTTATTATGCAGCAACAAAACCAAGTCTGATTGTACAATGCAGTCCAAATAAAATGTTTATTGAACAATTGGGGTGACCATCCATCATGCATTTTTCACTATGTTAACCCCCATCCACCTGCCCTTATCCCACTTGCAGTGGGGTCGGCGCAACATGCTTTTTAAGCACATGTTACAGAAAGAAATTGCGGTTTTTTGAGTCTACTGAAGCACATTTAAACGTAGTACTGTACAATGGTTTTTTTTTATTAGCTTGAATGACGAGACGAGCAGGTCGCTCGCCTGATGGTAAGCGCCACGCTTGCTCATAAACAGAAGCAACGCCACACAGAACTTTAAATAACAAAGCACTGCATGACTCTAGACTGTGCTCTTCACCCCCATCATAAGGTGTTAAGACCCACAATGCACAGTAATTTCACTGGCTTCAATGTCCTGCAAACCGGAACACAACAGTGCTTACACACTGTTGCTTGGCGGCAGAAATAGACAAAGCGGTGGTACCAACCCAGCCAGCCTCTTGCATACGAGGGACCTTTCACCTTGTAAAATCAGAAACACCATAAATTAATGTTGCAAGTTCAATGTCATACCTGTCTGGCTAGCCTAATCTCATCACGCTCCTTGATGCGGTATTCCTTGACATACTGCTCGGCCCTTTTGAAGATATCCTTCTTCTTCTTGATGGTAGCTGAACGTCTCTTGAGTGTGACCTACAAACATTAAATTGAAAAGTACTGTTTGTTTTTTTTTATGTACCTGAAGTGTATATACAGGATGTATTGTCAGATACAATAAATTTACAGCATCTTTATTCAGATGAACTATGCCTTGTAAATGGGAATCATCATTAACAGTAAAAGTACATTGATTTTACGTGACTACACTGCATCTGATAGTAAGTAGTAGCATGAGGCCATGGGTTTGATTCCCACACCGCAACAAATGTTTGTGCGATCCACAAATATTTGTTTCTGGTCTGGGTGTTGTTGGACCGCACATCCCTCATAGTTCCTGATACCCACGGTACAGATACTGTACATGTTTTATACTGACTTGTCATAAGCCCTATTTTAATTGCCTACATGAGTAATAGTAATAGTAGAGTAACTATTTCATTTCATTTAAACGATAATTTAACCTAAAATATAAATCTGATATCTATTATGAATCAAGTTCTATATACATTATGATATAGGCTGAAGTTCCTCAAGTAAGCCCAATTTTGACACACAGTGCTTTATGATGCCACACCAGAATACACGTTTATTATGGGTTTCAAGAATTATGCGAGTTAGGATCCCATAGACTCGAGACCAATATTTGTGGATCACATTATACCTGGAGACGGCGTGCGCGGAGAGCCTCCCTCCTCTTTCGGTGCTTGAGCACTGACTCAGGGACGGCGGGCAGCTTCTTGCTGTCCTCCTTACCCTTCACGGGCTTCTTCTCGGCTGGAGCCTTTTTCTCGGCCGGAGCCTTTTTCTCTGTTGTAGCAACCATGGTGCTGAAAGTAAATTGTAGTATTAGTATATGAATAATAACGGTACTTTTTTAGTATATTTTCTGAAGCCTAGTGGTACAGACATAAATGATTATAGAAAACATAAAAATGTGATGTCAGGCAACTTTGGGCACCGACTGGGTTTGTTTACCATAATGAATCTAACTAATAAAGTAGTTGTTAATTCTACAGCACCGAATTCTATATACTTTGTAATAGGGGTTATACTTTATGTTTATGAGTCAGTGGCCATATAAATTGCAATTCAACCTACAAGTACCATATTGATATAATTTACAATTGTGGGCTAACAAAAACATTAGTGACAATAGTAAATGGTCAGAATGTGATTCCTTGACATCACACAAGCATCACGCAGTCGAACTTTGATGAGAGGTTAGGATTACATACAAACCAAAAATTCTATACTTATTGAGTTATCTAAATGTCTACACTTGTGCTTTTAACACACGGTAATATCTATACCGTTTTTATTCAGTAAATACTGATAATATTGAGAGGAATAACAACAATGATTATGTTCGGCGGCATGACACCCATCCATCCATCGAAATATATCACTTTTCACAAAACCACTAAACTATTTATTATACTAACACTTAAATAAGAATCCTTAGAACCTATTTAAACTTATTAGCACTGTAATATGTACAAAATTACTAAAATTTTAACAACCTGCGGGGCAAAACTCCACGCGGCACGTGTGTCAAGTTATCAAAAGAAAGACAGAGAAAACAGACTTCCGCCAGTCGCCATTTTTTTATTTTATTTATATAGCAACACAATATTATTTATTTGAAGGTTTTGTTATTATTGCTTTTATACTGTAATACAGTAATAATAACATTTATTTTGAATTTATTATGCATTTGAATGATATAATGTCATTAAACCAATAATACTAGTGGGCGAGTTATAAACAAGTATATGGAAATGTATTATTGAATAAATAAAAGTGAAGCAATTACACAGTCAGTACCCATCGAAGTTATTAATTAACCTTTATTTATCAAATAATATAATCAAATTGTGCAAAAAATTAAATTAAATGCCTGTTGCAACAAGTTATATTTACGAACACAGTAATTTACGAACGAATTTCAATCACTTCCGGTAGCGCGTTTTTTAAATTTCCATTATCTAAGTGTTACTATAGTTACAGAAAAAACGTTTTTTTTCTCTCGGAGAACATACAAGTCGTACGATTTACATTTCCTTGTAAATTAAATAAGATAAACAACGCAATGGTTGAAAAAGATCCTCAGTTAAGTGCCCTAGAACCAGGCGAACTTGATTTGTTTGTCGAAAGTATGGAACCTTCCCAGTTAGAGCTCATTGGAAACAAGGCGTAAGAGTTTACACGACAAGCACAATGAATTAGCTTAGATGAATTAGTATTTAGTCTTTTACTGTAATAAAATATTTTTTATTCTCTTAGTTGGGTAGACTGGCATATAAGGCTGCAGAAGTTGAACCAGCAAGCTGTTTTAGAAGCATCGTCTATGCAAGAAGAACTCACTAAAGAAACTATGATTTCGTGCGGAAAGGTTTGGATACGCCGTTGCTCGTAATTTATATTTACAATGATGTATGGTAGTTATGATAGGAATCTTATTATTATTTGTGATTGCAGCTACCTGTTCTTGTTTATGAAGCCATTTGTATCCAAGTTTGGCGTACCAAAATCTTCCCCCAAATAATAAAATTGGAACCAGCACCGGAAAACACTTTCGGAGTGTATATGGTCGTAAGTATTTGGCATCTACTCGTACATTTATTATGTGCTAAACTTGACGCTTCGGTCCATGGTCTTTATCCTGATAAATCCTGTACCCTGGTACAGTGAAATTATTTTGACAGAAATCAATATTATGTAAATGTTATTCCAACCACTGGCCAATGATTCCAACGGTCAATACAAACGGGGTTTCCCCAATCTCCTCTTGGTGTGCCACAGGGCCGGCTCTAGGAAACTACTAACATAAAAAAATAAACATTTCGCCCGCAACTCCGCTTACGTGATCTAGGTTTACCCCCAAATACACAATAAATAAATATTGGCAGTTTAGGTACCCAACATTTTCCTCTAAAATATATTTCCTCAGCGCGAGAATCAAACTCGCTACCGTGATACAATGTAAACTATGTTTTAATCCAGATCATGGTTTATCTGTATGCTATTTCCTTTAAAACTGTTCGGCCATTATGGCATTATTGATGTTATAATGGTTGAATTTAGATAACAAATTTAATAAAACTCATCAAAGTAAAAAGTCATAAGTATGATAAATAATCGCGCCGCTTAATGTTTATCTACCTATACTTTACTATATATTTTATACAGTTGTACCACGAAGCAGCAGCAGTAGGACTATTGGAGACAGTTCTGTTCCACGAAGATGGTGCCACTTGCGTCAGCGATGTAGCAATAGACTTGTTGCAGTATGCACTTGATCAATTGACCACACTGATCGCGCTTATCAAGTTAGTACATAATACCGTAAAATCAGTTTGCTGGGATTTCTTTTACAAATGAGACGTCAGAGCAAAAATATTCGCGGGCTTCAATCACCTCCCCCTTCCCAATCCTTCAATTGTTCCTTTCCTTTAAAGTCAGCAACGCGTCCATCATCCATCACCATCAGGTGATCCACTTGCTCGTTTGCCGGCCTCTGTCATAAAAATACTCCGAGAAGTCGTTTGGTAGTTAAATTAATGCTTTGAATGAGTGTTATTATATAATAACAATATATTTTGCTTTTTGACTATCCCTCGTCTGAAATATAAATACCTACCTAGAGATACTTTAATTTAATCTCTCAGCAACAATTACCTAAAGCCGGTGACAGCGAAGCAAATGGAGTGCGAGACCGCCATTGAAGAGTTGGAGCGTCAGAAACGAGACTTGCAGTTTGATATCAGCATGCGATGCATTTCTATCGTGCGGTGGGTAATGCTTATTGTGCTTACGTTATCTCATCTTACCTGTAAAGGGACTATACCTACTCAATCTATGTTCTTACCTCTGTTTTTTGCCTACTATGTTTTGGCCGCGGCTTAACCTGCGAGAATGTCTTTTCTTGTTATCCCACATGAATCCCATGGTGGGGGATGAGTTTCTCCCCACCTCGAGAAAATATTACAATCTGCGAAACTCCCATCTAATTACCTACTGCTTTTTGAATAGCAAACTGAAATTGAGGCCAGACATAGGAATCTAGCCCAGGATCTCATTGATTTCACAGCTTAAACAAATACGCTGCCACTATACCAATGATTCAATTTAGTTATCACGTTTTAGTGTATGGAAAATAATATAGTATGTAGGTACGTTAGACGTAAACAATAAAATAATCTGTTTCCCACATACAAAAAAATACGCACAATATAACCCGGCGGGCCTAAACTTAGTTACCAGCGGCTTTTCAGAGATGAGAGACTACTGTGACGACGGTTCGGTGATTAGCAGGTGTATATCCAGTTAGTGTACTTTAAGCTGGCATAATATTGGCAACCTTCAACGGACACGATACCCCTCTGTATTTACCACCAGGATCAGTTTAGAAACAAACAATTTAACTTAAAAAATATATTAGTTATTTAGCAGAGCACATGGAGGTGTCCGGTATCGGCGCTTCTCTCGCCACGAATCTGTATAAGACGCAGGACGTGCCGTCGATCCTGTGCCATCTGATCATGCACGAGCCATGGATGAAGAGGAACGACAACGGAGACCTAGAGGTTTTTAACTGTAAGTACAAATTTAAGTAGATAGCAAGTAAACGCGGTTGTGGCGGTTTGGTAAATGAAGTCGCAGGTTAAACTTTTTAGTGTTGGAATAAATGTTTGCCAATAGAAATTACTAATTATTAAAGTAGTAATCATATTTTCTGATCAAAATGATTTTTTCTGTTATGCAGCAATGTTATGTATATTAGGAGTTCTGTCTATGATCGTTTTATATCAGTCGCTTCTGGTCCGTAGTTTTATAAATCATACCAGGCCAGACCACGGATATTCACGCACTGATGACCGAGGCTCGTGACGAATGCCTGTCGTGTCTACATCCAGAAGGTTGTTCATATACCATAGCCTTAGTGTGGAAAAAATCATTGAAGCAACCAGTTTTGTTGACCAATAAATAAAAAATAATAAAATGTCGGCGCGCCACTACGCACGCCTTTACGTTACCACGGATGCGGGATGGGCCACTTCTCACGATGCGTGGTGTCAGCTCGTCCCTGCTACTCCGCGATAATAAGCACCGTGGGAAGTTATCATAATATTTTACTCAGTCAAACATGCATCCAGGGTGCGGCAACGGATGTAATTACCCCTCCCCCCCCCTCGATTAAATTATTTGATATAAAATGTCCTCATAAGTCGAACTGAAACCAAACTTTTTCTCCTAATGTAAATTTGGGAGCCCCACTTGTAACCAATACCAATTTTATAGAATTTCACTGTCTGACTGCGGTGAACCACTTGCTCGTTTGCCGGCCTCTGCTATAAATAAAAGTGATAATTGCAGTTGGCAGATGGTCTAAGCCCACTATAGAAGACCTGAGCCAGTTGCACCGCAGCGAAGCGCAGTTGTGGCTGTGTCTGCGACAACTATTGCTGGAGCCACGTCTAGTGCATTACTATACTATAGAAGAGTGTCGTCGAAATACTTTCTGCAGGGTAACTATGCAAGCGCTTTGTAGTCGGGCTATATTAGCTAAAGCCGGACAGTATACAGTCTAGCATGTGTCGGTACTTGTCTTTTTATTAATCGCGGCGGTCGGCAAGACGTTGCATCAGTTTCTATGCAGGACCTTGTATGGGAAACTTTGCAGGGCTTGGCAGCTGGCCCGGGCTGCTTCATCTTAAATTCATTGATAGCAATCCTAATACCTATAAAGGTTCCGAGGTTGAGGAATCTTTTGTACGTAGTTTTTAGATTCCATACTAGGTATGTACCTGATTTTTTTAATAGCTTGAATAAAGACGAGCGCCGCTAGCGCTTAGCCTGATGGTAAGCGCCAAGCCTGGCCTCAAACAGTATAAACACCACCTATAACTTTGAATTACAGAGCACTGCATGGTACTACACTGCGCCCGTCATCCTGAGACATAAGATTTTGTCTCATAATGCAAATTAATTCGACTGGATTCAATGGCCTTCAATCCGGAACATAACAGTGCTTACACACTGGTGATTGGCGACAGAAGTAGACAAAGCGTTCGTAACTACTAAAACGCATACGCGCGACATACCATCTAGGACGTACATGAAGTGGCTGTAAAGGTACTAACTTGTATTTATTTTCATCAGCTCCAAGCCAAGTTGACGGAGACGATGTTAGACCAGATCCCACCGCTGGGCGAGCTGAAGATGTTCCTGTGCCGACTGTCGGTTGGAGACTATTCAAATCTCCACGACCGCGCCAACGGAAACACTAACCCGGGCTGTACGCTCATTGAAGTCGTTCCTCAGGTAAAACAATCCCATTTTATTCTAGATGCATATCCTAAATACAAGCATAATTATATGCCTTGCACCGCTGCAAGATAAGTATAAAAAAACATAATACACAAATAAATGAAGTTAGAGAATAAAATACTTTCTTCCTTTTTCTTTTCTCCGTTCCGGATTGACTTCAGACAGGTAGCTGATCCTACAAACTACAAGCCAAATCTTTCTGTAACATGTGTCAAAAAGCACATTGCGCCGACCCAACTACGAGTAGGATAAAGGCAGGTGGAAGAAGAGGTGAGAATCAAAATGGCGGGTGTACCATAACGGATCCAGTCATGTTATATACCGAAAAAATGTACTTAAATTATACTATTTAGAACCTCGGGTAAAAAAATGTGCCTCTATTAAAACGAAGTTATAACAATAATAAAGTACACCCGCCATATTAACGTCAATATGGCGGGTGTATTTTGATTGCTCATTAACCACTCATTGGTAATAAAATATTAGTATTCCAATAAAATTACCTGAATAGTACCCCAGATAAAGAAAACACACACTCGATCAGGGTGTTTAATTCCTGAGAATTTCAGGAATTTATTCTTAGTGCTCACTTACGTCATTAAATGGACTTTTGTGCAAAATTTATAATACTCTTTCTCCACAAAAAATTGGAGCCCCTGATTCACCGCTATAGTCTTCATACAAACTTTCATCCCTTATTTCACCCCCCGTTAGGTTTTGAGACAAAGGTAGCCTATGTCGGTCCCTGGGGGTGGTATATAGATTTATAAATTTAACTTCATTCCACCCTCTTGTGTCGGGTTCCAAGACAGAGTCCAAAAATAAAGTCAGATATTTATAATATATGAGATGACCAAAATTTTTGCATTCCAAGAGGTGTCACACGTTTTTGAAGCAGATGTGGCGTCATAAATTATTGTATACATGCTTGTCAGATAGTTTTGGCATTCCTTCGACGTCACATAATTGTGGCGCTACATATATATGCAGTGATCACATATTTTTGCTCTCATCTTAAGATCAGATGTTTATGAATGAATCGTGATATCAGATATTATTGCTAATCTGTCCATGGTAATATATTATTGCTCGTAACTGTACATACTAAACCTTTGTATATCTTAAACTACAAACATTTGCCTTGGTCTAACCACCCTGACGGTCACTGTGAGGAGGTTGGGGAATCTTGTGTTGCCACTGGCCGGAAAATTCCCCGATTTGCGGGGAATAGGAGTATAATGCGGGAATAGCACAGGGTTTGTTTCATAGCTTAGAATCCCAAGAAATAAACGACAATTTTTTTTACGTGTCCATTTATATAATCAGGATAATTCTGTGACCTAATCAGTATTGACAATATCGATAAATGCCATGTACAATATTACGATTTTAATTACTGTTATTTCACGCCTGTAATCCCCGAAGGAGTAGGAGATGTAATCAGTACACCCATATTTCGCCGAGCTTTTTTCCCTCCCATGATATGATACAGGGTGAGACTTCCTACTTTTTTTGACTATACCTAGTAACGGTTGTTATAGCAATAGTTGCAATTTAATACTTGAAGATTTCTTTCGTAAGATTTAAGGTATAGACGCCGGCAACGCAAGGACGATTCTTCTGGTATTCTTGGTGTCCATGGGCGACGGTAATCACTTACCATCAGGTGAATCAATTGCAGCCTCTCTCAAAAAAAAATTGGCGCTGTGATTAGGTTGAGACATTCACGCGGGCGAAGCCGCAAGGGGCAGCTATAATTTTATAGTTATTAAATCGTGGTGGAGAATTTGCAGGGAATTAGCAAATAGTAGCGAGGAAAGTCGGGTAATGATTACTAGTATAGCGGGGTAATCAGAATTTTTACGTTGGCAGCACTGCTTGTTTTTGATAAATCAAACAGCGCTGTCAATGTATTTTTTTTGGAACACGCCTTGTAAACGCACATAAACCGAAATATGAATCGTTTATTTCTCAGCAACTACTCAACATGATTGAATGTGTGTTTTCTTTATCTGGGGTACTATTTAAGTACATTTTTTTTACATAATAATATTTTATTACCAATGAGTGGTTAATGAGCAATCAAAATACACCCGCCATATTGACGTTAATATGGCGGGTGTACTTAATTATTGTTATAACTTAGTTTTATTAGCGGTACAATTTTTTTTATCTACTATCTATTTTACTAAATAGTACAATTTAAGTACATTTTTTTGGTATATAATATGACTGGATCCGTTATGGTACACCCGCCATTTTGATACTCACGAAGAAGAGGGAATATCTTTTTGCAAGTTCAAAGGGGGTATGGGCCCCTAGAAGTGCTTACGTGACTTAAACCGGCCCTGGTTGTAGGGCCAGTGGCACAGTGCCTACTCACAAAAGAGAATTCTAGTAGTATACATATTCGTTATAAAAAAGATTTATTTTCTGTTGCATTGATTTTTAATTCCAACCCTCTTTCGGCAGTTTTTTTATTACCATGAATGGCGAAATAGAATGGTGGTACCAACCCAGTCGGCCTCTCGCATACGAGGGACCTACCACCTAGTAAAATTGCTCTTTATTGCTACTTTATATTTGTTACGGGTAAAGTTAGAATAAATTGTGAATCATATCATTATCCCCCGTAATTTCCATTTACTGTCATTATTTTCCTTGGTTCTAATTTAACCGTGTCTATAAAAAAATATTATATTTTTTATTTTTCAATAGATAAAAGAAACATACATGAAACAAATCAATAAACGTACGAAATCCTTAGCGAAGTCTCAACTCGAATACTTCCATATGGACGGCTCGGACGAGACTCGAGAAATGGCCAAGAAGCTTCTAGAATCTTACACGAGCGACACAGCACTAGCATTGGACAGCGGTGGAGCGAAGTGTGCCAAATGTGGGGAAAAAGCAAGTAAAAAATGTTCGAGGTGCAAGACAGAGTGGTATTGTGGCAGGTTTGTGACAGAATTTTTTTTCATGGTTAAATCAGGGCCGTATTTAGGGAGGTCATACCAGAGCCTTTTTTATATCGGGCCCCGGCCCCGGTGCTTCGGGGGCTTCGGTCCTACGGCCTCCACTTTAAAAGGGGTCACTTGATAGTTAATGATAACCACCGCTCATACACGAATTGACGATGCGTTGCCAACCTATGAAGAACGAGTAGGGTCTTTTCTTGAAGGTTTCTGCGTCGTAACGGTCTGGAAATACCGCAAGTGAAAGCTGATTTCGTACGGATGGAAATTGCAATTAACACGCCAAACATCCAGATGGTGGCACGTTGTGCGGTGATGGTATTTCACAGCTGGTGTTAATCCAGATAATTCTTTTGAGTTTCTTTTTAGGCCTTTGTGAAAGTATTTAAATTACTTTGTTATTCGTCTATAGTTGGAAATTGTGTTATGAAAAGGGTCTGAACATAATTAGCAGTGACTGTTGCATAGTTATAAATAAACTATATTCATCGTGGTTTTATAGAATTTTCAATGTTTTTACAGAGAATGTCAAGTGCAACAATGGCCGAAGCACAAGGATTTCTGCGATCAATACGCCAATTTTTGTTTATAAACCCCTCCTACTCATTTCATATTTTACATAACTTATTATTTTCCTACAAACTAGAATGTTATGATTTACTAATCAATAAAACACTTGTTTAATTTTTTTGGTTTTTTATTAACTTATGCCATAACCTAAGGATTAGCTCGACGACTTGAGGTAGTCTTTGAGCACGTCCAACGCTGGCGTCTCCTCACCGAAATCCTGAAAAAAATGCGTTTATGACTATGGTACTAATGATGATAAAATGGTGATAATGTTCTATTCACAAAACGACCCATGTATGCTTTTATATGCATTGCATGCAGGCTTTTTTTTTTATTTACTTTCAATTAGTTGGCATGGTACGATTTGCGAATAGCATAATATGCGAATCGGACCTTTTGCGAAAGGAACTTTTTGCGCTTGAACACACAAGAAATCAGAGTTAACATAATTTATAGTTACAATGTATTCATAAAATCAGGTATTTCATTAATTCGATAAACTGATTTTTAAACAGTATGTAGTGCAATAAGCACTAAGATTTAAGGTATAATCGCTGGGACTCTACCAGAAAAGGAAACTAACATCTTTTCAAGCATCACTATCTGTCCTAACAAAGTATTTACGATTTATAGTACAAGGTTATCGATTTTACTTATTTTAATAAGCCTGTTTGAGTGATAGGAAAGTTGCCTGCGCATTGTGCACGGCACCATAGGGTCACTCGGTTTTATATAGCGCCGTAATTTCGTCACTAACCCTCGGAAACAAGTAGTAAGTGTTCGTGCTGAGCGCAAAACATTAGTTTGTTTATTTACTGCTATTCTAGTGTTGCATTTTAAAAAACAATCTTTGTAGATACAGTGATAAATTGACAGATTCCCATATCATAACATAATTTAAAATAGGCAAATTTTACAGTAGTCTGATGTAAAAGATATTGTGGACTGGCAACAAAATGTATTAATTTTATAGTAATATACCCTTTTGGGAGTCCAATATTCCGCAGACTTCTATATATTTTTATTTACCAGTTTATAGAGTACAGTAGTCTGTAGTTTCAAATGCAAGTTGAAAATAAGGAATTTAATTTAATTCTAAACAGTGATCTCTGAAAATGATGTATACTTACTTTAATGACTACACACGAGCAGCCGACGATCTTCCTGGCCTTGCCGTCTTTGTCGATTTTGCACAGACCGGCCCACTCACCGAGCTTCTTGTTGTTATCCACCTGATACAATACCGTAAAATATTATTGAAAATATATTATCACATCTACCATCTTCCTATTAAATCTATACACACCTAACATCACGATTGTCATCATAAAATCACAATATTCACATGCCAATTTATTGTTTGGCATTAAAATAGGCAATGACATACACAGAAATCTATGCATAGCAAAGAGATCACCAGCAATACAGCAGAAGTCTCGTAATAGATTATTATAATATGTTGGGTCAAAATTCATAAGTGTTTTTCAATCAGTTTTGTTTATTTATATTTTACTATTTTTAGTGGAAAAATCATCAACATCGATGTATAAATGACGAAGTTTTAGTCTGGAGGTTGGAATTTTGTTCTTAAAAATTAAATGTTACCAATTTTAAAATACATCTCTTATAAATGAAAAAGAAACAACATCGGATCACTGTCTAAAAAGCTATGCGTGGTTACACATACAAAAAAAAAAGACTCATCCGATTGAAAAACTCAAAATCTCAAATTAATCTTGATATTATCCTACTTTCTGTTTTATCCATCATGTAGGCAATTAAAATAGCGCTTATAACAAGTCAGTACAAAATAAAGAAACTTTTGTAAGTACAGAAATCATATCAGCTAATATATACATAACATACATAGCATCGTCAAAATACACTGGGCAACTATAAAGTTTACAATATTTTTATATTAGTCCAGAATTGTTAAGTATTATTATTATTGTTATTTTTTCTCTGTTTTAAAGGTTGATATGGACCATAGGTATATAGTAGTACTATATACTACCTACAATATAATTTTCATCACTTATCCTTATTCCATTTTAAGTAGGTATAGTATATTCCCACTAATGTTGGGTCAAGACCCAAACCAAAATCCTGGATCTACCACTGCCTTGTATAATGTCCGGGTGCTAGGAAAGTTGACTCATCATGTTGTGAGTCACCATAGGGGCACACGTGTCACTGTGCGCTCCAACTAATCCCTTCTGGTACAGAACCAGGGGGACTCGTGCGGAGCGACCATTATGGCCGTATTCAAATTACCCCCAAAGTTGCCAGCTTCCGAGCGACTCTTCATTTGTCTGGATCTACGGAATACCGTCGCTGGCTTGTTGTAGCCGCGAATTCTTTGCAGCTAATTTGAATACAACCTTTACATAATATCGATACTAATCAATATTCAATACTCAGTTCCCAAATTGAATGCAAAATCTTTCTGCAGTATACAGGTCTACAAATACGAGTGGAGTATTAAAAAGTAGTGGGGATTGCTTTTACATGAAAATGTTTTCATTTTTGTAAGATCTCTTTCACTCTTTCTTGAATCCAATAAAATTCTATATTTTTGACATTAGAACTTAGGTATCGACATAACTACAGTAGCGGCACCATATAATGTCACTTTAGAATTGAAGCACACTCATGAAGTAATGCAACTATTGACAACCATGTCAAAGAACAATATACTATACCGCATGTAAGGGTGAGAGGAGAAGGGGATGTAAATGCGAAGAATAAAAAATATGTCTACTTATTTCCCGATTTTTTTTCGTGCTATCATGTTTGTAATCACCAACACTACCACCTGTCTTCGTTTTCGGAAGAGCTTCCCTTACATCTGGTATAAACATACTTCAGACAATAGTTAACATACTGCTCGAGTATGTACATGGAAACTACATTGTTGCACTACAATTTTAAGTTGTCTCAAGTAACATAATATAGTGCTACTACTGTAATAGTATGGATACTAAGGGCCTGTTTCACAATATTTGAGTAAGATTAATCACCAATTGACATAAAAAAAAACTATTTTTGAAAGTACATAGTTGATATGTTTAAGCCAGTATATAATGTGTTACTTGTATTTGTATGTGTCATAGTTTATTTGGTAAGTAGCTTTTACTCAGAGGTGGTGAAACAGGCGCTGCAAGCAGTTAAAATGGTACATTACCTTTACAAGTGGAATCAAATGGTCATTGCAGAGAGCCTGTACAAGCTTTTTGTATGCAGCTTCATCACAGTTCTCGGCCAACACACAGAGGACAGCTTGCCTCCTAACATAAAAATAATTATCTTGAGTTGGTACATTATAAATACATACATAGGATCACGCCTGCAAAGGTGCAATTAGAGCATCCATTTGGTTCTCCAAGCTTATTTTTGCCCATTAATGTGATAGGGAGTTCCTAGATACCAGGCACAAATCCTAATCCTAGGCAACACTATGTGATTTTTCAAATTAAAAAAGTCAAATACAAATTGTAATTTTGAAGCTAGGATCTCACGGTTTCTCTATCTAAGTATGCTGCTAAACCCAATGATGCATCTTTATAAAGGTATAACCAAAATGTAGAAATGAACGCATTTTACTTAGGTTGAGGTTATGAATTAGTAAATGCTAACAAAAAATTATAACATGTATGTTCTACAATTCTGCCCCATTATCTTCTATGCACATTACTCAATTTTATTCAGGAACATAAATAAAAAGACTTTCTCATTTTTGATGTTGGCTAAAAACACCACACCACCATTCAACAGGATAGAAGTTGCGAAACTGTTCATGTGTCAAGACACCGTTCATCAGCTTCTGCTTGTCTAGTATACACCACATGAGATATCTTGCATGCAAATGAGAATTAACGACGACATATAACTATGATAGGTTTTTCATACAAAATACCCTAAAGTAAAAATCTATATTTTATTTTATCTACGTTATCCATAACTTTAGACACATAATATGTCGAGTCTAATGTGCAACCATATGAACTTGGCTAGACATAATACGAAGATAGCCAGTTATTACATGACAGAATTTTCTCATGGCATGTATGCTAGGCTGTCATACTTGTCAATTTATTTTGTACATATTGCAATAATGTTGCACACATGGGAGGCCACAATCTTGACATCACAAGTAATGTGGTACTATGCGTGTGCATTTATTTTGGCAATGGAATGGATCCATCACAAGTTAGCCTGTAATAGATATTTCCCCACAAAATATGACTAGAACAGACACATGTTGTCAGAATGTTTTGTTGGAATCCCCTTGCCATAACTTATTACTGATTTTGACATAGTGAGTTCTATGAACTTGCAGTCTTAAAAAATAATTATTATATATTATGCATCATAACTTGCCCAGATTAACAACAGTCACAGGCAACTTGTTTTCAGAGGTTAAAGGATAGCGGTATGTACCCCCGTAACAAATATCTGCATATCACACATACATTTGTCTCTGCGGAAAGCAGCCACGTTACGTTTCACAGCCAGCTATTCACCCATTGTGCTATGGAGGCTGTAAAGATGTGCCTAAGAACTTACTTGTCCAGTGCCTTGGCAGCCTCGTGGAGTCCGTGTACGAGTCCTCCGTGGATGAGGGCGGTCTTTAGGACCTCTTGTAATGCTGTGTTCACGTCCATGGCGCCGCCGCTCAGTACGGGGTTGGCGGGTACCTCACTACAATGACAAAATATTGAGTTTTAACATAATGTTGCATTTATTTGTAGTTTTTGGCTTGTATTAGGAATATTGCGACTACAAATCATAGTGGTTAGACAGGAATATGGTATGGTTATTTTATTATAATAGACGAAGTTTGGTATACAACAGAAATATATTTAGGTACTTATAGGTAAATCATTAAATCTAGTTTTTATTACTATTTTTGTTAATTTTGAAGGATATAAACTTAAAAGAATATCAAGAGGTGTTATGATTTTCTACGGAAATGCTTTAAACTTAATCGTGAAGTCGGAATATTGTATTTTTATAGGTTATGTTGACAACATGTTTATAAAATAAAATCGCATTTAAATATGATTAGTCTGTTATAATATCAAAGTACAAGTTAAATATTCACTAAAATATGACATGAGTATGAGATAGAGAAAAATCAGGATGAAAACAAGTTTACTTACACTTCAACTTCAGCCATGGTTTCTGATAAAATAACGACCTGAAATATGGTATATTACTAATTAAATACGTTTTGTACATTTTAAATAACAACGATGATCACTTTTGAACAAAAGATCACAGAAATATTTTAAGATTTAACAAAATACAACACGAAGCGTTTGACAGTTTACCTTGCGTACCGGAAAAAGACTAGGGCTGTAAATTTTTTAAGTAATGGCAACATTGAATAAACAAGAGAACAATGAATGTTATTGAAGTGCTCCTAAATTCATCCTCTTAACTAAATGTATTCCTCTTAAAATACTATGACAATCATTAATATTCTTCTCACGTTAACGATATTGTATTGATATTGCTGTTTAAATTAATTTAATGACTCATAATAATCCTGGCAATCATAACAACAGGTGGCGGGTAATTTAAAACAAATGAGTATGAATCTCGACAACCAAATCGACAACGTCATTTGATAAATCATTTTTATAATTGTAGAATTTATACAGAAATATTAGTTTGTGATAAATTGGTGTTAGCAATATTAAATATTTTTAACGTTTATAACAATGAAAAAGTATAATACATTATGTTATGTTTCGTTAATGTAATAAAATTATGACCCGAAGTCCTGATATATTATTTACCACCGAGTATATAAAGAATGTTCTGTATTTTGCTACCGTGAGGCAAGGAAAAATCCTCAAAGATACTATTAAAACACATTACTTTTGTATAGACAGTGAATTAGTTTATGAAAATTATTATTCAGACTTTGGACCATTGAACTTAGGCTGTGTCTACAAGTATTGTAAAATATTAAACGAGAAATTGAAATCATTCTTGAATAAGCAAACGATTGTCCACTATACGTCTCTTGATCCGAAGAAGAAGGTGAATGCGGCGTATCTTTTAGGATGTTACGGAGTTTTATATTTGAACCTATCGCCGAAAGACGCTTTGAAACCGCTCTTAGTCCATGGACAAAGCTACAGGTAAAGATAATTGCTTCACATTAGTTAGAAAAAAACGGCGATAGCCTAGGCGTAGAACACACTACCCAGATAGAGGTTACGGATTTGATTCTAGCCCCCAAAGCACACAAAACATACTTCTGACTTTTCGAAGGTATGTCTATTCATTGTTGCAGCAGTTCATTTGAAGTCTGATAGGTAGAATGAAGGATCGCGGGATACTGTCACTTTACGTAATTGGTTCATCAATCCATACTCGTTGAAGTGTCATTCGGTTACTGTATACTTTCATGTTATTTTATATTAGTGATTACGTCTTGTGGTATAACTACTACCGTTAACAATTTCACACCACTTCTTTTTTTGATAGACACTTCCAAGACGCAACGCAAGGTGACTCAGTGTATACAATATCTCTATTGGATTGTCTGCAAGGATTAAGAAAAGCTCACGATCTGGGCTTCTTTAGCTTTCATGATTTTAATTACGAGGAATATGAAAGATTGGATAAAATACAAGGTGGTGATCTAAATTGGATTGTCCCAGGTGAGTGACATCCCGAGATTAATTTAATAGCCGCCAGTGGAAGTATTAAATATAAAAAAATATAGAAAACAAATTAATGATAGTCGTAAAGAACAAGAATGCCATTGTTAGCGAAAATATTTCATTATTTCAATCGAATAAATTTCATAAGTATACGTTTCTAAAGGATCCCAAACCATAGTTTGGTTAAGATGGTCAGGAATGCACTGCAGATTACACCAACCACGCATATGGGGCAAGGAGTGTTATATTTGTCTTACTCCATCCTAATACTAGGCTCTGACTGGTACTGTTTGTATTGGTCATAACCAAGATCTGTCGTAAGTTTTTAAATAGTGGCCACGCTGTAGAAAGTTTTTTAAACCTACACTCTACAGCATAAATGAGACAGTTCCACCGGGACAGTACTATAGCCTCATAGAAACCAACGCGAAGTAGCAGCTTGCTGTTACCTTTCGTATGGCGCGGCGGTTCAATTCTCCCTCCCCTTCCCAATCCCCATATCTTTTCTCCAACGCCAACAACGTATCTATCTTTCTTCTAATATTGTGGGTATTTATGGGTAGTGGAGATATTCACTTAATATCAGGTGGTCTAGTTGCTCATTTGCTATAAAAAAAAACTTTTGATGAAAAAAAACTTTTAACTCATTTGATTGATTGATTTGAAACTTTCATGTCATAAAGGTTAATGTTTGCAGGAAAATTTTTGGCTTTCATAGGGCCTGTCGACTATAGCGTTTCTTTGTATCATCCTCCGGAGATGTATATCGACTATTTTCTAGAAAATAATGTCAAGATTGTAATACGGTTGAATAAGAGGCTATACGATGGCAACGTGTAAGTAATATTGTGAATTTTGTCATACTATAATTTCATCTTTCAAATTACTAGATCGTTATGACCAGGTTGCTCCAATGAGTAGCTACAACATACGAAACTTTGGATTACAAAGCACTGTATGGCTACTGCTCTGCGCTCGTTTCTTCAAGACATGAGATGTTAAATCTCTAAATCTACTCATTATCGTATCCGATGATCTACATCTGTTTAGTAGAGGACGGCTGTGTCCAGAAGCGGAACAGTCTAATATACTATAAGATTGATATTATACTAGAATCTGTCAACTTTCACGTAATCCTTAACTTAATTCATGATTTTTAGTTTTAGTAATATGGGCATAAATCACTATGATCTATTCTTCCCGGATGGATCGTGTCCGCCGCGGCACATACTGTTCAAATTCCTTCAGATAAGTGAAGATGCCGATAGCGCCATCGCAGTACATTGCAAGGTTACGAATTTATCTTATACCATTGTTTTACATTACTTTGGTTAATACAAGTTGGATGTACAATTGCCGAACTTCTACTATTAAAAAATTTACTCGTAGCACTATATGTATATAAGCTTTATGTAAGATACAAATGAACCGCACTCCGATAGCGTTTTAAACTAATAAATCCTGTGTAGATACCACCATGGATTCCCACCCGTTTGATGATGTGTAGTCTTAAAATCGCAGCTCCGTTTGAATTGGTTATAGTAACATGAGAAATGTAACAGTCAACATTAAAATTAATGGAGGTCTCGTTCAGGCAGGTTTAGGTCGCACTGGCTCATTAATTGGCTGTTTTCTTATGAAGCACTACCGGATGACGTCACACGAAGCTATCGCCTGGATGAGGATATGCAGGCCCGGATCTGTCATAGGCCACCAGCAGGTAAATATGCATTTTGCTTATCCTAGAATGAGAATATCGTTGTAATTATTGAAGACAATAAGAAACTTACATTAAAATTGTGAAATCTTCCAATTTGACCCCTTTAACTGTGTGTGATTGTGTCTGTTTGAACGATGTCCGGGGTTATAAATGAATTCAGTTAAAAAAGAATTTTAGTTAACTATTGGTGCTCTGACTACTTTACATTTAAATAAATACATAACTATATTTTTATAGGGATGGTTGGAGAAATTGGAGACTTGGCTGCAAAAACAAGGGAATATTTATAGGTACACTAGTGAAATTTCATTATTTCTGAAGATATTTTACTTTAATAACCTACCCTGTGTTTCGTTTCCGGTTGATGTATTTTGTGATAGGCCTTGTTAATACGTCTAGCAGTAATGAAATAATGAATTGAAAGTGTTACCAGACGATTGAATTTACATGATTAATATTTGGAACAGAAAGCGATTATATCAAGACACGGAGAAAATACCAAATCATGACTTCGGGATTTACTCCATCGCTGAAAAAACTTTGAAGCAACGTCCCATAGTATTTCACAAGTCACCTTCACCACCACCGCCGATGCAAAGGCAAGCTAAGCCGGATATGACGCCGTGTGTTAGACCTCAAGCGTCTAAAATCAGAGAAGGTATCATTTGAAATGACTCAAGCAAAAGCTTTAGTAAATCTAGAGTATAGAGTAGATTACACTGAATGTAGATGTATCCAGATATGCCTATATTGACTGTATGAAATAATTCATAAATATTAGCAAAGTATTGTTGTACGTTTTATGAAGAAAAAAGTCATACTAACTATGCATGATAATATATTTTGTATCACAAGTACAAAGCATTACAAATCCTTGATACGAGTGTTGCTGTTGAAGCGTCTATTTTATTTATTGTCAGCATCATCGAAATAAGATGACAAGAAACGTAACTCAAGCAAAAAAATTACCCCACCAAAACTCTGTGCAAGGGGGCGGGGGCTGTCTGTGAAGTTCGTTCATTCATCAATTGATAAAAATTTATTCATGGTCTCAGTTGACACTTAATACCTCAATTTTTTGCACGATGCAGAACGTCGTATCTCGATTTAGAAATTTAATATTTAGACACTAATTTTTATGAAATAAAGTTGATTTTGAACATTCATTAATTTTTGCTGCGTGAATGAGTGTTACGTGGCAGATTCATATGAGAGTTATCGTTCTAGTTATCTTATTTCGATGGTCAGCATGAATATTGAAATATATATATAGTAGTATATGTACCTAATTATTAGTAATGAAGAGTTATTACCCAAGCAGTGTTATTTTTATTTAGATTTCAATACTGCAGTCGAAACTGAACGTAGGTTGTTCGGTTTCTTTAATAAAAAATTTAGTAGATATTGCTATTACACGTGCGATAGTTTATAAATATTGAATTTGGACTTTGATTTATGTATGGCAAAAAGAAGTTTAATAGAGATTTCTTATGTTTACACGAATATTACATATTGAAATAAAACTCTATACAGATAAACGGATTTTATTGCGGTTTAATTTTATTTTAGTCTCGACGTTTCGAAAGCTTTTTAGGCTTCGTGGTCACGGGAGAGACTGAGGTGTAGGTCGTCTCGAAAAGTGTAACATTAACTTTTATTACAAAGTTTAATAGAATTACATTACTTGGTTTTGTTCGCTTTTCCTCTTGTGATAATTAATTATAACTGTTTTGACTGTGGTGATTTTTCTTTTTGGTATTTAAAGTAACACTGTTTGCGTTAGTTTTTATTACAGAAACTTGCGCAACGCACTGACTACATGCGATGACTGTAAGATACAAAGAAGCTAAAACAGTGTTATTTTAAATTACAAATGCATAGAAAACTATTTTTATTTCATACCTAATTGGAATCGTATCTTCCGTATAGAGAAAGATTTGGAAGATGAAGAAGTATTTCTCACTGCATGTGATTTAACCGTTAAGCCCATCACACCAATGACTCAAATGAAAGGATGTATTATAAAGAATAGCTCGATATTTGAAGACGACGAAATTAATGATTACATGTCGGAAGATAGGAAAGAATCGGTATGGAAAAAGTATTTGTGCTGCAAACCATGTATCGGGACTTGTAACGACATTCTTTGGGTGTTGGCAGTGCGTTGCGCAAAATTTTCTTCTACCAAGGGCAATCCAAGTAAACTATGCAGATTCATAGATATGGTTCGTATAATATTTTATTGTTTGTATGATAAAATATTAGCGTATTTAGCTGTTTACTCACCAGTAAATATATATAAATATATATACATATAGTATCTAATATATATATATATATATTAGATACTATATGTATACTAGACTATGTATACGTGTGTATGATACATATATATATACTAGACTAATTTATTTTATGAAGTTATAAACAATTGTCTTATATTATGTTTTCGAAGTGACACCAAATTAATGTTATATCTTCATTTTACTGTTGAGGCAGCTCCTAGTATGGCGGCCAGCAAGGTGCCGAGCGACTGGCACGTGAAATCAACGAGGTATAGCACGCAAAAGATTTCGAATAAAGGGTAATTACATTCAAATTATGTAGCATGACAGATGTGATGACTATGTAAAAATAGATCGCTCAATCAAGGGTATAAAAATATATGGTTAAGAACAGTACATATTGTGAAGATGAATTTGATCCTGTAAAGACTTCGAGGAAGGTAGATTATAATAATAATAGCTCCGTATTATGATTGTGAAAGGTCTTCGTTCAACACTTAATTTAATGTGGTGTTTTAGTAATCGATATGGTCTAGCATGGTTAAAACTAATATCATAAATTTATTTAATGTAGCTAAATTAGCACTGTTTTTTTTATTCCAATAGAGACCAAAACGAAACTAGCGATAGCTTGTCGCGGCGTAGCAGCGCGGCAGGTGATCCGAGGATCGCTCGGCCGAAGTCTCGCACTTCTACTACACGATCTAAACCACCAAGTAGTCCATCCAACTCTAAAGTTAGTATATAGCCACGTAATTATAAGGAAACCCTGTTGTCAATAAATTTCTAGTATATTATGCTAGAACTGCTAGATTTTATGAAATACTAGCTTTTGCTCGCGGCTCCGCCCGCGTCAATGTCTTTTTCCGGGACAAAATGATGTCCTTCCCCCAATGTCTATAACAATCTACCTACTTACCAAATTTCATTAAAACCCGTTCAGCCATTTAGTTTAAAGTAGGTAACAGACAGAGTTACTTTCGCATTTATAATATTAGTATGGATTGACCATTAGAGTAAGTACTTATTAAGATTATAATGAACATTCTTGGTAGTGGTGTTTAGAATGATTACCACTTTAAAACAAGAATATTAAAGCATGGTTATCATTATCTTACTAGGATTTTATTCGGAGAAATTACGGACAATATCACGCCCCGACCTTTCGAACTAGTCAACCTCCGGTCATGAAAAATGTCAGCGATGCTAGGGTGAGTAATTTATTTTAATATATCGTTAGAACTTATGAAAAAGCGTTTATTTCTAAAACATAGACAGACGTTTCGATTTAATATAGATGGAGATATAGATAGAAGGTCGGATATATTTCTTTGTTTTTTTTTATTGCAGAATTTCTTGATGCGCAGCAGTGTTTACAGTAACGAGCAAGAAAGGCAGTTAAATGCGTCTCTCAAAGTTGTACCGCATCATACTATCCATATTCCGAATAAACTGATTCACAATCCCGCCGATGCGTCCCGAATAAGTTCTACTAATTTTAGTAATGGTAAATTATTTTATATTAATTTACCAATAATTTATTATAAGTATTATTACATGTATATATATATTATTTTTTTATGATAATGCGTCATAAGTCGTGAAAATTTACGATATAATTTGCGATATAGGCTGATAACTCTAGTCTTGTGGTGTAATAACAGGATAATTACAAAGACTTAAATTCGGGTAATGACTGAAGAATTGAGTACCTAAATCATAACAATGGTTTGACAGTGTTGCTGGACTTGGGAATCAAATTGAAGATCTTGTGGTCCACAGCCCATATAGGTATTAAGCTGCTTTCAAACCAGGAATCGGTGATAGAACCTGAACACGGATAAGATATTATAGAGTTCATATATGTATTGCATACGCATGCCACGATTAAGCACACTATTCAGCGCAGTACACCATTGCGCACTTAAGATTTATGCGCACCAAGATGACAACGTCAGACGTCGGCTACGTGTGATTTCAATACAGAACGACGTATATGTCATATTTACTATGATTTTAACTGTAAATATTTGTAATCACTGTAAATATAAACTCTTTATTCCTATAGTGTCTCGAGGTCCTATCACTCAACAGAGGCGGCGTCTAGGCCGAAGCCCTAGCCCTTCACCGGTTCGGGGCTCTATGGAACAGACGCGCGCTACCAACACACCTAGTGCGGCTGAAAAGTTTCAAGTCAAAGATGCTTCCAAAAGCACTTTAAAAGAAACACTGTCCAGACTTAAATGTATGTTTTATATACCTACTAGCTTTTACTCGCGGCTCCGCCCGCGTGAACAGCTATTTATTATTTATTATTTCCGGGATAAAAAGTGCCAAATTTCATTCCGAACCGTTTAGCTGTTCACATTTTTTTAAATGTAGAATTTTATTATGATGTTAGAATTCCTTTTTTTCTTTCACATTTATTCGTAAACTAGACTTTTGGTTGTAAACGTCATTAATAAAATTATAGTCTGACATGCATGCATGATGTAGGTATAAAGTAGTCTCTGATGTAGACAGGCCCTTACTTTCAACTTTTTATGCACTGTTAGTTAAAACCGGTTAAAACACTGTTTTCATCTGTTTCTAGCCACTTTATAAATAACGTTGACAAAGAAAGACAAAAGAGTGTTTAAATATTCAACGCATATTAACTAACTTTTTTCTAAAAGGCCTATAATTAATTTCGAACCGGAAGTTCCTCTGTGGAATGTGTGCAACTCTTCTAAGTGTGTCTATTTTTTTCATGAATGCTGGCATCATTCACAAAAAGAACTGTCAGCTGACAATGACATGCGTTTGTCAAATGTGATACGTCAATTGTCGAAAAATAACCTCGTATATAATGTGATGCAATCGCAAATTTCGACAAAAACAATGTTTTCGTACGTTAAATAACTAATATAACTTACACAAGCCGTGCTAGCGCCACCTAAGATGGGTGCGTTAGTGACAAAGGTACTGAGACCTATTAGAAGTTTCAACATTGAAAATCGGGCTCATCGCGTGATTTCTAAAGAAAAGCCGACGCCGGCGCCCATGTATCCAGACAATATCGAAGACTTGAAACGGACACTCGAACTAGACCCTGACATAGCAGATAAGTTGGATAAAAAAGATCCAGGACTCGACGCTAGGCTTAGAGACATTTATGTAACATCGCACGGTCGTCCCGAGGATGACATTACGCGGGAGAAGCGCGCAAGGCAGGATAGCAAGCGACCTTTGCCTCAAGACCGCGATATGGTGGAAGATTTTGAATATGGATTCAAGGAACCCGAGAAAGTTCGATACGGCAGGACGACGTTACGAAACGCGATAGAATTCATTTCTGCACACCAAACTGATCCTAAGGAAGTGACTGCGGCCAAGATAGCTTTAGAATACAAATTGGATGAGAAAGATGTGGAGACTATACTGAAGTATTTCAAAACATTTGAAGTATATATACCAGAGACCAAGAAGACACCTGCTATTTTTGCTGGACCAGCTAATATTAGGAAGCAGCTAGAGAGAGAAGCGGCGAAACAAATAGAACACCAGAGACTTGAACCAGTTGTAGATCCATATAGTAGTGAGAGGGGGAAATAAGTTATAATGAAGAACTAAGCTTCTCTCGCATTGCTTGCATATGGGTTGATATTAATAGCATTTATCTGTTATTATGTCGCAGTAAGTGTAAAATTGTATGCATCTCCATACATAATATACTCAAACAAATATTAATAGATAATGCAGCCATAAGGGAGAGACCTTAACCAGTTGACAGATATACACATGCCTGCTGTGTATGCGTCTTGTATATGCTGTAGACACACACCTGGCACATTATGATGTGGAGAAAACCCACCTAGCATATTATACATATGTAGCAAGCAACAAGGCTAGATAAAACATTATAATGGTGCTGCAATCAATGTGTTGAGTATGGTGTTTATTTTCTGGATTAATAAACTCATATTTAATTTAGTTAATACTTATTAGAATTAACAAATACCTCTCACAATTCTCTGACATCAATTATGTTGGCAATACTTATGTTAATGTAACAATGAAATTAGTTATTAGTTAAATTATATCATATTATAATAGCTAAATTCCAACATGCAGTTTGGAAAAGGTAAAAGTGGAAGTATTTCAACACAAAGGATACAATCCATATCATCAATTTTGGTAATAAAAGAAAGGATTTTGAAAATGTTTTTTATTGAAGTTAGCTTTCACCCCAGAGGGGTCGTGTCAAAAAGCATGTTGTGCCGAATCCACTAAGAGTGGGATATGGGCAGATGGAAGAAGATTGAAGCCTAGCTTTAAATTTCAAGTAATTTAGATTACATTTTTTTGTACTAATATGAAATTTCAACAAGTAAACTATTTTTAAACTTCAATACTTTATTACTCAAAAGTTATGTGTGGATTGGATCCTATTTGTCAAACTTTGTTTAAATATGAAATAGAACTGATTTTGGTTTACATCTGGTATATTGCAGTCAATTTAATTTTCAAAGTCTTGTCACAAATTGCTATAGCACAGATAAATAATAAGCAAGTCATTGTATTATATCCATATTTTACACATAGCTTAATTAATGTGTGCTTGATGCCTTTGAATATTAATACTTAAAAAAAAAATGGGAGACATAATCTGATCATTTTTTAAACAAAAACTTTTCATTTTATACTCAATAGAAGATATTTGTTATGTATGATCAAAGGGAATTTTTATTTATAACAGCATAGTTAATGCTGACTCACTGTTCAATGAAATGTAATATAGTTGGATATTTATTAACTGTTGAACAAAATGTTTGTCTAAGACAGGTCTCAGGTATTTGCTGATAACATAATTTAAACTATGAAGCTATTAAGCCTATGTGATTTAGATGTAGTAGAAAAATAAAAAAATGTTTTGTTTTCAACTCATATTTTCATTATTTCTATAATTTAATATAGTCCTTCCTTCCACCTGCCCTTATCCCATTCGCAGTGGCGTCGGCACAACATGCTTTTTAACACATGTACACACAGTATGACTTGGTTTATAGTTTTTACGACCGGCCGTCTGCCGGACGTCAACCCCTCTGTGGAATTTTAATATAAATAATATAGTAAATCTTGTAAACTATTGTCATATAAAAAATATTTTATTAGTTTTTTGTGTATTTACAATACATGCAATTAACTTGGCTTTTCTGAAGTCAGCCCCATCCCCCATCCCCTACAACTCAATCTTTGAAAGAATAGCAGCGACGCGACGCCATAACACGCATATTAATACATTTTTTATGACTTGCTTGAGATTGACAAAAGTGTTTCTAGTACCTACTGTCGGTCGTGTCCATAAGTGTTGTTCTTTTTCATATAAAACAAATGTATTTTTTTTATAATTAATAGCCCAATCAGCGTCCATATTTTTATTAGCTTCAATTATAAACAAAGTACTGCATGGCATTGGACTGCGCTCGTCATCTCGAGACATGACGCTGCTTGGCGGCAGAAATAGACAAACCGTGGTACCAACATAGACAGCCTAGCATACGAGGTTCCTAAAATAGTAGCTTTTCTCGCAGCTGCCTTATATTTTTATTTTAACCGTGTGTGTATTAAAACCACAATACCAATGTCAGTGGCGGCCGCGGCACCACGCGACGGCTCCATAGGCGCTGCGTCAGTGGGCGCGGCGTCACTCGGCGCTCGACGTGACGCGCCGCTTCCGAAGCGAGCGCCCAGCGTACGATCTGACGAAAGACCGTTGGCGACACAGGGAGACATGCTAAACAGCATCAAGGTGGGTCAATTTGTGCTAGTTTAAACTATTCTTTCACTGGTATGAATAACGAGACGAGCCAGTAGCTAGCCTGATGGTAAGCACCACGCCTGCCCATAAACACCACACAGAAATAAAGTACCTATTACATGGTGCTACATTATAGGTAGTCGTCACCCCGAGACATTAGTTGTTAATTCTTGATTTTATTAATGTAAAGAAGAATAATTATTGTAAACCTAACTGGTCTTCCGCGATACAGATGCACCTAGTGCGGGGACCGTTGCATTTAAAATACTTCCTTGTAATGATTTTTTGATACGAAATAAATATTTGTATTTGTATAGCACTCAGTAATTTTACTGGCTTCAATGTGTTTCAATCTCGAATACCATAGTCCTTACGCACTGTTGCTTGGAGGCAGAAATAAGCAAAGCGGGTGTACCTACTTTTGTCTAAACGGTATATTAAATGTCTTATAATACTTAAATATTCCAGTTCCAAAGAAGATTGCGCTTACTTGGCTTCAATGTGTTTCAATCTCGAATACCATAGTCCTTACGCACTGTTGCTTGGAGGCAGAAATAAGCAAAGCGGGTGTACCTACTTTTGTCTAAACGGTATATTAAATGTCTTATAATACTTAAATATTCCAGTTCCAAAGAAGATTGCGCTTACTTGGCTTCAATGTGTTTCAATCTCGAATACCATAGTCCTTACGCACTGTTGCTTGGAGGCAGAAATAAGCAAAGCGGGTGTACCTACTTTTGTCTAAACGGTATATTAAATGTCTTATAATACTTAAATATTCCAGTTCCAAAGAAGATTGCGCTTACTTGGCTTCAATGTGTTTCAATCTCGAATACCATAGTCCTTACGCACTGTTGCTTGGAGGCAGAAATAAGCAAAGCGGGTGTACCTACTTTTGTCTAAACGGTATATTAAATGTCTTATAATACTTAAATATTCCAGTTCCAAAGAAGATTGCGCGATACTTTATACCCTGAGAAAACGAATATGTTTCAAGATAAGAACAGGTAAACATGCACCTATGTTTGTAATGAAATGAAGTACCATTGATAAAAAACCTTTTCATATATGACCTCTTTTTATGCCAACTACGAGTGTTGTTATACAACTTGACTTGTTGACCGCTTCCGTGGCGCAGCGGGCGAGTAACCGGCTGCGAAGCGAGGGGCCGTGGGTTCGATTCCCGCACCGAGACAAATGTTTGTGTGATCCACAAAAAATTGTTTCGGGTCTGGGTGTTGTGGGACCGCAAGTCCCTCGTAGTTCCTGATACCTGCGATCCAGGTTTACCTAGTGTGGGGTCAAGAATAGGTGTGAGACTGTTGGGTGTATTAAAAAAAACTATGTTAGAAACTGTAGATAATAGATTTTCCCTATTATTGAGATGACCATAGGTTTGGATCTTCATGGGATAAAAAAATATTAACGCAAAATACTCTTTTCTTTCTTTTTGGTCCGCCTTCTTGTACATATACATACGTACTCACGCCTGTACTCCCCGAAGGGAGAGGCAGAGGTGTAACTAATACACCCAAATTTCAATGGGCTTATTTCCGTCCTATGACGTGATAGGGGGCGAACCTATCGCCATATCGGGCACAATTCCAGACTCCGGGTTGATACTAAGCATTTCATGATAGAAAAACCCAATATGTATTACTTTAGAAAAATAACGCTATAGCTAGCTGAAAACTGTTTTTACGAACTAAAAGATTTTATTAAGTAAGTAAAGTGATGACAAATTTTAATAATTAATCATTGTAATTGACATTTAATATGTACCTGTATATTTAATGATAAATGTGATTTGATAACTAATATTTGCACACCATTTAAATATGGTAGAATGTATAAGGGCCACTTATATTATATCTAAGACCATACATACTGTACACCTACATTGTTGCAAATAAATTATTTGATTTGATTTACCCGATCCAGAGACATCAGCACAGCAGTCGTACCGCGTACAAATGCGTCACAGATGCATTAAAAAAAATATTAAAATATTTCTAAATGAGACCGTAAACTGTAGAATAACTTGTTGAACCTCTCTTATATGCAGCGCCACGCCCGACAAATTATGTCGTATAAGAAATATTACTTCGAAATCGATCTCGCCGAACAAAATGGTCGGCCACAGCCAGGACATTGGGTATGGAGATTTTATTTTATAATCCTTCAATTGTAAATTATAAACGATTGTATTCCCCTTTCACATTACACCACTAATCAAGTCTATTTGAAAATTCTAATTCAATTTCATTTTATGAAATAGGGTGACCACACATTTGTACAATAAATTTTAATATATAAAGCCCCAGTTATAGTCTAATCGCTATGTACCAGAAATGTAAACAAATATCCAAGTGTATCTTCGTCCCATGATGTGACACAGGGGGCGAGCTTATCGACATACCGGACACAATTCCAGAGTACGGGCTGATATTGAGCATTTAGTAGTATAAAAAACCAATATCACTGTTATCCGACCCGGGTATCGAACCCGAGACCTCAGCGTCAGTCGTAACGCGTAAGGATTACAACTGCGCCACCGAGGCAGTAAATAAGTTTCTCTCTTCACTCTCAGTGTAAATAAGGCTTTAATCGTGGTACAGCAGCTTTAATTTGTTAGAATTATGAGCTTAAATTAGTTTTCTATTAAAAAATAATTCATTTTTACAGAAGTTCCAGAGAAAAATCACCAATACCGAAGGCATTTTTCAACTCGAGCCGTCCTTTATCTCCAAAAGGCAGAAGAACCACCCAAAACACTAGTTTTTATTAAAAAAGATGCAACTACTCGTATATTTGTAAATTCTATATTGCGTGTAAAATAAAAAAGTATTTTGTTTTATTTATAAAATGTTTTATTTACATCTATTTACAGTCATAAAACCATGTCACTATTATTATTATTTTGATTTGATTAGCCTTTGTTTATTGGTTCTACGGTAGTCCAGGGTCTGGTGGTGGTGGCGCCATACAGTTACCATCAGGATATCGCTTCTTGAACGCCGCTATCAAGTCTGGGTCCACAAGTCTAACTCCATCCACCTGGTTACCTAGGGTTATCCTATAAAATAAAGAATTTCATGACTCGAGTTTTTATATTATGTGTACCCACATTCCACTTAAAAAATAAATGGAGACATTTACTACATATGCATTCACGCCTGTAATCCCCGAAGGGGTAGGCAGAGGTGTAACCAGTACACCCACATTTCGCCAAACATATCTCCGTCCCATAATGTGATAGGGGGCGAGCCCATCGCCATACCGGGCACAAATTCCAGACTCAGGGCTGATACTGAGCATTTTGTAATAGAAAAACCCAATATCACTTTTACCCGACTCGGGGATCGAACCAGAGACCTAAGCGTTAGCCTCAATCGTAAGGCGTACGCATTACAACTGCGCCACCGAGGCAGACTTTCACCAAAAATTCATATATTCATATTAGTATTAATTAATTAGATTCAAGACCAAACATGAAAATAGACACCGTATGTCCTGCTACTTCGTGTGCCGACATCTTGGAAAAGGTGTCACCGCTTACTATTGGTCAATTTCAATAACGGGTCTTAGTTTGATTACTGGACATAGCTTCCGGAAATTATACAATGAAACTAAGTTATCTGTACGCGTGACCTTCAAACTGTTCTCTGATTGGCTCAGTTATCATTGAACAAACTTTTACATTGTTATGTCACATTTGTCTCGGTGCGGGAATCGAACCCGCGGCCTCCGCTTCACAGCCGACTACTCGCTAACTGCGCCAGGGAGGACGTCAACTGCCCAGATAACATAAATTAACTTTAATTGTATTATATTAAATGATTTCTTCGAATTCGATTATTTCGAGTTTCCATACAGAACCAGTAAATGCTTTAGCTACGTTACAAAATACAGGAAATGCTTTATCCTCCGTTACTGAGCACTTAAATAATCCTAATTAACGTGTCAGAAATAATCAAATTGTAAGATATGGCTAATGAATACTTAAACTAAATTTACTTCTCAAGTACGGCACTCTGGGTGCAACATTCAGTTTCTATACAGATTAATATGGCGTCTAATTAGGACCTTGGTCTATGGTTTGGGCAATCAAATCTCTGTTTTTAACGTGATTTCGAACTGGACTTGATGATCGTGAACTTACCAATTTGGTTGTACATTGTGTGGTCTTCCAAATAACTCAATTTTCCTTGTCCCCGGGCTTAATCGTTCTGGAAAAAATATTAAGTTTTAGATTGATGGGCCATACATATCATTTACACGGAGTTTTTCTTACGAAATGGATGAGATTCATGTTGTAGACAGTTCTTTCTACAGTATGAATGGGCCGGCTCGTCCGGTTCGTTACCACTGTCTCACAGAAAACCGGCGTAAAGTAGTAGCTTGCTGCTGCGTTTCGTACGGTGAGTGAGATATCCGGAGGCCCAAATTCCCCTCCCCTTCCCAATCCCTAAATTATCCCTTTCCTTTAAGGTCGGCAACGCGCCCATGATTATTTTAGTAATGTGGGCGTACATGGGCGGTGGAGATCACTTACCATCAGGTGACCCACTTGCTCGTTTGCCGGCCTATACTAATGTTATTCGTTGAAGAGTTTCAGATTTTTCCCTCGCAGGCCGTCGTCAGATCCTAATGAAATCTATATAGGACTATTCATGACGTTGGGACACTATCGAATGCACGACATCGAACGCACGCACACACACAAAAATACTCTCACTCTAATAAAAAATATTATAGGGCGATATGAGAGGCAATGGTTTCAGTAATAATCTAGCTTATAAATATTTAAGTTTGTTTAAATTGTTTTTATAGTTATTCGTCTTTTTCTCACGGTCTGTGCCATGTACTTGTAATCCATCCGCGGGTAAATATGTATATAAATAATTATGTTAATGTTTTATTAACTTTAGGACAACCTATTGTGATGAAAAAATAAACGATATTAATATTATTATTATTATACACTATGAAGGATTCTTAAGATCGGGCGAAATTACTAATTACCGATATTATAACGTTAAAAAATTAAGGATACTCATAAGTCAATTAATGTTGCGAGTTACCAAGATAAGTATCGATAAAATCGATATCGGTAACGATCCTTAAAGCGGTATTTTTATGTGTATCAGGTCATTGTCGCGAATTAACGTTAAAAGTAGCGATATTATTTAACGTTAAATCGATTATGATTATCGATACTTTTAAAGTTAACAATTTAACACAATATAACGTTACGGTTTTGGTAATTTTATCGATAAAAATTTAGTAACGGTAACCGTGCCTGGCATCAGAAAGAAAGAAAAACAATTTATAAACAAACACATGAGACAGAAACCGTACTACCACGCTACTCACGCATGCGCACTCCTATTTTGGGTGTAATTTTGACTACCGCTCATTCATTAGTAGCATACTTTTATTTTATAAATATTATTTTCGCTTACCGATTATCCCATATATTTCGTCTGGTTTGTGCGATGTGGCGCGCACTTCAGCAACAATCACGTCACAGTCCAAACCACGATTCAGATTGTCTGGGTTACCTTTCATACCAACCTGCAGGCAAATAAATATAAAATAATACATACATACATATCTATGTACGCACTCACGTTGCCTGTTATCCCCGAAGGAGTAGGCAGAGGTGTAACCAGTACACCCACATTTTGCCGAGCGTATCTTTGTCCCATGATGTGATAGGAGGCGAGTCTATCGCCATACCAGGCACAATTCCAGACTCCGGGCTGATACTGAGCATTTCGTAATAGAAAAACCTAATATCACTTTTACCCGTCCAGGGGATGGAACCTGAAACCTCAGCGTCAGTCGCAACGCGTACGCATTACAACTGCGCTACCGAGGCATATATAAAATAAATGTTGGGCAATGGACCTCCTCTGCAAGTGAAAGCGGTTGGGCTTTAGTCCATCACGCTGACCTAATGCGGGATGGCGGACTTCACGTATCTTCGATATTATTATGAAGTTTCAGATAAGCCACGTACGCGGTACGTCAATTATGCTGAAGTATCGGGTTGGAACCACGGGCGGGTAAAAGTGATATTGGGGTTTTCTACCACGAAATGCACGTAAGCATTCGGAGCCGCAGTCAGTCAGCCGCAGCCCGGAGTCTGGAATTGTGCCCGGTATGGCGATAAGTTCGCCCCCTGTCACATCATGGGATGGAAATAAGCTCAGCGAAATGTGGGTGTACTTATTACACATCTGCCTTTCCCTTTGGGGATTACAGGCGTGAGTGGCCAGTGCATATGTTACAAAACTTTCATACGAATTAAAAGTAATTCGAACTCGCGCATCAAGATTTTCGTGTGATCCCCATCGAAATAACATAACTAGAACGATAACTCTCATAGGAATCTGCCAAATACGGCTCCGCTTACTTACACATGCAAAGGTAATACGTAACACTCATACACGCAACAAAAATTAATGAACGTTCAAAATCAACTTTATTTCATAAAAGTTAATTTCTAAATATTACATTTGTAGGTCGAGATACGACGTTCTGCACCGCGAAAAAAATTGACATATTAAGTATCAACTAGAGATCATGAATCAATTTTTATGAATTGATGAATGAACGAGCTGCATAGACTTTTATAGCCCCGTCCCCTTGCACAGAGTTTCGGTGGGGTAATTTTTTTTGCTTCAGTTACGTTTCTTGTCATCTTATTTCTTTGGTGACCCCCCATAAATGTTCACCTATGAAAAAAAATAAGTATATATCCTTACCAGACAATGTTCCTTGCCGTGGTTGAGCCAGTGTCCGGTCCGTCCGGTGCGTATGATCCTCTGCAGTTGGTTCGTCTTCACCCATATCAACTCGTCCACACGCTCGTAGCCCCACAGTTTGAGACATTCACGACCTAGCTCCATTGCTCTGTAAATGTATAAATATACTATTCAGTCAGGTGTTAGCAAAATGGACTCCTTGTATGAAATTATGCGGTAGATCGATAATCGATGGCATCTTTTCTGCCCTAATATTCGGTCCTTAGATATTCCGACGGATTTGGTGTTATTTATATGCTTCTCGTCGTCGGACATGGTGCCGTACGGCAGCTCCATGTGGATGTATGAGTCACACACACCTGCCGGTGACCCACAGGAATATGAGTCCGCTGTCCTGCAGCTGCGGCACGCCGAGGCAGCGCATCTCGTCGTCGGACATGGTGCCGTACGGCAGCTCCATGTGGATGTATGAGTCACACACACCTGCCGGTGACCCACAGGAATATGAGTCCGCTGTCCTGCAGCTGCGGCACGCCGAGGCAGCGCATCTCGTCGTCGGACATGGTGCCGTACGGCAGCTCCATGTGGATGTATGAGTCACACACACCTGCCGGTGACCCACAGGAATATGAGTCCGCTGTCCTGCAGCTGCGGCACGCCGAGGCAGCGCATCTCGTCGTCGGACATGGTGCCGTACGGCAGCTCCATGTGGATGTATGAGTCACACACACCTGCCGGTGACCCACAGGAATATGAGTCCGCTGTCCTGCAGCTGCGGCACGCCGAGGCAGCGCATCTCGTCGTCGGACATGGTGCCGTACGGCAGCTCCATGTGGATGTCCCACGGCGGGTCCGCCATTATCACCGCGAACTTACCTGTTCAATTTACTTCGATTATCCCACAATAAACCTTTATCATTCAATAATTACCAACATTGATTATCCCACAATTAATCGTATTTCTTTTTTAGACTGAGACCAGAATTTCTTCAGACAATAATTACAAAATAAATATAGGGGGTTTATTCTATCTTGATTGCTGTTTATTTACCATCGAGTAAATTAAGCATTTACACTAACATTATAAAAAGGTAAAGTTTGGAAGTTTATGACTGTGAATAATTTTTTTTTACTTTAGAGAGTAATATCTGGAACTATTGATCCGATTCTGAAAGCCACTTTTCATTTTCTTAATCTCTTTTCATTATCTCTGAGTGCTATTTTCATTGTGATAAATTAAGCGGGTATTCAATAAAAAAGTCACAATATTATATAAAAAATATGAAATAGACATAAGAAGACTCATCACTAATCACTAAAAGTAACCAAAATGCAGTTTTATATAATAAACAGTATAAAAATAATTAAGTTTATCGCTTTTATAAGTAATACTCAACGAAACATACCCAAAAACGTCATATCCAAGTATCTGAGGTCGCACTGTATCCACTGTGGTGGAGTTAGTGTTAAAACACCGTCCGGTTTTGGCACCACACTTGCTGAGCCTATATTGATAAATTTATAATTTTCCTACTTTTTTTCAAATTCAGTAAATATAGTATAATTACCGGCACGAGTCGTGAGCACAGACAAACGGTAGTGGGAGCTAGTAATGGTGAATTCAAAATTCAAATATGTAATTGATTCTGTAAATTGGATCATAAATATCACTTTTACATGTCAATAATTTTATATGCTACATTACATTTACGACGGCATTTCGGGGCTAGCCATGAGAAGAAATGCCGAAACAAACTCATGGGTTATGGCCTCTTTTAATGTCCAGACATTTTTTTACAGAATTATGCGAGTGTAATGTACAGTAATTCCTGGATTGGCATTGGCCTTTTCAAGAAATAGCTAAGAGTTTACCAAACATAGGTACTTGACATTCACATAAAAAAACGAAATGATATGATAAAAATGGTAATTAAAGTTATTACGACTTAATTTCATTAGCATGTTAATTCTCCTGTCCTAGCACGCTAATTACTCGTGCTAATGCTATTTACTATTATGACACAATAATTTAGTGTTCCCGCGGGTGCGAAGGGGATAGCACGTCGCCACCATTGCTGCGATTCGCTTATACACGAATTACGAAGCGATGAATGAATTCATACTTCACATAATTTTGCAACTGTATTTAATTTGTGAAATGCTAAATAATCCAATACTAGTCGGAGCAGTTGTGAGTCCAATAGACGACAAACATCGACTGACGAACCAGAATCACTATGCTATAAAACGATAGGAATCTATCTGAACTTCGTGGCGGATTTATAGCATAGGGCGTGAAACGTCGGCGCTCCGCCATTCCACTAATCAAAACTATAAATAAATTACTGTTCTGGTGAAGTTTGTGCTCACGATCCGTGCCTATACTTAAAACGGTATTTACCATTTTGCACTGCAGACTTCGGAGATGGTTCCGGCATTTTACTTGCGCTTATGTTTGGATCCGTGTTGTCGACTTCGTAATGCACGTATCTATAGAATTAATATAATAATTTATGTCATGAGTAATATGTACTATTTTATCTATACTGTAATATTATAAATGAGAATGAGTGTTTGTTGGTTTGTCTATTAAGCAGCTACATATTGATATGATTTATGGCATAGAGATAGTTTATGAACCGTAGATTGACATGGACAAATAATTCCAGCTAAGTTTATTTTTTTTGGTGATCACGGAAAAAAATACACAAACATCTGCCTATTTTACAATATTCGAGTAAAGCTCAACCGTCTATTTCCATTTCCTCCCATTTTAGAAGGGAATGGGCAAAACAATATTCCTGATGGGAGGACTACAGGAATAGATGGTTTCAATTACCGATTAACGTATACGGCAGCAATTTTTGAAAGTACCTAGTATTAGTTCGATTCCCGCACCGAAACAAATTCTTGTGATCCACAAATATTTCTTTTGGGTCCGAATGTTGTGGGACCTCGTAGTTCCTGATACTCACGATACAGGTCAACCTAGTGTGGGGTCAGGATTAGTGTGTGACTGTTGGGTGTATTTATTTTATGTCCGTGTGCAACTTGAACATGCCATATATTATTTGGTAAGAAGCAATTACATGTATTAATTGTAAATTATCACTTGCTTTAACGGTCAAGGAAACATCGTGAGGAAACCGGCATACCTGAGAAGTTCTTCATAAGAATTTCGAAGGTATGTGAAGTCTGCCAACCCGCATTAGGCCAGCGTGGTGTACTAAGGCCTAACCCCTCTCATTCAGTAGAGGAGACCTGTGCCCAGCAGTGCGACGTATATAATACAGGGCTAGTATTATTATTATTTACTCAGAGGTCGCGAAACAGTCGCTAAGAATTTGACAATCAAACATGTACCTACTTGCAACTATCCATATGGAAGCAAGTGTTCAAGAATGAGCAGTCTCCGAGCGACTCGTCCGTATGACTCTGTATTATTTTCTTGAAGTGCAACTTCTTGCACAAGTAACTTGTGTTCTGTCCGTCTTGCGTCTTGTTCACGTTGAACGCTCGCATGCACTCGGCTCGAGTGCCGTGCGGACAGAACTCCATTACTTGCGCCCCTGGAATTATAAAGTAGGTAGGTATGGTAGGTCCAAATGTGGCACTTCTGGTTTTTTAACCCTAACAAAAAAGTGGGTTCTTTATTTTAATAGTGTTAGTAAATATCAATATAATTACACCTTATCTGTATTTTTATGTATGAAATCTCTGCTAAGTCTAGTTCCGTTAGATAGAGGGCGCTGTGTGTTTTCCGCTCTCTGTCAATCTCTAGTGTGTGTAATGGTAACTACTTAATGTTAACAAGTAAAATATTAAAATACTTTTCACTTTATAAACTGTCTAACTTATTTAAAAAACAACAAATAGCATGGGCTGGCAAACGAGCCATTGGGTCATCTGATGGTAAGTGATCTCCACCGCCCATGTACACCCACAATACCAAAACAATTAAGGGCGTGTTGCCGACCGTAAACGAAAGGAATAATTGAGGGATTGGAAAGGGGAGGAGAATTTGGGTCTCCGGATATGTCACTCACCGTACGAAACGCAGCAACTAACTCCTACTTTACGCGGGTTTTCTGTGAGACAGTGGTAACGACCCGGACGAGCCGGCCCGTTCATGCTGTGTACAGCGTGGCTCTACTACTGTCTGCGGCATTGTAGCGTTTAATACATAATCATGCCATTGGTCTATTTGCAGTCTACTTAAGTTGAGAAACCTTGAGTTTTAGGATTTAAATGTCAGGTCAGGCAATCACAATTTGTGATTGAGTATTCGATTCGTAAAATCACACAGTAGTAGCTTGCCCCATATGGCGATAGTATCGCCTCCTATCATCATCATCATCTCCACCATCACATCATGATGGTGCAGGACTACTTACAAAGCTTACTAGACTTCACCCCTTAAAGTATGAACTTCTGCCTACGTTTAGACCTGTATTACGGAACAATACTCAAATGACCTCTTTGCTCAGTGTCGATTTCTGTACACGTGATTGGGCCGTTTTTATTTGGCGCCAAAAATAAACCAATCATGTGTACAGAAATCCATACATAGCAAAGACCTCACTTGATTATCGTTCTGTAATACGGGCATTAGGGGATCTGGTTGCGAGCTTATGCTATGTTACATACCTCCTTGACTCTTGAACTTGTCAGCAAGTGACTTCTCCTTGGCAGTAGGCTTGCTTAACAGATCCATGATTTCTTCCCCCACTCTCTTGACCGCTTTCTCTCTACTTGAAGGCATTGCTAGTAAAGACTGTTCGTAGTTAAAAATACATTAATTTATGCTTTCACTCCGTCATTTGTAACTATACATAACATAATCTGCATAATTTCAGAAAGGATTTACTGAAACCCTACTCAATTGTCTAATGCCTACTTAATTTCATTACATTTTTTACAGATAAGAGTCTCTTGACATTTTCAAGATGATCTTAAATGCTTAAGTAGTGTTTCAGTATTTGGTCATTACTGTATAATAGTTGCGGATATAATTTTTACGTAGAAAGTTATATGTATTAATGTACACCTATGTCATCAATCTTTATATATATAATTCTACTGTATGTGTGTGACTGAACTCCTCCTAAATGGCTGGACTGACCTGAATAAATTTTTTGTATGCGTTTGGGTGGCGCCCTAGATGGTTTAGATTCATAATTGGACCCGGTAGGTGGAGCTGCTGTAGTTGCGGGAGAAACCGCGCAGGACAGCTAGTACTTTATATATTTTACTCCATATTTCTAGCATTTTTATATGACGATGTTGCTTGCCTTAGAATATGCGATGGAATATTTCGTTTTCGAATTTTTGCATTCTAAAGTACTCACCATTAAATCAGTATCATTTTTGCCAGTTTTCTTTTCTTCTGTTGATGCTTTTGCTATTTTCGGATTAGTGCTGTCTTCTTTTGGAGTTTCACCTGCATATTGGTAAATTATAGGATTTCTATCCAGTGATATGCTATTATATAATTAATTACACACTCTAAGGACAGATTTAGTGTGAAGAATTTTTATGTAGGTAGTAAGTCCCTCATATGCGAGGCTGTCTGGGTTGGTTCCACCGCGTTGTCTTTTTTTGCCGCGAAGCAACTTGTGTTCTGGTTTGAAGGACATAGAAACCAGTAAAATTACTGGCAATTATGAGACTTAATATGGCTCGTCTTGTGATTCAAGCTAATAAAAATACAAATGTGTGCTGATCACCTTGCATGAATACAAAATAAATATTACGCAGACTTTCAAAGAGGTTACACCAACCCCGACAACATAGCCCATGACCTATAACATTGCCATTACCTTTCCTCTTGTTGTTATTGTTCGAAGACTGTTCCTCCATGAGTGCTGCCAGTACTGCGGCCAGTCTCACTGACTCAGCGCTCACTACCTCTACATTTGCATCCGTTGTGCTCTCTGTACGTTCCCTGATCCTGTTACAGAAAACTATACATTTAATGTTCTGTATACTTTTATGATGATTATGATCGTGATAATGATATACTTTTATGGGTTTATTTCTTCTATCATCTAGGGGCGTTGCCCACGTTTTTCCACAAATAATAAAATAAAAAAAAAACTTAAAGTCCGACGAATATGAGACATATCTTACTTTCTTCCCCACATTATTCTGCATCGATTGGTATCAGTCTCGACCCCATACCCCCAGCGGTTTCGAAGGGGATAGCGTGACAAGCTTTTGGCAGCGGCGGCGGCGGCGCCAGTTACTTTTTTTTAGAATAGAGAGATACTAGTTTTTTTCTGGAAATGCATCGGACAACATTGACAAATCAAATAGTTAAAAAAATACAAAAAATATGTGGATACGGGAAGTCAAAATAATCCTAAGGTTCTTCATGTATAGATATTAAAAAACATTCAGCTGTTTTTTTCTGTGTATGAATTAAGATCAAATCAGAGCTTCTTTCATACAACAGAATAATTCAGAGGTACAGACTACAGATATGTTAAACTTAACAAGATCCAAAAAAGACCTTTAATCTTTATTAGATCCTTACCACCAATTTCAATAAACATCTGTACTTCCAGATATATCCATAAAATAAACCAGCCAAAATATGTTGTATGTCTATGACCATTGAGATATCATTTGTGAGAATGATTTAGATTGAAACAGTTTTTATATTAATAATCCTGGCACAGCAGTTTCTAAATTGCACCCGATATTAAATACAGTGTAAATATAATGTCAACTGTCAAGAGATATTAAATCCCTGTCGATTGGCAAAATTACATTTATACAAATAAAAAAAAATAAAAAAAAACACATCTGTAATCCCCGAAGGGGTAGGCAGAGGTGTAAGCAGTACATTCACATTTCGCCGAGCGTATCTCTGTCCCATGATGAAATAGGTTGATGAATAATGAATAGGACCTGGGGATCGAACCTGGGACCTCAGCGTCAGCCTGAATCGTAACGCGTACGCATTACAACTACACCACTGAGGCAGTAACAGTACATTTATACAAATGATGCATAAAACAAACTCACATAATCAACTTCTGTGTAGCAAACTTCTGCAGTAGATTAGCTACGATCCCTGCATCCACATCACCCAGGCCAGGCAGTAATGCACTAGCTGTTGCCGGCAGTTGGAGTTGCATATCAGACAACACTTGTAGTAAACGCACCTCTAGAGAGGCTGGTGGTACTATGGGTTTGGATTTGTCTTGGGCAGGTCCTGAATTAAAAATATGGTGGGTGAAACTTTGTCTTTTACTTCACAGTTTTATATATGAAATTATTGGGCTATGTTAATATGATGCCAGTGTTACATAGAAAATTAATTTGAAGTAGCAGATGTTGCGTTTCATATGAGTGAGGTTTTCAGAGCCCCAATGACCCCTCCCAATCTTATTTCTTTTTATCTAACGTTGGCAACATACCCATGATTTTCTGGTTTTGTGAGTGTTCATACGCGGTGGAGATCAACGGGTTACCATTAGGTGACCCATTTGCTCGACAGCCGGCTTTCCGTAAAAAGTTGTAAACAAAATTATATATTTACCGTCATTTTTGGCTGATGCCGGACTAGATGCTCCACCAGACGAGCCTTCGGATTTCTCGCCGCTACTCAAACTTGCATTAAGTATATGTTGTCGCTCTTTTTTACGCTTTTCAAGTTTCTCGCGAAAGCTTTTTCTCTTACTTTTCACCGCTTGGATCTCTTCCCACGCGTCAGACATTATTTAACTTTATTTTCACATTGACAAATAAGGGATAAATGTGAATTAAAGTTGTCGTGTGGAGGTATAACTTATTAAAAGTAATGGGTAACTTATCATCTATTACTAAATTGCAAACTTAATAAAAATCGAAATAAAAATACTGTATGTATAAATGACAATATTGACTAATGAAGCAGATCAAGATGAACGAGCAAAGCTGACTTAATAATAGGGCTGCCAGTAGATTATTTACAATCATTCAGGTTTGTCCCTAAAAATAAACAACATTGACTTTATTAAAAAGTGGTAAATATAATTATATTTGTATTTATTATTAAATTTATCACATTGTTGAAATAGGTATGATTTTATAGATAGTAAACCTCTTTGTGTATTTTATAGTTATAATTATCTTTACTCTATTTCTCTAGATTTAAATTTGGATTCATATTGTTTTCGTGTGTGTTGTCAATTGTAGTTTATTCGCTCTGTTCTGTATTGCTCTGTATTAAAACTGAAGATGATTTCAAGAATCCTTTTATTCCTTTATAATAAACCATGTATATATTAACACACATAAACTTACATTGATTTTGTTTTTGCTTACGTATCACATTATATATGAGATTCCATGATACATCCCTTAGGTAATATGTACAATCGACAAACCATTTTATAGTTTCTGTATCGAATTACTTTAGTTGGCAGCCCTGCGACCAAATGTGATATTAGCGTAGACATTATTTGACACTGACAGCCGTTCCGTTCCATTTTACATTAAATTATTATTAACCACTTACGCTAAAAAAAGTTTTTTTTATACATTTACGATCTTCAGTGAAGAGATTGTATATTCCGCTGGAACTGTTCATTCCTCAATCTGAGGATATCGGAGGCCGCAGCGCCCCCTGGTATAATAAAGACAGTGCGGATGCTGCGCACCTCAAAAGGTCTGCCTACGCAACATGGACTGAAAGAGAAGGCCAATCTCTTCGCCTTGAACTTGTCGTTGGATGATGGAGGAGCCACGCCGCCGACCATCCCGCGATCTGAAAGTTTCCTGCCCGAGATACAAAGATCTCGATTCGACCGGTCAAATATTCATACTTTACAAAGCACAAGTCTAGCCTCTCGTGGAGTATTGCTCACACCTCTGGTCCGGGGCACCCAAATACCAACTTCTTCCTTTGACTCCTTACAGAGACGGCCTCGCCATTGCAGGTCCCTCCATTTTTTTGAGATAGTCTCAAAAAATTTGGCCTGTGTGTTGCATGTCGCGTGACGGTCGGTCGCGGAGTAGGGATAAAGTGAAAGGCGCTCGCTATTTTGTTTGTTTGTTTTTGTTAGTGTATAATGTAATATTATTCCAAAAAGTTTTTAAATGTCTATAATGAGAAAAGAAAACACTTTTACCGTGGTTTCATAAAACCACACAATCTATTTTTTAATGTTTTATTTTATATGTACTTAAATGCTATTATAATAGGTAAAAATAACATTTAGACTAAAGAGTACGGTACATTGTTAGTCACATGAACGAAATAATATTTTTAACCACATGATCTTTGTCCGATATCAGCAAAGTGGATGTACTCGTACATAATTCTAAGAATTAATTACAAATATTTTAGCATAACTTTTAATTCATACGCACTCACGCTTGTAATCTCTGAACGGGTACGGTACCAGTATACCCACATTTCACCAGACGATCTCCGTCCCATGATGTGATGTGAACGCGTACGCATTACAACTGCGCCACCGAAGCAGTAAAGTTTTAATTCTCTTTGCAAAATAGTTCAATCAAGTTCATTCAACTCCTTGATATGTGCGATAAGTTTTTATTCTCTTTGTTTTTATTTACTTGACAACTAATGTTATTTCCTTGTTATTTCAAAACCAGTTCTAAAATATCAATTCGTAAATTAGGACGTAAAAATTATTTCTGGGTCATATTATTCAGGAACGAATAAATTTGAAATATGGCCTTCGCACCTGAGCTTAGGACACACTCTCAGAAAGTATGTACGCTTTACAAAAAAGCTATGCGACAGCTTGAAGCTTATCATGTTGTAAGGTATGTTTATCTAAATCTCTAAGCTAGTACTATAAATTAAGTTATTCACTAAACTAAAAAAATACAATTACAAGTGACTATGTAATACATCTCCGAAAATATTACAAAGTACTGTGCGCTGATCAGAATCATTATACGTCAATTAGTAATTAGTGTTGCTCACTTGTCGCTTTTTTTAGCGATTACTTTAGGGAGCCCATGCATTTACCTGAGTTGGTGAGTCAGCACCTGCCAATTTTATCAGTGTTTTTTCATAGGTCAGGCAGATGCCATAGTCCGTTCATAGTTCTTTCTTTCTTCTTTCTTTAATAGTAATCGCTCTTACAGGCCAGATTAATCCATTATGTATTTTCTAATCATAAGTTTAAAATTACAATTGTACGTTTATTTTCTACAGATATGTTGTTCGTTACCATCAAGTTATTTTACGTAACGAATTCGATCTAAATCGAAGTGTATGCGACTCTAAAGAACAACGTCGTCTACTGTGGGTAGGAGAACATGAGCTATTTACAAAACAGCATCCCCTACCTGTGGCTAAATGTATGACACCTAAGTATATTATTTCCCATCATATTACGATATTGTTATGATCTGATTATGTAGATACACCGTACATATATATAAGCCCACGTCCGATCTTCGAAGGCAGAGATGCAATTAGTGCACCGATGGTTCACCGAGTTTATTTCCATTTCATGTAGTGAGGGGGGATTAGAGAGTCATTCCCATACTTTTTATTAGCTGGATAAGGAGACGAACAACGGGTCCATCTGTTGATAAGTGGTCACCATCGTTCATGGCGGTAACAATGCTAGGGCACAGCCAAGCCGATGCCTTCCATTAGATATTGCATAATACAGAAAGAAAGAAAGATATCTACTTTCAATTTCCCCACATTCGGATCGAACATACTCAAGGCCTAATTGGATTACAGCTTTATTATACTAAGCCAATAAAGAGATTAACCCATGATTTATTTCGTCAATAAGAATATTTTGCTATGCTACGTGATTTTTCAATAAATCAGAGTATCTTGATAGTACTAGGTGGTAGGACCCACATATGCGAGAGGCCGTCTTGGTTGGTACGACCGCTTTATCTATTTCTGCCGCCAAGCAACAGCGTAGAAGCACTGTTGTGTTCCGGTTTGAAGGACATTGAAGCCAGTGAAATTACTGGGCATTATGATACTTAACAACTTGTCTTGGGGTGACTAACGCGGTTTAGCAGTGCTTTGTAATTCAAAGTTCAGTGTGGCGTTGCTTCTGTTTATAAGCAGGCGTGGTGCTTAGGTACCATCAGGCGAGTGACATGCTCGTCTCGTCATTCAAGCTAATAAAAAAAAGTTGACATTATTGACCCACCGCGCCTATGAGAGACTTTTAACAAGTCTCTCATATTACTTACATTGAAGACAGGGATGAACGCCAGTCTTAGTCAGAAAAGAATTTGGTCCTCATTTTAGTTTAGTGCGTACTAGTAAAGCTGCTATCCTTAATGCACGGTTTACCACAGAACTGGCATTCAACTTTATTAAAATTGTAGTAATTAATTATTTAATACTATAAATGAAATGAATAATGAAAAATTGCAGTTGCCACATCCATCGGTATTGCTGGCGGTGTCGCATACGATCGAGTGCAAGTAATACCTGACTGGGTTCTTGACTACTGGCATCCTTTGGAAAAAGCTCAATATCCGGAATATTTCCGAAAACGTGAACTTCGAAAACGCGACTTTATTGAACTCTGGAATAAGAAGGAGCTCTGTTAAAAATATAATTGCAATGTTAAAATATTTGCGTTATTATTTGATTCAAGTAAATAAAACAAATATTTGAACTCAGACTGTCTTAGAATTACATTTAATAATGAGTAAATGTAATTTATTTCAAACCCATTGGCTGTATGTTTGCAGATGCTCATGCATAAATAAATAACATTAGCAGGCTGCCCCCTGCCAGATCTACGGGCAAGTAATTTATTACAAAAACTATAAACTATGCATTAGTTGATTTAGTGATTATAAAATATCTATTTGAAAGAAAAAATAAAAAAAACAAGTATAAATGATAAAATTTATTGTTGTGATTTTTTACTTACATGTTTTGTAGACGAGAAGTCAATTTTGTATATTTTCGAGAGAGATTCAGCAGTATAAAATGAGTTGGCCCAAATTGGCAACCCTGGCAAAAAAAATGAGGTTGTTTTTCAAGGTATTTTTTTGGAAATGGGAATGGAAATGTTTATTTATGAATTAAAATTATGTAATTATGAAACAATGTAATATGTTTGTGGGAATCGTGAGATTTGATTAAAATTTGTTTAAGTTAAAAAGTTTGTAATTCTATGAACCATGGCTGAGGAAGTTCAGAATGCGCCTAAAAAAGATGTGACCGACGAAGAAAGGTTAGCTTTGTGTCAGAAACTGGATAAAGAGCTGGATGATTTCATAAATAGTTTGGAGAGGAAGAGATACACTGAAGGATGGGCCGAGGACAAGTGGGAGGTACAGACGAAAACTTTAATTTACTATACTAGCAACAATAAATTAATTACCTATTATACTATGGAACAAACAATACACATTATTTTTTGTACAAGTGAATGATGAGACGAGCAGGTCGCTTGCGTGAGGGTAAGCGGCACGACTGTCCATAAACAGTAGCAGTACTACTAAGAACCTTGAATTACGAAGTACAGCATGGCACTGCTTTGCACTCATACTGAGACATAAGAAGTGTCATAACGCCCAGTAATTGCACTGGTTTCAATGAGCTCCAAAGCAGAATACATGAGTATTAACACTTCTTGGTGGTAGAAATAGACAAAGTGATGGTATCAATGTAGACAGACTTGTCCATACAAGTGATCTTACGACAGCCTCCGTGGCGTAGCGGGCGAGTAGCCGGTTGCGAAGCGAGAGGCCGTGGGTTCGATTCCCGCACCGAGCCAAATATTTGTGTGATCCACAAAAATTTGGTTCGGGTCTGGGTGTTGTGGGACTGCAAGTCCCTCGTAGTTCCTGATACCCACGATACAGGCTTACCTAGTGTGGGGTCAGGACTATGTGTGTGACTGTTGGGTGTATTTATTTATTTATTCCTAGAACATCTTATATCGTACATCAAAAGTTATCCTTTTTTGTATTAAATAACTAGCTGTCCCGTGCGGTTTCACCCGCAACATGTAATTGATAGTTAGAACCCGATTGCAGCACGCACAATGGCCCGACATTCAACGGGCTAAGTGCGGAGAAAAGGAGCCCACAATCAAAACCAAATTGCAGCGCCACCTACCGGGTCCAATTATGAATATAAACCATCCAGGGACCCAGTAAAACACATCATCAAAAAATCATCAAAATAGTCCCAGCCGTTCTTGAGTTTTGCACTTAGCAACAAATTTAGCCATTAATTTTTATTTATATAGATTATAGTTATATTGTATAAGTAATTGTAAAATTAATATGATGTAAAGTATGGTATGAGGGTACCTGAAACATTATTGTACCTGCCTGGATAGTGACCCACCATACATATTGTGAAAAATACTTTTCTTGTTCAAGCGAGTTGCGTTCTAGGATCAGCCAGTATATATCCAGTAACTTCAGGCTGCCATAATTCTGCTGACCATCTAGGAACTCCATATCTCTTGATGCTCAACACATTATATTTGGGTTGCATTTATGCTTAAATTTATTTTAAACTTTGATTTTTTAAAATTTAGACAACATCAAAATGTTACTATCATGATTTCAGGAGGAAATGGACAAGCATCCGTTCTTCATGAAGTCTACACCTGATAATGGAGAGCTTTCCCCATTGGCTGAAGGTCTCGCAAAACTTAAATATGATCCGGAAGAGAATACACCTTTGGAACTGGCCACTAATTATAAGGAGGATGGGAACTTTAATTTTAAACATAAGAACTATAGATTAGCTATATTAGGGTAGGTTGTTTATTTTTAACTAGGTTTTAGACGCTGCTCCGCCCATGTGAATGTTTGTTATCTGGAATAACCCCTGCTCCTTTAAAGCATTTCGGCATTTGCTGGAACACTTCAAATTTTGAGTCCCATGTCAACTCCCAAGACAACCAATCAGCAAACTATTTCATCAAACTATTTATTTATTTTATTTGTGGGACCGCAAGTCCCAAGTGTAGTTCCTGATACCCACGACACAGGTTTACCTAGTGTGGGGTCAGGACTATGTGTGTGACTGTTGGGTGTATTATTATTATTATTATTAGCCTTCAAGCAGAATGAATATCGCAAAGCATTCGCCTATTTGTAGAATTTTCACTGAATACAATGGAACTTGTTCCAAAGTGCCAGAAGTAGATGTATTCTTTGATTCCCTCAAAAGCTTTAAGCATAAAATTACTGCGAGATTTAATTTTTTTACTAATGAACTAGGTATAACCTCATTTTATTTTAGTTTATAGTTTTTTAATATGTTTTACCAGACTGCTAAGGAAGCGTTATTGAATGTTGCTGCCACGTGTTGCTAGTAATGTTTAATTGAAATGTTGTGTTTATCTGTGATTGGCGAATGTATTGGAATTTGGCTTTTGCAGTGGTAAAGAATGAGTGTTGTATATATTGTGCTGTGGATATCCACAGGTAATCCATAAGGTATATACCTTAAATAAATAAATCAGGATTTGATTACCCAAAAACTCGTGAAATACAGGTCTATTTGCTTATGTATTTAGGAGTAGAAGTTTCCAGTTAAATGTCTATTTAATACTAAACTTTTCTGGGATAAAAAGTAGCCTAAAGTCAGGAATTATCAATAGATTGCCTCATTGGTCTACTGGCAACATAAATATGTTAAGAAACCAGTGAGACCCTGCATTCAAATCACAATTTGTTTCAAGTTTTTGATTTGTATAATTACATATTGGTAATTGATGAAACCGATTTCATATATATTTATCATGATATTGGTATCATGATAGGCAAACAACTACGTATGAGTTCTAGTTTTGTGTTTAAACTTGGTACAAATAATGCCCCAAGATTTTGACCACATTGTCTTCGAGTCTCTTGCTCCTCTTCCCATATACCTGTCCATTCTCCTACTCTTTAATGTGTCAGAGAAACTTGACTCTGCAGGCGCTATACCAATTTTGGGCATTGGACGATGATTGGATCTAATATTTTATCCAACTCTTGTTCAATACTGAACCACAGGAGGTTATTGGCTCCAACAAATATTGGTTCAAATATGCCTGATGTGGGCCTGCTTAAAGGTATTGGTGTTTAATATAGTTTTTTTTTTCAGTTACACAGAAGGTATAAAACAGAAGTGTGACAATACAGAAATGAATGCAAGCTTGTACAATAACAGGGCTGCCTCACACTGGCATTTAAGGAATTTCAGATCCGCATTATATGACAGTGAAAAAGCTCTCTCCTTCAATCCTAATCATAATAAAGCAAGGGTCCGTGCAGCTAAGGCGGCTCTTGAGGTGGCAAAGTATGACACGTGTATAGAACATTGCCAGAAGCTGCTTGAAGGCACAAGTGATAAGGAGGTTTCTGAGCTTCTTAACATGGCGAAGAAGAAGAAATTAGTCATGGTACATATTGATGTTTCTTATTCATTCATTAAAATTATATCAGTGGGACGTAAAAAAGCACGGGAGGCGGGTAGGCCACCCTCACCGCGACAGGCGCGGGCATGCGTCGTCCACATACTATTTAATGCATTGTGATTGGGATTGAAATGTGGCAAAATTAGCATTTGCAATCAATAAAACGAGTGTATATTGATATTAAACGATAGTTCGTCATAGCGTGTGTCACAAGAGGAATTAGTTATGGGGAACAAAATAACTTGACGAACCTTCTACGACACAAAAAGCTTTTTTCATGTGTTCGTCTGACTCCTTAGGCATCATACATGGTCTGGCACGCGACGTAGTATTTGTAATGTATTTTTTATTGCTCTGATGGACAAGGGAGCGGCCCGCCTGATGGTAAGCGGTCACAGCTGTTCATGGACATCAGCAATGCCAGGGGCACAGCCAAGTCGCTGCCTACCGTTTTTTAATACATATATTTTTACAGGAGCGAGATCAAAGAAAACAAGCCCATACCAAGGCCAAGAATGAAGAACAAAAAGACACTGTCATCCAAGCAATTATCAAACGGGGCATCAAACTATCCAACTGTGACGATGAGGATGATATAGACTTATCAAAATTAGAGCCAAGTTTACCCGGAGCTCAAGACGCTGTTGTACATATAGAAGATGGGATACTAAAGTGGCCTATACTACTTCTGTACCCGGAATATCAAATGACAGACTTCATAAGAGCATGTCCGGAGAATGTTCCATTGTCAAGTCAGTTGGAACAGCTCTTCCCTGCTCCTTGGGATGAAGAAAATAAATATAATTGTAGATCTATCAATGTGTATTATGAGGGATTGGATAAAATGCCCCATATTGTAGACCCGTCGAAGAATCTAGGTGATTTGTTGGTGTTGAAATATTTCGAGCTGAAAGCTGGTACGCCGGCGTTCTTCGTGCTTCCACGCGGTAGTAAGGTCGAGCGTCGGTTTTTAGAGAGCTATATTTGATGTATTTATTTGTAAATAAAATGGAATTTTATTGATTGTTACTTGTTTGTTCATACAACTAGCTTTTAATTTGACCCGCGCTATATTTTTCTAGAGTTAGGCATCTGTTTTTTTAAACATCTAGTTTATTTCTATAACAGAGACTGGAAAATGAGTGAGTGGGTCACCCAATGTCAATCTTTACAAGGTGGGAGGTACCTCGTATGCCGAGAGGCCGTATGGGTTGGTACCACCGCTTTGTCTATTTTTGCCGCCAACTGCTGGAACGGGGAAGGGGAGATGAATTCGGACCTGAAAGTCACTCACTATACGAAATGCAACAGCAAGCTGCCCCTTCATGCCGGTTTTCTCAAGAGTGAGAGTTAGAAATTACAAAATATTTTAACTGAAATTATTTATTTATAGGTATGTAAAAATCTAATCGTCTGGTTCGTCCATGTCGTATCCTTTTTGGTGGGGGTGGTATGGTCCAGGGGGTTCGAAGCTATCCTTCTCGTCCGCAAGCGATGGGTACGGATGGTGGGGCATCGCCCCCATCCACTGCGGGTACCAGTATAGACCCTGAAAATGTAGGAGTTATTATTTTGTATATAGCTTTAACTCGCAGCTCCGCACGTGTCTTTCCGGGATAAAAATAGCCTATGTCCTAAATCTATTTTTTGTTTAATCTTGTATGGCACGAGTGCCAAAGTGCTAAGTCTGTTCAAGTCAATATTATACGCCGAAATACATCCAAATCCGTTCGGATTGAAACTCAACGTCATGAGCGCGCTGGCTAAATGGGGGTTGGCATACTTCACATACCTGTCGAGCTTTGAAATTATGCAAAGACGAAAGTCGCAGGCTCAAAACCATCCCCAAAACATGCATTTCGGACTTTTCAGCGTTACAAGTGTATTCATTGTGAATTATCGTTTGTTTTAACGGTGAAGGTAACATCGTGAGGAAACCTGCATACTTAAGAAGTTCTCCATAAGAATGGAGGAGGAATGCTCGTGAGTTTTCTTTGCTTGGCGTTATCCGGTGTCCGCTTTCTCGGACCATATATTTGACGGTATTTGGTATAGGTACGGGGCGACCCGCCGTCTGACTCCCACTTCCCCGCAACGGGAACCAAGTTTCGCCATTGCCTCGTGCGTTAATCAGCAGAATGTACCACGTGCAAGTGAGATTGGCTTTGGGCTTAAGAATATTTCAAGTTTATTTATAAAAATCAAGTTGTACCTTGTTACCGCCAGCGGCGTTGCAAGTAAATCTGTCATCGTGCAAGTCGACAGAATCCAAGTAACTCTTGCCGGCTATTGAACCGTAGTTAGGCGGGTACATGAACAGACATCCGTCCAGTATATCTGCCAGATATATAGATTAGGAAACTGTTTGAAAAATCATATCATTTTCATTTACCTATCTAGATACAGATAAAAAATGCGCTTCTAAGTTTTTTATGGATATAACCCATTTAAACAGATGTACCTCTTGCCAAAATAAAATGCTATTTATTTATTTACTTTAGGTACACCAACAGCATACATATTTTACAATTTTATACTCTAGACAATACATAAGGTCTTGTAGCCGATATATACGCCCATTACAGGTAGGTATACACAGCATTCACCAGGTACTTAAATACTTAAAATGTTGTGCACAGTGCAGTATGTCTATTCCTTTCTAATAATTCCTTCGTTCCGATCAAGTTTGTATCTATAGCAACGAACTGAACAGAAAATAAATGATCGTGACTTGTGCGAAGACGTATAGACTCTAAACGGCTTTATAAATAAAAAAAAATGGTATTCTTTTTGGCAAAATTGAATGATACGTTTTATTAGACTGGATCCTGTATGTGAACTCGCTTATTCTACAACATACTTACTTCACCGCGAATGGATCAGCCAAAAACGGCCCTATACACAATTTATGTGTGAACAAGCTATAAGACTCCTTGCATCGCCGGCAAAATAGATCAATTAATTTCAATTCTTGCAAACGAGATGTTTTTGTCACTCACAAATCTTACTTTTTCGGTCGAACTTTTGCAATTTATTAATGGTAGGTATCGATTCGATAATCAACATTACTACCAACTATCTTCGATTTCGGGAGAGTTTCCTTTACACCAGTATTAAATTCTTTGGTAGGTATATCTATATGTATTTAAATATTTGCACAGAAATCACTCACATGGTACAGTTATGTTTTCGTCTTCTTCAGGCTCGTCTGGTTTTGGTGTGGGTTCGATGTACGGTGGCACGGGGTCTATTCCTGTACCCGGGTCTCCCGGAATAAGAAATGGTCCTGCGAAATCATTAATTGTTTTTATAACAAAGGCCGGCAATTAAACAAGAGGGTCACTTCAAGGGCATTTTGTATTGCCTCTCGGGAATTGTTTTTTTCAAGTTGTCAAAATTATGGAAATCGTGTTATTTGTTCTGATGGCTTCTCCATCTGCTCGTCTTCGTACATCTGCAGCCAGCTGTGGTCAATCGTTCAGCAGACTATCTCCAAGCTACAAGAACTGGGGTTAGAAGCTCTCCGTCATCCACCGTACTCACCAGACCTTGCGTCTACAGACTTCTTTTTAATATTGTTTTAAGTGTAGTTTATTTGCACACGACAGCTCTATTGCACTGAACAAACATGGAGTCTATGGCCCGCTGCGCTCCACCACTCGACCACAACGCCATTTGGTTTGAACCAAAGTTAAGATGCTATATCAGCCTCCGTGGCGCAGCGGGCGAGTAGCCGGTTGCGAAGCGTGAGGCCGTGGGTTCGATTCCCGCACCTGACAAATGTTTGTCTGATCCACAAATATTTGTCTCGGGTCTGGGTGTTGTGGGACCGCAAGTCCCTTGTAGTTCTTGATACCCACGATACAGGTTTAACCTAGTGTGGGGTCAGGACTATGTGTGTGACTGTTGGGTGTATTTAATTTATTTATATTTCCTTAGATGTCGACCATTAAGTTAGTCGAAGAGGGATGTCCTAATGTTTGGTTAAATGTGTAATTTTACCTCCATAATGATTGGTGTAGTTCCATTCGCAAACATGATGATCACAAACAAGAGGAGAATGCGGCTCTTTAGTATAATATGTGTTCCCGTTTGGTATCGTCTGAAATATAGACGCAAAGTAGTAAAAATAATTAAATGCGTTCTATGTATTGAGCAGCTTGCAAATTCTCTTTTTATAGTAGAAAGGACGGCAAAGGAGCAAGTGGGGGGAGGGGGTGACATCTAATATTAAGTGATCTTCATCATCCCGATTGTGATAGAGCCACGCTGTAGACGAACTGGTAGTGGTGCTGTAGACACTTTACGGGATGGGGAAAGAGGTACAATCTTACCAGTAAATAATCATAATGCCGGTACCGCAGCCCCTGGATGTTGAAGTCTAGAATGAAGGACCCTGAGGTGATGATGCACGCGGCAGCTGTGAGTGGGGGCAGCTTGTACATCACTAGACCGCATTTCACTATCGCCTTGGGGAGCGTGACCACGTCTCTCTCTCTTTGAAGGAGTTTTTTAATTGGAAACCTGAAAAGTTGTATTTACTCGGTATAATAATATTTTTTTTTGTCCTGGTACGGCACAGTGACTACACTGGACCTGTGCCTCAATCATGAGTTTGTCTTAGTAAAATCGCTAGCGATGACGTAAATATTTGTATGACAAAGTTTAGTTTCTCACGTATCCGCTAGAGGTGCCACTGAGTTTTTACCCAGACAAACTCATGGTTAGCCTGCTGGTGTTAAGTACAGTACAATCTCAATAATAATAATTTTATTAAGATTAATAAAATTTATCTATTAAATTTAAATTAAGATTAATTAAATTATTAAGTCTCATAATGCCCAGTAACCTGGAAATGTCCTTCAAACCGGAAGGTGCTGTGCTTACACACTGTTGCTTGGCGGCAGAATTAGACAAAGCGGTGGTACCAACCCAGACGGCCTCTCGCATATGAGGGACCTACCACTATGAAAAAAGTGCATTAAGCATGAAGTGTATACAGAACCTTGTAATTTAAGGCTCTGGGTGCTACTGTATGGGCAGGCATGCTTACCATCAGGCAACTCGTACGTATTCACGCCCGTACTCCCGGAAGGGGTAGGCAGATGTGTAACTAATACACCCACAGTTTGCCGAGCTTATTTTTTGTCCCATGTTGTGACAGGGGGCGAGCCTATCGCCATATCGGGCACAATTCCAGACTCCGGGTTGATACTAAGCATTTCATCACTACCCGACCCGGGGATCGAACCGGAGACTGCATCACATTGTGAAAGCACTGTTGTGTTACGGTTTGAAGGACATTAAAGCCAGTGAAATTACTGGGAATTATGAGATTTAACATCTTATGTCTCGGGATGACGAGCGCATACAGTATTCTGTAATCTAGAGCTCTATGACCTTGATACTGTTTATGAGCAGGCGTGACGTTTAACATCAGGCGAGCGACCTGCTCGTCTCGTCATTCAAGCAAATACAAAAATGTAAGCGTACTTATAAAGAAAATATTTCTGACCTAAATATACAAATGCCGACATGACATTCGAGTCCATGCATGTAGTTATCAGTAGGAAATGATATACTCGGGTCATCTATTAAATAGTACTTTTGTTCGTCATGGTAATGCAGGAAGCCTAGGAATATGAACGATCTGTCCTTGCAGTATGGCGCCGCACCCTTTCCCATATTGTAGATATCGCTGTACAACTCTGACATGAAGATGTACACGTTTTTGCCACAGTAGAACTCTGTAAAGAAGCCATAGTTGCAAGTTTAAGATGAGAGAAACTGTAGAACCCTGACATTTTGCAACCTTGTTTACTTTTAACAGACTTCAAAAAAGGAGGAGGTTCTTAATTCGGCGAGTTTTTTTTTGCTTTTTTTATGTACGTCGATTTCTCTGCCATTTGTGGACCGATTATATTGAAAAAAACTTAGTCAATAGAGTTTAGCTGTAATGTGGTCCCATATAAATTTGGTTAAGATCTATTAGATCTACTGAATACGGAGTAAAAAAATGACACTCTTCAACGGACAACAGCACTCTCACCGTGATTGTGCTTTTGTATTGAAATTAACATGCTACAGCTGTAACTACAACAAAAAAAAAAATAAAAAAAAAAAGTTTTAACAAAACTTAAAAACCGAGTTAAAACATAATACTAAAAAGTCAAAAACTGAGTCGGTGCAATTTATTTGACCAGCAGCGACACAGCCACCGACTCTAAAGAGACCTATAATTTTTTTTATTTTTGACCTTTCTGTTATATTTTGAAGTCGGTTTTTAAGTTTTTGGTCTACTTTTTACAACACTAGGTATTTCCTTAAATAACATTGATGTAGCAAAAATGCTCCAAATACAAATTTTGGCGTTTAAAGCTGTCATTTATATAGCTTTGCCACCGTTCCGCTGCTGACAAGATTTAAGTATCTAAGGAAATATAGCATCACAAAGCGGTGGTACCAACCTAGACGGCCTCTCGCATACAAGGGTCTTACCACCAGCACAAAGTTATATATATGTATAGTATATCAGTTCCAAGTTTTTTCTTACCTTGACTTATATAAAACTCCATAGGTACTGGTCCCCCGGTGTAAGTAGCTGTTCTCTCAGCGGCTATAGAGTTATGATTCTCATACATTGTAAGCATATTGTCAATGACATCATCCAGAGTTATGAGCATTACCTGAGAAGCAGAGGATTATTATAAAACTAGAACATAATGCAGAACATAGTGGCTGTCGCACAAATGTATAATTTTGACAGCTCCGTGGCGCAGCGGGCGAGTAGTCGGCTGCGAAGCGAGAGGCCGTGGGTTCGATTCCCACACCGAGACAAATGTTTGTATGAACCACAAATATTGGTCTCGGGTCTGGGTGTTGTGGGACCGCAAGTCCCTCGTAGTTCCTGATACCCACGACACAGGTTTACCTAGTGTGGGGTCAGAACTATGTGTGTGACTGTTGGGTGTATTATTATTATTATTATTTTGAAAGAATTTTAAATTTTATAGTTAGATGGACCACCTATGGAAAGTGAAATTTCTTTCGACATTTGGTTTGTTAAATATGTGATTTTCTAAAATTATTATAATTAAATTGTTTGCGTACTTTTATGCCAATTTTTGTACCTTTAACTCTTGTATGTGTAGCTTTATAAATCTTCCCAAATGATCAGTCGCTATGTGTACCCGTTCGTTGATTAAATACTGAAACAAACATAAGCGTTGATTCATTATCCTTGCGTGAGTGCGTATACCTAGGTGTGAAATAATGTGTGTGAGATATCGAATATGATTTACTCCCTATTGCATTTATCAAAGAGGTTGAGTCGAGTTAGCAGCGCTAATTCTTTTCAGAATGGTAGAGCCACGCTGTAGACAGTTTTATCAACAGCATGGATAGTTACCACTGTCTCACAGGAAACTGGCGTAAAGTAGCAGCTTGCTGCTGCGTTTCGTATGGTGAGTGAGAGGTTAACCAGAGGCCCAAATCCCCTTCCCTTTCCCAAACCCTTAATTATCCCTTTCCTCTAAGGTCGGCAACGCGACCATGATTCTTCTAGTATTGTGGGCGTACATGGGCGGTGGAGATCACTTACCATCAGGTGAACCACTGCTCATTTGTTGGCTTATGCAATAAAAAAAAAACATATTTCCCAAAAAATGTATTTAGGTACTTCATGTTAGTGGAATAAAAACAAAAAGATAAAGAAGGCTATTAAGAACTCATAACATAACTAATAAAGTTCAAATAATAAAATATTACGTATGGCATATTAATCTATTGGAAAACAAGAGCTATATTTAAAAACATTGAACTACTTTTCCCTGAGACATTTTACCTGATCTTCAGCCGTCTTAATCCTCATCATCTCATTCTGGTAGAGCCACAGATTGTCCAGTTTATCTGTGGGGTCGTGGCCGTATATTTCGAATGCGTCTATAATCATCGCGAGGGTCAAGTTCTCGTTCGGTTCTTGGCAACATGGATGGTTTCTTATGCTGTACGGTGTCTGGATAGGTAAAAGCATTGCAAAATGAATTTAGTTTAAAATACATTGTAGTGTCAATATGATGGCTAACCGTGAAGTGGGCAGAGCGTTCTCTACAATGTAGCGTACAGGGCGCCCGCGATCCAGACGCAGATTTTTTATAGCAAAGACCGGCATGTCCAAACAACGCATAGTCCATTGCGACTATGCATTGTAAGCTGAAAATTCGCTAAATGTGATGTGTTGCAACTTGCAACGTCACGCATACAAACGCAAAAGAAATGTCAGCTAAAATGTATTTCAAAATGTGTTTTATACATTGATTTATAAGTGAGGATCATAACATAATATGGTGAGTAGTTATTAGTATGGGGATCGTACTAGGAGCCATGTATGGCTCCAATTGAACTGCTTAAATTTAATGCGTACTTATTTCCTATAAGTAGTTATTCTAAGCGTTGCACTCGGTATCACTTGACTTACCGTGATTTGAAACAAAATAAAATATAAGACGAACAACACGCATGCCCGAAAGCGAGCGTCCATTTTGTCGACATAGCGAATAGTAAGAGAAAATGGCGGATCACATGGACAATTAGCTAAATTGCCAATTAGCGTTTACGACCTAGAGTTTGCTTTGACGGTACCACAAATTAAATCAGGTACTTCTCCTTGGTTAAAGTTACAAGGCTCTAAGCCATGACCTTCAGATTATGGCCTTCTATACATACATATCTGTATTCTAAAAAAAGTAACTGGCGCCGCCGCCGTTGCCGCTGCCAAAAGCTTGTCACGCTATCTCCTCCGAAACCGCTGGGGGTATGGGGTCGAGACCAATACCAATCGATGCAGAATAATGTGGGGAAGAAAGTAAGATATGTCTGATATTCGTGGGACTTTAAGTTTCTTTTTTATTTTAAGTTTTGTGGAATAACATGGGCAAAGCCTCTTACATGTATATAGAGTATAGACTCGTGCTTGTTTCCCATATGGGTTGGCAGATATAATGAATTTCCACTTACTACGATCCTTATATCGTTTCGGCCCCATTCACTCTTCATTACGTTCATCATACATGCACGTCGATTTCGAGTACTTCTAACCTGTCAATTATCGAGAAAATCTCCGTCTTGGTCAGAGAGTGCTGGTTTGTTAAATTTAAGTCTGTTCTTTATTGTGCAATGCAATACTCTCTTTTGACCCTGTACATTACGTAGTAATTAAAGCTGATTTAAAGAGTAGGTACCGGTAAGACTACACGAGGGTACTAGTCTAGAGTACAGTGCTATATATAGAGTCGAGTGTAGAGACAACAGTATGGAATATAATACTATCTGACGATATACTAGAGAGTATTTTATATATGCACCGACTATTTTGCTAATCAAACTGGCAGGCCCCTCGTATGCGCGAGGCCGTCTGGGATAGTACCACCGCTATGTCTATTTCCTCTATCAAGCAGCAGTGTGTAAGCACTGTTGTGTTTCGGTTTGAAGGACATTGAAGCCAATGGAATTGCTGGACAATATGACAATTAACATTTTATGTCTCGGGGTGATGAATGCAGTCTAATGCCATGCAGTGCTTTGTAATTCAAAGTTCTGTATGTTGTTGCTTCTGTTTATGGGCCGTCGCAGCGCTTACCATCAGACGAGCTACCTGCTCGTTTCGTAGTTCAAGCAAATACAAAACAGGGATTTTTACGGCATTTTTATAACGAAGGTAATATGGATCTTTGAAATGTACCATTGCAAAGCTTGGAAAATTGATTATCGCCAGAACACACTAAGTTTAAGTGTTTAAATAAAAAATTAACATCGAATAACATTTTATATTTTTAAAATACACACCTAGAATTCATTTCATCACAATACATGTATTGTATTTATTAACTATATTTTAACATTATTGCACTTGGATACATTTCTAAATACATTACCGAATATTAGCTTTGGATATTTAACAAAATTAGACATTTAGGATTAGTATAGACAAGCAGTTTTTTTATATCAACATTTGGAAGCCCATTTTTATATCAGGTATACAGACAATAATATATATAATTAAATATATCATTTAAAAAACTCGTACAACTTTTTTCTAGTTTTATTTCTTCTGTTAAACTAAGAAATTCAAATATTGTTTTTGATATAGGTACCACCTACATTATTCCTAAATAGCGTATAATGAATCTATCTACTTCTTCTTCTTTCTTTCTTTTATGGCCTTTGCCGTGTTGCCCTACCACAATTCTGCCAGTGTCACGTAGATATTACGAATCAAAAATGATACCGATTAAGATACAAACATATGAATTTTGACATATAGTTTCCAAGTTGACTTTTATCTACAACCAAATAGACCTTTTAGGGCGTAGGCTTTGACTATTCCATTGGATAATGAATCTATCTAAATTTAATCAATTTTAATATGACGTATGTCAGGTTAGTATTTATGAATATAGAATGTGTCAATCAGTTCTGCAATAAATACGTCACGTAATCGCACGTAATTTTCGGAGTATTTTCCCTGGTGCTTATTTCCTGAGGGCCTAGCACGAATAACTTGCGAGAACGTATTCGTATCGAAATGTCAAAAAATTGTTTGAACTTTCATACAAATGCTAGCGTTCTCGATTCGAATACTTATTTGTAAGTTGTTCGTGCTCGCCCCGCTGATATCTCCCTGCCATACTACAGTTATAAAGGTTAATTGATAAACATAGCCTTCAAAACATTGAAACTATAATTATTATTATATTTTCTCTATTAACCTTGTACGTATAACAACGTCTGTAAAATATATTTATAACCTGATATTTGAAAGAACTCGACGTCGGCGTTTTTTTATTTGCATTTCACAAAAATATAGACAACAGTTTTGCTTGTTTTTATTTTTACTATTTTCTTCTGTTTATTCATTCAGTCGTTTGTTTGCTATTTAAGAACATTTTTTGTTTTTGTTACTTCTATGTATTTTTTTATTTGTGTTTTTATTTAATACTTATCTATTATGATACCTAATACGAAGTTGTCCAAACTTTGTTCTGGATTTGATGTTCAGTTGTATAACTTCACTCACTTTTTCATATTCCCTCTTTTTTAGCCGCATTCATTATATATTACTTATTTTTTCTCATTTACAAATTTTTCAATAAATATTTACCAAAGTATACCTGTTCAACATAATCTATGTTAAAAATCTGTATACCTAATCGAAAATACATCATAAATTATATTAATCGTACATCTTCACTTAATATAACGTGGTTATTGTCTAATCAACTTGTGTAATTAGCGTAATACTCTATAATATTCAACAACAATTTATGTAGGAATGGAAGACTTCGCCGATACACTCTAAACATATACTAGTCATAAAAAATGTTTCATAAATATTTAAAATAAAGTAGTAAACTTGTTAATAATCCCTTTATAATAAACTTCATTAAATATATTAAGAAGTTTAATTATTAAAGTAAATATGATCGAAAACATGGCAAAATGTGTAATCAACTCACACGGTTTAATAAACACCGACTAAAAATAATATTGTTTTTAAAATTAGACAAAATTGTATATTTTATTTAAATTTCGTTCAATTCATATTAACCGTTATACATAACCTCTTAATAATTGATTAATACAATACTACAATAAACGCTAATTAGGTATAAATATTACTCAAATAAATAAGTTGATTTATATATGAATACCAAGGTTCATAACCGTTATATCTATAATGGAAGACTTCGTTGTTAAATAACATCAAAATAATCCTCTTTTATGGAAGACATTGGATTATTATTCGACTAAATTCAATATAGACTATGTACACAAACATGCTAGGAAAATTTAAGTGCTTTAAAATGTAGGCATTATTTCATTCTAACATATAAAATTGTATAAACAACAGCCATCTAGCCAGACGTGCGATTGATTTTCAAGCCGCAGCGTGTGCGACTAAACTTAATTTCACGAAGTATGCATCTAAAAATAGTTCAACAATTGATCTCTATATATGGAGAATTAGAAAGGCAATCCAATTTGAAACGCCTTCACTAGGGCGGAACCTGCGTCATACATGCCTATGACGCCGAATAGAACACCGAGACCTATGATAAAATAGTCGTAAGCAATAGTGGTTCTTTCTAATTGGTTACCTTTGAGCTTAAGATGGAAATACGCTGGCCATATGAAACTTAGCATAGTGCCAGTAAAGCTTCCTATGAAACCCATCAAGATAGTGAAGTGTGGAATGAAAATAGCCATTAAAATCGTAAACATTATCACGCCAAGCCTCCACGCAAGACCCCAAACTTTCAGTTCCCCATCTAAGGCATAAATGACTGGAAATATTGTTTTAGGTTTTCCTCTGAATAGAGCACGTTCTAGCAAATCGCATGCAGCATAGTATGGCAATGGATAGCTCAAAATTGCTTTGATTACAAGGAAAAAATTGACGAGGCCTTTGAAGCCAGAAGATCGAAGATTATTCGTGATAACTTGCTGAGTGTCATTTTGAAAAGTCAGAAAGCAAAAATAGCCAAAAATGGACTTGAAAGCCGCAGCAGCGATATGAGACCATTTCAGCATCCACTCGAATTTAGATCGATCCTCCATATTACCTTCTAATGTTGGCAGAAAAATCTGAGACGTATAAGAGAATACGATGACACCCAAACTGATGGGGAAATTCTCGAAATCTAAATTCCATTTAACTTTAGACCAACCCCAATCACCAATGTAAAGTATGCAGTAGCCAAGAACAATAGCATTGATAATCAAGTGGCTCATGGTACACCAAAACGAGAGCATACTGACACTTTTCAAAGACTTCAAAAATGCTAAAGGCAAGAGAAAGATGCCAGTTAGCATCATCCAGGATCGAGTATCGATGGAGCCATCCGGAAAGGTACCTATCATGAGATCGCCACAGACAACAACATAAAGAATGCAAGTCATAAGTAATTCAATAATCTGGGCCATATTTACAATCCTTGCACCGTATTTCCTACCGAAACATTCTTTAGCGATACTGACGTACGAATCGCGGACTCTTACGCGCTGGCCTGATACTGGGTCGTCTTCGTACAAGCATTCGACGAGGATTCTACCGGTGTAACAGCAGATATGGGCGATACCGATCATCGCAGCAATCGCCCAGTAGCCGCCTTGGAGAACAGCAAAAGGCAGTGACACCACGAACATGCCCTGTTGAAAAAATGTTGTGAATTTTTATTTTTGGACTTTTGATTTTTGGTTACATGATTAAAACAGTGTCAGCAAGTGTAGAGAGTACTGGTCTCCTCGGCGACGTTTGATATGTTCCTAATATAAAGACTTAAAGGGCGCTACTGTGTGGCCTACAAGTTAATGATATGATGTCACAATTGTGTGCCAATCACCTTTTCAATATAAATGGTAGGAGCTACAGTTGTACATATAATTCCATAATTTTTTCGACATTCGTTTTGTCAGAAATAATAGTAATTTGTTCAATATATTCTTACTTGGATAGCGTTGGTGACATTCCACGCAGCTTGAAACTCATTGATTTTAGCGCCTGATTTACCACCGCCTTCTTCGAAACCACCCTCCTCGGACGATGCATAGAAATCTACGCTTTGCATGCTTTGAGTTCTGAAAAGATGCATTTAGTAAGTTCTTTCGAAGATGCTTTTGTTCTAGGTATGAGAGAATAAGTTTAGTACCTGGGTGCCCCATCTTGCTGTGGGTATGTGTTTTGGTAGCTGGTAAAAGAATCTTCAGCTTGTAGCTCTCCACTTAGAAATGGGTTGGTAGGGTTCGTCGATTGATAAGACGGTGACTGTGTCTCGTTCATCGTCGACAACTCGCAAGATTCGCCCATGTTATCTAAAAATAATGTACCTACGTTAAATATATACTACATTTGTTTTAACTTTTATTTCAAGCACCAAGTATGAATCAATTACGTTTCTACGAGTATTTACTTATTTTTTATTCTTGGTAACTTAATTTATCGATTGTAATTAAGGAAATCCATAATTCTTTAAAATTTTCATATTACAATTATGGAGTAGCCATATCTTGGCAGAGACTGGTACGGACTACTGTGACGGAAGTTACAGGTTCGAATCCAGCTCCAATAGCACCTCTTTCTAAAGTCCTGTGTGAAGTCATTGTAAATTATCTTTGTTATAACGATGATCGTGAGGGAACCTACATACCTGAGAATTCTTCATAAATATTACAAAGCTGTATGAATTCTGCCATCCCACTTAAGGCCAGCGTGGTGGACTAAGGTCTAACGCCTCTCATTTGTAGAGGAGGCATGTGCCTAGCCGTGGGACAGGATAATGCAGGGCCGATACTATTATTATCACAGTTGTGAGACATAAAACCCGTTGAGATATATTCGTTACACTATACAGGGACTATTTTATACCATATAATTTGCTGACTTTACTTACCTAAGTTAGCGAACCTGACATTCTGAGGTGGCCGTGGAGGTGGGCCTGGTTTGTCAGGCATTTGCTGCCTAACCGTCTGCAGTGCTACGTCCAGGGCATTCTTCAATGGCGGAATCTTAAACCGGCTGAGGTTGATCATCTTCACCTACTCTCTTCTGGCTGTATGCCAATTAACTTGACTCAAAAATGGATTTGATTATGTAATTGTTACCAATTTTAACAATCTCTTTATAAATATCTTGATATATCACTTAACGACAGGAAGACTTCGTTTAATCGTAACACTATGTTAAATTCTACTTACAACGATTTTACAATTTTATCACTAGTTTGGAAGACTTCTTTACTTTAATTAAAATATTACTACATATTACGAATTCTAATTTTACAAGCGGCCAGCATTGTTGTATTTTTCAATATTCATTACTTTTATATTTGGAATTAACACTTTTGATTTTCACTGTATGAGTTTTTAGGCTTTTCGATTGTGATTTTTGTTGTATTTTAACATTTTTGATCGGGTTTTCTTTTGTGTAATGGCCGCTGGCACGCGCCCCGTAGCGTAGGGGTTGTATGAGGTCCGGCGCGGGGTTGGTGCGCGGTAAAACGATCGATACTTGATACAAGGTGTGAAATCTTTCAGGATACGATAATGCTTTGTCGTAAAATTTCACCGAGACCACGAAATTTTATATGTTATTGAATTTCCTGTTTATGAGTATTATAATGTTTTACTTATGGAAAAAGTCTCAATAGATCAATAATCATAGTAGTGACTATGTTCTAATGTAGAAAAGGCTTAAACTTATAAATACTTATTAAAATTAAATGATAAAGATCTCTATAGAGCAAACGCTTATTATGATACTAGCCGTCCCGCGCGGTTTCTCCCGCAACATATAATTGATACTTAAAACCTGATTGCAGCGCCACCTAACGGGTCCAACTGTGAGTCTAAACCATCCAGGGACCTACAGTTACTCAAATACACACAAAACAATGATTTAGTAAATCTGCATAGCTGAGAAGTTCTCCATAAGAATTTCGAAGATATGTGAAGTCTGCCAACCCGCATTAGTCCAGCATGGTGGACTAAGGGACTCCTCTCATTCAGCAGAGGCCTGTGGCCAGCAGTGGAACGTAGGCATATAATACAGGGGTAATATAACTATTATTATTATTATTGCAGGGATAGAACCAGCAGACTCTTGTTTCACAGTCAGCTGCTCATTCAATGCGCCAGGGAGGTTTTCAATATTAGAGGTGGGCGCAGTGAGCGATTAGCCTACTGCGAAGCGAGAAGCCGTGGGTTCGATTCCTGCACTGAGATTATTGTGTGATCAACAATTCTTTTTTTCAGGTCTGGGTGTTGTAGGACCGCAAGTTCCTCGTAGTTTCTGATACCCACAATACAGGTTTATCTAGTGTGGTGTCAGGACTATGTGTGTGACTGTTGGGTGTATTTGTTTATAACAGAAAAAGTAGCGTTTCTGTTCCCCCATTAGATTTGCCCTGAAGATATGGTAGTGTATTTCTTTTATTGATTACAAATACCCAATTTACTCCTGTTACAATTAATTGTTTATTGGCAATAAATTTAATTGATTTGTTAAAGGTAAAGTTATTTTTGTTGTATAGCGTTGCAGTCGTTAGAATGGCGCGTAGTAAATATAGATTACTGCTACAGATTTTTGTTGAAATATGTTTATTTACTTTGACGGTAAGTTTATTCCTGTTGTATATTGGTTTATTATAGCATAGGCCAGCAAACGAGCAAGTGGGTTACTTGATGGTATTAGCTGATCTCCACCGCGCCTACAATACCAAAAGAATCACCGGCGCCTGTCCGACCTTAAAGGAAAGGGTTTGGAAGGAGAGAGGATTTGAGCCTCCGGATATCCCATTCACCGTACGAAACGCAGCACCTCCTTACGTCGGTTTTCTGTGAGTTAGTGGTAACGACACGGTGGAGCCGGCCCATTCGTGCTGTAGACAAAACTGTCTACAGCGTGGCTCTACCACTCTCGTAGTTATTTTGAAATAAATGGAAAACTACTCCGTTTAATGTAACCACCAGGTGACAAGGTTGTTCCAATGACGGCTTTTCGCTTCAATTGTTTTTTATACCCTCAGAATTGTTACATGGTAAGCAACCACCCATGTTGTCAAGAGCCAAGCGAAAACCTGACCCTGGCTATGATCATAGACGCGTATGAGATATATGGACACGACCCAACGGACAAGTTGGACCACTTGGCTCACTACCAGATAGAGATGATGAAGGTGAAGCGAGCTCCGGATCAGGTAAATAGAATTTACATACTTCTCGAAAATATAATGGTTTAAAATACTATTTCTATATTTAGTGCATTGCAATCGGAATGTAATTGAGGTACCAACATGTTAGGCATAACATCCTCCGTGGCGCAGCGGGCGAGTAGCCGGTTGCGAAGCGTGAAGCCGTGGGCTCGATTCCCGCACCTAGATAAATGTTTGTCTGATTCACAAATATTTGTCGGGTCTGGGTGTTGTCCGCAAGTCCCTCGTAGTTCCTGATACCCACGATACAGGTTTAGGTTTACCTATAGTGTGGGGTCAGGACTATGTGTTTGACTGTAGGGTGTATTTATTTATTTATAAAGCCAACCTCACCTGCACGGGGTACACTGGAGGTTACGAGTAGACTAGTAGGATATGATTTGTTCAATCGGTAGGTACATACGAGTATTATATGGCTTTAAACTACCATTAGGTCGCGGGCGTGGCGTCACGACAATACCAAATTTTACAAGATGGTATAGGTTAAGCCTATACCAAAAGCGCCTCCTAAGCGAGAGGCCGTCTGGGTCGGTACCACCGCTTTGTCTATTTCTGCCGCTAAACAACAGTGTGCAACTGTTGTGTTCCGGTTTGAGGGACATTGAAGCCAGTGAAATTACTGGGCATTATGAGACTTAAGAATTTATGTCCCGGGGTGCCGAGCGCAGTCGAGCGCCATGCAGTACTTAATAATTCAAAGTTATGGCGATGATTCTGTTTATGGGCAGGTGTGGCTTACAATCAGATGAGCGACCTTCTCGTCTCGTCATTCAAGTTAATAAAAATGCAATGTGTTTGTAAATTTTCAGTATATAATAAATGAACACGTGCACATAGCTACGGATCATTTAGCAAGATTCATTCATCTGCACATCAAGGAATTGAAGGTATGCAATTAAAATACTATACCTTCATTAAGGGGGTTGGCAAACGAGCCAGTGGGTCACCTGATGGTAAGTGATCTCTACCACCCATGTACGCCCAAAATACCAAAAGAAACATAGGTGCGTTGCCGACCTTGAAGGGAAGGGGAGGGGATTTGGGCCTCCGAATATCTCCCTAACGGTATGAAACCCAGCAGCCAGTTCTTTATGCCAGTTTTCTGTGGTAACGAGCCGGACGAGCCGCCCATTCATGCTGTAGACAAAACTGTCTACAGCGTGGCTCTACACTGGTGATGACTACACTGGACCAGATGTAAAGTACAGAGCAGTCCAAATATAATGACATCCGTCAAGAGACATTGCCTTTCTCGACGGTCGTCAGAATTATACCAGCCTGGAGTTACTGGGTACCTATACACTGGCTGACCTCGGAACGCGACTCACCTGAACGAGCCACTATCGCGGGTTTTTCACCATGTGTACGATGGAGTTCCCACCAGTCAAATCGTCATATTTGTTAGGAACTTCAAAAATTTAATCAAATCTACTTATGTTCTTTTAGTTAATGAAATTCATGCAGAAGAACACTTTCAGGTGCTGCTTATAGCGTTAGAAGACACAATAGATAACATGCTCACGATGTACGACAACCACAACGCAATCAAGACTGAAAGGGTTGCTACATACAACTCCGCCGCAGGAGGAGCAGTGCCATCTGAGTTTTATATCAGTCAAGGTAGGCGGCCCCGGATCTACGATTTTTTAGAACCGGGGCAGAAACTTGAAACTTGCCCCTCTCTCCAGCGTTTGAGATAAATTACTGAAAAAAATCACAAATATATAATGGTTGTCATTTTTCGTGTATGGGACAATAAGAACCCTTGATAAATTTGTACATTTCACTTGTAGTGTGGGTATGTGTGGTGCCTTTTTCTTATAAGTCGACGGTGACCCAACCAGGCTTCCGTATGCTAGTTTTGTGGAGCAAGTTTTTTTTACTTTTAATCATAATATATTATGATTTTGGCGCCCCCTGATACTGCCGCCCGGGGCGGGTGCCCCGGTTTGGCCCCACCTAGATCCGGGCCTGAAGGTAGGTAATGTTGGAAGGGAATTTGGACCTCTTGTTCATTCACCATACGAAAAATACAACAGCAAGCTGCTACTTCACGTCGGTTTTCTATGAGACAGTGGTATCAACCCGGCCCATTCATGTTGTAGGCAAAACTGCCTATAGCGTGGCTCTACCTTTAGAGGAACATCGACAGATCTACGACAGAGGAAGTCCGTGCATGGGAATAGAATTTTATAACTGTATAATCTTATTCCAGAATTCTACTGCGGTAAAAACGTGTACATATTCATGTCAGAGTTGTACAGCGATATCTACAACATGGGCCGTGGGCCAGCGCCATACTGTAAGGGCAGGGGTTTCCATTTCAACGGCTTCGTACATTTAATGGACGATACCCATTACTACTTAGAAGAGGACCCTAACGTAGTGTTTCATATGGATAACTTCATTCATGGACTTGAGTGTCACCTTGGCATCTGTATTTTCAGGTGAGGTGCAGTATTCTTTTTTACTGACAGTTTCTATCTTTCTACCTTGCGCTATCTCCTGCCTTTAAGATTGGCAACTGATTTGATTGATATGATTCTGACATTGTGGAAGTTCATGGGCGATGGACGTCTCTTACCGTCAGGCGAGCCACTAATAATAATTAATTTAAATAGTTAAATTATATGTCTACTTCTCATTTTACTAGCTATTCTAAAATGAAACGAAACGAAAAGTAAGTATCGGAATCTATGATTCTTTATATCTGGTCAGTCACAGTGCATGTTTCGTTTATCAAGCCGTAGTAGCGACGCACGTCAGTGAACACTAAAATTCCCTTCTTTCCTTTTCTTAACGCAAAACTTCCAATACCATACAACGTGGAATTGTAAAAGAGTACAGCGCCAGATGCTAAGGCTTCAAAATCATTAACATTTCTTACACATATAAAATGTCCCCACTGTCTCGGAATCCACTGATCGCAATCCACTATCACATTGTCTTCAGGCTCGTAGTCATGTCGTAGGAGGTCCAAATTCTTGTAAATGTGTTTGTTATTCTCATGTCCTATTGATGCAATTTTCACATCTCTTCCAATAGCTTGATCAGTTTTAGCAAGAACTGTTAACAAGGGCCCTACTAGTATTTTGCCCGCGTCAGTCTTTTTATTTAGATTTGTATTTTTGTCTTGCAATGTGAAGTTTTCAGCGAGCCGGAGGACCATCAGATCGTGTAATGGACTGTGCAAACCGTCTTTTCCATGCCAATCATCCTGTTTTATATCAGGATCCCTCATCGGTATGACTTGTCTACCGCAGGCGACGTGAGCGTAAGCTATATTGTAAGTTACATCAGACTTATGGTAGACACGCTCTTTTAGAACTCCAACTATTACAGATTTCATAACTTCATTGTAGAGCACCAAACTTCTAAAGGCGTTGTACGATGTAAGAACCTGTTGATTGCTGATCAGGACTCCTGTTGCTATGACAGTGTGGTTCTCCGCGTTTTCGCTTCCGTTGCGTAACACCATGAAGGTTAAATCAAGGTTTATACATACTACCTTATCGGCGAATAAGTCTTTGTCCAAAGAGATCTCAGGCCAGGTCATTGGAGAGATTTTCCATGTAACAGAATCTTTTGGAGTAATTACTATTATATTCAAAATAAAAAATAGATATATCTTAAATATATGTTGGTATATCCTGAAACGAAACAAGATTATGTTTATGTGTAACAGAAATTGGTGGCTTTTCATTATATCCACAGAAATACCGCCAGCCTCTAGGTTTTCGCGTGGGATCTTCTTGGCAGTATTCGTAACATTTTTTTCTTCTACTTTAGCTGATCTAACAACTCTTTTTGGGATAACGTCTAAAAAGTGAAGATTACGATTTTTCGGCTCAGATATGACGCTCTTACTGACAATATGGTATATATTAATCTAAGATGGTAAATATGCCAATAACTAATTGGGTAACTTTATTAAGATTTTCAAAATAAATTATTCTCACATGTTAACGTAATCTGGTAGCAGCTCTTGATAATTCACTGGTGGCATAAAAATGACATCGTAATTTTGTAAATACAATTTTTGTTTATTTAATTATGTTGGTCAAGTATCGGATGTTTCCGATGCTATTGTCAAACAAAACAAAATTGTTTTTGCTCAATATTATGAATGTTCCTAACCACGAAATAGTTTGCGGCGAAAGAATAATTATTTGTAATGATTATTTAGCAGCACTAGCTCAGCGGGGAGTGGTACGAACTGTCGAGACGAAAGTCACAGGTTCGAAACCACCCCAAGAGCATACACATCTTGACTTTTATAAGTTACGTGTGTAGTAATTTTTAAATATCGCTTGCTTTAACGGTGAAGGAAACAATGTGAAGACAGTTCTAGGCACGGCTTCCTCTATTGAATGAGAGAGGTTAGGCCTTAGTCCACCACGCTTGCCTAATGCGGGTAGGCAAACATCGTTAAAGTAACCCATACTTAACAGATGAATTGTACTTAGAAAAATCTGAGGTGCATGCTCTTGAGGCTGGTTCAAAGCCTGCTACTTTCGTCTCAAAAGTCCGTATCACTCCCCACAGAGGTATAGCTGCTACAATTCTTTCTATAGGACCTTTATTACCCTATATAACCTCTCAGGTTCCCATTCAAGAAGAACTTGCAGCATATACGCGATGTGTCGACTCTGCCGAAAGCGATAGTGAAATGTGGTACAGAAATGTACAAGCTCCCTCCGCTGACGGCTGCCTCGTGCATCATCACCTCAGGGTCCTTCATTCTAGACTTCAACATCCAAGGCATTCGGTTCAGACATTATGATTATTTGTTGGTAAGTATGTGTAATTTGCGAGTGGTAGAACCACGCTGTAGACACTTGTTTATAGCATGGATGGGGCCGGCTCGACCGGGTTATTACAATTGTCTCATTAAAACCCAATGTAAAGTGGTAGCTCCTAGGCTAAAATCTCTCACATGAACATCACTTAGCATCAAGTGACCTACTGCTCGTTTGCCCACGTACGCCCACAATACTAGAAGAATCACGGGCGCGTCGCCCACCTTAAAGGAAAGGCGTAATTAAAGAATTGGGAAGGGGAGGGGATTTAGGCCACCGGATATTTCACTCACCCTACGAAACGCAGCAACAAGCTTCTTTACGTCGGTTTTTTGTGCTACAGTGGTGACCCGGTTGAGTCAGTCAGTATATCTTTCTTTATATTATGTATTGTTTGATTGTATAAACAAAATCTATTTATTTCTAGACGTTGCCAAACGGACACACGTATTATACTAAAGAACCATTCTCACCTTTAGTTTGCGATCACCATGTCTGCGAGTGGAACAACACCAACTTCTATGGAGGTATGTGGATAAAGAATGATGAGCTATTGTAGCCCCACATTCGATCCTGTTTTATTACGAAAAAGAATATTTCCAACTCCTCCTTGTCTTTCTATTTGATTCATTTCTTTGCGGGATAAAGACAGATTCGCATTCCCAGTGACTCGCCGAGCTTCATTGCTCGGTGTCAAAATCCCACTGTCGATCCTGGCGTACAAGTTACAGCGGCGGGTCTGATGATAGACTGGGATAGATCCAATCCCTGTTTATTGGCAGGCGTGGCTCTTTCTATCAGGTGTGCGACCGGCTTTTCTCATTCAGAATAAAAACAACCCTATTCCATTCCTTAAAGTAGCTTTGTAGTTCCCTTTTAAGATTTTTATTAGTGGTTTTCTATGATATTATAGGAATGATAATTGGAAATTATTTATTGAATCCATAAAATGTTATACATTATTTAGATCCAGACAAGTTTTAACTCTACCGCCAGTTCGGAATGATGTTTCGTTAAAGAAAATCGGACAAGAGACTCAAACGCTGCTCTTTTCAAAACTGATTCGCAACATTTGCACTACATTAATACAATTATTTTAAATTAGAGTTAGAGCTGCTCAATTTATCTCAATGAGAACTTGATTATTATCCTAAAAACTATATTTTACAGGTCCGTTCATAATTCCCGGAGACCCTGGAACTGGCTTGTCTCCAATCCCGCCGTTCATCGAGCAAACAACAGAGGCGTTTCACGTCTCAACCGATCCAAACATTAGTGAATTCAATCCAAATATCACTTGTAAGTAATCTTTATAAGTCAAACATTATTTAGTCATGATAAAAACTGAGTGCGCAGATAATAAAAATATCCGTTTATAACTTACTAGCCCTTGCTCGCGGCTCCGCCCGCGTGAACAGCCTTTTCCGGGATATAAAGTAGGCTATGTTACTCAGTGATAATGTAGCTTTCTAACGGCAAAATAATTTTTGAAATCAGTGAGTAGTTTATAAGTTTATTCGTTACATACAAAAAAAAATTACAAATCTTTCCTTTTTTTATTGCATAGGCCGACAAACGAGCAAGTGGGTCACCTGATGGTAAGTACGCCACCACCACCGCACATGTACGCCCACAATACCAAAAGAGTCATGGGCGTGTTGCCGACCTTAAAGGAAAGGGATAATTAAGGGATTGTGAAGGGGAGGGGAAATCCTCTTTATAATATTAGTGTAGATTGAATGGGAACGTGTCTAGAGTGAAATCGAATCTTCTACGAACGCCAGTATGTGAACGATGGTTTTTTTCTTCCTACTTGGCACTATTATGGCTTAGTCTGAGGTCCGCTTTCCTCCTAAGACGCCTCCACTTCACTCCACGTCCAATCTTTCTGTATAATGTGTTAAATAGCATGTTGAGCCGACCCTAATGCTAGTGGGATAAGCTGGAAAAAAGTGTAGAAAGTTCTCTATGATAATTAAATGTTAATGCGATCTATAATATAAACTTATTTCTTACACGACCAAAATGACGTTTTTACAAAGGAGTGAGGGAGCACGCGCGGTGTTGCTGAATATGTAACGTTACGTACGTACTTACGTTACAACGTACACGTACTGACCGTAAATTTGACCAGTTGAAGTATAAATAAGTTACTAATTGCTGACTTTTTTTTTATTGGCTTGACTGACGAAACGAGCAGGTCACTCGCCTGATGGTAAGCGCCACGCCTGCCCATAAACAGAAGCAACACCACACACAACTTTGAATTACAAAGCACTGCATGGCAATGGACTGCGCTCGTCACCCTGAGACATAAAATGTGAAGTCTCACAATGCCCAGTAATTTCACTGGCTTCAATGTCCTTCAAACCGGAACACAACAGTGCTTACACACTGCTGCTTGGCGGCAGAAATAGACAAAGCAGTGGTACCAACCCAGACAGTCTCTCGCATACGCGGGACAACCTTGACTAAGCTATGATGTTTGGTTGCACCGTACAAATGACTGGCAGTAAATCTGTGGGATCTAATTAATCTCTTATGAAATTCTATTGACTTTTTTAGACACTTTGGACGGATGCTGGTTTATGTTCCCGCCAAACTATGGCTCAATAGCCGGCGTTAGCTACTTGGATCCGCTAAGCGTCAATGAGTACAGATTCAGTTGTCAAGGCACAGGCAACAAGGTTTGTTAATTCTCATAACTGTAGGATTCAGATCACAATATGAATAGTCCTACGTTTTCAGTTATAGCAATAGGGTTGACTTGATGTTTATTTTATATTCAAATCAATAAGTTACGTTAGACTGCCTTGGTGGCGCAGTTGTAATGCGTACGCGTTACTATTGAGGCTAACGCTGAGGTCTCGGGTTCGATCCCCGGGTCGGATAAAGCGGTATTGGGTTTTTCTATTACGAAATGCTCAGTATCAGCCCGGCGTCTGGAATTTGTGCCCGGTATGGCGATAGGCTCGCCCCCTATCACATAAGGGACGGAGATACGCTCGGCGAAATTTGGGTGTACCTACTGGTTACACCTCTGCCTACCTCTTCGGGGATTACCGGCGTGAGTGCGTATGTATGCAAGTTACGTTACTCAAAACCTATTGCAGATTTTTTTTAATACGTCCAAAAATAAAAAGCCTAGCAATTGGGACCCCGGATACCGCACTCACCGATCACCGTACATAATCACAAAAAGAGCCTATACTCTTTCCTCAAAAAGCCGGCAACACACCGACAATTCCTCTGGTATTGACGGTGTCCATGGGCGGCGGTGATCACTCACCAACAGGTGACCCGCTAGCTCCGGTACAGGGGGTACCTACTACTACCTACCTACCTACTTTCATTAAAAAAAACTATTATAATTCCGGTTATCCTTAGTAGGTGTTGCTTAATTACTTTTCCTGCCGTTACAGGGTCTCTACTGGTACCCACAATGGATGGGGGCCCCACCGCATCATCCTTACCCACAATCAGCAGACGCACCAATGGACCTGCCTCAGGGAGCACCCATGCCCTTCTATCCACACCAACAAGCAGCTGAACCAAAACCGATCAAGTTACCCATAATGTCTAACGTTTGAATAAAGAGCCGAGGAATTTTATTGATGTGTTTCATTATAGAATGTAAAATTTTCGTACACTGAAATTTTAACCCATCCTTGTAAATGCGAAAATAATTGTGTATTTGTTGACATACATACGTACATACGTACATACGCACTCACGCCTGTAATCCCCGAAGAGGTAGGCAGAGGTGTAACTAGTACACCCACATTTCGCCGAGCGTATCTCCGTCCCACGATGTGATAGGCGAGCCTATCGCCATACCGGGCACAAATTCCAAACTCCGGACTAATACTGAGCATTTCATAATAGAAAAACCCAATACCACTTTACCGGACCCGGGGATCGAACCTAAGACCTCAGCGTTAGCAGACCACCACCGAGGCAGTCGTGTACCTGTTAATCTACAAAAAACAGCGAAAGCTCAGCTGGGAGCGGAATGGACTGCCGAGACGAAAGTAGCTGGTTCGAAACCAGCCCTAAGAGCATACAGCTCTGACTTTTTAAAGTTACATGTGTATTGATTGTTAATTATCACTTGCTTTAACGATGAAGGAAACATTGTAAGAGAACCTGCATACTTGAGAAGTTCTCCATAAGAATTTCGGAGGTATGTGAAGGCTGCCAACCCGCATTAAGCGAGCGTGGTTAACTAAGGCCTAACCTCATTAGCTAAGGCGGCTCCTGCTCAGCAGTGGGACGTGTATAATACAGAGCTAGTATGTACAGTACTCTTTATTTTAAAAGGTTTTTTTTACATTTTTAAATATTACATTACTCTAAAAAATAAAACTTTAATAATATTAAAAGTATCACCATCCAATGGCGAGGCTTAAGACCCAAGCCACTGGTGGTTAGGGCCCCAGTGTGAGGAACCTCCTCACAATGCGTGCCGTGTGCCTCACAATTATTATTATTATTTTACTTGTTTACCTGACTACTGACCTACACCGATTTAGATAAAATATATCGAGATTCCTTAAATAGTGGAAAATGTTAGGCTAAAGTTTAACCTCATAAAATGAAAAGTTTCTGCGACTTTTTTTCGTCCGTAAGTACTGTCACATTTTAAAATATAATTAATATATGATTATCTGTAGAATAAAACAAAATACTACAATTTTTAATAACTTTTATTCATAATGATATTTTATACAAACATAACGATACCTAATGTCAACTCATTACTGGTAGAGTTTTCACAATACATTTTTACACTAAATATTTTATAAAATGTTGCCGAGAGTCTATAGGTAGTAAAATTTATTGCACTTATTTACGTGATAGCCGAAATATATTCCCTTTGCATACATGTTATAATTTAAGGGCGACCACACTCGTTCAAGTGGGTTTTATGAAAAAATATTACATATATAAGGCTTGGCGATTGAGCTTCATAAATATCTCATGCTTGTTGCAGTTACAATTGTTAAAATACATCTAGCAGGCTATGAAACACACAAATTGACGTTTACGAGGTTAAGTTTACACTTCGGTCACAAATTTACACTTTAACTTCGGTCTAATTCTATGTATCTTATGGATATATAAAAAACTATTTATAGAGCGATTATTAATACGATACATGGATCATGGATAATATATAGATTCCGTATGTTTACTTCCTTCGCGTGCCTCGATTAGGCGCGACTTTCAGCGCAACGCGTCAAAAGCGTACTGAAATATATCTGAAATATATACTCACCGCAATCACAACGTCTACGTAACACGTTTACGCACTAATTTTAGTGCGGTTGTTTTCTATACAGTTCGACATAATATTATACATTATAACTACTATATTATCCGTGATTTGTGATATAATACTATTCCATTCTGTACTTTCTATATATGTAATTAATTCCACACGTGTGCAATCAGCTATCTTCAAGCCAAATTGCCAATCCCGTTTGAAGGCAAAGTTTGTCGTCAAATACTTTTGATTTTACATCGAGACTCTCGAAAAATCTATGAAATCCATTCAATAAATCATTCTTATGTTTATATTACTACTATTTCGAAAAGCCCTAATATTACATGCATATCACACTTTACATTATTGTACCATACAAAAATGTGTTATCTCAAATAAACGGTTAAGAGGATCAAGTGCTCACCAATTAAGAGCTCATTTAAAAAATATTTAAGATCAAGAAACCAATTAGTTTGTGTAAGAGCAAGCCAGTATTTTTGTATACATTTTATTATAGGTTGGTTGAACTGAAAGCGATTGAAATTCAAGCCTGATTCATAATATTTTAAATTGTTTGTCTATTACTTAATGCATACTAAAACTTGTCAAGCTATTTTAATTGTCTATCCTTGAATTGAACTATTATTTAATACATTTATTATGACGATAAACTCCTCAGCTCTATCGTGTGTACCAAGCCTACATCGGTAGAGTAGAGATACCTCATTTTTTTATCCGTCAAAGTCAGAAATTTTGCACAAGCTTCATTTATGTTGTTCTAAAATAGACAAAGTACATTTATAAATAGCTAGCATTTCTATATAGAAATATTGTTCGTATTTTGCAGTTATAATCCGAGCATAATGTAATTAATGATACATCTTTAAATATATCAGTAAATATATCTTTAGTGACCGATACCTCAAGTCCGATATTTTGTCTTTTTGAAATGGATTTTAGATGAGAAAACGTCACAAAATAAATCTTGACTGACTTAAATGACTGTGTATTATTGTGTTCATCAACATTTTTCTTACTAGAAATATATAAAACATATTAGTACCTAATTATAATATAAAATATTTTTTGAGATATTACACTTTGTCACTGAGGTATCGACATTAAATTCAACAATAATTGTAATTGTTTAATGGCAGTAGCATGGCATATAATACCCCAATGTAGTCCATTCTAATGGTACCATGTCGAGGGCACCATTCTATAGTACCGTATTTACAATAGGCACTTATTTTTTAAGACTTTGGATAAATAATTTATGGCTATAACACCTCGTACATTCCATCATAATTTGAGACCAAATAAAAAAAAATCCGTTTCATTCGACATTTATCAAAAAAAGTTAGTCAGTTTTGTAGTACTGCTCCTGCACAGTTGTTATTTTACGCGAATTAATTAAGGCGAAATTAAGGCGAATCCTTTAAGGAATGATGTCCTCGATGTACATACAAACAGAATATTGTGGTACTTTTGGATAGATTACCTACATTGGGGTAAGTTAAATCGCTTACCCCACTTCTGTACCCTCACTTAAAATGTACGATTAGCCGCGTACTGACTAAGCGAGTAACCTCGCGAAGTTGCTTCTTGATTTAAATGCTCGGTCGGTCAGGACGTGCGTCCTCCGAGGCAAATGCGTTCACTGCCTCGCCCGAGCACGCCTCAATCAGAGCCGATAGTAGGGTAGTTGACTAGATTCTTTTTAATATTTAAATCAATAAGTTACGTTACTCAAAATCTATTGCAGAAAGAATTTTATAAATCGGACCAAAAATAAATAAGTTAGAAGCCATTCAAATCCTGTAGAAGGGGCTATTGTCAAATGACAGACGACGCAAACTTTGACGTCACTGTGTAAAATGTTCATTATGGTGCACGCGTGCAAGCGAGATAGTGAGATATCCCAACTACGCACCCACTTTTTCTCATAACAACATTTAAAGTCATAACTGCGGGCACATTTCTGAACCAATTATGATTGTGTTTTAATAAAAGGGTTTCTTTAGCGTATCATTTTCTGTTGCTTATAAAATAATGTATAAAATTCAATATAGGAAACTACCCTGTTGTCGGTTTTTGGCGATGCTCAAAGGCGTGTCGATAGGTATAGTAACTAAAAATGCACAGACAAGTTACGTCGGCCTCGTGCGATATAATTTAAGACTAAGCCAGGATCGCATTGCAATCGTCGTGCGGCAATGCTCGCAAGGCTGCTCGATCAGTCAGTACGTGGCTAATGATCATCATACAATTACCGACACGAGCTGTGAGCACAGAAAGAGCTTCACGAAACAATATATACATACATACATAGACTCACGCCTGTTTCCCATAGAGGTAGGCAGAGATAAGAATATATAAACCGAGTGATACGCGAGAGTCCAGTGGACGACGAGCATCGACTGACGAGCCAATCGTGTGACGCATCGGTATCCCGTGTTCCGTCATTCGGCCTAACCGATGTTACAAAGTGAACTCTAAGAAATTTAAGGATGTGTCTAAACTAATAATTTAAAAATAATCATGAAGTAAATAAAATAAAGAAATATATTCAAAGATATGCTATTAGATAACTGTCCAGTTGAGTCTAGAAGCTTGGGACTCCATCGCAGCCCGACATATAGTGCATATATAATAAAAATGTAATATTTTTTTTGATTAAGATTTTTTTTTTGGAATTACCTCACGAAATTCTTAGAGTGAATTTTGTAACACCTTATATAAATGCACTACTGCGCATGGGATGTTTGTGCTCACGACTTGTGCCGCTACTTGTACCATTAGATAGAAAAAATATACCCCAATGAAATATATTGAATTTGTACACAAAATGCCCGTTAATTTAAGGTGAGCTCCATATTGGAATGGTTGGAAAAAAAATTGAAAAACATAACAGATCTAATAAACTATAATTCCATATTAGTAACTTATCATAAATGTGCAATATCAGTGATTATTTATAAATGCAACAAAGGTAGGAAGGGTGGGGATAAAAAGGGGGTTAGTTATACGAAAAAAAAGTGCACTTATTCTATGTTTAGTTTACAGGGTGTAAATGTGATTGTATTTGAAAAACGAAAAAATTTAAAAATATTTTTGTTAAACGGATTATATAGGGTGTAGTAGAGTTCGTCTTTTATTTATTTTTATATAAAATTGTGTTATTAAAGATATATGATCACATACATTTTATTATACACATTTCTCGCATACGGAAGAAATGACAGGTATTGAAAAAACTCGCACTAGGCGCACTGATATTATATGTTGTTAAAAGCATAATATTGCATTGGCCTACTTGTATCTCAAGCACACCTTTGCATTGTCTATGACCGTTTTTACAATATGCGCACATATAAAAATACTATATTTAATTAGTGAAGATTTTTCAATTCCGTACTACCTTTAAGTACCCACATAATTATACCGACGTTAATAGTGCAGTATCCCGTCATAAGGGTCATGAAACGAATATCTCGACATGGTAATTTAAAAAAATTTATAATCCTGCCTATTGATCAACTCTATACGTATGCTAGTAGCCACAGACATATACTTATATAGGCATCGCACGTGCTATTTCGCGTACTACGCGTGCTACGACTAAATATAAGATTTCGCGCACGCGTAATTTGACTTTCTGCACTCAAAGTTATCAATCACAGTAAGGCGAAAGTGCCTTTTCGTACGATAATATTATGTATTATAAAAACTTGAAAAGTGGTTAAAATATGTTCCTATATTGTTCTTGTGTCGTTGCAATAAGTAAAAACATGACACGCTTGTTTTCACACAAATTGAATTACATGCGTTGTCTATTTAGCTGTATATCTGTGGTAGCAGCATTGTCGGATCACGATTTGGATCACCAACAATTTAATTTTGACTATTTTTTGGGGTAAATGCCCCAGTAACTACTCCTCCGTCACTAGATATTTTTTTCTTAATACAACCATTTACACCCCGCATAAATCTTAAAATTATCAATATATTACATTACGTTCAGTCCGCACTAACATTTCGCATTGCGTGTCAAACTGCGCTGTATTGGACTAAAGGCATTTAATAAGGCTTATGCGACCAACGGCCGCAATATTGTAGGGAAAATGGCTCATTTTAACTTCATAATTGGCATGAAAATTTTGGACAGTCTGTATTTTGAAACGTAAGAAAATGGCGTACCTACAAAAAAACACATTTGAGAATATATAGAGATATTGTCATTAAGTCGATCTCGAAAGTTAATTTATTGTAGGTAAGTTTTATTTTATTTTTCATAGGTAAAATTATAATATATGAAATATATTAAATTGCACATTATGTTATTAAGTAGTTAGTTGATGTTTCAATCCAAATTATATTTTAAATTGTATTACGCTAAGCACACTTTGGGGTGTGTATTCGTACAGTACGTGCACTCAACTTGTACTCATAAGCTGTTGATAGAGAGTAAAATATCCTTCAACTATAACTTTCGTAGGCATACGATAAAAATTTCGTACGAAAATGCGCTCGGTCTTAATGTAATGAATGGTCTTATAAAATCTTTCGTAAGGTATAAAATAATTCAATAATATTATGTCATTGGCAATAAATACTATAGATACAGTTTAATTCAATCATTTCAATATACAGACTGCCCCATGATCAAGCTCAATATTTGCGCGTCCGGCTTATGCATACAATTTAATACTTATCTATGGCCGGAATAGTGATGTTTTGTCATCGACAACAAACAAGGCCAAGGCGTGAACACGGGCATCGATGTGACATATCGATGTCGCCGAGTATCGACTACGTCGAGGACGTCACATCACTGGCCCGTTATCGATTCAAGCTTTCTGTTCAACCACATCGTCGACTTCAAAATCTTTTTCCCAGCTCTCATCCGAATTGGCACTTGCGTCATCTTTTACCTCTTTGTCACCGAAATAATCCTCGACAAGGTTATTTCCACATACGTCGGTTTTTACCGCCTTATTTGGCGAACGGCCATTTTTGTTTTTCTTGTCTACAGCCAGTTTGTTGTTCATTTTATCTGTGGTTTGGAGGTTGTCTGTGGTTGTTATTTTTTCTGGGTTATTGTTGATTACGTCTCGGAAGGATGGTTGTTTAGATAGTTTTTTGGACGCGATTTCTTTCTCGTATTCTTCAAGCAGGAGCGTTTGTTGTTCCTCGGTTAGTTCAACGTCATTTGCGAAGTCTTCTATACGGAATAATGTGTGTTATTTTTTAACGAAGTGTACATCTACAGTTTTCTAAATCAAACGAATTAATTTATAAATAATTTTATTAAAATACTAAATGTGAAACAAAATTAATTCTACCTACAATCTATACAAAGAAAAATCTAACATTGAACGTTAAAATATTTTTTTTTTGTTAGTAAATTAAACACTATCCATAAGTGGAATAACTTAAATCAATTACACATTTTTTTTCATTTTTCTCATATTTATTCGAGATATATTTTTTTTTGTTTTTTTAGTTTTTATTCAATATTGTGATAAAAATATTGGTAAGTTTTTTTTTTACTCGAGTTGTCTTTTTATATTTAATTTTTATTGATTAAACTAATAAAAAAATTGGTAAGACTAAATGAATACAACATGTTTTAAGACTGTTTGTTGTACTCACCGTCCTCCCAAGCGACGGCCGTGTCGATATCAGTGCTGTCATAATGTTTCTCCTCCTCCAAACCCGACAAAGTTTTTTTTGGACTTCTGTAAATAAAAAAAAAAACATTTTTACTATCAATAATAAGAAAGTTAAGTTTAAAGTTAGTTTTTTTTAAGTTTTCTCTAAGTTCACGAGTGTAGGTGGGACATGAAACTCTTATACTCAAAGTCAACTTCACCTGTACGTGAAGAACTTCACTCTGCAGATCAACGGACGAAATTTGGATCCCGTTGCGGGTTATTTTTCTACAGCTAAGCAGTAGTGTGTAAGCACTGTTGTGTTCCGGTATGAAGAGCATTGAAGCCAGTGATATTACTGGGCCATTATGAGACCTAAGTCTCGGGGTGACAAGCGCAGTGTAATGCGATGCAGCGCTTTGTAATTCAAAGTTCTGATTGGTGTTGCTTCTGTTTATGGACAGGAGCTTATGATCAGTCAAGCGATCAGCTTATTTCGTCATTCAGGTATAGAGACCCACTTGCTCATTACCCGGCCTATGCCATAATAAAAAAAAATATGATGGAAGATGTCTATAGGATATAATATATCATAAGTGATAACTGACTGTTGAACGGGCACGGGTGTCTGTAGCGGCAGATGTGCCAAAACTGGATCGTTTGATGGTTCCTCTACAGGTTGTTTGCGAGACGCGGCAGCCAGTCTGTCTTGTAGCAGAGCCACGCGGAATAAGTACCTGAAATTACATTATACCATAATGTACACCGTTATAAAGTATGTAACAAAAAACCTGATGGCCCTTTTTGGGTCGTGGAGATAGACATATAGAAAGCTTAATAAAAATAGTTAAATAAAAAAATATATACAATAGCGAGATATTATCCTTACAAGCTACCTGAGCTTAGAAAAAAGAACATATTTTAAAAATGTTATTAACATCTGAAAAATGATGAACAGCTGACTATGGTGACTATGGACTAAAAATATCGAATATGGTGAAATTAATTTACAATACTCTCTCTTCCTCTGTGCGTGTGGTTGATTGTATTTTTTTTGGTTAATTATAGCTTCGAATTTCCATGCATATAACCAATGATAAGTATTTAATTTAGTTTCTAGTATTTACAAGAACGATGAAACAGCAGTCAATTCATTTCAGTACGATGCTTCATAGATTATTTTCTCGAAGCGGATCGAACGACCAAGGTCGATCAATATACTTGGACAAAAATCACCTTTAAATGCACCAATTTCAATGATTCCATACCCTGTTCATCACAGTCAATGTTTATTGCACAAATTTACACCACTTTTATACAAGAACCACAATATTATACTGGTTTAGGAATTAATTAAATAAGGAGATCGACCGCACTGTCAGAACTCCCGCCAAAACTCCCGTTTGAACCTTGTTTTGTGTATACAATGAGCATATACTTTCTTATATCTACTGGTGCCACAGCTTTAATCGATATATCGATATTTTATACCTCAATATATCGATGTTTATTATTAAGTGTCGAAATCATAACATCAAAAACTATATTATTTTAAATAAGACGTCCTAAACGGTCGTCTTACAAGACGTTGTACGCAAGCAAACGTATAAATAGTCGTAGGTCGACATTTCCTCCTCGATTATTAACTTTTTATAAATATGTATTTGCAAAGATACTTCTAGCAGTTCCGATACGTTCAGCTATGGCTCTCATTATATTAAAGGAAGACTACTCGGTATTCTCAAAATTCTTTGCAAGATGAACTTATCGGTTTAAGCACTGTTTCGAGATAAGATTTCATTCCATTCCACTTACCGTTCCCAAAACTCGTCATGTGACACAGCATCAGGCACGAGCTTCTCATACTGCGCCTTGAGTATCGGGTTTGAGTCGAGTCTCCGCACGGCCGCTGTAGGCGTCAGTACACCGCCCTCTGTAGTCTCCAGACTCGCCAGCCAAGCCTCGAACTCCGGACTATACGCTGGCACTATGAACGTTGCGTCCACACGTTGTAAGGCTTCTAGTTCTTTCTGTAAAATACGAAATTAGTTAAATTGTTTTTTTTTTTAATTTAAATCAATTGACGTTAAAAAACCCTATTGTAAATAAAAAAACTAAATCCGTCTATAAATAAATAAGTTATAGGCCATTCAAATCTGGTGGAAGGGGTACTTGTCAAATGACAGACGACGCAAAATTTGACGTCATCGTACAAAATGGCCATTACGTGCCCGCGTGGGAGCGAGATAGTGATATGTCCCAACTACGGGCCTATCTTTGCTCATACCAATATTAATAATACCAGTATTTAATACTACTTCCTACTCTTACACCTGCCCCTATCCCACTCTCAGTGGGGTTGACGCAAGATGCTTTTTGACACAGGCTACAGAAAGATTTGGCTTGTAATTTTTACGATCGGCCGCATGCCTGACGTCAACGCCTCTAAAGAGAAAACACACAGACCCGAAATATATTTGTGGTTCACACAAACATTTGTCTCGGTGCGAGAATCGAACCCGCGGCTTCTCGCTTCACAGCCGGCTACTCGCCTACTGCGCCACGGAGGCCGTCTTTAAACTACTTGCTACTACTATTATAAATATGAAAGTTTGGATATTTGCGAGTTTATGAATTTGGGAGGTTGTTAGTCAATCCAATGCCCCTTAACGGCGTAATGGTTTTGGATGAAATTTGACACACAGGTAGACCATGACCTGGAATAGGACATAGAGTACTTTTTATCCCGGACAAGGCCGTTCGGAGCAAAAGCTAGTAATTTTAATATATTTACTTTGTATGTGGACAGCATTGTGGTGTCGCCCGAAGACAGTATCACTTCAGTGTCGTCTTCATCGTCGGGTTCAGGGTTCAATACTGTGCTAACTTGACCTGCAAATATAATATTATATGTGTACATTAGCTTTTATTTCCCATAGGGTCATTTCATTCACCATGTTCCCATAGGTAAAGATGGAACTGCAGGTGTGTGTGTGAGTATGCGTGCGTGTGTGTGAGTAAGTGTGTGTGTGCGTGCGTGCGTATGTGTGGTGTAGACATTGCAGTGAAAAAAATATGAATATTGTATTCTCACCTATAAAAGTACTAAGACTCTTCTTAACAACGTTAGCTGGAGATTCTGGTACATCCAACTGTAAAAAAAATGTTTAAATGTTAAAGGAACCTACTTTATGATAAATATTTAACACCCATTCATTACTGGTCATACGACACTGTACACAAAGAATAACATGGTAAAAAAGACTCGATAACTCACCTTAAACGTCTTGCCTATAACATTAGAAGTGGTGCTGAATACATGACTCGCTTCACTCTTCACCGCGCTGCCTATTTCATCCAGGTCCTTCTTCACCATAGTGTACACTTCAGCTGACTGTCAAATGAAAACATGCAGTTTAGAATAGGGTAGTTTCCTATATTGTATTTTATACATTATTTTATAAGTAACAGAAAATGATACGCAAAAGAAACCCTTTTATTTAAACATAATCAAAATTGGTTCAGAAATGTGCCCGCAGTTATGACTTTAAATGTTGGTATGAGGAAAAGTGGATGCGTAGTAGGGATATCTCACTATCTCGCTTGCACGAGTGCACCATAATGAACATTTTACACAGTGACGTCAAAATTTGCGTCGTCTGTCATTGGACAATTACGCCATCTACAGGATTTGAATGGCTTCTAACTTATTTATTTATGGTCCGATTTATAAAATTCTTTCTACAATACAACATATTTTGAGTAACGTAACTTATTGATTTAAATAATAAAACAAATCTAGTCAACTACCCTATTGTGTTTTTATTGTCTTGATAAGCACACGAGTCAGTAACCTGTCTGATGGTAAGTGGTCACCGCTGCTCATGGACATCAGCAATGCCAAGTTGCCTACTGCTGAAGGACTACTCTTTTTAAGGCTCGTTTAAAGAAGAACTTGTCATAGCGCTCGAGGAACACCGATGCAGGGAGCTCATTCTTGCACGTCCTAAGTATAAAAAAACGCTGGAAGCGTACCATGCTAGACGGGATTGTTCCTAACGAGATTTTTTACCACGAAGCTAAAATAAAGGTGCAGTCAACTCATAAAATACCTATTTGAAGCCCAGTTTTGTCAGTTTGCTGTCCGATCTCTTGTTCTATTAGAGTAGCACAGATAACCTTGAGCTTCATGTATGAAACAGATATCTGACCGGAGACAGTAAGATAGCGTAAAGTAGCAACTTTCTGCTGCGTTTCGTACGGTGAGTGAGATATCCGGAAGCTCAAATCCCCTCCCCTTCCCATTCCCTTAATTATCCCTTTCCTTTAAGGTCGGCAACGCGTCCATAATTCTTTTGATATTGTGGGCGTACGTATGGGCGGTGGAGATCACTTGCCATCAGGTGACCCACTTGCTCGTTAGCCGGCCTATGCTATAAAAAAGCTATACAAAGTAGAGTTTCAAAGGTATTTAAGTGTTAGCTTCCACCTTTACACTATCATCTTGGTTTCTAGTGAGTTATTATTATAAACGCAGAGATAGCTCAGCAGGGTGTGGCGTAGAGTACGGAATGCCGCGCCAAGATGAAAGAGCCCGTTCAAAACCACCTCCAAGAGCACGCACCTCTGACTTTTTTAAGTTACGTGTGTATTCATTGTTAATTATCGCCTTTAACGGTGAAGGAAACATCGTGAGGAAGCCTGCACAACTGAGTTCTCCACGAGAATATTAAAGGTATGTGAAGTCTACCAACCCGCATTAAGCCAGCGTGGTGGACTAAGGTCTAACCCCTGCTACTGTTTACTGCCTGGATAGGCAGACGAGCAAACGGGCCACCTGATGGTAAGTAGTCACCGCCGCCCATAGACTTCTGCAATGCCAGGGCACATCAAAGCCGCTGCCTACCGTCGAAGGATTTTATCGAGGTTTAATTTTTAATTTTAGATCCGACGTTCCGAAAGCTTTTCAGCCTTCGTGGTCACGGGAGTGACTGCGAGCCTAAATTTAAGACTAAAATTAAAAATTAAACTGCGATAAAATCCGCATAAACTAATTTTATTTCAATTATTATAGTGTTTAGATACTGCATTCGATTGGAATCTGAAATTATGATTCAAACTGGGAATATTTGAGACTTCGGCACATGGAATTCGGATTGTCATACAAACAGTACTGCGGATATTTTGGACTGAGATTTCTAGAAGTCAGATCGGATGCTTCATTTTTATTACACGAAATGGCGCATTGCGGATTGACAGAAAAAAAATGTTTTTTGTTTGCCTGAACGACGACACGAGCTTTCCTGATGGTAAGCGTCACACATGAACAAATAAAACAACCATTCAGAAACCTTAGAATTACAAAAAAATACTACACATCACTTCACGACGCTCATAATGCCTAGTAATTTCACTGGCTTCAATATTCTTCATACTGGACCACAACAGTGCTAACACACTTCTCTACGGCAACGAAAAAAACGAACGGAACGAACCCAGACGGTCATTCGCATACGAGAGACCTAGACCACATGGCAGTAGTTTTTGATCAATTTATTTATTTAATAGCAATACCATTAGGTAAAACACACTACTAACATAATATAAAAATCAAATAAGTAACAAATCATGCGCTTACCTTTTAAAGGTAAGGTAAGGTTTAAATTTACAGCTAACACAAAAAAATTACAATGTCATAATAACGTAATACCTAATAATTATTATAAATTATAAGATAAGTAAAGTACACACACACACATTAAAATAATACTATTTTTTAAATGAAATGAAATATGTGAACTAAATATTTTGAAAAACACATAACTTAATTTTATTTTTAAAGGGGCCAATCTTATTGCTTAAAATGTCAGCGTCAATACAAATCAAAATTAAATTAAATTAATCAAATGCAATAAAATTACACATCTGATTACACAATATACATGTCAAATTACATGTTTATTTACGATGTTTTTCTTCATTTTACACGACCGTCACTTAATCACTGAACAACAAAATCAAGGACGTGTATCTTTTAGTTTACAAGAGAACACACACTAGACCGTATCCCAGACCGATCGTAGACCAAACCTTATCTGACTCATAGTTTTATACAAATCGATGTGAAGTTCGCCAACGTCTGTTTACGAAGGTCGCAGACTAAATTGTTATGGGGTAAGTAGGGGCTGTTCCACACAGATTGGTGTTTTTATTTGGAATAGAGCCAAATCCTTGTCTTTGTAGCATTGTGGTTGTATTGATTAAATAAATAAATAAATACACCCAACAGTCACACACATAGTCCTGACCCCACACTAGGTAAACCTGTGTCGTGGGTATCAGGAACTACGAGGGACTTGCGGTCTCACAACACCCAGACCCGAGACCAATATTTGTGGTTCACACAAACATTTGTCTCAGTGTGGGAATCGAACCCACGGCCTCTCGCTTCGCAGCCGGCTACTCGCCCGCTGCGCTACGGAGGCTGTCAGGATTAGATTCATGAATAAACACTTCACAGTTCTATAAATACGTTGTAAAATAAATTATAAAAATACTCGTAAAAATATCTCTGTCTATCTGTGATATGTACAGTAAGTGCTTTTTTTTTAAATACATATTTTTATAGCATATGCCGGTAAACAAGCAAGTGGGTCACCTGGTGGTAAGTGATTTCCACTGCCCATGTACGCTCACAATACCAAAAGAATTATGGGTGGGGGATTTGGGCCTCCTGATATCTCACTCACCGTACGAAACGCAGCAGCAAAGTGATACTTTATGACGGTTTTCTACGAGACAGTGGTAACGAGCCGGCCCATTTATGCTGTAGACAAAAGTGGCTACAGCTTGGCTCTACTACTCAAGACCATTATACCTTTCATATACTTATACCATACATACGTACGCACTCACGCCTGTAATCCCCGAAGGGGTAGGCAGAGGTGTAACCAGTACACCCACATTTCGCCGAGCGTATCTCCGTCCCACGATGTGATAGGGGGCGAATCTATCGCCATACCGGGCACAAATCCCAGACTCCGGGCTAATATTGAGCATTTCGTAATAGAAAAACCCAATACCACTTTACCCAACCCGGGGATCGAACCCGAGACCTCAGCGTTAGCCTCAATCGTAACGCGTACGCATTACAACTGCGCCACCGAGGCAGTTTTAATACTTATACCAAATACCGCCAAATCGAGAATATTCATACAGTACGAGAAGGCGGACCTTGGCATTAAGCTGGGATAACACCAGGCAGAAAGAAATAATATATCACATTACTTGTATACAATAGTAAGCTGTAAATACCTTTAAAAGGTAAGCACATGATTTGTTACTTATTTGATTTTTATATTATGTTAATAGTGTGTATTACCTAATGGTATTGCTATTAAATAAATAAATACATAGAGACAGCACTAAAACTGTATTACACAGGTTTTTTGTATTAGCTTGAATGATGAGAGGAGCAGGTTGCTCGCCTGGTGGTAAGCACCACGCCTGCCCATAAACAGAAGCAACGCCACACAAAACTTTGAATCACAAAGCATTGCATGGAACTGGACTGCGCTCGTCACCCCAAGATATAAGTTAATAAGTCTCATGATGTCCAGTAATTTCATTGGCTTCAATGTCCTTCAATCCGGAACATATTTTACTTGGCGGCAGAAATAGACAAAGCGGTGGTACCAACCCACACGGCCTCTCGCATACGATGGACCTAGCATTACATTCTAAGCGTAGACAATTCATACACAGACATCGCAACCCGAATTCAAATTGACAAATTCGGTCAATGATACGGAGGCCAATTCTCGTAATTTTAAATGTTCAAAATATCATTCCGATCTAGTCTCAGCGTCAAGAAAGTTGCAAATGGCATTCTCTTAAACCAATAATCAACGTCAAATGTGAACATAGATCGTAATGAGATTGAATTTATAATAAAAGTTGACTGAAGCCAAAACGGTATAATGCTACTGCTAATGCTAGGTGCATTTTACGTTGATTATTGGTTTAAGAGAATGCCATTTGCAACTTTCTTGACGCTGAGACTAGATCGGAATGATATTTTGAACATTTAAAATTACGAGAATTGGCCTCCAGTTAGCAAAACTAGAGCGAAATCAAAATAACTGCTCTATATGCATGCCGGGAAATTTTGGACCGTACTGACTACTATAGGTCATTGCCTTCAACTGTACCTGAAACAGAATGATTCATGCAAATGTTCGTTAAACATAGGTACCTACTGACAAACATCAAATATTTACAAGGTGGTAGGTCTCTCGTATGCGGGAGGCCGTCTGGGTTGGTACCACCACCGCTTTGTTTATTTCTGCCGCCAAGCATAGTGTGTAAGCACTGTTGTGTTCCGGTTTGAAGGACATTGAAGCCAGTGAAATTACTGGGCATTATGAGGCGTAACAACTTATGTGCCGGGATGACGAGCGCAGGGCAATGCCATGCAGTGTTTTATAATTCAGTTTGCTGTTGGCCGGCCTATGCTATAAAAAAACACAAATTACAAGTCCTACCTCAGAATTCAACCCAGGAGTCCAATTCTCGTAATTTTAATTGTTCAAAATATTATTCCGATCTAGTCTCAGCGTCAAGAAAGTGACAAATGGCATTCTCTTAAACCAATGACCCAATGAACCAATGAGGCGGGCGGTTTGAAAAATTGGACACTAAGTCGGCCAGTCGGATCTCATAATATCCATTAGCATGTTACGCCGACCCCACTACGAGTGGTATAAAGCAGGTGGAAGAAGAAGTATAGTAATAGTAAGTTTCAAAAAAGGCTTTGCTATGACGAGACGAATAGGTCGCTCGCCTGATGGTATTCGCCACGCCTGCCCATAAACAGTAGCAAGACCACACATAAGTTTGAATTATAAAGAACCTACTGCATGGCATTGCAGCGCGCTCATTATCCCGATACAAGACTTTAATGTATACTACTAGACAAGCTGCGTGGTACATAGATATTGCGCCACTAAGTTACGGTCAAACCGTTGACCGTAACTTAATATTACAATATCGCTTACTCTCTACTTACTTACTCTTAAATCAATGTTTGCCAAACGGTTCCCTTGGATCAGTCATCGTGTCGTCTATAACTCTATAATAAAACTCTGTGATATAAAAGACCGTACAATTAAGGAAGCTAAGCATAAAATCAGGATTTTACTCCTCAACCTCGACTATGAAGAGTCTGAAAATATGATTTGCCCGCAATTTACCGCAATAAAACATCTCCCACAGCGCAAAGTACAGAAATCGTACTCACTCACTCATAAATCCTAACTCACTCTCACACACTTACCCACTTTCTCACTTTTAAACTCTACTCATACACAAACACATTATCTCACACACAAACCCACACTCTCACACATAACCCCACACTCTCACACATAAACCCACACTCAACATAAACCCACACTCTCGCACACAACCCCACACACTCTCACACATAAACCCACACTCTCACATAAATCCCACGCTCAAACACAAACCCACACTCACGGAAATCCACACTTTCACACACCCCTCGCTCTCGTACACACCCCCACATTACCCCCAGACACACACACACACACACACACACACACACTCACACACTCACACACATAAACACACACTCAAGCATAAACGCACACAAGCTCTTTGACTTCACTCACGCTATCAAATGTTTTCATTATTTTAATTGGTTTCTCAAGACACAGGCTCCGCCTAATTTGAGAACCCCTGGTAAATGTTTTTGTATCTTTCTCTATTTAAATAAAGATTTTTTCATTTTCATTTTCATTTTCTCAACTAGAACCCCTCTCGCGTTCCCTGTCTGTAAGCTGTTAACTCCCGCGTTATGTGCCGCAATTTTACTTCTAAACAGCCCGTCTAGTAGTATACATTAAAGTGTTTGGAACCAAGTTTTGACATTGCCGTCATGCTTTATCAATGAACGTATTTATATCTAGCCAACAAATATAGACCTCACCTAATTCTCATATTACGTATAATACCGTAACTTAGTGGTGAAACTCCTACGCACCGCGCATCCATACATTGAAGTCTTTGGCCTTAACCAAGGAATAATTTGTAGTAAACCTTAATGGACGGTTAGACTTTCCTTCAATATTTAGGAATGAATGATACTTTTATTTGCAAGAAAGTGGTTACATGGGAATGTTAGCATATTTCATATAAATAGAATCGCACACTGTCATTCTTGAAGTGCAAATATTAATATTACTTATAAATAAAAAAAAAACATAAATTTAACTAATTGCAATTCAGAATATGCATGCTTTGTTTAACGCCTATTAAAAATGTTTTATGTCAAAGTTGGTCTATGTCAATATTTCTATCATTAAAAAATTTATAATTTTTCTTATTTTTAATAGTTACCTACCTATAGGGTTGTTAAGCAATAATTATTTTTAATAAATCGATTTCGATGCGGACGTCACGACTCACGACCTGGTAATGAGAAAAACCCGTATATTCGTTCCGTTTGACCTATCATTTATATTGGGTACATGAACTTGTTTCTAAATATTGACACTGTTTTAAAACTAGTATGTGATCCTTTTATATTTTTGACAAGTTATAGATATTATACAGCAGCCTCCGTGGCGCAGCGGGCGAGTAGCCGGTTGCGAAGCGTGAGGCCGTGGGTTCGATTCCCGCACCTTGACAAATGTTTGTCTGATCCACAAATATTTGTCTCGGGTCTGGGTGATGTGGGTTGGCATGGCAAGTCCCTCGTAGTTCCTGATACCCACGATACAGGTTTAACCTAGTGTGGGGTCAGGACTATGTGTGTGACTGTTGGGTGTATTTATTTATTTATTATAATGTCGTGTGCCTTAAAACCGATGTCGTCGCTTAGCTAACAATACTGTGCAACTTGAAAATTGGCCATGTCATATTGTCATTGGATAAATTGTTTTTGCCGCGTATCCAATAAATTTACACAAAAAAATAATTTAACCCTACAAAGCATGTTATTCAAATCACGCAACTCATTGGTTACGTATACATAACACAATATGTTCTTAAAAAAAACAGATATTTGTCTCTCCTGAAAACTAAGCCAATTTAACTTGTTGTACTGTTAGCTAAGCAACGATATGGTTCTGATTCAGGGCCTACATTTTTTTATTGCCCAGACAGACATTACTGGGTGGTAGGCCCCTCGTATGGGAGAGGCCGTCTGGATTGGTACCATCGGTTTGTCTATATCTGCTGCCAAGTAGCAGTGTTTAAGCACTGTTGTTTCGGTTTGAAGGACATTGAAGCCACTGAATTTACTAGGCATTATGATTTAACAATTTAGGCTTAGGCCCAAATTCCCCTCCCCTTCCCAATTCCTTAATTTATCCCTTTTCTTTAAGGTCGGAAACGTTGGGTTTTTCGACACACACATTTCGGATAAATTATTTCTATCCCATGATGTGATAGGGGGCAAACCTCTCGCCATACCGGGTACAGTTCCAGACTCCGGGTTTCATACTAAGCATTTCGTGGTAGAAAAACCCAATATGACTTTTACCGGGGATGGAACCAGAGACCTCAGCACAGCAGTTGTACCACGAGCGCATTACAACTGCGCCATAGAGGCAGTCATCGAGGGTTATTTTATTTTTAGGAAAAATCATCTAGTTAGGGTCTGCGAGATTTCCGGAAGCCCAATAATGATTATGTTTGATTTGTGGAATATTTATGGGCACCGATAATCCCTCGTCAACTTATGTTTGCCCTCCTTTTTATAAAAGACTAGTAAATCCAAACCCACAACTGGCACGTTTACGTTTGTATGAGGTGCGGGCAAATCAAATTATCAATTACATCTAAATTAACATTACAGACTTGGAAACTGGGACGCGTGTCAGTAATTCGACTGGGTCAGGTCGCGAGAATTTAGTTATTACGCGTTTTATGTTGTACCGGCTTTTACTCGCTTCAATATCCGAGTGGACATCTCAGTAGAATTATAATGCTGTCTGTTGGTTGGAATTTTGTATGAAACTTTTTTAACACTATCGATATACGGAATAATAACAATACATACGCACTCACGCCTGTAATCCCCGAAGGGGTAGGCAGAGGTGTAACCAGTACACCCACATTTCGCCGAGCGCATCTCCGTCCTACGATGTGATAGGGGGCGAGCCCATCGCCATACCGGGTACAAAACCCAGACTCCGGGCAGATACTGAGCATTTCGTAATAGAAAAACCCAATACCACTTTATCCGACCCGGGGATCGAACCCGAGACCTCAATCGTAACGCGTACGCATTACAACTGCGCCACCGAGGCAGGAATAATAACAATGAAAACTGTAAATATTGCTTCTAGAGTTATGTAACGTCCAAAATGACTAATCTCAGAAAAAAATGGCTTTGACATTTAAATAACTTTAGAAGCAATATTTATAGTTTCATTGTTATTATTCCGTATTTGTGATCATGTGCAAAATCATTTTAATCCATATTTAATCGAAGGATTGAGCTGCGACTTTCAAAAAACCGAAATTATATTGAATTTCACGGGCTAGTGCTGACATTCGACCTTAACGGCTGAATGTATTTGGACAAAATTTGTCATACAGGTAGACCAAGACACGAATAGAACATACTTTTATAACTACACAATACATTTACGCGGGCGGAGCCGCGGGTAACAGGTAGCGTGCATATATAACAAAACTAGAATATCGTCGTTGATATTGCAATTCATTCTATATCATATTTTATAATTTTTAATTTTGTTGTCGAATCGGAGTTAATCTAATTTTAAACGAGTCCGTAAAATAAATAAATACATTTATGTATTTAACAAGCGTATTAAAACACTATTGTCGCAACCCGATAGTTTCTACATATATGTGTTATTCGCCTCTCCTGTAAAGTGTGCCAAAACTGACATAAAATGTATTGCAATATCAACGACGATATGACAAAGTATCATAAGAAATTGTCTATTATTTTCTCATCAGCAGATTCTTAAGATAGGTGGACTGGAAATAATTATAACATATTATATTATATCAAGAATTCTTTCTATTTTATTTTTAAGTATTCATGTTTCGTCTCTATCATTTTATGTAACATACGACCTAAGATTGAAAGTGACATAAATATTCAGATTCTTAAGATAGGTGATACTAGTAATAATTATTAACATACTATATTATATAAAGAATCCTTTCTGTAACATTTTTAAGTATTCATGTTTCGTCACTATCATTTTATGTAACATACGACCTAAGATTGAAAGTGACATAAATATTCAGATTCTTAAGATAGGTGATACTAGTAATAATTATTAACATACTATATTATATAAAGAATCCTTTCTGTAACAGTTTTAAGTATTCATGTTTCGTCTCTATCATTTTATGTAACATACGACCTAAGATTGAAAGTGACATAAATATTCAGATTCTTAAGATAGGTGATACTAGTAATAATTATTAACATACTATATTATATAAAGAATCCTTTCTGTAACATTTTTAAGTATTCATGTTTCGTCACTATCATTTTATGTAACATACGACCTAAGATTGAAAGTGACATAAATATTCAGATTCTTAAGATAGGTGATACTAGTAATAATTATTAACATACTATATTATATAAAGAATCCTTTCTGTAACATTTTTAAGTATTCATGTTTCGTCTCTATCATTTTATGTAACATACGACCTAAGATTGAAAGTGACATAAATATTCAGATTCTTAAGATAGGTGATACTAGTAATAATTATTAACATACTATATTATATAAAGAATCCTTTCTGTAACATTTTTAAGTATTCATGTTTCGTCTCTATCATTTTATGTAACATACGACCTAAGATTGAAAGTGACATAAATATTCAGATTCTTAAGATAGGTGATACTAGTAATAATTATTAACATACTATATTATATAAAGAATCCTTTCTGTAACATTTTTAAGTATTCATGTTTCGTCTCTATCATTTTATGTAACATACGACCTAAGATTGAAAGTGACATAAATATTCAGATTCTTAAGATAGGTGATACTAGTAATAATTATTAACATACTATATTATATAAAGAATCCTTTCTGTAACATTTTTAAGTATTCATGTTTCGTCTCTATCATTTTATGTAACATACGACCTAAGATTGAAAGTGACATAAATATTCAGATTCTTAAGATAGGTGATACTAGTAATAATTATTAACATACTATATTATATAAAGAATCCTTTCTGTAACATTTTTAAGTATTCATGTTTCGTCTCTATCATTTTATGTAACATACGACCTAAGATTGAAAGTGACATAAATATTCAGATTCTTAAGATAGGTGATACTAGTAATAATTATTAACATACTATATTATATAAAGAATCCTTTCTGTAACATTTTTAAGTATTCATGTTTCGTCTCTATCATTTTATGTAACATACGACCTAAGATTGAAAGTGACATAAATATTCAGATTCTTAAGATAGGTGATACTAGTAATAATTATTAACATACTATATTATATAAAGAATCCTTTCTGTAACATTTTTAAGTATTCATGTTTCGTCACTATCATTTTATGTAACATACGACCTAAGATTGAAAGTGACATAAATATTCAGATTCTTAAGATAGGTGATACTAGTAATAATTATTAACATACTATATGTTTAGGCGTCAACCATTATTTCGTAATTTATCTTGTATTTATTGTAATAGCGAATAATTAAATTGTTAGTATTATTTGTCTATGATTACCCCGAGCCATCTAGTGGCAACATTTAGAAATTTTGTAACGTGTCGATGTTTCCTTGTCGGCCATTTTGGAAGAACACTTGCTTCCTCGTACTGTTACCAATAACACGCATTTTTTTACAAAAAGGGTATTTTCATTCATTCCAACATACACAAATTCAAAGGTTAGCTCAAGCCCCAACATTGGTCCTTCGTTGCCGAATATTCATTTGGACCTTCGTCGGCGAATATTCATCGGAGCAGCGTCAGAAATCTGGAGATTCGTCACTGCATCGGCGTGGGAACTTCGCCCCGTATCAACACGGATCCACACACGCCTCAGAAGACGGTCAGATCCATCCTTTCTCTTCCCCTATTTCATCGCTTGTGCTAATATCGTGTTATTTCCTGGTTATAGGTTCAACCACCGTGAGTCGCTCTGGGTCATCACGTCTCGAGTGGTAACTGTAAGTACGTAACTTGCTTTATATCAGGCCATTGCGATGAGTGACGACGAAAATAAAATCGTGGGGAAGCATTTGTCAGTTCCCAAATCACCTTTAAGGGACCGTAGTCCAACGAGTGCGGGTGATTTGAGAAAAATGAGGGGTTCGTTAAAAAGTCGGTTAACTTCATTTGAAAAGTATATTAGTAAATCAGAAGATCTTTCATTAACTAATGTTCAAAAGGCAGAAATAAACTTACGAATACAATCTGCCAAGGTAATATTAGAAGATTATTATAATATTCAAAATAAATTAGACAAATTAACCGATGAGACTGAATTAAGTTTAAATTGTGAGTATAGAGAATCATTCGAAAATCAGTATTTTACAATAATGGCTTCTGCAACATGTTTAGTAAGTGATAACATTGGTGACGATTCTCAGTGTTCGAAAACGGGAAAATCTAAAAATAAACGTTCAAAATTGCCAGACGTTAAGTTACCTGACTTCGACGGTAGTTATGACAAGTGGCTAGAATATAAAAACTCATTTATAAGAATGATACACACACGCGATGACCTAGATGAAACTGATAAATTTCAGTACCTCAAATCTTCGCTTAGTGGTTCAGCCCTTCGAGTTATAAGTTCATTAGAGTTTACACCTTCTAACTACTCACACGCATGGGAACTACTTGTACAGAGATTTCATAACAGTCGCTTATTAGTACATAACCACGTAAAATCTTTGTTTACTGCACCATCGCTTACCAAAGAATGTTCTGAACAAATTAGAAATCTTATAGACACTGTATTAAGGAATTTGCGATCTCTAAAAACCTTGGAGGAGCCTACAGACATGTGGGATACCTTAATTATATATTTAATAAGGTCTAAGCTCGATCAAATTACCAAGCGCGAATGGGAAGACCATAAAAGGTCACTGAAACTTATTTCCAATACAGGTTCTAAGTGTAATAAAATTAAACTAGAAGACTTATTAGATTTTCTCAGAAGTAAGGCGGATACTCTCGAAACAATACATTACAATAATACAAAACCTCATCACACTAAATCCACTTCAGATCACAAAAAACATCAAACACATAGTTTCGTTTCTACACGCAACACTAAAACGAATAAGTTTGAGAAACCTAAACAAGTATGTGTGATTTGCAACAGCAATCATGCATTGTACGCTTGTATCAGTTTTCTTAATTTAACAGTCGAAGATAGGATTAAACTTGTAGAAGTTAAAAATCTTTGCCCAAACTGTTTACGTGCAGGTCATACAGTCGTTAACTGTTTATACGGACCTTGCAAGCAGTGCGGGGAAAAACATAACAGTTTAATTCATATTAAAGGCAATAGCGTAAACACATGTACAACTATAGATACCCGAGTGGCTAGCGCATCGCCGCCGCATGAGCGAAATAACAAACCGGTTCCTGCGAACGAGTCGGCGATGCGTTCTACGTCACAGTTATATACTAGTACATTTCATTCAAATAACGACACCGGAGTGTCTGCATTAAATCGAGTTATTTTGGCTACCGCTTTAGTGGATGTCGCGGATAATAACAACACGTATCATACAGTTCGCGCCCTGCTCGATAACGGGAGTCAACATTGTTTCATTTCTGAAAGTTTAACAAAACAGTTAAACGTTTCAGTTATACAGTCCGCTGTTCGAGTCTCGGGTGTGGGACATTCGGTCACACAGTCGAGTCAATCATGCGATATAAACATACGCTCTAAGTTAAACGATTATACCACGAATATTCGTTGTATTGTTTTGCCGGAAATTACGGGTAGTATTCCGACAAATAATATTAATTGCAATTCAATTAATATACCAAAAAACATACGTCTTGCAGATCCCTCTTTCCATATACCATCAAATATTGATATATTAATCGGAGCGGACAGGTTTTGGGATTTATTAGATGAAGGCCGTTTCAAATTACCGTGTGGGCCATATTTACAAAATTCCAAAATGGGTTGGTTACTGTCCGGTCCCATTGATGCGAAGAATTTACGAATTGATCAGGTTGTCTGTAATATTTCTCAAACATTAGACAATCAATTGAGGAAATTTTGGGAGCTGGAGGAAATACGTTTTGATAATGATACCTTCACTGCAGATGAGCGTCAGTGTGAGGATACATTTATACGTACCACTAAACGTGACGATAACGGTAGGTTTTCGGTTCGAATCCCGTTAAAGGAACCTCCTAGCACGCTTGGTGATTCTTACGAAATGGCTAAAAGTCGGTTCTTAGCCTTAGAACGTAAATTACATAAAATGCCTAATTTCAAAAATATGTATTGCGAATTCATGCGAGAATACATTGAATTGGGTCATATGAAACTTTTACATAGATATGATTCACCTAACTATTTCCTTCCACATCATGGAGTGTGGAGAAATAGTAGTACGACTACTAAATTACGCGTAGTGTTTGACGCCAGCGCCGTCACGACGTCAAACAAATCGTTGAATGACATACAGCTGGTCGGACCAGCATTGCAAAATGATATTTTTTCTATTCTGTTACGGTTTAGACAGTATAGGTACGTAGCATGTGCCGACGTAGAGAAAATGTTTAGGCAGATATTAATACATAATGATCACCGAAATTTACAACTTATATTGTGGAGAGAAAACTCATCCGATTCACTAGACATTTATCAACTTAATACAGTTACATATGGCACTGCATCCGCACCATATTTAAGCATGCGTTGTATCCGTCAATTAGCCGAAGATACAAGTGATGACGTCATAGCTACAGTGATAAGAGATGATTTCTATGTAGACGATTTAATCACAGGTCATGATAACTTCGAGTCATTGTTGAGTATTTGTGAAAAAACGTCCCAAGTATTAAAATCGGGTTGTTTCCCATTACGCAAGTGGACTTTCAATCATGACTCAACAACTCACATCCAAAAACGGTTATCAATAGACGAACATTGTCAAAGTAAAACCCTTGGTTTGGGTTGGTCAAATGTCAGTGACGAGTTTCATTTTACTACAGAGTTAGAAAATACCGTTACAGTCACTAAACGAATTATTCTCTCTATAATATCTCAGATATATGATCCGTTAGGCCTTTTATCCCCAACCATAATAATTGCAAAGATAATTCTGCAACAATTATGGTTACAAAAAATCGATTGGGATGATCCTGTACCTAAGGATATTTTAATGAGGTGGAATCGTTTTATTATTACTATTTCAGAAGTTCTAAAACTATTACGAATTCCTCGTTACGTCATGAGTGAATGTTCACGGAGAATTGAACTTCATATTTTCGCAGACGCCTCACAGGACGCATACGGCGCCTGTGCTTATGTGAAAACGTATGGAGAATCAGCACAATTTACTGTTAAATTATTGTGTTCCAAAAGTAAAGTCGCCCCAGTAAAAACAATTACTATTCCGCGGCTCGAATTGTGTGCGGCACTTGTGGGTGCAAAATTATATAAAAAAATTGTAAAATCATTAAGATTGCAAATTAATGAAACATACTTTTGGACAGACTCGACCATAGTATTAGGTTGGATTAGGATGTCTCCCCGTATGTTAAAAACGTTTGTACAAAATCGTGTCATACAAATTAACGAATTAACAGGTGATGCTTTATGGTGTCACGTAAATGGCAAGGATAACCCGGCGGATTACGTTTCACGGGGTCTTTATTTAGACGAATTACATAAATGCGATACATGGTGGTACGGGCCAGAGTTTTTACGTAATATTGAGTTAAATTACATAACGGATATAAATTTAGATACTTCTTTATTGCCTGAAATAAAATCACAGTCTCATATTACAATAAATGATAATTCAAGTACTGAATTATTTTATTTCAATAGATTTTCTTCGTTCAATCGAATGAGACGCACTGGTGCTTATATATTGCGTTTTATATATAACTCGCGGACGAGGAGTAAACAACTTCGTAAAACCGGTTTGTTATCTATAGATGAACTGAACCAATCAGAGCTAGTTCTAACGCGTCTCGCTCAGGTGCAGTCATTTGGAAATAATTATATTACATTAGTACAACGTCGTTCGGGCAAATTGACAGGACTTAATCTTTTTGTAGACGATAACGATATTCTGAGAGTTGGTGGTAGATTAAATAATTCAAGTTTCGATTATGATAAGAAGCATCCAGTGTTATTATGCAGTAAACATAGATTTACAGTGTTGTTATTTAGTTCGGAACATAAACGTTTATTACACGCGGGACCTCAGCTTCTTCTGTCGAATATTCGTGAGTGTTGGTGGCCATTGGGCGGTAGAAACCTAGCCAGGAAAACTGTCCATCAATGTGTTATGTGTACCCGGCTGAAAGGTGTTACTTTAAAGCCTATTATGGGAAATTTACCGGCTAAACGACTTGAAGCGAGTTTTCCATTTAAATATACGGGTGTGGATTATGCTGGCCCTGTCATGATTTTAACCCGAAAGGGCAGAGGAGCTAAACTAGTGAAAGGTTACATTTGTTTATTTATTTGCTTTTGTACCCGTGCGATGCATTTAGAACTCGTCACTAGTTTATCAACCAATGATTATTTGCTTGCATTAAAGAGATTTATATCTCGACGTGGTAAGCCAGCAGAGATAATTTCTGACAATGGTAGGAATTTCGTAGGTGCCGAAAGGCAATTTTTAACATTTTTAACTGAGAACTCTAAATACATATTTGAATACGCTACAGATAAAGGGATAAAATTTAGCTTCGCTCCCCCTTACTCTCCTCATTTCAATGGTTTGTGTGAAGCGGGCGTTAAATCCTGCAAGTACCACTTGAGACGTGTCATAGGAAACGCTAGTCTAACCTACGAGGAGTTCAGCACGGTATTGGCACAAGTCGAAGCCGTCCTGAATTCCCGTCCTATATCCGTTTTATCCACAGATCCTGACGACATGCTCCCTCTCACACCAGCTCACTTCCTGATCGGCCGTCCTCTGACTGCGCCCATGCAAGCAGATGTATCTGACACTCCGAGTCACACACTGCCCCGTTACGACCGCATCGAGCAGCTGAGACAGCATTTTTGGCAGCGATGGGCAAAAGAATATGTATCAGAGCTCCAGAGTAGATCGAAGTGGAAATCCAACATAAGCGAGATTGAAGTCGGTACGGTGGTACTCGTTAAAGAAGACAACGTTCCCCCATTAACATGGAGACTAGCTTGCGTTTCAGAAGTATATCCCGGAAAGGACGGCGTGTCAAGAGTGGCAGATCTTCGCACAGCATCAGGCGTTATACGGCGTTCCTTCTCGAAGATATGTCCACTGCCTGTATCATCTGAGTGATGTCTACGCGTCGCGCAACTCAAGCATACAAGACTTCACGTTGGAGCCTGCGGCATCCAAGGCCGGGGCCATGTTTAGGCGTCAACCATTATTTCGTAATTTATCTTGTATTTATTGTAATAGCGAATAATTAAATTGTTAGTATTATTTGTCTATGATTACCCCGAGCCATCTAGTGGCAACATTTAGAAATTTTGTAACGTGTCGATGTTTCCTTGTCGGCCATTTTGGAAGAACACTTGCTTCCTCGTACTGTTACCAATAACACGCATTTTTTTACAAAAAGGGTATTTTCATTCATTCCAACATACACAAATTCAAAGGTTAGCTCAAGCCCCAACACTATATTATATAAAGAATCCTTTCTGTAACATTTTTAAGTATTCATGTTTCGTCTCTATCATTTTAAATAACATACGACCTAAGATTGAAAGTGACATAAATATCCAGATTCTTAAGATAGGTGATACTAGTAATAATTATTAACATAAAATATTATATAAAGAATCCTTTCTATAACATTTTTAAGTATTCAAGTTTCGTCTCTATCATTTTAAATAACATACGACCTAAGATTGAAAGTGACATAAATATTCTATAGCTAAGATGCTGTAAACATGTTATTTTTATTAAAGATATAATCTGCTAATAATTTGATATTATGGATAAAAATAAACGACACCATTTGCTGATATCAAATAAGATAAGTTTTCAAAGACTATCAAAACAAGATACATGACATGTTTTTTTTTTACTGCCTGTATAGGCAGTCGAGCAAACGGGCCACCTGATGGTAAGTAGTCACCGCCGCCCATAGACTTCTGCAATGCCAGGGCACAGCAAAGCCGCTGCCTATACTAATTTATAAATATTGGCCTAATTTCCATCTACGAAAGATGAGTCGCGTCAGTTAGGTTGCGAATCAGTCACGTACTTTCGCGCATGAATAAAGAGACCTATTCGAAAGTGACAGCATCAGCCACTTTTTTTTTATAATACTATTTTTGTATGCAATTTATGACTGCGTCGGTGGCGCAGTTGTAATGTGTACGTGTTACGACTGAGGCAGACGCCGAGGTCTCGGGTTCGATCCCCCAAGTCAGATAAAGGCACTAAGAAATAACATAGGTACAATAGGGTATTTGACTCCATTATTTTTATTACTTTACTCATTATGTTACGTTCCCCAATATCTATTATTGAAAGCATTATATAAATCAAGTAAAAAATAAAAAACGTTAGAAGGTATTTAAATCTGCTGGAAGGGGTAATTGTCACATGACGGAAAAAGGCTGCACTACATGTCGTGTGACGTCACAAGACAGGTCACGCCATTAGTGGTGCATACGTGCGAGAGAGATAGTGAAACTTTCCCACTACGCATCAAGCTTTGCTCATACCTATATTTTAAACATGAACTGTCACCTCATTTTTTACTCAATTTTAATTTTGTTTTCGCAAAACAGTTTCTTTTTCGTATTACTGTCGGGCGCATATTAACTAATGTATAAAATAAGACATAGTCAAATACCCTATTAAAGCTAAGTGACGTTTCAGAATCTAGCAGTAAATGTATCTAAAATAAAAACTCCATAATGACTTGGCTATTTTTTTTATCTTAACTTATAATATTAATAGTAGGGTATCTATGAGATAAGATATGCCGGGATCTTTATATTATTGTACTGCTATAAAACAACATTGGAAATGCCTCCCTGACGCAGTGGGTCAGTAGCTGGTTGGGAAACGAGAGGCCGCGGGTTGGTTTCCCACACCTAGACAAACGCTTTTCTGATTCACAAATATTTGTCTCTGGTCTGGATGTTGTGGGACCGCAAGTCCCTCGGAGTTCCTGATACTCACGATACAGGTTTACCTAGTGTAGGTATCGTGTGCGAGAATCGAACCGACAGCCTCACGTTTCGCAACCGGCTACTCGCCCACTACGCCACTGAGGCTGTTAAACTCACAAGTCACAAACATCCAAATTTTCACATTTATAATAGTAATAAGTTTACCTTGCTCTTAGCAGATGTCAGCCATGTGTCCCACCAGTTGCCAGACTGTCTGTCTTCGCTGCGAGGTGTGCTGCTCATCTCACTGGGACTTGACTCAGAAGATCTTAAAATTAAATAAGACATTTTTTTATTTATAAATATTAATATATAAGTATTGTATAATTTATCATAACTATGAGAAATTTTCTCACAACACCGGATAAAATATTATATTGCTATTTTAATACTTGACATTAGCGAAATCATCAAAAATCAATCATGTAAAAAATAGAATAGAATATATGGTTTGTAATTTTAGGATACTAGTTTTTGCTCACGGCTCCATCTGCGTGAAAGGCCTTTTTCAGGATAAAAAGCCTATGTCATAATCCTAGTCATTGTCTACCTGTGTGCCAAATTTCATTCAAAACCATTCAACCGTTAAGGTGTGATTGACTAACAAAATATCCAAATTCACAAACATCCAAACTCTCACATCTGTAATAGTAGTAGTAGTAGTACTCCTACTACTATTATGGTTATGAAAAGGTGTTTTTCTTGGTTTGAGACAGATAATGAACATATAATAATTTTAAACTCTAAGTTTGAAACTATCCGATAATTATGTGATAATTTTAAATTCTAGTACCTATTTTAAAAATTCATATATTTTCTCAACTCAAATATGTTCGCAATACTAACATATGCCACACCAGCCGATCATACACAATGGGTACTTCAATCTAAGTATATAAATATTGTAATAGGGACATAAATGACAACACTTGAAAGGTTAGTCAGGCGAGCAACCTTCTTGTTGTTCAAACTATTACATAGGATTCCATACTAAAACAACCACCTTTGCCACTTCTATCTATTCTGTCTATGACTATCATTTTAAATATAAGAACTATGGGGCAACCATATTTGATCTTTATATAATAATTAGTATTAAATACAAATAAACTTTAAATCAATTTAGTATAACAGAACAAGTCTAATAACAGGTATAAAGTTTTGCAGATACAAAATTTAAATAACCAGTTTATGACATTTAGGCCACAGATATATAAAAAAAATACATATGTGTGGCCCAAGAAAAGTTTAGTATAATTGGCCATTATTCGCAGTTGTTTTTAAATTTAGAATTAGTCGCGTAATGTTGGCAATTGATAACAAATAAAAGACCAACATTTTACATTATGTAGAAGTTTTGACCAAGTTATACCTTTTAAAAAATAAAGTTGAAATTATTTCTGTTGTAATGATGGTACCTATGATCTATGATGATTAGACCTGACCAGAATCTTTACACTTATTTGACATTGTACAGTTACTATTACGAGTAACATGTACTTTGTCGTTAGTGCGGAAATACTTTACATCTTAAATTGTAATGACCTCAATCACTTCATTAAGGAAATTAGGTTAAAATTAACATGAGAAATGCGTGAATAAGTAAACAAAAAGAATACTGTTTACAAATCGCGCATGGACTATCAATTCTTTATGCAATCTCGAAATCTCGTTTAGGCGATGCTGATACAATTATGTCGAGATTAAGGTACTTACTTTTCCGCCATCACGTTGTTTGCCCAATAAAATTAATACACTGAGTACATGGATCACTGCACATATATTGTAATTAAGAAATTGTTATTGTTTTTACACTGAATTTAGATAAAACTTTGACATAATTTTGTTTGCGTTGACATAAGGTTACCGTTTCGTTTCACGTTACGTATTGTATTTTTGTGTACATGTTACATCAACAATATTTTAATTTAGTATTTTTGTGTAATCAGATAATTAATTTTATTTAATACGATGCCAATATTACGATTACTTACAATTTATTTTAAATATGTAGTGTGAAATAGAATTATTTATAACCATTCTCTTATTTGGTCTGTGCATTGTAGCATATTATATCCGCTTCTCTTTACTAGATGGCGGTAGCCGGTAGTATTCCACAAAGCGCTTATTGTAATGTGTTGATAGAGATCGGTAGAGATACGTCTAAATAGATATTAAAGTTCGATTTAATTCTTTTTATATTATTTAAAGACATTTAGGTATGTTTATAAGTTATCTAGTTCGGAATGTATTTGTTTAAAAAATATATTCTATTTATGTTTCTATCAAATAAATCGGTACCATCATGATTTTTATTATTTTAATTTCCTGGGATTCTACTATTAAAATTTTGACGTTCCATAGAGGGCTGGATAACAGACTCTGGTTTAGAAGATTGGTTCCACAATAGGCAAACCGCAAAACATTTTTTATAATAATAATAATAATACACAAAAGTATTACATTATTCCGTAAAACTTACGCAAGTACCAGTAGTAGAGCTGGCTTGAGGTTACTTTTAGGATGGAGCGAGACCTAAATATATTTTGCTTCTTGCCTCGTAATATTTAGTAGGTATAGTTTGGAATACATGGAATAGCGCGATGCCTGAAGCTGTCGCTCCGTTCGCCATAAGGTAGAGCCGTGTCTATTGATTACATTTGCTTCAAATAGCAATGTGTACCCACAGCCTATCTGAATATTTACTGCTAGGTGTTTGCTTGGTTCTTTAATAAAGAATTTTAGAGGCTTGTATTATCGTTGTTAGTTACCTATCTGCGATGTCTTTGTTAGGTGTAGCTATCAATTTGTGATATTATAACTTAAGATACATATTTTAGTAAGCACAATATTGACTTTGTGTACATAACAGGTACATAGGTTCGTTGCCGTTATGCTTGTATTCCCAAAGAGGTATACGAAGGCGCAATGAATACGTCCACTACTTATTTCCATCTCATGCTGTGATAGAGGGGGAACCTACCGCCATATCAGACATACCCATAACCCATTAATTTATAACACAGGCATAACGTTTAAGTCTGTGGGCATAACATTCGTTATTTTTAAAATTCTGACGTGCGCAAGGGAATTTTTCTCACGGTTCTAACTGCAACAAGAATTAAAAAATTAGCATCTTTTAACTAATTATATTAATTTGGTCTTACAAAATATTAATTTGGTACGCTGAGGGCGAGTATCAGCTGAATCTTGTTTCGCGGATTATTCAATAAGGCATTGAGGTAATTTTTATAAATAAATACGAGCGCTTAGTACGAGTAACAGAGATGTCTGTGCTATGATATAGACTGTATTTGTTTTGAGTACAGTCGGGTATAGAGGTGTTTAGGCATTTTATGAAGTAACTTGGCAAGTGTTGATATTGACTGGGTATTTTATATAACTTGCTCACGGTTCCACCCGCGTGAACGGCCTTTACCGGGATAAAAAGTAGCCTATGTCCTAACCTAGGTCATGGTCTACCTGTGTGCCAAATTTCACCAAAAACTGTTCAGCTTAAAGGCGTGATTGACTAACAAACATCCAAAATTATAAACTCGCAAACATCCAAACTTTCACCTTTATAATAGTAGTAAGAAGTGATATAGTAAAAATGAAGATTATGTTGTAGGTAATAGTTATTTACTGCTTGTTTACACTCTTTTATTATTTTCTCTTTTATTCGTCATGCTTATAGAGGCCACGCATGCTAATCCAATACGTAGACATCATATCGATAATTGCTTATTAATATAAATTGAGCTGCTCTAAATATAAAAATCCTTTTTTATCTTAATAATAGTTATAAACTAGTTTTGATGAGCTGCTCTAAATATAAAAATCCTTTTTTATCTTAATAATAGTTATAAAGTAGTTTTGAAAAAAGCAACGCTGGAGTTTCTTAACCGATCGTCTTTAGGGAAATAGCCTTCTGAACGGGCAATAGACTTTTGATGGAATCTAAATAATGTTTATTATTTATAGGATTCAATAAATATATATTTTTTTTACTTCTAAAAATCATCCCTAGAGTGCTAATAGTCACCGAGTAAAATTGCTGTGACATACGGATGGGCATGACGTAATTAAAAGGGTTCCGTTTTTTGCCAATCGGTTTCGGAATCCTAATAAGGGTTAAGTTTTTGTCATTTGGCTACGGCACTCTAAAAATATACACTTTAATTATTCACTTTGCCTCAACGCTTTTAAAACGTTAAATAAAATGTACTAAAATTTTACAGTATATTTTGAGCACGAGAATACCAACACACCCACTGTTGGTTTTCGATCAAAGATTCGGTGCAGCTTTCTTCATATTATTAATAAGTGCTTGCGAACGATGCTGTAACGGCCTGGGCTCGCACAGGCTGATGTCTTTCTTAATTTAAAATTTCTTTTTTTGTTGTGGAATGTAAAGATCGCCATTTTATTCAGCCACATACGCTTTTTAATCATATTGTGTCCTAAATATTAAGTCAATGGAATATCTAGGATTTATTATAATTTTGTGATTGAACATTTTGTAAATAAAATATAGAATAATCTGTCAAAATTAGAAGTTGACCTATTGATAGTTGGAGTAAAGCGCTACTCATCTCGTCAACTTAGGCCCGGAAAGTCAAAAATGTTTGCATATTCGCAGTAAATCCTAAAAAACGAAAATTGCTGACATGCATAATTTGAATCGTCGTATTATAGATTCTGGCCTGTTTCCCATGGGACCAAAAACTTTAATGTATAGGTACTACTAGGGCTGTATAGAAGTAAAATTGCATCACATAATGCTTGACATCTCATAGACAGGGAGCGCGAAAGGGGTTCTAGTTGAAAGTAAGCCAGATGGTAATATTGAGTTACGGGCAATTGACCGTAACTTAGTGGCGCAAATTTTATGTACCGTTCAGCTTGTCTAGTAGTATAAACAACAAATCCTCTTTAATCTTTCTTTCCTTACTTGAAGGCAAAGACGCTCCTACGGCTTCTTCTTTGAAGCTGCCAAATTAGCCAAAATAGATTCATCTTTTGTGAATATTCTTTGTAAAATAGATTTTAAACAATTACAGGATAATAATTATAATTAAATGTTTTTTTTATTACCTTGAATGACAAGACAAACAGGTCGCTCACCTGATGGTAAGCGCCACGCATGCCCATAAACAGAAACAACACCACACAGAAATTTGAATTACAAAGCACTGCATGGCATTGTACTACGCTCGTTACCCTGAGATATAAGATATGCGGTCTCATAATCCCCAGTAATTTGACTGGCTTTAATGTCCTTCAAACCGGAACACACCAGTGCTTACACACTGTTGCTGGGCATAAATAGACTAAGTGGTGGTATCAACCTAGACCGCCTCTCGCACACGAGGGAGCTACCTAGTAAATATATTCAATTAGTTACATCCACCGCTGTATAAGAGTCTCCGAAGGCGCACTATTGACCTCTATCTTGGACCATAGATTGCTTTTCTAATGTGTCTATGCTTGGACTTATCGCTCCCAACCCACGCCCACACTAAGTTTGGCAAGTCGTGGTTTCCTAGTAAGAGTAGATGAACGTTTACATTACGGCCTTTATAAATGCTTTTACTAAACTATCATAAGTTTATTTTGAAACATTTATTTCTTGTAAAGGTTGACCGTAAATCGTTACTTTTTGGAGTACCTAGGTATTTTATTAATCCAGGCTCGGCATTACGGCACTGCATTTGATGATAAGTACAGTTTATTTTTATTAGCTTGAATGACGAGACGAGCAAGTCGCTCGCCTGATGGTAAGCGCCACGCCTGCCCATAAACAGAAGCAATACTACACAGAACTATGAATTACAAAGTACTACATGGCATTGGACAGTATGAATATAATATCGATTGTCTCAAGACTTTAGAATCTTTTGAGAATGATTCTTTATAAGAATTTCGAAGGTGTGTGAATCTGCAACATTTAGGCCGGCAAGGTAGACTAAGGCCACACCCCTCTCATTCGTATAGTATGATTAAAAAAAACCAGGGTTGATATTAATATAAAAATATTTTAAGTACATCCTGTGCACCCAACATCTGAATGGATAATCCTTATGGCTGTAATAATAATACGGGTATGATCGACGGGCCTTCAAAGTTCATCGCTCAATCAGTGCAAGCCCGAGGCGATGACGTCACGCGCGTGATCCACCCCGCCTGCCGCGAGATGGCGCTGATCGCAGCGCAACCCTCACGATGCACCGTGTGTGGCGGGCTTTAGGTTAATGAACTGTTTAATTTAAAAAAATATTCGTTTTATGTAAATTATTTAATTATTAGCAGCCTTAGTGGTAACCAGCTGTGAAATGGGAGGCTACAGGTTCGATCTTTGCATCGAGATATTTGTTTGATCCATAAATATTTGAATTGTTCTGGGTGTCGTTAGATGCTTGTAATTTTTGATACTCGACATCTCTATAAATGTAATAAAACAGAAGAGTAACTATTTTTGCTGTTGAAGAGTGCCCAGTATGGGATGAAGAACGCAGCATTCTCAAAAATTTCTTCGGTTAGAGATTCAGATGGATGTGATAGCTGCCATGATCGGTTGACAGAGATCATGACGTGCAATGATTTGCTTCCGCTACATGATGATGATCGAAAAAACAAAACTCACCGAATCACCGATCAAAACTAGCCGTATTGGAAACCGCCCCCTTTTGTGAAGTCGGTTAAATACAGACAGTGTCAACATCAATATACATTTTTGAGAGGTAGGTAATTACTAATAAAATTTAGACTTTTTTTATGGAATAATAAGATTTTTTTTTTAAATTCTATTCCGTTTTATACACCCAACAGCCACGCACATAGTCCTGACCCCACATTAAGTTAACCTGTATCGTGGGTATCAAGAACTATGCGGGACTTGCGGTCCCACAACAACCAGATCCGAAACAAATCCCTGTGGGTCACATAAACATTCGTCTCGGTGCGGGAATCGAACCTACTACTACTACTACTACCACTACTGCTACTCGCCCACTGCGCCACGGAGGCTGTCAAATATTTTACTTCGATTCTTCAGCAAAACACAACTATATATACCCACCTGCCCTCAGTGCAATAATTTTACAGACGCTACATTACTTCTAAATACTATTCCTTGCCTTAGCTAAAATGTTTTCTTATTAATATTAAAGGTTGATAAGATTGATTGACCGATGAATCATAAAGTTTTCTAATAACAATTTGCAGATCAGGCAAGGTTACCGTTTGCGAAATATCCGATGCATTATAATAACGTTTCATTGCGTCGGCCGATCGTTTTATTGATTGGCCGGAAAAATCGTGCTCATAATACTGGGGTGGATATGATTTCAATCAATGTTTTTCTTTCTTTCTCCCTGGAGTTATCCTTAAGGCGAAATATGCCTCAAATTTGACGATTCGTCCTCACAAATATACAAAACTAGACCTTTGAAAAGGCTTAATTAACATTATTTTTTATGTATAATAATTGTTCACAAAATTATTTAGTTAGTATTTTTTTTAAATAATAAAGCAAAGTACATATTGGAAGCGCGCACGCCGAGTATGCTAGCATTACAATGGCAACTTCGCTACCATTTCTCCTTAATGCCATCATCTGATTTCCTACTTAGGCGCTTCCACTTTCTCATAAACAGTTTTAACTATAATTATTTTTAAGTAAGCCATATAACATAGTGTATCATAAATATACAATTCTACCCCCACCTCGTGGGATACATAATGTGAAACTTAAATTAATTACACAAAAAAAGATTAACCACTTAGAATATTAACTATGTATAAATTAGCGTTTTTGTAGTCAGTGTTAGAATTTTTGAATACGTATTAAAAAAAATGGAATATAATCTGAATTTATATCCAGAGACACATAATAATATAGACATAGAGGACTCTAGTGCGTGTTGCCACAACCTATGCTTAACTTTAGTTACGAAACCTAGTTCATATGTGCATAAATTACGGATACTAATGTAAAAGCTTCGAATGTGCTCTAACAAATAAATATTTTGTTTAATTATGGGCTTCGCATTATAACGCATTTCGCCACCGACAAGTGCATAATATATTTTCAAGTCTTCATAACAACGATAAAACACCAATGTGGCCAATTTAAAAGACTTATCAATGTTTTGGTGTCACTTCTTTCCATTACATACTATGTTTCATAGACGATTTTCTCCAAGCGGATCGAACGACTAAAGTTGATCAATACGCTTGGTTAAAAATCATCTAAATTCATATGTTTCAATGTTTCCATACACTCTTCATTACCGTCAATGTTCATTGCATAAACCTAAACTACATTTATACAATAAACACAACATTCAACTAGTTTAGGAAATAATTAAAATAAGAGATTAACCGATTTGCTTCGATTTTTGTTAGTATCCTGGTATCGAGTAAATGTCCCATTATGTAATCTTAAACTATTCATCCTAGTCAATATTTATTTATAATTTTTAATATTTTTTAAAGTCCTATAATAGCCCGAGCTATGGTCGCCCTAGCCACCGTGGGCGAAGCGTGGGTGCGCAGGCGCATCTCTATGTGATGCACATTAAATTTGATTGTTTCTGCAACCTGCGCACCGCTGTACTATATTATAGAACCTCATTCCTATCGTATTTAACAGATTCAAATTAATAACAAGGATACAGTGAAAGGGTGCCCTTCATTGTGTGGGTGTTTAATTATCTCTTACCTACCTATTGACTTTCCTACGTTATATGTATATTAACTGTGAATGATTGTATGTTTTAACGATGAAGGGAATATTGTGAGGAAACTTGCATACCTTTGAAGTTCTCCATAAGAATTTCGAAGGTATGTGAGGTCTGCTATCGCGAATAGGGTAGTTTCCTATATTGAATTTTATACATTATTTTATAAGCAACAGAAAATGATACGCAAAAGAAACCCTTTTATTAAAACACAATCAAAATTGGTTCAAAAATGTGCCCGCAGTTATGACTTTAAATGTTGGTATGAGGAAAAGTGGGCGCGTAGTAGGGATATCTCACTATCTCGCTTGCACGCGTGCACTATAATGAACATTTTACACAGTGACGTCAAAGGTTGCATCGTCTGTCATTTGACAATTACCCCTTCTACAGTATTTGAATGGCTTCTAACTTATTTATTTTTGGTCCGATTTATAAAATTCTTTCTGCAATAGATTTTGAGTAACATAACTTATTGATTTAAATAATAAAAAAATCTAGTCAACTACCCTATTATGACAGCGTAGTGGATTAAAAAAAATACATATTGTTAACATATTACATATTACTAACACTAGTCTGTAAGAACATTGTTACTAACAAAACGGACACCTTGGTCTGAAATAAAGTCTTTATTATTATTGTTATTATGTATGTCATACCATAATCTCGGGACTACAGAGTCCCGGGCCTTTGGAAGGCGTGCGTGGGGCCGAAGCCAACACGTAGAGGTCCGTTAGACAATTTTAATTTAATAAGGTGATGTGACACCGCCCGACGGCTATCCTTGTATACACTATCATAGATACATAATACAAAGGATAATGTGTCTATGACACTATAGAAGTGTATCCAAGGACAGCCCTCGGTTGGTGTAGGACTATTATAGGGATGGGCAAAAATAAATATCTACTATTAGAGGTGAAGTGTTGATGGATTGGATAACCGGGCCTATGGGAAGGACTATGGCACCTGCCTGACCTATGTTAAAACATGGATAAAATAGGCAGGTGGTGACTCGCCAACTCAGGTAGATGGGCTCCCTAAAATAGTCACTAGAAAAAGCGACAAGGGAGCAACACCCAGATGAGTGGCTAAAGGGTGGAGAGGTGTCACTGGGCTTTAAACAACAATAATTTGCGCCGATAGGGTCCCATCACGTTGCCCACTCACCACTTACGTTTCACATCCACCCTTCGAGCATGAAGCTCTCGCGACTCCACTCTGACCGGCCGGTGAAGTCAAGCCAGAGGTGGGGGACCTATTCCTCATCAGTGTTCACTCCAGCCGGCCAGTGAAGGCGAGCCAGAGATGAAGAACAGGAGCCTCCCCTGGGAGCACTCGAGTACGTAGGGTCGTTATTCCCCAACAGCTCGCCACAAGCTGCCCTGCGGGCTTATTATTATTATTATTAAGGCCTAATCCCTCCTATTCGGTAGAGGAGCATGGAGTTAGCAGTGGGATATATATAATATAGGCCTAGTATTACCTACTTATTTGTTAATTAATTTCTTGATAGTATCTTCATGGCAGTATATATAGTCGATAGTGGTGTTATTGTTATTTAAAGCCATCCTCTCCTGTATGTGGTACACTCTGCTGTATAACGGACGAGGAAATGTCGAAACTTGGTTCGTGTGCAGGTTGTTGCGTTCAGACGGCGGGTTGCTCCACAGAATACGAAACTCATATATATATATCTTAAGAGTACTAATTCAAGATTAACCACATCGTGACATTTAGGCCGCGTTTGAAAATTAACTTTCAGTAACAGTACTGTCTTATATATCCAGTATTGACAGCCATACTGGATATTATTCTATATTACTTTCCAGAGGAATAGGGATGCAAAACATGTCACCGTTATGTTGGCCATTGGTTACTTTTTACACATAGAGGCAGCACTGTTAATTAGTTACCATCAGTAAAACCGGATTCTGGTTTCCAGTAAAACCAGCATTAGTACAGCTGATGATACTGTTATTCAAATTCCGAACGCAGCCTAAAAATCTATCGGAATGAATAAAATAAAATTGTAAACAAAATATAAAAACGTCAGTGTTATGTCATGAGAAATACATCCTTTTAACATCCATGGAAATAACTGAGAAACAATTGCGATCTTCTGTCGTCATTGTATCAGGAGCGCAGAGCGGCGGCACGGCGCGGCGGTCGCAAAGAATGCTGTCGTCGGATTTATGTGCGCGCGGCCACGCGATGACAGCGGCCTCGGCCACTTCTCTACGCGCTATGTGCGCCTGGTACATATCGGCGTTCGAATCTTAATTCGATATATTTAATAAGCATAAAAATGAGTCTAAACAATAGTAATAATATTCGTCTATTATTATATGTTAACGTCCCCTCCCCCCCCTAATTAGTTGTCCACGAATGTTTTTAAACAATGTCATGTTCATTCATCATAAGCATTTTTAAGTTCGATTTGATATTCTAGCCATAGCACTGTTTACTCTGGTTATGGTGTCATTGTCTGTACCTCTGTATTTACTGATACGATGACAGCCTCGATTATTATAAATACTGAGATATTACAAATCCTAAATATTATTTTGCCTGTATTTAGAGTGCATAATAACCTACTATTTAATAAACGATAATGAGTGACATAACTAGACCTATTAATAAGTTTAATAATGTAACATTTTGTGTTATCGTCGCGTCGGGTCGTTAGTACCTAATAAATGTTTTAATCAAATTGGGGGAAAAATATTGAGAGCAGGGATCACTGATACTCGTAACTCTATGAAATCAGTACGTCCACGTCACTTCTGAAATAGAGTGAAACAGAATTTAATAATATCATGATCGCTTTCAAAATGTTTAGCAGTTTCAAAGTTACGTCGCGTAGTTAAATACCTACCTACTGACTCCACTTTTTTGGTCAATGAATTTTTGGCTTTGCTACTACTCTATTGTTAGAACTCTTTGGTTTTGTTAACACATGACTTGTATGAAGTATTTATGGCAATGCATATTTTGTAAACGGAAAAGCAGTCTTTTGATGACAAATAGCACAATACCAATACAAAATCTTAATGGAATTGTGAAAAAGTAATGAGATGTACAAAAATTTAAGAAAAAATATATATTTTTCATGCTCTTATTTCTTATTTTTTATATCAAGCACATACGAGTATAAACACGGATCGTATTTTCATATTAGGTTGGGCTACGTTCATTTTATGGCAGGCCGCAGCGGCTGCCGGGAGCTGCCACAAACAGCGTATTTATGCTAAAAGGCCGGCCGGCGAGCCCTTAATAAACAAATGACACGAGCTCCGATTTAAGACCCACCGTCGCAATTATTTCACTATTTTCGACGCGCTTCGGTTGATGCTTTTCTTATTTTAAATATGGCGGTTAGAAGACTGCTTTTATGCCTACCCGACTTACCCGAAGAAAGGTTATGTTTTTGATTGGTATACAATGAGTATTTGTGAGGAAAATGTAAGTTAAAATAAGTTTTAACAGAACTTCGAAACCGACTTCAAAATAAAAAAAATGACATCAGATCTTAACCAAATTTATATGGCACCACATCGAAGCTAAATTGATTTTTTCAAACAAAATCGGTCCGCAAGTGGCGGAGAAACCGATGTACATACATAAAAAAGCAAAAAAAAAAAAACGTGCTGTATTGAGAACCTCCTCCTTTTTTGAAGTCGGTTAGAAAAGACATGGGTTTTCGTGTTCCGCGACTTACGTATTACAAAAAAACACTGTTCAGTGAAATTAAATTGTAATAAAAGCAACCTGCTCATGACCCTTAAATTTTATCGAAATTTCAATATGGCAGCTACTGGATACGATCATTTAAAATGATAAATTGCCCTCTCCATCACCGGACGACTCGTCAAAATGAACTTATTTGTCAAACTTAGATCATTTCGTACGATAAAGAAAACAGGAAATTGAAATTTGTATCACTGGCCGAAAATCGGGCGGGTCCGCCATCTTGGGATGAGTCTAATCGCCATGAGTCGTGATTTGAATATCTAACTCTTTATTCGTAAATTGCTTTTTTAAGTTATTTTTTTATTTCTTCACATCCACTTGACGGATACGTTGTCAGGAAATGAGCGTAGCAGTTATTTGTAAAAGAAAAAATATTGTGCATTATTGGATGGTTTTATTGTATCTTTTTGAGTCAAGCAAAGAAGTTATAAGGTTTCCTAAGGTTTCATAGCTAAGTTTTTACTTTGGGTAGATGATTTACGTGCTCTTTAGAGCATTTATTAGGTATAACATGAACTCAGATAAGTCCTTAGAATAACTACTAAGTATAGAAACTTAGGCCCGTATTATAGAACAATGATGAGCTCTAATGAGCTCATTGCTAAGTGTCGACTTCAGTACAGGTGATTAGTCTATTTTTGGCGCTAAACAAAATGTATGAAACACATTTTGCCAATTTACAAATTACTATTTTTTTTAGAATGTACTTTTCACACTTAGCAAATTTTCAGCTTACAATTGTGAGTATGCGTTGTTTGGACATCTATCTTCTGTAAGTAGTTATTATAAGGAGATGTCAATACTGTTGAAAATTTCTGGATTTATCAATAGTAACCGATAATGGATAAAAGTTTTTACTGTTTTGGAAAGGGGTAGGTATTATATGGGTATTAGTCACTATTGTAACCATCAAAATGTCATAATTAATGGTCAACTACGCCATGTGGCTGATAGATACAAAATGCAATCTTGTGTAGGTATATTAATCGATACCTAGTGAAATAAAAAAAAAATACAAAACTGATACCATTTCACGAACCCAGGAGACTGCATGGTCAAAAATAGGAAAAAATCTCGGTACGTGATTTCTATCTTCAATAGTATCTAAGCTACGGTTCGTATGTCGATATTATTCATTTGCCAATTAATTATTAGGAAAACAATTTATTTTATATTAACTTTAATCACAGACAAATTATAACCACTAATTAATTTGGTTATTATTTTTAACTGTATGTTTACCAATAATGCCTAACACAATAACTATCACCAAATCATTTTTTAATAGCTATACAAATATGTTGCCGATTTTGCAAATATCCAGTAGGAAGTATCCTAATTCCTACTACTATTGTAAATGTGAAAGTTTGGATGTTTGTTAGTCAATCATGCATTAAAGCTGAATTGTTTTTGATGAAATTTGACACACAGTTAGACCATGATCTGGATTAGGATATAGACGAGTTTGTATCCCGGAATTCTTATCTTCACGAGGTGGTAGGGCCCTCGTATGCGAGAGGCGGCCTGGGTTGGTACCACTTTGTCTATTTCTGTCGCCAAGCATTAGTGTAAGTGTTGTTGTTTCGGTTTGAAAGTTATTGAAGCCAGTGAATCTACTCGGCATTATGAGTGAAATTACTGGGCATTATAGGACTTAACATCTTGTCTCTCGGGGTGACCAGCGCAGTCCAATGCCAGACAGTACTTTGTAATTCAAAGTTCTGTGGGGTGTTGCTTCTGTTTATGTGCAGTCGTGGCGTTTACCATCAGTCGAGCAACTTGCATTGAAGGTAATAAATAATAAAAAAGTGGTAAATTAACATAATATATCCATTTATTTATTTTAAGGATTACTTTAATTAGAGCTTAAAGGAATAAAGTAGCTATATTTTTATGGAAATTTATTTAAATCTAAAGTAGCTTAATTTATTTATATGTTTAAAGGCTTAAAGTGTATTTTTATGAGTCCGTAGAAGCAAAACTCATTCGCTGGTCACTTGACTAAAGCAAACTAAAACGAAAATATGTATTTTTACTTAGTCCGGTTTTAGTTGAAAGTTAATTTTCAACAAAGTTAACTAAAATTATAACAATGCATTATTACAATCACATTATTTATTAAACGAATGTATATTAAAATGAGAATGAATATTAAATATGAATAGCGTTCCATTAATTACTTCGAAACCTATGAATGTTAGCCATAAAACAGAAACTAGTGCTACGCGCCGCTTCGTTTGTAGATGACATCGGGTATTTTCGTAGACGTAGATTCGGCTGCGCTCGGCGGCGCTCGGGCGCTCGGTTACTTTCGGCTGCACAGGCGCACCGCGCAAATCTGGCGAGAGGCGCCACTGGCGAATCGGTGGTCGCGCGGGTATTCAATTGTTTTCTGATCGGCGCTAAATGGCTGTTCGTTGGGATTATTATAGTTATAAATACAGACAAATTTTTTGCTTGTTTGACACTAGTTAAGTTCGTTTGATACATGTAAGACAATTTTTTGATTAAACAATTTTTATGCTTAATTTAGTTTTTATCCGCCCCTATTTCTCTGTTGTAATACGTACTGTCGTTGTGGAGTAATGTGGTGTAAAAGGTGGTATCCGGCAAAGGGCAGGCAGGACTACGCCATTTGATACATAGTCCACCTTTTGCCGATTATGTGCAGTGTTGGGTTTCACAGTAGATGTGAGTGACTGTAATGGGTAAATGTATGTGTGCAAAATATGAGGTGTAATTACAAACATATGTAGGTTTTTAAGAAGACAAGTTGTTGCAATGTAAGTAGATAGAAATAGAGACTCCAAAAATGTTTAATTTAGTTAAAGCAATGGCGAAGCTTGCTTGCCGTCGTAGGTTGTGAGTGTCAAACGGCAGGTTGCCTTATATAATACCAAATACCGTCAAAACTTGGGTACGAGAGGGCGGACCCTGGTAACACCAGACAGAAAGAAGAGGTAGTTAACAACAAAATGGCCTTAATTGTATGTTGAATGCTATCAAGTTTAATTGAATCTTATTTAATTGTTTATTTCTTTCTCTTTCACTTTTATATATGAAATGGATACTTGGTCAAAAGAATTGTAACTACCTAATAATTTTGAAATTAGGACCATTAAATCACAGAAACAATCAGTGATGGAACAGTTAAAAGCAGGTCTTAGTTTCATCAATTCTGTATCTTATTCTCGACGTATGAAACCTTGCCTATATAGAACCGAAGCCTCCGACCTACTTTAACATCTACATCATAGCTATCTACACCAGTAGGCAAATCACTCAATGGCGGTGGTCGGAAGGTCAGTTGATGACGAGATAATGACGTCACGACACAACGTTTGTTACCTACACGAACGTCTATTTCTTCTGGTGTACAAGCCCAGTCTAAATGATCACCGTTGAGCGTTAGATAATCAGATGTTATATTCTTAATACCATCAAATTTCTCATATATAGGATTAGGGTACAAAAAGTATGCACCAACTTTGCGTACACTTTGAACATTAGCCATGTCGAAGCCATATTCAAGTACTAAAGGTCTCTCAGGGTCTATTTGAACGTCAGTATAAAGTTTAGGAGACTTGCATTTGAGCTCAGTATCAAAATGACCATCATGGCAGACAGCCGTGAATGACCTATTATTGTAATACACTCGTATACGCGGGAACTCTATTCCCCGGAAATTCCGACCTAATACTCTGATGTTCATCCCACCTGAGGGAGTTCCTTTAGGTTGCTTTTGCCTCGATGAAAGCCCAGAACTTGCGGATAAGATAATAGGATCTTCTACATATTCAAATGTATCATTCTCTAAAACTCTTACGGTATTATCGAAGTGCACCCGCAAACGACAATTTTTAGGTTCATGCGATGGCCTAGTTTTGCAGACGATTATCCAAGGTTCAGTTTCCTCAATGTCACATGGTATATCGTCAATATAAACTTTTATATTACTACCTGCGTTAAGATTTTCCCCTCTGATTCGTAACGAACTGCCCCCTGATTGTGGACCGTATTTCGGGTCAATAGAGTGGATTTCTGGATCTACATAGGAGTAAGTGACGTTGGATATTCCATTATATTCAGCTACGCGAACAACGACGTGACCTTCTTGTATACCGCCTAGGAAACTGCCTGTTCTACATACTATCTGTTTAGTCTTAACATACAGTTCTGGAATTGGCTCACATGTTATTCCTGCTACAAAGACTTCTTTAATATCTGATATACTGCGTCCAAGATTAATGCCTGTGATAGTGATATTAGTACCTCCTTCCCAAGGTCCCGAATGTGGCTTAAAAAAGTGAATTTTGGGATCAGGACATACGCGATTCTGGCTCAACCAATCATTCGGATAGCTACATTTGTCTTGTAATATACATTTGTCAATACCATGACACCATCCGCATTGATATTTCTCTGACATTGTAAGACACGTACCACAGTCTTTTGCTAAATTACAACGATAAATGACTATGTGAATATTATCTAGATTATCGAGCGTTTTCGAGCCACCGGCCCATAAAACGTTAAATGAAGCCGTGACGTAAGGAGCTGGTGAAGTGTACGTAAATTTAAACCCATCGCAATAAATGGTATCAGCAAGGAGTTGAGCGTTCACACGAAACTTTTGACCTTCTATAATAAATTCACACAAAAATCTAGACTGTATAACAAATGATCCCATTACATGTGCAGTCACCGAGATAGCTTTTGTGATGCCTGAATGTACCAAGATTTCATTGGTGTCAGTTTTGGATTGGAATGACAAACAAGAGCCAGTAGTTTGATTGCTAGAACTATTGCCGGTTACTAATATATCGTTGCGGCAATATGTCGCACCATCTTGCGTGCATATACCACCTTCAACGCACCAGTCACAAAGATTGGATGTTCTGGAACATTCTGTACAAGAGGTGTATGAGCTGCAGTCAACGAATGTGAAATCGGTCCAGGCCAAATCAGTTTCTGGAGTTGTACGCACGTAGAGTTTCGCCTTCAGTCGATGGTGACCGTCAGGTGTTTGTGGAAGCGAATTGATGGGTGGTGATTCACAATCCATACCGTATGATTGCCTTGTGGCAAGAGTAGTAATAGTACGATCTAAAACTCTAAACACACAGTCAAACTTTACATTATCAACAGGCAGATTGTCAATAAATAAGTTTAATGTTGCAGTCTTTGCCCGTCCCAACTGATGTGGCTTTACTTGAGTAATGACGGCGCAGGTATCGTTGCGATACGGCGATAAATTTTGGCGCCAATCTAAAGGTTCTGTGGTACAGTCAGATTGAGTGCTGCACTTTGTCTCTGAAGGACACCATCCACAATAAGGATCCTTTGCTTCGAGACAGGTTGCACAAGATTGATGTATACTACACTCTTGGACTTTCACTTTAGATAATTTACGCTCCGTCATTACGTACAAATGCGAGTTTTTATTGTTGAAGACTATGTCTTTGATCGGGGAGCCCGGGTCTATGATGATGTCACTATATTCGGAGTTGCTGGTACCGTCCATGAGGATCTTCTTGAGGTGTCCTTGCACAGTCCCCACGAACCCTACTGTATAATAACTCGTAGCTGGCACCGCCACTGCTGTTACTCTATCACTGAAAATCGCTACTGGCCCCGCTTCCACAGCATCTTCACCTCCTAAAGGAGTATTAACGTCTAGCCCACAGAAAGCTTCATTAATTTTCAACTTTGTAGTAATACATGGAGAGGATGGTGATATAAAATCTAATCCTCGAGCGCCATACCCACTGAAGCAAGACTGAATATTTTGTGTAAACTTACGACGGATATCTTTGAGGGAGTAGACGCAGAGTGCAGAATTGTCAGATGGTTTACTCGAGTTTTTGGTCTCACTCAGACTGAAAGCGGCGAACAGAACATCTTGTTGAGCGTTTATCCCCAAATTATTGGCGAGCATTGGACCCGCTTTCCCCACAAATGCTGTTTGAGCGAGGTTATAATCATTACCTTCTCCTCTACATGTTATAGGAATCTCGGTGTATGAGTAATAGTTCTCATCGTCATGACACACGCGTACCAACTTGCTGTAGTAAGTGCCAGAACCCACCCTCTTCAATTGCGTCGTCAAAAAGTAACTAAATCCTTCGGAACTAAATCCGTAAACGTAGTTTATGGGATACTGCTCACGTGATAGTGAATTGATGAAAATTTTGGTTCCAATCTGTTCCATGTTAAATAGACGACTATCATCTAGGGAACGGCTAATCACTGCAGGCAATACGAAGTCATGTGGCTTGGGGGTATAGGTAGCTCCAACGTACAATACTTGTTTCTTCGCAGGTCCTTCGGCTATAAACGTCACCGTAGATGCTTCTCTATTGTTTGGCACGACTGGTTTTTGCACCTCACTTACTTGGGAAATGTTGTTAAGGTTCCGTACTGAGCAAAAACCTTGCGCAGATCCGCATGAGATGAGACGATTGGCCACGTAATCAATCAATAAGGCCTTGTTCACATTGTCTGTGAGCTTGCTATCGAGGCTTGTGACTACCGATTGTTCGACTTCCAGATCTGCCGACAGCTGGAAGATCTTGTTTACCGCTCCGATGTATACGCGGCCTGTTCTGCTGTCTACAGCGAGGTGGTTGAATGAGCTCCTCGACGCATCGGTAAAGGCTGGTTGGTTAGCTTGCACGGCAACGTATGGTATTAACAACAACATGTACAAGATATTGGGACGGAAGCAAAAGTCTGGCATAATGCCGCTTTTGAGCCGCTGGTTGGCTCCCATATACCTTTCTTCTAACTTTTGGTTGATATACGTACCAGCGCGGATCCTGTTTCTACTTCTCAATTAATTTTAAATAAACGCACGTGTAAACTAGTGAGCTGCGAGCTTCTGAGTGATCGAAGTGTTTTTGAGACATGGTGTTGACTTGCGCTGACCTTTATTAATGATAATGTCAGTATCAATTTATTATTCACAAGTATTACCCTGCGACTCCGGCTGCTTGGTTCACTTTATTTTTGGAGAAATTATATTTACTGTGATGAAAGAGCAATTTCGTTAGACTTATGTACTATAATAGACTTTATGATATTATTATATCTAAACCCTGAAATACATTTGTAGAATTTACACGCAATTGGATTTACAATGATATTACTAACCTAAACAACATTGTAAGATGCTGTAAATGTCATTTAATTACGTAAGCTGAAACATTATGTCAGATCTAAAAGTTCGTCCTGGTGTAAACGTATATATAAGCCATTTATCCATGTCTTGAAGTATAATTAATAGTATTGTATGTGATATACAAGAGACAGCACATTTTTCTTATACATGACTACTTTAATTTTTATGTCGCATTACTCTTGCACTATTTCCATGACGCGGGCTGCGTGGGTGAAAGAGTGTGAATGAGCGAGTGACCTTCAGAAGCCTCGCCTCATTTGAAGTGGACCTTGTACTGGCTCAGTACAGAAAAGAGGGGACTCTTACAAACTAATTTATATACGTGTCCTGCTCAACAAATATAATTCAGGCTTAACAACATAATTAGTTTAATTGCAAAGCTATGAACAGCAAATTAACAAACAATTATGCATTCCATATTAGTAACGATTATAGCTACTCGTACGAACCGGATAACCTCTTGTTGGTTTATGTAAACTGATAATAAAAATAGAAAAATAGCATGATAAGGGGGAATAGTAAATATATCATTCATTGTTGACCGTGTCGTTCCCGGCACGTATGTCTCTGTGCGTATGTATGTATATGTATGTATATCACGCCTCACGCCTTAATCCCCGAAGTGGAAGGCAGAGGTGTGATCTTACCAAAGTCTAAAAAGTCTAGGCATCCTAAAATTTCATGCTAGTTTTAATCACTCATTTCTTACGATGTTATGCATTTGATAATAAAGAACATGATTAATGCATGTCCTAGCAATACAATTGAATTTGGTACTACCGGAGATGAAATACTTATATCATATACTATACTTTGCTTAAATTTGACCACACGTTTCTGTAACACGTTGTATAATCTAGGGAACTGGAATTCCCTCACTTTAAATTGCTATTTGATATTCACTCACGCCTGTAATCCCCGAAGGGGTAAGCAGAGTTGTAACCAGACCCTGATTGTAAGTGATTTTAGCCCACAACACTAGAAGAATCATGGGCGCGTTGCCGATCTTAAAGGAAAGGAATAATTAAGGGATTGGGAAGAGAAGGGCAATTAGGACCTCCGGATATCTCACTCACCGAACGAAACGCAGCAGTTTCATTCGGTGTCGCTATTTTACGTCGCGTCGGTTTAATATTCTGGTAGAGCCGGCCCATTCGTGCTGTAGACAACTGTATACAGCGTGACTCTATCACACAAAAAAAACTACTAATGTACACTTCAATATTTTATAAATATTTGCAATATACAGACATAACACCGTGGCATTATATTATTAATTAGTGAGTATTGTTATTAACCGCATGTAATGATTAAAGTATTTTTATAATGAACCTTGATACGTGAAGGGCGTGTACTTTGTATCCAGTTTTGTACGAACCATCCCAACCTCTACGTTTCTATAAACCTCGGAAGCTGTACATCTCACGTATGTCATGATGCTTGTTTTAGCCCCCGACAAAAAAGAGGTGTTATTGATTGGTCTGTCTGTTAATTTGGCTGTAACAAAAAACTAAACTGTGTCTAATGGACCGATTTTAATGTGTTTTTCTTTGTGATAGAAGTTACGTGAGACGAGTATTCTTTTATTAATACCAAACGACAGTAATCACTTTAACTCATAGTTTATTGGTTACATTTACAATATCACTGCTTTACAGAGCACAACCCCATATCAGGATTCTCTAGAGACCTAATTAATCATAACAACTAGGACCGAATAGTAAACCAGCATAGCTACACTTGACATGATTATGAACACTTGGACTATCGACTAAGCACTGATCTCACTGAACTGGAGGCTGTCTGACCGACTGCGGGCAAAAGACCTCCAGTTCTGGCGATAACCTCTTTTATACCATTTAACTACTCTTCCACAACTAGGTATATCGCACCATTATTATTTTAGTGTACCCAACGTTGCTTTCTCAGACACCCTCAATATATTAAGAGAATAACGCTAACATTAGTAAATATGGTTCTTATTTAGCTATGTTTGAAGAAAAATTGTTCGGACTATGTTTTTTTTTATGATTCTTCTTCTTAGTCGTACACTCCTGGCGGAGTGGTCGTGGTCATGGATCATCTGTTATGTTGGCTACAGCTTTTGCGAGACTTCTCCACTTCTCTCTATTTGTGGCACTGCGTGTGCATTCTGTTAGGGAACTCTTTGTACATGATTTAATGAGGTCTGTCCATCTTGTGGGTGATCGGCCGCGAGAACGTTGACCGACGAGAACGTTGTCTTTTATGATAAAGAGGGCAAACAATGTTTTTTGCAGATGTTTTCTAATTAGTGTTAGGGAGTTAATTGTTAGGTTATTTTTGGATAATTATAATAGAATATCTGTAAGAGATTGCTTTGTGTTATAATGAAAACGATTGAACTCTTTATTTGTCTTTTTTTGTGTCCTTTTGTGTAACTTTAATAAATAAAAATTTATAAAATATTTTGCGGACTTTCGGTTTTTTTATTTGCTTGAATGACGAAACGAGCAGGTCGCTCGCCTGATGGTAAGCGCAACGCCTGCCTATAAACAGACACAATACCTCACAGAACTTGGAGTTACAAAGCTCTGCATGGCACCGGACTGCGCTCGTCATCCCGAGACGTAATGATGTTAAGTCTCATAATGCCCAGTGCCCAATTGCACTGGCTTCAATCTCCTTCTAACCAAAACACAACAATGCTTACACACTTCTGTTTGGCGCCAGAAATTGACAAAGCGGTGGTACCTACCCAGACGGCTTCTCGCATACGTGGGACCTGCTACCTAGAATTTCTCCTTCAAAGGTCTGACAACCTCTTTCGGAATCCTATCACATCGTGGGACAGAGATACGCTCGGTGAAATGTGGATGTTCTGGTTATACCTCTGCCTACCCCTTCGGGGATTACAGGCGTGAGTGCGTATGTATGTATAGATTGAAAGATGTTTGTTGTATTCTGAATATGGTCGAAGGAATTGCCTTATGGGGCGGCCGAGTGCGCTCCGTATACCGCTGTATTCGGCATGGGTAGGTAGCAACGTCTGGTTACATTGGTTTAATTAATGGTTACTGGTTAAACCAAGATCTACACATTATTACAATGAAAGTAACGCTATTTAGCAATAACAAGGGGATTATGATAAATAAATATACCCAACACACATAGTCCTTTTTTTTACGTTGGGAAACCCTTTATGGGTACCCCTCGGCCGCATGGTCGGCCGGGGCGGTTATGTCCGACTCCCACGGACTAAAACCCAACGATGTTCCTCCGGGTGCGCTTGTTCGGTCAGGGCTGCGAGGACGCTTTTGTACTCTTCCGCGGCCCCGGCGGCGCCGGCCCTTATAGAGGGCCTCTCTGGTCGGTGGGTGACGGGGGAGTTATCCACCCACCACTGCTCCGCTCAGAAGAGGTTCGCGTGGGAACACCGCGCGCATCACCTCGAGGCCTCAACTGTCGGACGACGGACTTCCACGTGTCCGCCGCCCAGGCCTCTGTCAGGGGGGTAGGAGTGCCTCCCGCCTCCTTCCGCGACATAACTGTTTCACAGGAGGCGGTCATCGCGTTCCACGCCCTCTCGCTCTCGACTATGGCTTTAACTACAGCCGGTAGCGAGAGGTCGTCACCCAATTCTGCGACGAGTTCGCGACGCTGCTCGGCCGACGCGGGGCACTCCTCCAGAGTATGCGCCGCGGTGTCCTTGTCGCAGCGGCAGTGGTGTCACTGGTGTGTCGGCTCTCTTCCGGCTATGCGGCTCAGGTACCTCCCGAAGCAACCATGCCCCGAGAGGACCTGCACCAGCTGGAAGGTCAGTGACCCGTGCCGTCTGTCAACCCAGTCGTTTAGAACCGGACGGATAGCCTCGACAGTCCTTGCGCCGGCCGTAGGATTGGCCAGCCTCTGCCTCCACTTTTGAAGCAGGGACTGTCAAGCGTGGGATCTCCGCAATTGCATCTCCCCCGCATGGGGACGTTCTCCTCGGAGCCGGAGTTCCGCGCGCCATTCGTACATCGACGCGTGGACTCCAGCCTCCAGGTTCCACGGAGGGGACCCCCCGCCAACGCGCAAGCCTGACCCAACACTAGGTTAACCTGTATCGTGGGTATCAGGAACTAAGAGAGACTTGCGGTCCCACAACACCCAGACGCGAATCAAATATTTGTGGATCAGACAAACATTTGTCTAGGTGCGGGAATCGAACCCACCCAGCGTGAGGCTTCGCCCGCCCGCCCACTGCGCCATGGAGACTGTCAAACGGATGAACCAACGGACAAGTAAATATCATAATATTTTTATGCTAGATGGATATTTATTGCGAAATAACACTGTTTATTAATAAAAAGCGTGACTTGAGTATAAAGAAACAAGGAAATAATAATACAAACAAAAAATTGCCTATCAATCAAAGTTGAAAAAATATCACGATTATTCGATTTTTTTTATAGCCTGGGCCGGCAAACGAGCACGTGGGTCATCTGATAGTAAGTGATCTCCGCCGCCCTTTCCGCCCACAATAGGTAACAAAAGATTATGGGCGCGTTGCCGACCTTATAGGAAAGGGATTATCAAGGGATTGGGAAGGGGAGGGGGATGTGGGCCTCCGGTTATCTCACTCACCGTACGAAACGCAGCAGAAAGCTGCTACTTTACGTCGGTTTTCTGTGAGACAGTGGTAACGACCTGGACGTACCGGCCCATTCATGCTGTAGACATAAGTTTTTTTTTATTTGCTTTCGTAACCAAACAAGCTGACGGCCCACCTGATGGTCACCATCGTCCATAGACATTAGCAATGCCAGGGGCACAGCCAAGCCACTGCCTACCGTGGAAATACTGTTTTTTGACCCTTGTTTGAAGAAGGACATGTCATAGCGCTGAGGAAACACCGTGGAAGACAATACGTCACATCAGTCAGCTGTTCATTACTTTTCAGATGAAAATAAAAAAAAATCAATATAATTTTCTTAAGCTACTTGTGTAAGGATAATAACTCGGGTATATCAATGGGTGGTCTGCGCTGGGCAGTAGTGGACAACTCTGCAAGGTGTAAATCTGGAAGAGCTGGCCACGATGCCCCACAGACGCGTCTGAGCTGCAGCCGAAACCTCAACGGTGGAGACCATCTCCCAGGGGATGTAGATATCTAGCCAAGCCGACGCTATACAGGCAGCAACACCTCAACTGGGATTAAGGGTGAAATGGTTCCATTAACGTGAGCTGATCACCCGTCTGTGCAACTCGCAAGCGTCCCCACCATAAATACAAAATACAAAAAGGATAATATCTCGCTTTTGCTTTTTTAACTATTTTTATTGATCTGTCTATATGCCTATCTTCACGACCTAGAAAGGACAAACGGGGTTGTTTTATATACTGTAAGTATATATAATAATTTGTGTAGAAATTTTTAAGTGACAGTCTCGCTAAAAGTGCGAAATAATATCCTCTTTATTATCCTTGAATTAAATTCTAACATTTATATTAATACTAACTGTTACGCGCGGTTTCACCCGCGACTACAGCAGCGCCACCTACCGGGTCCAATTGTGAAACTAAACCATCCAGGGCGCCATCCAAACGCATAAAAAAAAAAAACATTCAAATCCGTTCAGCCGTTTAGGAGGAGTTCAGTCACATACACACGTACAGTAGAATTATATATATAAAGATTGATTAACGGACGCTGCAATGGCGAAACTTGGTTCCATTTGTGGCCTGTAGGGGTCAGACGGCAGGTCATCCCATATAATACCTAATCCACCATCAAATCATGATAGAAAGGCCGACACTGGCATTAAGCCGGGTAGGAAAAGAAAGAAAAATATGTATAACCAAAGTATAAATCACCTGCCGGTCTCATATAACTAAGTTTAATTAGTGATATCGCTAATTACTTAGGTGGTTCGACGGGCGCGGAGTCGACCTCTTTGCCGCCGACAATTCTAACTATTTCTTGAATTATACACATCTGCACTGTGGCGGATTTAGGAGGATCAGGGGGGGTTAATTATTTGATAACACTGTCACAATATTAAAATGGTGTTTTAAAATTTCATTTTCTTGAATGACTAGACGAGCTGGTCCCTCGCCTGATGTTAAGCGTCACGCCTGCCCATAAATAGAAGCAACGTCACACAGAACTCTAGATTTCAGAGCACTACATGGCACTGAACTGCGCTCGTCATCCCGAGACATAAGATGTTAAGTTAAAACCCAGTAATTTAACTGGCTTCAATGTATACTTTAAACCGAAACACAACAGTGCTTGAACCAATGTGCAAGCACTGTTTCCACGGTTTCCGCCACCAAACCGCAATCGGAACAAAGACCACCAAACCAAGAAAAAGCGATGGTGCCAACTCAGATGACCCTCGTATACGAGGGACCTACCACATAGTAAGTAAAGTAACTAAACAATTTATAGTTGTTCGTAGGTTATAATCCACTATGACCCCCTCTCTAATCCCATCCTTTTGTCATGTGGATCCTTTGAACTACGATTGCCATATTAGGCTGCTTGCGAGAGCTAAGCTTTGACCTAGAATATTTTATAAGTATTTACGTACAAGTTTTGCATCTAATTAGTATTATGTATTGTGAAAAAAAAACTTATATATAAAACTTAACTTTATAGCATCGTGCTATTAAAGGCTCTTTAAGGTAAAATAGTATGAATATGTTTTGAAAGAGCAGGTAGAGACTTAGTTTTATGGAATAATACACTTGCTGTACATTACACTCGCATACTTTTGTAAAATAATGTTTGGATATTAAAAAAGGCCATAACCCATTAGTTTGTTTCGGCATTTTTTCTCATGGCTAGCCACGAATTGCCGACATAAATGTTATCTAGCATAACAAATAATTTGACACGTAAATTCATATTTATGATTCAATTAATATTTTTTATTTTATTTATTTATGGCAAATAATAATAAATACATTCAACAATCACACACATAGTCCAGACCCCATACTAAATTAACGTGTATCGTATGTATCAGGAACTACGAAGGACTTGCGGTTCTACAACACCCAGACCCGAAACAAATATTTGTGGATCACACAAACATTTGTCTCGATGCAGGAATCGAGCCCACGTCCTCTCGCTTCGCAGCCGGCTACTCGCCCGCTGCGCCACGGAGGCTGTTTACAGAATAGATGATTTGTTTTGAATAATTGCAGCCGGGTAAGTTCTGAAGTGGTCCTGCTGGCCTACTCTTTAAAGTAATATGAATCCCATTCCAAGTCGTTTCCGATCCCAATACGATTCCGATGTCAATAAAATCACAACTCGGGAAATATTAATATTAAATCGTCTTGGGATCGGATTTTGATAAGTTCGTTTCCGTGAAGTTAGCCGTGTGTGGCGTGCCTAATTTTCATGAAGACATTTTCTATTACTGCCTCGGTGGCGCAGTTGTAATGCGTACGCGGTTCAACTGCTGTGCGGAGGTCTCGGGTTCGATCCCCGGGTCCGGGTAAAGTGATGTTGGGTTTTTCTATTACGAAATGCTCAGTATCAGCCCGGAGCCTGGAATCGTGTCTGGTAAGGCGATAGGCCACCTCCTCAATCGTGCCTCCCTATTATATAATGGGACGGAAATAAGCTCAGTGAAATGTGAGTATACTGGTTACACCTGTGCCTTCCTCTTCAGGGATTACAGGCGTGAGTGCATATTACACTGAGCAACTCAAGTAGTCAAGTGATGCGCGTCATTGACGTCCGCCTCTGACGGCTGTCGTGACCATAAGACACGGAGTGGCTCTACATCTAACGACCATTTAGGAATCGAACTCCTTACAAATCTTTAAAACAAACAAAGCACGAAGTGGACAAAACTAAACCAGTGAAGGTAGATAAGGTAGATTTGTGTTAGCGAGTTAAGTACAAATAAGTATTGTCGATCGGATCTCGGCGTACCGTCCCTTCCTGAACATCGACGATCTACGATCACGGTGCTGTATGGGCAAGGAATGGATAACGGGGATATGACTTGTTTCAGCCTTCGTGGCGCAGTGGGCGAGTAGCCGACTGTGAAACGTGAGGCTGCGGGTTCGATCCCCGCGCCGTGACAAATATTTGTCTGATCCACAAATATTTGTTTCGGGTCTGGGTGTTGTGAGACCGTAAGTCTCTCGTAGTTCCTGATACCCATGACACAAGACTTGTATCTTACTGTAGGGTCAGGACTATGTGTGTGACTGTTGGGTGTTATTTATTTATTTCATTAATGAAAAGCCACGAGTACCTTTTTACCATTTTTTGAGTGGTAGAACCACGCTGTAGACAGTTTTATCTACAGCATGAATGGGCCGGCTCGTGCTCGTTACCACTGTCTTATAGGAAACTGGCGTAAAGTAGCAGCTTACTGCAGCGTTTCGTACGTTGAGTATCCGGAGGCCCAAATCTCAGACCCCTTCCCAATCCCTTAATTATCCCTTTCCTTTAAGGTTGGCAACGCGCCTATGATTCTTTTGGTATTGTCGGCATAAATGAGCGGTGGAGATCGCTTACCATCAGGTGACCTATTTGCTCGTTTGCCGGCAAACGAGCAAGTAGGTCACCATGCAAATGGCTATGCAATTAAAAAAAAGACACCTTAATATTTAATCGCTTCGGAATGACATATATATACGCACTAACGTCTGTATTCCCATAAGGGGTATTTCGCCGAGCTTATTTCCGTTCCATGATGTTATAGAGTGCAAGCTATTTGCCATACCGGGCACAATTCCGGATTCCGGGGTGATACTAAGCATTTCGTAATAGAAAAATCCAATATCACTTTTGCCCGACCCAGGGATCTTATGTCCAGTAATTTCACTAGCTTCAATGTTCTTCAAACAGAAACACAACATTGCTTACACATTTCTGCTTGGCGGATGGCCTATCGCATACGAGGGATCTAGGTATTATACCAATACATAAGCACTTAATTTAAATCCTAATACTGTACATAATATGCTTACTCCTGTATCCCCAAGGGGGTAGGCAGGGGTGCAACTAATACAACCATCTATAGGATGTGGAAATTCCACATATAGGAACGCAACAGTAAATTGCCACTTTACGTCAGATTTAAAACCACACTGTGGTCCACTAAAGTAACCGACATAGCCCGCCGAATTAGCAAGTTGAAGTGGCAATGGGCTGGTCATATTTGTCGCCGCAACGATGGCCGTTGGGGTCGAAAGGTGCTAGAGTGGAGACCACGTCTATCCAAGCGTAGTGTAGGCCGACCTCAAACTCGCTGGACCGACGACCTAATAGACTTAGCGGGAAGCGGCTGGATGAGGAAGGCGGAGGACCGTCAAGGGTGGCGCCAACTTGGAATGGCCTATGTCCAGCAGTGGACGAATTCAGGCTGATGATGATGATGATGATGTGTTCCACCGTTAAACTCCTCTGATATTGATGATATCCATGGGCGGTGCTCACCCCCTCTTTCTTCTCCTTCCATCTGTCCTTATTGTGGAATAAGGTAGTAGCAGAAGTGTCGGTGCAACATACTTGTTACCACACGTTGATATGTTGTTGTTGGGCTTGTAGTTTTTACGAGCCGCCTGTCAACGTCAACCCCTCTGGGGAGAAGTTACGCAGGCACTCTTCCATAAAAAAACTCCAGTCAAGCACACATATTCATGCAAAACTAATTAACAGCGTGGCCGTATAAATGTAGTTTGGTTAAATCCACACAATTCTTTCCTAGTACAATTAAACAATTTTTAAATACCCCATTAGAGTCCTTAATTTGTTAAATAGTTCACTTGTGAAACGTCTTATCTCAAGAGTAGCTGTACTAAAATAAACTCTTCGCGAATTACAATAAAGTTTAATTTCGTTTAATAAGTTGACTAATTTTGCAGCACAGAATGGACATTAAAATCGAAGCAGCCGACTTTGTGGCGAAATAAAATTGCAATAAAAATTTACATTAGTTGGTGTACTGTGCCAGAATCACAAGGGCTTATGTGTTTTGTTTGCAGGATGATTATAGTCCGTTTCATGTCTGGTAGTTACTAAATTTTACGTTACGCCAAATTTACAGGGAAGTTCAGTTAATTTTTAAATATTTTTTGTAATTTTTTCACGCGAGTAATGATCGATACAGTGTTGGAGTGCAACTACCTGCGTAGTAAGTACCGTACTACTTTGCCTATTTCTGACGCCAAGCAATTGTGTCATGTGTGTAACATTGTTCCGGTTGACATTGAAAACAATAAAACTTGAATCACTCTATCTATTACTGAAAACTCCATAAAAATACGTTGCGTATTTTAAAAGATCTAAGCGTACAAAAACGGGAGCGACTTTGTTTTATACTATGTAAAGAAGTTAGGATATATTACGCACTCACGCCTTAAATCATTAATCCCCGAAGGGGTAGGCAGAGGTGTACCAGTACACCCACATTTCTCCAAGCGTATCTCCGTCCCATTATGTGATAGGGGGCGAGCCTATCGCCATACCGGGCACAAATTCCAGACTCCGGGCTAATACTGAGCATTTCGTAATAGAAAATCCCAATAGAACTACCCGACCCAGGGACCGAACCCGAGACCTCAGCGTTGGCCTCAATCGTAACGCGTAAGGTTGTCAAGAAATCGCAGTTAGCGATAAGACCGCCATTTGTACTTCGCTACAATTTTTAAGGTTATTTTGTTTTTAATTTTCTTTTGTTTTTGAAGATGTACAATAAAGAGTTTATAAATAAATAAATAAATAAAACGCGTACACATTACAACTGCGCCACCGAGGCAGTCATAGCATAATAATAATAATATACCTCCGCAGGGGTAGGCAAAGTTATAATTAGTATCCCCACGGTTTGCCTAGTTTATTTCCGTCCTATGATGTGATATTGGACACAAATTCCAATCCCATATAACTCATGTGTGATTTGTTAATCGAAAATTGATTTCCTGGCATTGGATTTCAACCTAAGAACTCACGGTTCACAGCTTATGTACGCTGTTACTAGAGCGATGAGGGGATTTTACAATATCCTTAAAACCTATTCGTATAAAATGGTATGTGGTGGTAGTAGTGGCGGTATATTGCGCAGGCGGCGCGAGTGACGCGCGGTATCGCTACCGGCTGCCGATACTAAATAACAGTGTCGCGCTCCCTTTGCACACGCCGCGGGGACCGGCTCATGCAACCATGAACCACGTTGCCATAAAGATAAAATATTTATAATATTCACCACTTGATAGGTGCTTGTACATTTAAGCCCCATTTAGACGAAGATACTTTAACGTACGACAAAGTAGACTAGGACGCATTCGAAAATGAATCGAATACAGTACTGTCAGTACTGGATTTTCGTTTGAGCGCTTGTGTCACCTGAACTAAACTAAACTGACTAGGTGCTTTCAAAAATAGCTGCCGTATAAGTTAATTAGCAGTTAAATTTTATTACAGTCCTTAAAACTCTATTTATATATCTCGTTTTTGATGTAGTTTAAAAATAAAACACAGTTTATACAGTGGTCGTATTCTTCGACGTTGTTCCGTATCTCAGAAGTTGATCATAACAGCATCAATGAATGAAGTGACGCCAAACAAAAATTGTACCGCCTCAGACATGGCTCGGAGACATCAGCATCTAAACCATCTTTTCGACATCACTGACTGAACGAAACTATATAAATTCAAAATATATGCGTTTTAATATCGGATTGATTATCAGATTTACCTTTTGTCTACTCGAGTATTTGTCTTATCCGGGTTTCGATTCATTGGAGGATATATCAATATTTATAGGAATTTTCAGTTTACTATAAACCAGTTACATTGAACAAAAAACGTTGGTTATTTTATATTACATTTTAATTCTCGATATATTTAAAGAAAAAAAAATGTTCTATCTAATATATTAAGACAAATAAGTTGCTTTTAAAAAAAACCTGTATATTCTTTACTTGCTCTCTACAGCATAATACCATCATGCGCCCGCGCACCTTTTTGCTCAGCGCTGTCCGTATTTCGGCTGCGCGCGCGGCCATTTATCTCGACTATCTGCGATACGGCTATCGGACGCATCTTTATGCGCCGCCCGATACCCGCCAGATATCGAGGCTCGCTGATTAGCCGATAGGTATTAGTGCATTATGCCATCTAAATATTTAATTCACTTTTGCTTTTACAATTCCGTATATAAAAGAGAATCTATACTTATTTAATAACTATTAAGTTATTAATCATTATTCTTTATCCGTGGGCTCATATTCCCCACCCCTTCCTAATCCTTTAACAATCTTTTTCTTTTATGGCAACGCGTCTATAATTCTTCTGCTATTGTAGGCGTTCATCATGGAGATCACTTAACATCAGGTGACCTACTTGCTCGTTTGCTGGCCTAAGCAAAAATAATGTAAACACAAAGCTGCATCATGAAAGCAGAAGAGATCGGAGAGACCTCGGTAATTCTTATCATAATACAGCTCTATAACAATCAATAAATTAGTGGTCATTAACTATTCTACTAGCAGCAAATCGACCATAAAATCTTATAATCTCCAGCAATCTCATTGTGCGAGAGCCTAATTAATTGGGCTTTGATTGCGCGTGTCAATCTCTTAGATTAAACATTGACGGCGGATTGAAGAGGTATCAAACTGTAGATGGGATGATAACGTTATGTGTGGTCCTGCCTTAACCCCATTGTGATTGGTTACAATGCTTGGTCGCAGTGTTGCGGTGTGGTTGTGGGTTTATTTTATGGAAGCAAACTACAGTCACGTCTGTATGAATGAGTTGCGTAGTGTTGTTAATTAACTATGCATTTTGCCGATGACTTGATTTGATGTTATGATGAAAAGTGGTAAATTTATCGCTGCACAAGGCGATTTCGGAATGTATTACCGATTTCGATTCATGATGATAAAGGGCAACCATAATATTCCATTAGAATCTTTTCCCAAAACAACAAATTAATATTGAGGGGGTTCGAACGATGGTTGAAAGGCTTTCAATACTCACATTTTGTGACCAATCGGTGAATAACTTTACGTCATTACAATCAATTTTTTTTAGTCCACAGCTGGACATAGCCCTCTCTATTCTCTATCTAGACAGTCACTGGGCTCGGTAGTCGGCTCTTCTCATCAGACTTCTATCAGAATCTGAGTAAGTCGCCGCTCCACCTAGAGTCAGGATATTTTACATAGTGATAAATAATATATATGACTGCCTCGGTGGCGCAGGTGTAATGCGTACGCGTTACGATTGAGGCTAATGCTGAGGTCTCGGGTTCGATCCTCGGGTCGGTTAAAGTGGTAGTGGGTTTTTCTATTCCGAAATGCTCAGTATCAGCCCGGACTCTGGAATTTGTGCCCGGTATGGCGATAGGCTCGCCCCCTATCACATCGTGGGACGGAGATACGCTCGGCGAAATGTGGGTGTACTGGTTACATCTCTGCCTACCCCTTCGGGGATTACAGGCGTGAGTGCGTACGTATAAATAATATATAATATACAGTAACTAGTATAACCGTGGCGCAAATCGCAAGTAGCTGGTTGTGAAGCGAGTGGCCTTGGGTTCGATTCCCACACGAAGACAAATGTTTATGTGATCCACAAATATTTGTTTCGGGTCTATGTGTCTTTTCCAGAGAGGTTGACGTCGTAGAAACTATACGCCAAACCTTTTTATATAATGTGTTAAAACATGCGCCGACCCAACTGCGAGTGGGATTAGGGTAGATGGAATAAGAATATAGAGTAACTAGGATAATCGTTGTGTTCTGCAAACCAAATCCTTTAGAAATACTTCAGATTACCTGTTTAAAAGAGCAACGTTTTATAAATATAACTGTGCCTGCGCGGCTCGGTAGCCTGTCGCATGTCGTCGCGACATTGCTTTGTGGGGCGACACCCGCTGCGCAGCGACTACAAGCGCAATTATAAACTGTAAATATCGTATGATTAGGTATTGACCGTGGATTCGTCTATAATCGCTAAAATATCAATGTTTGTTACAAAGTCAATATCTATATTTAAACTTTGTACTGAGAAGATCCTGTACCGAGAATTGTTATGTACGAAGGGGTAGGCAGAGGTGTAACCAGTACACCCACATTTCGCCGAGCGTATCTCCGTCCCACAATGTGATAGGGGGCGAGCCTATCGCCATACCGGGCACAACTTCCAGACTCCGGGCTGATACTGAGCACTTCGTAATAGAAAAACCCAATACCACTTTACCCGACCCGGGGATCGAACCCGAGACCTCAGCGTTAGCCTCAAACGTAACGAGTACGCATTACAACTGCACCACCGAGGCAGTATGTAATTTTTAAGTGATCCACAAAAATTTTGTTTCGGTTTTTTTCATTGCATAGGTAGCAAGTGGGTCAGCTGATGGTAAGTGATATCCACTGCCCATGTACGTCCACAATACCAAAATAATTAAGGGCGCGTTGCCGACCTTAAAGGAAAGGGAAAATTAAGGGATTGGGAAGGGGAGGGGTTGTGGGCCTCCGGATATCTCACTCACCGTACGAAAAGCTGCTACTTTATGTCGGTTTACGTCGGCGAGACAGTGGACTCGGGCGAGCCGTCCCGGCCCATTCATGCTGTAGACAAAAGTGTCTACAGCGTGGCTTTACCACACATATAACGTTTATAATATTAGTATGAAGTAGGAAACGCTGTTCAGTTAATTATCTTTATCCAAATTGTTTATAAACAAGTTTCAATAAAGCATCGAGTGTGATGTCAAGATGGCGCGCGCACCGGAAGTCAATTATGCAATAAATCGGCAGGCTGCGCGGGCGCATAGATCTCGGATTTACATACAACCCGCGTTTTTAGTTTAAACGCATCTGCATTACTGTTGAATTGGTTTTTATTGGACATGAATGTCTTTTAAATTGGAATGATGAAGACTGCAAAACAAATTTAGAGATAAAGATAGACTTATTTAAAGATGGTGGATTTTAAAAATAGAGCCAAGATGGCGGGTTTGCTATCCGCCGGTCTCCACAGATTTCTCTTCCTTACAACCGGCGATTACTCTGGCATTATGAAATTTAGGTTAAGTTCCGATGAGGGAATCTCGTCAAATGCACAACATACTCTGGTGTGCCATAATTCTCACAATTTGGAGAGTCTTTAAAAGATTTTTGTAACATAAAATTATTGTTAAAGCATCGAAGTCAAATCAAATCTCGATCCAATAAAGTCACTGGAAATCGACAGTTTTCATATCGGCCGTCATAACCTCACCTTACTCAAAAATATGAGATATTTTATATAAAACCTATCGAAATAAGTGCGTGTGTGTAATAAATCAGTTATCCAGGCGGGCGGCGGTGTCCCCCTCATTTACCTGACTTGCCTGCCGCTGCCTGCCCGTTGCCTGGCACCACGCTATCTTCCGCCAGATATCTGCGATACACTGCTGCGATAAATAAAATATTGACGTGTACACCGGCAGGCCAGTTTGAATCGAGAAGGTTTACGTTGTGTACGCTGGGATTGTCTATCATACATACATACAGACTCATGCCTGTTTCCCATAGGGGTAGATAGAGACAACAGATTTCCACTTGCTACAATTCTTGAACACCTCTTTGGCCACTTTCACTCTCATTAAATACTTCATGCATGCTCGTCGGTTTAAGGTACTTTGTCTATCATGACTAATGTATTGAGGGAGTACCACAGCAGCCATTAGATTAGGCAGAAAGGTAGAAGTAAAGGTTTAAGATCCATATCGAGACAAATTTATACGGTATTAACAACCTGAAGTATGGACACTCGTCAAAGATCTTTTTCTACTATACATTTGACCAAAAGCAATTATGCACCTTTCTGTGTCTACACTTAAAACAAAAAGACAAAAAAAGACAGTGCCATACGCTGCAATGCAATTCAAAATTCTGTGTAATTTTGCTTTTCTTTATGGGCAGGCGATGCGCTTACTATCAGACGAGTGAACTATATATTCTCATTCTGCATTACCCAAAAAAAAATGTGAACACAATCGTTATGCCTATTAAAATACTAGCCCTGTATTATACATGTCTCACTGCTGGGCACGGGCCCTTCTACGGGATGAGTAAGGGTTAGGCCTTCGTCCACCACATTGGCCTAATGCGGGTTGGCAGACTCCTCATACCTTTGAAATTCTTATAAAGAATTTCTCAGGGATGCAAGTTTCCCCACGATGTTTCCTTCTCCGTTAAAGGAAGCGATAATTAGCAATTAATTTCGATGCAATCAATATACACATAAAGTACAAACAATTCAGAGGTGCATGCGCTTGGGATTGAGTTCGAATCTGCGACTTTCGTCTCAATAGTCCGTACCACTCCCCACTTAGCTATAGCTGATTACATTTGAGGGGTAGAGCCACGCTGTAGACACTTTTGTCTACAGCATGAATGGGCCTGCTCGTCCGGGTCATTACGACTGTCTCACAGAAAACTGGCGTAAAGTAGCAGCTTGCTGCTGCGTTTCGTACGGTGAGTGAGATATCCGGAGGCCCAAACCCCTTACCAATTACTTAATTATCCCTTTCCTTTAAGGTCGGCAACGCACCCATGACTCTTTTGGTATTGTGAGCATACATGGGCGGTGGAGATCACTTACAGGTGACCCACTTGCTCGTTTGCCGGCCTAAGCCATAAAAAAACCTATTAATAGAATCATATCACGCACGATATGCATAACTGAGCCAAAGTATGTATAATAAACCGCCACGATCCAACCTGCCCCGCCCCCGTACGCAACAGCATCCAGTTTAAATTAGCGTTTGTTGTACGCACCGGAATCTGCAAGTGACCATTAACATAAGAGGGATGCCCTCGGGATTCACTAGACATTTTTAGCTAAAAGCCTTTGAGAACTATGCGCACGGCGAATATTCTAGTAATTACACTGATATTGATAGGCAATGTTTTTAATTGGAATCCGCCGGTGCGTTCTCCAATAAATTCATATATGGAGTTTTTACGTATATTTATTATAATGGAATTGTACATACGCCTGTAATCCCCGAAGGGGTAGGCAGAGGTGTAACCAGTACACCCACATTTCGCCGAGCGTATCTCCGTCACATTATGTGATAGGGGGCGAGCCTATCACCATATCGGGCACAATTCCAGACTCCAGGTTGATGCTAAGCATTTCATGATATAAACCCCTATTATCACTTTATCGACCCGGGGATTGAACCCGAGACCTCAGCGTCAGCCTTAGTCGTAACACGTACGTATTACAACTGCGCCACCGAGGCAGATTTCCCAAGAGGCTGATGTCATTGGTTGGGTATAAAACATACACGACATTGTTACTTAACCATCTTCTTCCACTTGCTCTTATCGCACTCGCAGTGGGGTCCGCGCAACATGCTTTTTAACACATGTTACAGAAAGTTTTGACTTGTAGTTTTACGACCGGCCGCCCCGCCTGCTGGGCGTCAACTTCAAAATCAAATCTATGGTACGAGATGGCGCTCCCTGGCAAAACCGGGATAACGAAGAGAGAGAAAAATATTTAATACAAAACCATCGAAACGGCTGCCTCATTCAGTGTCTCAAAATTATATTGTAATATTATTGTTTTTATTTATTGTAATATTATTGTTTTTATTTATCTATTGATCGTAAACAGCGTCCTCTAAGTATCAATGGCCAATAACATTATATTTTTACGACAATAATAAATAAATTCCACTGTGAACGTTCGTCACTTCCGAATATTATCTCCATGCAAATCAATAGGAAACTGTGTCTGGCACTAAAATTACGATATCATAACACGTGTCTGGACGAATAAAAAAGAAAAAAGTTCTTTATTTAAAAAGGTAATATTGACAAAGTTAGCCATAGAGAAGGTAAAGTGTGATGTAGACTCTATCGTTACGAAGTTTAGACATGATATTATTGTCTGTGGTTTACTTGGTGCCAACTTATGGTAATTTAGTTCGTGATTAGTTTATGAATACGCTGTGTGAAGGTAGGGGTGGTCTGAGATGTGTTTTTTTATGAATTTATAATTTTATTTATGAGTTTGTCGCGACATGTCGATTTATGAATATTAACTGTATTTTTTCTGGAATGACGGCGGAGTATTTTTTTTTTAGAAAAGTCATACTTTTTTTCTGTAAGTATTGCTATTTTTAACCAAAAAACAATTTTTGTCGTGAAAAGAATGACTAGGTATGTATACTTGAACGTTATTGTTTGACTTCTATAAACGAGATGTTACATCCATAAGTTACTCGCATGTTTTATACAGTATGTTACAAAAACCCTGTTGACCAACCCTGTTGGGTCATAATAAATATATAGTATCTCCAGCCGTACTCAATATTTTTTTAAACGAAAATCTAGTACCTGCTGAAACCATTCTTAATTTCGGACGCGCCCTTAATATGTGTACATACCTACAATGTCAAAACTGAACCTCAAAGATATAAGAATAAGCAAAGATGTAATGAAGATTTCTATCCAAATTATTTTGTGTAGTTCTTTTTTTACAGCATAGCCCGGCAAAGTTCTTAGTTTAATGTAGTATAATCCAGTGTCAGAATTATATCATAGAAACATTTAGAAGGTTTATCAGTCGTACCACAGAGTATTCTATAAAATAAATACTAAGATGAACATGTATGTAAATGAACCGATGTGCCGCGCCGGTGTGACAGACAGACGGATGGAACAACCTAGCCATGGCAGGATGCGATGACTAAGCAAAATGTGTTCATATATTAAACTTTGTACCGACACATTCTAGATGGACAATTAAATGCCACGATGGCAGCAAACTCCAAAATATTAATAGAATTAAGTTAAATATATCAATCATAATAATAATATAATATAATAAGGAAATTGGAATATTTTGGCCACATAATGAGAAATAAGTACGAACTCCTCCAATTAATCATTAAAGGGAAAATAAACGGCAGGAGGAGGTCCGGTCGTAGGAGGATATCGTGGCTTAAAAACCTTCGCCAATGGTTCAACATGAGCACAAGATCATTGTTCCGAGCAGCAGCTTCCAAAATTAAGATAGCCTGTATGATCGCCAACCTCCGATAGGAGATGGCACTTAAAGAAGAAGAAGAATAATAATATATGGTACAAATATCTATATCTGGCACACGAGGTTACTAACATGTGGGATGTGGACTCAACAATCATTGTCTCGATAGTCGTTTCCGTCCATGGGTTGACACCGAAGAGTCTCGACTAACATCTTCAGAGGCTCTCAATTGATGGTTGGGTCAGAAGTCAGATCCAAAAGGCAGTATTATTGGAAACGGCACGCATTGTGAGGAGGTTCCTCACACTGGGGCCCTAACCACCGGTGGCTTGGGTCTTAGGCCTCGCCATTGGAGGGTGATACTTTTATATTTTTAAATAGTTTTTATTTCTGAGAAATGTAATATATAAAAAAAACCTTTTAAATTTAAGACCACTGTACATATAATATGGTACCACCATATAACTCTGCTGATTAAAGGATGAGACATTGGCGAAACTTAGTTTCCGTTGGGGGTTGTCGGGGTCAGACGGCGGGTCGCCGCCTTAATATACCAAATACAGTCAAAACTATAGAAGACGTAGGCTGACTGAATTTAAGCCGGGATAACGCCAGGGAGAAAGAAACCTTTATAGATAGGCTCAGTAGTAGTTGTATCTCTGTCTACCTCATAGAATCAGGGGTGAGCTTATATACGTTTTTTATTAAACCACTTCCTTCAGTAAAACACATTACTGCTATAATTTTCGCTAATCTGCTAAAATACCATACTTTCATTTATCGGCGAATCTTTTTTATTTTCCTAGGCCGAATGTTTGGAAACAAGGCGTGTTACACACTTAACAATGGATCGTTAAGAAAATGTTTTGGTTTGAGCAGAAACTGGGTAAAAAGGGCATCTTCAGATAGCGCGCACGTGGTCAAACATTAAGTGAATGTTTAAGTATTTCTAATTACTTTACCGATAGGCTTGTTTATAGTCGAATTTAATAATAGTACCATTACTAACTACCTAGCACTTGTACAACGCCATATCTGAGGGCATTCGCGCCAACGCGACGGCCAGATTCCTATATTACACGCTTTGAAGTTCGAAAGGTTCTTCTTTATTTTATTTATTTATTCGTCTGATACATTTCAGTGCAGGGCAAAGACTCTACTTCCTTAATTTCATTCATCTCTATCGAATGTTTGTTGAATGTTTTGTCGAATGTTTTGTTTCTATAGGAGCCTTTTTCCCGCAATCATTCCTTCAATATGCCGTATCAACATTTCGGGTCTTTGGAGCCCCACTCTGTGGTTGTTCTCGTCCATAAATCATCCTACATACTACAGACACGACCCGCGTAATCCCAATTAGCTTGCCAGCTTGTTTTTTTAACATAAGCAAGCTTCTAAAGAATGAAAATCATTTGACAGGTTGAGCCAGGCAGCTATGGCGCAACTTTTATTCTTATCTGCCTGGATGATTAGCACTATTAATAAACGCTGTATCATTGTTATCTTCAAAAACATTTCCTATTCGTGTCTTTGTTCTAAAGTTACGGAAAAGTCTGCTGGCTCACGTGTTCTTCTGTCTTATCCTACATTTAAATCGCCCATCAAAATAAAAAGCATACCTATAATTTTTCCCTTCAAAGATACAACGTAACGCTTACCCAGTTTGACATTATATTATGAAGTTACCATGACGCCCCGATGCCCCAAAAGGCTTGTCTGTGCTGCAGCCGAAACTCTAACGGTAGACACTGCCACTGAGAGGGCTACTGGTAAATTAGGCCGACTGAAGCTCAAGTGGGAGTGCCACCGAAATGGGGATTAAAGGGGAAATGGTTCCACTAACGTGAGCTTATCACCCGTCTGTGCAACTCACAGAAGTCTCCACGATAAATATATACAATTCCCGGACCTTTGGCCCACAAAGCCAAAATTAGACAAATTTAATCTTTATCTTTTTATTGTTAATATTGTTACTATATTACAGCTGACTGATTTGTTTATATATCTTACATTTTCAAGTTACGTATTAGTTAATACTGTGTGGAATTACTAATATTCGGAAATTAAGCCGCGGCACTAGGTATAAGGTTCCAACTGAAAAACAGCGCTTCGGATTAATCAGTAGCATAATTATGAGTTGTACTTCCAACTTTTTTCAGGAACTCTGTATATAGCCGCGATCAACGTTTAGGATCTCTGTACTGTATTAATTACTACTATTATATTAATGTTTGTTGTATATATATAGTCCTCCTCATCGATTTCGTTGACGGCGACCCTAGGACCCTCCATCACGGATTGTTCCTATTATGAGCTCTTATATGGCTCGCTAGGGTGCCGTAGGGTATTTAAAACAAAGTTTGGTCTAGCGAGCCATATAATGTTTGTTGTATTGTTTGTTTCCACGAAAAAAGGTTACTTTCTTTCTATACCATTGATCCCTAATCTCAATAGAATCTCGAATTTTCGGGCAATTAAGCCTCCACACACGTTTCGAGTTTTGTAATGTGCGAATTCACTGAGTGTAGGGGGCCCGATAGACCGAAATCGCGCGGTATGCAAACTCTGCCCGGTAATAAATGTATCGGCGCTATCTTCAAAGGCGCATCTCCTCTTTGCCGCGACCGCGCCGCTGCCGTCGCGCGCACATGCCCGTTAAGACTGCTTTGTAGTAAAAGATTGGCTATTTTATATTGCACAAATAGGCGGTATGATATATTCTTTTATCAGAGGTCGGCAAACGAGCAAGTGGGTCATTTGATGGTCAATGATCTACATCGCACATGAACACCCATAATACCAAACGAATTAGGAATGAGTTGCAGATCTGAAAGTGGAATTATTGGGCATTAGGGCCTCCGAAAACCTGACTCACCATACGAAACCTCACGTCGGTTTTACCGAAACCGGCCCATACGTACGGTAGATAAAACTCTGTGCAACGTGCTCCACCACTTTAACAATTGCCTATTCTAAGGCCTGTGTTCACCGATATTTAATCACCCGTTTAAATATGTAAACAGGTGTTTAAGTAAATTTTGGTGTTCGCCATGGCAGGAACACCGATTATAGTCGTTAATCGGGTGTTATTCTTAACAGAGCTTCAGACCATTGGTTAAACATCGGTTACAGTGGTTTGACATTTGACAGGAGCATGAAAGTTAAATTCGTAGAAGTCTAGTCAACGTTAGTATCAGAATAATTATGTACATACATACGCAATCACGCCTGTAATCCCCGAAGGGGTAGGCAGAGGTGTAACTAGTACACCCACATTTCGCCGAGCGTATCTCCGTCCCACGATGTGATAGGGGGCGAGCCTATCGCAATACCGGGCACAAATTCCAGACTCCGGGCTGATACTGAGAATTTCGTAATAGAAAAACCCAATACCACTTTACCCGACCCGGGGATCGAACCCGAGACCTCAGCGCTAGCCTCAATTGTAACGCGTACGCATTACAACTGCGCAACTGAGGCAGTCAATAAGAATAATTATGTCTTCGCTTTTTCGTACTGGAAGTTGATGACAATATCAAGATGCTTGAGTATTTGGACGATTTTGAAACCATTACAAGAAGACCTCGAATTATACAAAGTCGTCGCAACTTGTATGATGAATATGACGAAGTGGCATTCAGGACTCGGGTCCGATTATCCCAAAGTAGCGCAATGTACATTTTAGAATTGATTGAAAATAAACTAGAGTTTCCCAATGATAAGTAAGTAGCTAGAATCAATCCATTATCCACCCACCAAATTATATTGAACAACTTACGAAGCAACAAAAGGAGTAACAACAACTTTAAAATTTTGTCGCGTATACGTATTATTCAACTAAATTAAAATTCTTTATGCTTAGCCGTATTTCATGTCGTAGGCTGCCATTTTTATTTGTTTGTATAATGTTACTCACTCTTTCATTCATAAACGCTCGGTTTGTTAACCAGTGACCGATGTGCCATAGTGAACAGAAAAAAAACGCTCTCCGTTTAAGATACGGTTTAAATTTAAAGAGGTGATTACGAAACCGACGTTTATGCTTATTTCGGTGAACTCGGGCCTAAATGATCATTGGCTTATTGATAGGCTAGGTCCTGCTTAACAACTGCCGTACATACAGTGACGGCTTATTTCTATAGTAGTTTCATAGATGTATTGCCGTTGTTGACTTGGTTTTTATTAGCATGAATGACGAGACGAGCAGGTCTCTCGTTCTCTCTGTTGGTAAACGCTTGCCCATAAACAGAAGCAACACCAGACAGAAGTTTAAATTAGAAAGCACTGCATGATATTGGACTGTACTCCTCACCCCAAGACATAAGATGTTAAGTCTCTGATGCCCAGCGACTTAATCGGCTACAATGGCCTTCAGACTGGAATATAACAGTGCTTATACACTACTGCTTGCCAAAAACAGAACTGGCTGCTGCAGGCTAAACCTTTTGGGATTACGTTTCAAAACATTTGTAAACAACTTGTCATAGCGTTGCTATTAATGTGAATTAAGGGGCGAGAACATCCGCGGCAGTATTGGTGGTCATATGTGCATAAATTCCGAGGTGAACAATGAGGAATAATCCTACGCGACGTGGTGGATAAACTCCATGAATGTCATTTAAGGTTGTTTGATTATGTTTTATGGAAATCACAGAAGGCCAATTCTCGTATTTAACTGACACTGTGAATGAATTTTAATCGAACTGAGATTAGATTGTGATTAGACTAAAAATTGTATTCTACTCCTCTGTAAGCTCAGTCGGGTGTCAATATTATCTCATCTCGATCTCATTGCAATCTCAATTCAGTCACAATTTTGACGTTTATTTAAGGACACGTGTAGAAATGTTAGCAGAATGCCGTTTTGGATTCAGTCAACTTCTAATCTATTTTCGATCTCATTGAGAATACCATTTGCAATTTTCTTGACTGGCTTTCAGGGAGATGGTCGGTTACAAGTGATATCTCACTCACCGTACGAAACGCAGCAGCATGCTGCTACTTTACGCAGATTTTCTGTGAGACAGTGGTAACGAACCAGACAAGCCGGCCCATTTATGTTCTATCACAATTCAATCACAATATAAATAAATATCAATATATAAGGTAGGTATAAATGGGGTAATAACCTAGCGTAGCTTTTAGAGGATGCAACGTCTAACCCTTTGGCCAGGGGATATATTTATCGGTTCTCTAGTGGCCATTACGAGCCCGACGCCATTTTTATGTTCATTCTGTATCACTATAAACTACTGTCTAATAATGTCGGCACGCGTCAACCCACGTGACGTAACATTTTATGCGTTATAGTTATTTTATTAATTGCTTTATTGTGCGGTTTGTGTAAGGGATCAGAAGTTGGTAAAGGAAAGAGAGGATGTGGGTTCAATTCTCGTTAAAAATGTTTTTGGTAGAGTAGTTGCATATTAGCAGTGATAGCTGAGCGGGGAGTGGTACGGACTGTCGAGACAAAAGTCATAGGTTTGAAAACAACTCCAAGAGCATACACCTCTGACTTTTCTAAGTTACGTGTGTATTAATTGTTAAATATGACTTGCTTTAACGGTAAAGGAAAAATCGTGGGGAAACCTGCATACCTCAGAAGTTCTCCATAAGAATTTCGAATGTATTGGAAGTCTGCCAACCCGCATTAGGCCAGCGTGGTAGACTAAGGCCTAACTCCATTTCATAAATGTTTCCTTTAAACATAAATATGTTTTCAATATTTCTCGTTAAATAAAAAGAGTTAAATATGAAAAATAATTGTATCAATTTTGAAAAAAACTTACGTTGTCAAACAGAGAAAATACAGAGACTTTCGAAACCAAAGTTTATTTTTGAAGAGTAATTTGAGATTATTTTATAGAAAACTAAATTACTTTTTAACAGACTTCAAAAAAGGAAGAGGTTCACAATTCGGCGCATTTTCTTTTAATTCTATTCAGTTCACATTTTGTTTCAAATCTTCTTCTATACACTATATTAGTTGAATCATTATAAGTTCATTCGTTTCGCCACACTCGCGAGTTCAATTCTTGGATTTGAGGTGCAACCTCAAGGAAACTTAAATAGCAAATCCCTAATATTACCAGAAACACATAAATAGTCAAAGCTAGGTAAGTATATGTTAGTTATCACTGTTTTATTTCTTATTGTATTGAAATTGCATTAAACCACGTGACGGTAATAGATGTATGAATAGCTAGTATGGAACAATGAGACAAGGAGGTTTTCGTTACGACTAGATTTATGGAACGCAGGTACTCTTTGATACGTTCTGTAGCGTTATTTGTCGTTTGCGCAGATCATTTTATCTTGTATGGGGGATTTTGAATTGTTTTGGCTTTGAATTGTATGCTATTATAATTTTTAGCAATATAAATAACTTTTTTTATAGCAGAGGCCGGCAAATGAGCATGTAGGCCACCCGATGGTAAATGTTCTCCACATCCCACAATACCAGAAGAATCCTGAGCGCGTGGTTGACCTTAAAGGAAAAGAATAATAAAGGAATTGGAAGTGGAGCGGGATTTGGGCCTCCGGATATCTCACTCAACGTACGCAGCAGCATGCCGCTAGTTTTGTCAGTTTTTTTGTGAGACAGTGGTAAAGAAACGGTCGGGCCGATCCATTCGTGCTGTAGACAACACTGTCTACAGCGTGTACCACTCAAAAAATATAAAATAAAATACTTTTGAAATTCGTAGAACTTAGGCTAAAATAAATATGATGTAATAATTTTAATCTAGTCCTATTATAATACAATTTTAAACAATAACGTCAATTTCTTTGGGGAGAAAACACGTAGACCGGAACCATATATTTGTGATCACACACACATTTGTCACGGTGCGGGAATCGAACCCGCGGCCTCTCGCTTCACAGCCGGCTACTCGCCTACTGCGCCACCGAGGCCATAATCTTTTTTTTTATCAGAGAGTGGGCAAACGCGCAAGAGGTTTACCTGATGGTAAGTGATGAACACCGACAATACCAGACGAATTATCGGTGCGTTGCCGTCCTTTGAGGAAAGTTTAGGCTCTTTTCTTAAATCTCACTCACCGTACGAAACGCAACAGCAAATTTTACGTCGCTTTCCTGTGTGACATTAGTATTTTTTCTGGCAGAATCAGCCCATTTATGCTGTAGACAAAACTGACTACCCGTGGCTCTACCACTTATTTGTTGGTTGTGAAAGCTCTATGAAATAGCGATACAACTGTTCAAAAGAATCCTTGACGTTCTATCGTAAATTCATAATACTGTTTTATTTACCAATGTTATTACATACGCACTCATGCCTGTAATCCCCGAAGGGGTAGGCAGAGGTGTAACCAGTACACCGACATTTCGCCGAGCGTATCTCCGTCCCATGATTTGATAGGGGGGCGAGCCTATCGCCATACCGGGCACAAATTCCAGACTCCGGGCTGATACTGAGCTTTTTGTAATAGAAAAACCCAATATCACTTTACCCGACCCGGGGATCGAACCCGAGACCTTAGCGTTAGCCTCAGTCGTAAGCCGTACGCATTACAACTGCGCCACCGAGGCAGTCAATGTTATTATATTAAAATAACGCATCGATTTAAAAATTTTGCCAAATAAAACATTAAAAACAAACGTTCGATAAAACCGCAGATGTCTCCGTGGATTATAAAGAAAACGACCAACAAAAACTTAATTATCATGTATTACAACGGCTTCACGCCGATATAAGTGCGGACCACACGAAGGGAGTAACTCGCGAATTGAATTTTTTTAATGAGTTCCTATTTTTCAGGTTCTTTAAAGGAATTGTGATATAAGTACTAGTGGTCACAGAGGTCGAAATTAGATGTCGATAATCATATGTTTTGTTCTACGAGTATAACGTCATCTGCGAGATTTTACATTCATAATTTGACAGAATGTAACAATGTTTTATTTAATTTCATGTATAATTGTTACAGATATATATACATAGCTTTCTGCACTCCTCTTTCATATACACTTTAAGTATGTCAAATCTCACACTTCCCCGTGCGCGCATTTCGTTAAAAAAGGGTTCATAGTTTTCATTTCACGTATTATTATGGTAGAAGATTATTATATTGTTCTCTTTTGTAATAGTTGTAAAGAATTGGTAGAAGTACTGAGGTAATAAAAAAAAATAAGTCATATATAAATCGCATTTCAACACGTACATAGCAGAATTCTAACGGACAAACTTTTCTCCCTCGAGCAATACGATAGATGAAACTACAATTCGATTTAGTATTTCTTTTTTTTATACTTAATTTACTTAGTGATTTATTAGGTTTACGCGAATATTACACATTGAAATAAAATTCAATGGAGAGTCTCTCCCGTGACCACGAAGGCTGAAAAGCTTTCGAAACGTCGGGACTAAAATAAAAATGAAACTGCGATAAAATCCGTATAAACTAGTCAATTTACTTGAACTTACATGAAATAAATAATATGTCAAATGAGTAACTTTAAATAAAGTTATAAAATCAGAAAAAAAGAGACACCATTGATATGTGAGATATGCCAAAGATGGTATCAATGAATTATTTTATAATTTTAAATATTGTCCATGCATTCAAAATATTCCAAGTCTTACATATAAAGTTTTCCGCCAAATGGCAATACATCAATATCGTGCGAGCGTTGTAGGCGTGTTCGGGCGGGGTGTCCGTAATTACAGGCGAGAGGGCCCGCGGGCCGATATATGCCCCCTTGCCGTAGTGCGCAAATTATTTTGTAATTTTAAAATTTATTTGGACTTACTCGGTTTTGTTTAGATGTTCTTATTGCCCTTTTGATAATGTCATTTTAGGGTTTGTTTTTTGTGTTCAACATCATAAGTGTCAAATGTCTTATCCTTAATAAATTACCGGAGAATTCGTTTAGATAAATCATGGGTTACTAATTATTGTCACCGAAATTTTAATTTAGTCATCTCATTGGTCTAGTGGCAGAGTATTAAAGTTAAATACTGTGAAGTCCTGAGTTCAATTCCTTGGTCAGGCAATCACAATTTGTGTTTGAATGATTTGCTCGGGATTGGAATTTGTTATATATGGTACCGGTATGGCGATAGACTTGACCCATATCACATCTAAGAACAGAAATAAGCTCGTTGAAATGTGGGTGCACTAGTTACATCTCCGCCTACCCTTTCTGGGATAAAGGCGTGACATATGTATGTACCTATGTATGTGTTTTAATTTATTATCTCGTAGGTGTGTTTTTGATTTTTGTATTATGATTTCTTATTAAAATACTTACTGTCTCCTGCAATTTCACTCGCTTGCATGATACTGCTCCGCTCGAGAAGACCGAAATATTTCCGAGATAAAAGGTAAATTACCATCTGAAACTCCTGGATCTACCAATCAATATCAATATCACCTTTACCTGACCCAGAGATTGAACCCGAGACCTCACCAGCGGGCACTTAATATGTTTCGGTAAAATTAACCATCATCTGTCTTCAGTATGCGTTAGCATCGTCAATTCTATTAGGTATTGCTGGTTAGTTCGAATTGCTAGTATCCGTGTACTTTGATTGATGCTGATTTGATTATCTTGTAGTTGAAACACGGTATATAAACAAATAAATAAACAATAGTGTCACGCCTGGATCCCATGGGTAGGTAGAGAACCCATAAGATTTCCATTTTTTTTTCATATTTCTTCTGATGAAACGAGCAGGTCGCTCGGCTGACGGTTAGCGCCACGCCTGCCCATATACAGAAACAAAACCACACAGAACCTTGAATTACAAAGTTCTGCATAACATTCGACTGCGTTCGTCACAGTTCAGTAATTTCACTGGCTTTAATGTCCTGTTGCTGTGTCACACTGTTGCTTGGCGGCAGAAATAGACGAAACAGTGGTACTAACCCACACGGACTTTCGCATACGAGAAAGTATACGAGCAGTACGATTTACCACCACTTTATGCGATCCTTTTAAATCACTTTCGCTTCATTTATCTCATTTAATCTCTTCATGCATTCTTGTGTTAGAAGTTACGTGAGACGAGTATTATATTATTAATACCAAAGAACAGTAATCACTTCAACTCATAGTTTATTGGTTACATTTACAATATCACTGCTTTACAGACCACAGCCCCATGTCAGGATTCTCTAGAGACCGCTCTCTAATTAATTATTACTAAAATAAGTAGAACCGAATAGTAAACCAGCAGAGCTACCGCGTAATAAACTCTTAGACTGTCGACTGAGCACTGATCTTAGTGAACTGGAGACCGACTGACTGACTGCGGGCAAATAACCTCCAGTTATGGCGACAACCTCTTTTATACCATTTAACTACTCTTCCACAACTATATCGCACCATTATTATTTCAGAGTACCCAACGTTGCTTTCTCAGACACCCTCAACACACCAATAAAAAGAGAATACCCTAACACTTGCGGGTTTAGAGTAGTTTTATACCGGTCTTATAAGATGCCATCAATTTGGCTGGCAGAATTTCTGTGCGGTTGACCTCTGACTCTTCTATCGAGACGCGCCTTGTGTATTTCTTTCACGAGTCTCTAATCATCCTTCCTCTAAATGTGTCCAAACCACCTCAATTTTCCTTTCTCCATTCTCATCACTAGATCTTCTATCGCTCCACAACTTTCCGTCACTACCATCGAAATTAGATAACTAGAACGATAACTCTCAATGAATCTGCCAAAAAATATGGCTCCACTTACTTACACATGCAAAGGTAAACTCACACGTAACACTCATTCACGCAACAATAATTAATGAACGTTCAAAATGAAGTATATGTCATAAAAGTTAAAGTCTAAATATTAAATTTATGGATCGAGATACGACGTTCTGCACCGCGCAAAAAACGTATCAACGTGTCAACTAGAGATTATTATGCACAGACTTATATAGCCCCGCCCCTTGCACAGAGTTTTGGTGGGTTCGTTTTTTTGCTTGAGTTACGTTTCTTGTCATCTTATTTCGATGGTCACCACACTATTCCTCACTAAACATGCTACTTATCGCTCTAATCTCTACTGCTTCAATTTCACTTCCATTCTTCTTCATAGTAATACGAATTTTAATTATAATTACTAGTATTATACGACGACTAGCATTGCTTATATAGTTTTCTGCACTGCTCCTCTATGTAAACTTTACGTATGTCAAAACTCACACTCTTCCGTGCGCACATATTGCTTATCAAGGGGTTCAAAGTTTTCTCTCCTCGTATTAATATATAGTTTCTTAGGAGATGAAAAATGTATACTTGTGCCCTTACGGCCCGTTTTTACAATTCTACAGTAATAGTATATGTATTATGTGATATAATATACAATATAGTAGGAAATTATAATGAAAACTATTTTTATAATAATAATTTTATTGCTTCATAAAAATTTTCTTACAATTAGGAAGAACTTAGTTTCGCAGTGCGAGTGTTTTTTACTATGTATCTAAATAAACTAAAAATTCATTATCTATAATTTTAGTATAAAATATAAACTATGAGATATTTTTTATTCAAAATTCTTACATTTTATACAGATAACATGGGTATTTTAATAAAAAATTAAACATCTAAAAAATATACGACTTAAAATTATTATCTACAGACTTATTGGAAGAACGTTTATAACTGACGATCCTTTGTAACTTTATTTATCTAAAATATACAAGAATAGTTACAAATAAATAATCTTTACAAATAGGAATCGTAGACGCTACCTCTATGGTATACGGTTTTTGGACGTAACAAAACTTTTTACAAAAATATATTTTCGTATGACCACCCACATAGCACCAATACAGATTATAAAAAGCCCTATTATTGGGCGTGTTCGGACGAACAAACTTCCAAGTAATCTATGTTAGACTCTCAGAATATATAACTTAGTTTTCGTTTGGAACACCTTATTTTACTTAGCATCAATTATAGCCGTAAGTATTGAATAACCAATGAACAACCAATGTAACAGTCAAACTAAAACAGTACTGTACGCATCGCTTACACCTTTAGGCGGAGTGTCTGAGTACCTACTCAGAACTTGGGTCACCCGAACATTCCCATTGTTTCGTATAAGATTTTATTATCTATTTATAATATGTTTAATATCTACGCAAAGTATCGTATTTTTTGTTCTGAATTTTAAAATCACAATTTATTAAAGTCAACTTTAAGGCACAATTTATGGATAATATAATATTTTATTTGCACATTTGATCTTTTTGACGCTTGTCGTATAGCCATATCTTTAATGGAATGTACCAAATAACTAATAAAATTCTTAATATCAGAAACTAGGCAACTAATTTCCCTAAATTTTTTTGGAACTTCATTTATCAAGGCAAATATAACGATAAAACTTAAACAATAGTAACTCAAAACATTCAAATTCGAGTCATAGGATTTTGTTTTTATTCTACAAGGATATACTTTTACCAATAAATTAATATTGCTCATAAACATTTCATAGTGAGTTATTTTTATAATTATCACACTACATCGCAAGTCTTTTTCTTCCAAACCATCTTTATATCCACTTTCGGAATAAAAATTTCCAGTCAGAAAACGTTCCCAGAGTCAATCCTAAATAATAATCCATCCTTGCGCTTTCCATTACATATTTTTATAGTTAATTCTTGCGAGATTTTCAAAAATTGCAACCTAGTAACAATGGTTTAAAAATATCTAAGATCATGTCAATTCTTTGGGCTTTAGTAGTCCACAAAAATCTTAATCCATATCAGTCCTATAGTCAATTGCTGTAACAAGTTTGCCTGACGCCAGCGAGTATGACGCTGAACTCGTCTTCCGGTCTGACATCACTTCCCGGCGTGGCAGGGGCGTAGTTCGCAGGCGGCGCTCCTGAAATCACCGACGCGTATGGTGGGTACATTCTCTCGGAGCAGTACTCCGGACCTGGCGCTTGCTCCGGGCAGTATGGAGGTCGGTAGCTTTGCTGCTCGTATCTATATTGCGGATGCTCCATAGTACCTTCCGTACCATAATCTAAGTACTTATCAAACTCTCGAGCATCCACATCTGATTCTGGTGATCCAGTTCTTATTTCTTGTCGCTGATTCATGAACTCAGCCTCCTGTTGCTGATTCGAAGGTGGTTCTTCCGAAAAGTAATTTCCACCGCTATCGTACTCAGTTTTAGGCTGTTCAGGATAATGGACGTATGAGTCCTCGGTTTTATACATCTGGTCATATTGTTCGTAAGGATGATACTGGATACTATATTCTGCAGCGAGAGGGCCGCTGGGAGCTGACGACACTCGAGGAGTCGATGTTCCCAACGTTTGCTGGTCTTGTGATGTCGCGACTGGAGGAAAGAACGTCCCAGTCACGAGAGGCGGTTGCTCGGTAAGAGTTCTTTGAGTACACATCACGTACATTCCATTTGCCATTCCCATGGCTGCAACGGGAGCTGGCGAATACGAACCAGGCGTCCTGTATGTCTTATACGGAGAATATGAATCCGACATCGAAGATGCGTTGATCGCTCGTCGCCTTTCTTCATACTGGAAGTTTTCCTTCTCATTTTCCACCGGAGACGCATCTGGAGTAGGCAAAGGCGCTTCAGCAGGCGCACTCCTCCTGCCTTGAGGCTCAGGAGACCTTGCAGGCGAGGATTCTGGCGTCTGAACATGGCCATTGAACTGTTGACTTGTTTGGAAGTCCGAGGCAAGTGGCGAGGTTCTGTAAGGGGAGAATCCAGCTCCAGGATTGTGTGAGAAACGAGCATCAGGTGAGTCTGTGCCTGTAGCGTAAGGAGATCCCAATGCGGCCGAGGTTGGAGGCGGAGCGCTGGCCGGTGTGGTTGGCTGGTTAGGTCTCGCCTTGTTCTGCTTTCGTCGCCGCGGCCTGTACTTGTAGTTTGGATGCTCTGTCATGTGAATCACACGTAGTCGCTCGGCCTCTTCAACGAACGGCCGCCGGTCTTGTGGAGTCAGCGAACGCCATTTTTTACCTGAAAAGCGAGAAAAAATGAAATGAGCCGATTGTGTTTGAGAGTATACAATGTTGTTACACGTTTTTAGTCGTAAATGTGGAGAAATTGACGTGCCATGCGCTACTAAAAGATATTACGCTACTTTTTACTACCCGTGGTAGGTCGCGTCGGTGTGGGATGGATGGTTATGTAGACTTTCATGTAAAGTAAGTTAGCTATTGCGCATACCGTTGTTACTTAATGCAGGTACATAAACACAACTGGCAATGTTTCACAAGAAGTCTAAAAGGCTGTAGGAATGCGAGAAACGGCATAAGAGGGCCTTTGGACCTTTTTATATATCTCGCTCTCAAAAGAATTGATTACGAAGTAGTTTTCAGTCTAATAGAATCATTTATGAAATAACGTAAGGTTAATCAATTCATACAGTTTAGCAAGCTAATCTTTTTCATAGTCACACACTTTTAATGTAGGTAATAAACATTAAATAAAACGGTTCCTAACGCCATTCAATCTCTAAATTCAAGTAGCAGACACAAAGTAATATATTCCGAACATCAGGTCACACGAAATTTAATACAGGTTTATGAATATTAACACGATAAATCTACCAGAAAATATCACTGGAATGTAATAAAATGGACGTCGCGTCTGTCACAAACTCAAGCTAAATAATCACGATGTGTTTTATCAAATACTATAGAACGTGGACTATGAGAGGTCCATAAATAACACTGGAGTATTTTTAAACGATTTTAAACTCTGTTATTGAGTTATTGGAGTATAAATTTGTATATAGGAGCAAGTGTGATGTTCCGAGAGAAAATTATCGAGAGACTGAACAATCTCTAAGGATATTTATCAAGGCGACACTACTTGCTACCGGCAAAACAAACAACTTCACTTTTAGTGATGCGCTGTGTTTGTACAATACTTGTCGATTAAAAATGCCGTTTATTGTCAATTACTAAACACAAAGTAAATCATAGGAAGGAACAAATACATAAAATAAATAATTTTATAAGCAATATGTGAATGTTCATTACTAAAATTCTTATTTTCGAATGAGATTTACAAATATCTACTGTTTGAGTTATTTTCCACCTAGTAACACCGCTTATTTGATTGGGTATTCACTACTTAATCATTTCTTTTCAAGTGATATTTACACGACTGTTGGCTACAAGTACCTAGTCATTGCTAATATAATTTCTAGCAATTGGATGGCCTAGTTTCGGAAGTCCCTAATTTCACTCAGTGTTGTTTTAAAATTTTCAAATTCTACAAAAAGCCTTTATAAACTATTATAAAATAATATATAATAATATATATCAAATTAAAACATCATTAATTGGACGTGGGGACATTTGAAGTTAGATCTTTGCATTATAATATTTAATTTTGTGTTTAAACAGATTTTTTGTCTGTGAAACAGCAAAAAATCATCTCAACTACATAAATAATAGCATGCCCGAAATGTCACATAGCTATCAATGTACCTGTTTGACTGATGTCAAATGTCACTGTGACAAATTAGGAAAGGGGCTTCCTGTTGCGTGGTGTCTCGGCCCAGTGATGCGCGTTATCGATAAATTCATATATCGATTACGGATTAATGATTTATTGATCGATCGGCTACAATTAAGTTCTGTTGGTTTTTAATGGATTGTTTTGGTTTCATGGGCGGTCTGGTAATATTTTTGAATAGCTAATGAGCTATTTTGAATAATTCGATAATGTTGATTCAATTGTCATTTAATATTTATTTTAGTTTGTAGCAAGAGAAAGAATATTAAATTTATAATTGACGATATTTATGTTAAAAATTGCCTATAGATATGTGATATTAAACATGTCTAATTAGGATAAGACTAATTAAAAAACATTATTTTCAATTAATAAATGCATAAGACATTTAATATTATTTATATGTATTGTGTAAGTATATTTTATTCGCCTGATCTTCGTTTTGAGATTAATATTTATAATAATAATTAAGTGCACGTGTTTATCGTCGATATATCGCGAATTTCGCCTTCACATCCCTAGCAATTGTGGAGAAATATTTTACCGAGTAGCAGCATCTAATAAAGCTTTTAGTGGACACTTTGTTAGTGGTTACTGACCTCGACGAAGATTCGTTGTCGGTCCCTAAGCCACATGTCCTTGTGGATTTCGCTTAATTGTTTAAAAACGTGTGGGCAGTCTAACTTTGACAGCCTCCGTGGCGCAGCGGGCGAGTAGCCGGTTGCGAAGCGTGAGGCCGTGGGTTCGATTCCCGCACCTTGATAAATGTTTGTCTGATCCACAAATATTTGTCTCGGGTCTGGGTGTTGTGGGACCGCAAGTCCCTCGTAGTTCTTGATACCCACGATACAGGTTTACCTAGTGTGGGGCTAGGACTATGTGTGTGACTGTTGGGTGTATTTATTATTATTATTAAAACTTTAAAGTTTTATATAATATATATTTACAGAAGGTATATACTCAAACGATACATACTCATAATGGTAAGTTGAAAATTCGTTAAGTGTGATGTGTTTACTTGCAACGTCCCGTAAACAAACGCAAAAAAAAAGTGGTAATTTGTAGATGGGCAAAATGTGTTCCATACATTGATTTCAATATTTTTATTTTGAAGTCGGTTTTCAAGTTTTGTTAAATCTTATTTTATATTTAAATTTTTAGTGGAAGTTATAGCAATAGCATGTAAATTACATACAATACGAAATCTCAATCGCGACGAGTGTACTGTTGTCTGTTGAGGAGTTTTATTTTTTACTCCATACTCCGTCATCAGATCTTATCCAAATCTATATAGGACCACATGGCGGCATTTATCGAATGACATTTTTTCCAACAAAATTGGTCCACAGTTGGCGGAGAAATCGAAGTACATATAATAAAAAAACGCGCCGAATTGAGAACCTCCTCTTTTTTTGAAGTCGGTTTAAAACAGACCGTTCGAATGGATTCGCTTGCTTATACCGACATTCCTCACTTCTCAGTTATCATCGTTCAGTTTACATAGCTTCCGTTTCCCGTGCCATGTGCCAACTTGAATCACCCATTAGCTGGTAAATTAGAGTCTTGTTACTAACATGGTGGTCGTTTATGTTTACTACATAAAGGTTTAAATTAGCTTGAATGACGAAACGAGCAGGTCGCTCGTCTGATGGTAAGATACAATACCACACAGAACTTTGAGTAACAAAGCACTGCACTGGACTGCGCTCGTGACCCCGAGACGTAAGATGTTGTCTCATTGTCATCATGATCTCTCAGTGCTGCCCCCACGTATCGTCGAATTTATTTCCGTCTCATGATGTGATAGGGACGAGGCTAACGCACTTACGGAATTCGAATTACAATCCCGGGCAAATTTTTTTCACACATAGTCCTGACCCCTTACTAGGTTAACCTGTACCGTGGGTATCAGGAACTACGAGGGACTTGCGGTCCCACAACACCCAGACCCGAAACAAATATTTATGTAACCCACAAGTCACGTCTCGGAGCAGGAATCGAACCCGCGGCCTCACGCTTCGCAGTCGGCTACTCGCCCACTGCGCCACGGAGGCTGTCGATTCATGTATGATTTTTAGTTACGAAGCTCAAACCATAATTGCGATTGTTCTACCTGGTATTTAAACTCAAGACCTAATGGTTTCTTAATCTCCTCAAGATAACTTTTACCACATCTACGTGGTCGTTATCCAAGAGGTTTAATTTTTTTCTACAATACGATATACCACAAAATAAATAGCCAAACAAAAAAAAAACATTCAAAAAATGAGATTACTAAAATAAATTACAACATTCGTGGAAATGCGTAAATGGGTATAAAAAATTTGTGAACCTGATAAATGGCGAGTCATTAGCCGAGGACGGTGGACGATGTTCGTAAACTGATTCTGAATGACACGTATCAATCAATTCGGATTTTGTAGTTTCGGTGCACACCTGCTGGTCGGTTTGGTAATCAGTTATATAGATATCTTAGGGGTAAAAAATTATATATTTGTTTTCGTATTTTTTGCTGCGTAAACACAAAATCATAAAACTCGGCAGATTTACAGAAAGATGACCAGGGTTGTCTCATAATCAGGTAGACTATTTATACTGCATATTTTTTAATAATTAGGTTGCCAAAAATGACTTATTGATAAAATCAAGAGTATAACATACATACATACGCACTCACGCCTGTAATTCCTGAAGGGGTAGGCAGAGGTACACCTCTGCCTACCCAGTACACCCACATTTCGCCGATCACTGTCCCATGATGTGATAGGGGGGCGAGCCTATCGCCATACCATACATACTCCAAGCTGATACTGTGCATTTCGTAATGGAAAACCCAATATCACTTTTCCCGACCCGGGGATCGAACCCGAGACCTCAACGTCAGCCTCTGTCGTAACGCATACGGCATTACAACTGCGCCACCGAGGCAAATATATATATCTGATTTAAAGATATAAGAATATCTAGTCTTGTAGAAACATCAATTTCTTTGAGAAGACTTATGACATTGATGGAGAGATACTTATGAACGGGTGCTGATTGTGTGACTGGTCTACTCCAACTGTTTTTCTTTGTATAATTCCTTTTACTATAGTCTTAATTTGTTCGTTGTGTCTATGTGAACGTGCATGCTAATCTAATCCGTAGCTATCAGCCCTGTCTTTCTGTCTAGCGTTTTGCCAGTTTAATACCATAGTCCGCCTTCTCGTACCATAGATTTGACGGTATTTCGTATATAGGGCGACCTGCCGTCTGACCCCACAACCCGCAACGGGAATCAAATTCCGCCATTGCTTCGTCCGTTAATCAGCAGAGTGTACCACGAGCAGGTGAGGTGGCTTTGGGCGTAAGATGTTGGTGGCCTATTTACACGCCCATTATTCCAACAAAAGTATTAAGTTTATAAGTACATACTCCATATTCCCATGCGCACACAAGGGTACTCATCCCAAAGGTATAGGCAGAGATAAAACGCCTGCACCCACAGTTATGCAACGGTATTTTCTCCCTATCACAAGGGGTCGAGTCACCACGGACACAAGTCCATCAATTTATTTCGAAATTGTCACTAACAAGACAAACCAGGCCAGTAATGCCCAGAAGCCGTTCCCGTCATAACATAACAGAACGATAACAGTAATGACGGCGATCGATCATCGGTGTAATGACGCGCGGTGGTCCCGAGCCCGTCATTAATTAGATCACCCAAATCAGCCGTTTTGTTGAGCATAATATTTGTTTGAAACATTGGGGATTGGTGATGGTACTTAACTACTTAGGTCCCTCGTATGCGAGAGGCCGTCTGGGTAGGCTCCAGGGCTTTGTTTATTTCTGCCACCAACCAGCAGTGTGTAATTACCCATGTGTTCTGGTTTGAAGAACATTGAAGCTAGTGAATTTTAAGTTGTTGCCTATCCACGGGTAGGCAGCAACTTGGCTGTAATAAGGCATTGCAATATATCAAATATATCAAGCGGGTCGCTTGTTTTTCTATCCACTTGGGCAATAAAAAAAAGCTTAGGAGTTTCTATTGTTATTATTTATACTGATTTTAAAGTCCAAAAAAGTCAATATTATAGGCGTGCTATGATGCTTGCGAAGTGTCACCAAGGCTCAATAGATGGCAGTCATCGGTTTTTTGCGCCGACGGATGTCGAGGGCACGCGTTGCATTCTAAATTTGTTTACTCCCTCTCGCTCTATCGCACACATTTACGCATACACCCGTCTCTGTCATGTAAAATATTTTTTTTTGCATTTCGATTCTGAGTGCGTGGTCATTTTTGTCGTTTTTTTAGCCGCTGTCTCATAGCGGTGGACGGTGGCTCGCTTTGTTTTATTGTCATTGAAAATGTTGGAAGTAAGCTTTCACGGCCTATGTCGCGGCATAATTTTAACTTAGAGCGAGTTTTGTGCGCATGCGTGCATTTTTTATGTAGAGTAAGTGGTTGCAAATGTTAGTACTATGAGTATAGTGTTTTTGGATTATAACATTATATTAAATAACATTTGATTTTAGAGTGCCTTGGTGGCGCAGTTGTAATGCGTACCTACGCGGTACGACTGCTGAGCTAAGGTCTCCGGTTCGATCCCCGGGTCGGGTAAAAGTCATATTAGGTTTTTCTATTACCAAATGCTCAGTATCAGCCTGGAAGCTGAAACTCTGCCCGGTATGGCGATAGGCTCGCCTCCTATCACATCATGGGACGGAAATAAGCTGGAAATGTGGGTGTACTAATAACACCTCTGGCTACTCCTTCGGGGATTACAGGCGAGTGCGTATGTATGTATGTATCAAGAAATCTCGCACGCAGTCACCATTCGACAGAAAGTATCACATTTAGAAAAAGTTTTATTTCTTGTAAGATATAAAAGACTCTACAAACTTTTATCTGTTAATAAAAATCCTCGCGGAGTCGTCGAAGTATTTACGTCGATGTAAAACATTTGCATCGGCTCGTAAAAATAGTAGCTGGTGTACAAATATTTCAATGTTGAACTGACGTCGCTCCGCCATTGTTTTTTGGCCGGTCGGTTCCTCGAAATGTCCCGCGGAATAAAACGGCAAAGCTGCCGAAATCCATAAAGCGGACTAACCGACCCCGCCGAGCCTGCTATGGCGGAAACGAAAAGTTTATACTTTTGACGTGTGGTCGAATTGTTGAGATCTTCGGGGCTATTAAATAATATTTAGGGCCGATTCGATAAAATTTTACATTATTTTCAGAGTACTTATTCTTAGAATATTTTTACTCTTTTTTTATTCACGGTATAAATCACTAGTCATTTTACGATGAAAACCCGGTAATAATCAATACTCTGATTAATATATAGTTGCGTCAGAGTGAACGACAAATGAAAATCGTCCAAAACTAATCCATTACTTTTGTTGAATTGTCAATTGATTGGCATACCATCTGAATTTATAGTATTACCCATCGAAATAAGACGCCAAGAAACGTAACTCAAGCAAAAAAATTACCCCACCAAAACTCTGTGCAACTCTGTGTGCGGGGCTATAAAAGTCTGTGCATAATAACCTCTAGTTGACACTTGATACGTTTAATTTTTCCGCGATACAGAACGTCGTATCTCGATCTAAAGTTGATTTTGAACGTTCATGAATTTTTGTTGCGTGTATGAGTGTTACGTGTGATTTTAAGTAAGTGGAGCCGTATTTTTTGCCAGATTCATATGAGAATTATCATCCTAGTTATCTTATTTCGATAATATTCCCTATAGCAAAGTAACCTGTCACTCGTCATTACAATAACAGATCCAATGTCCGCCATTTTTTAACTCTGTCGAGTAAAATGTAACTCCGCCGAGATGAGCTGTGTAAATATTCGTGTAAATGATTACTCTCGTATGAGGAACTTAACCTTCGTTAACAAAGACTTTAATGTATATACACTAGACAAGCTGCGCGATACATAGACCTTGTACCACTAAGTTGCGGTCAATTGACCGTAACTCAATATTACCATCTCGCTTACTCTTAACTAGAACCCCAGTCGCGCTCATTGTTTGCTGTCAAACTCCCGCGTTATGTGACGCAATTTTACTTCTAAACAGCCTGTCTGGTAGTATCATTAAAGTTTTTGTTGGTTAATAGTTGATAGACCGTAAATATGATTTGCCGGGGTATTTTGAACTTTACTGTCGGATAAAACCTTATTCTAGTTTGATCGAATCGGGCCTTAAGCGGATTAAGCTTAACTGTCTATAGCGTGGCTCTAAGGTTCGAAATGTTTTGGGGTTCAATGGTCGATAGTCTATGTCAGCCTGTCTGTAATAGCGGATTTAGTTCAATTTTAGTTATTCAAATGCCGAATCTCATGCTATTTTAACCGTCTGAACACACTTTCGATCAAATTGATCAACAAAAAGCATACACATTTTGCTGATTCAATTTAAATCATTGTCGAACCGTGTGAATGTTATATGAAGTTGGAGTGCTTCCATTTCTAAAGTCACATGTATTTAAACCTTGACAGTTCGCTTTGACCAAACTTTAAAACGAAACCTTTTTTTCCACTAACACATATCACGTACAGCCTATTGGCCATCAACTGGCATCAAGCCAACCTGATTCAATATGGGACAGACCACCTGCCAAACCATCTACCGTCTTATTAAACGTCTATAATGTATTTAATTGAACTCGATGACATCATTGCTTGAAAATTACAAGGTGATAGGTCCCTCGTATGCGAGAGGCTGTCTGGGTTGGTACCACCGCTTTGTCTATATCTGCCGCTAAGCAACAGTGTGTAAGCACTGTTGTGTTTCGGTTCGACGGACATTGAACCCAGTAAAATTACTGGGCATTATTAGACTTAACATCTTGTCTCTGGCTGACGAGCGCCGTCCAATGTTATGTAGTATTTTGTAATTCAAAGTTCTGAGTGATGTTGCTTCTATTTATGGGCAGGCGTTGCGCTAACCATCAAGCAAACGACCTGCTAATTTCGCCACTCAAGCTAATAAAGTTGGGAGTAACTTTTATTTTGTACTACCTTCATTTATTTCAGAATGTTCCAAACCTTAGTTTCAAACATATTATATAACAAAATAATGACTTATATCAAATTAATTTAGCGTTTAATATTATTTTTAAGGACTTTGTGTGTGACTGTTGAATATATTTATAAAGAACCAACCCGCCTTCCTTTCCTTCCACACACCACACACAACCCTCCATTGCAATAAAGTTGAACAGCGTGCAGTAAAGTAGCGAGCACTAGCGATGGCCGGTGACTGGTGACGCCTCCATGCGCGTACTTTATAATCTACTTTATTGACTGACGATGACGATTCACGACGGCTCGTAAACTTGTTATTACCCCGGAAGAATGACGATATAAACAACTGCGATTTGTTTTCTCATAGAGGTGATAAAGAAATGTATGTGGAAATTGTGTATGATGAATAACGGTAGTTGGTATACGATGCTTTTAATTGGTTGAATTGACATAAAACATTTGTGAGTAACTTCCGTACTCAGAGACGTCTTTTTTCAGAATTCGATTATTTCCTAGTCAATTTTTATTAGCTTGAATGAGGAAACGAGCAGGTCGCTCGCCTCATAGTAAGCGCGACGCCTGCCCATGCGATGCGAACAGAAACAACACCACACATATCCTTGAATTACAAATCCTTCATGGAACTGGACTGCGCTCATAACCCGAGACATAAGATATTAAGTCTCATTATGCCCAATAATTTCACTGGCTTCAATGCTCTTCATATGGAAACACAATAGTGCTTACATACTGCTGCTTGGCAGCAGAAGTAGAGAAAACGACTCAATTAATATTATTTCTCTACTTATTAACGTCTACGACGTCATCTATAATTTTTTTAACAAAATCTCTGTAACTTCTAAATAGCTGATCAGATTTTCTTCAAACAAAGATTACATCTCGATTAATCTAGCTTTGAAACAAATCCCCGCGTCGGCTAAAAGTAATATTGGGTTTTTCTATGATGAAATGCTTAGTATCAGCCCTGAGCCTGTACTCGCCCCTATCACATCATGGGACGGAAATAAACTCGGTAAAATGTGGGTGCAGAGGTATATCTGCCTACCTCTTCGGGGCTAATAGGCGTGAGTGCGTATGTATATGTGATTATAAAATGTAGATTAACTTTAAACTAAAATTATATCGAGCACTTTACAGTGGTAACCATTGTAACCAGTTATGTTCAAGAATTTTTAAGAATAATAAATAAGAATACTTGCAGTTTAATTTTAATTATGCTCTGTCGTCTGTAAAAGTAATGTAACTTTAATAAATAAACTATAGTTAACAACATTTATAGTCAATATCCAGTAGCGTATCTCGTTCAGAAAAACAGTTAAATCTCGCCTATGTGTAAAGATGCTCATAAAATTTCCCGGCTCGCCATCCTCGGCGGCACTTGCATTCCAACAATCCATGTACATAACGTTATTCGATTACTTAAGTCAGCGTTACTGTAAGAACAATTTTTATTTTATTTTACAGCCTTTGAACTTTATTTACGCACTCACGCTCTCACTCACGCCTGGAATCCCCGAAGGGGTAGGCAGAGGTGTAACCAGTACACCCACGTTTCGCCGAGCGTATCTCCGTCCCATGATGTGATAGGGGGCGAGCCTATCGCCATACCGGGCATAATTAGAATCTAAAATGGGGGGGGGGATATTTTTTACAACTAACTATATAGTTTAATATAAATGCATTTGTTTGACAATTTATGGTTGCTTATACGACAACGACAGTGAAAACTATATACCGATTCTAAAACCGATTTAACAAACTTATTAATTCCGTATACTATGGACTCTATTAGCGGCTAGTGCGCTGTCTGGAGTCAGAATAGGGTAGTTTCCTATATTGAATTTTATACATTATTTTATAAGCAACAGAAAATGATACGCAAAAGAAACCCTTTTATTAAAACACAATCAAAATTGGTTCAGAAATGTGCCCGCAGTTATGACTTTAAATGTTGGTATGAGGAAAAGTGGGTGCGTAGTAGGGATATCTCACTATCTCGCTTGCACGCGTGCACTATAATGAACATTTTACACAGTGACGTCAAAGGTTGCATCGTCTGTCATTTGACAATTACCCCTTCTACAGGATTTGAATGGCTTCTATCTTATTTATTTTTGGTCCGATTTATAAAATTCTTTCTGCAATAGATTTTGAGTAACATAACTTATTGATTTAAATAATAAAAAAAATCTAGTCAACTACCCTATTGTCACCACCATACGACTTCTGACTTAATCATTACTACCATTTGACAATAACTGCCGCTGACCGCAAACATGGCGTCTAAGTTACTAAGGGTCTCTTTAAATGTGGTTGATTTCGAACTGGGAATTGTATCTATATAACCGAAGAGGAATAATTATGCAACTGTTTTTATAGGAGACCACGGAAAAGTAGCAAGTGGGTCACTTTAAGGTAAACTAGCCTTTGCTCGCGGCTCTGCCCGCATGAATGGCTTTTTCAGGGATAAAAATTTAACGTATGTCCTAATCCAGGTTATGCTCTACCTGTGTGCTAAATTTCATCCAAAACCAGCTGATATACATAGCATGATCCAACTTTCACATTTATAATATTAGTATGTTTACCTCCACCCATGAACATCCACAATACTAGAAGAATGCTGCATGGTTTGCTGGTCTCAAAAGCAAGAAATGGAGCTGTGATGGAGATTAAAATTTGGGTCTCCGGAAATCTAACTCACCGCACGAAGAGCAACAGCAAGCTGTCTCTTTACATCGATTATCTCTTTACATCCGACAGTGGTAATGCCCCGTTTAAGCCAGCGCATTCATGCTGTGTATGTATATAATGTATATAGTACGGCTCTACCATACGAAGTTACAAGTTAATACATACATACACACTCACGCCTGTATTCCCCGAAGGGGTAGGCAGAGGTGTAACCAGTACACCCACATTTAGCCGAGCGTATCTCCGTCCCATGATGTCATAGGGGGCGAGCCTATCGCCATACCGTGCTCAAATTCCAGACTCCGGGCTGATACTGAGCTTTTCGTGATAGAAAACCCAATATCACTTTTACCCGACCCGGGGATCGAACCCGAAACCTCAGCTTCAGCCTTGGTCGTAACGCGTACGCATTACAACTGCGCCACCGAGGCAGTCAATAGATAGTACGAGTAGTTTCATTAAATCAGCGCCAAGCACTAGTGTTTGGTCGTGGTGGAACATATGTGACAGTCACCGTCTACAGTGGGTGGGTATCCCCCACATACTTTTTATAAAAATGTTTCTACATAAAATGTACATGTACCACCTAATGCCTTCCGATAAATGCTTTCTTGCTTTCTTTCATTCATTCATATCTACTACAATGAATGAAATGAAAACTATACAGCCATAAAAATTTCGTCTCATGGAAAAATATAATTTACCGAACATTACTGGAACCCCGCTATTATTGTACTATGATATATGCTTCTCCTAATTTGACTGCATTTCTCTGTTACTAGAGGCGATCATCAATCACATATCTGTCTCGGTCTAGCTCGTGTAGTCCGCGTATACCTCTCTCTGTCTGGCGTGTTAAGATGCCAAGCGCGTTCGAGGACGGCGATGCCGCGCGTGCCGGTACACATTTTTTTTCCATTACAAGAAATACTATAAAAATGTTGGTTGTTTGTACATCGTATTGGATTGATTTCCGTTTGGATGCGGATGGACGAATGGATGAACGGTTTTTGTTGAACTGTATTGTTTTTATTGAAAGGAGGTGGTAACGAACGTTTTAGATCATTTAGTATGGGCTCACTTAGTCAAGCCAATGTATAGTCAGTAGTAAAGACCATATCAGGGATGACAAACATTTTATGAATGATTTCTTTTCTCAAAATTTGATTAAGGTTGTTGAAAATATGACATGTGTTTTCCATACTTTAGAGTGATCAAACTTGTCTCTATATTTCTCTATCTATTACCTAAAGTGATGAAATGACGAAGTTTTAGCACATTTTCCACCACTTCTGAAGAATTGCTACTTACCAAATAAAATATGACCATAAACTAATACTTGCGACATATTAAATACCCGAAAAAAAGATGTCTACAAAAGTTATCTTACAGGATTGCGGAATATAATAGGCCCTTAGTCTTTCATCCCCGATTTCAACCCCTAAGGGTGCTCTTGGGGCTGGTTTCGAACCTGTAACTTTCGTCTCAATAGTCCGTACCACAGTCCGCTGAGCTATCGCTGCTATTATATAAATAAATACTTAAACCCAAGAGTAACATACATAATCCTTATCCCACAGTAAGAAACGAGTCTTGTATCGTGGGTATCAGGAACTACGAGAGACTTTCGGTCCCCCAACACCCAGACCCAAAACAAATATTTGTGAACATTTGTCTCGGTGTGGGGATCGAACCCGCGGAGGCTATATTTCATTAACAATAATAATATCGAACTCCACATTCCATTACACACAAATACTACACAGGAATCAAATTAAATCCTTTGTACAAGTGTGACAACGAAGCGGGCGGCGGTGCGGCGGTGTTGAAGGTTAAGTAAGGGTACGTCCACACGCACGTGCTCATTACCAGCGCGTTTATTCGCGACGCGTGACACGGCGCGGTCACGTCGCGCGCACGCGCCGACGCGGCGGCGCGACGCGTGCGCATTGTGGCGCGGCACGGATTTATTGACGTGTCTTTTAGTTATTGGATATTTATAGTTTTTGGAATGATTATTATTATGGAATGTATTTTATTTTTGGGGACTTGGAGAGTGACCGCGATTTCGAGATACAGGATAGTAATGAGCAATTATAGGAAAAACAGTTGTGTGATTTTTTTATATTTGTTGCCAGAAATATTTGAGTATTGTGACGACTATTTCATTAATATTATGCACAGCAATGTTTTTTTATGTGATTAAAACTAAATGTTTAGTGATTGTCTTCTTTTATTGAACGCGAATATGTTAAAAAATATCTGAACTCTCATATCTTGGACTAGTATTTTAAATTCACATGTCCGAACCCAAATGTCTTTACTATGTGATAGAAGACAATCCGGACACTGTGCCTGATACAAATCCAATTTATATTTTTATTCTGGCTCGATAAAACGACAATGAAATTATATTAACATTTGAAGTCGCAGGTTCAAAACCAGCCCCTATGACTTTTAGAAATTACGTGTCTAGTCATTGTAATTACCACCGGGAAAGAAAAATGTTGTAAGGAAGGTGTATACCTGAGAATTCTCCATAAGAATTTCGAAGGTAAAGTCTACCAACTCGCAACTTTGCTGACACTAAAACTTCTTTTAAGAATAAAATACTTAAACACCTTAACGCAGCGCGATTATACTTTCTCATGCGTTGCACTTTTAAGTTATAATTTGCTTAATAAAACGAAAATGTAATATTGCATAATAATATACTTTGTCCCTCTGGGTTGTTTTGTGAGTTTTTGTTTGTATCGTATTTTTTTTTTCTTTTGTACTCTCATTAGTGCATGTCGTGGTCGCCTGTAATTATGGCAACATTTATATTTAAACTATGTAAGAGATGCGGTGTATTGCATTTGAAAATGTATGTCATGTTGGCGATCCTAAAATAAATAAATAAATAAAATAAATTAGGACAATGTCGTGGACGATGGCTTATTAATTCCTCTAATTAGTAGAGAAGAACCTGCCCAGCAGTGCGACGTATATAAAAGACCTCAGGGTGGGTGTATCATCATCATACAGGATGTTATTATTATAAAATTTGTGATAGATATCGAAATTAAGAACGTTGAACAACTGGTCACCCATCACAATACAATTTCACAACGTCAATCTGGTATAATGGACACACACGACGGAATTGCGGCACGCCGACCGAGCGAGCGGTTTGCGTTGAGAGCGCGTTGTGTTAGTGCGGTGGTGGCTACGTGTGCAGACTACAGTTGAAATTCAGCGAAGCACCCGCGGTCGCGCAGGATGTCACCTGACGTGGCGTGTATGCTATATGCACGTAAAAATCACTTTTGTAACGTATTTTTTGTTATTACCATACAGGGGTAAATCCTTATATGGATTGATAGGAATACAACCTGCAGAATAAATTCTGCCACCTGTATGTCATACCCATCCAGAATAAATTCTGAATTACCCAGAATAATTTCTGCCCCCCTGTCATAAAGTGTCTATTGTGAGGATATTTGGAAGAGCATGCAAGAGGCCTTTAACAATCGTTTGATTGTCGCTTTGAGTGGCAAAGACATTAAGAGAAATTAAGTACTTCACCTCAAGTATATCCACTTATATTTTGTCTATGGTGATTGTTAATGATAGACATTTAATTTCACACTGAACTATCTAAAATATCTTACCACCATGCCGGTGACAAATGTTATTTATATTTAATATTTATACTATTACATCAATCGACTCTCGACAATCGACTCGAATTATTCGACATCATCCATAAACAAAAAAAAAATACATCATCAGATGGCTGATTTATATAAAAATATGACTATGAAATATTAACCAGTGATATAAGTCAGGAATAGTTTAATACCGAATATCCCTAAAGAAATACAAATGCGAAATGAAATAGCTAACACCTACCCTATTTTGGGCAATTTCAACAGTGTAGAAGCGCGTTGATGTCTTTTACATGGGCATAGCAAAACTCTACTTTTGTAAATTGTATCATGAATTTCGTGGCTAAGTATAAACAACGATAGTACAATTTATAGAAAAAATATGGCCTTTATGATATACAAATATTTGTGGGCCAAAGACTGTGTTTTGCTTTTCAAAACGTTATGTTAGAAGTTTTTAAAAGTAAAGTTAATTGATATTAATCATAAGTCTCTCCTCATCCTACACTACTTTTCTGATATAAAGTTTGTAGTCCAGCGGCGACATCACAGCTTGTCGAGGGCTACAGCGACATGAACAGACGGCTATACGGTGCACGCGCAACATTAGCATGCGGCAGGCGGCGTGCGGTCGATAACGGTAGCCCAAACGGCCGCTACTCATATCTATACTGTTTACCTGTTCTACGATAGTTCCATTCATAAATCGCTTCTTAGATAGTATGACAAAGAACTCTTATTGTTGAAAATAATATAACAATGTTTTTAAACTGATAGAGCCACATTGTTAACAGATTTGTCTACAGCATGAATGGGCCGGCTCGATAGTCTCGGACCAGCTCACAAAACTTCTTAAAGCTGACAGCTTGCTGTGGTGTTTTGTACAGCGAGAGGGATACCCGGAGGCCCAAATCCAGGGAATATTAGGGCCTCCGGTCTACTTGATAATACCATTATTATCTCTATTATACCATTATAATACCATTGTACAGTACTCTTTATTATATTTAACGATTTTTACATTTCTAAATATTAAATCACTTAAAAAAACATTTAAAAATATAAAAATATCACCCTCCAATGGCGAGGCCTAAGACCCAAGCCACCGGCGGTTAGGGCCCTAGTGTGAGGAACCTCCTCACAATGCGTGCCGTGTCCAATAATACAGCCTTCTGTATCTGACTTTTGACCCAACTACCAATTAAGAGCCTCTAAAGATGTTGGTCGAGACTCTTCGGTATCAACCCATGGACGGAAACGAGTATCGGGACAATGATTGTCGAGTCAACATCCCACATGTTAGTAACATCGTATGCCAGAACTAGGTATTAGGACATTTTATCTTTTTCGGCTTTTACGAGGTTCTCATCATGCGGAATAGTGACATCAACAAGCATTGCCCGGCGCGTCAATCGATCTATTACCACAATATCAGGCTTATTGGCTAGAATAGTCCTGTCCGTAATAATAGATCGATCCCAATAGAGCGTAGCATGACCATTTTCGAGAACTGGTTGGGGGACATATTGATAATTCGGCACCTCGGAAGTCACAAGGCAATATCGAAGAGCAAGTTACTAATACCATTATTATTATCATTATTATTATGTTTATCTCTCTAAGGTCGGCATCACATCTAAGGTTATTTTTTTTTTGTGAGTGTTCACTTACCATCAGCTGACTTGTTTGTGTGCCGGCATATGCCATAGTTTATTATAAACCGGAGAATATTCACAGTAGGTTAGATTTACATAATGTATATGTTCTCTATATTTCACGTTTCAACAAAACTCTCCTTAAGACGCATTAAGACGAAACTCACTCTATGAATATAATTAATTAATTTCTAAATGTGTGTCGAAATGGCTTCTAATAAAAGCGTAAGTCGGCTGTAAACTACACTAACAGTATATACACTGCTACTTGGTAGCAGAAATACACAAAGCGATAGCACCGACCCAGACGGCCTCTTGCATACGAGGGATCTACTAGCTTGTATTAAACTCTTTCATACCTCACAAAGACTATGCGGTAATCAAAAACCAATTTCGTAGGTTTATTTTGCAAGTTACGGGGCGCGGGTTCAATGCTCATATTTAATTCATGTACCATAAGCTCTCAATCCAGAGTCCGATGGTACGTGAAATTTGTAGTCACGAATCGTTCCGATATGATAAATTTTCACAGAGCATCGTTTAGTTCATAGATTCTAGTCTTTTTTTAATGTTCTAGTTTTGCTTGTTGTTGTTTTATACAGCTTGTTTAAAATAAAGTTTAATATAAGGCAGCTTTTTTCATCTATCTAATCAGCTTGTATCTACCCACTATAATATTGGGTATATATCCTTTGGACTGCCTCGGTGGCGCAGTTGTAATGCGTATGCGTTACGACTGAGGCTGACGCTGAGGTCTCGGGTTCGATTCACGGGTCGCGTAGAGTGATATTTGGTTTTTCTATCATGAAATGCTTAGTATCGACCTGGTGTCTGGAATTGTGCCCGGTATGGCGATAGGCTCGCCCCGTATCACATCATGGGACGGAGATGCGCTCGGCGAAATGTGGGTGTACTAGTTACACCTCTGCCTACCCCTTCGGAGATTACAGGCGTGAGAGTGTATAAATGTCCTTAGGACGCTAACTTTTGCGGTCTCGTGCCAATCTAAACGATTGTTTTTCCACTACCTTGTCAATGTCATCTGCCCATCTGGCTGGTAGACTCTCAATCTGCTACTGTCTCTTATATCTTGCCTTTTTCACAGTTCTGAATATTATAAACTTTTTTAATACGGTCCAGTCTACTTTCTTATAATATTACACATAATATAAGCTCATCCCCACATTCCCGAAGTGGTAGGCATTAGTGCAACGAATGTATTCACGGTTCACAGAGATTTTTTTCCATCCCATAATAAAATAATGTCATTTTATCACATTCGATCATCTTAACGTACCTTAAATTATTTCTCAGAGCCCAGATGTTCCCATACATCAGAAATGTCAACGACCCTGTAAACATTCTACAATTCCATACAAAATTACATGGGGCCGCGATCGTACCTCGCCCAAAATGACACACCCGTGACGACTAAATGACATAATTGTCAAAATAGTCACCGCGCTGTCAAAGGCACGTGACATCGCGCGCAAAGCGAGACAGCAGTACCACCCACCCGCGCGCGAGAAAGAGACGTAAAGTGGCGCGTCACTGTCAATTATAGGCGGGCAATCGGAATTAGAGAGCACAGCGCCGCGTTCAAATTTGGTAACGTTTTGTTTTATATCGACAAATCGATTACAAATCGATTGCGTGTGGTCGATGTTTTCTAAGAATAATTGAATATCGATGTTAATGTATGATATTAAATTGATTGTTGGAATTAGTCATTCATTACTGCAAAAATATTCAGCGATATAAGGTGGAAGCGAGCGCAGCGGAACACCTGACGGCATTCACAATTATTATACGTAAACTAGCACGGACGGACGTGTTGTGCATATTACGGAATTTAGTAGAAATGTTCACACTCATGAATGGTTTTATCGACTTTGTTATCAGGTGACGTAGCATTATTTCTTGTTACTAACTGATTGAAGGTAGCTGCTTCAGCTTCGTATTTTACGGATCAGTAGGAATATTCTATACATACATACACACTCACACCTGTAATCCCCGAAGGGGTAGGCAGAGGCATTTCGTAATAGCAAAACCCAATATCACTTTTTCCCGACCCGGGGATCGAACCCGAGACCTCAGTGTCAGCAACTGCGCCACCGAGGGAGTTCTCATGTAATATTCCGAGCCTTGTCAATCATTGAAGAGAAAAACGAGTATAAAATCTAATGATCTGAGAGTTTTGTAATGGGTCATCATCATCACGCATTCGTATTTCCAAAATAGAGATATAAAGATTAACGACAAAAAAACCTATATATATTTTTGCAGTTTCTCAATAAAGCTCAGATGCACAACTGTCATCATCTTTACATTAAATTGAAAATACAATAAATTAACGTCTAATCAGAAAAAGACAAGACATAAAATCATTAACTTATTCACGATACTTGATTGTTACGATGTAAGTGCTTTGGTGTAATACTGTGAACTTGCATTTAAATATAAATAAATAAATAAATGGCATTATAAGACTTTAACATCGCATCATTATGTTCAAACGTCAACTCAAAACGTCATTATAACGGTATAAAAACTGACATGCAAATATTAACCAGGAAATAAATATTAAACTCACAGTAATCTAACGCGTAAAAACTTTAATTCATAATAAAAAATCGTAAACATTAAATATACGGTCGGCAATTTTATGGGCACATTTATTGGCGCGATATATGAAAAATCGGTCATATATTTGCGGGCCGCGGTCCTGCCCTTTCGACGCCTGTCGTGCATAAAGACCGTGATCATTTCTCCTAATTATACGTATGGGGAAGAGGGCAGGGACTTTCGGAACATTGTGGGTGTTCGGAATGAAATTACGAGTTGTGAAACGTGCGACAATTGTTTTTTTATCGTCGCAATGATAACATGTTATTATGCCTAATGTATAATCACTATTTTATATTTTTGGGCGTTTTTATATTGACGTATTATCGCCAGTTTTATTTGGATGAGGGGATTGTAGCTTTGTTGTTGAAAATGTTCAGTTCTGGCGGTATAGACGGAGAGGGTTCAAATTCTGGTCAAAATACAAACAAAACTTTGTTTTTGCCTTGATAGGCAGACGAGTCAGCGACCCGCCTGATGGTAAGTGATCACTCATACTGCTGAAGAAATACTCTTTTTTAAGTCTCGTTTAAAGACGAAGGACGTCATAGCGCTCGGGGAACACAGGAAACTAAGTATATAAATTATACTCAAGCTATACCCCGAAATGGTAGGCAGAAGTATCGGTGTATATTATCATCAATTATATTTCGACCGCATAATGCAGTAAATGATGAGGCATGTGTGTAAATTATGTTTTACGTCGTGTTTTGTCAATAGAAATAATCCACACAAAACCTTACCCGACCCGGACATCGAACCCAAAACAACATGGTTAACACACCAATGATGCGTTATAATAATCAAATCAAATAATTCATACAATTTCATTAAAAACATCTTTTATTAAACATACTGCGTGGAAAGGAACGCGAGCCAACCGTCGCGCACCCGCGATATGAAAAGGGCATAATTTTATTTATAGTTTTATAATGAGCATGTATACACGGTAAAGAGGTGAAAAATGTTGTTTGATGAGCCATACATTTTGCGTATAACAACCGTTTCGATACGGTATTTTTATATTATTTTTCGCTTTTGACAATCTTGTATATTTTAGTGATTAATGTTTGTAAATAGTCATAATTCTTAGCGCATACGAGTATTTATATTATTTGACGAAATTCATTGTAGAAAAGTTAGCCTGTATCCCCAACATGTAACGATGGCCTAGCGGGGGAACAATACAGACCGTGTCGCGACGAAAGTAGCAAGTTCGAAATCAGCTGCAGGACACGTACCTCTGACTTTTGAAGTGATGTGTGTAGTCATTGTTAATTATCGCTTTAATGGTGAAGGAAAACATCGTGAGAAGACCTGCATACTTCAGAATTCTCCACAAGAACTTCAAAAGTGTGTTTTATAGCAAACGGTGGCAAACGAGTAGGTAAGACTTGATGGTAAGTGATCTCCACCGCCCATGGACACCCACAATACCAAAATAATCATGTACGCATTGCCTATAAGGAACGGAATAATTAAGGAGTTAGGAGTTTGTTATAGTTTGATTCTTCGGATATCTCACCGTGCGAAACGCAACAACAAGCTGTTTTTTTACATCTGTTTTTTGTGAGACACTGGTAGAAACCCAGTCGAGCCTCATGGGCTGCAGGCGTGAGTGTGTATATATGAATCTGTTGCAATAACGTTTATTATATCAATTAGCTGAGAAATTAGAGGTCGTATTCGATTACTAAGTTTATCACGACCTTAATTAAATCTAGATCGCTACGTCAAATTATATCATCAATAACCCAATTAGCATTAAAATCACCTGACCCTTAATCGATTCAGAGAACCGTCGTCCTCGCAAACAATTATTTCATATTAATCGATAAAAACACACGGAAGCCGGTTCAGTAATTATCGAAGCAAAAAATCGATTATGACATCGTATCATTTAATCGAATGAACGTGCTTTCAAACTGGTATGGGAACAACACTAGCGTACTTTCTTTTTGCTGCAAGAAAGCAATGTTGCATGGACCTTATTTAGAAGTTGATTTTAATGTAATCTTTCATTATTATTGTGGGACATTTTGATGATGTATGAAACAAGGTAAAAAGATATCGATTAAGATTTAGGGAGCTCAATTTCGTTCCACTATAAAAAGGTTTCTTAAATAAGTTTTATAAAATACTGGTAGCCACTCTGAGTAAAAGGGAAATATGATTTTTTAACTGACTTCAAAAAAGAGGAGGTTCTTAGTGCGTTGTGTAGATTTCTGTTTTTTCTGCTGTATAAGTAGGCATATCGATCTCTCCGCTAGTTGTGGACCGATTTAAATGTTTTTTTTATCGATACCTGCGACGTGGTCTCAAATAAATTTGGTTAAAACCTGATAACGGAATATGGAGAAAACAATGAAACTCCTTAAAGAATAACAGCAAAACTGTCTCGATTTGGTTATTATATTGGAATTTACATGCAATTGGTGTATCTAACACTATTGCATATCAAAATAAAGTAGGTTTGATTAAAGCTTAAAAACTGACTTAAAGATGATCACTGAAAGTTATAAATGACAATAATTTCATGCTTGAACGATAATATTAATAATAAACGACGATATTTTGGAGTCAGTGCAATTCAAGTTTTTTAGTTAATCTAATAAATCCTGTATTTTCAAACTTTGGAAGAGATAAAACATAATGAACTTTAAAAAAACCACCCCATAATCACAAACCATTAAACGGACCAATACAATCAATTTCCTGCTAAGGCGACAATATAAAAAAACGCGCGTTTAAACGCAAAGTCGGTGTTACAGAGCATTTCTTCGGGGTCATAGCACCCGACAGGAAACGGCGTCACGGGTCGCCGCGCCGCCGCTCGCCTCTTACGAAAAATAATACTTTTCTAGGTATAACACATAGCCAGTCATTCGTATAAGTGTACGGTTAGCGGGGTGCGTTTTCATATACTTTTATTGGGTTCTGCACGCGGGTGTTTTTGGATGAGAGAGAATTAATTCGGACAGCAAATATACAGCTGTTATGGAGATCAGGGGTCATTATTGTAAATTATACTTTCTTGCTAAAATAATACGGAATTTTTATTAATATTAAGCATGATTGTTAATTAAATAAGTCAAATATGTTTTAAACTATTCATAAGTGTTGAATTAACTCATATGTGTCTGAGAAAATAGTTATTTTACATAATGTACCATATATACGGGTCGATTATCTATTTTTCGGTAAAAAATTAGTTTTTGTCATAGTTAAGGTACATATTAACGAACGTAACTTAACTTTTTAATATGATCATTTATAATTTTGTATGAAACACCATCCGTCAAAAGCTATGGAGTTTTTATGCGCTGACGGATCTGTTTTATTGTACGTACGTGATATGATGTGGGGCTCGCGAAAATGTTCGCCTTCGAATAATAAACATTTATTACGTTGTGTTTTAATATTAATTTATGGTTCGCTAGAGCTTTGACGGGCGGAAATCCTACCTTCATCTGTTGCTTGCGGAGTTGCTTGGAAAAATGGATGAATTAAATATAATCATAAATTATGAATATATTTTTATGATTTGGTGAATGAAACAAACAATTTTATTTCAAATGTTCTTAATATTATGTACAAATGTTAACTTTGAGCGACATCCTCCGTAGCGTAGCGGGCGAGTAGCCGGCTCCGAAATCAGAGGCCGTGGGTTCGATTCCCATACCGAGACAAATGTTTGTGTGATCCACTATATTTGTTTCTGGCCTGGGTGTTGTGGGACCACAAGCCCTCATAGTTCATGATACCCACGATACAGGTTAACCTCGTGTGGGATCAGAACTATGTGTGTGACTGTCGGGTGTATTTATTTATTATTTAAGTGATTAGGATGTTGGAATGTAAAAAAATATTGTGAAGTATTTTGAAACTCCTTTAAGCCAGCTTATTATATTTGAATTTTATTGCTTTTATTAATCTTTCGGCTCTAGCTTTTTGTAATGTTTTTCTATGTTCATTCAGTAATGTAGTTTAGCTACAGTTACAATAGTAAACAAAATCATGGAATTCTATTAGATTAATTCCATAAAGACTGACTACTCATGAGTTTCAGATGGTAGAGTCTATACTACATAATTTTGTTTCTGTACTTTCATTAATCTACTACTCTATCATAGAGACATATTCACAAATGGCACATCGTGGGAACGTCTAGGGTCGGACAACACGGAAGGTGAGTGAAGTCACTGGCCGTAACACATTTTCGGTAACTAGAAATTTCCTCTATTGGACATACATAATTATTATAAAGACAAGCCCGCAGCTTGGATGCAATTTTGGTTCAAATTCTGACAAAATATCAAAGTCAATCAAGGAGTATTCTGTGAAAATAATATTATTTTTCATTAAAACTAAAATACAAATGTGCTTATTAGCAATTCGTTACTTTAATAGAATAACACCTGTATTACCACTTCAATAATACATACGCACTAAAGCCTGTAATCCCCGAAGCGGTAGGCAGAGGTGTAGCCAGTATCTACACCCATATTACGTCGAGCGTATCTCCGTCCCATGATGTGATAAAGGCCGAGCCTAATGCCATATTGGGCACAAATCCAGACCACAATTGTAGGTGCACTGGTTACACCTCTGCCTACCCCTTCGGGGATTACAGGTGTGAGCGCGTATGTATGTATATAGATAAAATCTAAAAAACTTAATTCCGCTGAAACTGTAATTTCTAAATAAATCTTGCAATTTAGTTGATGCAATGGTTACGGATTTCGAAAAGCACGTCGTGTGAACTTACACTGAACAAGGAAGGCAATGTCAGGTCATTCGTAACCACCAAAATGTAAGTAATAAATCGTACTAACTGTTACCACACTGCTATAAAAAGGATTAAGCAATCCGTTAGAGCAATTAACTACAGTTTGAAAATTGCTATTAAATTAAAAGTTACAACTTAAATACTTAGATTTAATATGTCCAAGTATAAACCTTTCTATAAGTGGTAGAGCCACGCTGTAAACATTTTTGTCTACAGCATGTATGGGCTGGCTCGTCCGTCTCATTACCACTGTCTCACAGAAAACCGGCGTAAAGTAGTAGCTTGCTGCTGTGATTCATACGGCGAGTGAGATATCCGGAGACCCAAACCCCCTCCCCTTCCCAATCCCTTAATTATCCCTTTCCTTTGAGGTAGGCACCGCACCCATGATTCTATTGGTATTGTGGGCGTGTATGAGCGGTGGAGATCACTTACCATCAGGTCACCCAATTGCTAGTTTGCCGGCCTATGCAATAAAAAAATCTAAAAACTTATTTTATTATTGTATTGTTTTATATCATACCACTCAAATATCAAATATATAATACCTACGCTCTACGTTCTGCAATTAATGATTGCATATTAAACTAGCTTTTGCTGGCGGTTCCAGCATCGTGAACGGCCTTTTACGGGATAAAAAGTAGCATATGTCCTAATTTAGGTCATGGTCTACTTGTGTGCCAAATTTCATCCAAAACCGTTCCGCCGTTAAGGGGTGATTGACTAAACTTTCACATTTATAATAGTAGTAGAATAGTTTTCAACCTTTTCGCCACATATAATGAATATCAACACATTCCAATGATCCATGATCTTCATCGCTTGACAGCCTCCGTGGCGCAGCGGTTGAGTAGCGGGCTGCGAAGCGAGAGGCCGTGAGTTCGATTCCCGTACTGAGCCAAATGTTTGTGTGATCCACAAAAAAATGTTTCTGGTGTGGGTGTTGTAGGACCACAAGTCCCTCGTAGTTCCTGATACCCACGATACAGGTATACCTAGTGTGGGGTCAGGACTATGTGTGTGACTGTTGGGTGTACTTGTATTGCAATACCCTCGTGTGAACCCCAGGGTCGGGAAACACGGAAGAGAAGCGCGGGGTCACTAGACCCACCCACATAATGCGACAACCTTATTGTTTGCATTAATTACTTGATGAAAGCCGGGATCCAGGAAGAAAGCAATTCTATCAATGACTTAATAATACGAGATGTTCTAAGTACAGGTCATCTGTTAATAGATTGGCTACTTTATGTACGTTTATAATAGAAAATAAAATGCAGATTAATGGGCATGTGTTAGATTGCTTTAGAACCTTTGATGGTAGATGAGATATATTTAATTTCACACATTTTCAATTAAGACGAAGCCTAGCTTCAGTGCTCTTTAGTGGGACAAATATGTAATATTGGGTAGACATAAGTAACCCCAATCTATTGTATGACCAGCTGAAATCGGTTGAATTAAAAATCATTCATAAATAAATCTTCTATTCTGGTATAAACAGCAACCGCGTCAAATTACTCTATAAACGCTCTACGGGCTTACCTTGTAGTCGCTATGACTACACTGGACTTGATAGTAAATAAACTGCATTTGAAATATACTATCAACCGTCGCATCGAGAGAAATTACGTCCCTCAACGGTCGTCAGAATTATGCTGGTCTGAAGTTTCACTGATTGACCCCGGAACGCGACTCGCCTGAACGCAGCACTATGGTTAGTTTTTCACCATTTGTACGTTAGTCGCTATTCAGTTATCATGTTAACATTACTATCATTGCCAATTCAATAATTATACGTATTATTCACTGACTTCAAAATGAGAATGTTCGATTCTATTCTGATTTATGTATGTTACGTGATATAATTGGTAAATGTGAACCAATTTTGATGATTTTATACTCAATAGGGTTCAATCCAAGGGTAGTCCCATATAAATATGGTTTAGATGTGATAACTTAGTACTAGAGGAAACTAAAATACTTCTGAACGGAAAACTCAAATGCACCGCGAATCGATTTTCAAAGATGTTCTTACAAGGGTTTAACTCGTAATTTTCAATCTCAGGTCAAAGTACAGCGACCTTTAATTAACGCTAAAAAAGCCAGTCTTAAACTCAATCACGGAACAGTTATATGTCCGCTCGTCATGGGAAAGCGCCTCTCATGCATATTGCACTAGTTAAGCATAAAAATGCTTACTTTATTGCTATAATTGCGAGCGTCATGAGGTGAAACTGACGGTGCGTGAAAAATCTCGGAAGGTTTTTTCTGCAGTAGCGCTTGTTAATAAAGAATGTTGAGGATGATACAGTTGTTTTAATAGACATTAATAATAGTTTAAAAAACACCCATCATTCGCACACGTAGTCTTGACCTCACAGTAAGATCAACTCTTGTGTCGTGGGTATCAGGAACTATGACAGATTTTCGGTCTCAACACCCAGACTCGAAGCAAATATTTATGGATCACATTTGTCTTGGTGCGGGAATTGAACCCGCGGTCTCTCGTTCAACAGCTGGCTCCTCGCCCGCTGCACCGCGGAGGCTGTCATTATTTTAAGGGTATTATTTTCTCAATATATTATTTTTAGGGTTTCGTTAGTAGCCATTGGGCACGGAACGAAAATAAGTGGTAGAGTCACTTTTGTTTATGGCATGAATGGGCCGGCTCGACTGGATTACTACCACTATCTCATAGAAAACCGAGTTCAGTTTTTCACAAGCAGTTCGTCGCGCCGTGCTGCTGCTTAATCTTAAATTTAAATCATTAATCAATTTATTCAAATCTTCTCAAATACTTCACTCTTTTTTTCTACTCAACCCAGACTTCTTAAGATTGTTTGAGGAAAAAGCGATAAGACTAACTATTGTATTTCTTTTTAATCGCCTTAATAAAGGAGATTCTGTGTTCAACTCGTATGTGTTTATATCCCTAAGTTTTTTTGGTATTTCTCGTTGTTTATTATGTATTAGGATGTACAATAAAGAGGTATATAAATAAAACATTTTCCTTAATTTCCCACAGTTAATTTCATCTAAAAAACAAACCATAAATACACAAACATGCATAAATAATAATGTACATGTAATTAACACCAACATTGCACGGAGTTTACAAAGCGTTTAACGCTATCAATTTTCTGGCAACTAATTTCATTAACTATCGCCCTGTTGAACACGACAATTGCTACACAAAAACAAGTCTTTACACGAAGCCACAAAATCTAAATTCGTTTCTATGTTGCGTGCAATATGAATTTCAATTACTGGAATATTCATATTAAACCGTTCATTTAAAAATGAACTATGAGTTTACTGAGGTTAAGTTGGTTTTTCAGTGATACAATCATGTGTTGAGTTTTTGTGTTTTTTGTTCAACTTGTAATGTTGTATTTTCTTTATTTAGTACTGATTGATTGTTAGAAACGGCGATAGGTTGAAAGTGTTAATTAATTAGACCGACTTTAATGGATACATTGTATTTATTTTTATTTTATTTAACCCTAAAAAGAGTAGATGGGTGAATGACTTGATAAACTCTACGTCACCTGGAACATTATATGGCATTGGTGTAGTGGGTGCGGCCAGCAAATATGATAAATCATGGGGTTGGAGTCAGGGGCCATGCTCAAAATGGAAACCTACTATAGATGTACCAATCCAACTGCGAATTGAAGAGCGTCGCTCTGTTCGCTCCAGTGTTGCCATTTAAAGAATAATCATTAATTATGAGGGATATTTCAGGTGGTATGACACACATATTTCACATTTATTCACATTTATTTAAACTCGACAGACTACTTTATATTTAGACTGCCTCGGTGGCGCAGTTGTAATGCGTACGCGTTACGATTGAGTCCACCGCTGAGGTCTCGGGTTCGATCCCCGGGTCGGGTAAAGTGGTATTGGGATTTTCTATTACGAAATGCTCAGTATCAGCCCGGAGTCTGGAATTTGTGCCCAGTATGCCGATAGGCTCGCCCCCTATCACGTCGTGGGACGGAGATACGCTCGGCGAAATGTGGGTGTACTGGTTACTGAGTGCGTATACTTTATATTTATGTCTGACGGATTAAAGTTTATACAACTGTGTGTAGGTATAATAATAAATACCAACATCTACATCTAATGCAGTTTACATTACACTTATAATGTTATGACAATCTATGCGCTGGAAAACATATTATTTATAAAACAACAAATATAAACATGCTATTAGTTGCACTGGGAATATGATATACATATTCACTTCAGAGTGAACTGTACTCGTTGATTATATTTCCGAATAGGTTCGGAACCGTGTGGTTTTGTTAAGGGTAGTAATGTTAATTAATGCTATTACGATTTAATTTCATTAGCATGTGAATTCTCTTGTTTTAGCACGCTTATAATTCGTGCTAATGCTATTTACTAATATGACACAATAATTCAGTGCGGGAACACTAACTTATTGTATGGAGGGGATTGCACGTTGCCACCATTGCTGCGACGCGCTGATACACGATTTTATTTGCTTAAAAATGTATGCAAATGCTAAATAATCCAATACTAGTTTATGGGGTGTTTTAAGGTATACGAACGAGACAAGAGGCAGCGACGCGTGACGACGGCTTTCTTCTATCATGAATAGAATAGAAAAACCCAATATCACTTTGACCCGACCTGTGGATTGAATCCGAGACCTTAGCACAACAGTCGTAACGTGCAACTGCCACCGAGGCAGATTAATTAAATACACATGCTAGTCTAAATCACTTCGTCAATGTATTCCCACGAGAATTAAGTATGAAAAAGATTTCCTTAACACAGCAATAACTGTTCGTGTAATGTAATTAAACGAATTAAGTTGGCGACACACAAAAATTAAAATATTCGTGAAAGTCATCGAGACAATGGTGCGAGAGTCCCACGCGAGATCATCTGAAGTGTGTGTCACCTACATAACATGGGGCTAAGTGGATCATGGCCTTTGATACACTAACTTGATAGGAGTAAAGGCCATAGGACCAGAGCTATCCCTAGAAGTGTCTTTGTAAGTAATAGATCCACGCTGTAGTCAGTTTTTTAACCGACTTTAAAATAGGACGACCAGAGACACGGCAAAACGCCACCCATTTATGGTAGATGTTCCCAAAACGCGCATTAAACGCTTTACCACCACCTTCATCATACGGACTGCCAAATTGTGGAACAAGTTGCCGGAGTCTTTGTTCCCCGATTAATATAATCTGGGTGTCTTCAAGTCGCGAGTGAATCGTTTTGTGCTAGGCAAGCGTGCTTCATCTTAGGCCACATCATCGCTTACCATCAGGCGTGATAGTGGCCGATACGATACGCAGCAGCAATAACTATACGTCGGTTTTCTGTGAGACAGTGGTAATGACCCGGGCGAGCCGATCCTTGTTGCTTGGCGGCAGAAATAGACAAAGCGGTGGTAATTTAACATTTCAGTCATTTACGCTTGAAGTCTGTGTTTCTGCCAGGTGTTATCCTGTCTTAATGCTACAGTTCGCCTTCCTATAATTATTTGACGGTGCATTTGGTGTTAGGTTAGCTCGTCTGACCCCGCAACGGGAACCAAGCTTCCCCATTGCCTCATCCGTATGAGCAGACTGTACTATATGCAAGTGAGGTTGGCTTTGGGTTTAAGATGTTAGTGGCCTACTTACACTCCTCCAGTCAAATATATAAACACGCCTGTAATTCCCGAAGGGGTAAGCAGAGGTGCAACACACCCAAATTTCACAGAGCATATTTCCGTACCATGATGTGAAAGGCGAGTCTATCGCCGTACTGGGCACAGTTTCAGACTCTAGACTGCACTGAGTATTTCGTAATAGAAAAACTCAATATCACTTTTACCCGACCCGGGGATCGAACCGCAGACCTCAGCAAAAGTCGTACCGCATTACAACAGCGCCACCGAGGCAGTCTAATAGTACACGCTTGGAATATTGCATTAAAATTCAAAAAGGAAGCTGTATCTCGGCAATTTGGCGTCAGTTCACCCCACATAGGCGTGCGGTGCGATGACGCGTGCAGACACGGCCGGCTGGGTACGCAACTGGAGCAAAGGTGAAAGAACAAGAGGTGAAACTTGCGCAGCGCGGCGTAGGCGTGTCGGGTGCAACAAGCAAAATGAGTTGCTTTGGATTGATGGTTATTTAGGTGTTACTTTATGTTTTTGAGTAGAACAGCCACGCTGTAGACAATTTTGTCTACAGTATGAATGGGCCGGCTCGTCCGGGTCGTTATCACTGTCTCACAGAAAACTGGCGTAAAGTAGCAGCTTGCTGCTGCGTTTCGTACGGTGAGTGAGATATCCGGAGGCCCAAATCCCCCTCCCCTTCCCAATCCCTTATTATCCCTTTCCTTTAAGGTCGGCAACGCGCCCATAATTCTTTTGTATTGTGGGCGTACATGGGCGGTGGAGATCGCTTACCATTAGGTGACCCACTTGCTCGTTTGCCGGCCTATACTATAAAAAAAAAGTATAAATAGGCCGGCTTGATTGGGTTGCCAGCATCTCAAAAAACCGACGTAAAGTAGCAGCTTGCTGTTGTTTCATACGGTGAGTGAGATATCTCGAGGCCCAAATCTCCCTGCCCTTCCCAATCCCTTAATTATTTTTTTACTATAAGGTCGGCAACGGGCACATGATTCTTCTGGTATTGTGGGCGTACATGGGCGATGGAGATCACTTATCATCAGGTGACCCACTTGCTCGTATTAATATGGAAAAAAAAACGGAATCAAGTTCCGAACAAGTGAAACAACTAGGACGAAATTTTCAAAAGTCATAAACTTAATCCTGACCCCACACTAAGCTAACCTGCATCATGAGTATCAGGAACTACGAGGAACTTTCCTACAACACCCAGACTTGAAACAAATATTCGTGGATCTCACTAACAATTGTGCGGAAATCGAACCCACTGTCACTCGCTTCGCAACTGGCTAATCGCCTACCGCGCCACGGAGGCTGTCTTTGACCTGCATGACCAAATCGAAAGTGATTCATGAAATTTAAATGTATGTGTACTGGAATCTTTTACGTTAGCTGGGCCGGGTCAAGCCCTATGCAAATGCGTTGCCCAATACATGATGTGGTCTTAATTAAATGTCCTGGATACACATATTAATGAATTATTGCAAGGCTGCGCACAAAACTGTTTACATAAATTATGAATATTTCCTGGTGGTAGATAGAGTACTTGATGGGCTGATACAGGCAGAAATGACAGCCTCCGTGGCGTAGTAGGCCAGAAGCCGGTTGTGAAGCAAGAGGTTGTGGATTCAATTGACAAAATGTTTGTGTGACCCACAAATATTTATTTGAGGTCTGGGTGTTTTCCCAGAGGGGTTGACGTCAAAAAACTACAAGCCAAATCTTTCTGTGAGTGTTAAAAACCATGTTGAGCTGACCCCACTGCGAGTGGGATAAGGACAGGTATATACCCAAATACATCTAAGAGTCACACACATAGTCTTGACCCCACACTAGGTTAGCTTGTATCGTGGGTATCATGAACTACAAGGAACTTACGACACCACAACACTCAGACTTGATACAAATGTTTGTGGATCATACAATGAAAATTCCAGGTGGGGGATCGAACCCATGGCCTCTTATTCCACAGCCGCCTACTCGCTCACTGCACCATGGAGGCAGTTAGATCTTAACCAAACTTGATCACCACGGAAAAACTCTTTCAACCAAAACAGAAACATCCAAATCCGGTGATATCCCTGAACATAAGTAAAAACATATACCGACTCCTCCTTGTTGGAATCGGTTGAAACCAATTAATACGTACATACATACATAGACATACGCACTCACGCTTTTAATCCCCGAAGGGGTAGGCAGAGGCGTAACCAGTACACCCACATTTCGCCGAGCGTATCTCCGCCCATGTGATAGGGGACGAGCCTATCGCCATACCGGGCACAATTCCAGACTCCGGGCTGATACTGAACATTTCATAGTACCAACCGTAACCAATTAAACTCGGTTTTATGTCGAAACGTTAGTAAACGTCCACACTGTCAACCAGAAAAACACTCCAATTCCATAAGATAATCAACAAAGGACCTCTGACAATGTGCAAAACACGCATTCACAATACCCGCCCTTAGTCGCAACTGTTGTGAAACTGTACGGTGGGAAATATTTTCTTATTTACGTTATTTTCATTGTCATACACACGGCCTTAATTTAGATTGGACTTAGATAATTGTGTTGTGAAACTTAACTGTGTATTTAGGGCATAGATTATCTATTATGATCAAAGTCTTTAATGTATACTACTAGACAAGCTGCGGGGTACATAGAAATTGACCGCAACTCAATATTACCATCTCGCTTACTTCCAACTAGAACCCCTATCGCGCTCTCTGTCTGTGAGCTGTCAAACTCCCGCGTTATGTGACGCAATTTTACTTCTAAACAGCCTGTCTAGTAGTATACATTAAAGTCTTTGATTATGATTAAAGGAGTTACTAGGTGGTAGGTCCCTCGTATGCGAGACGCCGTCTGGGTTGTTACCAGCGCTTTATTTATTCTGCCACCAACCAGCAGTGTGTAAGCATTGTGTTTAAGTTTGAAGAACATTGAAGCCAGTGAAATTACTGGGCATTATGAGACTTAACATCTTATGTCTCGGGGTGACGAGCGCAGTCCATTGCCATGCAGTGCTTTGTAATTCAAAGTTCTGTGTGATGTTGCTTCTGTTTATGGGCAGACGTGACGCGCCAAGCTTATTTCGTCATTAGCAGTTTTCTAACGGCAATTATACTTAGCCACATCGTTTTCATTTTAAGTCACGTCGGTTGCCTGTGAGACGGTGGTAATAACCCGGTCGAGCTGGCACATTCATGCTGTAGACAAAACTGTCTACAGCGTGGTTCTACCAGTTATCTAATAACTAAGCTAGCAATTCAAGAAGACCACATACGAGTATATAAATACGCGACAATACATATATACGCACTCACGCCTATTACAGGCTTAAGGGGTAGGTAGAGGTATAATCAGTACACCCACATTTCGCCGAGCTTATTTCCATCCCATGCTGTGATAGGGGGCGAGCTTATCGCCAAACCAGGCACAATTCCAAACTCCGGGCTGATACTGAACATTTTCGTAATAGAAAAATCCAATATCACTTTTACCCGACCCGGGGATAGAACCCGAGACCTCAGCACAGTAGTCGTAACGCGTACGCATTACAACTGCGCCGCCGAGGCAGACGCGACATCACATATTCTAATTTCAAATTCGCATCTATACGGATTACACCAACGACCTCCATTTTAGAAAGGTAAATTGCGCGGATAATTAAGAATAAAAAACGGGCGGTACATATGGCCGCGGCCATTGTCTTTGGAAAAAATATACTTTATACGTGCATAAACACTTTTATCAGATTTTCACACGGTTAGCTAACTGTTCTTGTGTACAGGTTGTTCGGGTTACTACGCTGACTTAGCCATTCACGTCTAAGCGCATGTTAAATGATATGTTTTTCTGAGATCGTTCTGTTTGCGGCTCAAGGACTTTTCGGATAATTTCAGGGGGTGTGCCGGTTGTAGCAACACAACTGAGAAACTTTGGATGTGTTTTTATGCCAATTTTGATTGTTATTGCATAGATTTTAAATGATGATAGGTTTTATTATAGGAACATTGTATTACAATCATTGCAACACTGTTTCGAAAGGATAATTTGCGATTTTTTTAGATTTTATATAAGTGATATTATTCTGTGCGAATAATATTACATATATGTGTATATATATGATTCCGTTATTTAGTTAGAACACCCACATTTCGAGCGCATATCCGTGCCATAATGTGATAGGAGGCGAACCTATCGCCGTACCGGGTACAATTCCCGACTCCGCGCTGATACTGAGCACTTCGTAATAGAAAAACTCAACACCACTTTTACCCGACCTGGGGAGCGCACCCGAGACCTCAGCGTCAGCCTCAGTCGTAACGCGTATTATAACTGCGCCACCGAGGCAGTCAGTTATTTCATATTTGTATCTTTATTCCTTTTTTGTTAGGCCTTTTTAAACTTTATTTTCAAATACTAGGGGCTTTGCCCATGTTTTTCCACAAAACATAAAATAAAAATAAAACTTAAAGTCCAACGAATATGAGACATATCTTACTTTCTTCCCCACATTATTCTGCATCGATTGGTATCGGTCTCGACCCCATACCCCCAGCGGTTTCGGAGGAGATAGCGTGACAAGCTTTTGACAGCGGCGGGGCCAGTTACTTTTTTAGGATAGAGAGACTTGGTCGTAATTATTTAAAAACCACACATTACACTGCACTAAGCATTATAATATACATCCCACTGTAGTAGTGTAGTGAAGCAATTAATAAGGTTGCGCCACACGTTGCGCCAACATCCTTGGCTCGGACCCGACGCTCCCCGAAATGTTCGGCCTTGAGCCGAATACAACCACGATTATTGGTTAATTAATTTGATTGGATCAATTAATTAGGATTTAGGTAAATGTGATTATATATGTTCACGGATAAAAAGCTTTATAAATAGGTAATAGATGCTTCACATTCAGAAATAAGCATTTTAAAAGTTAAAATTATGTTAACTAGACATCATTCCTAAAATACAGTTTCGTAGTATTCCATCATTTATTATTTTGTATACGGAATGATAAGTGAGTAATTTTAAAAATATAAAAAGTTATTTACGCATCTACAATATTATGAAAATAGGTAAATTTACGACTGAGGCCGACTCACGGTCACGAGGTCACGGGTTCGATCCCGGGTCGGATAAAAGTGATGTCGGGTTTTTCTATTACGAATTGCTCAGTATCATCCCGGAGTCTGGAATTGAACCCCGTATGGCGATGAGTCGCCCCCTATCATATGGGACGGAGATACGCTCGGCGAAATGTGGGTGTACTGGTTACACCTCTGCCTGCCCCTTCCAGGATTCCAGGCGTAAGGGCGTATGTATTTTTTTATAGCATAGGCCGGCAAACGAGTATGTGTGTCACCTGATGGTAAGTGATCTCCACCGCCCATGTACTTTCACAATACCAGAAGAATCATGGGCGCATTGCCAACCTTAAAGGAAAGGGATAACTACGGGATTAGGAAGGGCGCTTTGGGCCTCCGGATATTTCACTCACCGTACGAAACGCAGCAGCAAGCTACTGTAGTCTGTACATCGGTTTTCTGTGAGACAGTGATAACGATCCGGACGAGCCGGCCCATTCGAACATAGACTCACGCCTGTTTCCCATAGGGGTAGGCAGAGACAACGGATTTCCACTTGCTACGATCCTTGCATACCTCTTTGGCCTCATTCACTCTCATTGAATTTTTCATACATGCACGACGGTTGAGGATACTCCTGACCTAGCCTTTCTCCAGAATATCTCCAACTTGATCTATGAAAGTTCGCCGAGGCCTTCCCCTCCCAACTGTACCATTCACACTCGCCATGTATGAACTGTACCATTCATGCTGTAGATAAAACTGTCTACAGCGTGGCTCTACCACTCAAAATCTATTATTTAATCTCATGTTTAATAGTTCGCACTTCCTAGCGAGCACACCTGGGCCCTTCATGTCTATTCCACTAAATCTAACACATAGTAAGTTAAACTCAGAGGCGTACGGCATACGTAATAAGGCGTGCTGCGTGACACGTGACGCAACATCCGGTGAGGGCGACGCACTAACAGCTGATGTGCGGTTACAGGGTAAGCAGAAATGTAAGTTTCGATACGGCGATTTGGAATTTCGCGATAGTTATTAATTATTATCATCATCATACTAATAATATAAATCTGAATATATAATAATATAAATAATGTGAATCTAATATTATAAATGTGAATGTAAGTTTGTTTGGTACGCTTTCACGCGAAAACTACTTAACCGATCATCATGAAACTTTGTACACATATTTTTGGAGGTATAAGAAGTAACATAGGATACTGTTTATGATAAAAAAATCTAGTTGTTTGTTACGCTTTCACGCTTAAATCACTGAACCGATTTTGATGAATTTTGATGTAGAGATAGATAGGACCCTGGAGACGGTTATGGGCTACGTTTTATTTCGGAAAAGTCTATTCACGCGGGCGGAGCCGCGGGCAAAAGCTAGTTGGTTATTTTGGTTGGCTATTTGGCTCGACCGTATAATTCCTACTGTCTCACAAAACACACCTCCCTTTTTTATCGGGGTAAAAAATGGACCATGACAATTTAATTCAAAATTATGAATATCGCAATAAGCAACATAACTTGAAACCCCGTTAAATATATGATAACTGTTGGACCAACATACAGTTTAACTTGACATTCTAAAGTAGTCATTATCCCCTTGACATAAAGCACAGTATAACAGCAAAAAAGCACTTGGCAGATTTCTATATGGAGCCAAGCTCATTGTGGCGGCGTAGTGAAAACCGCGCAGATTTTTCCCACGAAAAAAGGAAAACGGTACATGAATGTCGAAACTTGTTGCGACATGTGTATTATTGCGTGTTGTATGGAAGCTAAGTACTTGGCCCGGTGCATTGACACTGTAAGGACATTCGTTTTTAACTATATTATAATCAATCCAGCGTAGTCTTTTCATAACCCACGACAAAAAAGAGGGGTGTTGTTAGTTTCCTAAGTTGGCATCGTAGTGCCTAAACGAATTAACTTTTTACATAGCATAGGCTAGGCTATACTTTTTATATAAGTTCTCGAATGGAGGCCACGTACGGGCAAGCGCAACAGAGGACGTCCACCTACAAGATGGACCGACGACCCGACAAGGGTTGCAGGAAGCCGATGGATGCAGGCCGCTTACAACAGGTCGGCCTGGAAGGCATTAGGGGAGGCCTATGTTCAGCAGTGGACGTCTTGTGGCTGATGATGACAATGATGATGATAGCATAGGCCCGCAACCGAGAAAGTGGATCACCTGATGGTAAGTGATCCATCGCCCATGTAAACCCCAGAAGAATCATGGGCGCGTTGCCGACCATAAAGGAAAAGGATAATTAAGGGATTGGGAAAAAGAGGGGATTTGAAAACACATAATGATTAAGGCGGGATGATGCCAGGCAGAAAGCAAATAATTTAATGTATACACTAGACGGGCTGTTTAGAAGTAAAATTGTGTCACATAACGCGGGAGTTTGACAGCTCACAAACAGGGAGTGCGATAAGGGTTCTAGTTGAGAGTAAGCGAGATGGTAATATTGTGTTACGGTCCAATTGACAGCAACTTAGTAGTACAATTTCTATGTACCGCGCAGCTTGTCTGTTAGTATACATCAAAGTCTTTGGCAGAAAGAAAGAAAGTTGGTACAAGGATAGAACCCGCTATTGGTTATCAGGCGAGCGACCTGCTCGGCTCGTCATTCAGGCAAAAAAACAATAATAATAAAAATACTAGCCCTGTATTATACACGCCCCACTGCTGGGCACGGGCCTCCTCTACTGAAAGAGAGGGGTTAGTCATTAGTCCACCACGCTGGACTAATACGGGTTGGCAGACTTCACGTACCTTCGAAATTCTAATGAAGAACTTTTCAGGTATGTAGGTTTCCTCACGATGTTACCTTCACGGTTTCAGCAAGCGATAATTAACAATTAATACACACATAACTTAGAAAGGTCAGAGGTGTATGCCCTTGAGGCTGGTTTCGAACCTGCGACTTTAGTCTCGACAGTCCGTACCACTCGCCACTGAGCTATCACTGCTTCTTCAATATAGTAATATTAAGACATATTCAACTCGCGGAACCCCCAAATGTAACACAAATTAGAACCGTAACATACTCGTATGATTAATCGCTGTACGTACAGACAGACTAGTTATTAAGTCCCGCCCACGCACTGTTTAACATTTCGCAACAAGATAGATAGTGGAGGACCAAACTTGAACGTTTTTATGTAATGTCAAATGTCACACAATATACATTGTGTTTTGTATGATTGGGGACATAGTTTATGGTAGTAGTAACTTGCTGAACTTTTTACACAACTCAACGAGACGAGCAAGTCGCTCGCCACACTTCATAATCATACTAATATTATAAACGTGAATGTAGTTTGTTTGTTACGCTTTCACGCGAAAACTACTTAACCGATCATCATGAAACTTTGTACACATATTCTTGGAGGTATAAGAAGTAACATAGGATACTTTTTATGAAAAAAAAACTATTTGTTTGTTACGCTTTCACGCCTAAATCACTGAACCGATTTTGATGAATTTTGATGCAGATATAGATGGGACCCTGGAGACGGTTATAGGCCACATTTAATTTTGGAAAAATCTATTCACGCGGCGGGAGCCGCGAGCAAAAGCTAGTAAACAATAAAAACTCAGAACTTTGAACTCGCCCACTGCGCCACGGAGGCTGTCAAATATTTACAAGGTGTTAGGTCCCTCGTATTCGAGAGGCAGTCTGGGTAGGTACCACCGGTTTGTCTATTTCTGCCGCCAAGCAGCAGTGTGTAAACACTGTTCCGGTTTGAAGGACATTGAAGCCAGTGAAATTACTGAGCATTATGAGACTTAACAACGCAGTCTAGTGCTATGCAGTGCTTTGTAATTCAAAGTGATGTGTGGTGCTGCTTCTGTTTATGGGCAGGCGTGGCGCTTACCATCAGGCGAGCGACCTGCTCGTTTCGTCACTCAGGCTAGGCTAGCTAAGCGGGGGTAAGACTAGGAGGCCAATTCTCGTAATTTTAAATGTTCAAAATATCATTTCGATCTAGTCTCAGCGTCAAGAAAGTTGCAAATGGCATTCTCTTAAACCAATAATCAACGTCAAATGCACCTAGCAATAGCAGTAGCTTTATACCGTTTTGGCTTCAGTCAACTTTTATTCTACATTCAATCTCATTACGATCTATGTTCACATTTGACGTTGATTATTCGTTTAAGAGAATGCCATTTGCAACTTTCTTGACGCTGAGACTAGATCGAAATGATATTTTGAACCTTTAAAATTACGAGAATTGGCCTCCTGATCGGAATGATATATTGAACATTTTTAATTACGAGATTTGGCCTTCAGGTTGTCTTGCACGTTTACAGGCAACCTTGGTCACGACAGAGGTTGCGTCACTGAAAGGTGTCCGCTACGTCTGCTACGCGAGTAGTGATTTTCCGTTATTCCTCATAATTACTAATTGCACAATCAATGTTCTTGTGAAGCTAATAAACATTTAATTGTCCAGTACTCCTTATACCAGCCATGTGTATCTTGAGTCATTGTTCATCTTTTTTATAACACTAGGAGCTTTGCCCATGTTTTTCCACAAAACATAAAATAAAAAAAAACTTAAAGTCCGACGAATATGAGACATATTTTACTTTCTTCCCCACATTATTCTGCATCGATTGGTATCGGTCTCGACCCCATACCCCCGGCGGTTTCGGAGGAGATAGCGTGATAAGATTTTGGCAGCGGCGGCGGCGGCGGTGGCGGCGGCGCCAGTTACTTTTTTAGAATAGAGAGATAGGCCGGCAAACGAGCAAGTGGTTCACCTGATGGTAAGTGATCTCCACTGCGTATACGTCCACAATACAAGAAGAATCATGGGCGCGTTGCCGACCTTAAAGGAAAGGGATAATTAAGGGATCGGGAAGGGGAGGGGGATCCAGATACTCACTTATGATCACCTGATACTTACTCACTGTATGAAACGCAATTAAAGCAAGCCAATACTTTACGTTGGTTTTCTGTGAGACAATGGTAACGACCCGGTCAAGCAACCAATCGTTATGTAGATAGAACTGTCTACAGTGTGGCTCTACCACTCAAGAATTCAAGAGGTTTAAAACAAACAACTATAGAAACTGTGCGTTAATATGGTACCTGTCTAAAATAATACATACAAGCAAACATACATTCGCACTCACGCCTGTACTCCCCGAAGGGGTACGCAGAGGTGTAACCTATAATCTATCAGTATAGCCTATCGCCATATCGGGCTCAATTCCAGGCTCCGGGTTGATACTAAGCATTTCATGATATAAAATCCAATATCACTTTACTCGCCGGGGATCGCACCCGAGACCTCAGCACGGCAGTCGTACCGCGCACACATTACAACTGCGCCACCGAGGCAGTCTTGATCTTTATTCATGACTAGCTTTTGCCCGCGGCTCCACCCGCGTGAATAGACTTTTCCGAAATAAAACGTAGCCTATAACCGTCTCCAGGGGTCTCTACATCAAAATTCATCAAAATCGGTTCAGTGATTTAGGCGAAAGCGTAACAAACAAATTGATATTTTTTTTCATAAAAACTATCCTATGGTACTTCTTATACCTTCAAGAATATGTGTACAAAAAAAACTTACATTCACATTTATAATATTAGTATGATATATTAAAACTGAAAATCAACGCGAGAGCCGAGCGGGTAACTGAATTGCTGATTATTTATAAACATTATGAATTCAATACGGAAAAATGTAAATTTTCAATTCACAATTTGACATCAATGACTGCGAGTTTTGAATGTTTATAAAAGTTTTAACTGAAAGAGAAATCATTCAGCATCATCTGGATGGTTACTAAAATACTGTAGAGACTATCCTGCCCACACACCCGCCACTGTAACTCCTGTGCACCAGGATCGACAGTGGCACGCAGATGATATGAAGATTCTCAGCGTCGTTCGTAGCACTGATAATGCACTACGTCTACAAAGTGAACTAAATAATTTCCAAACTTATTGTACTATTAACAAACTGAATTTAAACGTCTCCAAGAGCTACGTATCTTCCTATACGCGTAAAACAATTGTAATTCATTTCGACTACACATTCAATAATACAATTTTATCTAGGGTTAATTCCATACGTGGCCTGGGCGTTACTTTTGACAATAAGCTATTATTTGACCAACACGTAGATTGGTTTACTGGGTTTTGTACTTAGGTTGTCATCGGAGTTTACCAATATTAAGACTTTGAAAATTCTTTACTGTGCGTATGTTCGCAGCCACTTGGAGTATGCCTCACAAGTGTGGAACCCACGTTACGACACTTACGTTTCAAGGATTGAAGGTATTCAGAAGCGTTTCCTACGCTATCTGCAGTTTAGAGCGAAAATTTACCTTGCAGACTATACAGAACGGTGTAGAAAAAAATTCCATTTCCTACCACTTAAACAACGTAGGGATATTGCTGACTTAGGTTATCTAATGAATTTAGCGAATGGAAAGGTAGACTGTCCGGAACTCTTAGAGCTAATTGGAATACGCACGAATACAGCTTCATTTCGTAGGCCTAATCTTCTATATGTTCCGCTGGTGAGGACGAACTATAGGCAGAACTCGTTTATCATAAGGGCAAGTAGATATTACAATAACGTGTTAGAAAATACTGATTTAAGTAATGCAGCTTTAGATATAGATTTATTTAATACAACTACCAAGCGTCTTAAACGCTTGATGAGTGACACATTTCTTTAAAAAGTGTTAAATTTCGGAAGTTAACACTTGTAATGTACATAATGTTCTATTAGTGGGAACTTATAATTAGCCTTTAGTTATGCTTTTTTTTTTTTAGTAAACATGTATTAGCTGTTAGTTATCCAAAAATTGAAAAATAAAATAAAAATTTCATTGACACCGAGCAGTGAAGCTCCGCGAGTCTCTGGGAATGCTAAATTGTCTTTGCCCCGCAACTAAATTAATCAAATAAAAAGATAGGAATATTAATTGTTAACTTCCCTGCATAGCAAAGCGGGAGACAAAATAATGAACTAAAGAGGCATCAACCTCAGGTACAAGAACATTTACAACTGGAGAAGTCAGAAGTATTGTAGAGTGTAAGTTATCACTATATGCGGATTCAGACTTGCGCACCAAGGATTCTGTTAAAGTTTTAGTTTTTGTTATTTTTACTGTTTGTTAAGTCATAGCAGCGATAGCTCAGTGGGAAGTGGTACGAGCTCAGACGAGAGTCGCAGGTTCGAAAGCAACCTCTAACTTTTCTGAAGTTACGTATGTAATCATTATAAATTATTGTTCACTTTAACGGTGAAGGAAATATCGCGAAGAAACCTGCATACTTGAGAATTTTCCATAAGTATGTCGAAGGTAAGCGAAGTCTGCCAACTCGCATTAGGCCAGCGTGGTGGACTAAGGCCTATCCTCTCTCACTAGCAGAGAAGGCCCGTGTCTAGCAGTGGGACGTTTACATTACATTATATTACGTATATATTATATTACAGAGCTGATTATTTAATGTTTCAAATTCCCTTCAACCGATTCAGAAATATCTATGAATGAGATGCATCTGAAGTGATGTGAAGTGAACGGAGAGCAGGTAAACGGGAGACGGGGCGGATCTTGCCACAGTCTCATTAAAGATTCTAGGCCGTTCTGCAATCGTTAATTAGCCGAGATAAGTGGTATATTAATTGTGTACGCCATTGGAGCGGCTATCGCGCCATCTTGGTGAGCGGCTTTGTTGTGATTTTCGTGGCCGACATCTTGGAGTTTGTTTTACTGTACGAGGTCGCGGTTAATTTACGTTTAATTGTATTTTGAAGATAATTCTAGACTATTTGATGTAAGAAAATTATTATATCATTAAGTAATTATTATTTGTACCTAAACGAAGTGGTGAATTTTTTCATAATTTTTCATGTTTTATGTTACTTGATATGTTTTCTTTTATTCTTATTATTATTACATACTATGTCGAAATTAACTGAAGTTGAAGTCGGCCGGGTTGAAGTTAGCCACTTTATCAGAAATCGCGCCCTCCCCGTCACGCTTTATGGATTATTTTGAGGTACGTGACCAAGAACAGGGACATGCGGACGTGTGTTCGCTTTGTAAAAAAATGCAGAGAAATGGTCGTAATTGTCTCGGTCGTATACCTTAACACGGACCTATATAATTGCATATAAAGCAGACGTGTCACTGTCGTCGTGTGTCGCGGTCGCTTGTCTTGGTCGCGGACCCTAAAACATGCCTTTAATCTCTAAAAACAATAGCTGCGACACCGCTCCTGACTAGCTTCAAGCTGGCCAAATTAAATTACGGGTATTATAACCACTATACAGTGGTAAAAATAATATAAAATTACTGGACTATTAGGAAACTGAGGCATTATTGCAATATGTACCCTGACTGAAGAATTACAGGCAAACGTGCATAAACGTACAACACACATACACGGCATAGTGCCCCTTTTTTATTAAAATAAATAAATTTATTTTTCTATTTTCGTTGTAAATATATAAGTATATTTTGATGTAACCTACGGAAAAGCGAGGTCTCCTGCTACAAGTATTGTCATACTTACTAGGAGACCTTCATCTTCGAAATAAATACTTTTCATATTTCATAGGCACGATAAAAATATACGATACATTAAATAAATCCATCTAAGGAACACCTAAAAGATCATAGTCGTGTAAAAAGTAGCGTATATATCAGACTAATCTTCATTAATCATTGAATGTAATTGCATAGTACGTAGGTACTCACCAAGCGCCAAATAAAGTGTTCAAACTTACCTGTAATAAAATAAAACAATTAATAATATTTTGCACTAAATTCAAATTAGGTCTAACCATAGAATTACATATGTAATTATGTTAATTAATCCATTATAACTAATACATGGTAATACATAATAATATCACGCCTGTACTATAGAGTAGGCAGAGACTGGACTTTCATGAAACACAGTCTTGAAATAAGTAGGTGGTAGGATCCTTGTATACGAAGCGAGGCCGTCTGGGTTGGTACCACCACTATATCTATTTCTGCCGCCAAGCAACAGTGTGCAAGCACTGCTGTGTTTCGATTGAACGGACATAGAAGTTAGTGAAATTTCTGGCATTATGAGACTTAATATCTTTTAACTCGAGGTGTCGAGCGCAGTCCAGTGCCATGCAGTACTTCATAATTCAAACATCTGATTAGTAATACTTCTGTTTATGGGCAAGCGTGACGCTTACCATCAGTCGAGCGACCTGCGCGTTTCGTCATCTAAATCCAAAAACAAAGTAGGCTATTACTAAACGTTTTTTTACGCAGTTCAATACATACATACGCACTCAAGCCTCTAATCCCCGAAGAGGTAGGCAGAGGTGTAACCAGTACACCCACATTTCGCCGAGCGTATCTCCGTCCCTTATGTGATAGGGGGCGAGCCTATCGCCATACCGGGCACAATTTCAAGACTCCGGGCTGATACTGAGAATTTCGTAATAGAAAAACCCAATACCACTTTACCCGACCCGGGGATCGAACCCGCGACCTCAGCGTTGGGTTCAATCGTAACGCGTACACATTACAACTGCGCCACCGAGTCAAAAGTCAGGACTAGTAAAAAATAAAATTAATTTTTTTTTGTTAAAACGAGGTTACTAACCAATAGGTGTCCATGACACCCGTATATCCTCCAATTAAAAGCTCAAACCGAAACGCATTGCGAAAATGGAACGGATATTGCTCGTTTCTCTGCTATTCTCATAGAAATTTGAATTTTGCCGGTTTACTGGGCCCATCCGTTCGGAAACCTTTGTTCTGTGTTGGGTAAGTGTTCGGTTCAAACAGCTTCTTAATTAAAGCGATGTATCCGCTTCAAGTACATAATAAGAAAGAGTGTATCGAACTGTATCCGATTAGAATCCGATAAATATTGAACCGAAGTACCCGAATAATTTATATGAGGAGTTGCCCATTCGATCCGAATTCCGTTTTTTTATGTTCATACGGCTGATGAGAAGTGCCATGTCTGCCCATTAACAAAAGCAATACCAGTCAAGAACCCTAAATTTCAAACCACTGCATGCCATTGCACTGCGCTCGTCATCCCGAGATATAAGATGCTAAGTCTCATAATGCCCAGTATTTTTTCTGGTTTCAATGTCAACCGAACCCCAATACTACTTACTGCTTACACAAAGCAAAGCAAGCAGAAATTGACAAAGCGGTAGTACCAACCCAGACGGCCTCTCGTAGGTATACAAGGGGCCTACCTACCACCTGTAGACAAGAAGTGTTCCGAAGACAAGAATTATTCTAAATGGATCACAGTTTGAATTTCGATTCCGGTGCGTAGAAACTCTTAGTGAGTAAAAACCGTATGAAGATTCGCATATTTTAGGAATCGTTTTTTGTTTTACATTAATTTATAAGTTATTATATGGTAATTCAAAGATTTTTGCAAATAAACTATTTAAATCGGAAGTTTTAGAGGCAAAATAATCACAATTATTTGCATATCATAGCCGACTTTCCAGTATTATTGTTTTGTTATACCCAGTTTCTCTGACGTATGTATTTTTTGACCCTATTAACATGTTGAACATAATTTAAAGAATACTAATCTCATCCCGTAGTGGTCTAAATTCGACCTCAATACTCATAATTATTCTTTTGTTCTATAAAGTCAGCTGCGGGATTTGACATTCAAACATTGACAGTACAAACGTAAACAATGAATGTTTTATTTTATTTAATGTATAATTGTTACAGATATGATATATAAATACCTTTCTGCACTCCTCCTCCATATCAACTTTAACTATGGCAAATCTCACACACCTCCGTGCGCGCATATTACTTAAAAAGTAGTTCAAAGTTTAATATTTACGTATGAATTTAATATAGTATATGAGGTTGGATATAGTTTTAAAATTCGAACGAAATTATACTAAACCTGGCCATTTCGATCCACCCTTTAATAAAGAGTGGGATTAATGTTTTGAAATTGGAACAAAATTTACGAAAATCAATCTGGCCACTTCGATCCACGACATAATTTAAAGAACACGAGTGCGGATAAAGTTTTAAAATCCGAACGAGGCACCGGTCGGAGGGCGCTGCGTCACGGGTGGGCGGGCGCGTTAATTGCGCTGAGCCGCGACCCGTGACCGACAGTTAGCCGGGAGCGGCCCGCGGGTACGAGAGACCGTGTTAGTTGCGTACTAGAGCTTAGGTGTCTTTGATAGGCTTAAGATGTTGGTTTTAGAAAAGATAATTTTAATAATAAGGCGCAAATAAAAACGCATGAGAGATCGTGATTTTAGAGTGTATAAGTGGTCTGCGCCTGCAATACTTAGTTCTATTAAGTTCTAGCTCTATTACAAATTTATGTAGTAAATATATTATAAATATAGCAGCTTAACATTTAATCGGCATTCAAATAACAAGCTTACATATTATTCGAAACGAAAATCTCATTTAAATTATTTCTAAAACCGAGTAAATTCTAAAGTAAATTAATGATTAGTTAAATAATCTACTAGTTGTCCATAAACGACTAAAAACCGTCTTAACCATCTCCAAAATATATTCCGATTTTCTTTAAGTATAGTTTGAAAAAGATTCATCTATGCGACAGTAAAAGGTTCGAAGCCCGGCGATGCATCACATGCGCCCACGCACACGTCATGCTCCAGCGCACTGTTAATGCATATTTAATTCAACGCAAACTATTTACCCCCATTAAACATTCATAAGCGTAATGATACCAATATTGACTTGTTTATATCGTTGCATTACAATAGGTTTGATGTGTTTTAATGATTTGCCCATAATTCATAATAAAAAGAATTTTATTAATCACCTGAAAAATATTGAAGCTATAGGCTATTTAAATCATGATTGTCAAATGACATTAAAATATGGTATGGTTTTACGAGTGGTAGAGCCACGCTGTAGACAATTTTGTCTACAGGATGAATGGGCCGGCTCGTCCGGTTCGTTACCACTGTCTCACAAAAAACCGACGTAATGTAACAGCTTGCTGCTGCGTTTCGTACGTTGAGTGAGATATCCGTCCCCTCCCCTTCCCAATCCCTTAATTATTCCTTTCCTTTAAGGTCAGCAACGCGTCCATGACTCTTTTGGTATTGTGGGCGTACTTGGTGGTCATCACTTAACATCAGGTGACCCACCTGCTCATTTGTCGGCCCATGCAATTAAAACAATAAAGACAATAAATAATTTTCTGAGTGTTAGAGCCATGCTTTTGCACCAATGTCAAAACCAAAGTTTTATTAGATGAATGTTGATTTGATCAGACTTTCAGAAACTACTAGAAGTACAACAAAGTTTAGCTGAAATTGTAAACAAAATACCAGTATAATGAAGTTGTGTCGATTTGTTTACAAGTAGAGCGGCGTGGCGGCGTGGTGCGGCGAGACCGAAGGACGAGTCCGACACGGCCGGTCGCGGGCGCACCCGACCCGACCCCGTATACAGGAAGATACTTAATCGTACATGTGTGATTTTTATAACTGAAAATGTATGATAAGTTTCAAACCTGTATCCCCGAAATGCATACTAATATTACAAATTCGAAAGTACCTCGGTCTGTTTGTTACGTTTTCACGGCTAAACGGCTGAACGGATTTTGATGAAATTTGGTAAGGAGATAGGTTATATTCTGAGGAAGGTTAGGGTACTTTTTGTCCCGGAAAAAAAATTGTGTCGGAAAAAGACAATCACGCTGGCCGAGCCGTTAGCAAAAGCTAGTATAATATATTAAGCTCTCACGTTTGTATTTGTATCCCCTGATGGATAGGCGGACGTCCAACTAGTGCACCCAGTGTTCGCAAAGTTTATTTCCATCCCATGACGTGATAGTGCCCATAGACAATCGATGCACAAATTCCGGACAACTCGACACAAACCAAAATTTTACAAGCCAAATAATAATAACACATACATACATTTTTCTACTTAATAATACGAATAATAAATTAATAATGCTAATTACGAAATCACACAACACTAGCTTGCATATTCATTTCAATACACAATTTCTTGTAAAATCACAATAATTACTTAGAAAGATTGAATCCAAAGACATCACCCATGCGAGACAGTCCTGCTCCAACCTGCGCGGCATTGTAATTAGTGATTGCATTAAGGTTTGTCTAGCATTGGTCTAGAATATACTAATTGTTATAAAGGTCACGGCACGGCATTTAATTGAATAATATCTAAGGATACTTTAATTTGTTGGTAGAATAATAATAATAAGGTTGAAATCGCTGTTTGCGATAAGACCGCCCATTGTATCACCCTTACTGTATGATCCTCGTTTTATAAGCTACCTACTTTATTTAGTGTGCAATAAAGAATATTCTATCTATCTATCTATCTAGAATTGTTGGGTATTCTTGCTACGATAGACTAAAACAAACCGGTTTAGTTTTTTAATATTTGTTATTAGCTATTCTGTTATAACCTGACTAAACTAAAACCGAAGACGAATTTACAAAAAAAAAACGGGTCACATTAAACGGTAAGTTAATTATTGCATTCACAGATTAATTTATAACGAATGTAATTTCATGTGAATATAATATATGCAAAGCTTTTCAATAATTACTTTTAAACCTATGATGATATAGCTAATATAAGTTACATAAACTAACTCATTTGAGTGCCGTCGTTCGTTCATTACACACCCATAAGAGAGAAGTAAACTATTTTTAGTAGGTTTCATTTTTAGTTTAGTGGTGACAACAGAACAGACAATTGTCTATTCTTAATTTAGTCTACCAGACTCAGTTTAGTCGTTATAAAAAATAAATTGGCTGCTTTCATGGTATCGCTTTATCCTTTAAAATGTGTTTAATTTTTACATCACCATGTAGATGGCTTCCAGCTAAATTATATTAACTACAATACAAGCAATGAACCGTGAACTAAGGACATCTGAGTAATAGGGTTATTTGTATGAAAAAAAACATGGCATATTTATTTATAACATCCTTGGTCCGCAATATTGGCCTTAAAAAGTCTGTGTCACGGGAGTTTTGAAAAAAACCGGCCAAGCTCGAGTCGGAATTGTGCAGCTAGGTTTTACAGCTACCTTTATATTTTTTGTATTTTGATTTCGTTTTATTCTTTTTTACTTAACCAATTTTGCTAATATTTTTGTACACGTTTGGATAGTGATTGTTCAGACGAGACGCACTCCGGGGTCATACTTGACATAATTCTGTCGACCAACGATAATCGGTCGACATTATATTTGGACTGTATTACAATTAAAATCAGGTCCAGTGTAGTCACTTTACTGGATAAAAAAGAAAAAGAAAATGACTTTACTTAACATACATTGACGTTTTACTTTGAATTTACTTTAGACTACATTTTTCATTTTACGTGATTGGTTTGATAGCGCAGTTATAATGCGTACGACAGCAGTGCTGAGGTCTCGGGTTAGATCCCGGATCGGGTAAAATTGATATTGCTGTTTTTCTGTTACGAAATGCTCAATGTTAGCCCGGAGTCTGGGATTGTGCCCAGTATGAACAGTAGGCTCGTGGCACATTATGGAACGTAAAAAAACTCGACGAAATGTAGGTGTACTGGTTACGTCCCTGCCTTCATTTTCGAAGAATATTACGGGTGCGTATGTATGTCTTTTTTTCGACCCAAAATTCAGTAAGAAAGAAAACCAATTTATTTGTCACAGACGACGACACACAATTTAAATAAGAAGAAACTGACAATAAGGTCACAGGTCTTACCATCCTCACCATAATATTAGGTACTAAATTCCTAACAAAATATCCTTTTTAAACCAAAACAACAACCAAAGACTAGATACATCAAATGCCACGAGCGTGCCCACGTGCTAAACGGCACATGCAAAACGACAGTTGAATGAACTAAGCAACGCTTGACTTTTAAAAAGCTGTCCCGGCCGAGACCGTCTTGACACTCCATCATTTATCATACTATATCGATATGTGATCGACTAGCCGTACAATTATTAACACAAACTTATTTTAGCTGTTGACAAAACAACAATTTCGTAGACCCATTCTTGACCGAAGACCTCGACGGTGGTAAAATTAATTTTGTACTTGTAACCGGTTCATTTCATTCACAGAGTATTATAGAACACGTATGTGTTTAATTTAATAGATCTGAATCATAAATATTATTTATAGAACGGCTTCGCGTCGTTTTTTTGTGTTGAAATTTGATTAGTTCGGTTATATTTGGGCGTAGAAAGCATCATTAAGGAATGTTTAGGATTCCTAAATGCCGTTATTAGATGATAATTAATAGCTAAATATGGTCTAGGAGAAATGCTAAATTGCAATTACAGGATTCTTTTTCTTCTTCCCTATCCCACTCACAGTGGGGTCAACGCTACATCCTTTTTAATACATTTTGTATTAAGATTTGGCTTTTAGTTTTTACAACTGGACGCCTGCCTGACGTCAACCCCTCTGGGGAGAAAATATCCAGACCCGAAACATATATTTGTGGATCACACAAACATTTGCCTCGACGAGTATTCTATTGTGAAACTAGAGGCCGCAGATTCGATGCCCGCACCGAGACAAAATATGTGTGATCTATAAATTGTTACGGGGCTGGATGCTGTGAAACCAAAAGTATATCGTACTTCCTTATATCCCCAACACAATATAATTGTACTCTACGATGGATTCTGAACTATTGGTGTGACTGATGGGTGTTATTTATTATATAACCTTAAACAATAAATTTGATTACTGGGTTCTTTTCGAACGTGATTTTTCTATAATGCTAATGAAGGCTGAAATAGTACATTAAATTATTAATGAACTATTAGATCTACAGTGATATTGGGTCGTAGAGCACCCGTGTAATATTTAACTATCGCAAAATTAAAAATTGGCTGCATTTTTTGCGAAATTACTCTCCTCAAACCTACCTGTATTGAAGCTGTATTATTATGTCGATTTAATAAGAAATAATTCATTAAAATACATACGCACTCACGCCTGTAATCCCCGAAGGGGTAGGCAGAGTACCTGTACACCCACATTTCGCCGAGCGTATTTTCGTCCCATGATGTGATATGGGGCGAGCCTATCGCCATACCGGGCACAAATTCCAGGCTCCGGGCTGTTACTTAGCATTTCGTAATAGAAAAACCCAATATCACTTTTTCCTGGCCCCGAGATCGACCCCGAGACCTCAGCGTCAGCCTCAGTCGTAACGTAAGTAAAAATCTACTCGTATCATCTTAGAAAAAGATTCATTCATACAGCCATCGTTCCAACCGTAGATAAATCATATTGCATAATTGATCATGTAGAAAATATTATCGTATACCTATTTCCTGTGTGATTATAATACGCACGTAGCAACATGCGTGGGTAGGTAGAGCCGTACCTAGATCAGTGGATATTGAAGAGATTTACCATAGACTGCGTATTTTCAACCTAAATATATAATACTAGCCTTTGCACGCCGCTCCGCCCGCGTGAACGGCCTTTTCACATTCAAAAACATTAAAGTAAAAATAAATAATGAAAACTATGCAGAACGTGATCGAGAGAATTTGACAGGTGTTTCTGACACGACTTCTATGGTCCAAAGTGTGTCTACAAAACACAGGAAACTTGCATCAATCCTCGAATTATTAATAATATTAATTCGTATATTTTACAATAGATAATGTTGCCCCACAGTCTGAACATAGGTAAAAAATATTTTAACATATTCAATTTGTCGAACCGCAGTCGGATATCGTCGCGTCATGCACCGCGGTATAGGTACCGGTTGTGACTACAGCTTATTATTATTGACACATACGCATTCACGCCTGTAATCCGCGAAGGGGTAGGCAGAGGTGTAACTAGTACACCCATATTTCGCCGAGCGAATCTCCGTCCCATGATGTGATAGGGGGCGAGCCTATCGCCATACCGGGCACAAATTCCAGACTCTGGGCTGATACTAAGCTTTTCGTAATAGAAAAACTCAATATCACTTTCACACAACCCGGGGATCGAACCTGAGACCTCTCAGCGTCAGCCTCAATCGTAACGGTATGCATTACAACTACGCCACCGAGGCGTTATTATTCTTACTTAACTATCTATTATATCACTTAACTATTAATATAATAATGCGATGCCTTGGTCGTACCTTTTCTTTGTATTTGATAAAGGCCCTGTAAATTCCTCAGAGGGGTTAACGTCACACGGCCTGTCGTAAAAACTACAAGCCAAATCTTTCTGTAACATGAGTTAAAAAGCTTGTAGCGCCGACCCCACTGCGAGTGAGATCAGGACAGGTGGAAGAAGGAGAAGACTGTAATAATGGATTAAGAAAATTGCTAAAAAGATGAAAGCTCATAGTGCGTGTAGTTGCTACTTGCAAATTCAAGTTGTCACACAAACATGATATAAGAATAGAAGTGTGAATGGTTGGAAGGGGAAGGCCTCGGCGAACTTTCACAGATCAAGTTGGAGATATTCTCGAGAAAGGCCAGGTCAGGAGTACCCTAAACCGACGTGAATGTATGAAAAATGTAATAAGAGTGAAGGAGGCCAAAGAGGTGTGCAACGATCGCAGCAAGTGGAAATCCGTTGTCTTTGCCTACCCCTATGGGAAGCAGGCGTGAGTCTATGTATGTAAGAATAGAACCTAGGCTTCATACTCGCACCAAACTCGCGCTATACACTCCGTCAAATTACTTTTTTTACCGCATAATCGTGGGCCTCTAATACTTCGTATTATAGCGAGTCACCTCATTGTTCCTAGCCCAGGTACTACGCCAGATGATCCTAACTAAATGCATCTTAAAGTAAATTTATTACAAAAAATCATTATAGAGTTCTTAAACCTGCCAAATCGCTTAGCGACTGAATTTGCTTCAAATATTATGCGCACGAATACGTTCTTTAATACATAAACATACATATGTACATATTAAATACATAGTAAATCACATAAACGGTTTATGCGACTCCACTCGACTTTATTGCCGCAACGCAGACGTAGCGTCAGCAAAATAATTACTTTCGTATTTTAAATGTTCGTTTCTTACTAACATGGAATATGTACGACGAGCATCGACATTATCTGCTAATAAGAAAAATTAGGCCCTAGTCCATCACACTGGCCTAATGGAGGTTGGAAAAATTCGTATACCTCCGAAATTCTTAAGTAGCATTCTCAGATACATAGTTTTGTTTGCGATGTTTTCCTTCACCTATATCCATCCCTTGTTGTGATAAGGAGGGCGCCTTATTTAAATTCCGTACATCTTATTTTATATTGGGCGATTAATAAAAAAAATAGGCGATTAATATAAAATTGCCACAATTAATTTTGTAAAAATAATATAGAACGCCCCTATGACAAACTTACGATGCGTCAAGCATCAGACGCACGCCAGGATGGCTGTGTTGGTTACGTAGAATGGTCTCTCATAGATTTACGTAGTGCATATTATTCAAATGCACAACGCTATATAGCTTTTTGCCCGGTCTTGTCTAGGTAAAAAAGTTGACGGAATCTCTAAATTATGGATAATATTTTATGGGTTCAATAAATGTTTTGAATTTGAATTTAGAATGCTTTACGCCTCCAGAGGTTGCTGACGTAATAATCTTTTATCAAATAATATGATCTGCTTTATGAATATTATTTTGCTATCGGTACTCGCGTTGGGTCGAGTTTGCGGTTACGCTTTTGCCTTAACGATTTTTCCACCGCTATAGCCTCCGAGCAATCTCTCATATGCCACGTTCGTTCACATATTGGATTATATGTATAAACTGGGAATCGAAAAGGGGTAAAGTGGTAGAGCCACGCTGTAGACTGTTTTGTTTACAGCATTAAAGGCTCGACCGGGTTGGTACCATTGTCTCACAGAAAACAGAGGTGAAGTACCAGCTTGCTGTTGCGTCTCGGTGAGTGAGATATCCGGAGGCCTAAATCCCCCTCCTGTCCCTAATCCCTTTCCTTTAAGGTCAGAAACGCGTCCATGATTCTTCAGAGTATATAGGCGGTGGAAATAATTTACTATCAGGTGACCCACGTTTTCGTTTACCGGCCTATGCTATAAAAAAATTGCCGTTGCCCGGGATTGGAATGCCCGAAGCACTCTGGTATACAATAATATTATAAAGAGGAAAGATTTGTATTCTTGTATGTAACGAAAAAACTACTGGACCGATTTCAAAAATTATTTCGCCATTAGAAAGCTACATTATCACTGAGTAACATAGGCTAATTTTTATCCCGGAAAAGGCCATTTACGCGGGCGGAGCTGCGAGCAAAGGCTAGACAGATACCTAAGTTAGGTCTCTCCCAATACAACGTATGTCTAGTGTGAGGACCCTAAATAGTGTAGGGTACTTTCGTTTCTTTCTATTTATAACTAAGTTCCCAATATAGTAATATATACTAGTTGTAATTTAAAATGACGTATGTACAATTTAAAAAAAAATAAGAAATTATCATTACATACATACGTACTCACGCCTATAATCCCCGAAGGGGTAGGCAGAGGTGTAATTAGTACACGCACATTTCGCCAAGCATGTTTCTGCCCCATGATGTGATAGGGGGCGAACCTATCACTGATACTGAGCATTTCGTACTAGAAAATTTCAATATTACGTTACCCGACCCGAGGATCGAACCCGAGACCTCGTACAGCAGTCGTATCACGTACGCATTACAACTGCGCCACCGAGGCAGTTTCAGAAATTATTATAATTATTATTATAGGCTCGCCTATCACATCATGGGACAGGAATGAGCTCAATGAACCGTAGCAACAAGTACTGCAACTCTACATACCTTTCGCGGATACTGGCGTTAGTATATGTTGTGTATTTAATTTTCGCTACACATCAATTTAACATGACATGAAATGAATTTCGAAATGTGGATTTACTGGTTACACCTCTGTCTACCCCTTCGGGGATTACAGGCGTAGAGTGCGTATGTATCGAAATAAAGTCCTAAATGATTCATGTCCAGTTATCGTAATTCGAACCTACGTCACTCAACCGCAGTTGTGGACTCTCTTTGTGTTGCCAACTAGCCTAGTCTATGATTAATCGAATTTTATTCATGTTTTGTAACATTTTTTTATTAATGTTCATGATACGATCAGGTCGTTCAACTCATGGTGGTTGTCACGCCTGCCCATAAACAGAAGTACAACCAATCAGAACTTCGAATTATGCAGTGCTGAATAGCACTGGACTGTGCTCGTTACCTCGAGATAGATATTAAGTTTCATAATACTCTGTAATTCCACTACCTTTAACATAATATGGTGAATAGTATGGTGATCTTAGTTTGGACCCATATACGGTTCCAAATATATATTTTTTGTGAATGATGCCTTCTACAGTGTATTATTAAAACTACAATCTAGCCTTATGACCAATAAGTAATTTAAATTTAACCTAAATTTCTAATGAGACTATGACTAAGAATATGTCCTTTAACACTTTTCTTATTGTCTCTATTAAGGAGAAGACACAATATTCACGTGTTCTTTACGATTGCACTCACTGAACTATATTACTCTAACGGTTCCAAATGAACGTATAATTTTTTTTGCGTTACTTTTTTTTATACTAGCTCGTCAAAGTGACTACGCTACACCTGATGTTAAGTCCAGGGCAATCCAAGAATACTGTCGACCAACGATAGACGATAGTCTATCGTAGGTCGGCAAAATTATGCCGGCCTGCCTAATTGCTTCTTGACACTCCGTTTAAAGAACCCCATATTATAGAAAGGAGGGAACACGTGCGCCGGCAAACTATTCCACAGCTTCATGGTCCGGCAGAAGTAAGATTTTGCGAACTTTTTAGTTCTAGCCGAGATGGAAGAGACCACGAAGCTGTTGTATTTTTTCTATAAGTAGTTATTGTAAGGCTTTATATCAAAACATGCGGTCATCTACTGCGTACAAACTCGCAGGCTTCAATAAAGATCCGTCTAATCTCTCCACCTGACAATGACTTAACATTTCTGTCGACCCCCTTGACGTGGGGCCAGTATTAATAACCAGAGATGATGACTGAACGTTTTACAGTATTAACCTTTTTATTGTTACCTTTTGTTATGGTAATAATTGGATGATGTTTTAACTATAGTTTAATGCGTTTTTTGTCTTGCTGTAAGTTGTGTCTCAAATTTATATTTATTTTGAGAGAAGATCTTTTACAATATACACTAATATTATTAAGAGGAAAGATTTGTATTTTTGGATGTAACGAATAAATAAAACTAGTTTATACGGATTTTATCGCGGTTTAATTTTTATTTTAGTCCCGACGTTTCGAAAGCTTTTCAGCCTTCGTGGTCACGGGAGAGACTGAGGTGTAGGTCGTCTCGAAAAGTTAATGTTACAATGGCTACCTTCATTTTAAAATAATACATATATTTCCAATTATTTAAAAAAGTTAGTTGACACTAGTCCGATCTACGCAGAAAGAGCTCACGGTATCTTGAGGTCTGGCAGTTGGTCTTTTGGGTTCCGATTTAATTAAATGTATAATTGGATCCCAGGCTTGTGCAAGCTTCCAACCATCTTCTCTATTGAAATTTGGGTGTTTCTTAATTTCAATAGCCTCGCGAATCATCCTAGGTAGGAATCGGTGTTCTTTGGCAAGGATTTGTGGTTTGTCAAATCTAAGGTAATGTTTGGAGCCTTCATCTGAATGTTCAGCAACTGCAGACTTCGTAGAGCGTCGGTGTTTAACATCAGCTATGTGTTCTTTTACGCGGGTCCCTATGCTTCTTTTAGTTTGTCCGATATAGGAGAGTCCACAGTCACAATCTATTTTATATACATTAACTTTTCGAGACGACCTACACCTCAGTCTCTCCCGTGACCACGAAGGCTGAAAAGCTTTCGAAACGTCGGGACTAAAATAAAAATTAAACCGCGATAAAATCCGTATAAACTAGTTTTATTTAAATGAGTAATATTCGCGTAAACCTAAGAAATCACTATGTAACGAATAAACTTAAAAACAATTGGATCAATTTAAAAAAAGCGTTAGAAAGCTATATTATCACTGAGTAACATAGGCTACTTTTTATCCCGCAAAAGGCCGTTTACGCGGGCCCAAACCCCAATATCACTTTATCCGACCCGGGGATCGAACCCGAGACCTCAGCGTCAGCCTCAGCACGTATGCGTTACAACTGCGCCACCGAGGAAGTCCTTAGCGAGGCTTAAAAAGAGTTTTCCTTCAACGGTAGGCAGCGGCTTGGCTGTGTTCTGGCATTACTGAGGTCCATGGGCGGCGGTAACCACTTACCATCAGGTGGGCCGTCTGCTCGTCTGCCTATCTAGGAAATAAAAAAATAAAAACAAAAATTCGAACACAAATTGCCCAGCTTTGGATTTGAACTCAGTACTTCACGTTTTCTCAGACTAGGTATGTTGATATGACCACTACGACTAAAGTTCATTATTTAAGTACACATTACAGAATGTGTGCAACTTTATAATAATGATGCAAGTCTATTGCGGTCGAAGATTCATGACGCCATATTACGCTCAGTTGTTATTTTCATGCGGTTTTTCATGACGAAATATTGATCGACGAAATTGCGCAATACGTGATACAAACTGCATATTATGAACACTATTTATATTTAACTGCATCGGTGGCGCAGTTGTAATGCGTACGCGTTACGATTGAGTCCAAAGGTGAGGTCTCGGGTTCGATTCCCAGGTCGGGTAAAGTGTTTTTTTTTATAGTATAGGTCGGCAAACGAGCAAGTGGGCCACCTGATGGTAAGTGATCTCCACCGCCCATGCACGCCCACAATACCAAAATAATCATGCATTGGGTTTTTCTATTAAGAAATGCTCAGTATCAGGCCCGGAGTCTGGAATTTGTGCCCGGTATGGCGATAGGCTCGCCCCTTATCACATCTTGGGACGGAGATACGCTCGGCGAAATGTGGGTGTACTTGTTACACCTCTGCCTACCCCTTCGGGGATTACAGGCGTGAGTACGTATGTTTGTATGTATTTATATTTAGGGGTAAAACAGTCTGAGTGGTGTTGCTTCTGTTTATAAGCAACCGTGACGCTTACCATCAGGCGAGCGATTTGCTCCTCTCATTTTATACGTAAATAGCCGGTTAAGTTTTTGTTGACTGAAAATAACCTTAGCGTAATTACATCATTTTATAAGATAGGTCCTTCGTATGCGAGAGGCCGTCTGGGTTGGTACCACTGCTTTGTCTATTTCCGCCGCCAAGCAGCAGTGTATAAGCACTGTTCAGGCTTGAAGGAAATTGAAGCCAGACAAATTACTGGGCATTAAGATACTTAACATCTTATGTCTCGGGGTGACGAGCGTAGTCCAATGCCATGCAGTGCTTTGTAATTCAAAATGTTGTAAGGTGTTGCTTCTGTTTATAGGCAGTGGCGCTTACCATCAAGCGAGCGACCTGCTCGTTCCATTCAATTCATTCTAGCTAGTAAAAAAAACATCACTGCAGAAAATCTCTTTGAACTCTAAACTTGTCTTTGAAGATAACTATGCATGTACGAGTATAAATATTTATGCATGTACAATAAATAGTTAATAAGGCAGTGCGTTTATCTTATTAAGCATCGTATGGAGCGCGGTGTATGGACTACGGAGCAAGTGATGGATTCGAGCACGGGAGGCCGCGATACCGTCGACAAATAACGATACCTAGTGATGGACGATCGATTGTATTAACGATTATCGATAGTCTGTGGGTTAAGCAATATTAGTCAAGAATCAAGATGGAATGAAACTTGAGTTAACGTACCCTTGAGGCAAATAAAATGAAACACAGTAGTGCTTACACACTGAAATTTGGCGGCAAAAGTAGACAAAGCGGTGATACCAACCTAGACGCCTCTCGCATACGACGAATCTACCATGCAGTTACTATATGTCATGTAAAATGTTAGAATCTGCTAACTTTTTAACATTTATTGAAATAAAATATGATCTCAAATTATCGACAGATCCAGGCATCCTTAACAAGCGAGAAAGCACACATACCGACACAATTAGACGATATCGGGCGATCGGCGCGGCCGCTCGCGTTAACTCAACGTTTACTAACATTTGTCATAGCCAACGTGGACGGACGCAGGACTTCTGTGGAGTAGACACGCGAATATTCATTATAATATGGCATTTAACGATTTTTTATAGTAGTATTTTAATAGTTGGAGCTATACTGACGTATTTTAAAATGTTAAATTTATGTATTTTAATTCACTTAGATTCATACCAAATCAAAATACTTATCGATACATATTAAGATCCATACTTATGTTCAATATTTAAAAATAAAATAAAATATGAGTCACTAAACGCATTTGTGCCAGTTATTAGGTAATTTCTCTTTTGTCACCATCCGGCATCCAACAACAACAACATAGCATAGCATGATTAGCTTTTGCTCGTGGCTTCACCCGCGTGAGTCCTTTCTGAGTGATATAAATCTATACAAACCCAGTTTCTCAGGTCTAGTGGTTTGGTTTGAGTATAAGATGTGCCATTTTCTAGTTAAAGATTTCGTCTGTCTGTTTCGTTTATTTTCAGATATCTTACCTAACCTCCATGATATTACAAAATCAAACGTGAAGTACTAAAACTTGCCGATTTACAGTTACATTTAACTCGAGTTCACAATTTAAGTTTAACGAAATACAAATTACATAGCTTACGCTAATGAGTCACGAGCAAATAATCCGCTGATTTGTGATAAACTTTCCAGTTGGTTAGGATTTACACAATTATCTGTTTGTTTCGAGAGAACGGTTCAAAGATTGCTTTTTGAACGAGATTACAGAAAATGTTAGGATACTATTTTTATAGCAGAAGCTGATGAACCAGTAAATAAATAAAATAAATACACCCAATAGTCACACACATAGTCCTGACCCCACACTAGGTTAACCTGTATCGTGGGTATTAGGAACTACGAGGGACTTGCGGTCCCACAACACCCAGACCCGAAACAATTATTTGTGGATAACACCAACATTTATCTCGGTGTGGGAATCGAACCCACGGCCTCTCGCTTCGTAGCCGGCTACTTGCCGACTACTCCACGGAGGCTGTCAATAGATCACTTGATTGGGAGTAGTCTCCATTGCCCATGAATACCCACAAAGGCAGAATACTCATGAAAGCGTTTCCGACCGACGATATTGGGAACAGGGGTGATTTGTGCCTCCGGAAATCTCACTCTTTGTATAAAACGTAACAGCAACCTGTTACATGTCGGTTTTCTGCGAGACAGTGGTCCTACATGAGTCAAGCCTGCACATATTTATATGGTAGGTAAAACGGTGGTGGTGATCACTTATCGTCAGTTGTTCCACTTGCTCTTTTGCCAGCCTATGTTATAAAATGCTGCATATTTTGTATGGAATTTGAAATGTTTAGGCATGTAAGTGGGTTTTTTAAGCAATGATAATAAAAGTTGTGTTAATATAGATCAAAGAGGTCATAAGCCCTCTTATGCTTATTCTAAATAATAATTAACACTATATTCTTATAGTGTTAATTAGTATTTACCTGTTAATGAAAAATAGGAGCAAAGTAACGAGCGATCGAGAAAAAAATATTTTTAATATTAATAGGTACTTACTTGGTTCCGTTATCTATATATTTATTAATTTTCTACTAATATTGGCAAACGATAAGTTAATCGCGAGTTACTAAAAATAATTAAATATTACAGATTACGAAACGAAGTAGGTACCTATTATAATTAAAAATAAATTTTCCTTGATCGTAATCTCGTTTTTTTTTGTATATTTATTTATTATAAACTAAACTTTTTATGTGTTGTATTTTAAAAATGCATCCATACAGCCGTCTCCAAGTTTTAGAAAGCCATTTACCAAGAAGTGTTATCTATTGGAACGGGTCCATCTCTCATTTTCGGACCGCACGGGACGCGGCCACGAGGCGATAAGAGCGGATTAACTACAACTATTTATCATCTACTCCATTTTTTTGTTCACTACCGTTCACCGTAGGATGGATGGGCCCCGACCTCCTTGGATTGCGAGCCTGTTCATGACAGGTTTGTGGAATTAAAAATAAAATAATTGAAACATATTGTCTTTACCAAATGGTTATAATATTGGCGCGTGTTTTAAAAATAGAATGGAATTTGTACCAGTTTATATATGGCCGTGCCCAATATTCTGTCTATCGACAGATTTGCTTACCGGCAGTAAAATTTTGACACATTTTGTATGGAAGATCTGTCAAAACACTATTGGCAGTAAGCAAATCTGTCGATAGATAGAATATAGGGAACGGCCAATAATTAACAAGCATTCTTATTGAAAAAACTATTGATTAATCATTTAGTTCATAGCAAGATTTACTTGTCTTAAACTATATTACCAAAAGTTGTCAGTTGTAGCATAAAAACAATGATATGTTGGCAACATATTGCTAACTGTCAGCAATTAGCAGGGACAGTTTGGGACAATTTGTATCGTTCGAAATTTGAAAAGGTTGAATAGACAACTATGTTGCACTACGATTACGACGTTTACAAACGAGAGACAATACAATTTAAACTGGTCATGTTATGGCAAACAACAATAAAACGAGACAATGCATTAAGTTCATTCTTACACCTTCTTTCACCGATCAATGGCGAGATACGAATCTAGTGGAAACAGCTGATCTGAACAATGACGAAAACAAACAAACCTATTTTAAATTAGGGTTGTCAGTTTAAAGGTTACACTGAAGACAATAATAGCGTTACTGTTACGTATTATACTCGTCTTTATAGTATTTTGAGACATAATAGTATATCGATAATATTTAGGTATTTGGATTAAACTTATGGAAATTATTTTGCTCTTGGTGCGTTGGTTTAAACTTTTGTAACTTAAACTTCGTGCGCTAGAAGCAATAGTTACAAAATCAATTTTTGCAATTTTTACGTAATGTTAGTACTGAAAACGAATGAAGCAATCTTTGGATAAGATATAGTTTACTATTGTTTCTTCTGAGAGCTGTTACAATTACAGATGGTTGGAATAACCCACCAAAACGACGGTGCTTCTTACGTCAGTATAGTATTAATATATAGTATAGTATAGTATTTAAGCATTATAGTACACAATTAACAGTTAAAAATAATTATGCGATAGTAAAGGATACACACTATTCCCTACGTCCGAAGCCCGATCCTAGCCGATTGAAAATTCAAGACAAAAACCACACGACTTTCACTTTCCGCTCCCCGCTATGGTACCGGAACTAAAGCTGGCAACCCTAATTTAAATGAAAGACGCTAGATGTGAACGAACCACCTTGAGGAACCCTTGATGCTCGTGCAAATATAAAAGAACAATGCCCTATTGTTGTCGGGCCACGTCATAGGACGGAATATAGGTCAGTTGTGGTCCAAATGCGGTTCACAGCTGATCGTGGGACCCGCGATTTGAATGGCCGACTCCCGTGCCGGCTTTACTGTTGTTTCCGACTTTTTTTGTATCACGCTAGATGTGGTGTAACACAGTATCATAAAACTAAGTAAGGCCGATCATTTTGTGTTTTTTTGTTGTTGCAAATTTTTTAATCGCATCACTGTTGGGTAATATTTATTATTCATCATTTCCATTTTTAGTTACATAATTTTTTGATTACGATATAACTACTTGCTCGTTTGCCGGCCTATGCCAAAAAAAATACTGCAAGAATCTTTTCCTAAATATCAAATTATGACTAGGTCTTATTTTATACGTTCCAAATATTATTAACCTCTAAATTAATATCCATTAATGAACTGCCAAACGTATTGTATCACATAATTTTAATTTGTATTCTAAATAAAAATAATATCGCTTATATCTATAGTAAAAGGCGAAGAAACCATAAATGACAAGGAGTTTTGGCGGGAATTTTGGCAGTACGATCAGCTGTTTATTTTAATTATTTCTACTACCTCATCTTATTTCGATGAACTAACTACTTTAAAGTTGTGTTTGACATTAACAATTATGAACAATGTATGGAAACTTTGAAATTTGTGAATTTGGGTTTTCATTACAGCGCGTTGACCAAACACGGTCATTCGATTGGAGAAAATCATTTACTCCAAGCACCTATAAAGCATTGTACTGGAAAGAATTGACACCAAAACTAAATATAACAATGTCCCTCAGAAATAAGATGATTTGTCGTTGACGGATAAGAACTACTAAACCGTCCTTTACAATTTTTTTTACTGCATAGGCCGACAAACTACCAAGTGGGTCACCTGATGGTAAGTGATCACCACCGCCCATGTACGCCCACAATACCAAAAGTCATGGGCGTGTTGCCGACCTTAAAGGAAAGGGATAATTAAGGGATTGGGAAGGGGAGGGGATTTGGGCCTCCGGATATCTCACTCACTGTACGAAAAGCAGCAGCAAGCTGTTACTTTACGTTGGTTTTCTGTGAGACAGTGGTACCGACCCGTACGAGCCGGCCCATTCATGTTGTAGACAAAATTGACTACAGCGTGGCTCTACCACTCGTAACAACACTCGTTTTATAACAAAATCTCTACAAAATTCACTTTAACCTTTCTCCTGTCACCCCCACATTACACAATTCCAAAATCACCGCGAAAGCCTCTCACATTGGATAGTGCCATCTCAAGGACGTTCCTAGATGCCAGTTACCAGATGTCAGATAAGAACAATTGGTAAACAATGGTTCCGAGCACGTGGCGAGATAATTGCACGAGCTGTGTCAGTGAAAACAAACAATGTGCCATTGTGCGGGGCGAAATTGTCGTTTTGGACTTTGACAATGATGCTGTGCGGTTGCTATGCGCCTTTTATTTTGGACTTTACACCCGTTGATAGGAATTTGAAATTCGCTTGAGATGTGTTATTGTGAAAGGATACAGGTGTTTTTATAGCATATGCCACACGCGCATAAGGGTCACCTGATGGTAAGTAATCTCGGCTGCCCATGTACACTCATAATATCAAAAGAATCAAGGACGTGTTGCTGACCTTAAAGGATGATAATTACGGGATTAGGAAAGGAGTAGAAGGTATCTAAAGCCGAGTATATATATCCGGAGGCCCAAATCCCTTTAATTTGGGCTATATATATACTCGGCTTTAAATTTAAAGATCACCAACATTCGAAGGTAAAGGATACATTCATATATACCCACTCACGCCTGCAGTCCCCGAAGGGGTAGGCAGAGGTGTAACCAGTATACCCACATTTCGCCGAGCGTATCTCCGTGCCATGATGTGATAGGGGGTAAATCTATCGCCATACTGGGCACTATTCCAGACTCCAGACTCGTGTATAAGCATCTTATTTTCTATGTCTGAGTATAATCTGCCTATACACGTATTTTTTTCGAATGGATTTGTGCTGTTAGCTTATATTGCTTTTACAGCTTCACCTGACAATAAAGCCGGCGCTTATGGCGCTCTAGCCAGAAATATGTATAATTTACTTAGTAGCTATTAAGCGCAGAGACGCCTTTTAGAAGGCTCAGACAACTTGATCAATAGTTTAGGGCCGTCTCTGCACATCATTGTGCCGACGGTCAGTTGTGGGAGTTCTTCGGACTCGTAGGGGTGTCCTATTTCGGGGTCGCGTATTGGGACGACGACGGAGGATAGGTATACACGTATGATTATAAACACCGTTATAGTACAGTCGTCAACACGGTGAGTTGATGGTTTGACCTGACGCGCACACGATTGATAGCTAATGAGAGAATGACTGATGGCTTGTACCTAGACTGAACTTGGCTTGAGATGGAAGCTTAAGCGGGTAGAATATGTGGAACTATGTGCCTCTGACATTATTATTATCTAAAGTACGTACTCTTTTTACTTCCTTTTTTAAATATTACATTTATAAAAAATAAACATTCAAAAATATAAAAAAAATATTTAGAAGTACACATGCCCGTCACTATATTTCTTTTTAATATCTTAATCCTCGAAAGCTGGCTGGAAGAAATCTCTTGTAGAGATAAGTCCACCTTTGTACATGTTTGTTTATGTAATAACTGTCCTGTTAATTGTTGTGTACAATGAAGAATAAAGAAAATATATAAACATCCAATGGGGAGATCTAGGACCCATAGCACCGACGCGGCGGTTACGACCCCAGAGTATTACGTGTATTGTACACTGTCTTTATTTTAATAGATTTTCGATCATTATTACGTTCTGGTAACTGTTTTTTTAGAAATGGTTCCTAACGGACCTATTACTAGCTCTACACCGTAAATCTGTTGTCTGGCAAAGTTTTAAAGCGCTCTTTCTCTTCAACCGTTGCAGGTAGTTGGATAAAAATTTGATTCACTATAGCGAGTATTTTACCGTGTGTACGATGGTCGCGATCCAACCATTTACAAAAGTGTATCAGATCCCTTCCACCATCATAACCGATGATGTTTTATGAAGATTTTAAAACGCTAAAGCTTATAATTTAAACTCGTAATACAGAAACAGCGCACGCGTCGAAGTTACGGTACAAAGTCGTTTTTCTCTTATTTTATTTCCGTCCCTTTTGACATCTTAAATAAAATGTACGGAGAGTTAGTAAAATGTAAGTGGTAGGCCTGCTCTGTAGCCAGCACTCCAGAGAATTGTTAGTGCTTAGCCTTTTTTTATTTGCTTGAGAAACGAAACGAGCAGGTCGCTCGCCTGATGGTAAGCGCCACGCCTGCCCATAAACAGAAGCAACAACACATATAACTTTAAATTTCAAAGCACTGCATGCCATAAGGCATGGGTCATTACCACTGTCTCACAGAAAACCGGCGAAAAGTAGCAGCTTGCTGCTGCGTTTCGTACGGTGACTGAGATATCCGGAGGCCCAAACCCCCTCCCCTTCCCAATTCCTTAATTATCACTTTGTTTTAATGTCGGCAACGCACCCATGACTGTTTCGATAGTGTGGGCGTACATGGGCGGTGGAGATCACTTACCATCAGGTGACCCACATGCTCGTTCGCCGGCCTATGCAATAAAAAAAAATAGATGGATCGACAAAATAATACCTCAAGCTTAATTTTTGACCAAAACATGTAGTAGTTTTTTATTCTTAAGTTAATTACAGTTTATCTCATTTTGTATGTGTAAACAAACAAAACCAGTTATGTACCTATTCATCCCTGCATTCATCACTCCATTTTACCGTTAGTTGAGAATTTAGTTATTTAATTGATAACTCAACACATATTTCTTCACGAGCTAAATACATGTTGAAATTGAACATTTCCGCTACTACACGACATCGTATATATTACTATGTACTGTAAGCATAATAGAATCTGTACTCAGTGCTGTAAAAACGGATTCCAACGTATCAAATGTGATTTTATGTGGCATTTTCCCATTGCTATTGCAGCTTGACCTCTGTAACCTGCAAACTGGTCCACAAGAGCGTCGCCCTCAAGCTCAAGTGACGTTTCACTTCGTAATTGTTCCTACTAGCCCTGTATTATATATATGTCCGACTGCTGGGCACGGGCCTCCTCTACTGAATGAGAGGGGTTAGGCCTTAGTCCACCACACTGGCCTAATGCGGGTTAGCAGACTTCATATACTTTCGAAATTCATATGGAGAACTTCTCAGGTGTGCAGGTTTCCTCACGATGTTTCCTTATGGCCATTCCCTATATTCTGTCTATCGGCAGATTTGCTTACTATCGATAGTGTTTTGACAGATCTTCCATACAAAATGTGTCAAAATTTTACTGCCAGTAAGCAAATCTGTCGATAGACTGAATATTGGGAATGGCTATTAATGGTTAAAGCAAGTGATAATTAACAATTAATACACACGTAACTTAGAAAATTCAGAGGTAACGAGTCACCTACTGCGCCACGGAGGCTCTATTTCTAAGATTTTATATTTATATTTCATTTACAAGGTGGTAGTAGGTCTTTCGCAAGTAGGTCTTTGGTATCAACGCTTTGTGTATTTCTGCTGTCAAGCTGCCTATGTGTAAGCACAGTTGTGTTTTGGTTTGAAGAACATTGAAGCCAGTGAAATTATTGGGTATTGTGGGACTTACTGCAGTGCTTTGTAATTCAACGTTCTGTGTGGTGTTGCGTCTGTTTATGGGCAGACATGGCGATTATCATCAGACGAGTGACATGCTCGTTTCGTCATTCGCGCCACTGAGACAGTCTTAAATCTAATAAGCTAAAATTTGGTTTGAACATTTTGCTCTATTCATTGCCATTAAAAAAGTGTGATTTAAAATTAGAATTTAAAATCGTGTACATAAAATAGAAGACGTTTAGTTTAGTTGCAGATTTCATATTGACTTTAAAAATAGTCAATTAAAAAACGAACGATTTTGTCTTTATGAAAAATACTGGAATCTACCAAAATGTTCCGTACATTTCGAGGAAAATACATGTACACATAACACAACCAAGGGTGGCCTACGTGTCCCACAGGTCATAGATTATGATGTGTTTTAAACATTGTGTATTAACAATAGTTAAAATATATATCCTGTATCAACGAGTGATGTTAGGTACCTTGGTCATGACGTGGCTGGTTTTACCATAGCGCAAATTAAACGCTTAGATAACCAGCATCCTCTACAACTTGTTACAAAAATATACTAGTGTTACTAGCTTAGAAAAACATGCGGGGCATCGGCAGTCTTCGAGTATTGCCGATAGAAGTGAAAACTAAGTAACTTGTGAATTCTATCGTCGAGCTATTAGCTTGGTTTGTAAAAAAGTGTTAATTACCAATTTAATTGTATATATATAATGTATACTAATAACGCACGGAGGTATATCTATGTACATATATACACAGTATATATATATAGCTCATGGAAAGCGTTCGGTGACGAAGACGCGAGTTCCATGATTTTTGTGTGTGTGACCCAAAAAGTGCTCAATGCGCCTAAAGAAGTTTTCACTTCAATAACTACTTACAGAATGTACTCGTAGATGTCCAAACAACCCATACTCATAATAAAGCTGAAAGTTCGTTATGTGTGATGTGTTTACTTGCATCATCACGCACACAAACGCAAAAGAAATGTCCGCTAAAACGCTTTTTCCTAGAAATGTGATAATTGGTAGATGCATCAAAATAAGATGACAATAAACGTAACTCAAGCAAAAAAATTACCCCAACAAATCTCTGTCCAGGGGGGCGAGGCTATACAAGTCTGTGCATAATAATCCCTAGTTGACATTTAATACGTTTCATTTGTTTATTCGGTGCAGAACGTCGTATCTCGGTTTAGAAGTTTGATATTTAGACTTTAACTTTTATGAAATTATATAGTCCTCCTCATCGATTTCGATGACGGCGACCCTAGGACCCTCGGTCACGGATTGTTCCTATTATGAGCCCTTATATGGCTTGCTAGACCGAACTTGGTTTTAAAAACCCTACGACACGTGTGGCAGTAGAGTTGACCTGCGGAGTTGTAAGTGTACGTGTAAGAAGGCTTGGGTCTCTCTTTGCGTACTCGGCGTTTTTCGTCCAGCGTTTGAAGGCGGTTTTTTTCAAACTTTTTAATATTATCACAGATGGCAGATCGCCATGTTAACCTTTCTGCAGCAAGATCCTCCCAAGACGCAGGGTCGATACCACAAGAATTCAAGTGCCTTTTGAACACGTCCTTAAAGCGCAGATGCTGACCGCCGTGCTTCCGCTTACCTTCTACCATCTCAGAGTAGAAGACAGCTTTAGGTAAACGGTGGTCATCCATGCGAAGAATATGTCCACACCATCTGAGTTGTCTTTGCATAAGTAGAGCCTCCATGCCGTACATTCCGGAGCGACGCAGAACCTCTGAGTTGGGTATACGGTCCTGCCACTTGATCTTTAGAATAGATCTCAGACATCTTAGGTGGTAGGTGTCAAGTTTTTTAATGTCTGATCTGTAGAGGCACCACGTCTCTGCACCATATAAAAGTACAGGAATGATTAGTGCCTTATAGACATTAATCTTCGTCTCTAGCTTGAGATCATGGGACTTCCAGACACGATCACTAAGGCGCCCAAAATTGGAAGCAGCGTTAGCAATACGCGAAGTTATCTCCGAGGCCAAGGTATTGTCGCCCCTGACAAAACTTCCAAGATATTTAAAGTGATGAACTTCTTCTAGCGGTTTTCCATCTATATTCAGCGCCATTGGATCAGATTCGCTTCCTCTTGCTGGTTGTTTGAGGAGTTGGGTCTTAGAGGTACTTATAACCAGGCCAAAACGTTGACAAGATTGATGCAGAGCGTCAACATAGTTTTGAAGTTGTGTCATACTATCAGACATAAGGCACACGTCATCAGCGTAGAGAATCTCCAATACGGAAATCTTTGTAACTCTAGACTTCGCTCTAAATCTTGAAATATCAAAAACACCTTTGTCAGTCCTGATATTAAGCTGGATTTGGTTGCTACAACGTTTTAACGCATCTCTCATAACAACTGAAAAGTATATTGCAAAGAGTGTAGGTGCCATAACACATCCCTGCTTTACTCCACTAGTAACTTGGATATCCTCGGAGAGTTCATTCTCGTGTATAACCTTTGCTTTCATGCCAACATGAAATTGACGAATAAGATTGACGAGTTTCTTTGGATAACCATATTTTTGGAGAACAAGCCAAAGGGCCTCGCGTGGAACTCTATCAAATGCTTTCTCTAAATCAACAAAGCACATGAAGAGCGGTCGTTGATGTTCGAGACTTTTCTCCTGGAGTTGTCTTACGACAGCGATGGCATCAATGGTGCCTCTACTAGGACGGAAACCATATTGACTCTCCGGTAGGTGTTGTTCTGCTAGCTGACTAAGGCGGTTGTTGATGATGTGTGCGAGGATCTTACCAGCGCTGGAGAGAAGCGAAATGCCTCGATAGGAGCTACAGTCGGAGACATCTCCCTTCCCTTTGTACAGCTTACAAATCACTGCATCTCTCCAGCCTTGCGGCACTTCCTCAGTGTCCCACACTCTTAAAGCAAGGTGGTAAAGCCTGCTAATAATATTTGATTTTGAACGGCCATTAATTTTTGTTTGTGTTACGTGATTTACCTTTGCATGTGTAAGTAAGTGGAGCCGTATTTTTGGCAGATTCATATGAGAGTTATCGTTCTGGTTATATTATTTTGATGCAGTAGAGCCACGATGTAGACAGTTTTGTATATATATGTACAGGCTATAAAAAATGTAGGTGTAAGTTTCTTGCAATAAGCTTAATAATTTTCAAAAATTATTACTCATTTTTAGTTTATTACTCAGTACGATGTGAACGCACCACATAAATGACTGAAGTATTGCCATCCCATTGCAACTCGGAGTAAATCTTGTTTGAATTTACGACTGAGCGCGAGACATAAGTTATTTTACCCAAAAATATGACTAAAATGTTACATTTCTTCGTGCAAAGAGTAAAACTTTGCAGTTTATTTTGGATGATTCGGTACCGATTCTTTGGAAAGTTATTTTTGTTTACCTAATAGATAGATATATTTGAAATATTTATGACATGGCTCAGTGGGCGAGTAGATGTAAAGCAAGAGGCCACGGGTTCGTTTCCTGCACCGAGACAAATGTTTGTGTGATCCTCGAATATTTGCTTCACGTCTGGGTCACGATTTCTCCCCAGAGAAGTTGACGTCAGGTAGGCGGCCGGTCGTAAAAACTACAAGCCAAATCTTTCTGTCACATGTGTTAAAAGCATGTTGCACCAACCCCACTGCGAGTGGAATCGGAGATTTATTTGAAATCTTTATATCTCTGAATGATCAGACAAGCATGTCGCTCGCCTGATGGTAAGCGCCACGCCTACCCTAATCAGTAGCATGATCACTCAGAACTGCTTATACGTTGCCCTTACAAAGCATTGCAAGGCAATTAGCACTGCACTGCGCCCAGGACATAAGATGTGAAGTCTCATTTGAATAGCAAAGCAATGCATGGTAATGGATTGCGCTCGTCTCCCTGGGCACATAAGATGTTAAGTCTCATAATTCCCAGTAATTTTACTGGCTTCAATGTCCTTCAAACCGGAATACTACAGTACTTACACACTCTGATTGGCGGCAGAAATAGACAAAGCAGTGGTACTCATCCAGACTGCCTCTCGCATACGAGGGACTGACCATGACTATGTATGAGAAAACGAGAGTTAACCTTTAAGATAGTAAAATAACTAGTGTCCACAGTTTACAATAGACAGCACCGTTTAAAAATCCGATCTAGTGTCTATGTTCATGACTCTAACGTTTTTTCCCCGTCCCAGTAAAATATAGAAACAAATGACACACGATTTTCTGACGGTACCTTGGAGTAACGTAACATAATTTCAACCACCGTTAAATTAACTACAGTTATACGATGTCAATGAGTAAAAAAATCTAAATCACCGAAAAACCCTTTCGGGGAAGCAATCGAATTATCTGCCGGTACAATTTCACTGTTTTACGACCGCTACAGTGTTGCACACCAGAATGATTTACAGCGAGGTAAACGTGCCAGGTGACTGCGATGGGTTCTGACAATTGCGAATACTTTGTTGGCAGACGTGTGTCCAATCACTCCGGCTCCGGACTATCGATTGCGGTGTCAAAGCGAAATTTTCGCGAAAAGAACATTATGTAAGTGCAGTGAAGCCAAGAATCAACCAAATGATGACTGAAAGTAGTAGAACCAAGACGTTAATAGATTTATTATTAGCTTTACATGGAAAGACGAGCAGTTCGCTCGCCTGATGTTAAGCGTCACGCATGCCCAGAAACAGAAGCATTATTCAGAACTTCGAATTATGAAATCCTACATTGCGTTGAACTGCGCTCGTCATCCTGACATATAAGGTGTTTAATCTCATATTTCACAGGCTTCAATGTCCTTCAAACCGGAACACATCAGTGCTTACACACTGCTGCTTGGCAGCAGACAAAGTACCTACCTAGACGGCCTCTCGCATACGAGGGATAGGATAGGTCCCTCGACATTACGGTGTCTACAGCGTAAATAGGCCAACCGAGGTAGTACCACTGTTACAAGAAACCCGACGTGAAATAGCAGATTACTGTTGCGTTTGGTACGGTGTGACTTTACAAGCCCCAATCGCCCTCCCTTTACCAATTTTTTCCTGAAGATCGATAACGCATCTGATTTTCTCCAGTACTGTGGGTAAATGGGCGGTGGAGATCACTTACCAAAGACGGTTACTCGTTTGCTGCTATAAAAAAGTAATTTCTTCATCCACAATAAGTGTATATATAATATTATTATACCACATAAAGCGTATGAACTCAGAAATCTATATAGGAACATATTTCCGTATGCACAAGAAAGCGTGAGGTTCAAAGTAATTTCATCGGTAAGGCACAGGCACCGCAGCACCGCGGCCGTACCCCGTACCTAATCTGTGCCCCGACGAAAGGTGAGCGTTTACTGGTATTGCTTGATGCATACGGGAGGAAAGTTTCACGAACATTTGTTAGTGTATTCTCTTTTTATTGGTGTATTGAGGGTGTCTAAGAAAGTAACGTTGGGTACACTGAAATAATAATGATGCGATATAGTTGTGGAAGGGTGGTTAAATAGTATATAAGAGGTTGTCGCCATAACTGGAGGTCTTTTGCCCGTGGTCAGTCAGCCCGTCTCCAGTTCAGTAAGATCAGTGCTCAGTCGACAGTCTAAGAGTTCACTACACAGTAGCTATGCTGGTTTACTATTAGGTCTTCGTTGTCTTAGTTATAATTAGACTTCTATAACTAGATTAGTTACGGTCTCTAGAATCCTGACATGGGGTTGTGGTGTGTTAAGTAACCAAGTATTGTAAATGTAACCAATAAACTATGAGTTAGTGATTACTTCGTTAGGTATTAATAAAATAATACTCGTCTCACGTAACTTCTAATACATTTTCATTTATGTATAATCCTACTTCCTACTACTATTATAAATGTCAAAGTTTGGATGTTTCTGAATTTGGGTTTTGGATGAAATATCACACACAGGCACAGGCACACAGGTAGACCATGACTTAGATTAAGAAATAGGCTACTTTCCTGGAAAAGGTCATTTATGCCGGCGGATTTGCAAGTATAAGCTAGTTGTATATATTTTTGATATATACACAAGCTTTGGCGGGGTGAAGTAAAAATTACTAAACCAACATTTGCAATTAATTGATCATTTTTACTTTACTGTTGCTTGCATAAATCTGTAAAGTGTATCCTTCGACTTATTTTTCGATATTTCTTCTCAAGGGTACTCAGGAAACGCCAGCTCATCTATTTTTAAAGAAATAATTGACATTTGTAGAAGTAATATCTGATTATTTAATTTACAGAACAATCAATTTGAATTTGTTCTCTGTGATTTTAATGAAAAAAGTTATAATTTTTCTACAAAATATGCTGTTATTTCGTTTCAAAATAATACTTAGTAGCGAATTAAGTTTCAGATACATTTCTTCAGACTCGTTTTAAAATTACTAATATTTTAACTTGAATACTTAGTACATTTCATTTAAGAAATAAACAATTTACAATACAATAGCGCTTAAGTTATGAATTAGAACAACCGTTACAGTAAAATCATTTCACAAACGCAAAACATACTTAACGAGAATAGGAAATAATTAATATTCATTGTAAATCGTACACGTAATAGTAGGTACAATTAAAAATAATTAATTTTTATATACTCAGTTGATCATCGCATCTACGTCGATTGTTTCTCGAATTTCAAACACGTATGCCAACAAGTCGTCCAACATGCTCGCCAGACAATAGTCCCATACGTGCACACAATAAACAGCGTGAAACATGACGCTTGCCGCCGTTTTTGAGCAAAATATTGCGCGTTAATTTAACACACACCGCTCGGTCATTTGTGGCATACGAGACCCGCTCGGGGACCATTTGGACTCTTTTTACCTGTTACTCGGGGTCCATTTTAACTCTTTTAAAGTTTTTACCCGTTATAGCCTCCTACGAGTGGCACGTTGTGACGATTCGTCTCGATTTAGCGATGGAAATTCTTGAAAGAAATACTGTTGAATGTTGGACGACTGGTCGTGTCGTGTGGTCGATATAAAAATATGTTGAAAATATTTTATGTGGTGTGATTAATGAGCTTGGAATGCTATTTTGTTGGATACTTCTGTGAAACGTATGCTGGTTAAATAATGCGTTTGATGTACATAAATGGACAATGGACATTGGGTAAAAACCCTTAAAGAAAGTATAGGGAATAAGGAATGGAGGGTATTGGTTTTATTGCAGATACAATTGCAAATGAGCGAGTGGGCCATCTAATTGTAAGTGATCACTGCAGTAGGGGGGAATGGCTTGGGCCTCCTAGTAATATTTCTAATCGCACGAAACGCAATAGAAAATCTGATCATTGACTGCCTCGGTGGCGCAGTTGTAATGCGTACGCGTTACGATTGAGGCCGACGCTGAGGTCTCGGGTTCGATCCCCGGGCCGGGTAAAGTGGTATTGGGTTTTTCTATTACGAAATGCTTAGTATCAGCCCGGAGTCTGGAATTTGTGCTCGGTATGGCGATAGGCTCGCTCCCTATCACATAAGGGACGGAGATACGCTCGGCGAAATGTGGGTGTACTGGTTACACCTCTGCCTACCCCTTCGGGGATTGCAGGCGTGAGTGCGTATGTATGTATGTATCATTGACGTCGCTTTTCTATAAGATTAGGGTACTACTTCGATCGAGCAGGTTCATTCATTCTTGAGACAGTAGTGGTTACGGCGACAGTCTATGACGTATTAACATCTTATGTCTCGGGTGACGAGGGCATAGTAGTTTGTAATTCAAGTTCTGAGTGGTTTTGTTTCTGTATATGGATAGTTATGGCGCATATCATTAGACAAGCGACCTGCTCGTCTTTCATGCAAAAAGAACATTCCAATCGGGCCGGCACGTTCGTACTTAAGGTAAAATTGTCTGCAGTGTGACTTTACCATTACAAACTAAAGTAGAATAGCGCTCATATTCAAGAACAACATTTAATTGAGCTCTTTCCTAAGTCTAGATTACTGTATAGGTATATGATTGTTCCATTTTTGTTTGGCGCCAAAAACGGATCAATCATGTATACAGATTGTAGACTATCGGAGACCCTAATCCCCCTCCCATTCCCCATTGATCAGCAACGCATCCATGATATGGTAGATGTTCATTGAAAGATCACTTGGTATCAGGTGACCCACTTACTCGTTTGCTGACCTCTGTTAAAAAAGGCAATCCATCACACCAATTATTTAAATAAACCAATTGATTTCCATAACCACTTCCGCGCCATTATAAAAACAGAGTCACTCGATGTACACTTCTCACGGGCATATTTAAATATCAACGTTGTGTTTATAAAACTATATTTAATAACAGTGGCCAGCACCCGAGCCGTGTTTAGACTGATCCCGATGAATGAACGCAACACGACACCGTATAATACGAGATTGGGTTCCGATTTGTGAATACGTAAGCTTTATCGTTAGCGGCATTTTAAACCGATCTAAAAAGTAGATTGTTAATTTGTGTAGTATTGGGTAGGATACGATTTTTAAATGGGTTTGTAAGAGTAGCCTCTTTTTTTAAATTGGGCCAGGTACCACTTCAAATGAGATGAAGCTTACTCGCCCGTTCTCACTCTTCCACGCACGCAGCCCGCGTCTTGGGAATATTAACAGAGTAAGGTGACATAAAATGAAGTAGTACATGCAAAAAATTTGAGCCGCTCTTACATTGTATCGTCATGTCCGGGACAAATGTACTGCCTCTTGTATGTCCTACTCAACACTAATTTGGTGCGTACTTTGTATGTATGTACGTCGATTTCTCCGCGTGGATCTATTTTTAACCGATTTAAAGAGGACGAAGTTCTTAATTTGGCGAGTTTTATTTTTTGATTTTTTATGTATGTACATTTATTTCTCTGTCAATATGTAAAAAATATTCGATGGATTTTAGCTGCAATGTGTCTGTATGGATTTGGTTAAGATCTGATGACGGAGTACGGACTCAACGGATAACAGCACACTCGTCGCGATTGTGTTATTGTATTGGAAAATTCCAATACATGTCATAGCTGTACATGACAGCTGCATCTACTTGGTGATAGGTCTCTTGTATGCGAGAGGTTGTCTGGTTTGATACCTTCTCTTGTATCTGTTTCTACCGCCAAGCACGGTTGTCATTAGGAGTTATTGGGATTTAAGAGACTTACGCCCGGTTTCTGAAAGGCTGATCAATGTTAAATTAACTAATCAAATGTCAAATATCATGTCAAGCCGAAATTGAGTTGCTAGAAGCGTGATCAACACCTTTGATTTGACACACATGTTAGTTAACATAACTTTCAAGTTAATATGAAAAATCGTATGTCAAACGGTACAAAAGAGAGATCAAATATTGTAACACCCGGTTTCTGCAAGACTGATCCAATCAACATTCAACTAACAGAACTTTGAGTTGACATCGCTGTCTTAGTGAAAAATTTAATAATATTTAATGTCTCTTTAGTACCGTTTGACATACGATTTTTCATATTAATTTAAAAAGTTATGTTAGCTAACATGTGTGTCAAATCAAAGGCGTGGATCACGCTTCTAGCAACTCAATTTCGGCTTGACATGATATTTGACATTTGATTAGTTAATTTAACATTGATCAGCCTTTCAGAAACCGGGCGTAACGCCCACATGTTAATTTAACATAACTTTCAAATTGTCAAACGGTACTAAAGAGAGATGAAATGTTATTAATTTTGTCACTAAATAACGTATCAGCAACTCGAATTGATTTGACAGCGATGTCAAATTAAAGTTCTGTTAGTTGAATGTTGATTTGATCAGACTTTCAGAAACTGGCCGTTAACATTCGAAGTCTCGGGGTGACGAACACAGTCCATGCATGTTTGTAATTTCGAGTTATGTGTGGCGTTGCTTCTGTTTAAGGGCAGACTGGTGCTTAACTGAGTCCACGATTTTGTAACTTAAGTATAATATAGGTATACTTAAGTTACATAATCGTGTAATAACAGCCATGTCAACATTTGTGGAATACTATAAAATCATAAATATAAAATATACTTACCGTCAATGAAGGTAAAGTAATTTAACCTCAAGAAAATTGATATAACCAGCAAAACACCACGAAGCAAACTAATTTAGCAAAATATCGAACTGATTGACAACCTAATCACTTATTAGCGAACCTTTAATTAATGCACTTTCATTAATAATAATTGGAGTTAAAGATTAATGAACAATTTAGTAATTAGATTAAACAATAAAGCAGGGCATTGACACTGCGACTTGACGATTAGAATCGCTATTTTTTATAATTCAAAAATGGAATATGGTATACCAACGCCAATTTTGAAAGCGGCTAAAATTGGACCATATCGTTTAATAGATGCTATCTCTTGTATTTAGATAGAAAAGGATAGTGACAACAGACTACTTATTCGCTATATCGGCGTAAGTGGGCCTAAATATCATTAATTATATACCGTATTAAGATAAATGCGTGCAATATACCCGTTGTGAATCGATCTTTCGCGCCTAGGTAATATGTCACAAGGTCCAGTAGTGTTTATCGTAAAAATAGTAGCGTTAATAATCGGGCGTATGCAATTAATTGCATATTATTTGGATTATTATCTGGAATTATAATTTAATCATGTATATGCATAATTATTTGTAACTGGGACAATTCAAATTATTTTATTAAATTTAAAAAATATTTGGTGTTACGGCGGATGGAATGACGAACATAGTTAAGTTAAGACTTTGGACTACGGACCAGCAACTATAATTAATTTTATGATAGTCTTCTTCCACCTGCCCTTATCCCACTTGCAATGGGGTCAGCGCAACATGCTTTAACACATGTTACACAAATATTTGGCTTGTAGTTTTTACAATCAGACGTCTGCCTGACATCAACGTTTCTGTGGAGAACTTGTATAGTCGTAATTAAATAAAATATTTCTTTTTATAATATTATTTCAAAGAGGTGTGCAAAGATCGGAGCTAGTGAAAATCCGTTGTCTCTGCCTACCTCTATGAGAAAAAGGTGTAAGTATATGTGTATAATAATATTATATTTGATTGACTTTGATTTAAACTGTGACACCAATATAAAAATTGGTATACCGGGAGCGCCGCCGGTGCAAACATAATATTCTTTGTGTTTATTTCTTGTAAATACTCCAGCTTAAGTTCGTGTCTTGAAAGCATACGGCTTTTAAAAGGCTATTGATTTAATTTAACTACCATTTCGACCATTATACACATGTCAATACAATGTAATTCTATCACAGTGACTTTACAACAAAATATCACTCGATAATTAAAATAATACGTGCTTATTTAGCATTGTGCTCTATATAAAATGTTTTTTTTTAAATCCGTGGGCAAAGACGACTCGTGCATTTACCGTTGCTTTAGTTACGCCATATTAACTACAAGGACTAAATAATCTCTTCGTTCTTATTACTAATTGTGATTGCAAGGTTACAAATTATTGTAGAAAATTACTGTTACAATAGTAATTTTATTGGAAATTATATAAAGAAATGACAGCATTTCACATTTGTACCGATAAATCCATTATCGGATAAATCACTTAGCTTTTATTTTGGACAATAGGCAAAGCAAGCTAATGAGACGACTGATCTAAATAGATGTACGTAAACGATGTAAAGCATACACAATCCATCAGGAATTAACGAAGAAAAAATGTAGAGCAGATGTAGACTGGAACATGAAAAACAAAAGAATATAGCAATTTGCAAATAGAGATAATGGGGAAGGGCATAAACAGCTAGCCTTACTTTTTTTATTGTGCAGATAGACAGACAAGCAGGCGGTCCACCTAATGGTAAGTGGTTACCGCTGCCTATGGTCCTCAGCAGTGCTAGAGCACAGCCAAGCCGTTGCCTACCTTTAAAAACCATTGCCTTATAAACGTTATTCCAGCATTGATTAGTACACTGTTTTGTCTCTTTCTAGCAACTTTATAAATGGTGTTAATAGAGAAAGACAAGAGTCTTTAACTAATCATTGCTTGAACAACTTTAATAAGTTAGGGAGTTAGAGCTGAGTGTATATTATTTCCTACAATTTACAAGGCATGAAAAACGCCAGTAAATAAATAAAATATTCAGAGAAGCGACGCAATAGAACTGGTTAATTCTGACGTCATTTCTACTTTTCTCTCCAACTGACATCTCGATAGGATTGGTAAAGTGCTGTTGACGCGGTTCCGGGGTTTGTTTGCGAAAATTGCGAACAATAATCGAGATACGCTCGCTTTACCACATTTTATGAAACGAATCTTATGGCTTGGTTATCTGTATAATGTATTTATTTATCTATTCTATACGCATTTCATAAAACCACAGGATATAGCTTCCTAGAACTTGTACGAGGAAATATTGTTTCGCTGATAAGTGATCTATCACACAAAATATATCTTAAACTATTATAATAAGTTTAGTTTGTGGATGTACACAATAATATCTAGATTTTCACATAAATTGGAGATTGCGGATCATTTAATGAGTGAGAATCCATTTTAGTATCAGAACTTAGAAACCATATAAGAAGTCTCGAAAATGGCATTATGCTGTCAAAGGAACAATGAAACTAAAAGCTCTTCATACATCATTGGACTTCAGTAGGCCTAATATAAGTTTTGATAGTTTTATAAAAAGATGACAGTTTTCATTTTTTCTCCGGTATCAGCTAGTGGGGGGAACTATAATGTTTTGTTTTAATATCGTTAGTTTTATTTTATATTAGTCGAATAAGAAATTAATTTTCGGGTGCTGCTTTCCTTATTTACAATATGAATTACTAGTTTGACACTTCGACAATAGTAATTTCATACGAATTCGAAAACTGTGAACGTATTTGTAACTGGTACTAGTTCTACAGGCCCCAGTCCATTTAACATTTCGACATACAAGTTATTTGCTTAATAGGAGTTCTATATTTAAAGAATTAGAAGTAGTAGCAATAATGCTTTATACATTGGAATTTGTAACAAAAACAAATGTTCTAAGAAACGAGACACGCTAAAAACACAGTTTTTAAGCAAGTATTTAGAAACAATGACATTACCCATCATTTGGCACGCTAGTAGTCAAGCGGTTTATACACTAAAGGCTTGCTAAAAGCGACCGATTCAAAGAAGCCGCTATGCGACCGACATGTCCTGTCATATTCACATTCATTAGAATCGACGAAACTTATGTCGCGGACCAAAAAAACAAACATCACGCATAAACCGCTCTATATTCCGCCAGCGCACGTAGCAAATTTGAAAATAATAACACGCCTATTTAAGTACTAATTGCTGTACAATGGTTTATCACTTAAGTCCTTTTGTCCTGTATCTGCGGGCGGTCGGTCCTACTGCGACTGCATACAAATGCATACGTTTATTCAGTCGCACCTTGTACAGCGGCGGGCCGAATGCCCTCAACGATGGTCAACTCATTAAAATGTTCGAACGGTCTATTATATTGATATCGCTATAATGTTCATTGAAATATGATTATTGTGTTATGATTGAAGGTCATTCGGTGATACCTGTGTTAAGTTTTAAATGGGCATTGTTATGCTTTACAAGTTTCAAGAAGTGACCACCCATCTTTGTGTTGTAAAGATAAAGACTTTACATCTGCCATATTGAAATAAAGAACAAACATACATACGCACTCACGCCTGTAATCCCCGAAGGGGTAGGCAGAGGTGTAACCAGTACACCTCTCGCCGAGCGTATCTCCGTCCCACGTATTGATAGAGGGCGAGCCTATCGCTATACCGGGCACATTTCTAGACTCCGGGCTGATACTGAGCAATTTGTAATAGAAAAACCCAATATCACTTTTACCAAACCCGGGGATCGAACCCGAGACCTCAGCGTCTGCCTCAGTCGTAAGGCGTACGCATTACAACTGCACCACCGAGGCAGACCATGAACGAGGCATGAAATAAAAAACGAAGAATTTATATAATAACAGAAATGTTGTTATCCTGTTAGTTATTAGTCTTGCAGTACTAATAAAATGGCACAATATTTTTTTAGGTTATATGTCAATAGGCTTCAAAAATACGTCAAAATACAAAAAGTAGGTATATTAAAAATTCAATTATATTTGCTAACATTTCAAGCAATTATTATGCCAGTTTACCTGTCTGTGTGCCTATGTATGTACTCAGAAACATCATAGCATGCTATAATAAACCTAAAGTAGAGAGAATGAACTTTAATAACAAAATTTATTAAATGGAAAGACGTGAAACTATTCATACCTCCTATAAACATTACACTTAAACAAACTCATTATGGAGAACTTTCTATAATTAAACTAGCTGTTCCTGTTACTTGTTACTGCCCTGCTCCCATCGATCATAGCGTGATATAAGTACATATTACATATAAACCTTTCAGAATAAAATTTCTAAATGATAGTGAAAACAAGCGGACAAACAGACAAACAAACGCAGATAGTGACTTTGATTATATTAGGTATTGATAATCGTAAGTAAAAAGCCGTTTTGTAACACCCATTGTAAAAGCCGCCGTTCATTAACTATTGCTTGGACACGTGACACGTTCGCTGTCGCGCCGTGAATGCCGTGCCTTTGTGTCTTTTGTCTATGGCCTATGTTATACCATTTTGACACTTTTGACGCTATTGTGATAAGTATGTTCGATGGGTTGTCAAACGTCAAGCATCTGTACACAAATAAACGGCAAACAGAAATCTAATGGTAACGTAATACACCGTGATCTTGAGTGAGGCTGTATGAACTACTATTCCTTTGCTCATTTCTATGGGATTAATTAAAAATATACGGTTTAAGTTTTGTCATTTATAAATAATGATTTAATAAGTTCTACTTCTCACGACAGCCTGTAATAATAATGTATTTACAGAAAAATTCAAACCATGTTTAAAAAAATATAGCATTATATTACACACCTAACTTTATTAACTTTTTCTTGACCTGATACACTAAAGCCCGATTTCTGAAAGGCTGATCAATGTTAAATTAACTAATCAAATGTCAAATCTCATGTCAAGTCAATATTGAGTTGCTAGAAGCGTGATCAACACCTTTGATTTGACACACATGTTAGTTAACATAACATTCAAATTAATATGAAAAATCGTATGTCGAACAGTCCTAAAGAGACATCAAATAGTATAATTTTTTTCATTGAATAACGTTTCAGCAACTCGAATTGATTTGACAGCGATGTCAACTCAAAGTTCTGTTAGTTCAATGTCGATTTGATCAGCCTTTCAGAAACCGGGGGTAAATATCTAAACAATTTTTTTATAAAAAATCTACAAATAAAATAATAGCGCATCATTGTGCCCGTCTTTTGTCTCTACCATGATTGACACTTTTGACAACGCTTTTGACCCTATATTATAGAGACGCCATGTTTGATAGGTTGTCAAGATGAACAAATATTGTTTGATGTGTAATAAATAACGCTGGACATTGTGTTTTTAATGCAGTTTTTGACGTGAAAATATCATGACCGTATAAATAATATTCTGCTCAATCTTCACGACTTCACGTATAGTCCTGACCCTACACTGAAACACACGTTGTAACGTGGGTATTATTACGAGATACTATTGGTCTCACATCAGGTATTTCTGGACGGGTCTATACCCAAAACAAATATCCATGTATCCAAACTTTTGCCCAAAGATTTTAATGTAGGATACTAGACAAGCTGCGCGGTACATAGAAATTGTCCCACTAAGTTGCGGTCAATTGACCCTAACTCAATATTACCATCTCGCTTACTCTCAACTAGAACCCCTATCGCGCTCTCTGTTTGTGAGCTGTGAAACTCCCGCGTTATGTGGCACACTTTTACTTCTAAACAACTTTTGCCTCGGTACGGGGAACAAACCAACAGCCTCTCCTTTCGCAAACATCTACTCGCCTGCTCCATCACTGAGGCAGTCAATGTACTTAGATATTGCTAAAGTTGTTTACAAATAGTTTTAGTTGCGACCTCTCTAAATTCAAGGCATTGACTTGGGAACAAACAAAATCAAATATAATCCTTTTGTTCTTGGCAACTGGTTTTGAAAATCAAAATATTTACTTATATAATTTTTAATGAGTAAATCAACAAAAACGCGTGTTTTCTTAACGTCCATTGAATGTCAGTTTGTTTACTAGAAACGTATAGTGAATGAGAACAATTGTTTTGATTGTCCAAATTGTTGTTTTATATGAATTAATATATTACTAGATTCAATCTATTCTATTCTATAACGAATGGTTAATGGCCAACGTAACGTGTTGTACTTTGAAAATAACAGATTATTGAGGATGCTACTCTGTCTTAAATTTAAATAATTCAAATTAATAGTTAATTATAGATTACGGATAATATACTATGTTATACTACATCCTGTGCCGACATTTATTTGCCATTTTTGCACAACGCTCACTAAATAATTTATTGCAAAAATTGGTGCGCTTGGTTCCATACAGATTCCAGACAGACTCCATGGCGCAGTGGGCGAGTAGCCGGCTGTAAAGCGAGAGGCTGCGGGTTCGATTTCCACACCGAGACAAATGTTTGTGTGATCCACAAGTATATGTTTCGAGTCTATGTGTTTTCTCCCTAGAGAGATTGGCAAACACGTCAAACTACAAATCCAAACTACAATTACAACCAAATCATTCTGTAACATGTGTTAAAAAGTATGTTGCGTCAACCCCACTACGAGTGGGATAAGAGCAAGTGGAAGGAAGGAAGGGATTTCGATACAGATTATAATACTTACGTGATGAACGTGGTGTGTGTTAATTCGTATATAAATAGTTTATTAACCATACTTTATCAATAAAATCTATGTAACTAGATGACGTCATCTCCACTGCGTAGATTTCAGGCTGTTTTATCAAGTAATCGATTCAACCTTGCCTACTGCGACGCACAGCGAGTCGGCACGCAAATGGATGACTGCTAAGTATTCATATATAACATTACTAGCTTTTTGATAGGCCTTATTCGAGATAAAAAGTAGCCTATGTCCTAATCCATGGTTTACCTATATGCAAATTTCATCGATAATAATTTTCAAAATTCAACACCTTCTTTTACATAAGTGGAATTTTACAAAAATGTGAAACAATATTCGTCCTCAATTTCACTGCCGTATTCCGTTCCATAATGAAGTTTCATACAACATTCAAACAACAAACTGGCTATGGCGACAGAAATGTACAAAGCGGTGGAACCAACCCAAACGGCCTCTCGATCTCTATCACCTAGAAGAAGCTCGTCAATCAGTGGGTGTGGTTGCACCTCTGCCTTGTAAATTTGCGAATTCAGATGTTTGTTAGACAATCACGCCGCAACAAGTAGGTCCCTCGTATGCGATAGGCCGGCCGTCTAGGATGGTAACACTACTTTGTCTATTTCTGCCGCCAAGCAATAGTGTGTAAGCACTGTTGTGTTCAGGTTTGGAGGACATTACTGGGCCAGGGAAATTACTGGGCATTATGAGACATAACATCTTATGTCTCGGGGTGACGAGCGCAACTTTTTATGGGCAGGCGTGGCGCTCATCAGGCGAGCGACCAGCTCATCTCTCATCATGCTAATAAAAAAAACAGCTGAACGGTTAATAAAAAATAATTTTGGTAGATATATTACAGAGATGGGTACACTAGAAACAAAATTTAATAAATGCAACGGAATCCGAAGGCAACCTCATCGCTGCGGCACCGCCGAGAACATCTTCAACTTTTTATATACATAAATATGCAAATCATAACTTAATACATAAATTCATAACCTTAAATATAATTACCGGTATATAGCCGGTTCCGTGAACTCAAAATGCTTTATCTAAAGCGCGCCATTCACTGTCCGCCCACTCGAGTCGTAACGGGACGACTTTTTTCGCCCGCGACATTTTGACGCAGGAATTAGACCGTACTGCCATATACTACAAAGGACTAGCTGTTATGTCAGGAAGTCGTGACTGCTAATTACATCAGTGTTCTGTCGAAACTACTACGGACAATAACGAAAATAAGAAAAGTAAGATAAAAGTAGATTGTCATTGAGGTAATCTTGATTCCAATTTAAGTACAGTGATCTTTAAAGTACTGTGTTTTAAAACCCTTAATTCCGGCGAGGATACACCAGCTAGCATTACATATAATATTTTTTCGGTCACTTTAATAAAAAAAAAGATTGTGTGGTTTTATGAAACCACGGTAAAAGAGAAACTTTTTTTCACATTACATTACATTTTTTTTTTATTTTTTTTTTATTTTTTTTTAATTTTTTTTTAACCCAACAGTCACACACATAGTCCTGACCCCACACTAGGTAAACCTGTATCGCGGGTATCAGGAACTACGAGGGACTTGCGGTCCCACAACACCCAGACCCGAGACCAATATTTGTGGTTCACACAAACATTTGTCCCGGTGTGGGAATCGAACCCACGGCCTCTCGTTTCGCAGCCGTCTACTCGCCCGCTGCGCCACGGAGCTGTCAATTACATTACCTAAATTTTTTTGGAATAATATTACATTAAACACTAACAAAAACAAACAAACAAAATAGCGTGCGAACTATAGACGTCCAACCATATTGGCCTTGGCTGCTCTGGCGAGCGCCTTTCACTTTATCTCTACTCCGCGGCCGACCGTCACGCGACATGCAACATACAGGCCAAAAATTTTCAGACGACAGACAATTTTTTTTACAGCGTTTGCTCTTTATAATGAATCGAGTTTTTCCTATTATCATCTTTTTGTAACTTGACACTTTGGAGTAAAAACTTCTGTGAATATTCATAGTATTATTATTAAAAATAACGTTTTCTATTTAGTTTTATAATTGTTTCCATTACTTAGTACAAAGTGAAGAAAAATAATGAATTTCAAATATTTGAAGATCCGAACAATTTCTATGATATTTTCAATAAATGTGATATTTGTTGAAGGAGAAAATTTTACTACATATACGCTAAAACATAAATTATTTTGATAAGTATAGCTAGTGGCTACATAGAACAAGTAGGTATGCCAATCTTTAATGCAATAATTTCACAATACATTTTCAATGTTGTGATTGAAAAAAACATCGTTGCGTGTGACGAGCTACTATATTTTTTGTTGGATTTTCCTTAACCGTATAAGGTTGGAAAATGATGTCATTAGACCGCGATACATAATTATTTATCTCACTTTAACAAGGTTTGTAATAAAAATACTATTAAAACCATAAAAAAATAATTTTCATCTTTAGTGCGGTCATAAACGTTAATTTATAGGTTACTAGCTTTTGCTCGCAACTTCGCCCGCGTGACTAGCTTTTTCCGGATAAAAAGTAGTCTGTAACCGTCTTAGCCTGTAACCCATCTATCCCTGTACCAAAATTCATCAAAATCGGTTCAGCGATTTATGCGTGAAAGCGAAACAAACAAACTCACTTTCGCATTTATAATATTAATTAGTACTTATTAGCCAAAACCAGAAGCAGAATAATTATAGGTGTTAAATACAACTAATACAGTCACAACCCTTATATGCTCTTTTTACCTTTTACTACAACTTTTTCAATATTTAAGATCATGGTGTTATTGTTGTATTAGAACTAATACAAAACGAAAACGGCAATAAAGGAATTATATTCCATGGTAACCATTCAACACCTACATAATTATTTAATTTTGAACACACATGTCATGTATGAGCATGAATGGGCCGGTTTTACTGCGGAGTCATTGGCATTATGATCAAACTGCCTTCGCCTAAACGAGAATCAAAAAAATATCCACCTATAGATGGCTTGATTGATTGATTCTATGGTTGGATAGCTGTCCAAATTAACTATATTGACACTTACAAAGAATATAAATCTTTACCAACTTAAAAATGTGATGTTAACAACCTTCGATGGCGCCATTTTGTATTGTAGGACTCATCGTTGTTATGAAAATATCAATTTATTTTCGCACATTTGTAATGAAATTTGATAAAAACAGTATTATTAAACTCAAGTTAACCTAGCCTGATTTAATTATAATACTAGGTATATGTTAATTTCCTAAAACCTTTTCTTAGCGGGAATAAAGTGAAATCTAATTTCATGATCTTAGCTTTATAGTAGGTTTTAAGATTTCGTGATTAATCAATGTGAGTACTACCTAATATAATAACATAACGTGTTACAGAAAGGTGTGGTCAAATTTAAGATTTAAGCAACGTCTATAACATCAGTATTTCATCCCCCGTAGTACCAATTCCGATTGCATTGCTAGAACTTATAGCATTTTCATTTTTATCGAATGAGTAACATGCCGATATTCCATATTGTAAATAACACTAAAGGATAAAGATCTGACACTAGGCGTGCAGATGTAATAGAAAATAATTAAAGTGATTTGATCGAATTTATCGATCGTAATAAATGAGTTAGTGTGGAATTTTAGGATGTCTAGATTTTGTTAAGATCTGATACATAAACACTCATTGTCAGGTGTATGTAACGACCCTTAAATATGACCACATCTTTCTGTAACATGGTATAGAGTACTCTTTCATTTTCCAGTAAGACTTGTAGTACAACCAATAACAATGAAGCAAAACGTCAATTCACAAATATAGATACGCGTCAAACTTAAAATCTCCCACGTATTGTTTTGTCGGTTAAAATACTGAATTATTACCGTCATTTAGGCCCGTATTATAGAACACCACTCAAGTAAGCTCTTTACTAAGTGACGATTTCTGTACACATGATTGGTCCGTTTTTGTTTGGCGCCAAAAAAGGACCAATCATGTGTACTGAAATCGATATTTAGCAAAGAGCTCACTAGAGTGTTGTTCTATAATACGGGACTTAGTCTAGCCATGCCTTCTGGTCAATGCGGTGAGATTAAATTAGTTTATACCTATCTCATTACTTTTAACGCGAGCCAATTAACCTAAAATTAGAACGTTTTAAATACTAACATCGCTTATGTATTCCTAATTTAATAAATAGAATCAACATTTTTTATTATGCATGTTCAATTTTTAAAACATGAGAAATAATGTTATTGTAGATCTGTTTTTGCGGGAATTCTGCGCGTCGGTGGAATAACTTAATTACTTCATAAATTAGTTTAAAGTTGTGTAAAAGTAGTGTGGGTTTGTGTAATAAACATTAAGGACGATGAATAGTGTATGAAAACTTTGACATGAGTGAATTCGAGGGATTTACTTCGAAGCGTGTTGATCGATCTTGGTCGATCGATTTGCTTGAAGAAAATAGTCTATGACAGTAGTCTAGTACTGGAAGGAATTGACACCAAAACTCCAACAAGAAGTTGAAATCAACTACAACCGTCTTTCATCTGCCAGTAGAAGAATTAAAGATAATATATTAAATACTTGTAATTGGCCAAATGTTTATAAAAAATTAAAGGTGTCTATTTATAGAATTCGTCTTACTTATTTTGTAGCAGTATTGCCATTCATTAGATGTTAAATAATTAATATAAAATTAAAACGTAAATTATACGATAATTATAAAAATAAATAAAAAAGAACGGACATAATATACGGAGTTCATATATTATTATCCAATTCTGGTGTTTGAAAAAAGTAGAAAAAATGCCTCACTCACACAAACACCCACACAAAAGGCGGTCGAAAAATGTTGAATTCTGGCTCCATTTGCAATTCAAATATGGAAGGTGACGTAGTAGAAAATCAACGACGGTATATAAATTACCATAGATGTTATAGAAGTGTGCACTGACAAGTGAGGAGTTTAAAAACTTTAATTTTATGCTCGCTGTGGAATTTTAGAAAAATATATTCTAGGAAGCGATGGTTTTCAGTTGAAACGTGACAAATAACGGAAATTACAACAATTGCACAGCGTTGGAAGTTGGAAATAACTGTCATGACATTTTTTTTTCTTTATATTCTTTGAAATATAGACTGTCGATGATCAATGACTTCAATGTACCGGCTGCGCGGTACATAGTTATTGCGCCACTAAGTTATGGTTAATTGGCCGTAACCCAATATTACCATCGCTTAATCTTATCTATAACCCCTCTCCCGCTGCTTGTCTGTTAGCTGTCAATCTTACTGGGCATTATGAGACTTCACATCGTATGTCTCGGGGTGACGAGCGCAGTCCAATGCCATGCAGTGTTATGTAATTCAAAGTTCTGTGTAGTGTTGCTTCTGTTTATGGGCAGACGTGGCGCTTATCATCAGATGAGTGACCTGCTCGTTTCGTCACTCAAGCTAATAAAAAAAGCGTCAATCGCTGGCGTCGGTGCCGCTCTAGTATGTTAATACCCTACTAAATTTTAGCTTAACTGACAGTGGTGCCGTGTGATGATGACGGTGCTGTCGAACAGTCTACCATAAATTTATATAGTGTGTAGTATTAACGCCTAGACATGAAGTCACTGACGACCATGGCGAGACCCAGTCTGCCTTTAGGGCTAGGTTTTAAAGCGATGTCACATATAGCTCTATTACATGTGGCTCTGTTAATAGTAAGTATTAATTTCTGCCAGCTTTCGGTCAAATTATATCAAATATGGGGATTTATAAATTTTTAAAATACCCCATTTATTTGATAAACAATATCTATGTAAGGAAAATGCCCTTTTGTTTATTCATACGAGATTTATTTTGGAAGAGATCGGACGCCAAATGCCGGCCCACATAACATCAAGATTTTCAAACAAAGTATCAAGATAAACTATATTTGCATATAAAACGTGGCAGTTTTTCGCTGCACAACCATCGATATCGATAGCACGCACAATTAGTGTCGGGACAGTCAAAGCACCGCTGCGTTATCGATAAATAATGTCGACATTTGGAGACAAAACGCGATGCTATCGCGTGAAGATCCAGTAGGGTTGGTTTTATTGTTCAACTCCGTTTGTTTTGCCTGTAATGTTTATATTACTTTTTTAATATCGATATATTTGAGCATTATCTCTACTTTTTGTTACTGTGTTAATTATCAGACAGACGATCAACACGAATGTAAAATGATTTTTGATGTTCCAAAAAGTATGCTAATTTCAGTATTAACTTATTTCAGTAAATGACCTCTGATGGTACTGATCTGATGATACTTGGTACATAATGAATGTTCTTTTAAGTATAAAGTTTAATAGTTTAAAGTACAAATTCTACAAAAAATCAATATCAAACTCCTAACTATAAATGTTATTTAGATAACGGCATGCATTTTAATCTTCAAATAAGAATAAGCAGACAATTGTTGTTACTGGAAAAATATATATACGTACTGAAAAATTACTTATTATAAATACGTTTAGTTTATAATAACTCCGGATTACATAAATAATGTATTTAACAATAACAATAATGTAGTAAGTTTACTAAAACAAAAATACATCAAAAATAATAACTGTGGAAAATTTACCTCAGATTATTTAAGTACTTATTTATACCCATAGTGTCATAACTCATAAGTATCAAACCCTACATTTTACTGGTCGTCTAGAACGGTTTATATCTCAACCCTACCGGTAATTCTTGCGCACGCGCAGCCCGGTCATTGGTCGCTACGGTCGTCGTGGATTGGTCGGCGGCGGCGCGCCTGCACAAAGCGAGAGGCGGTACAGTGGCTGTCAAGTGTCGGACAGTGCGATGGTCAGTATGAATATGTATCGGAGGATAGCCGACGCACAGCTCTGCGTGAAATGTAACGATTGGTCGCCTAGCTTTATACGGTAATTATTGCGTTACGCTCTACAGATCTTGTTTGTCAGTTTCTTTCATCTTGTTATAAATTTGTTGATAAATTGAAGATGCTTTTATTATTTATCTTAATTTTTTGTAAAACAAGAAAGCATTACATTATTTATATCTGTATCTATTTAGCAATTGAAAATAGTTTTGTCATACTTATTATTTATTAAATTTGGTCTAATTAAGAAGCGTTTTATACGAAAATCGAATTAAATGAATGATAGCTCTAAAACAATATATATTTAATAGTTTAGACTTATCCAATCTTAGTCTGAGGTGATCTAGTTAAATTGTCTTACTACTTGAAACGCATAAATTCCGATTTGTATAATCATATACATAGTTCTGGAATTAATATTTTAAAATCGATGTTATCCATATGCATTACTAATAGCGCATCATCATCATCAGCCATAAGACGTCCACTGCTGACCATAGGCCTCCCCTAATGCCTTCCAGGCTGACCTGTTGGTAGCAGCCTGTATCCATAAATAGCGCATAATCATAATCATACATAATAATCCATATTATTACAGCGCATACTAAATTTAAAAACAACTCTACAGAGGTTGAAATCGAAGAGTTTAGTAGAGGCGGTACGCGTATTGCCAACATTCAGAAATGGTCATTGGCTAACATTATGGAATGTGGTATAATTAAGACAAGTAATGGAGCCATTGCTCCGCCAATCGCGACTCTGACTATTAGTAATTATGGCATTACTTTGAATTAATTTGTATGAAATATGGTATATTATAGGGTTGTGTCGAAGTATTTTGTTGGTATTTTTTTCAATACTTTTTATGTCCCATTTATTAATTGAATGTAGAGTTTACCAGATGTAGCATTAGGTTATATAAAAAGTATTATAATCTTAAATTAAGTTATTTGACGGTTAACATTTAATAATGATTAGGTAGATTGATACTAAAAATTCTAAAACAAAATCAGAGAGTAGTAATAACAATGTTAAACATTACTAATAATATGATTGATTTCATTATAAGTTTCGAAAAGTATGATAACATCTATAAACTAATTCTAATTCACAGATTCTAAAGGCATACACTTGAGAAACGCCATTGTGGTAGCTCAGTTACTTTTTAATCATTTTTGAGGTGGCTACTGTGAAATATTAAGTGATAGGGCCGTGCTGTAGAGAGTTTTGTCTACAGCTTGAATGGGCTGGTTTGACCAAGTTGTTGCTACTGTCTCATAGTAAACCGATGCGAAGTCGCAATCGGAAGATGAAAAAATTAAACATGACTACTCTAAAATGGCAAAAGAAATTGCGGACAAAGCTAAAACATAAACTAGAGATTAAACATGTTAGCTAGAAAGTGTAGGAAGCAATCAAAAGATAAGTAGACGCCGCGCGATCGTGCTAAGTGCACTCTTGTGTTACTATAATCATCTGTGCTTAATTAATTACTTATTGATCGAGAATAGCTACTTTAGCCTCAATGTTGTAGTTATAGCTGATAATTTGCTAAGTTGGTGATGATATTAGCAGCCCTAATCTTAATCTGGGTTTTGTTATAATTAAGATTTCTAAGAATATTCGAAAGATTTAAGAATTACTTCAGTATCTTCGAGAGATCTTTAAATAATTAAAGATAAGGAATGAGAATGTAATTTAGTCACACATTTATAGAATGTTATAAGATGATAATATAGAGATAGAAAAAAAGCACAACGCTTTGTATCCTATCCAAATCCGAGAAATATCGATAGTTGCGCACTAGAACCGAAATTAGCTTTCTGAGGTCGAGAATATCTTCAATTAAAATTTATTTCGGAGTGGGTTCGGTTCGGATGCAGTGCGTACACATTCTAAACGCGATATTATTAAAGCTATTGATTTTTGTGAAATCAAAAAGGTATGGAAACTAAATAAAGTTCCCGTAAGTTGACTAAAATTTCTTTTATAATTGAATAAAAATACTCTGAAAAATGTGTCATTCCAATGAATTCTGGTTTATTCACAGCACAGGCAGACCAACCACACCCATTCTGAATTTATCCCGTTCAGTAAACTTCATTTGTTTCGCATGTCAAAACTGTCTACAACGTGGCTCTACCACTCAGATGATGAGTGACGATCTGAGGGGCTAGCACGGAAACTTGCGAAAAGTTATTCGAGCTGTCATCGACAACAATTTCTATGAGATTTTAGTACAGCGCCTCTATCGTACGTAAAAGAAACTAATTTATATGGAATATAGACCAATGATATTTAAGGAATTATCTATAGAGCCCTCGATACCTTTACATTACGATTTCGATAGTTTTCCGTGCTAGCTCCTCTGATGTCACTATAATAGCGTTTGAAATATGATTTTTCACATTAATTTGAAAGCTATGTTAACTAATATGTGTGTTAAATCAAAGGTGTTGCCCACGCTTCTAGCAACTCAATGTTGTCTTGACAGTTGATTAGTTAATTATACATTTGATCAGCCTTTCAGAAACCAGGCGTTAGTAACATGAATCCAAATAAGTTAATACCATACATCCTTATTAATTAATAACGTCACATACCCAGTACACTACGATGACGTCAGAAATGGCGTACAACAGCAAAGTAGGTACCAGGAAACCATAAGACAGTAGGAAAATCCTGGAGGGACATACGCCAACTGACGTAGTAGCAGGAAGTGAGTCAGGGAGCATCAGCAAAGTACGTGACCATGTTATAATACTCAATGAGTTAGTAATAAGTTATAGCTGTGTACTGTGGATTCAAATAATAATAAAATACACCCAACAGTCACACACATAGTCCTCACCTCACACTAGGTTTACCTGTATCGTGGGTATCAAGAAATACGAGGGACTTGCGGTCCCACAACACCCAGACCCGAAACAAATATTTGTGATTTACACATACATTTGTCTCGGTGCGGGAATCGAAACCACAGCATCGCAGCCGGCTACTCGCCCACTGTGCTAAGGAGGCTATCCAACATGAGAACGATTAGATTTTTTGTTTTCTGTACGCAAATGACGAAAACGAAATCCTTGTAATTTCGTTATGTCCGTTCGTTTTTTGGTGTTTTCATCCATACACGGAGAGCCTCCGTGGCGCAGTGGGCGAGAAGCCAGTTGTGAAGCGAGAGGCCGCAGGTCCGATTCCCGTACTGAGACAAATGTTTGTTTGATCCACAAATATGTTTGGAATCTGTGTTTTCCCGCAAAGGGGTTGACGTCAGACAGGTCGATCGTAGAAACGACAAGCCAAACGTTATGTAACATGTAATAAAAAGCATGTTGCGTCGATCTCACTGCGAGTGGGATAAGGGCAGGTGGAAGAAGAAGATAGCGATATCCCCTAGCACATCAGTTCGGGACGGAACCGTTTCGGCGAACCATGAGCACAACACTAGTGCCTACACGGAGATACAGGCGTGAACTTGTGTATCTACGCTTAATTTAGTATTTATCAGTAAGTTAAAACAATGTCTCTTAATGAAAAGCCGCTTTGGAAACTTAAAGGAAGCCTTTTGATATTCGAGTCGGACGCGTACGTCAGTATCATCGTGATATGTGAACTTAGTGACGCCTACCGTCGAATTGTCTCCAATAGCATTACGTAGTACATAGTGTACATACGCAAACGCAGCGTGACGCGACCATCCGAAGACTACCTTTATACCAATTTCGATCATAAAGTATAGCCCCATATGAAGCATTCCACAACAATGAAATTATAATGTGACATCTCCAAGTACTTCATACAAGGATAATGAATGAATGTACTTTACAAAAGGGAACAGGAAGATATTATGACCCTGAAGTTAGCCCTGATATCTACTATACAATTACAAAAAGTAATGGAACACAATTATTAATTGAGAGCATTTGTAGTAATCCTTAGGTACTTAAAACAAAAAGTATGCGAATGATGATGATGAAATGATTTGATAGGGGGCGAGCCTATCGCCATACCGGGCACAACTCAAGCCTCCGGGCTGATACTAAGCATTTCGTAATAGGAAAACCCAATATAACTTTTACCCGACTTGGGGATTGAACCTGAGACTTCAGTACAGCAGTAGTACCGCGTACGCATTATAATTACTGCGCCACTGAGGCAGTATTAATTATAAAATGTATTAATATTTGCAAAATGAATTATTCAACGCATAAACGTAAAAATTTAACACCAGTTACGTAAAAAGGTTTATGAATAATTTAAATTTTAAGTTTATATTGTGGCTTCATTTTTACAGCACCTATAATTAAATTGCTATTTGATGCGACGGAGTGTATAAAAATAAAGAAATCTCCTCAACACTTGAAACAGTTATAAAAAAATGGTCTGAACTTTTATAAAATCTTAACTGGTCGAGAATAGAGCCTCGTAAAAGCAATTCACCATTGTTGTCCCAGGGAGTTGAAACAGACCCTGAGATGGGCGGCAGTACGGAAGAGAAAACGAGACTGTATTGTAAGAGGCACTAGAGGTCTCTAAGAAACGGGTCGCAAAGCGATACAGCGCAGGGATGATTCCGGCAGCAATCTAGAGTACATTTATGATCCCTGGGACCGCCCTAATTGCGCCGCAATAAGGCCACCGCGAGGTTTTTAGTCGGTATAACAGCATACGGATTGTTTGTTTAGGGACCCAACCCAGCGGTCGTTTAGACAATTGGGTCAGAAGGCTGGTGAGTTCGTCGTAACCATCCCCCCTTCCCCGGGAATGGGAAGGTATCCGTGATAGGAATTTTCCCATCAGGAAAAAAGGGAGTTACAGCAGGGTGATGTCAGGTACCCAGTTATGTTAATTTTTAAAAAATGTTTAGTAACCGCTTAAAATCGGGTTGAGATCAAAACAAGACATCTATAATATCCTCCGTGACGCAGGGCGTGAGTAGCTGGCTGCGAAGCGAGAGGCCGTGAGATCGATTCTCGCACAGAGACAAATGTGTGGACTTATGATCCAGAAATGTTTGTTCAGGGTCTGGGTGCAATGGGATCAAGTCCCTCTTAGTTCCTGATATCCACGATACAAGTTAACATAGTGTTGGATCAGGGCTATGTGTGTGACTGTTGGTATATTTATTTATTATTTAATAGTACAGTCTTAATTATTAATTAATTATTATTTAATTTACACCTCTGACTTTTATAAGTTATGTGTGTATTAATTGTTAATTATCACTTGCTTTAACGGTGAAGGAAACATCGTGAGGAAACCTGCATACCTAAGAAGTTCTACATAAGAATTTCGAAGGTATATGAAGTCTGCCAACCCGCATTAGGCCAGCGTGGTGGACTAAGGCCTAACCCCTCTCATTCAGTAGAGGAGGCCCGTGCCCAGCAGTGGGATGTATATAATACAGGGCTGGTATTATTATATTATTATTATTATAGTACAGTCAGTTCATTGCATGTCCAATTCCAATTTTCTATAAAAACCTGCTAAAGATTTGCTGGAATTAAGAACTGCATGTCTATAATTGATAATTGGTAAGGTCAGTGCACTCTACGACATCATGGTTTGGAAATTTTTCTAATGACAAAAACTTGCATTGTTCTTAATGACTCTAATCGTAACTAGCGTGGCGGCCGTAAAAATCACCAATTGTTTATTGGACGCATTGTTTGATGAATAAACGTAATTGTAATCTATATTTGACATTCGGTCACAAAGACCTATAAAATCACCGTCTAGTTCTGACATAACCGACAAACTTTACTCAACACCGCAACTCGTAAAACCAATCATAAACCAAGCCCATTATGGGCAAACATATCGGCGCTTTTTCAACACCAATTTCCCTATGAATTTGATTATCGTTATCTTCCAAGTAATCTATGACACTGCCATTACATACGTCAAATGTCACCATAAGGAGCCGACGTTGACCGAACACGGCCGAATATAGCCGAACAAATCAAACATGGCCGCACGCATTCCGATTGCATCTAATAACCTCAAAATCGAATGCAAAATGGCGTATTGAATAAATGACGCCGCTTCGTTTAGCATTCCGACATGCCATAAGCGTGTACGCATTTTCATTTGGGGCCATTGTCTTGGCAGATATTAGTATTGATTTCAATAAATAAATTAATCGTATGCCATCGCGAATAGCGCAAGTTTGGCACGCGACGCAGGACAATCGGTGAATCGTTAAGTCCTCGATTGTACCTCTATGGTCCGTCTGGTTATTGCTGATTTTATATCATTTGACTCATGTATTGCGTACGTGAGCTAGGGCATTAACTTCTATGTAATTTTCATTGTAAACAAAGTAAGCAAACATCTAAACTAGATATGTAGTACGTACGTACGTACGTACGTATTGAGTGTCTTCACCAGCCTATTTGGCGCATATATTAACTACATAGTTTATTCAAATGTATTTAAAACATTTACAATTTCAATACAATATGACTTGATATCTTTTTATGCGATCAAGATCACATTCTTTTAAATCGAGTTATATCTAGGTAATTAAAAAGCATATCCTTAGCAAATTAACTTATCACTCTTCACACGAAATAGCCACTGTCTCCTCGCTTGCCAGCATCAGGCAAACCTTTTAATTCTACTACTGTCCATAACAAATGACTTTTAACTTGTGAATGAATGTTTTATATGTTACTTACTATGTTATAGCAATAACAAACAATATCTGTTACTTTTGGCGTACACATTCATAAGCCAAGAGGACTCAAGTTTTACAAACTGCCTGGGCACAAGTAATGCATCAAATTCTCTAGGGGGATGAAGTCAAGTAGGCTATCATGTTTTGTCTATTTTTTAGCGGTAAGCAATATTGTGTTAAGGCCACATAGCTCGCAGAACTGATAGCCGATGGGGCAGAAAAGTTCTCGAATGGAGGCCACGTACGGGCAAGCGCAACAGAGGACGTCCACCTACAAGATGGACTGACGACCTGACAAGGGTTGCAGGAAGCCGATGGATGCAGGCCGCTTCCGACAGGTCGGCCTGAAAGGCAATAAGGGAGGCCTATGTTCATTTGGGAATTGGGAAGGGGATGGAGATTTGAGCCTCCGGATATCTCTCTCACACGAAACACAGCAGCAAGATGCTATTTTGAGACGGTCAAGTCCGCCCATTGGTGCTGTAGACAAAAATGTCTACAGCGTGGCTCTACCATTCAAACTCAACCCGCAAGTTTCATCATTTAATTAAAAAAGCACCTGGCTTCATAATGATCGTCATAGCACCCCATACATATTAAAACTGAATGCCAAGTGTATAATAAAGCAACAGCACAGATAGTGCGCTCGTGACCTAGTCACTGAGTGGTGCTTCTGTGGCTATTTGAGGAGATTAGCTCAGGACGCAGGTATTGTGTGACTTGTAGCAAGGATGGCGAATCTTGGAGTTTTTTATGGCATAGGCCGGCATACGAGCAAGTGGTTCACCTGATGGTAAGTGATCTCCACCGCCCATGTACGCCCACAATACCAAAAGAATCATGGGTGCGTTGCCAACCTTAAAGGAAAGGGATAATTAAAGAATTGGGAAGGGGACAAAAGTGTCTACAGCGTGGCTCTACCGCTCAAAAAGGTTTGCAGTTTAGTTAGTAAAAAGTTTGTGGAGTTTGCATTCAATATTTTGCGAAAAAAGCTATTCAGTTTTCACAGGCAGTCAGCCTCGTCACAGGCAGTGGGTCATTAGCCGGCTGTGAAACGAGGGTTCGATCCCCGCACCGAGGCAAATATTTGTTTCGGGTTTAGGTGTTGTGGGACCACAAGTTCCTCGTAGTGACATCCACGAGAAAGGTTAACCCAGTGTGTGCTCAGAACTATGAGCCTCCGTGGCGCCGTTGGCGAGTAGCCGGCTGCGAAGCGTGAGGCCGTGGGTTCGATTCCCACACCGATACAAATGTTGGTGTTATCCATAAATAATAATTGTTTAGGGTCTGGGTGTTGTGGGACCACAATCCCCTCATAGTTCTTGATACCCACGATACAGGTTAGCTTAGTGTGAGATCAGGATTATGTGTGTGACTGTTGGGTGTATTTATTTATTCCCGTAAAGTATGAAGAAGTCATGATATTAAGTTTATTAAGATCATATTTTATGCACCCCTAAATGAGCCATTGTAAATAGTCTGTTTAGGCTAATCTAGCCAGTTACCTATAAAAGCTATGAGTTTAGATGTCTTGGGTTTAATTTTCAGCTATAAAAGTATTTAAAGTAGAAAGTATAAACTGAATTTGTGAGCGAGTGATTTCGAAAAAGATTCGGACGAAATTTAATTACTCATTGAACCAATCACCGGCTGTTTTTTTTTTTTTTGCTTAAGAATAAAATAATATTGCATTGATCCCAGCAATCCCAGATAGTGGATATGCAGAATACTACATTTTAACCGACGTAAAATGATATTCACAATCTAGTAGGTATTCAATATTGGCCAAAAATTCGCATTAACAAAAACCATACAAAATATGTGAAAAAAACACAGCGAAAAAGATAAACATACTCAGCGACCTTCAAACTGGGTGAAGCTAATTGAACAAAAAATATTAGAAACTTCATAAATAAACGGCCAACTACAGGCAACATGCCATTGAATAAAATAATTAAAGATAACCTTGTTTACCTTAATTACGACGAGGGGAAAATATGAAGAAGTCTTTAGCAGTCTTAAAATAAAATATACTTGCTTTTGAAAGATTTGTCATCTCCTTTTTTAACCTTAAAGGTTAGAAGAAGAGAGAAGAAAAGTGGGTAAAGTTTGACAATCAACTTTCTGATTATAACTATGACTAACGAAGTTCAGGGCAGTTTAAAAACGACAACTGACGCACAGGTTACTCAGTCATTATCGCCGTACAAGGTAGGCGCACGAGACTCCCAGGAATTACGTACTACAATGATTTTTTTTCCTGTATACTGTTGCTAATCAAAAACATGAAATTCTAATCAGTAACATATATCTGCCTCGGTGGCGCAGTTGTAATGCGTACGCGTTACGTCTGCTGACACTGAGCGTTCGATCCCCGGGTCGGGTAAACGTAATATTGGGTTTTTCTATTACGAAATGCTCAGTATCAGCCCGGATTCTGGAATTGTGCCGGGTATGGCTCGCCCTCTATCACATCATGGGACAGTAATACGCTTGGCGAAATATGAATGTACTGGTTACATCTCTGCCTACCCCTTCGGAGATTACAGGCGTGAGTGCGTATGTAACATATTGTGATTAATAGAATTAAAACATTTCATATTACATTAAAAATTATGCTCATGATAATTACATCTTTATTTTACCGCAAACCCCTATAATTACTGATACAAAATACAATCGATTACAATCGATATAATAAATTATCCTGGTGACAGACCATTTGTAACACCTACTATGTATTTATGCGATTGCAACACGTCGGTGGTCCGGCAACGTAAATCAATTGCACTGATAAACGCTGTCAACGAAAATTCATAGCTGAGTCGATAACACCAATCGAAGTCGATGTATCGATTAATACATAATAACAATTTGTCGTCGGCACTCATATTTATCGAGTATTCGCCTACTTAAAGTGAAATAATGTATTCGTCCCGAGAACCTACGTAGCGGCGCGGCGTAGGCGCATCGATATCGTTCAACCATTCTTGATACTTTTTGTTATAGACAGTGTTCTCTCACCGTTTTGTTTCTCTTTTGATTATACTCTCCATTTGAAGTAAAAAATATGACAATAAAAATATGAAAAATATGAGACGACTTTACAGCATTTTACTACGATTGATATTTACGGCCTCATTCAGCCAAAGGGTGATTCATACAGTTGTGATACATTCTGCCTAATTGTCCTGTCAAATCTCTACACTGAAATGCATACTTCATAGAAATTCCTCTGAGTTGATTTGGCATACTGGACATAAAATCTAAAATTCTAACGATAATTAAAGACTTTTGTAGCAAATCGACAAAGTTGTTAATGCAGACTCTATTAATAAAAATTATTCCCGTGTCATCTGGGAAATCGGCAAGGACCATAACGCGTAATCCACACTCATAGTTTTTTTCGATGTTGTATCAACTAGCTTCACCCTATTCATCCAGCTTTTTACAAATTCTAATCCCATACTCCTCTATACCTGAATCAGTCTTGTCTGTATCTTTTCTAATTCTACTCTCCCCTCCTTTCCTCGACTCACGTCCGTTGTCGAGTTACCCATGTGAACGATTAAATCATTCGATCTTATACCTGACGACCTAGGCTCGGGGTGCTCTTTGAGTGGTAGAGCCACGTTGTAGCCAGTTTGTCTACAGCATAAATGGGCCGGCTCCTGCGGGTCGTTACCACTGTCTCACAGAAAACCAACGTAAAGTAGCAAATTGGTGCTGTACTGTTTTGTAAGGTGAGTGGGATATCCGGAGGCCCAAACCTCTCCCTTTCCCAATCCCTTAATTACCCCTTTCCTTTGAAATCGGCAACGCGCCCATGAGTTTTTGCTATTGTAGGCGTACATGGTGGACATCATTTACTATCAGGTGACACAACAGCTCGTTTGCCGGACTATACAAATTCTTTTTCATACATTTTATATATTTACAATGAATTTCATTCATTTGACTTGCCATAAGTGTAAATAAGTTCACATACGTAACTGATAACTAGATAAGAGTATTATTTTTCTGAATTTATTAAACCTACTTTACGAAAACAAAATATGTAGGAACAAATGTGTAAAAATACTTCTTTTATGTAATTAAATATAATAATCTCGCATCTGTTATCATCACAAAATGACATTTAGCATTAATTAACTTTGCTCTCAGTAAAAATTAATGACAAAAACTTCAAGTGACATTCCACCGTCATGCCTAATTTATTTTATGGTTTTATTTGTGTGTTTATCTCAAACTCGGACTGGCAAAGTTATTTTAACAATGGTTTATTTACTTATATTTAAAAATGCATTAGATATAAATAAACCCAACTGCTGTTTCGAAACCAGCCGCAAGAGCATAAACCTCTGATAACAAACAAACAAAGACATGAATACTGAAATATTTAGTTGAAGTATACTTGACGTCAATATATTACGTAGTTAAAAAAAAACAACGATCAAGATGCGCCAATCCCAATACAACGCAACGCAATCAAAAATTGGTAAGCGTCATATAGTTTCATAGTAACTATGGTACAAGTATGGTAGTACCGTGACCCTATTGCGTATGAGTCATGGGCCACGGCGCGTGCGCAGCTAAGGTTTTAAATTTCGAATTTAATACCGATTTGCATTTGACCCGGCGATAAAGCGCGCTACCAGACACTTGGCAACACGAGAAATTTTAATTGCGGATTTTGATTTGATTTGTACGAGCGTCGAGCTGATGGAATTGGGCAAATTGTTACTTGTTTTAATATCCACCCATTTACATAGAGCTAATGATTTAAACTTGTTTGGGCATTTTACAGACAATACATACATACGCACTCACGCCTGTAATCCCCGAAGGGATACGCAGAGGTGTAACCAGTACACCCACATTTCGCCGAGTGTATCTCCGTCCCATGATGTGATGGGGGGCGAGTCTATCGCTATACCGGGCGCAGTTCCAGACTCCGGGCTGATATTGATCATTTCGTAATAGAAAAACCCAATATCACTTTTGCCCGACCCGGGATCGAACCCGAGACCTCAGCATCAGTCTCAGTCGAAACGCGTGCGCATTACAAATACGCCACCGAGACAGTCAATGACAATATACAGACAATGTTTAAGACTAGCAGTACGCGACTGCGTGGTCGAAATTCGACCGCTATATTCTAATACTTTTTGTTCTACTCGTATAACAGACGGGACGAGAATGTCGCTAGCCTGATAGTAAGCGCCACGCCTGCTCATAAACAGAAGCAACGCCACACAGAACTTTAAATAACAAAACACTCCATGACACTGGACTGCGCTCGCCACCCAGAGACATAAGGTGTTAAGTCTCATAATGCCCAGTAATTTCACTGGCTTCAATGTCCTTCAAACTGGAACACAACATTGCTTATACACTGTTGCTTGGCGGCAAAAATAGACAAACCAGCCAGCATCTCGCATACGAGGGACCTACTACCTTGTAATGTAAAGTACTATAACTTGGACACAGGACCTGCCCTACCATACAGCAAACGGATCAGCTGCTTCAGTCACCAACCCAGGGTAGAGGTGCCCACGCAATGTTAGAGGCGGTTTCGCATGCCCATTCTCTGAGTTCAGGCTTAACATGTATCAAACCGACAAGAGGCGCCATATTTATATCTCGCTCTATTCTAAAATTAGTCACAAGCAGTATGACTGCCATGCTGGTAATTCTGAGAACTTTTCCTTATTATTTCAGAGCAGACAAGCCTCTCAACCAAATCTCATCAATATCAACTCAACTAATCCAATCAACACCACTCTGCTCGTTGAAACCCAAAGAAATAATTTTAAACCGTCTATTCATATTAACATATTCATTACTCTAGCGTAGGTTTAACAGTTGTTAATAATTATAGAGGCCTAATTGAGTTCTTGTTAGACGGGTTTGCGTTACATGCGAATGTTTAAAGCAGTGGTTCTTAAACTTTTCCAGCCCCTACTAAATGGAGAGTTTATACACGACTGAGGCAAAAAAACTGTGATTCATGAGGCCATGTTATGCAATTTGATATTAAGAATATTTTGTCGCGTCTTCGTAAATTACAGTTTTTTGTGATATTCTGAACTGTGTCGTACAAGAAAATCTCTACATTAAATAGGGGTTCAATAAGACTGTATAACATAATATATAGCGTCATGATCTAGTTGTAGCGTGCTCAGTTTTAGAAACCAATATACACTGTGTTAAAATCTTAGATTGAGAAATATAATTTGTGTTAGATTTTCTATTTGAAAAATCACACTTGAGTACATACAGTATTGTTTGTAGGCAGTATGGCGATAGGATCGCCGCCTCTATCACATCATGAGACGTAAATAAGTTCAGCAAACCGTGAGTGCACTAGTTACACCTCTGCCTATCACTTCGATGATACAGACGTGAGGTAATGTTATGTGTGCCATTCCTTTAGTATCACCTTATTGGTCCAATGCAGTGCTTGTCAAACATATTTGTCAAAGAAACCAAGTATCAATAAAAAACGATTAAAAATGCAATCAAAATTTGTGTGGGATATCCACTTTAAAACAGTTGTGAGTTGTCCAGAATTGGAATTTATGTCTGATAAAGCGAAACGGTGTTATGCCCTTTTGGAAATAAAACGTACATAACCTTATTTTTGAATCGTTTAAGAAAGAAAAGAAAGAAAGACAGAAATTTACATAACATACATTATACATTAAAAAAAACGAAATATTTTAAGTCAATCAAATCAAATCAAAATAACTTTATTTTCATAGGCCCTACTGGGCACTAAAAACGTCACCATTTACATTATAATAATCTGATTTTAATAATCAATAAACACTTTAAAATATAATATGTATTGCGCCATATTACGCTAGCAACATCCTAACTAACCTAACACCCATGGTTTCCTATCATCTATGTAGTCTCTAATTTTATAAGAACCCCTGCTAAAGAGGTGTTTTTTTACAGTGATTTTGAAGTTGTGAAAGGGTAGGTAAGAAACTTGTTTGATCACTCTAAGGCAGATCGACTCCCAGTAGCCCCCGGACATGTTCAGAACCACTGGTTAAAATAGACCATTGGCATAATGGCGGGTCGTAGGTTCACTGTTTGAACTTATAATTGTCATATTGTTTTGTATATGGTGTTGTTAATTACACTGCTTTACTCATGACACACGTAGGCCCAAAACAGACGGAGGCGAGACTTTATTATCCAATTTACCATAGCTTCTGAGAATATACATTAGTAAAAATTTTGGAGTTTGGTCTATTTCTTAGCCAGTTTTGCGACTGAAACTTAGCCCGAGGGACAAAAAATGCACACACGGATAGAGTTAATAGATAAAATAATAATACTAGCCCTGTATCATACATACGTCATTATTGGGCACAGGCCTCATCTACTGAATGAGAGGGGTAAGGCCTTGGTCCTCCACGTTGACCTAATGCGTGATGGCAAACTTCACATACCTTCGAAATTCTTATGGAAAACTTCTCAGGTATACAGGTTTCCTCACAAATTTTCCATCACCGTTAAAGCAAGTATTAACAATGAATACACACGTAACTTAGAAAAGTCAGAGGTGCATGCTCTTGGGGCTGGTTTCGAACCAGCGACTTTAGTCTCGACAGTCCGTACCGCTCCCCGCTGAGCTATTATTGCTGAATATACATTATGACAGATTTAGGAGTTTTAAGTCAGTTTTGACAGCCCGGGGGACACGAAACTGAACACTCGAATAAAGTTTATTTTCATTAAATGCGGATTAGATTTATGAATGAGGTTATAATATTTTTATGTATATACACTACAGACCGCGGAAGCAAACACCCAGTTTCCATTTCCCTAGAGCCGCTTTAGAATTTTCTTCAACGTACAAAGCGTTCGAATCTTATTCTTGTTATAAGTTAGTGCAGTCGGTAAAGCGCGTTATCACATGTAACATCGTGAATTAATTGTATTATTACTGGCGACGCGTTAGGAATAGTAATAGATTGGTGTACTGGCGGAGTGGCTTTTTGTTCGCGTTTCCTGGAATAGTTTTGTGTATATTCTGTCTGTGGTACCGACATTCGTAGAATTTGCCTGTTCGTGATTCTCGATGGATCGCCTAGGTTCGAGGTTAACCGCTATTGCCTAACATTTTTAGTGCACGAATTTTTCTATTGCACCCGCTTCGTTGTCAACGTGATATATTGGTGATATTTCGACATGTTGTGCAAATGTTTGAATGGCTGTTGGAATTGAAATATTATATGAACGCTTTATTTTAATTAGTGTATGCCTTATATGTACTTGTGTAACATTGATTGCTAATGGTATTTATTTTTATAAAAAAATAAAGATAACATATCTACAAAACTACACGTTACGTTATTTTTTGATAGAGGACAAAAATTTATCTGAAATGTAAAATATAAAAATGTCTAGCGCTTCTGAAGTATTTTTTATCTGAATCGGACAAAAAATATTTTGGAACAATCAAGTCAATCAAGTGAACTCAATGAAATAAAAAGGAGCTGTAGAAGCATACAATTTTAATAAATTTTGTACATAGTGATAAGCCAAAGGTGTACTTATCTTGTTTCAATAAAGAAATACACTTTTATTACTATTACTATTTTTTTTTTAATAAAACATTAATATAACGAAAAAATACGAAATCTAACCACAGAAGTCGATTTTAAATCATTTTTGATATATAAATGTGGAATAAATATATCGTAAATCAGACCTATAAAAAATTCTATCAAAGCGCGCCAACTCCATACCCAAACTATCCCAAGCGACCGGTTTTTAACCATATAAAATTCATAATTGAAGACTAAATTACATTTAAACCGTATTATACATACATCAAGATTAATATTACCATTAATAAGCACTGTGCCGTATTTAGAATCGTAAAAACTGGCCTTTGACCATAAAAGACTGTGGTGCTTACACTTAAGACCAAACTCAGTGATCGCTGTGAGTAACACGAGATATGCCTGTTGGGAGTAAACTACGCTTTAATTACGTATATATGCTACTGTTTTAGTAAGTGAAAGGAGTTTGCGATATGGTTTAAAAATTGTACAGTTAGGTGGCAATGTTATCAAATTAATGTTGGGAATTGAATTAAGTAAATATTATTATTATAATACTAATATATCGAAAGGTTAGTGGTCAACAGTTTTCAAGCCACCCGAAGGTTGGCACCGATTTTTTACTAGACCTCCGAAGCACGGTGACGCTCAATTGAAATACCACTAAGCGGTCACCCATCCATAGACTGACCGGGCCAAGGGTTGCTTAACTCACTAATGGTCTACCGATTTGTTAGTGGAACTGGCTATGAGCACCTCATGTAAATAAATGTTTTTAAAACGTGATTTTATCGGGAGACATATTGAGTTTATTATGACGTCACTTACTTTTCCCGTTTTTTACTTCATCGTCACACTATTACATGTGATATGCCAAGTATAAGGAAATTATGGCAAATACGCCACCTTAGGTGGGTGACCATTTCCAATTAACATGACTGAGTATATTAGATTGTAGTGCCACCAATCCAAAAGTGTGTGCAAAATTGCAGCTCCATCGGTTGAGTTGAAGTGGTTTTAAATGTATTTAAGCAAGCAAGATTGTTGTTGCAAGATTTTATTAAACTATCTAAGTTTAATAAAAACTTGTAACAAATGATTTTACACTTAGAATAACTACTTTTTTTTACTGCCTGGATAGGCAGACGAGAAAACGGGCCACCTGATGGTAAGTAGTCACCGTCCCCTATCAACTTCTGCAATGCCAGGGTACAGCCGAAAGCCGCTGCCTACCTTATAGAAAAAAACTTATAGAAACCAGTTAAGTACACGCACGAAATTGAAGCCGTTCATTTGGAGCCATACTACAATCACCATATTAATAACTACTCACCATATTATGTTTAGGATCCTCACTTATATATTAATGAATGAAACACATTTTGCCCATCTACAAATAAACCAAATTTTTTCGAAAATTCATTTTAGCTGACATTACTTTTGCGTTTGTGTGCGTGACGTTGCAAGTAAACACTTTTTGCGAATTTTCAGTTTACGATTGTGAGTATGCGTTGTTTGGACATCTACTTTCTGTAAAGATTATAGAACAAATAATAAATTATTAGATGTTTTGTTTTTATAATAACGCACACAGCATTAACTATTTTATACTATTACTGGTAGAATACCTTAATCTTCTCTGCTTTTCAAACTCTCGTGTAAAACGTAGATATAAAATTTAAAAAAAGCATGATTCTGGCGATCGTCGAGAGATATAACGTTTTTAATTGTTTGATATTATATTATTTGGAGTGTATTGTACTTCGTTTCAGGTACAGTGTAAACTTTGTCCTACCAAGATAAAAAAGTGTTGTAATTTTCTAATGACACTATAAAAAAAAACAAATAGTACAAGTATACAATTTTATTTCCTTTTTTACTCTTTAACATCAAATTATGTTATCTTTATTTTCCTGTTTACTTTTCCTCATCAACTGAAGTTAACTTCTACGTATTTTGATAAGTTTTTTTACATAACTCTTATTACCAAATGTGGGAAACAATTACATCTTAAGGCACGCCGACTCAACGCATAAATATTATTTTAGACACATTCAGGATTTTTATATTTTTAATATTGCAATGAATCGTAAAATGACTGAATTGGACATGTACATTGATTAGTAAATACGAGTAGGAAGCCATTTTCTTTTGTTAACTTAAAACGTCAATTTCAAAAATGGAATGTTTTTTTTCAATCATGTGTGAATTCTAAATAATTATACAGCCAATTAAAACAAAACCTTTATAGACTTAAATAAAAAAATCAATAAGATTAGTTTACATTATTTATATATCTAATTAAAAAATAAAGAATGTGCACAGCGTAGGAAATGTGCAATTTAATGCATAACATGAAAAAACGTTGTCAATACAACTTCATCATATTGGTGACCAAATAAGGGCATATAATTGCATAAATACATACATGGCTGTCTAGATATCCAGTATTAAGATAGTGAATTGGACATCTCTAAAGGGTGGGGAATGTGTCACAGAATTATTCAGATTCCACAGATGATATTTAGGTGTTAATGTCAAAGTGCGTGCTTTGTTTGATGCGAAGAATATAGTTTATTCGAGATTGGTGTTGTCACGGGCCGATACAACAAAATACAACGATCAATTCTGCTTAGAACGCCTTCTTTTATTAACTTGAATGACGAGACGAGCTAGTCGCTCGCCTGATGGTTAGCGCAACGCCTGCCCATAAACAGAAGCAACAACAGAACTTTGAATTACAAAGAACTGAATGGCGCTGGACTGCGTTCATCACCCCGAGACATAAGATGCTAAGTCTTATAATGCCCATTAATTTTATCCTAACCGAAACACAACAATGCCTTCATACTGCTATTTGGAAGTACTAAGCTATAGTAACAATCCGGACAGTGTCTCGCATATGAGGGACCCAGCACCTAATAAAATTTGGATAATGAATGTATCCAGTCAACTATAATTATTTTTTGTTAATGTATATAGTTAAAGGTTGCGGTCGCACCACCATGAATATTTTTTAGTGGTTTTTCAAATCACATTCCATGTCCATGTCACATGTCCTGTATACCCGAAAACACGATCAAGCCATCAAATGATAAGATCACATTACACCGGCGAACTCTACATCACACAAAGCGACCATTAAAACTTGAGCCGTGCAAAAACTTCCTGTTTTGCCACAATAAATATTATTCAAATCGATCCTTAAACAGCTCAGTTATGTCCGATGAATCAAGCGTCCACTTAAGGAGTATCCATTTAATTAAGAGCTCTCAGTATGTGAAACGTTGCGTGGAGCCACAAGGATGTCATTATCGCAGCATGGCTCCGCCTTAAAAGGTATGCAATTTAGCCAATTAATGATAGAAGGATAGCCCAAGGTCGTGGCAAGTTATTGAGACAACGTGGCATAATGTGACCTTAGATTGAAGTGAATTTGCTCGCGATTCTGTTCGTACTGAAGTCCAAAATATGTGAGCATATGCATCACGACATATCTTGCGCGCGAGAGATATATGTATTGACGACAAATATCTCGGGTAATAATTTCAACGAATCACATTCGATAAAATGTCGTCATGTTAGGGTACGTAAACAAAATACTACAAAGGTGTTGAAAGTACTATTATCTCTAATTTATCTCTACTTTTGGAATAATGACTCGAGTATTCTATGCACCCATGTTAGATTGGAAAGTGCATAACCAAATAGAATAGATTTTTCATGACACAATGAGTCGATAAAATTGTCTCGTGTTGCATATGCTAAGGCGAGTGAACGACCATTTTAAGTTGATCTCTGTAGTTTTTACACTGCATGGCACTGGACTGCGCTCGTTACCCCAAGACATAAGTTGTTACATCTCACAAGACCCAGTAATTTCATTGGCTTCAATGTTCTTCAAACCGGAACACAACAATGCTTACACAATGTTGCTTAGCGGCATAAATAGGCAAAGCGGTTATACCAATCCAGACGGCTTCTCGCATACATGGGACCACTTTGTATCAGTTGTATCTCTGCCTACCCCTTCGGTGATATAGGCGTGAGTTTATGTTATGGTGTTATAAATAATAACGTATACAACAAGTATTTTATTTTAAGAAATAAATCTGATGAATGACTGCCTCTATGGCGCAGCGGGCGCGTAGATGGCTGCTAAGCGATAGGCCGTGGGTTCGATTTCCGCACCGAGACAAATATTTGTTTCGGGTCTGGATGTTATTGGACTGCAAGTCCCTCGTAGTTCCTGATAGCCACAATACAGGTTAACGTAGTGTGGGGTCAGGACTATGTGTGTGACTGATGGGTGTATTTATTTATTATTATCATATCCTTATTTAAATGGGACGACAATTAATCCTTTTTCTTATATAACTCAACTAAATAATTAATAGGTTAAAATAACGAACGTACCCAACACGCAATCGAGCGATAATATCCTGGGAAAACCATGTTTTGTTTACAGTTTATACACATGTACCATTATAGAACGTAAATGATCGTGATGGAAGTGTATGTATGATGTAAAAGAACAAAATTGTAGAATCAAAACAAACTTAAACAAACAAATATGTTATTTTTTCTTAATTATACAAACTACATTTGACTACCTAGAGAACCCGTAAAAATAAAATATAACTGACAAATAATAATAAAATACCACTATTTATTAAAAATATGGCGATAGGCTCGCCCCCTATCACATCATGGGACGGAGATACGCTCGGCGAAATGTGGGTGTACTGGTTACACCTCTGCCTACCCCTTCGGGGATTACAGGCGTGAGTGCGTATGTATGTTATTTTTACGGGTTCTCTAGGTAGCCGAATGTAGTTTGTATATCGATAATCGATATTCCATTCTTTTAAGTAATCGAAATTAATAATCGATAATTTAAGAAGCGTCTGCTTTTGGTGTGATTACTTTGGACTGCCCAGGTAGCGCAGTTGTAATGCGTAAGCGTTACGACTGAGTCTGACGCTGAGGTCTCGGGTTCGATTCCCGGGTCGGGTTAAAGTGATTTTGGGGTTTATTACGAAGTGCTCAATATCAGCCCGGAGTCTCGAATTGTGCCCGGTATGGCGATAGACTCGCTCCCTATCACATCATGGAACGGAGATACGCGCGACGAAATGTGGGTGTACTGGTTACACCTCTGCCTAATCCTTCGGGGGTTACAGGCATGCACAGAGGGGCTCTAACAGATTTAGAAGATTAAAAAATTACAATTACATCATTTTGTACCAATGTGGTACGCCCCTCGTTTGCGAGAGGCTGTCTCGGTTGGTTCCACCGCTTTGTCTCTTTCTGTCGCCAAGCAGCAGTGTGTAAGTGTGTAAGCACTGTTGTGTTGCGGTTTGAAGGACATTGAACCCAGTGAAATTACTGGGCATTATGATACTCAACATTTTATGTCTCGGGGTGACGAGCGCAGTCCAATGCCATGCAGTGTTTTGTAATTCAACGTTCTGTGCTAGTGATGCTTCTGTTTATGGGCAAGTGTGGCGCTTAGCATCAGGCGAGCGACCTGCTCGTTTCGTTATAAAAAAAGTATCCTACTACCTACTATTATAAATGTGAAAGTTTGGATGTTTGTTAGCCAATCACGCCTTAACGGTTCTGGATGAAATTAGGCACACAGGTAGATCATAACCTGGTTTAGGATATATGCTACTTTTATCCCGGAAAAGGCAGTACACGCGGGCGGAGCCGCGAGCAAAAGCTAGTGTTTACCAAATTAACTTTATGTATGATGAACAAATGCGGTAAAGATCTCGATTTAGAATATAGAGTCGAACAATATATAAATACATCTGGAATTCCGGGTAAAACCAGCAGATAATGTTTCTTGTAAATAATTTGTTGTTCAATTCAGCATTAATTTTAAAAATAACGGGTTTACCGATTTTAAATAAATAACGTTAGGAAGTCATAGTGATTTTATTTAATTTTTTTCCTTTTTTTTATTGCATAGGCCGACAAACGAGCAAGTGGGTCACCTGATGGTAAGTGGTCACCACCGCCCATGTACGCCCACAATACCAAAAGAGTCATGTGCGCGTTGCGGGCCTTAAAGGAAAGGAATAATTAAGGGATTGGGAAGGGGAGGGGATTTGGGCCTCCGGATATCTCACTCACTGTCCGAAACGCACCAGCAAGCTGCTACTTTACGTCGGTTTTCTGTGAGACAGTGGTAACGACCCGGACAAGCCGGCCCATTCATGCTGTAGGCAAATTGTCTACAGCGTGGCTTTACCACTCGTAATTCCTTGATGACTATTTCATGATTTTAATGTAGACTCCAACAACCGGTTTCTAAAAGGATGATCAAATCACCATTCAACTAACATGACTTTGATTTTGACACCGCTGTCAAATCAAATCGAGTTGCAGAAATTTTATTTAGTGAAATAAAATATATTTGATGTCTCTTTAGTAGCGTTTGACATCATCGAAATAAGATAACTAGAACGATAACTCTCATATGAATCTGCCAAACGGCTCCACTTACTTACACATGCAAAGGTAATATCACACGTAACACTCACACATGCAACATAAATTAATAAACGTTTAAAAACAACTTTATTTTATAAAAGTTAATGTCTAAATATTAAATTTCTAAATCGAGATACGACGTTCTGAACTAGAGATCATGAATACATTTTTATGAATTGACGAATGAACGAGCTGCACAGACTTTTATATCCCCGCCCCCTTGCACATAATTTTGGTGGGGTCATTTTGCTTGAGTTACGTGTCTGGTCATCTTATTTCGATGTTTGACATGATTTTACGATTAGTTAATTTTACATTGATCATTTCGGAAAATGGGCGTAAGTGGTAAGACCGCATTGTAGCCAGTTTTGCCAACAACATAATTATAAAAATGTCTATTTCCAACTCCTCCCTAACTTTGTATTTGATTAATTTCGTTGCGGGATAAATGCATCGCATCCCCAGAGACTTGCCGAGCTTCATTGCTCGGTGTCGAACAATGCGTGCCACTGTCGATCATGGCTTACAGGAGTCGCTGTGGCGGATGTGTGGCTAACCGCATAATAAGATTGCCTAATTAGTCTAGTGGCACTTAGGCTGAGAAACCATGAGGTTCATACATACATACGCACTCACGCCTGTAATCCCCGAAGTGGTAGGCAGAGGTGTAACCACTACACCTACACTTCGCCAAGCGTATTTCCATCTCATGATGTGCCTATCGTCATACTGGGCACAATTCCAGACTCCGGGCTGATACAGAGCATTTCGGAATAGAAAAGCTCAAATTCAATATCACTTTTACCCGACCCGGGGATCCGGGGACCCGGGGACGCGTATGCATTACAACTGCGCCACCGAGGCAGAATCCATGAGGTCCTGAGTGAAATATCCATATCGAACTTTCTTTATTATGTTTTCCTTTACTATTTCAACACTGTATAACTGTATCGATATACACAATACTTGTCTAAAAAAATATTTTATAGTTCTTACTTTTTTTTGTTACTTTTTTACAACCTTTACATCAAGATATTTGTTTTAATATCAGCTCTATTTTTAATATCATGCTTCAGAATAAGGAAAAATCTTTTGGAAACGTACAAGGTTTTTTTTATTGTAATGAATCAGTATTTTTTTCATAGGAATTATTTTTCGCTAAATAAAAGTATTGGAAAAAAAATACAATTGAGGTAGAATATTTTACTTGGAATTGGTTACCTTTTATGCAAGTAATACATTGAACGGTATTCTATAAAGTCATCATTCTATCATTGGTATCACATCATCGATAAGAAATGGCATCGATTTGGTCAGAGCAATTATAAAAGACTGCCTCGGTGGCGGAGTTGTAATGCGTACACGTTACGATTAAGCTAACTATGAAGTCTTGGATTCGATCACTGGGTCGGGTAAAGTGGTATTGGGTTTTTCTATCACGAAAGACTCAGTATCAGCCCGAGGTCTGGAATTTGTGCACGGTATGGTGATAGGCTCGCCCCCTATCACATCATGGGACGGAGATACACTCGGCGAAATGTGGGTGTACTAGTTACACCTCTGCCTACCCCTTCGGGGATTACAGGCGTCCGAGCGTATGTATGTATGTATGTATGTAACTATAAAAGAGGTGCCTTAAATACTACTACTATTTTAAATGTGAAAGTTTAGATGTTTGCGAGTTTGTGAATTTGGATGTTTGTTAGTCAATCACGCCTTAACCGCAGAATGGTTTTGAACGAAATTTGGCACACAAGTAGACCATGACCAGGACATAGCTTTTTATCCCGAAAAAGGCTGTTCACACGGGCGGAGCCGCGAGCAAAGGCTAGTCCTCTATATGCCAAACATACCTTTCGCAAACTTTGGACCCAATATCATCCACCAACATAAATTGATCCATACACAAGTTTTGACACGCGCTTCATAACGAAATGAAACTTCGCCTAGCTATTTACGGGTACGTTTTATTTTTATTATTCGAGTTTTATTTCATTAAGTGTGATAGGATCTAGCCACCCACGCCGGCAGGCCGTAATGACTTGCCGTATTTAACCTTCATACTTCGTACAGTTATGCACAAAAGTTATACCGTTATTTTGACCTATTTTCATATGTTCAGACTTATGATGTGAATCATATAATGTACTTTCATTAACTGAATGAGATGTGTGATACATACGCACTCACGCCTGCTATCCCCGAAGGCGTAGACAGAAGTGTAACCAGTACACCCACATTTTGCCTAGCATATCTCCGTCCTACGATGTGATAGGGGGCGAGCCTATCGCTATACCGGGCACAAATTCCAGACTCCGAGCTGATACCGAGCATTTCGTAATAGAAAAACCCAATACCACTTTACCCGTCCCGGAGATTGAACCCGAGACCCCAGCATTGGACTCAATCATAACGCGTACGCATTTCAACTGCGCCACTGAGGCAGTCATGAAATGTGTGATGTATGATATTTATGCCTACATATTTTGATAATATAGTTTCTGATGTCTGAATATCTTCTTCTACCACCTGGCCCTATCCCACTCGCAGTGGGGTCGGCCCAATATGCTATTAACACATGTTACAGAAAGATTTGGCTTGTATATCCCTTTGTATTTCATTTTTTATTTTCTTTAAATACCAAACCTGGTTCAATACTCTCATACTCCTTTCTTTTATTACCATATATTTAATATATCATATTTTTAATTAAATTGCCTATTGGATGGCAATTTAATAAAAAATATGATATATTAAATATTTTATGAAACAAAGAAAATGCTTATTGAATACAATTTACCTTGACATTATGTCCTCTTAAAGATAAATTCACAATTATTCGATATGAAACTGTTTACTAGAATCCTATTAATGCATCAATCTAGTGATTAGGAATCTATAATTTATTAAAATTTCAGCAATATTTCATTATATCAGTTACTTTGTAGTATATTCAAAATTCATGATTTAAAGGCAATAGTGTTTTTTATCAATATTTAGCGTTTATAAATTGCGCACGCCATTAAATTCTTTAATAATAAGAGTGAAGTGTTGATTTATTCCGATTAAGTAATGGAAAAACTTATGTACCTATTATAGTTTTTATTTTATATTAATACATAGGGAGAAATACGTAATATAGATAATTCTCAAACTCGATACTATTTTTTTAATAGTTTTATTGTTTGCTCTAAAGTTTCGAAAACCTTTCGTCATAATTTATACCGTCTCTTTCTTTAAACTCCTTTTTTAAATTCCCAACAAATAGGAAAGATATTATTTACCTACATTTATAATAGTTTAAGATGGCATACCGAATATTTTATGACAAAATACACAAACATTAATTAATATTACAATAGGTTGTTAAAACTATCCTTATGCCGGCCGTATCACGTTCTCAGAAATCCGATAAATTGGGGACCGTGTATGCTGCAAAACTGTAGATGCTATTTCAGATTGGTCCCGATTTTCCTACATTATCGTCGAACTGTGCAAAAGTAGATGCTATTGAAACTTATTCGTTCTATTTTTGAATTTTGTTTTATTGAGTATGCTAGTCGACAGCTCGAACTCGTCCGTGGGCGGAGTCAAAAATTCATGCTGTTTTATCTTAACATCGCGCGACGTGAAGCGTTCGAGTGAAATGCACAATAATTCGCAGCCTCCGTGGCGCATCGGGCGAGTAGCCGGCTGCGAAGCGAGAGGCCGTTGGTTCGATTCCCGCACCGAGACAAATGTTTGTGTGATCCACAAATATTTGTTTCGGGTCTGGGTGTTGTGGGACCGCAAGTCCCTCGTAGTTCCTGATACCCACGATACAGGTTTATCTAGTGTTGGGTCAGGACTATGTGTGTGACTGTTGGGTGTATTTATTTATTTAAATAATAAAAACATCTAGTCAACTACCCTATTAAACGTTTTCCAACCGACTGTTCGTACATTACATCCATCGTGGTTTCTGGCCGGGTACATGTCCTCGACTCCTGTTTTATCTAGAGAAAGTTTACTTATAATTATAACAAGCTCATACCAAATGTGGCATTGTAATGACTAAATCTGATTACGCAATGACAACTGCGTCTCTTGTTACACTGGTTTTGCCGTAACTTTGTTTGTTCCTATTGTAATAATTTTATCCTGGAAATGGCCTGTAATGCCTCTCGGTTGTCACAGTTTATGAAGTATGGTAAATTCAACGTAGGCTTATGTAAAATATTTGTTTGTGTAAAATATTTGTTTGGCTTATGTAAAAAAGATTCGGATCTTTTATAGATTCTGATATGCTAGTGTGTATTACACATTGAAACGTAGTTATATCTCTGATTCTTCTTAAACAATTGTAGTTAATATTATTTCGAGAATAGAGATTTAGAAGATATGAAAAAAGCTTTTAGATGCGTGATATGTGGATAAATAAGTAATCAAATATTTGCAACACACGCAAAATAACTTGTCCAATCTGAACAATTATCATTTTTTTATTAGCTTGATGGCGAGTTAAGCAGGTCCCTCGCCTGATAGTAACTAACGCCTGCCCATAAACAGAAGCAACTCCACACAGAACTTTGAATTACATAGCACTGAATTTCACTTGACTACGCTCGTCACCCTGAGACATTAGTCGTTAAATCTCATAATGCCCAGTAATTTCAGTGGCTTCAATGTCCGGAACAAAACAGTGTTGCTTGGCGGCTGTAATAGGTAAAGCGATGGTATCAACCCAAAAGGCCTCTCGCATGTGAGGGACTACCACCTTATTTTCGAAGACTAAAGGGTGACAGGGGGTATAAAGGGGACTAACATTACACTGCCCAAGTGATTTTCCACATATTGAAAAATAAAGTTTTTTCCATCCAAATCGGTAGAGTCTGCATATTCATGCAGAATTAAATGCACAATTTCAAAATGGACAAGGCCTAATTAGAAAATCAAACACATAACCAGTTTAATGAATATTTAATAATAATAAATCCGTATATCACAGTGGAGATTGAATCGATTTAAAAACCGTATGAAAAGAGCTATACATAAAGCATTTTTTGCGCGCGCAAGCCCGATGCATTCGTTTTGAATGTAAACGAAGACGGGTGCAAAAACAAGTCAAATGCAGGCTGTTCGAGACATCTTACTTACAACAAATTAATTAACCAGCCCGTATAATTAAGCCGATGATAAAAACTTCTGTACATACATAAATAGAATTGTGTGCGAAGAAGTAAAGAGAACGCTGTTTATTGCACTACGAGTCGATGTCCCGGGCTTTGCTTGCGTTATATAATTTACAAACGAAAAGTATAGCGTCTAAGATATTAGACAGTCTCCGTGGCGCCATGGGCGAGTAGCGAAGCTTGAGGCCGTGGGTTCATTCCCGCACCGAGACAAATGATTGCGTGACCCAAAAATATTTGATTCGGGTCTGGGTGTTGTGCGACCGCAAGTCCATCGTAGTTGTTGAGATCCACTATGGACTATGTGTGTGACTGCTGGGTGTATTTTTTTAAAGTCAACACAATATCTCTGTTTATGGGCAGGCGTGACGCTTATTATTAGATGAGAGTCAGACTGCCAGTCTCGCTAAATCTATTTTATCTAAAGCTATTTAAAAAAAACAGCCAAGATTTTTTTTATAGCATACGGCGGCTCGTCAGGTGACCCACTTGCTCGTTTGCAAGTGGGTCACCTGATGGTAAGCGATCTCCACCGCCCATGTACGCCCACAATATAAAATATTGGCGCGTTGCCGACCTTAAAGGAAAGGGATAATAACAGATTGGGAAGGGGAGGGGGATTTGGGCCTCCGGATATCTCACTCACGAAACACAGCAGCAAGCTTATAATTTACGCCGGTTTTCTATGAGACAGTGGTAACGACCCGAACGAGCTGACCCATTCATGCTGTAGACAAAATTGTCTATTGGCTCTACCACTCGGAAAACAGATGCAGGTAAGACAGACTTTTATCAATGTTTTTCACGAGACAACGCACAAGCAAGAAGTATTAACAATTCAATTACGTATAGATTAATGCGAAAAATTCGCCTTTATGTCATGTATAAGGTGTACGATAGCATTTAACAACTTAATTAAACTATCATGATTAGCTGCTGGTAGGAATCCCTGTTTTTTGACTACGTAAAAAATGAAATTTTGTAAATTCAATCATACGAGATCTGTCAATCGTTTATTAAAAGCCCGTTGCTTAACTAATAATAATAATACTAGCACTGTATCACACACGTCCCACTGCTGGACACGGGCCTTCTCTTTTGAATGAGAGGGATGAGGCTTTAGTTCACCACGCTGGTCTAATGCGGGTTGGCAGATTTCACATACCTCCTTTGTCTCTTTAAGGTTATGTATGTATGAGTGTCGGTGGCATCATAGCACTAACACGAATAGACCTATTTGAATGCGGTTTTTTGTTTCATAGCTAGTTGAAACGAGATGATTTTTAGCTATGTTTGAAAATACTATTCAGCCGTTTAGATGGTAACAGCATAGATAGTAAGCAACAGTGTGTAAGCACTGTTGTGTTCCGGTGTGAAGGACATTGAAGCCAGTGTAATTACTGGGCATTATGAGACTTAACACCTTATGTCTGGGGGTGACGAGCGCAGTCCAGTGTCATGCAGTGCTTTGTTATTTAAAGTTCTGTGTGGCGTTGCTTCTGTTTATGAGCAGGTGTGGCGCTTACCATCAGGCGAGAGACCTGCTCGTCTCGTCATTCAAGTTAAAAGAAAATAATAAAGAATAGATGTTTTTCTAATTGACGTCGGAAAAGTTATTACTTCATTAAATACCCACACTGGTTATTACCCGCGCGTGCTGATTACTACTGATACCTACTTAATTGATTTAGTTTTAACTTCTATTTAGACTGACTGACTGCCTCGGTGGCGCAGTTGTAATGTGTACGCGTTACGATTGAGGCCAACGCTGAGGTCTCGAGTTCGATCCCCGGGTCGGGTAGTGGTGTTGGGGTTTTCTATTACGAAATACCCCAGTATCAGCCCGGAGTCTGGAATTTGTGCCCGGTATGGCGATAGGCTCGCCCCCTATCACATTATGGGACGGAGATGCGCTCGGCGAAATGTGGGTGTACTGATTACACCTCTGCCTACCCCTTCGGCGATTACAGGCGTGAGTGCGTATTCTATTTAGACGGGGAGCTAGTCGCATGATACATACGAGAATATAACAAACGTATTGTTTACTAGGTCGCGTCATACAGTTAGAAAAATGAGTTTGAGTGATAGAGCCACGCTGTACACAGTTTTGTCTACAGCATGAATGGGCCGGCTCGGCCGGGTCGTTATTACTGTCTCACAGAAAACTGACGTAAAATAGTGGCTTGCTGCTGCGGTGAGTGAGATATCCGGAGGCCCAAATCCCCCTCCCCTTCCCAATCCCTTAGTTATTCCTTTCCTTTAAGGTCGGCAACGCGCCCATAATCCTTTTGGTATTGTGAGCGTACATGGGCGGAGGAGATCACTTACCATCAGTTGACCCACTTGCTCGTTTACCGGCCTATGATATAAAAAAATGAATCATAAGACGCAGCCTCGTAAATGACAGTTTTTTTAATTATTTTTTCACTTGTATCCTACGTAACGTATCGTAACTTGGAGGCTGCCGTGGCACAGTACCCAAGTAGCCGGCTGTGAAACGAGAGGCTGTGGGTTCGATCCCCGCACCCAGACAAATCTTTGACCACTAATATTTATTTCGGGTCTGGGTGTTGTGAGATCGTAACTCCCTCATATTTTACGATATAGGTAAACCTAGTGTGGTGTTATATTACAATAGTGATTACTAGAGAAATCAAATGATTTGTTGATGTTATCGAGTTATATCCAATCTTAAACGTTTTACCTCAAATTAGGTTAATCATTCCGCATTAGTAGTGATGAAAAAGGAAATATTATCAAAAGTCTTACAGAATATAATTATGCATATTCTCAAAGTATACAAACGAGTACAAAAGCTAACTAGCAAATTATTATGACATAAAAATACTTTTTGGAACATTTGTAAAGACAAGAATGCGATATTTCACCTTTGCTCAAAAAATGTTGCCAACATCAAAATAAAAAAATGGGCTAAAATATTTTATAATATAAACTGACGTGTGTTTAGCACTAATTAACAACTGAAAAACGCATTGTTACAAATCGCCCTTTAGTTTGGTATTTGTCATAACACTAAAACACCTGCTGTATGATGAGAAATGGGACATTATTTATAGACTAACCTTTTTTGGGAAACCTTTTTTCTTATGTATTTTGTTTGGTCATGGTTTTATTTAATTATAACATGGTTTTAACGGCAACAATTGAACGACTTTGGCTATGAACCTTAAAGTCCTGCAATCTATTTTTATAAGTTAGGTTAGATTATTTTAGGCTGTTCTTATCATAGCATGGCAAACTGACTAAACCAAAGAATGGCGCCGATGGTAAATACAGTACAGTCCAAATAAAATGTGACGCAATACCTCTCCAGGGTCGCCAGAATTATGCCGACTTTAAGGAACTGGGTATACACCGGTTGAACCCGGCACGCGACTCGCTGGAACAAGCCACTATGACAGGTTTTTTGGATGTGGATTTTGGATGGTGGTCACTATCCAGTCAGGTACAAATATGTATCAAATACCCTCCCACCAACATAAGTAGCAAGATTCGAATTTGATAAGTCAGCGGTAAATTTTGCCTAACGTTTTAAGGTAAGTCATGACAGTAAGTTATGTTAAACATAGATACTATGTTAGATATATGTCAAACACGTTAAGTTAATTTGAACACTAAATGAATCATTTTTTCATTTCCTGACAAGCCCTGTTTTATTATGTAAAACTTCACATTATCTATGGTGTAAAAAATAATACGATTTAAAAATAACAAGCTCCAGTTGTGGACATTAGCATTTCAATGGTGTTGTGAAGATTGTTTTTACGCTGACTCACTTCATTTCAATTTCTTTTCCAAACTAGTTCTGTTTCCGACCACGATTATGATTTGTTTAAATCAAAATTATGTGTAAAGGGTTAGATGAATAGGCTCGTCACTTTAACAAAAAAGCTATTTAAATCAGCAATTTTTTATAATACCTATCTACGTGAGCTTGTAAATATGATGTTTTGATTTCCAATCCAATACAATTTTTTGTGGCTGCATCGGTGTGCGATGATTTTGCCAATGTCGAAGTAGGAAAAGACACGATGACGGCAGTAAATATTTTTTTGTCTGAGACTACTGTTCGATGCATTTGTCGTTGTGTAAGTATGAGCTTGAAAATGGTCAAATACAATGACATAGGATGAATCTGTTGATGATTTCAACACATAATTATAACAGAACAAATAAGGTTTAGATTTGCGTGCCGAGAGAGCCGTCATCCTATCATCATCATCCTGCATTTAATTATATAAAGACATGCAAAAATGAGTTGTAATATAACTCAGCAAATCGATTGACAGTCTCGAAAATTTAGAACCAATTAAAATTATTCTTTAAATCAAAGTTGAAAATCGACCAATAAGCATTTCAAAACACCGCCCCGTTTTAATATTATAATTTTTTTTTAGTTGCAAATGCCATAAATAGTTACACTATTCTAACTATATTAATGTTAATAATATTCAAATTAATACGAAGAATTACTAGAAGAATTTGCATTTGGCATCACCAAATTTTTTTGCATCTATTTTATTAATTTAAACATATGGAATAGGTATCTTGTCTATTAATGTTAAATATAAAATATGGAATATTAAATACTTAACAAACATCGTAAAATAATTAACATTTTAACAAATTAATAACATACACTCTTGTTAAACACTTCGATAACATGCGAAAATCATCTGTCAAATCAAAGGAATCACAATAAAATGATCAATATAAACACTTTTGTAAAAAAACTTTGGTATAACTTCCGAAATTCCTTGCTCCAAAATTCCTACATAAACAATGATGATAATCAAATCAAGTGAAAAATCTCATATGGCATGTTTCACAATATCCAAACTATATCACATAAAATATAACTGCTGCACTCAGAAACGTCAATTAAGTCTCCTCTTCTTCCATCTATTCTTATCCCACTCACAGTGTGGTCAGTGCAACATGCTTTTTAAAACACGTTAGTTAGTAGTTTTTACGACCGGCATGCCCGATGTCAACCCCTCTAAACTAAAATTTTCATTAAGTATGTAATTTTTTATACTTCTATTATTTCCACAGTCAGAGCCAGTTAATATTATGCTTCCTTGGTACAGAAAATGTTATATGTTCAGTTACTGAGTAGGTACAGAAATAATTGAATTATAAAAGTTACTAATTTATACTTAAAAACAAAATTGACATTTCTAAGTGCGACAGTAAAACAAATTAATGCAAAATGATATAGCGGTCGATATTAAAATATGTCAAATGTTACTTCCTAAATTGAGTATGTAATTAGTTATCTGGAAAGTAAATTTAATTGAACATTATAAAGGCTTAGTCTATCACTCACCTAGCATTTTACTCAGATCAGCATTATGTAGATCGGGATTCTCGTCTGCCAGTTTCTTGCGCTCCACCTTCGCCCACACCATGAAGGCATTCATAGGCCTTCGTATTCTGGCCTCCTTCAGCGCTTTGGCTTGTCCCATCTTTGTAGTGAACCCTGCTCTAGCGTACTGCTGGGTAGAATAATCCCTCGTACTCTCGTATGGACTTCTATATTCATATTGAGTTCTATAATCTAAGCCATAGGGTAGGGTAGACCAGACAACTAATTCTGGACTGGTTTGATCTTGTCCCGAATCAGTGCTATTCTCGACTGCTCCTTGGACGTATTGTTCGTATGTGCGGTGGTATGTTGGGGGGGATTCTGCGATGCCATTCCCTCCGGAGTCCATCATACTGTAAACATAAATATTGTTAATTAAATAATGTATTGACGTACAAAAATATCTTCATTAATTCTTTTTTTTTATATAGTATAGGCCGGCAAACGAGCAAGTGGGTCACCTGATGGTAAGCGATCTCCACCGCCCATGTACGCCCATAATACAAAAGAATTATGGGCGCGTTGCCGACCTTAAAGGAAAGGGATAATAAGGGATTGGGAAGGGTAGGTGGATTTGGGCCTCCGGATATCTCATTCACCGTACGAAACGCAGCAGCAAGCTGCTACTTTACGCCGGTTTTCTGTGAGACAGTGGTAACGACCCGGACGAGCCGGCCCATTCATGCTGTAGACAAAATTGTCTACAGCGTGGCTCTACCGCTCGTAAAAACCAATTCATTCACAAAGCATTCATCTGAAGGCCAATTCTCGTAATTTTAAATGTTCAAAATATCATTCCGATCTAGTCTCAGCGTTAAGAAAGTTGCAAATGGCATTCTCTTAAACCAATAATAATCAATAGATCGGAATGATATTTTGAACATTTAAAATTACGAGAATTGGCCCTCTGATTTGCCTTTATTTATACAATACTAATTATGGATTATTCTTTTCGATTTAATGATCTCGTGGGTACATAAGATCTGGAGAATTAGCATATTGTTGTTAAAAACCAGTTTTATTATCTCTATATGTCTATCGAAGCTAAAATGGTTGCATAGAAAACTCGACTCGTTATGTCAAAAGTAGACATAATATAGAGAGCATAGTACTTTCATCGTTGACTGAGACTTTCATCCTCTGTGGTATTTTGTCTACGAACCCTAGACGATGTGATTTTATCGAATGTTGACAGTTTTACCCGAGATATTTGGCGTCGGTAAATATCTCTCTCGCGCGCGAGATATGTCGTGTTACATATACTAAGATCGCTGGTCACGGATATCGGCGATGACGATGTATAAATTTTGACACGTTGTTGGTTATTTATGTATGTATTTACTGCCTCGGTAGCGCAGTTGTAATGCGTATGCGTTGCGACTGAGGCTGACGCTCAGGTCTCGGGTTCGATCCCCGGGTCGGGTAAAAGTGATATTGGGTTTTTCTATTACGAATTGTTCAGTATCAGCCCGGAGTCTGGAGTTTGTGCCCGGTATGGCGATAGGCTCGCCCCCTATCACATAAGGGACGGAAATACGCTTGGTGAAATGCGGGTGTACTGGTTACACCTCTGCCTGCCCCTTCGTAAGTAATGTTAATTCAATGAAAAACCAATTAATATTTCCGTTAAAAGACCTTTTATATAGGTAGGTATGTATTAAATAGGTGACAATCGGTGCAACACGCGTCATCTAAGGAGGTTTAACAGATTATGTGCAATATGCGCGTCATGCTTTTTACATGAGAAGATGAGCAGGTCCCTCGCCTGAAGGTAAGCTGGCGCTTACTGACGCCTCATAATAAAGTCAAGTCTCATAATCCCAGTAATTTCACTGGCTTTAATGTCCTTCAAACCGGAACACAACAGTGCTTATACATGGTGCTTGGCGGAAGAAATAAACAAAGTGGTACCATACCAACCCAGACGGCCTTTCGCATACGAGGGACCTAGCACCTTGCCCATACGAGGGACCTACGAACTTAGCATAATGGCAGAATCTATACTAATATTATAAAGCTGAAGAGTTTGTTTGGTTGAACGCGCTAATCTCTGGAACTACTGGTCCGATTTGAAAAATTCTTTGAGTGTTAGATAGCCCATTTATTGAGGAAGGCTATAGACTATATAACATCACGCGCGGGCGGAGTCGCGAGCAGCTAGTTCATTTATAAAGCCGCGCCATGTCATTTGAAAACGAGAATGGAATTGAATCTTTGTATCATATTTCCACCAATATCATAAATAACTCCGTATAAATGGATTTTAATTCATCGAATTACAAAATACTTACTTCTTACGAGTAGTTTCAACTGAACGAATCTAAATATCGCTTACATACGATCAGCTGGTATATAGGAATTTGTAAGATCCCATATCGTTTGTCATATTACGAGTGTTTCTAGTTAACGTGTGTAGCGGGAACCGAGTAAGTCGACCCGAATGTGATCACTTCGATTTGAATGGTAACTCGAACTTTATGGTATGTCTAGTATAGTGTGCTATTAGCTTAATTGAAACGTGTTATGCAATAATGTATCAACCCACGAAAATATGTTTTTTTTTTACATACATACATAGACTCACGCCTGTTTCCCATAGGAGTAGGCAGATACAACGGATTTCCACTTGCTACGATCCTTGCATAACTCTTTGGCCTCCTTCAATCTCATCGAATTGTTCATACATGCACGTTGGTTTAAGGTACTCCTGACCTAGCCTGTCTCGAGAATATCGCCAACTTGATCTATGAAAGTTCGCTGAGGCCTTCCCCTCCCAACTGTACCATTCACACTCGCCAATGTAAATTTTTATTTACGCCGATAATTTCTGTATTAAGCTATATTTTAGTAAACTCAGAAGTGATATCTATGATGTTTTTAAACATGTCTCATCTTTAATTTGTCCGCGAAGCCGTTAGGCACAAAGGTTGTAGGTTGACACAAAGTGGTAGTATTAGTAGTCCACGCTGTCTACACAGTTTTGTCTACAGCATGAATGGGCTGGCTCGTCCGGGTCAAACAAAATTGTTAAAATTTTAGTTGTTTTATTTTTACTTAGCTTGAATGACGTGACTAGCAGGTCGCTCGCCTGATGTTAAACGTCACGCCTGCCCATAAAAAGAAGCAACGTCACACAGAACTCTGGATAACAGAACACTGCATGGCACTGAATTGCGCTCGTCATCCCGAGGCATAAGATGTTAAGACTTATAATGCCCAGAAATTTCACTGGCTTCAATGCCCTTAAACCGAAACAGAATAGTTCTTATACACTGCTGCTTGGCGGCAGAAATAGACAAAGCGATGGTACCAACCCAGAGGACCTCTCGCATACGAGGGGCCTATCTTGTAGATTTGACCTTAACTCTAGTTTCGTACATACACCTATCTATATCAAGTGGTTAGTGGCCAACCTAGTATCAAACATTTCAAGCCACTCGAAACCCTCTGACTTGACTTAAAGACTGCTGTCAATTGATAACAGCCGGAACCGAGTATGCCCTCCTAAGCACGAAGACGCTTTGAAATACCACTATTTGTGTATTAATTTGCGGTCACCCATCCACAGACCGACCGCACCTACGGCAAAGACTTTAATGTATACTACTAGACGGGCTGTTTAAAAGTAAAATTGCGTCTCATAATGCGGGAGTTTGACAGCTCACAGACAGGGAGCGTGAGAGGGGTTCTAGTCGGGAGTAAGCGAGATGGTAATATTGAGTTACGGTCAAAAGACCGCAACTCAGTGGTACAATTTCTTTGTACCGCGCAGCTTGTCTAGTAGTAGTTGACATTAAAGTCTTTGACCAAGGATTGCTTAACTCGCTAATCGTTTACCGATCAGTGCAACTGGCTATGAGCGCCTCCGCGTGCTTATACCTAATAACCAAGGGTCGGTTAACTCGCTAATCGTTTACCGATCAGTGCAACTGGCTATGAGCGCCTCCGCGTGCTTATACCTAATCACCAAGGGTTGGTTAACTCGCTAATCGTTTACCGATCAGTGAGTGCTGGCTATGAGCGCCTATGCGTGCTTATACCTAATAACCAAGGGTTGGTTAACTCGCTAATCGTTTACCGATCAGTGCAACTGGCTATGAGCGCCTCCGCGTGCTTATACCTAATAACCAAGGGTTGGTTAACTCGCTAATCGTTTACCGATCAGTGAGTGCTGGCTATGAGCGCCTCCGCGTGCGTATACCTAATAACCAAGGGTTGGTTAACTCGCTAATCGTTTACCGATCAGTGAGTGCTGGCTATGAGCGCATATGCGTGCGTATACCTAATAACCAAGGGTTGCTTAACTCGCTAATCGATTACCAATCAGTGCAACTAGCTATGAGCGCCTCCGCATGCGAATAAACAGACACGCGACAATGCCCAACATTGTTCACGATGAAATGTGACCGTGCAAATGAGTAATTCCAAATTTAATGGAAAGCAGCGCTTCAACTTGACACCGGCTCTTTCCCCGAACCCCGATAGAGGCGCCACGGTGTGGGAACCGTCGAGCATTGTTCTTGCGATTTCACTTGATTCTTTCATCTCTTATGACAGACACGGCTTTGGATGTGTCGAGGGGTATGACCCTTAAAACACAACACATTTACGGTAATGTCATGAAATAAGGGGAAAATATAGGGATTAGTGCCTCGGTGGCGCAGTTGTAATGCGTACGCGGTATGACTGCTGTGCTAAGATCTCCGGGTCGGGTAAAAGTTATATTGGGGTTTTCTATTACGAAATGCTCAGTATCAGCCTGGAGTCTGGAAATGTGCCCGGTATGGCAATAAGCTCGCCCTGTCACTAATCAGAACTTCGAATTATGAAGTACTTAACAAACTCACAAACTTTTACATTTATAATAGTAGTATGACAGTAGGATTCTCAAGTTTCCTCACGACATTTCCTTCATTCTCTCTAGCATCAGATAGCATTTAGAAAATTCGTCGTCAAGTCATAGCATTACTGTTTTTAAACAAAATTGTTAAAGAAGCAACTATAACTAGTTTTGAACTTAATCTGTCACGATTGAAAATGACAAAATGTTTTTTTTTATTTAAATAAAGAATGATACAAAAGCATTTGCTAAGGGTTCTCAAATTCATATTTCTCGGCATTTGACCTCACGTGCTAGATCCGTCCCATGATGACACGTTACCGTGTACTTATGTTAATGCGGTACTCGGTATTAACTATCTCTTGATATTGTCTACCGTTCACGTGAGGTACTTTCGATTTGATTGTAACGGTGATCCCATTCTGTCTACCCACTACGGTAAAATAACATTGTCGGACGTTATGAAGATATGGCGTTATTGTGGGGATATAATGTGTTACATACATACATACATACACACTCACGGCTGTAATCCCCGAAGGGGTAGGCAGAGGTGCAAACAGTAAATCTACATTTCGCTGATCATTCCGCCCCATGATGTGATAGGGGGCTAGCCTATCGCCATACTGTGCACAACTCTAGACTCCGGGCTGATACTGAGTAGTTCGTAATAGAAAAACCCAATATCACTTTTACCCGGGGATCGAACCTGAGACCTCAGCGTCATCCTCAGTCGTAACGCTTACGGATACAACTGTGTCCCCGAGGATGTCATATAGAATGTGTTTTACAAAATAATTGGATTATTTGCATACTTCAATGCTAGTATGTCAGAGTTCTTCTGGATACCATCCACAGACCACGGATAATACTGTAGATACGACTTAAACGTCGATCTGCAAAGAAACCAAGCGTGCCAATTTTTACTATATAGACTGACGTTGTCATCGCGGTGTGTTCAGTTTATAGTGCGCATTGTGCTGAATGTAATTATGCAGTTAAGTCTGTAGACATACAACTATTATCTTATATTAACCGTAATTCGTGGTGTTAACTGACAATTCCACATAAGAATTTCAAAGGTATAAGACTAGTAATCCGCATTAGGCCCGCGTGGTGTACCTAACCTAAATATTTTACTAAGTGGTAGGTCCCTCGTATGCGAGGGGCTGTCTGGATTGGTACCATGGTTTGCCTATTTCGACGCCAACCAGCAGTATGTAAGCACTATAGTGTTTCAGTTTCAAGGACATTGAAACCAGTGAAATTACCAATCCAGACGGCTTTTTTACATGCGAGGAGTCTACCACCTAGGGCGCTATAGTCCTCTGCTGGTTCAAAACACTCATCCAGTAAATAGTTCCCAACCGCCATAAATATAGTATAATCAACACTTAATGAAGTCCGTTCTTCATTTTGATAAATTAATTTGCATTCCGCTGGTTTAAATTTTCATTTAGTATTCATAAGACGTTCCTTATTTATTAGTTATATTTTAAGCGCTCCTAACGTAATGATAAGTTATTATAAATACCTACTTAGCTAGTCATATAATATCTACGAGTTATGAGATAGGTGCTTAGTAACTGAGTTGCTTGTTATAAAATGCAAGGATATATTTAATTTCTATTTGTGCCGCTTGCTCAAGACCTAGATAAGTGGAAGCATCTAAATATGATGGCGGGCCCTAGCAATATGCTGGGATAACGTAAGGATCTGCTAATTGATAACATGAGTTTGAGTTCATGCTGTTGGAGCCGTCAAATACTTTAATAATGTTGCTGAGATTAAACAACGATGGCCTACCGGGGAGTGGTAACTGTTTTGGAACCAGCCTCTGACTCTGACTTTACAAAGTTTTTTGTATATTGATTATTAAATTTTACTCATTTTAACGTGAAGGAAAACATGGTAAGAAAACCAGAATATCATTCTCCATAAGCATTTATAATGTCAAGTCTATTCCTGAATGACTGAATCTTTCTCATCAGTATAGGAGGTGCGTGCCAATGTGTAAGTTTTAAAATTGTGTTTGTTGTATAAAAGTGTTTTTTTTTGTCCCAGCAGGTTGATCGACTTTTTTCTTTTGATTGTTCTCTAGAGAATCATCGAAGAAGGATCTACTCAAAGGAATAGACACCTAAACTACGACACAATCTTGAAATCCGCCACACCCTTATTTCATCCTTTTTGGCTGCCACAAAAATAAATCAACTGAAACTCTAAGCCTAAAACATACAAACTTGTCACTGGCTATATGCACATCAAGTTCGAAGCCTTAAGAAAATAAACGAATGAATCATGCGCTTACTACACGTTTCATCAACATTAAATATTTTCACATTTCCAAACATAAACAAGTGGGCACATTTATATTGTTTTTCTACGTTTTAAACTGTAAACATAAGTATCATCAGCATCACTGTTAGAAATCTCGCATACCGCTGGATCTAAACAAAATGAAGAATGAGTTATAATATTTAATGTTTTCACTATTGTGAGATGAATCGGTGATGGGTGATCATCAATGTGGGGTCGAACTCGTTGTGATGTAATGGAATGGGTACTTTTAGGTGCTTTTATTTCAGTTGATGAGTTATATAGATTTGAAATTTAGATTTCTCAATTATAATTTCAAATCAATCCTTGTCTACGTCACTGTACACTTTAAGCCCTGACATAGTACTATTTAACTCTTTGACTCTCTTATTGTTAATAGTGAAAATATTAACATTGTTATAGTCTGGAGGTGATGGCAATTTATCAAATTCAGCTCAAGCTTAAGGACATTACCGAACAAGTTCTGACGATTGGTTTGATATGACCAACCCTATAGAGTTGCGTACACTGTCTTTGTTATCCTGGTAGGGAAAATTACAGTCACTTTGCCCTAGGTAGGTAGGTAGGTTTACGCCAAAACCATGGAAAAAGGAGCATACCAGAGGCCAGTGTAGTACAGTGCAGTACAAATACAACGTAGACTGTCGAGAGACATTGCGTCCCTCGACGATCTCCAGAATTTTACCGCGCGGCCTGAAGTTAACTGACCTCGGAATGCGGCTCGCCTGAAAGACCCACTGTATTTGGTTTTCCACCAGGAAGGCCAATTCTCGTATTTATAAGACACTGCGAATTAATTTTAATTGAACCGAGATTAGATTTTAATTTTACTAAAAAATAGTATTCTGCTCCTCTTTAAATTTAGTCCGGTGTCAATATAATCTCATCTCTATGTCATTAGAATCGCAATTCAGTCACAATTTTGACGTTTATATAAGGACATCCGTCATTCATTTAAAAATGTTAGCCGAATACCGTTTTGGCTTCAGTCAACTTTTATTCTACTTTCGATCTCATTGCAATCTATATTCACATTTGACGTTGATTATTGGTTTACGAGAATACCATTTGCAACTTTCTTGACACTGAGACTAGATCGGAATGATATTTTGAACATTTTAAATTACGAGAATTGTCCTCCAGGTGTTACACGTAGTTACTATACAATGGGTATCCAGTTAAAATTACCGGGGAGTTTATTAGCTTAGAATATTAACATATTAATGAGTCATACCGAACAAAATAAATAATCCAATCATGATAAAGCTTCGCAAAATCACATTTCCCCGTAACGCTCCAGATAATGCTGCTGATTGTAATTCATGAAAATCGATGAAGAAACACATCCAACGTGACTCGCGAATATTTCCACCACGAGGGGTGATGCTCGTGTTTTCAAACACACCGCACAATGGCTATTGTTCACGAAACGGCCCGTCAGCTTCGGATATATCTGAGAAAACTGCACGATAACACGATTCTTCATTTCGATTAATTAATTTATTAGCCGTCGTATTTAGAACGATTGGCGAAATAAAGATTGATGTCTTGAATCAGTCTCGTTCAATAATATTTGGACCGAATTCCAAGTTGGCTGTACTGTGAACAAGACAAGTGGATTGCCTCGTTGGCGCAGTTGTAAATGCGTACGCGTTATGACTAAGGCTGACGCTGAGGTCTCGGGTTCGATCCCCGGGTCGGGTAAAAGTGATATTGTGTTTTTCTATTACGAAATGCTCAGTATCAGCCAGGAGTGCCCGGTATGGCGATAGGCTCACCCCCTATCGCATCATGGGACGGAGATAAGCAATACAATGTGGTTGTACTAGTTACACCTCTGCCTATCCCTTCGGAAATTATAGGCGTGAGTGCGTATGTATATAATTCCAAGTTCTAAAACCATCCATATTTTTGAAATAGTAGTACAATACAATGAGGTCACTATAACACCCTTTTTTTGATGTGGGTTAAAAATCCTACTACTATTAAGAGTGTGAAAGGTTGGATTTTTTATTGTGAATTTGGTGTTTGTTAGTCAGTCACGCCTTAAGGGCTGAACGGTTTTGTATGATATTTGGCACATAGGTAGACCATAATCTGGATGAGAACATGGGCTTTTACCCGGAAATACTTACATCAAAGAGATTTATGGCATATCGTACACAATATGACAGTACGTCACCAAGAAAATACAGTAGTTCCTTTAAGGAGAATTTCGGTTAGATATAAGGAAATCCGTGAGTCATATTATAAGTATTGTTCGTGAAATTTGAAGACATGTATTCGAAGCATCGGTGTATGAATCATAATGATGAGTGTCACCTTAATTTTATGTTAAGGATACCAAGGAATGCAAGTAAGGTAAAGTGTTGTTGAGGAAGTTTGGCGTCTTCAATGTCCTTCAAACCAAAATACAGCAGCGCTTACACCCTGCTTGACGGCAAAAATAGACAAAACGGTGGTACCAATCCAGACGGCCTCTCGCATACGAGGGACCTACCACTTTATATTGCATCAGAATATAAAGAAATTACACACGCACTCACGCCTGTAAACCCCGAAGGGGTAGGCAGAGGTGTAAATAGAACACCCACATTTCGCCAAGCGTTTCTCCGTCCCATGATATGATAGGGGGCGAGCCTATCGCCTTACCGGGCAAAATTCGCAACTCCAGGCTGATACTGAGCATTCGTAATGAAAAACCCTATATCATAAAAAAAATGTAACAATTTCTAACTCTGTATATTTCGCGAATGCATTGGAACTAGGCAGTGTTCCGTTGCATCCGCGATAACAGATTGCTTATCTGATAACGTATCGCTGCACATTGCCCTGACGTCTGTTGATATTGCAGCATTGTCACAAGTGCATTTGGATGGATAGTTTATGTAGGGAATAATAAATAAATACACCCAACAGTCACACGCATAGTCCTGACCCCACACTAGGTAAACCTGTATCATGGGTATAAGGAACTACCAGGGACTTGCGGTCCCACAACACCCAGACCCGAGACAAATATTTGTGAATCAGACAAACATTTGTCTAGGTGCAGGAATCGAACCCACGGCCTCACGCTTCGCGACCGGCTAATCGCCCGCTGCGCCACGGAGGCTGCCACTTAAGAATATCTTAGGACGAAAACTATAAACGAAACTTAGGCTATATAAGAATAACATTCAAGTTAGCACTTTGCTTAGTGTCGATTTCTGTACACGTGATTGGTCTAATTTTGGCACCAAACAACGGACACGGACCAATCACGTGTACAGAAAGCGACACTTGGCAAAGAGCTCACTTGAGTTTTGTTCTTGAATACAGGCCTAAAACTTAGTCTAAGTAATTTTGAACGAAAATAGCGAAGTCTGAATTAATAACAAAAATAAATAACTATTTTTAGCGTAATAATCAAAATCGGTGCATTGGTGCATTGCTTGCAATGATGAAGATTAGAATCTTTCATCCCCGATTTCACTCCCTAAGAAGTGGAATCTCTTCTTGAAATTAAAATGAAACCAACTTTGAGCTATACTTTTTGAAATGAATTCATCCAAATCAGCCCACATTTGGTGGAGTTGTGCGTGGTTATACTTACATACAAAAAACACGAATTGAGAACCTCCTCTGTTTTCTTCGTCGATTTAGAAATACGAGGTATCGGTCGCCCCGTAAGTTTAGCTCACAATAAATAAGTTTCATAATTTTAGATGGTTTTTTAAATTTTAACTGCCATTACTGAATGACCACGAAATATAATCTGATGTACGCTGATACCGGAATAAAGCACTCCTCACAGTTTTTAATGAAACATCTCTCTATTCTAAAAAAAAGTAACTCGCTCCGCCGCCGCCGCCGCCGCTGCTGCCAAAAGCTTGTCACGCTATCTCCTCCGAAGCCGCTGGGGGTATGGGGTCGAGACCGATACCAATCGATGCAGAATAATGTGGGGAAGAAAGTAAGATATTTCTCATATTCGACGGACTTTAAGTTTTTTTTAAATTTTATTTTTTGTGGAAAAACATGGGCAACGCCCCTAGTATATAAAAAATAACCCCAATTTAATTTAATTTTATCACCGATAAACTTTTATTACTATGCTTGCAACCTGCAAAGATAAGCTAACGGTCCTAATCTTCTTAAAGGTCCGAAAATTGTTGCGATCTTGTAAGATGTCAAACAAAATGTATTATATCTGAACAGTTTACACTCCGACGTTAAGGCACCGGACGTTAATCGCTTGATTTCTAGCTACTTGTTATGTATGTAGTTAGTACCTACATATTTATAAATATGAAGGGTAAGTTGATAATTTGGAATTGTAGATTCGTCTCTAGTTTAGTAGTTCAGGGGATGTAAACCGTTGTGTCCTGAATTTGATTTGCATAAGATCTTAAGTTATATCCAAGTCAAGTAACACATAAGAAATTTTCGATAACAGTTTCAAGATTTACTTGTAACTTATAATACGCGAATTTTAAACTATATTATAACAAGGTGGTAGATTCCTCGTATGCGAGAGGCCGTCTGGGTTGGTACTACCGCTTTGTCTATTTCTACCGCCCAGAAGCAGTGTGTAAGCACTGCTGCGTACCGGTTTGAAGGACACTGAAGCCAGTGAAATTACTGGGCATTATGAGACTTAACTTATAATCTTATCTTAACACATAACATCTTATCATGTCTTGGGGTGACCAGCGCAGTCCAATGTCATGCGGTGTTTTGTAATTCAAAGTTTTGTGTAGTGTTGCTTCTGTTTATGGGCAGGCGTGACGCTTACCATCAGGCGAGCGACCTGCTCGTTTTGTCACTCAAGCTAGTAAAAAAAACAATATTATAAATGCGAAAGTGTGTTTTTTGGTTTGACTTTTCACGTAGCAACGTGGCAAAGGATCGACATTAATAAGCTATCAAATAATTTATGAGCCGGAAAGTGACAGGTTACTTTTTATTCATAAAATATGACGGGGAAAATACCATGCGGACGGAGCAAGCAATACCTAGTGACAAATAAATCGATATCGATATTCTATATGATCGCGTACACAATTTTTACCACAAATTAAATTCAACCCTATTTGCAATAATTGAAGATTAAATTTAAAATAAATGATCGATTCGGCGCCTTAAACAAATGTTTGTGAGACAATACATCATTAAAGTCAACACCGCACTACTGGGAGCCGCCGCGGCCGCGTCAACAATCGCTTCTGAGAATCCACGCAAGGAATCTATGTTTAGCGATACCATCGAATATGGTGAATCTGATGGGATTAGAGAAAGTTGACGGGTAAAATGATGGTAAAAATGGTAGCAATCAGACGCATTCACGCCTGTACTCCCGGAAGCGGTAGGCAGAGGCGTAACTAATACACCCACATTTCGCCGAGCTTATTTCCGTCCCATGAGGTAATAGGGGGCGAGCCTATCGCCATACTGGGCACAAATTCGAGACCCCGGACTGATACTGAGCATTTCGTAATAGAAAAACCCAATATAACTAAATATAAATATCTATAAAACACACACATTCCCATCACAAATCAGTCATCAATAAGAAAGAAAGCCCGGCGAAACAAACTCGGTGGGCTTACTTTACCGCTGGATTCTACGTGGCACGACCCAACCCTCAGAAGATCCAGCTAGGCCAACTCAGTGGTATTTTAATTTAGCGTCAGAGGAAGTGGGACAAAATATTGTTATTTAGCTGAGTTGCTCAAGATTAAACTGGAGATATATCAGCCTATTTCACGTGGGAATTAATCAATTGAAGTACATTGTTGTGGATGTAGCAAAAGTACATCTAAATTGTCAATTATTAATGCCTACAATGTACCAACGTTGTAAATCTATAACATTACCGACATACTCCACAAACAAAGGTAACAACAAAAAATAATCACACATTTTATATCACTTTGAATTTTAAACTCCTAAATCAACAATACCAGTACATAAACTAGACAATTAATTCTCACGGAACTCCAAAATTGGGTCAATATTGACACTAAAGCGTACCAACAAAAAATAGATTTGACATTAAACCTGGCTACTGGAGATTATCTTCAGAAATCACTATAGCACGACAAATATAAGTTGATACTTGGCGACGATCGGAGCGCCTTTAAACTGCTGCTTTTAAAACTGCCAACTTATACTGGTCTGGCTATCAACTCAACCATATTGAGCCGATCTCCGTTGTCATTTGATAAGGTTAGAAAAGCTGATGTCGTGTCGTATCGATTTATGTTGTGCGTTATGAGTGCCAAGTATGCTGTGAAAGGAGGTTCTGAGTTTCTTTTGCATGTCGAAAAATCTATGAAAGTTTCGCTTCAAAATATATGGCCGAGGTTGGGCGTGATGGTTATTTCGACTTATTCATCATAAGCGAAGTGTGGATCATGGATGCACATTTCCATTTCAGGTCCTTGACTACTCGTAGAAATGATGGGACGCTTGTTTCTGATAGCTACTATGGGCAAATTTTTACTATTTGCTCATTCTTTATACATACGCACTCACGCCTACAATCCCCGAAGGTGATATAATAGACAAAGGTTTAACCACTACACCCACATTACCCCGAGCTTCTTTCCATCCTATGATGTGATAGAGGACGAACCTAGCCATTTTTACCCGACCTGGGAAACAAACCCGAGACCTCCTCACAGCAGTCGTACCGCGTACGCATTACAACAGCGCCACCGAGGCATTCTTATTATATAAGTTTCACTTTTCCCACTTCTTTCACCTGCCCTTATCCCACTTACAGTGGGATCGGCGCAACATGCTTTTTAACACATGTTACAGAAAGATTGGCTTGTAGTTTTTACGACCGGCCGCCTGGCTGACGTCAACCCCTCTCTGGTGAAAACACCCAGACCCGAAACATATATTTGTGGATCACACAAACATTCGAATAGGTGCGGGAATCGAACGTGCGCCCTCTCGTTTCACAGCCGGCTACTCGACCACTGCGCCACAAAGACTGTCAAAGTTTCACTCCTTTCACAAGGATTTTTATAATTATTTACCCAGAATTAGATCTATACGTGAACAATGAACGATATTAAACTTTAACTTTCTAAAGCAATTCTTAATAACGATATCAATATGTCAACATATTATCTAAGCCTGTGTATAACAAACGACAGCAATTGCGACAAATGATTTAATAATGCATTATTAAATTACGACATTATGTCTATACACTTTAATTCTAACCCCTTTAGCATTAATGAGCTTATTAATAGAGTCGAAAATTAAGCTTCATTTGGATTTTACTCTCTACATAGTATTTAGGGCGTCGAAAATGTGTGAACATACAAAAACCGTAACTCTCCTTCAAGGAATCGGTAAAATAAACACATAACTTTGCATCATAAATATCAAGAACTACAAAAACATTCGGTCCAATCCAGATCCAAAACAAATATTGGCAAACCACATAATCATTTGTCTCGGGCGAGAATTGAACCTGCGGCCGCTCGCTTCGCAGCTAACTACTCACCCACTGTGTCACTTTTGATTGTAGCCTTGTTTTTTTAAAATTATATAGGTCTCCAAACGAACAAATAGGTCACTTGATGGTAAGTGATCTTCAGCGCCCATGTATGCCCAAAATACCAGAAAAATCATGGGCGTACACGAAAAGGATATTAAGGGATTGGGAAGGGGAGGGAGATTTAGGCCTCTAGATATATCATCATACAAAACAAGCTGTTACTTTGTGTCGTTTTTTTGCGAGACGGTGGTAACAATCCGGACGAGCCGGCCCATTCGTGCTGTAGACAAAACTGTCCACAGCGTGGCTCTACCATTCATAGGAACAGATTTAACATTCATATTAGATACATACATATAATATGAGTACTACTAAGACACATTTATCTTCTTGCAACTAGCACTATCAATGTGCAAAGAGTGTCGCTCTGTGATACAATTAGATAATTTCAAACAACTCTAAGTTTATTATAGTCTAGTATTTATGTATAACATTTAATCCAGCCTCAGTGGCACTGTTGTTATGCGTACGCGGTAAGATTGCTGCGGATGTTTCGGGTTCGATCCCTGAGTCGGGTAAAAGTGATATTGGGTTTTTTCTATTACGAAATACTCAGTATCAGCCCGGAGTCTGGAATTCTGTCTGATATAGCGATATGCTCCCTATCACATCATGAGAAGGAAAGAAGCTCGGTGAAATGTGGGGGTACTGGTTACACCTCTGCCTACCCCTTTGAGGATTATAGGCGTGAGTGTGTATGTATGTATTTAATCCTTGTTTTGTTTTTATCACAAATAGTACAATTATGATAGACTCCAAGAATATTGCTTAAGTTGGCACGTTTTGAGGAGAACATCGGTCGTAAATTCATGTGCCAGATCATACCAAGGCTACGATCCCGCGGACCGGATGGCCCAAAAAGCGTTGGCTTAACGTATTAGAAGAAGATACAGAACATCCATCACGGGAGCATCCTCAGGATGTTCAAGATCGGGCGAAGTGGTAGCATCTAAGTAGGAAGATGTAACCTCGCAAAAGGCCGGGATAACGCCAGGCAGAAGAAGCAGATCACAAATAGTGCGTTTTGTGACTGCATCTGTGCACGTCTTTCATCTTATTTTTAACCGATTTCATTGCAAGTAACTTTGGAGTGTAAGTGAGCCACCAATATCTTATGCAAGCTGCTACTTTAATCCGGGTTTCTTGGACAGTGGTAACGACCCGGACGAGCCAGTCTATTAATGCTTTAAACAAAACTATCCACAGCATTGCTCTACCACTCAAACGACCATCATCAAAAAATTAATTACTCTAAAATTGTGTCTGAATGAAACAAACAATTGCTCCGTCTAATCTAACACACCAACCAATCCGTAATAACAACTGACAAGTTACATTCGAAACGCACAATAGATGTGGTAGGCCGGTCCCCCATCGTGTGATTCATAATTCTTTTAACTAAATAACATTAGTTAGCTTTCTGTACGCAAATCACTCATGACTGCACCGGTTTTATTATACTTCTTTCTGAATGAAATTTGGACGGTAGCTATGAGGGTTCCGTAGGGGAAATAATTGGTCTCTTCTTCCACCTACCTTTATCCCATTCGCAGTGGGGTCGGCGCAACATGCTTTTTAACACATGTTACAGAAAGCTTTGGCTTGTACATAGTTTTTATGACTGGCCGCCTGCCTGACGTTAACTCTCTGGATAAAAAACACCCAGACCCCAAACAAATATTTGGAATTTACTTACTTAACTTATACAACTAGACTAAAGTTTTCTTCACCTATCGTTTGATACTACGTGATACACACTGAATCATTGTAACTAGTGGTCGCGAAGTGATCGAAAGTCGACCAATTATTTAAATTATTTTCTATTACATCAGCTGCGAGATTTGACATTCAGACATTGTTAGTGTGAGTGTAAATAATGATTGTTTTATTATATACATACGCACTCACGCCTGTAATCCCTGAAGGGGTAGGCAGAGGTGTAACAAAAATTCAATTCAGTTTTTAAATTTATAAATAACAATGACTCTCTCGGTGCCGCAGTCCCTATCCCCGGGTCGGGTAAAAGTGGTATTGGGTTTTTCTATTACAAAATGCTCAGTATCAGCCCGGAGTCTAGAATTGTGCCCGGTTTGACGATGGGCTCGCACCCTATCACATCATCTGGCGAAAATAAACTCGGCGAAATGTGGAAGGTACACCTAGTTAGTACTAGTTACAGTAGTAATGAGGGCTTATGTATGTATTTCCAATTAGCTCAAAAATATGAAACATTACATACATTCACGGCTCATTAATGAAAATAGTTGTAATGGTTAAATATCATTGACCGCATGATCTCCAAAAGCTAAGCACAATGGCTCGCGCGGTGATTCTGACAAATCGTTATTGATATATCGTGGCACGACACCCGTTTTGATCCACGCCAATTGTTACTTGTTACTGTACAGTATTCATATTGGACAGATAATTGATTTTCTTACGTGTTTTAGAGAGATTGGGTTATATTTTTCATAATATTCTAAAATTGACTTTTCTAAAATTGACTACTGCGGTGGCGCAGTTGTAACGCGTACGCGGTACGCTAAGGTCTCGGGTTCGATTCCCGTGTCGGATAAAGTTATATTGGGTTTTTCTAACATTAAATGTTTAGTATCAAGCCATATGTCGATAGGCTCGCCACCTATCACATCATGGGATGTAAATAAGGTTAGCGAAATTTGGGTATTCTAGTTACCCCTCTACCTACCCCTTCGGGGATTTCAGGTGTGAGTGCGTATGTATTTTTTCTAGAAATCTGGTATAGACAAAACATATACCGACGATTCTGAAAATGTATCTTTCTTTTTTCCATTCTGCCTAGCTTTATACTTAATGCCTTCCTCCATCATGATTTGACGGTGGATTTGATATTATGCAGGGCGACCCTCCGTCTGACCCCCACAACCCGCAACAAGAACCAAGTTTCGCCATTGCCTCATCCGTCAATCAATAGAGTGTACCACGTGCAGGTGAAGTTGGCTTTGGGACTAAGACGTTGGTGGCCCACTTACACAGTTAAAACGTGTTGTACATACGCACTCACGCCTGTAATCCCCGAAGGGGGTAGGCAGAGGTGTAACCAATCCACCCACATTTCGCCGAGCGTATCTCCGTCCCACGATGTGATAGGGGGCGAGCCTATCGCCATACCGGGCACAAATTCCAGACTCCGGGCTGATACTAAGCATTTCGTAATAGAAAAACCCAATACCACTTGTAACCGACCCGGGGATCAAACCTGAGGCCTCAGCGTCAGCCTCAATCGTAACGCGTACGCATTACAACTGCGCCACCGAGGCAGTCACACAACAACGTGTTGTACAATATGCGAAAAATAACTTGGCCGACCTAAAATTTGTCAGAAGCAGCATCACAGCTATTGTTTTTAAAGAGGATGATGAGAGACATAGATTGCTGGTAAAGTGACCAACTTTAGCTATTTTGCTATATTATATCTTTGATTATGACGCGCACAAGGATCACATCAAATTATTAATTGTATACATAAGAGCTAGTAATAAAATACTACTAATAGGTGGTAGTCATCAACAGTGTAACACGTGCGGTGAGATCAGCGTTGCGCCTTCAGCAGAGTGTACCACGTACAAGTGAGATTGGCTTTGCGCCTCAGATATTGGTGGCACTCTTACGCTACAACAAATTTTTAGAATATTCTAAATGAAAAAGGACATCCAAGGTTCCTAATGAATGTGTTTTGAAATGAATAATATTTAAATTGTTTAAGAAATTGAAGGAGGCCAAAGAGGTGTACAAGGATCGTAGCAAGTGGAAATCCGTTGTCTCTGCCTGCCCCTATGGGAAACAGGCGTGAGTCTATGTATATATGTTGTATATCTAAAAGAAATTATACAGGCAAATACGCTATTATGATATCGCGTCACTCTTTGATCGTTTTCTTTACAGAAGTAAAAATAAATTGGGGAAATGTAGAGTCGTCAGTAACAAAACCTTATTCATTATCATGTTAAAAACGATAAGCCTTATACATAGAATTTTTAATCATCTTTATTCTAACATTCATGATGAAGCGTTATATTAAAAAAACCATTGCAAAATCTTGTAGAGGAAAATAAGTCTGAAAATCATCCAAACAGAAATATTTAGGTTGATTATTGTCGAAATGTCACATAGTACGATAAAATATAAAGTTGCTTGTAAGCGCACCGAGCACAGCCATAATTTCACGACAAAAGGAAAACAAACAAATTTGCAAACGTATAAAATTGAAAGGTACCCGGTCGGGAGATACTATCGCAAATTTCCAATTTCACCATTTTGCGAAGGCGCTACTCTTTTTACTCTTTTCGACGGTCTCTGCGGCCACTCCCATAAATTATAGTTCGGTAGCTCTCTTAAAGGGGTTATTTTTTTATTTTTGTTTAACCCTTTGAAGAATTTATGTCTCCGTTGTTACTTAGTAGCCGGTCAGCCGGTCTGTCGGCGCTGGCTACGCGATGGCTGTAAGATGCCTCCTTAGCCTGTATGCCTGTATGCCTGTATGCCGTGATATAATTTCACTTTTTAATTTCAATGTAAGCTTTATATGATAAGGGTGGAAAGTTGTTGAGCCTTATTTGAATCGAATTCGAAGTTCAAAATTCTTAGTTTATGATTTAGTTTTTTAATAGCCATTTCGTAATGGATTTATGTACAATTAATTTTAAATTGAAAAGTACTGTGGTACAATGGGGAAAAAATTAGGAGTACTAGAATAAAGTTTATAGTTTAATTGCCATTGTGCGCTATTTAATTTAAGCTATTTATGCTATATTGTTAGTTAATAAGCTGAGAATATTAAATCCCAGTATCATTTGCTAGTTGTCATTATTATTTTTATATATGCATGAAAATAGAATTTAAATTACAAACTGGATTAACAAGTTTAAATAATTATATTTAAATAAGAACCATAACAATTTGAATTTCAAAAAAGAACCGTCACGTCCGCGGGGGACAGAGTAAAAACTCGTTGATTGCCATTTAATAATTTAGTGTTGCCATTAGTCAAGTAAAATATTCTCTCAAAACTGAACGCCAGACAAAACGGATTCCTTATGCTGGCAATTGGAATAGTTTTGGTGTTTTTTTCACCTCGTTTTGAGTTCGGATGGCATCCTAACGGTATTCACTGAGAGACATAACTCTGGGACGGACTGCGAACATACTTTTTATATTATTTTCCCGCTGACCTCAGACGGTCGCGATCGATTTTTGGATCTTTTTAATTCGACCGTATTAATATATTTTTGAATGTGTTGACAATAATAATCAAATAATATGGCCTGCGTTAAATAGACAAAAAATAAAAGTCTATTAGATATTTCATACGCACTCACGCCTGTAATCCCCGAAGGTGTAGGCAGAGGTGTAGCCAGTACACCCACATTTCGCGGGGCGTATCTCCGTCCCACGATGTGATAGGGGGCGAGCCTATCGCCATACCGGGCACAAATTCCAGACTCCGGGCTGATACTGAGCATTTCGTAATAGAAAAACCCAATACCACTTTACCCGACCCGGGGATCGAACCCGAGACCTCAGCGTTAGCCTCAATTGTAACGCGTACGCATTACAACTGCGCCACCGAGGCAGTCTATTAGATATTTCAATTACTAATTAAATGAAATTTTATGTTACTCAAACTTCAATAGTCAAAGGAACAATCGTCTGATAACAGCTCAGAGTAGGAGTCTAGTAATGTGTTAAAAATCAACATCAGTTGTAACTGATAAACAAATATATACACATTAAATAAGCTCACGCCCTTATCCCCGAAAGGGTAAGCAAGAGTGCAACTAGTGCACCAACGTTAAGCCAAGTTTAGTTTCGTTCCATAACGTGATAGAGGTGACCCCAACGCCATACCGAACACTAATTCTATTCGACAATTTATGCGTGATTTTTCGAATAGAAAATTCAAAATTCTGTTCTGGAAATTGAACCCACGACCTCTCTGTCTTAGTATGCTGCTTCTACACCAGTGAGGCGACATGTGATAACTTGTAAGTAATGAAGTTTACTTAAAACATAATTACAGATTACTTTACGATGCAAAATTATGTCAAGAAATATGGATCATAACCGGATTTGTATTTACAGCCTTGAATTTTATTGTTTCCGAATGTTAATATGCTATTCAGGGAATGCTACTGATAAAAAGCTGCGTCGCCCTTTAAAGGATGCTGTTACAAACATTATCTCACATATCTACAAAACAATTCATATTTATGATATTTTATCAAGCACACAACATTATAATGCCGTCAATAAAAATTTTAATTAACCGCCGTATATCGTGGAGTCTGCTGTTTTATTAATTAACTATCTTATGCAATTTTAAAACGAACTTTTGTCGCCGCGTGCAGATTATGACAAAAAGTCACTATGGCGACTCTAATTGCGTTCAACGCCGACCAAAATTAAAAAGAAAACTCGCAAGGCAAGAATCCCGCCTATTTTTAAAAATGGAACCCGATGATGATTCGCCTAATTAATAAACCAATCACGTACAGTCGAGACGCGGCGTCGAGGCGCGGCGGACGTGCGGGAGCGGGGGATGAACGCTCGGAAATTCGAATATTTTTTCTGCACACAAACCACGACAATGTTACTTGTAATTGCCTTGACGAACGATAGTATCGAATTTTGAAACGCAACTGTATGTGACTTATTACATTTACAACTAGAAATTAGCGCTTCAGATGGTATAGATTTCACCGGCCATTAATCACCGGGAATTAGCTTCGCGCGAGATCTTATCGTGTTCTTTCTTTATACCAACTAGTTACACGGGCGTTACAAAAAACTAGTCAGTAGTTAATCTTGTCAAATCAATATGAGATGTATAAAATTAATACTCCGATCGAGTTCCGAGAACGGCTGCGGCGTTGCAAGAACATCGTGGCTATATGACACAGCATTATTCCTTTTCGACCGTACTTTTATAAGGCGACCAATATCGTACACCGAAAAATTACTAGAAAAGAAATCTTATAGATATCTGCGACTTTTGCATAAAAAAATCATTTATCAAATTAATGCACTCCCTGTTGTGTCTTTGCTCGGCGTGATTATAAAAAACTAGTTGAATAATATATAGGAAGGTTGGCAACATTGGCCCGAGGAAGCCCGACGCAACGCGAAAAAGGGCGAAGATTAGCGAGCGCGCGCTTTTTGTTTGCATCAATCGATGCGCTCGCGCATTCGCACGATGAATAATTCAAAAATTGACATGAAATGGCGTATGGCTCTTTTTTTAAATGAAAGGTGCCCGATTGAGGACTGTAACCGCCTGACGAATTCATTGGCCAACGGGTTTTTGCATTCCGTAATTACTGTATTTACAAGCATATTGTGGATTACGAAAGTATTCACCAGATTCCCATGAGTTTTTCTCAGTAAACCTTATAAGAGTCTTAATATGTTCATTTACATCACTCAGGGAATGCAGCCATAACGCCGATATTTTTACGACTCAATATATACACATAAGCAAAAGACCCTTTTTCTGGCAATAAAACTTTATTTTAATAAAGTTACTTTTAACATTTATCCGACATGTATGACCACTATAAAATACATTAATTATACCACTACACAAAGAATTAGCAAAACTTTGCCAATTGAACCGAATATCTAGTCACCGATATTTCTAACTGAGTGAGGTTTCCAGAGGCCCAAACTCTACCACTTTCCCAAGCCTTATTCCTTTTCCTCAAGGTCGGCAACACATTTATGATCAGGGAGCATCGGGTGGTTAACACTTGCTCGATTCTGGCCTTTATACTATAAAAAATGTAAGAAGGCTTTAAGAAAATATAAACAATATTTTTAAATTATTAATAATATGCGTGTTTAAATACCTAAATTAGGTCATACTTCATGTATATTATTGTCTCTCAAGGTTATTATAGTCTATAACCCTCTGGCCACGAGCAAGCCGTACTCCATAAACGATTTATCGCTAAACCGCAAATAAAATTTTATTTTGCACGATGGAAAATATCAGATAGAGTGTTGCTAACATAAATTATTCAATGAAATTAGTAGAACTATATATTTTTATTTTATATTTTTAGACTATATCTGTCTCTACATATGAAATTTCACTTTATTGTGGGTGGTTTGATTTACTAAATTTAATCTGTCAGATTATAATATTTATAGGGGTAAATTATAAAATGACTGAGGCTGTATCTTAAATTGCAACTAAAATTAAAAAAATAAATAGATAAAACCTCGCTAATTAGAAAACACACATGACTTAGTTAATAAATGTATAACTTACTTATTCTAACGAACTCACCTAACCTGTTGAAACGCTTTTGCATGTCTTAATTCCATTCAAATATATTATAGTTTAATAAATAAATACATTCCTATTACGTATGACAAATCCTTTACTTGTTTTTAATTCCTTTTATTAGTTCCTCTAATTGTATTTGTAACTGGCTGTCCCTCGCGGTTTTACCGCAGGCATATTACTGCCCTGCTCCCATGGGTCATGATGTGATATATATAAAACCTTCCGGAATAAATTCTCTAAATGATAGTGAAAACGTCATACAAATACTTTGCATACTTTAGGAGATATAAGCGGACAAACAGACAAACAGACGCAGATAGCGACTTTGTTTTACACTATGTATTGATGATTAAGTTATAGTGTGACGTTGTAACAGCAACGGAAAACATCATGAGGAAACCCGCGCGTCACCGGAATAATAATATCATTAATTCAATATCCATCTTTATGAACTGGGATTTTAATATTTCAATATACGAGAGAGGTAGATAATAAAAAGGTATGATGGCTGTTTGTGCATTCTCTACTTTTTTGGTTTAAACAATATCGGAACGCTAGCAATTCTTTTGTCATAAAACCTTCATTGATCTAGTTTAAGTGCACTTAGCCTGAGGAGTCGGGCAATTCGGGTTCAAGTTTTTTCAACAATTGACACATGAGTTATATCATAAATTCGGCGAAACTTGGGTGTAGTCGCACCACTGCCTGTCCCTTCAGGGCTACAGCATGAGCTTATGTATGTATAAAATCCATAAAAAGATAAAATAGTACAACAAATAAGTGCTAAAGAAGCAAAAAAAGATGGATTGCACATGAGAGGTTTGAATAATCAAAATCAATAAAAAATACAAAGAACAACAGAAAGCTATAGATACATCCAACAACCACCAGATACAAACAAAGCATCACGTAAAAACATAATAATTAATTCCTATAATGCTGTTAATGATGCATTGGACGCTTGATTCCATTTCCAAGTATAAATGATGTTAAGAATTCGCTCGGCCGTACGTTGGGGCCAACTCGGCTTTTGGACAAATGGCTTCATTTCACCACGGGGCATGGGCGACGCCGCGAGTTTTGGTTATGACAGGTTTTTACTTACCACCATGATATCATTATCGTAACTGATTGAGGTGATGACAGGTCGATTATATTGTACAACGAAATATGTGTCGCGTAGAGTATCATTCGTTTGAATTTCTATAAAAATATATACGCTGTATTTCGCTTTATATTTTATTATTTAAAAGTCTTTCTATTATTTATTTTACGTTTGATATTTGAGCGTAACGTCATAAAACTAAATAAACTATTAAAATAACAATTAGAAAACAAAACAATTTCGCGTGTGAAATACTAATGGTTTGAGAAATTGTAAAAACGTTCGTAAGAAGTTCATATGCCTAATTTAACTTTTTTCGCACTTTAGTACTCGTCCTTACGTTTACAATTAATATTTTGGTGCAATCCTTGTTAACGACATAATTTCAGATATAATACGTCAAAATAATTTAACTAAAGTTAGTCACTTTACAAGTCTCTCTTAAACCTCTCTGAAAATAATAACTGCGATACTGCTTGTGGCTTTAGGTCCGTCAAGTTACTTTTCAATTGTACAACACATTTTAACGATGTAAGTCCACTAACATCTTAGGCCCAAAGACAACCTCACTTGCACCTGGTACACTCTACGTCATTGGTCAGACGGCAGGCCACCCCATATACCAAATACCTACTGTCAAATCTATGGTGTGAGAAGACGGAGAGTCAACGGTCTTACTACTGAGAATCCTCAAGATCCGGAGAAGTGGAGGCGTTTTAGGGGGAAGGCGAACTCTTGCACTAGCCGGGATAACGCCAGGTATAAAGAAAGGTTTTAACAACCAATAAAGTAAAGCAAACTCACTTGTAAGATGAGAACGCCATGTTCGAGTCGACACAAGATTGGTCGTCCACCGCCCCGCCGGTCGTCAGCATGAGGGTGTTCATCCGGTTACGAGACTCACGAGCGAGAAGTCAACGTCAACGTTGGCGTCAATGCGTCAGCGTCACGCTATGTGGCATCTTACGTCAGACACGATGCGGTTGACACGCCATCACTGGAAGTGTAAAATGGATTTTTAATGAGGAAAAGCTAGCATTAATATTATTAGAGATAATATTCATTATTCCTGAAAAACTATTTACTGCTAATTTCTACACTTGGGGATTCCGACGTGTAGCTGTAAGCAGAAGCCATATTATCTTTAGTACCTATGCACAATTAAGTGCTTAGACAGTCTTCGTACACACATACGGACTCACGCCTGTAATCCCCGAAGGGGTAGGCAGAGGTGGAACTAGTACACCTACATTTCGCCAAGCTTATCTCCGTCCCATGATGTGAGGGGCGAGCCTGTTGCCATACGAGGCACAATTCCAGACTTCGAGCCGATTTTGTAATAGAAAAACCCAATATCACTTTTACCCAACCCGGGGATCGAACCTGAGATCAGCGTCAGCCTCAGTCGGAATGCGGCCACCTAGGCTGTCGTTTTTTAGAAATACTTCATAAGTCTCATAACCTTCCAATATCGTTTTCCTGTCTTTAGTTATTAAAAAAGTGAAAGAAAAAGTAGTATTTTCCTATTTAATAGGTATAAGATCATAACAGACTCTTACAAATCAAAAGTTATAAAGCAATTGTATTTACAACTTTTATTTACGATATATCCGTACGAAAATAAAAACATTTCTAATCTTAACACATCGACCGCTGGTCTGTCCTGTATCAGATTTGTGAGATAGCCCGTGTTTGTACCGGCGGAACCGGCCTGGCCGCCATATTGAATCTGATTGACAGCTGTCAATGTCGGCGGCACCGCGACGCGTCGTCGCCGCGCCTGCTCACTACGCTACCAACGCGCACTTCTAATTCCATTTAAAAATAAAACGTTCTTTTTTCAATCCACTGGCTATGTCTTAGGTATTTGAGACAAAATACAAAACTAATTATACTTATATATTTATTTTTTTAGTTGTTTCCTTACTTGAACATTTTAGATGTTTTATAGAATAAAACAGAAATGACAATATACATTTGCATATCAGAAATGTATTTTAGAATACTCTTTCACCCGTTACACCTACACGTAGGTACCTATCTAATGTTAGGTTCTTGTTTGTCATGATTCATGTCATTTCATGATCTATTATTTATTTTATATTAATCATTTAGGTAGGTACATTCTGCCAGTACTTTTAAATAATTCTTTTTTATTGTTCAACTATATTTTAACATAGTATATTTAAAAAAGGAGGAGGTTCTCAAATCGGCGCGTAGTGATTTTTGTATAATACGCGATATATATGTGTTAAATGTTGATGGATTTTGATGATATTTTTTGTAGTCCATAGGGTGTACCTCAAGGGCATTCGCATATTATACCCAAATTAGCGTAATTTGTAATTTTATAATTACCACCGTTCCGTTTTTAGCCGCTTTATCAAGTATTTAATTGCAATATTCATACTAAAATGTATTAATTCGAGAACTTTACAACTGACTGTCCTTTTTTTCTCAACTATTTTCGTTAAAGGAAATTAAATATACAGCCACCCAAGGCTGTACAAATGAATGTCCTTAATACAAGAATATTAAAAATCGCTTCTACAGATTTACATCGATACTAACCTCAAGTAATAAGGAAAACCGCCAAATAATTCATCACAGTATGACATTTGACAATAACTCTCGGTTTACGTCGACCGTGGTCCGTGACGTCACATTTCACAAGTTATGCTTGAGAGCCGCACGTAATGAACGCAAAACGTTTCCTTATTTTAGAAATATTATAATGTTCTATGACATGGTAACGTAAATAATGTTTTTACTATATAAATATACTCAACAGTCACACAAATAGTCCTGACCCCATAAGGAACTACGAGAGACTTGCGGTCCCACAAGACCCTGACCCGAAACAAACATTTGTGGGTCAAACAAGCATTTGTGTCGGTGCGGGAATCGAACTCACGACCTCTCGCTTCGCAGCCGGCTTCTCCCCTACTGCGCCACGGAGGCTATTTATATGTATAGGTACTGACTGGTAAAAATCTAATACATCATTTAGAAAATTTTATGCGGTAGTGCCACGCTGTAGATAGTTTTTGTCTTCAGCATGAATGGGCCGGGTCAACCGGGTTGTTACCACTGACTCAGAGAAAATCGGTGGGAAGTAGCAGCTTCTTACGTTTCGTACGGTGTCCAGCTATCCGAAGGCCCAAATTCCCTTCCCCTTCCCTTAATCATACATTTCCTTGGTCGGCAACGCGTCCATGATTATTCAGATATTGTGAATGTTGATGGTCGGTGGCGATCACTTACCATCAAGTGACTCACTTACTCGTTTGCCGACCACTGCCATAAAAAATCAGTTCAAACATAGCCAAGGACCATATAAAACTAACTTTTAAACAAAAAATCGTACAAATCAGTCCATTCATTCAGTCGCTACGATTCTAGACGGATAGACAGACAGACAAAGGATTTCAATTTATAACGCCCCCCTTTTTTAAAGCAGGCTTAAAATATTGTAGAGTACTACGATTTAAATGCAGTGTCTCCCGAAAGAGGTTGACGTAAAACGTAGGCTGGTCGAAAAACTCCAAGCCAAATCTTTCTGTAACATGTGTTAAAGATAGGAAAGATAGACGGCTGGCGTATACTGGCGGTAAAATTTTGACGTATTTTATCGAAGCAAACGACTTATCGACAGAATACTATTTTATCGACATATTTAGTAAGCAAATCTTTTTGAGTGGTAGAGGCACGCTGTAGACACTTTTGTCTACAGCATGAATGGGCCGGCTCGTCCGGGATTGTTACCACTGTGTCACATAAACCGTACGGTGAGTGAGATATCCGGAGGCCCAAATCCCATCCCCTTCCCATTCCCTTAATTATCCCTTGCCTTTAATGTCGGCAACGCACCCATAATTCTTTTGGTATTGTGGGCGTACATGGGCGGTGGAGATAATTTACCTGATGGTAACTCACTGGCTCGTTTGCCGGCCTATGCTATAAAAAAACTTTCAATAGACAGATTATTGGGAACGGCAATAAGCGATAGTGTGACACCTTTTGGATACGGAGGTCTAAAATAGCACACATTCTACAATAAAAGCTATACTCGCAACGCTATAGCTTATATCTCACGGGTAACCGACATTAATCTAATCTATAATATTTGGACACGGTACTAGATCGCGTCGCATTAATTTTTCATCACCTCTCATTGGATAACATCTCGCTGTCACACTGTCGATCCGTATCTAAGCTACGTACGTGTTTGTACCGGTGTTACCAATTAAATTATTTATGTTTTTTGTGCTGTGACTCGGATGATTCAGTGTTGCCAACGTAACCTTCTAGAAGGTTTTTATATAATTTAGTAACTTTTTAATATTTTTCAAAGTGAATACCCGACGAATTATAGATGCATTGCCAACCTATGAAAACAAGGTGGTAGTCCCTCGTATGCAAGAGGCCGTCTGAGTTGGTACCTCCGCTTTTTCTATTTCTGCCGCCAAGCAGCATCTGTTGTATTCAGGTATGAAGGACATTGAAGCCAGTGAAATTACTGGGCATTATGAGATGTTATCTTATGTTTCGGGGTGACGGGCGCAGTCCAATGCCATGCAGTGCTTTGTAGTTCAAAGTTCTGTGTGATTTTGCTTCTGTTTATGGGCAGGCCTGACGCTTACCATCAGGCGAGCGACCTGCTTGTTTCGTCACTCAAGGTAATAAAAAAAAGAATGGTAAATGGGGAGATTTAGGTCTCCGGATATCTCACTCGTCGTACATAACGCAACAGCAAGCTGCCACTCCACACCGAGACAATGGTACTAACCCGGTCGTGACGGCCCATTCATACTGTAGACAAAACTATCTGCAGCGTGACTCTACCACTACCACTTTTTCTACCTCTACGGCTACACAGGAGTGATCATAATGATAAAGTAAGATAAAGTTTTTCATGTTATAATAAAATTGTTTATTACCTTTTTTTCGTTTTGAATTTGATATCATATTGTAGTTAACTTTTTATTACAGAAATTAAAGTGACTTTTCGCATGTGAAGTATATTTTAAGATCTTTCATCTTATAATAATTCATTCACGGATTTCCATTTGCTACGATCCTTGAATACCTCTTTGGCCTCCTTTCATGAATTTTTCCATATATGTACGTTGGTTTTAATTATTATTAAGGGATGTTTTTAACTTTTCCCATGTTAGATGTTTACTTAGTCGCCAAATCCATCCGCAACCTTCTAACACGGCATTTGTATATTAAATTAATAATATTTAAATCTGTCAAATGTTATAAATATGTTAACAAATAAAAGTAACTAGAAAGTTACAATGTTATTTTACGCAAATTTATTGATTCTGTACTTTTATAAAAACTATATACATACGCACTCACGCCTGTAATCCCTGAAAGGGTAGGTAGAGGTGTAACCAGTACAACCACATTTCGCCGAGCGTATCTTCGTCCCATTATGTGGTAGGTGCGAGCATATCGACATACCAGGCACAATTCCAAACACCAGGCTAATACTAAGCATATCATAATAGAAAAACCCAATATCACTTTTACCCAATCCGGGGATCGAATCGGAGACCTCAGCGTCAGCCTCAGTCGTAACGCGTATGCATTACAACTGCGCCAGTGAGGCAGTGTATATAAACTATAATAATCGATATTCAATCAAAACCACGAATGGTAATATTAAGGGTGGTTAATGATTTTTTTATGACAGAGGACGGCAACCGAGTAAGTTCGTCATCCGATGGGAAGTGATCTCCACCACCCATAAACATTCACATTAATAAATATAAATAAAAAAATAAATACACCCAACAGTCACACACATAGTCCTGACCCACACTAGGTAAACCTGTGTCGTGGGTATAAAGAACTACGAGGGACTTGCGGTCCCACAACACCCAGACCCGAAACAAATAATTGTGGGATCACACAAACATTTGTCTCAGTGCGGGAATCGAACCTACGGCCTCTCGCTTCGCAGCCGGCTACTCGCCCGCTGCGCCACGGAGGCTGTCAGCAACTGGCCATTAGATATTATAGTGATAGTTTAATATTGTTTTTTTTTTTGATTAAAACATTTATTGCAACGCGCCGCATTAAGACAGTGTATCTAGAACGTTCACTACATAAGTTGCATTAACTCTTTGTAATTTACTTATTCATTTAACCCTGAGTACCCTATTCATAAGGGGTAAGATTATTTTTATATAATTATGTAAGTCCCGTGGTTAGTCAGTGTAAATTCCGTAATGGAAGCCGGCGTGACTGTGGTGATCGTTTGAAAGATGTAACCATCTCTTAGGTCGGTTAGGTGCAGTGTAGTCATTATAATTACATACACACTCACGCCTGTAATCCCCAAAGGGGTAGGCGGAGGTGTAAGTAGTACATCCACATTTCGCCGAGCGTATCTCCATCCCATGATGTGATAGGGGGCGAGCCTATCGCCATACCGGGCACAATTCCAGACTCCGCGCACATACTGAGCAATTCGTAATAGAAAAACTCAATATCACTGTAACCCGGCCCGGGGATAAAATCCGAGACCGTAATGCGTACGCATTACAACAGCGCCAGTCAATATGCCAGGATAAAAAAGTTGACACAATATGGTGACAGTAATTTTTACAATTTAAATGATTTTCTCACATGTTTTCTTTTAAGTTTGTTCAACCGACATTGAAGGCAAGTTAATGTGTATTTAAATAGAGGTCCCCGGGTCGCATACATTACGATTCCTTGCTTTTACATAAACTGACGTTTACAAAACAAAATTCAAAAATATAAACGTCCGTTAACGCTGTTTGTAAAAAAAGTGAATGAGACTGCAATTTTTGGTGGTCTTTAAAACATATGTGGTAACTTATACAGCTGATATATCTAATAAATGATGTTATTAATAAGTATTTTTAAATAAATCGTCTCTAAAAAAGTTATAATTATTTATTTCTCTTTACATTATTTATTTTATATACGCAACTCTTCGAACTAAACTATGTATTTGAATCAATTATTTCTTTTATGTTTTTTTTTTATATTGGGCTTAAAACGTAATGGCATTTTTTTTAGTTGCATAAATAATTTGAAAGTATTTTCTACGGCGATGAAAAAAGTACTTTATGAAGGGCAATAGGTGCAACAATTCATTTATTATTAAGTTGTATAAATGATTAAGAAATAGGTAGTAGGTACCCAATTAGAAATATTATAAAAATGTATTAAACGAAAATGTTCTAATAAAATAAATCATAATAAAAATAACATACATACATACATAATCTACAATCGTGTAATATTTATTTGCTTATTACTTTATACGTAAAGTCCATAAACGTTAAGCCAAAACTGAATGAATTAACTAACTAAATGACTTTACAATAAATACTTAAACAAAATTCTTTGGCGAACGTATTAAAGCATTTTGCCATTATATTTTTTTAAAAATAAATATTGAATAAAGACGGACTATTTTTTTTTTTAGATAGTTCTGTTTAGTAGGTAAACAATTAATACCTATACTTCACTGTATGAAAAACATCTAATAATATATTAACGAGACATTGACGTACAAGAATATCAAGTGTATTAATTTATTTAATTTTATATTGCCTTGAGGCCGACGGTTCTTTCTACATTAAACTTCGTCAGAGCTTTAACCCCAAAGCAGCTGAAAGGTCTACAAACTATTTCCAAAATGTAATTCGAGGAATAAAGTATAATGTAACTGTTTTTATATATTCATTTTATTATATTTATAGACCTAAAAATATATTATTTATTATTACTTTATAAAAACTGTATCCTTCAAAATAATGAGGCAAATTGATACCTTTTTATATCAGCACATATATTTATCAATGAATATAGATTTAATCAGTCGCATAGTTGGTTTTCTGGATTTATGATCCACGTGTACTTACAATACCTTATTAAGTAGAAAAAATACGTTAATTAGATTTTAACAAGATACTGTAATAAAATATAGCCATTAATATTTTATGTTCCTAAACGAAAGAAATAAAATCGTTTTATTGCTCTTTCGTGCGTAGACATAGAAGAAAAATATGGATTAAGTTGAACAAATGTAGGTACTTAATTTACCCAATTTAAGTACAATTAAATTGATAAGTACTATCGAATCTTTTAGAATTATAAGTTTAATAACAAAACCAATTGGAATTTAAAGAATCTTCTTCAAAATTTACTTATATTTTTCCGCAGTTATGTATTAATTTTTGTATTAGATTTTTTATTATTAATGTAATACACCTTTATGACGTTCTTTCTTACTAATTTTATTCTCAGAATCCACATCATTGTGATCGTAAAACAAATTTAATGATATAAAACACTATCATATACGGCGATGTAATACGTGCCTATGATAGTAATAGCCTCACCACCTATCACGATAGGGCCAGGGATGAAAAATTGCGAAAATTCTATTTCATTGTTTAAATATTTAATTAGAATATAACGTATAACGCAAAAGAAATATATCGGAGAAGTTCTTTTTTTGATGTAAGCAAATATAACATGTTTTTTAAATTAAATGCTATACATTGCATGACAAAATTCGGAATTCAAAATAGTAATTTCGCACACATCATTTACGTTTCATTTCACCCAAACGTGATGAATATAAATAGAATGTATATAAAACAGATAATATATAACAATTCAAATACCTACGCATATACGCACCTTTTCAAAAACGGAATAATTGTTGATAGACTAAAAATCATCCACCATAAAGTATAGAACACTGTGTAAACTTTGAACTGGCCACTATTTTCACATTTCACGTGTTTACTTCACTGTCACTAGCGTTTTGGGTTCGTAATGTGCGGAAAGTGCGCGTACAGTACCGCGCCGACGGGAGAGCACGAACGACTGCCGGCGCACGCGCAGCCCGGTGACGGCTCGCGATCAGTGCTCCAGTTGGCAACATTTTCACGTGATGTCTATGAAAAAGCACAGACATTTTTATATAAATGTTATGGTTTATTTCGTCTATGTATAATGGTCCAGATGTTTTCAAAATCAACTGTGTAAAAAAGAGAGCAAAACAAGTTTTTTTTGTCAAGTATCAGTTATAAATCAGAACAAGCCAAAATCATACAAATGGAAAATCTTTACTTTGTAAGGATACAACTAGACCGATAAAATATTATAGGGATGTACCTACCATTCAACAAAAAGTTCCTAAATTTAAGAGTTCATTTAAATGAAGCTCTACATTAAAGTTATCTCATATTCATACCAAAGCTCGACACTTCCATAATATATAAATGATATATACGTATACATAATGTTTTACATTATATCTATTAATTTCGAACAACTATATAAAACAGTTATACAATTAAAAGTAATTGTTTATTTGTAATACAGCGCCGCATAAATAAATCTTACATGTTCTAACTCTATTTTTTTATCCGTTCTAAACGTTTATTATCATATTTCGCGATATCATTCTCATTTTCCACAAATTATAACCAAATGTTTATAACTCCACACAAAACCTGTTGAGTCAGCGATCACAAACAGTAATTTTGTGGTATGTTGAAAAGTATAGTCACCTTTTTCCTACCTTCCTGACAATATCATGAGTTAGACAGAAATGGCACTATTTCATCATTCCCGCCACGTAGACCTTGATTACTTCACATATTTTAAAAAGGTCTCAACTGTACCCATTCCAGCATAAGCGATATTGAGTTTTGGACTTTGGACTTAAGATACATTTTCAATTACATTTATCTCCAATTTCACATTTTAAAGTAAACAGGCTGTTTTACGTATGCAAATTTTGGGAATGGAATTCATGCATTTAAATATACAATAATTGACTAATATTGTCGTATATACAATCATAAAGCATCGTTAACCTCCATTTAAAAAAATATATAAAATAAATTTCGTTAAGATGCGCAGGCGCAAGTGGACAGTGGACACGTTTGATTAGCTCCGTACTGCATAAGTTACGTCGGTCTCACTTACTCATGTGTTTAAACAGCCTGTTAGAATAGGACGTCGACTCTTCGCATCTCTGGACCGAATAGACGGGGCTTTAGCGGGCTCTTCCCAAAGATCGGTACATTTGGTAGGTAGTAGCAAATTGTCGGATACATAGCGGGTTTTTTTTATTTACCTTGTGTACTCATCTAGATTTAATTACCAGTTTATTTATAGGTTTTTTATTATCAATTTATGTTTGTTTTTATGCTTGTATTTATTCAGAGCAGTTGCAATGAATAATAAACAGTTGATATTTATATGCTCTGCAATTTACATAACATAACATCACGGCTGTATTCCCGACGGGTCATGTAGAGATGAAACAATACTTCACTTCAACAACGGTAGGTTCCGTCCCATGTGATAGACTATCGCTATACTTGGAAGCTTACTAGGTACCACCGCTTTGTTTATTTCCGCCGCGAATCAGAAAGTATAGTGTATGTACAGTGGTAGAGCCACGCTGTAATTTTATCTACAGCATGAATGGGTCGGGCCGGCTCGTCTGAGACGTTACTAGGCAGTCGGCCGGCCGTAAAAAACTCCAACCAATTCTTTCTGTGACATGTTTTAAACAGCATGTTGCGCCGGGCAGGTGGAAGAGAAAGGAGGATGTGGTAGAGATGCAATTGTTAGTGCCGGCAACTGGACTATTGGCGCAGTTAAAATGTGCATGCCTATATTCAATGCTTTATTATGAGAACGTCAAAACCGACCAGACAGCCCCATTTACACGAAGAGTTGCTTGTAGGACAGACGCGATCATATAACAGAAAATATTATTCTTTGTGATGACTGACCCGGTGGCACAGTTGTAATGCGTCCACGGTAAGACTGCTGTGCTGAGGTCTCGGGTTCGATCCTCAAAATGCTTAGTATCAGCTCGGAGTCTGGAATAGTATCCGGTATGGCGATAGGCTCGCCCCTATCACATCATGGGATGAAAATAAGCTCGACGAAATGCGAGTCCCTACTACCTACTCCATCGAGAATTAGCGGGCATGAATGCATATTATATTTATTATTCTTTTTCCCAGTCGCGTAAATAATTGTTGCGCTTTAAACTCATAAACTCCTTCCTTAAAGTAGGTTAAAAACGCTTTGTAAGGTTATTACATACAAAATCACTCACGTATGTAATCCCCGAAGGGGTAGGCAGAGGTGTAACCAGTACACCCAATTTTCGCCGAGCCTACCTCCGTCCCATGATGTGACAGGAGGCGAGCTTATTGCCATACCGGACTCAAATTCCAGACTCCGGGCTGATACTGAGCATTTCGTAATAAAAAAACCCAGTATCACTTTTACCCGACCCCGGGGATCGAACCCGAGAGCCGTCAGCCTCAGTCGCAACGCATACACATTACAACTGCGCTACCGAGGCAGTCTATTGTAAGGTTATTGTTGTATATATTTTGTTATAAAATTTAATGAGAGTGAATGAGGCCAAAGAGTTATGCAAGGATCGTAGCAAGTGGAGATCCGTTGTCTCTGCCTACCCCTATGGGAAACAGGCGTGAGTCTATGTATGTATGTATTTTGTTATAGCAGAAACTGTCAAACGTGTCACCTGTAGCGAAGTGATGTCCACCGCCCATGAATATCGGAATCAAGGATTTGTTGCCGGACATATAGAACAGAGATATGTGTGTCTAAAAGTGTCTACAGCGTGGCTCTACCACTCATGTTTGGACATCTACCTTCTGTAAGTAGTTATTCTAAGATTACAAATATGTATATGGGTTTTAAATAAAGTAAAATGTTTATGTCAAATGGTTTGATGGCGTTCCCGTGAGTTGTGACGAGTGTGAAAACTGTGGGGTGCACGCCCCAGATAACATCTTGATTGTGTCGGCAACGATGTCTCGTTGGTACGCTAGCAACACATTTTGGATATCAGAAATACTTACCATAAAAAATCTTATTTCTTAGAGCCGCGCTGTATAGTTTTGTTTACAGCATGAATGGGCTGGCTCGACTGGGTCTGACAGAAAACCGACGTAAAATAGCAGATTGCTGCTGCATTTTGTACGGTGACTAAGATATCCGGATGCCCAAATTCCCCTCCCCTTTTTAATAGCATAGGCCGGCAAACGATCAAGTGGTTCTGGTAATAAGTAATCTCCACGGGTTATGAACATCCACAAACTGGAAGGATAATAAATGCGTTGCCAACTAAGAAAAGGGACAATTAAGGGATTAGTAAAAGGAGGGGGAATCGGGGTCTTCAGATATCTCACACACCGTATGAAATGCAATAGGTAGTTGCTACCTCAGGTCGGTTTTCTGTGTTTTGCTTTTTGGTGTTAAATCACAAACATAGTACGTAAGCTCGCGCTTCTATCCTCGAAGGGGTAAGCAGGGATGGAACTACTACACTCACAGTGGGCCAAGCTCATTTCTTTAAATTATGATAGATGTTAGTTAGGCTTGCCACCTACCACCATGTTGGACACAAGTTCCGTCTGACGTCTTCCCACAGGGGTTGACGTCAGGCAGGCGGCCGGTCGAAATAACTACAAGCCAAATCTTTCTGTAACATGAGTTAAAAAACATGTTGTACCGACCCCGCTGCGAGTGGGATAGGGACAGGTGGAAAAATAAGAAGCTCAGCGGGCAGTGGAGTAAAAGTAAGTAAGGGCCTAGGTGTTTATGTACCGAATATATCAAAATCTAGACATCCTAAAATAAATAAAATTATAATTAATACACCCAACAGTCACACACATAGTCATGATCCCACACTAGGTTAACCTGTATCGTGGGTAACAGATACTACGAGGGACTTGCGGTCCCACAACACCCACAACCGAAACAAACATTTGTGGATCACACAGACATTTGTCTCGGTGCGCGAATCGAACTCACAGTCTATCGCTGTCAAATTCACACTATTTAATCACTCAGTTTAAGGATCGATAGCATCAATATTAATTATTTACATTATCTCTGCACGTCTAGTAACGGTTATTCGTATCAACCGTTTATCTTTTAGTGTTGTCCAATGTTAAAAGTCGAATATCGACATGTTACTCATTCCATAAAAAGAAAATGCTTTATCTATTTCCTAGCAATGCACTCGAATTTTGTACAACGATACGTGAAATAGTAATATCGTATGCTATACGTTGCTTAAATTTGACCACACGTTTCTGTCACACGTTGTTTAATAAATACAAGGATGGTATAAATATAGCGGTTTGCCTCTATCCAAGATGTCACGCATGCGTGTAGTACGCACAAATGCTCGCGCATGTTTCGGCGCGTCGTGAAAGTGGAAAATCACTATAATCATCGAGCATAGAGCGCTTGGTGAACACTACCACATAACTTTATTTACATCAATATTATGCCTTCACACGAGGTTAGAAGGAAATGGCTTCTGATGTTTCGGGTACAAAAATAAGGTACCCTTCCGGTAGCAAAATAATTAGGTACCTTCCTATCAGCGAAAACGCATAAGCTATGAATCACTCAAAAGCCCATATACACAACATAAGCTCACGGCTGTATGATTAAGTGGATAATCAAAGTTACAACTATTGCACCCACCCACCCGCTCGAATCTCTCATATTATTATATTTTGTAACTCTTACCTTGTATTATCTCCTGGTATCTAGCATTAAAATGCTGGATCAAATACGAGCTATCGCAAAGTTTCAAAATTCGATGCTTCGCTTTTTCTCCGCAATACTGGCCCAGTGATATAGCTAAGGTTTACAATAAAATGTTTATTACAGTTCAAACACCTCACAGTAATGATGATTTGACGTAATTAAAGCGAAAGGAAGAACGGTTGTATCGGGCCGGATCGAGAAAGCAACAGTGTGACAATTTCACGGGTCCGGGCTGCACGCGCGCTCAATGAACTTACTGCTTGAAGCGACGGTATACCGATAGTATAAAAATTACTACCGTGTCAGAAAATAATCGAGGCAAATACCCTATGTATTTGCCTCGATTATTTTTAATATCTGAATCAATAAGTTACGTTCCCTTAAATCTATTATCGAAAGAATTATATAAATCAAGAAAAAAATAAACAAGTTAGAAGCCATTTAAATCTGCTGGAGGGGGTAGTTGTCAAATGACGGAAAGAGGAAGCACGACATGGCAAGTTACGTCACAAGGCAGGTCACGCCACTAAGGTGCACGCTTGCGAGGAAGATTTTCCCACTACGAACCCACCTTTGCTTGTACCAATATTTAAAACATGAACTGTGGCCTTATTTCGACAGACTCCGTGGCGCAGTGGGCGAATAGCCAGCTGCGAAGCTAGAGGTCGTGGGTTCGATTCCCACACCGAGACAAATATTTGTGCGATCCACAAAGATTCCTTCTAGATGGAGCCTTCGCCACCAGCCGCCTTGTTACGCATATTTTTCTCAGAGATTTCTAATGTTACTATAAAACTATTATTCATTATAAATATTAACGAATGCTTGAAATATGAAACGAGAAAATATTTCACAACAAGAACTTGGATGTTTATCAAGGAAACCTTAACGGCTAAACGGATTGGGATGAAATTTAGCACACAGATAGACCATGCCCCGGATTGGGGCATAAGATACTTTTTAACCTGTAAAAGACTTACACGCGATCGGAGCCGTGAGCAAAAGATAATGATAAATATTATAATCTTGGCATTAACTTTTTCTGCAACTCGTACCAATCAGTGAGACGGCGTATGCGCAAGAAGATGTCGCCAAAATTGTCCGCGCGCAATTTCCCGCCGCTTTCCATGTTCTCTATTGTGCAACCACTACAGTAATTCGATTACGAAAGCATCGGGATTTGCGACAAATGTATGATGTAAACAAGTCTATTTTACGCTATATCTAATTATAATTACGTAAAATAAGGTCAGAATTCAAATTTGTGTAGGAATTTACGATCAGTGCCCGGAACATCATCAGGTTGTGATCCCCCTTGCCTGGAAGAGTTAGGTTGTATGGAAGAAATCGCCGTTTGCGATAAGACTGCCCATTGTATCACCCTTACTATATGATCCTTGTTCTTAAGTTAATTTATTTGGTGTGCAATAAAGAATATTGTAGTTATGAAATGTGAGTGTACTGCTTACACCTCTGCCTACCTCTTCGGGGATTACAGGTGTGAGTGCATATGTATTTGAAAGTTGTAGAGCCACGGCGTAGAAATTTTTATCTAAAGCATGCCCGGCCGACTTGACCGGATTATTTCCCCATAAGATGGTAGGTCCGTCATAAGCGAGGCCGTCTGGTTTGGTACCACGGTTTTGTTAATTTCTGCCGCCAAGCAGCAGTGTGTAAGCACTGGTGTTCCGGTTCGAAGGACATTGAAACCAGTAAAATTACTGGTCATTATGAGACTTAACATCTTACGTCTCGGGGTGACGAGAGCAGTCCAATGTCATGCAGTGCTTTGTAATTCAAAGTTCTGTGTGGTGTTGTTTCTGTTTATAGGCAGGCGTGAAGCTTACCATCAGGCGAGCGACTTACTCGTTTCGTCACTCAAGCTAATAAAAAAACACTATCTTACAGATAATCGTTGTAAAGCGGCAGCTCACTGTTGAGTTTCGTATAGTGAGTGAGATTGTCGGGGGGTCAAATCACACTACACACCATCTTACTCACCGTACGAAACGCAGCAACAAGCTTACGCTTACGCCGGTTTTCTGTGAGACAGTGGTAACGACCCGGTCGAGCCGGCCCATTAATGCTATAGACAAAACTACAACGTGGTGCTAACACTCTATTTTGGATATAACCTCAAAATTAACATTCATATAAAATTAACTCCCAATAAGACGTACACCTTGGGTGACAACTGACAATTAAATTCGACCGTAAAAAAGTATTTTTTCGAGAGACCACCCTAACCCTTCTGCTATTTATCAGGCGATTTATATTCTCAACGGCTCGCGCGAACTGCCTGACGAAATGAAGCGAATAACTTTATAATTGTACTGTTTAAAATAAAAGGGGCTTACAGGAAACCGGATATTGCCTTCCGCGGCGACCCTTCGCTACCGGCGGGGTTTTTACTTGGCAACACAAAATCGGAGATGCACTTGATAGTTATAGATTTACGAGTTTAATCGTGTATAAAATTTATGATTTGAGAGTTGTTTTTTTTTACCTGTATGACGGAATGTGTAAGTCGCTCGCGTGATGGTAAGCGCCACGCTTGCCCATAAACAGAAGCAACAATACATAGTACCTTGAATTACACATTACTGCATGGCATTCAGTGTTCGTTAACGCAAGACATAAGATATACATTTTCATAATGCCTAGTAATTTCACTGGCTTTAATGTATTTCAAACCGAAACACAACAGTACCTACTTGGTGGCAGAAATAGAAGAAGCTGTGGAACCCAGACGACCTTTCACATAAAAATGAGGGACCTATCAACTAGCGTTTGATCGCTAAATTTTTGTTTAATATACAGCATAGGCCGACAAACCAGCAAGTGGGTCATGAGTACGCGGTACGACTGCCGTGCTGAAGTCTCGGGTTTGATCCTTGGGTCGGGTAAGTGAAATTGGGTTTTTTTTATCACGAAATGCTTATTATCAGCCCGAAGTCTGGAATTGCGCATGTATATGTACATATCCACTTACACCTGTAATCCCTGAAGGGGCAGGCAGAGATGTAACTATAGTACACCCATATTTCGCCGCGATTATTTCCGTCCCATGATCTGATACGGGGCGAGCCCATTACCATACCGGATACAAATCCAGACTCCGGGCTGATACTGAGCGTTTTGTAATAGAAAAACCTAATATTACTTTTACCCGACCCGGGATTGAACTCGACACTTCAACGTCAAGCTCAGTATGAGTGGGTATGTTTAATAACTAAATAGTAGGTATCGCCTCATAGAACAGAGGGGCTAGCACGGAAAACTATCGAAATCGTAATGTAAACGTATCGAGGGCTCGATAGATAATTCCATAAATATCATTGGTCCATATTCCATATATATTAGTTTCTTTTACGTACGATAGAGGCGCTATACTAAAATGTCATAGAAATTGTTGTCGATGACAGCTCGAATAACTTTTCGCAAGTTTCCGTGCTAGCCCCTCAGCTCTAAAGCAGCTCTTGTGTCTTGTTTGGCGCCAAAAATAAACTAATCACTTAGCAAAATTCACAGTGTTGGCCTATAACAAGAGCCTAAAAAACCGGTGAGGCTGCGGGTCCAAACCCCAGTTGGATAATAATAATCCGTCGACTTAAAAGAACTTTTTAACTTTTCAACTCGAAATATTTCATGTGCAGTACAGTAGACCTAGTACGAGTTACAAATACGTTCACAGTTTTCGAATTCGTATAAAATTACTACCGTCGAAGTGTCAAACTAGTAATTCATACGGTAATAAAGGAAAGAATCGCTTGAAAATAAATTTCATAATCGAGTAATATGAAATAAAATTAACCATACCTATTATTAATTTTAATTCATCATAGTTCCCACTAGTGGCTATTAATATTTGACGTATGGAGAGAAAACGAACACTTTCATCGTTTAGGAAAACTATTAAAACTTGTACTAGGCCTACAGGATCGGAACTTGTGCCCGATAAAATGTCACATCGACCTACATCATGGAATGGAGGTAAGCTAGGCGAACCATCGGTACACTAGGTGTCCTTCTGCCTATCCCTTCGGGGTCCGGGGATACAGGTGTAAGCTATGTACCAGCAAAGAGTTGAAGTTTATTTTCTGTGGCTCCATCTGTCCACGGAACTTCGCACTAATATTGAATGGGTGTCCGTAAAGGTACCTACGCAACAAGGACAGTGCCTCAACCATGAGTTTGTGTTAGTAAAATCGCTAGCGACGACGTAAAATTTTTGTATGATAAAATTTAGTTTCTCACGTATCCGCTAGAGGCGCCACTGAGCTTTTCATATAAATATCTTACGTCATCGCTAGTGGTCGCATGCGAGTTTACAGAGACAAACTCATGGTTAGCCTGCAGGATCTCGACACACGACGGCTAGACGTACAGAGTAGATACAATGAATATTGAGACCTCTTCTTTGTATACAATAAAGAGGTTATCTATGTTAAATTTTATACATTTTATAATCAACAGAAAGTAATACACAAAAGAAACCCTTTTGTGTGAAACATAATCAAAGTTGGATCAGAAATAAACTAGTTTAGGAAATAATTAATATCATCATACTGACTGAATTCCCGCCAAAACTCCGCTTATATATTACTAGGGATATTATTATTGAACATTATGAGACATCTTGTCTCGGGGGGACGAACGCAGTACTTCATAATCATTCAAAGTTCTGTTGCTTGTTTATGGGCAGGCGTGACGCTTACCATCAAGCGAGCGACCTGCACGTCATTATTAACGCTAATAAAAATGGCTCGTGACTGTAGAAATAATCGGAGTCTAAAAACTCACGTAATAACGCAGTCATATATACGCAGTCACGCCTGTAATCCCTGAAGGGGTAGGCAGAGGTGTAACCAGTACACCCACATTTCGCCGAGCGCATCTGCGTCCCACGATGTGATAGGGGGCGAGCCTATCGCCATACCGGGCACAAATTCCAGACTCCGGGCTGATACGGAGCATTTCGTAATAGAAAAACCCAATACCACTTTACCCGACCCGGGGATCGAACCCGAGACCTCAGCGTTAGCCTCAATCGTAACGCGTACGCATTACAACTGCGCCACCGAGGCAGTCCACGTAATAACATGGCAGTTATATTTGAAAATAAAAAATACCTGGATTCAATAAATACTTTAATTTCAATAAAATTAGATTTCATAATACAATATTATGTTTACAGCTGGTATCATTACATTTTACGTTTTTTTTGCATTACTTCATACAAGTAAATCATAAGTACTCAATTAAGAAGGCACCTAAGTTACATGTTATATATGAAAAAAGTACAATATAATAAATACATTAAGTTATTGACAATCGACAGGCTGAATACAAAATAAAATAAATATTTGTATAAACGCTCAAAACAATACAAATAAATGGTAAAAAAAACAAAATACATAATGTAAGCAATCTATACATTTTGGGCCTGATTTATAAACATTTTCAGTAATCCCAATTAGTATTTTCAATGTACTCGTAAAGACATTTTTATCGTAAAGGTATGATTCCAAACTCAGCGGCAGACCGCAGACCGTAGCGACTCCACTATATTTCTATATATTAAAAAACTTCGGAAGTGGACAATGTCGACTGCCGCTTCGGACGAGCCACAGTAATTGACGTCAGACCAGCAGTACAAAAATACTTCCAATTCGAAACACTATTACCAAGCAATTAAAAACTGCCGACAGCGGTTGAAGATATTGCTGCTGCTGTCTGCGATCTGTCGTTGAGTTTGGAATCATGATTTAAGGACGAAAGGGACAAAACAGTGTCCAAAGTTCGAGTTTTACAATACCTGTTATGTCATCTGTATTCAGCAAATTACGCAGATCCGTACAGCGTCCCCAGCGGATTGTATTGGAAATGAATTAACTTCATATATTTCTAGTATACGGATGACGTGACAGGTATATAAACACTCGTACTAGGCAAACTGACTAATCGACGTCATAAATAAGAGATGTGTTTTCAGTAAAGTACAAATCAACGTCCACCACGATAAAGCTTTTTTTTGGAGTTCCACATATACTTTAGCTAAGAAATAAATAAATATTTTTTTAGATTCCATATTCTATGTCAAACATTGTGCATAGTTGCGATTTGCGACTTTTATAATAAATATGTCAAACATTCACGATGTACACAGGAATGTATTAATATTTCATAAATACTTTTTAACGGCAAGGCAGTGGTAAAATCTTTAAGGGTATATACTCACTGGAATCATTCGGATGTGACGGTACAGAGTTAAGCAAAGAATACATATACAAGTGTTATAATGTAGGTTTTTTAACAGCAAGGCAGTGGTAAAATCTTTAAGGGTATATACTCACTGGAATCATTCGGATGTGACGGTACAGAGTTAAGCAAAGAATACATATATAAGTGTTATAATGTAGGTTTTTTAACAGCAAGGCAGTGGTAAAATCTTTAAGGGTATATACTCACTGGAATCATTCGGATGTGACGGTACAGAGTTAAGCAAAGAATACATATATAAGTGTTATAATGTAGGTTTTTTAACAGCAAGGCAGTGGTAAAATCTTTAAGGGTATATACTCACTGGAATCATTCGGATGTGACGGTACAGAGTTAAGCAAAGAATACATATATAAGTGTTATAATGTAGGTTTTTTTCTTACTCCAGTCCACAGATCACGAATATAATAGAATTCATACCATGCCCGATGTGTACTGCGATCAATTCATTCTACGTTGTAAAACATGGCACGCTTGATTTTCTTACATAGTAATTTATATTTTATTCGTGGTCTGTGGTCTAGTTATATTATGTGATAATCTGTAAATGCGATGACCGTCAATTCGTTGATGTTTTTTTTTATTGCATGCCAATAAAGTCGGAAATATAGGTCGGAATAAGCATACTTTTGTGCGAATAGGCAATGCCTGCCTTAGATCAATATTAGGATAGAATGAGATTAAAATCTGCCGCCGTTTGTCCATGGTGTGGCATATGTAATGTGAAGTCAGGGGATGGACTCCGTTGGTGAGGGTCTCCTCTCGTAAGGCCGGCCCTGCCACTAGGTAAATATAATACAGAAATAAGCTCAACGTACGCTTACATTTTCGATCCAGAGAAGCTGAACGCTATTTAATTTTTTTTTTCATTTAGACACGCCCGTCTATATAAAATCCTATGGGAAAATCATAAAGCTGTCACATTTTACACCAAACACCTGGTGAGTTCTCACCTTTACATTACAACAAACATTTAATTCTTACGAAATAGTATAATAAGAACATTATATTGGTGTATAATTTTACCCCCATTAGATTAGTCCACAACAATCTAAGCCAGTATTTTTTATCGAATGTTGACTTATGTATGTTCTAAGGTTGGATAACATTTTAATTAACTTAGCGATACGTAAAATTGAATTTGTCACACGATGTGCCATTTACCTTAATTTGGACACCTAAATATTAGATGCGACATTGCATTATAATACGCGTGTTTGGGAAAACAATGGTCTAAGTTGCTAAGACACTTAGCATAAAGGTCTAAGCGACTGAGTACTGAGCTTTTCGACCTATACAGGCTTGTTGAGTAAGTAGTCATACTTCAGTCAACGTAAACAACGTTTACTTACTGTTTGATTGTTGACATTAGTTGTTTATTAAATAAATATATTTACAAATACAGATGGTATTAAGAATGATGGCGTCACAGTCTAAACTGCTAAGTATATTCAATGTGTCCAAGATGAAAACTAAGGTAGATGATATTCTGAGCCTAACTTCAATTACTCTAAACTTTGTTCACCCGAATACGCCTATTATGTATTTTATAATGATAAAGGCAAAGGTGCTTCTAACTTTCAGCCACGTCCAGGACCGATAAAGTCAATTTCTACATGCCGTAAAGTTCGATAAGAATACTATAAAATAACAAATTATAGTACAATCAGCACTTATCACATAATTTACAATACATTTGTATTGCATCAAAATAATGATATAGGTAACATGACACCTGTCAAACTGATGCACTATGACACTGAATATTTTTTCAATATTTTGTGACACCATTTTGGTATACGACATTGTATAGAAGAATAAATAAAAAAATATACTAACAGTCACATAGGCCTGCCCCTACACCAGGGTAACCTGTATCGTGGGTATCAGAAACTACAGTAGACTTATGGCCCCAAAAATCCAAATTCGAAACGAATAATAGTGAATCAAATATTTTTCTCGGTGCAGTAACGAACCCGCGGTTTCTTGCCTCAAAGCCGACTATTCTTTCACTCACTCACTGCACCACGGAGGATATCAGTCTGATTCGATATTTCTGCCAAAAGTTGGACAGTTTCTATTTTTAGGACAAATACTAATAATGATCCGGAAAAAATATATTTTTCACAAGCGCTTCTATAGAATTATGACCCCTCAATATCAGATTTACTCATAGTCATTATGCCGGAGGAGTAGAAAAAAACCTTAACATTATTTTATCTCTTTTATAACAATTTCGATTCAAATTCATGAGCAAAATTGACCTAACGCTTTAAGCGCTTGAATAGAAAATAACCTATCACTTCTTACAAAATGTCACACTGACAGTTTTGACAGCTGTCAATGAAAATATAGCACTGCACATTGATCACAAAATTGTTTCTACCCAACACACTTAAATAAGATTTATAACAAATAAGTACACATAGTACATTTCCGAACATATTCTATATTATCACATGGTATACACGACATTTGGTAAAATGCAATGCGTGCGTTAATGTTGCGTAAACTGTGGTTATATGTTTTTGTGGCAAAGGGTCCGAACTCAACTTGAAAAATAGGAACAAAATAAGTTCTAAAGAGGAAGATCATCACTAGACCGCGAAATTAAATATAATTTTAGTTTTTTGAAAATTGGAGCTCGATACATACATACATACGCACTCACGCCTGTAATCCCCGAAGGGGTAGGCAGAGGTGTAACCAGTACACCCACATTTCGCCGAGCGTATCTCCGTCCCATGTGATAGGGGGCGAGCCTATCGCCATACCGGGCACAATTCCAGACTCCGGGCTGATACTGAGCATTTCATAATAGAAAATCCCAATATAACTTTTAATCGACCCGGGGATCGAACCCGAGACCTCAGCGTCAGCCTTAGACGTAACGCGAACGCATTACAACTGAGCCATAGAGGCAGTCGATTGCAGCTCGATCCTTCGATTAAATGTGGATAAAAATGATTTTGCGTAAATAATCACAATGGATATACGGAATCATAATAATGAAAACTATAAATATTGCTTCTACAAGTAATTAATGTCCAAAAACTTATTTTTTTCTCAGATTGGTCATTTTGGACATTATAGCTAAAAACAAAATTAAATTGAATTTCATGGGCTAATGCTGACATTAGACCTTAACAAAACTTAAAATTGACTTAGAAAATAACACTGAAGATTCAATATAGCGTGCCATTTTTGTTAGTTTTTTTTGGTCGCTTGAATGATGAGACGAGCAGTTCGCTCGCCTGATGGTAGTCCTGCCCATAAACAGAAGCAAAGACACACAGAACTTTGAATGGCTATGTACTGCATAAGTCTCGTAATTGTTATGTATTTTTTATACTGGCGTGGCAAACACACTGCGCCTGATGGTATGGACCATACAGTCCAAATATAACGTAATTTTATTGGGCATTGCCTTACGGGCGGCGGGATAAAGTTACTGGATATACACTGGATGATCCCTGATCGCGACTCGTCTGAATGAGCTACTTATGCCGGCACAAATTATACATAGATAACTTTTGTTTTATAAAAATAGCTTTTTGGGTCATAATATTTATATTATAATGACAGTTAGGCCACTCTGGTTCTCGCCGCATATGGCCATTCTAAACAAATTTTAAATCAAATTACCTCATTCAAAATGACTCACGGTTTTTCCTTGCATAGACCCTTAATACATAAACATATATCCACAATTTCCAAAGAACAATGTAATTTTAAATATTAAACACTCTTGACCGCCTTCCCTAGGGTTGCCTTACACACATATCCCTTGAGAGCGAGCACCCCCCTACATTTTATATGAACCTGGTACCTCGCACACCAATCTAAGTTGTTGCAACCAACGCTGGCGTCCGATAGGGTTTTTACAGCGGCTAAAGAAAGTAGATCTGCGGACAAATATTTTATGAAAAGTATTGTGCTGTAATGCGGCGATAACCTAGAGTTAAATCGTGAAAAGTAAGGTAAAGTACAATATAGTGATGTGCGAATGGTAATGTGAGGTGTGGAACGTAAAGTGAAATGTGAAACGTCAAGTGAGGCGATAAAAACGTTAACGTTAGGTGTAAACAGTAAAGTAAAATTTGAAACTAAAGTTAGGTGTAGAAAGTAAAGTGATGTATGAAAAATATGAAAGTACAAGTCAAGTTTGAAAAGTACAATGAAGTATGAAATATCAAATGTTTAATGTGAACTTAGTGTCGTGTAATATGAACTTAGTGTCGTGTAATATGAACTTAGTGTCGTGTAATGAGAACTTAGTGTAGTGTAATGTGAACTTAGTGTCATGTAATGTGAACTTAGTGTAGTGTAATGTGAACTTAGTGTCATGTAATGTGAACTTAGTGTCGTGTCATATATTTACCTGGCGGGTCAGCATGCGTCAGCAGCTGTACGTCGTTCTCTTTACAGAAGGCGTGCAGTGCAGGCGGCACTACACAACACGCGGCCAGACTGATCTGAGCTATGGCGGGTCTCTCACGAGCCCACCCGTGCAGTTTACGGAGACATCCACCACCCACGTCCGCCACGCCTAGCTGGAGCACGCGACCTACGTGCAATATTAAACTTTAATAACACGCCGCATGATGGTTTATTTTTCTAATGTATTTTTGCTGTTAGCCTATATTGCTTTTACAGCTTCGCCTGACAATAAAGCCGGCGCTTATGGCGCTCTAGCAAGAAATATATATTTAGTAGCGATTAAGCACATAGTCGCCGTTTAGAAGGCTCAGACCTCAGCTTGAACAATCGCTGGGAAGTATAGATAAAGGCCGTCTCTGCACATCATTGTGTCGAGGGCCAGTTTTAAGAGTTCTTCGGACTCGCAGGCAGACATTGAAGCCAGTGAAGTTACTGGGCATTATAAAATTTAATATCTTATGTCTTATGATAACGAGCGCAGTCCAGTGTCGTCATGGAGTGCTTTGGGTTTCAAAGTTCTGTGTGGTATTGTTTCTGTTTATGGGCAGACGTGACGCTTACCATCAGGCGAGCGAGCCGCTCGTCATTCAAGCTAATAATAAAAATAAAAATATACACCATGCTACTGTGAGGTGTTATCATATTTAAGGATTATTATATACACATGTGAAATACATATATCATGTACGATATATAAGCGTATACACGTTGGCTAAATTTGACCACACCTTTTTGTAACACGTTGTATAATTATTGACATACGCATAACAATACATAAATTATCTTTAACATCTTATCATAATAACATGAGTTAAGGATTATCCGTTGGTGGTATCTTTCATAATTTATGATTGGACAAAATTAAATAATTCGACGTCAATATAAGACTTGTACTATACTGGAATCATATAATACATAGCCATCAAAATATTAATACCTATTACCTGATAATGATATTATCACGATAATTGAAGATAGCGTATCGTACAATGTACTAGATACAAAGCAAGTCAGCGCAGAAATAAATAAACATAATACAGTGGACCCCCGGTAATCCGACAAACGATTTGTCGGAGTACTGCCTAAGTCCGATTTTTTTTAACAAAAGAGTATCTTGTAATCAGACAAATTACAGATCCAATGATAAGATTCTATATGCTATACCATGAAGTACAAATCATAGTTCATTATATATGTCGAATTTAGTAAATTAAACAACACAATAGAGACAACACAGAACAAACCTACGCGTCGAGTACAATAGTAGTGACGCGTACAAGTTGTAACCTGTTTAATCATGCATTATCTACATTAGCGAAGATTGTCAAAAAAAAACAATAATAATAGACATGTCGGATTACAAGGGGTGCCGGATTAGCGGGGGTCCACTGTAATAACAAATCCAACACTAACATGTGGGATGTGGACTCAACAATCTTTGTCCCGATAGTCGTTTCCGCCCATGGGTTGATAGCGAAGAGTCTCGACCAACATCTTCAGAGGCTCGCAATTGATGGTTGGGTCAGAAGTCAGATGCAGAAGGCAGTATTATTGGACACGGCGCGCACTGTGAGGAGGTTCCTCATACTAGGGCCCTAAACACCGGTGGCTTGGGTCTTAGGCCTCGCCATTGGATACTTTTTATAATTTTAATTGTTTTATTTTTGGGAAACGTAATATTTAAAAATGTAAAAACCCTTTAATATAAAAAGTACTGTACAAATCTATATACAACCTGTTACAGAAAGATGTGGTCATATTTAAATATGCTAATGCTATACAAATATACCCCTTAAGGGTCGTTACATACACTTGAAAGTGAATATTACCGTATGAACGAAATATTTTTATTCCAGGAAAAGATATTCACGCGAACTGAGTCGTGGGCAACAGTTATTATTACATAAATAATAAATAGGTACACGCAATAGTCACACACATAGTCCTGACCCCACAGTAGGATAAGAATCTTGTGTCCTGAGTATCAGTAACTACCAGAACCTTTCGGTCTCACAACACCCAGACGCGAACAAATATTTGTGGATCACACAAACGTTCCGCCTGCGTCGGCGGTTTTTCCGATATAAAAGTAGCCTATATCCTAATTCGGGTCATGGTCTACCTGTTTGCAAAATTTCATCCAAAGCCGTTCAGCTGTTAAGGCGTGATTGACTAACAAATATCCAAATTCACAAACTCACGAACATCCAAACATTCACATTTATTTTAGTGGTAGGAGTAGGAAAGTATAATAGTAAGATTTGGGACGCAATGATAGGTAAATGACGCCTCAGTGGCGCAGTTGTAATGCGTACGCGTTACGACTGAGACTGTCGCTGAGGTTGCGGGTTCGATCACCGGGTCGAGTAAAGTGGTATTGGGTTTTTCCATTACGAAATGCTCAGTATCAGCCCGGAGGCTGGAATTTGTGCCCGGTATGGCGATAGGCTCGCCCCCTATCACATCATGGGACGGAGATACGCTTGGCGAAATGTGGGTGTACTGGTTACACCTCTGCCTAACCCTTCGGGGATTACAGGCGTCAATGCGTATTTTTTTAGAATAGTAAATTACTTATAGGTTTTGGGACGCAATGATAGATAAATATAGGTACTTACCTTTCCTTACATAATCCTCTAGTACAGCCCACAGCACCTTTATACCCGGTAATATAGCTTCGCATTTTCGCGCGTCCGCTTCGCTATCAGCCTCCATTTCCGTGGTAGATATGCGGACTGTAATCCAAACATATCATCTATCAAAATAGACCGATGATAAAATGGTTGCTATTGAGTATTTCATGGTTGTTTTTAACCGACACAAAAATACAAAGAGGTTCTCAATTTATACGTATATTTTGTTATGTATGTCCACGCATAACCTGCCATGTGTGGACCGATTTGATAAGAGTTTCTTGCAGTGGTGGTCCCATTTAAATTTAAAGGAATGATTCCACCCCCAAGGAGGTGAAATCGAGGATGAAAGACTAAAACTTTTCAACAAAAAAATTAAACCAACTCTAAAAGTTAAATAAAACTAAATATAAAACTAAACTAAACAACTTTGAATCACTGGTATCGACTGGTATTAACCATTGACTATTTAACTACAGAACCACCAAGTTAAATTGTTTAGTTTTTTTTTTTTTTAATAACAGATGAAGCAATGGCGAATCTATTGGCTCCTGTTGCGGGCTGTGGGAGTCAGACGGCGGGTAGCCTCATATAATACCAAATACCGTCAAATCTATGGTACAAGAAGGCGGATCCTGGTATTAAGCCGGTATACCACCAGGTAGCCGAAAATAAGTTTTTGGAGTCGGTGTTATTTTTTGTTAAAAACTTTTATATTATTATGTTTTAGATGACGATAAGCATCACGCCTGCCCAAATCAGAAGCAACACCACACAGAACTTTGAATTACAAAACACTACATGGCATCCGACTGCGCTTATCACTCCCAGAAATCGATGTTAAGTTCCATAATGCCCAGTAATTTCACCGGCTCCAATGTCTTTCAAACCGGAACACAACTGTTCTTAAACATTGCTGGATGGCGGTAGAAATAAACAAAACGGTGGTACCCAGAGGGGATCCCGCATACGTGGGACCTACCACCTATTGACATTCTTAATATTTACCAACATGACTCTTCTTCCAACTGCCCTTATCCCACTAGCAGTGACATCGCAACATGCTTTTTAACACATGTTACAGAAAGATTAGGCTTGGAGTTTTTTGAAGTGAAAACTTCTTTAGGCGCGTTGAGCACTTTTTGGGTGAACAATAAGCGTGAATCTCGCGTCATCGTCACCGCACGCTTCCGTCAACTATATGTATACTGTGTATATATCTACATAGATATACCTCTGTGCGTTATTAGTATACATTATATACATACAAAGAGTATTTCTCTCTACATATATATTAAATTGGTCATTAACTCTTATTTACAAACCAAAAATAATTCAAACATAATAATGTAATAGCTCGACGATACAATTCACAAGTTACTTAGTTTTCACTTATATACGCAGTCCCCAGAGACTGTCCCGCGTGTATTTTTTATAGTTTTATGTGCATAGATATACCTCCGTGCGTTATTAGTATACATTATACAAAGAGTGTATCTCTCTACATATATATTAAATTGGTCATTAACACTTCTTTACAAACCAATAATAATAATCTAATAGCTCGACGATACAATTCACAAGTTACTTAGTTTTCACTTCTATCGGCAGTCCCCAAAGACTGCCCCGCATATTTTTTTTTGTTTACTTTGCTTTTTTGAGCTTGTCCACCACTCTGGGGCTTCACAAGTTACTTAGTTTTCACTTCTATCGGCAGTCCCCAGAGACTGCCCCGCATGTTTTTTTTACTTTACTTTTTTGAGCTTGTCAACCACTCTGGGGAGATCACTTACCAATATTACTGTTGAGCGATATAGGCGACGCTTTAGTTGCGTAGTTGTTCCTTGTGTTTCCATCGTGGTTGGCCTCATCCCTGTTTTGTAGGTCTGGATTGTACGACAGTATAACATTGTCTATGTATTCCGTTTGTAGAGCGGAAAATACTGAAAACAAAAAGGTTAAAATACGGTCAAATTCTGTGAAGAATTACATGGTAAATAGGTTTTTTCTTTTTTTGTCTAAAAACGCAGTGATAGCTCAACGGGGAGTGGTATGGACTGTCGAGACGAAAGTCGCAGGTTCGAAACCAGCCCCAAGTGCATACACCTCTGACTTTTCTAAATTATGTGTGTATTAATTGTTAATTATCACTTGCTTTAAGAGTGAAGGAAACATCGTGAGGAAACCTGCATACCTGAGAAGTTCTTCATAAGAATTTCGAAGGTATGTGAAGTCTGCCAACCCGCTTTAAGCCAGCGTGGTGGACCAAGGCCTAACCCCTCTCATTCAGTAGAGGAGGCCCGTGCCCAGCAGTGGGACGTATATAATACAGGGCTATATGCAGGTGTACGCATTACAACTGCGCCACCGAGGCAGTCAAAAAGTTTAGATATTTAATAACCCCCAAAGAAACAGGTTGTCCATAAGATCCAGAGGCTACCATGATCAATGAATTCCGAAAATTCCGCCTACTCTTTCCTCAAGGGCCGGCAACGCACCGACAAATCCCCTGGTATTGACGGTGCCCATGGGTGGCACCATCAGTGTTAGTTGTCTGCCTGTAACTGGGTAGTATGTTATATTTGTTTGTTACATTATAAGTTTTATATGTACACCCATTGGCGATCCAAAATAAATAAATAAATAAATCAGATGACCCGCTTACTCCGTTACCCCTCTTTCATAAAAAAAATAACTCACCATTTTCCAAGCATTCTGTCAACGCCGTCGTACTGTCTTCGTTAATAAAAATCTTGACGCCGATCTTGAGATTCTTCCTGTCTTCCTCTGCCATTTTCTTGTGCACATCATCGTGAGGTCTGGTAATGACCACAGCTTGAGGCTCGTTCTCCTTCGCCACCACCATGTATGACGGCTCTGGTTGTTCTGATGTCCCGTTTTGGACGGGTAGACCGTTTTTGGAGCCCCATTCTGATAAAGTCAGTTTTATACTTTCTGAAAGCTGCAAATATTTTTTTATTAGGCTATAGTTGTATGGAGGAGAGTTATCTTGAATTATTCTGGTATCGTAATTGAAAAAAAAAACATGATAAAGTAATGCTAAATAGACCTAAATTCCCCTCCCCTTCCCAATCCCTTAATTATCCCTTTCCTTAAAGGTCGGCCACGCGCCCATGATTATTTTGGTATTGTGGGCGTACATGGGCGGAGGAGATCATTTACCATCAGGTGACCCACTTGCTCAGTAAATCAAGCAAGTTCTTCTAGCAATTTTTGACGCCACTGCGTGCCTCGTAACTAGGTCAATGCGTACAAAGCAAGGTTTTAAAACCTTGAGAAGTATTTACTATTTTATTTCGTGTGTAAATGAGAACATATTCATCATTTATTATATAATTGTTATAAAATCTACGAGTATTTGATAAAACATATTTTAAAGTGTGTAAATTTTACATACTCGAACATTTTTGTTTAGTTTAGACTAGCCGGTTTGCCAGTCGCAGATTCAATTCCCACAGCGGTTTTTTGAAATATATGTACTTAATAGCTATTAGCGAACGTTCCGCCTTGCCACGACCAACGGATTTACTGAATCAAAAATTACGAGTAAATCTATTTCCAAAACATTTTTTTATGGCATAGGCCGGCAAACGAGCAAGTGGGTCACTTGATGGTAAGTGATCGCCACCGCCCATGTACACCCATAATACCAAAAGAATCATGGGTGCGTTGCCGACCTTCAAGGAAAGGGATAATTAAGGGATTGGGAAGGGTTTAGGCCTCCGGATATCTCACTCACCTTACGAAACGCAGCAGCAAGCTGCTACTTTACGCCGGTTTTATGTAAGACAGTGGTAATGACCCGGACGAGCCGGCCCATACATGCTGTAGACAAGTGTCTACAGCGTGGCTCTACCACTCATTCTGCGTGACACAAAACGCGCCGTTTAGGTAAGTACAAAAAATTTAACAACGTATTGTGTTCTGTACATCATGCTATTATGGACATGTTATGACAATAACCGACCAACGCAAATGATTGTATTGTTATAATTTCCACTGAAATATTACAGTGCGACGTGCGGTTGTTAAATGGTCATACGATGAATTTCAGTTTCGACCACTTTGACTAACGACTTTTACGCCCTCACGCCTGTAATCCTCAAAGGGGTAGGAGGAGGAATAATCAGTACACCCATATTTCCGTTTTGGATGAAATTTGGCACACAGGTAGACCATGGCCTGGATTAGGACACATAGACTTTTTGGATAACTTCCGTAGTGTAGTTCGCGGGAAGCCGGCTGTGAAGCAAGAGGCCGCAGGTTCGATACCCGCACCAAGACAATTGTTTGTATGATCCACAAATATATGTATCGGGTCTGGGTATTTTCTCCCCAAAGGGATTGACGTCAGGCAGGCGGCCGGTCGTAAAAACTACAAGCCAAATCTTTCTGTAACATGTTGCGCTGACCCCACTACGAGTGGGATAAGGGCAAGTGGAAGAAATAAAGTTTACTTGAAGATTGAATAATCCGCCCGAAACATTTTTTATTTGGTTGATGTCATAGGGTTTATCCTTGTTTCCTCCATAATTCCCAGCCATTCAGCAGAATCATTGATACATAACCTATACACAATTAGAACCTATACACATGTAGCGCTGATGACGCATTTTATATTTCAACTTCCTGATATCGCTATTTGTAATGCAGTCTGCAATAAAACCTGTCTTAGATTTTATTTAGAATTAGCTTTTGTCTGCTGTACGGTTTTGACACTATGTCATTTTATTAACACAGAGGCCGGGAAACGAACTTGTGATCACTTGGTAAATGGTCTCTACTGCCTAAGAACACCCACAATACTAAATCGTTTTCATCATCGTTATAATCCTTAGTTCATTATTTTGTCTACCGCTTTGCTATGGAGGGAAGTGGACAATTAATATTTCCAACTCCTCCTTGACTTCCTATTTGATTAATTTCGTTTCGGGACAAAGACAATTTAGCATTTCCAGAGACTCGCCGAGCTTCACTGCTCCGTGTCAACAAAAATGCGTGCCATTGTCGATCCTGGTGCACAGGAGTTACAGTGGCGGGTGTGTGGGCGGGATAGTCTCGAATACCAAATCGTGGTTGACTTGCTTACCTAAAAAGAATGAAATCGGGAAGGCGAGAGGATATTTCAATAATCAAGCCCTGTATCATACACTGCTGGGCACGGGCCTCCTCTATTGAATGAGGGGTTAGGCCTTAGTCCACCACGCTGGCCTAATGCGGGTTGGCAGACTTCACACACCTTCGAAATTCTTATGAAGAACTTCTCAGGTTTCCTCACGATGTTTCCTTCAGCGTTAAAGCAAGCGATAATCAACAATGAAGACATACTTAGAAAAGTCAGACGTGCATACTCTTGGGGCGCCCCGCTGAGCTATGGCTGTTCTATGAAATACTTGTAAAATATCGTATTTAAGATATGGATCTATACGATAAATAATAAAGGTTGTCTACGTATTGCCTTTGAAATTCTCATGGAGAACTTCTCAGGTATGCAGGTTTCTTCACGATGTTTCGGGGATATTCTCAACGTAACAAACGTATCCGTAAGCTACAACTTCACATCGGTTTTGTAAGACATAGGCATAACCCTATTAGACCCGGACAATGCCCGCTGTATGGTGGTACCAAATTTTCTGTGAACTGAAAGGTGTCGCCACTGTTTATCACAATAACACGGAACACTCGAAAGCACTACACGCTGACAAGCGAATGACATTTCAACATGGCGGCCGTAGTTCCTATTTTCGCTACTTCACAGAAAAGTTGGTCGGACTATAGACAAAACTGCCTACATCGTGGTTCTACCATTTAATGTTAGATCAACATGACTTGCAAGTTTCGACAAATACAGAATCCACATGAGTTGGCAGTAATATTGAATGAGGTTGAGTTATTACACCATGATAGTCGAAAACACCTTAACTACTAACTCTGTAACAATGATCTCATACATGTAAATAGACGCTGTCTTGCTGTCCTGCAATCCGTATGAAACCAAGCGAGTCAGTTTTTTGTGCCTAGTGCGACGTCACAAGAGTAATTCAGTGTGCAAAAGATCTCTGAACAACTTTTGAGGGGTTCCTAAGTACTTTACGGCACAAAAAGGATATGTTTTATATGTTTGTATGACGTCTTACTTAATGTCGAGTGCATACTAAATTAGAGTAGGCGTGCGCTGCCCAGAATTTCATTTCGATTTGGGCACGCGAATAGGTGCCTACGCTTGGGGCGTCTATGGGATCTACATCTGTGTCCTCGACATTTTCAATAACTATTGACTTTTCAATAAAGCTTTTGAATTATGATTTTGAAGCAACGATAGCTAAGCCAAGAGTGGCAGGGACTGTCGAGGCGAAAGTCTCTGGTTTGAAAGCAGCCCCAAGAGCATGCACCTTTGAATTTTCTTAGTCATGTGTGTATTAATTGTTAATTATCGTTTGGTTTAACAGTAAACGAAACATCGTGACGATACCTGCATAGCTGAGAGAGACCAGGTGATGCACTAAGACCTAACCCCTCCCTCTCTTCCAGTAGAGGAGGCATGTGCCCAGAAATGAAATATGTCAGGACTAGTATTATTTGTTGACTTTTCAAGTGTTGTATCATTAATAATCTAGTGATTAACTAGTGATCAAGACAGCATCCGTGCCGCAGTCGGTGAGTAGCCGGCTGTGAAGCGAGAGGACGCAGGTTCGATTCCTGCACCAAGACAAATGTTTGTGTGATCCACAAATATTTATTTCAAGTCTGGGTGTTGTGGGATCGCAAGTCCGTCGTAGTTTTTACAGGTTCTTATCGTTCATACCCCGACACATTAGTGTGACCCCACACCTAGGACACATAGGTTCAGGACTATGTGTGTGGCTGTCAGATGTATTCTTCTTTCATGTGGACGGAGCCGTGAGCATTCAATAATGATAACTATAGGCCAGCATCTCCAATAACACAGAAAAACCCACAGTACCTTGGAAAACAGACAGAAAAACTGAATAACAACTTTACAGTAAATTATAAAGTAATTTCCAATTTGTCATGGCTATTGAAGCTTGTCCAATAAATGCTATTGTCATCTCATACATTTGTACATTGTTCTACCTCTGAATTAGAATAGATACGTATGCACTCACGCCTGTAATCCCGGAAGGCGTAGGCAGAGGTGTAACCAGTACACCCACATTTCGCCGAGCGTATTTCCGTCCCTTATGTGATAGGGGGCGAGCCTATCGCCATACCGGGCACAAATTCCAGACTCCGGGCTGATACTGAGCATTTCGTAATAGAAAAACCCAATATCACTTTACCCGACCCGGGGATCGAACCCGAGACCTCAGCGTTAACCTCAATCGTAACGCGTACGCATTACAATTGCGCGCCACCGAGCAGTCTCAGTTTTAGTGTATATAATTTAAATTATCTTTACCATTTTTTATTCAATGATAAACCTTCATTTGTCAATTTATGGCTTCACATTAGTATGCTGTTCACCAAGGACAATTATTTAATATATTTTGTATTTATGGTTGGGACATCTGCAAGTTGCCGATGGGTGATCAGCTCACGTTAGTGGAACAATTTCACCTATGATCTTAGTTTGGGTGGCACCCCTAGTCTCTCTTTGGATCACAGATTTACCCACAATTCTCTTAGAGGTAGTCTCCCCCACTGGAGGTCTCGGCTGCAGCTCAAACAAACCTTTTTAAGTATTTACAAGAACAATAACGTAATCTTTCGAAGTAACACTACCAGTTAGCAAAAAGAGGAAAACGAATAATAAAAATAAGTCTCTATTCTAAAAAAAGTAACTGGCGCCGCCGTCGCCGCTGCCAAAAGCTTGTCACGCTATCTCCTCCGAAACCGCTAGGGGTATGGGGTCAAGACCGATACCAATCGATGTAGAATAATGTGGGGCAGAAAGTAAGATATGTCTCATATTCGTCGGACTTTAAGTTTTTTTTTTATTTTATGTTTTGTGGAAAAACATGAGCAAAGCCCCTAGTAACTAACAATAAAATAACATTTGAGGAAAATCTGTTATATATAAAAGTACATGCTATTGAAGTAGTGTGGCTAAGAATTACGCCATAATAATCAGAAGGAAATACAAAAATAGAATAATGTATTATAAAGTTGGATATAATATTTATGATGCATTTTTCAGTGTCCAGAATAATATCAACATCCGGATAACATTGCTAGTGTGATATTTTTGTATTTTACCATCATAAAGTTTACCCGTATGTTGGAAGAGTAGTTGGGGAGTGAAAGACACCAAAGGCCAGAGGCCACCAACATTGTTAGCCCAAACCCAACCAGACAGTACTTTTTAATTCAAAGTTTTGTGTGGTTTCGTGTCTGTTTATGAGCAGCTTACCACCAGGCGAGCAACCTGCTGGTGTAGGTGGTTTAGTAAAAAAAAATTGTTCACAATGTCATTGCTTAACTAACAATACCACATAACTCAAAATTTGGTCATGTGATATTGTCATTGGATAGATTTTTTCGGAGTGTATCCACTGAATATACACAAAATCTAAATTAACCATACAAAGCATGTTATTCAAATAGTTCTGTCACCACGCAACTCATTGGTTACATCACACATGTTCATAAAAGATATTCAGTTTTTTGTCTAAAAATTAAGCCAATTTAATTTGTGCGGTATAGTTAGCTAAGCTATGATGTCATTAAGCAGTAGCTCTGTGGTATCATAGTTTCTACAGTTGATATTATTAAGAATTAGCCGAAGCCGAAAGTTTTGGCATGAATCTGGACAATGTGGTCAATCCCATACCTTAATTATTTCTGATACTTGTTCAACCCCTATTTTTGATAAGTGCCGATTTCAGCTTTATGGCCCACCCACTTTCACATACAGTACAGCATGGCAAAGGAGCTGTTTATGCAAAGTTATGTCTTACTTTACAGTATGGGTCTGTATTTCATTGCATCATTTATAAAAAAAAAACTCAATAGCATAACCATAAATTACAAAATGAATCAATCATGTACACAGTATGTATGTTAATTTTAACACACATAATTCTTTGATGTGCAAACAGTAACTATGGTGACTCAAGGTCAATTGTTAAATAATGGTTTTCATTCGGCTACATGTATATATATTATAAATTATATATTAATTTATAAGTTCTTAAATTGAAAAGTTCAAATACAGAGTTGCAATTCTTCACAGTATTTCATAAACCTAGGTATGGGAACTACACTACCATTTATTCTCATACTGTAAATGGTTACATACCTCCTCAGTCACATTCTGTCCAGCCTTCTTCTTGATATCGATCAGATTCAACACATTCCCCGTGTTTATTGTCACTTTAGAAGCACTCTTCAGCATCGTGAGAACGAGATTTAATTGTTATTCAAAATTATAAGATACGGCCTTACACACACTCAAGGTTACCGGCAGAACCGCAAAAAAAAATATCCCTGACAGTAATTTTAAACTAATGTAGTACAGACAAACGCGACGGACAGAGCCGAGCTTCTATCTCACACTGGCCTTGCCAAGGAAAATTCATATTTTTTATCCCAGAAACTGATATCATGCGAGCGGATGACGTATTGTAAATTATGACGAAATAGTACAAATTGATGATATCATTCTGTCGATTCTATTTATCTAACGCGGATGTGACTTGTAAAATCGTTGGCAAATTACATTTAAATAAATTCTTAGACCTTATTTTTTCATATTTTTGTAATGTTTTCTTGCCACAAATGTCAAAAGTCTAAACAGTGAGTGACAGTCTACCAGTCAGTCTACAGATGTGAAGGTGCACCATCCAATCCGTATTAAAAGTATCGATTGGTATCGATATAGATAAAGTCACGCAAACGAACATACACAAAAAAAAAATTGTTTCGTTTGTATATTCATTTCACGTATTATGTACTTATACATAACAAATCTGATAGTCTTAAACCTGTAAAAAGTATGAAGGGAAGTTTATTTAATGATACGTTATGGTTCTTTTATGAACAGTCTATACAGACTATCGATATTAATCATTAACTTAACTCGTGACTTTTATGCGCAGAGTTAAATACTTAGATAAGACTATGCGTTAGCAAATCTGTGCGTTAGCATAGCATTTAAAGTTAGTTGGGTCACTGCTTGTGATTTACCGTTATTTGTTGGTATTAGCTAATATTATAGTATTCTACAAGTATTTAATTTATAAGTGAATACCACTGATATCTTAGTAATAAGGGAAACATACCACTTTATACTTGCAATAATGGTACTCAATCTACGGCAGAATTAGCAGCAGCTTTTGATGTTAGCATCACAACAATATTAGTCCATTTGCGTCCAATTGCCAAGACTAAAAGTATGACAATGGTGCACCACGAACTCAATGATTGCCAACGCGACGTACGCGTCGAGGCCCGGCTTGCACTGCTAAACAGTCACAGAAACGAAGGAATTTTAAACCGCATTGTTACCTGCGACGAAAAATTTCAAACGTAAAGATCTAACTTTGAATACGGATTATTAGCGTATCACTAACACTATTCGTCTGATTACCGCGTAGCATCTCTTTTAGAGTCTCTTGATTGACGATACAGAACACATCGTATATAGCCGATTATTCTAAGGGCTATCACTATATTAGATGTCAGTGTCATTTATCAGATGTCGGTTAGTCAGTTGTCACTTATCACGTCTTGTTAATTGTTGATGCCCGTTCTTTTTCGGGATTTTATCGTCAATCGTTATATTGATTAGCGTTGATTAGATTTCCAAAATTTATCTACCGAATTTATTCGCCCACCGAAGTGTCTAAATAAAAATGGGAGTTGATCTTCTCGGATTTGCCTATGCGGCAACTGTTGCTGCTGGCGGTTTCATGGGTTATGCAAAAGCAGGTTAGTTGCGACTTACGGGTACCTATATCAATAAAAGAAAAATAGATTGAACTAGATAATTCGTATATTTTAAATACGACCCCGTCAGACTTATTTGTACAATAGTTAGTCATATTAACCATAAATCATAGGCCCAATTTATATATTTGTGGTTGTACTCACAATCATTACAACTTACCTATCTGTTACTGATAACGAATTAAAGATAAATAAAGAGTTCTAAATAAGATAAATGAATAAAATATGGAGCTAGAGGTAAACATACAACTGCACTGAACAATTGAATTCGGCTTGAACCTGGCACTTTTTTTTGTTGAATACACTTTTTGTAATGACATTTGTTGGATATTGTGCCATAACACTAACCTGATGGTAAGTGTTATGCCTGCCTATAAACAGAATCAACACTAATTAGAACTTCGAATTATGATGTACCGCATGGCACTAGCCTGCACTCGTCACCTTGAGATATAAGACATTAAGTTTCATAATGCCTAGTAATATCACTAGCTTCAATGTCCTTCAAACCAGAATACACAGTGCTTACATATTGCTGCTTGGCAGCAGAAATAGGCAAAGTGAAGTGGCAGATGGCCTCTAGCATTTGAGGGACCTACTGACCTAGGACAAAAGTCCCATGTCCATGCCCAACACAGTATGGTAGTTAAATGTTCATGGACCATTTCCCAGAATGATCTGGATTTTGTTATAAGCTTTTTAATTTTACATAGTTTTTTTTTATAGTGTAGGTCAGCAAACGAATTTTTTGCAGCATTAGCATATTGCATTGCATCAATTGTACATCGATTTTAAATGACTCATATTCAATGGGTCATTTGTACCGATCGACGGCGAACACGTACTCATAATCAATATAATCAAGCATTTATCATATTATTATCATAGACTTAGCAATTTAATTATCAATTAATATAAGTGATTATCAAAGACAGTTGTCTCATTTATATATCAATTTTAGATGTCACGTACAGGGAGCTTTGCCAACTTTTTACATCGATTTTCTGTGAGACAGTGGTAATGACCTGGTCGAGAATGCTCTACCATTCAAAAACTACAATTACGTAAAAGTTTATTTGATGTAAAACTATAGAATATATTTTTAATCCCAATGGAGCAATGCCAATAAACAAGTGCAAGCCTCGTACTCATGGGTATCTGACTATTGTTAAGTATTCAAGTAATAAAAACTGCCTTGTAAACATTTTCAGGATCCATACCATCATTGGGTGCAGGCATCGTCTTCGGATCTATTTTGGGTAAGACTGAAAATGGCTATAATAGCTTTTTTTTTCATGGCTTAAGTCTATTTTTTGGCTTAACAAAGTGGCTTAATATTAATAACATATACATACGCACTCACGCCTGTAATCCTCGAAGGGGTAGGCCGAGGTGTAACCAGTACACCCACATTTTGCCGAGCGTATCTTTGTCCCATGATGTGGGCGCGAGGGGACGAGCCTATCGCCTTACCGGGCACAATTCCAGACTCCGGCCGGATACTGAGCATTTCATAATAAAAAAACCCAATATCCCTTTTTCCCGACCTGGGGACGTCAGTCTTACTCGTAACACGTACGCATTACAACTGCGCCACCGAATCAGTCTTAATATTAACTATGTAAATATACTCAAATGATGTCTTTGTTAACGTGCACGAAAGTATTGATAATAATGATTTATTTTATGCAAAGTAAACATAGTACATATCAAACACAAGGTCAGCTCTCAAACTAGGCAAGCCTGTATCTTGAGAGCCTGAGTAAGACACACCTGATACTTTTACCTTCATAACATTGTTCAAACAAATGCATTTTAGGTGTTGGTGCATACCAGTTGAGCCAAGATCCTTCAAACTACCATCTCATGCTGGGCACCTCATCTACTTTGGGAAGTCTTATGGGATATAGGTAAGGGAAATTAACATTTTATTTTGATATTCATGGTATAATACAATTTTAAGCGCCTATATAAATGAGATAGAAAAAATATATATATTATAGTGGGCAAAGAACATCTTAGTCCCAAAGCCAACCTCACCTGCGCATGGTACATTCTTGTTTCCCGTTACGGATATTGGGGGTCAGACGGCGGGTCACCCCATATAATAAATACTAAATACCGTCAAACCTAGTAAAAAAAGGCGGACCCTGGCAATAAGCCGAGAATTCGCCAAGCAGAAAGAAAATAAAAGATCATGCTGTCAATATAGTATCAATGTAGTGTAAAGCTGGATCTCCTGCACCTTTTACCTACACACTACACAAAAACATACACACAAAACACTGTGCCGCAATACAATTTTGTTGACGAAACTTTGTTCCATAAGTTCGTGGGGCCATAAGTTCGTTGTTTTTGATACTCATGATACAGGTTAAACCTAGTGTGGGGACTATCTGGGTGTATTTATTTACATACGCACTCACGCCTGTATTCCCCGAAGAGGTAGGCAGAGGTGTAACTAGTACACCCACATTTTGCCGAGCGTATCTCCGTCCCTTATGTGATAGGGGGCGAGCCTATCGCCATACCGGGCACAAACTCCAGGCTCCGGGATAATACTGAGCACTTCGTAATAGAAAAACTCAATACTACTTTACCCGACCCGGGGATCGAACCAGAGACCTCAGCGTTAGCTTAATCGTAACGCGTACGCATTACAACTACGCCATCGAGGCAGTCTTTATTTATTTACTATTTGTTTAAATCTATTTCAGATATTACAACAGCAGGAAGTTTATGCCGGCAGGTCTTGTTTTCTGTTTGTCGGTCGGTATGATTGCGAAGCTGTTCGTAAAGAACGTCGGTGCCAGCCCACTCTCCGTCAAGAACGGTTAATTTAGCGTGACATGGTAGAATTTTTTAATACTTTGGTGATTGCGGTGATGAGTTTTTAGGAACATTTTAATTTAGTTGTAGGATTTTGAAGTGTAATAACACCTTTAGACAAACGATTTCGGCATATGGGTGTTCCAAAAGACCCACTTGCTTGTTAGGTTATTTACTTTTAAAAATAATAACCTAGATATGGACATTTTAAGCCAGTTATTTTGTCTGTGGATTTTGCTGTATTCAGTTTAATATTTGCAAGGAAAATATAAATAAAATATGAAACGCACATAAGTAATATTATGTTCATTTTGAAGTATTTAATACTTTGAGAATTAAGGAAATTTTAACATTAAGTATAATTTTACTCTAATGTTTTTCTATATTACTCAGAAGTTAGTTCGCCCGAATACACCCATTGTGAGTTAGATTATTGTAATATATTCTATAGTAATATTAACACCAAACTCCTACAATTATTATAAAATGTTAGTGAATTTCTTGACTTATTTATGTATATTTTGTAGATGTACCTGTGTAATATATATTTTGTTGTTTCTTTGAATTTACATATGTATTTGTGAACGATAATTTATGGAGAAATGTTTTTATGCATAACATATGAAAAGGTGTTGGGATATTTCATTTGAAATAAAAAATAAAACTTTTACAATTGTATTCATTATTTTCTATATTTTTTTCTTAAAGTTTAGGCAATTTGGAGAAGACAATTTATACATAAATTAATTTTATTTTTTTATATAATTAATAAATAGTATGTCAACGGCAAGTGATGTAACATGGTTATTCATAAAAAAACTAAAGGAATGTTTTCATACAGCCAAAATACTTTTAATTATATTGGTAACTTTCTTTCGATGTACGTCGCATAAATAATTTTAGACATAAAACAGACTTAAATAACAACGAGAGTTTTAAATCCAATGGATGGAGTACAGCTTAAAAATTAAATATACCTAATTGTTCAGAAGAAAGCGAACCAGTCGCAAAGTCGGTATTTAAACAAAATATACGTTTTACTTAAGTTTAAGATCTTAATTACTGTATAAAAGGCACTTTGTGGCAGTTATCTTTTATATTAGAACTTCGCTATTTTTACAACCGTTTTACATACATAATATGTATATCTAAGGAGTATTTATATTAATTCCGAAAAACCAACACGTTTTGGTGTATCACCTGCAGAAATACTATTATACTATGGTGGAAACGGGTGTATAAAAATTCAATACGATATTGGCAACCCTAAATTCCATGCATTTTAAAATTACAATATTTATTTTTGTCAAACTATAATGCCAAGGTAGAAAAAGAAATTTAAGTTTACTCATCATCGATTCTTATATAATCAATAAAAATAGAGTTGCGACCACTATCGACAAAAACATCGATAAATCGCATTTTTCATACACCCATTGCCACCGTCGTTTCAATTTAAAAATTAATACCTAGTGTACTTAATGTTCGTAAACACAATCACATTGTAATATCACTCACTGTTTTGTGTCCGACATCGTCTTCAGACACGCACACGACCGTTTCACACCCGTTTTAATATTTACAACTATCGTGGGCTAGACCAGAGGGATCAAGTAGATGATTCGACTAAAAAGATCCACGAAAGATTCCCCTGGTTATAAGCCTAAACTTCGTTGGGGTCAGACCAGGGGGATCTAGTAGACTTGGACCATAAAAGGTCGCCGAAAGATCCCCAAATATCCCTTCTGGTTATTTTAAGCCCATAACTAAGCTTCGCTGTGAAGGAAACGGGATATCGGCACTTGTAGTAGAACGTCATCCCCAAATGCAAGACTGCATCGGGACATCGACGTCAAGAAGGCAGTCTTTAAAGCGCGGCACACTCGATTCGCTAGTGGCGGCTGTGGAAAAATTGTCTGGATTAATTTATTTCTAATAACAATACATATTATGTTATTGAATTTGATCTAATAAAGATTTTATCGACATTAGTACTATGCAATTATAATATATTTTAAATGCTAAAGTATTGTTATTATTTGGTAAAAAGAAAAACAAATGCACAGCACTAACAAAAAATGTAATTAACGTGTATATAAGTAAATTAAATATATTTGAATTTATAGACATTGCGAAAAGAAAACGACCATGCCTTTCTTAATAATTTTGACTATACGACATTAAAACAATATCATAAAATCTTAAATCTAAAGACACGAAATGAATGTCAACACTAAAAGAAATAGAAGACATGGATAGTTAGAAATTATCGACATCGATACGATAGTGAAATCACCTGAGGAATGAAACGCACACAATGACACTACATAACCATAAGAACACATATAATGTACAGATATGATAGTGTTACACACATTGATAGTCTGAATTTGTATGTGTTTGTGAAGAAGAGTCATGCGTAGATGGCACAAGTAGGAGCTGATCAATACTAATAATTATAGCAAATGCAATCGATCCTGGCAGTCGCGAACATAAAACGTAGAAAAGACGGCGATATGGCCCTCTCACTCTTACAGCAGTTAGTGATGCGCCACGTACCTATCGATAACGCTAATGATTGAAAAACTTTCATTTCTTTGACCTAATATTACCTTTTTAAGTAATTTCAGCCCAAAATGACATAACTATCAATTGATAACGCTTCTACAAATGTGCCATGTGAGTGAGTGACGATTCTGTATATGCATCGTGTGACATGATCCGTGTCATGAATGAATGACGTCATGATCCCAATCCCGTTTCTTACCAAAAATCTACTGCGGGACGAGTCCGCCCGTCAGATTCCTTTGGTAAGATGCGACCAACCTTGCCGGCTCTATCTGAACTTGCTGCGAGTTCGCATCAGGTCTTATCGAATTATCACTCGATTTAGCTTGAGAATAATAAGTGCCAAATTTGAACACAGGTTGAACGCCCTTGTCCTGATAACTTCGCGTCGTAAATCTTCCGAAGAAGCTGTCCAAATCCTCCTTCTTGAAGAAACCACGCTTTGTAGTCGACGGTGACGGTGTAGTGAAGTATTTGAAGTCGTATGGATTTTTCGTTGTCGATAATTTACTTATCGATATGGTCACTGGTTTCTCTGTCAGTTTAGTTGTTTGTGTGAACACGTATGGTTTTCTTGTTGTTAAGTAGTATTGGAAAGCGTCTTCGGTAGTCGATGGTCTGGAAATTTTATTGCTTGTGGTGCTTTTGTGTTGCGCTGTAGTGCTAACGTACGCTTGTGTGGATGCTTCGTAGCTGTGTGTGTGTTTGTAACAGAAATCATTTATTAGTACGTGTGTACACTCACAGCTGACTTGAATGAGAATGTGTGAGTCTCATTCTGTGTGCCAGAATCGTGGTTTTGGGTGATGTGTTGTACATATATAATTTGTGGCAGACTGAAAGACGCTAGATCTAGAAGATCACTAAAACTCATAAACTTACCAAATCCAAGATGCTGAATAGCACCCAATAAGTAGTTTGTTAGTATTTAGACTCATTTTCTATGCATTGACTCAGGTATTTACAGCAGTTTAATCACATTATTTTTTTAAGGATAATTTTAAGGATAAAGCTTGAAGTGCTTTGTTTCTAATAATTTTATACAAACCATCTCGTAATTTTTATTTGATTGTTAGCCTGAATGGCAAAACGAGCAGGTTGATAATACTAAGCGCGGCACCTACCCATAAATAGAAGCAACACCTTACAGAACTTTGAATTACAAAGCACCACATGGCATTAGACTGCACTCGTCACCCGAGACATAATATGTTAAGCCTTAAATGTCCAGTAATTTCACTGACTTCAAGGTCCTTTAAACCAAAACACAATAGTGCTTACACACTGCTGCTAGGCGGCAGAATTAGACAAAGCAATGGTACGAACCCAGACGACCTCTCATGAGGGACGTACCACCTAATAAATATATTGAGAACAAAGTAAATGAGAAGCACTCATTAAAATAAATCTTTATTATATGTTTGATTTTGAAATTTAAGTCCTATGCTTTGCATTATAGGTTTAAAAAACATCTATTTTTACCAAAACTCAGTCCCATACACTAACAAGTAGTAATAAATATTATGACAGTATTTGGTTATTCTGCTGGTCTAATTAATTAAATCACCAAATATTTTCCTGGTAGAAGTATCTAATATCCTGGTCGAAGGACCAAATTAAAATATTTCAAATGGTCCTCTTATTACTGCATGGTCTTCAATAGATAAAATGTGGTAGATCTGGTGATGTAGTATAGGTATAATATTGATTCTGCCTGAAATTTCAACCCTTTTTTCAGTTCTCTCTTTTCTCCCTCAGTTACCAATGGTTACAATGTTACAGACTTATAAGAGTTTAGTTATTCAGTATTAGAACAAGAGAGGTTAAGCCTTAGTCCACAACGCTGGCCTAATGTGGGTTGACAGTCTCCTAATGCAGGTTGGCAGACTTATAGTTAAACATTGATCTTTCTCGTAGGACCAAACCCCTAAGACGTCCATCTACACTCGCATCTCTTGATTATGATTACTCACTACTAGTTACAAGTTAGTCAGACTTGGTTATTACTGAACTATAATATTGGCCCTGTTCGAAGGATTTCAATCGACCCTCCCGCCGCTTAGTAACAAATTGCCACAATTTGACAGACTTGGTGATGTATTAAGCATAGATCCTGCTCGAAGGACCAAATCCTAACATATCAGTTTACCCTCCCATAATAGTTACAATGCTACAGACCTGGTAATGTTGCTATAATACGGACTGGCATCTGGCCGCACGTAGCTCGGCGTGTGTTGCGAATAATCCGGGATTATGTTCTCATGCTCCGTTATACACCGACCGTTGATGCAATACTGCAATAAATGGATAATCGATAAATAACTTTATATTACCAACTGCTCCTTAGGTATTCATTTCGTTGCGGTATAAAGACATTCCCATTTCCAGAGACTCGCCGATCGATGGTGTCGAAAAATCCTTTCTAATTGATTAGTTTCGTTGCGGAATAAAGATATTCCCATCCGCAGAGACTCCCGAGCTTCATTGCTCGGTGTCGAACTAGGAGTGCCATTGTCTGTCGTGGTTTACAGGAGTAACAGTTTCAAGGAGCTTTCTACTTAATTGATTTCGTCGCGACTAGTGTTTGTAAGAGTAGCCGTAATTGGAATAATAAAAGAGAAACGCGATAAAAAAATTGAGCCGCTCTCACAATATTGCATCATGTACGTGACAAATGTAATACCTCTTGTATGTCCTACTCAACAATATTTACGAGCTAACGACAGTATCTCATTCTAAGAGATTCACTAATCTTCACTGACCGTTGCTAATCCTGGGTTATATCAAGAAGTTACAGTGGTGGGTGTGTGGGCTGGATAATATCTTAGTTTATAAATAAAGGTACACTAAAATCCATTTTAAATAGATATGGAGCCGTGCTGTATACAGTAGATTGATTCTACCTCCATTATTTCATAAGAAACATTATTAAAATCAACTTTGCTTCTATGTTCCATTTGGTTGGTGAGATTGCACTAGTCGCATAATCATCGCCACTACGATTTCTGTCTTCAAAAGTCTACATTCTCTAATGTGCCTATTAGTCTATGGGATTGTGCGGTCCATGTTCAGCGTCGGTCATATACCCTCTGATGTCCTTTATCTTGTGTAAAAAAAGAAGATTACCTGTCCATCCCCGCAAGTAGACCCTTCAGCAGCAGGTCTGTACGCGACACAGTATCCGCTCGCGGAGTCGAAGCAGAACAACTGCGCGCACACACGCTCGTCCTTGAAACACGCGCTGCAACAAAATATTCTGATATCTAGTATATTTACGAGGTGTAAGTACCTCATATGCGAGAGGCCTTCTGGGTTGGTACCACCGCTTTGTCTACTCCTGCCGTCAAGCAGCAGTGTTTCGGTTTAAAGGACATTGAAGCCAGTGAAATCTGGTCATTATGAACCTTAACATTATACGTCTCGGGATGACGAGCGCAGTTCAGTGTCACGCAGTACTTCATAATTCGAATTTCTGATAGTGTTGCTTCTGTTTATGGATAGGCGTGACAATCAGGCGAGCAACCTGCCAGTCTCGTCATCTAAAGCTAATAAAAAAATAAATGTTACAAAATAGAAAAATCAATAATACGCACTCACGCCTGTAATCCCCGCAGGGGTAGGCAGAGGTGCAACTAGTACACCCACATTTCGCCGAGCGTATCTCCCTCCCATGATGTAATAGGGCGCGAGCCTATCGCCATACCGGGCACAAATTCCAGACTCCGGGCTGATACTGAGTATTTCGTAATAGAAAAACCCAATATCACTTTTATCCGACCCGGGGATCGGACCCAAGACCACAGCGTCAGTCTCAGTCGTAACGCGTACGCATTACAACTGCGCCACCGAGGCAGTCTAGAAAAATCAAAGAATCCCATTACCTGGTGCCTCGGTCCTTTCTGCACTGCGCGTCAAGCGTGAGCAATCGTCCGGGCAGCACGCGCGGGAGAGAGTCATCCTCATGCGGAGAGTTGTATAAACACGTCGCCGTGTCTCCGCTGGAAGAAAAAAAACATTGGCTGATTGTGTTATAGTTGATATAATATGTATGCCCATCTGTATAGAACCTAAGCAGTTTATTTTTATATAGCACTAGCTTTTGCTCGCTGCTCCGCCTGCGTGAATTACCTTTTCCGGAATAAAAAGTAGCTTATATCCCGGTCATGGTCTACCTGTGTGCCAAATTTCTTCCAAAACCGTTCAGATGTTAAGGTGTGATTGGCTAACACACATCCAAACTTTCACATTTACGATAGTAGTAGGATATGCCTGCCAACGAGCAAGTGGGTCACCTGATGGTAAGTGACCTCCACCGCCCTTGTGCGCCCACGATACCCAAAGAAACATGGGCGCGTTGCCGACCTTAAAGGAAAGGGATAATTAAGGAATTGGGATTGGGCCTCTGGATATCTCACTCACCGTCCGAAACGTAGCAGCAAGCTGCTACTTTACGTCGGTTTTCTGTGAAACAGTGGTAACGACCAGGACGAGACGGTCCATTCATGCTGTAGGCAGAACTGTCTACAGCGTGGCTCTACCACTATTTATATTTTACTCATAAGCACAATCGCAAAATGTTCTTTTATGAAAAAAAAAGAGTTATTTTTTTCACCTTTGTCATTTCAATAGCAATTCGTGTAATACATTTGTAATCATATAAACATTTTTATTTCCAGTTCTAATCCATGTCGTAAAATATTAATGTTGATTTATTGTACTTTGTCATCACATCAATAGAATCCAATTAAAAAATACTGACAATAAGATTATCTATTATTGATAAAATTGCATAATTTATTTACGTCTTTCATGGAGCCAATTAAAAGGTTTATTTGGACACGATGAACCTGTCCTTCCACTGACATTTCTCAGATCTTTGGTCTTGCCAGTTCCACTAACCTAGGTGTTCGGTCTCATATATTCTATCACTTACTTTAAGAAGTGATGGAAGCTCTGCACACTGCACGGTGACCATCTGAAGCCCTTCTCTGTGTGCCTCAGGTCGGACATAATGAACCCGTCCTTCCACTGACATTTCTCAGCACCAGGTCCGCCGAGGTATGTAGGAGGGGGGCTGCCGTCGTGCACTGCGCCTAATCTGGAAGGAAGGATCGGTCATTTCATAAATATTTATAGTAGTTTTGTTTAGCATAGGCCGACATACGAGCAAGTGGGCCACATGATGGTAAGTGATCTCCACCGCCCATGTAAGCCCAAGTCATGAGGGGTCGACTACAGAGAGAGTACTTATCAGTGTCTGTAATATTCAATTTGTTTTATCCGCATAAAAAGTCTCATAATGATTATGTGGACCACAATTTATTTTACCTTTACGAGGAACTTATAGGCTTTGTACCCTTAACGGTAGATTGCTTGCCAGCCGAGTTGTAAATTAGAGATCATTTTTCTAATTTTCATAACAACGTTAGTTGTGTGTGAAATATACTTACAAATGTCCAACTTCATGTGCAGCGACGATTATGCCAGAGAAGCCACCGGTGTCTTCAATAATGGCCACCGAGTTGACTTTCTCTAATCTCTTGTTTACTACGCATGCGCCACCCACATAGGCAAATCCTGGATATGATAATATCAATAAGTGTTTTGATCTTAAAGGATTTCATATTAAAATATATTTTAATTTAACGTTCAATATTCAACTGGTAAAGTTTGAAATATTTTAATTCTAAGTGTGTATAATGTATTTTGTAGTTTGATTTGAGACGGTGAAGTTTTATTTACAAAGCGATAGGAACTTGCAATATAATGAGTTTGGAAAATACGGAAATTTTAGGTATGCGATACTGAATCTATGAAAAATATACTACTGACAAGATTGACTGATGATTAAGACATAATATTATAAAAAATAATTACCAACAGGCAGGAACTATTTAAATATAATTAAAATATAGTTTGTACTTACAATACACGGTGATGTACGATAAAAAGTAACATGCAATTAGAATTAATCATGCAAAGCGAGTCATTGTTAGTTTACAGCACATAAAACTACGTGAATATAAAACTTAGGCGACATTTATATATACCTACATATCGTAACATTAATACATTGCATCATATAATCAAACCTTTGAACCTTTGACCTTTGAACTTTGTATAAAATGAACAATATGTTTCAACATGCATTTATATCCATGTACACACATAAAAAAATGCTAAAAAGCCATAAAAAGTAAACACAGCTATAAAAATAATATCGCGCTTTTCGTTTGACGTTAATATTTTGTTATAAATAATAGCAGTTGCAACCGGAGCAAAAGTCTTTCCGTAAATCCTTGTACATATTAGTTGTATCTATAAATCTTTAAATTATCTATATTACGTATTATATAAATAAACAAGCGAATTGACTTTACCGTGCCTCGAGTCATTTAAGCAAGGTGGGCGGACGGGCCGATTAATTTTACGCAACTTTCTTGATGCTGCTACAGAAGATGTAGGTACCAGTAATGAACCCAGATATGCTTATATCCATTATCGAACCATTACTGGATTTCGACATTTAAATCGATACTTCCAAACATAAATTAAAGGATCGTCTTATAACAGGTACCTAAGTATTATATAAATTATTATTTTACAGCCTGTACAATTAAATTGTTATTAACGATAAAGTCAACTATAATCTAATAATAATATCTATAATAGACAATTAATTAAACGTATGAAATATAAACATATTGTGCGAGATCTAAGCTAAACAAATACGGACAGTTGTATATTTACAAAAACATTAATGGAATAACTACGATAAAAAAAAATGTCTAGAAGTAGATACGAAGAGAAAAGAATATTATTCACAGGGTGCGAACATAAAAATCGGGATGTGGACAAACATCGAGTGGTATGTGATACAATAAGATGAAAAATTGTGAATAATAAAAGGGTGAGGGACATAATATGATGATAGAGAAGGCGTGCTTTTCGTTATAAGTTTTATGACACACGCCTACCTGCTGTCCCTCTATTGCACGCTTCGTTCGGATATTGTCTCCTGCACATGTCTAGTCTGAAAGTTTATGGAAATAAAAAAAAACTTTATAATTAAAAGGATCATGATACTCTTATTTCTTGAGACGTTTCGTTTCGCATAAGAAACGAAATAAATTCCAATCATTGTGTAAGCGACTGCGCGTGTAAAGAAACGTAATATTCAGCGCCATTACCAAATCCTTTACCTCGTAAATTATAAAGCCAAATTAATTTCACTCGTAAGCCACTGTTATACCAATCGCAGTCCATCGTAATTTTTATTTTTTTAAATTACCAGCGGTGCCTTTGGTACAGCGACCACCTTTCCGCCGACGGCACATGTCATACCTGTTGGTCAAATTAGTTTGGGTGTCTTCATATCAAACCATCGCTGAACTTGGCTAAATATTTTTTAAACTAACTTCAATAATGGCGCTAAATCTAAATGTAATCATACTTACGCATTTTACCTGTGAGGGTCCATATAAAAGCAGCATAAAAAATAGACATTAATATTCTGCTTTATTGAAAAATTTAAAATTAAATATTAGGTATAACCAATTTGTCAACTTAAGTAGGTACGTATTCGTACATACATACGCACCCACGCCTGTAATCATTCAAGGGGTAGGCAGGGGTGTAACTAGTACCTACACCCACATTTCGGAGAGCTTATTTCCGTCCGATAATGTGATAGGGGGCGAGCCACAATATCGGGCACAATTCTAGACTCTGGGTTGATACTGAGCATTTCGTGATAGAAAAACCCAATATCACTTTTACCCGACCCGGAGATCGAAGCTGAGACCTCAGCGCAACAGTCGTACCGCGTATGCATTACAACTGCGCCACAGAGGCAGTCAGTATTCATCTACAACATACCTACAATTAAATCTGAATCCGAACTCAACATACGCATATTTTTTCACAAATCCTTATTGATGTGACAGAACAAGTTGTAAACAAAAACCAAAAGGAAAAATCATTCCATTCACAAAATTCGTGGAATTCAAACATATCGATATGTTAAACAAATTTAATATTCAATATCACGGCCAGTCAATATCATTATTATCGTTTGATCACAAATACAGTGCCATCAAATTACCAAAGTTGGTGTATTTAAGGCTGTCAAAATTGAAGACGCTGTGGTAATTTCTAGTTTGCGTCAATTCAATATTTACTCTTTGAGTGTAATAAAATTTGAATATTGTCAATTCTGTTGAAATGTTTTAGAGATATTATCATTTCAAAATGGGCTTTTCATAATGTTGCACATAGGTATATGGTGTGACAATCAAGTTTTGTAATCTTGGGTTGTTACGGATAGATGTTGATTTTAATTTACTTTACATCGGAGACTTTGTTCAATTAGTCTTGTCTATATTATATTTCAAGTGTTTGCTTTAAAAACACTTAAACTATCATAGCGAACTATCTTCTCCATGCAAACCAACCAGTCTATTATTTTTCTTTAAAAAAAGTTAACATTACTTTTAAAAAATAGAACACCTTATAGAAACGGGCAAAGGAAACTGCGTCCATGCAGTCTTCATCAATAAAGAAACCATCATGTTCATTAATTAAGCTTTACCCTTTGACTTTTGAGTTTATCCATTAACCTTTCCGAACTTATTTGGTAAACATATAATAATTTACAACTTACTTGGTGATCGCAACGGCAATGTCGTAGACCGGCAACCGTCGCTCCCTGAACAGATACTTGCCCATGTCAGTGAGCGCGGCTGCCGAGTCTATCGCGTCGCGGCCCACTCGATTCCTTTCGAGGTAAGGTGTGGCGTCGCGACCCTGTGGATAGTCACAATAACTACATTAATATTATGACATACTTATTTATACTTTAAGAGTGTACAAAAGAAAACAAGACAACGTCCTTACAAAACGTAGACTAACATTAGTATCTGCTGAGTTTAAACCATCTACTTAGTTAATGTGGGTTGCTTAGTTATAAACAAAAACTAAAGTTAGTCTGCGTTTCGTACTATAAATTGAGATAAAGGTACTTCTTTGATAGTGAGCATTATGATGGAAGACAGAATAAAAATATTCTGAGTATCCAGATTGATACAAATAAATAGGTACCTAAGTAGGTAAACTATTCACCATTGACACAATATTGGTATGAACCGTCGAAGCTCCTTTAAGGATAACCTTATCTAACAGCGCCACAAATATAGGTACTTAATATTTAAAATAGAGTTTTAATTATTTATATGTAGTATAATATTATACAATAAAATCTAGTATTTTTGTGAATGTTGCATTTGGTGCAGAAAGGCAATGGTGTTTTTTTATGGAAATTACCTTTATTTAAGTAAGTAGATGAGTTTAATGTGTGCTATGCCAAACTACGGTTTCATACCATAAAAAAGTTAAAGCTCATAAATAGTTGCAACACCACCGAGAACATGTGAATTAAGTTGTTTTGAATGGCGCTGCGTTGCTCTCGCCTCTCCGAGACTTAGTCAAATACCTAATCAAGCCATAATGCCTAGTAGGTAATTTCTTGGGCTTTCATGTCCTTCAACCGTAACACAGCAATGCTTATACTCTACTACTTTGCGGTAGATATAGATTAAGCAATGTTCCAACTCAGACACTTTCCTATACGAGACAACAACAACCTAGCCTAGCCTACTTAATGTCTTATGAGACTGTAATGTCATGTAGGGCAAAGGCTTCCTTTGCCTCATAAATTTCATTTTTTTTAATCAAACGCATCTATGAACCATCCCTTTGTGAGCGAAGACAGAGCAGTGGTTTCTCAGACAATAAGTATTTGGCCATATTCAAGGTTAAACAACCAGCCAATTTATTAATATACAGGTCTATCTAGACATTTAAATAACGTTAAATTATTTGACAGGTTTCGATGACTCATGATTAACTGCCCATATCGATTTCTTATTTCTATATCGATTGACAACTCCATTGATGTTATAAATGTTTATCGGATATTATTAAATTTTATTTGCGTCAGAACATGAATGATTGTAATATAAATAATTAATTAAAAATTTTGCCGTTAGCATAATATATTGGCTCTAGAAGACTGGCTGGCGATAGCTTATAATTAAAAAAAAACTAATTCTCACCTAAGCTTCTCACTAGGTATGATCATCACGTTTCAATGATTTGTTCAAAGATTAATATATTATTATTATGTCTTTAATAATATTAAATTGGTCAATGAATAGTGGTATATATAATAATATGGTTCTGTTATTCAAATAGTGCCGTAGGTAACCTCGTTCCGCCTAGTTAATTATAATCGGTGTTAACGAAATTGATTAACACAATCTAACAAATTGGGATTTGACAAATAATTTTATTTGACTGCCTCGGTGGCGCAGTTGTAATGTGTACGCGTTACGATTGAGGCCAACGCTGAGGTCTCGGGTTCGATCCCCGGGTCGGGTAGTGGTGTTGGGGTTTTCTATTACGCAATACCCCAGTATCAGCCCGGAGTCTGGAATTTGTGCCCGGTATGGCGATAGGCTCGCCCCCTATCACATTATGGGACGGAGATGCGCTCGGCGAAATGTGGGTGTACTGATTACACCTCTGCCTACCCCTTCGGGGATTACAGGCGTGAGTGCGTATGTGTTTTATTTGATGATCATACGTCTTATCAGCAACATACTACTTGTAAGCAAGCCCATAAGAATAGTTTACATAAATTTTCCGTTATTAAATTAATTATAAACTTCTCAATTGATTCGTGCCTACTACCTTTCTAAAAAAAGTGCTATCTATATCTGACAGAGAAGACTGATGAAAAAAACGCACATTTGCGGTTTTTTATATTTTTATGTTTTTAAGGTCAAGGCTCTATATAAAGAAATGTCTTAGTATCTAACGTGTTTCTATTTTATTAATGGAACATGTCTGTTATGATTTTGGCAGATGTTTCTTACAAGAAAATGACGAAATCAAATTGAAATAAAACCGTTAGATACCTTCTTTCATAAATGCTTTTATCACTCGTATGTGTACTACTTAATAACTTTTAGTTAGACATTCTACGCTCAAGTTTTGAATTAAAAAAATGTTGTTACTTTTTTCTGCCATAGACAAAGTACATCATTAGATGAAATTTTACAATCGTCACGTATTTTTTACGTTCAGCATTTGATTGGTTTACCCCTTAATTGGCGAACTGGTAACAGACCACGTTCCGACAGACCTCGCGGTATTTTTAACTGACATGTGATTCTCACACAAAACAATTCATTAACCACCTTTTATTTGATTGATTATGCAGGTGTAGATTATTTATTTATAAATCGATTCTATATTGATTAAAGTTTTATCGATTAGTTTATGTAGGTACTTTTCTTCATTAGACAAAATTTCCATAATATGGTAATGGGGTAATAAAATGTAATTAATCTACTGTTACGACTCAAACGGATTGACTTTTAATATCTGATATTAAAAATAAAATATTACTTATTTTTTATTATTAAATAAGTAGATATTATAATATTTGTTTTCAAAATAAACATAATATTATTCCGGCAATGTATTTTCAAACCTTTCGGTTGAATTAATAACAGAATTGGATTAAAGTATGCATATGTGATGAGAATACTTAGGTAATTATTGTAAGTTCGTAAAGGAAGGATCTGATAATAAAATCTCCTTTTGAGATACGTAACCCTAAAAAATGGAATAATATTATAGCCCTGTAATATTTGCAAATATTTACGGTTCTTCTACGGAGTATAAACATAATAGCCATTTTAATGGCCTGTACCTACTTTTGTCTACTAATAATATAACTACAACGAACACGTTAATTAACATAAAACGCTAACAAATAAAAAAAAAAAGGTATTTTATGCTATGGTTTACAACAATTTATTGCTTTATGGCCAAAATATTATTAAATTAGATATCTTAATGAAATTTTATATCGATTCGACATAAATCGTTAAAAGGCATAAAATAAAATTTCCTTTGTCAATCCTTGGCGCCGAGTAATTAAGAAAAAAACTTTTGTTATGGCGGCAAGTTGTAATATTTTAATTTGGTATAAAATAATTTGTTATTGCGTATTACGTTTGAAATATGGCAAACGAAGCTATTTTAAAGTATTTAGAAGACACAAATCGGCCATATTCGTGTGCTGATGTTACGGTCAACTTGCGTGGGGCGTATTCAAAGGGCAATGTTCAAAAGGCCTTAGATTTCCTAAGCGAGTCTGGCAAAATTAAGTGTAAATTGTATGGCAAACAAAAAGTTTACGCTGCTATTCAACCCGGTGTTATTGATTCGGATAATGATGTCGAAGGTAAAATATTTTAACATTATCATAGAAATATCGTAAATATTATGGTAACATGATATCTATTATAATTATGTTTTAGGTGCAAAAATTTACACCTATTTAATGTATTATAACAAAACATACATACTAATGTATTGTAATTTATATAATATAATAATAATAATACACCCAACAGTCACACACATAGCTCTGACCCCACACTAGGTAAACCTGTGTCGTGGGTATCAGGAACTACGAGGGACTTGCGGTCCCACAACACCCAGACCCGAGACCAATATTTGTGGTTCACACAAACATTTGTCTCGGTGTGGGAATCGAACCCACGGCCTCTCGCTTCGCAGCCGACTACTCGCCTGCTGCGCCACGGAGCTGTCTAATATACAGCTGCTGTTTAATATACCTACTTTGATATTTTTTTGTATTTAAATGTTAAGCACTTCAAAAGAGGTAGGTAACGCAACTCGTAATTTTTCGAATCCAAAACGCAAACATAATTTTTGATTGAGCGACTTGAGATTTGAACTCGGGATCTTACTGTTTCTCAGCCTAAGTACACTGCCACTAGACTAAAGAGGCTTTTTTTTAGGTACAGTGGCGGACTAATACCGTCGGGGGCCTGAGCGGCAAATCTAATTGTTTTTTTCTTGGCTTGGCATATACATCAATACATAATATAATACAAAGTCGCTATCTACGTCTGTCTCTTTGTCCGCTTATTTCTCCTAAACTATGCAACGGATGCCTGCGATGAAACTGCGGTATACTACAATATATAAACATGGCGGCGTTTTACACTACATGGGATTTCATTTGATAATTTATGGTTCTGGACTACGGGGCCTCGAACTGCCTCTCATTTACTAAATATAACTTGGTCTTGTTTTGGATTGGAATCTGTCATCGAGATTTGGGGACCCCTAGGACTGGGGTCCGGGGCGGTCCGCCCCCCGTCAGTCAGCTACTGTTTATCTATATTCGTATACACTTTATTGAATAAAAATATAATGATCGCATTTATTTATACGCACTCACGCCTGTAATCCCTGAAGGGGTAGGCAGAGGTGTAACCAGTACACCCACATTTCGCCGAGCGTATCTCCGTCCCTTATGTGATAGGGGGCGAGCCTATCGCTATATCGGGCACAAATTTCCAGACTCCGGGCTGATACTGAGTATTTCATAATAGAAAAACCCAATACCAATTTACCCGACCCGGGGATCGAACCCCAGACCTCAGCGTTGGCCTCAATCGTAACTCCTACGCATTACAACTGCGCCACCGAGGCAGGCATTTATTTATAAAATAGGTAATGCGTTATTTTCTAGATTACGACAGCCAAATTAAAAACATCAGCCAAGATTTATTAGGTATGACCAAAACTTTAAAACTAGCTGAAGCGAATCTTAAAACTTTGACATCTACACCAACCACTGAGAACGCTAAAACTAAACTAGATTGCATAAAGATGAATATAGAAGCACTGGAAATCAGATTAGACACATTGAGAAGCTCTACAGAAGTAGTAAGTGCTGAGGAGAAGAAAATGATATTAGGTGAACACGAAAAACTTGTGAAGGAATATAGGTACCTACCTATAATTTAATTATTGTTGGACTGAACTAATCTGAATTCAATATAATATTGTTTATTAGGGCCATAGCAAACACAATACTTTTAGCATCGGCGATTGGCGATTTAGTTGCTTTTCTGAAGCGCGATGCCGCGTCTGAACGCTCCAATCTTCATACATATAGACGCCATTCGCGAAAACCACGTCGCTTATTGTAAGTGCCATGCAGCAACTAAACGCTACACTTCACACACATTCGGGCCTCAGTCGTAGGAATTAAGTAAAGCTTTGGCATCTGTGGAACACAGCTCAGTGTTGTAACGAAAGATCTATGTGCAAGTGAGCAATCAGCGCGGGCGCGTGCTACCGCCTCTCCCTTTCTCCCTTCACTCCACCTCTCCACCGGCTGAGATCGATTGAGTCGCTAAAACACGTGACACCTCACACCATGAACAAAGCAAGTCGCCAAGAAGCTATACAGTCGCTAAATCGCCGATCGCCGAAGCTAAAAGTATCGTGGGTACTATGACCCTTAGAAACTAAAAAAGTACCTTTGAAACCAAATGTTTCACGGTAGCTGGGGGTTGCATTGTGACAAGTTACATAATAAAAATATCTATAGACAAAACATGCATGGTTTAATTGAACAGTTTCATGGGTTTTTTATTTTGTTATGAAGAGTTAAGTCGCAATAAAGTCGCATAAATGGATGTGTGTGTAAATAGTCATAAAGTAACCCTGCTTACGCGGTACTTATCCCTGAACAGAAAACGCAAGAGGATCTCCTGCGACATGCTCGAGGCAGTGCTTGAAGGATATCCTAAGTCTAAGAAGAACTTAATAGAAGAACTGTGTATAGAAACAGATGAGATGGTTGATTTTAAATTAATGGACAGCGCATGATGTATATTTGATTGAAATAAATTAATTTATGTTTTATTTATTAATGAGTTTTTATTTCACCTTAATAATAATATGAATAATATTATCCCTGTATTATACCTACACGCCCCATTGCTGGGCACGGACCTCCTCTACTAGATGAGAGGGGTTAGGTCTTAGTCCACCACGCTGGCCAAATGCGGGTTGGCATACTTCACCTTTGAAGTTCTTATGAAGAACTTCTCAGGTAGGTTTCCTCACGATGTTTCCATCACAGTTAAAGCAAGCGATAATTAACAACTAATATACACGTAACTTAGAAAAGGTAGAGGTAGCTGGTTTCAAACCTGCGACTCTCGTCTCGACAGTCCGTAGGTACCACTCCCCCGCTAAGCTATCGCTGTTTTTTTATCTAATGTTAAGAAAATCAATAGTAAAAGCAATAAATATGACGATCCTTTTTGTATCGAACGGCATATATTTAAATTAATCAATATTGTTTATGGCCTCTTAAATTATTCACTTATAAACATAAGTAAGACAATGATATATTTTTAATTTAATGTGTTGATTTTGGAAATAAAACATTAGAATTATTCATGTCCCTTCATTTGACTAATGTAACATGATTTAGAATTAAATTAAGATTAAGGAGTGATAATACTCATCGTCCAGTTTAGTTTCCGTTCATATCTCTTCGAATTAAATATATTTAAAGAATAAAGCCTCCCGCCAACAGCCGCGATCTGTTTAGCGTCCACCAATGAGAGGCCAACACCCCCCTCTCCCCGTCAGTCGTCTTAGGTAGGGTTGCTAAGATTTTTTGGACTGTTACAGAATTTTTCAGATTTAGATACAAAAATACAGAAAATATTCTAGTTTATTTATGGAAAGAATAAAAAGACAAAGGTATCATTGGTATTGATTTTAATTATTGGTGTGCTTTTATTTATGTATTGCATTCCACGATAAATAAATGCATAGCTTCAACAACACACCAACCTATTATACAGTTTTTGTATCCAATTATATATTCTGGCAACACAATTCGGTAGATCACTGTGGATCGCAGCAGTGGGTAAGATTGCGGGCGTCCCCATACAAAATTTACTAAAAACAAAAATCGCAGATCGCAGATCGCGGCAGTGGGTAAGCATTCGCCCGATCCCATACAAAGTGTATTAGAAACATTTATCGCGGCCAGTGATCGCGATCGCAGATCGGGGCTGTTGGTGGGAAGCTTTATTCAACTGTTCGCACAGAAGGTCCATTTATGTAAATGAACCAATTTTATTAAAAATATTGATTTTGGTTTCCTGTACCCTCGCGTATGAGGTTATTCACATGTGCGATAGCGATATTTTTAAATGACTCAGTGCGAATAGCTTTTTTGGATCATCAATATAATATGTATTAGTTTTTTGGTGTAAGGAATTCAAGGTGGACCACCAACATCTTGGAACCCAAACCAACCTCACTTGCACGTGGTACACTCTACTGATTAACGGACGAGGCAATGGCGAAACTTGGTTCCAGTTACGGGGTCAGACGGCGAGTCTGTATCGACACAGTGACTGTGCGCCTATCACTATTAACTTAGGGCCATTTTAAATTTTAAAAAACTCAATCCGAAGCTATTAAATTGTCGATCATTCCCTCAATGACCCAATAAGAATAAAGTTTGAATGCAACTCCTTTATATCAAAGTTTGATTGATTTATTATTATTACATTTACATTTATTTACATGGTGGTAGGTCCCAGGTTTAAGATTTTTCAGTAGACCCTAATGCCTGAGCCCCTTAGCCCCCCCGCTGGGTCCGTTAGTGCGACTGTCGATTCTGGCTTTCAGGAGTTACAGTGGCGGGTATGTGGGCGGCATAGTCTACCTCTTCGGGGATTACAGGCGTGAGTGCGTATGTATGTATGTAGGTATTACTGAATATGGTTAACATATACAAATCCGCAGATAGGTATGTGTTGAATTCAAAGGGCTTTTCTATGGCGTTAATTGAAGAGAATATGATAGCGATACACATGAAGTTAACTGCCTATAAAGTGTTAATTAACCTTGGATTACGTTTAAAGAAGACCAACTATTATTTAATTTTCTTTACTTCGTTAGTTAGCTTTATTTCCATCTGACGTCATGCTTAACTATTACATTCATAATGGTAGTTAAAGTTGCTAAATCGATAGAGGTCTCGTCATTTCTAAGAACACGCGTTTTTTTATTAGCTTCAATAATTAAACAAACAGGTCATTCGCCTGATGGTAAGCATCACGCCTGCTCATAAACAGAAGCAACACTACACAGAAATTTGAATTACAAAGTACTGCATAGTATTGGACTGCGCTCGTCACTCCGGGACATAAGTTATTAAGTCTCATAAAGCCCAGTAATTTCACTGGCTTCAATGTCTTTCAAACTGGAACACAACAGTGCTTACACACTGCTGATTGACGGTAGAAATACACAAATATAAATGTATAATCTGGGTGTATTCAAGTCGCGAGTGAATAGTTTTTTGCTAGGCAAGCGTGCTTCATCTTAGGCCACATCATCGCTCAGGCGTGATAGTGGCCAAACGCGAGCCTATTACATATAAAAAAAGTCGTGGTACCCTACCAAACGTTCTCAGGAAGGCGTGGAGCTTACTATCAGTCGAGCGTCCTATCGTTTTGCTATACAGACTATTAAAACGAGCGTGTATACGTCCCAATACGTGGTCCCTTATATAAAGGTGGAAGGTCCCTCGTATGCGAGAGGCCGGCTGGGTTGGTACCACCGCTTTGTCTATTTCTGCCGCCAAGCAACAGTGTGCAAGCACTGTTGTGTTCCGGTTCAAGGACATTGAAGCCAGTGAAATTACTGGGCATTATGAGTCTTAACACCTTAGTGCTTTGTTATTTAAAGTTCTGTGTGGCGTTGCTTCTGTTTATGAGCAGGCGTGGCGCTTACCATCAGGCGAGCGACCTGCTCGTCTCGTCATTCAAGCTAATACAAAAATAAAACATCATACGGTGACGTTTAAAAAATAAATAAATCTATGATACTCACCCTCGATATGATGATACCGGCGATGGAAATGCGTATCCTGGGTCCTTTGAGCAATTTGTACCGAAGATCGACTCCGTTCCAAAACGAAACGAAGTATCGCTTAATTTGAACGTTGTCGCCACCGTGTAATCTAAAAACCAATTGACACAACATTAAGTAAATAAACTTTGTGAAATCGATTTTGATCGATTTGTATCGATCTCACCGCTTCAAGGCCGTAGTGACAAAAAGTTTTTTTCTTTAGCCACCGCAGATGTTTGTGGAACGGGCTTTCTATAGCTACTGTCCGTCACGGAAAGGATTATCGTTTACACAATACATAATAATTTAGTTTATTTTTGTTCAATGGATTTTGCTTCTCCCCAGAGGGGTTTGTCAGGCAGCCAGTCGTAAAAACTACAAGCCAAGTCTTTCTGTAACATGTGTTATTGGCATGTTGCGCCGACCCCATTGCGGGTGGGATAAGGACAGAAGAAGAATAGATTTTGTTAGTTGTATTCCTGATATCCAATAGTTGGCTTATCGAATGTTGGTTATTCTAAAATGAGCTTCTTCTGGTTCCCATCCCACTGCTGAACACGGGCCTCCTCTACTATCATCATCCGCCTGAATTCGTCCACTGCTGGACATAGGCCTTTCAAAGTTGGAGCCACCTCTGAGTGGTAGAGCCACGCTGTAGACAATTTTGTCTACACCATGAATGGGCCGGCTCGTCCAGGTCGTTACCACTGTCTCACACAAAACCGACGTAAAGTAGCAGCTTGCTGCTGCGTGTCGTACGGTGAGTGAGATATCCGGAGGCCCAAATACCCCTCCCCTTCCCAATCCCTTACATATCCCTTTCCTTTAAGGTCGGCAACGCGCCCATGATTATTTTAGTATTGTGGGCGTACATGGGCGGTGGAGATCGCTTACCATCGGGTGACCCGCTTGCTCGTTTGGCGGCCTATACTATAAAAAAAAACCTCTACTAACCCCTAACTAATACGGGTCGGTGACTAGTCGGTCACTAGCGGATCCAAGGAGGAGGGGGTGCTCAGGGGCTCAAGAGGCGCCATAGCGTCATACCGGGTATAATTCCAGACTGCGGGCTGACACTGAGCATTTTATAATAGAAAAACCCAATATAACTTTTAGCCGACCCGGGGATCGAACCCGAGACCTCGGCGTCAGCCTCAGTCATACTTAACGCGTACGCATTACACCTGCGCCGTCGAGGCAGTACGTAAATAGGTAAGTTTGTATGCGACGTCAATTCTACTTACCTGTAACCATCATAGTCGACAATAACTAGAATTTCAGGGTAAATCACATAGGGTGCTTCTCTTTTCTGCCTCGTGTGCGTTTCTGTTGAACGTTTTCTTCTAAACCGCTTGCCTAAATGGTCAGGCTCCATGAATGCTGCAATAAAAATTAAATAAAATAAACAAACGTTGTTAACTTCCTTAATTTTAATTAAGAATTAATAGATTCTGTTTGCGAAACCAACTAGTAACTTTATTAGTGGAAAGGAAACGTATAAATGTTTACTTAATTGCTAATCAAATATTCAGATTTTGAACATCGGTGTACGTTACTAATTCTAAAATTAAAACATGTTCACACTAGTATGGTAGAGACTGGCAGTTAATTTGTGAACTTGAATTCTTAAAAAAATAGTCGACTGAAATAGATACGGTGCAGCACGACATGATACCGCGCAGTGGCTGTTCCGGACTCCGGTAAAAGCCGGGACGCTTTTCGTCTTGAGAACTCGGGCCGTTATTAATGCGCCGATTATGGCCACTGCGGGGTGGTTCGTATTACCGGTGTAGGGTGTATGAGTTAAGGACTGGACCTTGGTCCGGTCGTCCAGATGTTTATCATCTGGGACTAAATAAAAGAAAATGCATTGCTGCGAAATCAATTTGTGAAGTGATTTTTTTGTGAATCTACGTATAAAACTATAAATAACACAAACACCTAAAAGAACGCAAGCAATAAGTAGTCACCAGTCATAGATTTGTATGGCTGATTTAACGAATACTTTTTTGTCTTATAATCGTGATTTAATTTAAAATGCAAATTAAATTCGAATAGAATATCGCACCAGCTTTAAATATCGTGAATGAAGTATATACCTAATAAATTAGAAGTGTCTAGTTATTTATTGGTTTTTGTATTCTAGGTATTTTGCCTGTCGAGCGCACACCTGAGCCTAGCGGCCACTTTCGTCAACATACTCGTAGATTAGTTTATTATAATGCGTGAAACTACTATTAGACAGTTTTATTGAGATATTAAATAACAGCTGTATATTAAAGTTTCGAATTGGTTGAAGAAATCATATGTAGATATAGACGACAATACGTGCAAAAAGAAATAGCCAGGATAAAGTTAGACACTTCATCCGCCCTTTAGGATACAATAGCCATGACACTGTTCTTGCCTGACTTCAGGCCGACCAAGTTATTTCGCACGTACTGTAAGATAACAAATCCTTAACTCAAGCAATGAAAGCAGGCAACTGACCTGAACAACTGAATTAGCGGAAATAGTTCAGTTCAGTGGTCTTGCTAATTTCGTCATTCAGGTCAATACTTAATTTGAAAAAAAACCACAGGTATGACCATAAAGGTATATCGAGCTAAGTAATGTCAAATGTATCAACAATTCAACAAATCTGTGAACCGTCGCGTCGCGTGCCTGTTCACAGAACAAAAAAGCAAACATAATATTGGGTTTGCTTTTTAGTATGTACCCAATCTGCACTCATCCTTAAATTCAGTACAATTTGGTACAGTTGCAACAATTAAGCGGTTTTGATTGTATAGTCCATAAATTCGATGTATTTATGGTCTATCAAAATTATTAATTACAATAATACAATTTATTTGTCCAAATGTTTGATACGATTTGAACTTGGTCTGAACGAGAGACGGATGATACGCACTGAATTGAAATAGTATTTGTCACGAATAGGTACTGTTGGAAGTTTGCTAGTATAAATTAATGACGAACTACCTATATGGAATTTTAATTGCTAATTTTATCGATACGGCTTCTGTTTTATTAAATTTGAGATGTCAATAAAGATTGCTTTGAAGTAGGTATTTTTATAAATAAAGACAACTAAAGATTGATTAAAGATATTTTTGTTGCTAATAACACAATATTTGCCTAACCCTATGGGAAACAGATGTGAGTCTATGTATGTATATAATAACACAAAATCATGTGCACATAAACGTAGATACATCAAATTCTTTTATTGATCCAGAATTCTAAATCATCTCAAGTGCAGAAAATATTTTAGATCTTTTCTTTTCTAAAGAAGAGCATGGCAACCGGGTAGATGAGTTGCATGCTCGTAAATGATTTCCGCACATGAACACCCACAATGTTAAAGAATCAAGGATGCGTTGCTGACTTGAAGCAATGATTTGGTAGGGGAGGACCCTCATGGTACCAAACACAGTAGCACGTTGCTACAGCATGACCTTTTTCTGTTCCACAATGATACTAACTCATTCATGCTGTAACCAAAACTGTCTATAGCGAGGGTCTACTATTACGTAATTTTATCTATAAGCTCTCTCATATAAAATCATTTCAATACGCAAAATTAGCCTCTAGGGAACTACTTCTTTGCAACTAATTATGTCTTAGAAACGTGATGGAAAGCATCAACATACCATTCCATTAACATAAAAACGAGCCTACAACAGATTTTTAATCGTTTAAATGGCAGTTTGACATGATTTAAGCCGCGGGACTGTCGCTATCCGACAACACAGCGCAGGTTTTTCCCAAATGTCGATTATTATTCGCAGAACATCACGAGTTTTTTTAATAATGATGAATTAAAAATAATGGATGACGTAAGAATGTGGTTTGACCTTACGACCCCGTCATCAAGACGCAATATTGTTGGTTGGTGACACACTGGCCGTAGTGTCGTGTTCGGACAGTTTGGCCGAAAGCCGAAAAACTTAAGTTCAATAGTTATTTTTTCAGCATTCGTTTCGGCAGTCTATTCAGCTCCCCGCTATTCTATCGCATTCTCTAACAGCTTACATTTAAGAATTCCATCATCAGCGTCTTGAAGATTCATCGCCAGACTTTTTAACCGAATTCAAAATGGAGGAGTTTTCGATTGCTCTTTATGTATTGGTTAATGTATGTTTACGTTTAACTCCGCCAAATGCTGACCTATACATAATATGGTGGATTTGATGATTCTTTTGTATTCGGCTGGGTTTACTCCGATGGTTGCCCCATATACTTTTTTTACATCTGATAACGGAATACGGTGACAAATGGTAAAAAACGCACCTATAATTATAACATCCACTGATAAATATATGAATTACGAACTATAAGACCGCTCAACTCAGCATCGTATTCATGTCGTCTAACCCTTTTTATGCTCTTGTCTTTGACAATAGTTGCTACATGCGACATATTGAAAGCACGTTGCTTCTCAACTAACATATTACATAATCTCTCAAGAAATTCTTAGATGTAATGAATTCTACGCCTCGATTCGTTCTAGGTACTTGGAGGAGTTTCCACGCTGTACATATCTGTTTTTACATGGATTTTACTGTATTTGTTTCCTCGTTTTTTTCATATTTATGATGGAGAGCCTGTTATATTTTAGTATTTTTCTGAATGATTGTTTTTACCCTCAACAAAAAGAAGAAATGTGTTTGACCCCTTTATTTGTCTGTGTATTTGTTTGTGATATACCTAGTGTCGACCGATTTTTATGCAGTCTTTTTTATTTGAACGTTAATTTAATTGAGTGATCTTAGCTAGGTATCCTTGATTCAGTAGCCAAGCCTGCAGCTTCCAACTCCTTGATAATTAACAACAGATATACCGTGTTTGGGTCCGTTTCGATAAGTAGTTGTTTTATTCTAATTGATATCGGTTTTATCAAGAACTTTATTTTAACTTACCAAAAATAAAGGCGAGCATTTTCGGACCATTAAAATAAGACAGTTATTACTTACATCACTAAACCAGACGCCACTAACGGGCAGTACTATTATCTTTTTTTTTCCAAAATAGTATAACATTAATATTTATATGATAATAATCATCGAATTCTACAAACAAGTGTTGATTTAATTATTTAAATTGTTATCGCACTGGATGTCACTGGATACAATTTGAATACTAAAAATTATAATGGATTAGGACATTAGCAAAACGAGAAACGAACAAGTCGGGTGAGTTACGTTATTTTATCTGTTTCTATTGAGACAAATAATAATGAATGCATTCGTTAATTTCGGTATTTACATGAGCGTATTTTTTTTTATTTGCTTGTATAATGAAACGTGCAGGTCGCTTGCCACGCCTGCCCATAAACAGAAGCAATACCTTAACTTTGAATTATAAAGCACTGTATGGCACTGGACTGTCTCATAATGCCCAGTGATTTCACTGCATTCAATGTCTTTCAAACCGAAAAAAATATATATTCTCGTATTACAATATTTAATAGTTAGCAACAATCATTACGCATTTCGAATGATATATTCAATACTTGAAACATACGATACAGGCTACAAGTCAAATATTTATTAGTTTCCGATGTAAAGGTCAAATTCGATACAGGAGTATTGATGCAAGACTATAAAGCGGAGTTTAAAGGTCAGAGCATATTAGGACTAACCAATACAAATGTATATCTTTGCAAAATACCTAACAACTAGATGTTCTGCTGTCTAGACAGTGCTTAACGATCTTCTCTAATCTTTATTAACGAATCGAAAGCCCGAGCGTATCGAAAACTATTTTCTTTAACTCTACTTTTTTATAGAGTCGGCATAAAAAATGAAGCAAAGATTTTTTTTATAACAATATAGCAAATGCCATGAAAATCCACGATACCAGACTAATTAATAATAATGGGTGCGTTATCGACCTTATCGGAGAAGAATGGAGAAAGGGGAAGAGAGGGGATTTGGACATCCGGAAATCTCACCTACTTACGAAATGGAACAGAAAGCTACTTCACGTCGGTTTTCTGTGAGAATGAGTGGTAGAGCCGCGCTGTAGGTTTTGTCTATAGCTATGAATGAGCCAGCTTGACCGGGTTGTTACCATTGTCTCAGAGAAAATGTTTCGTACGTTGAGAGAGATATTCAACGCCCGCTCCCCTTCTTAATCCTTTAATTATAGAGGGCGTTTATGGGCGTTGGAGATCACTTACTAACAGGTGATCCACTTGCTCGTTTGCGTCCTATGCTAAAATAAAAAATTGGTAGCCCGTTTTCATGCTTTAGACAAAAGTGCCTACCGCGTAGTTCTACCATTTATAAGTAGTGAATGATTACAAGTTACAATACAAGAAAAACAACTTGTTTGATCCAAAGTCAGTCACGTCACCCATCTTCTACGTCTTTCTTGAACCATTAATCTCTAAAAACAATAGTTGACACGCCTTGTATTAACTTTAGACCGGTCAGGTCATTTTGAGTTTATTGTAATAATTTTATTTTTTATATCACTTCGTGCAATTAACGAGCACAAAACAACACGAACTATTCTGTTTTTCCCAATCAAAACAGACCAACAGGCGTCTTCTAATTAGCCATAATCACTTCACCATCGAGTTGTAAATAACTGAGACGACATTTCGATAACCTGTTCAGGTGGTCATTTTACATATATTTACAATGTGCCTTTCCCGCGTACGCAGCTACGTGCGGCGGCCGCCGCGTCGTTTCCGCTCAGTCACGTGTTCGATAGTTCAAGAACATGTCACCCGTGTGATAGTTATTTGCATATTTTATTAGAAAGGTTTTGTATAGATTTAAATCAAAATTCAAATTGAAAATATTTATTGAATCCATAGAATGTTTTACATTATTAGATTTCCTCAATAATTCGACCGTCCGCGCCAATTCGGAAATCTGTTTCGCTATAGATGAACGTACAAAAAACTATAACGTTGCTCTTTCCAATATTAGTTCCAATGCTAGCTAGAGTTGTTTAATATATATTATTAGGCAATCATAGAAATTATACCTAGGCATTAGATTCACGTGCACGAACTCCATAAGCACGGCTTAACATATTTTTTGACTAATTTAATATGCATATACTGCTGACTTGAAGCGGACAAAGCACAAGGCAATGCAGACTCTGTAATGTGTAACAATGTAAAAAGTACGAGCAAGTTGGTCATCATGATCTCCATCGAAAACCTATAATGCCAGGAGGATCATAGGTTCGTTCAAAGGAATAAGTGACTGGAAAATGGAAGGGGCAAATGGGGCTCCCGAAATTGAAAGCCGTTTAAGATTTAACAGAGATTGTGTTTTCTAGAAGTTAGCTAGAGATTATTCACAATCAGTAATCTTGAACTAATATAGTTAGTGTGTAGTGCATAGAGAAAAATGATTTTATTTATTTTAAAATATTATTTAATGTTTTAAATAATATAAGTTATGTAAATTATGCCTTTCTTTATAGTTGTGTGTAAAAATCCGCGATTGTAATTACACTTGTCATTCTATTAGTAAAAATGTAATTATAGTCACTCACATAAACAAAGGTAAGAGGCGCCGCTTAAGCAAAATATCAATAGTGGGAAACTATAGTCTATGACAACTTGTTTACTTATTTTGTTAAAGCAAAGAACTACAATACATTCAGCCGCTTTCGTCAAACGCGGTTTTACTGTCACATCTATTTCCCTGGATTAAATAACAATTGGACATCAGTCATTAATGTATAATGCATTGGCGCGCCATCATCATATTGCTCATCTCAATGATCAACATGATGGCATTCGTAGAGACCGGTATTATTATTATAATCGATTGTATCTATAGTATTAGATTTATATTTTATTAAGTGGAGGTATCGCACGTGATGCTCTCGGTGATGGACAGACGACACGTGAACGCATACAAACATTGTTTTACCGTCGATTAATTTACACATGCCCGATATTCGAATTTTGATGGAATGTATCCAGTGTTTGGTGTCAATATATTGCATACATTTATTGTGTGTATTTATTTATTTCACAATATTTGAGTAAGCGCTAGCTTAAGCGCCTGCCTATAAACAGAAACAATACCACACAGAACTTTGGATTACAAAGCACTACATGGCACTGGATTGCGCTCGCGATGTTTAATCTCATAATACCCAGTAATTCCACTGACTTCAATGCCTTTTAAACTGAAAACAACCGTGCTTACACACTGCTCATTGGTGAAAGAAATGAACAAAGCAGGATCAACCCAGACGACCACTCGCATACGAGGGACCTACCTATCACCTAGTAAAATATATTATGTCAGAGATTATTTTTTGAATTTGAAAGTTTAATATTTTATTTAAGGCGGACACTGGCATTAAACCGGGATATCGCCGGGCAAAAAGAAATGTTTGACAAAAGATTGTAAATTTTTCTTCAATATTGAAGTAGCAACAATAGATAAATGTCTCTACATGGAGATATCAGATTTCGTGTCAGATTCTTTTGCTTTATCTTTTCAATCCAGTTCGACTTGAATTATTTTATTAGTATTGGTCATCGGTATTGGTATTTAAATTCAATAACATAACAAAAGAATGTTATTTTATTAAAAGACAATGCATTAATGTCGCGTATTCATTATCGATGTAAAAATTCTTGTTTTGTAATAAAAACTCTTGTTGTATTGTGATATTAGATACTTTTTAAATATAAAATTCCTCAGGTGTTTTGACCGACGAAAATACGGAGGCGGTTCTCAATTCATGTTTTTTTTTTGGTTGTATAACCATGCATAACTTCGTCAAATGTGGAACGATTTTTTTCATTCAAAAGAATATAGCTCACAGTCGGCTGCATTTAGATTTCAAGAAGAAATTCCATCCATTCCATCAAAGGGACTGAAATAAGGGATGAAAAGCTAAAATTTCGTCATTTATGCAGCGATTTTGATGAATCTTTCGCTAAAGATAGAAAAATAAAAGCTTTTAAATAAAAATTATAGCAACGACTCAACATTAGTAATTTTTATTTTTTACTTTTTAGTTTTGTTGTGAGTCCGTTTTATTTTTGTTAAAAAGAAATATTGTATTATTGAAAATATTTTTAAACTGGCTAAGCCTATCTGTCTGAGTTTGGGTCGTGCACCGACGATACCGTAGCCGCACCCTTAAATTTTCAATATTATTATTTGATAAGATATCAGCTGTAACGCGGTACGACTCTACGGTCTCCGGTTCGTTCCCCAGGTCGGCTAAAAGTGATATTGGGTTTTTCTATTACGAAATGCTGAGTATCAGACTGAAGTCTGGAATTGTGCCCGGTATGGCGATAGGCTCGCCCCCTATCACATCATTTGACGGAGATACGCTCGGCGGAATGAGAGCGTATAGGTTACACCTCTGCCTATCCCTTCGGGGATTACAGGCGTGAGTGCGTATTATATTCACATTGACAAGTTGGCATATGTTGCAAACATGTGTCAATTAGCCAATAAGATGGTTTTGCGTCATGATGATTTATTATTGTTTTATGATAATTAACTGCTTCAAAACAAGTTGTATGACGGTAACAATATGCTGCATAGTGCATACAGGTCTTATTAATAGTTCCGGCATATGAAAATGGTTGAGGAAACTACGGCCGTCGATGTACAAGCGGTATTGTAAAATAACTTATCTGATAATGGCACTTTAATTATTTTGCCTGTTTTAAATTTCAATAAGAATTTAAATTGTATTTATAGTCATAAAATTTGTGGTTGGTGTAGTTCCTGATAACCACGATACAATCTAGTGTGAGATCGGGAAGTTATGGCCCGTATTCACAAACAACACTTAAGTAAGCTCTTTGCCAAGTGTCCAATTCTGTGTTACATGATTGGTCTGTTTTGATTTAGCGCCAAAAACTAACCAATGACGTTTAGAGAAATCGTCACTATGCGTTCGCGCTCACTATGAGGTCTCATAGTAACGTTTATGAATGTGACTGTTGGATGTGACCAGTCCCAAGAGCATACACCTCTGACTTTTCTAAGTTATGTATGTATTAATTGTTAATTATCACTTGCGTTAACGGTGAAGGAAACATCGTGAGGAAACCTGCATACCTGAGAACTTTTCATAAGAATTTCAAAGGTATGTGAAGTCTGCCAACCCCCATTAGGCCAGCGTGGTGGACTACTCTGATTCAGTAGAGGAGGCCCGTGTCCAGCAGTGAGACATGTATAATACAGGGCTATTAAAAAAATATATATAATAAATAAATAAATAATTACACCCAACAGTCACACACATAGTCCTGACCCCACACCGGGTAAACCTGTATCGTGGGTATTAAGGTACGAGGGACTTGCGGTCCCACAACACCTAGACCCGAGACAAAGTTTTGTGAATCAGACAAACATTTGTCTAGGTGCGGGAATCGAACCCACGGCCTCATGCTTCGCAACCGGCTACTCGCCCGCTGCGCCACGGAGGCTGTCTATATATAAATAATAACTTACCGTAGTCAATTGAGTGGTCGATCTCTGCCGGGTCCCGTTTGATGATGACATGCTGGGCGCCGTTCAGTGCTCGTTGGAGTCTTTGCTGCTCCTCACGCTTCCTCTTTACTGAAATTTTATTGTGTTTGTTGAGGTTGCTAATTGATATACTGACACCCGGTTTCGGAAAAGTTGATCAAACCAACATTCAACTAACAGAACTTTGGTTTTGACACCGCTGTCGAATCAACTCGAGTTGCTGAAACATTGATTAGTGTAGTGTGTGTGTTTCCCTTCCCCGCTGCACAAACCGCCCCCGCTAACATCTAGAGAACCTCGTCCCCCCCAACGTCTTGTACCCCGCAGGACGGTCGCGCACGAACTTGTCCATCTATAGTACCGTTTATCATACGATTTTTCATATTAATTTCAGCGTTATGTTAACTAATATATGTGTCAAATCAAAGTTGTTGACCACGCTTCTAGTAACTTAATTTCAACTTGACATCAGATTTCACATTTGATTAGTTAAATTTTACTTTGATCAGCCCTTCAGAAACCGGGCGTAACTGGGCTTAACGTAATATTAATGTGAATGGTAGAGCCACGCTGTAGACAGTTTTGTCTACAGCATGAATGGACCAGCGCGACAGGGTCATTGCCATCACAGAAAACTGAGCTGCGTTTCTTACGGTCAGTGAGATATCCAGAAGCCCAATCCCTCCTCCTCCCAAGCCTTTGATTATCCCTTTCCTTTGATAAGGTCGGCAACGCGCCCATGATTCTTCTGGTATTACGAGCCTACATGGGCGGTGGAGATCACTTACTATCAGGTGACTCACTTGCTCGTTTGCCGGCTCTATGCTATAAAAAATGCAATACGAGATAATATTGTCGACTCGTTTTGTCGCGACGTGACGAGTGCAGTGCAATGGCATGCAGTACTTTATAGTTTTGGTAATGTTCATGGGAAACTGGCGCTTACCATCATATAATCTTGCCTCATGACTTCCTCTAAAGCCTTAAACGTAATAATTCATTTAACAAAGATTAAGTTTGATTTGTCCATTTTTGTCTTAGCTCTGGGCATTGTTAGAGATGAACCCACGTACTGACGACATCGCTACTTACTTATAGGCAGGCCGGTATCAATGGAGACCATGTCGGCCATGCTGGATGGGTCCATGAACATCTCGTCGTCCTGCACCGCTGTCGTCATCGAGTCTGGTATCGGACGGATCACTAAGTCGTGACCAATTGAGCCTTCCTGCAACAACATATCAGTTAAACTAAATCTCATATATTTACAGGAATATTTTTTAATTGCCTACATGATTAATAAAACTATTTCATTTCATTTCATTTCACCAGTGCGGATATTTTTTTATGTTGTTCTGTAATTTCATAATTTGTTCTATGGTTTTTTGCAACACTTTTCACCCTTAAACGTGTGCGAAATTAAAAAATCATGGACACAGTGGAATATACATTCTTAAAAAATGGAATAAAAAATAGTCTAGTAGTAGTAGTCTGAAAATAAAATCTGTCTTAAATTAAAAAGTTTTCGTAAACGATAACATTGGTATTTTTTGAGTAAAACGTAAATAAATAAATACGTATTTATTAAATTTCGTTTCTGCATATTGTGCAAAAAATCCGTACTGGTTATAAAATATTCCTGAATATTATCTCGGTTATATATATTTGACAGTGGCGCATATACGTAGATACTTTCATACAAAGACATTATAAGAGATTTACATAAATTCTCCGTAACGTCACCGATAAAATCGAGTTTTAAATCCTGCAAAGCATATAAAACTAATTACATCTATAAAATTTTACGTGAGGTACGCATACACTCCATAACGTACGTAACGAGGAAAATTCTCTTATTTATTAACTATTATTTACATACATAATAACGTTAACACATTGTTGCCGATAAAAAAAACTTTATGGTGATTCCTTTTTACGATCTAATAGTTTAAAAGTTTATTAACTGGTATGGCTTGACGTGGTCTAACTATGTATGCAATGTTGATTTTTTATATGGTACTATTCCGGCTAGTTATGCATACTTACTTCTAAAACCTATAGATGTACCAAGCTGACTGTGAATTGAAGAGCGTCGCTTTGTTCGCTCCAATATTGCATTTTACGAAAACAATTGCCAGGGGTTCTCAAATTAGGCAGAGCCTGTGTCTTGAGAAACTAATTAAAATAATGAAAAAATTGGTTAGCGTGAGTCAAGTCAATGAGCGTGTGTGCTTTTATGATTGAGTGTGTGTTTATGTTTGTTTGTGTGTGTGTGTGTGTGTGTGTGTGTGTGTGTGTGTGTGTGTGTGTGTGTGTGTGTGTGTGTGTGTGTTTATGTTTATGTTTGTGTGTGTGTGTTATTTGTTTAGTGAATATGAAGACATTCCATTCCACTACAGTTAATGGAATGGAATGTCTTGGAATGTCTTGTGAATGGATGTCAGTACATCCACCAGCCACTAGATAGCAAAATTTACACACTAGCGGCGGATCCAGCCCACCAAATCTAGGGATAATTTCACTAAGTTGGAAACAATGTCAGTAGTTCCATTTTCTGCCATTTCACAGTTATCTTGGTACATCTATACAAAAAAACAGTATCCTTGACAACAACAATTCAATTTCTAAGAGAAATACTGTTGTTGGTGATATGCTCGTCATATATGTAACTTAGGTTGACACAAAGGTGCTTATTGAAATGCTAGTGGTGATTCCAAACGTAGGTGGTAGGTCTTCCTAGGTAGGGGGTGGCTTCGTCTATTTCTGCCGACCACCAGCAGTGTGTAAGCACTTACACACTGCTGTGTCCCGCTTTGAAGAACATTGAAGCCAGTAACTGCCTCGGTGGCGCCGTTGTAATGCGTACGCGTTACGATTGAGGCTAACGCTGACGTCTCGGGTTCGATCCACGGGTCGAGTGGTATTGGGTTTTTCTATTACGAAATGCTCAGTATCAGCCCGGAGTCGGACTTTGTGCCCGGTATGGCGATAAGCTCGCCCCCTATCACATCGTGACACGGAGATACGCTCGGCGAAATGTGGGTGTACTGGTTACACCTCTGCCTACCCCTTCGGAGATTACAGGCGTGAGTGCGTATGTATGTATGAAGCCAGTAAAACTGGGTGTTATGAGACTAGATATCTTATGTCTTGGGGTGAAGGGCGCCGTACATGCAGTACTTTTGTAATTCAAAGTTCTAAATGGTGTTCTGTATATGGATAGGCGCTTACCATTAGACAAGCGATCTGCTCGGCATTAAAAAAATGCTGCTGACAGCCTCCGTGCAGCGGGCGATTAGCCGGCTGTGAAACGGGAGGCCGCGGGTTCGATCCCGTAGACAAATGTTTGTGATCCACAAATATTTGTTTCGGGTCTGGGTGTTGTGAGACCGAAAGTCTCTCCTTGTTTCTGACACCAACGACACAAGACTAGTATCTTACTGTGGGGTCAGGACAATGTGTGTGGCTGTTGGGTGTATTTATTATTATTACTATTATACGCACTTCACAAATAAACCTATCTACATTATCGAAGGTAAAATTGTGCCAATTGCCATCCTAAATAGCGATGCAATTCATGTCAGTGTGTGAGACGTGTGCAAGTGGAATGAGGCCGATTACTCAACCGTCAACGCACACACGCACATAGACACACACGTGCGCAAATGTGTTATGAGTCCGTATTACCATTAATTAGTGGGTATTAGGTACAGGTGTGCCTATTTGCACTGACTCGCGACGATCTTCGTGTATATTGTATAGACCTAGGTTTTAATTATGATGTTAAGTATTTTCTTGGACTAAACGGGCTGTTTAGAAGTAAAATTGCGCCACATAACGCGGGAGTTTGACAACTGACAGACATTGAGCGGCAGAGGGGTTCTAGTTAAGAGTAAGCGAAATGGTAATACTGAGTTATGGTCAATTGACCGTAACTTAGTGGCGCAATTTCAACAATTGTATACATATAGCACGCACTTTCGGGGCCATACGAGTAAAGTTCTGAGTAATTTATGTTAGACTCAGAATATCTAACTTAGTTTTCGTCCGGGACACCTTATCTTGTTTAGCACTTGTTTCACACTGTTCAAATAAACCTTACTTATTTATCAAATAAAATATAAGACAGCAAAATAAAGAAATATGATGCTGTCAATACGGAGAAGCATATGTATGGCTTAATGCTAGGGTCTGCCTTCCTATCATGATTTGACGGTGGATTTGGTATTATTATATTGGCGACCCACCGTATGACCCTCCCCAACACCCGGAAGGGAAACCAAAATTCGCCACTGCCTCGTCCGTTAATCAGGAGAGTGTACCACGTGCAGGTGAAGTTGGCTTTGGGCCAAGCTGTTGATGAGTTACTTACACTCCACATATTTTTAAAGCTCTATAAACAAAAATGCTTCCTTCCACTTGCCCTTATCCCACTCGTAGTGGGGTTGGCGCAGCATGCTTTTTTTAACACATGTTACAGAAAGATTTGGCTTGTAGTTTTTACGACCAGCCGCCTGCCTGACGTCAACCCTTCTGGGGAGAAAACACCCAGACCCGAAACATATATTTGTGGATCACACAAACCTTTTTGTCGGTGCGGGAATCGAACCCGTGGCCTCCCGCTTCACAGCCGGCTACTAGCCTACTGTGCCACGGAGGCTATAGGAGCTCTATAAACAAAAATAATAATAGAAAATGTTATGCTAGTCAATATTGGCGCCGCGCAGTCTTCGTGGTTGCGTTGGCTAGCGATGCGACGTTATGTGGCAATGAATTGTGCTAAATCAAAATTTTAACTTTAGGTACTCAATGATATTGATTTTTTAATTCGCCTTGATGATGAGACGAGCATATCGCTCGCCTGATGGTAAGAACCACACCTGTTCATTAACGATATCGGCCACCCAGAACTTTGAATTACAAAGTGTTTAGTGTTTACCTACTCCATGGCACTGCATTGCGCTAGTCACCCTAAGACATGGGAGGTTATGTCTCCTAATGCCTAGCAATTTCTCTTCAGTGCCTATTTTTACCTTTACAATGGTTTAATGCCCGTTTTTTTTGTTTATATATTCCATTTTATTGTCAAGGCAAAGGGTTTCAGCCCATACAGCCTCGGCATTAGTTATTTAATTAAATTATTATTTTCCAAGAACGATAAAACAGGGGTGTGGCCGATTTCAAGGTCTTGTTGGAGTTTTGGTGTTAATTCCTTTCAATACGATGCTTCTTAGACGACTTTCCCCAAGTGAATCGAACGCACATGGTCGACCATTACTCTCAAAAGTCACCCAAATTCACTAATTTCAATGTTTCCATTCACTGTTCATCACAGTCAATATTTAATGCACAAATTCACACCACTTTTATAAAATAAACACAACTTTAAACCAGTTTACAAATTAAATAAATTAAAAGATCGACCGCACTGTCAGAATTCCCGCCAAAACCCCATTCTAATGTTTAAATAAAGTAGTGCTTCTTAAACCATATTATACAATGTGGGAAGTTACGATGAAATCAACCTTACAATTAGCATAGACTAAAATTATATCTGGCAGGATGTATCAGGTAAGATTTGGTACGTATCGTATGTCGTTAGCCATAAACTAGCCGTCGCGTGTCGACGTGACTGGAAGCAGAACATATTATAATCCTTTTGTTTTGCAGACATTAGCGTCCTGGGATTTTTGGCACGTAAAAAAATTGCCTGACGTCACTCCTTCTTGAAATAATATATTTACTAAACTAAATATTTTACAAGGTGCCACCGCTTCGTCTATTTCTGCCGCCAAGCAGCAGTGTGTAAGCACTATTGAGTGTTGTGTTTTGATCTGATATTGAAACCAGTGAAATTACTAGGCATTATGAGACTCAACATCTTATGTCTCGGGGTGACGAGCGCAGTCCAATGCCATGCAGAGTTTTGTAATTCAAAGTGCTGTGTGGTGTTGCTTCTGTTTATGGGCGATGAGCGACCCGCTCGTTTGTCACTCAAGGTAATAAAGTAATATGAGAAGGTGAAACGCAATAGCCAATTTGCCACTTCACGTCAAGTCTCTGTGAGACTGTAGTAGTAACCCATTCGAGCCAACCCATTCATGCTGTAGACAAAACTGTCTGCAACGTGTCTCTATCACTATTATTACTATCCATATTAATATTAAAATTGCGAAATGAACTGTCTGTCCGTATGTTACGTTTTCAAAACTAAACGGCTGAACGGATTTTAATGATATTTGGTAAGGAGATTGCTTATATCCTGGGTACATAGGGTATTCGGAAAAAGACATTCAGGGGGGCGGAGCCGCGAGCAAAAGCTAGTATCTCTATATATTATATATTATTAAATACATACGCACTCACTCCTGTAATCTCCGAAAGGGGTAGACAGAGGTGTACACCCACATTTCGCCGGGCATATTTCCGTCCCACATGTGATAGGGGGCGAGCCTATCGCCATACCGGGCACAAAATCCAGACTCCGGGCTGATACTGAGCATTTCGTAATAGAAAAACCCAATACCATTTTACACGACCCCGGGATTGAATCAGAGACCACAGGGTTGGCCTCAATCGTAACGCGTACGCATTACAACTGCGCCACCGAGGCAGGTATTATTTATTATTATTTATGGTATTTCATTTCGCTTATTCAGTAATATTGTTAACTCATGATTCCGTGTAATAGTCATACCATCAGGTCATTCACTTGCTTAATTAACTTTTACTACTAGGATAAAAAAATCACTGTAAGTACATTGTCGATGGTAGCCATAGTGTATTCTGTCTAAACCGTTTTCTAATCGCCATTATTTTGAGCAAAAGCAACTTTTTAGTGTTGTTTTTTGAAACGTTTTTACTTCGGTAAAGAAAGTCGTGATAGAAACTATTAACTGGTACATTTTTTTTGAAGAAAGCGATTAGTAGGTTCTTGTTGGAATTTGAAACTATAGAATATTTTAAATATTTTTGGTACCACCGCGTTGTTCACTAGGTAGGTCCCTCGTATGCGAGAGCGGGCTACACGGCCAGTGCGCCACGGAGTCTATCAGATACTTATACCAGGGTCCGCCTGCTCGTTCCATAGATGTGACCGTATTTGATATGATATGAGTGGTAGAGCCACGCTTTTGTCTACAGCATGTATGGGCCGGCTCGTCCGGGTCATTACCACTGTCTCACAGAAAACCGGCGTAAAGTAGCAGCTTGCTGCTGCGTTTCGTACGGTGAGTGAGATATCCGGAGGTCCAAACCCCCTCCCCTTCCCAATCCCTTAATTATCCCTTTCCTTTAAGGGCGGCAACGCACCCATGATTCTTTTGGTATTGTGGGCGTACATGGGCGGTGGAGATCATTTACCATCAGGTGACCCACTTGTTCGTTTGCCGGCCTAAGCCATAAAAAAAATGGGGCGATCCGCTGTCTGACCACCACAACCCGTAACGGGAACTAACTTTCGCCAAATACTATATAAAAGTACAGACAGACGGCATAATCTTAGGATACGGAACTCCAAGAACATGCCTCAAGAATACCACGTAATGGGACAAGGGCACCTAATAAGCATAACAAAGTACTTATTATTAAAAAATCATCTTTGAACAACCATTGCGGTCGCAGTTCTAAGTAGTAACGTTAAATCAAAACAATCACACTGACATCCTGCAATGTTTTCCTACACAAACCTTGTAACAAATTTCTAAGTAAAATACGTATTTTATTAAAAACACGGATGAATGAATCACAAGGGATAAATATTTTGTTAGGATTTTTTATTGTTGTCTGCACTATAAAGAAGAAATCGCAGTTAGCAATATGACCGCCATTTGTACTTATTTTATAATTTTTAAAGTTTTTTTATATATTTTTTAATTTTCTTGCATAAGATGTACATTATAGAGTTTAAAATAACGTCAAGATGTTTAATTTTTAGTGATCTTCACAAGTGGTTTGGTCACCTTTTGAGGAAACCACAGAGCGTGGCAAGACAACGTTGAATTATTCAAGAATAGATACGGTAAAATGGGATGAATAGGGATGCAGAGGTGAATAGGGACAAAACTGGTTTTGTTTATTTACGCATAAAAAATCAGATAAACTGTAATTAACTAAAAAATTAAAAAAAAATGCTTCATATTTTGTACAAAAATTAAGCTTGAGATAATATTTTGTCGATCCATCTATGTAATAGACTCAATATAAGTTTCTTCCCGTTTCACCACGCCATCTCTATTCACTGCGTTTTACGGTATAGTTTCTTCTACTTTGAAGACATAATGCCGAGATTAAAATCAAGAAAATTTCAATTTTCAGATCTTTCTTTCTGCATGGCGTTATCCCGGCTTAAGCGAGTATGTTCCTATTTCCTAGTGCCTATTTTGATTACATTTATTACACTGCACTTGATGGTATGTACAGTGCAGTCAATATGTAATGTCGACTATGCCAATACGTAGCAGATTGTAAGTAAATGCTTACAAACAAACTTACCACCACGAGTTTTCCATGTTTCGGATGCCGCCTGATCAACAACGCGGCGCCATTTTCTTCGTCCTGATATAAGTCACCAAGGTCTTCGTCTTCCTGTGAAAAGAAAACATGTATAACTATTTTGTACATATAAAATCTAGGTATTGGGTTTCGAAATCTCATCAAACAGTAACTGCACATTTTATGGCATTAAATGTAGCTTATGATCTAGTTTTCAAGCGCTCAGCGTACCAAATATCAAAAAAAGTTCAGTGGTTTGGCAGCGTAATTGTAACAGACAATTATACACTTTGAGTGTTTACGCACTGTATGTGATCCGAAGTAGCCGTAGTAAGCCGTATTGATAAGTTGCGCACAATCCGAATTGAATTTTCCGAAGTGAAGAATAACTCCTCATGTCGGATAAAAATTGGTATCATTCGGATCGGATGCAGAGCGTAGACAATGTTCGCAAGGAGCGTTGTAGGGATAGAGGGATGTATATTAAAGATGATAAGAAGTAAATATGTAAGTCAACATAAAATGTTTTACAGCGAAAGTCTCGTTACTTAATACATCAAAAAAATCTGTAACATGTGTTATAAAGCATATTGCGGCGACCCCACTGCAAGTGGGATACGGGCAGGTGGAAGAAGAACAGTCTCGTTATATAATAGCCACAGAATGTATTATAAAACCGTTAAAATATTACTACGTATTTCAATGTCAAAATACAATTTACGTAGTATTATAATTAATGCTTCATTGCCAAAATTACAAGGAGGTAATTAAGCGAACGGAATTTCCTACAAGAGAGCAAGAGTTTATGCATCCAGTTTTTTTCACATAATTATTGTACGATTATATTTCCCGTAAACACTGTTGATTACCACTTTTATATGTAATTATTAGTGGAATTCTTTGAACTGCTTTTATTTAAATTATGAGATATTTTTATATTACTAGGGGCTTTGCCCATGTTTTTCCACAAAACATAAAATTAAAAAAAAACTTAAAGTCCGACGAATACGAGACATATCTTACTTGCTTCCCCACATTATTCTGCATCGATTGGTATCGGTCTCGAACCCATACCCCCAGCGTTTTCGAAGGATATAGCGTGACAAGCTTTTGGCAGCGGTGGCGGCGGCGGCGCCAGTTACTTTTTTTAGAATAGAGAGATTTTGTGAATAAACAGTACTAAGATTAAAGTTAAGCGTTTCGGCAATCTTCATTCTTCCAAATAAAAACGAATAATATGCAACTTATTTCCAGCCGTTCGTCCTTGGGGCTCCAGAGACAAAAATAGATCTAATCAAGTTTAAAAAAAGGAAAACTAATTTGACATAATCTTCTTATTCATATCATCTTCTTCTTCTTCGTATTCATTAATAGCATGATAATTTTATTTTCCACTCTTTACTTGGAGATTAAAAAATCGGTCCTTAATATTTTTAATACTACGAGAACTAGGGTAGAAAAAGTTACGCGCAAAAGGAGGAGATAGATATTGCAATTAAATAAAAACCTATGCAAAAATAACATATATTTTTTAATTGGCTGTATGCAGTGATATCACGTGTGTAAAATTGTGACAATGTCACCTTCTTTTTTTAAGGTTGTAACATTGTATGAAAAACACTATAAGTGAGCAATGACGCAAAATGGATAATCATGGACATGAATATTTTTTGTTTAAACTTCGAATGCAGCATAGATTTTGTCATAAAGCGTGACACGTCGTGGGAACGAGCAGTTCGTGAGTAGAATGACCGTTTTGAATGTCGGCATATTCATAACAAAGGTTCTGCCCAAAGACGTTAATGTATACTTCAATACTATATAATGTATACTGTTATACATTGAAGTCTTTGATTCTGCCAATGTCATGTTTGGTTGCGATGTTCATGGTATTTTTTGTGTTTTGTAACGTTCAAATTAGGTTTAGCCTCGGTGGCGCAGTTGTAATGCGTATGCGTTACGACTAAGGTTGACGCTGAAGTCTCGGGTTCGATCCCCGGGTCGGGTAACAGTGATATTGGTATTTTCTATTACGAAATGCTCAGTATCAGCCCGGAGTCTGGAATTGTGCCCGATATGGCGATAGGCTCGCCCTCTATCACATCATGGGACAGAGATACGCTCGGCGAAATGTAGGTGTACTACTTCTACTTGAGTACGTATTTATATGTATGTATGTGTTATGAATGTATAAAATGTATCTAAGATCTATGACTGATTACTGATATCAGACAATCGGTCTATCTATGTTTTTTAAACACTGTGAGCGTTCTGTTTAGAAAAAGGGCGCCATTTCAAGGATTACCTATAACTCGTCTTTATGAATATGTGTAATATTTAGTTAAGAGTTAAAAAGGTAAATATTGACAGCACATAGGTGAACAAAGATAGGGAATTCCACTACTCCCAAGAATAATAAACGTGATTTCTTAGGTTTACGCGAATATTACACATTGAAATAAAACTAGTTTATGCGGATTTTATCGCGGTTAAATTTGTGTTTTAGTCCCGACGTTTCGAAAGCGTGAGTGTCTCCCGTGACCACGAAGGCTGAAAAGCAAAAAAGTATAAACTGGTTTTATTGCAATGAATAATAAACGTGTCAGAATTACGTTGCTGTTTCGGTAACTTATTTTTTATTTAAATGAGTAGCTTTTGCTCGCAGCGTGGCCCGCGTTGTCTTTTTCCGGGACGTAAAGTAGGGTACTTTCTGTCCTCCCTCAGGATATAACCTACCTCCTTACCAAATTTCATTAAAATCCGTTCAGCCGTTTAGCCGTGAAAACGTAAGAGACAGATAGACATAGTTACTTTAATATTTATAATATTAGTATAAAAGTATGGATAAATAATTCATGAGTCGTATATGATATGAATGAAAGAGAAACAGATAGAAAGAAGAGAACTAAAACTTAATAATCAAATTCATAAATTCACAAATATGGATAAATAAATACACCCAACAGTCACACACATAGTCCTGATCCCATACTAGGTAAACCTGTGTCGTGGGTATCAGGAACTACGAGGAACTTGCGGCCCCACAACACCCAGACCCGGGACAAATATTTGTGAATCACACAAACATAAAAATAACATAACATGAAATAATCTACAGAATGGTAGAACCACGCTGTGGACAGTTATGTATACAGCATGAATGGACCGGGTCGGTACTATTGTCTCACAGAAAACCGACGTAAAGTAGCAGCTTTATGGATGGTGGAGATCACTTACCATCAAGTGACCCACTTAATCGTTTGCCAGTCAGTGCTATAAAAAAAATTAAGATAGAAGTATTTTCGAGTAGAGTCGATGCCGGAATTGATTGACTCTACATACTCTACAAAGTAGCTACACTAAAGATAATGACAATCCTATTCTACTACTATTATAAATGTGAAAGTTTGTTAATTTGGATGTTTGTGAGTCAATCACGTCTTAACGGCTGAACGGTTTTGAATGAAATTTGACACACAGATAGACCATGGAATAGGACAAAGCCTACTTTTTATCCCGGAAAAAGCCGTTCACACGGGCGGAGCCGCGAGCAAAAGCTAGTTCGTACTAATTCGTAAAAACCGAACATTGTCAAAGCGCATAACTTAAATCATAGTAGTACTGTACGTAGGTGTAGGATACATTTATAATACTAGCCCTATATTATACACGTCCCACTGCTGGGCATGGGCCTCCTCTACTGAATGAGAGGGGTTAGACTAGGGTTGCCAGATTTCCGTGCACAAATTCCGGGACAAAAAAACAAGGACCAATTAGTACCGACAATATTTTTTTGGGGCCGGCAATAGGTTTACCTAACATACTCAAACTATTCTGTCTAACATACTCAAAGTTCAACTGAAAACTTCTACTACCCTCGAACTGACGAAAGAATATATATAAATAATAGTTAGGTTTAGGAATCATACTGCTTTTCTAGTCAAAAATAAATATTAACTTTATTCTCACACATTTTTATTTAGGATTAAAGTAATACATACGAGTATTTGAGCTATTCTCGCTGGCACAAGCGGCCGTCTGTGCGTAGTTTGGGTGCCCGTAAACTTAAGAAAAAATCTAGTAATCGAGAATTCCGGGACAGTAAAGTGAAATTACTGAACACGGCACAAGACAGCCTATTCCGGGACAATCCCGGACGTCTGGTAACCCTATGTTAGGTCAATAGTCCACCACACAGAATACATTTGTATTGTAGAAAATGATTGACGTTTCCGGGAAGCATAACACATTTTACAACAAGATCTACTTATTATAACAAGATATATACAAAATACATTGCAAAAAAATATGTTATACACGTTTCAAGTAATTCAATCAAGATTTGGACAGCCTGACCTTTAATGTATTTAAGAATCCGCTTGTTAAAATAGTTCGTTAGGCATTTGACATAAAAAAGCCTGTAATTCTTAATGCCATAGCTATAGAATATTAAATTTTAATACCAACACGAATATTACCTATAGATCAAGACATAATCACGTGGTTTAAATATTTGATTCACGTGTTCCCTCCTTCCCATTTTTTATGTCACGCCTGCCTATAAACAGAAGCAACACCTCACAGAACTGTGAATCATAAAGCGTTGCACGGCACTGGACTCCGTCACCCCGTTGATAAGATGTTAAGTCTCATAATTCCGAGTAAATTTACTGGCTTCAATGTCCTTCAAACCGAAACACAACAATGCTTACATGCGGTAGAAATAGACAAAGCGGAGGTACCAATCAAAACACCTCTCGAATACAAGAGACATACCATCTTGTAATTAAATAAATACACCCATCAGTCACACACATAGTCTTGACCCCACACTAGTTAAACCTGTATCGTGGGTATGAGGAACTACGAGGGACTTGCGGTCCCACAACACCCAGACCCGAAACAAATATTTGTGAACCAGACAAACATTTGTCTAGGTGTGGGAATCGAACCTACGGCCTCTCGCTCGCCGCCGGCTACTCGCCCACTGCGCCACGGAGGCTGTCAAATTGTTTAATCAGTACATTCTAGTACCTAAGACTATTGTCGACTCGACTGTTGTCGATATGGCACCTAAGGTGTGGGAGGCAGTTGAAAATCAGAGCTAGGTAACGTCCAGCTTAGCAATATCCTGAACTACAATATCCCTTTAGCGTTTTTCTAAGGTGTGGGAGGCAGTTGAAAATCAGAGCTAGGTAACGTCCAGCTTAGCAATATCCTGAACTACAATATCCCTTTAGCGTTTTTCTAAGGTGTGGGAGGCAGTTGAAAATCAGAGCTAGGTAACGTCCAGCTTAGCAATATCCTGAACTACAATATCCCTGTAGCGTTTTTCTAAGGTGTGGGAGGCAGTTGAAAATCAGAGCTAGGTAACGTCCAGCTTAGCAATATCCTGAACTACAATATCCCTTTAGCGTTTTTCTAAGGTGTGGGAGGCAGTTGAAAATCAGAGCTAGGTAACGTCCAGCTTAGCAATATCCTGAACTACAATATCCCTTTAGCGTTTTTCTAAGGTGTGGGAGGCAGTTGAAAATCAGAGCTAGGTAACGTCCAGCTTAGCAATATCCTGAACTACAATATCCCTTTAGCGTTTTTCTAAGGTGTGGGAGGCAGTTGAAAATCAGAGCTAGGTAACGTCCAGCTTAGCAATATCCTGAACTACAATATCCCTTTAGCGTTTTTCTAAGGTGTGGGAGGCAGTTGAAAATCAGAGCTAGGTAACGTCCAGCTTAGCAATATCCTGAACTACAATATCCCTTTAGCGTTTTTCTAAGGTGTGGGAGGCAGTTGAAAATCAGAGCTAGGTAACGTCCAGCTTAGCAATATCCTGAACTACAATATCCCTTTAGCGTTTTTCTAAGGTGTGGGAGGCAGTTGAAAATCAGAGCTAGGTAACGTCCAGCTTAGCAATATCCTGAACTACAATATCCCTTTAGCGTTTTTCTAAGGTGTGGGAGGCAGTTGAAAATCAGAGCTAGGTTACGTCCAGCTTAGCAATATCCTGAACTACAATATCCCTTTAGCGTTTTTCTAAGGTGTGGGAGGCAGTTGAAAATCAGAGCTAGGTTACGTCCAGCTTAGCAATATCCTGAACTACAATATCCCTTTAGCGTTTTTCTAAGGTGTGGGAGGCAGTTGAAAATCAGAGCTAGGTTACGTCCAGCTTAGCAATATCCTGAACTACAATATCCGTTTAGCGTTTTTTTTATTGGCTTGAATGACGAGACGAGCAGGTCACTTGCCTGGTGGTAAGCGCCACGCCTGCTCATAAATAGAAGCAACGCCACACAGAACTTTAAATAAAGCACTGCATAACATTGGACTGCGCTCGTCACCCCGAGACATAAGGTTAAGTCTCATAATGCTCAGTAATTTCACTGGCTTGAATGTCCTTTAAACCGGAACACAACAGTGCTTACACACTGTTGTTTGGCGGCAGAAATAGACAAAGCTGTGGTACCAACCCAGCCGGCCTCTTGCATACGAGGGACCTACCACCTTGTAAAAAAGCGTAAGTATTACTTTATTTTCAAACTGTGATGCACAATAAATGATGGTGCATTCCACAGTAAAATACAAGTCTATACAATGATAGCCACCGTCAAAATACACGCTTGTGTAAAATAAGTAGGCGGTCTGATATTTTAATCGGCGCTCATCTTTTCACATTTTCTCATAAAAAAGTCACAAGGATAACACATTATAATTGATATTAATCTTTTATACTTCCTTGGTTGACGTTCCTTTAAAGACATCAGCTGATGTGTATCTTCTCACGATTCTCATATTTGCACATCAGCTTAATGACAGGGCGGAGTTCCTCGTGTTGTAAGTATAAGATTAATACGCAAGTCATTCGGTGTAACTATTTGTTTGTATTTTTTAAAGCTAAGATATCGATAGTGTGCTGCCAAAGAAGCCGTGGATGACCTAAACCTTGACTTATGGCCGAATATTCTGTTATCGACAGATTTGCTTACTGGCAGTAAAATTTTGACACATTTTGTATGGACGATCTGTCAAAACACATCGATAAATAGAATATAGGGAACGGCCATTAGTAGAGGAAGATATAAGAGCCAGTGGTGTCACTACAGAAGGTGCTCAAAATGGGGCGAAAAGGAAATATCTAAGTAGGAAGTGTCATGAAGCCAGGATAACTTTAATGTTTTATTAGCTTTGATGAGGCGAGCAGGTCTCTCTGTTTATGGGCAGGCGAGCGACCTGTTCGTTTCGACACTCAAGCTGATAAAAAAAAGATATTTGTCATTAATAGTTATGGTTCGCGCGCGCGAGATATTTGGGTTACATTTGCTGAGGCCCGTATTATTATAGAACAACACTCAAGTGAGCTGTTTAATAAGTGTCGATTTCAGACACAATATATGTACATAATGATACAATTTAAAAGGCAATTATTTAATTTCTTTTTAAACAAGTGTTATTATACAATTGAGGAATTCCTTCTCGACAACTTTTAGATTACAAGTTTAGGTTTAGATTTATTATAGGATAGATTTGAAAAACAAAATTAAATATTGTGTATTATAAATAATAAAATCATGTAATAATGTACCAGTAAATCGAATAATTATAATGCGCTATCGACAACTTGAAAATGTGTAAACCCAATGGGTAGATTTTTTGAGTAGCTTATCACTTATTTAAGATATATTGTATTTATCACCAAAAATCACACAAATAAATATTGATTTGATTTGATTTGAAGAACAATATATAAACGCCTCATTTGAAGAACAATATATAAGGTACAAGGTATTAAGATATTAAGGAAGCTATGAATATAATTCAGTAACAAAAACGGCTCAATTCATTCTAAAGTCTAAGCTAACTAATACCTAAAGGTCACTTGGATAATTCCCAAAAGCGTTCTCAAGTTATCTTTAATGCCTTCGAACTCTAAAACGTGTGATGACCATAGAATGGTTTTAAATTAGGCTACCTTTCATGAATGGGCCGGCTCGTCCGGGTCGTTACCACTGTCTCACAGAAAACCGATGTAAAGTAGCAGCTTGCTGCTGCGTTTCGTACGGTGAGTGAGATATCCGGAGGCCGATTTTTTTTGTATTGTGAGCGTACATGGGCGGTGGTAATCGCTTACCATCAGGTGACCCACTTGCTTGTTTGCCGGCCCATTTATAAACACTATATATGCTGTATAAAAAAAAGATACGTGTAGACACGGATAACACTCACGTTATGTTTTTTTTTTCAGTTTTTGTCTGTCTGTTTGTTCCGGCTAATCTCTGGAACGGCTAGACCGATTTTGACGGGACTTTCACGAAATAAGGAGTAACTTAGGCTACTTAGGTACTTTTTATCCCGGAAAATGACATTGACGCGGGCGGAGCCGCGAGCAAAAGCTAGTTTACAATATAATTATGAAATATGTATTCGTTTGTAAACCATACCTTAAAAGCTAATAAATATTAAATCTAAGGACAAGTTATTAATTATCACACAAACCATGATTTATTTAACAGTCGTATAATTTATTATGAGTCTCTGTAATTTATCAAAATAGCAGTTCGTCAATGTTGATATAGCTGCTTATATTACTAAAGTTCATTTAAATGCCTTTTGCCGCAGGTCTCAATTAAATTTAATTCTGATTCATTCTTTTTCTACAGTCCGTTTATTTCTTAGAGATTGATGTTATTTATGTACCCAGTAACGCATCATAAAGAATTTTCTATATTCAGTAAAGAAGCATAAGGAATTAAGTTGTTCTGACTATGGAAATAATCGAATTGTATAAAATTACTTTTTTTTTTTTTACTGCCTGGATAGGCAGACGAGCAAACGGGCCACCTGATGGTAAGTAGTCACCGCCGCCCATAGACTTCTGCAATGCCAGGGCACAGCAAAGCCGCTGCCTACCGTCGAAGGATTACTCTTTTTAAACCTCGTTTATAGAAGGACATGTCATAGCGCTCAGGGAACACCGCTGCAGGGAGTTCATTCCAGAGCTTGCACGTACGTGGTAAGAATGAACGCTGGAAACGAACCGTGCTAGACGGAATCGTTTCCAGGTGGTATGGATGAACTCTGCTGCGGTGTCGGGTGGTGCGATGATAAAATGGTGATGTTGGCACCATTTTAAACAGTTCCTCGGAGCACTCCCCGTGGAACAACCGGTAGAACAAGCAGAGAGACCCGAAATCTCTCCGCAGCCCCAACGGCTCCAGGTTATCCGTGATATCAGGATCCCCGACGATTCGAACGGCCCGCCTCTGGAAGGAGTCAAGTGGGTCAAGCAAATATTTGGGCGCTCCTGCCCAGAGATGAGAACAGTACTCCACGTGGGGCCGGACTTGCGCCTTATAAAGCGCTAATCTATGGCCCGACGTGAAGTACCGCCTAGCTCTGTTCAGGATGCCCAATTTCTTACTTGCCAATTTGGCTTTGTCCTCCACTTGACTCCTAAACTGGACCTTGCTCGATATATCGACGCCGAGGATCCCAATACCTTCGGAAACCCGGAGAGTGACTCCTTGGAACCGTGGCGCCATGACAAATGGGTCCTTCTTAGCGGTGAATGCGCAAACTTGTGTCTTCGTGGGGTTAAAGTGAACCAGGTTCCTTTCACCCCATTCGGAGGCCCGCCCCAGAGAGCTCTCGATTTCAGACACAAGTTCTGACCGTCTTTCTTCCACCGTGCTGCGAGGGATACCCTGCTGGCCAGTGTAGCGCCCATCAATGGTACTATCATCTGCATAACAATGCATGTTATCGATAATAGATAACATGTCATTGATATGCAGTATGAATAGAGTGGGCGACAACACTGAGCCTTGTGGAACGCCAGCATTAATGGACATAGTGTCGGAGCAGCAGCCGTTTACAACGACTTTGATGCTCCGACCGTCCAAGAAGCTAGCGATCCACTTGCAGAGTCCCTCGGGGATTCCGTATGATGGTAGCTTCGACAGAAGGCCCCCATGCCATACCCGATCGAACGCCTTCGCGATGTCTAGACCGACGGCCATAGCCTCACCCTTGCTCTCTATAGCCTCCGCCCAGCGATGTGTGAGGTAAACAAGAAGATCACCAGCCGAGCGACCGTGACGGAAACCGTATTGACGATCGCTAATCAGCTGGTGCTCCTCTAGATACTTATTGACAATTAATGTTAATTGGCGCTTCTGAGTGTGGCAGTTAGAGTTGTAATTAGAGTTGTAATCATTCGTCATATTATGATGCAACTGAAGCGTATTATATCAGATGTAGCCAATACAAATATACACACATTCACTAATAACAAACATAAAATCACGCACATATTCCTCATCCCACACTAGGTTAAACTGTATCGTGGATATCAGGAACTACGAGGGACTTGCGGTCATACAACACCCAGACCCGAAACAAATATTTGTGAATCAGACAAACATCTAGGTGCGGGAATCGAAACCGGCTACTCTTCAACTGCGCCATGGAGACTGTCGTAGCTCACTCACTTCATCACGATTAATCACGATATCTCAAAAACTACTAAAGTTAGGATTATTAAATTTGGTTAGATGATAGTTTTGTGTAATGTAAGGACCCGCTAAAATAAGGGTTTTTGGAAATTTACATTTCAAGGGGGTAAAAGGTGGGTTGAACTTGTATGGAACTTTCTACAGAATGGAATATGTCTTATGAAAAGAAAAGAAGGAAAAAAAGGAAAAGGCGGACGCACGGACGGATCCGCAAGCAAAACCTAGTATCTACGAGTAATAATTATTATAAGATAAGATGTAACAAATAAGCAAATAGGATCTTGCGGTCGCTGGTCTCATTGATCATTGTCTATGCAGTTATCCGTTCCCAAGCTTTACATGTCATTAGTCAGATATATTTTATAGGTTTATTATACTGTTTATCATAATATCACATCTCTTGTACAGTGTTTGCAATCCGGATACGTAAGACATGTTAAATGATTTGTTAATTGCGTTTTATATATTGTTTTTAATAACATATTTCTCAGATATAATAATAAAATTATGAGTCAATATTTATAAGCAGTAATTATTTATTTTTTATTTATTTTTATGTATTTATTACAGTATCAATACAATCATAACAGGATTTACACCCAATGCGATATATATTGTTATACAATTTACATTAAATAGTTAATACATTAGTGAGTATTTCTAGAGTTACCTTTACGAATTCCGCCAATGAACAATCAAAGATATCTATTCTCTGCCCAACGTCGTTGATTATATTTATGGCTCTTACAACTGGAGCCACTTTAGCTACTTTAGTGCGGGTCGACGGAACTTTGAAAAGCCCCTGTCTAACCTTAAGGCGCAACCTGGTGTTGGGGACGAGTAAGTTCAGCGAAGCCAATACTGATGGATTGTTTAGATTTCCACGAAAAATCACGAAAAACCTCGAAAAATTAAGAAAGAAGTAAGCACAATCTTATACAGTTTATTTTTATTATTTTTATTCGTGTCTTTGAACCGCTGTAGACATATTGGTACGAACGAATGGGCCAGCTCGACCAAGTCGTCGTTTGTCTCATAGAAAATCGTCGCAAAGTAGTGGCTTACTGCTGCATTTTGTAAGGCGAATGAGATATCCGGAGACCCAAATCCCCTCCCCTTCCCAATATCTAAATTAATTTTCTTTAAGGTGCCCATGATTTTTCTGGTATTGTGGGCGTACATGGGCGGTGGAGATCACTTACCATCAGATGACCCACTTGCTCGTTGGCCAGGCTATGCTATAAAGAACAGCTAGAAAATCTCTAGCTATTATCGTAGAGCATAATTGTGAATGTTTTTTTATGTCATGTTCTACGAAAAAAGTTATGCGCTTTGATCAATCTTCGTTGATTTAGAAAATATAAAACGCGTAATGATGATCTAATACAGACAAAATTTTAATAAGTATTTATTTTTCGTAATAATTCGCAAAAAAAGGAAGTTTGGTGAAGCGTATAATTTTACATATGAACTTCCATAGTAAGAACAATTAATTACAAATTAATCAAATTTCATTACAAAGAAGAATAAAAAACAATTATATTCGAATATGGAACGGAAGGTAATATACATTTCTGTACACGCTTTACGTATGAAAATGTTAATGGCCGCCGGGAAATACACAATAAACGATTAGCGTTAGTCATTGAGCAACATAATTGCCGGTTGTTGGTTGCTAGGTATGCGCCGTGGAGACACGCTACCCACAATGTGTTTGTAAATAATGATATCGTCATAAACATGTGACCAAATTTGATACAAAGCCGATTCACGGGGTCAGTCGTATTAAGGGGTCAGCCAAAGACTTTAATTTAAACTACTAGACGGGCTGTACCAGAAGTAAAAGGGGTTATAGTTGAGAGTAAGCGAAATGGTAATATTGAGTTACGGTCAATTGACCGCAACTTAGTAGTACAATTTCTATGTACAGCTTGTCTAGTAGTATACATTAAAGTAACGTCACGCTCGTTTTTTTTCCTGGTTCAGCAGATACTACGCTACACCGGATGGTAAGTGCAATGCAATAGAAGAATACTATCGACCAGCGATCGATGATATATCTATCGTGTCTCGCTAGAATTATGCCGGCGTAATTCTAAGAACCCTGCGATAGCGGAGAGTCGTATGGACTGTGCAGGTTCTAAACCAGCCCCAAAGGCATGTATGTACCTTTGACTTGTCTTAGTTCATTGTAAATTATCGCTCGCTTTAACGTTGAAGGAAACAAAGGAGAAAACCTGCATATGTGATATTAGGATATGTGAAGTCTGCTATCCCGCATTAGGCCGGTGTGGTGGACCTCTCATTCGTAGAAGAGGCACGGCGCCCATTGGTAGGATAGTAGAATACAGGGCTTATATATTATTAATTCTGGCAAAAATTTAGGGATGCAACGTTACTTGATGGTCGAAGTTATATTTGAAAGGCACTGTACTTACAACCAGTTGCAGTGAAATCGCTATAAAGTCATTATTTTTTCTGCCTGGCGTTATCCCGGCTTAATTCCAGGGTCCGATCCTAATTAGGTGGATTTGACCCGCCGTCTGACCCCCACAACCCGCAACGGGAACTATGTTTCGCTATTGCCTCGTCGGTTATGTCAGTTATGTTGGTTACGTTATATAATGTTGGTGGCGCACTAATGCTTGGGTAAAATTCTTTAACTTTTAGTCTTAGCTAGTTTTAGCCTTTTAATTTCCGCAACACGGATATAGGGGTGTTCATTGCAATCCTTGACGACGTATAAACTATTTCATAATATTATGTAACAAACGTATAAAATAGTTCGCTAACCGAGAAACGTTCCGTGATATGAAATGCTATACGGCAAAAGGACTCGCGTCCCGACCGTTTCAAATATTTTTTTAATCCGAACCGATTCAGCCTCTCGCATTATTGTAATTTACGCAAATCTCGCTAATAATATATTCATAGACGAATATAAAAGTGGATGGTGATCGTCATTATCGTTAACGTCATGGTCATATTTTGTTGCCTTACAACCATTAAGATTACGTTTATTTAGCATTTAAATGGCCCCACCATATTGACATGACACCATGACTAGTTTGTTAGTCATTTTTTTTAGCGACCAACGATCAGTAACACCTGCGATGTATAAATACTAACTACTAATAACAAGGTGGTAGGTTCCTTGTATGCGAGAGGCCGTCTGGGTTGGTACCACCGCTTTGTCTAATTCTGCCGCCAAGCAGCAGTGTGTAAGCACTGTTGTATTTCGATTTGAAGGACATTGAAGCCAGTAAAACTACTGGGATGAGACTTAACATCTTATCATCGGGATGACGAACGTAGTTAAGTGCCATGCAGTGCTCTGTAATTCAGAGTTCTGTGTGGTGTTGCTTCTGTTTAAGGGCAGGCGTACAAAAATACATGTTTATCGATATAATTATGTAAGCAAAGTCACGGTTATCAAATAACAATAATAATATAATAATACACCCAACAGTCACATAAATAGTCCTGACCCCACACTAGGTAAACCTGTGTCGTGGGTATCAGGAACTACGAGGGACTTGCGGTTCCACAACACCCAGACCCGAGACCAATATTTATGGTTCACACAAACATTTGTCTCGGTGTGGGAATCGAACCCACGGCCTCTCGCTTCGCAGCCGACTACTCGCCCGCTGCGCCACTGAGCTGTCAACATTATTTACAATCAATATATTAGGCATAAGAGCACGTGCCGTCTGGCTTTTATAAAATATTGACACTTCAAGCATTTTAATGTCACACTTAAGTTAATATAAATTTCAAGGTCGCAAATTCCATCTAGTTTAGCTTATCACATTGTTAGAATTAATATTTGCTTGTTTATTAACATATTTGTAAGTCGAGGATCAGGAATTTTCCCGGCGCTAACAATTTTATTAGAAAGATAATTGGCGTTTTAAATTAAGCTCGCTTATGTCGCAAATTACAAAAAATAATACTTTTGACTAATTTTTTGACTCTGTTTTATACCACGTGTTATAAAAAGGGGCGGGCAATGTATAGTGTAGGGTATAAGTATTTTATCTCCCATAGTACCAAATCCGATTGCATTGCTAGTACAATAATTATAGAATTTTCTTTTTTATCGAATGAGTAACATGTCGATATCGACTTTCAACTTTGGACAACACTAAATGTTAAACAATGATACTATATACCTCCTTTCATTTATTTATTTTATAATTAAAAAAACATTAATCAGTTGTCAAATGTCAATATTTACTTGACGCAGTCAGTTCGGCAAGTTCTGATTTTATGAAGTATGATTACGAGTTCAAAAGTATGTTGTATTTGACTAAAAACAAGTATTATGTATTGGTACTTTGTGTTGGTGTAACTGATAACAGTGTTTAAGAGGATCGTCAACTGTATTAAGCCAAATTCATAGATGGAAGACCCGAGAATGAAGTCTTTAAAATGCTTCTAGAGGATGGTACCTATTTGTCTTCAACACACAATCTCTTTCAGGTGTTCATTTGTGTTTAAATTACAAGTTACGTACGTATGCTCGTAGAATTATGTACATCTTATATATGTTTATTAAAAAGTGAGTATCGTAAATAACAATTAATAATGATGTCATCAATCTTATCGATCTTAATAAACGAGTGATTAAAAATAACGTGGAATTTTTGGATGTCTTGGTTTTGAAAAGATCCGGTACATAAGTACTAATTGTAAGGTGTATGTAATGACCCTAAAATATTACCACACCTTTCTGTAACACGGTGTATATGTTAAAGTTTTTTAATTCACTATTTTTAGTGCAAGGACACCATAATGGATGTATCTTGAAATTTAAAAGACGACTTAAGAACTCTTTTGAATGAAAAAAGAATCATCCAAATCGGTCCACATTTGGCGGAGTTATTCGTAGTTATAGTATATAAAAAATATACGCGTCAAATTGAGAACCTCCTCAATATTTTTTCGCCGGTTTAAAACTGGAAACCTTACAGGATCACTTTGTTATATAGTGTTTCAGTATGTCCGTCTATCAAGTTCCTTGTTCTCAAGAATAAGTAGTGATATCAATTTGAAAATAATATCAAACACTAAGCTCTACAGTCTTTTGGAGATGTAATTTTTTTTACACTTTCATATAAAAATATTATTAAACGAAGAAACTTTTAACAGTATGCATTCTGAGAAATTTATACCTACATATTACCTACTCGCACAAACAAAATATAAAAACAAATAAATCGTAAGTAAATTCCACAGGCCACGTGTGCGACTGAATAAAAGCAATCAAATTATTATAATGTAAACATTTAAATTACTAAAGAGTTTCGTCTCTGCTCGCCCAGATGCCGGCTGATTATCAATTACCTAATAATATTTAGAAAAAAATATAAAGTTAGGATTTTCCAGTTGTTTCTAAGTACGCTATGTCCTTGAAAAGTGAACATGGTAACTTTAGAAAGATGTTTAAGAATCTTATTTAAAAAGTTGTTTCTTCTTTTTTATTTAATAGGTCTTCTTAACAACATTGGTAATAATATCTTATAGAAACTTAACTATCTAAGTACTAATTAATAATAATACTAGTCCTGTATTATATACGTCCCGCCACTGGCCACGGACCTCCATTACTGAATGAGAGGGGTTAGGCATTAGTCCACCACGCTGGCCTTATGCGGTAGACTTCACACACCTTCGAAATTCCTACGGAGAACTTCTCAGGTGTGCAGGTTTCCTCACGATGTTTCCTTCATCGTTAAAGCAAGCGATAATTAACAATTATTACACACGTAACTTAGAAAAGTCAGAGGTGCATGCTTTTGGGGCTGGTTCCGAACCTGTGACTTTCGTCTCCTTAGTCCGTACCACTCCCCGCTGAACTATCGCTGCTGTAGTACTAATCAAATCATTTAAAAGTCAGGAAATAAAGAAATTAAAGAACTAAATATTTATCCATGATATGATTAGGTATTTCTTTTTGAAATATATCTATATATTAATTTTAGCATGTAACAGATTAATAGATTACATAAACTATGTGAGTTCTAGATTCATCGCAGTTTTCGTTAACATTAGAAAAAATCGTTGAGCGCAGTATTTCTGAATTTTGAGTATTATTGGATTTTGCTGTTTTCTACAACGTGTTACAGAAAGGTGTGGTCATATTTTAGGGTCATTACACACTCCTTATAGTAAGTACCTATGTACCGGATCATTTCTAACCAAGACATCCTAAAATTTCACGTTAATTTTAATCACTCGTTTATTAAGATCGATAAGATTGATGACATCACTATTAATTATAATGAATGACACTCAGTTTTTAATAAACTTGAATAAGATTTACGTAATTCTACGGACATACGTACGTAACTTGTAATTTAAACACAAAAGACCTGAAAGAGACTGTTTGCTGAAGACAATATAGGTACCATCCTCTGAAGTATTTTAAAGATTTCATTGTCGGGTCATCCATCTATGAATTTGACTTAATACAGTTGACGAGCGTCTTTTAAGCTATTATCAGTTACACCAACACAAAATACCAATACATAATACTTGTTTTTAGTCAAATACAACATATTTTTTGAACTCATACTTCATAAAATCAGAAATTGCCGAACTGACTGCGTCAAATAAATATTGACATTTGACAATTGTTTAATGTTTTTTTAATTATATAATAATTAAATAAAAGGAGGTCTTTAATATAATTGTTTATCATTTAGTGTTGTCCAAAGTTGAAAGTCGATATCGACATGTTACTCATTCGATAAAAAAGAAAATTCTATAATTATTCTCCAAGCAATGCAATCGGATTTGGTACTATGGGAGATAAAATACTAATACCCTACACTATACATTGCTTAAATTTGCCCGCTCCTTTCTATAACACGTTGTATAAGTGTTTTTTTGTCTTTTATTTCAGTCTTCAGCTTCATTCGATTAATCTAACAATAATAATAGCATTTAGTTAGTCGCTATCATTCGGGAAATCCAATTTGACAATAATCATTCTGTTGTTTCTTAATTCAACAAAAATCATTGTTTCTTATTCATAATAAACAAAATTATTAAGCTTCATTCACCTGGATTGACCCAATTATTATAACATAACTTTATTATTCATAAGATAACTCCAATAAATCTGCACCATTTTACCAAATATTCCATAGACAAACACGACCTCTAAAATAATAATATGTATCAAACAATCGGCTTTACATCTAGCAAACCAAATGAAGGCACGGACATAAAATGAATTAAAATTAAATTTTAAGCACTCCATAAACAAAGAACACCGAAATATATTTAGAGGTAAACAGATAAATTAATGTGACATTACTGCGTATTTTAGAGGTATAGGATCCGCCATTTTGTATGACTGAGAGATAAGTTGTACATACATTGATGTATCCGTCTCTATTTATTTTAGGAATGGTAGGATACAATGAGTTAAGGGTAAGACGGGAACTTGCACTCACGTCATTTATTTTTAAAATATTAAGTGGAAAGGTATATAATGGGGATATTCTAAGCCGGGTGAACCTGTGTGTACCGGATAGGTATGTGTGGCGGCGACGGAGGCCAGCATTGCTGGCTATCCCGCGATCTCGTACAAACCTAATGAAAGAGGCGCCTCTGACGCGTGCACTCCGCACTCTCAACCTTATTGCCACTGAGACGGATATATTCCATTGTACTCTGACTGAATTCACAAGAATAGCAACATGGGTAATTAGCTATAAAATATAATAAAAAATGTAAGCAGTAAGTCGACACTACTGTATTGGGGTACCGACCCTGTAAAAGTAGTGTTAAGTGGAAAAATAAATAAATAAATAAATAAAGTTAAGACAACTTTACGACAGCTTTATAATACGAATCAATTACACATTCTTTGAAAGACGTTTGTTATACAGTTGTACTGCCTACAATTTGCATGCCCCAATTAATCTTTTGAGTAACTCTATGTACATTATTAGTCATACAAATATTATTTACTTTTGCAATATCAATACATAATATACCTACTCAAACTTAGTTTACACATCTGTCCAGTCTATATGGTGATATAGTTATGTAGGAGTATTTTTTATTCTGAGGCTTTGATCTTCATCACTACACAGAATTAAAAGCCGACACATTAATAACCGCTGTAAAAAACAGAGTTAAAACATACTAATATATTTACTATGAACACGATAATGATTCTTGTATCTAGAGTAAAAAAAGAAACAAAAGTAACATTTTTGGTATTTACATAAACATATTGAATATAATAAATATTAAATAATTCCACAATAAAACATTATAGATCAACATTTCAATCTATCAATCGGTAATTTAGAGTGCAAACAACTGCATGGGCGGTCTCGAGATATTTGCTACTGGGCGATCAACCATCTGAGGTCTATAATGGCCGTTTCCTAAAATACTCTACATAAAGATAGATTTGCTTATTATCAATAGTGTTTGGCCAGATATTCCATACAAAATATGTCAAAATTTTACTGCCAATAAGCACATTTGTTGACAGAAAAATTATTGCGAAGGGTCATAACTGTGGCGTGCTTATCTCAGATACCTATATTATTATTATATTAGCTTCTATTTTATCAATGTCATTTATATTCTATATTGCTGCAATGCTGGTGGTATTTTAACCTAACTCTATAGTAACCATCTTACACATGGTAAAAAAAACTAGCATAGCTCTGGTTCTGGGCTAATCCGATTACTTCAGACCGACATAATTCTGGCGACCATCGGGGAACGTAACGTGTCTGGACGGTCGATATTATATTTGGACTGCACTATACCTTATACTTATACCCTTACAGCGTATCAGTTTGCTGTGCCAGAATACAAAGAAAATCATTACGGGTGGATTTCCCTAAAGTATTGTATATATATTTTAATATTAACACTTAGTTGTGTTAAGGCTTAGTGTATGTTATGAAATAACTGTGATTCTGATAATACGTGATTTGTTATTGTGATAACCATAACCAGCGTCGTTTAAAACCACTACTTAAACGTCAAATTAATTGAAACAACCCGCACTAAACACAACAAAGTAATCCAAATTAATTTAAGCACAGACTGGTTTCTTATGCAATAGATTTTAGTAAATATTCATTGGCGGCGTGTTGACGGTCATTAGTCAATAAACGCGTTAGTTTCTGCGAAACTTACGAGCACCGAAGCGATCAACTGAAACAATCCAGCTGGCCTTGGTGTGGGAACGCCCTAAATTACCGATCAGGGGCGAAGTTAGGGAAGAATCATTGTGGGGCGGCAGCCCAAGAAACGTATTCATCTATTTCATTTTCTTGGTAGGGCATGCACTTTAATAGATAACAAGCATCATATCACTTTGAATGCGCTGTGACAGGCATTTAAAGTGATTTTCAGGAGAAGCCTTATTATCTGCGGCTTTGTGTTTGATATATTGCAGTTTAATTTAATTGTCGTTTTTAGACAACTTGCTCTTCTTAACTGCATAGGTAGCTGTCCGCTACCAAGAATAGTTGTAAGATGGATCAGAATTGAAGCGTAGAATATGTAATAAGATACCTATAGTCTACCTATCTTTGTCTTTATAATTTCTAATATATACACCTTAGTATTGCTTGTATTTACTTCATGTATGCAAGTATTCAAACTTATTAGGTATTATTTCTTTCTATTTTCATCCTGACTTAATGTTAGTTTTACCTCCTCCATGATTCGACGGTAAATTTAGTTTTATGTGGAGCGAACCGCCGCCTAATCCTCACAACTCGCAACCCGCAACGGGAACTAAGTTTCGCCATTGCCTCTTTCATTAACCAGCAGAGTATACTACGTGCAGGTGGGGTTAACTTGGGGCCTAAGATATTGGTGGCCCATTAACACTCAATGCCATTAAAATTGTCCACTTTACAAAAATCTGATTCCGTCCTAAAGCTAACACCTTAACCTAATCAAATAGACAGACATAATAGTTCGGAATACGTAATTGCGTCGCCAATTGAACTTGCGACTAGACCTCTAATCCGGTTTCCGTCGTTTACAAAGTCGGACTATATTACATAATACATTTCGTTTAAAACTTTGCAGACGTGACACGCATCGGAATAATATAATATTATGTTTACAACATGGTTTTTAATAATTTCACTAGATGGCGCTGTCTTTAGGTTTTTGAGAGTAGTTTGAGGTGGTCTTCAGGGGGTTAGTGTGTTAGTAAAGCATCAAATACCCCTCCTCTTCACAATCCTTTAATTATCCCTTTCCTTTAAGGTCGGCAACGCGCCCATGATTCTTTTGGTATTGTGAGCGTTCATGGGCGGTGGAGATCACTTATCATCAGGTGACCGACTTGCTTGTTTGTCGGCCTATGCTAAAAAAACAGGTACAGAGTAGTCACTGTACTGTACTAAGGACAAAAATATTTATCATTCTTTTGATTTGATGAACAACCCCGATCTTCATAACCATATCCCGGCTCAATACAAGGGTCCGCCTTTCCCCATAATAATTTGACGGTGGAAACTTATTATATGGAGATATCCCACCTGACCCCACAATCCGCAATGGGAACCAAGTTATTCGGCAGGGTACCATATGCAGGTAAGGTTGACTTTGAGCCTAAGATGTTGGTGACCATCTTACACTCCCATCGTGTCCCTACCACCGTCGTGCCATATATTAAAAAGTTTATAACATTGAATGAAAAAAATGATTTATTACGAATATACAATGATTTTATTGACTCTAAAAAAATATTTTGAGTCATAAATCACGATAAGACAAGTTTTATGGAAGGTCAATCAATGGAAAACAATTTTTTATGCTTAAACCTATCTATATTTTCTGATGACATTTGATCAATATTAATGAGGGCACGTGTGAAGATTAAGTATTGGAACAGAAAATACGCTGTTGCTTAGGCCTGAGGTAATAAATTAAAAGTGTAAGTTTACTAAATCCCTGCTTGGTTAGAAAACACTTTATTATAATTCCCCTTTTTTATATTTTTTATACCGGGTATAATGTACTGAATTTTTCTATGGTTAGATCAAACTATCGAAGCGCTCCTAGGCAGTTGCACTCACTGATTGTTAAATGATTAGCGAGCGCAGTCAGTCAATGGATGGCTGACCGCTTATGGCCGTTCCCAATATTCTATCTATCGACAGATTTGCTTTTTGATTTACATTTTGTATAGAAGATCTGTCAAAAAACTATTGATAGTAAGCAAATCTATCTGTAAATAGAATATAGGGAACGGCCATTAGTGATATTTCAACTGAGCGTCTCAGTCCTTCGGAGGGCACGCAAAAAGTCGGTCCTTGCTGTTATCAACTGACGCCAAGTCGGAGGCCTTCGGGCAGCTAAAAAAATAGTGGTGGCCACTATCCATGCGATATAGAATAGAATAAAAGTATCTGAAGGCACTTGTGTCATACATTTGTTTGAACATGCAATAAACATCTGATCCGATTGCCGGACCGAATGTCGGAGTCGGAAAAAATGTCCTGTCTGATGGCGCACGCTGCATATCAGGAACCGGGTGTATATGGAGAAAATCCGATACGATAATCTGATCAAGGAATAAAATAATAATAACAATATTAGTCCTGCTGGACTTGGGTGTCCTCTGCTGAATGATAGGAGTAAGGCCTTAGTCCACCACGCTGGCCTAATACGGTTTGCACACTTCACATACCTTCGAAGTTTTTGTAGAGAACTTCTCAGGTATGTAGGTTTCCTCAAGATGTTTCCTTGCTCAAGATGCTCTTGGGATTGGTTTCGAACCTGTGACTTTCGTTTCGAAAGTCCGTGCCACTCCCCGCTGTGCTAGCGCTGCTGTTTTTAAATCAGGGAATTCCAAGAAAAATCGAGCAACCGGCGTAGTTCACTCTATCTTGGCTACATCTGGTTTTAACCTACCGTCTTCTTGTTTTAATGGATTCGTCGATGAATTTGATTATTTTTTTACTTGCAACTTTTTTTACCCACCATCTTACAAGATGGACAGTCTAGTTCTAAAATTAAATTAGATGCTTAGTAACATTTCGGCGTTTAGCGAATTACCCACAAAGACAAAATAATGTATGAGCAAGACGCGCTCTGAATTTAGCGGATACACACAAAGAGAATCTTAATTATTTCCAAAAGTGAGGAAGTCTCGTAACACTTTTTGGCACACACTGTCGGAAATGCAGATTTTAAACGTGTCGTGAACACTGAACATCTTCTTTATAAATACTTTAAAAAACAAGTAGAAGATTATTTCCCTCGGCGGGTAAAATGATAGTTTTGTCATTCAAACTAATAAAAAAAACTCTGAAAAAAAGAATTCGCCATATCAGTTTTTTTACAAATACTTATTCTTTGTAATGTAATGAGAGAAAATGAGGCGAAAGAGGTGTGCAAGGTTCATAGCAAGTGGAAATCCGTTGTCTTCGCCTCCACTACGGAAACAAGCGTGATTTTATTTAATGATTATTCTTTTCATTTGTTTACACTCTATATTTTCGAAACATTTAGTTAAAGGAAGAAGCAAAGAAAAAATTATAAGTATATAAAAATTCAAAATAATCATTCCAATAATCCATTAGATAAATCGAACCGAAGTCAATTTGTCTGTAATATGATCCAAACGATATGGCCAATATAAGCCAATAATTTGGTTCTGTTTACCATAATATTATCTGGATTAGCATGGTCAATGACCAGTGGAAGTTCGCAGATTATCTAATGCGTTTTATTATATATGTATAAATATATGCAGCGTTTTGATACACAATCATATTATTATTCATTTGGGTTAGCTTAGGTTTTAGCGTGTAATATACTACAATCAAAATGTTAAGTAAAATGTTGCTATTTTGCTTACTTGTTTGTATTTCATTGAATTATTATGTAAAGGGTTAACCTTTTTTATTAACCGTACTATTTAAATTTTATGACATGAAATTTTTACTGTCTCGGTGGCGCAATTATAATGCGTACGCGGTACGACTGCTGTGCTGAGTTTTCGGGTTCGATCCACGGGTATTACGAGTAGTAGTTATATTGGGTTTTTCTATCGCAACAGGCTCGCCCCTTATCACATCATAGGATGGAAACAAGCTCGGCGAAATGTGGTTGTACTGGTTACTTCTGCCTACCCCATCGGGAATTACAGGCGTGAGTAAATTTTATGACACGTAAAAAATAAAGATTATAATATTATAGATTATACTCATATCTAATCTGGGGATCTCATTTTGAAATCGGCCACAGGTTCTAATGAGATCAATGACGCGATTGATGATGTGAGGAATGAACCTGCATGTATAACATTTACTTCGTACTCTAAGAGGCGATGGCGTGGATGTTTCTGAACTGTAGGCCTAGTATGAGTTACAAATAATAATAAATAAATAAATAATAAATACACCCAACAGTCACACACATTGTCCTGACCCCACACTAGGTTAAACCTGTATCGTGGGTATCAAGAACTACGAGGGACTTGCCGTCCCACAACACCAAGACCCGAGACAAATAATTGTGGATCAGACAAACATTTGTCAAGGTGCGGGAATCGAACCCACGGCCTCACGCTTCGCAACCGGCTACTCGCCCGCTGCGCCACGGAGGCTGTGACTGTGTGTGTGTTCACAGTTTTCGAATTCGTATAAAATTACTACCGTCGAAGTGTCAAACTAGTAATTCATACGGTAAAGTAGGAAAGAATCGCTTGAATTTAAATTTCATATTCGACTAATGTGAAATAAAATTAACAATATTATTAATTTTTATCAATCATAGTTCCCATTAATGGCTACTAATATTTGACGTACGGAGAGGAAACGAAAACTTTTATCGGTTGGGAAAACTATTAAAACTTGTACTAGGCCTACTGTAGTCAACAACGTACCATCAGATGTAGTCGTAACAATTACGTCAATCCACATTAAATAATATCACGATGAATCTAAATCTAATCTTTCCCAAGCCTACGTCACGACTAAAACGTCACGGATTCTAAGCAACCTTCCTAGTTCTACCCATCGGTTTCACGATTAGATAAGACATTCGTGGGAATCAGCTTTCACTTGCGTGAAACGGGTGCTTTTTGTAGGAGCCAATGATGAACACTGAACAATATAGTGACGTGTGATGCTAGTTCACACACTAGCAGTGTAGGGTTGTCGTAAGAAACTTTAGAGTCAATTTGAGATCTAGTGCAATTTATGGATAAAGATACAAGATACAGGATTTTAAACTAGTTTGGGTGCTATAAGTAAAATTTAAAGGAAATACAACATCAGTAATTTTTTTAAATATTTTTTTGAGTTTCGGAAACCTTCTCTTAATTGTGTTGGTCGTTAAGTGTCACCTATCGTTTAGACAAAGTTTGATGAAAACGAAGATCAGTAAGTTTTATAGCAGTATTTGACAATGTTTCTTTATTACATAACTAAAAATGACGTCATTCTAAGCATTGCATTAATTAAATTGGCAACCTCATTTATTAATTAAAAATGGCAAAAAATATATAGTTGTTATTTATTTGCATTGTCTTCTGTTTTCCGACATGCGACAGGCGTAATTTTCACTTTTCTCTACATAATCGTTGTGTATGGAAGAAGTACGCACAATGTAGGTTTCTAGAACGCAAATAGGTCTCACTTCTTTATACATCACATGATTTCTTTCTTTATTAAATTTATCTTTGTGTTGTATAGATCGATTTATTATTTTCGATTATTAACGATTTATTATTAGAATCATTGAATAGATAAATTTAATTCCTTAATATATTGTCACAACCCAACTTCAATAGAATTACCAATAATAGAAACATGGGTACTCTTCAGATAGAGCCCAAAGATATTCGCTAAACTAACTAAAACGGGCTCGTATGCGACCACAAATGTGATAACTACTCCCAATATATTAAGTTAACTTACCGTTGTCATCTCCTCGTAGTCTACACCATGTGGCTGCGACTCGTTCTTCAACGCCCGCCACATCTTCAGCCCGTCTTTCTTGAACAGCCCCTCCTGCCTCTTTAGAACCAGTTTCAACTGCCGACCGAACGCTTCCAGATCTATTTTATGAACATCTAGATCTTGGTCTTCTACCGCGTGCACCTTATCACTAAAAACACCATCACTTTCACTATCACTTGAATTTGTCACACCGAATTGCACGCTCACTGTATTGTTTAGATCACCAATTATGTCCACATCTTTAACGTATTTCCTTACTTTGGTAAACATTTCGTCGTTAAGAAGGGAGGGTGGGTTCGGTGCCTTCTCTTTGATATTCTTTTCGTGTGGTATTTTGTTAGAGGAGGCATTGTGCGTGTTGCTGTGGTGGGAATTGGCGATGTGTCGTCTTGAGAGATGATGGGTCAGCTGAACTAGGTGGTACTCTGGCACTCTGCTGTGATGTTCCACGTGGAATACACTTTGCAGCTCGTCCGGTGTCATGTGCTCGTGGATCTGCGGAAGAAAAATTTCGTTAATATACTTTTAAATATATATAATCTTATAAGTGGTAGCGTATACTGTAAAGAGTTTTGTCTATATCTTGAATAGAGTCAGCTGGACCGAGTTGTCATCACTGTCTTATAGAAAACCGACGTAAAGTATCAGCTTGCTGTTGCGTTTCGGACGGTGATTTAAATGGCCAGATCCTCAAATCCCCTTCTCATTTCCAATTCTTTAATTATCCCTTTTCTTTAAGGTCCATGCATGATTCTTCAGGTATTTTGGATGTTTATGGACGGTAAATAGCACTAACCATCAGATGATCCACTTGCTTATTTGCCTGCCTCTCCAATAAAAAAGTATTGCTTGAATCTACGCTGTTATAGTATTAAATCAGATCACACCATTATTTTTTTATGACGTATATTATTTATATTATTACATCTGAAATTTGAATTGAGAAACTATACGTAGTATTTATCAACATATTTACACGATATAATCGTAATACTGTAATTCATTTTTTCTATAGCATATGCAGGCAAACGAGCAAATGGGTCAAATGGGATGGTAAGTGATCTTCACCGCCCATGTCCGCCCACAATACCAAAAGAATTATGGGCGCGTTGCCGAACTTAAAGGAAAGGAATAATTAAGAGATTGGGAATGGGAGAGGGATTTGGGCCTCCGGATATCTATCTCACTCACCGTACGAAACGCAGCAGCAAACTGCTACTTTACGCCGGTTTTCTGTGAGACAATGGTAACGACCCGGACGAGCCGGCCCATTCTGCTGTACACAAAAGTGTCTACAGCGTGGCTCTACCACTCTAAAAAATACCTATATATTTTATGAGCAGTCTTAAAAACACGTGACAGAATGTTCCTTTTCATTTACAACGTACGGTAACTGTATTCGCAATCCAGTTTGAAAGCACACATCCGTATTGTACCATTTTGTTTTGAATGTCAACACAGCGGACTTGAAATCCTTGGCTGCGGTCAATACTACTGCACAAAACGTTCCTTTCTCGAATTATTTCCAGATTTAACCACTGGTGAGGCGTATTATCGAAGTGGTATAAAATTGCTGTGCGATATTCATGAAAATTCAGCAATCGGTACTTAATATAAATAACGTGACAAAATATATCATGCTGTATTTTAATCTATTCATTATTTTAAACTAGGTTTTATTTCCAATCTTATCCTGACAGTCAAATCTACAGAACATAACTAAGGGCTTTATTTGGAATGCGAGTAGCATCGAGGGATTTAGTTTTTTTTTACTTGTTATTTTTTATATTTGCTAAGATACAGCCTACGAGCCGCAGTGGGAGAGTCGACTGTGAAGCGACGAATTGAGGCCACGGAGTATTTTTTTTGTGTGACCTACAAATATTTGTTTCTGGTCTGGGTGCTTTTCTCCCCAGAGGGGTTGACGTCAGGCAGGCGGCCGTTCGTCAAAACTACAAGCCATATCTTTCTGTAACAAGTGCTAAAAAGCATGTTGCGCCGACTCCACTGCGAGTCCCACTCGAGTGCCAGGCAGATGGACAAAGGAGGATTATTTGCTAAGATATCCGTGATAATAATACATATTCTGTGTTTTCAGACAGTTATTACCGTTCAAAATATAGAGCACTATAAAGGCAGGACAGACAGACAGCATCATAGGCTTACGAATAGGGTTCTGTCGGCAGTTGGCAACCTTTAGGTATGGAGTAAAAAAAAGATTTACTTTATTTGACAATAAAATAGAGATAAAATAGGCTTATGGAGAGGATGGATGAAAGAAGACTTACGAAAGATATTTATCGTGCAAATATGAATGAGAGGGTCATTAGAGGGCGCCCGAGGAGAAAGTATGATGATCAAAGAAATAATCTTCTCCGAAAAGGGCACGTCACGAGTACCCTTAACCGGCGAAAATGTATGAGAAGATGTATAAAAGTGGAAGAGGCGAAAGAGGTGTGTCAGGATCGTAGCTCGGGGCACTCAATAGTCTGCCTATGAGATATAGGCGTGAGTGTGTATGTATGTATGTACTTATTTGACAATAACTAGTTCCTTAAACTGCCTCGGTGGTACGCAGTTGTAATGCGTAAACGTTACGATTAAACTAACGCTGAGGTCTCGGGTTCGATCCCCGGGTCGGGTAAAGTGGTATTGGGATTTCTATTACGAAATGCTCAGTATCAGCCCGCAGTCTGGAATTTGTACCCGGTATGGCGATAGGCTCGGCCCCTATCACATTATGGGACGGAGATACGCTCGATGAAATGTGGGTGTACTGGTTTACACCTCTGCCTACCCCTTCGGGGATTACAGGCGTAAGTGCGTATGTATGTATGTAGTTCCTTAAACACTCCAAACATTAAAATGATAAAGTTTAGACGAAATCCGAACGTAAATTCACCAAAACCAGTTTCTGTTTTACAATATTCATTTTGTAACCGAGTATGTTTAATGGACTGTGTTTTTTGTCGAAATTTCGTTTTACGACTATTTGTAATTGTTCACAGTTCGATGTTGCAAAATTTGTAATGAATCATTGGAGAATGGACGAAGTTTATCTACATAATATAAAAATGTTTTAGAATCATCTAAAGTTGTAATATTATGAAGAGGGAGTATCGGAAAGTATTTTTTTCTTTTTTATACTTTTTTAAATGCACTAAAATCTTTTCTTCCATGCGGAGGGATCGGCGCAACATGATTTTTAAACACATGTTACAGAAAGATTTGGCTTGTAGTTTTTATGACCAGCCGCCTGCCTGACGTCAACCCCTCTGGGGAGAATGCATTAAAATATTCTTGATTAAAATATTAGATTAACAAAAGCTTATAGAGAGCTTATAAGGTAGGCAACGCGCCCATAATTCTATTAGTATTGTATTGTGTAAAAATGTTATTTTCATCTAAAAAGTGATGAACAGCTGACTCATGAGACGCGCACGCGGCGCGGCGCGTTTAATGCACGTAGATGCCGCAACTTGCTATCTCGCTCTGGCTCTGAGTCATCGCTCTTGCTGAGGTAATTAATCGAAATACAGTTCACAAACAATAAAATAATTAAATTATAAAAAATAAATATGTTTATTTTTATAATCTCATTTTCGTATGCGAGTTATTTTATTCAGTTTGAATATCGATTCTGATATCAAAGTTAAAACGCCCAGTAGGGTTTTTGTTACATATTGTATATGCGGCGAATTGAACCTCCTCTTTTTTAAGTCGGTTAATAACGACATACAAAAGTGTTAAGTACCACTCTGCTGCTTGACGCCAGAAATATACAAAGCGATAGTAGGTACAAACTCAACCTCTCGCAGACGAGGGACCTACCTACCTAGTACACCACTGCACTGCTAATCATCCAGGGATTTAAGATGTTAAACTTAAATGCCTAGAGATTTCAATTCATTCACACTGACATAATGAGAGTGAATCCAGCGAGAGTACAGGCTGGACAACATTCCGAGCCATCCGGAAGCGTGCGTGGGATGGCAGAAATGTCGCCGGCCGCTAGACATTGTTTTTGTCATGCTGGCAGAAGGCGGCCTCGATACACTGATCTATATTATTATGTAATCATTTTAACAGGTTGTCAGCAGTTTGCTCTTATTATTTTAAAACGTGTTTGATTAATAACTGGACGCAATCTTGGATCTCTACAATGGTTTTTACTGTTACAATGTCGGCTACAGAATCATGTAAGGTTTCAACGAAGTTCATAATAAATATAATCGATCTGAAAATCATGCGAGGGGCTTTTGTTTACAAATAATGTTTCTAGGAAAGATCTAAAACTATGAAGGAACCTTTTAGATAAGTGACCGAGATAAGGAGACGGCTACGCTTGACTCCAGTAAGACGACTGCGAAAATTAAATTAAATTGTACGGAACGATCGCGCGTCGCGCTCTTATGTCTTGATCGCATACTTCAAAACCTTACCTATACAAACACATACAAAGCCAACGTATCGCTATCGTCGCGCGTTAATCGCATACTTCAAAATGTTACTTAAACAAACAAATGCAAAGCCGACGTATCGCTATCGTCGCGCGGTGGTTGCATACTTCAAAACGGTACCTATACATATACATACAAAGCCGACGTATCGCTATCGTCGAGCGGTGATCGCATACTTCAAAATGTTACCTATACAAACAAATACAAAGCCGACGTATCGCTATCGTCGCGCGTTGCGGTCTTATATCTCGGTCGCGCACCTCAAAACAGACTTTTTAGTAACACATCGAGATGTATAAGTTCAGATCGTATAGATGTGGAAATAAAACAAACATGAAACTAATTATTATTTGTTGCTTCAATCTACAGACCTCAAATTTACAAACACAAGAAATGATGAAAAAACCTGCTTAATATTTCGATATAACTAACTATTAACATAGAAAGGAAATGTTTCATAATGTCAGAGTAACAGATGTGCTAGACTACTAGAGGTTTGTTATTTTAAAGTCAAATACTAGAATTCAAGATTTTATCACTACGCCTAGGGTTGCCACGCGTTTGGATAAAATTAGTAGACGGATATGGTTGGGCGTTTTGAATGCGTGTTCCACCAGAACTAAAGAATTTCGTATCGATGCTTACTCTAAATGAGACATTCAAATTACAAAAAAATGTATTTAAATTAAAATTGAAGCAAAAAGTCACCTCTAGTTTTTTGCATCCGGCTTTGTCACTTAAATATCCTAAACTGACTGGTCAATCCGGCTGTTCTATTTTAAAACCAGGCACCGCTAAAATCGAAGTCGAAGCAGCTTAAATTGTAATTAAATATCACGTTTAGTGACTAAAATATCCGCCTGAACTTTAGGCTCATTAGGTACAACCTTTTAAGCCATATTTAGGTGTATAGAGTTTCTCGTACAGCATAGGCGTGAATATAAACGACAATAGTCACTTACGAGACTGCGCCATATCATTATTTTTGCAAACTGCAGCCTCGTTAACAAGAGTTTTAATATTCTTGTCTGTGTCATGCGATAAACTCTTTCAATTCTTACAATAAATGATAACAATGATAAATTCTTTCAATAAATGTTCTAAATGGGGCTTTAGAAGCCAGCCAGAAGCCATTTTCAAACGTTCAAAGATGAAATTATTTCTAAATTAAAAATGTCTATTAATAATAAAAACCAGGAAGATAATTAGAATTTGGTATCATGGTCATCGGTGAACATAGTTTTCAAACACTGATTCATAGAGTAAGTTTGTTCCAATTTTGTTCTTACGTGCATTATGGATGATCAACTTTCACCATAGCCTGTTTGTAGTTTCGCCACAAAATGACTAAATCTAAGGCTGCCGATACCACGATTCTAGGTCTATTGCTCCACTATTACTTAACGCGTAGACAACCACAGGCTTATGTTAATCCTATATTTGATTACAAATACATTGCATACGAATATGTAAACCATTTTTCCTTATATTGTTCTCTTACGACCGTTCTCTTCCATGTACCTCGAACCAAACAATTTGCACTCCAATTTCAACTAAATATAGTTCAAAATTGTTTACATTCCAGTGCAGTTATCAGTATAATGATAGCCAATTTTAAGCTTATTGATGAGGGGCACAAGGTCGGAATTCCTTTGTTTCGTTAATGTAAGGGCACCGATACACTTGGTTGCGAAATGCGCGGCCGATTGTGTGGCAGATAGTGAGTCACGAACGTGTGATAGTGGTCGGAAACAGCGCGGGGCAAGGTCGCGCGTAGAAAGCTGGCTTATATACAGCTTCAAGTAGCTGATTCTTGATTTTTATAAATAAAATAACGTTTAACAAAACTTAGAAACCGACTTCAAAATAAAACACTGCAAGGACAAAATTAACTAATTCTATCTATTCTATTCTCTTTGGAGTCGGTGCAATTTTATTTGACCGGTAACGACACAGGCAGGTTTCTAAGTATTGTTACCGTTATTTTATTTTTAAATTTTTAGTGGTAGTTACAGCAATAGCATGTAACAACACAATCCCGACGAGTGTAGTGTTGTCCGTTGAGAAGTTTTAGTTTTTTACTCCGTACTCCGTCATCAGATCTTAACCAAATTGAAATGGGATCACACGGGAAGCACCAGCTTTCAAATAAAAAAAGAATCATCAAAAACGGTTCACCCAGTCGAAAGTTCTGAGGTAACAAACATTTTAATAAAATAAAGTTGATTTGAGAACCTCCTCCTTCTTTGAGTCGTTTAAAAATATAAGAGCGTCCAGTAATTAGAAAAAAATATTGTTAAATTACTGTTGCCATGTTGTGTTGAGGCAGCGGGTACAATTCCCGCACCGAGACAACATGTTTGATTCACACATATTTGTTTCGTGTTTGAGTGTGTGTGTTGAGTTTTCTGCCATTATAATCTTAGAGTGAGTTTTATTTATTTTTAACTATGAAATTGAAAAAAGAAGGGGGAAATACTATACTTCTTTCGTATAGAACGGCAATTTCATAGGTAAAGACCTATTATTTAAGAGCTAATAAGGGTTTGTATGTAACACCAATAAGTTCGTATAACTAATATCTAACATCAATTTAACAGGCTGTCTCGGTGGCGCAGTTGTAATGCGTACGCGTTACTTTTTTAGGTCTCGGGTTCGATCCGCAGGTCGGGTAAAAGTGCTAGTGGGTTTTTCTATTACGAAATACTCAGTATCAGACTGGAGTCTAGAATTTGTGCCCGGTATGGCGATAGGCTCGCCCCCTATCACATCATGAGACGGAGATACGCTCGGCGAAATGAGTGATGGTTACCTCTGCCTACCCCTTCAGGGATTACAGGCGTGAGTGTGTATATTTGTAATTTATATCCATTTGTCATCGCTGAATAATATGAATGGATCATATTAATATGCATACAACAAAGTATTAGAGACCCATTCAACTGTCAGTACATACTCGTATATAAATTATTTTAGAAACAATGCATCCAATTACCGACACAACAATGGGATACAATGAAATTGTACATCACTGCCGTTCCCATGTTATATAATATATTAAGTAATGGTTACTTTCATATAAATACGAATTTAGGGTTTATTGCTGATGTTAAGCTAATATGAAATTGGCGCAGGTTGTTTCAAAACATTTGCAATAACGTTTAGTATTAAATAATAATACTAGCCCTGTCCCATTGCTGGGCACTTTAGTGTATGGCTATTGAGAATACCGCCACTATCAAGTATGATAGAATTGATAGTGGCGGTAGATAAGATTATGGATGACAACTACGACAGATGGCACCTTATAAATACGCTCGCTACTGCAGGGAACGCAGTTCTCTCCCGACTGTCGAGGTACCCCTAACTGAGTGTTGTCCAGTTGAATGAGTATGGTGTGCGACGGGACTGGGTGTAAGGGATAGATGGAGCCCAGATACAAACATTGACCACTACAGGCACGGTCCTCCTCTACTGAATGAGAGGGGTTAGGCCTTAGTCCACCACGCTTACCTAATGCGGGTTGGCAGAGATCACATGCCTTAAATTCTAATGGAGAACTTCTCAGGTATGCATGTTTCACGATGTTTACCGTTAAAGCAAAAGATAATAAACAATTCAGTATCTTAAAAAAATCAGCGGTGTATGCTCTTGAGGCGGGTTTCGAACCTGCGAATTTCATCTCGACAGTACGTACCACTCTTCACGGAGCTTTCGCTGCAGGTAACGTTTCGTATTGTGGTTTTTGTTTTAGTAATTCACATTAATCAGGAGAAAAGTATGTCGCTCATTCCATGGTTAGCACAATGTCTACACATAAACAATAACACAACCACTCAGAACTTTAAATGACAGAGTACTGCATGAAACTTCGTTACTCTCGTCATCCCGAGATATATGTATGATGTTAGGTCCCAAGACGGCCGTTAATTTTACAAACTTCAATATCTTTCAAAAAGGAACATAATGTTTCTTGCCATCTTATTTCGATGTCTACGACATACCGATATACCGACAATTCTCAAATACAAGAGTGTGGAGGGATGTATAACAGCGCGGTCTATAAATATCTATTTGCCAGGCAGGGGTATCACCGCGACATAGGGCGTGAGGTCTCAGCCAACGTGTGGAGCAAGCTTAACCCCTAATGATTTAACGCAACTATTATATATATAAACTATACTATTCTGACATATTTAACCCTTGGTAAACTATATTATTCCTAAACTGATGCATGATTACTCAGTCTGGAAACATAACCTACTAATATTCTGTACTATTGTCTTGTAAAGCCATTTAATCTAATATCAAAATGATTTGATTATGTTCAAAATGTAAAGTTTTTATTTTAACTCCAACACGTAGCCTACTTAGAATTTACGAGCTCATAGTGACACTAAAGTATTTGAACATATCAGATTGTAAAAGATTGCGCATAAAACTTCAACATTTAAGATGTTATTTGTTAAAATGATTACCATAACCCACACCTAAAATTTAGTTTCTTCACGAAAACTGTAGCTCAACCTTTTGTTTTTTGAACTTTACTTAAGTGATATCACATTAAAAATTATTGTGCTACATCCACACCTCAAAATGTTAGTTTTTTTTACAGAAGTAACCATATCTCTTGATTTGCAAATATGAACAGCACCTCCAGCTCAGCCGCGGTCATCGGAGCTGACCTATTTTTTTTCTTATTGATCAACCAAGTGTCTAGGCGTGTCAAGGACCTCAGCCTTTGACTTTTTAGGCATCGCTAGATTGCACCGGACTAACCTTTCAAAATGTGCATTTGATTTTGCCTTAATTGCTCAATCTAAATATAAGGTAGGAATGCATAGTCTAGGTTTTTTGTGTGTTGATTTATTATGTATTGATGATGCAGATCGGCATCGTAATGCTAATATTGCCCACAGATCTCGTAGAGATTATTTTTGGATTACACATTATTTAAATTTAGAACTTTAAAACGACGTTTAAATTATATTGATCTAAATAAATTCTGCAATGTAAAAAATAAGTTTATTGATATTGAAAATATACTACTTTATGAATACTTCTCTTAATAATTTTCTTATTGTAACCACTTATTACTTACCCATTATATTCTTTATCGTAAGCCCGATCCAATCTATTATTGGATATAATATAACAACATAATGTATAACGCAACTTTAAAATTACAACCGACAAAAAATGAAATTACTTCAACGGTCAAATGGTTTTAAGTAAAATATATCAAAGTTCGTGGGTTGTGTAATGTCAGGAAACAATGGTCGGGCGGTTCGTGATATTTATGGTAGTTGTAGAACGCGAGCGCGTTTCAGAACGAAAGTACGAAGGTGTGGATGCTACGTCATAATCACGTGATTTGGTTTTATAGGAGCGTTAGCGTGGGACAGAAGTCTAAAGCGGTATTAACACTGCGTCACTTTTGATTTACATCCAAAGAGAATGAATCAAGCAGAGTGATACAAAATTTACACATCAACGATGGATAAGGCAAAATTGAAATGCAATTTATTATTTATTTCATGATTCGTCCAAGATAAACAAGTTATAAATGTAAATGAGTCTAAAAGCTATGTTGTCCCCACTTGGTGCTTCCAGGTACAACTTCATCTTTCTCTAACACATGCGTATCAGATCAACGTGCGTTTGCAGCATGGGCTGTATGATTTCGTTGATTGACTCCAATGAGAACCAGACAGATTAACGTGCAGCGCTGTAGCCAATTTTGTATACAGCGTGAATGAGGCGGCTCGATCGGATCACTAAATAAACTTGAATCGACAGCTTTCATTCCTTCATTCATTACATATTTATAAAACATTTTACTGCGAAATACTAAATTGGAATGGCAAAATTAGAATTAAAAGCTATTAGCGCCAAACTGACCTTTACTATAATGTGAAATAAAATACGTCATTCACAATAATACTATCTAATAGAAACAGATTCATCAAACGGCAATCTAAGACCGAGTGCACATTGGATATGTTGTTGTCCGAAGAATTCCTAGCTTAAAAGTATTATAGCTATAAATGTCTATACTCGTGCGCTTCCAAATTCAACTGGTCTTCTTTTGTCCTATGCGTGACATTACCATGTAGATCGACAGTGCATGAGCGTCAGTGTTAATCAGACAAGCAGCAGAGGAAGAGACAAGATGAAGTTGAAATCACCAGATTGTGGACGTAACTTAAAGAAGCTTGCACGATAAATTTAATTATAAGTTATTCGGACGTATAAATCCGAAATGATGCCAAAGTTAGGAAATAGAACCCGTATCATAATTCGTACGATATAAAGTTAATTTTGTTGGGGATTTCGTTCGAGATACGTTTGCGTACAATTTTAAGTCCTACGACATAAAGTCGTGCTAAGTGGGGACGGCCTAAATTGTCTACAAAATGCATATATGGTAAACAATAAATACACAATGAGCCGGTTCACATATTTCATAACGTGCAAGCTAAGCGACGGTCGCAAATTGCAAACAACGTACGCAAAGTTTTTTTCACACGAATATTGTAATTCGTACGTCCGTTGCTAAGACCGGCGATCGGTCGACCTTGCGGAGTTACAAAATTTATGAGAAATATTACTCTGGTGGAAATAAATGCTAATCGGTGGTCTATTTTTACTAGAGATATTCTAATTATTGTATTCTAAGTATTGTAATTGTGTATTAAACAAATAATTATAGCGTATATTGTAACAGTACTGCACACGGTATACTGCTGATTAACGAACGAGGCAATGACGAAACTTCCCCGTGTGGTCAGGCGGCGGGTCACCAAATCTTCCGTTAAATTATAATGGGAAGGCGGAACCTATCATTAAGCCCGGATAACGCCAGGCAGAAAGAAAGCATATACGAATACATAACTTAAAATATGAATTTCCAAAATTCCTCATATAAGCTTTTCTTGGCCCCTTGAGTAGATCCATAGATCCTCAAACCTGGCCATCGGCCAATATTGTAAGACTATTAATTGAAATATAAGTTTCCAATTTCAGATTCGACGCTTAGCTATCGGTTTACAAAAAACTTCTTGTGATATCTTTGAACAAAAATATTTTGTGTTTTATGTGAATTTAATATGCCTTTAAAGGTCTGATGGTCGAAAATTTTATATTCTCCGGACAAGTGTAAATTGTCATTTACACAACCCTATTGTATATCTTTTGTCATTGTCACGCAAATAACTATATAACATGTCCATTTATGGCGCCATTAAGCCTTGCCGGCAATCAAGCTTTGAACAAATTATACCTCAATTAAAAATATTTTCATGGATTTGGATGCAAGTTTCCATACCTTTTTAATGGTTCCTTTCTTTATTACGTATTGTGAAGATGTAATTAACGTCTGTTTATAATAATGTGTCTTTGACATGTTTATTTTTATGCTGCTAAAGATTTATGACGATGTATGAGATTTACATGGCTCATATTTAGGTTTAAATAAAACATTTCATTATATCGCTAACCAATTATTTCGCTGTTGTAACTTTATAAAAATCTTCGTTTAATTAAGAAATAATTAAGAAATATTTACGCAGGCACGCAATCACTCATTCCTGTAATCCCCGAAAGCAGAGGTGTAACCCGTACACCCTCATTTCGCCGATCGTATCTTCGTCCCATGATGTGATAGGGGGCGAGCCTAGCACCATACCGAGCTAATACTGAGCATTTAGTTATAAAAAAGCCCAATATCACTTTTACCCGACCCAGGGATCGAAGCCGAAACTTCAGCGTCAGCCTCAGTCGTAACGTGTACGCATTATAACTGCACCACCGAGCCACTCAAAAAGAAATATTTAAACTAATTCTATTTGTTATCTATGGCATCTCATTTCCCTCCTATTCGATACTTAACCTCAAACAAAGTCCATTACAATCCGCTTCCTAACCTTAATAAGCAGTAAAGGTTATGAACCTACAATACATTATGCTTATTTATATTTATAACTCTAGTGAAAACATTAAAATGTCATATTTTTTTAAAATAATGACAGAATGTCTAGGAGTGCACGTGAATTAGGCGCCATCTTGATCGGCGGCCATCTTGGTTCGACCTTGCTCCACATAGGCACCGATTCATTTCGCAATATACCGGTGGGAAAATTGCTCTTTTATTTAGAATAACTTAATCAATTTGACATATTCAAGTCCAAGGAATTTGTAGAGATAATATGCAGATGCGGAAAGTTAGTTGTCAGGTCAGTAATAGCATGGAGCAGGTCCAAAGGTCACGCCTGATTGATAACTTTATTTCATATGAATTAGAAAAATAATGATATCATTCTCTAAATTAATACTTGTAAACGATTTTACCAATAACTTGCATTGGTTTTCTACCGCCAAGCAATAGTGTGAAAGCACTGTGGTGTTTCGGTTTGAAGCCAGTGAAATTACTGGGCATTATGAGACTTAACATTTTATGTCTCGGGGTGACAAGCGCAGTCCAATGCCATGCAGTGCTTTGTAATTCAAAGTTCTGTGTGGCGGTAGCTTCTGTTTATGGGCGTGGCGCTTACAACGAGGCGAGCGACCTGCTTGTTTTGTCGCTCAAGATTAAAAAGTTTTTTCTTTATAATCTTGAGCAGGACAACAGCAAAACTCTGTTCAGAGCGAATTTGTTGACCAATTTTGTAGTCAACATTGGGTTCATCAGAGTTACTGAAGTACTTAGTAATTAACATCTATGCGTTTATTACGAAAGAGGTTATGCATCCTATTAGCTGATGTGTCGGTTGTGAACCCAGCATACATAATTTTCTCACGCTGTTTTTCTTCGATGCTTTATTCCTATAACTACTACTAGCGAAACCGAATTTATATATGTTACTTTTATTTTATATTCTTTTTCATTATAAGTATCCATAGATAATTTCCTTCCGATAATGTTTTTCGCTGCAATACAACGTTCTTTATACTGGTTATAAAAGAAATTTTTCAGTTATTGTAGGACATAATGCTAGATTTTTTTCCTGTAAGAAATAAATAAACCATTACAATCGCTTTAACAAAGTCAATAATTTTGCAATATAATTTAACATGTCACTTTTTTTGTTCTCTAACTCGATATAACGTAGTCCAGTAAAGGCTAACTATTTACTCCTATACTTAAATAATGCTAGCCCTGTATTATATACGTCCCACTGCTGGGCACGGGCCTCCTCTACTGAATGAGAGGGGTTAAGCCTTAGTCCACCACGCTGACCTAATGCAGCAGACTTCACATACCTTCGAAATTCTTATGGAGAACTTCTCAGGTATGCAGGTTTCCTTTACAGTTAAAGCAAGTGATAATTAACAATTAATACACACATGACTTAGGTAAGTCAGAGGTCATTGTCTCGACGCATGCAAACCCGTTTTTGCATTCAATTCACGCATTTACATACAAAAGTATTAATTCACAGACTGTGTTTAATACATAATGTTAGTTTACCGACGTGTAAGGGTTGGTATTGTGGAAAATCTTACATTTCGTTAAAAAATAGTCATTTTTGGGCTTTAAGTAGGTACTTGGATATATAAATATGCGATAGTTTTTAGATATTTGGAATAAATTAATGTTTCAATTCGAAAATCTTTTCAATAATATTTTATACAGTAGGGCATAAAATATTATGATTTTTTTATACTGCTGTTTTCAATTGGGTTTAATAGTTGCAATTTTTATTATAAAAAGGTTTAAAAGAGAAAAATACCCAATACAGTTATAGCCAATTATCAAATTACAACAATTTAAATTCAATTATAGTCAATTATAACACCTTTATACCATGATATTTATCAATAATCATTTTATCGTATTATTGTCATAACATTTTAGATGGCCTCCGTGGCGCAGTGGACGAGTACCGACAGTGAAGGGAGAGGCCGAAGGATTGATTCCCGCACCGAAACAAATGTTTGTGATCCACAAATTTTTGTTTCGGGTGTGGGTGTTTTCTCCCCCAGAGGGGTTAACGTCAGGTAGAAGGCCGGTAATATGTGTTAAAAATCATGTTTCGCCAACCCCACTCCGAGTGGGAGGGCAGGCGCAAGAAGATTGACACAATATTTCCAATATTTAAATTTTTTATACAAAAATAACTGGCAACCCTACAAAGTATTTAACAATGTTGTTGATACGTTATCTAATATGCTGCATAATGTCTGCAAACCATAGTGTTACCATGTATGGCTTAGTATGGTAAGTAACCACTCTGGTCGATGATACTACATTCAATTCTGTATAAGGTTACTAATTTTCATTGTTACTTAAAGTTGATTCATAACCTTTTCTCATGCACTTTTTCCACTAGTATTCCCTAAAAATAGGGACTTCTTAAATATGAGAGCAGTTATATTGCCTGCCTCGGTGGCGCATGCAATGCGTACGCATTACGTCTAAGGCTAACGGTGGCGCATTTGTAATACGTACGCATTACGTATAAGGCTAACACTGAGGTCTCGGGTTCGATCCCCGGGTTAGGTAAAAGTGATATTGGGTTTTTCTATTACGAAATGCTCAGTATCAGCCCGGAGTCTGGAATTTATGCCCGGTATGGCGATAGACTCACCCCCTATCACATCAAGGGTCGGAGATACGCTCGGCGAAAAGTGAGTGTACTAGTTAAACTACTGCCTACCCCTTCGGGGATTATAGGCGTGAGTGCGTATGTATGTACATAATAAAATAACACTATAAAATATGTTAAAAAAACTACGTTATACCAATAGTGTAGCGTTGAAGTCTTTTGTTCCTCATTAACTATACCGTTAAAATCCCGATCAGTCGATTCACTTTTCGTTCACTTCAACCGGTCAATTTGCTTATTTTACTTGAAAAAGGTGATAAATAATAAATAAATACACCCAACAGTCACACACATAGTCCTGGCCCCACACTAGGTTAACCTGTTTCGTGGGTATCAGAAATTACAAATATATGGTCCCACAACACCGTGACCCGAAACAAATACTCGTGGATCCCATAAACATTTGTCTCGGTGCGGGAATCGAACCCATGGCCTCTCGCTTCGCAACCAGCTACTCGCCCAATATGCCATGGAGGCTAAAATTAAAGGAAAGGAAAACACAAGCTTAAGGTTCTTTCTCTGAACCTGCTTCTGGTTAGAACAAGTTAAATTATTAAAGTATAATGCCCAATATATTTAAAACTATTTTTAATACTTTTTGCAACAGCTAGATAATATCAGTAATGGGTGCCAAAAATACCAAGTTTTTATTATCAATGATAGATACAATCTTAATCCGGAACTTTAACGCTGTAGGACCTCCGTTTCTTATCAATGCATAAGTATTGTTTATGATAAAATCTATCAATAATAACCGTGTAAAAATGTCACTCACAAAAACAAAGGTTGAATTTACTTCGCTGAGATGAAAAAAAAAACATTAGGTAATAAAAGGGCAATATCGTCGAATAAATTCTCGCTGGAGTATTAATATTGGGGTATTTTTTGCATCAAAAAACAATAAGACATAAAAATACTTCCTAAATTGGCTGAATAATGGCTTTATTCAGGGGATTTAATTTCAATAATTGACAATTAATTTGACAGATTTTTAATCAAAATTCAATTTAGCTTCGCCTCATTGATCTAGTGGCAGCGTACTAAGGCTGAGGATCGTGAAGTCCTGGGCCGAATTGCCAGGTGAGAAATTGTATAAGTTGTATAGTCTAATTCCATTCAGGATTTGGGATACGCAATCGTACCTTAAAATCTAAAGTAGTTTAGTATTATGTAATTAAAAAAAATTACTTTTTTAATTAGACGGCAAAAAATAACTCGTGTTTATGTTCAGTTTATACACGACTGGCATTTGATATTTATCAAAGTAGGTGCCAATACAACTTTTTATTACCAATGATCAGATAATATCAGTAATAATCCGGAACCATGACTCTAGGATCTCCGCTTCTTATCACTAAAGGACAAATGGTCATACACCAAAAAACAATCAGACAATTGATATAAATCGTTGTCTTTGCTCCTGGACTTCCTGTTATTTTTAATCAAACCACCAAGGTTGGCAAGGTAAAAATTCAATTAAAGCACTGATTGTTTTTAATCTATGCCGGAAATAAAAAAGTAATGGATAGCGCCTTATGTCTGTGGTCAGATATTTTATGTGCATACTCACTTGGATTTCGATTATGTACATGAATCCATAAATAAAGGCCACTGTACTTCTAAAAATATTCACCTTATTACTATGGTTTAAGGCGCTCATAGCCAGTTGCACTCACTAATCAGTAAACGATTAGCGAGTTAAGCAACCCTTGGCGCGGTCAGTCTATGGATGGGTGACCGCTTAGTGGTATTTCAACTGAGGGTCTCCGTGCTTCGGAGGGCACGTAAAGGTCGGTCCCGGCTATAATCAACTGACAGCAGTTGTTAAGGTTGAACACTTTGACACTAGGTTGGCCACTAACCATTCAATATATATATATATATATACAACGTGTTACAGAAAGGTGTGGTCATATTTTAGGGTCATTACACACTCCTTATAGTAAGTACCTATGTACCGGATCATTTCAAACCAAGACATCCTAAAATTTCACGTTAATTTTAATCACTCGTTTATTAAGATCGATAAGATTTATGACATCACTATTAATTATTATGAACGACACTCACTTTTTAATAAACTTGAATAAGATGTACGTAATTCTACGGACATACGTACGTAACTTGTAATTTAAACACAAATTAACACCTGAAAGAGATTGTGTGCTGAAGACGATATAGGTACCATCATCTAGAAGCATTTTAAAGACTTCATTCTCGGTTCTTCCATCTATGAATTTGGCTTAATACAGTCGACGATCCTCTTAAAAAACTGTTATCAGTTACACCAACATAAATTACCAATACATAATACTTGATTTCAGTCAAATAAAACATATTTTTTGAACTCGTAATCATACTATTGCCGAACTGACTGCGTCAAATAAATATTATTAAATTTGACAACTGTTTAATGTTTTTTTAATTATAAAATACATAAATGAAAGGAGGTCTATAGTATCATTGTTTATCATTTAGTGTTGTCCAAAGTTGAAAGTCGATATCGACATGTTACTCATTCGATAAAAAAGAAAATTCTATAATTATTGTCCTAGCAATGCAATCAGATTTGGTACTATGGGAGATAAAATACTTATACCCTACAATATACATTGCTTAAATTTGCCCGCCCCTTTCTATAACACGTTGTATATATATATTAAACTATTATTCAATTAATAACCTCACTATTAAATCCCCGCAATCAGTTAGAAAAATATCTGTGATTTCTAAACGGCTGAACAGATTTTTTCTTTAAACATTGCTAAGATCCATCTCCATTAAACCGTATTCAAAACGATCCATTCATTTAGATTTTAGGCACTACGATACCACAGAAAGCTTAAAAGGGCCAAACTTATAAAACCCTTCTTTTTGTCGGAGGCTAAAATCGTTGATACATAAAAACTAAAAAAGAATTATGCGCGCCGAATTGAGAAACGCCTCCTTTTTTTAAGTCTTTTAAAAAGCAAAGCGCAGTTGTAAAAGTCATTACTTATTAACGTTTATGTACGTAAGTTATTCAACTGGAAATCCCAATAATGATTGATGTTACACAAAAATTATATAAAAATTACATTTTCATCGACACATTTAGGTCATCAGCCGATGTAATATTACACACAAAAAGTCAAATAAAAACTATCAATCGAGTTGTGTAACACTGACCCGTGGTAAACGAAAATATAATCTAGATCGTTCGTACAATACGTTAAGGCTGATAAGTGGCACACGGTGATTGTCGAATCGGTACGGAGCGACACAGCGCGCGCGGCGCGGCGGCACGGCGCTGCGACTCGCCACTCGCGGCTCACTTCCACTTTCGTTTTCTATAGAAACCGCTTTCGTTATTATATATAAACATTACGCATTATTACGTAAATGTGTATAATACACGCGAATGTGTGTCGCGTGACTACTTATTTTGGTCAGTGTTGATTAAAATCAAACTTTTGGCGACACAAAAATGTCCTCGGGCATCTGAATTTAAAATTGTGAACAGAATACAACGAGTTTTGTTATAATAATAATAATGATTGCCCCGATAGTCGTTTCTGCTAATGAGTTGATATGAAAGAGCCTCGACCAACACCTCCAGAAGCTTTCAATTGGTCGTTGGTTGAAGAGCTACATTCAGAAAGCAGTGTTATTAGACACGGCACGCATTGTGAAGAGGTTCCTCACTCCTAACCACCGGTGGCTTGTGTCCTAGGCCTCGCTATTGGAGGGTGATACTTTTTATATTTTTAAATGTTTTATTTTGTGTAATTGTAATATTTAAAAATGTAAAACAAAACTTTTAAAATAAAGAGTACTGTACATGTAATAATAATACTAGCCCTATATTATACACGTCCCACTGCTGGGCACGGGCCTCCTCTACTCAATGGGGTTAGGCCTTAGTCCACCACGCTGGCCTAATGCGAGTTGGCAGACTTCACACACCTTCGAAATTCTTATGGAGAACTTCTCAGGTAAATACCTATATTTAAATTTGCATTTACAGTGCAAAATTACCTACGCAAAATACGGAACGCACTGTCATTCGGTTAGACCTTGTGTTGTATCGAGTAGAGGTGACACTCGCAATTATCTACACCACTACTATGGGAGGTCAGCGTAAGAAGGCAATTTGAGTTTTGTAACAGTATGTCCGCTGTGAATTTTTGATTCAATTACATTGTTGCGGTTGAATAGTACTGGAATTTGAGTCGAATTTTGGAATATCAAGTGCATTTATTGTCTTTATGGCACAAGGTTACATACGTTAACCTAAATACTACTTTAACAGCCTCCGTGGTGCAGTAGGTGAGTATCCGACTGTGAAACGAGAGGCCGCGGGTTCGATTTCCCCATCGAGACAAATAATTGTGTGATCCACAGATATTTCTTTCGTGTCTGGGCGTTGTGGGGCCGTAAGTCCCTCGTTAGTTCCTGATACCCACGATACAGGTTAACCTAGTGTGGGGTCAGGAATATTTATTTATTTATTATTTACATGATTTTATTTTTACAATTTGATTTATAACTACTAATAAACCACCGTCCATTTCAAAGATGGTCGAAACGGTATCAACCCTCAATAGCATCTAAATATGACGAGCGCAACTATGCCCAACTCTTACCAGCCTTTTTCGATCTTTTCCATATTAGAAGGCCGATATATGATCAAGTGATCTATTTTTATTTAGATTTTCTGTTAAACACGAGTCCACAACACTATGACTTCTATCGAACCATTGTGCTGTAAACAAAACTGGCTAATGTGTGTCTCTAGCAGTATTCAATAGGAAGGATAAAAAATATTTGACATCTAAATCATTGTAGTATCTAGCACTTAAGTACCAGCCGTGTAAAGATTTTTCTTTTCAGTGGCATTAACGAAACCACTATAGAAATATAATTAATAGGTTAGTTGACGAGGTTTATTAATTATTTAAATAAATAGGTTACGTTACTCAAAATCGATTGCAGAAAAAAATTTATACATCGGATCAAAAATAAATAAGTTAGAAGCCATTCAAATCCTATAGAAGGGGTAATTGTCAAATCACAAACGACGCAACCTTTGACGTCACTGTGTAAAATATTCATTATGGTGCACGCGTGCAAGCGAGATAGTGAGATATCCCTACTACGCACCCACTTTTCCTCATACCAACTTTTTAAATCATAACTGCGGGCACAATTCTGAACCAATTTTGATTTTGTTTTAATAAAAGGGTTTCTTTTGCGTATTATTTTCTGTTGCTTATAAAATAATGTATAAAATTCATTCAATTCATATAGGAAACTACCCTATTGTAGTCTCTAGCACTTAAGTACCAGCCGAGTAAAGATTTTTCTTTTCAGTGTCATTAACCAAACAGTATTCAACCACGATAAGCATTCCCAACAACCAATATAGAAATATAATTAAAATGATAGACATACGCACTCACACCTGTAATCTCCGAAGGGGTAGGCAGAGGTGTAACCAGTACACCCACTTTTCGGCGAGCGTATCTCCGTCCCTACGTGATAGGGGGCGAGCCTATCGCCATACCGGGGACAAATTCCAGGCTCCGGGCTGATACTGAGCATTTCGTAATAGAAAAACCCAATACCACTTGTACCCGACCCGGGGATCGAACCCGAGACCACACAGTCAGCCTCAATCGTAACGCGTACGCATTACAACTGCGCCATCGAGGCAGTCAATAATAGACCCTTAGTCTTAGTCTTAGTCATTTAGCACAAGTGTCATGATGTTAAATATAACACATAATTACAATGTACGCGGACCTGCATCACTTCCCTAACACTTTCGTTCACACACTTTCGTTTTCACCGAGACTGTTCGCTTAAACAACTGTGATGTCATTGTTGTAATTTGTTTTAATTGTTGTTTGTAATGTATGTTTATGTTGTATTTGCGTATTGGATATTTCATACCTATTTGTTGATTGTTGTTAATCGAGTTCTTTTTTTAATTAATCGTGGTCTTCTTCGGCCATTATCATCCAACTCCCAGTGGGATCGGCGCAATATAATTTTTAACACATGTTACAGAAAGATTTGGCTTGTAGTTTTTACGATCGGTCGTCTGCCTGACGTCAACTTCTATGGGGAGAAAACACCCAGACCAGAAACAAATATTTGTTGATCACACAAACATTGACATTTTGTCTCGGTGCGGGAATCGAACCCGCGGCGGCCTGCTTCAGAGCGGGCTACTCGTCATTTAATTAAACGTGGTTTATTTTACTGGTGGCAGTGATCCCCGTTTGCAAAATAAGAGTACAATAACCGGCACGAGTCTTGACAACAGATCTAAAACTGCACGAAAGTGTACGGTTACCGACTGAGACGTGAAAGGCCAATAGACGACGAGCATCGACTATATAGAACATCATTACTCTCACGAATCTACTGAAGAACCAATCGCGTGAAGTGTTGGCGCCCCGTGTTCCTTCATTGCGCCAGTCAGACCTATATCTCAACTACAGTGCAGTTGAAGTTTACGCTCAAGATTCGTGCCGGTAGTCTGTACCTGTAATTGATTAGATCCCTTGATGCAAGTATTTGTGTGATTTGATTTCCGATTCTAAATACTATAATTTTCCTAGCATTAGGTTTAGGTATGTCTAATTAGATCGGCTCGTAATAAAGATCATAAAAACGAATCGTGTTACCCAAATTAATTTGGTTTAATTCAAATCAAAAGTCTGTCACAAACAATCGATTGACGTCAATGAACACCCAATCAAATAATCAATAAATAATTAAATGACGCTTTAAGACTCGTCAACAGAGCATATTTCACCACAAAATATGATTTTAAATTTCGTATTTCCAAGATTGGTCATAAATTCGTCTGCTAGTAGACAAAATCTAACTTTTGGCACAATAATAAAAATATGTCACATTTATTAATAAACGTTATTGTTGTATTATTTTGTGGTCGTAAAACATGTTTGCGATGTTATTTAATTGTGTACAAAAAAGTTTGTTTATACGTTCTGTTCATTGAGGACATCTAGTTGCGTACAAACAGATATGTACTACGTATAATAAGTTCCCGCGATTTTTTTGACATTTGGACATAAAGAGAATTAATAGTTTCTTGTTCGTTCTTCTCTAGTACTCGTACGTAGATTTATATTTAAAATTAGATGTATGATTAAAAACAATGCACACTAATCTACATAGGTATATGTAATAGTGTGACGCGAACGGCGAGTCTAATAAGTTTCACTTTTGTCTTAGATTGGCGGGACCCGAGTATCAGTGAAGCAACCAAAAACATACAAACTATAAAACAATTAAGGCACTTGCAGGTTATAATGACTTTTACTTTACTTTATGTACGGACTTAACATCTTATGTTTTTTTTTATTGCATAGGCACCGCACCTATAATTATTTTGGTATTGTGAGCGTACAAGAGCGGTGGTGATCACTTACCATCAGATGACCCACTTGTTCGTTTGTCGGCCTATGCAATAAAAAAATAAAATTAAAAAAACGCTTCATCAAGCTACTTTACGCCGGTTTTCTAAGAGACAGTGGTAATGACCCGGACGAGCCGACCTATACATGCTGTAGACAAAAGTGTCTACAGCATGGTCCTACCACTCATAAAATGTCTCGGAGTGACGAGCGCAATCCAGTGCCATGCAGTGTTCTGTGTGGTGTTGCTTCTGTTTATAGACAGGTACGTTTACCATCAGGCGAGCGACCTGCTCGTTTCGTCATTCAGACTAATAAAAAAAGGAAGGAGTGTTATTGTTGGCGATAATAATAAAACGAAAATCTTCGAATAAGATTTATGGATGTAGTAAAAACATGTAAATTAACATGTATTTTTCCAATCTCGGGCCAATAAAGTTATTTGTGTTTGTAAACTCTCAAATGTCACATAAATCTGAATATATCAACTTGGGCGGAAGCTAAATATATACATACGCACTCACGCCTGTAATCCCCGAAGGGGTAGGCAGTGGTAAGTAAGAAGTACACCCAAATTTCGCCGAGCTTATTTCCATCCCATGATGTGATAGGGGGCGAGCCTATCGCCATACCGGGCACAATTCCAGACTCCGGGCTCATACTGAACATTTCGTAATAGACAACTTTACGTCGGCTTTCTGTGAGACAGTGGTAACGGCCCGGGCGAGCCGGCCCATTCATGCTGTAGACAAAAGTGTCTACAGCATGACTCTACCACTCAAAAAATATATCTATGAAACAATAAGTCCAACTGATAAATAATTATAATAACATGAAGACCTGTCTGACACATTTTGAAAGACAGCTACTAGTATAAAAGGAAGAGAAATTAGATGAATGATTCACCTGTAATAGTGCCGATACACTGCAATAGTCATTAAAGGGGCGATTCATACACTAAAGACAATCGCAGCGACAGACAAACTGCAGATAAATAAATACACATTGATTCTGCTACCGTAGAAAACGTATTTATGTTGTCATTTTACTGATTGAAATAAATAAAATAAAATGTTTTAAGATAATAGTTATTTGTACATTATTATTTTGTGTTTGAGTGTAAGCAGACTGCCAACATTTTAGGCCCAAAGCCAACCTCACCTAAACGTAGTACACTCTGCTGATTAACGGATGAGGCAATAGTGAAACTTAGTGCCCATTACGGGTTGTGGGGGTCAGACGGCGGGTCGCCCACATACCATTTACCGTCAAATCATTAAGACGAAGGTGAAGGCGGACCCTGGCATTATGCCGGCATGACGCCAGGCAGAAAGAAAGACTGAATTCTTAGAAATAAAAATATTATCACATAAAGAAATGATCACTGAATTATTTTCAACTATGTTATTCAGCAAATAATTACAACTAAACACTTAAATTACCCAGCTCAGGGGTTCCAAACGTGGTTCGTTACTGTAGTCTACTACTACTATTTTGTTGCTATGGTCATAATTGGAATTGTACCTTAACTGTAGCTACAAGTTTTTACAACATGACTAGTAATGATTGATCATCTACAAATGGATGTTACTTTATCATGCTTCCGATTTAACGATGTTAAAATGTTGTAATTCGGAAGTTCGTAATTCGTAGCAATTTTTCCGTACGTCGATTATATCAACAATTTTAAAGTCCATACCAGAATCTCATAAATAAATAAATAATACTAGCCCTGTATTATATACGTCCCACTGCTGGGCACGGGCCTCCTCTACTGAATCAGAGGGGTTAGGCCTTAGTCCACCACGCTGGCCTAATGCGGGTTGGCAGACTTCACATACCTTCGAAATTCGTATGCAGAACTTCTCAGATATGTAGGTTTCCCATGAAGTTTCTTTCACCGTTAAAGCAAGTGATAATTAACAATTAATGCACACGTAACTTAGAAAAGTCACAGGTGTATGCTCTCGGGGCTGGTTATGAACCTGCGACTTTCGTCACGACAGTCCTCACTGAACTATCACTGCACTAGAATATCATGGCATGAAAAAATAGTGATTTTTATATAGCAATATTAAATTTCTATCTTTCATATCAAAGTACGAAATGTATCAAACATACTGAGGTTTCATCATAAGATTTCTTAAAAACACAAACATACATACGCACTCACGCTTGTAATCCCCGAAGGGGTAGTCAGAGGTGTAACCTGCACACCCACATTTCGCCGAGCCATGATGTCATGAGTCTCGTCATAGGGGGCGAGCCTATCGCCATACCGGGCACAATTCCAGACTCCGGGTTGATACTATACCATCAGGCGAGGGACCTTCTAGTCACTCTAACAAGCTAATAATATATAAAAATAAATGAACGGTGTGAATCCATTAGACCCGATGACGTACCATTTTTTTTTATTTATACGGGGAAACTTAAAAAAAAAACATTCGTCGTAGTATGGCGCGCACCTATCGTTCAGCTATACAACACGGACACATTAAATGAAAGCGAAATAAAATATACGTGCACGAGCATGACTTTTATTTGCAGTTTATCGAGAGTTAAGTTAAACGTCAAAGAGATAAAGATCTTTACAATCGAACACGTATATTAACATGAAATGGTAGACGGTACGTGTTTAGTAATAAAATTTGAGAATTATATGTCGGAAGAGGGTGTTCGTTGTTCTACAGTGTCGCAAAATGTTCTTGCGAGTATAAAGTATTTAAATTAAGAACACCAGCATTCATTTTTTTGAAATTCAAACAATTTTTTTTAATACGGCGATAAGAATATTTTCTCGTAAGTTGTTCACAGCACAAAGATTCTCGAGTATAAAATAAATTATCTTCAAGATCGAATAACAAGCATCGACTCCTACGACCAATTATTTGGTCTAAACTTCGCAATGAACTTGATCAAAAAAATTACAAAAGATAAATTAACGAGAATTGTCGAGAACTATTGCTAAATCATGAAAAAACACAACTACGCCAATAAATAAACAATTAAAATCATTTTCACACGGGTACACATTTCTTGGAAGATTTAGCTTACAGTTCCTCATTCACAGATGTCGCTGGCATCGTTATTCAAATATTTATCACCTTAATGAGAATTCAAAGCGAATTTTTCCCACAATTAATTGTGTTGTATTGCGCAATAGTTGGTATATGACAAACACGCAGTATTCGAGTATTAAAGGCTACTGAATGTCATAATTCCACATGGTAGGGCCTGATGTGTTCCGCATAATAGCGGCTTGTTATGCAATTAAATTTTAAACGTTTTTGGCGGCTAAAGGTGATTAGACGAAGAGCTTTTGAGATAAGAGTCATTTTATCAGCGGCATTGTGCATCCGATATTATCTCTATGATCTTATCAATCGAAGAGATATGCATTTAGAACATTCGCTTGGATAAACAAGGGATTTAAAGGAGTCATATTGATTAGAAAGTATATTAAAGTAAGAAAAACTTAAATATAACATATCTTAGATAATAGATAACAATGATCGTCAAGCAACGGAGCTCGGAAGCGGGAACACTCTTGCATCATGGGTTGCGTGAGCAGCAACTTACGAGAATGTTACGGAGGTACATCTGCGTTACAACACTGTGAATTGGCCATTTCTGGTATCTGATACTTTTGAAGGGAAACAATATACCTACCTTTCCTTTCCGAACATACGCAATCACACCTGTAATCCCCGAAGGTGTAGGCAGAGGTGTAACCAGCACACCCACGTTTCGCCGATCGTATCTCTGTCTCATGATGTACTGATAGGGGGTGAGTCTATCGCCATACCGAGCACATTACCAGACTCCGGGTTGACACTGAGCAGTTCGTAATAAAAAAAGCCAATATCACTTTCAGCCTCAGACATATGAGTTATGGGTGTCCACCCACACCAATTATCCTTCGCCAGCACTTCTTGCCATTGGCAACGGGGCAATATTTGCGCCATCGGCTATTAATGCACAGTAAGCATTTAAGTAGTCTATAAGCATTAGATTAATTAGAATAAATGATTATTGTTCTTTTGTACTTGTAAGCTGTCACTCTGTTTAAATAAAGTATTTTTTATTAATTTACTTGGTGTCGGTCACTTTATTTACGCGTTACAACTGCTCCACCGAGGCAGTCTTTTCGAATTCTTACAAGAATATGAGGCTTCTGAGATACTGGCCTATCATTTGCGGATAGTAATTTTATTAATAGGTTTTTTCGCTATTTCGCCCGCGTGAAATTATTGTCTGGGATAACCCCTTACGGTGAGTCAGGGGGTAAATTTAGAAATCGCCAAAATAAATGATTCATTAATTTCGAAGCAGACATAATGTCGAAAAACAAAAGTATTTTTGTGTTACTTTCCAAAATGGCCCTTAACTGTGACCCTTAACCGTATGGCCTAAGAGAGTCCTGATTAATTCCTACAATTAAAGAGAACATGGATATGCTAGAAAATGTTTAAAGCTATAAAATTGAATCAGTAAATCACTGAGAAAAAATAATCTTAATAAAATATTATAATGGCAACATATTATACTAATGGATTATTTAAACAGCAAAATAGACGAGTGTGCATATTATAACCATATATTAAACACGAAATGCACAATTAAGGGCTTTGATGATAATGATAAATACAACATAAATAATACGCACTCGCGCTTGTATTCCGAAGGGGTGGTCCAAGATGTAACTAGTACACTCATATTTCGACGAGCTTATTACCGACCCATGATGTGATTAGGGGGCGAGCTTATTGCCATACCAAGTACAATTCTAGACTCCGGGCTGATATTCAGTATTCCATGATAGAAAAAAACCCCAATATCACTTTAGCCGACCCGGGGATCGAACCAGAGACCTCAGCACAGCAGTCTTACCGCGGACGCATTACAACTACACCACCGAGGCAGTGATAATGATAAATGTGGAAAGAATTACCATAAATATAACGTTATAATTAGTATAGTTACAGGGTTAACTCGTATTGTATTGTATTGTATTGTACATATTTCATATAAATAAATACACCCAACAGTCACACACATAGTCCTGACCACACACTAGGTTAACCTGTATCGTGGGTATCAGGAACCACGAAGACTTGCGGTCCCACAACACCCAGACCCGGAACAAATATTTGTGGATCGCATAAACATTTGTCTTGGTGCGGGAATCGAACCCACGGCATCTCGCTTCGCAGCCGGCTACACACCCGCTGCGCCACGGAGACTGTCATATACTATATATTAATAAAAATAATTCTTCTTCTTCCACCTGCGATAGGCGCGCACCATACTATGACGTTTTTTTTTTTTTTTTATTTAATAGTATAGGCTGGCAAACGAGCAAGTGGGTCACCTGATGGTAAGCAATCTCCACCGCCCATGTACGCCCACAATACAAAAGAATTATGGGCGCGTTGCCGACCTTAAAGGAAAGGGATAATAAGGGATTGGGAAGGGGAGGGGGATTTGGGCCTCCGGATATCTCACTCACCGTACGAAACGCAGCAGCAAGCTGCTACTTTACGCCGGTTTTCTGTGAGACAGTGGTAACGACCCGGACGAGCCGGCCCATTCATGCTGTAGACAAAATTGTCTACAGCGTGGCTCTACCACTCGTAAATGATTTTTTTAAACTTTCCCATATAAAACTTTGAAAATGAAACTCGTCGGATGTAATAGCGGGTTCTCACCGTTCAATTTTAAATGATCAACTGCCAAATCGCATGCGATTTAACCACCTGAACAGACTTTCAGTTAAATTTGTCACCAATACAGCTTTTGTTAGTTAATGTCAATTGATCAACAAAATAGAACCGTGTTATATAAGACGTAGTCTGGCACGTAAGGACCCCGTCATACTACGTCGCGACGTAACGAAATAAACATCACCGATGTTTTATTTCCTCCCTTCTGCCTGCCCTTATCCCACTCGCAGTAGGGTCGGCGCAACATGATATTTAACACATATTACAGAAAGATATGGCTTATAGCTTACGATCGACCGCCTGCCTGCCTGTCATCAACCCCAATGGAGATAAAACACCCAGACCCGAAACAAATATTTGCGGACCACACAAACATTTTGTCTCTGTACGAATATCGAACCCGAGGTCTCTCCCTTCACAGTCGGGTACTCACCCACTGCGCCACGGAAGCAGTCGAATAAGCATAACTTAAAAAAATATATTTATTATAATAACTTACAAGTACTTCTTTATATCATACAATAAGTTGAAATCTATGATTTTTAATAATTAACTTAAGGCAGATAAAATATACCGGGCTTTACCGGACAAGAACTCTACTCAATAACAAAAAAAAACAATACGATGTAAAACGCTAAGAGGCGCTTGTGCTTTTGAACTTGACCTATTAACAAATGTGTTCATTTTTGTATAAAAATTATGAATTATTAAAATGTGTTGTGTATGTAAGAGGTTATTAATATTTTTAAATTAATCGAGTATTGTGTCGTATTATGAAAATTGATTATACATATTGATATTGCAAGTTGCGTTACGTTCGCACATATAATGGCATAGATGAAATGTTTCAACACTTAACGTGTGATTTTAAGGAGAAAGATTAACACTAGCCCGCGAAATTCAAATGTTTTGCGCAAATAATCACCATGGATATGCGGAATAATTACAATGAAAACTATAAATATTGCTTCTACAGTTAATTAATGTCCAAAATGACTAATCTGGACATTAAATTAAATTGAATTTCGCAGGTTGGTGCCGACTTTTCACCTTATATACTACAGAGTATATTGATTTATACAGACGTCGATTAATCTTTAGAAAAATATTGAAAGCCCAAAATCGTTTACCGATTGTCACTATTATTTTCATTTTCCTTTGACTTTCACAACACTTCGCTTTTGGTGACTAATCGATTAACTTTACATTTGGCAATGACCATCTGATTCTTGCAAATTCTAAGGTCACTCGAATATACCCGTCTCGTTTACTCTTTTGAGATCTGAAAAGTATATGAAAGAGACAATAATACGAACAAATTTCAGTAGTGATTCAGAATAGGCCGAAAGGAATATTGATAAGGTTTATGAGTAAGATACTTAAACAAGAGTGACCCTCCGAATCACGGCTAAAAGGCCGTGACGTGTAGATACACTTTATAAAATATACGTAATTTTAAATTTAATATTCTTCAAACAATATCTGAGAGTAGGCATCTAAAGCATTTAAATCGATTATAGGTATCGATTATTTTTAGATTTGATCGGTTTTAGGTGTTCATATTGTTTTATGTCATATATATCGATTATCAATCTCTTTCTTTTGTTGAATTATGGCTTAGTATTAGGTAATATGCATATCGCCATCGACAAGTTTAAATAATTTGATTTCTTATTTAATATCAAGTCTTCTTAAGAACCATGAAATACCGGTGTGGCCAATTTAAAAGTATTGTCGTAGTTTTGGTGTTAATTCTTTCCAGTACGATGCTTTATATGATATTTTCTCCAAGCCACTACACACCATACATACATACATACGCACTCACGCCTGTAATTCCCGAATGGGTAGGCAAAGGTGTAACCAGTACACCCACATTTCGCCGAGCGTATTTCCGTCCCATTATGTGATAGGGGGCGAGCATATCGCCATACCGAGCACAAATTCCAGACTCCGGGCTGATACTGAGCTTTTCGTAATAGAAAAACCCAATATCACATTTACCCGACCCGGGGACCGAACCCGAGACCTTGACGCCACCGAGGCCACTACACACTACATAATATAAACAATAAACACCACTTTAAACTAATTTAAAAAATAATTAAAGTAAGAGATCAACCGCACTGTCAGAATTCCCGCCAAAACTCCCGATTCATTTGGTAAGTCAAACAGATTTATAGAAAAAAAACAATAACCTTTGTTGATGCACGAAGAGACTATTAGGTATTTGGTAAGATTGTTGATCACCGTATTTACGAAAACACCATTATGTATATATTTTTTGTATAATTTGCAATTTATCAAATGAGTTTATATGTCAATACACGAATAATATAAAGCTTTGCTAATCAAAATAAACATTTTTATAATAAATTATTGACTTCGTTATCCCAAACAGCAAATAATGTACTAAGTGTTTTGTTTGTCATTTTACTAGTGTCAAAAAGACAAAGCATTAAATAATAAATTTTACAACGATTGTTGTATGATTCAAACATACTTGTAAATTTTAATGTCAACAAGAAAAAAAAACTAACGATGTGGATTGATTGCGATGGAATGGACTTTAATCATTCAAATAATCTGTAAATATTATAAGAATTATAATAATTAAGAAATAGGAGTCTTCGGGGTTAACAGGACCATGACCCGATGATATATCGCGCGCGACTGAAAACTAGCGACGATAAATATATCAGTGTTCGAAAACATTACGCATTAATGTTAATATTCTTAGACAAAATACGCACCAAACGCTTTACCTCCACCTTCATCATACGGACTGCCAAATTGTGGAACAAGTTGCCGGAGTCTTTGTAACCCGATAAATATAATCTGAGTGTCTTCAGGTCGCGAGTGAATCGTTTTTTGCTAGGCAAGCGTGCTTCATCTTAGGCCACATCATCGCTTACCATCAGGCGTGATAGTGGCCAAACGCGAGCCTATTACGTATAAAAAAAAACCACAGAGAAGTAAAAGATAATATTTTCTCTACATTATCTTTTCCTTTGACGTAACGAGTAGAGTCTATGTTAACTTCGATAGACATAAAGAGACAACCAGTTATAATTGGTTATTACACAAGTCGACAAAATTTTCTCGGGGCGCATATGTTAAACCGGCTGGTGTTGAAAAACCAAAAATGCTAAACACAGTTTAAAATGGTACAGATATTCATTATTCAGTCACTTGGTTATTATTTTACCGTAATAATCAAAATGGAATCGCTGTACAAGTGTTATGACACAGGTATCATTCATTGCGAACGAATCGATTATACTCTAATCAAATATTGATTTAACTCGCACGGACACACCATAATGAGAGTTTCAGCAGATAATTGCAATCGATAATAAAATTACGCAAACCGTAATCGAGCCAACTATCGATGACAATTATTTGATTTGACCAAACCGGAGCGTTATGTAAAATATCAAAGATGAAGAAAAACATTCAAAGTCACGTTCAAAGTCAGCGATTGCAAATAGAAAATGAGAAAAAAATTATAATGCATGTAATTATTAAAATCGTAGAATTACACAATCGCAAAGACTCAATTAAAAAACAATGTTTCAATTTCTACAACCACAAAGCCACCAATTTCACACAAAACCGCGCTGTGACACGGCATAGAGCAACCTTTTTCGCGGTATCATAATAGTCAGGTGAGCCACGTCTGCCCTTTACCCAGTAACACAAATAGTGGCGCGTGCGCAAAAAGTACCTTTCATAACTACGTAAAGTTTCAACTGATCGAAAATCAGCTCTCAAGCTCGGATACACAGTCGTAAATCCTACGATAATCCGTGGCGTTTACGTCAAAATCTATTTAGAAACATGACATTGGTCTCTCGAACTCAGATCGAGACAATGCGTGAATCGAATTTTGAATTTACACGTAACATCGCTAACAGAAGTGCGCCATTAATTTTGCAAAACGACGTGACGCTATGTGACGAATTAAAATGTTAATTGCGCAGGTAAATGTTACGAATATTTATGTTATAGAACCGGTATATCATTGTCATGTAGAATGCGTCGTTTGGGAAGGTTTGTTCACGTTTGAGGAAGCCACGGTGTTATTTTTACATCGGTTTTAAAAATATATGCACAGGTATAAGACGCCGAAGGCCTAACAATCGTGATTTAGGGTTATCAAAGGAGAATATATAGAAGTATATTGTCAAATTATGGGAAAATTATAGAACCAGCGAAATGAGAAAGATTAGTTTGACGTTCAAAAACTTATATGTAAATTTACAAATTTTGCAAGAGCAACATACCTATATGAAACGGATAAATATTTTAATTGACTTGATATACAGACCATAATTTCAATGATATAAGTTTAGAAAATACTTGACATTATCGAAGTAAAGTTATCCCCGTGACGCAGTGGGCGAGTAGCCTGCTGCGAAGTGAGTGGCTGTGAGTTCGATTCCCACATAGAGACAAATGCTTGTGTGTGGTCCACAAATATTTGTTTCAGGTGTTGTGGGACCGTAAGTCCCTCGCAGTTCCAGATACTCATGATACAGGTTAACCTAGGTTGGGATTAGGATTGTGTGTGGTTGTTGGGTGTATTTATTTATTTATAATTATACCAGATTTTAGACTCCTTTTTAGCTTTGACTAGGGTATGTTATTTTCTATTAACTATTTAACTAACCGCATGACAAGATCAAGGATTTTAAATGTCAAGAAGAGTCTCAAAGTCACGAGGCACTTTAAATCCACGACACAATAAAGACTCGTTGAAAAACTAAACTAAATTATTGCAACCCCACAAAACTGAATCATAGCATCTAAGCAAATGGACCTATCTAAAATGATAACAATTTAAAAAACTAGCTAGGTACATAATCCAATACCATGATTAAGTATCAAGAGACCATGGATAGTTGTTATTCTGCAAAAAATGGATATACTAGCTTTTTCTCAAGACACCGTCCGCGAAAATGTCTTTTTTCGGAATAAAATATGTATGTTCTAATACAGGTTATAATCTACCTGTGTGCTAAATTTAATCTAAATCCGTTTAGCTATTAATGTGTGACTGATTAACAGACTGCCTCGGTGGCGCAGTTGTAATGCGTACGCGTTACGATTGAGGCGAACGCTGATGTCTCGGGTTCGATCCCCGGGTCGGGTAAAGTGGTGTTGGGTTTTTCTATTACGAAATGCTCAGTATCAGCCCGGAATCTGGAATTTGCGCCCGGTATGCCGATAGGCTCGCCCCCTATCAGATAAGTGACGGAGATACGCTCGGCGAAATGTGGGTGTACTGGTTACACCTCTGCCTAGCCTTTCGGGGATTACAAGCGTGAGTGTGTATGTATGTATGATTAACAAACATCCAAACTCACATTTATAATAGTAGTAAGATAGTAGGAATGTATTATAGATAATATTGATATATACGATAAAATCATTCTTTAATCAAGGACATATTTTGTGACCTTTGACAGCTTAAAACAAAAGAAAGCTATTGTCAGCTGTCAATGCTACAACAGAAGGGAAATAGGAAGAGCTATGGCTCTATTACAATTTCCGGACAAGTTTGTAACGAGGTCAAGGCCACGCAATATTTACTAAACAATTTACTAAAAGACAGCTTTGTGGCGCAGTGGGCGAGTAGCCGGCTGAGAAGCGAGAGGCTGTGGGTTAGATTCCCACACCGAGACAAATGTTTGTGTGATCCACAAATATTTGTTTCAGGTCTGGGTGTTGCGGGACCGCATGTCCGTTGTAGTTCCAAATACCCACTATACGGGTGTGCGACTGTTGGGTGTATTTATTATTTATAATGTTTCTGTATCACTGCCTCGCTATTTTACGACAGAGTAGACTCTACTGATCTTCCATTTTCTAAATATTTGTACAAATTCGCGACGTCTCTTCGACCAAATGCCAAGATGTTTTTTTTATTAGCTTGAGTGACGAAACGAACAGATCGCTCGCCTAATGGTAAGTAAGCCTGCCCATAAAAAGAAGCGACACCACACAGAACTTAGAATTAAAAACCACTACATGGCATTGGACTGCGCTCATCACCCCGAGACATAAGTTGTTAAGTATCATAACGCCCAGTGATTTCACTGGCTTCAATGTCCTTCAAACTGGAACACAACAGTGCTTACACATTGATGCTTGGCGGCAGAAATAGACAAAGCGGTAGTACCAACCCAGACGGTCTCGCGCATACGACCAAGATGTGATCAAAAAGAGCTTTTTGTATGAAATGATATGGCTGACTGGTGATAGACTGCCGTTTATTTAGCCGTAACGTGGCCCGGCCCTCATGGTTCATTGGCCAAGGTTTATATCAAAAAGGTTGTAACTAAAATGTGACATTTTCAGTTTTATTCTTTGCATCTAACAACATAAAAGTAGTTGAAATACAATTATCTTCCAATAACCACATTTATACAGATTTCCGGCCTACAAAAATATCAATCAAATACCTGTCCCATACTTCAGATGTTGTGTTCCAATGCTATTTACCTGAAATGAAAATAATAATTATTAATTATCAACGACGAATAAATATAAACACATCAGCTTTATGACATGTCCTTCTTCAAAAGAGGCTTAAAAAAAGTATTTCTTGCCAATATCTATGCGCGACTGTAACCACTTACCATCATGTAAACTCACTATCACTTTTTGTTCAATAAAGATAAATAACTTCAAGATGTTGAATAAGTTTAATAGTCTTTTCACATTAAATGCAAAATTATATTACTGTTCACAAAGACTTTAATGTATACTACTAGACCGGCTGTCTAGTACACAGAAAGTGCGCACTTAGTTACGGTCAATTGCCGCAACTCATTTAGTCGACAGCGAGCGAGCGACAGGAACGGTTGTTGTCATTTGAGGCTATTCGAACGTTGAATTCACAAAATAACAAGAATTTGTTCATTGTGACCCATAAAACGTTGCCAATAATTACGTGCATATATTTTAATGTCAGGAACCCTATCTAATATATTATCTTTATTAAATCTATATTTTCTTCGAAAATAGTATTTATTGTAAACGAAAACTAATACAGAACCAAACGGCTGACTCACTGTTACCATCTCGCTTACTCATAACTAGAATTAGTTTAGAGCGACGAGCGCGACCGAAGCGTTAATGTAGAATAGTATAACACAACAAAAACGGATAGGCCCAAGTGGGAATAGGTACTTACTTGTTTAAAGTGAATTTTAGTAGGTGAAAGGTAAGTGTGATGTTTGTGTTTCAGATATGGGATGGAAATAGTACATTTACGAAAATGCTGAATTACATACTAGGGTATTGTAAAAATTATTCTCAAAGAACGAAGGTCTTCTGAGGGCATAAAAATAAAATAAAAAATATTTTTTTTATTTATTTCTTGTTTTCTTACATAAATTCAACAAACATGTTAAACATAATGTATAACTATTGAAATTCACTTACAATAAAAACATCGTATAGTTACTCTCAGAGACAAACTGGAAAAGGGTAAAACTCATTTTAGTAATGTCACTTCTTCGTAAGCGTCTAATACTGCACTAGCTCCCTCTCCCGCTTGAGCTGTCAAACTCGCGCGTTTGGTGACACGATTTTACTTTTAAACAGCCCGTCTAGTTATACATTAAAGTCTTTGACTGTTCACAATTTAATACACTTGATATGATTAATCACAATTCTGACTGCACTCGGGCAGCGTTTCCACGAAAGAGTTCTAAGCACTACTAAGTCCCATCAAATAATAATGCACCCTCTTATATACCTTAGCAAATCACCACCACATCTCAATCTTATTATCTACCCGCTTTACATAGTTATTCCTCAAACTACCTTCACTAACACCAATAATGGTGATATTGCCAGATTTTAATGTATACTACTAGACGGGCTTTAGAAGTAAAATTGCTTCACATAACGCGGGAGTTTGACAGCTCACAAACAGAGAGCGCGATAGGGTTCTAGTTGAGAGTAAGTGAGATGGTAATGTTGAGTTACGGTCAATTGACCGCAACTTAGTGGTACAATTTCTTGGTACCGCGCAGCTTGTCTAGCAATACACATTAAAGTCTTTGGATATTATCAGCTATTACCAATATGAGGGTAACAATCAGATGGGCTACCTGCCTTCGAGGCTAATAAAAAAACACGTAATGATATGGCGCTTACTATGTAATGAAATAATACAAAGGATATGCTGCTGTCAGCTGTCAAACTCCCGCGTTATGTGACTTACTTTTAAACAGCTTGTCTTGTAGTATACATTAATGTCTTTGGTAGCACCAATAAGTTATTTCCTAATAGCGGATATCAAACCGCGACTCACAGTGGTCAACTTTCCTAACCGCCGACTATAAACTCGGAATCAAGCATACGTTTTACAATTTCTAACGAACCAAATTACTTGAGACGTATATAACTATTATATGAACATCAAATATCTGAATTCTGGAGATATTTAGGCATAAATATCATTGTTTTAATAGCAGAAGCTTGTTAATGAGGGAGTGGGTGGTGGGTTAAGCTGACTATGATTATGACTGCCCCGGTGGCGCAGTTGTAATGCGTACGCGTTACGACTAAGGCTGACGCTTAGGTTTCGGGTTCGATCCCAGGGTCGGGTAAAAGTGATATTGGGTTTTTCATTCACGAAATGCTTAGTATCAGCCCGGAGTCTAGTCCCCGGTATGGCTATAGGCTCGCCCCCTATCACATGGGACAGAAATGTGAGTGTACTGGTTACACCTCTGCCTACCTCTTCGGGGATTATATCTTCGTATATATTTTTTTTTTTAAATAAAGTAGATACTAAAGTTCTTTCTTTCTTACTGCCTAGCATTATCCCGGTTTAACGCTAGGGTCCGCCTTTCCATCATAATTTGACGGTATTTGGTATCATAAGAGGCGACCCACCGTCTAACCCCCCCAACAAACTGCAACGGGAACCAAGTTTCGCCATTGCTTCAACCGTTAATCAGCAGTATGTAGGTACGCCGAATTATAAACGAAACAAAATGTAATTCAATAAATTACTAATGACAAAAATAACTTATATAAAAATAAAATCAAAACACGTACTCAACAAAACCAATACATTGCAAGGTCAACAATATCGGAACTGACAACCCTTCAAGCCATCACTTCAGGTCATCTGTCCGTCTGACCTTGTTTGCATTTTTTTATAATACATCTTCAGTAATTAATTGTTTGTTTATATTGATACGCCCGTTATTTTTTTGTAGGTATTTACCATGATATCAATAAATCAGTAATATTAAGAAATATTATGTGTAATTTGAAGTAAAATAGTAGAATAGTATCTAATCCTAATCTAAGTACTGGCTCGGTGGCGCAGTTGTAATGCGTATGCGTTACGACTGAGACTGACGCTGAGGTCTCGGGTTCGATCCCCGGGTCGGACAAAAATTATATTGGGTTTTTCTATTACGAAAAAGCTCAGTATAAACCCAGAGTTTGGAATTTGTGGCCGGTATGGCGATAGGTTCGCCCCCTATCACATTATGGGACGGAGATACGCTCGGCAAAATGTGCGTGTACTGGTTACACCTCTGCCTACCCCTTCGGGGATTAAAGACGTCAGTGCGTATGTAGTATCTAATCCATATGATGAAAAACCTGCCATAGTGACCATTGTATTTTGAATCAGGTCCAGATTAATTAATCATTTTACAAGATCAAATCAAGAGTCAAGATGAAAAAATAAAATTACAACATAAAATCATAGTAGGTACTATTAAGTGAGAATGACTTTTCTTTGGCTATAATCCACTCCAATCAACTCAAACCCAATTGCCAGACATGAAATTTGGACCCAAAACCTCACGGTTTCGCAGACTAAGTAGGCTACCACTAGACCAAATCATCAAAACAAAAAACAAATGAATGAATTATCATTGCCACAAACTACTTCCATGTATGTGAATAATTAAAAATATTGCAACATTGTTAAACGTAGTTTCCTAAAGTTAAAAATAATGTGTTCGAGTCACGACTTCACGCCGACAATGCGATACGTAGATCATAAACTTGCACGACATAAGGTTAACCTTTATAGGTCTTTGGCCTACCCGACGTGACGTTTGATATCAACGAGAGATCGACCCTTGTAGAGTCGTTTGAATCTTGTTTTATCAAAAAGTGGAAATGTACATGGTACCTATCTTGGATAGTTTTGTGGATTTTGAAATTATTTATGTGTTTTATTTCGAGTATATAACTTAGGCCCGTTTTCACAAACAACACTTATGTCAGCTCTTTGATACATACACACATGCGCACTCACGCCTGTAATCCCCGAAGGTGTAGGCAGTGGTGTAACCAGTACATCCACATTTCGCCGAGCTTATTTCCTTCCCTTGATGTGATGGGGCCGAACCTATCACCATACCGGGCACAATTCCAGACTCCGGGCTGATACTGAGCATTTCGTAATAGAAAAGCACAATATCACTTTTAACCAACCCGGGGATCGAACCCGAGACCTCAGCGTCAGCCTCAATCGTAACGTGTAAGCATTACAACTGCGCCTCCGAGACAGTTTTGATAAGTGTAGATTTCTCCGTCCATGATTGGTCTGTTTTGATTAAGCGCCAATAACTACCCAATGACGTTTAGAGAAATCGTCACTATGCGTTCACTGTGAGGTCTCATAGTAACGTTTATGAATACGGGAGTAAAGGTCTGTAATAACATAACATATAAAATTCAAATATATAAACATTGTTTTGATTATTTTATTTAAGTGCTAAATTTGTAAAAAGCGGACTCTGACATTGGGCCGGGATGACGCCAGGCGGAAAAACAGTGGTAAATGTGTTAAAACTTTCGCATCGCCCTTAAAAGATGTCGCTGAAAATAATGTCAAGCCGAAGTCCAGAAGCACAGCCTTAGAGGAACACAAATCACTCTTTGGAAAAAATACTTTCGCTGCCGACGTTCTTAGCAAAAGTGTATAGTGACGAAAATTGTTCCCAAATGTTTATTTTTGTTTTCTTTGACTGATTATGTCCATTTAATCTGAAATTTATTTTTTTATTTTTATTTATACACCCAACAGTCACACACATAGTCCTGACCCCACACTAGGTAAACCTGTATCGTGGGTATCAGGAACTACGAGGGACTTGCGGTCCCACAACACCCAGACCCGAAACAAATTTTTGTGGATCACACAAACATTTGTCTCAGTGCGGGAATCGAACCCACGGCCTCTCGCTTCGCAGCCGGCTACTCGCCCGCTGGGCCACGGAGGCTGTCATGAAATTATTATTTAAATTAAATAATTATTATTTAAATTAATTAAGAATGGAAGATATCACTATTGTCGATATGACCGCTCATTGTAACACGTAGTTAGGTATATGTATATTTTTTCCAAATTGTGTTTTTTGTATGTGTGTGGTATACAATATACAGTTATAATCTAATATTAGATAGTAATTGCAATACTTTGCAAAAAAGGTGCTGAAAGCTGATATAGTTAGCATTAAAGTGACACATACATACGCACTCACGCCCGTAATCCCTGAAGGGGTAGGCAGAGGTGTAACCAGCACACCCACATTTCGCCAAGCGTATCTACGTCCCACGATGTGATAGGGGGCGAGCCTATCGCCATACCGGGCACAAATCCCAGACTCCCGGCTGATACTAAGCATTTCATAATAGAAAAACCGAATACCACTTTACCCGACCCGGGGATCGAACCCGAGATCTCAGTGCTAGCCTCAATCGTATCATCATGGGACGGAAATAAGCTCGGCGAAATGTGGGTGTACTAATTAAACCTCTGCCTACTCCTTCGGGGAGTGCAGGCGTGAGTGTGTATATATGTAAAACAACAAGTAACAACATTTAGTTTCATATTTGCAATATCGAAACGCAATATATTGACATGTGCACGCATACTTTAACATACTGCTCAATTCTGTGTCAGAATGTTAATTGCCATTGCCATCGTAAACTCTAACATAGGAACAGAGGTGTGAACATGTGAATTTTGAACGCATGAATAATGCATAGAGCTATCAAATGGACTAATTTCACGTGATTGGCAACATAATGTTCAAATTCAGTTCAAGATCAAATCTGAAGGTTTACACTAAGATAGGTAGAAGTAATTACAGGAAATAATCAGAAATAAATTCATCAGATCTGTATATTAGTATACAATTCATACCAATCTCATATTATATTTTACGAAGTTAAATTAGTTTAAAAATTCTTCAGATGTGTAATTATTTCTATTACAGTATTTACGTATTTGTTACTCACGTATTTTGTATGTTGAAATTGTTTTGGTAAAAAATTAAAATTGATCAAGACAGGTTTAATATTCCGTTATTTATTGTCATATTTTTTTAATTAGTTTATTTTACGAATAACATATTATGGGCATAACAATTTCCTTCCAAATACATAATTAGCGACGATAATCACCATACTTTAGGTTATTTTCACAAACCTTACTCAATACTATATATACTATACTATTTTTTCTGTAATAATGCAACAAAAAAAAGTATAAATCTTTTTGTAACCACGAGTATTTTCCAAACATAAGTTTCGCTCCAATTCGGCTGTACGCAACGCGTCGTGTTCTACACGGAGGTGTTGTCAAATAGTTTCTTTTTAAAACGTGTAAATTGTTATAACTAATTACTGGGCATTATGAGACTTAACACCTTATGTCTCGGGGTGACGAGCGCAGTCCAGTGTAATGCAGTGCTTTGTTTCTGTAAAAGTTCTGTGTGGCGTTGCTTCTGTTTATGAGCAGGCGTGGCGCTTACCATCAGGCGAGCGACCTGCTCGTCTCGTCATTCAATCTAGTAAAAAAACTATTCTACAATAATTGTATCGCACGATTAAAGTCTATTTTCCCATTTTGTAGTCATTAATGTCAGATAATATTATGATAAAATCAAAGCCGAAATTGGAATTGGCCATACTTAAATGCAGATACACAAGTCATTCTATGAATAGGTCTATGAATATTTAAATAACCTAATTATTCAGCCTCCGTGGCGCAGTGGGCGAGTAGCCGGCTGCGAAGCGTGAGGCCGTGGGTTCGATTCCCACGCCGAGACAAATGTTTGTCTAATCCACAAATATTTGTTTCGTGTCTGGGTGTTGTGGGACCGCAAGTCCCTCGTAGTTTCTGATACCCACGATACAGGTTAACCTAGTGTGGGGTCGGGACTATGTGTGTGACTGTTGGGTGTATTTATTTATTTATTTATTTATTATAGAAACTTCATTACTACTACGTATATGTTAAAATCTAAATATAGATCATTAATGTATTAACTATATACGTAAATTATTAATATAGGCCATTAATATAGACTGTTTATATCAGTCAGTTTAGAATTATATTTTAATTGTTGTTATTTTTTCAGCCAATAACGTATTATCTGATAACTGCAAATGCATAAAAATATCAATTTGTAAACACAAAATAAAATCCACATTCCATATCTCGAAACTAGTTCTAGTTACTTGGTTTCTAAGTTTGAATTAGAGATAAGAGGCAGTAGTACATTCCGATACCGGAAGCCGGAACTAACCGGAAACTTTCCTCCGAATCTGACACGCTGTCGTATCAGAGTAATGGTTGTAAACAAAACTCTACAGATATCACAGGGTCGAATCTTGCTTAGTGTACTGGGGGTCGAGTAATGAACCGTCGAAGCATTAAGAGCTACACCAAAATACACTTGTTGACACAAAACCCGCAGTACATGACGAATTCCTGAGGCTGCTTGAAACTCCATTCTTCTTCAACCTGCCCTTATCTCACTCGCAGTGGGGTCGGCGCAACATGCTTTTTAAAACATGTTACAGAAAGATTTGGCTTGTAGTTTTTACGACCTCACTGCCTGACATCAACCCCTCTGGGGAGGCTACTTGAAACGAATGCTTACAATCCACTGTCAAATCGGCAAATCATTAAAACATTATACGTCGCTTTCAAATGCATTATACACCTTAAAACAATATAATAAAGATATTTTTATAACCCCTTAGAAAATTATGTAGATTCGACCCTGACACTGTGCATAAAGAATAAGCAATCAACGTGGCCGATTGTCGCGACCTTTGTCGGACATGCGATCCGTATCGACAACGGGAAGCGATTATCGACAAATGAAAGTCGTGATTCCCGGCTCTTATCTCGACCGTCGCGGTCAACCGGTGTGGCTACTTCCGAATTTTTGTACATACTCGTATATCGGGACAGTATGACATTTAATGTCTGATGTAGCCAATTAAACCGCCTGAATTTAAATAAAATTAATGTGTTACTATTGGCATCTGTAACTTATATAAAATATTTGGAATCGAGTAGACACATCGCAGCTGAATCGCATCAAATGTTTATATTAACTTTAATGATAAGACCAACAGGTCGCTCATCGGATAGTAAGCATCCCGTCTGCCCATAAAAAGAAGCAACACCAATCAAAATGTCTAATTATGAAGTACTGCACTGGACTGCCCTCAAATCCGAGACATAATATGTTGCCTCATAATGCCCAGTAATTTTACTGGCCTCAATGTCCTTCGAATCGGAACACAACAGTGCTTACATACTGCTAATTGGCGGCAGAAATAGACAAAGCGGTGGTACCCACCCAAACAGCCTCTCACATACGGGGGACGTACCACCCTGTTTGTTGGACCCGTCCAGCCAATGTCTTCAAGAAGGGCATCGATAAATTGCCACTGCCCTGGTAAAGATACATCGATAGCATGGGTGGGTTTGATTTAATAGAAATAAAAAAGACAGAAAAAAATACTTATTTCGTACCTATGTACGAAATAAGTTTCCGTGTTAGCCCCTCTGGGCTAGCACGGAAACTTGCGAAATGTTATTCGAGCTGTCATCGACAACAATTTCTATGAGATTTTAGTACAGCGGCTCTATCGTACGTAAAAGAAACTAATTTATATGGAATATAGACCAATGATATTTAAGGAATTATCTATCGAGCACTCGATACCTTTACATTACGATTTCGATAGTTTTCCGTGCTAGCCTCTCAGAATGGTAATTTCATAGGTAAAACGTACCTATTATTACTACACTCTTTGAATTCAATGGACAATTATGACGTTATGTTATTCTGAACTCGTCGATCGACATCCGTTAGGCATAATATTATAGTCATTGGTTTATTCGCATTTCTTTAAGTTTTTTCCTTAATACATCTATTTATTACGCAACTATGTGCAATTTGGCATAATATTCAATATATTGGTTATATAATTTCGAATTTCGATTGTCATAGTCCGCATTGTGAATGATGCAGACGTCACAAAAAATTTAGAGCCGCTACAGCTGCGTAGGGACATTGCCTCGCTTTCCGTCTTTTATCATCTGTATCACGGTGAATGCTCTGAAGAATTGTTTGACCTTATTCCTTCCTCACCTTCCCTTAACAGAACCACGCGTGCTGGCTTGCGAAACCATAGCTTCGTGGTCTCTTCCATCTCGGCTCGGACCAAGAGGTTCGCAAAATCGTATTTCTGTCGGACCATAAAGCTGTGGAATAGCTTGCCGGCGCACGTGTTTCCTCCTTCTTATAACTTGGGATCCTTTAAACGGAGTGTGAAGAAGCAACTAAGCAGGCCGGCATAATTCTGCCGATCTGCAATAGATTCAGTGTCTATCGTTGGTCGCAGGTATTCATGGATTGCGCTATACTTACCATCAGGTGTAGCGTAGTCACTTTGCCGAGCCAGGATAAAAAAATAAAATAAAAGAAGGACCAACGGCAATTCCGTAGAAAAATCTCTAAATCAGTCCGCGTATCCGATGATATTCAAACTCAAATAATTTACTATTATTTAACCTAGATGATGTTGGCATTTCCTGACTACCCATAAGAAAAAATACGATCATGGATACCCCTTGAGTTTGTTTGGTACCCCTTGATCAATGAGTCATCGTTAATCATCTTTAACAGTGACATCTTGTGGAATTTTCTTAAATCATTCTTCATCATTCAACTAGAAACGTATACCAAGTCAAAATTGAATTTATACAAAATTGTCTACAGCGTACCTCTAACATTCACACTGTCTACACTGTGGCTGTACCACTCACACTGTCTATAACGTGGCTGTATCACTCACAAGTGTGACTCAAGTCAGTCGATCAACTAAAATCTAACCATTTAAGCTATCATGGTAAATGTAGTGTATATTTTTAAAGGAAATCCTGACGCGGACAATGTGGACATCAGTACATCCGAGCATCTATAGGCTTGTCAACGTCCTGTATTTAACGTGTGGAAAGCCGTCGGTTGGGTTTCACGGGACGTACGCGCCTTACTATCACAAATGTCTTTATTAGCGGGAAAAAATACGCTTTGCACAGAACATGTTTCAAATAGATACTTTAATATCACAGACGAAGATGTTATCGTCGCGATGTGCATAGATTAAAAATAATGCGCGTTGGCCCATTGCACGAAAGATTGCGCTAAATGTCAGTACCGATGTAATATAACACACAAAACCTTTTAAAATAATTGTGTGATTTGTGTACAATATACACAAATCTTTCTTTCTTTCTTTCGGCCTGGCCTTATCCCGGCTTAATGCTACGGTAATGTATCCCGCCTTCTTCACATATTTGACGGTATTTGATATTATGTGGACCTGACGTCTGACCCCCACAATCTGCAACGGGAACCAAGTTTCAATATTGTCTCATACGATTTGGCATTAAAGACACAGGAACATATCCTGTGGTTTTCTCAAAACGTAACCTAAACACCTTAAACGACATTATTGGAATTTGTAAAAAAAACTTATTTATATAATTATTATTGCATTAAAATTTACATAACATACGAGAAGAGTCAACTTTGGACGTCTTTTTAAGTGATATGCGCGCACAGAGGAGTGTGAGATTTGACATAGTTAAAGATGATATGGAGGAGGAGTGCAGAAAGCAATTTATATATAATACCTATAACATTTATATATTAAATTAAATAAAACATTCATTGTTTACGTTTATACTATCACTGTCTAAATGTCAAATCTCGCAGGAGACGTTATAGAATAAAATTCAAAAAAGTATATTATGATTTAATAGATCGAATTTCGACCACTACGGGTCCACTAGTAAAAATTAATACATCTAGAAGTCTCCTTTGCAAGGGATATAAAAATTCTAATAAAAACTATATTATCTGCTTAGTAACCATATCCGCAATTAAAAGCATTCTACACGACTGAATTGCTAGTAATTATATTTATTTTGTAAGGCGGCCTACAAAGAAACAGTGTCATGATTGTGAATTAGGTACGGTGGAAAAAAATTAGGCATTTAGAGCAAAGTTGAGGTCGACATTTAATTCATTTTCTATCACTAAACAATAAATTCTGTGGTATTTAACTTATAATAGGTCCTTCGCCCTTTTCTTTTCCGAACTTGGCTAACACACTGCCGTGTATCTGTATGTGTGTCTAGAACATTTACTGAAATAGCATAACCACTTATTTATCTAACATTATTATTATAATTTATTTATGGACAAATAATGGTATACAGAGAAATATAAGTTACATACAAAATCTTACAAATAAATTACAGGTTAACACTAGATATTGAATGCGAAAATGATTATAATTTTCGCACCATAAATCACCAAACCATAAAACCAAGCCTACCAAACATTGAAGGTCATTGACCAACTTCTAAACCATGCCCAACAAGCAACTTATTTCCCAATCCATTTGCAATCGGACAATTTTTCCCTGCAACGTTACTCTGACAATATAATTGGGTGTTGGATTGTTGGATACGCTGGTTAATCGTGTGCGTTACGCAAAATTATTGCGTTTTGAATGACTGGTTTGATAAATCGGTTATTACTGTATATCCTTTCATTACTTAGTTTTTCTGTACGTCTATATATTGGGCAATAGTAGTAGACCCATTAGGTGAAGGATCCCTTTAATAATATTGACTAACGACAAAGGAATGCGAGAGACATTCCCTGATACATATTATTTGAGTGGTAGAGCTACGCTGTAGACAATTTTGTTTACAGCACGAATGGGCTGACTTGACAGGATCGCTACCACTGTCTCACAGAAAACCGACGTCAAATAGGGGCTTGCTGCTGCGTTTCTTACGGTAAGATATCCGGAGCCCCAACTCCCCTTCCCCTTCCCAGTCCCTTAATTATTCCTTTCCTTTAAGTTCAGCATCGCGCCCATGATTCGTCTGGTATTTTAGGCGTACATGGGCGGTGGCCACTTACCATCAGGTGATCCACTTGCTCGTTCACCGGCTATATGCTATAAAAAATCTAAAATCAAATTGTTAACCCAAAATACACATTGCAAAAGCTTGTAACAGTCATCGTCGTAGCACAAAATTTGCATTAATTTAGCAAAAAATAATCATAAAATATATTCACTTGATGACCAGTGTCGTAATAAAGTTTACGTTATAAATTGTAACAGATATAAATATTACGACATTTATCAATTTGCGAACACATTATATATTTTTATGTGACAACTATCTTTTGACCGTGACTTCTTTTGATCAGGATTTACTTGCATTTTTTTTATTCATCAGCTGACCGGTCTGGTGGTAGTCTACTTAAGATCAGAAACCGAGAGGGATTAGGTTCAAACCCCAGGTTAAATCACAATGTTTTTTTGAGAATTCTATTAAAAGAATCACACATGACTTGACAGGGCTTGGAATTTGTGCCCGGTATAAAGCCCCTTATCACATAATGGGACGGGTAAGCTGGGTGAAACGTGCGTGCAGAACAATTAACAGGTATGCACTTCTGCATACCCCTTGTATGATACTGGCATGAACTTATGACGTATGTATGATTTTTAATTCGCCTTAATACCCAGACGATAAATAAATAAATACCTACTCAGGCGGCACAGATAATTCTAAACTAGATTTATAATTTTTCACAAAGTTAATGGTCATTCAATTCAGAATATAAATGGGCCACTAACATTTTAGGCCCAAAGCCAACCTCACCTACAAGTGCTACACTCCTGCTGATTAAAGGACGTTGCAATGGCGAAACTTGGTTCTTGTTGTGGGTTGTGTGGGTCAGGCGGCGGGTCGTCAACGTAATACCAATTACCGTCAAATCATGAAGGTGTAGACGGACCCTCGCATTAAGCCGGGATAATGCCAGGCAGAAAAAAAGATTTATAAAAATTGTATATATGCTTCCAGTACACCCAATCGTTCAACATTTGTTGCATCCTACTATAGGATAAAAGCCTCCATTACCTTTGAATCAAGGATATCTTATCTATTGATAAGATCCACGCTAATCCAAAGCTGGTTTAAGAACAATTCTATATACATCTTCCAGTACACCCAATCGCTCAACTTTTGTTGCATCTTACTATAGGATAAAAGCCTTCATCAGGATCTCTTATCAATAATCCACGCTAATGCAAAGCTGGTTGAAGAACTATACTTGGCATACACCAGCACTCAGCAGTATTAGATTATGTTCTGAAAGATGCCGTTTCAACCCCTACACTTATATATAATAATTAATGTTCCGCAATGACTTAAGAATCTGTTGTAATTTCCGGCAAAGGAAATGCTATAAAACACTGTTGAATAACATATAATTTAAGCATATGCTAACAAAGCGGAGCAATAAAATCTAAATATACATAAAAACCTTGAAACGAAACGAAATGGTACAGATTTGGTTGAGCCTAATGATCTACATTTATTTTTGATAATATCTCACTTAATTTACCTTATTCTATCACTCAGAATTTTGGCTATTCAGTAATCAATTTATTACTCTTTATCCAACATTCAAAATTACATTATATTTGTTTCGGGCAATATTTTGACCGCAAGTTAAGACGTTAAAGAGTAATAAAACCAATGCAATCATCAATTTGTTCATGAACCAAATTATAACATTAATTTGGGTACAATATAATATTTCAGCATTTGTGAATAATCCTTTGGTTTTGTGACACTTAGAGCCAAGTGGCAAATCGATATTAACTTTGGGTATTTTAATGTGTTTACCTGTTTTTGACATCCTTTTACGCAGGTAAAACATTTTTGGATGATTAGTAATGTGCGTTATAGTGTAATTTTGACAAGGCTTATGTACATATAAAGTATATGTGTATAAATTAAGCATGCTTATACCTAATTTAGACTAACAAAAGATCCCTTCTACAATATTTACTTTACTCGGTGTAGTTTTACAGTGCACTTCTTATTTTTTTTATTTTATTGGACGACAAGGCGAAAGTGTGCTCGCCTGATGGTAAGCGCCACGCCTGCCCATAAACAGAAGTAACACCAAGTAAAACATCGAATTATGAAGTACTCCATGGCACTGAAATGCGCTCGTCACCCTGAAATATAAGGTGTTAAGTCTCATGCCCAGTAATTTCACTAGCTTCAAGGCCCTTCAAACCCGAATACAAAAGTGTTGACACACTCTTTTAGCTATCTCACTCATCGTATGAAATGCTACAGCAAGTTGCTACTTCATGTGAATTTTCTTTAGGATATTAGTAACACCCCGGTCGCACCGGCCCATTCATATTGTCGACAAAACTGTTTAAAGCATTGCTTTACCACTTTCCCATTGAAAGGGAATGTTCTCATAAAATGAAATGAAAACGCACTACTAGGCTTCGGAGACACATGCATCAACTTAACTTAACTTGGGATAATTAAGGGATTGGAAAGGGGAGGAGGATTTGGGTCTCCGTATATCTCACTGACCGTACGAAACGGAGCAGCAAGCCGCTTCTTTACGTGAGTTTTATGCGAGACAGTAGTAACGACCCGGTCCATTCGTGCTGTAAACAAAACAGTCTAAAGCGTGGCTCTACCACTCAAATGTGATTCAAAAAAGAAACAAGTCTCTTGCTGCTTGAATCTTGTGTTATGAATCTAAAATGCTTATGGTAAATATACCAGTAGGTAAGTTTCCTGCAACAATTTCTTTGTTCTTTATACCGTTAACGTCATTTTGCATTCCGTCGTCACTTTACCTCAAGCAGATACTATCGCATTGCTTGATGTACACTGTTTTGACGCTAGTTCTTAATGATCTTTCTTGGAATAGAACTTTTATGGGAATGCTAATAAGCCTGTCGTATGATACCGTATTTAATAAATAAGGACCAAACATGTATTTTTTATTTTGCCGTTAATATCTATTTATATAGATTTATTTTTATTTTCCTATTTGATGAGAATTTTAATATCTACATCCTAATATTATAAATGCGAAAGTGAGTTTGTTCGTTACGCTTTCACGCCTAAATCACGGAACCGATTTTGATGAATTTAAGTACAGAGACAGATGGAACCCTGGAGACCCTGGAGGTTATGGGCTACTTTTTATCCCGGAAAAGACTGTTCACGCAGGTGGAGCTACCAGCAAAAGCTAATCTTATACATAAACATATAGACATTTTACGTACAGACTTTCTAACATGATTGGTACGTTTTTCTAGAAAGATTAAGTCGTCTCGTATTTTACGAGATTATCCCGCCCACACGCCTGCCACTGTAACTCTAGCGCACCAGGATCGACAGTGGCACGCATTTTTGTTGACACCGAGCAGTGAAGCTTGGCGAGTCTGGAAATGCTAAATTGTCTTTGTCACGCAACGAAATAATTCAAAAATCGTCGTCGTTAAGTCGTCTGGTATATTCTCAACTTCCTTTTTTCACCCCACCGATGGTCGGCCGGGGCGGTTATATTCCACTCCCACGGACTAAAACTCAACGATGTCACTCCGGGTGCGCTTGTTTGGTCGGGGCTGCGGGTACGCTTTTGTACTTTTCCGCGGCCTCGACGGCGCAGGTCCTTATTATATTATAGTGGGCCTCTCCGATCGGTGGGTGACGGGGGAGTTATCCACCTCTGATCTGCTCAGACGTGGTTACTGCAGGAACACCGCGCGCATCACCTCTAGATATTCACAATTCCTTAACATTTTTAGAAAATGAGATAAACATGCAAATACTTCATCAGATAGTAAGATTATTACTATCAACGTATTTGGGTACTTCTCTCGTAACCTTAGCACAAGGACCCGTTGCTGAAGCGAGACGTGAAACTGAAACTAGGCTTACAGGTCAGGGATCAGGCCGAATAATTTCGTTTAGTTAATGACATCGTTTATGAACCATTCCGTACTAACTTTTTTAAATAAATCATCTTGAACCTTCAATCTGAGAAGTTTTAACAAAACTTAGAAACCGACACACTGAAAAGTCATAAATAACAGAAAAGGGCCGAATTGAGAAGTTCCTCCTTTTTTGGAGTCGGTTAAAATAAATACACCCACAAAGTCTGACCTCCAAAGTAAGATACGAGACTTGTGTCATGGTTGCAGGAACTACAAGAGACTTTCGGTCTCACAACACCCAAATCCGAAACAAATATTTGTAGATCATACAAACATTGGTCTCGATGTGGGGATCAAACACATTGCATCCGCTATGACACGGACGCTGTCAATTTAATTGAAGATGTTTGTGCCACATTTTTACCAACACATGTAATAGAAATCTAATCTATTTACATAGTAATCACCAAGGGCGTGTTGCTAAAGCGAGACGAAGAACTGTAACGAGGCTTGCAGGTCAGGAATCAATCAATTAATTTTGTTTAATGATAATTAATATTTAATATAACCATCAATTAATCAATTAATTAGTATAATCATAATTTACGCTGCCTCGGTGGCGCAGATGTAATGCGTACGCGGTACGACTGCTTTGCTCTAGTACGAGTTACTAATACGTTCACAGTTTTCGAATTCGTATAAAATTACTACCGTCGAAGTGTCAAACTAGTAATTCATACGGTAGGTAATAAAGGAAAGAATCACTTGAAAACTAATTTCATATTCGACTATTATGTAATTAAAATTAACTATATAATAATAACGGGAAACAGTACACAACCAGCGTATGCCGCAATAAAACGTATATATATATATTTCCTTAAAGTTTCAGCATAAGACACGCATATCCATGACATACACATGTCAATCTACCGCACTTTATCACTTGCACCGAGCTATAACTCGACCCCGCCTGCACACTTGCGAAAATACTCATGAATATGCGTTGAGCACGAAAGCGTTGCACGCTTCATAAATACTATTTAACAATGTGTGTTAATAATGTTTTGGTGTGTTTAATGATTGCGCATATTTAATTTTCAGATCATGCGCGTATTTCATACTTTTCCCTATCACAATAATATTTTTACTTGATTTATTTGTATAAAAAATCCATCGGCCTAATGTAGCTTACATATTCCTGTTTCAGATTGTACCAGGACAACCCTGCGTACAGCCCAATAAACGCTGGCTAGACGTCGTAGAGGAAGTTTTAAAAGCCAATTATCTCACTCCGAAGGACAACGAGGACCAGGTAAAGTAAACCGGCGTAAAGTAGCAGCTTGCTGCTGCGTTTCGTACGGTGAGTGAGATATCCGGAGGCCCAAATCCCCCTCCCGTTCCTAATTCCTTATTATCCCTTTCCTTTAAGGTCGGCAACGCGCCCATAATTTTGTCTTATGGGCGTACATGGGCGGTGGAGATCGCTTACCATCAGGTGACCCACTTGCCCGTTTGCCGGCTTATGCTACAAAAAAAAAAGGACGAGAGTTAAGCAGAAATGCGGCCTCAGGCCACCAAGAGGTAAACGCCAAGATAAAAAAAAAACCAAGGATACAAAGAGAGTAAAAATTAATACTGAATACATTGAACTTGATACAGAATTATTTATTAAAAAAAAACTATAATATACCTAAACCTTGTATGTCTATTATGAAGAGTAATTAGGTATAATCAGGCTACGGAACAATGTTAAATTAATAACAATTCTCAGATTTGTTATAGGTATATATATGTTTTACAATTCTCAGAATTATTATATAATTGTTATTCAACTGTATCACTCAATAGGATGTGGTTGTTTGACACCTATAAAATTCTTATAATTATTTATTGATACACCTTAATTTCGTCATATGACGATCCCAGGTATTTTTTTTATGTTTGTACTTCCCGTCTTACACATTATATGAATTTATTCAATACTTAATATCCATGTCTCTGACTATAGAAAGTCCTTGTATTTTAATATGCCAGTATCGAAATTCTCTATTTTAGAAGGTTGCATTCAACAATCACACATGATACTGCAGTACTCAGAGATGTGAAGCAAATTTAAGTATTTATTAGCCATTACTTATTAAGCATCTTAGAGGCACTCTTAACCAGTTGCACTCACTAATCAATTAAAAATCAGGGAGTTAAGCAACCCTTGCCTCGGTCATTCTTTGGATGGGTGACCGCTTAGTGGTATTTCAACTGAGCGTCTTCGTGCTTCGGAGGTCATATAAACAGTTAGTCCCAACTGTTATCAACCTATGGTAGTCGTTAAGCCAAGTCGGAGGCCTTCGAGCGCAGTCCAATGCCATGCAGTGCTTTGCAATTCAAAGTTCTGTATGTTGTTGCTTATGTTTATGGGCAGGTGTCGCTTACCATCAGGCGAGCGACCTGCTCGTTTCGTAACTCAAGCTAAAATACAATAAAAAGATCGTCTTGCAAATCTTGGTTTTGAGTTAATATCCGCCTGATACAGGAGACCGCGATGCGCGAAGACACGCCATTGTATAAGTACGTTTTGAAGTATGTAATCGAGACAGAATAGCGCGGCAACTTCTTCATTTTCATACAAAGCGATCATGTCGCTATTACCTGACTCGTGTCACGCGTCGCGGTCTCCCTGTCGCATACCTCAAAAACGTGCCTAGTTGTGCGCGCCGCAGTGTGCCGCCCCATCTCCAATATTTATCAAAGACAATCTTTTCTGCATAACAAATAACAATTTCCAGGAAAAATATGTTAAAAAACACCGTGTTAATGACTCCAAAGCATTTTACGATGTGCCGCTTGATGGATGTAAATTTTACGAGGCCCTGTCGTTACGTCTTTAGCATTTGAATTTATGTTGTTTTTATAATGACAGGGGATTTTGCGATTAATTGGAGTTCTCAGGTGTATAACTGGTTGAATTCACAATGGATGTGTGCGGTGAAATTTGTTTTGACAGTTTTTTTCGACATCTATTAAAGCTGATAGATAGCTTTCGGCACTTCGATTTAGGTGATTTTGGTACAATATAATTTCCAAGCTGAAGGAATTATATTAGTAGTTTACAAACTGGCTTGAACTTATAGCGGGGTCACATGGTTCAATTTTAGTTGATCAACTGGTAATCGCATGCGATTTGATACAGCAACATGCAACAAAACTTTACAGCACTTGTTGATTCAAGTCTATGTTTGAAAGCAATTCGACTCGTCTGAACTTGCCGTTTGTGGGATTAGATAGCAGAAATATATCCAAAGTAATAATCAATTAACGTCTATAGCATAGTTAAAATTATACCCTTTATCATTATTATGTTCATTTCAGTTTCCTTTTTTATGACATAGGTCGGAACCGAGCAAGTGCGTCACCTGATGGTAAGTGATTTCCAACGCTTATGTACGCCCACAATACCAAAAAAATAATGGGCGCGTTGCCGACCTTAAAGGAAAAGGATAATTAAGGGATTGGGAAGGGGAGGGGGATTCGGGCCTCCGGATATCTCACTCACCGTACGAAACGCAGCTGCTACTTTACGTTGGTTTTCTGTGAGACAGTGGTAACAACCCGGACGAGCCGACCCATTCATGCTGTAGACAAAAATGTCTACAGCGTGGCTCTACTACTAAAATTCCTATTAGTTTTTTTTTAAATATTTAACTTACTTCTTTCTCTTCGCTAAAATTGAATGAATCTAAAACAGGTAGTTAATTAAATATTGATTTATACTTACAAATAACGAACTCACTAACTTTTCCATTCAATCTGATTTCATTCACAGCACAACTAATTTTATAGTTGAGTTCCAAGAATATATGAATGCTTGAAACCAGATTTCATTGATGTACGAGTTCTAATATCTGGTGCTATGCCAAAAAAAACTGTGAACACAAACTCTGACATTTAAACTTTATGGTTTTGTAACGATTTCATCAACTTTTTTAACAGCAATCAGTGAGTCATTAATGAAGGATATATTTTATTTGTAGAAAATAACACGGACGAATAATGGTTCCTCTTGTCAATGGAAGTTATTGGTCTGCGGTTGCAGTTTTATTACCTTCGTAATGCTAATTGTTTTTATGAGCTAATGTTTTGATTTGGGTTCAGGTTATTTCCTTGAATAATCAAAGTTATTTTTAATAGCGTTAGTGGTGGTGCGGGCGGGAGGCTGATTGATAAAATAGAGGTCGCAAATTGAAATACTGTTTGCCATTATTAATTGTTGTCATTTACAAATAAATGTCTGACGGCCGCACTCAGAGACGTCACTAAACTTAAATGGTCAATAAGTAATTTCTTAGAAATCGATTATTTCTCAGACACATCAATTAAGATTATTTCTGTAGTCAGTAACGGATTTTTTATATAATCAAACGATTTCGAAAAATGAATCCGTGAAACTAGCATTCTTAAGTTGACTTTGATGATTTCATTTCGAAATTTGCTATAATAACATAGCTCGAACTTACAGATTTCAGACTGGACTGAGTGCGAAGTCAGTCGTATTTTTACTTTATGATGTGGCACCGCTTTGATGTGAGTTTGGCGTTTACGGTTAACTAAATTTAAGCATAAGGTAGTGAAATTGACATTAAGTTTTTACATGTAACTGCCGCACTTAGAGACGTCACTAAACTTGAATGACTAATGCCCGTTGCAGACGATGCGCAGTAGCTTGCGCAAGTACTAATCATTAGTAACAAGAATGAACTGGCGCCGGTACTGACGGCGCGCGGCGTCGTGTTCACACGATGCGCAATGCGAGCTGCGCGGGGTTGAGCCGGCGTAGCGGGGGAAAACGGGTAGTACTCGCGCAAGGACCAGAGCGAGTACAACTAAGCAACTTGCACTCGCACTTTTACTAAGCAAAATATGTTCACACGATGAAACTTTATGCACAGTATTAGTACTTGCGCAAGCTACTGCGCATCGTCTGCAACGGGCTTAAATTAAAGTCTTTTTGAGCAAAATTTACTTCGGCTATGTCAAACATCTCGGCTCTAGGGGTCATCTAGACTTAAGTATAACTTAGTGAAAACGGGTATAAAAGACATAACCTCGTTACGATTTTATAATGACAAACATAAATGGAGGAATGCTGCAAATTCTGATCGATGCGAAACAGATACGCAGATCAATACCATTTACAAGACCGGCTGTGATGTATCTTACGTATAACACATAAAAACTGGTAACGAATTGGGTCGCGATGTTGAATGATGTACGCCAATAAGGCCGTGGTGTACCCTTTTTAATAATTGGTAATTAAATGGAAATGTCAAGATGAACCTGGTTGGATGACTGCATTGGGAGCGTGACTCATAAATCCATATGTATGCCAATTATGGCTTGTTTTGAGACATGTATTGTCTTGTTCTGAAGACATACTGTCTACAGAGTACGCCGGCGGTATTTTTTACCGCAGCGTAAAGTGCCTATTGATGGTAAATTGCAATTGATGGTAATTACAATCCAAATATAATGTCGACTGCCTCGGTGGCGCAGTTGTAATGCGTACCCGTTACGACTGAGGTCTCAGGTTCGATCCCCGCGTCGGGTCCAAGTGATATTGGTTTTTTTGAACTGTGCCCGTGTAACCAGTACACCCACATTTCGCCGAGCATATTTCCGTCCCTTATGTGATAGGGGGCGAGCCTATCGCCATACCGAGCACAAATTCCAGACTCCGGGCTGATACTGAGCATATCGTAATAGAAAAAACCCAATACTACTTTATCCGACCCGGGAATAGAACCCGAGACCTCAGCGTTGGCCTCAATCGTAACGCGTACGCATTACAACTGCGCCACCGAGGCAGTCAGTAATATTTTAAATATTATGTTATTACTCTTATATATACCGTAATAAATAGTGAACAAGAAAAATCTAGAAAACGAGCGTGTTCTATTAAAATCATATAATTCATCATCACATTGACGCGTCTGATGTGCCCGGTCAGAAACCTGGCCAATAACTTAAAATTTATTGCAAAATAAACTTTAATGTCAAAGCAATAAAGTATAATTGTGTGGTAAATGTGCTTGAGAGCGCCGACGATAATCGCTAAGTTGTAAAGTTGAAGGACATTGCTTTCCATTTGACTTTAACGCGTTTAATTTCGATGTAATCTATTATTATGGCGGTTTTATGCAGGTATAGACTAGAGTTTGTTAGCGGCAAGTTAGCTCCATGGCTAAGTTACCGCTTATCATTTAAAAATAAAGTGGTAGTGGTTTAAAGCCCGTATTGAAGAACAACACTCAAATGAGCTCCTTGCTAAGTGTCGATTTCTGTACACGTGATTGGTCCGTTTTTTTTTTATTAGTTTGAATGATGAGACAAGCAGTCGCATGGTCGCTCGCGTGATGGTAAGCCCACGCCTGCTCATAAACAGAAGAAACGCCACACAGAACTTTAAATAACAAAGCACTGCATGTCATTGGACTGCGCTCGTCACCCCGAGAAATAAGGTTTTAAGTCTCATAATGCCCAGTAATTTCACTGGCTTCAATGTCCTTCAAACCGGAAGACAACAGTGCTTACACACTGTTGCTTTGCGGCAGAAGCGGTGGTACCAACCCAGCCGGCCTCTCGCAAACGAGGGACCTACCACCTTGTTTGGCGCCAAAAACAGACCAATCACGTGTGGTAATAGCTCTAAGTTGTAAGTTGTAGACAGTTATGTCTAAAGCATGAATGGGCCTACCGGGTTGTTACAACTTTCTCACCGAAAACAGAAGTAGCAGCTTGCTGTTGCGTTTCGTACGGTGAGTGAGATATCTGGAGGTCCATTTCCCCCTGCCCTTCTCGATCTGTTAATTATCCCTTTACTTTAAGATCGGCAACGCATCCATGATTCCTCGGGTATTGTGGGCGTACATGGGTGGTGGTGAACACTTACAATCAGTTGACCCACGTGCTGGTTTGCCGGCTATAAAAAATATTATTGCAACGTATTATGACGGATCTTGTATGTAATATTTTAATGTTTTTTTAACATTTTAACATAAATATTTTAGGAAATAACAAACACTAGGAGGAATTTTCATTTTTTATTTATGCTTTTACTTACAAATTCATCTTAGATGTACTAATTTATCAAAAATACTATTATTGTAATGGCTATGTACGCTATATATATTAGGTATAATCTATGCTATATACTCTATGTATGTTCCGAACTTCGTTGCTGATGTATAACATAAATAAATAAATAAATGTCTGAATTAATTATAAAATAAAATCACACTGACTTATCTTACGAATTAGAATAAAAACTTATAATCTATTATTGCTATCCTACCTACCTGTTTAAAAAACCTAAATTCATCATTCGTTTTATATAACTACCTAAAAATAATGTAGAGCACATTTAAAATTCATAAAGATAAATTCGTAACTTTAAATGTCACAATATGACCAATGAATCGATAACAACTTATTAAATAGCAATTTAAAATCAGTCACTATCAAAACTATTTTATTTGGAACTGGTACAGATTACACTGAACTGGTAAGAAGTCATCTTTGATTTTTTTTCGTTCCTATCTTTATAAAATTAACATACGCACTCACGCCTGTAATCCCCGAAGGGGTAGGCAGAGGTGTAACCAATACACCCATATTTCGCCGAGCGTATTTCCGTCCCTTATGTGATAGGGGGCGAGCCTATCGCCATACCGGGCACAAATTCCAGACTCTGGGCTGATACTGAGCATTTCGTAATAGAAAAACCCAATACCACTTTACCCGACCCGGGGTTCGAACCCGAGACCTCAGCGTTGGCCTCAAGAGTAAGGCGTACGCATTACAACTGCGCCACCGAGGCAGTCAATAAAATTAACATATTTCTTCAAATTTAATATCTATAAAAGCGTTAAAGAATTACTAGGTTAGGCTAGTTAAGAATAGGTCCCTCATATGCGAGAGGCTGTCTGGGTTGGTACTACCGCTGTATCTATTTTTGCCGTCAAGTAGCAGTATGTTAGCACTGTTGCGCTTTAGCTTTTTTCACGGTCAAATGTCATCGTGAATAGTCGTTCTATTATTTAATGGTATTTTGGAAACCATGTAAAGTCATCAAAGACTGATATTTTCTGGAAAATATTCTCTAAGTTATTGTAAAAAAATAGCAGATGCTGACTAACGAGCAAGTTGGTCAGCTGATGGGAAGTAATCTCCACTGCCCATGAACACCTGCAGAAGAATCGCTAGGAAGTAGATTCCTCGCATGCGAGAGGGCGTCTCGGTTGGTATCACTGCTTTGTCTATTTTTGTCGCTAAACAGCAGTGTATAAGAACGATTGTATTTCGATTTTAAAAGCCAGTAAAATAACTAGACATACACCTCTGCCTTTTCTAAGTTATACATACGCACTCACGCCTGTAATCCCCGAAGGGGTAGGCAGAGGTGTAACCAGTACACCCACATTTCGCCAAGCGTATTTCTTTTCGTTTTCGTTTTCTAAGTTATGTGTGTATTAATTATTAATTATCACTTGCTTTAACGGAGGAAACATCGTGAGGAAACCTGCATACCTGAGAAGTTCTTCATAAGAAATTCGAAGGTATGTGACTTCTGCCAACCCACATTAGACCAGCGTGGTGGACTAAGGCCTAACCTAACCCCTCTCATTCAGTAGAGGAGACCCGTGCCCAGCAGTGGGACGTATATAATACAGGGCTAGTATTATTATTTATTTTTTTATATTACTTAACATCTAATGTTTCGTGGTCCAATGCCATGCAGTGCATTGTAATTCAAAGTTCTGTATGGTGTTGCTTCTGTTTATAAACAGGTGTGGCGTTTACCATTTTGTCAATAGATAAATAAAAAACCATATCTTTACCATCTTGCTTAAAAACCCGACTCTACGTGTCTTTATATAGCTTAGTACCTTTGGAAATTTCCTTGTAATTAATAACATCGCAAACGGTATTTAACCATATTACAAAATGCAAATTAACTAAACCGCAGCTCCAAACATATGTACCGATAAACATTAATTTATAATGATTTAAACACCATCCCGAATTCAATATGAATAATGCTTCTTCACGGTTTTTAAGGAAAAAGTCGACCGTATAAATTGTATTGGCCGCGAAGTATGTATGAAATGAAGAATGGAGAAAGATATTGATACAAATCGTGTAATTATACAGGTTTATTATGAATTTTCCTGCTCGCTTTAATGGTAGCATTGTGGTAAGCATTCCTGTATTATATAGGTATAAAGAGATCTTATTGATTCAGTGGAAGTGTAATGGTCGCGTTAACAGCTGGTTCACATGATTCGATTTTATTAGATCAACAGATTTGAATCCGAGACAGAATTGGCTTGAATTGGTATTTTGACGAAACTGGAATCGAACACGCGGCCTCTCGCCCATTGCACCACAGAAGCTGTCATCCTATCCAACAACAATACTGTTTGCATCGAGGGTCAAAAATTACAACAGAAATAGAAAAATAATATCGTCAATCGTGAAGAAGCAATTAGGCAGGCTGGCATCATTTTGCCGACCTACGATAGACACATCGTCTGTCATTGGTCGACAGTATTCTTGGATTGCGCTACATTTACAATCAGAAGGCCAATTCTCGTAATTTTTAACGTTCAAAATATCATTCCGATCTATTCTCACCGTCAAGAAAGTTGCAAATGGCATTCTCATAATTCCATTATAATTAAACCAATAATCAACGATATTTTGAACGTTTAAAATTACGAGAATTGGCCTTCTGGTGTAGCGTAGTCAGTTTGCGGAGCTAGCATAAAAAAACCATTGAAAATCTAAAAGAAATTGACGCACGTGTCTACTAATCCATACTATTCAAACCGTCATAAAAAAGTTCAACACCCTCGTCCCATTAAGCCCATGTCATAATAACTCAATCTAATTACACACACATTTGATTATTCAAACACGACCGACTATCATTTAATGTGATTGATCATTATTAGAAAAAGCATCTAACGGTCACCAATACAAATTGTCAGGTCAATACACTTGAACAAGTTTTAAATCAGTTCGGCTTGACGTTTGACCTAATGGTGATAGATTGGCCTCGGGCATGGGAAATTTGTATTCAGCCTTAAAGTTGCCATGGTAAGATAAATTTGTGCCTTGAGGCGTCTTAGGAGTATCATTTTCCTCATGCACAACTACGAGATTTGCGGAGGAGATAAAGATTTCATAGTTTTAGGTAACACTGCAACTATTTTTAGATAGGCGTTGCGCTTACTGTCAGACGAAGCATAATAATATGTTCTTTGTATCATTCAGTTGTACAGAAAATTTGATAGAAAATAAAATTATAAAGACAAATAATTTTATTGCATAATAATTTTACATACGCACTCACGCCTGTAATCCCCGAAGGGGTAGGCAGAGGTGTAACCAGTACACCCACATTTCGCCGAGCGTATCTGCGTCCCACGATGTGATAGGGGGCAAGCCTTTCGCCATACCAGGCACAAATTCCAGACTCCGGACTGATACTGAGCATTTCGTAATAGAAAAACCCAATACCACTTTACACGACCCGGGGATCGAACCCGAGACCTCAGCGTTGGCCTCAATCGTAACGCGTACGCATTACAACTGCGCCACCGAGGCAGTCTTTAATTAATAATTTAAGTTTTAACTTAATTTTTTTTTAGTTTTTAGGCTGACAATGCGAAACAATTGTTCAAGCTATTAAGGCGCGTTTATTACCGTGTGTATGTAGTCGCTATCCGGTCGGATAAAAAACGTATCAAGTGCCCTACCACCCGCCAAGTCGGCCTATAATTTTATCTGCCATAATAAAATTAATAACCCTTTAAATATTTATTAGATCATTTCACTAATGAGTACGCGGAATATCAATTAAGGGCATGTCTGTAATAAATTATTTTAACGTGCCATTCTTTCCTCGTAAGCTGTAAAATTTTCTTTTATCTATTTCGCTGAAGTTTTTAAAACAGCCTAAGTTTTTTTGTCTGTTGATACCGTATGAATAATCTAACATACAATGTATTGATAATGGAGGATTATTTTAAAGCATATATAACCATTAAAAACAGTATATTTTAAAATGAAGGCATTGAGAAGACCAGTAGCTTGGGTCGTAACACATAAATACTCGTAAGATCACAGCGTTAAGATAACATTATCTTGATCATACCCACATGGGTATGATCTTAAACTGAGAACTATCTACGCTATAATCAGCTATAGTCATGAGACACGTAGACCTCAGAATATGTATACTCTTATTTCCCAGTTAATGTTAAAGGCATAGTAGTTGTTAAACCTAATCATAAATATTATAAGTAGCTTGATGATTTGGTCTCTAGCCTAGAAGTCTAGGGTATCTGCAAATCTTAAAAAACCCATCAAGTGTGAGTCGGACTAGCCCACCAAGGGTTCTCTACCCACGCTCTTAAATTTTACTGTTTGTTATTCTTATTATTTATTATGAAATCCGCTGTAAAACATTTCTGTAAATAAATTAGTAGGACTCGTATTACGGTTTAAAAGATATAGATTTTGAAATGTAAAACAAATAGACAACTGACGGGAAGACAGACATACAGATAGACGTAATGTATTATTACGTAAGCTCTGTAATAGGGATTCGTTGGTACCCTTTGGGTAAGAAACCCTAAGAGCCGTTCGCTCTATCAGCCTCCATGGAGATAGTTGATTGCAGGCCTTTAACATTATAATGGTTGTTAAACGAGGATAAATTCTTATAATTTCACGTAAATGATTCACATAAGAACAATGTTTTGCACGGATTTACCGAAAACGAACAACGGTATAGATAATCTTTAGCCTAAAACGGAACTATGAACTAAATTATACCAATTAATAATTACACTTGACATAATGATCTCCAAAACAATCTACGTATTCCAAATTCGGCAAGCTGCCAATTTATAAGTCGTAATGTTTAATCTTTTTTTAATTTATAAATGTTTCCATATCCTTTTTGCTAAATAATGTTGTGCAACTCATTAACCGACTTTGATTAAATTTAATGGATAGATAATCTTAATGAATTGCTACATTATATGGCAGATAAATGCATGAACTGCCTCAATAGCTTTAACGGAATCACCAGCAAATAATATATCAAATTGTATTTGGAAGAGTCATGTTGTAGACAGTTTCATCTAAAGCATGAATGAGATAGCTTAATTGAGAAGTAACATTGTCTCCCAGTAAACCGTCGTAAAGTGCCAACTTAGTGCTGCAACATTTCTAGAGGCTCTAATCCTCCAACTTCCAATCTCCATTCCTTTGAGACCGGTTATAAGTCTAATAATTATTTTTTTATTAGCTTGATTCACGACACGAGCAGACCGCTCGCCTGATGGTAAGCGCCACGCCTGCCCATAAACAAAAGCAACTCAACACAGAACTTTGAATTACAAAGAAATGCATGGCATTCGATGCTGTCGTCTCCCCGAGACATAAGGTGTTAGGTCTCGTAATGACCAGAATTTCACTGACTTTAATGTACTTAAAACTGCTGTTTGGCGGTAGAAATAGACAAACCGGTGGTACCAACCCAGACGACATCTCGCATGCGAGCAATCTACCTCATAGTGGTTCTTCTGGTGTTCATGGGCGGTGGAGATTACTTCCCATCAATTAATCCACTTGCTCGTTAATTGTCTGCTGCTATTTTTATTACAATAACTTAGAGAATAATTTCCCGAAAATATCAGCCAGTGATGACTTGAAATGGTTTCCAAAATGCCATTGAATAATTGAACGACCATTCACGATGACATTTGACCGTGAAAAAAGCCACCTCGATGGAACCAGAATGATGTAATACCCTTTTTTGTACTTTCATTGAGACGATGTTTCATTCAAGATAAAATGTCAGGACGCGGATTGCATCATTGGTCAATTACGAAATAAACAGGCGTGGTTGACCTGACGAAGCGCAATTTATAACGGATTTCATACATGATCAAACCATTCCTTCATTCTCAAAAGAAACGATTAAAAGATTAATATCAGCACCATGATTAATTAGTAATTTCCTCTTAATAACTAAGCTTGCTGTAATAATTTTTAATCCCATTTTTCTTGTCAACCGTTTGACAGTTAGGTTGGCGCGAACGGTCAAGATGCTTGTTAGTATGTGGTTCATCCTAATTATTTGTGCTGTGGTTATACGAAAAATTTGCATAGAACTTCTAAATTGATTATATTTACTTTCTTTCTATTATATTGATTAATAGTATTTTCACCGTTATATAAATTTACTAATAAATAGGATTATTTCTACATTTTTGCTGATATAATACATATGCACCGACGCCTGTAATCCCCAAAGAGGCAGGCAGAAGTGTAACCAGCACACCCACATTTCGCCTAACGTATTTCCATCCCATGATGTAATAGGTGGCGTGCCTATCGCCATACCGGGCGCAATTCTAGACTCGGAGCTGATTTCGAAATAGAAAAACTCAGTATCACTTTTACCCAACCCGGGGATCGAACTCGAGAGTTCAGCACAACAATTGTACCACGCACGCATTACAATTGCGTCACTGAGGCAGTCTGATTAGATAATATTCGTTATTTCGATGTTTTGACTTTACAATAAATATGTACCAAATTTCTTTGGCGTATTTAAAAGTTCCGATTCCGAAATTCTCCTTTTAGGCTTTACTCTTAAAAATTTTACTTGCAGTTGCGTAATCGCATTCTAAATTTATTTATCTTAGGTATTCTAAAACATAATATTATCTTAATTAGGTATACCAAAATACACTTAAAAGATACAAAAAACATAAAGGTCACACACAGAAAGCTACGACCTATGTTAAAATAAGCACGTCTATAAAAACACGACTTTTTATGTAGTCTTTAAGAACCAAATTTAATTTTTTAAACATCGAATGACTATTTGCGTATTACGTTTCAATAATAATATTGTTACAAAAATGGCGAGTTCGCGCCACTAAACGTCTTAGATGCCGACGTCAAAAGCCACAAATCGAGGTGAAAGTAATGCGGTAACTGCATGAATTATGTATGTTCTGGGCTCAAACCGATAGAATGCTAAATAACTTCCGAAAAAAAAACATATTTCACTTGTTAATTGAATTAATGTTATTATAATATTGATGTGTTGCAAGTTTCAACATGGCGTACAATATTTGAGTTTTTCAGTTCCGGCACATTTTTATTGATGCTGGGGCAGTGGGCGAGTAGCCGGCTGCGAAGCCTGATGCCGTGGGTTCGATTCCCGCACCGAGATAAATGTTTGTGTGACCCATAATTATTTGTGTCGGGTCTAGGTGTTGAGGGACCGCAAGTCCCTCGTCGTTTCTGATACCCACGATACAAGTTAACCTAGTGTGGGGGTCAGGACTATGTGTGTCACTGACAGTTAGATGTATTTATAATATTGATGTTTGCAAGTTACAATATGGCGGACAATAATTGAGTATTTCAGTCCCCGCACATTTTTATTGATACGTTTACATATTGAATTTTGTGATTAGTTCATTAAAGTTTATTAAAGATTCACGCCATTCTTCGCCCTGATGATATATGCAAGATTTAATACTTTCTCATTAATATCATTAATTATATTCAGACGGCAAATGTTCTGGACAGCTCAAGAATACAAAACACGTGAATAACTTTGAATATTGTAATTATCTAGGCATATTCATAAAAATCCCGAGCAGGTGTTCCATTTTGCGTGTTCATAGAAATAATAACATGGTTAATTAACACATTTGATTTTATTATCTTATGATTTTTAATTACTTCACGAAATTAACCAATGGTAGAACTCTGTGTAATGATAATCCGAATATTTGGTTTCGCGTTGACACTATCAACTCATTAGTGATGAAATAATTTTACATAAGTTTTAAATAAATAATAGGACGGTGAAAGAGATTGCTTCTAATATAAATAGCACCGGTGCCGAATTTAGGAAGATGAGTAACTATAAAAACGATCAACAAATACTTAATTAAATGTTATCTAAAATTACGAAGAAATTAAAACGAATAGAAAGAGGTATGCAAGGAACGTAGCAAGTGGAAATCCGTTGTCTCTGCCTACCCCTATGGGAAACAGGCGTGAGTCTATGTATGTATGTATGTATGTAAAACGAATTTTTAACAGAATAGCGTTTTTCAAATAATAACCTTACAGGTTATAAACGCTTTCTCTGTTATTTCTTTTTACCTTTCCTTTATTTCGACGTATGATTTCAACCATTTTTCTTAGAATATTGATTTACCGTGATTGAGACTAAATATCAAATATCAACCATCTTACAACATTACATCCTGAATTAAGTAAATAATATTTAGCGTACCACTTTGAATTTACTACAAAAAACATATTTTTAAACTTTTTCTTTCAATTACTAGGGGCGTTGCTCATGTTGATCCACAAAACATAAAATTAAAAAAAAAGTCCGACGAATATGAGATATATCTTACTTTCTTCCCCACATTATTCTGCATCGATTGGTATAAGTCTCAACCCCATACCCCCAGCGGTTTCGGAGGAGATAGCGTGACAAGCTTTTGGCAGCGGCGCGGCGGCGGCAGTTACTTTTTTTTAGAATAGAGAGATTTTTTATAATTATCTAGTACATGGAAGTAATAAAAATAAATTCGCAAGCGATTATCAGTGGAGAACAAATAGAGAACTTACCTTAGTGTTGAGCGTGTGAGTGGAGAAGAAGGAGCAGAGAAGAACGAATGCGGAGAGCCAGTGGGCCGATACATACGGCGACTCCATTATGTATCTGAAATAAAATAGAAAATATTAAATCAAATTATCCATTAAATGAGTAGAGCTAGCATTTCGTCGCAAATTCGTCTCTTTCGAGTAATTATGATGTCCGGTAATACGCCATGATATTAAATTCGGTTACCAAAATGACAATTTGATAAGAATAAATTATTAAAGCTATTAAACCAACATTAAATAAATAAATGTCTTCACACGATTTTTTAATGTTTGTTTTGAGTGCTTAGAGGTGAATTAATGATAATAAATAACATATTGAGCATAAAAATATTAAAACAAAGAATGTAATTGTGGGTTTCGTTTGCTATGTAATTATTTCTATAGAGTATAATGGTTTTAAATACTCTAGGTTTTTTGATTTTTTATCTGTTCGAGGCTTAATTAATCAGTGCAATGATTTATGCAGTACATTCGTCATTTGCATTTTTTTGTTTCGTTCATATTTATTATTTACACAGTAATAATAATACGTTACTGAAGTCGAAAATGATGAAATGTCCAAATATCTAGATCTGGCATACGAGTTTACTAACACGTGGGATGTGGACTCAGCAATCATTGTATCGATAGTCGCTTCCGCCCATGGGCTGGTGCCGAAGAGTCTCTAACAACATCTATAGAAGTTCTCAATTGGTGATTGGGTCAGGAGTCAGATGCAAAAGGTAGTATTGTTGGACACGGCACGCATTGTGAGGAGATTCCTCACTAACCTCACCGACGGTGGCTTGAGGCCTGGGCGTCGTCATCAGAGGATGTCGTTTTTTATATATATTTTTTCAAATGAGATAATATTTAAAAATGTAACAAAAACCTTAATAAAGAGTTCTGTACAGCAAAAAAAACTGAGCTAACTTATTGTACATATATTCGTGAATATTTAAGTAATTGTCTGTACGACAAGATGAGCAAGTCCCACGTTGACAATAAGTTTGCCTGTCCATAAATAATGGCAACACCACCCAAAACACTTGATTTGCAAATTTAACACCCCGAGACTCTCAAAATAGTAGTCATTTCACTTACACTTACATTTCATTTACAGTGCCTCGCACTGCTAATTGGTGACACGCTTACAAGGGATCAACCTAGCCTAGAGTGAAGTCGCCTCTAAGCTTTTTTATTACCCAGGTACATACGACCCGCATGATAGTAATCGGTCACCGCTGCCTAACTATATTAAATAATATTAATATAACAATGCTTTTTTCATAAGCGTCTACTGCCACGTCAAGGTAGATCATTTAATCATAATTTCCGACGAGAGTCGACTGAATACTTATACAAATAATTGTAATCGGCTACCATGAACTTATGAACAGAGTGATAACGGAGTGAAATATTTGTTAATTAAGTTGTGTAATTTTGTTAGGGTCTTGTTAGGGACATTTTTGAGATAAGAGGAGTGTGCATTTTAGTACTTTATAAAATGCTTAATAAATATGGAAAGTTTATTTATTTATGCAAATTTCTACCTTATTTAAAATAATAATTGTTCATATGAAGTTGATGTTTTAAAAATATATTATCGTAAGCATCTTAGAAATCCCTCTTGTATAGTTTATTTCCGTCCCATGATGTGATAAGGGGTTGGCACAAGTCCTCAGCACAACAGTCGTACCGCGACAACTACGCCACCGAGGCAATTATGCAGGTAATGCATAACTTGTAACGTATAACAAAAAAATAGCCATTATTTAGTTACAGACTTTCGTCTTACGGTTGCTCCAATAAATAAAACAAACATTTACGGTACTCAAAAACTTAACACAATGACAAGATAGTGTTAACAATTCCAAAAACGCAGCATAATATATATGAGTACAATACTAAACATTGATAACGAGATCTCGATTGGAGTGATAACGGGATGAGTACGTGACAGTGGTAGGTACCGTAGATGATCGCAAGATAAGGAGATAAGCATGCAAACTGGTCGAATGCATACGTGCATATCCTAACCAATCTTATAAATGTCAAAAGTGAGTTTGTTTGTTACGCTTTCACGCCTAAATTGCTGAACCGATTTTGATGAATTTTAGTATAGAGATAGATAAATAAATACACCCAACAATCACACACATAGTCCTGACCCCACACTAGGTTAACCTGTATCGTGGGTATCAGGAACTACGAGGGACTTGCGGTCCCACAACACCCAGACCCGAAACAAATATTTGTGGATCACACAAACATTTGTCTCAGTGCAGGAATCGAACCCACGGCCTCTCGCTTCGCAGCCGGCTACTCGCCTGCTGCGCCACGGAGGCTAAAATGGGATCCTGGAGACGATCATAGGCTACTTTTTATCCCAGTTATAGTCTACTTTTTATCCCGGAAAAGGCTGTTCACGTGGTCGGAGCTCGAACAAAAGCTAGTAGACATAATAATAAGATAAAGTCCAACTACGACTTGCAACACTATTGTGTTTCAAATCGTATGCAATTATAAACCTTATTACGTTAAATAAGGTTTATAATTGCATGGCATCTGCGAGTTGACATTGGGAATCTTACGAGGTTTTTCTTAGATTTATCTCTCTATTCTAAAAAAAAGTAACTGGCGCCGCCGCTGCCAAAAGCTTGTCACGCTATCTCCTCCGAAACCGCTGGGGGTATGGGGTCGAGAGCGATACCAATCGATGCAGAATAATGTGGGGAAGAAAGTAAGATATGTCTCATATTCGTCGGACTTTAAGTTATTTTTTTTTATGTTTTGTGGAAAAACATGGGCAAAGCCCCTAGTCAATTAAAATAAAATATTAAATTATTATTAGAAAATGTGGTTATCACTCAAAATACAGAAAGTTCCGATACCACAGTTTATTCTTGAGAAGTAAATTAAGATATTTTTATGGAAAACTAAATTATTTCTAAAAATTCTATTCGATTAATATTTTGCTTCAAGTTTTTTTTCTATACACTGTATTGTTTACGTAACCATAACTTGATTCTTTTCGCCAAACTCGGAGTTCAAAAATAGTCTTTTCATGAATTTTGATGTGCAGTATCGCCTTAATGAAAAAGCAGCGATAGCGGGAAGTGGTATGGAGTGTTGAGACGGAAGTTATGAGTTCAAAACCTGCCCCTTAGGACGCCACTTTTCCAAAAAAAAATACGCATACTTTAATAATTGTTAATTATCGCCAGCTTTAACGAAGAAATATATCGTGAGGAACCCTGGATGTATGAGAATTCTCCACATGAATTTCGGTTAGTAAAGTCTATGAACTCTTATTGACCTACCGTGGAGGCCTAAAGTCTTTCTGTAGTAGAGCAGTAGGACGGTATTTATAGAGGTCTGATTTATGTATGTGTTGATAAAACACGGACTCGTCAGAAGTGAGTGGGAATCGAACACACGACTTTCAGATTGATATTTGGTACAGTTCAATTTCCTTATTTGATTCCTATGTGTACAATTTGTTTATTAATTTATTCAAAAGGCATAATATAATTAAAATTTCTGTATGACTAATGCGATCTTAGCAAAAGTAGTTCTAACATGTAAAGATTGAGGTCCAAACTATATATATAGCACACTATACGGTTATTGCGTCAATAGCATAATGACAAATTCTCTTTTCGATTTCCTCGAAAACTGATCGTGGTTAATAAACAAACATATTAATTTTCTAATGACGCAGATCAACATCTCATTGCATAGATTAATTTACTAGCCGAAAATATTTAAACAAAACAAAGAAGCACCTTTATTTCTTAGAAATAACCAGTTTTAAAATTTATAATAAATTTACAAAGCTATATTAGCTTTTCAATTGGATGGCATTATAAATAAAGGACATATATTTTTTTAAATCAATCAACAAAATAATATCCAATTCACAAATCAATTATTCTTCCAAGAAATGACAGACGCAAACCAGAGACTAAACAAAAACATTTAATCAACACTGGCCAGCAACAAAAAGATAAATTAATAAAATGTTCGCTCATAGATTTTAAAAAAATTCTCCAGCCAGTGTTGCAAACAAAAAGGCACACGCGCGGGGTCGACGGACTGGCCAGTAAAGGACATTGTCATTTCTCCGAAGCGGACAGTACGGGACAAAATATTAAACGAACCTGAGGTCTGTGTCCTGTATTTCCGCATTCGGGACTCGTACAAGCTGATAATGTGTGAATAAAAATTCGCTCATTGAACCTGCTGTTGGCTTTGATGTGAATGTAAATTAGATTTTTGAAACCCCAATTTAGCGTTTTGTGGAAATTCAGCTCTCGACATAATTATTTTTTCTCGATGATACGTACCTTCTAAAGGTACTGAATTTATCCCATACATACGATACTTAAAATTGTTAACATTCATATATTCATAAGCTCATGCATCTCCGAAGACGTAGGCAGAGGTGCAACTTACCCACGAGTCGTCGTCCGATTATGTAAGTTGTTAATATTGTATTATTAAACACTCCATGTGTTTACTTTGTATGCAAGAAATAAAAAAAGGATGTTAAAGATTAGAGCATAGAACGCCACTAGCACAGTATAACATAACCTTATTCTGTCATACATACTACAAACAATTTAAAAATATATACGTGTCCCTGATACACTGCTGAACGCTTGTTACACTTACTTCATATTGTTTTTATCATAAAATGTCTTAAATATAATCGCGTAAGGTATTAGGTTTTTTCATTTATCATATTTCTACTGAGTTACAAGGCGAGAGGATTTAATTATATAAATTATGAAAGCTAAATCACTAGATCTGTGATCTGTGAAATGTACTCAGATTGAATTAAAACAAGGTGAATTAAAATTGTAACACCACCGGTTTGATGAATAATTAATATAACTCATTAATTGCTATTTCAATATACAGTTCTTTTCCACAATCGAAATTAATTTCATCTTTAATTTTATATATTACAGAACACAAATTACCGCATGAACTCATAAAGCATTTCACTCGGGAGTAATAACATAAAAAAAGATAAAACAAACTCTTAAATATCCTCGTAAATAAACTTTAAAATGAATGCACTTACTTAATAAATCAAATTAAGGTGGCTTACTAACTTATAAAATGGCATATCTCAAGACCTGTCAATTATATCAACAGAAATACCACCCGAGGGCCACCGCAAAGTAGTTGGGTTACCGTGCGTGTAAAAAGTCCAAAAATATTGTATAACTTTTAATACACGCAAACATGAGTGTTGCAATATAATGCCGTCTCGCGAATGGCTTTTTTAATTGTATTTTTTTCTTGTTGACCAGTTTTAAAACGGAATATTTATGTATACTTTTTTCACAAAACTTCTTTTTCAAACACGTGATTTTTTGGATGACGAACGCATTAAAAAAGAACACGTTCAAAAATATTTTATGAGGCACTGGCCAGTTACATAATGTTCGCGAAAACTGACAACTCGTTATGACACAAAAAGGACGAGATTAGTTAGCTTACCCTTATTTAAGCCAAATCGTTTATGCAAATAAGGAATTAAACAGAAAAAAGGATAAATAATTAACAAGTATTTGTCCTCAAATATTGAATTTAATTGATTTGATTTCAACGCAAAATATGGATAAAGTGATAGCTAATTCATTTACATTTGTCCTGGATATCCAACTGATTAATGCAACTGATATTTGGATAAGGAATGCAAAAATATTAAATGAATATGAGTCGTTTTCCATAACTGACGTAAAATAAAGAAACATTTTAAGATCTTTTATTTATTACATCATAACGAAGTTTGTGTTTGTCCTAAAAATGCTTTGTAATACTTAACATTTAAAACTTTCCGTGTATTCTTAATTTTTTTTTGTTTTTCAGGACTTAACAAACTTAACAACGATAGTAAGGGTAGAGGGCGGGTAACTACAGGTGCTTTTACCCTATGATCGTAGAAACTCGTAGCACGTTATACATATAAAAGTGTTAAGGTGCGTTACGTGCTTATGTATATTTGACATTGGGTTAAAGAATATCATTTAAAGCTAATGCGATCCACAAATATTTGTTTCGGGTCTGGGTGTTGGGGGACCGCAAGTCCTTCGTAGTACCTGATACCCACGATACAGGTTTACCTAGTGTGGGGTCAGGACTATGTGTGTGACTGTTGGGTGTATATTAAAAATATATATATATTGAAATAAAACTAGTTTATACGGATTTTATCGCGGTTTAATTTTTATTTTAGTCTCGACGTTTCGAAGGCTTTTCAGCCTTCGTGGTCACGGGAGAGACTGAGGTGTAGGTCGCCCCGGAAAGTTAATGTTACAATGGCTACCTTCATTTTAAAACGTCGTATATATATATATATATATATATATATATATATATATTAATTTCAAGAAGTTAAGTTCCTGTGGCATAAGGTCCTAGCCTGGACAATTTATTTTGTGTGTACCTATTGTAAAACTGCCTCGTTGGCGCAGTTGTAATTAATGCATACGCGTTACGACTGAGGCTGACGCTGAGGTCTCGGTTCGATCCCGGGTAAAAAAGTGATATTGGGTTTTTCTATTACGAAAAGCTCAATATCAGCACGGAGTCTGGAACTGTGCCCGGTATGTCGATAGGTGGCGAGCCTATCATAAATGCCTCGGCGAAATGTAGGTCTACTGGTTACACCTCTGTCTACCTCTTTGGGGATTAGAGGCGTGCGTGTATGTATGTATGTAAAACGATTTATATATTATTCTTGTTAGACCGCCTAAAATTAATTTACTAACTAAACGTGATCCTTTCACGAAACTTTGTCATGAAACCAGTGTTAAATGAAATAGAAATAAACTGCACCACAGCCCGCACATAACTTACAAAACAATGGATGTAAACGGGACCGAAGTGACTTTTAAACTAAAACTTCACGACTGAGGTTTACGACCGAACACCATTGTTCGTATATTACGAAACAAAAGTTAGTGCTTCGAGACCTTAGAATTTGAACACTAATTCATGCAAATGTTTCCAATCGCCGCAGAGCCAAATGTTTTCGACAGCTGTGAGATCTTTGTTAATCATCTTTTTTACTTTCTACAGACAATTTTACATTTTATTTTTTAAGCTTAAAAAACGTAGATCGATTCAAAAATGACAATGACATTGTATTCTTTTTATGTAGCGTTATGTAGGCTTAGACCCGTATTCATAAGTAAGCTCTACCAAGTGTTCAATTCTGTGTACATGATTGGCCTGTTTTGATTTAGCGCCAAAAACTAACCAATGACGTTTAGAGAAACCGTCACTATGCATTCGCGCTCACTATGAGGTCTCATAGTAACGTTTATGAATACGGGGGTTAGTGCTAGGGTTTGCTTCCCGATCTTGAGCATCCTCCGTAGGAAGAGCATACTAAGTAACATGGAACCGGACTGCACTAGTCACCCCGAGACATAAGATATTAAGTCTCATAATGCCTAGTAATTTCACTGGCTTCGGTGTCCTTCAAAATGTTTACTTGGAGATTAAAAAGTAGGATCTTAATCAAATATATTGCCGGTCGAACTTTGGTACAAAATTATTTTAACGTATAAATACATCGATGACACGTTTGCTGTACCAATTACGGAAACAATATGTAAATATCACTTATCAGTGCTATTTATTTTATTAAACTTAATTAATAGATTAGCCTTGACGCTAGAATTAAAGATGGACAAGATCGTGCGCGACCGTCCTGCGGGGTACAAGACGTTGGGGGGGGCGAGGTTCTCTAGATATTAGCGGGGGCGGTTTGTGCAGCGGGGAAGGGAAAATTAAATATATTGAACGGTTGCATTTGTTTCCCTTCCCCGCTGCACAAACCACCCCCGCTAATATCTAGAGAACCTCGCCCCCCCCCCCCCCCCCAACGTCTTGTACCCCGCAGGACGGTCGCGCACGATCTTGTCCATCTATAAACATGTTGATTTTGATTTACTATTTGTTGGGACATAATTCGCGGTTTCACTTTTGGTTGGTATTTTTTTTATTATACTAGTTCTTACGCAACGCGATGACATTCTATGGTTTTTTTTTACAAAATATTTATGTGTTAACAAACGATAAAATTTTAAAATGCATACATTTTATGTTATTTTTATTTCGCCGTAAATGGTTAATGGTTGGAATAATCAAAGATAGTATTTGATGAAATCGTTTCTACAGATAAGATGCTTATGTATATTTTTACGTATAAACATAAGAATTTTGCTTTTAATTACGATTAGGTGCGTAATAAAAATCAGATGAATATATTTTTTTAATATAATATTGTTACACAGCCTCCATGGGCGAGTAGCCGTTTGCGAAGCGAGAGGCCGTGGGTTCGATTCCCACACCGATACAAACGTTTGTCTAATCAACAATTATTATTTGTTTCGGGTCTGGGTGTTGTGAGACCGCAAGTCCCTCGTAGTTCCCGATACCCACGATAAAGGTTAATCTAGTGTGGGGTCCGGGACTATGTGTGTGACTGTTGGGTGTATTTTATTTAACGCTTACACATTCTTTTATTTGTTTTTTTTTTATTTAATTAATGTGTATTTACTGTTAGTCGGATAAAAATAACATTTTAGGCCCTGACCGATGATCCTAAATCTAGTTTAACCCACGTATGCAAATTTGACATAAGTAAATAAGTTTAATGGTAAATTTCGATTAAAGACCGTCCTGCGAGTCGGCTTTTGATACAAACAAAACAAAATTTATAATTTTAAATCGTAATAATGTTAGAAACAGGACAGGTTATGTAAATATGGTGTAAGTGGGACCATCAACATCCTAGGCCCAAAGCCAAGCTCAAAGTTGATTTTGAACGTTCACTAATTTTTGTTGCGTGTAGAGTGTTACGTGTGAGTCACCTTTGCATGTGTAAGTAAGTGGAGCCGTATTTTTGGGAGATTCATAATATGAGAGTTATCGTTCTAGTTATATTATTTCGGTGATTTTAACCGACTTCATTATATAATAATCTTGTCATTTAAAAATCATAAACAAAAGAGACTGCTGTGCATATTACAAAACGAGTCTTGCGAGCGTGCGAACAAGCCGCAATGTTACAAAACCATGAATGACCGATTTTGCGAAACGATCTATTTTTGACTGTCTCGGTGGCGCAGTTGTAATGCGTTCGCGGTATACTGCTGTGCTGAGGTCTCGGGTTAAATCCCCAGGTCAGGTAAAAGTGATATTGGATTTTTCTATTACGAAATGTCAGTATCAGCCTGGAGTCTGGAATTGTGCCCGGTATGGCGAAGGGCTCGCCCCCTATCACGTCATGCGACGGAGTTACACTTTGCGAAGTACTGGTTACACCTCTGCCTACCCCTTCGAGGATTACAGGCGTGTGGCCGTATGTATTTAATAGGTAGATATGAAAAGCAAGGGGATTACAGGCGTGAGTGCGAATGTATGTATGTATTTAATAGGTAGGTATATGAAAAGCAATTATGAGTTAAGGTTACTTACCTTATCATTATTTATTCAGTAAATATATCAATATCATTATTACGTAGGTAGGCTTTTAGCACAACATTGTAAGCTTGCGTATAACTTATTGTCTGCTTGGTTAAATGACTCACGACTTTGTGACTCATCAGACAACTGACAGTCTTATACAGTTAATTGGAGCCTGCGATAAGACACGTTTGGCGGCATGCACGCTGTATTCGGCAATAAAAACAGAATTTGTCCGTATGACGGTTATTTAAATGTGGTAACATTTTACGACCGCCGGATGAAGAAGACTGGTTAAAAAAATTGCATGATATAATGACTACACGAAATGTAAGTACATTGGCTTAACGAAGAGACAGATGACTTGCGTCGACTTTATCTAAAAGTGCAAGATTTATTGCCTCTCTTTTAAAGAGAGATTTATTTACTGAAATTGAGCATATTTAAGATGACGTCCGACTACGATTTGAAACACAATAGAATAAGATTCATAATTGCGTAGCATCTGCGAATGACGATGGAAATTTTGGAGGTTTTCTTAGTTTAGTCTCTTCTTCCACCTGCCATTATCCCACTTGCAGTGGGGTTGGTACACATGCTTTTTAATACATGTTACAGAATGATTTGGCTTGTAGTTTTTACGATCGACCGCCTGCCCGATGCCAACCCCTCTGGAGAGAATTCTTAGATTTATCAATTAGAATATAAATAAATGTAGTATTTGACAGTTAATTTTTATAGCTAAATTCTATATCTTACAAAATCTGAAAAAGTACAGAGCAGTAAAGAGGTCTCGGGTTCGATCCCCGGGTCGGGTAAAAGTAATATTGGGTTTTTCTATCATCACATCTTGGAATGGAAATAAGCCCGGCGAAATATGGGTGTACTAGTTACGCCTCTGGATACCCCTTCGGGTATTACAGGCGTAAGTGCGTGTGTATATTTCAATGCAAAATAAAAACATAAATTGTTTACAGTTATACACATAAAAAGCATTTTTTTACAATACCACAATATCCCGTTGTTACATTACATAATTTTTTTTACATTAAGAATATTATTTATTAACAAAAACCCCAGAGGACAGAGTTCAAGTTTTTTATTGACTTTTGTACAACAAGGATCAATGAAAAAGTAAATCGTGGACGCCATAACGGACTTCAAAGAAACTGAGTATCAGTGTTGCCAGATGTTTTTTGCCATTGCGGATATTTTACATAAAAAATAAAAACTCAAATTCAGAACCTGATCCTTTTATTTTTATACTGACACTACAAAATGAATACACTGTGTGGTGTTAAAAACACTACAATTCAATTAAAATGTCAACCGTCAATTCTAGCATTAAATATATATATTTTTTTAATAGTATAGGCCGGCAAACGAGCAAATGGGTCAAAATAATCATGGGCGAGTTGCCGACCTTAATGGAAAGGGATCAGTTAGGGATTGGGAAGGGGAGGGGAATTTGGGCCTCCGGATATCACACTCACCGTACGAAACGCAGCAGCAAGCTGCTACTTTACGCCGGTTTTCTGTGAGACAGTGGTAACGACCCGGACGAGCCGGCCCATTCATGCTGTAGATAGAACTGTCTACAGCGTGGCTCTATCACAACTAGACTTGCTCTATACCCAGTTGATATAAACATAGGAGACAATAAACAATCCAAAATCACTATAACCAATTATTCAAATTAATGAATAACAGCCAATTAAACGGTTAAACCAATCAAGTCCATTAAATCGTTAAATACAACTGGCTGTACGAAAACAAAGAGAATATCGACGTCACATAACCGGTTGGTGCAAGCGTGATTGCGGATCTCGAACGACTTGTACGCGATTGCGACGCAATATTGTATACATATACGCACTCACGCCCGTAATCCCCGAAGGGGTAGGCAGAGGTGTAACCAGTACACCCACATTTCGCCGAGGGTATTTCCGTCCCATGATATGGCAGGGGGCGAGCCTATCACCATACCGGGCCTATTCCAAGCCCAGACAATTCATGTCATTTTTCGAATTGACAATTATATTGTTATAGTTCGACCTAGGTATTGAACCAAGGACCTCACGGTTCTTAGCACTAGTACGCTGCCACTAGACCAAACAAATGATTTTACAGTAAACATTTTGAAACTTTTATAAATTTTAATATTATACTAAAATATTTTGTCGTCATTACTTATTATCATTAATTAGTACATGCGAGCTCTTGGCGCCGAATACATTATGAATTTAATTCACAATGTACTCCATACATTTCCGTATCCGCGTGCTAAAACATTTTCGCGAATAAAAATAACCAAACGTATAATTATAAATAATAAATCATTTACGTGTGTATGATAATTTTTACAGAAATAACTAGGAGTCAATCGTTCAAGGGCACTTTGATGTATATCCGAGAATATAAATTTGTGAAGTCAAAACAATAATGATAGATAGGTACACGGAGACCGTCTGTGGGTTTTCCGCTAACAATAATTCAATTAAAATCCAATTTATAAATTAAAATACGATTAAAATCAATTTCATTCAATAAAATAGTTTTAATTAAAAAATATAATTCTGTAATCAATCGGGTATTAATAATTCGATCGACGGTTAATTTACATATATCTGTAATTTACCCAATTAAAATCCAATTAATAAATTAAAATTCAATTTATAAACTAAAATACTTTTCGTACAAAATTTAAAAGGTCTACTCTAGGTCCAGTACTAAGGGAGGAAGTTTGGGCTAAGTGTACCCTGGTGACCCACTGGCGATAATTTACCAATAATTTTTGTTATTATGTCATTTATTTAAATTATAAAAACACGTTTGAAATGTAAAATGTTAGATAATTTGATGTATGTTTAGAATATAATAGAATAAATATTTGGTCGATTTGGTAAAATAATGTTTATGTTGTTACGAAATATCTAAGGCCTTTGTCGCGACCTTCCGTTGTTCTATTAAATATGTTCCAATTGTATTCCAATAGCAATGGCTTTCCGCCGTGACGTCGTCTTAGCTTAGTAACTGGCTCAATAATTATCTTACTCTGTGCTAACTTTAATAGACTTTGTAATAGCTAGTTGCCGCACGCAGAGACATCAATTAACTTTTGTTAAGTCATTAAAATTCGATTATTTCCATACTCAGCACCAAATAATGCTTTATGCTCCGTCACTGTGACATTATACTGTTCTTAAAAGTTTTAAGTAAAATCCGAAAGTGTTTTTTATGGGACAGGCCGGCAAATGAGCAAGTGGGTTACCTGATGCTAAATGATCTCCACCGCCCATGTGGCGTACACAATACGAAAAGAATCATGGGCGCATTGCCAAGCTTAAAGGATAGGGATAATTAAGGGATTGAAAAGGGGAGGAGGATTTGGGACTCTGGATATCTCACTTACCGTACGAAACGCAGCAGCAAGCGGCTACTTTACGCCGGTTTTCTGTGAGATAGTGGTAACGATCCGGACGAGTCATTCATTCATCCATTCATTCATGATGTAGACAAAACTGTCTACCGCGTGGCTCTACCACTCTTATTTCCCTACTTAACACCAGATAATGATTTATGCTCTGAAAGTGTTTCTATCAGCATTTTATTTCGAAGGGTTATAAATAAATAAATTAACACGAGAATATTTCGGAACATTTCGACGCTTAAGTGATATCAAAGGGACATAAACACGCACAGCTATACAGATTCTTATACTTTCATTTGAATTTACGACCGGTACACAGCAGAACAATGTGATTTTTGATACATGCTGCGTTCGGTCTTGCGTGCAACGGAACGGTTGAATGGAACCAACATGGCGGAGGTTGCTTTTATTTTTGTTGATAAACGAAACTGAAAAGTAAAGTATTGCATAACAAATATCTTCTTTAGATGAATCCGATAATATTAATTATGTAGAAGAATTATAAGGTATGAGAGAGGCCGTCTGGGTTCATAGGTTCATTGTCTTTTTCTGCTGTCAAGCAGTAGTGTGTAAGCAGTGTTGTGCTTCGCTTTGAAGGACATTGAATCCAGTGAAATTACTGGGCATTATGAGACTTAACACCTTATGTCTCGGGGTGACGAGCGCAGACCAGTGTCATGCAGTGCTTTGTTATTTAAAGTTCTGTGTGGCGTTGCTTCTGTTTATGAGCAAGCGTGGCGCTTACCATCGGGCGAGCGACCTGCTTGAAGCTAATAAAAAAACTAAGAACACTTTCACACACGTCATTCAGACTAAATGTAAAGAAAGTAAATACTATATATTGTTAAGGATTCATCACACGAATAGGAGGTTTTCACATGTACCGAGTAGCGACATGTTAAATTATTATATATTCCGATTGCCGCAAGAATTGTGATATGAATCCGAATGTAAGTTCGCTTTCTTCTTACCCAATCTATGAAAGTCGGTTAAATGGATTAAAGATGCGTTTCAGAGCGAGGCGGAAATAATTACTGTTTGTTAAAGGTATTTAGCAATACAAATAATCTTTGTTTCTTTTCTTTCAGCTGCCCCACTCGCTGTGGGGTCGGAGCAACATACTTTTTAACACATGTAAGATTGGCTTGTAGTTTTTACGACTGCCCACCTGCCTGACGTCAACCCCTCTAGGAAGAAAACATGCAGACCCGAGACATATATTTGTGGATTACACTAAATCGACGCGGGAATCGAACCCGCATCCACTCCTTCACAGCCGGCTACTCGCTAACTGTGCCACGGAGGCTGTCTATTGTATACGACTAATTTAATTCAATAAATTATTTCTTTCCATCTTTAGTTATAAAAAAGTATTATTTTATCAATAACTAATTCCAATTAATAATTTAGACTTTCAATTTGTTCAGCATCAGTAAAATTTCGTAAGGCCCGTATTACTGAACGATACTCAAGTGAGCTCTTTGCTAAGTGTCAATTTCTGTACACGTGATTGGTCTATTATTGGCGCCAAACAAAAACGGTCCAATCACGTGTACAGACACGTGACATTTGGTCGTCACAAAACACCAAGATGAATGGCATATCTTATGGCAGAGGAGCATTAAACAATTTCTTTTAAACCAGAGTACTAAAAGGGAAATCGACCACACCTAACAATCTTATTGCATGACTGCGTGTTCTTAACTATACATTTAACTCACGAAGATACACTTTTACTAACTTAACCTTTATTTCCGCAGGGCGTATAATCGTATACTAAGATTTAAATAAAAAAATACTATTAACTAATTACTGCCTCAGTGGCGTAGTTGTAATGCGTGTGCGGTACGACTGATGTGTTGAAGCCTCGAGTTCGATCTACTGATCAGGTAAAATGATATTGGGTTTTTCTATAACGAAAATCGGCCCGTAGTCTGGAATTGTGGCGATAGGCTTGCCCACTGTCACATCATAAGACAGAAATTAACTCGTGGAAATGTGGCTGTACGTCTCTGCCTCCCCTTCGGGATTACAAGCGTGAGTGTGCATGTATAATGTATATGTTATGTATATATTAATCATTTATCAATTTATTTCGACATATCAATACTAATGAACGTCAAAATATTTATTGAAATTGAAAATACGGTAATCCCAAACGTAATTCAAAAAGTCCATCGAACTCGCACGAAGCACTATTCAGAGCTAATCAAGACACAATCGACAGATACAGATATATTGAAATGTTATAAAAAATCGATCAAGCCTTATTAAAAACTCATAACTTAGGTTTTTGCGCGTCTCATGACGGGACATGTTTTTCTCATACACCTGTATTTAATATCATGACAATAATGCTTATAAAAACTGGCTTTTGTTTGGGGAAACTCACTCGTATGTTGAACAACACTAGTGATTTTGTAATTAGGATTAAAATGTGTCTATGGACAGTTATTCCTTTAGTATTTCGAGTACACTTCTATAAAAAGTTGTAAAAACTCGCAATGAGAATAAGAATTTGCAATGTTATTTATTTATAACTGAGTTTAGATGACGTATATTTTTAAATATCTTATTAAATACAATCGCCTCATTAGTCTAGTGGCAACGTACTAGGGTGGAGAACCGTGTAGTCCAATTTCGAGATCGGGAAAACACAATTTGCGTTTGAGATTTCGATTCGAAATATCACACATGAATTATCGGGATTGGAGTTTGTGCCCGATATGGCGATAGGCTCGCCCCCTATCACATCATGAGATGCAAATAAGTTCAGCAAAACGTAGTTGCAGCACTAGTTGCTCCTCTGCTTACTCCTACTCGGGAACAAAGGCGTATGCTTATGTGTAACGCTATAATAAAAAATATAGCAATCACGCCCGGCACTTATCCAGGGCCATAGATATAACTTATTTAAACGTCGATCTGTATAGCAACCAATGATGTCAATTTGTACAACGAAGTCATCGCGGTGTGTATAGATTTAATAGTGCTCGTTAGCGCTTTGCAAATTGCACTAAACGTTGGGCCGACACGGGACGGAAGACCACATACTAAGTATTTATACTATCCCTAGTTCATTTCCACAACTAATGGCCGTTTCCTATATTCTATTTAAGGATAGATTTGCTTATTATCAATAGTGTTTTAACACATCTTCCATACAAAATGTGACAAAATTTTACTATCAGTAAGCAAATCTGTCGATAGACAGAATATTGGGAACAGCCATAAAACAATATTTACAAATCTTTATCATACGATGCAGTGGTAAAAATAATAATATGGCTCAATAAAGTCAAAATGGAGTCAAGTTCAAACAAAAAGACAATTTTAAAGCGTCACTTTGTCGTGCCAGAATAAAAAAGTAATATTTAAATAAAATCTAGACTAATATTATAAATGCGAAAGTAACTCTGTATCTCTGTATGTTTTCACAGTAAACGACTGAACGGATTTTAATGAAATTTGTTAAGGAGATAGGTTATATCCTAGGGAACGTTAGAGGGTATTTTTCATCCCGGAGAGACATTCACGCGGGCGGAGTCGCGGGCATAAGTTTCTACTAGATAACTAAACCATACCTCACTCATCAACTAAACAGCACCAATCGTCGATAAATTCAGGAGCTTACCTGTAAAACAAAACATATCATTAAACAGTGTCGTTGACCCCCAAACACACTTAAAATACACACATTACATAATAACATACACAAGACATCATGAAATCGTTGATTTTAACTACTAATTGCTTCGACAAATATTTCTACATAGACGTTTAGCGCCTTTTTACTCCGATGAGTTTTTACATAACTATTGACTACAGGATCGTAGTACAAAACATCGAAATAAGATGTCAAGAAACGTAACTCCAGCAAAAAAATTAGCCCACACAAACTCTATGCAAGGGGGCGGGGGCTAAAAAAGTCTGTGCAGCTCGTTCATTCATCAATTCATAAAAAATGATTCATGACCTCTAGTTGACACTTAATACGTCTAATTTTTTGCGCGGTGCAGAACGTCGTATCTCGATTTAGAAATTGAATATTTAGAAATTAACTTTTATGGCATAAAGTTGATTTTGAACGTTTATTAATTTTTGTTGCGTGTATGAGTGTTACCTTTGCTAACTCCATACATATTTCCCACTATCTATCGAAAAAACTCTCACTAGACACATAATAGTCTCAACATTAATTGCATTAATTAAAAATATACTTAACTTCTTTTTTATAAAATACAATCTATTTTGCGTCATTCCTAATTTGAAAACAAATTATGCAAACATTCTTTGTTTAGCAAATAAAATGTTTGACCATTTGTTCTAAAACATCCCACGCAGGATTCCGAAGAAGTGTTTTACGATTCTCACATCCTGGTTTAATGTGGGCCCAGACCGTGTTAAATATATCGCATTCATTGATATCAGTAGTGGCACATTATGGGCACATTTTAAAAGCTGTTAAAACTTTTTTATATTCAATTTTGGACGAAAATGAGTCACTTCAGTTAAATGACCAAATAAAAATATGGTTGGACATATGGTTGTAAATTAGCAAACGACAGAATTTAGAGATCATTAGAATATTCTGTCTTGTGAGGAAAAGCAATCATATGAGTTCGACACCAAAAAGTTACAAAAAATTTAAATATTTAATAATAATATGGAGAATTTGCTTAATTATGGCTTTGCATATCCATGCATATAGTCAATGACAATTATATAATATATTTTCAACTATTCCCAAGAACGTTGAAACACCGGTGTGCCTGATTTCAAAGTCTTGATGTAGTTTTGGTGTTAATTCCTTCAAGTACGATGCTTCATAGACGATTTTCTCCAAGCGGATTGAAAATCACCTAAATTCATAAATTTCAATGATTCCATACACATTCATCAGTCACAGTTCATCACAGTAAATGTTTATTGCCCAAATCCACACCACTTTTATACAACCAACACAACTTTAAACTACCTGTAATAGTTTCGGAATTAATTAAAATAAAAAAACAACCGCACTGTCACAATTCCCGCCAAAATTCCAATTATCATTTATAAAGTTTTGGGCCCTCACTTATATAAATATAGTCCGTGACTTAATTAAAACCACTTATTTAAAACGTTTATGCGTAAAGAAGTAATTACCTTCATTGAACTTAGTTATATCTTGATAACGAATTTTAATGCAACCCGCTTTTTACATTAAACATGCAACTGTTGTGTTTCGATTAAAAGGACATTGAAGTCAGTTCAATGACTGGGCATTATGGGACTTAACATCTTAAGTCTCAGGATGATGTGCGCAGTCCAGTGCCATGCAGTGTTTATGTGCAGGCGAGCGACCTGATCGTCTCGTCATCGAGCTATATAAATAGACTTATGTTATCACTAATATGTACTAATCTGAGTATCACGATACAACACACAAACGGATAAAAAATTCATTATAGGCCCACTCGGCCCCCTAGCTTTGTCGGTCAAAGCCGTTGCCACAATGACTTGAGAATAGAAAAAAATAAAAAACATGCGACACGCATTCGGATACATAGACGACAATGAGTTAATGAATATTATTATATTGTGTAATCGATTGTTGGTGTGATAAAGATGATCAAATTTTAAATATAGGGTAAAGGCTCTATGATTTGGCGTTTAGTAGCCACTACCTATTCTAAGTAGCCACTTAGAATAGGTATTTTCTAGCTTTCCAGACTATTCTAGCTAAACACAACTTAAAAAAATAACACTGAAAAGTAAAAAAAAAACTTTAGTTTTCTTTGGAGTCAGTGCCTGTGCAGCTGCCTGTCTAATTAAATTGTATGAAATTTGGCACACTGGTAGACCATGCCATGTATTAGGATATAGGCTACTTTTATCCCGGAAAGCCGTTCACACGGGCAGAGCCGCGAGAAAATGCTGGTATTATATAAATCTTATAATGAAATAGCATCCAAATATGCCTACTGTATAAAACCTCTAAATGAACCAGAAACGTGACATTATAATCGATTATAGATTTTCTATTTCGCAGTTTTCGACTTTCGTAAATTAGAGTAGATTAGAAAGCGAATGTAAACTAATGCCACGCTAATTCACTTGTTTTGTTGAGCAACCGCCATATTCGATTTATAATGCGTATTTAAATCGTTTGTTTTGACTGCCTCGGTGGCGCAGTTGTAATGCATACGCGTTACGATTGAGGCTAACGCTGAGGTCTCGGGTTCGATCCCCGGGTCGGGTAAAGTGGTGGGTTTTTCTATTACGAAATGCTCAATATCAGCCCGGAGTCTGGGATTTGTGCCCGGTATGGCGATAAGCTCGCCCCCTATCACATAAGGGACGGAGATACGCTTGGCGAAATGTGGGTGTACTGGTCACACCTGTGCCTACCTCTTCGGGGATTACAGGCGTGAGTGCGTATGTATGTATGTATTAAATCTTTGAGTTAAAACAAACTGATAACTTTTAAAGGCCATGTTATTTTTAGATCTAGTTACGATCTTACAAAAAAAAGGCACATCACGAGTACCACAACCGACGGAAATGTATGAGAAGATGTATGCATGTGGAAGAGGCATTAGGCGTTTTCAAGTTTCTTGTAGGTTTTAGTTTCTGTCAAAAAGTTTATATCTATTTTTAGTAAGGATCTAAAAAGCAAAGTGTGACAGCACCGAAAGAAATTTCATTTAAATGTTAATTATCACTTTAAAGTTTAAATCATCCATGGCTATCTAATTTAGAATAATTAAATTAAGTCTTGTAACAGCAACATAGATGCCTGAGATAGCAGTGATAGTTCAGGTGGGAGTGGTATGGACTGTCGAGACGAAAGTCGCAGGTTCGAAACCAGCCCTAAGACCATACACCTCTGACTTTTCTAAGTGACGTGTATATTAAATTGTTAATTATGCCATGCTTTAACGGTGAAGGAAACATCGTGAAGAAACCTACTACCTAAACCTACCGACATACCTGAAAAGTTCTCCATAAGAATTTCGAAGGTATGTGAAGTCTGCCAATCCGCATTAGGCCAGCGTGGTGGACTACGGCTAACCCCTCTCATTCAGTAGAGGAGGCCCGTGCCCAGCAGTGGGACATGTATAATACAGAGCTAGTATTATTATTATTATTATTAAACAGCTACATAAACTCATAAACCGTTTTCTACAATTGTTATACGTGTACAGTAGTCAGTAACCAATATGAGAGAAACCACACATCATGTTGCCCAATAGAATGTAATTACATGACAAACAATGAGTTTTGTAACGTGCCGCAGTCACACGATCTTGACTATTGTTGGGCCGATAGAATGACGCTAGACGACGCGACTTAATATGATATTTTTACCCAAGTGCCGAATAAAAATTATATTTTCTGGATTAGTCTTAAATACAGTATACGCTTCGGTGATCTTCATATATTTCAAAATGCGAACTTGTGACGATGATATAATAAAGACCATATACAACATAAGATTATGTGATGTTTTTACTCTGAAATAACCTACCAGGCGCGGATAACCAGAAATTATTTGAATATTAAAAATACTCGTCAAAAAAGATGATTCCATCATATATTAATCGTAGTCTATGATCAATGCTTACTTTAGTTGATAATGTCTCTATTCAAAAAAAAGTAACTGGCGCCGCCGCTGCCGCTGCCAAAAGCTTGTCACGCTATCTCCTCCGAAACCGCTGAGGGTATGGGGTCAACCTCATACCCCCAGCCCCCCGATACCAATCGATGCAGAATAATGTGGGGAAGAAAGTAAGATATGTCTCATATTCGTCGGACTTTTTATTTTATGTTTTGTGGAAAAACATGGGCAAAGCCCCTAGTAATAATAAAATAATATATTATGTTATTAATAAATCAATAACAAATTAATGAATTAATAACAATTATAATTAATTAATTAATCAATAACAAACTAATTCAATGTTCTGTTTATCCAATTAAAATCGAATAAGCCCCAAACGACAATGCAAATAACAGCATATAAAAATGCTGCCATTAACTTAATGCAAAACGCACTATAGCATCATTTTAGTTGCCGTGCTCAAAACAAACGAAACTTTACATCAACGGTTGCTACAACGTACATAATTCACCGAAAAACATTAGTTTAAAGATCACTTACATTTAAGAGCCTATTAAACTATTTACTATAATTGAAAATGGTGAGCTTATTATATGGCAATCAATATACAGTATTTTGAGTAATAAAAATCACTGCCGCATCAGTTTTGACTACAGCATAAATGGGCTGGTTCGACTGGGTCATTACCATTGTTTCGCAGAAAACCTACGGTAAATGAGATATCCGGAGGTTCAAATCCCTTTCCCATTTCCAACCCCTAATCATCCCTTTCTTTTAAGGTCGGCAACGCGTCCATGATTCTTAAGGTATTTGGGATGTTTATGGACATTGGAAATTACTTATCATCAGGGGACTCACTTGCTCGTAAAAAATGTCTGAAAAATCTGAAGAAATATTTGTGTGAGTCACTTTTAAAAAAGAATATGCATTGAGAAGGGGGATTTAGTTCAGTATATCTTAAATAGCTTAACAAAGATACATTACCTACTTACTGAATCCGAGATCATCCGATATCATCAAAATCATTGGAGTCTTCCAACAATTACGATTTATGTAACACGACTCACGCACAATCGCAATTAAACTAAAGTATATTTTAAAAACAAGTATTTCAAGTGCTAAAATTACTTAATAAACTTTGGGTGTGTTTTGGGATACTTTTAGAACTGACCTAGTGACATTAACTGCTGTACATTTAAATGATTTGAGTTCTAGGTCAGAATATTTGGGTTATGTTATGATTTGCAGATGAAATATTAATGCAAACATTATTCAATAATACTTTAAGTTGTATAATGAATAATATAGCGGCCAATGGTCTTCCTAGTGCTAGTGTCAAATATAGATGAATTCTGCCAAAGGCCTGGATAACATCAAGCATAAGAAGAAGTTTACTTTCCTTTAAGGTGAGTACGCATTTAATGATATCGGTATCATCCGGCGGTGGAGATCATGAACCATCAGGTGACTCACTAGCTTGATTGCTGTCTTCTGTTATGATAAAGATGTATGAAGTAATAAAGCTGATCTAGTAGTGACAAATCATAATACAAGATGTATATATTGTAAGATTGATTATCCAAATATACTTAGTAAATTTCGCACAGCACCATAATGTTTCAATTGTAAATACTACAATCGAAAAGTGGCTTTAAAATAGATTGATAAATCTGATCGAAAATTACTTTTACATAAACGATACTTGTAAATTTAATGGTTACCAAAAAAATTAAAATCAAAACGACAAAAAACAGAAATAAACATTGAGAGCACGCACCTGGGAAAATATTTTTATGTAATCCATTACAAAATCAGTAATAAATCGTGGGCGGATACTAGTTTTAAACTTCTGAATTGATTTAGATCTATCTGAGCTCTAGGCTAAACTTAAGTAATGTATAAACACTATTAAAGTTTAATCTAGACACGATACCTGTTTTGATTCCATTCCCAGAACTTGTGAAGGCAAATTAGTAACATTATCGTTAAATATAATGAACTCAAGTATATTAATTTACCATTCGTATAATGTACTCGTCCATTTAACTCAATTCTTCTATCATATTTCTGTAGATTAATGCAAATAAAATTTAATTGTATCGGTATCTTATAATCTCTTTAATATTATTGTAAAAAATAAAGTAAATTATTACAAAAACTTTGTCAAAAACAGTTAAAACGTTCTCAATGTTGTCACATTTTGACATCGAGAGGACAAAGACTATTGAATCGAATATGGTTATGATAAAGAGATAGTTATTCGATCTGATATATCTATGAATATTTTAAGTGGAGTGCGCAATGTGTGCAAGGTACAGCAAGATTTACATAAGCTAAAGGCTATTTTTTTTGGTTAAACAGTTTAATCTAGATATTTACTGATTATACTATTTATTTATTTTTGAACATTACTGCTAACAGATCTACATCCAAGCGCAACATTGAACACAGTAAAAATAATTATTTTAATCGTACCTACGGCAATTTGTGCCTAACTAAGCTGGTAATGCAGCTGGTACTGCAGCTGGTAATGCTGCTGGCAATGTTCAATTATATGCTGCTGGTAGTATTCAAATCTTTCTTCTAATATTTTAAATCACGATACTCTCGCCTCTCTCTTCGATCACTCTTATGTCATGACTGAGTATCGTCAATAGGAGTCACTACTCTTCAGACGTTTTTGTCTTTCCATACGTCTCTATCTCCTGTTCCAGAAACATGATAAGATAGATTGAAAATACCTATACTTCCAGTTGGTCTCGTATCTGATCAGACCATCTCTTGGGAAATCTGCCTCTAGGTCTTCTTCCTTCAGTTTTTACAACGACACGAATCATAATTCAAAGTGTTATTCAAATACAACATTACCCAGAATGTTATTTTAATCTAGTGCTACCACTTTAGCATAGAGTACCTTTGATATTATTTTTAAGCCATATTTATTGATAAGATGCTTCTAAGGATTCCGAAACAACATTACATCAAATGATTTCCATCAAAAACAATAATTTAGTAGTTATCTTGTGAAACCTGCCTTAGCCAACTTCCTTTGAGAAATGTACAAACTTCCTAACGTCACAAGCGTTGCATATGTGGGTTGGGGACAAGTATAATCGGAAAATAATCGCTGCTGTTTTGCATTAGCGCGGAGAAAACGCTAACGGAAATTTGGACATTAGATTAAATTTTTGGCCGGAATTGAAATTTACGGCCAGTTCGGCGATTTGCTCGCCTATCACATTATATGACGGAAATATTATCAGCTGCGCCCGGTTCAGAGATCGGCTCGCCTATCACAGCATACTTAGGATGGAAATATGATCAGCGAGCAATCGGTGTACTCGTTGCACCTCTGCTTATTCCTTTGGGAATACATGTTACATGTAAGCTCATGCTATGCTATATTTATTAATTAAGGTATAAAGCTTATTCAATCCTGTACACATGACGAGATTGATATTTTTTCCATCATCCCAAGATAGCCTGATTAGTTAAGAAATCTCTATATTTTTTAACGTAGACCTTTATAAAAAAATCCTTAGCTCTGAATTTTTGTTGGCCCAACATATAGAAGAAAGCATCGATTCAACAGTAAATATATAAATCTATTAATGGTAAAGCCATGCTGTTGACAGTTCTGTTCACAGCATAAATGCGGGTCAACCGGGTTGTTACCATTGTCTCACAGAAAACTGACGTAAAGCAACATCTTGCTGTTGCGTTTAGTATGGTGAGTGAGATATCCGGAGGCCTAAATGTCTCTCCCCTTCTTTCTTAATCCTTTTCCTTTAAGGTCGGCAATGCGCCCACAATTATTCACATATTATGGAGTTCACTTAGTATCGGGTGGCCTACTTACTCGTTCGCCATTCTCTGCTATCAAAAAAAATAACAACGTATAAACATGAGCGGTTATGCAGTGTTTTTATGTCGCCAGTGGTAAACCAGTTTGCAATGTCTCGTCATACAGAGCGGAACTGCTGTGGTAACACTTTTATATACTATACAATGTCATACTATTTATTTAATGCATTGATTCTAAACTATATGGGTGTGTGTGACGTATACATACATACGCACTCACGCCTGTACTACCCGAAGAGGTAGGCAGTGTAACTAGTACACCCATACATTTCGCCGCGCTTATTTCTGTCCAATGATGTGATAGGAGGCGAGCCTATCGCCACACCGGGCACAATTCCAGACTCCAGGCTGATACTGAGCATTTCGTAATAGAAAAACCCTATATCACTTTCACCCGACCCGGGGATCGAACCCGAGACCTTAGAGTCAGCCTCAGTCGTAACGCGTACGCAGTTGTACTGAACAACCGAGGCAGTCTCAGGCAAGCAGTCAGACATATTCATTTCTAAGTGCATATTCAGATCAGAAAGCCAGAAAAATTCCCTCCCCACTCTTCTCTTAAAGGACTCTAACGTACCTAATCTAGCATCATATCCAACAAGATGGCAACCAGTGTTATATTGGAAAGTTCCAATGATCTTACACTGACCCTGCACCGGGAAAAAAATTGAAAAAATGGTATTTCTAAATTGCAGCTGAGGTATAGAGAAATGCATCGACAAATACATTTTAACACAAGCTATAGATGTAGATCTACCATGAACAATAGACTGTAGTGAGATCCACAATGCCGCGCCGCGCCGTCTGCTAATGCCCACATAGAAAACGCTTTGCATACGTGATTCAGCCAATAACTATAAAGGATTTGTTCTCCTTGTCACTAGAGACACGAGCTCCTTTCATATATCTCCATTAATTAAAATCTAATATATAAAATTCTCGTGTCACAATGTTCGTTCCCATACTCCTCCGAAACGGCTGGACCGATTTGTATGAAATTTTGTGTGCGTATCGGGTACGTCTGAGAATCGGCCAACAGCTAGTAATTTATAAAAGAATAATTTACTTAGTCATAATTAAAATGGAATTCTCGCTGTTAAATGTGGAACCCCCTTGGTTAAAGAAGGACCAACCCCGAGACTAACTGCAGTGCGATAACCTCGTGCTACCATTCATGCCGATTTGTGAAGCATATAGGATTCATAATCCCTATGCAGTTAAACATCAATTCCTTTATAAAAATATGTACACCCACTTCTTTCCGATATAATAAAATAGATCACCTTGGAGTATTGTATGGAAACAGATTAAAAATAGCGTTTCCTTGTAGATACGTTATTCCTATGCCATATGCGTGTCACGAACTATTTATAATGTGTAAATGCTCGCCAAATGTCGAATGGTAGACATAACGAAGACTTAATTACAATTTATTGTTATTCCATGTCGTACTCTGCCTTTTTGTGATTGTTAAAAAAAAAGCTTATCATTGTGTTTTGGCCTTCATCAATATGCATGGAATAGATAAAATAAATCTACTGATAATTTACGGTGGGATTAATAGTATTGGATTTGTGTGTGCGATCTGAGGACTAGGAAGACGTGGCTTGATTCCCGGATAGAATTTACGCGAGATTTTCGTATTTTATTAAATTTTAACCTAACATTGGGGCGAATACAAAGACCCGAGTGGCACACTCCTAGTCTGTCAAAGATCTTGTGCCTACACAATGAGGCATTCTAAAGCTGAATACCACTTTCTAAGCGCACAATAGCGACTTTTAAAACAATTATTAACCCTCAGCATTTAAATGTTTTGTTGCGCAGTTTCTGTTTAGCTAAATGCGTTTGAAGCAAAATATAAAAAGAGGTTGTTGTAAGACATCGCAATATAAATTAAAATTCCATTCCTAATTAATCATGTAGGGAAATAAAAAGACACTTAAAAAACAAAATAGCAATAAAAAAACCTCACTGAATTAAGAATCTCCTCCTTTTTTGAAGTCGGTTAATGATACTTTAATGCAACAATTCTGTCCATCTTTGTTTGAAAATCGTATTCTTATTTCTCTCCAAGAATTGGGTCGAACAACAGTTACCTTTAGGTTTCTGAACATCAGATTTTCTTAAACATTTCTTAAAGTATCAAATATCATTTTTGATTGTATGAGGTGTAAAATGGCAACGAATCGACCTTACAGTACGCGGAACAATAAAATTATAAACAAATATGTACTTTGAGACATCCCGGCCATATTATGGGTTATATTCCGTTAGCATTATGGGATTTTTAAGGTATCATATGTTTTAAAGTTTACGAAGGTTATTTGAATGTTGTTGATGGCATTTGCTCAGAAATTACTGTATACTTGTACCCATTGATACGCCATGTAACGTGCACCATCACGCATGTATCTCTTAAGAGTAGTCAAAGATGAGAGACAGTCACATTTCATCAAAATATGTATTTAGTTTTATTTTATGTAGTGACTGCCTCAGTGGCGCAGCTGTAATGCTTACGCGTTACGATTAAGCTAACGCTGAGGTCTCGGGTTCGATCCCCGGGTCGGGTAAAGTGGTATTGGGTTTTTCTATTACGAAATGCTCAGTATCAGCCCGGAGTCTGGAATTTGTGCCCGGTATGGCGATAGGCTCGCCCCCTATCACATTATGGGACGGAGATACGCTCGGCGAAATGTGGGTGTACTGGTTACACCTCTGCCTACCCCTTCGGAAATTACAGGCGTGAGTGAGTGCGTGAGTGCGTAAGTTATTAGGTTTATATTCGGATAGTCTAATATCTTTTCTATATTATGGTTGGTAACTCAAAAATAGTAATCTACCTGAGTAGCCGTGGTATTTTATATTATATACTTACTTAATTAAGATATGGATTTATACGATAAAGTACTATACAATTATACTAAGTAATAAACGTTGTCTACGTATTAGTAAATATTTGCAGACAATGGCGCCTCTACGAATTTCATACGAGAACAATAGCCGTAGACTATCCTGTTAATTAACCGCTTCCTCTCGGGTTTCATTCATTGTTTCTCACAAATTAATATGTACTATGTAAATTTGTTTAAACAAGCAACTATATGAGTTTGGACCTCAGTTACAATTTTTATTACCATGGATACGATACGAGCAGGTCGCTTGCTGGACGGTAAGCGTCAAGCCTGCTCATAAACAGAAGCAACACCAATCAGAACCTTTAATTATGAAGTACTCGTCACCGTGAGACATAAGATGTTAAGTCTCACAATGCCCAGAAAATTGACTAGCTATAATGTTCTTCAAACTGGAACATAACAGAACTTATACACTGCTGTTTGGCGGCAGAAATAGACAAAGCGGTGGTACCTACCCAAACAGTGTCTCGCATACGAGGCACCTGTCACCTACTAATCCAATTGAGATGATTATTTCAAACCAAAAGTATAGTTGTGTCCCTAGTGCGAATTTTTAAAACATTTTACGGCATTCATATTCACGAAAATCTGTGCCCGTAGTGCGAAGTTATATACTCGATAGCTGTCACATCATCCATGTGAAAGTAAGTGCAGAACCATACAGTGCCCCTAGCGGATCGTATTGCAAACATATTTTTTACAATACCTTTCACGTCCATACACCAGAAATATGAATAAAGTGAATACGTTTTCAAAACAATTAGGGGCGTTGTATGAATCTGCAAACATATTTTCGTGAATATGGATGAGTGACAAAAAAACTCATTCAAATTCACGGCAATACTAGTGTCGCGGAACACCGCGAAATATTTTGATTATCTATATTTGTTCATTTAAAAGTCGGTGTACAGGAAATCTTATTTTAATTATATAATTGTGGGTAGACAAATAAGGCTTGAAAGTATATATTGGAGGTAACGAAGGGCGAAGGGGCTCTTTTTTCTGTTGCAATGGACAGTGTAGTTGGTGGTTTGTGGTACACAAAGTAGTGTGGCAAAGTAGAGTTTAACGGTAAGTGCTAGAACATAATCACGATGACTTTATAATGAAATATATCTATGTGATTTATGATTCTTTCTATATTATATATGGTTATCTTGCTGCGGCAGAAGTGTACGTATGTACAGTATTGCTAGGTCAAGGGTTACTATAAGGGGAGGTTGGAGGTCACCTGGGCGACTGCCCATAATTTTATGGGTATACTGCGGTCACTGCCCGGCTCAAACTGCGGTCACTAAGCCTAAGTATAAAACATGCACTACCGTATTTCAAAGGACATATAATATAATAATTCCTTTTCTTGTGTACATGTTTTGAAAAACTTCATGTCGCTAAACTAACATGTATAAAAAGGGGGTTCCGCGACAACTAGTAATTGTATAGAATATATAGTCAAAACACTACTAGCTACATAAGTCGATCGAAAGTGAAGGTGCAACACATTACGGCTCCGTCGATCGTGTTTGTGTGCGTGCTAGGAAGTCTATCACACCACATATGTATAGACACTAGATGTGATAAATATTTGTTGGTTGTTCTTCTTCCACCTACCCTTATCCCACTCGCAGTGGGGTTGACCCAACATGCTTTTAACACATGTTACAGAAAGATTTGGTTTATAGTTTTTATGACCGGCCGCCTGCCAGACGTCAACCACTTTAAGAAGAAATCACGCGGTACCGAAACATATATTTGTGGATCACACAAACATTTGTCTCGGTGCGGGAATCAAACCCGCCTCTCGCTTCACAGCCGGCTACTCGCCGACTCAGTCACGGAGGCTGTCAAGATATTTATTGTTTGTTAATAATCATTAAAGTAGCAATAAACATCTTCAATAGAGCAGAGATTTATCACAGAAAACCGACGTAAAGTAGCAGCTTGCCCCTGGATTACATATGGTGAGAAAACCGGCCCAAATCGAAACTTAGTTACCGTTGCAGTTTGTGGGCGTCAAATACCGTCAAATCTATGGTATATGCGGCCCCTGACATGAAACCGGGATAACGTCAGTAGATAGAAGAAAAGAACGAAAAGAGAAGGAAAGAAGGAAGGATAAAAAGAGAAGGAAGAGTTAGGCTTAACATCATATCTAGCAACTTTATGACAAAACAAACAAAGTGGCTCATAGATCACGATTGTAGTTATAGAGAAAATGTCCGCCTCAATATCGATACAGAACCGATACAGCGCAATAGAAAATTAGACGGAATACAACGTTTCGTTTTATCGCCAAAGACTTTGATGTATACTACTAGACAAGCTGCTCGGTACATAGAAATTGTACCACAAAGTTGCGGTGAATTGACCGTAACTCAATATTACCATCTCGCTTACTCTCAACTAGAACCCTTATGGCGCTCTCTGTCTGTGAGCTGTCAAACTTCCGCGTTATGTGACACAATTTTACTTCCAAACAGCCCGTCTAGTAGCATACATTATTCTTTGTTTATTGCCATCCGCTAATATGCAATATCCTACCAGTAACATGCTTAATATCCGTTAGAAATTATTAATGAAGAAATATTGTACTTTTTGGCCGACAAACGAGTAAGTGGGTCACCTGATTGTAAGTGATCTTCACCGCCCATTTACGCCCATAATACCAAAAGGATCATGGGCGTGTTGCCGACCTTAAAGGAAAGGGCTTAATTAAGGGATTGGGAAGGGTAGGGGGATTTGAGCCTCCGGATATCTCACTCATCGAATGAAACACATCAGCAAGCTGCTACTTTATGCCAGTTTTCAGTGAGACAGTGGTAATGACCCGGACGAGCCGGCCCATACATGCTGTAGACAAAAGTGTATCTACCACTCATCAACTAACATAACTAACACGAGTGTCAAATCAAAGGTGTTGACCACACTTCTAGCAACTCTGTTTCGACTTGAAATGAGATTTGACATTTGATTAGTTAGTTTTACATTGATCAGCCGTTCGGAAACCGGGCGTTAGCATAACATATGAATTACACTTACCATAATTCCCTTTCAAAATCCTTTAAGATTACAAAACCCATCGCACACCTGATGTGAATTTCTTCACAAGCTACGGATGGCACGATGACCTATGCCGCCTAATAACTTGTTACTTGTAACCTTTCAACTGGTAAAAGTCGCATTGACCAATGTCCACTTGTGATTGGTTCAAAAGTAAACGGCAGACCTTGCTATATTATATCTATTTACTTATCATAATATACATACGATTATTCTTGGAACACATCCATATTATTTACTGACGTAATTTTAAAAACATTTCTATTTATTTTTATGTACATATAGTAAAAATACCTACAGTTAATAATTAAATTTATTTAATATTGGCATTAACAAATTAAAATAGCTATTAAAATTTCAAGTTTGCACAAAAAATATATACAATGATGCATTACGACGTACTTTCCTTTGCCAATTACGGTAGTTATTATTTAAAAAAGAATATTTTTACATGGCGATAGGCATATGCGATAGGCTCGCTCCCTATCACATCATGGGACGGATATGGTCCCGGCGAAACGTGGGTTGTACTGGTTACACCTCTGCCTACCCCTTCAGGGATTGTAGGCGTGAGTCCGTATGTATGTATGTAATTTTTATAAATATCAACCCGACTATTTAAAACATTTGGCAACGCTTTAATTTCACAGGCAACATAATGAATTAAAAATAAAATTAATAATAATGAATATACTAATTAATATCCTGTTTTTTTTTGTACAAAAGCACAAATCTGTCTCGATTGCATCCTTTTATGCGAGAAGGTCGCGCAAGTGACAAACTATGAAACGACAAAGTTAATCAAAATAGCAAATGATTTTACAACGTATGTTACTGCATTTATTGAAAAAAAAGATATTAAGACAAGGTGGTAGGTCCCTCGTATGCGACAGGCCGTCTGGGTTGGTGCCACCACTTTGTCTATTTCTGCCGCTAAACAACAGTGTGTAAATACTATTGTGAAACCCGTGAAATTACTGGACATTATGATACTCAACATCTTATGTCTCGGGGTGACGAGCGCAGTCCAATGCCATGCAATGCTTTGTAATTCAAAGTGCTGTATGGTGTTGCTTCTGATTATGGGCAGGCGTTGCGCTTGACATCAGGCGAAAGAGTAGAATATTTAAATATTTTAACCTGAGGGGCTGAGATAAAGATAGAGGGACAGGGAAAGATATGAGAGACTTACGATCGCACAGCACCCAGAGTCCAGACCCGAAACAAATATTTGAGGATCACACATTTGCCTCGGTGCGGGAATCGAAACCACGCTTCGCAACCGGCTACTCGCCCACTGCACCACGGAGATTGTGTTCGAAAATGGACGAAAATTCTTTCACGTGCGTATATAATATGCATACAATTGGCACTGTATTGGAGCGCTGAAAGTACGCACTGTATTGTATTAAAAAACAATTGAATCAAGAAATAAGTCACCACATTCATATGAAGCCGATGTATCACATCCACTATGACGTTGATACAATTATGAATTTGAACCACCGTGTGTGTTAACACCCACAACTACAGAGGAATAAACGGGTTGTTTTTATTATTATTATACATCCAACAGTCCCACACATAGTCCTGACCCCACACTAGGTTAACCTGTCTCGTGAGTATCAGGAACTACGAGGGTCCCACAACACCCAGATCCGAAACAAATATTTGTGGATCCCACAAACATTTGTCTCGGTGTGGGAATTGAACCCACGGCCTCCCGCTTTGCAGCCGGCTACTTGCCAATTACGCCACGGAGGCTGTCTGTTTTTATTTATTTTTTATAGAATAGACCGGCAGACGAGCAAATGGGTCACCTGATGGTAAACGATCTCCACCGCCCACAAGCCCACAATACTCGAAGAATCATACGAGCGTGGCCGACCATAAACGAAAAGGATAGTTAAGGGGCTGGGAAGCTGAAGGGGAGGGGGAATTGGTTGGATCTCCGGATATCTCACTCACCATACGAAACGCAGCAAGTTACTTACCTCGGTTTTCTGTGAGACAGTGGTAACGACCCGGTTGATCCGGCCTATTCGTGCCATAGACAAAACTGTCTACAGCGTGGCTCAACCACTAAAAAAACTTTAAAATTGAGCATCTGGCAATCATACTGGCCTCACCAAACGTCAATTTTCGTCGGACAGTGGTACTCTCAGTCGAACCGGTTGATTTAGTCGGCATAAAACAGGGTACAACTCGGCTCTACCACTTTACAAACTCGAGGAATAGAACTTTTAGTGTGTTCCAGACTACAAGTTGATACTAAGCATTGCATGATAGAAAAAGCCCATATCAACTTACCTGACCTGGGGATCGAACGCGAGACCTCAGCACAGTAGTCGTACAACCTACTTTTATATTGTCAAATCGAATCGTGAGAAAGTCAGTCCTATTGTTGCATTATATAATCATCAAACAATAGTTCTCAAATATTTCGACTAATTTATACCGCTCTACTTGCAAAACTAGGGAGGTCAGGTGGTCATAAAAATAATATTACTGATCTTATCGATTACACACACTTTCCAATTATTCGAATTGCGCAAAGGATTAGACCAGTTGACCATAGTAGAAGGAGATTGTTAAACGCACACGACGGCGAGGCGCAGATTTCTATATTTATAGTGCAGCGGCAGCGTATTTAAGCTGTGAGGTCCAGGGTATGATATCGAAGCAGAGCAATCAATATTTTTTTTACCTGAATGATGTAACCAGCAGGTCGCTTGGCTTTGCTGCATGGCACTTCATTGCGCTCGTTACTTCGAGATATAAGATGCTAAGTCTCACAACGCCCAGCAATTTCAATAGCTTCAGTTTTCCTTCAGTCGGAACACCACCAGTGCTCAACAGATTGCTGCTTGGTAGCAGAAATATGTGAAGTTTTGATTTTGTGCATTTAGCCCGGTTATTAAAACAAATTAAGGGCCAATTTCTGCCACTACACCAATGAAATATGCCTTCCTTCTTTATACATAGTCACGGTTTAAAATATCGTGAGGTATCGATAATTTAAGATATCGTGGTTTTAAATTCGTTGTCACCAAAAAAAACAACACTAACTCAAATAACTCATGAAAATATCACAAAAATTGTTGCATAAATGCCGAAATGTTGGTCTTTTCCAATTCCAACCCTTTAAGAGTAAAGCTTTTTCTCAAAATATTAAAGGTACAACATTTAGCACATACATACATACATTCTGTGTTGTTCTCGTATTGTGTAAGTACCCATCAAATAAAAATAGAACCTCCAAAATCGAATCAATATGTACAAGAATATAGGCGGTTATACATACAAGAAAATATATGCGTCGAATTGAAAAATCTTTGACAATTTCCTCGGTTAAAAAGTAAATTAAATTTTCTGTGATAATTAACAAATCGAAATGCTCATAATAATTGCAGACCCAGTTTTAACCGCATTTAAAATTAGCGTCAAAAAATTAATCATGCGAATTACTGGTGCTCAAACAAAGCGTTATAACGTAACTGGTAGTATAACTGGTAAATAACAGGTTATAACGTTATTGAGTAACTGTTATAGAGGACGTAAAAGCTATCTACGACACGCTCTGTTCACCATTATGTCATGTAATTGGATTATGAACTGAAGTGGCGGTCCATCATCAATTACGTATGCATATTACTCTGAGGCTCATTGACGGCAGTCTGTGTCGATCATGAAATCAGTTCGATTTTTTGAAGTGGAAACTTCTGGTAACTTTTTGGTAGGGGAAATCTTCACCGTTCGCGTCACATGCTCATGACGCGCAGCGGCCGTGTGCTGAGCGCGTTAGACACTTTGTTGTATGAGTGAAATCTCGTGCGTTCGCGTCACCGACATGCTTATAGCAGTATGTCTGTAGCTATACAGCTGATGTATTGTGCAACATTAGTGCTGTGTATATCTTATAAGTGAAATTGAATGGATTTAGTGAAAAGTTCAATGTGTATATACTGTGCATTGTTGAAATAGCGTTTTTGTTTGATTATTATTTCAATCGTTTAATTGTAGAATCATTGTGCAGTACAATAGTGAGTACTAAAAAAACATATAAACATGCATATAATTGTTGCTCACAGTGTCAAACCAGATTGATGTTGATAATTTTAATTCAAACATTTACTTCTATCGGCAGTCTCTACAAAAGCCTTTTTTTATTACTTTGCAATTTTTTCTAGATTGGATTAAATCATTTAATATGAAACTTTGTTCCTGTTGTGGAGGTGCGACGGTGGATCGCCCCACATAATACCAAATCCACCGTCAAATCATGGTAGGAAGGCGGACCCTGGCATTAAACTGTAATAACGCTAGCAAAAATATTTTTGGTATGACCAAAGTAAGTTCACTAGACTCACATTCACATTTAACACGATCAATAGAACATTTACAAATGCCTTCGATAAACGACTTTAATACTACCGTATTATACCTCAATTTCCTTTACACAGACGGAATCCGGCGATCCCACTTCGGGACGTAGAGTTAGGGTGCAATAAATCTAGCACAATTTAACCATCCCTTATACACAGGCTCGTTGGTCTAGAGGTATGATTCTCGCTTCGGGTGCGAGAGGTCCCGGGTTCAAATCCCGGACGAGCCCTAAACCATAGTCTGGGTGATTGTTTTTATCTCTTTACTACAATCAAGTTATATTTTATAAATTCAAATGCCGTCTCAGTAAAGGAACTCGTTAAAAACTATGTTTCCAATAAGAAAATTATAACATCTGTAACTGCTAGTAGCTATAAATAACTTACTTCCACTTGCCCTTATCCCACTCGCAGTGGGGTCGGCGCAACATGCTTTTTTTGCTTATAGTTTTTACGATCGGCCGCCTGCCTGACATCAACCTCTTTGGGGAGAAAACACCCAGACCAGAAACATATATTTGTAGATAACACAAACATTTGTCTCTGTACGGAAATCGAATCCGCGGCCTCTCGCTTCACAGCCGGCTACTCGCCCACTGCGCCACGAAGGCTGTCAATAACTTATAAATAACAATTAAGTAAAATTATAAAGTCTCACGCCTCTTTGGAAATTACTAATTAAATATTTATAAAAGACGCAATATATAAAACTCGGCGTGTCGTTGCATCCTCCAAAATAAACTAGTTTTAAATGATTAGCTGATTAATTACGCCTTTCTAATTATTTGCCGAAGGCGTCATTTCGCAAAGACATTTTTGTGCAAATGTTGTAACTCCATTAAGTGACCGTGGACCCTAAATTGCATTTAATGTTGCAACAAATACAAAACCGAGCTAAATTTTTGTTAAAAACGCCGCGGCATAACATTTAGGGGGATTTAACTGCAAAAAAAGTTGTATTGAAATAAATTAAAATTGGAAGAGAAATCTTCCTGCATTAGTCGGTCACGGCCGTTCTTTCAGTTTCATTTTCTTCGCTTCGACCGCCATTGCCTTAGTGTTCGATATTTATCTTAATATATTTCCTAATCTAAATAAATAAATCTTCTTCGTCCACCTGCTCCCATCCCACTTGCAGTGGGGTCTGCAGTGGTCTGGTCATGTTGCCATGCATCTTAACACATGTTGCAAAATGATTTGGCTTGTAAACCGGCTGCCTGTTTGACATCAATCCCTCTAGGGAGAAGCAAAGTATAATACATAAATTATTCAAGCAAATAAAAAACAAACTTCGTAGCATAGACAGGCAAGCGGGCAATAGGGTCACCTGATGATAAGTCGCCACCACTCTTGACCGCCTTAAATTCCAGAACAATCATTGACGCATTAATATTAAAGAAAAGGGATAATTAAGGGATTAAGAAAAGGTAAGTAGCGGCTGAGCTGTGTCAAGATACTGCTAAAGTTTATGCGAGCCGCTTGCTCGTCTGTAAACTTGGACAATAAAAAAAGGGAGGAATGATTACAGATATCCCACTCACCGTACTTAATTCTTGTGATTTAATGTGCTTGAATTAATTCTTGTGATTTAATGTGCTTGAATTAATTCTATGTCTATCACTTTTAACTGAAACCGTCATTGTCACAAATCAAAACTACACACTTACAAACTAATGCACACATACCAAGACTAGCAAAATTAACCGATCTATACAGAATCCCGTATCAAATAACGACAAATTTTTGATAAACCAATAGTTTTAATCTTATTATCACATAACACAAAATATAGCATTAGTTGTATGATAGCTGGACAATACTTCTTTGTGAAATTGTAAAGGTTTTTTACAAGTAAAAAAAACTTAATTAATCCAATTCCACGAATACTGGCCGCAAAAAATTGTTTTTCTTTCACTCGGTAATGAAAGTAATTTAAAAATCGAACTTTATGAAATCACGTAAACATCGAGACGTGACACCGCGGAATTGACATCGGAACCGATAACAAGGTTCGATAACCGTTATTGTGGATCCGCTGTTTGTAATATAATACTCGTTATGTAATAACGGTTATTTACCAGTTTGTTACACGGTATTGCAACACTTCGTGTACATCTGTCAGGAGTCATGCCCACGCGATGACCGCTCGAACGAAACTGCAGGGTTGTGCAATATAAAAACAATAAAGACTAAAGAACCAATATATTAATTTATGTCGCTTAGTATTGTTCGATATTTAAGTTCAATGAATGAAAACCATTCACTTGTAGGCGGTAGTTTATGGTTGATTTAAAAGTAATGACAGCTTTTGAAGTGAAGTGATTAGCGTCCATAGACAAGTTATTATTTTTCACAGCTCGCTTCGTCGCGGCGTTTGATTACTGCTGATGGATACACGAATACTTACGAATTTCATTATGGATTTTAACAGTAATTATTAGAACAACCTGTATACCTACAACTTTGTTACTAAATTATTTTATTCATCATTCATTCATTAACCATTCATTCTCATGTTTTCTATTTGCAAGAATAATAAGAAGTGAAGTTTTGGCGGGAATTCTCACAGTGCAGTCGAACTCCTATTTTAATTAATTCCTAAACTAGTTTAAAGTTATGTTTATTGTAATTAAAACATTAAAAATGTATAAAATAATGATGTGAATTTATGCAATAAACATTGACTGTGATGAAAAGTGTATTGATCGACCTTGGTCACACTTTATGTGCTGTCTTAACCGACCTGAAAGAAGCTATGTACTTTTACTATAATCGTACATTGGCTACAATCATTGTCGATTTTGTCGCACATCATTTAAATACGCTACCTAATAAAAATGTTAGCTTATCAAATTATTTTTAATTTTGCAAATTAACTACATTAGGTACTACGAATAATCAGTTATTTTCACAGAGTGAGAAATCGGTTATGTTAGAATAGACCATTATTTCATTAAACACTCGTAACCAGATAGTTTAACAAGTTTTAATTACCCGGGTTATGTACAATTTTTATATAACCGCTATAATGTTGGAAATAACGGCTAATAACCCTATTAGGAAGTTGATAAGTTGCCTAATTTTGGAAAGATGTCGTGAGAAGTATGTCGCGGATTAATTACAGATAATTACGGATTAAATTTAAAAACTGCATATTTAATAAAATTAAAATTAAGTTTTTATAAACTTTTTCGACTTCAATAATTAACATCTGTAGTCGAGGCCGAAGCCGGTGTCGGCTAACCATTTTTATAATACAGGCCGAGAAACGAGCAAGTGGGTCACCTGATGGTAAGTGATCTTCACTGCCCATGTACACCCACAATACCAGTAGAATCATTGGCGCGTTACCAACCGTAAAAGAAAGGGACAATTAAGGGATTGGGAAGGAGAGGGGGATTTAGGCCTCCGGATATCTCACTGACCGTACCAGACGCTACAGCAGGCTGCTAATTCACATTGATTTTCTATGAAACAGTGGCCGGGTTAAGTGGCAACTTGCTATTGTATTTCATACGGTAAGCGAGATCACTTAACGGATATCTATCCGGAGGGCAAAACTCCACTCCCCTTCCCAATCCCTTAATGATACCTTTCATTTAAAGTCTACAACCCGTCTATGGTTTTTCGGGTACATAGGTGTTTATGAGCAGTGGATATGACCTATCATGAGGTGACCGACTTAAATAAATAATAAATAAATACACCCAACGGTCACACACATAGTCCCGACCCCACACTAGGTTAACCTGTATCGTGGGTATCGGGAACTACGAGGGACTTGCGGTCCCACAACACCCAGACCCGAAACAAAATATTTGTGGATTAGACAAACATTTGTCACGGTGTGGGAATCGAACCCACGGCCTCACGCTTCGCAGCCGGCTACTCGCCCACTGCGCCACGGAGGCTGTAAAAAGAGGACTAGTAGTATATGTGTATATAGATAGTTTTTATTCGTTGGATTAACAATTCCGCAGCAGAACAGAATGTAAAATTATATCGGAAGCAGGGCTAAATTATGTAACCATTTGACCAACTTTCAACTGTGCAAGCAACTCTTTATATTATGTATAATACAATAAACTGTAACACGTATATTTTGCGGTTTAGTATTGCCAAAATATTGGACATTTTACTGGACGGATGAAAGGAAATTCTCAATTTCGGCGAACTGAAGCGTGGATGACTATTGTTCATAATTGGCGATATCCATATTTTTATTTTTTTAACATGATGTGATAGGGGGCGCACCTATCGCCATACTGGGCTAATTTCAGACTCCAGGTTGATACTCAGCATTTTCATTATGTAAAACTTAATATCACTTTTACCCGTCTTGAAGATCGAACCCGATACCTCAGTACACCAGTCGTATCGCGAACAAATAACTACGCCAACGAGTCAGTCAGTAAGAAACTTATTATTATCAATTTTTCCGTTTTCCTATTGTGTTACAGTAGTTTGAACTAAGTGGATCTGACACAAAAATACATTATTGAGCATTTTTTTCAAAAGATGAAATATGGCTAAGTGTATGACATGTTGTGAAGATATTAATTATGTTTAGTATTCAATAACTTGAAATTTAGTTTCTTTTTATTATGATTTGATTTGTGATAGGTCAAAGTTTAAATTCCTTCCAATATAAATTATTCATTTTACATTTCAATAACTTAAGATAGTTGTTTTTTAATGTTGTTTTTTGGTATTATAATTTATTAATTTAACGTAGGACTGTGTACATGAAAGACTGCCTCGGTGGTGCAGTTATAATGCGTACGCATTACGACTGAGGCTGACGTTGAGGTCTCGGGTTCGATCCCCAGGTCGTAAACGACAGTTTTCAGTGGCATGCTTGTCGAGAAAACCTACATCTAGATGAGGCTTAACTAAGGTAACCTTGTCACCTTACCTTACATAAGGATATATGGCTTTCACGCTCATACCAGTTATAAAAAAAATGGTTTGAGTATAAAACGGAAATACCCTGAATACATAAACATGTTGAAACAGGCATTGAGGCACCTGTTTTAGAGTAGACATGTAGACTAACTTCGATCATAAATATAGATGAAGACAGACATTAATATTATAAACCGCAGAAAAAGAGGTACAGGTGGACAAATCTGAAACATTAATGGTGATTCATGGACTAAAATGTTAAGGTAAAAAAACCCGGAACGGAAAAATTTTATACCTACAGGAATTGTCTATTAAGATATTCATTTTATTAAAACTACTGACCTTCCAAATTAATATAACCACGTTATCACAAATAACATTTGCTTCTAATGGAATTTTAAGAATCTGATCAGTAAACCCAGAAGTTACCCCCTACAAACAAACTTACAATCTTACAAACTACCACTATAGAATATTAGTGGACGGTACAATCTTCGGGTACAATACAAGAAAGTGTCATGCCTCGGTGGCGCAGTTATAATGCGTACGCGGTCCGACTGCTATGCTGAGATCTCGGGTTCGATCCCCGAGTCGGGTAAAATTTATATTGGGTTCTTCCATTTCGAAATGCTCAGTATCAGCCTGGAGTCTGGAATTATGCCCGGTATGGCGATAGGCTCTCCTATCACATCATGGGAAATAAGCTCGGCGAAATGAGGGTGTACTGGTTACACCTCTGCCTACCCCTTCGGGGATTACAGGCATGAGTGCGTATATATTATTAAAATATCGTAATGTTTATGCATACGCATCTTCCATCTGTCTAAGTCCGCTAATTAGATGCATTTCAACTTTTAATAAAGTTAGGTGCACGTTGTAAGTAATAGGTACAGTATAGGTAGGACATAATAAAGGACTATAAGAATGAATTATCACTTTCCTTTAACGCACCCATGATTCTTTTGGTATTGTGGGCGTATATGGGCGGTGGAGATCACTTACCATCAGGTGACCCACTTGCTCGTTTGCCGGCCTATGGCATAAAAAAAATACTCAATTCCTTCTGACACTCCATTCTGTCTTAGATAAAATAACATAACGTGGCTTAGATTCATCACACAGATATCGCAAACATACTAATTTCAACAGCAACAAACATCTGTGCTGTTATAAAGATTGTGTTTAAAAATTACATCATATTTAACTATAGAAACATAAATTTCATTAACTCGAATAACATTGATTCCATATCGATTCGAAATAGATCGATTATGCAAGTTTATTTGTGAAGCAATACACAATGAAAACTCTTGCTTTATTTGGTACACAATTAAATTAAGAATACTTTTTGTTGGTATTAATAATTGAATGGTTTTTGTGTTCATTATTACATGTTTCACTATCGTTATTAGATAATAAAACAATAGAATAATACTCTATACTTATAGTAAAATAGTAGTGTCTGCCATCTGTCTCCTGAACGGATTTTGATTCAGGTTTCATAATTATGTTAAAGCCACCTTCAGTAAATATTATATTGATAAGCTATAAAACTATATTTTATCCCAAAAAATTGTATTTCGTAGGCAATACAATAATATAACCTAAAAATCGAGTATCAGATTAAATCCCAAAATTAATGTCAAACACCATTTTCAACAAAATAATTTAAACGGTTAGAAAATTTAAAATTCCTGCACGCCATCTTGTTTTCTACATTTCGCAATGTTATGTGAGCTAAACAAAAGTCGTTTAAATGCTAGGCAGACAAAATCTATCTGATAGTGAACCTATAAAAATCCGTTAGATCCGCGTAGTGATAAAAACATTGACAAAAACTTAATTAAAACATGGCGCCTGGTTTTTGTGATATAGATTTGATAATTTCCCGCCATTTCACTCATAACCTTGATACAAACTTTATATCAATTTATGGTACAAAATATAAACGAAACTAGGTAGGTCTCTCGTATGCGAGAGGCCGACTAGGTACTACCGGCTACTATCAGCTGTTTATCATTAAGTGTTATCCAAAGTTGCAAGTCGAATATCGACTTGTACATACGATAAAAAAGAAAATGTATTATTTATGTCCTAGCAATACAATCCGATTTGTTACTACGCGGGTGAAATACATAAATCGATTACAAAATATGTACACGAAGAGACAGTTTTAATAACTGTACGCTGTAGACACTTTTGTCTACAGCATGAATGGGCCGGCTCGTCCACTTACCACTTACGTTACCACTGTCTCACATAAAACCGACGTAAAGTAGCAGCTTGCTGCTGCGTTTCGTGCGGTGAGTGAGATATTCGGATGCCCAAGGCCCCTTCCTAATCCCTGAATTATCCCTTTCCTTTAAGGTCGGCAATGCGCCCATATTTTTTGTATTATGGGCGTACATGAGCCGTGGAGATCACTTACCATCAGGTGACTCACTTGGTCGTGTGCCGGCCTACGCTAAAAAAACTGCGACACTGTGACTAGCTTCAGGTCAACCGAGATGAATTAAGAAAATCCGTATTTTAGTATTCTAGACATCACCAAGCTAAAAACCTTAAAATTATATTCCTTATACGCACGTACGCATTGTTTCATACATTTATTATACATAAATACATAAATACGTTTATATAAGAAAAAGTGTCGTTTGTATAATAGCACCTGTGTCTCGAGCGGTTAAACATTGCCTTAAACCGGTCGAAAGATTAGATCACTCCGAGATATTTATTTATAAATCTTCGTATTATAATTAGAATTTCTTTATTGTATTTTATAATGGATTTACATATTTATAGACGCAATTTTGTACCTTTTGAATCTTTGCGAGGAAATATAACTTCGAAATTCGTTGTTTAGGTGTCCTACAAAACGATTTTGTGTAGCTTTATAATGAGATTTATATTAATTTAATTTTAAAAAGTAATGCAGCGATATGTAAGTCCCAGGTTCGAAACCAGCCCTAAGATTAGCACCTGTGACCTTTCTAGATTCCTTGTAAATTATCGCTTGCTTTAACGGTGAAGGAAAAACATCGTGAAGTAACCCACGTACCTGAGAAGTTCTCCGTAAGGATTTCGAAAGTATGTAAAATCTGCCAACCCGGAGTAGGCTAGCGTGATGTACTAAGGCCAAACCCCTCTAATTCAGTAGAGGAAGCCCCTGCCTAGTAGAGTGGGACGTGTAGAATACAGCTCATTATTATTATTACATTACAATTATAATACATTTTTAATTGTCACCTGTTAATAAAACCCCCCACAATATCAAAAGAATCATAGATGAATTAACGGTATTAAAAGAAATGGGGATTGAGTATGGGAAGGGGGATTTAAGCCTCCGGAAATCAGTAACAATAATGATAATTTAAATGTTGCTACAAATATAGCATCCAATAATACAATAATAAATACAGAAATTGATAAAATCTATCTCAGACACAACACAAAACATGAACTTTGACTCTCAGTGCCAATAACCGCTGAGCGATAAAAAATAAATGACGTCACACGCAGAATGAGGTGTGAAAACTAAACACTTGATATATCGGTACATGCTATTCCGTTAAATACAGTAATAGTAAAGAAATGACAAATATTGGTACAGCTATCGAATGTTTGGCAAACAGTTTGTCATATGGTTTTGTAAGTAGGTCGTAAAGTCGGAGTCCTATGATCAAGACCATTGGTAATTAAATGATTCATTATTTTTAATGTAAGTTTTATTTTGCCTAATATACGACAGTTACACATGCCTCCGTGGCGTAGAGGCGAGTATCTATGAAGCGAGAGGCCACGGGTTCGATTCCAAATTTTTGTGTCATCCACAAATATTTTTCTGGTCTGGGTGTTTTCTCCCCAGTGTGGTTGACATTAAACCACAGACCAGGACCAGGAGTACCCTAAACCGACGTGCATGTATGAAAAATTTAATGAGAGTGAATGAGGCCAAAGAGGTATGAAAGGATCGTAGCAAGTGGAAATCCGTTGTCTCTGCCTACCCCTATGGGAAACAGGCGTGAGTCTATGTATGTATGTATGTGGTTGACATCAGGCAGGCGGCCGGTCGTAAAAACTACAAGCCAAATCTTTCTGTAACATGTGTTGTTGCATGTTGCGATGACCCCGCTGCGAGTGGGATAAGGGCAAGTGGAAGATATACGACAGTTACACATGTTAATGGATTTAAAGTTGCCACTGTTTTGAAAATGTTTTCATATTTATCTTCGTAAAGTCGTCAAGTCCAGTCCTTGCCACATGTATAGTGTCATATCTTTTTGAGGATCTCTCGACGACACATTTGAGCCCAATACTACTATAATAATATACATTATATATATATATACAGTTCTAATTAATTCAAATTCAAATTCAAATTATTAATTGAATCCATGCAATGTTATACATCATTTAGATTCACTCAAATGTTAACTCTACCGCCAGTTCGGAATGCTGTTTCGCTAGAGCATAACGGACAAGAAACTCTAACGTTGCTCTATTCAAAACTGATTTACAATATTGATACTCCATTAATACAATTTTATTTGAGTTAAAGCCGCTATTTATATCAAGAGGAACATTATAATATCTAAGGTTTAACTTGGTCAGTTAGCTATAATAACTCCTAACATAAGGTCGAACCACGAATCTCTACATTCGTTAATCTATACTAATATTATAAAGAGGAAAGATTTTTTTGTATTTTTGTACGTAACAAATAAACTTAAAAACAACTGGACCGATTTAAAAAATTCTTTTGCCGTTAGAAGGCTTCATTATCACTGAGTAGTATAGGCTACTTTTTATCCCGGAAGAGGCCGTTGACGCGGGCGGAGCCGCGAGCAAAGGCTAGTTTATCATAAAACTAAACAGGAATTATAAATTCACAACAAAAACATATCAATAAAAGAAGCACGAAGCGGAAAACAGTACTTTTATTCATAATAATGTTTACCAGAAAAACTGTACATTTTTTCCTCATCATAGGCCCCACTAGAAAGTACATTGGCAGTATACCCACATATTACCAAAACAGCTAATCGCTCGTGTGTGTGTGTGTATGTCTATACAGTTAGCTTATTTATATTTCGTTTGCATGGCCCACGAGTTGTGTGCATTAGTTTATAAGGCACGGTTAGTCGTTTCAGCATTGCCGCGTGTTTATAGAGGGCCGGCAAACGAGCAAGTGGGTCACCTGTTTTAAGTTATTATAGTCATGACTGGTAGAGCCCCGCTGTAGACACTTTTGTCTACAGCATGAATGAGCCGGCTCGACAGTTACCACTGTCTCACAGTATACCGACATAAAATATCAGCTTGCGTTTCGTACAAAGAGTGAGATTTTCGGAGGACCAAATCCGAGGGGGATTTCGAATTCCTTCCGAATTCCTTGATTTTCCCTTTCATTTAAGGTCGACAACGAGTCCATGATTCTTCTGGTACTGAGGGCGTATAGTATATGGGCGGTAGAGATCACTTACCATCAGGTGACCCACCTGCTTGTTTGCCGAACTATGCTATAAAAAACCTCCCGTTGCTGAACAGCCACCAACCAAAACAATCATTTCTAAAATTGCAATGCATTTAGGGTTGTCTTCCTTTAAAATTACTTTTAATTTTATTTTTGTGTTTTCGTCAATAAATATTTATGGTTGATCGTAGGAAGCATCACAAATAATATAAGAAGCTGTAATTTTGCGTAGTGGTCGATGCATTGACCGATTAAGAGGGGAAACAACTAAGAATTTAAATTTTTGAAGTATATTGTCCAATCTTTAAAACATGATCCATAAAAAGTGTTAACAAGTAATATTTTTATACATACATACATACGCATTCACGCCTATAATCCCCGAAGGGGTAGGCACAGGTGTAACCAGTATACCCACATTTCGCCGAGCGTATCTTCGTCCCATGATTTGTAAAGGGGTGAGCCTATCGCCACAATTCCAGACTTCGGGCTGATTTCGTTATAGAAAAACCCAATATCACTTTACCATTTACCATTTACCATTTAAACCATTTATTTTTCTACACACACATACACATAGCACAACAAAAAGATGATAAAAACACACATTTATAAAACATAAATTTGCTACAATATATGCGGTAGAAGGGGTCCAGCTCAGTGTACGCTGTTGAGACACAGAACTGATTTTCAGTTAGACCCCACCGTCGCGTCATCTTAGTACAAACAACTAAACACAAAACGTAGAAACACAAAAATCACAATCTGCTGACATAAGGAAAGAGTTTTGTCAGGTACTTTCAAAAACAGCTGACCCCAACGTTAACTGGTTACTTGTGTACTTCTGTATATAAAGTATTCTTACACTACGACAATACAATCCAATATAAGTTTTTCCTAAAACATAATATGAAAAAAACACATCCCATATCCGAAGTTGCTACTTTAGTTACAATAACTTTTGAGTATCTAGAAATTCCCTATAAATGTGCTTTTTTAGTGTTAACTGTGATATGCTTTTGCGTAGGGGTGGGGGAAGGTCATTCCAGATCTTAGAAGCCGCGTATTTGAAGCTACCTTTGTAGCTTGCCGTCTTGTGTCGTGGAATTGCTACATCGTTCGCGGCCCTTCTCCGTGTATTCCTGTCGTGAGCGTCTTTCAACCACTCAAACTTATTGAACAGGTATCTGGGTTTCTTGTTTAACACAATTTTATGTACCAAACATATCAAATGCAATTTACGACGAGCATCCATTTTTAAAATATTCTTCTCGTTAAGATACGGTGTTACATGTGCTCTCTTTGGGATATTATAGCAGAAGCGTGCACATGCGTTTTGCACGCGCTGAATAGCCCTCTTTGTGAAGTTGTGAAGTCGAGGTCCATATACGGTATCACAATGGTTAAACTGTGAAAGAACAACAGTCTCTATAAGTGTCCTTCTAACATGTTCGGAAAGATATTTCCTGATCGTGTAAAGTGTTTTTAAGCGAAAGAAGGCATTCCGAATCCTGATGTTCACGTGTTCAATGTACCGAAGTTCACTGTCCATTAATAGTCCCAGATTTGTAGTACTTTGCACTCTTCTCAAATCTTGGCCTGCAATTTGGATACATGGAGATTTTGCAGTAATACTGAGACACTGAGATTTAGTGCCTAGTAACATGAACTTAGACTTTGATGCATTCAAAACAAGAGAATTTTCACTTGCCCAATTCGCTATCACATCAAGATCCTCATTGATCATCTTCACAGCTTGTTCCGTACTCTCAGATTTAAAAGAATGATATATTTGAGTGTCATCTGCATAAAGGTGTATTTTACAATGGTTCACTAATTTGGGAAGGTCTGCAGTAAAAAGAGCAAAAAGGATGGGACTTAAAATGGATCCTTGTGGCGTCCCCTTATTTAAGCTTTTGGTGTCAGATTTCAATATATCACCCTTACTAGATTCTATCTCTACATACTGACGCCTATTTGACAAAAAAGAACGAAACCAGTCACATGAACCATTCGATACCCCGTAATATGATAGCTTACTTAAAAGCAATTCCAAATCAAGGCAATCAAAGGCTCTTGAGAAGTCTAGCAGCGTTAGTACACTGCCCATACCGTGGTCTGATGCTGTTATGATATCGTCGGTAACGTGCGCAAGTGCAGTAGATGTGCCAAATCCTCTGCGGAATCCAGACTGAATATCAGGTAAAATGTCTTCATCTTCTAGGAACTTTGTGAACTGAGTGCAAACTATTCTTTCCAATATTTTTGAGAGAACAGGCAAAACACTAATAGGCCTAAGATCTTTATGTTCATCTATCTTGTTGCTTTTAGGAATAGGTTTAACTTTTGCAAGCTTCCACGCCTCCGGAAAGACTCTAGATTTAATGGAGCAATTAATTATATCTGTTATAGTTGGTAGTGATACGGGTAGAGTAAGTTTAATCATCTGTATATTAATAGAGTCATGCCCACTTGCTTTGGTGTTAATGCTATGAATTGTTTTAAGCACGTCGGTTTCGGTTATCATATTTATATCAAAAATATTATTAGAGTGCCTGTTTTGACTAAAAAAGTCCAAAATGTTGTTTCCGACGCTATGTCCCCCAGGTACATCTAAGAAGAAATTATTAATTTTATTTGGGTCATTAAGGTTATCGGGCACTGTTAGAGTTGACTTATTTTGGCCGATTGTACACGTGCGTTTCAGATGATTCCACATTTCTTTAGGCTTGTCTTTATTATTATTTATGTAAAAGTTAAAATATGCAGCCTTTTCTTTCTCAATCGTATTATTTACTAAATTTCTTAGACTTTTGTAATAGTTCTTGTGTGTATCTTTACCGGAAGCGCGCGCTCTATTCAGAGCTGAGTCCCGAAGTGACATCATAAACTTAACCATATTAGTTATCCACGGTGTAGCTCTAGTATGAATTTTTATGCGTTTTATCGGAGCATGTAAATCAAAAAGATTTAGAATAAGTTTATCGAACAGTTGAACTTTCTCATCAACACTAGATAAATCAAAAATCTGGTACCATTGGACATTTTTAAGATCCGCTCGGAAATCTACTTCATTTATAGCGTTCAATGTCCGCTTAAACACGTACTGGGGTTTCTCTTTAGGCTTTTTAATATTGAATTCCGATATCACCATGGCATGATCACTAAGTACAGGGTTGTGGAAAATACTAACACTCTTGCATTTTTCTGGACAGTCTGTGATAATAAGATCAAGAAGAGATACGAATCGATCAGTCACCCTTGTAGGTTCCTGTACTACCACTTTTAGGCCTCTTTGTGTGCAGAAGGTGAGAATATCTTTTGCAGGTGTTGTTTTCGGTTGTAGAAGATCAACATTAAAATCCGTCAGCAAAAATATATGATCAAAATGTGAAAATGCACTTACGGATTCGCTGAGAGCATCAATTGCAGCACGTACCGAAACTGATTCAGGCCTATACGCTGTGCCAATTGCAAAGCGACCTCTACCAGGCAATATCAATTCCAGCCATAACTGCTCTAGATTGGATTCGGGATGAGGCCTAATCCGGAGCCGTATATCTTTCCTGACATAGAAACCAACGCCTCCTCCTCGCATATCCCGTGGTCTAGATCTATGTTTCAGTATATAACCAGGCACCCTTGGGGCAAATTTTTCTTCGCCAGTTTTAATCCAGGTTTCATTTAACGCTAAAAGGTCCGGTTTGTATTTATCCATACTCGCAATAAGTTCATCACGTCCAGTATTTAAAGATCTAACATTGAGCAACCCCAATTTTAAATTAAAGTTTTTATCACGAATCATTTGTAATAATGTAGCATATCATAAATTGGAGTATAGTTTGTCGTAGCAAAATGAGAGTAACAATCATATAAAATCCTAAATACATCGTAAATAAATCCAATACAGGTAATTCTATAAATTCAATGGTTAAATCATGATACCAATTGTGTATAAAATGGAATGTATGTAAAAAAATATCATTTGGGGCAAGATAACCTAGGTTATTTAATGATACCTTAAATATAATAAGACAATTTGCGAAAAGTGAGTAGCGACCCAGAAAAAAGGAGTTGTAACAATGCAATACTATGTCTGACAAATTACAGATACAACAGTAGTTGAAATAATTATAGGTTTTACAATAGAGGAATGTCGTCCGCACTAACAATATCACCACCAAAAACACCAAACCGACCTGGGGATCGAACCCGAGACCTCCGCACAGCAGTCGTGCCATGCTGTGCCACCGAGGCAGTAATATTTTATTTACCACCTTGTAGATGTACCTTATGTAATGCTTTACATAGTTTTGAAACAATCACCCCATTATAGTGAACGGGCACAAGTCACCCGACCTCTAACATCACGCGACCCCACGGAAGATATTGCAATAGTTCTTTACTATTAAAAACTTTGCGATATTTTATGTAAAAAGTTATATGAATGAACGCTCCGAATCTTGAAAACTAGAACAAACATAGACTTCGGCTTTCATAGTTGTGGTTGTTTTTGCATAACCTTCATCCGAAATTCAAATAAATTTTCTACTTATCAAAAATTTACCTATCTCCGACCTATGGGTTTTAGAATTAGACCTTGATAGGGTTACATAAATAGACTCACGCCTGTTTTCCATAAAAGTAGGCAGAGACAAAGGATTTGATAGGGTTATTTGAACAAAACATATGCAAAAGTTAAAAGACTAGTGTTACGAGTCTATTAAATGTAATACATAAAAAAAAATAACAGGCAATGAGTTTTGTAAGTAAACAAGTCTTTAAGGTCAAATGTGGGTTCCCAATCTCTCTAAAATAACGCATCTTCGGTCAAGTGGCAGCGTATTTAGATCAGAGCAATCACAATTTGTGTTTAAATTTTTAGTTTTATCTGGGATGGTGTTGTTACACCTCTGCCTACCCCTTTATGGATACAGGCGTTTAAGTGTGTAGGTGTATTCTTCTTCCATCTGCCCCTATCTCGCAGTGAGATCAGTTTAACGTGTTTTTAAAACATGTTACAGATAGATTACGCTTGTAGTTTTTTTACGACAGGCCGCCTCTGGTGGAAAAACTCCCATACCCGGAAGAAATATTAGTGGATCACACAAACAATTTTTATTCTCGTTATTCCACTGCGCCACGGATGCTGTGGTATATTATTAAACAAATAGGTGTGTAATAATTTTGAAATAATCAAGAAGAGCAGATTTTAATAGACACCGACCTGTGGCATCACGCGAAGCTAAACATTGCAACAGATCATTTCGAGAAGCCATGCGATGTACTGAAAGGTTACATTATGTAATTGTGATGTAATTCAAAATGCACTCAGACGTTTCGTTGTGTCATAAAATTAAATTAGTGTAAAGGAAAAAATATTCAGTTTCAAATCTAAAATTATATTGAGGACTTCGGGTTACACAATGAGCGTGTTTGGGCAACGCTTTGAAGACACTCAGCTCATAGTTCTAAGCTACACGTACAGTAATGTCAGTTTTATTGTTGACTTAAGTTGATTATGCCGACTGCCTCGGTGGCGCAGTTGTAATGCGTACGCGTTACGATTGAGGCTAACGCTGAGGTCTCGGGTTCGATCCCCGGGTCAGGTAAAGTGGTATTGTTGTATAAGTTGATTATAATAATAATAGAGTTTTGGCGGGAATTCTGACAGTACGGTTGATGTCTTATTTTAATTATTTCCTTAAGTAGTTTGAAGTTGTGTTTGTTTTAATAATGTGGTGTGGTGTATGCAATAGACATTAACGGTGATAAATGTTAAGGCCCATAATGCCCAGTAATTTCACTGGATTCAATCTCCTTCAAAACGAAACACAACAGTGCTTACACTGCTACTGGGCGGCAGAAATAAATGAATGTTGCCTAATAGAAAACATAATAAAGCCTTATATAAATCTGTAAACGTTTAATAAAAAAATAGTAAAAGTATATTCTACGAAAGAAATAGGGGTACCGTTCTTACACCACAAAGTGTGGAACTATTATTTTAGAAACAATAAAAAATACAAATAGATAACTCATTTAGTGCTTATATTATGCAGGAATTCTATAAGTCTATTCATATTCTAGATTAATAAAAATGCGTGTTTTTTTTATTCCGGTTTGAAAGTTATACAAACTTATATAATTAACTCATTATATTTGAGCTATTGAATAATCTCCGATATAAAAATCCGTGACTAGATGCAATATTAATCCACGAAGGAATGTAAAATCATACGGCGCCTGCGCAACTAATGCGTCCATGAGTGTTTCATGTATATTGAAATATATGAAATATCTAGATATTAATGGTATTTTTTTATTCCAGCTATTAGATTTGAAGCAAATTGCCGATCACTAAAGCCCCATTTACGCGAAGAGAGTTTATCAAACGATAGAGGAAAAAACTCTCGTTAAACTCTAATTTATTTATTTCGTATGATATAACAGAATATTGTAATTAAACTCTTCATTGAATTTGACACGAGTATCGTATATGGTCTCGTAAACCAGTGTTTTCTGGTTTAATTTTATTTTAGTCCCGACGTTTCGAAAGCCTTTCAGCCTTCGTGGTCACGGGAGAGACTGAGGTGTAGGTCGTCACGAAAAGTTGTTGCATAACTTCATTTTAACGTCGGGACCAAAATAAAATTAAACCGCGATAAAAGACGTATAAACTAGTTTTATTTCAATGTGTAATATTCGCGTAAACATCAGAACGAACGTCGCGGCGTACGAAAATTGATCTCCGTATAATGGGCCTAAGGTGTAAATGTATGTTCAATACGCATTTTCTTTTATAAATTACTTTATATGTGATAAAGCTATAAACTAATTTTGTAAACTATTATTTAATCATACTATGTTGTGCCAACCGAAGTTTACTTTAGAACCTAATAGTTGACTTCATATTTTTAATTATTTACATCAAAAAGTTACGTTATCCAAAATCTATTGCAGAAAGAATTTTATAATTCCGTCCAATAATAAATAAGTTAGAAGCCATTCCAGTCTGGTAGAAGGGGTAATGGTCAGATGACAGACGACGCAAACTTTGACGTCACCGTGTAAAATAGCCATTACGGTGCACGCGTGTGAGCCACATAGTATGATATCTCCATTACACACCCACTTTTCCTCATACTTTTATTTGAAGTCATAATTGCGGGTTCATTTTTGATTATGTTTTAACAAAAATGTTTCTTTTGCGTATTATTTTCAGTTACTTTTAAAATAATGCATAAAAGTCAAAATAGGAAACTACCCTAATAGGGTGGGTTTTATTCACTTTTTCTGTAAAATTACTATTGATAATTTCTTTTTAACCATGAATAAATAAAAAAGTCATACAACAAGAAGTGTAATTTGGTCGGAGGCTGCGTTTTATAGCCCCTCAGGTCGCTCGCCTGATATAAACGTAAACTGGTAAAAGCGACGCCTGCCCATAAACAGAAACAGGAAACAGAACTTTGAATTAAGCACTGCATGGCATAGGACTGCGCTCGTCACCCCGAGACATAACATGTTAAGTCTCAAAATGCCTAAGATGTTAAGTCTCATAAAGTAATTTCATTGGCTTCAATATCCTTAAAACAGTGTTTGCACACTGCTCCTTAGCGGCAAAAATAGACTTAAGGCAGTCACTGCCTTATTAGTTTAAAACAGTTTGTTTCGTTCATAAACCACAAAGTCCTGGGTTCGATCCCGGACTCGGTATTTCTTTGTATGAGATTATCATTTTCTAATGACTGGTATATCCGAGTTTGATCCGATAATAATCTTAGGTAGACGACTGTGATTGCACGACGTGAATTTGTACCTAGGACCACACAGTTTCTCAACCTACGCACGCTGCTAATGAGCCGATCTTCGAATCCAATGTACTGACCAGTCTAGACCGTTGACATTTAAAAATATTACATAAATCATCAGTATAAAGCCTTTCAAAACCAACCATTATCATCTACAAGAATCATCGGAGCACTATCTGTGACGTCATATTCAATTGACATTTGACATAACATTTCGGTAAAAATCCCAAAGACTAATAATGTATACTACTAGACGGGCTGTTTAGAAGTAAAATTGCGTCACATAACGCGGGAGTTTGACAGCTCACAGACAGGGAGCGCGAGAGGGGTTCTAGTTGAGAATAAGCGAGATGGTAATATTGACCGCATCTTTGTGGTACAATTTATATGTACCGCCCAGCTTGTCTAATAGTATACATTAAAGTCTTTTTAATAATCAAACTAATTTCGACTACGCAAACATTCACAACGAGTGTGGCAACATTAAAAATTATGATATTAATTTAAAGATAACATAGACCTTTCTAAAATTATGCTAACTACCGGGTTTTAGATTATGAGAAATAATCTTTATGTGCTCATGGTTTCTAAATGTATAATTATTTGACTATCGCATGTTGTTATTGTGAGGAATAATAGTTGGTTGCAATGTGGGATCGTCTCAAAATTCAGTGGAGTATTTATTAAAACACAGACTACGACGCGGGTTCATTCCCCGCATCGAGACCAAAGACTTTAATGTATACTACTAGACAAGCTGCGCGGTACATAGAAATAGTATCACTAAGTTGCGGTCAATTGACCGTAACTCAATATTACCATCTCTCCTGTGTGTGGTCTGTTACATTCCCGCGATATATGACGCAATTTTACTTCCAAACAGCCTGTCTAGTAGTATACATTAAAGTCTTTGATCGAGACAAATGGTTGTTATACACAAATATTTATTTCAAGTCTGGGTGTTGTGGGACCGTAAGACTCTCGTACTTACACCCACGATACAAGTTAACCTAGTAAATAAATAAATACACCCAACAGTCACACACATAGTTCTGACCCCGCACTAGGTTAACCTGTGTGGTGGGATCGGGAACTAAGAGGTATTTGCGGTTCCACAATATCCAGACGCGAAATGGTGAATCACACAAATATTAGTCTCAGTGCGGGAATCGAACTCACGGCCTCACATGGCCGGCTGTTTACCCACTGCACCACGGAAGCTGTCATATGTTTATTAAATGTTTCAAATGTACCAATGTTTGTAGATCACAAAAATATTTGTTGTTGTTTGTTTATACTAAACTCTATTCATATTATTTCCCACTTGATTCTGCCAAAACTGCAATAAAAGACAAACTTAACCCAATAAAAATAAACTTTCTATTTGATTGGCATCAGGGCTATTTCTCAAGTGCAACGTTGGCCAAGCGACAATTGTTGCGTAGCGGTGCGGCGCGGCGCAGGTTGCACTTTTTATGCAAGATTAGGGTCAACCTAGATTGCCTGATTTGGTAAAATTTCTATAAACACTAGGTTTTAAAAGATGTGATTTATTATGATTGGATGGAGTTAGCGCTTTTGGAATATAACGATATTTATCTAATATTAAATTAACACTTATTTAATGAATTTATAAAAATGCAGTTACCGTATGACTCTATAGCATCTATCTTAGCTTAAGTTTAAGTTAAAACTTAATAACCTGAATCACGGTGCGTTTGCTATTTTCTATTGAGTAATTTCCCATTTTCCCTCGTACTCCGTCAACGGATCTTAACCAAATTTCCATGAGACCATGGAACAAACTCTTTCAAACAAATAAAGAATAATCCAAATCGGTGAGCATTTGTAGGAACTATGCGTAAACATATATAAAAAAACATTATATACAAACGAATTGAAAACCTCCTCGTTTTTTAAATCGGTCAAAAATGCTTACAATTTGTATTATAATATTCATAAAATTAATGTCTGTATTCTCATATTAAGCGTTCGCGCATCGTTCATTCAAATGTGATGGCGCTTATATGAAGCTTTCTAAGATGTAGAAAAATTAAATTAAGGTAATTCAACAGAGCAGATTCGATGATGAATTGAAATAGGCATTGTAACGTATGCCGAATATTAGGTAGAAGGTGATAGCTTAGATTTATTTTAATAGGTCTTAACCTACGAAAAAAGTTAATGTTTCTTTTTCCATGTTTTTTATTCCTATTATTAATCAAAGTTTCAAACCACTCATGCTATCTATATTTCACATACATTTACAATACACAACCCTAAACAAAACAATTAAAGATACAATGAAACAGTCACAATGCAACAAGAGATACACATCTCGATGTGGACACGCCCGGAACTAGAACGTACTGATTAATATGCTTTTAAGCGACTTTTAATTAAACCTTGTACTGTTGATATTGAAAGAGCTTATTTCCACAAAGAGTTGATAGGCTATGGCCTCTTTTAGAAGCGGCAAACGAGCAAGTAAATAATCTAATGGTTTGTGACAACCACTACCTATTGCAGAGCTTAAAGGTAAGGTTGACTATTTCTACCGCCAAACAGTGTGCACTGTTGTATTTCAGTTTGAAGGACATTGACGCCAATGTACTGAGAATTATGAGATTTAACAATTTATGTCTCATGGTGACGAACGCAGTACAATGCCATGCAGTGCTTTGTAATTCAAAGTTCTGTGTGGTGTTCCTTCTGTTTATGAGCAAGCATGGCGCTTACCATCAGGTGAGCGACATGCTCGTTTCGTCACTCAAATTAATAAAAAAAACTAGTAACGAGCACTAGCTTTAACTGGCTCTGAGTGTGAAAATAAACGAATTCTAAGATATAACTAATTGGCTATTAAAGTTAATGGACGACTAAGTGCGGCAGTAAAACAATAAATCATCATTCACACTACTCTCATGAGAACAGAGTCAAATTAAAGAAGTTAAAACTAAAGAAAAACTGCTTATTTGTACGTAATATTTCGCACACGTAACCCATTATCAAATAAAATACATCGCAAGCGATTATGAACTTTAGGTGAATGGGATAAAGATGAAGGAAACGTCAAGTTACGGTGGAAATATCTTAATACCTTAACACATTTCGTGTCGTAATTACTAGTGTATTACGTGGTAAGAAGAAACTTGCTCACACATCAATGTATGTATGACTATGTACCAGTGTCTCAAATATTAATCCAAAAAAACACTTTATTAGCAACAGAATAGTCAAAGCGTGGAACTATCTCCCGGAGAACCTAGTCGCAGCTCAAAATATAACCCAGTTTAAAAGAATATCCTGCGGATATCTCACTCACCGTACGAAACGCAGCAGCAAGCTGTTACTTTACGCCTGTTTTCTGTGAGACAGTGGTAACGACCCGGACGATCCAGCCCATTCATGCTGTAGACAAATGTCTACAGCGTGGCTCTATCACCCATACCCTACACTCCCTAACTACACTCTGTATCTAGGTAAAGTAAAAATATCTCGGTGATTACACAATGAACTTTGTCGCTATGGTTGTTAAAATATATGTCGTTCAGATAATGTGATAATATATTTCATTAATTACCGCCTTTCCACAGCTCCAACTGATAAGGAAAGTCACACAAAAATTGCTCTTAAGCGTAAATAAGGTCAAACCCCTTTTTTTGACCTACAGAGTAAATATAAGCTAAGGTAACAAAAGCTGTACAGCCGCATTTCCTTTGCCCTTTCCAGTTAATAAAAATAAAATCGTGACAACCTATTAATAAAAATGTAGGTCGTCGTAATACGTACGTTGATAATATAAACTGGACATGTATGACGATAACCTCACGTCTCGAACGCAGTATAAAAAAATATAACGTATTCCATTATTGGAACGTGACTTTTTAAATATCGATTGTTAGTCATGCCGCGATAAAATGTATTATGGATGAACACATTTTATAGTTCATTATCTTTTTAAAATTCTTAATTTTATCATTTTAGAAGAATAAGTTGTAGTTAGTTAGCATAACATTTATTTGCTAATAAAGTTGATTATGATTTAATTGCAAAACAAATTATTCAACGGCTGTCATTTTTATAGCGTTATTGCAGAAAATAATATACTCTGGCGATATAATATTAATAAATACATACACACTCACGGCTGTATTCCCCGAAGGGGTAGGCAGAGTTGTGACCACCCATTTTTCGTCGAGTTTATTTCCATCCCATGATGTCATAGGGAGCGAGCCTATCGCTATACCGGGCAAAGTTCCAGACTCCGGGCTGACACTGAGCATTTCGAAATAGAACTGCGCCACCGAGGAGTCATATTAATATTAACTCTTATAATATAAAATATTCCATTTATTTGGCTATTTTAATAATTCATGGATATTGACGTCTATTATAATATGAAATAAGTCCTGTATTATACTAGCCCCACTGCTGAGCATAGGCCTTCTCTATAACGAGATACGTAAAGCCTTAGTCCACCACGCCAGCCTAGCGTGGGTTGGTAGACTTCACATAATTTCTCAATTCTTATGAAAAATTATCAGGTACCCAGGTTTTCTCACGATGTTTCCTTCACCGTTAAAGCAAACAATAATTAACAATGAATAAAAACGTAACTCAGAAAAGTCAAAGGCTCTTGAGTCTTGTTTTGAACTTACGACTTTTTGTCTCAGCAGTCTTTACCACGCCCTGCTGAGCTATCGCAGCTTACATTGTAATATTATCACACTACTATTATTTCATATTCTAATTATAATCACTCGGGTATTTAAACGGCATTTGACCTTACGACCTCTTGACGCTTATAATGTAAAATCAATATTAATATATGTATGGTCCATAGACAAAGAATTTAAGTCAATATCACTAAAAATTAAAATCGATAACATAATTAAATTGTGTGGTTTATGTAAGTGTATTTTTGCGCCAAAATTATAGAACTTGTATTTAAAATATACGTGAATTTATATAAAAATGTTGCCACTTAAAAACATATTGTTCAGGCTGGTATTATTCTGCCGACCGTCGAGGGATGCAATGTCTTTGGACGGTCGTCATTATATTTGGACTGCACTTTACTTAACCAGGCCCAGTGTAGTCGCTTTGCCGTTCTAGGATCAAACAAAACAATGTCCTTCAATCGCGACAAACAACATTGCTTACACACTGCTGCTTGGTGGCAGAAATAGAGAAGCCAAAATATTGAAGCCAGTTAAATTACTTGGCAATATGAGACTTAACATCATTAGATCTATTTTAATACGAACCTGTTAAAATAGATTACAGTCCTTATTTTTCCTTGAGCGAGTTAAATGTGTATAATATGGTTCTATAAATACAAATCTATATATTTTCCCAATTCAATCATATTTATCCACATAGAGCAATTAAAACTATAAAAGCCACCGTTTTCATCACCACTAAAAACACACTTCATTGTTGTATTATTTATTTTGATAATTTTCACAACAAAGCAGCGAGACGATTTTGCCAGGAAAAAATATGACTCTTGCATAATATAGTTACTAAATAAAATCGAAAGTGCTCTTTGTCGTATAGTGAGGTGGTACTTTCAAAACTTGCAACACATCCGCAATGTATCGAGATGTTCCGAACGCTGGCTCACCTCGTCCTAATTCAGCACTCATCTTTTTCATATTAACTTTCAATGAATTCATCGCCTCATGCTTAGTGGTAGCATGCTTCGGCTAAGAAACCGTGAAGTTTTGGGTTCAAATCCCAGACAAATCACAATTGCTGTTTGAATTATCGATTCGAAAAATCATACATGAGTGCCCGGGATTAAAATTAGTGCCCGATATGGTGAAAAGTTCTCCCTCTATCATATCAAAGTGGGAATAAGCTCGGTGAAGTGGGTACAGTACTTATTACACATCTACCTACCCCTTCGAGGATACAGGCGTGAGTTATATCTGTATGAACTTTCATTAAAATAGATTTTCTCTACAGCATGAATAGGCTAGCATGGTATGGTAGTTGGTACCATTATCTCACAAAAAACTGACGTTAATGCTTTGCTCTATGAGAGTGTAAAATAACCGGTGGCCCAAAATATGCCCCGATAACGTCGACACCAGTCAAATGAAACTACACCAAGCCCAAAAACATTTCTACTCTCATATATTTCATTAGAGAAAGAGAGACGTGTTAAAATATATGTCGAATTGAGAATGTCAGCTATTATTGAAGCTGTAAAATATAGCCGATTGGAGGATCTCCATTTTTTTTAAGTCGGTTAATAACCAGAGTACAAGCAACTGGCGGAATCCATGAGAATAGAAGGTAAGGTTTGGCAATATTATGACCAAGTGAACAACTGACCTCTGGCCTTGCGGTACACTGTTACAGAACCTCATTAAAAACAATAACGTTTTGTGGTACCGGTGTAAACTTAACAACGAAAGGTTAATGAATTTTGTTTACAAGCCAAAACGAAATTTTTGTACAAAAAATAAAATCTAGAATTATATGGAGCCATTCTTTAACACGTGACTTTTATTGTTGATTGATTTTTATTTGAAAACAGATCGTAAATTTTGTTTGGAACATACAAGTTTAGAGGGAATATTTTATGTTTTATTATTTAGTTGAAATTGTTATAATAATCTTCGGGGCTGCGTCTGCGTGAAGTAAATTCATCAATATTTTCCATATAATCATTGCAACCTTTTTGAAATTTGAGACATCCCTCCTTAAACGATGCCTACAATAATATCAAGTATCAACACCTTTTCAAAATTTCAATCTTATCCTTATCGGTTTTTGGTAGATGATAATGAGTTTGGGGCTTTGATTTATATACCAATTTATATAGCTTTTTCTCATTATATTTGAACTATCAACTCGAACTTTGTTAATGAAACTTTTGTTCGCTGCTCGTTTTATTTTTTAATGCTAATTTAATATGCAATTAAATGCTTTAAATCATAGTTTTGAAAGAAAATACCTCCGTATTTCTCTTAAAATTAACAGCCCTAGGAATTAGGGTTATCAATATAGACATATTAACAACAGACACTGGACACTTTGTATATTATAATACCTCAAATACCTATGTCTTTACTTTGAACTTGGCAACATTTTTGCGCATCGACAGCGTGTGCAAGCGAGCCGAATTGTTTAACACGTTCGATGTAAAACCATTGATGTACGTTTATTTACGTGGAAATAATCGAAATCACATTGTGAGTGCGTGTGAGGCGTCCTTGGCCTTTTACACGCTAACGCGACAACCCTGCTTGCTCTAACGTATCTTGTGATATTTCATTTCAATTTTAAATAAAACTCAATCAAAACAAAATCAAACTGATAATCGCATCGTCTAATGGCAGCGTACATATGGTGAGAAACCGGCGAGGTTCTAGGTTCAAATCTCAGGTCGAAAAATAACAATCGATATTTGAGTTTCAATTTCTAAATATCATACCGTATACATTTCTATAAATTTAAATAGCCGCAGTGAAAATTATGTTGCCCATTAGATGACTCTAATATGATATCATATTAATATAACAAATCACTATATAAATTCAACCTGTTAATCCATGTCGTTTAATATATTTCAAATGGCGCTCCGTAATTTCATATTATTATGTATCAACTCTACAAACACAATTATTTTTATTATCCATAAGCACATACATTAATAAATATAAAGCTACTATACTCAGTCACTAATGCAGCCAAATGAAATGTGCCCGTCGTTGGACGTTAAAACCCTGTCAAAATGCCCTATTAATGATGATGTAACATCAAACATCAGGATCCGCCTGACAGCAGCGTTTAAATATTGATACTGGTTAGTAGACACAACGCTGAGAGAAAATTAAACGATCCCATCTGACCACGTCTGACCTTAGGAGGGGGTCATGTTAGAGCGTGTAGCGTAACGATTTTTTTGTACTTAATCACCGAAGTAAATAAATGTTTTATATGTAACAAAACAATGTGATATACAAGGAAATTAATAATTTCTAGTTTAGTTATTTATAGATATTTTTTGTTTGTATTATGTAAAAAGTCGCTCACCAAAAGGTTGTATGATTTTTTTTTGTATAATACTTGGTTTATAGAATACTTTTACAATATTACTTATTACTTGAACGCATGAAACTAATTATGGTACTAAAATAATAAATATTCAATGCATAAACTAACTCACATAGTTTTGTATGGAAACATTTTAAACGTAAGCGGCGGCAACTATTCTTATTCCAAATTATCAAAGCTTTAAAATACTATGATATAAATATCAACGAACAAAGACACATGACGCCACATAATTATCTAAAAGACATATTGATATGTATCGCCAAATAAACGAGCATTTCCCGCGAGCAATATGCGCAAACCTTTATAGTTCAAAGGTCAGTAAACCTGTGTGACTAGTGACCAGATTATAAAATCAATAATATATTTAAAATAACATTAGAAACGGCAGTTTTTTTTCACGATTAGTTCGATGTTTTTAATCATTCTTAAATGTTCATATTTTCCATAAGATAACATTTTGAATCTAGTTTATTAATGTGCATATTACTAACATTCGTGCACAAAAATTAAAAACTTCATATTATACGAAAATTAAATTATTATTTGGAATAAGTAAAAATATCTATTCATTGGAATAAATAATTCTTATACTACACTTACCTTTTTTAGTAAAGGAAATTAAAAGATTTTTAAACAGACGAACAAGTAATAAATTAAAGTCACTTCATTTTACGCTATATTTTTGATACTTAATACAAAGAGCATATTATTATAATAAATGACTACACGAAAGACGAATCATAAACGTAAAGTAATTTAATACACTTGTAAGTTAATTACGTCGAACAAACTTTAATCCCACAATGCTATAAAGAGCTTCGTATTCACAGTGACTTATTAATAGCTATCATAGCTTATTATTAAAAAGGCATTGTTGTATAGTTAAAAAAAACTTGAATTAAATAAGTTATTATAAAAAATGCTTTCTCTTTTTCTGTACGAAATTAAACCCTTATTGTTCTAATTAGGTACACTATAGCACAAGTATGTAATATTTCAAGTTAGATATTTTATCTTATTATGTATTTCATTTGTTTCAAAGTCGGAACACTTTAGCAAAAGTTTTCTATTTTTAAACTTTAGCAGATACAGAATGAGCTTAATGACTACCCATATTATTTGTGGCCCTACTCTACCTGCTCTACCATAAAAGCTTTATATGCGTATTTAAAAATTTACATATTGATCACGCGTAGACACTTTTAAATTTGATTAATCACATTTGAAAACAAATTAATTTTATTATGCATTATATTTAAATCGAGAACCAACTTGACATTTTAATCGATAAGAATATATTACTTAGGAGTTGCTATGACAATTTTAGTGTGACTTTTATAAAAGGTATTATCGTCTCATTTTGCCAAAGGTAAAAATATTAATTCTTTGGATATTATATGCAATATGGTTCCTTTTGTTTGTTTTATTTTCAAAATATCCGGTGAGACCTAATTTAGATGAACTGATATTATTGTTTTAGTAAATTGATATCTCAGAAATCAAGTTATTCGGATTCGAAATTAAGTATCCAAATTTTCCTGTATAAACTGGATTGTGTGAAGGGCAAACAAAAATGAGTTTTGAAGCGAAAATTGTAAGTTATGAATTTATCGTGTCCCAAGGGCACTTAACGACCCATCCTTGTTGATTAATGCTGTTTTCGAAACCCTCTTATATGCTAAAACATCGTACTTGATTTTGTTTATGTACACAGACAAAACAAAACAAATTTTCCTCTACCTGCATTTTTCCGCGACCAAAGACCGCTTTTCTGATCAATCTCTACATTAAGTTCGGTGACCAGAAGTGATAATAACAATTTAGCAATTCAAATCTTTTAATAATTCGACTTATTGTATTAGTCAAAATCATCTTAACTACGATATTCTATTATATAAGTCAGACACGTATTTCACATTTGACCTTCCCACAGACGTGAATTTAGAAAAACCGGATCGATGCGGATTCAGCGCTACAAACGGGCGGACATTGCATTTTATTTCTAATAAGGCATTAGCGCCTCGAGCGATTATCGGCAACTTTCAGTCGCAAAAAATTGCATAATGCTTAAACAACTTACCGTGTGTGCGAGGTTTAACGGAAGAAAAGGGGAGGCCAGGGGCACTGACGTAGAAAAAAACACTTGTGTAACACTTTTCAGCCATGCACATAATCCATTATCGGGTTGAAAATGTTTCTAAAGGTCGTTATTCCGCGGCATGCGCGACACAAATTTCCGTAGGGGGAAAACTGTAGGCGCGCGACGCGGGCTGCGCAGGCGACGGCTGGCGGGCGACTGGCGTGTGCGACCGCTCCCCCACGAAATAAAGCAGCCTTCTCTTTTCAAGAGTGGGGCGTGCTGGCTTATTTTTTCCATGCCCGTTTGGGATCTTTCCTGATATTTTTCAAAATGTGTATTGAAGATTTTTTTTCGAATTAATAAGTACCAATAGTACTTAATTTTTTTACAAAAAGTTTGAAATATAAGTTAGATACTACACTATTTACAATACTTAAAATATTTTTTTAGTGTGAATAATTAAATAATGTGAAAATAATACTTACGCCCCAATAAAAAAAAAAACTTAATTTGAACACAGATTGAGGGCCCTCGTTGATGTCTTTTGTTAGGACAACACTTGGTTTAGTAATGGGTCACTTTTCTTGTCTGAATTGAAATGAAAACCGTAAAACAAGAGCGTAAATCTTTGTATGCCTGGAATCACTGAGTATTTAGTATAAGTACGTATAATATTATTTTCTATGAAATATTAAAAAGACAAGAAATAGAAGGAAAACAACGAAAATATATAACTTCGCAAAATCTTTACATGATATTAGATATTCAATTATATTGAATTAGTTGTCTAGTGTTTTGTTTTGTGACCGTTTGATTTATCACTTCAAACGACTACAATACTACAATGATCATTACTAATGTTGCGCGGTTCCGGTCACGTGAAGCGTTTTCCGGGTAAAAACTAGCCTATCTCCTAATCCAAGTTACAGTCTACCTGTGTGCCAAATTTTATCCAAGTGCGTTCAGCCGATAGGGCGTGACAAACATCCAAACTTCACATTTATAATACATACATACATACACACTCACGCCTATGTCCCATGGGGGTAGGCAGAGACTATTGAGTACCACAAGCTACGTTCCTACATAACATACATACATAACATTACAGCTACATTTATATTATTAGTAGGAAATTAGATACATATAATATTAAGAGTAAGGAAAAAGAAAGAAAACATATAAAGCTAAGATAGAGTATGTTAGCCACTTTATGTTGTTGTTGTATGTTTGTTAAAAACATTATTTAAATTTAAAAAAAAAATGTAACCGAAAATGAAAATGAAAATGATGGTTTTTTTACGGCATAGGCCGGCAAACGAGCAAGTGGGTCAACTGATGGTAAGTGATCTCCACCGTCCATGTACGTCCACAATACCAAAATAATCATGGGTGCGTTGCCGATCTTAAAGGTAAGGGACAATTAAGGAATTGGGAAGGGGAGGGGGTTTGGGCCTCCGGATATCTCACTCACCGTACGAAACACAGCAGCAAGCTGCTACTTTTCGCCGGTTTTCTTTGAGACAGTGGTAATGCCCCGGACGAGCTGGCCCATACATGCTGTAGACAAAAGTGTCTACAGCGTGGATCTACCACTCATAAGATGAACGGATATAATATTCGTTTTTTTAAGATTTGCTGCGTAATGTTCATAACCTATCCGTAAACATATCTAGCGTTTTCTATTCCGATTAAATCAATTTTATAAAAGGCTTAGAGTTGCTTGACCTGATCTTCTTCTTCTTATCGAATGGTTAGTGACCAACCTATTGTCAGAGTTTTTCAAGCCACCCGAAGGCCTCCGACTTGGCTTAACGACTGCTATCAGTTGATAACAGCTGGGACCGACATTTTACGTGCCCTCCGAAGCCCGGAGACGCTCTGTTGAAATACCACTAAGCGGTCACCCATCCATAGACTGACCGCACCAAGGGTTGCTTAACTCGCTTATCGTTTACTGATTAGTGAGTGCAACTAGCGCCTCAATGACCTGACAATCAGGCCCAAAGCCTCAACAGTTCTTGTATGTATGGGTCGAGCATCGGGTCATAGACCTTGTCGAGACCAATACACACAACAGTAGGTACATAGTCCTTAGCCCACATTAGCATAACCTGTGTCGTGGGTATCAGGAACTACGAGGAACTTATGTTCCCACAACAGCCAGAAACAAAACAAATATTGGCGGACCAAACAAACTTTTGTCTCGGTGCGGGGATCGAACACGCGGCCTCTTTTTTTCAGTAATATACTCACACATTGCGTCAAGGAGGTTAGTATTGATCTCTTGGTATATTAATAATACCAGCCCTGTATTATATACGTCACACAGCTGAGCACGGACCTCCTCTACTGAATGAGAGGAGTTAGGCCTTAGTCCACCACGCTGGCCTAATGCGAGTTGGCAGACTTCATATAGCTTCGAAATTCTTATGAAGTACTTCTCAGGTATGCAGTTTCCTCACGATGTTTCCTTCACCGTTAAAGCCAGTGATAACAATTAATACACACATAACTTAGAAAAGTCAGAGGTGTATGCACGTGGGACTGGTTTCGAACCTGCGACTTTCATCTCGACAGTCCATACCACTCCCCGCTGAGCTATTACTGCTTATATTCTTGGTATATTCCTTAATTAAATCTCACACACTTGTGAGGTTCGTCCACATTAGTAACATTTCAAGGTACCGATATTTGTGACTGCCTCGATGGTGCAGTTGTAATGCATACGCGGTACGACTGTTATGATGAGGTCTTGGGTTCGATCTCCGGGTCGGGTAAAAGTGATATTAGATTTTTCTATTACGAAATGCTCAGTATCAGCCCGGAGTCTGGAACTGTGCCCGGTATGGCGATAGGCTCGCTCCCTAACACATTATAGGCCGTAAGTAAGCTCGGCAAAATGTGGATGTGTTGGTTATGAGTGCGTTTGCATGTACTTGTGACAAGACACGACAAAATGTCGTTAGTTTTAACTAGGTAACTAGGTTTCATAATAAATAGTCTCAGTGGCTAAAAATGTCCCAAATGTAGACGCACTTTTTAAGAATGATTTGCCACTTATCAAATTTATTTTACATTTGATCAAATGTATTTGAGACGGGTTTGGTGAATTAGATCAAATGGATATTGGATATCGTTTTCCTTTTTTTCCTAACGTCGTTCTTTTTCCTCACCTACTTTCTTTGCACTACTCTTGTTGACTGGCAGTGAATGCATTAGGTTATATATTTCATTTATATGAAATAAGTAAAAAAATTAATATCGGATAAAAATCTTTGCCGAATGACATTCCCCTAAAGCAATATATCTTCATTGTCTATTCTCTGTTTATATTATAATTGGTTTAAACCGTATCGTTAACAATGTGCAGCGGAAATAGCGTTTAAAACCCAAGGCGAGATCATGTTCACGAGAACAGACGCCTTGCCCTGATAATTGAATGATATCAATACATTGCTGATTAAGCGGCCATGGCGAATTGAACTAATTGATAAGAACAAGCAACTAGTTTTTGCTCTCGGCTCCACCCGCGTGAATTTCTTTTCCGAAACAATAAGTACCCTATATCCTTCCCCAGGATATAAACTATCTCATTATCAAATTCCAGCAATGTCCGTTCAACCGTTTACCCGTGAAAACGTAACAGACAGACAGATAAAGTTACTTTCGCATTTATAATATTAGTATGGATTGACACATCATTAATTTTTGTTTCTTTGGGCTAACTCAAAATCATTAAACGAATTTGGACAGGATTCTTGTAATCATTCGAAAAGTCTTTACACTATTCCGTTCAACTCCTGTAAACCAAGATCGACAGTGGTAGGAATTTTATTGACACCAAGCACCGAAGCCCGGCAAGTCTTTTAAAAGACTTTATATTTAATAGTCTGACTTTATCGTGTTTATTCCAATATGTTTAATTAAAATCAACTTGATAGAGTTTGTGAGAATACAAAATCTATCAGTAGAATATCACGTCTTAAGGCGAGTCTCCTCTCTTCTACACTGTATGGGAATACAATCTTGAATGTTAAAGTTGAAAGCCTACGCCAGGCTCTCATTGGCTGGTATACATGCCGAACTAGAACCTTTCGGCGACCTTACGAGATAAACGTTGCTTGCCGTTTTAGTTATTTTGCTACCTATCTTTTGGATTTTGTTGTGTTTTATGCCGTTTTGTTTTTTATTTTTGTATTTGTGTTTCTCAAAAATAAGAGACGAATAAATGTTTTCCTTGCTTTTTTGTTTCTAAATTTTAAAAAGTATATATTTTGTCTATTAGAATGTAAATATCAATAGCCTACTACATATTATTACAAGAAAACACAAGATATTTATTTGCAGGCAATGTAACATTCTGAGAATCACTGACAATTGTCAGTACACTGACATCTCTAAGTAAGACTTTAAATGTAATACGATAATGAAAAACACTTTAACATATTATTATAACAGTTCTAATCTATTATAAATATTATTATTTGTTTAGCCTCATTCTTGTATTGAATGCAAATAAACTCGGCCTTAGCAACAGCGGAGTTGGGGAAAATTATACAATGTAAAAAGTCAATAGATTGTACAAAAAATTACATAGGCAGGATAAAATTTTCCGGGGTGAAAAATATCCTACTTCTTTTCTGTGTCTTTAACTTAATCTGTTAACTAATCCAGAAGATAAACAAATAGACATCATTTATGTTTTATACTGTTAGGATATATTTTTCTAATACCCACAGATTTTATCCTTTTAGGATTAATACGAGGCGGTGAGGTAAATTAAAGTTAAAGCGATCAATACTATCACATAAGGAAATTTTTCAATCTCAAAGTATACGTCATTTATCAAATAAAATATATGACGGCAAAATAAAAAATTATCAAGCTGTCAAAATTTATGAAGAAGAGAGAAATTTATTTCGCTATCTTGCAAAATTTATTCGGACATTGAATAATTCGCCCTGCATTTACTTTATGTTAGACATGTATATTTTTAGTAACTTAGTTCAACTTCACTTAGTATAATAATAAAACGCATATTATATAATAAAATATTAATAAAGTATTCCTTCATGCCATAAAAAAAATACAAATAAGTGACTGTACACTTCGAAAACGTACATGTAAAGTAAACTATTCATACCGAATTTAAAGCAATTTTAAATCGTTCGAAAGGAACATCATAATAATGGAAATTACACACAATGTTAAACGGTAATTTTACTTAAAACAGCGTAAACATTTCTCACAAAAAACATCTTCGTCAAGAATTCTAGATCTGATAATACATATTACCGCCTTAAATGCATGTCAAACTTACGAAGTAATTTCTAGAAATAATTATGTATTAAAGTAAGAAACAAAATTATCGGTGATATAAAAAAATATGCCATACATACGCACTCACGCCTGTAATCCCCGAAGGGGTAGGCAGATGTGTAACTAATACACCCACATTTCGCCGAGCGTATCTCCGTCCCATGATGTCCAAAAACAGAAGCAACGTCACACAAAACTCTGGATTACAGAGCACTGTAAGCCACTAAACTGCGCTCGTCATCCTGAGACTAAGATGTTAAGTCTCATAATGCCCAATAATTTCACTGGCTTCAATGTCCTTCAAACCGAAGCACGACAATACTTACACACTGCTGCTTGTCGGCAGAAATAGACAATGTGATGGTACCGACCCAGACGGCCCCTCGCATACGAGGGACCTACCACCCAGTCTTGTCTAATTATTAATAATTAACCTAACGTAACCGTTAGAAATGTCCAACATCAATTAGAAAAAAAATATTGTAATTTCTAAATGGGCGAACAGACTTTCTTCGAAGATAGCTAAGTATCATCTAGATAATATTATCATAATGTACCTTTTTAATAATCTGCTTTTATTTTATAATTTGTGATTTTTAAGTGAATTATATGTTTGTTATTCTTTCAATACAAGCTTTAGAGATATAAGTGACACTACTATTGTGTACGCTCTTACAACTGTTACATAGTGTATTAGTGTAACTTTCTCAACTAAGTGAATTTTTTGTAATTCTTTTGAGAAATAAAGTAATTCTAACCGTATCTCAATTAAACCAGCTTTCAAACAGAGAAACGGACTCAAAGCGATCCATGTATTTAGGGACACAAGAGAGATCTATAAAAATCTTATTTAGGGATGTCTAAACAAAATGTATTGTGAACAATGAGTTCTGATACTAGACAGGTTGCGCGTTACATAGAAATTGCGTCACTAAGTTACGGTCAATTTACCACAACTCTACCATCTCGCTTACTCATAACTAGAACCCTTGTCCCGCTCCCTGTCTCTCAGCTGTCAAACTCCCGCGTATGTGGAGCAATTTTACTTCTAAACAGCCAATCTTGTAGTATGCACATTGAAGTTTTTGATTGTGAAACATTGGATGTTTGCGAGTTTGAGAATTTGGATGATTGTTAATCAATCACGGCTCAACGGATGAACGAATTTGGATAAAATTTAGTACACAGGTAAACCATGACCTTAACTAATAATAATAATCTATTTATTTGGAATAATAAAACATACAATTTATATAAATGTTAGATAAATATACATTAGTTAAGAACTGTGTTGCAGACATTAACGCCCACCTCCTTATTCAGCGGCGACACTTTATATTCCAAAAGATTATATAATTGTTAACAAAATTAAATTAAATTAAGCATATTATGAATTTATTTATTTTCACATTCTTTGTATGTGTATTATTCCATTTGCTAATTGTTTTTATGAAACATTCAGTGTCATCATACGAAAGAGTTAATTAGGCCATAGATTGCAATTTATCCTGGAAAAAGATATTATCCGGAGCCGTAAAATAAAGCTAGTGTATATAAAAAGACGATGAAACACAAAAACAGTATTATTTTTACTGTAATGAGTTTCTACATGTTGCCCTTAATAACTAAGCCACGCCTGTACGAAGATTATTTCGCGTGCGTCGACCGGTCAGGGCTATTGACTATTAAACTGGGTCGATGCAACTAGTACACGCGATGCACCCTGGCTTGCATTCTTTTATAATCGATCTAGTTTTACATACTATACTTACGCCCAAATTCCGAAACACTACTCAACTGTCTGACAGTTAACTGCTACTTATTTTCATACAACTTTGACAACTACGAGTAAGAGGTCGTCACATGTTTAAATCGTTCTAAAATGCTTCAATAGCGTTTCTTTATTCGGGCGTACTTCTAATGACTATTTAAATATTATAGTATTTTTTTATTACATATTTTTTTTGCGAGAGTGATGAAACGAGCAGGTCAATCGCTGATAAGCGCAACGCCTGCCCATAAACAGAAGCAACACTACACAAAACTTTGAATTATAATGCACTGCATAGCACTGGAGTGCGCTCTTCTCACCGAGACATAGATGTTAAGTCTCATAATGCCCAGTAATTTCACTGGCTTCAATGTCCTTTAAACCGAAACACAATAGTGCTTACATACTGCTGTTTGGCGGCAGAAATAGATAAAATGATGGTACCAACCCCGACGGCCCCTCGCACACGAGGGACCTACCACCTTGTAACCCAGTCGACCTCTCGCATACCAGGAGCCTACCACCTATATTTAATATTGTTGTCTTTTCTCTAACATGGCTCATTATTTTTTCACCACCTTAGGTTGACTGCTAGAGAGTGCCTCCGGTATTAATTCTGCCTGTACCCCTTTGGAGAATTTATTCTTATCTGTCATTGTGAAACTTATGTCCCTTCAGCTGCATTATTTAAACGTCAATGAATCGAAGGCTCATCATAGAGGAAGCAGTGACCATTGACAACAATAGAAACGCAGTCTAAAAATCATATAGTTTGTCAATGCGTTTGATGTTCACTAAAAACGCAGACTACATCAAAGAAATTAAAGCATGTAATAGTCTCTCAATGAATGCATATCGCCTCCTTCATCCTACATCACATCGTACGATTGTCCTGTCAGCTGTTTTTAGGGTTCCTCACTCAAAGGTTACCAATTAAATCCAATTACTTAGCCTTGGTCTCTGGCTACCTTTGATTTATACTATATTTACGGTTCAAAAGATCCCATTGAACTTTTGAACCGTAATTATAGGCATCCAGATGAAAATTTGCAAAAAATGTTGTAATACGGCTTATATCCTAACAAATAATGAAAAAGTAAAAATTTAAGGAACCGTCAGTGTGCGAAACTAACTCACACTTGGTCGATTTTTTCTTACCTGAAGTCAGTGAACCTCATTGATATTACTCATAAAAGGACATATACATACAAGAACGTATCATATACAATGCATTTAATAATGCTAAAACAAATAGTACTTTACTTTTGTTGTATTATGTAAATAAGTAAAAAGTCTGTAAACACTTTAACTCAGGTTAAAAAAACCGATTAATAGCCGACTTCGTTGGATAGCCTGTGTAATTTTTAGACTATGGTAAAAGTATAGAAAAGCGAACCACACATTTCAAGGTTATAAAAATTAACGTAAATTTCACGAACTGACAATCGTCGGAAGGATTTCGCCCGGAAGACTTAAAGGTTAATTTTCCGCTGTTTCGTTTGTCATTTAATTAATTTATTGTATAGAATCGTTGTTTTATGTGAGCCTTACATTGTAAGGAATTAAACGTAAGGCTCGGATTACGAGGTCTCAGGTTCGATGTCCGGCATTGTTTCCGGGTCATGCGGTTTTGAAAGTTTTGGGAAATATGATGATTAAGCGTGTTTTTATTATTAACCTAACTTGTTCTCGCGGCTCTTCTTTCTCTCCTGTGAAAATCTTTAGCTGTGATAATAAAATCAGTTTAGAGCGTGCATGTTTACTGGAGTTTGTCTTATTACAACAATAAAACCTGCATCGAAATCTGTTTAGCAGTACTTACGTGATACGCGAATAAATTGACAGACAGAGAGCAAATAGAAAAAATCTCGAAAACTACAAGGCATGCGAGAGGCCGTCTGGGTTGGTACCACCGCTTTGTCTATTTCTAAATAGCAGTGTGTAAGCACTGTTGTGTTTCGGTTTGAAGGACATTGAAACCAGTGAAATTACTGGTCATTTTGAGACTAAGCAACTTATGTATCTGTGTGACGAGTGCAGTCCAATGCCATGCAGTGCTTTGTAATTTCAAGTTCTGTGTGGTGTTGCTTTTGTTTATAGGCAGGCGTTGCGCTTACCATCAAGCGAGCGACCACCAGTGTGTTTTATACCAGACATGATAGTGATCACCGTACACATGGTGCTCTAATTCTATTAAAAAAAAATTGTATTATCGTAGTGCAAATATTGCAAATGAATTTTGAAAAGAGCAGCGTTAGAGTTTTTGCACGTTCTTCTCTAGCGAAACAGCATTCCAAACTGGCGGTAGAGTTAAAATTTGATTGAATACAAATGATGTATAACATTTTATGGATTCAATAAATATTTTCATTTCATTTCATTCAAAGTTCTGAATGGTGTTGCCACTGTTTATGGAAAGACGTGGGCAGTTACTACCTACTAGCCGAGTGATCTGCTCGTCTCGTCATTCAGGCGAATAAAAAACAAAATAAATAGCGTCAGCTTCCTTTAAAAAAAAACCATCCTTTGCCAATAGTATTTATAAATAAGTAGCCAAAATATCATTAGATATAATTTCTAAAGTAAATTATAGACTACCCTGTTCCATTGATGTTTACAATTTCTCCAATATTACCTAATAAATTTATAGACATCCCCGGGTCTTTCAAGTCCAGGGTCATAAGCCTGATACCATCGACACTTTATCTCAACACAATCACTGATCACGATCGAGTCAGGAAGATGAACATAATTTTATGACAACGCATAAAATATATGCATATTTTCCACGTATGCGCTTTATTTTTCCGTGTTACTGACAGTATGCATACTTAATCTTTTTTTTACTAGCCTGAATGACCAGACGAGCAAGACGCTAGCCTGATGGTGAACGGAAACATGTCTATAAACTAGCAACACCACTCAGAACTTTGAATTAAAAGTACTGCATGGCACTGCATTACGCTCGTAAGATAGTCTCATAATGTCCAATAATTTCACTGACTATAAAATTTCAATGTTCTTCAAACCGGTTACAACAGTACTTTTACACACTGCTGCTTGGCAGAAATAGACAATGCAATGGTACCTACCCAAACGAACTCTCGGATATCAAAGGCCATGGAATGAATGTGACTCCCCTAACTTACAAAAAACCAGTGTGAAGTATAACAGCTTACTATTCGTTTCGTATGGTGAGTATTCTTTCCGGAGGCCCAAATCTCCCCTTCCCTTCTCAATTCTATTATGTTTCTTTAAGGACAACGCATCGATAACCATGGATGGTGGATATTATTTATCAGCAGGAACAAAATCCTATTGTGTCCCGTTCCACTATGAGAAGTAGACGGCGTATACCGGATTTTTACCAGCTAAAAACCCCATAGTTGTCTCCATCAGAACTATACAGAAACTCGGAGACCTCCAAAACCTGCAGTACAACGCTGTAATAGTTCACCACCATGTTCCTAATTTGCCTTTATACAGAGAAAGCGGAGCGATTCCTTACATCACTTCCGCGTCTACGCTACCAAGCGGGATCAGCCCTCTCCCGATCCCGTTGCGCAGTCTTCCTGATCATAGAAGGAAGCTCCGACAGGTGACGTGGTGCAGCGGGCGAGTAGCCGGCTGCGAAGCGAGAGGCCGTGGGTTCGATTCCCACATTGAGACAAATGTTTGTGTGATCCATAAATATTGGTCTCGGGTCTGGGTGTTGTGGGACTGCAAGTCCCTCGTAGTTCCTAATACCCGACACAGGTTTACCTAGTGTGGGGTCAGGCCTATGTGTGTGACTATTGGGTGTATTTATTATTATTATTATTATTATAAGCTACTGCTTTCCATTCATCCATTCCAACCAATATTGATAATATAACTGTTGGCAGGGACCTTCTTGTTTCTAACCTGCTATAAAAAAATCTTCGCTTTGTACCTACCTAGTGCATCGAATGATATAACTTCAGTAAAGACGTTCATGCTTGTGACCCACATTGATGTAACATTTACCGCTTTGTAACTGAATTACACGAGATCCACTGCACGCGATTGATCTACACGCGAAGATGAAGTCACACGTCTTTGATTAATGATCAGATGTTTTGTGAAAAAAGAATTACGCAAATCGGTCGACATTTGGCGGAGTTATTCGTAGTTGTACATATAATAAAAACCGACTTCAAATAATATCACTTTGTGTAGGTCTCTTAAAAGAAAAAATCTATTTTATTTACAGGGAATACAGAGTGTATTAAGTTCTTTTTGATCCTGGCACAACAAAATTACTTTACTGGGCTCATGTCCATTTATATTTGATTGACATTATATTTGGACTGCACTATACTTAACATAATTGTTAAGTCGAGAGTCATTGCATCTCTTGACGGTCGGCAGAATAGGGTATTTGACTATGTATATCTAACTAAATTTATACGCAACTGACAATTAAATGCGAAAAAAATAATTTGCATTAACAGAATTAAAATTGGGTAAAAAATGAGGTTGCAATTTATGTGTCAAATATTGGTTTAAGCAAAGGTGGGACGCGTAGTGGGAAAATCTCACTATCTCCTTCGCACGCAGCACCGTAATAGGCGTGACCTGCCTTGTGACGTAACATGCCATGTTGTGCATCCTTTTTCTGTAATTTACCCCTTCCAACAGATTTAAATGGCTTCTAACTTATCAATTTTTTGACTTGATTTATATAACATACGCACTCACGCCTGTAATCCCCGAAGGGGTAGGCAGAGGTGTAACCTGCACACCCACATCGCCGAGCGTATCTCCGTCCCTTATGTGATAGGGGGCGAGCCTATCGCCATACCGAGCACAAATTCCAGACTCCGAGCTGATACTGAGCATTTCGTAATAGAAAAACCCAATACCACTTTATCCGACCCGGGGATCGAACCCGAGAACTCAGCGTTGGCCACAATCGTAACGCGCCAACGAGGCTGTCTTATATAATCTTGATTTATATAACTCTTTCAATAATAGATTTTGAGAACCCTAATTTATCAAATAAAATACTATAAATGCGAGTCATGTACCCTATTATACCAGTGTGACGTTCCTGAACACTGACTGACCCAGGAATGCGAATCACCAAAACGAGCCACTATAACGGTTTTACACCATTTTTTTATTATTTTTATCTAGTATAGGCCGGCAACGAGCAAGTGGGTCACCTGATGGTAAGTGATCTGTGGGCGTACGCCCACAATACCAAAATGATCATGGGCGCGTTGCCGACCTTAAAGGCAAGGGATAATTAAGGGATTGGGAAGGGGAGGGGGATTTGGACCTCCGGATATCTCACTCACCGTACGAAACACAGCACCAAGCTGCTACTTTACGCCGGTATTCTGAGAGACAGTGGTAACGACCCGGACGAGCCGGACCATTCATGCTGTAGACAAAACTGTCTACAGCGTGGCTCTACCACTCAAAATATATACGGTGGTCACTTTGCAGTCGGGTACAAATATATCTGGTACCCACCCACCAGCATGTCTCTTCTTAACTCCAAAACAAACTTTGTACAAAATGTCTGATTTAGTACATTACCCGCAGCCAAACAAAGGTAGGTACAACCTACGCACATGAGCAATGTTTGTACATTGCCTGCGTGTACAACCGGAAGCGTTGTTTACCACAACTCCGCCGGTTTTTAGGGTTCCGTCCACAAAAGATGCCAACGCAAACCTTCATTAATCCTCTGTCTGTCTTTCTGTTCACATATACATACATAAGCACTCACGCCTGTATTCCCCGAAGGGGTAGGCAGAGGTATAACTAGTACACCCACATTTCATTACCCCGAGCGTATCTCCGTCCCACGATGTGATAGGGGGCGAGCTTATCGCCATACCGGGCACAAAATTCTAGACTCCGAGATGATATTGAGCATTTCGTAATAGAAAAACTCAATACCACTTTACCTGACCCGGGGATCGAACCAGAGACCTCAGCGTTAGCTTAATCGTAACGCGTACGCATTACAACTGCGCCACCGAGGCAGTCTTTCTGTTTACCTACCTTTTTATATTTAAGCTGGTATCAAACAAGCAAGTGGGTCATCTGATAAATAAATACACCCAACAGTCACACACATAGTCCTGATCCCACACTAGGTAAACCTGTATAGTGGGTATCAGGAACTACGAGGGACTTGCGGTACCACAACACCCAGACCCGAGACAAAATTTTATGGATCATACAAACTTTTGTCTCAGTGCGGGAATCACAAATCGAACCCACGGCCTCTCGCTTCGCAGTCGGCTACTCGCCCATTGCGCCACGGAGGCTGCCGATGGTAAGTGATCTGTAGACTCCACCGCGCATGAACATTTAGAATACCTGAAGAATCATGGACGCGTTGCTGACCTTAAAGGAAAGGTATCATTAAGGAATTAAGAAGGGGAAGGATTTGGGACTCCGAATATCTCACTCACAGTACGAAACGCAACAAGCTGCTACTTCACGGCGGTTTTCTGTCAGACAGTGGTAACTACCCGGTCGAGCCGGCCCATTCATGCTGTAGACAAAACTGTCCACAGCGTGGCTCTACTAGTTAATTTGCAAATATCTGTCCGTCTATATGTCTTATCTTTAACCTCTCTCTCTATCTTCTGAACTGTACTAAGTAACCGATTGATATTTTCACAGAATATGTGTTATCGTGGACCATATCTTACCAAGGTAGTAGGTCCGTCGTATGTGAGAGGCCATCTGGGTTGGTACCACAGTTTTGTCCATTTCTGCCGCCAAGCAGCAGTGTGTAAGCACTGTTGGGTTCCGGTTTGAAAGACCTAGAAGCCAGTGAAATTTCTGGGCATTATGAGACTTATCATCTTATGTCTCGGACATCTTATGGCGAGCGCAGTCCAATGCCATGCAGTGCTTTGTAATTCAAAGTTCTGTGTGGTGTTGCTTCTGTTTATAGGCAGGTGTGTATTTGGCGCTTACAATCAGGCGAGTGACCTGCTCTTTTCGTCACTCAAGTTAATAAAAAAAATGCATATTGTAAAAATTTAAGCGAGGGTGTACGGACCCCTGATTACATAAGTCCGACTCGCAGTTAACTAGTTGTGATCGATAGCGCGCTATTTGTTTAAAAGGATTATATCATCCTTTTTGATTTATTATTCATATCTATTGTCCGTTTAAGTGATTAAAAAATGACATTGACTATTTGTTACTAAAAATCTTTAATAATAAATAAATTCATTAATAAGGCTTCATTGTCCCACTGTTAGGCAAAGGCCCCCCTCCATTCCGTCCACTTCTCTTTATCTTTTGCTAAATTGTTCCAATATGACTGCCTCGGTGGCGCAGTTGTAATGCGTACGCGTTACTTCTGCGGCTGACGCTGAGGTCTCGGGTTCGATCCCCGGGTCGGGTAAAAGTAATATGGGTTTTTCTATTACGAAATGCTCATTATCAGCCCGGAGTCTGGAATTGTGCCCGGTAAGACACAGATAAGACTATAACCTGGACTAAGACATAGGCTACTTTTTATCCCGGTAAAGGCCGATCACGCGGGCGAAGCCGCGAGTAAAAGCTAGTAAATAATAAAAATACCATAGTACTACAATTTAAATCGTAGTAGTATACGCTGCAGTAATCTTCGTATATTTAAAAACTATGGTTGTAAGATAACATAACGCTGGTCATCTAATAAAAGCCTGTTACAACATGCGATTATGCACAAATTATTTTCTGGAATGACTGACCGGATCCGTATTCGTTGCATATTCGTACCAATTCCTAACAGCCGCCCCGGTGGCGCAGTTGTAATGCGTACGCGTTACGATTGAGGCTAACGCTGAGGTCTCGGGTTCGATCCCCGGGTAGGGTAAAGTGCTATTGGGTTTTTATATTACGAAATGCTCATTATCAGCCCGGAGTCTGGAATTGTGCCCAGTATGGCGATAGGCTTGCCCCTATCACATCATGGGACGGAGATACGCTCGGCGAAATGTGGTTACACCTCTACCTACCCCTTCGGGGATTACAGGCGTGAGTGCGTATGTATGTGTGTTCCAATATGGTCGAATTGTGGTGAGCTCGTCCCGCCATATTCTTCTGAGTGGTGGCCGGATAAAATACGTCCGCGTGGCAATTAATAAATGTATTCTAAAATTTCGTACCCATAACATCGGGGCCATTAAGCGTCGGGCGATTTAGCATAGCAGAAATCAGTAGAGCAAATGGGTCATTCGTTTGTAAACGATCCCACAGCCCGTAAACACCGACGAAAACAGTGGGGCTAGCACGAATAACTTGCGAGAACGTATTCGTATCGAAATGTCAAAAAATTGTTTGAACCTTCATACAAATGCTACCGTTCTCGATTCGAATACTTATTCGTAAGTTATTCGTGCTCGCCCCCCTCAAGAATATGCATGTTAAAGAAGAAGGAAGGAAGAAGTAATCATGATTAAAAAGGGAAATGGCTCCTGCTCAAACCACGTCCTGCCATCCTGAAGTAGTTTCCTGATTCTTAGCCAAAAAGGCCACAGGATAACGATGAAATTCTGCGATTTCATCTTTTAATCATAATATTGATTCTAATTTAATACCAATATTGTGAGAATTTATACTCCATAAAATTACGTACTTAAATTCTAAGTAAGCTACAATACTTTAAGCCGTTTACACAAGAAAAAAGAATTAATACATAAGAATATAACAAAAAACTTTCATTGACGTGGTCTCGTCATTCTATTTGATAATGAGAATCTTATTAGAGTTCTCTGTGAATTTCTCTATTAAGTCGTACTAGAAACACTCTCCATGTAAATAAGGCTAGCTTTATTATACGGACTTGTTGCATTAGTTAGACGTACATAATAGGGCACTTGACTAGATTTTTATTTAGGTAAAAATTCTCGTTAGGAACAATCCCGTCTAGCATGGTACGCTTCCAGCGTTTTTTTATACTTAGAACGTGCAAGAATGAGCTCCCTGCATCGGTGTTCCTCGAGCGCTATGACAAGTTCTTCTTTAAACGAGCCTTAAAAAGAGTAGTCCTTCAGCAGTAGGCAACTTGGCATTGCTGATGTCCATGAGCAGCGGTGACCACTTACCATCAGACAGGCTACTGACTCGTGTGCTTATCAAGGCAATAAAAACACAATAGGGTAGTTGACTAGATTTGTTTTATTATTTAAATCAATAAGTTACGTTACTCAAAATCTATTGCAGAAAGAATTTTATAAATCGGACCAAAAATAAATAAGTTAGAAGCCATTCAAATCCTGTAGAAGGGGTAATTGTCAAATGACAGACGACGCAATCTTTGACGTCACTGTGTAAAATGTTCATTATGGTGCACGCGTGCGAGCGAGATAGTGAGATATCCCTACTACGCACCCACTTTTCCTCATACCAACATTTAAAGTCATAACAGCGGGCACATTTCTGGACCAATTTTGATTGTGTTTTTTGTTGCTTATAAAATAATGTATAAAATCCAATATAGGAAACTACCCTATTGCTTGCCTCTGCCTCGGTGGCGCAGTTATAATGTGTATGCGTTACGATTGAGGCCAACGCTGAGGTCTCGGGTTCGATCCCCGGGTCGGGTAAAGTGATATTGTGTTTTTCTATTACGAAATGCTCAGTATCAGCCCGGAGTCTGGGATTGTGCCCGGTATGGAGATAGGCTGGCCCCCTATCACATAAGGGACGGAGATATGCTCGGCGAATGTGTGTACTGATTACACCTCTGTCTACCCCTTCGGGGATTATAAGCGTGAGTGCGTATGTATGTTTAATATTCCCTATTACAAGATGGCTTGTAAAATAATATACACACGATGTAATTAAAGAATGAACACACTGTATATGGTTATTTACGTTCAGAGTTAATTTCCTGCAACACAACGACGCGACGGTATGCGCGCATCATTGGCGCATAATATTTACTGCATATTCTACTAAAATAATAAGGAAGTTTAGTGACCGCCATGGCGCAGTGGGCGAGGAGACGGCTGTGAAGCGAGAGGCCGCGGGTTCGATTCCCGCACCGAGACAAATGTTTGTGTGGTCCTTAAATATTTGTGTCGGGTATGGGTATTTTATTCTCAGACGGGTTGACATCAGACAGGCGTCCGGTCGTAAAAACTATAACTACATATTATAACTGGTTATATAGAGTATACAGTAATACCTACGTATAAACACGTATATTGAAAACCTCCCCATTGGTTTGCCAGTTCAAAACACAACTACTTACTTACTCATCGACTATCGTTAATATAAACGAAAGCCTAATTATTCATATCTATAACCATTAATAAAATAGATACTTAATTAAGTAGTTTCCTCTAATAGTTCTTAAAAAAAATATAACATTTCAACTAAATTAATAATGCATAGATTAATTGCAGATTTTGGATTTAGAAATGAGCAGGAAAATTCTAAATGGGTTTTTTGTCCGAATGCTTACTAGCTACCAGCTAGGCATGCTGAAAAATATCGATATATTTATGTATTGATGTTTTTTCTTGGATATATCGAAATTTTTGGCCACATATTGTATTTGACCGGATCGATGTATCAAGTCTCAAAAATATAATATCAAAAACAATATTTAAAAAAATATATTAATTTTCATTTGTTCCTTTCGTATGGATATCTATTATCGTTCGATTTATCTGCACAGTCTGAAATCGCTACGATATATCGTTACATGTGAAACCGGCTTAAGCCTTTAGAAGATACCAAAAAAGGTCGTCCAAATCTCAAGCCTATATCTTTTATAAGATGAAAAAAATCGATATATCGAAACCTATATCGATACTTTTTGAACTTCCGACATGCCTAGTTCAACTCATACCCAGTGCAGACACGTTTGGTACATGCAAAGTAGTGTTAAAGTTTACTGCCTATTGTAAGGGAGGCCTTAACCCGCTAATGAAAACAGCTTTGAATTATTTATGTTTGAATATTTCAACAACATCGCCCTGTTTAATCGTACAGGTCTACAGGCTACTTAGGAATTCATTTTTTATAGCAATACCTGGCAAACGAGCAAGTGGGTCACCTGTTGGTAAGTGGTATTAAAAACATATGAACACTCACTATACCAGAAGAATTATGGGTGCGTGCGAAGGAAATGGATCATTAAGGAATTGGGGAGGGGATATCTCTCTCACCGTACGAAACGCAGCAGCAAGCTGCTACTTTACGCCTGTTTTCTGTGAGACAGTGGTAACGAGCCGGACGAGCCAGCTCATTCATGCTGTAGACAAAAGTGTCTATAGCGTGGCTCTACCACTCAAAAGAGAAGCACTGCATCCTGGCGAGAACCTTTCTGTTCAAATAAAAAGTGAGTTACTCGTCAGATTTTAAACTGGGCAGACGTATCTGTTAAGCTCTAAGCATAGTGGTAGAACATCTTATATATAAAATTCTCGTGTCACAATGTTCGTTCCCATACTCCTCCGAAACGGCTGGACCGATTTGTATGAAATTTTGTGTGCATATCGGGTAGGTCTGAGAATAGCCCAACATCTATTTTTCATTCCCCTAAATGATAAGGGTGGTCCACCCATATTTTTTTTTATTTTAGACAATTTTTTTTTGTTTATTATTTTTTTATGATACAGCATAAAAAAATACATACAACCCTAAAGTTTTCAACCTTCTACGATCAACCCCTATTTTTTAATAGCGATATTAGTATTTTTGTCAAGCGCGTTTCTCACCGGGACTCGCTTGATGCGCCCACTAGGCTACTTTAATCCTGGAAATAGGCATTCACGCGGGCGGAGCCGCGGGCAACAGTTAGTATTAATATAAGTATATTGTGAAATAAAGATATAGATAATAATAAAGAATGCAAAACTTACATTTGGATTGCCCCACCTAGGTGTCGAAGCCAAACCATTTCACATTCGACGAACGCGTACATGTTTACCACAACGTGGCGGCACCATATGATAAATATATTAGTATTTGAACCTTGATCTCCAGCGCCACGTGGAGGTTAAGGGCAGCGAGCTGTCATCATCGGCACACGAACCTTGCAAACAAATGTATTGGCATATGCAATATTTAATAATAAATAATAATAATAAATACAACCCCACACTAGGTAAACCTGTATCGTGGGTATAAGGAACTACGAGGGACTTGCGGTCCCACAACACCCAGACCCGTAACATATATTTGTGGATCACACAAACATTTTTTCTCCGTTTGGGAATCGAACCTACGGCCTCACGCTTCGCAGCCGGGTACTCGCCTACTGCGTCACGGAGGCGGATAATGAGAAATCTGTAATGAATTAATTTCAACAATAGCAATAATGATGTTTGCGCAACGCTCGCTCGTGATTGCCGATTGGAGAGCAATTATAACATAACAAGTGGTATGGTCACACTCCAGTGTTACTTCAGGCCATCACGCTCCACTTGCGCCAGTACTTGCCGAATGCCGACCTGTGGGCTTAGCATATGGAACAAAAGTTAAACCGTTGATTTTGCAGTGAAAAACCAGATTTATCTTGTTATCTCAGGATTTTTTTTGAACCAGTGCGGATATTTTTTTGTGTTGTTCTGTATCGGTAAATATACTTTTTTTGCAACAATTTTTTCCCCCTTAAAGTCTGCGAAATTCAAAAATGATGGATATAGTGCAATGTGCATTCGTAGAAAATGTAATAAACAATAGTCAAAGACGCCGCAAGACGCGGCAGGTGTACAGGGGTAGGGCGGAGCGGGGGCGAACGTGACTCAAAATAAAATCTGTCTTAAATTAAAAAGTTTTCGTAAACGATAACTTTGGTATTTATTGAGTAAAACTTAAATAATAAACTACGTAGTACTATACTATATTAAATTTCGTTTCTGTGCAAAATATTGTGCAAAAAAATCCGTAATGGTTATAAAATATTCCTGTATATCTATCGAAGCTTACATGGTTGCTTAAAAATACTCGATTCATTATGTCAAAAGTAGAGATAAAGTAGAAGAAATAGTACTTTCAATCTTTCTTTTTATCGAATTTTGACACTTTTATGCGAGATATTTCATATTTGACGTCAATACTTATCTCTCGCGTGTGCGAAATATGTCAGCATAGTATAGCACATGCTAACTCCCCTGATATCTCGTCCTTTTTGTGCGTATAGGAAATGTTGAACCCTAATAATGTTAGCTATCAGGACAAAGTGGCTTTTTAATACCATGTGTCATCAAACGAGTAAGTGGGTCACCTGATGGTAAGTGATTCCACCGTCCATAATCACCCACAATACTAGAAGAATCAAGCTTGCCGACTTATTAGGAAAAGAATGGTGACTGGATAGTGAAGGGAGAATTTAGGTCTCCGGTAATCTTACTCACCATACGAAAGGCAAGAGTACCTAAGTTGGTAATACACGTCGGATTTCAGTGAGACAAATATATACCCCTTAATCCTTATAATATAACATAACTTCTAGTCTATTTCTTACAATCCGATCCGATTTTATTTCAATATACTAACCTAACCCTTAAAAACGCCCGACGTCAAGTAGAAAAACATGTGTAGCTTCCAAACAGCTGAACAGGACATCTTTTCGTGTACCGTTTTTGATGTATGGTCACGCTTAGTTTTCGTAGTGATCTGATTTTTATTAGCTTGAGTGACGAAACTGCTGTTTGGCGACAGAAATAGATAAAGTGGTAATACCAACCCATACGGCCTCTCCCATCTGAGGGACCTACCTTGTAAGGTGTTAAGGACCAAATGTTTCTGAAAAGTACTGCTTGTTTTTTTTTATTATGCAGTCTAAATATATCTTGAATACTTCTGCTGAATGTAACTCACCGGCTAAATAGCTTAGCAGACTATCTTCTCACCGCAGGGGTCCAAATGGCACAAGACAGCATGAAAACCTAATCTAACAATCGACGTTTAAATGCTAAGACATATCACAAATTTCGAAACGCTTCGTCGCAATATGAACTCTTGGCTTTTCATACAAGAAAGCATTGATTAAAGTCAAACAAGTTACCACAGTCCTTATAACATACTCGCCCAACGACTTAACTATAAACTTTACATGAGCACATCTTTAAATACCAACCAATTCACCTATCTACCAGGAAGGGAATGTATTGAATAATGTATGATGCAAATACAATAACAAAATGCTAATCTTTAAGTTTGCATTAATATCCCTCCTAGTAATACCTATATTTTTATAGTCAAATGCCAGCTCACAAGCTTAAGGGTCAGATGGTAAGTGCACACTACCGCCCATTACCACTACACTAACATGTAACGGACTGCCTCGGTGGCGCAGTTGTAATGCGTACGCGTTACGATTGAGGCCAAGGCTGAGGTCTCGGGTTCGATCCCCGAGTCGGGTAAAGTGGTATTGGATTTTTCTTTTACGAAATGCTCAGTATCATCCCGGAGTATGGAATTTTGTGCCCAGCAGGGCGATAGGCTCACCCCTATCACATAATGGGACGGAGATACACTCGGCGAAATGTGGGTGTACCTACTGGTTACACCTCTGCCTACCCCTTCGGGGATTACAGACGTGAGTGCGTATGTATGTATATACTTCTAATACTTTGAACACGACTCGCCTGAACGAGTCACTATGGCGAGTTTTTCACCATATGTATGGTGGTAGCTCGAGTCCAGTCCAGTTTACTACACAATCAGGTACGATCCCTCCAAAAAAGTGAAGTTCGGTTTTTTTTTTTATTAGCTTGAGTGACGCAGAGGCAACACCACACAGAACTTTGAATTACAAACCACTACATGGCGTTGGACTGCGCTCATCACCCCAAGGCATAAGATGTTAAGTGTCATTATGCCCAGTAATTTCACTGGCTTCAATGTCCTTCCAAATATGCATACACACTGCTGCTTGGCGGTAGAAATAGACAAAGCGGTGGTACCAAACCAGACAGGCTCTCGCATACGAGGGGTCTACCACATTGTAAAATCTTGGTTTCGTGGGTTATTTTCATTTTGACCTGAATGTAACTTGTTTGATACCACATTCAGTAACCTTGACATCTCTCGAAAAGAATGTATAATAACAATAACACCGAACCGCTTAAGAATGGATACTATTCCATTGGAATTTCCAACTTGTTTAAGATCGGCTTCTGACCTTCAAATAATTAAATAATCCTTTGAAACTAATGCATTGTTTCCAGCTAAATATGTAAATTATTATATTATATATTAGGGAGCGACTAAATTTTAAGAGCCAGATAATGCCTAGAACAGCCAATTAATTAAAAGGTATAATGACCTAGCTGTTTCATTGCAGGCATGTTCTGCCCTTCTCCCATGGGTCAAAGCGTGATAAACGTAAGAACATTCATAAATAAATTTTCTAAATTACTACGAATTTAATGAAAACCCAAATAAAATCCGCTGCATAGTTTAGGAGAAATAAGCGGACAAACAGACGCAGATAGCGACTATGTTTAATATGTATGCAGTATGAAAAGTAATCTTTACTTGGGTGTTTTAAAACAGGCGCAAATTTCAAACCGTTACAAGTTACAAAACATAATCTGCCCTTTACATCATAATATTGTCATTACAGATAGATAGATAGAATATTCTTTATTGCACACTAAACAAAGTAGGTAGCTTATAAACGAGGATTATACAGTAAGGGTGATACAATGGGCGGTCTTATCGCAAACAGCGATTTCTTCCAGACAACCTTAGGATGGACAGAGGTTTTAGGTACCGAAAACACGTGGGTAGTTTACAATATGCCAATAATATAAATAAACTTAAACATTATAATATATATATACATATATATATACCTATATCATATACTTATAATAATATATAATTTTAAATAATAAATAATACATACAAATATAATTATAATAGGATGTTAATAAAAGTGTCGATACTCAGAGAGTACAATGATAGTACAATGACAATTAAATAGTAGAAGACTGTGAAGTTTGACCTTAAAAATACTGTAGATAAAAAGCAAGCTAGTCTCTATTCTCTAATCAGTAAAACGTTCACCAACAAATTGTACCTAATACAATTTGTCTACTTGAAATACGTTTCAAACAAGGCCCATCTCGTTACTAACTAGTTGTAACATGGTCTCACTAATTTTGCACTTTCGACTCAAATAATTATAAGCTGAACTTGCGTAATGGCCGTCCCAGTCGCTTCTGTAGTCACGATCAAACTGTAACAAACTTACAAATACAGTTGCGACAAACATTGCCTTTCTAAAACTAGCTTGGAGGATGTATCGCGCGATCTGCCACTGCAATTCAGCTAACAGCAAACAAATATTGTGGCCACATAAAGAAGTAAAAATTATATCAAAAGTTTAAAGGCAGCGGTTGCATAACCTCGTACTCAATAGAATAATAATGGATGTCGCAGAAAAAAAATGAAAGTGCAAGAATTGGAGCGGGCAATGGATACAATGGCGCGGTACGCACGATTGTCTACTTCAAATAATGCAGTGAGGATGTGGGATATAATGCAAACACCATCTTAACGAAGCGACATTATAAAATAAACAATTTTAAAATTAAAAGCAGCGATAGCTCAGCGGGGAGTGGTGGGGACTACGGAGACGAAAGTCACGGGACTCACAGGGTCGAAACCAGCCCAAGAGCATGCACCTCTGACTTTTAAAAATTATGTGTGCATTCATTGTTATTTATCGTTTGATTTAACGCTGAAGGAAACATCGTGAGGAAACATGTAAACTTGATAACCACATTAGGTTAGCGGGGTGGACTAATGACTAAGCCCTCTCATTCAGTAGATGAGGTATTCCGTGTCCAACAGTGGGACATATATAATACTGGGCTGATATTATTATTATTATATTCAAATTAAAATCCACATCTTGTGTTTCTCGGTGCTGCTTTGTGTTTAGCAATCAATCCCCTGCTATTAAACCCGCCAAACTGTTCATTAAATGCAATTTGTAAATAAAGCATATTAGAGGGTCTCAGACTTTGCACACTGTACCTGATAGTAAATGCAGTGCAGTCATACGGTACAGTACCATCAAGGTGTAAACCGTCGAGAGACGTTGCATCCCATGACAGTTGCTAGAACTATGCCAGCCTGTAGTAACTGGATAAAGAACGTGTTACAGAAAGGTGTGATCAAAATTAAGAAATTATTTTTACCATGTGTACGATAAATACTACGCAATTATCGTACGCAATTATTTTTTGAGTTGTAGAGCCACGCTGTAGACACTTTTGTCTACAGCATGAATGGGCCGGCTCGTTCGTGCCGGTATAACTGTCTCACAGAAAACCAACATAAAATAGCAGCTTGCTGCTGCGTTTCGTACGGTGAGTGAGATATCCGGAGGCCCAAATCCCCCTCCCCTTCCCAATTACTTAATTATCCCTTTCCTTTGAGGTCGGCAACGCGCCCATAATTCTTTAGTATTGTGGGCGTACATGGGCGGTGGAGATCATTTACCATCAGGTGACCCCACTAACGTTTAACGGCCTATGATACAAAAAAAGGGTACAAAAATGTATCATGTACTCTCCCACCGACATTTACTGTAGCAGCCTTCGAGGATAGAGCGCCAGCAAGTGATACCGATGTTGGCAACCAAAAGTTACCACGTTTACTCAAGCTGTACCTAAGCTAATCGGTTCGTACCTGACTGTCACCAAGACAAAGTTAAATATTTTTTATTATTGCTGCAAAAGTTAGGTTCATAAGTATTTAAAATTTGTCTTAGTTTGGACTGAATTTAATTCAGACTGTGGTGAAATAACTTAGGCAGCTATTATAAAAAATCTATTTAAATGTCTCTATTCTTATGACCTGACTATAATTGGTCATTGACTGATAACGTATAAAAGAAGTGAAACTAATGCACTAAGGTCAGTATGAAAGGCTGTATCATAGATAAAAAATATTACAACTTTAATTGTATTATCTATAATATTCTATAGCAACAATGGCAAAGGAAACTACTCCTTTATGCCTACAATGATAAAGATTTAAATACATTAACAACAGCAATGGAAATGTAAGTTTTCAAAATGATATAAAGTTTTATTATAACATTTATGAAACAGTCGTAATGTTTTTATTTATTATGTAGTCCAAGGCACTCAATTTTCATGCCTAATATTTGTGAAAACATTTTTGTGCCTGTGCAATCTTTTTTCATTACGATTAGATATTCCATTAGTGTTGCAACTTTTGATGGATAGATTCTGATGGATTTAACGCTTGCGAAACGTTACCTCATTATTAATTATGTGGTGGTCAAAATTCTTGTTTTCAATTAAGTAGGTATATTTTAAACGTCAAGGTATCTGTTACTTAGATTTCCTATTACCGTCTGGGCAGGCACCACCGCTTTATCAATTTCTGCCTTCAAGCAGCAGTGTGTAAGCACTGTTGTGTTTCGTTTTGAAGGACATTGTACTCATAGCTAGTAAAATTACTGAGAAACGCAGTTCAATGCCATGCAGTGTTTTGTAGTTCAAAGTTGTGTGTGGTGTTGCTTCTGTTTATGGATGGTCTATTAATCATTGACTAACTGCAATAGCACCGACTAAAATTTGTTAATTATATTTTAAGTTCATTACTTTTTTATAGTGATATACAAACCAAGTTGATTAACGCTCTTTACAAACACTAATCTATTCTTTCCCCTGGCGTTATCCCGGCTTAATGCCAGAGTTCGCCTTCCTAAATAATGATTTGACAGTAGATTTGGTATTATGTGGGCTGACCCGCCGTCTGACCCCCACAACCCGCAGCGAGATCCAAGTTTCGCCATTGCCTCGTCCGTTAATCCGCAGAGCGTACCACTTGGAGGTGAGGTTGGTTATGATCCTAAGATGTTTACATACTTACACTCTCAAACACACAAACACTACTAAATACTATAAAATACTATAGTTAAATACTATAGTTATAGTTAAACACTAGTATAAATAAATAGCGTTATTGAAATATGTAAACATGAATAAATTAGGCAATGTATGCAACAAAACTGATGGGCAGGCGAAACCAATGTAGCGGAAGTGGGCTCAAGGGCGACTAAAAGATATTATAGCTGTGAAGCTGACAATGAATAATGAAAACCACTTGTACCGGATATCGGAAACATGATTTAGGCATTGCCTCTGATAATAGCATTTTACTTGTTGTTGTATATATACTAGTTGTATAGTATACCTATAGCCTTAGAATAACTACTTACAGAAGGTAGATAATAGAGTCCTTGTTCCCCGATAAATATTATCTGGGTGTCTTCAAGTCGCGAGTGAATCGTTTTTTGCTAGGCAAGCGTGCTTCATCTTAGACCACATCATCGTTTACCATCAGGCGTGATAGTCGCCAAACGCAAGCCTATTACGTATCTCAAAAAAAGATGTCCAAACAACGCATCCTTACAATCGTAAGCTGAAAATCCGCTAAGTGGCATGTGTTTACTTGCATCGTAACGCACACAAACACAAAAGAAATATCCGCTAAAGTGTATTTTCCTAAAAAAATTATAATTTGTAGATGGGCAAAATGTATTATTGCATTGATTTATAAGTGAGGATCATAAACATAATATGGTGAGTAGTTATTAATATTAATGATTGTACTTACGAGCCATATATGGCTCCAATGGAACGGTTGAAATTTCGTGCGTGTACTTACTTAGTTTCTTTTTTTTTATTGCATAGGCCGGCGAACGAGCTAACGGGTCACCTGATGGTACCTAAGCGATCTCCACCGCCCATGTACGCCCATAATACAAGAAGAACCATGGGCGCGTTGCCGACCTTATAGGAAAGGGATTAAGGGATTGGGAAGGCGAGGGGGATTTGGGCCTCCGGATATCTACGCAGCAGCAAGCTGCTAGTTTACGCCAGTTTACTGTGAGACAGTGGTAACGACCCGGACGAGCCGGCTCATTCAAGTTGTAGACAAAACTGTCTATAGCGTGGCTCTACCACTTAGTATCTTTAGATAGTTATTTTAAGATTGTAGTATTGAGGGGCTCATAACCAGTTGCACTCACTAATCGGTAAATGATTAGCGAAATAAGCAACCTTTGGCACGGTCACTCTATGGATGGGTGACCGCTTTAGTGGTATTTCAACTGAACGTTTTCGTGCTTCGGAGGGCACGTAAAAAGTCAGTCCCGGTTGTTTTCAACTGAGAGCAGTCGGAGGCCTACGTGCGGTTTGAAAACTTTGACACTACGTTGGCAACTAACCACTAACCATTCGATAATTAATAGAATAGTATTGTATTTACATACAGACGTAACGGTGTTAAATTGGAAAACTATTTGTACTTTATAGCCATGACATGCCTTTATCTAAGACGACAAAAGGAAGGCGTAGCGATTTGTTTGATGTTGTAATTTATATAGAATCTACTAGGTGGTAGGTCCGTCGTATGCGAGAGGCCTATTGGGTTGGTACCAGCGCTTTGTCTATTTCTGCCACCAAGCAACAGTAAGTATGTAAACACTGTTGTGTTCCGATTTGAAGGGCATTGAAACCAGTGAATTACTGGGCATTATAAGACTTAACATCTTATATCTCGGGGTGACAAACACAGTCCAAAGGCACGCAGGGTTTTGTTATTCCAGGTTCTGTATGGTGTTTTTCTATTTATGGGCAGGCGTGGCGATTATTTCGTTTCGTAATTCAAGCTTATAAAAAATCTAGTTAGAGAAAATCGAAAGTCAAGCGTGATGGACCATGTGTTTGTCACAGTTCGCATGGCCATGCTGTTTGACAAAGGCATCATTTTTCACCTATTCTATTTGTGTCATACCCACTTACCAGCACATCATCTAACGTAAGTTTGATTTACTTACATATTTTAACAACCTTAATATGTAGAATAAAATAGAATATTCTTTATTGCACACCAAATAAAGTAGGTAGCTTGTAAACGAGAATCATACAGTAAGGGTGATTGTTGGCGGTCTTATCCCAAACAGCGATTTCTTCCAGACAAACTTAATATAATTTTATGTACTTAATCATAATTTGAATGGTAGAGCCACGCTGAGAGTTTTGTATACAGCATGAATGGGCTGGCTCGTCCGGGGCGTTACCACTGTCTCACAGAAAACTGACGTAAAGTAGCAGCTTGTTATCCCCCCTGTATATCGTGCGATATTTCCCTTTCCAAACCCATAATTGTCCGCTTTCTTTAAAGTTGGCAACGCGCCTTTTTTTGGTATTATGGGCATTGGACATCACTTACCATCAGGTTACACACGCGCTCATTTGCCGGCTTATACTATAAAAAAGAAATAAACAAATATCATAACTTCAGAAAATAAAAATCAAATACTTAATAACTACTTAACAAATTTTTTGCCCTAACATACGAATTCCATTAGTAGCAACGCATTAAAACAAAGTATTTTTGATCTCCATGTACTTGTAAAATTTGGCAAAAGAACAACAAAAAATACAATCTAAGGAACAATAGACGCAAGCGAATCTCCATCCAACTTTCACCGAAGTGGTCAGGTCGACCGGCAGACAATAAATGATCCGATTACTTCCTGACTCCTGGTACATGCAGTCACGACTAGCTTTGCATAGATTGACTGTTATGTGACAGCGCAGGAGCGCACTCGAGGTTTAAGAACCTGGAAAGGGTGGAATGATCTCAGCATTATTTATAGTTAAAGTATTATTTATTTTTTGACATCGCTTACCAATATCGCTTGACACCACGCCTGGCACTCTTACAGGTGACAAATAGATACAACGTATTTACGCAAAAAGGATCCAACTAAAATCTTGTTCAAATGGACTTCGGCATCTACTGATATAGATTTGCTAAATTCATTAATACGAGTATTTTTTTCAATTTTTTTATTTTATACACCCAACAGTCACACACATAGTCCTGAACCCACACTAGGTAAACATGTATCGTGGGTATCAGGAACTACGAGGGACTTGCGGTCCCACAACACCCAGACCCGAAACATTTTTTTGTGAATCACACAAACATTTGTCTCACTACGGGAATCGAACCCACGGCCTCTCGCTTCGCAGCCGGCTACTCCCTTACTGCGCCACGAAAGCTGTATTGGATTTTAGTACATAGGTATCCTATTTTTTTGCAAATTCGTACTTACAATGAAAATGTTCAACTTTGTTGAAAACAATATAACCTTGGTCGAATATATTTATTCAAAGATCTATTAGCCTTGCCTAGGTACTACTACCACAGAATACGTACTTATTAGTACTACTACGTAGTCTTACCTACTTTACAAAACCATCGTGACCATAGGACTATAGTTTAAGATTGAAAATCGGCTTTATTATTTATTACATATACAAGCCACAGAAGAAAGCTCACGTGTGGAAAATAAAATTATGCAAACATGAACACCTGGATCCTCTTGTAACCTGTCTGCCTACGTCATAAATCTATTCCGGTTTTATGGACCCAAACGGTCAGTTATAGGTCCAATAAAGTACATTAAAAAATAAAATATTATTATGATCTTCCAAGATAAATGGAGCAATGACCTGGTGAATTACATACTGACCACTAGGCGAGAGGTTTTAAAAATCGAATTCAACAAGATGCTTGTTCGGAATACCTCTTAGAAATTTTTATAAAGGTAAGTACCTACTTAATTACATTTCTCATAAGGCTGTCATGTCCCGCAGTCACTGCAGAACAGACCTTCCTTTCCTATAGGTGCCTAGGAAGGGTTAGCAATCCACCTGACGGTGCAAGTTGGTGAATCATTTTAGGCTCAATCGAATGTTAGCAAAGTTGCTGACTTTTAATTAAAGTAAGTAAGCAAAGCAAAATTACATCTGCTGGTGTAAGTTTAGAGCATTTCAAATATAAGAAATACGTTCATTGTGTTCCTCGACATTCGCCGGAATTATGCCAGTCTGATATTACTGTCATTATTTCTATAACTATCAATTTTCGAACGCCTTCACAAAAAGTTATGCAATTACACCTCAATACGCCTCTGCAATGTAAGTTGTTTGCTTTGGACTTCTATAAAGTGATAATTCTAAAATACAATTTTCAAAATAAGCGCAGAATATTGGTCATTATAGTAATTTTGATTCATCATAAGAGAGGAATTGTTTGATGAAATATTTCGTAACCCTTTAAGTGTTGTACCTACAATGAATCGGTAACTAGGTATGTTTCGAAGACTACGTACAACTAATTGACTAATCTTCCACCTGAGCTTATCCCACTCGCAGTGAGATTACATGCTTTTTAACACATGTTAAAGACGTGGCTTCTAGTTTTTAAACCATTTATTTTTTCTACACGCATACATACTTATAGCATAACAAAACAACCGACCGCCTGCCTGACGTCAACCCCTCTGTGGAGAAAACACCCAGACCCGAAACAAACACACAAACATTTGCATTTGTCTCAATGTGGGAATCGAACTCGCAGCCTCTCGATTCACAGCCGTCTACTCGCCCACTGCGCCACTGAGGCTGATTTACTAATGAGTAGTTAAATTGGTTTATCATGTATTTACTATTGCTAATAAAGTTATACATACCTACTTACATCACAAGTACTAACCAAGTTTCTTTTTACCAAATTCAATTTCATTTTAAGTTGGTACTCTTTGTGATGAATTGATCCATTAATTGACGAAATCTTTTAATAGTGATTTCTTAGGTTTACGCGAATATTACACATTGAAATAAAACTAGTTTATACGGATTTTATCGCGGTTTAATTTTTATTTTAGTCCCGACGTTTCGAAAGCTTTTCAGCCTTCGTGGTCACGGGAGAGAAAATAAAAATTAAACCGCGAAATCTTTTAATTTATAACAATGGTCGGCAAACGAGCAAGTGGGTCGCTTGATGGTAAGTAATCTGATAATCTCCACCGCCCATGTTCACCCACAATACCAAACGAATTGATTGCATAGACCATTAGGTTAGGTTGGTGCAAGTGGACCGCCAGAGGTCCACGGGAGACTCGGCGGAGTCCATAGTTAAATCTAATCTTCAAATTTTTTATCGAGTTATGGGAATATGGTAGAAATGTAGCTGCAGGGGGTCCACCGGAACCAGCAAAATTTTGAAAGTGGTCTATGATAAAAAAAAGTTTGGGAACCTCTGGCATAGACAAAACTGCCTATAGCGTGGCTCTACCACTACCGAACTGTCATTGGACTAAGTAGGTACCTAACTAGGTACAGGCGTGGAATCAATAGGAGCAAAGGGCTACTTACCCACAAAAACCAAACCACTCTCTGCCTGTTGCCAAAGCCTAGATCCGTACCTATGAACAGCAGTCTTAAATTTCGTTTAGTATAAATTAAATTGAGAAAAAGAAGAGGTTTTATATAACTGAAGCATATTTTATTTCCACATTCTCATAATTCATAATATAATAATTTTATAATAATGGACATAAATATCACACTTGGTCTTAAAAAATATTTAAAAATGAGTGTGCCCACCAGTGGAGAAGGGTAAAAATTTCAAGTCAACACTAACGAATTAGTGACAGATATTGCGCTCGTTTTTATACCAACAGAAAAAAGTGAGGTGGTTCTCAATCCGATGCACATATTTTTAAGACAAAATTCGTAATTTCATCATAATTCTACTGTGTGTTTACTGTATGTTTGACTGAACTCCTCATAAACGGCTGGACCGATTTGAATGAATTTGTTTGTATGCGTTTGGGTGGCGCCCTGCATGGTTTAGATTCACAATAATTGGACCCGGTAGGTTGCGCTGCTGTAGTTGCGGGTGAAACCGCGCGGTACAGCTAGTTACATATAAAATTATAGGGCACTTATTCATAATTTCTAAGCAAGTTTATAAAGCTGAAAGAAATAGTGTTGTATGGAGCCTTCACCACTGGTGCCAATGCTGAATACATCATTGATGAAAATAAAATGAGATCATCCTTGTGTTACCTTATTTCTGCCATCAAGCAGCAGTGTGTTAACACTGTTGCGTTCCGGTTTGAAGGACATTGAAGCCAATGAAATTATTATGCATTATGAGACTTAACACCTTGTCTCAGGGTAGCGAGCGCAATTCAGTGCCATGTAGTACTTCATAATGTGAAGTTCTGATGGCGTTGCTTCTGTTTATAGGCGGGCATGATGCTTACCATCAGACCTGCCAGTCATCTAAAACTGATAAGACAACCTTGGAGCTAGTCTAAGAAGCGCAATACTATGTCCAAGTAAATGTTAATTTCTTCTTTCTTTCAATGAATGGCTCCACCGAGTCCACGGTGATTTCGCCAATAACTAAACAATGTGATTTTCGATCTAATCTATGCTATGATCCATGTACACAGTAAATTTCTGAGATTAGATTGCCCTGAGTGATAAGGACACCAATTGTACTATTATTTGTATTGATATTTTTTTACATACTTGTACTTTAAGTGTTGTACAATAAAGAATTATAAATAAATAAACTTAAAAACAAAATTCTGACCCGAAGTTTCCTAAATATTTATATTCCTTAGAGTCAGTCAAATCAAATAAGTTTAAGAAGCGCAATACTATGTCCAAGGAAATATTAATGACATAATCATCTCTGCATATCAGAAATCAGTTCACTAATCTCGTTTAATACTAGAGCAGATTTGTGTATGTTCTCAAATTGATAGCCCATGTGGACCGCTATCAACTGCATTTTTTTCAAATTTTCTTCACTGTTCTCCATTTGATTCTCTGTTGAGGCCATTTCTCTGGCCGCTTTTGTGAGGAGCTGATAACAAAGTGGTTGGTTGGTTAATACTAGTTCTTGAGACAATTTTACTACAAACTGAAAATTGGTAAATCATCCATCTGAAGTAAATTAGATACCTCATTTGACTTAGATCCACGTTGTATTTGGCGAGCTAACGACGATATGTTATTCATGTTGACTTGCACTCGCTCGGCCAAACGCTGCTTCGATTCGGCAAACAAAGACCGCGCGCTACTCGACGATGCTGAAGTCATTTCGTAGCTCGTTCTAATTTTGGTACTAGTTAATACTATATTATTCAATCAAGTAAAACAAAACGACATTACACTTTTTTATCATCGATTCAATTTCCTATCTATAAAGACATAAATACCTACTACATACAACTGCATACAACAAAACACTCAACAAAATATTACTTGTTTTGACTTTGGAAAGATGGAATTTCATGGAATTTTTGATGGAAATTGGAATATTGTGGAATATCTATGGATTTTGTTTATTAGTTAATATTTATTTTACTACTCTGGATATTTGTTATTTGAGCCGGTCTTGGATATTTTTGCAATTCCTTTAGGGACAAATAAAGATGTGTTATCACCGATATTTGTCGGTATATATATATATTCTTCAATTAATATTAAATTAATATATTCGTGCATTAAGCTATTAATAATACGCGACCGATATTAATCGGTTATGATGAATATATCTAATTTAGAGTTGCGTTTGTTGCAAAACTAGTGTAGATTTTTGCAATAAACATTAACGGTGAAGAACTGCTTAGGAAACATTGGAACCCATGGTCGAGAACGAAAGGTCGTGGAACGCGATGACCGCCTTCTGCGAAACCGTCATGTCGCGGAAGGAAGTGGCGGAGCGTGAGCGGGAAATAACATCCCAGCTCGCTATCCGCCGCCGAAGGGTCACGCGCAGGAGGATGCGGGAGGCACTCCTACCCCCCTGACAGAGGCCTGGGCGGCGGACTCGTGGAAGTCCGTCGTCCGACAGTTAAGGCTTCGAGGTGACGCGCGCGGAGTTCCCGCGCGAACCTCTCGAGCGGAGCAAAAAGGTGGGTGGATAACTCCCCCAAACACCCACCGACCGGAGAGGCCCTGTACAAGGGCCGGCGCCGTCGGGGCCGCGGAAGAGTACAATAGCGTTCCCGCAGCCCCGACCGAACAAGCGTACCCGAAGGAACACCGTTGAGTTTTAGTCCGTGGGAGTCGGACATAACCGCCCCGACTGACCACGCGGTGGGGCGGTACCCATAAAGGGTTTCCCAACGTTAAAAAAAAAAAAAAAAAAAAAAAGGAAACATTGGAAACAGGGTATGAAATTATTCCTTTATTAAATATTATCATTACTAGACGATAAAAAACTCGATACCATAAAGTACCCATTCCAAGTATTGTAGATACCGGTAGCCGATTTTCAATTTTGACGTTTAAGTTACATGAGTTATCTCTTTCTCACGTGTAGAAGTCTATTCAAGTGTAAACAAGATGCAATATATCAGAATCGACTTATTTCACTATCAACAGTTCAACACAGTCTATCGTCTATCAATTAACTTTATTCGTAGAATATGAGAGTGGAATAGGAGGGTTGACTTTTCGCTCGTCACGGAAGGTTTTGTGTTGTAGGAATTTTTTGTAATCTTTTTCAGTTATCAGCCCTTTCTCTAAAATGTTGCCCTTAAAACTTATTCTAATATTCTTTATTCGTCCTGTTGTGACTACTTTTCCATTTCGTTTCGCTGTTGTGTAGAATTTATGTTTTATTTACAACACTTGTGAAGCAGTAAATTTGACTTCTTATTTACGTGCGTATCGTATTTATATAAAATGGATAGAGGTGTGACGTGTGAACACTTGAACAAGCTCGTGGATGTCCTCGGGCGGGAGCTGTGGCAGTATAAAGAGGTATTATTTTTGTAATTATGCTTTTCCACATAACCTCAAAGTTATGTCAAATTGGTAGGTAATTAGCATTCTTCGTTCATTCCACTTAACGTTGTGTAACGCACGAAGCACTTATGTTTATGTGTGGCGCTAACGCTATTTTACAGTTTATTTAGTGTCCGACTTACTCGTATCTTATATGTATCATAGTCTATAGGCAATACAACCTTTACACTTCGGGCGCTGTAGGTGCTATCCCTCGGCTTTTCTTCATATTTTGTTCGAAATATAGTCTAATTGGTTTTTATTTACGTCAATATCTTTCACAGGAAGCAGTTAGTTTAGTTTTGCTAATAGTTGGCATGTAGAATTAATGTACAAAATTGATAAAAAAGTACCTATTAAATTCAAATGATTTATGACAAGTCATGTCACAACATGCAGTATTTCCTTACAGTAAGGAACTTACAAGTCATCACAATAAACTTTATATGTATATGTATTTAAAAAGTTCAGTATTTATCACTATGTCTGTTCCTCCGGTACCTACGTCAGAGGTCAATAAAGACCACATATTGACATCAATTATTATTGATGGACAATAACATTGAGTTCTTCTTTATCTTAAAATGCATAATAAAACAATCTGCAGTCCAATATTTTAACCTCGGCTAAGTAAAATATAAGTGAAAAACTAGAAATGAATTAATACGTGATTTTAGCCATACCACATGTTTTTTGTTATGAGACGAGCAGGTAACTCACCTGATGGTAGGCGCCATGCCTGCCCATAAACAAAAGCAACACCACATTACAAAGCACGGCATGACATTGCACTGCGCTCGTCACCCCGAGAGATAAGTTGTTAAGTTTCAATATGAAGACGCAGTAACATTTTCATTATTGTGACATAATATTAAATGATCGAGACTTTTAGCACACTATACATATATTCTTGTATAGCGTGCCACAAGTCTCATAATGTGTATGCATTACAACTGCGCCAATGAGGTAGTCATATATCATACCATATTGTAATGAACTGGGAAAAGCAATGGTCCTACTACAGAGGTGCTCAAGATGGGCAATGTGGAGGCATCTTATTAAGAAAGCGGAGCCTGGCTCCAAAATGGGTTAACACCAGGTAGAAGGAAAAGAGAAGATTGCAATAAATACATACATCAGAAATCAATAAAAAATAAACATCACTCTCCAGAATGGATGTAAGACTAACACAGAAATAAATTGCACATCTTTTTTTTAAAGACAAAATGTGTAAAGGATTTTGAAAGAACCAGCCAGGTTTCAAAATGTTAGCTTTATTTGTTCATTTTAGAAACTGACTTATGTAAATGAATATTTAGTTAACAAAATTATACAAATTATTAATAAAATTATGGATATATAGAATATCAATATGCCTTATTATGAAATCAATATTTTGTTTAATAAAATTTATTCAAATGGCACAGCATATCTAATGTAATTACATGATAAATTAATTCAGTTTTCATATTGAGTGTGCAAGCTGTTATTGAAAGAGTTATTCCAAGGTTGGTTCCATACCTGCCAATAAACAGAAGCAACACCACATAGCACCTTTCATTACAAAGCACTGCATGACTTTGGATTGCACTTGTCAATGTCTGAGAGAAAGTATGTTAATCTCATAATGCCCAATAATTTCAGTGGTTTTAATGTCCTCAAAACAGAAACGCGACTGTGCTTACACACTGTAGCTTGATGGCAAAAATAGACAAAACGGTGGGACCAACTTAGATGGCCTCTCACATACATAGGGCCTACCCACCTAGAAATATGACTCCCGAATGTGAAATCCTGAGAATATAAAATAAAATGCCCAGTCTCATAAATGTGTTTTGTCCACAGACATTGAAATGTTTCGATTGTGGTTGCTCCGGGCCCAATCTGTGGATCTGTTTGCAGCCAGAATGCCATCACATTGGTTGTTCCGAAGTCAAAAATGACCACAGCACCATACATCATAAGGTATATTTTATTATCATTATTTTTGTTACAAGAGGAAGCCAGTGTTTAGGTATTTTCCTCATTTCTGCCTTATTTGTGAGTGTTTAAATAATTGAAGTACGGGTGGTGCAAAAATACGTTGACGAAGGTAATTTGACAATCTTAATCTTTCGGGCCTTAGTTTTTTAACTTTACCATCAAGCGATTGTGCTTTCCGCAGCTTGTATGCCTTCAAACCGAGGGTATCTTTGCATATATACATTGTATTATGTCAATGCATATATGCATTACGGTAGATCGGCAAAGCGTATATAGGTATAGGTATGCCTCTATCTCGATATATGTTTTGCTCGCATTGCCTAGTGGATTAATTATTCTTTGTTTTATGATGTATCGGTACGGACCTTGGAAGTTCTAACATTCCTTTTTCTGCTTTTTCCTGGACTGTTGCTAATATGGCCGACGTCATTAAATATATTTTTAATGACCATAGAAACCAATTGACGACTGACTTTAAGACCTTTAACCACTTCACTCTGCTGTTTTCCTGCTTTGTAAATATGGCTCCACAATGTCTAGACATAGCAAACTAAGTAAATTAAAATGTAATTACAGAAAATATAATATGCATAATGGCCGGAAAAGATTTGACCATTAAAAATAAGACAATATAGACGTAGCATGTTTGGATTGCGAATATTTCTCTCTATTACACAGCCTCCGTGGCGTAGCGGGCGAGTAGCCGGCTGCGAAGCGAGAGGCCGTGGGTTCGATTCCCGCACCGAGATAAATATTTGTGTGGTCCACAAAAATTTGGTTCGGGTCTGGGTGTTGTGGGACCGCAAGTCCCTCGTAGTTCCTGATACCCACGATACACGCTTACCTAGTGTGGGGTCAGGACTATGTGTGTGACTGTTGGGTGTATTTATTTATTTTATTTATTCTAAAAAAAGTAACTGGCGCCGCCGCCGCCGCCGCCCCCGCCGCCGCTGCCAATCTGCGATACCAATCGATGCAGAATAATGTGGGGAAGAAAGTAAGATATGTCGTATTCGTCGGACTTTAAGTTTTTTTTTTATTTTATGTTTTGTGGAAAAACATAGGCAAAGAACTTTATAATTTTGTCAGCGTTTTTTGAATCACCCGGTATTCTACAGTAATTAATAATTATAGGTACTATCTTTATAATTTCCTTGAGAATACCAGCTAAATGGTATATTTGTTGAATTTTTATTATGGTTCTTACGAGCATTAAAGTGGTTAATTTGCGATAATAATATATTTTTATGGGTCTAACGCGTAATAAAAAAAACCATTCTACATAAACATGATTGCCTCGGTGGCGTAGTTGTAATGCGTGCGCGTTACGACTAAGGCTGACGCTGAGGTCTCGGGTTCGATCCCCGGGTGGGATAAAAGTGATATTGGGTTTTTCTATTACAAATTGCTCAGTATCAGCCCGGAGTCTGAAATTATGCACGGTATGGCGATAGGCTCGCCCCCTATAACATCATAGGGCGGAGATACGCTCGGCGAAATGTGGGTGTACTGGTTACACCTTTGCCTGCCCCGTCGAGAAATACAGACGCGAGTGCGTATGTATGTAAATATAAGATCATACAACATATTGAGGAAATGGACAATAATGATTGTAAGTTGCAGTAGATGTGCAAGTCATTGGCACAACAATACTCGGGGGCAACGGCACACAAAGGATATAATATATCGTCCAGTAGGAAGAGAACACGCGCACTTGAATTTAAAATAAACTTATGACTAAATTACACAAAGAATTACAGTATCCTTTCTCCTCTCTACTTATTAAGAATTAGGATTAATGGGGCAAATAAAACGTATTCAAATACGAATTTCTTTAAAACTGGTACATACTTTTATTTATTCCGTATTCCTTATTATTATAAAGGTTATTTTATGAGTGTTATTTAATAAAGAATTATTACAATGTTTTTTACCACGAATCCACAAATATTTGTTTCGGATCTGGGTGTTTTCTCCCCAGCGGGGTTGACGTCAGGCAGGCAGCCGGTCGTAAAAGCCAAATCTTTCTGTAACATGTGTTAAAAAGGATGTTGCGCCGACCCCACTGCGAGTGGGATAAGGGCAGGTGGGTGGAACGTTTTTACCCCCGTCGTGTTTCTAGTTCAATCTACGAACTATGTTTTGAAATAATTAAATAATTTTCACTGAATAATTGTTTCTACATTAAAACTTTCTAACAATAAATTAACAAATGCATAATATTCTCAATACTACTTATATTCAATTAACAAAAGAATCACGTTTATATGCATAAAGATGCACTGAGTTCACTGAGCTTATTTCCGTCCCATATTTTGATAGGTTGCGTGCTTGTTGTAATATTATATTACTAGCTTTTGCTCTCGGTTCCACTCTCGTGAGTCATTTTCTAAAAAGTGATTTTTATATTATTTTTGTGTATTCGAGTTTCAATCCGTTCATCAGTTTTTATGTGAAGCATTAACAAAACAACAGGCTAATGTTTTATTATACAACATGTTACAGAAAGGTGTGGTCATATTTAAGGGTCTTACATGCACCTGACAGTGAGTGTTTGTGTATTAAAAATCTGTTACAATATACATACAACTGAATCTGAGTAGATATTTTTTATGACAAATCTTATCTTTATTAGAAAATGTCAAATCGTGTATCGTGTGATAAATAGCGAGGTAATGGACGCGTGAAGAAATTGACAATCTGTAACACGTGAATCCTAATATGATTTGTTGTTATTAACTAAGTAAAGAATTGAATACACATGCTATAAGACACTTAGATTAGATTTTAGCTATTTTAATTTGTATAGGGTATTAGAAATATTAAGTGGTTGTCAGTTTAGCCTAATTGGCCCCTAGCGACCAAACATGTTGGGGCAGCGGGCGAGTAGCCAGTTGCGAAGCGTCAGACCGTGGGTTCGATTCCCGCATCTAGACAAATGTTTGTCTGATTCACAAATATTTGTCTCGGGTCGGGGTGTTGTGGGACCGCAAGTCCCTCGTAGTTCCTGATACCCACGATACAGGTTTACCTAGTGTGGGGTCGGGACTATGTGTGTGACTGTTGGGTGTATTTATTATTATTATTATTTTATGTTGATCCTATTATCCCGCTTCCTACTATTATTTTAAATGTGAAAGTTGGATGTTTGTGAATTTGGATGTTTTGTTTGTCAATCACGCCTTAACGGCTGAAAGTTTTGGGTGACATTTGGCACATAGATACGACTATAACCTGGACTAAGACATAGGCTACTTTTTATCCCGGTAAAGGCCGTTCACGCGGGCGGAGCCGCGAGTAAAAGCTAGTAAATAATAAAAATACCATAGTACTACAATTTAAATAGTAGTAGTATACGCTGCAGTAGTCTTCGTATATTTAAAAAATATGGTTGTAAGATAATATAACGCCGGTTATCTAATAAAAGCCTGTTACAACATGCGATTATGCACAAATTATTTCCTGGAATGACTGACCGGATCCGTATTCGTTGCATATTCGTACCAATTCCTAACAGCCGCCCCGGTGGCGCAGTTGTTATGCGTACGCGTTACGATTGAGGCTAACGCTGAGGTCCCGGGTTCGATCCCCGGGTAGGGTAAAGTGCTATTGGGTTTTTCTATTACGAAATGGTCAGTATCAGCCCGGAGTCTGGAATTTGTGCCCGGTATGGCGATAGGCTCGCCCCCTATCACATCGTGGGACGGAGATACGCTCGGCGAAATGTAAGTATATTGGTATCACCTCTGCCTACCCCTTCGGGGATGACAGGCGTGAGTGCGTAGTGCGTCCTAACAGCCGAATACTGGTGACGCGCATAATTTAAATTGTATTACTGTACAATGTACATACCTAGTGAGTAGATGCTAATAACTTACATTTAAGGCATAGGTACGTTTATGTTACTATGTAGCATATGTATGCATCTGACATACTTGCTACGCCCTTACAATAAGATTGGATGTTTCTAAACATGGCCGGAAACTACACGACATTCTTCTTCTTCTATCGTGTCAATGGCTATAAATGTTGATATCTTTATATATATAACTAGATGTTCCGCGCGGTTTCACCCGCAACTACAGCAGCGCCACCTACCGGGTCCAATTGTGAATCTAAACCATCCAGGGCGCCACCCAATCGTACAGTAGAATTATATATTACTGAACTCCTCTCAACGGCTGGACCGATATGAATGTTTTTTTTTGTATGCGTTTGGATGGCACCCTGGATGGTTTAAATTCACAAATCAGCCCGGTAGATGGCGCTGCAGTCGGGTTCTTACTATCAATTATATGTTGCGGGTGCAACCGCGCGGGACAGCTAGTGTAGGTATATATGTTATAATGTTTAAAAAAAAGTTATATCTTCCCGCTACAACATTTTGCTACACTTACACGACATTAACCTGTGTATTTAACGTTAACATTTCTTTTCTAGAACTATTCATCTCATTGCGTGCACATGAACGTGTCTACTGAGAGAATATGGTGTTACTTGTGCGAGAAGGAAGTGCACGCGAGGGCGGCGACCGCGCATGCGACGGTAACATTTTTTCATTAATTAATTTATCCCGGCTCGTTTAATGAATAAATTGAGAATAGAGCCACCCTGTAGCCAGTTTTGATTTAAATTAAAGTCACACTGTTGCATGTTTTACATACATCATAAATGACGACCGGGATGGTACCACTGTCTCGCAAGAAACCGACATGAAATAGCCGTTTTCTGTTGCGTTTCGTACGGTGAGTGAGGTTTCCGGACGCCCACTAGCCCTTTTCCAAATTTTTAAAGGTCGGCAACGCACCCATTACTCTTCACATGTTGAAGATGTTCATGGGTAGAAATCCCTTATCATCAATGCACTGAATTGGAGGAGATATTTCCAGTAGTAGGCACCACATCAGTGGAGACCTCCTTGCGGAAAGCCGCTGCTGGCTTTGACCGTATATGTCACACTGCCTAATTCCGCTGTCATCCTTTGATTCAGCATGTTCGTGACCCACAGTTTGATCTGTGGTCTGATGCCTTCTCTTATTACAAAAAATTGTTTGATGACCACTGGTCTAGAGGTAAGGAACTAAACCAAATGGCTTTGAAATAAAACTAGTTTATACGGATTTTATCGCGGTTTAATTTTTATTTTAGTCCCGACGTTTCGAAGTTAATGTTACAATGGCCATTGTAACATTAACTTTTCGAGACGACCTACACCTCAGTCTCTCCCGTGACCACGAAGGCTGAAAAGCTTTCGAAACGTCGGGACTAAAATAAAAATTAAACCGCGATAAAATCCGTATAAACTAGTTTTATTTCAATGTGTAATATTCGCGTAAACCTAAAATAAACCAAATGGCCTCAATGGCGTCCTAAGAATCAATGTTTATGGTCGCAGATGAGTCCAGATTCGACGTCCATGGACGGGTCGGTACGGCTGGGTTCAGTAAGTGTCGCCGTGACGCCGGACGATGATCTCGATCCAGATGATTTGGACTATGATGACGAAGCTAGGCCTAGAGGTAATATGCCTACCTATTTTTCCTAGGACTTAATCATAAGTTTAATACAGGAAGGGCCGATTATTCAATAGTTAAGTAGATGTAATTTGTCAGATAAAATATGAGACGTTATAAAGCGCAATTATTAAAACCCTATTCCAATATAAAAATAGTTATTATAATCGATCCCCATTTGGCAGAGGTATCGATGTAACAAGTAACTTTACACGAGGGAGACTGTAAACTACGGAATAAATAAATACGCAAGTCCACACATCGAAAATAATTGTATTGCTTGCGAAGAAAAAGATTGCGTACAGCCTCTTGCAAAGAGTTCCAGTTGACAACCTAGTTTTTACAATATTCTAGAAAACGACACTTCACATAGCCCATAAAGGTTTGAAGGCACATAAAACCATGTCAAATAGAAATTACAATAGATGGCGCTACCTTACAGAGCGAACACTAAAAATACAATTAAATTATATTATGAAGTACAAAATTAAATGTGTTGCCAACAAAGACAAAATTGCGCTTTGCAAAATTTTATCATCACAGCATATTCATTTCTTTTAACGCAAGTCTTACTCTTAGTCATAAACGGCGTTACAGATTATTAATGTTTTCTTGTTTGAAACTAAGGTGTGCCTCACGAGGTGTTCTTTCCAAAAAATATACAATATTACTAGCTGTTGCCCGCGGCTCCGTCCGCGTGAATGCCTGTTTCCAGGATTAAAGTAGCCTAGAGGGCGCATCAAGCGAGTCCCGGTGACAAACGCGCTTGACAAAAATACTAATGTCGCTATTAAAAAATAGGGATTGATCGTAGAGGGTTGAAAATTTAGGGTTGTATGTATTTTTAATGCTGTATCATAAAAAAATAAAAACATCCAATTATGTCTAAAAAATAAAATTTAGGGGTAGACCACCCTTAACATTTAGGAGTAGACCACCCTTAACATTTAGGGGAATGAAAAATAAATGTTGGGCGATTCTCAGACCTACCCGATATGCACACAAAATTTCATACAAATCGGTCCAGCCGTTTCGGAGGAGTATGGTAACTAACATTGTGACACGAGAATTTTATATATAAGATTTATAATATTTTCCATCTCGTGTAGGTCTGGTGGGTCTGCAGAATATGGGCAACACTTGCTACATGAACGCGGCGCTGCAGGCTCTCAGTAACACGGCGCCGCTCACCTCGTACTTCCTGGAGTGCGCCGCCGCCGTCGCCGTGCTCGCCGCTGACAAGAAGCCCGGCATCAGTCGGTGAGCCTCTTGATATGCTCCTACTCATCGCATATACCGACGCCATCCCATCCATCCATAACAGATTCCATCCCCATTGCGCCAAAACCTACTTATTTTTATTAGATTGAATGATGAAACGAGCAGGTCGCTCGCCTGATGGTAAGCGCCACGCCTGCTCATAAACAGAAGCGACGCCACACAAAACTTTAAATAACAAAGCACTGCATGACACTGGACTGCGCTCGTCACCCCGAGACATAAGGTGTTAAGTCCCATAATGTCCAGTAATTTCACTGGCTTCAATGTCCTTCAAACCGGAACACGACAGTGTTTACACACTGTTGCTTGGCGGCAGGAATAGACAAAACAGTGGTACCAACCCAGCCGGCCTCTCGCATACAAGCGGCCTACCACCTTGTAGATAATATAGATGTGTATATTTATTATTTATTCGCTGACTCGCTGTCGTACGCACTCATACCCGTCCGTACGTACATAATCTCGCACGCATGCCCGTAAACACCCACATAGGTACCCTACATAGTTTTGTTTCTGACTCTTGATTTATTTTTGTTCTAAATACAATATGTTAAATAGAAATCACTTTACTGTGGCCTAATAAATCCTTTAACTGAAATCAAATATACTCACATATTTTTTTTTTTACTTTACAGAGCATACCAAAAATTAATCAAAGAGATGTGGAGCAGTAAAAGTAGAGGCTATGTTGTACCAAATGGTATACTTTACGGTATAAGGAATGTAAGTATACATGTCTAGTCATATGGTTTTTTCTTTCATCATAAGGTCACGCCTGTATCCCCGAAGAGGTAGGCAGAGGTGCAACTAGTACTATACCCATGGTTCGCTTAATTCCGTCCCATGATGTGATAGGGGCCGAGCCTATCGTCATACCGGGCACAAATTCCTATCGATGCCAACTCAAGTATGATCTATCTAGTCGAAAACTACATATACAACGTGTTACAGAAGGGTGTGGTTTATGTACAGGATCTTATCAAAGCCTAAAATTTCACGCTAAGTTTAATCACTCGTTTATTACAATCAATCAATTGATCAGATCCTGAATCCCGATCCAGAAAATTAAGTGAAGTGTGTGAGCGAAAATAATTTTATATCAGAAATTGTGGATGTTGAATAATTAATATGAGAGTTTGTCATATTGTTGTCAGGTGCATCCAATGTTCCGCGGGTACCATCAGCATGACACACAAGAGTTCCTGCGATGTTTCATGGATCAACTGCACGAGGAACTCAAAGAGCCGGTACGTTACCAGGATTTTATTATTTCAGTTACACAGTGTGACTGTGAATAAATAATTAGTGGTAAATTCCATTATTTGTTAGCAGTAGTATTACTTTTTTATAATGGTGTTCCGTAATTGCAACGGAACATAAGAAAGTCCAAAATAAAATACAAATTTGCTTATAGTTTAGATACTTTAATTCTGTTGTAAATGTAACCTTTGTTGTGGCTGTCATCTTTATATGTTCTATTTTTAGATATATATATTGTTTTGTTTTACTTGCCTAGTTATAATACTCTCGATTATAAACACTCATGTCAGAAACATCTTTTATTCAACTTTATTTAAATATTTTACAACAAATTCCCTTTTCAAAATAGTAGTAATAATGTGCTAGTTACGCCATGGCTCAATGACAATTGAGCTGTCGTTGAATGTGACATTGAAAATATGAGGATAATGCCTGATACGAACGTCATAGCAACAGCATCTAAATACATTCAAGTGTACAAATATTTAAGCGAAATTAGGATGCCAAATGAATCCCAGGTAAATTAAACTTTATCAATGTGATACCACCACTCAATATTCTTATTCTTACCTATGTTATGCTATGGCGGCAACACTGGCACGGCAAGTACAACGCAGTCCAAATATAATGTCGACCGTCGAGAGACAAGTCGAAAAGCCTAACTTGACCTACTTAAATACTCGATACCGAATACGAAATATAAACTAAAATATTATAATATACAGCACTAACGCAACAAAAATATTTTTCTTTTAAATTTATATTCATCGAATAACTCCGCGTCGACTCCAATCACGTTCGGTCAAGACGACGCTGAAGTACGCACAAAAAACATCTATCGCGCTCTCTCCCGTTGGTTTTCCCTGGTTATGTACTTGATAAGACCTCTCTTTCACACCTGTGGACCATATGTATGTAGATACGTAGATATAGCTATAGTACGTTTGTATTGAAATTCTACCATAATACATCGTCGTCTGGCGCGACCCTTAATATAAATAATAAATACACCCAACAGTCACACACATAACCCTGACCCCACACTAGGTAAACCTGTATCGTGGGTATCAGGAACTACGAGGGACTTGCCAACCCACAACACCCAGACCCGAAACAAATTTTTATGAGAGACTTTATGGGAGACAAATGTTTGTGTGATCACACAAACATTTGTCTCCGTGTGGGTATCGAACCCACGGCCTCTCGCTTCGCAGCCGGTTACTCGCCCACTGCACCACGGAGGCTGTCGCCATATTTATTTATTTATTCGAATAGGACGGTATGAATACCATTTATACTATTCGATAGGTACAATACACAAATTATTGTAATAATAATAGATTCATCCATTATTCTCGCAAAACCTCAAGCATTCTAACATAAATGATGTTCTGTCACTCGTAAACATGTCACACTCTGGTGTCGAGTCCAGAAATCTGTTTAGCAAGTTGAGCATGCGAGGCAATGGAGATTTGGATCTGGCAAGCGTTCTACCAAGCGGTACTGCGATAACTCATGTTTTCTATTGCGGCAGTATAGATGGACAAGATCGTGCGCGACCGTCCTGCGTCCTGCGGGGTACAAGACATTGGGGGGGACGAGGTTCTCTAGATATTAGCGGGGGCGGTTTGTGCAGCGGGGAAGGGAAACAAATGCAACAAGTTCGCGCACGAACTTGTCCATCTATAGTTATGATGTTATATGTATGATGTGTTGTTCTGTAGGTGTGGGACAACACATTAGATGACAAGCTCAGCTCGGAGGCTGACGGTGACCACCAACACCAACACCAACACCAACACCAACACCAACATCAAGACAACAGCAGCGTCCACATGAGGCGTCGCGCCGCGTCGTCTGGAGGTACTGCAGTCGTCCATGTAAACAACTTGCATTTATATAACACTAGCTGTTGCCCGCGGCTCCGCCCGCGTGAATGCCTATTTCCAGGATTAAAGTAGTCTACGCTTGACAAAAATACTAATCGCTATTAAAAAATAGAGGTTGATGGTAGAAGGGTGAAAATTTAGGGTTGTATGTATTTTTAATGCTGTATCATAAAAAAATAAAAACAAAAAAAATGTCTAAAAAAAACTTTTTGGGGTGGACCACCCTTAACATTTAGGGGGATGAAAAATAGATGTTGGCCGATTCTCAGACCTACGCGATATGCACACAACATTTCATACAAATCGGTCCAGCCGTTTCGGAGGAGTATGGGAACGAACATTGTGACACGAGAATTTTATATATAAGATAGTAATGTACTGCACTGTGCCTCAACCATGAGTTTGTCTTAGTAAAATCGCTAGCGACCACGAAAAATATTTGTATGACAAGATTTAGTTTCTCACGTATCGGCTAGAGGCGCCACTGAGTTTTTCATTTTTTTATTTTTTATGGCATAGGCCGCCAAACGAGCAAGTGGGTCACCTGATGGTAAGTGATCTCCACCGCCCATGTTCGCCCACAATACCAAAAGATTAAGAAGTAAATTAACAGCTTGCTGCTGCGTTTTGTAAGGTGAGTGGGATATCCGGAACCCCAAACCCCCACCCCTTCCCAATCCCTTAATTATCCCTTTCCTTTAAGGTCTGCAACCCATCTATAATTGTTTTGGTATTGTGGGCGTAAATAGGCGGTGGAGATCACTTACCATCAGGTGACCTACTTGCTCGTTTGTCGGCCTATGCTATAAAAAAACATACATAAACACTCACTGGCAGGTGTATGTAACGATCCGTAAATATGAGCACACGTTTCTGTAACAGGTTGTATAATTAGTACGCAATATGTATGTTGCAGCGAGTGACGCGCCATTGTTCGCGAGGACGAGGCGGAAGTCGCCCGCGAGCTCGTCTTACAGCGAGTCACGGACCGATGGATATTTGAGGTACGATATAAAATTACAAAATATAAGTAATTCTCTGGCTGCCTCGGTGGTGCAGTTGTAAAGCGTACGCGTTACGATTGAGGCCAATGCTGAGGCCAATCTCTGGTTTGATCCCCAGGTCGGGTAAAAGTGATATTGGGTTTTTCGATTACGAAATGCTCAGTATCAGCCCGGAGTCTGGAATATGTGCCCGGTATGGCGATAGGCTCGCCCCCTATCACATTATGGGACGGAGATACGCTCGGCGAAATGTGGGTGTACTGGTTACACCTCTGCCTACCCCTTCGGGGATTACAGGCGTGAGTGCGTATGTATGTACGTATGTATGTTTATTGCAGAGTGAACCCACAGGATGGTATTGGGTCGCGACATCGACGGTCGGCTAGTTTCGCCGGCATGCACCACTTTACATACAACGTATACAATCAACAAGTAAACGGTACGTTTTTTCTGACAGTGTAAAGTGTAACAAATTAACCACATTTAGTTAATTGTAAAACAATCAATCATTCAAATCAAAGTCAATTATTAATTATTAAAATCAGTTAGTTTAGTGAAATCACTGAAAAACTCGGTAAGTTTCATCAATTCACTAAAAATCTCAGTGAATTTCACCAATTTATTGTAAAACTCAGTTAATTTCATAAATAAGTGTTACTATTCTTTATTATATTATTTAAATGATGGTACTTTAATATGATTGATCTCTTTTTAATTCAAGTTACTTATTGGCTAGAGGAAATAATTTATTTGTAGTTGTTAAATTTAATTATTGTATTTTTTTTTATTTTTCTAAGTATAACTTTAAAATTGTATTCTGGTATGTAATCAAGCAATAATATTTGTATGCCGGTTTAACGGCAAAGCGTAGAGAACTCGTGTAATGTCACCTATGTATAAGATCTTTTATTTACCACCTATGCTTACAAATAAACTATTTTGATTTGATTAGAAAAAAACTCAGTATGTGTAATTAATCACAATATCATCTGAATTTAATCAATGCACTGAAAATCTCATTTAGTTTACTCAGTTCACTGAAAACTCAGTAAGTTTTGCCCTAAAAAAAAGCAAGTGTGTATTAACAGGTCCAGACACAACCCAGCGCGATGTCGGCTCAGAATCAGAGCTGTCGTGGTCTAGTGAAGCGGACGAGCGGTATGAAACATGTTCCAGTGCTAGTGATGTACCTGATCCGAGAATCGAACCTGCGCTGTGAGTATCCTAGTATTATTTTAGATGTAATAAAAAACATTATCAAGTTTGAAGTAAACGCGAATAATAAATATTTCTCATACAAAGTTTCCCACCTATTTAGGGATGGAATATCAAGAATTGGTAAAGTGCGAGATGGATTTCGAACATCGGGGGTCCCATACCCATACCCTTTAAATTTCAAATATTATTATTTTTATTGTAAGACATCTGCCATCATACTAATATTATAAATGTGAATGTAAGTTTGTTTGTTACGCTTTTACGCGAAAACCGATCATCATGAAACATTGTACACATATTCTTGGAGGTATAAGAAGTAACATAGGATACTTTTTATGCAAAAAAATATAGCTATTTGTTCGTTACGCTTTCACGCCTAAATCACTGAACCGATTTTGATGAATTTTGATGTAGAGATAGATGGGATCCTGGAGACGATTATAGGCTACGTTTTATTTCGGAAAAGTCTATTCACGCGGGCGGAGTCGCGAGCAAAAGCTAGTGATAATATATTTATGTGAGAATTTCAGCCGGCTACCTAATATAGTTCAAAAGATAAACTCTTTTTTAAGTAATATAAACAAACGGCGTAGGCTTAGTAATAAGGTTCCGAGGTACTATTTGGGGTATGAAAACTCTTAGGCCGAGTCCCAGCAAAGAGCGATAAGAGCTGATAGGAGCGGAGCTGTCGGCGTGTAAATAATAAATACACCCAACAGTCACACACATAGTCCTGACCCCACACTAGGTTAACCTGTATCGTGGGTATCAGGAACTACGCGGGACTTGCGGTCCCACAACACCCCGACCCGAAACAAATATTTGTGGATTAGACAAACATTTGTCTCGGTGTGGGAATCGAACCCACGGCCTCAAGCTTCGCAGCCGGCTACTCGCCCACTGCGCCACGGAGGCTGTCGAACAAACGCTTGCTATCGTTGCGCCGGTCATCACCAACTTGCTTGCTTTTGGTGCGATGAGTGGTGCTATGCTGAACCTCGTTTTATTTTAGTTTAAGTATATTTTTTTAATATGTTTTACACGACTGCCAAGGAATGGTTATTGAATGTTGCTGCTATGTGTTGCTAGCAATGTTTAATTGAAATGTTGTGTTTATCCGTAATTGGCGCATGTATTGGAATTTGGCTTTTGCAGTGTTAATGAATGAGATTTGTTTATATTGTGCTGTGGATATACCTTAAATAAATAAATAGTAGGGTAGTTTATACATTTGTCGGACTGAATAGCGATCACCGTACCGCGTACGATGAAAAATCCGCCACAGCGTCTCGTTACGGCAAGTCCCATTCCGAAATTAACCGGTGTAGGTCCAGTTACTTCAGGTCAGCATAATTCTAGCGATCGTTGACGTAATATCTCTCGATGGTCGACATTATTATTGACTTCGAATAAGTAACATGCACGGTTCCTAACACTATCTCGTAAGCGGTGGTCAGCCCACACCGCTGTCCGATTGGGACACCTCTGTTAAGACGCATATGCTCCCTACTCTGCTGTCCTCACCCGCTCTTAGCTGGGCTTCAGCCTTAGCGGTTATCTAATAGATAATAATCGGTTATGTCATCATAGAAATATGCTGTCAAAATTTCAGCTTAGGTCCAGGGATTTGGTCTGAGCAGTATTGAATCAGTAAAAATATTTTTTTCTTATAATTTAGACTTTATTCTTGTTTGTACTATTATGTATTGGATCGTGTTTAGTAGACATGATCCAACTCACAAACGAGCTGTTGTGGGTTGAATCATTTCTGCACTACACGAACTAATTGGTTTCTCGATGACTGCTCGATCGATTTGAATGAAGCTTTGTACTTATATACAACGTGTTACAGACAGGTGTGGTCAAATTTAAGGAACGGATAGTGTACGATACAAGTATTTCATCGTCTTGATATTTTATATTCGATTTGCTATTTTGGACAACACTAACGGTCGTACCCAATATTATGTCTATCGACAGATTTGCTTACTGCCAGTAAAATTTGGACACATTTGGTATAGAATATGTATCAAAACACTATCAATATTATAGTAATATCGTATACATGGTTAGTCGGAAAGGGTGTAGGAAGCTGGAAATCCATAAAAGTACCCGTAATTCTGAACAACAATTATACTACATTTTTTTTCAAAATACCCCATATTTACAGAGATATTGCTGTTCAAAGATTTTAGAAAAAAATACTCACACGTAACTGTACTAAAAGAAATGTCGTCTCTATTTATTTTATTACATATTTACTCGTATCGGCGAACTCTTTGATAACGTTTTGTTTTACCGCTAGGCCGTTTGTCGGATGCTGCCTGTCAGAATGTCCCCTAAATGTTTTTTCTAAAATCTTTGATCAGCAATATCTTTGTAAAAATGGGGTATTTTGAAAAATTTGTAGTGATAATGTTGTTCAGAATTACGGGTACTTTTATGGATTTCCTGCTTCCTACACCCTTTCCGACTAAACTTGTATAGTATCGTAGTAGTAATATCGATAGCAAATCAGTCGATAGACAGAATATAGGGAACGACCATAAATGATAACAGTTTACTTTGGTCTCACCCCAGCATTATTATTCTCGCTCATGCACTTCACATAATTTATAAGGATATGATCGATCTTATCGATCGTAATAAACGAATGATTGAAATTAGCGTGAAATTTTAGGATATCTAGTTTTAAATAAGTTCCGGTAAGCACTCACAGTCAGATGTATGTAACGAACATTAAATATGAACACACCTTTCTGTAACACATTGTATAATGTTTTTAGTTTTACTTTTCAAGTTTATCTTGATAAGTTGTTTATAAAGACGCCGAGCAAAGCTCTGTCGTCCACGAACTATGTATAGATGAGCAGAGTGTTGAATTCGGAACGTTTGTTTATGTAGTAGTTCATCTGTCGGCGCCACTAGTGTCGGTAGTGTCGGTAGCGTCGGCAGCGGCGCGTGCGGTGACGGCGCGTGCTCGCCGCGGTACCGCAGCGTGGTCTCGGACGTGTTCGACGGCAAGCTGCTCTCCTCTGTGCAGTGTCTCATATGTGACAGGGTCAGTATTGACATCATTATAGCAGTAGTGTGAGTAGCGGTGGGTGCGATGACTATCGACATCATTATAACTTGCAGACGTCAAATATCATTTATCAAATGCTCCGCCTGTGGCTTTGTTATATTCTCGCCATTGTCGTTTCCATTCTAATGCCATTACCTTGTTACATAGGTGTCGACGCGCATGGAGACATTCCAGGATCTATCCCTGCCAATCCCTTCACGTGAACAGCTCGCGATGTTGCGTTGTCAACAACCTGCGCTTGCGCATCACGCGCACCACGCGCCGCACGGCACGCAGGAGTCCTGGGTAAATACTCCTACAAACTACTGCACTGCACTTGTCACTCACCAACATATTATTATTATGTTAAATTCTGGATTCACAATATCTCCGCAAAACAATTTAGAAAGTACTATTTTTTTATTTGGCACATAGGTAAACTATGTCCTGGACTAGGACATAGGCTTTCTTTTTCTCCCGGAAAAGGTCGTTCACGTGGGCGAAACCGCGAGCATAATAAGTTTTAGATATAAGTAATATTTATTGATGCTGTAAGCGGGCCACTAACATCTTGGGCCCCAAGCCATCCTCACCGGCACGTGGTGCACTCTGCTATTTAATAATGGCGAAACTTTGTTCCCGTTGCGGATTGTGGGGGGCATTTCGCCCCACATAATACCAATTACCGTCAAATCATGATAGAGAGGCGAACCCTGGCGAATAACCGGGATAACGCCAGACAAAGAAGAAAATTGTAATAAAGGCTAGTGTTTGTATGGTATTCAGGTCTGGTGGTTACTAAGTTGGCTGAGGTCCTGGTTCTACGGCCCGGTGGTGTCACTCCAGGACTGTCTTGCTGCGTTCTTCAGTGCTGACGAGCTTAAAGGCGATAATATGTACAGGTAACAAGAATTTGTTTTATTTTGCAACACTATGCACGAACAAAGCAAACTCGCTTTATATCTCAGTATACGTAACACGTGATAATTCTATCGCGATCTAAATCTTGATTTGTAATTAAAGCAAACAAACAGGTAAAACGGCAGAGTGAGAGAGATATATCAAGAGTGAGAGGCTGAGAGAGAAAGAGCCAAAAATAGTGATCGAAACGTCTAGTAGTAGTCATTTTTATTCTTATTTAACAGCTTCAAATAATTCGATATTAGTTGATCAACTGCTAAATCGCATAATGAACAGAGGGCCAATTCTCGTAATTTTAATTGTTCAAAATATCATTCCGATCTAATCTCAGCGACAAGAAAGTTGCAAATGGTATTCTGCTAAACCAATATTCAAGAACTTAGAACACAATGATATCGAAAGTAGAATACAAGTTGACTGAACCAAAACGGCATTCTGGTAACAATTTTGACACTTAACTATCTTCTTCTTCTTTTAATTGTGTTTGGCTCCACCGTAGATTGGTGATTTCGCCAGTGTCCATTGTGAGACACTTAACTATATAAAATGCATTTCGTCTACAGACAAACGTCAAAATATTGAGAACGAAATGTGACTGAAGGTGAAGCAGTGTTGCCAAGTGCACTGTAATTACAGCAGATCTGCCGTATTTTCATGCCATCTACTGGACACGGTATTTTTATAAATACCTTAAATGGAGACACAGTATTTTTTTACAGTAAAAATTTCGTATTATTATTGTATACTACTAGACAGGTTATTTAGAAGTAAAACTGCGTCACATAACGCGGGAGTTTGACAGTTCACAAACAGGGAGCGCAATAGGGGTTCTAGTTGAGAGTAAGCGAGATGATAATATTGAGTTACGGTCAATTGACTGCAACTTAGTAATACAACTAATTTACTATACTACTATTTCTATGTACCGCGCAGCTTGTCTAGTAGTATACATAAAACTCTTTGATTAAACACATTAAAAAAAATAAACCGATATCATCATCATCGCAGCCATCCATTTCTGCAGCGATCGATATATACAAATAAAATGTTAAGTTAGTTTAGGATATAAAGTTTAAAATAAATTTATATTTTATTTAATAATTTAATTATTTCCTTTTTTGTATGACATTTTATTGCACTGTAAAATAGACTGTATTTTTTCCCATCAAGCACTGTATTTTTGACGCAAATGCCGTATTTTAATGTGGACAACACGGTATTTTCAAAAATCTGACTTGGCAACACTGAGGTGAAGTGACTGTGAGTTAACTGCAGACAAATTCATTTAACTTTATTCTCTTTTACTGCAAGCAACTAAAAGTAGTCAAAATTGTGCGAATTTGTGTGCTCGTTATTCCAGTAAAGTATTAGAAATGAGTTTACAGCCTATGTTACTCAGTGATAATGTAGCTTTCTAACGGCCAAATTATTTTTGAAATCGGCCCAGTAGTTTTTAAGTTTATTTGTTACATACAAAAATACAAAAAAATCTTTCCTCTCTAGAATATTAGTGTAGATTAAATTATGAGAGCAATCGCACTGTCAAAATTCCCGCCAAAACTCTCGCACAATTTTTATTTAGTATAGATATGTCCTCAGCAGTGTTGCAAAATAAAAAAACCGCAATTCGGTAGAATTTCAAATTTCAATAAAATAATCGCGATTGTGGTTATTTCCGGAAAGGACTGCCTGAGTGGTGCTGTTGTGCCATTTTCCTTCAGTTATGCCATGGAATAGATAAATTAATGAAATAAATAAAATACATGGAATTAGTCAAATCAATTAATTAAAAAATCATAACCTCCAGTTACGTAATTTTTTAATCACTGAAATTAGTCATATTGTGGGTATTTTATTGTGAGTTGGTAACATTGATTTTGTCGCTTAGGTCATTTTTAATTTCTAGAATTTAGTCTATGGCAGCTGATACGTAAAATTCGGTAAAATACTTGTCATTGGCGAAATGCATAATAATGCGAAGCCATATTTTCAACAAAAGAAAGACATTGAAAGTTGATCGAATTGACAGTTTATATGCAATTTAACTGAGATGATATCGAATTTTTAAAGGAGCAGAATGCCATATTTTTAGTTAATTCAAAATGTAATCTCAGTTCGGTTAAAATTCATTCGCAGTGTCAGTTAAAATAGCAGAATTGGCCCTCAGGCTTTCAATCGTATTGATTAACAAAACCATACAGCTTTTGTTGATGCAAGTCTTTCGTCGAAAGCGATTCGACTCGTCTGAACCTGTTATTAACCATCATTAGATCGATCTTAAAGACAATCGACCATAGAACATAAAAACGAAAATAGTGGCCACTTTTTTCGATTCTGACATTTTATTGATTTGTGACTACATATCAGTTTCGAAATTAATCGTCATTAATAAAATTAAAAAATGACAGCACCTTTTTAATTACATTAGATTCTTGATTTGTGACCACAGAGCACTCGACATAGCGACTTCGAAGACAATCGGCCTTAAAAATAAAAAAAATCCACCACTGTTTTCAAACCTAACGTTATCTATCATTTATGACTATGGAGTACTCCACAAATTATGGCAAGCATTTCATTCCTATTGTAAGAAGTTTCGTTTGAAACGTTACACGGACATAATATGCACTCAAATTCGACCTTGAAATTTTAATATCACTATGCCCATCTCATGTGTATGTAGAAAAACCTCAAAAGAGTCGTAAAGACAAAGGTGAAGAACCTATCATTTTTGTTTGTATCTGTTAAGTTGTTCCCGGTGCAACAAACTGCGCAACGGCGTGAAGATGTCCGGCGTGGTGGTACTACCTGAAGTGTTGTGTGTTCATCTCAAACGGTTCAGGCACGAGCTCATGTTCAGTGCCAAGGTCGCCGCACGAGTCTCATTCCCCATCAATGATCTCAACATGCAACCTTACACGCATAAAGGTAAGGAGAACGGTAAATGTAAGGTTACACGGTTCAATTTCAGTTGAACTTTTTAACGAATTGATCAGTAAAAACCATACAACTTGTGTTGATTCAAGTCAGTTAATCTTCTAAAATCATATCAAATAAAATGTGTAGACTGTAAATACCTTTAAAATGTGCTTAAATTTAATATTTAATTAAATGTCATACGCACTCACGCGTGTGATCCCCGATGGGGTAGGCGGAGGTATAACGTCCCATGATGTGATAGGAGGCGAGCCTATCGCCATACCGGGCACAATTCCAGACTCCGGGCCGATAATGAGCATTTTCGTAATAGAAAAACCCAATATCACTTCTACCCGACCCGGGGATGGAACCTAAGACCTCAGCGTCAGCCTCAGTCGTAACGCGTACGCATTACAACTGCGCCACCGAGGCAGTCATTTCATTAATTTTATAATACTATGTCAAGTGTTGTGTATTACCTAATGATGTTTCTAATAAGTAAAAATAAACTAAGTTTCAGGAAGCGAACATTATTAATACAAACCAGCACATATTGAATATGCCAAACACTTATTAAAGCGCCGCGTAATTATTGATACAGAGTGCACGTCCCGTATCCGTCGGTACGAGTTGTGCGCGGTGATATGTCACGCGGGCACAGCCGGGGGCGGGCACTATACATGCGTGGCGCGCAACGGTCGCGCGTGGTACTGCTTCGACGATGCGGCCGTCGCTCCCGTCACTGCACACCATCTGGCACACTGCGAGGCCTACGTGCTGTTCTACAGGTAACTGTACCATCCGACCATTCTACCACTACACATCTCTATCCATGTGGAGTAGGTCATGCGTGTGTCAGTATGAGTTAAGGTGAGCTTCCACTGAAGTCGACAAGAGCGGAGATGAGCAGTGTGGAGCTAACTGACTCAAAAATAACTAAAATGTTAGAAACACAAAAATTGAGTCGGGTCGCAGTTTATGGGTCATTGATTATGAAAACACCGACTCAAAATTTAGTAAAGTGGTGATGAGCGGACCTGTGTAGCGATGTCGAATGCACCGCTATATTCCACACCTTTACATTGTGCTCTACTCCGCTTGTGATACAGATTAACACAATTCTTTACTCTCCACTCACTTTCAATTGAAGCAGAACGAGGACGAGATGTGATTAGTCGATTCAAACACACACACGTCTACGCCTCAATCGAAACGCACCCTTATACGTAGTAATCTGTTACTTGTTTGTTATAAAAATACTCTTATTAAGTACTAAAAATCTTACAAATTTGAAGAAGGTGTCCATTATGCTGCATTGGCAATATAAAATGTTACACTGTTATATCTACAAGGTTATTCGAATAAGGTGTACTAAGCCGAAAGGACATAAAACAACCCGTAATTATGAACAACTTTTTTACATGCAACTTTTACAATAAACTCATTAGTTTCCGAGATATTGCTACGCACACATGACCTGTATAATAATTAAAATAAAAAATATATATTAGTTTCTTTTTTGAATGAAACTAAAACATATTTTATAAGATGGTAAAAATCCTTATCAGCGGTTAATTTAAGTTGGCCACGGCTTTGTACACCCTTTCCGACTAACCTTGTATAATATGTATTTTGTTTTAGAAAAGTGAACCCCCAAATGACGGTGCTGCGACAGAAAGCAGCGGAGATATTAGAATCGGCGAGCGTCGATCCCAACGATACCAAATATTACATTTCTAAGCAATGGATTAATAAGTGAGTTACTTGAAAAAGGAACATTTTTTGTATTTAAAAACTTTCATAGATCAAGTTGGAGATATTCTCGAGAAAGGCCCGGTCAGGAGTACCCTAAACCGACGTGCATGTATGAAAAAATTAATGAGAGTGAATGAGGGCAAAGAGGTATGCAATGATTGTAGCAAGTGGAAATACGTTGTCTCTGTCTACCCCTATGGGAAACAGGCGTGATACTATGTATGTATGTGTTTAAAAATTCTGACTAACATCTAAGCTAAATGGTAACAATAAATTAGAGCACCTTGTTTTGGTTCATTGTTCAGATAGTTTTCTAATCACCTTGTTTAAAAGTTTAGGTATATTTGCCCAAAATGTTTAATAGAACGGAATGGAACAGACATTGATCGTCGATATTACATTTTTGTTTAAATAGTTCCCCATAAAATTTTCGAAAATGCACTTCCAGCGACGGTTGCGCCGCTCAATATAATTAAGTCTTAACTAATCGCCCTACCGCTTAATAAAAGTGTTTCTTTTTCGTATTATTTTCTGTTCCATGTATTTAACTGAAAACTGTCATTCACGAGACCGCATCACACAATCCGAAAATAAGAACATTATGACACGTTCTCGTAAATTACAGTTCCTTGTGATGTTCTCACATGTGACGCAAGAGTAATCCCCATCTTAATGCGAATTAAAGCATTTTGAGTGTTCAGAGTTTCAAATTAAAGTACACACACTAAATTCTGAACAAAAGTGTACATTCAGATTCAACACATGGGCGGAGCCGGGTCCCATAGACAACAGCGACTTCGCATGTCGACACGGCGCGGTCAGGGCCGATAGACAACAACACCTGCATCTACTCGCCGCGCATATACCGCAACAACTGTGGCGGTTCCTGCATCAACAGTACGTATATGTGTTAAAGTATGCTTGTTCTTTTTCTTTTTGTCTGGCGTTATCCCGACTTAATGCCAAAGTCCGCCTACCCATCATGATTTGATGGTGGATTTGGTAAAGTATAGGGCGACTCGCCGTTTGACCCCCAGAACAACAGGAACCAAGTTTCGGTATTGTCTCGTCCGTTAATCAGCAGAGTGTACGATGTGCAGGTGATGTTGACTTTGGATCTAAAATTTTGGTCGCTCACTTAGACTTCAGAGTGACTTCTTTAGAGCAACCATAAAGGTTGACGAGACCTATAGATGAGTGTTTTATACATTTTTAAAGTGGAAGAAATATCTGAACTTTATAATAAACACTTTCATGGAGTATCGGTATTGGTTTCTAAATATCGTGATACCATGTCCTATCATACTTTTAAATAGAATTGTTTTTTTAATATTGAGAAAAAATATCGATATATCGACATATGAAAATTTTTAGCCTCTATTAATATATAGCTATTTTTTATATGAGTTCGATAGTTGATAAATAATATCGATGAACAAATGTCGATGTTTGATCATGATGTGTACATGTGTATGTGTGTGTAGGTTCGGCGGCGGGCCGGCGGTGCGGTGCGTGCGCGCGTGCGGCGCGTGCGGCGCGTGTGCGCGCGCGGCGCTGCGGCTGCGGGCGCGCCGCGCGCACGAGCTGCAACACTTCTGCAACTTGCACGCTGCATTCCAGGTATATGTGCGAGTTGCACCCACTTATGCGAAAACTTTACAACCTACACCAACTTCAAATTCAGATAACTTCTTTTAGCCAAATTCATGATTTAAATTGAAAATTTAAGGTTTTATTTTTGCAAAATCGTACACGGATCGCAGATCGAGCGAAATCCAACGCCATGCAGCATTTATAATTCAAAGTTTTGTGTGGTGTTGCTTCTGTTTATGGGCAGACGTGGTGCTTACCATCAAGCTCGTTTCGTCATTCAAGTTAATGAACCCCGGGATTAAAATTTGTGCCCGGTATGTCGATTGGCTCGCTTCCTATCGCATCATAAGACGACAATAAACTCTGGTATACCTCTGTCTACCTCATCGGGTATAAAGGCGTGAGCTGTGTTATGTATATTTATAGGAACAAGAGTTCCCCGGGTCGGTGTATGCGATCAGTATGCACTGGTTCCGTCAGTGGCAAGCGTTCGTACGGAACAAAACGCAACAACCGCCGCCGCCTGTCGACAACACCGGCATCGTCACCAAACAGGTACAATATATTATAGGAAACACAAAAATTACACTTAGATTATAACCTAACCCCTGACATCAATAATTAGGGACCTATAATTTCTAAATTAATGAACATATTTTCTACATAGTTCAAAACCATCTCTATTCAATTTCAAATAATAATACTTCTTCTTTTATCAGAGGTTAAAAATTATATTATGAGTGCAACTGGTTATCAGCCTCAATGGTCGGCAAAAGTTAAGCAACCCTTGGCGTGGTCAGTCTATAGATGAGTCACTGCTTAGTGGTATTTCGTCTCCGCGCTTCAGAGGGCACTCTGTCCCAGTTGTTGTCAATTGATACCAATCGGTAAGCCAAGTCGGATACCTGCGGGTGGCAAGAAAAACTTTACGACACTAGGTTGGCCAATAACCATTAGAATTATATTACACAGATAAATCGCCAAAAGCTATATAAAAAATATGTTTTTACCAAGGATAGATATTTTTCTCTAAACAAGGATCAGCACACTGTAAAATACAAATACAAAATACTCAAGCATGTTCTTTTCAGTCAAGCATGTAAGGTGTAATTATTCCCTACTACAGTTCGTGATATGTATATTTGACCAATTCCAGGACATCGACGGCATAACAACGTACTCTCTCAAGCACGGATCAGATCATGCACAGCTCAGCGAAGAGTTATGGAGGTTCTTCACCGGAATATACGGCGGAGGACCTGAAGTCAGGCTCAAGACTATACCGCAGCCGACCATCGCCACTCCAGTCAACGACAAACTATTCGAGACACGACGCCTCTCACGGAAGTACTCGGAATCAGACAAGGAGGAATACTGCACCAAATCCACCTCAGAAATGAACATCAGGGACTCCGTTCACGGGGAATTGCAGAAGAACCAATCACTACAAAACATCAACAGACGTTACAAAGTGTCGCGAATGACGTCAGACAGCGACGAAGACGTCAACTACAGGTTCCAGTACAAAAAGCACGAGCCAAATGGCAACTACCAAGATTCCGACGACGAAAGCCCTCCGCACAGCTATGTTAATACAATAAGAATGGAGAACGGAGTCGATAGTTCCGACCACGACGCCAACGATAATCCCGTGTACCAAAAACGATCCGACAAATCGGACTCGGAAATGCCCAATCTAGACGGCATGTCGCTAAAAAACAAATCCAAGGGCGGTAAAGTGAGAAAAATTAAAAGACGGACAGTGAAATGATTCTTTGTAGCTTTTCAGTTTGTATACAGACTGAGGCGGAAGGTGGCGTCGCGTGAGTAAACATTCCTTCGAGTTTCGGTGATCGGTGTCAGACGTGCATTTATCGGAGACGACAAAACGATATTTTTCTAAAAATAACAATGTTTTATTTAATTTGAGCGGCCTCCGTGCCCGTTTTCGGGAGGGTGTTAGTATTTTTAGTACAATTGTATTGTTTAGTTCAAATTCAGGTATAGTCATGTTTAGATACTTGAATGGATCGATGTTTCATCAGATAATCATACTGTATGTAATGTAAATGTGTATTTGTGTAAAATGTAAAATTGTAACGCAAGTTAACCGTAAAGCATTGTATAGGTAAATTGTGTTATACTATATTTAATTTTGAAGGGCACAGGTCTAGGAGTCCCTGAAACAATGTAGAATCTTTTGAGCTGAAAACATTCTCAGTGTATATTAAAAAAAAGTCATTATTTGATTTAAATTTATACTATAATCATATTATTACTAACTGTCTATTACTATGTATATATAATAAATATGAAATTAAATCATATTATAACGTGTTTTCGAATATAGAATTTGGAAATGTTGCCAGATCAAGAAATTCCTTCATAAACTTAGAGACTTCTAGAACTGAGCCTTTCATTTGTGACTCGATTCCCCTGTTCCCTTGTTTACCGTGGATTAGGTATTTATTTTGTTATTTCTGGTTCTAAGTCTATATGTTATTTGTTAATTAATTGATCAGCAATAAAATATATTTCCTCTATATTGGCTGCATCAACTTGTTTTAAATTTATTCCTGTGTTGAGGGGTGATTGGGGATTGTGCAAAGTATTTATAATTCCTTTTCAAGTTGTTCTCAAATAAAAGAATCAATAATTACGTCTTGGTTTTTCGATTAGTTAATCTATATTTTTAAGCTACGGGGCACTAGCACTTTATAATGCAAAAATACATTCACCAAACAGTATGATCTATTTATATACAAGGTTAGTCAGAAAGGTTTACTAAGGCGAGAGCAACTTAAAGTATTGCTGACAAAGATTTCTACCATGAATATCTTTGCTCGCAAAAAAAAATTATTCATACAAAAAACATACCGGTTGTAAGGAAAACTCTTCCAAAAACGAAGACTGCAATATCTGAAATTAGTATTATTGAAAAAGTTGAAACAATTTTGTTTTGAATTACGGGTACTTTTATATAGTTTCGGTTTAGTACACCTTTTTCGACTAACCTTGTATTTGTTTTCTCGAAGACTCGAGACGATATTATACTTTATGTATAATTTCACGCTACGACTCGTCATAGCAGCAGTTCATGCAGTTGAAGCCGGGAGGGACATTTAATTTATAACAAAACGTAATGCTGTTTCAAATATTTATTACAATGAAGACCATTACATCGTGTTATTATAAACCAGGTACAATGTTTATAATTTATTTTAGGCCATTCTGCGGGTACTCGATGTTAATACACGTCGCTTATTGGTTTTCTCAGTTTTAATTGGAAATTAAATGAAATACTTATGCTATTGTTATTGATATGAAAATGACAAAGTTCAATATCTTTCTGTTAAAGCTGATTTTCATCATCCCCATTAAAAATATTAAAAAAAAAATACAAATGTTTTCCAATCTATTGCAACGTGTTTATATTTTAACTTAGTTTCACAAGTGTTGCATACCTGCATACAGAACAGTGAAAAAGTGTGTCTCTGAGGTGTAGGTAGAAGTGCAACTATACAATATTATTTTTTAAACAATCTTTTACAAAAATCTATAAAACCGCTTAAATATCGACTTTCTGTTACCGTTTTTAATACAGTTGCCAATATGCTTGACTCAAGTATGAAGTCATTTAACAGATCCATAGATATTTCCAGTCCGATTTGGTTGCCTACAAAGGATGTTTAAATATTTTTTCTTAGCACTGCAATGATTTCAGTCACCTGGTGGTAAATACATTGCAGTCAAGATATAATAGCGACGACTGTCGATAGACGTTGCGTCCCTCTACAGTCGCCAGAATTATGCCGGCCAAGTAACTGTATAAACACCGGCTGACCACGGACCACGATTCACGAAGTTATTGATATCGAAAATTATTGAAAACTCGGTTACAATTTCATTCAATATAATAATGATTACTCTAGACAGAGGGGTTGACGTCAGGCAGGCAGCCGGTCCTAAAAACTACAAACCAATTCTTTCTGTAATATTTGTTAAAAATAGCATGTCGCGTCGACCCCACTGGCGAGTGGGATAAGTGCAAGCGGAAGAAGAATAATATGATTTTTATCAATGGAATACTAAAGCACCAACAAATATTAAACCTATTATAATCGACTGCTTACAGTAAGTAAATTCATAATTTCCAATTAAAACTGTTAATTCTGTTATGTAACATTTCAAAATGAATAAATTTCTCAACATCCAATAAGAAATGCCTTATTACTTGATAAAAGCGTAACAAAAATAGATCCATTCTATTAAAAATCTAAAAAATATTTTTTTCATCTTTTTGTTATAATTCAATCAATCTTCTACAATTTTTTTTTATTTTAATAAGGCCCCTAAGTTATGTACCAAAAATTACGTATATCGTATAGCTATTGAACAATTTAACATACATTTATATGGCTACGAGTAAAACGCCAGGAAAATATTATTGTACCAGTAATCCGCATTTACGACTGTTGCAAGTAACAAAATCACAGATTAAAATTAAATAATACAACAGAAAATATAATTCGAGGTAGGTATGCTTTTATACTGGTCTTTATCAAAATTATAGGTGCTATTTTACTTGCTATGATAAAAAAGGACAGTAAAATTAGTGCAACAGACGTATTTGCGGCAATCAAGATGTTTACTATCCATTGTCATCCTTCAATTGTAAAAATATATATAATGCAAATCAGTCTATAGAATTTATAAAGGTAAGTCACAAATTGTATTTGATTTTTAACAAAAAAAATGTATTGCGTACAATAATAATTACTCGTAGCACTTTCGTTGCTGTTACCAAAACTTACAGACGAAGATAAAAAAATATTCGAACTTTTACAGATGTAAGCACAAAATAAAAATTACAATAAAATTATGTATTTGGTATTACAACATAATTTGTTATTACAAAAAAATGAGTCACACTCATTAGATGCAAAAAAAACAATAAAAACTGGGTGTAGGTACAATATAACAATTATGCTCACATTAAATAAAAAAGAAAAAAAAAACGTTAACACTTTCAGTGCTACGAAACACAACAGATAAGGTACACATAGATTTATAGTCATTCGACAACAGCTGTATAACGCAGGTTTTTGTTCACTATATTTTTAAAACATATCAAAGACTATCGGTCGTATTCAAGAACAACAACTAAATGAGTTCTTTGCCATGCGTTGATTTCTGTGTACGTGATTGGTTTAGTTTAGCGCAAAAAACAGGTTTAATGTCACCCGTCTTCACAAATATTACTATGAAGTTTCATAGTGCGCGCAAACGCATGGGTTGTTTCTCAATATGTGATTGGTGCCGTTTTTGGCGCTAAACATACACGGACAAAAGACCGACATATACACTTGAGTGCTGTTCTCAAATGCGAACGTCAGTGTTTCCCCTGATTCCACCGACTAAATCACTTGAATTCGAAAAAAGAACATTAACCAAATGAAAAGTGATTCCAGATAGAATTACTTTTAGTAGTTGTGGACATTCCATTTCTTGCCATAATACAAAAATATATTTTAAGTTTAAACTCGATTTACATCTTCAAAAAAAACTTAAAACTGCATATAAATTGTTAAATAAATAACGTAAGTCAACAAATATTTGTAACAACGCATGCCATGTATAACAAAATCGGCCGTACGATGATAGTCTTTGATATGTTTTCAATTAAAAAATATAATATTAAAACATGTTTACAAAATATATTGCATTCATCGTTGTATATACTACATATATTTCAATAATATGAAAAAATATCATATATTTCTGTTTATATTTGTACTTGTATGGTTTGCACCAATTAATTCGGTATGAGCTCATTAAAAATCTATTTGGAAAATAGAATATTGTGTTATAAAAAAATAATATGAAATAGTGAACATATATTATTTAGGATTAAATATTTCTCTAAGAACATCTTTATTTGACAGAAAAATTACTTATGAATTATGATATCTAATTAATTTTCAACGAGCCCAAAGCACCGAAATATATTGTAACTTTATTTAAATATCACTCAGTATAACTGCCCTTTTGAGAATATATTTATGTGCTGCTATTGTATATTATGACTAGTTGTTTAGCGTGTACACTGAAAATACTATAAACAAATCTGGTCACCGATCAGACAAATCCCAAAATATATAATACAGGCAAATCAAAAACTTTTGCAAATAAAATAAAGTGGCTGTCAGTACTATAACTAAAAGATTCTGAAATGTAGGAAACTACAAAGTATTATTTTTATATTATACTTGAAATTATTTTTTTATAAAAACCGTTATTACGACATACCTACTTTATGAGACTGAATTAACCTACTCTCTTCAAGAGCCACGCACAGTGTAGATACAGCTTTTGTATAGCAAATAGAATTATCTTCAATAGACTAAACAAAAATAAAAAAATGTAGGTGCAAACGAGTGCATTGACACGAAAATACGGGAATATCTAATTTTGGAATTATATTTGACCGGTTACCATGTATTTGGGTAAGGCTGCTTCCACACACTCAATTTGAATGCTCTCATAGCCATTCTTGTGTGGGGAAGCCTTTTTACATAAGATTCAGTCTACCGCTTTCGGAATGATTTAGCAAAAATGCTTCTTAAAACGCATGAATATGTCATACAAAACTTACATAAAATAGGTCAAAGTACAAAATATTTAGACTTTTAATATTGAACAAAACAAATTAGCGTTTCTCAAAACATTTCCGCGGAAATCTTTTCTGATATTGTATCCAGGAAATATGTAAATTTTCAAAATAAGTTTTTGAGTTTTTTTTTCATATCAAGTCAAAATTAAATGTGATAATAGGTCTTCCTAAAACTACGTTTTTTTTTTCATTGTAACATTCAAATCGCCAGATCTTTTTTCTTATTTTTTTAGCATTTTTTATATGTTCGAAACGTCGGATCAAATTCAACGGCCGCTCTTAAAGAGCAAAATAAAAATATAAAGCAAAAATTATTAATAATAATCATACATATTTTAAGTTTTATATCAATAAAGATTTCGATATTGCAGCACACACTAACATTAAACAATAAAGACAACATGGATGTACTAACCTGCCCTATGATCGGTGTATTTCTCAAGTAGAAATTAAAAAAATCCTAACTCTCACTAACCTAACATATTCATTAAATTTCTAGAAGTAAGAATAAGTTGTTTTTGAGGTAGATTAAATTTTTTACAGTCCTATTAACCTAAAAAGATTAGAATTATTTACATATTCTATGCATGTTTACAACATTGGATCTCCGCTTTATAATTCTTTACGTTCCATTATTAGACGCCAAACATTCAATATTATGTGAAATTAAAAATATTTTCGAATTACCAATTAAAACTTAACTTTAAGATATTTTTTTTTTGTGTCAGGAATCCGACATTCCAGCGTGCTGCCATCGTCAAAGGTGGCTCTGCAGAATTGCAGTCCAATTTTGATGATATTGTGCAACCATGACAACTACTACTCATTAAATAAATGTAAAAACATGTATTGCCATTTCTATGTAAACTTATAATATTAAAAATAATAGCAAAATATAGTACCATAAGGGCCATTCCACAATGTTCGAGTAATATATAATCATCAATTATATTATTAATATGACATCTTTCCGCCGGTACATATATTGGAGTGACTCTTTTATATTTCAACATGTCACAATTTTATTTGGTAAGTAGCATTTACTTAGCGGTGGTGAACCAGACGCTAAGAATAATAAATCACGTATCTGTTTATTTTTATTATAGTATTAGCTGGACTACCTGTAGAATACGGATCAATATTATATTTAGATCATTTTATTTAAAATATGCTATTTTCCAATATAATATACTCTGGTAAATTGATGGTGAAGTAATTATTGTGAGGAAAATCTTTTAGTAAATTTTTAAAATATTGTCAACTGCGTATATTGTAATATAAAAAAAACCGTTTAAAAGCTTGTGGTATAAAAATACATAGAAATAGCAATAACTGTACATTACACGACATAGCTAACATTATCACATATTGCCTCGGGCATCATAAATATGGAATACAGAGAGCTGTGGCTTTAAGTGAGGTAGAAAAGTGGCACTACATCTGATCAAGTATCTTATAGGCCTATAGCACCGAACATTATGGTATAAAAAAAAAAAGACAATTATTGGCAATTGATAAAAAACTGATAGGTTATTTGAAAAAAGAACAGAATAGTTCCTTATTATACAGTAATGAGTAGTAGTGCCAAATCATAACAGATATATTACCAGAAATGCAAGGCACCTAATAATCCAGCTGTAATATCCTTCCATTTCATCCGGCCCAAAGTTGTTCAAATTCTCACTATAATCACCTGACACATAAACACTCCAAGACATAACTAAAAAAGTATATAATTTGGCTTATAATTCTAAAACATATTATGCCAACAAAATTTGCTTCTTTGCAGTCACAGCTTCGAAAATGATTTTTGAGTGTGAAATATAGTTTTTAGTCAAATGGCATATTAAGTCAACGCCAGCATAATATAATATGTAGCTGTATGAACCTGTTATTTTTGGGTCTAATGAGCAAAAGAGCAAATTTAGCGCGCATGTATAATGTAGCGCGATATGATACTAGCACATATGGCTGTCGTCTAATGCTTTTGGCACATTTATTGTTCAATGAAATGATAATGTTGATTTAGTAGCAATCCAAATTTATGTACAATTTGCTCATCAGACTTCGACCCAATTAGTATTGTCTAAATGTCTTATAATTATTCTATAAGGAAGCATTACTGCCTCTGAGGTATATTGATTATTTTTATTGCATTTTGTTGCTAGTTTGCTGAGTTTATAGGACTTCGATATCATTCTGATAATAGAATGAAATTGAACCCTATGGATATACACAATAAAGCCTTCATTACTTTAACTCTGCACTGAACACTTACACTTAGATGATTTTCATGATAGTTTAGCCAGATCTGATGTTAAATCTACTCCGGCAGAATTTAAACCCATTTATAGAAAGTTATATGCTCCGTTGTATTTCGATTCGCGTCAAAAGCGGCGAGCCTCTCTAAAACATATTATAATAGCTAGCCGCTTTCAAGAGCCATAAACCCTATAGTATTCTGCTGACTATTCTATATCACTGTCCACCCACTGAACACGAACCCAACGCCTGCGCGCTCTCCTCTCGACAACTCTTTACTAAGCACTAACTGTATCCCTCCTAACAGCTCACAGAGTTGGTCCCATTTATACTCTTTAAACGTGAAACATGTACGCTATAAATAAACAATATACAATTCCGAAAGTACATACACGACTAGATCACATATTCATGTAGAATTCGGAAACATTTTGGTACACCTCAAACGTACAAATATACAATTTGGCAATTTCAACAAGGGCCGCAAGCCCCTGAGTTTCCATAAAGATATACTTACAAGGTCAAAATTTAGACTCCAATAATATTTAACATTCCATTACTACTGCACTCCAGACTATTAACAGCTTAGTCCAACCTTACCTAGTGAGGTAGCATGGTATTCACATAAGCTAAATGCAGGAATCTCACCTACTAGCGCGACGTCACGGCTTCTACATCGCGTAGAACTGCGACTAGGCTGTGGCGGCGGCGGCAGGCAAGGCTAGTGGGGTGGCGGCGGTGGCTTCGGGGGCTTCGGACTCTGAGCCGTCTGGAAGGCTTGCGTAAACGCAGGCAATCTCTGTTGCTGCACGCGGCCTTCGTCACCCGTGTACGATTCACTTTCCTCCAGGAGCCCAAGCATTTGACTGGACAAAACAGAGGGCCCTTCCCCTGGATCCATTAGAATTGACTGAACATTAGCTGGATCCAGTAAATGCGCTTCCAACGTGTCTGGCAACTCCTGTGTTGTTATATAAGGCAAGTCGGACGGCGTCTGGGAATACGACGGGGGCACCATGTATATGGGATACTCGACGTTCTCAAGGATATCACACGACGGCGACCCTGGCTCCTCGATCTTAACTTCCACTATTGTGTCATCTATCTTGACATCCAGAGGTTCTATCTTGATGTCTGCAGGGTCCAACGGTGGTATCTCCACTATAATTTCTTCTGAAGGGACTCTCGTTTGACGCTTTGCCTGGCTTTCTTTGGGGGAGGGTGGTTTCCAAATATTAAAGTCAGTGCCCTCTAGCGGAAAGTCACCATACGTCTCTTCAAAGGCAGACGCCTCTGGTGGTGGTTCACTAGAAGTGCCGACCGCAGCTGATTTCCATGATTCATCTGGATGTGCATTCTTCACATGTCGTACCAGATGGTCCTTACGTCCAAATTTTTGTGGACAAAAAGGACACAAGAAATCTCTCCTACCTGTGTGCACAACAAGGTGCCGTCGCACATCCTTTGCAGTGAAAAACTTCCGATCACAAAAATCACATGTAAACTTTTTATCAGTTTCACTTTTGAGTGTCCGGCTGCCTGTGTGTACTTTCAGATGGTAAACTATTTCTTGACGAGTAGAAAAGATCTCATCACATATCTTACACTGGAGATTACCTTCCTCTGCAGAGTGAAGAGCTGCATGTTTCCTATAGCTCATCAGAGATGTGTAAGATTTCCTACAATCAGGTCTCTCACAGGTGTACAGCTTCTTTATAGGGTTGTGTACTCGAACATGATTGGTCAAGTGATCCTTACGATTAAAAGTCTTACCGCAAATATTACAAGCAAAAGCTCTAGCCTCGCTGTGGATGAGGCCATGGCGGGCGAGCTTGAACCTGGTGTTGAAGCGCTTCTCACATAGGTCGCAGGAGAAGGGCAGCTCCCCAGTGTGTGAGAGCACATGCTGGCTGAGCTTGCCGGGGCTGGAGAAGCGTTTGTCGCAGGTGGCGCAAACGTGGCGCTTGGTGTGTTCCCGGCCACGACGCGGCGCCGGCCGTTCGGGCGCGGGCTCCTCGCGCGGCGTCCCACCCAGTGTGGGGATGCGCCGCGGCACCTTCACCGTGCGGAAGATCGCCTTCACGCCGCTGGGCCCGGGCGCGCTCACCGTCACGTAGTGCAGCTTCGAGGGTAGCTGCGAGGCGGGCGGCGCTATGAACCTCTTCTGCGGGGCGGGCGGGCTTTTGCCGCTCGGTTCCTCGCCGAACTCGGAGCCGCCCTCCTCGCCTTCTCGGGGGTTCGGTGGCGAGCTGGCCATCTCGCGCTCATTTTTGCCCGGGCTCTACGTCGCCGTTCGTGTATCGCGCGTCGGGCCGGCTCCGGCTCTGCGGTTGCTGTCGCTCGGACTCGTCGCGATGGCAGAAAACATTTCTGTCACATTGACGGTCAGGAGGCACTTTTTCGTATTCGTGTCACATGGTTCTCGCGGAATTTCTCATGTCCGACTTCGAATCCCGTCCGGCGGAGTGTTCGACTAGGCTCCCTACGCTCTTGTTCGATTGAAAAAACACAAAATGTGAGCGAAAACAGCAAAAATTTCACCCTTTTCAATGAAATACGTAGCGCTTGACATCAAAATCACGAAATGTCAAAATAATGAATGAAGCCAAAAGCCATGTCAAAAAAAGTCCGCCGAATCGTCAGCTGTGGTCCGATGACCTACATTGAAAACGGTTTTCAGTCATTGAATCAATCTTATCTAATTTAAAGTTTCAACTGCAAAGTGACACGTTTTAGCCTTGATATATTAATTCAATAATGATTTAGCAAAAACCAGTCAATATCAACGAATTAATAATAACGAAGCGATTTATCTTCAAATTTCATAATATTAAAAAGCTGCAAATAGGTCACTATTAGATCGCTGGAACACGAAAAGAAGAATAGATAAAATATTTATTGATTAAAATCGACTAATGGTCATTTTCAATAAACGATCTGTCTTAAACCAAAACTCAACAATGCTTACACTGCTTAGTGGCAGGTAGCAGTCAAATTTATTGGTTCATTTCCAGGATCTATCCGGATAATTTTTATTATACAATGATTAATTTAATTGAAAATTGCTTTAGGTAATGGCAATAACTCATCACAACAGTGTTAGATAAAACACATGAAGCTTTAATTGATGTTAATTTATGATTTATGTTGTTATACTTCCTGTCTGACTGACTCGGTGGCGTATTTGTATTGTAATGCGTACACGTTATGAATTCTGTACTGAGGTCTCAGGGTCCCCGGGTCGGGTAAAAGTGATATTGTTTTTTTTCTATTAAGAAGTCCTTAGTATCAGCCCGCAGTCTGGAATTGTGCCCGATATGGCGATAGGCTCGCTTCCTATCACATGGGAAGGGAAATAAGTTCGGCGAACTGTAGGTGTACTGGTTACATTCTGCCTACTTTTTCGGGGACTACAGGCGTGAGTGCATACAGTATGTTAATTAATATTTTGCTTTACTGTTATTTCAAGCAACAAATTGTCAGCACTTTTTATACATTTTAGAATAGTTACTAATGTCATTAGCTGCCCGATTGGCTTTAAAAATACACTGTCAAAGAAAAGCCATAGTATCTTATAAATTTTAAATTACTAGTCACAAAAAGGAGATAGAATAATGTCCAGAAATACAATGTAGAATATTAGATAAAGCACGACCAGTTCGCTCTTTAATCACAGGATATATTGATAATAACACTAAATAGAAATGTTTATCTAAAGACAAGTGGGATTTGAGACAACCTTTATATCGATATGCAATTATATATATATAAAATCGATACAATGTAAGCAATAGTGTATTTGGTAATTTTCCTACATCTCTATTAATGTCACACAAGTCACAAAATATGTCAATACAGTTTTTTCAGTGGGTCCGTAATTTCTAACCTAAAATAATTTTATTTTTATTACCCGATCCGATCGGTTATTCATCTCAAAACAACTTGGACGTTGTTTTTCTATTCAGGTCAGTAGTAAATTAGTCTAGTTCTGAGATCAACGAAAACTACAATTTCAAGAATTGATCGAGAGATACGATACTGTAAATATATAAATACCATTGTGCATTTTGTACCGCGAATGTAGCTATCAACAACTATTTTCGTTATATTTTTATTCCTATTATAGTAAAATAATTGTTGGATTGTTCTACATTCATAGTATCTATCGATTGAAAACTATAGCAGTTTCAGTGTTGATGTTATATTTCCGATGAACGAACTAAATATTCAAGTTGTAACATAATTTTATTATTTGGAAATTAAAATTAATAGTAACATGTATAAACTTCATCAAAATTAATGCCATGTTATGTATCGTGGAATGGAATTGTATAAAATTATATTGTTTTCATAAGAACTAAAACTTATTTATACTTTTTGCTTACTCATTGTATAATGAAGTTTGAGTTTATCATAGTATTATGAATGATCATAGTATTATGAATGATCATAGTATGATACAAATTGTAGAATAATATGAAGGGGTCATAATGAAAATTATTTGTATTTACAAAATCTAAAGATGGTACAAGTTGTTAAAAAACCTACAATTCGCTTTTTTTTTCCTATAAAATTTTTATAACGCTTAAAACATAGAAAAAAAGAATTCTTTGCAAGTTATTTATTTTACAACATAATGTAAATAATAGCAGGTGTAGGGGGACCACTTCCAAACCCGAAATTTGTTATTTTGGAAATGTAAGTCCACAATGATAAGTAGTTTGACACATAAAAATATTATAAAGTTTAAATTAAAACAATATTTTATAAGCCATACCTACCCACCTGCCTAGATTAGTAATTTAAATGTAAGTACTTTAGAATTTGTATTATTTGTCACCATTTATGTTTGTTATTAACTGTACCTTATTGTGTAAACTCATGGTAACTCAAGACAAACCTTAGTGGTTTTTAGATGTTACTAGTAATAATGTTTGTATTGTATTTTTAAAATGATAAATAAAAAAAGTAAAAAATTTAAAACATACAAATGCTCGATACAAAAAACATACAAAGTCGGGGCCAATGCTACAATCACAATATGTAGGAGACAGTGTTATTACTGTGTGTTTAAATCACAAATACATCTAACAGTCATACACATATTCCTACCCTATACTAGGTTTAAACAGAATTTTGGATATCAGGTACTATGTGGGATTATGGTCCCACAACACCCAAACCCAAAACAAATGTTTGTTGATCACACAAACATTTATCTCAGTGTGATAATCAAACTGCAGATTATCCTTTCACAGCTGGCTACTCACTCGCTGAGCCACGGAGGCTGTCGAGATGAAATTACTTTGTAATCGCACTCACGCCTGTAATCCTCAAAGGAGTAGGCAGAGGTGTAATCAGTACACCCACATTTCGCCGAGCGTATCTCCGCCCCATGATGTGATAGGGGGCGAGCCTATCTCCATACCAGGCACAATTCCAGACTCCGGGCTGATACTGAGCATTTCGTAATAGAAAACCCATCATCACGTTTTCCCGACCCGGGGATCGAACCCGAGACCTCAGCGTCAGCCTTAGTCGTAACGCGTACACATTACAACTGCGCCATCGAGGCAATCAGAATTTGTAATCATTATTAAATTAAAACATTGGATAACATTGTAGTTAGTGGCGGATTTGCAGTCTTGGCTGCCCTAGGCCCAGGCCATCATGTAGTTAGTACCAGCCGCCCCTTTCTCAGCACCCATCATATAGACTCTTGTTATCAGTGAATTTTTTGTCACCATTGGCCGCCCGTAATATCTGGCTGCCCCAGGCCTGTGCCTATAGGGCCTTAACGGAAATCCACCACTGATTGTAGTTAATTATGACATTGGATTATTGAATAATCACTAGATAACTTGCAAGATTATATGCGATTAAAGGAATCCTGTAATCTAGCACACTGCCACTCAATTTTGAGTCTTATTGTATACGAAATTGAGTGGTTTGAGACTTGATACATCATATTACTTATAATCTACAATTCAGTCATTTTGGATTTTGACCTCAAAATTTAGCCTACAGTTGGAGCATCTTTTTTTTATTGCCAAGATAGGCAGACAGCCCACCTGTTGGTAAGTGGTTACCGCTGCCCATGGACATCAGCAATGCCAGAGCACAGCCAAGCCGCTGCCTACTGTTGAAGGAAAACTCTTTTTAAACCTCGCTTTACCAAATATTAGCCCAAGCTTACCTCAATATTTTATGCGACAAAATATGTTTACGGTGTCACTATAGGTAGATATACAATAATATGTTGTTGTTTTTTTCAGGCACAATGTCTTACCAGTCAGTAGGTTCAGCTCCCGCGTCAGGTGCATCGGCCGGCAGTGTTGGCGATGAACAACGTTCAGGTGGCACTGCTGCAGGTAACTTTTTTATTGATTTTACTAGGTGGTAGGTATGCGAGTGATCGAGGCATTTGATCAAGGCAATCACTATTTGTTTTTTTTTTACTATATGCCGGAAAACGAGCAAGTGGGTCACCTTATGGTAAGTGATCTCCACCGCTCATGTACCTACGCCCACAATACCAAAAGAGTTATGGGTGCGTTGCCGACCTTAAAGGAAAGGGATAATTAAGGGATTGGGAAGTTGGGCCTCCGGATATGTCACTCACCGTACGAAACGCAGCAGCGAGCTGCTACTTTACGCCGGTTTTCTGTGAGACAGTGTTAACGACTCGGACGAGCTGATCCATTCGTGCTGTTGACACAAGTGTCTACAGTGTGGCTCTACCACGCATTTTTTTTGAGTTATGGATTCAAAACTTCACACATGATTTGCTCGGTATTAGAAATTACGCCTGGTACGGCGATAGCCTCGCCCCCTATCACATCATGGAACGGAAATAATATCCTTTATTTCAGTCTACTATGGTCCATATAATATGGCCCTTACAAACTAACATATACTTATAGAAATATATAATTACAGTAATAGACTGCCTCGGTGGGGCTGTTGCGTATGCGTTACGATTGAGGCCAACGCTGAGGTCTCGGGTTCGACCCCCGGGTCGGGTAAATTGTATTGGGTTTTTCTAAAAAAAAATGCTCAGTATCTGCCCGGAGTCTGGAATTTGTGCCCGATATGGCAATAGGCTCGCCCCCTATCACATAAGGGACGGAGATACGCTCGGCGAAATGTAGATGTACTGGTTGTAACCAGAGGTGTACCTCTGCCTACCCCTTCGGGGATTACAGGCGTGATGTAATAATTGTGTTAGTAATATAAACTTAATACTATGTTAGTAGCACTTCACTTTGTGCACTGTGTCTATGCGCGATCTTGTGGCACTTGTCCGCGGAAGCGACGGTACACCATCCTTTGCGGTCAGAAGTTTTCCTCCATGACGACGTGCATATATTAAGCACGGCGAAACGTGGTTGCAGCACTAAGCACCTCTACCTACCCCTTCAGGGATAAAGGCTCATGTTAAACTTACAGGAAGTGGTGGCGCCGAGGAGAAGGTATACGGTGGTTGTGAAGGCCCAGATGCCATGTACGTGAAGCTGGTCTCCTCCGACGGCCACGAGTTCATTGTCAAGCGGGAACATGCACTTACATCTGGCACTATTAAAGCCATGCTCAGTGGTCCGGGACAGTTTGCTGAGAACGAGGCTAACGAAGTCAACTTTAGGGAGATACCGTGAGTTCATACGTCCACATTATAATTATTGGGTTGGTACCACTGCTTTGTCTATTTTTACCGCCAAGTAGCAGTGTGTAAGCACTGTTTCGTTTCGACGGACATTAAAACCAGTGAAATGACTGGGCATTATAACATATCTCGAGAAGACGAGTGCAGTACAGTGCCATGTAGTGTTCTGTAATACAGAGTTGTGTGACGTTGCTTCTGTTCATGGGCAGGCGTTAACATCAGGCGAGCGACCTGCTCGTCTCGTCATTCAAGCAAAAAAAATTAACTTACACAATTATTATTCCCACTAACTTTCTATTTGATTAATGTCGTTGCGGGACAAAGACAATTTAGAAATCCTAGAGACTCGCCGAACTATACTGTCACCAAAAATGCGTGTCACTGTCGATCCTGGTGCACAGGAGTTACAGTGGCGGGTGTGTGGGCAGGATAGTCTCTAGCTTGTGGAATTAACTATAGTAAAAAGACATACAATGATCTCAGGGTTCAGTAAAACAATACCTTCAATACCTTATTGGGTCTTTTTTTTATGGAAGAGGGGGCAATCGGTCAAGAGGGTCGCCTGATGATAATTATGTTGGATCTGCAAACATTAGCAAACCGATAGCATTTTTGATGGCAAAAAAATCTAAAAACGTATGCTTCCGCGTGCATTATGGGCCTTTATATAATGGTTTCAAATGATTGGATTATTATTATCTGGTGGATTATTATTATTACTGCCTCGGTGGCGCAGATGTAATGCGTACGCGTTACGATTGAGACAGACGCTGAGGTCTCGGATCCCCGGGTCGGGTAAAGTGGTTAGGGTTTTTTTATTACGAAATGCTCAGTATCAGCCCGGAGTCTGGAATTTGTGCCCGGTATGGCGATAGGCTCGCCCCCTATCACATAAGGGACGGAGATACGCTCGGCGAAATGTGGGTGTACTGATTACACCTCTGCCTACCCCTTCGGGGATTACAGGCGTGAGTGCGTATGTGCGTATGTATTATCCGATACTGAACTTTAAAGATAAAGTTTGCGAGTATGGGTGTAAACTTTACACCTGTGTGCATCTGATGAGATCTGAGAGGTATAAGTGATGCTGTAGACAGTTTTGCATAGCATGAATGGGTCGGCTCGTCCGGGTCGTTACCACTATCTCACAGGAAACTGACGTAAGGTAGCAGCTTGCTGCGTTTTTTTTTAAAGTCGGCAACGGGCCCATGATTCTTCTAGTACTGTAGGCATACATGTGGAGATCACTTACTATCACGTGACCCACTTGCTTGTTGGCCGGGCTTCGCTATAATAAACCTCATCTTCATAATAATAAGAAGTTATACACAATACATTTCGTTCCAGATCCCACGTCCTGCAGAAAGTCTGCATGTACTTCACATACAAGGTGCGTTACACTAACTCGTCGACGGAGATTCCAGAGTTCCCCATTGCTCCGGAGATCGCTCTCGAACTGCTCATGGCTGCTAACTTCCTCGACTGTTAGACGTGCTCTTGCGTTTATTCAATAGTTGTATAAACCAAAAATAGGGTTTACATATTGGTTGGCACTAGACTAAGCTAAAACCAAATAAACAGATATTTAGTTTAGTCAAGTTTTAGTTCAAAGTTAGACCTTTTTAGGTCATGCAATTCCTCTCTGAGTTTTCGATTCGATAAATCAACACATGAATTGTCAGCGATTGGAATTTGTGCCCGGTATGGCGATAGGGTCGCTCTCTACCACATCATGGGACAGAAAGAAGCTAGGCGAACCGTGTGGATTCCCTAATTTTGGCTTAAAATACTTTTTTACTTTAAAACTATATTGAATTAATGATGAAGTGTAAAATCGAATTTGAAAGTTTATATAAAACCAAATAACTCATCCCCCTTTACTTTGTTAACGGGGCTATATCAATAGACAATAAGATGAAAACGTCTATGTCCATAACCTATTTGGTTCGACCTAAGTACTTTGAATTTATAATGAGAAGATGTTTAATTTATTTTTTAACTTTGTATATATATATATTTATTTCTGAACATAATTTTATACGTTTTCATATGTATGCTTCCGAGTGAGTGAAATAAGTTTCTTATATATTTTACGAGTCCTTTTCAAAGTAAATAACTGCTATGTTAAATATCGAGCTATAAGATTAACTATTTATCCAACATTTTGAATTCAATACATGACTTTTATGTAATTTAAATGCTTACTTGGTATTAGTTTTTCTTATATTTCTATGTTAAACTAATTGTAATAAACCAATTATATCAATTCTGCAGTAATTATAGACTAGTATTTCGAGTAGCTTGAATAATCGAATTATAGATTTTCTTCTGATAAGTATATCGATAGAACTTAAGAACTTCGTAGATTTTATCGATATTTTAACCGATATTAATTACACTAGTAACCTACTAGCGAGTAAGTTATAACTTGTGTAAGGACGAAGATAGCGGGAGGATTTCAGACCGTTATAAGCTTTTTTAAAATTCATCTGGTGTTTTAAGGGTCTGTTTCACAGTATTCGAGTAAAATTTAACCACCATTTAACGTAAAAGAAAAGTATCTTTAAAAAAACTTGGTAGACATCTTTCTTCAAGTATATATGTAAGAGTATGACATATATATACTTGAGTATGTATTTGATCATGTCATATTTTTCAGTGTTGGTGAAACAGGCGCTTAATGAAATAAGCATCACTACCCCAATACTAAAATATCTGTAGAGAGGCTAGTATAATTTTCAGTTACTTTGTTTTTTCTTATAGACCGTGAAATCGGTGAGGTCCTGGGTAATCATAATTCTAACGTAGATAATTCGCTAAAATTATAAATACATATCTGTTTTTTTCCTACATACATCAAAAGATCTCAATATAGTTTTTTCATTATTGCCATTTTTAAAACGGTATCGATGTTAACGCCTTACTGGATTTGGTATTGGGTAAGGCAAGGGTTCTTAATTTATGTTGCAATGATATATTAACAAAACCAAACTGCTTTGTTGTATTTTGTTAAATAAACAAAGTTTCGTAATACGAAATTTTATTTATTGAAATCCCTTAAATTATACTGAAATTTGCTTTTAATTTACTAACCTTGCACTATACACACCCATGAAGTAGTATAGAGTTGTTAAGAGTACCTAACTAATCCACAAATACTATCTACAAAATCGTAAATAAGCATTTATAAACCCGAAAGATACGAATAGCAAAATCAGATTACCGTACGTTGTTAGGTTGACTAACTTTTGAGATATCGATACAAAGTACCAGACTCGCATGAATTGCAAGGAGGTTATTGGGTTCGCCAAAACCTAGCCTTTATGGCGTGCGTTTAGTAACTAAGCGTTACCATTAGCCATCGTTCGATAGAACTCCTTTTTAGGGTTCCGTAGCCAAATGGCAAAAAAGGGACCCTCATAATTCCGTCATGTCCGTATCAGCCATTTTACTCGAAGACAACACCATGGATGGAATTTGGATGGTAGGTGTATTCTATGAACTACTTACTACACAAAAGTGTAGTAAATTTAAGAAAAAAAAATGGGGATGGCTCGTCATACATCTCTGAAGGATGTTTTTTTGTCTAACCTAACCTAACTTTTGAGATGTGATCCAATACAAAGTACTAGGCTCGCATGAATTGTAAGGACGTTATTATGTTCACCAAACCTAACCTTTATTCTGTTCGTTCGATAGAACTCCTTTTTAGGGTTCCGTAGCCAAATGGCAAAAAACGGAACCCTCATAATTCCGTCATGTCCGTACCAGCCATTTTACTCGAAGATTTAACACTATGGATGGAATTTGGATGATAGGTTTATTCTACGAACCAGTACACAAAGGTGTAGTGATATTAAGAAATAAATTGGGGGTGGCCCTCCATAGATGAAGGATGTTTTTTTTCTAACCTAACCTAACTTTTGAGATGTGATCCAATACAAAGTACTAGGGTCGCATGAATTGTAAGGAGGTTATGTTCACCAAACCTAACCTTTATGGCGAGTGTTCTGTAACTGAGCGTTATTATAAGTCATTGTTCGATGGAACTCCTTTTTAGGGTTCCGTAGGCAAATGGCAAAAACAGAAACCTCATAATTTCGTCATGTCCGTCTGTCTGTCCGTATGTCACAGTCATTTTACTGGAAGACTATTATTATGACTATTATATTAATGAAATTCGGACGGTAGGTGTATATTCTACGAACCGCTACACAATTATGAAATTAAGAAAAAAATTGGGGAGGATTTCCACACATGTAACTGAGGGATGATTTTTTCCCTTGGACATAGACATGTGTGGTATCATTGGATAGGTCAATAAAAATGATAGAGGTTGCTAATTGTTTTTTTTTATATATGTCATTAGTTTATGAAATATGCGTGTCGAAAGTCGTTAAGAATGTGTCCCCATCTAACTTTTAAACTATGTGGTGAAAAAATTAAGGCAGTATACCGAGGTACTTCCAAAGTAAATTGGTTTCAATAGGGTAGGTTGTATATTTTTTGAGATACGATATATTTTCGGTTACACTACGGAACCATTCACTGTGCGTGATTCGACACGAACTTGGCAGTTTTTTACCCTTCCTGTATAGGCATATGTTCCACCTAAAGTATTAAAAACTTAAAATAAAACAAATTTATATTTCTGACTTGTCCTTTATTCGAATGCGTAAACGAAAACCGGTCCACCTCGAATATCAGATGTAAAATAATCTCAGCAGCTCACAACTACAATACATGGACTACACGAACCGCTTACATACCATTATACTTTGGAATGAAATCCTGCTTATCGCTACAGTGAGACACAACGCACAAGGGACGCCACGAAAAACTCGATATTAAAATTATTTGTATTAAAACTACTATAAAAGAGGAAAATCTGAAATAAAGAAAATAATATTTTGATAAAAAACTACTTAGATAAAATCAAATTCGCAGGCGTAAACATATTTGTGAGTGGTGTCCCACTTGATAGGAAAATTAACTTTACAAATAAATCGAAGATTCGTCAATAAATAAATTCTGCTCTTGTTATAATTACACAACTAACCGAATTAACGTAAACACTAAAACTCTAGAAATTCCTTCTGAGATCTAAGCTTATGATAAGAACTTTGGATAAAAAAATTAAAATAAAAATTACAGACAATTTATGTTTTTGTACATTTTTACAAAAGAAAAAAAATATCAAATCCAGTCTGTATACAGAAGCAGTGTCGAACAAATTAAATGCAACTTTGTGACAGAAAAGCTTACATAGACGTTGAAAATATACACATACTCGCAATAATACATTATACATTACAAAATAATACTTTATTAATTAATTTCGACAGATACATTATTGTTTCATGGAAGAATTCATTCTGTTGTACGCTTATGTATACGCACCAGTTTGGACACAGTATAAAACCCGTTTGCTACACCAAAAATATAAAATTTGTATGAAAAAATAACTAGGAAACCTTACTTAACGGTGCAAGTTCGTAAAATGTGCTCGCTGTTTTTTTTACTGTTACGTACTTTAAAGTACAAGATTAACATTTTATTGGCATTAATATCACAAATCAATCAGTATTTGTTTGGTGTTTTGTATAGAAATTGGAATTGAAAATTGAGCCGCTTTTAAGAACTTAATGTATGATTTAGGAGCCAGCAATGTTGGATGTTACAAAACCTCTGATTTTAGTACTCATGTTTAGATGACTAGCCTAAGGAGACACATTTATTACTTAGAAATTATGCCTTCTTGGTGAGTACTTAAAAAGGCTTGCGTGTTCCAACATTGGAAGCTTGATGAAAATAGATATGTAGTATAAATGTTTGAAGAAGTAAGTGTAAGTGCAACACGAGTTATTAATTTCGAAGCGCAACAATGCAGATGATATGTTATTATCACTAAGATGATTCTCAAAGTATAGACATGAGAAACATGGTGTTTTCATTAATAGCTCAGTAAAAAAGGTGTTAATAATCGATTTATTTAACTTCAAAATTATTTGTAAGTTTTCAACACTAATTACTTTATAAATGGATTTAAAATATCGATATATAGACAAGCAAAGCTAGCGTACGTTTTACAATACAATGTGGTGTCTGATATAAATATTACTTATGTCGAATATATAAAGAGCTATTAATAAAAACACATTAAATGTATATGAATAGACTCCAATGATCCAATAAATGAAACATATAATATGACATTACATGGATGGATATAATTTTTAAACAACAATTTGGCTCAAAATCATCTATCGCCCTACGAGGAATATTGAGCACATTGTCTTTTCCAAAAGCTATGCCCCAATATTGAAGCGGCAATGGATCTGTGTAAAGGTATAAATGCTGTATCGAGCATATCCCGGTAAGTACTAAACTAACATCGCGTCCTATCATAGCCCTTAAAGAAAATCGTAAAGCTGTCGTACCCACGCGGGGTGAACTAAATCATCTACAAAGCGAATTGTCAAGTTTCAAACGTTCACCCTTGATCGCTATGCCCGATGTTTTGATCGAGCGGCACCATTTTTTTACTCACCGAATAAATTGGTGGGGAATCGAGTTTGCCAGCTATCGCTTGGACTCGACTTTTAACCGATTCGATTGAAGCGGAATCGATTTTGGAATCGTCGACAGATTGTGAATGCTGAAAGGTGCCGGGCTCGGTGTTGCCGTATATGTGTTGGGGTTCCCTGACGTTTCCATATAAATTGTAGTTGTGAATAAGTGTCGACACTCGGTTGGTCGGTACTGGCAAACTGCTGTGTTCTTTGGGTACATTCTCCGTGATCGTCAGCTGGCTGGTTGTGACCGGTTGGTTAACTTTGAAGTCTGGTTTGGGCGGCGCTGATTCGTCCTCCTGTATCGATGATTGGTTGCTCAGTATCGGGTTTTGGGGTATGTATACTTGGTTTTGAGCGGCAAATACCTCGTTCTGCGACGTGAGCGTTTGGTTCTGTGGTTGTGGCGCGATGTCTACAGATTCGAGTGCGGCTCGCCAGTCGATGTTCGGATGTCTCTCTCTGATGCAGTCGACTACATCGAGGAGGTTCTTCGCGTCCATCGCTAGTACGTGGGCTGCTGCCAACATGCTCCTGAAATGCATAAATAAAATTTTATTATAATGTATTTTTTCACTATTTACATAACAAAATACACTATGCGAGTATAATTTGGTTTATAAGCATTATTGGATATACATTTTGGTCCCATTAAACTTTATGTATGAGAGGAAAATACAGAGAAATTTAGGGCTAGTTGTATATAGCTAAGACATTTGAGCCAATTGCGATATTTAGGTTTATAGTATTTCGTATAGAATGAAAAGTAATAAAAATTGTATTGTAAAATAAAGATTCCCAAAAATTTCTAATTATATTGATGATTACTTTTATCGATACTCTTAATTCTCACACCTTCTAGCCCACAAATACTTATAATTCAGTATAAGAATAGTAATTACTTGGTATACTCGTGGTGCAAGGTAGTGTTGTGGTACTGTATTGCGAGCCGCATCGCCTCCACCAGCGCCGCCATGTCTTTGCTCAGCACTTGATGGGCCATTTCCACTTCCCTATAAAACAGTTTTTTTTAGTATTAATAGCGGTATATTACAGTATTCTATATGAGTAAAGCATAACTTCGCGTTATGGCAATGTAAAGTAACTTGTATATGTGGATTCGATTTTAGTTTTTTTTATCGAAATTATATAATTGTAAATCTTTTCTAATATTTTCTTGGTATGTGCGATTTTCAAGCAATGTCATGTACAAGTAGAGCTTTATTGGCCAAGTAAGTTTATGTTTTAAGGCTATACTCTGAAAGTAGGAATTCAGGTTGTTGATCATACATATTACAGTTTACATATAATACGTTTCAGCTCTCCATTTAAAATTATTTTGCATAGACAAACAAGACTGTGTAATGATATAAAAAACAAATCTAGACGCATATTTTATATTTAGATATATTGTTAAAAAATAATGACCTTTGCGCGATATGTGGGAAGGGTACAACAACGAGATCGACCGTCGCACACAACGACCTCAACTCCGCCCCCACCCCCCGCACTGCGCCGAGCACCTCCTGCGGTTCTGCAGGAACTACACTGCCAGTGCTACTGCCGCCCTGCGTCAGCGACGCCAGGCGCATCACACTGCGCACTACGGCCGTAGTCGCAGAGTACACAGGGTCGCCGGACTGACCCTGTGGACAGCGCTGGAAATAAATCAATTATTCTAAATTTTGTAACCCCCGACATCGATTACAAAATTATCTATGCTTTTTGAATTACGAAACATATTTTATTCAATAATGGCTAAGAATTATTTCGATTTAAAATAGCTTTCAAATAAATAAGGCGTTGAAATTGGACCATCCGTTTGCATACCTACTCACGGAGAAAAATAAGGCTTCAAAACTATAACATCTCTCTTTTTCGCCGAGGGTTAAAGGTTTTAGGATAGGAAATACGAATTCATAAATAACATTAAACAAATTAGTAAATTGTAAAAATGAACTAGATTGGATAAAGCTGATAGACAAACATTTTTTTTCTGACAAACCTGAATGACAAAACGAGCAGGTCGCTCGTCTGATGGTAAGCGCCACACCTGTCTATAAACAAGGAACACCACACAGAACCTTGAATTACAAAGCACTGTATGGCGTTGGACTGCGTTCGTCACACCAAGACATGGAATGTTATCTCATACTGCCCAGTCATTTCACTGGCTTCAATGTCCTTCAAGCCGATACACAACGATGCCTACACGGCGATACAAACAGACAAAGCGATGGGTACTAGCCAAGACGACCTCGACACTCAAGGGACCTACCATCTTGAACTAACGTTCGCTATTATAATTTAAATTACCTTTTCGTCGCTAGGCGTTTTCTCTTTAGATTTGACAGTGTTCGCTGGACTGGTTTCTGATGAATTTGCCGCTGAAAAATACATATGAAACATAAATATTACCAAAAATACAATCGAAATATTATTGCGATTAAAGTCGATCAAAACGACATTTAAAAATAGTAAAATCGAATGTTGGTAACATCACTTCACGACTTAAATGTCAAAACAGTTTATAATCAGAGTGGCAGTATGACAAGTTTTATTTTCATAAAATTAATGTACTATACTTATCAGTTATCACAAAAAGATTATTAATAAATTTACGGATATTAGTCCTAATCTAGTCTATAATTAATTAGCAACAAAATCTGAACTAAGTCATCGTGCCAAGTTATACACACACATCAATAAAATTACGATATCATAATTACCTGAGTGCGGCTGACTAGATGTCCTATTGTCGTGAACGCTAGTAGCGAGGGACTCCTTGTGTTCCGCGCCTTCAGTCTCCGTCGATACTTGCACGCTCGACAGACGCTTCTTCTGAAATAAGTACCCCAGTTACATCTCTATTCCATGTAGATGTTTATTTACTGGAGTTTTTTATTCGCATACAATATGTAACAAAAACCCTGTTGGACGTTTTAACTGTGATACCAGAATCGATATTCAAACGTAATTAAAAAACTCGCATAGGAAAATTAGCCTATAAAAATAATCATATTTATTTTTTATACTTTAATTAATTTATTGTTTGTAAACCTTATTCGTTTAGTCGATTGATCATCGCAAGAGCGATGACTTGAAGCCAGCGCGAGTTAGCAAGTTGCGGCATCCACGTGCATCAAACGCGCTGCGCCGCACGGATCCCCGGTTCGTCAATACACACAGAAATTCAGATGTACATAACATTTTGATATGTTAATTTTTCTAAGCTACCTGTGTAAGGATAATATCTCGCTTCTGTTTATATATTTTTTGATTTAACTATTTTTATTAAGCTGTCTATATGTCTATCTTCACGACCCAAAAAGGACCAACACGGTTTTTGTTACATACTGTATAAGCCGACTAACCAAGTTATCCTCCTGCATCTGTAACCACCGCCTGTCCTCTTCGCTCTGATGCTGTTGTCTCGCTAGTTCCGCGAGTAACCGCCTTTCAACAGCTTGCTCCGTGTCGAACTCAGGGCTCTGTTCCCGGGCATGGTAAATGTTATAGATTGCCACACCAAATATTATTAAATTAAAAAAAGAAATTACCAGAAATTAAAAAAAAAAAAAATTTGTGAACTTTACAAAATTAGTTTTTGTAAGGACTATTTATACATTGTTATCGATATTGATATAGTGAGAATGTCGATATTTTAAAATAATAATTTAGATCCTCTAACGTGTCATAAAGCTAAGCGACTTCTTTGCTTGATAATAAATTAATAAAACAAGGTCACTATTCAATATCGATAAAAATCATAAAATATTTTTATACAAAATTTAAAACAATATCATTACTGGTCACTTAAAAATATTATATGAACAAGAACTAACGTTGCAGTTAGTCGTTTAATAATTTTTAGTGCCAATTGTTGCACATCTGTGTGCCTGGTGCGAGTCTTTTCCATAGGTATTACGTTATTCGCATACGAGAAATATGTAGTGTTAATATGTGAAGTTAATATTACGTTTCCAATACAATCTGTCAGGAGCACTGTACGTATCTGCATATGTATATTTTCATCTATACACATAGAGAAAATAGAAATGGTATAAAAAACTCGCACTAGGCACTGTACATTTAGTTTCTATTGTTTTAGTTCGAGTAAATGTTAATTTGGACATCCCAAGCCAAACACCGAAAGATTTTTTTTTACCAGGAAAATTTTGGTTACCGACAAAGTTAGTTCTTCTTCGTGAGAAAACACTGAAATATCTTGTGAAAAATATATAATTCTACAACATTCAAACTCAAAATAAAACAAAAATGCCGAAAACAAATATTTCCACAAGCGATTTCAAACTAAATATATAAATAATAAAAAAATAAACCAAAAATCTACCGGAGAAACCCAACGGACACAAATAAACTCTGCAAAAAAAAAGAAAAACCAACACTAATATACAAAGAAATAAAAAAATGATGTACAAAAATTACATTATTTACATCCACTTGAAAATAATAAAATAAACTTCGAATATTTACAAAAATCCTAAACCAGATCAATCGACTGAGAAATTTACCGAGATCCAAACATTTTTAAAACAGTATTAAATTGTAGTGTACCATTTTATCGAGTCGATAGACATACAAACACATGCATATCTACACACACAATACCGTCCATTCATGCGATGTACCTGCACGGGCTGGGGATGTGACGCGCCGCACTCTTGTCTCGATGCATACAGAGCTTGCGCATCCATCGCGGATGTGAAGGGGGGACGTGACATCCCTGCGGGGGGAAACTGTCCCACAGGACCACCCTGCGGCTTGTACGACTGGGGAGACCCACTACCGCTGTACGCTTGCTGTATGTACGGTATCGCCCCCATAGGGACGTATTGCTGCGGACTGCCCGATCGATAGTTCATTTTATGAGGTTTGACCGGACTTTGCGAGTAAGGAACCCCTTGAACTACACCTACGGGGACGCCATACGAAGCGTGTGCTCGCGTCGGTTTCGACATCGCTTTCTGAGCCGCGATCGCGACGCAACTTTTGACGTTATCGCCACCAAAGTCGTAAATTTCCTCGACTAATGGCGGGTCGGGTTGTTGTCGCATTTTATTCATAACGCTCGCGGCGAGTTGGGCATTGATGGCTCCTTGTACGGAGAACTGTCCTATATCTTGGTCGCGACGGGTTCGGGGAGGGGGAGACGCTGGTACTGAATGTTGACGCGTAAACGGTGCTATTGGTACTGGGGAACCTCTATGGGACAGACTACCCCTTGCATTACGTTCTAAAGACCCCATCCTAACGGGAGCGCGTTCAGCAGTCGACAAAGTGCCCCTAGTATTCCTTTCTAGCGACCTAACACGACTCGTATATGGTTCAGCCGCGACGTCATCAGACTGAGGCGACGACTCAGTCCTCGGCGATACATTCTGTAAATTCTGACAGAGATTATCGCAGCTCTCTCTGGCACCTACAACTACGGTCAACGTCTCATCAGATTCTGGAACTATCGGGTCTAGTTTCTGAAGACTGGCTGCCGGGATTGGCGCTGTCTGTAAGGGAATATCGATCTTTTCGTCCGGTTTAGGATGTATGATTTTGTCGACGATGGGGTCGTTCTCCGGCAGAGTTTCGGCAAAGTCGACGGCGACGGTGTTGAATACCGAGGCGGGCGTGGTGTAGGCCTGAGGGTCGAGGGCACGCGACTGGTTCTCTCGTAGAAGATGCGCGAGTACGAGCGGGTTTTGGGCCACGATGTACGTCTGTGGCGCCGCGCCTGATGATTGTACCGATGTCGAGTCCGCCGCTGGGGAACAAAATAAATAAATAAATCCAAACACATACCGACAGAAGCCTAAGCCTACTAGTCTTGTGTTGTAAATATTAGCGAAGAATATCGGTCATTCTACTTAAAGTTAACTTTTTTATGTCGGTACAAATAGTTTACATTAATAGGGTATAGGTGGTGCATTTCATTTGATTTTACTACGAAGTCATAAAAAAGTTCAACTTATTCGTGCTCGCGGTACTATTTTTGTATGTTGTGTTTGTATTGACATAATGAATGTGTGTAGATGTCAATAATTATGGGGCGACTGACGCGTCACGGCCACACAAATTAACATTAGTTAAGTGTCACCTGCAAGGTTGTTGGCGGGCCTGGTCGGTTTGGGCGGGGGGTCATCGCCCCAGGAGGCGGCTGCCACGCGTCTGTTCTCGCGTCTCATGGTGTCCCACGCACTGTTGCGCTCCTCTTGAAGGATCTCTCTGAGAACGAACACACTAGTCAACTATTGCTTATTATACAACGTGTTACAGAAAAGTGTGGTCATATTTAAGTGTTTTACATACACCTGACAGTGAGTATTTATATATCGAAACTTATCAAAATCTTGATATCCTAAAATTTCACACAAATTTTAAACACTCTTTAATTATGATCAATAAGATCGAACACATTTCTATAAATTAAGAATAACAATACTGATTGCTGGGTGAAACAAATCTCAGCTGTTTATCATTTAGTGTTGTCCAAAGTTGTAAGTCGAATATCTCAGAAAACGTACGATACGTTTTTTACGAAAAACGCAATGTCACCAAAAAATCCACATTATATTCGAACTGCACTGTACTTATGACGTATAACTAGACGTAGTCACTTTGCCGCGCCAGCTTATAACAAAAAAACAACTACAACAACAATTGGTCCTTCGAGCCAGATTGAACAAAAAACTCACAAGAGCGTCTCCTTGAGTTGATGCGCGGCGGGTCGCTGCGAGGGTTCGTAGGCCCAGCAGCGCGACATCACGGAGTAGAGGCGCGGCGGACAGCGCGGCGGCAGCGCGAGACGCTCGCCGTTCTCCAGCTTGCCGATCACGTCGTTGTTCTTGACTCCGCTGAACGGCTTCACGCCGAGCATCAGGATCTCCCACATGCACACGCCTGGATAGAATGAAGGTTAGATTTGATAAACAATACAGGTATTAAACTCATTTATTTTAAAATAAAAATACAACTGGCTGCCTCGGCAGCGCAATTGTAATGCGTACGCGGTACGACTGCTGTGCTGAGGTATCGGGTTCAATCCGCGGATCGGGTAAAAGTGATATTGGGGTTTTCTATCACGAATACTAAAGTATTAGTCTGGACTCTGGAATGGTGTCCGGTATGTCGATAGACTCGCCCCCAAATAAACTCGGTGAAATGTGGGTATGCTGGTTACCCCTCTACCTACTCTATCGGGAATTACAAGCGTAAGTGCGTATAATATACTAAAGAAAATACTAACCAAACATCCAAACATCAGATGCCGAAGTGAACCGCCTGAAGTTTATCGACTCTGGCGCCATCCACTTGATGGGCAGTTTGCCTCTAGACGCCTTGTAATATGACTTGTCTTCAACCATTTTTGATAGGCCGAAATCCGCCAACTGAGAAATATTGAAATTTGTGATAAAATAATACTCGTAATAATAGGTTTATCGTATGCGGGAGTCCATCTGGGTAAGTACCACCGCTTTGTTTATTTATGCCGCTAAAATGCAATATATAAGCACGTTCGTGTTTTGGTTTGAAGGACATTGAATCCAGTGGGTATTACTGGGTATTATTAGACTATTTAGTCACATCACCGCACGAGTTAAACAGCACTTTATTGGTGCGAGAGAATAGCTTTTTATATTTGACAGAGTGAACCTTCTCAACCTAGTTCTCTTTGATATTCTGTAGCGGATCTTAGATTTACAATACACAAATAAAAAAATGCGTAATTCAATTACACAGAATTTTCGCGTTGTAAGTGATATGGTTGTTTGTCATATATGTATAGTATATATCATATATATATTTAAGTTCCATATAATGTATATTATTTATGTATGTATTTTCGTAAAATATATCATAGTTTTCATATAGTTATCATAGTTTATAAAAAATTTCGGATTCCTGATTAGATTTATGTATTAGCATCTTGTCTACTCCTTTCTTGTTAGTATTTTCTTATCCATGATTTATATATACCCACATTGTCTCGTCTCTTCATCACCCACAGGTAGACTGATAGATAATGCTTTTGGCATTAAGTCGGTCTTCATACATATTGTGTATATGAAGTTTAAAATAAATAAATATCCGTTTTATCGATAACATACAAATCATCTCACCTTTACTAGTTCTAATGTCTAAAAAATGTATAACGATACATACCTTAACACAAGTGGGTGTCGATACTAGGACGTTCCTAGCGGCTATGTCTCTATGCACGAACTTCTTGCTCTCCAGGTAACTTAGCGCAGTCGATAGTTGATAGATGTACAATACTAGCGTACACGTCTCTAATCTGTCAAATTTACAATTCATTGTATATTATTACCACTCGATGTGATGAAAGATTTTATGGAGCATTTATGTATGTAGATATATATGTATTAAGATAGGAGAGAGTTGGAAATATATATTTTCCACTAGTAACGTTACCTGTGCGCATTCTGTTGCAAGTAGGCTCTCATTTCACCAAGAGTGGCGAGTTCCATCACGATCCATATGGGCGGGGAACTGCACACGCCCACCAAACCGATGATGTGAGGATGCGAGAACTGCTGCATTATATCTGCATAGACATAAGTATTATATTTTTATGTACATCCGAGCGCCACACCTACAAGGTTCTAGTCAAAAAACAGCGCCAGGCAAGTTATGTCTGGTAAAATGCTGAACTAGAACCTTTTCGGCAAACTCGGGAGACACACGCTGCCTATATTACTTACTTATTTGGTGCCTACTTTGTTTAATTACTTTGCTTTCATTTCTTTCGTTTATATCTCTTGTTTGTTAAGTAACTGTAATGTGTTTTTATAATAATTATTTCTATTTGTGCAAATTTGAGGTGTGTGTCTCTATATACGCCGTATAAACGTTTTTCTTTCTTTGCTTTCTTTCTTTCTTATTTTCAAAAACATGAAGTTTCGGGATCAGCCAGTGTATATCCAGACTGACATAATTCTGTCGACCGTCGAGGGGCGCAATGTCTTAACACCAGGCTCAGTACAGTCACTTTGCCAGAAAAAAAAAATGGAGAGTAACGCATCGGTAGTGATTTTTCAATATGGCAAAAATCTGGTTGATTCTGGACCCTTATACTCGACAATTATTATTCTACTAGCTTTTAGCTTTGTGTGTGTGTGTTTTTGCGTGCAAATTCACAAACTCACACACATACAAACTTTCACATTCTTAATAGTAGTTAGGATTCTGGTCATTAATAAAAAAAAATCGACTCACAAGCTTCCTCCAAAAACTTTTCAGCTGTATCCAAGTCGGCGTCCATCTTGCAAGTCTTCACGGCTACGGGGAGTACGCAGTCTCCTCGACCCTGGTGACCCTGACCTTGGCCCTGGTTGGACCTTAACGCTAGCCGTCGCAGTGAAGGGTGGTTGGCAGCGGACACACGACACGTGCCTTTGTGTACATCACCGAATTGACCCTCACCGATGATGCCGGTCAGTTCGATTTGGTTTCGAACTAATTCGTAGTCGCGTACTGGAAAATAAATTATAAGACATTGTGAACTTTGACTTACGTCTTTTAAGTGGCATGTGATTGAAAGATATAGCATAGGGTGGAAAACGAGCAAGTGGGTAACCTGATGGTAAGTGATCTCCACCACCTAAAAACCCCACAATACCAGAAGAATAATGAAGGCGTTGCCGACCTTAAAGGAAAGGGATAATTAAAGATTTGGGATTTGAGCCTCCGGATATCTCACTCAACATACGAAACGCAGCTGCAAAGCCGCTACTTAACGTCGATTTTCTGTGAGACAGTGGTAACGACCCGGTCGAGCCGAGCCAAGCCGTTTGTTCTGTAGACAAAATTGACTACAGTGTGGCTCTACCACTCAAACGGTGTATTCGAAGAGGAATTTATATTTTTTATTGGACACATCAAATCATTATTAGGAAACAATTCGGAAATGTTTTTCACATATCGAATCAAGTTTTTGCGTTTAGGTAAGTGAATCGTTAATAAATCAAGTCAAAAAACTTACAATAGACGTGGTCATTAGTCCCACGAAATGAATAAAAAACACTCAATTATAATTTAATAGCAGTGATAGCTCAGCGGGGAGAGGTATGGACTGTCGAGACGAAAGTCGCAGGTTCGAAACCAGTCCCAAGTGCATACACCTCTGACTTTTCTAAGTTATGTGTGTATTAATTGTTAATTAACATTGACTTTAACGGTGAAGGAAACATCGTGAGGAAACCTGCATACCTGAGAATTTCTTCATAAGAATTTCGAAGGTATGTGAAGTCTGCCAACCCGCATTAGGCCAGCGTGGTGGACTAAGGCCTAACCCCTCTCATTGAGTAGAGGAGGCCCGTGGCCAGCAGTGGGACGTATATAATACAGGGCTGGTATTATTATTATATAAATTACCAGCCGGCGTGGAATAGTCCGCATCATCATCAACAATCTCCGCGTAGTCCTCAGACAATAGCGTCGCAGTGTTCGCCTCCCACGAGCTAGTCTTGCCTTCTGACGAGCTGCTGCTCATTTCAGCTGCAATACGTACAGACATACATGTACATTAACCGGTGGTAAATAATGCACATCGAGCTAAAGAGGGAGATAATCGACTAGTTTCGTCATCTCTGTCAGTCAATACATTAACCACCGTATTCATAAACGTTACTACAGCGCGAATGCATAGTGACGATTTCTCTAAACGTCATTGGTTAGTTTTTGGCGCTAAATCAAAACAGACCAATCATGTACACAAAATTGGACACTAGGCAAAGAGCTTACTTAAGTGTTTTGCTCCGTGCGACAGAGACGACGCGACGCTCTATAAAACTGAAACTAGCTGATTATCTCTTTAATCTCGATGTCCATTATTTACCGCTAGTTACTGTATACTATTGAAAAATTTATTAGATTCACTATTATGCACTATTCTATGACATACGAGTTACGCTACAATTGTAAAAAAATACAGTTCGCAATGCTGTTAATTGAATTAAATACTTAATAAATACAAATATATTTGATAAGCCATAAAGCGCTACACTGCCTACTGTGAACAATCGACTTACTTTTACATTGACAAGTGAGTTGTTTCCACACGGTAGCTTGAAAAAATATCGAAATACAATTTTATTTATGCCCATAACTATATGAATAGATTAGAAAAAATGGATTTATATTGGATTTCTTATACAAATTCCTTATAGATGTATGAATTATAATCTAATTTTTAAATAAACACTTGTAATTAGTCATTTTGGATGTTGCCACTTTATTGTGCAATAAAGATAGTGTTGTGTTAAAAGATTTAGTTCATTAACTCATTGTGCTTCACTGTACATTTTTTTTAATATAAGTATCATAGTTTGGCAAACAAGCAGGTGAGCCACCTGATGGTAAGTGATCTCCACCGCCCATGTACGCCCACAATACCAAAAGAATTACGGGCGCGTTGCCGACCTTAAAGGAAAGGGATAATTAAGGGACTGGGGAGGGGATTTGGACCTCCGGATATTTCATTAACCGTACGAAACGTAGCAGCAAACTTCTACTTTACGTCGCTTTTCTGTGAGACAGTGGTAACACCCGGACGAGCCGCCCCATTCATGCTATAGATAAAAGTATCTACAGCGTGGCTGATTACCACTCAAAAGATTTCATTTGTTCATATTCTGAAGTCTTAATAAAAGGAGTAATTCTTGTGTAATGGTTGATTTTACTATCTATTAAGTAGTCTATAGAAGATAGGTTGTTGGTATTTATAAATTTAATGTTCCTATAATTTATGAACTATAAAAACTGAACTAGATCCATCACTATGATTTTAAACTTTAAATTTTTTACAACTTCATTTAGCAGTGACATTTCGATCTGTCAATTTATTGTGATTATTTAAAAATATGATTATAGAATTACTCTTGATTTCTTAGGTTTACGCGAATATTACACATTGAAATAAAACTAGTTTATACGGATTTTATCGCGGTTTAATTTTTATTTTAGTCCCGACGTTCGACGAGTCTCTCCCGTGACCACGAAAGCTGAAAAGCTTTCGAAACGTCGGGACTAAAATAAAAATTAAACCGCGATAAAATCCGTATAAACTAGTTTTATTTCAAGAATTACTCTTGTAAAATATTGTCTATGTGAAGATACCTTCAAATTAAATATGCTACGTTAGATACAAGTCTTCTTCTTCTTCCACCTGCCCTTATCCCACTCGCAGTGGGGTCGACACATGTTTTTTATCACATGTTACAGAAAGATTTGACTTGTAGCTTTTACGACCGGCCGCCTGCCCGACGTCAACCCCTCTGGGGAGAGAATGCAGTAATATAAATAATAAAACTCACTGGTTCTGTTCCAAAGCGATGTTTGCGAGTCGGTAACTAATCTACAATAACCGTCGACAAGATCTGCCAAACTTTCTGCAGCCTGAAAATATCGAAATACATATGGAGTTAATAAACACTTTATATAGCTCCGTGGCGAAGTGGGTGAATAGCCGGCTGTGAAGCGAGAGGCTGCGGGTTCGATTCCCTGCCGAGACAAATGTTTATGTGCTCCACAAATATATTTGTTTCAAGTGTGATTTTTAGAATCGTTCATTTATTTTTTATCTTTCTCTTCTCTTTGTTATAGAGAAACAATATTAATTAATTTGTTTTAGTTAGTCATTTCCGCACTGATATTCTTGTAGCGTATATATTTAGGAAGACGATCTAAAACATTAAATAACAATATTTAAATAATAATACTTCTAACTGATTGTATTCTGTGCTATGTCTTTCTTTTGCTAATAAAAAAATCGAAACCTCAGACACAAATTGTGATTGCCCCATTTGGAATTTAAATCCTAACCGATTTCGAGTTTTCTCAGCTAATACGTTGCTACTAACTATGTGACAATCTAAAGAGCAAAAAAACCGATTGCACCTGCTTACATAAAGGCAAGTTTTATGATGAAACTTTTCTTATTCCCATAAAATATTTAATTTATTTTATTTCATATATTCGAGTCCCATAGTTGGTCAATCCTGGTCAATACTCCCTCCCCTCCACTCAGTTAAGTTGTGGTGGTTGGCACTGACCTCGACACTGCTGCAGGTGATGGTGAGCGTCTCGGTGGCGCCCTTCACTCTCAACTGTAACGCCGCCTTACCGCATGAAACACTCTGGAACATACAATACTTTCATATCACATACAGGGTGTAAGGGAACCGCTTCCGAAAACGAAGAAACTTAGTAGTGTTGGTGATTACAGACACGATAGCATCGACAAAAACGCGAAATAAGCAAGATATTTTAATATATTGCTGGAAAAAAAATGAAAAAATGTTTATTAAAATAAAGAATTAACAAAAACATTTCCCAGGGGTTCTCAAAATAGGCGGAGCCTGTGTCTTGAGAAACCAATTAAATTAATAAAATAATTTGGTAGCGTGAGTTAAGTCAATGAGCGTGTGTGAGTGGGTGCTTGTGTGTGTATTGTGAGTGGGTGTGGGTGTGGGTGTGGGTGTGTAGTTTGGGACCAATAAGTACAAGTAATAATTAAATTCGTCTTTTTCTTAAATAACGTAATGTAAAGCCAATAAAAAAGAACATCGACGGTCGGAGTCAGCTATGCGGGCGTGCACGGCGCGGCGCGAAATACTTACTGAGTATTGGAGCGCGGTAATGGGCGTTGGTCATCGACCCCGATTTTATCATTAGTACGCTTTACATTGCGGGCTTACGTTTCAAATATGGCAAGTAAAGAGCAAAGGCGTGGCGTTTTCCGTTTATGTTAAGGTATTTTATTTATTTATTACCATTTCAGCTTCGGAAGCGGTCCCCTTACATCCAGTATAGTTAAATTGTTATATATTGTTATTAGGACTATGTCGGTGTTCTCTAACATAGACTCTGTAAATGTCTTTGAGCCAAATTAATTAATTTAATATTTTTCGATTTTTTATTAGAACGGGATTTATGTGATTATTAGAGTAATCTTATACTAGGTACATTTAGGTTATCTTATTTTCATCCCTATGAAAATGTGACTATAAAAAATTGTAAATAAAAATAGTAACTGTATAATGGAAGTAAGTAAATTCCAAATTCAAAACTATTTGCAATAAATACCTGAGTTTGCGACTGTTGCGTGCAGTTTGACTTGAGCGTCTGCACGGCGACGATGTCGCTGAACGACGCTATCTTAGTGTACGTCGGGGGCTCGCCTGCCTTGTGGGACACGTACGATATATCTGAAATTAACAAACAATAAGAAACATTAAAAACCTTCAATATAAGAATAAGAAACGGTAGGTAAAATTCAATTAAATTCAGTAAAAAACAACCATTTTACCATCCCGTTCTTACCTATACTGCCTCGTTGGCGCAGTTGTAATGCGTACGCGTTACGATTCAGGCTAACGCTGAGGTCTCGGGTTCGATCCCCGAGTCGGGTAAAGTGGTATTGAGTTTTTCTATTACGAAATGCTCAGTATCAGCCCGGAGTCTGGAATTTGTGCCCGGTATGGCAATAGGTTCGCCCCCTATCAGATCGTGGGACGGAGATACGCTCGGCGAACAGTGGGTGTACTGGTTACACCTCTGCCTACTCCTTTGGGGATTACAGACGTGAGTATGTATATATTTTTGTCATTGCATAGGTGATCTCTACCGCCCATGTACGCCCATAATACCAAAAGAATCATGGGTGTGTTGCCGACCTTAAAGGAAAGGGATAATTAAGGGATTGGGAAGGGGAGGAGGTTTGGGCCTCCGGATATCTCACTCACCGTACGAAACGCAGCAGCAAGTTGTTACTTTACGCCGGTTTTCTGTGAGACAGTGGTAATGACCCGGACGAGCCGACCCATACATGCTGTAAACAAAAGTATCTACAGCTTGGCTCTACCACTCATAAATGTATATATTGTTACCTATATCTGGTCCGATGGCGAGCTCGACCGGGATGGCCCAGCCCGTGCCGAGCGCTCCCGTGAACGTCTCGCGATCGTACCCGTAGTGTGTGTGCATCGTGTCCAAGTACCTCAGCATGCACTCTGTGTCGCTTAGTTGAGCCACCTGGGGGTATAAACATACATGGAATTATTAAGGCACAGATCGAATCAAGACGAAATAATATATAAACTGATTCTCACAAGAACGCAATAATACTGATTATAATTTACACACAATAAAGGTTACAACAAGACGAACGCCTTAAGATATACCATGGTGATCAAAATAAAGAGTTTAGAGAGCGTTCCGAGACGAATTAAAACTAATTGGACGCCGAACGGAGCTAATTATAAACGAACAACACTGATTCCAAAACGAACGACGCTGATTCTAACACGAACGACGCTGATTCTAACACGAACGACACTGATTCTAACACGAACAACACTGATTCTAATAAGTACGAATAAATGAAAAAGAATATAAATGGGCATTATACCTTTTTAAACTGTTGCTGTATAGCTTTCTTGAGCACCTTGGGTTTAATAGCCTCGAGCACGGATTTGGGCAGGAACTTGTGTAGGCCAAACTCTTTCTCTAAGTATTCGATGTTCGACTTCTTGTCCAAAGATATTTGCATATCTTTGCAGAAGTATCTGGAATTGAACGAGTGCATAGTTACGCCAGTTTTCAAAATGGCATTTTTATCAGATATGCGTCTGTTGACATGAATTTAATTAGATTCGTTGTATCTAAAAGTCCGATAACGATGTGATTGTGATTTATGAATGTTTTACTTTAATTTACAGAAAAAAAATACAATAATATAGTAACAAATATTTTACAGCCACGATAGAAGAAGTCCAACTAGAGAGAAATATGGTACTTACTTAATTTCTAAACAACATATTTGTATCGCCAAATCCTGGTCTACCATGGGATGGTTGGCGTTGAGGTAGTCGTGTCGCACCTAGAAAACAAACAAGAAAATTATTAATACTTTAAATTCGTCAAATATTAAATAAATAATAAATAAATACACCCAACAGTCACACACATAGTCCTGACCCCACACTAGGTAAACCTGTATGGTGGATATCAGGAACTACGAGGGACTTGCGGTCCCACAAACCGAAACAAATTTTTGTGGATCACATAAACATTTGTCTCAGTGCGGGAATCGAACCCACGGCCTCTCGCTTCGCAGCCGGCTACTCGCCCGCTGCGCCACGGAGGCTGTCAAACTTCCCGTATTTATTTTTTATCAAATTTTTTATTAGCTTAAATAACGTGACGAGCAGATCGCTCGCTTGATGATACGGGCCACGCCTGCCCAAAAACAGAAGCAACATCACACAAAACAAAGATCTGCATGACACTGGACTTCACACTCATATATAAGATGTTAAATCTCATAATGCCCAGTAATTGCACTAGCTTCAATGCCCTTCAAACAGAAACACAACAGTGCTTACACACTGCTGCTTGGCGGCAGAAATAGACAAAGCGGTGGTACGATCCCAAACGGCCTCTCGCATACCAGGGACCTACCACCTTCACCCATCAGCAGTATTGTTCATTATAACGATATTTTTCAACGTCAACTTTCTCTAAGAACCCATCATCAAGAGCTTATCCTCCAGTGTCCTTTGGAAAACTATTAACTGTCACCAGATGCTAACCTGATCGTAATAGTAATGGAAGGTGACTCGGTCTGCGTCGCACAGGTCGCGCAGGTTGGCGGGCAGGTACCGGACTCGCAGCTCCAGCCGCCACTCGCTGGCCGGCCAGCGGCTCATCAGCTCTGACACACCGGTGTCTTGGTGGATCCATCGGATCTGGAAACATCGTCATAAATATCTATATAACAATTTAATAATATAATATAATAATCCTGCCCTGTCCTCCCCAGAGGGGTTGACGTGAGGCAGGAGGCCGTTCGTAAAAACTACAAGCCAAATCTTTCTGTAACATCTGTTTAAAAAGCATGTTGCGCCGACCCTACTGCGAGTGGAATAAAGGCAGGTGGAAGAAGAAAAATAATACTAGCCCTATATTATACACTGCTGGGCACGGGCCTCCTCTACTGAATGAGAGGGGTTAGGCCTTAGTCCACTACGCTGGCCTAATGCGTGTTGGCAGTCTTCACATACCTTCGAAATTCCTACGAAGAATTTCTCAGGTATGCAGGTTTCCTTCACCGTTAAACCAAGCGATAATTAACAATTAATACACACGTAACTTAGAAAAGTCAGAGGTGAATGCTCTTGGGGTTGGTTTCGACCCAGCGACTTTCGTCTCGACAGTCCGTACCACTCCCCGCTGAGCTGTCGCAGCTATTTATAGATCTAATAACATGATAAAAATTCGAATCGTTGCCTATCAACAGGGGTAGGTTTAGTAGCAACTAGAGGCATTTTTCTCGGGAAACCTGGATGACTTCATGTAATCAAGAGACCTGTAGGTTTTTAGTTGAAACCTACATCCTATCTGACGAATTCCATGCAACTATCTGAACACCTTCATCGTTGAGTAATACTTGCCTGGTTACCGGCAGCCATACTTATAAAACATTGTAAATCGAATTATGATATGTGCAAGCCGTAGATTTGTTGATTGATTGATTCATATTCAATCTGGATCAAAAATCAACGATCAGTATAGTGATTTTAGTGCAGTACCTTCCCAGTGACGAGACTCCTGGCCCTCAGAGCGTAGCATGAAGTGTAGACTCGGTCGCCGGCCGCCAGCCGCGCCGCTAGTAACCTCAGCACGGAGCGCACATCCTCGTCTGCAGACGCTCTCACCACATTGAACCCGCCGTTAGGCAGGTGCACCTTCAGGGTGGATTGATCTCCTGATGCGCCTGGAGAAGAATATATATTAATTGTCATTAAAAGAGTTTTCCTTCAACGGTAGGCAACGGCTTCGCTGTGCTCTGGCATTGCTGAAGTCCATGGGAGGCGGTAACCACTTACCATCAGGTGGGCCGCCTGCTCGTCTGCCTATCTAGGCAACAAAAAATAATAAAAAAACGCGTTACATAACGCGTGGTTTGCGCATTCTCTCTGTTACTCGGTTTGAACTAGTTTATGAAATAAATAAAATAAGAGGCCGACCGTATTGTCAGAATTCCTCTAATACCTCATAATATTATTTATTTATATGAAATTTACAACAGAATACCCATGAGATGGCATGCCCAATATTGAAACAATATTCCACCACAGAACATGGCGAGCAAGTTACAGTAACAAGGCGTGAAATTATCATTATGACTGACACACGAGGCTCCATCAAGCGAGTCCTCAGTCACCAAGGGATCATAAAGCGACGTGAGTTACAGCCAGTTATACATCGCCGTCAAGCGCTCATTTGTAACTTAATGTGTAACATCACTGGGTTTACGAGGGACTTTTGCGTAAAACCTTTGTGCGGGAGAAATGTTGAAATATTTTCTTTCAAAATAATGTTAGAATGGCAATTTTTGTAGGTATATTATAACTTGAAATAATCAGCATTTACCTGAAGAAATCTGTTTTATAAGTTATGACACGTTTACCACATTTTGACCACTGATTTACGTATAAGATAGGTATGTTTTATATATTTGAGTGGTATATCCACGCTGTAGACAGTTTCGTCTACAGCACGAATAGGCCGGTGAATGAGATACCCGGAGGCCCAAATTGACTTTCGCTTCCCAGTCCCTTAATTATCCCTTTCCTTTATGGTCAGCAACGCGCCCATGATTCTTCTAGTATTGTAATCACTAACCATCAGGTGACCCACATGCTCGTTTGCCGACCTCTGCTATAAAAAAAATATAGTCGTTTCATGTTAGCCCCCCACGAGTTAAATACTGACCGTGCGCCGGCGCAGGTGTGGCGTGCCGCTTGGGCGAGCCGCCAGGTGGCGCGGGCTGCATGGCGCGCGCTAGCGGTCCCTCCCCGCACCGCCCGCCGCCCTCCGGCTCATGGCTGTAACAAATTAAATATTTATTAATTATATTATTCATTTAACAGGTCCATTATAATTAATTAATTAGCCTTCACTGTCCCACTGTTGGGCAAAGGCCTCCCTTCATTCCTTCCACTTCTCTCTGTCTTTCGCTAAATTGTTTCAATCTGGTCGGAATGTGATGAGCTCGTTAATTAATTATTATTAAATCATTCGTTAATTATAATACATTATCTAATTCCAGGTACTGCGTTTTAAAAATAGCATACTGTACAGTGTTTTCTTTCATGTGAGGTATGCCTTTATTGAAGGCAATTTACTCTTTAAAATCGATTATAAAAAGTATATAAAAGTTATACTAACGTTGCAAGACAACGACCGTGACGTAGGCAACCAAATTTGAGATTCCCGTTAGAGCTATTACTGAAAATACCCGTTCATCGAAATAAGATAACTAGAACGTTAACCCTAATATGAATCTGCCAAAAATACGGCTCCACTTACTTACACATGCAAAGGTAACACTCATACACGCAACAAAAATTAATGTACGTTCAAAATCAACTTTATTGCATAAAAGTTAATGTCTAAATATTAAATTTCTAAATCGAGATACGACATTCTGCACCGCACAAAAAATTTGACGTAGTATGTGTCAACTAGAGGTCATGAATCTATTTTTATGAATTGATGAATGAACTAGCTAAACAGACTTTTATAGCACCTGTCCCCTTGTACAGTTTTGGTGGGGTAATTTTTTAGCTGGTGTTACGTTTCTTGTCATCTTATTTCAATGTACTCGTATACTTAAATGAAATAGTTAATAGTAGAGGATATACAAAAACATATTTTATCTCTAATTATACAAATATTCACACCAATAAAATATTTTAACTAATATAAAACCGACTAAAAAACTTATACCTATGTTTAAATAAAAAATAAACAATTTTGTTTTCAGTCAGTTTTGTTTTTTTTTAAGTGTGTTGTTTACTTAAATGACGAGGGTTTAGTCTTTCACCTCAATTTCATTTCTTCTTGCAATTTAAACGGGGTCGCATTTTGAGCTATACCTACTCTTTCGAATGAAAAAAGAATCATCCAAATGGTTCTTCATTTATAAAAAATACGCGTGTAACGCGCTCGAGTACACTTAGCGTGCTCCTGTACCGTACCCAACTTACTCGACTCCTCTACCGTACCGGCTCGCCGGCTCCCCCGCGACCGCGCCGTGCGCGCGGGCAGTGAGCTCGCAGCAACACAACGCGACGGGCATGCGAAGTCCGGCGTCCCGCGCCCGCTCGCTATTGTATTATAACATAACACTATTGTACCTAACATCTTTGTAGACGAGTATTAAAGTGTACTGATGAAAGGCCCGCGTTTTTATTTATATGCCACCCGAGCATTATACGCGTCGAATTAGGAATCTACTCCGTTTTTAATGTCGGTTAAAACACAAACCAATCACACCAAAAACAATTTCCGTAACAAGCGAATATTCTGAAATCGGTCAAGGCACTGAAATGGTTTGACAATGGTTGTCCCAACAATGGCTGTACTAGCTCGTTAGTGACGGTAATCAATGAAAATGCAGAAAAGACTATTTGAAGGTATTCATTCCATCATTGTTGTTTCATGCCCTATATTTTTTTTGTGTAAATTAGTTTTTTTTTATTTTTTTATTTAATTATTAAAATACAAGAAAAGAAAAACTTATGAGCTACTACAATGTCCCACAAAACTGTACAAACAGTTTGACTGCAGGATCAGCAAAACTATACAAAGAATTCGGAATATTGAATTAAATTCACCGTGTTTCACAATGTCCATGTAAACATTACTTTCCAAATAAAAAGACAGCAAAATGCAGTAAAACATTATAAAATATATGCGCTTTAGCAATTGTTCGGTTCAAAAACTGTGAACGTATTTGTAACTCGTACTAGGCCTACTGTTTATGCGCAGGCGTTGCGCTTACCATCAGGCGAGCTACCTGCTCGTCTCATCATTCAAACTAATGAAAAAAAACCGTAACTTTATGTCGGTTTTCTCTGAGATAGTGGTAACAACCCAGTCGACCCATTCATGCTGCAGACGAAAGTATATATAGCGTGGCTTTACCACTGGTTAATAAGCGAGTTAACCCCAGGCAATCGCTAGTGGGGTTTAGGAACATTCGTCAATCATAGTACACCGCAAACCCGCGTACCTAATAAAGGCGGGAAAAGTTATTTAGTATGGGGACGGGAGACGGCGCAAGTTTGGCAAGTAATCGGGTAATATTGCGGGTGTGCAGGGTTACCAACTATTAAGAGAATATAGTTTAGGAACACATGTTTTTTATTTTTATTGGCTTGAGTGACGAAACGAGCAGGTCGCTCGCCTGATGTTAAGCGCCACGCCTGCCCATAAACAGAAGCAACACCATTGGACTGCGCTCGTCACCCTGAGACATAAGATGTTAAGTCTCATAGTGCCTAGTAATTTCACTGCCTTCAATGTCCTTAAAACCGGAACACAACAGTGCATAATATATAAGATAATTAATGCAACGTAAAACAAAAAAAACTACAACACTAATATGGTTGGCAACCCTAATAGAATCCAGGGGCGGAGTGAGGTAAAGCTTAGGAGGGTACTGTATTGTTTTATTAAACCTAACCCAGCGAATGCGGTAAATTTACTTGATATTACTAACTCAGTTTTGGCGGTCGATGAACCCGTTGAAGTTTATAAGTAAGCTTTGGAAGCTACATATTTAGGATGCGTAGGGATGGTGAGTTACAAGTTTTCGAAACATTTGGCTATGTGTGTGGTTTAAAGAAAATGTACAATTTCGGGTAGATAGGTAGCCACCAAGTTTATTTTAAACCCATAAAAAACTGACTGTCTCGATGGCGCAGTTGTAATGCGTACGCGTTACGATTAAGCTAACGCTGAGGTCTCGGGTTCGATCCCCGGATCGGGTAAAGTGGTATTGGGTTTTTCTATTACGAAAAGCTCAGTATCAACCCGGTGTCTGGAATTTGTGCCTAGTATGGCGATAAGCTCGCCCCCTATCACATCATGGGACGGAGATACGCTCGGCGAAATGTGGGTGTACTGGTTACACCTCTGCCTACCCCTTCGGAGATTACAGGCGTGAGTGCGTATGTATGTATAAACCAAAAAAATATATAAGACGAGATCAATAACAAAAATATAAAGGCAATTTTTGCAGTATTCCAAAGATAATCCGTATCAATGCATGCGCGTTGTAGCAATTTGGGCGACACGCCGAGTAGGAAGCTTTAATTATAGCTACACGACTGGTGTGGCCGGGCGGTGGTCATCCGGAGGGTGGCAAACGCCCACCACCTACCCGGTAGGGGTTGCCAGGATTTAAATAATAAATAACATCCAACAATAACACACAAAGAGTACTCACACGATTATATTGTGTCATGGGTATCAAGGACTACGAGGGACTTTCAGTCTCACAGATCAAACAATTACGCGGGATAGGTAGAAGTTTGGGTGCTTGTGAGATATCATTGAGATATAAAGACTATCTTTATACCCTGTTATAAGGTGATTCGGGAATTTTGAAATATTCACAAAATATGTGTTATAAACAATGTATATTTTAACAAATAATAAAAAGGATAAAATAAGAACTTAAGGATATGGGGAGATCTGCGGGAGATCGATTCTGACGCTGAGGTCTCGTGTTCGATCCCAGGTCGAGTAAAAATTATATTGGCTTTTTCGATTACGAAGATGCTCAGTATTGGCCCGGAGTCTGGAATTGTGCCCGGTATAGCGATAGGCTCGCGCCCTATCATATCATGGGACGGAGATGCGCTCGGCGAAATGTGGGTGGTTACACCTTTGCCTACCCCTTCGGGGATTACAGGCGTGAGTGCGTATGTATGTGTATTAAACAGATTTATTATAATTCAATATTGGTTTTCTTTAATACCTTTCTTCCAAACCTGGCAACCCTAACCCCCTTCCCGGTACCCGCACGCATCGATTGGCGCATTCGGCGAATGCAAATGCACAAGCATCCTCCCGGCTATTGTATTGTATGCGTTTAGTTTATACGCGTAGGGTTAACTTCAATGCATTACTGAGTTAGGTATATAGGGTTGATTACCTAATCAAAGCGCCTGCTAAATATTCAAAGGGTGCTTTGTGTGCGTGTGTGTGTCTTAATGGATTTCGTATGTATACACTCATTGGCGCCATTCTTTCTTTCTGCCAGGCGTTATCCCTGCTTAATCATATCATCTTAATCATAATAAACATAATTTGACGGGACATTTGGTTTTAGGTAGGGCAACACGCCGTGTGGTCCCCAGAATCCGCATTGGGATAAACGGCTATGCTAGACGCATAAACTTCTATCAATATAGACATTATTTTGCACGCAAGTAGTATTAGGTGGTTTGGTGCATGTATTTTAATCAATAGCTTACATTGCCCAGAATTCATAATAGAAATATATTTATTTAAGTTAAAGGTGATTGATGGTTAAAGGCTATTCAAATCTGGTGGAGGACGTGACTGCACAATGAAAATAAAAAGATGTAGGCACGTCATGACGTCAACATTTACGATGATGATGAAACGCGGCACACGCGTGCGAGGGAGATAGCGAAATGGTTGGACTACTCCTTCATTTTATTTCACACGCGTTCTAATCAATAATTTAAATATTAATCGTGGTCTAATTATTCAATCAGTTTTGATTCTGTTTTCGTAATAGGGTTTGTGTTTTTTGTATTATTTTCCATTGTGTATACAACCCCCGTATTAGAGAGAGAGACCTCATAGTGAGCGCGAATGCATAGTGATCATTTGTCTAAACGTCATTGGTTAGTTTTTAGCGTTAAATCAAAACAGACCAATCATGTACACAGAATTGGCCACTTGGCAAAGAGCAAATTTTTTTTATTGCCTAGATAGACAGACGAGCAGCCGGCCCACCTGATGGTAAGAGGTTACCGCCGCCCATGGACCCCAGCAATGCCAGAGTACAGTCAAGCCGATGCCTACCGTTAATTTCTTGTGTTACGAGCCTATCCTGCCCACACACCCGGCACTGTAACTCCTGTGCACCAGGATCGACAGTAGCACGCATTTTTGTTGACACCGAGCAGAGAAGCTCGGCGAGTCTCTGGAAATGCTAAATTGTCTTTGTCCCGCAACGAAATTAATCGAATAGGAAGTTAAGGAGGAGTTGGAAATATTAATTGTCCACTTCCCTCCATAGCTAAGCGGTAGACAAAATAATAAACAAAGGAGGAATTAACCTCAGGTACAAGGACATTTACACCTGGAGAAGCCAGAAGTAAAGCACCACAGATGTCATTTCGTTAAGTTAATTCTAAGTAGGTGTAACATTGACACACTAATGTGAGATTAGGCGATCAAACTTTCGATATGTCGCAATCGAAATTTGATACTTGGTTGTGAAAAGTTTAAGTAGAATATGTGCATAAGTTCACGCCTGTATCTCCGAATTGGTATGCAGAGGTGTAAACAATACACCCACGGTTCGTCAAGCTAATTTCCGCCCCATAATATAATAGGGGGCGAGCTTATCGCAATACGGGGCTCAATTCCAGACTTCGGGTTGAACCGAAACATTTCGTGATAGAAAAACGTATCATTTTTAACCGACTCGGGGATCGAACCCGAAATCTGCAGTCGTACCGCGTACGCATTACAACTGCGCCACCGAGGCAGTCAATACAGATAGAACAAATTAAGTACTTACAAAACAAAACAAGACTACGCGTTAAGATTACGCTATCGCTGAGGTCATGGGTTCGATCCCCGGGTCGGGTAAAGTGGTATTGGGTTTTTCTATTACGAAATGCTCAGTATCAGCCCGGAGTCTGGAATTTGTGCCCGGTATGGCGATAGGCTCACCCCCTATCACATTATGGGACAGAGATACGCTCGGCGAAATGTGGGTGTACTGGTTACACCTCTGCCTACCCTTTCGGGGATTACAGGCGTGAGTGCGTATGTATTTAAATCAAAACAATCGAGATTTCAATAAATACATTAAACTACTCAGAGGTAAAAGCGCGAGGGTACGTGTGACGAATGTAACATAAGTTGACAACTCACAATACTACCAGATTACACACAAGCAACCTATATATTTAAAATAATATCACGTCAATATCTTGAGAAATTAATTATTATAATATAAATTTTTCATTCAATAATCACTTCATTCACAAGAAAAGGTGTGTGGGTGCATAACAAGCATGCAGGAACCGGCGCGCAGGTGCACAAGTAACACAAGATGACAGCACGCAAGTAGTCCGCGTAGGCATAAAACAAGTTCGACTGTTGAATCACCAATTAATGTTGCGCAAGTGACTGTTGCAGGGCTGCCTTTCGGGTTTCCTTAGTGTTTTTATGTCCAGAAGTATGCACTGAACAGAATAGGGTAGTTGACTAGATATTTTTTTTTAATTTTATTTAAATCAATAAGTTACGTTACTCAAAATCTATTGCAGAAATAATTTTATAATCGGACCAAAAATAAATAAGTTAGAAACCATTCAAATGAAGGACATAAACGTCGAAGTTTTCATCCCCGATTTCACCCCTTAGGGATGGAATTATTTATATTTCAATTTAAATGGGATGACCTCTGAAGTCAACCTTATCAATCATCCCCCATCTAAAATAATCAAGGAAATCTGTCCACATTTGGCGGTCAGCGACATACATTACAATAAAAACTTACAAATTGAGAACACTTGTATCTTTATAAATTACTAGCTTTTGTTTACGGCTTCGCCTGCGTGAACAAACATTTCTGGGATAAAAACGTAACCTATAACCGAGATAAAAAGTAGCCTATAACCGTCTCCAGGGTCCCGTCTATATTTATCGAAATCGATTCAGCAATTTAGACAGATTTTGGCGTGAAAGCGTAACAAACAAACTCACTTTCGCATTTATAATATAAGTTAGGATGCAATGCTTTTGAAACCTTATTCAATATCGGCGATATAGCCGACAGGCGACAGCCCTAGTGTTAATGAACTTTAAAGTCGATAAGATTGCTCGCATGTGGGTCGGTGTTCGATTCCAATTAGCACATCACGTTAGAAATCTTGAAAGACAAAACAATCTCATGTTCGTAAACAATGTAGGTACGGTATATGTTTGAATGGCTAGGCGTTTAGCCTGTATTAAAGTGAAATTTTGCATACAACTCATAAATTTTATATACGCAGTAGTCGCCATTTGGTCCTGACCCCACACTAAGTTAACTTGTATCTTAGGGTTGATACCTAAGTTCCTGATGGAACTACGAAGGACTTGCTGTCCCACAACACTAAGACCCGAAACAAATATTTGTTGATCACATACTTGAAACAATTGTCGCGATGAGGTAATTGAACGGTCCCGCACGCTTCACAACCGACTATTCTCACTCTGACTTGAAATTACATATTGTGTATTCATTGTTAATTATCACTTCCTATAACAGACAAAGAAACATCGTGAGGAAACCTGCATACCTGAGAAGTTATCCATAACAATTTTGAGGGTATGTGAAGTGTGCCAACCCACATTAGGCCAGCGTGGTGGACTAAGGCCTAACTCCTCTCATTCAGTAGAGGAGGCACGGGGCCAGCAGTGAGACGTGTGTAATACAGGGCTGATATTACTATTTTTTTATTATATTCACTTTCATCAATAAACTCAATCCTACTACTTAGAGTATTATAAATGTGAAAGTTTGGATGTTTGTAACTTTGTGAATTTGGATGTTTTTAGGTCAATCACGCCTTAACGGCTGAACGGTTTTGCATGTAATTTGGCACATCTAGATTAGGACAGAAGCTGCTTAATCCCGGAAAATCCCGTTCACACGGGCGGAGCCACGAGCAAAAGTTAGTTATGTGATAACTTATTACTCAAAACATAGGCTTGCGTTTAATCATCCAACCAGTGTAATCTTAAAATAATGTATTATATACTTGATAAGTAATAAATTAAACCATAAACTAACATTTATGTCAATCAGACGTACGGATTTAAGTAACCTTTGCAGATGGAATACTTAATTTTATGTCTAGTTAGTTGCATAAATATAAACATATAAGGTGGTAGGTCCCTCGTATGCGAGAGACCGTCTGGGTTGTTACCACCGCTTTGTCTATTTCTGCCTCCAAGCAGCAGTGTGTAAGCACTGTTACGTTTCAGTTTGAAGGAATTGAAGCCAGTGAAATTACTGGGCATTATGAGACTTAACATCTTATATCTCGGGATGACGAGCGCAGTTCAGTGCCATGCAGTGTTATGTAAACCAGAGTTCTGTGCGACGTTGCTTCTATTTATGGGCAGGCGTGACGTTCAACATCAGGCAAGCGACATGCTCGTCTCGTCATTCAAGCACATAAAAAAAATGCAAATATGGGTACATATTATTCATGATGGTAACATTACATTTATAGCTCAACCATATTTAACCAAACAGGCATAATATAACATAGGCGTATTTTATAGCGTAGGCCGGCAATTGAGCAAGTGGGTCACCTGATGCTAAGTGATATCCACCACCACAATTTTACTGCACACAATACCAGAAAAATCGTGAGCGCGTTGCTCACCTTCAAGGAAAGGGATAGTTATGGGATTGGGAAGGGGAGGGGGATTTGGGCCTCCGTATATTACATATTTCACAATTATAATAGTAGTAGGATCCCTCGCTTCACGAACTTTGGCATTTCAATATTCTAGTAGCATTTTTTGATATTACACTGCAACAACTTTTTGACTGGTAGAGCCACGCTGTAGACACTTTTGTCTACAGCATGAATGGGCCGGCTCGTCCGGGTCGTTACCACTGTCTCACCGAAAACCGACGTAAAGTAGCAGCTTTCTGCTGCGTTTCGTACAGTGAGTGAGATATCCGGAATCCCAAATCCCCTTCCCTTCTCATTCCCTTAATTATTTTCTCCTTCCCTTTCCTTTAAGGCAACGCACCCATAATTCTTTTGGTATTGTGGGCGTACATGGGCGGTGGAGATCACTTACCATCAGGTGACCCACTTGCTCGTTTGCCGGCCTATGCTCATACATTAGAAAAACGTCACGTGAGTTTGCCTTTTCAATGACAACAACGATTGAGGTTAACCACACGAATACATGCATTACACACCATTTCCGACTAAAATAAGACAGTTTAATGACTAACATAGATCAGGTTATATTCAGTCATCAATGATCAACTAAAATGTATCGAAAACATAGAGACATCCAGACTCCGGGATGATACTGAGATTTTTCGTAATAGAAAAACCCAATATCACTTTTGCCCGACACGGGGATCGAACCCGAGACTTCAGCCTCGGCCTCAGTCGTAACGCGTACGCATTATAACTGCGCTACCGAGGTATAAATTATAAAATATGCAAAGAGACGCAACGTCTCTTCGCAGTGCCAGTGATTCAAGCCGTTCGGATATAACTCGGTCGTCGACGATTCAAGCCGCTCTTGATTGGATGAATAGATTCATAGAAGGGACTGTTAAGCGAGGGCTACTTGATTATTCCATCGCATAGGCGAATTACCGCGTGCACCAGGCCTTCAACGTGTCTCTAAAACCCAGTCAAACATAATATCGATCCTAGCCAAACTAATTCAGAGGGGAATAACCTTAAAAACGCGTGAGGAAAAAATGCAAACAGCTGTGTTCCACACTAAATAGCATCAAAACACACAGGTCTGTGAACTCTATATGTTCGCGAACCGTATAGAACTTTTCAGAGGCTCGCCCCCTATCACATTGTGGGACGGAGATACGCTCGGCGAAATGTGGGTGTACTAGTTACACCTCTGCCTACCCCTTCGGGGATTATAGGCGTGAGTGCGTATGTATGTTAAAAGAATTTGACAAACGAACAAAACCATATATAAATATGCATAGAAAACATGATAAAAATTTTGAGCATCATTGGATGTTGATATTGGACCTAAGGAAGGCTCTAATGCCTCCTTTATTAAAACCGATATTGGCAATGACCCGATGAATGAACTTTGGCAACCGAATACTAATACAGGCACGAACTAAGGACGCGTACGGGACACAGAGATTACAATTTTAAGTTGATTATAGTTTACCAAAATTGGTGTAAAGCATTGAACTTGGGCAGGAAACAATGCAATCTGATCGGCTATTTCCAGGACGCACTAAAATAACAACCGTTGTAAGTTAGTGCTAGTGCTGGTGTTTAGTTTAGGAATAAAAAAATTATTTGCTTGAATGACGAGACGTGCAGGTCGCTCGCCTGATGATAAGCGCCACGAACGGTAAACGGGGAACGGTACCCATAAACAGATGCAACGTCAGAACAGAACAGAACAGAACTCTGGATTACTGCATAGCACTGAACTGGCGCTCGTCATCCCGAGACATAATGCCTAGTAATTTCGCTGACTGCAATGTCCTTCAAACCGAAACTCAATAGTGCTTACACACTGCTGCTTGGCCGGCCTCTCGCATACTAGGGACCTATCACCTAGCAACGCAATACGTATGCGGTACGGGACCGTTGTTTTTTACGCGGCATCCTTAGAAGCCATTCTAAGCATATAGGTCGCTAAAATCTAATAAATTCGCCGTTAAGACGTCCGTATTTTGACAATAGTATACCAAAAACAGGAAATCGTCGAATGATACTGATCTGAACGCGGTCGTATATGAATACAAATCACATATGCATCTTTAAATTATTGCGAGAGGCAGTGGGTTTGAATGTCGATTGGGACTGCCCACATTTCGCCTCGATTTGCATTATCATCTTGTAGGTAGTATACATACCACGAAATGGGGCATCACGAGGCGCCTATTGGCAGTTTTTAGATGCTGACGTAACTTGAAATTCATTCATGCTTTACAAATACAGACAAAATTGTACCTTATGTCTCGTGGTGACGAGCGGTATCCAATGCCATGGGTGATTTGTAATTCAAAGTTCTGTGTGGTGTTGATTCTGCTTATGGGCAAGCGTGGCGCTTACCATCAGGCGAGCGACCTACTCGTTTCGTCACTCATGCTAATAAAAAAAAACCTAACATGGTTATGTTTGTTCTAAGGCTACGCGGATCAGGTGCAATTTTATGTAGTAATTAAATTTTCGGCCTAGGTGGCGCAGTTGTAATGCGTACGCGTTACGATTGAGTCCAACGCTGAGGTCTCGGGTTCGATCCCCGGGTCGGGTAAGGTGGTATTGGGTTTTTCTATTACGAAATGCTCAGTATCAGCCCGGAGTCTGGAATTTGTGCCTAGTATGGCGATAGGCTCGCCCCCTATCACATAAGGGACGGAGATACGCTCGGCGAAATGTAGGTGTACTGGTAACACCTCTGCCTACTGACCCACTTACAAGCACCCTAAAAATTTCATTACTCTAAGCTAAAAATACATAAATAACGAAACTTACAATGTTTATTATAATTCTGTAAAATATAACCTACAGCAAAAGTCTGAATACGCGTCTATTGTGAACTAAAATAGACGGTTCAAAGCGCGCGTAAATCTTCCGTACAGTCAAAACTAATGACATTTATCGACGAAATATATGATCACGATGCAAATTTACCCACGGGATTAACACTACTTCTAAAGGGCAATATAATGTATTTACCAAGCGGTAAAATAAACTATTAATGTATTATGGAATATATCAAAACCAAGAGTTGTTAATTGTTAAATAGATAGAAAGTAATGAGAAAAAAGAACAAGATGATTTTCAAAAATATTACCCTTTAAGGTACTTTTTAAGGTGCGCGACCGAGACAAGAGACTGCGACGCGAGGTTCGCCTCGGGTTCAGCCGGAACCACCGCTGATGGTAATGAAAGTCTGCTTAATTGATTCTTTATAGCTTTTAGACTTAAAAACTTCACTTAACTTTGGTTCTCATTAAGTAATTTCTTAGAATTACATTATTTCCACACTCAGAGGCAGTTAATGCTTTATGCGCCATTACTGAGTACAAAAAATAGATAACCTCCGTAGGGCAATATTTGTGTGATCCATAAATATTTGTTTCGGGTCTCGGTGTTTTCTCTCCAGAGGGGTTGACGTCAGGCAGGCGGCCGATCGTAAAAACTACAAGCCAAATATAACATGGTGTTAAAATCATATTGCGCACTGTAAATGAGATAAGGGCAGATTGGAAGAAGGAAGGTAGAACTCATCACAGAAAATGCTTTATGCTCAGTTACTGAGTTACAGCAATAATATGAATTGACGTCATTGAGAAGTAACTCAGCTTTAAGAAATGTATAATGAATACTCTGATTCAATTGACGTTTCTGATTATCGCAGTAAAAGTCCCACATTGAAGAAGGAGCGGATACCTTAACCGGTAGATATATTTAGACAAGTCGGCTAAGTTTCCTTCCTATTTTGACATATGTATATATTTTTTTCTTTTTGCTTAATTATAGCATCGCATTTCCTTGCATATAGCCAATGACAAGTATATAATATATTACCCAAGAAGCATGAAACACGAATGTGGCTGATTACAAAGTCTTGTTGGAGTTTTGGCGTCAATTCCTTCTAGTACGATGATTCATAGTCGATTTTCTCCAAGCGGATTGAACGACCAAGATCGACCAATTTCAATAATTCCATACACTGTTCATCTGAGTCCATGTTTATTGCACAAATCCACACCACGTCTAAACAATAAACACAACTTTAAACTAGTTCAAGAATTAATTAAAATAGGAGATCGGCCGCACTGTGAGAATTCCCGCCAAAACTCATATGTGACAATTCATAATAACCACAATATTACCGACATGTCAAACAAACATTATGTGTTAGACACGACATAATACGGTTCATTGAACTCTGTGCAAATACAAAAATATGTACACCAGATAAATATGTGTACGCGGGAAACTGACGCGTGCGTGATATATTAAAATTGTTTTATGTGTTTGAATTTCCCGCATTTGTAAACATAGCACCGATTTGAATTTCAATCTGTCTAAATGAATCGAATTTCGACCATTACGCGACCACTAGTAACAATAAATAGACATACATACGCACTCACGCCTGTAATCCCCCAAGGGGTAGGCAAAGGTGTAACCAGTACACCCACATTTCGCCGAGCGTATCTCCGTCCCTTATATGGTAGGGGGCGAGCCCATCGCCATACCGGACACAAATTTCCAGACTCCGGGCTGATACTGAATATTTCGTAATAGAAAAACCCAATACCACTTTACCCGACCCGGGGATCGAACCCCAGACCTCAGCGTTGGCCTCAATCGTAACGCGTATGCACTACAACTGCGCCACCGAGGCAGTCACAATAAATAGAATGTGAAATATTTAACAAATAAACTCACTGCACGAATCGAAGTGTCTTGCAACAAGCCCAAAAGACCTCCATGGACGAATAAAGTAATTTGCAAATAAAAAAGGAACAATAGCGATGCAAATCGCGCTGATCACAAAACACATTATGTATGTCATGAGGTAAACATAACAATAGCGATGCGTTTATCTTTAGACATGAGTTGAATGACAATGATGTAACCCGGTGCAACAACCGTGATACTTACTGCCTATACTTATAGAAGTAAATACTTACCAACAAAATACCGAATGAACAAGGGAAACGTTTCCCATCAGCTGGGACCGACGTTTTTACGTGACCTCCCAAGCACGGACACGCTCAGTTGAAATACCACTAATCGGTCACCCATCCATAGACTGAACGTGCCATTTTTTTATAGCAGAGGTCGGAAAACGAGCAAGCAGGCCACTTGATGTTAAATGATATCCACCGCCTATGAATATTCACGATACTAGAAAAACCATGGATGCGGAAATATACCTTAAAGGAAAGAAATGACGATTTTGAAGGGGAGGACCTCCGGAATCTCATTCAACGCACGAAAGGCAACAGCTGCTAGCTACTACTCATCTGTTTTCGGTGGACAGTGGTCCCGCCTCTGTCAAGCCCCATTCATGCGTATAAACAAAACTGTCTCCAGCGTAGCTCTACCACAAAAATGCATTTACCTTCACTGCTAAATAACAGCTTAGAAACTTTCGAGTACGATGACGTAAACATCTGAATTACTTACTTATCTGTCCCAATTTGTATGTAAACAGAATTATCTCTCGCGTTAGTTTATCACAAGTATGCAATAACAGCTGTGAATTATATCGATACTGTAACCCTACAAGTGATACGACGGTATTGTGACCCAGTTAGGTCTTTACAGTTTTTAATTAAGTAATATAAGTACGAACTAACCTAATGGGTAGTTAAGTAGACATCAAATAATACATACGCACACATGCCTATAATCCCCGAAGGGGTAGGCAGAGGTGTAACCTGTACACCCACATTTCGCCGAGCGTATCTTCGTCCCATGATATAATAAGGAGGCTCCCCTATCGCCATACCGGGCACAATTCCAGACTGCGGGCTAATACTGTGTATTTCATAATAGAAAACCCCAACCCAAGAGTTTAATGTTTGTTAATCAATCACGCCTTAACGGGTGAATGGATTTGGGTGAAATTAGGCTTACAGGTAGACCATGAGGATCACTGGAGGATCACTTAAATAAGATACTTTTTACCCTAGAAGACGACTATTTACGCAAGCGCAGCCACGAGCAAAAGCTAAAAGCGACGATAAATGAAAAAGGTGTTTCTAATACACTGGCTGTTCCCAGGAGGTGACTAAAATTTTACAAGTGGTAGAGCCACGCTGTGCACACTATGAATAGGCCGGCTCGGCCACCACATGGTAGGTACCACTCGCAGAAAACAGACGTGAAGTGGCAGTGTTGCTGTGGCCTGGTACCGTAAGTTAGATTGCGCGGATACCCCACAAATCCCTCTCCTCGAAATCCCCACTTCTTCTTCACTTCTACTTTAAAGTTTAGTAACGCATCCTCTACATAGGTGGTGGTGATTATTTGCCGTCAAGTAATCCATCTGCTCTTTTAACTACCATCTGTTACATAAAAAAGTATTATACTGGAATTTGTGTTACGCATTCTGAGTTCACAAGGCGGCAAAAACTTATCTTCCAAATAACCTAATCAGACAGTTTCTTGAAATCTCTTGGCCTCTCTCATAACCTCAGGATAAAATTATTAGTAGTTAGTATTGTTAGGCAGCTCCGCGGACAATGTTCTCAGTAAATGTCTAAGGTACTGTTGTAATTTCTTGGCACCAACTACGTATTGTGTATTGTCTATGACAGCAATGGTATTGGAGAGTAACCTTATTAGGCATTGCGAGCGTATGACAATGTTATAGCCGTTAGTATTGCAGTTGAATTCTGCGTGGAATTTGTAACATTTACTTCTTCCACCTGCTGTTACCCGACTCGCAGTGGATTCGACGCAACATGTTTTTAACACATGTTACATAATAATTCGGTTTCTAGTTTTTACGACCGGCGGCCTGCCTGACGTCAACCCCTCGGGGGAGATCCTATCCTACTTCCTACTACTATTATAAATGAGAATGTTTAGATGTTTGCGAGTTTGTAAATTTGGATGATTGTAAGTTAATCACGCCTTATAAGCTGAACGGTTTGGACACATGTAGACCATGACCTGGATTAGGAGATAGGCTACTTTTAATCCCGGAAAAATCGTACACGCGTGCGGAGCCGCGAGCAAGAGCTAGTAATCTATATTCAGAATACCACAAGATTCAAAACACAATGACTAAATTCAACATGTGCGAGGCGACCTACACTAAACAAAAGATCAGTGAGTCAGTACTCAGTCGTGTGTCGTTGTGCTGACCTTTTATCGTACCGGACCCTTCAGTTGCAGCGGAAATGATTGTGTATGTCCTAGATTACTAAGATGCCAGCCCCGGATCTACGATTTTTTGAACCGGGGCAGAAACTTGATAGTGGCGCCCCTCTCTCCAGCGCATGAGATAAATTACTTAAGAAAACTAAAAGAAAAGCAAAGAATGATGCACAAATGGCCTGTATGGCGCCTTTTTTTAGAAGTCGACGGTGAGCCAACCAGGCTTCCGTATGCTAGGCGCTTTGTGGAGCAAGTTCTTTTATCATATTATATTATGATTTTGGCGCCCCCTGAAAATGTTGCCCGGGGCGCGTGCCCTGGTTGCCCCCCCCCCCCCAAGATCCGGGAAATACATGGATATAATAGAGGAAGAAAAGTTACTCTGGAATCACAGTAGAACCAAATTTAGAAATAATGTTGTCATTATAATCACTTATACTCGTAGTAAGCAACAATAGCTCAGCCGAAAGTGGTACGGAAAACTAAAACGAAAGTCGCTGCTTCGAAACCAGCCCCAAGAACAAGCACCTTAGACTTTTCCAAGTCACGTGTGTATTTATTGTAAATTATCGCTTGCTTTAACGGTAAAGAAATACACCCCGAGGAGACCTGAACAATGCATAACTCTGAATTCTCGTTTTAAATTTCGAAAATATGTGAAGTTTACGGACCTAAATTAGGATAGGGTGGTGGACTAAGGCCTGGCTCCATTCATTATGAAAGAAAAGCCGTGTACAGCAGTACGTTAGTGTATAATACAAAGCACATACATTTTTTTATTACTTGCATAGTAAAAATAATGCCTGCCTTGGTGGCGCAGTTGTAATGCGTACGCGTTACGATTGAGGTTAACGCTGAGGTCTCGGGTTCGATCTTCGGGTCGGGTAAAGTGGTATTGGGTTTTGCTATTACGAAAATGCTCAGTATCAGCCCGGAGTCTGGAATTTGTGCCCGGTATGGCGATAGGCTCCCTATCACATCGTGGGACGGAGATACGCTCGGCGAAATGTGGGTGTACTGGTTAAACCTCTGCCTACCCCTACAGGGATTACAGGCGTGAGTGCGTATGTATGTATGTAGTAAAAATAATGGTAATATTGCCAGATTGAAAGAAAATACGGTGAAAAGTAAACTAGTTAAAGGCACCAGCCTTCGCAAAAAGAAAAATCCGAAACTAAATGAAGTCTCAATCAACAATTTCCCGTGTACAGATTGGCGCATCACTCGCGTTAAAAACGCTCACAATTAGAGGAGATCGAACGATGCGATAGAATGAATATTCAGGACTGTAGACAGCAGGCAGTAGGCACCACGTCTAATTTACATTGCGGCTGTTTATACAATGGACATCGTTAGTGTTTTTATGAGTGGTAGAGCCACGGTGTAGACACCTGTCTACAGCATGTATGGGCCGGCTCGTCCGGGTCATTACCACTGTCTCACAGAAAACCGGCATAAAGTAGCAGCTAGCTGCTGCGTTTCGTACGGTGAGTGAGATATCCGGAGGCCCAAACCCTCTCCCCAATCGCTTAATTATCCCTTTTCTTTAAGTTCGGCAACGCACCCATGATTCTTTTGGTATTGTGGGTGTATATGGGCGGTGGCGATCACTTACCATCAGGTGACCCACTTGCTCGTTTGCCGGCCTATGCCATAAAAAAGAGATGTTCTGTTATACTGAGCACTTGCTGTATTGGTTTGGAGGTGCAAGGTTCATAAAAGACAAAGTCGACAAACGAGGGACAATGTGATGTTAAGTTTCAACAGCGACCATGGCGCAGAGAGCGAGTAGTCAACTGTGAAACGTGAGGCCCCGGATTCGATACCCGCAACGAGACAATCACATCGCACAACCTTGCCCCCATTGAAATTCCCTCATGACGCCCAGTAGTTCAGTTAACACGCGAAGGTATGGACCTTGACCACCATGAAATATGGTGGATAAAAACGTTTAGTAATAGTACTTTAATCCACCATACTCCATTATTTACTAATGAGTCACGCCGGTCGTGATTGCAGCACATTAACATGTTACAAACATTCTAATGTAGGCCTAATGCTTTCATAGCACGAATGGCAAGTAATAATAGTAAATACAGGCCGTGTATTATACACATCCCATTGTTGGACATAGGTTTCCTCTACTGAATGAGAGGGGTTAGGCTTTAGTCCATCACGCGGGCTACGGGTGGACGGGTACGGGAATCGAACCAGCGGCCTTTGGCTTCACAGCCGGCTATTCGACCACTGCATCACGTAGGCTGTCAAATAATACTCATATTATGTATGATATATTACATACGCACTCACGCCTCTAATCCCCGAAGGGGTAGGCAGAGGTGTAACCAGTACACCTACATTTCGCCGAGCGTATCTCCGTCCCATAATGTGATAGGGGGCGAACCTATCGCCATACCGGGCACAAATTCCAGACTCCGGGCTGATACTGAGCATTTCGTAATAGAAAAACCCAATATCACTGTTACCCGACCCGGGGATCGAACCCGAGACCTCATCGTCAGCCTCAATCGTAACGCGTACGCATTACAACTGCGCCACCGAGGCAGGAGCGACTATGATATATTACTCTATTCATTATCATACAAACACCTCATTTTATTAAGTAATCACTATGCGAATGGACGCGGTCATTAATTGCGCTGTCTACCGCTCGGGGCACGCAGCGTGATGTCATCGTAATTACAACGAACAATGTTTGACGTAGGTCATTCGTTATACTAATGAATGAACTTCCAGTGGGAATTATAATGGGATTATGTACAAATGATCGAACAACTTCATTGCTTTTGCAGCCGACTTAAAAAAGGGAGAAGGTTCTCAATTCCATACGTATTTTTAACTGACTTCAAAAAGGGAGGAGTGTCTCAAGTCGGAGAGTTTTTTTGGTGTATTTTTTATGTATGCACATCGATTCCTCCGCCGATTGTGAACCGATTTTGTTGGAAAAAAATCATTCAATAGAGTTTGGCTGCGATGTGGTCCCATACAAGTTTGGTTAAGATCTGATGACGGAGTACGGCATAGAAATTAAACTCCTCAACGGACAACAGTAAACTCGGCGCGATTGTGTTATTGTATTGGAATTTACATGCTATTGCTATAACTACAACTAAAAATTTAAAAATAATATAACATTTAACAAAACTTAGAAACCGACTTCAAAATAAAATCACTCAAAAGTCAAAAATAACAAATACTCAAGGTCTCTTCGAGTCAGCACAATTTTATTTGACCGGTAGCGACATAGGCACCGACTCTAAAGAGACCTATAGATTATTTTTTTTGACTTTTCAGTGTTTTTATTTTGAAGTTGGTTAAAAATAGATATATCCTTTGCCTCTTCTGAAATCACGTGGTATAATAATACGCCTAAAGCCCTGAGCTACGCAATCTACTCAGGGAGACCGTGTCGCGAGTCACGTGATAGCGACAACTCTTCTTTGTATTAAATTGTATAGAAACGGTCGCTTCTTGGACGCGTACTTTAAAAAGTAGCTATACAATTGGACACAAAGCAGACGTGTCGCTGTCGCCTGGCGTCGCAGTCTTATGTCTCGGTCGCGCACCTCAAAATAGCCATAATAAATACATACGCACTCACGCCTGTACTCATCGAAGGTATAGGCAGAGGTGTAACTAGTACACCAACATTTCACCAAGATTATTTCCGTCCCATGATGTGAAAGGAGGCGATATTGCCATACAGGGCACAATTCCAGACTCCAGTCTGATACTAACCATTTCATGATAGAAAAACCCAATATCAATTTACCCGACCCCGAGATCGAACTCGAGACTTGCAGAGCACAGCAGTGGTACCGCGTACGCATTACAAATGTGCCACCGAAGCAGTGATAAACACAGTTACAGACATATTCTGGTGTCGAAAATGCATGACCTAATCAATTGGTAAAACTTCTAGGAACCGGCACGGTGCGGCGACCAACTGCTGAATAGAATTAACAGTCAAAAATTACGTTATTCAAGGAAAATGCATTCCGTAAATAACAAACATATTATAATTAATTATGAGCAATAGGTCACGTAGTTAATTTTCAATGTCCGAATAAATAATTATATCTGTCAGATACATACATACGCACTCACGCCTGTATTACCAATTTGACATACGCTTCTCCGTATACATATTATGTCAACGTGATAATTTTGTTTTTCGGAATAGGCGAGCGACGTTCATCTCGTTGCGTCATTCAGGCTAATAAAAAAAGACGTTAATCTATGAGCAATTACTTAGCTCAAACGACCCAATATCTACAAATTCGGAATTCCCGCCATTTTCACACCAACGCCAATCTATTGATTGCAAATATCGGCACAATAGCCGTTATCAGGTGTCATCGTCACACAATGGCGACGCATTCAACACACGTGAACAATAAACAGTGCCGACGTAACAATGGTGATTGGCGGGCGCGATTCACACGGAGGACGGAACGGACCGCTTGTATTGATGTATATACGCAAATATACGCACTCACGCCTGTAATCCCCGAAGGGGTAGGCAGAGGTGTAACCAGTACCCCACATTTCGCCGAGCGTATCTCCATCCCTTATGTGATAGGAGGCGAGCCTATCGCCATACCGGGCACAAATTCCAGACTCCGGGCTGATACTGAGCATTTCGTAATGGAAAAACCAAATACCACTTTACCCGAACCGGGGATCGAACTCGAGACATCAGCGTTGGCCTCAATCGTAACGTGTACGAATTACAACTGCGCCACCGAGGCAGTTGTATTGATGTACTATTTGAATTAAGACCATGCAGTCAAAAATATTCCCAGCCGCTAGCTCCGCCCACCCACCCCGCTACCCGCTCAATTTATACGTCGCGCGGCGTCTCAGCGCTCTTGAAGTTGTAATGATAACATAAAAACATGGAGACTTATGCGACTATTTTTTATTAATAATATCTTTTGCTTTTAAAGATAAATATTTTGTCGATAATATAAAAAAATAGTATTCGAGCCGTATTTGAGATATTTAAAAAGTAATGATAAATCAGTCTCCAGAGGGGTTGATGTCAGGCAGGCGGACGGTCGTAAATACCACAAGCAAAATCTTTCTGTAACATGTATTAATAAAAAGCATGATGCGCCGACCCCACTGCGAGTGGGATAAGGGCAGGTGGAAGTAGAATGATAAAGATTGACTATGTATTCGATACTGATTAAATTTTTTTATTATTTGGTCTATATGTTTGTGCGTATATCATACAAAACCCACTGAATGGATTTGGACAGGACTTTCGCAGTTTCTTACCATATTTCTAAACTTAGAGTATTTGATGTTATTTTCACATAATTTTTTACCGATGGTAATCAATCGTCTGTGAATTATGTATATATTTTTCAGTATGTTCACGCACAACTCCGCCGACTTGGATAAATATTTTGTATTTGCTTACTCAGATGGTGGTACCGTTTAATTATGAAGAAAGAAACTTAAGGGTTATGAAATCGATGGATAAAACACTAAACCGTCGACATTTATACACCGGTTCGGATGATTCTTTCACTAAAAATAGTGAAATAAAAACTTTTTAACAAAAATATTAAACACTCATAAAAAATCCCATATAATTTGAGTTTAGCTATGATGAAAGCCTTTTTTCTTTCTGTCGCGTTATCCCGGCATAACACCAGGGTGCACCTTCACCAGAAGGGTGGTTAAATTTGACGTTATTTGGTATTATATGGGGCGACTCACCATCTGACCCCCACAACCCGCAACGGGAACCAAGTTTCGCCATTGCCTCGTCCGTTAATCAGCAGAACGTGCAGGTGAGGTTGACTTTAGACTTTGACTTACACTTGAAAGAGTACGAGTAAAAGTTGGCAATCTCCTAGAAAAGTGGGTAAGCCTAAAATGTTAATAAGTTTTAGACTTCTAAAATTTAAACTTACAATCACAAATAACACGAATTTCTTTCATTCAGAATACTAGAGTAGCCCAGTCATCATAAATTCAGTCCAATTTAGTTTTATCAGCACCGGCGATTACCAAAATATAGTTTCATTAAAGAAATTAATGTTAATTGCGACTTTTGAGTGTTAATTTTTGAAGTTTTGATTATATGTATTTTTATTTTGTGATAATGTGTATAATATGTAAATAAATAAAACATTTTTTTTTTAAATTTACTAAAATTTAATTTGTCCATTTCTAAAATATCAGTTTTTTTTAAATCATCAGATTCAAATGCTTTTTCACCTTCGGAGCCCGTTTCTTCTTGCGATTAAATTTTCCTGCAAGTTACATATTCTGGATCCTGTATCATTATTTTCTTTGGATAGAAGGGATCTACTAACTCGGGTAGTAAACAATCTATATAAAAAGAGATAAGTTTAGGTTCCATTTCCTTTCTCCAAATCTCGTCGTCCTTTTCAAAAATTTCCACTTTTAGTTTATTACCTCCATAGCTAACAGCAAAGAGACACTTAATTTTTTTCAGGGTCAATCATAGTTACATGCCTAGGTCTACCATGCGTACAGTGGTAGTAAAATCGTAAAAAATAAAACAAGCATTAAATCTGACAAAAATAAATCTTCTTGGCCACTGTCATTGCAAAGGTGTTAGACGGCATGCTTAATACTTAGTTAAATAAGCACATTAAAATTCATGAAAATCTATTTGTCTTCGCCCCACGCTTTCTACGGAGAGTTTTATTCTGTGTCTAAAGCATGCTGTCAATTATTACGCGAAGTGCAGTACTTCAGTCTATTGCTGCTTTCTCGACCTTTCCAAAGCCTTTGACCTGGTTCCGTACGATATTTTATGGAAAAAATTGCATAATTTTAAATTACCAATATCTTGAAATATTGGTACGGATACCAGGTTAATAGCGTATGATGTGCAGGGGCTGTAGGGCGCTCGTATGAGTTGGAATGCGGGGTAAGGCATGGGGGATTAACATCGTCTACGCTTTTTAATTTATACGTTGACGAGTTTATTTATTTAAACTTTATATACATAACATGTATAAAGGCGGACTTAATGCCGAAGGCGAAGACGAGTTGATCGGAGAGATCAGTGCAAGCAGGGTTGGATGTTACATAGATGGTATATGTGTCAATAACATCTCTTATGCGGACGATATGGCATTACTGAGCGCCTCACCCTGTGGGTTGCGTAAACTTTTACCTATATGTGAAATATATGCATGGTTTTTGAGTCTAGGGGTAAAAGTCCGAAAACAATGCCGTCTGTGTATTTGTACGGAACGCCGTTAAGGCGAGTATATGCTTTTAAATATATAAGCCATCTTTTGACCCCAGGTCTCAAAATGAAGATCTGGAGAGGTAACGAAGAGCGATGTCAGTAAGAGCGAACATGCTGGCTCGCAGGTTTGCGCGGTGTTCAAAAGCGGTAAAGATCACACTCTTTAGAACTTAGTAAAGCTCATTTTATACGTGCAGCTTGTGGGCCAGATATACTCAGAAAGTGTACAACGCTCTTCGCATCCAGTATAATAATGCTTTCAGGATACTGTTGGGACTGCCACGTTTCTGTAGCGCATCGGGTATGTTTGCCGAGGCCAGAGTGGACAATTTCTATGCCACTATGCGCAAATGGTGTGCATCTCTGATGCGCAGGATTAGGGCGAGTATGATCGGGAATGACCATTCTGGGAATGATCGCGGGTAGATTTGACTGTCTATACATGAGCCTCAAGTCCACTCAAGATCATCATAATTTTCATCCTTATCCATTTATTTATAGCGTAGGCAGACAACCGAGCAAGTGAATCACCTGATGGTAAGTGATCTCAACTGCTTATAAAACCCACGATAAATAATGAACAGTGATGTGATCAATCTTATCGATCTTAATAAACGGGTGATTAAAATTAACATGAAATTTTAAGATGTCTCGGTTTTGAAAAGAGCCGGTACATACTTACTGTAAGTTTTATGTAATGCCCTTAAAATATTACCACACCTTTCTGTAATACGTTGTATATGAAATTTGTATTCTTTCCACCTGCCCTTACCGCACCCGCAGTGGGGTCGACACAACATGCTTTTTAACCCATGTTACAGAAAGATTTGGCTTGTAGTTATTATGACCGACCGCCTGCCTGACGTAAACCTTTAAGGGGAGTTAACACCCAGACCAGAAACAAATATTTATGGATCACACAAACATTTTATCTCGGTGCGGGAATCGAACCCGTGGCCTCTCCCTTCAAAGCCGGCTACTCGCCCACTGCGCCACGGAGGCAGTCCGCCTATCCGCTATCACATTAGTAGCAACTAAATCAAATAATTGCGGAGGCGACTCCACTGGCTTTCTTAGTTCCGAAATCATAACGATTTGTCATTAATTATTTTTCTAAAAAAAACGGTAAACAAGTCATTATTATGATCGTATTAACAATAAGTTCTCATAATGTAAATAATTTAATTCTATTTTATAAATAATGTTACTATTTTGTATAATAATTAATAACACTCGGGCAGAGCGTACGGCATACAATAAAACACGTGTTCTCTCCTTGGCGCACGGGGCGGTACTGAGTTAGCCGCTAGCGAGCACTGCTATAACACACTAAGAGTAAAAACATTAGGTTGAATATTGCGCGCACCGTTGAACCTTAACTATGCACAGAAGTAAATGACGTAAGTCGCAAATCTATTCTAATTTATATTATGAGTTTTAATTGATCTAGGTAAATTTTGGCTTGATGGCAAATAATAAACTGTATTTACTATCATTGAGTATTTTTTTTAAATACAAAACTCAAGCCGTTTATTAGAAAAATGTCAAATTCTCCCGAAAAGACATCGTTTTCGAAATAAAAATGTATCGAGGAAAAATAATCCAATTGCGTAACTGGCTTGAAAACCGATAGAATAAGGCCTGAAAAAACATATATCAAAATTTGACATTGATTGGATATATACTTAATGCAGTATATTTATCCAAAGTCACGTAAAATTTTGGGAGCCTCCTCTTAATATAACGTACATTACAGTAGTACGTGTCGTGAGTAGTAAATCAACGCTATATATAGTTTTTTATCCTTTGAGCTTGTTTTTTTTTTGGCTATTCCTTAATTTTCCAAGAACGATGAAACACAGGTGTGGTCGATTTCAAGGTCATGCCGGAGTTTTGGTATTAATTCCTTTCAGTATGAGATGCATCTTAGACGACTTTCTTCAAGTGAATCGAACGCACAAGGTCGATCAATACTCTAGGTTAAAATCACCTAAATTCACTTATTTCAATGTCTATACACTGTTCATCATCATGTTTATTGCACAAATCCACACCACATTTATACAACAAACACAACTCGAAACTAGTTTAGGAATTAATTAATATAAGAGATCGACCGCACTATCAGAATTGCCGCCAAAATTCCAGGCAGTTTTGTCTACAGCATGAATGGGTCGGTTCGACCGGGTTGTTACTACTGTCTCACAGAAATATGACGACATCAGCTTGCTGTTGTGTTTCGTACGGTAAGTGAGATATCCGGAAGCCCAAATTCCTCTATCCCCTTTCTAATCCCGACCTTATACCTTTTATTTAAGGTCAGCAACGCTTCAATAACTCTTCTGACATTCCTAGTATCTGGTATTCTGGTATTTCTTCTTCCACCTGCCCTTATCCCACTCGTAGTAGGGTCGGCGCAACATGCTTTTTAACACATGTTACAGAAAGCTTTGGCTTGTTATTTTTAGGACCGACCGCCTGCCTGACGTCTACCTTTCTGGTATCGTTTGGTAACTTTTACTACTAACGGTGAACGGTAATTTACTATAACTACTATTTTAGACTGCCTCGGTGGCGCAGTTGTAATGCGTACGCGTTACGATTGAGGCCAACGCTAAGGTCTCGGGTTCGATCCTCGGGTCGGGTAAAGTGGTATTGGGGTTTTCTATTACGAAATGCTCAGTATCAGCCCGGAGTCTGGAATTTGTGCCCGGTATGGCGATAGGCTCGCCCCCTATCACATAAGGGACGGAGATACGCTTGGCGAAATTTGGGTGTACTGGTTACACCTCTGCCTACGGGGACTACAGGCGTGAGTGCGCGTATGTATGTACTATTTTAGTAGGTATTTATTAAAATAATATGCGAGTCCTAGTTTTTGTAAAGTATAGAATTCAACGAGTATAAACTCGTATCAACATAAGATTACCGATTCAAGGAGGACGAGCCGCTCATTTGTCTGAGCTATAATCGATGCGTTACGTCACTACATTATTATCGATATACTAAATATTTATGTTATTTTATTCACACTATATTTTAACTAAACCGTTGAAAAGTACTGTTTGCTATTGTGTTCGAGATGTGCTTTAGCAATCGAGGGTTTGGTTTATATTTGTAACTGATAAATCTAGTTGCAATAGACACTTTTGTCTACAGCACGAATGGGCCGGCTCGTCCGGGTCGTTTCCACTGTCTTACAGAAAACCGGCGTAAAGTAGCAGCTTGCTGCTGCGTTTCGTACGGTGAGTGAGATATCCGGAAGCCAAAACCCCTCACCTTCCCAATCCCTTAATTATCCCTTTCCTTTAAGGTCAGCAACGCACCCATAATTCTTTTAGTATTGTGGGCGTACATGGGCGGTGGAGATCACTTACCATCAGGTGACCCACTTGCTCGTTTGCCGGCCTATACTATATAAAAAAAAATAGTTGCCATTTTAAGAGTTCCGTATACAAGGGGTGTTAGCAGCATCAACGTTAAATAAAATAATAATATCAGCCGTGACAGTCTCCGTGGCGCAGAGGCGATTAGCAGCCTGTGAAGCTAGAGGCCGCGGGTTTGGATTCGATTCCCGCACCGAGATAAATGTCTCCTCAGAGGGGTTAAGTCAGGCAGGCGACCTCGTAAAACTACAAGCCATATCTTTCTGTAACATGTGTTAAAAAGGTATGTTGCACCGAACCCACTGCGAGTGGGATAAGGGCGGGTGGAAGAAGAATATCAGCCTTGTATTATACTGTCCCACTGCTGGGCACGGACCTCACTACCTCTCCTACGAATGAGAGGGGCTAGGCCTAGTCGAACCTTCAAAGTAATCAAGTCTAAACTAAAAGTCACACAAACCGGGAGTGGTTTATAGAACATCAATCAAAATTCTACACTTTATTACAAAACCTGTGGAATGTTTTTGTGTAATTAAACGTAACTCTCGAGTGGCGGGAACTTACGAAATGTCACGTATACCTCAATCATCGCCCACGCTTCCCGCCCATAAAACTAAGCTCGTGACATTATTTATTATCTATGGTCAACAGGTTATTGATTAGGTAAATTTTTGGGGTCCCACAATGGTAGTTTGAAAACGAAAGGGTATTATCGACACTTTTAACTCGTACAGTTATATATATACCCGGAGAATCATGGATGCGTTGCCGACCTTAAGGTCAAATGTCAGTACTAGCACGCGAAATTCAAATTAATTTTAATTTTTTTTTTAAACTGCAGCTCGATCCTCTGATTAAATATGGATAAAAATAATTTTGCGCAAATAACCACAATGCATATATGGAATTATAACAATAAGAACTATAAATATTACTTCTAGAGTTAATTAATGTCCAGAAGCTTATTTTCAATAAACCAAAATTAAATAGAATTACGCGGGCCAGTGCCGTCATTCGACCTTAAAGGAAAGAGATAATGAAGGGATTGGAAAAGGAAGAGGGTATTTGAGCTAGCTGCTACTTCAAGTCAGTTTTCTATGAGACAGTTGTTCGATCGTTTATTGGATAATGGCCGTTCTCTATATTCTATTTAAAGATAGATTTGCTTACTATCAATAGTATTTTGACAGATCTTCCATACGAAATGTGTCAAAATATTACTGCCAATAAGCAAATCTGTCTTTAAACAGAATATTGGGAACGGCCATTAGACGCTATAATATCATACAAACACACACCACACATCTACACTCACAGTTCGACAAAGTAGTCAAACTAAGAACACCTCTCTTTTCTCGGAGGTAAAAAAACCAGAAAGTTAACATTGAAGTGTTGTAGTACGGAACCCTCGATGTTGGAATCCGGCACACACTTGACTGGGTTTTGTAATGACGCTTGAATGTTGTAATATGGGCATAAAAATATAATAATAGTGCATGAACTAATGAACCAATTAAATAATAGTGACAAATTATAAACATTTCTACTAAATTGATTTATTCATTATATTCCCATTAATGTAGGTACTGTTAGTTAAACGTGACAATACATCGTTAAAACATATAAACACTAATGATATGAAACATTAATGTATTCGATTGAATTATCGCATCAAATATTATACAATCGAAAATATATTTGCATACAATACGCGTTTAACTTTATTATTAATACGATAAAAGCGGTTGCGTTGCACGGCCAAGGGCCGTAGCGCGGGGGAGGGGAAGGGGGGATTGCAGATAAACTAAAATACTGAAGTTAAGGTTTCGTACCAACAAGCGCGGATTCCGCGCGACCTTTCTTGTAAATCAATAGAATGGAAGGACAGAAGCTGAGTACAAAATTAAGTACATACTTACTTACGTATTGTCATATAAATTCAAACGAATCCTACTCCTACAACTATTATAAATATGAAAGTTTGGATGTTTGTAAGTTTGTGACTTTGGATGTTTGTTAGTCAATCACGCTTTAACGGCTAAACGGTTTTGGATGAAATTTGGCATACAGATAGACCATGATCTGTATAAGAAGATACTTTTTATCTCGGAAAAGGTCGTTCACGCGGGCGGAGCGGAGAAAGTGCATGCAAGTAGAATCAGACTGAATAGAATTGAATAAGGAAGGAAGGAAGGAGAATCACGTAGGTATGCATTGTTAAGGTACGTTTTGAGTTGCGCGACCGAGATAAGAGACCGCACGCATGACGACAGCGACACTTCCGGTTTGTGTGCAATTGTAGCGGCTTTGAGTGCACGCATCTTTATAAAATGCACAGACTAGTGTTAAGTAGAACATACAAGAGGCATTAAATTTTTCCCGTACATGACGAAATAATTTAAGAGCGGCTCAAATCTTTTACATATACTACTTTAAATTGTATGTCGCGTTACTCTGTTACTATTCCCATGACGCGGGCTGCATGCGTGAAGAAAAAGTGCGTGAGAACGACCGAGAGAGCTTCAAGACTCCCCTCATTTGAAATGGGATCTACTGGCTCTGTTAAAGCAAGAGGTTACTCTTAGAAACTCATTTAAAAATCGTGTCCTACTCAACACTAGACTGTAAATCTCTTTTGCTCGCGCTTATTCGCGCAGTTCACTCAAGCCCTTATATTACGTAGTGCGGGGACGAAGCACACCCACGTCCCGCCCACATCAAAAACAGTATAAAATTGTGGAACGTTCGGAAACGTGTATTGCGAACGGTCGTGACACTATTACTTTTATATGTGACATAAACTATTTTCAAAATGTGTTTTTAAATTCGAAATGTTGAAGTTGTTCGGCTACTGAATTATTTATTAATCGATGAAGAAACTGTTGGATTGAATTGCTTTGTTTGTCGTTTACATGGAAATCACTGAAACTATTCGTACCGATTTTACAAAATGTCCGATGATATTGAATAAATAGTAACATGCCTTAAAAAAATATACAAATATGCTGGTTTTTACCGGTTAGAAAGCCCATCTGCTATGGAAACAACCATTGGAGACCATGCTATCTGCATGGTTCCAGGTCCACCAATAGTAACACGCCGAAAGGTCTCCAATGCAATGTTGTAGCACGCCGAGGGGGAGCATATGTTAACTCCCTCAGTAATTATAACTTGCCTCAAGGCAGAGGAACTGGAGCGATATCTGGTATCGCCTCAGTGTCATAGCCTCCGAGCGCGGTCAGACATCTCTTAAACCCACTCCGCAGTCACCTTGCTAACCATGGCAGTTTCACAGAAGGAGGCTACAGCTTTCCATTCATCCTCTCCCGCCGGTATCGAGAAAAACGTATCCCTATCGAATTTTCATTTATAATTACGCTGTAAAGTTTAATTAGTAAATAAGTCAAACTCTGCGTGGGATCTCGTGAATGGGAACAAACTCGAGAAAAAATGTGGCAATTAATCGCGTGAGTAGCAACTAGCAACCGTTGCGTGTTATTAATTAGCGATACATTACCGAAGCAATATTACGAAAGTGAAATTCGGTAGGCGTGATATGGTAAACGAGTGATCGACCGTGGCTTCGATAAAACAATTTTATATATTGTAGTACCACGCTGTAGACACTTTTGTGTACAGCATGATTCAGCCGGCTTGACTGGGCTATTATCACTGAAAACCAATGTGAAATGGTATCTCGTTGTAGCGGTTTGTACGGTGAGTGAAATTATGGAGGCCCAAATCCCTTCTCCCCTTCCCAATCCCCAACGCATCCAGGGTTGTACCGATATTTGAGCCGGCTTTTTTGCTAATAAGTATTATTATACTATTTTTAATACAGTTTTTTTTATCGGTGCATAAATGGCGAAGCTTAAGTCTTTCATCCTTGAATTCATCGCCTTATGGGTGGAATTTTTTCTTGAAATTAAAAAGCTGTCTTCTTCCACCTGCCCTTATCCCACTCATAGTGGGGTTGGCGCAACATGCTTTTTAACACATGTTACAGAAAGATTTGATTTGTACGACCGGCCGCCTGCCTGACTTCAACCGTCTGAGGTGAAATTAAAAATTGTGTTCCAGATTTTTCGGATTTAAAAAGAATTAATATTAAAATCGGTTCAATCTGTGAAAACTTATGTGAGCTGTAAAATATAGGTACGCGTCGAATTGAAAAAACAAATTTAGACAATTAAAAATATATACATACGCACTCACGCCTGTAATCCCCGAAGGGGTAAGCAGAGGTGTAACTAGTACACTCACATTTCGCCGAGCGTATCTCCGTCCCACGATGTGATTAAAAATATAGATCAATAATGATTGTTTCCCCTTTCTACCTACAGTTTCAGCCATGGAGGTCGACAGTAGTGCGTGGGTTCTAAACCTTCGCTATCTAAATCATGTTCTAGGCGATGAGGCTTCCATGAAGAGGTCAGTACTCCCGCACAATATTATGATATAAAATTTCTTAGAAACAGAACAAAGCCTTTACGAAAGCTTTCCAAAAGGAATACTGGAGAGGTTTTGGGCCCTTAGTGGAAAAATATAGAGCCCTACATAACTATTTATTGGAAATTCAATAACAATAAAAATAATCGTAGTATCGAATCTCCAAGAACAGTAAATGAGAATTTTATTGCTTTGTACTTCGATCAAGCGAAAACAATTTGATATGGCACTTTACGTTTATTTGTGAGATTCTTTTAACTACATACATCACTTTTACATCTTTGATAAATATATATTCATGATATAACTGTATTTATTATTACAATATACCATTTTGTATTGTATTGTACTATCATTCTACTGCCTCACAATTGAGCATGGGCCTTCTCTACTAATTAGTGGGGTTAGACCTTAGTCTACCACGCTGGGCTAATGCAGGTTGATAAACTTTATTTTTTATATTAGCTTGAATGACGAAACGAACAGATCAGGCAGCTCATCTGATGGTAAGCGCCAAGCTTGTCCATAAACAGAAGCAACGCCAACCAGAACTTTGAAGTACAAAGCATTGCATGGCATGCACTGCGCTCGTCACCTCGAGACATAAGATATTACGTCTAATAATGCCCAGTAATGTAACTGGCTACAATGCCCTTCTTGGCGGTAGAAATAGACAAAGCGGTGGTACCAACCCCCGCCTTTCGCATACGAGGGACCCTCAGGTAATAGCTAGCTATTTAGTCTACAGCGACACGGCCGCTTTGTAAGAAACTGACTCCTTCAGTATAACGTGATCATCAGACGTCTGCTTTAATGACTTCAATTATGTTAATATCTTTTGAAATTATAGACCAATAATGATGTAGCAACAGTCAGTATATAAATGCAAATAAGTTATCATTTGATAATTTAGTAATAACAATTCAATTAACAAACGCGCCCACAAAGTTCGCGACCCACGCAAGATGTTATCATGTTGTCCTACAATCGTATTTTTAACATAAATAACAAAATTTTCACAAACCTCACGTACCTTTTGGACCTGACTCTGGTATACCTCCAGGTGTTACTGCTGTAATGTCCAGAACTCGAGGGGCACAGCAACAGCTGCAGACTGTTAGGTCTCGGCTGTCTCTGCCTTTTCACTCTCAGTTTCACCACTTCTTCTGTCTTCTTCTCTTTGATCGGCGGCTTTTTAGGCTCCGCGCTCCACCGTTTCTCACAATCCGACATGCCATCTTCTAGATTAAGGTGATCCAGTCTTTCTTTTATAAAACTCCTAGATCTCAGCAAATCTGGTGTCATGTCTATCGTTCGTCGTATTTCGATAGGCGATAATGGCGGTCTACGAGGCTCGAAGACAACTTTGGAGTACTCATTACTTCGTCGCCAAAGACGAGGCGAGAGGGGCCAGAATCGGCCTGTCTGTTGTCCAGATTCCATCACCATTTTCGATAATTACACTTGAGACTATATCGACACGCACCTATAGTAAAATACGTTTAATTCTCAGACTTTGAATTTTAAAAACTTATAAATCCACATACACCCAGAATAATCACTTCATTACTGAAGTTAAGACATAATAAACACTTAATGAGATTTTTTTGAGATTACTGCGTTCGCGTTATTTAAAACCACAATAGCTCACATATTTTTACCAACGATTCTTATTCAACTTATAGAAGTGAATAATAATTCATGACAATACACACGTCCGCGACATCCGCTAGTCGTTTACTGACTAAACAATGGTGAAATGAAAAGCCGCATAACAAAATACCCCACATGTAATCAATCATGCGCTGCAGGCAATTCTAGATATTTATGTGACTCAAATACGAATAATCAGTGTGATAGAGACTGTTATGCCTATGCCTGTTCGCAATGATATCTTGCTGAATTATCAAATATTGATAACAATGAATGAAATGACGATATTGAATGACCATTGAATTAACTTGGTAGTAAACGTGTTCCCGCGAAAAAATATGATTTTGCAAGTTAATATGTCAATGTAGAGAAATCTGACGAATTTGATCGGAAATATTTTTAGGACATTGTTAATAGTTTGATTGAGCAATGAAGAGAGAATGTGGCCTTTTAATAGTCTGTCTAGTAGGTTGGGTACAAATAAAAAACAGAAATGAACATCAATTGAACGAATCAATTTGACCTCAATCGACACTCATATTTACGCTGTCACTATGCCATGACTAAATAGTTGTTCATCAATTAAACAAATCGATGAATAATAAGGACCTTCATATCTATTTATAATCCTCATTACAATAATTGTATTTTGTTTAACAATAGTAATTTTGAATTGTAGTTATTTATCATCATAATGATTACATGGAAGTTAATGGTAATATCAATGAAGTTCATTAATAATTTCGAATCTATGAAGATAAAATAGTTAAGTCGTAATGTTGTTGTTCTGGCGGATTTTTAAAATAAGACCGAAATAGAGTGTTATGATTTTTTCCATACGAAAATAATAGAAAATGTATATTAGTACACGTAATGTAAGCCTAATGATGACTAAATGAAGCAACCAACTTAAGGAAGCATTAATCAGTATGTTCTGTAATGCATGACGTTTATGCGGGATGCAAAAAAAAACTATAAAATGAATGAAAAGAAATGTGGAACAGATAGGGGAGATAGAATAGATTATATGTAGACATAATAGCTACTTATCGGATGTTGCAGGATAGCGTGGCATATTAAGCAGGTATTCAGGAAGCAGTGAGCGTTCGTCCTGCATAACAGGACGTTATACAGGATATGCCAATGAGGTACGTTGAAATCGAGAAATTATGAATTGACTTTGGCTTGATGAGTTTATAACGAGACCAAGATTCGAGGTTACTGACGTATGACGAACTTTTGTTTGTTGCTCATTTGATTTTGAGATTTAAGGAGGTCCAACAACGTCTTTCGGCTCGTAAACCAGCCACATCCGCCTGTGGTACTTGCCTACAGCAGGCGAGGCAATGGCGACATACCCACCCGCTTAGGACCAGCTTCTATTACATTCCAAAACGCTCTATTGAAAAGAGAGAGGCCTTTATCCATCGCCACCAGAAGGATAGGGAGTCTAATTAAGAATTATCTACATTGATATTATTAAGAGTTTACTTTCTTCCCTAGAGGGCTGACGTCGGGAAGGCGGCCGGTTGTAAAAACTACAAACCAAATCTTTCTGTAACATGTATTAAAAAAACATGTTGCACCGACCCTACTGCGAGTGGAATAAGAGCATATGCGAAGCGAATATTATAAAGAGTTAAAGTTTCTGATTTTGTTTGTAAGAGATACTACGAGTACTGATCGGGTTCTGAATAGTCTTTCATCAATAGGAAGTGACATTATGGCTTAGTGCTAAAGGCTATTTATATTGGGATGAAAGTGAGCTTTCAGTAAGAAAAAAGTCATTCACAAGGACAAAGCAAAAGCTATATTAATAATGTACCAGATTATATACTCGTAGAGAGTTTTTTATTACATACCGAGAAATGTTATCTCAAGTTACAATAGTACTTTTCGTCGTGAGTAAAATACGAGATGACAATTAATCTGTAGAAAATATAAGAATAATATGTATAAGGATAATTGAAGGAGATAACAAAGACTTCAATGTATTCTACTAGATGGGCTGTTGAAAAGTAAAATTGCGCCACACCTAAAGCGGGAGAGCGGGATAGGGGAGCTACTGCAGTGAATGAAATAATTCGAATTAAGAGTAAGCCAGACGATAATATTGAGTTGTGGTCAATTGTCCGTAACGTAGTGCGCAATTTCCATGTACCACGCAGCCGATCTAGTAATGTGCATTGAAGTATTTGGGAATTAATTACAATGTCCATTGTAAATGCTGATGTAATGAACAAACTGGGTTTTTGATTGCGTTCTCTTTTACAATATACCTATTTTCCTAGTTCATAAAATGTCTATCACTAAGGAAAGTCCAGGTTACGCGATGAGAACGATTCTGAGTTCTGAGGAAACTTGTGCGAGTTCACTCTATTTAACTTTTGAATTTGATTCTAAACCACTGGATAATGTAGTTTAAGTAAGTATAATACGAGAGCTACTAGCATGTCGGTCTGGCATATAATTTAGCCTGGAATAATGTGCTCTTAAAATTTATCAGAATGATATTTTAACATTTTTGCGTAATTACGTCACTAATTGCCCACAGTTAGGAGAAGCAGCGATAGCTCAGCGGTGAGTGGTATGGACTGTCGGTTTCCTGTGGACAGTGTTAAACTTATTACTTTCTTTCTTTTTGCCCGGCTTAAGGCCAGGGCCCGCCTTCCCATTATACTTTGACGGTAGATTTGGTATTATGTGAGGCGACCCGTTGTCTGACCCCCACAACCCGCAACGAGAACCAAGTTTCGCCACTGCCTCGTCCGTTAATCAGCAGAGTGTACCACGTGCAGCTCACCTCGCTTTGGGCCTAAGATGTTGGTGACCGACTTACACTCCGTTGGTAACAACTTCTTACGCAATAATAAAATAAAATGAATAAAATAAAAACGACGAGACCAATTTGGCGATCACCGGAAGCAACGGAATCGTGTGAATCACAGGAAGCTATAACAAACGCGACTCGGTGCATTATTGATACATTCTCTGATTGAGTCAGCGACGTGGAATACTGAAGGTTGATGTGAAATCAATTGTGTCATAGATATGTCAATCTTATCTTTTGCGAAATAACGTCTTGGGAGTCTAATGGCCGTTCTTTATCTCTTGTCTTCTTCCACTTGCCCTTATCCCACTCGCAGTGACCCCACTGCGAGTGGGATAACAATAGCGGCGCAACATTTTTTTTAATACCTTTTACAGAAAGATTTGTGTTGTAGTTTTTACGACCGGCCGCCTGCCTGACGTCAACCCCGGAATAGCTGTTCTTTATAATTTTTTTTTATGTTTTGTTCAGAATCGCAATTCTCTTAAACGGCTGGACTGATGTCGATTTTTTTTTGTGTGTGTTTAAGTGGGTTCTTGGATGGTTTATGATCACAATTAGACCCTGTAGGCTTCGCTGCAATCGCGTTCTAACTATTTATTAAATGTTGCGGATGAAACCGCGCGGGACGGCTCGTATTCTATATAAATACAGATTTGCTTACTATCGATAGTGTTTTAACAGATCTTCCAAATAAAATGTGTTAAAATTTTACTACCAGTAAGCAAATCTGTCCGTAGACAGAATATAGGGCCATTAATAATATTCTATTCTATTTTTGGATTATGGCCCCATCGATTTTCGATGATTTCGCCAAAATAAAGATCAAAACGTAGACATCTTTATAGAGATGCTCAATTTGTCTAAGTTTTTATTAATATTTAATATAAAAAACACTCGGGACCCCATTTTACATAACATAATGTTTGTCTATAGCATGAATTGACTGGTCTGACTTAACACTGTCTGACAGAAAACCGACGTGATGTAGTAACTTGCGGTTGCGTTTCTTACTGTGAGTGGGATATCCGGAGGCCCACATTCCCGCCCCTAATCTCTTAAATTTTTCATTCTATTATTGTCAGCGACTCATCCATGATTCTTCTTATATTGTGGGTGTTGAATGGCGCCAGAGATCACCTACCGTCAGATGACCCACTTGCTCGTTTGCCGCCCTCTGGTATAAAAAAAACTAAAATATCAGTCGACTGAGTGAAGTTAATAGCGTACGGTGTAAAAAAGTATGAGCTGATAAAAATGCATGCTTATGTGTGTCTGCATAGACATTACCTTCTGGTGAGATAATTAAATACAAATCTAGTCAAACCAGATTTATTTTTGACACAAGTTTTTAATTTACAACTTTCAAAATTGGTGCATAAGTGCTGAAGTTTTAGTAATTCATCCGATTTTGGGTAAATTTTTACTTTACATCTTATCACACTTTCCTTTTAACCGACTTCGAAAAAGGAGAAGGTTCTCAATTCGGCACGTTTTTTTTTATTTTATTTTTATTTGGCTTTTTGTGTAGGTACAATGATTTCTCCACCAATTGTGGACAGATTTTGTTGAAAAAACATTTATTCGATAGATGCGATGTAGTCCCATTTCAATTTGGTTAAGATCTGATAATAGCGTTTTGTGTAAAAATCTCCCCAACGGATCACATCACAGTCATCGCGATTGCGTTGTATTGGAATTTACATGCTATAGCTGTACCACTAAAAAAATTAAAGTAAAATAAGTTTAAGCAAAACTTGAAAACCGATTTAAAGAAGGACACAGAAAAATCAAAAATAACAATTTCTATAGGTGATTTCTTATGTTTACGCGAATATAACACGTTGAAATAAAACTAGTTTATACGGATTTTAAATTTCTATAGGTTTTTTTGGAGTAACTCCCGGTGCAGCTGTCGGTCAAATGATTTTATAAATATGATGTCTTTATATAATAATAAAAAAAACTTCACGTGCAGGAAACTATATCAAAAAAAAGAAACTGCATTTGGGTTAGGTTAGTCACAAGAGTCACAATTTTCCTGTTTTACAGATCTTAGAATTTGACTCATTTTTATGAGACCTTGTTTTGGGAAATTTCTTTTATAATAGTGTTTGGTAATTTCCAATTATGTGCAGTGTTCTTCACTTAATAACAGGTGACTGGCTCTTTTGCTATCTCTGCTATAAAAATAAACAGGCACAATAATCTATTATCTTTTTGTATAGACCGACAAACGAGCAAGTGGGTCACTTAATGGGTGATCTCCACCGCCCATGAACGCCCACAATATCAGAACAATCATTGCCGATTTTAAGGAAAAGGATAATTAAGAGATTGTGAAGGGAAATAATAATGGGGGATTTGAGTCTTCGGATATCTCACTCACCGTACGAAACTCAGCAGCAAGGCGCTACTTTACGTCAGTCTTCTGAGAGACAGTGGTAGCAACCCGGTCGAGCCAGACCATTCATACTATAGACAATGAATTCTGGAATGAACTGCCTGCATCGGTGTTTCCCGAGGGTTATGACCTGTCCTTCTTTAAGCGAGGCTTAAAAAGAGTTTTCCTTCGACGGTAGGCAGCGGTTTCGCTGTGCTCTGGCATTGCTGAGGTCCATGGGCGGCGGTAACCACTTACCATCAGGTGGGCCGCCTGCTCATCTGCCTATCTAGGCAATTAAAAAAAAGACAAATTGTCTACAGCATGGCTTTACCACTCAAGTTATCCTGCTAATCCCACTGCTCACCAAAGATCTCCCCTTTATCTCTTCACTGAGCAGTGTCCTAAGAAAACTCTCACCAGTGTACATGAAAGGCGTCGAGGTCAGTGATTGATACAGATACCTAATTCTATACGATCATCCTTGTTTCCCGAGCTCAATAGTGTGCGGCTCTCCTAATATTTGTACAAATATACGCTGATGATGATGATGATAGATGAATATATACGCACCCACGCCTGTAATCCCCGAAGGGGTAGGCAGAGGTGTAACCAGTACACCCACGTTTCGCCGAGCGTATTCCCGTCCCTTATGTGATAGGGGGCGAGCCTATCGCCATATGAATATATAGAGATATTATATAGGTATACTAATTATGTATTTTAATAATAAGATTAGCGCCTTCTCATTTTGCAATGCCTGACAAAGGCTACTAAGTTTAAGCACATACATGTATTATCTAAGAACAAAATTGATAGTATGCATTGAACACTTGGTATGCAAATAAAGACTATGATCCCTGTTTGTGGAATGTACTAAAATAATAGTTGTTTTGTCTCGCCACGATGAAAATAGACTCGCGAGCGGTACATTATCCAGTAATGAACATGTACACACTTTAAACAAAGCAAACCGAGCCAATCCATACTAATATAAAATAAAATAAAAATAAATAGACCCAACAGTCACACACATAGTCCTGACCCCACACTAGGTTAACCTGTATCGTGGGTATCGAGAACTACGAGGGACTTGCTGTCCCACAACACCGAGACCCGAAACAAATATTTGTGGGTCACACAAACATTTGTCTCGGTGCGGGGCTTCGCAAACGGCTGCTCGCCTACTGACGCTGTCAAATGCGAAAGTAACAACATATTACTTACAACGAAATAATTGTGGTTTCTTTAATCTGACTATAAAGCATTGTTTAGAACTTTAAATGTAAAAACTACGTCACAAAAACGGTTATTAATTTATAGGTCGGGGCAATGATTCACATTGACCTACTAAGCATTTAATGTAAGCTATAAATGATTCACCTAGTGTCAATCAACTATAGGACACTAGCTCTATGCTAATGTCTTAGGCTGGGGTGATGAACCTTTTGCAACGTTTGTACAGTTCTACACAAGCATTAACGATATCTAAGCACACCCTATAGAAGCCAGTGAAATTACTGGGCATTATGGGATTTAGCATCTTATGACTCGGTGTGACGATCGCAGTCCAGTGACGTATTTCTTCTTAATTCAATGTTCTGATTGGTGTTGCTTCTGTTTATGGGGCAGGCGTGACGCTTAGCATCAGGCGAGCAACCTGTGCATCTAGTCATCCAAAGAAAATTAAAAAAAAAACAAGAATAAAAGGGAGTGAGATTTATTAAGAAGAATATAAAGGTTTTAAACATTTGTTACCGAAATACTTTGTAAAAAATAACAAATTCTTTAGAATTTGTTATTTTAATATTCCGGCCCTTAAGTGTCATAATTTATGTTACGTTATTTGTGGCACGTGCGCCAAAGGTTAACCACGTTTGACCAAAAGGCGGGAAATATGGATAATTTTGACAAGATAGACATCTGGCGCCAAAATGGCCCACCTTGGCGCCGAGTAATGAGAGCCAACATGCTCGTTAAATTACAGAACGACCGGAAAAAACACAGTGGTGCCGGAATACCGGTATTATTTTGCATATAACTGTCAAATAATTGTTGCGAATTTTTGATATTGAGGACAAATTTTAATGTACCGGTTTGGTATTATTTTATTTGCATAATGAGAGAAATAAGCAAATTTTGTTGTGTAAGTGTGGGCCACCAGCATGTTAGGCTCAAAGTCAACCTCACCTACGAGTACACGTGGTACAATCTGCTGATTAACGGACGAGGCAATGGGGAAACTTGGTTCCTGTTACGGGGTGTGGAGGTCAGACGGCGAGTCGCCCCATGTAATGCCAAATACTATGAAATCTATGGTACGAGAAAACGGACCCTGGCATTAGGCAAGGATGACGCCAGGCAGGAAGAGAGAAAGAATGAGAAAAATTTGGAAAAAGCTACACTATTAAGACTACAGTTCCTTTAGCGAGTTTGACTAGTAATATTATTTATGCGACGACGACGAATTTCAATCCTAAATATACGGACGGACAATATCATAAAATTTTAAGTATTCCACTTCGCCATTGGGCTACAGAATCTAAACATAATCAGACATACGAATTTAGAATCCAAAAACAAAATATCAGAATCAAAATCCTTCCCCATTTATGATTTTACGAACCTCCAAACATAACAAGCAAAGACGAAAAATTAAATAAAATAAATCCTTTTCACAATCACCACATCCATTTCCAAAAAGCAAAGTGCGCCATAAACGAGAAATGATTATCAAAAACCGGTCCCGTCGACGTTCCGAAAATACCCTTTATAATGTCGTTTGTAATGTAAAAAAAAATGTTTTCCACCAAAGAAAAAAACGGCCCCGCCTTTGAATTAAATCCACGTTGAATTGCGCACACAATGGCCGGATGGCGGCTTCTGGTAAACGTAGCTCGTGGCTCTTAGCACAATACGAACTTGAATATTAAAGTATAAATCACTGAGAAACGTGACCCACTTGGCTCAGATGAGAACTGTCTCAGAGAATAGTGGAAAGTGCTAGAAAAAAAGCTTAACTTATCTAAGTAGACAATCATATAGCCACTCACTGTGGCAAATAGTAACTATGAAATATTCTGTATTGATCGCGATTTAGGTAAGATTTCTCAGGATGATGAAATGAAAAAATTAAAATGAAAAATAATTTACGACAGCAAAAAAAAACCATACAGGTTAAACAATGTAAAGAAAACAATTTATAAGTATTTTGCTGACAAACATATTCTGACCATAATAGTTTCCATTAATTTCCTCACTAGGCAAGCCTGTATCGAGGAAAATTAACTGGCTGATCCAAGCTGTAACCGAACTCTAGGTATGTTACGAGTCAAAATATCATAAGCTCACGCCTACCTAGGCAGAGGTACAACTAGTATACACATGGTTCGCCGGTGGCGAGCCTATCATCAAATCGGATACAAATTTACGAGTGACGAGCATATCTAATTTAAGTGTTTTTTGAATTTTCGTTTTCTTTGTAATTTTTGCTTATTGCGAATAAATTTTTTTTTCTCTTTCTTTCTTTCAAATTCTAACCTCAGAGAAATCATGTGTAAATTTTGAATCAAAAGTTCAAATAAAAATTGTAACTCGATCGCGAATTTGAACCCAGAACTTCATCGGTTCTCAGCATAAGTACGCTGAAGCGACAAGACGACGTACTACGCCTGTATTCCTCGAAGCTGTAGGTAGAGGTGTAACCAATACACCCACATTTCGCCGGACTTCCCGTCGTTCCATAATGTGATAGAGGGCCAAGCCTATCGCCATACCGAGGACAATTCCAGACTCCGGGTTGATAATAAGGATTTCATGATATAAAACCCCAATATCACTTTTACCTGACCCCGGGATCGACCTCAGCACAGCAGTCGTATGTACCGCGTACGCATTATAACTGCGCCACAGAGATAGCCACGAGTAAAAATAAACATTGAAATACCGGCAATAAATATGAGGCCCGATCTTTAAGTTATTTACTTGAAAAACATAATTAGCGTCTGGTACAATTCGTCGATAATATAATTATATTATCTCAGAAGGCGACCGGCCATCTATTAACCACCAAAACCCTGACATTTACCACTTATTTGGCAACGGCTTGGAATACAATCGTACAAAAATAATTACTATTTAATGTCTTCCGAAAAGAGCAATTGAAAATAAATTACGAATTTTATTCAGAAATGCGAATGGTATTCTTGTTTTATTTTTAATTGGTTTATGACTTGTGTGGTTTCCTTTAGTCATCATTGGCTTCACACCCGTATTCAAGTTAAAGTTTTAAAGTGGTAGAGCCACGCTGTAGGCAGTTTTGCCTACAGCATGAATGGGTCGGCTCGACCGGGAACTAGAAGCTTGCATATGCATTTCGTACAGTGAGTGAGATATCCGGAGTTCCAAATATTTATATAATTCCTTCCCCTACCCAAACCATTAATTATCCCATTCCTTTAGGTTCGGCAACGCGTCCATTATTATTCTAGTATTGCGGGCGTCTATGAAATCATTTACCATCAGATGACCCACTTGCTCGATTGCCAGCCTAAGCTATAAAAAATAAGTACTTCTAATGTTACAACATACAGGTACAGGTCTAAATTTATCATCATATGGTTGTATTTCTGAAAAAATAGACGAAGATTGCCGAATCGCATATAACAGTAGTACTGTACCCGATTATGACAAGCGAATGTGTTATGTCCGCACGGTTGATGGATGACGCTCATCAATCAAGCAAAGGAGAATCAGATTCTGCTGATTGCTTCCGTACCATAATGTCTTTTTTGTGTTGTTACTTGTGGACACTTGTAAATGATGAAATTACATGGTAGTGTGAAAAAGCGATAAACAACACCGACATGTATGGTAATGAGATGTGGGGGATCGTGTACTTGAGGTAAATGCTGGTGGCCCATCTGGTAAAATACTCGAAATTGGAAAGTTATTAATGATGGTGTCAAAAATGCTGTACAATGTTACCGAGTCGTTTTATTAACCGGAGAAAAAACGGAGGAAGTGCTCGATTCGACGCTTTTTTTAATCACGCATATAATGTGGAACCATTTGGATTTTTTTGATCCCATTTAAATTTCAAGAAGAAATTCCATCCCTAAGTCCTAAGTGACGCCGTGTCAATACTATTTAAATTTATGAGACTCCATTCGACGGCATCGTCACTGTCACTGGTGTCAAGCTGTTCAGTATGGTGTTGACAAACAACAACATCACCGACACTAGCTAGCAACGCTTGACACATAGGAAGTTAACAGTTTCAACATTAGTCATTAGTTATTACCATTCAATTATCCGGCAGGTTTGTTTTATGAGCGTCATAAAAAGCTCCAATACTCTATCTATCTAACAGAAGCGTGTCCCAGTTCGCGAATTACTAATGATACTGATACGAGAGTACGTAAACATTGTGAAAACAACGCAACGCGTTGCCGACGCGATCGCAGCACCACGCAACGGTTGTGAAACACGCGTAAACATGGGACTAGGTCGATGGAATAGGGATGTTGGTTGTTGCTGGCTTGATAGCATTTATGTATTTTAGGTTTAAATGTTTGGCTCTGATGATCTGCAGTTACTTTTGAATATGGGTCCTAAAAAAATATATTTTGCGTATCTAGTGGTAGTGTGCATGTTGATGCAAATAAATATGATTTATTGGCTGTTTTCACGTCATATTTAAGTGTAGGTTCAAGAAGAGTCCGAGATGGATTGACGCAAAATAAGTCTAAACTTTACGTCATTTAATACCGGCGACACGTAGTTAGGATAAGTTAATGAATATGAATAATTATATGTCCATAAGGACAGAGCCATAATTTAAAAAATAATAATAATAATAATGAATAATTATAAAACTTGTTCTTTAGATCCCTATGGTTCACAGCAACATCTCTAACAATCTGATCGCGGATTAGCAAACACAACGCCAACGAGTGAGAATGTAGCTCAGTTTATTTTAGCAACCGTAAATAATGAGCGATGAGATGCGAAGGGCGTTGGATCGGGAGCAACGATATTTAGGCAAGATTAATAACTAATAGCACGTAACAACATCGTATATACAACACACATCAACGTAGTAGAAATAAAAACAGTCGGAGAAATCAATGTTGACTCAAAGACGTGTTAATTGATGTACCGTTTGTTGATCGTTTGTTTTGCTAAGAAACGTATAAAATCTGACGGAATTTATATTGATAAATATCGGATGTTCGGATGAGGAAAATACATTTACTAGTGTGTATACTAGTACCGAGCAAGGAAAATTAGATCCTAAATTCATTGTTGTAGCTTGCTTAACAGAATAATCTCCAAGATGACTAGCTGATATTTAGAAATCTGGTATTTCAAAAACTAAACATAATGCATAAACATTTACAATAAACGAAACATTTTTGGTACATATTCTCGATAATGCGACATCACAAAAAGCGATTCATACTGACATTGAAGCGCGCTTCACTCCGATTTTCTCTAACGAAATCCCCCTGAAGTGCTCTACAAACAAGTGGATCGCAGTGAACCAAAATAGTGATATTTTCACAATAGACGTTCCCTTTGTGTCCACTGTCCAGTGTGCAAGTGATTTAAGGGGAAGTTCGCATTGTCTTGTTTCTATGGAGGCAGTACTAGTTTTGCTACTCTTAGTTCATTTTGTCACTAATATTTTAGTGTTTGAGGTTATTGGTTTCTGGTGGCTTCTACAACTGTAAGACACGTTATGCTAGAGCTAAATTAGAACCAATATTATTATGTAATAATATGTCCAACCAGAGCATCAAAAAAGTAGGTATGAATATACTTTGTGCATTGGCCGTATTTTATGCGAGAACCCATCTGTGTAGATATACATATATACAACTTTGTCAAGTATTTTCTGAGCAAGGATTTTTATGTTGTAGTTTAAAGGATTTTGAAGTTAATGAAATAACGGGGCATCTATCTCTTACTTTCTTTATTTATATACCTGATGTGTTGTTTGAAATCAAGTTCTGGGTGCACTGCAACTATTTATGGACTAGCGTGGCGCTTACCATCACGCGAACGACTAAATCCTCGTCATTCAGCCAAAAAAGGATTGAGCATTTTTTGTGTGTCCGATTAATAACTGTGAATTAAAGATATTAATAAAATTTGGTTGAACTCCTCTTTTGATCTGCACAAACAAATGCTGCGGCGAAGATCATTAACGTCAAAACGAACGTACAATTTATTCTGTAGTGTGATGAGCAGATAATTTATTACTACATCAGAGACGGTTTTAAGAGTTGGAAATGTATTATGGGACAACTGCCCTAACCTAGTGTTGGTTCAATTCCGGATTTGAGACTATAGTAGAGGAAATCAAGTCGTGCATTTTCTTCATTGTTCTTGAGAACGTGTTAGTGCTGTTGATCATAATTACTCACAAGTAAAGGAAGTCATTAATCCAAGTTTAAAACAAGTTATCGAATTAGTCGATAGAAAAATCCGTTAATTTGGCTACTGGGTATACAAAATCATTAAATTGATTTATCTTACCAACATTCACTAGGGAAATGATAAACTGCCAACATTTCATAAGCCTTTTTTCTAATATGTAGAGTATTGCTATTGAATACCGGTCGTTTTATGGCTTAACCAGATGAGTTGAAAAACAGATGTTTGCAACTTAATATATGTTAATTGGCCATCAAAGGCAGACACGCTAATGACCCACCGGATAGTAAGAAAAAAATGCGCAGATTGTGAGGCCAAAGGGAGCAGGGAAGTGTGACTGCAGACGTTACGGTATCAGCAGGCTCACCCGTGGTTTCTGTTCACGGTACCGAGACGCCTCAGAGTGGCGTCACCTGCGCTGTTGAGATTCCTATAATAGCGTCACCTACTCTCGCTGGCCAATGGTGTCTGAGTAAAATGATAGATTACAAGAAATATTTATAGTACTTTAGACTACTTTGGACATGCAAGTGAAGCATGCGCTGAAGAAACACCGAGAAGGGTAGTTGGTTCCAGTCTGAAAGTGGGAGAAATTACCTCTGGAAATGCACTGTAGTGGTAACTGGAGGTACTTTGTTCCAAGTACAATAAAGTAATTATAAATTTAAATTAATTAGTCACAAATTGTTACCAATTTACCTATTTATTTAATTGACATGAGAAATATCTCCATAATTAGCATCTACAAACGACCAGAATTATTTGTATTGAATACGAGTCTGACATAACTCTGGTTCATAAGAGGCAAGGCCCGTGCGGAAACCTTTGTAAACAATTTCAATAGCCTTTGACCGTTGGACATCCGAAGCCACACTTCACACACACAAAACGGATATCGAATAAGCTTTGTATAGGTAACTTATAAATAAATTCGGAACATTCTCGTATTTTATGGATTCACGGATCTGTGCAGACAATGATTGTTTTTTGGGAGTGCATGAATGGTAGATAATGAGGATATGAGATCCTGACTTGATTTGAGGTTCAAGACTGCCTTCGAATCCTTCTCCGTCGGCGTCCCAAACATGTTTTGGCAGATTGGCAACGACTCCATCACAGTCGCTATCGAAGCAGCACTTTCCTAAGCAGCCAACTCCAGCCCAACCCGAATCGCAATAATAATACGCGACCCCGACATAGGACATGCTTGCGAGTCCAAAGAGCTCCCACAACTGGCCCTCGGCATAATGATGTGCAGAGGCGGCCCGAAACTGTACTACCCCTCGTATGCGAGAGGCTATCTGGGTAGGAATTATAGATGTGTCATTGCTCTGTACTAGTTGTAATGCCATTAAAGCCAATGGAATTAATGGGCATTATGAGACTTAACATCTATGTCTCGGGATGACGAGCGCAGTACAGTGCCATGTAGAAGTTTGTAATTCAAAGTTCTGAGTGGTGTGCGCTTTCTATCAGGCAAGCAGTCTGCTCGTCTTGTCGTTCAGGCTAGTAATAAAGACTATGTATTTCTAATACATATTTTCTTTCTGTCTGGCGTTATCCTAGTTCAATGCCAGGATCCGCCTTCCCATCATGATTTGACGGTGGATTTGATATTAAGTGGGGCGACCCGCCGTCTGACCCCCACAACCCACAACGGAAACCAAGTTTCACCATTGCCACGACTGTTAATCAGCAGAGTGTACCACCGCCGGTGATATTGGTTGCCTACTCACACTCCATTTGAACACTTACATTCCAGTACATATGGCGTATAAGTCATGACCACAACTACATTAATCACATAAATATTAAGACAGTATTCGATGCATGAAAGGAAAGCAGGGATAAACATTCCCGCAATAAAAGAAACAGTACAAAATATAAAGGATGTAAGTCGGAAACGCAAAAAATACCTGTTTTCTACGTATATTTCGATCTCGGTTAGTGCAAAAACTAATAACGGTACGTGTGAAGGAAAAGCGGCTCTCGGTTAATGGATTGAGCTTGAGAAAACATTGCATTTAACTTTATACGCTGTTTCCTTAATTGTTATACATTAACCTCTAGTACCTAGATGTATTGTGCGGCTGCAAATGGAGATTTTCTAGCTTTCTCTCTATTTTTCTTACTGGTGTAGTAGCAGATTGCTTGGGCTAAGAAACCGTGAGGTCCTGGATTCGAATCCCAGATTGATCAATCACAATTTGTGTTTGAGTTATCGATTTGAATAAATTGCCCGGGATTGCAATCTGTGCCTGGTATGGCAATTTGTGCCTGGTACGGCGGTAGGCCCATATCATATCTAAGGACGAAAATAAGTTAGGTGAACGGGTGCAAACGATACAGACGTAAGCTTATTTATGTAAACCAAATAGTAGACGAAATCTTAAGGTGCGTCCACACTTCCATGACATTTCGTCGCACCAAAGCGTGGCTGTCACACGTACTTGTTACACTAATTTGGGTGCGTGTCGTAACATGCAGTGTCATTTTGCCGTGACTTAAAACAAATAATGAAAAAACCTGTCATGTCGCGTTGAAATGTTATAGGTCCACAGTTGTGAGTTACAGTCACGCCTTTCGGCAAAAATGTTGCCAACCCTCCAAATCCATAACACAGCATCATAAAACTATCTAAGTAATAAATATATGTAGTATTATGAAGATATTGTTATAGGATCGTTATTACGACCCATTCGGTTAATATTCAGGCTTTATTAGGAAGCTATCGTAAAGAATACTTGAGATGCAATCACAGTTGAGAAATAGGTTTTTTTATAGAAGCCGTTAAACGAGCAAGTGGGTCTTCAGGTATTGTGGGTGTACATGGGCGGTGGAGATCACTTGCTCAGGTGACCCACTTGCTCGTTTGCCGGCCTATGCCATAGACAGCCTCCGTGGCGCAGCGGGTGAGTAGCCGGTTGCGAAGCGTGAGGCCGTGGGTTCGATTCCCGCTCCTAGACAAATGTTTGTCTGATTCACAAATATTTGTCTCTGGTCTGGGTGTTGTGGGACCGCAAGTCCCTCGTAGTTCCTGATACCTACGATACAGGTTTACCTAGTGTGGGGTCAGGGCTATGTGTGTGACTGTTGGGTGTATTATTATTAAAAGAGAAAAAAATACACATACTATTAGTAAGTCCTCTCATCATCTGTCGTCCCTATTTCAGTGTATGACGTGTCAAGTGTCGAAACCCTAACTGGCTGGTTGGCTCTCGTCCAAAGGACGCAGCGCCGCGCCGGTGGCCGATGATTAAGCAAGGGAATTCCTACCCGATGTCATTGCCCATTGCATTAAGACAAATACTTCCGTAATAACTAACTCATTGTTTAAAATTCTTTGTGCTTTGATGGTTTTCGTGATGTCTATGTTGGTTTTTTTTTAACAATGACATCTTTATACGAACTACGGAATAGTAGGGTCCTTAGCAATAAATAAATTTAATTAATCATTATTTTCACAAAGTGTAAGTGGACCATCTTAGGCCGAAAGTTAGCCTCACCTGCACGTGGTACAGTCCGCTGATTAACAGACGAGGCAATGACGAAACTTGGTCACCATTGCGGATTGTGGGGGTTAGACCGCAGATCGCTCCACATAATACCAAATCCACTGTCAAATCATGATGGGGGAAGACGGACCTTGGTATTAAGCCGGGATAACGCCAGTCAGAAAAAAGAAAAGAATCATTATTTTCACACATCACTGTCGCTTTCTTCTTAATAGTTCGTTTAGAAATAATAAATGCGCCGAATTGAGAACCACATCCTTTTTTAAAGTCGATTAAAAAGCGCGACCGAGACACCTTTATGTGGCAACATTTACTTGGAAATACGCTCTCACGCCTGTAATCCTCGAAGGGGTAGGCAGAGGTGTAACCAGCCAACGTTTCGCCTATATTATTTCCGTCCCATGATGTGATGTGCGAGTCTATTGCCATACCGGGCACAATTCCAGACTCCGGGCTGATAGTGAGCATTACGAAATAGAAGAACCCAATATCACTTTTACCCGACCCGGGAATCGAACCGGAGACGAATCACAACTGCGCCACCGATACATTACATTGTAAAAGCGTTCAGTCCTATTACATTAATACAAACGTCTCAACTGTGGGAAACAGCTCGGCCATTTATCAAAATTTAATATGTAAACCAATTTTCCCTTAATAAGGATGCGGCGACGTATCCCAAATATTTCTCAATTTACGAACGAGTCGCACGATCGTAAATCTTAACTTGATAATTCAATTGTGAAGTTACAGCCTCCGTGACGTAGTTGGCAAGTAGCCGGCTACGAAGCGAGAGGCCGTGGGTTCAATTCCCACACCGAGACAAACGTTTGTGTGATCCACAAATATTTGTTTCGGGTCTGGGTATTGCGAGACCGAAAGTCTCTCGTAGTCCTTGGTACCCACGCCACAAGATAATCATGCTGGGGTCATGTGGGGTCAGGGCTATGTGTGACTGTTGGGTGTTATTTATTACAGAAAAAGCTATTAATAAAACCCATTAAATATAACTATTAACAAATATACACGCCATATAGCGTGATATAACACCCAAAAAGTGACAAACAAACTTAACCCCGAAATAGTAGTAGCAGTTAATTAACTAATGGGAACAGGCGGGCCCTAGTAATCGGACGCTAAATGGAAGAGTTTAATCACACTATTACGACCTTTTAGTTGTTTTATACTACATACATAACTTTACGCCTATATCCCCGAGGGGATAGGTAGAGTTGCAACTAGTGTACCAAGGAGACGCCGGAGTAACGAGGACTGACCCGGCGTCCACACCTACTGAAATGTGAGGGGTGAGGGAATTCATAAATCCTCTTAGATCGATGGACTGCTTATGCCGTATGTCGCAGGGTCGTTTCCGGTAGCAAACGGAGATACTGCCTAGGTATTCCGGGACTGTTCTTTAGTCGTCGAAGAAGGCCACCGCAGGGTTTTAGTCGTTACGCCAGTGCAGGATATTTTCACGGTAAGCAGCGGCTTGGCTGTGCCCCTGGCATTGCTGATGTCTATGGGCGACGGTAACCACTTACCATCAGGTGGGCCATCTGCTCGTCTTACTTCGTATACCAATAAAAAAAAAAGGATGATGGCCGGTCCCGCCGGGTCGTCGCGGGATTTTAAAGTAATTTTCCCGAGAGAGAAAAAATTGTTGGACGAGCTTATTTCAGTCCCATGATGATCCCATTTTTTTGTGTGATTTTCACTGCTCATGAACGTTCACAATACCCGAAGAATCATTGACGCGTTGTCGACTACGGGATTAGCATGGGGAGGGGGATTTGGGCCTAAGGAAATGTCACTCACCGTACGAAACGCAACAGCAAGCTGTTACATTACGTCGGTTTTCTGTGAGATAGTGGTAACAAGCGCGATCACTGTCGACAAAATTGTCTACAGCGTAACTACCACTTACAAAATATGTTTCAGATTTGACGTTATGTTTAAGTGTTGATATTAATTTATCCTACTTCCTACTACTATACAAATATGAAAGTTTGGATGTTTGTGAGTTTGTGCATATGTTTGTTAGTCAATCACGCCTTAAGCACTATTGTGTTTGATTTTAAGGGCATTAAAGCAAGTGAAATTACTCGTCATTATGAGACTTAACATGTCTCGGGGTGACGAACGCAGTAGAGTGCCATGCAGTGTTTTGTAATTCAAAGTTCTGTGTGGTGTTGCTTCTAATATTTATGGACAGGCGTGGCGCTCAACATCAGGCGAGCGACCTGCTCGTTACGTCATCCGGGCTAATAAAAACATCCTATAAGACCGTAAGCAAGCTTGTAAAAGTTTACGACCCTCTTAAAATAAAGGTACGTGAGACAAAATACGAAATGTACATACAGGGCAGTCAATCAGGCACAGGACAACCATTCAAAAGCCGGTATTTAAAGTAATTAAGATAACATATGAAGATTGCGTTTCCATTGCGGACCGTGCCACACATCGACTTCTGCGAAACCACGTGCGAGATATGCTGTTATATGAAATTCATCGCAGCGAAATTATCATCACCGTATCACTAGCCAGTAGCCATTGACAACTGGTATCGTATGCAAAGACCTTAATGTATACTACTAGACGGGCTGTTTAGAAGTAAAGCCGTGTCACATGACGCGGGAGTTTGACAACTCACAAACAGGGAGACAACTTTCATGATGGTAGAGTCACGCTGTAGACACTTTTGTCTACAGCATGTATGAGCCGGCTCGTCCGGGTCATTACCACTGTCTCACAGAAAACCGGCGTACAGTAGCAGGTTGCTGCTGCGTTTCGTACGGTGAGTGAGATATCCGGAGGCCCAAACCACCTCCCCTTCCCAATCCCTTAATTATCCCTTTCCTTTAAGGTAGGCAACGCACCCATGATTCTTTTGGTATTGTGGGCATATATGGGCGGTGAAGATTACTTACTATCTGGTGACCCACGTGCTCGTTTTCCTGGCCTATGCCATAAAAAAAAGGATCGCGATAGGGGTTCTAGTTGACGATAAGCGATATGGTAATATTGAGTTACGATCAATTGACCGCAACTTAGTGGTACAATTTCTATGTACCGCGCAGCTTGTCCAGTAGTATACATTAAAGTCTTTGCAAACGATACCGGTTGTCAGTAGCTAGTGATGCACTGTGATTTCGCTAAGATAATTTTATCCTACTGCGTCAAATGGAGGGTTTGTTATAGGTCTTGTAAACAACTTTAATCTCGGCAGAGTTGCGACGGGTCTTTTTTAAAAATCAATATAAGGTGGTACGTCTCTCGTATTCGAGAGGTTGTCTAGGTTGGCACCACCCCTTTGTCTATTTCTGCCGCCAAGCCGTCTAAGCATTGCTTTCGATTTGAAACACATTGAAGCTACTAATTAATGAATGATGAATTACTGGTCATTATGAGACTTAACATCTTATGTCTTGAGGTGACGAGCGCAGTCCAGTGCCATGCAGTGGTTTATAATTTCAATGTTCTGTGTGGCGTTGCTTCTGTTTATGGGCAGGCGTGGCGCTTACCATCAGTCGAGCGACCTGCTTGACTATCCCTCAACCATTCAAAAAGTTACTACCAAGAACTTTCAAAAATATCTTACTCGTTAATTATATTAACTAGTTAATATAAAATTGTGTTAAATTAATAATGGTTGATATTCGACCTCTCTAGACTTAAACTCATTATTCTAACCATAACGTCAGCTGCAAGATTTGTCAGATTTGCCTCGGTTTGCAAGGATCATCCGGGCCTGCCAAAGTTTTGTCCGCGTATAAATATATCAAAGATTAGCTAAATTGGATTGTTTCGAATACCTATTAATACCTTAATTTAGAGGAATTAACACTCCAGCTGAGAATATAAAACAGAATTGACAAACTGATTGAGTCAACCATTCCAGTTTTAAAACGGCAGTGTCACAAGTTCAGTTCCCGTAAACACAGTTCATACAAAACCAACTAGCCACTAATTACATGCGATTAACACTTCACCGTTCGTATGATTGATATTGATTTTTTTTGTTTTGGACATCTGGCCGGCCTCCCTGCCGGAAGGCTCGAAGTATTGCCGTACATACAAACATATTAATTAATCAACATCTGATTATTATGCATTGTTCCTGCCTGACACGTATTAAAGCGAAAGGTGTATGATTAACAGAAAGGACGACCGCCGGTGTGCGAGTAAATGTTTATAAGTAGTGGTCAATGAGTCATATCTCAATATGAGAGCTATTAAATAAGATAAAAGCTGCCTCAGTGGCGCGTTTGTAATGCGTACGCATTACGTGCTGAGGTCTCGGGTACGGCTACTTTACGCCGGTTTCCTGCGAGACAGTGGTAACCACCCGGACGAGCCGACCCATACATGCTGAAGACAAAACTGTCTACACCGTGTATACAGCGTGTCTCTACCACTAAAATCAAGTACTCTGTCACTAGACCAATGGTGCGATAAATGACAGGTCGTAAGATAATAATAATAATAATAGCCCTGTATTATATACGTCCCACTGCTGGGCACGGGTCTCCTCTACTGAATGAGAGGGGTTAGGCCTAAGTCCACCACGCTGGCCTAATGCGGCTTGGCAGACTTTACATACCTTCGAAATTCTTATGAAGAACTTCTCAGGTATGCAGGTTTCCTCATGATGTATCCTTCACCGTTAAAGGAAGTGATAATTAACAATGAATACACAAATAACTAAGAAAAGTCAGAGGTGTATGCACTTGGGGCTGGTTTCGAACCTGCGACTTTCGTCTCGACAGTCCATACCACTCCCTGCTGAGCTATCACTGCTTCACTTAAATAATAATTTTACCACACTATTTCACGCTTTACCAACCCGGATAAGGTTAAGAGAATGATTAATGAATTCATATCAACTTATCATGTTTTTATACAAATTCGCTGAGGTAGCCACAATAAAAGTAGCATTCTTTAGCTCGGGAGCAACCTGTTTGTTTATCACTGAATCAAGCCTTATATGTAGCTAGATCAATTTTGTACAACCTTGGAAATTATTGTGGAATGGACCTGCGTGAGAACTGGTGGAGACATGTTAATATAATTTTTTTGGCCTTTTATTTATATTTTTAGCTTGAGTGACGAGTCGAGCAGGTTGCTCGCCTGATGGTAAGCGCCACGCCTGCCCATACACAGAAACAATGCCACACAGAACTTTGAATTACAAAGCACTGCATGACACTGGACTGCGCTGAGACATAAGTTGTTAAGTCTCATAATGCCTAGTAATTTTACTGGCTTGAATGTCCTTCAAACCGGAACACAACATTGCTTACACACAGTTACTTGGCGGTAGAAATAGATAGAGCGGTGGTACCAACAAACCGATACAGCATCTATGCTAGTAGTTGCAAAATCGCCGATCGCCGATGGTAAAAGTATCATATTTGCTATAGCCGGTCGAGCCGGCCAATTCATGCTTTTTTATGGTATAGGCCGGCAAACGAGCAAGTGGGTCACCTGAGCCATGTACACCCACAATACCAAAAGAATCATGGGTGCGTTGCCGACCTTAAAGGAAAGGGATATTTAAGGAATTTGGAAGGGGAGGGGGTTTGGGCCTCCGGGTATCTCACTCACCGTACGAAACGCAGCAGCAAGCTGCTACTTTACGTCGGTTTTCTGTGAGACAGTGGTAATGACCCGGACGAGTCGGCCCATACATGCTGTAGACAAGTGTCTACAGCGTGGCTCTACCACTCATGTAGACAGAACTGTTCACGTCGTTGATATTAATTGCAACATCAACTGCAATCAATGATATGCACCAAAACTGGCATGAAACGTATTGACGTTAGATGTCAGTTTTGACGCACTATACAGAAGAGATGAATAACACTTATTTGTAGAAATTATCTGCGGCCACACTTGTTATATAACTGTATTTATATATTTTACGGACATGTTTTAAATTAGATTTAGGTCTGATACGAAAAAAAATATATAAATTTACATAGAACGAATTCTAATATCAACGACGATGTTATAAAAATACATATTCGGCCGCTTATCACATCATGCAACGGAAATAAGCTCGGCGAAATGGGTGTACTGGTTACACCTTTACCCACCTCTTCGGGGATTATAGGCGTGGTGAGTGCGTATGTAGGTATGTACATACTCTAATTCCATTCATATTTGGCAGCATATATGGAAGTAGCCAACATTGTTTGTACTTTCTCTAGGTAGCGCATCGCGAAGTGCCTGAGAGACGAACTCTATCAAAACTCAATTCAAAACTACCATGAATGCAAAACAAAACATCCCTAATCTAGTCTGGAGTCTAGACTAAACAAGCCAGTTGAAACATGACACAGGCGAGGCTAACTTTAAATGTATAGTCACGGTGAGTCAGCGAGGATTCCTCACACGGCGCCACGGTGCCCGTCATGTGCGTACACGCACAAATATCAACTGGATCTTTGATATTTTTTTGTTAACGAATTTATGGGTGAAGGTTGAAAGAGTGTACAGTACAGTTCCTTATTTTTGAAGTGAAAACTTCTTCAGGCGCGTTGAGCACATTTTGGGTGAACAAAAATAATGGAACTCGCGTCATCTTCACCGAACGCTTTCCATGAGCTATATGTATACTGTGTATATATGTACATAGATATACTTTGGTCATAAACAGTTCTTTATAAACCAAAAATAATTCAAAAATAATAATCTAATAGCTCGACGATATAATTCACAAATTACTTAGTTTTCACTTCTATCGGCAGTCCCCAAAGACTGTCCCGCATGTTTTTTTTAGCAAGAGTAAGTGGCTCACCTCATGGTAAGTGGTCACCACCGTCCCATAAACATACAAAATACCTGAAGAATCATGGCCGCGTTGCCGACTTTAAGGAAAGAGATGATTAAAGGATTGGGAATGGGAAGTGGATTTGGGCGAGATTATAGTATTGATTTATTTAAATATTTCATAAAATTTAAACATGGATAAAGAAGGTCAATAAAATAAGGACGCATGTGCAATATTTTGTGTAATGTAATGTATTCAAAAAAATAATCATGAAGTCAATATTTACGTTCTACTTTATGTCACAATTTAATACTAAAAGCTCAAAATACATTAATTTCAGATTGTACTATAAATAATACAGTATACATACGCACTCACGCCAGTAATCCCCGAAGGGGTAGGCAGAAGTGTAAGCAGTACACCCACATTTCGCTACATTTATTAATTTATTCCTCTCATCACAAAAGATACTTAAAAGCTACTGTAATATACATTGAACTCAAAGATCAGAGGGCCAATTCTGCTATTTTAACTGACACTGCGAATGAATTTTAACCGAACTGAGATTACATTTTGAATTAATTAAAAATATGGCATTCTGCTCCTTTAAAAATTCGATATCATCTCAGTTAAATCGCATTTAAACTGTCAATTCAATCAACTTTCAATGTCTTTCTTTTGTTGAAATTATGGCTTCGCATTATTATGCATTTCGCCAATGACAAGTATTTTACCGAATTTTACGTATCAGCTGCCATAGACTAAATTCTAGAAATAAAAAATGACCTAAGCGACAAAATCAATGTTACCAACTCACAATATGACTAATATTAGTGATTAAAAAATTACGTAACTGGAGGTTATGATTTTTTAATTAATTGATTTGACTAATTCCATGTATTTTATTTATTTAATTAATTTATCTATTCCATGGCATAACTGAAGGAAAACGGCACAACAGCACCACTCAGGCAGTCCTTTCCGGAAATAACCACAACCAAATCGCGATTATTTTATTGAAATTTGAAATTCTACCGAATTGCGGTTTTTTTATTTTGCAACACGGCTGAGGACATATTTATACTAAATAAAAATTGTGCGAGAGTTTTGGCGGGAATTTTGACAGTGCGATTGCTCTCATAATTTAATCTACACTAATATTCTAGAGAGGAAAGATTTTTTTGTATTTTTTTATGTAACAAATAAACTTAAAAACTACAGGGCCGATTTCAAAAATAATTTGGCCGTTAGAAAGCTACATTATCACTGAGTAACATAGGCTGTAAACTCATTTCTAATACTTTACTGAAATAACGAGCACACAAAGTCGAACAATTTTGACTACTTTTAGTTGCTTGCAGTAAAAGAGAATAAAGTTAACTGAATTTATCTCACAGCCACTTCACCTCAGTGTTGCCAAGTCAGATTTTTGAAAATACCGTGTTGTCCACATTAAAATACGGTATTTGCGTCAAAAATACAGTGCTCGAAAAAATACAGTGTATTTTACAGTGCAATAAAATGTCATACAAGAAGGAAGTAATTAAATTATTAAGTAAAATATAAATTTATTTTAAACTTTATATCCTAAACTAACTTAACATTTTATTTGTATATATCGATCGCTGCAGAAATGGATGGCTGCGATAATGATGATATCGGTTTAGTTTTTTTAATGTGTTTAATCAAAGAGTTTTATGTATACTACTAGACAAGCTGCGCGGTACATAGAAATTGTAGTATAATAAATTAATTAAATTGTAGTATAGTAAATTAGTTGTATTACTAAGTTGCAGTCAATTTACCGTAACTCAATATTATCATCTCGCTTACTCTCAACTAGAACCCCTATTGCGCTCCCAGTTTGTGAACTGTCAAACTCCCGCGTTATGTGACGCAGTTTTACTTCTAAATAACCTGTCTAGTAGTATACAATAATAATACGAAATTTTGACTGTAAAAAATACTGTGTCCCCATATACGGTATTTATAAAAATACGGTGTCCAGTAGATGGCATGAAAATACGGCAGATCTGCTGTAATTACAGTGCACTTGGCAACACTGCTTCACCTTCAGTCACATTTCGTTCTCAATTAATATTTTGACGTTTGTCTATAGACGAAATGCATTTTTTAAAGTTAAGTGTCTCACAATGGACACTGGCGAAATCACCGATCTACGGTGGAGCCAAACACAATTAAAAGAAGAAGAAGATAGTTAAGTGTCAAAATTGTTAAGAGAATGCTGTTTTGGTTCAGTCAACTTGTATTCTACTTTCGATATCATTGCGATCTAAGTTCTTGAATATTGGTTTAACAGAACACCATTTGCAACTTTCTTGTCGCTGAGATTAGATCGGAATGATATTTTGAACATTTAAAATTACGAGAATTGGCCCTCAGATCATAATTCCGAAGACACCCGAGCGACGATTGCCGAATCATATTCTCAGTAGTAAAGTAATGCATTATAAGAACTGTGAATCGAGCTAGTAGAATTATAGTGTAATAAAACTAACCTGGCCTGAATTTCTGTATCGCGGGAAGTAGAACAGTGTATGTGTTTTGGGATCAAGTCAGACATTACGTCCAATAAAAAGACTTTCAAGAATTTTTTATACACTCTTAGTTCGAATGCAATATGTAACAATTAATCTTATTTCTGTAAAACAGAAACCTATTCTACTGCCATTATAAATTTGAATACATACGCACTCACGCCTGTAACCCCCGAAGGGGTAGGCAGAGGTGTAACCAGTACACCCACATTTCGCAGAGCGTATATTCGTCCCACGATGTGATAGGGGGCGAGCCTGTCGTCATACCGGGCACAAACTCCAGACTCCGGGCTGATATCAGTATCAATGCTCAGGCATTTCGTAATAGAAAAACCCAATACCACTTTACCCGACCCGGGGATCGAACCTGAGACCTCAGCGTTAGCCTTAATCGTAACGCGTAAGCATTACAACTGTCCCACCGATGCAGTATAAATGTGAAAGTTTGGCTATCTCCGGGGTTATATTATTACATATATAATTATACAATAAATTATGTATATGCGTCTCCGTGTAGCAGCGGGCGAGTAGCCGGCTGCGAAGCGAGAGGCCGTGGGTGCGATTCCCACACTGAAAGAAATGTATGTGTAATCCGCAAAAAATGTTTCGGGCTGGGTGCTGTGGGACCGCAAGTCCCTCGCAGTTCCTGATACCCGCGATACAGGTTAACCTAGTGTGGGGTCAGGAGGCCAATTCTCGTAATTTTAAACGTTCAAAATATCATTCCGATCTAGTCTCAGCGTCAAGAAAGTTGCAAATGGCATTCTCTTAAACGAATAATCAACGTCAAATGCACTTAGCAGTAGCATTATACCGTTTTGGTTTCAGTCAACTTTTATTTTACATTCAATCTCATTACGATCTATTTTCACATTTGACGTTGATTATTGGTTTAAAAGAATGCCATTTACAACTTTCTTGACGCTGAGACTAGATCGGAATGATATTATGAACATTTAAAATTACGAGAATTGGCCTGCAGGACTATGTGTGTGACTGTTAGGTGTATTATTTATTTATATAATATCTAGTTGCTAAATTAGTTTACTCTTCTTTGAGAGAGAATTTGAACGATTCGATGATAGGATATAACATCCATATTAATTCCATTAGTTGGAAAAACAATTACTTTCTTCGTTCGTATTAATATAGACATGCTAGAAAGTCTAGACCTATTTGGATATCACTTTCACTATTAGACTACTTTAAAAGGGTACCTAGGGCATACCTAGCAGTCAGTTGCTTTAAAGGATTTATTACTTTTTACACAACGCACATATATTTTTGTCGTATATAGGAAAGCCGTGCTGTAGTACCTACATAGTACTAGATAATACTATTAGATATTCTGTGGCTGTATGTCACTTTATCCTGAACTGCATTTTTTTTTATTAGCTTCACATTTTTCACGACTTTGGACACGCATATCTCACAAACTAAGGATTTATATTAAAAAAATATTTAGCAACCTCTATCATCACGTAAGACCTAGGGGTGGTAGTCCTAAACGGTGTCAAATTCCCGAAAACCTGAAAATCCCCATAAGCGCTGCACTCCACCAGGCGACGGAGCGAAACCGATGGAGACAGCTTGTTGACCGATTGAGTATGAGTTACGATCCTCAGCAGTGAGAAAACGACTAAGAAGAGAAGAGAGATCATCATATATGGAGAGCAACCCCGAAATAGATTTATTTTCAATTTTGCAAAAGGTATGCCGTTTGTTTAACGATTTATAGAATATACCTACCATACAAATTTAATTTATAGGTGCTGATAGTATCCGAGTAAAATGACTGTTACATACACGATGAAATTATTATGGTTTACGTTTTAGCCATTTGACTAAAGAACCTTAAAAACACGCGGGTCAAACTTATAATACCCCTCTTTTTTGTCGGGTTTAAAATATACTCGCAATACAAAAACATCAATTATGAGCAATAAAGCCATTCCACAGAACAAATATTTTAGATACAACGCGGAAAACGTAAACCGCTTGTCCGCGTCACACCTGTTTACAAACGTGTGAGTTTAAATATTAATTTATTCCACTTAATATATGTGTAGCCAAATGGAAATGGTCCAGCTGAGCTGACTGTAGACTTATGCTGAGTGTATTAGCATATAAAAATCTCGTGTCACAGTGTTTGTTATCGAACTCCTCCGAAACGGCACGACCGATTTTTATGATTCTTTTGTGTATATTTGGTAGGTCTGAGAATAGGTCGTAGGCTATTATACCCCTAGGTGATAAGGATGGCCCTCCAGATTTTTATTTTTTTGGAGAATTATTTTTTTATGATTTAGCATAAAAAATACTTATAACCCTAAATTTTAACCTTTCCACCACCAACCCCTAGTTTTTAACAGCGATAATATAAAAATCTATGGTTGCGATGGCCGCAAAATGTATTCAGGTTTATGGTGGATATCTCAACTCTGGTCAGTTTGGTTGCGCGACCATTTTGTTAGCGACGGAACCTATTTATGGTATCCTAAACATCCACCAGGCTTATGACCCAAAAGACAGGTGGGTTCCAAACTCCAAAGGATACATACCCCAAAGGGAGCGTCCAGGAGCGGTACCGACATCATTCCAGATATATTAGGCACCCAGAACCAACTCACTTGCGCCTAAGAGGCCAGAGGGTATCACAAGGCTTTTAGTAGGTACACCGCCGTAGGTTAGGACCCTCATTTATCAGTCACTGGGATGTGAAGTGGGCCGGAAGGCCGATATGTGCGGCATAACCGTCCCTCCACCCTTGGAGATAAGAGTGTATCCGTAAAATGGATTTTACTTGTAGAAAAAAAAATGCCGAACATCTGAACGTGAAGATATTTGGATAGTGTCCACTGTTTAAAGTTTTGGGTTCAATTTCAAGATCAGGTAACCCTTTGTAGTGAGATATGGCCTTAGAAAAACTTATCCTTTTTGGGGTTGAATTATTAGTTCATCTGAATAACATTTGTTATTGTAAATCATAAATAACATCAGCTGTAAGGTGGGAATCATAGGTCACACTTAGAACTTCTTCCAGGTTTAAACTTAAATATGAGCCACTTACGTAACTCTTGCATAAGTTTGTAAGAAAAAAAAGGCGCCGAAATGATAACCTCTTGAAATAAAACTAGTTTATACGGATTTTATCGCGGCTTAATTTTATTTTTAAAACCGTGAAATATACAATTCAACCGCGATAATATCCGTATAAACTAGTTTTATTTCAATGTGTAATATTCGCGTAAATAGATATAAGAAATCACTATAATAACCTCTTCCTTTTTTTTGAAGTCAGTTAAAAATGTTAATGTAAAGGCCTAAAGATGAGTCGAAACCGGCTGTTAGATAATCAGGGAACGTCATCCTTCCAGTATCCTGGCAATCATCGAAATAAGATAATTAGAACGAGGTCGACTGGTAGAGAATGCCTTTGGCATTAAGTCCGCCTTTATACATTTGTATATAAAGTTAAATAAATAAATAAATAACTCTCATCTGAATAATACGACTCCACTTATATATACATGCAAAGGTAAAATCACACGTAACACTCACACACGCAACAAAATTAAAAATCGTTCAAAATCAACTTTATTTCATAAAAGTTAATGTCTAAATATCAAATTTCTAGATCGGGATACGACGTTCTGCACCGAGCAAAAAATTTGACGTATCAAGTGTCAACTAGACATCATTATGCACAGACTTTTATAGCCCCGCCCCCTTGCACAGAATTTGGTGGGGGTCATTTTTTTGCTTGAGTTACGTTTCTTGTTATCTTATTTCGATGTTGGCAATGTCATACCAGACACATTCAATAACAAACTTTGACATTAATAGCGTCTCAACAATTTTAGAACACTGATAATAATATATGTATTACATATGCTTGTTCCCCAGCCGATAACAAAAACTTGTTTTGATATTTAATTTAACGTATTTCTCATGAGAATACGGACATTTAATATGATAAGTTCACGGCAGCAGGGAGTGTTGCTAAAATTTCATCTACGTTTCGCCGAGCTTATCTGAGTAGTAGAGCAACGCTGTAGACACTTTTGTCTACAGCATGAATGGGCCGGCTCGTCCAGGTCGTTACCACTGTCTCACAGAAAATCGACGTAAAGTAGCAGCTTTCTGCTGCGTTCCATACGGTGAGTAAGGTATCCGGAGGCCCAAATCCCCCTCTCCTTCCCAATCCCTTTCCTTTAAGGTCGGCAACGCGCCCATGATTCTTTTGGTATTGTGGGCGTACATGGGCCGTTGAGATTACTTACCATCAGGTGACTCACTTGCTCGTTTGCTGCCCTTTGCCATACGTTATTTATAAAATATATCTCCCTTCCATTAAGTGTGAGGTAGTGCCTGCCATACCGGGCACGAATTCCAATCCCTGACAACTCATGAACATTTTTCAAATCAAAATTTCGAAACATAATTTATAATTGCCTAACCTAGAATTTGAGCCGAGGACCTAAAGGTTTCTCATTACACTACACTGCCACTAGACCAATGATGATACGGCAGACATTCGACAGACATATTTCACACACAACCATGTTATGGACGCGGACGCGACGATTCTAATCTGAGCGGTTAAAATGTCGCGTTATTTTTGACTGTCGTGGACGTAAACGTTCACTTTTGAGTTTATCTTTTAGTGCATCACAAGAAAAATATTCTCGTATTTCCTTATTCTGTTCACTTTCATTTTTATTTTTTTGTTATATTCCTGTTTAGACATAACCAGGTCATATAATGTGAGAATATTTATATACCACATATAATTTTAGCTTTGGTTGTATACCACACAAATGTGTTAATACCTGTAATAATTAATGACATGACAAAAAATTCCAAAACATCAATTCTTATGAACTATGTATGTAAAAAATATATAGCTTTATAAAAACACACGATCATGTGTTTCTAACACATATTTTCCCATTTAACGCATAGAAAAACAAGGTACATTTTTTACATGTAAAAATAAAGCATTATTGTAGTTATTGTAAATTCTTGTTTTAACGTAAAGGCAGTTATAAAAAATACCAGTGACTAATGGCTCATAGACTCGGATCCTAAGTCTGAGAATTTAAAAAGAAACAAAACCATAAACAAACTTCACAATGCACAGAAACCACAAGCACATCGATAAACTTCTTATTCCTTTTACAAATTCAAATTTCGAAACGTTCGCGTCAATTCGTTGAGAATTCAAATAAAGAACGAAATAAGCGCGAGTGTAGGAGGCGCGGTCCGCGCCGCACGCGCATCGGGTTGAGACTGACTGGAGACTACCGCACTGCACACGCATCATACACCTTTATTTTTTGTTTCGTTTGCATTCAGTGAGCTTACTGTTGCGAGAAAGAGATGGGTGAGGAAAGTTGGCCGATTTTCCCGAAGAGTCGTGAGGCTGTCATTTCACAAGAGCACACGAGTCAAGGACGACTTACAAAACAGTTTATAAACATAAATAAAAACTTTTTTTCTTAAATGTCAGGTGTGTATAGTCCCGACAAGCATAGTCCGTGTGGGCGTTGTGGAATTCGTTATTTGTTGTTTGACACGTCGCTATTATTAACAATGTGTTAATGAGCTAATTAATTTGTATAACGAAGAATACGGATACGCTCTCTGATCAAGTTGATACTCTCGAGAAAAGCCAGGTCAGGAGTACTCTTATTCGACGTGCATATTTGAAGAATGTAATGACAGTGAATGCGGGCAAAGTGATGTGCAAGGATCGTAGCAAATGGAAATCCGTTGTCTCTGCCTCCCTCTATGGGAAACAGGCTAATCAATAATATATTAATATATAATACTTTGTGTAATGTAGGAGCCTGCTAAAGAAGGATTTTTGAAAATTTACATTTTAAGGCTGTAAAACTGTATTTGGGAGGGTTGAACTTTTTTTTTTTTTTTTTTTTAATATTTTAATAATATTTAATATTTATTTATTAGGCACAAAAACAATCAATCAATCAATCGAAGCCACTGACTCCTGTGCTAGATAAAATCTGTGTTACAGGTGCCAGTGTCCTCTCACAACAAGTATGACACAGAGTATATTTTGTGTAAATAAATTAGATATAACAAATATTGAAATAGGTGTGTGTTTGTGTGTGTAATGTGTGAGAGTGAGTGAGTAAGTGCATGTGTGTGTGAATGTGAGTATTTGTGTAAGCAGTTTAAATGTTTAGTTCTAGTAACTTTTCGGTTGTATCGTAGTCTAGTTGTAAAAGCCAATTTTTTATCTTTGTTTTAACTTCATGAGTTGTAAGTGGGTTAATATTATGTAACTTATTTATCTTGTTATACAGTCTAACTGCCATAAAAGGCTGGTGCCGCGTTGAACTAACAGTATTACATCTTACTGGTATACACACATCGACTCTGCGTTTTTTCTTACGTTTATTGTTGTATGGGGTGATATTGTGCTGCTTGATAATTTGAAGTAAAATATATAGTTGTCTTACTGTCAAAAGATTACATTTCTCGTACAAGGATTTGGTAGGAAATCTATATGGTTTGAATGTCATTACTTTCAAAAGACACCTTTGAGCTTTTTCTAAGTGAAGTAATAATGATTTATAAGCACCACCCCAAACTATCAAACAGTAGCCAATAATAGACTGAATTAAAGCAAAATAGGTATTACGAAGAATATCCGGTTCAGCCACAAATCTTAATCGCTTAAAAATCCACATCAACTTCCTGATACGTAATACAACAAGATCAATGTGAGCACGCCAGCGCAATCTGTCATCTAAAATTACACCCAAATATTTAACTGAGATTGAGTGCGAAATTTGGGGACATAAGCAGTTCGTAGTGTTAGGATAATTACAGGAATGCACTTTTATACCTTTGTGGGTAATTTGGGATTTGGAAAAGCTAAAATTGATATAGGTTGTTTTCTTTAAATTAAGGGTTAACAGGTTTTCATTAAGCCAAAGACGGATATTTATAAGCTCCATTTCAGCGTAACCTCGGACTTGATCCCAAGTATCCCCATAGAACACTAAGGCAGTGTCGTCGGCATAAGAAAATATTTTACCGTTAGTTAGTGGAAGATTACATAAATCGTTGATATAAATTAGGAAGAGACTAGGACCAAGGACACTGCCCTGAGGGACTCCGTAGAGTACAGGAGCGTGGGTACTAACGAGATCACCAACTTTGACCTGCTGCATTCGATCAGATAAGAAGTCTTTAAAAATCTTGAGTGTAGTTCCACGAATACCATTACGATAGAGTTTATTCACAAGAATGGGAATGGAAACGGTATCGAAAGCCTTCGCTAAATCGAGAAATATAGCCAAACACTTTTTCTTGGAATCCATTTGCTTGGATAAGTAGCTGGTTAGATGGCAAACAGCATCCTCAGTACTTCTGCCAGACCTAAATCCAAACTGTGTGTCTGCCAAAATATTATTATGCTCAAGAAAAGAAACTAATCGCTTGTTAAGAACTTTTTCAAGGATTTTAGAGAGCGAAGTCAAAACTGAGATCGGTCTATAGTTAGACACTTCATCACGTGGCCCACTCTTGTGAACAGGTGTGATGAGTGAACCCTTAAAAACTTTTGGAAATATTCCCTGGTCAATACAGAGCTCAATTAGTTTAGTTAGGGGGGGAACTATAATGTGTCTGGAATATTTAAGCAATTTAGTAGGTATAAGATCAGAACCAGTTGCACAATTGTTACTGAGATTCATAATTATAGAATTAATTTCAGCTTCATCCGGGGTAAGTAAGACCAAAGAATTCAAGACATATGGGTAATTTTGATTGCGGGTAATTGAACTGAAATTGTTAGAAGACATGATTTCCTCGGCATATTGTTTTCCAATATTAGAAAAATATGTATTTATTACTTCAATGTATTCAACCCTATCACTGTTAGGTTTCAATAAGTCCTCAGCTACTGTTTTAGGTTTAGTATAATTGACTATTGATTTTATTGCGTTCCATGTTTCTTTGTTTGTCCTAGCGGTTCGTAATAAGGATTTTTCATAATTAGTTTTTATTTTACATAATAAGGAGTTACAAAAATTGCGGTATCTTTTATAAGAGAGAGTGAGAGTTTCATTATCAGGATTACTTTTATATATTTTGTGAAGTTTGTCTCTATGGCGAATGCAACGCAATAGACCAGTCGTAATCCATGGTTTAATAGTTCTTTTTCTACAGGGAATTTGGCAGAAGATAGAATGTTCTTTTATTGCCATCGACAAGGTGTCAACAAAACGGAAAGCAACATCGTTGGCGTCAGCATTTGATGATATATAGGAAAAATCAACAGTTTCGAGATATTTTGAAACAGCTTTGAAGTTAATTTTTTTAAAGGTTTTAATTGTGCTTGAGTTATTTTTGTGGTATGCTAGGTTTAATACAATAGAAGAGTGGTCGGTAATCGTAGAGTTGATAACAAACACTTTGGCAGCAAATGTAGTTTTTAACATAATATGGTCTAAGCAATTGTTGACCCTAGTAGGATATGTATGCCCAGGAAGCAATCCCAATTCAGCGGTCAAATCCAAAAAAGAAGCACTGTTACTATCGCTATTATTCAACTTTATATCTATATTAATGTCCCCAGCTATTATTAGATTTTTTACAGAAATGTTTGGTCTAACAATAGTGTTTACGGAGTTCAGGAAGCTATCTATGCAATGCGTGGATGGGGATCTATAGACAGCCAAGATAAATATATCTGGGTATATCTTGAGAACAAGGAAATTAGCTCCTATTGATTCTGGCTCCTCGATACTACACTTTAGTGTGTCCTTTACATAAATAACAATACCGTCACTTTTATTAAGGCAGTTACGCGAAAAATATTTTATGTACTGGTTTAGATCAGGAACAGGTTTATGATTACCTAGCCAACATTCCGTTAGGATTATAATATCAAAATCAACGGAGAACCTTGCTAAATGCGCAAGAAAATTTTCCAGATTTTTATGTATACTACGTATGTTTTGACAAATTATGTTAATAGTTCTATCATTTTTTATTAAGGAATTGCACGTTTCAGTATCACATTCAAATGCTGAGGCCACAGAAATACTATCAATTTCATTTGTAATAGCATGTTCACTCATGTTTAAATTGAATTTTATACAATAATAATAAACATGGTACGAAACAAAAGAATCATATATTTTAATTTGCATGTTGTAGTGATTATAAAGTTATGTTGGCATTTTAGTACGTTGACATGGCAATAATGGTAAGCACTTGTGCTATGAGTCTGTGTTCGGTTGAGTAAGTTGAAGTTGAGTGTGTGTGTGTGTGTTTTACAAGAATTATTGAATAGCATTAGAAATAAAATAGAAAACATAAATTTAAAAATGATTACGAAAATAAGCAACAGGAAAATGAAACAGTTTTTTTCCTTCGGTGGTATTACTAGTCACTTGTCTTGGCGAAGCTTAATTAGGTCTGTCTCAGATTTTATAGCAATTCTCTGCTTCCCATCATCTTGCTTGAGGTAAACTGACCCGTAAGACGTCCAACAATATTTATAAGCATTTTCCTTTGCAAAGTTCCGAGATAGATAATAGATATGCTGGTATTTAGGAGTTAGCCTTTCTGTGATGTAAACTGGCTTAGGTGGTATGCCGAGCTTCAGATGCGTTGTGTTCAATTTATTTTCCTTGTTTTTAATATTAAATTGACGCAATCCTTTTATTATTTTCCCTTTAGTGAGGGAACTCATTAGATCAACGACTATAATTGGGGCAGATTCTCTTTTCAAGGTTGGGCGAAAGACGTCTTTGATTTCATGTCGTTCAATGTTGACGTTTATGACTTTGGCTGTATCCAACACTATATCACATAAATGATCTTTGTTTTCGCCTTGTTTCCTGGGAATGTTTTTGATCTCGATTGTAGTTGAGCACCGATCTCGCTCCAAACTATCTAATTTTTGTTCAAGTTGCTGAATATAACAATGGTCAGTTTTACGCTCTGAGACTAGTTTATCCAATTTAACCTTCATGTCATCATATTGTTTTGAGACAAATCTTATGGAGTCCTTGATGTCCGCGTTTTGGGTTATTATCTCGGTTATCGACGCTTGTAAAGCAGTAAACTTGCTGTCAGACTGAGCCGTGCAGGAGGCTATTAACGACCGAATCTCGGCCATACAAGCTCCATAGTCGTCGCCGTGCTTCCGTTTTGATCGAGTGTGAATATTATCATTTTCAACATTGGATAGCGATCCGGGATTAAAGATAGGGCAGATATTGTCACAAGGCTGCGGTGTGTGCGGCGGTGTGCGCTTTAGTGACATGTTGTATATATGTATAACTTTATAATGCCGAAAAATATGATCGGGGAATGTCGAGTGATAACAGCTCCACTAGCCGCCGTCGCGTCGTCGGGTTGTAATAAATCTGGTGACGAGCGCAACCGATTATGTCTCTTTCCAATCACAGAAAAACAAGCGAGGCGTACTTATCGTGTCTAGCCGGGCGACACAGTAACGACACAGAACCCGATGCGTTTCCAACACGCACAGAGTCGACACAGTGTATGTTTACGCCAGTACAAACATCCACAGATTTTGGAAAAGTTTTGAGAATTTATGCAGAATGGAGCAATAACAGAACTGTCCACTGTCACCAAATGTTCACTATTATTGTATTGATTCGGTTATATCGCAAAAATCACACAAATCACTACTTTTACCACTATTTTGGAATTTTATTTGATGGGAGCAAAACAAAACCGTTCACAGCGATGCACAGTTGCGAGAGGAACTTTGTATTAAACACGGGAGAAGAGCAGTAATATGCACGTAGGTGAATCCGCGCGGGACATTCTAGTATGAGATATATATTGCATACATTATATTATCTCGCAAAGTACACTACTAAGTACACCTGATGTTAAGTACAGTGCAGTCCAAATATAATGTCGACCGTCAAGAGACATTGTGTGCCCCACAGTTAGCGGAATTATGCCGGCCTGAAGTTACTGGATATACATACACTAGCTGGCCCTGGAACGTGACTCATGCGTCGAAGGTGTTACAAGCTTCGTAATTCAAACATATAATTCCTTAATATAATAAAGATTATTCAAAGGTGACCAGGAAAACGCTCCGTTTCCGGGAAACACCTTGATCAAATGACAACATTACAGGAAAAACACAGTAGTGCATTTTTATGTTTTTCTTTTTTTTCGTTTCGCATTTTTATATTTTTGCTAACGATTTTCCGTTTCTCCATTATAATAGTTTCAGACAAGTCGAATCGCTTTTAATACGAGACATGTATGTAATGTTCTTGTTGATCAATTTGATTGAAAGTCTGTTCAAACGGTTCAAATCATATGTGATTTATGATATAATCATATGTGAGTTATGATTGTTAAAATAACAATGTTGTATTTGTAAGCCGCAAATTTTAATCGATTCACACATAATTTTCGAAATTGGAGTCAATTAACGTTTTTAACCACGACAAAAAAGAGGACTGCTGACAAAAGTTGACTCCTTCAAATCAGCCTATTTCCTATTCCAGGACATGGTCTTCCTGTGTGCCAAATTTCATGGAAAACCGTTTAGCTGTTACGGCATGATTGAAACATCCAAACTTTCCAATCAATAATAGTATTAGATGAATATCTTCCTATATAACCAATAGATATATAACTAATGACAAGTATTTAATATATTTTGAAGTATTCACAAAAACGATGAAGCACCGGCGTGGCCGATTACAAATTACAAAGTTCTTGGTGTTTGTGTTTTATTTAGCTTTCACGGCGATAGATGGCGCCAGTGGCGTTTTACATCGCGCTATGGTTTGGTGTTCCACGCTAATACAAGAGCGTTCCGCACAATTTCAACAGCGCAGCTTGCTGTTAAGTTTCGAATATTTTTTGGGAGTTGTGCCGGCATTTAATTTATGCAAGGTAGACCCTCTTTATTGTTTAAAATTATGGCTTCGCATTATTGAAGCATATAGCCAATGACAAGTATTTATTTCCAAGTATTCACAAGAATGATTTTTATCTATTGTAGGGACTTGTAAGTCAATGAAATACTTCTCAGGTATGCAGCAGGCTAACCATGAGTTTGTCAAGGTAAAATCGCTAGCGACGACGTAAGATATTTATATGAAAAACTCAGTGGTGCCCCCTAGCAGATACGTGAGAAACTAAATTTTGTCATACAAATATTTTACGTAGTCGCTAGCGATTTTCCTGAGACACACTCATGGTTGGCCTGCAGGTTGCCTTACGATTTCCTTCACCGTTAAAGCAAGCGATAATTAACAATTAATACACACGTTAACGTAGGTGCATGCTCTTGGGGCTGGGTTTCGAGCCTGCGTCTTTCGCCTCGACACTCCCTGCTGAGCTATCGCTGCGTTCACTGCTAAACTTTAAGTTATAATAGTAATTTTTCACTAAACCGAGGTTAAAGTAGAGTAGTGTTTAAAATCCAGCTCATAATATATGTACTCGTATATAATGGCACGACATTTTTATAATGTCATACGAATGTATATATCGTGTTATTAATAAAATGTGCAATTAATGTGTCGTTAGCTCGGAATGCGAGGTTCAGTGAACGGCTGCAATTTGCGACTGTTATACCCAGATGTATGTTTGTGTGTCTGTGTGTTTGCACATTGCAAAATACGTTTTAATACAGTCTTAATGATCAGCGGATTTGTAGTGCGAGACTGGGATCGTGGTTTATTGGAGCTCTTGATATCATCATACTAATATTATAAATGTGAATGTAAGTTTGTTTGTGACGCTTTCAACACTATTTCTACTTTTCGTTTGTTTTTTTCGCGAAAACTAATTAACCGATCATCATGAAACTTTGTACACATATTCTTGGAGGTATAAGAAGTAACATAGGTTAGTGGCAAAAGGTGTATTAAACCGTGGCGAAGTTATAGTATCTCTGATGAAGATATCTACCATGTATATAATGTATACTTATCTAATTTTTTATTGTTCACGCGTAACTTTTTCGATAGAGTTTACTTCGGGAATGGTCCCATAAATATTGTTTTTGTAAAGTTCCCGTTTTATAAAAAAAGTTCCACCTCCAAGGAGGTGAAAGATTATAACATCGAATTTGATGATTCTTTCACTAAAGATATTAAATACAAACATATAAACTTTTAAGTGTTTTGATTTTTGTTAATGTTGTTTCAAATCAGTTAATCAAATAAAACAGCACAGTGTGAACCCGTTGTTACTTGAACTTTATGAAAGAAGCGCTAATGAGTGATAGACATGCTGTAGACAATTTTGTCTACAGCATGAATGGGCCGGCTCATGTTACCAGTGTAACACCGAACATCAACGTAGAGTAGCGGCTTGCATTTCGTACGTTGAGTGATATATCCGGAGACCCAAATCCCCTTCCTCCTTCCCTATTTCTTAATTATCCCTTTCCTTCAAGATCGGCAACGCGCCGATTATTCTTCTGGTATTGTGGGTGTACATGGGCGATGGAGATCACTTACCGTAAGGCGACACACTTGCTCGTTTGCCGGCCGATGCTATAAAAAACATTACAAAATCTCTCCTATTATTTCTAAAAACCGATTATATATTCGAAGCTGCATACAATTCCTCGACAAACACAATGCATACTTCACCAGCTGTTAGGGTTCCTAGTAACGCTACAGTTCATTATTTTGCCGGCCTATGCTATAAAAACAATTCGAGACGTACAAGAGACACACGCAGAACAGTGTCACCGCGTCAGTCAGGGAGGTCGTATACCGTGTGTATACATACATACGCACTCACGCCTGTAATCCCTGAAGGGGTAGGCAGAGGTGTAACCAGTACACCCACATTTCGCCAAGCGTATCTCCGTCCCACAATGTGATAGGGGGCGAGCCTATCGCCATACCGGGTACAAATTCCAGAGTCCGGGCTGATACTGAGCATTTCGTAATAGAAAAACCCAATACCACTTTACCCGACCCGCGGATCGAACCCGAGACCTCAGCGCTAGCCTCAATCGTAACGTTCAACCGTGCCGTGTGTATGAATTATTAATAACATTAATACATAATGAATCAGGTTATTATTGATTAGCTCAATACACGACTGAGTACGGTGTCTTTTTCCTCATGTACTTAATGCTAGACGTGAGTATCGTGACTCCATTTGAATCGTGAAGTTTCGAAGCGGGTGTGTTTGTTTACTGTTATCTGTTTTGGAGACCTTGGCGTCGGTGCTATTATCAGAAGGCCAATTTAACTGACACTGCAAATGAATTTTAGCCGAACTGAGATTACATTTTGATTTGACTAAAAAATGGTATTCTGCTCCTCTTTAAGTTCAGTGCGATGTTAATATAATCTCGTCTCGATGTCATTGCAATCTGAATTCAGTCACAATTTTGACATGTGTCGTTTAAGAAAGTTAGCAGAATACAGTTTTGGTTTCAGTCATCTTTTATTCTACTTTTGGTCTCATTACGCTTTACGATTAAAGCGTACGCGTCACGATTGAGGCTAACGCTGAGGTCTCGGGTTCGATCCCCGGGTCGGGTAAAGTAGTACTGAGTTTTTCTATTACGAAATGGTCAGTATCAGCATGGAGTCTGAAATTTGTGCAAAACCTAGTAAATTATAAACAAACAATATAACCAGACCACCATGAATGCATGACATCATTTGGCACTGACATCGACAACACAGCGCGGGAACCGATAGAGGTCATCGAACGTTTATCAGTTAATCACACGTATACATTACTGATAACGATCTGCGGATGCTTATCGACGATGTCTTCGACATGTGTAATGTGATAAAACTGGGCAATACAAACAGATGTAATACTTTTTTTATTTGCTCGAATTACATGGTCGCTTGATGGTAAGCATCACGCCTGCACAAACAGAAGCTACACCATCTAGAATTCTGAATTACACAGCAGTGTATGGCATTGCACTGCGCTCGTCATACCAAGATATAAAAGGTTAAGTCTCATAATGCCCAGTAATTTCACTGGCTTCAGTGTCCTTCAAACCGAAACATAACAGTGCTCAAAAATTGGCGCTTGGCGGTAGAAATAGACAAAGCAGTCGTAGCAACCCAGACAACCTCTCGCAGGGAGATATCACCTAGTACCTAACTGTTAACTATGTAATAAATAAGTTTAATAAAGTGGCAGTCACGCTGTGGACACTTGTCTACAGCATGAATAAGCCCGGTTTAGTACTACCGTCTTACAGAAAATCAACGTAAAGTAGCAGCTTGCTGTTGCGTTTCGTAAGGTAGGTAAGATTTCCAGAGGCCCAAATAACGCCCGATTGGTGGAGAAATGGGTAAACATATACAAAAACTGCAAAAAAAATACTCGGAGAATTAAGAACCTTCTCCGTTTTTTAAGTCGTTTTAAAATAAATTTGTGTAACCACCACTCCAACACAATACACTACTTCTAGAACATTGCTCCTTTTCTCAGAATACACATGTGGTCATAAACTCGCCACGTGAATGCAAAAAATATTGTTATCATAAATTAGCAATAAACGCACCTTCGTACAGCAGTATGTCTAGACATTGTCGAAGACATTTATTAGAGTGCGACGTGAGCTTACGAATGGGCTGGTGTGGATCGATGTCACAGAAAAAAGCGTGAAAAATAAAACCGCTTAAAAACTATTTTGAGTCGGTGCTATTGCAATTGTCAATTTAAATGAAGAAAGCACCAGCAGTAATTTTAAGCAGGATATGTTACTGCTGTAACATAGACTGCCTCGGTGGCGCAGTTGTAATGCGTACGCGTTACAATTAAGGCTTACTCTGAGGTCCCGGGTTCGATCCCCAGGTCGGGTAAAGTGGTATTGGGTTTTTCTATTTCGAAATTCTCAGTAGCAGCCCGGAGTCTGGAATTTGTGCCCGGTATGGCGATAGGCTCGCCCCCTATCACATCGTGGGACGGAGATACGCTCGGCGAAATGAGGGTGTACTAGTTACACCTCTGCCTACCCCTTCGGGGATTACAGGCGTGAGTGCGTATGTATGTATGTTACTGCTACTAGAAGCATATCAATTAGTATCATTTAGTATTGATATGCTTCAGAAGCCGATTTCGGCGAACCTTACTACTGTTATCTAAGACCAATGTATGTACCCGATCTGATAAATAAATATTTTGAATTTGAAAGAATTATCAAGATTAGCAAGATGACAAAGTTTAAATTTTACACCCCTGATTTGACCCCTTTTGATACTGAATTTCTTCTTGAAATTATAATGGGATTGAAATTATAACTTTGAGCTATAATCTTTCGAATAAAAAAAGAATAATTCAAATTGGTCTAAATTTGACGGAGTTTTGCGTCGTTTTAAAATATACATACAAAAAAGTCTGAGTGAGAGAACCTCATCCGTTTTTTTCGTCGGTAAAAAAGTGAATCAACGCGTTCTTAGTTCTAAGGCTAAGTTCTAAAGGCCTACGTAAAGGCCTGGTTTGAAGTATGCGACCGAGATAGGATAACCACGTCGCGTGTTGTGACTTAGGCGCTAGCGCCAAGTGTATGAAATTGTAGGTATGGAAAAAACGTAACGCGGCGCAGTGCTCTGTCTTAGTCACACCTCAAAACGCCAATTCAATTGCACACAAAGATGTGTCGCAGTCTCTGGTCTCGGTCGGGCACCTCATAATCGGCATTTAGTCTAACAAAAATTGATTATGTAGTAAACTTGGAAATTAACTCGTCTACCTATGGTGTACAGGCGTAGCCCAGCCCGGCCCAACTTAGATTCCTGCTGGCCCAGAACTCCATTAACCACCTCTCAGAAGCTTTTATTTATTTTTTGGTAGACGGTAGCAGTAATTTCAAATCTTATACATCCCAGAAAAAACTAAAATGAATGTATTATGCGGTATAAAAAGTAGCCTGACTCGATGGCGCAGCTGTAATGCATACGCGGTACGACTGCTGTGGTCATGTCTCTTGTTCGATACCCGGGTCGGGTAAAAGTGATATTGGGTTTTTCTATCATGAAATACTTAGAATCAACCTGAAGTCTGGAAATGCGCCCGGTATGGTGATAGGCTCGCCCCTTATCTCATAGTGGGACGGAGTGGTAGAGCCACGCTGTAGACATTTTTATCTACAGCATGAATGGGCCGGCTCGCCCGGGTCGTTACCACTGTCTCACAGAAGACCGACGTAAAGTAGCAGCTTGCTGCTGCGTTTCGTACGGTGAGTGAGATATCCGGAAGCCTAAATCCCCCTCTCCTTCCCAATCCCATAATTATCCCTTTCCTTTAAGGTCGACAACGCGCCCATAATTCTTTTGGTATTGTTAGCGTACATGGGCGGTGGAGATCACTTACCATTAGGTGACCCACTTGCTCGTTTGCCGGCCTATGGCATAAAAAAAAATAAGCTCAACGAAATGTGGGTGTATAGGTTCCCCTCTGCCTACCTCTTGGAGGATAACAGGCGTGAGCGTGTATGTAGGTATGTATGTAGTAATTTATATAAATATCAGATATCACTCACCGTACAATTAAAGCTATAACCCGTTTATTTAACTCGATAATTACACTATAATCGATTATAATTAATTGTCCCTAGAAATATCGATTACTCAAACCGCAGTCTCTCAAACCGCAAACTGTCTTTGCATACAAAGAAAAAAAAACAATAAATTTGCATTATACCGTACCTATAGACAAAAACAATATCGTCATTTCCAGACTAATTAGAATGGCAGACGATGTCCAGACTATCCATAACCGATGGACGCACAAAGGGGCCTGTTAAATACTGGCATTTGCATCGCAAAGGGCCTGGTGATTGGACTATGAGTCTATAAATAACGTCTGGATGGGTAGACGAAGCGGTGACTAGGAAGAGAATCTGAGCGACAGTCGATATTATCAATATAATATCGACTAAAAGAACATCAATATGTTCTTGTTTAATTATACGTATAATTCTCGTACATGGAGACAAGTTACATCTCATCCTTACATGAGCTTCCGCCTGTCCTCATCCCACTCGAAGTGGGGTCGGCGCAACATGCTTTTTAACACATGTTATAGAATGATTTGGTTTGGAGTTTTTACGACCGGCCGTCTGCATGATGTCAACCCCTCTGGGTAGAAAACACTCAGGCCCGTAACAAAAGCACCAAGCCTACCCATGAACAGTAAATACCATCCAAAACTATTAATTACAATGTAATATTTACAGTGCACGTCCCACCGCTGGGCACGGGTCTCCTCCACTAATAAGGGGAAAAAGGCCTTAGTTCACCACACTGGCCTATAAATACGGGTTCGTAGAATATACATATGTTCGAAATTCTTGTACCACTGTTGTTGTCGTTACCACTGTCTCACAGAAAACCGGCGTAAAGTAGCAGCTTGCTGCTGCGTTTCGTACGGTGAGTGAGATATCCGGAGGCCCAAATACCCCTCCCCTTCCCAATCCCTTATTATCCCTTTCCTTTAAGGTCGGCAACGCGCCAATAACTCTTTTGTATTGTGGGCGTACATGGGCGGTGGAGATCGCTTACCATCAGGTGACCCACTTGCTCGTTTGCCGGCCTATACTATAAAAAAAACTGTGAAATACAAAGCCATCTCTTCTTCTAAGCAATCTTAAATATGATCACACCTTACTGTAACACATTGTATTGCATGTCAACGTACATTGTAATGCGTTATTTGGCGGTTAATTTAATTGCATATTGTGAATCAGGCCTTCTTATAACTTGCTCGTTTGCCAGCCTATACTATAAAAAATCTTTCTTTGTCCTACATTAATAATACCCAAAGTATCACCTGCTTTAGTAGTTTTTGTGACATCGTAATCAGTGAGTAAGTGAGTGGTATTGCGCTTTTATATTATAGATAAGAAGATAGATAAATAAATAAATAAATAATAAATAAATACACCCAACAGTCACACACATAGTCCTGACCCCACACTAGGTAAACCTGTATCGTGGGTATCAGGAACTACGAGGGACTTGCGGTCCCACAACACCCAGACCCGAGACCAATATTTGTGGTTCACACAAACATTTGTCTCAGTGTGGGAATCGAACCCACGGCCTCTCGCTTCGCAGCCGGCTACTCGCCCGCTGCGCCACGGAGGCTGTCAATAAATACGATTATAATATAACAACAGGAAATCGCTCAAATATGTTTCTTTCTTTCTCAATAAGTAAGATCAACACCGTCAAACATTTTGAATCGGGACGCCCCTGATCGCTGGGGATTCCTTTTAAATGTTTACGTAGCGTGTTCTTACATCCGTCCTCTTACCCCATTACTATTCTTTTGTCGTTCTGCGTTAATCTACTCGACGATAGTGTTACCATGAGTAAGCTATTTTCTTAGGACATATGTTGCTTGATAGGACAGACGCTGCTACAATATGTATAGGAATTCAATTGATTCACTAAACGGAAAAGGGGGATGTCCAAATTTAAATAGAAAGAAAATAATTTATGGTAATAACATAAAAAACAATGATAATAAAAAAGTTATGCCACTAGAAGAAAAATAGCGTAGTGAAGGGTATAGGTTAAGGGTTAGATATGGCTAACTACGGTGTTCTTACCCTGTATATTGTGGGTGGTTTTAATAATTTCACATCTTATCTCGTTGTAAGGGGTCGATCGAAAGGCACCATCTGGCGACCACGAGATTTTTCCAACATTCCTTGGATTAAATTTACTGCGTAGGTACACATCCTTAAAACATTATGGAGTGTAAATGGACCACTTACATCTTAGGTCCAAAGTCAACTTCACCTGCACGTCGTACATATACTCTGCTGATTAACGGACGAGGCAATGGCGAAACTTGGTTCCCGTTGCGTGTTGTGGGGATATGACGGCGGATCACCCCATATAATACCAAATTTACCGTCAAATCATAATGGAGGAAGGCGGACTTTTTTTTTATAGTATAGGCCGGCAAACGAGCAAATGGGTCATCTGATGGTAATTGATCTCCACCGCCCATATACGCCCACAATACTTAAATAATCATGGGCGCGTTGCCGACTTTAAAGGAAAGGGATAAGTAAGGGCTCAATCCATTTCCCCAAGGGCTCCCCAATGGGAGGGGAATTTGGGCCTCCGGATATCTCACTCACCGTACGAAACGCAGCAGCAAGCTGCTACTTGACGGTTTTCTGTGAGACAGTGGTAACGACCCGGACCAGCCGGCCCATTCATGCTGTAGACAAAATTATCTACAGAGTGGCTCTACCACTCAGCCTCACCCTGGCATTAAACCGGCATAACGCCAGGAAGAAATAAAGATATTATAAAAACATTTATACAACTCTGTCATTACTACGGTCATAGACACATCTACGGTCTTATTATTTATTGGCTTTCGAATAAGTCATGCAAATCCCAGCCCTTTACGATGAGGAAAAGTCCACGATAAATCGGCGAAATATTGCGGCCCTACACTCGTTGAACGGAGAATTCAATTCCAAAGTAACTAATGAATATTAAGTGGGTGCTAATAAAATGACAATGTGTTTTCCTTTTAGTGTCAAAGGAAGTGTGCAAATTATTCTATAGTTCGGTTTAAAGAAGTGCTTATAAGTAGTGTTGGGTCTGGGAAACCTAGACGTAAACAAACGAGGAAATTATCAATTCTTCTTAACAATAATAGGATAAAGAGTGTGTCATATCTTTCGAGAACTTTAAGAGGAAATAATTAAAAATATACGATACATCATCAAACTGCCTCGGTAGCTCAGTTGTAATGCGTACACGTTACGATTGAGGCTAACGCTGAGGTCTCGGGTTTGATCCCCGGGTCGGGTAAAGTGGTATTGGGGTTTCTATTACGAAATGCTCAGTATAAGCCCGGAGTCTGGAATTTGTACCCGGTATGGCGATAGGCTCGCTATCACGTCGTGCGACGGAAATACGCTCGGCGAAATGTGGGTGTACTAGTTACACCTCTACCTATCCATTCGGGGGTTACAGGCGTGAGTGCGTATGGGTGCATATCATCAAAGTTAATTCATAGACGTTATTATCACAATAAGTAGTTGAACATTATTAAAAACAAACATATATATACACTATGTAACAAAAACCCTGTTGGCCCTTTTTGGGTCGTGAAGCTACTCGTAGACATATACAGTTACAACCCCTTTTAAAACAGCATTTAATCGAAAAACCGCATCGAAATTGGTCCAACCGTGTCGGAGCTAGAGAGAGACAAATTAACAAAAACTTTCACAGACATATTATTATATTAATCCTCTTTTTGCGTCTAGAGTTAAAAACCACAACTTTTAAGTACGAACTGGCTACAAAGATGTGAAATGTAAGTAAAAACTGCATTATTTTAGTACGATATACCTTAAATACCTGTTTACAGTTAACGCAGTAAAAAGAGAGCAGTGATTTATGACATAAATTAATATCTTATCAGTGAAAGTCGCTCTACCAATTTAAAATAACCTTTTAAGTGATGTAATTAATAAAATGTAGCATTTTTTTTTTATCTGGCATCCCCAATTCATGTTACTTGTATAATACAAAAGTGTACAATATTTTTTTTTTATCTGGCATCCCCAATTCATGTTACTTGTATAATACATAAGTTCAAACCCATATCACCGAAGCGGTAGGCAGCGGTACAATTAGTGCACCCACAATTCGCAGAGACCCTTGAGTATAATTCGGTGTCAATGTAGTTAATGATTGATACCACAGGTACAGTTTTATTTTAAGATTTTGAGTTCTTTACATGAAGTCGGTGTCATTGTTTGTTTTTTTTTTTATTATTTTTAATGAATCATCAAAATCGCTTTGTAGTTTTAATTTTCAATTTTACCCCCTTAGCATTCACCCACTTCAAATTTAAATGGAACCACCACCCCAGCAGTAAGCCCTAACGAACAAAAAAAAACATTCTAATCGGTCCACATTTAGCGGAGTTATGCGTGAACCTACATAGTCAAATGCCTCCGTGATGCAGTGGGTGGGTAGCCGGCTGCGAAGCGAGAGGCCGTGGGTTCGATTCCCGCACTGAGACAAATGTTCGTGTGATCCACAAATATTTGTTTCCAGTCTGGGTGTTGTGGGACCGCAAGTTCCTCGTAGATCCTGATACCCACGATACAAGTTAACCTAGTGTGGGGTCAGGACTATGTGTATGACTGTTACTGTTGTGTATGGGTGTATTTATTATTATTTATTTATTCAAATAAACAGACGAATGGCGAATCTTCCTATGTGTTTCCGTCTGTTAAAAATAATTGTGATCGGCCCACCTGGGATTTTTACTCAGAATCTCATTAGTTTCTCGGTCTAAGTACGCTGTACTAAACCAATGAGGCGTATGTCATGTTACTACATACGCACTGACGCATGTAATCCCCGAAGAGGGTAGGCAGAGGTGTAACCAATACACCCACATTTCGCCGAGCGTATCTCCGTCCCACGATGTGATAGGGGGCGAGCCTATCGCCATGCCGGGCACAAATTCCAGACTCCGGGCTGATACTGAGCATTTGTAATAGAAAACCCCAATACCACTTGTACCCGACCCGGGGATCGAACCCGAGACCTCACCGTCAGTCTCAATCGTAACGCGTACGCATTACAATTGCGCCACCGAGGCAGTCATGTTACTACTATAGAATATAAATCATATGAAATTGAGGGCGTGTTGGATAGGTTTCCATACATGGTGTTTGCATTGACGAAGGCAATATTTATATATTCAAACAAAGCTTGTATACATCGTGTTGTATTTTATGGTCATATATAGTGTAATTTGCGAGACTTCTGGACCGTTTTATACTTTGGGATGAATTTATTTTGAGTATTGGTTGCCAAATATACAACATGTTACAGAAAGGTGTGGTCATATTTAAGGGTCATTACATACATGTATAAAACGACGTGAGTGTTTATGTACTTACCGTATCTTATCAAAATCTTGATCTTAAATTAAAGTAATACTAATTTGTTCTATCTATCGAAAACAAAAAATAAAGGCAATATCTGTGAAAAGTTATGCGTGATTTATACACACAAAAAAAAAATATACGTGACGAATTAAGAACCTTCTCCTCTTCTTCGTTGGTTAAAAATATGCAAATTAAAATGAATTTCATATCTTATTTTATACTTCATAGCGCCATAAAAAATACATTGAGATTCACTTTCAATAAACAAACAATTTCCTCCCACGCCTAAGCAAGTAGTAAAATCAATACACGTTTATAGTCCATTTTATTTTTCACTACATCTAGTGTCGTTTATATTCTAGACTTAAGTTCAATAACCGTGCCAAATAATATTAAACGCTAATGTATACAGACACGACAGTGGGCCACCAACATCTTAGGCCTCGCACGTGGTACACTCTGCTGATTAACGGACGAGGCAATGGCAAAACTTGGTTCCCGTTGAGAGTTGTGGAGGTCAGACGGCGGGTCGCCCCATATAATACCAAATATCGTCAATTCTATGGTACGTGAAGTCAGACCCTGGCATTAAGCCGGGATGACGCAAGGCAGAAAGAAATAAAGAAAAATTTCATTTTCGTCCAATTTATACCTCGTAGCGTGTGGGAATCGTCAACCCCAGAAAGGTTGTCGTCAGCCAGGCGGCCGGTGGTAAAAACTACAAGCCAAATCTGTCTGTAACATGTGTTAAAGCATGTTGCGTCGATCACACTGCGAGTGGCATAAGGGCAGGTGTGTGGGAATCAGTAAAAAATAATTGCATAGAAAACAAGGTACCAGTAGTTAATGGTGTAATATCAGTAAGCCAATCGCATCCCTTCGGTATTCAACTTAATCGAAGTGCAGTTTCCAAACTCGAGGATATCAACGAAGTTATGCGTCACTATAGTTGTCAATAGCAATATTACTTAGTAAATAGCTCATAGTACGGACCATTTTTAGACCCGCGATCGAGACAGGGAGACAGACCGTGAGATTAGCTTTGGGCTGATGATGTTGGTGACACTATGATATGATGATGTTGGTACACTTCCAGCTTTGAGCTATATTCTTCAGAATCATCCAAATTGGACTACATTTGGCGGAGGTATGCTTCTTATAGCTAAGGTTAGGCTTCTTCCACCTGCTCTTATCCCACTCGTAGTGGGATCGGCGCAACATGTTTTTTAACACATGTTACAGAAAGATTTCGATTCTAGTATTATCGACCGGCCGCCTGCCTGACATCATCCCGTCTGGGGATATGTGGTTGGTTATACATAAAAAAAAACAAATATACGTCTTTTCTTCGATTATTTACAGAATAAAAAGTAACAATCAGAATGTAATTTAATTTGCAAACGAACAAGGCTGTTCACTTTCCAATCGTAGATATACCGAAGCAATAAACTTTCGACTTGATTAAAATGTACCAATGGTTTTGCAACATTCAGAGTCCTGTTGAAAATTGTATCGCTTTAACATATTTTGCATGTTGTGTCGTTTTATAATTTTATAACAATCGGAACGCACCGACAGTGTATTCCAAAAAGGGTAGGCAGAAGTTCAGCAAGTACATTTAGCCTCTGGTTCACAATGTCGAAAAGTAGACGTTACTTATGGAATAAATTTATAAATATTTTACAAGTGGTAGAGCCACGCTATAGACAATTTTGTCTACAGCATGAATGGACCGGCTCGTCCGGGTCGTTACCACTGTCTCACAGAAAACCGGCGTAAAGTAGCAGCTTGCTGCTTTGTTTCGTACGGTGAGTGAGATATCCGGAGGTCCAAATCCCCCTCCCCTTCCCAATCCCTTATTATCCCTTTCCTTTAAGGTCCGCAACGCACCCATAATTCTTTTGTATTGTGGGCGTACATGGGCGGTGGAGATCGCTAACCATCAGGTGACCCACTTACTTCGTTTGCCGGCCTATACTATAAAAAAAAACTGTGAAATACAAAGCCATCTCTTCTTCTAAGCAATCTTAAATATGATCACACCTTACTGTAACACATTGTATTGCATGTCAACGTACATTGTAATGCGTTATTTGGCGGTTAATTTAATTGCATATTGTGAATCAGGCCTTCTTATAACTGTATTTGTATCACAGGCAACCACCCTATAGTCTGTATACATAAACTCATGCCTGTATTAAACAAGGTGTAGGCTGAAATTCTAGTGCATCGTGGAAACACCGTGGGATTTGCCGAGCTGTTTTTTATTTCATATGGGCAAACCTATCCCCATGAGTCATGACGGCTCCGTTGGGCAGTGGGCGAGTAGCCGGCTGCAAAGCAAGATGCCGTGGGTTCGATTCCCACACCGAGACAAATTTTGTATGATCCACAAATATTGGTCTCGGATCTGGGTGTTCTGGAACCGAAAGTCTCTCGTAGTTACCGATACCCACGATACAGATTATCCTAAGGTGGGGTCAGGACTATGTGTGTGACTGTTGGGTGTATTTATTATTTATTATATCTTTATAAATTTCTAATCCCCGACAATTTACGGGCATTTAAAATCCAAAAACTCACAACACACTCAAACATCCAGTGACCCACTTGCACGTTTGCCGGTTATTATAGAAAACAAACAAGAAAACTGAGACATAAATGTGATTCGGAACTAAAAAATAGACAACGACCTTACAAAAAAAAAATACTGATGTAAAAGCAACTAGCATAGACGGCGGATGCCACTTAATGGAGTTCCCTCTCTGAAACGACTCCTGTTTTCATTTCTATTAGGACGCCGTAAATGGTCGACCAGTGTAAATAACGTTTGAGAGGTTTAAGACCGACTTTAAACGAATAAGGAACCACAGAGTGGTTTTGTCAACAGTTGGGAAGGTTGGTTTTGTAATTGTGAGATAGTTTAATGGCTTGGGGGGCTCTATTGGAAGTTTTTTATTCTGGCTCAGCAAAGTGACTACGCTACAACTGATGGTAAGTGCAACGCATTCGAAGAATAGGGTCCTCGGATGTATCCACGTAGGTCGGCAAAATTATGCCGGACTGCCTTGTTTCTTCACACGCCTATAAATGGACCCCATACTGTAGAAACAAGGTTCCCTCTTTTCTATATTACACGTGTTCACGTGTGCCGGCAAAATATTCCATAGCTTAATGGTCCGGCAGAAGTAAGATTGCGCGAACTTAACCAGTACAAAATGCCTTTGAAGAGTTTCTTGCCTCCCGTCCTTCTTTTCTTCATGAAGGGCATCGATAAATTGCCACTGCGCTGACAAATATGCATCTATATCATGGGGGATTACTTTGATTAATAGAAATAAAAAATATGGAAAGTAAAAATACTTTAATGCGTACGCGTTACGACTGAGACTGATGCTGAGGTCTCGGGTTCGATCCCCATGTCGGGTAAAAGTGATATTGGATTTTTCTATTACGTAAAGCTCAGAATCAGCCCGGAGTCTGGAATTTGTGCCCGGTATGGCGATAGGCTCGCCCCCTATCACATCATGGGACGGAGATACGCTCGGCGAAATGTGGTTACACACTGCCTGCCCCTTCGGGGATTACAAGCGTGAGTGCATATGTTTAAAAATACTTTAACTTTTTTCGTACAGAACAGTAATTTCATAGGTAAAGAATAGACAACGACCAGAAAAATATTTAACCTATTTAATCTGCACTGTACTTAATATCAAGTACAGATCACTTTGTTGCACCAGGATTAAAAAAACTCTCAAATTGTTAAATAACTTTTAATCTGCGTAACATATTATGTTGCCCAAACAGTTGCCCTTCTCATAATAAAATTATTCTATGGAGTAATTGTCACGCCAGCCCACAGTTTCATACAAAAACTACATAAGCACCTCGCATTGTTAACATCTGTTGCATGACATATGTTGTATATTTACATGTGCAATATAATTAAATTGTCGACGTTATGCACTTTAATTTCTTCGCGAACTGAATAAGTAGTGGCAGGAAATGAGTCGGTACAAGATGTTAAGGTTGTATGAGATAAATCAGGTGACTTTTCTAGTCTCTCTTGTTTTGTTATAAGATGCTTACACATGTATTCAGTTACCCAATGATACATTTTGTAATTTTAACGTAATATTTCTTAATTTATTACTGTACTAGCTTTTTCCTGGACATAATTCCTTTTTCCGGGACATAAAGTACCCTATGTCTTTTTCTATGATATAACTTATCTTTTACCAAATTGCCTTAAAATCTATCCAGCCGTTTGGTAGTGAAAACGTAACAGACAAGCAGAGTTACTTTCGCATTTATAAATAACTGAAAATGGATGTAAGTGCTTAAAAATAAAATTTTGTGTGGGAACATCATGTTTTCAATGATAATACAATTAAAAAAAGCCAAATTGTCAATTTATTTTTTTAATTATTTATCCTAGCTCGGCAAAGTGACTAGGTACGCTACACCTGATGGTAAGTGTAGCGCAATCCAAAAAAAACTGTCGACCAACGACAGACGATGTGACTATAGTAGGTCGGCAAAATTATACCGGCCTGCCTAATTGCTTCTTCACACTCCGTTTAAAGGACCCCATATTATAGGAAGGAGGGGACATGTGCGCCGGAAAACTATTCCACAGCTTGATGGTCCGGCAGAAATAAGATTGTGCGAACTTTTTAAATTTCCTCTCTTTTGAAGTTTATAAAAAACAGCTCTGACTGTAAGTCATTCCTCAATGACTTTTTTTTTTATAGCTGACGCCGGTAAACGAGCAAGTGGGTCACATGATATTAAGTAATCTCCACCACCCATGAATACTCATAATATGAAAGAATAATGGATAGATAAGAAATGGGGATTGGGAAGGAGAGGAGAGATTTAGGCCTCCGGTAATCTCATTTACCGTACGAAACGCAACAGTGGCGTGCCATTTAATGTCGATGTTCTCGAAGACAGTGATAATAACAAGGACGAGCCGACCCATTCATGCTGTAGACAAAAGTGTTTACAGCTATGCTCTACCACCTAAAAATATATTTGAGTTCAACCGGCGTAATGTAGCCTGGCTTGCTGCTGCGTTTCGTTTGGCAAGTGAGATAGCCGGAGGCCCAAACCCCATCCCTTTCCTTTAAGGTCGGCAGCGCGCACAATATTCTTTTGGTATTGTGGGCGTACATGGGCGGTGGACATCACCTACCGTCAGGTGACAACACACTTGCTCGTTTGCCGGTCTACTCTATAAAAAGGATTATAAAATGTCTCCTATTATTTCTAAAAATCGATTATATATTCGAAGTTGCCTACAATTCCTCGACAAACACAATGTGTACTTCACCAGCTGTTAGTATTCCTAGAAGCGCTACAGTTCACTATACGCGTGGGTACTAGACAACACCCTTCAAACTAAATATTTATGCTCTTCAACTGTTTACGACTTCACTCGAGTGTTGTTGAATGTTTAGACAGATGTGACGTCACTTATGACGTAATTACTTACAAGAGTTTGTCTAGATAGAAAGTAATGAAATTTCTCAAACGTTTTCTGCGAAAGTTGAATATTTACACATAGCAGTCACTTTTAAAATTCGGAAATATTGGGTTCAAGGAATCATGGGATTCCTATGAGCATTGTGGGTGTTCATGAGCTGTGGTGATAACATCAGAATCGCCACTTGTCAGACTTATGCATAAAAAATTATATCGTTTTCTAATCAATGAAAAAACTATTTTTTTCATTGATGAAAAATGTACGGAGAGGTGACCTCCGTACCTATGTACGGAGGTCTTCAAATCTATCTTATATTTGTTTTATTTTTTGATTATTTGTATATGCAACATTTTACACAGAGTGATTAGATTTTGATAAATGTATTAGATAGAATATAAGCTAATAGTTCAAAGTTGGTCCCACACAGCGAAGAAAATTACTACTATTACTATTTAGCTTATTGGTTCTTCAGATACGGTTTTATTTTTTGTTAAAAAGTTTAATTTACTATTATTTTGTGAAACAATCTTCAAAACCGGTGCATAAACTTTAGTCTTTCATTTCCGATTCCTCTAAATTTGAATGGAACCACAACCGCTGTAAACAATATCGAATACAAAAAGAAACATCCAAATCTGTCCACATTTGGCGGAGTTATGTGTGAAAACATAAAAACATATAAATATACAGACGCATTGAGAACATCTTTGTTGTTTTTGTAAAAACACCCTACATCATCATCACCCTACATAACCAAACATTAAAGCGGTCTTTAAATGTCGCTTAGCAACATCGGCACGAGACATCTAGATAACGCAAGTTTCTATTAACTGCAGTTAACTGTTGCAAACTCGACTGGTTGTGAAATCTTGCCCGTTTGACGGCAATAGTAACTGATTTAACGCTTCCACGATAGACGGCTGTGGCGTCAACGGAGCTGAGTATGAATCGTCGCATTGGCTTAATGCCATTAAGCTGTAAGGCACTTAGTTTAGTTCCCACGTCGCGTCATGAAATTCATTTTCATTCGACCATTTAACGTTATTTTCTGGCGGCGGACCGAAGAAAACCACGGGCAGAAATATTCTGCAATGAAACGAAATAACTAATTCTGGCGACGTACGATGTATAGCTTAATTAAGCGGTACGGTAAGGTAATAATAGGTTAAGTACCTAAGCGGTTTGGCAACGGTTTGATTTGGACCTATTCTTTACGAGTGTTGTTCGGTTCGGCTAGAAGACAGCTAGCTAAGCCTTGACTTCTTCCAATTGTGTTTTTAAATCAAGTTATCCATGGTTGTATTTCTTAAAACAAGTGCACATTGTTGCAATTATTGTGGTTTTCGAGGTTTTCTTTGAGTATTATAGTGAATATTTTTTTGTCTCCCTATATTTTGTCTATTAGTTCCTACATTTGTTTACACGTGATACTTTTTATTCAATTAACTAATCGTGGAATCTGTAAATGGCTTAATATTTTGTACTACTCCGTTATCAGTGTTGTAACATAGCTGTAGATCTTTATAATCTACACTAATATTATAAACAGGAAAGATGTATTTTTGTATGTAACGAATAAACTAAAATATCTTTTGCCGTTAGAAAGCTTCATTATCACTGTAACATAAGCTACTTTTTATCCCGGAAAAGGCCGTTCACGCGGGCAGAGCCGCGAGTAAAGGCTAGTGTAAAAATAAAATAGCCTTTATCTATGATTGTCATTGTTCTTTGACTACACTGCAATTACCATCGGCGTACTCAGTTTGTCGAGCAAAAAATAAACATTCACTTAAGTAATGTTATAAGTGCTGCCAGTACTAAATAATAGCACAACGGTTATGACGTCACACTATTATTGTATAACTTTATATAGGCTGTTAATCCATAAGATACTCTATGACTTAATTAATTATTCAATTATAAATAATATACACGTTATTTAGAACGATCCAACATGTTCAATAATAAATACAATTAATAAGGTGGAATAATTATTGTCGGTAGTCAGTCGGTTGATAAACGGAATATAAAGTGTTACTCTGCCCAAATAAATGGAGAAGATCCTGTACATTGTGTTTCAATTGTTCTACTTTGTTACACCAAATAAGCAAATCCCTCCCCCCACATGCTATAACAATATCTAACACAATTATAATAAACTCACACAATTTCAAACCATAATCTGTATAGTAAACAAACTACAGTAAATCATAGGATTTAAAGGGTGCGCCCACAGCCTCGTGTGTGGGGTTCCCATCCGACCGACTCGTAATCCCACGCGCGTTGTGCAAAACTGTTAAATAATATCCCACATAAACTATGACTGTTATGGGACCATGCAGCGAGGGTGCAGTAAAGCAAGTTTCAGTTAGGGGTAAACATTTTATGGGTTGAAAGCTTAAAGATGTATAGAAGTATATAAACAGCCTCCGTTACGCAGTGGGCGACTAGACGGCTGTGAAGGCCGCGGGTTCGATTCCCGCACCGAGACAATGTTTGTGTGATTCACAAATATTTGTTTCTAGTTTAAATCTCCCCAGAGGGATTGACGCCAATCAGGCGTTCGATCGTAAATACTACAAGCCAAATCATTCTGTAACATCTGTTAAAAGCATGTTGCACCGACCCCACTGGAGGGAAGACATATGAACTATTTATTAGCATTATATATCTAAATAATATGTGGTAGATCGCAGACCGCAGCGATAGTATCACCCAATCACAACTTTAGACTTTTTTTATGGCATAGGTCGGTAACGAGCAAGTAGTTCACGTAATGGTAACTGATTTTCACCGCCCATAAACGCCCACAAATCCAAAGAATCATGGGCGCGTTGTCGACCTTAAAGGAAAGGGAGAAAAGGGATTGGGAAGGGGAGAGGGATTTGGACCTCGCATTCGGATATCTTACTCACCGTACGGAACGCAGCAGAAAGCTGTTACTTTACGTCGGTTTTCTGTGAGACAGTGATAACGACCCGGACGAGCCGGCCCATTAAAGACAAAGGTGTCTACAGCGTGGCTCTACCACTCCCAAATGTTATGTATTTCAATGAAATCACTTCCGTACTTGGCGACAATTTCACACAATGACAGCGACAGAAACCTGTAGCGGCGCTGCAGCGTACTCTGCGGTTGGACGACATATAGTGCTGCGGTCCGCGGTCTGCCGCCAAGTACGGAATCACAAATCAATCCAATCGAATCAACTGTTTTATTTTGGCTGTGTCGTAACAGACAATTTCACCAATGTCAAAGATGTAAAGCAAGCATAATCCGAATATAGATAAAAACACATAGTTTCAACGAGGGACTTATAAATAATATAATAATAATAATAAATACACCCAACAGTCACACACATAGTTCTGACCCCACACTAGGTAAACCTGTATCGTGGGTATCAAGAACTACGAGGGACTTGCGGTCCCACAACACCCAGACCCGAGACAAATATTTGTGGATCAAACAAACATTTGTCAAGGTGCGGGAATCGAACCCACGGCCTCACGCTTCGCAACCGGCTACTCGCCCGCTGCGCCACGGAGGCTGGCAAATCAGCTTCTGAATTGAATAAAAGTAACAATTTTATATTATTCTTGTAACTAGTTATGCAAATTTTATTTACATACATACGCACTCACGCCTGTAATCCCCGAAAGAGAGCAGAGGTGTAACCAGTACACCCACATTTCGCCGAGCGTATTTCCGTCCCTTATGTGATAGGGGGCGAGCCTATCGCCATACCGGGCACAAATTCCAGACTCCGGGCTGACAATGAGCATTTCGTAATAGAAAAACCCAATACCACTTTACCCGGGGATCGAACCCGAGACCTTAGCGTTGACCTCAATTGTAACGCGTATGCATTACAACTGCGCCACCGAGGCAGTCAATAAAGGTAACAATTTTATATTATTCTTGTAACTAGTTATGCAAATTTAACTATATTCCATGGGCAGTGATAGCTCAGCGAGGAGTGGTATGGACTGTTGAGACGAAAGTCGCAGGTTCGAAACCAGCCCAAGTGCATACACCTCTGACTTTTCTAAGTTATGTATGTATTAATTGTTAATTATCACTTGCTTTAGCGGTGAAGGAAAAACATCGTGAGGAAACCTGCATACCTGAGAAGTTCTTCATAAGAATTGCGAAGGTATGTGAAGTCTGCCAACCCACATTAGGCCAGCGTGGTGGACTAAGGCCTAACCCCTCTCATTGAGTAGAGGAGGCCCGTGCCCAGCAGTGGAACGTATATAATACAGGGCTGGTATTATTATTATTTATTTATTATTCCATGGGCACAGGACTGAGCATATATGCATGCGTCGATATGTCTATCTACTCTGATTACGCGCCATATATTGCGCAACATCGGCATTACGGCTAATACGAATGGACTTAATGAAACATTTCCTTGATTATAAACTTTACAACATTTCTCCATATAAAATGTCGGTAATCTATGAACACATTATATCGTTTATGATTTAATTAAAATGAAATTACTTAACAGGTTTGCGGTAATTCGAGTTGATTTAATAAGTCATGTAATCATTCATTTAATGCTTGATGCAAATCCGTTAAGCAGTTTTAGCGTACTGTACAGCAGTATGTTATATAATTTGATTATTTTACGTTCATTTCTAATTATTTACTACTTCGAGATACATTAGTAACACCGACTTTTAATTTATGCGAAAGTGTTTTTTTTTCTACTGGTCTGATTATTAATTCGTCAACCTTCTACCTGAACTTAACTTTTTAACGTCTGAAACAAATTCGTTGAAGATGATACTAAAAAATAATAATTGAAAAGAACACAGACTTTGGATATAAATAAGCTCACGCTAATTTCCGCGAAAGCATAGACAGAGGTGTGACTAGTGCACCCATGGTGCGCCGAGCTTATTTTTTTTTTATAATATTTATTTATTCCAATAAACTTAGTACCATGCTACACTTTTATCAATCTTTTTTACGATGAATTATTTGCCTAATTAACAGTATGTACCCTATAAAATACCAGAACTAAATTTAAACTTTTTTTAATACTTCATTAATTATATAGTAGTGAAAATTCTCTCCAGTTAATTTTAATAAAACTTGATTCTCGTCCTACTGACCGTATATCATACTCTCGTTTTCCGATGAGAGCAGTTTAACATAGAAGTTGTATTCGCCAAGTGTATGCATTGAGTTAATTATTTAACAACATTTAACTAGTCCATAACAACTTCACATTTGCATTGTATGTTAATTATTGTATGCCATAAACTTTCTTTTTAAACTGTGTTAGAATAAAGCCTATTTAGAGTTTAAAGTTTTTCCTGGGACATGTACTTATAAACTATTTAAGCATTGATTAGTTAAATCACTGTTTTCATCTGTTTGTAGCCACTTTATAAAGACAAGAGAATATTTAACTAATCAATGCTTAAGTAACGTTTTGTAAGGCCCATTATGTGAGAATAAGAAGAGCGTCAATAACGAGGCCGCATTATACGATTTTTTTTTCAAACTGTTGACGCTGTCTCTTAGTCAAGAGTTTTCTGATATATTTCCATCTGTGTCACGCGATAAATGTATTTATATTTCTCTCACTATGCATTTAAAAATATCAAGACTGTATCCTGAAAAACAGATGAAGTCAAAAATACGATTTATTATGATTTATATTCCTCATTAAATGATGATTTGCAAATTTTAAGAACATTTTTCTAGAGTTAAGCGTTTGGTTTTTAGATCAAAACACGCAACTATCATGGTAATTACATTTGTATTGAAAATAACCCATCATCGTTACGATTATCTTAATTCAACAGTATAGTCATCGGCACGACTCGTGAGTACTAACTTTATCTGCGCCGTAGGTCTGATTGGCGGAATGAAAGAGCGCGAATTGCCGACGCTTCACGCGATTGGCTCGTCAATCGATGCTCGACGTTCATTGGTATATCAAATGCCCCTCTACTGTTCATCTGTACCCACGACTCGTGCCGCTACTTATACATGCAGTAACAAATTAATCTACGTCAAGAAATTTCGCAACATCGACAGTGCTGACCCAGATCTATCCTAGTAAGTTAAATTTTCATTTTATGTCTCGTAAAATGTCGCGTTAAAGTGTTGGGAAGTGCTTACGCGTGATCGTTGTAGAGCGCGTGTTGCAAAACGGTATAAGTCATTCATGTTATTTTTGAAGAAACTATTAAACGAGTCGGTAAAACGCGACTCATACTACAATTTTTTTGCGCATTACGTCAAAATTTAAATTTTCTGCACATCTAAGCAATAGATCCATAACTTTAAGCTATTTTGCAACATCATCAGTGCTGACCCAGATCTATCCTTGTAAGTTAAGACAGCTCGCGTTTTATGCGTCGTAAAATATCGCATCAATATGCGGGGAAGTGCTTAGGCGTGATCATTATAAGGCGCGTGTTCCAGAGTGATATAACTCGGTATTCCAGATTTTTTAGTTTAATTAGTTGGCGCATAATACGGCATCAATGCAGCTTGTTGTAAAAAAGCTACTTATTATAGTTATTGGCATGTTATTAGTATTACAAAAGAATTTTAGTCTATCTTAAAATCTTTCTCAATCAATGATCGGCCCATTGGTTTAATGGCAGCCTACTTAGGCTGAAACCGTGAGATCCTGGGTTCAAATTTTAGGTCGAGCAATCCTAATTTGTACTTGAGTTTTCTGTTTGAAAAATCACACATCAGTTCGCTGGAATTGGAATTTATGTCCGATATGGCGACAGGCTCGCTTGTCATATGATGGGACGGAAATAAGCTCGACGAACCGTGGGTGCAACACTAGTTGCACCTCTGCCTACCCCTTCAGGAGTGGGAATACATTTTCATATTATTTGTTTGTGATCTTACTCATTTAAACAGTTAACATTTAATTCGCCAGAACTACTTGATAGCAATTGGCTTTCACGACTCTTTCATTTTGCATTGAACAAAAAAAAAATATCTCAACTCGCAAAAATATGCAATAAATTATCCCATAAATTACTCAATTAGTCCAATCAGAATCAATTACCGTTTCGGGAAAGCGGCATGTTCTTGAGTTATACATTTTGTGCGGCGTGCGTGATAATTTGAGGCGAGACGCGTGGGCGGGCGGATGCCGAGCGCGGATAACTTATCGCGTGGTGGGACCATTACGATGTTTAGGGAGGGGACAAACGGTATTATCGATATTTATTAATGATCCTTGTGTATTTTAAACAGCTGTATAATATCTGCCTCGGTGGCGTAGTTGTAAAGTGTACGCGGTACGACTGCTGCGCTGAGGTCTCGTGATCGATCCTCGGGGTGGGGTAAAAATTTTATTGGGTTGTTTTATTTATTTATTTTATTGAAATAAAACTAGTTTATACGGATTTTATCGCGGTTTAATTTTTATTTTTATTCCCGACGTTTCAAAAGCTTTTCAGCCTTCGTGGTCACGGGAGAGACTGAGGTGTAGACTGAAGAAAGTCTGCAGTTGCTGAACATTCAGACGAAGGCTCCAAACATTACCTTAGATTTGACAAACCACAAATCCTTGCCAAAGAACACCGATTCCTACCTAGGATGATTCGCAAGGGTCTTGAAATTAAGAAACACCCAAATTTCAATAGAGAAGATGGTTGGAAGCCTGCGCAAGCCTGGGATCCAATTATACATTTAATTAAATCGGAACCCAAAAGAACAACTGCCAGATCTCAAGACACCGTGAGCTGTTTCTGCGTAGATCGGACTAGTGTCAACTAACTTTTTTAAATAATTAAAAAATAAATGTATAATTTTAAAATGAAGGTAGCCATTGTAACATTAACTTTTCGAGACGACCTACACCTCAGTCTTACCCGTGACCACGAAGGCTGCAAAGCTTTCGAAACGTCGTGAATAAAAATAAAAATTAAACCGCGATAAAATCCGTATAAACTAGTTTTATTTCAATGTGTAGTATTCGCGTAAACCTAAGAAATCACTTATTTATTTTAGTTATTCTATTACGAAATGCTTAATATCAGCTCGGAGTATGGAATTGTGCCCGGTATGGCGATAGGCTCGCCCCCTATCACATCACGGAAATAAGCTCGGGAAATGTGGGTGTAGTGGTTACACCTCTGTCTTCGCCTTCCGGGATTACAAGCGTAAGTAATTATTAATAAGCAGAATTAGCTTGAGTGATGATACGAGCAAGTCGCTCGTCTAATGGCAAACGCCACGTCTGCCCATAAACCGCATGCAACACCATAAAGAACTTTAAACTACAAAGCACTGCATGACATTGGACTGCGCTCGTTACCCCGAGACATAAGATGTTAAGTCTCATAATGCCCAGTAATTTCACTGGCTTCGATGTCCTTCTAACCGAAACACAACAGTGCTTACACACCGCTGTTTGGCGGCAGAAACAGACAAAGTGGTGGCACAAACCCAAACGGCCTCTCGCATACGAGGGTCCTACCACCTAGCCAGTAATATTACTCGTTCCTTTTAAAAAATTCCCTATATATTTATCGACACCATCGCATCACCAACAATCTGTGCGGCGACGCCTCGGGTGGCGTATCTTAATCTATACGGAATATCGATGAATCGCCTCACTACGACGTATGATAATTGACAGGCCGTTGTTTATTGCTACTTACAAAAAAAAACGCTCCGATAACAGTATTGTCCCAGCTTTTATGTAGTTTACGGTTTGCGAAATTTTGAAAGGACTGTTTTTGGTACTGCTATGATATAAATATCGATATTTATCAGAATCATTATTTTTTTAAACAACGCGCTATTGAAATAAATGTCGCAATTACGTCGTATCCAATGGGTATTGTGCAAAGTCTTGCTATTTTGTATTGATATTTGAAGGATACATGTAATATCTGTAAGAATTACATGAAATTAAATCAAATAAAACATTAATTGTTTACTGTATTTATACTGCCAAATTCTGAATGTCAAATCTCGCAGCTGACGTTAGAGCATAAAGAGTACCTGTACATAAAGTACAATAACATGATTCTAGAGGTCGAATTTAGTTTATTACGGGACCACTGGAGGCAGATTCTCGTAACTCAAAATATCATTCCGATCTAGTCTTAGTGTAAAGAAAGTTGCAAACGGTATTCTTATAAATCAATAATCAACGTCAAATGTGAACATAGACCGTAATGAGATCGAAAGTAGAGTTAAGCCAAAACGGCATTCTGCTAACATTTTTAATGACACATGTCCTTGTATAAACGTCAAAATTGTGACTGAATTGGGATTATAATGACATCGAGATGAGATTATATTCACACCGGACTGAACTTAAAGAGGAGCAAAATACCATTTATTCAAATCAAAATCTGATCTCAGTTCGGTTAAAATTCATTCGCAGTGTCGGTTAAATACGAGAATTGCCCTTCTGGTATCTGTGGCCTTCGGCGAAATGTGGGTGTACTGGTTACAGCTCTGCCTACTATTACAGGCGTGAGTGCGTATGTACGTATTTTCGATTCGAAAAATCTCACATGACTGCCCTAGAATTTATGCCCGATATGGCGATAGGCTCGTTACATCACGGGACGAAAATAATTGTGAATGCACTAGTTGCATCTCTCTACCCCTTCGGGGATAAAGCCGTGAGCTTATATATGTATGTAATAATATTAAACATAATACTCATTTATCTTCAAATCCTTAACCTAAACATTGCATCATACCTAAATAAATTCAGTCATTTGACAACCCTAACACCGGTCCATCAAAACCATACTTCGAAACCGATATTGATACCATAACTGTATTAGTACAACTTACCTCAAACGTACGGAACATAGGAAATGCACGGGGAAACGCAATATCCTGACGGGGACGTCGGGGTATCGGCGGAAGGGGATCCTGAGGGAGGGGAACCTGTGGGAGCGTCTGATTGCGGTTCAATCGATACCACAGGGAATAGCTAATTATACAGACTGTAGTTTACTTCACATGCTAGTGAGAGAAGTAGATTATATGTAGCATTAAGGGGAGTTTAGGGAGCATTGGGGTAGTACCACCGCTTTGTCTATTACTGACAAAGAGCAGTGTGTAAGCACTGTTACGTTTCGGTTTGAAGGACATTGAAGCCAGTGAAATTACTGCGCATTATGAGAAGTAACATCTTATGTTTTTTTACCCTAGCTCGGCAAAGTGACTACGCTACACCTGTTTTAAGTGCAGCGCAATCCAAGAATACTGTTGACCAACGACAGACGATGTGTCTATCGTAGGTCGGTAAAATTATGCCGGCCTGCCTCATTGCTTCTTCACACTCCGTTTAAAGGGCCCCATATTATAGGAAGGAGGGAACACGTGTGCCGGCAAACTATTCCACAGCTTGATGGTCCGGCAGAAGTAAGATTTTGCGGAATTTATAAGATAAGATGTTTACGGATTACGAGCGCAGTCCAATCCCATGCAGTGCTTTGTAATTTAAAGTTATGTGCCAACTTTAATTACATACTCTTGTTTATCCGTACAAGTAATTTGTTCTCCATAATGATTTCTTGTCCTTTATATGGACAGCTGTTTGACAGGTCTGAAAGAAATGGAATGTGGACTTAGAATGGATGAGTTGCGTGTCAAGTGTCTCCTCTATGCCGATGACCAAGTGTTACTTGCGCCGTCGGCGGAGGAGTTACAAGAAATGTTAGACTTAGTGAATGTGTCGTTTAAGAAGAAGGGAATGAAAATTAATGCAAGCAAGACGAAAGTTATGGTGATAGAAAGAGAGGAAGATGCTACTACATGTAGTATTGTCAACTGTAGTTGCAAACCTATAGAGAGAGTTAATTGTGTAACATATTTGGGAATGAAGGTCGACGAGCATTTTTCGTGGGCTGATCATATTGGGTATATTTGCAATAAGCTTAGAATAATACTAGGTCAGTTTTATCATTTAAGTTATAGGGTTCCTAGTGGGACTTTAAAGTTACTATATACATCTCTGGTGGAAACTATATTGGACTATGCTCTCGATTGCTATGGACTTACATACAAATCTTACATAAACAAACTTGAAAACATGCAACTCAAATTTTTAAAATTATTAGTTGACAATAAAGTTAAAGAAAAATATAAAAATGATTATTACAAACTGTTTAAAATTTGTAGAATATTACCAGTTAGTCTTAAACATAAATTACTTCTTGCTGCTAACAACTTTGGTAAACGAGAGCATAACTCATTATTAGTAAATGTACATAACAGTTATAATACAAGGACTATGACTGCGTGTAAATATGTGGTACCCAGAGTCACTAATGTATATGGTGATAGAACACTTAGAAAGCGTATTCCTTATATACTTAACAGCTTACCCAAGGATATAAGAGGGGAATGTAAAAAACATAAGTTTAAAGTTAATTTAAAGAAATACTTATTAGATACCCTACCTTAATAAATTATTTTGTAATTTATAAGAACATAACACTATGAAGGTTCTCGTAGTATAATATAATTTGTATTGTTTTCTACTTTAATAAATTCTTTTGTAATTTATAAGAACATATGCACTATGAAGTTACTCGTAGTGTATTATATCTCGTAGTATATACTTTGTGTTGTTTTCTACTTTAATAAATTCTTTTGTAATTTATAAGAACTTAACACTATGAAGGTACTCGTAGTGTATTATATATCGTAGTATATTCTTTGTATAGTTTTGCTGATCCTGCAGTCAAACTGTTTGTACAGTTTTGTGGGACATTGTAGTAGCTCATAAGTTTTTCTTTTCTTGTATTTTAATAATTAAATAAATAATAAATAATAATAATAGTATAGAAGACGAGAGAGTGGAACAAGTGAAAGAATTTATGTATCTGGGTAACAAGATAACGAGAGATGGGAAGTGCGAGGGGGATATTGAAAGGAGAGTGACGGCAGGTAACAAAGTGAATGGTGCCTTGCACGCAGTAATGAGCAGCCAGTCGGTGTCACAAAAGGCACGAATGGCTGTTCACAATGGTGTGCTGGTACCGACACTTATGTATGGCAGTGAAAGTTGGGTTTGGCAGAAGAAGAATGAAAGTAGAATAAATGCGGTGGAAATGCGTTCCCTACGTAGTATGTGTGGAGTCACCCTTGCTGACCGGATGAGGAATAGTGTGATAAGGGATCGCTGTAAGTTGAAGAATGATGTGGTGACTAGGATCGAAAAAGGTATGCTGAAATGGTTTGGGCATATGGAGAGGATGGATGAAAGACGACTTACGAAAGGTATTTATCGTGCGAATGTGAATGGTAGGGTTGGAAGAGGGCGCCCGAGGAGAACATATGCGGATCAAATAAATGACATTCTCCGAAAAGGGCACGTCACGAGTACCCTCAACCGACGAAAATGTATGAGAAGATGTATGAATGTGGAAGAGGCGAAAGAGGTGTGTCAGGATCGTAGCTTGTGGTACTCAATAGTCTCTGCCTACCCCTATGGGACATAGGCGTGAGTGTGTATGTATGTATGATTTCTTAATTCCAAATCTTCCATTAATGACGGATTAACTAAATCTAGTTCAAATTCTAAGAGAAGTGACTATTGTTTACGGTAAGGAGAAATCTTAATATAGAACTAATCGAGTGTTTAAATACACTGGTTGCAGAAAACCTATTAATAAATCATAATGAATCATAGGACCGAAACAGCTTATACTTAGAATTATAGTTGTAAACATGTGCATCTGTATAAAGTGTGTGAAACTGCGTAAATACATTGTTTTTTACTAGTCCTGTAATACACATGCCCCACTGGTGGGCACGGGCCTCCTATACTGAATAAGAGGAATCAGGCCTTAGTCCACCACGATTGCCTAATGCGGGTTGGTAGACTTCACATACCTTCGAAATTCTTATGAAGAACTTCTCAGGTATACAGGTTTCCTCACGATATTTCCTCGGCCTCAGCAGTTATCAACTAACAGCAGTCATTAAGTCAAGTCGTAGGCCTTTGGGCGGCTTGAAAACTTTCGACTGGTTGGCCACTACCCATTCGATAAAGAATAGAATACTTGATAGTAAAACCACAATTTTTACCACCACAGAAATAAGAAATACATTTTAAGTAAAGTCAATTAAAAATTAAAAATGAATAATGAAACAAAAATATGCAAAGCTTAATTCTGACGGAAATAGGTAATTCGATAAACCATTACTAAGGCGAAATCTCAAATTTTCGCATAAAATGCCACCCTATCTTTACCCAGACCAAGTTAAAATCAACCAAACTCTTATACAATAAAGTGCATATTCCAATAAATTCATAACGTAACGTGTAGCAGTTGGCGCAGCCGTTGCAAAATTGCAAGCAATAACAGAAACTGAAATGCAAATACTGTTATGCATTTTTGTTCGTTCGTTTGTGTCTGACGGGATAATGTTGTTTTGAAATAATCTGTGGTCAGTGGCGGATCCAGGATTTCGGTTTTGGGCTTGACCCAAAATTATAATTAAAAAAAAATAGAATATACTATACATACTTAGATAACCGTACGTATTATACGTAACGATAGATACGTAGATTAACCCTCCCTAGGTAGGGACTAAACTAAACGAACCGATGCAAAATCTACTTTGCAAGGTAAATCTATTGATAAAATGTTACTCATAACCCTCGACAATCACGACTTTTAAAATAATAACACAATATAGAACATATCAAGCCATTTTAAAATTAATACATTAACAACAGACATTTACAACACAAAATGACACAACAGGAAAATTAACAACCCGTCAAGATATTAACACTTTATTAAATGCGAACGGCATCGTGACACGCTTGTAATGTTAAATCAACCCTAAAAAGGGCATAAAATCTTTCTTACACATATCAGTGTACAATCACAACCTAATTAACAAGGAATACAGTCGACACTAGCTTGGAGTGCGTAAATCTAATTGCTCAATATTAGAAACTGTTAATCATGTGAAATGGCGTAACAAATTACACGAACGCAAATAAGTAGAGATTTAACGCGTACGATTACGGACGGCGTCAGATTCGGTCTGACCTAAATCCAATGGCGAAGTTGTTGAAGGATTTTGAAATAATTTTGCGAGCATAATTTTACCAATAGTTGCATATGAGAAAGACATTGCATCTCGACGACTTACGCCGGCCTAAACTAACTGGATATAGGTACCTATAATTCGCGTAATATGGCTTAACCTGACACTGGTTAGACACGAGCGATGTCACAGCTAAGTATAGTTTTAAGAAGTTAGTTTAGATGAACGCACACCTACGAGTATCAGCGCCCTATGCACCGCAGTCGTCGAATTTGATGCAATATTGTAGACGGATGCTGTGTATCGCATGAACTAAAAGAATAAACAAATATATCTTGGAACAAGCTCATATAAGTGTTAGAATCTCAACTTGTTACCAAAGGATTATTTGTTATTTCGGTCACATTGTTCGTCGACAACCGGACAACCTTCAGAAAGTAGTTGCAAAGTGGAAAGAAAGAGACCCCGCGCGCCATCACCTAGACGATGGTGTGACCAAGTAACCACCCTCACGGTTCTTCCCGTGACAATCGCCCTGAAAGAACCGGACGAGATGGAAACAGCTCATACACCGGTCAATGAAGGCCTTTCAAGCACATGGTGTTCAGTAATGAAGAATGTGCTCAAGAAAAATAAACTTGCGGACGATGCGGCTTCTTCTACGCGGATAGGTGTACGTTTTTAAACTTATTATTAGTGTTTGAAACGTAACGTTTCTTGTCTCGTCAACCATAACAAATAATAACAATAACCCTTTCACTTGTTAAGGTTTTTAAAAGGTTAAAAAGTTAAAACAACACAGAGAGCAATCCTCCCGCCACCGGACATCACATTATTGTTGTATTAATTAATCTTACCGTGGCAGGGAGAATGTCACTCGCTTACTTAGCATGCCATGCACCATGGAACTGGCTCTTACCTGAAAACAAAATAAAAACAATTAAATATCATGTTGAAAATAAGGAAAGGAATTATACAATAAAACTACCTCAAAGAAAAAATCTATTTTGAGTCTTTTTTATCGCAATATAATGTTTACAAGGTGGCGGCAGGTCCTTCATATGCGAGAGACTGTCTGGGTTGGTACCACCACTTTGTGTATTTCTGCCGCCAAACAGCAGTGTGTAGGTACTGTTATGTTTCGGATCGGTTTTTTTAAAACATTTATAACACTGTTTATAAAACATCGTATAAGCGTGCCAGGATAAAAAAACTGTCATTTACAAGGCCACTTCATACGAATCTTTTTTCAAAATATATGTCGCATTCTCGTAAAGAAGTCTTTTTTCGCTTTATTGATCACGTAGGCATATTGAGGCGCTTATGATAAGTCAAAGTAAAAAAGTAAGTAAGATTAGTAGAAAAGTAAGTTTACTAATAAAACTGTTTCATATAATTAGTGCTCTATAAGCAATTCAAGTAAATGTCACAATGTCTTGGTGCAGTGTGCAGGACTGATTCCAGACTTCCCTATCGGTTAAATAGTCCGTAACGTTATAATAGACCGGCAAACGAGCAAGTGGGTCACCTGAGGGTAGAGTGATTTCCACCGCCCATATATGCCCACAATACCAAAAGAATCATGGGTGCGTTGCCTACCTTAAAGGAAAGGGATAATTAAGGGATAAGATAAGGAGAGGGGGTTTGGGCCGGATATCAAAAGCATCTACAGCGTGCCTATGCCACTCAAAAAAAAAAGAATTAGATTCAGAGAAGGAATTAGAAAAGTTATGGATAAATTTAAGATTTAAACTGAACCAAAAAACAATAAAACTTTCTCCAAAAATATTTCCTATATTCAACACGCAAAATTGACCCAAAAACGTCATATAGGGGCCATTAAATTATTCCGTAGATTTCCGCAGACATCCTCCAAACTCCAAACTTGGGACACGGTGCGAACGTGTCATAACGACAAAACTTCCGCGAATCGGTAAAGTTTGAAGAGTTTTTTATGTAAATAATATCAATAGAAGAGATACACAAGAGACGTTTTATTCCGTGAAAATCACTTTATTGTGTAATGTATATTGAAGCTTGAGGCACTTCATTATTACTAAAAATCTGTTCGAAGAAGAGAAAATTATGTTTTCATTTTTAACAAATTAGAAAACCAACGTAAAGTACTCTACTCTCCCTCTACTGAATGAGAGGGGTTAGGCCGTAGTCCACCGCGCTGGCCTAGTGCGGGTTGGCAGTCTTCACATACCTTCGAAATTCTTATGAAGAACTTCTCAGGTATGTAAGTTTCCTCGCGATGTTTCCTTCACCGTTAAAGCAAACAACAATTAATACACACATAACTTAGAAAAGTCAGAGGTGTATGTTCTTGGGGCTGGTTTCGAACCTGCGACTTTCGTCTCGACAGTCCATACCACACCCCGCTGAGCTATCACTACTTATATTAATAGTATTTATAAAACCAACAACTAATAAAATGAACCCTGGCAATAGGTTGGGATAAAGAACTAACAATATGATAGTGGTCTACTCAGCTTCCGTGGCGCACCAGGCGAATAGCCGGCTGTGAAATGAGAAGCCGCCGCGCCCGTTCGATTCCGGCACCGAGACAAATGTTTATTTGTCGAGGCCCCACGTAGTTCCTGATATCCATTATACAGGTTAACCTAGTATGGTGTCAGGACTATGTGTGTGACTGTTGGGTGTATATAATGTATACACTAAAGCAACGATTAACGAGCGTCCTCCACACTACTCAGCAAGTTCTCCACGTCCTCGTGCCCTTAGGGTGTTTACTTTCCATTTTTTTTCATATAGCGCTTCCTTACAGGGCCGGAGTTATACGGCGGAACGGGGCTCATAAGACGCCAAATATGAGAATAATCGCCAAACCTCACAATGATGGGCAGCTTGATAGTAGGTTCAACATATTAATACATTTAACTAGCCATTGCTTAATTATTACTACCATCAGTTAATCTCGCTAATCGCATCCCAACCTAATGCCAGGGTTCCCATCGTGATTTGACAGTGAATTTGGTATTATGTGGGACCATATATATAATAACCCAGCCATTAAAAAATCTGCCTCGGTGGTGCAGTTGTAATGCGTACGCGTTACGATTGAGGTTAACGCTGAGGTCTCGGGTTCGATCTCCGGGTCGGGTAAAGTGGCATTGGGTTTTTCTATTACGAAATGCTCAGTATTAGCCCGGAGTCTGGAATTGTACCCGGTAAGGCGATAGGTTCGCACATCATGGGACGGAAATGGGCCCGGCGAAATGTGGGTGTACTTGTTACACCTCTGCCTACCCCTTCGGGGATTGCAGGCGTGAATGTGTACGTATGTATGTATTAAAAAAACCCCAGTCTCTTAGATAAAACATTTAAAGGGTCAACAGATTTCCTTCAAACATTGCTAAAAACCATCTTTGAATAAAAAAAATCTCATTCAAATCTGTCCATTAACGATGCTAGTCAGATACACACACATACACCCCTTTTTTGTCGAGAATGAAAAAACTATATTACTATTCTATTACTTGGGGGGGTCAAACCCCCATACTATAGTTGACTCCATCCGCTACTACCGCAACGTCAGCTCCAAGCATGCAAGTATAAAATATCGCCGGGCGATGTTTCACACTCCGCAAGTGGCACTTTTGTCGCGAATACTTTCTGTACGAGAGAAGACTCCAGATTTATGCTACGACTGCTGAACATAGATTGTAGTGAGATATGGTGTTACTATCCTACTTCTATTATAAATGTGAAAGTTTAAATGTTTGACAGTCCATCACGTCGTAACGTCTGAATGGTTTTGGATGAAATTTGGCACACACGTAGACCATGACCTGATTTAAGACATAGGCTACTTTTTATCTCGGAAAAGGCGGTTCACGCGGGCGGAGCTGTAAGCAAAAACTAGGGCTCTATTGTTCCTTTTAACGTAAGTACTTAGGATAATAAACCGTGACAGTCTCCGTGGTGCAGTGGCCGAGTAGCCTGCTGTGAAGCAAGAAGCCGCGGGTTCGATTCCCGCACCGAGACAAATTCCCGGGTGTTTTCGCCCCAGAGAGGTTGACGTTAGGCCGGCGACATCGTAAAAACTACAAGCCAAATCATTTTGTAGCATGTGTTAAGAAGCATGTTGCGCCAACCCCACTACGAGTGGGATAAGGGCAGGTGAAAGAAGACTTAGGATGATGAAACGGTGAGATCCTGGATGTCAGAATGTCAGGTCGGGGAAACACAATCTGCATTTGAGGTTTCGATACGAAAAATCACACGTGAGTTGCCCGAGATTGGAATTTGTGCTCGGGTATAGCGATAGGCTCGCACCATATCACATCATGGGACGGGAATATGCTTGGCAAACAGACGGTAATTAGCTGTCATGAGTGGAAAATATGGGAAAAACCTTATATAATAAAACTAGCTTTTTCTCGCGGTTCCACCTGTGTGTATTATCTTTCTTCGGGATAAAAGTAACATATGTCCTCATGCAGGTCATGGTGTACTTGTTATTTTGAGTGGTAAAGCCACGCTGTAGACACTTTTATCTACAGTATGAATGAGCCGGCTCGTCCGGGTCGTTACCACTGTCTCACAGAAAAGCGGCGCGGCGTAAATTAGCTTCTTGCTGCTGCGTTTCACCGTACGGCGAGTGAGATATCCCCCTTCCATTCCCAATCCGTTTCCCTTAAGGTCGGCAACGCGCCCATAATTTGTATTGTGGGCATAGTTGGGCGGTGAAGATCTCTTATCATTTAATGACCCACCTGCTCGTTTGCCGGCCTATGCTAATAAAAAAACCTGTGAGCAAAATTGTGTCCAATTCCGTTCCACCGTTAAAGTTAAAATTATTAATTAATATAAACCAAATTCACTAACTCACAAACATCCTAACTTTCACATTTTTTATATTAGTAGGAGCAGTTGGAAACTGCAGGATAAGTACTTGCACTGAAGGTGGCATCATCATGGCAGACGCCTAGTGGCACTCGCGAGATGCCTCGAGTGGCCAATTTGCTAGCGCCAGAGCCGCCCGACCTACTGCCTCAATCCTCTGCCAGATTTTAATGTAGGATTTAATTTTTATAAAATATTTTAACGGTGAATGTGATTAACCATTTGGTTATATATGTGGTTGTATATCTCCGGAGGGGTAGGCAGAAGTGTAACTAGAACACCCACATTTCACCGAGCTTATTTTCATCCCATGATGTGATAGGAGACGAGCCTATCACCGGGCACAATTAGAGCCACCGGTTTTTTACCAAGCATTTCTTGATAGAAAGACCCAACATCACTTTTACCCGATCCGGGGATCGACCTCGAGACCTTAGCACAGCAATCGTAACGCGTACGCATCACAACTGCGTCACCGAGGCATTATATAGTAACGTTTTGGTAAATCGAAAATGCGGCCCGTAAAAATGAAATATTGCATACTTTTAAATTAAGTTACTAAATAAATAATTATTATAAAATATATATATGTAATGTCTAAACGGCTCGACAAAATTTGTCCAAACGTACCTAAAAATGCCCGGTATGGCGATAGGCTCGCCCCCTATCACATTGTGGGATGGAGATAAGCTTGGCGAAATGTGGGTGTACTGGTTACACCTCTGCCTACCCCTTCAGGGATTACAGGCGTCAGTGCGTATGTATGTATGTATGTATGTATGTATACCTAAAAACAACCTAGTAACCTAGAAACTAGCTTTAAAGAAAAAACGTGAATAGTGGAATTGATTCTGCCGTTTGTAGGAGAGGGAGACGATGTCACCGACGTCAAAGACAAACAAACAGAAGCTACAAACGTATAAGAGTTCTTACCTTTCTTTTTGCATCGACATAAAAAAAATATAACCCACATGTTACGGACTACGTACAAACACACAGCAAACATAATTGTATTGCCATCATAGATTTAAAATCTGCTGCACACATCGCACCTTTAAAGACAAACCGTTACTAAACGAAAATTTTCAAGAATTGAGTTACTAATGCCATTTTTTCAAAATTACGTAAACTATACGATGAATTTTACACTTTCATAAAAAAACTACTTTTAGAGGTAGATGGCGCTAATTTTGACCGTTACAAAACTAAATAAGATTTGCTTGCTAAATGCAATATCATGTATAAACTAGTTGATGTTTAATTTTATATTTTTGTTTAGTAACGGTTTGTCTTTAAAGGTGCGACATGCAAAATTAAATGCTACGTATTAATGGATACACAGTTCATTCTGTTTGCTAACGTAAAATCGCTGAAAGCCGCCGATGAAAACAATTACAAGCGACTTGTAAACATGGAAAGCCGAGTTTTCAACGCAACGGTATTAGTGTTTTCTTGTTCCTATGTGAGTGAATGTTAACAGAAACATACTGTGTTTTGGTTTTCTTTCTTATTGATTATTGTATCGCTAAAATATAGTTTTTTTTTTCGAATGGATTTGTGCTGTTAGCTTATATTGCTTTTACAGTTTCACGTAACTATAACGCCGGCGCTTATTGCGCTCTAGCCAAGCAAATATGTATAGTGTACTTAGTAGCGATTAAGTACAGAGGCGTCTTTTAGGAGGCTCGGACCTCAGCTTGAGCAATCGCTGGGGAGTATAGTTTAGGGCCGTCTCTGCACATCATTTTGCCGACGGTCAGTTGTGGGAGTTCTTCGGACTCGTAGGCGTGTCCTATGTCGGGGTCGCGTATTATTATTGCGATTCGGATTGGGCAGGGAAAGTGCTGCTTCGATAGCGACTGTGATGGAGTCGTTGGGATCTCCCAGAACATGTTTTGGACGAATATAGTACTTAAACTTACTTATAGTCTAAACCATAGATGTTATATCATAAACGTTATTAGTCTGTAGGCTTCCCTTAAATAAATAAATAAAAATATTATTAATTTTATGATGTTTAAATTTTTAATATCTTCAAACTTGATACGTGGAAAGAAAAAAAGAAAGAAGAATAGTTTATTACCATGAGTGATACACATGCAACGTAAAAGAGTTTTTTTTAAAAGAAATGAAATAATACATAATAATAAATACACCCAGTCACACACATAGTCTTGACCCCACACTAGGTAAACCTGTATCGTGGATGTCAGAAACTACGAGTGACTTGCGGTCCCACAACACCCAACCCCTGACAAATATTTGTGAATCAGACATACATTTGTCTAGGTGCGGGAATCGAACCCACCTCACGCTTCGCAACCGGCTTCTCGCACGCTGCGCCACGGAGAGTGTCAAATAAAATAACACGAAACAAAAATGGGATGTGACAATTAGGTTTCCAACTCAGTATAATACTGTGTTGCGGCACAAACATCCCACTCACCGTACGAAACGCAGCAGCAAGCCGCTACTTTACGTCGGTTTTCTGAGGTAACGACCCGGTAGTTCCGGCCCATTCATGCTGTAGACAAGACTTTACAGCGTGGCTCACTTTGAGTAATCACAAATTTCAAGCTTCCAATACCCAATCAGCATACAAATAAAAAGCCCATGTTTTCCTCGCCTTTACACACAACACATGTGGCAACGTGTTACATTGATTTCACACTCACTGGGCCGCGTAATCGACGCTGGGCAGTGGGCCCGACAGCCCCGTGTTCTGTTATTGGATTTAGCCACGCTCGGCTACAAATTAACTTAGTTGCCTAAATGTATTCAGGTGTTTCATCGTTTGTGTTTCAATTCTATAGGATTTATAACTGTATGCCTCGGTGGCGCAGTTGTAATGCCTACGATGTGCTGAGGTCTCAGGTTCGATCCCCGGGTCGGGTAAAAGTGATATTGGATTTTTGTACCACGAAATGCTTTTAGTATCAGCCCTGAGTCTGGAATTGTACCCGGTATGGCGATAGACTCGTCCCCTATCACATCATGAGACGGATAAAAAGCTCGATGAAATGTGGGTGTAGGTACTAGTTACACCTCTGCCTAGCCCTTCGGAGATTACAGGCTTGGGTGCGTATGTATATGTATGTATAATAAAATTGTGACGCAATACGATTTTAGTTAGTCAACTGCTAACATCACCTGCAAGCGATGTGAAATGTCTGAACAGACATTCAAATGAACTTCAAATACCCTTCCCATTACCAATCCCTTAATCATCCCTCTCCTTTAAAAGAATGATTCTTTAGATATTGTGGATGTTTATGGACGGTGTCTATCACTTATTATCAGATGATATAATTCCATTCACTTTAATACCACACAAAAAATAACTTGGGTTATTACCTAACCCTATAAAACTTTTGTATTAAAATTATGCAAACTGAGAATCAGACCGACCTCTTCCTTTCATACAATTCAACATCACAGAAGGGTTGACATTCACAAGTCATGCAAAATCAATAGCAAATTCCATCTCAGCACGTCCCGTAAGAATGGACTCAGACAGACAATAAAATATTGAAGACCCATTCAGTGGATTTAGAGTTTCCAATGTGCAAGCGGAATGTAAACTAAGGTAGGGTTAGATTCCAGTTGACGGCACCCGGTCGCACAAGCCGGTCGCGGTGTATGGGTCGATATGATAATTTTAAACCGTTGCCAAGTCAGTGTTGGAGGGTTATGATTCCTGCAGATGTTATAAAACGTATTTAAATGCTTGTTTCATTATGCTGAATTGAATGAATAATTAATTCGGAATTCAGGGTAGGGTTAATGTTCTGAATTTAACAATTTACGTGGGAGTTAAATTGGGATATGATGAATAAAATTATGCATTGAATTATGAATTATAATTATGATTGAATTGATCAAAGAGTAAACTACAGTAGCGGCCCCGTAAGATGGCACTTGGGACAATTTACACACTGTTTCGATAGATTACAGCACCAGCAGTACATCTCTATTGCCGTTCCTACGATAATGAAGTACGGCAATGTTCTACGTGTAGTTTCAACATATATAAAATTTCTGAGTATGTATATTTCCCAAGTGCCATCGTACGGTGTCGCTACTATAATGGTAGTATTGAGGGGAATCGCCGGCTTAATAAGCAATAACATTATGAAAAGATTATAATAATGTAATATCCATTACTTTTAATAAACATTATCAAGGCACCTGATTACTGTTATTAACTTCTATTGAAATATGTATTTTAAGCAATATTTAATGCCTCTTACGTTTGGATTAATATTAGGTATTAAGTATGTCTACAAATTACAATTTATTACAGTTATTTTAGTACGCCGATCTTTTTGCGTCATTATCATTGTAATCTGATTATCATCTATGATAATGATATTAAATTGCAACTTAGGGTTGTCATCGCCTCATGGGTCTAGTGGCAGCGTACTAAGGCTGAAACTATTAGGTCCTCGGTTCAATTCCCAGGTCAGGCAAACACAATTTGTGTGTGTTTTCGACCGATGAGGCGATAAACAGTAAATAAGAGATTTTTGAACTATAAAAACCAATGCAAATTTGTATTGCGGGATTCATAGATATTTACAATTATAATTTACAGTGGAAATCCATTGTCTCTGCCCACCCCTTTGAGAAACAGGCGTGAGCCTATGTATGTATGTATGTATAAAAGCCAACGTAATAAAGACAAACGCCGGTGACCGTTGTTCTATCTGCAGTACATTTACGTTGTGATTGAAAATGGGCCTCGGGCCAGGACAGCTGTGCTGTCGCCTGCAGTCTCTCCCTAATCCTGACAAGCTTGTGGATGGGCACGGATCGTTTTGTACTAACAGGATTGTGTATTGCTATTTGTTTTATCATGTGTCCATGACAGTATAATAAACAAAGTACCAAGTGTCGAGTAAGTTGCAAAATTCCAAATATACCGGCTTCCGAAGCCGAAACGGCAATAAAACCATACTTTAACATAAACTGAAAACGCTATTCCTTTGCTGTTTACTTGTCATTGTGGATGAAACATAAGCTCGCAATGTAAAACGTACTAATGGTAAACTCAGGGTCAATTACCTGTGCGCATCACCGCGCGTCATACTCAGTCGGTATACATCGCGCCGCGCTCAGCGCCGCACAGCTGATTCCGATTTTCAGCTGTTTCTATTGTTCTTTTGTTAAGTCGGTTAAAAATAGGTCGAGTTTCGACCACTACGCACCCACAAAAACAAATAAATGTGTACGTCACCCCACGGTTTCAGCACCTGTATAAAGCGATTATAAAGAGGAAAGATTTGATTGTTTGTTTGCATTGAATAGGCTCTGAAACTACTGGACCTATTTGAAAAATTCTTTCACCATTAGAATCCTACATTATCCCTGATGAACATAGGCGATAGAATATTTATATTATATATAGACTCAACCTTGAATTGGCAGGCCCAAGTAACCTCTGTTTGCCAACGAGTCACTGGCACCCTTCGCGCTATCTATCGCCTGAAGAACTTTCTCCCGTGTAAAACCAAGACGATGCTTGTGCAGACCTTAATCTTCCCTATCCTCGACTATGGTGACGTGTGCTATTATGATCTGAATGCAGATCTCCTTAACAAACTTGACCGTCTTCTTAATAACTGCATTCGATTTATTTTCAATCTCCGAAAGTACGACCATGTATCTTCTTACCGCTCCCAACTCAAGTGGTTACCTATCCGCCAACGCCGGAATCTGCGCGCCCTTACTACACTATTTTCTATTCTAACTTCTCCTAATCCACCTTCTTACTTAACTTCCAACTTTCAATATCTTGGATCTAGTCATGACAGAAACCTTCGCTCTACAGGCAGTCTTCTTCTTCAATGTCCTCCTCACAATAGGGTAGTTGTCTAGATTTTTTTAATTATTTAAATCAATAAGTTACGTTACTCAAAATCCATTGCAGAAAGAATTTTATAAATCGGACCAAAAATAAATAAGTTAGAAGCCATTCAAATCCTGTAGAACGGGTAATTGTCAAATGACAGACGACGCAACCTTTGACGTCACTGTGTAAAATGTTCAATACGGTGCACGCGTGCAAGCGAGATAGTGAGATATCCCTACTACGCACCCACTTTTCCTCATACCAACATTTAAAGTCATAACTGCGGACACATTTCTGAATTAATTTTGATTGTGTTTTAATAAAAGGGTTTATTTTGCGTATAATTTTCTGTTGCTTATCAAATAATATATAAAATGAAATATAGGAAACTACCCTATTCTGACTTCATCCACTCCTATTTCACTATCCAATCTATACTTCTTTGGAATACGCTACCTCTCGAAATCAGGACGTGCACCAATCGGTTCACATTTAAGCTAAAAGTTCGGATGCTCATGGCTGATGATGTAGCAAGATCAGAACTTTAGCAGATTCATCTCTTAATATATATCACATGTACTTGTATTGTACATAATGTATAGTATTGATTGATATAATATGTATCTATATTTTATGTATTTATGTATGTATTCCATTTATTTATATAATATATCATATTTTTTTTTTAAAATAAGTAGATTTATGTATTAGTATCTGATATATAGTTGTTTTGCTTGCCTTTCTTTTTAACTTATATACACCCACATTGTCTCGTCTCTGTATCACCCGTAGGTTGACTGTTAGAGAATGCCCCTGGCATTAAGTCCGCCTTTATACATGTTTTGTATACAAAGTTTAAATAAATAAATATTTAAAAAAGTTGGGGATCCGTATGAAAACTTCGATAATGTAACCCAACGTGTGAAATATATACAAAAAAAATCGTTATATCGCGTACGCTGCGGAAATTATTGACAAGAGAGCAAAGTGATGCACAACAATTTTATAGAGGACATCAATCTCTACAAAAAAGTCCGCGATACCATATGTCTAACTATTACAGTTATTATAACATAAAAAAGTAGTTACTGTGACATAATAGGGACGGAGATACGGTCGACGAAATGTGGGTGTACTGGTTACACATCTGCCTACCCCTTCGGGGATTACAGGCGTGAGTGCGTATGAGTGCGTTTCAACATAGGCTAGGTACTTTTACCCGGAAAAAGACATTCACGCAGGCGGAGCCCCGGGCAACAGCTAGTATAACATATGTTAGAAGTTACGTGAGATGAGTATTATTTTATTAATATCAAAACGACACTTCAACTCATTGGTTTATTGCTTACTTGTACAATGTTACTGCATACTAACATACAACTACATAACAAGGTGGTAGGTCCCTCGTTTGCGAGAGACCGGCTGGGTTGGTACCACCGCTTTGTCTATTTCTGCCGCCAAGCAACAGTGTGTAAGCAGTGTGTAAGTGTTATTATTTCAGTGTACCCAACGTTGTTTTCTCAGACACCCTCAATACACCAAAAAGAGTTCACAGACAGAACAGTATGAGCAGTAAACCAAGCCAATAACATAAAACACCTGATCCCCAAACAGAAGGAAATACATTTTTACAATTTGATTTTTCTATTCACAAATCCACCGCACAAGTCGTTAAACGTCTACAAAGGGGAGCATACCGCCTGAATAATATTTGTAAATTCAACTGCGAACAGTCGATCCTTCAACGTAACGAAATCCCGGATTAAAAATGTTACCGGGAATAAGAGCAGGGATGCAGCGGACCTCACTTTTGACACACTGGTTTTGTCAAATGCGGGATATATTTATAATGCATGTAAGAACTTATATTAGAAATTCAATCAGTATGTGGTCGAAGCATTAATGAACTGATTGATTGATGGGATACGCTCGGCGAAATGTGGGTGTAATGGTTACACCTCTGCCTACCCCTTCGGGGATTACGGGCGTGAGTGCGTATGCATGTAATTTACTAATATCCGATTTTTAAATTTCAGACGTCGAGCTACGAAATAATTAGGGTTATATATAATAATCACCATTGGAATGAAACTTACTTCTTAAAAACACTAGTTAAAATCAACATATTTTTAGGTAAGCTAAATAGTAGTTTGATATTTTAATACTGGACTGCTGGCTGGCTGGACTTCCGCCATGATTCAACTTTAAATACAAAATCAATTCAAAAATATTTAAATAAACAATAAGTGATATAAAAACACGGCATTTATTTCCAATAAACTAACAACAGCTGGTTTTGTTTTTGATTTTCGATTTGTTATTTTCTTTATTGTTTAATTCAGACAAGTCAGAAAAGTCTTAAATACGAAAACAATCACTTCGCAGACCTCATATATGTATTAATCTTAAGTTTTTTTTTAAGTTTACAGATTTATTTTTATTATAAATCACCGTCCGGATAGGTCGGACGATGATAAACGACTCCAAAATCCTTGACTCATGACAATCTTATTTTTATATTTTCCATAATTATTTCGTGAAACACATTTATCTTTTTAATGTGTTGCGTTTAAATGGCGTTTTAATTTTAATGGGCGTGAACCTGCCGCATTAACTGACACGTCGTTCGATTCCGGATTGGTAACAAGATTTGTTGAAAATTACATTTTTTAATGTCGTGTTTACGAGATCTAGGATCACTTCTAAGTGGTCACAATTTGATTAGTGGAGAGAGTTTTGTCTACAGCATGAATGGCCCGGTTCATCCGTGCTGTTACCACTGTCTCACAGAAAACTGGCATAAAATAGCAGTTTGCTGCTGCGTTTCGTACGGTGAGTGAGATATCCAGAGGCCCTAATCCCCTCCCCTTCCCAATCTCTTAATTATCCCTTTCATTTAAGGTTGGCAACGCACGCATGATTTTCTTGGTATTGTGGACGTACATGGGCGGTGGAGATACTTACCATCAGGTGACCTACTTGCTCGTTTGTCGGTCTATGCAATTCGGGATTGGGAAGATGACGATAATTTCAGCCTCCGGAAGTCTCAGTCACATTACGGAAGACCATATCGAATACAAAAAAAACATCCAAATCCACACACATTTCATAGAGTTATGCGAATTAAGAACCATTGTTTTTGTGTGTCGTTTAAAAATCCACCAAACCTCGTCACAAATGCCCTGTGCCAAGTTATAAAATACCTTTTATCACCGTTACAAGCAGCGGTGTTTACCAAAAGGAGCTGTTACTGGCGGCTGTGAAGCGTACTCAAACAGTGCTATTGTCGAGCGCCGCACAATGCGCCAAGCCGTGTGTACAAATGCACAATGCGGCCAGTAACTACAGTTTCACATGGTAGTTAAAACAGCTTCACATGTCGATAATGATTGTTGATTCCTAAAGGACTGAGTAAACTGAACTTCTGTTTCAAGTAATTTTATCATCATGGAGTCACGAGTACGTCAATTTTGGAAAATATATGTTAATCTATTTTATGTTTTTTATAGCACTAGGGGCTTTGCCCATGTTTTTCCACAAAACATAAAATAAAAAAAAAACTTAAAGTTCAACGAATATGAGACATATCTTACTTTCTTCCCCACATTATTCTGCATCGATTGGTATCGGTCTCGACCCCATACCCCCAGCGGTTTCGGAGGAGATAGCGTGACAAGCTTTTGGCAGCTGCGGCGGCGGAGCCAGTTACTTTTTTTTAGAATAGAGAGATCGGCCGGCAAACGAGTGGGTCACCTGATGGTATGTGATGTCCACTGCCCATGTACGCCCACAATACCAAAAGAATCATGGGCGCGTTGCCGACCATGAAGGAAAGGGATTGGGAAGGGGAGGGGATTTTGAGCCTCCGGATATCTCACTCACCGTACGAAACACAGCAGCAAGCTGCTACGTTACGTCGGTTTTCTGTGAGAAAGTGGTAACGACCCGGACGAGCTGCTTTCATGGGAGAGATTGCTGCATGCTTTCAGAGATGCATGCTGTAGACAAAACGGTCTACAGCGAGTTTCCAGGCTTACTTCTAAATTAAAATACATATATAAGCTCACGTCTTTATCTCCGAAGGGGTAGGCAGAGGTAAAACAAGTGCTGCATCCACGTTTCACCGAGCTTATTTCCGTTCTCGAATATTGTGAAATATGACCTAAAGAAATTAAGTCGGTTTTTTCACAAACCTCCCCCGTTGTTTACAATGGCAAGAGTAATGGCAAGCAAAAAAGTCGTAGCAAAAGTTGACAGTCGCCGATTCGAAAGTTCGCAGAACCCAATAAGCTGGGAGTCAGCGGGCTTAAGGGCTTAGCGATAGAACTTGTGCCTCGCTCGGTTATCTGCGATGGACTGTTTAACCAAAGTATCAAGTATAAAACTTTATGGGGTTCCTCGATGATGGAAAATAAGTGGTATACCAAGGACGGTGGATTATGAGACGTACATCCAGTACTATTAGGAAATACGAATAGGTACATATTTTAAGAGTATTGTATACCGTTGGGACCTTCATAAAAACTTAAATCAAAAACTTTTTTAGGTGCACGTCTTAGAATAGTTACAGAAGGTAAATGTCCAAACTCACAATCATAAGCTGAAAATTCGTTATGTGTGTATGAGTTACGTTTCTCGTCATCTTATTTCGATGGTACAGTCCAAATAAAATATAAACCGTCAAGAGACAAGGTGGTAGGTCCCTCGTTTGCGAGAGACCGGCTGGGTTGGTACCACCGCTTTGTCTATTTCTGCCGCCAAGCAACAGTGTGTAAGCACTGTTGTGGTGCGGTGTGAAGGATATTGAAGCCAGTGTAATTACTGGGCATTATGAGACTTAACACCTTATGTCTCGGGGTGACGAGCGCAGTCTAGTGTCATTCAGTGCTTTATTTAAAGTTCTGTGTGGAGTTGCTTCTGTTTATGAGCAGGCGTGGCGCTTACCATCAGGCGAGCAACCTGCTCGTCTCGTCATTCAATCTAATAAAATAAAAAAAAAAAAGACATTGCGTACAACTCGGCCGTTGCGGCACAGACAGAACTTGTAATTAGATAACTTCAAGTGTTTCATCGTCCCATAAACGACCGCAACTTTTTTAATTACGTTTACTTGTAGGTGTTCGCTGATTACATTCTCTCAAGTGTAATTATTGCAAAAAAACAATGGTTTTTCCCATGGGCAATGTGATTTAATACATAACGGTAGGCAGCGGCCTGGCTGTGCTCTGGCATTGCTGAGGTCCATGGGCAGCGGTAACCACTTACCATCAGGTGGGCCGCCCGCTCGTCTGTCTATCTAGGACAATAAAAATACATACTGAAATGCAATCTATTATTGCTAATAGATTACTCTCGTCTTCCACCTGCCCTTATCCCACTCGCAGCGGCGCAACATGCTTTTTTTTTAAACATATGTTACAGAAATATTTGGCTTGTAGTTTTTACGACCGGCCGCCTGCCTGACGTCACCCTTCTGGGGAGAAAACACCCAGACCCGAAACAAATATTTATTGATCACAAACATTTTGTGTCGGTGTGAGAAACGCAGCAGCAAGCTGCTACTTTACGCCGGTTTTCTGTGAGACAATGGTAACGACCCGGACGAGCCGGCCCATTCATGCTGTAGACAAAAGTGTCTACAGCTTGGCTCTACCATTCATAAACTCACTTTCCTGTAGTTTATCAGCCACGTCGCGAACACCAAGGCTGCTGCGGTAAATGTAGGTACTCATTACATATTTTATATTTCCAATATTTTATTCTATGATAAAAATGATTGAATATTAGTTTTCTGACTGATATGAAGATAGGCACATTGATTTCATAAAACGTTATAGTAATTGGATTGAATACATCAAGCGTGACTGATAAAATATGTATCCCTAGTGACGAGATTTACATGACTAAACAGGTTTTTTTTTATTTATTTTTTACTATCTTGAATGATGAGACTAGCAGGTCGTTCGATGCTGATGGTAAGCGCCACGCCTGCCCATACACAAAAACAACATCACACACAACTTTGAATTAGAAAACACTGCATGGCACTGGACTGCGCTCGTCACACCGAGAAATAAGTTACATAATGCCCAGTAATTTCACTGAAGCAGTCCCTAATGATAGCCCTAAATAATATTAACTCTGTATTATACACGTCCCTATGCTGTGCACGCGCCTCCTCTACTGAATAATAGGGGCTAGGCTTCTAGGCTTTAGTCCACCATGCCGGCCTAATGCGGATTGGCAGACTTCACAAAATTCTTATGGAGAAATTCTCAGGTATGGAGGTTTCGTTAAAACAAGCGCTAATTTACAATATATACACCATCGAAATAAGATAACCAGAACGATAACTCACATATGTATCTGCCAAAAATACGGCTCCATTTACTGACACATGAAATGGTAATCACACGTAACACTCATACACGCAACAAAAAGGAATGAACGTTCAAAATCTACTTTATTTCATAAAAAATTGTCTTATTTTTTTTTGCTTGAGTTACGTTTCTTGTCATCTTATTTCGATGATATACACACGTAATTTAAAAAAGTCAGAGGTGCATGCTCTTGGAGCTGGCTTCGAACTTAAGACTTTCTTATTGACACCGTCCGTACCATTCCCTCTGAACTATCGCTGAGCTTTTCATAAACCTCATAATGTTAAAACTTACAAGGTAGCAAATTTTACACAAACTAAATCCGGTGCTGAAGTAAAGCGGTGTGTACACCAGCGCCCTCCGGTTACACAGCTAACGAGCAACACGAGCCGAGACGAGCATTAATTATACGTAGTGTAAACTCGCTTTACGTAAGACTAGGTTTTTCTTTTTAGTATTCTTTATCCAGAGGGAACAAGCGAACTCTATTACAAACCCTTCGATGTCTATCTCGCTCATTTAAAGATCTCTCTCTATCTTTGAACCGTATCTATATATGTAATATAATAGAGCCACGCTATAGACAGTTATGCCTAAAACATGAATTGATGGCTTGACCGGGTTGTAACCACTTGCTTCACAGAAGTTTTTTTTATTAGCTTAAATGGCGAGATGGGCAAGACTCTTGCCTGATGTTAAGCGTCACGCCTGTCCATAAACAGGGCAACGTCACACAGAACTCTGGTTTCCAGAGTACTGCATGTAGAGTATGGCACTGAACTGCGCTCGTCATCCCGAGACATAAGTTGTTAAGTCTCATAATGCCCACTAATTTCACTGGCTTCAATGTCCTTCAAACCGAAACTCAATAGTGCTAACACACTGCTGTTTGGCGGCAGAAATAGACAAAGCGATGGTAGGTACCAACGCAGACAAGGGACCTACCACCTTGTATAAGCAGAAGTAGTAACAACAGTTGCGTTTCGTACAGTCATTGAGATATTCAGAGGCCCAAACCGCATTCCCCTTTACAAGAGCACCGATACAAATATAATTCGTAACGCGTATGCATTACAACTGCGCCACCGAGACACTAAATATAGACGAATATTAACGTCCTTTTTGGAGTCAGTTAAAATGGCAACGGACCTAAAAAAAAGCTACATAAATAAACTACACTTTGACATAAAACGTCTATGTAACCCAAAAGCATTTTCGATAAACCCGTTTCACGCCCGCGTCATTTCCCTACAATGGATTTTATCATCGACAGGATACATCCCAAACTACGAGCGTTTTGTGGTACAATGTAAAATGACATCAATATCCGGATATAATACTCGTACGTTGACCCCCGATATTGTGGTAAACACTAGTAGAGCCACGCTGTAGACATTTTTTGTCTACAGCATGAATGGGCTGCCTCGACTCGTTATTACAAGTATCTAGCAAAAAACCGACGTAAAGTAGCAGCTTGTTGTTGCGTTTTGTACGATGAGTGAGATTTCCGGAGGCCCTAATCCTCTTTCCCAATCCCATTCCTTTCCTTTAAGGTCGGCAATGCACCTTGCAAACTATTTTGATTTGATTTGATAATATTTGAATTTTAAACACACTCAAACAACATATGTAAACAATTTTTTTTATACGAAGTGATCTCTATATCTTAAAATACTAAATTCCCAAAATACACCGCAAGTAAATACCGTCAGTAAAATATCAAAGACAGAAGGAAACAAACTTACAAAAACAGTTAAATGAAACTATACAAAGAAAATATTTTCAATTTTTATACGCCGCGCCGCGCCAGTTGAAAATCTAGATGGGCGGGCGGGCAAGAAACAATTTGAACAATTTGTGTTTGTAGAGATACAGCCGTAGAAGTTACGAGCGATTCGAGATAACATTATTAAAGTTAGGAACTTTAGAATTAAATAATACTAAATTATACGCGTCCCACAGATGGGCACGGACCACCCCTACTAAAAGAGAGGAGTTAGGCCTTAGTCCACCACGCTGACCTAATGCGGGTTGGCAGACTTCACATACCTTCGAAATTACTATAGAGAACTTTTCAGGTATGCAAGTTTCCTTATGATGTTTCCTTCGCTGTTAAACAGCCCCGGATCTACGATTTTTTGAATCGGGGCAGAAACTTGATAGTGGCGCCCCTCTCTCCAGCGATTGAAATAAATTACTTGAAAAACGAAAAGAAAAGAATGATGCCCAAAGGGCCTGCGTGGCGCCTTTATCTTACTAGTCGACGGTGAGCCAACCACGCTTCTGTATGATAGGCGCTTTGTGGAGCAAGTTTTTTATTTTTAATTATATTATGATTTTGCCTTTACTCGCCCACTACGCCACAGAGGGGAATGGGGATTGGGATGCGGAGGGGAATTTAGGCCTCCGGAAATCTCACGCACTGTATAAAATGCAACAGCAAGGTGATGCGTCGGTTTCTGTGAGACATTAAATGAAAAGCCTCCGTGACGCAGCGGGCGAGTAGCCGGCTGCGAAGCGAGAGGCCGTGGGTTCGATTCCCGCACCGAGACTAATGTTTGTGTGATCCACAAATATTTGTTTCTGGTCTGGGTATTGTGGGACCGCAAGTCCCTCGTAGTTCCTGATACCCACGATACAGGTTAACCTAGTGTGGAGTCAGGACTATGTGTGTGACTGTTGGGTGTATTTATTATTATTTATTTATTGGTACTACCTCGGTTGAGCCGGCCCATTCATTGTCTAAAGCGAGACTCTATGACTTTAAAATATAATTCACTCATTCATTCATTACTTAGACCATATGTCAACAGTAGAAAGGTAAAGTCGAGACTCGGAAAAGCTGGATATTAGATTTGCACGAATGTAATTTCCACCGCTGTACTAAGTTAGGAAAACATTATGGAACGGTAAAATGATCCTCGGCTGTAAATATACGGGACGAGTGGATTTTCACATTACCAGTCTTTATTTTTAGGATCCTTTTCGTTGGTAATTACGGTACTTTTACAGTGAGATTCGCCATCTGTAATCCACGAGTCCCTTCATATACTTTTCCATTAAAACCACGTAACTTAATGTGATGAGTTTTGATTCATTGTTACCTTTGTCGAAGTCGGGGGTTCGAACTCCGGAACGTACAAATGAATATTTTCACAATGAATGGAAATCTACGGAAACCCGCATTTCAATGGGAGTAATAAATTCGGTTAGTATGTAATATTTCTAACACAAACTCTTTATAGATTTTTTATTCGGTTGAAAGCAAAAATGAAAAGGAAAAATGTTTATAATTCAATCTGCCCTTCGTTTGTATGGTCTACATTGTACTGAGCCTTTGTCAACGGATTTCCGATATTCCCGTAAATAGACATCCTTTGTTGTAATACATAATATTTTGTACTAATGTAAGATATATTCTCATCCTCCGTGGCGCAGTAGGCGAGTAGCCGGCTGTGAAGCGGGAGGACGCGGGTTCGATTCCCGCACCGAGACAAATGTTTGTGTGATCCACACATATGTTTCTGGTATGGGTGTTATCTCCCCAGAGGGGTTGACGTCAGCCAGGCGGCCGGTCGTTAAAACTACAAGCCAAATCTTTCTGTAACACGTGTTAATAAGCATGTTGCGCGGACCCCACTGCGAGTGAGATAAGGACAAGTGGAAAAAGAACAAGAATGTAAGATATTTCGGTAAACTACATTAATCATAATTACTTTCTTCCTGACTGACCAAGACTGAATTTTCTATTTCGTATTGTGTATCAGACACTAGAAGACTTTTGTCCCTAAATCATTGTTTTATTTTATAGCAGAAAGCTGGCATACGAGCAATATTTTTCTTAATAAATAATAATACGCAATATGATAAATAATTTACAACCAACTTTGCATCAAAAGTAGAAACACACATGTGTTTGTTTGAACACATAATATGCACCCTACGTTACTGTCAAACGTTAAAACACGCTATATCGCAAAACTACCGGCTAAAATCTAAAGTCACCCTATCCGGCATCACTGGCCCGGGGCGGAGAATGGTTTTCATTAATTCCAGTATAAACAAAACCAAAAAAATCACGATGAAGCATATAGTAAAGTTGCGACGTGAGTTCCGTAGGCAACATTGCGTTTAAAATGAATAAATGACGATACAATATATGGCTATTATTTATATTCCTGAAGACTTATGCAGTGACGTTATGAGTATTTTTATTTGGAGTGTAAGTAGACCACCAATATCCTTAGCCCCAAAGCCAACCTCACCTGAGAATGGTACACAATTCTGATTAGTTCTGGGGGTCAGACGGTGGATCGCCCCATATATATACTCCCAACAGTCACGTACTTAGTCCTAACCCCACACTAGGTTAACATGTTTCGTGGGTATTAGTAACTACGAGGGACTTACGGTCCCACGCACCCAGACCCGAAACAAACATTTATGGCTTACACAAACATTTGTATCGGTGTGGGAATCGAGCTCACGGTCTCGCGCTTCGCAGCCGGCTACTCGCCCACTGCGCCACGGAGGCTGTCAAATATAATACCAAATACCGTCAAATTTATGGTACGACAGGGTGGACCCGGCATTAAGCCGGGATAACGCCAGGCAGAAAGAAAGTTATGAGTACTTTCACAAACTTTTCGTAAACAGAGTTTCCACAATAGAGGACGGAACCAGATTCCTTTTTTATTAAATTATATCATGTTTATATAATACAAGCTTTTGTTCGCGGCTCCGCGAATGGACTTTTCCAGGATATAAAGTAGCCTCATCCAGGTCATAGTCTAACTGTGTGCCAAATTTCATCCAAAATCGTTCACTTCTTAAGGCGAAATTGACTAACAAACATTCAAATTCACAAACATCCAAACTTTCACATTTATAATCGTCGTAGGATTCATAATTTCGGCACAATTCTAACCCAAAATACTTTGCCACTTATTATTAAATCAATCAGGCGTTTCAAAAAACAATAACAATAGCAATTCCAAATAAACGTTAATTTGACAAAGCAATCACAAGGGCTCAGTCCTCCCTTAAATTCTCTAACCACGTATCCCTAAAAACTCAGTAAAAGGAGCCAGTGGCTAGGACGTGCGCCCCCACCATCGATTTACATGGGTGGGCCTCCCCCCTTCTTCCGAGATAGACGGTGAAATATTTAAATGTTGGCGCTGTTAAACACTTTCAGAGCGACGACTTCGTGAACAGTGCGGTTTAATTAAATTGTCTGTCTTTATGATAAGTAGTAGACATATTTTGGATGTAATTATATTGAATATTTGATGGTTAAGCATCGCGATGTATGATTCTTCGACGTATGATTTCGTATGATTCTTTCATATGAATTTACAAATATAAATAAAAAAAATATTTTGTTTTATTTTCCGATAACCATAATCCTCTCGTACCTACATCAAATTTCTCAAACACTTTCACGTTGTTCCAAAAATAAAATAGTTATTATAACTGGTTGTAAATAAAAAAATATATAATTCAAATCGATAGATTAATCAAAATTTAAAATCAATTAAAAATATTAAAACATACCGATCAATCATCGAATAGAAATAGCTCACAATCGAACTCTAGGCATCCAATCAAACGTTTAACGACTCTACATTCAGAACATTCCGATTAATATCGGATAATTGAGTGAGAGTTCATCGTGTGGTCTAGTTTAATCGATTAAGTCTACTTTAATGCTTGATTTGATTGCGAACTTTCTGAAGTTATTTGTTTAAAATTGGATTATGACTGCGAGGGTTTTCAAATATTTCATATTTCATTTGATATAAGAATTAAGAACAATTATAATAGGAAGGCTTTATATAACTTCGAAATTCATATAGAGAATTCTCAGGTATACAGGTTTCCTCGTGTCATTTTTCTTCATCGATAAAATGAGCTATAATAAACAATGAATACACATATTCGATAAGCCCGAGGTCAGACATCAGATAACATGCTATAAAAACGTATCAAGTACAGGCCAATGTGTGGCACATAATTATTATTATATTTACTAACTTGAGTGACGAAGCGAGCAGGTCGCTCGCCTGATGGTAAGCGCCACGTATTCCCGTTGCAGGATTTAATAATCATAATTAACATTTAATGTATTTACTAGACTAGCAATGAACTAATGAGGCAATCCTTTAATCACTACATAAAGTACTTCAAAACCTCCGTCAATGAATCTTGTACTAGTTCGGCAGAGCGCGACTCAATGAGCCGTAAGATTTAAGCTTCAGCACAAACGATCGCCTTGTTCAAAGCACCCCTTACACCGGCCGCCGGCAAACTTTACGAACAAACACACCGACCGAGCTAGTTGCTGATGAATTTGCATTGTTGATACGTGTGGGCTAGTTGGGACTATGTTGTATTAGTTTGTTGTTGTATTCTAGTATGTTTGTAGTTTTTTTTAATTATTGCATATGCCGACAAACGAGCAAGTGGGTCATCTGATGGTAAGTGATCACCACCACCCATGTACGCCCACAATACCAAAAGAGTCATGGGCGCGTTGCCTACCTTAAAGGAAAGGGATTGGGAAGGGGAGGGGATTTGGGCCTCCAGATATCTCACTCACCGTACGAAATGCAGCAGTAAGCTGCTACTTTACATCTGTTTTCTGTGAGACAGTGGTAACGACCCGGACGAGCCGGCCCATTCATGCTGTAGACAAAATTGTCTACAGCGTGGCTCTACCACATTCATGCGGAAACTACTGAAATCGGAGACCCAAAACCCCACCCCTTCCCAATACTTTAAGGCCGGCAAAAAGTCTATGAAAGTGGGGATCATTTACCATCAGGTGACCAATTTACTCGTTTGCCGCTGTTTGCCATAAAAATATATATAAACGATAAGACTTTGGAAGGTGTATACCAATCTGCATTAGGCTAGCGTGGTGGACTAAGGCCTAACCCCTCTTATTAGTTGAGAAGATCCGTGTCCATAATTATGACATACCCACAGTATCAGGAACTACAAAGGACTTGTGGTCACACAACACCCAGACCCGAAACAAATATTTGTGGATCACACAAACATTTGGCTAGGTGCAGGAATCGAACCCACGGCCTCTCGCTTCGCAGCCGGCTGCTCGCTCGCTGCACCACGGAGGCTGTCATTCGTTTGCCATTTAATTGAAAATAGCATAATTATATAATAACATGGGACGCTGAAGAAATCCTCTACGCAACATAACTCGTTCTTCACTATAAAGTCGAAAGTCAGACATTAAGCATATTGCTGAGTATGACCCCGTTTCTAATGTCACTGGGACACTATTTTTAGCTGGCATCTAAAAGAAAACAAATACAATGTAGAGACGCATCACGCGACATCTGTTCGCGCAATAAAAAACTGTGTCAACAGAAGCCACCCCTTTTAAACGGTACCATTCTTAAATGTACAGACAGGAATAAATACGCTCCCTTCCGTAATATATCATTTCATTCTTTTCGCTTATATTGGCTGTTGCAGAAAGGTGGTATCAATAATAGATCCACATATACGAAGAACGGTTTAAAACTCAATGGCAAGTCTCAGTGGTAAAAATAAAAATTGTTTTTTTTTGTCAATATGTTAGCATTGAGATTTCATAATCGTATTACGAACTGAAAATCACCTAATAAAGTGTAATTTAACTGTGTATGTATATATTTTGTCACTGCATAGGTAGTCTGTTAACATGCAGCAGCTAGTCCTTGGACCATAAAACGATTTTCTCGATATAAATTTTAAATTCGATTTATTAAGAAACTATGACAAATTGACAACTATGTGATTTTAATTTGTTACTCTACTAATAGTTACTCGCCTTATAAATACAGTTTTATTGATACCATATTTTAGCAACGCTCTGTATATATACGTTTCTGTGTCACTTATATTTTTCTGATACAAAATCTATAGTAATACTAGCGAGAAATTGCTTTTATAGACTTCAACATAGAAAAGAGTTCCTAATTCCAGGCATATTTTTTTACATTTTCGTTATTAATGAGTCCATGTTAATCAAAATCATTAAATCTTTATATTATTACGTGAAAAGTAAACTTCGAACCCTGTTTAAGCATATTGCGCGCACGGAGGAGTGAGATATTTGGCATAGTTAAAGTTTATATGGAGGAGGAGTGCAGAATACTATTTATATATAATATCTGTAACATATATGTACATTTAATTAAATAAAATAAAACATTAATTGTTTACGCTCAGACTGACAATGTCTGAATGTCAACTCTCGCCGCTGACGTAACAGAACAAAATGCAATAAATAGGTCCACTTCGACCAATAGTTTCGACCACTACGTGACCACAAGTTATCATCAATCGAACAAATAAAAGCTCTACGAGTTCTAACATTTTAGACATACGACTTTCAAAATTACCGCTTTGAATTATATAAAATTCAATCATTATTGGTAGATTATTACATCCAACTTAAACACAGAACAGATTTTTTGTCGGGCCCATTCTCAATATTTACTCGAGACCTTACCCGCCTTTAATCTATAATTACAATCTTAAACCGACCATTAAAACAGGATGGGTTGAATTTTAATCCCAAGTTAATGTTCACAATCATCAAACACCTTCCAAGGATTCTTAGAACATTGTTATTCGGGGCTACGAGCTACACTTTGTATACTCAAAGCAAAATACCTGATTTTTCAACGATTAGGCAATCGAGCAAGCGGGTCATCTGATCTATCAACATCCACCACAGTATCTTCAACTCCATGAAAAAGATTTTTGCTTTATTCCATCCTTAAATGGTTGTGATGTATGAGAAAACTATTTTTCTCCCATTAAAGATTAATGGGGGAAGCCGCGAGCAAAAGCTAGTGCACGCATAAATACCCAGACATATTTCACCCGCTGCGTTACAGAGTAGGTACTCCTCCTCCTATATCATTCCCTCATTGTTGAGGATCGTGACTCTGTGCCCTTGCACAGAGTCACGATCCTTATAATGGATAATAATGGATTTTCTCCATTTGCTACGGTCTTCGGCTTCATGGATGGCAACGTTGATTGGTGTCTACAGAAGTTCCGACACCTGATCAGATCAACGTTTTGGGTTCCTTCCTCTTGGTCTTTTACATACATACATAGACTCACGCCTGTTTCCCATAGGGGTAGGCAGAGACAACGGATTTCCACTTGCTACAATCCTTGCATACCTCTTTGGCCTCATTAATTATATTATTATTGGCCTCTTGGTCTTTTGCCTTCTATTTTCACTGTTATTATGAGCTTTACCATATTATCAGCAGTTCTTCGCGCGACATGTCCAAATTATTGGAGTACTCGATGCAGGCAGATAGAAAACAGGCGTTTACAGAGTAGGTACTACAACACTGCCATCGTCACAGAGATCATCATTGATCATCATTGACATCATATCCTTGTAATCCCATTCGAACAATAATGCCAAACTCTCCTTCCCGCTTTCTATAAATCGAATATTATGCGTGCGGTATCTACAGGGTTATTAAAGATAGTCGTGCACGGAATGTCGCGTGCCAAACGCCAATCACTCCACGCGAAGCCGTCCGACACCGCCTAGATCCGAACTGCCTTGATTTGCATTTTCGATTTAAGACAACTGACTGATGAGGTAATTGTTGGGACCGCGGACTTCGTCTACATACAAATAAATACAAACTCATACCTGTAATCCCCGAAGTTTTGGTGGGGTCATTTGTTTGCTTGAGTTACGTTTCTTCACAACGATAAACCGATTGCATAAATTGAATAATATCCAAACAAATACAGCTTTGCTAACACGAGAAACACGTGTCTTCCACACGATTGACAAACACTCAGTTTAACGAAACAAAAATTGGATAATGCGCAAAAAACCATATATCTTACCGCTATAAAACATGTAGTTTTTTGCTTCAATCGATGCTTTTATAAATTTCCAAGAACTATGTGTATTGTGAAACAACAATAAAACGATTTATATAAATATCGGATTTTATACAAGTTTTAAACATGATCCGTCAAAATACTGAGAATGTTTTAATTACGGATTCGTATTTAACTTTTTGATATAGATTTTTTGGCATTTTTACAGATGATGGCAATAACTTTATGCCATCTACCAGAAAGAGTTGACTTTCTGGGAAACTGGGTCGCAGTATAATAAAAAAATCGATTTTCCTATTTCCTATAGATGGATAAGTAAGTGGTAGAGATACGCTGTAGACAGTTTTGTCTACAGCATGAATGGGCCGGCTCGATCTAGGCGGTAATAAAAAACCTTATATAAAAACCGGTGTGAAGTGGCAAGCTGCTGTTGCATTTCGTACGGTAAGATTTCCGCAGGCCCAAATCCCCCTCTCATACCCCCATTCCTTTCCTTTAAGGTCGCAAACGCATCTATAATAATTGTTCTGGTATGAGTGTTCATGGATGATGGAGATAACTTATCAGATGACCCACTTGTTCGTTTGCTAGATTTTGCTATAAAAAATATATTAAGAAAACATATTTTTTACTACCAAAAATATTTTGAAGTCAACTATGTCATTAAATAAGTATACTTGTTTGCATTATATCCAAACTATAAACTTTGAAATGATATTTCAGTTATATAAATTGTAAACAAAGTGCAAAGTTGTCTTATCAACACGTTAAGTAGCTGTCGTGTGACGCGTCCAAAGTTGGACGTTTTGAATGCAGTTAACGCAGTTGGGCGAGACCGGCTGGAAAAGTGCGCCTGCATAAAAACACATTTCAGAACGTTTGACGTAGGGTTGTCGAGTACAAATAATGTATTTATTTACTTAAAATAATAAGGCCGTCTTTAACAGGGTAAGTACAAGCACTCACCTACAAATCGAATCTAACAAAATGTAGATATGTAGTTAAAAACGATTAAATCTAACCTAAATTCAGTCAAAAAAATCAGAAACATCTAATTTCAGTTAGTTATTGAGGTTATAAAACTAGTTTAATTTTAGCATTAGGTTTTTAGTCACTGTAATTAAAGTATGTTGTATTTACGATTATTATATTAAATTGAGATATTGATGTAATATGGTTTGGATAAGGTCATAAACGATTATTGGGCCTTGAACAAAAAATACTTAATTTTGTCTAAAACGATGGAGAAAACCTACATATTTAAGAGTTACCATTTTGAAGATAAGAAAGGTCTACTAAACCGCATTATGACAGCGTGGTGGACAAAGGCGTAACCCCTGGCCCGTGGCTAGCAGTTGGACAGTGTAATACAGGGCAGATATTATTTGTCCAAAAGGTTGACAACCCTAGCTGGACATACATATTAAACGTCTGCCGGCCGCGGCCCCTGAGATATACGTACAACTTTTTGTGCCTCTAATTTGGTTTTAGGTTACGCTCATTGGTGAATTCGGACTTTGAGTTTTATTCCAATGTTAGTTGAAGTAGTTTTAAAATTTAATCATATTACATATAGTTTTTTTCTCCTAGCACGGCAAAATGACTACACTGAACCTAATGTTAAGTACAGTGCAGACCGTCAAGAGGCATTGTGTTCCTCGAGGGTTGGCAGAATTATGCCGGTCTGAAACCTGACTGTCTCCGGAAAGAGATACTTTATTTTTATTTACTTGATTGACAAGACGAGCAGATCGCTCGCTGATGGTAAGTGTCACGCCTACCCATAAACAGAAGCAACACCGCACAGAACTAGATTATTGAATTGTATGCGATTCCGAACTTCCTGAATTCATATTATTATGTGAAACAGTATTCCGGCTGTATAAATTGGTTTTAAAACACAATTATTATGTTTCCCAGCTGTATATTGGTATCAAGAGTCTCCACTCCAGTATCAGTTGTGAGGGTACTTGGGAACGAGCTCATTAGCCACTGCCATGTAGAGCGCGGCCTATTTCGTTTGGCGCGCCGCCAGACCTGTTATACGTTAATATTGTTCATTGATTATTTTGATACGCTGTTTCATGGGGCTTTTATGGGTAAATACATAAGAGAAATTTAGGTATGTTAGCATGTTTTTTTTTTATTTGATAAGCAAGCTCATAACATAAACATAATCTCACATATTCTGTTGAGGCTAGTTAGTTAAGAGTAAGTAAGATAGTAATATTGAGTTGACCGTAACTTAGTGCGCATTTTCTATGTACCGTGCAGCCAGTCTAGTAAATGTTTAAATATAAAACCACCCGTGGTTAAGACCCCAGAGTAAGAAAAATCCATGTTACTATTCCTACAAAATATTTTTAATACAAACTTCGAAAGGAATGCTATCGAATATTTAAATCACATTATCAGTCTAGCAGATTCCACACGTCGTGTAGAAGTTTCTCGAAAGAATTTATATAACGTTAGGGTAAGTTGGATGTATCTGCGCTGCTGCAGACTGCAGTGCTTCGGAAACTTTACGTCAATAAACAACGCAAATATATTGCTGTGGATTTATTGGGAAATATATGATCTTTTAGTACCTACATCATCGAAATAAGATGACAAGAAACGTAATTCAAGCAAAAAAAATTACCCCACCAAAACTTTGTGCAAGGGGGCGGTACCTCTGCCTACCCCTTCGGGTAATACAGGCGTGAGTGCGTATGTATGTATGTGCTATTATTATGAATACAATACAGTCTTGTCAACACACCTTCAAAACAAAACGCTCCCATCATGTACATTATACAACCCGACCCGACGCGACGGTTCACGAGAACCGAATCGCTGCAATTCGCATAATTAAACCATTTGTTATCTCTTCACTGGGCCACTGAACACGGAACAGGAAAACATCTAGCTAGATCTATCCATCAGTACTTGGAGTGAAATCTTACTATTATTTCTACTACTATTATAAATGTGAGAGTTTGGATGTTTGTTAGTCAATCACGTTGTGAGTCAAACAACTGAACGGTTTTGGATGAAATTTAACATGTAGAGCATGATCTGTAGGTCTAAAACGGCCACTTTGCGCAATTCACTAAAAAGCAATTCATTCTATGAATTCATGGCAGATCATTGGCAATTCTGTTTATTTTGGTAAAATGGTCAATTAATTTAGTGAATCATATTCAATTCATCTCCTAATCAGATTCAGATTAGGAGATTTAATGTGTGAACATTGCCAGACGATATAAACAAAATCGTAACTTTCCGGTATGTTTTTCTTTTCATTATTTTTAATGTTCAAAGGCTATATTTTTCAAGATTGTGTTGACTATAAATGTTTCATGTATTTTAAGATTAGAATTGTAAAATATATTATAGTTTATGTGCTAAAATAGCAAGTTGATCATAATTGAATTTGCCGATTGGTCTTTATTCTGGCAACAAACTGTATTGAACTGTATATCAACAAAAACATAACCTAAAACGATAAATTATAATAATTGCTAAAACACTTGAAAAACAAATAAACACTTGTAACATAATACTTAAAAGTATCCAAATCAACGTAAAACGGAATAGTGTGATAAGAAATGAGTCTTGAGTTTACATAAGTTGAGTTTTGTAGTTGTTCCTTCAAATGGATTGGAAACACTTAATGTCCCTTGCTAAGTGGTATATTTTAACTGAAAATAATGTGTTTTGGTCGTGGAGGACGTGCATTTGAACGTTTTATTCATTGGTGTTCGTGATATTGTATTGAGACGTCGTCGGGATCAATTAAAAGTAGGTATAAAAGTGGTACATTTTCATCTTAGATTTCCATTTCTAATCAATAGGTAACTAATTGATTAGTCAACAATTCTTGTGGTGCAGATAATTAAAGTTCACGTATTTTGTAGGAATGGAAAAGCGTTCATTACGAGTCTCCGAGGCCCAATGGAATGTGCTGCTAGACTTTTTAGAGTGTAACCCTAGTCTGGCTTGGGGTTATAATAACAGCTCCCAGGGACGAAGAGAGTCCTCACGTCTTTGGCAGGAGGTGGCTGGTGTACTTAATTCCCAGGGATCGGGTACAATCAAGACATCCAAGGAATGGTTGGTTGTAAGTATGTTTTATATATTTTTTTCTATTGCATGATGGTAAGTGGTTACCGCCGCCCATGGACCTCAGCAATGCCAGAGCACAGCCAAGCCACTGCCTACCGTTGAAGTAATTATTAATTATTATTTGCTGATCCCCCATGGGTTAGCGGATTATTAACTAACACTTCAATTGAATCAACGGATAATGGCTATTATTAAAATGTAATTATTGAATTATTGCAATATGGCTAAATGACAGTATAGATTTAAAAATATATATGATTTCAGGTTGTCCTCTAGCACCACTCGATGAAGCTCTAAGGATTTTGTCCAAAGTTGAGATGAAACAGGCTGCTGCAGACGCTGCTAAGGCACATATTCTAGACTTGTTTGACCAGAATCTGGGGCGGCTTGCAGATGTAGCTGAGAGATATTTAAATCATTGTTGTGGACCTCAATAAAAGTAAATATTTATTTAGTCATTTCACTTTCACTTCACTTGTGATGTCATTGATGCAATAAAATTGTATGAGTGTTTGTTCCTATTCTATTAATGGCTGAACGGATTTGTATGAAATTTGGTATGTTATATTGTTTTTATAAATAGTGGAGGCAAAAGACCAAGTAGGTCACCTGATGGTAAGTGATCTCCACAGCCCATGAACATCCACAATAACAGAAAAATCATGGTCACGTTGCCGACCTTAAAGGAAAGGAATAATTAAGGGATTGGGAATGGGAAGGGAATTTGGGCCTCCAGCAATCCATTCGAGCCAGCCCATTTAATCTGTAGACTGTCTACAATCTAGCAGCTGTCTACAGCATGGATCTACCACTTAAATTTATATATTAGCTTATTATATCAGGTGAAACTGTAAGGTGCTGCTAGTTATTTATAGGTAATAAAACTAATATAGAGTTTGCAAGATTTTATTAAAATACTTATGTATCAGTATTTGTATTTATCATCGTTGTGCTAACCAAAGCCTATTATAAGGACATTTCTTGCCACTTCTCCAGCAGCTAAACTGTTATTCTGTCTGGATGCAGATTCTAGTTGTCTTTGTACTATCTGAAAAAAATATATATAATAAGTAGATGTTTTTAATCCAGTTATAAAATATAATTGTATACATAATTTTATTTATATTAATTGTGTTAGTGGCATTTCGGGTAAACTAGCTGCATTTACAATACTGTGCGAAATAAGTCATTGTGACAATAAAGTTTTGATATCAAACTAAAAACCAGACTGTTTCATTTCCAGACTCGTGAAGTTGTTCAAGGTGGCTCTTGAGCGGATGTTGGTTCCACACAAAGGAATCATGGTTGGCTTCACCATGACTTGCATCAGTACTCAATATATGTAAAAACAAAAACTATTTAAGCAATTTTATTGTATTTTTTTCCATTGTACATATGAATATTAAAAATGTGAAAGTGATTCTGGCTGCATGTTTGTTACTGTGTCTTGTTGTCTTCACAACTAAACGATTCAACCTATTTTTGGCTTTACAAGGAAGACATTTAGGAAAATGAGAGAAAGGCTAGTAATTTCAGTTTAAATATGGTTTTTTTCCAATAGTTGTTGATTTTTATATTATAGTTATAGTGTAGCTATATAAATTGTTAATTACAATGTAAAAAAATTGCATCATTTTATTTTAAAAGTTAATAAACAATGAAATATTTAGTATTATTTAAATAGTTTTAACTTATTTTATTGTGTTCTTCCTAAACTCCTTCCATCTGCCCTTATCCTACTCACAGTGAGGTCGGCGCAAAAAGCTTTTTAACACATGTTACATAATGATTTGTCTTGTAGTTTTTACGACCGGGCCGCCTGCCTGACGTCAACCCCTCTGGGGAGAAAACAAACAGACCCGAAACAAATATTTGTGGATCACATAAACATTTGTCTTGGTATGGGAATCGAACCCGTGGTCTCTCACAGCCGGCTACTCGCGCACTGCGCCACCGACGCTGCCATTCTTCCTAAACTACATTATGTACCTATAATTTACAAATCATTCAGTAACAAAGGTGAAGGATACATTTGGTATCCCAGGTACTTACTATTTGAGCATTTAAAGAATGGTACCGTTTCCGGTTAAAAAATCTTTCTTCATATTCAGCAGGCCTGACAATTGCGATGTGTGTCTCATCAATACAACCTAATACACCAGGCATACCAAACTTCTGGTAAAATCTAAAAATAAAATGTTAATAATTAATTTTCATATTCTAGGCATTCCATAACCCGGCTTGAGCTGTTTTTTCGTAACAAGTACTCATATTTTATTTTGTTACATTCTTCCCGAGTTTGTGGAAAGGCAATATATTTTGTCTTAAAGTGAGACATTGAATATTAGGTTTTTTTACGGCACAGTTCGGAAACGAACAAGTGGATTTACCTGATGGTAAGTGATCTCCACCGCCCATGTACGCCCACAGTACCAAAAGAGTCATGGGCGCGTTGCCGACCTTAAAGGAAAGGGATAACTAAGGGATTGGGAAGAGGACGGGTTTGGGCCTCCGGATATCTCACTCACCGTACGAAACGCAGCAGCAAGCTACTACTTTACGCCGGTATTCTGTGAGACAGTGATAACGAGCCGGCCCATTCATGCTGTAGACAAAAGTTCACTTGCTTCAATGTCTGACGCATGGGTGTGAAAGAATGAATAAATATTTCACATACCTTACAAACTGAACGTATTCCACTTCGGCTGTTGGGTAAATAGGGCTCCAGCTCCTGAATAAGGTCACGGCACAAACTTTCATTTAGCCTATACAAGCCAACAAACTCCGAGTCCGGCATTTCGAATGCTAACTCCATATTTCGAATATTTACACTTCGCCGATTATAATTAAGTCTATCTAATACACGAGCGAGTTCTAAAAAGTTTTCGTATAGCCCTAAATCTGCCATAATACTTTTATTTTTATGGTAAATCTGCCGTATGAATTGTAAAAAGTTGCTCTTGAGTAACTTCTAACGATTCATCTAATTGACACTAAAGCAATTCTCCTTTGGTGGGCCATTTTACGAATATCCATAGAAAACTGTCAAACGGATGAATTGCGTAATATGAATCATACGCAATTCCTAATATGAATTCACGATATGTGGCCATTTTACCATTTCAAAACTGAATCATATTATGATCTTATTGTGAATTGCGCAAAGTGGCCGTTTTAGACCCCCTGGTTTAGAACATAGGCTACTTTTCATCTCGGAAAAGGTCGTTAACGCGGGCGGAGCCGCGAGCAAAAGCTAGATACTTTTATCGTTTCACAGGAGATAGCCGCCGTGGCGCCGTGGGCGAGAAACCAGCAGTGACGCGAGAGGCCGCGGGATCGATTCCCGCACCGAGAAAAAATGTTTGTGTATAAATATTTGTTTCGGGTCTGGGTGTTTTCATCCCAGAGGGGTTGACGTCAAGCAGGCGGCCGGTCGTAAAAACCAAACCATGCCGAATAAATATATTCAAAAATAAATCCATAGTACATAGCCATCTTAAAATTTAACACAAAAACAAACCAATTTCTCATTCACAAACGATACGATATTGAGCAATATTTTATAAGTAGCACACAAAATATCTAGTTCAATTTGAGTAATTGCTTCGTAAGTCGGCGTCTGAAAGTTTTCCATGTACAGCTGAGAGACGAGGAGGCCGCAAATGCCTCAATTATACAAATTGCAACGTGCTACTGTTACGGGCTAGTTGGCGATTATGTACTGTACACGCTCTTTAGTTAATAGCGTTAAGTTTTTAATGGGATATGCCTATTCGAGGAGTTTTGTAAACTGTTTCACAATTAATGTTATTTTATACTATTCCAGTAGTCTCCTCTTCCACCTGCCCTTATCCCACTCGCAGAGGGATCAGCGCAACATGCATTTTTCTGTTTTCTATTTTATTTTGGGACTTTTGCAACATTATTTGTCGACAATAACAATAATTTAAGTACTTAAAAAGGTACATAATTATCACTGATTTATAAATATTTCAAATAAAGATAAAGCCGCTTCAGAAGTAGGCTCCGATAAGGCATTGAAGTTACGGGCTAAGTGCGGAGAAAAGGAACCCACAATCAAATCAAATCAAATCAAGGCATTGAAGTTATAGAAAGAGTTCGCTTTACGACCGGCCGCCTGCCTGACGTAAGCCCTTCGGGATGCAGGGTAAATAACTAAATAAATTGAAATAAATCGAAACCCCTTGATTTATTTAATTCATTAGTCAATGTGACCCGTAAAAAATGCTACAAAGCACCTAACATTATTCGAAAAAAATCCAATAAAATAAATCATAATTCATCAAAAACTATAACGAAACTTAAACCTTTATATTCCAGCACAAAAAAAAACATTAATCACGTGAGAAATTCAACACGTGCCACCCCTGACGTCTCTACCCTCACAAACAACACAAGGGGTGAGTCTCAATAGGTAATGCATTTACGTCATTCGGAAATAATTGCGTGAACATAAAGTATACGTCACACACACCATTATTGTTATTGAATATAATTTAATTATATTAAGTGGATCCAATGTTATAAATTGGATTACATATCGTTGGGGCGATGGTTTGACCATTTGAGCTACGCTATACTTTATGCAATACAAAGAGCGCTGCACCGGACAACTGATAAAGAAGTAACTAAGAACATAATAATATCTTTTATATATTTTTTGAGACACGCGACAGAGATTTATTTCTACATACATACATACGCATCACACCTGTATTCCCCGAAGGAGTAGGCAGAGGTTGTAGCCAGTAGGAACACCCACATTTTATCGAGCTTTTTCCGTCCCATTCTGGGTACAATTCCAAACTCCGGGCTGGTACTAAGCATTTCGGGATAGAAAAACCCAATATCACTTTTACCCCACCCAGAGATTGAACCCGAGACCTCAGCAGAGTAGTTTATACCGCGTAGAACTGCGCCACCGAGGCAATCGTTCTTTCTGTCTGGCATCATCCCGCCCTAGTACCAGGGTCCGTTGCCTCGAACCATAGATTAGGCGGTATTTGGTATTATATGGGGCGACCCCCCTCAGATCCCCACAATCCGCAAAAGGAAACAACTTCATCATTGCCTCGTCTGCTAATCAGCAGAGTGTACTACGTGTAGGTAAGGTTGACTATGGGCTTTGCCCACTTACACTCCAATACGCGACCGAAATAAGAGATCTAATAAAATATTTTTATATAACCCAACAGAATTTAATATCCACACGGTGCATTAATCCATTACGTTATTCCCACAAAAGAAAACACAAACCCCATTCCTTCACACTTGGAAGCCAAACCTATTTTAAAATCTGCTACCGTCTGAAACAAGGGTCGTTTGGCACGCTCGCCAGCCGTGCGACAGCCGCGCGGTAACCGTGCGAAAACGCGGCGATCGATTACGCGATCCGCTATAAATTTCCAGTACCCCGCCAGCAGCGACATCGGAGCCCTGCAGCGCTCAGATACGAAAGAAAAGTATCCGGGGAATATAAAAGAAAATGGCAAACTCATTATTGTGAAAGCAATATTGATGGCCAACTTCAGCGCTTGGTATTGGCCGTGCGGAATGACAGTTTTATATTTCATTTGTTAATGAAAAAGGGAGAGTTTTTTTTTATTAATCTGTCATAACCAACCGTAATTAAAAAAAACTTGTAATCTCTACATATTATTTCTCAAATGTGATTTTTATTCCATAATTCTTCATAATTTTATAATTCAAACACCATTTTAAAGCTTGTGTGTGCTGCTATTGACTTACAATAGACATGTATATAATAAAATATTATTATAATAAAATATTATTATAATAAAATATAATTTTATTATAATAAAATGATATGTTTTAAAATTATAAGTTTTGCCATAAAAATATATAACCAACTGACCACTATCGGTGCAAAGTTTTCGCACGGGTCACCTAGTTTTTATAAATGGCTGGACAATTTCTTTCAACATAGCTAAATACCTCTCGAATAAAACACCTTTCAAATAAAAAAACCGCATTCAAAAACAGTACCACAGACAGACAAATGTGTCAAAATTGAACACCCCACCTTTTAGACGGGGTGAAAAAAATGGTAAAGAAACTGCAAACAACAGTAGCGAGATAATTCCGTGATGGATAATCACAGACAGTCCATTACGTAAATTAAGGGTCCGTCCGGATTGAATAGTTTAAAAATGTTTGAAATGAAGGGGACGTGCGACAGTGAGCTCCCCTCGTGTTTGCAGGAGCCTTTTCATTCCCTTTTTTATCAACTGGCCCATTGCTAATAATGCAATATTAGACTAGACACACACTAATAAGGAAATAGCAACTATAATCCTCATATATTTGGCTATTTAATAGACTGACGGTCAGTTCATTTTACAAGGTGGTAGGTCCCTCGTTTGCGAGAGACCGGCTGGGTTGGTACCACCGCTTTGTCCATTTCTGCCGCCAAGCAACAGTGTGTAAGCACTGTTGTGTTCCGGTGTGAAGGACATTGAAGCCGGTCATTGAACGAAATTGGTCGGACGAAACGAGCCGGTCATTCTCCTGATGGTAAGCGCCACGCCTGACCATAAACAGAAATAACACCACACAGAACTTTGAACTACAAAGCACTGCATAGCATTGGACTGCGCTCGTCACCCCGAGACATAAGGTGTTAAGTCTCATAATGCCCAGTAATTTCAATGGCTTCAATGTCCTTCAAACCGGAACACAACAGTGCTTACACACTGTTGCTTGGGGACAGAAATAGAAAAGGGAAGGTGACCCACTTGCCAATTTGCCTGCCACTGCTATTAAAAACAGAATATTTCAATTTGATATGCGTTAAATCGCCTACAACTGAAGAACACAAAGACGACCTAACAGCTTACACAATCGAATCGATCGAAGAAAGAAAATAAAACATCGCAACACTTGCGTAAACGGTGGCATTACAACAAAGATTCAAACAGAACGTAAACAGCAGATCAGGTCAAACAATTACCGAGACATATCATTAAATTTTATAGTACCATTAACGACGGTCCAAGAGCGCGTGCGTTCTAAAAACGCAACGAAAAACAAACTTTAGAAAAACACTTTACTCCCTTTTATGCGCTATATTTAAAACTGCGTTATGAAAACATCCCACCCTTTGGTTGCGGGTTTAAAAAAAGCACAATCGTGCGTCCACTCATTAACGCTTCACTTCAATTTGTGTAGTGCCCTTGGTGTGGTGTAAGAGACGCATTATGGAATGGGAATTAGAGTGTGCTTGGGTGCAATCGCTTTCATTAAACTACACGAGGTTATGAATGTTTATTTGGCATCATAAACAGACCTCCTTAACGCACCTTACTACTATAGTAGCTCAATATAACTTGGAGAGACTTGATAGTCACTTCATCTTCATCATTCTTTGATTGCCTCCGTGGTGCAGCAGACGATGATGATAATATTACTATTGCCTCATTACCAAACAATATTACTGTAGTTTCTAAAATACTATTATTTGAACCGCAGATATAATAAGTAACCTCGTCGAAGTTAAAAGTGTATTATGTATTAAACTATTAAAGCATGATTCCAACTAGGATTGCCAACTTTTTTTACAAGAAAAAGTATATATTTCGATTTGGTAAGGAAAATAAACAGTATTTTAGAAAAATTAACAGTTTTTTTAATGTTTTAGACATATTTATTAGTGCTTCTCGCACAACTTATCAATTTACAATCATTTTTAAAAGCTTCGTAGGTCTCAACCCCAATCATAACTAAAATTAAAATAAATGATAAATCATTTTATATTAAATCGTGATTTTGAATGATCGTAAATTTTGATCGTGAAAACAGTATTTTGTATACTTTATTCTTGTTCAACAGTAAAAGTATAATTTAATGAAAAACAGTATAATACTGGGAACCGTAATTCCAACCTCGACAGCAGACGGCAGCGGCATTGCTGGGCTGCCGCCATCGTCAACCGCAGTCGGCAGCGCGAACTGCGGTCGAGTTGCGTCCGCCGTCGAAGTGTTTTGGTTTGAAAGTATTTTTATACTACGGTTGGTAGCACTAGCCTGTCGTCATTTGTGCGATCGCAGCTACAGACGACGCTATCGACATCTTCCAAAATCATTTCATTGAAATACATAGAAACCAGTAGTGTCGCTGCGGTCTGCCAGTACGGTTGGGCGACACTGTCACTGCGGTCTGCGAACTACTGCCGAGCATCATTTCGCATAATTTACCATCATTACCGAGTTTCTTGTACTTCCCTCTATGGATTTAAAGCTATGGTATATACATACATACGCACCCACGCCTGTAATCCCCGAAGGGGTACGCAGATGTACACCAGGTACTGGTTACAACCAGTACATCCATATTTCGCTCAGCTTATTTCCGTTCCATTATGTGATACGAGCCTATCGCCATACCAGGCACAATTCCAAACCCTAGGCATACACTAAGCAATTTGTGATAGAAAAAGCCTAATATCACTTTTACCCAACCTGGGGACCTAAGCAGAGCAGTCGTACCGCATACGCATTACAACTGCACCACCGAGGCAGTTGAAGCTAAGGGGCCTTACTTATAAACGTTACTGAATTAGCACTGATTAGTTAAACACTCTATTGTCTTTATATGTCAACGCGATTTATAAAGTGGCTAGAAACCATCTAGAAACAGACGAAAACAGGGTTTTAACTAATCAGTGCTTCAAAAGTTTATAAGAAAGGGCGCTGGTGTTTTGTCTAAAATCGTATGTATACGCACTCACTCACGCCTGTAATCCCCGAAGGGGTAGGCAGAGGTATAAGTAGTACACCCACATTTCGCCGTGCGTATTTCTGTCCCATGATGTTATAGCAAGCAAGCTTATTGCCATATCGGGCACAATTTCCGACTCCGGGCTGATACTGAGCAATACGTAATAGAAAAACCCAATATCACTTTTCACCCGACCCGGGGATCGAACCCGAGACCTCAGCGTCAGCCTCAGTCGTAACGCGCACGCATTAGAACTGCGCCACCGAGGCAGTATATATAACAATAACTTCTAATATCGCGGGAAATCTGTAAGTTCGCTACAATGTAAACACCCAGTGGGTAGTGAGTTAGTGACACAGCAATGGCGGCTATAAAATATTTTATGCAAACTGAAGGCCAATTCTCGTAATTTTAAATGTTCAAAATATCATTCCGATCTAGTCTCAGCGTCAAGAAAGTTGCAAATGGCATTCTCTTAAACCAATAATCAACGTCAAATGCATCTAGCATTAGCAGTACCATTATACCGTTTTGGCTTCAGTCAACTTTTACTCTACATTAAATCTCATTATGATCTATGTTCACATTTGACGTTGATTATTATTTTAAGAGAATGCCATTTGCAACTTTCTTGACGCTGAGACTAGATTGGAATGATATTTTGAACATTTAAAATTACGAGAATTGGCCTTCTGGACGGCTCCCGACTTCAGCCGAAGCAAAACTTGCATCTCATATTAAATGTATGCAGAATGTACGAGTACATCTGCGTGCCCGCAGACTTGTTTCAAATATATAAAATACGCGGAATGCTGAATGAGAATTTGGTATTGCTGATATGATTTTAAACGGGCAAGTGGGTCATCTGATAATAAGTCATCTCCACCTACGTCCAAAATACCAGAAGAATCATGGGCGCCATGCTTAAAAATCATCATCATGCATCTTTTAAAGAAAGTTAAAAAATAATTGGAATGGGAGGGTGATTTTGGCCTACGGATATCTCACTAACCGTACGAAACACAGCAGCAATCTGCTACTTCACAACGATTTTCTGTGAGACAGTGGTAGACAGTGGACAGCGTGGCTCTACCACTCATAATGTACCTATGTATTTATATATCGCCTTATTGATCTAGTGGCAGCTGAGTCTGAGAATCCGTAAGGTCCGGGGTTCAAATCCTAGGTCGGGCTATCAAAAATAGTTTTAGATTACAAAAATCTCGCATGAGTTGCCCGGCATTGGGTATGGAGATAGACTCGCTTTATCCCATCATGGGATGCAAATAAGCTCGGCGCACATTGGATGCATTAGTTGCACATCTACCTACCCTATCGGGGATAAAGGAGTGATGAACTTATGTATACAATATGTAACAGAAACCCTGTTGGGCATTTTAACTGTGATATCAGAATCGATATTCAAACGTACCTTCTAAACGTAGCGACATGAAGAGCATTATCAAAATACAACTCGTAGAGGCCACGAAACAGAACACAAAACCACCACAGGACATGTTTTAAACACATTTCCGAATCCTTTGAACCACTGTACAAACACTATCAATATTTCACTAAACTCTCCTAGTCAAGTAAAGAACTTACTGCCTTCGACTCTAGAACTAACAGAAAATACGCAATGAATTGAATACACCCTTTGTTGCTACAGTTAAAATAATTTTACACGAAAACTAAGCACAGAATGTTTAATATTTACATGCATTACAACACAATTAAACAATGACAATTGTTTTCCACAAGCTTTATTCTTTCATGTCAGTGACAATGTTCCCCACCATTTATATTTTTTTCCTCATTCAGTCCCTTACAACTGTGTCGTCTGAATTACATAATATGCGTTGGTATGCAATAAGTTTCAATAATAGTACACTTTATTGCCACATAAGGCACGTAGTAGTTTATTCATCTGTGTGAAGACGAGCAGATCGCTCGCATGATGACAAGCACCACACTTGACTATAAACATTTTTTTAGTATATAGCATAAGCCGACAAACAAGCAAGTGGGTCACCTGATGGTAATAGATCTCCACCGCCCTTGTACGCCCACAATACGAAAAGAATGAATGGAGTGTGAAAAAGCAATTAAGCAGGCCGGCATAATTCTGCGATCTACGATAGATACAGTGTCTATCGTTGGTCGACAGTATTCATGGATTGCGCTACATTTACCATCAGGTGTAGCGTAGTCACTTTGCCGAGCAAGGATAAAAAAAAGAATTATGGGCGCGTTGCCAACCTTAAAGGAAAAGTATAATTAAGGGATTGGGAATGGGAGGGTGATTTGGGCCTCCGGATATTAATCAGTAGCTTTCATTGCCCATAATTCTTTTTAGAAAGAAATATTTAAGTTTAACTCTATTTAAATCTGGTGGGGGTTTGACTGTCTGTCAAAATCAGCTCCATCTCTCCTCAATTTGATACCTACACGCGTCAGAATCGCCGCTCGCCAGCCACAGATCGTGGTAGCGTGTTTACCGATCCAGTAAACACAACATCACGGATAATGATAAACCAACGTGTGGCTATTTACTTTAATCCAATAGTTTATTTATCAACGAGTGAGTGGAAATTGGTTATTTATGTAGTGCCTAGGTGTATAATGTTTACTATTAACTAGTTGATAAAATGTATAGGATAATGTATAGCCAAGCCTGTGTGTATGGAGTATAGAAAGTCACCCAATATTTTTTTTACCAACTTCACTATTGATCTTTGTGTAGCGATTCATAGAATACACTTATACACCAAATTAAATCCGTATGTTGCCAATAGTCTCCGAGTAAAATAGTGACATACGGACAGACGGACATGACGAAATTATAAGGATTACGTCTATGCTTACAGAATTCTAAAAAAAACTTTTATGAGCAAAAAAAATAGTTCAGAACTAAAACCACCCCTTCGTATCCAGTCATTCCTGACAATGGCGCTCATTGTGGCGTGCACGGGACAGCACACGGTTCAATTGTCGTTGCGTTATCGGGGCTAGACTGCATTCATGTGTAGACGCATGGCTGTCTACGTTCAGACAGACGTTAGACAGAGCATACGTAATACGGCCAGTGTTGTGAAGGTACGTTTCCGAACACGGCTGCGAGGCAAACCACAGATGATAGCACTGGTTGCAATGATATTGTTTTGTTTTTGGGTTGGTAATACAGCCCAGTGTTGTAAAGGTATGTTTCCAAACAAGGCTGCGAGGTGAACAGATGATGTAGTTACAATGTTGTTTTTGCAATTGAAAACTTCTTTAGCATCATTGTGATTTGAAAAACGATGAAACAAAAAAGCGACAGTAAAAAGAGACAGACACATACATTCATAAGATTTAACGAGTGAGAAAATGAGATAGGAAGCATTATACAGTTGTGCGCGCATTCGTAGTACAAAGTTTGAGAAAAGGCATCACAACAACCGTGGTGTTTTGTATACATGTACATATTATACGTTTGTAGTTTTTTCATCATTTTTATAATAAAATTCTTCATTGTATCATTTATCGAAAATGTAAGTTCTGAGTCTGAATAAATATACGAATAAAATGCAAAATTATTAACAAACTTTGTATCAGTATGATCATTACTAAAACCTACAATTATCCTCTTCCCGAAATGTTACATTCGTCTCATGAAGATTTCACTTCTACCACGTGTGAGTTGCACACATGTTTTTATTTTAATTGAGTGCCTATAAGTAACTAAGTCTACGCCATCTGTTTGTCTATTTGTCATACTTTAAAAGGTTATATCTTAAGAACTGTTATAGGTAGTATTTATTAGGCTAAATGACAAAATCAGCAGATGCCTCGCTTGATGGTAAGCGCCATGTCTGCCTATAAACATAAGCAACACCACACAAAACCTTGAATTACAATGCATGCCATTTGACTGCGCTCGTCACCTCGAAACATAATATGTTAAGTCTCATAATACCCGGTAATTTCACTGGCTTGAATGGCCTGAAGTACAATACTTACACACTTCTGCTTGGCAGCATACAAAGACAAAGCGGTGGTACCAACTAGCAACCCAGACGGCCTCTCGCATACGAAGGACTTACCAGTTACCACCTACTGGAGTGTTAGAATATTTATTCAAAGTATTTATATTCGTATTGTACATTTAAGACAAATAACCTCTAAAACCTTATTATTTTATATCAATTTTAACTATTATACAAATATCCATTACCCTCTTACTTACTTGTGGCAACACTAGACTAGCCAGACAATAGACAATAGAACGTAGCATAGACAGGGGTGAGTTATAGGAATTAATATACCCTCGGTATTATGGTTTCTTGTTCGATTTACAATACCTATACCGCATTCATATTTTTTAATTTATTAACTGGTGACAGTCTCTGTGGCGCAGTGGACGAGTAGCCGGCTGTGAAGTGAGAGGCTGCGGGTTTGATTCCTGCACCAAGACAAAATGTTTGTGATCCGCAAATATTTGCTTCGGGTCTTGGCGTCACATTGACCGTTTGTAAAGTCAGACGAGTATGCAAGTTTGATGAGCCACTGACGCGTTTAGAGGGAGGTAGGGGGAAGAGAGAGGGGGAGAGAGTAATGTTTTATCAAACCACTCTCCCCTAGCTTTGGATTGCAAAACGTCGCCGGCAGCCATCGTTGACATTTTTGTTCTTCTAATTGCTTTTTCTCGTCGAGTGTTCAAAGCCCTTCATATAATTCGAGAATACCGCTTTATTAGTACAGTAACATGCTAATTAAATATAATATAACCGGCGTAAGTGGCAGATTGCGATTCCCTAATCCCCCCTTCCCAAACCCTATGCCTTTTCTTTTAGGTGGGCAACGCATCCATGTTTTTTTATTAGCTTGAATGACTAGACAAGCAAGCACCTCGCCTGATGATAAACGCCACGCCCGCCCATAAACAGAAGCAACACCACACAGAACTTTAAATCACAAATCACTGCATGGCACTGGACAGCGCTCATCACCCCGAGACATAAGTTGATAAGTCTTATAATGCCGAGTAATTTCATTGGCTTCAATGTCGTTCAAACCGAAACACAACAGTGCTTGCGAAGAAACAGACAAAGCGGTGGCACATTTCTATGTGATGTTGCTTCTGTTAATGGGCAGGCGTGGTGCTTACCATCAGGCGAGCGAACTGGACAATTCCCTCCCTATAGGTAATAAAATATATAATACATAGCAAGCAAGTTATTTTTTTTAAAGTTACTTGAGGTTCCGGCAGATAATAAAACAACGTAAACTAATACTCACGTTTCCAAATACTGGAACACCCTGTACACCGGCTTGCGGTACACCAGGAATCCATCGCACCGCTCCATTGTCACCACAATTGTATTATATCACTCACCACCTCACGTGGTCACGTGACCACCACTTAAAAATCACCACAGCGTATACCATTCTACCATACGCACGTAAAAAATCATACAAACGATCATATAGCCAAGCACTTAACACTATGTGGGTAAAAAAATTTAAGGCGTCCCCGACTTATACGTAAATGGGTACAAAATTCTACATAGTTTGGTCCTTAAAGGCTTAAAAGGCTTTTTATGTTGGTTAAGTTTATTTGGTAAAGAAGCACTTATATTTCGTTAAACACTAGTTTATTTAACGCCTATAGGCGATCACAGTACAGTTATCCAATGATATTCTTCATACGACGCCTGTAAAACACTGTAAGCATTGATATTGGGAATGTAATGAGTTGCGCTCGTTTTATTTGTACTGTGGTGTTGCGATGTGTAAACATTCGCGAATGTTCAGCATAAAACATATTAAAGGCTGCACGAATTATGATTCCTTTGCCTTTTCTTGCAAATACGAAAAACTCCACGAAAAAATACTAGCCAATGCAAATAAAGACTAGAAAAAAACTAATATTTTATTTTCTCTTTTTTAAAAACTTCAAACTCAAAAGCATTCGCGAATGTAAACATTGAAATCACCACGAATATTATGAACACCGGCACGTATTTCCACAACTCCGTATCTTATATCCGATGGTTGGTTAACAAAAGACATGAGGTGCTCGCCCTCGACTATTAAAACACTGCCCCCGACCCTCGTCATTAGGGGGATATATATGTGTTGCCAGAAGAGCATATTCGCGTTAAACTTGTTGCAGAACAAACTTCAAAAATAACACTGAACAGTCAAAAATAACAATTTCTATGTGCCGGTGCAGCTGCCGGTCAAATGACATTGCACCGACTCCAAAGAGACCTATAGAAATTGTTATTTTTGTCTTTTCAATGCAATTTTTTTAAGTTATGGTAAACTTATTTTATTTTTTATTTTTTTGTGATAAGTACAGCATGTAAATGTGAATACAATGACATAATTACAATAAGTATGCTGTTATCTGTTGAGGAGTTTAATTTTTTTACTCCGTACCCCGTCATCAGATCTTAATCAAGTAAATGGTTGGGACCACATCGCAGCCAAACTCTATCGAATAAAAAAAACAACAAAATCAATCCACAATTAGTAGAGAAATCGATGAACCTCGCCGAATTCAGAACCTTCTCCTTTTTGAAGTCGGTTAAAAATGGCTTCAGTTTTTATATAATAGTGACCTTTATTCTAAACAGTATTTATTATACCTATATGAGTGTTGTAAATATTTTGACATGGTTATTAATTGTTATTCAATGTAACTGAGAATGGAATTCCCCGAACTACATAGCTTCTGAATCGATAACGCGTGAATCAGACATAAAATATGAATGTCCATCGAGTATACTAACTCTGTTTCATTTACACACATTTTTCCCTCTTTTATCAATATCGTTCGTGAATTCTGTACCTTTATCAAAACAACGCTGGTAACACCATACACTGTACACCCCTTAAACCCATTTCAGATTTCAAAGCGCGTCGATTCCACGCGATTGACGTTCAAATTTGCTATATGGTTGTTTATTTTCATATGATATTGCGAAGTATGCAAACTGGCTTTCATAATATTCTATGCTTTATATAGCATAGGCCGGCAAACGAGCAAGTGGGTCACCCGATGTTAAGTGATCGCTACGAACATCCACTCTAACTAAGAAACCTGGACGTGTAGCCGGCTTTAATGGAAAAGGATAATTGAGGTATTTGGGTGGTTAGGGGGTTTTGGGCCTCCGGATATCCCACTCACCGTATGGAACACAACAGCAAGCTGTTATATATATTCACGTGGGACAGAGATACGCTCTGCGAAATATGTGTGTACTGGTTACATTTCTGCCTCCCCCTTCGAGGATTACAGGCGTGAGTGCGTATATATTGATTAATGACCATGAAACAGGTCATAGATGTAAAAAAAATATCGGTTCTGCTCCCATTCTGAATATAATCCCAAAGTGTCGCATCGTAATGTTTCACAGTGTACCGGTGGCAAAGATTTTAATATATTAAGTGGCCGTAAATTTGGAACTTAATATCGCAACTCGTGAGAGTTGCTTAGAACAGGTTACTTTTCAAATAAAATCCTTAAAATATTTATATCGAAATAAAGGATTTCAATATTCCAAAAACTGCTCTGATTCCTCGGTGACGCAGTTGTAATGCGTACACGGTACTTCATTGCTCGGTGTCGAAATATGCGTGTCACTGTCGATCCTGGCTTACAAGAGTTACAGTGGTGGGGGTGTGGGCGGGATTCGTGATAGATCCTATTATTACAGGCGTGAGGAGTGAAAATATAGTAATATATATTTTAAAGTTTTAGGGCATTTCAGCCTGTGACGATTCAAAAGACAGAGCCTTTTAAAGGTAGAATAGGTAAACAGATGGACTAGACGGCATCGTAGGATTAGTAATCGGATTTTGTTGTCAGCATAAGTCGCTTCTCTAAGAACACTAACTGGTATTTTTTTCCAGAATTCCGGCAAATGTACTAATAGGCCATCTGGTGGTCATGCAAATGCAATAGTAATCTGCTATTATGTGCTCCCCCAACAAATCGTTAGGGTAGATTCAAACAACAGTATCGAGTCGTGTATACTCATTCTTCTTCTTCCACCTGCCCTTATCCCACTCGCAGTGGGGTCGTAGCAACATGCTTTTAACACATGTTACAGAAAGATTTGGCTGGTACGTTTTACGGCCGGCCGCTTGCCTGACGTCAACCCCTCTGGGGAGAAAATTCGTGTATAGTCTTTATGCACCAGAATGTCTTGGAAATCTTATAATTTATACAAAGGCTAGGAATGAGGATACTCTTCTGACCGAGCGTCAGGGCACATCAAGACCAGAAGAGTGCTATTCACTCATTCATTACCTTCAATATGATATTCTACTTTCTACTAATCCAATTAAATATTAGAAAATTAATGGGAGAACTGGGGTATCGATGAGTTTGTGAATATTCTTATTAAGAACTGAACGGATTCGGATGAAATTTGGCATACACGCAAGCCATGATCTAGAGTAGGACGCAGGCTACTTTCTATCCCGGAAAAGACATTCACGCAAAATCTTGTACAAAACATATAGTTTCGCTGTGGCTTGCAAGCCACTGATGCGTCACGACACGACACGCTACTGCAGTATATATTCATACATGCACAGCACACGTCAAAATTGTGTTTTGTTTTTACAAATCAGCATACAATAACAGTGGACGGGGACGACATAAAAATATTATCATTATCTGTCGTCACTCGTCAGTGTCCGGTGGCATTGTTCCTGTGCAATGCAGATAACAACGCGCACACGAGAGATTCAAGGTTTCTGTTTGAAAATGTAGTTTTTATTTGTATTTTTAACCGAATTCAAATAGGATGTTCTCAATCCAACCGTATTTTTATACGTGATATCTCCGTCGAATTTATGTAAACCTTTGCAATAGCATTCAGTTTTAAAATATAAAATACTGCATCGCACCGTACTGCGCTTGTCACTAAGAAAATATGTATGTGTGTAATGATACATCATTATCTTCCACATTAACCCTATCATTATTTTGTATGTCTTACCATATCTCGGGACTATTGTCCCGGACCTTTGGTAAGCTTGCGTGGGGCTCGTAGAGACCCTTTACACAAATTTAATTAAAGATTGTGATGTGACACATCTCAATCATCATTATATCATATCATCATCATTATTATATCATTTATTATTATAACCAGTATTCAGGGTTCATTTAGAATAATTTTACTAATAACCACCACACGTGGTCGACACCCAAGTTTCTTAAACATGTCATGCCAAAGCTGCATTAAATCCACTAGCGAAGGTTCGTTCACACGGTACGAAGGCGTGACCACAACTGACCAATAAAACCGCGCGTGCGCATCCTAAATAAAACGGAAGCAGGTGACACCACGCCACCTGTCCGCGTTCTGAATGCCAAATGAGCTGGTGTGATGACCCAAAGCATGATTAATTAGGGTGTACTTCGGCTGCGGTTATCGGAGCATCTGCGTTATTTGGAAGTACTGTTATGTTTGAGGTCAGGTTGCCAAATTTATTGATGTAAATTCGTGTAGGGCGCAGGTAGAATATTGGGTCGCGGCCCTTTCAATACTGATTGATGTAGAGGTGCTGCCATGTTATGAGTGCATTTTTTTTAAATCCTGGCACGACAGAGTGACAACATTGGGCCTGGTATTAAGTACAATGCGGTCCAAATATAAATTCAACCGTCAAGAGATATTGCGTCTTGCGGAAAAATTATGCTAGCCTGAAGTTACTGAATAAATACTGGCTGATCCTGGAACGTGTGTACGGTGGTCGCTTTCTACCCATTTTTTTTTTTTTTGATAGATACATATAATATCCTTTATCCTATTGAAGCATATATATGCTTAGTTATAATAGGTTCCTGAAAAATTCTTTTTCAAAATTAGACTCTATATATAAAATAGAAGTTTGCATCATTATAGAAATAAAAGTAAGGAGAAAAAACCAATCGCAACTCGACCGCCTCATTGTTCTACTTACTTAGTCTACTTTGACTAAGAAACTGTAACGTCCTGTTGGGCAATCACCATTTGTCTGAATCATGTTTGAGTTTCGATTGGAAAAATCACATGAGTTGTCCGGGATTGGAATCTGGGTCTGTTATGGAACGGAATAAGGAAATAAGAAGGGTTCGCGTCCTATCACATCATAGAACAGAAATAAGCTGGCGAAATGTGGGAAGTATTAGTTACACCTCTGCATGCACCTTTTAGGATTACAGGCGTGATGTAATACGACCATGTTACACACTTCATCCAAACAATTTCCCAGCATATCGTAATAAAATCATACTGGAACATAACATCAGCTGGAACTACTCTAAACAACCGAGAACCAAGTACCGAAAATATGAAACTGAATTAAGTCAACTTGGCGAAAACAAATTTATTCAACGAAGCGCATCGCAGTCTTAGTGCAGTGGTGAATTTACCGAAATAGTTCGCGAGTTGCCAAGCAGTTGCCAACTGACGTTTAGCTCGGAACTGAGTTGAAGTCATTCAGCCAAAGCACTTCCACACTAATTATCAACTGTACATACATACATACATACATACATACATACATAGACTCCTGTTTCCCATAGGGGTAGGCAGAGATTGTCAACTGTATAGCTGACAATTCACAATCGAGAGATAAAGCATTGTTTGTTTATTTATAAATAACTAGCCTTTGCCGCCTGCATGCACGACCATTTCAGGGATAAAAAGTAGCCTATGTCACCCGGGGATAGTGTAGCTTCCCAACAGTGAAAGAATTTTTCAAATCGGTTCAGTAGTTTCGGGGCCTATTCAATGCAATCAAACAAACAATCAAATTTTTCCACTTTATAATATTAGTATAGATGTACAAGACGTACATAAATATGTGTTTATATAATATATAATGTGTTTATGAAATAAACATTAATATATTTTCAATGTATCTGAGTATGCATTAAAAACTTAACCTAATCGCAATCACAAACGAACAAGGGGTTGCTTGATATTAAGCAATCATTACCGCCCATGAAACCTACAATACCAGAATAATAAATGACGTATTGCCTAACTTAAAGGAAAGGGATAAATAAGGGATTTGGTCCCCTGGATATCTCACTCACCATACCAAACGCAACAGTAAGTTGATACTTCAAGACGGTTTTCTCTGAGACAGTGCTAGCAATCCGGTCGATCCGGCCTATTCATGCTGTATACAAAATAGTCTACAGCGTGGCTCTACCACTCATAAATTGCTTGGTGCAAAACAAAGGTATAATAGTAACAAAAATGTCCTGTGAAGTTTACAATTTATTTAAATAAAACATCAAATCACATGCCTGAACTCTTATCAATTAACGTCCAAACATTTTTGTTGTAATTAAGTTTTCACATGCAATACAACGCCGATACGTTATCAGTACAAGCTTAAATGTTCCACTTCCAAACGTTATCAGAGATAATGACAGTTTTATACAACCAACGACCCTTAAACCCCTTAAAAGGGCAACGTTAATCTTAAAATATGCTACAAGTCTTCAGTACACAAAATGGGGCAGAATTATGCAAATTAAAGAGGACGGATTATGTAATGTATGTCGGAAAACATTAAAGCTTTTAAGAAAATGTTACTTTGACTTAACATGATGGGTTTCATTAAGTACACGAGATTTTCTTTCTGCCTGTTGTTAACCCGGCCTCATGCCAGGGTCTGCTTTCTTTTACCATAGATTTGAGGGTATTTGGTATTATATTTTGGGCGGCCCGCCCTCTGACCCCCACAACCCGCAACCGGAACAGTGTTTCGCCATTGCTTCGTCCGTTAATCAGTAGAATATACCACGTACAAGCGAGGTTAGCTTTTGGTCTAAGATATTGGTGACCCACGGATGAGGATAGGATTAGCCGAATACTTATTTGCGTGCATATTTTTTATTAGTCTTTATAGGCAGACTAAGACCTGACAGCCCTCGTGATAGTAAGTGGTTGCGGTTGCTCTTGGACAACAACAGCCAAGCCAGAGGTGCAACCAAGCCAATGTCTACTCATTCATTCTGCCTAACGTTATCCAGGCTTAATGCAAGGATCCGCCTGCTTACTAATGGCCGTTCCCTATATTCTGTCTGTCTCTAGTTTTGCTATACCGGCGATAGAAAATTTTATCTATTTTCCGTTTTACCGTCCCAATAAACTTATTAATGATAGGTAATCCTATTCTTCATTGCTGTCTACCGATGAGAGGACTGATAGCTGACTACAGATATACAACACTATGAAAATGACAGTTCAAGCGTCCCAATATTTTTTATGTGCTATCTGTCGATAAAGTTATTTAGTTTTTTCTTTATCGGTAGATTTTGACCGATAAACAGATATCCTCGGCTGTAAAAAAACGAAATAAATAACGCATTTTGAAGAAATAGCCATGAGTATACAAGGCTTACATGGCACTTGCACTGCAATACAAAAAACTAAATAAATTATGTAAAAATCTAAAAGAAAATATTTAAAAAATCTAAAATTCCCATTAATAAAAATAATGCACCGTTTTGATAATTAAATTAAGTGCAAGAGACATATAAATATTTGTTAATGCGAACTAAATAATTCCCCACTTCAGTAAAATCCCCCAAATTCGCTTGGGATTTTCGTTCAAAGGACTTGTATTCAGAGCCGTAATGTATTGACAGTAAAACGTTTCGTTATTACATTGTGTTTTGCAACATAATAAGTATTTCTCGTTATTATTATTTTATTTACAGTGGTAAAAAATAAGAATTATAGTTAAATGTTAAATTAAAACTTATATTTCTAATCTAAATCATATCTTCATATTTTCTAACATAAATTAAACAATAGTTCCTCTTTCTCAGCTTGTATGAACAAAACGCACAACAGGGCCCAGATAGACTGCCTATCTATTGCTATCATAGTATCCGACGTGCATATCTAAAAAATAGGGACGATTCCAAGCAGTAGATAGAACAATACGGATGTTTGACGATAGCTATCTATCGTGAAATTGAAGATTAATATTGGGAACGGCCATAAGACGCCATGAATTTGTCCGATCTTCAGCTTTTGTTTTTGTTTGCTTAAATGACGAGCAGGTGGCTCGCCTGATGTTAAGCGTCACACCGGCCCATAAACACAAGCAACGTCACACAGAACTCTGGATTACAGAACACTGCATGGCACTGTATTAACCAGCAGTTGAATTGTGCAGCTTTTCCCTAGTTAGACCATTGGCTCTCACATCTCCGTCTAATACGTCAAGCCAGCGCTTTTTGGGTCATACACGGGATTGGTACGATCTGGCAAATACATTTACGAGACGTACTCCTGTGGTTTCCTCAAAACCTGACCAAACTACCTTAATCCGGTATTCGTGCAGTTTATTTGCCTTGTCACTCATACCAAGGTTATACTCGGTTACGTAACTACTGTCTACTGTGCAAAACATTTTTATATGTCGTTTGAAGGACTGTCACGTCGTACAGAGAAAAAAATACTCATGATAGTCTTATGAAGTGAGTTGCATACATCTGCATCAGGGGGACCTACAAGTGTTACTCTTCAATGAATAATCAGGTGTATACGCCAGAAATTACGCCATTTTCTACATAAAACAATAAAAATAAATACTCGTAACTCCCTATCGGCTCCCTATCACCAAACGTCAACACGACACCAATCAATTCCTAACATAACTCCAGACTTACTTTCTCACAACATTTATACCAAACAAGTTCCAAATAATAGTTTAGTTACATTCCATCTTATCAACGATTTAACACAGCCAATTAACAAGCACCAAAGCTTCGGTCAACAAACACCCGACGTCGCTCCGTCTGCCAATCAGATGAGGTTGACGAACCCGCAGCTAATGACTCGCTGTAAAATTGCCACTCGTACAGAATTAGACATGTCAGTAATGTTTATCTTTATAGCATACCCGCTGCTTCACAATGGAACAACCGCAAAGAGGAATCCCGGTAAGGCTGTACGCACATAGCACACTTATCGATTTTTAGAAGATTACCTACCTACTGTTACCATGGTAACATCGTGTTCCTTGCAGAAACAGTTTTTAGCATAATCCCTTTTAGTGGTGGATGTGTGGCGTTCATACGACCATCCCGCAAACATGATCGGACAGAATACAGCGAAATACCGTTCTTGCAAAGAAAGATGATGCTGTGGAAACGAGTCATTAGACGTGGTGGACAAAAGGTCTACCTCCCCCTCCTACTCCCTCCATTATGAGATAACAAGCCTGATATAATATTAGCACATACATAAGCCTTTCTTAATTGAATGGACTTCTTGAAAGTACTTCACATGTGAATGGTCAGAACCAAAAATGTTCGTGGGACTCTGATGAGAGCTGAATATTTGAACCTTATCGATGTTAGTGCATTCCAAAGCGTTCTCTCCGAGCCTCATACTGATGCTGCCAGTTGTAAAAAAGCCTGTGGGAGTAATATGGAAATAGGGTACGATGGGGCTGGCATCGTCCATGGAGACCAAAAGTCCCTAAAAAATGTCTTTAAAATAGAACAATCTCACTATCACAGGGGATTCGACCCTTAGCTTTTTTAACTAGAAAAGCAAAGTTTTTTAGATACGCACAAACATTATACCTTTTTAGAGTGGTAGAGCCATGCTGTAGACAGTTTTCTCTATAGCATGAATGGGCCGGCTCAACCTAAAGTAAGTAAAATAGCGCCTTGCTGCTGCGTTTCGGACGGTAAGTGAGATATCCGGAGGGCTAAATCCCCCTCCCCCTTTCCTATACCTTATTAACCCTATCCTTTAAGGTCGGCAAAGCACCCATGATTCTTCCAGAAGAATGTACACCTACAATACCAGTATAGTAGGTGTAGCATAGGCAGTCGAGATCACTTACTATCAGTTGACCCACTTACTAATTTGCCGGCATATTTTATTTATTCTGGTAAACAAACACCAAAGTATGATTTAAAGACAGTATACACAGGTAGATGCAAACTATTAATCTACACGAGGGTTACGAGTTAATGACTGAACCCCTCTTGAAATCATGCTGATCTGAGCATTTGCGCCAGGCCTAATGACGGTTAAAGGAGTGGTTGTATTGTGCCAGTAACGAGTTTCAATTGTCTTATGGTGATTATATCATATTGTCTCGAAGTCATTTGCAGACGCTCTAAATATGACAATTTCCGTAATTAGAAGTTCATAGACTGCCTCGGTGGCGCAGTTGCGATGCGTACGCGGTACAACTGCTATACGAAGGTCCTGAGTTCAATCCCCGGGTCGGGTAAAAGTGATATTGAATTTGTGCCCGGTATGGTGATGGGCTCGCCCCCTAACATATCATGGGACAGAAATATGCTCGAGGAAATGTGGGTGTACTGGTTTCACCTCTGCCTGCCACTTCAGAGATTACAGGCGTGGGGACATATGTATGTAAATAGTTTTCTTGGCCATCTCTTCCGAGCTGAAATAATTTTAGACCCAATATAGAACAATAGCCTTATGGCTATTCCCAATATTCTATCTATCAACAGATTTGCTTACCGGCAGTAAAATTTTTACACATTTTGTATGGAAGATCTTTATTGAATATTTTTATGTACGGAACGGCCATTAGTCAATAGTTAGGATCGCGGTGAAGTCATTACCGAGACCCATAATTAACAATCGAGATGTTGATAACATATCGCAATTAGTGGAGATATTATTAATCACTGAGTCAATCGAACGTAGGACGTGTGCTTGTAGATGTTGTTATTAGTAAATGATAATAGAAAGAAAGATAATCTAAAAGAAATGATTCGACTATTATAATTAATTAGAAGATTTTAGGTTATGCTTGAAAAGACAGTGGAGTGCAAATTCAAATTCTAATCATTTATTTGTAGAATACAGGATACAGGGGATCAGGTGTTGGGTGAGAATATAAAATTCGGTATTCTTCACACATATAGAGCGAAGATAGTGTTAAAATTTTAAGATTCTGAAAGTATGGCTTACACGAGTTAAGATTTGTAAAAGGCCGATTTATTATTGTTCAAAAATATTTAAGACATTTTAAATATTCTGTTCAAAAGTGTAATATTTATAACCAAACCGCACAACCCGAAAATAATAAATAATAAAATTTCTGAGTTCTAAATAGTCGTACATATTTTTTTTCAATTTACTTAACTTGTATTTCTCATATTAAGTAAATTAATGTATTCTTTTTGAGAAATAAATGTCTTAAAACATTACAATCTTGATCAAACAGCTTTCACACAAATAAAAATGATTCAAATTGGTTTATTCTTTTACGCACTTATCTATTTGTCGGGTGTTAAAAAGCAATTAACCGTGAACCAAAATACAATATTTTCGCTCCTCAACGACTTAATTAAGTTTTTTTTCTCTTTCACATACCTAGACAATAGTACTATATACTGAACAACAGTAATAATACCTTAAGTCTTCATTAACACCAACAGAAAGTAATGAAATGTGCACAGACGTTGTAAAGTCTGCAAAATCGTGAGACGTAAACGCATTCGAAGCGTACGGCAGAGCTTTTATATCGCCCATTTAAGTTTCCAAGCTTTTAGTGTTAAATTATTACGTCTGTTTAATTGCTATGAGCGAGCGGGATGGGGATACGAAGATGGTGTAATGCTCATTGTACACTCAGACTTTTAATGCGATGTAGTATTTTATATTGGCTATTAGGACAACCATGGAGCAAAGCAAGAAAATACTCGTTTCTCCTTTCAAGCAAATAAACATTTATAAACAGTTACAAGATATAGAGAGTTATGCATCGAAATAAGATAACTAGAACGATAACTCTCATATGAATCTGCCAAAAATACGGCTCCACTTACTTTCATCATTTCATAAAAGTTAATGTTTAAATATTAAATTTCTAGATCGAGATACGACGTTCTGCACAGCGCAAAAAAATAGACGTATAAGTGTCAACTAGAGATTATTATGCATAGACTTTTATAGCCACGCCCCCTTGCACAAAGTTTTGGTGGAGTACTTTTTTTGCTTGAGTTACGTTTCTTATCAACTTATTTCGATGATTAATATACTATACTTGAGATTCTAAAGTCGAACCCACAGCCTCTCGCTTTGCAGCCGGCTACTCGCCCACTGCGCCACGCCACTGTCATGCGTTATACGTGAACGTATACATAAAAGGAAAACATACATACAGTTGACATGTAAACAACATATATAAAACCTCCTCCTTTTTTGAAATCGATTAAAAAGATACAAGTTTACAACGTTATTGTTTTCAGTGTAGCGCCGGAGTTGTGTCTCTCTCCTATTTAAAGATTGATGTCTTTTTGCTTCCATAATGGAGATAAGTGGTTGGATACGGTTCCAACAAGTCTATATTTGAGAATGATAAATAACTGTGATTATTAAAGTTTATTATGAGATCAATCAAAAACAAATACTTTTTAGTTTTTTTACAAGTTCAAAAAGCAAATCTTAAGCAATGTCAAGCAATTACAATGTGATGGCGGCCAAATTAATTTAATTTTATTTCGGACATGTTGCTCGTAGGAACCCTGACAATCTGGAAAAGCTGATGGTAGTCGGCCAGGTCAACGGAAAAAGACCTCGTGGTCGTTCACCTATCCGCTGGTCAAACATAATAAAGACGGTCACTGGCCTGCCGATATCTAAAGCAATTAAAACCGCCGAAGACAGGACCACATGGAAGAGTATAGTGCATGGGGTGATCACTACTTCAAGCTAGACACGACCTTCTGCAATGAAGAGACCGACTAAGAAGAAGAAGACTCGAAACACGTGCTTATTGTTATTTTTTATGCTATACTAGTTTTTGCTCGCTTCTCCGCACTCGGGAATGACTTTTTCTGGCATTTTTTAGTAGCGTATGTCCAAAACGAGTGTGCCGAGTTTCATTTCAATCTGGTCAGCCATTAAGTCGTGATTGATTAACAAACTCACAAACAAACATCCAAACGTTTACATTTATATTAGTAAGATGATAGGAAGTAATACCGTAGGCAATAGGTTTTAACTTAGGTTTTATAAGGCTCTAGTTTCTACAGTCATTTATGAAACTAATTCAATGTCCTCTGAATATACTGTATACACAAACTACTGACTATTTTATACTGACTACTACTGATTGCCTCGGTGGCGCAGTTGTAATGCATGTGCGCTACGATCGAGGCTAACGCTGAGGTCTCAGGTTCAATCCCCGGGTCGGGTAAAGTGGTATTGGGTTTATCTATTACGGAATGCTCAGCATCAGCCCGGAGTCTGGAATTCGTGCCCGGTATAGCAATAGGCTCGCCCCCTATCACATCGTGGGACGGAGATACGCTCGGCGAAATGTGGGTGTACTGGTTACACCTCTGACTACGGGGATTACAGGCGTGAGTGCGTATGTATGTATGTATATATATACAAAAATATGATACGAAACTAATTTCGACAAAGACACGCCATTCATAAACACAAACAAACAGTGGCGTACAACGCAGCAGTACGCAAGCTAATTGAGCGATTATGGACAATCAGCATACAATGGCCGAGCTCGGGGTCAACGGACCTGGACATTCGGTGCAATTAGTAAGCGACACTGCTTCCTGTCCACCCACCTAATGAGTAGGGATTGTAACGGGATCGCGTGGAATTCGGAAGCCCTTTGGTGAGTCAAACGTCAGGTGTGATGACCTATTTAAAAATGATTAACGGTGTCAAGTACTGTGGTCTGTGGCCATAATGCGATGTTTTACGTAGCGAGAATTCTATAATGGGGTCTTTTATACAATTCTTTTTAAATATATTCTCGACTATATCTTACGAGAAATTCTCTCAGTGTATTTCCCTCAGCAACCAGAACTGGCGGCAGAGTTAAAATTTGACTGAATCTAAATGATGTATAACATTTTATAGATTCAATAAATCATTTGAATTTGAATTTATTGTGCTATAAATTAACCACTATTTATATCAAGAGACATAATTGTTGGTCGTAATTTTTATAAAAGTATCTAATTATTGTTATTTATTAATATTACATTAATATTAAAAAGGTAAAACTTTCCTAGTTTGTTTGTAGAAGATAATACTCTCTGGAACTACTGACTTGATTCTGAAATTTCTATTGGTAAAATTCTTTTACCAATAGCAAGTTATATTATCCTTGAATTATATAGGCTATTTTTCATTGTGATAAACGTGAGTTTTCAATTAGAAAAAGTAATTCATGCATGTCGAGTTGAGAGCAAAGAGTATACCGTAAAATGTTAATTAAAAATATTTATTTTTATTAACTTGAGTGACGAAACGAGCAGGTCGCTCGCCTGATGATAAGCCCAAAGCCTGCTGATAAACAAAAGCAACACTAAACAGAATTTCAAATTACAAAGCATTGCATGGCATTGGGCTGCGCTCGTCACCCAGAGACATAAGATGTTAAGTCTCATAATGCGCAGTAATTTCACTGGCTTCAATGTCCTTCAAACCGAAACACAACAGTGCTTACACACTGCTATTCTGCTGAAATAGACAAAGCGGTGGTACTAACCCAGACTGCCTCTCGCATACGAGGGGCCCTTGTGAAAGTGTTAGTTTTAGTTAATTCCATATTCAGCCACATGTCAATTTATGGTTAATGAAAATAATAATGCAATATCGTAGAAAAAACACCTGGAGTTCGGAATATATATGCATACTGTTAAATGCATTAATAAGACATGTGCATGTAACCGGACTATGACATATGTTTACATAACTTAAGATAGTTGCAGCTGCTAAACATTTTCATGTTTGAGCAACTGCTTCGTTTATTAATGAATTTATAGAAATAGATTATCTTAAATGTAAGCAGGTGTAATCGTCACATGCAAGGTGTTCAGTCAAATAATATAGTAGGTACTAGCTTTTGATCGCAGCTTCGCCTTGTCTTGTCTTGTTTAGGGACACAAAGTACCTTATGCTTTTCCCCAAGATATAACCTATATCCTTTCCAAATTTGATTAAAATCCTTTCAGCCGTTTAGCAAATCGTAACAGACAGACAGAGTTGCTTTCGCATTTATACTAGTAATAATAAAAATATATTAGTATGGAAGAATGATCAAACTTTTTTTTAGAAATTAATACATTTGTGGCAGCATTGATGCCCACGACGTGGCAGATGAACTCCAAGAATATCGCTTTAGGTCTGACCACGTTTTTATGAAACCGCAGGATTACGTCGGTCACAAATGTCTGTAATCGTACCAGGGCTGCTGGGGTTAAGGCACTAAGCCAGGATAACGCTAGGCAGAAAGGAATATTGCGAAAACATATAAAACATAAAACAACTACTTACAATTATCAAAAACGTAAAACAAGTACTTATAGTTATCAATAAAAATATCGTTTCTTCTTTAAACAAATATGTAAAAAATAAGTGATTTAGAAAAAACTGAAAAGAACCATACCTTAAAACTTTTCTACGTGAAAAATAGACAGACGCTAAAGGAAAACAAAAGTTTACACAAATAGAATTTCCGTTTTCACAAGTTCCAATAATAACAATGTTACTGTCTCGAAAACAAACCATTTGAGTTGAATTCATGATTAATGTGTTCGAAACGAGGAAGTGTTGTTCAGGAACCAGCTGACTATTAAAAGGGCAGAGGAAGGGCAAAAATTAGATGTTAGTGGTGATTTTAAAGAACTGGGCCATCATAATTTTGTCTGTTATTTTGATATCCATAAATGTAAAAGCGAAATACCATTCACTCAGTGATTAATCACGTTATAAAACACCTACTAACGCTACGATCATGAAATTTGGTGAGTTTGTGTAATGTAGGGGCCGCTAAGAAAGGATTTGAGTAGTAATTTAATGAGTAGATGAGTCGTGAATGTAGAATGTGGTCGTTACCACTGTCTCACAGAAAACGTAAAGTAGCAGCTTACTTTATTACCGTGAGTGAGATATCCGGAAGCCCAATTTGCGCTCCCCTTCCCAATCCCTTAATTATCCCTTTCCTTTTAGTTCAGCAACGCGCTCATGTTTCTTCTGGTATAGTGGCGGTACATGGCCGGTGGAGATCGCATAGCATCAGGCGACACACTTGCCTCGTTTGCCGGCTTATGCTTAAAAAAAACTAAATGTAGAATAGTCGACAATATATAACATTGCAGTCTAAATCTTAGTTGTCACCTAAACATTACAAAATGGAAGAATTCAGAAAGCATTAAACGATGAATACCAAATTAAATTGTAAACAAAGTTTTCGGTGTCAACGGACGCGTCAAGAAGGTTCTCATTAATATTAATATTTTGTTTGAGTAACACGTAATTTGCATTCATAAGAAAATGAGAAAATATTAAAATATATTTTTTTAATACGTGTACTACAGTTCCCTCTTTATTTTTGCTATATAAGACCTAGCAGTAAACAGTACGAAGGCATGGCAGTTTTTGATGGTGGTGGTACAAATAGAATGAATGTGAATGTGAATCCACGACCCTCTGGTTCAGGTCAATCATTAAGAAGAAAATAAGTACAGTTATGGTATTCGCTTTTTGTTGGTTAGTTTACATCTGCGCCACCGAGGCAGTTGTAATGGGTGAAACGATGATTCGTTATCCAACTATAAATAAAGGTATTTATTCCCACGGTAACGCAGACTTTAATATAATCATTAACAAATCGTGTACGTCAGTAGAGGCGAGACGCTCATGCCGCGCAGCCTTTCATTCCACGCACGTCTGAACGAAGAAATTTTATGTCCCAACACAATTTACACCATCAACAATGGTTCTACGACTGAAGGTAAGGGGTGAATACATAAACTTTATTAAAAATATTTCTGTATTTATACTTTACTAGCTTTTGCTAGCGACTCCGCCTGCGTAAACGGCCTTTTCCAAGATAAAAAGTAGCCATGTCCTAATCCAGGTGGCGGTCTACCTGTGTATTAAATTTTAAACAGTTCAACTGTTAAGGCGTGATTGACTAACAAACATCCAAACATTCATATTTATAATAGTAATAGGATGACACTGGATGCCATTCATAAAGGTTGCGTGTCTCCATTAAGTAGCAATAAAACACCTCATTCAATAATCATCAAAACCGAGCGCGCCATAAAGCGGATAGTCGAAGCACGAGCCGTAAATACCGTGGTTTTAAAATAGATGGTTTACTCGAAGTCGCGGTAACAGTCTAATGCTGAAGGTTGTATGAGCATAGACGAGACAGTCTATGGTTTTTAATCGTTTAACTGATTCACGATCAAGTTGGAAATAAATAATACACACATAGTCTAACCCCACACTAGGTGAACTTGTATCGTGGGTATCTGGAACTACGAGGGACTTGAGGTCCCACAACACCCAGACCTGAAACAAATATATGTAGATACCACAAACATTGATCTCGATGTGGGTATCGAACCCACGGCCTCTCGCTTCGCAGCCAACTAACTCACCCACTGCGCCACGGATGCTGTCAAAATCCGCGTGTTTAATCGCTGGTCGATCAGACTAAGAATTCCACCATACTACTTCACATTAGACGATAATGTGCTACTTCAAATAAGTATGAAATTAAATATCCCCGACCTCAATTATAAAAACATTTGTAACTTTTTTGGGATATGTGGTCGATATTGCTTCTAATGACTGAAAAGATTTTCAAAAAAGCTAAGTACCATCACGATAAAAACAGCTTATAAAAACGCATTTAAATCACTCCATTTCTTTAAGCGCTACAATGGAGTACATTGCCACAAAAACACACACAGATTGACAATGACACCGACAAATGAAAAATGAGTCAAACTTATAACACCCCCCTTTTTTATCAGGGTTTAAAAATTAGTATCATTCGTAGTACCGCTGGAAGTACGAGTGGGTCCTTTAATAGTTTATAGAACTGAAGCACTACACTCGCCGCGGCGATATTCCGTCGTATACGGAATACAAAATGACAGCGATACGGCACGTTTGTTGCGAAAAATGTGGACGTAAATCGACGGCGGTGCTCTAGACGCCACGGAAAATATTTTAAAATAGTTATAAATGCGATGTTTGAAGACGTATTTCATAGCAAATATGGGGAGATATATTTTCTTAAGAGTATTGGTTTCTGGGTGAATAGTATCAATATCATAAAACTTTATAATATCAGCCCTGTATGTATATTATACTGTCCTGACTGATTATACGCGGCAGTAGCTTAGCCTGAACCTCCTTTACTAATGAGAGGCGTCAGGCCTTAATCCACAACGCTGGCCTAATGCAGGTTAGTAGACTACACATATCTTCGAAACTCTTATGCAGTATTCAGAAGTATGCCGATATTCTCATCATGTTTTCCTTCACCATTAAGCGAACGATAATATAATTAACAATACAAACACATGTAGCTGCGGGAAGTTAGAGGTGCAGTCTCTGACATCAGATTGTGAACCCGGGACTTCCGCCTCGATTGTCTGGACTACTCCTAAAATGTGCAAAAAAATTGTTTCGTTATCCAAACACTTGATTGCCAATCGACACTCATACACGCGTAAAATGCAAAACAAAATGGCCGCAACATTTTTCAGCTTACAGATCTCGCTACACGGGACCATTGAAGTTGGTCCACTCGACAAAAACAATACAGGTGAATGTTAATTTACGGTACAACGAAGCACCATTGTCGGTGCTAATTGGAGATTCATCACAAGAGATGTTATTAAAGTCCAGGCACCGATTCAGAGTCATCGAGGGGTTTCTGACCCCCGTCGGGTAGAGCAAATTGTGCGGCTTTTGGATTCGAGAATCGTTTTTAATTAAAGTATTATTAAAGAGTATTTTAACTCATTTTTAATTAAAGAATACGTGCTCTGGGAGCTTAACGTATGCAACACAAGATCATTTTATCCGCTCGTTTTGTGGTGAGAATCCAGTTTATCTGGTTATCTCTATATGTCTATCAAAGTTAACATGGTTGCATAGAATACTCGATCGATCATATAAAAAATAGAGAAAATATTTTTTTCTCAGTTAATCTCCCTGGAGGTTGCTATCGAAACCGCGGCCGGTGTCTCAGTAGTTCGTTCCACTCCATCGCTTTTTTAGTAGAAAAGTTCTATAGCCCGCAACGGAACACTAATACAGGGTTATTTATTTTTATTTAAAAAACGGAAATTCTATAGACATATTTAATCCATTCATTAATATAACTAGATTCATCCTTTTCAGCAATTATACAATGGTAGCAAGAAGCAGAGAGAGAGGGGAAAACTGGAGCGAAGCAATGAAACGGAAATATCGTCGGCGAGATTGTCTCATCGATTCCTGATAAGGGTAAATGGGATATCGATGGCTATAGTGAAAATCTATGGCTGGAAAATATTGGAGCACAAATCAAGTTGCCGATGATAATGAAAAGTTCAGTGATCCAATCTCATAAAGTTGAGAATTAGATAGGTTTAGTTATAAAAGAAATACAGCAAGTCTGTAGGTTGTTGCTAAAATGTAAAAACGGAGTATTCGTTTTATATTCCAAATAAAAGTAGACATCATGCAAATTCATCAAAGGACGATCACTAACTGAACGGAATAGCCAAACAGAAAAAAAAGAACTTGAATTTCAAATCAAGACAAGCGACGAGAACGATCGAACTTTTCAAAAGCGACGTAATAGGCAGACGGTCAGGAGACAATAGCGGCAATTTGTCGCAATTACCATGGAATAGGGACGAAGTTGGTTAGAAGGCTACCAGTTTCGAGTAGGATGAAGATTCGCATGGAAACGATCGATTACTAAGGGATCGCTTCGAAGCGACTGGTCGTTTTAATTTTGTAGGTTTGATGGGAATGTAGTTGAAGGGTTTAATTTCGACGTTCAAATTGGTCCCTTTATACGTGAGTTCGGAGTAAAATGGAAAATGGCCATCATATCACATGGTTATTGGTCAATGCATTAGAGTTTATTATGTCTTTTCAATTATTAGAAACTTTGTTTTTTGTACTGTCCTATCTATATAGCAATCAAACTCTAATGATATAGACTAATTAATGCCAATTAATGTGCATTTTCACTTATATCTAAGATGACCTATACTCTTTCCACGAAGGATCCAGTTTATGGTACTATGAACACCGATTTCTAGAATGTTAATAAAATTTAATAATTAAATATTAGCTCTTAAAGAAAAAAGTAAAATCGTTATTAATTAGTATACAAAGAAGTAAATCACTTCCCTCTGTATAAAATACAAACACTAAGCTAATAGAGAACGAGTAAAATACTGAAGGAGGAAAATAATGGAAGTGTAATTATTATTGAGAGCAACACGTCTTTTTTTCAGTAAAGTATTCCCTACGGCGATGCTGCCGGATCAAATCGATGGCGCAGACCGGCACGAAAATTGTGCTGTATTAGATTCAGATCGATCGGTCAATTTGTTTGCACAATTTGACAACTATTTTATTAGTTATGTTTGTTTACTTGTTAGGTACCTGATACATTTTGTACCCCACTGGATAGAGACCATCGTACCATGGAAAACCTGCCATAGTGGCATAGGGATGTCGCGCACAGAAGTCAGCCCAAATGTATTCAACAACTTCTTAATTCTGCCGACCATCGAGTGACGCAATTTCTCTTGACGGTCGACATTATTATTGTACCACACTGTACTTTACGTACTGCGAAATCAAAGCATCTAAGTAGAAAGGCGGAACCTGGCATTAACGCGCCAGACAGAAAGAAAGAAATGATTGTTGTGTTCATGCTTCATAATTTTAATAAAATTCATTTGACAACTTGATAGAATAATTACGTAGTTAGGTTTGACCATAGTATTATGTTCCCATACTGCTACACTGCTAACAATAGGGATTAAATTATAATAATAATAATAATAAGCCCCTCATAAAACTAACTTCACGTCCGGCACGACCATCTGTAGCCACGTGAGGGGCGGATATTGGTAGCTTTTAGCTATATACTAACCAATAACCAACGAAGCGCTAGTAAAAAATACTCAAATGCGATGCGTCTAAGAAATAGGACAATACCCCAGGCGGGTACCGGAGCCAACGGCGATGGAGAATCCCGCCCCGGGCCTTCCAGCCCGGGCTGCCCTACGTATTCTGGGGAGGGCACCGTATCGCACCAACCTGCCCAGTTTCAAACTGCTGCAGGTCAACAACAACAAGACCATGAACACAGACTTACGAACAGAAATTATAGCAAAGTAGTCAATTCTGCCGAGGATGCTTCACTGGCGGCGTCAGCCACTCAGCCTGTGACCACCAAAGCAGGAATACCCAGAGTGCGTATGAAATGGACTGTAGATATGAACATATTCATCATGCGCACATACTATTACGTTACCAAACTTGAACAGGATAGAACTATGTACTGCACTAAACTATATGATAAATTTAAACAACAATACCCAGAACTAAACGTAACAGAGCAACGAATAATAGACCAAAGGCGAGTCATAATAAGAAACAGAATGTTGTCTGAGGACACTTTAAATTTAATTAAACTAGAGGTAGCAGAGCAACTTAAGGTAGAGGAAGAGGAGGACATAAGCAGAATACAAAATACAGACATATTACATATAACACAATCACTCAATGAATCCACACAATCTTATCCTTCGCCATTGTCGGAATCAATGACCATATACCCTACACCGCAACAGCCTGACACAGAAAACAGCAATCAGTATCAAAATATAATTCCAATTCACGAACAAAATATATCTGATACTGCATTAGTAGAAGCTCTAACTAATGAGTTAGAGACAAATATAGCCAAATACAATGGAACCGATCCTACTGTAAGACCATTAATACCAAAAATAAAATCTTCGCGACAATTATCAGAGATTATAAATATATTTAATCGAACCATTATCCCCACTAAAGTATCAGCCCTAGAAAATATTAGTGACACAAATACATTAATTTATTGCGTAGCTCTTACCGTTGTAACATATTTTAAATTAAAAATAAATTTTGTAAGATCCCACACCAATAGAATAAACGACATACCACTATGGCAAAAAAGATTAGAAAAAGATATAGATCAATTAAGAAAAGATATAGGTAGATTAACACAACATAAGAATGGAAACACCTCAAAAAAGCTAGCTGATAAAGTCAAACAAATCATGGCCAAAACAAAGCAACATAGTTCCCATGAAAATTTTAATAAAAGAGTAGAAGACTACTTGGACACGTTAAAACAAAAGCTTTTAGTAAAAAGTCATAGACTTGGAAGATATAAAAAAGCAAAAGAAAGGAAGGATAACAATAGGCTTTTTAAAACAAGTGAGAAACAATTTTATAGAAAACTCAAAGGTACTTCCAACACAAATCTACGTCCTCCGTCTGAAGAGTCCTTAAAGGAGTTCTGGAAGAATGTTTGGTCAGATAACGTAAAACATAATAAAAATGCTGAATGGATAAAAAAAGAAGTTGCTCGGACAGAAACAATAGAAGAAATGCCGTTTGAAGATATAGATACACTAGAAATTAGAAATATTATTAATAAAACACATAACTGGAAAGCAGCAGGCATAGATGGCATACATAACTTCTGGATAAAGAGACTTTACACACTACACAGAACTTTAGCAGAACAAATCAACGATATTTTAAAAGGTAATCAAACTCTTCCAGAATTCCTAACAAAAGGAATTACTTATATGATACCCAAATCAAACCAGACTCAGGACCCATCACAGTATAGGCCAATTACGTGCCTCCCGACCATGTACAAAATTATAACATCATGTGTGGCCAGTAAAATCACTAAACATATCGAAAAATATAATATACTAACAGAAGAACAGAAGGGTTGTAGGCGGGATCATAGGGGCTGCAAAGAACAATTAATTATTGATTCCGTTATATTAAAACATGCACAGAAATGTAGGAAAAATTTATATATTGCATACATTGATTATAAAAAAGCATTTGATAGCATACCACACTCATGGCTAGTCCATATTTTAAATATATATAAAATAAACCCATTAATCGTAAATTTTCTTGAAAATACAATGTTATCCTGGAAAACTACACTTAAACTGCAAACAAACACAACAAATATATGTATAGATGGAATAGAAATTAAAAAAGGCATATTCCAGGGGGATTCTCTAAGTCCCTTGTGGTTTTGTCTAGCTCTGAATCCATTATCCCATGCATTAAATGAATCAAAGTTAGGTTTTGACATAAAAAATAACAAAACGACACTATATCAAATTACACACTTATTATATATGGATGACTTAAAACTTTACGCTAATAAGTATACAGATTTACACGGTCTATTAGATATAACTAGAATATTTTCAAAAGATATAAAAATGGATTTTGGTTTAGACAAATGCCGAACATTAAACATTGAAAAAGGAAAAATTGTAGGAGGAGACTATGATTTAAGTAATGAAGAAGTAATAGAAGCAATGAAAAGTGATGAAATATACAAGTACTTAGGATACAACCAAGCCCGCTTATTGGAACATAAAGCCGTTAAAAATAAACTCAAACAGGAATACAGCAATAGAATTCACTCACTATGTAAAATGCATTTAGGGAGTAAAAATTTGTTTAAATCAATAAACACATACGCGATACCCATACTAACTTATTCTTTTGGTATTATAAAATGGTCTAAGACAGATTTACACGCATTAGAAATTAAGACCAGAACTCTTCTTACACAACACAGATATCATCACCCTAAATCTGCAATAGAACGATTAATTATTTCCAGAAAGGAAGGAGGCAGAGGATTAATTGAAATAACAAACCTACATAAAAGACAAATTATAAACTTAAAACAATTTTTTAGGCAAAAGAAAGATAGCAGTCAGTTACACAAAACAATATCAGAAATTGATAACCAATTTACACCCTTAAACTTGAGCGAAGACAACACTGAGTTAATTGATAGAGCGAAACATAATGAAGAAATACATAGAAGGTGGAAACAGAAAGAACTACATGGACGACACCCAAACGACTTACAGCAAGCACATATAGATAGAGAGGCTTCTAATAAATGGCTCGATTTCAGCGGACTTTTCCCGGAAACGGAAGGATTCCTTTTAGCAATACAAGACCAAGTTATTAACACTAAAAACTATAGAAAATATATATTAAAAGATAGAGAAATTAGAAATGATTTATGCAGGAAATGTCATGCTAAACCTGAAACAATACAACATATCACAGGAGCATGTGTCACACTAACTCAGAACGACTACACACATAGACACAACCAACTTACAAATATCATACATCAGAAACTCGCAATAAAATACAACCTCATGCAAGACCCATACACACCGTATTACAAATATAATCCCAGGGCCGTATCAGAAAACCACCTATTCAAAATCTATTATGACCGCACTATTATTACTGATCACACGATATACAACAATCGTCCCGATATAACATTGGTCGATAAACAAAACAAACATGTATACCTAATAGATATAGCCGTACCAAATACCAATAATTTACAGAAAACTATTACCGAGAAAATTAGAAAATACACAGAGTTACAAGAAGAAGTTACTAGAGTATGGAAAATGAATAGAGTCACTATAGTCCCAATTGTTATATCAACTACGGGTGTGGTCCCGAAACAGTTACACAATAGTTTAAATATACTTAATCTACCCAAGTACACATATATTACACTCCAGAAAGCTGCAATATTAAACACTTGCCGAATAGTTAGGAAATTTTTACAGCTCGACTCAGAAAATAGTAATATCACAACTACGCAGACGAATCATAATACATAATTATTCTAATTAAAAAGCTTAAAAAAAAAAAAAAAAAAAAAAAAAACCACTTCAAGTCGCACTTTGGTTTGTACCCGTGCGATTTTAAAAATACCCCAGGTAATAACCCTGAGAAAAATTCACTTAAAAACATAATAATAATAAATTTATTTCATATAAAATTGGACAAACACTACATAGTACTTAAACATGGAATTCATAACATTTATACAAATAAGTGCTGTTGAACTCCGGTGTCCAAATTAAGATTTAACTTGTGTTATGGACACCGTTGCTCATCATATCTTACAATAATGATCTTATATTGTTATATTAATAAAATCTTAGTGGAAGAATTGTGGTAATATAGCAATGCTGCATGATTATTTATATATATTGTGTGTGTGTGTGTGTGTGTGTGTGTGTGTGTGTGTGAGTTGTGTTTGTGTGCGTGTGTGTGGTTACGGCGTACAATTAGTTATGAAAGAAATATAAAATTCAATGTAAGAGACTCTCTATATCACTATATGTCTTTCCAAATAGCCATTCCATTATTCTACGTCTACAATCATGCCGATTTAGGGAATATATGTTACAGTATCTATTAATTGAATTATATAAATAATTAGAGATTTTACTGTAATTACGTTTAGCAAGAGTAGTTCTCACAGAAATAACAGGGCAAACATCATAAGAACGACGCTTTTGTGACAAGTTGATGTCAAAGTGTAAAGAAGAGTGCTTCCGTAGAACAGTATGGAGCACAAACAACTGTCTTACTGTGAGAACCTTGCAATTGGTGTATAAAAGAGAAGTCATTACCTTTAAAACGGCTCTTTGGGCGCGTTCCAACGCTAGAAATACTGTTTTGTTAGCGCCGCCCCAAATTGGGATGCAATATGTCAGAATAGATTGACATAGGGAAAAGTACACAGTCATTAATGTGTCATACTCAGCCAAATGCCTAAGTTTTTTAAAAATATATATTAGTTTTCTGACACGATGGATGAGCTTATCTAGGTGTGCTTTCCAGTTTAAGAGGCTGTCTATATGAACTCCAAGATATTTGACATTATTAGCTTTTGCTAGATTATAACAGAGGCAGGAGGTTGTGAGATTGATTGAGCATATGTGAGCTTTAATTGTTAAGGAGTTAGTGGTTGGAAGAGTCTTGGCCATGAGAGAAAAGGGGACATAACTGCTCTTTTTTAAGTTTAAGGTTAGCAAATTATGGGAGAGCCAACTCATTACTTGACGAAGGGCATATTCCGAGTTTAAAAATGTTTCGTTCCAGTTTTGGCCATGGACTACCAGAGCTGTATCATCGGCATATGTGAAAATAGAGCAGTTAGGAATGATAAGACGACAGAGGGGATTAATGTAAATTAGAAAAAGCGTTGGACCTAAAATAGAACCCTGGGGGACGCCATAAGTGACAGTGGCATCATTGCTAGTGTACGAACCTATTTTAACACGCTGTGTTCGCTCAGATAGATAGTCTCTGAAGATATCAAGACTAATGCCACGTATGCCTATTCGTTCCATATTGGATACGAGAAGCGGGACTGAGACGGTGTCGAAAGCCTTAGATAGGTCAAGAAAAATACCTAGACACTTCTTCCTTGCGTCCAGATTTCGAATAATATGGTCAGTTAGGGCTGCGACAGCGTCTTCTGTCGATTTCCCTTTTCTGAAACCATATTGATTAGGTGCCAAAAGGTTTTGTGTCTCCAGGTACTTCATTAACCGTATATTTAAAACTTTTTCAAGTATTTTGGAGAGAGTTGGAAGGACTGAAATCGGTCTGTAATTATTGACGCAATCTCTGTCTCCATTCTTGAAAATAGGATGGACAACAGCTTTCTTTAGTAAGGTAGGGAATTTTCCAGAAGAAATAGAAATGTTACATATGTGTGTAATCAACGGGACTAGGGTGCGTGAACAAGACAATAGTACAAGAGGTGAAATCCCGTCCCAGCCCACTGCAGAATTTTGGCGTAATCCATGAATAATAGATTTTACTTCAGCGTCATCTGTCGGTAGAACAACAAAGGAATTCCCTGCGTTAGGGACTACAGAGGTCTGAGGGCAATGGAACGAAGAGGGGGTAATCTTTTCAGCCAGATCTCTTCCAATATTGGAGAAAAAAGTATTTATATCTTTTAACGAAGAGTTTATATTCGGAGTAGTCTTAAGCAGTTCAAAAGGCGGGGCGACAGTGGGATGTGTATCAGTAATAGTTTTGATTACTTTCCAGGTAGCTTTAGGGTTGTACTTGGCTCTATCAAATTCTGATTTTTCATAGGAGCGTTTGAGTCTTTTGAGTAATTTATTACAGAAATTGCGGTATCTAGTATAAGTTACTTTAAGAAGGTAGTTAAGAGGATCTTTCTTAATTCTACGATACATACCATCTCTATTACGAATACAACGCAGCAATCCCCTTGTAATCCATGGCTTAATAACTTTACATTTCGAGGATGTTTTAACTAATTTCGAGTGTTTTTTAATAATAAGATCAATAGTACAAATGAAAATTTCAGTGGAATGATTAGCATCAATAGATTGCGAAACAAGGCGAAAGTCGGTTTTATTAATGTCTTGAAAGACGGCGGCATAATCTACTATTGTACGAGATGTAAGCGATTTGCGAGATGTCTGGTTATTTTGGATATTTAGAAGTACCGGAAAATGATCTGTGATGCAGGTATCAATCACATAAGTACTAGATTTGAGGTCCGATTTCAGAAACACATGGTCTAGGCAATTCTTACCGCGCGTTGGAAGACAGTGGGTGGGGAGGAGACCATGAGAAGCAGTTAGGTTGAGATATTCGTACCTTTTTTGGTTCGTCTCAGTTGTATTTATATTAATATTTATGTCACCCATCAAAACAATATTTCTATACGCTGAAATCGAGGTAAGTACTTTGTCGAGGCTACTAATAAATTTATCCAGATTATGGAAGGATGGCGATCGATAAATAGCTATAATAGCCAGTTTATATTATATGTTACGCACGCATGATGTCCCAAAATTCTATTACCAAAACGACTTATTAAGCATATCTTTTTCTTTCTTTCTGCCTAGGGTTATCCTGACTTAATGTCTGGATCCGTCTTCTCGTCCCATAGATTTGATGGTATTTGAAATTATATGGGGCGACCCGACCCGTCGCGCCGTCGCATCCCCACAATCCGCAACGAGAACCAAATATATTTCAAATCAAACTATTATGAACTCTTATCATATTTAACGAAGTATGATAGAGTTAATAGTAGTAACGACTATACTTATAATTCGATGCAAAATCTCCATCACCAGAACATCAATCTCACTATAAAATTCAGCATAAAACCAAGCAGCAACTTCCTAATTCAAGACACATAAAGCCCTGCAGGGCACTCATGCGGTACTTTGTAAGAGGTGAAATTCGCGAAAACCTCGTTTCTAAATTCATTTAGTAAATGGGTCGTGTTTCAGGTTTCAGCGGAGGCGGCCGGGCGGCTGTGGCTCGTGTCGAACGGACGGACCAAAACGGAACTCCACAGACCAGATTTTAAGATATTATATTTACTATAATATAAGACTACATGATTTGAAATGGAAGGCGGTGGACACAGGTTTTCCGTTAAGTTGTATAACTTTGAAGACCTCTACATTATTGGAAAGAAATTACATAGCAATAGGCACAGACGTATTTTGAATTTCCCTACACAGTCAATCATATTATCAAGTAGTTCATCATTAAGTTGACCTCCCTAGAGTAGTGGCGGGTACCAAAAAAACTCGTCTTATAATAAACTTCCAGTTCTGTCAAAATTGATTCCGAAATTTTAACGTCAAATCGTTAATTTTAGGTTGCAATGTTTTAATTAGCTTGAATGACAAGACGATCACGGGGGCGAGCACGAACAACTTACGAATAAGTATTCGAATCGAGACCGCTAGCATTTGTATGAAGATTAAAACAATTTTTTGACATTTCGATACGAATACGTTCTCGTAAGTTATTTGTGCTAGCCCCTCTGGTCGCTCGATAGTAAGCACCACGCCTACCTTTAGACAGAAGCAACGCCACACAGAACTTAGAAGAATTACAAAGCACTGCGTGTCACAGGACTGTACTAGTTACCACGAGACATAAGATGTTGAGTCTCATAATGCCCAGTAATTTCACTGGCTTTAATACGAGGGACATACCACCTTGTAAAATTTCCAATGCCCGTGGACGGCCCAGAACGACCTGGCTTGAAGTATTAGAGGAAGATGTGAGAGTTAATGGTCTTACTCCAGAGAATGCTCAAGAGAAAGAAAGAAAGGAAGAAAGAAAATGTTTTTATTACGATACCCTCACACATACAGCTAGAGCAAGAGCGGGCGAAGTGGAAGCATCAAGTACGAAGGCGGACTCTGGCATTAAACCAGGATAACGCCAGACAGAAAAGTATTACAGCATTTGTAGATAACAAATAAAACTACAATCAACAGCGGGTGCAAAACGTGAACCACGTAGTACATTATTTTGATTAATAAGGGGCACTCCTTACATGATCCATCGACGGTAGGTAATTTATCTCTACGGGAGGCACTCGAGACACGCGTAGTCCATCTAGTATGATTTTAATGTGTACACGCCTTTATGAGGTAGCAGAAATGATGCATTAAAGAAATAAAGTTGTATTTATCGTATCTGATTGGATGTCCAGAGCAATCTGAAAATGACGCCTCTCTTATGTCTCGGGCTGACGAGCGCAGTATAGTGGCATGCAGTACTTTGTAATTCAGGCTTCTGTGTGGTGTTGCGTCTGTTTACGGGCAGACGTAGCATTTATCATACTATAATATTATAAAGAGGAAAGATTTGTATTTTTGTATGTGACGAATGAACTTAAAAACTACTTGACCGATTTCAAAAATTCTTTTGCCGTTAGTAAGCTACATTATCACTGAGTAACATAGGCTACTTTTTATCCCGGAAAGGCCGTTCACGCGGGCGGAGCCGCGAGCATAGCCTAATAAATTATAATCAGGGGAGCGACATGCACCATTAGTATGAGCCCACTAGACAGACATCTTGCGCGGGAAAGAAAACTTTATGTATATTGATTATCGACTAGTGTACACCCAAACTTTTACCCCACGACACAGAAAGAGTGATAGAGATAAAAAAAATAGGACGAGAAAACAAGACAACAAATTTCTCGTGGCGTGAATACAGGACCAATTAATTAGCTTCAACAGACATGTAGAGATGGCGCGAGAAAACGAATCGACACAATTTTCTCAAGGCATTATGTTAAGCGATAACTGATTAGACATTCAGGCTAATAATAAAAAAATACGTGCATAAATGAGGGTGTCTCCTATCAGTTGCATTTGGTATGCTAATTTCTAGCATACAAAGTGTATGCTCGAATACATTACATAGAAAACTGACGTGCAGTAACAGCTTGCTATTGCGTTTCGTACGATGAGTGAAATATTTTGAGGCTCAAACCGCTCTCCTCGTCCTAATACTTTAATATTATCCTTTGCCTTTGAGGCCGGCATTGCATCCATAATTGTTTTCGGTTAAAAATTAGACTATTTCAAAATGAGTTAATTAGGAAAATATAATTTCCAAGTGGTAAGAGTGAAAACATTAGTATTAGATTAGTATATTATATTAAATAATAGTGGGACGAATAACACGAAAAATTTATTAGGTAAGACTAAAGTCGCTAGGTAATAAAGGTACAAAGTCACGGGCGACCATAGCTCCTGCTTCACAAACTCACGTGACCAACACGGTGGCAGCACAGTCTAAAAATCCCAGTCTGTCAACTAAGTCGTCTAAACAGGGCAACGGTGTGGAGTGTACGCAGGTAGTAAGTAGCTTCGCGGCAACATGTTGCTGCAAATATACTCGGGTCAGTAAAACTTTCTTTGATCATGTACAGATGTTGTTCGTACATATACGAGTACAACTTGTGTCTGCCTCTGAGGTATGTTTCTAGAATCGTCGTTAATCTGCTACATGCGCCGTGAGCTGTTCAATTCCATACTTTTGACTAGGGCGCTATTATGTATCACAAGACAAATTTGCAAATAGAATTGTCATAAGTGTAGTTATAGCTATAAAGTCTAATTGATATAAGACCTACCTACCTATTTCAGAATTGTTAACAACTATCTAGCCACATATCAATTATTTCCACTGTATTTGGTGTAAGTATCTGTCACTTTACAGATAACAATGGAATTATTTGAAAAGTGAATAGATTTGTTTACATTTCCGGAACGAGTATGGCGATTAGACTCTAGACAATGTCAGCTTTTCGAGACCATCGAACAAGTTGACAGTCTGTATTCTTGTTAGTTTATGGTAGGTACTATCCAGCCAATTGGTCTCAATTTGGCGCGAGTTGTAGGCACGTGCGAGCCCGACGGTCATCACGCTGGCGTCCCTACCACGTGTCGCTAGTCGCTACGTGAAATCGATACAAGTGGAAACAAAGAATATTGGCAGTTTTGTTTGGATGTTATTTGTAGAATATTTTATGAGTAAGCTAGGTTGTAGGTTTTTTTTAATATTTTTATAGCAGAGGCCGGTATACGAGCAAGCGGGTCTGCTGATGGTAAGTGATCTTCACCGTACATCCACAATACCTAAATATACAACCGCTGTGTCTATTCACACTAACAAGCTACATCATATAAGGACTGTTGTATTCCGGTTTGGCGGAGATTGAAGCTAGTGAAATTTATGTACTTTATGATACTTTTTAAAAAGATAAATATATGGTATAATGTTGCGACATATATTTGGTATTAAATAATAAGAGCAGTTTCTTCGGAACGACAGGAAATACTGACAAGAAAAACAAATAACAAACTTAAATATTGAGAGCAAATTCATCACTTGGCTGGTTTTTTTAATATCATATATTTAATATCAACATGTTGAATGAGGTATCCTAATACCTATATGTGATAATGGCTAATGTTAATTTTTAATGGGATTGGGATTGTTATATGTGAAATGTTTTGGTCTGTATTTGCGGCTGTGTCACGTGCCGGGTATGTCTCTTCCATGTAGGGGCGGTTCCGGCTGAAGCCGGGGCGCTTCTCGCCTCGGGAACCCAGGGCCGTTCCTAATGGGCCGAAGATGGCCACCGCGGGGTTTTTAGTTGGTATGCCGGTGTAGGGTGTATATAGTGTTAGGGACTCGGCCCAGCGGTGGCCCGGATGATTACCATCTCTCCCGCGCTGCTTAACGTTGGGTCGTAAGACCGGTGAACCCAACATAACCGTTTCACCTCCCCCCGGGGTGGGGCGGTAGCAATAATACGCTTTTCCCCGCGACAACAAAAAAAAGGTATTTTCCATGTAACGTGGTTGAGGAGGCGATAGCTGGCACATGCGTCATACTCGTGAACAGGTGCACTCTTTTAACAGTCTTAATTTGTTCGTCGTGCTTTTGGATGTCGTGTTTTCTAATCTAATACGTAGCTATCATCTCTATTATTGTTCATTGTTTAATGATATAAACTGAGCTGCTCTATTTCCAACCAACTATTGTTAAGCCTTTACGCTCTCAATAATAATTATAAGCTAGTATCAAAAAGAACAACGTTACAGTTTCTTATCCGTTCCTCTCTAGCGAGACAGCCATCCGAACTGGCGGTAGAGATTTTGAGGGAATCTAAACATGTAGAACATTTTATAGATTCAATAAATATTTTAATGTTTAACAAATACATAAAAGGTCGGTCACGGCATTCCCAATTTTTCACAGAGTTCACGGTCGGATGGGTTTCAAGAAGCCGACTTCTCGACGGTTCTGCTAAATTGTGCGGTCATCCGTACCAGTAACAAACTTTACTTTGGATACAGCGCTCGAAAACTCGCCCGACATAGATGTTAAAATCAGCGGACTTACGCGCAAACCATACAGAAAAGATATAGGACGTGCCAAGTATTTTCATACAAAATTACAAAAATACTGTAATCACAGGCTCTATGGAATGCTATGCGGTTTGAGTCCGTACTGTATTGGATTTTGTATGACTTAAAGGTGCGCTGCGTCCTCACACCATCTTACGTTTAGGTTTTTTTGTGGCTTATAACGAACTCGATTCCCAAACATTAAACCGCTCCCAATTTGACAGCCAGAGAGTATATGACAGCTCCGTGGCGCACGGGCCAGTAGCCGGCTGCGAAGCGAGAGGTCATGGGTTCAATTCCCACACCGAGACAAATGTTTGTGTGATCCACAAATATTGGTCTCGGGTCTGGGTGTTGTGGGACCGCAATTCTCTCGTAGTTCCCGATACCCACGACACATTAACAAAGTGTGGGGGCAGAACTATGTGTGTGACTGTTGGGTGTAATTATTTATTTATATCAAATCATAGGACGGAAGTAAGCTGGGCGAAACATGGGTGTAACACTAGTTGCACCTCTGCCTATCCCTTCGGCGATAAAGGCGTCTACCGATATTTGTATTTCGAATAAAATGGGTAAATAAATGGAATGTTATTAATAGCGATCGGTCATATTACTTATATTCTATCCGTTAAATACAATACAGTGATGAATAATACCAAACCCATACTATTTGCCTGTTGAGGATATGCGAAGATAAATATATGTAACTCATTCCGTGAATAGGTATTAATAATATGATACCGGGGGATTCCATGCTAAAATCTGAGCTCCGTGAACATCTAGACAGAAGCCACCATATTTATTGCAAAATATCGTAATTGTATCTCGGGTATCCATCCCTTCAAGAAAATTATCCTCACTCTTACGAAAAGGTCCACAGTTGACTAAACATAAGGTTTAGTCGTATTCATATGTACTTCAATAAGGACTAGTATCGCGTGTTTTCAAATCCGACCATTTCAAAGAAATGGAAACAACACTATGCAAACCTTTTTGAATGTTATACGAGTATTTCCGCGTGCAGGCAAAGGGATATAAGATCACACAGCCATCAAAATGCTTCTTCATTTGATTGGTATATTTTATCTGCATTAACAGCAACGTTCAAATATCTTTATATTGTTACTAGCCTTTGCTCACGGTTCCGCCCGCGTGAACGGCCTTTTCCGGGAAAAAAATTGCCATGTTACTCAGTGATAATGTAGCTTTCTAACGGCAAAATAAGTTTTGAAATCAGTCCAGTACTTTTTAATTTTTAAAAATATACAAATCTTTCCTCTTTATAATATTAGTGTAGAAGTGTAGATATGGCATAGTACTTTTCAAATGAGATACGTTGATACTTGATTCCTTTTTTTATTATAGGTACTTACTTAGAATATTGCGGGCGTCATACTGTTTAGCTGTGACCGCTGTTTAAACAGCTTTTTCACATCGATCTAATTGTAGTGTGTGTTGGCTTGGAGGGCAGGATTAGTCAAGAAAGGAGCGCCAGGTTTGCTTATTTTTGACATAGATTAGAATCCAGAAACGCCTTGGCTGGAGATCTACGAAGCTAAGTGTCGAATTCTATATAAAACTAGCTGTCCCGCGAGGTTTCACCCGCAACTACAGCAGCGCCACCTACCGGGTCCAATTGTGAATCTAAACCATCCAGGGCGCCACCCAAACGCATACAAAAAAAATTATTCAAATCGGTCCAGTCGTTTAGGAAGAGTTTAGTGACATACACACGTACAGTAGAATTATATATATAAAGATAAATAAACCAACATTTTTACATCGTATTGATAAATGTATCATACAGTAGCATAGCAATCTCGTAAAACGTTACGCCATCTCACTGGATCATGTCCAAAATATCACTAAACCGAATGACATTACATTTATTGCTCACTTTAATATAAATTGCTTTCTGTCATACCAGTTAAGTTTGTAACACAACACTATTAGCACACTATGAATATTCCTAATAATTTAATTCCAAATTGGCTTTACTCAGATGATAGAATGTTGTAATATTATATTAGCACTTTACGCTACGCAATTTGATATTACCCATTACCTAACCCAGGAACATAACCTACCTCAACAACACAACTGACCTTTAGGAACATTGTAATACATAACTGTTAAACCATGTTGGAAAGTGGGTATACAATATGTAACAAAAACCCTGTTGGACGTTTTAACTGTGATATCAGAATCGATATTCAAACGTAATGAAATAACTCGCACACGAAAATGAGACTATAAAATGATCATATTTATTGTTTATATTTTAATTATCTTATTTTTTGTCAACCGTATTCCGATTGATTACCTCTGCAAAGCGAGTCATCACTCGGAGCCAGAGCAGGATAGCGAGTTGCGGGTCTACGTGCATCAAAGGCGCCGCGCCGCGTCCGCACCCGGTTTCGTCAGTACGTCACATCAATCAGCTGTTCATCACTTTTCAGATGAAAATAACATAAGCTACCTATGTAAGGATAATGTATCGCTTCTGTTTATTATATTTTTAATTTAACTATTTTTATTAAGCTGTCTATATGTACATCTTCAAGACCTAAAAAGGGTCAACAGGGTTTTTTAACATACTGTATTATAGTTGTATATATACATAGACCAGTTTTGTCTAAAGAATCATGCAAAAAGTATGTGTCAATTATAAAGTTTACGAAGTTTCATAGTACCTACGCCCGAACGTAAAGCGGCTACCTGGCGCTAAAAAAAACGGACCATTCTTCACCTATACACACAGCCAAGTATTGTATATACTCGTGTGTATGTTAATGTTAGCATGTATTCAATAGCATCACTTACCTAATTAACGAATACAGGAACGATTCTCTAAATCCAATCATACCCATCTCTTCCTAACATTAAGTACACCCCAAAAGTTTACCTCGACTTGAAAACATAAAAAGCTCGAATTATGATGCAATCTCACACACATACGCCATAAATAAGTTCCTCGTCAGTCTGACATTCCCAGAAATTTATGCCGCGAGCTCTTCGTTTCAGAAGTTGAATTAAATTTCACTGTAATATGAAAAATACTCGCACAAAGAAAACTTTACAGTGGCCGAGGTCGACGAACTGCTTGTATAATATTTATGATAATAACAAAAAAGGACTGTTAATATTTATGAGGGTATTTTTGAAGTGCTCTACTGAATTTCATTACTTGTTGTTAGGGTTTTTGGATATAAAGAAACTGTGTATTTAGGAAATGGAAGATTGACTGCATTGAAGCATCGAAAGCTCAGCGAGGAGTGGTATGGACTGCAGAGACGAAAGACATAGGTTTGAAACCAGTCTCAAGAGCATGCACCTCTGACTTTTCTAAGTTACGCGTGTATTCATTATTAATTATCGCTTGCTTTAACATCCTGAGGAAACCTGCATACCTGTGAAGTTTTCTATAAGAATTTGTGAAGTGCCCAGCAGTAGGACTACTATTCCACCTGCCCTTATCCCACTCGCAGTGGGGTCGGCGCAAAATGCTTTTAAACACGTTACAGAAAGATTTGGCTTGCAGTTAGTACGACAGGCGGCCGCGGCCACCTGTCTGAAGTCTACCCTTCTGGAGAGAAAACACCCAGTGCGGGAATCGAACCTGCGGCCTCTCGCGTCACAGCCGGCTACTCGCCCACTGCGCCACGAAGGCTATAATAATCATTGTCATTGTCACAATCATTTCTCATTATATAAATATATCAAGCACACATCTAGTCTAATCGCAGTCATAAAGGCACGTCAGCATAAAAAAATCGAAACTACAAGCTTTATAATACGATAAAATAAAACTATTCCACAGAAACTCCTGAAGATAATGCACTACTTGATCATTAATGGAAACGATCGGAAGAACTTCTCGACGGTGGAAAACAATTCAATCTACGAGTACAATCGAGATTCATTTAATGAACAACTTGTCGACGGAGTACGAGATTCCGCAAACGGATGGAGTTTTTCCGCTTCACGAATCTTGTGCTTAGAAATGTAACTTATTTTTTTATTTATCAGTTTTAACACACAGAATAGGCCGGCTCGACAAGGTCGTTACTAACGTTTCACCGAAAACAGACTTAAAGCAGCGGCTTGCTGCTGCGTTTTGTATGGTGAGTGATATATCCGGGTGACCAAATCCCCCTCCCCTTCCTAATCCCTTAATTATCAGGTCAGATAATTCTTACGGTATTGTGGGCGTGCATGAGCGTTGGAAATCACTTATCATCAACACTTGCTCGTTTGCCGGACTATGCTATAAAAAAATGTTTTTGTTTATGGTGGTAGAATCGTATGCGCTTATAAAATGTGCAGTAAAGCGTGGGTGTGTGAAAAAGGAGTATGTTCTTTAAAAACGCAATTTAGCATATTAAATCGACAAAAAAACTACAACTAAAAGTATGTTAAGTATAAGTATGTTTAGTGCAATACAATAAAACAATTACATTTTTAAATGATTGCAAGGTAAAGAATCCTGTCGATTTTTATCTCCATGCCGTCTTACAGTAACAATGTTGCTGATTGGTTGATTTCCCGGATCAGTGCAGAGATTTGGATTGAGATGGTTTATTAAAATCTGCTGTAAGTGAACTTTTATAAACATGACTAGGGGCGTTGCCCATTTTTTCCCACAAAACATAAAATAAAATAAAAACTTAAAGTCCGACGAATATGAGACATATCTTACTTTCTTCCCCACATTATCCTGCATCGATTGGTATCGGTCTCGACCCCATACCCCCAGCGGTTTCAGAGGAAATAGCGTGACAAGCTTTTAGCAGCGGCAGCGGCGGCGGCGGCGCCAGTTACTTTTTTTAGAATAGAGAGAAACGTAATAGATATGTTTCTCCTTTTGAATTCACCTAAAACAGACTTTTTAGTCCCGCTGGAATGATGCTGGGAATGAGTAGCTATTACTTCATATTATAACCTTATCAAATAACCTTTCACATTTTCCTTTCTAGGTGTTAGGTCCTTAGTATGCGAGAGGCCGTTTGGGTTGGTACCACCCCTTTGTCTATTTCTGCCGCCAAGCGGTTGTGTTTGTTATGAAGAACGTTGCAACCAGTGAAATTACTAAGCAGTATGAAACTTGCAGCCATGCATCATTATTCGAAGTTCTGTGTGGTGTTGAGTCTGTTCATAGACAGGCGTGGATCAGGCGAGCGACTTGCTCGTCTCGTCATTCAGGCTAATACAAAAAATACTATTATTACACAACATGCACAAAGTCAAAAGTCATACACGTTCAAAACACACTTATTAATTTCCTGAATTAAATTCAAGGAGCCATGTGAGCGAAAAGCGATTTTTTTTTCGCCGCCAAACGCCTTTGAGCATGCAATTATAAATTTAAACATGGCACGGGTTATATGATGAATGTTTAAAAACGTGTGGCGGTTTGAACGCCGTTGATATGCTTGAGTAGTATCAGAAAAGGTGTTTATTGTAGTCATTTTTGTGAATAATAATGGGTTCTATTCTCACACTGAGCAAAAAATGTGTGATCCACAAATATTTGTTTCTGGTATGGGTGGTGTGGGATCGTAAGTCCCTCGTAGTTCCTGATATCTACGATACAGGTTAACCTAGTGTGGAGGGACTACGTGACTGTTGGGTGTATTTATTTATTTAATTTGACCATTCTGTTATGGAGACAGTACTGCAACGTTACAATGTTTTTTAATGAGATTGAGTGACGAAACGAGCAGGTCGCTCGCCTGATGTTAAACGCCACGCCTGCCCATAAATAGAAGCAACACCATACATAACTTTGAATAAAAAAGCACTGCATGGTATTGGACTGCGCTCGTCACCCCGAGACAAGCAATATTAAAAGCATCCAGTTGCTTCCTATAACACCACATCCACCTCTAAACAATACAACGATGACCTTTGTACATAACCCTTACAGGCAAACCCTTCGAGAATTCCATTCGAGATGAAAGCTGAAAGACCGCAATAGGTCTCCAAACGTGGGAATGCAGAGTCGAGCACAATTCGATCGAGATGGTATCGCATGAAAGGGCAGTAATAGGTAGATTTACTCGACGCGATAATACCGTTATTTAGCTCGTTAGCTCAGTTTCTAGCAGTGTCTCGATTATCAATGGAAATGGTTCGGACTTTTCATCGGAATACTGTTACGTGGTGTATTGAACGCCTTATTGGGCTAGCGAAGACGTACTTTTTTTGGTTGGTATTATGCTGAACTTAAAACCTTTTCGGCAACCTCACGAGACAAGCTACTAGCCCCCTTTGGTATATAATAATAATACCTACCTTTTAACTATTTGTTGTTCCTGTTTTTGTTTCGTATTAATGTGTGTCAAAAAGGGCCGAACAAACGCTTTTGTGTTTTACAAATAGTCAGGCTGAGAAACTGGTGAAGTCCTGGGTTCTAATATCAGGTCGGGCAAACACAATCTGTGTTTGAGTGTATCGTCATCACCCACAGCTCAAACGTATCCACTGTTGGGCATGAGCTTTTTGATTATGTCAACTATTTTCGTCCTGTCCTTTTTTTATCCAAGTGAATCAATGTTTTTATAACAGAAGTCGTAAACTAGAAAGTGAGTCACATGCATGATCTCCACCGCTCATTATACACCAAACCAGAAGAATCGTGGATGGATTACCGGCCTTAATGGATTCCCATCCCCATTCGGAAGGGGAAGTGGAATTTGAACCTCCGGAATTCTCACTCACCGAACGATAGGCAACATTAAATCAACCACTGCTTGCGCTTTTCTGTGACACAGTGGTAATAAACCCGGTCGAGCCGCCCTAATCATGCTATACAGAAACGTGTCTACAACGGGGTTCTACCACTTAAATAATAAATCAATGAATCATAATTAGTCCCTGTTTATCTATCAAATTTCGAGTCCCATCCATGAACCTCGGAGAACTTACGAGATATCTAATCGTGCAACTTTAGGTACTTGACACGCTTGGACAGTAAATCAGTGAATCGCAATTAGTTTATTTCATAATGGGGATGGGGAGATTCCCCCTAATATTAAGTTTAGGGCCAATCGCCCTTTCTCAATATACACCTACTGATAAATGCGAAACATAATTTCGGAAATTATTATCCCCAATTATCCCCATAAGACACGACGCAATTTGGTTTCATTATTTCGACTGCCTCGGTGGCGCAGTTGTAATGCGTACGCGTTACGACTGATGCTGACGCTGACGGCTGAGGTCTCGGGTTCGATCCCCGGGTAGGGTAAAGTGATATAGGGTTTTTCTATCATGGAATGCTTAGTATCAACCTGGAGTCTGGAATTGTGACCGATATGGCGATAGGCTCGCCCCCTATCACATCATGAGACGGAAATACGCTCTGCGAAATGTGGGTGTACTGGTTACACCTCTGCCTACCCCTTCGAGGATTACAGGCGTGAGTGCGTATGTATGTATTTCTTCTGTCTGTCTGGCGTTATCCCGGTTTAATGCCAGGGTCCGCCTCTTGTTCGTGATTCCATCATGATTTGACAGTTGATTTGGTATTATGTGGGGCGACCCGCCGTCTGACCCCGACAACCCGCAACGGGCATCTAGTTTCGTCATTGCTTCGTCTGTTATACAATATGTAACAAAAACCCTGTTGGGCATTTTAACTGTCATATCAGAATCGATATTCAAAAGTAATGAAAAACTCGCATACGCATACTATAAAAATTATCATATTTATTTTTTTAATTTGAATTAATTCATTGTTTGTAAACCGTATTTCGATTGATTACCTCTTCAAGAGCGAAGACTTAGAGCCAGAGTGAGATATGATAGATAGCATGTTGCAGCGTCCACTTACATAAAACGTGCCGCGCTTCTGCCCTGGTCAATACACACAGAAAGTCAAATGTAAATAACTTTTTTTAAATATGAGCGTTTTCTAAGTTACCTGTGTAAGGATAATATCTCGCTTAAGTTTTTTTTTTAATTTCATAATTTTTATTAAGCTGTCTATATGTCTATCATTACGACCCAAAAAGGTTCAACAGGATTTTTATTACGTACTGTATAATTTAAATACAGCGACATCTAAGTATTCGTTTCGTAATTCGTTGATTCCCGCACAAAGAAAAATGTTTTGTGTGATCCGAAAATATATATTACGGGTCTGTGTGTTTTCTCCCAGAGGGGTTGACATGAGGCAGACGGCCGGTTCTAAAAACTACAACCCAAATCTTTCTGTAACATGTGTTAAAAAGCATGTTGCCGATCCCACTGCGAGTGGGATAAGGGCAGGTGGAAGAAGACTGGATCTCATGTTCAAGGAAACAAATCATGTGGGCAAAATAGCAGAAAATATCACAGAAAATATTATTTTTATTAGATACCTTACAAAAACATAAAGAATAAAACACCAATGAAATGAAAACACCAACCAAAGATAGGTCATCCTACCATATTACCGTCCGCCATTTCGAAACTAAATCAATACGTAATCACAAACGATACTAATTAGTAACACAGAGTCCGCTATAATTAACTCTCGTGGGAGTTGCCGAGAATCGACAACCGATATTACGACCCGCGCACAACTGTGTCACCTCTTGCGATATGTTAAAGTAGTTTTACTAAGACAGGGACACGTCTGCTTTGTAAAGATATGTTTTGATATGCAACCGAGACAGGAAAATGCAAAGCGGACGTATCGCTATCACCAAACTCGCGACACCCGTCGCGGTCTCCCTGTCTCCATCGCGTACATCTAAACAGGCCTTTCAGCGGACGTGTCGCTTTTGTACAGCATAATATGCTGGCCAACGAGCAAGTGGGTCACCTAATGGTAAGTGATCTCCACCGGCTATGACCCGCACAATACCAAAAGAATTATGGGCGCGTTGCCGACCTTAAAGGACAGGGATAAAAAAGGGATTGGGAAGGGGAGGGAGATTTGGGCCTCCGGATATCTCACTCACCGTACGAAACGCAGCAGCAAGATGTTACTTTCGTTGGTTTTCTGTGAGACAGTGGTAACGACCCGGCCCATTCATGCTGTAGACAAGGGTGTCTACAGCGTGGCTCTACCACTCACAGTATACGCATTAGCATCTTATGTGAGAGGAAGTCGTCATGCAGGCGTCCGGTTATAAAAAAAAAATACAAGCCAAATCTTTCTGTATTAAATATTAAAGCATATTGCGCTGAGCCCACTGCTAGTGGGATAAGAGCAGGTAGAAGAATAAGAAGTATCTTATGTCTCGAGATGACGAACGCAGTGTACAGTCATGCAGTACCAGCCTTGCAATTCTATGTTCTGAGTGGTGTTGCTTCTGTTAATGGGTAGGCGTGGCGCTTACCATCAGTCTATCGGACTGTGCGTCACGCCATTATAAAAATTATTTAAAAAAATACAAGCTTGTCCTTTGCGCTGCGGCGGGAAAACAATAATCCCCAACGACGTTCATCGAGTCTTTCTATTTCATTATATTTAATGAAGTCACTTTATCCATTGTTATAACGTTTTACAAAAGCCACAGTAAATCGGGAACAAATTCTCAAGTCTGATAAACTCAGGGTAAATATCCTGTGTGAAGCCTAAAGAGTGTTTCAAAATTAGAACGTAATGAGGGCAAAATATGGTTTCAGTTTCCAATATTCGAAAAGTCGAGGAATGGGGACAACTAAGCAGGAAATCGAATTTATAAATTCTTTATGAACGTTGTAGGCGACGTACCTGATGTCATTCCTCTATGGAAGTTATGTTTAGTTACCACTTTGCAAGCGACACATAGTTTATTAGTAAAGGCTTGTTTTGAGGTACGCGACCGACAGTAAGTTCATCAGTAAGTTATAACATTCAGTATTAATCATCTTCAATGACATTGGTGTGAAATAGCCCCAGTCTTCTTGTTCTTCCACCTGCCTTATCCCAGTCGCAGTGGGTTCAGCACAACAAGCTTTAAGATTGTTGTTTTTACGACCTGCCGCCTGCCTGACATCAAACTCCTCTGGGAAGAAAACACCCAGACAGTAACATTTATTTGTAGATCACACAAACATTTGTCTCGTTGCGGGAATCGAACCCGCGGCATCTCGCTTCACCGCCGGCTACTCGTCCACTACGCCACAGAGGCAAAAATAGTCCCCTGTACGTGACATTTTTTTTTTCTAACAGACTGTCGATTAGGTCGCTCGTCCAATGGAATCGCGCGCCCATAAATGCACCATAAATGGGCGCTCATAAACCATTTTATGAGTGGTAGAGATACGCTGTAGACACATTTGTCTACAGCACAACACAGAACTGTCTCACAGAAAACCGACGTAAAGTAGCAGCTTGCTGCTGCGTTGTGTACGGTGAGTGAGATATCCGGAACCCCAAAATCCCCCTCCCCTTCACAATCCCATAATTATCCCTTTCCTTTAAGGACGGCAACGCGCCCATATTTTTTTTGCATTGTGGGCGTACATGGGCGGTGGAGATCACTTAACATCAACTGACCCACTTGTCGGCCTATGCTAAAAAAACAGTAGCAACGCAATACAGAACTTTGAAATATAAAGTACTACATACATTGCATTACATTACACTTTGTGCATCACACAAACATTCTCGTGTGTGGACCAATCCCGCAGCATCACGTTTCGCAGATCGCTCACTGCGCAATGAAGCCTGATATAGTCTTTGTCCCGCAACGAAATTAAACATACGGTACCAACGACCCCTTCGGAGCATTAATCAATCATTGCCCAACATGTATCGGTTGAATCATGAGCCAATCGTATCACGGCCGCCAGTCACGCGGAACATACAAAGCGTGACACCCGTTCGAATTAGACCCGCATTTCGCATGCAAATACTGGTAGAAAAAGGTCAGAGTTGCGTAATAGAGAAATGTTTGGAAATAGGGTAGTTGACTAGATTTTTTTAATTTTAATCAATAAGTTACGTTACTCAAAATCTATTGCGGAAAGAATTTTATAAATCGGACCAAAAATAAATAAGTCAGAGCTTTTCAAATCCTGTAGAAGGGGTAATTGTCAAATGACAGACGACGCAAACTTAGACTTCACTGTGTATAATGTTCATTATGGTGCACGCGTGCAAGCGAGATAGTGAGATATCCCTTCTACGCACCCACTTTTCGTCATAGCAACATTTAAAGTCATACCTGCGGGCACTTTTCTGAACCAATTTTGATTGTGTTTTAATAAAAGAGTTTCTTTTGCATATCGTTTTCTTTGGCTTATAAAATAATGTATAAAATTCAATATAGGAAACTACCCTATTATTGGTAGGGATTAAGCTTCGTTGATCGAGTAGGTGTTGATCAGCGAACTTCTTGGCCACCAAAATTTTAGGCCCAAAGCCAACCTCACCTACACACTAAAGTAATAAATAATATATTAACACAAAAAATGGTTATTATGGTGGTTGCCTGTAAGAGATTGCCCTGAGCGATAAGGCCGCCAATTGTACTATTATTTGTATTATTATTTTTTCTACATACGTGTAATTTTAGTGTTGTACAAAAAAGCATTATAAATAAATAAAAAAATAGGCACAATAAAGACATTCTTCTTCCACCTGCCCTTATCCCACTCGCAGTGGGGATCGGCATAACATGCTTTTCACACTATGTTACAGAAACGATTAGCTTGTAGTTTTTACGACCAGCCACCTGCCTGACGTCAGCCCCTGAAAGTGAAAAACACAAAGCCGAAACAAATATTTGTGAACATTTGTCTCGGTGCCGGAATCGAATCCGCGGCCTCTCGCTTCACAGCCGGCTACTCACCCACTGCACCACAAGGCTGTCGATTCAAGTCAAGTAAGTCAAGTCAATATATTCCAATAAAGTAAACATAAATCATAACAAAATGATTCACCGGACTGCAGTTTGACAACGTCCTTTGACAAAAATAAACTCTGGTAACAAGAACACCCAACACTGTGACACATTCACAACAAAACGGTGTTGCACCCGACGGGGTGACGGCATTTATGATACGCTGATGACGTCATTAAAGCCACGAGCTCTATAATATGCATTCACTTTAAAAGGGAAGCTTAATTTGTGGAAATTATGGGTCATATCAACTGTTTACCGTTTGGCATAATTTAAATGTTTATTTGTACCATATTCATAAAATAATCCTAGCTACATTATGTTTCTAGAAACTATTAATGTTACTTTTTTTATAGCATAGGCCGGCAAACGAGCAAATGGGTCACCTGATGGTAAGTGATCTCCACCGCCCATGTACGCCCATAATACCAAAAGAATTATGGGCGCGTTACCGACCTTAAAGGAAAGGCATAATTAAGGGATTGGGAATGGGAGGGGGATTTGGGCCTCCGGATATCTCACTCACCGTGCGAAACGCAGCAGCAAGCTGCTACTTTACGCCGGTTTTCTGTGAGACAGTGGTGGTGGTGATCTGGATGAGCCCGCCCATTCATGCTGTAGACAAAATTGTCTACAGCGTGGCTCTACCACTCTTAAAACTGTCATTTATGTAAGTGATTGAGCCTGTATACACTTTTTTCTACAGCACGAATGGGCCGGCTCGACCGGGTTATTACCACTGTTTCCAATGACTTCAATATACAATAGACCGGCTGCGCGGTACACAGAAATTGCGCCACTATGTTACAGTCAATTCACCATAACTCAATCCGTTTTTGTTTGGCGCCAAAAAGAGACCAATCACGTGTACTGAAATCGACACTTAGCATAAAGCTCAATTGAGTGTTCTATAATACGGACCATATACGACACTCATACTTTACAACTGTAAAAGCCAAATTCCAATACATGCGCCAATTACGGATAAACACAACATTTCAACAAATAAACATTGCTGTTAAATGGTTAAAAATATCATTCATCATCATCATCATTATCAGCCACAAGACGTCCACTGCTGAACATAGGCCTCCCCTAATGCCTTCCAGGCCGACCTGTTGGAAGCGGCCTGCATCCATCGGCTTCCTGCAACCCTTGTCAGGTCGTCGGTCCATCTTGTAGGTGGTCGTCCTCTGTTGCGCAGTGGCAGGCCACATAGCTCGCAGAACTGATAGCCGATGGGGCAGAAAAGTTCTCGAATGGAGGCCACGTACGGGAAAAATATCATTACTTAAACCAAAACATGGCATACATTTATTAGTAGATACAACTACTTTGAATATACAGAAGTGCAAACTAAATACAAAAAATATCACATGATGGGCCTACACACGTCTCACTGCCACATTTCAAACCGAAATAACCGTTTCAACTCGACAGCCGTATATAACAGCATTTTTGACATATCGATGACATCATGCACGGTGTGCACGTTCGGCTAAAATGGCCGTCGTGTTTGCGAGGGCCGAAGGACGAAGGCCGAATTTCAATTTCAACGACATTCTGACACAAAAATTCGGGCCGGGCCGTGGCTCTTGTCATGCAAATCGGCGTCGCCCTCCTTAATGTCACAAAGCGCGTGTCAGTATTGTTGTTGATGTTGATTATAATGATCCTATTGTGCATAGAAATTACAATGATGTTTAAATAAGTGTCAAAAAGTAAACATGTTATGTAAATACACATGTACAGGGTTTGCTCTTCTTGTCAAAGAGTCCATGCTAACTAATATCTATTGTAAATGCGAAAGTGAGTTTGTTTGTTTGTTACAGGTTTTGGTACAGAGATAGATGGCTGCCTGGATGGCGTGGAGACAGTGCTGGCTACTTATTATCCCGGAATTGGCTGTTCACGCGCACAAAGCCGCGAGCAAATGCAAGTAATAAATATTTAAAAACCGAAGTCTCGGTATGCAGTCGATACTGTCACATTTATTACCACAGAATGTCCTCGTCTCTGCAGAAGCTTGTCCACCGTCCAGCATTGGAAACTTGTCAGCTAAAGAAGGAAACGATACGACTCTTCCATAAAGTAAAATATTTTAAATCTGATTACCAAAATCATCCGTTAGGAAAATGCTAGTTACGGATACGAATCCGGAGGTCTGTTATGCCGGAGTCGCCGCTCTTCCGATTCAGTTGTCAACCGAGCAAAGACTGGAGCTGCACCCTAGCCGTATTCTTTACGCCAATATACAGACTAAAACACCGCAGTGTCCTTATTCGGCGAATGCAGACAGTCCTAGGGACTGCAACACAAGATGATTTTGACGCCTCGTATTGTCTTGAAAAACCAGTTTTATCTGGTAATCTCTATATGTCTATCGACACCAAAATGGTACTATGGAACTTGACTCGTTATGTCAAAAGTAGAGAAAATAGTACTTTCAACCTATCTATGGTATTTTGTCTACGAACCCTAACATGACGTAATTTTATCGAATATTGACACTTTTACCCGACATATTTGTCGTCTACAGTTATCTCTCTCGCGCGCGTGATATGTCGTGTTGCATATGCTAATCCCACTGGGGGATTTTGAGGAAACTCGGGATTTTTGCCGGAACTCAGTCTCACCCCACAGCAAGCACGGACTCGACGTCTACAGCAGCATGAGATTTGTGTTACCATCCATCTCGGGGTCACGTCATTTGACTACCTACACAACAATCTATAGCTAAACTACAGTACTAGTCACCATCTCCATAAACCGCATACGGCCACAAGTCCCGTACTAAACTTCACGCAAATCAAATACTATTACACATGACAGCGCAAAGCGTAGCTTCACATTACGAGATCAAACAATTACGCGGTCTCGTTGGAATCAAACGCGCCGGCAGCACAGCACTTAGATCTAGGGATGCAATCCTTGCTTATGGAGAGTCGTGTGGAATCGAATGAAATGAAATCGATAAGTTAATTATTTGCAAGTTCCATTTTCAAATAATATTTTTTTTCAACGCTATCAAAGAGTGACCTTAATCGAGATTCTACAAACGAATGTACAACAGCCATCAATTTTTCAGCCTCCAAATGGTTCCTATACTTACCTCCTTATTCATTAACCTTATTTAGAGCTCTCATAGTGTGCGCGGACGTCTAGGTATGATTTCTATGTGGTTGATCTGTTTGTAGCGCTCAACAAAACCGGACTGATCATGTAAACAGGAATTACATAAGTATATAATAAATATATATTTCTTTGCTAAGTATCAATGAACTGACTAAACTTATGTTCTTGAATACGCCGGTTAGTATATTTAACAAAAGTCAAGTATTAAATCGATTGGGTTAATAAGAATTCGATCAATCGATTTCATCCTGCCGTATCCGAATCATGTAGACTGTATGGTTGGTTGATAATTAAAGAAGATCCGCAATGCACCGCGTGTGTACGAGAAATCAATTACCGAACAACCACTTTCACCTGCACTTGATGTAAACGTAAAATTGTGGGATGTGCATAAAATTTTACGATTGGCACTTGTGTCACACGTGACACGATTTACGTATAAATACATCTGTCATGGCATAGTCTTATAATGATTTATTGTTTATAAGTAGTAGCGCCAGGTTGTAGAAATGTTTGTATAAATGAATAGGCTCTGCCAGATATTAATTAGGACTATCTCAGGTAAATTGAAATGTTCTTTTTAAAACGCAGTAGAACTAAGCTACAGACAGTTTCGTTAACAGTTTTAATACACTGGTCCTACTTAACATTGTCTCACAGAAAGCCAACGGAAAGTAACAGCTTTGTTGTTGTGTTGAAGTGAAATTTCCTGTAGCCTAAAAACCCTTCCTAAGGCTGACACTGAGTTCTCGGGTGCGATCCCCGGGTCGGGTAAAAGTGGTATTAGGTTTTTCTATTACGAAATGTTCAGTATCAGCCCGGAGTCTGGAATTTGTGCCCGGTATGGCGATAGGCTCGCCCCCTATCACATCGTAGGACGGAGATACGTTCGGCGAAATGCGGGTGTACTAGTTACACCTCTGTAATCCCCGAAGGGGTATACATGCCTGAGTGCGTATGTATGTATGTAACATAAGAACTCTTACAATCTGCATATCACCAAGCCATTACTTACATTATACATCTAATAAATATCTTCAACAAAGTTAATTATAAAACAAAAATTCCTAATATCTGTCAAAACGCCAAGTAAACATCACGTAAATCCGATTACAGAGTTCTGAATATCCGACGCAGCCCTGAACGGAAACAAAGTGACGTCCGCTTAATAAGGAGTTTTGCAATGTTTCACGTGTTTGGGTTTTATGAGCGAGAGTTTAAATAATAGCGGGTTCAGACAATTCAATTTTATTTTATCAATTGACTTGAATTAACAAAAACTGTTTGGTTTTCAATGTCAATTTCTTTCTTTCTGTAATCCGCAAATAATATTAGGGCAATATCAATTTTATTGATCAAGTCGTTTGAAAGTGCATACAGACGGTTCGAATCGCATGCGATTAGCAGTTAATCAACCAAAATCGAACCGTTAGAAACCCTGCGACTCAGATACGCCAAATTGACTGCTAAGTATCCAACAGGGTTGGCGCCAAGGCGGATATTAGTAACGTCAACGCATACACTAATTAACTTGAAATTGAATTTTTAGCCTTTTATAAAATAATGCATACGCACTCACGCCTGTAATCCCCGAAGGGGTAGGCAGAGATGTATCTAGTGTACCCACATTTTGCCGTGCGTATCTCCGTCCCATGATGTGATAGGGTGCGAGCCTACCGCCATACCGGGCACAAATTCCAGACTCCAGATATCACTTTTACCCGACCCGGGGATCGAACCCGAGACTTCAACGTCAGTCTCAGTGTAACGCGTACGCGTTACAATTGCGGCACCGAGGCAGTCAAATAATAATGAGACTTTATCCCTACATTAAATATATTTGAAAAAATGACGTGTTAAACTATTGTAGAGTTTAATAAGGCATTTTGCAATATTTCACGTGTTAGCGCTTTACGACCGTGTGTTCGAGTAAACACCGCGACTCTGATACGGTAAATTGACTGCCGAGTATCCGACAGGGCTGGCGCGAAGGCGGATATTCGTGACGTTAGCGGATATTTGTGGTAATTAGCATATTTCAAACTTGGATTTTTATTTATTTATTTTAGGATTACCAGAAGACGATACACTACACTAATATAAAAACATACGCAAACAAACAAAAAATATAGTGTTCTCCCATAAACAGGCAACCACAACTTACAATGGGTAACTAGTGCCATAAGAGTAGCAGTTATTAAACAACTTTAAATTAAGTTAAATTAATTTCTATGTCTCAACATAGAAAAAAACGTACAAACTATATTGCTGAATATTGTAGAGTTCAACAAGGCGTTCTGTGACGTATGGGTTACGTGTCAGCGCTATACAAGAGTGTTTGCATAAAATCTGCCAGGTTTCACGCCGAGGGGAAAATTTGTGACGTCAGCGGATACTGGTGGTAATTAACGTATCATTAATTTTCTAGACTAACTTTAATGAAGATAAGTATGAAGTAACAAAACTCTTGAAAAGCTGGGGAAATCAACTGTAGTCGACATCGCTGAATACACGAGTATAGCTATTTTAAAATAATTGTCTCTTTTTTCCACGTGCATCACACGAATACTATTGATTGTATTTTAATAAGATATTCAGTTTACTGCGGATTTATTGTCCACTTCGCTGTTACACACCCTATAGGGCATTTTATGTTTAATCAATTCTTTCTAGCTACTATGCCATATAATGTCATACAATTGGCAAATATAACTGACCTGAAAATATTATTAAAATTGTGGTGGACGACATTGCTTGAAGTAATAAGGCCGCCACTTGTGTCAAATTTATTAATAAGCTATTTTAAGAGAAAGAAAAGAAAGTCAATTTACTAGTCACCATTGATGGTTTTGGCATTTGCGTGTCGGGACTGTGACATGTAGGTGACCACTCAGCGTACTGCTGTCCTGTGGCGCGTACCACAACACAGCGCTGATTTTCAGTGATCACCTTACTTTGGTGGTTTTCTGCTTTTTTGGTTTGTCTACAATAAAGAGCTACTATCTATCTTTTAAAGAAGCAGCGATAATGAGTTGTACGGACTGTCGAGGTTATAGTCGCAAGTTCGAAACCAGCCCCAATAGAGCATACACCTCTGTCTTTTCTAAGTTACGTGTCTATAATTATCGCTTGCTTTAACGGTGAAGGCAACATCGTGAGGAATGGCATAAAACACCTGCATACCTGAGAAGTTCTTCGTAAGAATTCCGAAGGTACCTGAAGTCTACCAACCCGCATTAGGCCAGCGTGGTGGACTAATGCCTAACCCCTCTCATTCAGTAGAGGAGACCCGTGCCCAGCAGTGGGACGTGTATAATACAGGACTAGTATTATTATAATTCATCTATCTTTTAGTTTATATTTTTATGGATATCTGGAGGCAAATTCTCGTAATTTTAAATCTCATTACGATCTATATTCACATTTGACGTTGATTATTGGTTTAAGAGAATGCCATTTCCAACTTTCTTGACGCTGAGACTAAATCGGAATGATATTTTGAACATTTAAAATTACGAGAATTGGCCTTCTGTTATACGGATATCTGCAACAACCCTACACTGCAGCGCAGCGCGGCGCGGCGCGGCGCGGTGGTAGCGTAATGTCGCTGCGTATATCACACACTGTGTACATTTGGAGAGTGTCCAGATGGCTTTTTTAAATTTTATTACACAGGTTACTTTAAAAATATACTTGTTTAATAAATTACTTTGAGAATTCAAATAATTTAAGCCAAAAACCTGATAGCATTATAATTGCAGTACTAAAGAACGACAACAGCCAACGCGTCACTACATCGCTTATCATCAGGCGACCCACTTGCGTGTTTTTTCGGTATACGGCTATTAAAAAATACTCTCCACCAGATGTATGGCGACCACCATTCAGACAGGGTGAAAGCATTTTTTTATTAGCTTGGAATGACGAAACGAGCAGATCGCTCGCCTCATAGTAAACGTAACACTAACCATCGAGCGCGACACCCACAGAACTTTAACCTTTACTTTCTCGCATTGTTCCCGCGGGGAACGTTTTCGCCGCGCGACAATGGTCCCCGCGGAACGCGAATCCGCGCCCGCGAAACGCGAATCCGCGCGCCGAGGTCATATTAAAACAATCATAAAAACAGTTTTATTGAATGGATCTTTATTCTGTAAATGATATTTTACTTATAGATACATTCTCTTATAATAATTAAAATACAAAGCACTGCATGGCACTGACTGCGCTCCCGAGACATGTTAAGTCAAATAATGCCCAGTAATTTCACTAGCTTCAATGTTCTTCAAACCGAAACAACAACTGCTGCTTTGCGGCAAAAATAGACAAAGTGGTGGTACCAACCCAGACGTTCTCTCGTACCACCTAGTAACATTGTGCATGTCTATTTGCACTAAAACTCTATAACCTTCAATGTCCTAAACAAAACAAAACTGAATCTAGATTAGCGGTAAAATCGAAAGCGTACGTGTTCAGTCGCAGACGCCCAACGCGCCCACGCTCCCCTTCAGTATTTAACTTATAGCCATGAATCATTTATAGCACTTGTATAGTCTAATATTGCTTGTTATTATGATACCAGAATAATCATCGGTCGAACCGGCCCTTTCATGCTGTAGACAAAACTGTCTACAGCTTGGCTCTACCACTCAATGATAACGGAAAACACATTAGACACACTAGTCCCTTCTAAATGTAATTATTTTATGTTCAACTGGAATTACCATCAAAGGTTATAGTCAACTTGAATCGTAGACAAAAAAAAAAAAACTGAAATCTAGATTAGCGTTGAGATCGAAAGCGGACGTGTTTAGTCGCAGACGCCCATCACGCCCACGCTACCCTTCCACTACTCCAAGTCTAGCTATGAATGATTCATCAGTACATTGTTATTTGTATAGCATAATGGTGTGTTTTGATCGCTATTGTTATGTTACCCTGAACAACGTCCTTGTCGAATAGTTCGTCAGCTTTATAATTGCTTTTTTTATTCAGGAGACTAAAATAATGTGACAGAGCCACGCTGTAGATAGTTTTCTCTACAGCATGAATTGGCCGACTCGTCCGGGTCGTTACCACTGTCTCGCAGAAAACTGACGTAAAGTAGCAGCTTGCTGCTGCGTTTCGTGCGGTGAGTGAGATATCCGGAGACCCAAATCCCCTCCCCTTCCCAATTTTTTCATTGTCCCTTTCCTTTAAGGTCGGCAACGCGCCCATAATTCTTTTGGTATTATGGGCGTACATGGGCAGATATCATAAGGTGCTCGGTTGCCGGTCTATGCAATAAAAAAAAGAAATTGTCATTTCAGGTGAAATTATTAAGACTAGAGGTTTCCTAGTGGTCGAAATTCCAACCTCTTTATTCATATACTTTTTGAAAACTACTTAATATCGTCAGCTGCAACAGTCAAGCAAGACAAGCCGTCTGCAGCAGTGTATAAGAACTGTTGTGTTCCAGTTTTAAGGGCATTAAAGCCAGTGAATGTACTGGGCATTATGAGGCTTTATACGAATTCGTAAACTTAACATACATATATGTAAATCATACCCCACTGGCAGACTGTAAACTCATTCAGTAATGAAAGAGGCCCAGCTGGCACTGCCCTGGAGTTCCATATTATAAACATCTTCCGAAGTACTACCAGAAACACGTAAAAACATATTTCCATATTAAAAATATTGATCGTAAGTACACGCGTATATCTCAAAGGACTATAAATAGATTCATGACGTCACAGAATCCGTTGGCACCGTCAAAAACTCGACAAAAAGCCGCAGACGGACCCTAGTACGCTAATACTACAATATGAAGGATTAATAAAATGTATTATTAACGATGAACTGTGAAGAACTGGCAGTATTGAGACCAGTGGCGGATTCAGGATTTTGGTATTGGGCTTGACCCAAAATCAGAATAAAAAAATGGAGAATATATTATACCTAAGTAAAATGAAATAAGTATGGATAATCGATGAAAATTATATTGTCAGTGCACCCAAATGCTTTTGGGGTAGGCTCGAGCCCCCCCCCCCCCCCCCCCAAATTTTCCGCTAGTGATTGAGACAATTCAGAGATATAGACTTCTGCACGCCTCAATGAGGACTAGCAGTCCCGCAGACCGTCTAGTTATCGAAATTCGCCTTCTATAATAACGTACCTTTGTTATATATTCTACTAGTTTTTGTTCGCGGCTCCGCCCGCGTGAATAGACTTTTTCGAAATAAAACGTCTCCAGGGTCCCATCTATATCTACATCAAAAATCATCAAAATCAGTTCAGTGATTTAGGCGTGAAAGCGTAACAAACAAATAGATAATTTTAGTTTTTCATAAAAAGTATCCTATGTTACTTCTTACACCTCCAAGAATATGTGTACAAAGTTTCATGATGATCGGTTCAGTAGTTTTCGCGTGAAAGCGTAACAAACAAACTTAGCTCAGTCAGCTGCGAGATTTGTCATTCAGGCATTGACAATATAAAAATAAAACAGTGTTAACTTTTTTTAGATATTGTTACTTTTTGTCTAGCCCTTTTAATTTTTATTTCGTATTATATGTAGTCAAATCAAACCATGTTTCTTAATTCATTTCACTGGTTGCTTAACTTTATGTATTTTCACGGAAGAGCGCTGATGTCTGAAATACAGATTAACATCTAGTTCAGACACAGATGTATTGCAAGATTAGTTATAAGCATGTTTAAATTTAAATTAGAACTACCTTGTACTTTTATGTTGTACCGTTATTATGTGCTAATAAAATATATTATTAAAACATTTAAGTAAAACAAAACAATGAATGTATTGAAATACAATAATATGTGTATATGTAAAACAATAGTTTTTCTTAATTTAATATATTTGTTACGGATATTATATATAAATAGCTTTATATACCACTTTCGATCTCAGAACAGCTAAACAAGAAACAAATATTTGTGTCTCGGTGCGGGGATTGAAGTCGGAGCCTACCGTTACACAACCGGCTATTCACCCACTGCACCACGTAAACTATCAAACGAGAAAAGGCTTTTCACACAGAAAGCTACACAAAAGATGTTTAGCGCCTACTTTCAAGTGTGTAAATGCTACTCAATAAATAAAATACATAACATTCAAATAGAACAGTCACGCCGCACTCTGACATACGACATAGGAGGGTGTACTAGGTACTTTCGTAAAAATTAGTTTAAGGTGGTAGGACCCTCGTATGCGAGTGTTAGTCTGGGTTGGTACCACCGCTTTGTTTATTTCTGCCGCCAAACAGCAAGTGTGTAAGCATTGTTGTGTTTCGGTTTAAAGTACATTAAAGCCATTGATTACTGGGCATTATGAAACTTAACATCTTATATATCGGGGTAACGAGCGCAGTCCAGTGCCTGACGACTGAGGCTGACGCTGAGGACTCGGGTTCGATCCCCGGGTCGGGTAAAGTGATATTGGGTTTTTCTATCATGAAATGATTAGTATCAACCTGGAGTCTGGAATTGTGCCCGATATGGCAATAGGCTCGCCCTCTATCACATCATGGGACGGAGATACGCTAGGCGAAATGTGGGTGTACTGGTTACACCTCTGCCTACCCATTCGAAGATTACAGGCGTGAGTGCGTATGTGTATAATTAAAACAATTAATTGTACAAAACGGTTATACGTCGTAAATTTCGGTACAATGTAAACATACTCGTAGTAATGAACAAACCCGTGGAGATAAGGTTATCGACTCTTCGCTGGGGTGTGCGCATGTGCCGACTGTCGACTACCGTCTGATCGTGTTAATTAATAATAACTTACGGTATGAAGCGATCTTTCACATTACAGCGATGTATGAAGAGCTATTAAAAACAATATAATCTCAATAGATTTTGCTCGCGAATGCGTTCGCGTAGACGTCTTTCCCGAAATATTTTCGTGATCAAAAAATATACTTTACTGACACCTCTAAGATTTTTTTGTAATTCTGTAACATGTGATAGGAAGCATGATGCGTCGACACACTGCGAGTGGAATAAGTTAGTAACAATGTTTCAGAGAAAAACAACGTAAAGTAGCAGCTTGATGTGGCGTTTTTTTTAATGGCATAGGCCGGCAAACAAGCAAGTCGGTCACCTGATGGTAATTGATCTCCACCGTCCATGTACGCCCACAAAACCAAAGGAATCATGGGTGCGTTACCGACCTTAAAGGAAAGGGATAATTAAGGAATTGGGCAGGGGAGGGGGTTTGAGCCTCCAGATATCTCACTCACCGTAAGAAACGCAGCAGCAAGCTGCTACTTTACGCCGGTTTTCTGTGAGACAGTGGCGCATTAGGTGAGTAGCCGACTGTGAAACGTGAGGGTTCGATCCCTGCACCGACACAAATATTTATCTGATCCACAAATTTCGAGTGTGGGTGTTGTGAGACCGAAAGTCTCATATAATTCCTACCCACGACACAAGACTCGTAAGACTTACTGTAGGGTCAGGGCTATGTGCGTGATTTAAATTTATTTTGTAGTTTGTCAATTTATTAGTGAAATCATAAACACACACATTTGAGGTATTTAATCAAAAACAGATAAATAACTGATGAGTCTCATTAAACGAAACGAGTTTTAAAAAGTAAAGTAGGAACCAAAAATGAAGGACAAATAATAAAAACACGGCTTGTGTGAATGAAGACATGTTTAAAAAGGAAATGAATACTTAAAGGACTATTGATATGTAATATGAAATGGAAGTGAAATGGAATCGAACCCACGTAATGATAATGACGAATTTTAATAAAGTCCTGCGCGGCAAAAATGACCGGCTAAGAAAATTAGCATTTCGATCATCGCCTCATTGTTTAATTACTTTTTACTTTATCGTACTTAAATAAAAACCCATCAGTCACAAACATAGTCCTGACTCCACACTAGGTTAACCTTGTGGGTATGAGTGGTATTGGGATTTTCTATCACAAAATGTTTAGCATCAGCCCGGAGTCTGAAATTATGCCCGATATATCGATAGGCTCACTCATTATCACATCATGAAACGGAAATGTGGGTGTACTGGTTACACCTCTGCTTGCCCCCTTTCGGATTAAAGGCGTGAGAGTGTATGTATATATATTTACAAGCAGTGTTAACAAATCAATTCCGTCTGCCTCTACGAGTACCATACTCGAAAAATCGCAGGCACTAAAAAGCCAAATAAACATCGACAGTGCGTATTTGTTTTGTTACGTTACGAATCACCGTCTTGATCCACTGAACTCAATAACAATCGCATCGATATCGTAGTGATGCGAACAGGCCGTGGCGGACTGGATTTTAGTTGATCAATCACTAAATCGCACGCGATTTTAACCGTCTGAACAAACTTTCAATCGAAACCTTACAGTTTTATTGATTTAAGTACGTATATGTTGTTGAAGGCGACTTCGAGTCGTCTGAAACTGTCTTTATGCAAAACAAATACCGAACGAATGCCTCATTCGCCTAGTGGCAGAGTATTAAGGTTCAGAAACCGTGAGGTTCTGCGTTCAAATCCCAAGTCGGGCAATCACAATTTGTGTTTGAATTTACGATTCGAAAGTCACAAGAGTTGACTGGAATTGGAAACGGTATGGCGATAGGCTCGCCCTCTATAACATCATGGAACGGTAATAAGCTCGGTGAACAGTGGGTGCCTTATTTTCGCCTCTGCCTACCACTTTAAGCATAAAAGCATATTATATCAAATGTCGCTCCCGGCGCGATAACTATATTGTAATATGGGTAGCTAAGCCAAAGTGACTTATTCCCTCATAGGAAATACTTGATTAAGGAACGATAGCAGCGGTAGCTCAGCGGGAAGTGGTATGGACAATCAAGACGAAAGTCGCAGGTTCGAAACCAGCCCCAAGAACATGCACCTCTAACTTTTGTATATTAAGTGTATCATTGTTAGTCATCGCTTGCTTTAACGGTGAAGGAAACATCGCGGAGGAACCTGCACGCCGAATGTATGTGAAGTCTGCCAACTCGCATTAGGCCAGCGTGGTGGACTAAGTCCTACATAGACTCACGCCTGTTTCCCATAGGGGTAGGCAGAGACAACGGATTTCCACTTACTACGATCCTTGCATACCTCTTTGGCCTCATTCACTCTCATAAAATGTTTCATACATGCACGTCCGTTTAGGGTACTCCTGACCTGGCCTTTCTCGAGAATATCTCCAACTTGATCTATGAAAGTTCGCCGAGGCCTTCCCCTCCCAACTGTACCATTCACACTAGCCATGTATATTTGTTTCGTCAATCTTCTTTCATCCATCCTCTCTACATGCCCTAAGCCATGCCTAATACTAAGTCCTAATCCATCTTATTTAAGAGAGGAGGCCCGTGCCCCGCTGTGGTATAATACGGGGCTAGTATTTTTGTAATTCAAAGTTCTGGGTGGAGTTGCTGTTGGCAGGTTCGCGCGGCGCTGACCATCAAGCGAGCGACCTACTCGTCTTGTCATTCAGTCTAATAAAACTATCCACGAACCGCCAATAAAACTACAGAGGTAACATTCGATAGAACATAACATCACTAAGGTACAGTTACACGGTCGCACCTATATTTAGACTGACTGACCCACAATACAGTAGACCCATGACATACTACAGGATAATTATATAAATAATATAATAACATCACCGGCTGCAAGACATTAACTATGGGGAAAAATGTATGTTTATACGCATTGAAGTAAATGTAGGTTAGAAACTAGCGGGAATAGTATACCTACTAAGACTGAAGCTGCAACCTGTAGTCTCCAACCGTAATTATTCGCTTAATAAGTAAAGAAAGTAAAACATTTATTAGACACACACAAAACCAAACAAAATAAAGACACGACAAAACAATACTAAGACAAGAAATAAAGGTTAATAACGAAAAAGGGGAATGCCCCGTGTCACGTGATGTTGCTGAAAAGGGTCTAGTTAAAGTAAAACATATGACTGGTTTGCTACTAGAACATGATGAAATTTTCAAAAGTCGCACACATAGTTCTGAAGTCACTGAGATACGGTCTCAAACCGAAACAAATTATAGATATTGCAATAACCTGGATGTTATTCCAATATCTATCATTGAAGTCTAATTTAGCGAATCATTCAAATTATATTCAGTTTCTATTAGACGTAATTGGCATGAACAAGGCCGCGTTGGCAAAACAGAACAAAAAAGAGAAAAGAAATTATATCTAATTACAAAATCCAATTCCATAAACAATAATAACACGTTGTTCGCAGGTTAAAGACCCGACTGACAAAGTGACGTATGCAACTCTTAAGCGGGTGATCGACGTGAGATACTACCGCAGTTTTAAAACAGACTATTTTACACCTGGTGATGATCTACTAGCGGGCTCAAGAATGTAGCCCAAGACGTCATATTACGATTGAAAAGCCACGAGTCAGTGTTGACGGTATTTAAAACCGCTACATTGAAGAAATAGATATACGAATGGCTTTACTGGCGAGCGTTATGGAGATTGAAAAGCCACAAGTGTAGGGTCGACGGTATTTCAGAAGGAAATAAAAGTTTATTGTCATCATAAGACATGCAACAAACATAATGCAGTACACAATATAATTAAACAACTAACTTAAAATTAATATCAAAACTATTCAAGTGTTCTGCTACATGCTCGCCTAAGCCGCGCCGTTCGAGAAATTCATACCGTCTAAATAAGGTTTTAACAGCGCGGTTTTCTCGCTGGTCGATCAGGGTCTTTATTTACAGAATGAGAGGTCGAAAGGTAATTGGCGTAATCATCGCACACCCACACTTATGATTACTCCGCTGAGATCATTTTTTACGATTGTAAAAGATAATTGACACCATGTAGGTGTAAAAAAAAATTATAAATAATTTTGAGGTTATATAACAAACACGATTAGTAGATGCGTTCTTGATTGGCGACCACGACTCGGTAGACGGAATGTGGGACGCCCTAAAGCTAGGTAGAGCGACGACATACGCAAGCTGGTAGTAGAAGTTGGATGAGTAGAGCCGAGGATCACTATGGCCTATGTCCAGCAGTCGACTAACACAGGCTGGTAATGATGATGATGAATGTTATAGCACCATATTTTTGTTTTAGTGTCGATTGGTTTTTGTCACGTTTTACGAAAGTGCAACTAACTAATCTTGACTACAAAACACTGGTCACGGAAGATAAGATTAATAATTCATCTTCGTAGATAGGTACTCAAGATCGAGAATATTACCGTAGATGAAGAGAAGTAAATATTGATACAGATTAAGAAATTCCAGATGAAATAAAAAGTTAAAAATAAAATTGTTTTTGCTTAATAAGTTTTTATTTTACTATTTTTAATAAAAGAATCGTTAATCGATGCATAAATGTATCACACCACAAGATTTTGTTCTTGAACTGTAAATGTAACCACCATTAAGATTTATGAAAATCAGATCATTCTGTGAAAAGTTATACGCGGTTATTTATGCATACAAAAAAACCTGAACATCGAAATTAGAATATCATCCATTTTTAAGTCTTTCTTTCTTCTTCTTTAGAAGTGTCGTTTACTTTGGATACCTCAAAGTGACTATACCGCAGCTGATAGTAAGCGTACGTAGCCCAATTATAATGTCGACTGAAGAGATACTCTTGGGCTGCACTTACTTACCATGTCGTGCAGTGGCCAGGATTGAAAAAAATAATAACACTGTCTGTCTTGGGACGATTAAGAACGGATTTTAAGCCAAAACTCTAGCATCTAGATGGTTAACCGACTTTCTGGCCATTGAATCCTCTAGATTAAATTACGATTACAGCTCAATCAAAATAGTCCAATTGTTCATAAAATCTATTTCTAAACAAAATATTTCTATAGGTTTTAGGATGGTTCATTAGGTGAAGTTTAAGCCTTTTCTCATTCTTCGTAATTTTTGAAATAGATGCAGGAAAACGAGCAAGTTGGTCACCTGATGGTAAATTATCTCCACTGTCAATGAACACCCACAACGACCCACCCACAATGAGTTGGCTACCTTAAAAGAAGGAATAAAGGAATTTGGGCCTCCGGAAACCTCACTCACCATACAAAATGCAACAGCACGCTACCACTTCGGTTTTGCTGTGAGATAATGATATTACCACGGTCAATTCGGCAAGTACAGTAGAGTTTAGTAGAGTTCTCTACAACGTGGCTCCACCACTAACAAAAAGCTGTAGACAATTTTGTCTACAGCATGAATAGGCCGGCTCAATCGGGTTACCACTGTCACACAGAAAACCGGCGTGAAGTAGCAGCTGATGCCTTTTGTACGGTGAGTGGCATACCCGGAGGCCCAAATCGTCTTCCACTTCCCAATACCTTAATCATCCTTTTCCTTTAAGGTAGGCAACGCGTCCATATTTTTTTAGATATGGTGGAAGTTCATGGGCGGTGGAGATCAAGGGACCCACTTCGTGGCCGACCTCTGCCATAAAACATTACATTACATTTACATTCTAGTCTATTCCAAATTTGCAGTTGCGTTACTGTCATACATTTATTGATTTTTCTATTTACCACGATAAAAAACAGAATAGTTGTTATATTCAAAGTGTTTACGTAATGTTAATTTACGCAATTTTAATTTCGCAAAGATCCAATATAGCAAAGACGCGTCCTTATTCAGTCCAAGGTTGATGAATCATCAACGCCGACAACACTCGTCCCTACATCAAATAAACAATTAATTAACAAAATACCACACCGAGGACCGCATTCAATTTGTTCCCAATCATTTCGACGTCGCTTGTCGATGTTAAATTGTGTATAACAAATAATCGTACTGTAATGTCTGTCAGAATACGTCCGTTTTGACGGGTCTTTAGCTATAAAAAATGTTTTTACATTTTGTATTTTTACACATGATCGTAAATTAACTTCGGCAGATTCAATTTATTTGGAATTGATTAACGAAATTAATTACTTACATCATAATTTATGATAAGCTCAGAATAATTACGTATACTTCACCTAGATGTCGTGTGTCCTTCGAAACAAAAAAGAAAACCCAATTTTCTTTTCAACAACTAATCGATGAATCTATGACGTTGTTGTGGAAATACGCACGATTACGGGTATTATCAAAAAACAAAACAAACAAACCAGAGCGCAAAACTCTACATTCCCATCACATCACTAAACACTGTTATCATATAATACGAAACGTAGAAAAAACATTCACACATTATACAAATACGTATTTTGGACAGCACTGTGGTCGCGCACGCATGCCGAAGGCTTCGGCGTAAGCTACCGCAACGCGACGGCAGAAGCCGAATCTTCCCGAATGGGGGGATGTGACGACGCGGGCGGCGGAGCCGGCGAGCGGCGTGACACTGCGGGTGCCGGCCGGCCGCGTGCTCGCTCCGCCAGCCGGCACATGAACGACCCAACTCCCTCCAATACACATCACAAAACCACCCTAAACGCAACCCGACAAGACCTAAATTCGTCCGACGCAATATCAGAACGCAAATCGATGCTCCTGGAACAGGACAACAGATCTTTCCGCCTCCGCTCCCGTGACCAAAACGTCCGATGTGAATTTTCGCAAAAATCGCATCGAATTGATTGTGAAACGCAACATAATTTTAATAAGCAATCGACATGTGCAACATCGGCATCTCGAATTTCATTAGGCGACGGCATAAAATGTCGAACACTTGAGTGCCGCGCGTGTAATAAACAGGCAATGATGTTCAAAAATATTGGCTGCTTTTACCATAATTTCCCCTTTTTAAATCGTAAAGCTGGACGAATGCATAAATGTTGTTTTATAAATTAATACCTGTGGGGTGTTTACAAGAAACGATAAATTCAAACAAATGGGTTTAATAAAAAATTATTTGTTCACTACTGGTTTTGTTATTTCATGGAAATGTTTTGGTGATTTTAATAATCTGTATGTTAGTATTTTTCGGTCTCTGCAGCTTTAAACGTGGCACCAATTGGGAATGCCAACGAATTACCATATTCTTTGAATGTCTTAATTCATACCCCTTTTCCTTGAGCAATACAATTCGATAACTGGCTATTCAGACCTTACCTTATATTCCTTGGAAACTAGTTTTTCCAACAGGTCACACTTCACGCCATCCCTATCAGAAATCTTTCCATTTAAGCACAAGTCCGCTATCATAACGACAAGAATATTTAACCTTACAAGCAAAACACATAATCAAGTGAACTACGTAAAAGCGATTCATTTGAATTTTTAGTACCCACATTGCGTTTATAAAGCATTGCATTTTACCAGATATGATAACGTTAGTAGTTGATAGTGGTCAATGAGATGTTTTAACAGAAACTATTTTATTGTCCAATACAAGAATTTAAGAAAAATATTGAAAAATTAGACCAATGATCGCCTCATTTCTGAGAAACTTTTTCGTTTTGGGTTCAAACCCCAGGTCCTGCAATCACAAATTGTGTTTTCGATTCGAAAAATAACACATTGTGCCAGGTATGCTGATAAGCTAAGATATCAGATCATGAGACGGAAATAAGGTTGGGCACTAGATGTATCTCAGTCTTCTTCATTAGGGAACCAGGCGAGAGGTTATATTTTAATTTGGAAATATAAATAAAATAAAATAAATAAATACACCCAACAGTCACACACATAGTCCTGACCCCACACTAGGTAAACCTGTATCGTGGGTATCAGGAACTACGAGGGACTAGCGGTCCCACAACACCCAGACCCGAAACAAATTTTTGTGGATCACACAAACATTTGTCTCAGTGCGGGAATCGAACCCACGGCCTCTCGCTTCGCACCTGGCTACTCGCCCGCTGCGCCACGGAGGCTGTCTAAAATGTATCATCATTTTCTAACAGACGAAATATAGTCAGCAAACAATAGTCAAAACAATTTTAATTTATTTCTTCTTTCTTCATATCGCTATTCCCACTTATCGCCAGCGTCCGCCTTCCTACGAAGACGATTCCACTTCGGCTCGAACTTGAGCATCCTTCGTAGTTAGATCATTGGCTCTCAAGTTCACCTTTATAACGTCAATCCAACGAGCTTCCACAGGATGGTACCCGTACGATCTGATACAAGCACTGTGACCGACATACTTCTACAGTTTTTTTTTTTTTATCGGCAAACGAGCAAGTGGGTCACCTGATGGTAAGCGATCTCCACCGCCCATGTACGCCCACGATACAAAAGAATTATGGGCGCGTTGCCGACCTTAAAGGAAAGGGATAATAAGGGATTGGGAAGGGGAGGGGGATTTGGGCCTCCGGATATCTCACTCACCGTACGAAACGCAGCAGCAAGCTCCTACTTTACGCCGGTTTCCTGTGAGACAGTGGTAACGACCCGGACGAGCCGGCCCATTCAATTTTGTCTACAGCGTGGCTCTACCACTCGTAGTTTCCTCAAAACGCCACCAAAACCACCGTAATCGACATTCAAAACAATAATCAACACAAATATTATACTATACTTATCAATATATGTTTGCACTTCGGTAAATAAACATTTTAATTAACACTGTTGAGAGCACAAATTATAATTACATTAGCATAATTTGATAAAATAGCTTTTAATTTAATACGATAATGCAACTGCACGTCCACTTAAGCAGTCAAAAGAAAAACTATAATTAAACTTAAACACATAACCAGAGATATCAATGATTCACCACGAATAATAATAATTAATCAATGCACCGCACTCGGAACATTCATTCCCAAAGAATCTACGTGAAGACTACTGAGAAATTTAGAGAAAACTATTCGCAATCACACTATCTGCTCGGTGGAAATCCTCAGTACGAATGGCGTACTTCTACGGATAACAAATGCAAATATTAACTATTATCCAAAAATAAAATTATTTTGAATATTCTGGAGTTTTCAGTGTCTTTTTATGGAAGCAACGTATTTGCAGTTTTAAGTCACGCCTAGAATTACGATGACATGCATATTTCATTATTAAGACAAACTTTAATCACAGTTACTCTAATCCTCTCCTCAACAGTTTTATAATGTCGTTTACCTGAAAATCCGAACATCTTTGCGAGTCTCCATAAAATTTCAACAGAATCGAAAATCTGAATTGGTCTGGGAAATTTCGTACTTCTGGCAACCTTACGTATATCAGGGTTACCACCCACGATTCACGCATTCTAATATCTAAACCTGTTTCTTAATGCAACATTGACGGTTTTCATGTAAAATATGCTTAAAATAATTACTTCCACTAAATAATAAAGTGCCACTTAGTGTTGATTCCTTCCGCGTTATTATGAAGATGCTTCAAGTTTGGAAGTATTTACATTCGTAGGCGATGTAGGCATATAAGGTTTGTTGAAAATCATTAAGAAAGCATTAGAGCCTAGATGCAGTTTAATGGAAATATGTAATTGCGTTTCTCCAGAGGGGTTAATGTCAGGCAGGCGGCCATTCGTAAAAACTACAAGCAAAATCTTTCTTTAACATGTATTAAAAAAATTAAATGCATGTTGCGCCGACCCCACTGCGAGTGGGATAAGGGCAGGTGGAAGAGGAGATGAAATGGTTTGCGCATTCTTCTAATTTTTAAACTTATGACGATATTTAGAATTCTTAATGTGTGTGACATTAATAAAAGACAAGGACCGTTATTATTAATCTTCCCGAATAATAACGCAAGTGGCTAGCATATTTCGACCATTGTTAGTACAACGCGTTATAACAGCAATTAATCAAAATTAACATGATTTTGAAAAAGTCCGAATTATGTTGTTAAAATTACTACTTATTTGTGAAATAATAAGTAATGCCCTAACAGCTGAACAGATTTAGATGAAACTCTGATAGACCATGACCTGGATTAGGACATATGATACGGATAAAGACATTAAAGCGAGCAGAGATGCGAGCAAAAGCTAGATAGAAATAAACCAACAAATCAAACAAAATTCAAGTAGAGTCTACATCAACAGTCGCCGTGGTTGAGTAAATGAAGGTGCGTTCCTAAGCAGCGTCGAAACGGAACGACACGATCCGATTACATTGTCGAACATGACACGGCTAGGATTACTGCCACCGCTATTCTGTATAAACTACACCATTCACACCAAATTAAAGTACATAAAATAGGTACATTCACTAGAGTTCATTTAGATGATAGATCGAGACCGTCCTGTGGATTGGGTGATTTTAAAGGATTTTACTGTGTTACGCCCTGACCATCGTAACAGACAAATAATTTGTGTCAATAGATGTCACGGGCGCGCAGCGGTATATGAGCGGTCTTTACACATTTTTACGGTGCGAGCTTAAGATGGACGTCAGAACGAAAACATTACACGCACAGATACGCTGAAAAAAGTCCTTATTGTGAGAGGAGACCAGCCGCAAAAGCTGCGCGTAAGAACAGTACCGGCGGCAATCCAGATATATAGCAGGATCTCCCAGGACGGCGTCATTTACGCCGAAGGCTATAGCGGAGTTTTTAATCGGTCATACAAAAATTTATTAAAGCCCCGATATAGCAGTCACTTAGGGTGTGAACTGGGTAAAAAAATGAGTCCGGCATAACCATCCCTCTTTTCTAGGTTTAGGGAACATATCCATAAGCTGGACTCCCGCAGTAAAAAAAATGGTACATTGGTAACGACCGGTGTAAAAATTGCGACCTACGTATCTTCAAGAGCTGTTAATAAAGCCATTCGTCTCGTAAAGGGCGCCAGTGGTGAAACCGCGTCGCAAATCTTATTGGTACTTTACTTGTCAGAAGTTCTGACACTACATTTGCCACTTATCAAACATCCAATAAGCCTTTATAACACCGACTGGATAGCGACTATCATAAGTAACATAAAACTCATAAATTATTAGTCTAAAATGACCTGCGTAACAAAAGGGAAGGCCCGAGCCAAGCAATGTCACTACAATTTTATAGCTACTCAATATTTGCCGAGATAAGAGAGATAAACACCCGTAAAATCCTAGTCAAACAGACCAAAGTAGCTCCGCTAAGTAATCGTGGTGTAAAAAAGAATTTCAAGCTCGAATAAGACACACAACCGGACAGTACCTACATTAGCAACATTGAAAGAGACTCTGAGATGTTTAAAACATTGTAAATAAATAACTTCATTAGCATATTTATTCGTAATGCCAATCAGCTGCTGATTTAATAATATCCATGACTCGTTTATGTATTTGAAATAAAGGTTTCTATAAATAAGAATGAAATGAAAATTATTTTAAAACTATTTTCAAATCATGTATTTACATGACAATACTATATAATACAGTCCAAGAAAGACACCAAATAAGATCTATAAGTTTCTCACCAATCTCAAAAATTATATGATATGATTTAGACGAAGAATTAAAAACATAAATTTGTCATTTACTGGGGTCAGACCATCGTAATAAGATGACTAGAAACGTAACTCAATAAAATGACCCCACCAAAACTCTGTGCAAGGGGACGGGGCTATAAAAGTCTGTGCATAATAATCTCTAGTTGACACTTGATACGTCTATTTTTTGCGAGGTGCAGAACGTCGTATCTTGATCTAGAAATTTAATATATAAACATTAACGTTTATGGAATAAAGTTGTTTTGAGTTGGCGGATCGCCACACATAATACCAAATATCGTCAAATCTATGGTACGAGAAGGCAGACCCTGGTACTAAGCCGGGATAACGCCACGCAGAAATAAAGTCTATAGCCCCTGAGTAGATGATGCCCGTATCCAGCAATGGACTGTTGTCAAAATACAGAAACAAACATAATATTTACCATAGGAAATCACAAAACAAACCTGACGTAAACAATCATTGTCGCTCGGCAGTTTATTTACGCATTATACACGGTGCAAAATTAAATTCTGCGAAGAGCATTAACCGCAATAGCGAATTATGAGTCGGAATTTAAAACGGTGTCATCCGGGATTCGTACAAAAGCGAACCCGTAAAACCGTACATTTCGCTGAGCGGGCCACGTTCCGCATCCACGCACTTCGGAGCCGCGGCCGTGGGAAACGATAGACAACGCATGTAAATCTGCTTGCACATTTAGCGCATTGTGTGTTACAATGGCGGGCGTTGCTTTCAGGAACTGTTTTGACGGCCTCATTCTGGTTTGTGTCGTCACGGACCAACCTAAATAGACCATGGGTACATCAACTGTGCCATTTTTTCACTACGTACACTGACGTCATTGCGGTAACTTTAACTGGGCACGTGTCCGAAAGGTCCAAGATGTCGGCAAGCGAAGTCATCACTTCATCTATTCAGCTATTTGGTTCATGGGTTTCGTACTACTATCAATGATAAAGCTGCTGGTAGGTTCTAGTGCAACCAAATATTGTTGATTTATTATATAGGGAGTGGGGCCACCAACCAACACCTTAGATCCAAAGCCAACCTCACCTGAATGTGGTACGCTCTGCTGATTAACAGACGAAGCAATTGCGAAACTTGGTTCCCATTACAGGTTGACGTCAGACGGCGGGTCGCCCCATATAATGCCAAATACCGTCAAATCTATATTACGAGAAGGCGGACCCTGGCATTAAGGCAGAAAGAAAGAATAACTTTAGATTATGAGTATTGACAAGCTTAATTGCTGCATGATGTCTTTTTTATAGCAGGGGCTGGTAAACGAGCAAGTAGGTCACCTGATCGTAAGTGATCTCCTCCACCCATAAACACCCATAATACCATCCATGATTTCATGGATATGTTACCGAGCTACATGGAATGGAATGGGGATTGGAAGAGGAGCGAGAATTTTGGGCCCCCTTATACACCGTAGGACGGTGGTAGGTTTCTCGTATGTGAGAGGCCGTCTAGGTGGGTACCACCACTTTGTCTATTTCTGCCGTCAAGCAACAGTGTGTGATCACTGTTGTGTTCCGGTTTGAAGGACTTTGAAGCCAGTGAAATTACTTGGCATTATGACCCTTAACAACTAAGTTTCGGAATGACGAGCGCAGTCCACTGCCATGCAGTTCTTTGTAATTCATAGTTCTGTGTGGCGTCGCTTCTGTTTGTGGGCAGGCGTCTCGTTTACCGAGGCGAGCGATCTGCTCGTCTCGTCATTCAAGCTAATAATAAAAGGAAATGCAACAGCAAGGTGTCACTTCTCGTCGGTTTTCTATGATACAGTCGTAATAACCCGGCCGAGCCGGCACACTCTTGCTGTAGACAAAAGTGTCTACGGCATGGCTCTACCTACCGCTGATGATAATATGACTCAAAATTACCTATAATTAATTACTCATACTGCCAGACTGCCTCGGTGGCGCAGTTGTAATGCGTACGCGTTACGATTGAGGCTGCCGCTGGGGTCTCGGGTTCGATTCCCGGGTCGGATAGGGTGGTATTGGGTTTTTCTAACTGGGTGCTCAGTATCAGCCCGGAGTCTGGAATTTGTGCCCGGTATGGCGATGGGCTCGCCCCCCATCACATGATGGGACGGAGATACGCTCGGCGAAATGTGGGTGTACTGGTTACACCTCTGCCTACCCATTCGGGGATTACAGGCGTGAGTGCGCATGTAATTACTCATACTTTCATAGATACAAATATGAAATGAATAAATTCTGACAAAAGGCAATTCAATCAAATGTTATCAGCGATAACTTATCACCAGACGTTTTAAAGTATTTTTTTCTGTTTTAAATAACATTTCTGCGAAAATGACGCCGTCGAAAATGCAAAAATGGATGCCGTCGGGAATTTGAATGGAATTGTCGTTTTGTGTTTGTTTGTTTTAAATATTTAAGTATTCTAGCCGTATGTGTATGGTATCGTAATAAAAACATTTTCTTTTCTTTCTTTCTAATTTGTTTAAGGCCGCTATTCCAATATCATATAAAAATTATCCTACTTCTATAGCTCATAGATATATGAGAAATGTATGACAGTGTAATAGCAACATAAACTTCATATTTTCTATGGTTCTATTTCACAGCATACTGTGACATAAGGATCTATGATGACAAATATGACGTCATATATCTATGATGCAAATATGATAGTGGAATAGCGGCCTAATACAAAGATCGTCAGCTGTTCGGTGGCATTATGATAAGTGGTTTGTATAAGGCATGCACCGACCGGCGCGGCGCCACCCGTCGCGCTATCTCATCGTGGAAATTTCAAATATTTACTCAAGAAATTTTTAACGTGGTGTCTTAAGACGATGGGCACGATTTTGATGGATCTCACAGCTCTTTTTTTTGTTGCCCTGGATATCATCGTAAATTTTTACGTTTTCAAGTGCCTAGATTACGAATATATTCATGAAATTTCTCAATGTGCTCGTATTTTCATGATTTTTGCATATCTTATATTTTAAACAATTATCGGCTTGTTAAAAATAAAATTAAATTTTCCAGTCATGATTAGGCTTCTGCGCAACTTTTTCGCACATACAAACATCGTGTGATCCCCACTCTCAGACCCCTTGCTCCACAGGACAGCTGAGATCTCAGTCATTTGACAATATTGAAGTACTTACAACTTACTTCCTTACTTAGTTACTTACTAGCATTTACCCGCGGCTCCGCCCGCGTAAATGTTTTTATCTGGGGTAAAAGTTGCATAAGTTCTAATTCAGGTCATGGTCTACCTGTATGCCAAATTTTACTCAAATCAGAATGGATTTGAGTAAGCCATAATTGATCTACAAACATCTAAAATTCAACACCTCCTCTCCTTTCGCGAGTTGAATTTTACAAATATATGAAACACGTGCACTCAATTTTACAGCCGTTTTTCTTTTAATAGAAAGTTCCCCCATTTCACCCCTTTAAATTCAAAATTTTCAAAAACCCTTTCTTAGCAGGCACCTTACATTACACAAACTACCATCTGACGAAATTTCATGATCAAAGCTTTAGTCGTTTTGAGGTTTCGTGTTAATCAATCAGTGAGTGGTATTTCGCTTTACATTTAGATTACTACTCCGCTCCCATGAGTCGTAGCGTGATGATATAAAGTTATAAGCCATTGTCTCCACAAAAAAAAATTACGGTGTAAATATGACCTCAATCGGTCAAGTTATTCAAAAGTTAAAATAAATACTTTCATACTAAGTTCAAATTTTGTAAGTGGATTTTTCCAAAAATGTGACTCTCATATTTCATTATTTTTAATAAACAATATTTGCGCTCAATTTCACAGTCGTATTCCCTACCATAAAAAAGTTGCATACAACGTACAAACCCCTCTTTTACCCCCCTAGAATGTAAATTTCCAAAAATCCGTTCTTAGCTGACGTCTACATTGCACAAACTATCATCTGACCAAATTTCATGATCCCATCTTCAGTAGTTTTTGAGAAATCGTGATTAATCAGTGAGTGAGTCGTATTTCGCTTTTATATATATAGATTATGTTTCTCGTTTTTTGATTTTTGTAATTAAAAAAAAAAAACAGAGCAAATGTTACAAAATCATTGATAGTTTCATGAATTGTGTGCATAAATACACCCAAAATCATTTTCATATCTAGGGCAACAAAACCACTGTAGACCAGTGTCTTCATTCATTGACATTAGGGATTGTCGTCTTTTTAACCGGCTTCAAAAAGAAGGTTCTCAACTTGTTTTTATTTTTTTAGTAGCTTGAACAACGAAACGAGCAAGTCGCTCGCCTGATGACGAGCACGCCACGCCTGCTCATAAACAGAAGCAACACTACACAGAAGTTTTGGGCACTGCATTACCAACTGCGTTCCACACCCAGAGTCGTCTAGACGTAAGTTCTCTGGTTTCAAATCCGAGACAAATGTTTGATCCACAATCATTTATTTCGGGTCAGGGTGTTGTGTGACCGCAAGGTAGTTTCTGATATCCTCCATACAGGCTATGCTAGTATGGGGCCATGACAATGTGTGCGACTGTGGGACTGTATTTACTCAAAATGTTGAATTTTACACATACATAATACGCCTGTAATCACAGAAAAGGTAGGCAGAGGTGTAGGTGGGTGTAGTAACCCACATTTCGCCGAGTGTATCTCCGTCCCATGATGTGATGGGGGGCAAGCCCATCGGCATACCAGGCACAATGCCAGACTCCGGGCTGATACTGAGCATTTAACAACAGCAAAACTTTTACCCGACCTGGGGATCGAACCAGAGACCTCAACACAGCTTCAGTTGTAACGCGTATGTATTACAACAGCGCCACAGAGGCAGTGTTGAATTTTACCATGTACTATTGGATTGCAGAGGTCGTTCGCCTCAATTGGCAACTTCGCATTGACTTTTTGCATAATACACCATTTTGTCTTGTCTTTATCAGTCCAGCTATCCGTAATGCATGCGTCATAAATTCTTTTGTTATTAAACTATTGTATGGGAATTAATTGACTTGTAATAAAAACGTGAGAAATATACTCTTTGAAACAGTCATCCATTGTTTATCAAATTGTATGTCTTAAAACAGTACATTGTTATTACGGTAATGGTAAAGATAATTACTATGTCATACTTTATCTCTAATTTACTTGGCTGATATGGATTTTGCTTTTAATATTTTCAAATTTAGTGTGTTTTGTCATGAAAATACTAAACTCGCCTCAACGTACTAGGAACCATGAGTTCTCAAAATCTAAGCCAGGCAAACAATTTTTGTGTTTCGAATATACGATTGGAAAAAATCGAGTTTCCTGGGATTGTAATTTGTGCCCAGTATGGCGATAGGCTCGTTCCCTATCACATGATGGGATAAATAAGCTCAGTGAATCATGAATTCACTAGTTGCACCACCACCTACTCCTTCGGGGATACAGGCGTGGTCTTATACGCTAGCTTCAAACCATGTTTCGTCATGAAAATCAATTATGCAAACTAATATATTTACTTCGTTTAATATTTGCGACATAGATTGGCCTAACACTGACCTGTTAGACAAATGCTAATGCCAGTAACCAATAAATGCCAATAATGAGTTGCAAAAGCGTTCCCATTATCGATCCCATTTAGAAATTATGCATCATAGTCAATTATACCAGAATATACAGTTCGATGCAAAATAAACAAAGTACTGAAACCAGAAAACAATCAGATAATTCTGTCACACCGCACCGCCTTATCTTATGGCATTCGACCTAGAAAGTTCGTATTAACAACATTTCTAAATACATTGACCATACAGGGTGTTGTCAGTTGAAGAAATTTTCGTGATAAACCCTTGTAATTGCAGAGGCCCGATGTTTGTTTATGGCGAGTTCGCTCTCTAGTGCGTTTGACGTACAAATGACCTTTATGGACGCTTAGGTTTGTAGAAATTTAACGTTTAACGATGGTAGGTTGGGAAAGTAAGTAGCAGTGGCATAAGATATCGGAATAGACATATTGACATACTACACGGATGGATGAATGCTGTAAAGTCTAAGTCTAATCGCCATTTTTGTTCTAGAAGTTTGATCAAATATCTACCCAGTTTTTGAATAATTATTTCTTTAGCAACCTGTCAATTACACCAAATTGAAAGAAGTCTCATCACTTTGCTAATTATTACAACCGTACTTCACCAGGGTCACCACGTGAACGTTCCAAGCTCGACTGAGTTCCTTTTCTAGACGAGCGGTTCCTAAACCTTTTAAGACCCTTGAATTTGAAACTTATTATTGTGTAATTGTTTAATATTAAGTACGTCTTAATCAATCACATTTGACTATCAGCATTATATTTACACTGCACTGTATTTAACACCAAGTTCAGTGTAGTCATTTTGCCGTACCAGGATAAAAAATAACCATTCGGGTTCCGCGGAACCCACTTTAGGAATCGCTAGTCTAGACATCTGTTCCACAGTCCGTTGCTTTCGAACATTATTCCAATCACTGCCCAGATTACTTCGAAATCTCATTCGACATTTAAAATCCACCAACCGCATCAACACCCAACTGGTCCCCAACCCCATTTCCCACAGAAACGGGATCTAAACACGTCGAACGCTAATCCCGTATTACCAACTTATCTCGCAATCTCGCCAATGTGGTGACACATTGTACGGGCCGGAACGAAAGCCGAGACGAATCCGTCACAATGGGGCGGGAATCGGTTCTGTTCTTATGGGTGGAGATCGTGATTCACAATTTGATAGACTCTAAATATAAACATCTTTAGATTTTTTATCAGTCTTTGTATTTATCGATATATTGTTTAGTTATCTTTTTTATGAAAGAGAGGGCAATTAAGTAAGATGGTTACCTGATGGTAAGTGATCAACGTCGTCCAGTACACCGTCAATTTTAACTGAACTATCTCAGTCAGTGCTTCCAGATCGCTAAAGCAAAATTACAGTGTTTCCAGCTTTAAAATACAGTAGATTCCGAAAAAATACAGTAGGATTCTAAATTGTAATACATTGATATTAAAGTTGGAAGTATTCGGTTAGATATTGAAAGAAAACAATAATTATTTTATTTTGAATGAGGCCAAGGAGGTATGCAAGGATCGTAGCAAGTGGAAATCCGTTGTCTCTGCCTATGGGAAACAGGCGTGACTCTATGTATGTATTACATTATTGCCTTGTTTATTTTAAAATAATGTTTTCTTCATGTCGTTCATAATTTTTTATTGGTCATCCTCGATAACAGCTAGCATGTTTCCTATATTGGTATTTGTGATCAAACAGTCCCGTTATTTCGTTTTAATATTATTTATTTCGCTGAACTTGCGTTCACACTCAGCGTTCGAGTGAGGCAAAGATAGTACCTACTTGTAACATAAATTGAGGTAAATTAAAAGATAGAATTGATTGTCTTCATTTCGATTCTCCGATCCTCGAAGAAAGATGTAAGTGTCATTTGTTCCTTTAAAAGGCAGAGACAACCAGTTTTTGTTAGTAATTCATCGGGAGTTTCCCTCCCAGCAAGTATGTTACCTACGTATTTACGCATTGATTTGGATTTCTAAATAAGAAATTTATTACAGTAGATCCCTACACTGTATTTTTTCATTACAGTAAACAGTGAATAATTCAAAATTACAGTAAATCTACTGTAATTACAGTGAGTCTGGAAGCACTGATCTCAGTTTCCTTGCTTAGGTTTTTGGATGTAATTTTTTCCGATTTATGTGGGTTGAGATGTATGCAGTGGCATACCTTACAAGTGGCATGACGAGTTACGATTCGATCAAATAAATTGGATGCAGTCATACTTGATTAATTTTAATACAAGATACCTTATATTATAAACATTGGTGAATTAAAATTAATTTTAATACAAAATACCTTATATTATAAACATTGGTGAATTAAAGTTTTATGTGTGACTGTTGGGTGTATTTATCTTATCTATAATTACCATTGTGGTTAACGATGCCTACTTTTTAACTGACTCGTAAAAGGGGAGATTACCGTGATTTTGGTTTTGAAGTCTGTCTTTGAAGTTATTACTTATTTTAAACGCACCATAAAAAATTGAAGCATGCGCGCAGTTTTAGATGCACCTCTACCTACTCCTTCGGGTATATAGGGGTGAGCTTATATAAATATTATACATGTAGTTTCATTATACAGTACTTCTCAACACAAATGTGTTTGTTGTAATCAGCCAGACAGTCCCTACGTCTTCCAAAGGAAAGGATTTATAAACGTGCTCGAGTGCCGACGGCTGGTGTAGGTTAGTCGGACAACTGGGCCGGATCCAGTCAAACATTTCCACCGAGAGGGGGTCATAAGGAGAAACTCATTTATATTTATTTTCATTTACGACTTAGGAACCTTCAAGAAAAGAGCCTACTCTTTCCTCAAAGGCCGGCAACGCACCGACAAATCCCCTGGTATTGACGGTGCCCACGGGCGGCGGTGATCACTTACCATCAGGTGACCCGCTTGCTCCGTTTGCTCTTTCATAAAAAAATAAAAAAGCGAGAGAGTTTCTCGCATAACAAATGCGAAAATGTAATAGAAAACTTTAAATTGCGAGGCCGCATTATGCTATTCTCAGTTCCACTTGTTCACACTGAAGCCAATTAAAATGAAACAGATTGAAACAACAATTGCATGATACGGCCACAGAAAAGAAGGTTTTCTGTTCACTCTCGCCTTTGTCGTATGAGAAACTCTTTTCGTCTAAATCAGAATGCGTCATTTGAAAGCATGAGACCATCAATACATAGTATAAAACAACGTCGCTATCTGTGTCAGTTTGTCCGCTTATTTCTCCCAAACTATGCCACGGATTTAGATGCCGCTTTCACTTGAATTTTGCTAATATTTGCGTAAAAACGCGTAATCATAGACGCAGATCAAAGCCTTAGGTATCGCTCTTTTATAAACTAAAAATATGTAAACCCATCAACCTAATTAAAAAATAACATGAACTGCAATATTACACAAAGTTAATTCAGTTTTGCACTTTCTTGGCTACAGAGGGGGTCAAGACCACATCACTTCTCTGAATCCGTCCATCTTATTCACTAGAATTTCAACCTTGCTAAACATAGCAAAAAAGCGGTTCTTCTAAAAACGTTTCTATGAAGATAAAGTATCCAGTTATTATACCTCTCGCAGAAATAAAATAAACGCATATAATCTACAGATGTTCGCCTGTCATTGAGCGTAAATGTTTGTGAAGAGACAACATTGAGATAAAAATACAATATCGATAACGTTTGTCCTACATTTATTTGTATTTGTACAGTCATATTAATGTCTTGTGCGCTTTATTTATTCTATAAATACATAGCGTATTTGAAAGGAAAGTAACCAGAGGAATCTCACAAACCAATATGACTTAACATAGTTGTTTCAAGTTCTATATCCGATTAAATTTCTCGTCAAACTTTATCGCCGATACGAAGTTAGTCACTTCATTTACCATCTACAACTCCCATCAGCTTTTAGTCTCTTAAAAACAATAAATGCTACACCGCTCGTGACTGACTGTAGACCGGCCATAAAGATTGATTAGACCTCTACCCCTTACGGCCGTTCCCTATATTATATCTATCGATAGATTTGCTTACTATGAATAGTATTTTGACAGATCTTCCATACAAAATGTATCAAAATATGACTGCCAATAAGCAAATCTATCGATAGACAGAATATTGCGAACGGCCATTAGAGGTCTTGCTGTATCTCCTATCATATCCGGTGGCTCAAATCCCTTAATACTCTTCTTTCTTAATTATCTCCTTCCTTTAGGGTCGGCAACGAGTCCATTAATTTTCTTGTATTTTGGGCGTGCATGGACAATACAGATCACTAACCATCAGATGATCCACTTCCTCGTTCTCCGGCTAATGATATTAAAAATAATCCGGCCTATATGGGAATGTTGTCTCAAACATGTCTTCTCTACTGTTACAAATAAATACATAAATGAAAGTGAAGAAGCAGAGCGATTGTGTATTCATTATTTGAACATAAAATTGTTTAAATAAAAATAGGAACTCACCAAGACGATCACGGTGTTTCTGGAATATCACCTGAAAAGGAACAAGATTTTTTAATGATGTGGACGATAGAAGAGTTTTGCCATAGTAGAGGTTGGAAGTATCGGAACCAAGCAAAGCTGTAGCATAGTATACTTTTTCTATCCTGGCACGGCAGTAACCTTGTAAATATTTGTGCCTGAGGTTAATGCCTCCTTAGTTCATTATTTGACAACCTAGTGCGTATATAGAGTTTTTACAGTGTGGATTTATTGGTACTCATAGCCGTCCAAAGTATATGTAGGAGGAGATGCCAACACTGATTGCCTCGGTGGCGCAGTGACTGCCTCAGTGGCGCAGTGACTTCCTCGGTGGCGCAGTTGTAATGCGTACGCGTTACTATTGAGGCCAACACTGAAGTCTCGGGTTCGATCCCCGGGTCGGGTAAAGTGGTATTGGGTTTTTCTATTCCGAAATGCTCAGTATCAGACCGGAGTCTGGAATTTGTGCCCGGTATGGCGAGAGGCTCGCCCCCTATCACATAAGGGACGGAGATACGCTCGGCGAAATGTAGGTGTACTGGTTACACCTCTGCCTACCCCTTCGGGGAGTACAGGCGTGCGTGCGTAGGTATTTATGAGATGCCAACAGAACATTTCGAGAGGGTCTTTGCAGTTCTGCATCAAAGATCCTATCTATCGTAGGTCGGCAGAATTATGCCGGCCTGCCAAATTTAATAGTAGCTGAAGTCAGTTTTATCTGCGCGATAGTATCTACCTCTAGTACTTTAACGAAGCCTATTGCTAATATTTGCTAACCAGATTTAAGGAGAGCAAAGCTTTTTGCCAGCTTCTAAGATAAATTAAGTCAATGTTTAATAAACACATCTTAAAGAAATAACTATTTTCATTTCCTACGCTTCCTTAGCCGAAAAAATAAATACTCTTTATAAAATAATCCCAATAATATGCCTGGCGAACACAGCCTGCCAGTCCTGGAATGCCGGCGGCCAGGCACAGCGGCACGGCGGCCCGGTGGCCTATTTACACCAGACGTGAACGGAAATGACAGCCTGCCGGCTCTTCCGAAGTGTGGACTGCATTCACACCGCTGTAACACTATGTGACGGAAATTAAACTTAACTTTGTTGGGGTGTATTGTGTTAATATTATGAACTGCACGCAACCTGACGTAACGTGTAGAAAACCTATATTTACTTTGGAAATCAGTCACAGGACTAAAACAGAGGAAATCTGTTTCGTCTTTACTTTATAGCTTGAGTACATACACGTTCTCTTAAAAAACTGCTGGTGGATTTATGTACCCGACTGGATAGAGACCACATGGTTAAAAAAACCCGCCATGGTAGCGCGTCCAGGCGGGTTGCGTTCCGGGCTCAGCCAGGGTATATCCAGTAACTTCAGCATGGCATAATTCTGCCGACCATCGAGGGACGCAGTGTCTCTTGACGGTGGACATTATATTTGGGCTGCATTGTACTTAAATTCCAGTGTATGCCGTACCAGGAAAAAAGGTGTTTTATATGTTGAAAATGTATTATGCCTATTGAGTAATAGGTATTTTATCACCCGATTTTTTCACCTAAGTCCATTAGACTGCCTCGGTGGCGCAGTTGTAATGCGTGTGCGTTGCGACAGAGGCTGATGCTGGGGTCTCGGGTTCGATCCTCGGGTCGGGTAAAAGTGATATTGGGGTTTTTATTTCGGAAAAGCTCAGTATCAACCCGGAGTGTGGAGTTTGTGCCTGGTATGGCGATGGGTTCGCCCCCTATCACATCATGGGACGGAGATACGCTCGGCGAAATGTGGGTGTGCTGGTTACACCTCTGCCTACCCCTTCGGGGATTACAGGCGTGAGTGCGTATGTATGTATGTCCATTATAGATGGAAGTTAGCATGCTCCGTGTATCCTTTTTTATAGCATAGGTCGGTAAACGAGCAAGTGGGTCACATCAGGTGATCTATACAATACTAGAAGAATAATGGACGCGTTGCCGACCTTTAAGGAAAGGGATAATTAAGGGATTTGGAAGAGAAAGGGGATTTACGAAACGCAGCAGCAAGCCGATACTTTATGTCGGTTTTCTGTGAGACAATGGTAACGACCCGGTCGAGCAGGCACATTCATGCTGTAGACAAAACTATCTATAGCGTGGCTCTACCACTCAGTATCAATTGCTATCCTACTAATTCCTTCTATCTTACATTATCCTACTATTGTACTTAATCCTACTAAAATTACAAATGTAAAAAAGATTTCATATTTTGAGTTAATGAATATGGCTGTTTGTTAAAAAAAATTGTCAATCACGTCTTATTACGACTAACATGAAATTTAACATACAGGTAGAACATTACCAACATTAGGACATAGACTACTTTTTATCTCGGAGAGACATTCACGTACAGGGACCCTCTAGCAAAAGCATCATAAAATGGGGCTTTTTACAAAGCTGTTGGGTGCAATTCGGTACATGGAGCGACATCTATCGACCTAATATTAAACTAATTTTTGACCTGACGAAATAAAAGAATTTTTGTGATAGTTTACCCGGAATTATAAATTACAAAATACATACTTATTGTATACAAATGAAATGCCTAAAATTTAATTACATTTCATCACAGAAAATTACTTACATTTTATTATATAAAATAGAAATAATAGAATTAGGCTCATTAAATAATTCACGTTTGTGTAGACTGAAGCAAATTATATTAATTATTACAGGTAATGCGCCTCGTGTCCTGTGTGAATAGCGGGAGGCGCCAGTGGCGCCGCCGTTTCCTGTGCCGGTTGCCGGCTATATGGGACAAATAATTTCAGCAGGTTACTCGCCCGATGGTAAGCGCCAAGCTTGAAACCGGAACAAATAGTGCTTCCGCACTACTACTCGGTGGCAGAAATAGACAAAGCGATGGTAGCAATACAGACGGCGCCCCCCCCCCCCTTTCGTCAATGTTTATCCTTCGTCTCGACAGTCTATACCACTCCCCACTGCCTGGTATATTGTTTAAAATATTGTCTAGTATTCTTATTCTTCCACCTGCCCTTATACCACTCCCAGTGGGGTCGGCGCAACATTTACTAACACATGTTACAGAAAGATTTGGCATGTAGTTTTTACGACCGGCTTCCCACCTGACGTCAACCCCACTGGGGATAAAACCACCCAGACCCGAAATAAATATTTGTGGATCACACACACATTTGTCTCAGTGCGAGAATCGAATTCGCGGCCTCCCACTTTACAGCCGGCTACTAGCCCACTGCACCACGGAGGCTGTCGATATTGTCTAGTATAAAAAAAAAAAAATATGTATACTGTTGGTGTTGTTAAGTAATTGAATAGAGATATACAAAATTTACGATTTAATACCGTACATAGGATATTAAAAAATAATAACATCCCTCTCAACACCACAAGAATCAAAGTAGTTAGTAAACTATTAAGAAAATATACTAATGAGTCAAGTAATAAAAAAAACCATGAATACTAGTACATACAGAACTGTTATAGACTGCTATTTACATATACATTACATACAAACATACTCATCAATCATGTATCACTTGTGAAGCTAATATTTATTCAATAAGTAAAAATGTTGGTCATCAGTCTTATAAAGTAAACAAAATTGTTTATTATTTTACAATCAATTTAAACTTAGCAAAAAAAAACCATAATAATATATACAAGATAGTATCAAGTCAATGATCTGTGCTGTAGGGCAAGTTATAAGTATAACAAAGCATACATTTTGTACCATCATTAAAATGTGATCAATGTGGGCATCTTCAAACATTGGTAGAATGATGCTTGGCAAGATGTAGATGGAAAGTTACATTGTGTTTATGTAGGAGTAGGTTGCCCTACTCCTTTAATAACTACTTTAATAATAAATATATATATATGACTTTTTTAAGTTGTTTCTGTGTCTACTAACACTATGGACTTTTGTCTGTAATAACAAGTCTTATTATTTATTGTGATCCATCCACAATCCATCAATTTTATTAACATATAAATTAACACTATTTTTAATACCTAATAGACATTTCTTATGGTATATATCATTAGTTCCCAAGATGGTCCATGGGAGACTCAACGAGGGTCCATAGTTAGATCTAATCTTCACATTTTTTGCCGAGTTTTGGGAATATGGTAGAAATGTAGCTGCAGGGAGCCCACCAGAACCAGCTAAATATTGAAAGTGGTATATGTGAAAAGAGCTTGGGAACCTCTGGTATATATGTTGGATATGTTTTATATTTAAACATATCTTATTATTTTTGGTAAGTACAATTTAATCAGAAGTGGTAAACTGGCAGGTAATTAAACTAGTACATAACTTATAGCATTCAATCTATTATATAAAATCTTAATGCTATCACATAAAGAAGACATTTGTTTCAGTAACAAATTTAAGCATTAAAGTGATATCAAGTTTGGAAACATGGTTAGTTAGTGACAGTTAGTTATTTTCATGATAAATAAATACATGTTTTATAATTACTATTCTGATAAAATATTGTTTTTTATTTAATATAGGTGATATCTTAATCCACATAACTGATGCAGTTGAGCTGGATGATGCTGATCCAATAATTTACTGATATTATTTTTATATTTTTGTAACACCTCTCATTCAGGCCGATGAGGCCGAGGCCGATGACCAGTAGTGGGATATGTGTAAAACAGGGCTAGAGTATTATTATTGTTTTGGCATAAAAATATTTTCTCACTGAGTATATTCTCAACCATTAAATTAATTGTTAACTTAAAAAGTAACTAATAGATTTAGATAAATTGAATGTTACACATATAGATTGGTTGACATGCATATTAATTGGATTACTAGGTATAATGGTGCAAATTATTACATAAATTGATAATTTCGAACTCTCGAGATCTAAAATTCTTTGTAGTATCAAAAAGGCCTTAGATTTTATATTCATACAAGCTATCAATCACACGGATGTTTAAATGAATGATGCTAAATACTGAGTTTATGATTTGACTTTAACATAAATTTATAAGAATGCTATCGCAGGTGCTGTCGTATCACATGTTTGTTGGCTGATAACTAAATAGGTTTGTAGCTACCGAACATTTTGTGCGACACATAGTATATGATACATAATCACGCTACTGACTACTACACGATTTACTGTGTCGCACGCGTCATTATACCAGTAATTTAGTAATGAATAATTGACGTTAATTTAACATCACTCCGCTATGAGGCTGCGACAAACCGGTATAAAAGTATAAACTTCTGAACAAAATAAACTTACTTCAAATACTTATTTAGCATGGTATATACGTAGATATTACAATATCAAATATTACAGAACGTAAAATTCGTGTAATGTAAACCGTAAAAGCTGTTTTTAATTAGAAAACACTTAGATACATTATCAGTAGGTGACAGTCCGATAACTAATGTATTGTTACAAAAAATGATAATTCTATAGTACTCACCGTTTATAATACCTTTAAAACTGCACTGTTTGTGTGATTATAATTTGTAAATATTAGTTACAATTGATTAAAACAACAACAAAATGTTTATCACGGAATTACTGACACCCTACGAAGCATAGACCACGACGTAATTTTTTAAATCTCGTAAAACTAGGTCAAAAGTCGTGCATAGTCCTTTATTTTTCATCTATGATCCATATTGTTTTTTTTTTTCATTTTATGAACTTTTAAAATCATGTTCTTAAATATTTTAGGCACGTAGTTTTGTATTTTTATTCAATGCATCTTATAACATAGCTTTATATCCCCTTGGCGGGCGATCGATTTAACGGAAAAAGTATTTAGGACGGGCTCAAAGAACAAGGATACAGAGCCGTAATATAAAATATAAGAAAAAGACATTTAGTTTGTGGCAATAAACGTCAAACCAGTGTGACCAAATCTAGTATTGTAATACTTTTTTAGTATATTTTATGACATTTATACATATGTATTTTTCTATGTTTATTAATTATTACAGTCGATAATTTGTTTTTCATATATTTTGCAAAAAAAACTTATATCGTAAGCGATCGTTCTCAGGATTACTGATCTTCAGGCTATTTCCTATCATTTTCTGTTAATCATACTTCGTAGCTATATGTCATAAAAGGCAGCCCTTTGAAACATTACAATACAATCTTATTATATTTACCTAATGAATGTAATGAATAATTCACTAGGTGGTTGGCCCCTCTATGCGAGAGGCCGTCCGGGTAGGTACCATCGCTTTTTCTATTTCTGCCGCCAAGCAGCAGTGTCTAAACATTGTTGTGTTCCGGTGTGAAGGACATTGGAGCCAGTGAAATTACTAGGCATTATCAAACTTAAGATCTTTTGTCTCAGGGTGACGAGCGCAGTTCAGTGTCATGCAGTGTTGATTCTGTTTATGGGCTGGCCAGCCCCGCATTTTGCAAACCGGGCGCCCGGGCGGCAGTTTCAGTGGGCGACAAAATCATAAAACTATACGATTGAAAATAAAAAACTTGCTCCACAAAGCGCCTAGCATACGGAAGCCTGGTTGGCTCATCGCCGACTTGTAAGGAAAAGGCGCCACACAGGCCAACACAATAAATGAAATGTACAAAATTATTTAAGGGTTCTTATTGTCCCATTCTCTAAAAATGCCAACCATGATATATTAGTGAGTTTTTTTTAAGTAATTTATTTCAAACACTGCAGAGAGGGGCGCCATTTTCAAGTTTCTGCCTCAGTTTGCAAAAATCGTAGATCCGGGGCTGGCGTGACGCTTACCATCAGGTAAATGACCTGCTCTATAAAAGCTAATAATAAAAAAAAGAAAGATTGTATTTTAAATCTCTGTAATAATAAAACAGAACGTTGATGGTGTTTAAATAAGCGATATATCATATAACAAACATAAGCTCACGCCTATATCTCTGAAAGGCTAGACAGAGGTGCAATTAGTACCCATGATCCGCCGAGCTTATTTCTCTTCCATAATGTGATAGTGAGTGATCTTATCGCCATATCGGCGACGACGTTAAAATATGTTTTAACATGTTGTCCATCCAAACTTGGTATTATTTCGAAGTGACTTTGGTATTCTAGTAAAATTTTGTTTGGTCACACTGCGTCAAATGTCAGATCAATCGATCAAAATCAGTTGTTGAATGTGCATGTATCGTGAAGTTCATTTTAGAGAAATATCTGCGTCCTAGATAACGTCGTTAGCGTAGTCGCGGAATAATATTCAGATGGCGTATGTCTTCTGTCTTTAAAGTTGATTACACAGAGTGGTTACAGTGCAGTAATCTAGTACAGTGTATACAATATGAGTGAGCCCAATCCGTTCGAAGGGCAGGCAGGCCCACAATTATCCAACGTGGGTGTAGCGCCTAACATCGGGCAAACTGCATTTAGGAACGCAATGCCGAGCAGTTCGACTGCCATGCCTCCAATGCCCCCTCCATTGCCCCCAAGACCCGATATGTCGGTGCAAAATTTCGGTGGTATGAATCAAGGATATGGGTATGGAATGGGATCTTATGGGATGGGAGGGTACGGCGGGTACGGATTCAATAATCTCGGGGGTGGATATGGAATGGGCGGGGTAGGTATGGGAGGAATGGCGCCCTACGGTGCATACAATCGATTTGGAGGCAATATGTACATGGGAGATTTGGAAAGCAGGTATGTGTTAAATAACATAAGTTTTAAGAGTTGATAGTGAGATGACATGACATAAACAACTTATTACAGATAGGACAGCCTCCGTGACGCAGTGTCCGGCTGCGAAGCGAAAGGCCGTGGGTTCGATTCCCGCACTGAGACAAATGTTTATGTGATCCACAAATTTTTTTTTTTAGTCTGGATGTTGTGAGACCGCAAGTCCCTCATAGTTCCTGTTACCAACAATACAGGTTAACCTAGTGTGGGGTCAGGATTATGTGTGTGACTGTTGGGTGTATTTATCGATAATAGATGAATGTATGGAATTTTCCCTTGTTTTTGTACTATCTTTCAAAAGACATAAGTTTTTTTGTTTGTTTCCGAGCAAACATTAATTTATTTTGAAACACTAAAGTTTTGAGTACAGCAGTGTTTTACACTATAACTCACTAGTGGATCCAGGGTGGGGGGGCTCTAAGGGGCTCAAAAAAAAGCATTTGGGTCCACTGACAAATCTCAAATTAATCTTGATAATATTATCCTACTTTCTTAGTACTACCTACAATATAATTTTCATCGCTTATCCTTACTTATTCCATTTAAGTAGGTATAGCATATTCCGTTTTTTTTTAAATTCTAATTTTGCGACAATTGCCCGGTGTGGCGATAGGCTCGCCCCCTAACACATCATGAGACCGAGATATGCTCGGCGAAATGTGAGTACTAGTAACATCTCTGCCTACCTCTTCGGAGATGACAGGCGTGAGAGTGTATGTATGTATGTATGTATGTAATTTCAAAATATAAAATTTTAGGTATTTGACAGTCTGGTGCAGTCAGTAAGTAGAAACAGGTTGCAGGTTTAATCACCACACATACAAATGTGTGATCCATGAATATTTGCTTTGGGTCTGTGTTGTGGAACCATAAGATTCACATAGTTGAAAAAACTCCCTATAAAATCAATAAAGAGAAAAATAAAAAAGATAAAGCTGCATAGAAAGAAATAACCCAATTTCTTTATTTCATAGACAACAAAAACTTTGCATTGTGTTATCAAAAAAACACTTTCATAACAATGTTTATCTGTGATCAGAACAATTCTGGTATATTAAGATAAATGCTATCATTGTAGCCTGTAATGTCAGCGCCCATATCTCTTATCACTTAGTGAATATATGCTTTAAAAATATACATACTTGGAAACATAATTGAATCTAATTATCCGAATTTTGATTAGCTGCCGGCCGGGGGCTGAATTGATAAGTTATCTATAAACTGGGATAATAATGGACAATGTGAGAACCAAAGTGGCATAACTACAAATTACAGTCCAGAAAAGTGGAATCTTCAAAATATGGACCACATATTTTTGCTAATAACTTTGATGCAGAGACAAGCAGTTTGCTTGCCTGATGGTAAAATCACACCTGCTCATAAAGAATGAAGTACTGCACTTCTCATCCCGAGACATAGGATGTTAAGTCTCATGATGTTCAGTAATTTCAATGGCTTCAATGTCCTTCAAACTGGAACACACGTGCTTGCACTTGCTTGATGGCAGAAATTGACAAAGAGGCGGTACCTACCCAGACGACTTCTGTGTTTGTGAGGCCTCTCCACATCTCAACGTAACATCCGCTTTCAACGCCGATCATCCGTCGAATTACGTGGTTACTGGGTACGGTAACGGAGTTGCTGCTATAGTTACCGACCCCGGATTACCGGCGCATCTACATATCCATTTCCTGATTTCAGGCTATACATAGGTATACCAAACCAAAAGTAAGGGGCATATTTGATCTTGTTCCTAGATTTAGTCTCTGCGCGGCGCTACAGTTGCGCTCTCTCTCTATGTCTCCCTTCACCATTTAGTCACTGCAAACAATATAACCCGGTTTCTGAAAGGCTGATCAAATCAAAATTCATCTAACAGAACTTTGATTTCGACACCGCTGTAGAAGTATATGAACAAGAATTATATAAACAATTATCTGCAAATGCAGATAATGGAAATCTACGAGTATCATCTACACTTCTACACTAATATTATAAAGAGGAAAGATTTTTTGTATTTTTGTATGTAACGAATAAACTTAAAACTACTGGACCGATTTCAAATTCTTTTGCCGTTAGAAAGCTACATTATCACTGAGTAACATAAGCTACTTTTTATCCCGGAAAAGGCCCTTCACGCGGGCGGAGCCGCGGGCAAAGCCTAGTACTTAATAAATTTAAAGATAAGAATCATAGTTTTTAAAGTTCAAAGTCAAGTCCTTAATCAAACCACAAGAAAATATTAGCATGTTTTTAAGACGTCGTCTAATTCCGACGTAGCCGGGCAAGGCCATTATTTTGTCACTTAAGAATTGTATGTAAAATGTTCGGTCAAATATGAACATTGTGAGCCTTTTGTTTCGTTTACCTTGGCCGATCTGAAGTGAAATAAGGTGGTAGGTCCCTCGTATGCTGTCTGGATTGGTACCACCGCTTTTCTATGCTTGTAACAGTGTGTAAACATTGTTATTTTGCGGTATGAAGGACCCCGTGACCCGTTACCGTGGTAGAATTCTACAAAAGTCCCGTGGTAAAGCGGGAATAAACACGGCATGTACACAAAAAGAATATATATACATAATGAATTGAGAATCACCCCCGTGTTATATTTAAATAAATAAAGTAAGATTTGCATCGAAATAACGTTTTAAATTTAGTGATTTCTTATGTTTACGCGAATATTACACATTGAAATAAAACTAGTTTATACTGATTTTATCGCCATTTAATTTTATTTCAGTCCAGACGTTTCGAAAGCTTTTCAGCCTTCGTGGTCACAGGAGAGACTGAGGTGTAAGTCGTATCGAAAAGTTAATGTTACATTACCTTCATTTTAAAATGATACATATTTTTTTATTATTAAAAGCAACCGCGATAAAATCCGAATAAACTAGTTTTATTTCAATGTTTTAAATCTAGTCGAGATGCATTTTCAATAAACACTAGCGGTCCGGTCCGTACCCACCCTCCACACTCTCTCATAGGGTCGATAAAGGGCGGTAAGGGGAGGCAGTCTATTATGATACTCATACAGCATCGATCCATGTACAATTTAATAATCCTGTTTCTACATAAACTCACTTTGTGTATTTTTTATAAACTAACCCAGACAAGGATTAAATTAGTTTGATTACCTTTTAGTTTCATTTTACTTTATTTTTGTAAGACTAGGGGCTTTGCCCATGTTTTTCCACAAAACATAAAATTAAAAAAAACTTATACTCCGATGAATATGAGACATATCTTACTTTCTTCCCCACATTATTCTGCATCGATTGGTATCGGTCTCAACCCCATACCCCCAGCAGTTTCGGAGGAGATAGCGTGACAAGCTTTTGGCAGCGGCGGCGCCAGTTACTTTTTTTTAGAATAGAGAGAAAAACAAGAGTAGTTGTAGAGCCACGCTGTAAACAGTTTTTTCTACAGTATGACTAGGCAGGCTTGACCAGGTTGTTAGCACTGTCTTACAGAAAATCGACGTCAATTAGCAGCTTGCTGTTGCGTTTCGTTGAGTGAGATATCCAGAAGCCCATAAGCCCCTCGACTTCCCTACTTTTATTTATTCCTTTTCTTAAAGGTCGACAACGCATCCATGGTGTCGTGGGTGGTGGAGATCACTTTTTCTTTTTTTTATTAGCTTGACTGACGAGTCGTCAGGGTCAGCCAAACATACAGTAAAATACTAGGTTATGCGCTTCGGAAATCTTCGTTTCTTACGAAATGCGAATATGATATCGATATTCCGCCAAGTCATTAAAGAGAAAAATTGGTAAATAATCTAATGTAACAGGTCTGCATTGGGTCGTTATCATCACGCTTTCGTATTTCTAAAATCCTACTTCTTTCTTTCTGCCTGGCGTTATCCCGCTTTAATGCCAGGGAAATGCCTGGCCTAGGGTCCGCCTTCTATCATGATTTTACTGTGAATTAGGTATTATATGGGGCGACCCGCCGCCTGGCCCCAACGGGAACCAAATTTCTCCATTGCATCGTTCGTTACTCAGTAGAGTGTACCACGTGCAGGAGAGGTTGGCTTTGGGCATAAGATGTTGGTGGCCCACTCCTACTAAATAAATAAATAGACCCAACCTTCACCCAACAGTCACACACATAGTCCTGACCCCATACTAGGTTATCCTGTATTGTGGGTATCAGGAACTACGAAGGACTTGCGGTCCCACAACACCCAGACCAGACACAAATATTTATGAATCACACAAACATTTCTCACGGTGCGGGAATCAAACCCAGTCTCTCGCTTCGCAGCCGGCTCCTCACCCGCCACGCCACGGAGGCTGTAAAATATTATAAATGTGAAATTTTGGACGTTTGGATAATCAATAGAATATGGATGTTTGGCATACAGGTAGATGACCTGGTTTAGGATATAAAATATTGCCGAATATATATTGCCATAATTTTAATCATAGGACGGTGTTTCCGCGTACCTGTTTATCGAATCAATATTTAAAACCGGTCGGTTGCTATGCGTTAGTAACTTGCTACGGTATTTTACCGAACACTATTGATTTTAGACTGCCTCGGTAGCGCAGTTGTAATGCGTACGCAATACAACAACTTATTTTCCGACCAATGTTATAAACAAAAATAGTAAGTGTTTATGTATAAACCTAGGTACATAATAATATGTTAGTATATACATTGTTAAAAGACAGCAAAAATAACTTTATTAATAATATCTACTCATCAGTCTATTAATTTAAATTGCCTGACATAAGCAAGCACAACAAACTAAAGCCCTATGCAGAAAATTATGATTTAATTTCATAAATAGGCACGAATGACGCCCTTCAAAGAGGGTGGAGGGGTGAGGAGATATGGCGTGCACCCCTCTAGGTCCAGACATACCTATGTATGGGTATATACCCACCGTACCTACATACAAATATTTACATACGTGTTTATTGATTCTGTGCACTTCCTGTACCGAACAGAGCTGACATCTGGTTTAATATAATTTGAACGTTTATGCTGAAAATTACTCGATCTGGTTAAATTTTAATGAGGAAATGATTTTCTGTTAATTCTTTTAAGTTAGTAGAGCCACGTCGTACAACCATATTATTGAAGACAGTTTTGTCTACAGCATGAATGGGCCGGCTCGTCCGGATCGTTACCACTGTCTCACAGGAAACCGGCGTAAAATAGCAACTTGCTGCTGTATTTCGTACGGTGAGTGAGATATCCGGAGGCCCAAATCCACCTTCCCTTCCCAATCCCTTAATTATCCCTTTCCTTTAAGGTCCGCAACGCACCCATGATCCTTTTAGTATTATGGGCGTACATGGGCGGTGGAGATCACTTACCATCAGGTGACCCACTTTCTCGTTTACCGGCCTATGATATATAAAAAAAGGAAATCGAAGTAAAGTAGCAGTACTGTTGCATTTTATTTATTTAATACTTTGACTTTTGACTGCCTCGGTGGCGCAGTTGTAATGCGTACGCGTTACGATCGAGGTCGACGCTGAGGTCTCGGGTTCGATCCCCGGGTCGCGTAAAAGTGATATTGAGTTTTTCTATTACGAAATGCTCAGCATCAGCCTGGAGTCTGGAATAGTGCCCGATATGACGATAGGCTCGCCCCCTATCACATCATGGGACGGAGATACGCTCGGCAAAATGTGGGTTACACCTCTGCCTACCCCTTCGAGGATTACAGGCATGAGTGCATATGTATGTATGTATTGAATTTTTTAAAGAACCCAATCCTCATTCGTTTCCTTTAAAGTTTCAAGTTCCACCCATGATTCTACTAGTATTATGAGTTTATGGGCGGTGAAAATCACTTCACTTAAGGTTGTCAGGAAGAAATCGCTGTTTGCGATATGACCGCCCATTGTATCACCCTTACTGTATGATCCTCGTTTATCAGCTACCTACTTTATTTAATGTGCAATAAAGAACTATCTATCTATCTATCTATCTATCTATCTTTTGACAGCCTCCGTGGCGCAGCGGGCGAGGAGCCGGCTGCGAAGCGAGAGGCCGTGGGTTCGATTCCCGCACCGAGACAAATGTTTGTGTGATCCACTAATATTTGTCTCGGGTCTGGGTGTTGTGGGACCGCAAGTCCCTCGTAGTTCCTGATACCCACGATACAGGTTAACCTAGTGTGGGGTCAGGACTATGTGTGTGACTGTTGGGTGTATTTATTTATTTATCTACCCTATCTACCATCAAATGACCCACATGCTCGTTTGGCGATGTTCTGCTTTAATATTTGAAAGGGGGCAAGCAAAATAATGTATGGTTCATATTTCAGATTCGTGCAAATGGCTGAGGAGAGCTCGCGGCCCGCTTTCGACTCCATCCAGGGCGTGGTGAACGCAGTGGGTAGCGTCGCCATGATGCTTGAGAACACTTTCTTCGCCCTCACTAGCTCTTTTAGAGCTATTTTGGGTAAGCTATGCACTTTAATACTGTCATAATCATACTAATAGTATAAATGTAAGTTTGTTAGTTACGCTTTCACACGAAAACTTCTTAACGGATCATCATGAAACTTTGTACACATATTCTTGAAGGTATAAGAAGTAACATAGGATACTTTTTATGATAAAAAAAATATCTATTTGTTTGTTACGCTTTCACGCCTAAATCACTGAACCGATTTTGATGTAGAGATAAATGGGACCCTGGAGACGGTTATAGGCTAAGTTTTATTTCGGAAAAGTCTATTCACGCGGGCGGAGCCGCGAGCAAAAGCTAATAGGTTATAATATAAAAAATCATCCATTCTATCTGGAACCACGTACCTCCAGTACAGTGTGTTTTCAAAGGTCATTCTCCCACGCATTTTCAGACTCTGGTCTGTAATCTTTCAAAAAAATAAATAAAAAAATTAGGTTTACGCTCTCCAACCAGGTAGAGTGAGCCGACCGCTCCGAACGCCGAACCGGGTGGGAGGCGTCTTCGCATCACCTCAAATTTTGAGATACCCCCATACTAAACCAAATAGGTCAACCTCCGTGGCGCAGCGGGCGAGTAGCCGGCTGCGAAGCGAGAGGCCGCGGGTTCGATTCCCGCACTGAGACGAATGTTTGTGTGATCCACAAAAAATTGTTTCGGGTCTGGGTGTTGTGCGACCGTAAGTCCCTAGTAGTTTCTGATACCCACGATACAGGTTTACCTAGTGTGGGGTCAGAATTATGTGTGTGACTGTTGGGTGTATTTATTTATTTAAATATTAAGTACCCATCTCACCCCATTCTGAAATTAGCCTCCAGCTGGTACTAATGGTAGATTCACGCTGTAGTCAATTTTATCTACAGTGTCTACAGCATCAATTGGGCCCAACTGGTTATTCCATTGCCTCAAAAATCAACAAGAAATGGCATAATTTGCATTTAATACTGATTAGTGACAAAAATAAAAATCTAATATGAATGGCGTAATTTTAATTAGTTCGTTACCATTGTTTGTAAATTTATTTTTAATGCTATAAAATAAATTACATAATAGAACATGTCATAAGCTCACGCCTTTATCCCCGAAGGGGTATGCAGAGGTGCAACTACTGCTGCGCTGACGCGACGGTTCGCTTATTTCCGTTCCATGATGCGATAGGGGCAAGTTTAATGCCTAGCCTAACGGTAGCCCGGATACCCCTCCCCTTCCCAAAGTGTTACTTTCCTTTCGGCAACGCATCCATGATTCTTTTGTGGATCTTATAGTGGATGTGTATGGGTGGTGGAGATAACTTACCATCAGTTGAATCACTTGTTCGATGCAGGCCTTTTTAACAAAAAAATATGCACACCTAATCACACCGCCATATTTTTAATTAGTAAAATAACAGGACATACAAACTAATTTCTACTAGGTCTCTCTTATGAGAGTCCATCTAGATAGGCTTTGTCTACTTCAACAGCTAAGTAGCAGTGTCTAATCACTAGAGGCCAGTGAAATTATGAGATTATCGTTTTATATCTAGTCGTGACGAGCGAAGTACAGTGACGATTCTTTAAAGTTCTGAGTGGTGTTTATTATCAGGCGAACGAGCTGCTCGTCTCGTCATCAAGACGAATACCTACAAAATGTAGAAATACACATTGTATGATGTAGAAGAGATTATGTAAAACAACTATAAAATATACTGCGAATAATAGAGTCATGTAAATAAGATGAATTGTTTTAAGATTATCAAAATTGATTGTAGTCACGTCTCACGAGTTAAATTGAATGATAACTAACATGATAACAGTTTTTGTCTCCGCTTTGTTTTCAACTATAAAATAACGCCGCTTTTTTATTTTATAAACAATGGAGAAATGAATTAATACTCAATGGAAATTATGGATAAATTCAATGGTAAAAGTTGAACGAAAACATCGTGAGGAGTAGTATTCGATTAATTAGCATTCGCATTAATTTTCAGCATGCGAAGTGTCATTTAAATTGCAAAATTATGTGAAGTATGAATTCATTCGTCGCTTCGTAATTCTTGTATTAGCGCGTCGCAGCAACGGTGGCGACGTGCTATTCCCATCACACCCGCGGGAACACTAAATGATTGTGTCGTGTCATATTAGCAAATATTATTAGCATGAATGATTAGCGTGCCAAGACACGAGAATTCACATGCTAATGAAAGTAAATCGTAATAGCATTAATAGGGTAGTTTCCTATATTGAATTTTATACATTATTTTATAAGCAACAGAAAATGATACGCAAAAGAAACCCTTTTATTAAAACACAATCATAATTGGTTCAGAGATGTGCCCGCAGTTATGACTTTAAATGTTGGTATGAGGAAAAGTGGGTGCGTAGTAGGGATATCTCACTATCTCGCTTGCACGCGTGCACTATAATGAACATTTTACACAGTGACGTCAAAGGTTGCATCGTCTGTCATTTGACAATTACCCCTTCTACAGGATTTGAATAGCTTCTATCTTATTTATTTTTGGTCCGATTTATAAAATTCTTTCTGCAATAGATTTTGAGTAACATTACTTATTGATTTAAATAATAAAAAAAATCTAGTCAACTACCCTATTGTCATTACTAGTGAGGAGACTTCATGGGAATTACGAAGGTATACGAAAACTATCAACGCGCATTAGGCCAGCGTGGGGGTTGAGAGTGTAAGTGGGCAACCAACATCTTAGACTCAAAGCCAACCTCACCTGGACCACTTGCTCGTTTGCCGGCCTATGCTACAAAAACGGTGTTATCCTTTGTTAGAATTTTGTTATACCAATTTAGTAAGCATTGTATTAAATTTGTTTAAAATGTTGCTTTATTACTGCTTTACACGTTACACATGTTGTAGGTCAACCGAGGTCTTTTAATTGTTTAGATAAATACGATATAAATAACATTGTGTTTCGTGTATTTTGTGTAGTGTGTACGGAAAAACATGCAGGAGACGCAGCTATACACGTAAAAACATTACATCTAATTCTAGGCGTAGCTGAAAACTTTGGTAGACTTCGGTCGCTGTTCGGGCAATTCTGGTCCACATTCGCCGTGTTCAGGACACTCAACTGGATCGTAAGGAAACTGCTGGTGATGCTCGGTATCAGGACTGAGTGCGAGTTTAAGGTTAGTGTGTTTTACCGACAAAAATAGAAGACTGCCTCGGTGGCGCAGTTGTAATGCGTACGCGTTACGATTAAGCTAACGCTGAGGTCTCGGGTTCGATCCCCGGGTCGGGTAAAGTGGTATTGGGTTTTTCTAAATTAAAATGCTCAGTATCAGCCAGGAGTCTGGGATTTGTACCCGGTATGGCAATAGGCTCACCCCCTATCACATTATGGGACGAAGCTACGCTCGGCGAAATGTGGGTGTACTGGTTACACCTCTGCCTACCCCTTCGGGGATTACAGGCGTGAGTGCGTATGAAAAATAGAAGTACTGACAGCCTCCGTGGCGCAGCGGGCGAGTAGCCGTGGGTTCGATTCCCGCACCGAGACAAATGTTTGTGTGATCTAATAATATTTTTTTCGGGTCTTGGTGTTGTAGGGTCGCAAGTCCCTCGTAGCTCCTGATACCCACGATACAGATTTACCTAGTGTGGACTCAGGACTATGTGTGTTTATTTATATGTGTTCAGGCATGGGCTGAGGCCGTAGCTACCCACGCTGGCGCGGCCACTCCTGAAAATCGCGCTCGCGGCACCACGTGGCCCATCCTGCTGTTCTTCGGCGTGATCACCGCCGCGCCGTACATCGTGCACAAGATGCTCACCGGGTTGAACAACTCCATCAATGAGAAATGTGAGTTTGTAACTAGTAGAGAGGAATTAACGGTTCTGGACCACTATAGTTCTAGTGTAATTTGAGCTCTGTTTGTATGGTGTCAATATGTGTTGAGAGTTCATTTTAGGGTGGCATTATACGAAACGTATTGACACCATACAAACAGAGCTCAAATTACACTAGCACTATAGTGATCCAGAACCGCTAATTTCTCTCTACTGTAACTTCGTTTTAGTCCTGTTTAATTTTTGTAAATTTTAATAGCTTACGTTAATGGCTCATATACAACGTGTTACATAAATGTGTGGTCAAATTTAAACAACGTATAGTGTACGATATAAGTATTTCACAGGCCCCAATGTAGTAGAAAACCCGATTGCATTGCTAGGACATTTTTTTTATCGAATAAGTAACATGACTGTATTCGACTTGCAACTTTGGAAAACACTAAATGATAAACATTTGAGCGATTGTCTCACTCCGATTACTTACTTACTGTTACTTATTGTTGAAATAAAACTAGTTTATGAAGGCTGGAGAGTTTTCGAAACGTCAGAACTAATATAAAATTAAAACGCGATCAAATCCGTATAAACTAGTTAAGTTAGATAAAACATAAGAAATCACTATGTTACTTATTGTTATTCGCACTTGCACACTTGACTTTATTCATAGGGGTTTTTTTATATACGAGTACGTAATAGGCTCGCGTTGGGCAACTATCACGCCTGATGATAAGCGAGGATGTCGCCTAAGATAAAGCAAGCTGGCTTACCAAAAAACTATTCATTTGCGACCTGAAGACGCCCAGATTATATTTATCGGGGAACAAAGACTCCGGCAACTTGTTCCACAACTTGGCAGTCCGTATGATGAAGGTGGAGGCAAAGCGTTTGGTGCGCGTTTTGGGAACGTCTACCATAAATAGGTGGCGTTTTGCCGTGTCTCTGGTCGTCCGATGATGGAATGGGGAGGGAGGAATCGAATTATGCAGTTCCGCTGCACACTCTCCAAAATGCATCCGATAAAAAGCTGATAAACAGGCAACCTCACGCCGATGTTCAAGCCTTTGAACATGTGATCTATATTTTAAATATCTTCGAAGTACGTGCCTACGTAAGTCGACTTACGTAATTAACTCAAAGCATGTGAGAGTAAGGGCTTCAATGTCTTGACAAGAATATTTCCCGCCATCCAAAATATCAAAAAGTCAATATTTAGCGCCGAGCAATCTACACTAATATTATAAAGCTGGAGAGTTTGTTTGGTTGAACGCGCTAATCTCTGGAACTACTGGACTGATTTGAAAAAAAAAATAAGTGTTAAGTTAGGTTAGGCTATATAACATCACGTTTCATCAATGTTTTTTCAACAATTGTACATAGTACACGACCCAACATCGTGGAAAGTGCCACTGCGCGCCATCGCCGAGTACGACTTCCAAGCGACCAACCCTCAGGAGTTGAGCTTCAACGCCAACCAGATCCTGTTCCTCGCGCCACAACAGCTGCAGAGCAACCTGTGGAACGCTGGATGGCTGATGGCCTCCGCTGATATGAAGACGGCTGGCTTGATCCCCGTCAACTATATCAAGGTTTTTATTCACATCATACTAATATTATAAATGTGAATGTAAGTTTGTTTGTTACGCTTTCACGCAAAAACTACTTAACCGATCATCATGAAACTTTGTACACTTAATCTTGGAGGTATAAAAAGTAACATAGGATACTTTTTATGAAAAAAATATATCTAATTTTTTTTACGCTTTCACGCCTAAATCACTGAACCGATTTAGATGAATTTTGATGTAGAGATAGATGGGACCCTGGAGACGGTTATAGGCTACGTTTTATTTCGGAAAAGTCTATTCACGCGGGCGGAGCCGCGAGCAAAAGCTAATAGGTTATAATATAAAAAATCATCCATTCTATCTGGAACCACGGACCTACAGTACAGTGTGTTTTCAAAGGTCATTCTTCCACGCATTTTCAGACTCTGGCCTGTAATCTTTCCGCGAGCAAAAGCTAGTTTAGTTATAATTAGACAGCAACCCAGTGGGCGAGTAGCTGCCGACTGTGTAACAATAGACTGTTCACAGCCTCCGTCGCGCAGCGGGCAAGTAGTCGGCTGCGAAGCGAGAGGCCGCGGGTTTGATTCCCGCACTGAGCCAAATGGTTATGTGATCCACAAAAGTTTGTTTCTGGTCTGGTCAAGTCGAATTGCGGTTTTAAACTGAATAATATATATTAATAATAATACCAGCCCTGTTTTATATACGTCCCACTGCTGGGCACGGGCCTCCTCTACTGAATGGGAGGGGTTAGGCATTAGTCCACCACACTGACCTAATGCGGGTTGGCAGACTTCACACAGGTTCGAAATTCTTATGGAGAACTCTTCAGGTATGCAGGTTGCCTCACGATGTTTCCTTCGCCGTTAAAGCAAGCGATAATTAACAATGAATACACACGTAACTTAGAAAAGTCAGGTGAATGCTCTTGGAGTTGGTTTCGAACCTGGGACTTTCATCTCGACAGTCCGTACTCCTCGTGAGCTATCGCTGCATGCCACACTATAATCTTTATTTGTTTGAAGGTCATCAAGCCAGTGATTGTCAACGATGCCACCGGGAAGGAAGTGAGCCCTGCTGAAATGCAACGATGCTATGCACAAGGGCCCTAATATAAGGCCAAGCCCCGAAAAGTTGTGATGCAGCCATGTGGCAGACATAACCGCAACACTTCGGGGGTCTCGAAGGGACCATTCGCTCAATTTAAACGAATGTATTAAGCAACAGATGTAACATATAAATAGACAACGTAACTTCAACTGGTAAGAAAAGTCAGCGTGCAATACTTTTACTAACTACACTGACAGTGACATATTGTTATGACTTATGACAGTGACATATTATTATGTCAATAGGTCATAATGTAGCGCCCAAAAAGTTGCTTAAGATCTCGAAGCGAAGTAAGTACTTATGGTGTCTATTTAAGTCTGGTCCATGAACTAAGCTGCCTCAACAGCTGAGCAACGGTCACATGAACTCACTGTTATTTTCTACTTGACACATGATCAGTAAATGGTAAAATAACAGTATTTCTTCATATTTTTTTATAGCCTTTGCGGTGTTGCCCTACCACAATTTTGCCAGTGTCACGTAGATATTGCGAATCAAAAATAGATACCGATTAAGATAGATTCATATGTTCTGTACATATGAATATTGCAAACGGTAATTTTGACACAAGTAGAAAATGACAAAAGTTACATGATCAGCTCTGGTTGTGGACGTCTCTACGACGTCCATTTTTCTCACTATTTTTGATGTAACCATTGTGAACCCTCTTGTAATTGGGTTCTGGAACTACCCTATAATATAAGGTCTAAAGGACAGGCAAGGCTAGGAATTAAATTCAAAATTTTGAGATACAGGGAGTAACGGATCAAGCGGGAATATTGGGTTTTTGGAAATATTTTGATGTAGGTATACCTATTGGATACATTCCAAATATTAAGGGGATAATATGATGTTTACGAGACTGCCTTCTCAACCCACAGCCTAAGGTCGTTTTGAACTCCTGTTTAAGGACATCTTTGTACTTTGTATTAAATCATGTAGTTTGTTTTTCAATCCCAGAGAGTAAATAGTCGACGCCAGTGAAAGTAGGCAATTGTACCATATCATAGATTATGGTCACAATTCGCCAGTTTAGGTTGTCCATTTGCCAATTTATTGTCAAATAATGACGTCATAAATCCTTATAAGGACATTTACATGTGTCAAATCGCTTTCTGGGATTAAAATATAAACGTTTAGTTAGTATTAAGGCATTAAACGGGTTCTTGTGTCGCTAGACACGTATATCGACCTTCCTATTATAGTCTACAATTTTAAGCTATTTATGACCTAAAGCTGTGTTCATAACAGCGGTCTATAATATACTTGTCAAATGTCATATAATATTCAATTGTCATTTATAAAATGACAATTGAATATTATTGTTGAATCAATCGATTGAAACTTTCCTTTACTATTTATAATGTCAATGTATATTTATCATCATGTTTTTGAATTTAATCATTTTTGCCGCGAGGTAGATCAATTTGAACAGAATAATGTGTGTGTGCCAAAATCAAGCTTTATGTGGAAGGTTTAAGATTCAAATTCATTTGGTAGCAGTTGTTGGTAACATGCATTTTAAAACAAACACAATTAGAAGCAATAATGCTGACAAACCAATATCTTTTTTATTATAGCAGAGGCCGACAAACGAGCAAGTGGGTCACCTGGTGGTAAGTGAGGCCCTGAACATCCACAATACTGAAGAATCATGGATGCTGGGCCGACTTTAAAGGAAAGGGATAATTAAGGGATTGGTAGGGGGATTTGGGCCTCCGCATGTCTCACTCACCGTACGAAACCCAGCAACAAGCTTTACGTCGGTTTTCTGTGACAGTGGTAACAATCCAGTCGACCCGGCTCATTCATGCTTTAGACAAAAGTATCTTCAGTATGGCTCTACTTGCATTAACAATATACCTAATATCTGATTATGTAACTATGCTAGCTTTGGTAAAATGCAATTTTGATCTCCTATATTATCATCTCATATCTTATGTACCTTATCTAAACGTAATCATAGATTGAAATAAAACTAGTTTATACGGATTTTATCACGGTTTAATTTTTATTTTGTCCGCATAAACTAGTATTATTTCAATGTGTAATATTCGCGTACACCTAAGAAATCACTATGTAATCATAGATAAATCATATCTATTTGTCTATTGCGTAATACAGCATTTAGTTCATAAGTTTTCGGTGGAAGGGCATTTAGTGTCTAAATTAAATTATACTCCCCAAATGTGACTTAATCATAAAATATTTATAAGTATCGCAGAAATATATTAAATTATTTTCAATATTTTTTTAGTTGAAAGATTTGCGCAGAAAGTGTACCTTGATATATTTTTATGATCAGGCAGTGCCAAGCCAGATTTAACTGTAACATGTTCTGTCCTACCCACATAGTGGGTAAGGGTTAGGACAACTGGCACCCATTATAACTTATAGCCAAATACTTTAAATGTATACTACTAGACGGGCTGTTTAGAAGTAAAATTGCGTCACATAACGCGGGAGTTTGACAGCTCACAAACATGGAGCGCGATAGGAGTTCTAGTTGAGAGTAAGCGAGATGGTAATATTGAGTTACGGTCAATTGACCGCAACTTAGGATTTTTATGTACCGCGCAGCTTGTCTAGTAGTATACATTAAAGTCTTTGCTTATATCAGATAACGGTTAGTTAAGAACCCCGATGCCAATTGGAAAAATATTTGTAACTTTCAAACGGCTGAGCAGATTTTATTCAAATATAGCTAAGATCCATGCCGATTAATACAGCTTTCAAATATACAAAATGGCACTCAAATCGGTCCATTCGTTTAGGCGTTACAATGCCAGTTAGACAAAGTGGTCAAACTTATAACCCTTATTTTTTCAGGGGTATAAAATCATAAAATACTAAAATAGGCTGCCTCGGAATTTGGCCAAGTATGGTAGCTTCCTGATAAATTTTGTATTTGTACATTATCTTATATGCAACAGGAATAAGAAATAAACTCTATTGCGAAAGAAAACAGGATCAAAATTGGTTACAATTATTGCCATGAGGAAGGTGGGAACATCTTACTATCCCCCTAGCACGCGTGCACTGTAATGACGGTGACACCACATTACTAACCGTGCATCCTTTTTCAATAATTTTACAACTACCCCTTCTACTAGATTTGAATGGCTTCAAATGTATATTTTTCTGCGAGCATATTATAATTCTTTCGATGTTCGATTTTGGGTATGTAACGTTTATGATTAAAAAACAAGTCAACTACATAACCTAAAAGTTTATTTTCCCGTTTAGAAGTCACATTATTTGATAAAGTACGTTTTGAGAACTTCCAGTGTATAATACTATCTATTTATTGCGAAATATTTGTATTTGATTCTTGCATATTTACAAGTTTTTAATCAGTCGATGTGTAGATTCAAGTCTTTTAAACTGTAACTATTTATTCTATGTGTGAATCTAAATGATTCTATAATCGACACATTTTATCTTATCACAATATAAAAATTTATTTGCAGAAATCTAGTCCATAGTTTAAATAATATAAGCGATTTCCTTAATAGTAAGCTCTCTTTGGGTGCAGTTAATTATAGTTTAAATTGGTTTTGTAAATTTGTTTTTAAGAAATTATTCTAATATGTTTCGGACATATAGTATTATAATATGGGATGGACTGATTTGTTTATTTATCATTAAATAAGATTTAGTAATAATTGGTTTTATTTTATATTTTAGGTCATTTATTCAGATTCTCCTATATATATCGTATATACTCACTAGCGGATCCAGGGGCTAAAAGGCTCAAGCCCTCCAAAAATCATTTAAAGCTCAAATTAATCTTGATATTATCCTACTTTCTGTATACTACCTACAATATAATTGTCATCGCTTATCCTTACTTATTCCATTTTCAGTAGGTATATACTATACTATATAATAAATAAATAATATACACCCAACAGTCACACACATAGTCCTGACCCTAAACTAGGTTAAACCTGTATCGTGGGTATCAAGAAGTACGAGGGACTTGCGGTCCCACAACGCCCAGACCCGAGACAAATATTTGTGGATCAGACAAACATTTGTCAAGGTGCGGGAATCGAACCCACGGCCTCACGCTTCGCAACCGGCTACTCAACCGCTGCGCCACGGAGGCTGTCAAATATTGGGTCAAGCCCGCCCAAACATGGAGGATTTAGCGTGACAAGCTTTTGGCAGCGGCGGCGCCAGTTAACTTTTTTTAGAATAGAGAGATTATAGATATGTGCAGTGAAATAAAAAAAATTGCGTATGATTTTTTGTTTATTGTAAAGTAGTCTTAAGTTTACAAGTAAGGTTCGGGGAACTCGAAGGTGACTTCGCGACCCGTCAGCTTCTTGTACACAGACTGGAAGGTGTCCACCTGCAGACAAACAAACAAATGTATTACAAGAGTTCAAGATTATATACACTATGCTTTACTGCTGTACTCAAGAGACACCATTATACATTAGTTATTTCTTTGAGACTTTAATTTAGATTACTTCTATACTGAATAACTAAGGTTTTTTTTATTAGCTTGAATGACGAGACGAGCAGGTCGCTTGCCTGATGGTAAGCTCCACGCCTGCTCATAAACAGAAGCAACGCCACACAGAACTTTAAATAACAAAGCACTGCATTACACTGGACTGCGCTCGTCACCCCGAGACATAAGGTGTTAAATCTCATAATGCCCAGTCATTTCATTGGCTTCAATGTCCTTCAAACCGGAACAGCAGTGCTTACACACTGTTGCTTGGTTGCAGTAATAGACAAAGCGGTGGTACCAACCGCTGAGCCGGCCTCGCATACGAGGGACCTACCACCTTGTATAGGGTGAAATGGTTCCACTAATATGACTTAATGCCCCGTCTGTGCAACACACAGAATTTCCCACAACTGAGCATAAACCATTTTCTATACTCGAGTAACGGAGCATAAAACATGCACTCTCTGAGAGAGAGACTGCTTCGGTGGCGCAGTTGTAATGCGTACGCGTTACGATTGAGGCTAACGCTGAGGTCTCGGGTAAAGTGGTATTGCGTGTTTCTATTACGAATTACGAAATGCTTAGTATCAGCCCGGAGTCTGGAATTTATGCCCGGTATGGTGATAGGCTCGCCCCCTACCACATTGTGGGACGGAGATACGCTCGGCGAAATGTGGGTGTACTGGTTACACCTCTACCTACCCCTTCGGGGATTACAGGCGTGAGTGCGTATGTAAGAAATGACTGAATTACTAAGAATCAAGTCGACTACTCTATTCTCTGCTGCGTATGTGCGTGCTTTTACTTGTCTGTTACGATCCAGTTAAACGAAGCGTGATAGCGCGAGCCGAGCCACAGGCAAAGCGCAATCCATTCTTGTTAAAACCCTAATACGAAACAGAGAGGAATGTGAAAGTGTAGCTACACAACGGGCGGAAATCCTCAACACACCGAGGTCACTCCGAGAAGCTAGTGGAGACACCAGGAGGATCCTGCGCTTCTGGTCGGAGTTAAGCTGGCTAGATTTCTAGCCGGCACAAACTTCACGCCCAATGGCCCGACATTCAACGGGCTAAGTGCGGTGAAAAGGAGCCCACAATCAAATCAAATCAACAGTGTGCGGTGTCATGTAAACGTACTAGGTTACGCTTCGTCTGTGGCTGGCACGCGTTTATACGCGTCGTGTTATTGCAGCATTAGATATGAATGTTACTTTTATAGCTTTCATAAGCCGGGTTCAGTAATAAAGGTTTAAAGAATTTTATTGCCAAAAGACTAACGTCACTTACATGAGAATAGCATTATAACATAAAGTAAGATTAATGTACAATGGTCGCCGTGCACTTATTTAACGTTTCATTGTTTCTTTCCCATATCCATTAAGAAAGTGAATATGTATACAATTCATTAGTTACAAGAAAAGTGATGGATTTTTCATTATGAGGTTTGAAAGATTCTTTTTAAAGGTCTTAAATGAGCTTATATTTTTTATTTTACATGGTATTTTATTATAGTATTGTACTCCTTCTTGAATATTAAAAACTCTGCACATAAACTATATGGTTTTGGATCACAGATTTAGAATTCAATCTCTAGATGGAAGCTGTACATCAAAGTGCTATTTCCACTCTCAAACGAGTCAAATAAAGACACGTAATCTCGATACAGTGAACAAATAGAGTAATAGCCGATTGTACAAGTGTACATCACATTCGTATACACATCCCCCGCTGTGCGGCCGCGACCTCGATGTCCCCAGCTACTTGCCTCTTAAGACAGACAGGGGATACCATGGTAGAATTCTGCAACGCCCCCAGACCACAGAGTGGACAGAATAGAGGCCTAAGTAAGGTGACTAACTTCATCCCAGCCATTTATATTTTATTTTATATGATTTTATACCTATTCTATATGCCTTACCTTGTGCTCAATAGTGGTCTGTTGGTTCTTGTCTAGATGCACTTTGATCAGTTGTGAGCCGTCCAGCTTGACCCTGATCCGCTTGCCAACAATCTCAGCGGGGAACACCAAGTCTTCTAAGATAGCATCATACACTGACGTCAGTGTTCTGCAATTCAATAAAATGAAATTAATATACGACATAGATAAAGTTTAAAAAAATTAAAATAATTGAATGTTTTTTTATAAATCATCAAAATTAATTAATTTGTCATTTAAATTTGATGGAAAGGGTAGTTGTCTAATTACAAAAAAAAGGATGCAAGTCATATCTTGCCATCACAAGACAGGTTACATCATAATGATCCTATGTGCGAGAGAGATAGTGAGATTTTCCAATTTATACTTATACTCATTACTTTTTACTATTCATAATTAAAATATGAACCGCGGCTTCATTTATTACTGATTTTATATCCAGTTTTTGCTAAATAGTTTCTTTTTCGTTTCATTTTCAGTAGCATATAATTGTGTAAGCCTACAAATGGGCAAATATCCTATAATTGACTATTAAAAAAAATATGAAATGTTTGTTTGTACTGTAGCCAGAACAACAAATTTTTACAACACTCACAGATACACAGACACGAAAAGACTGCAAAGATTATCTAGGCATCATCGAAATAAGATAACTAGAACAATAACTCTCATATGAATTAAATTTCTAAGTCAACATACAACCTTCTGAACCGCACAACAAATCTGACATATTAAGTTTCAACCTGAGATCATGAATCAATTTTTATGAATTGATGCATGAACAAGCTGCACACACTTTCATAGCACCGCCCCCTTGCATAGAGTTTTGGTGAGGTAATTTTTTTGCTTGAGTCACACTTCTTGTCATCTTATTTCGATGCTAGGCATTATTTAATTCAGGACTACTTCTTTGTAGTCGTCTTCATTGGGACAAGTGACGACACCAAATCGCGGCAATTTGGGTCCTTTAATGCGGCTGTGCCACAAATTATCTTGAAATTAGAAGTCTATGGAAAAAATCGAAACTACGTGGAATAGAGAATAATATTTTAAGTTTACAGTGTACAAGGCTGAGAATCGTGAGATCTGATCACACATCACATCAAGATATAGATATAAACTCTGCAAACTGTTGGTGCACTAGTTACACCTCTGCCTATACCTGGGATACTGGTGTGAACTTATGCACTATTGATATTTAGTCTTTTGGACTATTATTGTTGATTACTGTACAGAGTGATGGTGAAAAGCTGGTTATATTTATTCAACGCACCTGGAACGCGGCCTCTTCTGTTTGTTGGCGACGCGCATCTTGTGGCTGGGTTTGGGCAGGATCTTACGATCACCAACGAACACAACATGTTTGCCGCTGAATTTCTTCTCGAGCTCACGCACCAATCTGATCTGGATCTTTTGGAAAGCCTTCAGTTTGGGCATCGGCACATAAATGATGATTGACTGGAAGGAAAATAAAAGTATGATTATAATTTGATCATTCATCATACAACTTTTTTTGAGACAAGTGGGTTGTGTACCTCATCGTGCCCAAAATACCAGAAGTGTTGCCAGGGATGGGATTTGGGCCTCTGGATATCTCAATCATTATATGTAATACAGCAGCAAATCACTACTTTATCTTGGTTTTCTGTGAGATAGTGGGAGGACCCAGTGAAGCCTCCATGGGCGCCAGATGTTTGATTTGGACATGAGGTACTTCAATAGTATGTTCATGAAGTTCCTTTGGAGACACCTATTGCCAAATTCCATTAAGTAACTGGAACCCTACTGACTGTTACACAGAACAAGATTCTAGAGAACTAACCTTACAATTCCCAGATCTACATCCAAAACACTAAGATTTGCTGAAGTTTGTTTTGAAATTGGGTGTCTTATATTAAAGTAGATATGTTTATCAAATAACAAACTCTCTTTACTATACAATCTAATGATTACATAGGTATGTTATGAAAACAAATGTTCAGTAACTATTGAGACAAAAAGTGGATTGATTTCGAGTTGTTACTTGATTCTATTCAACACAAATGAAAAAGATGTATCAACTTTGCATGTGTTGTCACTTTACAGACTTTTAGGAAATACCCAGTTTCTCAGTGTATTGCAGTTAGTTGTTTTAATGTTCCAAAATCTGTAGGAGATACAAAAAATATTGACTCACACACCAATGGCTAGGTTATAATAGAAAGCACTTATAACCTACAATGTGGCACTATTTTTAATTGTAGATTTTATTGTTGTTAAATCTATTATCTACAAAGGCATTAATTAATGAATATACTCCAATGAGACGTTACCTTCTTATTGTGCAGTTCGATTTCCTTAGCCTTAGTGATATAGAGCTCCCGAAGTTGCGCCTTCAGGTCAGAGTTTGTCTCCAACTCGACCAACGCCTGCGAGATCGAAGTCTCGAAGACGTCGGCTTCAGTACCGCCCGCTTTGAGGATCTTCGTACTCATCTGTGAACGGGCAAACACCAAATCTGTATAGGTGACCACTTTGTATAGGTTATGATCAGTTTTCACACAATATCACCCAAAACTTATATGAATATCACTCAAAACACAGGTTCCGTGTTATCTCCACTCAGGATAGAGATTATTTTCATTAAAAGAGCGAGCTATAAAACTTTATTCCACTTTCAACAACCAAAACAACGTTGGACACGGAGGTACAGAATTTATCACCACAATATATCTTTGGAATCATTACCGTTAACAACGAATTATTGGAACAGGACGATTCCTGGATAAATAAAAAGATAGGAAACCGATGTATTTGGGTTTAAATCATTTAATAACAGCAAAATTCTCTAAAAATCCGTATGGACAACTACCTTGAAAACTTTACGGGAGCGAAAGAGACAGAATTACAATGTTGTCAGACTGTATATCTTTTCCCATGATAGATATGTATGAAAATTGCCAATGGAATTGTTTAAAAGTTGTACATTAAAATAATCGAGTCTGTCAGTCTTTAAATAAATTGTAATTTAAATTTAAATTTGAATTAATTAATAAAAAACAGCAAGAAAACATATCATAAAATGGAAGATGAATAAAAATAAATAGGTATTGGCTATAAAACTAAACATAATTAAATATTGGTTATTATAATGGCGGTTGGCTTGATAAATATGTGCTATGTAATGAAATGTTTCTTCAAAACTAGCTCCTTCGATTCTAATTATCTTTTCCATAAAATCAGGTGGTGTTTATTCCACAGCAACATTTTTAGCTGAACGTGATACACATAGACAACTAGTGGTGTGTAGAACAGTAATTAAAAAGAATAGCCTATTTTTTGTACGGAGCCAGTACAAGAAGGAAATGAGGCGATGCGTCTTGAAACTCACTCGCTCATTCTCACTCTTTCATGCACGCAGCCGCGTCATGGGAATAGTAATTGAAAAGAGTAACGCGACATAAAATTTGAAGAATGCAAAAACTTTGAGCCGCTCTTACGTTCTTCATGTACGGGACAAATGTAATGCCTCTTGTACAGTATGTCCTACGCAACACTATTTGCAACGAACTTAGCGTTTGGATATTTATGCTACATGAACTATCATATTTTAGGGGCACAGCCCACAATACACATGATACTTTCAGCATCGGCGATTTAGTTGCTTTTCGAAAGCTAGATGCCGCGACTGAACGCTCCGACCGGAACACATAGAAATTAAACGCCAGTCGCGCCAAGTAAGTAAATAATTTGTAAAAAGGAGTATTTTGTAAACTTAACCTTCAAACTATATTCTGATTGGCTCATTTTCGCAAGCTGTCTGGAGTATCAAACTAACGCCCGAAAACTGAAACTCTATTCAAGCTTTTAAGATCGTAAACATGTTGAGGCTCTCTTATGGCCGTTCCCAATATGCTGTCTATCGACAGATTTGCTTACCGGCAGTAAAATTTTGACACATTTTGTATGGAAGATCTGTCAAAACACTATTGACAGTAAGCAATATATAGGGAATGGCCATAGCTGTCAACATTGTATGAAAATAAGTATCCGTTAGCTGACAGATCGTTGAGTAGTGTTTCAGTATTCGGGCAAAGAGTGAAATTTTATGACGTTTAGATTCCGTCTGGGTGAACTAAGTATTGTCTAAATTGGAATAGGTGCTGCCAAGACTCGTAAAATACCTAATCCTCGGATGTTCTATTCTAATACCTACATCTCTAGTTGAGTTTGTTGTTGACATTTTTACTAATGTACTCTGTGGTATACATCATACAAAAGATCATAACATCAAGGAATCATACATACACGACTGTCAATTAAGGACGTTCAGTGCTAGATCTAGCGCTTTTTTGTCTACTGCGCGTTTTAGCGACTAGCGCAAAATCTAGCGCTTTTTGAAATTGGGTATTTGACTGTATTTTAAACTATGGATCGCGCCGATATAATCGTAGAATTGGATCAACAGACCAATTTCAACCAGCAATCGGCATCATCTACCTATAGAGCAAACGTCGAAGAAATATGTGAATCGGACTCATATGACTCCGTTGCGGGTTGTGTAAGTAAGACGGCGCGGCGCAAAATCTACCGTCAAATCATGATGGGAAGGCGGAATCCCAGGCAGAAACAAAAACGTAAGTACTGAAAGAGCCTACAACTTTTTTTTGACATACGGTTTGACTATTTCGCAAATATATATTTTTAACTGCTTTCTATCCAATTTTTTTTTATTCGGTCTGCAATTAGTGGAGAAATCGATTTACATAGATAAAAAGCAGCTAAAAACTCGCCAAATTGAGAACCTCCTTCCTTTTTGAAGTCGGTTAAAAATGCAGCGCATCTTCGCCATCTGCTATTTAGCGCTTCTAGCGCTTTTTTCAAGACTGACAGCGCGCTTTTGCTTTAAAAAGTTGGCAGCACTGCATACATCGATGACGTGAGGCGGGAGGAAAATGCGCTTAAATTTTCATTGGATGATTAAAAATATATTTCTTGTGAAATGATATCATTGTAATAAAACACTTGCGAAAATGCTGAAAAGTTTATAATGTTAGCGTCAATCGTACGATACACAGCTCGGATTGATATAAAGTGCGATTAGTAATTACTTTTGTGTCGAGGAACTGAAATCGTAATATTTTATGGAAGACACGATTTTAAAAGAATAAACAAACCTTGAATTTGTTTGGAAAACGTGTGAGTTCGTGATCAGATCGATTCTTTACAAATATAATGAAACCTGGGACTAACGGGTAAGTTGTAATTTATACTGATATTGTGTTTATAGCTAGTCTAACCGGAAATCTCGTAGTTTTTGCAACTAGATTACTGTTATAGCATCTTAGTCTTTTATATAGTCAAAGGACAGAACTACCTACTGAATTTGAATAATTGAAAGTGTAAGGTTTTCGTCTGACAGTACTTAGTATAAAAAACTATATTTTTTTCTAACTTAGATCATCCCATTGCTGGGCAATGATCACCCCCCGTCTTTCCATGTATCGTTATTCACTGCCACTGCATGCCATTGTAGCTCAAATGTGTCCAGATTGTCTAATCATTGTTTCCTAGGATGACTGAATTGTTACAGACCATCATGTACCCGTTCAGTAACTAAAGTTGCCCAGCATTCTGATTCATTCTTGCCACATGACCTGCCCAATCCATCTGAGATGCGCTATCTTTCACCCCACAACTGCTATGCCCATTATTGAGCAGATTTTATTGCTTCCTAAAACCATACTATTACCATTATAATATTTAGGTACAGCAGACTCATTGATACCAAATTCAATAAATTCTGATGATAATTAATAATTATATTCAATCATATACAATAGACAGTAAAAGCACAGAAAAAATATACAGGTCAGGTGTGACACAGGTCACACACCTGAACATGTTAACTTTAACATCCGACATGCCTACTGCTTAATGTCCCATTATGGTGACAGATTGCTGTACAAACTGTTATAAAAAAATAAAAAAATATGTATACAATAGAAACCATTATTATAATGCTTACTCCTTATATTTTTAACTCCTGATGAAAAAGAGGGATGTTACAAATACCACATTGTCTGGCTGGTATTTTTATCTCACCTTGGCATAATAGCACCTAAGTCCTAAACAAATGGCCAATTTAAATATGATTTTATTGTTTGAGAGCTGGTTTCATTGTGATAATTCTTATGTTTAAAGAAAATCTATTCAGCTATATAGAAACGGAGGTTCTTTCAACCTTTATGTATGCAGGAATGTGGATTTGTTTACAATTTTCTCACAAATTAATAACTCGTCTAATGGACAAGTTCTTTACCAACTAGCTTTGAAACCAGCCTCAAGAGCATGCAACCGATTTTTCTAAGCTACATGTGTATTTATTGTGAGATATAGCTTGTTTTATTAGCAAAGGAAACATCTTGAGGAAACCGGCATATCTGAAAATTCTTCATAAGCCAATCTGTATTAACTATTAAGCCAGCCTGGTGGACTAATGCCTAAATCCTCTCATTTCTACATGAGTCCCATGGCCTGAAGTGTGACTGTATAATATAGGGCTGATATTATTATTGATTGACGAAACAAATATACATGGCGAGTGTGAATGGTACAGTTTGGAGGGGAAGGCCTCGGTGAACTTTCATAGATTAAGTTGGAGATATTCTCGAGAAAGGCCAGTACAGGAGTACCTTAAACCGATGTGCATGTATGAAAAATTTAATGAGGCCAAAGAGGTATGCAAAGATCGTAGCAAGTGGAAATCCGTTGTCTCTGCCTACCCCTTAAGAAACAGGCGTGAGTCTATGTATGTATGTGTGTATTATTATTAAATGTTATTATCAAATTACTACATCTGTTAATTTAACATGAATAAATATTAATAACTTTAAAAACAATTTACGCAGCTGCTTATACACAAACTTGAAACATATATTTGTTTGCTGGCACTAATATTTATCCAGTCTAGTTTATTTTACCATAAAATAAATATTTTTTATAAACATGGTGTATCATAAAATATGCATATTAAAATTAAGGACAAATTTTATGTGGTAGGTTTACATTGTAGGCAGTTTTGTCTACAGCATGAATGGGCCAGCTTGACCAGGATCTCTGGACCACTGTTTCACAGAAAACTGATGTGAAGTAGCAGCTTCCTGTTACATTTCATACAATGAGTGGAATTATTGGAGGCCCAAAGACCCTACCACTCCTTAATTTTCATTCTTCTTTTAAAATCGCCAATACTTCCATAATGCGTCTAGTATTGTAGAATTTGGATGTTTAAGGGTGTCAGAGATTATTTACCATCAGGTTACCTATATTACATTTGGTATAAAAAAATCTCTTCAGTGAATATAGTATAGAGACAATGTGTCTCTATGGTCAGCAGAGTTATGCCGGCCTGTTACTGGATACACACTGGCTGATCTGATGTGTACGGTAGTTGTTATTCAGTCTGATATATAGTATATAGGGATGACATGCATATAAAACTAATTGGATTATGTTTATTTAAATTGTTTAAAAATCTTTAAATCTACATACATATAGATAAAAATCAATTTTGTTGTAATGCTTTATTCATGTTACCAGTAATGTTTTGATAAAAAATATCCAAGATAATCTGTACTTAGATAAAAAAATATGTTAGTAAGTTTAAGAATTATAATAATCAAATGCTAAATCCATCAAGTAGGTTAAAAATATAATGCGTTTTTGTACGAGCTCAGTGCAGTACCATGCAGTATTTGTTACTCAAAAGTTTGGGTGGTGTTACTGGGCAGGAGTGACGCTTACCATCTGGGGAGCAAACTACTCATCCCTTGTCATGTGTATATTAAATACTCTGTCAATTATTAATCATAAATTGTGACTGCCTTGGTGGCGCAGTTGTAATGCGTACGCGTTAAGATTAAGCTAACGCTGAGGTCTCGGGTTCGATCCCCGGGTCGGGTAAAGTGGTATTGCGTGTTTCTATTACGAATTACGAAATGCTCAGTATCAGCCCGGAGTCTGGAATTTATGCCCGGTATGGCGATAGGCTCGCCCCCTATCACATTATGCATTATGATACGCTCGGCGAAATGTGGGTGTACTGGTTACACCTCTGCCTACCCCTACGTGGATTACAGGCGTGAGTGCGTATGTATAAATTGTGATTACGATAGAACAACCCTGGGGCTGTTTGAAGAGGAATTAAAGGGCAATGTACTTTTGCATCACCTTCATAATTATCTATGATTGTAAGATACTGCATTCTATAAAATGATAATCTGTTTTATCAGGGGCGGATTTAGAGTGAGTAAGAGGGGCAGTCGCCCCGGGCGGCTACCGGCAAGATGTCGGAAATAAGCCACATACACTGTTCGTTTAATTTCAGCGCATGGCGAATACAAAAAAAAGATCATCGGAAAGACAATATTGGTACAAGGAGCGACAATTTAGACTGATACATCCCTGTTAAAAATGTAGATCGATCTTTGTATTGAACTAGTACTGGGGGGGGGGGGGTATCGAGACTATCACCATACCAGGTACAAGACTACAGGCTGATACTGAGCATTTCGTAATAGAAAAACCCAGTATCACTTTTACCCGACCCGGGGATCGAACCCGAGACCTCAGCGTCAGCCTCAATCGTAACGCATACGTATTGAAACTACGCCACCGAGGTAGTCTTAAACACATACGATGCACGAATGGCGTATACACATAAAAAATTACATGGCTCTCACTCACTCACTCACATAATTATCACATTAGTTTCTCCTACATATCGTATATATTTATGTATTGTATTGTATTTTATTGTATTTATTATATATTTTTGTATGTTTATATATATATTTTTTATTCGGCATTGTACGTTTTATGTCATATTTTTATATTTTGTATCTTCCTTTTTTTTTGCACCTACTTTGATCATCTCTGCATCGCCCTAAGGTTGACTGGTAGAGAATGCCTTTGGCATTAAGTCCGCCTTTATACATTGTATATAAAGTGTAAAAAAAAAAAAATAAAAAAAAAAATAAAAATAAAAAAAAAAAATAATTGTGAGTGGTAGAGTGTAGACACTTTTGTCTACAGCATGAATGGGCCGGCTCGTCCGGGTCGTTACCACTGTCTCACAGAAAATCGACAAAGTAGCAGCTTGCTGCTGCGTTTCGTACGGTGAGTGAGATATCTGGAGGCCCATATTCCCTCGCCTTCCCAATCCCTTAATTATCCCTTTCCTTTAACGACGGCAACGCGTCCATAATTCTTTTGGTTAACTTTTATTAACTTGCCATCAGGTGACCCACTTGCTCGTTTGCCGGCCTATGCTATAAAAAAAATAAGTGAATCAACATCAGAAGGTAGTACCCGCTTTAATGTTATCTTCCGAGAATCAGTCTATTGAATGTAATAATAACCATCTAAATAGTCAATTTAAAGTACATCAATCATAAATTACAAAACGTTGTCGCTGACTATCGCATGTTACAAAATATCACAAGTTGAACAAGTGCGATACAAGATGATAAGGCAAATCATTTATAATGGGATATTTGTGATGTCCACTATTTCATGTAATATATCCGAAAAATTATTGGCGGATATTCGTAAAAAATATCCGTCAGTAATGCACGCACAGCAGTAAAGCTGACACGGCGTAATTCGTACTGGAACAAAACCTAAGGAGTGGAGCAGGAGTCTGGTAATATTGTTTAAAACAAAAGAGAAAATACTCTTGTGAAGAACTATATCTCCTGAGCCACACCTACTTATTGTTTTCAAGAGTTATCACGAATCGTCTCGCCCAACGCTTCCACGACTCAACCTCCGGAACAGGCTGGGTTTCGAAAAGGCTACAGGTTCATAGACCACGTCCACATGCTTAGGCAGATTATACAGAAAACTAAGAATATAATCAGCTCTTATGCCTAGCGTTAGTGGACTATGAAAAAGCCTTCGACATAGTCGTAACCTGGACTATTGACTGGCGATAAGTGGAGGTGCTGAAATGTCTATATGTCTCTGCCACGATGTCCGTCCAAGTAAAGGGTGTATAATCAAGCCCGATATATTTTCAGCGTGGTTTGCGACAGGTGGATGGTATTTCAACTGTTGAATTTATTAATGGTATTTCAACTGATGGCAACTGTTTGCCGCCGCGCTGCAGGACGTCTTCAAGACACTAAATTGGAAAGGACAAGGCACAAACGTAAACGGAGAGTACATTTCACACATTCGCTTCGCGAAGATATAGTCATGAAGGCGGGACCGCTACAAGAATTGGAGCAAATGTTGGGTTGTAGAAAATGCGACGCAGCGTGACAAGGAGGGGAGGGGTTCAAAAAGGCGGTATACATGACATAATAAATGACTGTTATACGTTAAGATTTCTATCGTATAATATCCGCAACGTCCATCACTGCAGCTGCGCGAATGATTTTGATAACAACAGCTCGGCAGTGAACTGACGATCGTCGTACGTCAACACCGCGTACACTTGCTTTACCGCAAGTTGCCACGTTATTTTATAGTGTGTTTTTCACATAATGTACGTACTATTTTTTACATATTAATTATGTATATCTGTGTAAATATTTGTCGGATATTTTTGGTGGTACGTTTGAGCTTTGGCAGTGATATGATTAAATTAAATATGTTCCTGTTTAACTTATTTTCTGTGTAGAGTGGTTTGTTAAGATAATGGTACCAGGCAGTGGTGATGGTCCATATAATACGATTCCTACCGAATTACCTTTATATTATATTCTCTTAAGGGTGAATGATATATATCCAGAAGAAGGCGATAGGTCAAAAAAGAAAATAAAATAGTACCTAATAAGCATTGGCTTCTCTTTTGAGAATTTTCCTCCTCCGCCATTGGTACCCGGTTCGAATCCCTTTTCTTTTTAATGATTATATAATAATCCCGGAAAAGGCCGTTCACGTAGGCGGAGCCCCGACCAAAAGCTAGTGCAGAATCTTTTTTCTGCCTGGTGCTATCCCGGCTCATCATAGGAAGCCGGACCCTGGCTGATGCCAGGGTCCGGCTTCCTATGATGATTCGACAGTGGATTTGGTATTGTGGGGCGACCCGCCGTCTAACCCCCACAACCCGCAACGGGAACCAAGTTTCAAAAAAAGCTAGTGCAGAATAAAATAAACAAATATGCGTGCTCTACCGTATGTTCCACGGGGAGTGCTCTGAGGAACTGTTTGAGATGATCCTATCATCTCCTTTTTATCACCGCACCACTCGTCACCGGAGGAGAGTTCATCCTTTTTACCTGGAACCACCTACCTCCAGTACAGTACGTTTCCAGAGGTCATTTCTCCCACGCACTTTCAGACTCTGGAATGAACTTCCCTCCGCGGTGTTTCCTCAGCGCTATGACATGTCCTTCTTTAAACAAGGCTTAAAAAAAGTATTACCACGGTAGGCAACGGCTTGGCTGTGCCCCTGGCCTTGCCAATGTTTATGGGCGACGGTGACCACTTACCATCAGGTGGGCCGTCAGCTCGTTTGCCTTCGAAAGCCAATAAAAAAATATATATGGTAGTCTAATTTCAAGCTAAAGACTTCATATCCGTTTCGAGTTTGTGTTTTTACAACACACTAGATTACACATATAATTCCGCGAAGTGCGCCTATTTCGGTAGTTACGTATGCGAACATTTTGATGCGATCAGCGTGTTCAATTGGTTCAATCAACTAAATAGATGACCTTAATACTTTTCTTTAAGTTTCAAATGCAAATACTATGCAAAGTAGGTTATAACATTTTAAGGTTTAATAATGTTAATAGAATGTCTGTATTTGAAGTGAAAACTTCTTTAGCCGCGTTGGGCACTTTTTGGTAGGGGAAAATCTTATGGCTTATGCTGTGCACGTTATACACTTTGTTGGATGGGTGAAATCTCGTTCGTTGGCGTCACCGACACGCTTATAGCAGAGTATCTGTAGCTATACAGCTGATGTATTGTGCAACATTAGTGCTGTGTATATCTTATAAGTGAAATTGAATGGATTTAGTGAAAAGTTCAATGTGTCTATATGCATTGTTGAAATAGTGTTTTTGGTTGATTATTATTTGAATCGTTTAATTGTAAATCATTGTGCAGTACAATAGTGAGTACTAAAAAACCATATAAATATGCATTGTTGCTCGGAGTGTCAATAGATGTGAAAACCAGATTGATGTTGATAATTTTAATTCAAACATTATGAAATTTCAAATTTTAATACTAAAAGTTCTAAGTTTTCGCTTCTATCGGCAGTCTCTAGAACTGCCAATTCTTTTTTATAGTATATGCTGGCGATCTTGATCGCCCATGATAAATATGCATTGTTGCTCGGAGTGTCAATAGATGCGAAAACCAGATTGATGTTGATAATTTTAATTCACACATTATGAAATTTTAATACTAAAAGTTCTAGGTTTTCACTTCTATCGGCAGTCTCTACAACTGCCAATTCTTTTTTATAGCATATGCTGGCGATCTTGATCGCCCATGAATATCCACAGTACCAGCAGAAATATGCGCGTGTGGCATTGAAAATAGTATTTGGAAAGGTAGGGGTTTTGGGGTCTCCAGGAGTCTCACTCATCGGACGAAACTCTGTACTACTACGTGACAACAACTTAGCAATATTTACATGTTTTTAAAACATGCAAATGTGTGTAGATACGTCACATTTTTAAATAACTATAAAGCTATAGCTATGCCTGATTAGCTGCTGATAACATTTAACGGTGCGATAATATTTGCTACATTAGCTTCTTATTTATTGCACTTTGATAATGTTATTCAAGCGTTATAAATTCTCTATATTCAAGATCCGGTTAGATGGACGGTGGAGATCAATTAGGTACCATCAGGTGACCCACATACTATTTTGCCGGCTTATGCTATAAAAACCTACTATCGAAAGTTTTCAAGTCGCCCGAAGACCTCCTACTTGGCTTGATGACTGCTATCAGTCGATAAAAGCCGGGACAGCCTCTTTACGTGTCCACCGAAGCACGGACACGCTCATTTGAAATACCACTAAGCGGTCATCCATCCATAGACTGACCGCGCCAAGGATTGCTTAACTCACTAATCGTTTATCGATCAGTGAGTGCAACTGGCTATGAGCCAGTATAATATATGCCCACCGTAGGTATCACTTTAAACTTAGGCCCGTATTACAGAACGATACTCAAGTGAGCTCTTTTCTAAGTGTCGATTTATGTACACGTCATTTGTCCGATTTGGTGTGGCGCCAAAAATAGACCAATCACGTTTACAGAAAACAAAGAGTTCACTTGAGTGTTGTTCTATAATACGGGCCTTAGTCTACGTTTCATAATGTGGCTAATTAACGTTACTTTAATATTAATTAAATGTATTTATCGGAAATCGTACTTATTTATAGTTAACGTAAGCCAATGTCAAGGAAAACGTTTGATAACCTGTAAGATAAATATTTTGCAACGAGATGACTGAGAATGTCAGCATGAAGCGAAAAATAAAGAACACAATGATGGAGAAGCTCGCACGTCTGCAGCCAGATTTGGTCAATTGCTCGTCCCTGCTGCTCCTGCACGACTACGTGCGATCCCATACTGCACAAATGACGATCTCCAAGCTACAAGAGCCACCGTACCTACTCACCAGACATTGCGCCTACAGACTTCTATAATTTGCACTTTCCATGATTTCGACAAATTTTTGGCGGGGAAAAAAAATATACCGGAGATGCAGTGCAAAATTCCTTTGAAGAGTTTGTTGCCTCCCGTTTAGCCGATTTTTTCATGAAAGGCATCGATAAATTGCCACTGCGCTGGCAAAGACGCATCGATAGCATGGGTGGTTACTTTCATAAATATAAATAAAAAAGAAGAACTTTTTTCGTACAGAACGGCAATCTCATAGCTAAAGACCTGTTATAAATAATATGGATTAGGTAATTTTCAATGACGAATCGATATCAATATTTTAATCCATCTTAGGCTTTCCGATGGACATCAGAAATGTCTAGTGACGGGGGTATTTGATAAAAAATATTGTCAAGAATAAATGACGTCAGGCCATCGAGTATGAACGTCAGACAGATGACTAGTCATAACAGCAAACCAATATTTTGTGCAGCATGCATGAAAATATGAATCACTTGTCTCAGGTAGTGACGTTCTCCCGAATTGTGTATTTTCATCTTCTATTTGTGTCTTCTATTGTTTTTTTTTAATTATCTGAGTGACGAAACGAGCATGGCGCTTGCCTGATGGTAAGCGTCACACCTGCTCAACAGAACTTTGAATTACAAAGTGAGAACCTACTGTATAGCACAGCGTTTATCACCCCTAAACATAACATTTTAAGTCTCAATGCTCAGTAATTTCACTGGCACTGTGTAAGCACTGTTCTGTTACGGTTTGAAGAACATAGAAGTCAGTGAAATTACTGGGCATTATACGACTTAACAACTCAGTCTCAGGGTGACGAACGCAGTCCAGTATGCAGTACTTTGTAATTCATAGTTCTGTGTAGTGTTACTTCTGTTTATGGGCAGATGTGGCGTGTACCGAGTGATCTATTCGTTTCGCCATTCGAGCAAATAAAAACATTGTATTGCACTGTTCTTAATATTAAGTCCAGTGTAGTCCCTTTGCCAAACTAGGATTTAAAAAAAAACAAAACGCACGAGTGTAGTCAGGAGTGGTACACATGTTGAGGCATGACGTCATAACACGTCGGTCACATAGAAAATAGAAATAAATACCTTACTAATAACAGTGTTTCTATACATTCTAAGGGTGTCATAAATATTGTTGCCACAAATGCACCATGAAGCTTTGTTTATTGTTGCATTGTTAAGCAAATCGTGACTTCATTTATTACAAAACTGCATGCCATTTTTGCGTCTAATAGAATAGAAATAACATCCATTATGGTTTGAGAATGATTAGGTATGTTTACGCTAACTATAGCAGTGTATGAGGCTAGGGGATATTAACGGATTACCTATTTGTTCCAATAATAGCATCTTACTGTTGGGCCCGTGGCTTCCTCTACTAATGCAGGGGTTAGGACTTAGTCCACCATACGGGCTTAATGTCGGTTGCTCACATATTTTAGAATATAGGTATTTGACTATGTCTGATTTTATACTTTATTTTGTATGCAACCGACAATAATACAATAAGAAATTGATCTGCGAAAACAGAATTAAAATTGGGTATATAATGTCGGCAGTTCATGTTTTAAATATTGGTATTAGAAAAAGTGGGCGCGTAATGGGAAAATCTCACTATTTCTTTTGCACACGTACACTGTAAGGCATGACCTGTCTTGTGACGTCACACGACTTGTCATGCATGCTTATTCCATAATTTGAGAAATACATCTTTCAGCAGATTTAAATGGGTTCTTACTAAGTTATTATTGAGTTTATTTAAATAATTATTTCGTTAATAGATTTTGGGAAACGTAACTTAGTGATTAAAATATTAAAAATAATCGAGTCCAATAGTCTAGTATTCGTATTCCTATGAAGAAGATTCCGTGCGATTATTAATAATGAATACACAACTTTTTTATTAGTTTGACGAAACGAGCAGATCGCTCAGTTAGTACTTACTACTTAGGACTTACATGAGCAAATGTTTTACAATAATTTAACTCTTATGTGATGTCGCTGGAAATTGATAAACAAACAGCCAACGCCGCTAACTATAAATATAAACAAAACGACCTACAACGTTATTAGTTTCACACATTTACCCTCTACGCTAGGTAAAAGTAAATAAATAATAAAAAATAGCAATATGTGTGATACGTTAATTTGCATACTAAGAAATAGTAACGGCTTTCATGTAGTTTCTTACCAACAAACGCGGCAGTGCGTCGCGTCGTGTAGTAGTATAGATGTAAGAACATATTGTTATAGATATTAATTTATTTTTATTGTGCTATTGTGTTATATCCCTTACAGTTAGGTGAAAACTATCATCTGACGTATTTAAAACGTCGATGTAAGCTTGAATTTACAATCAGCTACCTTTTGACGTCAACGTTGCTTGTTATTACGTCTATCCAGACCTTCATTTTTTTTTATTTTTTTTTACTAGCCCTTTATTATATACGTCCCACTGCTGGGCACGGGCCTCCTCTACTGAATGAGAGGGGTTAGGCCTTAGTCCACCACACTGGCCTAATGTGGGTTGGCAGACTTCACATACCTTCGAAATTCTTATGAAGAACTTCTCAGGTATGCAGGTTTCCTCACGATGTTTTTCCTTCACCGTTAAAGCAAGTGATAATTAACAATTAATATACACATAACTTAAAAAGTCAGAGGTGTGTGCACTTGGGGCTGGTTTCGAACCTGCGACTTTCGTCTCGACAGTCCGTATCACTCACCGCTGAGCTATCACTGCATATAATATATATCTGTAATATATATCCTATACAGTATGTAACAAAATCCTTGTTGGCCCTTTTTGGGTCTTGAAGATAGACATATAGATAGCTTGATAAAATAAGTTAAATTAAAATAATTATAAACAGACGCGAGGTATTATCCTTACACAGGTAGTATAAAAAAAACAAAAGTTATTTACATCTGAATATCTGTGTGTATTGACGAAGCCAGGCGTGCGGCGCGTTTGATGTATGTGGACGCCGCAATTTGCTATCTCGCTCTGGTTCCAAGTTTAATAAACATGATTATTTTTAAGGCCCTATTTTCGTATGCGAATTATTTCATTACTTTTGAATATTGATTCTGATATCACAGTTAAAATGCCCAACATGATTTTTGTTACATATTGTATATCTGTAAGCGATTATAACAGCAACAGTTTATCGGATTACATGCAACTGAATGCTGCCATTTATTTTGCACCTTTGCCAACGTTGCCACTCTATTCCTGTTAAGAAATTGGGAAAGGGAGGGAGATTTTAGCCTCCGGATGTGTAACTCACCGTACGAAACGTATCAGCAAGCTGCTATTTCACGTCGGTTTTCTTTGAGATAGTGGTAACAACCCGGTCGAGCCAGCCCATTTATGCTGTAGACAAAACTGTCCACCACTTATTTAGCTCTACACCAAAAGAAAATAATTTGCATACATTTGTAATTTGGACGTACTTAAATATTTATTTTTGCATACTTCGTAATTAATATGTCAACAATTACACGAGTTTTAGCGACGCCGAATAACTTGCGTAATATTGACGTACCTAACGTTTTATACAAAGACGATACAAATCACCAACTCTCGTAAAATGCTTTATTTATTGGAAATATCAAATAATAGTCTGTGTGACTATCTCGGTGGCGCAGTTGTAATGCGTACGCGTTATGATTAAGGCCAACGCTGAGGTCTCGGGTTCGATCCCCGGGTCGGGTAAAGTGGTATTGGGTTTTTCTATTACGAAATACTCAGTATCAGCCCGGAGTCTGGAATTTGTGCCCGGTATGGCGATAGGCTCGCCCCCTATCACATAAGGGACGGAAATACGATCGGCGGAACGTGGGTGTACTGGTTACACCTCTGCCTACCCCTTCGGGGATTACAGGTGTGAGTGCGTATGTAGTCTGTGTGACATTTATGACGGACACCTTGAAAATATACAAGTCATGCAATGAGCGTGGAATTCATCTTTTGAATCCTCTATTTTGGGACATCTAGAGTGAGATCTGTGTCTTTAAGAGATCGATGAAATAAAAATTGACGTGTAATAACGCCATTAGGTTTTCATGTTATTTGGAAGGGGTTTTTATGTCAGAGGCAGGAAAACGAACAAGTGGACCACCTGATGGTAAGTCGCCCCCGCCCATGTGCGCCCACAATACACGAAGAATCATAGCCGTGTTGCCGACTTTAAAGGAAAGGTATAATTAAGGAATTGGGAAGGGGAAGGGATTTGGGGCTCCGAATATCTCACTCACCGTATGAAATGCAACAGCAAGTCACGTCAGCTTTCTGTGAGCCAGTGGTAACGACCCGGTTGAGCCGGTCCATTCATGCTGTAGACACAACTATCTACAGCGTGGCGATCCATTCGCGAAATATTGACGTGTAAAGTCGTCATAAGATTTTTTATGTTATTTTGAAGAGTTTTATGATTTTACTACCCCGGGCCCATGATGCATGTTACCATTAATATAACTCTGATCCCTGTAATATTCCGTTATCGCAAACTGCCATAGCTGATATGGGATTTCTAATAATACTCGAATCTCTTATCTAAATGAACTCCGTAGGTTGTGTTAGTATTTTTTTTTGTTTAAATTGAACAAATGGGTTATTGAAATAGATGGTATTTGTATGGTTTGAGACATTATAAAGTATTATTGTTGTATTTAGCCTTAATTTATTATTCACTACCTTTTGCTTTTCCGGGATAAAAAGTATAACCTATAAAAAGTATCCTATAATGTATCTCTGTACCAAAATTCCTCAAAATTGGTTCAGCGATTTACGTGTAACAAACTCACTTTCGCATTTATAATATTAGGATTTGCATTGACATCATTACTCGTTTTTCTATAACAAATAATATTTTATTCATTATCATATTAATTCTTTATGTTCTCAATAATCTGACAAAACTGGCAATCAATACAGTCCCAACATCACCTTTCTTTATATTTGTACCCACGCACAAATAGAACCTACTCGCTCCCTACTCGATATCTTTTTCCTGGACGTTACCCCGCTTCATGCCAGGGTCCGCCTTCCCATAATGATTTGACGCTGGATTTGGTTTTATTATATGGGGCGATCCGCCGTTAAACCCCCTCAATCCGCAACAGGAACCAAGTTTTTCCACTGTTTCGTCCGTTAATCAGCAGAGTGTACTACGTGCAGGTGAAGTATATACAACGTGCAATCGGATTGGGATTACGGAGGGTGCAATATTTTTATCGTACACAAAATTACGTACGTTGCTTAAATTTGACCACACCTTTCTGTAACACGTTGTATAATACCAAATATCGTCAAATCTATGGTACGAGAAGGTGGATCCTGAAATTAAGCCGGTTCGCTAGTGTTTTATTTGACTTTTCTCCACAGCATCGTCATGACCCCAGCCATACTAGTGACCGGCGGTGCCGGGTACGTCGGTTCCCATACTGTCATATCTCTACTCGAGAAACAGAGCGAAGATGATCCGTTCGACATCGTAGTGGTCGACAACTTGTCGAACGCTTACAGAGCTGAGGGAAAGAAGAAACCAGAGGTACTGCTCAAGATTGAGGAGTTGACGGGGAAGACGATACACTTTTACCACGTGGATATCAGAGACGGAGAGTCTTTGAGCAATATATTTGAAAATGTGAGTAGGTACTGTAACTCTAGAAAGACATAATTGTAGTGTGCAAGTTTACAAAAAATTGAGTAGAGAAAGAATAGGTAAATTAGGGTCCTTGTCGAAAAAATCGGCTATTTAATTTAATCCGCTATTCGGCATTGACTACTATTTTTTACTCCAACGAATCTGCTTTCTGCACATTATTGAGATTAATTTTAATCACAGTCGCTAGATAACACATAGATAGCCTTTACGTTAGGTTAGGTTACATACGCTCCTTATACAATGTTAGTCGGAAAAGGTGTACTTAGTCGAAACGCCATTAAAATACCTGGAATTCTGAGCAAAATTTAGAATAAATACAACAGATTTAGAATTATTGCTGTTTAACAGTGTTATAAAATCTACGCACATATGTAGTTTCATTTGGAGTTGGCGCGGCACGGTGGTGCGGTTCCTTTGTATTTTGCCGCCAAGTCGTGAGCCTAAAATTCGTGCGACAGGATTGTACATTTTTAAAATTAATAAGCAATATTTGTTTTGTATAAAACTATTTTTTATGAGATGATATATTCATGGTTGAAATCCTTATCAGTGATACTTTAAGTTGGCCACGATTTAGTACACCTTTTCTAACTATGCTTGTATTGACAGCGTGATGATTTTGCATTTCCTTTTTACTTATGTGTTAAGTAACGTTTGCTTGGACATAGTAAGCAGTTAATATAATTCCATACGTACCAATATTAATATTAACATTGTTTCAGCACAACATAGACTCTGTGATCCACTTCGCTGCACTGAAAGCGGTCGGTGAGTCGGTACAGAAACCACTTGAGTATTATCAGGCCAATATAACTGGAACGTGCACTCTGTTCGAGGTGAGCTAATCAATCAATGAGTACTGTCCTACAAAGCACCGTTTCAATCGATTAACTATGTAACTTTGTACAAAAAACAGCTATTTATATAATTATATCTGGTTCGTTGGCGTATGCAGTACGACTGTTGTGATGAGGTCTCGGGTTGGATCTCCGGGTCGGATAAAATTGATGTTGGGTTTTTCTATCACGTAATGCTTAGTATCATCCCGGAGTCTGGAATTGTGCCCGGTATGGCGATAGACTCGCCACCTATTACATCATGGAACGCATACGCTCGGCGAAATATGGGTGTACTGATGTGTCTACCCCTTTGGGGGTTACAGACGTGACTGCGTATGTAAAGAGTTCGGTTGTTTTACTTGATAATTGTTTTTAGTCAAGGGGTTTTTTTTTTATAAAAACGTGTCATTTACATCGTAGGTAATGTGGCGAAATTAAGATTCTGAGTCCTTTTGAGACTATTTATAAAATAAAAAAATAACATATCAATATTTTTATTGTAGTAATTATATCGAGATCGTTCTTTCTTCCCAGGTAATGCGCAAACACGGCGTCCACAAGCTAGTGTACAGTTCCTCATGCACTGTATACGGAGAGCCACAAAAGTTGCCCATAAACGAGGCACATCCCACCGGCGACTCCCTCACCAGCCCCTACGGCAAGTCCAAGTACTTCTGTGAGGAGATCATGAAGGACTTGTGCCTCAGTGATCAGGTAAAGTATTGGAGATCACAAGTAGACTGTAGAGAGTAGAGACTGCTTAGTCACAAGGCACATCTCACCGGCGACTCCCTCACCAGCCCCTACTGCAAGTCCAAGTACTTCTGCTAGGAGATCATGAAGAACCTGTGCGTCAATGATCAGGTAGTGTATTGAAGATCACAAGTAGACTGTAGAGAGTAAAAAGTGCTAAGTAACGAGGCATAACCCATCGGCGACTCCTTCACCAGCCCCTACGGCCAGCCCAAGAAAAAATATATATTAATGTTTAACGTTTATTTGCAGAATTGGATAATAGTATCACTGCGTTACTTCAACCCGGTGGGTGCTCATCACAGCGGCCGTATCGGCGAAGACCCCATGGGCATCCCTAACAACCTGATGCCTTACATATCACAGGTACGGTCACGTGTTCAGCGCCTACGGTAGCGGCATCGTACGATATTACCTAAGACAACCTCTATTTTTCTATTCTAATTTTAGATTATGGCTCCATCGATGTTCGACGATTTCGCCAATGTCGAGTGTTAAATAGCAATGATCAAAAATAAAGATCAAAACGTTTGAGACGACTTATAATAGTGTTGTAACGTTCTGTTTGTATTATAGCTCATATTATATTGTTAGGCAACATTTGTTAGATCTCAACACCAGACTTGTTGGGGACTCCCTATTTATCATTTATCGATTGATAATGAAGGTGTCCGAGAATGTAATGCCAGTGTTAGGGATGGAATAAAAAGGTTTCGAACTGTTCTAAGTAGCGCAACCGAGAGGCGTATGTAGGCGCAAGCGGCTCGATGCAGACTGCCGATCGTGCGGGCGGACACCCCTTGCCCTTTGCCCCGCAACCCCTCGTTCGCCTATTGCGCCGACACTCGCGTCTCGGGAATCGGTACATCGCGTTTAATAATCAAATAGGTACCTAATATATAAAGTGTACAAATTATTCGCTTAATTGTAACATTAACAGACAGGTAGATTGAAATAATAGCCGTGCAAGTAGTAAACAAGTTGTACGCCTGGTGGGGTGACAGTTGCTTTATAACAGAGCGCTCCGTCATTGGGAACCCAGTACTGTGAGTACTGTGAGTGCTGCGAGTGCTCTCAGTTCTCTGTGTGTTCTTGGTTCTCGGTAATCAGTCACCAGTCTTGAATAGGTACATTACTACGTGGTTACGTAGGCTCAGTTGAACTTATTGTTGCCTGGAAGCATTCAGTTCATTCAGAGTGCTTCGTGGGTAATAGTTCTAACAATATAATATTATTTTTTGCTCGTTGCTACGTCCGCGTGAACAGCCTTTTCCGGGATAAAAAGTAGCCCATAACCGTCTCCAGGGTTTCATGTAAATTCATCAAAATCGGTTTAGCGATTTAGGAATGAAAGTAACAAAACCCACTTTCGCATTTATAATATTAGTTAGGATAAGTCACTATTGCGGTTCTTACATCAATGAAGTACGGCAATTGTTCTTTCACACGTAGTTGTCAATATTTGTGGAATTTCATGAGCATGCATACGTCTCAAGTAATAAGTGACAAAGACAGGAAGAATGAGTTGGATTGTGTGTGGTTAACGGCACTTCTGATCTTCCTTATTGATTGAAATACAAAAGTTCTATACGTGGAACTGCTCATTAAAATTTGTGTCAAATAATTTTATTATCACACATCCTTTTGATTCAAATTTTTAAGAGTGTTCATACAACTCGCCCGCATCCACGCACTCGCTCGCTATACGCATAAGACCCCACGCCTGCTCCGCAAGTCATATGAAGGTCCGTCTGATCGCGTCCTTTATAACGACAAAATAATGCCAGAAAAGTGATTTCGTTCCATTAGATGGCAGAATTTTAACTCCCTCTTTTTGTATAACTTGAAATTTAATAAATAAAGCCTATTTATATAATTTTTGTGTCTGAATCCGTCGTATCGTCAGGTAGCGGTAGGTCGTCTGCCCGAGTTGCAAGTGTTCGGGTCCGACTACCCCACAGTGGACGGCACCGGCGTGCGCGACTACGTGCACGTGTCCGACCTCGCCGACGGGCACGCGCGCGCTCTCAAACTGTTCCGACAGTCCGGCTTCAGAGGGTTCCACGCTATCAACTTGGGTGAGTGTTGGCTCTTATAACAGAGTTGCAAGTGTTCGGATCCGACTACCCCATAGTGGACGAACAGATTAGATTTATAGGCAGGAATTTTGAGCATGTTTGGTCCTTTTGACCGGATTTTAAAATTAGCATTTAGTATTTTTAGCATAATGCCATTAAAAATATTGATGTTAATTATTTTTTTTCCAGTTAAAACCTGGACTTTAACTTTGACAATTAAACTTTACCTTGGAATAAATAGGGCGGCTCTTTATCTCTTAAAAATGTCTAGAATCGATGATAAAGCTTTATTTTTGGAGGTGATAGTTTCTGTGGCGTTTTTCACTGATATGATAATTACCTCTTCGATGTGTATATGCTACGTGCTAACGTAAATTGAAGTTTAAAAACATCGTAATGTTCAATATCTGAAGTTAGTGACGCGTGGCGTCACAGTTGTTGTTTTAAGAGACTAAAAGGTGATAGTATGCGCAAAGTCAGAGAAGTGCCGCTCTCCTTGATGTCAACCCTGAGTACGATATATTTGCGGTCAAGAATATTATCAGAGTGCTTGAGATTTTGTGAGCGTGTTTTGTGATTGACATATTATTATAAATTTTATATTTCGAACTATTGTACACAATATTGTCATATAGCCTGCTTTTGTATTGTAATAATTAATGTAAACAGTTATGATTTAAATAAATAAATAAAGTGACTAACTTCAGAGCGGACATAAATATTTACTGGGGCATTACCAAAGTTCAATATCCAACAGGCACCGGCACAGGCTACTCAGTCCTGCAAATGATAAAATCGTTCGAGGAAGCGAGCGGTCGCGAGATCCCTTACCGCATTGTGTCCCGGCGTGCAGGCGACGTGGCGGCTAACTACGCGGACGTGTCGCTCGCGGCGCGCGTGCTCGGCTGGCGCGCGACACGCACGTTGCGCGACATGTGTGGGCACACGTGGCTGTGGCAGAACCAGAACCCGCACGGGTATCAGTCTTAGCTGGATCAAGATAGCCGTGTGCCCTCAAGGTAACTCTCACACTGCCAACTTCAGGAGGACAATTATCGTAATTTTAAATGTTCAAAATATCATTCCGATCTAGTCTCAGCGCGTCAAGAAAGTTGCAAATGGCATTCTCTTAAACCAATAATAATCAACGTAAAATGCACCTAGCATTAGCAGTAGCATTATACCATTTTAGCTTCAGACAACTTTTATTCGACATTCAATCTCATTACGATCTATGTTCACATTTGACGTTGATTATTGGTTTAAGAGAATGCCATTTGCAACTTTATTGACGCTGAGACTAGATCGGAATGATATTTTGAACATTTAAAATTACGAGAATTGGCCTTCTGATCCTAACTCAGTTACACGACATCGCTCCGCACGATAACGTCTCGGTGTTATCTAATATGGAAGGTGACCGTTCGTTGTCCGTGATGCATGATGGTCGGCTTACATGCACAGTTCACGGGCATACAACATACGGTTGCCGATTTATGGTAATTGTCAGTGTGAAAAAAAATCGATACCGTTAACACATAGCAATATCGATTTCGATGTATTCAGAAAAAATATCGATATATCGATTTTAAAACATTTAGACGACGTTTAATTGCTATTAAATCGATATTTTGTAATAAAAGTAACCGTCAAAAATATCGATATGTCACAGAAAAAATATCTCGTAAGTCGAGTAGACTGCTCGTCACGGTCACACGGTCAAAGCATACGGTACACGAGAAGACTACCAACGAGTGAGTAGTGTACGGTAAGCGAGCTTACAGAACGCTGTTAACTATTTTATCTTGTCATTGTAAAACTTTAAACCTACATATATCTGAATGTTCATTCTTCTGTTGTCTCAGAGCGTTGTCATGTAGGTGAGCTTTATATTCAACAGTATAGTATAACTTATCTATTCTAAAATAACGCGCGCCCTCAACGCTCGCACTATTGATATTGTAAACTTTTTCGCTTATCGCGTCATTGTTCTAGTGGAAATGTACTTAGGCTGATAACCGTGAGGTCCTGGGTACAGTTCTTAGGTCGAGAGATCACAATTTCTATTAGTTTTCGTTTCGAAAATAACGCATGAATTGGCCGGTATAGCGATAGGTTCGTCCCCTATCACATAATGGGGCGACGATAAACTTGGCGAATTGTGAGTGTACTTGTTGCACCTCTGCCTACCCCTTCGAGGATATAGACGTTAGCTTTAATTATTTTACTATCTGATATTGTTCCAGCCACAGACCAAAGATCTTGTATATATGTATCACTATTGTTAGGGTAATTAATGCTCACAATAATTGATGGTGCGCGTTATTTTAGGTCAGAAGCGTTATACTAAATATTAACACTAAATACCAAAATATATATTTCGGTTTAGTTTTTAGTTCTTGTTTGAATGGTATAATATGTACAATCATTTGTATCATTATTTATAGTAGTAATAAAAATGCTTTTTAAATTATCAATCAATGAATTATAGTTATATTTAATATGTTTTTATACCTTGATAGTAACTTATTTTTTAGTCTGTTAAAATCTCGTCATATCTGAAGCAATAACGTTACCCTCGAACTAAACACAGACATAGATCTAGACATCGCAAGTGTACTTCACATGCCGATATCGAGCATGAGAACTTGCGCACGCGTTATCTGATCCAAGTATCGTTTATATGTAGAAAGTTTCTCATACAGCATAGGCGAGAATGTAACAGGAAGCTGTCATTTACGTGGCCGCGTCATTTGTTTTTTTGTTCAAACCATCATGCGGCCTCTTAAACAAGAGCTTTCTGTATCATGCGATAAAAAAATATTGAATGCTTTAGTTTGCACTCTACGTTACCGCAGTTAGATGAACTTACGAAAAATACCTTGTAGTGTTGTAAAGTATTGTAAAATACCCCTAAAGTGTTTTAAAGTGATTTTCACTGTATTATTGCCCTTGTGACGTTACAGCAGATAATAAAAATGTGACACGCTTGGTTTCATACAGATTGAGATACTTGCGATGTCTATTTAAGTATATATCTGTGACATTAAAGCAACGAAATATTGTACCAATATTTGTAAAATACAGAAAGTAAATTTATTTCAATATTGTGATAAATTAGTACACAATTGTAATTGATTAGAAAATGTTTGTGCTATATTAGAATGCTAGATGACACCAAATAACAATGCCTTATATAATACATCCAATAGGACAACCTTCCAACTGTTGGTCCAATTCTATGTAGCTGGGTTTGTGTGAATCAGTTTTGTAAGATGCGTTATCGATTAGAAGCGGTGAAGACTAAATTAGATAATAATTTAAACTCAACCTTACATCTTTGCATATATGGCTGATATTAGTATAACGAAAAAATGCCTTTTTGAGCCGCCTGATGTATTAGGTACTCGGTATGGAATCGGATTATATTGTGTTTTTGAGGCACAAATTCGAAGTTTATTTGACTAAGTTGGGCCATAAGTTGGAAAGTTGGCATAAGTTAGTCGCAATTTTATACATTCCTACGAGTATTACATGCGTTTTCATTTTATTATTAAATGTTACAGAAAAATTATATCGGTAAATAAATTTAATGATACACAATCACGATTATGAATATTTAGATAAAAAATAAAATTGCATTTATAATATATATGTTTTAATTTAAACTTTCTGTTTTTCTAAACGTTTTTATGATGTTTCTTGCTGGTGATAATATCGAAAGAATTATATATCGGTTGAAAGAATTATATCGAGATTATTATTATTAAGCTTTTTGTAACAATTCCACGTGAACACGGCGCAAGAAATCCGGCATAATTTCTTTAGTTTATTTACTGCCGTACTCATGAGACGCCAATTAAGATTTTTTCTGTACTCAGTAACAGAGCACAAAACTCTTTCTCTACTTAGTAACGAAGCATAATCCATTAAATGGTTCTGAGTATGGAACGAATTTTGGGACATTTTGTGGGGTTTTTAATCAAAATTATAGTTAATCACGTTTCTGAGTGCGGCAGTTATTTTCTATATGTTTTATCATTCGAATAAAGAACGCCTCTGCATTGGCTGCATATATTAATTTTAGAATCAAATATTTTAAGTTGTAATCTTTAATTTATGACCAAATAATGTATGTTCCTATTATGTTGCCATGTTATTTATTTTTTGTATACTAAAATTGAAAAAAAAAAAACAATGAATACCAAATGTTAACCAAAGTTCAAAGAACCAGTGAAATGTATTTATTTTAAGTTAGGTGCCGATTTAAATTATAAACATCTAAGATCTATAATTTTTCTCTAGAATGTGTAGCAGCAATATTAGTTGCCACTATACTGTATTATTTTTAGTGGAATTTGTCGTGGTTAGGAGATTAAGAAAATTTTAACTTTGTATGCCTGCCTCGGTGGCGTAGTTGTAATGCGTACGAGTTACGACTGAGGCTGACGCTGAGGTCTCTGGGTTCGATCCCCGAATCGGGTAAAAGTGTAAAAAGTGTGTGTTAGGTAAAGTATTGGGTTTTTCTATTACAAAATGCTCAGTATCAGCCCGGAGCCCGGAGATTATAGGCGTGAGTGAGTGCGTATTATCTTAACTCTCCGGTTATATCCCACAAATGCACCAATCAGAAAAGAATGTGAAGGTGAAGTATAGGTACAAATGACATTGATTGGTCGATTACCGGCATCTATCCGGATGATCAAGGACCATTTATTGAAAATGGCCTATAATAGGATCAATTAAATTAAACAAAGGTAAGGATAATAGTCATTATATCTATCCAAATTGTCTGTATTTATTTGGCTTTTAAATGTAAACTTAGCATTCCTTCTATAAATTATATTTTTTACGTTGTACGGTGCTATGTACGTTATTTGTGTTTTGACATGTCAAACTGTTGCTGTAAAATATATTTATACTAATATTTTGTGTTTATTTCTTATTTCAGCACCCTTTTAAAATATATCCAAATACAACTTATTAAAAACGACGTCAAGTTGAGGTTGAAGAGGTTGCTAGCTGTTGCGTTTCGTATGTTGAGTGAGATATCCGGAGGCCCTTCCCCATTCCTAATCTATTAATTATACCTCTTTTATGATCGGCAACTCATCTACAATTCCTTAGGTATTGTGGATGTTCATGTGTTTTGGATCTCACTTATCAGGTGACCCACTTGCTCGTTCGCCGGCCTCTGCTGTATGGTTGAACACAGCTAAGATCGTTGGCCAGGAGACCGCTCGTAACAACTGCATCCAAGCAATTCTTTTTCAAAAACAATAAAACATACAAAGTATTGTAATTAATATCTGTATTACCTAAAAATTACAAATTCTTTCATAATTTCAATCATTACAACTAGTTATCGACGTGGGTTATTCAGCACATTACACAACTGGATCTAAAAATATTACATTTACATTTTTTTACATCCCCTATAACTTTTATATTGCAACAATTATTTACTACGGAAACTTTATTCTTCCACAGAAAGGTATCACGGACATATACTATACAAAATAAAATAAAACTACCACGAAAGAAATTGTGTAAAACAGAGATCGACTAAATAAAGATCGAGAAATGAGTCTTGAGCACAAACTAGATTGGCGCAATGATACGAATCGACGATGTTCGAAAAAAAGTAGACCTAATGTAACGTAGAATATCCAAAAATAGTGATATTATTTCTAATATAAAATACTATTACTGAAATAAAGCCGTCGATGAAAGCATGTATAAATCTTTTTTATTATTTCAACGAATTGGATTTTTTTAATTGTAATATTCTAGAAAAAAAACATGGCATAATCAATCATATAATTTTTACTTACAAATTCATCTTAGTGTTAGTAATTTATATCAAAAATATTATTATTGTAATGACAATTCTACTTTACTATATGTATGTACGAACTACGAACTTCCTCGCGTATCCATAGCATCCACTACTGTCTATTAATGCTCAGAACTCGTGCCGGTAATTATACTTCAAATTGACACTAACAAATATCGTTTCGGCTCGATATCAATAATTAAAATCGATATCATAATCTAAAAACGGATAAAATCGATATCTAAGTAAACTATAAAATGCGCCGTTTCATTTCTATCGATGAACAATACTCCCGCACATTATTGTGTTTAGAACGAATCTGAATTAAAGACAGTTAGATAAATTGTAAATGATATACAAGGTTTTTCAAAATTAAATTGGTTTCTTTAAAAAACAGTGTTATAAATATTCTATTCTATATTGGTCACATATAAGGAAGTTAGACATTAGTGGGGATAATATTTATTTAATGAGGATATACCTTAACTATTAACATATTTCTCTATTGATAGTGTAATCACGTTAATTTATATAACTCTATAAAAGTTGTCAAAAGTAATACTGGATACACTAATTATTAATTTACAAAATCGATTTGTTTACATTTCATCCTGTAAAAATAATTATAGTGGGCCGTTTTACCTGCAATAAGAGATTTCAACGGCGAAATGTAAAATTCTACTACAAGACATTTATGGATTTATTAATCAAACAAAAATAATTTTCATATTCCAGTATTACTGAAAACTTTGATAGAAAAAAAAACGTATAAGCATAGACATATTAAAAAAACTTGTGCTGTATACTTAACTAAAATAAAACACTTAGTTAAACATATGCTGTGGTTCGCGTATTGACATTTCTTTTTAAAACATATCGATAAAAATAAAATACAAATAAACACTGCACCTATTTAATTTGCTGAAAAATAAGAAATATCGACACAAGATAAAAGTAACATCAATATTGTAATAAATATAACGCAATAAGTTTAGAAAAAGCGAGAAAATTGTCAAAGGCAAGTACTAGAGGGGGCACTAAAATCTAAAATGACGAAGCTAAAATCTTGTGTCAAGATAGTTACAAGAAAGAAAATTGTAATGCGGGTATGTTTACCTTCTCGCTTAAAAATAATTAAAGAAAAAAACGTAAATGGAACACATAAATCTTTTTTGTTTTGTACTAGGTGAATTGTTGGATGTAAAATTAAAAACGTATTTCAATTTTTCAGACAAATGCTTGTCAAGTGCCAAATTACAATATAAATGTTGGACACTAATTTTGCTTTATGCAACTGAGAATACGCAATGTAATCCTTCGAAGCTAGTAGGTGCCACTCTTCATGTTTTGTAGAGATTTTATCGATATCGATATTACAAAATTAAATATAGAATCAAAACTAAAAGTACATTCTGTATTTTCGCGATATATTTGAAAGCAACAGCTATAATTCTATTATAGGCATCTAAAAATAGCTGGCAATTCATAGACCTACCACAACTATATAATACATATATTGACTATGTTTATATTATTACTAACAGCCCTCATAACATTTTTAATTCCTATGACTAAGATATTATTTAGTTTCCGGCACCAATCCCACACAAACTAAAACACAAAGTACAACTCATACCGATAATATTATGCAAGCAAACATATTAAACACATTTTCTCATTTATATTTACAAAGCATAGTAAAACATAAAAAAAAAAACATATGAGAATAATTTTTATTAATGTAAAATCTCGACAAACTATGAAGAGTGAGAATGGCATAATAAGAGCCTGTAATGATATAGATATATAATATACAAGGAAATCAATTCAACAATCACCTAACAACTATAAGCAGTTTCACACTATTTTGGCATACCAAATTTGTATGTCGACATGTTTTTTAAATGTTACTTACATTCGACAGTCTGTAAGAGTTGGTATCGATTGTTTGAAAAATATCGATAATTTCACTACACTGATCTCTACAGTGTACTGCAAGAAGTTCAACGAGTGATAAGATTTGATTAACTCTCAATCATTTATGCCTTTAAATACAACATTCTTTGGAAAAGACTATATCTATAATAACTTATACACAGAAACATCGATTTCTCCCTTACATCTTGAACACAAAATTTTTATCCACTTTTCCTAATTAAAATTATAGAAGTAATATATTCATGATCCTAAAATGAAAGATCGTATTTCATTACTTTGTATTAAAATAACTGATTTTTATAAGCCAAACTATCTTCAAAAGTACTTTTTCAGATACTGCTTTCCAAGTATACTATACCAACGATTTTAGTTTTTATCAATACATTTTAACACAATATCGACATACAAATTTCTGTATCATAACTGTAAGGCAACCATTGGTGGATAGAGCTAATAATACATTGATGTGACAGCGCAGATGCAATTCATAGCTTGTGTTGTGTCCAACGGAGTTACAATACAATAGAAATATTATATAAAAAAACATTTGCATTATTGCAAAAGGATAAAAATACTATGATACTTGTAGATGCATTTTAAGCTCCGACAAAAAATAGGCGATCGGCCGTTTGGTCTTATGTCTGTATCATCACAGTGCCTAGACAAAGCTGGTTTAATCGGTATGGTTCTTAGCTTGAAGAAAATCTGTCTAGTTATTTAGATAATACAGATCATGAACTAATTAAAAGTTGGGGCTTTTGTTTATAGAATAATTCATGCATTTAAAGAATCGGTCCCAAAATTAAATTTATTATATTATATTATATTATTAAAGAACGTGAACGAAGACAGTTCCTTAAAATTCATTAATTTAGTTTGTAAATGAAATGTTTTTAAACATCTATAATTAGACCCTTGTCATAACACCGTTGGACAAGAAGAGTTGACTGGAGTTTAAAAATCTAATTTTATAACTTTGGTTGCTAGGTAACTTATGGGCTGAAGGGTGAATTGTTTCATAGGAATTCCACAGTGTGCCGTCACATCAATGGAGACTGTGTTATTGTTACTGAACATTCTTAATTACTACATTTCGACTACTGTGGCAAATCATAATTTACCTATAGTACTATGATTAACATTCGACAATCTCTGTCTATTTCCAAAGTAAGAATGTTTGATAATAATAATAATCTTATACAGATCTGTTATATTATTATGTACTTATTTTTCACTTGAGTGACTGACCGGATCTGGATGGCCATCCAATGCATTCCCAATAAGTATTAATCGTAAAAAAACGAAGATTGCCTAAGCGCACAATTTAAACCGTAGCACTGTATTTAACGTCAATTTTTGTTCTTTTTATATAAATGCTTAATGACAGCATTTATGACTTGAATGGTTTGCTGCTTAATATATTAGTTCAGCTTATATATATAGTTTATCACTACTAAGAGACTTCAGCCTTGTCCCGCGAACTTGGATCGATTTATCGACTTTTCAAATACCTAAATTATATAGCATTTTAACAAGAAATGAATACATAAGCTTGAAAATATATAGTTCTATCTATTTATGAATACTTTCAGTGAATTCACAAAAGTTATTATCGATATCGATAAGTATCGATAAAAGCTATATCTTCAATAACTTGTTAAATACGATTTGCCACAGTATCTTTAGCAGCACTTCCATGAATAATATGAAATCTTTATATGGTAAGCAGTAATTCAGTTTTTAAATTATAATTTTTTTGGGGATTGCAAATATAACCCCTGGTATTACTTCAGTCGAAATGAGGAGACACAGTTTTATTATACAAAAATATGTCTTAACTTTCATCTATTTTTGAAGCTGTTATGACGACAGCATGCATATTTTTTTCGTAAATTCAAACACGAACAATACGGAAGCCAAACATTTTTGTAAATCAGCAAAGAGATTCGTTTACATATGCAGCGGTAAGTACAGTATTTAGATTTGAACACTGTCAACACTTGACTACGACACTGTTGAACACATTTATTTGGTCAACTAATTGATGAAGTTGACACGAATTGGTGATTGTGCCCAAATTAACATGGCCGGACTGAAGTTAGTCAATTCATCGGCCGACGTCTCCCGTCACCCTTTTGTAATTAAAAACAAGCCGCGCCACCGCTAATGACTACACTAGCTACACACTGGCCAAGTTATTACGGGTATTGTACACAAACAACTAGCTTTTCTAATATCTATAAGGAGATATAAAATAAACTGTAAGAAATTTAAAGATGTGTCTAAAGCCATATTTAAATAATCGAGGAACATACATAAAAAAAGATTCCCACGAATTGACACTTCCTCCTTTTTTGAAGTCGGTTAAAATAATCACGAGATTAAGAAAAAACAAAAGAAGTACCCGTTTCAAAGAAATGCAATTTTCATTACATAAAAAATATTCAATATAAGCACTGTACAGTGCAGTCTGGCGTGCGGAAGCTTCACAGACAACTGTAACGTTGAGCCGAGACGTTGGGGACTCCAGTGCAGCCCAACATACAGTGCATTTAATGCATATTGTAACAATATTTATTTTGGTGGAAAATAAAAGTGGCCGTATTTTTTTTTGTTGTGACTTCGTTTTTCGATACTCACGAAATTCTCAAAGTTAATTTTGTAACAACATATATGTTTTGAAAGGACTTACCAACACCATCAGTGTTACCATGTAAAACTGTTCTCCTCAAATTCGACCGTTTATTCACTGTAGTGGGTGCGTACTAGTGTGACAGTTAGGTATTGTTATATTACATTGGTGTTGCAAGTTCACTATAGTCTTTAGGGCACTTGTGCACTCTTGTGTTAGCCTTCTCGCTTGATGGTCGGCATCTGTGGCGGCGGCTCGGCGAGACCCTTCACCTGATAAATAAAAACATGTTATACTTGTGTATAAAAGCGGTGATAGTCCAGCAGGGACTGTAACGGATTGCCGAGTGTCGTGATGGAAGGCGCGGGTTTGAACCCGACGCCCTGGATACGGATCTGAGACTTTTCGAAGTTATTTGTTGTTAATTATCGCTTTAATAGTGAATGAAAATACTTGGTCTCTGAGACCCTCATATCTGAGAGTTCCTTACAAGAATTTCGAAGGTATGTGAAGTCTGGCAACCCGCATAAGACTAGCGTAGCGGACTAAGGCCTAACCCCTCTTATTAGTAGAGCCCACCATGCCCAGCAGAGGGACAAGTATATAATACAGTGCTGATATTACTATAATGAACTCTGTGAAGCAGCGTGCGAGTAGCCAGCTGTGAAACAAGAGGCCGTGGGTTCGATCCCCGCATAAAGACAAAATATGTATGTGTAATCAACATTTTATTTTATTGGGTCTAGGTGTTGTGGGACGGTATGTTCCTCGTAGTCCCTGACACACACGATACGGGTTAATCTAAAGTGAGGTCAGAATATTTATGTGGCTGTTGGGTGAAAAAAGAATACTAGATATTCAACAGAAATTAATACATTTAATTTGTTTTTTCTTATTGTCATTATTTACATACATAGACTCATACCTGTTTCCCATAGGGGTAGGCAGAGACAACGGATTTCCACTTGCTATAATCCTTGCAATCCTCTTTGGCCTCATTCACTCTCATAATTAATTTATTTTCTCATTGTGTCTGTGATATTATGTATACCTTAAGTCTAGCAGCAGTCTTGAGGAAGGCAGGCAGTTGTTCCTGCGAGACATTTACTTCACCCGCGTACATGAACTCCAGGATTGCCTGCAGGTGCAAGTACGACACATCCTTCAGGATTATAATCGGATGCTTTGACGGATTCTCCTGAAAATATCAACAAAATGGGATTTATAATACAAGGACAAAGTTATGCACTTCCGATATTTTTCGGTATTAACTAATTAGTTTTTTTTTTGCCTTGGCCGGCAAACGAGCACGTGGGTCACCTGATGGTAAGTGATCTCCACCGCCCATATACGCCCACAATACCAAAAGAATCAAATGGGTGCGATGCCTACCTTAAAGGAAAGGAATAATTAAGAGATTCGGAAGGGGAGGGGCTTTGGGGCCTCCGGATATCTCACTCACCGTACGAAACGCAGCAGCAAGCAGCTACTTTACACCGGTTTTCTGTGAGACAGTGGTAATGACCCGGACGAGCCGGCCCATACATGCTGTAGACAAAAGTGTCTACAGCGTGGCTCTACCACTGATAAAAGACGAATGCCCAGTCATCTTTTTTTTACTAGACTGAATAACGAGATAAGCATATGTAAGAATCCCTCCCCTTCCCAATCCCTTAATTATATCCCTTTCCTTTACGGTCGGCAATACATCCATGGTTCCTCAGGTGTTGCGGATGTTTATGGCCGGTGGAACTCACCATTTGAGGATTCTCTTGCTTTTAAATAATTGTATTTATCTATTTTACGGACCCTGTTTAAAATTAGATTTAGGTCTGATTCAACAAAACAATTATAAAAAATTACAGAACGCATTGTAGTATCAACGACGAAATGCTACATTTTTGAGTATACATGAATAATGGTTTAGTGTGACATGTTTGACAATGCTAGGTGTAATGTTGCTATTATACATCCTGTGATGTTTATGAATTGTGTCCACAAATTCTATATGCCATATTTTTTGTATTGAAAACCAACTTCAAAAGGAAACCTGACTGCCTCAGTCGGTACGACTGCTGTGCTGAGGTCTCGGGTTCGATCCCCGGGTCGGGTAAAAGTGATATTGGGTTTTTCTATCATGAAATACTTAGTATCAGCCCGGAGTTTGGAATTATGACCATCATGGCGATAGGCTCGCCCCCTCTCACATCATGGGACGGAAATAAACTCGGCGAAATGTGGGTGTACTAGTTACACCTCTGCCTACTCCTTCGGGGATTAAAGATGCAGTGTATTTTATTACATCCAAGGCTCTTATTCTTTATAAATGTATCATAAATAGGTACCAGACCATCGAGGATGCATTAAGTCTATACTTTAGGTGCATATCGGGGGACCGAGGCACTGCCGGTGGTGTAGAGGGAGTCAAGTAGACATGTTGTCTATTGTAGGCTTATTGGATCATGAGGCAAATCGGTGCCTCTAAGCGAGCAATAGGTTGACGATTAATTTGTCACACTCAAGAACACCGTAATAAGCCGTGCCTTTGGTATTAATGGATGTATCAACATCACATATGGATATAGCTATAGGCATCTCAAGCGAAGATGCTGCCTCGATTTGAACCACGCCGCGCCAGAGGAAAACTTCGTTGTATCGCGCTTGACCGCCGAGTTGCCGCATCCAACGGATGGTTTCGCACAACGAGCGACATCCGTGGCGACTGCACGTTTAAAAAAGACCTGAGTCGCTCGGTTTGGTCTCCAGAAAGTTTGCTTACATTTTAGGCTGTTAGCAATCGAGTTACCGGCACCAAGTCGATAGCGTGTAATGGCTCTCAACTAGCCTTTCACAAACTTTTTCAAGGGCGGACTTCTTGTGCCACCTTACCATAATCCACGCACCTCTAGCGCCGCCTTACCGTGAACCGCGGATCTGTGGCACCGTTGATTTCATAATTTAAATTTAGGTGAAATTTAATTCTTGGTGGGGAAACTGTGTTTTAAACAAAAATCCAGGCGCTGCAAGAAGTGAATAGTTAATAATATGTTGCTCTTCTTGGGGCTTACCTCTAGTAAACTTTTAAAATAGGGACTACATGCTGAAAGAACCATTTTATGCGCCTTGCAAGTCTGGCCCTCGCAAGCGAGTGTTACCTGAAAATTATAACAATGATAATAAAAATAACAGCAAAGTGTCCTGCAACTTATTGGCCAAGATCTATAAAGCAAATTTCGAATATCATTTTGTATATAAATGACTTCATGAGGTTTTAATTTACTATATGGTAACCAATCACTTCATAAAATATAACTCATAATGACATCAAGTTCAAAATACTTGTATAGTAGAACTATAAAAAAAAATGCTACCGTTTTTCCCTTACAAGTAATATTGAAAAGGTCTATGATTTAAAGCAAGATATCCTGCAACTTATAGGCCAAGATCTATAAAGCAAATTTCGAATATCAATTTGTACAAAAATGACTTCATGAGGTCTTAATTAACTATATGGTAACCAATCACCCCATGAAATACAACTTATAATGACATCAAGTTCAAAATACTTGTATACTAGAACTATAAAAAAAATTGCTACCGTTTTTCCCTTACAAGTAATACTAAAAAGGTCTATGATTTAATGTTGTTACTGTTGAAGATTAACTATATGATTCATTCTCAAGTCCACTTTGCCAGATTTACTTATATAAGCTCATATTGAAGTTTACTATATAAATTCATTTTTTAGAAGACTTAAGTAAAGTTTATACATAGAACTCATGGGATGGGAAGACAATATGCCTTCATCCCACATTATACTAGAATACTTGGATTTGTATTTTTGACCCTTACTTGGAAGAATATATCACACATAACACTCATCATCACATGCATCAAAAATAAAATAAATATTATTTCATAAAAGTAAATGTCTAAATATTAAATTTCTAGATTGAGATAAGACATTCTGCACCACACAAAAAAATATACCTATCAAGTGTCAACTAGAGATTATCATGCGATTATTTTTTTACATTAATTTGTTTTTTTAGACCTTAAATACATTTCTAACATTTACTCACATACCCTAATTATACTATAAATGTGCTTACAAAAAAAAAACTAATGTAAACAGCATTGTTTGTTTGCTTATTATAATTACAAGTAATGTTTAGAGTAAAATTTAATAATGTAGAATTTAATAGTAATAATTAGGTGTACAATTTACACAAATCACAAATGTAAGTTTTGTAAGTACAATTTATAAATGTAATATGAGCTTTAGAAGATGCATGAGTGGCAGAAACTACAATAAACTTCAAGAAAATATTATCAAAACACATACTACCACATTTTACTATGCTATAGAAATAACTTTGAAGTCCTAGTCCCCTATACTTTATAGATTATATCAGTGGTCAGCAAACCATAGCTCTCAAATTGTGTGCAGCTCTGGCCCCTAGAACGCAGCTCCACCATAAATGAACAATTTTGGTAATGAATGTTCCAAGTATTCTGGTATGGCCAAATTCAAACCAATTTGAGAATTAAACAATAATTCGAAGGATAAGAGTGATGTATTTAAATGAGAAGCTGTGGATGCAGTTTAGGTAAGTAGTCAATGTGGAGATATCTGTATTGTGATTTTGTTCTTAATTGTTTGGGTATTTCCTAATCTGACTAATAACTCATACTGGAGAGGTATCCACCGAAATATTTAAGGTTTCAATGGCTATGAATTTATTTCAATTATATAATTATAAAAGTAAGTTTAAATATATATATTTACACGGCCATGGTTAACGACTAATCGCGTTTAACACTTAAATAACAACTTTAGTAAGCATCACTGTTAGGTTATAAATATTGTTTATACACAAATAAATAATAATATTAAACTTACGTCTGTAAAACTTTTCTCATCTCTCAAATGCCTGAATGATGTCACCATGTTAGTCTGGAAATCGTTCCATTTCAGGAAGAATTGTTGATCACCCATATTGATATCAAACTGTAATTTTCACAAGAAAAAAACGTAAATAACGCCACAAAAACACAATTCATCCGATACACATGCACTTTCAGACACTTTTCTATACGTTAACTGATTTTAGACACGTGTTTTGAAAATGTATATTAGAAAAAAATAGTGCAGTTTCTATAGTTTACCTACGTCACTAATTGCAACACGAAAATGATGCTTACCCACGAATACTAAGTTACTATATTTTCTTTTCAAATTTGGTCCAGACAGAACGCTTCAACATACATCCAAGGGCGCACGTAATATTTCGAAACACTCACGTAAAAGTTAAGCAATTGAAATCTCAAAATAAAGACGCCGTCTCGCATAAATTAGCGACTTCTTTCTATTTCTTGAAATTCCTTCATTCACCTAGGTGGGGTTGTCAGACCTTGATTTCGATATATCTCCAATTTGGAAATACAATGAACTTTTAGTTTTTATTTTCATTAATTTCAGAAATAATAATTTAAATACTGCATATTATTTTTCATCTGAATTATAATAAATATTAATATGTAATAAAATTTAAAATAAACTATAAGTGTATAATTAATTAGAGTTGGAATTAATATGTCTCCATTAGCTTGTTTGAGTAACTGTAGCTGCTACAGCTAGCTGTTTATCATACACCTAATAAATTTTATTTGTTCTTAACATCGACCACTTTTAGTAAAATACATTCATAATATGGGTAAACTGGATGACTATGGTATCCTCGAACAGTCATTGGTTACTCCGACCTTCATCGCTCATTTGACTATTTTAGATGCGTTCAAGAAACGGAATTATTTTCTTCATTGAATAAGTTCTATACAAAATATTTCTGATACACTATTTAGGTAATTCAATGTCTAGCGAAATTCTAAAATTATATACAACTTACATATTCAATATGATATATTATGATGATTCTGTTATACTGCCATCTATTGTCAAATTGCGTTATAAAAAGATTTTTTACACATTATATGGTACACACCGCCACCTTTTATCGAATAGCATTAACTATATGCTATCTTACTACGCATGTAGCTCAGAAAATATATTAAATTGCATAATATTAGTATTATGCCAATCTTTTAGGTCCATATTATTATGAGTATAAACCAGATATTGATTATTTTCATGTTCATGATATATTATGTATGTATCATCACTTTTTACATAATTTGGACAATTTTTTAGTGGGTAAATATCAATACCGGGAATACCCGAAAGGCAGTACAAAATGCCATTGAAGAGTTAGTAGCTTCGCAGTCCAGCCGATTTCTTAAAGAAGGTCATCGAAAAACTTTTCACTGTGCTGGCAAAGATTCATCGATAGCATGGGTAGAAATAAAAAATATATAATACTTTAACTTATCGTACAGAAAGGCAATTTCATAGGTAAAGACCTTTTATTATCATCCAGTGGCGGCGCTAAACCAAACGTGGACATTAGCTTTAGGAGGCCTCCTTCATTTACCCAGTCAGAAAAAAACGTCAAATTAATGTGTGGAATCCTTAGTATTTTTTGATCCCAGCTAGTTCCTATTTGAGCCGCAGCTAGAACGTGCGCTAGTGTGGGTTTCGGGAGTACCAAAACGCTTGAAATCGATTCAAACGCGATTGAACCAGAACTCGAAAGTGACAAGAGCTTACTCCTGACACTTTCGAGTTCTGGTTTTTTCGGGGCCTTAGCCCCAGCCCGGAATCTAGAGTCATGCCCGGCATGCCAATAGGCTCGCCCCCTATCACATCATGGGACGGAAATAAGCTCAGCGAAATGTGGGTCTACTGGCTACACCTTTGCCTACCCCTTCGGGGATTACAGGCGTGGCCGAATTGAGAACCTCCTCGTTTTTGAAGTCGGTTAAAAATATTAATTGTTTGTTTTACATAATATTTTGATCGCATCATGGTTATAAAAAAGTGTACCTATTTTAAATTTGGAGGGTGTTGTGCTTAATGATTTGCCCAAACTACAACCCACAACGTGGCCTTTTGGTGGGTTCCATCATTTTTGCACATGCACATCTCATTTTTAAGGTTTTCTAATGTAGACAGTAGAATACATGTTACGTTATATTATAAAAAATAAAATGTAATAAAACAAATAAAATGTAATAAAGTAATATTCGCGTAAACCTAAGAAATCACTATGTAATAAAACAAGATTTATTTAATAGTACGCAATATTTATTTCACAAAAAACGTTTTTAAAACGACACTCATATTGCATAAAGAAAGAGAGGCAAAAAGGTGAAATGGTAAACCTTATAAGTACAATAATTACTTTAAAAACCTTGCTTTAAATATAGTTAAAATTTAATTTAATATTTATCTTACGATAGCGATGTTTATAAACACACATCTACGTTTTGAAAGGCCAAGCGGTGTTGCCACAATATTCCTTAAAATTACCTTAACGCTACCTAATCTAGTAAGTACGAGATTACTACATATACACTTTTTATGTAACTTTATATTCGTACAAGGCGTGAAATATAATATTTTAACGAAGTTTATACTTATAGACAAGTTTATTCAGTTACAGCGGAATTATGCTGATGTAATTTTATTTATTCTGATAAAACCAACTCAAAAAGTGTCATAAATCGTCATTTTTGCTAAATTATTAAATACAGATTTAATTACACTTTGCAGTAAAACTATATCCAGTGCAATAATTATGTACGCAACGTACTAAACAGTAGCAAATTATCAATAATTAAACATAAATTAAAAATTACAATATCAAAAATCATTTTCGTTTCTAACTATAATTGACATGAAGCAGGATTTCTTTAAAACAATGTACAATTAAACCATTTTAACTTACTTTGGTATACATAAGGTATTCTATATTAATTTTCAGCCTTATGCAAAAGAGAAAAATAGTAACGCGTTTATAATTATATATCTTTAAAAAAATGTATAGTGGTTACTATGTAGCAAATACTTACTTAAATAAAACTATAATTTTGTTATTCACACGTCTGGTCACATGGTATTAAATTATAAATTAATGCCTTAGTTGTAAGACATTATTTATTTATTTTAGATATAAATGTACTTCAGTAATTTTGTACATTATTAAAAATTAATACCTTTAATATTACTTATAAAAATTTCTCTTTTGCATTCGAGTTACTTTTAAAAATACAATCACATATACATAATATACTTTAGTTAAATATAAAAGCCAACCCTTAATTCATATAAGTAATTATTGCTAGATCAGAATACTTTCACATGAAGTACAGCGTATTATAATAAAATGTTCTAAATGTATGATAATATATTTGGTATATATTTTTTTGCATTCTCAATATACAAAGCACATTTGGACTTAGGTATATTCTAGCGTATGATGCGTCAATCCTATAAAGGAGACATTTTAATCTAGATTAACCTACTAGAGTTTATAACCCTCGAAAATAATATTGCTGCACCAATAATACTTAATAAAATTAATATACTCTCAATAAAATTTTCCGAAGTGAAATAAAAACGAAATATTCATTAAATATATAATAAAACTACTACACCCCATACTGGTAAACGAAAGTCCACCAAATATTTATGTACACGAATAGAATTTATAACTTAAAGAGATCCTAATTTGTTTTAAACTAAATTCTCCCCTAGTCTTTGTCGGTAAAAAGAAATGCCATGATTTTGAGCAAATAAAACGTTACATTATTTTACAACAATCACACTATAAATATTATACTAAGAGAATAGTTCGAAATGTTCAAGCTAGAAGAAACGTAGAAAGTTCAGAAAGCTATAATTAAGGATAGTAATATTATATATATAGCCTAGTGTATTTTTATACGTGAATCCGATCGAAACTCTTAGATCTATCATTGGTTGATTATTTAACAGTTATCTTATATATTGTTTTAATTCTATTTATTGATATTTTGGTATTATAGCTTAGGATAAGAAAAATCGATTAAAAATTGACTAGATAATTTTGGATTTGCGAAACAAATGTTTTTTTGGCTGTATTAATAACGTGTGGGTAGTAGAAAATGGGAAACAGTACGCGACTAGATGGAAATGCAAAATCGTTGCTCAGAGCTCGCTTTTAGACATATTGTGCTTATTTTACAAACTTACAAACTACCCTAAACATAACGATATGAGTATAACGTACTACTTAAATTCAAACATTCGTGTACTTTTAACTGGCACTAAAGAAAATATTCGTTGATAGTCACTCACTTTATGCAAGCATTTAAGGCATACAGGACGGTATGATAAAGTAAGGCAGCTCAAGGCACTAAGAAGCTATTTACACGCATAAAGTTACGCTACTCGTTGGTAGATGGCGTTGTCGTTTGGATTTGTATGACGGGCAGTTTTAGTCCGCGCGGCGCCAGGATGAGTGTCGCAGGCGTCACGAGGACTAAGGCGTACTCTCATTTGTTTACGCCGAGGATCTTGGCGGCTTCGTCGGCAAGATCGTCGGAGGAGAGCAGTTTGTTTATGGTTTTATCGGGGATCCCGAGTAGTTTTCCGATAAGGTCGGTGCCGTTTTCGCAGTCGTTTTCAGCTTCTGACGAGTATTTGCGCGACATCATGTCGAGTTTGATTTTCTTCTCGTAGGGCGCTGATGGCGGCGAGTTGTTATTGTTTACGTTGCTCGGGATCTCGTTGCCTGACCCGTCGTCATCTTGGTAGCGATATCTATTGACAAAACATCATTTTAGTTAGGTATATTCTTAACAATGAAAGAGAAGTTGTACAATTGTTGTGAAATTGTACAGGACTTTTATAATTCTATTTTTATTAAATATTTTGAAGTGTCTACACAGGAATTCCACCAAAATTATGCATTTATGAAATCTTCTAACATAGTGACTTTTTCTAACCATCCATCAACCATCCAACCAATCCAGGTTATGGTTTACTTGTGTGCCAAATTTCTTCCAAAATTGTTCTGTCTTTAAGGCGTGATTAACTAACAAACTTCCAAATTCATAAACTCACAAACATCCACACTTTCGAATTTATACTAGAACTAGGATATACTATAAATAATCCTTGGATATTTTTCCATTATTGGGCACGGATTACCTCCTAATAAGGTGACAAGAAATTATCAACAATTGTAAAAATACCATTAGTTTAGGTAATTGCAGCAGTGCATCAATATTTTTCTGGTTAGCAACCACTTATTATCAGGTGACCCGCATGTCCAAACTTATCCATAAAATTACTTACCCATTAGCAACGCTATGCCCTTCCAAGGGCGTGTTAGGAGGCGAAGGCTCCTCATCGTCTGTGACCTCCTCTCTATGCTTCTTGCGGTGGCGCAGCATGCTGTGTTTGAGAGTGAATCGGCGGGTGCATAAGTCGCAGGCGAAAGGCCTTTCGCCTGAATGAGTACGCATGTGACGTCGTAAGTCCTCGGCCGACCAGAAACGACGAACGCAGAAGGCGCAGACGACCTTAAAATACATGAAATGTAAGAAACAAAGAAAGTCAAAGTAATATTATCATACTGTTTTTATGTTACGTATAGTACATTATCGTGGCAAGAATGAAAATTGCACGAATTTGCATCTTTATTTCATTATTATTGAGTTTTAATTATAAATGTAGATCATAGTTCTAAAAGTTATTTTCATTTATGAATTACACTCACCTTCCTGTTGGCATGATCAGGGAATTTGCCCCTCTCATCATCATCAGCACTTTCGCTTCGGTCGCTTGCAGCATCTAAGGCACCCTTATTCACGAGCTGCTCGTACTCCGTAACATGTGCTGTCCCCAAGTGAGCCAAAGCAGCACTCCTGTCTCCATATGACGCCTCACACAAATGGCACTTGAAAACTAGACCGCAGTCGGAGTTATCATCTATCTCAGGGTTAGGAGACCCTGGTTGGGAGTCAGTACAGTGTCGCGAAGACATGTGCTTCTTTAAGGTCTCTATGGAGGAGAACGTACTGGTAGGGCATGAAGTGCATTTGTACGGCCTTTCAGGAACGCTTCGAGTGTCATTTGCTGGTTGAGGAGGCGACATTGCATCAGCAATTGGTTCAGCCAAAATAGCTCTTGCGGATCCACCATGTTTCCTTAGTAGATGACGGTCGCAGTTGGACTTCGTGGTGAAAAGTAGCGGGCAGTGGGGGCATTTGAAAGGTTTCTGCCCGGTATGTGTTAGAACGTGGCGTCTCAGAGATGATGACCATGGGAACTTTCGGTGGCAGTACGGACAGGACACGCGGTTTGGTGCTAGGCTGTATGCGGATTTCTTCTTCGGTGGCTGTGTGGTATCCGATTCTGACCTGCAAATTGTTTACTTGTAAGTACTCGAACAATATGCATAGATTTTGGTGGTGGTAAACATTATACAAAAATAGCTTTTGCTCGCGACTCTGGCCGCGTTAACGGCCTTTTCCAGGATAAAAAGTAGCATATGTCTTAATCCAGGTCATAATTCTACCTATGTGCCAATTTTCCAAAAACATTCATCTATTACGTACTAACAAACATCCAAATTCACAAACTAACAAACATCCATACTTTCACATTTATAATAGGATTGTTAAATTAACTTACTTATTTTCATCGCTTCCAGAGTTGTTCCCTTCGCTGGTTGATGCCACTAAGCCCTCCTCATCTTCTTCCTCGTCACTGCGTGCGGGGAGTACTGGTACCGGCAGTGATTCTTGACCTGATAAGGGTATAGGATCAGTCCCTGCTTCAGTCTTATCCGTCGGGATCGGAACGGGTTTATTTATCAAATTCCCGGCGATTTTGAGGTCAAAATCTTTGTTCATTTCTTGTTGACGCGTGGCCATTAATATCTCAGCGGCTGCTCTACGAGCCGCCGTGTGTTCTTCAGGCTTAATGTCTTCGTCAATAACTAATGTATCATCTTCATCTTCCTCGTTGTCAGCCACTTCGTCGGAGTCACGACGTACTGGTGAACGTTCTGGTTGTTGTAACGGACGTTCAAGATGGCGGGCTAAGAGAGCCATCTTGACATGACCTAGCGTGTCGGGTGTAGGATATGGTGGAGGAGCTCTCGGCGCTGGTCTCCTAACACTCCAATGCTGAGGATGCTGTTGCTTCACATGACGTTCCATATTTGAACGAAGAGTGAATCTCGCAGTACACTGAGAGCATGAGAATGGTCTTTCAGTACGATAACGTCGTTGCTTTTGTTTCGGCATGAGCACACCGTTTTTAATTACCAGTTTTACAGAATCCGTCTGCGGTACAATATTGCTGCTCAATGGCCTTGGAGATTCGGTATGAGGAGACAGTGCAGGTGATATTGACTGTGGAACAGGTTTTATCTCCTCTTCCTCTGACTCCTGCTTTGGTTGAGCTTCTTGTTCGTTAGGAACTAGCCTCCCTCCAGACATGCTTTGTGTGCGTTGTTTTATTTCGGCAAGTTCTTGTGGATCAGATGGGTGTGGAAAAAAAGAGGGTAGAAATAAGTAAGGGAAAGACGACGGAAGCGGGAGTCCTGGCATACCTGAATATATTTGAGAAATATGAGAGGCATAATAAGCAGGGTTAGCTATTTTAGGAAAGGTAGTTTCAAACAGTCTCTGATGGGCTAACAAGATTCTTGCCTTTTCGAATTCTGATGCTGCGTCAGTTGTTAGGTCTGGTTCGAAAGAAGGCCGCGGCGGTTCTTTAGGCTCTTCGTCAGTGTCGCGTTTCTTTTTACTTAAATCTAAGACATCGCAGCTGTTGTTGTCGCTTGTACTCAGATCAACTGGAACTTCTTCATCGTATGTATCTGACTGGTATTCGCTGGGCTTATATGTTATTTCTGGTGGTCTGAATTCTGGTATTTGCGTCAGCTGTCCAATACCTTTAACTTTAATTTTTGGAATAGGCTGATCTGGCTCTCTAGGAGTTAATGGGGCTTCAATTATCGGCTTAGTTGAAAGAGTCGCGACTGGGTGTCTGTCAGTAATGAAGCTGGGTGTGAAGTGAGTGAGCGGTGTAGTGCGGCCAGTATCATTCCGTCTTTCGATTTCAGGTGTGTGAAACGCTAAACTTCTCTTCACTTCATCCCGAGCCAGTTTGGAGTTAACCTCGTCATTGTTAGGATCTTCGGATGGATGGTAAATAATCGAACGCTTGACATCTTCTCGCGTCACTTTAGCATGTCGGTTTCTCAAATGTCTTTCGCAGTTTGCTTTGGTAGTGAACGCGTAATTGCAAACAGCGCATTCATATGGCCTGTCTCCGTTGTGGGTGCGCATATGCCTTACAAGGGCAGCCTTATCGAGGGAAGCATGAGGGCACATGTTGCATTGATATGGACCGGGGCCGGTCCCACTAAGGTGTACTCTGTTGTGTCCCTTTAAAGCTCTGAGATTCGGGAACTTAGCTGGGCACAATCTACAAGGAAACTCTCCTCGTAACTTCATCCTTCTGAATTCTGCCGCGAAATTATCTTGCGTCTCTTCTTGTTCACGTTCCTTAACAATGGTGTCAGGAGGTGTAAGCACACTATGAGCCCCCGTCAATCTTTCTAAAAGGCCACTAGCCGAAGTTACGTCTAAGATTGACTTAATATCAGCTAAATCACGCGCGGCATCCATATGGCGTAAGCCGTTTGTGGTAAGACGACCATCTTCGAACTTAGGTGTGAATCTATCCATCGGTGGGGTCAACGTACCAGGAATCGTGAAAGGTCTGTTTCTAAGATCTAATTTTTCAAAGAAATCTTCTCGTCTGATACGTTCAGGGCTTGCAATTCGAGCTGAGCAAGTCTTTTTGTGTATGGCCAATGCTGGTGTGGTAGGGAATTCTCTGGAGCACGAATCACAGCGGTAGCGCTGCTCCGGCATCATTTGGGTGTTCCTCACGATTTCCGGGACTCGTTTACTAGAGAATTCGTAGTTGATATCGTTGTAGCCTGTCCTGGTATTATCTCCGTGGACTGTGAAACAATGGACATCGTACGAGTTGACAGAGTCGAACCGTTGCCTGCATTTGGGGCACTCGAATCGCGCGATCCTCTTGTCCATTGGGAAATGGGACGGGGAGGAGGACGCGGCCCTCTTGCGCGCCCGCCTTTCCTCTTCGTCACTCCTGTCCGATCTGTTGTCACTGTCTATACTAGTTGTTCGAAAGCGCAATTCCTGCTCTTCAATTTTCAGTTGATCCATTTCCTCGGCGTCGATTTTTGCCTCGCTGATATCCTCTGTTTTGATTTCTGTAACAAAAGAGTACATGTTACAATTGATTACGAACATGTTTGAATAACGTTGAACGCTTTCATTTTACAATTCTAAGAAAACTCGACAATAGATGAGTCAGTCAATTCATTTGCGGTGAGGCGGCAGTGAAATAATATATCTGTAGGACGTAGTTTGTAGCAATTAGCTAATAGATTTGAGGGTTGATATTTATTTCCGCTATTCGACAATAGATGGCACCCCATTGATTTCAGTATACACAATCGCCAAATTATTTTCTGTGCATTTAACAATTATTAATATTACTCAGCTAGGAATATGTATGTTTTTTAACAATAGAACAAGTAAAAGACAAATAAAAAATAATCTAAAACATCAGAAACGGCATGTAGCAAATTTTTCGTGTTGTCATAAAATTGCCTACATTTTTAAATTCTGTCTCGACCGCAGCGTTAAAGTTCTCGGTGGGTGATTCACACTATCTTTTGTTTTAAAACACGCCACACGTTATACATTTGAGAGGAGACCTTATTTAGTGTTGACAAGGTAGGTTTTAGCTTGCACCGTGGGCGGCAGGTTGTAGGGCGCGAAAATCAATAAGCCGACATCGTCAGGCCAGTTCCATGTAGAGTGTAGATATAAGTATATGGGAGTGTAGGTACGCTGTAAAAATAAACTCATTTTGGATTTCTATGCTTATCTAACTTTGGTACAAACCAAAAACCGTTTACGCCCGATTCGAACTAATTTCACTTAATTTCAGAGTACTTATCCTTAGAATATTTTTATCTCGCTTTCTTATTCACAGTATAAATCACTAGTCATTTTACCATGCACACCCGGGAATAATCAATACTCGGATGAATATATATTTGCGTCAGAGTGAACAAATGAAAATGGATATCATCCAAAACGAATGCATTACTTTTACGCCTGCCTATAAACAGACCCAAACACACAAAATTTTGAATTACAAAGAAAATATGGCACTGTCGCAGATCGAAATCAGACCCAAGAGCATGCACCTCTGACTTTTCTATGTTACGCTTGTATTATTGATAATTATCACTTGCTTTAACGGTGAAGGAAATCGGGAGGAAACATGCATAGATGCCAAGAAGTTTTCCATAAGTATTTCGAAGGTGTGTGAAGTCTGCCAACCTGCATTAGGCCAGCGTGGTGGACTAAGGCCTAACCCCTCATTCAGTAGAGGAGGTCCGTGCCCAGCACTGGGACGAGTATAATACAGGGCTGGTAATTATATGTTACTGGAGCAGTCGTCGCAGTTTCATCAGATCAAACATTATATTTTAAGTTGCACAATTCCCAGTAATTACACTGGTTTCAATGCTCTTCAAATCAGAACACAACAGTGCTTACACACTGCTGCTTCGCAGGAATAGACAAACCGGTGGTAGCAACTCAGACGGCCTCTCGCATACGAGGGACCTACCGCCTTGTAGTTATCAATGAATACTTCGAAACGGCGGGTGTACATGACAGTGTGTACCGCTTAGAAATTCCCGTTGACGAAACACTATGATTCAGTACCTACGTCACAATAACCTACTTTTAGGGATCGTTTGTTACTGATATACTATTTGTTACCTACTATTAACCTGTAGTGATGGAAGACAGCATTCATTGAGTTTTTTATTTGGTTTACTAATTATTATTCACCTATAAAGCGGCGATGGCTTAGCGACGACTGGAGCGGTAGGTGTACACACTAGACTTTTCAAAGTTGTAGACTTACCGTAAGGAAACCTGCATACATCTGTGGTAGAGCCACGCTGTAGACAGTTTTGTCTACAGCACGAATGGGCCGGTCCTTACCACTGTCTCACAGAAACCCGACGTAAAGTAGCAGCATACTGCTGCGTTTCTTACGGTGAGTGAGATATCCAGAGGTCCAAAACCCCTTACCCTTTCTAATCCCTTAATTATCCCTTTCCTTTTAGGTCGGCAGCGCGCTTATGATTCTTCTGGTATGGTGAGAGGTGATCACTTACCATCAGGTGACCCACTTGCTCGTTTACTGCATAAAAAAATCGCGTGTCACGTGTACGAACCACATCAGTATCGTATAAGTTTGGTGTCAGTTACGTTGCAATTAGATAGCGACATCCGGACTCGAATTACGCTAAAATACTGAAAACCTATTGCTTTGTACGGTGTCTATGGTTTTCGAGTAATGTGGGATAATTTGCAATCATGTTTTTTATAGCATAGGCCGGAAAATGAGTAAGTTGGTCACTTGATGGTAAGTAATCTTCACGGCCCACTATATCAGAAGAATCATGTACGCGTTGCCGACCATAAAGGAAAGCGTAGGGGATTAGGACCTCCGGAAATATCACTTAACGTACAAAACGCAGCAGCTCGCTGCTGCTTCACGTCAGTTTTCTGTGAGATAGTGGTAATCCGGTCGAGCAGACCCATTCATGCTGTAGGTAAGACTGTTTACAGCGTGTTTCTACCACTTTAAATGTCACCTTATTGGTTTAGTGGCAGCGTATTTAGGCTAAGAAACTGAGGTCCTGGGATCGAATCCTCAGGTCGCGGTTTCGATCACAAAAATCACACTTGAGTTTACACTGATAGGGCGCATATCGCCCGCCTATCACATCGTTCCATGAGGGACGAAGACGATTTTGGCGAACCGTGGGTTGTACCTTTTCCAGTTTTACTAGTTGTACCTTTTCCTACATCTTCATGGATACTGATGTGTTCTTATGTTGTTATTTTTTGCCGCTGTTTAGTAAAAATAAATTCTTGCATATTAATTTATCATAGTCACCATTACATTTATATATATATATATATATATATATATATATATATATATATATTCGCATACAAAAGGTTCACACAATCTCATAAGAAACCTGGATTCATATCACACTGTAACGTTTAAGTTGATGATTCGGCGAATTCAAACCGCATAAACTAGTATACGACATTCAAAATTTGAAATTTTATGCGATAACCTTGAAATTAAGTGAAAAATGTTTTTTTTTTCAATATATCACTATCATAGTCTTTTTTCTATACTAAGATTACCATCATATGATACCATCTCGATTAAATTATGTCCTATATAAAAAAAACCGCATTCACATCAGTCTATTCGTATAGACGCTACGATGTCACTGACAGATATATACACACACATACAGGAATAGACAAGGGATGAAACATATAACATCCCTTTTGTTTTCGGGAGTAAAAAATTAGTTCTTCCATTGACAAATTACAGGACTTTTTCTAACTGATGTCTGGATTTTTAACGGATAATCTAATACAATAATACCAAGGACAATTTAAAACACATACCTTATCTTACACTAAAAGCAGCCTTTACGCAACATAATACGAGGAACACATAAAAATATCGTCAACATGCCGTAATCGAAAACACATTAGTTCGGCGAAACGCACCAAAATGCACATTTTAGAAGAAATCGATCGTCTTGTTTTTTTTAATATCGAAACTGATGATATTGCAAAGTTATTGTTTCGATTTATTAAAAGTGTTATGTAAATTATGAGAAACGGTGTTTGCCTTAGGAACAATTTTTTAATCAGTTAAGTTTTAAAATTGATCAGTTAAAATTTTAGACGATTTAACGTTTTATCAAAGAAATATATAACATATCGAAATACAAGATTTTTATAACACAATTAAGGTCAGGTCACACAGTTCAAAACACACTGCACTCACTGCATGTCTATCCATTCGTTTTTCACGATGATTCAGTGACAACACATCGGCTTATAGATGAATGACCACACATTGTGTTGTGTATAAGCTAAGCATCGTAAGCTGTTAATAGAAGCTTAATCATCACCGCAACAACTAAATGAAATAACAATAAACCAACAAAAAATGAAATGAAACCAAAAGAAATGAGAAAAAAAATATTTCCAACCTCTCCATAACTTTCTATTTGATTCATTTCATTGCGGGATGAATACAGCTTCGTAATTTCAGATAATCGCTTAGAAATACGGTGTAAGGAACTTCAATTTTATAGGAAGCTAAGTAAGTCAGCATGTCTTACGCGTTACATAAACTGAAAGAATTACACAAAATTAAATATCCCTGCTTTTGGCATCAATTTCAGTACTTTCAGGGCACGGTGTGATAGTTGGTCTCACAGTAAAGAGGGATACAAGATTTCAAAGTAATCGTAAAAAAGAGCGAACTTCTTGATTTGAACAACTAAAGAAAAATATTATGACACAATGGCGAAGAATTAAAGTCAAAGCATCTGAAAAGGACCTTCAATGAATATCAATAGTGTAAAAAAGAAAGAGTATCGAACTGTCGTAACATAAGAATAACTTATAAGATTACTGACTTAATAAAAAACATCCAGAAATTTCCATTGACGAATCCTTACACGAACAAAACACCATCAAATTCGTGGTCGGGTTCACTCAAGTTCATACTGAGAAAATGTGTGGCATAGATGCGCACTGCGTGACTTCCTTCTTCCTTCATATACGGAATTTAAATCAAGCCATCCCGGCGGGGACCTGTTATATAACAGTTATTGCAATATCACACTTATTGTCAGTTTCATAAGAGTGATGGTAATGAGCGATATGATTGATATGTGAGGGACGTAGCCAAGTACCGCTTTCGAGTTACAACGGTACTCATTATAGTATCTCGATAGCACAATTATTGGACGGTTTTGTAGGTGAAGATCAGGTAGGAATTGGTCAATCGGATGAGCTTACGTCTAACCTAACCAGGTTAGGTTAGGTTTTCAGAAAAACAGACTAAACGTATAGGCGTATAGGTTAAGTTGCCAGAAAAATACTTAGACTAAATATATAGGTTTGGTTGTCAGAAAAAAACGGGCTAAAAGTATCGCAGATTTATCAAAGAAATTAAGATCAAAAGATATAAATTGTTGTTTCATTACGATTGATTTCACTAAACTATTTTTAATCAGAATATTACTCCCTGAAATAATTGTAGGCATAGTGTTTATAATTTTAATGGTTCATTTGATATCAGACATTGAAATATTAATCGTTGTCTTGGTCAGTTTATTGGTAATTTTATGGTATATAATTTAATTAATATTCAAATCATTGTTACGGTACTAAATCTTCATTATTGTGCCGGAAATTATAACTTAACCTCAAGATTGTTTGATTTTCACGTATGTTTAGATTGATAAAATAGTAGTTAAAGATAACATAACACCTGTGGTTGATGGCCACAAGTATATCATTGACGAGTTTGAAACCCCAAAATAATTAACACATTCCCTTCAATTTGAAAACGCTTTATGAATCCGAAATCATGTCATACGTGTGAGCTCTCTAAACGATCCAGTTTGGTGTCTCGGAGAAATTTAACAAGCTAGTTATTCAAGGAGGCAGGTTACGTGTGTATTATTGTACAAATTGATACTTTACGGTTGTGCAATCGATTGTGAAACGTCCCGATCGTATCGTATGTGTCTATTATGTTGGCAGACTCTAGAATTTAATAAAATGACGATGATTTAACCTCCTTTCATATTTTAGTTGGCAGGCGGCAGAATGTGGAACTAATTTAAAATGTTGAGGATCTGTCAAATTTGAATATCGAACACTCATTGGCTGTTTTGCCAACTTGAATCTGTTTGTCAATGTTTAGGTTTCGTTTTTCTTATATTGTTCGGACTGCGGAGATATAGTTGCTTAGTTTTTTTTATTCCTCCTGGTAAGCACAGTGCAGTTCGAATATAATGTCGCGCATGTAGCGGCATTGAATCTCTTGACGGTAGCTAGAGTTATGAGTACCTGAAGTTCGTCACCATGTCTTCGGTGGTGTATATCTCGCACTTTTCTTGCTATATCAGCCCTTTATAATATACGTCCTATTGCTGGGCACGGGTCTGTTCTACGAATGAGAGCGGTTAGACCTTAGTCTCCACCACGCTGGCCTAATGCAGGTTAGCAGATTTTATATAGTTTCGAAATTCTTATGGAGAACTTCTCAGATAGGCAGGGTTCTCCGCGATATTTCCTTCACCGTTATAGCAAGCAAAAATTAACAATGAATATACGTAACTTAAAAGGCACAGGGGGTGACTATGCTTTAGGGGTAGTTTCGAACCTGCGTCTTTCGTCTCGGATGTTAGTACTACTCCTCGCTGAGCTATCGTGCCAATATAATTTAACACACTTGACTAAAACAATAGAATGCTGAATACTCGCTAGTCGCTACATATCGGTTTAATACACTGAAGATTCAGTTTGAAGTTTATTTACTATTTAAATGAATTTCAGAAAAATGAGTCGTTGACTTAGTACCTACTGTGGAAACATATTTAAAACAATTACAGAAGATCTAAAAGCCTGTTGTCAAGTACTTTAGAGCGATAAAGATTACAACTTAATTAAAATTTTATGAGCCTTTAAGAAATAAAACGTTTTGAAACGCCCATAAATACCTATCTAAATTACCTACTTTTTGTATGAATGTTGTTAGTACTAAATATTTGCAATAGATGGCGTTGGAGGTGGTACATAAGAGATTGTTGTAACAAGCAATTTTGTAGGTAATTGTGATTTCTTAAAAAAAAAGTTTCTAATGATATTTCTAACTAGCACAAATGAAGAAGTTTTGAGGTTATTCGATTATTCAAATTATGGACCAATAATTTATTGGCGGAATATTTTCTAATATGGCGGCTCAGTGATTGCCAACCTAAAAAAATCATAAGATAAATGGTAAAATTAAATGCATCCTATGCAATAATTATGCCGCAAAGGACCCATATTGTTATTCACAGTTGGATATTGAATAGCGATGTGCATACATCACATTTCGTTCATAAATTCAGCAGACGGCTTGTCAGCCATCATGCTGGTGCATTAATGCTAGTCAGGAGTGCCTCTTCCGTGCCGATTTAACGGTTCTGCCTATCGTATTTGTTTAATAGCACGTGGTTACTGTGCTATTTGTATGGGTATACTTCGTTAACTATTTGGTCGGGTTATCTTTTACTTTTTTTTAAGGATATGATGAAAGAAGTAAAACATACAGTCTGAACGCGGCATTATTAGTACTTACTTACCTATCACTTGGTTTTGGTCATAGACATGAAACCGGGAAATAGATTTTCATAGAGCAAAGTTAATAATTTATTCTACTATGCCATAAAACTATGTACTTACTATATATATTAGGTGGCTAATCTTTATAATCACTCTGGATTGTGTACAGTTATTTTATACCCACACTTTATCAGACGCATTTTTTTTCGGCTCACTAACAATGGTATAAAAGTAGCGATAGCTTAGTGGGGAGTGGTAAGGACTGTCGAGACGAAAATTCGCAGATTCGAAACCAGTCCCAAGAGCACACACCTCTGACTTCTCTAAGTTATGTGTGTATTAATTATCGCTTGTTTCAACGGTGAAGGAAACACCGTGAGGAAAGCTACATACCTACCTGAGAAGTTCTTCATAAATAAGAATTTCGAAGGTATGTGAAGTCTACCAAACCGCATTAGGCCAGCGTCGTGGACTAAGGCAGTGGGACACAAAAAAAAAACCAATGTTATCATACAATTTCATAGACCATTTAGCTAAAAGTATCCACACTCAATCCACAATTTAATATATTTCAATTTAAAAAAAGAGTCATTCACAATTTTGACGTAAATGATATTTCTTGCAGAATGTTTAGTTCAAACATAGATTGCATGAATGAATGAATTTCGTTTATGTAAGTATAAATATGCACGATTTGGAAAATATCGTGTTACATCTGTTATTTGCAAATATTTGCTTTACGTACTTGGTTTTTAAATATTGTTTTAAGCATGATTAATGAAGCAAATATAAAAAATTGTATGTTATGTTTTCATTATGTACTTAGTAACAGCGAAGATTTTGACCTTTTTATGATAAAAAGCAAACGAGCAAGTGGGTCACTTGATGGTTGGTTAAACCTGTGTCGTATCGGCATAATAAACTACGAGGGATTTACGGCCCCACAAGATATAAGAATATTTGTAGATTCGACAAACATTTGGCTCGGTGCGGGAATCGAACCAGCGGACTTTCGTTTCACAGCCGGCTACTCGCCTGGAAGCTGTCAATATATTTAATATTGTTTTAATTTGTCATTAGGTAGTAAATATAACATTAAATAAACTTTTTAAATATTAATGCACGCGTCAAAAAAATCCTGCACATTGATGTATACGATTTGACCTAAAACTAATTCAACAACACGGGATCGTATTTCAAATTTTGCGAAAATGCAGTTATTAAATTCATCAAAAAAATTCAAGTTCAAGACATGCTGACTTGCCAAAAATACTTTGGCATTAATAAAGCAATAATCAGGTTTTATCTATTGACGCAACAACTGAATTAAATTTATTAGATATGGAATGAAAACTTTCGATTCACCGAACAAAACATTTAGTCATTGTGAAAATATTTTGATAACAGATTGGTGATAGACGCACACCCAGAAATACAATTGGCGAAGTAAGTTTGCCATCTCGGGTTCGAACCCATATCCCATGGCATACACATCTTACTTTTACTGTGTGTATTCATTGTCAAATATAGCTGCCTTTAACGGCGAAGAAAAATGTCGAGAGGAAATGTTCATATATCCGTTAGGATTTTACATAAGAATTTCTAAGATAGGTGACTGCCTCGGTGGCGTAGTTGTAATGCGTATGCGTTATGACTGAGGCTTACGCTGAGGTCTCGGGTTCCCCGGGTCGGGTAAAAGTGATATTGGGTTTTTCTATTACGAAATGCTCAGTATTAGCGCGGAGTCTGGAATTGTGCCCGATATGACGATAGGCTCGCCCCCTATCACATCATGGGACGGAGATACGCTCGGCGAAATGTGGGTGTACTGGTTACACCTCTACCTACCCCTTCGGGGATTACAGGCGTGAGTGCGTATGTGTAGCTTGCCAACCCGCCTTAAACCACGGTGGTGGACTAAAGCATAACCCCTGTCATGAGTAGAGGAGGCCCGAGTTCAGCATTAGGACAATACAAGGCCGATATTGATAAGATTCATAAGAATCAATTAGACATACTCGATTATACAGTTTGACTTCTTCGTAATATCTTTCATTATACACCAAAGAAATCAACTTAGGATGGTCTCTTTGGCATCAGGAATTCACTCCCAGAGAGACAAACAATAGCAAGTCTTCTTAGTCGCTACACTCTGCGCAGTGCGTGGTCTTCGGTTCAGGGTTGGTGGCACACCTAACAATACGTCGCCATTCATCTCGAACTGCTGCATTTCTGGTGCATGCATAGAGGGGACAATATCAAGTACTTTAACAAAAACAAGAATGATAAGACAAATGACTCAAAGGCCAATAAAAAAAAAGGAAGTACGTACCCGCAAGTTGTAAATTAAGTTATCGAAAAGAGACTTTTTAACACCAATTTGCCTCTCGAATATTTAAATTTAGCGTGCACTTTATCTTACAAAACACGAATGCACTTATCAATAAATGCAAAGGTTTCCAATCGAACCGTTTAAAGTGCTTTCGAGCGTTTCTGTTGAATATCTAAGTACCGACACCGTTGGACTGACGAAATATGCCTCCTATACCACAATAATTAGGACAAGAATGTATCCGTATAGAAATTTATATGTTACGTGATATTATCTTGTTTTCGAACTATATCAAAGATGCCTTGGAAGTATAAATTAGGTGATTTTTTGTATGCGACTCACGTATCGGGTCGTCGGTCTTTTGACGCCGACTATCGGGCCCTAGCGAGTTGAATATACATCAACCTAGATACATCCCCCCCTCCCCTCATGTTACAGGAGTGAGGACGGATGAGTAGGAATTTTAATTTAACTATAATAGATGTTGATGCATCTTGCTTATCCATACACTTTTACTGTATTAATATGGTTAGACTACAGGATGGTCGCATACCATCCCAGATCTTAAACAGTGGCTAAGCAAAGATATCACAAGTAGAAGAAGGAAAAGGAATAGGAGATCTGTCAAATAAATTCGAGGAGGGTGGCCGTTCGTAAAACCATAAGTCAAAATGTTGTATCTGCATACTGTATAAACCAACCTCTTTGTGGAACTTATGAATGATAAATCAAAGATCTAATTGGAATTATTTATTGTATTTAAAGTCACTTCTGAGCCATAAAAGAAAGAAAGAAGAAGAAGTCACTTCTGTCATATATGGTGTTATGTTTCTCGTATGCTTGAGGCCGTCTGGTTTACCGTTTGGTACCACTGCTTTGTCTATTTTTGCCGCCAAGCAGCAGTGTGTAAGCACTGTTATGTTTCGGTTTGCAGGACATTGAAGTCAGTAAAATAGAATATTAAAAGTTAGAAGCTACTTAAATCTGTTGGAAGGGGTAGTTGTCAAATGACGGAAAAAGGATGCACGACATGTCATGTGACGTCATAAGACAGTGTAAGCCATTAGCGGTGCACTCGTGCGAGGGAGATAGTATGAATTTACCACTATGCGCCAACCTTTGCTCATACTAATATTTAAAACGAACTGCAGCCTCATTTGTTACCTAATTTTAATTCTCCTTTTGCAAAACAGTTTCTATCTCATTATTGTCGGGTGCATATAAAATAATGTATAAAATTAGATAAAGTCAAACACTCTATTGCAGCCGAATCAATATTCGATAGCATCTGCTCGCAGGACGCGATGTCGCTTAATCGAAATGCTTTTCCGTGTGGTGAAAGCGGGTGAATGGTGACCATTTTCGGAGGGCCGGTGACAGATCGTGGTAACGGTGAAAATGAATTCCGAACATTCATATTAAGATTCATATACGAGTGTGTAGCTGTTATGTTTAGTAGTTTGAAGACTGGAGTCCTTATTTAGGTGCTTATTAATTACGACTGCCTTGGTGTAGTTGTAATGCGTACGTGGTACGACTGCTGTGCGGAGGTCTCGGATTCGATACTCGGGTAAAGTGATATTGGGGTATTCTATCGTGGAATGCTTAGTATCAGCCCGGGGTGTGGAATTGTGCCCGGTATGGCGAAATAAGTTCGGCGGAGTGTGGGTGTACTAGTTACATCTCTGCCTACACCTTCGGGGATTGTTTTTATGTTACTAGATTTATTGATATGTAAGTAAAAGTATATTGTTTATCAATTGTTCCACTTTTTATTTACTGACGAATACAAATATGGTGCTGATAAAAATGACGTCAAATTATAAAGTTCCTAATTCGACGCGTATCTTTTAATTTTTCGGAACTTTTCTTTGTTAATAACGGATCTTTGTTTGGAATTGTATAACACACCCGACCACTCAGTATCGGTCACTGTCTATCTTCTAAACACGACAAAAGATTAAATTACCGTTAGCAAAAACCCGAAAGATACCGACATTACTCATCTCCCTTATCATAGATTGTCCAAATTTGTTCTTAAAATTAGGGCCGGAAGGTGCTTTTATGGTTTATCAGACGCCGCGCCTTTCAGACGTACTAATCGGGCACAATACTGTCACACTATATTTTTCATATACTAGGGGCGTTGCAAATGTTTTTCCACAAAACATAAAATAAAAAAAAAACTTAAAGTCCGACGAATATGAGACATATCTTACTTTCTTCCCCACATTATTCTGCATCGATTGGTATAGGTCTCGACCTCATACCCCCAGCGGTTTCGGAGGAAATGCGTGACAAGCTTTTGGCAGCGGCGGCGGCGGCGCCAGTTACATTTTTTAGAATAGAGAGATTAAAAAATATATAAAAGTATAATATTTATGTGACAATGATTGATAAGAGATAATGGTTTTCTATAAACTAAGAGAATGCTGATAATGTGATAAAATCGTCTAGTCGAATATACTTTAAAATAAGACGTAAAAGCCAAAGGGTTTACTATACAAGTAAGTGGGTCACCTGATGGTAAGTGATCTCCACCGCCCATGTACGCCCACAATACCAAATAATCATGGGCGCGTTGCCGACCTTAAAGGAAAGGGATAATTAAGGAATTGGGTAGGGGAGGTTTGGTCCTCCGGATATCTCACTCACCATACAAAACGCAGTAGCAAGCTGCTACTTTACGCCAGTTTTCTGTGAGACAGTGCTAATGACCCGGACGAGCCGGCCCCTACATGCTGTAGACAAGTGTCTACAGCGTGGCTCTACCACTCATAAAATATATATACCAATCTTCTTAGGACGCAAATTTTTTAGACCTTTAAGAGTACTATGAATTTATTGTTCGTAATTTACTTAAAAATTACATTATTTGGAGTCTAGTTTACACAATATAAATATAACACATATATCGGATCGTGTTAGAACTTTAGTTAGAGGTCTCTGTCTGTAGACACAAGTGTACACACAATAGGATCTGGGCTCTTCTCTGGAGATGCGGCTGAGTAAACTAAATTCCGGGCCGATTGTCTTAATGACGCTCTAATGACGCATTTTCTAAGGCTCTTGTTTGCCAGTTACGAAACTGTGGAGATTATGTGTTTGAAAATATACTTGAGTAATTTAGTGAGAATTACTTTGGGTTTGTTTGTTACAAAATGCTCAGTATCAGCCCGGAGTCTGGAATTATGCCCAGCATGGCGATTTGCTCGCATATCACATCATGGGACGGAGATACGCTCGGTGGAATGTGGGAGTACTCGTTACAGCTCTGCTGACCCCTTCGGGGATTACAGACGTGAGTGAGTGCGTACTTTTATAAGTACACAGTTATTGTGAAAATATTTAGGTAAAGTATTAGATAAAATACATAATACTTTTTTTTATAAGTAATGGTCGAGCTTACAGGGTATGTTTGAGTTCCAACGATTAAAGTTATAATCTTCGACAATCTTCTGCTTTTACTATTTTAGAACGAATATGGAAACAATGTCCGGCTTTCTGTGCCTCACCAGACAATTAAAAAAAAAATAAGTAGGTTCATAATCTTATATAACATCTCTATAAATAGATCATAATTATCAGTCTTCCTGTTTACCAAAATAAGTAAAAATTACCCAAGCGCATAATTGAATCATAGTACTTACTGTACGATAAAAATCTTTCAGTAGGTACCTATCCGTTTATAACTAGGTAAGTGATAACATTTTGTTTATTCAGACCAAAAAAATGGTTTCGCTGCTTCGATCGATTTTACCGATTGATCAAAATCAAGGTTTAATAATACAGAGTTTTAGAAATTACTAAGAAACTTTCGCACTGCAAAATTATTTTGAAATTATATAATTAAAGTAAAACCATACCCTACGTCCTAGTCCAGGTCATGGTCTATCTATGTGCCAAATTACATCCAAATCTGTTCAGCCATTGAGGCCTGATTGACAAACAAACACCCGGGATCCACAAACTCACAAACATTCAAGCTTTTACATTTTTATTAGTAGTAGGGTGGATAATGGTTTTTTAATCCTGGCACGGCAGTGACAATACTGAATCTGATGGTAAGTACCGAGAAATGGCATCCCTCAACGGTCGCTAGAATTATGTCGGTCTGAAGTTGCTACGAGATAAACTGTAGATATACCTGTGTACAATGGTCGCAATCCAGTTGGGTACAAAAATGTAGGTACTCTCTATTCTTTACATACATACATACGCACTCACGCCAGTAATCCCCGAAGGGGTAGGCAGAGGTGTAACTAGCACACCATTTCGCTGAGCGTATATCCGTTTCTTGATATGTCGTAGCGCGTACGCATTACAACTGTGCCACCGAGGCAGTCCATTCTTTACGTTTGGTTAAAAAAATGATTATATCTTGAACACAAGGTAATTCCCTTGTTGATAAGTCCAGACTTTACCTAAAGATTTGAACCTTATTAATTATACAAAATGGCCAGTCACCTTGTGATGCCGGATGGCGCGGGCGCCTGATAACAGTATCGTAATGTTTCAATTTGGTTTTCAATGAAAACAGGTACAAAGTTTAATGTATTATTAGCCTTCAATAATACCTGGACATACCGTGTGAATTACGGTAGTTCGAAATATGAACAAAACGAGCAAAATAACTTGGTCACTCTGAATATAGTCGCGAGCGAGTAGATGAAAACCAAAACATACATTTTTAAAGCCGGACATCACTTTTATAATAAAAAAGACTGTTAGGTTTGTATTCAAATTACATACATACATAGACTCACGCCTGTTTCCTATAGGGGTAGGCAAAGAAAACGGACACTTGCTACGATCCTTGCACACCTATTTGGCCTTCTTCACCCTCATTATTTTTTCATTTTCATATCTCTGTATTAAAATTGTATTATTATTTTTTAATTACTAATAAACCACAGTTTTCTTTTCAAAATTAATAACCATATCCAAAAGTCTTACAAAATTCGGATACGTAAATATTTCGCCGGAAATGACCGTAAAAAGCCTAACACCTGGTAACCCTAGTCGCGATCGGCGTCACGGTTATTGTTTTTAGAGACTACAGGGTGAGAGGAGATGTAGAGGGTGGATGAAGTGACTAACTTCAGTCCGGTCAAGTTATTTTGCGTCTACTGTAAGCCAATGGCATTTTTAGTATCCATGAATTTCTACCTCATGGTTTTGAGTGATATTAATTTCTTGAACTCACACATTATTATTATTATCAAGCCTTTATTTCCGTGTCTCAAAATGGTATGCGAAGAAAAGTATAATATGTGTACGTAAATATTCTTTAGTTTTTAAGACATGACTCTACTTCGGGTAAAGGCCTCCTCCAACTGACTCCATTTTTACTGTCCGTATCTAGTCTCTACCAGCTATTTTTTGGATCTCGTCAATCCAGGGCTTCCCTGTGGTCCTTTCATAATCACGCATACAAACTTATAAAAGGATAAAGTGGAAATGGAATCCAGATCATTGATTGAGTCCAAGTAGGTTACACAAAAACCTAAATCAATAAAGAAAAAACTACACGTGTAATAATAGCGAATTCTTGTAAGTACTAGGTATTCATAAACTATAAGCAGCCAAGGCCTTTTCTAGACTATTTTACACGAGGAATTCTCGCATACCGGATGGTCGTAAATATTATCAAGCGCAGTAATAAAATGAGGGTAGATGCGCAAGTGTCAGTTAGCGCGCGTGCGGCCGCGGCCGGCCAGAAGTCAGGTTACAATTACCGTACCGTTAGGTCCACACGTCTCCTTATGACATAATTGTGATGAAATCTGATGCAGGATGTCAGCTGGAGAGATGTATACTAATATACTAATGTTTGTTATGTTTGAATTTATATTCAGACTGCTAGGCAAACACATCAATGAATATTACTAAACGGGCTGTTTAGAAGTAAAATTGCGCCACATAACGCGAAGTTGACAGCTGACAGACAGAGAGCGGGAGAGGGATTCTAGTTGGTAATATGGAGTTATGGCGATTTGACCGTAACTTAGTGGTAGTGTAGTCTAGTTGTATATATTGAAATCATTGCTGATAGGTAGCTGGTAGATGTCTCGTCAATATTTATGGCCTCTGAAAAGGGTTCAGACTGATCGGAACCCAGCCTGCGTTGGCTTACCCAAGAACGTAAGAATAAGATTTTCTGAGGTAGGTGTAATTTTAAATTACTGCGCGGGGTTGCCAAAAACATAGCTAGTAAGACACATCTATATGTTAAATTATAGGTACTCCTTTTTACTTGTGTTTGGTTAGGTTCTTTAGCATGTTCTCCAGATCTAGATATTTCTAAAATACTTACGTTTCGATGCCGGTGGTTCGGCCGCGGGGGGCGCGGGGGCGTTAGCAGCTCCCTGCATGACCCGCGAAGTGCGACCTCGACGGCGCCTACAGAAAAAAAACAAACACACTCTTTAATTACTTTGTACGCTAATTAATTTAATTCTGAATGTACAAAAAAATCGTATTTTCTAAGGGCTTGGCATTAACCTATTGACGCAGAAAGCAACTGATTTATAGTGAGAGTGTTTACACGAATATTACTCATTGAAAAAGCTTTTTAGCCTTTGTGGTCACGGGAGAGACTGAGATGTAGACTAAAATAAGAATTAAACCGAGATAAAATCCGTATAAACTAGTTTTATTTCAAAGCAACTGATTTATTTTCTAGCCTCTTAAATATCGTCTTATTCGTATTGTCGCAGCGTACAAAGGCTTTGAAACCTGTGAGATCGTAGGTTCAAATTCTAGGACAATAGCAATTCGAGTTTAATAAAAAATCACACGAATTATCACATCATTTATCCATCCTACGACGTTAGCGAACTGTGGGTGTACTACTTGCATTTCTACCTATCCCTTCAGAGATACAGGCTTTATATACTTTATTTAAAACCGATAGAGTTGAGTTGAGTTAGTTCATTTATAACTCTTCAGGATATACTTGTATTAAATAAATAATTATATCCCCATACCCCCATAAAAACTACGTAAAAGTTTCTAATACATTAAAATAACCATTTGTAAGTCGAAAAGCGAACAATTAGCACGGTAAGTGGTTCGTAACAAAGACACTTGAGTCACATTTCGTCACGTTATCGGCGCGTTTCCTGCTGCCGGTTCATCATTGATCGAGAAATGAGGGTACGTAATCTATGTACTATCGGGAATAGGGTGAGTATGTCGTGAGTCGGTACTGAGACAAGATCCTGACGGAGTACTGAGTATTTACACAAATCTTTAATACTTTATACGTTGCGTTTTGTTGTCAATAAATAGTGTGTGTTCGTAACCAGGCTATAAAATAGCAGCTTGCTGAAAACTGTAGCTCAACTATATAGCCAGCTATACTCTATTACTGCAACGATACTGTGCAATACATTATAATATTACTTGAAGTCATTGTGTGATAAACGCTGGTAAGACTGGGCGGCCCCACAGAAAACCGACGTGAAGTAACAGCTTGATGTTGCGTTTCGTACAGTGAGTGAGATATCCCCAAGCCCAAACCCCTTTCCTCTTCTCAATTTCTTAATCATCCCTTTTATCCCATTAGATCGTCTCAAATTTTTTGGCCTGTGTGTTGTATGTCGCGTGACGGTCGGCCGCGGAGTAGGGATAAAGTGAAAGGCGCTCGCCAGAGCAGCCAAGGCCAATATGGCGGCGTCTATAGTTCGCACGCTATTTTGTTTGTTTGTTTTTGTTAGTGTTTAATGTAATATTATTCGAAAAATGTTTAGTTAAATGTCTATAATGTGAAATAAAGTTTCACTTTTAACGTGGTTTCATAAAACCACACAATCTTTTTTTTTAGTTTTTCAGGTATTGTGGGTGTTTATGGGCGGTGGATATCACTTACCATCAGGCGAACCTCTTGCTCGTTTGCCGTCCTCTGCTATAAAAAAGTGTTTTATGAGAAAAGAATATCCATACTAGTAGAACATAATGCGGGCCCTACACATAAGGCAGACATGCGCTCGCGCCTCGACCCATTACGGCGGACAATGCGTGCTAATAACCTGCGCGGCTGGTATGTGCTACAGGCTGCACAAGTGTTGTGCATGCGCTTACGTCGTCGCGCACTATTTATTACTTTTAATGTTGTTTTGAATTCAGAATTTATGATTTAATGTCGTTTTGAAATTGGAATTAATATTTTGATGTTTTGAAATTGGAATACGTGCGCCATTTTTAACCGACTTACTATGGGAATATGAAATCTCGTATATTTGTATGATGATCATAATTTTGTTAATGATACTCATGGGATTACTACTTTATTTGGATTGATTTATTGTGGTGTTCGTCTAGTGGGCGTTTTTAGGCTTCGAAACCGGTTAAGTCCTGGGCTCCAATCCAAGGAATTTAATCCCAATATGGTGATAGACTTGTCATAGGACATAAATAAGCTCAGCGTACTGTGGGTGTACTAGTTGTTCCTCTGCTTACCCCTTTAGATGAGAGCATATTTTTTTATCCTGGCAAGGAAGAGTTTACAAGGCGTGCGACCATCGTATGCAAGAGGCCGACTGGGTTGCTAACACCGCTTTGTCTATTTCGGCCATCATGCAGCAGTGTCTAAACATATTTTTTTCCGGTTTGAAGGACATTGAAGCCAGTGAAATTACTGGAATTATATCTCAGAGTGACGAGCGATAGGCTCGCCCCCTATCACATCGTGGGACGGAGATACGCTCGGCGAAATGTGGGTGTACTGATTACACCTCTGCCTACCCCTTCGGGGATTACAGGCGTGAGTGCGTATGTATGTAAGTGATAATTCTAAGCTGCAGATTCAATAAGATACCTAAGTGATTATTCTAAGCTAATGTTTCAGTTTTTCACGAAGCGGCAAACAAAGGCGAAAGTCGACGCTCGACGGCTCCTTTGATGCCAGGATTACAGTTTACTTAGAAACGTAATATAATATTATCTTATTCGATAATGAGCGGCTTTCTTTGTACTGTGGGAATTTAGATTATTGAGGTGAGGAGTAAGCACTAATGGTCCGTTTACACTTCAACAAGGTAGGTCCCCTCGTAGGCGAGAGGCTGTCTGGGTTGGTACCTCTTCGTCTATTTCTGCCGCCATGCAGCTCTGTTAATTATCACTTGCGTTAACGGTGAAGGAAACATCGTGAGGAAACCTGCATACCTGAGAAGTTTTCCATAAGAATTTCAAAGGTATGTGAAGTCTGCCAACCCGCATTAGGCCAACGTGGTGGACTAAGGCCTAACTACTCTCATTCATTAGAGGAGGTCCGTACCCAGCAGTGGGACATTTATAATACAGGGCTAGTAAAAAAAAGTAGCAGTGTGTAATTGCATATAAACAATGGGTATTATTATTATGTATGAAAAATCTAATAAATAATTCCTATTATATGATTTTTATATTGCCCAAATGACGAGACAAGCAGGTCACTGTATTGTTCGTTAGCGCTAAGCCACTTCAGCAAACAGAAGCGACACCTATTTGAATTACAAAGCACTGCATGGCACTGGACTACGTTCGTCACTCCGAGATGTTAGTTGTTCATATTCATAATGCCCAGTTATTTCGTTGGCTTCGATGCCCTTCAAACCGAAAGACAACAGTGCTAACATACTGCTGCTTGGCGGTAGAAATAGACAAAGCGGTACCACCGCCTCTCGCATACGAGACCTACCACCTCGAAGTAGAGTTACTTTAGATTTCTAGAAGTTGCGCCATCGACGGTCGCCAGAATTATGCCGGTCTGAAGTAAACTAGATATATAACGGCAGACCCTGGAAAGGATTTGACGGAATGAACAACTAAGGCCGCAAATCCGGCATTCAGATTTTTATTGACAAGTGGCAACCCTATCAAATTCCATACAAACGTAGAACAGCGTTATCACAAGGCCCACGTTATCAAGAGACGTGATGATGCTCTAATCACTGATTGGCTAACTTAGATCAAGTGTTCTAATCAGCAACGTAACTTTAGCTGGAACTGTATCACTTCTCGGAATTTTATTTACTATTATTACTGCGCTTTTCATTGAGCAATCATTGAAATACGGGAAGTTTTATGAGAAAATCTTCTTCCATCTACCTTTATACCACTCGCAGCAGGGTTGGCGCAACATGCTTTAACACATGTTATAGAAAGATTTGGCTTGTAGTTTTTACGTCCGGCCTGCCTGACGGCAACCCAATTGAGGAGGACACACCTAGACCCGAAACAAATATTTGTAGAGCGCTCTAAATTTTTCTTGGTGCGGGATACGAACCGCTTCCTCTCGTCTCACAGCTACTCGCCCGCTGCGGTATGGAAGCTGTCAATTGTAAAAGTATTGGTTTTATTTCGACATCCTGTTATTTTTGAGTTTTCCACTGTATTCGGAATACCCATTCTCTAATTCACTATTCATAATACTGTGAGACAGAAACGACTTGGTCGAGCTGGCTCATATGTGCTGCAGACAAAACTGTCTACAGCGTGGCCCTTCCACCCAAAAAGTAACGTTTAAAAAATAATATTATAAATGCGAAAGTCAGTTTGTTTATTTGTTACTCTTTCATGTGTAAATAGAACCGATTGTGATGAATTTTGGTACAGAGATATATTGGATCCTGAAGAAGGTTATAGGCTTACTTTTTATCCCGGTAAAGGCTGTTCACACGGACGGAGCCGCGAGCAAAAGCTAGTAAGTACCTACTTATATTTATCATTTTTTAGTACAACATAATAATGGCTTTATCAGTGAATCCGTGACAAAGTAGTAACATGGACGTTAAGAGCTTGACGCAGGCGTCATAACACATTTTAGATGCATATCGAGACGATAGTGCGGTTTAATGATACCAGGGATGGATTTAAAGGAATTATGTGGGGACAGGGCCGGCACTAGTATATGACGAAGGGAGTTGCTGCTTCAGGCGCGCGCTAGGGTGTAGACGCGCCTCGGCATGTCCATTCTATGAGCTCAGGTTTTACTTATACAAAACTACGGGTCAGGGGCGGTATTTGGACGGTACTGGGAGGGGTCTGGACCCCTTAAAATAAATATAATGTTTATTTAAAGATCTGTCTGAGTTTTTTGAAAATCAAAAGCCTGGGTCTTGTGGGTGATATGGGAGATAGCCTCGACACCTTTCCACCTTTAGGACGGAAGTAATTTTAAGTTGGGATGCGCTAGTTTCAGTTCTGTCTACCTCTTCAGGGATACAGGCGTGAGTACAGTGTTTTATTCATGTAAACGTTTACAAAGCTAATATAAAATTGGTGTGTTGCTAATTGTCAGGAAAAATCAATAGAAATGGTGATTAAAAGCAGCAAATATTTTATTGAAATATGGGTTTTTTTTCTTTCTTTCTTATTAGGTACTACGTGGTATGTACCTCGTACCTATGCTACAGGCCGTCTGGGTTGGTACCACCGCTTTGTCTTTTTCTGCCACTAAGCAGCGGTGTGTAAGCACTGTTGCGTTTCGGTTTGAAGAGCATTGAAGCCAGTGGGCTAGGCATTATGAGACTTAGCATCTTATCTTGGTGTGACAAGCGCAATCCAGTGTCATGCAGTGGTTTGTAATTCTCAGTTCTGTGTGGGGTCGTTTTTGTTTATGGGCAGACGTTGCGCTTACCATCGGCGAGCGATCTGCTCATTTCGTCATTCAAGAAAAGAAATAAATAAAACACTTTCTAGTTTCTACCATCCTTCATTGACGTGATGATAAATCTTCACTTCAGAAGCATACAAGCGTAACTCATACACAACTTATTGACTTACGCCCGTTTGCTTCTCTAATAAAGAAATCTCCCTCAAGACATTTCAACTCTATATCTGTACATATAATAGGTTTTTCTCAAGTATCATATCTCGACCCACTTGAGATATACCTTCATTATAAGATTACATCGCAGATGAGTTTCTACTATCGATTGATATATAAAATGTCGAATCCACTTCTGATTGAATCTGAAGATGATAAAATGAAATGTTTTGCGTGGTGTGGTTTTAATGCGTTTTTTTATGGCATAGGCCGGCAAACGAGCAAGTGGGTGGTGGCAACCTGATGGTAGGTGATCGCCACCACCCATGTACACCCACAATACCAAAAATACCATGGGTGCGTTGCCGACCTTCAAGGAAAAGGATAATTAAGGGATTGGGAAAGGGAGGGGGTTTGGGCCTCCGAATATTTTTTCCATGATATTGAAATATCTGGGAGGGGTACTACCATTTTGTCTATTTCCGCCAAGCAACAGTGTGTAAGAACTGTTGTGTTTCGATTTAAAGTATATCGAAACCAGTGAAATTACTGGGCATTATGAGACTTAACATCTTCTGTCTCGGGGTGACAAACGCAGTCCAGTACCATGCAGTAATTTGGAATTTAAAGTTCTGTAGTGTTGTTTCTGTTTATGGGCAGGCGTGGCGCTTACCATCAGGTAGGCGAGGCGACCTGCTCGTTTCGTCAAGCCAATAAAAAAAAATTAAACTAATATCGATTTATTGGGTGTTCATAAGTCGCACGGCCTAATTGTTTCTAATTGGATAAAAAATGTCATTTGACAAAGGTTTTTTTCTAACATGTTTCATAGTGTCATATTGTCTTATTGGATGACTTGAAGTCGCTTCTCAGACTTTTCCTTACCTTTGTCTTCTTAATGTACAACAAACCACAATTATAAACAAATTCATGTACTTTTTTATTAACCACACCCAGAAAAGTTTTCCTCTCACAAACTATTTGTATTTAAGATCTCTAGAATCTGACTTTGTGGTATATTTTATGGCGTAGCTCAGTTATTTCAAACATGAATGTAAAATTATAGTCAATTGTATAAGAAAGTTACAGAAAGTACGAGGGGTATAGCATGAATGGGCTGGCTCGTCCGGGTCGTTACAATTGTCTCACAGAAAACTCACGAAAAGTAGCAGCTTGCTGCTGCGTTGACGGTGACTGAGATATCCGGAGGCCCAAATCCCCTCCCCTCCCCAATCCCTTAATTATCCCTTTCCTTTAAGGTCGGCAACACGCCCATGACTCTTTTGGTTTTGTGGGTGTACACGGGCGGTGGTGATCACTTACCATCAGGTGGTCACCTGCTCGTTTGTCGGCCTATGCAATAATTTAAAAAATATATTATTTGAAATAGTATGTACAACGTTCCAAATGGATTACTTTTGATCTTCTTATTAGTTCATATCTTTTTTATCTTCAAAACAAAGAAGGTTCTGTATTTGACTCGTAGGTATATGTATGTCCGTGGTTTTTGAAAAATACATACATACATACGCACTCACGCCTGTAATCCCCGAAGGGGTAGGCAGAGGGGTAACTAGTACACCCACATTTCGCCGAGCGTATCTCCGTCCCACGATGTGTTAGGGGGCGAGCCTATCGCCATACCGGGCACAAATTCCAGATTCCGGGCTCATACTGAGCATTTCATAATAGAAAAACCCAATATCACTTTACCCGACCCGGGGATCGAACCCGAGACCTCAGCGTTGGCCTTAATCGTAACGCGTACGCATTACAACTGCGCCACCGAGGCAGTTTTTGAAAAATCTTTGATTCGTATTCTCTATAGACTTTCATGAAGGTTTAGTATATACATTGTGTTATTGTTCTTATGTATTAAGTTATATAATATTCATAAATGTATACTTATGGCATCAATAACTAATTTTGATGATTCTTACAATAGGGCCTCAAAGGGCCCCATTTAAGTTTAAATATAATATTCAACCTGTAAAACCAAGACAATCGGTCCTGAAGTTTCGCCATTTATGAAACGATTTTTATGATCCTTTCACTAAAAGTTGTAGAATATTTGTTTAAACGAAAATAGAATAGAATATAACTATAAAATAAAGTTAGTTTTAGAAGTTTGTTTTTAATTGATTTCCAGATTTTATTGGGTATTTATTATTGGATGGGACTTTTAACTTTATACATATCCAAGACAATGGCTTTGTAAAATAGTTTTTAGCTTGCAACACCTGTTTATTGCTATTCAAATCTGATTTGTCCTTTAGAATGCCGTAATTTTCTTCGCAGCATTATTTTCCTGTAAAATTGATGTTTTAATGCTGGCATCTGGTTTTTTCCTACTATGGTATTTTGACATATCCATAGGCCACAATTTAAGCTCTCGATGTTGCACGTTTTTACTATTTTATTATAAAATGTGGTCATTTGTAAGCGATTTAGTATTTCCAACACGCGCCCGCTAGATGAATGTTATTTGGGAAAAATCTCGACTGTGCGTGTATATTTATTACTTTATAATGTTAAATACCTACGGTGACTTTTTATATACATTTAGTTTAAGAATACAAATTGCTAATTGATAAATGTAATCTTCTATAAATATAAAAACTACTAAAGCTAGGATCCTAAAATTTGGTCAGATGATAGTTTGTGTAATGCAGTTTTTTTTGAAATTTTCATTTTTTGGTGGGTTAAAAGGGGGTTGGAACGTTGTATGAAACTTTTTTATGGAACGGAATATTTCTATCCCAGAAAAAGATATAAACGCGGACGGAGTTGCAAAAACGTGATTTTTTAAATTAAATTTACTTGGTATTACATAATCACCAGAGATTAAGGCTTTATAGATTAAAATAAGATCGGATTATAGCTGTGCCATACTTTTATTATGCATTTATCAGTGGAATAATATAAGCAGGTCGCATGTTTTAAAATCATTTTTAATTTGCTATTTTTCACAAAATAGAATCTTTTGTTTTTTTAAATGAATTGGTACCCAAAGCGCATTTAAAAACATTATATAACGGAAAAGGCAATTAAAATGATGTACATGAAATAAGTTAGAAACACAACGCAGTAATTATTATTTGATTTAAATAGACCGTGTATAAAACCTAAGATTATTGCAATGATATTTAAAAGAAAAATGAAGCAATTAATTCTGCTGTTTTTTATTCCCCTTTCTTCGTTCTACCCCCTTGCAAAAAATATTAACCACTTTCAAAATTACGGGCATTTGAATACAAATATCTGTTCTATTGTGTTGGACATTACCATAATGTCCGACGGCGATTTTTTTATTTTGAATTCTAATATACGTTTTATTGTGTATATAATAAAATTAAAATAAATTAAATGCGTCTTTATGTTCAAATATAAACCACAAAATTAAATATAATACATATTATTCGGTGTGAAAAATACATAAATTAATATGTAACGGTTAAAAATATATTTTTGATTTTTTTATATTATCGACAGGTATAAAAAATGCAACATTTGTAAATAGAACATAAAACATAATTGTTTTATCCCTGTTAGCATTATCCTATTTATTAAAAAAAGAAAATAAAGAATGATATGTCCTCATGCAATAATAGATACGCACGATAGGTACCTATGTTTAAATTCAAAACAATAAACACCTATATCACATGAATTGCACAATTAAAAAAATACTAACGAACAAATATTTTTTTAACCATGAACTTTTCTTTTTTTAATATTAAAACACTATTTTTGTACGTTATCGCTAAGAATCGTTTGATTATTTGAAAATGGAATTGGTATTCGTTTTCGAGCGCTGTCACCTTCAAGGGCCCAGGGGGTCAATAGACGACGGAACATTTGACTGTCGCGTCCAACACTGAACCCAACTGGAGACATTAGAGGTACTTAAAAACAATGACGCTCTTTGCGATAATTTGCATTGTAATCTAATCGAAATTACACTTACCCAATGGTGGATAATTTTCGCGATATCAGCCAGAGCCCTTAAAATCAACAGTCCAATATCACAAACTGTCCAGTTAGTCACTGATCACCTTAAAAATTATAATTTTGAGCACAGATTTACAGTCTTATTGGGACACAGAAGCACGGGTGTTTTGTAAAAGCGCGCGTAGTGTTACACGCATCTCGCGCCGACGACAACCTCGCGCGGCGAGATGTCGTCTCGTTGTGATCGTGATGAGAGTACGCACTGTCGCTCTGCTCTCGGGGGAGCAGAAGATGGCCGTTGATTGGTCGAGAGCGGCGGCCGGGCGCGCGGGGAGAAGGAGAGAGCGCATCTCGGCGGAGCCGCGTGCGAGCGGGACGGCTAGCGCGGTTCGTTTCGTTTCCTCGCCCGAGTTCAGGTGGATCATTGTTTGAGAGCGTTGATGATAATATGGAGATGCCGCGCGGAGTGGTTCCGTCTTTATCACATATTTAACTTTATCTATAAGATTATAACAACGACAGCGAATAATATTATTTATTTTATTACTGCCTACAGTTTAATATTGTTATAGTTATCATTAATTTCATGTTTTCCTCGGTTAAACTCGTTTGTATTGTAAACATTTAACTCATGCAATTGCAATCCGTACTTTGCCGGCTAACCTGTATTGCATTGAGAAAGCTTACTGCTTTCGCATATTCAATAAAATCATTGCTTTAATCCAGGCTACTATTACTTTTTATTTGGAATCTATTATTTTTCTCTAGTATCTACAAATTCCAAGAAATTAAATTATGATTAATTTAACGTCAATTTCATACCGCATCAAAATAATTCCACTATCCATTTGTAAATTACATACACGGAAATTCCTTTAATTTGTACGTGGGTACGATGTTGGCATTTTTTAATTGTTTTTAATGTAACTGGATAAGATTTTTGCTTAGTTCATTAGTTGTCGAAAGATTAAAAAGCATTATGATGTAATTAAGTGATTATTTAAAACTATTTTGCGCTTTTAATTGATGTTTCCAGTAACGTATATTTAAGTAAGTATGAATTTTAATTAACTTAGTTGTTCACACGCTATAAAACTATATAGTTACTTATTTCATGTACATACATACATACATACAGTAGGTATTTTGATATTAGGTAGGTACTTTTAGAGCTTTTTATTCAGTAGGTATTTGTTATATTCTCTAAAAAGAACTACTTATAACTTTCTCATAATGCTATGAAGGCTATTGTTGTTTATTTAATATCATAAATACCAACGAAATTGTATTACGATGGTCAAAAATAATCAGACGTCAATGCAGGTTTTTTTATAGCATAGGCCGGCAAACGAGCAAGTGGGTCACCTGACGGTAAGTAATCTCACCGCCCATCAACGCCCACAATACCAGAAGAATCATGGACGCGTTGCCGACCTTAAAGGAAACGTATAATTAAGGGATTAGGAAGGGGAGGGGGATTTGGGCCTCCGGATATTGCACTCATCATGCGAAACGCAGCGGCAAGCCGCTACTTTTCGTGCTGTAGGCAAAATTGTCTACAGCGTGGCTCTACCAGTTACCACTCACAAAATTTATACCTATAGGTGGATATTACTATCCCATGATGCGATAGGGGGCGATCAGGATACCGGGCAAAAATGCCAATCCCAGACAACTCATGTGTGATTTTCGAATCCAAACACAAATTGTGAAGACCTGCGAATTGAACCCAGGACCTCACGGTTCTCGGCCTTAGTACACAGCCACTAGACCAATGAAGCGAATCTTGTGAATCCAGCATATGACCCACTTGCACGTTTGCCGACCTATACTATAAAAAAAATTATAAACCCAATGTTATCTTCAGATAACTTTTGTTGGTAATGAATCTAGATAATTATAATTTTAAGCATAATTAAATTGTAATCTAGTTTATAATTGAATGCGGTCGCTTATTAGATAATCGATTTTAGTGATGAATAATATTTATTGGTATTCATTTGGAAACGCTTGATAAATTGTTTCACGCATGTAATCCCCGAAGGGGTAGGAAGAGGTGTTACTAGTACACCCACATTTTTCCTTCAACGGTCACAGTATTTTACGTCTGTATTAAGTGTATTGAAGCATGTTGCGCCGACCCCACTGCGAGTGGAATAAGGACAGGTGTAAGAGAATAAGAATAAGTGTATTGAATAATTGAAGCAAGAGTAATTATGGGGCATCATGAGACCTTAACATCTTGTCTCAGGATAACGAGCGCAGTCCAATGCCATGCTTTCTAATAAAAAACAAAATATTTATTGAGCTATTCCCCCTTAATAGCTCTACCGCCTGCGCTAGTTCGGAAGGCTGTTTCGCTAGAGAAGAACGGGCAAAAACTCTAGCATTACTCTTTTCAATACTATTTTATAATATTATTGAGAGGATAAAGTTTTTAGAATATTTCATTGGAAAGAGAGCCGCTCTATGTATATTGATAAACAATCATAGAAACTACGGCCTCTTTAAGAACGACGAAGAAATTAAGACTACCATAAAATAGTTTAAAATAATAACAATCCGTGTAGATCACTCCAAACAAGTAGCACCTGTTCACGAGTATGACGCATGCGCCAGCCATCGGCCTCCTAAACCATGTTACAGGGAAGTGACCGACCCGGCACACTATGTGACGCCTCGCCGCAAGCACAGACATTTTAGCAAGCATGATATACCCAGACTGATTACAATTAAAAGTCAGGTACAGTCATTAATTTCCAACGATACACGAAAGTCATACCATATAACAAATTATTATTACATTATAAAGTTTCCAGTAAAAACTAACATTAGCTATGATCATATAAAGGTAATACGATAGATACAGTGGCTATCGTTGATAGTCACTATTCTTGGATTGCGCTACACTTACCATCAGGTGTAGCGTAGTCACTTTGCCGAGCCAGGATTAAAAAAAGGATTTTCCCAGGCCTTTTCATCGTCCAAATATTCCGAAATTTTATATTAGATCTTAAGACATCGCTTTCGCTTAATAGTAGATTTAAAGTTGTTAACGCGTTCTTAAATGCGATCGGGAACAAAGACCCTTTTAAAAGAATTGCTGATTTTGTCAGCCCTGGTTTTATAATTAGTCAGATTATTTTTATTTCTAGTATTCAAGTCTCGAATGTACCTAATTTTAGGAAATTTATCTATAATATTATGAACATAAATTACAAGTTATGGACACTGGTCAGCGGACTTGTCCACAAGTTCATAGTCGCTCAGCGTGCTATGGAGCGAGCAATTTTTCAATCAATTTTAACGATTTGGCCTGGGCGATGATGAGGCAGTCAGGAATTTGCCATTTATGTAACGGAGGTGACCAGATACTTTACATATAACATATTTTGTATCAAACTTAATATAGCATGGTCCCCACTAGATGGAGCCATTGTCGCAAAATGCAGCTCTCCTTTTAATTAATTTTACTAGTCTACTGTTAGACAGCTTCCGTGGCACAGTGGGCGAGTAGCCGGCTGTGAAGCGAGAGGCGGCGGGTTCGATTCCCGCACCGAGATAAATATTTGTCTGATCCACAAATAATTGGGGTGACGGACGCAGTCTAGTGCCAAACTTTGCCAACTTTGTTATTCAAAGTTCTGTGTGGTGTTGCTTCTGTTTATGGGCAGTCATGGCGTTTACTATCAGATCATCGCTTGACCGATTTCAAAGTCTTGTCGGAGTTTTGGTGTCAACTGCTTCCTGCTAGTGCAAGCGGATCGAACGACGAAGGGCGGTCAACACGCTCCGACAAACATTCCCTCATTTCAAAGTTTCCATATATTATTCATCATTAATGTATATTGCACAAACCCACACAACTTTTAAACAAACACGACTTATGCAATTAAAAAAAAGCGGCAGACAGTACTGTCGGAATTCTCGCCAAAACACCGTATAGATATTTATTCGACGCAATGTCTCTCGGTCGACATTATAGATGCACTGCACTGTTCTTAACATTAGGTCCAGTATACTCACTTTGCCATGCTAGGATAAAAAGATGATTCTCGAAAAATCCCATTATTGAGCACATTTCTATCTATATTACAATTTATAAAATATATAAATCATATCGCTTATCATTATGAGTAAGATAATGATGAATAGCTCAGCTTATCATGCGCAGAATGACAAGAAAACGTATTTATTCCATTTTTTTTATCTGTTTATTTAATCTTTTCTTAATCACCACAGCCGTTGCAGTGTGATCGGACAAGGATATAATTGTATCCAATACCTAGATCGATATGAAAGAGATCTTAAAGATTTAATTCATTTTCCTTTGTTTTTATGAAAATTATTTTCAGGTTTATTTTTAGAGCAAAAGGCAAAGGATTTTTTTATACAAATCAATGACGAGACGAGCAGGTCGCTTGCCTGATGGTAAGCGTCACGCCAGCCCATAAACAATACCAACACTCATCAGAACTTTGAATTACAAAGCACTGCACTGCGCTCATCAACCCGAGACATAAGATGTTCAATCTAAAACCCAGTTATTGCAATGGCTTCAAAGTATTTCAAATTGAAACACAACAGTGCTTACACACTGCTGCTTGGCGATAAAAATAGACAATGCATGGGTAGATACCAAGTGGCCTTTAGCTAGCATTATGCTATGGTATGATAGAGCCCATACCCATTAATTCGTACATCGAAGTGCCGTATGATACTTTTGCAGTGGCTTTGTAAAAACTTTTTATAAACACATAATAATACAATAAACATAAAACAATTAAATAATATTATTTAAAAATAAAATCGATCCAGGTCCATAATATGTTAATGTTTCTCTTTCTTTCTTTTTTGTTTCCGCCAATGATCTATATTCATAAACAAACTATACGATCTCGAGGAAATCGTTAGATTGCGAGATAAATATAATATATTTGCATAGTTGTTTGAAAGCAAACATTTGAAAATTTAAATGCACTAGACGTAGTTTTATATAACTATTAACAATCTCTCCTAATTTAGGAATTAATTGAGGTTTGCGCCAGACTACTACGCGCGATGTATTCGACGTCGACGATGTTCCAGCATCGTCACCGTCATAAACATCTTAATTGACACAAGTCTTGAATAATTGGCTGCATATGTAACGCCGATAAAAAAATCTTATTTTTGATGCTTCACTGAGCCAATTAATTGAAGTTTAAAAGCCTATATGTTGCGTATGAGTGACGTAACTCCTTATATCTATGAGTTGTAGCGAGTTATCTCACTTACCATCAACTCTGTGTATTTGTGTGTGAAGTTAATCACATTTTTATTTTGTCGCGTAGCTTAAAACTTATGTTGGCAAATTAATGAAAAAATATTCCGAACCAATTAAGTATAATTTAAATAATTTTGAAGAATTGTTTTATGACATCACTTTGTTATTGTAGTCATGCCTCTCCACTATCTCCCGCTATTTTTTCGCGCCATTTTTTCCAAACATTCCCATACCTAGCAGTTTTTTTTGTGTGGTAGAGCCACGCTGTAGACAATTTTGTCTACAGTATGAATGGGCTGGTTCGTCCGAATCATTACCTTGCACAGAAAACCGGCGTAAAGTAGCAGCTTGCTGCTCCATTTAGTACGGTGAGCGAGATATCCGGAGGCCCAAATCCGCCCTCCCCTTCCTAATACCTTAATTATTCCTTTCTTTCAAGGTCGGCACACGCCCATGTTTCTTTTCGTAGTGTGCGTACCTACATGGGCGGTGGAGATCACTGTGACCAACTTGCTCGTTTGCCGGCCTAAGCTTAGAAAAAGTCTCCCGCCATTTTTTCGCACCATTTACAATACAAGGATAAATATCCGGCCTACAAGGACCACAATGACAAGCCAAGCATCCCGCATGACCCCGCGCAATCGGTCAGCGCGCTGAGCAAACAAATCGCCCTTCGATCTGTCAACACGTGGCCAACGTCTCCGGGATTTGAACGCCCTTGTATTTGTATTACGTAATACTTTATACTGTACTAAATATGGGATTTAAAGTGCATGATTATGTTCCTGTACATTTAAGTAGGGTTAGAGCTCTTTAAGGCCGTAACTTTTTTTTTATTAGCTCTGATGAGATGAGCAGGACGTTATGTTTGTTAGTCAATGACGGCTGAACGGTTTTGCATGAAATTTGGCACACAAGTTGATAATTACCTGTATTTGGGTATAGGCTACTCTTTATCCCGGAACAGGCCGTTCCCGCGGGCGGAGCCACGAGCAAAAGCTAGTAAAAAATAAAAACCATTAACAACTCTGCCGCCGAGTTGAAGCCTCTATTCCGGTTGATTTTTGTATGGCACAAATCATTAAGGTCATTGGCGTGGTGTACAGTGAGTCAGCTCAGGAAGTACCAATGTAATTGAATATAAGTAAAGATTACGTAGAGAAGACTGCCTCGGTGGCGCAGTTGTAATGCGTACGCGTTACGACTGAGGCTGACGCTGAGGTCTCGAGTTCGATCCCCAGGTCGGGTACAGTGATATTCGGTTTTTTCTATCATGCAATGCTTAGTATCAACCCGGAGTCTGGAACTGTGCCCGATATGGCGATAGGCTCGCCCCCTATCACATCATGGGACGGAGATACGCTCGGCGAAATGTGGGTATACGGGTTACACCTCTGCCCACCCCTTCGGGGATTACAGGCGTGAGTGCGTGAGTGCAAACTTTATAATACGCGCTGTCATCCCCAGCGGCTTCACGCAGTTCTATAGTTGGTCAAATGCTTAATCATATGCTATTGGAACCATCTGAACAGACTTTCAATCGTTTTGATCGATAAATACTATACAGGTTATGTAGATTCAAGTGTCTTGTTGAAAACGATTCAACTCGTCTGACCCTGTATTTCCTTTCGTTATAAAATGGTTGTTTTTAAAACTTCTCTACATAATCTCTTTCAGGAGGACTCGGACAGTTGCCAAACTGGACAAAGTGGACAGACAATTCCCAATACTCCCAGTAAAAAATAAATGTGTATTCCAATCGCTATTGACAAAAGAAAGAGTAAATACTACATGTACATATGTTCTTTTTAAGTTTTGAAATAATAATAAATAATAATAATATCCTGTATTATATATGTCCCACTGCTGGGCACGGGCCTCCTCTACTGAATGAAAGTGTTAGGCCTTAGTACACCACGCTGGCCTAATGCGGGTTGGCAGACTCCACATACGAAATTCTTATGAAGAACTTCTCAGGTATGCAGGTTTCCTCATGATATTTCCTTCACCGTTAAACCAAGTGATAGTTAACAATTAATACACACATAACTTAGAAAATTGTGAGGTGTATGCACTTGCACTTTGTAATAAATGTTAATAAAGAGCATGCTTTGCGGCATATTGCTGCGCAAGCTCAATTTGAGCGCCCATGTGTTGGCATCGAAAAACTTATATGGCCGAATACATTGCTAAAATTAAAATGTACAAACGATATTTGTCAATGGATAAATAAAACATTATGTTCAATAGCCTCCGTGGCGCAGCGGGCGAGTAGCCGGTTGCGAAGCGTGAGGCCGTGGGTTTGATTCCCGCACCTAGACAAATGTTTGTCTGATTCACAAATATTTGTCTTGGGTCTGGGTGTTGCGGGACCGCAAGTCCCTCGTAGTTCCTGATACCCACGATACAGGTTTACCTAGTGTGGGGTCAGGACTATGTGTGTGACTGTTGGGTGTATTTATTTAATAATATATTAGCGGAATTCAACATGAAAATAATAAAAAAAAATACTGATACTGCATTACTACTACAAGGTGGTAGGTCCCTCGTATGCGTGAACCGCTTTGTCTATTTCTGTCGCCGAGCAATGTTCCGGTTTAAAGGACAATGAAATTCCAGGGCGTTATGAGACTTAACATCTTATATTTCTGGGTGACGAGCGCAGTCCAATCCCATGCAGTGCTTTGTAATTCATAGTTCTGGGTGCTGTTGCTTCTGTTCATGGGCAGGCGTCACGCTTACCATGAGGCGGGCGACCTAATCGTTACGTAACTCAAGGTAATAAAAAAAGCGTAAACTTTTTAAAAATAACAGGACGGTAGGTATAAAAGAGTTTTAATCGAATTGTAAACAAAGAGTCTCAGTATCGTGACATTAATTGATATATAGATAACTTGAATCTTTTATCAAACGTATTGTTTTTAGAAATCCAAGGTATTTTTAATCTATTGGAACACAAATCATTATCTTTTCGGAGCAAAGAAGGACAAACTAGATGTGGTTTGCCACGGTTCTGCTCAGTTCTAATTATTATTTAGGTTCAATTATTTGATTAAATCGACTTCATTTACATGAATAAGTCAAAAACAACAGTTTCTAGAAGTTTTTTTAGTCGCCTTTATTTTTTGTTCCATTGATTTTTATCTTATTTTTCACAACTATAACTGCCGTTCTCTGATATTTCAAGAATATTTATGTAGTAAGTAACTAAGCCTAAAGGATGTTCCGTACTAATTGATGGCGCATGAAGCGTCCCTCGTGTGAGAGAGGCCGTCTGGATTTGTACCACCGCTTTGACTTTTTCTGCCGCCAAACAACATTGTGTAAACACTGTAGTGTTCCGGCTGGAAGGACTTGAGACTTACCAACTTATGTCTCGGGGTGACGAGCGCAGTCCAGTGTCACACAGTGCTTTGTAATTCAAAGTTCTGTGAGGCGTTCCTTCTGTTTATGGGCAGGCGTGACGTTTACCCGCAGGCGCGCGACTAGCTCGTTTCGTCACTCAAGCTAATAAAAAAAGCATTAAATGGTTCTGAGTGTAGAAATAAATCTAATTGTAAGAAATGATTTCATGGCCATTAAAGTTAATTGACGTTTAAGTGTGAGTTACACTTGTATAAATATGGACATAATTTCCAAATCATTCTCTGCCTTTGGGTGACGCAGAGTGAACGATTCATACATTAGTTCCACTGTCAGCTTTCAGACATGATTATATTTTAAGTTTTGTTTTAAATTTAAGTAACATGATAATGTACAGTATTAGGATTTAAGTTATGCGTTTTGGAAATCTTCATTTAACTTTGGATACATTTAAGGGGTAGGCAGAAGTGTAATTAGTACACCCACGTTTCGCCGAACGACTCTCCGTCTACGATGTTATAGGGGGCGAGCCTATCGCCATACCGGGCATAATTCCAAACTCCGGGCTGATACTGAGCATTTCGTAATAGAAAAACCCAATACCACTTTACCCGACCTGGGGATCGAACCCGAGACCTCAGCGTTAACTTAAACGTAACGCGTCCGCATTACAACTGCGCCACCGAGTCGGTCAATTAAAGATCAATTTGTATTGTTATTGGCGAAATCACTGTGGTACGGTGGAGCCATCAATTTTAAAAAGAAAGCTAGCGATCAATAACAATTCATGCACATGGAACTTCGAAAAGTCAACGCCTTGGGCTGGGTTTGAACCTGCGACCATTAACAGCAAGTATTTTGAACCGAATTAGTACACCTGATTGATGGTAACCAATAAACCACATATTATTTGATCCGTCTGAACAGACTTGTCATCGATTTGATCAATAAATTCCATACAGCTTTTCCTGGTTCAAGTCATTTGATCGACTTATATCAAATCGTGTGATCCCGGTATAGTAATATATATTTAGCCCAGAAACCTATACTATAAATGGTATTTCCTGAACACCGGCCGTTCGTCACTTCATTAGGTAGTCGTCATAGTTACAAACGAAATCTCACCCAGCAACAGTAACTTCCCTAAACGTAATAATTAACGATATCATACAATATATGTACAATTAACATACAATATATGTAATTTAATAAACTCGTAGAACAATGTAACTTATAAAGACTTATCTGAAACCGCAATTACATTAAGGATAATTCAGTAATGAGTCTAACTTTGAGAGCTATACGTGACTAGGTGACTGTTCTCTGTTGCTAATTTGTGGTTACTCATTATTATCTTTCTGCTTGAATTTATCCCGGTTTAATGCCAGGGTTCGCCATCTCGCACCATAGATTTGACCTTCACAACCCGCAACGGGGAACCAAGTTTCGTCATTGTCTCGTCCGTTAATCAGCAGGTGAGTTTTTTTTTAATTTATTTGCCATTATTAATTATGTGGCAACATTTTTTTCTTTTATCTCAGGTTTTCCTATTTTATTATTATGCAGGTGAGGTTTGCTTTGGGCCCAAGATGTTGTTGGCCCTTACAGTCCCTGGTTCACTTCGTGGTACTCGACTTAATCGTTAAAACCCCTCGACATCTATTAGAAAAAAAAAAAAAAAATCTCAACGGCTAACAGATCTTCTTCAAACATAGTTAAGAACTATTTCGATTAGATTAGATTAAGCAGTTTTCAAATAGAAAGAAAACCGAACTCAAATTGGTCCATTCGTTTACACGCAGGCCTTTGTCTGGGATAACATTTGCAATATCCCCCTCTTTTTTGTTTCTTTTTTCCTCTTGGTGACAAATAATCCACTTACGATATTAAAATTATTGACTCAAAGGATATTTATTAGCAAAGGAGTTTGTTCATACAGCTCGATACTGAGTCAAGATAAATAAGTCTTTCCTTGACTTTTTTCGAATTAATTAAACTGACATATTATAGTTAATTGATATAAAAAATTACGCGTTGGTTCCGTACATACGACAAACTTAACTTTGCGGTGGATAAAATATTTACTGTTCTCCCACACAATACCTCATAAAATGCATTAGAAATTCATGTTGATTGGTGTGACTTTTATTTATGGGTAGTTGTGGTTCTTATCACCAAGCGAACGCCTTGCTCGCCTTATCATTTTTCTCTGTGTGGGAATCGAACCCACGGCCTCTCGCTACTCAGTCGGCTACTCGCCCACTGCGCCACGGAGGCTGTCATGGCTGAATGATAGTGGACTGCGTTCGTCAACTCAAGACATAAGATCTCAAGTCTCATAATGTCCAGTAATTCAATTTTCTTTGATATCCTTCAAACCGGAATATCACAGTGCTTAGAAACTGTTGCTTGGCAGCAGAAATAAACAAGCGGTGGTACCTACACGGACGGACCCTCTCATACGAATGGCTTATACTTAGTTCCTGGTCTCAGCTATGTCCAATATCTTCCGGATCAAAGAAACAACTGACTATACAAACCACGAACATATTTGACGTTCTATTGTTATGTTATTAGCAGTTCTAGTCTATATTTTGTAAACTAATCGCCCGAACATCCCGTCCCGGTATTTTTTCCGTCACAGACGCCATGTTTGTAAACTGCGGACGCGGTTCGTGAATGAATTTCGCGCCGTTTCCGCGATTGGCGGGAGAACGCGCACAATAGGATATTTAGTTTATACTGTGCCGTAAACCAATGAGTAATGCAATGAATATAGTTTTAAGCATTAAAATAATTCGCACCGAACACAAGCTGAAATAACTCAGAAATTAACTAGGACTGTCTCGGTGGCTCACTTAGTGCGTACGCGTTAAGTTAAGTTTCATTGAAATTACTGTTCATAATACTATTTTTCAGGAACATAGTATTATTTTACTTATAAAAAAGTATATATATATTATAATATGCGTTTCTTTAATATGTACATTATCATATGATTTAAAATTTAACTACATTAAATTGGTTCTTTTTTCTGTTTCACTTGGTTTGCAGTTTATTTTACATTCCTGCTGTCTTTTATCTCTGCACCACCTTGGGTAGACTGGTACACACCGCCTTTACATTAATTTATATGTAAAAAGTTTAAAAATATAATAAATAAAATACTTACGCTGAGGTTACATGGTTACCCCTCCCTAGAGGGCGGCCGATCGTAAAAACGACAAGCCAAATATTTCTGTAACATGTGTTAAAAATCATGTTTAGCTGGCCCCACTACGAGGGGGGGTATGTAGAAGAAGAAGAATTACATATTACTTATCGTTTGAAATCAAATCTCATGCACAATTATGATTGTATTTCTTGCATAACAGAATCCGCGCCACTCGATAATCGAGTAATCGCATGACAGTAATGTGCTTTTTTCCCCACACGCGGCGGTAACTGACACGGCCGGCAGGAATGTGTTGAAAAAGTCAAGATTCAATTTCGCGCCAACGCTTCCGCCATGTTCGCGTGATGAAAATGATGTATTGGTCATACTCATACGGCTTTCATTCGCTTTCGTTAGATGTTCATCCACGACATTTTGTTCCTTAATTACGTTTTGCTGTTCTTGATTTCCTATGTTTGCTTTTTTGTTTGTTGTTATTTATTAGGGTACGGTGATCTTTCGAGTACATCCGCTTAAGGTTAGGTTGAAGAAATCCCAGAAATACCGAGTGGTAGAGCCACGTTGTAGACAATTTTGTCTACAGCATGAAAGGGCCGGCTCGTCCGGGTCGTTACCAGTGTCTCACAGAAAACAGGCGTAAAGAAGCAGCTTGCTGCTGCGTTTTGGTAGGGTGAGTGAGATATCCGGAGGCCCAAATCCCCTCCCCGTCCAAATCCCTTAATATCCCTTTGGCATTGTGCCAACCTTGAAGGAACCTTTCTGTCATGACGTTTCTGGTACTGTGGGCATACATGGGAGTGGAGATCACTTACCATCTGATTGGTATTCAAGCTAATAAAAAAAATATATAACGATGGTACTTACATTGGTGGTCCTAGTTCTCAACTATTTTCCGCTTTAGGATTATTTGACCGCATCGATGTCGAACAAATCGAATAAAGGTTGTGTGTACATAGTCATTTTGTAATGAGCTGTAAATTTTATTCCATCTAAGTTGTTTTCAAGAGCATGTTGAAGCAATTTTGAAATAGTGTAAAACGAATGTATTCAGTTACATTTCATGACCGCAGTTTATATTTTTTTAATATCTATGACAGCAAATACTTTAATGTATACCACTAGACAAGCTACGCTGTACATAGAAATTGTACCACTAAGTTACCATCTCGCTTACTCTCAACTAGAACCCCTATCGCGCTCACTGTCTGAAAGCTGTCAAACTCCCGCATTATGTAACGCAATTTTACTTGTAAACAGCCCGTCTAGTAGTATACATTAGTCTTTGATGACTTTATATTATGTCTATTTACACATGCTAGTAAAAATATTTCAATATAAATAAGACTCAGGGCATAAGCTCGAGCCACAGGTATTTATTTATAGAAAAGGGAATTTGCAAACTATTAGGATATGCGGCGACTCGCCTGCAGAACAATATGAATAAAAGTAAGCACATTGTTTGTATGTCACACAATCGAGACGAGCCAACGTTGTTATTTTCATACGTGTCGTCATCTGAGAGTTTTTGTGGCACAGAGAATTCTATTGTGCCCCTTCTTTTGATTTTTCTTCATTTGTATTTTTTTACACTATCTGTTTTGTAAAAAAAGAGCGCGTGTACTCAGTACACGTGACAGAAGTGAAACAATTAATGCTTGAATATTTAAATTTCCATTTTCAAATGGCTGTTAGTAGGTAGGCTTTTTGTGGCACATAAAAAGTTTTTTTTTTTATGGTATTTGTTAGACATTATGCCAGTGTCAAGTTAGAATAAAAAGATATATGGAAAATATTATTATTATGTTCTTTCTTTTTACGTTATCGTACATCGTACATTGTACACTGGCCACAATAATTAATTTTCATTTAAAAAAAATACCAATTCATGCATTTATCTAACATAATTCTATTTTTCTCACTTTGAAGAAGAATCAAATTGTTCTTTTTGGATTAGAATTATGGTCATCTGAAACGTTGCTTATTATAAAACGGTATACTTAAATTCCACATTGAAAAGTCTTATCATAGTTCGTAGAGTATTCAGACGTCAAGAATATATTATTGTGAATTATTTTGTAATACCTTATTGATTCTTGATTATGGGCTCTTTTTTCCGCACTTGCCTCCGTGGCGCAGTGCGGGAGTAGCCGGCTGCAAAGCTAGAAGCCGTGGGTTCGATTCCCGCACTGAGACAAATATTTGTGTGATCCACAACAATTTGTTTCAGGTCTGGGTGTTATGGGACCGCAAGTACCTCGCAGCTTCTAATATCCACGATACAAGTTTACCTAGTGTGGGGTCAGGACTATGTGTGTGACTGTTGGGTGTATTTATTTATTTATTTACTTAGCCGTAAAATGCCATTGGTGTAACTTAACTGTTACTTATTAAACTCAACATAACTGAGTGGTGGTTTCCTATTTTGCTGCTTTATATTGTTTGCCAGGTCTAAACTCCTTCGTACCCTTGAGATATACAGAGATTCCAAGTTACTCGTCAGCTTGTTCGATAAAGCTAAAGCTGTAGGTAACATGAAAATTATGTTTAAAAAGGGCACTGAGTCTACATAATTAAAACAACTATATATGTCAAGACTGAAATGGTAGGTTTATATTCGTTTTTTTTATCCTAGCTCGGCAAAGTGACCAACGACAGACGATGTGTCTATCGTAGGTCGGCAAAATTATGCCGGCCTGCCTAATTGCTTCACACTCCGTTTAAAGGAGCCCATAATAAAGGATTCCCAACTCTCTATTGTAAATCTTTCTGATTAATGTCGTTCTAAATAGATAATGAATTTTCCCGGCATTGGCACAACTTTGGTCCTTTCAGCCTTAGTGCTCGCTACTCAAGGCCGAAGGGTAGGCATAGGTGTAACCAGTACACCCACATTTCGCCGAGCGTATTTCCGTCCCTTATGTGATAGGGGGCGAGCCTATCGCTATACCGGGCACAAATTCTAGACTCCGGGCTGATACTGAGCATTTCTTAATAGAAAAACCCAATACCACTTTACCCGACCCGAGGATCGAAACCGAGACCTCAGCGTCAGCCTCAATCGTAACGCGTACGCATTACAACTGCGCCACCGAGGCAGTCGACTTATAAATATATAGACAAAAAACGAAACTATTAAAATATCACACATTTTTCCGTTAAAACACCGATAATGTAGCATCAATCTGTATTTGGCCACACTGTTTGTACGTCCCGATATCGTCTCCGTCTCTGCCTTGTCAACTCACAATTGTCAATATTGTCAGAGCGGCCGTTGAACCCAGATGCATCGCGCGCATGATCCGAATAATGTAACAAAACTAATAAATATTTAAGAGCATTATAATTTATCCATTATGTGATGATACAACATTGTTTACGCGCGTTATTTACATTATAATACGGACGGTTGGTTCGTGACGCGTGACGTCACGCGGTTGAAGGAAAATCTAAGACGTAATAAGAAAGCTACGCTGTAAATATTATTTAAGAACATTGTGCTTACTGCGTAATTGTTTTGTGTTGACTATAATTTGTAATAATGGTAATAAGGATAATAGAAGCTAGAATTGGCGCCGGGTATGGCGATAGGCTCACCCTCTATCACGTCATGGGACGGAAATAAGCTCTGTGAAATGTGCGTGTACTGGTTACACCTCTGCCTACCTCTTCGGGAAGTACAGGCGTGACTGCGTAAGTATGTATGGATTTTTCATAGTACATAGACCGGCTAACGAGCAGTTGAGTCATCTGTAATTGGTAAGTGATCTCCAATGCCCATGTACACCAATAAAACTAGTTTATACGGATTTTATCGCGGTTTAATTTTATTTTAGTCCCGACGTTTCGAAAGCTTTTCAGCCTTCGTGGTTACGGGAGAGACTGAGGTGTAAGTCGTTTCGAAAAGTTAATGTTAATGTAACATTATTTACCTTCATTTTAAGAATATAAAATTTTTGAAATGTTAGTTAACACTAGTCCGATCTACGCAGAAAGAGCTCACGGTGTCTTGGGGTCCGGCAGTTGGTCTGAAGCCAAACCCAAAAGACCAATTGCCAGACCCCAAGACACCGGGTTCAGTTTAGAGTTACAGCATTTTCGCCTAGATTTGGAGATATTAATTATTGTTCGATATTGTAAATACTAAATAGTCGTCTGAGAAGCCTTCATTGGATGTTTAAATTACATCGTACTGTATTAATTTAATCATATTAATGTTTCATTGTGAGGTAATGATTTAATAAGGCAAATGGATGAATGGTCATTGATTCCTGTAAGTTTTTTGATGTGAAACATCTATAGGCTCACTTGTAAACCGAATTGTTGGCGTGGCGCCGCTTGCCGTGGCGACGGGTCGCCACGCTATACTAAGGTATACATATATATATTTTATGTGTAGTAGAGTGTACGGTGTGGCGACGGGTCGCCACGCTATACTGAGGTATACATATATATATATTTTATATGTAGTAGAGTGTATAGGTAATCATATTAGTAATTATATAAATTATATTAAGATTAATAATTATATAAATTATATTAATATTAACTTCAATTAATTATTTTTTTATTATTCATGAAGGAATTAATATGGAAAAATTTATTAATAAAATTTTTATTTGCAAATCTTTAGTCATATATTGCAATAATTAACTAAGATTTGAGTTCATGAGTATATTGAAGCCACACTCATATTTTTTTTCTTTTTCTTGTGTATTTTAATATCATATTTTTTTAAATATTTCAGTTCCCAACAATCATCACAGGGATCACAATATATTATTATTGAAACTGGACGCCACCCTGATCAGTTAAACACAAGGCATACTATCAATGTTGTGTAAGACTTTATTAATCGAATAGTACCAGACTAAGTTACCATTTTCTGTAAGAAATTCGTAATACTTAATTTTTTCATTAGGCTATATTTAATTCCTGTAATAATATTATCTTTTATGCATATTACTTGTACACACACGATGTTTTTTAATCCTGATTTAAGAAAATAAGTTAATAAGTTATATTTTAATTTTAATTTAGAAATGTCTTTGTTATGAGCATGCCTCGAAACCCCCTTTTTATACATGTTGGGTTAGCGAAATGAAATTATTCAAAACATGCACACTAGAAAAGGAAATATTACGTTATACGTAGTGACGTTATACGTAGTTAGTAATATACCAGCATATATACGATATGTTTAAGACTTTGGCCCAGTGACCGCAGTTTGAGCCGGGCAGTGACAGCAGTATGCACATAAAATTATGGGCCCTCGCCCAGGTGACCTCCAACCTCCCCTTATAGTCACCCCTGCCCCAGCAATAGTGTACATACGTATACTTCTGCCGCAGCAGGATAACCATATACATTTGTCGCCACGGCAACTTAACCACATATAATATAGAAAGAATCATAAAGCACAAAGAAATATTGCATTATAAAGTATAAAGTTCTAGCACTTATCGTTAAACTCTACTTTGCCGCACTAAGTAGGTACACAATCCACTAACTACACTGTCCACTCGCAACAGAAAAAGAGCCCCTTCGCCCTCTGTTACCTCCAATATATACTTTCAAGCCGTATTTATCTACCCAGAATATCTTATAATAAAAACTAAGTTTTCCTGTATACCACCACAACACCCAGACCCGAGAAAATATTTGTGAATCAGACAAACATTTGTCTAGGTGCGGGAATCGAACCCACGAACTGACGCTTCGCAACCGGCTACTCGCCCGCTGCGCCACGGACGCTGTCAAGATGTAAATAATCAAAATATTTCGCGGTATTCCGCGACATAGCATGTACGCTAAGGTGGTGTTGAAAAGTAGGTCGTAAGCAATATCATATTATACTGAAACAAACACCTTATTTCAACGGTATATAACATAAAATTTAGGTATTCTGTTATTTTGAAAAAAACAATAATCTGAATTTACTCAAACAAATGTAAAAATTAATAACAATAAAAATAATATGGAGATAAGTATGATAAGAATAAAAGAATTTTCCGAAGTGAAACACTTGTGCCAACATAAGAGTATTTGCAATTGCTGCGCTAAACATGTTTTGATTCATCTGTTACGTTGTTTGGCGTCATTAACCTCATGTAATTGCGGCTAGACTGTGGTCTATGTACATTTTGTATTATAGTGTCTACGTATTATAATATATTTTATATTTTTTTCTCTCTTCTCACATTTGTTTTATCCTACGTAATATTAAGTTTGTTTTTTCGTTGTTATACAATATTCTGGAAGGTGAATATTTTTATATCTCTAACTTAGATCGATTAAAATTATAATTTCGATTATTATTATCCAATTTAAAACAATACTGTTCTAAATTCAAAAGCACAGTTTTTATTACGTTCTTGATTTATTTTAATACGAAGACGAAGTGAATGCTGACTCAGAGTTCTCATCTCGACATAATAAAAAATTGTTTCTCGGTGATACGTTTAAAGAATACATTACTTGTTAAAGTTGTTTATTACGATATGAACAGATCACGGTTCAATGTGCAATATTTCCACAGATCATTTTGAGAAAACAATTTGTAGTGAAATATTCTTTTATTTTTCTTGCTTTAAGACCTTTGGAAGGACGTGGTGGAATTCGTTACTTATGCTTATGGCAACTAAGGTATTTTTGATACATATACAACGTGTTACAGAAAGATGTGGCCAAATTTAGGCAACGTATAGTTTACGATATAAGTATTTTACCCAGCAGTATCAAATCCAATTACATTAGGGCATAAATAAAGCATTTTCTTTTTATCGAAAATTTTATGTCGATATTCGACTTGTAATGACTTTGAAAAACTTTAAATGACAAACAGCTGATACCAATGAAGCCGTGAACTACGCGCGCAGAGGTAATGCAATTAATATATACTGATTAATCGATCTTTGTCGAGTGATTACGTACAATTTTAGGTTATTTAGATTTTGACAAGATCCGGTCATCGAAATAAGATATGTAGCTAGAACGATAACTCTCATATGAATCTGCCAAAAATACGGTTCCACTTACTTACACATGCAAATGTAACACTCATACACGCAACAAAAATTAATGAACGTTCAAAATCAACTTTATTTCATAAAAGTTAATTTCTAAATATTAAATTTCTAAATCGAGATACGACGTTCTGCACCGCGCAAAAAATAGACGTATTAAGTGTCAACTAGAGATCCTGAATCAATTTTCATGAATTGATGAATGAACGAGCTGCACAGACTTTTATAGCCCCGCACAGAGTTTTGGTGGGGTCATTTTTTTGCTTGAGTTACGTTTCTTGTCATCTTAATTCGATGGATCCGGTACATAAACCTCACTGTCAGGTATATGTAACGACCCTTAAATATGACCACACCTTTCTATAACACGTATAAGTTCGCGCCTGTGTCCCCGAAGTGTTAGGCACATATATAACTAGTACATACACAGTTCACAGACCTTATTTCCGTACTACGATGTAATATGAGTGGCGAGCCAATCACCATGTAGGGCACAAATCCCCGGCAATTCGTGAATGATTTTTGGAGTGGAAAACTCTAACATATGATTGGTACTTAGAGCCATGCTGCAGAGAGTATGATTCTTCTAGTATTCTTGGCGTTCATGGGCGATGGAGATCAATTACCATTAGGTGACCCACTTGCTCGTATTTGCCTACACTGGTTATACGTTTGTGAGTGCGTATGTACCAATGTAAATTCAACTAGCTTTTGCTCGCGGCTCCGTCCGCGTGAATATCTTTTCCAAAATGAAAAGTAGACATACGCACTCACGCCTGTAATCCCCGAAAGGCTAACCACCAAAACCCGCAATGGGAATCAAGTTTCGCCATTGCCTCGTCCGTTAATCAGCAGAGTGTAGGTACCACGTGCAAGAGAGGTTGGCTTTGGACCTAACATGTAATTATTGGCCCACACTCCCAATAATTAAAACTGATAGTTAAAAATAAAGAGACCTAATATTATAAATAATAAACTTTGGATGTTTTTGAGTTTGTGAATTCGGATGTTTCTTGCTCAATCACGAATTCACCTTACTAGCTGAATGGATTTGGGTGAAATTTAAACACAGACATACCATGTCCGGGTTTAGAATATTATTAACTAATGCTAATAGTAATAATACTAAATATAATAACTAAATAATAATATTAATTGTGTCCGGTATGGCAATAGGCTCGCCCCCTACTCTTATTTTATTTTTTTCTGCCTAAGTCTATGGGAAACAGACGTGAATTTATGTATGTATGTATTTATTCCTTCATTACTCAACACGAAATTAATCTTCAAGCCATAATGTCAATTTCATTCGCCATAGTTTCTCTTTGTTATAGCTGGTTCACACGATTCCATTTTAGTTGATCAGCTGCTAAATGGCTAGCGATTTGAACCATCTGCACATACTATCGAAGTGATCAACATAAACCATACCTACAGATTTTGATGATTCAAGTCAGTTGATCAAGTAAAATTAAACCGTGTGAACCTGATATGAGTATAAAGTAATACGCAATTTGTTCACCTTAGTAACCCATTGTTCACGTAAGTGTAAATGACATGAAATTATCAGGTAAGTTATCGTACTTATTGTCTACTATACATTGTGGTCACTTTTGTCTATGAATGGTGTGATTAAATATAAAAAAACATGTAGTTTCTTTATGATTCGCTTCATTATGTACCTAATTGGGTAGTAAATTGTTGAATAAAAAATATTTATGTTGTAGTATAATTATATTTTTATAGATATATATAATAGACTTTCTAATAATAGGAGTGTAAGTGGGCCACCAACATCTTAGGCCCAAAGCCAACCTCACTTGCACGTGGTACACTCTGCTGACAAACGGACGAGGCAATGGCGAAACTTGGTTCCCGCTGCGGGTTGTGGAGGCAGACAGTGTGGCGGGTCGGTCCATATAATACCAAATCCACCGCCAAATCATTATGTGAAGGCGGACCCTGCCATTAAGCCGGAATAACGCCAGATAGAAAGAAAGAAGATACGCACATACGTACTCACGCCTGTAATCCCCGAAGGGGTAGGCAGAGGTGTAACCAGTACACCCACATTTCGCCGAGCGTATCTCCGTACCATGATATGATAGAGGGCGAGCCAATCGCCATACCGGGCACATATTCCAGACTCCGGGCTGATACTGAGCATTACGTAATAGAAAAACCTTATATCACTTTTACCCGACCCGGGGATTAAACCCGAGAGCTCAACGTCAGCCTCAGTCGTAACGCGTACGCATTACAACTGCGCCACCGAGGCAGTATAAAATTAAATAATAACATACACCCAACAGTCACACACGTAGTCCTGATCTCACAGGTTGCCACCGAGGTATTCAATCGAAAGAAGACTTTCTAATAATATTAGTTCTGTATTATATCGTTTCATTGTTCTACTGGCAGCGTACCTGGGCTGAGTAACCGTGAGGTGCTGGGTTGAAAATTGTGCCCGGTACGGCGATAAGCTCGCCCTCTATCATATCATGGGACAGTAATGAGCTCGGCGAACCATGTGTTATTGGTTTTTTTTATTAGATTTAGTTGACGAGACGAGCGATGTCGGTAAGCGCCATACCTGCCCGTAAACAGAAACAACACCACACAGGACCTTGAATTACAAAGCAACTGCATGGCATGGGTCTGCGCTCTTCACCCGGAGACATAAGATACTAACCCCCGTATTCATAAAAGTTACTATGAGACTTCATAGTGAGTGTTTTAGAACATTGAAGCCAGTGAAATTACTGAGCATTAAGAGTCTAAGGTCCGTATTCACAAACAACACTTAAGTAAGCTCTTTGCCAAGAGTACAATTCTGTGATTGGTCTGTTTTTGGCGCTAAACATAAACGGGCCAATCACGTATACAGAAATCTACACTTAGGAAAGAGCTCACTAGAGTGTTGTTTTTGAATACAGGCGTAAGTCACGTGTGACTGATTTAACGGTGAGGGAAACATCTTGAGGAAACCAGCATACCTGAGAAGTTCTCCATAAGAATTTTGCAAGTATGTAAAGTTTTAGACATTAGGCCAGTGTGGTGGACTAAGGCCTAACCCCTCTCAATCAGAGAGTCTAGCAAGAATAACTTGCGAGAACGTATTCGTATCGAAATGTCAAAAAATTGTTTGAACCTTCATACAAATGCTAGCGTTCTCGATTCGAATACTTATTTTATTTATTTGGCCACCAATAATTGTTTACACCAATAACTATTATTAGGTACATAGAATATTAATATAACGTAAGTGTAACAATTAATTATTGCTATAGTGCTCGCCCCCCAGAAAAGGAGGCCCCGTGCATAGCAGTGGGAGGTGTATAATACAGGGCTAGTAAATAAATCAATGTCAAACGAATAAAGTTAGGTACATATATTCAGCTTCCTTATCACAACTGTTTGTGAAACCGCACGTTATTCCCGAAGCCACATAGACAGATAACACATATATTCTCGTGGGAGCAACCGATGTAGGCTATTTGCAAGGACGTTGTGCATTCTGGGTTTGCGTTGGCTTAGGCAAAAATCCTTTCCTTCAAAAATCCTGTTCATCCAAAGGTTGTCTGGAAGAGATCGCTCACAGCGATAAGACCGCCCATTGTACTTCGCTATTGATTAAGTTATTGTATTTCTTGTTAATGTTCTATTTTTGTGGTGTACAATAAAGTGTTATCTATCTATCTATCTATCTAGGCAAAAATATACGTAATTAGCTTTTGCTCGCGTAGCCGAGTGAACAGCCTTGCGTTGGCATAGGTAAAAATGTATATTATTAGCTTTTACTCGCTGATCCTGCTGTGAACCGCCTTTTGCGCCTATAGAAAAGTGACATATCATCGTCTCCAGGGCCCCATCTATATCTGTACCAAAAATCATCAAAATCGATTCAGCAATACAGGTGTTTGAACGTAACAAACTCACTTTCGCATTTATAATATTAGTTAGGAAGTTACGCAATGTCAGTTTATAACCGATGAAAAGAACCAAGTAAATTCTGTATTCATTTGTGTACTTTTTTAGGCCGACAAACGAGTAAGTGGGTCTCCTTATGATAAGCGATCGCTATCGCCCATGAACATCCACAATACCGGAAACATTAATAAATAAATACACCACAGTCACACACATAGTCCTGACCCCACACTAGGTTAACTATATTTGTGGGTCACACAAACATTTGTCTCAGTGCGGTAATCGAACCCATAGCCTCACGCTTCGCAGCCGGCTACTCGCCCACTGCCCCCTATCACATCATGGAACGGAAATAAGCTATCGGCATACCGCGCACAATTCCAGAAGATAGAAGAACCTAATATCACTTTTATCCGACCCGGTAATCGAATCCGAGAGCGGGCAGAGCAGTCCTCCTGCATACGCAATGGTAATGGGCCGATTTGACAGAAAACAGAAGGGCCGCCTTCATAAGACATTTTCTCCCAAAGTAAAATTAAATTCCGAAACACCATTTTAGAACATAAGGTAAATTAAAAAATGTATGTAAAATACATTATCATTAATCTGTTTTTTATTATATCCTATTTCTTTACGTTCTTTTGCTCTTGTTAATATGCATACCGTGTTCGCATCACATTGTAACGTTATTACCTTAAGACTACTAGGTATTCTATGATAATATTGTACTCAATTAATGTACGTAGCGTTGGCGATACAAATACAATCTTATATATAAGATTCTTGTGTCGCAATGTTAGTTACCATACTCCTCCGAAACGGCTGGACCGATTTGTATGGAATTTAGTGTGCATATCGGGTAGGTCTGAGAATCGGCCATCATCTATTATTCATACCCCTAAATGATGAGGGTGACCCACTCCTAAATATTTTTTTTATTTTTTATAATGTGGCATTAAAAATACATACAACACTAAATTTTCACCCTTCTACCATCAACCCCTAGTTTTTAATAGTATTTTTGTCAAGCGCGTTTCTCACACCGATCGCGATGCCGGGACTCGCTTGATGCAATCACCCCCACGCCGCGCCCACCGCTGTCGCCTACTAGGCTACTTTAATCCCGGAAATAGACATTCACGCGGGAGGAGCCGCGGGCAACAGCTAGTAAATAAATAAAAGCATACAAAGCGGTCGTGTCACTGTCAATGCGCGTCGCGGTCTCCTGTCTCGGTCGCGCACCTCATAACAGGCTTTTAGCCCTTAAGATTTTAAATGAGGCAATCATATCATTTACGCAGAAATTGCTCCACATAAAAAAACAAAAGATATAATTAGATAAGCACAGAATTCAGATAACGAGGTATTAATGTGTTACGAAAGATTTTTTGTATATAAATTATAATTTTTATACGGATTGCAGACCGACGTTTTGCATAAAAGCAGTTTAGCGTTGCATTATATGAATTATACGAGTTCTAGATGTGCTCTCATTGTTTTTTTTTTCACACTCAGAATGTCAATAGAAATCAAGTGACCTCCATAGAGTAATGTAGAAACTGGAGGTTGCAGATGTTGGAAACTGATATTTACCATCATTATGACATTGTAACTGAGAATGTTTTTTATAAATATATTCACTATATATTCACAGACTGCCTCGGTGGCGTAGTTGTAAGGCGTACGCGTTACGATTAAGCTACCGCTGAGATCTCGGGTTCGATCCCCGGGTCGGGTAAAGTGGTATTGAGTTTTTCTATTACGAAATGCTCAGTATTATCCCGGAGTCTGGAATTTGTGCCCGGTATGGCGATAGGCTCGCGCCCTATCACATCGTGGGACGGAGATACGTTTGGCGAAATGTGGGTGTACTAGTTACACCTCTGCCTACCTCTTCGGGGAATATAGGCGTGAGTGCGTATGTATGTATATGTATAAATATATTCACGTTGAAATTTTTATTACAATTTATTGTTATCAATGTTTGGTATTGATTATTTCATTCATTTGGTAAATGATTAACACTCAGAATCTAACAATATAGTAAAATATTATCCCAAAAAAGGGCACTTAAGGCCTGTTTTAAGGTCGACGACAGCGTCACGTCCGCTTTGTATCCAACTGTATAGCTACGTTTTAAGAGACAATTACCGCGCGGCGTGACCATTTCTATACAATTTCATATAAAGTGGACTTGTTGCTATTGCCTGACTTGTGACGCACGGTATCGTTATCTTGGTCGCATATCTCAAAACATGTCTTAATTTTTTTTTATGGAATTGGTCAGCAAACCAGCAAGTGGGTCACCTGATGGTAGTGATCTCCACCGCCCATGTATGCCCACAATACCAAAAGAATCATGGGCGCATTGCCGACCTTAAAGGAAAGGGATAATTAAGGGAATAGGAAGGGGACGGGGATTTGGGCCACCGGATATCTCACTCACAGTACGAAACGCAGCAGAAAGCTGCTACTATACGTCGGTTTTATGTGAGACAGTGGTAACGACCCGCACGAGCTGGCCCATTCATGCTGTAGACAAAAGTGTCTACAGCGTGGCTCTATGTCTGTATGTCTGTTTAACTGTAAAAGGTTATATCTTTTGAACTGTAATAGGTAACCCGCTGAAACTTGTATGTTTTATTAAATATCCCAAAAAATAATGAAATGAAAACAAAGTAAAAAATTAAGGGTGTGTGTACGGAACCTTAGATGTGCGATATATTATCGACGACTTGCATTTTTTTCTATTAGCTTGAATGAAACGAGCAGGCCGCTCGTCTAATAGTGAGTGCCCCGCCTGGTCATAAAGAGACATGAATGATGTTTATGTTATTATTTAATTTTATACTGCCTCGGTGGCGCAGTTGTAATGCGTACGCGTTACGATGGAGGCCAACGCTGAGGTCTCGGGTTCGATCCCGAGTCGGGTAAAGTGGTATTGGGTTTTTCTATTACGAAATGCTCAGTAGGTATCAGCCCGGAGTCTGGAATTTGTGCGCGGTATGGCGATAGGCTCGCCCTCATCACATAAGGGACGGAGATACGCTCGGCGTAAACAGAATACCCACATTTCACCGAGCTTATTTCTGTCCCATGATGTGATAGAGGGAGAGCCTTTCGCTGTACCGGGCATAATTCCAGACTTCCCAATTTCTATTTCTAATATCACTATTACCCGTCACGGGGATCGAACTCGAGACCTCAGCATAGCAGTCGTTCGGCGTACATATCATAGGCCGGACATAATCTCGGCGAAATGTCGGTGTACTGGTTACACATCTGCCTACCCCTTCGGGGATTACAGGCGTGCTTGCGTATGATTTTCGATGGGGGTTAACCGGTATCCCAAGACACTTTCGTTTATTTTAAGTCTGTGGCATGCTCAAACCTCCGTTAAGTAGTAGCAAGGTCTACGCATAATAAATCTCATCTCATTTTGGAATTATGAAACGTCTGCAGTTGCGTCGTAGCCTCATTAACTTAGGAACATTTGATTAGCTAATTTGAAGTTTAATTAAGATGTTGGCAAATTTTACTAATTAGTTACGCACTTGTTTTATACAGCAAGTCAATATTAATATACAATATTATTTGACAACCTCTGTGGCGCAGTGTAGCGAGAGGCCGTAGGTTCGCTTCCCGCTCCAAGACAAATGTTTGTGCATTCCACAAATATTTGTTTCGGATGTGGATGTTTTCTCCCCAGAGAGTTTGACGTCATCAAGGCGGCCGGTCGAAAAACTACAAGCCAAATTATTCTGTAACATGAGTTAAAAAGCATTTTACGCTGACCCCACTGCGGGTGGGATATTGGCAGGTGGAAGAAGATAATTTAGCAGCTACATATCAATGGTGCCAACGCGATGTATAATCCCTTATGTAATACCCGAAGGGGTAGACAGAGGTGTAACTAGTACACCCACATTTCGAGATTATTTCCGTCCCATGATGGGATAGGGTGCGAGCCTATCGCCATACCGGGCACAATTCTAGACTCCGACTGCATTTTGTGATAGAAAAACCCAATATCACTTTTACCCGACCCGCGGATCAAACCCCACACCTCAGCACAGTAGTCTTAACACGTACGCATTACAACTGCGCCACCGAGGCAGTCAGTTTTACAGTAGAGTGGTTTGAAAAATCGGCAAAGAATTATATGATTATTGAAGCTAGAGGTAGGGTAATTGATAGCTTTTGAACTTTTATTTTTTTTATTGTCCTAGATAGAACAGACGAGGGGGCCGTCCACCCGATGGTAAGTGGTTACCGCCGCCCATGGACCTCAGCAATGCCAGAGCACCGCCAGGCCGGTGACTACCTGATTGGATAGCGACTACCGTCCACATGGTGAAAGTCCGCCGCAGTGGCTCATTCAGGCGAGTGGCATTCCGGAGTCAGGAACTAACTTTCAGTAAATTAAGGATGGAATAATTCTGCCAACCGTCCAGGAACGCAACGTGTGTGTGATGTCGACATTATGTTTCAACTACACTGTACTTAACGTTTTGTAACAATTAATTGGTCTGCTTTGATTCGGATTACTTTTAGATCATGAATGAATTGATTTTAGATCTGAATGGGCACCGGTATCAAACGCAAATGGACACTGTTTTTCATTCAATGAATGTACGAGTATTACTTATTACGTAAATTATTTAACTTTTGTAATAGCAAATATAAATTAATAAAAAAGGACAAACATTCAAAAGACCTAAATACGGCTGAGTTTCTTTGTGCTTCTTCTCAGGCCAGTGGGCATTTGCGAAGCACCGGTAGATTCAAAATTCGACGTGTAAAAGTGCCCTTGGCGGCCTAATTACAGCATAAAAAAAAACATGCAAGTCCAGCTTTTTTTTATTGCATAGGCCGGTAAACGAGCAAGTGGGTCACCTGATGGTAAGCGATCTCCACCGTCCGGCCCATGTACGCTCACCATGAATCATGGGCGCGTTGCCAACCTTAAAGGAAAGGAATAATTATCAGATTGGGAAGGGGAGGGGATTTTTTTCCTCCGGATATCTCACTCACTGTACGAAACGCCGCAGCAAGCTGCTACTTTACGTCGATTTTCTGTGAGACAGTGGTAACGACCCGGACGAGCCGGCCCATTCATGCTGTAGACAAAAGTGTCTATAGTGTGCTCTACCACTCAGCATAGTAATATAATGTCGAAACTAGAGAAGTTGCATCTCTCTACGGTCAGTATTACATTGGTTTGAGTCATACGTTATTAATGGTTAAAAATCTTTGTATGTATGAATGGTAAAGCACTCGCTTGGATACTATCATACCTACCTGCGCTGATAAAACAACAATAGGCGCGTTTATTCCAGTTTACGCAGGTAAGTCAAAGACGAGTCACAGGTACGTCACAAATTACACGGCCAATTGTTTTAATTTTATTTATGGCAATATTGCGGCGGTGGTTTAAAATAGACTACTGAGGTCGCAAGTTCGATTCCAGCTCCAAAGTTTCACATCACACTCTGCTGATTAACAGACGAGGCAACGGCGAAACTTAGTTCCCGTTGCGAGTTGTGGGGGTCAGATGGTGGGTCGGGCCATATAATATCAAATACTGCCACTACGCTGGAATACCGCCAGGCAGAAAAAAGCTGTCTTATCTTTATGTTATACAACGTGTTACAGAAACGTGTGGTCATATTTTAGGGTCATTACATACACCTTACAATTAATACTTATGTACCGAACCTTTTCAATACCAAGACATCCAAAAATTTCACATTAATGTTGATCACTCGTTTAATAAGATCGATAAGATTGGTGACATCACTATTAATTATTATGAACGACACTCACTTTTTAATAAACTTGAATAAGTTGTACGTAATTCTACGAACATATGTACGTAACTTGTTATTTAAATACAAAATAACACCTGAAAGAGATTGTGTGCTGAAGACGATATTGGTACCATCCTCTAGAAGCATTTTAAAGACTTCATTCTCGTGTCTTCCATCTATGAATTTGGCTTAATACATTCGACGATCCTCTTAAAAGCTGTTATCAGTTACACCAACACAAAGTTTCAATACATAATACTTATTTTTAGTTAAATACAACATATTTTTTGAACTCGTAAACATACTTCATAAAATCAGAAATTGCCGAACTGACTGCGTCAAATATAATATTGACATTTGACAACTGTTTAATATTTTTTTAAATTATAAAATATTTAAATGAAAGGAGGTCTATAGTATCATTGTTAATCATTTAGTGTTGTCCAAAGTTGAAAGTCGATATCGACATGTTACTCATTCGATAAAAAAGAAAATTCTATAATTATTGTACTAGCAATCGGATTTGGTACTATGGGAGATAAAATACTTATACTTATACTATACATTGCTTAAATTTGCCCGCCCCTTTCTATAACACGTTGTATAATTCTATTGTATGTGTCTATGTGGCTGAACTCCTCCTAAACGACTGGACCGATTTGAATGATTTTTATTGTATGCGTTTGGATGGCGCCCTGGATGGTTTAGATTCACAATTGGACCCGGTAGGTGGCGCTGCTGTAGTTGCGGGTGAAACCGCGCGGGACAGCTAGTACTTATGTATATTTTGACAAATAACGTTTATTTGGAGATAGTGAAACAGGGGCTAAGTATCATTTATTATTGTTCACGAAAACTGTATTGAACTTGTACAGTTATCTATCACATTTGTACAGTACTCTTTATTTATAAAGTTTTTTTTTTTACATTTTTAAATATTATAATTGTACAAAATAAAACATTTAATAATTTATATAGTATCACCCTCCAATGGCGAGGCCCCTAGGTCCTAACCACCGGAGACTTGGTTTAGGACCCCAGAATTAGGAACTTCCTCACAATACATTTATTATTATTTATAACATCGGCCATCAACCGGGTCGTCTGATGGTAAGTGATCTCCACCGACCACGAACTCTCACAATATCACAACATTTATAAGGACGCGTTGCCAACCATAAAGGGAAGGGATGATTAAAGGATTGGGAAGGGTAGGCGTAATTTGGATCTGCTACTATCTCACTCCGCGTACGAAATGTAACAGTAAACTGCAACTACCTAAAAGCCTATCTTCTGTAAGACAGTGGTAGCAGTCTGCCTCGGTTGTAATGTTTACGCGTTACGATTGAGTCCAACGCTGAGGTCTCGGGTTCGATCCCCGGGTCGGGTAAAGTGGTATTGGGTTTTTTATTACGAAATGCTCAGTAACAGCCCGGAGTCTGGAATTTGCGCCCACTATGGCGATAGGCTCGTCCCCTATCATATCTTAGGAAGGAGATACGCTCGGCGAAATGTGGGTGTACTGGTTACACCTCTACCTACCCCTTCGGGGATTACAGGCGTGAGTGCGTATGTATGTATGTACAGTGGTAGCAATCCGGCGAGCCGGTCCATTCATTCATTATCTCTTTATTTTTCGGTATTAATTTGCCATTTTCGCAACAAACAAGAAACATTTCAGTCAGATGTCGTTTACCTGTGATGCATCGTTTAATTAGCATTACGATAATGATCGTTGCGCAAGCGCAATGATTAACATTCCTCTCGGTGACAGGTCCCCGGACAATTAAGTAATACGCTTTCTCTAATCTGTTGCGATGGTCATCTATGCCCTGATTGGTTAATATTTTGTTGGTATATTGTCGTAGATTAATGATTTTAAATTCATATTTAGAATGAAAGGCATGAACATCGTTTTATATAATCTGTGATAGGCAGCACATATCACATAAGGGACGGAAATACGGTCGGCGAAATGTGGGTGTACTGGTTACACCTCTGCCTACCCCTTCGGGGATTACAGCCGTGAGTGCGTATGTATGTATTTTTTTTGCGTGTTGTGATTCTTTGCGCAAGCAGCTATTCTTACGGAATATCTCAGTTGCCTCTCATAAAGAACTCTTTTTTCTGCTTGACTTCATCCCGGCTTTATGCCAGGGTCCGCTTATCCCATAGATTTGACGGTATTTGGTATTATGCTGGGCAACCCGCTATCTGACCCCCACAACCTGCAACGTGAATTAAGTTTTGCCATTGCCTCGTCCGTTGATCAGCAGAGTGTACCAGGTATGGATGAGGTTGGCTTAGGAGCTAAGAAGTTGGTGGGCCACTTACACTCCGCCGTGGTCGTCTCTCATAAATAACTAATGTGACAAATAGATACCTACATTTTTATTGGTTATGGACGTGGTGCTTGTGAAACAGGCCCTTAAACCTCTACGACCATAAAACCCATCTGAATGTAACACATTACGCATATAGTAATGCACGTAACATAAGATTGAACTTGAATTCCTATAGAGAAAAGTTTGACAGTGCGTTTAGCATGCGCCGCGTCAGATGCGTACGCGCAGAAATCCGGTCCGCTTTCGCGCACCATCGCCCGTGCCCGCCGTCGATTTGACATCATTTTTTCGGTACTCTATGAGTGAATCTATATATAAAAACGAAATACAAATCACTCATTCAGTCAATGATTAATGACAATATGACAAAATATAGGTACTAAAGCTAGGAGCATAAAATTTGGTCAGATGATAATTTGTCTAATAAAGGGAAGGAATAATTTTTGGAAATTTATATTTGTAAGGAATATAAGGAGGGGTGAACTTTGTGATATTTTTATCTAAGAAAAAGTTATACACGCGGGCAGATCAGGAGGCAACAGCTAGTACATAAATGTTTTATTAAATTTTTTTGTTAGCCTTAGATGACGAGACGAGCAGGTCGCTCGCCTGATGGTAACCGCCACGCCTGCCCATAAACAGAAGCAACACCACACATAACTTTAAATTACAAAGCACTGCATGTCATTGGACTGCGCTCGGCGCCCCAAGCATAAGATGTTAAGTCTCATAATGCCCAGTAATTTCAATGGCTCAATTTCCTTCAAACCGGAACACAACAGTGCTTACACACTGCTGTTTGGCGGCAGAAATAGATAAAAAGAAACCCATACGCATACGAGGGACGTACCACATTGTTTGTGGCTTAAACTATTACACTCAAAATGCTTACTACTTACTTATGAACATACTTGCCAATTAGTAATGTTTTGGGGTTATCACAAGGAGGTATATAGAGACAGTATTACCTACCTCCCTACCTTTAGGCTTGAACAATTCGTCACTTTTTCCGTCATATATGGTATATTTAACATGAACTGTTTAAAAGATCAAAAAGGAAAACCACTTTCGTGGTTTATAAATTACTCATTATGAATGTCCTGATTCACTTGCTACATTTTTTCTCACGTACGCCTTTTGAACCCCGGAGAATAAGAGGCGTGTTATACTCCCTTTGAAAGATCACTCCGCAAAAATATATTTTTTAATTTATTTTTATTTGGTACAGACTTATTTAACAAATTATGGTTTTGGTCAAATTAAACAATAAACAACAATTAATAAATAAATACACCCAACAGTTACACACATAGTCCTGATCCCACACTAGGCTAACCCTGTATTGTGGGTATCAGGAACTACGAGGGACTTGGTCCCACAACACCCAGACCCGAAACAAATATTTGTAGATCACATAAACAATAAATTCACTAAACTAAATAATGTACACATCAGTGCAATCATATACTATTAAATACCTATGAATAATACACTAAACGCGGGCCTATTACGTATAAAAGTAACTATTATTAAAAAATTTGTTTTCAACTGTGAATGTTTGAAGTTAAGTAAGTTCTAATAAAAATCGAGTTATGGACCAATATTGACGTCAATGCGTATTTGCGTGGTCATACTGAAAAGTATATAATAGATGATGGCGACTTCTGTTTTTGGCGTCGGTTAATTCTTTCTTTCTGTCTCGCATTATCCCGGCTTAAACCCAGGGTCAGCCTTCTCGAACCATAGATTTAACGTTATTTGGTATAATATGGGGCGAACTGCCGTCTGACCTCCACAACCCGCAACGGGAACTAAGTTTCGCCCTTGCCTCGTCCCTGAATCAGCTTGACCACATGCAGGTGAGGTTGGCTTTGGGCCTAAGAAGTTGCTGGCCCACTTACAATAACTTGTTTCGGTTAATTAAAGAACCTTATTAGTTGGTCTTATGTAATTTGTACGAACACTGCATTAGAGTTTCATAGCAGCGAACTCTCCATAGAGTTGAACGACTTTTCTCTATTCTAAAAAAAAGTAACTGGCGCCGCCGCCGCCACCGTTGCCAAAAGCTTGTCACGCTATGTCCTCCGAAACCGCTGGGGGTATGGGGTCGAGACCGATACCAATTGATGCAGAATAATGTCAGGAAGAAAGTAAGATATGTCTCATATTCGTCGGACTTTAAGTTTTTTTTTATTTAACATGGGCAACGCCCCTAGTAGTACAAAAAATCATAAACATTTTGTCAATAACCTCATTGATAACAACCCCCTATAGAAGTCAGAAAAACATATATTAGGTATACCTACGAGTATTAAAAGGTGAACAGATTTTCTCCAAGTATAGCTAAGAAACATCTCGATTAAATTACCTATTAAACAAAAAAATGCATTCAAATCGGTCAATTCGTGTAGGCGCTACACTAGGCATTTATAATTTAGACAACTTTTTGGAGGGGAAAAAATCAATACCAGTTGAGAGGCAGTACCAAATGCCTTTGAAGAGTTTGTTGCGTCTCGTCCAGCCGATTTCTTCAAGAAGGACATTGATAAATTGTCACAGAGCTGGCAAATATGCATCGATAGCATGGGTGGTTACATTGATTAATAGAAATAAAAAATATGGAATCAAATACTTTATTTTTTTTCGTACAGTACGGTAATTTCTTAGGTAAAGAAAGACCTATTATTAATTATTAATACGAAAGGAGAAATTTTGGATCACTTTTCAAGCAATATGCTTGCACAGATAATTGTGAGATTTGGCATAATAACATAAAATAACGTTTATAAGGAGGAGAAGTGCAGAATGCTATTTTTACAAGGTAGGTCCCTCGTATACGAGAGGCAGTCTGATTGGTACCACGGCTTTGTCTATTTCTGCCGCCAAACACCAGTGTGTTAACATTATAGATATTTCAACTGGACTGTACTTAACATCAGGTTTAATATGAGTCACTTTGGCATGCCAGGAAAAAACAGCGAATTATTTATTAATTTATTTAATATACCACATATTATGAATAAAATTATGAACTTACGTAACAACTGAAACGTAAGTTGTGGCTTCTTATATTATTAGTTATAAATTAATTAATAAAATTACCTTATATTCCGGGAATGAAAATGCATAACAGATTACATTATATGCATTGGATATACACATTATTACTTATTATATAAATGTGTAGGTTTAATATTGGTATTTATTATTTCAATACTTGTTTTTTTATTATTATAATTATTATATATGTCTGTCTGATGTATAATATGTGTGTTTGAATGAAATACTTTGTGTTCCAGGTTATTTATGTAGTCATCTCTATCATTTTAGTCACATCCCCACTAATTACTTTTCTTTTGCCACCATTCCGTCCGATTGTCTGGCTATTAGCAATAAGATCGCCTATTGTAAGATATACCGACTGCCTCGGTGGCGCAGTTGTAATGCGTACGCGTTACGATTGAGTCCAACGCTGAGGCCTCGGGTTCGACCCCCGGGTCGGGTAAAAGTGGTATTGGATTTTTCTATTACGAAATGCTCAGTATCAGCCCAGAGTCTGGAATTGTGCCGGGTATGGCGATAGGCTCGCCCCCTATCACATGATGGGATGGATACGCTCGGCGAAATGTGGGTATACTGGTTACACCTCTGCCTACCCCTTCGGGGATTACAGGCGTGAGTGCGTAAGTATGTATGTATTGTAAGACACTTTTATTTCATTATCTGGAGGGCCAAATGACATTCCCCTTCTCAATCTCTTAATCCTCCATTTCCTTGAAGGTCAGCAACGCACCCATGATTCTTTTGGTATTGTGGATGTACATGGGCGGTGGCGATCACTTACCATCAGGTGACCCACTTGCTCGTTTGCTGGCCTATTTCTCTATTCTAAAAAAAAGTAACTGCCGCCGCCGCTGCCAAAAGCTTGTCACGCTATCTCCTCCGAAACCGCTGGTATGGGGTCGAGACCGATACCAATCGATGCAGAATAATGTGGGGAAGAGAGTAAGATATGTCTCATATTCGTCGGACATAAAGTTTTTTTTTATTTTATGTTTTGTGGAAAAAAATGGGCAACGCCCCTAGTGCCATAAAAAAAAAACCAATAGACCGTTCCACTCCCTATAGTCTAACACCGTTTGTAAGGGTTCTGCTTACTCTGTTAACTGTTTGTCTGATCGTCTGTTTTTCTCAGGAACGGAAGACACATTTAAAGACAATATTTAAACCACTATGTAAATCAGGTGGATAAAATAATATATGATTGTTATACAGACGTAATAAAGATCAGTTAATTTAATATTCATTAGGACCCTGGACCGCAATCACCTTTGCCATCACATCCGTTAAATCGACTGATCAAAAAATATTTGTATTTAGCTAATAGAACCTAATTTGAAGGTGTCTCTCAGCGCCTTTCACTAAAGAATTTCCGCTGAAGACTACCTGATAGATATTTGTACTGCATACCGGTATTAATATGGTAAAAATCCGCCATACTGTGTCGTTCCGAGGTTAGCTGGTGTATATCCGGGTTTTGAGTGGTAGAGTCACGCTATAGACTAGAGCTCGTTTGCCTTCGAAAGCCTCATATGTGAAATTCACACGTGGTAGAAGTGAAACCTTCAAAAATTTTGGCTTCAAGATAATGAGACGAATATATAATTTCAGGAAGAGGATAATTGTAGGTTTTAGTAATGATCATAGTGATACAAAGTTTGATAATTATTTTACATTATATTCGTATATATATTACATAAATTTATTCAGACTCAGAGCTTACATTTTCGATACAACGATGATACAATGAACAATTTTACTATAAAAATGAAGAAAAAACTCTGCAAACGTATAATACGTACACGTATACAAAACACCACGGTTGTTGTGATGCCTTTTCTCAAGATTTGTACTACGCATGCGCGCACAACTGTATAATGCTTCCTATCTCATTTTCTCCCACGTTAAATCTTATGAATTTATGTGCCTGTCTCTTTTTACTGTCGCTTTTTCGTTTCATCGCTATTTCGTTTCATCAATTTTGAAATCATAACGATGCTAAAGAAGTTTTCACTTTAAAAAAAAAGACAGTTTTGTCTACAGCATGAATGGTCCGGCTCGAACTGGTTGTTACCACTGTCTCACAGAAAACCGACGTACAGAAACAGCTTGTTTGCTTTCGTATAGTGACGGAGATATCTGGATGCCCAAATCCCCCTCCCCTTCCCAATTCCTTAACTACCCCTTTTGTTCAAGATCGGCAACGCGTTCATGATGTTTCTGGTGTTGTGGGCGTACATGGGCTCGTTTACCGAAAAATGGCTTTTGCTATAAAAAAAAACTACAAGCTTGTATAATTATAGCTACCATCAAGAGATACAATATAGTTGAACGTTAGGATGTTACAAGCATGTATGGTTTAATAACTGCTGATAACTGAATAAACATAGAAAGTTTTACTTATTAGCACAAAAAATATCAATAATAGTGGCAGGTTTATTACTATATACAACGTGTTACAGAAAGGTGTGGTCATATTTTAGGGTCATTACACACTCCTTATAGTAAGTACCTATGAACCGGATCATTTCAAACCAAGACATCCTAAAATTTCACGTTAATTTTAATCACTCATTTATTAAGATCGATAAGATTGATGACATCACTATTAATTATAATGAATGACACTCACTTTTTAATAAACTTGAATAAGATTTACTTAATTCTACGGGCATACGTACGTAATTTAAACACAAAATACCTGAAAGAGACTGTTTGCTGAAGACGTAATAGGTACCATCCTCTCAAGTATTTCAAAGATTTCATTGTCGGGTCATCCATCTATGAATTTGGCTTACTACAGTCGACGAGCCTCTTATAAGCTATTATCAATCACACCAACACAAAATACCAATACATAATACTTGTTTTTAGTCAAACACAACATATTTTTTGAACTCGTAATCATACTTCATAAAATCAGAAATAGCCGAACTGACTGCGTCAAATAAATATTGACATTTGACAACTGTTTAATGTTTTTTAATTATAAAATAATTTAATGAAAGGAGGTCTGAAGTATCACTGTTTATCATTTAGTGTTGTTCAAAGTTGAAAGTCGATATCGACATGTTACTCATTCGATAAAAAAGAATATTCTATAATGATGTCCTAGCAATGCAATCGGCTTTGCTACTATGGGGGATAAAATACCAATACCCTACACTATACATATCTTAAATTTGCCCGCCCCTTTCTATAACACGTTGTATATGCGCACTTACACCTGTAATCCCTGAAGGGGTAGGCAGAAGTGTAACCAGTACACTCACACGGAGCGTATCTCCATCCCATGATGTGATATGTGATGTGTGTCTATCGCCACACCGGGCACAATGCTAGACTCCGGGCCGATACTGAGCATTTTCGTAATAGAAAAACCCAATATCAGTTTTACCCGACCCGGAGATCGAACCCGAGACCTCAGCGTCAGCATTACTAAGGTTTATTAATGGCCTACTATAGTAACTAACTGCTTTTGAATTAGTTATAGGTATATTATCTATCTAATATATAAAATTGTGTCACAATGTTCGTTCCCATACTCTCCCGAAACGGCTCGACCGATTTTTATGAAATTTTATATGCATATTCAGTAGGTCTGTGAATCGGCTACTATTTTTCATCCCCCTAAATGTTAAGGGTGGTCCACACCTAATTTTATGTTTAATTTTTTAGACAAGTTTTTATTATTTTATGATACATCATTAAAAATACATACAACCCTAAATTTTCACCCTTCTACCATCAACCCCTATTTTTTAATAGTCATTTTAGTATTTTTGTCAAGCGCGTTTCTTATCGGGTGCGCCCCACTAGGCTACTTTAATCCTGCAAATAGGCATTCACGCGGGCGGAGCCGCGGGCAACAGCTAGTTCTTATATAATTTCGCACGACTCATGACCATAAACATCGCTTGTTCGTTTGTGTTTCGCTTCGATGTTTGTCGTCTATTGTACTCTCAACTGTCCCCACTATTGCCCATTTATACTCACATTTATACCAGTTTATTTATTAGGTTTTAGTTAAATAACTTTATGGATAAACAGTTTACCCGTGTTAAGGAAATACAATTTCGTGGAAAAAGCATTTCAAATAAAATACACTAAATATTATGTGTAGTGATGGTTAATCAATATTATTATTTGGAAATTTTCGACCACAATTAAGTCATGACGTTACGTGTCCTGATGATGGGTCATTTATAGGAAGTTGAGGATGGCGCTGTAGTTTCCATAAGCATATCGCACTGGGACTTTATTTATTTATTTAATTTTACATAAAAACCGCGCGGTATAACCTGCAACTACAGCAGCGCCACCTACCGGGTCCAATTGTGAATCTAAACCATCCAGGGCGCCACCCAAACGCATACAAAAAAATTAATTCAAATTGGTACAGCCGTTTAGGAGGAGTTCAGTCACATACACAAGTACAGTAGAATTATATATATATACAATATGTAACAAAAACCCTGTTGGACGTTTTAACTGTGATATCAGATCGATATTCAAACGTAATGAAATAACTCGCACACGAAAATGAGACTATAAAATTATCATATTTATTGTTTATATTTTAATTATCTTATTTTTTGTCAACCGTATTCCGATTGATTACCTCTGCAAAAGCGATGACTCGGAGCCAGAGCGAGATAGCAAGGTGCGGCGTCTACGTGCATCAAAGGAGGCGCGCCCGATTTCGTCAGTACGTCACAGTACCTAGTCAGCTGTTCATCACTTTTCAGATGAAAATAACATTTTTGAATATGATAATTTTTCTAAGCTACCTATTTATGTAATGATCATCTTGCTTCTGCTTATTTTTTAAATTTAATTATTTTTATTAAGCTGTCTATATGTCTATCTTCACGACCTAGAAAGGGCCAACATGGTTTTTTTACATACTGTAAAAGGCGTACTTAATGCCAAAGGAATTCTCTATCCGTCGACCTAGGTTGATGCAGAAAATAAATAAAGTATGTCTATATAACAGCTTTAAAATTAAAAAAAAATACCGAATATATAATAATAGATAGATAGATTATAATCTATATATTATATAATACAAATGAAGTCTTCATGGGTGCACAAGAAATACTCGCTGCGAGAGTGTGTACTTGGTCGCACGATCAAACTGACGCCAGTTCAGAATACTGACCAAAGCTGCACTCTGGTTGTGGAACCGTCTTAATAATATAGTTTTTTCATTAGCATGAATGACGAGACGAGCAGGACGCTGGCCTGATGGTAAGCGGCACGCAATGAACATGAACCTCAATGAAGCGGAGTCTGAGCATTTGTACCATACGTAAATATTTCAAAGTCCATTAGACGGTAGCGTCATAGAGTAACCATAGTAAAGCCTCATTTATATAGAGAGAGGTTGTCGCATCATCGAGGCAAGAATTTGACAGAAAGCTGCTATTCGCAAAGCCGCAAACGCAGGCGCGTTATGAGTCCACACCGTCATAGAGAATAAGGTAGCAGGTAAAAAAGTCTCGTCAGCTCTCAATTATTCTATAATCTTTGTATTTTCTTTTTATATAATTACACAGCTACGTATAGTAATCTGGACAATGTGTTTTTCTTGTCGTTTTGCTGGTGACCTCTTCGTATCGATTGACTTCGCATCATAAGATTTCCATTTCATTAAAACCATTTGCATAATCAATCGTAGCTATATGTAAATGAAAACAAAATGTATTTTGTTTTTGTTATCGCCTCATAAGTCTTGTGGCAGTCTGCTAAGGCTTTATTAGGTAGGATAAAATGTATTAGGAGGCCTCATAGTGCGTGGGAATGCCTAGTGACGATTTCTTTGTACGTGAATGGTTAATTTTTGGCGCTAAACAAAAACGCTCACTTAAGGGTTGTTTTTGAATAAAGGTATAAATAAAACTTCTATTTATGTACCGATTTTGATGACTCTGTCACTAAAAGTTGGAAAATAACTGTTTAACAAAAAAAACTTACAAATCAAATAGAAAAAAAATAGTTCCTAATCGAATTTATATAATTTTGAGGCAACAGTATTATTGTTTTTTTTGTCGACGATTAATAGAACCGACTCAAAATTTAATACATAATATTAGGCACTAGCTAATAAAAAAAACCTTATTAAGTTTTTGAGTCAGTGTTTTTTCGATATTTATTTATTTTAGCGAGAGAAATACCAAAACGAATATAAAAACAATTTCCAAACTGACATAATCCTGAATTAATCTACTGTAATTTACTAAGAATCCGTAATGAGCCTCAAAATTAAGATAATAAGCCAAAGTATTCCGTGGGAAAGCGTATGATTTCGCAATCACACCGAATCCCGACCAAGCGTGCATTTCTGACAAAACTTGGACAATACGAGACCGAAGGATTCTCGGAAACACGTACAATTCCTCTTATGAAGATAGTGAGCCATTGTATGCAATTATCATTAAACGCATACAAGCATTTCTTTTATTAGCTTGAATGACGAAACGAGCAGGTTGCTCGCCTGATGGTAAACCGACCCAACAGAACCTTGAATTAAAATACTACCTGACATTAGACTGCGTTCGTCATCCCGTGACATAAGATATTAATTCTTATAATGCACAGTAATTTCTACAGCTCTCCCAAACCGGTTGGTCACCGTGGGAGCAGTAGACCAAAACCCTACAGATGATACCAACGGATATACAAAAAATAATAATAACAGTATATTTTACGAAGCAACCTACAATGTGAGAACTTTAAGTACTACAAACAAAAGATAAAACACGCTGGAATGATCTGGAGGAGGCCTTCACCCTTGCCTAGAGGGGTTCTTGCATGCAAATTATTAAACAGTATTATATATTTTTTTAAATCAATAATAATATTAACACTATGTAATAAATCATAATATTAATACTATATAATAAATAATGATATTAATACTATATAATAATATAGAAATGATTGAATAATATATATTGAATTTAATATTAATAATAAGTTAGTAATAATAGTCAATGGATATAACATATCGAATCAATTTAAATATGTATTGTAAGTAAGATTTTGTTAATCTTAGTGTAATAAAATATAATAAATGATCAAAAATATAAATTATGTACAAATTGATCCAAAAATTGTTATGGAAGCAAGAAATAAAAGGCTTTTTATTTATTTATTTAATGCACAGTAATTTCAGTGGTTTCAATGTCCTTCAAATCGAAACATGGCAGATACAGACCGCGGTGGTACCCATCACGACGGCCTCTTGTATACGCGGGACCTACCACCTAGTAAAATATTAAATTATTCGTCTATAATAGAGTAATAAAGAGATAGAGTCACGATGTAGACAGTTTTGTGTACAGCTACAAATGTGCCAGCTCGACCGGGCTATTACCACTGTCTTACAAAAAACCAACGTGAACTCGCAGCTTGTTCTGTTTGTTACGGTGAGATTTTATGAAAGCCCAAATCCGCAATGCATTTGTGATTCTAAAACTGTGGGTGTCCAGGGGTGGTGGAGATTACTTACTGCTGACCCACTTGCTCATTTGTCAGCCTCTACTATAAATATGTATATAAATAGCCTTCGTAGCCCAGTGGGCGAGAACCGGCTGTAATAAGAGAGGCCGAGGGTTCGATTTCCACAACGATATAAATGTTTGTGTGATCTAGAAATATATATTTCGGGCTTGGGTGTTTTCTCCCCAGACGGATTGACGTCAGGCAGGCGGCGCGGCGGGTCGTAAAAACTATATGCCAAATCTTTCTGTAAGATGTGTAACAGTGCCGACCGCACTGGGAGTGGGATGAGGATAGGTGGAAGATGATTTAACAATAATCAATGTAGGCGGGGAGTGTCGAGACGAAAGTCAGACGTCGGTCGGTCTCGCACCTAGCATTCCGTATGATATTACGAAACGGATGCATTCGTCCTAGTACTATTTGTATGAATACCCGGTAAAGTATAATTCGGATTCGGATCGGGTACATAGACTTACGCTTGTTTCACATGGGAGTAGGCAGAGACAATTGATTATAACTTACTCCGCTTTACTATGATCCTTGCACGATCTTCGGCCTCGTTCACTCCGATTTCACATCGCGGATCTGTGTGTAAATACTCTAAATATTTTTTGCATCTTTATTAAGGTTCCGTACCCAAAAGGTACTAACGGAAACCTATTACAGAGCCTCTGCCGTCTGTCTCTCCGTCTGTTTGTCAAAAGGACTCTATTTTTTTAACCGTAATAGCCAGCTGGCTGAAATTTTCACAATTTTTAATAGATTTGGTTAGGTTATAGCGGTTTTCTTGAAATAATAGAAAACAAAAGAAGTAAATATTTCAGTTTGTGAATACGGAACCCTCGGTGTGCGAGGCCGACTCGCATTTGACCGTTTTTTTACTTGAAATTAAATGAAATAGTTTATTAATCATGTAGGCAATTAAAATAGCGCTTATGACAAGTCAGTACAAAATAAAGAAACTTATGTAATTACAGAAATAATATCAACTAATGTATACATAACATACATATCATCGTCAAAATACACTAGGCAATTACACAAAATTATTTATTTGTCGTCTTTTTATTTTAAATTAGTAACAATATTTGTACTATGGAAACGTCCAGAATTATTAAATATTTTGAGTCGATATGGACCACAGGCATTTACCGAAACGGCACGTGTTTTAAAATTACCACCCGATCCAAAACGACCCAGCTTGAGAAGACCCGGCGAAACAAACTCAGTGGGCTTAATTTACCACTGGAGTCAACGCGGCGCGACCCAAACTCTGAGAAGATCCAGTTACTAACTAGTAACTCAGGGGGCTTGTTTTTGGTTTGGATTTTCAATAATTTATATTTTGGGAAATACAACGTCCTATAGTTAACTTTAAGGGAGATTGAATGCGGACCATGTGTATCTCCGAAGTGTTGTTTTAAAACTACCACCGGATCCATACGCGACCCTGCCTGAGAAGAGCCGGCCCGACTTTTGTTGTACACATGACTGGGCGTGTCGGCGACGAGTTTCAATTAAAACAAATATGTTTTTTGATTAATTGTTGAAAATTATTATTTAATTTGCAGGAAAATTGAGTATTCCCTTTATAAGGATAATTAATATATTTCATAAGTACCATTGCCGTATAATATGTATTTATGTCATATTACCAAAGAGATGATGCAACAAATGCATAACATTACATCAGTAATAATCATATTCTCGTCTATGCCGTACGAGATATTCTCTCCGTATAAATGAAAACTTATCATCAGACGACTCAATTGCTTGTTTGCTTTAAAAATATAAATAGAATAGAATTGTTCTATTCCTTGTATGGCGAGAATATGTCCAAAAAATTGTTATCAACGAGGTCGCATCTACGATATTCGTTTTGGAAAGGGCGTAGGCGCTCAGAGCCAGTTGCATTTACTAATTGAGGCGCTCATAGCTAGTGGCACTCACTAATTGAGGCGCTCATAGTTAGTTGCACTGAGTAATCAGTAAACGATTAGCCAGTTAAGCAACCCTTGGTGCGGTCAGTCTATGGATGGGTGACCGCTTAGTGGTATTTTAAATGAGCGTCTCCGTGCTTCTGAAGTCACGTAAAGGTCAGCAAGTTTAAGATAATAAATATAGCTATTCTTATAATAAATGACGAACCTCATTAATCTTTGTATTCAGTTTTGGTGGCATTCAAATTGAAATTTAAATAGCATCTAGCTTTATTTTAGTCTAAAGTTATGTATGTAAAATACACTAAATCTAAGCTTCGCTAAATGTACAGCGTTAATAAATGATAACAATGGCACCAGTGAGTCTGAACCACGTGTCTGTGCGCCCGCGCCGGTGTTCCCACGCTCCTGTTTGTAGGAATATGCGAGATGAGCCGCGCTAGGGCTGTCTCGATCTAACTAGTTAGGTATATTCTAGTAGTAATTATATTTATTAATTAAGCGACCAAGGAGTAGAACTTAATAGCCTTAGAAAAGCCGGTTCGAATAGTTAAATTTTAGTTGATCAACTAACTTGAATAAACTAAAACTGTAGATCGGGATCGGGTGAACGGGTTTTGTAGATCAATTCAATTGAGTGTGTTCAGACGATTTAAATCGTGTGCAATTTAGCAGTTATTCAACTAAAATAGAACCGGTGAACCCGCTATAAGATAAAGGAAGACATAACATTGAATAAGTAAGACAAATGTGTACAATGTATATTAATGAGGCTCTGTATGTTTACTAGAGTAACATAATAGTCAAACCTGCATCGAAATAAGTTCAGCCATTCTTGGTGCACGAACAAAATAACAGCTAGATAGCAAATAAACTCTACTGTCTTATTATATGCATAAAGTATATCTATATCGTCTTTTAGCACTTAAACTTAACCTTAACACCTTTAAACGTAACACGTAGGTTCCCCAGTTCTAATAAATCTATTCTATTTATTTATTTTACGTTTCCCCACTATACCCTTGACCCAGATATGTACAGTAGTGGTTAAACGATCACCCTTGTTTAATTTCTGGCCAATAAGAAATGACATTTAAAATTATAAGCCACGATATTTTGATTCTTGAACAGCGGCAATCATCGGCATCGATCCAAATTATTATTATAAATTTTATCGGCTGTATAATGTGAGCTGTAGGACGGGACGAGTAGGTCAGACTAATCCTAAAGTTCTTTTTTTTTTTAAATATTCGCTATAATTCGCGGTCTAGTTGTACTCCTATCTACATACGTGTATCAGTCAAATTACCTTTTTAGGCCGGCTTGCACGACGATCCTAAATCTAGATTTACCACTAAACTATTTTACTAAAAACCAGGTGAACCTCAAGCCCGTTTTCCCCCACTCCAATAATAAAAAAAACTTATTAACATATGTAAAATTTAGTGCCCGGTATGGCGATAGGCTCGCCCCCTATCATATCATGGCACGGAGATACGCTCGGTGAAATGTGTGTGTACTGGTTACACCTCGGCCTACCCCTTCGGGGATTACAGGCGTGAATGCGTATGTATGTATGTAACGTTTTCATAGAATTTGAAGTTTCTTAAACTAGTTTAGTAGGCCTTAATGTTTTGTCTATTCCACTTTATAATCATTTTAGACTCATGCAAAGTGACATCCCTAACATAGTGCGCGATGGACAAGCGGTCAGTGCAAAGGAAAGGAACACCTGAGCTCATAGCTGAGTAAACATCTCCTGGCCTCTGGGAAACTTTAGTACCGAGTACAGACATAGCGGCTACGTATGGTTAACAAAATATGACACCTTCAAATGTAAAAGTCACACTCTGACGTATATTACCGGCAAAAAGATGTATACTAGATATTTAAAAAAATAGCTATCTTATACGTTAATTGGTGGTTTAATCTTACTCAAGCATTGTGAAATCCATTGTATAACCATTGTTATTCAACAATCAATATTAATTAATAATTGCGCAAAATCATTTTTATCCATATTTAATCGAAGGAACGAGTTTAAAAAAAAACATAGTAAAATGGTATTTCGCGGGCTAGTGCTGACATTCGACCGTGTTAATAATAACCATTATTAATGATGGTAATTAATTATTCACACGCACAAAATATTTTATTTCCTAAATCAGTTCACTTTAGCTATAACGACATGATTTTTCTTCGAATATCAAACGCAGTTCATAATATCTGTCATTCCAATCATGCACATCGCAGAACCGTTGGGCGTTCCAATTTTAAAATCAAAATCATATTTGCACCGCAAGATGGACGACAGTGAAAGCGCGGTCATTGGTCGACGAGCGATCTGCGTGCGCAAGTGTACTGCAGTGCAAACATACTTGTACTGTTAATATAGCTTTTATTACCATACAATAGGAATTATTTAATGCTGTTGTAAGTGTTGCCGATATCGCGGTCGTACACTACCGCTCTACGGCGCACGCTCGTCAATTGAGATATAATTGTTCTTTTATTTATTTGTTTACATTCAGCCGAGCTTTAATTAACACTTTGTGGTTGTAGAGATTTTATGAATTACAAGGAAAACTACTGTAACGTGTGTTATTCTTCGGCATTTCTATTTCTTATCTTTAAACGCGCCAGCAAAGATAATATTATCTTTTATTTTTTATTTAATTTATTGAATTGGATACTATAGCTACTATGTCTCTGTTTAAAGTTTGTATTTCAAACTTTGCTTATATATTAGCTTTGAATATATATTTAAATTAAAAGAAATCGGCGAAGCGCAAGTCATTCTTATCCTCCAAATGTGTCGTGCTTCACTTAAATTTTTCTTTTTCTTTTTATATTTTTTTAGGATATCAGCCATAATTTAATTCGTTATTGCTGACTTATTTAATTTGAAAATTTAATTATTATTTCCATTCCCAATATTTTTTCAATGCATGCTGTGTATTTTGAAGGTAATGCATTTATCATGTAAGTTACTTGCATGTTAATGTATAATTACGTTACAATGTAATTACCACTACTTGTCCTAAAAATAAATGAATAAAAATCTTAAAACAACACATATTCTTTATCAATATCAGCCAGCTGCCTATTACGGTTTGAAAGAGAAACATTCAGACGCCGCGGCGCGTGTGGCGTAGATTCCGTTGAGTTTTGGGTTACACTTATGGAACCTTAAAAAAGAAACAAGATGTTTATATCATAAAAAGCTCTGATTACCCATTCTTCTTCGCTATCCAATCCATACTCCTCTAAAATGCTAGAATAAAAAAAACCCAGGCAACTCCTGTGTGACTTTTCGAATCTGAAAACTCAAACAAAAATTGTAAACCGCTGTGAAACGTATCTTGAGAATATAAATACATAAAAAAGAAAAAGAAATTCATATAATATCTAAAACATACTATCACTTTCTATTTTACTCGACTGTAAAACCGTAGCGGCGTGAAATATGAGCATTCGCGTATCATAATACTATTGTTAGTTTTCGATCTCCGAGTTACCACCGTGACGAGATGTATGGAACTACCCAATATGCAACTCAATGAATAATTAGAGATAATTGTTTCTTACACATAACGTAAAATGGAAATACGTAGTGGATTTTGCAAAATAAATTTGACTGTCTCGATGGTGTAGTTGTAATGCGTTACCGTTACGACTGCTGTGCTGAGGTCTCGGGTTCGATCCTCGGATCGGGTAGAGTGGTATTGGTCTTTTTTTTCTGATACATTGTAGTCAATGGAATCTCAAGTGTCATGCCTAAAAAGGCTATAAATTTTATTTATAACCTCAATTAATAATGCTATAATCACGCATACGATAGGTACAAGCTTTAAAACAGCTTCGCCGCTCTAGCCAGTTTTAATTATCTAAGTAAATCCAGTTGGTGCAGATAATTTATGAGTCGCTCTGGTGCAAGTGTGATGTGGAAATGTTGAGGTATACGTGAAATCTCTAATAAAAACTAGACGTTTTCGCAACGCGACGACCGGCAATCGATTCTGTTGATTTGTTGCTAGCGTTGGTGTTGCCAATTAAGGGTATAAATTACACCAACAATTGAAATGTCAGTTTATTAATTATGGCCCACTAGCACAACGATCCTAAATTGTATTTTTATTTTTGCGCGGGAAAATATGTAGCTATAGTTATGCCGGACTCACCGGCCTTCCGAGCTAGGTCACATCGAGTGACTACTGGGTCGCCGCCCTAGCCAATACTAAGCCGGTGTTCAAAACGTATGAAAATTTGACATAATTAAATAATTAAATATGTTTAGTGGACAAATTCGGTTTAGGAATGCCATGCAAGACGGCCCTAATCATTAAAAATCTCAGGCATAAATTATAAAAAAACTAAATTTTAATATAAAGGGTTACAGATTTTCTTCAGACTTTGCTAAGAACTATCCAGATTAAACCAATTTTCAAAAAAAAAACCAGCATTGAAATCGGTTCATTTGTTTATGCGCTACGATGCCACAGACAGGCCAAGGGGTCAAAGTTATAACATTCCTTTATTGTCTGAAGGATATTGAAGCCAGTGAAATTACTCGGCATTATAAGACTTAACAACTTATGTCTCGGGGTGAAGGGCGCAGTTCAGTGCCATGTAGTACTTTTAATAATTCGAAGTTCTGATTGGTGTTGCTACTCTTTATAGGCAGGTGTGACGTTTACCATCAGGCGAGTGACCTGCTCGTCTCATTACTTAAAGCAAATAAAAAATGGCCTTGTGTAAATGGTCCAATAAATACACTGCGTTTTTTTTTATTCCCGCACCGAGAGAAATATTTTCTGCCCTACAAATATTTGTTTCGGGTCTGGCTGTTGTGGGACCATAAGTCGCTCGTAGTTCTCCTATCTTACTGTGGAGTCAGGGCTATGTGTGTGACTGTTAGGTGTTATTTATCCTATTTAAACCGATCGTAGTTTCGTCACATTCAATTTTTATATGTTATTACTCATTACAAAACCATTCCCTTGCCGATAACGTAATCTAAAAGTGAGAATTATGATTCCATTTTAGATAACTTACGTATTAGTGAAGCGTTTTTTCTTGGATGTCTACAAAAGATATCGTTTAAAGATGATGGAGAAAACGTGTTATGAAAATAACAATATAACGCATGTACGGTAAAGTTCGAGCGCAGTCCAATGCCATGCAGTGATTTGTAATTCAAAATTCTGTATCGTTATTTCTTATGTTTACGCGAATATTACACATTGAAATAAAACTAGTTAAAAATTAGATTAATTGTTAATTAAATTATTAATAAGTAAAAAAATAAACGTATGATTTTAAATGGAGGTAGCCAATGTAACATTAACTTTTCGAGACGACCTACACCTCAGTCTCCCGTGACCACGAAGGCTGAAAAGCTTTCGAAACGTCGGGACTAAAATAAAATTCAACCGCGAGAAAATCCGTATAAACTAGTTTTATTTCAATGTTCAAATGTTTATGAGCAGACGTGACGCTTACCATCAGGCGAGCGACCTGCTCGTTTGTCACTCAAGCTAATTAAAAAACAAGTTCACTAGATATGATGTTGACTACAATGCATTCGAAGTATAATGTATTTTTATTGAATGACGAGACGAGCAGGTCACGCCTGCCCATAAACAGAAGCGACGTCACACACAACTCTGAATACATAGCACTGCATGGCACTGAACTGCGCTCGTCATCCCGAGACATAAGATGCAGTATTTCACTGGCTTCAATGCCCTTCAAACGGAAGCACAACAGTGCTTAAACAATGCTATTTGGCGCTAGAAATAAATAAAGCGGTGGCACCAACCTAGACGGTCTCTCGCATATGAAGGACCTACCATCTAGTGAATAAATGAATGTCGACCGTCAATACACTGGCAGATTGGCAAAATTATGCTGGGCTGAGGTTACTTGATATACAACAGCTGTTCCTGGAACGCGATTCGCCTGAACGAGTCACTATAGTTTTCACCACCTCCCCTTCCCAATCTCTTAATTATCCCTTTCCTTTAACGTCGGCAACGCGCCCATGACTCTTTTGGTATTGTGGGCGTACATGGGCGGTGGTGATCCACTTACCATCAGGTGACCCACTTGCTCGTTTGTCGGCCTATGCAATTAAAAAAAACCATGATCCCTATCCAATCGGGTACGAAAATGATCAGGTACTCTCTCATCGGTACATTCATCTTTTAGTGTTTTATTTAATTGTTTGAACTTATTCCTTCCTCACCTTAACAAAAGCACGCGTGCTGGCTTGCGAAACCATAGCTTCGTGGTCTCCTCCATTTCGGTTTGGACCAGGAGGTTCGCAAAATCCTAATTCTGCCGGACCATAAAGCTGTGGTATAGTTTGCCAGCACACGTGTTTCCTCCTTCATATAGCATGGGAACCTTTAAACGGAGTGTGAAGACGCAATTAAGCAGGCGGGCATAATTCTGCCGATCTACGATAGATACAGTGTGTATCGTTGGTCAACACTATTCTTGGATTGCGCTACATTACCATCAGGTGTAGCGTAGTCACTTTTCCGAGCCAGGAAAAACAAAATATAAAATTCTGAAATTCCATTATTTTTCTACCCTAGCAACACCATTTCGCGCACGACTGCAGAAGTGGTGCGACGTGGATGCGTGGGCGGGCACGCAACGTCTACGTCGCTTGTGCTGACCACCCGCTAGTGCGTGACGTTGGCACATCGCTGTTACGGGAGCATTACGAGATACATGTACCACTGCAGAGTCTTCCACCAATCCTGGTACTTGTCTTCTTACACCTGCCTTAATCCCCTGATTTTTAACACAAGTTACAGAAAGATTTGGTTTGTAGTTTTTACGAGCGGCCGCCTGCCTGACGTCGATTCCTCTGGCGAGGAAACACCCAGACACGAGACAAATATTTATGGATCACACAAACATTTGTTGGTTTTGTCTACAGCAAGAATGGGCCGGCTCGATCGGGTCGTTACCACTGTCTCACAGAAAACCGAAATAAACTAGCGTTCCTTCCTGCTGCGTTTCGTACGATGAGTGATCCCCAAATCCCCCTTTCCTTTCCAATTCCTTAATTACACCTTCTTTTAAGGTCGGTCCATGATTCTTCTAGTATTGTGGGCGTACATGGGCAGTGGAGATCACTTACCATCAGATGACCTACTTGCTCGTTTGCTGGCCTATGCTATAAAAAAAACGTTTTGGCAGTCTATTTCACTTTCTATATAGTTGGTCCCAAGCCCAAACAATTCTGAACCTACTTAAGATTTATCCCCATATATCACTTGATTATCACTTGCGTACGAGTCATATTTTTAAATCGTCCAATGGACGCTCGTTGAGATAAATTAGTGCAAACAAAATAATTTAAACGCCTCTTATCGTATCTTTGCGAATTATTTTTAATTCGAAACCGCATGGAAATAAAAACGCCATGATGAAACATTTTAATAGAAGTACTTAAATAAAAAAATACTTTTAAAACAACTAGGTACAACAAAAAATAACTTTTATCAGTAGGGATTTATAATATTACGAAAATTGTAAAGGTCGTGAGCGTGCCTGAAAATTGATTTAAATTAGGTATTTTAATGTTTTTTTCTACAATGGGGGGTTTCTTGGTAGAAACGATTAAATAGGTACCTATGTTCAGTAATACGAGCGCTCTACATCAGGGTGAACTCTGATAAATGATTTACTTCAGTTACAAATTATCTGGAAACCCAAATCACCCTCTCCTTCCTAATACTCAATTATTTATTTTTATTTCAGTCAGTGAAATACAAGTATATATCCAGTTTCGTTCGGTGAGCGAGGTATCCGGAGGTCCTAATCCATCATGAATCAGAATCAGAATCTGATCAGAATGTATAAAATAAACAGATTTAGTGTAATTGTCCAGTGTATTGTTGATGATGCTATGTATGTTATATGTATACATTAGTTGATATAATTTCTATACATAAGTTTCTTTATTTTGTACTGAATTGTTATTAAGCGCTATTATTGCCTACATGATCAATAAACGATTTCATTTCATTTTTAAGTTATTTGAATCTTTTTAATCAGCTAATATCAATGCTATGACATTAAATTTTCCATATTATTCTGATGAATCAAAAACCTTGTACATTGTTATCCAATGTCACAGTTGTTAATAAGATAATGAACAATATTGAACGATAATTTAAATCTATTAGTATCTGTTTTTAAATGATAACGTCCTCAGGATTGTAAGGTGTGTGTGTTGTGGGTGTAAATAATGGTAGTTCTACATAGGTAAATACATTGAAATTGCTGTAGCCAAACAACGGATCTGTGCGTGAAACGCTTACACTGATACATATATTTATGTATTTAAATCTTTATTGTACACGCGAACATACACAGTAAACAGTAAAGAACAAAATGTAGTACATTTGTAATTAAAATTACCTTGTTTTTCTGGAACTGTCCGATAAAAATGGGACAAATACGGGTAAACTGGGGCAGATAGCAGTAAGAGAGGGTATGAAGAGTCGTCAACGTTATATTCGAAAGAAAGGGTTTTCTTAGAGGTAATATTCGAAAGTACATATTTGTAGTCGTCTGCCCGATGGTAAGCCAATAATAATCAAGAACCATATAAATTACCATTTCTCAAAGAATACAAAATCAGGGGTTAAAACAATGATTGCTAAGGAGAATAGTGCCATGTACTTAAAATCGATTGAGTCTAAATGTGGTTTAATTTTGCTGGGAAAAAATATTTGTAATGTATACCTATAACTTAATTAAATTCTACATTTTATCCCCTATTGTATGCAACCTTCATTCCAAAATGATTGATAAGGTAAAGCAACATCAACATTAAAAATATTAATCAAGTGTAATTCCTGATACGTAGGATGCGCTGAAACTTGCCTAATGGATGAAAAAACAAGAAAACCAATTGTACCGAGAAACAGCAATTGTATAGAAAAACTAGACTAACCGAACTCGGGCGAAGTGTTCCGTATACCTACCTACCTTTACTTTATCAATGACGTAAGCCTCTTCAATACGTATACTACTTATTTACTAACTAATCTATGAGCTACGTTTGGAGTACCAAGAAAACCACAGCGATTCCGGCAATCCATTAAATGCGTGACGTGGCGTTTAATAAATGGTGGAGGTGATAGGTTTCGAGTATGTGAACTTCATTTATGCCATTTTCTTATGTCTCAGGGTGACCAGTGCAGTATTATATAATTCAGTAATGAATGGTGTTTGCTACGGCAAATTTGCAGATGTAGAGTTTACCATCAGGCCATCATCCTTCTCGTCTAGTCTTTCAATTGTATAAAAATGCGACAATTTTATGAATAATTTGCGATAAACAGATAGTCGGTTGACCTTCTTTAATCTTATAAACTACAATTTATGTGACTTACTGAATCATGGGCATGTTGTCGACCTTAAACGAAAGGGATTATTAAGGGATTGGGAAAGGGAGAGGATTTGGGCCTAAGGATATCTCACACCAGTTCTGTGAGACGGTGGTAACAACTCGGATAAATGGGCCGGCTCGGCTCATTTGTGATATAGACAAAACAGACTACAGTGTGGTTCTACTAAAATAATTCGGCAGATTACATTAGATTGATAAAGTTTTACAATCCCCTCGTGAACCCTAACTTGAGTAGATGTTGCAACCCATCCTGGTGGTGGGGCGCAATGAAGCCGTATCAACAATTATCACGATCTAATAAACATCGTTCAAACAGATTCAATTACAAAATAAAACAGGATCGACAACTACGCGATATCAGTTCATTATGCTTGCATACACAATCGTCTTTTAGTAATATTCTTCATACATAGGTGTTTTAAAGACTGCGCGAAACGGGATATGGCAGCTTTTGAACTAATTTATTTACCTCTATCAAGCAATCGTAATTTAAGCATGCAATAACTTCCATTAGTATGGACAGGAAAGAAAGTATATTTTCTGGACTTTTTCTTTCTGCTTGATTAGTAATCGGGATAACTCCCAGCTTGGTGACAGGGTGGACTTGGTGCTTTATCTTAGGCCACATCACCGCTTACCATCAGGCGTGATAGTGGCCAAGGCGAGCCTATTACATATTGAAATAGGGTCCACCTTTTCTTTCACTTTGCTTTGTATCACACGCACCATCCTTCATAGTGAGACTATCGACTATTACAATCTCTTCTTATAATACATCAGACACCTTAAATACGACGTCTGACCTAGGTGAGACTGCCTCGGTGGCACAGTTGTAATGCGTAGATACGCGGTACGAGTGCTGTGCTGAGGTCTCGGGTTTGATCCCTGGGTCGGGTAAAATTGATATTGGGTTTTTCTATCACGAAATGCTTAGTATCAGCTCGGAGTCTGAAATTGTGCACAGTGTCGCGATAGACTCGCCCGTTATCACATCATGGGACGGAAATAGGTCGGGCAAAATGTGGGTGTTCTTGTTATACCTCTGCCTACCCCTTCGAAGATTACAGGCGTGATTACACCCTTAAAACTACATTAAAAACCTGGTAGTACCTACGAGTACTCTACGATTTCATATGATATAATAAAAAGGCTAGAATCAAAAAGCTTCTTTGTTCCCATTTCACGAATCCAAGATAAAGAAAAACTAACAAAAGCAACCTGAGCCTCATCATTATTTTCAGGACTAACACCATCACAATATCAGAAAGGTATTTGCACTGAAATGGGGACGGCTCTACCTAAACCTCCATTTCACAGAAAACCCATTTAAATTCCACCCCGGGCAGACACTACGAGATTAACTAAAGCAACCCCACCCCACCTGGCTCGGTCGATCAATACTTCAGACCAAATGGCTTCTAATCTCACAGGCGATCTTGCGTCCTTGTCTCGCCTGAGATGCGGTTTCTCATCTTGCGCCGAGGACCTTATGATGAGCGGTGTAAGAGTGACTATGGCTTGAGTAGTGGTGTAGGTATTTCGACGTGACCTAAAATCTGATGTATGTACTGGAATTGAATTTCCTAATTCAATTATTGGGTTGGAATGTAGTTGGCTGGATTAGGTATGACGACTGCGGTGTTTTCTCATTGGTGTAGTTCTAAAACTGAAAAGTAAAAAAGAGTGAAACAACAATGTGTAAATTCGGCAAAAAAAGTATTCAGACCTTGCTTTTTCAAATTAGCAAAGAGTTTAACTATATTGTTTGTCTGGGCGCGACTACAGACTATTTTTCTCCTTTGAAATAATTTTTTTTGACTTTTTGTTAGTTTCACCGACGTATTTCTATTGCACTCTATTGTTACATTACCTAGGTCATTGACTCAAGTATCTTTCGCAGAATAGAATTCGTCGCTTAGCTAACAATACCGCATAAATCAAAAAATGGCCATGTGGTATTGTCATTGAATAAATTTTTTTTGTTGCGTATCCAATAAAACACAAAAATTTAAATTAATTATACAAAGCACGATATTCAACTAGTTCTGTCACCGCGCAATTCATTGGTTACATCACATATGGTCATAAGAAAATATTCAGTTTTATATCTCTCCTGAAAACTGAGCCAATTAAATTCGCGCGGTATTGTTAGCTAAGCGACGAATTGGAAATTAAAGTAAAGAAATTTTTATCTTAACTTGACAAAATATTTCTGATGATACTTCATAAGTTCTATCTTAATTGCTATCCAATTATAGACTGACTAGCTTTTACTCGTGACTCCGCCCACGTGAATGTCTTATTCCAAGATAAATAGCCCATGGTCTACTTGTATGCCAAATTTCATCCAAATACGTTCAGCTGTTAAAGCGTCATTGACTAACAAACATCCAAACTGACAAATCAAGGCCCTTACTTATAATCGTTAATTAATCATTGATTAGTTAAACACTCTTTTGTCATTATCTGTCAACGCAATATATAGATTGCTAGAAACAGACGAAAACAGTGTTTTAACTTGTCAGTGCTTAATAACTTTATAAGTAATGGCCTAATTTGGATGGATTTCTCCACCATCAGTTAATGTTAAGGTTATAGTAACAAGCATTGGTTCACTTTATTTCAACGCTGTATCATTTGTTTTCAGTTCTATCAAGTACAAAATCTGTAAATGTCATCAACCATTGCTTATTACAATAACTATAAGCATAACCATACGGTTGGTGCAATCTACAGTTTTTTCATAGCATAGGCCGGCAAACGAGTAAGTGGGCCACCAGATGGTAAGTGATGTTCGCCGCCCATGTACGCCCACAATACCAGAAGAATCATGGATGCGTTCCTTCTAGGAAAGGGTTAATTAAGGGATTGGGAACGGGACGGGGAACGGACGATACGCAGCAGCAACGTACTTTACGTCGGTTTTCTGTGAGACAGTGGTAACGACCCAGTCGAGCCTGCCAATTCGTGCTGTAGACAAAACTGTTTACAGCTGGCTCTATCACGCTCAATATTATTAGGAAGTAGAATAGTAGGTTTTATAACTTCTCAATAGTAACACTATTCGATAGGTTGTAAAGGTGATCCTTAGATCATTAACGAGAGTTTGATTAATTTTCAGATTCAGGCACAATGGACGTAAGGCGGCTGAAGGTTGGAATATTAATTATCGGCCGGCGCACCCCGAGGTAGGCGGGAGGGGTGGGGAGTGGATAGATCCCCTCTGCGCCTGGCACCAAATATCCTAGTCTAGGAGCCATACTGTATTTATATCCACATTAAATATTTGTGGATTACCTACTGTATTTAATCCACAAATATTTGTTTCGGGTCTGGGTGTTTGTGGGACCGCAAGTCCCTCGTAGTTCCCGATACCTACGATACAGGTTAACCTAGTGTGGGGTCAGAACTATGTGTATGACTGTTGGGTGTATTTTATTAAATAAATTTGATCGAAGAAACTTATAAGATGTTGGTTTTATCCGCGATTTTATATACGCAAAAGTCATTTAAATAGTCATAGTAAATTTAAATAATAAAAATAGTAATAGTAAATTTCACAAGGTGTGTTTCGGTTTGAAGGACATTAAAGCCAGTGAAATTGTTGGGCATTATGATACTTGTGACTATGATGTTCTGTGTAGTGTTGCTTATATTTATGGGCAGGTGAGCGACCTACTCCTTTCATCATTCAAGCTCCTTTCTGTCCTTTATTTCGGGTTAATGCCAGAGTTCGCCTTCCCATCATGGTTTGACGGTTGATTTGGCATTATGTATGCGAGCCGCCGTCTGACCTCCACAGCCCGCAACGGGAATCAAGTTTCGTCATTGCCTCGTCCGTTAATCAGCAGAGTGTACCACGCGCAGAGGAGGTTGGCTTTGGGTCTAAAGATGTTAGTGGCCCACTTACACTGCTCATCATTCAAGTTAATAAAAAAACAAAAATCACAAGATGCAGATGGCGTACACTGAACTCCGCGCCTATACTCAAGATTTTTTACAGGACAAAAGCTATTGTGAAGGAAAGAGCTTCCCGAAGCTTGATGTTTCGTTCTGCCTTTGTGTGCTATGGGTTGGGGTGAAACAACTTTTTGGAAATAGTGGAATGTTTACAAAGGAAAAACTTTTCATGTTTTATAAGGGATTTTGCGGTGTATTTTTTTATTTGGTTGAATGACGAGACGAGCAGGTCGCTCGCCTGATGGTAAGCGCCACGCCTGTCCATAAACAGAAGCAATACCACACAGAAATTTGAATTACAAAGCACTGCATGACACTAGTGTACATTGGTCACCTCAAGACTTAGGACATTTTGTTTCATAATGCCCTGTAATTTTACTGGCTTTAAAGTCCTTCAAACTGAAACATAATGGTGGTTACACACTGTTGTTTGGCAGCAACAATAGACAAAAGGGTTGGTACCAACCCAGACCACCTCTCGCATACGAGGGACCTACCACCTAGCACCTACTTTACGTCGATTTCCTATGACACAGTGGTAACGATCCGGTCAAGCCTGCCCATTCGTGCTATAGACAAAACTGTCTATAGCGTGGCTCTACCACTGATAATAGTAGTGTTGGTGTTGTGTGTGGTCATAGAGAAAATCAGTCCCTGCTGGTATACTCTTTAAAGTAATATTAATGCCATTCCAAGGCAATTCCAATCCCATTACGATTCCGATCTCAATACAATCACAACTCTGGGAATGAAAATGGTCTTTGAATCGGATTTTGATAAGTTTACTGTGAAGTTAGCCGCATATAGCGTGCAATGGGATGCCCGTCAATGAGGAAAAAACGATAAAGAGTCTGTAAACACTCATACACCGCTATAAAAGTAATGATTAAAATAGTTAATATTAATTCCGCTAGCTGATTGGCGCCACCGTCCATTACAAGAATACTCGAGAGTATGAAAATGAACGAAATTACTTTAAAATTGTTTCCATATTGAAATCGTAATTCAAGAGTAGACAGGGTGGCTAGCCATTTAAAGGTTACAAATGTTATAGTAATTGACATCGGGAGTTTTAGCAGTTTGTATGTGTTGTCTTTCAACGGAAAGATGAATGTATATCGCGGAATTGTTATTGTTATTTTAAATACATACGCACTCACACCTGTAATCCCCGAAGGGGTAGGCAGAGGTGTAACTAGTACACCCACTGTTCGCCGAGCGTATATCCGTCCCACGATGTGATAGGGGGCGAGCCTATCGCCATACCGGGCACAAATTCCAGACTCCGGGCTGATACTGAGAATTTCGTAATAGAAAAACCCAATACCAGTTTACCCGACCCGGGGATCGAACCCGAGACCTCAGCGTTAGCCTCAATCGTAACGCGTACGCATTACAACTGCGCCACCGAGGCAGTTATTTTAAATATTATTAATATAAACAACATTATGTTTGAATTACCCAGCCACAACAATGTGGTGTCATAAAATTCGATGAAATGTAATTCTCAAAACAGCATAAAAACTTACAATGATATGGACCTAGGGTCCGTAGTGTTTAATTTATTTAAATAAAAAAGGATAAATATGTCGAATAGACTGCCTCTGTTGCGCAGTTATAATGCGTACGCTTTACGACTGAGACTGACGCTGAGGTCTCGGGTTCGATCCCCGGGTCGGGTAAAAGTGATACTGAGCAATAAACCCGATATCAGCCAGGAGTCTGGAATTGTGCCCGGTATGGCGATAAGCTCGCCACCTATCACATCATGGGACGGAGATACGGTGAAGGTGAGGTGAGTGCGTATGTGTGCATATATACCAAAGTCGGTATTTCTACAGTCACAGGTGTGTTTAATTTGAAACTACATTATAAAAACTTTACAGTTTTCACGCGGGAAAGCGCCATCGGGTCTTACCGAAGACAACTAAAGGACTATTAAATAATAATTTTATTTGTAATTATGTTGCAATATTTTTTTCTAAGCTGTAATAATGGAGTCATTTTCTCTCTGCCATTATCTAGTTATGACTTAGGCGAAAAACGTAATGGCAATATTGGCTCATAAATACCTAAAACCCTATGTCCTCGTTGCCCACGTCTATATCCATGAAGGAGTAGGCAGAGGCGCAACTAGTGTATCCCCAATAGCCAAGTTTATTACCACCCCATGATGACCATGATGATGGTGGCAAACATATCGCCATATCAGGCACAAATTCGAATCCCGGGTAAGGCATGTGTCAAGGATTTTTGATGACACGTTATTGCCCAACCTGGGATTTGATTCCAGGATCTTACGGTTTCTCAGCCAATGTACCATATTAATGTAAAAAAGTTAAAGAGTTAAAATTTATTAATAGGTATTGATTCTAAGTATAATTGTATATTGTTTATAATTTCCGCCATAATAATTGGCGGAAAAATATTATTCACAAATCGCGGAAAAGCCAGGCGGTGCCTAAAGTACATACCAAAAGTAAATAAACTGGGATGAACACATCATTTACTATGGACCCTCTCTTCCCTCCGAGATTCACAACCAATGGGACCTCATTGAATACAATCTCAAATTCATTTTCTCCTGCAGAGATACAACAGTACTCCATAGTTATATCTCCACACACAACATTACACTTTAAAAACGCTGTAATAAAGTCGACGTTCAAATAAAGCAAAAACAAGTCACATACAACGTTATGGTACAAGAAACAAAATAAGATCGATTCTCTTAAATACACACCTGCATTTAATACTCAGGTGTATTTCAAACGGGGTAAAGCTCAAACTTCGTTGCCAGTAACAAAGTGATCAAATATGGAACGTTGAAAGATGGTTCTCCAGGGAAAATCCAGGGTGCATTCAGGCAATAATGAGCTTTAGTTTCACAACGTTAGATGCTTTATGTGTGATTTTCGCGTAGAAGAGTGGGAGATAGGACGTTTTATGTCAGAGTGGGGTCAGGATCGATTTGCTCTGGGGAGAAACCGGGCCGAGGTAGATACGGCGGGTGAAAATGGACTCGCCCAGTATGGAAATAATGTTAATAAGTCTGAAATATGAGGGATTATTCGTATGTTCTAGAAGGTATTATTAGAGTTTTGTGTAGGTAAAATGGTGCATTCTACCTTATAAGTTATAGGACTAGTTTTACCGCTTGATTTTTATGGCATAGGTCGGAAACGAGTAAGTGGGTCACCTGATGGTAAGTGATCTCCACCGTCAACATACGCCCACAATACCAAAAGAATCACTGGCGCGTTGCCGATCTTAAAGGAAAGGGATTATAAGGGATTGGGAAGGGGCGGGAGATTTGGGCCTCCGGATATCTCATTCACCGTACGAACCGCAGCAGCAAACTGTTGTTTTACGTCGGTTTTCTGTGAGACAGTGGTAACGGCGACGCGGACGAGCCGGCCCATTCATGCTGCAGACAAAAGTGTATACAGAGTGGCCCTACTCTTTATCCCTGCTCTATTGTTTCACAATGTCCAAGTAAACGATCTTTATCAAATAAAATATAAAGACATCTAAATACTAAAATATGTAGCCATTATAATAATATAATATAATTTATTTATAAACTTTTTTATACATACAGTTTACATTATGAACGATAATAGCTGTATTAGTATGTACTGTGTCACAGTGTACATTGCCAAATTGTTACTTCAGAAATTGGTTGCTTAATAAGCAATGGATATGAATTCTTTTCTCATGATATAAAAAAAATCGTTTTTTTTTGTATGGTATAGGCCGGCAAACGATCAAGTGGGTCACCTGATGGCAAGTGATCTCCACCGCCCATGTACGCCCACAATATCAAAAGAATTATGGCCGCGTTGCCGACCTTAAAGGAAAGGGATTATTAACTTATTAAGAAGGGGAGGGGCATGATTTGGGCATTGGGGGGTTTATAGAATACTACCATACCATGCTTGTAATATCATTACAGGATTTGAGAACATTTTACTAGCATTCAACTGATGTAGACGTCCGGATTTCCTAAATGCTAATTGGCATTATGAGGCTTAATACCTCATGTCTCGGGGTGATGAATGTAGTATCGTGCAGTACCTACTAGTAATTCAATATTCTGAGTGGTTTTGCTCCTGCTTGAGGGCAGGTATGGCTCTTACCATCACGCGTACAATCTGCTCGTCTCAACATATATAAAAAAACGTTGCCGATCAATAATCGTAACAGGAATCTACGATTTAAAATTATCTGGACTTATATCGTAGTTTATATACCAAAGTGCTGCATCGATGGCGCAGTTGTGATGCGTACACGTTACGACTGCGGCTAACGCTGAGGTGTCGCGTTCGATCCCCGGGTCGGGTAAAAATGATATTGGGTGTTTCGATTACGAAATGCTCAGTATCAGCCCGAAGTCTGGTATGGCGATAGGCTCGCTCCCTATCACACCATGGGACGGAGATACGCTCGGCTAAATGTGGGTGTACTGGTTACACCTCTACCTACCCCGTTGGGGATTACGTGTCGGTACGTATGTATATATACCAAAGTCATTATTTCTACAGTCACCTGTGTTTAATTTGAAACTACATCATTCATTCTTATTCCCTTCGCCTTTCATATTAACGTAATTAAACACCAATCAGTGCGTACACGCCCTTATGTCCATATATCTATGTGTAGGCGTTGCCTAGCAACGGTCACAGCGGTGGGCGGGCAAGGATCCAGAGCGCGCAGATGCGAGGGCGGCCGCACCCATATACTTTGTTTAGACTAGTGTGTACTGGGGTCAAGTCACGCGCTTCATTTCATATTAGTTTGTATATATGAAGGGAAACGTTCTGTCTGACTCATCATTGCCCAGTTCTAACTATTGAAGACTAGCTTTTGCTTGCGGCTCCGCCCGCGTGAACAGTCTTTTCCGGGATAAAAAGTAGCCTATAACCAGGATAAAAAGTAGTCTATAACAGGCTCCGTGGCGCAGTGGGCGAATAGTCGGCTGCGAAGCGAGCCGTGGGTTCGATTCTCACGCCGAGACAAATGTTTGTCTTATCCACAAATATTTGTTTCGGGTCTGGGTGTTGTGGAACCGCAAGTCCCTCATAGTTTCTGATACCCACGATACAGGTTAACCTAGTTTGGGGTCAGGCCTATGTGTGTGACTGTTGGGTGTATTTATTTATTATAACCGTCTCCAAGGTCCCATCTATATCTGTACCGAAATTCACTAAAATCGGTTCAGCAATTTAGGCGTGAAAGCGTAATAAACAAACCCACTTTCGCATCAGTTTTATTAAGAGGGTATTCATTTTAAACGAGTCGCCCCACATTATAGAAATTCACCATTAAATCATAATGGGAAGGTTGACATTAAGAAATAACGCCAGGCAGTAAGTAAGATAGAATTAATTTTATACTGTAGACATCGTTTGATTAGAGATTTCTCGAAATTTAACCTTTAAGGGGAGAAAGGGTGTTGCAAAGTCTGTGTGAGCCGTTTATATATATTTTTTCCACCTGCCCTTATACCACTTACAGTGTGGTCGGCGCATGTGCTAGAAGTTACGCGAGACTGGTATTATTTTATTAATACCAAACGACAGTAATCACTTTAACTCATAATTTTAAATCTTTAATGTTGAATACTCCTGGGGAGAAAACACCGCAACCCGAAACAAATATAAGTGCATAATTTGTCTTGAATGTCATAAACATTTTGTCTCAGTGCGGGAATCGAACACGCGGCCTCTCGCTTCACAGCCGGTTACTCGCCCACTGCGCAATGGAGGCTGGCCTGTACTATAAATATAATTAATAATATATATGTAAATGGTTTTGGTGTAGAAAGATCATTAAACAGTAATCTACCTAACTCTAACTCCAAGCTGTGTCGGCGTCAGACAGGCGGCGAGTAAAATCAATAAGCGAAACTTTGCAACAATATGTATCAAGCTACCAAGTAACGACTCGTGTAGAGGAAAATGTATCATTATATCATATTATGTGGCGCAGTTGTAATATGCGTTACGACTGAGGCTGACACTGAGGTCCTGGGTTCAATCCCCGGGTCGGTCGGGTAACAGTGATATTGGGTTTTTCTATTACGAAATGCTCAGTATCAGCCCGGAGTCTGGAATTGTGCTCGGTATGGCGATAGGCTCGCCCACTATCACATCTGGGACGGAGATACGCTCCGTGAAATGTGGGTGTACTGGTTACACCTCTGCCTACCCCTTCGGGGATTACAGGCGTGAGTGCGTATGTATGTACTTATTTTATATCATTATATTTTACCAATGGTGTCAATGAATGGATTAATAAGAATCTATACGATGTTTCGTGGAAAAATTGAAACTCTATAGTTATTTTATTATTTGCTATAATGACGACACGAGCAGCTCGCTCGCCTGATGTTAAACGTCACGCCTGCCCATAAACAGAAGCAACATCACACAGAACACTGCATGACGCTGAACTGCGCTCGTCATCCCGAGACACAAGAGGTTAAGTCTCATAATGCCAGTAATTTCACTGGTTTCAATGTCATTCAAACCGAAACACAACAGGACTTACACACTGCTGCTTAGCGGCAGAAATAGACAAAGCGGTGGTGGGATTCTCTATTGTTTTACGATAAAATTTCTCCATCTTAAAGTGCATTCAAGTACTTATTTAGAGAGAACCATTCAATAAAGTGTAGATAGAAGCAGTCGTATGACGAAGTGCGCTCCTACTCGGGCTAGCACGAATAACTTGCGAGAACGTATTCGTATCGAAATGTCAATAAATTGTTTGAAACTTCATACAAATGCTACCGTTCTCGATTCGAATACTTATTCGTAAGTTGTTTGTGCTCGCCCCTCTGATAACGATATGGAAATTCTATGGACGTTTTTAAGATCGACGAAGTAATATATAAACGCGCACGAAGTATTTTAATATAAATAAAAAATAATTAGTGACGCAGTGGGCGAATAGTCTGCTGTGCAGCAAGAGGCCGTGGGTTAGATTCCCACACCGAGACAAAACGTTTATGTGATCCACAAATATTTGTTTCAAGTCTGGGTATTTTCTCCCCAGAAGGGTTGACGTCAGGAAGGCGGTCGGTCGTAACAAGCCAAATCTTTCTGTAACATGTGTTAAAAAGCATGTTGCGCAAACCCCACTGCGAGTGGGATAAGGGCAGGTAGAAGAAGAACAAGATAAGCCCTGTCTTGTATACAATCCACTGCTCGGCAAGGCCTCCCTTATTAATTAGAGAGGGTAAGACCTTCCACAACGCTGGCCTAACGCAAAATGGCAGACTTCACATACCTTCGAAATTCTAACAGAGAATTTCGGAGGTATTTAAGTTTCTTCACGATGTTTGCTCTACCGTTAAGTTAGAAAAGTTAGATGTGTATGCTCTTGGGGTTGGCTTTGAATCTGCGACTTTCCTCTCGGCCGCGACAGTCTTTACTTCGCTTCAAGCTGTCGCTGGTTATCTTAGGAATAGTATGTAAAAATATTTTTTACAATAATAAAACTGACTCGAAAATACTGAAATAATTACATCAGCTTGTATCAATCCACTGCAGGGCATCGCCCTCCCTAGTAACAGACGAGGCACTGACAAAAAAATATAAAGACTGTCCAGCGCTGCAGCGACTAGAAAAACGTCTTATCAAAAATGGAATGCAAAAAATAAAATCAACAATTGTTTATAAATGGTTGATAGAATCGACTATTTTTTACAATAATAAAACTGACTCGAAAATACTGAAATAATTACATCAGCTTGTATCAATCCACTGCAGGGCATCGCGCTCCCTAGTAACAGACGAGGCACTGACAAAAAAATAACGTCTTATCAAAAATGGAATGCAAAAAATAAAATCAGCAATTGTTTATAAATGGTTGATAGAATTAGGTTAGAAGTGGATTATATTTCTATTTTAGTATTTTTAGTGGGTTTAATTTTTGTTTTAAGTTGAGATTTTTCAGTAAATTATTTACTTTTTTGCGACGCTTCTTGTGTGGCAAAATAATGATCAATGCATCATAAAGTTATATTTGTGACGTAGAGACTTTATCTATTTCTGCCGCCAAGCAGCAGTGTGTAAACACTGTTGTGTTTCGATTTGAAGGACATTGAAGCCAGTAAATTACTGGGCATTATGAGATTTAACACCTTATGTCTCGGAGTGACGAGCGCAGTCCAGTGTAATGCAGTACTTTATAATTCAAAATGTTGTGTTGCGTTGCTTCTGTTTATGGGCAGGCGTAGCGCTTACCATCAGGCGAGGGATGGCTCGTCTCGTCATTCAAGTTGATAAAAAATTATATAAATAAGTCTATATTCAATACATCCAATGAGTTTACTTTCATATTATAATTGGGAACTATTTCACAGCACATGTTTTTTTATGTATACTGCCTTTTTCAATCTTCAAACTCCTGTCACAAAAACAGTGGAGACTTAATACAAAGACATAAAAAACTCACGAATGTGATTTATTACATGAAATGTACCAATTAAACGGAAAAAGATTTATCCTCTACATAATAAATGCATCCAAGAATCGATTATTATGAATCAATTGCATTGTCAAACCTGACGTTGACGTTGACGTTGCACGGGGTAATATGTTTTTCATATGCGTCATAACTGCATTGAGGATAATGCAATGGCATTAGCCTAAAAAAACAGTAAAAAAAAAAACATTTCACACACATTTTACATGACTGCCTCGGTGGCGCAGTTGTAATGCGTACGCGTTACGACTGAGGCTGACGCTGATCTCTCGGGTTCGATCCCCAGCTCTTAGTATCAACCCGGAGTCTGGAATTGTGCCCGACATGGCGATAGGCTCGCCCCCTATCACATCATGGGACAGAAAGAAGTTACGAGACTATCCCGCCCACACACCCGCCACTGTAACCTGTGCACCAGGATCGACAGTGGCACGCATTTTTGTTGACACCGAGCAGTGAAGCTCGGCGAGTCTCTGGAAATGCTAAATTGTCTTTGTCCCGCAACGAACTTAATCAAATAGAAAATTAAGGAGGAGTTGGAAATAATAATTGTCCACTTCCCTCCAATAGCAAAGCGGTAGACAAAATAATGAACTAAGGAGGCATTAACCTCAGGCACAAGGACATTTACAACTGGAGAAGCCAGATGTAAAGCAACACAACAATGTTTACCAAGGATGTCATTAAGTGGGTCCTATCACGCGAGCTGTTAAACTTGATTCCAATAATAGGTATGGCAAAAACGCCGAAAAGCACAGAAGTTCTTCCTAGTTTCCACAAGATCCATATAGTATACAACTCCAGATGTTATTTGCATACTGTCTAACATAATGTTGCGCTCTTGTTGCCAGAGACAGAAAGAAGTTGTAAAACCTTGTGTCTTGATCTGGCAGTTGGGCTTTTGGGTTCGGATTTGATTAAATGTATAATTGGAAAACAAGCTTGAGCTAACCTAACATAAAATAATTTTATAATAAAGACGAAATGAGATCTGCATAGCAACGCGAAATGACATAATACTTTATGAATGATGTATAATGTGGTTTTCATAGCGTCATATTTGCTCTCGTGGCGTAGGTACATCATTAAATTACATTGTTCATTGTTGATACTATTGGCATTATAACATAATGTAAATATATAATTAATACTAATTTACATACGCACTCACGCCGGTAATCCCCGAAAGGATAGGCAGAGGTGTAACTAGTACACCCACATTTCGCCGAGCGTATCTCCGTCCCATGATGTGATAGAGGGCGAACCTATCGCGATACTGGGCACAAATTCCAGACTCCGGGCTGATACTGAACTTTTTCGTAACTGAAAAACCCAATATCACTTTTACCCGACCCGGGGATCGAAGCCGAGACCTCAGCGTCAGTCTCAGTCGTAACGCGTACGCATTACAACTGCGCTACGGAGGCAGTCATTTACAGTGGTGTTATATTATAATAACAATTTATTATACTTGGTTGTATTGGTTTAGCGTGGTTGTAAGCTCTTTGTGACGGTTTTGTTTTGTGTGTGTTTTTATAGCATAGGCCGGCAAACGAACAAGTGGGACACTTGATGGTGATCTCCACCGCCCATGTACGCCCACAATACCAGAAGAATCATGGGCACGTTGCCGACCTTTAAGGAAAGGGATAATTAAGGGATTGGGAACGGGAGGGGCATTTGGGCTTCCACTCACCGTACGAAACGCAGCAGTAAGCTGCTACTTTACGTCGGTTTTCTGTGAGACAGTGATAGCGACCCGATCGAGCCTGCCTAACAGTTTTGTCTACAGCGTGTACCACCAACCACCAATACCAATAAGGTCTAGCGTCTACCAATAAGGTCCAATATTGAGAGAAAAATTACGATATATATTTAGAAGTTATATTACTTTTGTTATCTTAGAACAGCTCAGTAGAAATTATGAGTCAGGGCCGCGCCTACGCATACGGGTTCCGGAGATCCCTAGAATAAAACTTTTACAAACTAGTCTGTTAATATTATTGTTCACACTCATGCCGATTCTAAAGAAATAATCTATTTATATAATATAATAATAATATGACTAAGAATGCTTCGGTGGTGCAGTTTTAATGCATGCGCGGTAGGTACAACTGCTGAGGCCGCTGGTAAAAGTGATATTGGGTTTTTCTATTCCAAAATGCTTAGTGTCAGCTTGGATTCTGGAATTGTGCCCGGTATGGCGATAGGCTCGCCCTCTATCGCATTATGAGATGGAAATAAGCTCGGCGAAATGTGGGTGTACTGGTTGCACTCCCACCTGGCAAAATAACAAATTATTTATTGAATCCATAAAATGTTATACATAATTTAGATTCAGTCGTTTTTCAATTTTAACTCTACCGCCAGTTCGGAATGCTGGTTTCGCTAGAGAAGGACAGACAAGAAACTCTAACATTGCTCTTTTTAAAACTGATTTACAATATTGATACTACATTAATACAATTTAATTTGACTTATAGATTACACTTTCGGGGAGTGCGTATGTATATGTATGTAATAACTTTAACCACTCTTAAAACCGTATTCCTTTGCTAGTCCTTATCTATCAGTAAAATTTAGGTAAACGTAAGACGTTTTGAGTAATCAGTTTCGCGAAAATCGTTAGGATGATATCAGCGTGTTATCAGCCGATCAATAAGTAATGAAATTCGTATCACACTACTTGTGGTAGAGCTATCACAAATCCGGGACATTGCTTATCTGCTGTTGGGATTGTCGCAAGATTGCTTTGTGAGGCCTTATTCTGATAGCGTTATAGGATTACGAAAATCTTGCTGATATAAAAATAATAGCTATCCGTCAAGAAGCATGTAAACATTGTTGTGTTCCGGTTTGAAGGACATTAAAGTCAGTGAAATTACTGGGCATTATGACATTTAACACCTTATGTCTCATGGTGACGAGCGCAGTTCAGTACCATGTACTTCATAATTCGAAGTTCTGATTAGTGTTGCTTCTGTTTAAGGGCATGCGTGACGCTTACCACCAGGTAAGCGACCTGTCTTGTCATTTAAAGCTAATAAAAAATATTTTCCGATAATTTTCCGTAAGCAACATCCCGACAGAATACTCTATCGATATTTCGAACGTTTAAAACTGTTGATCAGAATACGGACGCATTCCAAATGTGTCAGAATCGATATCTTTGTAGATTTGGAACGTACATCACTTTAGATAACTCTTCGCTACCTACAGCCGGTAATCGATCCTATACCTACCGCTGTTTATTTAAAGATATTGATGTTTCCAGAATTAGGCTAAAGTGGTTTCAGGAAATGCAATATCTGGAAATCAATGTTATCATGCTGATTAAACAAATGCCTTTTGTAGTATGTCATTTTCATTAAATAAGTTGGAATTTAATAATAAAAACCGTAAAAAAGAATTAGTTAAAAAGCCTAAAATGAAATTAAACTACTTTGAGTCGGTTGTATCAATCATTGAGCATAAAACTACACTAGCATCGGCCCAAAATTGTTTCAATTGTATTTTTGGTTTTTGAGTCTTATTTTTTGATAGACGGGCAAGCGCAACAGAGGACGTCCACCCACAAGATGGACCGACGACCTGGCAAGGGTTGCAGGAAGCCGATGGATGCAGGCCGCTTCCAACAGGTCGGCCTGGAAGGCATTAGAGGAGGCCTATGTTCAGCAGTGGACGACTTGTGGCTGATGATGAATTACATCATGGAAAGGGAAAAAAGTTCATAGAACCGTGGGTGAGCCTCACTCTGGCTCTTCAGGGATAAAGGTGTGATGTTCTATTATATTACGGTAGGTCCTGAAATTCTACTAATGTCTTAGTCATAAGTCACTATTGTTAAGCCCTGATAAAACGACCCCTAGTTTTCTACTTGTAGCATCGAAACGCCAAAACGAATGGGCCGATTTGAATGCAGCTTTTTCCACCATGGGTACGTCCGTATCTTGCATGTACAACTGATAAATGATCTATAAAGTTAATTAAATTTGGACTCATTTGACCAACTCTTGCTTCCCTTTTGAGAGTAGAAACCTGTAAAGGCTTAACTTCATTTATGTTTTCCCAAAATCAAAAACTGAGGGATTAATCATTGGAATTTTCGAAATACTCGACGTCAAAAGCGATTGCTCAATGACTGCGTGCCCACATGGCATCGTTTCGCGGAAGCGACACGGACGAGCGTTGAATCCAAACATATCTTACATGGCCAATATACCTTGAACCATTCTCCCTCCCTCATTTAACAATGTTCACCAACCTCCGAAGGCGTCTGAAGGGATCTCACAGCTCAGGATACACCAGCCAAGTGTTGATAGACCAACAATACCGTTATGTAGCTCGATGATCGGAGTCGAGTGAATGGAGCCATTGAACGTGTTCTAAGAATCGTAGTTGGATATATGTTTGGAGATCGGGTGGGTCATTATGACATCTTGGCACGCGGTGTCACATTCACGTTTGCATGGCACGTGTCCTGGTTGATGTGGAAATTTGACTACCAAGCCTTATTGGTGTAATGGCAGTGTAAGGCTTAGAAACCGTGCCGAGTTCAAAAGCCAGGTCGTGCAATAACAATGTTGTGCTTCAGTTTTATTGAGTCGCCAGTTTGTGCTCGGTATGGTGATAGATTTGTTATCATGGGACGGAAATAAGTTTGGTGAAATGTGAGTTACACCTCTGCCTACCGCTTCAGGGATACAGGCGTAGGCGTGCGTATGAGTCGCCAGAGATTTGTGCCCGACATCGCAAAATAGACGGGCGAACCGTGGATGCATTAGTTGCACCTCTGCCTACACATTCGGGGATACAGGCGTGAGTTTGTCTACGTTTGTATTATAAAGAGCGAGAATCGAACGATTTCAATATACCAGCAATATTTAACAGTTAACCTATTTTCTGAAAGGCGAATTCTGACACCATCACACTAATATTATAAATGTGAATGTAAGTTTGCTTGTTACGCTTTCACGCGAAAACTAGGTACTTAACCTATCATCATGAAACTTTGTACACATTCTTGGAGGTATAAGAAGTAACGTAGGATACTTTTATGTAAAATATATATTTGTTTGTTACGCTTTCACGCCTAAATCACTGAACCGATTTTGATGAATTTTGATGTGGAGATAAATGGGACCCTGGAGACGGTTACAGGCTACGTTTTATTTCGGAAAAGTCTATTCAAGCGGGCGGAGCCGCGAGCAAAAACTAGTAGCACATAAATAGAAAAAATAAAATTAATGGCAGTGGAGGCTGTACTGTCATGTGTTCTTTGCCCATTCCATATAAGAAAATAATACGCTTAGCGGACCAGTAGCAACTTCAAAGCTATCCATAAAATTCCTATCGCTAAGTGATTTTAAACTGTATTTTTCAAAACAGCAAGTACAAATAAAGCATTATCTCGTAAACTAGGTTAGTGTTATCTAGATAATGGCCAATAATTCGTTTAAAAGATAATCTGTCACGTAGGCTGTTTGTATTGCACTTGTGCGGACAGTCGTGCTCTGTTTGTTTACCGATTGTTATCGCATCCTAGAACGGTTTCAGCCTATCCCAAAAATGTTTCTTGTCTTTTGTCATACGTCCTAGTTCTCCTAACAAAAGAGTTTCACAAAGTGGTAGGTCCCTCAAATGCGAGAAGCCGTCTGGGTTGGTACCACCGCTTTGTCTATTTCTGCCGGCAAGCAACAGTGTGTAAGCACTGTTGTGTTCCGGCTTGAAGGATATTGAAGCCAGTGAAATTGCTGGGCATTATGAGACTTAACATTATATGTCTCGAGGTGACGAGCGCAGTCCAATGCCTTGCAGTGCTTTGTAATTCAAAGTTCTGTGTAGTGTTGCTTCTGTTTATGGGTAGGCGAGGCGCTTACCATCAGGCGAGGAACCTGCTCGTTCCGTCAGCAAATTAATAAAAAAAAAAGAAAATAAGTGAAACGTGTTAGAAGAAGAATCTTTATGGCAGCTGGTAGTCACGTCACTCACCCTTTACATCTCCCGTTACCCTTTAGTCTCTGAATATTTATTTAAAAACTTCAGTTTATATTTAAAACGGACTTCAAAATTTAATCGCGGTATGTTTTAAGTATTCTTTAGGAATTTCCCATTTCCCTTCGTACCTAAATTTATATGGGATCACCCTTTTATATGCCCCTGGGAAAATGCCATTTACAGATACCTTTTCAACATCGGAGAAGAAAAGATGGTTATGCTGGATTCACCAGCCGTCCGACCCGTTTGACTTTACCCGAAAGACTGCAGGATCGGGTCCCTAACTATAGTATCTACGGTGCTATACCGATCAAAACCCCGCGGTGTCTTCATTCGACGCAATTGAGACATTTCCTGGAGATCCTAAGATTGTGGTACAGTGGCGCCCGGTTTCTGAAAGACTGACAAATCAACATTCATCTAATAGAACTTTGATTTGACATCGCTGTCAAATCAATTCGAGTTGCTGAAACGTTATTTAGTGAAAAAGTTAATAATATTTGATCTCTCTTTAGTAAACCACTTAAACCATTTATTTTTTCTACACACATACATATACATATAGCACAACAAAACAAGATGATAAAACATACATTTATAAAGCAGAAATTTGCTACAATATATGCGGTAGAAGTACCGTTTGACATCCGATTTTAGTTATGTTAGCTAACATGTGTGTCAAATCAAACGTGTTGACCACGCTTCTAGCAACTCAATTTCGACTTGACATGAGATTTGACATTAGGAATAAATACACCCAACAGTCACACACATAGTCCTGACCCCACACTAGGTTAACCTGTATCGTGGGTATCAGGAACTACGAAGAACTTGCGGTCCCACAACATTAGTTAATTTAACATTGATCAACCTTTCAGAAACCGGGCGTATGTCTCTCGTAGTTCCTGATACCCAATACACAGGTTATCTTAGTGTAAGGTCAGAACACATAACTATGTATGTAACTAGTTGATGCATTTATTTACTTAATTAAATACAGTCGAATTGAAAACTTTTTTGAAGTCAGTTGACTGGCTACCAATCCTTATTTCGCCAGTTTAGGATCAAAGAGTTATTTATATCGAACAGTCAACGAATATGGATCCACCAAACCACTCGAAACTTTTGGCAAGGTATACATGACGTGTTTTCTTTGCGTGACCCTTGAACAGGTATAAATCTTGCATTGACCAAGTTTAAAACCTCTAACCTGTAATTTGGAGACCACTCTAGTTAGAAATACACTTTTCAAAGTAACATGAGGGTCTTTCTAAAAAGGTTTTAATCAAAACACTAAAAACAAAAGCTCTCGAAAGGAAGTGAAAAAATCCATGCGCGCGGAAGCGAGGGTCGTTGGCCCGCGTGCGTTGTCCATACTGATCATGGTGCGCTTTGAACAGACTCCCGAGATGCTAATGGCAGATCGTGTCGTGAGAGGCGTTGGATTAGCATAGCCGTGACGGGAAAACCATGTTATTAACGTGACGTGGCGCACATTTTTGTGCCGCCATGTTAGTTTTTATTGATTTTTGAATATGGAATTTTTGCTCGTTTTTGTTTCTTTTTTTAATTTGGAACTTAAGTCTATGAAAAGCTTTAATTGACTTTGTATATGAAATAACATTTTTTTAATTGGGATTGAAAATGCTAAATCACCCTAAAATTTAAGGAGTCATTCTCGTCGCTTTATGTCGAAAATGATTAGGGATTTCAGATGCTACTCTGAGTATTTCAGTAGTTTTTAAGTTGCCAGTTTATATAGAGACATTCCAATCCAATTTTAAATGATAAGTGATATCCGAACCAGACAACATTATTAAGACTCTATGGTACATCTTCGAATAGAGCGTATAAGCGTCATGTATTCGTCGTAGACAATCGATTGAGATGTGAGCCGATAGTATTATTTCTGTCATGTCTAGCCTCGCAGTTGGAATGTCGCCATGATATAACGTCCTAGATAAAGCAGGTGGCTTGAATGCTGGGTGTGTATTATCAAAAAAAAATATTAACTTGTCAATCGTAAATTATTACAAGTTACTGTTTCTTTTTTCGCATGATTGTAAGCACCTCGCCTGCGCATCGACAGACACAACAAATTCAAATTGAATTACAATGAATTTGTTAAGTTACATAACTTGTTAAGTCTCAAAATGCCCAGTAATTTCACTGGCTTCAATGTCCTTGTCCTTGTCCAAACACAACAGTGCTTGTAGCAGCGTGTTGCTTGGCGGAAAAAACAGATAAAACGGTAGTATCGACCCAGACGGCCTCTCGCATACGAAATGACATAACTTGTTGTCTCAAAAAGACGCATTAATATCATTGGCTTCGATTTCTTTCAAATCGAAACACAACAGTGCTTACATAGTGCTACTTGGCAGCAGAAATAGACAAAGTCCATACGGCCTCTCGCATACGAGAGACCTGCAACCTAGTAATCTAATATCTGACGTAAACAAAAATTCGTAAGAGCAAAATTCGGTCCAATTCGCGGAAACAACTAAATATTTAATATACCATTAGTAGTTAAAAAAAACTTTCTGATTTATAGCATGGAGGTGCACGCGCTAGCCACGTGTCAATAATACAAAAGTACTTAGTTTTGTTAAAGTTAACTTCATTTTGAATGTTCCTCACAGATATAAATTCCTATATTTTAGTGGTCAGTTTGTGCGTCAGGAACAGTATGGCAACTAGTTGCAATAGCTCAGCGGGTAGTGGCACGGACTACAGACTGTCGAGTAGTAAGTCGCAGGCTCAAAATGAGCCCATTAGCATACACATCTGACTTTTCTAAGACGTGTTATTCATTGTAACTTATCGCTTGTTTTAACGCTGAAGGAAACATTGTGAGGAAACCTGCATATCTGAGAAGTTCTCCATAAGAATTTTAGAGGTATATGCAGTCTGGCTTGTGCCCAGCAGTGGGACTTGTATAATACAGTGTTAATATTATTTAGTTGAAGGAGGTTACTCGTACTGCATAGGCGAAAACAGAAAACTGACATTCACGAGATGCATACGATTATTTTTCAAATTATATGAAGCAGCCTCGTGTTCAGGAGTTTTCAGTCATATTCGTCTGTGTCATGCGACAAACTCTCTCTAAGTTGGTTCCATACTAAAAGGAGTTCTTTCTTTTTGCCTGGCGTCATCCCGGCTTAATACCAGGGTCCGCCTTTTCTTACCATAGATTTGACGGTATTTGGTCTTATATGGGACCCGCCGTCTGACCCCCGGAACTTGCAACAGGAACCAAGATTCGCCATTGCCTCGTCCGTCAATCGACAGGAGTGTATCACGTGAAGGCGAGGTTGGCTTTGCGCCTAACATGTTGGTGGCCCATTTACACTTGACATAGAAAAAATTGGTACATTTGGTTAAAATTGACGTTCCTTGGTATGTCACATCTTACTTCCTACTACTATTATAAATGTGAAAGTTTGAATGTTTGAGAGCTTGTGAATTTGATGTTTGTTGGTTGACCATGCCGACGACTGAATAGTTTTGGATGAATTTTGGCACACAGATAGATCATCAGCTGGATTAGGATATAGGTTACGTTTTATCCCGGGAATTGCTCACGCGGGCGGAGCCGGTCAAAAGCTAGTCTCTACATTCCTATAATCTGTGCACTGTACGTACTTACTGTTCTTAACTCCGTTGGGCATACGGTATGTGATTTGAATATAAGACTGGACGCGGGATGAGAATGTACGATTGAATACGTGGCCCAGCGCACCCCGATAACATCTTCCTCTATCATTATACAGGTTCATAGAAACATAAAACTTATTTATTGTTTACATTCTGAACGATTTACGCAGAAGCTATTCGCGAGCGCGGATGAAATGACAATATAGTGACTCATGTAAAGAGGTTTTAATGGTAAGTATTATTTTTACACTAGTTTTTGCTCGCGGCATATATCTATACTAATATTATAAAGCTGACGAGTTTGTTTGTTTGGTTGGACGCGCTAATCTCAGGAACTACTGGTCCGATTGGAAAAATTCTTTCAGTGTTAGATAGCCCATTTATTGAGGAAGGCTATAGGTTATATAAAACATTTTTCCCGGAATAGGCCTTTCACGCGGGCGGAGCCGAGAGCAAAAGCTAGTATTTCATAAAGCGAACATTTCTACTATACAGGAGAGAAACAAAGTGTTTAAATGCAGCCAATTAAAAGAAGTTTTTGATTTTACTTTGTATGGTTTATTTTGATAACTTTTAAAATACGCAGGCACAGGTGTGACCAGTACATCCACATTTCGCGAGCCTGTAGCCATACAGGGCATAATCTCAGACTCCGTGAAACTAAGCATTTCGAAACAGAAAAACTCAAAATCACTTTTACTCGACCTGGGAATCGGTAACTTCCAAATAGGTATTTTTAGCTATGCTTATTTAGATTTAACCTTCTATTTTGGAATTTGAGTTTCACGCTTTCGATCACCACTAACGATTTACTGAATCTGATCTCCTTGAGCGATAATCAGTTCTTCAATGTTGGACCATGTTGATTATGAAGTGGAGACTTAATCAAACTGTTAATTGTATAAATATTCTGTTTACCGATAGATTTGCTTACTTTTGTCACATTTTGTATGGAAGACCTGTCAGAACAATATTGATAGTATATTTATAGCAGTACCAAATCTATCTATAAATATAATATAGGAAACGGCCATAACTGATTGCATAATCCGGTTTTGAGAACTTGATTCATTTTTCATATTCAATATATGACGTCACCCAGTTTGATCAGACATTTGTGGTACGGAAACCAATATTTGCAAATGAGATTAGAACTCTAAATTTATTTTTAAGATTCAATTTATAGTTTATTGCTCTTGCACCTATTTAGTATATGGTAGAGTCACACTGTAGCCGTAGACGAGACGAACAGGTCGTTCGCCTGACAAAGAAAAGTACCATCATCAAAGATTTTAAGTACTTGGAGTAAGGCTTAATCCCTTCATATTAGTAGACAAGAGAGCGGACTATGGTACAAGATTCATACGCACTCACGCCTGTAATCCCCGAAGGGGTAGGCAGAGGTGTAACCAGTACACCCACATTTCGCCGAGCGTATCTCCGTCCCTTATGTGATAGGGGGCGAGCCTATCGCCATACCGGGCACAAATTCCAGACTTTGGGCTAATAGTGAGCATTTCGTAATACAAAAACCCAATACCACTTTACCCGACCCGGGGATCGTACCCGAGACCTCAGCGTTGACCTCAATCGTAACGCGTATGCATTACAACTGCGCCACCGAGTTTAGTAGGATTTTATGGCATATTTATCAGATAAGAAAAATCAGTGTGCAAATATTACATCCTCGGTAGCTGGTAGCCGTAATGTGACATTGTGCGGATCTCGTGTTGTCAATGAAGCGACGTCTCGAGTGAACGGTGTGGGATTACACTAATGTACATAAGTTTGCAAAGTAGAGGAGTAACTTGGTATCGTTGGGATCTAATTGCGTATGTAGATTATGCAAAATATTTTATACTTTAATACGACCTTGATTTCAATGACGACATATATTATAGTAACTACTCTTCTTCTTCCACCTGCCCTTATCCCACTCGTAGTGGGGTCTGCACAACATGCTTTTTAACACATGTTACAGAAAGATTTCGCTTGTAGTTTTTACGACCGGTTACACATTTCGCCGAGCGTATCTCCATCTCATGATGTGAAGGCCTATCGCCGCGCACAATTCCAGACTCTGGGCTGGTAATGAACATTTCGTAATAGAAAAATCCAATAACTACCCGACTTGGGGATCCAACCCGAGACCTCAGCGTCAGCCTCAGTCGTAACGCGTACGCGTTACAACTGCGCCACCGAGGCAGTTTTTATAATTATACATATTTAAAATTGTAACAAAAAACTTTTAAAATAAAGAGTACAAAGGGTCGATTTGCCTCGGTCTCGCGAGATGCGATGCGTATTGTATGCGAAGCTCGCGCCGCGCGTGTTGGCATGCACGCGATGAGATGACACTAACATTTCCTTCGGACCTACGTGGATGTATATTGGATTCGCAGACGGCTTTGCTTGAAACCTTTTTTATAGCAGAGGCCGCCAATCAAGCAAGTGGGTCACCTGATGCTACATAAAATCCACCACCCGTGAAGATTCATGGACGCGCAGCTGACCTTAAAAGGATGATTAAGTTATTGAACGTGAGAGACTTTCGGATGTAAATGGATTTTGCTCCATAAAGTACTTTTAAATTACCAGAAGATTAGAGTGAGCGTCAGTCAATAAAATGACACTAAAGCCTTGTTTTGACGTACGCAACCGCGACAGGGATGCCACGACGCATTTCTTTTTTATTTACCTTAAGTGACGAAACGAGCAGGTCGCTCGCCTGATGGTAAGCGCCACGCCTGCCCATAAACAGAAGCAACACCATACAGAACTTTGAATTACAAAGCACTGACTTTGGATTGCGCTCGTCACCCCGAGACATAAGATGTTATACGTATAATTACGGTTTTGCTGATTGTTTTCCTGAAATCTTGAGACATAAGCGTCCATAAAGTGGAGTGGTAATTTTAAAATAACCATATTAGACGGTTATTTTAAAATTTCCTTATTAGAATAAATAAGGGTAGTGGCAGGCCCGTAATCACAAACAACACTTAAGTAAGCTCTTTGCCAAGTGTCCAATTCTGTGTACATGATTTAGCGCCAAAAACTAACCAATGACGTTTAGAGAAATCGTCAATCTCAAGGCAATTTCTTAAAGAAAAAAAATAATCTTGCTAACAAACTTGCTTTCAAATCCAAGTTCGGGTATTCACAATTTGTGTGAGTTTCGATAACTTTTATTGTACCTATCTATTTATATTGTTATCCCTGACTTAGTAAAGTAATTGTAATTATTATTTCCTTCTCCAATAATTATTTTCAAAGCATGCTGTGGCTTCTGAAGGTGATGCATTTATCATGTAAGTTCTTGAATGTTATTATATTATTAAGTTACAATGTAATTACCACTGATTGTCCCAAATAAAAATAAATAAATAAATAAATAAATAAACGATTACATATACGATTTCCACGGGTTTTGATCAACATAACCATATCGCCATTTAGCATATCATAAACGGAAATAAATTTGTCAAACCGTGGGTTTGTTGCACTTCTGCCTACCTGACGAAAGATAATTTATAAAATAGATAAAAGATATTTAATTCCTTTATTCATACATACAGACTCACTACTGTTTCCCATAGGGGCAGGCAGGGACAACGGATTTCTACTTGCTACGATCCTTGCACTTCTCTTAGGCCTCCTTCCCTCTCATTAAATCCTTCATGCATGTCCGTAAGTTTAGGGTACCTCTGACTTGGCCTTCCTTCCTTTATTATACTGCCTACGTGCCGCAGTGGGAGAGTAGCCGGCTGCGAAACGAGAGGCCGCGGGTTCGATTCCGACACAGAGACAAATGTTGGTGTGATCCACAAATATGTGTTTCTCGGGTCTGGGTGTTGTGAGACCGCAAGTCCCTCATAGTTCCTGTTACCCACGATACAGGTTAACCTAGTGTGGGGTCAGGACTATGTGTGTGACTGTTGTGTGTATTTATTTATTATTATCATCATTATCATTTTACAGAGACGTACAAACCAACACTCACACTTTTATTACACATTATCATATCTGTTCTGGGTGGGAGTCATGAGTTATTTATTTTTTACATTGACTAACATCGCTTCTCAGGAATAAATTTGTTTTCTGGATTTTTTGTTCAACTTATTTGTAATATGATCCTTTCTGAGGAAGGAAATTATTCAAATAAATTAAATACAGATTTTTTTAAGTAGCCTTGAGAGGACGCCTGTTTGATTCCCGTTTAGTGAAATTATTTTATGTTATTTTTTTACACTAGAGGCCGGCTACGAGTAAGTGGGTCACCTGGTAGTAAGTGATCTCCACCGCCCATGGACATCCACAATAAATGAAAAATCATGGGCGCGATGTCCACCTTAATGAAAGGGATGATTAAGGGACTGGGAAGGGGAGGGGGAATTGGGTTTGCGGGTATCTCACTCATCGTACAAAAAGCAATAGTGATTTTCGATCGAGGCCCATTCATACTGTAGACAAAACTGTCTACAGCGTGGCTCTGCTACTGTAACATGTGTTAAAAATCATGTTGCGCCGACCCCACTGCGAGTGGGATAAGGGCAAGTGGAAGAAGAAGAGTGACAAGCGAATCTCTCAAAATGGGACCAGATTTAGTCTTTGGTAAATCATTTTTAATACAAAAAAATATATGGTCTAGTCACTTAGTAATCGATTCGAGAACCTCACAATTTACTTTTAGCTATGGAATACTTCATCAATGAAGGACCATCGTCATTGATTCCTTTAAAAAGGATAAGGTATTGGGAAGTGGAAGATTTGGGCCTCCGGAAATCTCATTCACCGGACAAAACGCTACATTAAGCTACCACAACAACAATGTGGTAATTCCGTCGTATGCGAGAGGCCGTCTGGGTTGGTACCACCGCTTTGTCTATTGCAGCGGTGTGTTTGCGATGTTGTGTTTCAGTTTGAAGGACATTGAAGCCAGTGAAATTACTGGGCATTATGAGACTTAACATCTTATGTCTCGGTGTGACTAGCTCTTTCCAGTGTCATGCAGTGCTTTGTAACTTAAAGTTCTGTGTGGCGTTGCTTCATCAGGCGAGCGACCTGCGAGTCTGGACATTAATAAGCAAATAAATAAAAAAAGGTCTTTGGCGTGTGTCCTAAACTATTTATTATTCAATACATACAATTTTGTTATAGTTACGAAATATATTCCATGTGCATGACGAATCATATTTGTTCAAAGTGTTACACAGATTTCTATGACTCGATTCGGACTACGGAAAAACAATTCTGAATGGGAAAATCCGGTGTCGCAGTAATAGTTCCAAAAAGTCATTCAACCGATCAGATACCACAGTTTTCCGTTTAAATAAACAAGACAGCTTATTCTGGTAGATAATATCTGCTGTGTCTGCATGCATATGCGTTCCCTTGGTCATTTTATGTCATAGGACAGTAAACGAGGAAGCAAGTGCAGTAGTTAGTAAACTACATAATACCTATATTTATAATATTATATATTATATTATAACTGATTAAAAATACATTCGCTAGGGTTTAGCAGTGATGCAGTCCCATATAAAATGAAACTCTTGAACGATCAACAGTACACTCTTAGAATACCCAGTATTGGAATCTACATGCCATAGCTGTACTATCAACAAAAAATTAATACACTAGGGGCGTTGCCCATGTTTTCCACAAAACATAAAATAAAAAAAAAAACTTAAAGTCCGACGAATATGAGACATATCTTACTTTCTTCCCCACATTATTCTGCATCGATTGGTATCGGTCTCGACCCCATACCCCCAGCGGTTTCGGAGGAGATAGCGTGACAAGCTTTTGGCAGCGGTGGTGGCGGCGCCAGTTACTTTTTTTTAGAATAGAGAGAATAGTTTTACCAAAACTTAAAAATCGACTTCAAAAATAACAATCTCTATAGGTCTGTTTGGAGTCGATACAGACTCTGGAATGAACTTACCCCGCAGCGTTTCCTCAGCGTTATGACATGTCCTTCTTCAAACAAGGTTTAAAAGCGGTTTCCACGGCAGGCAGCGGCTTGACTGTGTCTCTGGCATTGCTAATGTCTATGGGCGACGGTGACCACTTACCAGCAGATAGGCCGTCAGCTCGTCTGCCTTCGAAAGCTAATAAAAAAAAATACGTCAACTTAAAAATTGCTAGAATAAAAAAAAATCTGTTGCATACTTTCTACACTAAAAGACCATTCTAATAAACTTTTTCGATTATTCACGAATGAGACTGTCCAGAATAAGTCGTCACGGCACCAGCAAGCGCCGATTTCACTTACGACCAACCATTGTATGCGGATTCTGCGTATCGAGAGATCACCGCCACGACACCTTCTGAATATAAAGCAGCCAATCACGCGTCCCGAGATGGATTGAAACAAAAGAACTTGCGTCATGGCTCTCTTCATGCATATTGTAATTATTCCTGTTTCGGGACTTGCTTTTATAAATCCGGTTTATATTAGAGGCGGTAATAATAACAATAAATACACCCAACAGTCACACACATAGCCCTAACCCCACACTAGGTTAACCTGTATCGTGGGTATCAGGAACTACGAGGGACTTGGTCCCACAATACCCAGACCCGAAACAAACATTTGTGGATTACACAAACATTTGTCCCGGTGCGGGAATCGAACCCACGGCTTTACGCTTCACAGCCGGCTACTCACCAACTACGCCATGGAGGCTGTCAAGCGATAGCTGTAATAGCGATGGAAGATCCTGGTTGAGATATGAAGAAGAAGGGTTACCATTCTCACTTAAAACTGACGTGAAGTATCAGATTGTTATTACGTTTCGTACGATGAGTGAGTTATCCGAATATTTTTTTTTATTTTTTATGACAGAGGGGGCAAACGGGCAAGAGTTTTACCTGATGGTAAGTGATCACCACTGCCCATGAACACCGTCAATACTAGAGGAATTATCGGTGCGTTGCCGGGCTTTGAGGAAAGAATAGGCTCTTTTCTTGAAGGTTCCTAAGTCGTGTCGGTCTGGAAATACAGCGAGAGAAATCTGATTCCACAAGTCTGCCGTGCGGGGAAGAAAACTACGCGTGAATCGCACTGTTGAGGAACGCCAGCCATCCAGATGGTGGGGATGGGACCCTAACTTGTGTCGCGTTGTACGATGGTGGAATTCGGCAGCTGGTATTAAACCAAACAATTCGTTGGAACACTCTCCATGATATATACGATAGAATATGCAAAGAGACGCAAGGTCTCTTCGTAATGCCAATGAGTCGAGTCGATCTGATAGGACCCAGTTATCGAATATATTATAATAATAATAATAATAATATTTATTTATTGTTTCATTTGGAAAATTTACAGCGATTCTTAGTCTATTTTAACATTATGTCTTACTAGTTATATTAAGTCCAATTATTAATTTTCACGTGCTAATAGTAAGAAAATACATAAAAAATGTACACTTGAGAGTTATGTTAATAAAACTATCAATTTAGAATTGGTGGTGATTCTTACAATGATCAAAAGGTGAAACTACTAAACATAATTTGGTATAGTTATACAGGTTGTTACATATGTAATAAACAATGAATGAAAGTTATTATCTCTTACCCGTTCAAACAACAGAGCAAAAGTATAACGACAAAAAGTCACATTTATTAAGTAACTTTGTAGGTACCCACAATGTTACTATTACTACTACTAACCCTTTTTACCCTTGTTATTTAAATGGTTTCTACCATCTGATAATACAAAATAATATGAATTATGATGATGTACCATTGTTTTGTGTTTTGGAACGGATAAGAAAAACTTTATTGATAATTGGCTACGCACGGACATGATTTTCTATAGATATATATATATATATATATATATTTCGCTCGTGCGTTCAACTTCGCTTGAGTCGACAATCGACAACTTGTCGCACTTTCGCGAGTGCGGTCATTCGCTTGTCGACAACTTGTCGCACTTGTTTCTCAATATACTATTGTATTACTCATGCGGGAAAAGTAGTATCTTGACGCTCGCTGTTACGTTTGAAAAAGAACCGTTTGCCCATTTTAAAATTACGCGTGATCAAGATACTACTTTTCCCGCATGAGTAATACAATAGTATATTGAGAAACAAGTGCGACAAGTTGTCGATTGCCCACGAAAGCGAAGTTGAACGCACGAGCGAAATATATATAATATATATATATATATATATATTACTATAATATTACTAATTCGTTATTATTCATACATTCGTATTGTGGTGTCAACCCTACTTGGGTTGTGAAACTGAGGTTCTGGACTGTCCGATTTGTATTTCAATATGAAAAATCATACATGTGTTGCCCGGGATTAAATTTTTAAATCAGCTTGGATGACTAGACGAGCACGTCGCCTGATGGTAAGCGCCACGCCTGCCCATAAACAGAACACCAAACGAAACTTTGAATAACATAGCACTGCACGGCATTGGACTGTGCTAGTCACCCCGAGACATAAGATGTTAAAGTCTCATAATGTCCAGTAATTTCACTGGCTTCGATGTCCTTCGAACCGAAACACAACAGTGCTTACACACTGCTGTTTGGCGGCAGAATTAATTTGTGCCCGGTGTGGCGATAGTCTCGCCACCTATCACTCATAGAAGGGAAATATCATGGGTGTACTTGTTGGATCTCTGCTTACCTCTATAAGTGTAAAGGCGTGAACTTATTTATGTATTTAATTCTTAAAAAAGAAGGTAAAGTACACACTGGTGACAAAACATCCATTACCAGTATATCTAAGGTACTGTATATAAAATTTATTGTCAACGTTAAATGTTAATATATACGAACGGAAATAACAAAAGATAAAAGACGACCTGTTTCTTCCATTTAATGGTCGCGGGGCGGTTTCGCATAAGACAAGATGTGGGGCCAGTGTAGTCCATCAGCCCGTGTACATGCACACCTCCGATTAACATATTAAACAAAGAGCTTCGATTCAGATTATGATACTATCGAATGAATGGTATAATTGGGTTGTAAGGTGTGCGTAAAGGAAATGTGACCTGATTATAGGTACGATTAATAGAAACACATGTCAAATATGAATTGAATATATTTATATACTTAATTATTAATCCCCAGAGGGACTGACGTCAGGCAGCGGCCGGTCGTAAAAATTACAACTCAAATCTTTCTGTCACATGTGTGGGACGACCCCACGGCGAGTGGGATAAGGACAGGTGGAAGAAAAGGAGAGACATATAATTATTATATTTTTTTGCATCTTATGTAAAAGTACATACTAAATTTATAAACATAAATAAATACACCCAACAGTCACACACATAGTCCTGACCCCACACTAGGTTAATCTGTATTGTGGGTATCAGGTACTACCAGGGACTCGCGGTCCCACAACACCCAGACCCGTGACAATTATTTGTGGATAACACCAGCATTTGTCTCGGTGTGGGAATCGAACCCACGGCCTCACACTTCGCAGCCGGCTACTTGCCGACTGCGCCACGGAGGCTATCAAATTTTTAGTATCGACCATTTTAGGAGGTAATAAACAATAATCCTGTATTATACTTGTCCCACTGCTCGGCACGTACCTGCTTCATGAAAGTGAGGGGTTAGGTCTTAGTCCACCATGATGGCATACTGCGGGTTGGCAGACTTCACATACCTTCGAAATCTTTTGGAGAAATTCTCAAGTATGCAAGTTTCCTCACGATGTTTCTTTGACCGTTATAACAAGCGAAAATTCACAATGAATACACGTAACTTAGTCAGAGATGTATGTTCTTGGGGCTGAAATCGAACCGACGACTTTCGTCTCAACAGTCTGCACCACTCTCTGCTGAATTGTCTTTGCTTTTAGTATCCATTAAGTGGTAGAGCCACGCTGTAGACAGTTTTGTCTACAGCATGAATGTACTTTGTCCACCCCACTCCACTGTCTCACAGAACTCTAACGTGAAGTAGCCACTTGCCATTGCGTTTCATGCAGTGTTGATTCACCCTTTCTTTTGGGGTCGGCAAAGCGTTCATGATTCTGCTGGTATTGGGTGTTCATGGGCCGTGGAGATCAGTTACCATCAGGTGACCCACGTGATTGTTTACCGGCCCATGATATAAAAAAATACAACAAAGATATCTAAAGGTTTGTTTTGCAGTATGCGATTAAAACATATGACCACGACGCGAGACAGACGATAGCGACACGTCAACTTTGTATAAAACCATATGGTGCACGCGACAGAGACACACGACCGCGACGTGTGAAATTGCTTAATACAACAGTCTCTTGTATTGTGTCGCGTGTCGCCGTCGCTGGTCGACCACACTAAACCCACCTTAACATTTTAAAGAAGCATTTATTTACGGTATACGTACTACCGTCGACAACGCGAGATAATATTCCGATTATAAGATTATACTTTGATACCATAAATTATAACAAAAACTACATAATTGTGCTAAAAAGACAGTCAGGCTGGCGGTGTAAAGTTTTTTCCTCGTCTCGACATGCTCAGCCCAGAGTCACTCGCCCGTGAAGACATCGAGGGACACGTATCCTGTATTCTCCTAATGAAATAAATTACCTCCCCCCCACTTCCATAACATACTAACATCCTTGTCTACGCTACGAGCAAAAACACATCTTATCGTATAAGTAATACGGTTGGTTATTGAGTGAAGTGAGTAAGAACACGAGAGGATGAATTCACAACCTTTTTACACGTAACGCAATGTCGGGCATACATAGAAGGTCTCGTGAGAACAGAGCTTTTCTATCCGAATGGATTTGTGAGGCCACGCGATGGACTATTTTTGTGAAGAAATATTATGATTTTGGCAGGATTATAGCAGAATAAGAACCTAAGAAACCATTGCATTTCTCAGAAAAAAAAACTATCTTCATTAGAGCAAATAATTATGTCAAGCTATAATTAATTGTACAGTGATATCATTAAACATCTGTACCTACTTCGATAGTTTTCGTAATTTGCGAATTATTACAAGTAGGTATATCGATCCGTACCCAGTTGGACTCTATTGCAATTTCATTTGAATAATTTAAGGCAGAAAAGTTAAATACTAGTACACTTTTTATCTGCCTGGCTTTATCCCGGCTTAATGCCAGGGCCCACCTTCTCATCATGATTTGATGGTGGATTTGGTATCATATAGGTTGACCCGCCGCGCCGCACTGTCTGACCTCCACAACCTGCAATGAGAACAAAGTTTCGTCATCACCTCGTTCGTTAATCAGCAGAGTGTACTACGTGCAAATGAAGTTGGTTTTGGGCCTAAAATGTTGGTGGCCAATTAACACTCTAAAGTTAAATACTAGTACTATAAAATTATTTATTTAATGTTATCCTGTCGCTTTGTTTGCCATACAAAGTGGCATTCAGTTTTCTGAATGGTAGAGCCACGCTATAGACAATTCTGTTTACAGCATGAATGGGCCGGCTCGTCCGGGTCGTTACCACTGTCTCACAGAAAACCGGCGTAAAGTAGCAGCTTGCTGCTGTGTTTCGTACGGTGAGTGAGATACCCGGAGGCCCAAATTCCCCTCCCCTTAGCAATCCCTTACTTATCCCTTTCCTTTTAGTATTGTGGGCGTACATGGGTAGTGGAGATCACTTACCATCAGGTGACCCACTTGCTCGTTTGCCAGCCTATACTATAAAAAAAAACAAAGGTACCGTTAGTTACAGATGCATAGTTTGCCGGTAGAATGCGTCCGATCGCAAATAAAGTTTATGTAAAGTTACGCGCGATATAATCAACTGATAAAGAAAGAACATCTTGCGTTAATTGTTTTAAAATTTTAATTATTTATGTGAAAGTTATTGTTTTTATATCTACACCGGATGATAAGATTGATTTTGCAAACAAAACAAATAGTGATGGGATAGAAAAAGTGTTTTTTTTTACCCCGAAAACAAACACGTGAAAATATAACGTAATTGATAAGTTTTGCTGCAGTTACAATTTTGGGAAGGGGAAGAGATTTGGGCCTCCGGATATCTCATTCAACATACGAAACGTAACAGCAAGCTGCTACTTTACGTCAGTTTTCTGAGAGACAGTACTAACGACCCGGTCTAGCCGGCCCATTCACGCTGTTGACTAAACTGTCTACAGCATAGCTCTACCTCAAACGATACGGAACCCTTAGTTTGCTACTTCGACTCACGTTTTGTATGTTTTTTTCTGTATTTCTGCGAAGGACAAAACCCAAGAGCCTGTTATTTGCGAGATGAGTCGCGCTCCACTGCACCTACACCGGGGGTCTGTAATGGCGTTTTTACCCACTACACATTTTACCCACTTATTACTAACAAAGAAGAATTTTCTAGAGCAATTTCCCGATGTAATGCAAAGTAGACTTGTCATATTACAAAGCTTCGAGACACTTCTATTATACTAACGCCCAGTTTAAAGGCTGATTAAAGTAAAATTGACTAATCAAATGGCAAATCTCATGTCAAGTCGAAATTGAGTTGCTAGACACTTGAACACCTTTGAGTTGACGCCAAAAGCTGTTAGAAAGCTGGGAAAATCAAAGTTCTGTTACTTGAAAAATATAATTTTGATTTGATCATCCTTTGAGAAACCGGGTGTAAGTGGTACTAAATCTGGAGAGGAACCACCGTTTTTTTCATTCTGCCACCAAGTACCTTCCAGTATTTATACACTATTGTGTTCCGGCTTTAAGGACATTAAATCCAGTGAAAATATTGAAGTAGTAGTGAAGTAAAAGGCTGTAATAGAGGTCTGAGCATATTTTTACATAGCTAATAACCATCTCGATTAAACCAGCGTTAATAGAAATAAACTGTATTCAAACTGGACCATTCGTTGCGCTATTCTTTTACCATGCGATAGATAAATACATACAAATGTACTCACAAAGGGTCCAACTAATAACACTCCTCTTTTTTGTAGGGAGTTAAAAAGTATAACAATGATGTTTCAAATTAAGACCGTATAGAAGCTAAAATGGTCCCTTAATAAGATTGCGCGCTCTCGTATACATGATGTGCGGTCGAGTGTGACCTTATCTTACCCGAGGTTACATTCCTACCAACATGGTATTTCTTTATTCGATATAATGATATAAACATCGATTATTCTTGAGACTGTTTTTGCACTGAATTATAAGAATTCATAGTAGTTTTGCTTCGTAGAGTGCCTCGGTGGCGCAGTTGTAATGCGTACGCGTTACGACTGATGCTGACCCGGACGTCTCGGTTTCGATCCCGGGGCGGGTAAAAGTAATGGATTTTTCTATTATTAATAATAACATTACAATTAATACACTCGTGACTTAGAATAGTCGGAAAAGCATGCTCTTGGGGCTGTTCGAACTTGCGACTTTCGTCTCGACAGTCCGTAGCACTTCCCGCTAAGCTATCCTGCATATTCATATTAGTAGGTAGTTAATTATGTTTTTCGCATGCCAAGTAATATTTTGTCTGCTTTTATATTCCTACTTGTGTCACGCAATCTGTTATATTTTTTTTGTGGAAAGCCTTCCCTTGGCTTATCGCCCTTCGCTTCCTTCATAATTCATTTCGCTTAAATTCGGTATTTTTAATTATATTAGTCAAATTTAAAAGGGGTAAAGGTTAATGTTTTATTTATTTTAATTTGAAACTATAAAAAGATTAGAAAGTGTATTTTAAGCTTTAACTTCTTTTTACTTTGTGGGTTTTTCCACTTTCTAACGATGTTAGTGTAAATTGTAAAATAAAACGAGCTATTATATATAGCTATTATATATATTATATATATATTATATATAGCTTGTATATTTAGAGCTTAAATTCAATACACCTGTATTTTATTTAAAGGTGCATCTTTTTTTTTACACTAACTTAATTTTAATTATTAAAATATTACAATGCCCATTCCACAATACTGCTAACATCTCAAGATTATTTAAAACAAAAACGAACCGCAAAGATGGACGTCCAGCGATTGGTGGACGCGACGTTGCCACACTGGCATCCCGCCGAGATGCGCATCTCCGCTCCCTCTCACACCCAACCGCTTTCTACCCACCCGTCCCTTTCTACACATGTCCGCAGGATCGTCTCGCTTCAAGACGCAACCGAGATAATTTCACCCAAGCTTTGAATTTCGAACGCTTTTTTTAAATCGATGAACCAATGGCATGAATGCTGCCAGTAATTTGTTCGTTCTCTATGGTTGTTTTTTATTCGTTCTGTACATGGAGGTTTCATCTGATTGCGAGTTCGATGGGGTCAAGGCCGCCCATTGTTCATTGTGAGGAGACAAAAGCTCGAATGTTTGCGAAAAAACCAGACAGGTCGAACTGCTTGGACAATTTGTCTCGACTCTAGATGTTGTCGTCGAGTAGGAATAAAATATGCTTAATTTATATTAAATACAATTCTATTCTGTAAATAATTTATCATAATTAGTAAAAATTAGTTCTCAATGGAATTTTAAAAAGTTACATTTTTATTTCTGAGACTGGCCTGAAAACATATGTTCGTGATGACCGAATGTTATAACAATATTTTTTTTCCACATTATTTAACTATAAAACTAAAGTTAGCACGGTTCGTAAGTTGAGACTGCAGTTAGTAAGCTAAGTGACAATATGGCGGAAAGTAAATTGTATTCTTATTTGGATCGTATTTTTTTTAATTTATCAGCTCGAGTGACGTAATGAGCAGGTTCTTATTTTGATCCATTTTTTTTAATTTATCCGCTTGAGTGACGAAACGAGCAGGTCGTTCGACTGATGGTAAGCGCCATGCCTGCCCATAAACAGAAGCAACACACATAACTTTGAATTACAAAGACCTGCATAGCATTGGACTGTGCTCTTCACCCTGAGACATAAGATGTTAAATCTCATAATGCCCAATAATTTTACTGACTTCAATGTCATTCAAACCGGAACATAACAGGGCATACACTCTGCCGGTTTGGCGGTAGAATTAGACAAAGCGGTGAACGTTTATTGAAGCTGTGAGCATTGTGAACATTGATAGTTATTTTTAATGTTACGTTGACATAAACCCAGGACATGAACTAATTAAACTTGTTTAGTGTTATTTATTTATAGAATTTATTGTTCCTTAGTACAGTGGGCACGCGAAGCAATCTACACCTTTCAACGATACGTATCGCTGATTTGTTGATTACTTTATTTGAATTAAACGATACAAAACATTGAAAACTCCTATAAAATTGTTACAAAAGCCGCGCTTGTGTAATAAAATACTGTTGTTTTATATCCAAATAATTTGTTTTTTATTCGACTGTGACATATATAAAATTTAAAAAATATTATTAAACTGAACCTCTCCCAAGAGGGCTTGACGTCAGGCAAACGGCCGGTCGTAAAAACTACAAGCCAAATCTTTCTCTAACTTGATGTGTTAAGAAGTCGGATAAAAAGCATGTTGCGCGGACCCCACTGCGAGTGGGATAAGGGCAGTATGAAGAAAAAGACTATTAAAGTGAGCCTTACTTGCACGTGGAACTGCTGATTAAGGGACAAGGCAATGGCGAAACTTGGTTCCCGTTGTGGGTTGTGGGGGTCAGACGGCGCGGAGGGTCGCTTCATATAATCCACCGTCAAATCAGACTGGAAAGGCCGACCCTGGCATTTAGCCGATATAAATACAAGAGGTTTTTTGTAGCCCTGTATTATACATTTTCCACTGCTGGGCATGGGCCTCCTCTACTAAGAGAGAGGGGTTAGGCCTTAGTCCACCACGCTGGCCTAATGCGGGTTGGTAGAGTTCACATATCTTCGAAATTCTTATGAAGAACTTCTCAAGTATGCAAGTTTCCTCACGATGTTTTCTTCACCGTTAACGCAAGCGATAATTAAAATTTAATACACACATAACTTAGAAAAGTCAGAGGTGTATGCTCTTGGGACTGGTTTCGAACCTGCGACTTTCGTCACGATAGTCTGTACCACTCCACTTAGCTATTGCTGCAGTACCAAGGGGATAGAAAATATTAAATATCACTAATAACATTGTAAAAAACAGTACGTAAAAAAGTTTATTACATTGAAGATACCTTAGATTATTTTTTTAGCATTATATTTACTAGTACAGATATATTTTTTTTATGTTTGATCTATCCATAGATCTATCATATTCATACAGGCAAAGGACCATGGTATTTACCAGCCAAAAAATATAAAGTATTCTATACTATTTATAAATTGTGTCTGTTTCGATTAAATCCGATATTTTATTAGCTGAAACACTAATTTTTATTTATATTATTTATTCCTCAGTCCTACAAGCTCTATTCACCCTGCAACTATCGTCTTATCGAAAAATATAAAAATTCAGAATGTCCAATTACTTGATACAAGTAACCCTTAAATAACCGTCGGCTGCAACTGTCTTCGTAGATGCTATGTGGGTACCAGACACCTACAAAGTGCGCGAGTCGCGTGCGCATGCTGCCGTCTGCACTTTAGAAAGGGGTAGATAGGACCAGCATTATTTTAAGGTAGCAAAAATTAAGTGTACGGACTGTCGAGACGTAAATTGTAAGTTCAAAACCTCCTCAAGCATCCTCTCTCTTGCATTAATTAATTAATTAATTGTCAATTATTGCTTGCTTTAAAGGTAAAGGAAACCTCGTGAGGAAACCTGCATATCTGAGAAGTTCTCTATTAGAATATCTATCAGCGTGGTGGACTAAGGCCTAATCCCTCTCATTCAGTAGAAGCGGTCTGTAGGTACCCAGCAGTGGGATGTGAATAACACAGAGCTAATAAATTAAATAAGGAAATTAAGTATATCTGTATTCATTTTTAGTTGTTACAAGAGAGAATAATAAACTGCAAAATCGTCTGAATAATTTCATGGTGAAGTTCTTTATATTCTTCTAAAAAGTTATAATTTGTACACGATATTAAACCTGAGTAATTTGTTTAATATTAAGTAACTTATTGCTAATTGGTGTGTTTATGGGCTTAGGTATCGTGATTATTTCACATTTATAATAGTATAAGGATCATAATAACCTAACCTTTAAAATTTCTGACATCTATCAGAAAAAGATCTGTAATTTATAAATGGCTGAACCATTTCAAAGAATTTTCTAGCTAGGAACCGTCTCTATTAAACCAGCTTTCAAGTAGACAAAACCATAATTAAAACAGCCCATTCGTTTACTCGCCACGAGGACAGACAAAATGGTCAAACAAACATTCTTCTTTATTGATTGAAAATAATTGCACTTTTTTTCATCTGCCTTTATCCCACTAGCAGTGGGGTAGGCGCAACATACTTTTTTAACACATATTTAAGAAAGGTTTGGCTTGTTGTTTTTTCGACCGGACGCTTAGGTACCTGACGTCAATCCCTCTGTGCGAGGTCTAAAAATAATTGCACTAAATATAAGCCCACTGTAACACGTCTTTAATCTTCCCCTTTTCGCCATTCGTCTCCCCTCTCCCTCTCTCACACAGTCCCTCCCGTTCCTTCCCGCGCTGCATTCCTCATTTTAAATTCAAAATGATGCGTTCCAAATATAAAAACAAAAACTTGAGTTTACTCCTACCCGGATGAAATAATTATTGTCAAATGTACTTATTTTACAAACAAACATTAAAAACATAGAAGCGACACATCACACAAGTCCTTCCTTTGGTAGCTCTATGTAAGACAGGTGCGTGGGCGCGCGTCACCTTTGTGAAAAAATGGGGGAGACCGACCCCGCACGATACACTTTTTATATGTGAATTAATCGAACGACCACTTTCTTATGGCCATCACGCATTACACTCGTGGAATAATATTTTCATTAAAATACGTGATCATCGCTTTTTATGAAATTTATTTAAACAAAGCCTCATATGAAATCGATATAAGTGTAATATGTATTTCGTATTTCCATTTCTATAATAGGCGTAGAAAATATAAAAAAGTAGCATCAAGTTTAACTTTTAATTAGTGTAGAACTTAAGAAATTATTAATCCTTTGATTTCAATTTTATATTCATTTATATAAAATATTGAATTGTATGGTCACTACTTTAATTCGAAATACATGGTTTTTAGATCGATTTGTATATATATACATATACGCACTCACGCCTGTAATACAACACGCCTAACAAAGGGGTAGGCAGAGGTGTAACCAGTACACCCACATTTCGCCGAGCATGACTCCGTCCCACGATGTGATAGTGGGCGAGCCTATCGCCATACCGGGCATAATTCCAGACTCCGGGCTGATACTGGGCATTTCGTAATAGAATAACCCAATACCACTTTACCCGACCCAAGGATCGAACCCGAGACCTCAGTGTTAGCCTCAATCGTAACGCGTACGCATTACAACTGCGCCACCGAGGCAGTCTTTTATCAGAAGCTACATCTATCTACTATCAGAAGTCTTCTTCTTCCACCTGCCCTTATCCCACTCGTAGTGGGGTCTGCACAACATGCTTTTTAACACATGTTACAGAAAGATTTGGCTTATAGTTTTTACGACCGGCCGCCTGCCTGACGTCAACCCCTCTGGGGAGAGGTTCACTTTAATAATATTTTTTTAAATTTTAATATGTAATAGTGGAATAGAAAATAAATTATTTGGACATTAGAAGTTTGAGTGGACCACGCTTTAGACACTTTTGTCTACAGCATAAATGGGCCGGCTTGTCCAGGTCGTTACCACTGTCTCACAGAAAACCGGCGTAAAGTAGCAGCTTGCTGCTGCGTTTCGTACGGTGAGTGAGATATCCGGAGGCCCAAACCCTCCCTTTCCCAATCCCTTTATTGTCCCTTTCCTTTAAGGTCGGCAACGCACCCATGATTCTTTTGGTATTGTGGGCGTACATGGGCGGTGGAGATCACTTACCATCAGGTGACTCATTTGCTCGTTTGCCGGCGTATGCCATAAAAAAGAACATTAAACAACTGTATTAGCTACATACGATACATAGCTTCTTAGTTATATCCCAAAAAGGTAAAAGATATAATATAGCATACAAATATTCTATCAACCACAAGCATTTTCAACAATAAAAGGTCTACGACCAAAGTTATTTATACTGTTCTAATTAAAAAAATATACAAGGATATTTTTATCACGCAATCTAGAGACATGGCGACATGTATCTATGGTTTTAATTTAGCTTCACATCTGCCCATTCTCCTTTAGATAACATTTTATCCATTTGTATGGACTTTCTTGGCTTAACAAATATTGCTTGTAAGTTTTAAGTTTATAAAAGGCTTGGACTAAGCTCTGACCCCTCTCATTCAGTAGAGGAGGCCCGTGCCCAGCAGTGGGTCACGTATAATACAGGGCTTGTAAAAAAAAGGTTTATACAATGTTTTATAATTTTAAATAATACATAATTGAAATGAAAGGAGGTCTGAAGTATCACTGTTTATCATTTAGTGTTGTACAAAGTTGCAAGTCGATATCGACATGTTACTCGTTCGATATTATGTCCTAACAATGCAATTGGATTTGGCACTATGGGGGATGAAAGACTTATATCGTACAATATACATTGCTTAAAATTATCTACACCTTTCTGCAGGACGTGTATATGTTATGTTTTCAAGTTTATTTTATGTTGTTTGTCGTATATTCGTTGTATATGTGTGTGTGTATTAAGTATTGAAAATAAACCTTAGTATTTTAAGTTTTTAGAAATGATGAACATCCAAAATATCAGTATCATGGACGCGTGGATATTCAAGGAAAGGGATAATTAAGGGAATGGGAAGGGGATGAGATTTAGGCGTCTTGATATCTCACTGTACGAAACGTAGCAGAAGGCCGCTACTTTGTCCATCTTCTGTGAGTCAATGGTAACATCCGGTAGAGCCGGCCACGCCTATAAATGCTGTAGATAAAAATGTAAAAATGGGTCGTTACCACTGTAACACACAAAAACAACGTAAAGTAGCAGCTTGCTTCGTACGGTGAATGAGATATCCGGAGCTCCATATCCCACTCCACTTGACAATCTCTTAATTATCCCTTTCCTTAAAGGTCTGCAACGCGCCCATTATTCTGATTCTTCTGTTTTGTGGGCATACATGGGCGGTGGAGATCACTTACCAACAGGTGACCCTCTTACTCGTTTGTCGGCCTATGCTGTTAAAAGATGATATATAATATATAATACACCCAACAGTCAGACACATAGTCCTGACCTCACACAAGGTTAACCTGTCTCGTGGGTATCAGGAACTACGAGGGACTTCCAGGGTCCCACAACACACAGACCCGAAACAAATATTTGTGGATCACACAACCATTTGTCTCTGTATGGGAATCGAACCCACGGCCTCTTGCTTTGCAGCCGGTTACTTGCCAATTGCGCCACGGAGGCTGTCAAGAAAATAAAAGCTGAATTCTTCTGAAATCATAGTCGTCGACTTAAATTCTCGTCTACTCTCTACATCAAAATGTGGCTTAAGCCGTGTCATGCTAATAATTTCACATCACAAAAGATGTATAAGATTTTAAAATAATGTTTGGGATGGGTAAATGAAAACATATATCACATATAATCAATTGTTATGGATAACGCTCGTGCGGGAAGCAAAACATAAGATTGTTAAACACAGGGTTAAATGTAAATCACTTCTGAACTGGTCACACAGTACCTACAAAATAATAAAATATTTTCTTTTATTAGCTTGAGTGACGAAACAAGCAGGTCACTCGCCTGCCGGTAAACACCACTGCCCAAAAATAGAAGCAACACCACATAGAACCTTGAATTACAAAGCACTGGACTGCGCTCGACATCCCGAGACATAAGATACTAAGTCTCATAATGCCCAGTAATTTCACTGGCTTCAATGTCCTTCAAACCGAAACACACCGATACTTACATACAGCTGAACATAGGAATAAAGATCTCAGTAGCCCATTCAAGTCCCCGCTAGGACATTGCTTACCTTCCAATAAATTGCTTTTGCAAACAATTTCCGATTTTAACATCACCTATGTTACAAAAAACACTCGTAACTAAGCACACAAAGTTGTCTGCAAGACAGTCACCCATTGGGAGCTTGGCCGAATAACTTCCGGGCTTGGGGAGGGATAAAAACCTCATTTCCGGCCCGCGAACCCTTCCGTTAGGGGAGAGTCGCTCGGCATTTGTTACAAGACTTATTTTGTATTTGTACTTGTGTGGGTCTTGAGTAAACTTTATTATAATTATGTGTGTTGTTTATTCCAAAGTTTGTGGTAACGAGGGACTTTGTTGGTCGCATCCACTGACTAATGACTGAAATTTCTTTATAGCATAGGCCGGCAAACGAGCAAGTGGTCATCTGGTGTACGCCCACAATACCAGAAGAATCATGGGCGCGTTGCTGACCTTAAAGGAAAGGGATAATTAAGTGATTGGGAAGGGGAGGGGATTTGGGCCTCTGGAAATCTCACTTACCGTACGAAACGCAGCAGCAAGCCGCTACTTTACGTCGGTTTTCTGTGAGACAGTTGTAACGACCCGGACGAGTCGGCCCATTCATGCTGTAGACAAAACTGTCTACAGCGTGGCTCTACCACTCCCAGACGTGTGAATACTTGTGTTATTTTAAAAGCTTATTATGCTTTTTAACAAGCCATTAGAATCTGTTCGCATTTTAAAAAAGCTTTTTATATTTTAGCGGAATCTAATACTTAAATAACATTTTAGATATTATGTAGATTGACATATAGATTAATGCTGTATATTATTCATAAAGTTAACATTATCTAAAGAACTAGGGGTGCGTGCCGTTTCCACGTCATTTGACATTGATTCGCGGCGCCTGACTCATTACTAGTGTTGTAATATTTTCGGCTATCGGCTTACTATTTCGATCGGCATCCGAAAGATATATAATAAGTGGTAGAACAACGCTGTAGACTGTTTTGTCTACAGCATGAATGGACCGGATTGTTACCACTGTCTCACAGTAAACCCACGTACAGTAGTTGCCGTTGCATTTCGAACGATGAGCGAGATATCCGGAGGCTCGAGATCCCTTCCTCTTCCCAATCCCTTACTCATCCTTTTTAAGTTCGGAAACGTGTTCGTTTGTTGTTCGTTTTATTTAATTCAATTAGTAATTATATATTTCTGAATGTAAGAATACAGACAGAATAAATCATAATTGAATAAATTAACAAAGTGTCTGTTATTATAAAAAAAATGTGTAAAGTTATGATTTGGATTTCGGCATTAAAAACCGAATTATTGACCAATCACTATTAAACCAAAGCCAAATTAAACATGTGGCGTGGGGGTACAAATATCCCCTCCGATTTGTAACTTTGTAACAATAAACAGGCGGGTGCGAAATCAAAAGTTATATTTTTATAGCCTTATGTTAGTAAGCAATACATCTATTCTCTTTAAAGGCATAATGCATCTTGTGGTCATCTGGTGTACGCCCACAATACCAAAAGATATAAGAGCGCGTTGCCGACCTTAAAGGAAAGGGATAATTAAGGGATTGGGAAGGGGAGGGGGATTTGGGCCTCCGGATATCTCAGTCACCGTACAAAACGCAGCAGTAAGCTGTTACTTTACGTCGGTTTTCTATAAGACAATGGTAACGGTTGAGCCAGCCCATTCACGTTGCAAACATGACACACAACGTGGTAGGTCTCTGGTATACGACAGACCATTTGGGTTGGTACAACCACTTTGTCTATTTCTGCCACCAAGCAACAGTGTGTAAGCACTATTGTGTTCCGGTTTGAAGGACATTGAAGTTACAAGGCATTATGAGACTTAACATCTTATGTCTCGGGGTGACGAGCGCAGTACAGTGTCATGGAGTGCTTTGTAATTCAAAGTTCTGTGTTGTGTTGCTTTTTTTTATGGGCAGGGGTGGCGTTTTTCATCCAGGATATTTCGTCATTCAAGATAATAAAAAAACTGTCTACAGCGAGGCTCTACCATATGTAAAACAATCTTTTTTTGAAGTTGGTTCAGAATCAACAATATTTTTTTCCGACACATTCTTTCACGCTATTTTCCTGGTACAATACTAAATATTTCAGATATAATTCCGCGTTATGAAACTGTTACTATCTAGGTTAGGTGTATTCAGATATGTATGGCTCTTCTGGGAAGTGAGTGGTGTCGGTTGCCATGGTAACGCGTCGCATCAACACGACGCCCCTCTATACGGACACTGTGTACGTGTACAGGTGACCTAAGCAGGGTGGGAATACACTAGGTACAGGCTGGCCAAGCTTTTTATAGCAGAGGCCGGAACGAGCAAGGGAGTCACCTGATTTTAAGTGACCTCCACCGCGTAGTACCCATAATACCGGAACAATCATAGATGCGTTGTCGATTTTAAAGGAGAGGAATGGGCAAAAAATATATACTAGATACATACATACGCACTCACGCCTGTAATCCCCGAAGTGGTAGGCAGAGGTGTAACTAGAACACCCACATTTCGCCGAGCGTATTTCCGTCCCACGATGTGATAGGGGGCGAGCCTATCGCCATACCGGGCACAAATTCCAGACTCCGGGCGGATACTGAGAATTTCGAAATAGAAAAACCCAATACCACTTTACCCGACCTGGGGATCGAACCCGAGACCTCAGAGTTAGCCTCAATTGTAACGCGTACGCATTACAACTGCGCCACCGAGGCAGACTATACTAGATAAGGGAATAAATGGCGATTGGGAGGGAAGAGCGGATTTATAGGCTTCTAGAAGTAATCCTTAGTCACCGTACGACACATAACAGCTACTTCACGCTGGTTTTCTGGGGGGCAGTGGTACTAACCTGTTCGCTCCGGCCATTCATTCATTCATTATTTGAATGAATGGCCACGGCTGGCGCCGGAACGTATCCCCTAAACGAGCTACTTAATTTCAGTACTTTTTATAGAGCAGCTGTTCTTCCTAGTAGCGCCCAAACCCACTTCTATTGTATTATTATAACCACTACATCTTCTTCTACTATTCCAAGAATATCATAAGAGGGTCTGTCTGAATCAAAATGTGTCACAGAATCTGATTCACATTATAATCTTAAGTGACCGTTAGAACCACCCACATCAATTACAAAAACACCAGCAATTTGTAGACGGCAGAATAGATTTTCTTGAAACATAGCTAGACAGTAGAAAGTTCTCCCTAGTGGGTGATATCAGGCAGGCGGCCGGTCCTAAAAACTATAAGCCAAATCTTTTTGTAATAGTGTTAAAAATCATGTTGCGCCGACCCCACTGTGAGTAGAATAATGAGGAGGAATAAGTGGATAGCTAGACAGTAGAAACAGTCTCGAGTAGGTAGAGTAGTTTAGAGTGGCAGAGCCACGCTGTAGACAATTTTGTCTACAGCGTGAATGCGCCGGCTCGTCCGGGTCGTTACCACTGTCTCACAGAAAACCGACGTAAATTAGCAGCTTGCTGCTGCGTTTCGTATGGTGAGTGAGATATCCGGAAGCCCAAATCCCCCTCCCCTTCCCAATCCCTTAATTATCCCTTTCCTTTAAGGTCGGCAACGCGCCCATGACTCTTTAGGTATTGTGAGCGTACATGGGCAGTGGAGATCACTTACCATCAGTTACCCACTTGCTCGTTTGCCGGACTACGCAATAAAAATAAAAAATAAAAAAGATAGTAGACACAAAGGTCTGATCATTTTTGTACCCGAATGAATAGTGACCACCGTGCATATGGTGAAAAACTAAACATAGAGGCGCGTTCAGGTAAGTCTCGTTCCAGGGTCAGCTACTGTATATCCAGTAACTTCAGACCGAAAGACGCAATGTTCTTCTTCTCTCTTCTAACGGTTGACATTATACTTGGACTGCACTACACTTAACATCAGGTCGTTTCTTTAATTTTTATATGCCTTAAATCTAAGCTCATTACACCACCACCCGAACTCATCACAATAGGTGTGTGCGGGTCGGAGCGGTGTTTATCTGGCGGGGCCACGTCACCCACGTCACCCATGTCATGTTGTGATTGTGTGCCGCGAGTGTACATAGCATTACCGACACCATTAGCGCATGAGACATGCTGACGTCGATGCTCAAGCTTTAGGTCATTTGGGTAAACTATGCTAAATCATTGTGGATAGGGCAATAGAATAAAATTACTGCCTCGGTGGCGAAGTTGTAATGCGTACGCGTTACGACTAAGGCTGACGCTGAGGTCTCGGGATCATTCCCCAGGTCGGGTAAAAGTAATATTGGGTTTTTCTATTACAAATTGCTCAGTATCAGCCCGGAGTCTGGAAATGTGCCCGGTGTGGCGATAGGCTTGGGCCCCTATCACATCATGGGACGGAGATACGCTCGGCGAAATGTGGGTGTACTGGTTACACCTCTGTCTACCTCTTCGGGGATAACAGGCGTGAATGCGTATTTATATCCTATGCATGTGCCTATGCTGCAGAAAATTCACTTCAATTATTACCTATTCTAATACTGGCATAAACCAGGTTAACATGGGAAAAAATAGCATAACCTGGAGTCCATTTCTCGAGGGAACCGAAGCACTCGGCGATACGTATTATGCATTAACGCTATAGTCAATACGGGCTGAGTGCAGATGTCCGCAAATTACTGGCATTTGCCAACGGGTGACGTACACCAGTTATTGATTTTGGTGTCCTGATTTTATAGCATGTCGCTACTGTTGTTAGAACCTACATTATTAAACTGACCAATTATGTTAATTTGGATTTAAAAAATAAGAATGTAGTCGTTTATTGATCATGTAGGCAATTAAAATAGCGCTTATGACAAAGCAGTGATAGCTCAGTGGCGAGTGGTACGGACTGTCGAGAATAAAGTCGCAGGTTCGAAACCAAGAGCATACAACTCTGACTTTTCTATGTTGCGTGTATTAATTGTTAATTATCGCTTGCTTTTACAGCGAAAGAAACATCGTGAGGAGACCTGCATTCCTGAGAAGTTCTTCATAAGAATTTCGAAGGTATGTGAAGTCTGCCAACCCGCATAAGGTCAGCGTGGTAGACTAAGGCCTAACCTCTCTCATTCAGTAGAGAAGGCCCGTGACCAGCAGTGCGACGTGTATAATACAGGGCTAGTATTATTAATAAAGACAGAAAATAAAACAAAATTCCAGTATAGTATTTATGTATTGCCGAACTATAAATACTTTATATAGGTGCAAATCTTGGCACCGATTCAGTTTCTTCCACAGCAACGCTCTTGGGCTTCGGGAACGGAACTTGCACGGTCAACACTCCATCCCGAGAGAGACTGGACACTATAGCCTCAGGATCGAATCCCTCTGGGAGTAGAAACTCACGGTTATATTCTCTGAAGTCCAAGCTATTATCGGTCTTCTCTTCGTGTATTGCTGAGACTATCAGCAATCCATCCAGGATCTGTACGTTTACCTAAAAAAAATTCAAGCTGAGCCGTCTAAATTCATTCAGATGAAAAAGTTATCCATTTCGAGGTGCATGAGTAAAACCCCGACACAGGGCAAGTAGTAATGCCACATTGACTTTTTATGCAACTGTAAAGGAACCATTCGCGGTACCTATGCGATCTGTTATATATAATACTAGCCTTTGCTAACGGCTCCGCCCTCGTTAATGGCCTTTTCCGGGATAAAAAGTAGCCTATGTTACTCAGTGATAATGTAGCTTTCTAATGTCCAGTAGTTTTTAAGTTTATTCGTTACATACAAAAATACAAATCTTTCCTCTTTATAATATTAGTGTAGATGTAGTGGTGTAAAGCCTACTTAGATATATTGTATAATAACTAAATAGCTGACTACATCAATTCTCCCCCTGGTAGGTACATCGTTATTCCCGTGCTAGTTACCACGGATTAACGTGGAAGTCTTTCCCGTCATATTTCTAGGATAAAACTATGGCAATCCTCGGTCCAAAAAATCTCTATGCAAAAATCTGGTAGATTCGTTTCTCCGTTGCTGCATAGGACACACCAACAAACAGACTTTATATAATAGCGAGCTGTCCCAACCAAGTACGAGTACATCTATGAAACAAACTTACTTCAGATGGATCGAATTGGCTAACGTCGTATTGTAGTTTCAGTGATTTGTTCTCTCCCTCCTCCATCACTAGGGGTGAACTCGCGAGGGCGTCTAGATCCGTCACTGGGTATGGTTGAACCTGTTTATTCTTCGCCAAAGATCCTGCCTGTACCCTCGAGTTTTGTCCGTACAGAGATATTAGATCTTTACTGGAAATAACATATGGTTGATAGATTTGCAGTCTTAGCTCTGTACATTATTTATCGATGCCTAATTGCAGAGAGAGTTAATGAAAGAAGTATTTCCTATTTTAACATATCCTAGACGCCAACTAGTAGCTTTTTTAATCTTATATTTGCTCTATGCAGTAAGATTTAAAATTGATTGGCAAACTGCAGCCTGTAGCTACTAATTCGGCCAACGTTAACTGCTCTGTCTGCGGTCGTGTTGATTCAGCCCTTGACAGCAGCACAACGCTTTCAGAGCCTTGGAAGTGTAATGTTTCAATTTGGAAGTGTCTTTGTACTGAGATTGGCAGTTTAGTTGCAGCACTGGCCTGCCGACAATTGGTGCCATTCAAACACAGTGGCAATATAATGCCACGGTTGGGAGACATTTTCGGTGCGACCTACAGTCTAATAAAAAATATACCTGAATTTATTCATATCATCTTCAATTTTTCTCATTTCATCAGCGAACTTCTCTTTCATTAAAGCAAATGCGTTATCAAATATGGACAGTTCCGTCATGTTCACTGGAATGCGGATTTCTTTCGGTGGATTCTTTTGGGGGGATCTGGCAGACATAATTAATAATTTCTGGGACTGGTATGCGATAAATTTGTTCGGTTTTAATATTTTTTTGTTTTTGGGGCTTGTAGTTTGTACTTAGATTTTGACAGACTGACAGACTTATGATTGTCAAAGTTATTTGAAGTTTTTTAAATAAATTGGAGTATGGGGACATATGGCGACTATGGGTAGATGAAACACAATGGGAATGGGATCCAATGAGAATTTAATCAGTAAACACTATAGTGTTTACTCAAAATCTATCCCTATGGATAGGACTATCTATATATATAGATAGATATCTATATATATATCTATATAGATAGATCCTGGGTAAAGTAGAGTCGAACGTAAAAAAACGCTGATATCATGTTATAGTACAAATGGGCTTTCTTTCTTTCGGCCCAACGTTATCCTGGCTGAGTGCCATGGTCCGCCTTCCTACTAAGACGCCACCACTCCTTGAGCATCTCCATAGTAAGATCCCATATTCCCCATAGTGCCCATTGGCTCTCATGTCTCGCTCTAGTACTCAAGCCAGCCCTTTTTGGGCCGTCCGCGGGATCATACGCCTGATATGATTTAGCACAGGCATTTGCAAACAATGTACTCCTGTGGTTTCTTCCATCCTCTTGAACCACCTTAATCGACTTTCTTGAAGTTTACCTACCACGTCCCGGTCACCAAGGCTGCCTTAAATGTAGTAATTACGTTTATGATCTAGTCATATAATGTTGCACATCTACCTCAGCATCTTAATTCCTGCGACACGGATCGCCCTAGACCACATCTCGTACATATATAGGAGCACAGGACGATTGATGGTCTTGTATATGGACTTAATTGTTATTGGCATCTTTAGGTCGCAAGTAACGCCTGAAGTAGCCCAAACGGCGCCAATGCAGGCCTTGATGCGACCGTCGAGATCGATGTCACCGGAATCGTGTAAAAGTAACCCTAGGTATTAAAACTTGTCTGTTTTCATGGATCATAATATTACAATAGTAAAAAGTAAGATGAAGCTCGATTTAATCTCTCAACCCCCACCCAATAAATTATAATATCTAATAACATTAGAAATATCATTATTGCAAAATGAATGTGCAATCATAAAAAACCTAATTAACCTTTCGATATACTTTTTTTGAAATATCAGTGTTGCCAGATTACGTAACGTTCCCCCCGAGATGTGGTATTTAGGCGCCCGCGCCCCAGCGAGGGACGGACAGATTGACAATCCCACCCCGCGGTGCCATGGCGACCGGCGTCTAAACACCAAGCCCTATTAATCTCGATACCAGGGTGTGTCGAATTTGTCGTATGGCCATGATTTTTATCAATATTTTTTTGTAATGTGTTTTATACAGTATTTCTTGTAGCACAAGGTGTTAAGGCACTGCATGGGACTGGACTGCGCTCATAACATGTCACCCTAGACATAAAATATTAAATCTCGCAGTAATTTCACTGGCTTCAATGTCCTTCATATCGAAGCACACTAGTGCTTAAACACTGCTGCCCGCTGGAAGAAAAGGAAAAGCGGTGGTACCAACCCAAAGGGCCACTCGCATACAAGGGACCTACCACCTAGATTGTCAGTAGGCTAATCAATTATTATTATTGTGCTAAATTAATTACTAATTATACCAAATTATACCGTATAAAAATGTCTAACTATTTGAAATTAAATGGTAACCCTAGGGAGTGCGAGGGCGCGAACTGCTGCCAAATTGGCGGGAAAGCTGCTCGTTTGACAGATCATTTTTTATTCCGTTCGGAAATTTGGCGTTCATTGTTCCACTGATTACCAGGTGGCCAGGAAGTGAATTACACCCTCGCTTTATTTATTTGATTAAACACGATTTAAAATGTTTTGGTTTTCTTTTTATTACGGACTCACAGCTTTATTTTGCACTTCTTTTTTTCTGTATGGCGTCATACCGGCCCAAGGGTCAGCCTTCTCGGGCCATTTCACGTTGGATTTGGTACTATGTGAGGCGACCCGCCGCGCCGTCTGAGTCCCATAACTCGCAACTGAAAAGTTTCGCCATTATTGGGTCTAGTCTTTGGTCCAATATTATCATTATGTTATACTTGCCATTGGCGAAATACATAATTAAGCGAAGCCATAAATAATAAGTTTTTTTTAATACCCTTTATTTGGTTCAATACAATTATTTAATACGAAATAATTTTACTTTATATCACTTATGATGCGAATCGTTCAACACAAAAAACTACTAATATACAAAGTAATCAACGTAAATAGATTTGGCCAGTGGCCACATTTAAAGGGGAGGTTGGCGTCAGTTCGTTTTTAATTTCCGTAAAACAACCCTTATCCCGGGGGAGAGTGGGCAAACATCATTATCAATGTTAAGGTGCGGCTTTTATTTATTAATGAGTTTTTGAGTCTTTATGCGCCATTTTTAACCAACTTCAAAAAGAGAAGTGTTAAGTTTGACCGCTTTGTCTGTGTATATCTGTGGCATCGTAGCATCTAAATGAATGGACCAATTTGGATGCCGACAAGCCACCTGCAGTTTCTAATCCCTCGATAATAAATAGCAGATAATTCATGTTTGGGCTCGATAGGTTTCGATGAGTAATTGTAGTTGGCTACATGATGATTAGGGTCTGATGATGGAGGAGGAAGGTGACCTAAAGAACTCAGATTTATTCCAATTTATGTCTGGGTTTTGCTCAATCACATAAGCTCAAGCCTCTATCCGTTAACGGGTAGGCAGAGATGCTACAAATGGGGTAGCCCACGGTGGGCTGACTTTATTTCTGTCCCATGATGTGATAGGGTTCGTCCTATCACCATACCAGGCACAAGTTCCAATATTAGGCAACTGGTATGAATTTTCGAATTAAAAACAAATTGTGATTGCCTGATCTGGGATTTTATCCTATATCCTCAAGTTTTCTCCGGCTTAAGCTGTCACTGGACCAATGAGGCGATTTTAAACAACATATCAAATAATTACATCTTGAATCATAAAAATCTTTAGTATTATATCACAGATCAATACATGTTCCCACCATTAGTCTGATCTCCACATTTCATTAGCGCTGATTGAAGTATGATAGTTCCCCTCTCTGTCAGTACCGCACTATCACTAAATTGGTGTACATAAACACAAACACACGCGCTTTTGATCTGTACCGTTTGTTCTCGATTGGTTATTGGCTATCGATTTTAATGTCATTTCACTAAAATAAACTGGTCCTTCGGGCGGCTTGAAAACTTTGACATTATGTTTGCCGTTAACATTCTTTAAGGAAGATTGTCTATTTATCCAGCCATTGCAAAATGACTACACTGGACCTAGACCTTATGGCGTAGTTCAAAGTTAGATTTTCTAAATTTAAAATACCGTAGTAATATGAACTTGCTTTTAAACACAATACACAGTCCGTAGTTTAAAATTAAGTTTTTTATAGTTCAAATTACGGTAGTTATATGAATTTGCTTATAACTCAATATAATAATACACAGTCTCCACAGGTGGGAGAGACCTGAGACATATTTGTACGTGGTTAGCGACCACCGTACAGATGGCGAAAAAGCAAACCAAAGTATCTTGTTCGCGTTCCGAATTCAGTCGGCGTTGAGGGACGCAACGTCTCCCGATATTTCGCATTATAATATTTTGACGGTACTGTACTCACCATCACACGCAGTGCAGGAACTATTCCGTGCCAGAATAAAATCGAACGTTTACCATTAGTAGAGGCCAAAGTTTACGCAAACTGTAATAGGACACGCAAGCTCCGTGAGATCGGTATCTCATCCACGGACGCCACCCCACCGGTGGGATGAAACGTGTGCCCAATACCCATTCCGGAAATTAGAAAAAAACTCACGTTAATTGCGAGATAAATCCATAAACTATAATTTGATTGGTTTTTAGGGATGCATTTTTATGTTTATCTGCCGATGCGTTGGTTAATTTAAGTCGATTTATGTTTTTTTTTATTCTGGCATGGCAAAGGACTACAATGAAGTTGACTTTGACTGAAGTTACTTTCAGACATTGACAGTGTGAGCCTAAACAATGAATGATTTATTTAATTTAATTTAATACACCTACATATTTGTTTCAGATATATATTTTAGATACTACCATTATGCCAAATCTCATAATCCTGAGTGCGCGCAATATGCTTAAAAAGGGGTCCGAAGTTTACTCCGTATCAATATTAAAGATTGATACTTATTGCGTAGTGGTCGAAATAATATACAAGAAGATATCTAATAGTACTACATAGATACCTACTATTTTGAACCTGGATCCCCACATAAAATCCTAAGTCCCACATCATAACTAGGTTATTTATTACAACATAAGTCCGATGCGTACGTGACAATGCATTTCCGTAGTATGGTATAATAATTCAGCTCACAGACGTCGGCCTGGCGCCGCTGAGGACGCTGCTCACGACTCCATTGTCTAGTCGTGATGATACACGTCGTGAGGACCGGCACGCGACCACCGTCTGTAGATTGACCTAATTCTAGGTACAACGGTTGGACAATGAAAAATTCGTAGAACTTAAGGATTTATACAACGTGTTACAAAAAGGTGTGGTCAAATTTAAGCAACGTATAGTAAATGATTTCACCAACCCAAAGAAGTACCAAATCTGATTGCATTCATCATCATCATCATCAGCCACATAACGTCCACTGCTGAACATAGGCTTCATGCCTTCCAGACCGACTTGTTGGAAGCGGCCTGCATCCATCGGCTTCCTGCAACCCTTGTCAGGTCGTCGGTCCATCTTGTAGGTGGACGTCCTCTGTTGCGCTTGCCCGTACGTGGCCTCCATTCGAGAACTTTTCTGCCCCATCGGCTATCAGTTCTGCGAGCTATGTGGCCTGCCCACTGCCACTTCAACATGCTAGGACATAAATAAAACGTTTTTTTTATCGAGTGAGTAACGTCAGGTTTATATTACACTTGTAACTTTGAACAACATTAATTGATAAAGAGCTGAGCTTTTGTCTAACTTTAACATTGTTATTCTCGCTGACGCATTTCACTTAATTTATATGGATGTGATTAATATTATCGATCAGAATAAACGAATTATTAACATTAGCATGACTTTTGGGATATCTAGACATTAATAAGATCCGGTACATAAACACTTACTGTCAGGTGTATGTAACGACCCTAAAATATGACCACACCTTTCTGTAGTACGTTGTATATTTGATTTGTAAAATGTGGTAGAGCCATGCTGTAGACAGTTTTGTCTACAGCTTTAATAGACCGGGTCGAACGGGTGGTACCACTTTATCACTGAAAACCGGGATGAAGCGGCAACGTTACATTTCGAACTGTAAGTGAGATTTCTGGAGGCATAAATACCCCACCCTTTCCCAATCCAATCTTTCTTTTCCTTTATGTCGGCAACGCATCTATGATTCATATTGTATTGTAAGTGTTATGGGTGATGGGGATCACTTTACGTCAGGCTTCTTGCTCGATTGCCAGCATCAATTATTTAAAAAAAACTATGCATACGTCATCATCGTCATATGGAATGGGCGTCCAGCAGCGAGATGGGTCGACGGTATCGTTGGCATCGCGGGTTGTATTTGGATTCAAATGGCTCAGGAGCGAGGCGAATGACACCTAAAAAGAAAGGCATATGCCCAGCAGTGGGACGAAAAGGCCTGTAAATGATGATGGAATACGGGTGTTAATATATTTCATTGCTTTCAAGTATTAAAACGTTCCCCGCGGGACACGGCCAAAGCTCTACAAGACAGCGAAGGTTAACCGTGTTTGAGGATTTGGCGTAACTCCAATAATTTTGTTATACATTACGTTTTTGCATGAAATTAATATTAAAAGTAGTAGTTTAAATACGAATGATATAAATATTTTATCAAGGTCGGGTATTGCATAAATAGAATGCGATGAATTTTACTCACACCTTTCAGTTTTGGAAATAAAATATATATTTTTGGGGTTTATATATCTGTTGGCCCTTTCTGGATTGTGAAGATAGATATATAGACAGCTTAATAAAAAAAGGGTAAATGAAAAAAAAACAGATGCGAGATATTATCCTTATAGCTTAGAAAATTAAACATATTTAAAAAATGTTATTTACATCTGAAAAGTGATGAACAGCTGACTAGACTGACGTATTAACGAAGAAGGGCGCGTACGCGGCGCGACGCGTTTGATGTACTTGGACGCCGCAATTTGCTATCTCGATCTGTCTCCGAGTGATGACTCGCGAAAAGAGCGATTGCTCTTGCAGAGATAATCAATCTAAATTCGGCTTACAAACAATAAAATAATTAAGTTTAAAAACAAATACCTATGTTGTTTAAAAGTCTAAGAAAGTCGTGGCCTCGAACAAGCATAACGTATTAATCCATCATAATGTCTTAATATTTATTTCATAATTAATAGTAATTTAGGCGTGTCGCAGTAACCCTCCAAAACTAGTCAATTTAATAAATAAACTGACACACAAAGGAATGTCGGAAGGCAATTTGTCGTATTGTTTTCATGAGTGAACATTTTTCTAAAATATTTTCGGATATTTAGTGTGTGTATTTGTTTGTGGCATTGTAATGCTTAAACAACTAAAACTATTAGATTGTTTTTATATTTGAAAGCTAGTTTAATCGATAAATGTTTGAAGAAAATATGTTCAGCCGTTTAAAAGTTACAGATGTTGTTATATTTGACATCGGGGATTTTTAAACAATGTACCTGTGATTAATGTAGCCCTATTTGTACTCGATGATGGTTGTTTTGCAAAAACCATGATATAATTTAGCTTCGCGACACCACGCAACATGTCCTCGGCCACATTTGACCCAGTTGCTTAGATGCAGCTAATATTGTTGGTTTACTTAATTGTATATTAACGGGTAATAACGTTTTATGGGTACATAAACGCTTACAAAATTAACACATTACGCGCTAATTAATATTATACTATGTACAGATCAGTCTTTTGAAATTAATATACATATTTACAAATTGCATTGATTATATTATAGAAAGGAGTGATTTCCTAGGTTTACGCGAGTATTACACATTGAAATAAAACTAGTTTATACGGATTCTCTCCCGTGACCACGAAGCTGAAAAGCTTTCGAAACGTCGGGACTAAAATAAAAATTAAACCGCGATAAAATCCGTATAAACTTGACTGCCTCGGTGGCGCCGTTGTAATGCGTACGCGTTACGATTGAGGCTAACGCTGAGGTCTCGGGTTCGATCCCCGGGTCGGGTAAAAGTGATATTGGTATTTTCTATTTTCGAAATGCTCAGTATCAGTAGCCCGGAGTCTGGAATTTGTGCCCGGTATGGCGAGAGGCTCGCCCCCTATCACATTATGGGACAGAGATACGTTTGGCGAAATGTGGGTATACTGGTTACACCTCTGCCTACCCCTTCGTGGATTACAGGCGAGAGTGCGTATGTAGTTGAATGGAGAGTAATAACACTGTATCTGATGATATAAATAGTGCAGTCGAAATATAATGTTAACCGTCTAGAGGTTTTTTTTTATTAGCGTGAGTGACGATACGAGCCTGTCGCTCGTCTGATGGCGCCACGACTGCCCATAAACAGAAAGCAACACCACACATAACTTTTAATTACAAACCACTTTATGTCATTGGACTACGCTCGTCAACCCGAGACACAAGATCTTAAGTCTTATAATGCCCAGTGATTTCACTGGCTTCAATGTCCTTCAAACACAACAGTACTTACACACTGCTGTTTGGTGGCAGAAATAGATAAAGTGGTGGTACCAACCCAGACGGCCTCTCGCATAAGTAAGTACAATCAAGTACTAAGTTTCTATAAGTACTTAATCTAATGTTGGAACAGGTCTGTATTAGGTCCTCATCGTCAAGCATTCGTATTTTCCAAATAGACAATTACCAAAGAGCATAGTTTAAATCTTATATTTTAATACAGTAGTTATTCATCGTAAAAAAATACCATACATACTGATTAAACCCTATGGCACGCGCCATCCGTGACTAACAAAATTCGGCATAAACTAATTTGGCATTCAAATCATAGACAAGTTTCTATTAGGCCACAAAAGGCGCGAACATACTATATTACGTCCGTTGACACTTATTCTAGTTGCTAAACAATACTTAAATATATTACAAAGTTATAAACACAATCGTAAAAAATATACCATTCCTTCGATCAAGGTTTAAACAATTGAGATATCTGAGAGTTTGATTTCCAGAACTGCAAAACTAAGTTTGTAAATTCATTTATTTGGTGTAGAAAAAATAGAACAAAGACTGGCAGGCGCCTTATATAAGGGCTCGATGACATGAGATAAGAGATGGCCAAAATACAAGAGTATGTAGATGCAAAGATTTATATAACATCTGTCAATATATTTGTCGTCTGTAGCCCAGGAGTCAGATACAAGAAAATAATTCATTATTAAAAGTTTGGCAAGTAGGATAAGGGTAGGGAGAATAGCTTTAGGACAAATGTATTTTTGAAGGCATTCATTTTACTCAACTTCTTGATAACTTTAGTAACAACTGAAATTCAAGATTGAGGAACAAAGAAAATGGATGTTAAAATTTTTTATAACACAAATAAATCAGACTAAAAAAAGGTAAAAATAAATTGTATTATAAATAAATTTAATTATAGAAAAAAAATAGGGCAAGTGATACTTATGACAATGAAAGCATTATGCCCAGAAACAGTTATATTAAACAACAATTATGCAAATAAACTTTATACCAAAGATGTTAGGACTATCAACATTATGACAAACAATTCTATGCGAAATTGGGCGCGCCCGGGGATTTGGGCCTCCGGATATCTCAATCACCGTACGAAGCGCAGCAGTAATCCTCTACATTACATCAGTTTTCTGAGAGACACTGGTAACAACTCGGTTAAACCAACCCATTCGCGTTGTACACAAAACTGTCTACAGTGTGGTTCTACCACTGAATTAAGAACTTCTTCAGTTTTTTTATTGCGTGACGCTCTCCCAAGATTGACTTTTTCTGTTTAATTCTTGTATCGATCGAGCGATAAAGTCTCTCCCTCTAAATAAGACAACAAAACTCAACTGCATTCTTAACATCTCCAGTACATACATACATAGATACATACGCACTCACGCCTGTAATCCCCGAAGGGGTAGGCAGAGGTGTAACCAGTACACCCACACTTCGCCAAGCGCATCTCCGTCCCATGATGTGATAGGGGGCGAGCCTATCGCCATATCGGGAACAATTCCAGACTCCGGGTTGATACTAAGCATTTCATGATAGAAAATCCCAATATCACTATCAATACCCGACCCGGGAATCGAACCCGAGACCTCAGCGCTAGCCTCAATCGTAACGCGTACGCATTACAACTGCGTCACCGAGGCAGTTCATCTCCAGTATTGCCACCAATGACCCTCAACGTCAATAGTATCCTGTGCTCATGTCCCAGTCCAATGTGAAAGCTTTTTACTGCCTATTGCTTTCCTGACATTAACCCCATTTCAGGGATACCAAATCCTGTATAAATTGTCTTTGAATACATACATACATACGCACTCACGCCTGTAATCCCCGAAGGGGTAGGCAGAGGTGTAACTAGTACACAATAGTGTCTTTCAATATTTTTCTTTAATTTCTTTCTGCCTGGCATTATCCTGGATTAGTGCTAGGACCACCTTCCTACTTACACTCCACCTCGTCCTGAACATCATCTGTAGTACGACCTCTCAAGTAAGCAAGTCCGCAACGTAACGCAATTATTGCAATATAAAGATTATGTAAAATATGAGGAATGTCGAGCTCTCGCGCTCGCTGCTTAGTATTCGGCACTCGACAGCCGCCTGGGCCTCTGTTTCCATGAACATATCTGCAAATAATGCAGAGATGCCCGTTGACATTTACATTTTGGATAGGAGCAACGTACTCGTACCTATAGTACCTAGGTAGTATATTATAATTATAGACAGTAAGATTTTTTTTATTTTATAGTAGTTGTACTGCAAACCATTTTGTTAGTGTAGCATGGGTTGGTTTGGCTTCCGGACATCATTCTAGGAGGCCATTGAAAACCAGCGCTGTGTTGTGGCTCGCCTCATAACCACAGTATTATGCTGAGCTGGCTAATGGAGTCAACTGTTACGGTTTGAAGGACATCGAAGCCAGTGAAATTTCTTGGTTTTATGAGACTCAACATCTTATGTTTCGGGTTGGCGAGTGCAGTCCAGTGTCATACGGTACTTCATAATTTAAAGTTCTGAGGGGCTAGCACGGAAAACTATCGAAATCGTAATGTAAAGGTATCGAGGGCTCGATAAATAATTCCTTAAATATAATTGGTCTATATTCCATATATATTAGTTTCTTTTACGTACGATAGAGGCGCTGTACTAAAATCTCATAGAAATTGTTGTCGATGACAGCTCAAATAACTTTTCGCAAGTTTCCGTGCTAGCCCCTCTGATTGGTGTTGCTTCTGTTTATAGGCAGGCGTCTTACAATCAGGCGAGCGACCCGTGATAAAATATATACTTAAAGCTAATTAAAAAAACATGCGTATACAAGGATTATTTCTGCCATTAATGATGTTGTGACTATAGTTATATTCTCTTTGGTTGTGACCGTCATAGGAACAAAGCTACCTATCAGAACTAATTCTCGCGTTTCCTACGTCGTGAATTTGAGTATGATACATTGTTTGGGACTTATTTAAAAAAATACAGTGTCCATAGATGTTACTACACATTATTATGATCTTAGAAATGCAGGTCTAAGTGGTCAGTTGTCGCCAGTGGCCACGTCACGGTGGCCACATCTTCATTAGAGATTTTAGTGCATTTATCTAAGCGTTGGAAACGTTTTAGACGTTATCGTAGCGTCGAGAGTGCTATCGGCTGCGCACGCGCCGACACCACACGTAACGAGTAACGTCACGACATAGAAATGTTGTAGAGGTGACAATCTTTACGACTCATAAGGCACGTTTTGAGGGACTTGACTGAGACATCAGACCGCGACGCATGAATACTGCAACACGTCCGCTTTGTATGTAATTGTATAGGTATGCGACCGAGACAGGAGGGCGCGACCATTTCCATATTGTATCTGCTGTTGGGCTTGGAACGGTGAGTGAGATTTCCGACAGCCAAAATCTTCTCTCTCCTTTCCTTTAATGTCAACCACGTATCCAAGATTCTATTGGAAAAATAGGCGGTATATCATTATTTGCCGGCCTTTGCTATAAATACTATACGGTATTAGATGTTAGGTCCCTCGTATGCGAGAGACCAAGTTCCAACTTGGAACCAACGCTTTGTCTATTTCTACCGTCAAGCAGGAATGTGTAAGCACTTTTGTGTTTCAGTATGAATGAAGCCTGTGAAATTATTGGCCATTAAGCATTATGAAACTTACCATCTTATGTCTCGGGGTGATGAGCGTTGTCCAGTGCCATGCAGTGATTTGTAATTCAAAGTTCTGTGTAGTGCTGCTTCTGTTAAAGGCGTTTATCATCAGGCGAACGACATGCTCGTTTCGTCATTCAAGCTAATAAAAAAACCTTTACTACACTGCCTTATTATTTATTATATTTTATGGACTGCCTTGGTGGCGCAGTTGTAATGCGGACGCGTTACGACTGAGGCTGACGCTGAGGTCTCGGGTTCGATCCCCGGGTCGGGTAAAAGTGATATTGAGGTTTTCTATTATGAAATGCTCAGCATCAGCCCGGACTCTTGATTTGTGCCCGGTATGGCGATGGGCTCGCCCCTTATCACATAATGGGACGGAGATACGCTCGGCGAAATGTGATTGCAGCCGTGAGTGAGTATGTATGTATATTTTATACACTTTCACATCTAAATATTGTTGCGTCTTCGTGACGGATGTTGGATTCATCTCCCGGGTATTTGACGAGCGGAGTTCTTATCGAACTATTTAAAAGGTAAAACGGCAGACAACACCCGTCCTATAAAACTCTTAGAAAGGATGTTTAATGTGCATGCCACTGTTTTTTTCTATTCACGATAAACAGAAGACTTGCTCCTGTGTTTTGTTGTAAAGATAATTGATAAGGTTTTACTACCGCAACATTTAGAGTTGTAAAATGTGTATTTGCATCTCTTAGCATTTTAATAGACTTAAAAAAGGAGGAGGTTATCAATTCGGCGAGTTTTTTTTAATTAGCTTGAATGACGAGACGAGCAGGTCGCTCGTCGTGGTAAGCGCCACGCCTGCTCATAAACAGAAGCAACGCCACACAGAACTTTAAATAACAAAGCACATGACACTGGACTACGCTCGTCACCCCGAGACATAAGGTGTTAAGTCTCATAATGCCCAGTAATTACACTGGCTTCAATGTCCTTCACACCGGAACACAACAGTGCTTACACACTGTTGTTTGGTGGCAGAAATAGACAAAGCGCTTGTACCAACCCAGCCGGCCTCTCGCATACGAGGGGCCTACCACCTTTATATATGTACATCAATTTCTCCGCCAATTGTGGGCCGATTTTGATAGAAAAAAATCATTCGAAAGAGTTTGGGTGCGTTGCGGTCCCATATGAATTTAGTTAAGATCTAATGACGGAGTACGTAGTAAAAAATGAATCTCCACAACGGATACAGCATAGTCATCACGATTGTGTTATTGTATTGGAATTTAATGCCATACCTGTACCTACCACTAAAAAGCTACAATTACCTAAATAAGTGTTGTTAATACTTATTTTATTAGATAAGTTACGTAGGTATTAAATGAAGCGTCCCCTACCTTAATAATTCTTTTAGTAATTTATTAGGACATAACATTATGAAGGTTCTCGTAGTTTAATATTTTGTATTGTTTTGCAGTCAAACTGTTTGTGCAGTTTTGTGGGACTTTGTAGTAGTTCATAAGTTTTTCTTTTTTGTATTTTAATAATTAAATAAATAATAATAAGCGAAACCAAATATATGGTCTATGATGCATAAAGTTAGGTCAGGAGTACTTACCTTAAACAGACGTGTATGTATGAAAAATTTTATGAGTGAAGGAGGCCAAAGAGGTGTGCAAGGATCGTAATCGCAAGTGGAGATCCGTTGTCTCTGCCTACCCCTATGGGAAACATGCGTGTAACTCTTCCAAGGTCCACTTTGGAGAGTTCAAATTTAAGTTAAACTCGGGATTACATATTAGAACCTTAGTTCCCTGGACATCTTTATACAATCAGGAGGCCAATTCTCGTAATTTTAAATGTTCAAAATATCATTCTGATCTAGTCTCAGCGTCAAGAAAGTTGAAAATGTGAACATAGATCGTAATGAGATTGAATGTAGAATGCTACTGCTAATATTGGTTTAAGAGAATGCCATTTGCAACTTTCTTGACGCTGAGACAAGATCGGAATGATATTTTGAACATTTAAAATTACGAGAATTCGCTTCCAGAAGTCAAAGAACTGGTTACACATCAAACTAAATTCGATTACGTGTTTAAGCCACAGGCATTTGACCTGTCTGAATCATATAGAGACAATGGTGTTTCTACCACGAGCCTTTCTAAGGACCCGCCACCCGATATGGTGTGCTATAACTGCCAAAAATTTAGTGCATCTCATTCATTGAAAAGATTTGAATTTTAAATATAGGGTCGAGGAACTTTATTTGTGTTAAGTAGAGCTTGATTAATTGTGAATAGGTACTAGCTTTTGCTCGCGGGTGGTCCCGCGTTAACTATCTTTTCCGGGTTAAAAAGTAGCCTATATCTTATTGTTACTTATCATCTACCTGTATGCCAAATTACATCCCAATCCGTTCAGCCGTTAAGGCGTGATTGGCAAACATCCAAACTAGCACATCTATAATAGTCTTATTATATAATAAACTAGCTGTCCCGCGCGGTTTCACTCGTAACTACAGCAGCGCCACCTACCGGGTCCAATTGTGAATCTAAACCATCCAGGGCGCCACCCAAACGCGTACAAAAAAATCATTCAAATCGGTCCAGCCGCTTAGGAGGAGTTCAGTCACATACACACGTAGAGTAGAATTAGATACGAGTATATAAAGATTATATAAGTATAGTAGGATTATGTGATAAATATTACTTTAAAAAATAACACTGACGTAATCAAATTTCATCAGTGTGATTCCTATATCATCCGTGGCGCAGCGGGCAAGTAGTCGGCTGCGAAGCGAGAGGCCGTGGGTTCGATTCCCACACAGAGACAAATGTTTGTGTGAACCACAAATATTGGTCTCGGGTCTGGGTGTTGTGAGACCGCAAGTCCCTCGTAGTTCCTGATACCCACGACACAGGTTTACCTAGTGTGGGGTCAGGACTATGTGTGTGACTGTTGGGTGTATTATTATTATTTACGAATTTTTGTACGTTTTCTCAGCTTTTACGCTGTTAGTTTACCTGCATTTACGGGCCACATCCAAGTAAATACATATTATTATTATTACTATTGAACCTAAAGCTCCGTTTAGATGGACAGACTTCACGTTCGATATATACGTTTTTATTTATTAGCTTGAGTGACGAAACGAGCAGGTCGCTCGCCTGATGGTTAGCGTCACGCCTGCCCATAAACAGAAAAAACACCACACCGAACCTTGATTTACAAAGCACCGCATGGCATTGGACTGCGCTCGGCACCCCGAGACATAACTGTTAAGTCTCATAATGCCCAGTAATTTCACTGGCTTCAATGTCCTTCAAACCGGAACACAACAGTGCTCACACACTGCTGCTTGGCGGCAGAAATGGGCAAAGCGGTGGTACTAATCCAGGTGCTGACATCCAACCATAAGTATATCGATTTAAGAATCGGACAACAGTAAAATGAATCACTTACCGTACAAAACGCAGGCTGCTACCAAGTGTAGGTTCTCTGAGACAGTGGTACTGCCTCAGTCGAACCGGCACATACATACTGTAGACAAAACTGTGTACAGGGTTGCTCTACTGCTTTAAACTCATCAACAGCAATTTCTACATCTCCTAGGTACATAGACAATTGTCCCCAACAAGGCATACGACACAAACGTGGGAATCTGTGGGATAGCCTCTCGTTCACCTTTAATTCTATTATCTGCCCATTACAATGTAAAATTTCTCGACAGCCGGCACGCTTACATCCCTATACTTACGGTTTTCCAAGATGTCCGACACAACAGAATTGAAAATGATTGGAACTGTGGTATTTATTTACTTCATCCACAAATCAGAATCACCAATGGATAGAACTTTCTGAGTTCTCAAATAAACTATACGCAGTACTACAAAGAAGGTCCCTCGTATCCGAGAGGCCGTCTGGGTTGGTACAGACAGACAGCCTCTTACATATAAGAGACCTTCCATCTAGTGAAAAGTAACGGTATCGTACATAAATAATATTATAATACAAAATAATATAAGTTTTATCTATTTCTGCCGTCAAGTAGCAGTGCCTAAGCTTTGTTGTGCTACTGCTGCTGTGTTCTGGTTTGAAGAATATTGAAGTCAGTGAAATTATTGGCCATTACGAGACTTAACATCTTATGTCTCGGGACGACAAGCGCAGTTCAATGCTTGGTAGTGCTTTGTAATTGCAAGTGGACCACCACCGCAGTAAACCATATCGAATACAAAAATAATCATCCCAATCCACATTTGGTGGAATTATGCGTGAAACCGTTACATATTCAAGTTGAAAGTTCGGGCATTACTGACCAGGCAAGTGGCAGATTCTCTTCACTAGTTTATATTGTATTTATTGTATTTATATATTAATATTTATTTATAATATGTATTCTATAATGTATATATTACTCTATATTCGGCTTTCTTTTATTTTAAGTCTGTTTATATACACCTACTTTGTTTCTTCTCTGCATCACCCAAGGTCGACTGGTAGAAAATGCCTTTGGCATTAAGCCCGCCTTTATACAATTGTATATAAAGTTAAATAAATTAATAAAATACATAATATGTATATATATATATATATATATATATATATATATATATACATATTATATATAAAAAACATATACACAGACGATCTGAGAACTTTGTTTTTTGTGTCGGCTAAAAAATACAATCTAACACGTATCATGACAGATGTCGGTACCATTGGAAAGCCCCATCACAAACGGTAAACTCAGAGTTTTGCGTAAGCTGAGTGTGTCACAGTTGTCCTCTCACAGTACGCTGTAATTCTATTGTCCAAGCGAGATAGTAGAAAATTATCTTAACTAGCATTCTGTTGTGAATAAATAATGTCACAGGAAATAATCACCGCCGAATATATGAAAGTAGTTTTTGGCTGTGTGACCCGCTTGTAATCAAGTAATTTTGACTATTTTTTGCTTTTGAATGAGATGAAAGTGAGAATTTTGGCTTTAATCTAAATATTACGAAATATTGTTTCGTAGAGAATATTTCTTTTTTACAATAGGTTTGGCAAACAAACAACCTACTTGAAGGTAAGTGATATTCATTGCCCATAAACACTTACAAAACCTGAGGAGTAAAGAAGTTCATTTTTTTTTATTTATTAATATGAATCTCTTCAAAGGTGTTGACGTCAGGCAGGCGGCCGGTCGTAAAAACTACAAGCCAAATCTTTCTGTAACATGTGTTAAAAGTATGCTTTGCCGATCCCACTGCGAGTGGGATAAGGACAGATGGAAGAAGAAGAAATGAATAACTTACCCAAATCAATTGCAGATAGAACATTAATGATATCGCCATACCAGGCGCAAATCCAGACTCTGGGCTGATACTAAGCATTTCGTGATAGAAACCCCCATAATCAACTTTTACTCGAACCCGAGACCCCAGCACAGCAGTCGTACCGTGTACGCATTACAACTGCACCACCGAGGCAGTCAGAAAAATCTTTGATATCGAATATGTAGTTATATATCAACGTTATAACATGCCCTTCTTCAAAAAAGGTCTAAAAAGATATTGCTCGTCTGCCTTCGTAGACCAATAAAATAAAATAAAGAATGTATAAACCACATAATCAATAAAACCATTTTATTCGTATAAGTAGTAGTAGGTACCATTAATTAAAAGCGTGATAAAATACGTAAGTACTGTACTCTGTACCGGACGTAAGAATTAAAGCCCCAAGCAACGCTTCCGAGAAACAAGCCCGCGTTTATCCAGCTTTTAAGCAGCATAAAACAAGCTAACTCGTAGGCTCGCGCGGAGGGAGACCACCGAATCGATATGCAAGTAAAATGTACACCTGGAGTGACCAACATTAAGACTTTTGTAGGACAATCTAAAAAAAAAGTCGTCATTCAGGCTAATAAAAAACTTTACGCGGTCAGTGCCATGAGCAAAAGTTAGATTAGTTTATAAAAAGAAAAACATATATCAACATAGTTTCTTAGTATTTCAAGATAAACGGGCTATGAGATTGTAGAAATACTCTTTTAATTAGCGCCATTTAAGTTGGATCCAGAATTAGATACGCCACTTATATTTTGATAAAAATAGACGCGAATAAACTTAAACGATCTTAATTAGCAATTAACAGAGAATGTGCATAGAATTGGAAATGTGCAGGACAATTTAGCTAGCGAATTAGACGGAAAATAGTAAACCCTAGCAATCAGAGCGATATCTGACTAAAACGTGTTGTACACTAATGGTCGATGCTATTTATGCAGCTCTAAAGTGAGGAATTCACTTCGCGTCCGTATAATTGCGCAAATAAACACATATTTCTAAACAGCGCACGTCATAACGACAAACTAAGGTACGAGAAGGCGGACCCTAGCATTAAGCCGGTATAACGCTAAGCAGAAAGAAAGAGATTACTAAGGTGAAATAAATACCTTCAAATAGGTATAATATTTAAGTATGTATGTTGAGATTTAAAGGACGTTTATTTGTCAGATCCTAACTTAGTAGAACCCTAAGTTTCCTATTCCCTTTCTAGGTTAAACAACACTATGTCTAGGTTTTAGGTTCAATAAACAGGCTTTTCCTAAAATTAAACTTGATAGTTCATCATTGGACATCTTAAAGTTTGCGAAGCTTGTGCTTGCTTTAGTTATACCTCCATACAGGTTAGTATTTTTTCTCTCCTAAATTCATGGTCACCGTACACACCCTCCGCCAGGTGAGTCACACGCGACTATCTGCTCGGGTGTGTGCGTGACGCGGCTGTGTGCGTGCGAGACATGCTGGCGTCTGTCCGTGCAACGATGGCGTTTTGAATTGGCTTGTGTTGTCATCCTAAATGTCGGAAATATTTTCATCTCCCAAGGTTATTATAGAATTTATTAGAAAATTAAATCCGTAATCGTATTACTAACATATAAAGACATAATGAATGTTGTTTCAATGGGTTCAATATCCTTAAAACCGAAACACAATAGTACTACACAATTCTGCTTGGCGACAGAAATAGATGACGCGCTGATACTAACCCAGACGGCCTTTCGCTATGAGGGGCCACCTAATTTGCCTTGCCTTTTCATATAAGACCAATACACAACGCTGTGATGATAACAAACTGTATGTTTTAATATTTTACCAGGCACGCGTCTCTCGGGGGAGTTCCGGCATACAGCCAGATAAAAATGTATACGTACGGAATATCACGAAATAAAGAGGGTCTGACACACCTTCGTTATTATGCTTGTAATTACTCGCTAAGTGTGTTTGAGTCTCAGAAGACTGACCATAAAATTTAGTGCATGTCAGTCATTGAAAAGAATTGAATTTTAATGTATAGGGCCGAAAAACTTTATTTATGTAGAGCTTGATTGATTAATTGTAAATAGGTACTAGATATTGCTCGCGGCCTCGCCCGCGTGAACGGCCTTTTCCGGGATAAAAAATAACCTATGTCCTGGTCTGTCTCGTCCCTGTCCACGTCATGGTCTTTCTGTGTGCCAAAATTTCCTCCCAATCCGTTCAGCCGTTAAGGGGTGATTGAAACAAACATCCAAATTGACATGAAATGAAATGAAATGAAATAGTTTTATTAATCATGTAGGCAATTAAAATAGCGCTTATGACAAGTCAGTACAAAATAAAGAAACTTATGTATAAACATCATATCAACTAATGTATACATAACATACATAGCATCGTCAAATACACTAGGCCATTACACTACTTACTACATACACTACTCATAAACATCCAAAATTTCACATAATATTAAGTAGGATATGCTCACGCCGATATCCCCGAAGGTGTAGACAGAGGTGCAACTAGTGAACCCACGGTTAGCGAACTAATATCCGTATAGAGGGCGAGCCTATCGTAATACTTTATGGGACCTCACGTGTGATTTTTTAAAACGATAATTCAAACACAAATTGTGATTACTTGACCTGGGGTTTGAACCCAGGACGCGGTTTCTCGGCCCAATATAGCTAATCTTTAGGGGGTGAAATCGGGGATGACAGACTCAAATTGCGTTATTTATGAACTGATTTTGATGATTCTTTCACTAATAAAAATTGTAAAATAAAAACTTTTTAGACCTAACACATAGGCTCGCCCCCTATTTTCTGGAATTTCTTCTTGAGATTTAAATGAGACCACCACCTTGAAATAAACTCTATCGAATATAAAAAGAATCACCCAAATCGATCCACTATTTGGCGTAGTAAAAAAAATAGTGATTTCTTAGGTTTACAAGAATATTACACATTGAAATAAAACGTAACATAGTTTAAAATACGGATATTACCTATCACAGTTTAATTTTTACTTTAGTCCCGACGTTTCGAAAGCTTTTCAGCGTTCTTGGTCAAGGGAGACTCTCTTACTAAAATAAATATTAAACCGCGATAAAATCCGCATAAACTAGCTTTATTTCAAAAAAATTGACAAATTAAGAACCCCTTTTTTGCGTCGGTTGAAACGTCAATTAGAAATCATCTGTAACTTTTAAACAGTTAAACAGATTTTCTTCAAATATCTATAGCTATGAACAATTCCAATCAAACCAGCTTTCAAATAAACAAAACCGCATTCAAATTGGTCAAGCAAACAAACGCGTCAAACCTATATATCACCTTTCTTTTTATCGGGAATAAAAAATATGATCTTTATTATAATGAAAGGAATAAATTCGCTTTACTTTAACGCATGCACCTCATACATACGATGTATCGATTATTTTTTTTCTACTGATCAGCAAAATGCAATGCATGCAAGGTCTTTTTGTCTGCATAATTGTGTGATGCGGTTTTACGATATAGGCAATTGTTTGGATAGCTTTCATGGTGGACCTAATAATCTCAATCGGTCAAGTATGTTTAAAAGTTAAAATAAATATATTCATACAAAATTCAATCCCTCCTTCCCCCCTTTTACAAGTGGAATTAAAAAAAAATGTGAATCACACATTTCATAATTTTTATTAAGCAATATTTGTGCTTAATTTCACAGTTGATTTCCGTTCCATAAAAATGTTTCATACAACGTTCAAATCCCCGTTATGGGGTATAAGGGGGGTTTGAAAACTTAAAATATAAATTTTTAAAATTATATCTCTATATAATTATCGAGCCTCTACATTACACAAACTATCATCTGACCTAACTTCATGATCCTACCTTTAGTAGTTTTTAAGATATCGTGATTAATCAGTGAGTGAGTGGTATTTCGCTTTTACATATAAGATGCAGGTAATCTAGTATATATACTGTATGACGCAACCGAACTTGAGAACGCAGTGCTTGGCAGCTAAAGTAGTATTTTTTTAAGTAGTAGAACCACGCTGTAGACAGATTCGTCTACAGCATAAATGGATAGGCTCTATCACACAGAAAACCGACTTGAAGTAGCAGCTGACTCTTACGTTTCGTTACGGTGAGTTCCGGAGGTCCAAATGCCCTGTCTCCCAATACCCTTTGAATGGAATGGATCCTTTAAGTTCAACTACACATCCAAGATTCCTCAGGTATTGTGGATGTTCATAGGCGGTGGAGATCATTTACCATGAGGTGACCCACTTGCTCGTTTGTTGGCTTCGATAATAAAAAATACTCTAAGGATCCATTTGCTAGTTCTACAATACAGCTTTATAATCAGTGAAAATTCGATAAATTAACTCTGATTACATGAAGCATTAATCAAACAAACTTTTACATCGGTCCTCCATAAAATATATATTTAAGCAAATTAACCAATTATCCGATGAGGCGTGTTTTACTGAATTGACACGGCACACCCTAATCTATGAAATGTTATTAACATCTCCAGGGAAATACAAGAATAATTATATACAATTATAAGTTAACACACGTAACAATGTTTACTGCCGTTTGTTTTGCAAATTTATCGAGTGTAAGTGGGGCCACCAACATCTTATACCTAAAGCCAACCTCATCGGCACGTGGTACACTCTGCTGATTAAGGAAGAGGCAGTGACGAAACTTAACCCAAAAAGAAAAAGATTCATGATATTGTTGCTTTAACAAAATTTACTCCGACTCTCGATAAGCTTGGCTTGGTTTGCTACTTTTTCAATTCTTTGTTTTGATTAACTTTTAACGGTGGGAACGACTTGACTTTTTGCAACTTTAAGTAAGTTAATGTTGTAAGATAATTTAATTTCAATTAGTATATTACTTCATGTTTTAAGTACTATTGATTATTTTTTAATAGCCACTAACTTTAGCTTGATCTCGATATGCCATTATTGTCTAAATTCATATTCAATTTATTTATCGAATCTATGAAATATTATCATAATTTAGATTCAGTTAATTATATAATTTAGATTCAATGTTAACTCTAACGCCAGTTCGGAATGTTGTTTCACTAGAGAAGAACGGGCAAGAAACGTTGGTCTTTTCAAAACTGATTTACAATATTTGCATTAGGTACATTAATACAATTTATTTTGAGTTAGAACAGCTCAATTTATTTCAAGAGGAACATTATAACATAAAATAATGATTATATTAAGTAAGTACAGTATTTAAATAATTACACATATGCAAGACAGAGCACATACTTGAAATTAAGTAAAATATATTATGAACTCCAACACGCCACTTTACATTTCATACACTATTAATAAAACGAAAATATTTTATAATTACTACAATATCACACACACAATTTCCCAAAAATTATAAGATCCGATCTCGTATACAAGAGCAAAAACCTGTCCCATCTCAGCCCTAATACAGCTTATTGTAAACACTCATAAAAACCCGAAAGGCATTCAAAAATATTTTTACAAACCATCCGTTACACCTCTAATCCTGACATAACAATACAACCCTATTTTAGGGTATAAAAGGTCAAGCAACACGTTAATTTTAGGGGTCACTTTATGTTTTGTTATAGCGGGCCAATGGGATTTTTTTTCTGTTTGACCATTGTCCAGTATGGTCCAGATGACCCTAGTCATATTACGGTCACCTGAGAAGGGTCAAGCGAGCACGAATGAGCGGTCTGACAAATTGGGGTGCAAAAGTCATAAATTAAGATGCAGTTTTATAAGAAAAGACGAAGGAGGGAGAAATAAATTTTATTAATACAGATTCATAAGTATTTCTTGCAATGGAAAGAATGGGTTGGGTTGACTATGAAAATTAAGACACAGTTAATATAAAGTGAGCAGAGGAACCACAAACTAATTAAAGATATTAATAAAATGATTCTAAGTATATTATTTTTAATATAATTTTAATAATATTATGATAAAAGAAACAAAAAAAAACAATGGAAAAATAATGATGGGACAATAGGAAACATTTAAAATAAAGTAAAGAGTCGGAACAGCTGGAAAAAGTGTTAATAACATATTTTTATTTTTTTACCTAACATAACATAACATGTTAGAAAATTCTTAACACTAATTAAATGTTACAGGATCTTTTAAATTGAACTTCTTGACCTCAATCCGTTTATGAATCTTCTTGAATCTTTTTTGCCTCGTGTTGTCGAATCTCGGTTGAAAAAATCCAGAATGGGTTCTTCCAAAGTCGTCAATACTATCGTCTTTCTCCCAATACATGGCCAATTTGTGTTTTGGTAGAATTATATTCTTTTTTCTTTCATCTTTACTGTACCTACCTATATTTGTAAACGAAAAAATGTTTAAATGTAAAGCTACAAGTATGAAATAAGAGAATGTTTTCATAACTGAAGTTATTTCGATTAATTTTAGTACTTAAGTGTGAAATTCCGCGTGTCATTGATTAGTCTCAAATTAATTGTAAACGAAATTGTTTCTAATCGTTATTTTGCTTTATTAATTGGATTTATTTACAAAAATGTGGTAAGAAAATTATGTCTCCTAACTCTTCGAAATACTATCCTGTATTTTCGTAAATTGACATTATTTGTATACAACTGAAACGAGCAGGTAGTTCGACTGATGGTAATTTCCATAATTTTGCGTAACATAGTCATATACTTACATACTGACTGCCTCGTTGGCGCAGTTGTAATGCGTACGCGTTACGAATGAGGCTAACGCTGATTCGATCCCCGGGTCGGGTAAAGTGGTATTGGGTTTTTCTATTACGGAATGCTCAGTATCAGCCCGGAGTCTGGAATTTGTGCCCGGCATGGCGATGGGCTCGCCCTCTATCACATCGTGGGACGGAGATACGCTCGGTGAAATGTAGGTGTAATGATTACACCTCTGCCTACCCCTTCGGGGATTACAGGCGTGAGTGCATATGTAGTCATATACTTAATACTGTCCCGGTTTACTTATATTTTACATATAGGTATACCTTTACTGTATCTACAATAGTTAACTGCTTTTTCCACAATTGGTATAGAGCAATCCGCAAATATTTCTACTCTGAGTTTTTTTATACTGCCATAGGTCACACTGGACCTTATTATGGTAAGTACAATGCAGTCACAATATAATGTCCACCTTCGAGAGACGTTGCGTCCATCAGAATGATGCTGGACTGAATTTTGGACATAGGTACGCTGCGCCGGGTAACTCCGAAACGCGGCCCGTCTGATCGAGCCACTATGTTTCTCCAAGTGTACGGTGGTCGCTATCCAATCGGGTATCAGCTACCATCCCAAGCCAAGACACTACTCTGTTCTGAGACTGAAATCCATAAATCAATCTTTTAACTCAATCTCCTTACTTAGAAAGTACTTCTAACACTAAAATGAAGCGGGTCTGTGAGACCGGATGTCACGATTTTTTAATTACTTATACAAACTCAACATATCTAATATTCAATAGATAGTCGAGTCCAGCTGCAGTCCAACAAAACATAGACCGTTATACCTGCTATAGTTAATTGCGAAAGATTTGCATAAACACCTCGGGGGACTCGCAAAAAATTGCAAAAGGGACAGTGAAAGATGTTCTATGATTGATTGCGAGTGGTCATGCTAGTAAAAGGGTTGAGATAGAAACGGTCTTCCTGACTTCGTTTTAGTGTTTGAGGTATATAATTTCAGTAATTTTATTAGTTTTCAACCGACTTCAAATGGAAGTACTCAATCCGTTTTTATATATTTTTGTACGCGATATTTCTGCCAAATGTGGACCGATGTGGATGATTATTTTCTTATTAGAAAGACTCCTTATTTCTCCTCCTAGACTCTTATTTCTCCTCACCCTCAGGTGGTCCCACATATTTGGTTAAGATCTGATGACGGAGTACGAGGGAAAATGGAATATGCCTCAACAGTAAATAGCAAATGCCCCGTGATTCAGGTTTTGAAAACGGTTTTTTATGTTTTGATCGCGGCTCCACTCGCATGAATATAATGTTTTCTCGGGCTATAGAATAGTCTACATCCTAATACAGATCATAGTTTGCCTATGAGCCAAACATCCAAATACGTTCAGCCGTTTTAACGTGACTGATTCAAAAATATCCAAATTCACAAACATCCAAACTTTCACATTCCTAATATTAGATTATATTGTCTATTGTAAAAGATCACAAATTGTCTAGAAGAAATCGCAGTTGCCTTAACATCGCGTTTTGTACCTAACTCTTTTTATTTACCTATAAGGTTGTTTTTTATTTCTCGATTTCATAAGGAAAAGAAGTTTAATTTAAGATTTAAGAGTTAATAAATATATATTTTTTGCCTGGCGTTATGCTGGTTTAGCGCCAGGGTTCACCTTCTCATTATGATTTCATGGTGGATGAGGTATTATATGGGGCGACCCACCGTCTGACGTCCACAACCCCCAACTGGAACCAATTTTCGCCATTCCGTAAATCAGCAGAGTTTACCACGCGCAGATGAGATTGGCTTTGGGCCTAAGATGTTGGGCTCACACTTACACTCCAAGGGTTAATAAATAAATTAAATAATTATTTTGGTATCTTTGTGTAACTCACTTGTTTAGTACGTAGAACGCCTATAAGGTACATAGTCAAAATAGGTATCCAATTATTAATTTAACTTATTATATCCTTCCTTATTAGTTATAGTAAGGATTTCCAATATTTTGTGAACGTTTGAATTTTCTTGTTATATTGTGAATTTTGATGTAAAATATTTTCATAAAATCATTGACAATGCAAACAAACTTGGTTATTCCATTTCGATGGTTATTCCACAGTTACCATAATTACCTTAATATCCTTAAGGAAGGCAAATAAAAACTGATTCTAATATATTTTTAAACTGCAACCATTGTAAAACAGTGTTTTTATAGCAAAGGCCGGCAAACGAGGAAGTAACCTGGTAAGTTACCTTAAGTAATCTCCACTACTCATGACCAACAATACCAGAATAATCTAGGGTTACTGACCTTAAAGGATAGGAGAGAGGATTGGCAACCGGAGCAGTTTGGGCCTCCGTAAATCTGATTCATATGAAACGCAACAGCATGCTGTCACTACACGTAGGTTTTCTGGGTGAAAGTGATACTTTCGAGCCTAGACAAACGTGGCTTTATCAGTTAAACAATATAAAGCAACGAGTCAGTATCTACAACGTGTTACAGAAGGGTGTAGTCAAATTTAAGCAATTTAAAGTGTACGATATAAGTATTTCACTCCCGTAGTACCAAAGCGAATTGTATTGCTGGGACATAAATAAAGTATTATATCGAATGAGTAACATGTCGATATTCAACTTGCAATTTTGGGACACTAAATGATAAACAACTAAACTTTTGTCTCTTCCCAGTACTGTTATTCTCACTCACACACTTCACTTCATTCATAGGGATGTGGGCGATCTTATCGATCGTAATAAACAAGTGATTAAAATTCGCGTAAAATTTTAGAATCTCTAGATTTGTATTAGGTATAACACTCACTGTCAGGTGTATGTAACGACCCTTAAATATGGTCACACCTTCCTGTTACTCGTTGTATAAGACAAAGCTTGCCTTTATTATGACATGGCCACTAATCCCATTACAGCATCCCTGTCCCACGTCGAAACAAAAAATGGCACAATAAACGGCTAAATTACCATAAACAACGCATTATGACGGCGGTTGGCGTAAACCGGTCCAGACCGGTTTCACCCGGAAACTTCTTGATCCTACAGTTCCGCGACACGGAGCAACAATCGGCCTTTTGTTTTTTTAGGGTCGGATGGACCGGCCGACTGCAGTGGGGCGTTAAGCGATTAAGAGTGAGAAAATTAAATAGCACAGATGAAAGGATGGACAAAACTCATATTGCGAAGGGTTATCTTAATGGCAAGATGTTATGCTTTGTTATTAAATTGGCGATTTGATATTTTTTCCCAGGATATATTTTGTCAGCCTTTATGATATGATTGCCCTCTTTTTAAAACTTTACCTGTTGGAATTCCTATATTTACCTTTTGGTATACAACTAATAAATATCTGTGGGACGAGCTTTAGTCTCGTCAACTGGTGGTCTTGGAATCCTTTTCTAAATGCTGGACCACAAAGTCATAAACATAAAGAATAACAACAACGGAATGTTAAGTCTCATAACTCTTAAAGTTGCATTTGCGACAATTCGCCGCTTCTTCAATACCTTCTTCAACATCTTTGAAGGTCGAGAACATTTATACTTTTTTAATTTTTTATTGTCGAGACAATAGCGAAATTTGGTTCCCGTTGAGGGTTGTGGGGGCCAGACGGCGGATCGCCCCACATAATATCAAATCAACCGTCAAATCATGATTAGCAGGTGGACTTTGGCATTAAACCGGGATAAGTAAACATTTTATCCAAATGTCTATAATTGTCTAAAGACGAGTTTAGCGATTAGAATGCCTATTGAACCATAAACTTAATTTTTTCTCTATTAATGATTAAATATTCCCGACCTTAAATATTTACTTTAGTTTGTCCTATGATAAAAATAACAAGAAAAAATAGGCTTCAAATTGAGAACACCTGAATCAATCTGTCGTCCATTAATAAAAAGGAGCGTAACTTGGCCAACATTATAACTAAATTAAATGAAATTAAATCTAGGTTGATATTTAGTTTTGACTCAAGAAGTTTCCAAGTAAAGAGTTTTATCTGATGAGATTAAAGGCAAGCCAAGAGCAAAGATCCAGGAGAATGAATAATATAATCTACTGCAATATTAAATAAAGGTAAACAAAAGTTAACCGAAAAAATCGATTGTAACGTAGCATCTGCCGAAAGCGTCGAAGCGTGTTGATAACGAACGAGTTTGTACGATAAGCGGGTGGTTAAAGAACAATCATACTGATCTGGACTACTGGTGATGGAATAAGTACTCTATTTCATTAAATTTAGAGTGGAATTTAAAGGTTGAGAGAAGTGTAAACTCAGCTGCATTTCAATTTTGATGTTGTGCGCACAGAAATATAGCTTATGTGTAGATTTACTTTACAATAGCTTTATTATCATCGTCATGATGACACTCATTTATAGACCAGTTATAACATTAATATCAGACCTGTATTATACACGTCCCACTGCTGGGCACGGGCCTCCTCTACTGAAAGAGAAGGGTTAGGCCTTTGTCCACCACGCTGGCCTGATGCGGGTTGGCAGACTTCAGAGACCTTTGAAATTCTTATGGAGAATTTCTCAGGTATGCAGATTTCCCCACAATGTTTCCTTCGCCGTTAAATTTATTCATTTTATATTCATAGTATATAATCATAGAGTCTAACTAATTGGGAATTCTCTCGTATGCGTGAGGTCGTCTGGGATGGTACCCACCACTTTATCTATTTCTGCCGCCAAACAACAGCGTGTAAGCACTGTTGTGTTTCAGTTGGAAGGATATGTAAGCCAGTAAAATTACTGAGCATTATTAGACTTACATCTTATAGCTCTGGTGACGAGCGCAGTCCAATATTATGCAGTGCTTTATAATTCAAAGTGATGTGCTGAGTTGCTTTTGTTTATGGGCAGGCGTCTCACCGTCAAGCGAGCGACCTGCTCGTTTCATCATACAGGCTTAAAAAAAAGTCTCGCTTCCATCAGTAAGATCATCATTTAAACACAATTACACGTAATATTTTTCTATTGTTATTGTCTTACAAACTCATCCCACCTTTAATATGAGATACATAAGGCCCAAAATCGAATGATTGTTTGTTTTTAAAAGGCAATATGTTATTAAGGTCAACGATTCGCACCTTGGAAGCTCATTTTGTTATCAGTTGACAAGAAAATGTGGGGAGAAAATCGTGTTTATACTTTTATGTACTTACTAGCTTTTGTTCGCGACAACGCCCGTGTGGGTGGATTCCAGGATAAAATTAGTCTATGTTCTAATTCAGGTCATAGTTTACCTGTGGGCCAAATTTCATCCAAAACCGTTTACCTGTTAAGGCGTGATTGACTAACAAATATCCAAATTCACAAACATACAAATTTTCACATTTATATTAGTAGTAGGATATGGTACATAATGAGTTGATGCTAACTGCCACATTCAGAGACGTTAATTAATTTGACAGCCTCCGTGGCGCAGTGGGCGAGTAGCCGTCTGCGAAGCGTGATGGGTTCGATCCGTGGGTTCGATTCCCACACTGAGACAAATGTTTGTGTGTTCCACAAATGTTTGTTTCGGGTCTGGGTGTTGTGGGACCAAGTCCCTCGTAGTTCCTGATACCCTCGATACAGGTTAACCTAGTGTGGGGTCAGGACTATGTGTGTGACTGTTGGGTGTATTTATTATTTATTATTTAAATTATCAATTAATCTTTTCCAACATATTAGTGGTAGAGACACGCTGTAGACAGTTTTGTCTACCGCATTAATGGGCCGGCTCAACCGGAACGTTACCACTGTCTCACAGAACACCGCATCCATAAGCAGTTCGTGATAGAAAACCCCACTGTCACTTTTACCTGACCCAGGATCGAAGCGGATACCTCAACATAGTCGTACCGCATTACAATTGTGGCACCGAGGCATTTCCGATCTGTATATAATTTTTGGATTTGCGCCTCTGGATATCTCATTTACCATAGTAAACGCAAAAGCAAGCTGCTACTTCACGTCGGTTTTAGGGTTTGCAGAGACAGTGGAGACAACCGTGTCTACCCAGCCCATTTATGCTGTAGACAAAACTGTCTACAGCGTGGCTCTGTCACTTTTGAACACTCAAAACTCCTCAACGGCCAAAAGAAAACGTACCGCGATTCGAGTTTAAAAGTAAATTTTTGAGACGTTTTTAGCCAGTTGCATTCACAAAATAAATTTGTACTTTTCACTTGTGGTGTGGGCCTGTGTGGGACTGTTTCGTAAAATCGGCGGTGAGCTAACCAGGCCTAGGCGCTTTGTGGAGCATGTTTTTTTATTTTTAATCATATTATATTATGATTTTGGCGCCCCATAAAATTGCCACCTAGTGCGGGTGCCCCGCTTTGCCCCCCTCGCCTAGATCCGGAGCTGACTGAGCGTGTCATTGCTTCGGAAATAAAAAGTTGGTCCCGGCTTTTATCAACTGACAGAAATCGTTAAGCCAAGTCAGAGGCCTTCGGGCGGCTTGAAAACATTGATACTAAGTTGGTCACTAACCATATTGAATAAAAATCAGTTTTTGAAATTTAAAGTTATAATGACAGCCTCCGTGGCGCAGCGGACGACTGGCCGGCATGGGCTCGATTCCCGCACCGAGACAAGTGTTTGTGTGATCCACGAATATTGACTTCAGGTCTGGGTTGTGGGACCGTTAGTCCCTCGTAGCTCCTGATACTCACGATACAGGTTAAACTAGTGTGGGGTCAGGACTATGTGTGTGACTGTTAGGTGTATTTATTATTATTCATAAGGAAGAAAGTAACAAACTAGTGGTAAAACACAGATTGATTTACTTATGATTTATGTTTTAGGTAAAGGGAAAATAATTGGGGATATAATTTAGCTTTTAATTAGTATTTTGGTAATAGGTATATTCCACTTGCAAAAAGGAGAGGGGGGGTTGAACTTTTATATGTTACGGAATACGACTGTGAAATTATGCACAAATATTCCTTAGCAAAAATAATGAAATTTGTGATTGATTCTCTTTTCTAAAATTCCACTTACAAAAGGGGGGCGAAAGGGGGGTTGAACTTTGAATAGAACGAAGAACGCCTGTGAAATTGAGTACAAATATTACCTATTAAAAATAATGAGACACATGTTTCACATGTTTGTAAAATTTCTCTCGGTAAAGGAGAAGGGAGGTGGTGTTGAATTTTATATATATTATTAATGTGAAAGTTTGTAGATCAATCACGCCTTAACGGCAGAATGGATTTGGGGAAAATTTGGCATAAACGTAGACCAAGACATGAAGTAGAACATAGGCAACATTTATCCCATAAAAAGACTTTTACGCGGGCGGAGCCGCGGGTAAATGCTAATTATTCATAAGGAAGAAAGTAACAAACTAATGGTTAGTAAAACACAGATTGATAATGTTGTAGGTAAGAGGAAAACATATAATTTAGCTTTTAATTAGTATTAACTTCGGTACATGATAAATAAAATGTGATATTGGATAGTTAAAAATATTATATTCAATTTTTTTTTTTAAAAAAACGTCAATAGCTCAGCGGGAAGTTGTATAGGCAACAGAGACAAAGTCGCCTCAATAAAAAAAAATACTAACCCTGTATTAGATACGTCCCACTACACGGGCCTCCTCTAATGAATGAGAGGGGTTAGGCCTTAATCTACTACGTTGGTCTAATGCGGGTTAGCAGACTTCACATACCTTCGAAATTCTTATGGAGAACTTCTCAGGTATGCAGGTTTCCTCACGATGTTTCCTTCACCGTTAAAGCAAGTGATAATTAACAATCGATACACACGTAACTTAGAAAAGTCAGAGATGTATACTCTTGGGGCTAGTTTCGAACCTGCGACCTTCGTATCGGCAGTCCATACCATTACCCGCTGAGCTATCACTGTAACTGCAATTTAAAAAAAACATAGTTAAACAAAATAAGTATCACAATGTTATTGGAAAATGTTTGAGTATGTTGTAAGACGGAAAAGAAATAAATCTAATAAGAAAAACTCTTACAGGAAGACTATAGTTTAATATTTAATAGGAAGATAGGTGCATTTGGGCCTCCGGAAATCTTACTTACGGCACGAAACCTCACGTAACCTTTCTATGAGACAGTTGTACTACCCAGGTCGATCTAGCCCATTCGCATTGTAAACAAAGTTGTTTAGACCGTGGCTCTAATTACCATTTTTTATATCATAGGCCGGTAAACGAGCAAGTGGGTCACCTGATGGTAAGTGATCTCCACCACTCATATGCGCGCACAATACCAAAAGGATCATGGGCGCGTTGCCGTCCTTAAAAGAAAGGGATAATTAAGGCATTGGGAAGAGGAGGGGGATTGTGCCTCCGGATATCTCACTCACCGTACGAAACGCAGCAGCAAGCTGCTACTTCACGCCAGTTTCCTGTGAGACAGTGGTAACAATCCGGACGAGTCGGTCCATTCATGCTGTAGACAGAACTGTCTACAGCGTGGGTTTACCACTCAAAGTAAAGTTTACTGAGTAACTTTAATCGAACAAAACAATACACTTTTCAACTAAAGATTTTGCGATTTGTTAGTAAACAAGAGGTAAAGAACCCGATTACCTTACAAATGTTTACATCGAACGCATCTCACGGCGCACAGATCACGCCATTGTTCTGCCAACACATTTGCATAACCCTGCGATGGCACCGCACAACACCGCACTGTCCCTGGGTCTAACTGACCAGATGTACCCATTCATTGCGAAATTTCTCACAAAGGCTTTTCTATGACCAAACCCTTTACGCTACAATTTTTATGGGAAATAAGTTTGCTCTATTTTTTGCATTGTCCAAACACCTTGGCCCAACGGTATCGCCTTTGGCGGATTTTTATGCGATTTTAATACAATGCTGTTATAATAGAACGGTCTTTATTTACGTAGCGATATTCTATTGTTAAGTTATGACCGTTACTCGTCAAATACTTATGTACTGTCTTATGTACTTTCTTTGTAAGTAATATACGTCGCATTCATTTGTTTTGGTTATTTACTTGTAATCTATGTACATCTACATTACGTGGAGTGTAATTGGCCATCTTAGGCCCAAAGCCAACCTCACCTGGTCAACACGTGGTATATTCTGCTGATTAACGGACGAGGCAATGGCGAAACTTAGTTCCCGTTGCGGGCTGTGGGGGTCAGACTAGGTGGTTTTACTAGATGGTAGGTCCCTCGTATGCGAGGCTGTCTGGGTTAGTACCTCCTCTTTTTCTATTTCTGCCGTCGAGCAGCAATGTGTAAGCACTGTTGTATTCCAGTTTGAAGGACATCAAAGCCAGTGAAATTACTAGTCATTATGAGAGTTAACATCTTATATCTCGGGGTGACGAGCGCTGTCCAGTGCCATGCTGTATTTCACAATTTGAAGTTCATATTTGTGTTACTTCTGTTTATGGGCAAGCGTGACGCTTACCATGACGGTGACCTGCTCTCGTCTAGATACTAATAAAAAACCGCTGCTGGATATGGATCTCCTCCACTAATGTGCAGAGTTAGGACTTAGTCTACCACGCTGACCTAATGTCATTTAGTACATACATACGCACTCACGCCCGTAATCCCCGGAGGGGTAGGTAGCGGTGTAACCAGTTCACCCACATTTCGCCAGCGTATCTCTGTCCCATGTGTTAGGTTAGGTTAGCGATAGGGAAGGTGCGGCCCTATCGCCATACTGACTCCGGGCTGATACCGAGATTTTTCGTAATAGAAAAACCCGACCAGGGGATCGAACCCGAGACCTCAGCGTCAGCCCCTGTTGTAACGCGTATGCATTACAACTGCGCCACCGAGGCAGTCATTTAGTGCTTGACAGAATTCAAATACCTTCGAAATTCTTAAGAAGCAACAGGGTATTCACGATCCTTTTTCCTCACTGAGAAAGCGAGCGTTAATTGACAATGAAAACACTGGAATACACACATAACTTTGTAAGCATTAAGCTTACAAATCCAATTACCTTAGAAAACTTACAATTCTATAAATCCTTATGTAAATGAATGATCTCTCTATTCTAAAAAAAGTAACTGGCGCCGCCGCCGCTGCCAAAAGCTTGTCACGCTATCTCCTCCGAAACCGCTGGGGATATGGGGTCGAGACCGATACCAATAGATGCAGAATAACGTGGGGAAGAAAGTAAGATATGTCTCATATCCGTCGGACTTTAAGTTTTTTTTTATTATATGTTTTGTGGAAAAACATGGGCAACGCCCCTAGTTTGTAAAATAATTGTTATTGTATTACGGAAACTGCTATTTTGAAATAAATGTTATAATACATACATCCCATGAAAATATATTTTCGAGGTAAAATATATGACATATGTAGTTATGATATAAATTTGAATAATATTAACATTAATTATTATATATACATGTAAATTACATAGTGATATTGGGGTTTTCTATTATGAAATTTAAACCGAAGCTTGGAATTATGCGCGCAATGGCTATAGGCTCGCCTCCTATCACATCATGGGACGAAAATAAACTCAACAAAATGTGGGTGTACTGGTTACACCTCTGCCTATTACAGGCGTGAATGCATATGTATATATTTTTTATAGCATAGGGCGGTAAACAAGCAAGTGGGTCACCTGATGGTAAGTGATCTCCACCGCCCATTTACACCCACTTTACCAGAAAAATTATAGGTGCGTTGCCGATTTTAAAGGAAAGGGGTAATTCAAGGGTTGGGAAGGGAAGGGGATTTGTATCTCCGAATATCTCAATAACCGTACGAAACGCAGCAACAAGCCGCTAATTTACGTCTTATACTTATAATTTTACTTATAATTTAATTTACGCTTATTTTTCTATAAGACAAATCTCAGTAACAATCCGAACGCGCCGGCCCATAAATGACAAATTTTATAACAATTGCAACTATATGCAATTCAAGGCAGCCGTTAAATATAAAATCTGTTAAACGTCTATAAATAGTAAACACGCTATCACAAATCACCTTTAAGCGAAAGGTTATCGCGATATCAAAAAATTACAACCGTTGATGCGCCGTTCTCGTTTTAATTGTCCATTCATTGGGCAGGGTCTCTCTGACCCGTCCATCTCAGGTAGCCAACCCGTGCTGACCCGACAGAGGGTCACAACAACCCTTTACGCCAGTTTAAACACCCCGAAATCGGTGCAGCGTGAGCGATGGGGTCATTTTACGCCACGGATGACCCAACTGACCCCACCTTTACAAAACCACCCTTTTCTTACAAGGTATTATTTGTAATCCCTTTCGCGAATCTATTTTATTGTTCATCCATTCATATATCGGACGTATGTCTATCGGTGAAAATTTGCGTTCGTGAGAACGTTCTAGTTTCTTTGCAAAACTGTAACGTTCGTAGGGACTTAGTATAACCTCTTTATGGGAACGAATTTGCCCGTTGTTTAGTTGACAAAGAGTGGTCTCTTTTTAATGATTGCTTTGTTAATTTCTATGATGGTTTTGTTGGGTCATTTTGACCGTTGGGCAACGGATTTGCCGATAGTATTTAAGTGGGTCGCGCAAACGGTTAAGTTCAGAACTGAATGTGTGATGCATGTTGGATGTCACTCAATATGCCTGATGGGTCGTCAAACAAAAACCTATATTGATAAATTTTATTCAATAGCAAATACTTTCGCACTTATATTTTTAAACGGAATAACATGTTTTATTCGATACGCTGATTCATCTGAAGGGAATTTAAACATTTTAAAGTATATTTTTTTTAATGGGCTAGGTCGGCCAATCAAAAGTCGTGTTTGAGATTAAACTATACATGTTCCAAGTAACTCATAGGTTGCTCGGAATTGGAATTTGTGCCGGTTTATTACGTTTGCCCTCTATCACATCATGGAACGGAAATAAGCAGCGAACAGTTGGTGATCTCGTTACACCTCTGCCTATTTAAAATAGCAGCACTACGGTATTAAAAATAGCTGACACCATAACAAAATGATTACGTATTTTACACGACATGGATTTATATACATGGTTATTTAAGAGTCTAAAATAGTTAAGGCCCCGATCCAGTAGTCACTCGATATGATCTAGGTCGGAAGGCCGGTGAGTCTGGAATAACTATCTCTCCCCTGGGCTGGAAAAGAAGCCATTAGGTGGATCTCCGCAAAAAAGAAAGTACCTCGGTCTCGCAGTTACGAGCACACGAACTTAGATGTATGAATTTCGTGTCTGTATAGGAGCATAAAAAACGAAAGCGACTAAATATAAAATTATTCCGTAATGCTGGCTTCAAATCATCAAGAAAAAGTTTATAGGTAACAATAACCCGTTTTTACAAGTGGCGGGTCATCAGATCCCCGGAAGCGGAGGAAGTGATGAAGGCTTGGGGTCTGAGGGAGCGCGGTGTGTGCGCGGGAGGCGGGGTGCGGGAGACACGGCACAGTTGGCTCGTGCGCGGGCGCAGGTGCTACTTATACCCACGATTCATCAACATTTGGTTCATATAATTAAATATATACGGGCGAAAGAAAACTTTCTAGCACGTAATTTTTGGTGAAGTGTAATTCAGAATATTGTATGCTTCATCTCTTTTAGGAATCTAAATAAAATATTTTAATTTTTGTCAAAACAACTCATTTTTGTCTTGTTATTTTAGTAATTTTATAACACTTTAAACAACTATAATAGGTACTTCTAATCAACCTCAAATCTTATTTTTTTTAATAATAAGAATACACTTTAATACTAGGTAATTAGTATAATACTAATTCAAAAGTTGTATAGATGAAGCCGACACATCAGCGCTGCTTATAAATGGTTGATATTTACACCATCAAAAACGAATAATAAGTAGTTTTGGGATGCCGAAATTCCCAGAAAAGGCTATAATCAGAAGCAATAAAATGTTTTTGATCCCTCCAGCTTCCTCTTAACAGTCTTAACCGACCACTGCTGCCGACGCACTGGCCAACCTTACTTGATACTTTAAGATATTTGAAATTCAATAGCAATATCTAATCGGCAAAGGTGATGAAATGATTTTTTATCATGAGAAATTCTTCATACAAGAATTTCAAAAGTATGTGATACCAAACCACATTAGACAAGTGGGGCAGAATGAGGCCTATATATATACCTACCTGTCATTAGAAGAATAGGCCCGTGACTTGTAGAACAGTATACAATACAGGGCTACTATAATTATGAGTATTGACTAGAACGGAAACCTGAATCTATGTGACAGCCTCCGTGGCGCAATGGGCGAGTAGCAGGCTGCGAAGCGAGAGGCCGTGGGTTCGACTCACATAAATCTTTGCCTCGGGTCTGGTTATTGTGGGACCGCAATTCCCTCGTAGTTCCTGGTACCCACTATACAGGTTAACCTAGTGTCTGGTCAGGACTATGGGTATGACTGTTGCGTATATTTATTTATTCTAAGTTAAATAAAATGTTTTTAGTAAACCATTACTTATAAAAAAAAAAAAACATTTGACTGAAAATATTTCGAAGCACATTAATAATATATGTACTTAAATGTAATGTTTAGTTGCAGTATATTGACTACTAAGTGAATAATTCTCAATCGAAACTATTCTCAATTATGTAATTATAACAAACAACTACAAGTTTCAATAATAGAGGTGTTGTAAAAAGCCTGCGAAATTAAATAAGAAACAAATATCAATATTCAATTTAATAATTTTCTTATATTATAAAAATAATCATAAAAATTATATTATAGTACAGTACTCTTTATTATATTTTTATTTTTCTTTATATTATAGTTATTATTAAAATTATTGAAAGTATAAAATATGAAGTATCAAAACGCATAGGTCGTGATATCTACAGGTGCTGGGCGCAGCGTGTGCGCACCCCTATCTCCCACGCGGCACTTCCTTTGTCTGCGAGAGCTGACTCAGTTAAGCACGTTCATTTTTATTTTATAATTTTACAAGAAATGCTTTTGTTTTATAATCATTAAAGGGTGCCTTTTTATTGCTTGCAAAAACTTTTATTTTATTTTTAATCTGGAATTGACTTTACTCGTCATGTACTTAATATTGAATTGACACATAAGCTCACGTCTTTAGAGGTGCAATTAGTCGTGCATCCAGGTTTCCTCCAGCTTATTTCCGACCCATGATGTGAGGCAATTCATATGAGATTTTTCGAATCGAAAACTCAAACACAACTTGTGTGGAACCTCACGGTTTATAGTTGTAAAACGACCAATGAGAAGATATTGAATTGAATCATAATTTTAGTGATAAATTATTAGTAATATGTCATTTTTGCTTCGGTGTCGTTACTTGTTATGCTAATAATGTCTTTATATACGCCTTTAAAATAATTAATTAATTCTCTGACTATTTTTGATCATTGTAGGTACTTTTCTACCTATTATATATATAAATTACTAAAATAAGGATGCATTTATCAAAAACTGAACGAGATCAGCTATTAGACCAAGCATCTTTCGCCAAATTATTAATTAATATTATAAATATAACTTCTTCACTAGCCTAAGCTTAATACTTGGTTTACTAAGAACCATTCCAATTAAATGTCGGCGCCATGTGGGGAAGACACCCTTTCATCGACATACTTTCTACACGTTACGAACCGTTACTTTATAAAGCAATTATTGTTTCTATTTTTATAAGCATCTTAAGACTTGAAGTCTTTAAATCTACAAAATCTCTGAATCTACAAAGTCAAAATAATATCACTACATAAGGCCCTGAGTTGTTAGAATTAATAAAAATAAAATAAAAAGCAATTGACTGAATTTGTTTTCATGGACAGTCCTGTGTGTGCAGATTGTTCGACTTTGGACTAAAACTGGACTACACCAAAAATTACTTAATTTAATTTGGTTTTACTTTCAGTGACAACAGAGTTGATATTAATATAATTTACGGATTTCCGCTGATTATATTATGTTTTACTACTGATCTTTCATTTTCTTTGTTAAATATTAATTTTATATTAATATTAATTTTAAGTAAGACTGCCTCGGTGGCGCAGTTGTAATGCGTACGCGTTCGGGTTTTATCCCCGCGTCGGATAAAAGTGATATTAGATTTTCTATAACAAATTGCTCAGTATCAGCCCGGAGTCTGTAATTGTGCCCGGTATGGCGATAGGCCCCTATCACATCATAGGACGGAGATACATTCGTTGAAATGTGGGTGTATTGGTTACACCTCTGCCTACCCCTCCGGGGATTACAGGCGTTAGTGCGTATGTATGTATATTTTTTATCAATCAATACGTTTCCAAAAAACAAGTTACCGTACTCGATAGGGTGTCTGCGAGGAGCACGCGCTAAGCAGATAGGTGCCCAGGTGTCATTGATCCATTGCGTAATAACCTACAACTGCCCGCTAATTGGGTGTTTTACCCTATATATTCACAATTTGGTTTTGTTATGGCCTGATCGAAATAAAATAATAAGTTAACATAACATAAGCTCACGCCTTTATCCCCGAAGTGGTAGGCAGAGGTGTCACTTGTGTATCCACGCCGAGCTTATTTCCGTCCACTGATAGCAGGTGAGCCTATCGCCATATTGGGCACAAATTCAAACTAATCGTTGTTTTTAGAACCGGATAATAATATTATCATTCTCATTCTTAAGTATTTTAGCATTAGACCAATGAGGCGTTATAAAAAAATAACAGTAAAAAAAATCTACGCTATTACCGTTTAATGGTCAGTGATTGATACCACCGACTTAAAATTTTGTTTTTTTTATTGCAAGATTTTTATTTTACTACTTTTTGAGAGAAATATAAATAATAAATAAATTGTCAAAATCGGTGCATAATTGTCCAAATTTGAGTCTTCGATCGCCTTACAAACTCTATTGAATATAGACAGAACCATTCAAATCGGTCCACATTTGGCGGAGTTATGCACTTAAATAAACAGTATATTATAGACACGAATTGAGAACTTCTTTGTTTTTTCCGTTTTTCTTTGGTAAATAATTTCGATATAAATTCCAATAATCTCAACAAAGGTGTTATATTTCGCTAGCTAGCTAGAGGAGGTCATCGCACCGTCCAGATGTTTGCACATCTGCCCTCCGACGCGCTCTGGCAACTCTAACGTCTTTTCCATGTCTTAGGGTGCTTTCATGGCACCTACGACATTTTACCGCGAAATTACTAACGTATTTTATCCAACAGTAAAATAAAAATATGCCATCTGGCTCCGATGGTCTTTTATTGTAAGGAAATGTTGGAAGTTACGTTTTTAAGCAGCGATAGCTCAGTGGGGAGTGGTACGGACTGTCGAGATGAAAGTCGCAGGTTCGAAACCAGACCCAAGAGCACACACCTATATTCTAAGCTATGTGTGTATTAATTGTTAATTATCGCTTGCGTTAACGCTGAAGGAAACATCGTGGGGAAATCTGCATACTTGAGAAGTTCTTGATAAGAATTTCGAAGGTATGTGAAGTCTGCCAATCCGCATTAGGCCAGCGTGGTGGACTAAGTCCTGACACCTCTCATTTAGTAGAGGATACCCGGGCCCCGCAGTGGGACATGTATAATATAGGGCTAGTAAAAAAAAAACGAGCAGGTCGCTTGCCTGATGGTAAGCGCCGCGTCTGCCCATAAACAGAAGCAACACCACACATACATTTGATTTACAACCTACTGCATGACACTGGTCTGCGCCACTTCACCCCAAACATAAGATGTTAAGTCTCATAATACCCAGTAGTTTCACTGGCTTCAGTGTCCTTCAAATCGAAATATAACAGTGCTTACACACCTGCTGCTCGTCGGAGAAAATAGACAAAGAGGTCATACAGCGTACCTTATCAGATGACCTCTCGGATATGAGGGACCTCCTAGTATTAACTATTGGTTTATATCATCGGTACTCTTTCTCACTCTTAGGCACGGACCTTTTCGACTAATGAGAGAGGTTAGGTCTTAGTCCACGACGCTGGCCTTATGCGGTATATAATCTAACTCAGTGGGGTGTAATCAACACTGAGAACACCCCACTGAGTTTTTTTTTTTTTTTTTGTGGGACCCCCCCCGGCTGCTCCCTCTGATACTTTTAATTCAGAGTATGTCTACCTGAAGAATTCACAGACCTTTATTTTAAAAACTCATCAATATAAAAAAAGTGGATTTTACAACATTTTGTATGCCTGAAAAAAAAAAAAACTAAGTACATACATAAGACATTCTTTTAAAACTGAGTTTTATCTGATTTATTTAAAATGTACATATATGTGATCTTAGTAATAACGTGTCTTCCTCACGAAACCAGCTTGTCCGTGGCAACTAGAAACATATAATCTTATATTACACACTGTAGTTGCCCTTTTCTATTTATTTCCTTTTATTACGCTACACGTTATATCTTTACAAAATTTTAAAAACTTAGATCTAATAACATTATCTTCCAGCATACCGCTCAGGTTTTCTTTCTTAACAATTTGGTCAACCTCTATTTCAAGGTTTGTTCGTTTATACAGATATATTGGGCATTCAGTCAACACGTGAACCACGTCTTCTGTGACTGCTGGGTCACAGATACATGAGGGGCTCTCCTTGCACTTGAAGCGATTCAAATACTCGGAGAATCCCCCATGGCCCGTGAAGACTGCGTGAGGACCGGGTCCACCGGCATCTTATTGATCACTTTATGGGCTACCCTAGCATCAGGGAAAAACAGCTTCGTTACCGATGGTGTTTCTCCAGCCCTGTATCGCTCATTCCATTCGTCAATCGACTCCTGACGGATCTGTCGCTTGACGAACGAAATGGGACATCGGTCGTAATCGGGCCTCCTTTTTAGGGTGGTAGCTGCCGCCTTCGCGAGCTCGTCCGCACGCTCGTTCCCTGCCAACCCCACGTGCGCCTTAACCCAAAAGAGGTTAATGGTTTTTCCGCGCTCTTTGGTCTCATTCAACATTTTTGAAATGCTATGGGGTGGAGGGAGTTACCGCGCGCGACCGTCTCGAGAGCGGCCCGTGAATCGCAGAAGATGCTGTATTGGTGGTATTTTTCCTTGGAGGCTATTTGCACGGCCTTGCGCAGGGCCAGCAGCTCCGCCTGGTAAACGGTGCAGAACGATTCCAGCTTAATTTTGGTGGCTTTCGTCTCGGCGTCGCCGTCCCAAAGGGATACCGACGCTCCGACTTGGCCACCAATTTTTCTGCCATCGGTGAATACCTTGCGGGTATTTGCAGCCTCTAGGTCAAGTTCTGCGTCGTTGACCACGCATTTAAACTGCAAAGCTCTGCGCCTGGCTGGATGTTCCAAGTTGGCAAAAGGCACAGGACATTCCACGTCCCGGTCGCCCACTATGTGCCGAGTGTGTCCCTTTTTCACTTCGTATAGAAGCGCCGCTTCTCGGACACGAAGGTCGAAACGGTCCTGTAGCCTTTTACCATCTTTTGTGCAAAGCCTCGTTGAACCACTGCAAGTTTTTTACGTATGCCTATCTTGTTACTTGCAGGCGCCCAGGCACTGGCTGCGTATAATATTGTTGGTTCAACAATTGCGGTGTAGAGTATTTTTACCACGTCAGGTCCCAGCCCCCACTGCACCTTTGCAGCAGTTGCCAGTCGTCTGTGGAAGGTTATGGCCTTCCTACAGACTTCGGAGACGTGCGTGTTGAACGTTAGCTTCTCGTCCACAATCAAACCCAATATCTTTATTTCCTTTGACAAGCCAATGTCTACACCCCCCATCCGCAAGATTGGTGAGTCATATTTAAGTCGTCGTGTTACGACCATAGCCTTCGTCTTCTTAGAAGCGAATTTCAGCTTATTTTTGACTCCCTAATCCTGCACATAGGCCAGTGCTTCGTTGGCCTGTCTCTGTATCTTGAGTGTTTCATCCCCGTGAAACACTAAAACGACATCATCGGCGAAAGCTTGGCAGTAATCGCCCCGGCTGGCTAATCCCTTGAGCAATGGGTCGAGGAGCAGGTTCCACATGATTGGCCCACCAATGGATCCCTGAACGCATCCCTTGGTGGTCCCCCTCGCGTGCTCTACCCCGGCGTAGCGAACCTTTACTTTTCGGCTCTCAAAGTAGCTATTTACTATACGTCTCAGATTTTTCGGACATCCTTCCTCAGACAGTCTGACCTTGATCGCTGGCCACCAAGCACTGTCGAAGGCTCCCTCTATATCCAGTGAGACTATGGTGATGATTTTCTTCTCACTTAATTTACTCCTGATGTACTGGAGTAGGGTATAGAGGGAGTCTTCCGTGCCTTTTTGGGGCATAAAGCCGTACTGTCGAGTACTCATCCTAGGTAGTAAATGCCACTTTACTCTTCCCACCACTATTTTCTCCAGAATCTTCCCCATCACGGGCAAAAGTCCTATCGGTCTATACGACTTTACGTCTGTGTAGTCCTCCTTTCCGGGTTTCCGGAGTACTACGACCGTGGCCTCCTTCCAGATGGTCGGGAAGTGGCCTAATTCGAGGCACTTGTTAGCCAGTGACAGGTACAACTCTGGGTTTTTTTCGGATTGCCTGTTTGCAGATGTTTGGGGTTGAAGCTGTCTGAAGCTGCAAGGATTTCATCCATTGTAAATGGCGGGTCCTGATGGTCATTATCCGTACCGTCATTTATGCTATCAGCTTCAGCCCGTATACGCTGATGTTCTGCGTTATCATCTTCCATCCGGTCGTCCGGATAGAAGAAATTGAAGTGTCTGTTTGTAATATTAAAATAACCGCTTTTTTCTACATGCTTATGAATACGGTATATACCAAAATAACATTTTTTTATTTCAATTTTTGTCTGACTGTATGTTTGTTCCGGCTAATCTCTGGAACGGCTTTCACTGGCAGATAGCTGATGTAATAAGGAGTAACTTAGGTGCTTTTTATTATCACCATAGGGTCAGGCAGAGAATAGAAAAACCCAATATTCCTGTTAGTGATTACTCAGTCGCATACGCATTAGAACTACGCTACCGAGGCAGTCAAATTTATATTTAGCTAATTGTATTTTCCTCTATTAAATGTGCTTATCGCCAATTCATTTATAGCAAACGCCGGAAATCGAGCAAGTGAGTCACTTGATGGTAAGTAAACTTCGCCGCCCATGAACACCCATAAAACCAGAAGAATTGAACCCAGGACCTCACGGTTCTCAGCCTAGTACGCTGCTACTATACGAATGACGCGATTTTTGGAACCCAATGTCACTTAAATTCCTATTTAGCTTATGTTACGCTTTGACGACGACAAAAATAATTTAGTTAAATTACAATTATCTATGCTTTAAAAAATAAACCGAGACAAATAAATGTAGCAGGAACAAGAGAGGTCGCTCCCCACGTCCACGATGTCCGGTCGGAAAGTAATCTGAGAATCCGGGAAGCCGTACAGGAAGACCGCTTCCACTGTACTTACACATTTTTTATATGACATGACAAATCTGACTGCCTCGGTGGCGCAGTTGTAATACGTACGCGTAACGATTGAGGCCAACGCTTGAGGTCTCGGGTTCGATCCCCGGGTCGGGTAAAGTGGTATTGGGTTTTTCTATTACGAAACGCTCAGTATCAGCCCGGAGCCTGGAATTTGTGCCCGGTACGGCGATAGGCTCGCCCCCTATCACATCGTGGGACGGATATACGCTCGGCGAAATGTAGGTGTACTGGTTACACTTCTGCCTATCCCTTCGGGGATTACAGGTGTGAGTCCGTATGCACATGACAAATCTCATTTGGTTTTAGTGATTTCTTAGGTTTACGCGAATATTACACATTGAAATAAAACTAGTTTATATATAATAAATACGGATTTTATCGCGGTTTTCTCCCGTGACCACGAAGGCTGAAAAGCTTTCTAAACGTCGGGACTAAAATAAAAATTAAACCGTCCGTATAAACTACTTTTATCTCATTTGGTTTTGTTCATATTTTCTGGCATCTTTTTACTAACTGAAATAAAACTATTTTATACGGATATTATCGCGGTTAAATTTTATTATTTAAAATAAAAATCATGTTAATCCGTTGCTCAGTTGCTGTGTGAAAAAATGACAAACCAACAAAGCCATTTACACATTAATATTAACGGACGAGGCAATGGCGAAACTTGGTTCCCGTTGCGGGTTGGGGGGTCAGACGGTGGGTCACCCAACATAATACCAAATCCACCATGATGGGAATACGGACCCTGGCATTAAGCCGGGATAACGCCAGAAAGAAGCTTGAATGACGAGCAGGTCGCTCGCCTGCCCATAAACAGAAGCAACACTACACCAAACTTTGCATTAGGCAGAAAGAAAGAAAGGCACTAGTTTTTGCTCACGGTTCTACCGCGTGACTTTTTCTCGCTCTGAGATATAAAGTATTATATGTCTTAATCCAGGTCTATCTGTGTGTCAAACTTCATCCAAATTCGTTCAGCCAATAAGGCGTGATTGATACCAACATCCAAATTCACAAAACACGAATATCCATTATATAAAATAGAGGTAACACGCGCACCTTTGTTCTTAGAAAATAAAAATCATTATACTCTTTTATTATACATAATTATACAAAATGCCAATCCAATCACAAAATCTTCTAATAAGACGATTTACTAACGGAACTCTTTAATTCAATCTTTTTTAAATTATTCAAAAAGGCTAACACAATGTGACCTACACATTAAAATAAATGTAACTTGAGGAAAGGTCGGGATAAAATGGATTGATCCTAAACATATTGTAGCTTTATATTTGCATGATTTTGTTTCTAATATCCGGTCCCTTTAGTATGAATATTTATAAATTATTAAAATAAGTAAAGGAATAAACATAGTTATTTAAAATTAGTTTTTGTATCCTATCGGATCGGCTGATGTTATTTCTGATATTACTAGGTTTAACTCGCAGCTCCATCCGAACAGTCTTAATAAAAAGTAGCCTATAAGCTATATAAATATAATATATAAAAAAGTCTCCAGGGTTCCACCTATCTCTATACCAAAATTCATCAAAATCGTCTTAGCGATTAAGCGTGAAAGCGTTACAAACAAACTCACTTTCACTGAATGACTTGATGAATGAATTTCAATGAATTGCCTGAATGACGAGACGAGCAAGTCGTTCGCCTTCGTTTTTCGTAAACGGGCTACGCCTGCATAAAACTCCACTTTGCCCGACTTTGAGCATGTAGTGTACACCACTCACAACTTTCATTTACAATGTATGGCATTGCACCGCTCTTGTCACCCCAAGTAACATATTAAGTCTCATAATGCCCAGCAATTTCATTGGCTTCAACGTCCTTTAAACCCTCCTTCAGTGTATAAGGCAAGCGACAACTTATGTCTCGGGGTGACGAGCGCAGTCCAGTGCCATGCAGTGCTTTGTAATTCAAAGTTATGTGCGGCGTTGCTTCTGTTTATAGACAGGTGTGGCGCTACCATCAGGCGAGCGACTGGCTCGTCTTGTCATTAAAGCTAATAAAAAAAAAATGACAAGATCATTCAGCCGAATAAAAAATCCTGAGATTAGAACTATCAAACTTGATAAAGATCTGGGGACTTAGCATATCGTAGCTTAGCTAAAACTGCGCAAATTAAATTGGCTTAGTTTTCAGGAGAGACATAAAACTGAATATTTTTTATGAACATGTATGATGTAACCAATGAATTGCGTGGTGACAGAACTCTCGGAATATCATGCTTTGTATGGTTAAAATTTTTGTGTATTTTTATTGGATACGCGGCAAAAACAATTTATCCAATGACAATATCACATGACCAATTTTCGAGTTAAGCGGTGTTGTTAGCTAAGCGACGATATGCAACACGACATGATTTTGTCATCCTCTATCGACGTCCCAAACAAGTTTTGGCAGATCCCAACGACTCCATCACAGCCGCTATCGAAGCAGCACTTTCCTTGCCCAATCCGAATCGCGACTGATACGCGACCCCGACATAGGACCGCTACCACAACTGGCCCTCGGCATAATGAAGTGCAGAGGCGGCCCTAAACTATACTCCCCAGCGATTGCTCAAGCTGAGGTCTGAGTCTTCTAAAAGGTGCCTCTGTGCTTAATCGCTACTAAATACATTATACATATTTCTGGCTAGAGCGCCATAAGCGCCGGCTTTATTTTCAGGTGAAGCTGTAAAAGCAATATAGGCTAACAGCACAAATCCATTCGGAAAAAAAAAGATTGTCGACTCCTTTTGTCGTTTATCTGGTATTCTCTATGTCTATCGACGCCAAGATGGATGTATAGAACAGTCGACTCGTTATGTCAAAAGTAACTACTATTTTCTCTACTTTATCTCTAATAAAGTAGAGAAAATACTACTTTTAACCTCGCTGTTGACGACCCCATACCATGAATTTTATCGAATAACACTTTTCCTCGAGATATTAGTTATCTCCCTCGCGCGCTAGATTTGTCGTGTTGCATATTCTAAGCTACACGACATATCTATATTGTGTGGACGTTAGCAACCAAAGTTTAATTATTATTGGAATATTACGTCAACGTGGTGTACCACAAATTATCTAACCCAATTACGGCGGTTTTCCTGTAAAATTCTACCTACATATACTAATTAGGAATTTAGTGTTATCTCTACATATAACATATACTATTCGGGAATTAATTTAAATATAGACAGTTACTAATGTAACATTTTATAGTGCAGTTGAACTACGCGTGATGGCGCGAGTCAAAAACTCGAGACACGGATGAGGCGCAACCTAAGTACTGCTTCTTCCACCTACCCTTATCCCACTCGTAGTGGGATCGGCGAAACATGCTTTTAACACATGTTACAGGAAGATTTGGCAACGTTTTACGACCAGCCTTTTGCCTGACATCAACCCCTCTGGGGAGTAAACACCCAGATCCGAAACAAATATTTGTGGATCCATGGATATGGATGGTTTGACAAGTGCAGTGTAGTTGAATTCCCGGTGGCGCGGGTGAATACCCGAATATGTTGGTAGTATGTACGTTCGTAATATGTTCGTCCTGGTTCGTAGGTCGACTCGCGTCACGCGTCGGGTAAATGCACCATTAGACGCCTGATAACAGACAGGATAAGTGCGTATTTCTCTAGTTATTTTAATAATTCAAATAAACTAATATTGAAGGAAGAAGGTGATTCCCCACCCGGGGGAGATGCGATTGCGGAGATTTCACATTTGACAGTCCTTGCTTCAGGAGTAGAGGCAGCGGCTGGCCAATTCCTCGGCCGGCGCAAGCACTGTTGAAGCTGTCGGCCCTTCCGGCTGGTGCAGGTCCTCTCGGGGCACGGTTGCTTCGGGAGGTACCTATGCCGCATAGCCGGAAGAGAGCCGGCACACCAGTGTCACAGCAGCTGCGACGAAGACACCGCGGCGCACACCCTGACCGCCTTCTGCGAAACAGTCATCAGCGAGCGGGAAATCACATCCCAGCTCGCTATCCGCCGCCGAAGGGTCACGCGCAGGAGGATGCTGACAGAGGCCTGGGCGGCGGACACGTGGAAGTCCGTCGTCCAACAGTAAAGGCCTCGAGGTGACGCGCGCGGCGTTCCCGCGCGAACCCCTCGAGCGGAGCAAATAGGTGGATAGATAACTCCCCATCACCCACCGACCGGAGAGGCCCTTTACAAGGGCCGGCGCCGTCGGGGCCGCGGAAGAGTACAATAGCGTCCCCGCAGCCCCGACCGAACAAGCGCACCCGGAGCGCACCGTTGGGTTTTAGTCCGTGGGAGTCGGACATAACCGCCCCGACTGACCACGCGGTGGGGTGGTACCCATAAAGGATTTTCTAACGCAAAAAAAAAGGAAGAAGGTGATATTATTCAAAGTGAAAATCAGCGCTGTGGTATGACACGCGCCATAGCACAGCAGTACATACACTGAGTGGTCACCTACCTATGACAGTTGCGACACGAAATCGCAGTTTTTTTATGTTAATTGTAGATTTTATAATTGTATATAGACAGCCTCTTTGGCGCAGTGGGCGAGTAGTGGATTCGATTCTCGCACTGAGACAAATGTTTGGTGATCATTTATGGCATTAATTAACAATATGAATGGGCCCGTGACCACTGTCTCACAGAAAACCGACGTAAAGTAGTGGCTAGCTTCTGCGTTTCATACGGTGAGTGAGATACCTGGAGGCCCAAATCCAGGTCCCCTACCCCATCTCTTAATTATTCTGGTATTGTGGACGTACATGGGCGGTGGAGAACACTTACTATAAGGTGACCCACTTGCACGTTTGCCGGGCTATGTTGTAAAAAAACTGTCGCACACAACAAGAGAGTCCAGCTCCCTAAGTGTGAATATATTTTTCTTGGACAAAAAGTACCCTAAGTACTACCTAAGGATAGAACCTATCTTCTTACCTAATTTCATTAAAATCCGTTCAGCCGTTTAGTCGTGAAACGTAACAGACAGACAGTTACTTTCGCATTTATAATAAGTACTAGCTTTTGCTCGCAGCTCCGCCCGTATAAATTGCCTTTTGAGGATAAAAAGTAGCCTATTCCCTAATCCAGGTCCTGGTCTACGTGTGTATCAAATTTCACCCAAAACCGTTCAGCAGTTACGTCGTGATTGACTAACAAAAATACAAATTCACAAACTCACAAACATCTAAACTTTCACATTTATATTAGTAGTAGGATGGATATATTAACTATGGACAATATGTATAACTAGAAGTTACCCGCGGCTCCGCCCACGAAAATGTCTTACACTGGGATTAAAGTTATATTGTCTATATTCTAAACCATATCTTGGTCTACCTGTACGCTACATTTTATCCAAATCCATTCAGCAGTTAAGGCGTAATTGATCTACAAACATCCAAACTTTCCCGTTTCGCGAGTGTAATTTTACAAAATGTGATGCACATGTTTCATTATTTTAAATAAGCAATATTTGTGTTCAATTTCAGCCTTATTCCGTTCAATAAAAAAGTTTCAGACAAAGTTCAACCCCCCTTTTAGGCCCTTAAAATGTAAATTCAATCAATTCAAGAAAATTCTTTCTTAGCAAGTCAAAGACTTTAATGTATACTACTAGACAAGCTGCGCGGTACATAGAAATTGTACCACTAAGTTGCGGTTAATTGACCGCAACTCAATATCACCATCTCGCTTACTCTCAACTAGAACCCCTATCGCGCTCCCTGTTTGTGAGCTGTCAAACTCCCGCGTTATGTGACACAATTTTACTTCTAAACAGCCCGTATAGTAGTATACATTAAAGTGTTTGTAGCAAGTCCTTACTTTACACAAACTATCATCTGACCAAATTTCATGATCCTGGCTTTAGTAGTTTTTGAGAAATCGTGATTAATCAGTAAGTGAGTGGTATTTCGCTTTTATATATATAGATACTTGCAAAATACTGCCTCGGTGGCACAATTGTAATGCGTACGCGTTACGATTGAGGTCAACTCTGAGGTCTCGGGTTCGATCCCCGGGTCGGGTAAAGTGGTATCGGGTTTTTCTATTACGATATGCTCAGTATCAGCCCGGAGTCTGGAATTTGTGCCTGGTATGGCGATAGGCTCGCCCCCTATCACATAAGGGACGGAAATACGCTCGGCAAAATGTGGGTGTACTGGTTACACCTACCCCTTCGGGGATTACAGGCGTGAGTGCGTATGTATGTATGTATACTTGCAAAACCGTACAATAATTGAGGTTGCGGGTTTTCTCGCACAGTGGGCAGGTTAAAGATGGTCAGCTCGTGCTCTCTCCACCGAGTGGCAATTTGACGCCATCGCCACCATGCAATCTGACACGGCTCACAACGCTAACCATACGTCTCGTACACCGTTTATCTTGCTTTTTATGGTGTAATTGAGTATTCGGTTCGATTGTTTTCTGAGTTCATCTTATATAGAAAGTTTATTGATTGAAACCAGTAATCCCGTAGTAGTCGAAATTCGACTTCTATATACTTTGTGTTGCTGAACTTATCGCTATACAAAAAATACATACATACATACGTACGCACTCAGGCCTGTAATCCTCGAAGGGATAGTCAGAGGTGTAACCAGTACACCCGCATTTCGCCGAGTGTATCTCCGTCCCATGATGTGATAGGGAGTCAGCCTATCCTAATTCAAAACTCCGTGCTGATACTGAGCATTTCGTTATAGAAAAACCTAATATCACTTTTACCCGGCTATCGAACCCGAGACCTCAGCGTGCGCCTCAGTCGTAACTCGTACGCATTACAACTGCGTATTACTCCTTCCGAGGCAGGCAATAAATAGTATAAATAAATAAATACATTAAAATCCTTTGTGGTAAATTTCCGACTATTTAAATGTCGGCGAAAGCACTCGGAGGCCGAGGGCGCCATTTGCATTGATTATCATTAGAGACATATTAAAACGGCCCGTTCGACATATCACCGGAAACACGATTTCAATCAGTAATCGTTTACAAAAACTGTTTTGGGACATTTGTTATTCAGCTTTTGACAAATGTTATAATATTTTTTGTACAGTAAACGAGCAAGATCATCTGACGGTAAATGATTTCCACCGCTTATGAATACCCACAATACCAGAAGAAACGTGGATTCATGGGTATCCTCCAAAAAAATCACTCACCGTACAAAATGTAACAGCAATCTGCCATTTTACGCAAGTTTTGTGTCAGTGGTACCGCCCCGGTCAAACCGGCGGTCCAGAGAGGTAATTTCAAAATGACTATTTATAGACTCGAAACATTAATCTCCAAAAAGCAAAAGTACCTTTTATTCATTAAGACAGTAGCGAATCAACCAAAATACTACACACATAGACTCACGCCTGATTCCCATAGGGGTAGGCAGAGACAACTGACTTACACTTGCTGCGATCCTTGCACACCGCTTTGGCCTCCTTCACTCTCATTCAACTTTCCATACATGCACGACGGTTTAGGGTACTCCGCAAAATAGTTACGTTCGGAATTCTTGGCAATCTACTCACAATTTCAGTATTGACAACAAAACTTTAATGTATACTACTAGACTGGCTGTTTAGAAGTAAAATTGCGCCACATTACGCGGGAGTTTGACAGCTCAGAAACAGGGAGCGCGATAGGGGTTCTAGTTGAGTGTAAGCGAGATGGTAATATTGAGTTACGGTCAATTGACCGCAACTTAGTGGGACAATTTCTATGCACCGCGCAGCTTGTCTAGTAGTATACATTAAAGTCTTTGATTGACAAGCAGGTAATAAATACTCAAAAACTATGTCCAAACTACGCCATTCTACGTCAAATGGTTAATGGCCAACCTAGTGTCAAAGTTTTAAGGCGACCGTAGGAACAACTGCAAGATCAACTGAAATGCATCTTTTCAAAATTCTACTTGTGAAATAACATCTTCAATACTATTTTAACTCAAACATACCAATCTCCTTCGTTTATCTTCACCCACTACGTGACATTGGCGGAATAGCTACAATCTATGCTTGTCGCCATTCACCAAAAAAGAAGAAGAAGAAGGAACGAGTTTTGGCGGGAATTCTGACAGTGCGGTGTCTCTCTTGTGTTAATTATTTCCTAAACTGGTTTAAAGTTGTGTTTCTGTATAAAAGTGGTGTGGTTTTGTGCAATTATCATTAACGCTGATGAATAGTGTATGAAAACATTGAAATAAGTGGATTTAGGTGATTTTTAACCAAGGGTATCGATCGACCGTGCGTTCGATCCGCTTGAAGAAAGTCGTCTAAGAAGCATCGAACTGAAAGGAATTAACACTAAAACTCCAGCAAGACCTTGAAATCGGTCACACCCCCGTTTCATCGTTCTTAGAAAATGAGAAAAGAATATAACTAATGACTTGGCAGCATGGTCTCTGATGTTAGCCGGTTCCTTAAGGAACAAACAAATAAAAAAAAAGAAGAAGGAACGACTGCTGTCAATTAATGTTCAAATTAATAATATAACAGAATATAGTGCTGCACTCACAACTCGCCAAGCTTTTTTCCGTCCCATGATGTGATAGGATACAAGCATATCGCCATGACTCATGTGATTTTGGCATAGAAAGCTCAAACACAAATTGCGATTGTCCGACCTGGATTTTGAACCCAGTACATCACAGTTTATTATGCTATCAATGTGGTGATTAATAAACCTAAATAATATGACGTTTAACAAAACTTAGAAACCGATTTCAATGTACAGCAATAGCATGTAAATTCCAATACAATAACACAATCGCGACGAGTGTACTGTTGTCCGTTGAGGAGTTTTTTTTTCTCCGCACTCCGTTATCAGAACTTAACCAAATTTATATGGGACCATATCGCAGCTAAACTCTATCGAGTGAATTTTTTTCCTACAAAATCGATCCATAATTTGCGGAGAAATCGATAAACATACAAAAAAAGAGCAATAAATAAATTTAAAAAAAACGCGTCGAATTGAGAACTTCCTTTTTGAAGTCGGTTAAAAAAACCACAGTATTTTTCGTCAATAAATTAATAGTATCTATCACCGAGCTATACAATTAGTGTAGAAAGCTGTGTTTATACGAATGTTAGGTACATTGACATAGCAGGTGAGGCGCGTGCCGCACCTTGCGCCTGCGCATCCACGATCATTGTTTTGTACTTGTGATTTATATGGAATTCCGATTACAGATACTATCTATAGATATACTATACTATAGATTTAAAATAAAACTGTGCTAAGGGAGGTTTGGTTTCTCATCTTGCATTTTTTGATAAAAATGTAATGGATTTTTTTAATGGTGCTGGATGAGACAAAGTCCAGGAGGAGAGGCCCAAACCCCCTCCCCTTCCCAAACCCTTAATTATCCCGTTCCTTGAAGTCGGCAACGCACCCATGATTATTTTGGTATTGTGGTCGTACATGGGCGGTGGCGATCACTCCGATGGATGGAGAGAAACTCCTTTTCAGAGTAATTGGGTAGCTCTCCTTTGGGTAGAGCCACGCTGTAGATAGTTTTGTGTACACCGTGAATGGGCCAGTTTGACCGAGTTGTTACAACTGTCCCACAAAATCGACCTTGCTTGCATATCGTACGATGACTGAGATATTCAATGGCCCAAATTCTCCCTTCCCGTTCAATTAATTCAACGCGTCCATGATTCATCTAGTATTGCAGCCTAGACAAAACTACCTCGGTGGCGTCCTTGTAATGCGTACGCCTTACGATTGTGGCTAACGCTGAGGTCTCGGGTTCGATCCCCGGGTCGGGTAAAGTGGTATTGAGTTTTTCTATTACGAAATGCTCAGTATCAGCCCGGAGTCTGGAATTTGTGCCCGATATGGCGATAGGCTCACCCTCTATCACATCGTGGGCGGAGATACGCTCGGCGAAATGTGGGTGTACTAGTTACACCTCTGCCTACACCATCGGGGATTACGGGCGTGAGTGCGTATGTATGTATGTACAAAACTATCTGCAGCTCTCTTTTTAAAACTATCGTAAATATGAAATCGTTAATACAGTATCATTGGCCAGTGAGTCACATGAGATTATTATAAAAATATTGACTGTATCCATGTGCTCTGAGTTCTGACGTACCTACCTACATACAGAGGTGACGCTGAGTCACAACTCACACAATACGTTGAATCATATATTGTCTAACCTTAGGTCTCAGTACTAGCACAAAGGATAAACCGTGAACTTTAAAACATATGTTATAAATAAATACATCCATTACTAACGATAAAGTTGAAGTTGAGTTTAAGGCCTCCGTGGCGCAGTGGCATAGTCGGCTGTGAAGCGAGAGGCCGCGGGTTCGATTCCCACACCGAGTTAAAATGTGTGTGTGATCCACAAACTTGCCTTACCACCTTTTTACCATGAGTACCAGGTTAGCTATCCAGTCTTGTACAATAATGTATCAGATACCCACCACTAATTAATAGATAATACTAACGCATAAACGTGGCGTCATTGACGCCGTTGCCTTACGTCAAATATTTGGTACTTTTGGAGACGCATAGCGTCGGATATACGAGTATGTCGCACCTCGTGTCAGATTAGATTAGTATTGTGTAGATTGTCTATAGTATGACTTTACAGTTAAACATACCAGTTAAAAAAGTGATATAGACAGTGTATCTCTTTGGATACACAGCTGACCATAAAAAGTCATTGTGGCATATATTATAACAATCATTGAATCACCCCGATCACATGACTAGACTAGTTTCGTATAGAATTCGTTGCTGAGGGAGTTTCTTGCACCGCTTCTACTCCACAGCTGTAACACGTTCCGAAGCGGTAGTAGTATATCTACAATACGATTTAAAAGATCTTGGAAAAGGCTATTTAAATAAAGAATATTTTGACTTTGAATATTACAGCCATATACAAATCGGTAAGTCGGTTACCCATCTGAAGTTTTTCTGTAGTCGTTTAGAACACTTTTCTTTCTTTTCTTCTGCCTGGCATTATCCCGGCTTAATCCTAGGGTCCCTCTTCTCGTAGCATGGATTTGACGGTATTTTGTATTGTATGGAGCTGCCGTCTGACCTCCACAACCCGCAACCCGCAAGTTGCGCCATTGTCTCGTCCGTTAAGAGTACCACGAGCACATGAGATTGGCTTGGGCCTAAGGTAATAGGCCAATTCTTTTAGAGCACTATACATATAATTTATGGCCATACTCCAGCTGCAATCCCTTCTTCGGGTATAAAATGACAAAATATCGCATCATTTTCAAACACCTGATTTGACCGTTTGGTCGGGCGTCATCAAAGTCACTTACAAATTGAGGTTTGTGGGTCAAGACGGCTGTTTTCGGCTAAACAACAGGTGCTAAAAGTACAGGTGTGGGTAACTGTTTGGGTAATATAATTAGGATTTTTGATATGTCATTTCAAACTGGCCATCTTTTATTAATCAGGCGAATTTTTTAAGCTTGGTGATTGAGTCTGATAATTTTTAATGGTAGTCTACAATTGCAACTAAAATGCTCGTCAAAATATCAGGAAACTTATGTCATACAGTATAATAGAATGCATGAATATTACATTCTATTCTGCTTTTTATAAACGACACGAGTAGGTCCCTCGCCTGATGGTAAGCGCAACACCTGCCCATAAACAGAAGCAACACAGAACTATGAATTACAAAGCACTAAACTACGATCTACCCCGAGACATAAGATGTTTAGTCTCATAATGCCTAGTCATTTCACTGGCTCCAATGTCCTTCAAACCGAAACACAGCAATGCTTGCATACTGCTGCTTGGCTACAAAAACAGACGGCCCTTCGCATGTATACGAGTGACCCACATACGCACTCAGGCCTGTAATCCCCGAAAGGGTAGGCAAAATTGTAACCAGTACACCCACATTTCGCCGAGCGTATTTCCGTCCCTTATGTGATAGGGGGCGAGCCTATCGCCATACCGGGCACAAATTCCAGACTCCGGGCCATCAGTATCAACTGAGCATATCGTAATAGAAAAACCCAATACCACTTTACCCGACCCGGGGATCGAACCCGAGACCTCAGCGTTGACCTCAATCGTAACGCTTACGCATTACAACTGCGCCACTGAGGCAGTCAAGAGACCCACCACCTAGATAAATTCTTTACAATTAATAACCATTCTTAACAAGCAGCTTTGGCAAATCGAATAAGCAACCATAAAGCAAATAAAACTAGTTTAAAATATTTATTCGCATGAGGCCGAGTTCAGTGGCCGGAAAATCCCTCAGGCAGGTGATGGCCAGGTGGAGCCCGGTCATCTCACTAGTGTAGGGTCCATGCACCCATGTAGGAGGTAGGTCCTTCACTCCCATAAGTTCTAGAAGCATTGACCTTAAGGGAAGGTTATCTCAGACTGTAAGCATACATCACGCATGTCCAGCCGCGCTGTGCTGCCAATTTAGCGGAACGTATTTATTTTCAATTTTACTGCTTTAAATTTTAATTGTAACATTACTTTTGTTTACCAAAATTATTCAATAACATTAATATGATTAACTTATAGTACATAATAATATGCAATTTAATACGACTACTGTAATTCAAATATGAAACGAAAAAGATTTTCAAATCGGCACTGTTTCGATTCGATGGGTTCGATCGATAAAAGTTAAACAAGGATAAATCTGCCTGCCTCGGTGGCGCAGTTGTAATGCGTACGCGTTACGATTGAGGCCAACACTGAGGTCTCGGGTTCGATTCCCGGGTCGGGTAAAGTGGTATTGGGTTTTTCTATTACGAAATGCTCAGTATCAGCCCGGAGTCTGGAATTTGTGCCCGGTATAGCAACAGGCTCGCCTCCTATCACATAAGTGACGGAGATACGCTCGGCGAAATGTGGGTGTACTGGTTACACCTCTGCCTACCCCTTCGGGGATTACAGGCGTGAGTGCGTATGTATGTAAGGATGAATCTGTGACTTTTTTTTCTCGGCTTTAATAAATAGTAATTTGACTATTTAAAATCGATTTCGCAAGAGACAAAAATAGGATAAGATGGCGTTATGTAATGTACTCTACATTTGGAGAGTCATTTTTTCTTAAAACATATTCAATAGACAATAAGAATCATTTCAATATTTGTAGCATAGTATATTTTGTTTTTTATCAGCTCTGTATATACTGACCCACAGTTAGGAATGGGACTCTTGTACTAGTTAGAAGGGTTAGTTAGATGATAGTCCACCACGATGGCCCAATGCGAATTGGTAGACTTCACCTTCTAAGTTCTTGTGAAGAACTCTTAGATAAGCAGGTTTCCTCAAGATGTTTTCTTCACTGGTGTTACTTTAAAATTTAGATTGTATCCTACTAATATTATAAATGTGACAGTTTGGATGTTTGTGAGTATGTGAAATTGGATGGTTGATAGCCAATCACGCCAACGGCTTAACGGTTTTGGATGAAATTTGGCACACGGGTAGACCATGCTGTGGATGTCAACGCGGGCAGATCCGCGAGGAAAAGCTAGTATATATAAATCCGAGCCTGGTCTGTTTGAAGATCTGTGAAACCTATTTAAGCTGGCCAGGTAAAGGCATTTTAAACATGTATTTAGTCAGCTTGTTGGTAGAATTTTCAAGATCAATATAAATTGCGAAGTGAATCGCTTTTAATAATACTTGACTTGCAAGGCGTCATAGCGACTGCCTCAAATAAGTAACCATCAAGTCCAGTTCTGCACAAATTCAATAAATCCATAAAACCTTTACGTAATAAACAAAACGTGTGGTAAAAAAGAAAGTCTCTGCTCAGCTGTGCGACAGGTTGCCGAGATGATCGTGCGCCGACAGATGCTGGGAACATCTGCCGCCGCGCGTGCCGGCGTACCACACGTTTTGATACTTGCATCTTATTAGAATTTTATGGGAATTTAGATCAATGGGTTCTTTGAATAATAATCAGAGGGGCTAGCACGTATAACTTGCGAGAACGTATTCGTATCGAAATGTCAAAAATTGTTTGAACCTTCATACAAATGTTCTCGATTCGAATACTTATTCGTAAGTTGTTCGTGATGCCCCCCCAGGTTTAAATAGTCAAATACGCATATTTGTGTTGAGTTTTTAAATTCGAAAAACACTTATTAATTGAAATTTGTGTCCGTTAAGGAGATAGACTCACCATCTGTAAACCTATAATCAAACATGAATACGAAAATTGTTACATACCTAAGTTCAAGTCTGTCTCTCCGACTCTACTCTCCGGTAGAGGTACAAACAGTGCCAAGTTTGGTAAGTTTATTTCTGCCCATGACATGATAAGGGGCGAGCCTATCGCGAAACCGGGCACAAATTCTAGACTCCGGGCTGATACTGAGCATTTCGTAATAGAAAACCCCAATATCAATATTTTACCCTCCCGGGGAGCGAACCCGAGACCTCACCTTCAGCCTCGGTCGTAACACGTATTACAACTGCGCCACCGAAGCAGTTGTAGAGAACATGGCGTGACATTGACATTTCCTGTTGGGTCTTTCTAAAATGATACTGTAAAAGGATATTTAACAGGACAATTCGCCGTTACCGAGGTTTATTAATGATGTTAATCTACAATAATAATTTAGAAACTCAACTACATTCAATATACCTTTTCCTTCCTTATGACGTCTAAAAAACTGTGTTATCTGTACATTAAATTCTATGAAGGCAATTATATTAATTATATTTATTTCCAATAGAATATTTGATGATAAAAATAATTTATAATTTTAAAATGAAGGTAACTTTGTACTTGAGTCGTGTAGGTCGTCAGTCGCCATGACCACGAAAGCTGAAAAGTTTTCGAAACGTCGGCGTTGGGACAAAAAAAATTACCGTTATAAAATTCGTATAAATTATTTTTATTTCAATGCGTAATATTCACGTAAACATAAGACGTTATAAGTAATGAATTCAATTAAAATGTAAAAAAAATTGTTTCTTGGAAGTTCTAAAAAACATTTTATCATTATTATATATTAGAAAATAGACATTCTGATCCGTTTAATCCCCTTCCAATTATACCCATATTAATCTATTAGATACACATATCAATTTTATTTACCTAATTAGCCAATATATTTATAAAATAATATCCACATGAGATTCTTTTGAGCGGAAAATTATATTAAAACACTCTATTAGATTAATAAAATTACCAGATAATCCTTATTACAAAATAAAATATTAAAAAAAATATAGGTTCTTCATCGAGGTGATACGAGGCTAGTAGAAGTAAGCCGATAATAAAGCTGATATAATGTATCAAGATGTACAGGTGGTGGTACAAAGCGGTCAGCTGCTCGATCGGCGATCGGCCAACGCGTGCATCTCGCGCCCGTCTGTCTGCGTATAAAAGTATGCGACCAACGTGGTACAGAGTATAAGCGAACACGGGCTTATGGGTTCCCTAATCGAGGTCAGCTTCTGATTTAAAAATACAAGCTATATATATTTTTTCTATTAGCTTGAATGACGAGACGAGCAGGTAGCTCGCCTGATGGTAAACGCCACGCCTGCTCATAAACAGAAGAAACGCCACACAGAACTTTAAATAACAACGCACTGCATGACACTAGACTGCGCTCGTCATCCCGAGACATTAACACACACACAGTAATTTCACTGGCTTCAATGTCCTTCAAACCGGAACACAACAGTGCTTATACACTGCTGTTTGGCGGCAGAAATAGACAAAGCGGTGGTACCAACCCAGCCGGCCTCTCGCATACGAGGGACCTTCCACCTTGTAAATGCCTTTGATGTAAAGTATCAAGATTTAATTGTATAAAGTATCAAGATTTAATTGTGTAAGAATGAATTGTATTAATTGCACCAAGGGCCGGCTTGACCGGGTCGTTACCACTGTCTCACAGAAAACTGATGTAAAGTAGCCGTTGGCTGCTGCGTCTCGTATGATGAGTGAGATATCTGAAGGCCCAACTCCTCCTACCTTCCCAATCACTTAACTATTCCTTACATTTAAGGTCAGCAATGATTATGATTCTTCTGGTATCGTGGGCGTACATGAACGACGGAGATTACTTACCATCATATTGTAGACGAAATTCTCTATAGCGTGGCACTACCACTCACATATTTTAAGAGTTATATAAAAATACGAGCCCTGTATTATATACGTCCCACTGCTTGGCACGGGCCTCCTCTACTGAATGAGAGGGGTTAGGCCTTAGTCCACCACGCTGGCCTAATACGGGTTGGCACACTTCACATACCTACGAAATTCTTATGGAGATCTTCTCAGGTATGCAGGTTTCCTCACGATGTTTCCTTCACAGTTAAAACAAGTGATAATTGACAGCCTCGGTGGCGCAGCGGGCGAGTAGCCGGCTGCGAAGCGTGAGGCCGTGAGTTCGATTCCCACACTGAGACAAATGTTTGTGTGATCCACATACATTTGTTTCGGGTCTGGGTGTTGTGGGACCGCAAGTCCCTCATAGTTCCTGATACCTACGATACAGGTTTACCTAGTGGGGTCAGGACTATGTGTGTGACTGTTGGGTGTATTTATTAATTAATACACAAGTAACTTAGAAAAATCAAGGGTGTATGCTCTTGGGACTGGTTTAGAACCTGCGACTTTCGTCTGGATAGTCCATACCACTCCTCGCTGAGCCATCACTGCTTTTGCACTTTTATGTGTTGCCTCCGTTTTAACTCTAGATTTGTGTTGTTAACCCTCTCACATCTTATAGCTTGGGCCGCAAGTCTCGCGCGAATGACTCACGCGACAATGACCGTGTAATCTCTCGATGTAATTAAAGCATCTCATGTTACTACTGCGACCGGGCTGCTCGTAATACGCGACTTTACCTTACATCATTATAAACACGAACGTCATTAAGTGTCTAGACCAACAGACGGTAGAAGCCAATGATATCTACCCAAAAATAACTACTATTATTTTACTTTTGTTTCTGTTACACATGTTCCTCATGACATCCTCCTTACTTATGTTAGCGTGTCTGAGAAAGCAACGTTGGATACACTGAAATAATAATGGTGCGATATAGTTGTGGAAGGGTAGTTAAATTGTATAAAAGAGGTTGTCGCCACAACTGGAGGCTTAGGGCTGGAGTGCCTACAAGCATTCGCCCGAAAGTCCGGTGTCGCTGACTAAAGCCGACTCACGGTCAGGCTATCAGCAAGCGTCCATACTAAAAAAAAAAAAAAAAAACTGGAGGTCTTTTGCCCGTCAGTCAGACAGACTCCAGTTCATTAAGATTAATGAGTCAGTCGATAGTCTATCTATATAGAGTAGAGCGAAATATTGATATCGGTATATAAATATGGATACGGTCGGCCAGACCCTATTTTATTCAGGATTTTTATTAGATTAAAAAATAAACCAAACAATAAGTATGTGCAATATTATTTTTTATTTGAATTACAACATCAGAGTGAAGTTTCACAAATATCAGTATACATATTCATTAATCATATTTTAATAACATTTTCAAAGGAACTAAATGTAGTCAATATAACACATTAGATGACTAAAAATAAAAAAGATTTACTTGAAAACAACGAACGTAGGAATGGCACGTTTTTACCAGACTTATTGCAGTCGTGTTTTGGATTTTGTTATGTCCCTCTTTTCAAAGTGATATCTGCATGCATAGCGTAAACCATGCAACCACATACCTAGCCAGGTATTACAAATCCTCTGATGTCCGATGATTAACACCACTTACTTTGTATACTACAATAATTGCAAAACGTATAGATTCGTCATCTTAGTGCATTTAATTATTATTGGATAAAAAAGATGTTTTCACTGTATCTTATGTTACAAATAGGAAAATGAAAAAATGACAATTCTTGTCGGACTAGTGATACATACCTGTTTTCTTGTAGGACATTGTTTCATTTGGGCAGAGAACACACTAACCTATTATGTAATATTTTTGTCCTACAGTTAGTAATGAGAAAAATGGTCTTGTGGTATTAACAATTTCTGAGCGTAGGGCCGGTAAAACGTACCATGCAATTTGTAGGACAATATGACTGTTAAGTTATATAAATATTAACTAAGTAAACAAATAAAAATCAGCTGGTTAGTAATAATTTTTGATGACCTCGTTATCGATACATATTGGAAGGGGGGGACTCTTTGATCATACCACACATTTTGTAGGACAAATATTGTTTCGAATAATTTAGATAATTATCATCAGATTTAACAAAACAAAACCCGGTTAGTAATACATTTTTCAGAATCATCAATTCAACATATTTTATCCCTGCTACCCCTATTACCTACCACAATCAGAGTTTGCGTACAGGTAATTGTTAGGCGTCTCATCAAAATGAAGCTACTCACGGAAAATTAGCTTGATAGTAATCAAGTGCAAAAATAGCCCGTTGAACCTGGACTATTTTTTTTTATGGTATAGCCCAGCAAACGAGCATGTGGGTCACCTGATGGTAAGTGATCTCCACCGCCCATGTACGCCCACAATACCAAAATCATGGGTGCGTTGCCGACCTTAAAGGAAAGGGATAATTAAGGGATTGGGAAGGGGAGGGGGTTTGGCCTCAGAATATCTCACTCACCGTACGAAACGCAGCAGCAAGCTGCTACTTTACGCCGGTTTTCTGTGAGACAGTGGTAATGACCCGGACGAGCCGGCCCATACATGCTGTAGACAAGTGTCTACAGCGTGGCTCTACCACTCATAAATACTCATATCTATCAATCGCTATAAAATATCCATTGCTGTAGTCTCCGACTGGAATTCAAACCCGCGTCTTCGCACACCCTAACCAAAACTACTGCCACGTAATTTAAAATAATGGGTGAGAGGTAAAAGTTCGTGCGACAGGGCGTGCTACCTGTTCGATACGCAACAATGTGGCGAAACAAAAAAACACTGGAGAAAATTAACGGACCCAGCAAAAAACACGCGACAGATGCTGACAAAGGCTATACAGTCGCACACACAATGGTTTTGGTCAGAAACTGGTGATTTAGTAAAAAGATTTAATCTTAAATCGCCTCATAGGTCTCAGCGTACGTAGACTGAGAAACCGTGGGGTCCTGGGTTCAAATCCCAGGTTAGGTAGTCATAAGTTTTCGATTAGAAGAATCACACATGAATTGCGCGGGGTTGGAATTTGTGGCTGGTATGGCTGCCCTTTCCCACTCGCAGTGGAGTCGGCGCAACATGTTTTTTAACACAAGTTATTTATGGTTCATACAAACATTTATCTCGGTGTGGGAATCGAACCCGCGGCCTCTTGTTTCACAGCGGCCTACTCGCCCGTTGCGCCACGTAGGCTGTCCCTATCACATTATGGGACGAAAATAAGCTCGGCGAGCCGTGGGTGTACTAGTTGCATCATTACTTCAGGGATACAGGGTCAGAGGCTCGGACTCAGAGCACAATTCTAAATTCAAATATTTATTTTCTATCTTTGTTCTAATTAAAATAAATGACCCAAGTATTCTCCGCGCGTCTGTACCGGAAGGTGTCTCAGGCCGGCACGAGCTACAGACCGGCAAAAACAGTTCAATTGTCTCGTATTGATAGGCGATCGGTTAATGGTAGCTTGAGACGAGCTCGTTTTTTATACTTTTATATAAAACCACAGGTTTTGCGTATTCACGTCCTTTATCGAGGGAGAATTAAGAACCCGTCTCTTACGCTAACGGATGGACTGAATGGGAACATTTTTTTTTCAGTGGCAACCGAGTAAGCGTGTCACTTGATGTTAAGGGACCTCCGACGGCCATAGGCAACCACTATATTAGAATGGATACGTTGCAGACCTGAAAAGATAGGAATAGAGATTGCGAAGAGGAGGGGATCTGGGCCTCCGGAAATCTCACATATCGTACGAAACGTATCAAACTGCGACTTCACGCCGGAATTCTGTTTGCCTATAGATAATTGGTAGAGCCACGCTGCAAACAATTTTGTATGCAGCAAGAATGAGCCGTCTCGACTGAGTTATTACTACTCTGTCAAGGAAAACCGACGTAAGACAGCAGCTTGCTGTTGCGTTTCGTGAGTGAGATAACCGGAGGCCTAAACACCCCCCTTCCCAATCCCTTAATTATCCCTTCCTTTTAAGGTCAGCAACAGCAACGGTTCATGGGCGGTGGACATCACTTAACATCAGATGAACCACTTGCTCTGCCAATTATTTCTACGCTCAGAGTCAGTTAATGCTTTATGCTACGTTACTGAATACAGAAAATACTATATGCTCCTTTACTGGATACAGAAGCAATTGACAGCCTCCGTGGCGCAGCGGGCGAGTAGCCGGTTGCGAAGCGTGAGGCCGTGGGTTCGATTCCCGCACCTGACAAATGTTTGTCTGATCCACAAATATTTGTCTCGGGTCTGGGTGTTGTGGGACCGCAAGTCCCTCGTAGTTCTTGATACCCACGATACAGGTTTAACCTAGTGTGGGGTCAGGACTATGTGTGTGACTGTTGGGTGTATTTATTTATTTATAATTGACGTCGCTGAGAAATAATCGAATAATCGAAGGACTATCTAACGAATATCGACTGCCTCGATGACGCAGTTGTAATGCATACGCGTTACGATTGAGGTCGCTGAGGTCTCGGGTTCGATCCCCGGGTCCGGTAAAGTGGTATTGGGTTTTTCTATTACGATATGCTCAGTATCAGCCCGAAGTCTGGAATTTGTGCCCGGTATGGCGATAGGGTCGCCCCCTATCACATAAAGGGACGGAGATACGCTCGGCGAAATGTGGGTGTACTAGTTACACATCTGCCTACCCCTTCGGGGATTACAGGCGTGAGTGCGTATCTAACGAATACTTTAACCTAATTGCCGTCTCTAAGTGCGACATTAAGTCAGAGAAAGTACTTATGATTTGGCACGTGGCTAGTGACTCATGCAGTAGCAGAAAGATTATAATTCGGTGAAAGTTGACGCACGAGCGGACATCTGCCGAAACTATGGACTTTCACTCGGCATACTAAAGGACATGATGTTGCATACTATAAGGTATAATGGCTCTTGATTATATACATTATATATGAACTACACTGTACTTCACATCTGGCCTGGACCATCAAAGACCATCTCAGGAAACGTAGAAAAGCATTCGAGATGTGGACTATAGACGTTTAATGTCAATATCCTGGAGGATTAGTAAAAAAGTTGCATATTTAGGACATGTACTAAGACATGATAGATACGAGCTCCTTCAACTCATAATGATGGTAAAAGTAGCGGGTAAAACAAAAGTAGCTAAGACTATCCCCCCTCTTCTTTGTTTAGCTTATTCTACTACTGATCCGGTTCATAAAATTCTAATAAGAAGCTACCTACATTATACCTGAGTGCTATAGGTTTAGCGTTACCAGCCGTCAGGATTTGGGCTGACATGTCAAGATTTTTACACTTCTCAGGATTCCTGTCGTATTTTGTTAGGATTTTTGAATATTGAACATTTGTGATGAATAAATATACATAGGTATTAGAAACTATTGGAAAATAAACAACAATACATGTGACAGAAACATGCCCGCGAATTAAGTGACCGACACCAAGTAAATATAAATAAATAACACTTTACTTAATTTGAACAGAATGACAGCTTCAGTACTATCGCACAATAATCACGTATTCTAATTAGTACGCACTCACGCCTGCAAGCCCCCTAAGAGATAGGCAGAGGTGTAACTAGTTCACCCATATTTCGCCGAGCGTATCTCGGTCCCAAGATGTGATAAGGGGTGAACCCATCGCCATAGCGGGCACAATTCCAGACTCAGCACTTCGTAATAGGAAAACCCAATTTCACTTTTACCGAAACCGGGGATTGAACATGAGACCTTAAGCGTCAACCTCAGTCCTAACGCAAACGCATTACAACTGCGCCACCGAGGCATTCTAATTAGTCTAAGGCTTATATACTATTTCAATGATTACCTATTATGCATTATTGACCGATGGCGCAAGCATTACCTTGTTATGGGCATCAAGTACCGGCGAAGCATATTTGGTGGGGGGTGGACACCCTTAACTCCCGCTTGTGACAAAAGTCAACATATTTTTATGTCAATCAGCCTTTTTTCAAGACTAAAAAGAACATCTGGTAACCCTTTACAGGTTATTTTTCATTGTAATAAGTAAGTTGTCGGTAAGAAATACTTACAGACGGAGCCACGAGAAAATCTGGTAGTTGATACAATATGACAAAAGGAAAGCTAACATCACGTTCAATTGCTAGTTTACTGTAATATCAAAGCACCGTTCTTATTGGCAGTTACGTAACTATTGCTTAACTTTACGCATATGCACGGCTTGATTGTCTATGTCAATTATCGCATAATTTTATAAGCTTTTAAATATTCTTACCTTATTTTTTATTTCTTGTTGCGTTATCCCGGCTCAATACCAGTGTCCGCCATTTCGTACCATAGATTTGACGGTATTTTGTATTATATAACATGACCTGCTGTCTGACCCCCACTACCCTCAACGGGAACCAAGTTTTGCCGTCACCAGTAAATTGTACCATAGGTAAGATTGGCTTTGGGTCTAAGACGTTGGTGGCCCACATCACTCATACTCCTCACCTTAAATATTCCTATATACCTACTATATTGTCCCCCGTATGAGATAAGCCTTCTGGGTTGGTACCACCGCTTATATTTTGTCTATGTCTTTATATTTGGTTATGATAAAGGATACATATAAAATAGTAGGTAGGTAATTCCATTTCTCATAAGAATTTAAGAAAAATAAATTTAGAACCACTTGTTCAGTAATATGAATACCTATAAAATACTTTTGGAATTGGTTCGATTCCCGCACCGAGACTACCTATTTGTTTTATCCACAAATATTTATTACGTGTCTGGGTGTTGTGGGACCGTAAGTCCCTCGTAGTTCCTGATACCCACGATATAGGTTAACCTAGTTTGGGATCAGGACTATGTGTGCGACTGTTGGGGGTAGATATTTATTACTATTATAATTATTATGCATCAGTTCTTTAAATCATTTATCGAAGTAATTATAATCAAACTAAATTTTTGTAATGATAATTATTTATATATTCTAATATTTTCAAAGGTTTATTAAAAGATCATTGACATTGATTTTATTCATTTAAATGTCCAAAAACTTCTTATGACTTATATACTTATTTAAGTACTTTTACACAATATCGCACTTTACACAGAAATATCTTATCACCAAATCTGTGCCACAATACAAAAATAAAATGAAATATGATCGGTGGGCGCGTTTGGCGGCGCGGCGGTGGGCGTGGCGTGCTCTCACAGCATCCAATCGAAATCTCGGCGAGAGAGATCTCGCCGAGCGGAGGGGAGTTCGTGAATTAGGAAGCTTTGACTGCGTTCTTAGGTACATTATATAGTAGGTATGTAGTGTTTCTTATTAGATAGCAATAAGAATCGTGTTTGTGTACTCCCAGTAGTGTTCTAGTAGAGTGTTTTAGGAAAGTGTGATAAAAATTATAACATACATTGAAGGTATGGGAAACCATCTTCTTCTTTCACTTGCCCTCGCAGTGGGGTCGACGCAAAATGTTTTATACACGTGTTACAGGATAATTTGGCTTGCAGTTTTTACGACCAGCCGCCTGTCTGACATCAACCCCTCTGGGGAGAGAACACCTAGACCCGAAACTAATATTTGTCTATCACACAAACATTTTGTTTCGGTACGGGGATCAAACCCACGACCTCTCGCTTCACAGCTGGGTACTTGTCCACTGCGCCAATGAGGCTGTCATTAGTAGACATAAGATAAAAAATAAAAAAAACTTAAAGCACGAGTACCTCGGTGGAGCAGTTGTAATGTGTAGTGCGTACGGCTGTCCTGAGGTCTCGGGTTCGATCCGGTCAGGTAAAGGTAATATTGGGTTTTTCTATTACGAAATTCTCAGCGTCAGTCTGGAGTTTGGAATTATGCTTCGTATAGCGATAGGCTCGCCCCCATCACATCATGGGACGGAAATAAGCTCGGTGATATGTGGGTGTACTAGTTATACCTCTGCCTAACTCTGTGGGGATAACAGGCGTGAGTGCATAATATGTGTGCCCGGTGATAGGCTCGTCTCCTATCACATCATGGGACGGAAATAAGCTCGGTGATCTGTGGGTGTACTAGTTATACCTCTGCCTAACTCTGTGGGGATAACAGGCGTCAGTGCATAATATGTATGCATGTATGAATGTATGTATGTATGTAAAAAACATAAGTTGCAGGTTGCATATCAGTTGTTATGAACTTGAAATAAAAATACGGTTCTTACACAAGTTATAAATTAAACTGAAATTTACTTGTAGGTATGTAAGTAAAATCTTATATGTCAGGTGCAAGTTCAGCTAAACATGTTTCCAATGCAAGTAACTTGCACGCCAATGTGACATCAAACTTGTATGCTTAACTTGTACTGTGCACAATGGAAAGTACCTACTAAACTTACGGCACTGTAAAGTGTAGTTAATTTTATTATTATTATTGAACGTGTAGGCATTAATTCAAGAGGGTGGGGTCGTTGTGGCAACACAAAATATTAAATTATGGTCTATCAATATAATTTAAATATATATTATTTTGTACTATAACTCTCTATAGGTAATCAAAATAGACTATTAATAACAAATGTCTCAAATTAATCCACGCAGTAGTTATTTTTTTATACAAAGGGAATAAAGAATCGTGAGATTATTAAAATGTTAGTTGCTTACCGCCATCTAGTGTGATTTTAGAGAAACAAAATATTTTTATGTGCTTAATTCATACAAAAAATACTAAAACAATATAAATCACATTATTTTCAGGTTGATAGAGATAATTTTCAACCTTAGATTATATACTTAGTTTTCAACTATTTATCTGACATTTGAAAATTAAATGTGTGTTGCGGCATCTGTTGTCGAATAGCAGTAATAAAATGTGGCTTGGTTACATTGCAAAGTAATACATTAATATGTCTACTTGACGCTAGATAGCGCTAAAAACCAAAACATTTTTATCACAGTGAAAATTACATTTAACAATACTATAGGTACATTTAGTTTAATGAACTATGAAGTTATTAATAAACATCAGTACATGATTATTACAAACTATATCGAATTTTGATGATTTAGGATTACTTAAATAATGACATCTAACATTTCTAGAAGAAAGCTCATTAGGACCGATAGATTGTACGTTTTTATTTTTTTCATTCGCTCAATATTTTCAGGATCTTTGTGTGAATGTTCAATTTCTTATTTCTCTCCAAATTAAAGTAAACTAGTTTTGAATAAAAAACTTTAAAATTATGACCACAGGCACTGGAATATATCATTGGAAGCTTGGCGATATAGCCATGGCTCGATTGTCCAAAAAAGTTTATTGTAGAGTTAAAGTTATAAAGAATGAAAAAGGTTTATTCTACGCAGATAGAGGTAAATTAAACGATATGTTTACAGTTAATAAATTAAAATATATTCAACAATTATTTACATAGGTACTCTTCATAATAAGTACATAAAAATCGCAAGTAACAAAGTGAAAAGCTTTTCACTTTTCGGAAATATGTTTTTTGTAGCTACATAATATTTTTTCTAGTTTACCCATACGCCTTATTTCCCTCGATTCTTGGTCAACTAGAGAACGCAACAGCGACCTCTAATGACATAATATGACAGCTCCTCCAAATATTAAAAAAACAAATATGTACTTGGGTACTTACCTATATTTTTGCATATAAAAATCCACACATATTTATGTTAATTGAAGTACATACTGGAATTCATTATATTTAAATATAATAATGGCTTAATAATTTCCATACATATAAAGGATTATTTCAAATCTATATTTTAAAATCACATCATAAATATTTGGATTAAATTAGTTAAACCCACTGGCTATTTTTATATTTTATTCCAAATAGTTGACCCCAACAAAAAGAGTGGTGTCATAGATTTGATCCCTTTCTCTGACAGACTGATATTTTTTATTCCTTTCTTTACATAAAAAAATATGTCTAACTTTTGAGCCCTGTAGTAAATACTGTCCTTTCGCTGGGCATCTTATTAAGAGGGGAACTCCTCTACTATTTTTGTTTATTCTAGCTCTTGGTATATCTGCCAATGAAGATGGTACAATAGAAGTGACTTGGCAGCTATGCTACTATGTAGAGACCTGCAGGACTAACTACAAGATGTGGCTGCCATATACTTGCATGCATTTAGCTGAACGTTCCAGACCATACTACGGACCTGACACCCCAAAACCTTCACCAAAGAAATCTCCTTCCACTGATAAAGCGGTAACCCCAAGAAAGGTACTTACATACATATTTTTAAACAAGAGACTGTTATTAGAATAATTTATTTGAATTTCATGATAATAAAAATATGCCTTTTGTAAAGATATTTATTTATTTGATATTTTTTTGGCATTCTAGTAAGTAGCTCTAAGTCTAAAATATATAATGGGTCTCTTGAGTGTTAGAAATTTTAATTGGCTAGATACCAAGTTGATACCTATTTACTCACCCTAATACCAAGTAGGTATCCAGTATCCAACTAAGTACCTTGCCAACATAGGATATATCTACTATGTGAATAAACAATAGATGGAGTCAGTAATGAAGTCTGGGCCAACTGAGTAATGGACTTCCAATCCACTGACACACTTAATTCTGGATCCTAGAATGCTGTTTTTAAAATTAGATTATTTATTGGATAAAGATTTCACGAATAAGCTATGTAACATTAGTGTAGGTTGTAGGTTATATTCAAGTTACTTTATGTAGGTACCCTACATGTTGTGAAATTTGGATTCTGCTGAAGAATTTCTTCGCCTCTCATAAATATATAGATGGCGACACTAGTGTTGAATGAAATGCATTTTTCTAAACTAAACTACAGGCATAAAGTAATCTATGACTACAGGGAACTTCTGTTGCATACTTGCGTATGATTAAACCCCACCAACAGCGATCACGATCTGTAGCTGCCATTTATGTTTCCAGTACTTTTGTATGGGATCGCGCGCGATCTTACCCACTGTCGCGATCTAGACGCCAGCGATACGAGTAGGACGTTTTTTATGAATAATAATTTTTTTTAGAGAAAAATAAAAGAGGACCACACACTACCTATGAGCGTAAAACTTACCAACTTAAAAGAACCAGACTTCAATACAACTTACGATATTATTCATGTTCCATTAAAACAAGGAAAATACGAGAATGCTTTTAGTGAGTTCGTAAGGAGGGGCAAAGAAATGATTTTCGACGAATATTTCTTCGCGATAAAAGCTGATTTTGATAATAATAAAGACGTTCTTGATTATTTGATGAATATCGACGCTAGCACGGAAGACAAGGTAGAGATGGTCGTAAAAAAAATAGCAACGGAAAAGGAGATTGAAAACTACCTGCATCAGTGTTGGAGGTACAACTTCGTTCACAAAATGGATAGTAAAGATAATTCGGAGAATAACGTGAGTATTAAGAATAGTGTTTTATTAGGTATTGCTCTCGCAATTTAACTTGTACGGCCTGAAGTTGGTCACTCTACCCGCCCTCTACATCTCCTGTCACCCTGTTTCTAAAGGCAAAACTTGCTACCCAGAGATTATTTATTTATAAATGAATAAAGAACACCCAGCAGTCACACATGACCCCACAGTATGGAGGAGTATGGGTATCAAGAACTACGAGACTTTCGGTCTCACAACACCCAGCCCCTTTAGAATACAAAAATACAAAAACGAAACGTTCCATCGTGTCATCTCAGCTTTATATAGTGTGACGTCACACGTTGGTCTCTCGACCAATCACAATCAAACGGCACGAACTTTCATGTCGTGTTTTACGCCACATACTAACCCCGTTAACCCAGGGACTTAAATATTGGTATTTTGACGGTAACGATAACCTTTTTGGCCGACCATTAACATAAAATACACACATAACTTAGAAAACTCAGTGATGCATCTTGAGGCTGGTTTCGAACGTTCCGAGTTTCGTCTCGGCATTCCGTAGGTACCACTCGCTGCTGAGCTATCGCCGCTTTATACATTTAGCGCTACACATAATATTTCAGAATTCTACATCACCGGTAAAGGCACCAGTCACCGTCCACATTTCTTGGTGCCTGGTGTGTGGGAAGGGAGATAGACTACGCGATTGTCCTAATTGCCCTTCGTCATTCCACCTGCCTTGCAGGAGGGAATGGTTGGTCAATATTTTGCGTGAGTATTACTTGATTATTTAAAGGACCTTTGTCATTTTCAGAAATGAGATATCTTGCATTACTGTACTTTATTTCGACGACACTTTTTTATAGTTTCAAATGTAAATACATATATATTTATAGATAAATCAGTTAATTGCTTTCACGTCTATACCTACAACGACGAATGTGTGTGTAATAAGGAGTTAAAATATCTACATTATTCTTAATCTTTCTTATTACTTACCTATGTTTCCTTCTTTGATTATTAAACACTTACGTATTCGGTATAAGTTAAATCAGCCTTATAATTCTATGGTTAAAGTCTTCAAAAATCGACTTCTAAAGCCGAATCGCGGTGCGTTTACTGTTGTACGTTGAGAAGTAATCCATTTTCCTCGTACTCCGTCATCAGATCTTAACTAAATTTATATTGGACGACTCTCGAGGTAAATCCTACATAGAATACAAGTAATACAAAAAAGTCGTCAAAATCGATCCATATTAGGCGGTAATATCGCGTAGACCCAACATAGGTACGAGACTATCCCACCCGCAAACCCGCCACTGTAACTCTGTACTTGTAATTTTTGTTGACACCGAGCAGTGAAGCTCGGCGAGTCGGGGAGTGATAAATTGTCTTTGTCCCGCAACGAAATTAATCAAATAGAAAGTTAGGAAGGAGTTGGAAATAAATAAATAACATAGGTAAATAAAAAAAAAACAAATGAATTGAAAAATCTCTCTTTTTAAAGTTGGTTCTAAACTCAAAAGTAGTTTTAAAGAGACAATCAAGTCGAAGAATTCTTCCAGATCGTAAGAACCCACCGCAAAAGCCGCAGAAACCTGCCACCATAGTTAAGAAGATTCTATCAAGCACGCGAACAATATGCGCAGTACAAAAGAACAAAGAGAACATGGAACTCTGCCCCAGTTGCATGTGGGGACCTAAAGTCGGGTAATAATTCTTCACCTCTGAAGCTTAAGGACCTAATTCCTTAACAATTACATATCTTACTTACGTCTAATGGTTCTGAGGCTAAAAAATTATGGAGTAAGTTTGGTACAAAATCCAATAACTGATGAAAATATTGATCGAATGAATGGACCGGGATGTACAACAATTTAAAAAAAACAACATGAAGTGGCATTTTGCTGTTGCATTTCGTGAAATTTCCGGAGGCCCAAATAAAACCCTCCCCAGTCTCTATTTCTTACCTATTTGCCCATGACTCCTCTGGTAGTGTGGGTGTTTATGGGTCATCAGGTATCCATTTGCTTTTTACCAACCTTCTGCATTTTTTTTAAATAGGTACATACCTACATACCTTAAATTTCAAGTCTACTTCTATGATTATGGATGCTTGGTGGCGCAGTTGTAATGCGTATGAGGCACGACTGCCGTGCTGAGGTCTCTGGTTCGATCCCCTGGTCGGGTGGTGGGTTTTCTATCATAAAATGCTTAGCCTCAACCCGGAGTGATCTGTGCCTGGTATGACGATAGGCTATTTTTAATAGGCCCCCTATTACATCATGGGACGGATAAGCTCAGTGAAACTGGTTTTACTACTCTGCCTACCCCTTTGAGAATTACAAGCGTGAGAGCATTATTCTTTTTAGGTACGACGACGTGGTGTGGCATAAACTGGGTACTTGCTCGTGGTGGCCGGCTCGGGTCCTCACTCCTGGCGCCACTCCATCCTGCCTGCTCACTCGCACACACTCTCCGCATCAGTGGCCACTTAAATATTATGGTTAGTCTCTCTTTCATCTTTCTATTAAATTTATCTCTTTTGTTATAATTATTATTTTTAATAATACTAGGAGATTTGCCCATGTTTTTGCACAAAACATAAAATAAAAAAAAAACTTAAAGTCCGACGAATATGAGACATATCTTACTTTCTTCCCCACATTATTCTGCATCGATTGGTATCGGTCTCGACCCCATACCCCCAGCGGTTTCGGAGGAGATAGCGTGACAAGCTTTTGGCAGCGGCGGCGGCGCCAGTTACTTTTTTTAGAATAGAGAGATAAAATTGTAACCGTGTTCGACCATCACGCAACACCACACAGAACTTTGAATTACACAGCACTGCATGGCATTGGACTGCTCTCGTCACCCCGAGACATGAGGTGTTAAGTCTCATAATGCCCAGTAATTTAACTGGCATCAATGACCTTCAAACCGGAACACAACAGTGCTTGCACACTGCTACTTGGTGGCAAAAATAGACAAAGTGGTGGTACCAACCCAGACGGCCTCTCGCATACGAGGGACCTACCACCTTGTAAAATTTGTTTAAATGAAACCTAGCCAAGGATAGGAAGCCAAGTGTTGAATGGAAGTTTAAGTCACGCTGAAGATAGTTTTGTCTATAGCATGAATGGGCCGGCTCGTTCGATACAGGCCGGAAACGTATTTATTATTCTTCTGGTAGGTACTGTGACACGCGAGTTATTTGTCATAGCGTAGGGCGGCAAACGAGCAAGATTAACTGATAGTAAGTGATCTCCACCGTCCATGTACTCGTACGTCCACAATACCAAAAGAATCATGATTCATGGGCGCGCTGCCGACTTTAAAGGAAATGAATAATTAAGGGATTGGGAAGGGAAGGGGGAATTGGGACTCCGGATATCTCACTCACCGTACGAAACACAGAGCAAGCTGCTACTTTACGTGGGTTTTCTGTGAGACGGTGGATGACCCAGACACGTCGGCCTATTCATGCTATAGACAAAACTGTCGATAGCGTGGCGCTATGTGGTGGAGATCACTTACCAACAGGTGACCCACTAGTTTGCCGCTGCTATAAAAAGGGCCTGCGCTATAGACTAGCGAACATTCATATTCCAGGAACCCTGAACTACTCGTGGGGCGACTCATCCCGTACTTGTCTGTTCCTACCCAAGCACGCCTCGGCGGCGGACAACGCGCGCGATGCGATGTTACGACAAGCTGTACTAGACGCTTGTGATGACTACATCGCTGTTTATCTTACTTAACTATTTTAGTTTACTCAGTAATATGTCTAGTTATGGATCTGAAGAGTGAAGCAGAATTAAGCAGAAGAGGAGAAGAACGAAGAAGACGAATGAAGATGTATGGAGAGTATTAAAACTTTTTTTGTGAATTTTATTAACTTTTTAGTATATTTTAATCAATGTTTATTTTTAGACAATGACATCTACAGCAGTAATAATTTGATTTTTAGATACTTTTATTGTTACAAAAATCATGTTGTTCAATCAAATTCTAATGCAGAAAAAAGTAATTTTCGTATTGTTTATCACATTTGACGATATTTATACAAAGTGGAGGTTATACTAACCGCCGGTTCATGTTAAAATTATTGTAACAAGCAATAGTTCAATTTATTTTAAAGTTGTATCATTTTCAGGTACTATGAAAATCTCAAAATCTGGAGATGAGATTGACTTGAGCCGACGGTTAGTGCGAACCACACTAATGCCCGTATTATAGAACAACACTCAAGTGAGCTCTTTACTAAGTGTCGATTTCAGTACACGTGATTGGTCTATTTTTGGCGCCAAACATCGACACTTAGCAAAGAGCTCACTTGAGTGTTGTTCTTATAGTACGGGTCAAAGGTGCACGTTATGAAAATAAAATGTATAGGTTAAGTACCTAATTAAGTTTCTATAAATGGCCACTTAACACGGGTATATGTATAGGTATTTCATTTCAGTAAATCAAAGAGACATGTCTAATCTTTTCTAAATATTTTAATAAGCAGTGATAGAGACACGATAAAACTTCGCCTATCCTTTTATCATGTAATCTAAAATTAAATACCTATGGATCCACGTAATATTAAATTATTTGCAAAGCCTTTTATGTATACTACTAGACGGGCTGCGCGGTACATAGAAATTGCGCACAAAATTACGGCCAATTCACCGCAACTCTATTACCATCTCGCTTACTCTTAACTAGAATTAGGTTAGCTCCTACCGCTCCCTCGCCTTAGCCTTCAAACTCTCGTGTTATGTGGCACAAGTTTACTTGCAAATAGCCTGTCAATATATAAATTATTATTATTATTATAAATTATAGTGGCAGCCTCCGTGGCGTAGTGGGCGAGTAGTCGGCTGCGAAGCGAGAGGCCGTGGGTTCGATTCCCGCACCGAACAAATTTTTGTTTGATCCGCGAATATTTGTTTCTGGTCTGTGTTTTTTTTCCTCAGAGGGCTTGACGTCAGGCAGGCTGCCGGTCGTAAAAACTACCAGCCAATTTTTTCTGTAAGATGTGTTAAAGGCATGTTGCGCCGACCCCATTGTTAGTGGGATAAGGGCAGGTGGAAGATGGCTGAAGAATATGCTATATTATGGCAGTAGACGATAACTTATAGCTCGTAGTAGCGCGAACCCTGCGCTAATGTGGACATGCCCTAAAGTCCCAATAGGCGGTTTAGTTTACGTAGGTATTTAAATAATGACGTGCGTTCGTATCTGGACATTTAAATCTTTATAGCGGTACCCATTTTATATGGTAAAATAAAAAATATGATCAAGATTAGTACTATAATTAAAGTCTTACAAAACAATGAATCGTAAATAATTTGTTATAATCTCTGTTTTTGTGTTCCATATCCTTGCTATTTAGATATTGTTCGCTTGGCTATCTTCGCCATTTGTTTTTAAATCATTATATCAATGACGAATCAATCGATTAATTTTATTATTCCGTTTGGAAACCGTTTAAAAATCGATCAATCATTATTTGACGTGACGCTAATGCGGTAAGATTAGTTTTTAGATAATTTATTATTACGATAATAATTTAATTTTTATCTAAATTATTGTTATTCAGAAACTGCAATTTAAAAGAATCAATAAATCGTTATTTTCTTCATTTTATATTTGTTTCTTATCCCCTTCAAGATGATAAAAAAATAATGGACTGTATGATGAACGAGCACTGGCTTGTAATTCAGCAGTAGATCGTCTAAAATCGAAACATATAAACCATCGAAATAATATGATAAGAAACGTAACTCAAGCAAAAAATGACCCCACCAAAACTCTGTGTAGGGGGCGGGCTGTATTTATAAAATAAATACACCCAACATTCACACACATAGTTCTGACCCCACACTAGGTTAACCTGTATCGTAGGTATCGGGAACTACGAGGGACTTGCGGTCCCACAACACTCAGACCCGAAACAAATATTTGTGGATTAGACTAACATTTGTCTCGGCGTGCGAATCGAATCCACGGCCTCACGCTTCGCAGCCGGCTACTCGCCCACTGCGCCACGGAGGCTGTCCTAAATAAATGATCTGAGTAAGTAGGTTGCCAGGTGATGGACTAATAAATTCAATGATCTTTGACCAATGCCTAAGCCCTCAAAACTAATAATTTAAATATGCATTCACTGATACTTTAGTTTTATGACTAGACTAGCTGTCCCGGGCTGTTTCACCCGCAACATATAATTGATAGTTAAAACCATTTTTTTTTTTTTACCATTGATTGCAGCGCCACCTACCAATTGTGAATCTAAACCATCGAGGGGCCTACTTAAACACAAAAAATCATCAAAATCAATTGATATTTATACAATATATAAAAAAAATCCTCTTGGCCGTCTTAACCATATCAGAATCGATATTCAAACGTAATGAAATAACTCGCATACGTAAGTAAGACTATAAAAATAATCATATTTTTTTATACTTTAATTATTTTATTGTTTGTAATACGTATTTCAATTGATTACCTTTGCGAAAGCGATGTCTTGGAGCCAGAGCGAGATAGCAAGTTGCGCCGTCTACGTACAGCAAAGACGCCGCGCCACGTGCGCGCCCGGCATCAGTCAGCTGTTCATTGCTTTTCAGACGTTTTTTTTTTTTTAAATATGTTGATTGTTCTAAGCTACCTGTGTATAATAATATCTCGCTTTTGTTTTTTTTATTTAACTATTTTTATTAAGCTGTCTATATGTATATACGACCTAGAAAGTGCCAACAGGGTTTTTGTTACATACTGTATATAATTTGTAGCAAGTTTGATACATCAAATGTTATAATTACACAGCTCTACAAAAAAAAACTTTTTTTGTTGCCCTGGATATCATCGCAAGTTTTTACGTTTTCAAGTGCCCAGATTACGAATATATTCATGAAAGTTCTCAATGTGCTCGTATTTTCATGATTTTGGCATATCTTATATTTGAACAATTATCGGCTCACTGATTGTGAGTGAGTCGTATTTCGCTTTTATATATATAGATTTTGTTTCTCGTTTTTTAATTTTTGTAATAAAAAAAAACAGCAAATCTTAATAAATCATTGATAGTTTCATGAATTGTGTCCATAAATAGACACAAAATCATTTTCATATCTAGGGCAACAAAACCACTGTAGACCAGTGTTATTATACAGAACTACGATTAGAGGTAAGCGGTTAGGCAATCTTCGTCTATTTCGAAAATATGTAATAATGATGACATAATACAAATCTGTGTACATTAGATTAATTTTCTCTGGAATGCCTAACCGGATCCGGTCATAGCATTCATTTTGCAAACGCAATAAAAACGAACGATAACAAAGCGCATCATTCGTACTTATTTATTTACGCAAAATAATGGAGAGCCTCCGTGGCGCAGTGGTCGAGAGGCCGGGGTTCGATTCCCGGATACAGACAAATCTTTGTGTGATCTAAAAATATTTGTTTCGCGTCTGGGTGTTTTCTCCCCAGTGGAGTTGACGTCAGGCGGGCGGCCGGTCGTAAAAACTACATGCCAAATCTTTCTATAATATGTGTTAAAAAGCATACTGCGCCGACCCCACTGTGAGTGGGATAAGTACAGGTGGAAGAAGAAGAAAATAATGGGTAATGAATATTTTAATGAAACTTTGATTTAACTCAAAATTTCATATAGATTTTAGGAGAGTAAATACTGTGTATGTACATTATTTACACCATTTATTTGTCAATTTATTTTTTTACATAAAAATAATACTTTTTATAATAATATTCAACATTTAGCAAAAGCACTTTCTGTGTGATCCATACATAATTTATATTTGTACTTAAAAAATAAAAATAACAACATAGTGTTGTTCTGCTTCATCGATAACAAACTATCGACATGGAAGTAATGATAACAAAATATCCTAAATAATTAAATGCCTTCTTAAATCGTACTATTTTTATCGTGAAGTAATATTTCACCAATATAATTCAATTTATGTTAATCAATTAAATCTCACAAGAACGGAATTCGAATATAGTAACCGATATATTATCGGTTTAATCACATTATTATGTTTCCTTCAAAGCATCACATCTTCACAGAAGCAAGTACACTGATCGATAAATTACCTAATCTTTATCGATATTTAAACATAACGTATTTTAAAATACAAGCATTAAGGCGAAAATATTATTAAATTTGCATAAAACTACCAACTTAATATAAACACACTATAAAGAAATTGTATTTATTCACTGGTGATACAAAACTACTTTTTAGATTGCCAATTTGTTTTAGAAAACAATATTTTATCAAATTATTTCCAAAAACTAAATATATCTTGAAAATTTATACGAATAACTCCGATTGAACTGTTGCAAAACTTAACTGTTTATTAATAATAGTGGTTTATCGATAATATTACAGTTAAATACAGTAAAAAACATCACAGACATAAGTAAAATAATAATTAATAATATGATCTCAAGTTGACAGGTATTTCGAAAATGCTATTTTAATGGATTATTTGCAAATGCCAAATGATGCATGTCCATTTGTTGATAAAATACTCGGAATATTTTTTTCTAATACTACGCATTTTTAATTTATTTTTATTACAAAATCATATACAAATGAGACAGTTATACATCGTCAACGTACAAAGTTTAAATATTACATACAAAATTTGGCAAACGCAACGATATTATTGATTAATTTTATATTTTATATGCGTATCCAAGTTTCTTACAAACAACAATAACTAGTGATAGGATTGACAACATCTATAATATCGATAGTTTCATTCCATCTCTAGTTCTTACAATTATTTAAAACGAGAATTCACTATTTTTTCAAAATGTAATTGACCGTTGATTGAATCTTAAAGCTCGCTGCAAACTATGGCATATTACACCAACGATGTTAATGTTTTTTGCGTGGAACCCTTAAAATATAATTATAAATAGAACATTGTCGGCGTTTAATGCGTAGTAGTCTGGCGCGAGCCTAAAGTCTATTTATACTCTTTTGTATGGTTGACGTGAATTTAAGTCGCAAATTAATTACTGCTAAGTTATGGAGTTTTCTGTATTTCGAAGAGAACGGCACAATACATTAATTAATATAAGATCTAGCTTTACTACCAGGGTTTAACGATGGTATAGTGATCAAATCTCTTTGTCCAATTTTTTGTACTTGATCTAATTTATTTGGCATATGCTTACAGGGGCTATACTGTATGATGGTACTTGAGAATTATGCACGCTCCGTAAATACTGCTGAAGCTTTAATTTATCGAAACTACAGTATTAATTTTGTACGTGGTCTCAATATGTCATCATACAGTGCTGCTTCTGTAGTGTTTTTATGTCATTATTTTTGAATATTATTTAGGCCCGATTTTTCAAGGTCCAAATAATTTATACATGTCAAATAACGCATTAAACAGCCACTTTAGGAAGGTACCCATTTGGCATCCGCCTATTTATATAGGTATATTGGACATAATATTTTTTTATTATGGCGTCTTTATGCTTTATGCGATAAATAACGTTTACTTGCGAGATTGAAAAATCAATCCTATATCACACAATTTCATTGATCAAATTGACATTAGACAAACATATTTCACGAACAGCACACTTATGCATTAACAGTAAAATAAGTAACGAAATCCCACTAGTATTTATCATTTTCATTTCTAAGTGTAACAGTAAGAACATAAATAATGTGTAGGCTCATCTCCCCATATTTATTCCTTTAAACCCTTTATATGTGAAAGAATTAAGGCACAAGTGGATTTACGTGTGACGAATCTTAGCGATCATACCAAGTTCCGATTTCAAACGAGGCCCTTATAGGGGTAAAATAACTTAATTCTGAAACTATTTGAAGTCTCCGTGTATGGCAGCCCTATACTAACCTCAAACATAATCCTGCGACTGTGCCGTCCCCTTTTCACGCAATGATAATCACGAATAACATTATCGGCGTGAGCTCTCATTAAAAATCTTTCTAAACGCTACTAGAACAACACTGTCTACTTATCCATGGACATAACGCGAATATATTCTCTAGAAGGTGATAAAAAATGGGTTAATTAAAATAAAAATTAGTCGATGCACTGTCGAAGTGCAATATGAGTGCATTCGCACTTACACTGGAAGCACTTTTCAAATTTGGAATTATGATGTTTCCATAGTGAGTGTAAAATTAGTGCAAATGTACTTAGAACGTACTCCTTACTTTAGTATGAAATTGTGTTTACTAGATAGACTTGTCTTGCGATTACCACCTTTTATTGGTTTGCAACTGTAAGTAATCATTTACAATTTTAACATAGTAAGAATAAGACCTACTTTCAGATTAAGAAGTCATGATTTTGTTCACAAAACATATATACCTAATTGTTGTCAAACTATCTAATACCCATTTTTGGGCAAGTGTGATGTGTAAAAAATAATTAAACTGAACTTACATGTGAATACAAACTAGGTGCAAATTGAACAGGCTTGTTACTACACACTGTCGATCTTATTCATAATAAGTTTTCCTAGCTTTATAACGCCGTTATAAGAAGTTTATCCTTTGTTGAAGGTTTTTTTTTTAAATGAGCAACATAGGATTTAAAACCATTTAAGCCATATGTAGATAGAGGGGTTTATAGCATGTTACAGACGAGAATATGATAAAAAAACTCTTGGTTACGAGGTTGTCATATGGTTTGAAAAAAAAGAAGTCTAACGCCGCATCGTAAATAACAGTTTCCTATTATATTCTCGCTTATAACGTACGAAATACTCCATCTAAATTTTAGCTTCGTCATTCAAATATATGAGGTTTTAAAAGCGGTTAACTCATCTACAATCCTTTATCATCCGCTCAACGACATTTAAAAATAATATTTTATACTGGGTTCATCACAGGAACATGCTTACATGAAATGGGGAATAACAGACAATGTTGTTGTAATTTTGTTGAGAATGTACAAAATACATACAAAATGAGATTGACTAAGCTATAACAATGTACACTATGTATTATTTATTTGGCTGGGAAGCCGAAGCTCGTTGCTCTTCGCCTTACATCACGTTTAGTTAAATTGTGTTATCGATAAAATTTCAAATTATTTTTAACCGACGTCAAAATAGGCATCTTATTTGACTGTATTTTATTAAGTTCCAAAAATGATGCTTTTTCGTATTTTTATAGGCTAATTTATTCAGGATAGTTCTTATTTAATGTTGCACATCAGCAATATTCCGTGAAGTTCAATTGTCGTTTAAAAATTGCATCTCGATCCTTCGAAATAATATCGATAAAAATATTTTTTGCGTCAATAACCGCAATGGATACATGGAATATTAAGAAAGAAACATATAAATATCGCAGCTAAAGTTATTTAATGTTCTTAAATGACTAATTTAAAATTAAATAACTCTAGAAGCAATATTCATAGTTTTCATTTTATGCATCCATTTTGTCGTAAAAATGTTTTATCGACATTACATCGAAATATCGAATAGCAAATTTTCGAAAAATGATAAAATAATTAATTTGCGGACTTAGGCTGATGTTCGACCTTAAGTTTGAACAAATCCCTTCAACCATTTAGAAATTACAGATATATTTCTAATTAATGTCAGTTAAAACAAGTTAAAGATACTCCGAGTGTGAGCAACTAACGTCGGCCTCCCTCCACCACACTACTGCTATATGTTGTCACTCACACTATTATAATGTTTCTATTCGCCGGGGCCGATGAATAAAGCACTTACGGCGAAAAACAGGAACACTAGCCCACCGATTATCGTAACTGTGAAAAGAAAAAAAGCAATTAAAAATCGATTAATCAAATGTCACTAAAGCCTTCTTATCGAGTTAATGTAAAATATCTAAATCCTTAAAGTTGCGAAATATTTAAATTAATTATTAATTTATCAGAATAATCCTACTATCGAAAAAGCTGCGTAGCGAGAAGCCGTAGGTTCGATTCCCGAGACAAATGTTTGTGATTCAGAAATATTTGTTTCGCGTCTGGGTGTTGTGGGACCGCAAGTCCCTCGTAGTTCCTGATATCCACGATACAGATTAACCTAGTGTGGAGTCAGGACTATGTATGTGACTGACTGTTGGGTGTATTTATTATTTAACTTATTTTCATCTGGTAGGGACAATCACTCAAGGCGATATGATTATATGAGTGATATTCATTGCTTTGAAAGGTCATTGTTTACAAGTGATTTAGGCTATTTTCTATCTACTTATGCGAATTTTTATAAGTTGACAAGACTTATGTGTCCCCGATGGGATTTCATACGATACGGTATGTGAAGACGGACACTGGCATTAACTACAGACAGAAAGAAAGAAGACATAAGAACAGAAACAGCAAAAAATTTAATAAAAACTAGAACCAACTCACCAGTCCTCACAGATATCTTCTGAGCGATCATTCTGCCGCCGATGACAGCTAACCCTGTACACAGCGCGTGTCCCAAAGACCCGCCCACGACCACACCGACCGCGTCCTCCCTGGTCGCTAGCACCACGGTCGCCAGTTGCGACCGATCCCCCCACTCCGCCAAGAACGTCAGCGACGCAGCTTGGAGCAACACTTTGAGGATCGCGTTGCGTTTTCGCCTCCTAGTTTCGGCTTGGCCTTGCTCTAACATGTCTAGGGTTTCTTCCTTTTCTTCCTGAAATGTTTTTAATGTGAATATATTTTTAAGACTATACTTGTAAAATGTGTCTGCAGTGTGTGTATCTGGGGGACTATGGGATTTATAATAGAATTGTAATATAAAAATAGTAATTAAAGAATGACATAAAAACGGGTCAATTGCCTTATTGGTCTAGTGGCAGCGTTCTAAGAATGAGAACCGTGGGATCCTGGGTTCCTGGGATCTGTCTGTAGGTACCGAAAGCAGCTGATAAGGGTGAATTTACATGCGAGTGGAAAGCATATAGGACATCACTAATTTCAATATAATTCTTGTGAGCAGGATATTTTCATATCGGATAATTTATGCTCAAAACGATAAGTATCATAAAATGGTTCTATTAAGTTAATAAAATAATATTAGCCACATTAACTTATCAGATATTCGATAAATTTCTTAAAAATTACAATACGCACTTATAATGCGATCTAAATAAGAATATGAAATATGAATTATTGACGAGATAAGTGGTGCTTTTGTTATACGCTCTTTGGTCTATTTTCTATTTTGACAGATTGATCTATACATTTTCAGTAAGTTCCAAAACTTGCCACCGACAGCTTATAATATAATTATAATTGTCTTTTCTTATTTGGAACATAGAATACGTATTTTTTTTGTATTCCGTGCATAAATAACACTGAATACACAGGAATATAATATATATGGATATATACTATAAGCTTATTTTCAATAGATAAGAATAATTTAATTTACAGGATAAGCGCGGTGAAAACAAAAGCAAATTGATAATTATTGTATCCATTTGGTGCTGGAATAATTTAACAATTAAAAGAGGTTATAAGCAATATACATTTTCCATTCGTGTAGAGGCTGGTAAATAACTAGCAAATAAGGGTAACGTGAGCAATAACGCACCAAAACAAAAAAAAGGACAGAAGTATTTTCTTCAATTTGAGATAAATTGTATAATAATAAATCGCATGCAAATGAAGTTATTAATTTGAATTAATTAAATGGATTTCTATTAATAAATGTAGGGTCAGATAAACACATTGAAATGCGATTCACAATACGAGAAAAAATAAGTGATTATTGAACTAAAAAAAACTAACCACTTACGTATACAATGAGCGAAAAAGTAACAAGAATTAAGTACCTAATCTAGATTTAAAGCAATATGATTTACTTTAAAGTATGTAAATATAATTTACTATAACTTTCTACCCTGCTTTCTAATCCTACAAAGCCTAAAATTACATTAATAATATAAATACGATGGTACAACGCCTGTCTAAAGCACGACATGTAATGCTGAATTCCTTTGCATTTGATTAAATAAACTATTTAAGCTGTCAATAAGCTGTTCTTAACTCAAAAATGAAATGATCTGTGCGTAACAGAAAAAGCTAGGCTAAAAAGAAAAAAAAACTATGGTGTCATTCGTACTGCCAGGCATAAGGACGTAAGATCACCCTCAGCGGTTCTGACTGTGTGGAGGGGCCCGGTTGAGGTTCCTCCGGGACCTCGGGGCCATTTTCAGGGGACCTTGAGGGTCCCGGGCTTTGCGACCGACTTGTGGCAGCTGACGTCGCTTCTGGCGACCTCGAGCGCTCTTTCGGTGACCCCTGCATATCAGATTGCGAATTTGTTTGTGTCACTTGTGCTTTATTTTATTTTCATCGTATGTATATATTCCAAAATTCCCTTTCTCCTCTAACTACAAAATACACATTGATCTTGATGTCTGTGTATTTTTTTCACTCAAATACATGTATAAATTATTAATAAAAGTCATAACCAGGTTACAAACAAAAATATAACACAAAGGAATTCAACATTTCTCAACAACTACATACTTGCAAAAACTTCTACAAACACACGCTATCTTATCTAACACATTTAAAACACTGTAACAGATGTTCATAAAAAGATTTCACAAGTAAAATTCATCCTCTAAGGACATCCGTCTTTTATTATATGTATTTAATATAAAGTTTTATTGGGGTATAAAGTAAAAGAATAGATGTCGAATTTACGCACACTAATAAGATTTTATTGCAAGATAAAGTAGTTCATAAAATCAAGTCCATACTAGTGCGCTTTTCTATAATAATTTCCTTTGACGCATACCTGTATAAGTAACGGCACGAATCGTGATCACAGATGGATAATAGTGGGGGAAGTTGAAATTCAATAGACGTCGAGCATCCACTGACGGACCAATCACGTGAAAGTCGGTCCTACATTCCGCCAATCAGACTTATAAATGAACTACTGCGCAGGTGAAGTTTATACTCACGACTCGTGCCGGCGATACCTGTGGCAGGTCACAGGGCATGCAGCAAACGCATAGCGATTCGAAAAGCATACGTCAAAGAAACATCTACTCGTAAGTTGAAATTAAGAGCACATGAGGACATAAGCTTTAATATCATCTTGAACCTGTACAGTCCACTTTTGGACATAGGTCTCTCCTAAAGCATACGACTCAGCCCAACTTTTGGCTCATGTCATTCACTATTACCAGCATACCAGCACTGAATATGACCTATTTATTTCTTTACTAGCTGTGCCACGCGGTTTCCTCCGCAACATATAATTGATAGTTAGAATTCAAATATTTAGGGGAGGGGGTGTGGATGCTATGCGAAAATTCTTTTTTGACTGGTAAAGCCACGCTGTAAACAGTTTTATCTACAGCATGAATGGGCCGACTCGTCTGGGTCGTTACCGCTGACTCACAGAAAACCAGCATAAAGAAGCAGCTTGCTGCTAGGTTTCGTACGGTGAGTGAGATATCCGGAAGCCCTAATCGTCCTCCCCTTCCCAATCCCTTAATTATCCCTTTTCTTTACGTTTGGCAGCGCCCCCATGATTGTTTTGGTATTGTGGGCATACATGGGCGGTGGAGATCGCTTATCATCAGGTGATCCACTTGCTCATTTGCGGGCGTATGCTATAAAAACAAAAGAAAAATTCAAAACCTAGAACCCGATAGCAGTGTTCAATTGTGAGTTTAAACCATCCAGGGACAAATACAAAAAAAAAACATCAATATCGGCCCAGCCTGTTTTGCGCGATTAATGCACGGCAATTGATTTTTATATACATCTATACACTGATAGATAAATAACAGCTGAGCGAAAACTTTCCTGTCGAATATTATCATGATCTGAATGCCTTTCTCTCAGATTATTATATCTACGTGCCCTATAAATAAGTATTTTTGTTTGGTCTATTATCTTTGTTTAGTTTATGTTATTGTGTCTTGTTGTAACATATAACTGACGTTCATATGTACTCTAAATATTCTTTTTATGTCAGGTGGTTAGTGTGTCACCTGATGGGAAGCGATCTCCACAACACACAAGGAATCATGGACGCGTTGCCGACCTTAAAGGGAAGAGATAATTAAGGGGCTGGGAAGGGGAAGGAGTTTTGGGCCTCCGGATATCGACCGTACTCACCGTACGGAACGCAGCAGCAAGCTGCTACTTTACGTCGGTTTTCTGTGAGACAGTGGTAAACACCCGGACGAGCCGGCCCATTCATGCTGTAGACAAAAGTATCTACAGCGTGGCTCTACCACTTCAAAACTGGTTGTGACACTGGGTGCAAAAGATAAAAGAGTATTTATATGGTGACAGCCTCCGTGGCGCAGTGGGCGAGTAGCCTTCGAAATGAGAGGTCGTGGGTTCGATTCCCACACAGAGACAAATGTTTGTGTGATCCACAAATATTTTTCCGAGTTTGGGTGTTGTGGGACCGCAAGTCCCTCGTAGTTCCTGATACCCACGATACAGGTTAACCTAGTGTGGAGTCGGGACTAAGTGTATTGAAATTTAGATTAAATTCTTCTGTACACATAAGTCTTGTGAAACAGAAATTGGATAAGTTCATCCAAAACCGTGCAAAAGCGTGAATGACTAACAAATATCCAAATACACAAGCTTACAAACATCCAACCTTTCATAATAATAGTAGGATTAAGATATATGATTGGCCCGTTTTTGTTTAGCTGCAAAAATGGACCAATCAGGTTTACGGAAATTGTCCTAAGCGTTCGCACACATATGAGACCTCATAGTAGTGTTTACAACTACGGGGGTAAGAAACTAAGTATCGGTCAGAAAACAGCTAAAAGCCCACACCCACCTGATCTTCTCTCCTCTTCAGCTCACTCTGGACCTCCTCCAACTCCTCCTGGCCCTCATTGGGGTCCATCTTCCATCCATCCCTCAGCATTTTTATACCGAAAATGGCGAACAACGCCGCACTTGCATAATACGTGTATATCCTAGGTATCACAGTGGCTATCGAACCGAAGGCAGCCGAGAGGATGGTCATGAACACCAGCGCTGATATCGCGCCGGCGAAGACAATGATGCGGGGGTGTTTCATCGCCATGATCGCTGCGATGAAGAACGTCTTGTCACCGAGCTCCGAGACGATAACAACGGAGAGAGACGCGAGGAAACCCTGCCAGAAACTGCTTTGTATTGTCGTTTTCTGTAAATAAAGAGAAAAGATTGTTACAATAGCCGTCGCATTGGTCTAATGGCAGTGTAGTTAGGCTGTGAAATCGGTGCGGACATGGGTTCATACCACAACAATTCTCCACAATTAAAACATAAAATAAGTACATCATAAAATAAGACATAAAAACTGTGGAGACTAGTGCCTGATCTAAGGTTTAACACCTTGTGTTTCAGGTTTACTTATAAAGGTTGTTCAAGCACTGATTAGTTAAACACTCTTTTGTCTTTCTCTATCAACGTCATTTATAATGTTGCTAGAAAGAGACAAAACTCTGTTTAACTAATGAGTGATTGGATAACATTTATTTATAAGTAAGTCCCATTGTTTTCAAGAGACCAAAGAGTTAAGTAACAACTTCAGAACGGCCATAAAGTTTGACGAAATATATAACTGGGATAAAAAAAAATACACGCGACGCTTATAGTTTCATTTTGTAATTGCTGCAAATGGAAACATACTCAAAAACTAGAGACTAGTCTTCACTTAAATGACTTCCGTGTATCATTGTATTACTAATTCATTAATTAAATTCTCCATTATCTTCATTATAAAAATTCAAGGCAACGTGGTTGTAAAAACTAACATTCTATTTATTATATTCAGGATGGATTTAGTAAAATTTTAATGCACATTTCCTTCGCTACTTAATGATGTCTACAGAACTCACTGGCAAAGAAGGACAAAAAGCTATTTCTGGAGTCTGTAGTGGCTCGCTCGTGTATCATTGCAAAACCGCAGATTTAAATACCGGCAAGCCAAGCTCGTGGTTCATCAATTATTATACTAGCATACGCACTCACGCCTGTAAACCCCGGAGGGGTAGGCAGAGGTGTAACCAGTACACCCAAATTTCGCCGAGCGTATCTCCGTCCCATGATGTGATAGGGGGCGAGCCTATCGCCATACCGGGCACTAATTCCAGACTCCGGGCTGATACTGAGAATATCGTAATAGAGAAACCCTTTACCCTTAACTCTTTACTTTACCCGACCCGGGATCGAACCCGAGACCTCAGAGTTAGCCTCAATTGTAACGCGTACGCATTACAACTGCGCCACCGAGGCAGTCACTAGCAGTGAACACTTAATAGTATACTAGTTTGAGCGCTAGATTATTTGGCTTGCAGTCATTCAGCACCACTCACCGCGACTAAAACCGTCGATTTAAAAACCGCGGTATTGTGGCTAACACGCATACGCGGTATTATTAGGGTCGTCATTATTTAGCTTAGGTATAACATTGACACTTGGCATGTAACCATCTTTATCAATGAAGTCTATCTACTGGCACAATTCCCTACCCACAAAGCCGACTTAGACCATACCATAAAGCGTGCAAATTTGTGCTAAAATAGGTATGAATCTTTTAAAGCTCCTAACTTTCCAATTTCTTTTTATCTTACCATTCTGTTTCGATACAGGCATCGATAACGATGAGATAAATCGATATCATGTTTAACTCTTGACATGCGATGTCGTATAGTAGAGTGATCGCCCCACAACGTTTTTATGGAAAAAATATCGACTAGCGTACTCTCAACATAAAATGCGCCTCGAGAAAATTTTGTTGACTCCTTTTGTGTAAAATAACCCAGTTATAACCAGTTTCTTCTGCGCAGCGTATTTAATTTCAATAAGTTTTCCTGTGACTAACATTGACTTGTTTGGTACCAAAGCAAGCACAGCAGGACATCTTTTAGCTAAACATTTTTTCGAAAATGATTCTAGTTTACGGCACCCAAAACTATAATAGTTCACTATTACCAATAGTACGAATACATACACCCAATAGTCACATACATATTCCTGACCCCACACTAGCTTAACCTGGATCGTGGGTATCAGGAACTACGAGAGACTTGCGGTCCCACAACACCCAGACCCAAAACAAATATTTGTGGATCACTCCAACATTTGTCTCAGTATGGGAATCGAACCCACAGCTTCTCGCTTCACAGCCGCTGCCCATTGCGCCACGGAGGCAGTCATACTAGTGTAATATTTTCATTCTTTTTGTTTTACTCATAGGTATCGCTGATAGTTTAATCCTTAAATGTGAAGGCTTGTTATTAGCTACCTGATCATAGACCTATGTAAATAAACTTAATGCAATTAGTCTGTAAGCTTTCTAAAAATTAAATAAATTATCCCTTTATGTATATCGAAACTAATATTGTTGCAAACAAGACAAAACGAGCAGGTCGCTCGCCTGATGGCAATCATAACGCCTGCCCATAAACAGAAGCAACACCGCACAGAAATTTCAATTACAAAGAACTGCACGGCATTAGACTGCGCTCGTCACACCGAGACATAAGATGTTAAGTCTCATAATGCCCAGTAATTTCATTGGCTTCAATGGCCTTCAAAACGGAACACAACTGTGCTTACACACTGCTGTTTGGCGGCAGAAATAGACAAAGCGGTGGTACCAACCCAGACGGCCTCTCGCATACGAGGGACCTACCACCTAGTAAAATGTCAATGTCATGTATGTTGAAATAGACCCTTCGTAACATATACATTTTCATAATAAAACTACGTATAATGTAATCTAATTACAACACGTCTCGCTACACATTAATTGTCTATTTATTGTGACAATACAATAACGTAATGTATATTACATAATTATTTATCACTTCACATTTGTATTGTTAGTAGATAATTGAGTTGCTATGTGCCTCTGTCTGTCCGTATATACGGTTACATCAAGACATATAAACATGTTGTCTACCTGTTTTCTGAGTTACTTGTTAATTTTCTATGATGGTAAACGAGTTAGAAACTGAGGACGTCTCCACAGAAGATGGCATGCGAAATCGTAGCAATAGTAGGGAAGATTTGTAGTCAAAACATCGAAATAAGATAACTAGAACGATAACTCTCATATGAATCTGTCAAAAATACGGCTCCACTTACACATGCAAAAGTAAAATCACACGTAATACTCATATACGCAAAAAAATGAACGTTCAAAATCAACTTTATTTCATAAAAGTTAATGTCAAAATATTAAACTTCTAGATCGAGATAAGACGTTCTGCACCGCGCAAAAAATTTGACGTATCAAATGTTAACTAGAGATGATGATTCACAAACTTTTAAAGCCCCGCCTCCTTGCACAGAGTTTTGGTGGGGTAATTTTTTTGCTTGAGTTACATTTCTTGTCATCTTATTTTTCTTACATTTTATTTTTTTGCGCGGTGCAGAACGTCGTATCTCAATATAGAAATTTAATATTTAGACATTAATTTTTATGAAATAAAGTTGATTTTGAACGTTAATTTTTTTTGCATATATGAGTATTACGTGTGATTTTACTTTTGCATGTGTACAGTGTAAGTAAGTGGAGCCTTATTTTTAAGCAGAGTCATATGAGAGTTATCGTTCTAGTCATCTTATTTCGATGGTATATAGTACGGTATTCCGGTAACACACTTCACTGCGACATATAACTCGTTTCGATACTTTTGCAAATTAAATAAAGGTTAATTACTTTAATACTCGTAAAGTTTGTACAGCGAATAATAAGATAACTAACTTTTAATACACAAGATATATGCGTGCCCGAAAGATAGTGGTATTTACTTGAGTAAAAAATATATTTCGGTCTGTTTTAAAATACAAATAGGCTGAGCATGATTTAGGTTTGTTGGTATGTGTGTTGCGTTACATATAATTTTACGCAGACTTATAACGTATTGTACACAGTCAATAAGTTCTGTTTCTTGATCTGTGTGTTGCTTTACATATAATTATACGCCAGCGTATAACGTATTATTTAATAGACCTCTCAGACTGTGCACAATACGCGAAATGTATCTTGGCCGAGCCAATGTTAGTCAACCACCTTTTAGTATGATTTTTATAGCTTGAATGACGAGACGAGCAGATCGCTCACCTGATGGTTAAGCCTGCCCATGAATAGACCACCACACAGAAATTTAATTACAAACTGCATGGCACTATACTGTGTTGTTACTCCGAAACATAAGATGTTAAGACTCATAATGCCCAGTAATTTCACTGGCGTCAATGACCTTCAGGCCGGAACACAACAATGTTTACACACTGTTGCACAGCGGCAGAAATCGAAAAAGCGGTGGTTACCCAGGCGACCTATGGCATACCAGATACCTACCACCTAGTGTGATGTTCCTTATTACGGGCATTATATTCCCAAAAGCATCAAAATATTTTATCTCAATACAACAGACCTGTATAAACCATCACGGCCTTGTTAAATCATTTGAGGACAAAAATAGATAAATAGAAAAAAAAGAAACAATTAACCTACAAAGCATCAATACTTAATGATTCAACGAACGATCATACAATACTTGTCGCCGGTCACGAAGTGGAACTTGTTAGACAACATTGCCTATTATGAATATTCATGTTTTTTTTTCTTTATACGTAATAGGCTCGCGTTTGGCCACTATCACGCCTGATGTGGCCTAAGATTAATCACGCTTGCCTAGCAAAAAACGATTCACTCGCGACTTGAAGACATCCAGATTATATTTATCGGGGAACAGACTCCGGCAACTTGTTCCACAATTTGGCAGTCTGTATGATGAAGGTGGAGGCAAAACGTTTGGTGCGCGTTTTGGGAACGTCTACCATAAATGGGTGGCGTTTTGCCGATCTCTGGTCGTCCGATGATGGAATTGGGAGGAGGGAATCAAATTATGCAATTCTGCTCACACTCTCCAAAATGCATCCAAAATGCAAATGTGAATCAAACAATAACATGTTATTAGATAACAATAAAATGTACCTAAAATATCTCGTCCTTCAGACCCATAGTCTCATATTGTAAACACTGCATTTATTCAGGGGAGTTAGGAAATGCAACACGAGATGATTTTGTGGACTAGTTTTGTCGTGAAAAACCAGTTTTATCTGGTTATTTCTATCGAAGCTAACATGGTTGCATAGAATATTCCACTCGTAATGGAAAAAAGTAGACATAAACTAGAGAAAATAGTATTTTCAACCCCGCTGTGGTATTGTGTCTACAAATCCTAACATGGCGACGTAATTTTATCGAATGTTGACACTTTTACTCGAGATATGTGTCGTCGATAGTTAACTCTCTCGCACGCGAGATATGTCGTGTTGCATATCCTTAGCCCGCTGGTACGGCAGTGACTAAAAACATTACACTTTAGTAAGAATAATGCAGTCCAAATATAATAGCCACCGTCAAGAAAAGTTGTATTCATTGACTGAATGACTTGAATTCTGTCTGAATTACCTTTTTAAGAGCAAAGGGCGGCAAACGGGCGAGTGGGTCACCTGATGGTAAATGTCTTCCATCGCCCGTAAACATCCACAATACGGATATACACTGACTTTTTCCTGGCGATTTACCGGAACGACACATTACGGAGAGTTTTTCATCATGCTTACAGCGGTCGAAATCGGATAGAAAGAAAGAAAACATTAATTTATATTTATTTGATACTCTTCTACCAACTACATATATCAAATTGTAGAAGATACCCATAAGTCAATTAACGTATACGTAAACCGGTTATTTTTATGTCTACCAGTGTCACCATCGCGAATTATTATTATAATCGATTATGATTATCGATACTTGTAACATTAACAATTTAACATAACATTACGGATTTGGTAATTTTACCGGTAAAAATTTGGTAACTGATAGTAAATAGCAAATTATTTAGTAGTTGAAACACACATGGTACACGCCGTACGAAGATCCTGCCATAGTGGCTTTTACCGGTAAGTCGCGTTCCGGGCTCAGCCAGTGTATATCCAGTAACTTCAGTCCGGCATAATTCTGTCGACCGTCGAGGGACGTTTTCTCTTTTTATTTATAGGCCGGCAAACGAGCTAGTGGGTTAACTGATGGTAAGCGATCTCCACCAGCCATGTACGCACACAATACCAAAATAATTATGGGCGCGTTGCCGACCTCAAAGGAAAGGGAGAATTAAGGGATTGGGAAGGGGAGGGGGTTTTGGGCCTCTGACCTAAAGTAGCAGCTTGCTGGTACGAAACGCACCAGCAAGCTGCTACTTTACGTCGGTTTTCTGTGAGACAGTGGTAACGACCCGGACGAGCCGGCCCATTCATGCTGTAGAAAAAGTGTCTATAGCGTGGCTCTATCACTCAAGAAATTTGGGCTGCACTGTACTTAGCATCATAAGGGGTTTTGGGCATGAATGAATAGATCACAAATTTTTAAGTTTCACATCTCCGTTTAAATTTAATCCGCCATTATATAAACAGCCAATTTAGGAAGTATAAATTTCACAAACGCTTCTCCGTGCGTATTGACAGCGTGATAATTTTGTATTTTGGTGTCTTATATATTACTAGCCTTTGCTCACGGATCCGCCCGCGTGAACGGCCTTTTCCGGGATAAAATGTAACCTATGTTACTCAATGGTAATGTAGTTTTCTAACGGCAAAGGAATTTTTGAAATCGGCCCAGTAGTTTTTAAGTTTATTCATTACATACAAAAATATAAATCTTTCCTCTTTATAATATTAGTGTAGATGTATTTTTTTGTTGACATACTGACAAAAGCGCTTAGAATAGTAATTGTATAGAACATTTAATGTTCTTTGCCATTACTGACGGTGAGTCAGAATACTTGTGTAATTTTATGTAAATTTCCGATATATATACATGTATACACACATTGCTAGCAAGTCATCTTGCCATGTTAGAAGAAACATATTTTTTAACCTATATAGTAATAGTGTATACATTTTACAATATGCTGTAGAGCAAAAAGTTAACAATCTTATTTAACGTCAAGCAACAAGAAGTATTAAAAACCCACGACGTTAATTTGAAAAACATCTTGATTTCTTAGGTTTGCGCGAATATTAGACATTGAAATAAAATTAGTTTATACGGATTTTATCGCGGTTTGATTTTTATTTTACTCCCGACGTTTCGAAAACTTATCAGCCTTCGTGGTCAAGGGAGAGACTCAACGATTAAACCGCGATAAAATCCGTATAAACTAATTTTATTTCAATGAAAAACATATGTAAACGGCTGATTAGATTTTCTTCAAATATAGCAAGAACCATCTTACTATACGTACTCTTGCCGTCTCCCCACTCCCCAAAGGTGTTGACGGCGGACAGGCGGTCGTAAAAACCAAATCTTTCTGTAACATGTGTTAATTTTAGCATGTTGCACCGACCCCACTGCGAGTGGGATAAGGTCAAGTGGAAGAAGAAGATAGCAAGAACCATCTTAATTAATCCAGCTTTAAAAAAAACGCTCTTAAACCATCCATTCATAAATAATAGAATCACGCTAATGCACTTTTGTCTACAGTATAAGTGTAACCAGTACACCCACATTTCGCCGAGCTTATTTCCGTCCCATGACAGGCGAACCTATCGCCGTACCGGGCACAATTCCAGACACCGGACGAATACTGAGCATTTCGTAATAAATAAAACCCAATATCACTTTATCCGACCCGGGGATCGAACCCGAGACCTCAGCACAGCAGTCGTACCGCGTACGCATTACAATTGCACCCCCGAGGCAGTCGGCATATTATACTAAAAATATATTTCATTGTACATAAAAAACGCCACAAAACCAAGTTTAAGTAATTTTTATCGATCGAGGAGTTCGCAAATAGAACACTGAACACGCAACGAAATAATACTCATTCATTTTATATGGTTTCTGTAATAAACGTAATTTTTTGCCCATTCTTTAGCGGCCTTAATGACACTTTGAGGTGCGCGACCAAGATAAGAAGACACGTCCTCTTTATGTATGAAGTGTTAGATCTATGCTACCGAGAAACGAGAGCGCGACGCGCGGACGTTTCCATACAATAGGGTACCTGTTTGACTCGATTATTATGAATATCTTAATTAATGGGGGGTTGGACTGCCTTGGTGCCGTAGTTGTAAAGCGTACGAGTTACGATTGAGGCTAACGCTGAGGTCTCAGGTTCGTTCCCCGGGTCGGGTAAAGTGGTATTCTGTTTTTCTATTACGAAATGTCGGTGTACTAGTTACACCTCTGCCTACCCCTTGGGGGATTTCAGGCGTGAGTGCGTATGTATGTATATGTATCTTAATTAATAAGTCACGTTCCCTAAAACTATCATTGAAAGAATTATACAAAACCGCCAAGCAACAATGTGTAACCACGGTTGTTTCGGTTTGAAGGGCATCGAAATCAGTGAAATTACTAAGCATTATAAGAGACTTAACATCTTTTGTCTCAGGGTGACGAGTGCAGTCCAACACCTATAGTAATAATAATAATCATTTATTGATACAATGTTTACAATTGTTTAACACTTTACACTATTTTATGGTTTACTTATATAAACATTGTCGAAGGTTTTTTTGCTAAATTATTTACCACGATCCCCACACTAAGCTAGGCTTGTATCGTGGGTAATCACTGACCAAGATTACCAGTTAAACGATTGTTGTTGAGATTAATTAATGATTAAAGTACATTAAATAAATCAAATACTTCTATAATGAGAATGGGTATGATGCGTGTGAGTGTGTGTGTGCTTTGGTGTGTGTGTGTATGTGTGAGTGTGTGATTGCGTGCGTGTGTGTGTATGCGTTTTAACTGATCCCTCTCAAGACATGTTCAATTTCAATATAGTCAAGTTTACCTAAACATTTTTCTATCTTTGTTTTAACCTCCTTCATCCTGTAATTGAATACATGACAATTCTTGTTGACTTTGTTATAAACACGAAAGTGCAGAAAGGAACCGAATCTTTTTGCGAATGATGTGTTTATTCTATTTGTGGGAAGAGCGAACACCCGTTTTTGAGCAACTGTAGCTATATAATTTCTCATTCCAATGGTCCGGTGCACACGAAGTACAACACGAAGAATAAAAAGCCCACGTACACTGAGCAAATTTGCGTCAAAGTAAAGCTTTGAAGTAGGATATCTAATGGGTTTCTTCAAGATAACTTTAATGATGGCTCTCTGCGCTCTATCTATAGTGCTTTGTGATTCAAAGGTCTGTGTGGCGATGCTAATGTTTATGGGCAGTCGTAGCGCTTGCCATCAGGCGATCGCCCTGCTCGTCTCGTCATTTAGGCTAATAAAAAAACCGACGGTCTAAGACAGAGGACATAAAATATTTCATTCGGCAATGATGATTAGACTAATATAGCAATCATTGGATAACAAACAATTATTCAACATCCGAAGTGGTTTAGGGTCAAGATTTGTAATTCCTACACGTCCTAGATACGAAATAGGCATACTTTAAAACTGATAAGAAAACTATTACAAAAGATTAAATGGGCTCGGTTACGGGTAAGTACAATCGGTTAAATCAGTCAATTGATTTATCGATTGAGTTTAGATCAAGGAAAGTATAGAACAATAACTGAGAAGTCATGAGTAAAACTATGTCCCCACTCGTGACATATGAAACCAGTGTACATATAATATATCCAGTAACTTCAGGCATAATTCTGACGACTGTCGAGGGATGCAATGTCTCTCGACGGTTGACATTATGTTTGCAGTGCACTGGTACTTGCAGTGTAGTCTCTTTGCCGTTCCAGGATAAAAAATGAAGATATTTTCATGAGACGACGCAACAGAATTGCGTCATTTAGAAACGCATGCAGACAAGCAAGTTCTTTAACTTGATGTTGGGTTTGATAAAAAAAAACTTTATTTACACTGCCAGAATGACTTCTCAAATTCTAATTTTAATATATAACTTCGTCTGCCTGGATATCTGACATTAAGCGCTCGTCATGCCGCAAAGTACGTCTGGATAAACACTTGCTGCTCCCGAAATGACTTGCAGAAGTGCGTCATCATGACGACAGTTTCACAGAGTGGGTGTTATTTGCGAGAGTAGATTTTTGAGGAGTCGAACTCTTTCTAATGTTTTCCGAGGAATGTATAATGCAAGAGTATGTCCAACCCGGTCCTTCGGAAAGATAGGGCCGCGAGGCTACTGCGAATATTGAAAGGTCTTGTTCAAACACGTTTAATAGGTACTCGTAGAATCGCTAAAATGCTATCAACTGTTCAACTTTTTCACAATGTTCAAGTAAACATTATTTATCAAATACAATATTAGGCAGCTAAATACAATATTATCAAGCTATCAATATAATTGGAGAAGCGTACGTCAAATACCTTTCCTTAACAGAACCACGCGTGCTGGCTTGCGAAACCATAGCTTCTTCCATCTCGGCTCGGACCAAGAGGTTCGCAAAATCGTATTTCTGTCGGACCATAAAGCTGTGGAATAGCTTGCGGGCGCACGTGTTTCCTCCTTCCTATAACTTGGGATCCTTTAAACGGAGTGTGAAGAAGGAACTAAGCAGGCCGGCATAATTCTGCCGATCTGCGATAGATTCAGTGTCTATCGTTGGTCGACAGTATTCATGGATTGCGCTATACTTACCATCAGGTGTAGCGTAGTCACTTTGCTGAGCCAGGATAAAAAAAAAAAATAGGTACTTCCTAAATTGGCTTTTAAATACGTTAAGTGGCAGTTTGCGAAATAGGATCTGTGTAATAGTCATTATATTAATGAAGCTATGTGTTACTACTTACATAAAATAATGTGCTAATATTGTTATTTATGATATCTATTGTACCTGACTTGTCATAATTGCCTATATGATCTTTCTTTCTGGCTGGGGTTATTCCAGCTTATTGCCAGTTTCCGCCTTCCTCATAGATTTGACAGTGTACTCGCCGTCTGACTCCCACAACCCAACGGGAACCAAGTTTCGCCATAGCCTCATCCGTTAATCAGCAGAATGTACCTCGTGCAGATGAGGTTGGCTTTGACTCAGAAGATGGTAGCCAATTAACACTCCAATACTGCTTATATGATGGATAAACGAATTTGGTACCATTTGAACTAATTATTGTGTTTTTGGGCCTCGCAGCAATAAAATATTAATAATTTATGTCCTTCATGAATAAGTAGGGAATGAAATCTACATAATAATACAACATATCTAAAAGATTTATATCACCGATTGTACAGAAAAGTAGACGTCAAGTAGTAATGCTAATTCTAGTCGGTTGGAACGAGCACAGTACGTCCTGAGCATTTAATTAGGATTTACAACCTTGCCGCCTGCTTGTTATGCTAACATTTGGAGAGAGCGCTCTTTTTGCATCACTACAAACTTGCGGAAAATTTTCGTAAAGTACAATTTAATGGTAAAATTAAAACTGTGACTGATGACTTCTTATTTGAAAGTGACTTTCAAACACAACCGACTGCCGACTGCCTCGGTGGCGCAGTTATAATGCGTATTCCTGTGCTGAGGTCTCGGGTTCGATCCCCGGGTCGGGTAAAGTGATATCAGGTTTTTCTATCATGAAATGCTTAGTATCAACCCGGAAACTGGAATTGTGCCCGATATGGCGATAGGCTTGCGACCTATAACATCATGGCACGTAATTAAGCTCGGCGAAATGTAGGTGTACGTGTTACACCTCGACCTACCTTCGAGAATTACAGGCGTGAGTGCGTATGTAAGTACATAAAAGGTTTAGTCCACTAGTTTAGGCATTCAACACCGAAATACAGGTTGAAACCGGAATGTGTCCATTAATGTCTATGTAGGACAAACTTGAGCTGTAACCCTAATGCAGCACCAGTGAATGTCTGCAAAAAGTAACTTTCATACATGCATACATACGCACTCACGCCTGTCATCCTCGAAGGGGTAGGCAGAGGTGTAATCAGTACACCTACATTCGAGCGTATGTATCTCCATCCCATGATGTAATAGGGGGAGAAGCCTATGGCCACAATTCCAGACTCCGGGCTGATACTGAGCATTTCGTAATAGAAAAATCCAATATCATTTTTACCCGACCCGGGGATCGAACCCGAGACCTCAGTCGTAACGCGTACACATTACAACTGCGCCACCGAGACAGTCAACCTTTTATGTGGTTTGTATTTACGACTTAGGTCAATATGTCCGACGCACCCACCCGAATCGCAAGGTCACGACATGACGGTGGACTTACTTAAATAAATTACTGTTAGCGAGTAGCGAAATGTTCGCTAGTTTCTCAGTTTTCTGTTTTGTAAATGAGTTTTTATTTATAGTATAAACTGGCAAACGAGCAAGTGGGGTCACCTTATGGTAAGTGACGTCCAACGCCCATGTACGCCTACAATACTAAAATAGTCATGGGCGCGCTGCCTACCTTAAAGGAAATGGATGATTTAGGGATTGGGAAGGGGAGGGGGACTTGAGCCTTATATATCTCACACACCGTACGAAATACAGCAGCAAGCCGCTTCTTTACGTCGGTTTTCTGTGAGAGCGTGATTACGATCCGGTCGAGCCGGCCCATTCAAAACAGCCTAGACAAAACAGTATTATTAAAGGGTAACTGAATGCGTAGACGGATGACGTAAACCGGGCCAAGTTATTTTGCGCGTATCGTACCGCGGCAATCCCATTAAAAATAACAAGTGAACTGGCAGATACCTACACATCTGTGGCGTTTCGTATGGTCAATGGTCATTGAATAGCACAAAATATATTTATCTCCCTACGCAGTAAGGACCGACCTTTCTTCTAGCATCAAGGACATTCAGAGAGTTTTCAAGATTTGCCATGCTTCGTATACCTACATAGAACTCATGTACCTACGAATATTTCTTTACCTACTAGAGTGGACTATTTGAGTGGTAGAGCCACGCTGTAGAGTGTAGACACTTTTGTCTACAGCATGAATGAATGGGCCAGCTCGTCCGGGTCGTTACCACTGTGTCACAGAAAACCGGCATTTCGTACGGTGAGTGAGATATCCGGAGGAACAAATCCCCTTCCCTTCCCAATCCCTTAATTATCCCTTTCCTTTAAGGTCGGCAACGCGCCCATGATTCTTTTGGTATTGTGGGCGTACATGGGTGGTGCAGATCACTTACCATCAGGTGACCCACTTGGTCGTTTGCTGACCTATGCCATAAAATAAAAAAGAAAAGTGATATTGGGTTTTTCTATGACGAAATGCTCAGTATGTGCCCGATATAGCGATAGGCTCGCCCCCTATCACGTCATGGGACGGAGTTACGCTCGGCGAAATTACTGACATGAGTGCGTATGTGTGTAGGTACTCTTTACCTACGTCTACGTGCGAAGAATTGATTTAATGGACTAACCAAATCCAATAACCGTTGCTAATGAATATCGCTTTACATAGTTAACACCATACTAAAATAAAATACTTATTCTTCTACTTATTGTATTCGTATGTAAACAACAGAATTATGGAAATTTCGGAAAGCCTTGTAGGACTATGATTTGACACCTGTATCATTAAATTTGACCTCCTTATTAAACATACGTACATTAATGCTCGTTTTCACCATCCTTTCCTTAACATAAGAGGACACCTAAATTATTTTTAGCACACTTAACGAGGGGGAAACATTAAACCTGATTTAACATTATATATATACGTAATCACGCCTGTAATCCTTGCAGGGGTAGACAGAGATGTTACTAGTACACCCACATTTCGCCGATCTTATTTCCGTCCCATAATGTGATAGGGGGCGAGCCTATCGCCATACCGGGCACAAATCCAGACCCTTTACTGATACTGAGCATTTCGTGATAGAAAAATCCAATATCACTATTACCCGACCCGGTGATCGAACCCGTGACATCAGCACAGCAGTTGTACCGCGTACGCATTACAACTGCATCACCGAGCCAGTCAACATTAGATATCCTTTAAAAACTCCAACCTACGGGGTAGGAAACATGTACATCTGTTTAAATGTTTCCCCACCTCACAGTTGATTAATCAGGTCATGTTTAAGGGTTCATTAGCATTGGTAAAATCAAAATACGCCGTAAATAAAAAAATACCGAATCGACTTGTTAATTTTGAGAATTTGCCCAATGTTACAAAACTATGCTTTGCGAATCTAAACTGCAACATTGAGTTTATTGAGCCCGCATACTAAAATGCAACTCAAGCATTTAAGATCGTATTAAACACTTTAAGATCCTCCTATCTGTCAAAATTGTATGAAAATAAATAGCCCTTAGAGATTCGGTCGTTCAGATTTTAGTACCGTTTAAGTATTCGGGCGTTAGCAGTCACTCGACACTTGATGAACAGATTTCAGAATTTGTCAGTAAGTACCTCAAATGACAGCAGCGATAGCTCTGTGGGGAGTGGTACGGACTGTCGAGACGAAAGTCGCAGGTTCGAAACCAGTCCCAAGAGCATACACCTCTGACTTTTCTATGTTACGTGTGTATTAATTGTTAATTATCGCTTGCTTCAACGGTGAATAAAACATAGTAAGGAAACCTGCATACCTGAGAAGTTCTTCATAAGAATTTCGAATAGGTATATGTTAAGTCTACCAACCCGCATTAGGCCAGCGTGGTAGACTAAGGCCTTACCCCTCTCACTCAGTAGGCACGTGCCCAGCAGTGGGACATGTATAATACAGAGCTACAATACATATACAATACGTACCAAAAACCCTGTTGGGCGTTTTAACTGTGATATCAGAATCGATATTCAAACGTAATGAAATAACTCGCATACGAAAATGAGAATATAAAATAATCATATTTGTTGTTTATAATATAATTATTTTATTGGTTGTGAACCGTATTTCGATTGATTACCTCTGCATGAGTGATGAATCGGAGCCAGAGCGAGATAGCAAGTTGCGGCGTCTACATGTATCAAACGCGCCGCGCCGCGTGCTCGCCTGGCTACGTCAGTACGACACATGAATCAGCTGTTCATCACTTTTCAGATGTTTTTTTATGAAATATAATCATTTTCCTAGGATACTTGTGTAAGGATAATATATCCTTACACAAATATTACTTACGCTTCTGTTTATTATTTTTTTAATCTAAATATTTTTATTAAGCTGTCTATATGTCTATCTTCACGACCCCAATTTTTTTGTTACATACTGTATATACCTCAGATACTTTAAAGTTTCATTAAACCCTTATCAAATTAGGTGATGATTGATATAACGAACGATTATTTTATGTTCATATTGATGTTATTAAAACATTATAGACAAAGACATTGTTGAAACAATACTCGTATTATTTTCGTTGACTCACTAGTTCAAATAAAGTGTAAAGAAAGCAAAAGGAATTTAACCTAACGTTTTCGATATTGCGTGCTAGACAATTGTCTAATAGTCATATATAGCTATTACGTATATTATTCTGTAACAATTGATTTGATCTGTTAAACTATTTGATGAGTATTTAAAACTAAATCGTATAAGCAGAGGATATACTTATAGATAATTTAAGTACCCTCAATTTAATTAAAATATCAATACTCAGTAGATATTTTTAAACTACCACAAAAAAACAATATCAATGCCCCTTTTATGAGAAAATTATAACAATTTACTTTGAAAAAAATAAAATGTGTGGCTGTATGACAGTGACATAATGGCAGTATGCTATGGGTACCATTGACATGAATTTGAATAACGAACCTGTACAACTAAATTCGATAGCCAAGTCCTAAAATCCGTTGCAGCCGTAGTCGTCTCCGGCATCATGGTGGTAGACATATAATCCGGCATCATCGTGGTAGACATGTAATCCGGCATCATGGTAGTTGACATGTAATCCGGCATCATGGAGGTAGACATGAACTCCACCATGGTCGCGGTCGACGTCGCATCAAACACTTCGGTGAAATTCATTTTCACACACAAAAATATTCATTAATCAAACGACTGACGGGCACGTACGCAAGTAGACGCCGCGGCACTGTGACATCGTCACAAATAAATATTGAGCCGATGATAAAGATATCGTTTATACATCAGATAATGATATGTGGTTCATTTAAGACAATTGCGGGGTGCAGTAGTGAGCGACCGCGCGCTTCGCGTTTCGCGCATAAACTGTGCACGCGCGCGCCATTATTTTGTAAACTTCGTCATTATTTCGTAGTGTGCGTGCCGTTTTCTTCACCGAGGGCCGTTTCTGAAGGATATTGGTATTGATATCACCTTAAATAGTGCAGATAACTTTCGCCAGGTATTCAAACTTCAAGCAGTACGTGAAGGAGGACAGACAAATCGAAAATGCTGTGTGGAGTTTGAGAAAACCGACCACCACTCAGCAGTATCAAAGGTATATTATTTATCAGACATATTATAAACTGTACCACTTATATACTGCGGGGCACTGGTCTCTTATAATATTGAGAGGGTTTAGGCCTTAGCCCATCAAGCTGGCCTTATGCGGGATGGTACAAGCACTGTTGCAAGTTGTGTTTCGGTTTGAAGGACATTACAGCTAGTGAAATTACTGGGCATTATGAGACTTAACATCTTATGTTATGGGTGACGAGCGCAGTCCAATGCCATGCTATGCTTTGTAATTTAAAGTTCTGTGTGATGTTGCTTCTGCTTATAAGACAGAGAACTTTGAATTACAAAGCACTGCGTGAACTCACTGGACTGCGCTCGTCACGCCGAGAAATAAGTTGGTATGTCTCATAATGCCCAGTAATTTCACTGGCTTCGATGTCCTCAAACCGTAACACAAAAGTGCTTACAAACTGTTATTTGGCAGCACACATAGACAAAGCGGTGGTACCAACCCAGACGGCCTCTCGCATACGAGGAACCTTGGTAGGTTCCTCGTATGCGAGAGGCCGTGTATGAGATATCTTGTTGTGTTATCTTCAAGACACAACATTCTTCCTTGTGAATACGTGTTTATATTTACATTTTCTATAAAACACATATTTTTTAATATAGTACTTAACACAAGGCTGCAACTTTCAGAAATTTTAGGGCAGTCGTAAACTAACAAATAATCAATATGTTTAGATATGCAAGAAAAAAACATAAAAAGCTCCAAAATAGTTTTGGCAATAACTTTTTGGATGGGCGGTATTGACGTCATTTGCGTCTAAAAACGTCCATGACCGTTCAAAGAGGCGACGGATATTATAATATTTTTATTTAGTCTAACGTAAACGTCTAACGTTCCAATACCATTTTATTTAATCAATGCGACGTTTATTATTATTACAACCAGTTTTATTCCGGTAGCCTATAGGTACAGTCAACATGAAAAGTCGATGAACACATCCAAACCCTATGCATTGTAAAATGTACACAAATCGTTCAACAATATTAATGATAAATTGGATGAACATCGTAAAAGATCGAATCAGCTGAACCAGATTGTCAAAAGGTGCTGAACATTAAACCTGCGGGCATAAATAACAATTAAAACCGTGGTTGTTATTGTGTTTTGACAAAATAAAAATGTTGCTATATTGCCACTGACAGTTAAATTGAATGTTGAATTTGAAATTCCATGCAATGCGATAGTGTTGAGCTTCTTTTGACACTGTGGTGTCCAGATAATTTTGACCTTTTACGATAATTATCTAATATTGGCACTGGTCTCGTTATGTGAATTATGTATCCTACGATGTGGAGGGTTTTTGGAAATCTGGGTATTCAACGATTTTTCGCGTTGACTGTACATACTGTGCAGTGTGCACTTATGTTGTTGGGATTATCATAATTACATAATACAATATTGTAACAGGTTTATGTCAGATTATCTTCATCACGTCATGGCCATATTTTGAAAGATTTCCGAAGCGCATATTTTTTACATACCTACTTATGTGTATAACAAGTTTATTAATATTTTACGATGGTAAAAATAATTCGTCTTACGCACGACGGATGTGCAAAAAAGTTACTTGAAATGAAATGATATTTTTTAGATGAGTCTTGATTAGTCGATGACAGCTTAACATGACCTTTTTAAAGAAGGAATGATGTAGATTAATACATATATTATGTAATAATCAGTACTTAACGCTATAAAAGAATATAAATAGGTACAGATTTTTAAAAATATTTCGATAATTGATTCGTATCCATGCTAAACTACGCATCACAATATTTTTAGAGTGATATTTTTCAGTGTCAACTGCAATCACTACTGTGGGCAACTGTGGGCAATCACTAAAGCCCCATCACGGAGAGAGGTTATCGCACCACAGACTCGAAAATATAACAAATAACTCGTTTCGTTTAAGAGGCTTCGTCACACAATTTGAAAGCAAGAAAAACTTTTTTTAAATGTAGTCCTCACCAATGCCGTACGAGAAAGTCCCTCCGTGTGCATAGAGCTTTAGACCCACGATACACAATTTAGACGCCTAAGAACATTTTATTTTGAATTTTTGAACGGGGTTTTTTTATCTTTATATATATAAAATTCTCGTGTCACAACGTTCGTTCCCATACTCCTCCGAAACGGCTGAACCGATTTGTATGAAATTTTGTGTGCATATCGGGTAGGTCTGAGAATCGGCCAACATTTATTTTTCATCCCCCTAAATGTTAAGGGTGGTCCACCCCTAAATTTTAATTTTATTTTTTTTTACATTTTTTTGTTTTTATTTTTTTATGATACAGCATTAAAAATACCTACAACCCTAAATTTTCAACCCTCTACGGTCAACCCCTATTTTTTAATAGCGACATTAGTATTTTTGTCAAGCGCGTTTCTCACCGGGGGCGCCCACTAGGCTACTTTAATCCTGGAAATAGGTATTCACGCGGGCGGAGCCGCGGGCAACAGCTAGTAGTATATAAAATTAAAAACATTGATTTTTTAGGGAGGTAAAGATAATTTACGCATTAGGTACGATGCGTGTATTTTTATGATTTTAATCAATAGCTTGCATTGCCCATAATCCATAATAGAAAGAATTTTATTAATCCCCCCAATAAAAATTAAGTTATAGGCTGTTTAAATCTGGTGGAGGGCATGACTGTCGAATGACACTAAAAAGAGGCACGCCATGTACGATGACGTGTACATATACGAACGCGAGACACGCGTGGGATGGAGATAGCGGGATGGTCTCACTACTCCTTCATTTTATTTCACACGCGTTTATTTATTATATATAATAGTTTAAATATTAACTGTGGTCTCATTTTACAACCATTTTTGATTCTGTTTTAGTAATAGGGTTTCTTGTTTGTATTATTTTCTATTGCGTATACATTAATGTTCGAATTCAAAATCATGCATCAACCCTTTTACCCAATAAGAGTTCGATAGTTTCCGCATTAAATATCATCGGCGTCTAATACGCGAAGTGTGGCGTGAGCCTTACACATCTGACTGAAGATATCTAAATTCAGTTTTTTTTACGTTTTCCCTCCACGTGGTTACGACACATCAAAACACACTTTCAATTTAAAAATAAATAAAACGGAAGCATGCAAACAAAATGCAAACAAGATTGAAAACCTGTTTTAGTCGTACCTCGTGTTGTGAAATCGTAAATACCACAAGTTGATAAGGGACAGGTCCTCGCGGAGATCAGAATTTGTATATATTCCAAGTGACTGGGCCGGCCATTTAAGCCGTATGTCGGAAGAGCGATAGGCTAAACGAGCCACTGAGTGGTGCCCGAATAAAATACGTCCACGTGGCAGACCAAGGAGAAGATGGCGGGACAAGCTCACCACATTTCGACCAGATTGGAACAATTTAGCGAACGACAGAGAGAAGTGGAAGAAATGATGGGAGGCCTTTGTCCAGCGTCCAGTGTAGTGTTGAGTAGGACACGATTTTTAAATGAGTTTGTAAGAGTAGCCTCTTTTTTGTACTTAGCCGGTACAAAGTCCCACTTCAAATGAGGCGAGGTGTTTGAAGCTCACTCGCTCGTTCCCACTCTTTCACGCATGTTGCTCGTGTCATGGGAATAGCAACAGAGGAACACGACATAAAATTTGAAGTAGTACATGGAAAAACAATGAGTAGCTCTTTCATTACTTTTGTCACTGACTTGCGGCGAATGTCTGATCGGATTCACACAATATCCGACCATATTGAAGATGCACTCATACACGGATTGAATGCTTCTGATATGTTTGCTCATTTCATGAAAGGTTATGATCATTTAATGTAGGGTTCCATAAAACGAATTGCATTTGTCAAATGTTCTGTAGTTTTAAAGTTTGGGAACCGCTGGCCTACAACAAGCCTGCCTTATGCGTTCCTACTAAAAGTACGAAATAACTATTAGTTAATCTATGCTACTAGTTTTGATGTTGCATATCCGTTATCAGCGGTTATAAATTATACCTTTCAAGGAAAACAGGTGTTAAAATGTGTTGTAATTTCCAGAAACATACAACAAGGTATTTGATTATGTCTAACTTTATACATTATTTATATGCAAGTTGCAACCAACAATAATACGAAAAGAAACTGTTTTGCGAAAACAGACTTGAAATTGGGTAAAAAAATGAGGCCGCAGTTCATGTTTTAAATATTGGTACAAGCGAAGGTGGGTGCGTAGTAGGAAAATCTCACTGTTTCCCTCGCACGCGTGCACCGTAATGGCGTGAGTTGTCTTGTGACGTAACTTGCCATGTCGTGCATCCTCTTTCTGTCATTTGACAACTACCCCCTCTAGCAATTTTTAATGGCTTCTAACTTGTTTATTTTTGACTTGATTTATATAATTGTTTTAGATAATAGATTTTAGGGAACGTAACTTATTGATAAAGGATATTAAAAATAATCGAGTCAAATAGATAATAAGGTAAGCAAAATTTAATAAAAATTCTCATAATTACTTAATTGCATAGTAACCTCATATCGTGTATCCAATCACAATCAATTATTAATGAGGCATTATCGAATTGTCATTAAATATAAATATATTTTGGTAGGTCCCTTGTATAAAAGAGTCTGCTTTATTGAGTCTATTGCCGCCAAGCAGTGTTATGTTCCTGTTTGAACGGCATTGAAACCAGTGAAGTTACTGGACATTATGAGACTACGGCCCGTATTCACAAACAACACTTAAATGAGCTCTTTGCTAAGTGAACATTTCTATGTACATTTTTTTATTTGCTTGTATGACGGAGCAGGTTGCTCGCCTGATGTTAAACGTCACACAGAACTCTGGATTACAGAACACTGCATGGCACTGACCTGCGCTCGTCATCCCGAGACAAAATGCTAAGTCTCATAACGCCCAGAAATTTCACTGGCTCACACATCGATTAAAATTTCTCATGTATCATCAGTTTTTTAAATAATTTGTTTCGTCGTGTACCTAAGCCGAAGATTACTTCATATCTTGAATATCTGCCAACCTATATGATAACTTTCAAGTATTACGATATGTTTCGTAACAATTGAACACTCAGACAAGTGCACTATTTATATTTTTTTGTATGTTCCACAGGTCAATAGCATTGTAGACGACTTAAAATTAATGATACATTGACCTCTAAAACACGTGATTAGGTATTATGATTGATTGAAAATTCATTATTATAAATTATACAACTCTCATATGAATACGCCAAAAATACGGCTCCACTTACACATGCAAAGCTAAAATCACACGTAACCATCATACACGCAACAAAAATTAATTGACATTCAAAATCAACTTTATTTCATAAAAGTTATTGTCTAAATATTCTACTTCTTTCTTGGTTAATGGCGACGAGCATAGTGTAGCTATTCCACCAATGTCATGTGGTGGGTGAAGATAAACGAAGGAGATTGGTATGTTTGAGTTAGAATAGTATTGAAGAATAAATTTTATTTCACAAGTTATTTAAATAGTGGTATAGCCCCGCTGTAGACACTTGTGTCTACAGCACGAATGGGCCGGGTCGTCCGGGTCGTTACCACTGTCTCACAGAAAACCGGCGTAAAGTAGTAGCTTGCTGCTGCGTTTCGTACGGTGAGTGAGATATCCGGAGGCCCAAACCCCTTCCCCTTCCCAATCCCTTAATTATCCCTTTCCTTTTAGGTCGGCAACGCACCCATAATTCTTTTAGTATTGTGGGTGTACATGGGCGGTGGAGATCACTTACCATCAGGTGACCCACGTGATCGATTGCCGGCCTTTGCTATAAAAAAAGTAGAATTTAGAAAAGATGCATTTCAGTTGAACTTTCTCTCTATTCTAAAAAGAAGTAACTGGCGCCGCCGCCGCCACTGTCAAAAGCTTGTCACGCTATCTCCTCCAAAACCGCTGGGGGTATGGAGTCGAGACCGATACCAATCGATGCAGAATAATATGGGGAAGAAAGTAAGATATGTCTCATATTCGTCGGAATTTAAGTTTTTTTTTATGTTTTGTGGAAAAACATGGGCATAGTATCTAAAAAAAAAGGTGTCTAAATATTAAATTTCTAGGTCGTGATACGTTCTGCACTGCGCACAAAATTAGACATTAAGTGTCAACTAGAGATTATTAATCAATTTTTATGAATTGATGAATGAACGAGCTGCAAAGACTTTTATAGCCCCGCCCCCTTGCACAGAGTTTCTTGTCATGTTATTACGATGGTTCTAACGGGTTTATTATTCTGTACATAATATGTCTAGCATATTTTATATTACCTACATAATTCCTAACCGCAAGTTCCTATTGTCTACAAGATATACAATAGTAAACAAACCGACCAATGACGCATCCCATTGTGCTATTTGGAACTATCGTCTATCAATACATTCATAACATTGAATTCTAAATTGTATAAGCAATGAATATTATAAAGTATTGGAATAATGTTACTAGCTACAATATTACGATACTTTTTTCGCCTAAATGACGAAACGAGCCGGTTGCTCGCCTAACGGTACGCACCACGTCAGGTGTCTTTAAAGAGTATGTACCGACAATAACCAGAATTTTGAATTACAAAGTGATGTATGGTGCTGCACTGCGGCATCACACCGAGACATAAAATATTAAGTCTCATAATGCCCAGTAATTTTATTTCGATGTTCTTCAAACTAGAACAGCGATGCTTGATGCCAGAAATAGACAAAACTGTGTAGATGGATACAGGAGTAACCTATCACCTAGCCTTACACCCGGTTTCTAAATCCCATATCTGGCTGATCAAATCGACATTCATCTAACAGAACTTTGATTTTGACATACGCACATACATAAGCACTCACGCCTGTAATTCCCGAAGGGGTCGGCAGAGGTGTAACCAGTACACCCATATTTCGCCGAGCGTATCTGCGTGCCATAATATGATAGGTAGCGAGCCTATCGCCATACCGGGCACAAATTCCAGACTTTTTTTTTTTTTTTTTTTTTTTATACTGGCTCGGCAAAGTGACTACGCTACACCTGATGTTAAGTGCAGCGCAGTCCAAGAATACTGTCGACCAACGACAGACGATTGTGTCTATCGTAGGTCGGCAAGATTATGCCGGCCTGCCTAATTGCTTCTTCACACTCCGTTTAAAGGACCCCATATTATAGGAAGGAGGGAACACGTGTGCCGGCAAACTATTCCACAGGTTGATGGTCCGGCAGAAGTAAGATTTTGCGAACTTTTTAGACTCCGGGTTGATACTGAGCATTTCTTAATAGAAAAACCCAATACCACTTTACCCGACCCGGGGATCGAACCTGAGACCTCAGCGTCGGCCTCAATGGTACGCATTACAACTGCGCCACCGAGGCAGTCCTAATTATTGATAACTATACTGCAACAATCAACTGGTCTGTTTAGATTCCGATGCTTCTAGATCCTCTGAATGGGCACCTGTGTCAATACAATCGACACTGTTTTTCAATTAATATATTACTAATTACATAAATTATTTAAGTTTTGTATACCTACCAAAAGTAAATTATTAAAATATGTCAACCATCAGTAGCGGCGTCAGGGTAGGGCCCGGTTGGGCGATCGCCCAGGGCGCCGCGCCGTATAAAACCGGCACTGTCAACCATATAGGTCTTTGGCAGAGTTTCCTTCTTCTCAGACCAGTGGGCATTTCCAGTAGATTCTAGACTTGACGTGTAAAAGTGCCCTTGGCGACGTAATTATTTAATAATGAATTTTATTTGATTTAATTGACGATTTTCTCTGGACAGTCATCAATCCGATTTTAAGATACAATACGGCGTGTAGGGATTTCTTCCCAGGATTCTTTTAAGTCCATCGAGAGAGTATAGTGGTACACCTAATATAAGGGTTTTATTTAGTAATTAACGAATAAGACACCTAATTTTGAAATTTTGTTGTAGACGTCTTTCTGCCGGTAATTATATCAGAATGTGACTTGAAAGTGTCGTATATCATACACGTTCTACCAATCCGCATTTTGACAACATACATCGTAAAATTTTGACACATTTTGTATGGAAGATCTGTCAAAAGACTACCGATAGTAAGCAAATCTATCGATAGACAGAATATTGGGAACGGCCATAATTCGTCTTGAAGCCGTACGTTACGTTACGATTCGTAACTTACGAATGATCGACACAAAATCACCCGTTCGGTAACAATCGAAACACTGATGAGCATGCCATGACAGATCGCAGACTAACCAGTAACCGTGACCAAGCGCTAATTGCAACTCAAACAAAAACAAGCGCGTTTCAAACGTCGCCAACTTCCACGTCCTTGTTTTTTGCACATACAGTAACAAACCTAATTATTGTTCGTAGGTAAAAAATAATGAATAGAAAAAACACTACACAAAACTTTGAATTTTAACTTTGAAACACTGCATGGCGTTGCACTCGTCACACCGAGACATAAGATGTTAAGTCTCATAATGCCCAGTCATTTCACTGGCTTTAATGTGCTTCAAATCGAAACACAACAGTGCTTACACAATGCTGCTTGACGGCAGAGATAGAAAAACCGGTGGTACTAACCCAGACGGCCTCTCGCATACGAGGAACCTACCACCTTGTAAAGGTAAAACTAGAGCACGAGATTATGTCAGTTGTATGATGTGATATTTGACGAGCCTATCGCCATACCGGGCACAAATTTCTAAGCAGAACCACGTAGTAAACAATTTTCCCTATATTATGAAAGGGCTCGACCGGGTTGTTACCAGCTGTTCCACAGAAAACCCACGTGAAATAGCAGCTTGCTGTTGCATTTTGTACCGTGCGTGGAATATAAAGAAGCTCAATCCCTCTCCCCTTCCCAATACCCTAATTAGGTATATATACCTTTTCTTTAAGGTCGGCGAAGCGTCAATGATGCTTCATATATTGACAGTCTAATAGTACAGTATGTAACAAAACCCTGTTGGCTTTTTTGGGTCGTGAAGATAGACAGTTTAATAAAAATAGTTAAATTGAAAAAATAATAAACAGAAGCGAGATTTTATTCTTATACAGAAAACTTAGAAATGAACATATTTAAAAAAAAATAGTTACATCTGAATTTCTGTGTGTATTGACGAAGCCGGGGGTGCGGCACGTTTGATGTGCGTGGACGCCGCTACACGCCATCTCGCTCTGGCTCCAAGTCATCGCTCTTGCCAGAGGTAATCAATTGAAATACGGTTTACAAACAATAAATTAATTAAAGTTTAAAAAAATAAATATGGTTACTTTTATAGTAAAATTTTCGTATGCGAGTTCAGGGTTTTTGTTAAACATTGTATACAATTTAAGTAATTGGGCGCCATATTTACAGCTCGGGATCGCAAAATTTGCCTCTGGCCGATACTGCGTAGTATAATCGGCATAATTATATCCTATACAATGTTGCATAGGTAAGAGTATATAATGGTCTTTTTATCTATCAGGTTCTTTACCGTGAGGAAAACTACAAGAAAATATGCTATAAATAGATACGTGACTAATGTTTGTATTATACACAACACTATATGACGGTTTTCATAATATTTACACATCCAAATTAGCGTCAAATCGAATAACATGACTTCACACCTGGTATCCCAAGTATAAGTTTAAGGTCAGCAATGCACCCATGATCCTTTTGGTATTGTGGGCGTACATGGGCGGTGAATATCACTTATCATCAGGTGACCTACTTGCTCGTTTAACGGCTTATGATAAAAACAATATGCAGAAGTGCAACGATTCCGTAGTCATGTCATGTGGCTCTGGTAAGATATACAAGGTGGTAGGTCCCTCGTATGCGAAAGGCCGTCTGGGTTGGTACCACCGCTTTGTCTATTGCTGCCGCCAGCGAATAAAAAAATATGCGTCGTATCACGATCATCTTAGTGGTAGAACCACTCGGGTGACATCTGAAAATAAATAGCTGGCTTGACGTTACAGGCCTGCCAAGTTATTTAGGACGTAATGTGCGCCACGCCAGTTGAATCAGCCCATTCATGCTGTAGACAAATCAGAAAGCTGGCCATAGCTAACTGTCAAGACTTGAGAGTGGTACACCCACGATGTAGACAGTTTTGTCTACAGCACGAGTAGGCCGGCTCGACCGGATCGTTATCACTGTCTCTCAGAAAACCGACCTAAAGTAGCGGCTTACTGCTGCGTTTTGTATGGTGAGTGAGATATCCGAAGGCTCAAAAACCCATCCCCTTTCAGTTACTCCTCGGGTCCGTAGAATGACGTCAGACAGACGGCCGGTCGTAAAAACTACAAGCCAAATCTTTCTGTAACATATGTTATAAAGCATGTTACGCTGTCCCCACTGGTGGGATAGGGGCAAGTCGAAGAATTGCATTATATACAACGTGTTACAGAAAGGTGTGGTCATATTTTAGGGTCATTACATACACATTACAATTAGTACTTATGTACCGGATCTTTCAAAACCAAGACATCCAGAAATTACACGTTAATTTTAATCACTCGTTTATTAAGATCGATAACATTGATGACATCACTATTAATTATTACGAACGACACTCACTTTTTAATAAACTTAATTAAGATGTGCGCAATTCTACGTACGTAACTTGTAATTTAAACACAAATCAGTACCCAAAAGAGTGTTTGCTGAAGACGATATAGGTACCATCCTCTAGAAGCATTTTAAAGACTTCATTCTCGGGTCGTCCATCTATGAATTTGGCTTAATACAGTCGACGATCCGCTTAAAGCTGTTATCAGTTGCACCAACACATAATACCAATACATAATACTTGTTTTTAGTCATAACAACATATTTTTGAACTCGTAATCATACTTCATAAAATCAGAAATTGCCGAACTGACTGCGTCAAATAAATATTGACTTTTGACAACTGTTTAATGTTTTTTAATTATAAAATAATTATATGAAAGGAGGTCTGAAGTATCACTGTTTATCATTTAGTGTTGTCCAAAGTTAAAAGTCGATATCGATATGTTACTCATTCGATAAAAAAGAAAAATCTATAATTATGTCCTAACAATGCAATCGGATTTGGTACTATGGAGCATAAAATACTTTTACCCTACACTATACATTGCTTAAATTTGCCCGCGCCTTTCTATAACACGTTGTATATGATGAGAGAAATATTTAGCAAGGTAATATTATTATAAATATAGATATAAAATATTTTAACAATAACGCCATCTATGTGTGAATCGCTTAACTATTTCATATTAAATGCAAAGATAGCAGTTGACATTACTAGAGGGCGCTGTGATATTGCACAGCATGCAATTGCTTATCAAAATTTCCAATTTATATAAGATTTAAGGGACTATGTATGGGAGTGTAAGTGGCCCACCAACATTATAGGCCCAAAGCCAACCCCACTTGCACGTGGTACACTCTGCTGATTAACGGACGAGGCAATGACGAAACTTGGTTCCCGTTGCGGACTGTGTGGGTACCGACGGCGTACCGCCCAACATACTACCAAACACCGTAAAATCTATGGTATAAAAAGGTGGGCCTTGGCATTAAGCCAGGAACGCCAGGCAGAAAGAAAGACGTAGGTAGTTCTAAATTCTGCCGCATGCCATGTTATGGTGCAGTTAAACAACGCGTTATAGCGTGAGCAGATATAAAGACAAGACACAGACTATTCTAGTACAAGACGAGACCCACTATTTTTTTTACGGCCGATTTCACCATTATTTACGGCGATTTCAACATTTTTACGGCCGATTCATTAAACGTATTTTTTTATTGTAGAACGTAAAAGTGACTACACTGAGCCTATTGTTAAGAACCATGAAGTCTTAGTACAATTTCGACCGTCAACCTACATTGCGACTCTCGCCGATCAGCAGAATTATGTATGTCTGAAGTTAGTGAATATACACTGGTTGACCCCGGAACAACTGAACGAGCCACTATGGTGGGATTTTTACCATTTGTATGGTGGTCACTATCCAATCATATATAAATTTAATCAGGTACTTCCCACCAGCGACCTTCGTTTAATTCTCTAGATAGATAGCATACATGAGTCAATCAGAATACATTTTGAAAGTCACGCGTGTAATTGTGAGTAGTAGAGCCACGCTGTAAACAGTTCTGTCTACAGTATGAATGGGCCGGTTCGACCGGGTAAACTGGGTGACCTGGCACTCTAATCATTCTAGTTAAAAAAATTACTAAGCAACCAAGTTCATCGCTCCTTATTATGACTGACGAATTATTTATCTCCGAACGATGACCTTCTGAAGTAGTGTTGAGTAGGACACGATTTTTAAATGAGTTTGTTAGAGTAGCTTCTTTCTTGTACTGAGCACAGCAGTACAAGGTACCACTTCAGATGCGGCGAGGCGTCTTAAGGGAATTTGCTCGTTCTCTCTCTTTGAGGCACGCAGCCTGCGTCATGGGAATAGGAAAGGAGAAACGCAACATAAAATTTGAAGTAGTTTAGGTGCAAAATTTGAACCGCTCTTATATTATTGCGTCATTTACGGGAAATGTCATGCCTCTTGTATTTCCTACTCTGAAGATAGTCGTAGAACTAAAGTTACAATTAAGAAATCTCTCAAACAATTGTTAAGTCTTATTTTTTACACCTATAATATAAACTATCCGTGTTTTTTCATAAAATTTTAAATACTATTGCACCAAATAATATATCTTGTCTTCTTCCACCTGCCCTTATCCCACTCACAGTGGGGTAGGCGCAAGATGCTTTTTAACACATGTTATAGAAAGATTTAGCTTGTAGTTTTTACGACCGGCCGCGTGCCTGACATCAACCACTCTGGGGACAAATAATATATCTTGTAAACACATCAATTATTTGACCTTATTCACATGACAACCTTCTTTATAAACGTTACTAAAGCATTGATTAGTTAAACAAAAGAGTTGTCATTCTCTGTCATCGCGATTTATAAAGTGACTAGAAAGAGACGAAAACAGCAGTGCTTTAAGAAAGTTTATAAGTAAGGCCCTATATAATCAAATGAATAAATAAGTTGCGGTGCGTTTCCTATTACCCGCTGAGGAATTTCCCATTTCCTCTTGTGCTCTGTCATAAGATCTTAACCAGAACTATATAAAAAAAGTTTTTTTATATATTCCTAGTTAAGATTATATTTACTTTTTTTACTCTACAGGAATATGAACATGCATTAAAATATACAGACGAAGTGAGATTTTTTTTTTGGTGTCTGCTAATTGTTGATAGCATGTTTAATTTAATTTTCTTATGACCCCCGACATCAGGCTATTGTTTTTATCATTATTAATAATATAGGTTATCTCTTATCAATATTTTTTAATTAGCAGACTAATACTCATATTCAAGAACAATACTTTAATGAACTCTTTACTAACCGATGGTTTCTGTACGTGTTACAGAAAGTTCATATTTATCAGGTCAAGTCATATTTAAGGGTTTTACACACGACATTGAGTGTTTATGTACCGGATCTTGTCAAAATCTAAAATCATCTTAAAAGTTCACGCTAATTTCAATCTCGTTTATTACGATCGATGAGATCCATCACATCACAATTAAAAAAAAGAGAAAATGTTTTATTTATGTCCTAGAATTGTTCAGTATCAGCCCGGAGTCTGGAATTGTGCCCGGTACAGCGATAGACTCGCCCCCTTATCACATCATAGGACGGAGATACGCTCGGCGAAATGTGGGTGTACTGGTTACGCCTCCGCCTACCCCTTCGGGGATAACAGGCATGAGTGAGAGCGTATAAATATACTGCTAACAAGGCGCGATCAGCCTGTTCACTTTTCGTTCAAATTTAGCCTTTCATTTTCACTAGGAATGAATCGTGTGAATACAAAATGAAATAAAAATGCCAAAAATTAAGTCAAAGGAAAATAAAATTAATCTAAAGGAAAATGAAATGAAATCAGATTCTTCCGAATGAACGTTCTCACCTAGTGAACACCCTTATTGTACGGATATTTTGGAAAATATGAGCTACTCTCAGAATAAACACGTTATATGAAATTAGCAAACAATGCCTGTTTAGAGGTTTTTTCTATTTTCTTGTAATATATCAGTGAAATATATGACGCATCGTATTAAATAGTAGGTAATATATTATTTTATTATGGTATGGTAATTGCTGTAACTATTTAATGCGACAAAAATATTATCACGTACCTATATCTTCAAAAAGAATGAATCACTAAATAGCGATCTTTATTTGTTCATCTGTGCATATTATATTAATTAAAATGTTGGTTAAACAATCAACTCGTTCAAATTGACGATTTACCTTAACATGCAGATCGCGTACAATCGCAAAATAGCTCAACTGAGCTGAAGTTAGTCACTTCATCGGACATTATATTTGGACTGTACTGTAGGTATTTAGTTTTTTTTTATTAGCTTGAGTGACCAAAGGAGCAAGTCGCTCGCCTGATGGTAAGCGCAACGCCTGCCCATAAACAGAACCTACACCAAACAGAACTTTGAATTACAAAACACAGTATGGTATTGAACTACGTGCGTCACCCCATAATGCCCAGCAATTTCACTGGCTTCAATGACCTTCAAACCGGAACACAACAGTGCTGTTTGGCGGCAAAAATAGACAAAGCGGTGGTACCAACCCAGACGGCCTCCCGCATACGAGGGACCTACCACCTTGTAAAACCATCAGGTGCAGTATAGTCACTTTACCATGTCAGAATTTCCAAAAAAGCTACAGGACAGTGTCAAGTTGAGCATTTAGAATCCTCGACCATTATCAGTAGTACCTAACATTTAAAAGTATTTTTTGTATTTGATCACGTTAATTATGGCATCCTTGGCAAAGATAACGAAGAAAAAATCGCTTGTCAGTTGCACTCACTAATCGGTTAACGATTAACGAGTTAAGTAACCCTTGGTGTGGTTAATCTATGAATGAGTGACCGATTAGTGGTATTTCAACTGAACTTCTCCGTCCGTGCTTCAGAGGGCACGTAAAAACTCGGTCGTGGCTGTTATTAACTAACAGTAGGAAAGTTTTCTAATGGCCGATCCCTATATTCTGTCTGTCTCTAGTTTTGCTATACCGGCGATAGTAAATTTTATCTATTTTCCGTTTTACCGTCCCAATAAACTTACTAATGATAGGTAATCCTATTCTTCATTGCTGTCTACCGATGAGAGGACTGATAGCTGACTACAGATATACAACACTATGAAAATGACAGTTCAAGCGTCCCAATATTTTTTAAGTGCTATCTGTCGATAAAGTTATTTAGTTTTTTCTTTATTGGTAGATTTTGACCGATAAACAGATATCCTCGGCTGTAAAAAAACGAAATAAATAACGCATTTTGAAGAAATAGCCATGAGTATACAAGGCTTACATGGCACTTGCACTGCAATACAAAAAACTAAATAAATTATGTAAAAATCTAAAAGAAAATATAAAAAAATCTAAAATTCCCATAAATAAAAATAATGCACCGTTTTGTTAATTAAATTAAGTGCAAGAGACATATAAATATTTGTTAATGCGAACAAAATAATTCGCCACTTCAGTAAAATCCCCCAAATACGCTTGGGATTTTCGTTCAAAGGACTTGTATTCAGAGCCGTAACGTATTGACAGTAAAACGTTTCGTTATTACATTGTGTTTTGCAACATAATAAGTATTTCTCGTTATTATTATTTCATTTACAGTGGTAAAAAATAAGAATTATAGATAAATGTTAAATTAAAACTTATATTTCTAATCTAAATCATATCTTCATATTTTCTAACATAAAACAATAGTTCCTCTTTCTCAGCTTGTATGAACATAACGCACAAGAGGGCCCAGATAGACTGCCTATCTATTGCTATTATAGTATCCGACGTGCATATCTAAAAATAGGGACGATTCCAAGCAGTAGATAGAACAATACGGATGTTTGACGATAGCTATCTATCGTGAAATTGAAGATTAATATTGGGAACGGCCATAAGTTAGCCACTAACCATTCTATATAGATAGATAAATAGACTGTAAGTACCTAATATTTGACAGGCTCTGTGCCGCAGCTCGCGAGTAGCCTGTTATGAAACGAAATAAACGTTTACCGCACCGAGATACATTTTTGCGTGATCCATAAATATTTGCTTTAAGTCCAGGTGTTGTTGGGCCTTAAGTCCTATGTAGTTTCCACGATACAGGTTAAGCGTTGGCGTCAGGACTGTTGCATGAACTGATTCATTTATATAAAATCTATTGAGTTCAATTAGATATCCATAAACCGCGAATTTTTACACAAGATATGTTGATTACCACGATTGAAAATAATAATAATTAATTACATAATTGAACATGGTAATTTTTTCTCATATTTTTGATCAGCTAATCAGATAGGCTTCCTTGATATGATACTTCGAAAGGAGAGATTGAAATCGATACTGGAAAAGTACTGATGCAATTCGGCAGCGCTGACTTACCTCTGTGGTGCCAGCCATAGCTGGCGACGGGGATGGCGGCAGCGGCTCGTGACCCTGTGCTGCTGCGATGGCCCATGTTGCGGCGAACGCGCACCCAGCAAGGTACACACTCCGTCTTTTCAACATCGTCAATCTGGAAATTGAGAGGTGCTGTTATTAATAACCGACTTAAAAAAGGGGGTTCTCTTATACAATAGCGAAAGCGGGGAGCGGTACCGACTGCCGTGACGAAAATTACTTGCATACACAGATAATTTATATTTTTAGCATTTAAGTATTTTTGAGTTTGTTTTATTTTTGTTTAAATGTTTTTTGTGAGTAATTTGTATAATTCATGTATTTTTACAAACTGTATCATCTTTGAGCCCAAACTAGCTAGTTAATATGCAAAATTTATTTCTACAGTACAACCTGAATACTTGGACAAGATTCTCAACGAAAAGTCTTTACCGCTGCCATATCTTAGCAAGGTATTATTTATTTGCCAAACAAATAGTTTTTTGTACTGTAAAAAGTAAAGTATCATTCAGAGTAAAATAAAATGATGTCAAGGCAAGTGTCAAGGTTTACAAACAATCTAAGGCAGATATTTAATGAAAATTATACTATAATATACAACCATATTGATTATTTTCTATGTTGCATCGAAAAAAGCATAACAGTGTTGTGATCATGATATAAATTTTATGGCAAATATCTGTTAAAAATTAGAACAGATTACATGACCTTGACACAACCGTCACTATTGATTATTATTGAATTTCAAGTAGTGTTAACAAAAATAGCTTTATATCATTTTTATAACATGCATTTGTATTTTGTATTTAAATGTCTCTATTTATCATTTTTTTTTATTTCTCGGCGAAATGTGGGTGTACTGGTTACACCTCTGCCTACTCCTTCGGGGATTACAGGCGTGAGTGCGTATGTATTAAACAAGTGTTTAGAATTAACATTAAATTTTAGGATGTCAACATTTTTACAACACCAGTAGGCCTAGTATGAGTTACAAATACGTTCACAGTTTTCGAATTCGTATAAAATTACTACCGTCGAAGTGTCAAACTAGTAATTCATACGGTAATAAAGAAAAGAATCGCTTAAAAACTAATTTCATATTCTATTATCATGAAATAAAATAAACAACAAACTTAATTAATTTCAATTCATCATAGTTCTCACTAGTGGCTACTAATATTTGACGTATTGAGAGCAAACGATACCTTTCATCGTTTTATAAAACTATTAAAACTTGTACTAGGCCTACTGTATATAAACATTCCTTACATATGACCACACCTTTCTGTAACACGTTGTATAAGTGTAATGTTAAATTCTTAAATACTTTGGTGTATCTTTTGCTGGAGATATGTAAATTATAAAGAAATAAATATATTCAATCAAAGTTGAGAATGGAATATACAGGCATAGTAGACTATAGAAGGGGAAGGGAAACAAAGGGCGATAGCATTTGTTTCAAGCTGCACAAACCGCCCCCGCTAACATCTAGAGAACCTCGTTCCCCCCAACATCTTGTACCCCGCAGGACAGTCGCGCACGAACTTGTCCATCTATAGAGTAGTTATTATTATTACGGTTTTTTTTATCCTGGCACTGTAAAATGACTACACTAATCCTGATTTTAATTACAATGCAATATAAATATCATACCGATAGTCAAATGTGATTAATTTAAATGCACTTAGTATTAAACAATTCCATTATAAGTTTTAAATTCAAGGGTCTTGAAAGTTTAGGAGCATAGGAATAAGTTGTTTATAGGGTGGACCAGGGAAATTATTGCTCTATTTCCAATAAAGCAACTAACCCAACCATTAAAAACCCACCAATATGACAGCCTCCGTGGCGCAGCGGGCGAGTAGCCGGTTGCGAAGCGTGAGGCCGTGGGTTCGATTCCCGCACCTTGACAAATGTTTGTCTGATCCACAAATATTTGTCTCGGGTCTGGGTGTTGTGGGACCGCAAGTCCCTCGTAGTTCTTGATGCCCACAATACAGGTTTAACCTAGTGTGGGGTTAGGACTATGTGTGTGACTGTTGGGTGTATTTATTTATTTTATTTTTATTTACATAAATATCATAAAACCATCTGTTGTTTGTAAATTGCTGCAATCATTAAGAACCATCTCAATGAAACCACCTTTCCCTTGAAAAACCTGCATTAAAATCAATGTCAATTTACATAGGTGCTATGATACCACAGACAGATGGAAACATACATTTTAGAAAAAAAAATGTTACATTTTAAATGCAGACATTCAACTTAAATTCTAAATTCCATAATGCAGATAGCTTGTATCAAATAGGTAGGTTAGTTAGGTAGGTAGGTTAGTTGAAATAAATAATAAAATATATTAACTACTAACTTATGCTACAGGTCTACATGAACATCCTTTTTTGGGATAAAAAATATAATAATCCAGGTCATGGTCTAACTGTGTACCAAATTTAATCCAAACACATGTAGCTGCTACAGCTTGATGGACCAACTAACATTCAAACTCACAAACATACAAACTTTCACATTTATAATAGTGGATGTCCAGGTAGAAAAGAATTTCAAATGTAAAGTCTAACAACTTGCATTAGACCCTGTAGCTTAAGGCGTAACTCCTTTCATAAGAAAAGGAGGTCCATGCCTAGAAGGTCTGATATTATATACTTGCAACAATATTTTTAGGACCAATTTTCAAGTTAAATACACCCAACAGTCACACACATAGTCCTGACCCCACACTAAGTAAACCTGTATTGTGGGTATCAGGAACTACGAGGGGCATGCGGTCCCACAATACCTAGACCAGATTTTTTTTTTGTGGATCACACAAACATTTGTTTCAGTGCGGGAATCGAACCCACAGCCTCTCGCTTCGCAGCTGGCTACTAATCAATCAATAGCAAATAAATAATAATAATTGATGTGTCCTTACCTATTATTTATCTAACTACAAGGTACAAATAAAGATTATCACAATTTAATTTACACTAAAAGTTGTTATAGAGCTAACAAAAGAAAATGACTTAACACTATCTAATATGCTTTATCTTTTTTTACTTATTAATAATCACATTTTCCAGATAACATCTCACACGAAGGGATGCAGACCTATGCTTCTTAGGATATTCTACCTTAAACAATATGTTGATCAATATGCAATGAACTGTGCAAACAGCGTTATCGCGTAACCAAATATAACCTTATTAGAAGTTATAATACATTCGTCTCTAATCATAATTTATTTAATATATCACACGTGAAACGTCATCTACATTATAGAACGATACATGTCTGTCGGCCACAATACTCACTTTTTCGAAGCGCACAATGGCGATTTATTCGTCAAGAAAATCGGAATACTAATGAGACTATAACATTCCGATGTGATTTATGTTAAATTATTAGTACTTATTATTAGCAATTAAAACTAGATTCCTATTTCATATTACAATAAACAATGTAAATTCAAGATCGCGATCGCGGACAGCCGACGTATTTGACAGAGAGTTGAGTTGACAGCTTCAAACTTGACATTGACTTTCTAATTCCTGAACTTTTAAATTCACCGATTGTATTTTGCACGTATTGTGTGTATTTTCGACGAAAATAAAAACAATTAAAAATATTATGAAGTTAAGTAACCTCAGTACTGCTCAGTACCGCTCAAGCTCAGTACCGTATGAAAATAAATATTTTAATTATTGAACTAAAATTTTTATAGTGGATTAAAAAAGTATAGAGGTCTTTCCCGTTCTGTACGAAAAAGTTAAAGTATTTTTTATTCATACTTTTTAGATGTTTTACAGTATAAAAAGATATCCAGTCTTCAGTCCACCCATCGCCATCCATACTATCGATTCAATTTTGCCAGCGCTGTGCCAATTCATCGATACCCTTCTTGAAGAAATCGGCGGGACGAGAAGCAATAAACTCTTCAAAGGTATTTTGTACTGCCTCTCGAGTATTGATTTTTTCTCGCCGAAAAGTTGTCCAAATTAGGAAAAAGTAGAAGTTTGTAGGCGCAAGGTCTGGTGAGTACGGCAGATGACTGAGACCTTCCAACCAACTCCATCAGAACACATTAACATAATTTGGACAACTTTTTGCGGGATATAACTCAATACCTACCCGAGAGGCGATTATTATTATTGCAGGTCATACTTTCCTAAATTAAATGTATACTCTTTGAGTCATATCCTCTAGCTTTTTCAGTTTAAGTTTCAACTCCATACTTTTACACTCCATAAATCATAAATGCATGCTGCAAGACGAGAAAACTATGACCACAGACGCAAAAACTTCGGATACAATATTTTGATTTTTGACGTTGAATTTTGTGAGGTTATGCGGGAAAACAGCTTTGTTATGTTTGTAAAGCAAAATGCCGCTTGATTATCGAAGGTTTAATGGGCCAGAAGACAGTGTTTCCTACAAAATATATACAAAAAACTACATAAGACCTTACGAAGAGAACTATAAACAACTTTTGGATGAAAATGGATCGAGGAAAGATGGACGCGCGCTAAATGAAGCCCGAAGCATGTGTATGTTTTGTATGTGTTTACTCCTATCGATAACGATGAAAGTGTATGTCACTTAGTTAATTTATTGTTAAAACTTATTTCCAGTCGCCAGAACTGATATGGTGTCTCAGGCAAAAGGCTCATCGTACGTAGAGTTAAGGAAAACAAAGGTGGTTTGCTCTGTATTTGATCCCCGGGAAATCCCTCATCAAAATGAATTCAGGTGGTGCTCATTACCTATATGTTACTTATTTACTTTACTTAATACCTAATCTAAAATACAGTCCTTAAATATTTACTCTCAATTTATTTCGAAAACGCGGGAAAATCCAATCTACTTTAAGGACGGTCGAAAACGATCGTTTGCTTCTCTTAGTTTCTGACTTGCTCAACATTTAATTGGTACTGGTATTGACGGTGTCCATGGGCGGCGGTGATCACTTACCATCAGGTGATATATACCACTTGCTCCGTTGCCGACTGTTTCATTAAAAAAAATCAACATTTAATTATTTTTTCAGTCAGCTTGGTCAAATATATTGTGAGGTGAAGTTTGCGCCATTTTCGTGCCCTCGTAAGCGCCGACCGCATGCTCCCGACATTGAGGAAAGAGCTTTGTCAGTTGCACTCCGACAAGCTTTAGAGCCCACAGTCTGCAGGCATTTATTCCCTAACTATCAGGTAATTGCATATATATTTTTTTTATATATAACAGGCTCGTATTTGGCCCCTATCATGCCTGATGGTAAGCGGTGATGTGGCCTAAGATGAAGCACGCTTGCCTAGCAAATAACGATTCACTCGCGTCTTGAAGACATCTAGATTATATTTATCAGGGAACAAAGACTCCGGCAACTTGTACAACAACTTGGCAGACAGAGAAAAAATAAGTTAAAAGCATGGTTATAGATACTATTGCCAGTTTCAATGCCGATGGTACTAGTAACAAAGAACAATTTACTGCCCATTACTGCACCCAGAACTTGATTTATGCAAACCTTATGTGCAAAATAACTTGGCCAGGCTGAAGTTAGTCACTTAAACTCTCCCATTACCCATTAGATAGTGTCTAAAAAATTATACATGTAACACAACTTGTAACCAACTAACAACAAAGCCAAGTTATTTAGCATGTATTGTGTTTATGAAGCATATCTTTGTCACTGTATTACCTGAATACAAGATCATTTTAAGATGTTAAAGCTCAGGTTATTCGTCAAAATTATAAAATAAGTAGCCATTAGCTATTAGCCAATCAAATAGAGTTTCAATATTCAAATGTATATGTAACACAAAAATCATAATGTATGTTTCTATTTACAGATTGATGTGTTCATATACATTCTAGAACATGACGGATCATGTTTGGCCGCAGCAATAAACGCAGCAGGCTTGGCGTTAGCTGATGCAGCTGTTCCATTGTATGACATCATAACATCATGCTCATTAGCTATCATCGGTGACAAGATATTTTTAGACCCAACTGAAGCAGAGGAACATGTAGCAAAAACAAGTCTTGACAATGACAATATTAATCACGGGATAGTCACAATGTCATTCCTATCCGAATTAAAACAAATTTCTGATTTTACACAAGTAGGATCAATGGATATTGAATGTATTACAAAAGCAATGGAGATTTTAGAGACGGAATGTGAGAAAATCGTTCCATATATCCAACGTGTGTTGGTTATGAATGTTGTGCGGAACTTTGAGCAGAGGAAACGGTTGGAAGAAGAGGCTAAGGAGAGAGAAGAGGCACTGAACAAGAAAATGGAGGAGTGGAAACAGTTAATGGGTGCTGGATGAAATAAACTTTTATTTTTGTTTGTACTTCATGTGGTTTTATTTCCCCCATAAAAGTTGACTACTGGTATTGACAAATCAAAAGGTTGGGTCAAGTTATATGAGAAATTAAGCCAGTGTGAATTCTATACAATAAAATTCACTATAGCTTATTCTGTGCAATAATTGACAGCCTCCGTGGCATAGTGGGTGAGTAGCAGGTTGGCCATGGGTTTGATTCCCTCAGAGATAAATGTTTGTGTGATACATGTCAAAAGTATGTGTTTTCTTCAGAGGGGTTGGCGCCAGCTAGGTGTCCAGTCATAAAAGTACAAGCCAAATCTTTCTGTACCTGTTAAGGTTGTTGTGCCAACCTCACTGTGAGGGTGATAAGGGCAGGTGGAGGAAGAAGAATGAGTGCAATAATGGCCTAAGCAACATTTTATTAAAGAATGAGGTAATCTATCAGAATGATTTTAATTTTTATGCGACTATGTCTGTATTAGCTTTATAAGTTGGCCAAGGTAATAATTTGAGAAACAAAACGATAACCTTAAATTTTGTTAATTTTCAATCTCAATAATGTCAACAGTCTCAAAAATTTCACTATAATCATAGGCTGTTCTTGCACTAACTGCATCAATTTTATTATGTTCACAAAGTCAAATTTCATTTAAATAACTTGTAAAAAACATGATATAGGTGATTCGGTCAAACTATGTATTAAAATTCAAACAAGCTTATTTTATTACAAAATAGCATATTGATCAAATTATAATCATAAAAAATAGAATTACAAGATCTTAAACCTATTAGCAGTCAAGAATTAATCTTCTGGCTTCTCTGGAGGCGGTCCGCACGGCTGAAGCATTCTCTCCATCATATTAAACTTGACTCTGGCTTTCGACTCATTTTCAACAATAGCAAAGTAACTAAGCAAGTCAGGATGGCCCATGTAACTGCAGCACGAATCTCTGTGTTGATTTGTAAGCCACTCGTATTTAGTTGTATCGGCGTGTCCTGTGCCGATGTATTTGCTTTGAAGATGCTCTAGTTGGCTGTGAATATTGTAACGTTCACCCATTGTTGGCTGTAAACAAAGAACAGGTACTGTAAAATAGTGGTTTACTCGAGTTACTTTATTTTGATTATGAATAATTAAGTCGGAAATACTAACGTTTTAACTTTATAATTATCAATAAATATGGTATTTATAAAAAAAAAACCGACTGCCGTGGATAGGTAAACGAAAATCCAAATTATCGATTTGACATTAATGACATCAGGCTATGTTTTTTTTTTATTCGTCCAAAGGATAGTCTTTCGACCATACTGCCTAGTCTTACGTGTAAATTAGGCTATGAAATTGTTTCATATTTAAATTTTCCCTTTCATTGGGAAGGCAAAGGGTTCTAGCCCATACAACCACGCCAGTAGTCATTTCATTTAATTCTTATTTTCCAAAAACAATGAAACGAAAAATGTTTTGTTGTTACTTCCTTTCAGTACAATGTTCTTAGAAGACTTTCCCTAAGTGAATCGAATGCACAAAGTCGATCAATAATCTTAAAGTATATCTTAAAGTTATTAAACTTAAAAATAAAAGCAAAAGTTATTATGGAAACTTATGTTAGAAATATGAACATGTATAGTATGGAATATTGAACAGCGCTATTTTCAAACTTTGTTAGATCGATTGTCAATTTTGATATAAACGACGAATACGACATTTTAGAATATTTCTTTGTTGTATCCTAAAATTATGGAAAAACCAGTAGAATTAATACAATTTAAAGTAAATGAACAAAATTTGCGCAAAGAAGCCAAAAAAATAATAAAGCATAAGACATCAGAAGTTTTGAAAAGGCCGACTCATTTGTTTATGCATGAGAAGAACCTTACAAAAATTGTAAGTCCTAATTTGTTTAGTCACTCAATTCATTTATTTTCGGTTTTATAGAATATACGGAAAATAGATTTAACCTGCCTAGTATTATTTTTTTTGGTGTAGTGAGTTAAATTGTTTCAAGGTAAGTAGCTATGAGTAAGTGTTAATAAAAATAATATATTTAAATTCCTACTCCATTTTAGCCCCCGCCAAAATACCCCAACCACATAGTTTACGCCTACTATCATAACAACCAGTTGACGAATATTGAAAACCTAGATCTACTATACAATGTCACTCACCTACATCTTCAATGGAACAAAATAACTAGGATTGAAGGTTTGGAAAAACTTTACAACTTGAAGAAGTTGTATTTGAGCAACAACTGCATCAGCGTGGTGGAAAATTTGGACACTTTGAGATATCTGGAGGAGCTGCATATTGAAAAGCAGAATACAGACAGTACCGACGGCCTATGTTTCGATCCTCGTACTGCTCTTGCTATTGGAGTAAGTCATGAAAAACTATGCTCCCAATATATATATGATTAAAGCTTTAACTAAACCTTAGGGAACTCCAATAATTATACAAATGATTTTAATTTAAGCATTGTTTCGTGTCCCTCCATTATATTTAACTAAAAAGCGTGACTACAAATCTTGACTAACTAAACGTTGGGTATCTACACTTAACCTCTGTTTTTCGCCATAAGACATTCTGCAAAAAATTAATGGACATAAAAATACGTTGCAGCCATCACTAAGAATATTAAATGTCTCGGAAAATAAAATCACAGATATGACTTGGGTTAAACCTCTGCGACGCCTCGAAGTTCTTATAGCTAAGAAGAATAGAATTGACAATGTACAGGTAAGAAAATTCTGTTAGTGGTTCATACTACGTTTTGCTCACAGTCAGTGCCATTCGAAGTAAATTTTAGGATGGAGCTAGATAAAAAAATGGTGTCCCTTGCCCATTGTTTGGTATGTGTAGAGCCTGAATTCAGAAAATGGACATGCAGATGTGCCTCTACTAGGTTAAGTATCTGGATCCACCGCTTCATTCGCCATATTTATATGGTTGTTGTGTTGTGTATATGATAAATTCGATGATGGAAGAGGCAAATCACTCTCTTTAAACATTTTAAAGTACCTTTAAACATGTAGGCAACTTTTTAAACTAGCCAAGCTGAAAATGAGTGATCAATCATAAATCTATTTTCAAATACTATAGGCCGCTGCTGATGATTTATGCACTTTGACCTCGCTGGTAGATATAAATTTCACCGGGAATCCCATGACGCGAAAACATCGGTACAAGGAAACTATAATAGCTAGATGTTCTCAACTGCGTGAGTACTTTATAATTCCTTATTAATTCTAAGATTTTGTCAGTATACGAGTAACAGTTTATAACATTATCTAGAAATTTGGTAAAGAGTTTTATTTTATTCTCCTACAATACAAAATACTACTACTAGACACAAAAAAACATTACAAATCTATTTCAATACTAAAATCGTGGTGCGTGTTTTGTCATTTCTTGAAGTGTTTTCTATTTTGCGTCGTCCTCAATCAGATCTGTACAAAATTTTTATGGAGCTACCCTCGAGGTAAAGCGTATCGATCAAACTAAAAATTGTCAAAATCAGCATATATTCGGTAGAATATCGGGTAAAAATACAGTTGAATTTAGAACTTATTCCTTTATTGATGATAGTTAAAAATGTATACATCTTGATACCCTACCCTATCACTTTCCAGGAGTCCTAGATACAGTTATGATTCACAACACCTCAAAAACGTTTCTGCAAAGCTTTGACAAGGCTGTCCGTCTGCGTCAGCTGAACGAAAGGAACAAGTTGATCATGAATCGGCAGGGCGTTGACGACTTCTTTGATTTGAATATGCTGCCTGGTCCACGAGCGCTGAGCGCACTGTCTATATCTGAGTATTCTAACCAAAAACCAAAAGGTTGGTTGGTGTTTTATATCAACCCTGTTATATTGTTCCACTGCTGGGCACAAGCCTTGTGAGAGCAATTAGGTATTCCTAAATTCACGTTGCAATGGCCTAATGCGTCGATTAAGTTCCTTTGAAATTCCTATTAAGGGAGGTGTTTCCTTTACCGTTAAAATTATTTGTTAGACTATGTATTTTCGATAGAATAGGGTAGTTGACTAGATTTTTTTATTATTTAAATCAATAAGTTATGTTACTCAAAATCTATTGCAGAAAGAATTTTATAAATCGGACCAAAAATAAATAAGATAGAAGCCATTCAAATCCTGTAGAAGGGGTAATTGTCAAATGACAGACGATGCAACCTTTGACGTCACTGTGTAAAATGTTCATTATAGTGCACGCGTGCAAGCGAGATAGTGAGATATCCCTACTACGCACCTACTTTTCCTCATACCAACATTTAAAATCATAACTGCGGGCACATTTCTGAACCAATTTTGATTGTGTTTTAATAAAATCGTTTCTTTTGCGTATCATTTTCTGTTGCTTATAAAATAATGTATAAAATTCAATATAGGAAACTACCCTATTGCATTTTTTCTAAGTAGTGAAGCCTCAGAAGCTTACATAGGTATCGTATTTTAAACAAGCGCTAAGGGGTTTTTATATTCTCATGAGTAGATAACATTTAAGTACATATATTACTGGAAATAAATTATGGAAAAATCAAATTTGATTTGATGATTAACTTTAGCTTGCGGCTTACCAGCTTCTACGTGTTTTATTGGAATAAAAGGTACGTCTATAGGGGTTGACGTCAGGCAGCCGGTCGTAAAAACTAAAAGCCAAATCTTTCTGTAACATGAGTTAAAAACATGTTGCGCCGACCACACTCAGAGTGCAATAAGGACAGGTAGAAGAAGAAAATCTTTTCTTCTATCTATCTACGTCTATAGCCTTTTTCCATGTTACAACTACCTTCATACCAAAATTTATCTTAATTGGTTCAGCGGTTTAGACTTATTTCACATTTAGAATAAAGCATAATATTTTGGATATGGATTATAACTGGGTTTAAAAGTTCATAAAAATATACCATTCGTTACAGTAACGGCTATAGACTCAACTTACATGATAATGCAACGTTCATTTTGGAGAGCCCGTCCTGCTCCATCACCTCGTGCAGGGATTGCGCCTCCCATGGAGCCCCCACCACCACCTAAGCAGCCGCCTGTTGATCCTGATGCGCCTCCAATTAAGGGAATACTCAAGAAACCTATGCCAATCAAATATATTTGATTTGTTTGTACTTTTGTGATAAATTGTTTAAAATGTCTTCTATTGTTTCAAATTATGACTGCCTTGGAATAATTTTATTATATTATTTGTTCGTAATAAAGACATATAGAAATAGTTATTTTTGACCTTTCAGGGTTATTTGTTGTTGAGAGTTGATTGAATTGAGTTGGTTTTTAAGTTATGTGAAAACTTTTTTATTTTTCAATCTTTATTGGTGGGTCCTGCTATGGTATGCAAATTCCAATACCATAACACAATTGCGATGATTGTGCTGTTATCTGTTGAGAAATTATTTTTACTACGTACTCCGTCATCAAATCTTAACCAAATTTATATGGAACTACATCGCAGCTAAACTCTATCGAATAAAAAAAACAACGAAATCGGTGCACAATTGGTGAATAAATCGATGCACATACATAAAAAAGCAACAAAAAAACGCCGTATTGAGAACTTCCCGTTGATTACCCTTTCGGGTTAAAGGCGTGAGCAGTAAGCATGTATATACAGTCTTGAGTGACTGGGCGCACTCGGATTCTACTGATACTAATTGGTTTATGTATTAATAACCTTTATGGCGTAGCGGGTAAATAGCCGGTAATAAAACGATATACCGCGGGTTCGATGACCGCACCGAGACAAATGTTTGTGTGATTCACAAATATTAGGCGCATAATTCATATTATCGAATTCATAGTCGTATTGTTTAATGCGTGTTATTTAACCTCTATCCGGTTATAGAAGACTGAACGATCGTTTATTCCTTGATCAAAAAAATATGAAAAAAAAGAAAATTAAAAAGTTTGCATGCTAGATAAGCTGATAAGGAAATATTGGAACGCAATCTTGGGCTGCCAGATTGTATTAAGAAATACAAAAGCTGTAAGATTTGGTACAGATTGTATCTTCTTTCGTACCTAAACTTTGGTGTATAATTATTTGGATTCAATACAAATACTCAAATTTAAAGTATGTCATAAATTGTGCCAGCTTTAGTGCTGTGAAATATTTCTTGAACGTGAGTTTCATATAACTTTTAGTTGTATCTGGGTGATTTGGCTGATTAATTTGAAAAAAAATACTAGCAGCCCTACTTATCAGCTGACTGTCAAACGTATTTTTAATGAAAATATTTTAACCTTACTACGAAGAAACCAATTTTAACGTATTGATACTAAAGATGATGTAAATTAACCTAAGGTGCAAAGAGTATAATACTAGATAATAAAACTAAGTTACTGTTATAATTTTTTGTAATAGTATGGATAATTTAATATATGAAGCTTGTGAATTTCTAAATGAAGAAACATCAGGTATTGAAACACCTTTAAAAACTTGAATGTAAATCGAGTATTTGTGTAACGTTTTCGTAATTTACATTCTTATTTTAGCATTATACTTGGGCAGTGAAATAGCCGAGACGGATGTGCTAGATTCCTTACAATTTTACAGAGAATATGTGTCTAAAAACTTGCCGGTAGTGATAAAGGGAGGTTGTTCTGACTGGCTGGCTGTCAAGAAATGGAGCTCTGAATACTTTAGGTATATTTTTATTTATGTAACTAATATGTAGTTTTCTTCCAACAATCAATATAGTCCTGACACAGTAAGATACTATTATATTCTTGTTCGCATTTTCCTTCCTAATAACTACTGCCGCAATAGAAGACATGAGTTATTCGCAGTACCGCTTGGTAGAACGGTTGCCAGATCCAAATCTCCATTGCCTCGCATGCTCAACTTGCTAAACAGATTTCTGGACTCGAAACCAGAGTGTGACATGTTTACGAATGACAGAAAATCATTTATGTTAGAATGCTTGAGGGTTTGCGAGAATGATGGATGAATCTATTATTAAATATATTTTTTTGTAATAGTATAAGTGGTATTCGAATAAATAAATAAATCTTGGGTTGTGTATATCAGGAACTATGAGAGATTTTCGGTCATATTTGTGGATCTCATTTGTCCCAGAGCAGATATCGAACCTACAACCTCTTGTTACACAGTTTTCATGGTGTAAATAAATAACACTTTAAAGGCAAATATCTTCTACGGTCTTCCCAATATAAGCTAGACTAGTGTAAAGACAACAGGATAACACAATTTTTAATTTGATACATATGTAATTTTTGCTTTGAAAGTGGCATTGTACTAAGGCTGGGAACTGTAAGGTCCTGGATTCAATTCTTAGATCAGGCAATCATAATGTGTGTTTAGGTTTTTGATAAAAAAATCACACGTGAATTGCCCGGGATTGGAATTTGTGTCCAGTATGTTTTTATTTGTTTATTAACGATTTGAGAGATATTGTATTTAGGGGGCATTTTGAAAGATGCCCCCTAAATACAATAAAATTTGAGTCTATTTCAAGGCATATTAAAATAGGTATCTTTTACCCTTACAGGCAAACAATACCAGATAAAAAAGTAACAGTTGCAGTCACACCAAATGGTTACGCAGATGGTATTGCCAAGGATAATACTGGAACGGATTATTTTTGTATGCCACATGAAATGGAGATGACAATGGCTGAGTTTTTGGACTGTTTAAAAGAAAAACGGTAATATTTTATTTGTAAAAGGACATATCAAGGCGTAGGAATTTGAAAGTGCATAATATCTTATGAATGACTTATAATATTGTGTATAAATTGATGTAAGTAGTTCTTTCGTCATACATACATATACTTTATGAGCACCTTGGGTATAAACCAAAGGCATGATGAGCCCGTTTTTTTCCATCCTTACCAAAAGCCATAAGGGTATGATCCGGAACCAGAGCTCCCGGGCTGAAGGGATGTCGGAAATGCTGAAACTGAATCTATTTATCATCTATTTGAAAAAAAAACTTGCTTGTGCACTCAACACACATGTAAGAGGTGAAACTTCTTTCTCAAATTCTTATGCTAATTAAAAAAAAAAAATTAGAACCTATTCTTAAGACAGTCAAAGAAACTAATCTAAAACTGCTGCACTGACCACACATCTTGAGGTGGATCAATATATATTTATCTTTATTACAGAGATAATTTTATTCCTTACATACAGCGCCAGAACTCCAACTTGACTGATGATTTTACTGAACTGATGCCTGATGTTAAACCTGATGTGGAATTTGCGAGTGAGGCATTTAATAAGATGCCTGATGCTGTCAACTTTTGGATGGGAGATTCAAGGGCTATTACTTCCAGTTAGTGTATTTTTTTAAATATCTAATTTGTAAAGCAGCCAAAGCTCAGTATACAAAGATAGCAAGACAAAACCATCACACAGGCGGAGCGTATGTCAATATGCTACTTGCTAAATTGGTCGTCTAATGCGTTGTCTAGTGCAGCGGTTCCCAAACTTTTACACCTATGGAACACTCAAGTTATGCCTTTCATTTTATGGCAACCTATATTAAATGATCATTACCCTACATGAAATGAGCAATCATATCAGAAGCATTTAATCCGTGTATGAGTTCATCTTCAATATGGTTGGATATTTTGTGAATCTGATCAAAACAATCGCCGCAAATCAGTGACAAATGTAACTAACCCGCGGAACCTTAGTGAGTTATCCACGAAACCAACTTTCAATCACCTCATTGGCCTACTGGCAGCGTATTAAGGCTGAGAACCGTGAGGTGCCGAGTTCAATTCCCAAGTCGGGCAATCACAATTTGTGTTATCGATTCGAAAAATCACACATGAATTAACGGGATTGGAATTTGCGCCTGGTGGGGTTCAGACGGCAAGTCGCCCCAAATATTACCAAATCCACCGTCAAATCATGATGGGAAACCGGACCCTGGCATTGGGCCGGAATAACGCCAGAGAAAAAGCTGGCGGTAAGCTCGCCCTCTATCACACCATAGGACGGCAATAAGCTCGGCGAAACATAGATGCATTAGTTGCACGTCTGCCTACCTCTTCGCGTATAAAGGCTTATGTTATGTTATGTAAATTAGTCACACATTTTGACTTGAATCTATTTTCTTTTCAGTGCACAAAGACCCATACGAAAATATCTACTGTGTCATTGATGGATACAAGGATTTTATACTAATACCACCCACGGACCTACCATTCGTCCCTTACAAGAGGTACCCCCAAGCTAAGTTCAAATGGGAGGGTCAGAAATGGGACATGGTGCCTTACAGTGGTGGGATAAAGGTCAGTGATGAGGATGATGATGTTGACAACGAGGATTGTGGGTTGCCTTGGATATGTGTTGGTGAGTTTAATCATAAACACACACACAGTATCAGTATCACAGTACAGTGTATTAGTATAGTGCTTATATACATACTATATAAGGACATATTTGAGGCCTCGCTAGCATTGCGTCCAGATGTCACTTAAGGTGACCACTGAAAATCACCGCTGTGTTGCGGTTCACTACATCACAGCATTACGTCGAGTGGTCACCTACCTGTCATAGCCACAACATGCTATAACCCTGCCATACCTATTAAATAATTTAAAAAGATGTATGAATGTTGTGTATTGGGTTGTGACAAATAAATTACTTTTCTTTCTTTCTTTATATGGACTGAGATTTATAGATAAAGTTGGATTTAAATTGAATAAAAATTCATTAATTCAAATCATGGGATTATTCCCATCTGTCCCCCTGCTCTATATTCTTAGGGGGACAAACAAATAAAGGTTTCAATATCCCTCCCTGTTGCCGACAACTTGTCGGCGACAAGGGGACAAAACGAAACAGTGTTTTAGGAATAAAAAGTTGGTAAGAAGACGGGACGGATTAAACTAATTATTATTATATTATTGTTATGCAATACTTTTTTACATTTTGTTTTGTCCCTAAATATCCGTCAGGGGACAGATAGGAATTAATAATTACCTCGTTTTGTCCCCTCCTCAACAACAGCGGGGCTAACATTTTATTCCAATTTCATCTCCAAACGGGGACAAAGTAGAGGGGCATAAATTCTGGTTGATTGGTAGAGAATGCCTTTGAAATTAATAATACGCATGCACTTCATTTGTAAAAAAAAAAATACCGTGAAGTGTTAGTAAGAGTCGCGTCCTGGGAGGGTTTCATAGCATTAAATATTACATATATTCATAGCATTTGTACGTATTTTAGAGAGACACTTTTATGTTTAATTTTTCTTGCAACAATTCCACACGATATCTGAAATTAACTATAATGCAATTCTTTTTCAGACCCACTAAAACCAAACTACACCAAGTACCCAGAGTTTAGAAAGGCACACGTTTACAAAGTGCGTTTGAACAAAGGAGATTGTCTTTACCTGCCTAGCCTATGGTTCCATCATGTCAGGCAGAGCCACGGGTGTATAGCTGTTAATTACTGGTACGATATGGATTTTGATATAAAATATTGTTATTTTAAAATGTTGGAGAAACTGTGTGTCAAGTATTAAGGATTCTTTGGGACAATAGATTTATAATAACAACCATGTTTATTTTTCTACCAGTGATGTATTTAAGGCAAATATTTATAATTATTATTTATATTAGTAATTTTGAACAATAATTATTTGCAAGTCTGAAATAACGATTCGTTGATTTGCTGGTCCTATGAGTTCGACTCATGGAAATAAGATGACAAGAAATGTAACTCAACCAAAAAAGGACCCCACCAAAACTCTGCAAGGGGGCGGGGATATAAAAGGCTGTGCATAAGAATCTGTAGTTGACACTCGATACGCCAAATTTTTTGCTCGGTGCAGAACGTCGGCGATCTAGAAATTTAATATTTAGACATTAACTTTTAAGAAATAAAGTTGATTTTGATCGTTAATTCATTTTGATCGATTGATTTGATTTTCGTGTGATTTTACCTTTGCATGTGTAAGTAAGTGGAGCCGTATTTTTTGGCAGATTCATATGAGAGTTTTCGTTCTAAGTATAGTTATCTTATTTCGATGGTTCGACTCCAATGACATCAGCATATTATTTGTGTTTTTTTTTTGCCTACATTACTACCTCCATCTCTATCTGTATATTTAATAAAGTACGAGAAACATTTGTATATAATATCTTTGTATAATTATTGTAAAGTCATTAAAAACGCTTAATTACACATTTGAATTGTTTTTGTTCATATTAAAAATATCAGTATAAAGAGTATTGTCTCTGTTAAACTTGCCCCGAGAATGTTCGACGAAGATATTTGTTGCCCTCGCATTTTTATATTCTGGAAAGAAAAGATTTATGTAAGTATAAAGAATGTACTTAAATATTAAAATATTATTAATCATTTATAGGCAAAGAATTTAATGTATACTCCTAGACAATCTGCGCGGTGGGTATATAGGAATTGTACCACTAAGTTGCGGTCAAATGACCGTAACTCAATATTACCATCACGCTTTCTCTCAACTAGAACCCCTATCGCGCTCTCTGTTTGTGAGCTGTCAAACTCCCGCGTTACGTGACTCAATTTTACTTCTAAACAGCCCGTCTAGTAGTATACATTAGAGTCTTTGTTTATAGGCACGGTATTTTATGGCATTTGGCATGGTGTTACCCACAAGAGGTGGACCCTGGCATTATATAAGCCGGAATGACGCCAGGCACTAAGAAACAAAGGTAGGTGGTAGGTCTCTGTCGGAGCTACTGCGTTGTCTATTTCTACCGCCAAGCAGTAGTTGCGACTGCGCTCGTCACCCCGAGACATAAGGTGTTAAGTCTCATAATGCGCAGTAATTTCACTCGCTTCAATGTCCTTCAAAACGAAACACAACAGTGCTTACACATTGTTGCTTGGCGGCAGAAATAGACAAAGCGGTGCTACCAATCCAGCCGGCCTCTCGCATACGAGGGACCAACCAACCTTGTTCTACCATTCAAAAACTTTTTGAGAAAAAAAACGACAATGCTTTGAAATTAAATTAAGTATCCTTACCATAGTATCAGGGTATATATTGGAACGCGGAGTAATGTACGTCCGTTTGCAAACCCCTCTTCTGGAACAGTAGCCGACTGAATTTCTCGTCACACATACATCGCCCGCCGGCCACGCTCGTATCACACGGGTTATGCATAACGTATCATCGCATATCTCTATAGTTACATTCGCTGTAAGAGAATATTTATTTTTAAATTTGATTCTAGATGTTTCGACTGCCTCGGTGGCGCAGTTTTAATGCGTACGCGTTACGATTTGAGGCCGACGCTGAGGTCTCTGGTTCGATCCCCGGGTTGGGTAAAGTGGTATTGGGTTTTTCTATTACGAAATGCTCAGTATCAACCCGGAGTCTGGAATTTGTGCCCGGTATGGCGATAAGCTCGCCCCCTATCACATCATGGGACGGAGATAAGCTCGGCGAAATGTGGGTGTACTGGTTACACCTCTGCCTACCCCTTCGGGGATTACAGGCGTGAGTGCGTATGTATGTATGCATGTTTCGAAAAATAGCAAGAGTTTACACTTTTACGATTCCAGACGTTCCAGAAGCTGTGATCATGTTATCAACATTCTGTCCTAGCCCTGTATTATAGGTACATGTCCCACTGCTGGGCACGGGCCTTCTCTACTGAATGAGAGGGGTTAGCCTTTAGTCCACCACGCTGACCTAATGCGGGTTGGCAGACTTCACATACCTTCGAAGTTCTTATGAAGAACTTCTCAGATATATGCAGGTTTCCTCACGATGTTTCCTTCACCGTTAAAGCAAGTGATAATTAACAATTAATACACACGCAACGTAGAAAAGTTAGAGGTGTATGCTCGTGGGGCTGGGTTTGAACCTGCGACGTTCGTCTCGACAGTCCATACGAGTCCCCTCTGAATTAGCATTACTATGTTAATTCAGAGGGGACTGCATAGTATTACGTATTCTCATAGTAAAATACGTAATACTATGAGATATTTTTTGCTAGTATAAAAATAATATCATCAAACTCACGTCCATTATAATCGTTGTGAGGCCAAGCGTCTGGCAGACGAGAGTTATTTGCCAGATATTCTGTGGCGGCTAGTTCAGCTGATACACAACTTGCCTCGGTCGTGTTACGCGGCAGCTTGCAACAGATACCGCACATATTAGCTGCCTTCACACTTCCACCCTATATATAAGAATAATACTAGCTCTTGTATACGTCCCACAGCTGGGCATGGGCCTCATCCACTGAATGAGAGGGGTTAGGCCTTAGTCCACCACGCTGGCCTACTGCGGATTGGCAGACTTCACATATCTACCTTCGAATACTTGTCACGTATGCAGGTTTCCTCACGATGTTTCTTCACCGTTAAAGTTATTAAAGCAAGCGATAATTTAACAATAAATACACACGTAACTTAAAAAAGTCAGAGGTGCATGCTCTTGGGGCTGGTTTCAAACCCGCGACTTTCATCTCGACAGTCCGTAGCCCTCCCCCTGAGCTATCGCTGCTTAGGCCTATGAATGGTCAAAAATATGCCGTTAAAATTCAAATGTGACCTTATAAGTTCTATCTTCAGGTTTGTCCCACTTGATTTAACCCCACACACAACCCCGTGGAAAAGACCATAGACTTTATATTCCTGTGAAGAATACATTTGTTGCAAGTAAATTTTTATGATTTTAATAAATAGCTTACGAGTACATTGCCCATAATTCATAATAGAAAGAATTTTATTATTCCCCTCAATAATATATAATTTATATGCTATTGGTGGAGCACACATATTTGTTTCAGGTCTGAGTGTTTTCTCCTCAGAGCAACCCCACTAAACGGCAGTCAGATGCAAATGGCCGGTCATAAAAACTAAAACCAAATCTTTCTGTAAAATATTGTGCTAACATGCGCCGATCCCACTGCGAGTGGGATAAGGGTAGGAGCAAGAAGATATGCTATAAACCGTAATCTATGCTAATCTATCTGAAACCTATCTTACGACCTACCGTTCCTCTCTTGGTACACTGGCATTCTTTGAGTCCTAGTAGAGCACATTCCGCAGCGTGGCAGCTTCCATCCGATAAGCATCTACCACCAAGCCCACAGCGGCATTTCGTGTCAGTGCATGTGCATTCGTGGTCTTGGGTCCTGCAGTCCTGGATTTAATGAAAACAATAACCGGAGGCCCAAATACTCTACCCTTCCCAATCTCTCAATGGCTCAAATTTTATGCATGCAGGTACTACTTCAAATTTGATGTCGCGTTACTCTTACTATTCCCATGACGCGGACGCGGGCTGTGTGCGTGAAAGAGTGAAAACGAGCGAGTGAGCTTTAACACGTCTCGTTTCATTTGAAGTGCGACCTTGTACCGGCTCAGTACCAAAAAGAGGCTACTCTTACAAACTCCTTTAAAAATCGTGTCCTATTCAAAACTACATCATGGCGCGCATAGGTTGTATTTCACGTTGCAAGTTGCGTAATATTTCGGCACATGTGTGCAAACACAGTCCGTGCCACCGAGCTCGGTTACTACGGCCTCAGTTCCTTAGGTGGTAAGTCCCTCGTATGCAAGAGGCCGTCTGGGTTAGTATCACCGTTGTGTCTGTTTCTGCAGCACTAGTGTGTAAGTACCTACTATTGTGTTTCGGTTTGAAGGACATTGAAGTCAGTGAAATTAACTACTAGGCATTAAAAGACATTATATCATATGTCTTGGTTTGACGAGCGCCTGCAGTCCAGAGCCATGAAGTGCTTTGAAATGAAATATTCTATGTGATGTCGCGTCTAAATAATGTAGACTTTTTTCGCAAATTTTAAGTAGTATCGTGCCTGTAATCAGCAGCACTACCATCTATCTTAATTTTCGGAAGCGTTTCTCTTACATCTGGTTCAATACCGACAGCCTCCGTGGCGCAGTGGGCCAGCAGCCGGCTGCGAAGCGTGAGGCCGTGGGTTCGATTCCCGCACCGAGAAAATGTTTGTGTGTCCCACAAATATTTGTTTCGGTTCTGGGTGTTGTGGGACCGCAAGTCCCTCGTAGTTCCTGATACCCACGATACAGGTTAATCTAGTGTGTGACTGTTGGGTGTATTTATTATTTTATTTTAATATTATACTTACAATGCCGCTATTTGTCAAATTGGCGTATCGGCAGTTGTGTGTACAACACAATCCTTGTGACGGATGACACATTGCAGATGGCGCCACTGAACAACCCTCTTTGTGCAGTGTTCTGTAAACGTAATTTTATGTAGTATTTAAGTCTGTATTCAGCTTTAAATAAATACTTATTGTGCAATTACATTGGCGAAATCATCGTAAGTCGATGGGGTCATAAGTTAAAAATAGATTCTAAATAGAATAGTTTGAAATAGATTACCTAATAGTAAAAAAACAATCATTTTTGTATTAGATTTTTAATATTGTGACGACTGTTTCTTCATCATGAACTACTTATTGGTTATATTCATAATAAAGTAAGCGTAATTTTATTCGACCTCCTTGGAGTTAGCCACAAGCGGCGTTGCAGCTATTATTTTTAGAGACTAAAGCAAGGGTTTCCAAAGTTAATCAGGCCCCCTTCTACAAAAAAAACGCCCTCCACTTGCACAATTTTCTTAACTACTTTCAAATATTATATAATGTATTAACTATTTAATGGGACCGATGGGATTACACTGCTATCACAATTTCCAATTCTAGGCCAATCATTAAAAATCGCAAGCAATGCATTCTTTAGTGTTACCTACTTCATAACTACAAAAGGATAAAATATAAGAGACACATCGAATAATAGCACTACAAACTATGGCGGAGATTTCATTTAAAGGCTTCATTTAAATTAATTTAAAGTTCTAATATTCGGCCTGTGAAGTTCAAAGAAATAGCCTGCACCCCCCTTTACATGTCCGCCCCCCCACCTTGAAAACCCCTGGACTAAAGGGTAACGGGAGCTGTAGAGGGCGGTTGAAGTGACCAACTACAGACGGACCAAATTATATTATAAGTATTGTATTTTACATTATACTTACCCTTCTTCAAACACTAACGCCCCACCAGCTCTAGGGGTACAGCACGGGTCTTTGTGACTACATCTCGATGGCAGACCACAGTCGCAAGCCTCGCCTTCCTCAACTATACCTAAGTCACATAGTAATAGATACGAAAGTAAGAAAAGGTAATGCTCCGATATTTCCCTTTGGACAACTGAGAGTTCTACTTCTATTAGGTCATTAGTATGTAATACGGGAATAAATAAATAACCATCTGATACGTTAACGATTTAATTCTCAATTAACTCGCTAACAGTCTTTACAATCCGGGGTAGTTGGTTCGCACAGATGAATGGACTACTTACATTTACACCGATATCTTGATATGTATATACAATGTTTGCATGGCCAATAATTCGTAACATTATTAATGTATTTGTATTACTATATAACATCAATATTTTTGCCTCGGTGGCGCAGTTGTAATGCGTATGCGTTACGACTGAGGCTGACGCTGGGGTCTCGGGTTCGATCCCCGGGGTCGAGTAGAAGTGATATTGGATTTTTCTGTTACGAAAAAGCTCAGTATCAACCCGGAGTCTGGAATTTGTGCCCGAGTCTGGAATTGGCGATGGGTTCGCCCTCTATCACATCATGGGACGGAGATGCGCTCGGCGAAGTGTGGGTGTGCTGGTTACACCTCTGCCTACCCCTTCGGGGATTACAGGCGTGAGTGCATATGTATGTATAAATATTTTTCTCATCAATGGTTTTGTAAGTAGGTAGTGTATTCATGGTTAATTGCTTGGCTTTGACGGTGTAGGAAACTTCGTGAGGAAATCTGGATACCTGAGAAGTTTTCTATAAGAATTCTGAAGGTATGTGAAGTCTACCAACCCGCATTTGGTCAGCGTGGTGGACTGCCTCGGTGACTGCCAGTTGTAATGCGTACGCGGTACGACTGTTGTACTGAGGTTTCGGGTTCGATCCCCGGGTCGAGTAGTGATATTGGGTTGTCTATTATGAAATGCTCAGTAACCCGGTTTCTGGAATTGTGCCCGGTATGGTGATAAGCTCGCCCGCTATCACATCATGGAACGGAAATAAGCTCGGCGAAAGGTAGGTGTACTTGGTTACAACTGTGCCTACCCCTCCGCTGATTACAGTGCGTATGTATGTACTATGATCTTTTTTTATGGCATAGGTCGGAAACGAGCAAGAGGGTCACCTGATGGTAAGTGTTCTCCACCGCCCATATTCGCCCACAATACCACAGAATCATGGGCGCGTTGCCGACCTTAAAGGAAAGGGATAATTAAGGGATTGGGAACAGGAAGGGGATTTGGGCCTCCGGATACCTCACCATACGAAACGCAGCAGCAAGATGCTACTTTACGTTGGTTTTCTGTGAGACAGTGGTAACGACCCGGACGAGCCGGCCCATTCAGACACTTTTCTCTACAGCGTGGCCACTCAAAAAATGGTTCATGGTTTCTTACCATTTCCGCAATATGGCCGATCTTCTTCATTGAGACAATAGCTCATGCTACTCAATGCGGCTGCGATGAGTCTCTTGCTGCATATAGAGAACTCGAAATTCTTGCTGCTCTCTGCTGACGAAGACTGCGAGCCCATCAGGTGTCCCCGACATTCGGGACTAGGAAAATTGTCATCGTGATGGGCGCCGAAACTGTGTCCTACATATCAATAAATAGATTGCATTTTTTTATGACGAGAAACGAGCATGTGGGCCATCAGACGGTAAGTGATCTCTACTGCCCATTAACGCTCACAATACCAGAAGAACCACGGAGGCGTTGCCAACCATAAGGGAAAGGGATAATTAAGAGATTAGTAAGGGGAGGAGGATTTGGGTCTCTGCATATCTCACTGATTGTAGGAAACGCAGCAATCATATGTTATTTCACGTCGGTTTCCTGTGAGACAGTGGTAACAACCCGGTGGAGCTGGCACATTGATGCTGTAGAAAAAATTGTCTACAGCGTGACTCTTATGTTTTACTTATATGTTTGTTATTAAAAAAAGTAATTATTTATTAATTCTTTACCCATCTCATGAGCCAGCGTTAACGCGGCGATCCTCTCCGGGACTCGATCCCGGTCCTCCATAGTGGCGTGGGCGATCGCTAGCGTGTTGAAAGAGCGTCCGTACGCACGTCGATCGCACAGACCGCCCGCAGCGCCGCCCACGCCGCCACCGAGCGACGTGAAACTACGGTAAATCGACGACATTTACGACTTATTTTATTAACGTTAAACTTTATACTTAAATAACATGCCTAGTGCCAGTGGCACTGCCTCGGTGGCGCAGTTGTAATGCACACGCGTTACGATTGAGGCCAACGCTGAGGTCTCGGGTTAGAACCCCGGGTCGGGTAAAGTGGTACCTATTGGGTTTTCTATTTTCAAAATGCTCAGTATCAGCACGGAGTCTGGAATTTGTGCCCGGTATAGCGATAGGCTCGCCCGTGATCGGGGACGGAGATACGCTCGGCCAAATGTGGGTGTACTGGTTACACCTCTGCCTACCCCTTCGGGGATTACAGGCGTGAGTGCGTATGTATGCCAGTGGCATTGTCTAACAGTCAACCTACGGGCGATGTAAAAACGAGATAATGTAAATAAGTTTTTTTTATTGTTTATGTAAGACTGCCTCGGTGGTGCAGTTGTAATGCGTACGCAAAAACTCGGCGTGGAACATTATTGTAACCGATTGATGTTCCTTTCTGACATTGATGACAGCCTCCGTGGCGCAGCGGGCGACCAGCCGGCTGCGAAGCCAAAGGCCGTGGGTTCGATTCTCGCACTGAGACAATCGCAAAAAATGTTTCGGGTCTGAGCGTTGTGGGACCGCTCCTAGTTCTTGATACTCACGGTACAGGTTTACCTAGTGTGGGGTCAGGACTATGTGTGTGACTGTTGGGTGTATTTATTATTATTATATCTGGAAACATGAATTAATTATACGTACCTTAGTCCTAAAGTCCTGTTGTGAAAAGCATGCCCAGAGAAGGCCACTCCGAGACATACTTCGGAAAGGCGACGCAGTCTCGCGAATTTCATCAGGTAATTTCGCCCGTCTATGGCATGTTCGTTTAAAATATTTCCAAATACGCGAGTATTTGTATCGTTTGACGTTAGCACCAATATGTATTTCACTGAAAACCCTAAAAGAAACTTTTAATATGGGATTTTTTACTGGTGAGTACCTGATTCATATTTATACCCTAGTTAGCAACCATCGGCACATGGTGAGAAACCCGCCAGAGTGGTTTGTACCGGGGTTAGCCAGCGTACATTTCCAATTACTCAGACTGGCTTAATTCTGGCGATCGTCGAGAGACGCAAAGTTTTTCGACAGTCGACATATGTGGACTATACGGCAAATTTAAATAGGTTCCTAGCCCTTTACTGGCAAATGTCAATGTATGACTATATGTAGAAGAAGCAAAAGAGGTATCGGGATCGTAGTTTTTGACATTCTATAATTTCTGCCTACCCCCTTGTGATGCAAATGTGATTATGTATGTATTCCTCCAATGTTTAAATCCCTTAAAAATCGCAATCCTTTTGAAAACAGTTCTTTACCAATATTATCAGGAATGCCATCCTCGTTGAAATCAGCGTTTCTGAATATAATATCCGCCTGAGCGACGGCATGCATCATTCTCATTACGACATGTTTGAGGCTCGAGTTGGCGTCTCTATCGAAGAACTCCTTGTCAGCTAGGAGTAAAAGGTCGCAGATCCTGGCGGGAGCGATGCCAAGCGGACGTTTCTGCTCTTCAATACGATAAGGGAAGTACGGGAAGGTCGCTATGGCTGCTTCCATCTGTTTAATTAAGAGAGGGTCGAGTTTATAAGTGGTAGAGTCGCTAGGGCAACGCAACCATGTTTCTTCTGGTTTCCTTGGTGTTTATGGGTGGTGAAGAACACTTATTATTACATGACATTGGTCGGCTTTCAGCTATATAAAATGATAATATATTAGATTTGTGTCACATGAGTCCTAAGAAAGTCTTGTTTGATTCAAGTTTCAGACTTTTAGCATCTTCATTACTTTTGCGATGTATCGGGTTATACCTAATTATTTTTATTGATAGACTTTGGTTTCAATTTGACAGTTGAAGACATTTAATTTGGTCACTGGGATATAGTCGAATATTTACAGTAGTATCCTATTAAATATTGTGTGACGGTTTAGATGTTTGTGAATTTTGTGGGATTTCTGATAATCAATCACGCCTTAACGGCTAAACGGGATTGAATGAAATTTGAGACGCAGATAGACCATGCATTGGATTAGGCTGTATGTTTATTTTTATCCCGGGAAAAGACCGTCAGAATTCAAAAGTATTAAAAATATTACTGTACAGTAAACATCTTCACCTGATCACCTGGGAATCGTCTCGACGTAGCCGTGGCACCGCCATGTTGTCATTCTCAAACGCACCGAAGATTTTGGTTTGATCGTCTTTACCGTAAGGATCTGCGTGCAGTGTTCGGTTACCTGGAAAGCAAGGGTATCTTTGAAACCCCCCACGACGAAATATGATGGTGGGAGTCCCTGATAATTTATAGTTACCCAATTTGATAGGAATTACGATAGACATGATAAATCCGCCATAGTGGCTTGATCCTATGTGACGCGTTCCAGGAACAGCCAGTGTATATCCAGTTATTTTAAGCCAGCATAACTCTAGTAGCTAAAGTCGACGAAAGTCGCAGGTTCGAAACCAGCCCCAATAGCATGCATCTCTGACTTTTCTAAGATATGTGTTTATTCATTCTTAATTCTCGCTTGCTTTGACGGTGAAGGAAACATCGTGAGGAAACATGCATACCTGAGAAGTTCTCCATAAGAATTTCGAGGGTACGTGAAGTTAGCCAAGTCGCGTTAGGCCAGCGTGGTGGACTAAAGCCTAACCCCTCTCATAAAGTAGAGGCGGCTTAGTAGCCGTCGATATATGCAAAGTCCCGGATAGTAAACATTATGTTTGGACTGCATTGTACTTATTACCACAACGCAATCTCTTTGCCGTGACGATGAAGTGCGTGGTTCTAGAATTATTGATCCTAGATAGTCAGCTGCACCAATTTAATGATGTGGTGGTGATGGTGTGAAGTTGCTATTGCTCTATGTGGGTATAAAGAGCTACTACCTACTAACTATAATATGTCCTATTTTAATATATAGTATACATATTAGACTGCTTCAGTGGCGTAGTTGTAATGCTTACGTGTTACAGGCTGCTGTGCTGAGGTCTCGGGTTCGATCCCTGGATCGGGTAAATTATATCGGGATATTGGATTTTTCTATCACGAAATGCTTAGTATCAGATCGGAGTATGGAATTGTGCCCCGCATGACAATAGGCTCGCCCCCTATCACTTCATGCGACGGAATTAAGCGTGGCGAAATATGGATGTACTAGTTACACCTCTGCCTACCCCTTCGGGGATTACAGGCGTGGTGTATGTATAGATATTTATTTGCTTTCTTTACCGACATTCTAAATACCAAATCCAATTTCTAATTAATTGTACCCAAATGCAAGACTCCATAAAACTGATGGTCTTCTCCAATGTATCCCTCAGCTGAGCCAGCTGCCGGGTCATCAATGGGAAAGCCGTAAGCCATAGAGACATCTTCAAGGTAACTCTCTATAGAGTTCTGATCTTCGGCGTCAGGTTCAAGAAGTAATGCAGAGTTGTTACTTGTGAGTGGGAAGGAGCCTGTTTCAAAGTATTGCTTAGACAAATTGCTTATATCGGCTATCGTCTTGATGGTAAGTAGTGTAGTATAGACCGGCAAACGAGCAAGTGGGTCACCTGATGGTAAGTGACCTCCACCATCTATGTACGCCCACAATACCAGAAGAATCATGGACGTGTTGCCGACCTTAAAGGTAAAGGATTGGGAAGGGGGATTTGGGCCTTCGGATATCTCACTCAATATACAAAATGCCACTTTACATTGTTTTTTTGTGAAATACTGGAACGACCCGGTCGAGCCGGCCCATTCATACTATAGACTAGGGTTTCTTAAAGTGGGGTATATGATGGGCTACGCTAGTTGATCGTTGGGGGTACGCGACAAAATGTATGTAATGGCTCGTGGAGGGATGGGACCTGCTGCATAGGTTAAAAAATGTAAACTAAAAAATCAGGTACTTAACAATCAGGGCCCCCTGTGTGTTATTTTTTAAGGTCGTCGGGCTTTTTTTATTTTGGTCTAAGTATAGTTCATTTTTTATAACGGTCCGCCGTTGTATTGGAAATTTATTAGAACGTGGAACCTCTAAGTATGAGAAACCCTACTATGAGTATAATAGAAAAAACTATTTACAGCATGGCTCTACCACTCACAACCTGGCTAAATTATTTTGTTATTGTAATTTGTAGGTCGTTTTGGTAGATCCTAAGTAGTACTGTAGTTTAATTACCTATGGCAGTCCTTTTCAAACACAGCAAATATGTCTCCTTTCCAAACTTTGCTTCTACGAGATGATATCCGTACGCTTTGCAAATAATATCGCCTTTTTCAAGTTGATCTATATCTATTGCTGAAGTTCTGGTGCTATAATATGAATAAAGTAACATTAAAAGTATCAGAATCATTGCTGTTTTTATAATAAAATTGACTTCAGGAAAAAAATGATGGAATGTCAATAACGACTTTGCTTTTGGTGTTTTGACATTGAATTAGGAATTTAGATAGAATAATAGACAATTTTATTTCTGTGTTATAATCAAACTTACTTGAAATATTTACAGTAAAATTAAATATCCATGATAGGGTAGACAGAGGCATAACGAAGCCCTTTCGCCTTTTATATACTACTCAATGACGAGACGAGCAGGTCGCTTGCCTTATGGTAAGCGCCACGCCTGCTCATAAACAATAACACCATTGAAAACTTTGAATCCCTACAGATATTGCATAGCACTGCTCATCCTTCAGAGATAAAAGATGTTAGGTCTTATAATAATTTTTTGACAGTCTCTGTGGCGTAGTGGTTATGTAGCCGGCTGCGAAGCGAGAGACCGTGGGTTCGATTCCCGCACAGAGACAAATATTTGTGTGATCCACAAATGTTTGTTTCGGGTCTGGGTGTTGTGGGACTGCAAGTCCCTCGTAGTTCCTGATACCCACGATACAGGTTAACCTAGTGTAGGGTCGAGACTATGTGTGTATGTGTGTCGGGACTGTTGGGTATATTTATTTATTTATTATTATTTACCTAGTAATTGCATTGGCTTCAATGTTCTTCAAACTGAAACACAACAATGCTTACACATTGTCGCTTGGCGAGAAAATGGACAAAGCGTTGATACATACCCTGGCATTTTTTATCTAAACCTTTAAATGGTATTTGGGAAACGAATCCTGAGCGTGGTCCATCAGCCCACGCTGCCACTAAACCAACTAACCAAAAATGTCTAATAATAAAACATAACAATTTCCATAAAAGCTTACGTTAAACGTTTCTCCGCTCCAAGAATTTCCCACTTATATACAATTAAAAGGCATTCTAAAGACCGTTTTAAGCCCCATGACATACCTGCGTATCTGAATAATTAGTTCTATTTTTAGTTACGCCTAGCCTAGGTGTTCCTTCAACGGTGTTACTAAATATAAAGTAATTAATGCACGCGCCGCATTTACAAGGGCCTGATTACAGGGAACTGGGAGTTTTATGGTGTTTTTACCGCGTATCAACACATATATTTACATGAGACTGCAGTTATTGTAATGAGAGTCTGTCTGGATGTATTAATTTGACATTACTATTTAATTTTATTTTCTAATCGGGTAGACGCTATAGGACAATAGAAGCTTTTGCAACTAAAATAATATATGACTTTTTACTTTCTTCGATATAATAAGTTTTTATTACTCTCCGTAACTTAAAGTGTAAGTGGGCCACCAATATCTTAGGCCCAAAGCCAACCTCACCTGCACGTGGTACAATATAGCACCAGAAATCAATAAAAATCAAGTGTGAGTGGGAGTAAATGTGGGATTTGGGATTTTGGGCTCCGGCTATCTCACTCACTGTACGAAACGCAGCAATAAGCAGCTACTTTACGTCGGGTTTTCTGTGAGACAGTGGTAACGATCCGGACGAGATAGACTGCTCGAAAACGATAAAAGCGATGACAACCATTTTTACAAAAAATATTTTCATTAACGAAATAGAACTGTTATAATTACATTGATTAATTTCTGTTCATGACACATTATGTTCAATATAGAAATATTACGTAAGTGATGCGACCGACCGCGGAGCAGTCTCGAGCAAAAGTGTCGAACTAATGCACCAAGTAACAAGTCCTCAATTATGGTTCTATGATATGAAGTTGGGGATGTCAGTCGACACTGATAGTTCTGCTAACTTCACACTTACCTTGTTTCCTTTTAATTTAGAGATTACTAAGAATACAACATTAATTTCATATCGAAATACCTCCTCATACACCCGGTTTCTGAAAGGCTGCTCAAATCAACACTCAATTAACAGAACTTTGATTTTGACACCGTTGTCAAATTAATTCGAGTTGTTGAAACTTAGATGCTGAAACGATATTTAGTGAAAAATTTAATAATATTTGATGTCTCTTCACATACGATTTTTCATATTAATTTGAAAGTTACGTTAACTAACATGTGTGTCAAATCAAAGGTGTTCCAAGGCCCACGCTTCTAGCAAATCAATTTCGTCTTGACATGAGATTTTACTTTGATCAGCCTTTCAGAAATCGGGCGTTAGTGTCACTTACCTCGTAATACGTAGCAAAGTTAATTCTGAATTTAAATTGTAATAACTTTTGACAGAATATATATTTAGATGAAATAAATATTATTGAATATATATTTTATCTCCAATAAAACTCCAAGATGTTAGCGATACACTTTGTATTTTCCAATCACTTCACTGAGTCTCGGTTTTTACATTAAAACAAGTAACCCAATTTCTTAAGCAACTCAATTCGCTATATTTCTCTTGATTTCAACTTGTCAACTGTTCGTTCAGAATGAATCCATCTGCCAAGTGCCTTTATTTTAAGTACCTAACCTTTCTAACTACCCCCATTTTATGCAAAATAATGAAACCTTATTCAGGCTTGTAAATTTCTCTCCCATTCTGTAAAATTGTATTTTATTGTATTGTAAATTAGTATTTTTATTTGATACGTGTTGAAACACACAGACAAACTACAGACTAACAACATTTTTAAAAATGTTAGAAATAAATTCTAAGTCCTTGAACTTACATTTTTGCATGTATAAGCAATATACAGACACGCAAAACGTATATGAATTAATTGGTTAGAAAACCAAAAGTAGTTTTAGTATATAAGGAACAATTTTCGCATATAATTTTTAAAGAATCTCCTCCTTAATTAAATATTCTTCGGTTGGAATTTAAAAATTTCTATTACCAGGATATTTGTTACATTATTAGATACATTTATCTCTATAGTGGATATACACCTAAGGCCATTTTAAATAAACGATCTTAGTTTGATTTTCCAGATAGCACAAATGAGCCAACCCGAACACAGTCTGAAGGTCACGCGTAAAAATTACTTAGTTTAACTCAAAGACTTAAGTATACTACTAGACAAGATGCGCGGTACATAGAAATTGTACCATTAAGTTGCGGTCAATTGACCGTAACTCAATATTACCATCTCGCTTACTCTCAACTAGAACCCCTATCGCGCTCCCTGTTTGTGAGCTGTCAAACTCCTTATATTGTAACCAAACATAAGTAGATCGATTATTGAAAATGGCCGTAAGTAACTTATTCGAGGTAAGTATAGTTTTATTATTTATTCAGATTGTATTACTTTGGGAAATGTACATAAGTATATTATGTTCGTATTTTAAGAGTAGACTGTATTCATTAATTTATCTTACATTGTATTGAACCAATGTATTTTGTTTTAATTTAAGACCAAATGGTTTGTACAAATAAATTAAAATATAATTAATTACGACAATTGTTATTTATTATACTTTGTTTCTTGTCTACCAAATTTACATACATACATACGCATTCACGCCTGTAATCCCCGAAGGGGTAGGCAGAGGTGTAACCAGTACACCCACATTTCACCAAGCGTATTTCCGTCCCTTATGTGATAGGGGGCGAGCCTATAGCGAGTAAACAACCATAATTAATTTTTATTGCAGTTAAGTATGAGCGGCTCTCATTCTTATTTATTTTTTAGGATGATCAATAACAGTAGCATAATAAAATACTTAAAAACCGACTTCCCTGAAAAGTACAAAATAACAATTTCTATAGGTCTCTTTGGAGTCGGTGCCGGTGCAGCTGCCGGTTATATGAAGTATTTTTTACTTTTCAGTGTTATTTATTTATATTATAAGAAGATGATGACTCATGCCTTTTTGTCTACAAAATATTTCGAAATTTTATATTATTTATAAGCTTAGCATACCTAGTTATAGAAACTAAGTACACGCACGAAATTTAAGCCGTTTAATTGGAGCCATATATGGCTCCAGACCACGATCCCGCCAATGCTATATTATGTTTATGATCCTCATTTATATATAAATCAATGTATAAAACACAATTTGCGTTTGTGTGTGTGACATTGCAAGTAAACACATCACATTTTTCAGCTTACGATTGTGCGTATGCGTTATTTGGAGATCTAAGTAGGTACCTTCTGTCAGTAATTCTGAGATATTAAGTAATTTTATATATCTTTATTACACAAATTTTCCTTAATGAATATTTTGTAGTTGTTATTTTATACTTTTTTATATCATCAGGGAGTTTGTTATAAAAGCGTTTACAAAAATCCCTAAAAGAATAACTAATCTTGTGTAACCTTGTGTACTCGTACATACTTTATGTATACCTAAAATAAAATGGACAAACGAAAAATTACTGTTTTGGTTTTTGTTTATTTTAGTTTATTCCTGTCACAGTAAATATCTATCAGTATGAAATTCAAAGTTATGAGTGGTATTGCTATGGTTTATGGGCAGACGTGGTTCTTACCATCAGGCGAGCGATCTGCTCGTCTCGTCATTAATTTTAAAGAGTACAATAAAGTTAGCTTTACCTATAGGGTAATTGAGCTATAGCTCAATTAACGGGTATGCTGAATGAGGTCGTAATTTTGATTCTAAACGCGTACAAACACTTCCTTGAATCGATTAAGAAAATCAATGCAGGAACGCAGATACAGATTGCGCGGAGTTCATTGCATTTGGCTGGGACAGTACAAAATGGAGAGCTAGAAAAACTTTTTTTTACAAAAAATAAAACAGGCTCACCAAATTAAAAGGCTAAAATAAAAAGAAAGAACTTAGAGTTGGTACTATTTCATGAATTTTTTTGAGATGACTTTTATTTTTCTATGTTTTAGGGAAAAGATCACCCGTATAATGCCCGTTTTCACCATCAATCCCTAACTTTAGGTGAGCCCCTAAGACATTTTAAGTGTTCATTTTGTTTCACCATCACTTAGGGGACACCTATGTTACTAACGTGGCCCTTAACTACGTGAAAACAAACTTAGGTAAGGGATAGATTTAAGGAGTTCCTTAGGTTAAGGGGCCCTTAGTTGGGGTACGTTGGTGAAAATGGGCATAAATGTTAGGTACATTTTTTGTCTCTCATCCTCGATTTCATCATCTTCGGGGAGGATTTTTTTCTTCGTATTCAAATAGAACCACTGGTGGAGTAAACTATATCCCTAACGAGTATAATTTATTTTTATAGCAGAGGCCGGCAAACGACTAATTGGGCCACCTGATGTTAAGTTATCTCCACCGCCAAGGACGGTCATGGAACGCTCACAATACCAGAAGAATCGCGTTGCCGACCTTAAAGGAAAGGGGTGATGAAGGGATTTGGGCCTCTGGATATCTCACTCACCGTACGGAACACAGCAGAGGGGCTAGCACAAATAACTTACGAGAACTTCGTATCGAAATGTCAAAAAATTGTTTTAATCGTAGCATACAAATGCTAGCGGTCTCGATTCGAATACTTATTCGTAAGTTGTTCGTGCTCGCCCCCCTGTAAGCCGTTACTTTACATTGGTTTTCTGTGAGACAGTGGTAACAATCCGGACGAGCTGGCCCATTCATGCTGAGACAAAACTGTCTACAGCGTGGCTCTACCACTCAATCAATCCACATTTGGCGGAGTTATGCGTGACCATACATAAATATATGTTTTTTTTCATCTTTATTTCCTTACTATTTTCTATTTTCTTTTTAGAAAAACCCAATACCACTTTACCCGACCCGAGGATCGAACCTGAGACCTCAGCATTAGCCTCAATCGTAACGCGTACGCATTACAATTGTGCAACCGAGGCAGTCATTCTCCCTGCATTTTGTAAAGAGGGGTTAAAGGGGCCAATCGATTTATCAGGTGGCAGGTCTCTTGTATGCGAGAGGCTGTGTGGTTTGGTACCACCGCTTTGTCTATTTTTGCCGCCAAGCAGCGTGTACGCACTGTTGTATTTCGGTTTAAAAGACATTGAAGTCAGACTTAACATCTTATGTCTCGGGGTGACGATCGCAGTCCAATACCATACAGTGCTTTGTAATTTAAAGTTCTGTGTGGTGTTGCTTCTGTTTAGGGTCAGGCGCTTACTATCAGGCGAGTTACCTGCTGGTTTGTCATTCAGGCTAATAATAATAGTTATTATGTATAATAGTTTATTCATAGCCACGCAATCCTAAGGCTCGGGTTCGCCTATATAAGCCTTCGCTGAGTCCGTAATAAGAAGAAAGTTGTGCTAATAATTTTTATCGCGTGCAGATATATCAAGTGGCGCCGCATAAGTTATACCACCGACAAACTGTAAGCAGTGTTGAGTGTGTAAGGTAGCGGAGTCCTCTTTTCCCACCAGATTTATTGCCGATCAGATATCTTGATGAGTATGGATGGGCATTTACAAGTGCACTAGTCATTAGTACATAACAATAATTATAATACTGGCCCTGTATTATACTATAGATATTTAATTATTAATGTCTAATGATATGATTAAAGCTCTTATATCCGCTAATATCGAAATGAAATGTCGGATAGCAGCACTTGAGTTCATTTTTTTTTTGTTTGTTTGTTCCCTAAGGAACCGGCTAAGATCAGAGACCATGCTGCCAAGTCATTAGTTATATTATTTTCTTATATTCCAAGATCGATGAAACGGGGGTGTGATCGATTTCAAGGTCTTGTTGGAGTTTTGGTATTAATTCCTTTCAGTTCAATGCTTCTTAGACGAATTTCTTCAAGCGGCTCGAAAGCACAAGGTCGATCAATACCCTTGATCAAAAATCACCTATATTCCCTATTTTTAATGTTTCCATAAGCTATTTATTATCGTAAATGATTATTGCACAAAACCATACCACATTTATACAAAAAACACAACTTTAAACTAGTTTAGGAAATAATTAAAACAAGAGAGCCACCGCACTGTCCGAATTCCCGCCAGAACCCCGCACTTGAGTTCAGCGATAACCTTAACGTCAAATAGTTATCTACGAGTGGGAGAGCCACGCTGTAGACAGTTTTGTTTACAACATGAATGGGTCGGCTCGTCCGGGTCGTTATCATTGTCTCACAGAAAACTGACGTAATGCTCTTCTTACGTTGAGTGAGATATCCGGAGGCCCCAATCTCCCTCCCGTTCCTAACCCCTTAATTATCCATATTGTGGGTGTACATGAGCGGTGGAGATCACTTATCATTAGGTGACCCACTTGCTCGTTTGCCGATCTATGCTATAAAAAAAGTTATGAATACAAAATGCAAATTTGTGCTCAGAATATAATCAGCAAAGTTTAGCGTAAGATAAGTGTAAGCAAAGTCAAAGTGCGCTCCATATATTTCAGCCTAAGTAAGTACCTACAGACTGCATAAAATGTTTAATTATCTTGCGTGGCGTCAAAAGGTTCATCGGTGACTTCCTAATTTTGACATTATTCTATACATTTTCAATTAGTTCCAACATTTACCACCGTCAACTTATAGTTGCGGCACTCTACATTGAAATCTTCTCCATCAGTATTCAACCAAATATGTCCCAAGGTTACTTGACCGCGAGTAATTCGGCCAGAATGTGCTGTAAACAAAAAAATTTAATCTTTTAAGAGTAATACATTAGATAGTGTAAAAACAACTTTAATTGACATATTAACATCGCAGTTGATGTTATTACTTCAGTTTCAATTGCTTTAAATATGGGCATGGAAGAGTACCGACCGCGGATTACTAGTTTTGGCAAAATAGTACCAGATCAACTACAATATGTCAAATTGGATAACATTATAAGGTTCAGCAACAAATAGGTTTGCAAGGTCAGAAGGGAGCATACTGCAGCAGCATCAGTGAAACCAGTGATTCAGGGTGGAGGCTACAAAGGTGAGGTGAGACTCGTAATTCCGTGATCTAACCGGGGGGTTGCCGCCGGGGACAGGAGAGTATGGACGCAGACAATATTAGGCAACAAGTACGTTTCACGTACAGGCTGAGCATAGTCCGTCCGGATAATTGCGAAACAATGGTATCCAAGGATCAGCGTGGCGGGACTTTTTATGGGCAGCTACGATGGGCAGAAGTGGCAACTCTGAAAGATGCAACTCTGGAAAAGCGCCATGATACCCCAAAGGCTTGTCTGAGCTGCAGCCGTAATACAACGGTGAAGACCTCTTGGGGGGCTGCTGGTGAATTGAGCCGATCCGAGGCGAAAGAATTCTGAGTGGTAGAACCACGCTGTAGACAGTTCTGTCTACAGCATTAATCGTCCGGTTCGTTACCACTGTCTCACAGAAAACCGGCGTAAAGTAGCAGGTTGCTGCTGCGTTTCGTACGGTGAGTGAGATATCCGGAGGCCCAAATTCTCCTCCCCTTCCCTTTCCCTTACTTATCCCTTACCTTTAAGGTCGGCAACACCTTTCCTCAGAGTTCCGTATCCAAAGTATACCAACGAAAGCGTATGCAGTGTGTCTATCCTATCATAATATAAGTAACCGTATTCTCGTTGGACGCGTCTAACTTCCACTTAATAGGTTTATATTCGTTAACATTTTGCGCCAAGAGAGGCTTTTCTTCCACTTCTTGTCCCTAGGCCGGGAGTCGGGCAAAGTCGGGGAGGAGTAGATTAAAATATTACTGGAGAGGATTAGAAATGATGCTGTACCATAATTGCAATTTGTTTATGAGAACATTTACGAATCGGTTTACGCGCGTAGCTATGTTCTGTTGGATTCAATTTACAAACACGATGGTTTAATTTCCGATATTTAAAATAGGATTTCCTTTTCATCGTGAGATATAACTAGGTACTTTATAATATATCAAACTACTTAGTTCATGACTCATGACTATTGAATATACAACTATTTTCATTATTTTACTATTTACTATTTATTATCAAGGGTCTGTGGCGTAGAGGGCTACTCGCCCTCTCTCCTCCCGGGCTCCGAAGGAAGAAGCCGCGGGTTCGATTCCCGCATCGAGACAAATATTTGTGTGATATACATGTTTCGGGTCTGGGTGCATTCTCCCCACAGCCAAATCCTTCTGTAACAAGTGTAAAAAAGCATGTTGCGCCACCTCACTGCGAGTGGGATAAGGGCAGGTGGAAGACGACTATTTATTATCAATTAGTTAATTTAATTTAATGTAAGCAGTATGTAGGTGCCTACAGTGCGACAAATATAAGTTGGCGAGACGAATGGTGTTGTTGTCAAACGCTCTTTGGTCGATTTACAATGTTGTCAGATTTTTCTATGCATTTTCAATTAGTTCCAACATTTGCTACCGCCAACTTATAGTTGTTGCAATATATGCATATATGCATTTAGATTTATAGTCTTAAAAATTTGTGATCAAATGTTAGATAGGATATACTAATATCATATTTTAATTACAGTGCCAGCCTACAATTAACAAATGACAAATATTTTAATAATTAGTATGTAGATGTATATTGTTTTATTAAATTACCCATAATTTTAATAGTCTTATGGGATATTTGGAGTTTTTCCCCTACTACAATTTAAATTAGGTACAGGTAATATATATATATATAATTTCTATGCCCTTGAACCAATTCTATAAGTATTCCAAACCAAGCCTGGATCTTAATGCTCATTCACTCCCGACTCCCGAATAACAAGCTCTATGTTTAATTAACACTTTGGAATAAGTCCCACGACCGCATTTCCGTTAACTCGCATAGGAAACGCAGAAGTTAGCGCCTCTGCCTATACAACCTCATTCGTGACACGGTAGAGCCGCGAGCGCGCGCACTCATGACTTTTTAAATTTATTATCTGTGATTTAACTTTTTAAAGTGTAAAAATGTTGAAGTACACGGTGAAAAAATATTGTGCCGAAGGAAGCAAAATCAATCAGGTTATAATTTCAGTTTTAAGTGAGTATTATATTATGCAAAATTCAAAACATTTATGTTCGTCGATAAGTAAAAACAATGTACTCATTGATACATTTTATTGTTTTGAAATTAATAATGTGTAAAAGTTAAACAATCTGAGCACATTTAAAAATTATACGCCGCCAAAGTTTTACACTAACTAGGTACTAGTATACATTAAAGTCTTTGCTAACTACACAAATTTTCGAATTCATCATTTAATATTATGAAAAATGAATGTTCAGTACTTACTTATATGTGGGATATTTTATAATTGACTTAATGAATAAAATGTGTACGGATTAAATGTATTTACTTAATCCGTCCCAATTGTTTAACTGCCGAGACAAAAAAATATTTGTGTTAAAAAACAAGAGATGATAAAATAGGTATATATTATTTCGCTAGCATAGAATGAAATTGATTTTGCACTCCTCCAAAATTATCCGATAATTTTAAAAGTTATTAATATAATTATGTCATGTTATCATCCCACTTCAATTTGGTATACTGCAGCGTTCTGTTTATTCACATACTCGTCATTTACACTTGCAGCAGAAAAGATTTGGCATAGTTTTTCCGGGAGGCATCGCACGCATCCCCAGTTAATAGTCTTCACCTCAGTTTGTATAACATTAAGGTGGCAATTATAACAAAACTAGCTTTTGCTAGACTTTTCGGAAATAAAACGTAGCCTATAACCGTCTCCAGGGTCCCATCTATCTCTACATCAAAATTCATCAAAATCGGCTCAGTGATTTAGGCGTGAAAGCGTAACAAACAAATAGTTTTTCATGAAAAGTATCCTATGTTACTTCTTATACCTCCAAGAATATGTGTACAAACTACAAAGTTTCATGATGGTCGATTAAGTAGTTTTCGCGTGAAAGCGTCACAAACAAACTTACATTCACATTTATAATATTAGTATGATAATACAAAGTAAAATGTACATAATTAATTATTATCGCAAATGTATCATAAAATGTAATCTAATTATGATCAGAAGCTTTTCGAAGTTTATTATCTGTCTATCATACATATCCAAAAAATAAAATACACCGTTAGCAAACTATGAATAAAATAGGCCTTTGACAGCCCCGTGGCGCAGTGAGTAGCCGTCTGCGAAGCGAGAGGCCGTGGGTTCCATTCCCTCACAGAGACAAATTGTTGTGTGATCCACAAATGTTTTCTTCGGGTCTGGGTGTTGTGGGACAGCAAGTCATGATACAGGTTAACATAGTGTGGGGTCAAGACTATGTCTGTGACTGTTGGGTGTATTTATTTACTTATATGTGATAAGAGGCAAGCAATATTGTTGTGTACAGGTTAATACGTGACCGGGGCATCCGTAATACACTGTTATTCTATTTCATTTCCAACTTGCCTGTCGAACGATCTTTAAGCTCACGACTTGCCGGTAAAATACAATGTCGTCGCGCGACCCCAAATCAGAATACAGCTGATCATACGGTTACGTGTGCATATTTTTTATAAAATCTTTAAACAGCAATATCTCTGATATGAATGGACTTATTGAAAAAGTTGCAAATACAAAAAAATATTAGAAATACGGATACATTTATGTACTTTCGGCTTAGTACACTTTTCCTGACTAACCCTGTTTTTACAATGAGTAAGTAGTGCTCACTCCGATTATAACTGTCATCAAGTCACTTCTTAGAATTAGATTATTCCGTAGAGATGCCAAAGACTGCCTCGGTGGCGCATTTGTAATAGGTACGCGTTATGACTGAGGCTGACGCTGAGGTCTCGGGTTCGATCCTCGGGTCGGGTAAAAGTGATATTAGGGTTTTCTATTACGAAATCATCAGTATCAGTCCGGAGTCTGGAATTGTGCCTGATGTGGCGATAGGCTCGCCCCCTGTCACATCATGGGACGGAGATACGCTCGGCAAAATGTGGGTATACTGGTTACACCTCTACGGTCTACCTACTCCGTCGGGATTACAGGCGTAAGTGCGTATGTATATGTAGATGCTAAATAAGATTATTTCTGTACACAGTAAAAATCATGAAGCATTTTTTGTATTCAGTAACGGAGAATATAGACAACGAACTTTCATAGATAAAGTTGGAGATATTCTCGAGAAAGGCCAGGTCAGGAGTAACCTAAACCGACGTGCATGTATGAAAAATTTAATGAGATTGAATGAGGCTAAAGAGGTATGTAAGGATCGTAGCAAGTGGAAATCCATTGTATCTGCCTACCCCTATGGGAAACAGGCGTGAGTCTATATGTATGTATGTAGAATAAATAAAACATATCTTCTTCCACCTATCCTTATCCCACTCGCAGAAGGGTCGGCGGAACACGTTTTAAACACGTGTTATAGAATGATTTGGTTTGTTGTTTTTACGACCGTTTTTACTGCCTGACACATACAGGCAGTACATACTGCTGATTGGCGGCAGAAATAGGTAAAGCGATGCCCTACCACTTATCATTTGTGAATATAGCAAACATGAGGATATATATGATATGATAGCTCCGTTGAGGATATCAAACTAATCTATATGCATTTCAATCTAAGTAGGTACCTACTACTGTGTTTTGTAACTTACTTTGAATAATTAATGACCTGAAATCATTAGGAAATGTGTTTTACAGTATCTAATCCATATGTAGAGCGGATGGCATCTGAGTAAATATTGCTTTTCTGCAAACGATAATACTTGCGTTTGATACAATCGTCATGATTAACCCAGATTGGTATATATTGACCGAAGTTACATGTTCTTTAAATCTCCAATATTTTTGAATCTGACGAATAACACTGGTTGTCTGGTACAGATCGCTATTAGCGATAAGACCGCCGATTGTTACTTTTATTATTTTTGTTTTTTTACTGTAATATTCTGCATGGTGTACAATAAAGTGTTATCTATAACCATAGATATGCTTTTCTATGTGTCTATGCTATAACACTGAAACTTTAGGATTGCGGATAGACTTTGGATCTCTCTGTGTACCGTCGTTTGTTCCATGGGGAGTGCTCTGAGGAACTGTTTCCAACGTCGTCTTTTTAGCACCACTCTACAACGCAGTTGAGATACATACTACCTGAAAACAATCCTTCCAAGCACCGTAGGTTTTCAGCGTTCATATCTACCGCGTATATGTAAGATCTGGAATAAGTTTTCCATATAAATATATATTACCCCTCAAAAATAACCATTAGCGTCGAAACTATCTGTTTTGAGTGATAACAGCTTATTTTTTTTTTAAATTTGATAGTTAATAAATGTATTACATTGAATTTATTAAATTTATTATATTTGTTCAGTGGTAGAGCCAAGCTGTAGACACGTTTGTCTACAGTTTCGCCTTCCCAATCCATTAATTATCCCTTTCATTTAAGGTCAGCAACGCGCCTATGATTCTTTGGTATTGTGGGCGTATAGCGGCGGTGGAGATCACTTACCATCATGTGACCCACTTGTTCGTCTCCGACCTATGCTATAAGAAAAAAATATTAATGTTTTAATTGATAAATTTAAGAATAACCTAAAAAAATCCTGCCGTCAACTCACAGATGCTATGCAATCTGAACCATATTCTATTATGTTTCAAAACTAGTCGGACCTCGTCTTAAAAAGAGCACTCCTTCAAAAGTAGGCAACGGCGCCAGTCTTTATGTATTATCTTTGGGCAACGGTTTGGCTGTGTGAGCTGTGGCCTTGGCATTGCCGATATCTATGGACGGCGTTGACCGCTTAGCATCAGACGGGCCAATTGCTTGTCTGCCAAAAAAAATTAACGACGTTTTAAATACATACATTATTTATTTTTAATCTCTAGTCTTAGATTAATAACACCTCACAAATACAAATGACGTTTTCATTCTTATTTATTAGGTACCACCACTGCGTAGTGGTAGGTACTTACTGAGCGGAAAATAAATTCGTCGGGATACCACTGTTTGGACTGAGTGGTACCTGTATCTTATGTACGAAATGTAATTTATTCTATATTTTTTTAGGAATTAAATAGAATAACTTACATTTCGGTACTAAGTAGGTAATATTATAAATCCGAAAATGTGTTTGTTTGTTCATTCTTTCACGCCATAATTGAGCAACAGATCGACATGATTTTGCATAAAATAGTTTATGAGTCAAAGAGTAACATACATAAATACATAGACTCACGCCTGTTTCCCATAGGGGTAGGCACAGACAACGGATTTTCACTTGCTACGATCCTTGGATAGCTCTCAGAGAGAGTAACAGGCTACTTTATATCCCGGAAATTTGACGAGAAAGACTTCCACGGTGCGTTAGCATGGTTATAATAGTGCTCCACGCTCCGAGCCACAAATAAAAGCTAGTTTAAAATGTATTTATCATCTCTAAGTAGGTACTTATTTTTTAATCACTAAAGAGATAAAAGTATTTCTATAGTAGGTTAGTGGGTAAATAATTATCAAGTAACTTACGGCGAAAAATAAGTTCTATTTCGATATCGACACGAGAGTTTTTGCAAATAACTTGTCAAGTCAGAAACACCGTTACCACGCGATATGATTGATTATGAAGTGTTGAACTTAACCTCATATTTATTTCGTTTAGGTCTACTTGAATGATTCGAGGTTAGTAAGTCACTTATTGCCGAATCACAGACGGGGCGGGTCGTCTTGTTTCGGTTATAGTTCCGAAACAAATAGAAAGTACAGTTCGTCAAAAAATTATAATAAAATAATAAATCTTCCACTTGCCTTTTTCACACTCGCAGTAGGGTCGGAAAAACTTTGACTTTAGTTGTGGCTTGCAGTTTTTACGACCGGCCACCTGCCCGACGTCAACCCCTCTGGGAAGAAAACACCCAGACCCAAATATATTTGTGGATCATACAAACATTTGTCTTTGGTATGGGAATCGAACCCACGGCCTCTCGCTTCACAGCCGGCTACTCGCCCACTGCACTAAAAAATAATAAATATGTAGGTAATAATAAAATCATAATTAAAACGTATATATAATAAATTAGTTAAGCTTTAAAAGCTTGGAGTGTAAGGGCCATCAACATCTTAGGCCCAAAGTCAACATCACCTGCACGTGGTATACTACTGAGTAACGGAAGAAGCAATGGCAAAACTTGGTTACCGTTGCAGGTTGTGGGGTTTAGACGGCGGATTGCCCCATATACCAAATCCCCGTATAATATAAAATTTATTTATATGATACCGTCAAATCTATAGTATAAGAAGGTGGACTCTGGTATTAAACCGGAATAACGCCAGGCAGAAAGAAAGAGTTAAGCTTTAAAAAGTTTAAGAAAATAATGACGATTACATTTGAGCATGCGAAGCCAGTTGTAAGTGGTCATTAGTGGAGACTAATTGAAATTTTAACTGTGATTAACGCATTTCTATAATTAGAAGCCTGTCACTCACGTGTTACTATGTGAAAGGTTAATGGTTTTTATTCCCCAACAAAAAAAGAGGGGTGTCATAATTTTGAACCCTTTTCTGTGTGTCGGTGTGAGTGTGAATGTGTGTGTTTGGCTGTGGCATCATAGCTCCTAGAAATGAATGGACTAATGATTTTGTTGTTGTTTAAAAGCTGTTTTTTAAAGCTAAGAACCATTTGACAGCGTCTGTGGCGCAGTGGGCGAGTAGCCGGCTGTAAAGCGAGAGCCGTAGGTTCGATTCCCGCACCGAGACAAATTTTTCTATGATCCATAAATATATGTATCGGACCTGGATGTTTTCTTCCCAGCGGGGTTGACGTCAGGCAGGCGGCCGGTCGTAAAAATTACAAGCCAAATCCTTCTGTAACATGTGTTAAGAACCATGTTGCGTCGACTTCACTGCGAGTAGAATAAGGGCAGGTGGAAGAAGAAGACAAAAGAAAAAACAGCCATCAGATTTCGTGGTGATCACGATGTCGAAGCACTAACTCGGCAGTTTCATTATCGTTAATTACTAAGATCCAGAACGTGCAGATGGCGCGTCGTCAACAATTCAATCAGAAGCTGTCTACAATGTTTAAGTCGCTACAATATTTCCCTGCCGGCCAATTGATTTGCTTCAATTACAATTATTGCGAGATGTTTAAGGGCGTTACACCCAACCAGAGATATATCTGTATTTAATGTAGGGCTAGTTCATTATCAACATCAGACAGTTCTAAAGTCAACATGACGCCCAGAATTTTGTGAAACCACTATATTGCAGTATATGATTTCTCGGGTGCAAACTCTCGGGCCCCTGCACTGTTCCATTGCTAGTACTTATTACATTACACTTTCGATAGGCGTTATACACAACCAGAGTTATATCTGTATTTGTTGGGCTAGTTGTAAGCAATATCAGATACTTCTAAAGCCAACGTGACGCCCAGCATTTTGTAAAACAACCATAACACTACATATATAATTTCTCGGGCGCAATCTCTCGGCACCTGTTGCCTTGCTAGTGCGCGCACTTATTACATTACGCTGTCTATAGATTCCAGTCTAAAAAATCTGAAGACAAATGTACATACTCTATCAGAGCATCAAGAAATTAAAATTACTTTGAGTTGAGAGCTCCTGGCCTCTGTCTCTTATTATACTTCTGTCGACAGTGTGACAGGCATCTAAGAAGATCGGGATCATTCGGTCGTCGTAGTTAATGACCTGCTTACCATCAGGCAAGCGACCTGTTCGTTTCGTTATACGGGTTATTAAAAAAAAGACATGGAAATTATAGACATGTATACCAATGATATATTTGGAAAGGCCTATGTCCAGTAGTGGACGAATCCAGGCTGATGGATGGATGGAAACCACCGCAACATCAATCGAACTTGATCTGGGCAAATTTAGTAAAAATATTACCCTGAAATGTTTTCTAACTATTACTATAAACTGACGCTAACTGAAACTGCGGCCGGTTGTAAAAACTACAAGCCAAATCTTTCTGTAACATGTGTTAAAGAGCATGGTGTGTCGACCCCACTGCGAGTGGGTTACGGGCAGGTAGAAGAAAACTATAAATTGACGCTATCCTATATTAGAACAATACATTTCCCTGAGTCCTATTTGTTAAACCATGTATTTATATGTGAGGTTACAAACGAGAAAAGAGACCAATTAATAAACTCTGGTAGTATGCCTAACTAAACACGTGTAACATTCTTACAGTTGTATGGCACGTGAATATTAATTATGGATTGATTGATATCAATCTAGAATAATTTATCTAAATGAACAGCTAGGGAATGAATGCTTTTATTTATCAGTGAATTAACTACGTTGCTTTAAACTTTATTTAAAATTTTGCTATTAACATAAGTAATGTTAATAGAAAATAAAAAACAAATAAGTTTGTGTTGACAACTTGTCAAGTTAAATAGTATTATGTATGGAATGTTAGCATTATAATCTTAATTAAAACGTATATTAATTAGCATTGAACCTCACATAAGACGATTGCTTATAATGTAAGAAAACGAATTCTTGACTAGCAAATAATGTACCTAGCTCTAAAAACTATAAATAATACAAAATATGTATAAGATGGATCATCAGCCTCCATGGCGCAGTCGAGGAGTCCAGGGCGAGGAGTCGGCTGTGAAGCGAGAAGTCTCGATTCCCGTACAGAGACAAAATATTTCGTGTGATCCATAAATATTTGTTTTGGGTCTGGCTGTTTTCTGCCCAGAGAGGTTGACGTCTGGCAGGCAGCCATTCGTAAAACTACAAGCCAAATCATTCTGTAACATGTATTAAAAATCATGTTGCACCGACCCCACTGCGAGTGGGATAAGGGCAGGTGGAAGGATTTCTGATGGGGTCTAAGCCCAGGGCCTATCTCTGAGTTTTCGCTCACGCTAAGTACGTGTGTATTAGCTTGCTTCAACGATGAGGGAAAACTTCCCCAGGAAACCTGAGAAGTCGTCCGAAGTTATGTGAAGTCTACCAACCCACTTTAGCCAGCGGACTGAGGTCTAAACCTAACCCTAACCCCTCTGATTATCAGTAAACGATTTAAACTTAGTAGCTGGACAGTGCAAAGTTAATATTATAATTGTAATATTTGTTTTTTTTCTAGTGGTTATGCCAGTGTTTTCGTACGGGTTAGCAGTAGGATGGATGTCCCCCATGGGGCCGAAATTAATGTCGAAACAGACCCCTGCCTCCGAGCCAGTGCATCCTGACGTCATATCCTGGATGGCATCAGTGGTTTACCTAGTTGGGACACCCACAGTCTTTCTTTATGGCTACGTCGTGGATAACTATGGAAGGAAGAAGGCCTTAATGCTTACGTCTTTTTCATTAGCGGTAAGTGTTTATTTACCGCGTAATTGCGGGTTCATCGACAGCCTCCAGAAATCTTTATGTAGCTTTTGCTCAGCTCCGCCCCCGTTAAAACCTTTTTCTATGATAATAAGCCTATGGCCTTAAATCTAGAACATGGTCCAAGCAAGTAGCAGCGTGTAAAAAGAAGCAACATCACACAGAACTTTGAATAACAAAGCACTGCATGGCACTGGACTGAGCTTGAAACCACGATACAAAAGATGTACAGTCTCATAATGCCCAGTAATTTATTGGCTTCAATATTCTTCAAACCATAAACAACAATGCGTATATATTGCTGCTTGGCGGCATGAATAGATTAAGCAATCCAACGGCGTGTCGCATACGAGGAACGTACCACCTTTTTATGGATACTCACCTCAAATTCACTTTATCAATCGTCAATTATCAATCAACTGTAAGAGAATACTAAACTTTAATATTGTTCACAGCTGTGCTGGGTCATTAAGCTATACTCAACAGACACATGGGCCTTAATAGCAGCTCGAGCTGTGGTCGGTCTAGGCGTCAGTGGTTCTTACGTTGTCACACCTCTTTACATAAAAGAAATTAGCGAAGACTCGATCAGAGGCACGCTTGGAAGTCTAGTAATCCTATCACAGAATCTGGGGAACCTAGTCATGTTCATTCTTGGAGAATACTTGAGTTACAAAGCAATTTTGTGGGTGTGTCTGGCGGTGCCTATACTGCATATGCTGCTGTTCACGACGATGCCAGAGACGCCGTCATACTTGTTAAAGTGTGGCAAGGTTGAGGTTAGTGTGTGTCAAAAGTAATATGCCATTTATTCGCCTTAATGATCAGACGAACAGTTCACCTGATAGTAATAGAAGGTTCATACAATTCGATTTTAATTGACCAACTGCTAAATCGCATACGAACTGCTAAATCGCATGCGATTTGAAAGGTCTGAACGGGCTTTCAATCGAATGGATCAACAAAAGCCTTACAGAGTTTCGGCCCGTCGTTGTGATAGAGTGCACACGTTCCGCGGTAGTTTCGCATTTAAGTTGTTTTTATATAGTCCTTTCGTTGATATTTTTTGTTAGATAAGTATGTAGTAAATTATACTGTGTTGTGTGTCGTGATTATTTAATAAAACTAACATATTAGTTTCTTAGTTCTATTTATTTACACTAACCTCTTACTTTATCAAAATTATTCGTAGGGTAGGCATAATAAAATAGTGTATTAAGATGGAGGTAGGAGAAGATGAGCCGCCGGATGGGGGCGGTAGTAGTGAACAAAAGAGGGCTCACAAATGCCCACTTGACGCTGACGACTTTCAAAACCCAAAGAAAAAAAAATATTCTCCAGCATCCTCTGTGCAGGACATTTATACCTGTCCTGAGTTTGATGAAAAGTTTTTATACACCGATGCAGATACCGGCCCTTACTTAGTTACCATCGCAGCTTATCCTAATGTGTCCATGCAAACACTTAAATTAGCTAAAATCCTATACCAGGGCAATGTCTCTGGCATTGTCCCTGGCAGTATTAAGCCTGCTGGTCGTGGCAAAATTTCACTCCAGCTTAATTCCGCAGAGTCGGCCAACACCTTCACCAAATGTCAAATTTTATCCAAACATAATTTGACTGCTACTATCCCTAAGTTCCACATCTCCCGCATGGGAGTTGTAAGGAACATCCCTACTGATTGGTCTCTGAATGAGTTTATATCTGGCTTGTCCTACCCGGATCATTGTGGCGAGGTCATCAAGGCTCGCCGGCTTAATAAGAGAATATTAAAAGATGGGCTAACGGAATGGGTTCCATCTACTACTGTAGTCCTGACATTTAGAGGTCGTCTCCTTCCTGAGAGAATCTTCTGTTTCCACTCGTCTTTAGCCGTGTCCCTGTACCAACTCCCAACTATCCAGTGCCGTCAGTGCTGCCGCTTTGGCCACATTACTTCCCAGTGTAGATCCCAACCTCGCTGTTACCGATGTGCCCAACAGCACAAAGGTAACTCCTGCTCCGTCTCTGAAAATGATGCCAATTGTAATGGCAACATTCCCCAACTGTCCTGAACACTCCCGCCAGAAGGCAATCAAAATGATTATGTCAGAAGAGAATATTTCATTTTCCGAGGCTTCTTCTAGATTACGACCTGTACGTAGATCTTACGCAGATTCTGCAAAACCTAACAGTGTCCCTTCACCCAGAGTTTCTTCTAATCCCCAACCCTCCCCATCCCGTTCCTACAAAAAAACCATTTTTGTTGAAAGCCGCCCACATGTTACCCAAAATAAAGGGTATGACTCCTTCGCCCATTCCGTATTAACCCAAGACCCTAAACCCGCTTTACCCAACGGATGCGCCCTATCCTCTCCGACCAGTCTTAGTGCTCCTTCTCCCCCTAGACCTTCTTGCTCTTCCCCTTCTCCGAATGACAATTTGATTGAATTGCTGCTTTCTATCCTCCTTAATATCTCTACTAAATTTAGCGATGCCCGTCACCCGTCTTTTCTTTACTTCAACAACTATTTGTTCAATTTAGTTCTATCAATGGCTCACAGTCTCCTCCAGTGGAACTGTAGTAATATTAAGCACAAGAAGCCAGAAATCATTCACCTCCTCAACCGTCACAGCCCACTCGTCTTTGCTGTCTCTGAGACTTGGCTGAAGCCTGGATCTCCTTTTAGAGTTCGAGGATACTGCTGCCTTAGGGATGACAGAGATGATGGATGGGCTGGATGTGCTCTTCTCATCAAAAGATCCTTTCCTTATTCTCAGATCTATCTTCCAACCCATGACTCCTCTTTTCAAATTGTCGCAGCTAGAGTTTTAAACATCTCCTTTGTTTCTCTTTACATCCCTCACCCAACCTCTTCCATTATCAATGACCTTCGTAGAGTTATCTCAGCTGTTCCTGCTCCCCTATTTATTATGAGGGATTTTAACTCGCATCATGTTCTGTGGGGTTCTCCCCATAATGATGCCCATTCTGCTACTCTCCTTCAACTTTTCGAGGATCTCAATGTATGCATACTCAATGACGGGTCATCTACAAGAAGAGTTCCTCCTTCCCAAAACCCTAGTCCAGTCGACCTTACTCTCGTTTCTCCTAATTTATCTTCGTCGATAACCTGGTCCATACTTAATCTGTCGTATGGCAGTGACCATTTCCCCCTGTTGTCCCTCTGGCATAATTCTTCCTCTCCAAGACCGGCACCTGGGCCTTTTTTGAAGTATAGACTCTCGAAAGCAGACTGGAGTAGCTTCAGAACAAACCTGGATTCTTCTATTACTACCATTCAACCCATAAATCATAGTAACTTCTTAAATGTCTACTATGAATTTTCTGAGGCTTTAATTTCTGCTGCTAACCTGTCGATCCCACTCAAAAATAGTGCTAATGGTAAAATTCCATCTCCGCTATGGTGGGATTCTGAGTGCACAGAGGCTGTTAAGATCCGCAATTTAGCAGAAACTTTCTTTGCTTTAGACTTATCAATGCAAAATTTTCTGAATTTTAAAAAGGTTGCGGCTAGATGCAAGAGAACTCTGGCTAAAAAGAAGACTCAGGGCTGGTCTAATTTCTGCGAATCTCTCTCACCATGCTCCCCGTCCTCTCTTGTCTGGAAGAAATTGAGAATATTTCGTAGATCTCTAAGTAATTCTTCCAACCCGCCATCTAATATCTCTGATCCTTGGCTCCATGACTTTATCAATAAATTAGCTCCTCCATTTGCTCCTTCCGAAGGTTGTTTCCCCTCTCCCTCCCTATCCTCCTGACAAACTAAATGAGCCCTTTTCAATGGCGGAGCTCTGTTGTGTTCTGGAACGAGTTCAGGACTCTGCCCCGGGCATTGACGGGATTCCTTATTAATTTATATCCAAATCCTCCCAAGACACGAAATCCTATTTCCTTAACATCCTTAATTTTATTTTTCTAAAGGGTTCAGTTCCTGATATATGGAAGACCCAAATCATAATACCCATTCTCAAACCTGGTAAGGACCCTAATTTTAGCTCATCCTATAGACCTATCGCCCTTTCCTCAACCCTGGGTAAAAATATGGAGCATCTAATTAAAAATAGGTTGGATTGGATCCTTGAGAATAGAGGTCTCCTGTCCAAATCCCAATATGGGTTCAGACGGGGTATGAGCACTATGGATAATTTGAGCATCTTTACCACCGACCTACGTCTTGCATTTGCTCGTGACGAACATGTCATTGGAGTCTTTCTAGACATTAACTCAGCATACGACAATGTTCATCTCCCCTTACTCAGGTATAAAATGCAGCAGCTGAGTATTCCAGCGAGGATGATTTCTAGGTGTAATTTTTGATAATAAACTGTCAGGTGTTCCCCATTTAAAATATATTGAAGCTAAGTGCGAAAAGGGTATCAACGTTATTAGGGCAATCTCTGGTGTTCGATGGGGATCTCATCAATATAATCAGAAACTGCTCTATAACGCGATTATGCGAAGTCATTTTGATTACGGCTGTGTCCTTTTGGAACCATGCAACAAAGCTGCATTAATCCTGCTTGACAAATTGCAGTCGAGATGCCTCCGCATAATCGCTGGAGCTATGAGATCTTCCCCAATTAACGCCCTTCAAGTGGAATGCTTCGACCCGCCTCTTTCTCTTCGTAGGCAATTTCTCTGTGATCCCTTCTTTTACAATATCCTTCAAAGATCATCCCATCCCCTCCATGACAAACTTCCTTTACTTGCTCAATCACCCCAGAATTCCAGTTATTGGGCCCACAAATCTCCTCCTCTTCTTGTTAATAGTTTTATAAAATTTTCCAGTTCTACCTCTCAAATATTTCAGAACAACTCTCATTTTCTTTTTTCTTTTGACTTCGCTTCTTTAATTTTTATCCCCAAAATCATTATTAATTTTGGAATTTATAAAAATGATGCTGATGCAAATAAAAATTTTAACCGAATTTTATTGGAAGACTGGAAGGATTGGACTCCTCTCTTCACAGACGCTTCCAAAATTTCCAATATAGACCATGTTGGGGCCGCTGTCTGGCTTCCAAAATATAAAATAATTTTGAATTTTAAATGCCCTCCCGTTACTTCCATTTTCACTGGTGAAGCTGTTGCTATCTTTAAAGCGGTCCAATTTGTTTTCTCGCATGGATTAAACAAAAGCATCATTTTTACTGACTCCAGGAGTTTACTCCAAGATCTTGTTAAATCGTCCTTCAATAAAAAATCATTTTACCTAACCTTGAAAATCAATGAAACACTCTATAAATGTTACTGCTCGGGAATAGAGGTAGTATTGGCATGGATTCCTAGTCATTCTGGTATTTCTGGGAATGAAATTGCAGACCAATGTGCCCGTAGTGCAATTTTCTCTGGAGTCGATTCTTACCAACAATGTTTTGCTCGTGATTTAATATCCTGTTCAAAACCAAATCTCATATCATCTTGGAATGAGCAATGGCAGCGTACCAGAGTAAATAAAGGTATCCATTACGGGTCCATCCAACCTTCTATTCCAATAAAACCCTGGTTTTTTAAGTACAGACAGACATTAATAAAAAAATTACTACAGCCATTATCCGCTTACGGCTGGGTCATGTGTGTTCTCCGGTTTTCCTTGCTAAGATCCGCGTTCGTGATCATTCGCTGTGCGAATGCGGATTGGACGAGGGCACTTTGGAGCACATATTTTTCTCATGCCCTCGAGTCCCTGTCCCCTTGTATGACCTTCTACCTGCAGATTTCCCCCGTCCTGTAAATGTCAAGGCTATTCTAGCTAGCACCTGCCCCAATTCTATAATTATTTTATGCAAATTTATTAAAGCCAATAACCTGTATCTCTGATCATTACAGAATAGTATTCTATTAAAAATCTTTAAATTCCTTCCTCGATTACGTCTACAGAAATTTCCGACATAGAGTATTTATGGTGTTTATTCTAGGTGCTTTAATATTTATTTTATATTTAATTTACCTAATTTCGTAATACTAACACAACTCTCATTTAACCCCTATTTAAAATATAATATTATTTTATTATTATTCCTTTCCGCAATCCCTTAAAAACTAATAAAATTCATCAATAAACTTTATTAAGTTGAGATTTGTTCCTTATTTTTACATCGGTTTGATTCTGACCTTATGACTAGTAGGTATATATATGTAGTAGTAGTAGTTTAATGATTACAAACATAGATCCTTAGATCGTATAGGTAACTTCGGGCCGGAAGTCTATATCACTCGACACTGGCGAAATCACCGATACAACGGTGGAGCCATATGTTTTTAAAAGAAGAAGAAGAAGAAAAGCCTTACAGCTTTTGCTGGTTCAAGACAATTGATCAACTAAAATCGAACCGTGTGAACTGCTGTAAACTGAGAACTTTAGCGAGTTAGAAAAATACCATATCTTTTTTTGGTTAGGTTATTTTAATCGCAAACAATGTGTTACACAACCAAAGAGTATTATACTAATAAGGAAATATTTACTATATTGTGGAAACTTTGCTGGCTTGTGGAATATATTTTTTTATTAAATTGTTATCAATATTGTTCTGTATTTCCTTAATATGTTCAGCAGCAGCTAGTTCCACACCCCTTTGGTTATCCACACTTTATGAGCCTAATTTAACAAAATATATTGATTGCAGGAGGCACGCGATGCCCTAGCGTGGTTGCGATGTAGAGATACCTCCGAAACCATCGTCGACGATGAGCTGCAGAAACTATTGCTTGAGTTGGAACAGAGCAAGGCGGGACGGTTTACATATGCAGTTAAAACTATAGGTAAGATTATGAATACGTTTGAAACCTCGATAAAAATAGAGGCGTTAGATAGAGTTAGGGAGAGTGTAACTTTGTCTGTGGCATTGCATATTACAAATGGAGCAATTTGAATGTGGCTTATTTAAAGGTGGTTTATATTTTCAGCGATTTGAAATTATAGTTTTTTTACAGCATAGGTCTGCAAACGAGCACTTGAGTCACCTGATGGTAAGTGATCTCCGCGGCTTATGTACGCCCACAATACGAACGGCATACTCGTGGGCGCGTTGCCGGCCTTAATGGATAATTAAGGGATTTGGAAGGGGAGAAGATTGGGGCCTCCGGATATCTCACTCACCGTACGAAACGCAGCAGCAAGCTGCTACTTTACGTCGGTTTTCTGTGAGACAGTGGTAACGACTCGGACGAGCCGGCCCATTCATGCTCTAGACAAATGTGTCTACAGCGTGGCTCTATCACTCGTATCTATATATACCAGATCTTTTTTTACTTTACATCGAGGATTGCGAATGAAAGAACGACATAAATTACAGAGCTATAGCTCTATACTACTCGCAACATAGTCTGGCCAAGTCTAGGTCACACGTCAACTAAATATATCCCATTGTCAACTTGCAAATACGTTTCCCCGATCGCTAATACTTCGGTAACAATATGTAAACGGTACAAATTGGTAACGGGACGCGTAATGCTCTCCAAACAATATCGTTTCCCAGGGAGTCGTGTTGCCAGTTTCTTGTAGTGTTTGCTTACGTCAGAGGTTCCCGAACGTTCCGATTCAGGTAATATTTGTTTACAATTTTTTTTTCGTGTTTAATGTTTTGTTATGAGTTTGTTTCCTTTCGGTGGTACTTTAATATGGAAGGATATCTAGGTATTTGATATTTTTGCAGTAAATCAACTTTATAGTTACATCGCTGTAAATAGGCTAAGGTTTTAAAGGCTCCCTTCTCTTCCGAATCCTTTAAGTATCCCTTCCCTTTAAGTTCGGCAACGCGTCCATGGTTCTTCAGGTATTCTTTTTACGTTGATGGGCGGTTGAGATAACCTACCTGAAATTACGGTCATTATAAGATTTAACATGCATTGCTTTGTAATTGAAAGTGCTGTGTGGTGTTGTTTCTGTTTGTGCGATCTGCTCGTTTCATCATACCAGGCTAATCTTCTTCCTCCTGCCTTTATCCAACTCGCAGTGGGGTCGTTGTAAGATGCTTTTTACCACATATGTTACAGAAAGATTTGGCTTGTAGTTTTACAACCGGCCGCCTGCCTGACGTCAACCTCTCTTTTTAATAGCATAGGCCTACAAACGAGCAAATCAGTCACCTGATGATAAGTGGTCTTCACCGCCCATGTACACCCATAATATCCAACGAATCATGGGCGCGTTGCCGACCTTAAAGGAAAGGGATAATTAAGAGATTGGAAAATGGAGAGGGATTTGGGTCGCCGGATATCTCACTCACCGTACGAAACGCAGCAACAAGCTGCTATTTTACGTCGAGTTTCTGCGAGACAGTGGTAACGACCCGGAAGAGCCGGCCCATTCATGCCGCAGACAAGACTGTCTACAGCGTGGTTCTACCACTCTATCTTCTTTGGAGAAAACACACCTAGACCCGAAACAAATATTTGTGGATCACATAAACATTTGTCTCGGTGAGGGATTCGAACCCGCGGCCTCTCACTCCACAGCTACTCACTCATTACGCCTGTCGTCATACAGGCTAATAAAAATAAACACCTACTAATAAAACGCAATATCAAGTTAACACTTTTATCGAAACATCGTTATTTCCCGTCCACAGACAAAATTTTGAGAACTGCCGTCCATCGGTATGGGGAAGTGTCCGACCTGTTTATGTACATTCGCGGAGAGGTTTGCGTGTGGGCGATGTATGTACGCATCGACTGACCGTTATGAGAAAAAAAACTAGCTTTTTGAAAATGTACGGTTCGAAGATAGTTCGACAGATTTATCCGGCCCTTCCGCATTTGCATAATCAATATTGGAATTCAAATGTGTTTGTACATTGCAATTGAAAAATAAACAAATAAACAAATTGCAAATAGTGACGAAAATTTAAAAAGAATTCTGAGATATGTAGTTTGGAAATGTAGAGGGGATCAATGAAAGAAAATTGACGAATACAAATATAGGTACATGGCGAGTGTGGTACATTGGGAGGGGAAGGCCTCGGCGAACTTTCATAGATCAAGTTGGAGATATTCTTGGGAAAGGCCAGGTCACGCCAGACTCACGCCTGTTTCCCATAGGGTTAGGCAGAGACAACGGATTTCCACTTGCTACGATCCTTGCATACCTCTTTGGCCTCCTTCACTCTCATGAATTTTTTCATACATGCACGTCCCTTTAGGGTACTCCTGACCTTCCAGATATCTGACCGAAAATGTCATACATTATTGCTCTGAATGAATGAATCTGCAAAAAATCATATCGGATATTACTGTGACTAGATAGGTGGTGTGACCTAGCTTCCTAAATAGACCAACATGTTTTGTGCAAACGTAATCCGCTTAAAATGTAGATACCTCCATAAAACTTCGAAAACTGACTACTTAACAGGTTACCACCTAATAAAAGTTCATATTTTTTAATATAACAAAATTATTTATAATGGACTGATTGATTTGTAATGTATAAATATGAGTGCAACAGAAATGTAAGCAATTTTAAATCAATCCAGAAGAAGACGCAAGTTTGGCTAGTATAGAAATAGGTAATCGTAAATGTTGAGCAACCGAAACTCGTCTTCGACCACCCATGAACACATGCAAAGTGATGGCAACGTACTAAACCTCACTGGGTGTTTGTTATCAATCGACCAAAAATAATGGAGGAGGTTTTCAATTCGACGTGTTTTTTTGTGTATAACTAACTATATATATAACTTCGCCAAATGTGAACCGATTTCGATAATTCCCTTTTCATTCGAAATAGTGGAGCTCAAAGTTGATCCCATTTTATTGAGGATGAAAGATTTAATCTTCGCCGTTAATACGCCAATTGTGATAATTCTCGCACTAAAAATAGTGAAATTTCAAAAAATATAAAACCGAGTCATAAATACTAAAACTAAAAAATAATCATTTTGCGTCGGTGTTTTCTACCTTTATAATAATAATAATAATAATAATTTATTTGTCTTCATAATATATACTTACAATAAAGGTGGATACCCCAGCTCCTGAACTAGCGTCAGTTGTATCAATATATATATATATTATCTACCTATATACCTACCTTGAAATAGCGCCGACTCAAATTTGTCGTCCCTTTACCGTTCCACTGCTGTGCACTGGTCTAGTTTTTTAATGAGAGGGGTTAGGCTTTACTCTACCACGATGGCCTAATGTAGGTTGGCAGACTTCACATACCTTTAAAATTATGGAGATCTTCTCAGGTTTCCTCACAATGTTTCCTTCATCGTTAAAGCAAGTGATATTTGACAATGAACACACACGTAACTTAGAAAAGCCAGAGGTGCATGCTCTTGGGGCTGCCTTCAAACCTGCGATTTTCTTTGACAGTCCTCCACTCTGCGCTGAGCTTTTCTGTTGTATTTTACGATTAGGTAGGTACTCTTTACACTAAGTTTGAAATGCGTGTAATTTACTAATAAACGGATTATTCTTTTTATTCGGATTTTGGATAACGTTACTTGTAGTTAAAAATAATAAAATAAATCTAAGTAAAATACCTCATTATAAATTCCTTGTTGCTTTCTTCCAGTGACAGACCGCAGCACATTCCGTGCGTTCCGGATCACTCTGATTATAACCGTGGCCCGTGAGCTATGTGGATGTGTCGCAGTACTGCACTTCGCGTCCTTTATCTTCAAGACAGCGAGCGCTGGTGGCTGGGTCCTGACTCCGAACCAACAGGCAGCCGTACTGGGAGCCGTGCAGATGGTTGGCTCCTGCACTGCTTCTGGTCTCGTTGAGAGGACTGGGAGAAAGGTAAGTAAGCTCATGGGATAAACTCTACCATGTGAGCTATACATGTGACAGCCTCCGTGGCGCAGTGGGCGAGTAGCCGGCTGCGAAGCGAGAGGCCGTGGGTTCGATTCCCGCACCGAGACAAATGTTTATGATATCCACAAATATTTGTTTCGGGTCTGGGTGTTGTGGGACCGCAAGTCCCTCGTAGTTCCTGATACCCACGATACAGGTTTACCTAGTGTGGAGTCAGGACTATGTGTGTGACTGTTGGGTGTATTTATTTATTTTTATGCGGGTATCTCACAATACTGCATTTCTCGTTTCTCATCCTAAACACGGCGAGTGTTGGTGGTTGGGTACTGCAGTGAACCAGTAGGCAGCTATATTAGGACCTCTTCAGATGGGCTCCTGTAATAGTTCTAGATTTGAGATTTGAGAATATTGAGAGGAATCGGCACCTCTGTTTCTATAATTTAGTTGCTTGTAAACGAGGTACCATGCCATTCGAACGGGTGTTTTCATGCTGTAGACAAAACTTTTTACAGAAAGGCTCTATCAATTAAAACATCACATAATATTATTTGGATTGTTCACATTAATATTTGGGCCCGGTATCACCTCGGCGAGCTCACTCTCTAAACGCTATCACATCTTGGATATCACTCTATAAACTCAACAATTTACCCGACCTGGGATCGAACCTAAGACCTACTAAGATTGAATAGGTAGCAACCACATCGATTATACAATAAATAAAGATAGATGTAGATTAACAACGTTAGGGGAACAAGAGTGGGGCAGAGAGCCCCACAATAAAAAAAAAAAAGAAATTTGAGACTTCAGCGTCAGCCTCAGTCGTAACGCGTACGCATTACAACTGCGCCACCGAGGCAGTAATATTTATACATTTCCCTTTCAGCGCCTCCTAGGCACGACATGCCTAGTCTCAGGTATAGCGATGTGTGCGCTCGGTGCGTGGTTCTACGTACAGAGCGTCAGCGGCGCCGCGGGCTCCTCGTGGCTGCCCATCGCAGCACTTTGCTTATGTATCTACTGCGATGCCGCTGGATTACAACCTGTGCCCTTCGTCATCATGACAGAGATGTTCTCTTTCCAAGTGAGTCGTATTTATTATTTATTAGCGTTTGCTCTAGACTCAGCCCGCGTGAACGGCCTTTTCCGGTATAAAAAATATTCTCAGTAATCCAAGTCATGTTCTACCTGTGTGCCGAATTTCATCCAAAATCGTTCAGCCACTAAGGCGTGATTGACTAACAAATATATCATTAAAAATAATAATAAAAAATATCAGATGTATTATAACTACTGTCCCACTGCTGGGCGTGGACCTCCTTTACTTATGAGAGGGGTTAGACCTTAGTCCACCACGCTAGCCTAATGAGGGTTGGGAGAATTCACACACCTTTAAAATTCTTATAGAGAATTCCCAGGTAAGTATGCAGGTTTCCTCACAATGTTTGTCGGATGTTTTTGTTTATTAATTTGAATGCCAATGTCCTCTCAGACAGCCTCTCGCATACGAGGTACCTACCACTTAGTGATGTTAATTTCATAATAAATATATTATAATATTTTTTCCAGCTTCGAGGCACGGTAACGTCAATAGTGATAGCATTCGCATGCGCGCTGGTTTCCGTAGAGCTGAGAGTCTTCCAGCCCATGGTTTCCTCCGTCGGCCTGCACTTCGTATTCTGGTTTTTTGCAGCAGTGTGCATAGTCAGTACCGTCTACATTGCCTGTATGGTGCCGGAGACAAAGCAACGCTCTTTGGAGGAAATTTACGCCGAAATCGGAGGGAAGGGCAAGAAAGAAAATAAAGATTGTGAGGCCGCTGTTACTAAACTATAAGCTGTTTGGAATTGAGTGTTAGTTTTGCTGGAAGTAGTTATTTGTGATCAACGCATAAATTAGGTACCATTTATATGACAGACACGCACGTGAAGATATATTCTTGCCGAGAATAATTAGGCCCGTATTTACAAACAACACTTAAGTAAGCTCTTTGCCAAGTGTCCAATTCTGTGTACATGATTGGTCTGTTTTGATTTAGCGGCAAAAACTAACCAATGACGTTAAAAGAAATTGTCACTATACGTTCGCGCTCACTATGCGGTCTCATAGTAACGTTTATGAATACGGGGGTTATTGTCAGTCAGTGCTGGCCTGTGTCTTTATGCTGGAGGATACGCTTATACATAATGCTTTCTTCTTCCATCTGCCCTTATCCCACGTGCAGTGGGGTCGGCACAAAATTCTTTTTAAAACGTTATAAAAAGATTTGGCTTTTAGTTTTTACGAGCGCATGCCTGATACCAACCCCTCTGGGGAGAGGTACGTTCATATATAATGCATTAAATAATAATTTTGTGACTATGCTGGTAAGTGTCTGCTTCTTACGATTTCTGTGACATTTGTGTAATGCCTGTGTAAGATGTGAATAAAGTTTAAATTGATCGAGTTGAGTGGCGCTTTTGGTGTACCTTTTTTTATGGCATAGGCTGGCAAACGAGCAAGTGGGTCACTGTGTGATCTCCACCGCCCATGTACGCCCATAATACTAAAAGAATCATGGGTGCGTTGCCACCCTTAAAGGAAAGGGATACTTAAGGAATTGAGAAGGGGAGGGGGTTTGGGCCTCCGGATATCTCACTCACCGTACGAAACGCAGCAGCAAACTGCTACTTTACGCTGGTTTTCTGTGAGACAGTGGTAATGACCCGGACGAGCCAGCCCATACATGCTGTAGACAAAAGTGTCTACAGCGTGATCTACGACTAATTTTTTGAGGTTAAAGACGCCGTGAGAGTAAGAACGGATTAAGTAACATTTTTGTTCAAGCATGATTAATAGAATTACCTCGCAAGACTGTTTATTTTTCCGGCCCGTCGTAATATTTCTGTAACATGTGTTAAAAGCATGTTGCGTCGGCCCCACTGCGAGTGGGATAATGGCAGGTGGAAGAAGATATTCTCGCCTCTGTGCTGCGACAAATCATCTCCATCTGAACGGGACTACAACCAGCTTTTTCTCTTATATGTATTCTGGTCTATGTTGTATGAGAAACATTTTGTGTAATTATAGGGCCTAAGCCCGGGCTATGATCAAAGGGATTTTGCTGCCGACTGCGTAGTAGTTTGTAATGATGCTTCGTGTATTATTCTCTGACTGTAGTCAGTGTGGGTAAGTGGACGTTTTTTGTAGAGTTTTAATGCTCACAACTGAAATAAAATTGTTAGCGTATGTATTTTAGTGAATAAATGGGCTTTATTACTCTGTTAAACAGTCTGTTTATCTATTCAATACAGTAATTTTAATAAAACCAAAATTAGTAAATTCTGTGTTGCGTTGCTTCTGTTTATGGACAGACGAGGCGATCACCATCAAGCGAGCGCCCTACTCGTCTCGTTTTTATAGTAGCAACACTCGTGTAATGATATTTGGCGTGTAATAAATTACTAAATCTTCGTTTTACGAATAAATAAAGTTTCAATTACCCCAACTGACGCTACTATTTTAAGTTGTGTCGCCGCATGTTTTGGTTTTGGTCTACACACTACACAAAAAATCTACACAAAACTGTGTTCTATTTTAGATTTGTGCTGTCAAAATATGAAAGGCTTTAGCAACAAAAATGTAAAAGGAAACGAAGTTTTCTGTAGGAGTTTTGTGTAGTGTAGTTCAAATAAAAAAAGCAATTTCAATTTCGGTGTAATGTGGGTGTAAGGCACAAAACTAGTGATATTTGTATTTTAGATTATATTAGTGCCATTTATGTACTTAAGTAGATATTTGTGTATACATAAGGTAGATAGACGTATAGTTTTATTAAGTAACATTGAAGTAGATTGCTATGTGTTTTTATTTATTAAAATCGCTACTCCATAACCTTTATTTTTGATTTATTCATTCAGCAGTATAAAACTTAATTAGAACCCGTAACAACAGATTCAACGGTACATACATTTACGTGTGCCTAGTATGGTAAAAGAAGCTCGGCGAGCGGCTCTAGTTGCAGCTCTACCAACCCCTTCAGTGATACAGATGCAGAGTTCATGTATGGCTTTTGTTTGCGGCTCGTCGAGCCTGAACGGCCTATGTCCTATTCCAGAGGGGCTAGCACGGAAAACTATCGAAATCGTAAAGTAAAGGTATCGAGGGCTCGACAGATAATTCCTTAAATATCATTGGTCTATATTCCATATATATTAGTTTCTTTTACGTACGATAGAGGCGCTGTACTAAAATCTCATAGAAATTGTTGTCGATGACAGCTCGAATAACTTTTCGCAAGTTTCCGTGCTAGCCCCTCAGGTCTTGTTCTACTTGTGTGCGAAATTTCATCCAAAACCATTCAGCCGTTACGGCGTCATGGACTAACAAACATCCAAATTCACAAACTCACAGATATCCAAACTTTCACATTTATAATAGTAGTGGGATGTATGAAACCGATATTCCTCTTACCAGTTACTGGCTTGTAAAGTACCTAGTCCTTACGTTAATTTATTGTAATAAATACAGTTGAGGACTTTTGAAGAAAATCATCATACGCACTCACGCCTGTAATCTCCGAAGGGGTAGGCAGAGGTGTAACCGTTACAACCACTTTTCGCCGAGCATATCCGTCCCCTTGATGTGATAGAGGGCGAGCCTATATCCATACCGGGCACAAATTCCAGACTCCGGGCTGATACAAGCATTTTGTAATAGAAAAACTCAATATCACTTTTACCCGACCCGGGGATCGAACCAGAGACCTCAGCGTCAGCCTCAGTCGTAACGCGTACGCATTACAACTGCGCCACCGAAGAAAATCATATAAAGGTATAAATAAAACACAATATTCACAAGCAATGGAATGTTTACATTTGCGATGATAAGTTCTTACAATACCATGTATATGTACTTACAAGCCTTGAGAGGCGGTCTTAGCTCGTCAAGCTATACACTTCATATATATTTATTGCGGATAAACTCTACTTTTCAAGCCATTCGTTGACATCACAACCTTTTAAAACTCTCTCAGTTTTGGTATCTCTAAATAATTTTGACCGAACATAAATAAGGATAACATTTCGCTTTCGTTTCGGCCCGAACAGATTCGGTATTGTGACACGAAATACTAGCGGCCGAAAACGAAAACACCGAAATTTCAGTGAAACAAATAGGCCTCTCGATAATAGGACTAAGGTTTCTTTCAAGATAAGACCGCCTTTCTTAATCAGTCAGAAATAACATTATTTTATACACAAATACAAAACATGTCGTCAAATATATTTGGTTAATATGCATATAACATATACTTATCAATTAATAATTTATGTGTACTTAAACGTATACGATACTGATTAAATGGAAGTTTACATTTGTTATATCAAAAAAGAAACGACAATCACAATATATTATGTATAGAAAATGAGTGTTTTAGAAATTTGTGCCATCTCCTATGTATAGTTAAACGATTAGACGATGCCATGAAGACAGATAAACACAGGTCAATCAATTCATCGATTCGAATCGATTGTTTATTCATTGAATCGATTCAGTTCGATTCGATTATGAAGAATTTTTATTCTAACATTCGTTTAAATAGCTTGTTTTAAAATAATTAAAAAAACGATTTTGTTTACTACCTACCTAAATCTATGAATTCTCATATAATGTAGGCAAAAAAAAATCTTTTACGGACCCAAATTCGATATATAAATGACGTGTAGACGAATCGTTGTTCTATGATATTTTTTTCAATAAGCACATTTTGTCTAATTTGTCTTTTTCTGTCGTCATGGCAAGCGTCCCACAATATATTAAATATTAGACATACACCTACCGCTACTCTATTACAAAATCTATTCAATCTGAATAGTATAAAAGATTACCTTATGTACTTATGTTTATAATTTTCACATTGTTGTATCATGAATTTACATAGTTGATTCATTGATGATATTGACCAGAGGTTACAAAACGTGGTATCGAATGTTTCAAGAATCGATTCATATTATAATCGATTAAAAAAATTAGTTTGATTATATCGAGACATAGCGTAATCATTTATTTTCAATGTTATTATCATTCCCATAGTTTGTTCCATGGTTACTTATTAATCATTAATGTTTTCATTTTGCTTCATAAAATAACATTGTCAATTACTGAAAAACGAGTAATTGTAGCATACTTTCATTTCTTGCTCTTTCAATTACTTTTAAAACATACGTACATGATATAAAAAAGTATTATTGTACGGTGCAACACTCGTGATATAATAAGACTGAACCCATCGTTGGCAGAGTTATAAGGCCCGTATTCACAAACAACACTCAAGTGAGCTCTTTACTAAATGTAGATTTATGTGTACATGATTGGTCTGTTTATATTTAGCGCCAAAAACTAACCTATATTTAATTTCTTTTTATTTTACGAAGTGTATTTATTCTTCGCTAAGGCGTTTCCTAGTATATTTATGTACCTACATCAGGTAAAAATACACGGTTTTTGCCACCAATGGCCAGTAACAACAATGTTTTTTATAAAATATTCCTGTTTAAGTACTTAATATCATATCACGATTTTCCATTGAGTATGCGGAAGGGACGAGGGGGGAATCTTAAAACACTAAAATAAACAATACCTACGTAAGTATGTGCGGGGCGCACGCAATCTTTTCTTACAGTATAATTACTTATACGTAAAAAATATATAAGTTCATTTTTGTTTTTTTTAAATGCACATAAAATTGAATTAGAATACTTTTTCAATTTAAATATACATGTACCTATGCTGTTTAAATGCTTTTAGTTAATGTATATTCAAATTGAAAAATAAATGCAATGCAAGTCTTTTGGTATAATTGAATACTTGGTGCAGAAATTATTAAAAAAATAAGTACATATAAATTTCTAGCAGACAAATAACATATTTCTGACACACATGAATACGCCCCGCCGAGTAAGTACATAAGAACTTACAAACTACATAAATCTAATAATATGCTTTGGATCGATATTAAAAAAAATATTAAAAAAAAAACAATGCCACGAAACAGTTTTCGCAAATAACAGATCTATAAACATAATAAATAATTCCATCACAATATCGGCAAGACCACGTACCATTACCTTCATATAACAATATATTGCACTATACAATGTTAAATATGAAACACTAATAAAATGATATGCAAACACTTAGCCTAATTTTGACGACGAATTAATAATTCTGTGCCTCAAATGTATAATATACAAAACAGCATGGCAATAGGGTAGATGACTAGATTATTTTATTATTGAAATCAGTAAGTTACGTCACTCAAAATCTTTTGCAGAAAGAATATTATATATCGGACCAAAAATATATAAGATATAAGCCATTCAAATCCTTTAGAAAGGGTTATTGTCAATTGACAGACGACGCAACCTTTGACGTCACTGTGTAAAATGTTCATTATGGTGCACGCGTGCAAGCGAGATAGTGAGATATCCCTACTACGCACTCACTTTTCCTCATACCAACATTTATAGTCATAACTGCGGGCACATTTCTGAACCAATTTTGATTGTGTTTTAATAACAGGGTTTCTTTAGCGTATCATTTTCTGTTGCTTATAAAATAATGTATAAAATTCAATATAGGAAACTACCCTATTACGCGATATCGTGTGATTTAACCCTGTGCAATAACTTTTGCGATATCGCGTGATTTAGTCATGTGCAGTAGAATCAATCGTGCAATTTCGCATGCTTGGAATCAATAAAACACAATTGAAACATTCATTTTATTTAGTCATATTGAATTTATGTAGAACTTGATTTGATTTTTGATCTAGCCACAATATTTATATGGATATCCAATATTATACTTCTGAGGTACAGAATTACGACATAGCTGTCTTTGCATAAGGTTAAAACCAGTACTTCGTCTTTATATTTTATATACTAAACATTTTATTGAACATTTTAATAAGTATCGAAGTTAAAACGTAGTGTCCATATTATAAATAGTGTCTATTTGAAACCATAGAACATTGTTGGAGCTCAATTTAAAAAATCCAGCTTTATTTTCGATCTGAAATTAATCTATTTACGTACCTGTAATCTTGGCTTTAAAGTTACATAATATTTTAAGTACATTGAATAAATACAAAAGTACAGTTTTACGTTCTTTTAAACAAATAAATGTATGATCTTATATAATAAAACCATTGGTACAGTTGGTTAGGCTGGAACTAAAGTAGTCTTTGTTACAATAATAAAGTGTTAAGAAAACAATAAAACGCATTTCATATCAGTATTTGTTTGTGAATATTGAATGAATATACTGAGATAAGTTATGAGGATTTCGAATGCCGAATTACTATTATTACAAGGAATGATTTTATAATTCTAAGTTTAAAAACATTCAATGATGGATTTCGTCAAAAATGAACTTCACTTTAGTTCCAGCTTCGTAAGTTATGAATATTTCAACCGAGCCAAATATAAAACAAAAAATGCAAGTAAGTAAATCTCCAAACATGTCATTTATAAATTGTCTTTCTGATTGTAAATGAGCAATAAAACTCCATAAACATTGATAAATTCGCTAATACAAGCCACTTTTGTTAAAGTACAGGACAATGCATTTATTACAATTTATATCGTAGGGGCGGATGTAAGGTAAGACAATGGGGGTTAAGATCCCCCATTTCGATATTTTGGACATAAGCAAGATAGGTTAAATTCTGTCAATTTTGTGGCACCATCATATGCATAAAGTCGAATAATGTCAAATTTCATTTTAATATTTAGATCCGCCCTTGATTGGGATGGACAGAAAAATAGTATTTATATTTTTCGTCCAAATTTATGAGCCATACGAATTAATTAATCACAAATTAGTAAATTCTTTGTAATAGCTGCCATACATATTTTTATTAACTAAATAAGTTTTGGTTTAAAAAATTTGGTTTCCACATACGGTGGTTGTGAAATTTTCATCAGTCTTCAAATTAAGTGATGGTTGTGAGCAAATATTAAAAACTTATGTTAATTGTAAGTTTTTAAGGTATAAAATAAGACATCAGCTACACGGAGCCGACGATTACAAACAATATAGATACATACAATATACGTTTAAAAGATACAAATATGTAAGTACGATGCACTTGGATATGGAGAGTATATTATTTATAGCGAGAAACGAGCATCAAATATAGTTTCAACTGTAATGCAATGTTAATTCATAGATAAGAGCATAGTAAATCTAAAAAGTATACAACATAGACTAGGTGGCAGGTCCATCATATGCGAGTCCGTCCGGGCTGGTACCACCGCTTTGTCTATTTCTGTCGCCAAACAGAAGGGTGAAAGCAACGTTGTGTTTCGGTTTGATGAACATTGATGTATCGTGTATGTATTTCAGGTTGGTATACTATTTTAGATTTCTAATGCTCTTAAAACTTACTGTCTTTTTGCAAAACGTCATATTAAGATAAATTTAAAAACAAGCGAAAGGGAAGTATCAATTGACATATTTGTACGTTTTGGAAGGAATTGACAAATGGAAGACGGAAAAGGAATATGTATTAAATAATAGACGCGATAGAATAGACGTTTCACTATAAATATACAATTATAATTTGCGTTCAGGGTGTCTGCTCTGAGAGTACGAAAATATTTATAATGCACTTCGAAATGGTAATTTATCATATTTTTTGCGGAAAGTAAACTAAACTCATGTTTTCTTGTTAACATCCACAATAAGCTTTAAATAAATAAAATATTTTAGTAGAAATGTCAACACTCGAGTAATCAGAGTGATATGTCTGTTAATTTAGAGTGTTCAAAATTCTATATGAAAATTACGATTCCGCATTCTCTTAGTAAGAAGAAAAAGTGGAAGATTATTATTAATTAATTATAGATACCAGCAGAAGTCGTGAGCATAAACGTCACTAACGTAGTTAAACACATTTTTTTAGTTCTGGTTAGCGGAATGAACGCGGGCACCGACGCTTGACGCGATTGGTTTACCAGTCAATGCCCAACGCCAGACAGCTTCGTGGCGCAGTGGGCGAGTAGCCCGCCGAATGTTTGTGTTATCCACAAATATTGGTCTCGGGTCTGGGTGCTGTGGCACCGTAAGGTCCTTGTAGTTCCTGATACCCACGATACAGGTTAACCTAGTGTCTATGTGAGTGACTGTTGAGTGTATTTATTTATTATTAGAATTGCACGTAGACTTGGCTACTTCGCACTTTTTTCAATTTTCTATCTGTGCTCACGAGTCATGCCGGTTGTTGTATAATTATGGAACATCACAATGTACCGACAATAGTTGCCTCAATCCAAACAATTAAACCTAAAATCAGCGTAGACTAGACACATACAGCGAAAACCATAATATATTTACATAAAAACGAATCTTCTCAAATTATCTATGGAATAGGGATACATAATCTGTCTTAATTAATGGATTTATTATGCATTCCTACCTCTGATATGTGTTTAAAGCTCGAAACGTGTATTTTGGTGGTAAATAGATCCCATAAATAGGATCATTTTTATTATTCAAGTTTAACTTCGTAATTGTATATTTATATCTGTTAATACTCAATGTAATCTTAAAAGGTTTTTGAACAATTATACTATTACTTTTATTTCCATATTTTTTATATAAATGAAATAATAAATACAGCAAATGTTGACAACATATGTTCAGTATTTTAGGAAACATTTCCATAATTGTAATTAGCTGGATTGAAATGCCTATAAAAAAAAAACAAGTAATATTTTCCCAAATCAACTTTTACAAAATGATTAGCTGCTCCCAGAAATAACCTTTCGAACTTCAACCACACTGAAACAACGTAGCATCATTACGCTAGCGTTCACGGCAATTCAAAAGGTACCAGTCTAGGAAACATAAATGTACATCCTATATATAATTGTGGAGCTATGTACGCGGATAGTAGTGGCCGGTGCGAGCCGGGAGCGGCGGCGGTGTGTCCTGCAGAACATCAATATTCAGTTAGACATATTGCTTTTTTTACAGCAGAGGCCAGCAAGTGAGATAGGGCCTTCACCACCTATACCAGAAGTATCATGGGTGCGTTGCCGACCTTATAGGAAAGGAATGGATATTTGAAAATGTATTAAGTCACAAAAAGATGTTATGTTGTCTATGACAATATATGCGATGGTAACACTGCTTTTTATGTTTGTCTGTGTTCATTCTATTACATTTCTGTATTGCTAACGCATGTTTTTTATTTTAACAAATTTAAATAATGCGGAAGAGGATTAACGTTATATCCTCAATATTTCAGAATCAGAGAGGATTTGGGCCCCCAGAAATGTCAATTACTGTACGAAACGCAACAGCTTGTTTGTCTTGGGTATATTTACTATTTATTAGGGAGAAATTTAGTTACAACAAACTTTTTCGGCTACATGACTGTTGTGAAAATTGACATAATATTTTGTTAGTCACAAATTTTATTCGTTATGTTTACTGTCCTAGACGCAGTTAGTATATTGCCGTGGATCTTATTAATGTATGGTTAAAAAGAGGATTGCATGAAATTGAAGTTCAATGAGAAAATGTATTCGAAGGCTACACATTTTAATCAGAACAAAATAATATGTTACTTAAAAATTAAGACACCCAGATACAAGATTAATTATACTAATTATCAACTTCATTAAAGACCTTATAATGAAGTCACGTAACCTCCACCAAATACTAATATTAGTAACTACAATAGTAAACTTTCCATGGGGGGTCATAAACTAATCATGCATTTCCGAATACATCTCTGATTTATACGCACAGCCTATACTTATATTATTTAAAAATATTAAAATAAAAAGCCATCAACTTATGATTCATAAAACAAGGCATAATAACGTGCAAATAAACAAACCTTCAAATGATAAAGTAATTTCAAGCACAACTCAACTTTACGTTTTGACACTGGGTGCCATGCTCTGAAATGAAACGGACGTCACACATTTAAATATAAAGCGACATAGCTGTGTAAAATACAACTTTTCGCTACCCAGACATAGACCTTAATAGACAACGTAACAACAATTTTAATGAAACTTCAACGTTTTTCATGTTTGGCAGACGTGTTTTACATAAAAAATGAATGTAATAAGAATAACAAATTCATTTGCGCTTCCAAAACAATAATACATCCTGGCTCGTGCTGTGCTTATACTGTGAGTGTTGCACGGCCGCAAAAACATATTTGTATTACCAAGCCGTTTTTGCTATTAAGTTGCTTTCGTTGTCTATGGGTGACTTTTGGACCGCAAATAAAATTTGTATTCGCTTTTAAATAAAATACAATTTAAGTGGAGTTTAAGTACATATTATGTGTCTATTTAGACCTTTGGTCTGCGTTTCGCGAGATTGTTCCACGGCTGGAGCAGTGCAACGAAACAGAAAATCTCATATGTGGTAATGAAGAAATAAATACATAACATTTCATCCACCTTAAGCCGATGGCGTGATTGCGTAACGCACAAATGATCGCCAATACTGAAGCATTAATTATGAAAAAGTAAAAATATAATAAAAAAATATCTTCACTGATTTTAAATATGCACTAGTCGATGAAGATTAACTATTAATAAATGTCTTGACATTCATAAAAGAATGTTTAGGTACTTCGCGATTTAATAAAGCTATATGCATTTGGCATAAAAATAATTGTGAATTGAAAAAAACAATGAAAACATACTGTGAAAAATACAAACCGGTGCGAAATATAGCTAAAAGTACGGCAACAACAAATACCTACAGTGTTTATCACAATCGAAAAAGACGCGATCTATGAAGCCTCACAACACTATAATAAATTGGTTTACCTGAACATTGGTGTCGTGTAGATAGTGCCGCGGGGGATGCGGTCGCGGCATCGGCTCGTCACTGTCCTCATCCTCCTCGAAATCTGAAATATACATTTCTTCATCAGTCCTGTATTATACATATACAACAAAAAAACCATGACAATAATGCTTAATGACATAGTCTTAGGCAAGTCACTGTCAACTTTTTATATTATAGCGGGTTCACATGGTTAGATTTTAGTCGATCAACTACCAAATCACATGCGATTTGAACAGTCAGAACATACTTCCTATGAAACCGTACAGATTTTGTTGATTTGAGTAATTTGATGAACTAACATTGAACCGTATGACCCCCTATTATAAGCCGAGAAAATAAGGCTGAAGCAATAGCACTTCTAAAGTGTTATCGCCAACCTTGTAACATCTACGCAATTTTATAATTTTCATTGTTAATTTGTTTGGAACTGTCAATTGTGAACAAATTATACATATTATATGTTAGTTCAACATACGAAAAATCACTAATTGCTCCGGAAAATGTAAAAAAAAAATGAAATTTGGTTAAAAACATTTTATCACTATTTCTTCTTGCAACGCCACAGAAGGTACAAATGTGTGACAGGTGTAGTTATATATATTGATGTACCTGCGTCATCTACTTAGACCTATGCCTGTGGTCACACCGCTTAGGGTTGCTTTGGACGTTGAACGTCAACTTAAAATACAAAATCGGTGAAAACGAACTTCGAGTTCATTTGTAAAAATAATTCGCAAAACAATTATTAAACTACTTACATTATATACTCGTATATTAAAAATACATAAATTCATACACAGATAACATGCTTATGACGTGCAAAAATATTAAACAATTTTAAATAGATAACAATATGGAAAAATACTACATGGAATTTATTGACATAATATCGTCTCTGGTATGCACATGTATCTATATAAAATGGAAAGTTTATAAATATTAATAAAATATGAATTATTTTATATTTTTATTATACAATTAAAATCATTTGTAGATACTAACCATCTACTAAATATATAGATAGACACCATATAGTATCGTACTTCGGGTGGCGTCATCTTTGGCAATTGTTTGGACGCGTGATATATTGCCGATTTTAATAGACGATCTTAGTTTGATTATTCAGATAGATCCTGGAATTCGACAATCAAACTAAGTAAGTAGGGCGCACGATCTTCAACCTGTATTCTGATTGGCTCATTAGAGGGATCTATCCGGTGAATCAAACTAAGATTATTGATTGAAATCGGGCGGTAGATATATTATTATTTATTGCGCAGTTGACGTTACGACATGACAGTGACACGTCAGTGTATGTAGTGAAACTGTGGCACGCATTTTTTATAGTTATTTTTATAGGTACTTACGGCATCTATACAGATGTTTGGTGCATAATACTAGCTTTTGCTCTTGAATACGCCCATATTATGTCCCATCGAATGACAAGTATAAACTGCATATAATTATGAAGATGCATTCTAAATATAAAATAAATAAAGCTCACGAAAAAATGGCAACTGACCGCGTAGTGTATTCAAATACCTAAACAAAAAGTTCAAACTTCATGATTATACTTTTGAAAAGCACTTGATAAAAGTTAATGCGGTTCCTTTAATTATTTATTGTCGATATTCTCCATTATTATTTGACCTGTATCCGTGCATTTTGCATTATCGCAATAGTAAGATTAGTTAGCAAAAGAAAGTAGGGTATTTTATGTTATCGTAGACGAACAAAGGAAAATTTACATTCAGCCAACATTATGGCAGCAATCGTAAACCCGATGCTTATCAAAAATTAATTGAGAACACTTCACATAATATCCAGAGCTGTGAGTGAATTATACTGTTAGAAATTTCTTCGTGTGATATAGGAAATTAAATTATTCTGCCAAAACTATTTCAGGTACGTTTTTGTTTACTAATTTTAAAGTAATAAAAATAAAAACCGATGATATTATAGAAATAGCTTTAACCCTGTATTATACAACGTGTTACAGAAAGGTGTGGTCATATTAAAGAGTTTTTACATACACCTGATACACCTGACAGTGAGTGTTTATGTACTAGATCTTATCAAAACATAGACATCCTAAAATTTCATGGTAATTCTAATCACTCGTTTATTAAGATCGATCCCATCACTATAAATAATTAGTATTATCTCTGTGCGCATAACAGCTTTTTAACTTTAGATAACGGCACGAGCAGGTCGCTCACCTGATGGTAAGCGTCACGCCTGCCCATAAACAGTAGCAACACCAATCAGAACTTCGAATTATGACGTACTACATGGTACTGAACTGCGCTCGTCACCCTGAGACATAAGGTCAACACCTTATGTCAACGAGACAACTCTCATTGCTAATAAACTAAACTGTTTATCATTTAGTGTTGCCCAAGTCGAATATCGACATCTCATTCATCGATAAAAAAGAAAAAGCTTTATTTATGCCCTAGTAATGCAATCGGATTTAGTACTACGAGGGTGAAATACTTGTATCGTACATTATACGTTGCTTAATTTTGACCACACTTTTCTGTAACACATTGTATACTATCTCACTGCTGAACGCGGATCCGCTACTTATGAAAGGATTTAGGCCTTTGTCCACAACGCTGGCCTAATGCAAGTTGATAGAATTTACACAGCTTCGAGATTATGGAGAAATGTATGAAATAAAAAAGACTATATCTTACCTCTGGGTTTCCTTGGATCGCCTTTAACAGTATCCTCAGTGTCGGACCCCTCTGCAAAATATTTAACAAAGTGTAACATCTACATACACAGTCGACTCACAACGATGCGTGTGGGGCAGGACTCGAAATAATATCACGACTGATTCACAATATAATCATAATAATATTATAAATGTGAATGTAAGTTTGTTTGTTACGCTTTCACGCGAAAACTACTTAACCGATCATCATGAAACATTGTACACATATTCTTGGAGGTATAAGAAGTAACATAGGATACTTTTTATGAAAAAAATTACTATTTGTTTGTGTCGCTTTCACGCCTAAATCTCGGAACCGATTTTTATGTAGAGATAGATGGGACTCTGGAGACGGTTATAGGCTACGTTTTATTTCGGAAAAAATCTATTCACGCGGGCGGAGCCGCGAGCAAAAGCTAGTATTCAATAAAGATTAATATGACATCCTTCGTAGCGCAGTGAGCGTGTATACATATGGCTGGCTGTGAAACTAGAGGTCGCGGGTTAGATTCCACCACCGAGACAAATGTTTGTGTGATCCACATGGTCTGTATGTTGTGGGACCGTAAGTCCCGCGTAGTTCCTGATACCCACTATGTAGTGTATTTTATTTAGTTATCTACTAGGTGGCAGATATCTCATATGCGGTAATAGGTACCACCCGCTTTGTATATTTTTGGCGTCAATCACGAGTATATAAGTACCAGCTCCGTGGCGCAGCGGGCGAGTAGACGGCTGCGAAGCGAGAGGCCGTGGGTTCGATTCCCACACCGGGACGAATGTTTGTATTGGTCTCGGGTCTGGGTGTTGTGGGACCGCAAGTCCCTCGTAGTTCCTGATACCCACGATACAGGTTTACCTAGTGTGGGGTCAGGACTATGTGTGTGACTGTTGGGTGTATTTATTTTATTAGTTATGACTATTATATTATATACTACTATGTTGTAAGTTTAGTTCGTGTCAACGGAGTTAACATTTTTTTTTGTTTTATTGACATGAGCGATCACTGCTAATGGTAAGCCTGCCCATAAACAGAAGCAACACCAATCAGAACTTCAAATTATGAACTACTACATGGCCCTGAACTCCGCTCGTCACCCTGATACATAAGTTGTTGTCTCATAAGGTCCAGCAATTTCACTGGATTCAATGCCCTTCGAACCGGAACACAACAGTGTTTACACACTGCCCAGACGGCCTCTCACATACGAGGAACCTACCACCTAGTAAATATTTATTTAATACGCAAACTCGAGATATATTTCATATTTAATATTTTGCCGCACAATTTCTCAGGCAGTCTACTTACATACCTAACTATAAAGTTTTGTGTCAGATTCAAATTAATTCAATACTACTTAGGATAAATTTTACTCTCTTTGAATACACGCTGGTATTTTTTTTCGAGAGAAGATTAATCTATACTAATATTATAAAGCTGAAGAGTTTGTTTGGTTGAACGCGCTAATGTCAGGAACTACTGGTCCGATTTGAAAAAATCTTTCAGTGTTAGATAGCCCATTTATCGAGGAAGGCTATAGGCTATATAACATCACGCGCAGGCGGAGCCACGAGCAAAAGCTAGTATGATATAAATGAACATGAAAATTTCACTGATGGTCCTAATGAAACGCCACAAACTTAATGTTGTCAAGTTATAAATCGGAACGAGTATACATCGTGAATTAAAAAAACGGCATTATAGTGTGAATCAGACCTAATGAACCTCCGTCGAGTCCACGGGTGACGTCATAAAATTCGGAACATGCGGTGCATTTAAGTAATGACATATTTTTGTTTAAAAACCGCTATACTTCTAAAAGTATCAATTTCGTCACTTTCTAACTTATACGGAGAGAAAGAGACAAAATATTGAACACGTAAATCCAAAATGGAGCTGGGTCGTACATTGAAACATAAAGAATTTAATAAAAAAAAAACAAAACATTAAATCATGCCCAATGCACTTCACTCTATCTATTTATATAGGAACATGCCAAAATTGTTAAACTCTTCTCGATGGTCAAATTCGTTGTACCAAAATCCGTGGAGGCTTCATGTTACCATAGACAAGTGATAAGGGGTGTACAAACCTGAGTTAAGCTCTCTGACTAGTGTGGACATGGCGTTAGTGACAGAGTCGGCCGCGTAGAGTAGGTCGCTCCGCAGGCTGCGGTTGTCTATGCCCACTGACAAAAACAAATGTTTAATTATTATAATATATCGATCATGCATGCACAGCTCAAACGCCCTTCGAGTATAAGACCGGCTCAAGCCTATGTCAACCGTGTAGTTTGGTATAGATTATTCCGGGCAACGAGGCCAACTTTTTCTTTAAACGCACTCACGCCGAAAGAGTAGGCAGAGGTGTAACCGGTACACCCACATTTCGCCGAACGTATCTCCGTACCATTACGTGATAGGGGGCGAGCCTATCGCCATACCGGGCACGATTCCAGACTCCGGGCTGATACTGAGCATTTAGTAATAGAAAAACCCAATATCACTTTTACCCGACCCGGGGTTCGAACCCGAGACCTCAGCGTCAGCCTCAGTCGTAACGCGTACGCATTACAACTGCGCCACCGAGGCAGTTTTTATTTTAGCCCTGTATTATACATGCCCCACTGGTACATGCTGCTATTGTGCAAGGAGCTCCCCTACTGAATGAGAGGGGATAGGCCTTAGTCCACCACGCTGGCCTAATACGGGTTGGTAGACTTCACATACTTTCGAAATTATTATGAAGAACTTCTCAGGTAGCCGGGTTCCTCTAGAAAGAGGTGTATGCTCTTAGGACTGTTTTCGAACCTGCGACTTTCGTCTCGACAGTCCGTACCACTTCCCACTGAACTATCGCTGCTATCCAACCATCATAGCTTTTTAATCTTGGCAAAGTAAAGCGATTCCATTGGACCTGATGTTAGATACTAGATAAATTTCATTTCAAATATAATGTCGGTCGTCCAGAAATTGCGGCTTTCGACGGTCGGCAGAATTATGCCGGCCTTGAGAAGGGGAGGGGGATTTAGGCCTCCGAATATTTCACCCACCGTTACAGCAGAAATCCGCTTTTACAACGGTTTTCTGTGAGACAGTGGTAACAACCCAGTCGAGCTGGACCATTCATGCTATAGAAAAAACTATCTACAGTTTGACTACCACTCAATGGTATTAATTTTATTAAAAAATCATTCAAAAATACTGTAAAACAAACTTACTGGTCGTGGGTCGTTGGTTTTGATGAAAACTTCTTGTATCATTCGTCATACCTTCCATTGCACCTGAGAAGACAAAATATTATAAATTCTATACTAATTTTACATACTCACTCACGCCTGTAATCCCCGAAGAGGTAGGCAGAGGTGTAACCGGTACACCCACATTTCGCCGAGGTATCTCCGTCCCATGATGTGATAGGGGGCGAGCCTATCGCCATACTAATTTTAGATTATGATATATTATGTTTCAAGAGATAGAGCCTTAGGTAGGACCGACAGACATTCCAACACTAGATTCGAACCCAATATCTCTCGGTTTACAGCAAAGAGCTAAGGGGGCGAATTATACAGGGTGTTACAAAAAGGTGGTATCAATAAGAGATCCACACACATGGAGAACGATTTGAAACTCAATGGAAAAGATGAGAACCTAAAATTACACTGCTTTTTTGTCAATAGTATTGTGATCTAAAAATCGTATTTTGACCTGAAGTAATCTAATGAAGTATAATTCAACTGTGTATGTATTAAACATACTTACCTCCGTATTCACAATCGTTACTATGAGACCTCATAGTGAGCGCGAACACATAGCGATGATGTCACTAAACGTCATTGGTTAGTTTTTGGCGCCAAATCAAAACAGACCAATCACACAAAAAATTGGACACTTGGCAAAGAGCTTGTTTATACGGGCCTAACATGCAGCAGCTACTCCTTGGACAATACAACAATTTACTCGATATAAATTTTAAATTAAAATTATTAGAGACAGTGACATTTACGTGATTTTAATTTGTACGGATAAGTTACTAAGTTACTCGTCCTATAAATTCAGTTTTATTGATACCACCTTTTTGAAACACCCGTTTAAATATATTTGCCAAGATGTATAAATGTGGAAGAGGCGAAAGAGGTGTGTCAGCAGCGTAGCTTGTGGCACGCAATGGTGTCTGTCTACCCCCATGGGATATAGGCGTGAGGGTGTATGCATGTATGTATATTTACCAAGACTGTGCGTCATGTCGATCCGTTCACGTTCACCGAGTGATGGAGTCTGCGGTGCGCTCCGTACTGTGCCTCGAGTTGTCGCCTCTCTGTATATAGTTTAACTCATTTTAGTACGACTGAATGACGAGACCAAGGTTTTTTTATATCGCTTCGACGAGAGCATATGCAACACGAGATAATTTTGTCGACTTGTTTTGTCGCGAAAAAAACAGTTTTATGTGGTTATCTCTTCAAGTATATCGAAGTTACCATGGTGGCAAAGAATACTCGATTCGATACTCTTATCACCATCTCGCGCGCGTGATATCTCGTGGGCTTATGCTAAGCGGCCTTTGCTCGTCTCGTCAAACAGTGGTAAAAAAAAATGTACACTACCTCTCCGGTGCTAAAGGTTGCGGTTGTGCGCCTGGTAATGGCGGACTTTTCGTCGACCGTGGAGATGAGTTGGGAGTCGAACGAGGCGATGATTGCTGCGTCTGAAACAATTATAAATTATCTATACAGTAATTACCACCCTTGTAACAGAAAAGTAAACAAATATTATGCATACATACATACACAGTATGTATGTTAAGGATTGTTGAGAAAGTACATACATACGCACTCACGCCTGTAATCCCCGAAGGGGTAGGCAGAGGTGTAATCAGTACACCCACATTTCGCCGAGCGTATCTCCGTCTCATGATGTGATAGGGGGCGAGCCTATCGCCATACCGGGCACAAATTCCAGACTCCGGGCTGATACTGAGCATTTCATAATAGAAAAACCCAATATCGACTCGGGGATCGAACCCAAGACCTCAGCGTTAACCTCAGTCGTAACGCGTACGCATTACAACTGCGCCACCGAGGCAGTCATACAATAAAACATAAAATAAAACTATTATAAATGTGAAAGTTTGGATGTTTGTTAGTCAATGACGCCTTAACAGTTGAACGGTTTTGGATGAAATTTGGCGCACAGGTAGAACATGTGCTGGATTAGGACATAGGCTTTTTATTCTGGAAAAGGCCATTCACGCGGCCGGAGCCGCGACCAAAAGCTAGTTATGTAATAAATCACAAAATAAAGTGTCAACATGTCCAAACGACTTAATGAAAAGACATAAAATATAGATATTTATTTTTATTAAGTATTTTTTTACAAACATTCGAAATATTTTCATTACTTCATGAACTATAAAAGTACGACATGTCATATTTTCAGTATCTTCAAGCATTAAACCACGTTTAAACTAGCAAGTCAACTAAACGCTTTTGAACGGAGATTTATGGAAGAAAAATGAACTACATTACAACCTTTGTTATTATCACAATAATCCATTGTTCATGGGCTATCCCAAAATTAAAAGTCACAGAATCCAAAAATATTCCAGTAAAACCTGAAGAAAAACTTATAAAGTATACAAACAAACCTGACAGAGAAGCAAAACGTGTAATCGATAAAGTGCCTCAAGAAAAATCGATAATACAAAACAATATCGAGATTTCTAAATCAAAAGATGTTCAAGAAAAACCTGCAGTAAATTTCAAAACACAGCACAAAACGAAACCTCTTATGGGTATCGACTACGGATATTTTGATGCGTCTGATTCTGAAGAGTTACTTAGTCATGAAATGCATATGTTAGTACCAATTTCTGAAAATTTGTCGTCAATAGACTGGCAGTGTATCGCGCAAGTTGGTCTGAAGGTTATGACGTGTCTTCTACCTTCCAACCCGATGGCAGCAGGATATAAAGAGGCATATACTGCAGGTAAACAGCTCTGTGCTATTTTAAAACTATTAAGGACCATCCAAGTAATATTAGATATACATGTGAATCAATCATCGAAATAAGATAATTAGAACGATAACTCTCATATGAATCTGCCAAGAATACGGCTCCACTTGCACATGTAAAGGTAAAATCACACGTAACACTCACATACGCAACAAAAATTGAATATAAGTTTAAAATCAACTTTTCATAAAAGATAATGTCTGAATATTAAATTTCTAAATCGAGATACGACATTCTGAACCGCGCAAAAAATTAGACGTATTTAGTGTCAACTAGAGATCATGAATATTTTTTTATGAATTGATGAATGAACGAGCTGCATAGATATAGCTCCGCCCCTTTGCCCAGAATTTTGGTGGGGTCATTTTTTGCTTGAGGTACGTTTCTTGCCACCTTATTTCGATGGAATCAATACATAATAGAGAACCTAGTCGCTATCTGCGTCTATGCAACCGATTTAAATGCCATTTTTACTGTTATTGAGAGATTTTATTCCAGAAGGTTTATATCTATACCATGCTATGGACCCATAGGAGCAGTGCAGTAACATGCCTGCGTTGAAACCGCTAGGGACTAGTATTAAATAAAGGAGAAAAGACAAAAATGGATGGAGCTTGGTCCAAATATTCACACCATTAATCAGAACTATGAGGTGCTCATAGCCAGTTGCACTCATTAATCGGTAAACAATTAGCGAGTTATGGCCGTTCCCTATATTATATCTATCGACAAATTTGCTTACTGCCAATAGTGTTTTGACAAATCTTCCATACAAAACGTGTCAAAATTTTACTGCCAGTAAACAAATCTATCGATAGACAGTATATTGGCAACGGCCATTAAACAACCCTTGGTGCGGTCAGTCTATGGATGGGTGGCAGCTTAGTGTTTGAAGTGATTGAAAAGAGCATCTCCTTGTTTCGGAGGGCACGTAAAACGTCAGTCCCGGCTGTTAACTGTGAACTGACAGCAGGCGTTAAGTCAAGTTAGAGGCTTTCGGGCGGTTTGAAAACTTTGACACTGACTTAGCCACTGGGTAGTGTGCATATGCTAAGCACACAGGTTCACCGTAGTTATGTCGAGCCAATTTCTTTTAAAGCATATACCAGCAAACGAGCAAGTTGGTCACCTGATGGCAAGTGACCTCCACCGCCCATGTACGCCCAAAACACAAGAAGAATCATGGGCGCGTTGCCTGCCTTAGAGGAAACGGATTGGGAAAGGGAGGGGGATTTGGGCCTCCGGATATCTCACTCACCGTACGAAACGCAGCAGCAAGCGGCTACATTACGTCGGTATTCTGTGAGACAGTGGTAACGACCCGGTCGAACTGGTCCATTCGTGGTGTAAACAAAACTATCTACAGCGTGTCTCTACTACAATAAATAATTAAAATAAAATATTTGAATTGTTTCAGAGGATTTATACTTGCAGAGTAACACTATATTTTCATGTGTATTGGACGCAGTATTTGGTTTAAGCAAATGTATACATTTAACGGATATGATACCACACTCACATGAACACGACTATCTTTACACTGATGAGGTAATTAAATAACATTTTAATTTAATCTTCTTCCCTTTCTTATCCCACTCGCAGTGGGGTCGGTGCAACATGCTTTAACACATGTTATAGAAAGAATTTGGCTTGTAGTTTTTACGACCGGCCTCCCTGACGTCAACCCCTCTGGGGAGAAAACACCCAGATCCGAAGCAAATGTGGATCACACAAACATCTTTGTCTCGGTGCGGGAATCGAACCCGCGGTCTCTCGATTCACAGCCGACTACTCGCCTTCTGCGCCACGGAAGCTGTCATTGTAACTTTTTAATTTATATTGATTCTTATTATACAAACTATCCAACTACCTAACCATCTTATCAGATTAAAATAATCGGCCAAGTGTGTGTTGGACTATTCATACTGCAGTGTTCAGGATCCGCCCGCGTGAACGGTCTTTTCTAGGATAAAAAGTAGCCTATGTTCTATCTATCCATGTTTGCCAAATTTCATCTAAGCCCGTTCAGCCGTTAAGGTTTGATTGACTACATTTATAATAGTAGTAGGAAGTAGAATAGAATAAAGCATAATTTCGTTGAAAAGTTCAAAATATATGGTGCAGATTTGCAGAGTAATAACATCAAACAATCTTCTTATTCTTCTTTTACTTATCTTAATCTTATGTTATCTTTAAACAGGTACAGAAGTTGAAGAACGAACATTAAATACGTCACGAGACAAATTTTATAATAGATATTTAGTGGTAAAATAAATACGATTTTATTCTTGTAAACATCTGTTTCACTATCTCTGAGTAAATGCTGTTATAGATGTACCAAATTAACTGTGAATTAAAGGCTCTGTTCGCTCCAGTATTGGCATTTTACAAATAATCATTAATTATAAGGGATAATTCAGGTGTTATGACACACATATTTCAAGAATTAGGTTTTTCGTTTATTTTCAGCCAAATTCCAGAAATTATAAAAGTGACTTGCAGGATACCAAATAAAATATACCTTCGACGTAAGCATCGTCATTTCTTAAAAAAAACATCGTCTTGTGATATCTATGAACAGTGAAACTGTATACCGATAATCCGAAAACGTAGACATGTTAATTTGTTTGTTTAGTGGATGAACCTACCTTCAACATCCTCATGAGGCCTTCAAGTTGTTGCATGAGATGTTTCCGTGACTCCTGCAGCGAGGACAGATGTCCCTCGAGCTCGTCCTTCCTCTGCCTCAGTGCTCTGATGAACCTACCTTCAACATCCTCATGAGGCCTTCAAGTTGTTGCATGAGATGTTTCCGTGACTCCTGCAGCGAGGACAGATGTCCCTCGAGCTCGTCCTTCCTCTGCCTCAGTGCTCTGATGAACCTACCTTCAACATCCTCATGAGGCCTTCAAGTTGTTGCATGAGATGTTTCCGTGACTCCTGCAGCGAGGACAGATGTCCCTCGAGCTCGTCCTTCCTCTGCCTCAGTGCTCTGATGAACCTACCTTCAACATCCTCATGAGGCCTTCAAGTTGTTGCATGAGATGTTTCCGTGACTCCTGCAGCGAGGACAGATGTCCCTCGAGCTCGTCCTTCCTCTGCCTCAGTGCTCTGATGAACCTACCTTCAACATCCTCATGAGGCCTTCAAGTTGTTGCATGAGATGTTTCCGTGACTCCTGCAGCGAGGACAGATGTCCCTCGAGCTCGTCCTTCCTCTGCCTCAGTGCTCTGATGAACCTACCTTCAACATCCTCATGAGGCCTTCAAGTTGTTGCATGAGATGTTTCCGTGACTCCTGCAGCGAGGACAGATGTCCCTCGAGCTCGTCCTTCCTCTGCCTCAGTGCTCTGATGAACCTACCTTCAACATCCTCATGAGGCCTTCAAGTTGTTGCATGAGATGTTTCCGTGACTCCTGCAGCGAGGACAGATGTCCCTCGAGCTCGTCCTTCCTCTGCCTCAGTGCTCTGATGAACCTACCTTCAACATCCTCATGAGGCCTTCAAGTTGTTGCATGAGATGTTTCCGTGACTCCTGCAGCGAGGACAGATGTCCCTCGAGCTCGTCCTTCCTCTGCCTCAGTGCTCTGATGAACCTACCTTCAACATCCTCATGAGGCCTTCAAGTTGTTGCATGAGATGTTTCCGTGACTCCTGCAGCGAGGACAGATGTCCCTCGAGCTCGTCCTTCCTCTGCCTCAGTGCTCTGATGAACCTACCTTCAACATCCTCATGAGGCCTTCAAGTTGTTGCATGAGATGTTTCCGTGACTCCTGCAGCGAGGACAGATGTCCCTCGAGCTCGTCCTTCCTCTGCCTCAGTGCTCTGATGAACCTACCTTCAACATCCTCATGAGGCCTTCAAGTTGTTGCATGAGATGTTTCCGTGACTCCTGCAGCGAGGACAGATGTCCCTCGAGCTCGTCCTTCCTCTGCCTCAGTGCTCTGATGAACCTACCTTCAACATCCTCATGAGGCCTTCAAGTTGTTGCATGAGATGTTTCCGTGACTCCTGCAGCGAGGACAGATGTCCCTCGAGCTCGTCCTTCCTCTGCCTCAGTGCTCTGATGAACCTACCTTCAACATCCTCATGAGGCCTTCAAGTTGTTGCATGAGATGTTTCCGTGACTCCTGCAGCGAGGACAGATGTCCCTCGAGCTCGTCCTTCCTCTGCCTCAGTGCTCTGATGAACCTACCTTCAACATCCTCATGAGGCCTTCAAGTTGTTGCATGAGATGTTTCCGTGACTCCTGCAGCGAGGACAGATGTCCCTCGAGCTCGTCCTTCCTCTGCCTCAGTGCTCTGATGAACCTACCTTCAACATCCTCATGAGGCCTTCAAGTTGTTGCATGAGATGTTTCCGTGACTCCTGCAGCGAGGACAGATGTCCCTCGAGCTCGTCCTTCCTCTGCCTCAGTGCTCTGATGAACCTACCTTCAACATCCTCATGAGGCCTTCAAGTTGTTGCATGAGATGTTTCCGTGACTCCTGCAGCGAGGACAGATGTCCCTCGAGCTCGTCCTTCCTCTGCCTCAGTGCTCTGAGCTCCGACACCAGAGGAGGAGCGGACCCTGAACTGCTCGCTCCTGCACTCGCCTCTGCTTCCTGTTGACGTCTGATGGACAACATTTAGAAATTATTTAAAAGCTCTTTATTACTGTTGTTTCACTGATCAAATGGGGTGCAAATAGAAATAGGGTACCTTCCCCCAGCAGCTGCGACGGCAAGACATTAACTGCCTTGCCAAAATTGAGGGTTGAATGAATGCTATACCACATTATATGGGCTGCGTACCTGAGTCGTGCGATCTCCCTCATTATCTCCCTGTTCTTGGCTTCAAGCTGTGATATGAGTTCACGTTGTTGTCTTGCTGCGTCTACCTCCGAACCTTCAGAGGATGAACGACCCTAAATAAAAATATTATTGTTATCAGTCTGAATGACGAGACGAGCAAGTAGCTCGCCTGATGGTAAGCTGGTAAGCACTAAGCGTGCCTTGAAGGCAACTTTTTACGATTCTAACATCGGATCTACGTTTTGAAAGTACAGGGCGCCCCAGATATTGTCTTTGAAGTCAATCGGCCTAAAAAAAAAACAAAGTACAACAAAATGACGTCCACATTTCCAATTCTAAACTGAAATCTATTACTCCCTTGAATTTATAATATTAGTATGGATTAGATTAAAATATTTATCCGTAGCTTGCAATTTTAATGCCGATCGTCTACAAAGCTGATATCTAAGGAACCGTGGTCAGCAACCACAACAAAATATGGTCTAAGTTACTCATGGATAGTGCAATTTTCTATTAATGCAAGAATCTTTAGAATACAACACATAAACAAATGAAACATCAATGATTATTTGTTTATATTATAAGGTAGGTTAAAATAATACTTACCAACTCTGGTGTTAAAGATGAAGATCTACCAGCGCGGGGCTGTATGAAAAAAATATTAATTGAAAATGGAAGTCTAACTATATTCTTCTTCCACCTGCCCCCTATCTGCAATGGGGTCGGCGCAACATCTTTTTAAACACATGTTACACAAAGATTTGGTTGAAATAAAACTAGTTTAAACGGATTTTATCGCAGTTTAATTTTTATTTCAGTCCCGACGTTTCGAAAGATTTGGCTTGTAGTTTCTACGACCGGCCGCCTGTCTGAAGTCAAACCATGAACGATGTTACGCCGACCCCACTGCGAGTGGGATAAGGACAGATGGCAGAAGACAGGTAAAGTTGTGTTCAATCTACTCACCATCGTCTTGTTTTCCTGTGCAAGCCTCGCCGCGTATCTCGCGATCAAGCGATGTTCATCGTCCACGCCTCTCGACAGGTGTTCTGCTATACCTAATAAAAAAGCAATAGTATAAAATACCGTCGTAAAGTAGCAGCTTACTGATGAATTTCGTACAGTGAGTGAGATATCCGGAGGCCAAAATTCACCTCGCCTCCCAATGTCCAAATTCATTCCTTAAACGTCGGCAACGCATTCATGATTCTCTGCTAATGTGGAATGTGGGTGTTCACGGGCGGTGGCTATCACTTATTGATGGACCAACTTAAATAAATATAAGTAAGTAAATGAGAGGTAGAGCCACGTTGTAGACAGTTCTGTCTACAGCATGAATGGGCTGACTCGTACGGGTTGTTACCACTGTCTTACAGAAAAACGATAAGTGTGAGATATCCGGAGACCCAAATCCCCTCCCCTTCCCAATCTCTTAATTACAACACGTCAATGATTTCTTAAGTATTTTAGATGTTCATGAGCGATGCAGATCACTTATCATCAGGTAACCTATCAGCTCGCTTACCGGTCTCTGGTATAAAAAATAATCTTATTTTCAATGTATTATCTACTAGTAAGGCAATGGAAGTGTATAATACATACTTCGGTGCGTAGATCTTGACGAGCGTGAATCCAGCGAGCCTGTATTGACGTACCCACCAACGTACTCCGGGAAGCCATTATGCGCTGGCACCGGAGATGGTGGTCTGTTACCCAATAAATACATATGTTATCATTGAATCAGTATAGTAATAGTTATAAGTAGATTTAGCTCTAGTGATAAATTTAGCATAACATAAAGTAAGTTTGTTAGTTTTCTAATCAAATCTAATCAAAAGAGATATAAAAAAAAACATATATACAACCACACAAACACACGCACGCGCAACTACACAAATTCACACACACACTCACGCGCGCACGCACGTTCAATAAAGCGTGCACGCATGCCCAGTCAGACACGCACGCACGAATGTATTTTTTTTATTAGTGGGAATGTCGAGATGAGCAGTATGCTAATCACCATCACGCTTGTTCATAATCAGAAGCAATATCAAACAAAACTTCGAATTACGAAAAACTGCAAGGTATTGGATTGCGCTCATCACACTGACGAGACACCTACCACCTAGACCTGTAGGCCTAGTACAAGTTTTAATAGTTTTCCTAAACGATGAAAGTTTTCGTTTTCTCTCCATATACGTTAAATATATGCCACTAGTGGGGACTATGATGAATTAAAATTAATAATATGGTTAATTTTATCAAAGAAATTTATTTTCAAGCGTTTCTTTCCTTTATTACCGTATGAATTACTAGTTTGACACTTCGACGGTAGTAATTTTATACGAATTCGAAAACTGTGAACATCCTACCTATTTCATAAAACGTGATGACAAATACCCAGATCGCCCTGTAAGACACAAAAACATGCTAATGCTCCCTACTTCTCGAACATCATTACACTCATCTAGCCCCCTTTTTATGGCCATCAAAATATATAACAATTTACCAAAATCTATACTAAATGAAGAAACAAACAAAGTATTTGACAGCTCCGTGGCGCAGCGGGCGAGTAGACGGCTGCGAAGCGAGAGGCCGTGGGTTCGATTCCCACACCGGGACAAATGTTTGTGTGAACTACAAATATTGGTCTCGGGTCTGGGTGTTGTGGGACCGCAAGTCCCTCGTAGTTCCTGATACCCACGATACAGGTTTACCTAGTGTGGGGTCAGGACTATGTGTGTGACTGTTGGGTGTATTTATTTATTATTTATTTATAAGCAAATTAAAAACATTTCTCATTGAGAAAGCCTATTATACAATAAATGAATACATGTATGATAAGGATAAAAATAAAATATTAAAAATATAAATAATAATAATAATTTGATATTATGACAATTTTATTATAAATAATGAGTTATCGTCCTCTCTCCTACATTCTTGCTGTGCCCAATTGGGTCCACAATAGTTACAAACTGTTATACCTACCACCTATGTTAATTGTGGATTGCAGAATAAAATAAATTGAAAATTGAAAATTGATATTTGTAACTCGTGCTAGGCCTACTGGTGGCGACATACACGTGACGTAATACGGTAGTGGTATACTGACACGATATGGCTCAGGTTGAGCGTGCGCTCGGGCTGGTCCGGGTAGCGCGGCAGCGGCGCGCGCGCTCGCTCCGGCACGCAGCGGAACGACTTGCGCAGCTGCGCGCCGATCTGCTTCGACGGAGACTTCTGCAATAACGCAACACTACACAACACCACACCACACCACACCACACCACACCACACCACACCACAACATACTAATATTATAAATGTCAATGTATATCTAACATGATTGCCCTGACTTTGTTATTAACATCCTGCATACCTGTGTGTGTATACTCATGTTTAAACAAATAAAAATATCTTATCTTATCTTAACGCTTTCACGCGATAACTACTTAACCGATCATCATGAAACTTTGTACACATATTCTTGGAGGTATACGAAGTAACATATGATACTTTTATGAAAAAAAAATATCTATTTGTTTATAACGCTTTCACGCCTAAATCCCTGAACCGATGTTAATCAATTTTGATGTAGAGATAGATGGGACCCTGGAGACGGTTATAGTTACCTATAACCATCTATTCACGCGAGCGGAGCCGCGGGCAACAACTAGTACAACTTACAACATACAACACTACAACATAATAATATCTCTCCTGATACTTATCTGATAATCAAACTACTATGATAAATGTAACTACCTGCGCCTGCGCAGTTGTAACTTGCAATGCGTACGCGTTATAACTGAGATTGACGCCAAGGTTTCGTGTTCGATCCCCGGGTCGTTTTCTATTATGAAATGCTCAGTATCAGCCAGGAGTCTGGAATTGTGCCTGGTGTGACGATAAGCTCTCGCCCCCTACCACATCATGGGACGGAGATACACTCGGCTCGGATGTGGGTGTACTGATTACTCCTCTGCCTACCCCTTCGGGGATTAAAGGCGTGAGTGCGTACGTATGTATGATAAATGTAAAAGTTTGAATGTTTGTGACTTTGTGAATTTTGATGTTTGTTAGTAATGGCTGAACAGTTTTGGATGAAATTTGGCACACAAGTAGACCCATGACCTGGTATAGGACATAGGCTACTTTTTATCCCAGGAAAAGGAGCCGCGAGCAATAGATAGTTTAACTTAAAACTCTCCGAGTGGTAGAGCCACGCTGTAGACAATTTTGTCTACAGCATGAATGGGCTTGTGAATTTTGATGTTTGTTAGTAATGGCTGAACAGTTTTGGATGAAATTTGGCACACAAGTAGACCCATGACCTGGTATAGGACATAGGCTACTTTTTATCCCAGGAAAAGGAGCCGCGAGCAATAGATAGTTTAACTTAAAACTCTCCGAGTGGTAGAGCCACGCTGTAGACAATTTTGTCTACAGCATGAATGGGCTGGCTCGTCCGGGTCGTTACCACTGTCTCACAGAAAACCGGCGTAAAGAAGCAGCTTGCTGCTTCGTTTGGCCCAAATTCCCCCCCCCCCCCCCCTTTCCAATCCCTTACTTATCCCATTCCTTTAAGGTCGGCAACGCGCCCATGATTATTTTAGTATTGTGGGCGTACATAGGCGGTGGAGATCACTTACCATCTGTTGACCCACTTGCTCGTTTGCCGGCCTATACTATAAAAAAAAAACTAGTCTCAGCTAATAGTTGACACGATTATTCTCCAGTGCGACTAACAAGCCGTACCGTAGAGTCTGTGTCGTATATGCTTGATGCTGAGACTCTGACGCATGAGAATCAGTTCTGGCAGAAAGGTGGACTGTATAGTGATGTACTAGACGCGTACTCACATAGGCAGCGTATTCCTTGACCTCGTGGTCGTTGGTGTGTGTCGCCGAGACTCGACCGCGCCAGAAACAATCCTGGCATAGAGTATAGTTAGCACACCGCGTACATCGATAACGGAATCCAGTCAGCGATCCACGTCGACACGCACTGCAAGCCAGCGGGTGCACCACTGTAACAATGGGAAAATTTTAGTATCGATAAATTTCTCAATAATCCGTGGCGTACAACTTTTGAAAAAGAAAGTCGAATCGAATTAATTATAGACGATGGCGCAAATTTCAATATTGATTACGGCTTTCGCTCAATATTATGAATTTAGGTAGTTATTTTTCGTCTAATTATGTCGTCTAATAGCTACTTAGAACTTTATAGGGTACAGTTATTTATTGAATTTATCTTTTGACAAGTTTATAAAGGGAAGGAGTCACATTGTATGGATTCTTCGTCACTGCAAAAAATTAAACTATAAAATAAACTTCAAAACTATAAAGTTATCACAGGCATAGATCGAAATAAATGATGCAAGTGCTGTGGCGGATCTAGGATTTTGGTTTTGGGGGGCTAGACCCAAAATAAGGATTTAAAACATTGAGAATATACTATACCTACTTAAAATGGAATAAGTAAAGATAAGGGATAAAAATTATATTGTAGATATAAATAAGAAAGTAGGATAATATCAACATTAATTTAAGATTTTTCAGTGGACCCAAATGCTTTTGGGTGGGCTTGAGCCCCTTAGCTCCCCCATTGGATCCACTAGTAAGCAAGTGTAAGTAAGTGCAACTCTTTAAGCCTCGCTTAAGGGATAGGCCATCATTTAAAACGGATTATTAAATTTATCTCATACCATTTTCGACGCTCGCCAAGCGATGCAGTAGAGGTAACCACACAAGACACGGAGGTCCCGGATCCGACATTAGGGTGTCCAAGAAATCGTTCACGGTTATCTTGCCATTCTAAAACGAAATAAATCCATATCTTAACATTGGTGGTAAAAGGGTATGTATGATATGAGATGTCACGTGCGAGATGGAAAACTAACGACGAAAAATATCTCAGATAAAAATGTCACATTCGATAAAATTACGTTGTCGTGTTAGAGTTCGTAGACAAAATACCACGAAGAAGTTAATGATATTATTTTCTCTACTTTTATAATTTTTATTTACCGACTTAAAAAATTGGTGTTTTTTTCATGTATGTACATCAATTTCTCCGCCAATTGTGGACCTATTTTGTAGGAAAAAAAATCTATCGATAGAGTTTAGCTGCGATGTGGTCCCATATAAATTTGGTTAAGATCTGATGAAGGAGTACGGAGAAAAAAAAACTCCTCAACAGACAACAGTACACTCGTCGCGATTGTGTTATTGTATTGGAATTTACATGCTACTGCTGTACATTGAAGTCGGTTTCTAAGTTTTGTTAAACGTTATATTATTAACGTAATTAATCGACTCTTATATGAAATATGTGTGCTTCGATAGGAATAACTGATATAATCAGTTATAACTGGTTATTTCACGACAAAACGAATAGACAACATTTTCACCGTTCACATATGTGAAATAGTGGGCTTTACCACTGATGTTATTAAATGCTGACCAAACAAAGACATTGAAAATCTTGACTTATGCCTTATGAATTATGTCAGTCTGAAGTAATCCTAATTCCTACTACTATTATAAATGTGAAAGTTTGGATGTTTGTGAATTTGGATGATTTTTAGTCAACCACGCCTTCAGCTAAACGGTTTTGGTCGAAATTTAGCACACAGATAGACAATGACCTGGCTACTTTTTATCCCGGAAAACGCCTTTCACGCGGCCGGGGCCGCGAGCAAAAGTTACAACACTGGCTAACCCCGGAACTATGGTGGATTATACCACTATGTTGACGGTGTTTGCTATATCACTATGTTTAAGTGTACGTTATCAAATTATGTACCAACATTGGATACCTTTCCACCAGAAAATTGCAACTATATTTTGCAAGAAGTTTTATAAATTAGGTATCTATAAACTTAAAAACATATACAGTATGTAACAAAAACCCTGTTGGCCCTATTTGGTTCGTGAAGATAGACATATAGACAGCTTAATAAAAATAGTAATAAATTAAAAAAATAGTAAACAGAAGCGAGATATTATCTTTACACAGGTAGCTTAAAAAAATGAACATATAAAAAAAAACATATGAAAAGTGATGAACAGCTGACTGATGCCAGGCGCGCACACGGCGCGACGCGTTCGATGTCAGTAGACGCCACAACTTGCTATCTCAATCTGGCTCCAAGCCATCGTTCTTTCAGAGGTAATCAATCGATATACGATTTAGAAATGATAAATTAATTACAGTTTAAATAAAAATATGATTATTTTTATAGTCCAATTCTCGTCTGCGACATTTTTCATTACGTTTGAATATCGATTCTGATATCACAGTTAAAATGCCCAACGGGGCTTTTGTTACATATTGTATTGATTAAAATTTTATTAATGCTTATGTGACACACCTGATTAAATATGGTGAGCGCGAGTGTATCATTGTAGTTAAACGATGGTGACTCATAAACAGCGGCGGGTAACGCCAACACCTCTCGCAGGTAATCCGACAAACGCTTCATTAGCAAGTGACCGTTACCATCTGACAGTTGAGAGAATATATCTGTAACAATTAACATAAATGTTATATGTAGAAATTGTAATCGGGGCTCGACCCGGTAAAATCGACGTAAAGTGGCAGCTTGCTGTGGCAATCACCCTCCCCATCCCAATCCTTTAATTATTACTTTCCTTTACGGTCGGTAACGCGCCCATGATTCTTTTGATTTGTGGGCGTACATGGGCGGTGGAGATCACATACCATCAGGTGACCCACTTGCTAGAAAGCCGGCCAAAGCTATTAAAAAAACACTATTTAAGTTTGAATCTTAGGACAAATTGTGAGGTAAGTGACTTAGACTGAGATCTATAAACCAGAATTGAATCTTCTAGAAAGTGACTTGGCGTAGTAAGCTTCGAACTTCTTCCTAATCCAACTTATGAATGCTCGTTTCACGCAGTTCAGTCCAAAAAGCAACAATTCTTATGTTGACTTTCTAAACAATAAGTCTAAGTCTTTCGTAAGTTGACTGCCTATGTGGCGTAGTTGTAATGCGTACGCGTTACGACTGAGGCTGCCGCTGAGGTCACGGGTTCGATCCCCGGGTCGGGTAAATTTGATATTGGGTTTTTCTATTTCGAAATGCTCAGTATCAGTCCGGAGTCTGGCATTTGTGCCCGGTATGGCGATAGGCTCGCCCCCTGTCACATCATGGGACGAAGATACGCTCGGCGAAATGTGGGTGTACTAGTTACACCTCTGCCTACCCCTTCGGGGATTATAGGAGTGAGTGCGTATGTATGTACTTTCTCAACAATCCTTAACCAAAAATATCCTAATAGAATAAAACTCGTAAATTCGAGACTTTAGTGGCTGTCACTTTACACTACGATAGTAGTGTAAAGTGCTTACTGCAAAGTTTATTAGTAGAACATTGGTAGAACGCGTCATTTAGATTACACAAGTTCTTACAAGGTAAAGGGACCATTAGGGGAATACCGGTCAGTAAGCGACATCATTGCCTCGTTGGTGTAGTTATTTAATGGTACATCATTGCTTCGTTGGTCTAGTTATTTAATAGTTATACGCAAACGACATATAGACCGATAATATATACAAAAAGTTTTTAAATTCAAACTAGCCGTCCTTAATCATATTTTCTTGACTAAATAAATTCTAAATTATAACAGATATAAAATGTGGGAGTGGTGATAAATCATTACAAACGTTGGTAATAGATAAACTATCTATGTAATTATCTTAATAATCATAAGAAATGTTCGATGTTATAATAAAACAATAACATCAAGTCCAATTAATATAAACTGATTATACATAGATACAAACATATGCACTCACGCCTGCCGAAGGCGTAGGCAGAGATGTAACTTATACACCCACATTTCGCAGAGCTTATTAACGTCACATGATGTGATAGGGGGCGATCCTATGGCCATATCGGGCACAATTCCAGACTCCGGGTTGATACTAAGCATTTCAGTATAGAAATACCTAATATCACTTTACCCGACACGTGGATCGAACCGAGGCCTCAGCCCAGCAGTCGTACCGAGTACGCATTACAACTGCGCCTCCGAGGCAGCCAAATAGGCGTGAGTAGTGAGCACTACTACTACACTACTTCATGAATAAAGACATACTCACATCGTAACTTGTCCATAAGTTTTCCGGCGCACATTGTAGCTAACGCCACTTTAATTGAAAACACCCTTATTTTACCAACATTATCACTGAAATGACAAATTAAAATTATATTAAATACAATTCGCGCAAAACAAATGACGCATAACAACTGACAGCCTATGAAGTGAAGTGGGCGAGAGAACGTGAGTTTTTTCCGCACCAAGACCAATGTTTGTGTGATCCACAAATATTTGTTTTGGCTCTGGGTGTTTTCTCCCTAGAGGGGTTGACGTGAATAATTTGAGTGTGTTTACATATGCTGCCACCAATCCAGTGAAGCGGTTGGTCTAGTGGCAGCATACAAGATAAGTTTTTACGGTAGGCAGCGACTTGGTTGGGCCTTGGCAATGCTGAAGTCCATCGCCACTTACCATCAGGTAAGCCGCATTCCTGCAACATGACAAAAAAAATGTATGAATGATATCTTACCCAGTACTGTACGCAGAGAGCAACCAGTTCAATAACAATGCAGAACATGCCTCTACTGATACTTGGTGCACCGGTGGCAGCCTCTTGTTCAGGTTATGGTATAGAGACGACACTAATGTTTCTAATCTTGTCACATTCACACAGGCGGTGGGTTCTAATGTATTCAGAGCGTTCTCACGGAATGCTTCTATTACGTTCCATATGTCTATTACATGTACTGAAATGGTGTAAATAGTCATCTACTTTTAGTAATAAATATTGTACAATTTCAGTGCATATTTGCATGTTTGTTAATTGTATGTATACATCTGTTATAGTTATAACTTATTTTGTGATGTTAAATGTCACTCATCAGTAAGACATGCCTTAGTGATTTCTTAGGTTTACGTGAATATTATACATTGTAATAAAACTAGTTTATACGGATTTTATCACGGTTACGTTTCGAAAGCTTTTCAGCCTTCGTGGTCACAGGAGAGACTGAGATGTAGCTTGTCTCGAAAAGTTAATGTTACATTGCCTACCTCCATTTTAAGCAAGCTTCCAACCATCTTCTCTATTGAAATTTGGGTGTTTCTTAATTTCAATAGCCTCGCGAATCATCCTAGGTAGGAATCGGTGTTCTTTGGCAAGGATTTGTGGTTTGTCAAATCTAAGGTAATAATAGGACTAAAATAAAAATTAAACTGTGACAAAATCCGAATAAACTAGTTTTATTTCAAGACATGTCTTTTGTTACATGTTATGGACATAATATACAGTTTGCCAACATAAATTATGCACTTTGGAAATTAACAGTTTTTATCAATTACCATAAATATGCAATGAATGCATGGCCATCCAGATCCATTATCAAATATAACAGGTCTGTTTTAGGTCATCATTGATATGTCTGTATTTTCAAACTGTCCAAGGATTATCAAAGTGCATAATATTGAATAATGTTTATAAGATGCAATGATGTTAATATGTCGATATTAATTCAATTGTTTTTAGAAGTGGGTTACATGTCTTCTGACATCATCACCTAGATAAATAAAAGAAAACTGTTTTTATTTAGTTTTAAATATTTGGCCCACTTTTTTCACCATTTATATTTGTTACAAAAGTTTATGTAGGCTTTAATTTTACGTTTAATCCTTTATTACATATTTTCTGTAATGCTTCATAATTTGAGAAGATAATGGTTATTATTAAGCCAAATATTTTTTTTATTACAAAATTATATTTGACCAAATTAATGCAGCAACATCTCCCATTACACTGTAATATTTTTAATAACAATAAGGATAAATATTGATCCATTAAGTAATCTTTATTCTCAAATATAATAGGAATCACTGAACAATTACTGTATTATTTATTTATGTAAACAAAGTTTATATTAATACTCACAGTTGCATTTCTTCTGTACATATCTAAGTTTGCAAGCTGTCCTGTATGATGCAAATCTTATCAAGTCATAGTTTTGCTCCCTCATCTCCTGCAGGAGTTGGGAGCGAGGATCCGAGCCACCGCCTCCTCCAACTGTCCCCAAAGTGGGCATACCCACACTTTCTCTCTCCAATGACATGTTTTTACTGGAAAATATTATAAATTACTGTTTTCATTTATCAATTTAAATAATTTTAATATAATAACATATTAGTGAATATTTACATTTGTATTCAGAAGGTCTCAGTTGAAATAAAACGTCTCCAAACTTTTACAAATTTTGTGTCGAAATTAAACAAGGATTTAATTTTATACTGTGACTAACAAACGGTCCTACCTTAATGCGACGGTTAGCTCATAACTTTGTTGACATAACGTTAATATATTCACGGCAAACCACAATTTTATTTCAGAGATAAATCGATTTAGAGTTAATGTAAGACACAACTTGAGTTTTCTTCAAGACACTATTGTTATATATCACTGCAATATCTCTTAAAGCACTGGTTTACGTGTCTTCGCAATAGCGAGATAATTACCTTATCGTTTAGAATTATGAATAAATTAGAAAAGACATTTCTTTACGCTAATAAATTACGGAATATCGAAATCAACATGACAAGCCTGCCATTAAAAATATTCTGTTCCTGATTACGCAGTATTTAATGATGACTTAAAAAACCATATTTTTTTATAATCTTTTTTCAAATATTTACAAACATTATATTATACTCTTAAAAAATTGGAAATTATTTAACAATGTTTATACATACGTATAAAAATAGTTTAAACTGAATGCTGCATCGCCTGCATCCCATGAATAAAATGCCTACGTACATTGAAACGTTATTGTTTTTTTTTATGAAGCAATTTGGGGTTTCAACTATCTTAAACTTCTTACTACTCTACGAAATATTGATATTGAATACATAATGAATTATGCTTTTAATATTTTATGTAAGTACTATTTATATCAATATATTTTATTCATAATACTGTATCTACTTGTATCACCCAAGGAAACTTAACATCAATATTATATCACACAAACATCGATTTTAGGAACCAGGATAACACTAAATGATACACATCTGTTAATAAGGACGAACATCAGCACTAGCCCGTGAAATTCAATTATTTTCTAGTTCCTTACCTTATTTTTCTCCAATTAGCCATTTAAGTACTTATATAAAATAAGTCTAGAAGCAGTAGGTACATATTTAAAGTTTTTATTGTTAATAATTTAAGTATGTATAAACATTACGATTATTGTCACATAACTATTTTTATCGAAATTAAGTTGAAGTATCGAGTTGCAATAAAAAAAAAGAGTTTTAGCGGGAATTCTGAAAGTGCGATGTCTCTCTTATTTTAATTATTTCATAAACTGGTTTAAAGTTATGTTTGTTGTATAAAAATATAATATAATAATATAATACACCCAACAGTCACACACATAGTCCTGACCCCACACTAGGTAAACCTGTGTCGTAGGTATCAGGAACTACGAGGGACTTGCGGTCCCACAACACCCAGACCCGAGACCAATATTTGTGGATCACACAAACATTTGTCTCGGTGTGGGAATCGACCCACGGCCTCTCGCTTCGCAGCCGACTACTCGCCCGCTGCGCCACGGAGCTGTGTGTGGTTTTGTGCAATAATTATTAACGCTGATGAATAGTGTATGGAAACATTGAAATAAGTGAATTTAGGTAATTTTTGACCAAGGGTATCGATCGACCTTGTGCGTTCGATCCGCTTGAAGAAAGTCGCCTAAGAAGCATCGAACTGAAAGGAATTAACACTAAAACTCCAGCAAGACCTTGAAATCGGTCACACCCTCGTTTCATCGTTCTTAGAAAATAAGAAAAGAATATAACTAATGACTTGGCAGTATGGTCTCTGATCTTAGCCGGTTCCTTATGGAACAAACATACAAAAAAATAAATTAAAAAAAAACAATAGAAAATGAATTTCGCGGGCTAGTGTTAAGTGGTGATAAGAATAATTACATAAACCTCTACTGTCAGATGTACCAAACGACATGGTAACGATCCTACTTTACCTACTTTATTTGGTGTGCAATAAAGAATATTCTATCTTTCTATCTATCTTAAAAATATGACCAGACGTTTTTTTTATCCACGTTGTGTTATCAATAGGTAATATAATATAACGGGCTATGTTGTAAAATCCACTTTTTTATATTGATGAGTTTTTTAAATAAAGGCATGTGAATTCTTCAGGTAGACAATCTCTGAATTAAAAGTATCAGAGGGAGCAGCCGGAGGGGGAGTCCCCCCACAAAAAATAATAATATATATAACGGGCTATACATTTCGCTATATACAAGAAACCGTGGTTATTAACATTAGTATAACGGGCTATACATTTCGCTATACTCTAATAACAAATATTACGACTGTTTGTATAGAGGGCTATACGTTTCTAACTAGGAGACTGCTAATGCGCATACTAATAATCCCCGAAGGGGTAGGCAGAGGTGTAACTAGTACACCCACATTTCGCCGAGCGTATCTCCGTCCCATGATGTGATAGGGGGCGAGCCTATCGCCATACCGGGCACAAATTCCAGACTCCGGGCTGATACTGAGTATTTCGTAATAGAAAACCCCAATACCAGTTTACCCGACCCGGGGATCGAACCCGAGACCTCAGCGTTGGACTCAATCGTAACGAGTACGCATTACAACTGCGCCACCGAGGCAGTCAACTTATTTATTTATTTATTTATTTCTTAGTTATACATGTTTCTTGCTTACGAATGACATGACAGATGAAAAGGATCACACTACAACTACAGAATACTCGAGTTTACAATGTGACATTTTTTGCCACCGAGGCAGTCTGATTTTATATCTGCAAAAGAGCCGACTTATTCACCAATTGCAGTCATGCTTTCTTGTTCATCCTGGAATGGAGACACCATCCATACCATCAAATATTTCGTCTCTTCCTTCTAATCCGTTTCCTACACCATCTAACTTAGACGTCAATATATCGAATAAATATCCTACTATTATAAGATCTACGAGCCGGCCCATTCATGCTGTAGACAAAACTGTCTACAGCGTGGCTCTACCACTCGTAAAGCCAAAACCCCGTAAATGGGTATTTAAAAACTTAGTAGGGCAGGAGTGACCGGCATAATATACGATTTATTTTTATATTGCGGTGAAGAGAGCTTTCGTAACTTAGAGTTTAGTTCTATGGAAATGTCTCTTGGTTGGGGAGCTAAAGCTGTAATTACGTTATGCAAAACTATAAAACTAAAACCTTGTGTTGTATATATTGATATTTTTTTTAGTTCCTTAGCACTTGTGCAACTTTTGCCACAAGAATATGGTCTTTTGGTATTATTCATTAATTTTTTTCTTCTATTTATTTCTTTATTTTTCTCACAAAATGGTATCTTGTTGTATATGTATAGCATATTATACAAACAATCTAATATCCTAAATTCTGAGCATCGAATTATGTATAGTATATTATACTAAGAGTCTAAAAAAATAAGGTGTGATTTTTTTTATTATTATTTTTTACAGTCTATTTAAATATATTATAATATAATAATTTAAGAAAATCATTTTGATTTATAGAAAAAAGATCCTGCCAAATTAAGGGTGAAACACTTTGTTTTTTTTTTAAATCAATCACTCAGTGCCTAATCTAGGATTGTGGATCTAAATGTTTTAAAAAAGATTTGGTTTCAGTCTTATTTGCCACATAATCCATTCCACAAATAAATAATAGGTACCTAATTGGAGCTTAGATGTAACAGGACGTTAGCCAATTCTAAATCTATGATTTAGTGAATTTATAGAATAAGACTAGCAAATAGTGATAGTCTGATTCGGTATCTAAATAGCGATGCAAATTAAGTAAGTATTTAATTCTGGGGTATCTCAGTCCACAGAATAATATGATTTAGAAAATAATTTAAAACAGAAGTGGCGAATATGCGCGCTGCTGTGCAATCACTGCTGTGTTTAAATTTTTCACGACATCCGCATCCGCTGGTCTATGTATTATTTGAAATAAAAATAATCTCGTTATCTAACACATTTATTTATAAATGAACACAGTTTACAATTACATTATAATCTGCTGCTGACAACTCAAAATATTCTATTTATTTACATAATAATCGTCTTAAAACACTACTAAGATTTATACATTATTTTTTACTCGCCCGGAGCATTTCATGTTTTTTTTATATATTTGTTCACATTTTTTTTGTATTTACTACTTGAAAAAGGGAATTTACATTCTTACAATCATGAAAATAAATATGCTTATCGGGAGCGGCAAATCGTTACTTATGGTGGGGGTTACAAATTTAACTTTAACAAACGTTAACAACTTTAGAGAAGGAATAATAATTACCTATATTTGATACAAGACAAAATAGGTATTACCGCTCCCTCAAATCTATTTTAAATATGTCATATAAAGATCAGAATGGTTATTATTTTGGCTTTTAGAATTGTTAACACTTCCAATGCATATCTAATATTTTATTTATAGAATAAATTCTCTACGGACATAACTTCGAATAAGTACATCAATTTTATTATTATTACACAACATTTTAATAAGGGCCAATTTTTCAATCTCCAAGTAACCGTTATCTATCAGATAAAATACAAAGAAGGAGAGGAAAAAACAGCCGCGAAACGCAGAATTATCACACTGTCAATTTATAATCAAAGCGGTTCTTCCTATATTGGATGTTTAATGCGTTAACTAACAGATAAAATATACCCGAGCATTGAAAAATCGGCTTTCAGTTAAACATACCTATTTATTATCTTATTAATATTTTTAAGCGTAAATAACGTGGATATTCTAGATTTCTATTATACATTGCCTTAATCTAAAAAAACATTAAAAGTTACTTTTGTTTTAATGAAATAACCTGCCATGGAAAATTAGTATAGGTAGTACCTAGTTAATGTAAACAAAATCCATACGCTACACATCACCGCAATATCAAAGTAATACTCTTATAAAATACTGTATGAAATAATTTATGATAAAACCCGTTTAATTTTACTGTCATTTAAGAAAAATATGGTTATAATAATAGAAGAGAATGAAATTATCTTTTACAAAAATTTGAAGCGTATATTGCTGCCGCAATCCATAATGAAATACAGCTATAACACACGTGTACATATTTCAGGTATGGATTACATTCATAAAGACATTTATTTTTATACAAATTTATTGTGTTCGTCACAGATTTTTTGCTATTTGGTCCAGTTAAGGACGCTTTTATACGCGATATACATAGATATAACATCTCTATAACCATTATAAGCGTTTTAGACAATTGGAATATACTTACATGTTTATCATCTATACTATATATTTGTTTGAAGATCATGTTTGTACATAGAATACTTTGGCTAATTTATCGCTGTTGAGGTATTTCTTGTTTATAGCAAAAGACCAAATGAGTCACCTGATAGTAAGTGATTTCTATCGCCTAAGAAGAATCATTGACGCGTTGTCGACCTAAAAGGAAAGGGAATTGGGCCGTTATTTTCCTTTTATTATCCTTCACGGGCAGACGAGCTGCGGGCCCATCTGATGGAAAATGGTTACCGTCGTCCATGGACATCAGCAACGCCACGGGCACAATCAAGCCCCTACCTACCGTGAAACACACACTTTTAAGCCTCGTTTGAAGAGATACATAATGCCGAGGAAACGCCACGGAGGTAAGTTCATTCCAGAGACTTTAAGTGCGTGGAAAATTGACCTCTGGAAACGCACTGTCCTTGGGAGTTGGGGTAGGTGGTTTGAGGTAGAATGTAGGTATGTGCCTACTTTCCTCCGTTGTTTCCATTATAATGTCTGTAATTCGTATCACAAAAAGAGAAAGAGGTATGCAAGGATCGTAGCAAGTGGAAATCCGTTGTCTCTTCCTACCCCTATGGGAAACAGGCGTGAGTCTATGTATGTAATTCGTATCATGTGACCGTCTTGCTCCTTTACTCATTATATCCTTTAAAAAAAACAATATTGCCTTTATTATGACGTAAGTACTGTCAATTATGCCGATAAAAGTATATGCCGAAAAATACCAATATCAAGTGCGGGAATACAAGAACAGTGACTAGTTTGAAATAATACCTAGTTATATTTCTACATTTTATGTTTTAATATACGTAGGTACATATTAATTAATAAGTCTATTATTTTAAGTTGTTTGGCAGGAAAACCTATGATTATTATACTTACCTTTAATTAATTAGGTACTAAGTAGTATAAGCCATAGAATATCATAAGCCATTCAAGTTAATCAGTAGCTATCTACTTACAGAAGGATCATTCTATAAAGACCGGTAAACAAACAGCGAACTCGGGCTATAAAGTGCTATTTAACTCGTCGAGTTATCCATAGCTTAAAGTTATATCTATAACATGTGTTCACACCTTTATCCCGGAAGGGGTAGGCATGTGCTTTATGCAGGCTGAAGTAACTAGAATCATAATAAATGATTCTTTAATATTATGTCGAAGCTATTATATAATGTGGAATATATTACAATACTCGTAAGCTGTAGATAAATCATTTATCTTTACATTACATACATCTAGATGATTTTAAATAACTAGACCTTTTAACGTTCGAATATATTTGAATTTAAAATAACGTTTCAATTTACTAATTACAATGCAAATAAACAACAATATTTACACAATAATTATGTACAATCAAAACTAATTAGAAAAATAGATCAATAAACATTTTAATTCACAGCGGGTTTTTATTAAAATATTAAAAGTTTTAAATAGCATACATACTGAGTTTCATCTATTTTTTTATTCTACAGTCATGTCGTAGAGGGAGAATACCATACCATAGATACTCAGTCAACGAGTCATGTAATGATATCATAGAATTACAAATTACAATAATATTATCATTGACCATAATACCTTGCAAAGGAATGTTTAAACATACAGCCAATGCCTCCACGTGAAACGGCTGACGGGTGCGCCGCCGCGGATGGCTTCATGTTCCGATTCAGGAGATATGCAACACGCGATACGCTGCAATGACAGACAAAATGTATGTGTAAATGGGCGTAAGTAAAGCATAAACACGCATAACATCCTAAGACGTCAGATTTCTTGAACAACGATCTAGACATCTTGATGACGTACCAGGTACTGCTCCATTGTATTCGCCTGAAATTTTCTACCTGCTTGGGTGGGTCAGAAAAATTTGACCGGTCTGTTGTAACTGAATTAATTCAAAAAAAAATATCGAATGACAATATCACATGTCCAATTTTCGAGATACGCGGTATTGTTAGCTAAGCGACGATATCTCAAGTCAGATAAAAAGGTTCGTAGACAACATTCTTGAGTGGTAGAGTCAAGCTGCTTGAGTGGTAGAGCCACGCTGTAGACACTTTTGTCTACAGCATGAATGAGCGGGTTGTTACCACTGTCTCTCAGAAAACTGCCGTAAAGTAACAGCTTGCTGCTGCGTTTCGTACGGTGAGTGAGATCCCCGGAGGCCCAAACCCCATCCCTTTCCCAATCCCTTTCCTTTAAGGTCGGCAACGCACCCATTAGTATTGTGGGCGTACATGGGCGGTGGAGATGACTTACCATCAGGTGACACACAGGCTGCTTTGCCAGCCTATACTATAAAAAAAAGGTTTAAATCTCTAGAAGTAAAATTACCTGTCTAAAAGTACCAGGCGTGGTGACAATCTTGTAGATGGCGACAATGGGTATCATCAGAATGGAGGAGCAAGCCAAGCCCCAGCCCAGCACCACAGCCCACGGTGGGTACGTGTAATGTTGGTATTGAAGCGGCTGTTGGTACAGTAGGCCGAAAACTACCACGCCCTGAAACAATATGAAATCCGAAAATATTACTGCCTAATTGGACAAATAAACATACAAAATAAAAATCTAGGCCTCGTCTCTGATAATTAACCATAGAGTCAATGAATAGAGTTATCTCCACGGGAGTTGTATAGAATTAAATACAAGAGTTTGGACTAAGGATTTTCTCGAGTGATCCCGGAAAAGGGAGTAAAAAGAAACGAGAAAAAATTATGTACTATGTAATTGGGTTTTTTTAATAATGGGTAAAGTCTCCACAGGAGTTGTGTAGCTTCGAACCTGATTCAGTTGGTTTAGGTATGGTTAGTAGTTAGTGTTAGCATTTTCCATTTAATGGGTAGATTCCACACGAATGAAAAGACCACAAAAGGTCAACTTTAAAAGAGGCATTCAAGTACAATATACCAATCATAACAATTGTTATTACATATAACAATCATAACAATCATTGTCATTACCTACATACATTCTTCTTCCACCTGCTCTTATCCAATTGCCAGTAGGGTCGGCGCATTATGTTTTTATAACACATGTTACAGAAAGATTTGGCTTGTAGTTTTTAGGACCGGCCGCCTGCCTGACGTCAACCCCTCTTGGGAGAAAACACCCAGACCCGAAACAAATATTGGGGGAACCCGCGGCCTCTCGCTTCACAGAGGGCTGTCATTACATACAACAAATCTTATTATATCAAACATAATAGCTATAACTAAGACGCTTACGATAATAAATATTGGACTGACGAACTTCCAGCATATTCTCCAATAAAGTCCAGGACGGAAACCGAGCATTTCTTCAACATCGTCGGAGAAACGTTTCAAACCTGTGAATCGTTTACATAATATTAATACAAAACACTTCCAAAACGTAGAAATGGCAAAGAGTCTGAATCAAGCCATTACCGTAGAACCAAGAAACAGCCAATGCTTCAAACAAGGCAGAGCACAGTAGAGAAATGCCAGCGGCATAGGTGTCCAGCAAGTGGAACATGTAAATACCTCCCTGTAAAATATTAATAATGTTAACATATACGAATTAAACATGTTTAAAATAAACGACACTCGTGCGTGTATCCTAACTTTTTTATTAGTCTGAATGAAGAAACGAGCAGGTCGCTCGCCTGAAGGTAAGCGGCTGACCATAAACAGAAGTAACACACACAAAATTATGTATTACAAAGCAGTATATGGCATTGGACTGCGCTCATCTATATCTAGTAATTGTACTGGCTTCAATGACCATAATCCGAAACACAACAATGTTTACACACTGCTATTTGGTGGCTGAATTAGAGAAATTGGTGGTTGCAATCTAGACGGCCTCTCGTGTAAGAGGGGCCTACCCTGTACTGACTAGGTATATGTCTAATTAACCAGGTAATTCATAACAATGTAAGATCTAGTAATAATAAATAACTTACAGGTGTAATATTAATGCAAGCCACGCAGAATGAAACACAGACGACAAGTAAAGTGAAGTGCTCTCGACGTAGCCAATGAGCTCCACTCGACCTTGCTTGATCAAGAAGACCCGTAATCACGCATTCCAATCCGCCCATCTGCAAAGGAAAACAAATGTGAATTGAACAACATGGTCCCTTAGGCCATCTTATTTAGCCAAACGACACTACTGCCGCGAAGATCTCACGCTGCACAAAGGTATTTTTAGTGACGTTCTTTCTTATAGTAGAGGTCTTGAAAAGCGCAAATGGGCCCCCTGATGATCTTAACCGCCCATGAACATCTACAATACCTGAAGATTCATGAACGCATTGCCGATTTTAAAGGAAAAGGGTGATTAAGAGATTAGGTAGGGGAAGAGGATTTGGGCCTCCAGATATCTCAATCACCGTACGAAACGCAACAGCAAGCTGCTACTTCATGTCGGTTTTGTGTGAGACAGTGGCAACAATCCGGTTGAGCCGGCCCATTCATGCGGCCAGAACTGTCAATGCCGATGACCCTCATTTAACTCGGGTATCTCTATATCTATTAGCGGCTAGTCCTGAATAGGTATTATCATACACACTCCATTCATGATGTTATTATCACATGCCTTAACGTCCTCCGGCTCTTCTACTTAAGCAAACTAACATCATCATCGGCATTCCTTCGATATTTCAGATAACTCTTACCCCAGAATCCAATCCAAGCATAATCAGCATGAAGAAGAATAGCATTGCCCAAAGACTTGCTCCTGGTAAAGTAGCCACTGCTTCTGGATACACTTGGAATACCAGTCCAGGCCCTGTACATATAAAGACGATCTTTATCAAGATTTATCATATACATCTATTGTCTGTTAAGAGTTTAGAATACTAGAAGTTAGTTATATGATACGAACTTGTTAACCCTGTAATACTTACTAGTAGCTTACTGCTTACGGTCGATTTCAATTAACGATCTTAGTTTGATTCTTCGGAAAAATCCCACAAATGTACCATTCAGAATAGGTACAGTTTGAAGATCACGCACGTACAAATTATAAAGTTTCATTTTCGGGATCTATCTGGGTAACCGAACTAGGTTTGTATTTGAAATGCCATTAGTCTTACCTTCTGTAGCCACGGAAGATATCGGCACACCTTGCTTGTACGACATAAAGCCAAGGTAAGTGAAAATCACGAAACCAGAGAAGAATGACGTAAAACAATTCACCAAAGTTGTGACCAGGCAGTCCCTGCAAAAAATATTAAAATCAGTAACGCTATTTCGATAAATGTTGTGAATATATATTATAATGGTATTATAGAAGTACCTATAGCAGTTATTATGGAAGGTATTGTAGCTTGCATAAGACAGGTGGACTCCAAAGCCAGCACCAACAGAGTAAAATATTTGAACAGCTGCATCTACCCACACCTGTAACAAGTATACAATGTAATGTAAGGTCCAAAACATCTAGAACGAGGTGATGCAAGTAATTTTATAGAATTAGGAGGCTTGAAGATAAGTGACGACAATGTCGCTGGTCTAGTGGGCATATGCAACATGACATATCTAGCGCGCGAGAGCGATAACTATCGACGACAAATATCTCGTTTAAAAGTGTTAACATTCGATAAAATTACGTTGCCATGTTAAGGTTCGTAGATTCGTAGACAAAATACCACAGAGATGTAGAAAGTACTATTTTCTCTAATTTATCTCTACTTTTGACATAACGAGCCAAGTATTATTAACCGACTTAAAAAAGGAGAAGGTTCTCAATTCGGCGCGTTTTTTTTATGCAACCCATGTCAGCTTCGAAAGACCTAAAGAGGTCATTAAAAAAACATTCAAAACGAAAAAGAGTCGACAACATTATCTCGTGTTGCATATAGATATTAAGTCAGCAGAACAGTTATCTTCTTCAAGACAATTAAACAGAGAAATGAGGAAGTAGAAATCTATTCCCAAAAAAAGGAGTGTTTTAGTATAGAGTATAAATTGGGACATAATTACAAAATAGTCCACTGAAAATAGTGTAACAATGGAGATAAAAAATGAGATGCCGTTCCAATTGTATTAATGGACATACTTGCGTATCCTTCAATCTTGTAAGTTCGGGCTGGAGGTAGTACGCTATTCCTCGAGTGGCGCCAGGCAGCAGTAGCCCACGCGCCAACAATATGGACAAGACCACGTACGGCATTGTCGCTGTCATCCACACCACCTTACCTACATACAGAAAATAATCCAATTCTACAGGAACACATTATTTCGTGTAAGAGTTCAATTCTATCAAGTTGTTCTAAGTCAAGTTAGATGATTTCTTGTTAAAAATAATAAGTTGGTGCTTCGATCATATGCGTTGGTGAAACATGTAACGGTTGTTAATCATTTTTCATCGATGTAGTAGGTATAGTATTATACACGTCAATCAGCTTTAACTTTTCGGGGTATTTATGCTCGGTAATCGGATACGGAGTTCGTAAATATTCTTAATTGAGATCTCTGAGAAATCATCAAATTCTATGTAATGATTAATGAATACTTAAACATAATTACATAATAAATACACCCAACAGCAACAACACATAGTCCTGACCCCACACTAGGATAACCTGTATCGTGGGTATCAGGAACTACGAGGGACTTGCGGTCCCACGACACCCAGACCCAAAACAAATATTTGTGGATCACACAAAAATATATTATGTATCGGTGCGGGAATCGAACCCACGGCCTCTCACTTCGCTAGTCGGCTAGTCACCACTGCGCCACGGAGGCTGTCAAAATCCCTGTTATTTGTTATGTAATTTTTTTCTTACAAGCATTTTGAATTGCAACTTAGCTATTTTATATTATTTGTTACGGTATCACATACTTAACACGGTTTTTAAAGTTATGTTTGTAAAAAGTAACTTACCCGAACTTTTGACTCCTTTGAAAAGGGACAGATAAAGGGTCACGTACACCAAACCTAAACATAGAGCCAGTTGCCATTTAGGAAATCCTAAATCGTTGAGTCCTTCTGAATGTTGCATTTCTAGAACCGCACGGCTGTGAAAAAGAAAAATGTTACTCTAATATCAGCATACCCCGCCTAGATAACCCAAAGTCCTAATTCCTTCTTTTTTATAAGCTTGAATGACGAGATGGGCAGGTCGCTTGTCTGATAGAAACCGCCATGACTGCCCATAAACAGAAGCAACACACAACTTTGAATTACAAAGCAGTGCATGGCACTGAACTGTGCTCGTCAACCTGAGATAGGATGTTAAGCTTCATAATGTCCAGTAATATTACTGGCTGTCCTTCAAACCCAAACCCAACGGTACTTACACATTGCTGCTTGGCGGAGTCTTCTTATTTAGTGCTTTATCCCAGATCACATAACATCCAACAAATTTTAATGAAGAAATTCAGTACTTAAAGAACAATATAGATTCTAGAAAACCTACAGCCGTATACGAAAAGAAAAAGAAAATATTGCAATACACAATTCCATATATGGGTTATAAGAGGTACAAACAAGCTCATGATCTGTTTGAACACAAATCTACCTCACATATACTCTACTAACATACGTGGCTATGACGATCCATCAACAGGGATTGGATTAGCATGCTAGATTTTTATTCCGAATCTTACAAAGAAAAGGGAGGTTGCCCTGCAGTAGGCTCTAACAGGCTAGGATAATACTTACTGAAAGAACTCAGAAGCAGGCGTGAAATGTGATAACGGTCCTTGATATTTGACATCGGTTCTGTTCGTAGCGTTGAAACGAGCCGCATCCCAACACTGCTCAGTGTTCCAGGAGTTGTCGCAGTGCAACCACGGCAACTCCGACCGGGCTGACGATATTAGGAAGTAGAGTGCCCATCCTGAATAAAAATAGAAAATGTGCACGTTGTCACTCTGCTGATTAACGGACGAGGCAATGGCGAACTTGGTTCCCGTTGCGGGTAGCGGGGGTCAGATGGTGGGTCGCACCCCCACATAATACCCAATTCCACCATCAAATCATGATGGAAGAGGGCGGACTCTGGCATTAGGTAGGGATAACGCCAGGCAGAAAGAAAGAAGCTAAATAGGCACTATTTTCAAAGACATACTACGTCTAAAGGTCTTGAAAGAACTAAATGAAGAACTCAATTATATTTAAAGCTAAGTAGGTATAATTTTGGATATTTATGTAACCAGGTAGGAATCTGACAATATCAATTATCAAAAAAACTGCTCCCATACTCCTTATGAATAACTTCTTGAAAATTTGTTCAGCCAGTAATGATCGCCTAACATCCAAACAATCGAGGCTAATGCATCAACTAAAAGACTATTAAGTACTATCTTTCGAAAATAAATATAACGAGGTTAGCTCTATCGATGTATCACTTTAGAAATCTTACAGAATCTAGTTTCTATTCACCCTAACTTCAGTGTTTTGCGCTTTATAAAGACGCGCCAAAGATATAATAGAGTGCAATATATCAATGACATTAGAATTTCTAGGAAGCGCAGTAACTCTTGCATTCGATGCTTTTGCACTTCAAATTTATTCGTGACTTATAAGGTGAAGTCAAACGACGTCTGAACGAGCCACAAAAGCCTACTCGTACACTAATACTGGATTTTTGATTTTACTACTTTTTACTCCATAAAATGTGCGTCACATACATCCGTTTAAATCGATATTTCGAGACACTAGATATTCAATCTAAATTCTAAATTAGAAAGTCTGAATCAAAATTGTATCGCAGTCAGTGCTTGCGGTTGTTTGGAATTTCTCAATTTTCATTCATTGAAAGTTGGAACACTGTGGTTTTGTATATCATGATCAAGCTTGCAAAATATCTTCATATTTAGATCGAAATAGTACGTCTATAGAATATCACGTGTATTGTAAAGTTTGATAATAAACATATAAAAATTAAAGAATAATTGCGTTAACGCCGACTTCCGACAATAGCGTAAAGCCACAGACGCTGGCGTCAAATTGGAAAAGGTTGTTCAATCTAATATAAAATGGACGACAAATGACACCTTTGTATCTTTAGTGAACTTAATCATCGTAGGTATGCCTCACTAGCAAACAGCCGTTTTTTTTTCTGCCTGGCGTTATCTCGGCACATTGCCAGGGTCCGCCTTCGAATTTAAACGCTTCCACTAGCCCATTTACCTCACATGAAAATAAATATCACATAGTATTTACCAATGATGACATTGTAGTAAAAAGACACGTAGAAAGCGACCATAACTGCACAAAATCCGACACCTGAAACAATATTTTATGATTTATAAACATACGCACTCACCCGTAATCCCCGAAGGGGGAGGTAGAGGTGTAACTAGTACACCAACATATCGTTGAGCTTATTTCCGTCCCACAGGGAGCGAACCTATCGCCATAACGGGCACAAATTACAGACTCCGGGCTGATAATAAGCATTTCGTAAATGAAAAATCCAATATCACTTTGGGCGGTGGACATCACTTACCATTAGGTAACCCACTTGCTCGTATGCCGGCGTATGCACATTTTAATATGTACTCCACCACTTAAGTACTCGTAGATATAACATAATATATATACGCACTCAGACCTGTAATCTTCGAAGGGGTAGGCAGAGGTGTAATCAGTGCACCCACATTTCGCCGAGCTTATTTTCCTCCCATGATGTGATAGGGGACGAGATTATCGCCATACCCTGTACAATTTCAGACTCCGGACAGATACTGAGCATTTCGAAATAGAAATACCCGACTTTTACCCGGGGATCGAACCCGAGACCTCAGCTCAGCAGTCGTACCCCATACGCACTACAACTGCGCCACCGAGGCTCTATATAACATAAATATGCATTAATAATAAAAAAAATACAAGTTAAATTAGAGACTTTTAATTTTACATACCTTTAAACAGCGGGCATATCTTCCAGAGCGTGATGGGTCCTTGTCGATTATACTGACCCAAAATTAACTCCATATAGAAAAGCGGAACGGCTCCAAAAACCAACATCAACGTGTAAGGTATCAGGAAAGCACCTAAAATAAAACGAGTGATAGGAACAAAATGATTTGCCCCTGCATTTTACTACTGTGATGATAATGGCATGCGCATTTTACTAGTGGTAGAGGCACGCTATAATAGTTTTGTCTATAGCATGAATGGACCAGCTCGACCGGGTTGTTACCACTGTCGCACAGGAAGCCGACGTGAAGTAGCAAATCAGGAGGTCGAAATCCTCCTCCCCTTCCTAATCCTTTAATTATCCCTTTCCTATAAGGTTGGCAATGCATGGATGCTGCCTCAGGTATTATGAATGTTCATGCATACTTAAATAAATATTGGAATGAAGTATTGAGGTATAATGTTTGTTTACGTGCTATGATGCGCTACGTCTTTGCTGTGTTTTCTGGTTGTCGGTAATAGTTTGGTAGTTTTTTTTATGGCATAAGTCGGCAAACGAGCAAGTGGGTCACCTGATGGTAAGTGATCTCAACCGCCCATGTACGCCCACAATACCAAAAGAATCATGGGTGCGTTGCTGAACTTAAAGGAAAGGGATAATTAAGGAATTGGGAAGGCGAGGCGGTTTGGGCCTCCGGATATCTCACTCACCGTACGAAACGCAGCAGCAAGCTGCTACTTTACACCGGTTTTCTGTGAGACAGTGGTAATGACCCGGACGAGCCGGCCCATACATATGCTGTAGACAAAAGTGTCTACAGCATGGCTCGACCACTCATTAAAAGGTAGTGGTTGGATTAGTTGTTTGTTGTTGAACCTTGCACCTTGTAGTATGAATACAGACGTTTAAGTAATAAGTTGTATTATGTGTTGTGATTGGCACATGCTGTGGTTACTAGTTCTAGAGTTGCAATCACCTCAATTATTATAAACATGTATACCTTAACAATGATATTCTTTTACCATGGTAGACTCAGTATGTAGCCTTCAAATAAATACCCTTGTGACGAAGTGGCACAAAAGCATGATCATTTCGACCTCCTAAATATTTTGATTTATTAACTAAAGCTCGATTTAAATGGAAAGAGAATAATTTAAAGGAATCCGGTCTTCCACGAGGTCGTGTCATGCATTTTAAAAATAAGAATCTTAAGACGCGTACTCATAAATGTTAAATAAAGTTTTCTGTGATATTTTCGCCTGTGTGTCGTACGAGAAAATGACTTCACCTATTTAAGGCTAAATTGACCCTCACTACGTTGGTCAAAGGATGACGTCTAAGCTTACTCACAACAATTAGGTACACCTACTCATTATTAAAAATTTCTCAACGCAGATGAAAATACAAAAAAATAATGAATGTGTTTCTAGGCTTTAATGCTCGTTTAATAGATTCTGTATAATTTCGATTTACATCTGAATTCTTCAGACCATTATTTTGTCTAATTTACTATAGACGGAAGTGGACAATACTTTATTTGAAACTCTTCTTTATTTTACTATTTTATTTATTTCATCACCTATATAAATCTATTCAGTATTTTAAGATTAGCCGAGTCTCAGTGCTTAGTATCATAAATACATGTTTTTCTTACCTCCGCCGTTCCTGTAACATAAGTAGGGAAACCGCCACACATTCGCGAGGTCAACAGCGAACCCAATTATGGACAGGAGAAAGTCCGCCCCAGTCCCCCAAGTTTCACGGCCGTCTGTGGTTTCTAAAATCATAAACGAAATTATCTAGATAGGTCTCTCGTATGCGTAAATCCGCCTAGTTAGGGACCACCGCTTTCTGTTTATTTCGCTGGCAATTTTTTTTCAATTCCTGTTAAAAAGACATTGAAGCCAGTAAAATTACTGGGCATTATGTTGGGGATTCTTTTTTCATATGGTGATAGGTCTACCATCCCTCCCGGCATAGTGCTAGGATCCGCCTTCTTACTATGACGCCTCCATTTCACCGGATCTTGAGCATTCTCCGTAGTGAGAATATTGGCTCTCATGTCTCCTTTTAATACGTCAAGCCTTTCGACGTAACCTCTGCCATATTATCGGACGAAAATTACGTCGATCAACCGTAAAGTGCATGATGATGCATCAATATAGCCTACGGACTTAGCCCGAAGATGCCTCCGGATTAAGTCCTCAACAGTACAGACGTTAACGTATTCCAAACACATTTCATAATTTCCCGATCTGGGGTTTGAACTCAGGATCTCACGGTTTCTCAGATTATGTACGTTACCACTAGATCAATGAAGCGTTAATAGACTAACTCTAATTATTTCGTATTACATTAGTTATTTCTCTAATGGATCTCAAGGTTATCATTGAACATAAAACAAAAACTAATATTTGTTTGTTTTAATGATAGTTTAACTTCGATGTGAAATTAACATCAATAATAATTAAGCAACTTTTACAACTTTTACAACTTTCACATTTACAGATTGAATTCATTTGTCCATGAAAGCAATAGATATAGCTAGAATTTTTCTTTTTTGTCGTGCGAACGCACATGTTATAGGTACTACACGTGATAGTATTTATAACGCAGTCGAAATATAATGTCGACGGTCGCCAGAATTATTTTCTTTTCGTTTTATTATGGCTTCGCATTTCCATGTATATAGCCAATGACAAGTATATAATATATTTTCAAGTATTCACATGAACGCTGAATCACCGGTGTGACCGATTTCAAAGTCTTGTTGGAGTTTTGGTGTTAATTCCTTTCATTGCAATGCTTCATAGACGACATTCCAAGTGGATCGGACGACCAAGGTCGCTTGGTAAAAAATCACCTAAATTCACCAATTTCAATGATTCCATACACTATTCATCTCAGTCAATGTTTATTGCACAAAACCACATCAATTTTATACAACAAACACAACTTTAAACTAGTTGAGGAATTGATTAAAATAAGAGATCGACTGCACTGTCAAAATTCCCGCCTAAAAGTCGGTCGCCAGTATGATCGGTCGGTCGGTCAGAAGTATATTTTAGCTTTGTAAGAAATATATCGTAGATACCTGGTTTGACGCTATTTGCTCTTAATCTTTTAGACGCATCCGTGTAAAAGCATTCTTCTTCAATCTGGATCTTAGGCTCTTCTGAAAAAGTAAGTTGTATTAAATAAGTAGAAACTGATGTTCCTAACAAAATGTCAGCAGTTTGGACTTTATAAACTTACTTTTATAGCAAGATAGTGTGACCACCGAACCTTTCGTCGATTTGTGATCTGAAAAGAATAGGTAGTATTAATGTTATAATCAAACCAATTTATAGTCCTTTTAAACAGACAACAGCAGTGGGTAAGCACTGTTGTGTTTGGTTTTTAGGACATTGAAGCCAGCGAAATTACTGGACATTATGAGACTTAACATCTTATGTCTTGGGGTGACGAGCACAGACGCGACGCGTCAGCCCATCTGCGATAGGAGATGAGATCTTAACATCAGGCGAGCGACCTGCTCTTTTCGTCACTCTAACAAGCTAATAATATAAAACAAAAATGTGGGATTTCCGGAGGCCCCAACGAAGCCCCATTCTTTTTCTTTAGGGTCGGTAATGCAGCTATGATTCTTGTGTTATTGTGCGTTTCATGGGTAGTGAAGGTCACTAACCATCAGATATCACACTTACAGCTTTCCGACCACTGCGATAAAAAAAACGAATTTCACCAACATTGGTGAACCTTTTTTTAAACCCCAACACCCACTAGTCACACATAGTCCTGACCCCAAAAGTGTGCTAGATAAACCTGTATCGTGAGTATCAGGAACTACGAGGGACTTGCGGTCCCACAACATCCAGACCCGAAACTAATTTTTGTGGATCACACAAACATTTGTGTCGGTACGGAATCGAACCCACGCCCTCTCGCTTCGCAGCCACGGAGGCTGTTATATTCAAGTAGCTTCTACTTGCGGCTCCGCCCGTGTGAATGTCTTAAACCGGAACAACCTTCGCCCATTTAAAGCATTTCACCCTCTAAGGGGATTATTTTCGAGTCGATATCGCGAATTACTGACTTGCTTATTATTTGTTATTAGGAGTACTCCTACAAAGTATCGAGTCGAAATGTCTATTTAATATTTTTTCTCTATACAAACTCACACTTACTTTTAAAATAGGGGACTTTACCCCTTTAGGGTATGAAAATCCCTTCTTAATGCTCACTACTTAATAGATACACATTTCATGCTTCTAGAGTTAGACTTTAAGTATATAACAAAGTACTCTGTGAGTTAGACCCAGCGGTTTTGGATGTGCTTGATCAGTCAGTCAGTCAGTTTCTTCTTTTATATACATCCGTACATACGCACCCTGGACTCCACGAAGGGGTAGGCTGAGGTGTAACTGTACACCTATATTTCGCGGAGCTTATTTCCGTTCCATGATGTGATGCACAATTCCAGACTCCGGACTGATACTTAGAATTTCATGATAGAAAACCCAATATCACTTTTACACGACCCGCGGATTGAACCCGAGACCTCAGCACAGCAGTAGTACAACGTACGCATTATAACTGCGCCACCGAGGCAGTCAGTTCCTCTTTTATATATAAGAAGAAGAAGAAGGTAGACTTATGAGTAGCAGATAAAAATTCGATATTTGAACACAAAAATATACCCTAAAAATTACGATATCAAATTAATAGCTCACTCTTGTGGAATACCTCCCCGTCCCGCGGGATCTTAATAAAGCCAAGCATCCGTTCCTGCACCGCATAATGGGATGCCGATGCGGAAAAATTCCGCAATAATTCTGCCGAGGTGCCAACTCTATTGGAATTCAAAAATGGAAAATGGAGTATGGTACTAATTTCAGGCGCCCATTTCCCAGCACGAAATGGATTTTTACATAATTAATTTTATATTTACGTTTATTTATCCATTTACCCATAAGCGATATATAATATATAACGATTAGGTACTATTACTCTTTCTTTTTTACGTCAAATAATTTGAGAGTGAGAGAAACAAAAACGGATTAGGCTAATAAGCGATTACTTTTTTCTCAGATTTCATTTTATACTACTAGTGTGCTACTTCTGTTCTCTGTGTGGTAGAGCCACGCTGTCTACAGCATGAATGGGCCGGCTCGTCCGGGTGGTTACCACTGTCTTACAGAAAATCCGCGTAAAGTAGCAGCTTGCGTCAATCACGGCTAAACGGTTTTGGAAGAAATTTGATACACACATAGACCATGACCATGACATGATATTTCGCAAAATATACCTCTACATAGAGAGATTGTGGTGAGATCATCAAATTAGACAAAATTACGGGAGAAAACATCTAATACCTACTTTCTTTCTGTCTGGCGTTATGTCGTCTGACCATAAACCCGCAACGGGAACCAAGGTTCGCCATTGCCTCGTCCATTAATCAACAGAGTCTACGTGCAGGTGAGGTTGGCTTTGAGCCTAAGATGTTAGTGGCCTCCTTCGATACTAAGTACTCCTACTACATTTTAAGGTGGAGGATCATCACTAGCCCGCGTAACTTATTTTTTTCTCATATTAGTCATTTTGGACATTCATTGACTCTAGAAGCAATATTTATAGTTTTCATTGTTATTATTCCGTATATCCATGGTGATTATTTCCGCAAAATAATTTTTATCCATATTTAATCAAAAGAGCGAGCTGCAATTTTAAAAAAACAAAATCAAATTGAATTCCGCGGGCTAGTCGTGATCTTTCGCCTTAAAACGCAAAAGAAAAAAAAAGCCTATAAAAAATTGGCATACGCATTGAAAAATATCTGTGTCATTTGAAGATATCAATTTTTCGGGAGAGCTCATCAAAAGGTAATCATTAGGTGGGTAACAGAGGTCACCGAGCCCTAGGGGAAACTTCGCAATCGAACGCGCAATTACTTACATTCATAAAAATCCTTGAATATAACGAATCTCTATTTACATTGATTTTAGGACTATTCGAGTTACCTATAGGAGCCTATAGGTATGCAGTATCTAATTGATATTTGGTTCATATTATAAGTACTCTAAGTATAAATTATGCACTACATTAATTAATGTTATAGAATTCTAAAACATAATTTAATTAAGTTGATTACATACATACATACGCACTCACGCCTGTAATCCCCGAAGGGGTAGGCAGAGGTGTAACCAGTACACCCACATTTCGCCGAGGGTATTTCCGTCCTTTATGTGATAGGGGGCGAGCCTATCGGCATACCGGGCACATATTCCAGACTCCGGGCTGATACTGAGCATTTCGTAATAGAAAAACCCAATACCACTTTACCCGACCCGGGGATCGAACCTGAGACCTCAGCGTTGACCTCAATCGTAACGCGTACGCATTACAACTGCGCAGTCAGGCAGTAAGTAGATTATATTTTAGATTTCTTTATTTAAACGTTTTTCATACAACCGAATGACCAGACGATCAAGTGTTTCATCTGATGGAAAGCGATACGACTGAACGATGAACAGTTGCAACACGACCCAGAAGGCCAATTCTCGTATTTAACTGACACTGCGAATGAATTTTAACCGAACTGAGATTAGATTTTACTTGACTAAAAAATAGTATTCTGCTCCTCTTTAAGTTCAGTCCGGTGTCAATATAATCTCATCTCGATGTCATTGCAATCTCAATTCAGTCACAATGTTGACGTTTATATAGGAGCATGCGTCATTTAAAAATGTTAGCAAAATACCATCAATGGCTTCAGTCAACTTCTACTTCTATTCTATTCTACCATCTCATTACGATCTATGTTGACGTTGATTATTGGTTTAAGAGAATACCATTTGCAACTTTCTTGACACTGAGACTAAATCAGAATAATATTTGAACATTTTAAATTACAAGAATTGGCCTCCAGAACTTTGAATTACAAAGCACTGCGTGGCACTGCACTGCGTTCGCCATGCTGAGACGCTAATTCTCATAATGTCCAGTAATTATTAAACTGGCTACAATGTCCTTACTTTATTAAAATATTCTTTAAACTTGTAGTTGCACTGCCTGGATTCAAAAACGTTTAGTCCTACAAATAATAACCAAATAAATAAATCGAATCGAAAAAAAAAACTCCAATAATCGTAGACTACACCGAAACATTGTTTAAAAATTTAAACTCTTCGGTTTGCAATCCATTTAACAATGGGAAAATATATTAAAAACCCGACTGAAGGTGATGTAGGGTCCTCGAGTGTTGGAAGTTATTGCCACTTCAATGTTTATTTACTCCGGTGTCTGTCTGTACGGAAAACTTCATTTATTATAGGAGAATCTGTTATCTTTATTGGTAACTGAAGCAATTTATTGCAACGTTTTGATTGCGGTATTTGTAAGTGTAAGACCTCGTATACACTAGGTGGTTAACCGCCTTTTTATAACCTCCTTTAACATATTCAACAACAATAAAACGCACGGCGCCCTCTATGGTAGTTATTTTTATTGTCAAACTACCTTTTGATCGCAGATCCACCAGCGCGAACTGTCTTTTCCGGGATAAAAAGTAGCATATGTCCTAATCCAGGCCATGATCTATCTATGTGCCAAATTTTATCTAAAATAATTTAGTTTTTAAGACATGATTGACTAAAAAACATCCAAAGTCACATACATTAAAAGTTTCACATATTAATAGTATAACTGTGTTGCAACCACGCTACATACACGCTACGCGGTTGCAAATTCGCTACTACTGTGCTACGCGATTCATTAAAAGTTAACCTCGGGGACATCCGCTGGCTCTACGCATGTTTTTGTGCTTTGCTTTTATAAGAGTTATTTTGTTGGAAAAATATTGTTTTACATACATACACACTCACGCCTATGTCCCATGGGGGTAGGCAGAGACTATTGAGTACCACAAGCTACGATCCTGACACACCTCTTTCGCCTCTTCCACATTCATATTTTTTCTCATACATTTTCGTCGGTTGAGGGTACTCGTGACGTGCCCTTTTCGGAGAATATCATTAATTTGATCCGAATATGTTCAAATGAATATATATATATATATATATATATATATATATATATATATATATATATATATATATATATATATATATATTCATTGTTTTATGCGTATGCTATACATAAATAATGGTACAAATTTATGACTTATGCCCACTAGCACGATGATTCTAAATCGGGTTTAACCCATTAAACTGTTTAAGAAACGTCAAATACAAATTTGACATAAGTAAATAAGTTTAGTGGTTAAACTCGATTTAGGATCGTCGTACAAGTGGGGCTCATACTACTTATTATATTTACATTTTGGAAAAAACATTGCTTGAGTTACTTGCACTCATCTTCTTCCTCCATTAACATTGCTCCATGCGTCGAGATTCGGTATCAGGCTAAGTATTTTTATTACAAAACCTGGATGAAACTAGTACGGCACCCGAAAATATTTTTTTTCTCTGTCATAAAATTTTTGAACTGCACTTATCTCCTAATTTAGTAATAGTCTTTTCCATCCTAAATAAAAATACATACATTTTCACTCACGCCTGTAATCCCCGAAGGGGTAGGCAGAGGTGTAACCAGTACACCCACATTTCGCCGAGCGTATCTCCGTCCCGTGATGTGATAGAGGGCGAGCCTATCGCCATATCGGGCACAATTCCAGACTCCAGGTTGATACTAAGCATTTCATGATAGAAAAACCCAATGTCACTTTACCCGACCCGGGGATCGAACCCGAGACCTCAGCGTCAGCCACAGTCGTAACGCGTACGCATTACAACTGCGCCACCGAGGCAGTCCTACATAAAAATGTTTCTATAATTACTTACCCAATGCTCTAGGTGTGCTGCTAGCTGAACAGTACCCATCATCACGGACGCTCCGCCCTCCAGGAGTACCACTAGTCCCGCGGCTCAGTAACGCTGGACTGGCACGCTGTTCTTCGTACGATGGGGCAGTGTGAGTGACCACACCAGCGCCGCTGAGGCTTGCCTGAGAGAAATAAATGAAACAGTCATTAGTATAATGTTCTTTAATGTATTTGTATTTAATCTATATACATACATACATATCATACAACTGGTGGCGCAGTTGTAATGCGTACGCGTTACGATTGAGGCTAACGCTGAGGTCTCGGGTTCGATCCCCGGGTCGGGTAAAGTGGTATTGGATTTTTAGTATCAGCCCGGAGTCTAAAATTGTGGCCGATATGGCGATAGGTTCGCCCTCTATGACATCATGGGACGGAAAAAAGCTCGGCGAAATGTGGGTGTACTAGTTACTCTTCTGCCCACCCCTTCGGGGCGTATTTGATTTCTGCTCTGTCCAAACCTTTACAATAAACTAGCTTTGTTATCCTGAAATGTGGAAAAGGGATTATGGGAGATCACCAGCTGTATATATATGACTTGATGCAACACCATCAAGAAACATAGATATTGGTCCTCACAATATTGGACAAATCACCAATAAATAATATAATTCCTAAGTAGAGTTAGGCTAAGACACGTTGGTCGTAAAACCTGAAGCTTTGCGGCATGGAGGAAGTTCTTCATCCACCTGCCCTTACCCTACTCACAGTGGGGTTGGCGCAACATGCTTTTAACACATGTTATAGAAAGATTAGGCTTCTATTTTTTACGACTGACCGCCTGCCTGATATTAACCCGTGGGGAGAAAACACCCAGACCTGAAACATATATTCGAATATTCGCGGGAATCGAATACACGGTCTCTCGCCTGACGACCGGCTACCCGCCCACTGCGCTACAAAGGCTGTCGAACATGCAGGAAGTTAATGAAAGAATTTATCTTGAGGAATTAGATGTTCCTTGAACAGTATTACAGTATAATACACAATCAATTTAGTAACACATTAAGTTAGTGGCCTATATTATTCTTGTACTAAGGAAGGGCCGAATGATAAGTGATGCAATAACTCCGGAACCATCTAGGGTCCCATGGGTGATTAAGATAATATTGTGTCAAGTCGACAATATAAGTGACAAAGCTATAAGTTGGTACGACGTCATCAGTGCAATATTACTTGAATTCCATTGTTTCTTTTATCAAACATTACACGCCTGTTTTCCTTAGTGGTAGGCAGAGACGACGGATTAAAAATGTTTCTGATCGATTTTCTGAGTGATAGGTTATAGTTTTCAAATCAGACTATTGAATCTGCACGCTGCCCCACCATAGTAATGCGATTGCCGTATGACCAACAGATTTTTAGGGTCTTAGATTATTATAAACGTTATTTAGTCACTGATTAGTTAAACACTGTTTGTCTCTTTCTAGCAACTTTATAAATGGCGTTGACAGAGAAAGACAAAAAGTGTTTAACTAATCAATGCTTGAACATCCTTTATAAGTCAGGCCATTAGTTTTTATTATACACAGCTCCGCTCTACTACGTTGCACCAGCAGAGCGAATCCAGCATTCCGATTTGAAAGCACCATAAAAGTACCTACATACATGTAAAAATATATAGCATAGACCGGAAAACAAGCAAGTGGGTCACCTGATAGTAAGTGATCTCCACCACCCATGTACACTCACATTACTAAATCTTGGGCGCGTTGCCGAGCTTAAAGGAAAATAATAATTAAGGGATCGGGAAGGGGAAGGGGATTACACACCGTACAAAACGCAGCAGCAAGCCGCTACTTTACGTCGGTTTTCTGTAAGACAGTGATAACAACACGGTTGAGCCGTCACAAAACTGTCTGCAGCGTGGCTCTATCACTCTACAAAACTTTTATACACCACTGTTACTTTTTTAATACTCTGTTAAAAATAGGATTGCAATTTCAAGGTAAATTAAAATGTTTTGGCTGACCACTCCACTTACCGCGATACCGGTAACAGGGTGACACTTAACCACATGGCTGTCAAAACAACTGTCTCACACACGCCTGTCCAATTATGTCTCATATACAGATTCCCCTCGAATAATATTTGTGCCTAATGTACAGTACTTATATGTTACGTACATATAAGTTACAACGCAAGATTTCAATATATTAGAAGCAGAGGACGAGAATAGAATGTCTTATCAAAAATATCACTCGTCCACTTTAACACATATAATAATAATAATACTAGCCCTGTACTACACACGTCCCTACACTGCTGGGCACGACCCTCCTCTACTGAATGAGAGGTTTTTTTTTTTGTTTTTTTTGGTATGGACGCTTGCTGATAGCCTGACGAGAGTCGGCTTTAGTCAGCGACACCGGACTTTCGGGCGAATGCTTTAGGCACTCCAACCCTAAACATGAGAGGGGTTAGGCCCTTAGCCTTATAGGTATCGAATAATCCCATCCTGTTTATCGAAACCAAGACCTCATGTTCACAGCTCATTTACGCTATAACCACTACGCATATGAGGCTAGTAGCGGGTTCACACGGTTTCTAACTGATCAACTGCTAAATCTCATACGATAGGAACCGTCTGAAATAACTTTCAATTGAGTTGATCAACAAATAAAAAAAGTAAAAAAATATTTTTCTTCAAAAAAGGATTTTTGAAGTCGGTCAAAACCTACAGATTTTATTGATTCAAGTAATTTAATTAACATAAATCGAACCATGTGAATCCGCTTTAAATAAGAACATTCAATAAATAGAGATTGATAATGTTACAAACCATAGTGGGGACTTTGTCATATTCTTTGTCATAGCTGGTAGGACGGGGTCTCGGAGTCGGCAGAGCGCTCGTCAAGTCTGGCTTATGAATCGTCGCGTCACAACTTTCCTGGTCCTGAAAAAAAGTATACTTCATTAATATTTTTTATGTAGGTAACTAAACAGGGTGCTGATGGGGCTGCGGTGATTCTGTAGTGCATCAGGGATGTTTGCTGAACATCGCGTAGACTGCTGGTACGCTACGATGCGTAAAAGATGTGCATCCCTGGTGCGCAGAGTACGTGGCAGCGCCAACAGCATCCTTAGCATGATCGCCAGTCGGCTGGATTGTAGTTGCTGTACTGCTGCGCCATTTCTCATGGAATGACGCAGTAGTGAGTAATGAATTTGTTTATGTTTTTATTGTGAGAAGTTTATACATATTATTAACACTAGTCTGTAAGAACATTGTTACCTACTAACAAAATGGACACCTTGGTCTGAAATAAAGTCTTTATTATTAAACAGGTTGCACGTCAAATGGTAAAAGGTGGTATTCCGATCTTCGCGTCAACAACGTGATGCGGGGCTACGTTAGTATTTACCTTCGAATAGTGTCCGATAGATTTACATACTGCACACACGCGGCGTCAGTTACGAAGTGTCACTAACGCCGGTGACACGAGAATCGGAATATTACATTAAAAATCCTACTTTTACAACGTGTTACAGAAAAGTGTGGTCAAATTTAATGTATAGTGTACGTACGATAAGTATTTCACCAACCCATTGTATCACATCAGATAGCTTTGCTAGGATATAAATAAAGCATTTTCTTTATTATCGGATTATTAGTAATATGCCAATATTCGACTTGCAACTTTGGACAATACTAAATTAAAACAGATGAGCTTTTGTCTCACTCCAGTATTGTTATTCGCGCTCACCCAGGATGTATTTAGGATGATTTTAGGATGTCGATGTTGTAAAGGTATAGCGTCAATCAAACACCAAGACGGAGCCAAGACTGATTTATTTTATATATGCACCTACCTACATAATATTTATAATTCTTACATTACAATTACCTACAATCCCTTTCTTAAATAAAAAAGAAAAGAAAAGTGAGTGCCAGATTTTCTAACAAATTATTATGATATTTAACTATCTACTCACCTCTATTTTTCCTTAATTTTTTTTTTTTTTTTTTTATATATAGCAACATTACTACATTACATTTTATTATCATTATAATTATTATTATTTATTACCTTTAAACTGTTATTTTATCTTACAACAATCCAATTCATTATAATAATTCAATGGTAAGTATAGATATAGCAATAGTACATGTCCAAAATACGAATATAAAATTAAATTAATGATAATATATATTTTCCAATTGTATTAAACATTCCAAAACAATTTTAATATCTATTAATTTAACTAAATCCAAATTTATATTAATATAGTACAAAATTATATGTTACATTTAAAGTAAATTTTAACCATTCTCTATTACATTAAATTACACAATTATTTTACCAGAGATGCATTCCTATTTAAGATCATATTACATTATTATAAATTACAATAAACAAATAATATATCGATAATTAATAATAGGCAATAATAAACCGAAGAGTATTTTAATATACAGTTGTTGTTACCAAAATAACATGCAATGATTATTTCTTACTGATTTGGCTGGTGCAGTGATGCAGGGTAGCCCCACCGATCAGGTGGTTTCACTATCCTGCCGGAATGAGTGCGATAAAAATTATTATTTGATTCAGCAAGTGTACGATCAGCTGGCTGTAAACGGCTGCTGGAGCTGAGGGGAACAGTTGACGTCGGTATCGCGGTACTACCACCTATTTCTATATCGTCGTATAATATGGGTTTGGATAATTCACCGCTCCAGTGGGAATCGATAATTAAATGTTTTCTGTTACGACGTATTATGTTGCCATTATTAATTTTAATCAAGTAAGATCGCGGTCCTACACTACGATGAATCGTTGCCGAAATCCACTTATTGTAAAACCAAACTTTAACCCTTTGTCCTACGCTCAATGGGCTTAAAAGCCTAGAACCCCTATCATAATACATTTTTTGAATGTTCTGTCGATTAGTTAGTTTGCGCCTTGTGCCATGTATTATTTTAGGCAAGAGTAATTGCGGTCCACACGGCAGAATACTTCGTAGCTTCCTATTATATAATAGTTCGGCAGGAGAAGGTATATCTTTACTTATGGGAGTATTTAAATATTCCAAAAGAGCTAGATTAAAATCACTTTGGCTGTATATGGTTTTTCTCATTATGTTTTTGATTGTTTGTATCGCTCGTTCTACTTGACCATTGGACTGAGGGTACCGGGGTGATGACGTCACATGTTTAAAATTCCAGTCCTGTGAAAAATTATAAAAAAAATTTGATGAAAATTCTGGACCATTATCCGACATGACAATTTCAGGAATTCCTAATCTACTAAATATCAATTTTAGTTTATTTACTATATTTTCTGAAGAAAGTGAATTCAACTGGGAAATTTCTACATATTTACTAAAATAATCTACTACTATAATGTATATTTTTGGTCCCAAATGAAAAATATCAGTTCCTATTTTGCACCATGGACGTCTAGGTACTTCATGTGGTATTAAAGGTTCCTTAATATTCTGTTTTTTATACGTTAAGCAAGCCTGACAACGGGATAAATAGTCTTGTAATTCTGAATTCATAGTTGGCCAAAACATTATTTCTCGAGCCCTCAACTTGCATTTCTCAAGTCCTAAATGACTTGTATGAATCCTTTGCAACATATTACGTCGCATACATTTCGGAATAACTACCCGAGAACCTTTCCAAACAATCCCAAAGTCTACTGTTAATTCATCTCTGCTGTCCCAATAACACCTCAACACGTTAGATACCTTACATTTTTCACTCGGCCATCCTTGTTTTATTATCTTAATTAGTTCTTGTAATTCAATGTCCTCTTTAGTACACTTTTGTATTTTTAAAAAATGTGTGTCGGTCAACGGATTGCTCGCGGATAATGCACACACTTGCGCTTGCGCTTCGAAGTGATCACGCGAGGGGAGCGTGTCGCTCGCCGCCGCCGGTGCAACTGCACGGGATAGTGTATCGGCAATGAATAGATATTTGCCAGGTTTATATACTAGTTTGAATGTATATGGTTGCAAACGTAATAGCATTCTTTGTAACCGTGCCGGCGCACTTGAAAGGGGTTTGTTTATTATGCTGACTAACGGTTTGTGATCCGTTTCTATGACAACGTCTGTGCGACCGTATATGTATGTGTAAAATTTCTCACAAGCGAATACGCAAGCGTACAATTCTTTTTCGATTTGAGCGTAAGATTTTTCTGTTTTGTTTAAGGATTTGGATGCGTAACATACTGGTAAATTATCTTGTAATAAGCAAGCCCCTAAGCCATTTTTGCTTGCGTCTACCGATATGACAACAGGTTTTTCTAAAGTATAATACTGTAGCACCGGTGGACTAATTAAACACTTTTTTAAGTTATTAAAACATTGTTCGTGTTCGACATTCCAATGCCAAGCTATATCTTTTTTTAATAATTCGCGTAAAATATGTGTTTTTTCTGAAAAGTTTTGAACAAAACTACTTACATACGTAACAAGACCTAAAAATCTTTCTACGTCTTTTATGTTACTTGGCCTCGGCATGTTTTTTATCGCATTTACATGGGAAATATCAGGATGTATGCCATTTCTTGTTATTTTATGACCCAAATATTTTATTTCTGTCAATCCGATTTTGCATTTTTCTTTATTTAATTTAATGTTTATATCTTGGCATCGTTTGAGTACTGCTCGAAGTCGCTGATCATGAATTTCTTTTGTTGGACCATAAATTAATATATCGTCAACAAAAAGACTAACCCCATCTATATCATCAAAATGGCTGTATAAACGCTTATGAAAAACTTCTGAAGCGGATGATATTCCATATGGCATTCGCAAAAATTTAAATCTACCGAATACCGTACTAAAAGTACAGAGGTCTGTACTACTTTCATGTAATTTTAGTTGCCAAAACCCTTGCTTAGCATCTAAAGTGCTAAAATATTTTGCACCAGACAAACATACTGCAATTTCTTCAAAAGTTGGTAATTTAAAGTGCTCACGCTTAATGGCTTTATTTAAATCACGAGGATCTAGGCAAATACGTAAATCACCATTTGCCTTCTTTACAACCGTCATGCTGTTAACCCAATCTGTCGGACCCTCAACTTTAGTTATAATACCTTCACTTTGCAGTTGTAATAACTTATTTTTAATTTGTTCCTTTAAAGCTACAGGTAGCTTTCTAGGCGCATAAACTACCGGTTGAGCATCTTCTCTCAGCCGTATTTTATATTCACCAGGCAAACAACCCATGCCTTCAAAAACACTAGGACATTCATTTAATATTTTCTTACTGTCTGAATGTGTCCCTACCGTCATAATTCTTTTTATTAATTTCAATTCCTCGCATGATTTTTTACCTAATATCGGGGGTGAATTAACATTTACAACAATAAATTGCAATAAATAGGTGTTGTTTTTGTATACCGCCTTTAAATAACATTTGCCTAAAACAATAATGGAACAACCAGAATAACCCTGCAATTTAATAGAAGTATTCGTTAGCTCATGTTCTCGCACTTGAATTTTTTTAAGATATCTACTAGGCAACACATTCACATCAGCTCCAGTATCCAGCTTAAAACTTACAGTATTATTATTAATTTCTAAATCAACCAACCAATCACTGCTTGGTTCGCTATTAATAGGGGATATTACCTGATCGGTGGAGCCATCCTCCAGCACTTCATAGACTCTGCCCACCCTACACATCCTGGCGTAATGATTCATTTTGTGACACTTGTTGCACTGTTGTCCGTAGGCAAAACACTCATTACGTTTGTGTAGCCGACCACAATTTCTACAAATGTTTCCATTAGCTTGGGTTTCGATATTTCGCGATCGGCTCACTGGTACTTGCATGTTGTTCATACGACGCCGTGAGATCGGCGTACGCATCGACGGACGGGTGTCTTGATACGGTGATCGCGGCCGCCATGCTGGCTGTGGGCGCACAGAGCGCTCATACTTACCCTCCCGATTAATAGCAAATACTTGTGAACTGCTTGGGTTATTACTTTCATTGCTATTCTGATGCGAAATTTGGTGAACTTGATGGTCACTATTCTCTTGCTTGATATTCTGTGCATGAATACGCGACATTTCAGCCAATCTACAGATATCTAGAGCCTTTGGTAGTGTGATATCTGGTTCTCTTAATAATCGTTCCGCCAAAGCCACATCTCTGACGCCACAAATTAAACGGCTACATACAAGGTCATCGCGGAGATCCTTGAACTCACAATTGGCTGCTATTTTGTTCAATTCAAAAACGTATTGTTCCGTTGACTCCAACTCATGCTGTTCGCGTTTAAAAAATTTATGACGTTCTACCGCCAAATTCTTTTTTGGGATGAAAAATTTGTCGAACCTTTCTAATAACTCCTTGACCGTGTTATATTCCTCTTTAAATTGATCGTAAACTTCGCGACACTGATCACCAATTACATGTAGTAATATATTAACTTGTACTTTGTTGTCCTTTTTCTTCAACTCACATGCTTCATAATAAATGTTAAAAGATTTCTTCCATTTGTCCCAATCTCTGCTTAAATTGCCAGACGTGATATTTGTCAAATTATTTTCGAACTTGAAGGATTCAGGCGGTTGTAGTACTGATTCCATCGTTCAATTCCAAAACCGACTGCGCCATGTAAAGGTATAGCGTCAATCAAACACCAAGACGGAGCCAAGACTGATTTATTTTATATATGCACCTACCTACATAATATTTATAATTCTTACATTACAATTACCTACAGATGTCAGGTGTATTCAACGACCCTTAAATTTGACCACACCTTTCCGTAACACATTGTATAATATTTAACCTACTACTATTAAAAATATGAAAGTTTGGATATTTGTGAATTTTGATGTTTGTTTGAATCACGCCTTAAGGCTGAACGTTTTTGGGTGAAATGTACACATACAGATAAACCATGACCTGGATTAGACATAGACTACATTTTATCCCAGACAAGTCAATCCACGCGGGCGGAGCCGTGAGAAAAAGTTTGTTATTTAATAAATACAAGATGTATAGGAGTTACAAGAGCCAATAGAGTATTCTGAAAGGAAAAACAGTCAATAGTCGAATCATTGGAATACAATTTCCGGCTCGTTGGGAGTTCCAATATGTTATAGAACAAACTGGTATACTGTAAATCTACGTTGCCGGAATACTTTACTTTCACTTGATGTGTGATGGCGAGTGTTATTGAAAGATTTTTAAGGGTTTAAGAGGTTCTAAAGTGGTAGAGCCACGCTGTACTCAGTCTTGTCTACAGCATGAATGGGCCGGCTCGAACGGGTTGTTACCACTCTCACAGAAAACCGACGTAAAATAGCGGTTTGCTGCTACGTTACGTACGTTGAGTGAGATATCCGGAGGCCCAAATCCGCCATTCCTTCCTAATCCCTTAATTATCCCTTTCCTTTAATATTGGCAAAACGTCCATGACTTTTCTGGTACTGTGGGCATCATACCACCCGGTAGAGATCACTTACCATCAGATGACGTACCTGCTAGTTTGCCGGTCTATGCTATAAAAAACAATTTATGAGGTGAATAAATGTATGTATAATAAAAAAAGAAGAAAAATAGAGAAGAATACGCAAACCTGATAGTCAATGCAAATGGTGGAGATGCATCACACGTAGAAGATGAGGTAGTTTTCATTCATTATTTACCAACTTTTATATAGGTGTCTCTTTGCTTATTCTGTCTGACACTATCGCACAAGTGCAAGTAACGAAGCTTTTTTTAGATATTTTCCTTCATTGAAACTGTTATGATAATTTTCTGACACATATTCCTCAATCTATATGCCTCACAATATTAAAGTGTTAGTGCTGGATGCTAGTCAATCACAGATCCCTACAAATATTTACTGGTAAAGATAATGCAATTCCTTTGTTTTGTAACTCATTCAACTCTCAGCGCTATGCATGCGTGTATATTTGTATAGACAATCATGGGTGCGGCCACTGTGGGGTATGGTGGGGCCCTTGCCACCTTGAATACTATTGTGACGGTTGTACAGCCTTCTCTGGGAGAAAAAATAGACTACGTCCTAATCCATGGTATACATGTGTGCCAAATTTCATACAAAACCGTTCAGGTGTTAAAACGTGATTGACTTACAAACACACAAATTCACAAACTCACAAACATCCAAACATTCACATTTGTAATAGTAATAGGAACTAAGATAGTAGGATTAATTGTAAGTACAACATACCAAGCCACCACGTGGCGACGATCCTCGCCGTGAACCGCTGCTGGAAGACCTGTTGCTGGCCTCTGCGGACAAGTAAACATCCATTAACTACGTACTTACTGCCAATAACAATTCCTTCTCTTCCATCTGCCCTTATCCCACTCGCAGTGGGGTCGGTGCAACATGCTTTTTTAACACATACTATGTTACAGAAAGATTTGGCTTGTAGTTTTTACGACCAGCCGCCTGCTTATCAACCCCTCTGAGGAGAAACCTCTGAGAGAAATACAGGTAATAAATATTTGTGGATCACACAACCATTTTCTATCGATGCGGGAATAATGTGTGCAAGCACTGTTGTTTTTGGTTTGAAGGACATTGATTTGGGCCTCCGGATATCTTACTCACCGTACGAAACGCAGCAGTAAGCCGCTACTTTACGTCGGTTTTCTGCGAGACAGTGATCAACCTGATCGAGCAGCCACATTTATGCTGTAGACAAAGCGTGGCTTTACCTTTATAGATTTATCCCAAAAGCATGGCTGGAAAGACTTCCCTTATTCATGCGGGGCCACGATCAAAATCTAGGTAGTTAAAAGAAACAAAATCAGCCCCGATATAGGTTTTGCGGTTGAATATCAGTTGGGAACAATTATCGTGAACTCCCGAACAGGTATCAATCACGATACCACTCGAGTTGACTTCAAAATTGCACTACAGTACGCAACTGAAAATCAAAACATTCGATCATTGCTAGACTACCTATTATTTTGAGGATTCGGAATCTGTTTTTACATAGTCATTTACCGTCATTTTTATCAATGCTGCCAACATTCTCATTAAAAAATATGAAAGACTGGGTCAACGGACAAGCATCCAGAGCCATAACATAAGTAAGCTCAGCCTTTGTACCTGAAGGGTAGCCAGATACGCAACCAGTGGAACTACGATTCGCGGAGCTTATTTCCGTCACATGATAGGTGGCAAGACTATATGTCTTAACGGGCACAAATTGAAGTCCCGAGTAACTACTCTCTGATTTTCGGAACACAAAAAAAACAACACCCAGAGCTTTGTATTACAAAGCACTACTTTGCTCTGGATTGCGCTCGTCATCCTGAAACATAAGAAGTCTCATAATGCCCAGTGATTTCACTGGCTGCAATATCCTTCAAACCGAAACACAGTAGTGCAAAGCGGTGACACCAACCCAGACAGCCTCTCGCATACGATTGATCTACCACCTAGTAGCAGCAATTTTTGAACCGTTTATTCAAAATTCTACATTTCATCACGATTTCCCCGAAACGTTAATTAATATTTAAACCAACTCATTTATTCAACCGCTTCAGAACGAATAAAATGCGATGGAAAGTTAATTGTGAACTTGACTTGAAATAAGTGGCAATACAAAGCGATTCATGTGGACATTTCCTGATGGTTTTGGCGATTTTTCCGGCCATATCTAAATCTTCTGGTTACATTGACGGACAGATTGACCGTCATTTGTAGTGACTTTTATATAACTCTTCTCTTCAAACTGCCCCTATCCCACTCGCAGTGGGGTCGGCGCGACATGCTTTTTAATACACGTTACAGAAAGATTTGTCTTCTACTTTTACGACCGGCCACCTGCCTGACGGCCTAAAGCCCTTTGGGGAAGAAAACAACCAGACCCGGAAAAAATATTTGTGAATCAAAAAAACTGTGAGTAGCTAACTGTGAAACCAGAGGTCGCTTGTGTTGTTGTGTTTGTGTGATCTACTAATATTTGTTTCGGGTCTGGGTGTTGTAGGACCGTAAGTCTTTTGTAGTTCCTGATACCCACGATCCATGTTAACCTAGTGTGGTATTGGGACTATGTGAGACTGTTGGGTGAATTTATTTATATATTCATACGCACTCACGCCTGTAATCCCCGAAGGGGTAGGCAGAGGTGTAACTAGTACACCCACATTTCGCCGAGCGTATCTCCGTCACACGATATGATAGGGGGCGAGCCTATCGTCATACCGGGCACAAATTCCAGACTCCGGGCTGATACTGAGCATTTCTTAATAGATAAACCCAATACCACTTTACCCGACCCGGGGATCGAACCCGAGACCTCGGCGTTGGACTCAATCGTAACGAGTACGCATTACAACTGCGCCACCGAGGCAGTCAACTTATTTATTTATTTATTTATTTCTTAGTTATACATGTTTCTTGCTTACGAATGACATGACAGATGAAAAGGATCACACTACAACTACAGAATACTCGAGTTTACAATGTGACATGATTTTTTTCCTTTAGACGTAGTTTATAAAAATCATTACCACGACTAGTGTCCCTGAGCTCGCCGGCGCCCACGCTGTTGCCCAACACTGGCATTCCCGCCATACCGGCCGCTACGCTCGTCGCTCGTTCATTGCGCCACACCTGAACAAAAGAAACGGAGTCATTTTCACACTTTGGACGATTAATTAAATATTAATGTAAATGAAGTATGAATTTGATGAGAATAAAATATTGAAGTTAATATAATCTACGACTACGGTTCCAAATTCAAATATACCAAGGGAGTATCTAGGGGTTAGGTATTGCTAAGTGTAACATTGCACCAATATATTTGTAGGTACTTTTCATCAACTGAATAGTGAAACGAGCAAGTCGGCGCCTGATGGTAAGCGCCACATCTGCCTATACACAGAATGTTTATTTTCAACTACTGCATGGCACTGCACATATCACTGCCTTGGATGTCCCTTTCGCCATAGTCTTGGCAAAAATGTGGCACATAAATATATCTTATGAAGAACTTCTCAATTATACAAGTTTCCTCACGATGTTTCACCGTTAAAGCAAGCGATAATTGACAACTAATACAAATGTAACTTAGAAAAGTCAGAGTAGCATGCTCTTGGGGCTGGTTTCAAACCTGCGACTTTCATCTCGACAGTGCGTAGGTACTACTCCCCGCTGAGCACCGACTTTAAAGAGACCTATAGAAATTGTTATTCATTTCAGTGTTTTTATTTTGAAGTCGGTTTCTAAGTTTTGTTATTTGTTGATCAATTCGATTGAAAGTCTTTTCAGATGGTTCAATTCGCATGCGATTTAGTAGTTGACTAACCAAGATCGTAGTGTGTGAACCCATTGTAGTAGTATGTGATTTATATATGAATTAATAAAATTTTATTAAAATATAAAAATCGCAGTAAAACATTTTTTACACGAATTAATACAAATTCTGCTTCGACAGAAAGTTCCATAATGAAACTATATTCTTCTTCTTCCACTTGCCCATATCCCACTTGCAGTGGGCTGCAACATGCTTTGTAGCACAATATGTTTCATATTCATTTAACTTCTAGTTCTTACGACCGGCCGCCTCATAAAGCTATACATATTGTATTCTATATAACACCAATTAGATTAACAGCTGTCTTCGAATTTTCTTGGAACCCAACGCCATCTTTACGCTTTATGCCATTAATATAAATATCGCATTATTCGACTTAAATTTTCATGCATTTATGAGGGCGGAAATGACACTGTCTCGTCGGCGCATTATATTCAAGAGTTTCGCTACGAGACATCTTGAAATAAGTTTGTGAGGAAGTCGTGTTGTGGACGTTGGAAAAACTTATAAATACTTGAATCGTTGGATCTTGTGTGCGTGATTATACTGGCGATAATGTTTATAGAATACATTTATTGGATATTTTATATTCATATTTATTAGCTTGAATGACCAGACGAACAGGTCGCTCGCCTGATGGTAAGCGCCACGCCTGCTCATAAACAGAAGCAACGCCACACAGAACTTTAAATAATAAAGCACTGCATGACACTGAACTGCGCTCGTCACCCCGAGACATAAGGTGTTAAGTCTCACAATGCCCAGTAATTTCACTGGCTTCAATGTCCTTCAAACCGGAACAGTGTGTAAGCACTGTTGTTTGGCGGCAGAAATAGAAATGGATGACTTTATATAGTCGGATTAAGGATTGCTTATTCGTTTAATATTTCACAATCATTAGTAAGAAAATCTATCGATAGGCAGAATATTGGGAACGGCCATTAGACGTATAATCCTATCTAAAGTAATAGGGTATCTTCTTCTTGGTCATATTCTTCATTACTGAAGGTCATGTCCTTGAAAGGCCTTCGTTGACCGTTGTATTAGCTGTTTCCACTTTGTCCGGTTCTCAGATTCCTTCAGGGCGGTTGTCACAGGGTGACCAGTGAAATTGTCGCGAGTCTAAGACTTATATGGAGTAGTAATAGGGTATACATACAATAAAATCACAATTAATAATAAAGCATTTTTTAATACTGAGTAATTTCTTAAATAAATTAAATGTATCCATTAGTTTGAATACGTCCAAGGTTATTGAGTAATTTGTCAGTTTTGGTACATTTTGACCATGAAAGCCTAATGTCGTGCGACCTGAGCAATCAAATTTGTGACAATTTGCGTGGAAACGTGACGAAATGTAATTAACTAAGGTTTGTCGTCACATAAGTTGAGATTACGATGAATATTGTTTTTTCAACCGTCTCCAAAAAGGAGAAGGTTTTCGATTCGGTTGTATTTTTAACCGATGACAATGAATACATACAATTGAATGAAGTAGGGCAATATTTATATGACCATCACGTTTAATTTGGACATTACTTGTGTCATGATTAATACAAATAATTATAAAAAAGTACTGAAAACTTTTTAATAATACATACATATACATACGCACTCACGCCTGTAATCCCCCAAGGGGTAGGCAGAGGTGTAACGAGTACACATTTCGCCGAGCGTATCTCCGTCCCTTATGTGATAGGGGGCGAGCCTATCTCCATACCGCGCACAAATTCCAGACTCCGGGCTGATACTGAGCATTTCGTAATAGAAAAACCCAATCCCGACCCGGGGATCGAACCCGAGACGTCAGCGTTGGCCTCAATCGTAACGCGTATGCATTACACCTGCGCCACCGAGGCAGTCTTTTTAATAATGTAATCAATTTTACAATAATTTATTTATGATGATTTTATTTAATCATGGTTTAAAATTATACATAATGTGTTAAACGTAGGTACAACTATTAGGATTTTTAAAGAATCCAATCCAGATTTATCTCCACAAAAACATAGAATAGATTTAAAATGTCCGGACTCGAGTATGAAGTTAATAAACTTCACACAAGCAATATGAATCTGTGCCGTTGATTATAAAACTAATTTCCCTCGTTCGCAATAAAACTAACGCATGACATCGCATTTGAATAAATGACGGGCTTTGTAGAATAAAATATTGTTTAGAAATATTAATATTGTGTCGTTCATCTAATCGTATTTAATATACTGGCTGTAAGGGTAATGCTTTTGATGTCCCATGATATGATAGGGGCCGAGCCTATCACCATACTAGACACAATTCCAGATTCCTGGCTGGGACTAAGCATTAATTACCATTAATATTTTTGTGTAAATTCATTACATACATTGAATGACAATATCACAAGGGTAATTTTTGAGATACGCGGTATTATTAGCTAAGCAACGATATCTCAAGTCAGATAAAAGTCATGTTAGAGTTCGTAGACAAAATTCTTGAGTGGTAGAGTCACGCTGCTTGAGTTGTAGAGCCATGCTATAGAAACTTTTGTCTACAGCATGGTTGTTACCACTGTCTCACAGAAAACCGACGTAAAGTAGCAGCAAAAATTTCTCGTAGCTCATATGTTAAGCAGGCTTCAAGTAATCACGCTGCTAAAAAATAAAATTGTTTATTTTTTAACCACAAAGACCTCTAGCACCTAGAGATCCTAAGAAGCTACCTAGCTACACAAACAAACTCAATTTTCCCCCTAAAAGTGAGAATATTCCCAAAACTCCCATAACTCATCTCAGAGCTGAAAACGTCGTGACCTTTGCTCAAAGATGCTTTAAAACAACAATATAAAAGCGCCATACTTAAATCCACAATGTTTTGCTTGGACGTAATGTGGACACTGGTTTATTGCTTCTGCTGTCCGCCCCCAAAAGGTTATATCTCGCACAGCTGACATTTAACGGCATATCAAAATTAATAGTCCGCTTTATGACGATGGGTTATTAAAAAAACTATTCATGTGAAGATAATAAATTTGGAAAATATCATATGATTAAACCAATTCTAGAATCATCTTCACACTCCGTATAAAGAAAAAAAGTAAGAAATATAAATTTATTTGCCACAACTCGACATGTTCTTGCTAGGGCAAAAAAATTGAAATAAGCAGTTGCATGTCGTAGCTGTGACAGGAAGGTGATCGCTCAGCAAATTGCTGATATTGCGATTCAATCGATTTATTTATAACAAACTAGTTTTTGCTCACGGCTCCGTCCGCGAGAACGGCTTTTTGCGGGATAAAAAGTAGCCTTTATCCTAGTACATGCTATGGTTTACCTGTGTGCCAAGTTTCATCCAAAACCATTCAGCCATTACGCTGCGATAGACTAACAAACTTATACGGACTTATAGACGTGTAATGGCAATATCCTGGACTCAGAAAATTACTAATGAGGAAGTCCTTCGACGGGTAGGTCAAAACCGCAAACTTTTGGACACCATCAAAAAAAGAAAAGTTGCATATTTAGGACATGTACTAAGACATGATAGATACGAGCTCCTTCAACTCATAATGATGGGAAAAGTAGCGGGTAAGAGAAAAGTTGGTCGAAGGAAAAAGTCATGGCTGCGGAACATCAGAGAGTGGACAGGGATAGCGAGCGCTGCTGAACTATTTCGTCTCGCAAAGGATAAAAGACAGTATGATGAGCTGACTGCCAACCTTCACTAGTTGGAGAGGCAATACAAGAAGAAGAAGACTAACAAACAGCCAAATTCACAAACATTCACATTTATAAATGATGTAGGAGTAGAATAGTAGGATGGTCTCAAGACGTTATATGTTGTTTCACATTCAAACTCATCCATAAGTACTCTCTGACATTGATCAATACAGTTAAATACCGATAATTTCAATAGGACCATTGTACCGCTATGTTCGTTATTAAATAGGGGAAATCTGAACGCACCGCCCGTGCGCCCACATGCATTTCATGACGTCAATGATCAAGCCTACTTAAATTTTAGCTAAATATACGTATGCGATAGCTACGGGCTGCACTCCACTTACCATTAGGTCGCTGGAACGATAAAGCTTTAGAATATTTGGGTAGAATATTTATTTCTGCTGTACTTACTATCAATAATTCCGTACCTATCTCTGCTGAGGTATAGCTGTCGAGACGAAAGTCACAGGTTCGAAAACAGCCCCAACTGAATGCACTTCTGACTTTTCTAAGTTATGTGAGTATTAGTATGTTAGTAGACTAACTGTGAAGAAAACCTGCATACCTGAGAAGTTTTTCATAAGAATCTTGAAGGTATGTGAAGTCTGCGAACCTGCATTAGGTTAGCGTGGTGGACTAAGGCCAACCCCTCTCCTTCACTAGAGGAGACCCGTACCTAGTAGAAGGACGTGTATAATACAGCCTATAGAGCTAGTATAGTATTAACCTAACTAAAATTATAAATACTAAAGTGAGTTTGTTACGCTTTCACGCCTCAATTTTGAACCGATTTTGAAGAATTTTGGTATAGACATCGATGAGACCCTGGAGACTACTTTTTATGCCGGAAAATGCAATTCACGTGGGCAGAGCCGCGAGCGAAAGCTAGGTAATAATATATATCGAAAAATATTTAAATTAAATGCATAATTTGAGATGTACTACATAGGCCGGAGTATATATTTTTTAATTCTCTTTTCAGTAGAATTACAGAGGGTCCCGCTGGCTGGAAACTAAATTTAATTTTTATTTTTAAAATTTTTAGTTTATTCTCCGTCTTTATATCCCCGCTCCATTGAAATATCTCCTTAAATTCGGAAGGTACATGCATCAAATTACCTTTCTACACCAGTTTGGTTGTTCTGGCTCAACTTAGCTCAAGTGGCCCCACTAGATAGAAACAGATATCCAATGTAGAGTGTGACAATCATAAATTGGCGGTGGAGAGTTTTGGAACTAATTGAAAATAAAATAATCTCAACAGTGCCACTCATCTCGCCAACTTATAAATGTCATACTGTACTTTACTGTAGACACTCAAAAAAGAAGTATATATTTACAAACTTTAATAAGTTTATACTATATGCGAATGTGTGCGAATAATTATTTAGTCCATCTTTGACTATGGTTTAAATATACAGAGCTCCAAAATGTATCTAACATGTCCCGTGAAGTCACGTGTTTGTTAAATGCAACCTACGGAATTGTTAAAAAGATATTTGGCCGACGTGATCCCTTACTAGTTTACTAAAAATATAATGTAAGAGCGGTACAACCACGCTGTAGCCTGTTTCGTCTACAGCACCAATGGGCCCGCTCGACCGAGTTAGTACCACTGTGAAACTTGTTGCTGCGTTTCATATGATGAATGAGATTTCTGGAGGCCCAAATAATTACCCTTTGCCAACGCCTTCAACGCACCCATGATTCTTATGGTAGGTATTGTTTGTGTTCATGAGCGGTAGAGATCACTTACTATCAAGTGACCAACTGGCTCGATAGCCAACCTCTTCATTAAAACCTATGCTTTTGACAGCCTCCATTGGCTCCGCTGGTTCCATTCCCGCACCGAGTCAAATGTATGTACATACATACATAGACTCACGCCTTTTTCCCATAGGGGTAGGCAGAGACAACAGATTTCCACTTGCTACGATCCTTGCATACCTCTTTGGCCTCATTCACTCTCATTAAATGTATGTGTGATCTACAATTAATGGTTTCGGTAGTTTCTGATAACCACGATACAGTTTAACCTTGTATGGCGCCAGTACTACGTATGTGACTGTTGCGTGCATTTATTATTATTATTATAATGTAAAAGCATTTTATGGATAACAAAAATAAAATCTGTTCAATAATATAAATTATAATTTTATGTCAACATATATACTACAAAATGTACTTATATGTACATACTACTAGTACATATGAAAAACTTCGATTGAAAATTACAGTATGGTGTCACCGTACTTGATCCTACTAATATTATAAATATGAAAGTTTAGTAACTTGTGAGTTAGCTAATTTGGATGTTTGCTAATCAATCACGCCGTAACAGCTGAACGGATTTAGATGAAATTTGGCACACAGGTAGACCATGACCTAGTTTTTTATCCCGGAAGAGACAGTCCATGCGGGTGGAGCCGCGATCAAAAGTTAGTATTTAATATAAGTATTTGTCGGAATTATGTAAACATACATAAAAAACAGACAATTTGAGAACCTCCTTTTCAAATTCGTAAACATTGACTGCCGTAAGCATGATTTAAAAGGTACAAAGTTGATTGAAAGGTTATTAAAAACAGAGGTAAGTACCTATATTAGCAAAACGTTAAGACTCGCAGGAAATTAAACTTGTTCCGTGCAACGTCTTTAATATTTTTCATGTCGAAAACATTCGACACTTTACAGGTGAATTTTATAACCAACTTTCATGGCTGAGAAGGTATATTCTAATAAATAACTGAAGTAAAAGATTTTTGTTTTTAAAAGAAGTACTATATTAAAAAGAAAATTGTGTTTATAAACAATAATACACAATTTTATGAAGGAGTCATAGAATAATTAATGTAAGCTAATATTAAATGAGGATGTTACTTAATGTCTGTTACGTTTTCATGGCTAAACCACTGAACCGTAGAAACCTTGAACCCTTGCCTACATTTTATCCCATAAAATGCCCAGTTAGGTACTTAGTGTATGGGAACGCAACCCGCGCGAGCGGAGGCGCGAACAATAGCTAGTTGGTAATATTAAGACCTTTGCCCAGCATTGGAATAACTTAGAATAGCATAAAAACATTGATCGAATTCGCTATTCTATTTTGGTTTACATTGTAAGACGGAATGTTGGCTGATCTGATGATCGCGGATATCGGTTCCCTATTCTGCACGTATTTTTATTATCGATTTTTCCATTTAATTTAATTATATCTTATTTTTCATTTTTATTCGATAGAGATAAATAAATAAATACACGCAACGGTCACACATATAGTCCTGACCCCACACTAGGTTAACCTGTATCTTGGGTATCAGGAACTACGAAGGACTTGCGGTCCCACAGCACCCAGACCCGAAACAAATATTTGTGGATCACACACTCTCTGTGTCTCTGTGCGGGAATCGAACCCACGGCCTCTCGCTTCGCAGTCGGGTACTCGCCCGCTGTGCCACGGAGGCTCTAAAAAAAAATTGGTTAATATCTAAATACCGAGTACGGAGTAAACGGATAGCAACACACCCATCGTGATTGCGTTATTGTATAGGATTTGCATGTGGTACGCAAACTACCACTAAAAATTTAAAAATATGTAAAAATAATAGCAGTGATAGCTCAGTGGGGAGTGGTACGGACTGTCGAGACGAAAGTCGTAGGTTCGAAACCAGTTCCAAGAGCATACAGCTGTGACTTTTCTAAGTTACTTCTATAATTATCGCTTGCTTAAACGGTGAAGGAAACATCGTGAGGAAAACTGCATACCTGAGAAGTTCTTCATAAGAATTTCGAAGATAGGTGAAGTCTACCAACCTGGCCTAATGCCAGTGTGATAGACTAAGGCCTAACCCCTCTCATTCAGTAGAGGAGGTCCGTGCCCAGCAGTGGGGCATGTATAATACAGGGCTACAATACCAAATGTAAAAAAGTAAGCATATTCTTCGATGCAATTTAATTTCACCGGCAACGGCACCGGTACCGACTCAAAAAATACTTGTAGAAATTCTTATTCATGCAGTAGTATTTATAAGTCGGTTTTTAGCTTTATTGAAATATATTTGTTATGGACAAGTACCTACCATATAAATAAGTTCATTAGAATCCAATAAATCAATTTTTAAAATTGACATCCGATTTTTTAAATCAACACGTAACCAAATGAATCAAAAAAAGATTCCTACAAAACATGAAAAAAAACCTTCCACTCAATCGAAAGGCCGCTGAAAATGCGTGAAACTCGTGTTTAATGTAGCAGAGGTACAATTTAGAAACGTAAAGCCCGCGATAAAGCAATAAACCCTTCACACGAGGTGAGGACGGCAGAAACCGTTCGCTCGTGCCCCACGATAAGGGAATCTTCAAAACCGAAGTTTAATTGTGCGTGAACTGACCTTAGCAATGACCCTAGATTGGAACGTTTATAAAAATCGGACGCTTTTTACGCTGATGATCGGAGCAAGTTACCACAAACACATCGTAGACCTTGAAGTAATTTTATAGTTTTTTATAATGGGGGTATTATATCCGGTATAGCAAATTAGAATCACATGTCGTGGAATCCGAAGGTTAATTGGTTTTGCTTCGTGTATTCATATTCATTGAGTGATGAATCTATAGAGTATAAGCGGGCCACCCCCACTTAGGCCCAAAGTCAACCTCATCTGCACGAGGTATAATCTGCTGATTAACGGACGAGGTAATGGCGAAACTTGGTTCCTGTTACAGATTGTGGGGGTCAGACGGCGGTTGCCCCAATTTCTACCGGTAAATAATGATGGGAAGGCGGACGCTGGCATAACGCCAGGCAGAAAGAAGATTCATGGTGATAAATCCTTACCTATGGCCTAAGAATTCAAGTATTTTTCAGTACTAATCAGTGCTGATCATAGGACCTCTTCTACTTATTAGAAGAGTTAGCTTCTTATTAAAATTTAGATAGATACTAAATTCCTATTTAGTAAAAGTGGTAGAGCCACGATGTAGTTAGTTTTGCCTATAGCATAAATGGGCAGGATCGACCGGGTTGTTACCACTATCTCACAGAAATTGACATAAAATAGCAGCTTGCTCCTGCATTTCGTACGGTGAGTGAGATATCCGGAGGCGATATTCCCCTCGCGTATATCCCTTTCCTTTAAGATCAGCAACGCGCCCATGATTTTTCTGGTATTCTGAGCGTACATGAGTGTTAGATCACTTACCATCACGTGGGTTACGTGCTCCTTTTCCAGCCTTAACTATAAAAAAACTTGCTCCAGAATGACATGTACTGAATCCCTGGTATCAGTTTTTGGTAAGTTGACCCTTACACTCTTTATCCGGAGTTCCTATTCGTTCCGCTAGATAGTTTGAATCGTTCAATTTCATAACATAGTACTCTCAGCACTCAACTCAAATCGAGACCGCATAGATCTTAGTACCAAAGATATCTTTACAATTGAGAACATTTCTTAAATAAAATTATTTCTTTTCTTTGAGTCTTACGCCCGAATACTGAAACGCAACTCAAGCATTTATTTAACACGATGTTAAATATGTTAAGATACTTCTAATTGTTAAAATGTATGAAAATAATTAAGCAATTGATCATAGAGGAACTTTTAGCGTAAGTTCATCATATTAAGCATTCTTCTTTAATCACATGCCCTTTTCACACGCAGTGGGGTCAGCGCAACATGTTTGTCATCATTGGCATAAATTGAACTGCTTTAACTTTAATGCAAAATGAATTGTATTATAGTGGTGCAAATATTATCAATCAGTTTTGAAAAAGGCAACGTTAGAGTTTCTTGCCCGTTCTTGTTTAACGAAACAGCATTCCGAACTGACGGACGCTAGAGTTAAAATTTGACTGAATCTATATGATTTTACATTTTATTGACGCTCTCACTCACGCCTGTAATCCCCGAAGGGGTAGGCAGAGGTGTAACCAGTACACCCACATTTCGCCGAGCGTATTTCCGTCCCTTATGTGATAGGGGGCGAGCCTATCGCCATACCGGGCACAAATTCCAGAGTCCGGGCTGATACTGAGCATATCGTAAACACATAACATTTTATTGATTCCATAAATATTTTCATTTCGTCAAAAGTCAACGTTTATGACCCTTTTAGGATATAATTGTAGTACCCCAGTGGTTAATTATTTTCTCAGACGTTCTTAGTATTCTAAACAAAGCCAAGTTAAGATTGAACCCTCAATATTTCTGTACAAAACCAGCCTATTTGTACTCAAGTTCCAACAATTTGCTGATATTTATGCATGGCTTCGTATTTTCTTTGTGGTATTATTATTTCATTACTGATATCGCTTCCGTACATCTCTCTTTTATCACTTTATAGAAAATTTCCAGAATGTTCACGGATGTTTCGTGGAATTCAGACTCAAATAATAGTTGATGTCAAATACCAACAAAAAGGAAATCAAATCAACAACTATGTGGGTGATGATAAGTAGGTCCCTCGTATGCGTGAAGTCGTCTGGATGGGTACCACTGTTTTGCCTATTTTTGCACGGCACGGGCACGGGCCTCCTCTGCTGAATGAAAGGGGTTAGGCCTTAGTCCAACACGCTGGCCAATGCGGATTGGCTGACTTCACATATCTTCGAAATTCTTAGAACAACTTCTCAGGTATACAGGTTTCCTCACGACGTTTCCTTCACCGCAAAGCCAGCGATAATTAACAATTAATACACAAAGTCAAAGATGCATGCTCTTGGGGCTGGTTTCGAACCTGCGACTTACGTTTCGACAATCCATGCCACTCCCCACTGTGTTATCGCTGTTTATTATTACACTTTACATACATGGAGTATAAAGGCGGACTTAATGCTAAAAGCATTCTCTACCAGTCAACCTTTGGGTGGTGCAGATATGTATAAGGTAGGTGCAAAGAAAAGACGACAGGATACACAATTAACACACGAGTATAAATAGGCATAAATAGATATAATTAAACATATGCATAATAGATACATGAATAACAATAAAATAAAATATATAAATATATGTAAGACAACTAATGATACATAAAAATACATATTATATATGCTATAATAAAAATAAAATAAATATATATAAATAATCTAATGTGATGATTCTGTCAACTCGCCCAGCAGTAGCTGCCGAACTCTCATTTTGAATGCCAACCGGGATGTGGACCACCTGATTTCGAGGGGGAGCGCGTTCCATAGAAGTATGGATTGAATGGCGAAGGAAGAATGAGTAAAATCAGAACTATGAGGGGGACACTTGAGAAGAAAATTGCTAGAGGAGCGAAAGTTTCTATTATGAGTATCGCACAGAAATTGAAAGTTGGAAGATAAATAAGAAGGAGGAGAAGGCGACGTGAGAAACGAGAAAATCGTTGTAAGTGCACGCAATGAACGGCGTTGGCGAATGGGAAGCCATTTCAGTTGCGAACGATAAAAAGAAACATGGTCATATTTGCGAAGATTATAGATAAATCGAATGCAGTTGTTGAGAAGACGGTCAAGTTTGTTGAGTTGATCTGCATTCAGATCAAAATAGCACACATCGCCATAATCGATTACCGGAAGGATTAAGGCTTGCACAAGCATTGCTTTGGTTTTAAAAGGTAAGAAATTCTTCAGGCGGTAACGAGAACGAAGAGTACCGGTGACTCTCTGACTGACGAAAGTTACCTGGGATCGCCAGTTCAGTGTGGAGTCGATGTGTAGCCCAAGGTCTTTAACATTCGGGCACCAAGGAATGACTGAGCCATCAAATACTACCGCTGGAACGTTAGAGGTTTCCAGTCTGCTTAACATCCTCGAGCTACCCACTATAATAGCCTGACACTTGGCGGGATTAACACCAAAGTTGTCCGACCATGTTTTGATATGTGCCAAGTCCCTGTTCACCTTATCGACAGCCTCGGCCACACAATCGACGCCAGCCCGAGAATAAATCTGCAAACAATCGGCATACAGATGATATGCACACTGAAGGTTTTGAGTTATGAGATTAATGAAAATAGAAAATAATAATGGGTATACTCATACCGCCTTGAGGAACACCAGAGTTGATATTACACCATTTCGATGACTTATCGTCAAGATGCACCGACTGCTGGCGCCCCTGAAGATATGATGAGAACCATTCCAGGGAGAAACCGAAAGATGGGAAAGGTTTGACAGCAGGATAGCGTGATTGACGGTATTGAAGGCGTTCGAGAAGTCAACCAAAGCCAGTACAGTGACTTTGGTATCCTCCATGCCCGCCCTAATATCGTCAGTTACCTTAAGGAGTGCGGAAATGGTGCTGTGGCCAGGCCTGAAGCCAGACTGTAGTGGACACATCAAGTTATGAACGTGTACGAATCGAGACAGCTGCTTGTGAGCACACGCCTCCAGCACCTTGGAAAGAAAAGGGAGTATGGATATGGGACGAATATAGTTCACGAGTGAAGGGTTTGGGATTTTGGGAAGAGGAGTAGCGAAGGCTTTCCGCCATAAAGACGGAGAAGTGCCAGTGTAAAGGGAGGCGTTAATAATATGAGAAATAGCTGGGAGGAGATGGTCCAGGATAGAAATTATCATGCGATGGCTGATGTTGTCGCAGCCGGTCGCATTGGACTTAATAGAGAGGATTACCTTTTTGATTTCACCCGGAGGAACTGGAGAAAACTTGAAGGGTCTATATCAGGTCTGGGGAGGCCAGCTAAGAATTCCATGGACGACACTTGGTGGAACAATGACGATTAATGTCATCCAAACCAATAGTCGGCCCATGAAAAACCAGATCTTTCCCTTTGCCAATACCTAAGGTCCCAAGGAATCTCCAGATATTGGCAGGGGTAGACGAGGAGATATTATTAAGAATATGTCGGCGTTTAGCATTACGCACCATCTGATTACACCGATTCCTTGCAGACTTAAAAAGGCACCAGTTTTCATCAGTTCGATCTCTCTTGTATTTACGAAAGGCCCGGTCTCTTCGCCTCATCGCCATCCGAACCCCTCGCGTTATCCAGGGCGCGGGAGGACGCCTTAACTTAATTTTCTTAATTGGGGCGTGGGTGTCATAAAGTTTAATGACTTTGGCGTTAAAAATGTCGATTTTTTCGTCAACTGTGACGGCCGCCGATAAAGAGTCCCAATTTAAATCTGCAGCATCTCCGCAAAGCTTATCCATATCCACGCGAGCAAAACAACGCAAGTGCAAAACCTTGGGGGGGAGTTTGGCGGGTTTAAGGGCATAGCAGACATAGATGAGGTCGTGACGGGAAAAGCTGGGGGCTGGATATTGGCCATGTGAGGAAACCAGGGAGGGAGCAGAAGTGAGGATAAGGTCAAGCCAAGTGTCATGACCATCTGCATTGTGGTGAGTGGCTTGTAATGGTAGGAGGTGTAGGCTAACGGATTCAAGGATACCAAGGAGTTTACGGGACCGTGAGGAATGACAGGTAAGGAGGTCGATGTTTAAATCGCCCATGATGATGTGATGTGCATATTCTGATCCCAAGGATACCAGAACTGATTCCAGACTCGAGAAATAGTCAAGAGATGGGGGACAGTAGACCACACCAAGTAAAGACTTTACTCCCCTGACCCAAACCTCAAGGAATAGGTACTCTGCAGAAGCAGAAAGAAGGGTAGAGGAAGAAGCAACAATTTTGTATTTAAGATCACACCGAATGAAGATAGCAACTCCACCCCCTCTCCTGTCAACTCTATCATTCCTAATCAGAATGAAGCCAGGGAGAGGGTAGAAAGCAGATGGAAGATGAGGTTTGAGCCAGCTCTCAGAAATCAGGACGGCGTGAACGTTGGCGCCAGTGAAGGTCTCTAACAAGTCGCTGTGATGACTTGGTACACTTTGTGCATTGATGTGGCACACGTTGAAATTGTGGGCCAATGGCTGGTTAAAAGTTTGGCGCACCAAGTCACCAAGCCCATCAGTCACTGAGCAGAAGCTATCGTCACTGGAAAAAGTTGCAGAATCATTTGCAGAAAGAAAAAAATCATTATCAGAGGACATAAATAAATAAATAATATAAAATAATAAATAAATATATATAAATACTTTTTACTTACTTACTTACTTACTACTGTTTACTTACCTAAGCTGTTGCTTTGTTTATTTTAAAGACTTCTGCTTACTAAGAAGTCTTTTAAATAAACAAAAACATGTTTTAGCATATAAACAACCCAAAGATGCTGTTAATTTCATCTATTTCTTGAATATTGATATCGAGAGGCTCAATTGTACTGCACTCGATTTCAAGAAGACAATACATCTTAATTACTAACTACCAACCTTTGTTCCAGTGCCTGGCCACAATCTTCTTATCTTTTGTTATAGATTGTTTGAAGACACATTTTAAAACGCGCTTTATTACGTTCTCTATTGCGAACGATGATAGTTCAATTATAATATAGTTATATTTTTTTTATTACCTTGAGTGACGAAACGAGCATTTCGCTCGCTTGATGGTAACCGTCACGCCTGGCAATCCAAAACATTTGTCTCGGTGCGGGAATCGTACCCGCCTGTAACACATAACACGCCTATAACATTCCTCTTTGTTGAGGGTTACAAATATAGGGTTATAGAGAATATAGGGTTGTGAGTGGTAGAGCGACGCTGTAGACAGTTTTATAATGGGCCAGCTCCACCGGGTCGTTACCACTATCTCACAGAAAACCGACCGAAAGTAGCGGCTTGCTACTGCGTTTCGTACGGTGAGTGAGATATCCCGAGGCCCAAATCCGCCTCTCCTTCCCATCCTTTAATTATCCCTTTCCTTTAAGGTCGGAAACGCACCCATGATTCTTCTAGTATCATGGGCAATGGACATCACTTACCATCAGGTGACCCACTTACTCGTATGCTTAAAAACTTGCCATTAAAACATTCTAGTCACATTTTTATTTACCGCTTTCCAATACAATGTTAATTATATTAAAGTATCAACTCTTAACATCACAAGCCTGTACAGAGTAGCGACCACAGTCTCAGTAGTTCTTGACTCAAGTATAAACAAAGGTACTTAATGAAAATACATCGCAATTTAATGAGCTCCTGAGACTTTAGTGGGATAGGCTAATGAAACGTAGTTATAATTAGTGGCTTCATTTATGAAACACATGGGGTATTATCAAATGGGGTAATAATATACATAAACCGATTTCTAAACCCGAATCGCGATGCGTTTGCCATTATCAGTTGTGGAATTGAGGATTTATATAGAACCATCATTTTTGTAGTGGCTCTGCATACATAAAACTGAGGGATTTGTTTTTTTTATCCTGCCTCGGCAAAGTGACTACGATACACCTGATGGCAATTCAAGAATAGTGTCGACTAAGGATAGACACTGTATCTATCGTATATCGGCAGAATAATAATAATAATAAATACACCCAACAGTCACACACATAGTCCTGACCCCACACTAGGTTAACCTGTATCGTGGGTATCAAGAACTACGAGGGACTTCGGTCCCACAACACCCAGACCCGAGACAACTATTTGTGAATCAGACAAACATTTGTCTAGGTGCGGGAATCGAACCCACGGCCTCACGCTTCGCAACCGGCTACTCGCCCGCTGCGCCACGGAGGCTGTCAATTATGCCAGCCTACTTAATTGCTTCTTCACACTCCGTTTAAAGGATCCCATGTTATAGGAAGGAGGAAACACGTGCGCCGGCAAACTATTCCACAGCTTTATGGTCCGACAGAAGTAAAATGAAATGATTTTTGTCCATGGTACAACATGAATGTGTGGTATCATTGAATAGGTTCTTTAAGATTATATAAAGGTTGCGAAATGACTTTTATGTCATTAGTTTGTGAGATATGCGCACAAATCACAAAAATATGCGTGCGGCGATGCGTATAACTAACTAATAACTTCTAAACTACTGTGGCAATTTCTGAAAAAAATCAAGATAGTATATATACCATAAAAGATACTTCCAAGCTAGATTGTAGAGTTTTTTAAATATGGGATATGATACACAATATTCATTCACCCTGCCTACGAAACCCATTTTACGATTTTTTAGAAACCCTTCACTGTGCGTGGTCCAACACGCACTTGGCCGGTATTTTCTTTTTTATTAACTTGCAAGAAATTACTGGGCATTATGACAGACATTAAATTGTATCGGGGTGATAATCGTTTCCGATACCATGCAGTGTTTTGTAATTCAAAGTTCTGTATGGTGTTGTTTTAGTTTATGGGCATGCATAGCGCTTACGGCTAAACAGCTTGTTTCGTCATTCAAGCTTATAATAATTACTACTCGCCCACTGTGCCACGGAGGGTGTTAAATGGAGCTTTATATTCCTCTTATAACTTACATTGCACCATACACAAGCCGCAGCTAGTCAATATGATAGATGTCCTAATATCCGTAACAGTATCGGCGATGCAGGCAGTCACTTACCGGTGGCGTCCCTTACTAATGGTGTGTGCAGTGTCCTTGACACGCGATGTCTCAAATAGAACTCATCAGATAATAAGGTATTTACTATGCCATTAAATACAGAACCCACGTAGGAAGAGTTGATAGAGTATTTCGGGACAATTATTTTTCTTGTTACAGTAGAGTTAATAGCCTATTTAGAGTCAATTATTGATCTTGTTAGAGTAGAGTTAATTTTGTTTTTAAGGCGGATCCTGGCATTAAGCCTGGATAAAGCCAAGCATAAAGAAAAAGTTTGAGTAGAGTTTCTTCCCGTTCTTCTCCAGTGAAATTGTCTTTTAGTAGAGCAACTAAATACCGGTCATTGCGGATCAGACCTGCACACCGAGTCCTCCATACTGATAAACAAACATCAAAACAGATAGAGTAGGCTAAACAATGGCGGTATTTAAAGAATGTGATGTATAATATACTAGTGATAGAGCCATGCTGTAGACTGATTTGCCTATAACATGAATGGACCAGCTCGACCGGGTTGTTGAAAACCGACGTGAATTAGCAGCTACCTGTTGCGTTTCATAAGGTAAGAAAGGTCTGGAGGACCAAATCCCATTACTTTTCCCAATCTCTTAATTATCCCTTTCCTTTTAGGTCGGCAATGCATCCACGATTTCTCAGGTATTGTGAATGCCACCAGCACGTCTATTAGCCTCTATTATAAAAAAAAATAATGAATTCTATAATGATTTTGTTTTTAGTTGGCTAATAGTCACCGGCCGCAATGTTGCGTAATTTTTATTATATTCTAATGTCAATGTATATCATATGTGATTATGGATGTCCTGAATTTCTTTGCTATCGTTTTATTTTTTGGTATCTATTTGTGACGGACATGAGTATCATAGACAGACAACTACTGCATAACTGCTCTTCATCTCGGAGCAATATGTTAAGTAAACAACTTAAAGATAAAATAGAAAACATAATTTCGCTGACATGATCTAGATTTTAATAAAAAAAAAACTATATTTGGAATTCAAATTGAAAACTACGATGTAAAACTTCCATTTAGAAATACAAAGTGAAATAAAGGCAATAAATGCACTCAAGTCTTATTATAAACGAGAAATCTGATTCTCGAACGTTAACTTTCAACGTTTTATCAGGAGAAATGTTTTCAACCTCCAATGTTTTTTTTATGGCAAAGGAAAACGAGCAAGTGGGTAACCTGATGGTCTCCCCCACCCATGAACATCCACAATACCTAAAGAATCATGGACGCTCGGCACGGAAAGTGATGATTAAGGGATTGCGAAGGGGATTTAGGCCTCCGGGGATCTTACTCACCGTATGTAATGCAACAACAAGCTGCTACTTAACATCGGTTTTCTGTGGGCCAGTGGTGACAACCCCGTCGAGCCGGCCCATTTATGCTGTAGAATGTGGCAGTAACTAAGTGATGTAGAGAGAAAACTGAAAATGTCATCGTTTTCAAACACTTTCAAAGCATGTACTACACCTACTGATGGTAATTACAACGCTGTCGAAATTTGTCGACCGCCTTTCGTTGATGTATATTTACTAACGACACGGTAAATTCTCGATATTAATTCTTTGTTATTTTTTATCCGAATTACAAACTAACAAAAACAGAAGGCTGATCCTATTTAGGGAACATCAGTCAACACTGAGATGCCCCATCATTTATCTCCGGTCCGAAAACCAATGGCACATGTTTAATTCAGTAAACATTTAAAAAACAGTGTACTTACTCAGTGTGTGTAATATATAACTATATACAGTGTATATATAGTTATATACTACTTTCTTCAACACTGCCATGTTCATAACCTAGAGGTACTTAATATTTATGTCTTTAGTGCTTTTTAGGGTAAAAAGTAACATTGCATATATTTACCCCAATGTTACAAAAACCTGTTTATTAAAAAAACGCACTCACGTCTGTAATCCCTGAAGGGGTAGACAGAGGTGTAACCAGTACTCCCAAATTTCGCTGAGCGTATCTCCGTCCCATGATGTGATAGGGGGCGAGCCTATCGCCATACCGGGCACAATTCCACTCCGGGCTGATACTGAGCAATTTGTAATAGAAAATCCCAATATTAATTTTACCCGGCCCGGGGATCGAACTCGAGACCTCAGCGTCACACGACCTATTTATTGACACATATTTTATTATTAAGTCTCAAAAATGAATTACAGTTAGCTTAATAATACAATAAGCGTTCGTTTTAGGCATCGGAAGAAGTTTTAAAAACTCTAACATTAAAGAATTATAAGAACAAGGTTTTGTAATGAAACTTCATAAAGATAAGAGCTTCCGAATAGACTTTATAACTTTTTTAATTTGATCCCTTCGCGTCGTCGTGTTACTCATCTTATAATCCTATATTATGTTGTTTTTCATGTGTCATGCGATTCCTGTCTGTAGTCTGTAGACATCTTGTATCGGAGTGGAGTAGTTTTGAATGTATTCGTTTTTATAGCATAGACCGGCAAATGAGCAAGTAGGTCACCATTTCATAAGTTATCTCCACCGCCCATGTACACCCACAGTACCAGAAGAATCATGGGCGTGTTTCCGACCTTAAAGGATAGGTATAATTAAGGGATTGGGAAGTGGAGGAGATTTGGTCCTCCGGATATCTCACTCACGGTACAAAACGCAGCAGCATGCTGCTACTTTACGTAGATTTTCTATCAGACAGTGATAATGACTCAGTCGAGCCGGCTCATTCGTTCTGTAGACAAAACTGTCTACAGCGTGGCTCTCCTACTCAGGTTTATTACTTTAAAATTTCAATATCACCTCTTTGGTGATAAATTAAACTTAAGTAGATTAAATTCCTATCGCTTAATGGGGTAATTTTAAATAACAAGAAATCACTGACATTACTATAAACTTTATGGCAAAAACTGCGCTAAAATTACATTTCCGAGTAGATGATCTGGATTTTTATAAATAACAGCCTCCGTAAGCAGCGGGCGTGTATGAAACGATAGGCCGTGGATTCAATCCGTATACTGAGACAAATGTTTGTGTGATTCATGTTGTGAGACAGTACGTCCCGCATAGTTCCTGATACCCACAATAAAGGTTAGCTTGGTGTGGGATTAGAACTATGTGTATGACTTTTATCTGTATTACATATATTTATATTGAACTCAAATACTTTTAAATATTGTAATACAAATAAACATAATTAATTGTTAAATAAATATAAATAGTACACCCAACAGTCGCAAACATAGTCCTGACCCCACACTAGGTTAACCTGTATCGTGGGTATAAGGAACTTGCGGTCTTCCCATACCGGAAACAAATATTTGTGGATCACACAAACATTTGTCTCGGTGCGGAAATCGAACCCACGGCCTCTCGCTTCGTAACCGGCTATTCGCCCGCTGCGCCAAGGATGCTGTGTATTTTAACTCTAGAACCCATAGTTTGGAACAATGTGAGCACACTTTAATCATAATCAATATGTACAATATCGACTAAGGTCGGTAGTAGTAGCTCTAGAAACCTTTGCCTATATAAACCACGCTATCATAGATTGCTTGATTAGAGCATAATGAAGCTGATACAAACCTGTAGCTCAATGGGAACGGAATTGCCGTAAAGGCCGTATTAGCAATGAAACGTAGGCTTAATAATGATAACTGGAACGGACAAGATTATCTTACTATTGAATTTAGAAATGTTAGGCCAGAAAAAAATATTATATTCTACAATTATAAATTACCTATAATCTTAAATCTAAATCAATGACTAATTGAATTTAAATTTGAAATTTTTTAGTACGGCCAACTTTATAAACATTTTTTTTTCTATGTTTATTTTGTCTATGTTGTAACACTATTAGCTCATTTTGGAATATTTCGATGTCTTTATGTACATACATACGCATACATATAGTCGCGCCTGTAATCCCCGAGCGGTAAACAGAGATGTAACCAGTAAACTCACATCTCGAGGAACTTATTTCCGTCCCATGATGTGCTAAGGGGGCGAGCCTATTGTTATACCTGGCACAATTCCAAACTCTGGGCTGATACTAAGCATTTCATGATAGAAAAACCCAAAGTAACTTTTACCCGACCCGGGTATCGAACCCGAGACCTAAACACAGTAGTCGTACCGCGCACAATTCAACTGGTCCACCGAGGTAATGTGTCTTTATTTTTAGATAAAAAGTTTCGCACCAACGTCGGTTGTTGTTCAATTAAAGCTATCATTAAACCACCCGACGGTCGATTTTGAAATCTAAACACTCTATCGATGCTCGCCCATCCTGCAATACCTACATGTACTATATCTTGAAGTTGCGAGCTATGGGTTGAAGTATAATCGGCACTTATCACAATGATGTCTTTATAAATATTAATACAGGAACATTGAATATTGTCCTCCCCTTTTTTATGACCCTTTTTGTAACTAGTTAAAGCTAAAACAATAAGGAGAGGGGGGAGAAATTTATATCATACGAAAGGTGCTGCCATGGATGTGCATGAAGAATTACTGATATTAACACATAAAGATCACCAAAACTCAGGATGTGACATGAGGGAAGTTGGGAAAATATACACTTAAATTTTATGTGTATAAAATTTGGTATATAAAATAAATAGTTATGATATTATATTCAACTAATTACAGTAGTCTTGCTTATTTAAAATAAAATAAACAATTTAATACAATCATTAAAAAAATAACTTCTCAATAAGATATTTCGAACATCTTAGTATAGTGTAATTTAATTATGCGAAAATTAAAAGTTCACCCAAACATGAAATAATTCTATTACTTTATATTTAAAAATGTGCTGCCTTTTGCTAGAGATGATGAGAATGAATAAATAAAAACTTCTCGAAAAAAACAAATTAAAATATAAAATAAAATTGCAAAGAATCACATGAATGCAATAATTGTGAATTGTATTACGCATAAATACTAACAACTAAATAAGTAAATAAGGCCTAATTAGGCACTTAAGTGTAGCTCGATAAAGTTCACAATTACCCCAAAACTACTTAGAGCTCATAACTATGATGAAACCTTAAATAAATTTTAGAGACCAGTTTTTACTCAAGGATTTTTCAATTGCATATTTATTAATACTAGATTCAAAACCTTAACAAACAATAACGCATAATGAAATATTAATCGCTGTTTTGCTTATAATTTAGTTTTATAGAATGATTTTAAAGTAATAAAACAGCAATAGTTCAGTGAGGAGTGGTACGAACTACCGAGACGTAAGTCGCGGGTTCGAAACCAACTACAAGAGCATACACCTATGCTTCGCAAGTTACGTGTGTATTCATTGTTAATTATTGTTTGTTTTAACTGTGAAGCTCGTGAGGAAACCTGCATACATGAGAATTTTTCAATAATAATTTTGAAAGTATGTGAAGTCTGCCAACTCGCACTAGGCTAGTGTGGTGGACTAAGGCCTAACCCCTCGCATTAATAGAGGAAGCCAGAGCCTAGCAGTGTGATAGTATAATACAAGGTTGGTATCATTACTTTTATTCTGCGCAATTTATAGTAATTATTTACATCACGGAAAAATATTCAATCGAAATGTAATATTACAAAAAGTATGCCATATTACCTGTATTTTGAAAATATTTATTGTTTCTTTTTTATTTAACCCGGACGACGCGACGCGACGTAGGCGAATAACAAATGTCCTCAATATTTTCCTTAATAAAATACGAAGGTAGGCAATACAAGTATCAAAATTCATTTTTTTTTCTCCTCAATATAAATATGTGCCTTCCAACAACATTAAGTAGTATTTTTATTGTAGCTTTTCCAACTTTTTTAAAGCATTTTATTAAAATAGTTCTTAAATCATATACATTTTAAACCTACCTTCAGCAAACATTCTTATAATTTCAAACAAGTACAACTGTCCAAGACACTCCGTATCTAAGTCTGTTCACTTTAAAACAAAGTTCTGAGTTCACGACAAAGTTTTCAATTGTGAAGAGCGAGAGGCGAGCGTCCCCTCCGAACAATGGTGCGCGACTGAGCAAGCTTTCAGTACTTCAGCAAGCCACCACATTGCAGTCAGTCTCTCGTTTGTGTTCTTATAATGTTTGTAACTCTCATGAAGTACTGTATGGTTGAAAATATTTGAAAAATTAAAATGTTTACCCCATTTGATAACGAACTCGAAAGGGGTAAAAATAATGAGACCTTTTATGTATTAGAATGAATAAATCTGAATGTCACCCTCTTTTCGATATGTGTATGTGTAGTTGAATATGTTCAAATTATTTATTTCGGCCACCAAGCAGAAATGTGTAAGCACTAAGCACTGTTGTGTGTCTCACCCCAGTAATCCATACTAATAAACGAATACACAGCAGTGGCGAATGTTCTATACAATACGATTCCTTCCGACTTCCCTTTATTTATAAACTTGCCAAATGTATTACACTACGACTTGCTACATTTAAAGAATAATATATTATTGAAAATATATATTTAATTGGTACATATTATAAAATGTGAGTTTCACGTATCGATAAGTAATAATAATAATCGTATATTTTCAAAAAACTAATTTAAGAGACTTGAAATAGTACTGAAATTAATTTCTATCATTTTTGGAATTTCCTATATTTTTTAACATTTGTCGGTCGTATGTCTGTGTGTTTGAATACGCATCAAAATGACAAAAATAATTTTACGGAACTAGACAGAACATCATAGGTCTTATCTTGGGGTAACATTTATTTTATTTCATCAAAATAGGTCCACTCGTATTACGAGGCCAGTGACACTGAGAGTAGGTATTTCAAATAAAAAAATGGTGTTAATGTAGAATTAATATCGTGTTCTTAGTAAAGTACGAAACGTGTACATCCACGGCAGGGTGGGTGTCCGCGACGTGGCAGATAAACTTCAGGAGAGTCGCTTAGGGTGGTTTGTACACGTTCTGAGAAAACCACAGTAGTACGCCGGTCGCAAATGTCTGTGCCAGAACGTACTAGGAGTACGATCCCGCTTGGCCAAAAAACGCTGGCTTGACGTATTAAAGGGACACATGAGTCTTACTACAGAGGATGCTCAAGATCGGGCGAAGTGAAGGCGTCTTAGGAAGGCGGACCCTGGCCTTAGCCAGAATATCGCCAGGTAGAAAGAAACAGTAAATATCTTTTAATGCCAGGGTCCGACTTCCCATCATGATTTAATGGTATTATATGGGGCGACCCGCCGTCTGACTCCCACAACCCGCAACGGGAACCAAGTTTCGCCATTGTCTCGTCTGTTTATCAGTAAAGTGTACCACGTGCAGATGAGGTTGGCACTGGGCCTAAGATATTGGTGGTCCATTTACACTACTATACAAATACTGCTTATTTAAATAATAAACTCATTTTTCATGTTTTTGGGTGTTTGAATTTTGTATATTATTTATGTGAAAGTTTGGATTTTCGTAGATCAATCACGCCTTAACTGCTGAACAGATATGGATAATATTTGGCACACAGGTAAACCATGACATGAATTAGAACATATACTACTTTTTACCCCAGAAAGTCATTCACGTGGATAGAGCCGCGGGCAACATCTAGTTGATTATATCGACAGTATTCATAACTAAGAATTTTTAAATTGTATGTATTCAGGCTACACTTAATATGAAATAATTAACTATCGTCAGTTTCCGTTTTGAAAAACAATTACCCTTTACCACTGATGTATAAACCACTTTATTATTATAGAGTTTGCAGTTGTCAAAGACATGAAAACGTGAAATCCTCTGCAAGTGATAATGGGGTGTAGTTAACCGGGCGATGCACGTGATTACCCCACTTATAATATTATTACGGGCGATGACATATACAAAATTGAATATTCGTCTCACTTCGCAGTAATTAAGTTGAAAATCATACGCTTTGTTTGAGCAGCTTTTTATAGCATAGGCTTGCAAACGAGCGAGTGGGACACCTGATGGTAAGTGTCCACGATAAACAGCAGCAGTTACAGAAGCGACTTGGACACGTTGTCAACTGGGATTGAGAAGGCGGAGGTCATCACGTCGAGTTTATGTTACATAATGTTATAACTCCCGTCGAGTGAACCCATTCATGCTGTGGACAAAACTATGAATAATGCATTTCAGTGCTGCGCAGTATAATTTGTGGAGTGGTAGAGCCACGCTGTAGACAATTAGTTCCCAAAGTGGTCCAGGTCCAAGGGTCCACGGGAGACTCGACGGGGGTCTATAGTTAGATCTAATCTTCACATTTTTTGTCGAGTTTTGGGAATATGGTAGAAATGTAGCTGCAGGGGGTCCACAGGAACCAGCTAAATTTTTAAAGTGGTCTATGAGAAAAAAGTTTGGGAACCTCTGCAGTGTAGACAGTGTTGTCTATAGCATAAATGGGCCCGCTTGACCAGGTTGTTACTGCTGTCTCACAGAAAACTGACGTAAAGTAGCAGCTTGCTGCTGCGTTTTGTACGGTGAGTGAGATATTCGAAGGCCTAAACCTCCTTTTCCTGTCCCATCCCTTAATTATCCTTTTCCTTTAAGGTCGGCAACGTGTCCATAATTCTTTTAGTATTTTAGAAGTTCATGGTTGGTGGAGATCACTTACCATCAAATAAGCCACTAGCTACCAGCCTAAGAAAAAAAACATATATTGAGTTTAAAGTAGTAGAGCCACACTGCAGACAGCTTTCATACAGAGTAAAGGATTAAAATATCAAGTTCAGTGATATTAAATTAACAATAACATGTTATTACAACAATAAAAGCGGTTACTGCCTCGATGGCGTAGTTGTAATGCGTACGCGTTACGAATGAGACTGACGCTGTGGTATCGGGTTCGATCCCCGGGTCGGGTAAACGTGATATTGGGTTTTCTATTATGATTTGCTCAGTACCAGCCCGGAGTCTGCAATTGTGCCCGGTATGACGATAGGCTCGCCCTCTATTACATCATGGGACGGAGATACGCTCGGCGAAATGTGGGTGTACTGGTTACATCTCTGTCTACCCCTTCGGGGATTACAAGCGTGAGTGCGTACAAAAGCGGTTACCAAACAGTCTTATTATTCCATTTGTAAGACCATAAGCCAATTATTGAAACTGTATTTATCAAGAAGAGCACTTTTGCCTGTACAATAGTTCCATGTTAAAGCATTGTTATGATAAATCATTGATTTTATCAGTTAAGATATTACGGAATCGCGGTATTATTGGAGTGTAAGTGGGCCACCAACATCTTAGGCTCAAAGCCAACCTCACCTGCACGTGGCACACTCTGCTGATTAACGGACGAGGCAATGGCGAAACTCGGTTCCTGTTGGTTGTTGTGGGGGTCAGACGGCGGGTCGCCCTGCATAATACCAAATCCACCGTCAATTCATTATGGGAAGGTAGACTCTGGCATTGAGCCGGAATGACGGCAAGCAGAAAGAAGAACTTGCTGTATTAGACACATTTTCTTTACAATAGTAACAGGTGCATTATTAATGATCCCGGGAAACTCTAAGTGTACTCTGGATTGCTGCGGGAACGGCCCCTGTCTTGTATCGCTCTACGGCCCGTCTTCTAAGAAACTCAGGAGCCCCTCAAAATAAGGATGCCTTTCAACGTCTCCGGCAGAACGATATTTCGCACTGTCGTCTATATCGAGGACGCACCAAAGACTTTAGTGTATAATACTAGACAAGCTGCACGGTACGTACATAGAAATTTCACCACTAAATTACGGTCAATTGACCGTAACTCAATATTACCATCTCGCTTACTCAACTAGAACTATGGCGCTCCCTGTCTGTGAGCTGTCAAACGCCCGCGTTATGTAAAGCAATTATACTTCTAAACAGCCCGTCTAGTAGTATACATTACAGTCTCTGGGTCGCACCTTAAAATGTACATTAAGAACGAAAGCTGTGCATCCCCCGCTGCATAGCTGCTAGGCGGCCCCAGCTAGTCGCCTCTTACTAAATAAATGCAGTGGTCCATACCGACTCAAAATATGTAATAATTAATAATGGACGTTTCCATATTACAAATACTGTTAATAATGTAAAATAAAAAGACAACAAATAAACAATTTAGTGTAATTGCCTAGTGTATCTGATGATGCTATGTATGTTATGTATACATTAGTTGATATGATTTTTATACATAAGTTTCTTTATTTTGTACTGACTTGTCATAAGCGCTATTTTAATTGCCTACATGATTATTAAAACTATTTCATTTCATTCCACTACAGGCAGGGGATGTCGTGGTGGATTTCCTTGATCCCATTCCACAGGGCAAGAGGTGCCAGTCAGTCATCACCCCGTGGCGCAGCACATCCCAATCCTGTTCGCTCTCCTTCTGCGACCTAACAAAAATGCCAGACACAAATAAATTAGTCAATTCAGTCAAGTAAATGTTAAGTTTCTAAAAAAATTCTTAGCCTTTACTATATTTTAGTACATTTCCCTTGGGCGTAAATTTAATGAGTTTTTAAGTACTGTATCGATGTGCGTACACTTTCAAACATGTTATCATAAAATACCAGCTCGGTGCTTAACATCCGTGCCGACATCTAGATCAAACATTTACTTTATGTCTGACTAGCGTTTACCCGCAGCTCCGCTCGCGTGATTAGGTTTAACTGTACCATAAGGGATGGCGTCCTGTATAAGTCATATTAAGTACCTACTATCTCACTAATAAATGCGAAAGTTTGTGAATTTGCGAGCTTAAAAGATTTTTTTTTTATACCAAAGGCCGGCAATCGTGCAAGTGGGTCACCTGATGGTAAGTGATCTCCACCGCCCATGTACACCCACAATACTAAAAGAATTATGGGTGCGTTGCCGACCTAAAAGGAAAGGGATAATTAAGGGATTGGGAAGGGGAGGGGATTTGGGCCTCCGGATATCTCACTCACCGTACGAAACGCAGCAGCAAGCTACTACTTTACGCCGGTTTTCTGTGAGACAGTGGTAACGACCCGGACGAGCCGGCCCATTCGTGTTGTAGACACAAGTGTCTACAGCGTGGCTCTCTTATTTAGGTAATTTGTAACAAATATTATCTCCGTAGGTACTTGTCACAATAGTAAAGGTGGAAGCTATTAGAATGTTTTAGTTATCCTACTTCCTACTACTATTATAAATGTGAAAGTATGGATGTTTGTGAGTTTGTGAAGTTAAATGTTTGCTACTCAATCACGCCTTAACAGCTAAACGGTTTTGGGTGAAATTTGGCAAACAGGTAGACCATGACCTGGATTGGGACAAAGGTTACTTTTTATCCTGGAAAAGGCCGTTCACGCGGGCATTGTCGCGAGCACAAGCTATTGGATTATAAAATACATATGTTAAACTTATTTGTAAGTATCTACACCATATGTGATCTCTAACAAAATTGACCAACCTAATTATCATTTACAAAGAATGAAAGCATGTATTGACAGGTGTTAAGTGGTGTCTGTATTCATAATTATATATAACTAATGTAAACAAGTTAATTGACAGTACTAGCTTAGACCGATAAGATGAGTGTCTAACTAAACTACACAGAACTTTGTGTGCCCGAACACGCCCAATATAATATGTTATTCTGTACATTTTTAAAACTAGTTTTTGCCACGCATTTGACATGTTCTTCCTCTGTGTTTTCTACAATTTACAAATGGTATTTGTTTATTTCAATTTACGGATGGGCAGCTTACCTCAGCAAAAAAAGAGAAGTACTGACTTTCGTATTTAATTTACATCATTATGAAATTTCAGCTTATTCCATTAATATTCAAATCATTTTACGACCTTTTCCTGTACAGAAAATAGCAAAACGGTATCTTTATTTAGTACGCTCTACCTAGAGGTATTGTCGCGTTGTACGAAATTAATATAAGATACGACCCTTTATACAGCTCAGTGATTTTGCCTTGCATCATAAGGAATTTATTAAAACCCGCTACTAAAGGGAAATTTGGGAATTAGCTTACATTATTATTTCAAAACGTGGCTAGAAGTAATATATATCATACTCCACCAAGACCACATCTAATTATGATTAAGGATGCCGATTTTATATGAAGCTGTTGCAAAGCGAGATGCCGCAGGTTCGATTCCCACACAAGTGTTTGTGAGATCCAAAAATATTTCTTTCGGGTCTGGGTGTTTTCTCCCCAGATGGTTGGACGTCATGCAGGCAGGTCGGTCGTAACAACTACATGCCAAATCATTCAGTAACATGTGGTAAAAGCATGTTTCCCTGATCCCACTGCGAGTGGGATAAAGGCAGGTGGAAGAAGAAGAAGTTTTTATGAGTAAGATTACAAAAAAATATAGTTATTATTAACATGTTTGATAATCAGATGACCGGTACAAATAACATGTTTCGGAACCCAAGCCAACATCACTTGCTTTGAAATATAAAAGAGGCTAAGGTAAGGCTAAGGGTCCAGTGCAATATATTATTTATTAGCCTGAATGATGAAACGAGCAGGTCGCTCGTCTGATGGTAAGCGTCACTCCTGCCCATAAGCAGAAGCACTATCACACAGAACCAGAATTACAAAGCATTGCATGATTTGGACAGCGCTCATCACCCCGAGACATAAAATGTTAAGTCTCATAATCCTGAGCAATTTCACTGGCCTGTTAAATTTCCTTCACACCAAAACACAATGAACAGTGCTTAGGTGCATATTGCAGTAATAGGCAAAGTGATGGTACCTACCCAGACAGCCGCTCCTACCACCTATTAAACATTAGCATTACATTAGCAACATACTCGTAGCATTTATTAGTCAGTACGCTTTCCTGCAAAGGAAAGGCAGATCTTTGAGCGCCATTTAGACTCCCGCTTCTAATTGGTGTGCACTTTGACTCTCCATCTATTAGTGATTTCGATTAGGAACAATCATATATGACCGTTGTTCATAGCATCTATCGTTTTTGATAAAACAAAATAAAAATTATCATGTAGGTACACATATAAAAATACACCCAACAGTCACACACATAGTCCTGATCCAATACTAGGTAAACCTGTATCGTGGGTATCAGGAACTACCAGGGACTTGCGGTCCCACAAAACCCAGGCCCGAAACAATTTTTTGTGGATCACACAATCATTTGTGTCAGTGCGGGAATCGAACCCACAGCCTCTCGCTTCGCAGCCGGCTACTCGCCCGTTACGCCACGGAGGATGTCAAAAAAAGGCACGTATGATAGGTCAAAACAGAAGTAGACACTCGTAAATTAATAATTTATGGTACAGGAGCTTTGGAACATGTACGGCTTTGTGGTCTGGGATAAAGGACCATACGGTAGATGGTAACCAGGAGAAGGACAGGGAGGGAAGGGGACAACCAAGTGGCACAGATTAAAAAGGGTTAAAAATTAAGATATCTCTCTCATTTGCGACAATCACAGCTATTTTCCAGCAGAGCGCACCATTAAAGTTTACAATAGCTTCTGATTAATGTTAGACATTAACACGCTGTTTGAATTTCTATTAAACGTTTGTTTAAGATTTCAATGATGGTCCAATTTATTTTTCATAATAATGATTGTAATTATTTCGCCTGTTGTTACAAAGGTTATAATTAAAGCCTTCTTCGCCCGCGGCTACGTCTCAGTGATGTGGTCTCTTGACAACTTTTTAAATCTATACCTATCTATATCTATTTATTTACATATCAATTTAGGCACAATAAAGTCTCGCACCCGAATACTGAAACGGAACTTAAGCATATAAGATCGTATTAGACATGATAATCCCCTCCGATCTGACAAATGTATTAAAATAGGTAACTCTTAGACAGTCTTTTGTTGAGTAGCGTTTCAGTATTCGGCGTCGGAAACTCATTTAGTTTTTCCAGGATTATTGGCATATATGTGCAAAAACTGTCAACAACCTTAATTAACGCCCCTTGATTGCATAATGTTTATTTATTCCTAACATAGACCTTCCACGGGTGTAGGTTTATTACATTTAGATCCCAAAATGTCCATTACTACTAAAATACCATCTGATCCTCATCTGTAATTGCATTCTTAAGAAATTCGAATTGAATCTCGTGCGATTGTAATGAAAGTGTAAGAACTTAGACTAACCAAATAATCGTTCGCAGATTGCAGTGCCCACCTGTGCCCGTTACAGGGATCATTAAGGTGGTAGACACGTGCCACCTCCCTAGGAGAGGTGTGGGAGGCGCGAGGAATCCATCCCCTTCTTAGGTACTTTTACCATCTAAGCCATAATGTGCTCAGAGCGATTGACACGTCTTTTTGTCTTGAAATGAGTTAGAAACCGGATTGCTAGTTTAGTGTTGGTGAAAGGGAAAAAATGGAACGAGTATGATTATGAAAGAGTAGTGTGTGTCTATAACGTCACAATAAAATAAATATAAAACAAATAAAATTCAAAATCAATAAAAAAAAAATGTAAGCAAAGGTCACGGTTTTCTGAGAGACAGTACCTCCTGGTCAAGCCGGCCCATTCATGCTTTAGATAAAACAGCGAATAAAGCTTCAAAATAGGGTAGTTGACTAGATTTTTTTTATTATTTAAATCAATAAGTTATGTTACTCAAAATCTATTGCAGAAAGAATTTTATAAATCGAACCAAAAATAAATAAGTTAGAAGCCATTCAAATCCTGTAGAAGGGGTAATTGTCAAATGACAGACGATGCAACCTTTGACGTCACTACCCTACTACGCACCCACTTTTCCTCATACCGACATTTAAAGTCATAACTGCGGGCACATTTCTGAACCAATTTTGATTGTGTTTTAATAAAAGGGTTTCTTTTGCGTATCATTTTCTGTTGCTTATAAAATAATGTATAAAATTCAATATAGGAAACTACCCTATTCATTAACCGAAAATCAGGGGAAAAACTCAATTGGACGCGTTTTTCTTTTTTGTATGTATAAGCAAAGATATATTTTCACAAAGTGGTCCGATTTTGATGATTCTTTCGTTAGACTATAGATCAAAGTATGCCCTAGATATACTATTTTAAAGAAAAAAATCCACCCCTATGATGATTAAATCAGGGGTGAAAGACTAAAGGCTTATTCCACAATATTTAATCAAGATTTAACCACCAACTAATGTATATCTAAGCCAGCTATTTTTGTAAGTACCTAGTAGATATTTGTGCCGAGATATTGATATGCTTGAATAAGCCATAGTGAAACTTTTGTTTTTGAACGTATCATTTTTTATTTGGTCTAAGTAGGTAGCATTTACTTTGAGGTGGTTGATTGATTGTGGGCTCCTTTTCTCCGCACTTAGCCCGTTGAATGTCGGGCCATTGTGCGTACTTTGAGGTGGTAAAACAGGTGCTAAAGTTTCAACATTTATGAACCGATATGATGATTCCTTATTAAAAGTAGTAGATTAAAACTTTTTAACACATGCAAAACTGAATTAAAACTAAAAGTACTGTGAGTACAGAAAATACTGTATGAGCCGTTACTGAGCGTTACTGCGTACTGAAATAATCATAATTGACATCTGTGAGAAATAATTGAATAGTAAAAAATGACCAGTTGAGAATTAATGTCGTTGACGTCTTTGAGTACGACAGTTACCAATTAATAGAATTAATATTTTATTTTATTACTCACGTCTGTAATCCTCGATGGGGTAGGCAGAGGTGTAACCCGCACACCCCCACACTACGCGGAACGTATTTTCGTCCCATGATGTGATAGAGGACGAGCCTGTCACCATACCGGGCAAAATCCCAGACTCCGGGCTGATACTGAGCATTTCGTAATAGTTAAACCAAATGTCACTTTTACCCGACCCAGGGATCGAACCCGAGACCTCAGCGTCAGCCTCAGTCGTAATGCGTACGCATTGCGCAACTGCGCCACCGAGGCATTCAGTCAGTTTTTATTTAATGTAAATAATAATAAAATATTAAATGTAAAATAATATTCCCAAATGTATAAGTTCGAAATTCCATGCACTACATCGCTTCGTCAAAATACCACGCATCAAAATTGAAAAATACCAATAATAAGAACAATTTCAAACACGAAAGCTATGCACAATAATCAAACGCATCGGCACAATGAGAGCCGCACCTTACCGATGGGTTGATGGGGGCTAAAGGGGGGGTATTTTGCGGCTATTCCAATTATACGTCTTATGAAATAGTTGTGTCGCCGGGTGACGATTTCGCGGATGCCCGCAATATCGATGGGACACGATAGAGGATTGGAATTTTTCTTGTAATCACGCTAAGGTGGTAAGCGGAGCGATTAAATCTTTTTTTATTTACCTAACCGACAAGATGAGCTAGGCGCTCGGCAAAGTGCTCATCAAAATAGAAGCAACACTACTCAGAACTTTGAACTACGATACACCTATAGCATGTCACCGCACCGTCGTCATAAGATGTCTCCTAATAATTTTACTGGCTTCAAGATCCTTGAAACTGGAATACAACAATGCTTATACACTGGTGCCTGATAGTGTCTACAGCGTGAATCTACCAATTGCATTTCGATTTCGTGTAACAAATGAAAAATAATAAAAATATCTAGTAAGCTAGTTTTTGGAAACGCGATTTCAATGCAAACAGAGTTGTGAATAAATACTACATAATTTTGCTTTTTTTTGCCATCACCCATGAACACCCACACTATCTGAAGAATGATGGACGCATTTCCGAAGAGGAAAGGGATGATTAAGGGATTGGGAAGGGGAAGAAGATTTGGGCCTCCAGATATCTCACTCACTGTACGAAACGCAACAGCAAGCTGGTACTTCACGTCAGTTTTCTGTGAGACAGTGGTAACAACAGGGTCAAACCGGCCCCTTTATGATGTAGACAAAAAAGTCTACAGCGTGGCTTTATATGTTTGAAATATATTTATTAATTAAATTCCTGAACAATCCCATGAAATATTAAATTATGTTTATTAAATATTTACTTGTTATTTAATTCGTAGTTTCCTCACAAACACCTCTCATAAGGACTGGGGAATTTTCACTCCAATAATTGAGTTAACAACAACTTGAAGTCAATAAATCGGTTTAAATTAATTAACGTCTGGTATATAGGATTCAAATGAACAAGTATGATGAATGAAGTTGGAAGTTTGTTTATAAACGTAATTTAATGGTATGATATTTTTTCCTAACTGCTAAAAACACCCGAAAATAATAAAAACCTAATTAAGACATTTTTAAACCCCTGAACAGATTTTATTCTAACATTTTTAACTGTTGCTCAAGATCGGGCGAAGTGGAGGCATCTTAAAAGGAAAGCGGACCCTAGCACTAGCCGGGTTAACGCCAGGTAGAGAGAAAGAGAAGAGTATTAACTGTCTCAGTTAAAGCAGCTTTCAAATTATGAGGCATAACATCTTATGTCTCTCGGTGACGAGCGTAGTCCAATGCCATGCAGTGCTTTGTAATTCAAACTTCTGAGTGGTGTTGCTTCTGTTTATGGCCAGGCATGGCACTTACTATTAGGCGAGCGACCTGCACGCAGTGGTGGATTTACACTAAGGGCAGTCGGGGCTAGTGCCCAGGGCGGCAAATTTTCTAGGGCGGAAAAATTATTATTAATATCATTGAATTTGGTGATTTAGATAATAGGGAAATTCGTAAATGAGCTAAACGTTTAAGAGAAATATATTGTTCAGATCTTGAGTCCTCATTAAAAGACGAATTTACACTGAGTTTCCAAACGTAGAAATCGCTTATCGAATATTTATAACTTTAGCCGTAACAAACTGTAGCGCAGAACGATCTTTTTCTTGTATAAAACGAGTTAAAAATTACTTACGTTCTACAATGGGTGCAAACAGACTCAATAGCTTAGCTATTCTATGCATAGAATCAGATGTGCTTCAACGTTTAGATTGTGAAGATTTAATCGACCATTTTGCAATTCAAATAGTTAGGCGAGTTTGCCTGTGAAAAAAATAATGCAATACTAATATAAGTCGTTCTTAGTGCAAAATTTATAATTCTAAGAAGATACAAATATTTTTTTATATTATTATAGTATATAATAAATAATATATAATATATGAGTAAATAAAGAATAAAAATAAAATATTATGTATAATAAATAATATATAATACATAATAATTTTCCTGCAATCAATTAGTTATTCTAATTCTTATAAAATAAGATATCAAAACTATTAAAATAAAATTTAAGTCATAGGGCGGCATCTTCAGCGCCCCTGTGTCTCATGGTGCCACTACGATAGACAGACGAACGTCGTTCTATTTCGTTTCGTTTTATGAGTGGTAGAGCCACGCTGTAGACACTTTTGTCTACAGCATGTATGGGCCGGCTCGTCCGGGTCATTACCACTGTCTCACAGAAAACCGGCGTAAAGTAGCAGCTTGCGTGCTTACATTGCAGCATGCTTGCTAGCGTGTGAGATATCCGGAGGCACAAACCCCCGCCCCTTCCCAATTCCTTAATTACGGCCGGCAACGCACCCATGATTCTTTTATGTATTGTGGGCGTACATGGGCGGTGAAGATCACTTACCATCAGGTGACCCACTTGCGCGTTTGCTGGTCTATGCCATAAAATAAGATGGAAACTTGGCTCTACTACTTTTATAAGTGGTAAAAGTTTTGTCTTCGGCATGAATGCTTCACAGTAGCTCGACCGGATTGCTACCACTGTCTGTCAGAAAACCGAAATGAACTAGCAGCTTGGTGTTGCGTTTCGTACGGTGAGTGAATCCGGACACCTAAACTCCTATCTCTTTCGAATCCCATAATCATCCCTTTTATTTAAGGTCGGCAACGCATCCATGATTCTTCAAATATTGTGGATGTTCTTGAGCGGTGGAGATCATTTACCATAAGGTGACCCACTTGCTGGCCTCTACTATATACAAAAGGAGTGGGTGGCTATAATTTAATTGTATTTAATGAACACAGCAACATATAATGACAACCTCCGTGGCGCAGCGGGCGAGTAGCCGATTGCGAAGCGAGAGGCAGTGTGTTCGGTTCCCGCATCAAGGCGAATATTTCTATTCTAAAAAAAATTAACTGGCGCCGCCGCCGCCGCCGCTGCCAAAAGCTTGTCACGCTATCTCCTCCGTAACCGCTGGGGGTATGGGATCGAGACCGATACCAATCGATGCAGAATAATGTGGGGAAGAAAGTAAGATATTCGTCGGACTATAAGTTTTATTTTTTATTTTATGTTTTGTGGAAAATCATGGGCAACGCCCCTTGTTAACTTAAATTAAATTTAAGCCGTTTCCGCTCCTCTTATGAACATAATCTAGTCGTAAGGTGCCTCACGCGCGTCTTCATTGCGCGAAGAATGAGCGATATAGCCGCACGATCAAGGTTTTAAATTCAGTTCAGGGATCTCTATCGGAAGAGCGATTCATTTATTAGATTTTTATTATATCGACATTCTATGGAAAATTATTTTATAATCCGTATTTTGGTCATTCATTGCCATCATCTAAATATTTAACACAGTTGGTTAAAATTAATTGCTTATTTGTAATCCTGGACATAAAAAGAATATCATAATATACCAAGAACTTTTTGCCTTTCTGTATTTGCATTGTAGCGAAATGGATGGACCTATTTGAATGCATTTTTTTTAATGGTTCATAGTTATGTTTGACGAAAGCCTGATCGGCCATTTAAAAAATTTCGGATCTTTTTCCAATTGATGTCGAGGTTTTTCACAGGTTAGTTTATTTTCAATATAGTGCCAGCACTTTTTACTTCTTACCCGATCTTGTTCATGTACAATAGTTCATTAAGAAGCTTATAAAACACTGTTCTTTTAGTAAAAAGAAAATGAGGTTATATTAATTATGATAAAAAACTACTTTTTTTTTATTTTTTATTAGATTGAATGACGAGACGAGCAGGTCGCTCGCCTGATGGTAAGCGCCACGCCTGCTCATTAACAGAAGCAACGCCACACAGAACTTTAAATAAAGCACTGCATGACACTGGACTGCGCTCGTCACCCCGAGACATAAGGTGTTAAGTCTCATAATGCCCAGTAATTACACTGGCTTCAATGTCCTTCACACCGGAACACAACAGTGCTTACACACTCACACTTCTGACATTGTTTCAGTGATTACTTTAATATATAAGCATTATTTAAAAATGTAGAATCTTAAGAGTGATCAAGGTGGTAGAACCACGCTGTAAGATAGTTTTTTCTACATCACGAATAGAGTCAACATTACCACATCAACCGGGTCGTTACCACTGTCTCACAAACAACCGACGTAAAGTAGCGGTTTGCTGTTGCGTTTCGTACGGTGAATGAGTGAGTGAGTACGGTATCCGGAGGCCCAAATGCGCTCCCCTTCCCAATCCCTTAATTATACCTTTCCTTTAAGGTCAGCAACTCGCCCATGATTCTTCTGGTATTGTGGTCGTACATGGGCGGTGATTAGGTGATCCAATTGCTCGTTTACCGGCCTATGCTAAAAAAAGTGATGATCATAGCCCATTGACAGAATGTTTTTATACCTTTGAAATTCTTATGAAAAACTCTCAGGTACGTATGGTGTGGATTAATACTTTCTTCTTAACTTATCAGCCTATCTTATCCCACTTCTGGGCAAAAGTCTCCACTCTCCCCTTCATCTCTCCACTCTAATCTTTCTGTCTGCCTGGCGTTATCCCAGCATAATATCAGGTTCCGCCTTCTGGCGTCATAGATTTGACGTTATTTGGTATTAGGTATATGGGGCGACCCGCCGTCTGACCCCTAAAACCCATAACGGGGACCAAGTGACGCCATTTCCAGCAGAGTGTACCACGTGCAGGTGAGGTTGGCTTTAAACCTAAGATGTTGGTGGCTCAATTATACTTCACTCTAACAAAGTAACAACTTTGAAAAATATCTTGTTCTTGGTTCTATGTTTTTATTTAACCTTCCTATATATACCGTTTACAAGATACGAGTAGTTACAGCCCCAAGTCCACAACGATAGTGGGCAATTTATTCGCCATCTAAAATTAATTTGGCGGTAGCGCTGGGGTAAACCTGTTAACCTGTCCATTTAAATTAACATCTACACCAGATGATTGCGACCACAAGACAACGCCTCCTCATTTACACGGATTATAGCATAAGATGACGTTGTATAATGTACATAGCTTTTAGAGACGTTTGGCTATATTAAGTGTTGATAGAAGATTAGTGTAGCAGCGATGCATTGATTAGTTACACACTGTTTTCATTTCCTTCTAGCTACTTTATAAATCGCGTTGACAGAGAAAGACAAAAGAGTGTTTAAGTAACGTTTATATAAGTAGGCCCAATAGCTCAGCGGGAAGTGGTGGGACTGTCAAGACGAAAATCGCAAGTTCTAAACCAGCCCAAGAGCATGCATCTCTGACTTCTGTTCTAAGTTACGTGCGTATTAATCGTTAACTACTCGTATCACTTGCTTTAACGGTGTAGGAAACATCGAGGGGAAAACTGCATACCTGAGAAGTACTCCATAAGAATTTAGAATGTATGTGAAGTCTACCAATCTGCATTAGGCCAACTTAGTGGACTAAGGCCTAACCCCTCTCATTCAATAGATGAGGCACGTGCCTTGCAGTGGGACGTTTATAATACAGGTCGATGGCGCTAGTATAATATGTATAATATGGAATCCTCTGTGGCGCAGTGGGCGAGCAGCCGGCTGTGAGAGGCCGCGGGTTTGATTCCCGCACCGTGACAAATGTTTTGTGTGATCAACAATTATTTGTTTTGGGTTTAGGTGTTTTCTCCCCAGAGAGGTGAACATCTGGCAGGCGGCCGGTCTTAAAAACTACAAGGCAAATCTTTCTGTAACATGTGTTAAAAAGCATGTTGCGCCGACTACACTGCGAGTGGGATAAGGGCAAGTGGAAGAAGATATTTTCCTAATGTTATTAATTTTGGGATTATTAACCGGTTAGGTTAAGCAGGTATTATTTTCATATAAAAATATTATCCAATATTGATCGTAATGGGAATAAACCCTAGTACCCGCTAGTACCTCATCTTTTAAGAACTGTACGGCGATTAAAAACTTCATACACCCGTCCAAGATTGTCAAATAAGACATGCTCTCTGGTTTTTTGTGTCAATTAATGACATGACGAGTTAGCAACAAATATTTTTATTTCGTTTTTTCTACAAAAAAAATCTTAAAAGGTATGAGTAATTAAGACATAATAATATATAGCATTATTAAACCTGTGACAGAGATTTTGTTTTCCAATAATTTGTTGAAACGAGGTGTTCGCTCGCCTGATGTTAAGCGCCATACAGAACATTCCATTCCAAAGCACACTGGTCTGCGTTCGTTGCCTTAAAAAAATAAGATGTTAAGTTTCATAATGCCCAGTAATTTTAATGGCTTATAATAACCTTCAAACTGAAACAGAACAGTGCTTACACACTGTAACACACATTTGGCGGGAGAAACATAGAAATGGTGGTACGGACCCAGATGACCTCTCGTCGACCTAACGCCAAATGTTATTAATCCTAAACACGGCGTGCTATGTAGATTTTTTAAACTTAATAGGTATTAATCACAGCGTGCAATGTAGATTTTTTTGTAATATATAACTGCATGGTTGAAAGATGGGCGATGCAAAATGCACTTTCGGCACCCGGATGCCCATCGACATCCATATGCTCAATGAGATCATCCACAGAGAAGTCAAACACTTCAGGAACTACAAAATCTACAGGCCTAACTTCGGATGTTAGTACACATTTTGTTATTTAGATTAGTGTAAACGTTAGTAATGATTCAAGTTGTAAATGCCATCAAAATAATTAACGCTTACCATCAGGCGAACGAACTGCTCGACGTTTCGTCATTCAGACTAATAAATAAATAAAAAAATATCCGTCTAATTTTGATCGCATAAAGGACTAAGAAATAAGACAAGGATTTGATGAATGGCACACATTAAGCTTTAAAACAGCATAGTCTAAATGAGGTCTTACGTATGTGTCAATCTAAGGTATCAATGTATGCAGGCTCTTTTATAAAGCTAAATTCCATTAGCTGTCTAACAACAAAACATTTTACCAGCAATCCCAGTAACTGGTAAGTTTTATGCTGCTCATGACCAGCTAAAGGCGGAGTCGAAGGAGCAGACCCGGAAGGTGGACGACTACCATCACAACGTAGCGCAGACGAGAGCTAAAGGTCCTCACAGCAAGTATCCTTCCCCGACCACGGAGAATCAAGTGTAAGTAAATCCACAATTTCTTTCTGCCTGGCTTTTTGATTTGCACCGTACAGACTTTCAAAAAACATTGATCAGCAATAATATTTCGTTAATTCAAGTCTCTTTGAAAGCAATTCGACCCGTCTGAATTATTTAAGAAAGTTCTAGACATGGTCAAAAGTGTAATCACAGCTCAGGTAATGCGTTAGGTAATTTTGTATCACGACAATACTACGAAAGTGAGATTGTGAATCTATCTGTTTTAAGTTAAAAAAAGTAATAACACTCACTTACTCCCTCACTGATTAATCACTATATCTCAAAAACTACTAAAACTAGGATCATGAATATAATGAATTAGTCAGATGATAGTTTGTGTACCTACTGTAGGTGTCAGAGAAAGAATTTTTGGAAATTAATTTTTAGGGGGTTAAAAGGGAGGTTAAACTTTGTATAAAACATGGGAGCAGAGCAATAATACGAACGCAAGTGAAACCGCGCTGAATAGCTTGTATTTTATAATCTTCGACTAAACTATAACAGCGATCCTGTATTAGTTACTGTATATATTATTAGGTCTTAGAACTTACCGACAGTAAGCTATGATACTCAATAGTGAACTACCTACCACTTCACAAAATTCCTAAATTTTCAGCCGGATAAAACACTTTAAATGTCAAGATAGACAGACAACTAGGCGGACAAACAGACAAATAGGTGGACAGAAAGACAGACGGTGGCTTGGTAATAGGTTTCTGTTGATGCCCTTTTGGGAACAAATTCACTAAAAAACAAAAAAGTTGCTGTGAGTCTTGAAAGTGGAAGTTACAAACTAGGTGACTAACGAAATACTCATGGTCCTATTCGATTTGTATCGAAAAACAGTAAGCTCTTGGCAACTTAAGTCTTTATTTGTTCAGGTATGGATGGTATCATGAGCCTCTGGTCCGCATAGATCGAAATGATCGTAGGTTGTACTTCCCCAAGACGGAAAGCATTCACACCAAGATAGAAATCGTCATTTCCATGGCCAATCCGAAAGTTTAAGAATATTCAGGACTCTGCATTTAACAGCTCCTCATAATTTATCCAGAATTCGTAACTAATATTGCATCGCTTGATTTTGCAACAATTTTCTTTTACATATTATACTAATACTTTATAAAATATTATTTTTTAGATTATGTTATTGTTATTTAGAAAAATAGAAATGCCTATACATTAAAATGTCTTTTATTTCAATACCAACAATGCCTTGTGTCAAACAAAATTTTTATGATCATGTAAGTCATCAAATTATCACGTCATTCAAATAGACCACGGAAGTACTTTAATCTGTATGACACCCATGCGTGCAACATTTTTGCTTGCTCAATATCCCAAAGATCCCAAGATCAGTGGAAGTCAGCACGCGAAATAGATACACATAGGGGATTAGCATATGCAACACGACATATCTCGCACGCGAGAGTAACTATCTCGCTTGTTATAAGTTTGGTTATAATAACTTTTTTTATATCGTATGTCGGAATTGGGCAAGTGGATCATCTTATGGTAAGAGATCTGCATTCTCCACCGCCAATGTACGCCCACAATACCAGAAGAATCATGAGCGCGTTGCCGACCTTAAAGGAAAGGGATGATTAAAAAATTGGGTAAGGGAGGTGGATTTATGACTCCGGATATCTCACACACCGTACGAAACGCAGCAGCAAGCTGCTACTTTACGTCGGTTTTCTGTGAGACAGTGGTAACAATCCGGCCGAGCCGGCCCATTCATGCTGCAGACAAAAGTGTCCACAACGTGGCTCTACCACTCACAAAACCCACGGATGATGTAATCCACACTAAGCTTGGCTCAGTTTTGTAGTAAAAATGGGATACTAGGTATACTAATATTGGTGAAGAAAAATCTTCGAACTTAAAACAACTAAAAACTAATATATTTTATTCAGATACGGATGGGACTCTACACCCCTGGTCAAGATGGATCGTAATGACCGAAGATTCTTCCATCCGAAGACAGAAAGCAGTAATACCAAGATTGAAATCGTTATTCTCACATCGAATCCAAGGAATAAAAAACAATAAATAAATCATATCGAAGCTAACTAAAGATGCAACATCAGACTTGATATTGCACTTGTTGTTAGCTCAACCAAAGACTTCGGAAACGAAATTACGCCAAAGTATTTGAGTCATTAAATGCAAAGAAATCATATTCTTGATTGACATTCTTTTTTTTCGCGCGACAGAGACGGGGAGAATACTACACACCTCTCATTAATTGTTCACTGATCATGCGGTTCTGGTTTCTCCTTGTCCACATTTAAAGCTAATTAACAAAGATGAAAACAAACATTACATGATACAGCATGGAACCAAGAATCTTCTGTTACATTTTCGCTGCTGTCGTGCGACAAATTGCTTGGTTAAATAAATTTTTAAGCACCAGTTAGATGCAGACAGTTTTTCGTACAACATAAATAGGCGAGAAGACAAAACAATTTTATCCCGTGCCCGGGAAGACAACCGTGATTTATCCTTCATAGTTCCTGATAACCACAATATAGTAACCTAGGGGGCAGGACTATTAAATAAATACACGTAACACACACATAGGTGTGTGTTAGGTGTATTTATTTATATAATTAGTATGACCTGCGCCTGTCTGCTGATTGTCAGTAGAGTCGTTTAAAAATCACTCCTACATTAGGCTTTATTCTAATTCTTGCTAATCATTTAACATGGTTTTGTTATTAATTTTAAATATTGTTAAGATTGTGTTTGATAAATATTGGTTGTTAAGTTTTGATAAGCTATATTAATTTGGAATATTGTTATTCTTTTAATCTTAATTGTTGACAGTGTTGAGTAGGACATACAAGAAGCATTACATTTGTCTCGTACATTACGAAAAATTGGAAGAGCGGATCAAACTTTTTTATGTACTTCAACTTTTGTCTACAGCATGAATGGGCCGGCTCGTCCAGGTCGTTACCACTGTCTCACAGAAAACCGGCGTAAAGTAGCAGCTTGCTGCTGCGTTTCGTACGGTGAGTGAGATATCTGGAGGCCCAAATCCCCTCCCCTTCCCAATTCCTTAGTTATCCCTTTCCTTTAAGGTCGGCAACGCACCCATGATTCTTCTGGTATTGTAGGCGTACATGGGCGGTGGAGATCACTTACCATCAGGTGACCCACTTGCTCGTTTGCCGGCCTATGCCATGAATAAAAAAAAAAAAAAGTATATGTCGCGTTACTTTGTTACTATTTCCAAGATGCGTACTGCGTATGTGAGCGAGAACGAGCGAGTGACCTAAATAAACGCCTCGCCTCATTTGAAGTGGGACTATGTACTGGCTCAGTGCAAAAAAGTGGTTACTCTTACAAACATAATTTGAAAATTGTGTCCTACTCAATACTAGCTGTTGGTGATAATGCATATTTAGAGAGTTTAAAATAAAACTACATAGATATACCTAAAAGTTTATTTTATTACCAAGTTATATTATGGGATTGAATATTATGATTTAACAAATAATGATTTTAAAACCTAGTAACACGAAATGAACTATTTTCAAAATATAATATTAATAATTTCCTGGCCGACAATAGAGTCATATATTGACAACTTATATGAATTTTATGCATAAATTCATAAACACAGTAAATTAAGAAATCGATTTCTTACAATAATTGAAAATGAAAAGCTAAATATTTAAAACAAATGAATCACTCATTGTAAAGATTCTTGCTGTTAGTAGCACATTGATTCCAGCTCTTAGGCGTCTTGTTTTTATAGTCGCTTCTCTGCAGCGGCTGTAAGTGAGCTGCAGCCACACGATCGCTGGAAAACAGTTTTTTGAGTGGTATAGCGACGCTGTAGATAGTTTTGTCTACAGCATGACCGGCTCGTCCGGGTCGTTACTACAGAAAACCGGCGTAAAGTAGGAGCTTGCTGCTGCTTGTTTCGTACGGTGCATAAGATATCCGGAGGCCCAAATCCCCCTCCTCTTCCTAATCCCTTAATATTCTCTTTCTTTTATGGTCGGCAAAGCATGCACGATGAGGTATTATGGATGGTCATGGACGGTGGAGATCACTTACCATCAGGTGACCCATTTGCTCGATTGTGGCCTCTGCCAAAATGTAAATGCCTCTATGAAAAACCTATAGGCGTTATTATTCTAAGATATAATCTAACCATCTAACCTATATATTAATTTAAGAAAACAAACATTTGAATAGCTGAACAGATTTTAACTAAGAACCATACAAAAAATCCATTCAAATCAGTGTATTTATTCAGTGACATGATCCCATAGACAGATACACACAGACATACATACAAAAGGGTCGAACTTATAACACTCCTTTTTTTGACAGGGTTTAAAAAATCCAAAGATGGTATTCATAGATAGATTTAAATCTCTTCAAAAATCAAACTCACGCGAATTCTTCATAAGTTTTCGCTGAGTATATCGCGTCGCATTTTACGTCGTTCACCCGCCAATGCTTCCTGTCCTCCTCCACGGAGTCCCTCAGTTGTTCCTCCATCGCTGCCACATCTTCCTGTCTAAGGGGTTTATCCATTGTGTTTACACCTTTTATGATAGCGTAGGTGAGCGTTGCTTTTAAATCGATTTTGTATTTGGCTTTTTTACGCTTTGGACTCAAGTAGTCTGTGAGCTTTGGTAGTTGTGTAACGGTATATGCAAGTTACATGTGAATAAATAGAATTTGAGTATATCGGATATCAACGCTGATTTGAGGTTCGATCAAACATTGCATGGTTGTCATGGTGATTGTTGCTATAGCAATTAAGTTAGGTTGAGAATAGAGGGCCAATTTATTTCTCCGATAGTCTGCTCATTAATTTATTGTACTCGTGCCTTGTACATTTTTTTTCTTATTTTGTATAGGTAGCAAAGTAACTACACGTCATCGAAATATTATAACCTACACATAAATAAAATAAACATTAAAAATGCTTATGACTAATAGAGGTACACTAGATTTTCCAACTTTTTTTTTTAAACCTAACTTAAAACTTATGCTTAAATTGAATGACGAGACGAGATAACTCGCCTGATGATAAGGCCACACCTGCCCATAAACAGAAGCACCGGCCTAAGGGATAAGTCCGACTCGCAGTGGGGTCGGCGCAACATGGGTCTTAACACATGTTACAGAACGATTTGGCTTGTAGTTTTTACGAACGGCCAGTCTGACTTCAATCCCGTTTTACAGTCAGCAATTTAACACTCTACTTATTTATTGAAATTACTCTTTATATATTTCCCATTCAACCGATTCACATGGCAATAGGCATGTGGCCGTACAACAGAAAAGTTGTTAAAGTATCAACGAGGTAACCGCACCGGGCCGTGTGTTTACCAAACACTTGCGGAAACTCGTAAACTATTAATCGAGAGTTACAAATTGGTTCCCTACAGTTTTGTAGGAGATATTTAAAATCTGTTATTTTCACATAATTTAATATAAAAATTACGAGAAAGAAGACCATTCACGATATTTCCTTCGTCGTTAAAACAAGTGATAATTAATTATGAATACACACGTAACTTAGAAAAGTCAGAGATGTATGCTCATGGGGCTAGTTTTGAACCTGTGACTTTCATCTCGGTATCACTGCTTGAAAAATATGAAAACACACAATATGAAAAATAAAAATGAGGAAAAGTTAACCAGCATTCTAATCTCAAGATATTTAAACATACATACATACATACATACGCACTCACGCCTGTAATCCCCGAAGGGGTAGGCAGAGGTGTAACCAGTACACCCACATTTCGCCGAGCGTATCTCCGTCCCACGATGTGATAGGGGCCGAGCCTATCGCCATACCGGGCACAAAGATATTTAAAGTCCTGTAAAAGCCTTGACACTACGGGTACTTTTATATCCTGTCGGCTTAGTACACATTTTCATAATCTAGGACAGTTAGTACATATTAAAATATTCGATTATAAACTCCTCTAGCGCTTTTATCAAACTAGGCAAGTAATATACCCGCACGTGACCAAGGAATCGAACAAAAGATTAAATACTTATAACGTTTGTTTTCGCACACTTGTAACATGTATTCGTGTAAGTGTTTCTATTTCTTTTAGTGGTTTACAAATTGATACAAAGTTTATTTAAGAATCTTCCGGGAATTTGATACAAAGTTTATTAATGAAGCTCATAATGTATTGTAAAATTACAGTGTGCTATTTTTAACCTCCGACAAAATGCAGGGTGTTTCAAATTGACTTTGTTTGTATATGTACCTATATATTTGTGGCATAGGAGCGTTTAAACTACACACTAATGTTTTCTTTTTGCTTTTGTTTGCGTAACACAAAAATAAATAAAAATCAGGTATAGATTTAACATTTTTAGTAATATATTTTCTAACTACGTATATCTTTATATCAAAAACATGGAGTAGTACTCAGAATCTAATTATCTAATAAATTACATCGATCAATAAAGCTTTAGATTACAAGATAACACACATCCGGCTCGCAGGACCATAAAATAACCTCAAAAATATCAGCAGTACTTAAATAAAAACTTTTGTTTACAGATTTTATAATCGTTACTGTTCATATTACAATATGCAATAGTTACGTTGCTTACGAGATGTTTCCGGGATTTGATTCGAATAGTTCAAAGAACAACACGGTACCGAGTTTGATTTATGGGGTAGTACAACATAATTCGAGGTTTAAAACAACAACCACTAAAATAACTTCAAAAGATGATAAAATGGTGTGTATACAGCAAGTATTTAATAATTATATTTAGTATAAGTTTTTAGACAAATTAGTCTTCGTAGTATTGTAACCTTTTTTTTATAACAGAGGCTGGCAAACGAGCAAGCTGGGTCGTCTGATGGTAAGTGACCTTCACTGCCCAAAAACATCAACAGTACCAGAATAATCATGGATACGTAATGTAGGTATCCATGTTGAACGTATCATACGTTACTGATCTTATAGAAAAAGGTTAATTAAGGGATTTGAAAGGGGAAGGGGGTTTGGGCCTCCAGATATCTCACTCACGTACGAAACGCACCAGTAATTTGTTACTACACGTCCGTTGTCTGTGAGACAGTGGTAACAACCCGGTTGAGTCGGCCAATTCGTGCTTTAAACAAAACTACCTACAGCATGACTCTACCACTGTTTACTTGCCAATCTGCAAAAAACGCAGAGAACGTAATTTCACCAATAATTTTTTGACCTATTTACTTTATCCTTATTTTCAGAGCACTACAGAATTACCGAGCACTCTTTCATTTTCTACACGAATCAAATTCGAATGTCCGGAAGCTGAAAATCCGGCCAACATTGGACCGTACGAAGTGCCTACTCAGAGAGATATTGTCCTCTTCATAAAAAAAACTTTAATAAAAATGTTTAATATCTATCATGAGAAAGCTTTGTATTTCCTGAAAGATATTAAAGAGGTAGTTTTGTGTGAAAAATATATTTTATAGGCGTAAATTGACAAATTAAAAACCAATGGACAGTGGTAGGTACTGACTGCCGAGCTTTGCTGAGATGAAAGTTGCCAGTTCGTCTGACTTCTCGATGTTACATATACACTGATAAGAGTTATTATCGCTCGCTAACAATGAAGGAAAATATAGCGTCGTGAGGTTTTCTCACCATACATACATACTTACATACCGGAAAATCTATGAATATTGAAGTCATATGTGAAGTCTAGCAAGTAGCAACCCGCATTAGGCCAGTGTGGTGGAGTAAGGCCAAACCACTCTTATTAAGTAAGCCAGAGCCCAGCAATGGGATAGTTTATAATAAAAGGCTGATACTTTGTTATTAAATTGATAATAGGTATCTACATGAAATACACTATGCAAATATGGCAAACTACAAACTGTATAGGTTTCGGAAGGTTTTTTTTAACGTTGGAAAACCCTTTATAGGTTTCCCCACCGCGTGGTCAGTCGGAACGGTTACGTCTAACTCCCACGGACTAAAACCCAACGGTGTTACTCCGGGTGCTCTTGTTCGGTCAGTGCTGCGGGGACGCTATTGTACTCTTCCGCGGCCCCGACGGGGTATAGGTACACCTACCTATCCCATGAATTTAGCTTATAATAAGTATATACCGAATATACATACCTGTAGCTTTAGACTAGTGTGCTTACAGAATATTGTCTTTATCAGGCTACTCGTGGAACAGCGGCTATTGAAAAGAAATGCGGCAAACACAAAGCAGCTTACAAAAAATGTGTTAAACGCATTAGTAATAAATGTGAAGTGATCACAAAAACGGTTGTCATATCGCTAGAACATCAAAAAGGAGAAGTTTCCGGTTTTATTGAGGTATGTAAAAGAAAGAAAGAAGAGCCTCTGTGGCATAGTGGACGAATAGCTGGATGTGAAACGAGAGGCCTCGGGTTAGATCCCCGCACCGAGACAAATTGTGTGATCCACAAATATTTATTACGCGTCTGGTTGAGACCGGGAGTCTCCCGTAGTTCGGAAGTTAATCTAGTGTTACGGTCAGGACTGTGTGACTGTTGAGTTTAATTATATTTAATAAAAAAAATCTAAAACAGACTTCATAACCGGAGAAACTATGAGATTTTGAATTGTTTAGTCCAATTTAGTTTAGTTCGGTTTGAGTTTTAGATTCAAAAAATCGCACATACCCGGGATTAGAATTTGTGCCCGGTATTGTAATAAGTTTGCCCCCTATCACATTTTGACGGAAACCTCTGCCTACTCTTGTATGAGTAGAAGAAGATAGAGAAGTGAAAGATCTCGTAGATATTATGTAATAGTTTTAATCGTAGAGAAATCTTACTGAAGAAAGTTTTGAATACCTATTAATGTATTGCCACATTGTATTATCTTCGTTCTAGGGAAATGTTTGTAATATGACAGAAATGAATGCAGATCCTTTACAATTAATCAAGATGTTGGCAATGGAAGAGGCTTCATTAGAATTCGCTTTGCCTGGCTTTCTGCGGCTACTTAACTCGTGTTCTTCGTATTGCTCAAAGTAAGTGTTTAAAAATTGCTTGCAATTGAAATAAAATTATGAAATAAACCATTTAAATTATTTATTTACAGGTCTAATACGAAATCAAATCTCAAGAAACCACTGCGACACATGACTGACCAAGATCTCGTCATAAACCATTTTTTAACACGGAAAAATTACGTCCAACTTATAAAAGGATCAAAGTAAATGTTACACAAAACCCAAAACAAATTATAAAACTGGACGCATTGTTGTCATTCATCTGCAATGAACGTATCCGCAACGATCGACCGAGCCTTTAACGTTTCACATGCCAACGTCTAGATGGCGCTAGTGTCAATGAACTTTTGACATGGACTTAATTGAAACTTGGTACAACTTAACCAAAATATCTAAGCTTTTTACGTGATGTGAATAGGTATTTCCGTGGGAAATTATTTCTATAGCTCATAATATTACAATACAATATGTGAGAAACATTGGTGTTTGTTTTTGTGTTTTCGCAAGATATCCTGGTTGCCTGCAGAAATTCTTTTCAATGGTATGTAGTTATTTACAAGTAAATTATACTATTACAATGTTTTCTAAGACCTAGACGAGTTTATAAACATATTTTAATAACTAAATAATGTAATACACAGTAGTATCTCTAGGATATAAGCTAACTCCTTTAAAACAAGATTTTCAATTGCTCAGAAAAGTACTCATCTGTGTGGATTTTTAACTTCGAGCTGTTCCTTGTAAATACCAATAAAAATACTTTTTGACATTTAATTAAAAAATTATAGATTAGAAGGATATTATAAAAAAATTAAACTTAAGTAATTACAACTTAGTTTGGAGTGTAAATTATACTTATGTTTTAAAGAGAAACAGAACTAGGTTCTAGTCTTTATGTACGTAGTGAAAAGCTTTTACAAATTATTATAAACTCATGTAACAGTTTCACTGTATCTTATACAAGACAGAAAAATAATAGCTAAAATCTACATAGGAATATGAAGGAAAAATTACATTGCAACATGAGTACCTAAAAAACTTTTTAATGTCAGTAAATCAGAAGATCACTTGAGAAATATTATTAAGTTTGTGCAAAGACTTTAATGTATACTACTAAGCACTAGACAAGCTGAGCGGTACATAGAAATTGTACCACTATGTTGCGGTCAATTGACCGTAACTCAATATTACCATCTCGCTTACTCTTAACTAGAATCCCTATAGCGCTCTCTGTGTGTGAGCTGTCAAACTACCGTGTTATGAGACGCAATTTTTCTTCTAATCAGCCCGTCTAGTAGTATACATTAATCTTTGGGTTTGTGTAAAAAAATCTTGAAATAAATATTTTCATAAATGTTTGTTTACAGTCTGTAGTTCCTTAGAAAGAGATGGAACCGTGGACTAAAGATCTAATATGTCTTACTACATCAAATGCCATTTTTGGGTAATGCGCAATTTAAGATCATAATATCGTGGATACAGCAGTGACATCAGTGTATATATAGTAAAAATTGGCATGCTTGGTTTTCATACACATTGAAGTACTTAGTGTCCATTATGAATTTAATTTTAATTTTATGGATAAACTTTCTGACTCTGTCAACTAATTACTTATTGAAAGCTAAAATAAAACATTATCTTGCAGTCAATTTCCCCTAAAACTCCCCTGGTTTTGATCCTGCGACTTTCATCCCAACAGTCATATTACTGATTGAAATAAAACTAGTTTATACGGATTTTATCGTGCTTTAATTTTATTTTAGTCCCGACACTTCGAAAGCTTTTCAGCCTTCAATAAAATCCGGATAAACTAGTTTTATATCAATGTGCATAAACATAAGAAATCACAATAGTCCGTATTACTCCCTTTTGAGCTATTGCTGCTTATTTACTTAGATACGTTTTATCAATTATAAAGCACAATAGTATGCTTATGCACCAATATTTTACTTGGCACTGAAATTTTATAAATGCACGGCAGATGTTTGTGAAACTGGTATTTTCTAAACGGTAAATAACTTTTCGCATTTTTTTCATTAAATTATACCAGAAAACGCATATATAAACTCTGTATAAAAATCGTTTTCTCAAAGAACTCCATTATAATACATACATACGCACTCACGCCCGTAATACCCGAAGGGATAGGCAGAGGCGTAACCAGTACAACCCTATTTCGCCAAGCGTATCTCTGGCCCATGATGTGATAAGGGGCGAGCCTATTGTCACAATTCCAGATTCTGGGCTGATATTGAGCATTTCATAATAGACAAACCCAATATCACTTTTACCTGAGCAGGGGATCGAACCAGAGACCTCAGCGTCAGCCTCAGTCGTAACGCGTACGCATTACAACTGCGCCACCAAGGCTGTCCTTTATAATGGCCTGGTGAATTCACCCATACCTAAATATAAATAAATAATAAAACTATGTCCATTTTATTTCATATGTGAATTAATTCGAGAGAGACCACTCCAAAACCAATACCCATTCCATATTTAATAATCCATAACTTCCAGTATAACAGAGCTTTTCACGGAAATGTATTCACGGTCTTTTAAATATGTATAAAAAAACTAAAAAGATATGAAAAGGAAAAATATAAGGTGGTAGGTCCCTCGTTTGCGAGAGGCCGGCTGGGTTGGTACCACCGCTTTGTCTATTTCTGCCGCCAAGCAACAGTGTGTAAGCACTGTTGTGTTCCGGTTTGAAGGACATTGAAGCCAGTGAAATTACTGGGCATTATAAGACTTCACACCTTGTTTTTTTTTTTTTATAGTATAGGCCGGCAACCCAGCAAGTGGGTCACCAGATGGTAAGCGATCTCCACCGCCCATGTACGCCCACAATACAAAAGAATTATGGACGCGTTGCCGACCTTAAAGGAAAGGAATAATAAGGGATTGGGAAGGGGAGGGGGATTTGGGCCTCCGGATATCTCACTCACCGTACGAAACGCAGCAGCAAGCTGCTACTTTACGCCGGTTTTCTGTGAGACAGTGGTAACGACCCGGACGAGCCGGCACATTCATGCTGTAGACAAAATTGTCTACAGCGTGGCTCTACCACTCGGGGTGATGAGCGCAGTCCAGTGTCATGCAGTGCTTTGTTATTTAAAGTTCTGTGTGGCGTTGCTTTTGTTTATGAGCAGGCGTACCCCTTACCATCAAGCGAGCGACCTGCTTGTCTCGTCATTCAAGCTAAAAAAAAAAAAAAATGTAAATTAACTGTTTATTTAAACTTTTTGTTGTATATAAATTGATTTGAATTTTCTTAATTAATCAGTCTTTACAATACAATATTGTTTAAGACACATTTAGCTATGATAATGCTATTTTTTGCTTTTCTTCCTTTCTTTATGAGACTTTTTGGACTTTTTCTTAGACTTCTTTTTCTTGTGTTTCTTTTTCTTTTCCTCTTCTGAATCACTACTCTCTGATGATGAACTGCTGCTACTGGATGAAGTGCTTGACGATCTGTAAATTAATTAGAGTAATTATTTTCTTTGCATAAATACATATTTGTTATTGCATAATTGCAATAAAAAATCAACAACTATCAGATACTACTATTTAAAGGTCTATTAAAAAATTATGGCACACCTGGATCTCTTTCTCTTTCTGCTTTTCTTTTTATCCTTAGCGTTCTTGAGTTTCTCTGCTAATTTCTGTCTCAACTCTGCTTCTCTTAAAGTTTGTAATGGAGTGGCATATTCTTCTTCACTGTCACTGCTCGTACTGCTTACATCTAACACTATCTCTTTGTTAGGATCTATCTGTAAGGAAATATTATATTGATAATAAATACACTCAACAGTCACACACATGGTCCTGACCCTACCATAGCTTTAACCTGTATCATGAGTATCAGGAACTAATGTAATTTAAAATATGATTATGTATATAATAAATAATGTATTGTCACAGAGCTTGTTACAACATATATATTCACAATAATTTTTACACAGTTGTTTACACGGAAGCCAGTGCAAATTCAAACCCAAAAAGTGTTTCCTTTTTGTGCCAGTGTATTACAAGTATATGAGTAGATCACTGCCAAGCATCAACCTCCTATAGGAACTACGAGGGACTTACGCTCCCACCATACCCGAAACAAATATGGGTCACACAAACATTTGTATTGGTGTGGGGATTGAACCTGCACCCTTTCGTTTCACAGCCAGCTATGTGCCTACTCCGTAATTTCAGAATCATTCATTTAAGTTTTGAATGCTAATGTTTATGATATTTTAACATTTCTATTGTGACAATGCCTGTTGGCATTGCCGGTTAAGGTCATACATAGGTGTTGGGTAGCCATGCCTTTAGATTCTATGAACATTTGGTACGAAACACTATATCCAATGTACTAACAATCATTTCGAAAAGTTATACCAATAAATGTAAACTAGCAGTTAAAACAATCATCAAAAGATTTTGACCACTCAATAAAGAAGCCTCTGTTTAATGTTTCAGGGCTATGATAGGATCTTAAAATAGGCTTTCTGGTACAATAATGATTGTTTATATATAAGCCAGTATTACGAGTATATTTATATAATATTTAGTGTTAAGCCATCAAACAATACATTTTTAACTAAGTATATACATTTACAATATAATAATAATAATCTATTATTAACATTACATATTATGAATCTACAATGTAATAGGTTGTTTTTGAAAGAAACTTACTTTTATAAAGTTTCTACATTGAAATGTGAGGTGTCCCGCGTAACCACACTTTTTACACGCAGACCTTGAGGATTCTTTGCCTATTTTACTAACTATATCTGGGTAATTGGACATTGTTACTTTTATGGAAACACAGGAATTGACACGAGAATAAAGTTTTACGAATTTCGCTAAATTCGTGTTCCCTTTCCACTTTATGTCAAAACAAATATTGCGTTCCAATCTACGAAGTATGATTTATAAATCGCTGTCTTCTTATGTCTTTAACAAAATTAATTTCAGAAATCAAGTAAAAATTAATGTAGATAAATAATTGTAGACATATATTGATTCGTTATTGATTTGTTAAATTATGACATGTTTTATTACGCACAAAAATACTACATGGCTTTATGAATATGAAACGCAAAGTTAATGCTACGTTTCAGTTCTCGCAGTGAATGTGAGTTTAACAGTAATTTACCAATAACTAAATTTTATTCACAGCAAATGAATGAAAGGCCGGTTATTTACATCGAGATAAAATAAAGAAATGTTCCGTAATGGCGGAGTTTCTGCCTCTTTGCGACGTGCTGTTCAACGTGATCTCACTGGCTGGGTATTTCTGCGACGTCGTGTTCGACGTAGTGATGGGATATGCACTGCTAGAACGAGGCTATAAAGGCACGTTCGCAGCGGCTATATCTATTGTAATTACATCGCTGCTTATATCTCAGGTATGTATCATGTAATGGCCGTTCCCTATATTCTGTCTGCTCTAGTTTTGCTATACCGGCGATAGAAAATTTTATCTATTTTCCGTTTTACCGTCCCAATAAACTTACTAATGATAGGTAATCCTATTCTTCATTGCTGTCTACTGATGAGAGGACTGATAGCTGACTACAGATATACAACACTATGAAAATGACAGTTCAAGCGTCCCAATATTTTTTATGTGCTATCTGTCGATAAAGTTATTTAGTTTTTTTCTTTATCGGTAGATTTTGACCGATAAACAGATATCCTCGGCTGTTAAAAAACGAAATAAATAACGCATTTTGAAGAAATAGCCATGAGTATACAAAGCTTACATGGCACTTGCACTGCAATACAAAAAACTAAATAAATTATGTAAAAATCTAAAAGAAAATTTTAAAGAAATCTAAAATTCCCATAAATAAAAATAATGCACCGTTTTGATAATTAAATTAAGTGCAAGAGACATATAAATATTTGCTAATGCGAAAAAAATAATTCCCCACTTCAGTAAAATCCCCCAAATTCGCTTGGGATTTTTGTTCAAAGGACTTGTATTCAGAGCCGTAATGTATTGACAGTAAAACGTTTCGTTATTACATTGTGTTTTGCAACATAATAAGTATTTCTCGTTATTATTATTTCATTTACAGTGGTAAAAAATAAGAATTATAGATAAATGTTAAATTAAAACTTATATTTATAATCTAAATCATATCTTCATATTTTCTAACATATAATAAACAATAGTTCCTCTTTCTCAGCTTATATGAACATAACGCACAAGAGGGCCCAGATAGACTGCCTATCTATTGCTATCATAGTATCCGACGTGCATATCTAAAAAATAGGGACGATTCCAAGCAGTAGATAGAACAATACGGATGTTTGACGATAGCTATCTATCGTGAAATTGAAGATTAATATTGGGAATGGCCATAAATGAGTACCTACTCACACAAAATAAAATTTAGTTTAGGCTTAGACCGCTAGACGGCGCTATAATATGAAACACTAAGTACCTAACTACGAATAAAGCCCCATTTAAATAGCCTATAGTAAGATTCTTGTATCGTATTCGACACAGACGAGAATATAATAACCTCTTATTAGGACTCCTAGATGTATCTAAAAAGATAACCAAGATGTCGGCCCGCGCAATAGGTAAATTGTACACGGTAAAATTTAGAGCTATAAACCAAAGACTTTAATGTATAACTAGACGGGCTGTTTAGAAGTAAAATCGTGTCACCAAACGCACGAGTTTGACAGCTCAAGCGGGAGATGGAGCTAGTGCAGTATTAGACGCTTACGAAGAAGTGAAATTACTAAAATGATTTTTGCCCTTTTCCGGTTTGTCTCTGAGAGTAACTATACGATGTTTTTATTGTAAGTGAATTTCAATAGTTATACATTATGTTTAACATGTGTGTTGAATTTATGTAAGAAAACAAGAAATAAATAAAAAAAAAATATTTTATTTTTATGCCCTCAGAAGACCTTCGTTCTTTGAGAATAATTTTTACAATACCCTAGTATGTAATTCAGCATTTTCGTAAATGTACTATTTCCATCCAATATCTGAAACACAAACATCACACTTACCTTTCACCTACTAAAATTCACTTTAAATAGGTAAGTACCTATTCCCACTTTGGCCTGTCCGTTTTTGTTGTGTTTTACTATTCTACATTAACGCTTCGGTCGCGCTAGTCGCTCTAAACTAATTCTAGTTATGAGTAAGCGAGATGGTAACAGTGAGTCAGCCGTTTGGTTTTGTTTAGTTTTCGTTCACAATAAATACTATTTTCGAAGAAAATTTAGATTTAATAATAATAATATTAAGGTTCCTGACATTAAAATATATGCCCGTAATTATTGGCAACGTTTTATGAACAAATTCTTGTTATTTTGTCGAATTCAACGTTCGAAGAGCCTCAAATGACAACAACCGTTCCTGTCGCTCGCTCGCTGTCGACTAAATGAGTTGCGGTCAATTGACCGTAACTAAGTGCGCACTTTCTGTGTACTAGACAGCCGGTTTAGTAGTATACATTAAAGTCTTTGCTATAAACCGTACATTCTTCACATTTTTATTTTAAAACCACTGCTTTATTTCTGTGTGTTTAAGCAATTGTGTTTCAGCTTGAAAGACATTGAAGCTAATGTAATTACTGGGCATTATGAGTCCCAAACATTTGAATCTCCGGATGATGAGCGCCACAGACCACAGTGCCATGTAGTTATTTTTGTTCAAAGTTCTCGAGTGGTGTTGGAATTCTTTATGGGCAGACGTGATATATTACCATCAGCGAGCGACATACTTGTCTCGTAATGTATAGAAATCGCCCATAATGATATTAATGGTTGACTTCCCAGGTCCTCTCTCTCCGTTGGTACCTGCACGTGTGGTGGGCAAGCGAGGGCCGTAAGGACCGCCCACCCTGGCTTCCCATCATGCTGCATTGCTTACAATTGGGCGTGTTGTGGCGGTATGCACGGCTGCTCGTGCCCGTCGAGCTAAGAAGGGTTAAACATCAAGTCAGGGATTTATGTAAGTGGTCTTTAATGACTAGGTTTTATATGTAGGCACATATATACATACGCATTCACGCCTGTAATCCCCGAAGGGGTAGGCAGAGGTGTAACCAGTACACCTACATATCTCCGTCTCATGTTGTGATAGGGGGCGAGCCTATCGCCATACCGGGCACAAATTCCTGACTCCGGGCTGATACTGAGCATTTCGTAATAGAAAAACCCAATACCACTTTACCCGACCCGGGGATCGAACCCGAAACTTCAGCGTTGTCCTCAATCGTAACGCGTACGCATTACAACTGCGCCACCGAGACAGTGTAAGTAAAATACTAGAGCGAAAATAACAATGTTGGCGTGAGGCAAAAGCTCAGCTGTTTATCATTTGGTGTTGTCCGAATGATTAACAGCCTTATATGATACGAGTATGTTATATAAAATAATGTTGCGCCGACCCCACTGCAAATGGGATAAGGACAGGTAGAAGAAGAAAGGCAGTATATTTAAGTAGATTTTCTAAATCCCTAGGTATGCTACGATTAGTCCACGCGTTTTGCGAAGCAGCGCCGATGTTGTTACTCCAACTGCACATACTGTTAAAAGACACAAACCATGAACTCGCCAACGAGCTTGGAGTCACGCCGGAACCTACCATAGACGAGCCATCAGGTAACTATCAATACAAACTATTTATACAGGATGCTTATGACATATTATAATAGGGTAGTTGTCTCTGTTGGAATTTACACTACTTTATACGAAATAGAAACCCTATTGTGAAAACAATATCAAAATTAGTTAAAAAATAAGGCATTTCATATTTTAAATATTGGTATGAACAAAGGTGGGAGCGTAGTGGAAACAACTCACTATCTCGCTTGCACGCGTGCTCCGTAATGTCTATTACGAATATTGACGTCACAATATAGTTGTGCATCCTTTATGTCATTTCATAATAATAACCCCTTCCACCAGACTTTAATAACTTATATATTTTTACATACGCACTCACGCTTGTAATCCCCGAAGGGGTAGGCAGAGGTGTAGCCAGTACACCCACATTTCGCCGAGCGTATCTCCGTCCCTTATGTGATAGGGGGCGAGCCCATCGCCATACCGGGCACAAATTCCAGACTCCGGGCTAATACTGAGCATTTCGTAATAGAAAAACCCAATACCACTTTACCCGACCTGGGGATCGAACCCGAGACCTCAGCGTTGGCCTCAATCGTAACGCGTACACATTACAACTGAGCCACCGAGGCAGTTTAATAGTATTTATTAAAATACATTCGGTATTAGATTTTTGGTAACATAACTATAATTCAAATAATAAAAACTGGAGTCAGCTACCCTATTTTGGCTACACACTGGAATTTCCGAAGTGATTACTTCAAAATCTTTTATTAATTCCTATTTACGAGTACAGCTTAACGGAGTGAAACTTTCCCGCGGTTTTCATTTTCATTTTAAATAAATGTATGGAACATACAAGTAATATGTTACATTTGAATGTATAGCTATAGCTAACAAGTGTCTTGTCATTTATTTCATAGGTAAACATGATCTAGATTAGGACATAGGATTATTTTTATCCTGGAACAAACCGTTCACGCCACGAGCAAAAGCTAGTGGGTAATAAAAAATAGATGGAAGTAATTTCATTGACATAGAAACTAGTAGTATTGTTGTGGTCTGTCGTTGCGGTTCTGCAACAGTCGACACTGTCGCTGCGGTCTGCTGCCTAATTTGGTATCATACCTTAATAATAATACTAGCCCTGTATTATACACGTCCCACTGCTGGGCACGGACCTCCTCTACTAAATGAGGGGTTAGGCCTTAGTCCACCACGCTGGCCTAATACAGATTGGCAGACTTCACATACCTTCGAAATTCTTATGGAGACCTTCTCAGGTATGTAGGTTTCCTCACGATGTTTCCTTCACCGTTAAAGCAAGTGATAATTAACAATTAATATACACGTAACTTAGAAAAGTCAGAGGTGTATGCTCTTGGGGCTGGTTTCGAACCTGCGACTTTCGTCTCGATAGGCCATACCACTTCCCACTGAGCTACCTTTACCATACCTTATATATTATATCATACCTTAACGTTCATTTAATGTTATCGTTAGCGAACAAGGCGTTCGCTGAGTTGAACGTGATTTCTGCATGTTTGTCGCTGTTCTCCGTGTGTTGGGCGCTCGCCAGCTTCAGCAAGAACGTGCGCCTTCAGAACGTACACCGGCTTGTACTCACGTGGCTTGGTGTCATATTTCAGGTAACACATCTTTGTAACAACTTTTTTTTTTTTCAAATTTATATGTTTAACTATATAAACAAATCTTTTTTGAGTGGTAGAGCCACGCTGTAGACACTTGTCTACAGCATGTATGGGCCGGCTCGCCCGGGTCATTAACACTGTCTCACAGAAAACCGACGTAAAGTAGCAACTTGCTGCTGCGTTTCGTGCGGTGAGTGAGGATATCCGGAGGCCTAAATCCCCTTCCCTTCCCAATCCCTTAATCATCCCTTTCCTTTAAGGTCGGCAACGGGTCCATGATTCTTTTGGAATTGTGGGCGTACATGGGCGGTGTAGATCGCTTACCATCGGGTGACCCACTTGCTCGTTTCCGACCTATACCATAAACAAAGATAAATAAAACATTGCAAGGTGAAACGCATGTCGAGCACATGCTAGTAATGTATAAAATATATATAATTTATGTTTAGTTCCTGTGGCGACTGGGCACGATTTCCGCTCGAATATGCGCTCTCACAGTCTACGCTCTAGTCTACGAATATTGGGTATTTTTAGTTATAGGTGAGTTAATATTTGCATGTAAACTTTTCAAATTTTAACATTTAAAACATTACCTAATGGCTAATAGCTGGAAATATGTAAAGTATCTCAGAACCGTTATTTTATAGAGACTTTATTACAATTAAGAAACCATAATGTTATAACATGCTAACACATGTTATAATTCTGTCAAAATTAACTTTTATGGCTATAATATTAATAATACTAGGCTTGTACGTTGCGCTATACACGTCCCACTGCTGGGCACGGGCCTCCTCTACTGAATGAGAGGGGTTAGGTCTAATGCGAGTTGGTAGACTTCACATAGCTTCCAAATTCTTATGGAGAACTTTAGGTTTGCAGGTTTCCTCACATGTTCTCTTCGCCGTCTTATGGCCGTTCCCTATATTCTGTCTATCTCTAGTTTTGCTATACCGGCAATAGAAAATTTTATCTATTTTCCGTTTTACCGTCCCAATAAACTTACTAATGATAGGTAATCCTATTCTTCTTCTTCTTTGCTGTCTACTGATGAGAGGACTGATAGCTGACTACAGATATACAACACTATGAAAATGACAGTTCAAGCGTCCCAATATTTTTTATGTGCTATCTGTCGATAAAGTTATTTAGTTTTTTCTTTATCGGTAGATTTTGACCGATAAACAGATATCCTCGGCTGTAAAAAAACGAAATAAATAACGCATTTTGAAGAAATAGCCATGAGTATACAAGGCTTACATGGCACTTGCACTGCAATACAAAAAACTAAATAAATTATGTAAAAATCTAAAAGAAAATATAAAAGAAATCGAAAATTCTCTTAAATAAAAATAATGCACCGTTTTGATAATTAAATTAAGTGCAAGAGACCTATAAATATTTGTTAATGCGAACATAATAATTCCCCACTTCAGTAAAATCCCCCAAATTCGCTTGGGATTTTTGTTCAAAGGACTTGTATTCAGAGCCGTAATGTATTGACAGTAAAACGTTTCGTTATTGCATTGTGTTTTGCAACATAATAAGTATTTCTCGTTATTATTATTTCATTTACAGTGGTAAAAAATAAGAATTATAGATAAATGTTAAATTAAAACTTATATTTCTAATCTAAATCATATCTTCATATTTTCTAACATAAATTAAACAATAGTTCCTCTTTCTCAGCTTGTATGAACATAACGCACAAGAGGGCCCAGATAGACGGCCTATCTATTGCTATCATAGTATCCGACGTGCATATCTAAAAAATAGGGACGATTTCAAGCACTAGATAGAACAATACGGATGTTTGACGATAGCTATCTATCGTGAAATTGAAGATTAATATTGGGAACGGCCATTAGAAAAGTGTTAGAAAAGTTAGAGGTGCATCGTCTTGGGGTTGGTTTCGAACCTTCGACTTTCGTCACGACAGTCCGTACTACTTCCCGCTGAGCTATCGCTGCTATACGACTTTCATTTTGCCTGGCGTTGACTAAAATAAAAAATATTGAATTATTGATTTCACTTATTTTATTAAACGACTTAAAAAAAGGAGTCGATGCAATTTTATTTGACCGGTAGCGACACAGGCACCGACTCGTAAAGAGAATAGAATAGATAGAATTTGTTATTTTTGACTTTTCAGTGTTTTTATTTTGAAGTCGGTTTCTAAGTTTTGTTAACCGTTATTTTATTTAAAAAAGCAGTGATAGCTCAGCGGGGAGTGGTATGGCCTGTCGAGACGAAAGTCGCAGGTTCGAAACCAGCCCCAAGTACATACACCTCTGACTTTTCTAAGTTATGTGTGTATTAATTGTTAATTATCACTTGCTTTAACGGTGAAGGAAACATCGTGAGGAAACTTGCATACCTGAGAAGTTTGAAGGTATGTGAAGTCTACCAACCCGCATTAGGCCCGCGTGGTGGATTAAGGCCTAACCCCTCTCATTCAGTAGAGGAGGCCCGTGCCCAGCAGTGGGACGTGTATAATACAGGGCTAGTATTTTTTTTAAATTATTTTATTTAAAGGAAGATTGATATTTTCCACAGGTCTGCACTGGTTGTCGATGTTTCTATGGTTGATATCACCTAAGAATGTGTTCCACGGAGAGAGGATCAGTCGGCCGCGTAAGGCGTGTCTCTCCGCACTAATAGCGTTCATATATGTCTTCGCGTATGTAAATCTACACGAGCATAACCACAGGCAGAAGATGGTAAGTGTATGTACAAGATTTATTCCAGGTCATGGCCAGTTGCACTCACTGATTGGTCAACGATTAGCGTGTTAAGCAACCCTTGGTGCGGTCAGTCTATGGATGGGTGACCGCTTAGATAGATAGATAGAATATTCTTTATTGCACACCAAATAAAGTAGGTTGATTATAAACAAGCCTAGTACAGTAAGGGTGATACAATAGACGATCTTATCGAAAACGGCGATTTCTTCCAGACAACCTTAGGATGGACAGAAGTTTTAGGTACCGAAAAATCGAGGGTAGTTTGCAGTATGCCAATTTTTTTTTTTAAAGTTAAACGTCAAAATATATATAACTCAAATATATTTATATTTTATACTTAAATACACTATACTTCCTTTTATACTTTACTTTCTTACTTTTTTATAATTTTAAATAAAAAATAAATAATACATACATACATGCTTAGTGGAATTTCATCTGAACGGCTCTGTGCTTTTACGTTTCCTCGCACGTAAAAAGTCGGTCCCGGCTATTATCGACTGAGAGCAGTCGTTAAACCAAGTCTGAGTCGCTTGAAAACTTTAATACTAGGTTGAGCATTCACCATTCTATATAGAATTCCAGGTATACACGGTAAATTTGAATTCCTCATTTTTAAGGGTCGTTACGTACATTTGACAGTGAGTGTTTATGTACTAGATCTTAAAAAATCTCGACATTCTATAATACCAGCGATTAGTTCCATAACATCATTGGGATATAAAGGAAGTGCATGAGCGAGAATAACAATGCTGAAGTGAGACGAAAGCTCAGCTGTTTATCATTTAGTGTTGTCGAAAGTTGCAAGTCGGATATCGACATTTTACTCATTTGATAAAAAAAATGTTTTAATATTTCTACGCAACCGGATTTGGTGCTATGGGGGGTGGGGATGAAAAACTTATGTCGTACACTATTAGTTGCTTACACTTGACCACATCTTTCTGCAACACGTTGTTTAATTACTTACAAATTGTCTACAAAAAGAACTCAAAACTGTAGAGATTTCAAAGTTTGTCGAAAACATATTTTATGTTTCAATTTGGTAGTGCAACTACGAATGTGTGATCAAAAAGGGTTAACATTGACCGCTAGGTAGCAGAAACTAAATAGTGAGCGCTCGTCTGCACGTTGTAAACAGTAAAAAAAAATACGTTAGGAGAAGTAGAAATCCTGCTAACCTAAGTAATCATAATTTTTTATTATGTCTATTTTTTATCAATTATACAGAACGATTCTATAGCACTGACTGTGTATATAAAAATGCATGTGTATGTACTTCTTGTAAACATTCTTGTTAAAATCTTGTAGGTCATTCAATTGCACTACGTCTACGTAAGAATGATGCTAATGTATTGAATTTTAAAGGATTTTTTTCAGAGAGCCCTTTTTTTATCTAGCGTGATTTAAATATAATATTATTTTGTGTAATTTCTCCTCAATAGTCTAAAATATAATATTCAATAATAACGTAATGCTTAACAAAAATGAGGAAACGCGTGGAGCTGGCCAAACAGACTAATAGCTTTTTGTCAGTACTCTTTGGGTACAGAATCTTAATTAAAAAGCGATTATGTTTCCTTCGTAAGAAGAAGAAGAATTTCATTCATTAATTTAATTTAATTTTGCGTGACGAAATGAGCAGGTCACTCGCATGATGCGTCAAGCCTGCCCATAAACAGAATCAACAATCGTCACCCCGAGACAAAGGTTGTTATGTCTCATAATGCCGAGAAATTTCACTGGCTTCAATTTCCTTCAACCGGAACATAATAGTGCTTACACACTGCTGCTTGGCGACAGAAATAGACAAAGCAATGGTACAAACTCAGACCGCCGCTCGAGTACGAAGGGCCTACCACCTTGTAGAATACCCGCCATAATATCACATTTTCTTTGAAATTACCAGCCGGTTACCTATAACAATTTAAAAAGTAGGACAGACAGACAGACAAACGGCGTAGGCTTAGTAACACGATTCCGTTGGCATCTTTTGCATTCGGAACCCTAAAACACGTAATATTATTTAGGATTTATTATTTCTGGTTACACCACTGCCTACCCCTACGGGGATTACTGGCGTGAGTGCGTATGTATGTATGTTCATTATAAAGTCTATGAACGGGGTTGTCCCACCAGGTGATGTTCTACGTGGTGATGTTGGTGGAGAACTGGTTGCTGGTGACGGCGTGGTGGTGGTCAGGTCAGGCGCACGCCCCGCTCGCCACCGCCGCCGCCGCTGCAGCTGCCACCGCCGCGGGACTCGCCTTCATGCTGCTCTACTACAGGTAACATCTGATCTGAACTGGTTGCTGGTGACGGCGTGGTGGTGGTCAGGTCAGGCGCACGCCCCGCTCGCCACCGCCGCCGCCGCTGCAGCTGCCACCGCCGCGGGACTCGCCTTCATGCTGCTCTACTACAGGTAACATCTGATCTGAACTGGTTGCTGGTGACGGCGTGGTGGTGGTCAGGCCAGGCGCACGCCCCGCTCGCCACCGCCGCCGCCGCTGCAGCTGCCACCGCCGCGGGACTCGCCTTCATGCTGCTCTACTACAGGTAACATCTGATGATGAACTGGTGCTGGTGACGGCGTGGTGGTGGTCAGGTCAGGCGCACGCCCCGCTCGCCACCGCCGCCGCCGCTGCAGCTGCCACCGCCGCGGGACTCGCCTTCATGCTGCTCTACTACAGGTAACATCTGATGATGAACTGGTGCTGGTGACGGCGTGGTGGTGGTCAGGTCAGGCGCACGCCCCGCTCGCCACCGCCGCCGCCGCTGCAGCTGCCACCGCCGCGGGACTCGCCTTCATGCTGCTCTACTACAGGTAACATCTGATGATGAACTGGTGCTGGTGACGGCGTGGTGGTGGTCAGGTCAGGCGCACGCCCCGCTCGCCACCGCCGCCGCCGCTGCAGCTGCCACCGCCGCGGGACTCGCCTTCATGCTGCTCTACTACAGGTAACATCTGATGATGAACTGGTGCTGGTGACGGCGTGGTGGTGGTCAGGTCAGGCGCACGCCCCGCTCGCCACCGCCGCCGCCGCTGCAGCTGCCACCGCCGCGGGACTCGCCTTCATGCTGCTCTACTACAGGTAACATCTGATCTGAACTGGTGCTGGTGACGGCGTGGTGGTGGCCAGGTCTTTTTTTTTTTATCCTGGCTCGGCAGAGTGACTACGCTACACCTGATGGTAAGTATAGCTCAATCCATGAATACTGTCGACCAACGATAGACACTGAATCTATCGCAGATCGGCAGAATTATGCCGGCCTGCTTAGTTGCTTCTTCACACTCCGTTTAAAGGATCCCAAGTTATAGGAAGGAGGAAACACATGCGCCGGCAAGCTATTCCACAGCTTTATGGTCCGACAGAAATATGATTTTGCGAACCTCTTGGTCCGAGCCGAGATGGAAGAGACCACGAAGCTATGGTTTCGCAAGCCAGCACGCGTGGTTCTGTTAAGGAAAGGTGAGGAAGGAATAAGGTCAAACAATTCTTCAGAGCATTCACCATGATACAGACGATAAAAGACGGAAAGCGAGGCAATGTCCCTACGCAGCTGTAGCGGCTCTGTGACGTCTGCATCATTCACAATGCGGACAGCCCGTCGCTGCAATCCGTCCAAGGCATCGAGCAAGTACTTTGCGGAACCGTCCCATAGGTGCGAACAGTATTCTGCACCCGGCCGTGCCTGCGCTTTGTATAAGCGGTAAAGCTGGCCGGGTGCAAAAAACCTACGCACCTTGTTCAGGATTCCGACCCTGCGTGATGTGGCTGATATTACGCCGTCGATGTGCTTCCTTGGATTCAGATTGCAGCAAATATCCATGCCTAGGATACTTAGGCTATTCCGCATTGCGAGCGGGATACCCTGAAGATTGGGGAGGGGGGAGAACGGGGTTTTTTTGCACGTAAACGCGCACACCTGGGTTTTCTTGGCATTGAACTCAACCAGATTCATGGTACCCCATTCCGAAATGAGATCCAAGGTCTGGTTAAGCTCAATGACAAGATTCTCTCGCTGCCTCTCATGGCCGTTCCCTATATTCTGTCTGTCTCTAGTTTTGCTATACCGGCGATAGAAAATGTTATCTATTTTCCGTTTTACCGTCCCAATAAACTTACTAATGATAGGTAATCCTATTCTTCATCGCTGTCTACTGATGAGAGGACTGATAGCTGACTACAGATATGCAACACTATGAAAATGACAGTTCAAGCGTCCCAATATATTTTATGTGCTATCTGTCGATAAAGTTATTAAGTTTTTTCTTTATCGGTAGATTTTGACCGATAAACAGATATCCTCGGCTGTAAAAAAACGAAATAAATAACGCATTTTGAAGAAATAGCCATGAGTATACAAGGCTTACATGGCACTTGCACTGCAATACAAAAAACTAAATAAATTATGTAAAAATCTAAAAGAAATAATAAAAAAAATCTAAAATTCCCATAAATAAAAATAATGCACCGTTTTGATAATTAAATTAAGTGCAAGAGACATATAAATATTTGTTAATGCGAACAAAATAATTCCCCACTTCAGTAAAATCCCCCAAATTCGCTTGGGATTTTTGTTCAAAGGACTTGTATTCAGAGCCGTAATGTATTGACAGTAAAACGTTTCGTTATTACATTGTGTTTTGCAACATAATAAGTATTTCTCGTTATTATTATTTCATTTACAGTGGTAAAAAATAAGAATTATAGATAAATGTTAAATTAAAACTTATATTTCTAATCTAAATCATATCTTCATATTTTCTAACATAAATTAAACAATAGTTCCTCTTTCTCAGCTTGTATGAACATAACGCACAAGAGGGCCCAGATAGACTGCCTATCTATTGCTATCATAGAATCCAACGTGCATATCTAAAAAATAGGGACGATTCCAAGCAGTAGATAGAACAATACGGATGTTTGACGATAGCTATCTATCGTGAAATTGAAGATTAATATTGGGAACGGCCATCAGTGACTTCCCGGCTACCAGGAGGCTTACTGCAGTAACGCCCATACACAGTGCTGTCATCTGCATAGCAATGAATGTTACCAAGTGGTAACATGTCATTGATATGCAGAATAAACAAGGTGGGCGAAAGCACAGAGCCTTGTGGGACCCCGGCATTAACTGACATGAGCTGCGAAGCGTGCCCTTCAACAGTGACACGCATTCTACGCTCATGCAGAAAGCCAGAGATCCACTTACACAGGTTGTCTGGAAGGTCAGGCGCACTGCTGTCTGTGGCTATATATGCCACTTCTCGGTATATTCTACACTAGAATATCCGTTTATTGATCTCTCCGTGCTCGAAGGGAAGTCATGAGCAAGCTGCATGCACTTGCACGTATTATAGAGGTACCTAAAAGGAGGAAGTAGGTATTTGTTTGTTTTCTGTTTGTATGCAGGCGGTAACCTCTACAACTACTGAAACAATTAAAAACTTACTGATAGAAAGCTATACTATTCCTGAATAAAATAGGCTATATTTGATTGCAATTTTTTACCACGGATCCCCCCAGATATCGATTTTGTAGTTAATTTGTATTAAGGGGTATTCTCCAGAGATTAGAACCGGGTCTAAAAATTCATTCACTGATAGAAAGCTACTCTATCCTGGAGTGTCATAGGATACATATTACTGTGATATGTGATAATAAATCTTATAATAATAAATATAACATCAAACTAAATATAAATAAAATTAAACAAACAACAAGTACATCAATTTTAGGGGTAATAATAGATGAAGATATAAACTGGAAAGCACACGTAGATAATGTTAGTAATAGGATAAATAAATTTGTATATGCACAACAGGTAAAAAAAGTAACAAACATAAAAACTGCAATTGTATCTTACCACGCTTATGTAGAATCATTGTTACGCTACGGTCTTATAATGTAGGGTAACAGTACCGACACGAATAGAGCATTTATTGCTCAAAAAAAATGCATAAGGTCGATGTGCGGACTACAACCTGATGACTCATGTCAACCAATATTTAAGAAACTTGGACTTTTACCATTGCCGTCTCTTTATATCTATGAAATATGTATGTTTGTTTATAACAATAAACATCTATTTAAAACAGCGAGCGATGTCAACCCTCGGAATAGACGAAACCCATATAGATTAGTACTTAGTGACGTGCCAAGACTAACTAAATACAACAAAAGCTGTCTAGTAATGTGTGTGCGTATTTATAATAAGATACCATTAATAAGATGCCATTTAAAAGGATTAAACTTAAAATTATTTAAAATACAATTATATAAATAATATATTATATAATTATAATAATTGCTGATTGTAATTATTATAATTTGCAAGAATTTATGGATAATAAATTATTATGTGTACCTACCTTATACTATACTTATACTATAGGCTAAGCTTTAAAAATTTGCATGCTATATGTTGTAGTAAAACCTGTATGTACTATTAGAATTTATTTATAACACTTTTTATACCATGTTTTAGGCAAATAAATGATTATGATTATGACCGCTGTCGACACGGATATCGATTTCATGAAAGTATTTTCTAAACCGATTCTAAAAATTATTTCACTAATAGAAAGCTAAACTATCCGTAAGTAACGTTATATCTTTTTTTATTTACAGATACTTTCACGTCCGAAGACTCGGCTACATGCTTGGTGAAAACCAGCAAGGTAAGTCAATACTGTTTTATTACCCTTAATTATCCCTTCCATTTAAGATCGGCAACGCGTCCATGATTATTCTGGTATTATGAGCGTTCATGGGCGGGTGTTATCATCAGGTGACCCACTTGCTCGTTTGCCGGCCTGTGCTATAAAAAGTGTCTTGCGGAACTTTTTCTAATCTTATTCATGTCATGTGAATTTGTAACAGTTAGTCGAATTATTTTCAGGCAAACAAGCAAATCAGGGGGACAATGCTACTATACCGGGAGTTTTCAACTGTCGCTTCTCAAATCCGGTGTGTAATAGGTAAATTTTTAAATATATTCATTTTATTTATAGATTGAATTACGAAAAGAGCAGGACGCTCGCCTGATTGTAAGCGCTACGCCTGCCCATAAACAGAAGCAACACCACACAGAACCCGAATTACAAAGCACTGCATAACACTAGACTGCTCTCGTCACCCCGAGACATAAAATATTAAATTTCATTATGTCTATAATTGACTGGCTTTAATATCCTTCAAACCGAAACACAACAGTGCTTACACATTCTTGCTTGAAGGAAGAAAGAGATAAAGCGGTGGTACCAACCCAGATGGCCTCTCGCATACGAGGGACCTAACACCTTGTAATAATACAACACTTATTACACTTTTTACAAAAAATTGTGGTCATATTTATGGGTTTCACATACCACTTACAGAAAGAAAGAAAGAAAAACTATTTATTTGTACAGCCGCCAACGCACTTATGAGTGTATCGCTACATTCATACACTACAATTAATATAAAAAAAAATAAGAAATAATATAACAAAGTACAATTGCGCGCCGCAGCTGTGACAGGTAGGTGAACACTCAGCATGTTGAACACAGCGCTGATTTTCAGTGGTCACCTTGTGTGACGTACGGACGCGGACACCAGCCAGCCGATATAATTAATTGACACACTACAGTGAGTGTTTATTGGTATTGGATTAATTAGCACTCGCATTAATTTTTATCATGCAAAGTGTCATTTAGCATTTAACAAAATAAATACAGTCGCTAAATTATGTGAAGTATGAATTAATTCGTCATTCGTAATTCATGTATTAGCACGTCGCAGCAACGGTGGCAACGTGCTATCCCCTTCGCACCCCCCAAATTAACACTAAATTATTGTGTCATATTTTTTGAAAATAGCATTACCTACGACAACAAGACACGAGAATTCACATGCTAATGAAATTAAATCGTAATAGCATTAATTGCCATTACTAGTATTTATGTCTTATCAAAATCTAGACATCCTAAAATTTGACACTAATTTGATTCACTCGTTTATTACGATCGATAAGATCGATCACATCCCTATAAATTAAGTGCGTGAGACAAAAGCTCAGCTGTTTATCGTTTAGAGTTGTCCAAAGTTGCAAGTACAATATCGACATGTAACTCATAGGATGACAAAGAAAATGCTATTATGTCTTAGTAATGCAATTGGATTTGGTACTATGGTGGGTGAAATACTTACATTGTACACTATACCTTGCTTAAATTTGACCACACCTTTCTGTAACACGTTGTATAATGTGTATATGAGTGTATAATGTGTATATCATTGGCCCTCATGTCTCTCTCTAATACCTCAAGCCAGCGTTTTTTGGGCCGGCCGCGGTACGCCTGATACAGGCATTTGCGATCGACGAACTCCTGTGGTTTTCTCAAAACGTGACCGAACCACCTTAAGCGACTTTCCTGAAGTTTATTTGCCATGTCGCGGAAACCAAGGCTATGAAGAAAATATGAGTACATAATATATGTATTGTTCGCAGTGCAGCAAACGGTCGTAAGAAGAAGAAGCCGACGTCGTTCGTACCACCGCCCGCAGCTCCCGCCGCCGCATTCTGGAGACGACCACTGCCCGCCGCGCATAACCATCATGTAACAATATCACTTAGTATTTAATCTACCACCTGTCCTTATCCCACTTGCAGTACGGTCAGCACAACATGCTTTTAACATATTATGTTATAAATACATTTGGTTTGTAGTATTTTCGACCGGCCGCCTGCCTGACGTTAACCCCTCTGAGGTATTTCATATTTAAAAACTTGTACCTATTATTGGAGTGTAAGTGGATCACCAACATTCAAAGTCAACCTCACTTGCATGTGGTACACTCTGCTGATTAACAGACGAGGCAATGCCGAAGTTTGGTTCCCGTTGCGGGTTGTGGGGGTCAGACGGCAGGTCTCCCCATATCAATACCGTTAATTCTATGGTAAGAGAAGGCGGAGCCTGGCATTAAGCCGGTATTACGCCAGAAAAAAAAGAGCCACATTGTAGATAGTTTTGTTTACAGCCTGAATGGGCTGGCTCAACCGGGTTGTTACCACTGTCTCACAGAAAAACGGCGCCCTCCGATGACGAGGCTCAGGACCCAAGCCACCGCTGGTTAGCACCACAGAGTGAGGAACCTCCTCATAATGCATGTTGTGTCCAGCAATACTACCATCTGTATTTAGCTCTTCACCCAACGACCTATTGAGATATTCTGGAGATGTTGGCATCAACCCATAGGCGGTAATGGTTATCTAGATAATTATTGTCGAGTTCACATCCCACATGGCAATAACCTCGTGTACCAGGTCTAAATATTCGGACATTCTCCCTTTTTCATTTTACGTTATAATTATAATATGTCTTATACAGGGTGGTTCATCAGAGAATGAAGGCTCAAGCGTCGGCTCCAGAGTGAATATACAACAAAAACTGCAAGAGAAAAAACAAAAGCAGCTCGCGGAGTTAAGGGTCATTGAGGAGGAGATCAAGCAAGGAAAACTGGCCAAAACCACGCCCGTAGCCGCAGAAGAAATATATAGTAGCCTGCAAAGACAACCAATCCCACGGGCGAAGACACACGCAGAGCCACCGGCCTGGCCTAGTATAGAGATAACCCACTCATACCAAAACTACCCAGTCCTCCCCCACACGTGTAACCTATACCCAACATATACAGAAATCAAGCCCGAGTTCAACATGTCAAACTTCCAAAACAACGAATCATCGAGTACCGAACCCAATGATCTCAAAATGCGAAGGTTGCCGAACAGATACGATAACGCGCGAACGTTCTACGAAAACCCAGCGAACATCCGCAACGATAGGACGCCTTTGCGATCGCCGAATTATTTAGAAAATAGGAACTATGAAGGCAGCTGCAGCCCTCGGAATGTATTGAACGGTACGGGGAACTACACAGATGTGTCAAATAACTACGACAGCGCCATAGACAAGCCTCGGATACCACAGAATATGTATTCAGAGGAGCATAGACAAATAGAGTATCCGTATTGCGAGAACAATCAATATAAATACGAGGGTAAAGACGAGTACGTATCGGCTTTACACAACGTTTTAGCTAACGTCCAAAGTATAGACAATATAAGGAGTAATTACGAGGGATGTGCCCAGTACGGGCAGAATTGTGAGAGGTTCCCGTATCCCGGGATAGGGAAGAAGATGGACCAGCAGATGCGGAAGATGCAGAGGTGCAGGACTCCGGAGATTCTGTTGGCCCCTCACTATTTAGAGGGGTGTAATAGGCAGGTGTGCTGTCATTGGGGACCGCCATATACGTGAGTATTTTTTTATCACCTGATTCGTCTAGTCTGAGGTCGACTGTCAAGGGACGCAATGTCTTTTAACTGTCGACTGTAATTAACATCAAGTAGGTACTGTGTAGTCATTTTGCCGTACCAGGATAAATAATAGTCAGGACTATATGTGACTGTTGTGTGTTTACAGGAATAGAAAGAAGGAGGAAGGCGCTGTCGGCAGCAGTGGGGAGGAGTCAAGTCCTGAAGGACAAGCTCGGGATACTCCACGACCGCCCAGCGATATCGATAGTCAGGTACGCCCCTCTAGGTAATAAGTCCCTCGCAACGAGACCGTCTGGGGTGTCACCACCGCGCCATCCATTCCTGCCACTAAGCAGCAGTAAAGATATATTGAAGCTAGTGAAATTACTATTAGACGTGCGACCCACGCGGTTCTTCATACAGACAAAAAAAAAGTCAGTCAGTCATATCCACAGATCACGGATAATATTATAGATATGACATATACATTGATGTGATTAGAAATCAAAATGCCAATTTTTACTATGTACACTGACGTTATCACTGTGATACGTCTAAATCTATAGTGCGCGTTGCCAGCTTGTGCTGAATGTTGTACACGCGAAGGGAATACACATTCGGAGCCTATACAAAATGTTACAGTAAGGTGTGGTCATATTTAAGAATCGTTACATACACCTGACATTCGAGTGTTTATATGCCAGTAGGCCAATTCTCGTAATTTTAAATGTTCAAAATATCATTCCGATCTAGTCTCAGCGTCAAGAAAGTTGCAAATGGCATTCTCTTAAACCAATAATCAATGTAAAAGCCATGATTGTTTTTTTCAGATATCCCTGCCACGTTCGTACACACTGCCCCGAGAGTTTAGATATTGGCGGAGAAGGCCGCGGCTCAGAGATGCGCACGTGCCCAGCAACAACAGCAGTGACGGTACCTTCAATTTATATTATCGTAAAAGTGACTGCCAACGTGGCGCAGTTGTAATGCGTACGCGGTACGATTACTGTGCTGAGGTCAAGGGTTCGATCGCCGGGTCGGGTAAAAGTGATGAGTTTTTCTATTGCGAAATGCTCAGTATTAGCCCGGAGTCTAGAATTGTGCTCGGTATGGCGATAGGCTCGCCCCCTAGCACATCATGGGACGGTAATAAGCTCGGCGAAATGTGGGTGTACTAGTTACACCTCTGCCTACCCCTTCAGGAATGACAGGCGTGAGTGCGTATTTCCGTATATCGTAAAGTAGTGATAGCTCAGCGAGGAGTGGTACCGACTGCAGAGTCGAAATTTTAATGAAAATCACAGGTTCGAAATCATCTCCAAGAGGCTACACTTCTGATTTTTCTAAGTTACGAGTGTATTCATTGTTAATTATTGCTTACTTGCCAAGGAAACTTTGTGAGGTAATTAATACCTACCTGTGAATTATCCACAAGAATATCGAAAGTGTGTGTTGTTTTATTAGCTTGAATGACGAGCGAGCAGGCCGCTCACCTGATGGTAAGTATCACGCCTACCCATAAATAGAAGTAACACCATACAGAATTCTGAATTAACTGTGAAACACTGCATGGCAATGGACTGCGTTTGTAGCCCCGAGATATAAGTTATTAAGTCTCATAATGACAGCCTCCGTGGCGCAGTGAGCGAGTAGCCGGCTGCGAAGCGAGGCCGTGGGTTCGATTCCCGCACCGAGACAAATGTTTATGTGACCCACAAATATTTGTTACGGGTCTGGGTGTTGTGGGACCGCAAGTCCCTCGTAGTTTATGATACCCACGATACAGGTTAACCTAGTGTGAGGTCAGGACTATGTGTGACTGATGGGTGTATTATTAATATATTATTTATATTAATTTTACTGGCTTCAAACACAACACAGCTTACACAAAACAGTGGTACCATCCTAGACGGCCTCTCGCATACGAGGGACCTACCTCAATATATTTTGTCCTTCAGGCGACGTGGACAGCGGCGATGAGAACGACAGCGACCGACGCTCAAACTGTTCGGCGACGTCACAGATCCAGGGACCCACGTACGGCGACAGCTTGTACCAACACCGACATCCGGACGGACACACGGACACCGTGTACGGCGCCTGTCCGACCGGACGGACGAGGAGGCACGGCTTCAGAAAACAGGCCTCCAAACCGGAGACTAAGCTTTAACTCATTGTAATTACAGAATTGGACTCTATTTAAAATTCGATAAAGATATAAAACGGAAAGAGAATGCGGCGTTCCTCCAAATTATTTTCGTATAAGTATCGTAAGGTCGCCGTCTTACGTCTTTACCAACTATGTTTTGGGCGCTCGAAATACGACGTATTTTACGCCTCGAATCTTCCGTCGTGCAATCACACAAATCGACATCGAATAATTATTGCACCCAAATGTCGATAATATCATATGTCTAGTGTCGTATCTAAAGTATCGATATTACTAAAATGTGTTTGTGGAAATACAGTGAAACTTGGTTAAATGGGACCTGGATAAATGAGAAACCTCTATTATTGAGAGTTGCAATGAGGTCCCGGTACTTTTTCATTGAATTACCTCTATTAATGGGACTTTTCGAACCTGGTTAAATGAGATCTGATTTCTAGGATTTATTCGATGTTTACCCTTATAATTGGGACTCTGTAACTGAATTCCCTCTATAAATGAGACACATTAATCGGGTTGGGACAGGTTTTGACACTTTTGTTTACAAACATTAGAATGTCTTTCGCACACGCTTTGTTTGTCAGTACTATCTCAGGTTTTGACCTAAAAACAAGGGAGTAAAAGTGTACAAAATGCCCAAACGTAAATATAAAACGTTATCAGTATCTGAAAAATTAATTCTTCTATCAGATTATGATTGTGGAAAGTCGCGTGATGAACTGTGCGGAGCATAGCATACCAAAGTCAATACTAAAAATGGAATAGCCGTACATTTCGACCTCTATAAGTGGGAGCCTCTGTAAATGAGACAACTATAATTTTAAACCTGCCTTATTGGAAAACTGGATTAATGGAAACCCTCAATAAATAGTACAACATTCTTGGTCCCTTGAGATCCCAATTAACCAGGTTCCAATGTATTTTGTAAAAAAATACAGTGGAACTGAACATACATATACTGTAGATGTAATATTTCTGTCTCTGCCTACCTCTTCAGGGATGTAGGTGTGAGTTTATGATGACTTCTAATTTTGATATTTTTTTTTTTTTGTAAGTCACACTACAGTTATTTATGCATATGTAAGTGATCATTTCACTAAAAAGAATGCTGGAGGCATTAGCAGTTTGATTTTTTCGTTTCCTTTGGTGTGTAATTATCATTTTTCTAGAACACTTATATTTTGTTGGATAAAAATGTAAAACTTATTGAGTATTTAGCAAAAGTAACTAAATTTTCTAGTATCTAAAGCCAAACTATAGATTTTTACATTATCGATACAACTGTTGAAGCATACTTGTATGGAGCGAGTTTGTAGAATAAAAATATTTTTCTGAAGCGAAACCTTCAAGCGTTCGAATTTCTTATTAGCACTTGATTCAAATTTCAATAAAAAATGTTGATCAATTTATTAACCTATATATTAAGACTAACAAATGTACAAATATCGTTAATAAAATAATATTGTGATGAAATTAAAAGCCTTCGAGTTTGTGAATTTCACGAAGGCGCGCACTCGGAGTAGTGTTGCTGGCTCAGAGGATTTACCACGATTTTTGGTTAATTTGAGCTTAAAATGTCCACGTGTTAAACTCAAGGGAAGTTTGACATTTTTTTATAGGGCCAACCTTTTATTCTTTAATCCAGAACTTCTCATTCGGCATTTGGGGGATTTAGCGAAAAAGCCCTGATCTAGTGGTTCTTTGAACCATTTTTAGTGGACTTGGAAAATAAGAGTTGGCAACACTGACTACCTACAGTGCATACATGCGTGATTATGTGCGCAGGTTTACCCTATGTTATACTTGAAGCGCTTAGTTATGTACTAAGTACATAGCAATAGGAACAAACTAAGGAGTTCGGCACTCGGAGATTGCGTGTTTTCGTGAAATGCACTAACTATACCTATAAACATTTGAATCAGTGAAGGTTGACTGCGGCTCTATAACAACGGATTATATACATTCTTGTGGATAGCAACACGGTAGGTGTTTTTCGCACTTGCAGAGAATTTAAATACTTACGCAGCGACACACGCAGAGCGCGTAATAAAAAAGAAACCCGACGAGTTCACAACAGGGGCTTTATTCTCTATGACCGTGAGGATTCGTAACATGCCCGCGTTACGTTAACACGATCACTATACGTTGCCTTCGTGAAATTGGCATTGAGTGGTGTTCTCTAAGCCAATGTCAAATTTTATAAACGCATGTTGTGTTATGTGCATGTTATGAACGTTTGACATTGGTTTAAAGAATTCCATTGGTGTTGATTTCGCAAAGTTGGCTTAACATGCTCGAGTTACTAATTTATAGTCATCTATATATATGAAAGCGAAATACCACTGACTCACTGGTTCATCACGATTTCTCCAAAACTACTGAAGCTGGGATCATGAAATTTGTTCAGATGATAGTTTGTGTAATGTAGACGTCAGCTAAGAACGGATTTTTGGAAATTTACATTTTAATTTAACTTTTTTATGGAAGGGGATACGACTGTGAAATTGAGCGCAAACATTGCTTATTAAAAATAATGAAACGTGAGGGTCATATTTTTTGAAAAATCCACTTACAAAAGGGGGAGGGGGGGGGGGTATGAACTTTGTATGGAACTTTTTTAATGGAACGGAATACGACTGTGAAACTATGCACAAATATTGCTTATCAAAAATAATGAAATATGTGATTCACATTTTTGTAAAATTCCTCTTGCAAAAGGGGGGAAGTATTTATTTTAACTTTTGAACAACTTGGCCGATTGGGGTCATATTCACACTTTACATTTGTTTTGTGGAGACAATGTTTTATAACTACGAACGCTACAATGTTTTATATCACGCTACGAACCATGGGAGCGGAGCAGTAATTTGAATATATTGAAGATAAATATCTCAAACTCTACTAAAGCTAGGATTATGTTTGGTCAAAAAATAGTTTGTGTAATATAGGGCACGCTAAGAAAGGTTTGTTAGAAATTTATATTTTAAGGGGTAAAGGCGGGGGGGAATGAATTTTATATATTATTTATGTGCAAGTTGGGATGTTTGTAGATCAATCACGCCTTAACGGTTGAATGGATTTGGGTAAAATTTGGCATAAAGATAGACCAAGACATGAATTAGAACAAAGGCAACTTTTATCCCAGAAAAAGGCTTTTGCGCGGGCGTAGACGCGGGTATATTCTATTAGGAATAAAGCCAAAATTCACGAAGGAAACGTGATACCAACGCGTTACGAGTTCGTACGGTCATAGAGAATAAGGAACCTAGTATTTCGCATTATTCACGTTTAGATTTTTGTAGCATGTCTGGCGTGTGCCTTCGCTTCTTTGTATAGATTATTATTACAACAAACGTACGATGTGCACTTAACTGTGTTGCACCACAGTCAATGTATCAAGCTAATAGTTTGTTATACTCTCATAAAACAATGAAATTATTCATAAAATTGATTTAGAACGTTTATAGGTACGCGGGTTAATGTTTTAAAAGTATTCGTGTATTTTTGTACAGTAACGTGTTATAAAGCGGCTATTAGTACACTAACGAAATGCTCAATCGAATTAATTATTTATACTAATAATATAGGTTTAGTCCCTGTTTTGCAATGCCCCAAGTAAGTTACTTATGAAATTAATATATAAATAATATGTTAAACAAATTCATTACACTGTCAATATAGAATGTCAAAATGTACTTCGTAAATTGGTTGTGAAATGCTTTATCTGAAGGTCATCATTTAATTGCATATCATGAAACAAGTCCTTAGTGATATAGCGAATATAATTTAATTCGGTTATAATGTACTATCATGGACAGTAGGTAGGTTCCTATAATCTACCAATAAGTATAGGACGACGACTTTCGCGTCACTGTTACACAAATCAAATGTAGCTCATATACACACAGCAACTCGTGCATAAATAACCGAAATATCTATAGACGTTGTGTTATTTTAAGTGTATTCGGTTTTAACCCACGAATTGAAGACTATGATAACAGTCCCACGTTGGGCGCCAGATAGGACGGGTGCGGAAGCTATAAATTAGGCGACCCGTTATTAAAGCCAATAAAGAACCGCGTTCCTTAGTTCTCTTTATTTGGTAATGGGGCGACCCTATATGACCAATGACCAAATATGTTCTTATTCTTTAATCTGGCTATAAACGACGGGACGGCTTACCGCATCTCTTACGTGGAAAAGTCTATAATGCAAATTATTATCACGCGCTAAAAGACTCCTTTATTTGTAGTAGAGCCTAAATTCGAGTATTTGGGGTGAAAACTAGACAGTATTTGGCCGCTATAATATTTCAAAAATTATTATATTTGAAAACTAAGATTTTAGCTACCATATTAGTACTAGTGCTTGTAATTTATTCCGGCAATAGGCACAAGTGGTTTTCAAGTTCAAATATTTTGTTAAAATATTCGCTATATCACTGAAATACTCGTAATATATATTACATAAATAAGAAAGTGTACAGTTGCGTTAAATCCGTCCATATCTGGATCTCGTTTTAGCGGACTAGAATAAGTATAAAATGTGTAAGTAAACAATTCCGAAAACTAAGACGTGCTAGTGCTAGTGCTTGTGTGTAAAAAATCGTGATATAAATGTAACTATTTTTATGGCAACGCAGGCGTCCCTCGCGCGTGACCGATGGTTGTTTACTTTCCTTACATTGCCTTTGCCATTTTACATACAAACACACTCACACCTGTAATCCCCGAAGTGGTAGGCAGAGGTGTAACCAGTACACCCTCATTTCGCCAAGCGTATCTCCGTCCCATGATGTGATAGGGTGTGAGCCTATCGTCATATCGGGCACAACATGCATATTACAATGAATAATAATTTATCTAACCTAACACGGTGTGTGAAGAATAAAAATAGGTATATTGATTTCACAATCTTTTTTGGTAGTACCGTGTCTGTAATCATCACTACTACCATCTGTCTCAGTTTTCGGAAACGTTTCCCTTACACCCAGTATGTACCACCATTTAGGGTATCTTTGGCCTTTAGCAAATATTTTAATGTATACTACTACACAAGCTGGGCGGTACATAGAAATTATACCATTAAGTTGCGGTCAATTGACCGTAACTCGATATTACCATCTCGCTTACTCGCAACTAGAACCACTCTCGCGCTCTCAGTCTGTGAGTGTCAAACTCCTGCGTTATGTGACGCAATTTTACTTCTAAACAGCCCGTCTAAAAAGTAGTATACATTAAATCTTTGGCCTTTAGCGGATAACTTTGGTATGTTGTAATTTGCCAATACGAAATTAATTACTCGTCGCGCAACTAAAATTTATATATGGGTATTCAATTCGAAAGATAACACGAGGTACCAGGGATTTGAATTTGTACCCGATGTGGCAAAGGCTCGCTACTTATTACTTGATGGGGCGGACATAAACTTGGCGAACCATGAGTGGCGACAGTGGCTAGTTGCACCATTAGTTGCCTACCTCTTCTGGGATACGAGCGTGAGCTTATGTATGTATAAATTTAATAATTAGTTTTCAATCGAAATTATACATAATGCCATTGATGCTCGGGGAATCTTTGCTACAGCCAAGGTTCCCTGACCTTATTTATGATGTGATAGGGGGCAAGCCTATCGCCATACCGATCACAAGTTCCGATCCCGGGCAACTCATTGAAACTGAAAAGTAAAAATTATGATTGGCCTGGGATTTGAAACCAGTGCCTCCCGGCTTCTCAGCCTAAATGCCTGAGAAACCTGGAGGCCCTACGACTAGATCAATGAAGTGAAAATTTCATTTTGGCGGATTAAACTTTTATCTGGCTTGGATACAACTGGCTAGGGTCAAAGTAATGCCAAATGAGGGTAGCTAATGCCATTTTGTAATATAAGTGATTATGATGTATATTTTATGAATTGTATATTTTTGTACAAGAAAATACTTACCTACTAATAAAAAATAATTGTACATTAACTTTTTTATATTTGTATTTTTTATAGCAGTTTTTTTATTTTATTAGCTTGAACGACGAAAAAGCAGGTCGCTCGCCTGATGGTAAGCGCCACGCCTGCTCATAAACAATAGCAACGTCCCACAGAACTTTAAATAACAAAGCATTGCATGACACTGGACTGCGCTAGCCACCCCGAGACATAAGGTGTTAAGTCTCATAATGCCCAGTAATTTCACTGGCTTCAATGTCCTTCAAACCGGAACACAACAGTGCTTACACACTGTTGCTTGGCGGTAGAAATAGACTAAACAGTGGTACCAACCCAGCCGGCCTCTCGCATACGAGGGACCTACCACCTTCTAAAAAAACTTGTAACTGAGTCAAGTTAGCAAGTGGGTCACCTGGTGGGTACTAGGAACATATTTGTACCAGAAAGAATATTTGTACGACCACTGGTAAACATATTTTAATCCTTTTTTAAATACTGGTATACGACTGCCTCGGTGACTAGTTGTAATGCGTATGCGTTACGACTGAGGCTGACGCTGAGGTCTCTGATGAGGTGATATTGGGTTTTTCTATTACAAAATGCTCAGTTTCAGCCCGGAGTCTGGAATTGTGCCCGGTATGGCGATGGGCTCGCCCCCTATCACATTACGGGTCGGAGATATAATGTATATATTACAATATTTATGTAAGTACTATTGTATATAATATAATACATTTATATGTATTTATGTAAGTAATGTTGTATCATAGTCTTCTATATATGTAGATTTATGTATTAGTATCTTGTCTAATTATTTTTTCTTGTTCGTTTGTTTTATTCGACGATTTATATACACCCACATTATCTCGTCTCTGCATCACCCACAGGTAGACTGGTAGAGAATGCCTTCGGCATTAAGTCCACCTTTATACATGTTATGTATATAAAGTTTAAATAAATAAATAAATAGATACGCTCGACGAATCGTGGGTGTACTGGTTACACCTTTGTCTACCCTTTCGGGAAAAAAATTCTTCGCCTTCCCAATCCTTGTAAGGTCGGCAACGACCCATAAATCTTTTGGTATTGTGGGCGAACATGGGCGGTGGAGACCACATACCATCAAGTGAGCCACTTTTTTGCCGGCTTATGCTAAAAAACACCCTAACGTGTTGCGAGCCGCAAGACTGAATATATAATCATTATAATAAAATAGAAAAATACACAATAATGATTATAAGGCCGTAGTCTAAACTGTTACGCATATTTCACAGCATGCTGTGACAGGATCATGAATGACGTCATATATCTAAGATGCAAATATGATAGTGGAATCATATAAAAATGATCCTACTTCTATAGCTCATAGATATAAGAGAAATGTATGACAGTGTAATAATAGCAACATAAACTTCATATTTTCTATGGTCCTATTTCACAGCATGCTGACATAGGATCATATATGACGTCACATATCTATGTTGCAAATATGATAGTGGAATAGCGGCCTAAGTAGGATAGGTATTAGTATCAACGAAGTTGATAAATAAAATAAACCATATCAAAGTTTTATTTACTTTATTATCTATATATCAATTGTAAAAGGGGGAACCAGTCACTCGCTATCACTCCGTGTCACTACGTCGCTACAGATCTCAGCCATTTACACATTTATAAAGAAACATCAACCGAAATAAGGTTAAAAATTCACAAATACACATTTAATGTTGATTAAAACCTATCTTACGGCTAGTGGGCGCGGACGAGCCGGGAGACTGATGGCGCAAAGGAAACAAACGGAAATATGAACTTCGATCGAATTATTATTCAATGCGTCGGTCGATAAACATTAGGCGACGAACGGCTCAGCTCTATCGACAAAGGCGTTGGGCAGTGTCCCGACCCGCTCGCGCCCTGCATACTACTAAATAGCTCACCCACGGATTTAGCGACATCGGCCACATTTATCTTCCAATGCTATAAAGCACCTAACGTGAATTAAGCGGACCAACTTATTCTAATTGAATGTAACAGAAACGTGAACATCGCCACGCACCAATATGTAGACGCTGTGTCGACGGACTGTCGATAATAAGTATTGCACTGCATCTGTTATAAAGACGAGATTGCGAGACGAACAAGGTCTACCACGTATTGAACACATACATACTGTGAGTTATGCTAACTTATCCAAACGAAATTTACAATTTGGGACTTGTTCGCATTGTCTACAACACACGGTGAGACTTCATCGACAATATAGCTGCGTTTTTGTAAACTTTTGTCATGTAACACAATATCTTTGCTTTATGAAATAGCATATTCAACTTGCATCGTAAAGTCAATCACCATGTACTGTGGACTACACAAAACTTTATACGAAACATATTTTTTTATCGACAACTATCGATATACATAATTGAAAATACTAAATAAGTAATTTTGCAAAACAGCCCCAAAAATTGCAAGTACTGTGTATTTACACTTCTTAAAAGTACACCTTACTACAATCTTATTCAAATAGTATGTTATTCCTTGCGATAGTGTCAGACTGCGCGAAACTTTCATAAATCTACATTTACGTTAAAAAAATAAGCTTACATCCCGAAAACCCTATTCAAACCAATTAATAAGCAATAAAATTTATACAGACGCCAATTGATTATCAAGTAAATACTGTTTCAGAGTTCATTTCACATAAAAAATGTCTTCTTACAATTTGAATACAAAAATAAATCATCAATTCTAGTACAGGGGGTACTGTGAACCCAACTAAATAAAAATCAACAAGAAAAATAAAGAATATCGATTGACACACGAGTGTTACAGGCACAGTGAAAATTAAACATCCCTTAGCTATAAGTTTACTTGGTTATCCTTAGTCTAGAGGGAATTATTCCTACAACATAAAATGAGACAGGCCCGCCTACCGAGTCGCCCGTGATGATGTTCTTTAATACGACACTCCGGTATATCGTACGCAGTATATGCAGTATATGCAGTATATGCAGTATATGGAGTATGGAGTAGAGTGGCGAGGCCTGTGTAGTGTGTACAGTGATGGAGCTTACTTCACTATGTGTGGTGTATGTGGTGCGGCCGACCGGTCACTGCTCACGATGATATGAGCTGCGGAACGAACCAATCATTAAAACATACATATTATTACACATTAGCGTAGCTCCAGTTGAATATATCATGACGAAAACACTCATGAAATCACTCTTTTTTTTTTAAACCATAAATGTCATTTTTACTATGAAGTTTTGGAAAATATGTGGTGTTCTTAAAAACAAAAATAAATAACCATGCAAAATAATAATAAGCAAAAATGTCTACCTTTTAAAGGAAAGCGGGTGTTTATCCGTTCCACTTCGATTCAGTTTATTTTTATTTTATTCATAATATATTATTATTGTAATAATATATAACTATGTCCTTTTATAAACTATAGGTATACTATGTAGACATCTACACTCCTCCCTTAACGCCTAACATCTTAAATACACTGCAACAAACAAAAACAAAAAAATAAGTCAGAAATAATAAAATATGATAGAACATGCTTACTTGCACTATGCCAATTAAAAAGCTTTACGCATGCAGCTTTCGTTGTCTCGAAATGGCTCAAAATTTTCTTTCATAAACTAGATACAAAAATCTTAGAGTGGATTGCAGCATTCGTCAGTTCCGTCATGGTTCACGCTATTAAAGATTGTGTGATTTGTTTTCAGTGCTATCAAAATGTCAAAATCTATAGATGTCGTCAACCATTGCTTGTTACCAAAACTTTAATTTTAACCGACAGATGGTGCAATCCACACTTTATAATAAACATATATTATCAAATGCCTTGTAATCTTATAAATCCTCTGCAAAATAGATTTGTAGTCTTCAACTTTCATTTTTGAAATATTTAATAGTAGTTTTGAATCCTCTTTTATCGAGATATATAGATATATTTACTATGGTTTGGCATACCATATACCAAACCCTATATGGTTTGCCAGAACTATAGTTAACATTTGGAACTATTATGTTCACATTCGGAGGTGCCGCCCTATGGTCCGTGCCTGGAACGGCCACTGTTAACCATAATATAATGGTAGGGCCGGCAGCCGTAAACGAGTGACGTGTTTACAATTTCACCAAATAAGAAACAACCCTGTTAATATTTTAAATACTGACAATACTAAAGTGGGAAATAAAACCCACTTTACGACGACTTTTGATAATGATTACAAGCTATGTTTCAGACCAACACCCGTATTAGCCTGTCAATGGGTAGAGTACTAATCTTGAACCTAGAACCTAGCAGTGGGACGTCTAAACGCTTAATATATCTTATTCAACTATCTTATAACTTATATAGGCCGAAGCTACACCGCAGCCCGCTTAACATGAACCCGCGAGGTATGTATCTCGCGAGTGAAAGAAAACTACTCGCATATCATACTCGATATCGACTTATGTACCGTAACGTGTACCCCACGACATATAGAGTGATGCATACAGCTCATGTAATGCCAAAAGGATAGATCAAAGCATGAAATGTTAAGTTCATGCTTTATGTTCTTTCACTGAATACGAAAAATGCTTTAGTCTTAATTGATGTCTTTGAGGAATAATCGAGTTCTGAGATACGGCTTAAGTTAATTGACGTCGCTGAATGAGGCAATTACAATTCAATTAAAAGTCTGTTCAGACCGTTCGAATCACTTGCGATTTAACAGTTGATCAAGTTAAATCGTATCGTGTGAACCCACTGTTAGTTCTGACATTGTAGTTTAGTGTAAGTATTAAGCAGTAAGCAGTGTAAGTACTGACCGACTTGACGGTCGCCTTGATGAAGTCCTTCTTGTGCGCGAGGTCGAACTCCGGGTAGTGGCTGTACACTTGCTTGCACACCGTCTTCATCGTGATCTGCTCCAGGTTGGCGCCCTCTAGTATCTGCTTCACGTACTTCTTTATCTCCTCGTCCTGTAAACAATATTGCCGTGTGTCCCAAATCCAATACATACTACTCATACATACTACACATGACGTGTGAACAATGCGATGACTTATTTACTAAAACACATACGTTATAAAATATACGTCCCACAGCAAAACAGGTGAAAGATTTTATACAACGTGTTATAGAAAAGTGTGGTCAAATTTAAACAATGTATAGTGTATTATTCACTCTGTCCTGGGAGTTTACCGGTAAACTACTCGACAAGCAGAATTCAATTGGCACTCATAAACCTTATTGACACTCAACCTGCCTTTCAAATTTGAGACTTAATACATTATTAATAAGAGCTATTATGCCATACAAATATCACTGACGTTTAGAGAATCTACCATAGAATAATATCCTGCCGCAGGCCTCGCAGGCCTCGATCGGTTATAGTATTTCACCGCCGTAGTACACAATTCGATTGCATTACTAGAACGTAAATAAGTCAATTTCTTTTTTTTTCGAATGAGTAACAAATCCGATATTCGACTTGCAATTTTAGGCAATGTTAAATAATATACACCTGAGCTTTTGTTTCACTCTATAATTGTTATTCTCGCTCACGCACTTAATTTACACGAGTGACCTATATTAAACGAGTGATTAAATTAGCGTGGATTTTGATAAGATATAGTACATAAATAGTAATAAACACTTATGGTCAGGTGTATGTAAATACCCTTAAATATTGCCACACCTTTCTGTAACAAGTTATATAGAACAATAATACGCACACCCGATCCCTGCGCTATCAAACTCACCAATTTAGACCATCTCATATCTCCGATTGTTATATTATATACTTGACTGTGCAAGTTATTCGGCTTTGGAAGGCAGTGCCTATGGAAATTGACCGCGTTATATCTATACACTGCATCCGATCTAGATCCGAGAAATCATGTCCGAAGTAACTATATATTTGTATGAAGTTTTACGCACTAGATCTGAATACCGCAGAGAGGCTTCGGGACACCGAAGCCTCTAATAGCCCCAGTTCGGAACATAACCTTGGATTCCGATAGGATGCATTATTACACTATTACAGGTACATCTATTGCATATTGGCATTACTTTCAACTATAATATATGTGGCAAAATAATTATAAAAAAAGCAATCAAAGATTTTCTGCAAAATAATGGTATAGTAATGGCCGAGCCCTCCCATTCATGCTGTAGGCAAAAGTGAATGAATGAGATTCTGACACTGAGGGTCTCGCTAACTACGATGGAAATTATCCGTACCAAACTTTTGTATGGAATAATAAATAAATAATCATTCCATAAAAACACCAGACGTCAATTATTTAAAAAAGATCTGTATTTCATAAATGACCGAACATATTTTCTTCAAACATAGCTAAATACCATCTCGATTAAACTAGCTTTAAAATTAAAATAAAACCGTATTCAAATCGATCTATTCATTCAGGCACTACGATGCCACAGACAAATGGGATGAGACAAGGAACCTCCCTTTGTTGTTGAATTATTTTTTTTAACATCAGCAACGTCTAAGTTTTAGGCCCGTATTACAGAACGATGCTAAAGTGCGCTCTTTATTAAGTGTCGATTTCTGTACACGTGATTGGTCGGCTTCTGTTTGGCACCAAAAATAGAAACACAAGCAAGTGGCTCACTGGATGGTAAGTGATCGGATAAACATCAACAATACCAGAAGAATCATGGACGTGTTTTCGACTATAAAGTAAAGGGGCAATTCACATTGGTTTTTTGTGAGACAGTGGTAACAACCTTGTTGAGCCGGCCCATTCATGTCGTCCACAAAACTATCCAGTGTGGCTCCACCTCTTTAATAGGAGACCCATTGTATATATTTTGTACTAATGTATGACCGGGCATTCATTATATATTCGTACTAACTTCGAAAGTACGAAAAATTGACTATGCTGTAACTGATGTTAAGTACTGCTCTGAACTGAGGGGCTAGCACGAATAACTTACGAGAAAGTATTCGTATCGAAATGTCAAAAAAAAATTAAAACCTTCATACAAATGCTAGATAAGTTCTCGATTCGGATACTTATTCGTAAGTTGTTCGTGCTCGTCCCCCTGTTCAAATATAATGACGACAGTAAGGAGACACATAATAATATCAAGAGATGAACAAATAAGTATAATGTTTGTATACTGACAGTGGGCGGCCGCTTGGCCTTCTTGTCTGCAGGTGCGTCAGACTCTTCACCGCTGTCGTCCTCTTCAGATCCCTCCTCCTCGTCTTCATCACTTCCTTCTCCAGACTCCTCCTCTGATGACGCCTTCTTCGTCTTCTTCGCCGGTCTGCCTGCTGGCTTGCTCGGTGCGGCCTTCTTCTTACCTACATATTTAATAATATAAAAATGAACGTTTGTTCGTCTTCTATACGTGCGTTTCTACCATTCATCGGATTATGGTGCAACTTTGGTGGGTTGTTGTGCACTCACGCAAGAGGTTTGTGTGTTAAAAAAAATGAAGTGTGCCTACTTATAAAGAAAAACAAGCATCACAACGCATTAAATTACGGCTTGTAATCGCAACTGAATGTCTAGAGAATGAACACAAAATTGGCTTTGACAATGTACTCTTGCTGAAAGACTTAGTGGAAAAAAACAGCCAATATCGCAATGTAAATTATTTATTACCGCAAATGTATTAAAAATTTTACTCTGTGTATTTTTATCATTCAGTAATATATCCATCACAACAAAACATTATTTTGTAAAGTCAGCGGGCTACCCGTATCAAATGTTAGAACCCATTAGAGAGCAGAACGGACACCGAGGTGTAAGCTTGGTAATGGCACCTTTTTTGTATGGAATTCTAAAAACAAACACGTCAAATTGAGAACCTCGTTTTAGTTTTGGTCAGTTAAAAAATATACCTGGCGGCGTTGGCGCTTTCCGTTTAACCGGCGTGGCTTTAGCGGTGGAGTTCTTCGCGACGGGACCCTTGCGACCCTTCGCCACTGCTGTAGGACGGCCTCGCTTCGTTTTTGGCTCCTGATAACAATATAATATCAACCTGTATTATACACTATACATGTCCCACTGCTTGGCACAAGCTTCCACTAAGAATGAGAGAGACTCGTTTTTCTGTTACCCACTGAATATTAATGTTAATAATAAGCCAAATTAGGATTAGATTACCACACACAGACAAATGTTTTTGTGATCTACAACTATTTGTTTCGTGTTTGTGAGACCGTAAGTCCCTCGTAGTTTCTGACACCCACAATACAGGTTAATCTAATGTGGTGTCAGGACTATGTGTGTGTTGTATATATGTATGTAGTACTCACATCAGACTCCTCTCCTTCGCTTCCTGACTCCCCTGCCTCACTCTCGCTCTCAGATTTCTCACTGTCCTCTTCACTTTCTGACTTCGCCCGTCGTCCACGAGACGGTTTGCCCTATTTGAACAGTTCAACATAATAATTAGTCATTGACAAAAATTTATGATTTGGACACACATTGAAATGATCGGTGATTGCATAAAACAGATGCACAAGGCGAGCATGGATAGAAATCGACCACACCGAAACTGTCGGCAAAATTAGTGACATTATACAATGTGTTATAAAAATGTGTTCATACTTAATGACTTAATGACCCGCATGCTAAATTACCACGCTTCAATACTCAGTAGGCATATCGCGCCGTGCGCCACGCTCCGCAGCTGATTCCGAGCGTCAAATGTTTTATTTATAAGCTTTACATTACATTTCATTTCATTTCAAGTCAGTATTTATCACCACAACTTGTCTTCGTTATCGGAAGCTTTACTCTTACACCCGGTATACCGGTTGACTAAACACGATGTTTTTTTTTTAATTATTAGACAGACGAGCAGGCGGCCCACCTGATGGTAAACGGCTACCGCCGCCCATCAACCTCAACGTGTTGGTTCTTCACCATGTGTAGAGTAGTCGCTATCTAGTTGGGTACAATGTAGTAGCTTACCTTCCCCTTCTTGGGTTGTGGTTTGCGGCTGCGCTTGGGCTGTTTGGCTGCAGATCGTCGCCGTCCTCCGCCGGCAGTACTGGCTGTTGACTTGCGCTTGCGCACGCCGCCGCTGCCGCTCTCGCCTGCTTCCGGGTCGAAGTCAGAGTCCGCCTCCTCGGAACCGCTCGGGTTGAAAGAACCCTGAACAACACACTTTCGCCATTACGATTCGGTTGTTTCATATACATTGTGTATAACTATCGAGGACTAGCTTATGTTGGCGACTCCGCCTGTGAGAATGTCTTTTAGGAATAAAAGTAGCCTATACTCCAATCCGGGTAATCTACCTGTGTGCCAAAATTTATCCAAAACCATTTAGTAAGCAATAAATAGAAAGATAAGAAGTTGTAAATATACATAGTTCCACTTCCCTTTCTGCAACAACCAACAAAACAGGAGACAAAATAAATCTCCCCAGAGGCGTTGACGTCAGGCAGGCGGCCGGTCGTAAAAACTACAAGGCAAATATTTCTGTAATAATGTTAAAAAGCATGTTGCGCCGAATGTAATACTCACATCAGAATCTTCAGATCCCTCTTTGTTGGGTTTGGGCCCTTTCACTTTTGTTTCTGGATCAGTTTCATACTCTTCATCGGAGTAACCTGCAAATATATTATTTATGGCTATTTTTGTCTTTTTTATTTATATTTAAAATACATAATTATTATTAGATGTTTTGTTATGTATCGAACTTAAAAAGTTAGATGCCTTGTAATAAATCTACTCAGCATCTAATGAAAATACAGTACATCCAAATATAATGTCGATCATCAAACTATCAACGACTTTCCAGAGTTATGTTAGGTCTGAAGTAACAGGGTATAACCGACTGAACTCGAACCGTGACTCGTTGGTTACACGAGTTCTGTGGAGGGGCATGAAGAGGTGAGTCCCCCCAATCCGGAATGTCTAGAATGATCACTCCGTTTGACATATATTGTAGGACCGGCCCTATATGCGCCGGCGCAATAATTGCGTCGTGTACTGTTAGTTAAATGGGTTGACACGGTTCGATTTTAATTGATCACATTGAATCCTGTGAACACACTTTCAGGCGAATTGATCAACAAAGACCACATAAAATATGTAACAAAAACCCTGTTGGTAGTTTTAACTGTGACATCAGAATCGATATTCAATGAAATAACTCTCATACGAAAATGAGACTGGAAAAATAATAATCATCAAATAATAAAAAATATTTTTTATAATTTACTTATTTTATTGTTTGTCCAACCGTATTTCGATTACCTCTGCAAGAGCCATGACTCGGAGCCAGAGCAAGATAGCAAGTGGCGACGTTTACGTGCATCACACGCGCAACGCGGCTATGCCAGTACGTTACATGAATCAGCTGTTCATAACTTTTTTTAAATACGTTCATTTTGTAAGCCTGTGTAACCTGTGTAAGGATAATATCTCGCTTCTGTTTATTATTTTTTTGATTTAACATTTTTTATTAAGCTGTCTATATGGCTGTCTTCACGATGTAGAAAGAGTCAACAGGGTTGTTAATGCCCATTCCCTATATTCTGTCTATCGACAGATTTGCTTACTATCAATAGTATTGTAGACTATTTTTTTTTTTAAATATTAGACTGAAAAACAAAACAAAATTTCACTGCCAGTAAGCAAATCTGTCGATAGACAGAATAATAAGTGTGTGCGTGTGCGTGTGTATGTGTATGTGTACGTGTATATGTTGCGTTACCTCGGTTGTGCACCTTGACGGCGGCGGAGCGGCGCGGGCGGCCGCCGGGCGCGGGCACGGGCGCGGGCGGCGGGCGCGCCACGCCGCGCGCGTGCGGGGAGTTGGCGGTGGGCTGCTGCAGGAACCCCACCAGCCGAGCCGCCAGCTCGCTCGACCCGCCTGTACACAACAATACACTACCTGCTACCTGTGTCTGCACTACACATTACTATGTTTATAAGTAATGTATGGAATAGGGTAGTTGACTTGTTTTTTTTTTTATTATTTCGATCAATAAGTTACGTTACTCAAAATCTATTGCAGAAAGAAATTTATAAATGGGACCAAAAATAAATAAGTTAAAAGCCATTCAAATCCTGTAGAAGGGGTAATTGTCAAATCATAGACAAGACAAACTTAAACATCACTGTGTAAAATGTTCATTATGCAAACGAGATAATGAGATATCCCTACTACGCACCTACTTTTCCTCATACCAACATTTAAAGTCATAACTGCGGGCACATTTCTAAACCAATTTTGATTGTGTTTTAATAAAAGGGTTTCTTTTGCGTATCATTTTCTGTTGCTTATAAACTAATGTATAAAATTCAATATAGCAAACTACCCAATTATGGACGCCTCGGTAGCGCTGTTCTAATGCGTTCGCGTTACGACTGAGGCTGACGCTGAGATCTCGGATTCGATCCCCGGGTCGGGTAAAAGTGATATTGGGGTTTTTCTATTAGGAAATTCTCAGTTCAGCCCAGAGTCTGGAATTTGTGCCCAGAATGACGATAGGCTCACATCATGGGAAGGAGAAACGCTCGGCGAAATGTAGGTGTACTGGTTACACCTTAGGTGTAGACCCTTCGGGGATTACAGGCGTGAGTGCGTGTGTATGGAATTATAATTTTATTAACTTTTCTTGCAGCTGCACTCGCGTGAATCTTTTGCCCCAGATAAAAAGGAGCCTATGTCCTAACTCAGGTCATCGTCTACTTATGTGTCAAATTCCATCCAAACCCATAATTGACCAACAAACATTCATAAACATCGTTCATCATAATATTAGTAAATAATAAATAAATAAGATGTCTGATAGTTTGTGCCTGTTACATTCGATGTCTGTAGATATGAATGAAGCTAGACCCGACAGACCTGCATGGCAAACTTGCCTGGCGAGATTCAGGCAGACTCTCGTGACTCGTTTCGACATCTCGAATCAGATCATGGACGCGTCAGTCGAGTTAATATGCGTATAACCAATCATGTCTTCATAATATAAATACAGCAACTTATATAAAAACTGCATGACATTATCAAGCAAACTATAATATAAACAGTATATTAAACTATACTCTTGTTGGGCATGAGTCTTCTCTACTAACCTAAATAGTTAAGGTTTGTTCTCCATTCTGACTTACCACAATGAGAATTCCTCTGAAATTGCAGATATTCAAGAGCAGTGGTGGTACCACCAAGTCCTGTTTCAGATTTATTTGAAAAAAAAACATACCTTTCTTATCTAAGTCGAGCATTTCACACATGGTGCGCAGCTGCTTGGGCTCCAATTTGGATGTCTCCTCTAGCTTTGCCTTGTATTCCGTCGAGCCAATCGCCCATTCGTAGCCCTTGAACTTCTTTATGTTCCGTTTCACGTTGCGGTCCAAACATAGTTGCTGTCAATTACATATAAACGTCAAAAACAAAAGTTTATTGCAATAGCATAAGGGTAGGGGCAAATTTTGCAAAATTTTCGCACGGAGAAATCACAGGCTGAATAGGAAAAATAGGTAAAATGCGGTACAGACTACATTTGCCAGATTTACGACCCAGCGTGGCAATGTTGCGGACGCAACGTTCGTTTTCTCGTGCTACCTCTTGAGTCTATCAAAGATATCAAGCCGACCTGGTGTTTACGCCACGATAAAATATTGTGTCGTTTCCCCATGTTATCTATATATCATCTCTATACCATGGGGAGCATGTTACAGTAGATTAGTCGATATCGACAGATATTTCTCTCTCGGATGCGCGAGATATCTCTTGGAGTCATGTTAAGCGGGCAGTATGAAAAGCATAATGTAAACTTATAAACAAACTCACCCCATACAAATACTGATGTAGAAGTTTCTGGTCTTGCGTTTTAAACCGAGACAGCGACACTTCCACATTGCTGATGTGGCCGAGTGGTATTCCCTTACCCGCCGGCAGTGGTACTGGAGGTTCTGTTGGCTGCAACAATATAATATAAAATTATAACATCTCAGCGTTCACAGCTAGTTGCACTCACTAATCGGTAAGTGATTAGCGAGTTATGGCTCTTCCCAATACTCTATCTATCGACAGATTTGTTTCCAGGCAGTATGATTTTGACAATTTTTGTATGGAAGATCTGTCAAAACACTATTGACAGAAGCAAATCTGTCGATAGATAGAATATATGGAACGGCCATTAAGCAATCAAAGTTACGCCCGGTTTCTGAAAGGCTGATCAGTGTTAAATTAACTAATCAAATGTCAAATCGCATTACAAGACGAAATTGAGTTGCTAGAAGCGTGATCAACACCTTTGGTTTGACACACATGTTGGCTCACATAACTTTCAAATTAATATGAAAAGACGTATGACAAACGGTACTAAAGAGATCAAATATTATTATATTTTTCACTAAATAACGTTTCAGCAACTAGAATGGATTTGACAGCGATGTCAAATCCAAGTTCTGTTAGTTCAATGTTGGTATGATCAGCCTTTCAGAAACCGGGCGTTAGTCTACGGATACTGCTTAGTGGTATTTTAACTTAGCGTCTCCGTATTTCGGAGGGCATGTAAAAAGTTGGTCCCTAAAATTAATTTGGTCCGTTCGGACCGAACTTTAATTCCATATTGTAGACTGAGTAAGACATATCGATATCTGTACTTTCAATTATCATTACAGACAAATTACTGAATTTCCCTTACGACATTTGAAATTATACGTATAGATGTATTTAAAAAAAACTAATCAATTCAAATACGTATTATACGTATAGATGTATTTAAAAAAATCTAACCAATTCAAATACGTCGTATCACTGCCAGGGTTAAAGGAAAGTAAGTACCTCTTTCTTCGGCTTGGGTTTGGGAGCCTCCTCTTCCTCTTCCTCCTCTTCTTCCTCCTCCTCCTCTTCATCGCCTTCCTCATCTTCTCCATCATCCTCTGGATCCTTCGCCTTCTTTACTGGCTTCTTTGCCCTATTTTATGCATATATTATGTTTATATTTGAGGTGCTAATAGCCAGTTGCACTTACTGATCGGTAAACGATTAGGGCGTTAAGCAACGCTTGTCGCGGTCAGTCTATGGATGGATGATCGCTCAGTAATATTTCAACTGAGCGTCTCCGTGCTCCGGAGGGCACATCAGGAGGCCAATTCTCGTATTTAACTGACACTGCGAATGAATTTTAACCGTAATGAGATTAGATTTTGATTTGACTTAAAAAATAGTATTCTGCTCCTCTTTAAGTTCAGTCCGGTGTCAATATTATCTAATCTCGATGTCATTGTAATTCCGCTCAATTCAGTCACAATTTTGACGTTTATATAAAGACATGTATCTTTAAAAATGTTAGCAGAATACCGTTTTGGCTTCAGTCAACTTTTATTCTACTTTCGATCTCATTACGATCTATGTTCACATTTGACGTTGATTATTGGTTTATGAGAATACCTTGCAACTTTCTTGACACTAAGACTAGATCGGAATGATATTTTAAATTACGAGAATTGCCCTCCTGAAGTCAGTGCAGATTGTTATCAACTGATTGCAGTCGTTAAGCCTTCGCACGCAGCACTGTAATGGCGTAACTTGTCTTGTAACAAAACAAAACATGTGCGTCCATTTCGTGAATGGTCAACCATCCCTTCCATCAGATTTAAATGACTTCTAATTATATTTATTTTTGACCCGATTCATAAAATTATTTTAATATATTGGGTAACGTAACTTACTGATTAAGGCCGACTGCACGACGATCTTAAGTCAGGTTTAACCATCGAAATAAGATAACTAGAACAATATCTCTCATATAAATCTGCCTAAAAGTACGGCCCCACTTACACATGCAAAGGTAAAATCACTAAAATCACAATCACAATTTTGGTGGGGTAATTTTTTTGCTTGAGTTACTTTTCTTGTCATCTTATTTCGATAGGTTTAATCCACTAAACTGCGCCTAACTGAAGACATTACCCTTTTTTGAAGACGATTAAAACACGTCAAGGAACTAGGGACGTAGTGTCGTAGATATACAATACTAGCTTTTACTCTCGGTTCCGCCCTACGTGAACGTCTTTTTCGCGACAGTACTAGCCTAAGTACTACCTACACCCTGTATCAAATTTTATAAATCCGTTCAGCCGTTAAGGTGCGCGTCGTGATAGATAAACAAACATTCAAACTTTCACATTTTTAATATTAGTAGGATAGTAGAATTAGTAGGATACTTTAGTACACAGAAGGCACTCGGTCAGATTTGGTCGCCACTATTTTTGTAATGCAGTGCATTCATCATCAGGTGTAATAGTCACTTTTCCGAGCCAGGAAAAAAAAAACTAGACTCACTTTTCTTTAGCCGGTTTTTTCTCCTCCTCCTCGTCATCTCCCTCGTCATCCTCCTCTTCCTCCTCTTCATCATCCTCTTCGTCTTCCTCCTCGGTGTCCTATTAATATATTACCAGATGGATATTTACTATTATAACAGAGGTCGGCGAACGAGCAAGTGGCTCGTCTTTGTTTTATGAAAGAGTTGGCAACGGAGCAAGCGGGTCACCTGATGGTAAGTGATCACCGCCACCCATGGATACCGTCAATACCAGTGGATTTGTCGGTGCGTTGCCGGCCTTTGAGGAAAGAGTAGACTCTTAGTCTGATGACAAGACAGAGTTCCACCGCCCATTTACAACCACAATATTAGAATAATTTTATTATGGACGCCACCTAAGCTTTTCCGGAAGAAATCTTCGAGTAGTTTGCCCTTTACGCTTATGATACCAAAAAATAATCAAATTCCTTTAAATTTTCCGCGCATTATTAAATTGGAATCACAATTGTAATTTCTTCCGGAACTACGGTTACCATGACAACGGTTGGTATCGCAACTGTTGCTATGACAACCGTTACTATAGTAACATTTACCATAGCAACGTAACTATGACAAATTACAATTCTATCCAAAACTTTCAATTTTCGAATTTTCAGCTTACGATTTTAAGTATGCGTTGTTTGGTATCTACCTTCTATAAGTAGTTATTCTAAAATATATAGATTAAATATATTCGGCGACACAGGCTTACATTAAATAATTGCAATACGCACCTCTTTTTTGGGTTTCTTCTTGGGTGGTGGTTTCTTTGCGCTTTTATCGTTGGGTTTTACATCATCCTTTTCATCATCGTCATGAGTTTCACCGTTCTCCTCCTGTTTACCAAATAATATTCAATAATTTAATCATTTTTACTACGGTAAATCAAGGTTTCCCGACAAGGGGGCCGCGAACCAATCCCATGGGGGCGCGGAAAAATATTTTTTTTTAATTATGTCAAAATAATGGCGCGATCGAGCAAGTGGGTCACCTGGAAAGACAGTCACCTACAAGGTGGTTGGTCTCTCGTATGCGATTTCATTGAGCCAGTGAAATTACTGGGCATACTTAAGAGATGAGACTTAACAACTTATGTCTCGTGGTGACGAGCGCAGTCCAGTGTCACGCAGTACTTTGTAATTCAGTTCTGTGTGGTGTCGCTTCCGTTTATAGGCAGGCATGGTGCTTACCATCAGGCAAGCGACCTGCTCGTCTCTTCATTCAGGCTAATAAATAAAAGGGACCGCGGCCTCCGGATATCTCATTCACCGTACGAAAGCAAGCTGCTACTTCACATCGTTCTGCTGTAAGACAATGACAGACAATGATAACATCTCACAGTGGACATATTCATGCTGTAGGCAAAATTGTCCACAGCATGGCCCTACCACTTATAAATTTATTTAGTTTTTTTTATTGTCTAAGTAGACGAGCATGCGGCCCGCCTGACTGCTAATGATGATCATTGCTGTCTATGGACTTTTACAATGCCAGGGTACAGTTAATCTGCTGCTTACCATAAACATCTTATCTCGGCGCGGGAATCGAACCCGCGGCCTCTCGTTCCACAGCAGGCTACTCGCCCACTGCGCCACCGAGGCTATGCTATTGCATATAAAATAATGTATAAAATTCAATATAGGAAACTACCTTATTATCCATAGGATATGTACCTTTTTAGAATCAGCCTCTGCTTTAACCTTTTCTCCCTTGGAGTCTTCGCCGGTCTCGGCATCCTTGCCGTTTGTTGTTGTTTTTGAATCTCCTGTGAAATAGAAACGTTTACGGTTATAAACCTCCGTCGACGTCCCAAACATGTTTTGGCAGATCCCAACGACTCCATCACCGTCGCTATCGAAGCAGCACTTTCCTTGCCCAATCCGAATCCAATCCAATCCAATAATGATACGCGACCCCGACATAGAACACACCTGCGAGTCCAAAGAGCTGCCACAACTGGCCCTCGGCATAATGATGTGCAGAGGCGGCCCAAAACTATACTCCCCAGCGATTGCTCAAGCTGAGGTCTGAGCCTTCTAAAAGGCGCCTCTGTGCTTAATCGCTACTAAATACACTATACATATATCTGGCTAGAGCGCCATAAGTGCCGGCTTTATTGTCAGGTGAAGCTGTAAAAAGCAATATAGGCTAACAGCACAAATCCATCCGAAAAAAAACAACGGTTGTAAAACGTTTGACGTACTCTTACACTTTATAGCGGGATCACATGGTTCCATTATAATCGATCAACTGCTAAATCGCATGTGATTTGAACAGTCAGAACAGACTTTTAATGGAATTCCTTCCTTCCTTCCACCTGCCCTTATCCCTTAGTGGGAACTAGCAGTGGGGTCAGCGCTACATGCTTTTTAAGACATGTTACAGAATGATTTGGCTTGTGGATTTTATTACCGGCAGCCTGCCTGACAATAACCCTTGTGAGGAGGAAACACCCGAAACATATATTTGTCGACACACAAACATTTGTCTCGGTGTGAGAATCGAACCCGCAGCCTCTCGCTTCACAGCCGGCTACTCGCCCACTGCGCCACGGAGGCTGTCTGAGCCGCTGCTCTATTGCATGAATATAGCACAATAGCACTGTGTTGAAAGTATAGCTAGTTTGAATAATACACAGGACACACACGAATAGTGAAAGCACCGTGATCCGAGAAACATATGAAAAATCTCCACCGCCGCTAAAACATCTACAATACCAGATGAATCATGAATGCGTTGTGTAGGTACTATATTTATTTATTTATTCGAGCAACTTTACGAGTGGTAGAGCCACGCTGTAGACTATTTTGTCTACATCATGAATAGGCCGGCTCGTCCGGGTCGTTACCACTGTCTCACAGAAAACCGGCGTAAAGTAGCAGCTTGCTGCTGCGTTTCGTACGGTGAGTGAGATATCCGGAGGCCCTAATCTCCCTCCCCTTTCCAATCCCTTATTATCCCTTTCCTTTAAGGTCGGCAACGCGCCCATGGTTCTTTTGTATTGTGGGCGTACATGGGCGGTGGAGATCGCTTACCATCAGGTGACCCACTTGCTCGTTTGCCGGCCTATACTATAAAAAAATAAAAAATAAACTTACAAAACATACCATCATAATAGTATTTCGTACAATAGGTAGGGTGTCTTATGCTTGACATCTATTTGGCAACAGTTTAGTGTATTTTGTGCAAAAAAAATGATCAAATATGATCGTTTTTTTTTTCATAATATGAATATTGGAAAAATCTATGACGAGTGGCATACCAGCATAGCATTAATGGCCAATATAAAAGAAGGAAATATGAGTCTAATCCTTTATATGGCCTGAATAAGGTTGGCCATTGTACTGATTACTGACTGACTGATTAATGATCTTATATCTCACTACACATAATTTCAATGATGAAAACTTTGGATATCCTCAAATGCATAGTGGCCGTGAAAACCCTCGAACCTGCGAATCGCCAATGTAGATAGTCCGCGGTTTTGCGGTCGCAGGTCGCGGCGGTCTCCAATCGGAGTCGTGTATAATGCCCGCTCTACACTTAGCCCGCGAACCGCGGCGCATTTTTGCAGCGCAAAATTGCCGTGACTACGCGGCGTGTTCGTCATGACTCCATACTCGTAATTATTCACGGTAGTTTCACCTCCTAAGTTTCATGCCTCATGTGTGTCCCTACTGTGAGCCCCTACTTGGATCAATCCACTCAAATTTTCTCCTCGAGTCCTATCCATCTTCTTTTTCTCAATGTCTTTTTAACTTGTTTTTTATTTCAAACTAGCTTTTGCTCATGGCTCCGCGCGCGTGAGCATATTATAATCCACATCATGGTCTACCTGTGAGCTAAATTTCATCCAAAACCGTTAAGATGTGATTGACTAACAAACATTTAAATACACAAACTGACAAACATCCAAATTTTCACATTTATAATAGCAGTAGGAAGTAGAATAGTAGAATAATTGTAAGTAATAATGTCATAATTGTATAACGCTAACAAAGCAAGGCGTCACAGAAGCAATGACAGCCACATGGGCAACCACTTTCTTTGAGCGCGCGAACGAAACTGCGAGGGAACCGCGAAAGGTTGCGAGTGTGGAGGCAATCGTTTTTCACGGCTTGAATCGCGGAGTTTACGGTCTGAATTTAGGCAGCGGACCACGCATAGTATAGAGCCGGCTTAAATAGCCAAAACCTACGTTGGAACGGAATAAAAACGTCATAAGAGAGTAATGCGTAAATAAACATAAACATTATTCTAGTCTTATTATTAAAGCATAACAATTATAGATGAAAGTAAACAGCGATAGCTCAGCGGAGACGAAAATCCGCAGTGGTACGGACTGCAGAGACGAAAATCGTTTCAAACCAACCCTAAGAGCATGCACCTCTGACTTTTCTAGTTTACGTGTGTATTGATTGTCAATTATCGCATGCTTTAAACGGTGAAGACATCGTGAGGAAACCTGCATACTTAAGAATTTCTCTGTAATAATTTCGAAGGTGTGTGAAGTCTTTCAATCCGCATTAAGCCAGGGTGGCGCACCAAGGCCCTCTTATTAGTAAAGGAGAACCGAGCCCAGTAGAGGGGCAGTATTATACAGCGCTGATATTATTATATTAACAACGAGATTGAGAAATCAATTGTGAAAAAACATACATACATACGCACTCACGCCTGCAATCCCCGAAAGGGTATGCAGGGGTGTAACCAGTATACACAGATTTCGCTGAGCTTATTTCCGTCCCTTAATGTGATAGGGGCCGAGCCAGCGCCATGCCGGTCAAAATTCCAGACGATAGGCTGGTACTAAGAATTACGTGATAGAAAAATCCAATATTACTTTTACCCGGCCCGGGATCGAACCCGAAACCTCATTTGAGGAAAAAAACAATCGACTATTATCAAGGTAACATTCATCCAATGAATGACTTTAATTACAAAGAATCGATGCAAAATGCTAACATTTAATAAAATGAGAGGTCCTTATACATCAGTACAAAGAAAAGAAAAACAAAACATGTAAACAAGAGCCGACGCCGACGTCAAAACAACGGATTAACAATTTTGTTAACGTGCAATGACCGATAACAACGCGCTTCGTCTGCGATGCCAGTATGCGCGGACTGTATCTGAACTAGTCTCAAGCGACCAGTCACATGGATATAATAGGGTAGATGACAAGATTTTTTTAATTATTTAAATCAATAAGTTACGTTACTCAAAATCTATTGCAGAAAGAATTTTATAAATCGGACCAAAAATAAATAAGTTAGAAGCCATTCAAATCCTGTAGAACGGGTAATAGGGTAGTTTCCTACATTGAATTTTATACATTATTTTATAAGCAACAGAGAATGATACGTAAAAGAAACCCTTTTATTAAAACACAATCAAAATTGGTTCAGAAATGTGCCCGCAGTTATGACTTTAAATGTTGGTATGAGGAAAAGTGGGTGCGTAGTAGGGATATCTCACTATCTCGCTTGCACGCGTGTACTATAATGAACATTTTACACAGTGACGTCAAAGGTTGCATCGTCTGTCATTTGACAATTACCCCTTCTACAGGATTTCAATGGCTTCTATCTTATTTATTTTTGGTCCGATTTATAAAATTCTTTCTGCAATAGATTTTGAGTAACGTAACTTATTGATTTAAATAATAAAAAAAATCTAGTCAACTACCCTATTGTCAAATGACAGACAACGCAAACTTTGACGTCACTGTGTAAAATGTTTATTATGGTGCACGCGTGGAAGCGAGAGTGAGATATCCCTACTACGCACCCACTTTTCCTCATACCAACATTTAAAGTCATAACTGTGTTTTAATAAAAGGGTTTCTTTTGCGTATCATTTTCTGTTACTTATAAAATAACGAAACGACAAGAGCGTATTAGTAGCGTTAATGACGCGACAGGCAATGCGCTCGCCTAATGGTAACCGTGACGGTTATCTGCTCATAAACAGAAGCACCACCAATTAGAACGCCATATTAAGAAGTACTGGATGGCAGTGGACTGCGTTCGTCACTCTCGAGACATGAGGTGTTAAGTCGCATTATACCCAGTAATTTCATTGCCTTGAATGTCCTTCAAACCGGAACTCAACAGTGCTTGCGCGCTGCTGCTTGACGGCAGAAATAGACAAAGCTGTGGTAGGTAGCCTCTCGCATACGAGGGACCTATGTATTAGCGTAAGCGTACTCTAAATTTCGCACTTACAGACGTCTATTTACTCAACGTCAATTAGCAATTTGCTAAAATTCGATTATTTCAGAGACATCAATAAATATGATTTCTGTACTTAGTAAGGGATCATAAAGCATTAACTATGCAAGCATTGGCTATGGTGTGGAAATAATCGATTTCTAAGAAATGACTAATTAACAATTCATCTTCTTCCACCTGACTTATCCCACTCGCAGTGGGGTCGGTACAACATGTTTTTAACACAATGTGTTACAAAAATATGTGCCTTGTCGTTTTTACGACCGGTCGCCTGCCTGACGTCAACCCTTTCTAAACTTTATTTGATACGTATATTTGGAATTGAAAAATCAACCCTATAAGTATCTTCAAATACATTTTGTTTAGAACCCGAAATCAAGACCGAATCCCAATTACGTTGCAATGACGTCCATTCAGTTAGAATAAACATATAAAAAACACACGTTTTATCCCAATTTAAATCACTTCCTTGTTCAAGTATGAATTATTCAGCCATAAAAGAGGAATGACAAGCGTTTATGACCAGTGTAGTGAATTAAGTACCCGCTGCCTACATTGCTCAATAATATGCTGAAACATAAGAGCCATTCTTAAGCATTTCTGTGATTCAATTTTTACATGGGGTAAGGAGGTTTTTAGTGGTAAGGACTACAGAGACGAAAGTAGCACCCCGTGGTAACATGACTTTTCTAAGTTATGTCATTTAAAAATGTCAGCAGAATGCCGTTTTGGCTTCAGTAAACTTTATCTTTTTTCAGTCATTTCGATCTATGGTCACATTTGACGTTGATTATTGGTTTATAAGAATACCATTCGCAACTTTCTTGAAACTGAGACTAGATCCATCGTAATAAGATAACAAGAAACGTAAATCAAGCAAAAAAATACCCCACCAAATCACTGTGCAAGGGGGCGGGGCTATAAAGTCTGTGCAGCTCGTTCATTCATCATTAATAAAAATTGGTTCATGATCTCTAGTTGACACTTAATAAGTCAAATTTTTTGCGCGGTGCAGAACGTCGTATCTCGATTTAGAAATTTAATATTTAGACACTAACTTTTATGAAATAAAGTTGATTGATGAATTGGCCTTCTGTTTACCATAGAGGTAGGCAGAGATAACCGATGCATAATGCGAGTAAATGAGACTAAAGAGGTGTGCAAAGGTCGTAGTAAGTGAAAATCCGTTATATCAGCCTAAGAGTAAAGAAATAAATCTCAGAAACGTACATGATGTGCCTGAAAAGTAAATTACTACGCTAATTTTATTGAACACTATCACGGCAACGCTCAAGGCCGACATTTAACCTTGTCCACTTTGTTAGAATTTTAATTATTAAACAAGCCATGTGTCTAATTTACTTCCGTCACGTAGATAACGAAGAGTAAGCACACCACCAATGGGGGTGAGTTTTATGAATACATGGTGGTGAAATGTGCACGAGTTAAGGGTGGTCCACCCCCACCAAATATCCTTCGCCAGCACTTCTTGCCCTTAACAAGGTGGTAGGTCCCTCGTTTGCGAGAGGCCGGCTGGGTTGGTACCACCGCTTTGTCTATTTCTGCCGCCAAGCAACAGTGTGTAAGCACTGTTGTGTTACGGTTTGAAGGACATTGAAGTCAGTGAAATTACTGGGCATTATGAGACTTAACACCTTATGTCTCGGGGTGACGAGCGCAGTCCACTGTCATGCCGTGCTTTGTTATTCAAAGTTCTGTGTGGTGTTGCTTCTGTTTATGAGCTGGCGTGGCGCTTACCATCAGGCGAGCGACCTGCTCGTCTCGTCATTCAAGCTAAAAAAAAACGGGGCAATACTGCAATATGCGCCATCGGCCAATAATGCACAGTAAGCATTTAAGTAGTGTATAGCCTTAGACTAATTAGAATAAGTGATTATTGTTTCTTTAGTACTGTAAGCTGGCACGCTGTTTAAATCAAATAAAGTATTTTTATTAATTTACTTGGTATCGGTCACTTAATTCACGCGGTGCCGTGTGCGAGAGCTTGTAAATGTCTATAGCTCTGTGCTCAAAGGGCGTAAAGCATGATACAAGCATTAGTGCTTTAGCTCCCCATTAGCTCGTGTTCATTCATTTCATTCACAAATGCCAAAGATTCTAATGTTACTGTTTCGTCACGAGAAGGAAATATTGTAATTTGAGCATGCTATTATATGTCGATTTAAAAATAACTTGATCATGATGATTTAAAGATAATCACGAAAAGCGAAATTATCGAATAATTTTGCATAAATATTTTATGCAACCCGCGGTCAGGAAATGTATATATTTTTTTCAACCATTCACCAAAACGTGAATCTTATCTCCAGACACGAGAACGTTAATAAAATCGAAAGTCATACCGGTGCTCATGCAGATACTAAATAAACACTGTATTGATGTGACAATTAGAAAGTTGTCTCTCGTGTTTGGTCCTAGGCAAATCTTATGACGGAACCACAGATCACGAATATAGTAGATAGATACGACATATACGTAGATATGTTAACAGACGAAAAACGGAGGAAGTTTTTGAACCCGTCTGTACGTATATACAGGCTGTGGTCTCATTTAAAGTTGAAGTAATAATTTCACCCCTAAGGGTGTGAAAGCGGAGATGGCTGAAACACCTTTAAGCACCGATTTTGACGATTCATTCACTAAAAATAGTAAAATAAATCTTTTTAACAAAAAAAATTATATACAAAAAAAAAAGTTAAAAAAGAAAGTTTTGATGAGTCACTACGATTATTCTATACCTACCTATCAAAGGTACCGAAAGTTTTGATGAGTCACTAATATTGCACGGTGTGCGCCGTCGTGTACTTGAGTAGGACACGGTCTATCCGTGGATCTGCATACACTAGCACGCATAGTTTAACTGCACCATTAGGTAATTACTAGTGTTTTTTTTTTTATGAAAGAGGCGACATCGGACCAAGCGGGTCACCTGCTGGTGAGTGACAAGTTCCATTGGATGTCCATGAGGATGTCCATTAATACCTGAGGAATTGTCTATGCGTTGCCGGCTTTTGAGGAAAGAGTAGGCTCTTTCCTTGAAGGAAGGTTACGAACAATGACTTCAATGACTTCAACAATTTTATTTATTTTATTTTTAATGTATACTAATAGACGTGATGCGTGGTACATCCATTACTCCACTAAGTTACAATCAATTCACCGCAACTCAATATTACCATCTCGCTTACTCTTAACTAAAACCCCACTCCCACTTCTTGTCTGTCAGTTGTCAAACTCCCGCGTTATGTGGCGCAATTTTACTTATAAACAGCTCTTCTAGTAGTATACATAGTAGTATTTGTTTACGAATGATGATTGATGATCCACCGAACTGTCGAATGTTGGTATGGAAAATGGAAGCGAATGAAATCGATAATGTAATAATTTCATGACCCTAAACATACAATCATACAATCAAATTTTACAAATTCTAATCAGTTACAATATCAATAGAGGATTACAATTATCGTTTGCGTTATCGATTAATACATACAATACAGTGCAACATTGATATAGATACGTCCCTATGGCAACTATAATTATAGTAATACGATTTAATTTATGCGTTACAGCAATCTTCATACGAACATGCAATGAATGCCCGTCCCTAATACTATGGTATTAGGCACCTAAAAGCCAATCCCCGTTGAGACGCGTGGCACGGGAACACAAACGAAATAATACGTTATTACGTTTATCCACGTTAAAAAAGATGGGCCGAATCAGGAGAAAATCCGCGGGGGTCATGACCTAACACCTTACCTTAGTATTTGCCAGTACTGATTAAAATTGCTGGCAGTTGCATCTTTACCTTAAGGACATGGAGAGTACCAGGCACCACCCCAGGATCCCCGGTTTGAAGGCGCATGACTGTATTACTTATCCAAAAACGCGTACAACTCGGTGTATGTGAAATGAATGTTTCACATTGACAGCCCTGAGATGGCGTATATTTATAAATGTAGCTTTATATGTCTTGTAAACGTCAGCGTACATTTATGGAGGTCAATATGAAACGGTAATTACCTTCTGTAGAAAGTACCATGCGACCGAGTTTTACTCGTGGTCGGAATCGCGGGCACAAGCTAGTAAATAGCAACATACATCACTAGGGTTGCTAACGCGTTAATTAATTTAATTAATTATTAAAGTCCCGACATATTAAAACGGATTAGACGGCAACAATGATCCTTAGGGTTACTATTTATATCAACATCATGAATACAGGCGGGGATGTAAGGTTTCGCTGGGGGGTGGGGACTATATTTTTGGGGTTTATGGCAACCGACAATATTTTTTGTTGACGTCGATTTTACTCAAGTCTCGATATAAATCTTAGTTGTACTTGACTTGGGAGCAATTGCTCTTGTCATCACCCACTGAATCCGCGCCTGCACTAATTAAAAATGGAATACACACACACATGGATATTAGAATGATAAATGTAACACATGTAAACAGCCCCACAGGTTAATTGCCATGTAGATGAACACTGATATGTGAACACAATGATAGTTCTGAGATGGTTGATATCACCATGCCTGACCTGATAGTGTGTGTTCTGGTTGATCTACATCGGCGTTACCTTGGAGCTGGGCATCTTCAGGCTTGGACTCACCCTTGGAGTCCTGTGATGACTCGTCTTCTGTTGTTTGTCCGTCTCCGGCACCAGATTTCTTGTCATCATCCTGTGAGAAACAAGACTGTTTCAATATTCTTTTTTTTTATAACAATAAACCATGGGTAGAGATCATCACAATTTCTATGGACACTATAAAGTTAAATACAAGTGGCTTATGCCACTTCACAGTTCTTTTCAAGATACTAAAAAGTGACAGGAAACTTAGAAGGTGGATGAAGTGACTAACTTCAGACTGGTTATAATGATTGACTAGACTTCTTTTTACTAATGCACATGAATTTATATCAGAAATATTAAAAATATGGACTTATAACGAAGCAATCTTAAATTAGATCTAATATACAATACATTTTCAATCTTTTGATGACCAAAACTAGTTCGACAAGTTTTAGTATAGGTTATACAGGCTGTATATTTAAATGTGTTATACATTATGATAAAATATTGTAAGTAATTTGACAACATGCAATATGGAGGGCTGTTAGTTCAATATTCGCAATAGACATATTTATATATTTTCTTTTTCATGTTGATGACAGGGCCAGTGTTTTGTAACACCCATAAGGCATGAGGGATAGTTATATAGTACAGATATGGCATTATAGGAGAAAATAATAATACAATGGTGTAATAGATATTATAATAATCAGCTTGATATACGAGTGTCAATCCTTCAGACTGCCACATCCAATTTTTACTTTACTAATCATTGTTTTCATACAATGGTTTCTTTTACCATATGTATATGTTTTTTTACTTTCTATGCTTGATATCTATGCCTACTTTACACATCCCCTGTAAAAACTAATGTATACCTAGTTTCATATAGGTATTACTCTATACTTTAGATTTTATAACACAATATTTTTTTCTGATATACTTATTAGATTTCATGAACATATGTATTGTATTACATAATTACAGCATTAAACATATATTTACATGTAAAAATAATATAACATACAAGTACAATTTGATACACAAACAAAAATAATTACAATACATTGAAATTTTTTGCAATTATGTCCAAATCTGTAGTGAAACACCATTCTATCGGTGTTCTTGGCGTCATTGCGACCGGTGGTATTCCAATTTGAACCTTATTTCTAAACGCATAAGTCACAATTTACAGTGTTCATAACGGTTCCGTAAGAGATATACACTTGTGTACATATAGGTATCTAAGTGTGAACATAGAAAGGAATATCAATAACTAGAGAATTAGGCACCGAACCTAATAATCACATGTCTGATACACAGAAACAGCATTATTGCGTATTCGCTTCTAAAACAAACCTTTTAGATAGGAAAAAAAATGATTAAAGAGGTCAGCATTAAAGGCCTCAGAAAGCATACCCGTTTTATTTACATCGCTTGGTGAGTTCCGAGCGTAAATAAAGAGTCGCGAGGCCGCGAATCGGTGGAACAAAAACATATCACGCCGTCTCGAAAATTGAATAATCGCAAGAAACCAAATATCAAGGTCATGCGGATTTCATATCAATGTCATATAACATCGTGCACGTTATAACAAAGGCCCTGCAACGAAATGCAAAGGGGCGGGGGTGGCTAAAATGTACAAAATCCTGAAAAATATCCCAATAGTATCAGTTTCGATAACCGATCAAGATGGCATATACAGTTTTTATTGCGAAATATTGACTAATAACACATCCCTCCGTGGCGTAGTTCCCGCTTTTAGCGGGAAGCGAACGTTCTGTCAGCCATGTTGAGACGCAGGCAAACATTAGTGATATAACACGGAAATAACATCACTTCACTGCTTAAAAACTTCCCAATACGTGCGCACTAGTACGAAGAAATTAAAATCAAAAACATATTTCACAACTATACCTGATTGTCACTGATTTTCGCTTTATCGGTATCACCCGACATTTTTCCTACGAAGAAATTGAAAGCGAATTCCAAGCGTCTTCAAACACCGGACAACACAAATGCACGCACCCATAACATAGAAAAAAAAAGTTGCAACGTTTTGTTGCTTCCATAGCAATGGAGTTGCTTGCACTTCCGTGTTTGATGTGCCGAAACCGAAATATTTTCTTTTATAATCAAAATATAATTTATACATAAAATACAAAAGTAAGGATCGATTAAACTTATTGATTGTTGCTACATCAATTCAGTAAAGGTTTAAAAATAATAATCGCTGCTTTATTTAATCAGTGGGAGTTTAAAAAAACTGTATACTGCGATTGAATATTCAGCACACTATATATACATACACACACGTAATGTATTTTGGATATAATTATTAGGATATGTAATTCAATTTAATAATGGGTTTACTATATGAATATTATTGTGTTACGTTAAAATACAGAAGTATGTAATTTGTTTTTCTAAATGGTTTTATTTATTTTTGAATCAGGTACGCGTTTATAGTGTAATTGCCTTTTTAGGCGATTACAAAATGTTATGTACTTATTTAATTTATTATTTAATTTATTATTATTATTTAAGCATTTTTATTAAATGTTTAGAAGATACATGTTACTGCCATATTAATATTTAGCCTATACATAGTGTCAGTAATGGATAATGCTAGTCATCACATTAATAAAATAAATAAACCACCACCATATAACATCTGAAATATCCGTTTTGCTTATTGAAAAAATTGCTTACTGATATCCTTATTATAAACTAGTACTTTTGTGTTTTGTAAAAGTTATCAAACAGCCGCGTACTGACTGGGCGAATACCCTCGCGACGCATATACTCGGCTGGTCAGGACGTGCCTCACCAGAGGCAAATGCATTCACTGTCTCGCCCAAGCACGCCTCAGCCCAAGCAGAGCGTTGTCGGTTTTTGGCGATACTCAAAGGTGCCTCAGTACAAATGGCTCGTGCACTCAGAACGTTTATGTTTTGCTTCACTTGCTCGCGTTATGAATCATGAGCGTAACTAAAATGCGTCGATAAGTTGGCTCGGCATGACCGTGCACGGCCTCAGATGTACGGGTGAAGGAACTTATCACAGGGTGCTTCGATAGTGTAACTGCAGCAGACTGTAGAAATACAAAGACCATGTTATTCAATTAGAAAATGAATACAGAAATAGAGATATAATGGTTTTTGTAGTGATACATAGAGTACACCTACCATCCTAATTTCATCCTTATAGTGCTAATAGTCTGCGAGTAAAATTGCTGTGACATATGGATGGACATTACGAAATTATAAGGGTTCCATTTTTCCATTTGGCTACGGAACCCTAAAACGCATAAACAAATTTGTAAGTAGATTTCTAAAGGTTAAGGACAATAGAATAAATTTCTCTAAAAAGTCGCCAAACGTGTGAAATGCGTTGAGAGTAATTTGTGTGAAAATCTGCTTACATACATACATACATAGACTCACGCCTGTTTCCCATAGGGGTAGGCAGAGACAACGGATTTCCACTTGCTACGATCCTTGCATACCTCTTTGGCCTCATTTATTCAATTTATATTTATTTATCTAATTTATTTTTTAAAATCTGCTTGCCGTCCCAAATTCCGCATTCCGAAATTTTCATGGCTCTTTAAAATATTATCGATATTTTAACCTCTCGGCTAATATTATCCATATTATGAATTAGATTTTGCATGTGTATTAATTGGTCATCACAAATAAACCACTGTTTTCATGAAGAATAATCGAAATGAAAATATTAAAGTATCAAGATGAATTTTCCAGCTATTATCAGGATTGCCAGCAGTTTTCTTTTAAATTTGCCGCTTTTCTTTTGTGACACGTCTCGCGAGCCAGAGGTTTACGTGATGCATTAATAAATTTATTGTAATGATTGTTTATGACATTTGCTTGCAAAAACAAAACGTTTGACTTCCTATTTGCGCTATGGGTAGAGTAGTGTAGAACTATTTTAAAAATAGAAAATTGATTACAGTTTTGTCATTTTAACAATTAGTGGTGGAGTCATCAGATTTAAAAGTACTCACGAAAATATATCGTCTTTGATGGTAATATGCATATTTGTTTGTCTTTCTGCTATTTCTATTGGTGTTTTGTCGTTGGATGCGACATTTTGAAGATAATCTATTTTGTCTATGGTCCGCGTCTTTCTCTCGGCTCGCAAGTTTGCGAGTGAAAATCGCGGATTGCTGGGTCTTTAGACCTTTTCTTAATGGCTGCTGAATAGTGCCGTTGAAAGTGTAGTTAAGTTCAAACATGAGTGACTATTCTTCTATGGCTACGCTTCAAAACAATAGCCAAACGGCAGGATTCGCGACTGCTGTACAACGTGCGAGATTGGTAAGCGTACCTCTTTTTTGTATAAAGACCGCGTTATTTTGACAACTTTGTCTTTTATTTACCCCTATTTTTTACTGTGTACCTCCACAATTCGATTTTTGACTATATTGAAGATTGTCGTACCTCCTACTATATAAATTCGCTAACGATACGTTTGTGCTTTACTTTTACCTAACCTACTTATTGATTGTGGTTTCGCTTTGGCGCAAACTAATTGGTGCAGGCCCAGTAAGTAATTATGGCTCTTCCTTCGCTTGTCGCCTCTACAATAACAACGCATTTGTGTATTTTAGGGTTCAACGGCCTTTTATTTCTCGTCATAGCGGGAAAAGCTTGTCTATCCAAAACCAATAGCTAATATTCGCCGTTATTCACGTGGATGCCCGAAATAATAAAAAGCTTAAATCGTTGTTTCTGCGTTGTTTATCTAACAATCTGATTATCATAACATTACGCTATTTCGATTATGAGGTGAACAGAGTAATCGACGCATCATTGTCAACCAAATAATGAATGTGCGTCGTTTCCCTCCTAATGAAGGGTAATTGTACGAATGATTGTATACTTCAATATAAATGTTTTGTATAACATAGTACTATTACTGTTAGGTTGCAGCTAAGCTTGGTGGTAGCAAGAGACCTTTGGAAGACGGACCTGAACCAAGTCCGAAGAAATTAGCGCCTGTGGAACCTGTATATCAACCACAACAGCAAATTATGAGGTTAGTGTTATAAAAAAAGTAAAAAGAATATACATTTTATGATACTAAAACTTTTAAATGTCACACAACTTGTAAATGTATGGAAACCAGTTTTTTGAATAATGTTATGCTTATAAAAATAGTTCCTTACAATCTGCATAATCACTTCATTAGTCTAATGGCAGTGAGAAACCAGTAGGTATGTCCTGGGTTCAAATCCCAAGAAAAATCACTAATAATTATTGTTTTTAATATAAAAAGTTGCCTTGTATTGGAATTTGTCTCCAACATGGTGGTAGGCTTGCCACATATCACATTGTGGGATGAAAATAAATGGCAAACCGTGGGTGGAATAGTTAACACCTCTACTTACCCTTTCAGCAAAACAAGCATGAGCTTTGGTATATATGTATTCTATTTTTTTCTTATTAGGTGAAATGGTTCAACTTAAGTGAGCTGATCAACTGTCTGTGCAACTCGCAGATGTCCCCACCATGAATACATTAAAAAAAAACTTATTTATTTGAAAATATCCTATTTTTATTTCACATATTAACTACATGGTTTAACTGAAGTAGTATTATTAAAATAAAACTAGTCCATAATGCTTGACAGCCCCATTAATGGTAAAAAATACTTCAGAAGCATTAAGGCATAAGTCATACATAACTTATGTCTGACTTGCACCCATTATGCTTCAGAGTTGAAAGTATTATTGTCTTTAATTGACAAAGTATTTATTCTATTAATGTATGTATTTATTTAATTAATGAATTACAATCAGTGTTGTCACTATGCAGTTACATTAAAATTTGTTGAGATAAGAAGAAGAAGGATTTGATGTCCTAATTGTTAGAAATATTCTAGGCACTGTTGCAAGTGTTTTAATTATTAATGTGGATTAAAATAGCCTCCATGGCGCAGTGGGCGCGTAGCCGGCTGTGAAGCGAGATGCCGTGGGTTCGATTCCTCCACTGAGAGAATATATTTTTTTCGGGTCGGTCGTAAAAACTACAAGCCAAATCTTTCTGTAACATGTGTAAAAAAGTATGTTGCGCCGAACCCACTACGAGTGGGATAAGTGCAGGTGGAAAGAAAGAATGTGGATTAAAATGTGATTTATAGCACTGTATGTTGGACATAATAATACATTAATAGTATCGTTTAATTTTATATTATTACTAGCTGTTGCCCGCGGCTCCGCCCGCGTCAATGCCTATTTCCAGGATTAAAGTAGCCTAGTGGGCGCATCAAGTGAGTCCCGTTGAGAAACGCGCTTGACAAAAATACTAATGTAGCTATTAAACAATAGGGTTCGATCGTAGAGGGTTGAAAATTTAGGGTTGTATGTATTTTTTAATGCTGTATCATAAAAAATAAAAACAAAAATTTTTGTCAAAAATTTAAAACATAAATTTAGGGATGGAGCACCCTTAACATTTAGGGGGATGAAAAATAGATGTTGGCCGATTCTCAGAACTACCCAATATGCACACAAAATTTCATACAAATCGGTCCAGCCGTTTTTGAGGAGTATGGGAACGAACATTGTGACACGAGAATTTTATATATAAGATGTATGTCAAGTATTAGTATCTGTTGGAGTTATTATGAAAACTAACTTTTGATCAACTAGTTATTGTGGTAACCCATAAGTCGACCGACATAAACATAGTTTAAAGTTAGTTAATGTTTTATAAGGCTGCTGGTCGCTTATTGGTACCACTGCTTTGTCTTTTTCTGCGACAATGTGTAAGCACTGCTGTGTTCCGGTTTCAATGACATTGAAGCCAGTGAAATTACTGGGCATTATGAAACTTAACAACTTAGTCTCGGGGTGACGATCGCACTCCAGTGCCATGCAGTGTCTTATAACTCGAAAGTTCTATGTTGTGAAGCTTCTGTTTATAAGCAGGCGTGGCGCTTACCATCAGGAGAACGGCCTGCTCGTCTCGTCATTCAAACTAATAAAAAAGTGTGTCATTTCCCATATTATAGGCCAAAAAAACTATGGTAAATTCACACAAAATATGTTTTTGTTTATAACCGTAGTATGCTGTCACTAGACGAAGTTAAAAGATCCAAATATTATGGAATAAATTACATCAGTCTTTAATTACAAAGTACTAGTAAAATAACAATGTGACATGACAAAAATGTGTATACCATATGAGTAAACCCTATCAGATATTACTCAAGATTCACAAACAGCAAATACGTCGCGTGGCGTCTCGGATATTGCATTCAAGTAGCATAGGATTGCCGGTTCTGACGCTGAAATAACCAGTATTAAGTAGATCTCTCTGTTGTATGGTGGTTCTACGTTGTGGTTGAGTTCATGTTATGTTGGTTGCCTGGGCGTATTGACTTTTGTACCAGTTAAAAAGGTCTCCATAATTATGGTTTTGGTGTATTATATTAAACAGAACCTCTTCGGATCTAAACTGTTCTACGATTGCGCTCCGGCAATCTTCGTTTTTTACGATTTATTACGAATATTCCTTCGGCCATAATCTAATAATAATCTAATGTTATAACTGCTTTATATTAGACCATCATCGCCTTTCCTGTTTCCCAGCATAAATTAAGCTGCCGAAGATCATAACTTACATTTGTTTTTTTTATTGCCAGTTCGTTTGAATGTAGTGGCCCAGCGCCAGCTGCGATGGGCGGCGGTGCTCGCATGCCCGTGCCCAGTGGTGGACCCCCCGGCGGCCCCCCCAACCTGCTCCCTGAACAGAGCATCAACGAATACATCAGAGTCCCTGATAAGATGGTCGGGCTTAGTAAGTATATCACGTATAGATACAGAACAAATATCAAAATAGACGTCGTATGTGTATTTGCGTAGTGTGTACCTACTTCACGTGACTGCAACTTGGGCAACGTGCATTATATGATCTACTAGCTTTCACTAGTGCCTTGGCCTGCTTGAGTCTTTAAGTGGTATTCAGATCATGTGTCATGGGCTATATGTGTCTATATGTCATGCCTATGTAATTGATTAATAAACATCCTAACTTTCACATCTGTAATATTAGGAGTGCGCACGGCTGTGACAATGTACGTAGTAAAAATATACATGCTTTATTATCTTACAGATTGATGTACTACGGCGTTTATTTTGATCTTTGGTCTGTGCGTATAGTTAATCTCAAACGGTTCGCGCGGTTAAAAGTTGAGAGACCCATTTACATGAAGAGGTTCTCGTACGACATAGAGGAGGATATAAAAGAAAGTTCTCTTTACAAGGTCACGTCACACAATTCTTGCTGTCAAATTGCATGACTCGGTCTCGGAAAAATATGTATATATACCGGGTGTAAGGGAAACGCTTCCGAAAACGTAGACAGGTGGTAGTGTTAGTGATTACAGACACCATAGCACTAAAAAAACGAAATAAATCTACATATTATTTGTTTGGACCAATAAACACAATGACGTTTCATTCAAATTATATTAAAATCGTATGTTTCTTAAAAACGTAATGTGAAGCCAATAAAAATAAAACAGTTGACGCTCGAATCAACTGTGCAGCGCGACGCGCGGTACGATATGCCTACTCAGTATTGAAGCGCGGTAATGCGTGCGGATCATTGACCCCGACGTTAGTATTAGTACGCTTTACATTGCTGGCTTACGTTTCAAAAATGTCAAGTAAACAGCAAAATAATAGTGTTTTACATTTATGTTAATGTAGTGTATCGTTTCGGCTTCGGAAGCGCTCCCCTTACAACCGGTATATTTCACAGTATAGGTCTGCAAAAGTGCAAGGAGGTCTAAATCTAGATCTGATGGTAAGTGATCTCCACTGCCCATGATATCAGAACAAACATGGATGCGTTTTCGTCCATAAAAGGAAGGCATAATTAAGAGATTTGAGTGGTAGAGCCATGGTGTAGACAGTTTTGTCTACAGTAGCCATTCCCAATCTGTTTCAAGGGCCCACGTCATAGTAATATGATCCGCGGACACTTAGCGCCACCTTATCGTGATCCTTGATTTCATAATTTTAATTTTGTTTGTGGACCCCCTAGTATCGCGGAATCCTGGGCGTCCGCGGACTCCAGGTTGGGAAACTTGCCTACAGAATGGTTCTACCTCTTATTAAAATTATATATTCTCGCCTCTGTCGTGCTATAAACTCTTTTTGCAAAAATTAGCCTTAAAGGGTAACTGGAGGCCTAATGGGTGACCCGAACAAGTCATTTTCATACATCATATTGGCATTTTCATATTAATTTCAAAACCATATACAATATTAGTTCGTAGTAATGCTTTAAACTCGAATATTTCATTATGAATAATTCATACAGTCTTATTAAAGACCAATTAAAATTAATTGTACTAACCACCTGTACATACGAGTACATAATGTATACAAAATATGGTTTCACATTTTATTCAAATAAGGAACGATTTTTCAATGTCAGAATAAATTTTATCTTCTTTTTTATTTGTTGAATGATGAGACAAGCAGTTCACTCGTCTGATGGTAAGCCTAAGATCATAAGTATCATAATGCCCAGTAATTTCACTGGTTCAATAATCTGCCAGATAAGGGATTAAATAGCCAATTAAAGAAGTACCAATTTGACATACACTTCTCCGTATATATATTGACAGCTTGATAATTTAGTAGTTAACCATCTTTTATTTTATCTGATAAATAATTTATTTGGAGATTGAAAAATCGACCCTTAGTAATATTCGGTTACTCGTTGATATGATGAACTTATTAGAAGCATTTCAGAAAGACTTTAAATAAACCATGGGAATTAAAAATTGCGTGTTGTAAGAAATACTTTAGTTGCATTGTTTTCCATTAAGAATAATTGTTATGATTAATTTTTCTATTTATTTGGCAAAGGCCTCTGTCGTTCTTTCTCATTTTTCCAATTTAATAAATTATGCTGGCATATATCTGCATATGTTTAATTTTGTAACTGTGTATAGTATGACGACATAAATTATGCGCTTCGGGAATCTTAGTTTTTACGAATTAGTACGAATATGCAATAAATGCCCGGCCATTTGAGTCCAGTTATTCAGTCAACAGAACAATAAGCACAGAAGCCTCCGTGGCGCAACAGGCCGTGGGTTTGATTCCCGCACTGAGACAAATGTTTGTGTGATCCACAAAAAAATGTTTCTGGTCTGGGTGATGTGAGACCGCAAGCCCCTTGTAGTTCCTGATACCTACGATACAGGTTTACCTAGTGTGGATTCAGGACTATGGTGTGACTGTTGTGTTTATTTATTTATAATGAGATGTAACAGATTTGTATCTATTATATATTTTTATCATCACATGTTCATATTCCCCGATATATCCGAAGATTATCGAAACGCATAATTTAAATCGTAGTATCGTGCGACAACTATAAGTTGGCGTTGGAGAATGTTGGAACTAATAGGGAAGACCACCGTCAAAATAGTTCAATTTAGGTGGCGCCAAATGTTTGTTGAAATGTCAGTTCACTTACAAAATGGTGAACATTCTTTTGCGAGATAGTTTAAAAATGGGTCGTTACTCGTTATGTAGCATTTTAATGTATGAAAATAGATTTGCACAAATTTCAAAGCAGTGGGAAATAGCCTTAAGAAGAATAATAAATAAATAATAAATGATCAAAGTTATGTAAGAATCACTGTCGAGAAATGACACTCAATGAAAACACTTAACTTTTTTTACTGTTTAACCAATTGTATACAAAAATAACAAATTATGATAAGCAGCACCCTCTGACGGAATAGCTTTTAGTTACTTTCCCCTTTGAACATGTATAGAATAATCCGTCAAAATTGAAAATCGACCAAAAAGCGTTTGACGACAACAACACACATCTCGCCAACTTATAGATGTTGCACTGTATTGTACCTACTTATTATCGGGTGAAAATGTTTTCTGCGCAAGCGCTAAATGAAGCAGCGCTTCTAGCGGAATACGGAGGTACTACACGATTTCATACATACTTTACGTTAACTATAACAATCAGATAATCATTATAAACTCACGACTTGAAGACTTTAAAGCTATACGCGATGAGTGCCGCTGTTACGTCATATTGATGAACGTTACCCAATGTGACGCTTAAAGTAAAAGTATTAAAGTTCAAAATTCAAATGTCTTTCAATGCCAATCCTAGCTCCAACTAAAAATGTCTCGTCTTTGACACCGTAACGAAAAGTAACATGTGTGTCTGAAGAATTTGTCCCGCCTTTTATAAGTGCCCTGTTAGGCGAACCTTAGAATATAAATAATACATGTGAGTGCATTAATGTGGAAACATATTATTGAAAATTGATGCCACTCGATGAAACGTGACGCGTTGAGTCAATTCTAATCATACTTTTTTGTATGACCAGAATCACATTAGAAACACGCAACTCATCACTCATAGCTAAGAATCATCTCTATTAACAACAGCTTTCAAATAATTAAAAAACACATTAAATTCGGTTCATTTATAAAGCGCTACGATGTCACAGACAGATGCACAGACCAACAGATTGACGGAAAGATAGACATAGAAATGGATCGATCTTATAACAACGCTGTTTTTCTGGCCGAGGTTTGACCATAAGAAACTAATATGATAAAAATTTTGCACAGTAATAGGTCGCGGCGGCGAGCAAATCACTAGGCTGCAAGCTGAGTCCGGGTGCAAGATCCAAATGGCACCAGACTCTGGTGGACATCCTGATAGGTTGTGCACGCTTACGGGTTCAAGAGAGGCCATTGAGAGGGCAAAGTAAGTAAAGTTATGTCCATGCACTTCCATCTTCCCACATTGTGTCGTCCTCAGTTGCATGTTTGTAGCGCATTGAACGTCAAACCGAGGCCCGAATCAAAAATTCGTGCGATCTGCGAACCTGAACTGTAAAACTGTCAACATGACAGCACAGCTCAGAAATCCATACAGTCATCCAACGACGACATTTCGACAGCAATCCGGCAGGGGGGGGAGGGGGTAGTGCGAGCCCGATCTGCATAGAAAGGTGGAATATGCAGATGACTGTATGGATTACTAGGTTGTGATGACAGTATGGACCTGCATATTTGTACTTAAATAAGGGAAGTGAGCAGTGTTCATAATCAAACCAATTTTGTATTTATCCTAATTCCTAACCGAGTGGGGCGGGGGAAATAGAACTAGACAAGTGCGGACGTGTTGTGACAGCCAGGTGCTGAGCTGGCTGTCTTCTATGTCTTTATTTTCCCTTGACCAAAAAAGTTCGACGACTACTGCTGTAGCGCAATGATCACATCACAAGATCAAGGGTAATGTATAGTAGTTTTTTTTTTAGCTTAAGATAACGAAACTGGTAGGTCGCTCGCCCAATGGTAAGCGTCACGCCTTCTCATAAACAGAAGTAACGCCATCAGAACTTGCAATAATGAAGTACTGCATAGCAATGAACTGCTCTCGTCACCCTGAGACACAAGGTGGTCATGACATGCAACTGCGTTATAATTAGTTAATTAATTAATTACATGCGTATGTAAGTATGTCGTTGTCTGTGACATATAAATTGGTTTTCTTTCTTTCTTTCATAAGATGTTAAGTCTCATAAGGCCCAGTAATATCGCTGGCTTGAATGTCCTTCAAACGGAATACAACAATGTTTACAAACTGCTGCTTGACAGCAGAAATAGAAAAAGCGGTGGTACCTACCCAGACGGCTTCTTGCATACAAGGGACCTACCACCTAGATATGACAATTAGACATGTTCTGACTTAGTGTAACCTTTATTTTTATTGTTTTCTGCCTCAGATTTAGGTAAAAAAATCTTTGTTTCGTCGCGTCGCGGCCATTGTTTTCAGAGAGTCAAAGGTGACGAGACGCGTAGAGGGCGAGTAAAGTGGCTAGCTTCAGCCCGGCAGAGTCATTTTACGTATATTACTTAAGATTGGTTTAATTTATTTAGGGAGCTGGTGAACCAGATAGTGAACCATCGTGGGCGAGAAAATGCGCCGCAACACCAAGACAGTCCCGTCGGTGGTGGCATGCCGCCCATGATGAGAGGAGGAGGCGGCGGTGGGGGAGGACCGACCATGGTCAGTCAACTATCACTTACTTAACATCCAACTTAAAAAAAGAGGTTCTCGGTACGACGAGTAATTTATTATACTCTTAGGAATCGAAAAAGAATCATCCAAATTAGTCCATACATAGCGGAGTTATGCGTACAAAAAAAAACTAGGTTAAAATTGGTGTTCCTTTCGAAAAAGTAGTTTTTTTTGTTTTTTATTTATATTAATATTAATCAAAGGTACCGATGCTATCGATGCATCTTTGCCAGAATAGTGGTAATTTATCGATGCCCTTCTTGAAGAAGTCGGCTGAACTGGGAGGCAATAAACTCATCGAAGGCATTTTGTACAGCCTCTCGGGTATTGATTTTTTCCCGCCAAAAGTTAACCAAATTCTAGAAAAAGTACGCGTCGAATTGAGAACCTCTGTTTCTTATCGTCAGTTTTTTTTATAAACATGTTCAGTATAAACGGCCTTATCGTTTACAAATGCGCCTTTGAAAAATCTACTTATGTTTTTGAATATTTCAACAGGAGGAAATAATGCTTCCCGGACCGAAAGTCGGCCTGATCATCGGAAAGAATGGGAAAACAATCAAACAGTTACAAGAACAATCTGGAGCCAAAATGGTGGTCATACAAGATGGACCCAACACAGAATATGTGAGTAATCTACATATTATAAAGAGGAAAGATTTGTGTTTTTCTATGCAACGAATAAACTTAAAAACTACTGGAGTAATTTCAAAAATTATTTTGCATTTAGAAAGCTACATTATCACTGAGTAACATAGGCTAAACATTTAACCTGGAAAAGGCTGTTCACGCGGGTGGAGTCGCGAGCAAAGGCTAGTCAGTCAATAACACCATGTCAAATCATGCGGCCATAATCTAAAATTTTAAGTTAAAGTATGAGTCAGGATCCTGGGATTAAGGGTGAAATGGTTCAACTTGAGTGAGCTGATCACCCGTCTGTGCTACTCGCAGACATCCCCACCATAAATACAATGAGTCAGGCTCAGGTTGGAGCCGAGGTTGAAATCAAAGATAGTTTAAATAAATAAAAAAACGTGTCAATATCGGAGTCCTGTTAACGTTTGTCGTAGGAAAAGCCGTTGCGCATATCCGGCGATCCATCGAAGGTGGAGCACGCCAAACAGCTGGTGTTCGAGTTACTAGCAGACAAGGACATGCAGCCCGGCGGCGGTGGCGGCGGCGGCGGCCAGAGACCGCAGCCCTATGACGACGGGTACTCCAACCCGGACCAGGGCAACGGGCTCGCCACCAACTCTACTGAGGTAAATAATAACAATATCACTACTATACTCCGACAGCTTCGTGGCGCAGCGGGCGAGTAGTCGGCTGCGAAGCGAGAGGCCGTGGGTTCGATTCCCACACCGACACAAATGTTTGTGTGAACCACAAATATTGGTCTTGGGTCTGGGTGTTGTGGGACCGCAAGTCCCTCGTAGTTCCTGATACCCACGATACCGGTTAACCTAGTGTGGGGTCGGGACTATGTGTGTGACTGTTGGGTGTATTATTATTATTATATACTATACTGTTCCACTGCTGGGCAGGCCTTATCTACTAATGTTTCGTCCCTTATATATAGGTATGCAGTTTTCCTCACAAGTTTCTGTAATCGTTAAAGCAAAGGATATAATAAGAATAAATATAAGTCGGAATAGGCTCAGACATTAGAAGGAAAACATGGTACTGGATGATAATTAACTCGTTTTTATAAATGTGACAATATGACGGTAGCTAATTTAAACAGCAATATGATTCATTTAAATCAAGACGTGCGACCCACGTCCATAATATAATATAAATCATAAATCATATTGGCCCAAGGGCAAGCAGTGCTAGGTTAGGTTTATGTACCATATCATATCAAAATCTAAACATGCTAAAATTTTAATCACTTGTTTATTACAACCGACAGAATCAATCACATCCCTGTAAATTAAGTGAAGTGTGTGGGTGAGAGAATAACAATGTTAGAGTGAGACAAAAACTCAGCCGTTTATCATTTAGTATTGTCCGCAGTTGTAAAGTCTAATATCAACATATTACTCATTTGCTAAAAAAGAAAATACTTTATTGAAATAAAAGTAGTTTATACGGATTTTATCGCGGTTTTTTTTATTTTTATTTTAGTCCCGACGTTCCCGAAGCTTTGAAAAGCTTTCGAAATCGCAATGTGTAATATTCGCGTAAACCTAAGATATCAAAATACTTTATGTTTGCTCTGGGAATGCAATCGGATTTGGTACTGTGGGGGATGTAATATTTATATTGTAGACTATACATTGCCTCATTTCGACCACACTTTTAGCATAACGCGCACTTAAAATCTATACGCACCGTGATGACAATATTAGTGTTCATAATAAAAATTATCACGTTTGGTTTTTATAAATATCGACGTTTATTGTCATATATACTAATGTTGTCCATTGATCTGTGACACACGTAACTTAGTAAAGTTAGAGGTGCATGCTCTTGAGGCTAGTTGCAACCTGCCACTTGATGTGAATAATACATGATACAAAGATTATGATGAATCAAATTACACAAAAAGTGTCTACTGGGAACACTCTCAGCATAATTACACACTTATGCTGAAAATTTGTGAGATCCTGGGTACAAATTCCAGGTTGGGCAATCATAATTTGTGTTGTGAGTTTGCAATTGGGTAGTTGACTAGATTTTTTTAATTATTTAAATCTATAAGTTTTTACGTTTCTCAAAATCTATTGCAGAAAGAATTTTATAAATCGGACCAAAAATAAATAAGTTAGAAGCCATTCAAATCCTGTAGAAGGGGTAATTGTCAAATGACAGACGACGCAAACTTTGACGTCACTGTGTAAAATGTTCATTATGGTGCACGCGTGCAAGCGAGATAGTGAGATATCCCTACTACACACCGACTTTTCCTCATACCAACATTTAAAGTCTTAACTGCGGGCACATTTCTGAACTAATTTTGATTGTGTTTCAATAAAAGGGTTTCTTTTGGGTATCATTGCTTATAAAATAATGTATAAAAATCAATATAGGAAACTACCCTATTCACACAATTACTCTGAATCCAGTGGCACAAATACTTAAATGTCGACAATGCGTCCATCATTCTTCAGGTATTGTGGATATTTATGAGTAGTGGATATCACTTACCATCAGGTGTCCCACTTGCTGGTTTGCTGGCCCTTGCTGCTATATAAAAAATAGAATTTGTGTCTTCGACGCTTATCACATCATGCGAGGGAAATAGCTCTGCGAACCGCGGGTGTTCTCTTTCCACCTCTGCGTACCTTTAGGAGTACTGGTGTGAGAGTAAATGTTGGAATTTTACAAACAGGTATTGGTACCAAAAATCGCCGTTGGCGTAGTGATCGGTCGTGGTGGAGACATGATAAAGAAGATCCAAGCGGAGACGGGCTGCAGGGTGCAGTTCCACCAGGAGAGGGACGACGGGCCAGGAGACAAGCGGTGTTACCTCCAAGGGAAGCCGCATCAAGTGGAACAGGCTCGGCAGATGATCGAAGACCTCATCTCCAGTGTCAATGTAAGTGTGAGTTATATTCCTTTTTTTTGTTTTTTTTTTACCTTACCTCCATCAACTAGTTGAAATAAAACTAGTGTGTACGGATTTTATCGCAGTTTAATTTTATTTTAGTCCCGACGTTTCGAAAGCTTAAACTAGTTGAATTGAATTTATAGTTCTAGTTTATTGAAGTATAAACTAGTTTTATTTCAACGTGTAATATTCGCGTAAACATAAGAAATCTCCATCAACTAGCTTATGTTATCTCAAAAAATGAAGATATATAATTTATCGATGTGAGTAGTATAGATGTGTGGCTACCCAACAGAGACGCGAGCAAGAGGTGCGGTCTGGTCGCGGCCGCGGCGGCTCTGGTCAGCGCAACGGCGACCGCGGAGACTTCCAACAGTGGCCTGAAGCACCCGAGATGCGAGTCACATTCACTGTCAGCAACGACAAATGTGGACTTATTATTGGTAGAGGTGACTAGTACCTTCATGCATTTGTTTTTATAGACGCCGGCGACCGCGAAAGTGGGTCACCTGACAGTAAGTAATGTAGTAGACATTTATGTAGGTTATGAACACTCACAAGACTACGAGAATCATATCTACGAAGACATCTGCGTTGACGACTTTAAAAGCAAGAAATGTGGATTGGTAAGGGGATTTGGGCCTCCGGAAATCCTATTTACCGTACGAAATGCAACAGCAAGCTGCAACTTCACACTGTGTCTCTTCTGTAGGATCGATTAGTGGTACTACTCCATTCATTCTGTAGGCAAAACTGTCTATACCATATTACATTACTACGATCTTTTTAGATAGGATGTGTCCCGCATCGTTAAAAGAAGTGATAAAGATGTTTGGAAAGTTGTGGGAGTCATATAACATTTATGACGGCAATGTTTTTGTATATTTTATGAGTTTTGACAACAATACTCGCACGCGGATAATAGCCGTAAAGCCCCTCTTAGATGCAAAGAGTTTCGTACGACATAGGCGAGATTATAATACAAAACCGACATTTACGAGGCCTCGTCATACGATTATGTTACTCATAAGACATGTTACTCATTTTATCGAATGAGTAACATATAGACTTGCAGCATTGGACCATCACTAAATAATAAGCAACTAAAACTAATGATCTCTAGGTTTAGATAATACAAATAATATATAGGGATGTGATCGATTTTATCGATCGTAACAGATGATGTCCAGATTTTAATAAGATCCGGTACATAAACACTCACTTTTTGGTGTATATAACGACTTTTAAATATGACCACACCTTTCTGTAACACGTTGTATATCTGGTCTGAGATTTCACTGATTTAAAAATAAAATTACTATTGGACCAATAAGCCGATACTAAAAGAAAGTGTTTGTTTAGGTGGAGAAGTGATAAAACAGATCAATGCACAGTCGGGAGCGCATTGTGAGTTGGATAGACGAGCGCAAGGTTCCAATAGGAACGACAGAACGTTCTTCATCAAGGGACATCCTGAGGCCGTGGAACACTGCAAGCGGATCATCATGGAGAAAGTCGGCATGGTGGGTAAAACTCTAATTCCTAATATCCTGCTTTTTGTCATAGCATAGGCCGGCAAACGGGAAGGGGAGGGGGTTTGGGCCTCCGGATATCTCACTCATTGTACGAAACGCAGCGGCAAACTGCTACTTTACGCTGGTTTTCTGTGAGACAGTGGTAAAGTTCTGGATGAACCAGCCCATTCGTGCTGTAGACACAAGTGTGTACAGCATGGCTCTACCACACAAAATAAGCTTATATAAATTAAAAAGTTTGTATGCTTTTTAAGTTTAAATTGAATGTTAATAGTATGTGTTAGTATTAATCAATCATGCTTTAACCCTTCCAGCTGTTTGCTATTCTTCTCTCGTATTTCTTTATTTATAGTATCTTTTGGTGCCATTAGTTATCCTAGGTATATGTATTCTGTATAATATTATTTGCGTCTCGCCTACTTTTATGGTGGTTTTTTCGCTGTTGGTCATTATTTTTGTTTTGTCAGGATTTAAGTTTAGTTCTGCCTTTACACTTTTCGTGGATAACTCATTAATAATCCCGTTAGGTCTTATGGCGTTTTAGAAGATATCACAATGTCATCAGCGAATCTTAAATACGTTAATCTGCGACCGTCAATACTTAGTCCTAAATTTTCTCACTGTAGATTTCTGAAGATCATTACAGTACAGAAACGTGGAGAGAGAGGATCTCCTTGTCTTACGCCTTTCTTATGTTGAATAGTGGTTGTAGACATTTTTAATTAGCCTTATATGTTTGTGATCGATGCCTCATTGTTTTAGTGCTTTCCAGATCTTCGCATGCGCCGAGTTAAATACTTAACTTTAGTTTTATAAAAGCTATATAGTATTATAAGGCGATATTCAGCATATTTCTCTATTTATATGCCTTACGACATGAGAGTAGCATTTCATTTGACTGTTCAACTGACAATTTGCGTAACGGAACGTGGGACAATGTTGTTAGTGTGGAACGGAATGCGACAAAGTTTGTTGGTGTAGTAATGGACGTCGAAATACAATACCGCAATGTACGGCGAACTTAAAGGACGCAGCTTGTTTACAATGTTGGCAGGCTTGTTTTCTTGATTGTCTTGACAGTTATTGTTTCTAACCACATTTTTTTTTGTTTTTGCACTTCACACAACGTTTTTACTGAGTTTGGTGTATTTTTATCACTTGGTAGTTGTTATCACTAATTAAATATAACATGTTGGATATTTGGCAGCGGCTTTCGGGATATTCTGCGGTTTTTAATTTTTATAACTGGAACAATTGACAAGAGACAACACATCCTTATTGTTTTGTAAACGAAACGGGAAAGTACTAGCACATACTCTTCATAAAACTTTGCTTGATTCCTGCGACAGCTGTCCTCCAATCACAATCAAATTTTCCAAAATTTTGTGAAGGTAAAATGTATGCGAGATAGTATCATAGTAGAAGTACTCAGTATCAATCCGGAGTCTGGAATTGTGCCCGGTATGACGATAGGCTCAAGCCCCTTTCCCATCATGGGACAGAGATACGCTCGGCGAAATGTGGGTGTACTTGTTACACCTCTGGCTACCCCTTCGGGGATTACATGCATGAGGGTGTATGTATGTATTGGCTAGACTGTGTTCATCACCCTGAGACATAAGATGTTAAATATCTTATATCCAGTAATTTCAATGTTCCTTCAAACCGGAACACAACAGTGCTTACACCTCTCGCATATGAGGGACCTACCATTTAGTATTTTACTCATATTGTAACTTTTCTTACATACAGCCCGTGAACTTTATGCAAGAGGGTGGCAACAACGGCAACGGCAACGGTAACGGTAACGGTGGCGGCGGCGGCGGTGGCGGCGGTGAATACTACAGCGGCAACACACCTGCAGCCTGGGGATACAACCCGCACTGGCATCAACCACAACCACCTCAACAACAACAGGTAACACCCTCATTCAGTATTTCCCATGTCATGGGCTACACCCCTGTACGTTTATTGACGATTTATTTGGCGATATGCATCAATAGAGTACATTTAATTTTAGCGAGAGGCCGTGGGTTCGATTCCCGCACTGAGACAAATGTCTGTGTGATCCACAAAAATTTGTTTCGGGTCTGGGTGTTGTGGGACCGCAAGTCCCTCGTAGTTCCTGATACCCACGATACAGGTTTACCTAGTGTGGGGTCAGGACTACGTGTGTGACTGTTGGGTGTATTTATTTATTTATACATTATTGTATATGTAGAAAAAAAAGATTAGTGTTTGATATTCTTGGGACACTGAATAATCTCTGACACCCTTGGTATATAGGCGTGAATAAGTGTGAAATTATACCAGATAAAACCCATTGCCGAAAACAATCAAAAATGGTTGAAAAAAGAGGCTGTAATAATATTTGTTAAATATTAGTGTAAGCAAAGGTGGGGGCTCAGTAAATGTAGATATCTCCCTCGCACGCGTACACCGTAATGGGTATTATGGACGATGACGTCAAGGTCCACGGTGTTAGTGATTTGACAATACTTCCACAGGATTTAAATAGGTTTAAACATATTAACATTTATAAAATTCTATCGATAATCTGTTTCGGGTAACTTATTGATGTGAATTATAAAATAATCCAGTCAACTACCATAGTGCTTTATCCTCCAAAAAAATCTGTACAACATAAATATAAAACATCTTTTTTTTTCGTATAGAGTGAAATGTACCCACAGCAACAAGTTGCGATCAACCCTACGACGGGTCAGCCTGATTATTCATTGCAATGGATAGACTACTATCGCTCATTGGGTATGATGCGAGAAGCAGAGGTCATCGAGCAGCAGGCTAAGCAGCAGGGTATGGATGGTCAGCATTGTTTCACTAACATTTTTAGTAGATTTAGTTACGCTTTACTAAACTTTACCTTGCATGTCTTATGCCTGTCTGCAGTAAAATTTTACAATGCCTAAGTTCATACATAACTCGTTAGGCCCACCTAGCCATAAAAAATCTGGTTTGTCAATAGCGTTGTCAAATTTCAGCACAGACGGGCGTCAACCTTTAGAATTATGTAGTGAGTGCGTGAGCGAGAATAACAATACTGGAGTGAGATAAAAAAAAAACAATTTATCATGTAGTGTTGTCCAAAGTTGCAAGTCAGATATCGACATATTACTCATTCGAAATGCTTTATGTATGACCTAGCAATCTGGATTTAGCACTACGAGGAGTGAAATACTTACATTCTACACTATATGTTGCTTGAATTTGACAACTTTTCCAGATATCTCACTCACCATAAGAAACGCAACAGCAAGTTGCTACACGTCGGTTTCTGTGAGACAGTGGTAACAACCCGGTCGAGCCGGCGCATGCTGTAGACAAAACCATTTACAGCATGGTTCTACCACCTATAATGTACGGTGTAATCTACCACCGTGATGTATAGCGGCTGACTCTGGAACGAGTTTGTGTGATTGTGACTGGTTTTCCACTGCTGTTGACAAATGTGTACTGCTTTACCCACTTACAAAATTGGTATGGTACAGGAGGAGGGTCGTCCGGCGGTTCCGGCTCCGGTGTAGCGCCGCCGGTGGCGCCGTCTCCGGCTCCGGCTCCGGCTCCGGCGCCAGCACCGACTCCGGCGCCGGCACAGGCAGACTACAGTGCGCAGTGGGCCGAGTACTACCGCAGCATCGGGAAACACAAGGAGGCTGAGGCCATCGAGGCACAGATCAAACTCAAGGTATGGAACACCACCACTTGCAAACAACATCTACCAGTGGGGACGTCTGCAAGTTGTACAGAGGAGTGATCGGCTCTTGTTAATTGAACCATTTCACCATTAATACTAGTTTGGGTGGTGCTATCATAGCTCTGGATTGGCCAAATTTACCTGCCTCCCCTGGGAGAGGGGTTCCTCTCCACCATTGGAGTTTAGGATGCAGCTCAGACAAGTCTTTGTGGCATTGTTGCCACCTCTTGCTGATTTGTTGTTTTCACCTTTTACTAGTGTGTTCCAGTGTGAAGGACATTGAATATAGAATTATTTTTGGCCATTATAATATTTAACATCTTTTGGTCTCGAGCTGATAAACACAATGAAGTGTTCTTTATTTGTCTGAATGACTAGAGGAGTTGGTTGTTTATCTGATGGTTAGTGTGACCGCATCTCCATAAACTAGCATTATCACACGCATATCTTAAGTAGAATGTGTTTATTGAATGCCGTTAAAGGCGAGGTAATCTGTTATTAAAACCGCGATAGTGGACGTAATATAACATAAGTTTACACCTATATTCCTAAAAGGTTAGACAATATATTTAAGTATCGTTGATATTACATTACCTTCATACCTTGATATGATATGGGGCAAGTCAGTTACACTAATGGCAAATCCTAATCCCAAATAATTTATATGTGATTTTTGAAACAAAAACACGAGCGAATTGTGATCGCCTGACCTGAGGATTGAACTCAGGACCTCACTGGGTAACGAGGCAACCATTTAGAGGTTAATAAAAAATGATATGTTTTCCGTTCATCAGCAAAATCAGCAACCGTCGCAGCCGCAGCAGCAGCAGCAGCAGGCTGCAGGCGGCGGCGCGGGCATGCTGGGCGGGCAGTACTCGCAGCAGTACCCCATGTACCCGGGGCCGGGCGGGCCGGGCGGGCCGGGCGGGCCGGGCGGCGGCGTGTACCCGGGCTACGCGCCCTACCCCTACCAGGGCGGTAACGTGTCCGCCGCCGCACCACCGCCTGACCCACATCAACAATGAGAGTGAGTATATATTATATATACACTATACACTATACATACATCTCATTATAAACACCATCACACACACACACAAGTTGCCGGAGTCGTTGTTACCCCATAAATATAATCTGGGTGTCTTCAAGTCGCGAGTGCTTCGTTTTTTGCTAGGCAAGCGTGCTTCAAAATCCATAATTAATGAAAGAGATAGTAGTTTGAAATACAAAATAAACAGTATTGAAGGATTAGTCTAATCAATATCTCATCTAATATTGTTTGTGGTATGCTCGTATCGTCATTCAGATGTATTAAAAATGTTACATAACTACCCGATTTTTGACAATTATGTGTAAGGTAAAACGCTTGTTTTACTCCTCTTGTTTATGAAAGCTTTTAAAAAAAGTTTTTTTCTTGATTCATTACTTTTTACTGTATATTCCGTATGTGATATGAAAGTGACTAATATTGATTTATTGAAACCACAATATTTATAAGTGATATAAAAAATATAAGTACACCCAATAGTCAAACACATAGTTCTGACCCCATACTAGGCAGGGAGGGACCTATGGTCCCACAATACCCACACCTGACACAAATATTTGTGAATAATTCTTGTAGCTCACATTTTACAACCGGCTGCTCCCACTGGAAAGGTTGTCAATACAAATACATTTACATAATATACACATTTGGATTTTAACACTATTTTCATTGAACTCTAGCTTACTCCTAACGAGCTACATAATATAATGTATATCCCACCTTGGATAGAAAGTGTATTCAATTATAATTATTTAAACCAACTAAATAGTGGTCATAATGCGGCATATCTATTGCTTAGAAATAGATTAGTATCTATAAAGTAGCATTGTACCATAATTCGTCTAATGAATATTCAAAACAAGCAGTTATTATTGTAACTAAATAAATATACTTTGGTCTTTGAAATGTGTGAATTTGTCTGTACGCTTTTGATTTCTTATTTAATTAAATAATAATAATGTATCTGCAATTGTTTTTAATATTACCAATACTATTTGTGTGTATGTACATTATACCAAATGATATGACATACTTTCTTTATTGTGCTTGATTTATTTTTGTTCATCAACTGGGTTATTGGTTTACAGCTTCTATGAAAATATTTGTTTTCAGTTATATTATGTAAATGCATGATTAATTTACCTTTTCTTTCAGTATTGCATGATTTAAATCGTATTATAATGTCGATGGTTTATGCTATGAATTTAAAAGTAGTGTACAAGGCTATGAATTGTTTTGAATATTGTCTGGTATGTACTATGTAGTGTTGCAGATAGGCTCACCAGTGCCGGGGTTGCCTGCTCTCGACGCAAAAAATGCCTAACGCGTATATTTCTACCATTGTTGCCATGTTTGTTTGTTTGTCTGATTGCAGAGAGCTGCCAGACGTCGAGCCCGTATGGGGAGAACACGAGACGTCTTGTACCGTTTAAACATATATAAGCAAATTTGATTGAAGAAAGCTGTTTACAAAACGCGTCCAATACCAACTAACACACCCACAATAAATAATGTTACCTTCGGATTGGAACATGGCAGAGCACACCAGCTGCCTTAACAACATATAACAAACAATACTGTATTATTAATGTAAAAAGCTTAAAGATAACATAATCAACTTTACTTTACCTTACATATTAAAATACATTTTAAGAAGATTTATTTCTTGTGGGTCAATCTCCATTGAAATTGTCAATACACATTTAGAATACGAGGATTATTTTATATATTTTGACCGTGTACTAAAACTTGCGGCTGTGTGGTCTATCCTTGCACTATTTCACTGTATTTTATTATAATATTGTGCCGTCATATTATGAACTGATTGTTGTGCCAATATTCACATATGTTATGCCGATCTGTCCAGGTTAAAAGTATAGCCACACTGCCTTTAAACTAACAGAATGATCCGACGTACCACGGAGCTAAAGAGAGAGACAGTCACAGTCACAGAAATGAAACAATAACGAACACACATAGCGCCGACGAGCCGAGGAGTCGAGGTAAATCTAACGTATTGAGTGCACTAAGACACTGACATTTCACTCTTCAAATAATAATATAATCTGTATCAATACGGTTATGTGAGTTTTACACTGTGGTAAACATTATTTTTAAATGAACTTTGTAGCGTAACACTTTATTATCTCATGGTTTTTCGATAATGTAATGTCTAGATGTAAGTTAGGTGTAGTGTAATTTAACGTTTTCCGTAAAATCTCTCTTGACGGCTCATTAGGTTGTAAACGGTCATGAAAGTAAATGTGTACGGTATTTTAACTTGGTTTTATAACAGAATTAGGCGTTAGTGTATTGAAAAATGGAAAGGTAATGTAAGTCTATCTACATTCCTGGCAAAATGTTCAATTATGATACGCGAGTTGGTAACTCTCGGCTTCACGGGTCCCACGCCCGAGTCATGTATTAATTTTTAAGATATAAAGTGTATGTTGATTCACTCGTGTGTTCATTTTATTTATAATCATGATTTTTTCCACAGTCCCCGGAGGTAAGTAACCCTAAAATATGGTTTTACAGTCGTGTCATCCGTGCTTGTCATTATACTGTCATTGCATACTGTATTTGACGATTCACTTTATACTTTAGGGTGTTTAAAATATGTCGTACGATGTATTTTTTCCTACAGTCACATAATGTGTGTAGTAAATTGTTCACAAATTTTATTATTTTGTGAATTTACATATTTTCTGTGTGCGTTCCACAGCAAAGACCAGAAATATGACGACCGCGTGACCGACACAACACCACACAGCGGATCACATGTGCGTCATAAAATTAAGTTTTAACATGTCATAACACACAGCTATTATGATTTTTAACCATAATTTATATTTTATTCTTGCATTTCATCTTGTTATATGCCCTTTGTCGATTGTTGTCAATCTGTTAAAGGTGGGAGTTGTATCTACCATTATCTTGTAGTATCATACAGACATAAAATAAAGTAAAAGTTTAACGGAACACGAAAATCAAATGGTGGATGGAGCAACACAAAATGGCGGATAAAACATGGCGTCGATTCAGTATGGTTATCACCGATAATTGGGTAAGTTTTTAGATGAATGAAGAAATGATGAATATAGTGGAAACAATATCAGTTATTCGAAATAGAAATAACGCAGTATGATAATTGTCCAATATTATCTAGGAAAATATTTCTAATTTATATTATAAAGTACGTATACAAATCCTTGGAGGTATCCTCTTGATATGACTACAAAATAAAGTTGATAATTTGATTCAGATGAGCTCGAATTTGAGAGAGAAATTATCAAAATAAAAATTTTAGACAACTTGTATATCTGAAGTGTATTCAAAATCGGACGAAATTGTCTTACCATAAGGCAAATTTAGATATTCTATATTTACTAGCTGCCAATTTTTTGTTTTTATTTTCTTTTGATTTGTCGATTTTCATAGCAGATCTACACGCCGTTCTTAATAAAGACTGAGAAGCAATGAAAACGTTGTTTTATTTGTTATAACAGATTTAATATTCAAGATCATAAACTCAACGTCTATATTGTTGTCGAACAAGAATACACATTCGATATTAGAACTTGGTCATATCTCCATAAAAATCTCTAAAAATTATAGGTTTCTTACTGAATTAAAACTTATTAAATACCTACCCTAAAAGGTTATATAGATCGTGGACTAACCCTACATCTGGCCAGACCAGACCTTCAACAAGTAGCTGTTAATATCTCTGCGGCGATTCGTCAGTTGATGTATAAGAATTCATCGATGTAGTTGACGAGCTGGATGAACGTATAAGACGAGACAAACGCGACAGCGGCGCAGTTGCCCACGGCTCTAGTGGACTGTTTGTGGTCTCTACTGCTGGAGTTGGAGATACCCTGTGAATAGTCATCGCACATCATTGTAAGCGTCAAATTCCAAAAGATTTCTAATCTATATCGCACGTCTATAGGCATCAGTAAAACGCCCAATGGTCAAGTGCTATAATCATAAGTTGGCGGTGGTGTTTTGAAATTAATGTACAGATTAATATGAAATAATAATACAAACTGAAAATCGACCTTAAGCGTATAGGTAACTAAATCTGTACTCTTTTTACCTACTTATAGTAGCATTGTAGTCGTCGCGCACGATGCTGACTAATATCTGACTACCCTCAGAGTACGATTTATTTTATTTTTTCGGTATTTTTTCTCTATGTAAGTACGTCTACACTCTCTGAACGAGTGAAAACGCGCCCTGCGTTTTTATCCGAAGCTATAAATAAAAAGTTAGGTATCTATGAAAATTGTGTTCCAAACATTGGTCACTGATGCAACGGAAAAAATAGATTGGTTGATAGTAAAAATACATGATAAACATGAAACTGTATTCAAACGATCGAATCAACAAAAATAACCTGATGGCAAGTGGTTTGGCAATAGCTATGGCTATAATGGTGTACGTACGTACGGATTGCGGGCCATGAAACGAAAAACTAATAAGTATCAAGATTTAGTTGAACTTTTAAAACTGATCTAAACCATTCTAACACAAAAATAGAAAAATATATAGCAATTCAAAGGTGTCCCTCAATCAGTGGCGGATCAGGATTTTGGTTTGGGGGGCTTTACCCAAAATTAGAATTAAACAATTGACAATATACTATAACTACATAAAATGGAATAATTAAGGATAAGCGATGATAATTGTATGGATCCCTGGATCCGCTAGTGCCCTCAATTCTTCATTAATATCTACATTCTCGATGCACTGCAAACCCACCGTACCCCTGGTCGCACCTCTGATGGTAAGTTAAACTATACCACCAGCTAATAGTGTATAACTAGTTAGAACAGTTACGCCGGAGAATGTCTGAACCGCATGACAGATTCGCAAAATGCCAAGGTCGTATACGAGAGGCCGTCTGGGTTGGTACCACCGCTTTGTCTATTTCTGACGCCAAGCAGCAGTGTATTAGCACTGTTGTGCTTCGGTTAGAAAGACATTTAGGACAGTCCAATGCCAAGCAGTGCTTTGTAATTCAAAGTTCTTTGTAATGCTGCTTCTGATAGGCCGACGTGGCACTTACTATTGAGCGACGTGCTCGGCATTTAAAATAATAAAAAAATCAATGTGGCGCAAAATGCTAGAAATTCAAAATAGTGGCTTCGCAAAATCTCAGAAACGCAAAACTGAAAATGTAAGTTTGATCTGAAATTCTCTACATGTTGGCATAGTGGATAAATGTATCGGCGCGCGCGACGTCTGTAAATCTTCTTTTTTATAACGTAGGCCGGCAAACCAGCAATTGGGACACCTAATGGTAGGTGATCACCGCCCATGTATTGTGGGTGAATACCAGAAAAATCCTGGGCGCGTTGCCGACCTTAACGGAAATGGTTATGATCATTGTGCAAGTCGGCCTAAGATAAAAATAAAACCTTATTTCTCACCGGTTTCGCTTAGGTCTTGCAGTTTTCGGTCGCACTCTTTTCTCGTTTTTGATTTCCACAGGGGCAGCACTATCTACTTCTACTCCACTTCCGGTACCTATTAAGATGTATTAAAAAATATTTATTCCGTCTGGGTTTAGTTTAATAAAAATAATAAACAATATACAAAAATAAACCGACAGACCAAGTGCGGTGAAACTTAAATTATCGATGTAGCTCAGGAGCCTAAATGTATCTGGGCTGGTCACGTCAACCGCATGCCTGACGTGCTGTGGGTCAGGATTAACACTGTGGAGCTCTGATACGGGTCGGAGGCGTTGCCGTAGACCGAAGAGGAAAAGGCGGGATAACCTAGAGTTGACTTGAGTGGTAGAGCCACGTTGTAGGCAGTTTTGTCTACAGCATAAATGGGCCGGCTCGTCCGGGTCATTACCACAGTGGTAACGACCTCACAGGAAAGTAACTAGTAGGTAGTAACAACAAGTAACACTGGCTTAAAGTAGCAGCTTGCTTCTGCGTTTCGTACGGTGAGTGAGATATACGGAGGCTGAAATCCCCTACCCTTCACAATTCCTTTCCAACGTTGGCGAAGCGTCTATAATTCTCCTGGTATTGTGGGCCTTCATGTGCCGTGGAGATTACTTACCATCAGGTGACCCACGTGCTCGTTTGCCTTTAAACCTTTAAACATTCAATAACAACGCAGCACACGAACGTGATGCAGATGCCTTTGACCAACATTGTGATAGCACAGGTGAATGCGATATGTTTTAATTAGCAGTAAATAAAATTACATTCTGTCATATAAAAAATATGCTTTACAACTCTCCAACGCCCAAATGCTCTCAACTCTACAATCCCTTTAGTTCCAATCAAATGAAAGATAATAATAAAATCATATTTATGTCTGATACGGGTAATTCCATACAAGTCGTGAACACATCTAAAATTTCCCACTAAATCCCCGCTCTTTCATTCAGAATAGGTTTGATGCATGTATTTTTTGTGATTTTAATTAATAGCATACATTGTCCGTATCCTTATTAGAAATAATTCAATTCAATTCCCTCAAAATTAAAGCACCGCAGCGCGCGACGATCAGTACTCAGTCGCCAGTTGCACTCGCGCTGCGCTATCACGCTTTATGACGTATGCGCATCACCAGCTATAATGAATCGAGACCGGGGCGCGCAACGATTGATCGCACAGTGTGTGAGATCCCGCGCACAGAACACAATACCATTGATTATACATAGATCGCAGATCGTGGATCGCACGGCCGCGTGACGTTTCAATATGATTGCGCGCGATCCTATACAAAATGTACTAGAATCATTTGTCGCGGCTGTTTGGGGAAGGCTTGTATCTGGTGGAGGGCATGACTGTCACAGACTACTTACAAAGAAGTGATGACTGATAAATGACAATAAAAAAATGCACGCCCTACCTATACGATGACGTCAAACCTAAACTATGGTCATAACCCGGCGGACGCGTTTGAGGGAGATAGCGAGATGGTGCCACTACTCCTTCATTTCATCACACGCGTTCTAATCAATACCTTATATATTAATTGTGGTCTAATTTATCAAATAATTTTGATAAAGGTTTTCGTAATATGGTTTCTTTTTTTAATGATTTCTATTGCTTACACAGATATTGAATCGAATTCAAGTTCACGCATCAACCCAATTGCGAAAGTAAAAATTGTGCTCACGATTCGTATCGATACTTTACCGTATGGTAAAACGGGGTTAATATGAACAAAACTGGTTTAGATTAGGTATTTACACGTTAAAATAATGAATGTAAACTGTAATTAACTAGAAAAAACTACACATTTTGAAGTTCGGACAAAAATAATTATGCTTGAGACGTAATAATCTCAATATTAAGTTTTATCTTGATTCACTCCGTTTTCGGTACCTATTTACATACATACATAGACTCACGCCTGTTTCCCATAGGGGTAGGCAGAGACAGCGTATTTCCACTTGCTACGATCCTTGCATACCTCTTTGGCCTCATTCACTATCATTAAATTTTTCATACACGCACGTCGGTACCTATTTCTAGGTATTAAATGTAAGTAAGGGTATCTATACATACCTGTAACAACTAAAGAATGCTCTACTTGCGGGGCTTGACCCGTAGTGGCATATTGAATGCCTATTGGACGGGCAGCTCTGATACGTGCTACATCCTCTTTCTTGTTTCCTATAGCTCTGGTTTACATGAAAAAACTATTGTTATAAATTAAAATCAGATGAGATTTATAGAAAATTAAATAAAGTTGGGTGTAGCTAGGTAGACCGTGCCCATCTCTTAAAGCCCATCTTATTGCCCCCATCCCTAGCTATGCCAATAGCTATATGTATATAATTTTGCCAGTTTATAGCTACTTTTGTAATCGTTCCCTTTTCAAATCTATCGAAGTATTACCCGCTCCACACACTAGGCGAGTCATGCCGAGCGATGCCAAAGGAGAGTAGTGAAGTATGTTCTCGCCCACGTGGTTTTGTATAAAGAAATATATTTTTAGTACCATAATCGTCATATTGTACCGAGATATTTCGCGAGAAGACTCCTAATCACCTACAAATTAATCTTATTATTACTGATGGAAACTGAAATAGTTTCATATCGATTAAAACTGACTATTTGATTTGACAACACGAACGTCACTCAAACTGTCAGGTCATCCATTTTGTTGTAAGTTGTAACTTGTAAACGAAGCGCAAAGTGACTGTGTGGTGTGTTCTGGGGGAGGTCAATATTGTGCATCAAACCATAACGTCAGTCAGACATCAATAACTACCATGAGTTATGAAGAAGATACGGACGCAACAACTTCGCTTCCAACATTGTCAGTCGAAGCCGAAACTCGAAGAGTCGAGCATGAATTCATTAAAGCATACCAACGTCTCCCGTTACTATGGGACATGAAACATCCTGATTATTCTAACAAATACAAAAGGAATATTGCATTGGATAAGTTGTTAGTTATACTTAAGAAATTAAATCACTTGGCGACGCGGTATAATGTTCGACAGAAAATAAACATTTTAAGATCGTGTTATAGAAAGGATTTGCGTAGACATTTAGCATCAAAAGTAATCGGAACCGATGGAGAAGTGACGTATGAATATATTCCTAACTCTTGGAAATTTCACAAACTGAGATTTCTTGATGGAAATGAGAAAGGTGATTTGAATGTTAGTAAGAGTGACATAGCAGAAGTAAACATCGAAGAAAACAGTTATGATGTGAGTACCATAATAACAATGTTATTTTAGAAATAATTACTGAATTGTTATGTATTTTATGTAGTGCGATAATGTATTACTTGTGCCTTATTTGTTTGATTTTATGACAAAATGATACTTTTTGAGCTCGAAGCTCAGTAATATTATAAACAAAAAAGTATTATACCACATCAAAACATTCACGATTGTGATTTTCATAGTGCCAACATAGCAAAATATTTCAAACTTGAAATTTGGTTTACTTTAGTTTTTATTATTTCAGAATCTCAGCCATCAGGGGAGCGAAGAGTCGCTCTCCGAACATGAAAACGACGAGGAACCCCAGCACGAAATCACAATAGACACTCTCCAATACGACAATAAATCTTACATCCGCAAACGTAAGCCCCGCAAACGAGTCAAGCTCGAAGTAAACAACGATGATTATTACGAAATTAGTACTGACAAAGAGGAGTTACTCGACAGGGAATTCGATGCGATTGGTTCCAACGTGGCTTGTAAGTTAAAAAGAATGAATCCACAACAGAGGTATCATGCAGAACTGTTGATTAACAAAGTATTAATAAAAGGACTGAAGAATAATTTGACTGATGACACGGACTTAACTGATGTATGGAATGTTTAGGGTAGGCCTAATTAAAAATGTTAGATAAGCCATGATGTATGAAATTCAATAAACTATCTTAGTTTGTTTCTCACGATAGATCGCACGAATGAGAATACAGTGTGTAACGAGTGACGCGTTCAAATAATTTTGTTTGATTGGTTGATTTCCGGCATCTATCTGGATAGTCAAAGTAAGATCCTTTGTTGAAAATGGTTGTAAGTTGACAGTTGATCTACAATAAAATGAATGGTCAATGTCTGCAATGCCACAATTAGACACGTTCTAATCAATCAAAAATCAATCTAAAAAACAGGCATATCTAAACATTTATATTAGTTTGATTATGTTAAACGTGATAAGTAGTAGATATTTTTATAATGTTGAGGTGAACTTATTAATAAATAATGTTCCTACTAAAATTATTTTCCATAATCTCCTGATTCAAGATGTAAAAGTAATATTCTGCTATTCCAATTCCACAGTAATAATTAGATTAGGGATCATCAGTCTTGCGTGAGATATTGTATGCGTGTTACAATGTAAGAATTATACTGTAGGTACCTAATGATACATTATCGATTAATGTTTGAATAAAGATTGTTTATACTAATAATTTGGATACTTACGAACTGTTTCCTGAACTGGGTTGTTCTTCCCAAGGAGCGTCGCTTTCTATGGCGCTACTTTCTGACGCCACGAGATACATTGATCTGTGGAAAATAGTTTAATTAGTACAAATGATATACATAATCTATACTCATTTAAAGTAAAATTTGTAAGAACTTCTGAACTTTATAGAAAGCTACACTATCACCCAGTAACATAGATTTATTTTATTTTATGTAAAATATTGACGGGGTCGGCGCAAGCGTGCAAAAGATGTGCAAAATAATTTTATAAACAGTTTTAAATTTTTCTGACGATGCATACATTGTAGCAGTTGAATGAGTGGACTTTGCAGCCGAATATAAGGCTCTGGAGTGTTTTCTATGAGAGATCTATGCTCAATGTTCACCAATAGAATAATGATAACAAGATATATTCAACACCAAGAGTAATATCAAGAATATGATCCGCCCTTAATTGCTGCGGTGTGTCAATGCAATGACAGGACGGCGAGCGAAATACGTGGTGTGTCATGTATACAGAAGGAGGTGACTAGCACGTGTGTGTGAACTATACCTCGCAGGTACATAGAGATGTGGTGGTGGTGGTGCGGCTCGACGTGAAGCAGATCGTGCCCGGCGAGCTCTTGACGCACGACCCAAGAGCACTGATTCTGTATGATACAGATGTATTGATTTAAATAGGTGGTAATAAAATCACGTTGTTTCCAAATATCAGGGTAAATCTTAGTTTGTATTTATATTAGTAGGGAGTCCAATGTGACGTTTAAGAGCAAAATTCGTTCTTTAAATAAGTGTTTATTGCTTATCATAATACCCACAATGGCAGGTTTTCTCCTATTATACGGGGTAGAGTAGGAGACTACACCATTGAAAACACGTTCATGGTCGTGCTTTTTATTGCTTAAAGCGTAGCTCTCCTTTTTGCCACTCATACACTGCTACGAACTATCCAGCAGTTTTAATGGTTGTCCTTGACCATCTAAACGAGTACCTACCAGAAATAGGATCACTGTCGCTATTGTCCTGCCGATCTCTTCTCCACGCTGAGTTTGCAGTTGGTGCGTCCGCGGCCACTCCGAATAAACCCGACACAGCGCCTGCGACCACTTTACGTGCCGACTTTACTGTTGTCTGCCAATCAAATCAGACGCTGTACTTTCCATGAATAAATTATTCAAGTCACACAGTCCTAACACAAGTAAAATGCAAGCCTTTTATTTTGAGTATCAGAATCTACGAGGGACTTGCGCTTCGATAACCCATACATATCTGATATAATTTTTTTTAGATCATAGAAATATTTGTCTCGGTGCGGGGATAGAACTTCTGCTGATGGGAGGGTAGCTACCTGATAATTTTTGTACTCCACTTAATAGCGACTACCATACACATAGTGAAAAATACCCTTACGTTTCACAGACACTCCCACCATGTCACGGAGAAAGTAAATTTAGTTTTGTTCGAAGTTTAAAAATAAAGGTTTTGTAAGTACTTACATTGAAATTAATATCAATCTCTGGAACGTTGGCCAACTGCGAAGCCTTTTCGGCTAAATCCTTCAGTAGGCAATAGTCGGCGTTCTTCTCTGCTAGAAGTATCAGCTTCATCAAGTAATCCTCGAACACTTCATCTGCAAACATGCCATTTAAAAATCCCAACCTAGAAATAAACTTATGCCCTTAATTGGGGCCTATAAAGTTGGCCACTCCGCATTGTTCTCACCAGCATCTAGAGACCGTTTGTATCGCCTTATCCAAAAACAGGTTTGCATACTTCAGGAATGGATAAGTTGACAGAAACTAGAATTATAGTAAAAGGACTTACCAGGTTTGAGATTATGAATTTCTTTCGGTGGCTGGATCTCAATCACATTTAACATTGCACCAGAATTTACTTCTGTTTTTTGCATGGTCACTGTCATTATAGTACCAGGTTGTACTGGTTGGATTATTTCTGTAGGTTTGATCTCTATGTTTGTTTTATTGTTAGCTTCATGATGGCTTGATGAAACAGCTTTACTATAAGGAGCTTCAGGCTGGCCTGATGGTATAGCTTTAATATAGGGAGTTTCAGGCGGGTTTGATGGAACGGCTTTAGTAAATGGTGTTACTCCAATTTGGCTTGATGGTACGGTTAGAGTATTAGGTGTGGTAACTTGCGGTTGAGTTGATGGTATATTTGATGTTGGCGCTTTACCATTTATTAGCAAATCTGGTGTTGCGTGTTTTTGTTCTGTACCTAAAAATATGGGATATAATTTGTCTAAAATTAGCAGTTTTTTTAAGTTATTCAAAAATTACATAAACAAACGAAATGGAAATCGCAAGAGCAACAAGTAACAACTTATTTTACGCATAATTTCTATAGAATATTTACATGACAATATAAGAAATTACGGAATTACGAAATTACTATTTATAAGAAATGTGACGGCGGCCTAAGAACACTATAACCGCAATAACCGCATTATATATTTGAATAAACGTTTTTTTTTTAAATTAGAGTATAATATGATTTTACGTTCGCGCCCTTCTCGCGCCTGACTTATTTGACATTGATTACATACTCTTTGGTTATAGACGTCGACGATCTATTCTTTATCGTCGTCGTCTAATGTTGTAGACCCTTCATAAGATAAATATACCAGTAGTCCCGAGGTCCAACTCATGAGTGAATGCCATGACATTGAGAGCTGAAGAAAGCGCCGGTGCCACTCCGTTCCCTACTTCGGCAGCTAGAGCCACGTCTGATGACACCACGCAATCTGGAGGAGGGGCTGTTGTTCTCCTGAGAATTTAAAACAATACGTAGGTAATCTTCAGGAAAAGCTAAGCAGAGTAGCATTGGATAAAAGTATAGCTAAAAAACTGTGAAAGCCGGGTATATTTATTGGCAAAGTCGTAGGTCCCTCGTATGCGAGAGTCCGTCTGGATTGGTACCACTGCTCTGTCTATTTTTGCCGCCAAGCAGCAGTGTATAAGCATTGTTGTGTCCCAGTTTGAAGGTCATTAAAGTCAGTGAAATTACTGAGCATTATGAGACTTAACATCTTATGTCATGCATTGCTTTGTAATTCAAAGTTCTGTGTGGTGTTGCGCTTAGCATCAGACGAGCGACCTCCTCATCTCGTCATTCATGTGTTAGTTGGAATGCAGACGGGTCCGCCCCTTATATCATTATGTGACTGTTCTAAGTTCTGCGAACCGTGGGTGTACTAGTTGCATCACTGTCTACCCCTTCGAGGATTTTTTTTTTAATCTTTATATTTTTATAGAGGGCTTGGTTCTACAAGAAGATGTGGCCCTCAATGTTACATTCTTAATTGGTAGTATAAAAAAATACATTGTGTTTATCTACGCTTAATACCTAAATTGACAATCCTATAAAATGCTTTAGCTTCGTTAGACAGTGGAGAGGCCAACATACTATTAAAAGTGCCCACATTAAGCATATCATGTTTACCTTCTAATAAAAAAATTGACCTCTCAGCTTGATTCCGTACACAGTCGGCCAATATATGAGTTACATCTTCAACAACGCCGCATTCTGAACAATTAGCAGAATCGCTTTTTTTCATCAAGAATGTAAAACAGTTTAAAGGAATGTGACCAGAACGAAGTCTTAAAGCAGTAGTGATAAGGCTTCGCCGCATATCTATATCCACAAACCAAGGAAATTTGGAGAGGCTGGGTTGAATGGTTTACCCCTTCGAGGATGCAGGCGTGAACTTATGTATCATGTACGTATGTTTATACTCACGGCATGGGCGTTTTAGTGGGAGTAGATATGGAGACTCGGCCCCACATGAGTCGCCGCAACTCTTCGCCGCTGATGCCTCTTCTTCTCAGTTCTGCTATGGTCACTTTTCCTACGTGCTTTAAAATAAATTATTTAGGTATTCTTGATTTCACATTACAAGAAGAAAAATATTTTCATGGGTAGGTACGTACATAATATTATAAAGAGTAAGGCAGTTTTTCTTTTCACGCTGTAAAATACGCGCTTCTTTTTAAAAATGGAACTGGTTTATGGTCTAAAACAACATGCCATTTATCAAAATAAACGTATTGTATTTTAAAATAATGAGTTTTTAACAATAAATTACCCCTTTTTTATAAAATTTTAGACTATGGTTCATAATATTTTTTAAATAATATGAGAGCTTATTTAATAACGATTCTAACGACATAAGTTTTTTATATACCGATGGTACAAAAAAACGGTAGAAAAATTCGAAAATCAAACGCCGATGTTCCCGCCTGTGCCAAAATGAACGCCCCGCCAAACGTCAAATTTTTTGAAATTGAAAATATTTAAAAATACATGCCGTTAACATGTACGAAGAGCATGTAGGTATAGAGCAGGTTCAGTAAAAATAAAAATCGGAATATAATTGGCCGAGATTGGCACATTCTTTCATTCTGTTCGCCTTCTCGTGCAAAGACTTTAATGTATAGTACTACAGGTTGTGCGGTTCACAGAAATTGTGCCACTAATTTACGGTCAATTGACCGTAACTCAATATTGCCATCTTGCTTACTCTAAACTAGAACCCCTCTCGCGCTCCTTATTTTTTAGCTATCAAACTCTGGCGTTATGTGACGCAATTATTCTTCTAAACAGCCCGTCTAGTAGAATAATTAGTCTTTGTTCTCGTGCCATAGATTTGACTGGATTTCGTATTATGGGGTGACCTATCCATCCCCCACAAACCGCAATGAAAATCAAGTTTCGCCATTGCCTCATCTGTTAATCAGCAGAGTGTACCACGTGCAGGTGAAGTTGGCTTTGGGCCTAAGATATTGGTGGCCCGCTTACACTCCCCATATATTGCGTACAGTCAACAATAATATAGACAAATTGAAAGCTTCCTTCATTTTTTGTCGGTTGTAAACGGATATAAGTAACCGGCCTAGAGGGGTTGATGACGTCAGGCAAGCGGCCGGTCGTAAAAACTACAAGCCAAATCTTTCTGTCACATGTGTTAAAGCTTGTTGCGCCGACCCCACTGCGAGTGGGATAAGGGCGGGTGGAAGAAGATAAACTGATATAAGTACAAACAATTCTAATGTTACCTTCCAATTGGTAAGTGCATCTTTCTTCTGTTTTGCTCTCGTCTTCGCTTTACTCTTGATGACCATTACTGCTCGTTGTTCGTACCTTGGGTCGTCAGAAGGTCCGAGCCCTATGGAGTACTCCTGCAAGTATTTGTGGGCATCCTCCTGGGCGACGGAGCGTTCTAGAGATACCACTATTTTGGCCCACTGCAGGTGAATATAATGGGGTAAGTATTCACTTAATTAATAGAAATTTACAAAATATGCCGTCACGCTACGACAGAATGGATATTTTTTTAATTGTCACATACAAAAAAAATGGAAGACCGACGAATGGCGCGGCGCGGTTCCATCGCGGCGTAGTATTACGGGACCCTAAATATTACTGAAAACCAGCAATCTCTTATTGAACACAAATTTGGAATCCTAGAAAAATCTATTACATTATCGCAGTTAAAACACAATTTTCTAATAAGAATGTTATATGAAGGCCGTAGCTAGACTGACCTGTTTCACCCACTCCTTCTCCGACTGTTCAATGACATGTGCATACGTGTTGCCCATCATGGCGATCAACATGTTAAGCAACAGGATGGGCACAAATATCATGAATACAGTAAAAACCGTCTTTGATAGATTTGGGTACATTGTTTGGCCGAGATCTGTGTACTGGGAACAAAAATAAAGAAATAAATTGACGAAAGTTTGTATTTAAGGTTCCCAGAAACCCGAGGCCTTACTTATAAACGTTACTTAGTTGATTAATTAAACACTCTTTTGTCATCTGTCAACGTGATTTATAAAGTGGCTAGAAACCTTAGGTACTAGTAACAGACGAAAACATGGTTTTAACCGTAGTATTAACTAATCAGTGCTTAAAAAGTTTATAAGTAAGGGCGCCTAAGTTTAAGGTCCGTTGAAATGAATTGGACATCTTAAGTAGGTACTAATACTACTAATAATTATCAATATGAAGTTTTGGATATTAGCTTGAAATGGCGATAGGCTCGCCCCCATCACATTACGAGTCAGAAATAAGCTCGGCCAAAAGTGAGTGCCTATACCTACCTACTGACTACACCTCTGCCTACCCCTTCGGGGATTAAAGAGGCGTGAATGCATATGTATATATTTTGGATGTTTGCTAATCGATTACGCCTTAAACAGATTTGGGTGAAATTTACACACAGGTAGACCATGGCCTGGATTAGGACATAGGCTACTTTTTATCCCTGAAAAGGCTGTTCACGCAGGCGAAGCCGCGAGCAAAAGCTAGTAATCGATAAATAAGTAAAAACTCACACTGTAATCTCCCAAAGTAATCTGGAATAGCGCCATCCATGTGCTCGGATAACTAGAGTATAAAGTTGAATGTACATTTGGAAATCCTGAGAAACAAAAAATACAGTTTATTGCTTTTCATCGCACTGTACCTCTGTTAAATAACTTGGAATGGCAGTGAAGTAGAATATACTCGTGAAACCGTGATGTAAATTATAAACAATATCCCATCCCATATATTATAATATGCAGTCCCACAACACCCAGACTCGAAACAAATAGCTGTGAATCACACAAACATTTTGTCTCGATGTGAGAATCGAACCCACGGCCTCTCGCTTCACAGTCAGCTACTCGCCCACTGCGCCACGGAGGCTGTCGAGTAAGGAGTAAGCAACGGAAAATGTACGATAGAAAAACAAAGATCAACATTTCGTTTATCTTTTTGTTCAGATTAGGTAGGTATATTGAAACTAGAGTTTTTATTTTTTCCCATAAATCCCAATCAATCGGAAAAACATTTAGGTATAACTTGTTAACGGCTTAATATATTTTCACTTACCTACAGTCTCGATTAAATGACCTTTGTAACAAATAAAATCGTATTCACATCGGTCCATTCATTATTGGTGCTACGATGCCATAGACAGATATACCCAATCACACACACGCACGCACGCACGTTTTTACGTACCCACGCGTGACTACGATGTTACAAGTTGTAACTAAATTCAGGGCAGCCATAAAGATTTTCAAGACCTCTACGACTTACCTTTGTATAAGAAATAGAACGACTGCGAGAACCCAAACAGCACAATGCAGTAGATGATGCCAAAAGTGAACATATCGCCTGTGATCATACTGAATATCATGGTCACAAATGGGCCCGTTAGTTTCACTGCTCTGCAAATACATTCGAATAAACATAATTTTTAATATTTAAAAAAAAAACGACGACGTTGGACATAATCATTCAGTAAAATTAAAGTTTTAAAAAACTATATCGATATTTTTCAACAATTTAAAAAATGAACACTGATCCTCTTTTTTAAAATTTTCGTAAAATACATTTTAAGTTGCAACTTGCAAGTGATCGTTGATAGTGGTCCCAAGTGGTCCTAGGATTCTAGAGTAGGTCAGATTGTTTTATTATATTTCCGGTTTAAAAAATGGGGTTTCGATTTCCAATTTTTAATAGTATTGACGTAAAAATAACCGATTTCACAAACTATATAATATAGGTACCAAAAGTTAATTCTAGTTACTGTTGCTGTTACCTAATCCTCTATATTATTACTGTTACCTATCATTCTAAATAGGTACTGTTCCAGTAGAAGTTTAACGAAAAAAATAAGATTAAATACTTAGTAACTGTTAAAACCCCCTGACGTTAATGAAAAACACACCTTTAACCTTTAAACGACTGAACAAATTTCATTCAAACAAAGCTAAGAACCACCTCGATTAAAACAGCTTTCAAAGAAAAAAACCCGCATTTCAATAGGTCACTTCGTTAATGGCCGTTCTCAATATTCTGTCTATCGACAGATTAACTTACTGGCAGTAAAATTTTGACACATTTTGTATGGAAGATCTGTCAAAATACTAATGGTAGTATGCAAATCTATCTCTAGATAGAATATAGGGAACGGCCATTAGGCGTTACTACTGACAGATACAGATAGACAAAGAAACAAGTTTATTTTTGTCGGGATTTCCAAATACAATAAAAAAAAATATTACCCAGCAAAGAACATCAAGAGGAACCAAGAGCCCGGCAGTAGAAATATTAACGTGGCCTCTTCAACCATAGTCTGTCGCAGCAATCGTGCCGGTATACAAGCTAGTAACAAGAAGTTTGAGGCCAGAAATATAAACTTCGCAGGTTCATGAATCTAAAATGAACGCATTTTAATATGTTAAACAATACATTGCAAGGCGGCATTTCCCTGGGTTGAATCAGTATAATAACATACCTATTAAAACAAAGTCGGTACCCGCGGTTATCATTTTTGTACTTAACCGGACTCGATTGCGACCAGCGTACACATGGTGAAAATTTGGCCATAGTAGCGCGTTCAGGCGTGTCGAATTCAGGGATTAGCTGGTGTATGACTAATAACTTCAGGCCGGCATAATTCTGCCGACCGATGAGAGACGCAATGTCCTTTGACAGTCGATAATGTATTTGGAGTGCACTGTACTTAACATCAGGTCTAATGTAGTCACTTTGCCGTGCCGGATAAATAAAAATAAAGTTAAATTAGTTATTATTTTTTATATAGAAATAAGTAACTCGTATGAGAGAGCCCAATATAGAGTTTATTAAATAGTTTACTTACCAACTGCTTGAAATATGCAACCAATCCCTGGTTTTTAAGTTCATCACCCTGTTGCAATATAATATAGCACAGAGTACTGAGTATAGTACCCAATTCACTGGCCATTCTAACGCCACTCCTAGCGTCAGTAATCTCGAGTCCCCAGTTCGGGTGCGCGTCCGCTTCCGCGCTACTGTGACGTAAGTACACTGATACTGACAATAGGAGAAGATGTAGCATCAGAATTAGGAGACGTTTTAGGAATTTTGTCTGAAATAATGAGTTATAGTTTTTAAGCAGGGCTTATTGTTAATTAAAAGAACATTTTAGCACTTATTGGTCTAGAGGTACCCTGTTGTAAACCGTGAGGTCCTAGGTTCAAATCTCAGGTCGGGTAATACAATTTGTGTGTTGAGTCTTCCACTCGAAGAATCACTCATGGCTTGCCTGGGAATGGAATTTGTGCTTGGTATGGCTATAAAATCACTCTCTATCACGTAATAAAACACTAGGTATATAGTTGCACATCTGCCTACCCCTTTGAGGATACAAGTGTGACCTTATAGGTATAAGGTATGTATGTACATTTTAAGACCACAAAAATAATGTAATTTATATCCTGCATAAGTTATTATACCTAATATGCAAAAGTACAAACGGAGTTACCCTAGCAAAAGTTTTCCATTTCTCCTCCAATAACCTTTGTATAATACCTCCGTCTAACATATTCAAATGCTCTTGCTTTGTGCCGTTTAAGATTATAAATAGAGCTGAGTTCCAATCTAGAAAAAAAACGAAATTTCAAGTACAATTATGGATATACATTAAGCCTAGGTCATCTTAAACACCTCTACAATCTCTGAATTATAAAATAAAGATATTTTTAGGATAAGTTACGATTTACGAATATTCATTCATTTTATTTTATTCATTATATCAAATAACACAGTATTTAAGTGAAATAATAGATGGTATAGTTGATAGTATAGTATCTAATAAAAAAAACACATACTAGTCCTTCCATCTGGCAGAAGAGTGTCCAGAGCGTTCAAAGGATACGCAGAGCATGTGATGTTGGAATATCTCCAGAACTCCCTGGCAGAGAGTTCCAGCATCTCCCTGAAAACGGACGCGCGTCCGAGCTGGCACGCCAGCGTGAGCGGGGTGAAACCAGCGCGGTTCATACGACCGTTGCTGGCTGGCACCTTCGGGTGGCGGAGGGCATAGCCGAACATGTCCTGAGAATACATACAAGTTAAATCTACCGCGCTATTGAAAGGGGTATGTGAGTTCACACAAGAATAACGTGCTAGTACTTTTTTTATATAAGCTTGAATGACGAGACGAGCAGGTCGCTCGCCTTATGGTAAGTGCCACGCCTGCCCATAAACGGAAGCAACGCCACACAGAACTTTAAATTACAAAACACTGCATGCCACTGGACTGCGCTCGTCACCCGAGACATAAGGTGTAAGTCTCAATTCTCAGTAATTTTACTGGCATTGACCAAACCGGTACACAACAGTGATTACACAATGTTGCTTGGCGGTAGAAATAGACAAAGTGGTGGTATCAAACCAGACGGCCTCTCGCATACGAAGGGCCTACCACTTTGTGTTACTTTACTTAAGTTTCTACAGCGTGACTCTACCACTGACTTACAATAACTAATATGCATTTCTTCATCCATTGAAATAGGGACGAGTTCAAAGGATGGATGGCAAACATCACTTACAAGTTTATCACAAACGACAACCATATGCAGTATCATGTTTCCGAAGGAATCCTGGGCGTCAGGATCCGCATCGGAGTCCAGTAACAGGTTGTACACTGCCTCATTGGCACAGCAAGCTGCCCAGGCTAGTGGGTACTCGCCCAGGTATGCCAGACCTTCGTAGTTCGTCTGGCGAGCCGGCGGGACCCTCTGCTGGTCTCGGGGGAGGAAGAAACTTCCTAAAATATATTTTTATTTTCATTTAATTTCCAATAGATATCCAGTGAAATGTGATTGGGTAATCGACAAGCCCAAAGCCAACCTCGCTTGCACATGGTACACTCTGCTGATTAACGGACGAAGCAATGGCCAAACTTAGTTCTCGTTGCGGGTTGTGGGAGTCAGGTATTTGTTAATCATCCTCGCTGTTCCTCATCTGGGTGAAGGTCTCCCCACATTTTATTGGGGAGCTTAGCATATGCATCACGAGATGATTGAAGAGTCATTTTGTCCAGTTTTATCTGGGTATCTCTATATGTCTATTGAAGCTAACATGGTTGCATAAAATACTTGACTCCTAATGTCAAAAGTAGTAGACATAAAGTAAAGATAAAGTAGGGAAAAATAGTAGTTTCAACCTCGCAGTGGTATTTTGTCAATGAACCCTAACATGACGGCGTAATTTTATCGAATGCTGACACTTTTTTTTAAATAAATAATAAATATACCCAACAGTCACAGATATAGTCCTGACCCCATACTAGGCTGTATCGTGGGTATCGGGAATTACGGGGAAATGTGGTCCTACAACAAACAGACCCGAAACAAATATTTATAGATCACAAAAACATTTGTCTCGTTGTGGGAATCGAACCCACGGCTTTTCGCTTCGCAGCCAGCTACTCGGCAACTGCGCCACGGAGACAGTCAAACTCTTATTCGAGATATTTGTCGTCGGTAGTTATTTCTCTCGCGCGTTACATATGTCGTGGTCTCACCACGCTAAGTGGTAACACACCATCAGTTACATTCATTTCATTGACCTAGGACAGATTATAATAACGTCAAAAATCGACTTCTAAACCCGAATCGATCAATGCGAATTGAGAACCTCCTCGTTTTGGAAGTCGGTTAATAAAACAGTTCATACCAATAGCTCTTTGGCTGACGTCCGCCCCAGCTTCTACTAAATCTTGCACCAATTCGTTATTACTGTACGCAATGGCAAGATGTAAAGAGCTCGCCCCTACAATTGAAATTATTTTATTAAATATGAAACCACATTTTTATTTTTATTAATGTATATATACTTGCTTATCATAAACATAAAACTAGCCCTGTATTATACACGTCCCACTGCTGGGCACAGACCTCCTCTTCTGAATGCTTTCATTTAAAAGTTATACCTTATTTAGGCCTTAGGCTAAGGCCTAAAGTTAGACCTTAGTCCACCACGCTGGCCTAATATGGGTTGGCAGACTTCACACACCTTCGAAATTTTTATGGAAAACTTCTTAGGTTTGCAGGTTCCTTCACTATTAAAGCAAGCGATAATTAACAATGAATACACACGTAACTTAGAATAGTTAGAGGTGCTCTTGAGGTCGGTTTTGAACCTGCGACTTTCGTTTCGACAATCCGTATTACTTCCTAAAAACACGAACATTGTGCCTTCTCCTTAATAGAGACAATAAGAAAAGTGTTTCTTAATCATAGTCTTATTAGTATTCAGGTTAAATTTGACTTATTCATTGGTTTAAAGGCTAGATTCACAACAAAAAAAAACTACGAAAGGCGATGTAGTGATGGATCTACCAATACTTACCCAAATATTCTTCACCTTCAACAACGTCTAAAGATAACTTAGAAAAACATTTCACCAATGTTCTTGCTAGTCTTGTGTGGATCTGTGAAATAATAAGTATAATCCATTTATCAATGCATTGTGACCTTTATAAGAACACAATAGCACTCTAAATTACTTCTAAATCTGCTATATTCAATATCGGGCAACAGCTTTGTTATTATACTGCCCCACTGCAGGACTCGAGCCTGCTCTACTAATTAAAAGAGATTAGGCTTGAGTCTACCATACTGACTTAGTGCGGGTTGGTAGACTTCACATCTACCCTTGAAGTTCTTTTGGAGACTTCTCAGGTTTAGTCACGATATTTTTCTACACCGTTAAAACAAGTTACATAATTTATTCAACGACGTTATTAATGTTGTGATCACTTACCTTAGTATCGCATATAATAAGTACATGCAGTAGTGATTCGCCGAGGGCGCCTCTATAACACATCTGCCAGCAAGCCGTGTGGTCCTCCCATTTAGCCAGAGGGTCATACGGAGAGAGCGACGCCTCGATCGGTAACGTAACCTTAAATTAAAAATATGTCTCATTCAGTGAGTATTATATTCTATCCATATTATATTCTTTATTTATATGCAGGTATAGAGCATAGGCCGAGTTTTTTGAGTGGAAGAGCCACCGCTTTTAAAGTTAAGACAGACGCCAAACCTTTAACATCATTTGACATTACGGCTTTATCCATGAATGGGGAATGCAATTAGTGCTGTATCCACGTTTCCCCGAGTTTATTTCCGTCCCGTGATGTGATGGGGCGAGTCTACCTCCATATCGGGCACAAACTTCATTCCCCGATAACTCATGTGTGATATTTATAATTGAAACTCAAACACAAATATAATTGCCTGCCCTGGGAATTGAACCCTGGAACTTACGATTCTCAGTCTCAGTGCCACTGTTCCAATGAGACGACTACATAGATGGACTACATTTTTCTGGTTATAAACTAAATTGTTGCAAATTGCTATTACTTGTTCTTGATCTCGAAATTTCCATCTCAAGTATTCAGCGCGGTTTATAACCCGTCCTCTGCCGCCTGCATACATATAAGCTACAAACTCTTCTCTGATCAGCTTCTCTGCTGCCCCCATGCCACCTTTAGCGTAAGTCTCCAGGAGTAAACCGCCTGAAAATTATCCTGATTATAAAACGACCGTTTTGATGGTCATTACTTTTAGGTTTCTGTCTTAGCATTATAATAGCCATAACAGGTCACGCCTGTGTTCCCGAGGGGGTAGGCAGGGCGGCAATTAGTAATTTACTACTTAAGTATTTAGTTGACTTTTGTGAGTTTTTTTTTATTGCATAGGCCGTTAAACGAGCCAGTGGGTCACCTGATGGTAAGTGATCTCCACCGCCCCTGTACGACCATAATACCAAAAGAATCATGGGTGCGTTGCCGACCTTAAAGGAAAGGGATCATTAAGGGATTGGGATGGGGAGGGGGCTTGGGCCTCTGGATATCTCACTCACCGTACGAAACGCAACAGCAAGCTGCTACTTTACGCCGGTTTTCTGTGAGACAGTAGTAATGACCCGGACGAGCCGACCCATACATGCTGTAGACAAAAGTATCTACAGCGTGGCTCTACAACTCATGAATATCATATCGATGGAGTTTAAGTGGGCGGTCAACATCTTGAGCCCAAAGCGAACCTCACCTGCAAGTCACACTGGACGAGGTACTTACGAAACTTAGTTCCCGTTGCGGGTGGTGGGCGTCAGACGGTGGGTCGCCCTACATTATACCGAATCAACCAAATCAGGTCAAATAATGATGGAGAGCCATGAGCTATGAGCTCATATAGAAGCTTACTATGCTAAGTCACTTTAAAGATCTCAGCCATAGAGTTCCCGATCTGGAAAACGAACTCCGTACATCAATATTCATGACGCACACTGGTAGTCGACACACCTACCTTTTTTATAATCAGCTAATTTGTAGAGGACGGTATGGTCTTCACTGCTTGGCTGCGATATGACTCTGTCGAGCACTGAACCTGCGCCTTGTACAGCGCCCGCCGACAATACTTTAGCAACAGCGCTACCCATCGTTAAAAATGGGGAAACTGCAAATTAACTGGTGCTTTACTGGTTGTAAGAGGAACGCTTCCGAAGCCGAAAGGGTAATAAAACATTATAACATAAACTGCCTCGGTGGCGCAGTTGTAATGCGTACGCGTTACTACTGAGGCTGACCCTGAGGTCTCGGGTTCGATCCGCGGGTCGGGTAAGTGATATTAGGTATTTCTATTACGAAATGCTTGGCATCAGTCCGGAGTCTAGAATTCTGTCCGGTATGGCGATAGGCTCGCCCCCTATCATATCATGGGACAGAGATACCCGGTTACATCGGCCCGTTTGTTTCAGAGAGACAAATGGGTTAAACTTATAAACACCCTCTTCTTTGTTCGGGGTGTTTTTATGTACTAGTCTGGTAGTAGTTTTAAATTTGACTTAATTTTAATTATTACGAGCGCACTGCTGACATGTCTGCTGTTCATAACTGGGTCAAATAGTAATATTTGGGTCACCTTAATTGAATATTTCTAGCGATCCATTCAGTAACATCAAAATACTAGTACTTATACTTTATGTATAAAAATTATCAACACCATTTCAAATTCACAACACAATGTCTCAATTACACAATAATTATTTTATTATTTATTCACTGCCTAAAATAAAGCTCTCCTATTAAAACACTTTATTTTGCAGGTAGATTTAAAATTATGTCACTTATGTTGTTTTTAGTAGTTACAAAACAAAAGGCGGTACAATGATTCTGTAAACTAGACTTGAGAATAAACAGCGATAAACAGTATGTTTGTCGTCATGGTAACGCATGTGACGTCGCGAAATAACCCCATCGCCGAATTTAGCTTAGAGCTAATAGCATAAAGCGAGTTCACATGTTTCGATTTTAGCTGTTCAACTGCTAAATCGCATGTATGCAAGTATGAACAGATTTTGCATCGAATTGATCGACAAAAATTATACAGCTTTTTATGATTCAAGTCAGCTGATCAATTAAAATAATATGTAATGGTGTTACTAAACAAAGGGATAAACAAATGAAGGATGGTGCAATCCACACTTAGTAGCAGCTTTTCTTTCTGCCTAGTGTTCTTCTTTATCATCCCACTCGCAGTGTGCTCGGCGCGGCGCAACATGTTTTACAGAAAGATTTGGCTTGAAGTTTTTCGTCCAACCGCCTGCCTGATGTCGACCCCTCTGAACTGGGGAGAAAAAATCCAGACTCGAAACAAATATTTGTGTATCGTAAACATTACGAAGTGAATCTGGCAATGAAAGTCCCGTTAAAATCGGTTCAGCCGTAGCCTGCACAAACAGACAGATTTTACTGATTTGAACAGACAAATTGAAAAAAACGTATTTGGGTTTTGGTGAAGAGGTAATAATCATAGGCACATAAGAAAAAACTTCATAACAGATCGTGGCTTGAGATCGTTGAGATTGTCAGCGCAACGTACAAAGTGATTGTCCGACTTAAAAGAGGAGATTCTATATGCGATCTGTACGTACACAGTAGGTACGTAAATATTATGTAAGTACCTACGCGATTTTCTCAAAAACCAATGAATCCATTTTAGTGGACATCCTGTTTGTGCTCCTGGTGAATAAAAACGAAATAAATATAGGTAGCTATAATATTCTGGCGCCTCTTGCACGTAGCCTATGGCCGTTAACACCGAGCGTCAGCTGTCTTTACGCCTTTTTTTTTTTTTTTTTGTCGCGGGGAAAGCGAATTATTGCTACCGCCCCGCCCCGGGGGAAGGCGGAACGGTTATGTTGGGTTCACCGGTCTTACGACCCAGCATTAAGCCGCTCGGGAGAGATGTTAAATCCGAGCGACCGCTGGGCCGAGTCCCTAACACTATATACAACCTACACCGGCATACCAACTAAAACCCCGCGGTGGCCTTCTTCGGCGCATGTGGAGCGGCCCCGGGGTATCCTTAGCTATATCTAAGGATTGCTACCGGAACCGCCCCTGCGTAGCTGTCTTTACGCCTGCCAGCAACTTATTTTTTTCTCAGATTAGTCATTTTGGAGTTTGGTCATTAATTAACTCTAGAAGCAATATTTATAGCAGATATTCATTGTTATTATTCCGTACATCCATGGTGATTATTTGCGCCAAATTAGTGCTGATCTTTCACCTGAATATGTATCGATAACTTATTTTTCTTTTATAAAATAATTTTTATTTTTAATAATAAGTATGTAGGTATGTAGTACCCTACTACGCACATAGTATGAAAAGTATTAAATCATACGCTTTTTTATGTAGTCTGTCGGTAAATTATTCGGCGAAGATGGTCATATAATTTGATTAATTGCGATCAACGTGAAGAAAGTTCTTGAGCTCATGTCGATTGCCGAATATTATGTTAGACTAGCTTTTGCTCACAGCTCCACCCGTGAATATCTTAATCCAGTCACGGTAAACTTGCGTGATTAATTTTTTCCAAATTATTTCCGTTCAGCTGCTAAGACGAATTACAAACATCCAGAAAGTGAACTTAATATACAGACTTTCATATTTATCTTCTTGTATATAAAATTCTCGTGTCACAATGTTCGTTCCCATACTCCTCCGAAACGGCTGGACCGATTTGTATGAAATTTTGTGTGCATATCGGGTAGGTCTGAGAATCGGCCAACATCTATTTTTCATCCCCCTAAATGTTAAGGGTGGTCCACCCCTAATTTGTTTTTTTTTTTATTTACTAGACAATTTTTTTTATTTTTTTATGATACAGCATTAAAAAAATATATACAACCGTAAATTTTCAACCCTCTACGATCAACCCCTATTTTTTAATAGCGACATTAGTATTTTTGTCAAGCGCGTTTCTCACCGTGGGCGCCCACTAGGCTACTTTAATCCTGGAAATAGGCATTCACGCGGGCCGAACCGCGGGCAACAGCTAGTAATATTATATATTAAGTACTACAATAGTCATCGCGTGTACGGGCCACGGCGCGATTATACACGAGCGCGGCCGTACGAGGAGGAGGGGGAAGCGAGTTTACTGCTACAGTGTTATGTAGAAGGGGAAGGTGTGAACAGTCGAGTGGAAACGCGCTGCAGCTAGCGCCACTCGCCAGCCGCCAGTTTGCGACGCGACGCATAACAAGCAGTATAAACAGAAACTTTCCGTGTGTATAATACGCGCAAAATATTTTGGCGGCGCTGAAGCTAGTCACTTCACCCAACCTCTATGCTTTCCGTCCCCTTAGTCTGTTTTATAGCTGAGGCCGGCAAACGAGAGGTAAGTGATATCCATCGCCTGTGAACATCCACAATACCTTAGACTAATTATGGACGCGTTGTCGACCTTAAAGAAAAGCTATGATTAAGGAATTGGCAAGGGGAAGGGGATTTGAGTCTCTGGTTATCTCACTCACCGTACGAAACGCAAAAGCAAGCTGCTACTTCTCGTCGGCTTTCTGTGAGACAGTGGTAATCACCCGGTCGAGCTGCTGACTGTAGACCAGAGGTTCCCAATATCATATTCCACATTAAAAATGTTGATGGTTCCGGTGGACCCCGTGCAGCTACATTTCTACCATATTCCCAAAACTCGACAAAAACGTGAAGATTAGATCTAACTATGGATCCCAGTCGAGTCTCCCGTGGACCAAAAAAAAAAAGAAAAAGAAGATAAAAGACAAATCTGTCTACAGCATGACTCTACCCCTAAAGTCTCTAAAAACAATAGCTATGATGATGATGTGTCTGACTTCGATTGTCAGAAGAGTTATTTTGCGCTTATTGCAAAGGCTTTAATACTGTAGACGCCACATAACGCGGGAGTGACGTTTAAGGCGGGGGAGCGTGAGAAATGAGAGGGGAGCTTCTGATGTGAATTACCAAATTTTAGTTTTAAGAGTAAGCATGATGGTAAGATTAGGACTGATGTTTTGTTTTGTAAGTACTAGTTTTTATTTATAATATATAAATTCGAAAGCGTCAAGTTGGCCTCATTTAAATATAAAAAATTCCACCTTTTAAGGGCGTGATATCAGAGATGACTAAAATTTCGTAATTTATGCACCGATTTGATGATTATTTAAATAAAAATAGTAAAATTGTCTCGTCTCTGCCTAGGGTTGCCAGTTCCTCAAATATAAAAGCCGGACTCCGACTCGATAATTTACTAATCAATCAGTTTTTTTACAAAAGTAATATACAAATATCAAATATAAAATAAATGTATATACTTAATAGTAAATATTTGGCCAGATACGACCGTGAAAAGCCATACATGTCCGGCTAAAGCCGGACACCTGGCAACCCTATCTCTACCACACCCGGAGTTTAACCTTAATGGAGAATGCCTTAATGGTAGGACAGATATACAGGCAGACGGGCGCGTAGGCCCTATAGTAAAGTTCGTCATTTAGGCTAATAAATATATATTTAAAAATCACGCAGGCGAAGTCGCGAGCGAAAGCTAGTAATCAGATATAGTGCAATTCGCGAGGCAGAACGCAGGAGGGAGGGAAGACACCGCCGGTGTTAGGTAACTCGCTACGACGCGCCGCGCCCCGCGCCCCGTGCCCCGCGCCCGCCGCGCTGTGGCCATGACCGTGGGGATTTTATTATTAAAGCGAACTGCAGGCTGTAGCTGCAGGTCACAATTTGCTTACGTTCGTAGTGTCTATCATTACAGTCATGCTTTACGGACCTAAAATATAAATAGCGCACAGAGAAACATGTACGCGTGTATATGCGCGTTTTCCGCATGTGAATATCATCACATGCTTCACATGGACTAATCAAAGACTTCAATACTAGACCGGCTGCGCGGTACATAGAAATGGCGCACTAAGTTACGGTCATATCACCGCAACTCAATATTACCATCTCGCTTACTCTTACTAGAATTAGGTTATTCCCTGCAGTAATTCAACTCTCCCGCTCCCCCGCCTCAGCTGTCAAACTCTCACGTTATGTGACGCAATTTTACTTCTAAGCAGTCCGTCTAGTTATAGAAGTCTTTGGGAATAATACTCCGTTCTTAGGTTGCGACTTGCGGGCTATAAATACGCGGGAAGAATTTTTCCAGTATAAAATTAATCTAAGTATTTTATAATCCAGGGGTTTGCCTATGCACCAGGAGATGATTTTTAACCGACTTCAAAAAGAGGAGGTTGTCAATTTTTTTGCTTTTATTATGTATGTACAATCGATTTCTAAAAGAATACAGTGCACCTAATGGTAACTACAGTGCAGGCCAAATAAGACGTCGACCGTGGAGAGACAGTACGGGTTTGAAAGATCGATAAAAAAGTCCTCGATGGTATATGTTCATCTCGATTTCAATAGGAGATCCTAAGGATCCACAGTAACCATTTTTATCTTTTACATATAAAAAAAAAATATGGTTTATTTACCAAGTTATTTTAAACAATACAGTAAATATTATTCCTTATCCAATTAAATACATTAGATACGTTGCGCATTTCATGTAGATCAAAAATTGCCCCTTAAAGCATATCATTAAAATGAATGTCTTAGAAGATATCAGAAATTTAAAAACGCGGGGCCAGAGCCGCTGGCGGACCGTACGTCCGCCCCGGTTGGCAGCGGTCAGCGGGCGCGGGGTGTGCTGAATAAGAAATAAAATGTAGGGGCCCCGCCAAGAAAGGATTTTTAGAAATTTACATTACAAGGGGGTAAAAGGGGGGTTGAACTTTGTATGAAACACGGGAGCGGAGCAGTAATATGCACGCGTGTGAAGCCGCGCTGGACAGCTAGTTTATAATAGTTTATAATAGTAATAGGTAGATATTATAAAGGCCAGTTACTAGGTAGCAGGGTTGCATTCAGGCTCTCGGAAAATTATTGGCTGTTTATTTAAAAGATACTACTTACTGTGGTAAAAATTATACTAAGTAAGTAAGTACGTCTTTTTCCCCGATAAATAAAACCAGTAGTCAAAGTGTAATCAATGTAATTATTCATATACTCATATTTGAATGTATAACAACTACTATGTCAGCTAATTCTTTAATGGGAACATTCATAGTCTTTAGCTATGATGGACGACGCGTCGATATCGTCATAGCCACAGATCGTTATAGCCAAATTCACTTTGCTGAAGGCTCTTTCGTAGTCGACATTTGCGTGTGGTTTACCACACGACTGCTTTGTCTTAAAAAAACAGTCTAGAGATAATATTATAAGTACTACTTTCGCGTAGTGCCCTGGCATTAGGATACTAGGTATATACTACATGTAAGTAATTAATTTAAATATGGTACAAATAGTATAATTATACTACGAAATCCAACCCTGCTAGGTAGTTCACGCAAGCGAGTGGGCTGCGGGGGGGTTTGCGGGGCGAGAACACGGTTTCTCTACCCATGCAGCCCCGTGCAGAGCTGCGAGTTCTGTCAGCCCCCCGGCCCCCGCGCGTCCCCGTCAGTTACCGCGGCCGCGGCCCCCGCAGGCCGCACGTCGCACAACCCCGCTCCCCGCACCGCGGCCCGAAGCTGACAACAGTCGACCGAGTCTATCGAACACAGAACACTCCCCGCGCTCGTCTCATGCGTCGATGTTATAACATTTTCAATTTTTGTCACACACTTATCCAGAACTTTTACAACAAAACCAAAAGTGAATTGTGTCAAGTGATTTATGACGTAACCTAAACACCAATCGTGGGATTCAAATAACGAACACGGTAATTTTTATTTTTCTTGTTATAAATCGAATTCTAGACGAGTTTTTTTTACTTCACAAGTTTAAGTGTTTGTAAGTGTTTATTTAACTCTATAAAGTTACTCTGCTGACTCTGAGTTACATTGTAACATTCTCTTTGATTGTAACAAACAAATTCTTTGAACGCAAAACCAATGTTTTGGTGGGTTTAATAGTAGCTACCATTGTATTTTAACTCGATCCGTTTTCACATGTCGTCGCTTGTATTTTTTTTAACATACTGGTTTAGGATGACTTTTGCTTATAAGTTCATGTATTGTATATAAACTTAGTTTTAACATATATCGTGTGGAAGTCATTCGTATTTATATTTTATAAACGTTAAAAATCACATTGTGCTATAGGCCACTATAGCGACAAAATAATGAGTTTGGAACGTGTGGTTATTTGTTTCCTAATGTCAGCTGTCTGTTGTCAAATTTAGTGTGGGGCGCACAGATAATATAGAGAAATGTCGATATAAATATAATTTTCCAAAAATATTTTTAATAAAATATAAAATGTTATTAAGCCGTATATGAAATACATTGATAACTGGAAACTAATGGCAACAAGATATTTTAAATATGTATATATTTTAAAATTTATTTATTATGGACAATCACAATTTAGGCTAGATAAGAAAAAGATAAATAATACGTAGCTATTTATTAAATTTTTTGTATTTTTAATAATAAAACAGTTTAATAATGTAATACTATACATGCATCGATTTTTATTTGTCTGCGCGACTTGATGTCACTCGATATATATATATATATATATATGCAACCATGTTAGCGTCTATATACATATAGAAATAACCAGATAAAACTAGTTTTTCACAATATAACGAGTCGACAGAATCATCTCGTGTTACATATGCTATGCCCCCAGGTCGGCCAATCACGATAATTTGTTTGAGTGTTCGTTTTTTAAAATCTCACAGGAGTTCGAAATTAGAACTGGGCCCGGTACGGTGGTAGCCCGGGCTTCTACCATAATATGGGACGGAAATAATATACCTACCCCTTCAGGGGGATTCGTGAGCTTTTGTTACGTTACAATTTTTCTTTTTCAGATATATACAAGAATAAATAATGGGGAGAAAACGTAAACGTCAATTACAAAACAAGTCAGCGACTGCTGCGGTGAAGGCGAAGCAACAGCAATCAATTGAGTTATCTAGTGATGGATCTTGTGATGACATACCTATATATTATATTAAAGTACCTCCAAAACCACCCTTGAAAGAATTTAGTGACGATATTCAGCGAAATTCAGGTATTTGATAAATAGTGCTCTTATATTTTAATCTATAGTGTGTATTTGGGGTAACACCGACGTAGGTGAAATTAGCTAAGGCCCCGATCTAGCAGTCATTCAGAATGTGTACTAGATCAGAAGGCTGGTGAGTTCGGCATAGCCATTCCTCTACCCCAGGGGTTTGGAAGGTATTCGTAGGTTGAATTTTCCCCGCGGTAGGTATATAGATTTTCCTGAATCCCGATGTATGTTGAACGAGACATCAAATATTAACTCCCCTTTTACGCAAGGTGACAATCCATACTGATACACCATATTGTGATATTCATTAAGATAGTACCAGGTGGGTAAGTCTCTCGTACACGAGAGTCCGTCTAGGTAAACTACCGTGTTGTCTGTTTCTGCATTATGCAATAGTGTCTAAGAACTACTATGTTCCGGTTTGAAGGACAGCGAAGCCAGTGAAATTACTGGGCTTTATTGGAGTGTTCAGCGCAGTGCAGTGTCATGCAATACTTTATTTTATTCAGTACTGGGTGGTTGTGTTACTATTTAGGTGTGACGCTTACCATTAAGCGACCAACCAGCTCGTTAACAATTCAAAATTATATTACCAGTCTACTCACAGATACCTTTTGTTACAGCTACATCACACGACTCCTTTAGTAATGATCGTTCTGGACTACACCGCGAACAGACTGCAAAAACAAATCTTGTGGTATACACTAAGAGACTTGATGACATGGATGTAGTCTCAAGCCAAACCCGTGTTGATGACCCGTTTAAATTTTTTGTGAAAATCCTTGCTGAAAGCAAGCCTAAGGTCACAGCTGATTCTTTTAAACGTCGAGCGGCGTATGATAAAAAAAATACCAATCCTATGTCGTTCCTCACACTAAAATATAAAATTGATCGAGTTAATATGTCTATTCAACGTAAAATAGCATGGATTACAGGAAGACAAAACACAGAATTGCGGAAATTGGACACAGAGTTGAGACGCCCACTATCAGGAAGTGAATTCATCAATGGATTTACAAAAATAATTACTGACTTAGCGAATGCTAACAAACCCAAGTCAATCAGCTATAAAGAAAAAGATAAGAAAACAGTTGAAGATATTGTGAAAATAACGAAATTATATATGCAGGGTGTCAGTTACCGCGACAATTATTTCATCTTCAAGAATACAAAGACAAATGAATCTGAAGTTTATTATGTCAATGAGAAAGGTGTGGTTACTAAATATTATCAAACTGAGGGCAATATGCACGATTCTATAACACGTACGTTAGAAACTGTAGAGATACCGTATTGTTGTTGGCACCAACGTAACGTATTCGTAAATCTGATGACACCGTTCTTCTCAGTACCAACTGTAAAGTATTTAGATAAACCTCATAGCTGTGCAGAGCAGTGTACATGTTGTTGTAAAAATAACATAGGGATTCCTAACAAACCAAAAAAAACTGAAGATGCAGCAATCGAGATATTGGATAAAAGCCTTGAAGAAGTGAAGAGTCCATACATTGCAGAAATCAAAGCGGAAAGTATTGTTACTCCAGTAGCACCAAAAATATTAATAAAGAATATGCTAAATAACTTACCAGTATCGAATTTAATCAAAAAAGCTTTCGCATATACTCACCAGGAAAAACAGGAACTTAAAACCCAGGGAGTAAAAGGTTTCAATAACTTTAAAGATATCGAAATATTATTTAATTATGAAGTTGGAAATGACTACTACAGACTAGGTCATGAAGGTGAAATCAAGGATTATCTAAGAAATGTATCTCAAAATTTTATAGACGAGAAAGTACTTAGTAGTGGGCAAATAATAAACGAAAAAATATGTTGTTGGGTTATGCGCGATAAAGTGACTAATTCACTCAGGATAAAGAACATGCCGCTCGACACTTGGAAATATATAATGACCCGCCGTAAACCTATGGATAAGTGGAAACTTTGCTGTAAGCCAATTAAACCAGATAAGTTTAATGCTAATTTAAAAGAACCAATGTTACCTGATATTCCAAACTGTACAAGTGAGGTTTGTAATAAAATTCCTCCGCTTAAATTTATTTTCGCAGATCAGAAGCCTGTTGTACCATATGATTTAGTGCAAACAAGAGGTAATTCATCGCCTGATATCCAGACATCACAAATAAAAATGACAACACCGCCATGTCCTGAGAATCCACCGATACGAAATAAAGAAGTTATAGATGTTGACGAAATAGACCAGAACGAAGCAGAGAGGCGAAGAATTATTTGCAGTAACACAAAGTTATTGCTCGAAAAGCAGTTGAATATATTACATAATGTTTCTGTTAATATTACTCCCAAGGGGAAAATCACAGCGACACTCAACATTCCAGTCACCAAATTGACCCGGGAAGAGCTTAAAGTTTTAAGTACAATACTCAATGAAGCGCAGAAGGACGTCAACTTTCAAGAAAAGCAAGTCTCTCGCGGTAAATTATTAAATAATAATCTTGCAACAAATGTAGCCGTAGGGTCTAAAACCCATCAGAGATACCATTTGTACGCTGCGTTCTCAAGCTGGTCTCATACACACAACGATGTTTACCTGAAATCTCTTAAATCTCTGTTGAGGATTATAGACAACAAGAAGTTAGTCAAACCCCATTTTAAAACGAAAAAAGCAGCATCGGCTTCGTTAGAAATTCCACCACGACTAAGCAGGAAGCGAAGAAACAACGCCTCACAGCCATCTAGTAAAGAATTGCCCCCCAAAAGAAGCTCTTACCGTAAGAAAGAACCAGTAGAGAGAGCAGTGCAAGTTCAATCACATGAAATTTACATAGAACCAGAAATAGAGTCTTTACAATTGTTGGAAGAAACTGAAAAACCCGGGTCGTCCAATTACGTAGGGATTCCATCGCACTGTGCTATACAAAACCCTTTTAATCCTCCAGAGCTAATTCCGCTTGCTTCAAGCAAAGTCAGTTTGGATCAGAGTGAAAACCTCATTACTGATGAAGCATGTACAACCCTAGTGGACGGTGAGGAAGCAAGTATAACGTTAGTGGATGTTGATGATTGTATTCTTGGTGCATGATATTAATTTCCGTATGATTGATTGTTTGTACCTACTAGCTTTTGCTCGCAACACTGCCATGTCTTACAAAGTAAGTCTAAGTAAGTCAAAGTCTTACTGAAAACAATACAATGGACACTTAACCGTTTTTTTAAATTGATAGTGCAGATTGGATCCACCGATCAACGATAAAAAGAAACCTTATTTTAATTTAATTTTACCTTCAATAATCAGACACCAATATATGGCAAGACGAGTAGTTATCTCGTCTCATGCCCCAAAATGCAATGATAAATGCAAAATTTTCGTATCCTCGTGACGGTAAAATTTCCCGATCTTTGTGAATTAAATTTCCCGTATTAACTGTCAGTAAAATTGCCGGTTTTCTCAGTAAAATTTATTGTATTTTTAGAATATTCCGTATATAACATTTCTCGTAGTTAGGTACTTTCTGTCAGTTTTGTGTATTATTTAAATATTTTAGGTATTATACATACAATATACATATATACCTATTGTATTATTACCAGCCCCGTACGACTGAAATGTGGTCTACATCAGGCAACCAAAGGAATATAAGCTACCTATTTGATAATAAACAATATTAGGTACCCATTATTAGTGTACAGTAATCTTTTAAGTGTATTACTTAGATAAATCGTTATTATGTACATTTGTTAAGTATTTTTATTACACGATGGTATAATTTGTATTAAAAGTGGCTATTTAATTATCATTTGTTTTCTTGGCTAACATAGCAACGTACAAATAATAATACTTAATACTTTTTTATTTTTTCTACATTTTAATTTGTAAGTAATCACACATGTAATTTTCTTTCATTTACTCTCAGGGTCTCTTTATTTATACTAGTGGTCGACGCTAGACCTATTTTTAGAAATTTATTCTTCAACGTCAGCTGCGAAATTTGATTCTGCGATCCGTGCGTGTGTGTGTGTGTATATGTTGCATAGTAGCACCTAAACGAATGAACCGATTTGAGTGCGATATTTATATTTTATTTTAAAGCTGGTAATACGAGATGGTTCTTAGCTATGATGGAAGATTTGTTTAGCTGTTTAGTTATTAACAGCAAGCATCCTTAGAATGCAAAAAATCATAAACGAAAGTTCTATCGCATTGTCTTAACTTTATATCGAAAAAGTCATGTGATTTATCTTTCTCTGGACCAATCACAATCAAACGTCCGTCCGTCTCGCTCAGTGGGCGAGTAGCCGGCTACGAAGCGAGAGACCGTGGGTTCGATTCCCACACCGAGACAAATGTTTGTGTGATACACAAATATTTCGTATCGAGTCTGTGTGGTGGGGCGCAAGGTTCGAGAAGATAGTGTTGGCGAATTCAGCTCTCACAAAAATCCCTACAGGATACGAGGAGCCGGCTGACATAGAGAGGCACGTGAATAACCTGACTAACAACGCTCTCGACGAAAGCTACCAATCGTAACGGTGGGGACCTGAACTCGAAAAACTGCGGCGCAGACTACGCCGATTGTTTTACAGAGCGAAGAATACAAGGAAGGAAACAGACAGGGATGCCTATAAGCTAATCCAATCCCAGTATAAGAAACGCATACGAGAAAGGAAACGCGTATACGCGTAGAAACCTAGTATTCCTGAAAAAACCAGATAATAGCTACACCACAACCAATGCTGAAATGTGTGAGCTGTTACTGAATACATACTTCCCAGGGTGTTCCGTCACAGAAAGTACCACATGGGAAGAGGCCGACCAGCAATACTTTGATAAGCCAACTGTTGAAGCTACCAACACTGCTCGTAGAACAGTTACACTAGAGTAAGTCCTATGGGCAATCAACAGCTTCTCCATACACCAAGCGGCTAGCTTGGATAGCATCTTTCCTGGGCTGCTCCAGTGGTGCAGGAGTACGATTGCTCCGCATCTAGTTGGGGTTTACCAGGCATGCCTGGAGTACTGCTATGTTTCTGTAAAATGGAGAGAAGTTAAGGTGGTATTTATACCGAAACCAGGTAAGAGCGATTATACGCAACCCAAATCATTTAGGCCGATAAGCCTCATCGCCTTCCTCCTTAGGACCCTGAAAAGTTTCTGCGATCGGGATCTCAGAGACGGGGCTTTGACGTATCATCCTCGACACCACCAACAACATGCCTACTGTTTGGGAAAATCAACGGAATCAGCGTTTCACAGTGTTATCTCCTCAATCGAAAGTGCACTATCAACACAATCATCAGCGCTTGTAGCCTTCAGCGACGTCGAGGTGGCTTTTGATAAGACGCAGTTTAACAGCATAATCCCATACACTGCTCAGCCACGGCGCCGATCGAAACACATCTGGTTGGATTGACAGCATGTTGACGAAAAGGGCAATGCAAGTAACAGTAAATGGCACCACACGTGCTATCGTATCGAGAGGCTGCCCACAGGAAGGAGTAATCTCAACACTCCTGTGGAACCTCGGAGTAGATGACCTAATTAGGTCACTCAAGGAGGCGGGCTTTTACACTGTTGGCTATGCAGACGATGTAGCAATCCTCGTAAGCGGAAAATTCTAGACGGGCAATTGCAAGGGGTACTCAAAATCGTCAAACAATGGTGTTCTGAACAGGGACTGTCAGTAAACCCATCACAAACTGAACTAGAACTGATCTATTATTCACGAAGAAGCGGATTATAAACAACCTCCACTTATCCAAACTCCAAGGAACAAGCGTTATTCCGGATGACAAACTAGGCTATGGAACAAATACCTAGACACCAAACTGGAGAAGGCCTGTAAGATATTCTGGCAGTCATCGAAATAAGATAAACTGGCAGTGCAAAATACTTCTTGGCAGAAACTGGGGCTCACACCCCAAAATTGCTATGCGGCTATACAATGCGCTAATACGCCCAATCATCACCTACGGTGGTGGCCCAGAACCAATCTCACCACAGCCAAAAATAAACTGCAGCATTTCCAAATGTTAGCTTGTATAGCTATAACGGACTGCATGAAAAGCACACCCATAACGGCACTGGAGGTATTGCTAGGGCTACCGCCCCTAGATCTTTTCATTTAACAGGAGGCGGCCTCAGCGGCCATCAGACTAAGGTCACTCAACCTCTGGGGTGCAACAAACGGGGCTTATACTGAAATCCTTGAGAAGGCTATCTTTGATAGCCACCCCCAATGACAAAGTACCCAAACAACACATCTTCAACAAGACCTAAACCGTCCAGCTTGTTGAAGAACAATACGACTGGTCTGGAGTCCACGAACTGCGCATACACATCAATGGTTCAAAAATCAGAACAGGAGGTGGCAGGAGTGTAGGTATACACCCGAAATAAATATTAATATGTCAATAGGATTAGGTGAACATATTACATAGTTCTATTTTCCAATGTGAATGCATCGCCATCACTCAGGCTGCCAAAGCAGTAGCTAGACAGAGTATCGAAGATCATAAGCTTCGCAATGTGTCCGACAGCGCTGAACTACAAGCCATTGACAGTAAAACCATCCAGTCCGGGCTCATACTAGAGTGCCACCTAGCACTGGAAGTAATAGCCTTAAGTAATAGGGCATGAAAAACCTAGTCACTTTACAGTGGATAAAGGGGCACAGTGCTTACCATCAGGCGAGGGAACTGCTTGTTTCGTCACACAATCTTTATTAGATTGAGTGAATAAATAAGAAATAAAAACTTCGAAGTTTCACTATAGGTACCTAACTCTTTTTCTACTACTACCTAACCTTTTACTTGCGGCATCCTGTAATATAGATAATGCAGCTCATAGATACAATTAAATTAACAACAAAAAGAAACAGAAAGATTTTCTATTATACTTCATAGTAAGTATCTAAATAATTTTATCTTTAAATTACATATTTACGTTTATAGTCCTCTAAATTACCCAGTTACCACCTTTTCAATTCACAGTAGGTACTTATCTGAACAAAACATTTATAGAAAAATAAATCCAGAAGTAAGACACCTGTATTAGCAACGATGGAGCCTAAAATAGCTAAGAGAAGTTTCTTCAGGTTCTTCAATTTCTGAAATATTAAAACAGTGATTCGCCGACGAAAGATAGCACGAATGTGGTCAAAATTGGTGTTCGAACTTCGAGTACACGAAATACAAGGGTGTTCGGATTATGGCACAGATTAACTATTAATAGCTAGATTAAGGTATGGTTCACAGATTAACTATTAGTTACTACGTAAGTATGGTTCTATAAATCTATAGGTACTACTAACTACATCTATAATTTGGATACACGTTACGTTCGCGTTGACTTACCTATTTTTGACATCGAATCAAATCAAATCAAAATAGTTTATTTGTAAGCTTATGTGGTAAATAAAAGATCTTGTATTATTTTATTTTTATTATTAGAAAAACCGGGTCACATCACTAATTGACACTAACAGCCCAATGATGCCAAATTATGGGGATTCTTCCCAAATTTGGGGGGATTTAAGAGGTCGGGTTGGGGGTATAACGTCGTTAGGGGGAATTCGGTGAGGAAAAAATTGTGTGGGGAGGGAATTGGGGGTTTTAGTTCCCCTACACTAAACTTTGTTACACATTAAGGCAGATCTACTCGCCTCATCACATAAACAAATGGACCGATTTGGATGCGGTTTTTTTTAATGTTTGTAAGGTAATTTAGTCGTGAGTGTTCTTAGCCTAGATTTACTTGATTCATATGTGTTGGTGTATCTTTACTTCAATTTTATTCACAATATTATTATTTTTATAATACCTTGTAGTATTTTTTACCCTTTTGAGGTCAATGTTTTACCAGTTATGAATAGTATAGGGGGTGTAAATAGTGTAGAGGTTCGGCAGCGCGTCCATTATTGTGGATGTTATTAATTATTGGTAGAGATTACTTACCATCAGATGACTCACCGGCTCGTTTGACGGAGATGTATGAATGTGGAAGAGTTAGTCAGGATTGTAACTTGTGGCGCTCAATAGTTTCTACCTAGCTTCAAGGGATATATGCGTGAATGAGTATGTAAATTTTAAAGATGTAGATAAAAATATAGATGCTTTTGTGTAGTGTTTAGATTATAATCTAAACGTTTGAAACCCATTGACCTCTCTACTTCATCATTAGACACATCACCATATTGCTGTTAATAGCCACTTTTTTACTGCAGTAATCAAGAAAGCTTGCGATTCACTTGCAGAGCCCCTCAAAGATCCCATACGATGGACTGTTCAATATAAGGGCTGGCATAGGCCAGACCCTACCGAAGGTCTTTGTGATGTCAAGTTCTCTAGCCTCGCTCTTACTTTTCACAGTTCCAGTTCATCTGTGAGGCTGACCACCCGTGATACAAACCATATTGGATCGCTAATCAGCTGGTAATCCACAAGGTACTACAAGAGTGCTTGGAGTTTCGCAATGAATATCTAACTCTAGCAGAAGACTCGGTGTAAATGAGTTTTTTCGGTCCGGTGTTAAAACAGCCCCGAGCTACAGATTGTATCGTGTTTTTCTTTTATTGGTTGAGGTACTTAAATTTTTAATTATACAAATTCAAAAATTATTCTATATAAAAATTAGTCCACATTTGGGTTTTTTTTCTTGAAACACCTGAATTTTGGGGGGAATCTACTTAAGACTGGTGGGAATGACAGACAGCCATCTGGCAACACTGTAATAGCCATCATATTTGATCATAATATTATGTATCACACTGACCAATAATAAATCCTGTTTGTGTAGTAAATTGCCTCGTATATTTGAATAGAAAATTAAGAATTCAAGTGGAAGTAATGTTTGCGAGATGAACAAATAAATATATAATGGTAAATGGAACGTTTCTTACTTAGTCCAAAATAATTACAAAGTTAACCTGGACTCTTTGAAATTTGAAAAAGTAAGTGCTTGTTTACTCTTCTGCTCAAATTGGTTGGCTACTTTTCAACAGTTTTGATGGTTTGTATATTTACATTACATTTTGTATAATTGACTGCCTCGGTGGCGTAGTTGTATTGCGTACGCGTTACGACTGAGGCTGACGCTGAGGTCTCGGGTTCGATCCTCGGGTCGGGTAAAAGTTTGGTTTTTCTATTACGAAATGCTCAGTATCAGCCCGGAGTCTGGAATTGTACCCGGTATGACGATAGGTTCGCCCCCTATCACATCATGGGACGGAGATACGCTCGGCGAAATGTGGGGGGACTGGTTACACCTCGGTCTACCCCTTCGGGGATTACAGGCGTGAAGTGCGTATGTATTTTGTATAATTTCAGAGATCCTGCCATATAAAATAAAATGGCTTTACTGACAGCCCTAGTTTCAAATGATCTATTTTATTTTATCTTTAATAAATCTTCAATACAAATTCAAAGATTTCTAACAATTTATTGCTACACTACATTTTCTTGTACTTTTTTCCTTTTTTCTGTTTTAGATTGCATTCACACAATGTCTAGGCCGAACAAGATAAACGAGAAATCCTACAAAAGACATGGATTTGCAGGTCAATCACAATCACAAAAGCATATTCAGGCAGCTTTGAAATGCCATTATGGAGAAACTACGTAAGTAAATTCGTTGAAAACCAGATATGCAAGGCAAATTCAAAATTGATATACATGGCAAATTCAATTTCAAAATTTCCCACTGTAGGTATACAACGTGTTACAGAAAGGTGTGGTCATATTTTAGGGTCATTACATACACCTTACAATTAGTACTTATGTACCGGATCTTTCAAAACCAAGACATTCAGAAATTACACGTTAATTTTAATCACTCGTTTATTAAGATCGATAAGATTGATGACATCACTATTAATTATTACGAACGACACTCACTTTTTAATAAACTTAATTAAGATTTACGCAATTCTACGTACGTAACTTGTAATTTAAACACAAATCAGTACCTAAAAGAGTGTTTGCTGAAGACGATAAAGGTACCATCCTCTAGAAGCATTTTAAAGACTTCATTCGTCGTCCATCTATGAATTTGGCTTAATACAGTCGACGATCCTCTTAAAAGCTGTTATCAGTTGCACCAACACAAAATACCAATACATAATACTTGTTTTTAGTCATAACAACATATTTTTGAACTCGTAATCATACTTCATAAAATCAGAAATAGCCGAACTGACTGCGTCAAATAAATATTGACATTTGACAACTGTTTAATGTTTTTTAATTATAAAATAATTAAATGAAAGGAGGTCTGAAGTATCACTGTTTATCATTTAGTGTTGTCCAAAGTTGAAAGTCGATATCGATATGTTACTCATTCGATAAAAAAGAAAAATCTATAATTATGTCCTAACAATGCAATCGGATTTGGTACTATGGAGTATAAAATACTTTTACCCTACACTATACATTGCTTAAATTTGCCCGCCCCTTTCTATAACACGTTGTATATCTATAAAATGTTTTTTTTTTTTTTTTGGATGTATGCTTGCTGATAGCCTGACGTGAGTCGGCTTTAGTCAGCGACACCGGACTTTCGGGCGAATGCTTTAGGCACTCCAGCCCTATTATAAAATGTGAAAGAAAATGTTTCCATTGAATTCCTAATTTGGCGCCATTTTTTCTGAAAGGAAATGTTTCCATTGAATTCCTAATTTGGCGCCATTTTTTTATTCTATCTATTTTCAAGTTAATTTATTTTTATTTTAGTTAGTTGAGTTATTTTTATTTTAAGTACTTCATATTGCAAGCGAGAGGCTGTATGGCTCAAGAAACGCGAAACATCAGAAACGCAGTGCCCTGAACAAGGACTAACTACTAGGTAATAGTAGATTCCAGAATCAGCTTATATATCAAGGATGTCCATATTTTTATTTATATTCATTTATCATTTCAGAACACACACAACTAAGGATACGCCTAAAGTTAAAACATGTGCACAACCAAAACCAATACAGGAACCGACAGGTAATACAAAAAAAACAGAAATTTTGTGAGAAATAATAATTATAAATTCAGAAACATTATCCATTGTATTTTTCGGTGAAATAATAACGATTTATGTTTTTAAATCAATAATGAAAATCGTAAAATTGTAATATTTTTAATCTATTCCACACATCAATCACAGCACATTCCGTCATACACACATAACCAAATGCGATACTGTGCCGTAACACAACTTATAGTTTTTATGTTTATTTGCAATTTTTGACACAACTGCTATAATATTGAGTTTTAAGGGATGGGTAACGATCTTCCAAGTAGACGTTTGCAGATTGTTTAAACCATTGTCATGGATCCAGGATTTACCAAAGCAGACAATCCAAATCTCCCGAGAGTGGATTTGATAATGGTTGGGAATTCTTTGCCACTAAATGAGATTCTTGTGTTGCTAAGTTTCGAAACTTGAAAACAACTGTGTAAGTAGTATAACTATTTGCCAAAGATTTTAATGTATACTACTAGACAAGCTGAATGCTTTTTTGAATGGCCAACTTTACTTTTTTGACATGTACTCACAGCACAATCTAGTAATTAAATAAGAATCAATTCTCACTTTTTTTCCGAAAACTATTAATTCGTGGTTGGAACTCAGCTGCAACGCAAATTTCCATAGTTAGATCTAAACTTCACCTTTTTTGTCGAGTTTTGGGAATATGGTAGAAATGTAGCTGCAGGGGGTCCACCGGAACCAGCAAAATTTTGAAAGTGGTCTATGAGAAATATGTCTGGGAATTTCTTGTGTAGATAGACCATAAAATTCAGGGTCTGGGTAGATACTACCGCATACCGTCATGTCTGTTTCTGCATTATGCAGTAGTGTCTAAGAACTACTATGTTCCGGTTTGAAGGACAGCAAAGCCAGTGAAATTACTGGGTTTTATTGGAGTGTTCAGCGCAGTGCAGTAACATGCAATGCTTTATTTTATTCAGTATTGGGTGGTTGTGGCACTATTTAGATGTGACGCTTACCATTTAGCGACCAACCAGCTCGTTAACAAATCAAAATTATATTACTAGTCTACTAACAGATACCTTTTGTTACAGCTACATCACACGACTCCTTTAGTAATGATCGTTCTGGACTACACCGCGATCAGACTGCAAAGACAAATCTTGTGGTATACACTAAGAGACTTGATGACATGGATGTAGTCTCAAGCCAAAACAGTGTTGATGACCCGTTTAAATTTTTTGTAAAAATTCTTGCCGAAAGCAAACCTACGTTCGCAGCCGATTCTTTTAAACGCCGAGCGGTGTATGATAAAAAAATTACCAATCCTATGTCGTTCCCCACACTAAAATATAAAATTGATCAAGTTAATAAGTCTATTCAACGTAAAGTATCATGCATTACAGAAAGACAAAACACAGAATTGCGGAAATTGGAAACAGAATTGAGATGTCCACCGTCGGGAAGTGAATTCATCAATGGATTTACAAAAATAATTTCTGACCTAGCAGATGCTAACAAATCCAAGTCAATCAACAATAAAGAAAAAGATAAGAAAACAGTTGAAGATATTGTTAAAATAACTAAATTATATATGCAGGGCGTCAGTTACCGCGACAATTATTTCATCTTCAAGAATACAAAGAGAAATGAATCTGAAGTTTATTATGTCAATGAGAAAGGTGTGGTTACTAAATATTATCAAACTGAGGGCAATATGCACGATTCTATAACACGTACGTTAGAAACTGTAGAGATACCGTATTGTTGTTGGCACCAACGTAACGTATTCGTAAATCTGATGACACCGTTCTTCTCTGCACCAACTGTAAAGTATTTAGATAAACCTCATAGCTGTGCAGGGCAGTGTACATGTTGTTGTAAAAATAACATAGGGATTCCTAACAAACCAAAAAAATCTAAAGATTCAGCAATCGAGATATTGGATAAAAGCCTTGAAGAAGCGAAGAGCCCATACATTGCAGAAATCAAAGCGGAAAGTATTGTTACTCCAGTAGCACCAAAAATATTAATAAAGAATATGCTAAATAACTTACCAGTATCGAATTTAATCAAAAAAGCTTTCGCATACACTCCCCAGGAGAAACAGAAACTTAAAACCCAGGGAGTAAAAGGTTTTAATAACTTTAAAGATATCCAAATATTATTTAATTATGAAATTGGAAATGACTACTACAGACTAGGTGTTGAAGGTGAAATCGAGGATTATCTAAGAAATGTATCTCAAAAATTTATAGACGAGAAAGTACTTAGTGGTGGGCAAATAATAAACGAAAAAATATGTTGTTGGGTTATGCGCGATAAAGTGACTAATTCATTCAGGAAAAAGAACATGCCGCTCGACGTTTGGAAATATATAATGACCCGCCGTAAACCTATGGATAAGTGGAAACTTTGCTGTAAGCCAATTAAACCAGATAAGTTTAACGCTAATTTAAAAGAACCAATGTTACCTGATATTCCAAACTGTACAAGTGAGGTTTGCAATAAAATTCCTCCGCTTAAATTTATTTTCGCAAATCAGAAGCCTGTACCATACGATTTTGTTCAAACAAGAGGTAATTCACCGACTGATATCCAGACATCACAAATAAAAATGACAACACCGCCATGTCCTGAGAATCCACCGATTCGAAATAAAGAAATTATAGATGTTGATGAAATCGACCAGAACGAAGCAGAGAGACGAAGAGCTATTTGCAGTAACACAAAATTATTGCTCGAAAACCAGTTGAATGTATTACATAATATTTCTATTAATATTACTCCCGAGGGGAAAATCACCGCGAAACTCGACATTCCAGTCACCAAATTGCCACAGGACGAGCTTAAAATTTTAAATATAATACTCAATGAAGCGCAGAAGGACGTCAACTTTCCAAAAAAGCAAGTCTCTCGCGGTAAAGTATTAAATAATAATTTTGCACCAAATGTAGCTGTAGTATCTAAAACCCATCAGAGATGTAACTTGTACGCTGCGTTCTCAAGCTGGTCTCATACACACAACGATGTTAACCTGAAATCTCTTAGGCCTCTGTTGAGGATTATAGACAACAAAAAGTTTGTCAGACCCCATGATAAAACGAAAAAACCAGCATCGACTTCGTTAGAAATTCCACCACGACTAAGCAGGAAGCGAAGAAACAACGCCACACAGTCATCTAGTAAAGAATTGCTCCCCAAAAGGAGATCTTGCCGTAGGAAAGTACCAGTAGAGAGAGCAGTGCAAGTTGAATCACATGAAATTTACATAAAACCTGAAATATAGTCTTTACAATTATTAGAAGAAACTTAAAAATTCGGGTCGTCCAATTACGCAGGGATTCCATCGCACTGTGCTATATAAAACCCTTTGAATCCTCCTATGTAAAATTTCCCGTATTTGTCAGTAGAATATTCCGTATATAACATTTCCGTAGATATTTTCTGTCAGTAAAATGATTTATCTTTATATATATAAAATTCTCATGTCACAATGTTCGTTCTCATACTCCTCCGAAACGGCTGGACCGATTTGTATGAAATTTTGTGTGCATATCGACCATCGGGTAGGTCTGAGAATCAGCCAACATCTATTTTTCATCCCCCTAAATCTTAAGGGTGGTCCACCGCAAAAAAAATATTTTTATTTTTTAGACAAAAAAAATGTTTTTATTTTTTAGACAAAAAAAAATGTTTTTATTTTTTTATGATACAGCATTAAAAAATACATACAACCCTAAATTTTCAACTCTACGATCAACCCCTATTTTTTTTATAGCGACATTAGTATTTTTGTCATGCGCGTTTCTCACCGGGACTCGCTTGATGCGCCCACTAGGCTACTTTAATCCTGGAAATAGGCATTCACGCGGGCGGAGCCGCGGGCAACAGCTATTATATAAATATTGTAGGTATTATAGAATTGTCTTATTACTTTATGGTAGGTATTATAATATATACCTATTGTATTATTACCAGCTCCGGACGATTGAAATGTGGTCTACATCGGGCAACCAAAGGAATATAAGCTACCTATTTGATAGTAAACAATATTAGGTACCTACTATTAGTGTACAGTAATCATATAAGTGTATTAATTAGATAAATCGTTATTATGTACATTCGTTATAAATAAGCTACCTATTTGATAGTAGTAGTTTTTATAGATTCAGTATCTATCGTTGGTCGACAGTATTCATGGATTGCGCTATACTTACCATCAGGTGTAGCGTAGTCACTTTGCCGAGCCAGGATAAAAAAAAAAAACAACATTAGGTACCTACTATTAGTGTACAGTAATCATATAAGTGTATTAATTAGATAGATCGTTATAATGTAAATTCGTTATAAATAAGCTACCTATTTGATAGTGAACAATATTAGGTACCTACTATTAGTGTACAGTAATCATATAAGTGTATTAGATAAATCGTTATTATGTACATTCGTTACTTATTTTTATTACACAATGGAATAATTTGTATTAAAAGTGGCTATTTAATTCTCATTTGTTTTCTTGGCTTACAAAGCAATGTACAAACGTCAGTACTTACATTTTTAACACGATTTTATTAGCTTCATACGTATGTATGTATGCAACGGAAACTTTGAACATGATTTTGACCCCCCTTCAAAACGTCGGATTAACTCAAAATTTGGCATACTTATCGAGGACAGATGACAATTCAAATCATTAAATTAATTTAATTTATTAAAATTAAATTTTAGTTTAATCAATGAAATTTAATTTAATCAATAAAATTTTAATTTAATCAATTATTTAATTTAATCAATTATTTAATTTAATCAATTATTTAATTTAATCAATTATTTAATTTAATCAATTATTTAATTTAATCAATTAAATTTTAATTTAATCAATTATTTAATTTAATCAATTATTTAATTTAATCAATTAAATTTTAATTTAATCAATTATTTAATTTAATAAATTAAATTTTAATTTAATCAATTATTTAATTCAATAAATTAAATTTTAATTTAATCAATTATTTATTTTAATAAATTAAATTTTAATTTAATCAATTATTTAAAAATTTTAATTTAATCAATTACTGCACTCATTACGTGAACGTTCACATTATGTTTTCGGGCGATATAGTATGAGACTGCTGCATGGGGAGGTGGGAATACATTAGTTTGGGTGGTGGTGTATGTGTATATGTGTGTGTAACAACCACAACCACCACTATTGAAAATCATTGAAAATAAATAAAAGATTAAAAAATCTAAAAAACACGCTATAATAGAAAATCCATCAAACAAATGAAAAATAAATAATAGTTAAAAGTACTAAAAACACGCTTTTATAGGCAATCCGCTTGGACGCTTTTTTTACAATAAAATATTATAAACTATTATTTATTATTATACATTTTAATTTGTAAGTAATCACTCTATTGTAATTTTCTTTCATTTTCTGTCTGGTCTCTTTATTCATACTAGTGATCGCTTAGTGGTCGACACTAGACCTATTTTTTTAATTTTATTCTATAACGTCAGATGCGAAATTTGATTCGGACATTGTCATTAAGAGCGTAAACAATGAATGTTTTAGAAAAGATGTCTACGTTTTGATCTTTACTTTTAGTTATTGCTATTTTAATACTTGACATTGACGAAATCATCGAAAATCGATGGGGCCATAATCTAAAAATAGAATAGTATAGAATGAATGTTTTATTTTATTTCATTAAATGGACATATTTGTTACCTTAGAGTAATTTTGTTACAGATATTATAATGATAGACCGAAGCACTTCTGAGGCAATTTTACTTGCAGTAAAATAAAACTTTCATATTAATTCGTCTAATATCTTTACATTTACATACTTACATATTATGGAGTATTTTCCTTACCAGTGCTTTGATCAGCCTGTGTTTCCAAGTCCCTCGATGATATTCTCATATTTTCCATTTACGGATGTCAGTGAGAACCGACTATTTTAAATTAAAAATAATATTCCAATACCGAAAACGTATAAGGCCATTGATTTGGGAACATGGTTTACATCAATGAGTATCTACATGTTATTTATGTTAAATCAGTAATTGCCAGATTAATAATAATACAAATAACAATCAATACAACTGCTAACAGTTAAATTTATCGAAATATAAACAACGACTTACTATTGCTAACAATACATAAATAGCTTTCTGTACCCTATCACACTCCTCCGTGCGCGCAGTATCGCAGCTATTCAAATGACACCAACTGCTTCTGTCGGTCACTCGCTATCGACTACTTGAGTTGCGGTCAATTGACTGTAACCAAATCCGCAATTAATTAAATTGAATAATCATTCATTGTTACTTGTGAGGGGGTATTTCAAATGTTATGACACACATAACAAGGTGGTAGGTCCCTCGTTTGCGAGGGACCGGCTGGGTTGGTACCACCGTTTTGTCTATTTCTGCCGCCAAGCAACAATGTGTAAGCACTGTTGTGTTCCGGTGTGAAGGACATTGAAGCCAGTGTAATTACTGTAATTGTCTCAGGGTGACGAGCGCAGTCCAGTGTCATGCAGTGCTTTATTTAAAGTTCTGTGTGGCGTTGCTTCTGTTTATAGGCAGGCGTGGCGCTTACCATCAGGCGAGCGACCTGCTCGTCTTGTCATTCAATCTAATAAAATAAAAAATAAAAAAACATATTTCACATTAGGTAATTCGCGTGTGCGTGTGCGTGTGTGTGTGGCATAGTAGCACCTAAACGAATGGACCGATTTCAGTGCGATATTTATATTTAAGTTTTTAAAGCTGGTCTAATCAAGTTGATTCTTAGCTATGTTTGAAGAAGATCTGTTATGCTGTTTAGTAATTAACTGCAAGCACCCTTAGAATGAAAAAAAATCTCGTAGTCTCAACTTTGTATCGGAAAACGTCACCTGATTGTTATCTCTGTACCAATCACAATCAAACGGCACGAACGTCCGTTTGTTTTTACACCACATACTAACCCCGCTGATCTTTTTTTAACATTAGACAGCCTTCGTGGCACAGTGGGCGAGTAGCCGGCTGCGAAGCGAGAGACCGTGGGTTCGGTTCCCACACCGAGACAAATTTTTGTGTGATCCATAAACGTTTGTTTCGGGTCTGAGTGTTGTGGGACCGAATGTCCCTCGTAGTTTTTGATACCCACGATACAGGTTAACCTAGTGCGAGGTCAGGACTATGTGTGTATTAAATTAAATGGGGGGCTTTTAAACGTTAGGTTATAATTTGTAGAGGAAGATAGTTTCCTTCTTTCGAATGCTAGCGGCCAGTGACAGTCCTGTTATCAGGGAATGTGTGAAAGCGACATTTCCTGTCATACGCATTTTTTTTACATGTCGAGATTATAACATACTACATTATATGTACTGAGTCGTAAGACCCTGAAAGACCATATGGTCAAGTTTATAAAACCCCTTTTAATCTGGGGTTAATACTCAACACTGACTGACAATTCACAGACAGTGTACAATCTAAACCAGGTTATCTAGAGGCGCCCAGTGTTGCATACACATCGAAATAAGATCACTAGAACTATAACTTTCATATGAATCTGCCTAATAGTACGGCTTCACTCACACATGCAAAGGTAATCACACGTAACACTCATACACGCAACAAAAATTAATGAACGTTCAAAATCAACTTTATTTCATAAAAGTTAATGTCTAAATATTACATTTCTAAATCGAGAAACGACGTTCTGCACGGCGCAAAAAATTTGACGTATCAAGTGTCGACTACTCGCCAGTCGCCACTGAGTTCTTCATATAAGTAGGTAAATATCTTGTCGTCGCTAGCGATTTTATCGAGACAAACTCATGGTTAGCCTGCTGAATTGCGGAACCACCTGTAGGTAACTTGTAAACTAATAGATGTACATTTTTAAATTTTGTATAATTTATTAGTTATTGTGTATGGTACGTACTGACTGCCTAATATATTATAAGAGCGTAAGTTTCCATGTAAGTGATCGGTAAGGTAAGTGTAAGGGATGATAACGAAAAGGAGCTGTTGGAAATCCTAGATAAAAATGTAGTTTTAAAAAACGAGTTATCAGCATTACATACTCAGCTGATAACTTTAACTGATGAGCGGGACTATTTAAAAAATATTGTAGAAGGGTTTGTTAAATGTAGCGAAGAGTATGAGGCAGCCTTGAACACTATCACAGAACTTCAGTGTGAACTACGAGAAGCTCACCAACACATCTCGCAGCTAGAAGAGGCCACCCGTGCTGACAGCGAACAAAAAACCCAGAGCTTGTTTGATGAACTTGTGACTAAGTCCCCCGCTCTTGTTTCTGTTGCCCCTAGCAATACCGTCCCTTTAATAGACCTTACAAGAGATAATTCAATTTACTCAACCTCTGCAGGGAGAATTGCTGGAGCCAGCAGAAACAAACTTAAAAAATATATTAGGATTAATAGGTACATAAATAAGACTGAAAAATTAATAAATAAACAAAAAGTATTTCATAAATGTCTAAATAATACAAACAAAAAATTAGAATTAACTGAACAATTAGACTTATATGCCTTACAACTAGAACAAAATAGAAATAAGTATGAAGCGGACACACAGGTATTGAACTTGGAAATCTCAAATTTACACACTTCCCTGCAGTTAATGACCAGCAGGTATAAAAACGCTCAGAAAGAAATTGAGGATCACACAACAGCTATGACAGAATTAATTGAGCTTAGTAAATATAATGCTGAGAGGTTTGATTCCTTGCAGAACCATACAACTATTTGTTCCTGTAAGTGTCTTAGCGATTCACAGCTGGAGTGTGAAGCCTCTTTGCAAACACCACCCATGTCAATGCTGTGTGATAGTTTGCATACCAGTAACCGTTCCGACAGCTCCCAGATTCGTGAGAAAACCAATAAACTTTCTCATGACGTTGTCATTTTTTGCGATGAGATAGGCAAGGACATGGGTCAATTGCTTGCTATGGACCTGGGAAAATTAGTATTTAATAAATGTATGCCTAATGCCTCTTATGAGAACATAGTTAACAGCATTTGCAACAGTAAATTCTCATCTGATACAAAATTAGTATTATTTTCAGGTAACAGAGGCAATGTAAACAAAAAACAGCTAGTGCAATGTTTTGACAAATTGCAGGCGGTATCAGTAAAAGAAACTGTAATGTTTACATTTCCTTATAGTAGAAGTTTGCCAGCGGCGGAAAATACCTTAAGGTATAACCTTAACTTGACAATGCACACTATGTCGTGCAACAACAAAAAAATTCATTTAATAGACACTAACAATTATGTTAGTAATAAATATTTTTTGACAAGAGATAAATATTATCTTCCTTTATATTGTAAGAGACAGATAGCTAATGCGCTATCTTATTATTTTAATATATCAGCCAAGAATTTGGCTAATAGACATGCTTTTATTGAGCATAATAGTAATGACTTAGATTATAGTAATCTGAAAAATTTGACATTTAATCATTTAAATTAAACCTTAAGACAATAGAGACAACCTCTTGCTTTAATAATACAATAAATAAATGTAAGATTATTAAACTGGTACATCAAAATATTCAGGGGATCTGTAGTAAAACCCTTGAAATTGAATTATTTATGAACTGTAATAATATTGACATTTTATGCATTACAGAACACTGGCTTCAAAGCCATCAGTTCATTTTTAATTTCAATAATCATATGTTGGGTAGTTCGTTCTGTAGAGAAAATGCCATTCATGGTGGCTCATTAATATTAATTAATAAACAATTTACATTTAAAGAACGTAAAGATATTGTGAGCCTCTCTGTTGAACAGATAATAGAGATAGCCTGTTTGGAGTTAGAGCAGCTTGTTGTATTGAGTGTATACAGACCACCAGCGGCATTATATGATTGTTTTGAAAATGTCATGGATGAAGTATTGGCAAAGATTTGTAAACTAAATAAAAGTGTAATTATATGTGGTGACTTTAATGTTAATTTGTTAGAGGAGTCTTCCTTAAGTCTTAGGATTAGGAATTTGTTCAATTCCTATAATCTCGTAAATGTTTTCTTGGAGCCAACTAGGATAACTGCCACTTCAGCTACATGTCTAGACAATATATTTACAAACATTATTCCAAAAACTGAACAGGTGATTAATCAACTAGACTCTGATCATTGTGGACAGTTAATTACTTTTCAGACAGAATGCAAAAATATGTCAAAACGAGTTATTACTGTGGTGCCTAAAACTGTAGGTCGGTTGGAGATCTTTAAAAATAAACTTTTAAGTAAACTGCCCTTATTATTATTCAGTGACAATCCTAACTAGCTGTACAATTCTTTTTTTGAAATATATTGTACAGAGTTTAATTCTACTTTTATCCCCAAAAAGATCTCAGTTACAGGAACTGCAACCTTCAGTGAATGGGCTACTATTGGTATATGTAAAAGTAGAAAAAGGCTTTATGAATTGTATGAGGAAAGACATTATAATAAGAGTGATACTTTTTGTCAGTATGTAAAAAAATACTCCAAATTATTTAAAAAGATTTGTCATGTAGCAAAGTGTAATTATATAAGTTCCAAAATAAAAAGTAGTACTAACAAAATAAAAACAACTTGGGACTTAATCAACAAGGAGACTGGAAAAATAAAACAAAAATCTAATGACTATAACCTTGCTTTTGAAAATAAGATTGTTACATCAGATATTGAAGTAGCTACTGCTTTTGAAAAATTCTTCACTGACATTCCAATCTCTACCACAAAATCATTAAACTCGTCCCCTTCTGTTGCTGAATCATTATTGAAAAAAAATATAAATTGTTGTAATAATGATTTTAGATTCCGTTATATAAGTGACATAGATATTATAAAAACTTTTAATACCCTTAATGTTAAAAGAACAGCCAATCTTTGGGGTAACTCTGTTGAGATTACAAAATCTATAATTAATGTAGTAGCACCTGAACTAGCCATAGTTTTCAATCAATGTATCGACTGTGGCGTATTTCCTGATTTAATGAAAAATAGTAAAATTATACCATTGTTTAAATCAGGGTGCACATCCGACCCCAGTAATTTTAGACCAATTTCCGTGCTACCCACATTTAGTAAGATTTTTGAAAAGTTAATTTTTGATCAAATGCAGACTCACTTTAGCACAAATAATTTGCTGCATAAAAAACAATTTGGCTTTACAAGGGGTCGTTCAACCACTGATGCCGGGGTTGAACTTTTAGAAAATATTTTTAACGCCTGGGATGATTTCCACGACGCCTTAGGCATTTTTTGTGACCTATCAAAGGCATTCGATTGCGTTTCTCATGATACATTAGTCAGGAAGTTACGCCACTATGGCATTAGGAATACTGCACTGAATCTTCTTATTTCTTATTTGGATAATAGGATTCAGAAAGTTGACATAAATGGCCAGAGATCATTGGGATCTGTAGTCACAATGGGTGTTCCACAGGGTTCCATACTCGGTCCATTTCTATTTCTCGTTTATATAAATGATTTGCCTCATGTTATTAAAGACGATCAACGGATAGTGTTATTTGCGGATGATACCTCACTTCTATTTAAACTGAAACGACAGCAACCTGTTACTGACGATGTAAATAATACTATTTCTAAAGTAGTGAACTGGTTTAATGTTAATAACCTACTTTTAAACGAGAATAAAACTAAGTGCGTTAGATTTGTGACACCAAATGTTAAACCCATTAAGACTAGCGTTATTATAAATGGAGAGGAGTTGAGCCTTGTGAACACCACCAAATTCTTGGGTATAACTTTAGACTCTAAGCTTCAATGGGGACCACATATAAACCAGTTGTCGAAAAGGCTTACCTCTGCAGCTTACGCGGTCTACAAAATTCGCCAGTTAACTGATGTAGAAACAGCACGATTAGTATATTTCAGTTATTTTCATAGTGTAATGTCGTATGGCATTTTATTGTGGGGAAATGCTGCCGACATTCAAACTATCTTTGTGCTGCAGAAAAGAGCCATTCGATCAATTTACAATCTAAATCGTGGGCACTCGCTAAAGGATTTATTTAAAGAAATAAATATATTGACTGTCGCCTCTCAGTATATATATGAGAACCTGATGTATGTAAAAAAGAATATTAATTCTTTTACAACAAACAGCGACATTCATATGATAAATACTAGAAATAAGAATAAACTGATATTGCCCATGACCAGACTTCAAAAAATTAGTAACTCTTTCAAGTGTCAAAGTATACGTTTCTACAACAAAATTCCAAGCCATATTCAACTATTAAGCCTTAATAAATTTAAATTATGTATTAAACTTAGGCTTTGCCAAAAAGGTTATTATAGTGTGAAAGATTACTTGGAAGACAAAACAGCTTGGAATTGAGCCGCTCACTCCTTACAAAATTGGGTGTACCTAGGTCTCTTCTTTTATATAATATATTGTTTAATATTGACTGCTCTATTGGCGCAATATTAGTATTTAAGGCAATACTGACATGTTGATTTTTTAAATTTTTATAACATATATTAAATATTTTGTTTTTTTTTTTTTTTTGTGAGTGCGAGTGCCAAGTATGTCTGGTATACTCTTGGCCATTTCTTCAAAAGGCCAATCCAGGAATTTCTTTACATTACACTCGCATAATTCTGTAAAACAATGTCTGGACATTAAAAGAGGCCATAACCCATGAGTTTGTTTCGGCATTTATTCTCATGGCTAGCCCCGAAATGCCGTCTTAAATATAATGTAGCATAAAAAATGATTGACATGTAAAAGTGATATTTATGATCCAATTTACAGAATAAATGATTTGAATTTGAATTTGAATTTGGTCAATTAATATATTCTACTTATTGATAATTTGAGTAGTAGTTGTATTCCAATTTGTAGCATTGGTACTTAGGTGGTAGAGCCACACTGTAGACACTTTTGTCTACAAAAGGGATAGTCCAGGTCATTACTACCACTTTCTCACAGAAAACCGGTGAAAATAGCAGCATGTTGCTGCATTTCGTACGGTGAGTGCGATATTCGGGGGCCCAAATCCCCCTCTCATTCCCAATCCCTTAGTTATCCTTTTCCTTTAAGGTTGGCAACGCGTCCATGATTCTTTTGATATTGTGAGCGTACACGGGCGGTGGAGATCACTTACCATCAGGTAATCCGGGTGCCGGCCTATGCTATAAAAAAGGTATAAAATATATACCTATGTTATATAAATAACACTGAGTGAATTTGGTAAACAACTGCATTTAATTTGGCTCCTCGTCAGGATTGATTCTGCATTTAAATATTTGAATTTACCTGCCTGAGCTCACAACGCGACGGTCCGCCTTAGTATTATTTTTAGAGAGAGCGGGCAAACCGGGAAGAGGTTCACCTAATGGTAAGTGATCACCGCCGTCGATAGACACCGTCAATACCAGAGGAATCGTCGGTGCGTTGCCGACCTTTTGAGGAAAGAATAGGCTCTTTTCTTGAAGGTTTCTGAGTCGTATCGGTCTGGAAATACCGCAGGTGAAAGCTGATTCCATAGGGATGCCGTACGGGGAAGAAAACTACGCGTGTATCGCACCGTTTAGGAACGCCAGCCATCCAGATGGGATGGGATGGGATGGAATCCCAACTTTAGTCGCGTTGTACGATGATGGAATTCGGCAGCTGGTATTAATTCAAACAGTTCGTCGAAACACTCCCCATGATATACCTATCCGATAGAAGATACAAGGAGACGCAAATCTATAGATTTGACGATATTTGTTAAAATAAAATTAAATCATGTTTGAAATGTTTCACCCGTTCGCTACTTCATAATAATTTTGCAAAGAAATCTGAATGTTTATACGTAAGACCCCATTTGCTGATACGTGTAACGTGGCTGGTTCAACGAAGATCGTATTTCGTGGTAGGTCCCTCGTATGCGAGAGTCCGTCGGTTGGTACCACCGCTTTGTCTATTTATGCCGTAAAGCAGCAGTGTCTTAGCACTGTTGTGTTCCGGTTTGAAGGACATTGAAGCCAGTGAAATTACTGGGCATTATGAGACTTAACATCTTATGTCTCGGGGTGACGAGCGCAGTCCAATCCAGTCCAGTGCCATACTGTATTTTGTTATTCAAAGATCTGTGTGGTGTTGCTTCTGTTTATAGGCAGGCCATCAGGCGAGCGATCTGGCTCGTTTTGTCACTCAAGCTAATAAAAAAACGCGACTTCATTTATTTAAAAAAGTCATTGTACACTAAGTACAGTACACTAAGTTACTCGGCAGTGGGTCATCTACTTCGCTCACGATCTACTGCGGTGTAAATACAATACGAATGAAACCACTATTATTTGCTGCCGCTTTTAATAATACCGCGAAAGCAAGCGACGATTTTCAAAGAAACAAGTTTAGAGTTCTCCGACAAAAGTCGATGGCACGTTATTACATTCTGTGTTGGTGTTGATATAACGTCCTTGAACGCTTATATAGAGTAGATTATTTTACGCCGTATTCGGTCTGAATACGGTAGATTTTTCCGCACGATTAGCAGTATTTGGGGTTATGTTGTCAATCTAGGTCACGTTTTTGCTTTGTCTAAAAGTGTAAACTTTATCGCTTTGAATCCTAATTATGCGTAAGATATGAAAAAAATACATACCTAATTAAGAATCATTCATATGTGAATACATATTATTTACTTACCTATTTTAGTAGTTCAACATTCTCACGTCATACATACTACCTACCAATTATTCTATCGAAATGACTATCTACTCCTAGATACTTAAGTTCAATACTTAGTATTTATTAATTATTATCCATATTTATCATTCAGCCGCAAACGCGTCCAACGACTGCAAAGTCTGTCATTCAAATGAAGTAACGATCCAAATTTTCCGTCTCGCATGCGCTTCGGACGTTGTCACGGGCGTGATAAAGCGAGACTCACTGTCATCTTGTTACTCGCACGCACGGCACGGCAGCCATGTTATTCTGTTCGCGCGAGAGGTGCGTTTTCGCCATTTTGTGTTGGAGTGTCGACGGAAAATGTTCAGTGACCGCTTGGCCTTTAGTGACTGTGGATAAGTGTAATATAGTTTTGTTGTAGTTCTTTTAAATTATATTGTTGCTATAGTGATTTGAACACACTCAACAAATATGGAAAAGAAATCAGGTAAATATATCGCGGCTAGTCATTGTCGAAGGAGCTGTTAGTCGGTGCGGACGTGTGGGTAAATCTCTTGGAATCGTAATACAAATTGAGACGTGCGGCGTTCGCTGTTATTTATTGGTTAAATTAAATTTTATTTCATATTATGATTTTGTTATTCAAATTGTATAATACAGCGTAAACAGTGTAATTTTAGGCACGATTGTGTGATTAGTATTTTTGATTTAATTTGTACCAACTTGCTCTTTTTGTCGTGACACTTACCTACCCTCATTTATGGTGAAATAATAATCAGTCCATATATCTGTTGCAATAAATTTACTGTTCTTATTTAATCAAATATTTATCTCGCTTACCTTCGTCCTTGGTCTTTCTTGAGCTCATTACCTTGATGTGTCATATATTGCTTTCACAAAAAGATAAAGTGGAATAATATTTTATTTTAATACCTACCCACTAAATATATTTTTTACAATGACGAATGTCACTTACGACAGTATTTATTTTTGGAATTTATTGGAAATCGCAATTATTTTATTAAATGTCACAGCTCTTTTTATGGTCATCTCAAAATTTGATGATTCGATTGATTGTAATTATATCAATAGTTAATTCATTGTTAATGTTAATTATTACTAATCTACATGCTAATTATTTAAGTATTTTTATTATAATTATCATCAGTACATATGATTATTCTATGCAAACTAAAATTCATAACATGTATTTTATGGTTTTTAAACTAGTTTTCCTTTTTCTAGTGTATATATGCATTACTTTTTCACAAGAACTAAAACTAAATAAATTCTAGATTAATAAACAAAACATATTCAAATGCACGCTCAAAAAAGAGCAAGGCCACGCTCTAGACAGTTTTGTCTACAGCACGAATAGGCCGGCTCAACCGGGTCGTCACCACTGTTTCACAGAAAACCGACGTAAAGTAGCGACTTGCTGCTGCGTTTCGCACGGTGATTGAGATATCCGGAGGACCAAATCCCCCTCCCCTTCCCAACCATTATGATTTTTCTGGTATTCGGGCGTATATGGGCGGTGATTACTTACCATCAGGTGACCCACTTGCTCGTTGCCGGCCTATTCTATAGTAAAAGAAATAAATTGTAGGTAGTTCAAAAATATTAGAAAAAATATTTAAACAATTAATTTTTGCAGTACCTAATATTGAACGATCCGGACAGACGGACAGCTGTTTCATATTATATTTCTTTAGGTGACTACCTGGTGATTCGCATCGGTTATCTATAGGCATTGCAAGAGGTCATATCCTGTTTGGCTTATTCAATAAAAGAAAAGTATAGTATCAAATTAGGCATTCATTTCGGAGACACCAGACACGTCCGCTGTGTTTAGTTTCTAAACGTCATTTGAGAATTGAGAAGGCAGTTGGCCTTGCAGTCGTGCGGCGGTCGGCGCGGTGGCGGTGGCGCGCCCAACGAAGCCCCCTTATCGCACCGCGGCGCCAGTGATACCAATGTAAAAATTTCGTAACTCCTAATTCGCTTTTTATTCCTGAGTAAATTAATTTACCTCATATTTTATGCCCAATTAATATGGAGGACAAACATTCGTAAAATGTCGTAAACGGTACGTGAACTCTAATATAAGGAATGAAATTTCAATCAATTTATAGTATTGTGTCTACGAAAATTTAAAACGTTAATATAATCAACTGTCGTGGATGCCTCTTAGTACTATTAACATACAAAAAAAACTAGCTATTAAATATAAAAAGATCTATTGTTTTTTAATGACTAAATGTATTTCCTTTAACCATAGCTAAGATAAATAGCATTTCTTTTAAAACACATGTTACAGAAAGACTTGGCTTGTAGTTTTTATGACTGGCCGCCTGCTTGACGTTAACCCCTTTGGAGTTCGTCACCAAATAACGACGAATACGTGGATATTCGTTACCAAATATGTAATAGCAATTATTATTTCAAAAACCTTTGTAAAATGCACCCAAAATTAAATACCTATCTTCCTTTCTCGTCAATTTGCAGCACTACCCGACGAACCAATATATTTATTGTTACCATATTACTATTACTGCTACTGTCTTAATTAATTTCTTTGGTTATTTATTTAATTTATTGGTTATAATAATATAATGTGCATTGTCAAAAGTTAATTTCTAAAGTGATGTAAAAATTTACAGTAAAATACAAGACGTATACAATAATTAAAGAATAGGCTTCGAACTCATTCACTTTTAACCAAGATATAATAGTATAATTTCCCATTCTTATATAATAAATTATAAAATAATAAATAAACCCAACAGTCACCACATAGTCCTGACCCCACACTAGGTAAACCTGTATGGTGGGTATCAGGAAATACGAAGGACTTGCGGTGCCACAACACCCAGACCCGAGACAAATATTTGTGGATCAGACAAACATTTATCTAGGTGCGGGAATCGAATCAACGGCCTCACGCTTCGCAACTTGCTAGCCGTAGACTGCGACACGGAGGCTGTCAATAGTAAAGGAGTTAGTTAATTGTGTAATTATAATAGTAGTTAGTTATTGCTGCCTGTAATTGGGTAGAATATTATACTTTTTTGTTGCTTATTAATTTTTATATGTATTAGGTGGCACCCACAGGCGATCCCAACAGGTGAATAGTATATGTTATACTGTTTTATATTACTACCAAGATTAAGTTAATATTTTCGCCATATGCTCATTTTTAACAAACTTCCTTTATCCCAATGAGGCTCTAAAAAAGGTAATACAATTATATGCAGAGCGTAGATATCATAGTAGATTTTCGATTACTATTGTGTCAATATATTATCTACACATCTGGAAATGACTTTAATTTTGTGGGAATGTCACGTAACAGGTTGTGTCAAAAAAGTTCCGATGAAAAAAAAAAATGTAATGGTAATATTTTTACTAGCATGGCAACACTAATTAATACGTCAATGGTCATGTAGTACTTCGCGTCGTGCGCAGTACGCATGACCTTTCACAAATCTCATTTAAACATCACACGTAACGAACGCGCTTCGGAACAACGATCACTAAATATAAACAGAGGAAGACTGATTTGTTCGGTCGTCCCGCGTCGTACCTATTTATACAATATAAAATACCGGCGGGATATGATGATTAGCAAAACTAAGTATATGAATATTACCTACAAAATAGTCACAAAATTGTTTCACAATAATATGTTGCAAAATAATGGTACCTCTAAAATGTTGTCTGTTAGATAAAAAATGACTAACCTGAGAAAAAATTAATTTAAATAACTCTAGAAGCAATATTTATAGTTTTTATTGTTATTATTCCATATGTCCATTGTGATTATTTGCGCAAAATCATTTTTATCAATATTTAACCGAAGGATCGAACTGTAATTTTCAAAAAAACAAAATTTTGCGGTTTGGTGCTGACATTCGACCTTATTGTGCTTATTAGGATAATTTTCGGCGTACTGCTCAGGGTGCCATGCCGGCGGGATGCAATCTGAAATGTGTAAAAACCGGGACGTTTCGCTAAATGGGAGACATCTGGCGGTATTCACGTCAATGTTAAGAACTGGGAAGAATTTTAATTTAATTTTTAAAGACATGTTAAAGACAGTTTTGTCTACAGCCTGATTCAGTTGGCTCGACCGGGGAAAACACTGAGAAGTGACAGCTTGCGTTGCGTTTCGAACGGTCTGAGAACGGTAATGACCGGAGGCCTTAATCCAACCTGTCACTTCTCAATCCCTAAAGGTTGGCAACATAACCATGATTCTAATCTCAGTATAAATCGCTAACCATCAGGTGACTGACTTGCTGGTTTCCCGATATCTGCTAAAACATTTATTGTGCAATTGCATTCGTTGATGGCTCTACCTCGCCTCTATCTCATGGACTTGGCCAGACGCAGATTCAGGATTATATAGGGGAAAATTCTGTTCGATTTTAGGGGGGTTTGCCTCTTTCGGACCTTAAAGATTACACTGCCCTGTGGTTCGTCGTCAATCAACATTAATTAAGTTTATTACAGTCGAAACACGAGTTACGTCTCTTCGTTTCACGTAAGATATTTATATGAAAATCTCAGTGGCGCCTCTAGCGGATACGTGAGAAACTAAATGTTGTCATACAAATATTTTATGTCGTCGCTAGCGATTTTGCGACAAACTCATGGTTGGTCTGCAGTAGCATTCAGTTTCGGACTACATGCTGGCAAGTCTGAAGCCCTATTAGGTAGATAGAGTTTATCGCAAGATGCAGAAGAGATTATGACAGTAAATTCGTCGATACACAGACGACTGACAGCAGTCGGTCCTGACTTTTTACGTCCCCGCCGAAGTACGAAGAAGCTCAGTTGAAATACCACTAAGCGGTCACCCATTCATAAACAGCCAGCGCTAAGGGTAGCTTAATCCACTAATCGTTTATGGATTAATGAGTGCAATTGGCTATGCGCGCCTCGTAAAGTATAATGCAGTAGATCTCCGCTGTAAACAGTTTAATCTACAGCATAAATGGCTAATAGGTCTGCTCGACCGGGTCAGTACCATTGTCCCTGAAAACCGACGTGAAATAGTGGCTTCTGTTGCATTTCGTATTTTTATAGCATAGGCCAGCAAACGAGCAACTGGATCTCTGATAGTAAGTGATCTCCACCGCTCATGTATACCCACAATAATAGAAGAATCATGGCAGCGTTGCTGACCTTAAAGGAAAGGGATCGACAAGGATCCCCCTCGGATTTCTGAAATCTGAAGGCTCAATTGCCATCTTCTCAAATCGCACTTATGCTTCTGATGTTTTGGGTGTTCATGTATGGTGAAGACGTTCACTATCAGGTAACCCTTGCTCGTTTGCTGGCCTCTACAACAAATTAAAGACTATCCAAATCTTTCTGTAACATGTGTTAAAAAGCATGTTGCGCCGACCCCACTGCGAGTGGGATAAGGTAAGGTGGAAGGAGAAGCAGAAGACGATAGTTCCAAAATGACTCATACATATATACCTACATACGCATCTGTAATCCCCGAAGGGGTAGGCAGAGGTGTAACCAGTACACCCACATTTCGCCGAGCGTATTTCCGTCCCACTATCACAGGTGGCCAGCCTATCGCCATACCCTGCACAAATTCCAGACTCCGGGCTGATACTGAGCATTTCGTAATAGAAAAACCCACTCACACAATCACTTTTACCCGACCCGGGAATCGAACCCGAGATTTCAGCGTCAGCCTTGTAACGCGTATGCATTACAACTTATTAATTTTAGTTTGTCATTGTGGTGTTTCTATCTGCCAGTTCCGGATCTGGGGGGGAGGGGAGGGCAAACCGGGACATTTATTAAAGTGTTCTTATTGTCCCATTTACCAAAAAAGCTAACCATTATATATTAGTTTTTTTTTAAAGTCATATCTCAATCGCTGGAGGGGGACACCACTATCCCCTATGTTTCTGCCCCGGTTCGCAAAAATCGTAGATCCGGGGCTGTATCTGACCTCCGATCGCGCCCCTACAGCCAACACTTTATACACGCATGGATAACTCTGTTATCGGTACCTATATTGATAACTCGTCGGCAGAGAGCCGGCCTCTCCGTAGTCACGAGTGTATTTATAAGGTGGTATTTGTTGTAAATTTCATACCACTTATTATTATCTACGTGGTCTATCACGCTGGCCTAGGTTAGGTTAGGTTAGGCCTAGGTGCGGTCACGTACCTTTGAAATAATTATAGAGAACTTCTCAATTTTGTAGGTTTCCCCAGATTTTACGTTAAAGCAAACGTTAATTAACAGTGAATACACACGTACTTTAGAATTCTCTAAGGTACATGCTCTTGGGGCTGGTTTCGAACCTGCAACTTACGTCTCGGCAGTCCGTACCACTCCCCGCTGAGCTATCGCTGTTTATAATTCCATTATGGAATTAATTCCATACTCTTATTAAAAACTTAAAATTAACGAAGCGCGAACTTTAATCGTAGTACTCGGATGTAGTCGGATGCATATCCGAAGAGGTAGGCAGAGTTGCAACTAGTACACCCACGGCTCACCGAGCTTATTTACGTCCCATGGTGTGATGGGTCGCGAGCCTATTTTTATATGAGCGCAAATACCAATCCCGGGACACTCGTGATATCGAATCGAAAACTAAAACACAAATTGTGATCACTCGACCTGGTATTTGAACCCAAGACCAGTCCCCTGACCAATCTCAAATTAATTATATCCTACTTTCTTAGTACTACTATATATTACCTACAATATAATAGTATGTATATACTCGTAGTATAATGTACCATTTTAAGTAAGTATATTCTCATTTTTTTAAATCCTAATTTTGGGTAAAGCCCCCCAAACCAAAATCCTGGATCCACCACTGCCCAGGACCGCACTTTCTAAGCCTAAGTAGGTACGCTGCCGTATGTTAGTGTATGAATAATAATAATAATAAATACACACATCAGTCATACACATAGTCCCGAGCCCACACTAGGTTAACCTGTATCGTGGGTATCAGGAACTACGAGGGACTTGCGGTCCCACAACACCCAGACCCGAAACAAATATTAGTGGATTAGACAAACATTTGTCTCGGTGTGGGAATCGAAACCGGCTACTCGCCTACTGCGCCACTGAGGCTGTCTGTGTGTCTGTGAAATGTATTTATTTAACAGAAATCGACATGGGAGACCTGGACAAATTCAAACGTCGCCTCATCAGGTCGGTCTCGTGGATGCTGATCGATCAAAAAATGCCGGAATCGGCTGTTTGGGTCGAAATGAAGAAGGTCATGGGATGCGATTGTTTGCAGTTATGGTAAGTTTATTGTATTTTAACACACAATTATTATACAAGAAAATGTGAAAATCGCAACACTAATTGTATTTGTTGGTTTAAAGTACAGTTTGGCAGGCCAGCATAATTCTGTAATGGCCATTAGATTGCACTACACTTACTATCAGGTGTAGCGTAATAAAAATAGCAATGATAAAAAATATATATAAAATAAACTAAAGATAGAGTCACACTGTAGACATTTTCTCTACCTCATGAATAAGGGCTCGAACAAACAACATTGTAATACCTACAGGAAAAAACGTTTGAAAAACGGATAGGCAATTATATTTATCGGGGAACAACGACTCGGGCAACTTGTTCCACAACTTGGCAGTCCGTATGATGAAGGTAAAGGCTAAGCGTGGTGTGCTTTTGGGAACGTCTACCATAAATGGGTAAGTACATATTTTTAATCTATTCTTTGTACGACAGGGAGCATATGCGGTCTCTTACCCAGAAGAAATTGAAACGTTTGCTGGCTGCGGAAGACAGGACCGCGTCCATATCTGAAATAGCTCGTATGTCTATAACAGATTGGCAGTTATATGATCAAATTCTTGTGCACGAAGATATAGACGTTATTGGACTGGTATGTATTATTTGCAAGTGGCTGGGTACAGGGGCCTTATTGTTTATGAGTTATGAGCGCACAAACACGTAACGCGCATGTTTACGTTAACTTCGGGAAATGAGCATCGAATGGCATTCTTTATGCCAATGGTAAATGTCCATTCAAGCACGTTAGCATAGAGAATAATGCCCCAGGTATCGGCACGAGTCGTGAGTATAAACTTCTACCTACGCAGTAGTACCTACACTCATTCTGATTGGTGGACTGAAGGAGCGCGAGGCGCCGACGTTATACGCGATTGGTTCGACAATCCACAGCTTGGAATAAAGTTCCTTTAAACGTAATAGAACACAAATATAAATTACTCTTCATGATGCGACGCGACAAAAAAATTGCCTAATGGCGCCGTTAGCCTCATGTTGAGCTAGTGTTAGACTTGCATCAGGTTAAGACGATGTTTTCACCCGAGGCTGCCTCTAGTCGTGGCACAGGCATCCAAAGCCCTCTGGCACTTATAACATTTTGCTTCTATAAAATTCTAGGTCCTACTAGTCCTACTCTTACTAATATGTATAGATATGAAAGTGGGGATGTTTGTGAGTTTGTGCATTTGTATGTTTCTTAATCAAGAACACCTTAACGGAAAAACTTAAACGGATTTGTATAAAATTTGACATACGAGTAGACCATGACCTGGATTAGGATATACTTAGGCTACTTTTTGTACCGGTGGAGCCATAAGCAAAAGCTAGCTTAGTTATAATTTTTTGTGTGTCATGCATCGAAATAAGATAACTAGTACGGTAACTCTCTTAAGAATGCCAAAAATACGGCTCCACTTAGGTAGTTACACATGCAAAGGTAAAATCACACGTAACACTCATATACACGCAACAAAAAATAATGAACGTTTAAAATCAACTTTATTTCATAATTGTGAATGTCTAAATACTAAATTTCTAAATCGAGATACGATGTTCTGCACTGCGCAAAAAAGTAGACGCAACTAGACATCATGATTCAATTTTTATGAATTTATGAATGAAAGAGCTGCACAGACTTTATAGCCGCGCCCCCTTGCACAGAGTTCTGGTGGGGTCTTTTTTTCATTTCTTGCCATCTTATTTTGATGGTGTCACGACTGACGAGTTAATGAGGGTCAAAAATTATAATTTTTACCTTCAGTACAACATGTCGCCGCAGAAGCCGGACAACAAGGTTCTGATAGATCTGTTCGGGCTGGTGCAACGATTCGACATAGAAATGAAGGTGGGCGACGAGCTCGCAGACGCGTGGACCGCTGCCACCGTGTTTTATAACTCACAGTAAGTTCATTGAAGTATTTTTCTACTATTCTAAATGTGTATATTTGTTTGTGAATTTGTAGGTTTGTTAATCAATCACGCCTTAACGGCTGAACGGACTTGGATGAAATTTGGCACACAGGTAGACTATGACCTGGATTAGGGTATAGGCTATTCGTATCTCGGAAGAAGATATTTTCGCAGATGGAGCCGCAAGTAAAAGCTAGTAAGTATTAAAGTATTAGAACGGACATCCAAAAGGAATATGTGCGTAACGCGTTGCGGTGCTATCCTTCCTTCCTAACTTCCTATTATTGAAAGTTTTATGTTTATGAATATAGATGTTTATGAGTTTTGGTCAGATTATGACCTGAATTATATAATCGATATCTTCCTTTCGTTTTATAGCTTACTAGCTGTTGGCCGCGGTTCCGCCCGCGTGAAAATGAAACGTAGCCTATAACCGTCTCCAGGGTTCCATCTATCTCTACATCAAAATCGGTTCAGTGAACAAATAGTTTTTTTTTCTTAAAAAGTATCCTATGTTACTCCAAAAATATGTGTACAAAGTTTCATGATGATCGGTTAAGTAGTTTTCGCGTGAAAGCGTAACAAACAAACTTACATTCACATTTATAATATTAGTACCTATGATTATGGGCTTAAATATTATTAATATTAGCTAATGTGTTTGTCTATAGGGGACATCAATGCTCCCCCATGTTGCTGCAAAAACGATGGTACCAACTCAAAACTGAGACTCGGCGTCGGTTCTACGAATTTTGGCATTCATATAGAGGCAGTGAACGTCAGATACCGAAGGCCGAACAGTACAGGCCTACTATATTGCAAAGGACGCTGGCGAAACGGTATGTATTAAGCTAACTAGTGGCAATCACTTGAGTTTTAGCTCGTCCGGGTCGTTACCACTGTCTCACAGAAAACCGACGTAAAGTAGCAGCTTGCTGCTGCGTTTCGTACAGTGAGTGAGATATCCGGAGGGCCAAATCCCATCCCCTTCCCAATTCCTTAATTATCCCTTTCCTTTAAGGTCGGCAACGCGCCCAAATTTTTTGTATTGTGGGCGTACATGGGCCGTGGAGATCGCTAACCATTAGGTGACCCACATGCTCGTTTGCCGGCCTATGCAATAAAAAAAAGAGTATTTGTTTGCTTTGCTTGCGCGCTATTTGGCCAACGATACATCAACTTTATTTGATGCGTTGGCCATAGAACGCAAATATTCATAAATACACCAAGAGAACTTTGCTATTTGGGTGATTTGTAGACGTATTTTGTATAATTAAAACGAAACCTACAGTAGGCAAAAGCGTGCCTGGTTTGGGGATATTGCGGTTCGCCCCGGACCCATGATTTTAGGAGGCCTCCAATTTGGGAGGATAGTTGTCAATTCAAAACAAGGTCAAGATATGTTCAATAAATGAGAGGCATTACGAGACCCTGTAGGCCAGAAATCCCATACAATATCAAGCCTTAGCCTACTCAATTTACCGCAAAAACGGCGCTATGTTTATTTAATAAATACACCCAACAATCACACACATCCTCCTGACCTCACACATTGGTAACCTGTATCGTGGGTATCAGGAACTACGAAGGACTTGCGGTCCCACAACACCCAGACCCGAAACAAATATTTGTGGATCGCACAAACATTTGTCTCGGTGCGGGAATTGAACCCACGGCCTCTCGCTTCGCAGGCGGCTACTCGCCTGCTGCCCCACGGAGGCTGTCAAATTTATTGCATAAATGTCATTGCTGAGTAACGAGAAAAGAAAAAATGCATACCGGGGGGGCAAATTAGATTTCTCACCCCGGACCCCCGACGCGACGGACTTAGTCCGCTACTGACAGTTGGTATCTTCTACGATTAAAGATATTATGCGCTTCGGTAATATTCGTTTTACGATTGAGTACAAATATGCGGATAATGTCTGATCTTCCGCACCTGATTAGTCACTCAAAGGAAAATTAGTGCCTAGTTACTTAATCAGTGTTATACTTAACTATACAAAGCGTATCGGATCGTCGTCATCGCGCTTTTGTGTCAGAAAATGAACGAAGATTGCCGAAATGCGTAACTTAAATTATGAAACTGTAGTTTCACAACTTCAAATACTAGAGTAATCGGAATCTTTGTGGAACGGTGGCTTTACAGCGTAGGTTACAAATATCGATATTTCGATTTTTTTTTGTCTAAAATCGATATCAATATAGATGTTTTTTTAGTTTTCACCACTTATAAAGAACCGCTTAAACTCAGAGCTGTACAAAAAAACCCATTTGTGGTCATTTGAATATATTTTTTTATCCTACTACTGCAAGGTACACTGAATCTGATGTTAAGGTCCAGTGTCAAGTAACCTTGCAGGTCACACCCAGGTGTAATACCGAGGCGCACGACAGCACGAAGTGGAACAAATTATTCCACAGTGCGCAGTCGAATGCCATGCAGTGCTTTCTAATTCAAAGATCTGTGTGATGTTGCTTTTGTGGTCAGCGTGGCGTTTACCATCTGGCGACCTGCTCGTTTTGTTATTCATGCTAATAAAAAAAACACAGTACGTTTGCGTGTAGTATTTTATTTGCGTTTAGAAAATATGGAACAAAAGTCAAAGTCTATAATCCTTAGGTTTCCAGAGGTCATAACAGACAAGTTCCCGGACTGGGAAACTAGTATTGCGGATGGTCTCGTCATTCTGCCTGACCTTTTCGTGAGTATTTGATAAATATTTATAGACTAGGTGTAAGGGAAAAGCTTCCGTATGTCATACAACCATTAATCTTGAGCGTCAGCCGATTTTAAACACAACATTTTTAGCGGTATCATGTCCGTAATCACTAGCACTATCACCTATCTTAGTTTTCGGAAGCGTTCCCCTTGCACTATTTATGTAAAACCGTTGGCACAGTTTTACGATATTATGCGCCTCTGCAATCTTCGGATATTTCGAAAATACGGACATGTGATGATGATGACCTATTACAAACCGGTTACAATATTAGATTGTGTGTTTTCTCTTGACTGACTGATCGGATCCGGATGGCCAGGCATTCATTGCATATTCGTAAAACCCGAACATTACCGAAGCGCTTAAATATCGCCGTATTTTTTTTGGAGTGGTAGAGCCACGCATTACGTGTCGTTACCACTGTCTAACAGAAAACCGACGTAACCTTGTTTGAAAGCACTTACTTAAAATTTATAAATAATTTTATTTTTAGTTTCTTCGATGTTTTTGAGTCGCTTCTATTTTTGTAAGAAAGTTTTTATTTATAAACTTTAGTGAAAGAATCATCGATATTGATACATAAATGCTGAAGTTTTACTCTTTCATCCCCGATTTCACCCCATTGAGGGTGAAATTTTATCTTTAAATTAAAATGGGGCCAACTTTAAAGTATTTGATACCCTACCCAATAAAGACAAAAATCGTCAAAATCGGACCATTCTGTGAAAAGCAAAAGATATGCGTGGTTATACATACACAATAAACAAAGCTACACTTTTTTTGCTTCGGTTGAAAATACATATTGATAAACGAACATGAATTCTTTCTTTTCAGGAAAAGAGAAAACATATAAAACTTTTACCAAAGCCTAATGACGGTAAGTTGACTATGCGGTGTAACGTGTTACATAAAGGTGTGGTCATATTTAAGGGTTGTTATATACACATGATAGTAAGTGTTTATATACCGGATTTTATCAAAATCTAGGCATCCTTAAATTCATACTAATTTTAATAACTCCTTTATAACAAATGTATACTACGAATGAACACGGCAAGAGCCTGTATGCTGAAGACAATATACCATCTTTCAGAAGCACTCTGTGAAGACTTCATTCTCGGGTCTTCCATCTATCGAATTGGCTTAATACAGCCTCTCGTAGGCTACCATCAGCTGTGCCAACATAAAACATCATTTCATAATATTTATAACAAACTAGTCAATTACAACATATTTTTTTATTCGTAATCGTACTGAATTAAATTCAGAAAACACAACCATAAGGCTTGAATGCTACAAATGGGATAGTTTGATTGGCTTCTTTTTGGAGTTGACTTAAAGATGCGGCTTGAGTTTTTTTTTTAATTGGCCGTAAATTATTTGAATAAGATATATTTTTGTTGCATTTCAGAAATTTCACCAGACATTGTTGTTTTGGAACCCGACGTTGAAACAATAGATCTACTGCAGGAATCTGATTCTGAACAAGAAAACAATCAAGAGGAAAGTACAGAAACTACTGAAACTGATAATGACAAGGATGATCTTACAAGAGTGAAAATAAAATTAGAACCAGAGGATCCAGTCATAGATGTCACAGTAAATGAGATATTAAATAAAACTGACGTAGTAATGGCACAAGTCGTCGAAGAAGAATTACTGTTTGACAATATGAATGATGACTTTGATGAAATGGCAGCGGAGGAACACAATTTAATGACCATAGCCAGTAATTTAGAAAACAAATTAAGAGAAGCTGAAAGTACCACTGATGAGCAAGAAAAAACCGATAAAGATGAGCAATTTATTCCAAAAATTACAAACGTTTTCGGCAACGTTCCCATGACAGATGAAACTTTGTCTATTATAGATAGTTTAACAAAGAAAAATATAGACAACTGCAATACACCCCAAAATAATACGCTGGACAATAAAGAGGATAATGAAACAAAAACTATCAGCAATGGACCAGTATGCTTGCGCGTTGATATTATAGATTCTAGTGAAGAATCTGATGTTGAAATTAATACTGGTCGTGTCAAAAAAAAAAGTCCCATCAATGAGAACTTTTTAAACGAAGCAAGTTTAAGCATTGACGTTCCTCAAGTCACAACAAACACAGTTTCTTTCACTCCTGATGCTACTGAAATCGCTGTACTTTCTAAAATAGCCGATGCAAATGTTAGCTTGGTAAATAATGAAACCAGCAAAACTGATGGCGCTGACGTACAAAAACTAAAGTTCGTAAATCTAGATCTGTCATCATTTGGAGATATTCCCGAAGATTTGAGCTTTGCAGACGACGGAATTGAATTTATCGACGACGGTGTGACGGATATTGATCATACTTTAATGAAAGAAGAAAAAGGTATGTATATTTTAGGGTAAATGTAATTTAACTTAATTGTAGATTGTACTTGTAAAAGTTTTTTGTTTGTTTTGACTTCAATTTTAGTAAGCGTAAATTAACTATGCCGCTTTGAAACCAATCTTTCCTAAAACTGTGTAGGCACAGTCACGAAAGAGTATTAGCGTACGAAAATTAAATAGGCCAACGACTAATTAAAAATCACGATGTGTAATGGCTTTTAAATTGTGATTATTTAATACAATTTCGATTTTAAAATGTTTTACTAAAATACTACATTAAAAATTGCTTTTACCTTCAAATTATTTTTCAAATTTCAATATTTTTCATGTCTCTATTACAGAAGATAACCAAGTTCAGGTAATTAAAGACACTGATGAGACATGCATGAATATAAACGTCGATTCCAGCCCGAGTCAAGAATTCAAATTGGACGAGAAATTATTTTTAGACCCGGTGGTGTATACACAGAAACTAGATGATATGCGTATTCTTAAAAATAAGAATATCAATGCAATTAATGTTAGGGAACTGCTTAATAAAATAGTTGATGAGAGTAAACCTATAAGCGACAGAAGTGTAGACGCCCAAAAAGCACGAATCGAAAGACAGAGAATATCATTATCAAATTTTATGTTACAGAAACCGAAAAACCGTAAATATAATCCTATACAATTGTGTAAAAATCCAGATTTTAATACTAGATTAAAAAGGTTGACAGCGGGATTTCTAAGTTCGTGGCAAAACAGGACTTTACTTAAAGCATGTAAGCCGCTAACGATAGATTTAACAAAGACTTTCGAATCGAAGTTAATCAACAATACTGTATATTTAAAAACAAATTATAATAATAGTGTAGTTGAACTTAATGAAGATGTAGAAAAAACTGCTTCTGTAATGCCGTCAGTAATACCCGTTCAAACGCTGATTGATAACACTCGATTGAACGATGTTTTGAAGTTAACTGGTGATTATTCTTCTGATTCTTCAAATTCAGAAGTTGAAGAAATCATGGTAGGAAGAAACAAAGTAATCCATCTTCCGGATATAACGCAAGTTAGACGAATAAACCAAAGTTTACAGACTGCAGAAGTTAGTCCTATTCAAATACAAAACACAATTAACATGCCTAAATCAAGTGTCGGTACAAGAACCGTTAGTGTTCACACTAGCAATATTCGAGAAAATATATTAAATACTAATGTTGAGTCAACGAATATACTTGAACAAAATAACAATCCAGACGTCAGTACGGACAATGACGATTTAAATCCTAAAAAAACAACAATATCTCCGGAAGTTACTATCAGTGGTGTAGAAATTTCTGACAAATTAAGCCAAAAATCAAGTATATTAGTTGGATTATTAAAAGCCAAGGCTCGGAAGCCAACATTCAATAACACTATTCAAGTTAATCAGAGTGAACAGTCTGACGTAAATAACAGAGTTCAATTAACGACTGAAAATCAAAACAAAAACAAGGCCCAGAAAAACAAGGCCTTGCCTTGGAGGCCTACAAGTTCCAGGAATTACCAAGTGTCGTGGATTGAGAGAAATAAATATCCCGAAGTTAAACATGATGACTTCCTGCTTACTAGTGATACACTTAACAAATTGTTGCATCTGTTCAGCGGGCAAAGTAAAGAGCCTGCTAAAAAGAAAAATCAAAAAAAGACTGAGGAAATTAAGCCAATTCGGAAAGAGACAGAACAGAAGAAAAGGGGACCCAAAAAAAAGAAAGAAGGACAAAATGCCAAGAAATGGCCTAGTCGTACGGTTACCAAAGTAGTTTATAAATCAACGCATTGCTGCTGGGCGCGAGATCAAATTGTTTTTATTAAACTACAGGATTTTAAAAAACGCAATACCAAACACACATGTGATTATAACAACTGTGCTTGTTGTTGTAGGGAAGAACTTGCGAAACTAATTGCTGAAAATAAAGAAATATGTAAGCCTCAAGATACTAACGACATATCTTGGTTATATCAACCAAACGTGCCAGAAAAAGGCGCTATAGAAACGGTGGTTACAGATAATACTCCTTTGCAGGCAACGCCTCTACAGGACACTAATGTACCTACTATTGCTAGCGTTTATAGTTTGAACTCAGCATGTGATACCGAAGTAAGGTTTAATAACTCGAACCTTAATACAATAGATGAGCCGGTTGAAGATGTTGAACAACCGGCGACGACTTCAAGTAATACAGTAAAAGCAAGCATTACATCTGCCGTTGGAAGTTTTGATCTAAACGTACCGATCATGAATATCGTTGATAAAACAGTTAAGACTAGAATAAATTCCGCAACAATTACGACGACTAGGAAGAAAAAAATAGAATCAAACATACCAGTGTATGATAATGTAACTGAAACAACAAATTCGAAAACAAATCCTGGAGAAATAATTGCTATACCTTCAGATGAACACCTTGCACTTAACATACCAATATATGACGAAACTCGGCCAAACATCTCGAAAATTAGTCCCCAAGAGACAGCAAAGCCTCAGCTTGAATCTCGTAAATTAAACATACCAATCAGCGATGAAACCCAATCAATCGAACCGATAAGTCCAGTAGTTAGTAAAGATGACGCCATCGTAGATGTTACTATTAAGATAAGCAAAAGGCCAAATACCTCAGTTGATGCGGTTAATGAACCGGGTAATTCAAATAGGTTGGTCGTAAAACCGTGTACATGTCCAGGAACGAGCTTCGATCAAATAAATAAAAAGCAAACTATAACTGATGGCTTACATCAATGCACAGAAGGAAAAAACGAAATATTCAAAGTTACGTCGGGATATGGTCAAAAGGACAAAATGTTAGTATTAAATAGTAAACAAATGACGAAAATACCCGTCGGTTGTCCAATTTTTTTGGGTACCAATAAAATACTCTTAACTGATGTGATGTTGCCGGGTTCAAAGAAAGAGCAGATCAAACCTGTTCTAAATTTTCCTCAAAGTGCCGCACCTCCGCTGCCGCTACCGCATGGGGTGCAGTTAGTACTTTACGGTAGTAAATTAACATATACCATGGCGCTCGGGGTTGAACTAAGCCCTGAAGATAAAGCCAGAATGCCAGCACTATTAGAAACGATCCAACAGCAAATGTCTTTAGCAGGTGCTCCTTTTACGAGTGAAGCAACTAAATCACATAATATTATTCCTGGCGATGAAGTGGTCGATATATCTGACGATGAGACGTCTTCGACGCCAGAAGTTGGAAATGTTGTTAACTTTTCTCGAAATACTGCAAACGATACTGGTAATCCCAATGGTAGTTCAGCACAAATGGAAGGAAAAATACCCTTAACTGACATGGAAGAAATACCAAGAAATGCAGTAAGTGTAAATGAACCTAATGCACAAATTCAAGATGAAGTTTTTGATAAAAATACTGCAGAATGTTCCCAAGAAAATTTACATACGCCTAATAAAGTCGAAGACCACCAAAATGAAAGTAGGGAAAACAAATTAACAGGCACTTCCGATGCAAACCCTGCGTTAAACACAAATAGAGTCATTGAACGTAGTAACGATGACGAAAAATCTGAAAATAATGAAAGCACATCAAGTTCCAAGAAAACTATACTTTCTGATTTAATGGAAATGTCTGGCATATCAGCGGAGGATATGGCGCCTGTACAAGTGGAACTCGGAGAAGATGAAACTGTATCTTTATTAAATAATTCTAATCCAATTTCATCGACAACTGGAATAAATAATATGATTAATTCGGCAAATGTACCACCCACCAATGTTGTCCAGCTTACACACGAATTAAACACAGTATCATCATTTGCAGAGCTAAAGCACGCATGCCAGAAAAATGGTCAATTCTACAAACTTGATGTTGAGACTGGTGTAGTTGTGCCCATTAATGTGTGTGTAAAGAAAAAACCCAGAATACCCGCTGTAGGTGAAGTACGTATCGCACCTAAAAATACTATTGATCTCACTGAAGATGTCGAGTTTTCTACTGAAGATAAGAATACTGTGAGACAGATTATGCCGCAACTAGTATTAAGAAATGAAAGATCATTGTTAAAAGTGCCATTGTCACCATCGCAGAAGTTACAAAAGATAACCATGTTTACAGATATGCGCAGACCCCGGATACTGAAACGAATTGACAAGAAAGCTCTTCCTAGTAATTTACAAATCATTAAAACACCACTTGCCCGTTCAACGGAGGTGCGGTTGGCTTATCGGTCACTATTGCAACAAGGTAAGCAGAGGAGCACAAAACCTATCCATCAAAAAAGAAAATCTGTCGAAGAATCAATCAGTTTGAGCGATTCATCAGACGAAGAACCGCTTATTAAGAAAGTTAAACGAAAACAATTAGAATTGGATGCACAAGAAAATTCTGATATTGGGATTAATTTATGTAAGGAGCTTGAAAAAACTTCTAATATAGTAATAAGTTTAAATACAGGACCTGAAGGAGATCCCACTGCCCTTGTTGAAGATGACATAAGGTTATTTGAAGACCCCACGAATGAATTACTTACGATGGTAGATGAATCACTTACTTATCAAAGCAATGAGGAGGGCGAAGAAGATTGTATTTTGGGTGTTTAAAATGTATTGCTACATCATGTTGTTTTTAATTTTTTGTTATTATGAGGGCTTATGAATATTCGAATGAGGAGTAAATTTAAATTCGAAGTGTGATGAAACCCGTGGTTACCTACATATACCTACCTACTATAGTCTGTAATACAACAGCTATATTTATAGTGATTTATATGCTGTCTATAAACCTTTTAAATTTACCAAGAGTGGGTTTCTATGAAATAGGAAAATGCGATGATGAAAGTTAAGTTTGTAGTTTTGCTATATTACAAATTTTTTAAAATATAATAATTGGACTATTATAGCAATATATTAAAAAAAGTAATTTCCCTTAGAATAACTATTTAGGTACTTATAGAATCTCAGTACACGCCCGAAATTTAAGCCGTTCAATTGGAGCCATATATGGCTCTCACATACTAGCCAAACTACAATCACCATACTAATAACTCACTATATTATATTTATAATCCTTTATACTTAAAAATCTATGTATGAAACACATTTTGTCCATCTACAAATTATCAAATTTACTATGAAATTAATTTTTACTGAGGTTTTTTTTCACGTAAACATACCACACTTAGCGAGTTTTAAACTTACGATTGTGAGTATGCGTTGTTTGGACATCTACCTTTCTTTAAGTAGTTATTCTAGGCAAGATTAAAATCACTGGACTGATATGACTAGGTAGGTACCTATAGCGAGAATTCACTGCTTTATTGTATCTTTTATATACAGATATTACAAGATCTAAAATATTCATTATATTAAACTGTGTCTATTTTTCTGCTTATTTCTCATAAACTATGCAACGGATTTAGATGTCGTTTTCACAATCATTTAGAGAATTTATTCAGATAGTAGTTTATAAAACTGCTTATTTAATTGAACATGAATTATTTGTAGTAAGTAAGTGAGTCAAGTATTTACATAGGATTACGGTAATATGTGATTTTTTATGCTATCATTCGATTTAACAAAGGTCATTGGAAATAGTTTTTTTTTTGGGCCGCGCACATTAAGGCGGAACATAAGCCGCCGATCTGCGGAAGATTTCTGTCGTCATGTAACGAGGCCCTATTTGTTTCATAATAATAATTACAGTTCATAGACATAAAGCCTCGATTCAATATGCAACATTTGGTGTTCAACATATTTGTTGCTCAACGATGCGCAATATTGCTAGACGACGTCACGCGTTAGATACCTGTAAGGTATGTAATAACAGTGTGATACGATTGATACGAAGTTAAGTATATTATTATGTTACTTACTGTGAATGTCCGATACCACACCAGTGTACACCAGTGTGTAGAGTAGTGTGTTGCACCAGCATACGTCGACTATCAGCAATCCCAATCCCTTAATTATCCCTTTCCTTTAAGGTCGGCAACGCGCCCATGATCATTTTGGTATTGTGGGTGTACATGGGGGTGGAGATCACTTACCATCAGGTGACCCACTGGCTCGTTTGCCGGCCTATACTATAAAAAAATTAAAAAATGCTTGTTGGTGAACGAAATGTTATCGTTTTCATGACGATTTTGGTCATATAGGTACTGGCTAATGTTAACATACACCATAGCGACTTGGTGAATGTGCAACATTTTGAATCTGATCACTAATGCCATGATAGGGTATGTAATCACAGTTCTAGCCTATCTTAAACTATTTTTTTTAAAGAAAAACAATGGGAACTTACCTACATAGGTAAAAAATAATAACGTTTCGCACATTCAGCAACTATCTTGATGTACCTATGTTATGAGTAACATAAATAGATAAGTGTATCTATGTTAAAAAAAGGAATTGGTCAGTAGGTGTCACATTGCGCTTCGGATATTCACGATACCGATTTGTTTTACCGTTCCTACATAGTATTATTTATAGAATAGGTAATATCTGTGTTTTAAAATTGTATAAATAAGTTTAAATTATATGTAGTTAAAGGTGGATTTACACTATTAAACGTATACATTCACTATTGATGCTCAAAGTAATCTAAACGCCATGTCATGATGATACAAATTGAGGGCTTTGTTCACTGTTTTATATTTTAACTGTGTGCAACGGAGCCGTATTTAGATAATAAACACTACTAGACCAAATCTGTGATGGAGACATTAGTCTGAAAAACCGACATACAATTTAAATTGTTTGCGTCTCTACAGCATATTTATAGCCTGTGCTTAAATACGGCCCTGACTTTTATTTTATACCTACCTATATTATGTTGGTACCATCACCGGCCATTTACATGAGGCCAATCACAGTGTATTGAAGAATATCCATTGTCGGGTTAAGAGAATCCAGATCAACGGATTGTGAATGTTAAATAAATGAATGGCTGCATGTTCTTACTCCTGGCATAGGTCATATCAATAAATGCTCTCGTCTAAATGGTCCACCCTATTTAGTAATTCGATGTTAGTACTTTACTAAAAACTGATACGGAACTATAATACTCTATTTTCTTATATCCCGGTTCCTTTGATGGTAAATCGGATAATAGTTTTACATCACGACATTTTCTAAACTATATATATATTTTTTTTAGATACCTATTATATGGCATGTGATTTATTTATAGTATCTTCTGTGAAGAAATTGTTAGTTTAAGAAAAAGTTAATAAAGTGAAATGAAAATGTGAAGTATGTCTTTTCATGTTTTAACTATTTTCAATGTGTGGTGTATGTTGGTCGATATACAATCAGCAGGCTAACCATGAGTTTGTCTTAGTAAAATCGCTAGCGACGACATAAAATATTTGTATGACAAAATTTAGTTTCTCAGGTATCCGCTAGAGGCGCCACTGAGTTTTTCACATAAATATCTTACGTCATGTCGTCGCTAGCGGTTTTACTGAGACAAACTGATGGTTGAGGCACAGGCTTACTTATACATCAGATATCCCACCAGCAGCATTGTACATACGTATACATACGCACTCACGCCTGTAATCCCCGAAGGGGTAGGCAGAGGTGTAACCAGTACACCCGCATTTCGCCGAGCGTATCTCCGTCCCATGATGTGATAGGGGGCGAGCCTATCGCCATACCGGGCACAAATTCCAGACTCCGGGCTGATACTGAGCTTTTCGTAATAGAAAAACCCAATATTACTTTACCCGACCCGGGGATCGAACCCGAGACCTCAGCGTTAACCTCAGTCGTAACCCGTACGCATTACAACTGCGCCACCGAGGCAGCATTATGTGCTTTTAAAAAAAATACTTTACCAAGGAATTTTCAATACCAGTACGGCTATAGAGGCCCGTTCATAGGCGAGTCACCTTCCACGGTCAGCCAGTGTATATTATAATAAATAAATAAATATAAATACACCCAACAGTCACACACATAGTCCTGACCCCACACTAGGTAAACCTGTATCGTGAGTATCAAGAACTACGAGGGACTTGCCAACCCACAACACCCAGACCCAAGACAAATATTTGTGAATCAGACAAACATTTGTCTAGGTGCGGGAATCGAACCCACGGCCTCGCGCTTCGCAACCGGCTACTCGCCCGCTGCGCCACGGAGGCTGTATGTAACTTCAAGCCGGCATAATTCTGCCGACCGTCGAGGGACTGCACTGCACTTATCAGCGGGTATCGTATTAGGATAAACTTCACTTAGTTTCAGTAACATTTATTTAACAAAAACACTATCTGATAGTAACATTAAAGTTGTCCACTACAGCCTTTTCAATTTGTTTGTGTATTTCATTAACTTCCGCTTGTGTTAATGTACGTTCTAAATGCCTGTATATTATGCTGTAACACAAACTATGTTTCTTTGATTTGGGGTGTACAAATTTGTCTTTTAGCCGCACCTGAAATTTAATAAAAGGAAACAATGTAATGATCATTTTTAGTAATCTACTAATTAAATAAAATAAAGGTGATGTGAAGTGATATCCTGGGTTCCATTCTCAGGTTAGGAAAGCTTTTTAATTATTCAATTTGATCCAGATGGGTTAAAGATCCTACTGTATACAATAGGAAAGAAAGATGGCCTTGTGTGAATGGAGCTTTAGTATTGAATGAGTGGCAGATATAAATCACTAATGACAGAACTACTTTTGGAGAAAGGATGACTTAGTTGCGTTACTGCTTATTCCATTGATAATACAGAGGTGGAAAAATTGTAATTAAAGATTTATCAATTTTTTTTTATTAGCTTGAATGACGAGACGAGCAGTTCGCTCGCCTGATGGTAAGCGCCACGCCTGCTCATAAACAGAAGCAACGCCACACAGAACTTTAAATAACAAAGCACTGCATGACACTGGACTGCGCTCGTCACCCCGAGACATAAGGTGTTAAGTCTCATAATGCCCAGTAATTTCACTGGCTTCAATGTCCTTCAAACCGGAACACAACAGTGTTTACACACTGTTGCTTGGCGGCAGAAATAGACAAAGCGGTGGTACCAACCCAGCCGGCGTCTCGGATAAGAGAGACCTACCACCTTGCAAAAAACATACAAATAATATTTAATAGAAAAATATATGAACCTGCTCTACAATATCTCCTCCTACATCTCTGACTAAGTCATAAAAATCATTGCTTATGAATGAATCAACGGTTTGGTTAGGTGGAAGCCAGAATGAAATATCATTGGTACATTGAGGGAACAACGAAACAGGTTTATAAGTAATTTCAGCATCAATATCTTTATTCTCGAATTGGGTTAAAAACCCAGAATCGGTACTCCACATTAATCGTATATCTGGGATTTTATATAAAGCCATTGCCAATCTCTCTAGGCCCAAGCCAAATGCATATGCTATCGAGTTATTGGGTCCAGCATTAGCCAATATTTCGTTCCTTACTATACCACAGCCCAAAACTTCCATCCATTTATTTTCATAATAAATTTCTAATTCCCATGATGGATGGGTAAACGGAAAATATTCTTCCACCCATCTATATTCAATATCTTTACCAAATAATGCTTTTACTAGGCCTATAAGGTGGTTTTTTAATTGCATTTCCATTAGTTTAGTCGCCTCTAATGTGTGACAACTTTGTTTCATAGGATCATCAATTGAGTTTATGTATGTGTGTGGGTTTGTTGGATCAAATGTTGGTTCAAATATTTCCAAGTCAGGTTTGTCATGAAATAATTCATCTTTCCTTTGTGATCTTACTGCATCCACCTGAAATCATACCAATATTATAAATGTGAATGTAAGTTTGTTTGTTACACTTTCACACGAAAACTACTTAACCGATCATCATGAAACTTTGTACACATATTCTTGGAGGTATAAGAAGTAACATAGGATACTTTTATGAAAAAAAATCTGTTTGTTATGCTTTCACCCATAAATCACTGAACGGATTTTGATGTAGAGATAGATGGGACCCTGGAGACGGTTATAAGCTACAATTTACTTTGGAAAAGTCTATTCACACAGGCGGAGCTGCGAGCATAAGCTAGTAAAGAAATATATATGTGAAATAAAATTATTTGTGAATTGACATGCATTAAATTTTTTTGTATTTTGGTTTCAAAGATGGTTTGGGGTTATTTCTATAAAGCATATATTATTATATTTCAGTCATTTGTGTCCCATTGGTAGGCAAAGACCTTCCTCCCTGGCCTTCCTTCCATCCATCTGGTTTAACCATATAGAAAAATTAAAATGAATTATTAAATTAGTTATATGTCCTAATTATACATACCAACCTGATGAAAAATAGGAAAATGTGTTGAATCAATCTCGTCTCTCCTGTACACATCACCAATCATCAAAAAATTATCCAGGCCAGACTTTAACAGCTCGCTTTGGTGAGCAGTCATATGCGCTCGTAATAACATATCTTTATTCACATAATAACAATCTGACTTCGCTCTACTAGGATGATCGGCGGGAATTAATAAATCATCGAAATTTTGCTTTGTTGATACTATAGGAGTCAGGTTGTCGTACACACTAAACGTAGGGTTACCTCTGTGAGTGAACGATGAGTAGAAATAATTCACTATCCTTTGCCTAACGATAGACAAGGGGTTATTTTTCTGTAAGTGCAAATTCCGACCCAAATAGGAGAGTATTTTCGGTGTTACATTCGTGTATTTGTCTGAAGGGTAGTCTTTGCCGTTAATACGAACTGCTGCCACTGATTGAGTGGCTGTACTGTATGTATATTTTGATAAAAATACCGAAAGTATGCGATTTTGTTTCAAAAATAATTTAGTCATGATTTGATTTATTACGGACTTTTCCTTCTTTATAAATTGGTTTCAGAAGATGGTTGCCCTATTCCATTTATCCTATATTGATTAAGCTGTTACTATGTAAATAATTAAATATTTCATGAGCCAAAAATATTTTTATCGCACATTCACAATATTTTTGACAGTTGAGTAGAACACATCTTTTTTTTTCTTGTTTTTTTGTTCCTTTTTTTTTTTTTTTTTGTATTTTTGTTCCATAAGGAACCGGCTAAGATCAGAGACCATACTGCCAAGTCATTAGTTATATTATTTTCATAATATCCAAGAACGATGAAACAGGGGTGTGACCGATTTCAAGGCCTTGATGGAGTATTGGCGAAAACTCCTTCCAGTTCGATGCTTCTTAGATGACTTTCTTCAAGCGAATCGAAAGCACAAGGTCGACAATACCCTTGATCAAAAATCACCTAAATCCTCCTATTTCAATGTTTCCATACACTATTCATCATCATTAATGATTATTGCACCAAACCACACCACTTTTATACAACAAACACAACTTTAAACCAGTTTAGGAAATAATTAAAACAAGAGAGCCACCGCACTGTAAGAATTCCCGCCAAAAAACTCGTTTTTTTGTTCCATAAGGAACCGGCTAAGATCAGAGACCATGCTGCCAAGTCATTAGTTATATCTTTTCTTATATTCCAAGAACGATGAAACAGGGGTGTGGCCGATTTCAAGGTCTTGCTGGAGTTTTGGTGATAATTCCTTTCAGTTCAATGCTTCTTTAGACGACTTTCTTCAAGCGAATCGAAAGCACAAGGTCGACAATACCCTTGATCAAAAATCACCCAAATCCACTTATTTCAATGTGTCCATACCCTATTCATCATCGTTAATGATTATTGCACAAAACCACACCACTTTTATACAACAAACACAACTTTAAACCAGCTTAGGAAATAATTAAAACAAGAGAGCCACCGCACTGTAAGAATTCCCGCCAAAACTCGAGTAGACACATCTTGACAGTAACAGCTGATTTCCCCAAAGAGATTATAGATTTTCCAAAAAACTATTCCGGTTCAAGAAGCATGTATGTTTTATACGTTGTTTTAAAGATGTCTACGTTTTGATCTATATAGTTTTCATTGTTATTATTCTATATACCCATTGTGATTATTTGGGCAGAATCATTTTTATCCATATTTAATCGAAGGATTGAACTGCAATTATCAAAAAAAATACAAAAAAATATTGAATTTTAGCTAGTGCTGAGTGCTGACGTTCCTACTGTACGTCCGGCCAAGCTCACAAACTATACGCAATAATTCACACAAGACCGAGGGCCGAGTCCCCAGCTGAGCACCATTAGCAACTTCTCAATGATCACGATACAATGGGTGTTATCGGGGGAAAAAGTTCTGAGTAATCTAAGGTAGTCTTAGAAAACTGTGACGATAACATGCGTAATATTATCCTGATTAATCAATCAATCTCTAGTCTCTGAGCTTACTGCTTTGTATCATCTGTATTCATGCATATATTTAAGTTTATTCAACCAATATACAAGTAATTGCAACAACCAAACAAACAGTATTGTATAATGTAAGCAAGTTACTAAAATAAAAAAAAAAACCTTTAGACTGAAAACGGTTAACTCAGTCACACTTGAACATGGTTCTCCCGAACACACATAGTGTCAACATGAACAGCTGATAAAATGTCAAAACCCGATTTGCATTTTGCATAACCTAGTTTAAATTCTGAAAGTTTTCAACCTCTGCCTACACCACGTGACATGAATATTTGTACTGATTACTTCTGATCAGTGGTCTCGTATCAGTAAAGTGTTTATTTACTGTCACCGTGTCTTTTCCTACCTCGACACTGGCAAAATCATCGTACGCCGATGGAGCCACAATATAAAATTGGATTGGATAGTTTAAATTCACGAAATTGGTTATTTATAAGCTATTTTAGTTGATGAATTAACTTTAAATCGCTTAATTTTGCTATCCTGATTGAGAAGTAGACATGTTCCCAAAGAAAGCTCTGTATTTAGCTCAGTTGAGCGCCGTGGGTTTAACCGGTTATTATTTAGGAGTAAATAAAAGTAAAGATGATGATTGTTTGGGGGTAAATGGAAAGCTTCTGAGGAGTTTGCCAGGACTTCCAGTATTTGGGACAGTATCTGCAGCCGCCCCGTATTCTAATACTGGGAGTACCACCGATGGTAGTAGGGTGAGTAACAAAAAGTATTTATGATAACCACTATATACCAGTGGTACCAGTAAAGCCAACTTATTTTACCGTTTCAGGGATACCGTTGGATCCCTGAAATTATACATTTATTAATTGACTTTCAAAGCATAGACAGTGGTAAAAAATAATATTCAACAGTGACTATTTTAATATTATCACATACATTTTAATTGATTGGTTTTTGTGTATACATGCCTAATTAAATATAAGATACTATAGAACAAAGAGAATCCTATTGGCAACCCCTTTCTTTCTGTCTGGAAGGTGGACCCCAGCATAATGCTGGGGTCCACCTTCCAGTTATGACTTATGATTTGCAGGGGGCTTTGCGCCTAATATGTTGATGGCCCACTTACACTCCAATTTTACCATTTTTACATCCAATTATTCAAACTGGCAATTGCGCAATGTGCTGGGAAATTAAATATCCACACAATTGCCCATGCCCAACATTGTTTCTACGTAGTTTATGTATGAATTTTTTAGATATCCCAAATTATGAAATATGGGTTTCCTGGCCTAGACCATGTCCGATCCTATGATGATTATGTGCTATCATATGACCGTCGTACAAGGATACCTCATTGGGTGTTTGAGCACTTAACTAAAGAACACATTAAGAAGAATGAGCAGGTGGACAGGAGTAAATGTGAATTTATGCCAGATGAAAGTATACATCCATTTTTCAGGTAAACTGTCTTATTGTATTATGATAGGTACTGTTTCTTATTCTTTTTGTAATGGCTAACTGGCGCATCAATTAAGGTGACTACTGGAAACCAGTGGTGTGTGGTAGATCATGCCCAATATGTCAATGTGCTGAGTGATGTGATTGGTTTAGTCTGATTTAGTTACCGATGCCTTAAATACAAATTAATCTTATATTACTGTTTGGCAGAACTATGTATGTGTCTTAGATGTTATTTTCATTATATTAAAAAATATAAAATTGAAGGTTTTTTTCAAATTTCAGATCATTGAACAGTGATTACAAAGGTTCAGGTTTTGACCGAGGACACATGGCAGCTGCTGGTAACCACAAGCTTGCCCAAAAACACGTGGAGCAGACATTTTATCTAACTAATATGGCACCACAGGTATGGTAGCTATAGATTTTTTTATAGAAGAGGCCGGCTTATGAGCAAATGGGTCAATAATTTCTACAGTATGTCAAAAAACCCTGTTGGCCCTTTCTAGGCCGTGAAGATAGACATATAGATAGGTTAATAAAAATAGTTAAATTAATGGAATAATAAACAGAAGCGAGATTTTAACCTTACACAGGTAGCTTAGTTTTTTTTTTACATATTTTGTATGGAAGATTTGTCATTTGTCAAACAGTATTTATTGATAGTAAGCATATCTATTTGTAAATAGAATATAGGGAACGGCCTTTAGCGTCACTTATACACCAGCTTATATTGTCTCACCCCACTAAATTGCGCTTCCCACCACCTGAATAAACCAGTGTTGCAATCACTACTCTCCAGAATGTAATAATTGTTACAATGTTAAGTATAGTTTTATTTTTAAGGTAGGTGAAGGATTTAACAGGCATGCCTGGAATAGACTGGAGAAACATGTTCGGAAACTAACAAATGTTTACAATAATGTGTACTGCTGTACTGGACCACTGTACCTTCCCAGGTTAATATTTACGTTTTTTTTTATTAGCCTGACTGACGGCCGTTGCCAGAGGAACTTGACAGCTCAAGCAAAATTCGACCTTGGTTGAATGTCAATAAGGTCGAATTTTACTTGCTTGTCAAGTCTCGTGGCAACGGCCCGCGGCTGGAAAGATGTCACTCGCTTGATGATAAGAGTAACACCTGTACACCCGCTATTAGGTATGGATTTCTAGAGAAGTCTAAGGCCCGTGTTATAGAACAACACTCAAGTGAGATCTTTGCTAAGTGTCGATTTCTGTACATGTGATTGGTCCGTTTTTGTTTGGCGCCAAAAATATACCAATCACGTGTACTGAAATCGACACTTAGCAAAGAGCTCACTTGAGCGTTGTTCTATAATACGGACCTAAAACAAGGAGAACCTAATTCATACTAAAACTATAAATGCGAAAGTAACTTGTGTCTGTCTGTTACGTTTTCACAGCTGTTGCAGTTGAACGTATTTTAATGAAATTTGGTAAGAAGACATGTTATTATGGCCTCCGTGGCGTACCGGGCGAGTAGCTGGCGGTGAAGCGAGAGGCCGCGGGTTTGATTCCCGTACCGAAAATGTTTGTGTGATCCACAAATTTGTGTGGGACGGAGATACGGTCGGCGAAATGTGGGTGTACGGGTTACACCTCTGCCTACCCCTTCGGGGATTACAGGCGTGAGTGCGTATTTTATTTTATATTTGACAGCCTCCGTGGCGCTACGGGCGAGTTGCCGGCTGCGAAAAGAGAGGCCGTGGGTTCGATTCCCGCACCGAGACAAATGTTTGTGCGATCCACAAATATTTGTTTCGGGTCTGGGTGTTGTGGGACCGCAAGTCCTTTGTCTTGATACCCACGATACAGGTTAACCTAGTGTGGGGGCAGGACTATGTGTGTGACTGTTGGGTGTATTATTTATTTATTTATAATTTACAGAAAGGAATCTGACGGTAAATCATACGTGAAGTATCAAGTGATCGGCGCTAACACGGTGGCGGTGCCGACACATTTCTACAAGGTGGTGGTCGGTGAAGCGGCCGACGGTGCGTTAGACATGGAGGCCTATGTAATGCCGAATCAAAAGATACCGGACGAGACGCCCGTATCCTCCTACATGGTATGAACTAACAAATAATATTGAATAGAACTTAGGAAAGAGGTAAAACGCAGTGATAGCTTACCGTGGAGTGGTATGGACAGTCGAGACGAAAATCGCAAGTCCCAGCCCCAAGAGTATACACCTCTGACTTTTCTAAGTTATGTGTGTATTGTTAATTATCACTTGCTTTAACGGTGAAGGAAACATCGCGAAGAAAACTGCATACCTGAGAAGTTCTCCATAAGTATGTCGAAGGTATGTGAAGTCTGCCAATCGGCATTAGGCCAGCGTAGTGGACTAAGGCCGAACCCCTCTCATTCAGTAGATGAGTATACAATATGTAACAAAAACCCTGTTGGGTGTTTTAACAGCGATATCAGAATCGATATTCAAACCTAATGAAATAACTCGCATACGAAAATGGGACTATAAAAATAATCATATTTAATTTTTTATTTTGATTGATTACCTTTGCAAGAGCCATGTCTCGGAGCCAGAGCGAGATAGCTACGATCGATAGATAGTTGCGGTGACTACGTGCATCAAACGTGCCGCGCCGCGTGCTCACCCGTTTTCGTCAATACGTAACATCAGTCAGCTGTTCATCAGTTTTCAGATGAAAATAATATTTTTTAAATATGTTCATTTTGCTAAGCTACCTGTGTAAGGATCGCTTCTGTTTATTATATTTTTATTAAGCTGTCTATATGTCTATCTTCACGACCTAGAAAGGGCCAACAGGGTTTTTGTTACATACTGTATAGAATCTAGAGAAAAAACAGTTGTTTTATAAATTGGTGTAATTTTCAGGTGCCTCCAGAAACCATCGAGAAGGCAGCCGGCCTTCTATTCTTCGACAAGTTACAGAGAAGTAAATTGAATAGAATCAACGGGAAGAAAGTTTGAAATATAATTACTTGTAGTAGTATTAAGTAGATACGTAAAAAATGCCAGTTGTACCTCTTAAAAGAATTATTGATCTTACCAATTGTTATTTATAGTGTTTTATAAGAGTAATTGAAAGAGTATGTTTGTAAATTATGTATAGAATAAATCCTATGGAATGTTTTAATATTGAATTATTTTACCTATTTTACCTCAAGATTCTGTCCGCCTCCATGGCTCAGTGGGTGAATACTGAATAGCCGGCTGTGAAGCGAGAGAACGCGAGACATTCCCGCAACAATTTTTTGTGTGATCCACAAATATTTATAAAAATATGTATAAAAAATTGTTTTCTTTTCGTTTATACCACCTTTCGGCAACATCCGGTATATGTAATTGAGAAACCAATGCCACGTCTACTTTATCATAACCATTTGCTATTGTGTGATAGCAACGAATACGCTAAAACGGTTCCTTAAAATTTATGGAGCCGTTGTGTGAACAAGCTGTTAGTTAATTATAGATGTTCTTGCGGCTAAGCCTATTATTTCTAAAAAAAATATTGCAAAAGCCGGCAAACGAGCCAGTGGGTCACCTGATGGTAAGTGTGTGTGATCTCCACCGCCCATGTACGCCCACAATACTAGAAGAATCATGGGCGCGGTGCCGAACATATAGGGAAGGGATTGGGAAGGGGAGGGGGATTTGGGCCTCCGGATATCTCACTCACCGTACGAAACGCAGCAGCAAGCTGCTACTTTACGCCAGTTTTCTGTGAGACAGTGGTAACGACCCGGACGAGCCAGCCCATTCATGCTGTAGACAAAACTGTCTACACCTTGACTCTACCACTCAAAAAACATGACATGTGGCATAACTTTATATATCAAAATAAAAAGCGTAGTGTATAAAACTGGTGTATATTATTATAACATTACGTTGAATGGCGCCTGTAAACCAAAACAAACTGAAGCGGACCTAGCAAATATAAACCAATAGAATTGCTCAAAATATACGTCCCGTCTGTTTCTTCCAATCCTATTGGTGAATATTGCCAGCTCCGTTCTGTTTTGGTGGAAGGGGAACCTTAGTGTTTACAATATATCTGACACAATATAAAGTATATTAATTTTCATCCTCTTCATCCGAGGCTCCATTTTGCTGGGGCACTTCCTCCATGCGAGCGTCACCCATACCTGAAAATTTATGATTATAATGAAAATATCTAAGGATGCTGACGTCACTTCAATACAAAATCAAAATATTGATTGAATCCATAAAATGTTATACATTATTTAAATTTCATAAAAAACTCCACCGCAAATACGGAAAGCTGTCTCGATAGAGAAGAATGACCAAGAAACTAATGTTGATCTTTTCAATAAAAATTATACATTTTTGGGAGTGTAAAAAAAGGCTTCACAATATTTGATTGGAAATAGAGCAGCTTATTAATGTAAACACAACAACAATCATATAGACTAGGATGATAGCTACAGATAAGATAAGGATGCACAACCTCCATAGACACACCTATGAACACCTACAATGGAGAAGAAGATTATTGAAAGTGGATAGATATTAGTTTATATCTCTGGAAAAAGGCTGGCGTTAACACTATACATACCTTGGTTCTCTGCGAACTCTCCTGCAACCTCTGAGATCTCCACCTCTGCTGGTTTCATCTACTCGGATCTATATATGTGGATGGTCCTGTATAACGTACCATGGTCTTCATTCTGCTCTGCAGAGTCTCCTGCAACCTCTGCTCGCTCCATCCACTTGCATCTATATATATTTGTGGATGGTCCTGTATAACGCACCTTCGTCATCATCCTCCTCTGTGGAGTCTCCTGAAACCACTGCTTGCTCCATCCACTTGCATCTATATCTGTGGATGGTCCTGTATAACGCACCTTCGTCATAATCCTCCTCTGCGGAGTCTCTCGCGACCTCTGCTCAGTCCATCCACTTGGATATATACCTGTGGATGGTCCTGTATAACGTACCTTGGTCTTCATTCTCCTCTGCGGAGTCTCCCGCGACCTCTGCTCGCTTCATCCCCTTGGATCTACATAATATGTGGATGGTCCTGTATACCGTACTTTGGTCTTCATCTCCTCTGCGGCGTCGCTCGCGACCTCTGCTCGCTCCATCCTCTTGGATCTATATCACTGGATGGTCTTGTATAACGTACCTTGGTCTTGATGTCCTTTGCGATGTCTCCTGCGACCTCTGTTCGTTCCATCCTCATGGATCTATATCTGTGGATGGCCTTATATAACGTACCTTGGTCTTCATCCTCCTCTGCGGAGTCTCCTGCAACCTCTGCATTCTCCGCCTCTGCTCTTTCCATTTGTCGCGCCAACTCCGCTTCGTCCGTAGCAGTTACCACTTTAGGCTAAACAAATATAACATTTATATACATTTTATATCTTTATAATGCTGTATTTTTGAGAAAAAATAATCCTCATAAATTAATATTCCCTAAAAAAATATAAAGCTTAATTTTCGTTTTTATGGCTTTATTTTCTGTGACTATAGGCAGAATAATAAGACTTATAATAAATAGCAATTAGTAACAGGTAATGTTATTAGAAGTAGTTATATACATTGTTTAAATAAAGCGTAGAGAGCTATGCTACAGTAGCATGAATTTAATCTGTTTAGATAAATGGGATTTATTATAAAGATTGTACTATATTTATATTATATTTTGTTGTTACTACGATACTGTATATACTTGTACATACCGCCATCTGTACGTTGAACACGCCACCCGATGCTGTGATAGTTTCTTGGATTTTATCGATCGCGTCTTGTAGCGCTTTAAGACCGTCTGTTTTCTCGGGCGTTGACGTCGTCATGACTAGAAGAGTAGAATTAAATATCAAGTAATCAACTAATCTATGACAATGACGATGTATTACAGTTATGTGTTTTATAATGTTATTTTTTATGCAACTTTTTACTCATAACATGTCCGCCACTATCGATTCAGGCTTACAGGGTTTGCAGTGGCGGGTGTGAGAGCAGGATAGTCTCTAGTAAATCATACTGGGTGTAAAGGAAACCCTTCCGAAAACTCGCGCATGTCTAACGGCCGTTAAAACTGAGCGTCAGCTGTTTTTTCTACTAGTATTACATCTCTATTTAAAAAAAAAACACTTTAATAATTATTTTAACAATTTGATATGAATAACCATTGTATTTGTCTATCCAAACATGATGCTGCAAGACAACAAAGAAAATAGGTAGTTTTAAATACATACATACGCGGTCACGCCTGTAATCCCCGAAGGGGTAGGTTTCCCCACCCACATTTCGTCGAGCGTATTTCCATCCCTTATATGATAGGGGGCGAGCCTATCGCCATACCAGGCACAAATTCCAGACTCCGGTCTGATACTGAGCATTTCGTAATAGGAAAACCTAATACCACTTTACCCGAACTGGGGATCGAACCCAAGACCTCAGTGTTGACCTCAATCGTAACACGTACGCATTACAACTGCGCCACCGAGGCAGTCTAGTTAGTTAGGCAGTTAGGTAGTTTTATTTGCTATTAATTTAGTAGTAACATGTTCATAATCACCAGCACTACCATCTTAGTTTTTAGAAACATTTCAACACCTTTATAAAGAATATTTAAATGACTCACCATACAATGGGGGAGCAATCAAATTAATTTTAATAGGCAACTCCACAGTAGAGAGTGCGAGGCCAGATTTCAGCGCTGCACGGACAGCATCTATACCCTCATATCCATAACACGCGCATTCGATATCAGCACGAATCTTCACCGCTTGAGATGTCAACTTCCTCTTGATATTGGCGAGGAGTACCTCCTTTGTGTTTTCATCTAGACCACACTCATTGAGTACTGATGGATCACTGAAATGTTTTAAATAAGCAATGTCTGTGGATCAAGCTTATGATTTTTAGAAGGCATAGATGTGTTATAATATCCTAATGTTGGGCACGGGCCCCGTTTCCTAATTAGAGAGGTTTGGATGTAATATTTCCGATATGCTTATTCTTATTCAGTTGTTCTCAATTATTTTGAATCATACACAATATGTTTGAGTGCTAAGTTTGGTCTTAACTATTGTAGGGCCTTTTTTAGATGTTCAAGTAAACATTATTTTTTAGATAAAACATAAGACGAAAACTACTAAATTAACAAATAACGGAAATCTAAGAAATAAGGCTAATGAATACTTAAAATTAATTGACATCCCACAGTATGGTAGTAAGAGTTTAATGCTCTATGGCAGACATAAGCCCTTCAGAGGCCCATGGTGTTAAGTCTAATGGGGGCCCGGGATGGCAAATCAATTTTGGGGCCCTTGGTGAGTTTTTAATTTTAGCACATCATAGGCTGACATTGTATGAGATTTCGAGATTTAGGGGCCCCCTAAGACCGAGGGGGCCAGGGTGGACACTTACAATGAATAATAACTTAATATTTTAGCATCAGAAACATTGTTATAATAATGCAAGTGACTTACACAGCAGCCTGTTTAAAGAAATCATATGCTGATGCCTTTTTCTTATATTTCTCCTCAAAGAGCCAAGCAGTCCTCTTGTACAACTCCTCCAGTTGATCCGAGTTCTCATAGTGAAGTAGTTCAGCAACGTGACGCAGGATTGAGTTGACCGCTTTTGCTTTAGCATACCGTTCTGTGCATTTATCAATATCTTCAGCGGAGACACGACGTTTTGACAAGTCTATGTAACCTATAATGTGATAAATTTGCATTATTATACATTAAATATTACTCAATATTCTAAAATAATTATGAGTAGCCAGCATTTTTTGGAGTCTCCATAGTGCAGTAGGCGGGATGTGAAACAAGAGCCCGCAGGCACGATTCCCTCACCAAGACAAACTATTATGACTTGTAATAACATAATTATTCATAATACTTTTATATTCTATAAAAAAATCTGACACCTACCTGTTACAGTTAAAAAAATAAGGCCCTGTAATAGAGTTGGGCTTAAGGTATGGAATGCTAAAAACAAATGATTTCAGTATAAACCTTTTTCTTTATCCACTCTGATGACGACGACGGGTTCCGTTTTGCCAACACGGATCAGTTTGTTGATTGATCGAATACGTCTCCTGGACAACTCTGACAGCAAGATCATGCCCTCGATGTTGTTATACTCTAGCAGATGGACGTATGCCCCCATCTCTGCAATGGAGCGCACGTTCACCATCACTACATCTTCCACTTCAGGATATTTCTCTTGGTAAAACCGACACGAGAGTGGCATCTGCAAAATTAACTTTTATAACCTCCAAAACTTAATACACTAAGAATTTGATACATAAACATGTGTTTTCAGCGTTATTATGATACCTTGCTGTACTATTACTGTTTAAATGTTGGTTAAAGTACAAAAAACTGCGAAAATTATGATGAAACTTTTACTTGTTCACGTTGACATAAATGACAGCTTTTACGTTCCGTTTCGCAGAAATATTTACTCTATTTAGTTCGTGATTTTATTATTATTTCAAAAGTAAAGAACGGAACGTAGTTTATAAAACAGCTTTTAAAATAAAATACAAAATATTTAGTACTCCAAAAATCTGAACACAGACGTATTTAAAAGTATTTAGACGCCACTAGCAAACTCATCTTGAAATTATTGTGCTTTAAAATTTAAATCTATGCACTTTGCAATATTACTCGTACTTAGTTTTTTACATATCTACTTAAATTAAATGTATTAACTAAAACGTAATATTAAGTACATGAACTGTTGATATTATCTCCAATTAAATATTGTAAAACCTTATGCTGTAATAATTGTAAACTAGTTTTGAAAAGAGCAACGCTGGAGTTTCTTGCTCGTTCTTCTCGAGCGAAACAGCATTCCGAACTAGCGGTAGAATTTTGACGGAATCTAAATATTGTATAACATTTTATGGATTCAATAAATATTTTGAATTTGAATTTGAATCTAAAGCTATACAATTATTTAATTTCCGGAACTATACTAGATAATTATTTATATAGTGTGTGAATGAAGCAATTCTAATTACCGCGCGTTTATCTCCCGCCTTCATTTATGGCCAATTAAAACATGAATGAACCTATCACATTCCTCAGGCTGATGCGTGTAGGTTACGTAGACATCTTTCCAGGAAGATGTCCTATATTTGCGGGCGTTGCGCATCCTTGGCAATGTTACTTTAGTATAAAACACTCACTAAAACATGGTGCAGTAGTAGCTTTAATTAAACAGACGGTAAAAAATGCGAAAGTTATCTATTTTCGATGCTAATTAATATTTTTGTACTACTATTTAAATAACGATGGCATAACTGTAGGTACCACAATATGCCCAGTAAGTACATGCAATTCTCACTTATTAGTAAGCTAACGGTCAATTGTAGAGGCAATTCTGAGGTAGAGCGAAAAAACTAAACTCTGTTTAGACAGGGAGAATTCGTATTTGGAACTTTTTCACTATGTCGAATCCATATTGAAGTAAAGAGTGCTTATTAAGCAAAGGCGCGCTAGGTGTAAGGATAAGTATATTTCTGGAGTAGGCCAGAGTTTTAATTACTGCTCCTGGTTACCAATTATAATAATAATTTTACAGGTTCCTCGAATGCGAGAAGGCGATCTGGGTTGGTACCACCGCTTTGTCGCTTACTCTCAACTAGAACCCCTCTTGCGCTCCCTGTCTGTGAGCTGTCAAACTCCCGCGTTATGTGACGCAACTTTACTTTTAAACAACCCGTCTAGTAGTATAGATTAAAGTCTTTGTTCTCAGCATCTTCGTGCTGCGTATAGGGTTCTGGGCATTCAACTGTCGTCTTTATGAACGTCGTCGAAGGTCTGTAGCTCATGGTTTCTGGTCGCAGTTTGCTTCTTCAGAGACCCTTAAATTTATGTCAGGCCGTACTCCGGCTGTATTGTATTCCAAATTCAAATGTTCAATGAAAGCCATAGTTGTACAAAAGAAACGACCAACCAAAGAGCGACCAACTAAAAGGTGAAGAAATTGTGGCGATGTGCGCTAATATTATCTCTTACAATCAAATTTTAAATCGCTTCTATTAAAGTCGTACGGACTGTACACAATGTCACACAATTGTGGGACATTAAAAACGTTGTCACATACGAATTAATTGATATATATCATTGGGCGCGCTCCACAAATCTCAGTAAGAGTTTGATTAGCCTGCCAGGCTATCGGAGTGCGACGCTTCCGGCCAGTACGTGTCGTTCAGAAATTATGCCAAATTATTGTGTTATTTTATAAATAATGAAGATTATTTTGTGAGTATTAGTTTTCTTTATCATGTTTTATAGAAATATTGTAAAAAGCCTCCGTAAATGAAGACAAAACGGTGTTTTTGAACGGTATTGGTGTTATGCAAAGAGGTTGAACGGTGTAGATTTGAAAATTATGGAATTAAGACCGACTAGCACGATGATCCTAAATCGTGATTTACCACTAAACTTCTTTATTTTACATAATATGTCAAAACTTTATACGATTTGACCTTTCATAGAATATTTGAATATCGCGTACAATTTTAAAAAGTTGGTTATCTTTGTAGAGTCGCAATTTATAATATAAAAATATTTCAGTTTTGTTTTCGGTAGGTAAATGTTGTTTTAAATTTTAAGTTTTATTTTAAGAAAAGATTAATTAACTTGAAAACACCTAAGACCGCCGTATATAGTTTTTATGGTTTTTATATAAAATAATTGCCAATTATATATTTTTATTAGATTTTTTTATTTATTAAAAGTATAATAACATTAAATTCGTATACTTTCCATTATCATGAAAAATATTATCTTAAAACCAAAGCTTAACAAATACATTTGTACATATTAGCCTACATGTTATGCATATTAGCGTTTATAAAGGTTTATGCAGACGTAGAGCAAATAACGAGTAGGTATGTATATAATTTGTTTTTCCTATTCTAATTTTAATTCACCATATTTTAATTTAATCATATTGAATGGCCTCTGGATTGTTCACCAATATTATTAAACGTCATAAATATCACGTAGTCTAACAAATGCAATGAAGGACAAAGGACAATTAATATAAATCAAAATATATTTTAAATTAACACGTGAAGAGAAAACGTTGGACCCCTTTTTATGCAATATGCGCGTACGGAGTAAAATTTGAAATAGTTAAGGTTTATATAATGAGTGAGTGCAGTATAGCTACTTATATTTAATACCTGTAATAATTACACATTATTAATAAAACATTCATTGTTTATGATCACACTGACAATATCTAAATGTCTAATCGCGCAGCTGACGTAATAAAACAAAATTAAAAAAATAGGTCAAGTTTCGACCACTACGCGATCACTAGTATTAATTAATTTATCTTCAAGACGTGTTAAATGAATATGTTAATTAATTTAATTATGGACGTTTGATTCTATACCAATGCAAAATACATTAGCAGTTATGAAAAACCAGGAAAATAATATGCATGCATTTTAAACTTGACAATTGCATCCATTACAGGAGTCATGATAAACTGTTTCGTATTCACACAAATTAATGAATGGGTTTCCAATGCGAGTTTCATCCTTGTCTTTGAGGGCATTGTGAGACTTAACATGTTATGTATCGGAGTGACGAGCGCAGTCCAATGCCATGAAGTGCTTTGTAAATCAAAGTTCCGAAGGCCCAAATACCCTTCCTTTCTCAATTCCATAATTATCTCTTTCCTTTAAGGTCGGCAACGCATCCATGATTCTAATATAGTGAGTCCATGGGTGGTAGAGATGACCATAAGACCAAATCCCCTTCCCCTTCCCAATCTCTTTCATGCCTTTCTTTTAAGGTCGCCAACGCCATGATTCGTCAAGTATTGTGAATGTTAATGGGCGGCGGATATCAATTCAGTACCATCAGGTGAGCCACTTGCAAGTTTGCCGGCCACTTCTATAAAAAACTTATTATTAAGAATTCTTCAGGAAATAAATGTAACGTCAATACATTAACCTGGTGTACCTCTAGGCCCTTCTAGTCCTGGTACTATTATCCTACTACTATTATAAATGTGAAGGTGTGGATTTTTGTGAATTTGAAAGAAGAAAAGAAAGAAAGAAAAGATCGTTTATTGTCATCCAAGAGACATCATTTGGATGTTTGTTAGTCAATCACGCCTTAACGGCTGAACGGTATTGAATAAAAATTTGGCACACAGGTATATTAAGACCTGGATTAGGTACATACTTTTATCCTGGAAAAGGCCGTTCACGCGGGCAGAGCCGCGACCAAAAGCTAGTAGTAAATAAACGATAAAGATATTCAGCGAACATCAGCCGAAAGCCGCAGTTCGGCTTAAGTGCTTGATTGCATTGCGTGGTTTTAATTCAACCATTTAATATTTGGTTACGAAAACAACTGCGATGATTAATATTGACGTTGCTATGTCGTTTCGACACTGTCTTTTAATTCGAATGTTTTCTTCGATTAAAATACTGCTTATGTTACAGTTAAATGATGAGGTAAATTTTGCAAAATTGAAAATTGCTCTGGTGTTTCAAGTTCTGGGTACTTAATTTTAAAGACTGCCTATTTCAACATAATCGTACAAATTGCTGTTTCTTCAATATCTTGATAATACGCAAAACAAAGTCTACTCATAAATATTCTTTAATTATCATAGCAACGCCTGTCATCTTGAAAATAAAGTCATCTACGATCATTAAGTAATTCAATATTGTTCACAATGATGCATCACGCTTACGCATTGGAATGCTTCGAAAATGACGTGCGAAATTCGAGCGCTTGCTGCATTTCGTACGGTGAGTGAGTATTGTGTAGGCCCATATCACGCTCCCTTGTTTATAGCATAGGCCGGGAAAAAAGCAAGTAGGTCACCTGATGGTAAGTAATCTCCACTGCCCATGAACGCTTACATTACCAGAAGAATCGTGGACGCGTTGTCGAAAAGAATTAAGGGATTGCGAAAGGGAGGGGGATTTGGGCCTTCAAATATCTCACTCACCGTACGAAATGAAGCAGCAAGCCGCTACCTTAAGTCGATTTTCTATGAGACAATGGTAAGAAACCGGTCACGGCCCATTTACTCTCTTGACAAAGCTGTCTACAGCCACTACAACGTGGCTCTACCACTCAACCTCACATACATTTTGTGGGTACGGAACTAGATCAATGCTGAAAATCATCATAAAGCCATAAAATATTATTCAACCAGACAAAACAAACCATAAAAATCAGTATACGGATATAAATTGGCACAGCAATATATCAAAGTTCCAACAGATTTCAGAATATTGGCCACAGAACAATAATGGCCAAGCTGATTGACTAGTGAAGGTCCCTCAAGTAGGTCACAATTGTCGAATAGGATCAATTGCTTGACCTGTAAAGAATCGATGGCCGTAACAGGACCGTCTGATATGTTAATTTGTATATATGTAGTTTTATGATCGGGTCAATGTTAGTAGCCGATTTGTATGAAACTATTTTGCAGGTGACGAAATAAGTTTTGCAGATTCTATTGAGTCTGATCCATCCGTCCAGTCGTTCCCTCAATGTTGAGGTTCTTGACCGCATCAGCCTCAGGTAGTAAGAGCCCTCCATCTGGTTCTATCATCGGTGAAGTGAATTGCATAGTGCAGTTTAAATTGTAGGGGTTTAGTGATTCACTCAAATTAGCCGATGGTCTACCACGATAGAATTTACAAGGCTGTCGTTTTTCATGTCACAAAGTATAGTAATGTATGTGGAGTTCTTCCAGTATCCAGATTTATTGGTACGCATAGCCGTCCAAGGTGTTCGTAGGAGGCGACGTCAACAGAACATTTCGAGAGCATCTATCTGGTTATGCATTTTACAATGAATCGTCCATATCTCTGGTCCATACAAGAAGATCGAGAAGATTAGAGAGCGAACCAAACACACTTTAGTATCTCGCACGATGGAGCGATCTTTCCACACTTTATCTAGACGAATCATTGCACCCTTAGCTATGTTGATACGGTGGATTATATACTTGTCACAGTAGCCATCGATCGTTATTAGCGAACCGAGATAGCTGAATTTGTCAACACATTCTGTCTCGGAGCTTGTAGGTACGTGACAACAACTGGTCTCTGTCCAGGAACATCAGCTTAGTTTTGTCTCTGTTGATATTTAGCCTTAGACTATAACTTTCGTTTTCAATCCGCTTGAAGAGTTTAGCCATCTTGCTTCCAGAAGAGTCTATTATTGTAGTGTCATCGTCGCGTAGATTGCAGATTTTCTTACTACCTATCTATAACAATGCCACCATTCTAATTCTCAACTGCCTTCCGTATTATGAATTCACCGTATATGTTGAAGAGTTTGGGTGACAATATGCATCCCTGCCTGCCAAATATCAATATATTACCATCCTACCTCAGACTATTGATTTTAGCTAAGATCTATCAGACTATTGATTGTCTTCATTTCATAAAACATATACTGTTATTACCTACTTAATCCACAAGTAGAATTTAACGTACAGAGTAGTAGTGCTGCTATTTAAATTATGCGCTTTGGCACTCTTTGTGTATTTTGAAAATATCTGTAATAATGATGATCAAATTTAGACCTATTAAAACAACAACCTATTTTTACTTGTTAGAGTAAAAAGTACAAGTTAAATAAAGATTATCTTTTTTTGGTTTCAGCGTTTGCGTCACATTGTCAGTATGTTTTACAAGCATCGCAAAATCAGGTATTACCTTCTATTTTCTTTATGTTCAATTCTATCTACATTTATTCGAGTTGTTACTTTTTAATAAACTCTGATAAACGGTATAGTGTTAATAACTTCTATTTATTCAATCAACTTTAATTCTAAGACATTGTTTAATGATTTAATTGACGAGCCTGAGTGCGATAGTTAGTCCTTTCATAGTAATAAATATTCATTACATGTTTAAATTTACCAAATATATACATTTGGCATACCTATAAGGTTACTAACATGTGGTATGTGGACTCGATAATCATTGCCCCGATAGTCGTTTACTTGTGCCATTGGGTTGATACCAATGGTAAAACATCTCCAGAGGCTCTCAATTGGTAGTCAGAGTTAGTTTTACTAGTTGAAAATTCAATATTTTTCCCTTTCAATCGTCTTATCTACATAGGACATCTATATCTGACATCCTACTATTCATCATATTAAGGAGGTAAAAACGGTAAAAATTTAAAATTGCAATTAATTTATGTCCTATTCCAGCAAACGTGACAACTGCAGCCCCGTTCCCTTTGTCGCCATGTGCTCCTCAAGGTCATGGAGACGTAGAATTCCAGACAGTCGATCTCATAGCCGTATATCATCTTGACAGACCCGATACTGCAGGAGTGAGGCTGGTGCAAGGGTCTCAGGACTTACAGAGGGCATATAGAATTAATGGTCAAGCTAATCTTAGTCTGCCTTTGCAGTAAGTTCTCTTATTACGTATTAATTACTTTTCTACCAAGATCTTGACAGTATATGAACACCCACCATAGAACAATCATGGAAGTACTTAAAGGCATTATGAGATTAGAAATCGTATGTCTCGAGGAGACGAACGCAGTCAAATACCATACAGTGCTTTGGAGTTTTAGAGAAAATTCAGTTTTCTTCCCAATTCATAGTACTGTGTGGTGTTGCTTTTATTTATCGGCAGGCGTTGCCTGGATGATGAAACGAAAGCAGGTCGCTCGCCTAATGGTACCTAAGCGCTATGCCTGTCCATAAACAGAAGCCACACAGAACCTTAAATTATAAAGCACTGCATGACATTGGACTGTGCTCGTCACGCATAGACATAAGATGTTGTCTTATAACGCCCAGTAATTTCACTGGCTTCAATGTCCTTCAAACCGAAACACCACAATGATTACACATTGCTGCTTGACTGAAGAAATAGAGAAAGCGGTGGACTAACCCAGACGGCCTCTCGCATATGAGGGACCACGTATTAAGGGTTGATGTCGAGGGTTTTTAACGGCAAGGTTTTTAATTATACCCTTACCAGATTTCTAAAAGCTCATCTCCTACTTCTTCCAGGGAAGTGTTCCCCAGCGGTCTTCCAGCTCATTTCAGCGTGGTGGGGACATTCAACGCGCATGGACAGCGAAGACCATGGAGTCTGATACGAGCTCAATCCAAGGAATTGCTTTTCTCTCTAACTTTATTACCTATCATGAAGAAATTAGCTGTTTTCGTGGAAGGATCACGTGTAGTATTTGATAGTTCGGAGGTTAGTATATTTTCAGGGGGCAACGGAAGCTTATGTCTAAATAAATGCTGTTAGTCCTACATTTATAGAGCCCTATCTATTGAACCGTAGTTAGTATACAATTTTCTCAGAGTATGGGTTATTATGGCGGATACCCTAGCCAAGCCAACTTTACCTGCACGTGGTACACTCTGCTAATTAACAAACGAGGTAATGGCAAATCTTGGTTCTCGTTGCGAGTTGTGGGGGTCAGTCGGTGGGTCACCCCATATAATACCAACCAACGTCAAATCTACTATGGTACGAGAAAGTCTTAGCATTAAGCCGAGATAACGCCAGACAGAAATAAAGAGTTAGAAGTATCAAACTTGAGTAGTGGACCTGTTTTGTCATGGACCAATAGAGACTAAGTAGGGTGGCATATCAGGCCGCGTGTCGATTTTACCTACATGCCCAGTTGCCTCAATCCCCACTTTGTTGGAGTACGTAAATAATTATTTACAATTTATTGATTTTATTGATTTGAGACACCGAATTGAACCAGGCCTGTCTCACTCTTCTGTTTAGGTCTGAAAATGCAGGTTCATAATGGCATGTTGATAGTTCTACGACTCGCACGGACTAGGACTCGATTTCCGTGATCTAGAGAATCAAACTAAGATCATTTATTGAAATCCGCTAATAAATAGCCTTTGAGGATGACGAAGCTCGGATGGCGTGAAACATTCTACAGTTTATCCGAAAATACGCATGTCTGAAAGGATGGATACAGAAGGACCAAATTTTATTAATTAAACATAAGAATAATTTGTATACGCACTCACGCCTATAATCCCCGAAAGGGTAGGCAGAGGGTGTAACCAGTACACCCATATTTCGCCGAGCGTATCTCCGTCTCACGATGTGATAGGGGGCGAGCCTATCGCCATACTGGGCACAAATTCCAAACTCCAGGCTGATACTGAGCATTTCGTAATAGAAAAACCCAATACCACTTTACCCGACCCGGGGATCGAACCCGAGACCTCAGCGTTGGACTTAATCGTAACGCATTACAGCTGCGCCACTGAGGCAGACATAATAATAATTTAGTACAGGAATAATCCTATATAAAACTGTCCGTGTGTTGGGCATCGGCCATCTCTAACTACCTACTAAGTGGAGCTAGTTTCATCCACCACGATGACTCAATGTCGGTTGGTAGACCTCGAAATATTTAGAACTCCTAATTTGACGTTTCTTCACGATGTTTTGTACCACCTTTAAAACGATCGATATAAAACACCTAACTTTTAACATGAGTGTTATTCTTATAATAATTTATCGTCTGTTTCAGCTCTTTACGCCTGGCTGGCATAAGCTTCATGTAGCTGTTACTAACGACACAGTTCATGTTGCGGTCGATTGTGTTGAGGTAAGCATTCAAAAATGATTTAGTTAATACTGAATTCTTCTAGGATTTCTATGATTTGAAAGAGGAATGAATTCTTGAAGGATTTCTATTACCTTTATAAAAGAGGCATGAATTCTTCGAGGATTTCTATTATTTAAAAGAAAGAAAGAATTATATATCTCGATTCTCTAAGTATGCTTAATCCACAATTATTATAAGCTACGTCATCACTTTGAGCATTTGCTACTTCGTATTGTGTAGCTATAATTTTGAAACTGACGAAAACATTAAGTAGATCCTCAGTTATTTCTTCTTCATTGATTTGTTTGTTGTTGTCTACGTAAGTTTAAGGAGTGATCTGTTTATGTGTTTCTTTCTAGTTAAAACCTGCAAACATCACAGTCCACGACTTTAGTAATGCTACAACGGTTACCATTGTAAATAACGACGATGGCACTCCAGCTCCTGTAAGTAATGATCATTGCATTTTTAACCTCGGACACAATTCCATGACTTCAATGTTTCGGTCAATTGACCGTAACTCAATATTACCATCTCGCTTACTCTTAACTAGAACCCCTCTCCCGCCGTCCGTCAGCTGTGAAACTCCCGCGTTATGTGGCATAATTTTATTTCTAAACAACCCGTCTAATAGTACACCATTAAAGTCTTTGACACCAACAGAGGTGTTTTATTAGTTAAAGTCTTTGACCATCTGTTTGTGGCATTGTACTTTGCACACGGGTGGACCAATTTCAAATCGGTTATTATTAATTGAAAGTTGGCTTAATGGAGATGGTTTGTATTTCGTAGTTGTGTTTGGATATTTGTTCAGCTATTTAGAAATTACCTTTAGATCTTTTATACATGGTTTTTTGACAGCGACTGAGGCACAGTAGACGAGTGACGTATGGCGCTTACCATAAGGCGAGCAACCTGCTCGTCTTGTTATTGTATTAATTTTTTTAATTTTCCAGATAGATCTCCAGTGGCTTTCACTCAGCTGTAACAAGTACAAACTTAAGGCGGACAGTTGTGAAGAAATAGTAAGATATTATTTCTATGTCTTTTAAACCCTCGACTAAAAAGAGGGGTGTTATTGAACCGTGTGTGTGTGCACGTGTGTCTGTGGCAAAGTAGTATGATGACCGAATACTTAAACAATTTTCATGGTTGTTTTATATTTGAAGCTTACTTCTATTTCTTATATAAATTAGCAACTCTTTTAAAGGTCTTTGTATACGCTTTTACAATAAGGTTCCCAATGATATTAAAGAACTTAATATCGTTAACTTTAAAGCTACTATTAAGCGAAAGTTATGTAATAAAGCCTATTACAAATTTTCAGAATATTGAATTTGAATTTATAATTTAATGGATTTTTATAGCCTCCGTGGCGCGTGGTGAGTAGCCGGTTGCGAAGCGAGAGGACGTGGGTTCGATTCCCGAGACAAATGTTTGTATGATCAACAAGTGTTTTTTTCGGGTCTGGATATTGTGGGTCCTTCGTAGTTCTTCATACCCATATGTGTGTGACTGTTGGGTGTATTTATTTATTTAAGTAAGAGTGTAAGCTTATTCTGATAATTAGGTATTTTGAATATTGAATTAACATTGGGCATATTTGATTGTCAGGAACCACCCGGATTTCTGTTGGTAACGCCACCAGCAGCGGTAAGTGTTATTTAAAATAATAATAATACAATAACAATACTAGTCCTGTATAACTCACCTTCCACTGGGTTTCCTCTACTGAACGAGAGGCACCACGCTGGCCTAATGCTGGTTGGTAGACTTCACACACCTTGAAATTCTTATGAAGAACTTCTCAGGTATACAGGTTTCCTCACGATGTTTCCTTCACCGTCAAAACAAACGGAAGTTAACAATGAATACACACATAACTTAAAAAAGTTGGTTCAAACCTGCGACTTTTCGTCTCGGCAGTCCGTACATCCCGGCTGAGCTGTCGCTACTTTTTTAAGTGTTATTTGTTTCATCAAAATCAAATGTAGGTACATAAATACCTTTAGGACCAATTTTTCATTGTCCGATTAACCGCTAGGTAATGCTTAGGTCAGCCTATTTGTCATACGCTACCAGTGGCGGATTCAGGATTTTAGTGGGGGGGGGTGAGCTTGACCCAAAATTAGAGTATTAAATTGTAGATAGTACTTAAAAAGTAGGATAATATCAAGATTAATTTGAGATTTGTCAGTGGTCCAAATGATTTTTTGGGCCCCTTAGAACCCCCAGTAGATCCGCTAGTGTACGCTACTCTGTATATTAGTTCTGCATGATATTTTTGTATGACGTCATAAATTGTATCAGCTAAACAACTTACTTGGAGATTAAAGAAATAAGACAAGACAGAATAGAGGGCGTTGTTTCCAACGTTTATAATATAGGTAATATTAAGGGGTTCCAAAACGACAAGTAATCAGTAAAGGTATAGCGTTTAGTGTTTTATTACCCTCTCGACAAGTCAATGAGTGGTAGAGTCACGCTGTAGATAGTTTTGTCAGCATGAATGGGCCGGCTCGTCCGGGTCGTTACCACTGTCTCACAGAAAACTGGCGTAAAGAAGCAGTTTGCGTACGGTGAGTGAGATATCGAGAGGTCCAAATCATATTTTTATAACATGTGTTAAAGAATGTTGCGCCGACCCCACTGCGAGTCGGATAAGGGCAGATGTAAGGAAAGAGAAGGAATTAGTATACCTAACTAAAATGATGCACTACATCAGTCTTCGAACCACTGATTTTTATGTGCGTCAAGATTCAAACTTGAGTGGCAAAAAGCGTCATTATTTACTAGATATTTATCAAAAACATTTCATTTATAGTATGATTCGGGACCATCTGCTAATACGATTCCGTCATTATCGGCTGCTTGCAACGCTACGTGCCCCCCGGTATGTATGAGGAATTATGTCTCATTAGGACAACACGCATGTGAGCTCTTTGCTAAGTGTCGATTTCTGTACACGTGATTGGTCCTTAGCTTCACTTCTTTGTTTTTTTTTTTAAATAACTTTGGGGTTTTACCGTTCGTTAAGTAGGTAGGTACTTTTGCCGCACCATATTTAACTCTTAGAAAAGCGCAACATGGGCTTGTTTAAATCTACCTTTAGTTATAATATTAATATTATAATTCATAATATGTGGAGTGTGGGCCACCAACATCTTAGGCCCAATGCCAACGTAACTTGCACGTGGTTCGCTGCTGATTAGCGGACGAGGCAATTCCGAAACTAAGTTTCCGTTGCGGCTTATGGGGGGGTCATAAGGCGGGTCGCCCCACTTAATACCAAATGGTATTAATCTTGGGTACCGTCAGGCAGAAAGAAAGAATTAGAATGAATAATATTTATTTTACTTTATAACATGTTTGTGTGATCCACAAATATTTGTTTCGGGTCTGGGTGTTATCTCTCCAGAGGGGATGGCGTCGGGCAGGCGGCCGGACGTAAAAACTAAAAGTCAAACCTTTGTGTAACATGTGTTAAAAAGCATGTTGCGCCGACCCTACTGCGAGTGGGATAAGGACAGGTGGAAGAATCACAGGTAACGTTTTCAATTACAGGGTCCCATCGGGCCAGTGGGACCGAAAGGTGACCAAGGACCAATGGGATATAGAGGATTACCGGTAAGTTACCTATTATATTTCGTTTCGTAAAAACTAGTTAAATGCCCATTTTTATGCTTTACTTTCATCGAAATAAGATAACTAGAACGATAACTCTCATATGAATCTCTCTCTCTCTCTCACTTCCTTACACATGCAAAGGTAAAATCACACGTAACGCTTATACACGCAACAAAAATTAATGAACGTTCAAAATCAACTTTATTTCATAGAAGTTAATGTCTAAATATTGAATTTCTAGATCGAGATACGACGTTCTGCACCGTGCAAAAAAAATTAACGTATCAAGTGTCAACTAGAGATTATTATGCACAGACTTATTATAGCCCCGCCCCCTTGCACAGAGTTTTGGTAGGGTAATTTTTTTGCTTGAGTTACGTTTCTTGTCTTCTTATTTCGATATTTACTTTAGTTAGCTCTGTCTAAAATCATAGATATATTATTTTAAATCCACAATATATCAAAGCAGTGTGGTGTTGCACCGTTTTGAAGACCTTTAAAAAGAAACCCTTTATAGGACCGTTTTAGTGTTTTTTTACGGAGGGTCCGTTGCGTAGCGGGCGAGTAGCCGGCTGCGAAGCGAGAGGTCGTGGGTTCGATTCCCGCACTGAGACATTGTGTGAACCACAAAAAATTGTTTCAGGTCTGGGTGTTGTGGCACCGCAAGTCCCTCGTAGTTCCTGATACCCATTATACAGGTTTACCTAGTTTGGAGTCAGAACTATGTGTGTGACTGTTGGGTGTATTTCTTATTTATTATTATTATATTTGTAGTGTGGTATGTAGTGATTGGTATGTGGGCCACCAACATTAAGGGCCACAAGCCAACCTCACCTGCCAGTGGTACACTCTGCTGATTAATCTACGGTACGAGACGGCGTATGTTAAATTTAAACATATGCTGATGAAAATGAGCGTCAAACTCCTTGGAACAAGATTTCTCTATAAGAGAATACGGCAGATAATGTAAACTGATTCGCATATGAACGATTTCAGGGTTGGAGGGGTATCGAAGGTCCTCCGGGATTGACGGGTCCACCAGGCCCTAAAGGCGATCAGGGAATACCAGGACTTCCCGGACCGATTATTAATGTAAGTATTTTTAATAAAGTAATAAGATTTAGTGCCTGTTATGTTAAAGCTTATAATTTTATTAGCTTGAATCACGAGACGAGCAGGTCGCTCGCCTGATCGTAAGCGCCACGCATGTTCATAGACATAAGCAACGCTACACAGGACCTTGAATTACAAAGCATTGCATGACATTGGTCTGCGCTCGAAATATAAGTTGTTAAGTCTCACAATGCCCAGTAATTTCATTGGCTTCAATGTCCATCGTACCAAAACACAGCAGTGCTTACACACTTAGCGGCAGAAATAGACAAAGCTATGGTACCTAACGGATTCTTGCACACAAGAAACCTACCGCTTAGTAAAACTACATTACTACTACCGACGAATCAATCAACATTTCAACATTCATTCATGTTCATACATATATATATATATATATATATATATAGGTACGCACTCACGCCTGTAATCCCCGAAAGGGTACCTTATCTATTCACTACCTGTATCTACCCGAAGGGGTAGGCAGAGGTAGAGAGAGGCACCAGTACACCCACATTTTGCCGAGCGTATCTCCGTCCCACGATGTGATAGGGGGCGAGCCTATCGCCATACCTGGCACACATTCCAGACTCCGGGCTGATACTGAGCATATCGTAATAGAAAAACCCAATACTACTATACCCGACCCGGGGATCGAACCCGAGACCTCAGCGTTAGCCTCAATCGTAACGCATACGCATTACAACTGCGCCACCGAGGCAGTCATTCATGTTCCGTTGTCATAAATACTTTTTGATATTTTTAGGCAACTGGGGAAGCAATCGTAGGTCCACCAGGCCGTCCAGGACATCGGGGAGTGAAGGGTGATAAAGGAGACATGGGAGAAAAAGGTACGTTTTATTATTCAGAGTGCCTCAACCATGAGTTTGTCTCAGTAAAATCGCTAGCGACGACTAGTGGTTAAGATATTATATGAAAAACTCAGTGGCGCCTCTAGCGGTTACGTGAGAAACTAAATTTTGTCATACAAATATTTGACGTCGTCGCTAGCGATTTTACTAAGACAAACTCATGGTTGAGACACATTACAAATACATACATGGTCTCATTACAAAACGTAACGTTCGTCTTTGGTTATAGTTATAACACCTCATTTATTATGGACACTAGTAATGGAAATTAATGTTATTTAATTTCATTAGCATGTGAATTCTCGTGTCTTAGCACGCTAATCAATCGTGCTATTAATGCTATTTGCTAATATGACACAATAATTTAGTGTTCCCGCGGGTGCGAAGGGGATAGAAAGTTGCCACTGTTGCTACGACGCGACGCGCTAATACACGAATTAATACTTACTTTAAATATAATAATCAGAATAAAAAAAGACAATATAATATACCTACTTAAAATGGAATAAGTAATAATAAGCGATGAAAATTATATCGTAGGTAGTATATAATAATATCTACTAAGAAAGTAGGATAACATCAAGATTAATTTGAGATTTTTCAGTGGACTGCCTCGGTGGCGCAGTTGTAATGCGTACGCGTTACGTTTGAGGTCAACGCTGAGGTCTCGGGTTCGATCCCCGGGTCGGGTAAAGTGGTATTGGGTTTTTCTATTACGAAATGCTCAGTATCAGCCCGGAGTCTGGAATTTGTGCCCGGTATGGCGATAGGCTCGCCTCCTATTACATCGTGGGACGGAGATACGCTCGGCGAAATGTGGGTGTACTGGTTACACCTCTGCCTACCCCTTCGGGGATTACAGGCGTGAGTGCGTATGTATTTTCAATGGACCCAAATTCTTTTGGAGGGTGGGGGGGGGGTTAAGCCCCTTAGCCTCCCCCCGAATCCACTAGTATTAAAATATGTAGTTTACGTTTTGTAATAAGACCGATTAGACACAACGGACAGACGTACAGACGGACACACGGATGGACCGTGGTATGGACGGAGAGAGGGGTCAAACTTATCACACATTATTTATCGAGGGGTAAAACAGCAGAATGGGGTTCAAGATTGTGTATTTTATTTCAGGGGATTCCGGAGAAACAGGACCCGTGGGTTTAGCAGGCTTACCTGGTAGAGATGGCGTTGATGTAAGTTCTATAAAATAATGCTTTTTGTGCACTCTATATGTAAGATAATTAAATTTTGCCCGTTAACAGGGTTTGCCCGGCCCGCCTGGACCTGTTGGCCCTCGGGGTGAAATAGGACCACGGGGACTTCCAGGGCAAGCTGCCAATATCAACGCTTCACTTATTCAAGGTCAGTAGATAAGGTCATATTATGTACAGTCAAGGTGAATCAATTTTATAGATTAATAAAAGGTGGGTAACAATACAATTTGTATACTTACCTTCTTTCCTTCTGCCTGGCGTTATCCCGTCTTAATAAGGCCCGTCTTCTCGTACCGTAGATTTGATGGTATTTGGTATTTTAGAAGCGACCTGCCATCTGACCTCTACAACCCGCAACCCCCAAGTTTCGCCATTGCCTCGTGCGTTAATCAGCAGAGTGTACCATGTGCAGGCGAGGTTTGCTTTGGTTCTAAGATGTTGGATACCCAATGTGCACATTTTCTTTTTCTTTTTTGTGTACAGTTTCTCAATCCATGATTCTAATATAGTGAGTCCATGCGGTGGAGATGACCATAAGACCAAATCCCCTTCCCCTTCCCAATCTCTTTCATGCCTTTCGGGTCGCCAACGCCATGATTCGTCAGGTATAGTGAATGTTAACTGGGCGGCGGATATCACTTATGTACCATCAGGTGACCAACTTGCAAGTGTGCCGGCCTCTTTTATAAAAAGAAACTTATTATTAAGAATTCTTCAGGAAATAAATGTAACGTCAATACATTACCTGGTGGACCTCTAGATCCTTTTAGTCCTGGTACTGTTATCCTACTACTATTAAAAATGTGAAAGTTTGGCTGTTTGTGAATTTGGATGTTTGTTAGTCAATCACGCTTTAACGGCTGAACGGTTTTGAATGAAATTTGACACACAGGTAGACTGTGACCGGGATTAGGACGTAAGCTACTTTTAATCACGGCAAAGGCCATTCACGCGGGTTAAGCCGCGAGCAATAGCTAGTCACATATAAATTTGCTTGTGTTCTGATGACGGAGTGAAAGAATATTTGAAAATTCCTCAAAGTCGGTTTGTAAGTTCTAGTTAGGTAATTAATTTGTTAAGTTAAATTTTATCCTTTGCAGGGGCGAAGGGTGAAAGAGGTTTCACAGGTCAACCGGGGAGGGACGGCACTCCAGGTGTTAGGGGACCTCCGGGCTTAGATGGTCCCAGGGTAAGTGTGAAAAGGACATGCATATCCATTATGACTGAGTGCTGCAGTGCTGCTTAAGTCTCACTGCAGCATGTGCAGTGGTAGAACCACGCTGTAGACAATTTCGTCTACAGCTTGAATGGGCCGGCTCTACCGGGTCGTTAACACTGTCTTACAGAAAATTAACTAAAAGTTGCGGTTTGCTGCTGCATTTCGTATAGTGAGAGACATATCCGGAAGCCAAAATCCCCCTATTTCAATCTCTTAATTACCTATCTTTTTCCGTTAAAAGTCGGCAACGCGCCCATCATTCGTCTACGCAAACTCGCAGCGTATTGAGGGCGTTCATGAGCAGTGGAGATCATTTATCATCAGGTGACCTACTTCCTCATATCCAGACCTATAAAAAGACCTAAAAAGCTCACACCTATAATAAGTGGAGCTCTAATGACGTGCTGGTGGGAGGGTATCTGATTTTTGTACCAAACTGAATAGCGACCACCGTACACATGGCGATAAAGCAAACTGCCTCGTTGGCGCAGTTGTAATGCGTACGCGTTACGACTGAGGCTGACGCTGAGTTCGATCTCTCGGGTCGGGTTTTTTTTATGGCATAAAATAATGGCGTCGGGTAAAAGTGATATTGGGTTTTCTATTACGAATTGCTCAGTATGAGCCCGGAGTCTGGAATTGTGCCTGGTATGGTGATAAGTTCGCTCCGTATCACATCACGGGACGGAGATACGATGCGTGCATGTGTGGCTCGTTCAGGCGAGTGGCGTTCCGGGGTCAGCCAGTGTATATCCAGTAACTTCAGCCTGGCATAATTCTGTCGACTATCGAAGTTGTTTGATGTTCGACATTATATTTGGACTGCACTGTACTTAACATCAGGACCAGTGAGTCACTTTGCCGTGACACAATAAAAAAAATGAACCGAACTATCTCATTATAAGGACATTTCAGGGTCCACCAGGTGCAGATGGGGCGATGGGTATGCCAGGGTTACCTGGTGAGAGGGGGCCTATTGGGCTGTCAGGACCTCCGGGAGAAAGAGGGCCTGAGGGACCGCAGGTAACTAATTTAGACTATACTTTTCTATTTTGCGAAAGGGAGATAAAAAAATTGTTTTCCGGCTTTCCATTCTCTTCAGTTTAGTGCTTTCCATAAGGAGTCAAATTTCACTAGTCATTTTCCGCTTGGCCTATAGCAATCTCTTTTTGCTTATAGGGAACAATTTTGTTGTGGTTTTGCCCGCATCTGATCCGCCATAGTTAAATTCCTGATAGTTTTTCAATAATATTTTTTATGCATGCCAGCTCGAGATGACTCTAAGCATATAGAGCCACGCTGTGCACAATTTTGTTTATAGCATGGATGGGTCAGCTCGACCAAGTCGTTACCACTGTCTCGCAGAAAACCGATGTGAAGTAACAGCTTCCTATTGCATTTCGTATGGTGAGTGAGATATCTGGAGGCCCAAGTCTCCCACCCTATTCTAATCCTATTCCCTTATCCATCCTATTCTTTTAAGATAAGTAACACGTCTATGATTCTTTTGGTATTGTAGGTGTTCATGGGCGGTGGAGATGAGTTACCATCAGGTGATCCACTTCCTCATTTGCTGACCTTTGCAAAAATCATAATATTTTTCATCTTTTGTTTCTTTCAATATATAATACTTTTGATGATTGATAAATTTGTGTTTCATAACAAACACTGTGAAACTGAATATTATATTTTTGACCAGGGTCCAGAAGGCATCCCAGGACGGCCAGGTGTTCCAGGTCCGCCAGGTGTATCAACATCAGTGGGACCAGGAGCCACCATCCCGGGTCCACCAGGACCGCCTGGTGAAAGGGGAATGGTAAAAAACTTATTTTAAACTTTACATAATCGAGTAATTAATAATAAAAGACTTGGCCTCTATTTAATTAAAAATAACATACCTTACGTTAGTAAAGAGTCAAAGAGTTTCCGGAAGCAATCCAGAATAATCAAAAGTTTCTTTGGTCTCATCCTTGTATTTACGATGAGAAACCGATAGGTCCTCATTCAAAACTCAAGTCAGGGCAAGTTATCGTTTCGAAAAATCACACATGTCTTGCCCGGAATGGAATAGAAGCATTCTTGAAGAATAAAAAAAAGGCAGTTGTAGAGACTGCCAATAGAAGTGACATATAAAATTTGAAATTTCATAATGTTTGAACAAAAATTATCAACATCAATCTGGTTTTCACATCTATTGACACTCCAATACTCACAGCAACAATTATATGCATGTTTAGGTATATGGTTTTTTAGTACTCACTATTGTACTGCACAATGATTTTACAATTCAACGATTCAGATAATAATCAAACAAAAACACTATTTCAACAATGCAAAGTATATATACACATTGAACTTTTCACTAAATCCATTCAATTTCACTTATAAGATATACACAGCACTAATGTTGCACAATGCATCAGCTGTATAACTACAGATATACTGCTATAAGCATGTCGGTGACGCGAACGCACGAGATTTCACCCATCCAACAAAGTGTCTAACGCGCACAGCACACGGCCGCTGCGCGTCATGAGCATGTCGGTGATGCGAACACATAAGATTTTCCTCTACCAAAAAGTGCCCAACGCGGTTAAAGAAGTTTTCACTTCAAAAACAGTCTCCTCATTGGTGTAGTGGTAGTATATTTATATGTCGTTGTTCAAATCCCAAGTGAGGAAAGTTTTCGTTTCGAAAAGTCACTCATCTCACTTGTCCGGAATTGAAATTTGTACCCGGTATCCCCCTGACAAATAATTGGACGGTAAGAAACTCGGCGAACCGTTGGTGCAGTTTCACGTCTGCCTACCCCTTCGGAGATACAGACTTATATTGTATAGTTAAATGTATATGTTAATCACCGAGCGGGCCAGATTCCTGCATCGAGATAAAATACGCGATCCACAAATGTTTGTTTTGGGTCTGGGTGTTGTGGCACCGCAAGTCCCTCTTAGTTCGTCTTATCCACGATACAGGTTAACTTATGGCCGTTCCCTATATTCTGTCTGTCTCTAGTTTTGCTATACCGGCGATAGAAAATTTTATCTATTTTCCGTTTTACCGTCCCAATAAACTTACTAATGATAGGTAATCCTATTCTTCATTGCTGTCTACTGATGAGAGGACTGATAGCTGACTACAGATATACAACACTATGAAAATGACAGTTCAAGCGTCCCAATATTTTTTATGTGCTATCTGTCGATAAAGTTATTTAGTTTTTTCTTTATCGGTAGATTTTGACCGATAAACAGATATCCTCGGCTGTAAAAAAACGAAATAAATAACGCATTTTGAAGAAATAGCCATGAGTATACAAGGCTTACATGGCACTTGCACTGCAATACAAAAACTAAATAAATTATGTAAAAATCTAAAAGAAAATATAAAAAAATCTAAAATTCCCATAAATAAAAATAATGCACCGTTTTGATAATTAAATTAAGTGTAAGAGACATAAATATTTGTTAATGCGAACAAAATAATTCCCCACTTCAGTAAAATCCCCCAAATTCGCTTTGGATTTTTGTTCAAAGGACTTGTATTCAGAGCCGTAATGTATTGACAGTAAAACGTTTCGTTATTACATTGTGTTTTGCAACATAATAAGTATTTCTCGTTATTATTATTTCATTTACAGTGGTAAAAAATAAGAATTATAGATAAATGTTAAATTAAAACTTATATTTCTAATCTAAATCATATCTTCATATTTTCTAACATAAATTATACAATAGTTCCTCTTTCTCAGCTTGTATGAACATAACGCACAAGAGGGCCCAGATAGACTGCCTATCTATTGCTATCATAGTATCCGACGTGCATATCTAAAAAATAGGGGCGATTCCAAGCAGTAGATAGAACAATACGGATGTTTGACGATAGCTATCTATCGTGAAATTGAAGATTAATATTGGGAACGGCCATTAGTGTGGGGTCAGGACTATAGTCGGGATTGATGGGTGTAGTTTTAATTTTTTTACATACATACATGAGCACTCACGCCTGCAATCCCCGAAGGGGTAGGCAGAGGTATAACCAGTACACCCACATTTCGTCGAGAGTATCTCCATCCCATGATGTGATAGGGGGCGAACCTACCGCTATATTTATTTTTTTATGTTGTTTTATTTCTTGATTATGGCGTATAATCGAGTATTAGGAACGTATAAGATAGTTTTACTTCGCTTCGATTATTCTATAGCATCAGTGGATTACACTTTGCGATGCGGAAATAAATGAAGCAATTTCAACAGATTTTCGGTTATTTTTATTTTTTTTACTACTGAATGACGAGACGAGCAGATCGCTCGCCTGATGGTAAGCACCACGCCATGTACAATACTAGGTATATACTATAATACTTGTAGCACTCAGAGCTTTGAATTACTAAAGAACTACATGGCCATTCACTACGTTTACATTCCCGAGACATACGATGTAAAGTCTCATAATCCCCAATAATTTTATTTGTTTATTATAGAAAGGTGACCATGGTATACCTGGCATGCCAGGCAGGGATGGTATGGACGGCATCCCTGGAACTCCTGGACAGATGGGGCCACCAGGACCTGCAGCACCACATAGTCTATTTGTCGAGGTAATTTTGTTCATATTTTTTTATTAGCTTTAGATGACGAGACCAGCAGGTCGCTCGCCTGATGGTAAGCGCCACGCCTGCTCATAAACAGAAGCAACGCCACACAGAACTTTAAATAATAAAACACTGCATGACGCTGGACTGCACTCGTCACCCCGAACATAAGGTGTTAAGTCTCATAATGCCCAGTAACTTCACTGGCTTCAATGTCCTTCAAACCGGAACACAACAGTGCTTACACACTGTTGCTTGGTGGCAGAAATAGACAAAGCGGTGGTACCAACCCAGCCGGCCTCTCGCATACGACCTACCACCTCTGATGGTAAGCGTCACGTCTGCCCATAAACAGATTCATAGAAAAACAGTGATTGCACAGTTCAAGAATTTATCAGAACTCCCTTTATCACTTTCAGAATCCATCAATTACAGAGAATGATGTAAGAAACATTTGCGAAGGCATCATAAGAGGTAAGTAAATAACTATAAAATTTTGTAAAGTCCAACAAAAGTAATGAAATTGAATTTGTTTGGATTTAATTTGTAACTTTTACAAAGAAAGAAAGATAGAAAGCATTTATTGGCAGGCGTTAGGTGGTCCGTGTACAATTGATACAAAAAAAGATTTTACTAACGCAACCTAATTTCGTAAGTGTACTTACAAAACTATTATTATTATGTTTGTATTTAAGTTGTTTACGGTATTTTTCTTGGTGTTATACGGGCTTATTGCCAATGTACATCTTCCTACTTCTTAGATTATTATCCGACTTAGATGTTTTCACTCGCCCGATCTTGAGCATCTTCCGTGACTATGGAGTATTTATAACCTTCATACTGGGAATAAGGGGACCGTTTCGAAGCCGAAACGGTAATAAAACACTACCTTAACATAAGCGGAAAATACTATTATTTTGCTGTTTACTTTCCATTTTGGAAACGTAAGCCCGCAATGTAAAGTGTAATATTACTAAAGTCAGGGTCCAAGACCCGCGCGCATTATCGCGCTTCAGTACTCAGTAGGTACTATCATGTCTGTATTCACCAGCACTACCACCTGTCTTCGTTTTCAAAAGCGTTTGTTTTACACCCAGTCGAAGGTTCCCACGGTTCGATTTTAGTTGGTCAACTGACTTGAATCAACAAAATCAGACTTAGAATCTGTTCAGACTGTTCAATTGTGCTATTTAGCAGTTGATCGCAATCGATTCGTGTCATTTAAATTATGTATTGTAAAATGAAAACATGCTTACTACAATATTTTGGTAACAGAAAGGATAAGTGAACTGAGAGCATCATTAGCTTTGGAGCCGATCCACACAGTCGTTGGCAAACGAGGACTTCCTGGAAAACCGGGACCTCCAGGACCGCCAGGTAAAATAAACTTCATTCAACATACAACATAAGTTCACACTTATATCTTCGAAGGGATAGGCAGAGGTGCGATTAATGCTGCACCCAAGTTTCGCCGAGGTTATTCGCTTCCCATGACGTAATAGGGGGTAAGCCTATCACCAAACCGGGCCCAAACTCCAAACCCGGATAATTCATGTGTGTTTTTCGATTCATCAATTGAAAACTCATTCATTTGAAATTTTGATTGCCCGACGGATTGATTGATCTCACGTTATCAACCTTAAATGTTATTATATAATCCTGTTTATACAACGTGTTACAGAAAGGTGTGGCCAAATTTAAGCAACGTATAGTGTACGATAAGTATTTCATCCTAGATAGTAACAGAATCGATGGTATTCTTAAGATAAAGCATTTTCTTTTTTATTGAATGAGTAACATTTCGATGACTCTGGGTGGCGAGCGCAGTCCAATACCAGGCAGTACTTTGTAATTTAAATCATATGTGGTGTTGCTTGTTTACCATCAGGCGAGCGCTGCTCGTTTCATCATTCTAGCTCATAAAAAACATAGTCAGTACGCTACTGTCAAGGTTAAGCTAAGGTTGTCTGGAAGAAATCGCCGTTTGCGATAAGACCGCCCATTGTATCACCCTTACTGTATGATCCTTGTTTATAATCTACCTACTTTATTTGGTGTGCAATAAAGAATATTCTATCTGTTTAAAATGCCTATGGTCCATATCGATCCATACAAAAGAAGCAATAATAATAATACTTAACAATTCTGGACTATTCATTAATAAAAATATTGTAAAATGTATAGTTGCCCAGTGTATTTTGATGACGCTATGTATGTTATGTATAAATACATTAGTTGATAAAATTTCTATTCATAAGTTTCTTTATTTTGTACTGACTTGTCATAAGCGCTATTTTAATTGGTACATGATTAATAAAACCATTTCATTTCATCTATCTACTGTAAAAATATTGTTTAAAACGATTTCATCTTAAACACAGGAACGCAAGGATATACCGGGGAACCAGGGCCGCGTGGTTACCCGGGTGAGAGTGGCGAGCCGGGCAAATCAGGTAGTCCTGGACCCAGAGGCGACAAAGGTGATAAGGGTGAAAGAGGACCTGAAGGTGTGGGTCTTCCAGGACTAGAAGGACCTAGAGGTCCACCAGGTAATATATTGACGTTACATTTATTTCCTGAAGAATTCTTAACAATGTGTTTTATAACAGAGGTCGATAAAGAGCAAGTAGGTCACCTGATGGTAAGTGATGTCCACCACCCGAATACCCACCATACCAGTTTTGGGCCTTTGGTAATATTACTGTACACAACGCCACAGTATGTTGTTACTCTTTTCCTTTACTATGTGCGTATGCCCATCATATGCGAGGCCGCCTGGGCTCGTAGCACCACTTTGTCTAATTATGCCACCCAGCAGCAGTATGAAAGCTCAGTTGTGTTTCGGTTTCAAGGGCATTGAAGCCAGTGAAATAATCTTTCATTATGAGACTAACATCTATGTCTCAGGGTGTATCTTAGTGCCATGTAGTGCTTTGTAATACAACGTTCTCTGTGGTATAACTTCTGTTTATGGGCAGGCGTGACACTTACCCTCAAGCGAGCGACGTACTCGATTCGTCATTCAAGTTAATTAAAAAAGAAACCGTCGGTTTTCTGTGACACAGTGGTACAACCCCGGTACTACCACTGCTACTACTGTACCACTTTTATAAATGGAATTTTATTAGTTGCTTATGATTTATTTATAATCAAAATACAAGGCTATTTCCATGTTATTACAGGTCCTATGGGTCCACCAGGACACGAAGGCAGGCATGGTGAGCAAGGAAACCCAGGGAGAGAAGGTAAGCTTACTGTAAAATTAATTATAGATCTTATATGAAAATGGTCATAAGAATCATACGGAAATTCACTTTAACCAGCAAGAACTGAGTGGGTACGGACTGCAGAGACGAAAGCCGAAAGTTCGAAACCAGCCCCAAGAGCATGCATGTACTGTGCGTACAGTACCTTTATGATAGAATGATAGTTGATAAATAAGAGAGTATAAAATTGATATACTAATATTATAAATGGGAATGTAAGTTTGTTTGTTACGCTTTCACGCGAAAACTACTAAACCGATCATCATGAAACTTTGTACACATATTCTTGGAGGTATAAAAAGTAACATAGGATACTTTTATGAAAAAAAATATATCTAATTGTTTGTTACGCCTTCACGCTTAAATCACTGAACCGATTTTGATGAATTTTGATGTTGAGATAGATGGGACCCTGGAGAAGGTTATAGGCTACGTTTTATTTAGGAAAAGTCTACTAATAAATTAATACACCCAACAGTCGCACACATAGTCCTGACCCCACACTAGGTTAAACTGTATTGTGGGTATCAGGTACTACGAAGGACTTGCTGTCCCACATCACCCAGATCCGAAACAAATATATGTGGATCGCATAAACATTTGTCTCGGTGCGGAAATCGAACCCACGGCCTCTCTCCCGCTGCGCCACGGAGGCTGAGGCTATATTAAGACACTGTATGATATGATATAATGAGTACGCACAGAATTATTGATTCAATATGCTAATACAATAATGCGCTATGGCGTAAAATGCTGCTCATAAAATTTACATGTGTATGTGCTTGCCCGCACATACGCCTTTTCTATATCAAAGTTTCTAAAATAAAATGATTTTTTGTCTCGCCTTTTCCTTTCCCTTCCTTAACTTCTTTTCTCCTTCCCTTTATAAAAAAAATCAAAAGTAATCTCATATAACAGTACGCAACACTGCAACTAGCTATTCGTAGTTAATGTAAGACTATCATAATGAAAGTGATTTCTTTACAGGACATATCGGACCTCGAGGGGTCCCCGGCCCTAGGGGATCTTGCGACTGTCCCGCTCCACTCTCCTATTACGCGATTTCACCACAAGGTCTCGTGAAGGGACCTTAAAAATTCCTTAGTGTAAATAAAAGTGCCATTTATGTAGTATTACTCTAAAAAAAAAACAAATCAGAATATGTTATTTTTTGTATAACATTATGATCACAATTTTTATGTATACGATTTTTTCATCGATTGGTGTTTTGCAATTTCTTAAAAATATGTACTTAATAAAATATACTATTTATTAAATGAAGTCTTTATTCTTAATTATTATAGGAATACTACAAAATACATACGCACTCACGCCTGTAATTCCCGAAGGGGTAGACAGAGGTGTAACCAGTACGCCCACATTTCAGTGATAGGGGGCGAGACTAACGCCATACCGGGTACAATTCTAGACTTTGAGCATTTCATAATAGAAAAACCCAATATCACTTTTACCCGACCCGCGGATCGAACCCGAGGCTTCAGAGCCATCCTCAGTCGTAACGCGTACGCATTACAACTGCGCCATCGAGGCAATCATAATGTACATAATGAAAAATAAAAGCATATGAAGTCGAGCAAAAAAGCGTAAATCATTATTTATTGAAATAAATACAACACTCACACAACATTTCATTGATTTTTCTGGATTTATTTTAGAACCAAAGCTTGCCATAATCATAAAAATATTTATGCTGAATAATATACGGTCTCTAACAGGTTTCCAATGTACCGTTCAAAATATAAAATTCTAGCAAGATTGCTAAGATATATTACGATTATTTATCCGAAATACGTAATAAAATCCGCCATATTAGTTGTTCGCCGGCTCCACTTGACGCACCGAGTTGATTTCAGCTTTGCAGAAGAAACACTGTTTGCTGTTCAACAAGTGTTGCATTATACATGCTCTGTAAGGAATCGTTTTTATCTTATTTAGGATAGCACTGAAATTAAAAATAAATCTTTATTTACAGTTGTTTTTGTTGTTTAAGACTTTTGTTAAGACAAATACAAATATTTACAGTTTTATGGAATGTCAGATGTTGGTTTTCACTTTGTATCGCAGTGGCTGCCAAACGAGTAAGTGGGTCACCATCAGGTGAACAATCTTCACCACCCATGAACGCGCACAATACCAAAAGAATCATGTATGCGTTGCCCACCATAAAGAAAAAGGATAGTTAAGGATTTGGGAAGGGAAGGGGAATTCGGGCCTCCGGATATCTCATTCACCGTACAAAATTCAGCAGCAAGCCGCTATTTTATGTCGTCGGACAGTGGTAACAATCCGGTCGAGCCGACCCGATCACGCTATAGGCAAAACTGTCTACAGCGTGGCTCTACCATTCAACCTGATGGTAAGTGCAGTGCAGTCCCAATATAATGCCAATTTTGCGTCCCATGACGGTCGGTAGAATTATTATGTCGGTCTGAAGTAAAGACTGACTTCGGTACGCATTTTTCATCAAATGTACGCTGTGTTACCCTCATATTAGTAATAGCACCGTTATTGGTGTTAGTGGGTAGTCGGGGGGATAACTATGTAAAGCGGGTAGATAATAAGATGAGATGTGGTGGAGGTGATTGCTAAGGTATATAAGCGGGCGCATTATTATTTGAGGGAACTTAGTCGTGCTTAGAACACTTTCGTGGTAACGGTGCCCGAGTGTAGTTAGAATAGGGTAGTTGACTAGTTTTTTTTCATTATTTAAATCAATAAGTTACTTTACTCAAAATATATTGCAGAAAGAATTTTATAAATCGGACCAAAAATAAATAAGTTAGAAGCCATTCAAATCCTGTGGAAGGGGTAATTGTCAAATGACAGACGATGCAACCATTGACGTCACTGTGTAAAATGTTCATTATGGTGCACGCGTGCAAGCGAGATAGTGAGATATCCCTACTACGCACCCACTTTTCTTCATACCAACATTTAAAGTCATAACTGCGGGCACATTTCTGAACCAATTTATATTGTGTTTTAATAAAAGGGTTTCTTTTGCGTATCATTTTCTGTTGCTTATAAAATAATGTATTAAATTCAATATAGGAAACTACCCTATTGTGAATAATCATAGCAAGTGTAATAAATTGTGAACAGTAATATAATATTGCATTTAATGTATATGTAATAGACTATTCAACTTTTTGAACATCCTGACGAAGTTATTTAACTTTATTGCACAAAAGTGATAGTGAGTTTACAAATGGTAGCTACCCAGTCGTTTACCTGCAAGAGTGATGTCCGCAAGGTACGAAGGCGGAGTCAGCAGGTCTGGCGTAACATATGGTGCAAAGCAGGTCGGACTGCGCCCCGCTGGAGCCTGGCGACCTCGCCCTGATCACCGCGTCGCGCGCCACCTTCAGCCGGTCCACCACCACCTCCAATGCTTTCAGTTCATCCATGGTCACGTCTTCTAAATCTGGTAGTAGTTTTATTTATATTTTATGTATATAATAATAAGTGAAGAGAAAGCTTCTTAGTTAGCATAGATTTTAAGCATATAGGGGGCACGGAGGTATATGAAATTTGGCATAGTTAAAGTTTATATGGAGGAGGAGCGCAGAATACTCTTAATATATTAATATCTGTAACATATGTACATTTAATCAAATAAAATAAATAATTCATTATTTGCCCGTTGTCAATGGACAATTAATGTCAAATCCCAGGGCTAACATAACAAAAACAAAAATTGGTAGGTCGAGTTTCGTCCATTACACGATCACTAGTACTAATAATATATTACGGTCGTGATTAATATGTTTCACAATATTATAATGTTTATAATTCACATGAGAATTCTCAAACGACGCCAACCCCATGTTTTTTTTTTTATAGTATAGGCCGGCAAACGAGCAAGTGGGCACCTGATGGTAAGCGATCTCCACCGCCCATGTACGCCCATAATACAAAAGAATTATGTGCGCGTTGCCGACCTTAAAGGAAAGGGATAATAAGGGATTGGGAAGGGGAGCGGATTTGGGCCTCCGGATATCTCATTCACCGTACGAAACGCAGCAGCAAGCTGCTACTTTACGCCGGTTTTCTGTGAGACAGTGGTAACGACCCGGACGAGCCGGCCCATTCATACTGAAGAAAAAATTGTCTACAGCGTGGCTCTACCACTCGTAAAATTGTTTGTTTTTATTAGACAGGTCGACAAACAATTAGGCGGGCCACCTGATGATAAGTGATATTAAGTAAGTGGTATTGTGGCGTTCACGGGCGGTGCAAATCACTTACAATCAGATGACCCACTTGCTCGTTAGCAACATCGATATTTACCGGAAAGTGTAAATTTCTTCGTCATTATCAGTTTTAGGTAAATGGTAGCAAACGTTTAAAAAAAAAATATGTATATCTCGTATTTTAATTCATAATTAATAAGTACAGAATTTTAATTTATAAGAATAGTGTAGTGTAAGTAGTGAAAGTTTCGAACTGGCGACTGTTAAACACTTGCTTGCGACTTGTAAACTTAGTGCGCAGCCAAATCAGTTTTCTTTAATGGTGTAATATGTGTAATATGAAAAGTACCAAGGTACACTTTTTTAAATAAGTCAATAAATCTGGTCCAACCCAGTTAATTTATTTTCTACGCCCTTGTGAAAGCAGTAGAATCTTTTATTAATAATTACTGCTGGCAGAAATTATGATGATTGAAGTAAAGTAACTCTTGTTATTATTAAGATTTCAGACTTGAATTTAAACAAATAGAACTAACAACTAACATACTAACACTTATAGAATGAGAAGTGCTTATCCTTCGATTTTCCCAACATGAACTCCAAGCCGTCCAAACGGAAAAGTGGTTCCGCCACTAACGCTTTCGTCACTCTGTCCAAATGCTAAAACCAAAATTAAGTGGCATTCGACTCGTGCATGTTTTTTCTTAAATAGATCTATCTTTCATATTCTTATCTATGTTTGTTTAATTCTATCCTCATCTAAAATACACTCTTCCAATGCATTTTTTATGGATTATTAGGACAATTTCAATTTAAAATTAACAAGGTGGTCCCTTGTTTGCGTAAGGCCGTCTGGTTTGGTATCACTGGTTTTTCTGCCGCCAAATTGCAATGTGTAAGTAAGTCAGGCGGCCGGCCGGTTATAAAAATTACAAGCCAAATCTTTCTTTAACATATGTATGTTAAAAAGCATGTTGCGCCGACTCCACTGCTAGTGGGAAAAGGGCAGGTAGAACAAGAAGACGAGGGCAAAAAGAATAGCTACCAACATTACCTATTCCATGATCACGTGGCTTCTATATAAAATCACCAGAAAATAAGACTTTGCTTACATCTGGAGGCAGTTTCGGGTCGAGCATCCTGATGAGACAGCCAGCGACAGGAGCCAACGCCACGTAGTAATGCACCCGGTCTGTGTCAGGCAAGCCGCGCGCCATCAGCCTGGAGAAGCTCGCCCCACCACCCGCGCGCACGCACACGCGGGATATCACCGCCATTACGATCTTTATAAGAATGCTAAACGTGAAACATTAGCACTAACCCGCCAAATTCAACTTCATTTTGTTTTTTTGAAAATTGCAGCTGGATCCTTCCATTAAATATGGATAAAAATGATTTTTCGCAAATAATCACAATGGATATAATATCATAATGAAAACTATAAATATTACTTTTAGAGCTAATTAATGTCACGAAACCTATTTTGTTCTCAGATTAGTCACTTTGGACATTTTTATTACTGATATCATTAGTCCATCGCCTCATCGCTGTCGTGTAAATCCAACTAACTCGAGATACAATGTTTTGGTTTAATATGACACAATCGCAGCCGATTTTTTTAATGTATTCTACTATTGTAAAAAAAAAACCAATACGGCGCACCACTTCATTTGTTTACTGCCCCTAACGAAATAAAGTAATAAGTATGTCACAATGATTTACCTTGACCCCAAAGGGGTACCTACAACTGGGTCTGTAACTTGTGTTAAAAAGCATTTTGCGCCGACCCCACTGCGAATGGAATAAGGGCAGGTAGAAGAATGATTACCTGACAAGTCCTGCCTAACAACAGCTCGTTCTGTTCATCGCAGGCTATTGGTTTCGTGAGTAGTTGAGGAGCCAGGCAGAGTGTCATCTCTAAGGCCCTGCCTAGACCATGATACAAGTCAAAGCAGGTGGCGCAAAGCTTTATCTGACGAGATTCGAGATGAGCGTCCACGCTGACTCTGTCCATCTAAAAACATTGGAAAATTCATTTGCGCATTGGATACCATATACACACGCTAAACGAAGTTCTTCTTAACTTTGCTGGATTAACGTTTCACGTAGTAGAGCCATGCTGTAGACAGTTTAACTACAGCATGAATGGGCCGGCTGGGTTATTACCACTGTTGCAAAGAACCCTGACGTTAAGTTTGTTATTCTTATTATTTGTTGAGATATACATTTTCCTCCATAATATCTAACAATCAATACATTAAGTGAAAATTTCAATCGACTACCTATTAAGGTTCAAAAGATGGAGCCCTTTAAAGGTAGGTTTTAAAGTGGTAGAGCCATTCTGTAGACAGTTTTGTCTATAGCATGGATTGGCCAGCACGACCTAGTTATTACCACTGTCTCACAGAAAACCAACGTAAATAGCGGGGCGGTGGAGATCACTTACAATCAGACGACCCACTTGCTTGTTTGTCCGCCTTTGCTATAAAAAAGAGACCAACAGACGGGCGTAGGTTCTGTAATACGTAAAATGATGCCCCCCTTTTACCCACTTAAATTACCAACTATGAGTATTATACCTCTTGCATCATAGTGACGAACTCAGAAAACGCCCAGTTCAGCTGACTGAGCAACGAGTTGAGGAACAACGCCGCCTCTGCAGGATGAGCAGCCAGGTAATCTCTGATGCGGCTCTGGATCACTTCCGAGGGGCACGGACCTTTAATATCATGGTTGTTTTTAATGGTTTAGGTGCATAATGTCCTTTCCTCTAAATTTGCTTTCTTAAAATGTCCTTTTCGCGAAATAGCTGATACTGTAAGTACTACGTTACAAACAATCAATGTTTTTTCGGTTTATTTTTAAAGGTTTCCTTGCAATATCTTTATTATTTTTGTTAAGTAGTACTGAATCGATTGTTACGTAATTAGGAAAAAGGACATAGTGAGAAAAAGATATTTCGAGAAAAGGACATTTTGAGAAAAGTACTTTATGCGCCTAAACCTTTTCAATCAGCTGAAGTGTGGCAGTGAGGCGCTGATAGCCAGTTGCGCAATTCGATAAACGATTATCCAGTTAAGCAACCCTTGTCGCGGTCAGTCGATGTATGGGTGACCGGTTAGTAGTATTTCAACTGAACGTCTCGGTGCTTCGATGGGCACGTAAAAAGTCGGCCGCGGCCGTTACCAACTGAAAGCAGTCGTTAAGCCAAGTTGGAGGCCTTTGGGCGGCTTGAAAACGTTGACACTATTTTGTTCACTAACCATTCGATATAGATAGATAGTTAGTGGCAGTTTTACAATACTAACCGCTTTTAAATAGTCTGAGGGAATAGTAGAAGTATGGATTAAGGTGTCCATCTACTCAACTTGGAGATATGGCGCCTGGTTAGCTAAAGACAGTTTACGCCATCTTTTCAACCTACTTTACTAGATGGCAGGTCCCTCGTATGCGAGAGACCGTCTGGATTGTCCAATCGCAAATGCGCAGTCCAATGCCATGCAGTGATTTGTAATACAAGGTTCTGAGTGGTGTTTCTTCTGTTTATGGGCATGCGTAGCGCTTTCCATCAAGCGAGCGACCTGCCTATTTCGTCATACAAACTAATTTAAAAATATTTTTTTATTCACACATAGCGAGTGTATTTTCAGGTTTCTCACTCTCATACACCTCTGATATTTGGAAGTAATGTGTGTATTGTTGATTATCGTCTGCTTTTAAAGGTGAAGAAAAACATCATAACTGACTGCCTAGGCGGTGCAGTTGTAATGCGTACGCGTTATGAATGAGGATGACGCTGAGGTCTCGGGTTCGATCCTCGGGTCGGATAAAAGTGATATTGGGGTTTTCTATTACGAAATGCTCAGTATAAGCGTATGTATATGAAAATATCACAAGGAAACTTGCACATCTGAGAATTCTCTATAAAGTTTCGAAGGTATGTACCTACCAACACGTATTAGGCCAGGGTGGTGGACTGCGGCCCAGGCCTTAGTGTAGTTAGGGGTCAGCTCCTTTCCTTAGTGGAGAAGGCCCGTAAGATTTTCGAAGGTATATGAAGTTAGAAGAGCATACACCTCTGACTTTTATAAGTTACGTCTGTATTAATTGTTGATTATCGCTTGCTTTAACGTTGAAGGAAACATCTTGAAGAAAACTGCATACCTGAGAAGTTTTTCATAAGAATGTTGAAGTATGTGAAGTCTACCAACCCGCATCAGACCAGCGAAGCGTGAAGGAATAAGTCTAAACCCCTCTCATAAGTAAATCCGTGCTAAACAGCAGTATTATACATGGCTGATATTATTTCATCCCCATAAAATACCATGGTTGGACGAAAACACACCTATAATCCAGACATAATAACCATAATTTCTCACAACAATAAAAGTAGAAGAAAAACCATAGATTACCAAAACATTGACTCATCAGTCCAGCGTCGACCTTGGCACCGAGATTGTTTACCGTCGGCTCCCTGTCACCGTATCTGTGAAATACGCTTGTTTTTATTTCGTTTTCATGTAAAAACAAAAAACTTATTAAAATAGAGCGGACGGAGGTAAAACTCTAATTCATAATGAGACTTTAATGTATGCTACTAGACGGATTGTTTAAACACGCTCGTAAACACGTCAGAACTTTATCAAACCGTGTTCTTCATGGAATTTATTTATTATCCCACATAATATAGTTTTACGCAAATGTGAATACGACTCGGCAATTCTCGATTATTATCATCGGAAATATGAGTGCCTTATGATATCTCATATAGAGCAGATGCAACCTCTACTATTTTATTTCTATCCTTTGCTCTCCCACTGATGATCAAAGGACATCCCTATTTCATTTAATTGTCTTCTCTCAATTTCCAAAAATGATTATCCATTCTTCTTCGACCTGCCCTTATCCCCCTCGCAGTTGTGTTGGCGCAACATGTATTTTAACACATGTTACAGAGTTACCTTGTAGTTTTTACGACGTTAACCCCCCAAATTTATCTTCATTTCACATTCTTATCGCATCATATCACTTTGCCTTATTGCATTCGCAGTGAGGTCGGTGAAGCATGCAACACCTATTACAGAAAGATTTGGCTTGTAGTTTTTACTCCTGGCCGCCTACTGACGTCAAATTCAGAAAATGTATGTCATTACTAGTTTGGGGAAGTAGCAATTCCATATTACATATTTCATAAACATTGAAAGCATTTATCAAATGTCCAAACTTATGGCACAGAAAGGGATCGCTTATTAGACTATATATATATAAGTAATAACTTATTCATATCTATTTTACTATTGTGATTAAAGCAATCACGTCACATGACCAGTATATTAACGTACTCTTTAAGGCATGAGAGATATGAAATTACTAAAAGGCTGATAAAATTTTCTTTAAACCTTTCTAAGAGTGCCAACTCACTTTTTTGATTTGTAGAACTTCAGATTCGTCGGAGTTTTAAAAGTAGAGATTTAGTTATATTGTATTATATTATATTGCCCGCCACGTTCTGAGGCGCCTACACTAAACATTTTAGCACCCATTCCGATATTAAAACTATAAATCTGGGAACAGCGTCGATAATAAGTCAAGCATTTACAGCCGAGGATCACGTCAACGGAATACGGAGAAATGTTTACTGGTATTTATGTAAGTAGTTTTGGTTTGATCAATGACTCTACAATTAATTTGTTGAGTAGTAGAGCCACACTGTACAGTTTTGTTTACAGCATGAATATGAATCGATCGGGTCGTTACCACTGTCTCACAGAAAACCGATGTAAAGTAGCACCTTGCTGCTTTGTTTCGCACGGTAAGTGATCTCACTCACGCATATCTATGCGAAGCACCAAACCACTTTCCCCTTCCTTATCTCTTAAATATCCCTTTGTTTTAAGGTCAAAACGCGCCCATTATTCTACTGGTATTGTGGGCGCTGGAGTTCACTTATTATCAGGAGACGCACTTGCTCTTGTTTGCAATAAATAAATCTACTACTAAAAATTGTCTGTAAGTTGTCATCTTTCCTGTTACCTTCTCAAATACAAGCATCATGGTATAGGTACTCACTTGGCAGCAAGGTGGGGCCACTGGCGATGTCTAAAGCCGAATCCAGAACCGTGCCAGAACCGAACCAGCACCCAATTAGATTGGGCCCATGCGCGATTCTGGTACGGACGGACTAGCTCTTCCACCATACACATTTGTCTGTGGGAAAAAAATATTTTGTTTGAAGAGTTGATAGAAATGCTCATTATGTGTGAATTTTTGTAATATCAAGCATGTACAAGCACCGGCACGAGTCATGAGAAACATCACATGTGCAGTGGGTGTAGTCCATTAAAATTATCGGTCTGATTTGCTGAATAAATGAAGGAGAGCGGGGCGTCGACGCTTTTTTTTATAGCCACAACATTAGATTATGCGCTTGTTTTTCTCCTGAGTAACTGACCGGAACCAGATCGTCGGGCATACACAGCATATTCTTATTAATTCGAAAAAAACGAATATTTCTGAAACACATAATTTATATCGCTGTAACAGTACAGTATGTACAGACATACACACGGCTCGATAATAGGACATCCTTTTTAGTTGGTTAATAAATACTCAAGCAGCAAGCGAGGAGTGGTTCGAACTGTCAAGACGAGAGTTACAGGTTCGAAACCAGACATTATGAGGAAACCTGCATACTTGAGTTCTCCATAAGGATTTCGAAGGTATGTGATGTCTACCAACCCGTACTAGGCGAGCGTGGTGAACCCCTCTCATTTAGTAAAGAAGGGTCGTGCCGAGCAGTTCTAATACAGGGCTATATTCATTCAGGGCAGGGCAGTATTCATCATCATCATCGTCCTCCTGCCCTGGTCCCGATTCTATTTAGGGTCGGCGCAGCATGTTTTCTTCTTCCATACATATCTATCAGCCATCGTCTCCTCATTCACCCTTTTTTCGTTCGTTTCCCTCACACACTTTGTCTATTTCTGCCGCCAAGTAACAGTGTGTAAGCACTGTTGTGTTCCGGTTTGAAGGACATTGAAGCCAGTGAAATTACTGCGCATTATGAGACTTAACACCATATGTCTTGGGGTGACGAGCGCAGTCCTGTGTCATGCAGTGCTTTGTTATTTAAAGTTCTGTGTGGCGTTGCTTCTGTTTATGAATAGGCCTGGCGCTTACCATCAGGCGAGCGACCTGCTCGTCTCGTCATTCAAGCTAATAAATAAAAAAACACACTCCATCCACATTTTCTTTGGCCTACCTCTACATTTCCATCCATCGAAATTTGTTTTCATTACTTTCTCACCCACTTAAATATTCTCTTCTGAGCTGGTATTGTTATTAATAAATACTCACTGCTTCAATGGCACCCTCTCTATAGCCCTCATGGTGGCGGGTTGAGTGGCGAAAGACGCAAGAGTCTGCACCAGAGATTCCCTAGTGCTTGCCAACACTATTCGCTGATCTGCGAACTCAGCGCATAGGAACGCTGCGCACGATATCACAAGCTCTTCCCACTCTAGGTAAACAAATTTAAGGTTACCAAAGGGCCAATCCTTTATGCATACCTACATACGCACTCACGCCGGTAGTCTCCGAAGGGGTAGGTAAAGGTGTAACCAGTAGACACACATTTTGTCGACCTTAATTCCGTCCCATGATGTTATAGGAAGCGAGCCTATCCCCATACCGGACTCAATTCCAAACTCCAGGCGGATCTAAGCATTTCGTAACGGAAAACCCAATATCAATTTTACCTGAATCGGGGATCGAACCCGAGACCTCAGCACAACAGTCGTACCGCGCACGCATTACAACTGAACCACCCTGCTTACTTGAAAAGTTCTCCATAAGAATTTCGAAGGTATGTGAAGTCCGCTAACCCACATAAGGCCAGCGTGGTAGACTAAGGCCTAACTCCCTCATTAAGTAGAGAAGGCCCGTGCCCGGCAAGAGACGTGTATAATACAAGACTAGTATTATTATTATGTATTACATACTCTCAACAAATAAAATATCTTGCCTAATTTTGAATTCATTTCTACGTTATAATTTTGTTAACTCTGACACTAGACTAACCCCCGTATTCATAAATGTTACAATGTTAACCTCATAGCGAGCGCGAACGCATAGTGACGATTTCTTTAAACGTCATTGGTTAGTTTTTCGCGCTAAATCAAAACAGACCAATCACGTACACAGGGTAGTTGACTAGATTTTTTTATTATTTAAATCAATAAGTTACTTTACTCAAAATCTATTGCAGAAAGAATTTTATAAATCGGACCAAAAATAAATAAGTTAGAAGCCATTCAAATCCTGTAGAAGGGGTAATTGTCAAATGACAGACGACGCAAACTTTGACGTCACTGTGTAAAATGTTCATTATGGTGCACGCGTGCAAGCGAGATAGTGAGATATCCCTACTGGCTACTACGCACCCAATTTTCCTCATACCGACATTTAAAGCTATAACTGCGGGCATATTTCTGAACCAATTTTGATTGTGTTTTAATAAAAGTGTTTCTTTTGCGTATCATTTTCTGTTGCTTATAAAATTATGTATAAAATTCAATATAGGAAACTACCCTATTGGACACTTGGCAAACAGCTTACTTATGTGTTGTTTGTGAATACGGGCCTGTTCAAAAATAGTTGAGGCTGTAACAAAAAGTATTTATTTAGTTACCAGGTATTTGTTGAACTGGGACAGTAGGATGCATGTACAGCCGCAGCGTGTTGCATAGCTCCAACATGGCGTCCACGTGATACTCGGGAACGAAGGCAAACAGTGCGTCAGCGAACTCATTGTTACAATCTGAAAATATTCTAGATATTCTTTAACCTCCCGACAAAAAGGGGGGATAGCATCCTTCCATTGCTTTGTGTGTGTGTATCATTGTAGCGCCTAAACAAATTGACCGGTTTTTTTGTTGTTTGAAAGCTGAATTCATCGAGATGCTTAGCTTTGTTTTTTTTATTAGCTTGAATGATGAGACGTGCACGTCGTTCGCCTGATGGTAAGTGCATGTACATAAACAGAAGCAACACCTTACAGAAATTTGAATTACAAACCCCTGCGTGGCACTGGACTCCCTTACCCCGAGACATAAGATGCTCAGTCTCATTATGCCCAGTAATTTAACTGGCGTCAATGTCCTTCATACTTGGCGGCAAAAATAGACAACGTGGGTACCAACCCAGACGGCCTCTCGCATATGAGGGACATACCACCTTTATTGACACACGCCTGTTTCCCATAGGGGTAAGCAGAGACAAAGAATTTCAACTAGCTACGATCCTTGCACACCTCTTTGTCCTCCTTCTCTCTCATTAAATTTTTAACACATGCGCGTTCAGTTTATCGTTCTCTTGACCTGGCCTTTCTCGAGAATGTCTCCGACTTGATCGGTGATAGTTCGCCGGGATCTTCCCCTACCAATTGTATCTACCATTCATATTCGCCATGTATATTTGTTTCGTCAATCTTCTTTCATCCACATCTATACGTATACATCTATAGAATTCAACAATTCTCTACATGCCTCTCTAAAATGAATTCTTTCTTTTTAAAAAGAAAAATTCCTCCGAAAAAAGAGTCGTGCTGTAAATTTTACCGCTTTGTATAGACAAGACACAAACACACACTCACAAACAGTTGTGTCTATAGCATCGTAGCGCTTAAACGAATGGACCAATTGGAATACAATTTTATTTGTTTGAAAGCTGATTTAATCGAAGTGGTTCTTAGCTATGTTGAAGAAAATCTAATCAGCTGTTTAAAAGATACAGATATATTTCTAATTGTTTAATTAAAGAATGTATCGGGTACTTTCCTTTCCGTTAATATCTATAAGCTTACTGTTGGATTCCATCTGTGCATTAGATCCAAGACGAGGCGTCGTTGCTCTCGAGATAGGACTTTGTGGACTGTAAGAATAAAGCTGGAATAAATAGTTAGTTTCAAGTCCTCTAGTGAATAAATATAGTTCTTATTAATATAAATTGAGCTCATAAATAGGTTTGATTCTAGTTTTTGTTAGATTTCGATATGATTTCTCATCTTCTCGAAAGCGGTAATTTTAGAATAGTTGTAGTCTCTTCTTTCAGAAATATAACAGCATTTATTTATCTTGCATACAGGAAACAAACAGTATTGATATATAAACTAAAAGTAATACATATATAAATAATAGTAATTTAACCAAAATCGTTTCCAACATAAAAAAATGCCTATTAGTTATTAATCAACATTTACGTTACGTTGTATCTCCAAAAGGGTTTTTAAGGATGTTGCCTGTGATGGTGTAAGCCCAGAAGATAGAGGGAGTGACGTCTCTTGACTTGTGCAGTAATAAACAATTAAATCAATTTTAAGAAACGCTTCATTAGGAAGTAAAAATAAACAGAATTTTGATATCGACGACGTAGAAATTTAACTTCTATAATCACCTTTGATCTGAACTCGATGTGTACTCCAGTTGTAGTGATGCATAACTTATTCCTCCTAACAGGGAACTTTTTCCTGGTAATATTTCTTTACTGGCCACCTGTCAGAAGCAATAATTATATAAACACATTTACTTCAAACATAGTTAAGAACCATCTTGATAAAACCAGCTTTCAAACAAAAATAAAAACATTCAAATCGCTCCATTCGTTTACGAAACCACAGATAGATATATAGGTGTCCTTAATCCAAAGTGCACTCAGGATCCCACTGTATCGTCCCTCTTCGCCGAAAAAGACCACCGCGGTGTTTTCGTTCGGTATAGCAGCATAGGGATTTTGGCTATGGACCCAATTCATCGTTACCCCAATAAACTGGGTTGGAATGCTGGTGAGTTTGGCATAACCATCCCCTCTCCCCGGGACTGAGGAGATAATAATATCTTTAACCCCGATTTTCTCTCAGGAAAAAAGACAAATGCAGACACACTTATAGATATACAAAGGGTTCCACCCTTACACCCCTTTTTTAATGGGGGTTAAAAAGAGGACGTATCGTCTCCTGTACTGTGTCTATTGTCGCTATTACCTGTCTCGGTCGCATACCCCAAAGTTTACCTTTGCTTGTCAAGGGCTACCATAAAAATTAACCAGCAAGACCATAAAATAAAAGAATACCTGCTCGTGAGCGATAAAATCTGGATCTGACGACATCCTCAAAGAATGCAGCGTGCCGGAGAAATGCTTCGCAAGTTCCAGCTGCCTCTGCTTGGTCCATATTGCACCGATCACCCACCCCATTTGTAAAGCACCAACTTCTAGCTTCTCCTACCAAAATATTGTAAATATTGTTTTGGAATGGGATTTTTATAATAATGTTGTGGGGGGAGGGGGAGGGGTTGATGAAGGGGGATGGTCGCCATCATCACCGTCCTCCAAACTCGTCAAACTCCATGACTTACCATATAGGGCGATATCTTGTTTGAGAGCATTTAAACCTTCACAATGAGGAATTGTCCATTCACTGACCAAATTGCCTACTTGGCGAGTGTCTGCTATAAAAGGTATACCTACCTATTCCGAAGTGCCTTGAACAAAATCTTGGCAGAACCCGTCGCCAGGCAGCCAGGCTTGTCAACCGCTGACGAAGCTCATAGCTTGACTGATTGTAATATGTATTTTTGCGACCACTGCGATAAAGTGATTTTTTTTCAACTGTGTTTAAGAGTTGAATTAATGAGAAAAATAGTTGAATCATCACTGGTTGATTCAATTAAATGGAATCATACATAAGCTCACGTCTGTATCCCTGTAGGACCACCCTGTGTGCACCCATGGTTTGCCAGCTTATTTCAGTTTCATCATATGATAATTGACTTTTGCCATATCAGGCACAATTTCCAGTCCCGAAAAAGCTCCGTCTGATACTTCTGACCAGTCTTAGTCTACATAATCTGGATGCCCTTTTGCTTCGATAAAACACGATAAAATTAAGATTATTATTTACCTCGTAAATACATTTAGATCTCTCCAACTCGTTCAACATCTTCTCCATTAATTGTCTTTTTATTTTATCTTGTTCCGTTACCTCGCTATTGGCACCTGAAAATCATAGTCAGTAATTTTGCCGTGGAAGTATCTAGGTAAGTTAAATTAATATTTTTACATTATTTTCTCCTTTTACCTATAATTATTCCGACCCTCCTTCCAATCCCCAATAATTTCTTTAAAAAGCCGGTAATCTACGATTCTTCTGGTATATATTGGTGGTGAAGCTCATTTTTAACATGTGATCTCTGGTGGTTTGTTGGTCTTCAGTTGCCTGTGAGCTATAAGGTGGCACAAGGTGGTAGGTCCCTTGTGCGAGGGGCCATCGGGGTTGGTACTACCGTTTTGTCTATTTCGGCCGCCAGCAGTGTGTAAGCATTGTTGTGTCTCGGTTTCAAGGACATTGAAGCCAGTGAAATTACTGGGCGTTATGAGACTTCACATCTATGTCTCGGGATGACGAACGCCGTTCAGTGCCATGCAGTGTTCGATAATCCAGAGTTCTGTATGAAGTTGCTTCTGTTTATGGGCAGGCGTGACGCTTAACATCAGGCGAGCGACAAGCTCGTCTTGTCATTCAAGTAAATAAAAAAAAACCAACCTGGACCAGTGTGCAGTTCAGCAGTAATAGTGTATATCCTATAATCTATGTCGTGAAGACAATCTGCCATGTCCAGTTGATTGTCCCGCAGCTCGCACAGCTGAAGGCACAATAATATTTAGTATGAACTAATTACAAAGCGGGGAGTGGTACATATACATACACAAGTTACGTAATCATCATTCACTTCGGCGATGAAAAACATTGCGAGGAAACTTGTATACTTGAAAATTATCTTGAACTTGACTTGAAAGTCTACTCGTATTAGGCCAGCGTGGTGGACTAAGACCTCTTATTAGTAGAGGAGACAGTAGTGAAACAGTATAATACAGGGCTGGTACATTACGTTACCTGATGTTAAAATTGTTTATGGAAGAAGCAATGGTGAACAGAATTACGAGAGCAAGAGAAATAAAACTAACTGAGAGGAGTTTCAAATATATTCAGAATACCTTTTAACCTGATACCTTTTAACAAGAGAATACACAGTGATGCAAGTACCAATATCATTATTTTAGATTCATCTATTGCCATCGAACTAAGGCTAGTTATACCTAATTAGCATAAGGTAGGATCTGGCTGATTCTGGGTTGAGCATTCAAAACTAAATTTCTACTCATCAAATGCCTTCATAGCATCTATCTCAGCCTGTTGCCGTCCACTGTTGGACGTAAGCCTCCCCAAGTGTGCGCCAACCATCCCGGTCTTGAGCAGCCCGCATCCACCCGCTACATAGCCTTCATAGCATAATGTATGGTAATTAATTGCACTACCTTTTCAGCATGTTTGATCGCAGCCCCATGATAAAGAGCTAAGAGACCATCCACCAGTCTCAAATGAGCTGATCTGACATCGATTGCACCAGCACCAGGCATCATGGAACGAGTGCCTTTCATCGCCAAAGCAGTCTCACCTGTTGTCCTGCTGTTAAATGAAAATATTAGAATTAAAAATGGTGGTGCAAAACAGTCCTTAACGATCACAAATCAATCTAAGGCTATACACTGTATCTTCACGTAATGCGGCATATGAAAATGCTTTTTAAACAAATAAATGACGAGACGTGCAGGTCGCTTCTCTTATGGTAATCGTCACGCCTACTCATAGATAATAAATAAATACACCCAACAGCCACACACATAGTCCTGACCCCACTAGGTTAACCTGTATCGTGGATGTCAGGAACTACGAGGAACTTGCGGTCCCCCAGCACTCAGACCCGAAACAAATATTGTGGATCACACTAACATTTGTCTCAGTGTGGGAATCGAACCCATGGCCTCTCGTTTCGCAGCCGGCTACATACGGGTAAAAGAAATATTAGGTTTTCTATCCCGAAATGCTTAGTATTAGTATAGTACTTAGTACTTAGTATCAGCCCGAAATCTGGAATTGCGTCTGGTATGGCGATAGGCTCACCCCGTATTACATCATGGGGCGGATATACGCTCGGCAAAATGTGGGTGTACTTACACCTCTGCCGATCCCTTCGAGGATCGTACAGATACAGGTTTCGTATCTTTTTGAACTTTGAATGCCAGTTTTCAATTTAAATTAACTCTTTAATTAACTAAAGGAGTAATTTAACTAAGCAATGATCGTGTTTCCAAATTACTAGACGGGGTTTTATATTTGTGTTGGAAATTGTTGAATATATAACTTTGATTGAGTTTTGAAGACTTACTAATAACTTTGTTTGAATTTTGTTATTCAGTTTATCGCTATTACAACATATTTAGTCCTTACAAAATAATATGTAAGTACAGTAATTATATTATTCTTATTCTGTAATATAGAGCGGGCTGCGAAGCGAGATGCCGTGGGTTCAATTCTCGCACCGAGACATATATTTGTGTAATATACAAATATTTGTTTCAGGTCTGGGTGTTGTGGGACCGCAAGTCCTTCGTAGTTTCTGATACCCACAATACAGGTTAACCTAGTATGGGGTCAGGACTATTTGTGTGATTTTTGGGTATAACTGATCAATCTGTTACAAATTTAGATTCTGTTCGCAGTTTTCTTCTGAGGGACTGTCTAAACGTGGATGGCTATACATTGGATGTGTTTTTTATTAGTCTTAATGAGGAAACAAGTTTGCGTGGATTATCACAATACCTGCTGGGCATTGGAGGCATTGGTGGATGCATGAAGCGTGCCATCGAGGATATCACTTGGGGCAGCGTGGCCAGACCTGGCGAGCCAGCAGTCATTTCGCTTACACCTGATGATAATTAAATCCTAGTTATTGAAAACAATTTTTTTATGGCATAGGCAATATCTCACATTACTAATAAGTTTACTAATTAGTCTTCGTCCTGTGAAACTAAAAGTTACCATAACCATTAATTGAAACGTTTAAATATTTTTTAGTTTAGCTGCTGACAATAGAAGAGACACTTAAATCTCATTTATTATTTTCTATGTTATTTCCGAATCAACAATACAATGTAATACTTTCTGTAAAAAAGTGAACAATCAATGTCTTTTCATAATGATAATAAAAAGAATAGTATTTTTTCTATATCTTCTTCCATCTGCCCTTATCCCGCTCGCAGTGAGGTCAGCACCACATGATTTGTAATAATGATACAGAAAGATTTGGCTTTTAGTTTTTACGATCGGCCGCCAACCTGACGTCAACCCCTCTGGTGAGTTTATTGTAATTGAATGGTGTTATACTTAATGATTGTAGGTACTAAATCAAATTCTTCAAAAACTATATATATTTTTTTTTATTACATTGAATGACGAGACGAGCAGGTCGCTCGCCTGATGGTAAGCGCCACGCCTGCTCATAAACAGAAGCAACGCCACACAGAACTTTAAATAAAGCACTGCATGACACTGGACTGCGCTCGTCACCCCGAGACATAAGGTGTTAAGTCTCATAATGCCCAGTAATTACACTGGCTTCAATGTCCTTCACACCGGAACACAACAATGTTTACACACTGTTGCTTGGCGGCAGAAATAGACAAAGCGGTGGTACCAACCCAGCCGGTCTCTCGCAAACGAGGGACCTACCACCTTGTAAAGTAGCAGAAAAATTAATTGAAGAAAAATCCTAAACTACAGCGTTCAATCCGACTGTGGAGTGACGTCAAGCATGCGAGTAATTGGTCTATTCACTGATAAAATCGATCGTTAATCCATTCCCGATTGTAAACAATCAACGCTCCCCCATTCACTACGATCGCTTATGATTTTTATTTTTTTTTACCTGGCTCAGCTAACTTCCTACATTTCATCTAAGGGTCAGTGAGGTGCAATTCAAGAATAGTGTCGCCCAACGACAAACGATGCATCTATTTAAGTCTGCAGAAGTTTAATGGGTGTAAAACCTACGAATCTTGTTCAGGATTATAACCCTCAGTGATATAACGCCCTCGATGTGATTCCTTAGCTTCAGATCGCAGCAAATATATGGATGTTGGACATGGCCCCAGGATACTTGAACTATTTTGAAATAAGATCCAAGATTCGGACAAGTTCAATGAAAAGATTTTCTCGCTGCCTCTCCGTAACTTCCCGGTGTGAATTTTGAACTAAACTTTAATAAAAAATCTTGATCTTCTTGCAACTTTAAGTACGAAATAAAGTGGCAATTTTAAACGCAATTAAAATTTGAAGTTCGGGTTCGATCCCCGGGTCGTGCGTATGTATGTATAATTAAGGGATTGGGAAGGGGAAGGGGATTTGGACCTCCGGATATCTCACTCACCGTGCGAAACGCAGCAGCAAGCTACTACTTTACGTCGGTTTTCTGTGAGACAGTGGTAACTACCCGGACGAGTCAGCCCATTCATGCTGTAGTCAAAAGTATCTACAGTGTGGCTCTACCACTCTAAAACTCTATTCTTTTGTTAACACCACAGACCGCAACTTAAACGCAATAAAATTTACTCATATTTAAAATTCTTCAATAGTTTTAAATAATAAATGCTTGCATAGGACGTCACAGAGCTCTAAATTATAAATATTTATAATGAAATACTATCCACAAAGCAAACTTTTAATAATACATAGGATCTCACGTGAGCGCAAAATTACCGGTGTCAATGCCCCCAGCCCTGTTATAATTCGGCTCAAAGCTTTGTATGAAGGGATTATCCTCTCCAAGCACGCTGATGAGGTCCTGTCTGCAAATATACATCTATTATACAACTTGTCAACTGAAAAGCAACTTAAATACTATTCATACAAGATTTAATTTACCGTAGAGTCCGTACAAGAAACGGCAGCACGCCGCCCAGACGGTCAACGTTGTAAAAGTCCAATTCGCCGTCAATAAACGTCTTCGCCGGTAAATGAGGCGGCAGTTGGCTAGAATTGTAATGTGTATGTGTTATTACATCAGCGTTCTGTACAATCAACTTTTGCAAAATAAGTTGTTATCAAAACTTAATAAAAGACTTAAAAAATAACACTTGATACACAATTTCATTTGGCCGGCTGCTGCACTGGCACGGACTTAAAAGAGACCTATTATTATTTTTGACATTTTAGTGTTATTTTTGGAAGTCTGTTATTAAGTTTGGTTAAAACTGTTTTCCATTTTAAGTGGTAGTTACAGCTATGGCATATAAATTCCAATACAGACAATCAGTCACAATCGCGATGACTATCTGTTATACGTTGAAGTTTCTTTTTTTTTACAACGTACATCAAATCTTAAAATTTATATGGGACCAAATCGCAACTAAATTCTTCAACACCTACTCTTGACGTCGGTTTTCTGTGAGATAGTGGTAACGACCCGATCGAGCCAGCCCATTTATGTTGTCTTTCATTCAAACTATCTACAGCGGGGCTCTACCACTCTAAACCACGCAATTCATCTCAATTACACGCACGAAACACCAACAAACTTGAATATATTTTTTTTCCAATTATAAATATTTTTCTATTATCTGGCTGTTGTGGGACCGCAAGTCCCTGCTAGATCTTGATACCCACGATACAGGTTAACCTAGTGTAGGGTCAGGACTATTTGTGTGACTGTTGAGTGTATTATATTTTAATATTGAAATCGTTTCACATTTGGCGGAGTTATACGACCTTTGTTTGTTTGAGGCGATTAAAAATTCATAATTTCAACTCACGGGTTTCCGATAGGATTTTCACTCCACAGTTTCAAAACAGCGGTGAGAAGACGCGCGTGACAGCACCAGGATATCGCCGGCGTGTTTCGAGATATGTTGAACAACCTCTGGAATACACCCTAAATTCCGTTCAAACGTATAAGAGGACGCAGACTTAACATTACAACAAAAAACGTGCCAATACACATACAAAACTCAAGCGCACATTGACAATAGGGTTGTTTCTTATGTTGAATTTTATTTATTACATACATACACACTCACGCCTATGTTCCATGGGAGTAGGCAGAGTCTATAGTAACACAAGTTACGATCCTGACACACCTTTCGCCTCTTCCACATTCATACATCTTCTCATACATTTTCGTCGGTCGGTTAATTTTATTTATTGTTTTATACAATAAGATAATTAATATTAAATACATCTTACTATCTCGCTCGCAGGCGGGCACCGTAATGACCTTTTTAAACAGTGACGTCGAGGTTTGCTTTATCTGTCATTTGACAAGTAGGTACATCTTAATTTTTTTTTTATATCACAGGCCGGCGAACGAGCAAGTGGGTCACTTGATGGTAAGTGATCTCCACCACCCATATATGCCCGCTATACTAAAAGGATTACGGGCGCGTTCCCGACCTTAAAGATGCCTATGATTTGTCTATAAATTTTATGTCTGTGGTTCAAGCGCAAGGCAAAGTTTCCAAGGCTTTCATGATTTGGCACTCAGAGTTTTGTAAGTTTGATGTATTCGTAACTTATAATATACAAATCTGAATGTAATATTTTGTATCTTGAGCGCCTGTTTCAAAATGTCCAACTAAATATTATTTATCAGATAAAATATGAGACAAAAATATTTTACCTGACAATATGAAATGAAAAGGATATGTCAAAAATTTCTAAATTTACTACCTAACTTTATCTGGGAGCTAAATATTAGGTAATTGGACATTGTGTATCAGGTCCTAAGAATATTATGCTAGTGTTAGAAGTATCATTTTCCTTTGTATTTTTTTTTATAAGTGTTGTAAAACTAAGAAATACTTATCTATCACATCCCACATTTGTAGCTTAATTTTTAGTTTTACATTCGTGTATTAGTCATTAGTAGACCTACAGAATCCTTCTAAATAATACCATGTCTAGAATACAGTTGTCCATGATGTATCTTCTGAATTTTTCTAGAAAGATCTTTCGCGTGGAAGGCACCATATTTGTTCCGTCTGTGTTATCCAGAAGAATTAGCAGGAACTCTAGCTGTGTGAATAATAAAAAGGAATAATGGACGGCTCCGTGGCCTCCGTGGCACAGTGGGCGAGTAGCCGGCTGTGAAGCGATATGTCTCGAGTTCGATTCCCGCATTGAGATGAATATCTGTCTGATCCATAAACTTTCGTTTCGTTACATCCAGACATCCTCATGTTAGACCGATAAAAATACATTATCGAAGTAAATGATGAATAAAGGCATCAATTATTTTAGAAATTTGAGGTTAATACACATTTGTTTTTATACCAGAGATAGGCAAAAAAGCAATTGGGTTATCTGATAGTAAGTAATGGTGATGGTGAGTGATTTCCACCACACATGAACACCATGTGGTTTACCAGATGAATTGTGGATGAGTTGCTGACTTTAAAGTAGAGGGCCTCCGGAAATCTTACACACCGCATTAAACGCTTGCAAAAATTAACAGATTTATGTATGCTGGTATTTCACATCGATACATACATAGACTCATGCCTGTTTCACATAGGGGTAGGCAGAGATAACGGATTTCCACTTGACTCTCATCGATTTAAAAAATAATCACCAATACCTGAATTTGTTCTAAAGGTGCTACGGCTTTAGTAATTTTACTGCAGTCCTCTTTGTACTGAGACTCCAGAGTAGCGTCGTCCTGTGCAGCCGGCATTGGTTTGTGTATTTTGTCTACAATAATATATATTTTTAATTCGGTTGAATGACGAAATGAGCAGCCTCGAACGAAATGCCCATAAACAGAAACAACACCACACAGAACCTTGTTTTTTTTCGAATGGATTTGTCCTGTTAGCCTATATTGCTTTTACAGCCTCACCTGACAATAAAGCCGGCGCTTATGGCGCTCTAGCCAGAAATATGTATAGTGTATTTAGTAGCGATAAAGCACAGAGGCGCCTTTTAGAAGGCTCAGACCTCAGCTTGAGCAATCGCTGGGGAGTATAGTGTAGGGCCGCCTCTGCACATCATTATGCCGTTGTGGTAGCTCTTTGGACTCGCAGGCGTGTCCTATGTCGGGGTCGCGTATTATTATTGAGATTCGGGTTGGGCAAGGAAAGTGCTGCTTCGATAGCGACTGTGATGGGAGTCGTTGGGATCTGTCAAAACATGTTTGGGACGTCGTCGTCACCTGATGGAAAGTGATCTCCACCGCCAATACATAAGTAAATATTTAATTACATCTGGATCAAAAGCAATTTTTAGCGTCTGTTTGTTTCGGATTCATACAAATATAAATTTTCTTTCGTAGATTATTAGATTCAAGATGTATGTAGGCAATAAAATATACATATAAAATACCTGTGCCTGTCGGCGCAAACGGTGAATATTTTACGACACCCTTTTCCGCCATTTCTGTAATAGAATGTTCGAGTAAATACATTTTGAAATGAAAGAAAATAAAAGAAAACCTTACTACTGGATCAGGAAAAAGTGTGTTTAAATAGTTAGGTCATAATTATTTATGTTACGTTAAACTAATTTATACAGATTTTAATCTGGTTTAATTTTAATTGATTACAGACTGCCTCGGTGGCGCAGTTGTAATGCGTACGCGTTACGACGGAGTCTAACGTTGAGGTCTCGGGTTCGATCCCCGGATCAGCTAAAAGTGATATTGGGTTTTTCTATTACGAAATGCTCAGTATCAACCCGGAGTTTGGAATTGTGCCCGGTATGGCGATAGGCTCGCCCCCTATTACATCATGGAACGGAGATACGCTCGGTGGAATGTGGGTGTACTGGTTACTCCTCTGCCTACCTCTTCGGGGATTACAGGCGTGAGTGCCTATGTAACTGAGTCAGTTAAAAATATTGGCGCACCAACAATCCTTGGGTCCGTCTCTCCCTGCACAGACGTGGGACGTTGCCACCAAGGTTTCCGGATGACTGTGCGCAACACCGCGTCATCGGGGCATTTGATATTCAAGAAATTGTCGAATCTGTAATAAATTTTATAATGGTAGAGCCGAATCGTGGAGTGTATGTGGGCCATCAACATCTCAAGCCCAAAGTCAACCTCACATACAAGTGGTACGCTCCGCTGATTAACCGACAATGACGAAACTTGGTTCCCATTGCAGGTTGTGGAGGTCGGACGGCGGGTCATCCCATATAATAAATACCAAATAGCGTGGACAATCTATGGTACGAGTAGGCGAACACTGGCATTAAGCCGGAATGATGCCAGGCAGAAAGAACGGTAGAGCCAAATCGTGACCAGTTGTTATTGCAGAATGTAAACAGCCAAGCATGTCACAAAGGAAAGGGATAACTAAGGGATTGGGAAGGGAAGGAGGATTTGGGCCTCCAGATATTTCATTTACCGTACGAAACGCAGCAGCGAGCCGCTTCTTTACGTCGGTTTTCTGTGATACTGTGGTAACAACCCGGTCGTGCCGGCCCATAAACTGTCATCCGACAAAATACCTCTTTCAGATTTAAATGGCTTCTAACTTATTTATTTTTGGCTTGCTTTATATTTTCTTTCGATAAGAAATATTGGGGAACGTAACTTATTTATTAAAATGGTAAAAATAATCAAGTCAATTACTCTAATGTGACAATACTCACGAGATCTTATTGAAGAACACATATTTGACGAGATGATGCCTGGTCTCCTGATGCTGCATCAGACCACACAGCACATACACACCTTCCTGTTGTTGAGCGAAGTGCATGTCCTGAAATTAAGACAGAGTAAGTAGAACAAGACTCTAAAATCTCATTGACATATCCAGATTCTAGTAATAAGCAATGCAATGCAATTTGGCTTAAAGATTGCCTATATTTGTCAAAACGTATCGCGTATCACACCAGAGTAAATCGAAATCGCCTTTTTGACGACCTTCTTTCTATCAGTCTCCTTTTAAAACTGGCCTACACAATGCCTATAAAAATAAATATAAACATATTTTATATTAGTGAAGATGAGCTGTGATTCGGATGTTATTATGTAGGGATAAAGAACGGTCATACCACAAACGCTACGACGCAGAATCTTACCACGTCGCCAATATAGTATTCTGAACTTGGAAATTAAGGAAACTCGAGGAATAATGCACAAGAAGTATTATTCCAACCATTAAATACTTAAATACTGCATTTAAGACTGCCTCGGTGGCGCAGTTGTAATGCGTACGCGTTACAATAGGGTAGTTGACTAGATTTTTTTTATTATTTAAATCAATAAGTTATGTTACTCAAAATCTATTGTAGAAAGAATTTTATAAATCGGACCAAAAATAAATAAGATAGAAGCCATTCAAATCCTGTAGAAGGGGTAATTGTCAAATGACAGACGATGCAACCTTTGACGTCACTGTGTAAAATGTTCATTATAGTGCACGCGTGCAAGCGAGATAGTGAGATATCCCTACTACGCACCCACTTTTCCTCATACCAACATTTAAAATCATAACTGCGGGCACATTTCTGAACCAATTTTGATTGTGTTTTAATAAAAGGGTTTCTTTTGCGTATTGTTTTCTGTTGCTTATAAAATAATGTATAAAATTCAATATAGGAAACTACCCTATTGAGGCTAACGCTGAGGTCTCGGGTTCGATCCGCGGTTCGGGTAAAGGGGTATTGGGTTTTTCTATAACGAAACTCTCAGTATCAGCCCGGAGTCTGGAATTTGTGCCCGGTATGGCGATAGGCTCGCCCCCTATCACATCGTGGGACGGAGATACGCTCGGCGAAATGTGGGTGTACTAGTTACACCTTTGCCTACCCCTTCGGGGATTACAGGCGTGAGTGCGTATTAAATACTGCATGTATTGCAGTAGTGATACACATTTCATATTTGTTAATTGACTACATCTGATATACTTATTTATGTCACAATACAACCAAACTTTTGCCTGACTTTGATAGTATAAAGCAAAGAGTATTATACTATATACGGAAATAGAGAGACCACTTATTGCGTTTCTATGCCAACCACATAAGTTTGTCAAATTATTTCCTTGCCCAACTGATAGACGGCATTAACGGCAGTTTAATGCTACTATAAATCCGATAGATGGCAGCACAACCTCTATTTACCTGGTGATGGCGGTATAATTTAATAATGTAACAAAACTATAAACTAATAGTTCTAAAAGAGTATACGGTTGCAAAGCAGTTAAAACATCTGCACATGCCGTCGTATAATATTTTAAAACTATTAATTTAATTTTAGTTAAGATACACATACATCAATTGGAATAAATGATGGTGATAGTGGAACAGAAAAGTGCAATATTTAAAATAAGGTATAATTTATTACATGTTCATACAATGTAGGTAATAACAATATTATGGGAAAAAAACCTTAGTCAAAAGTACAACACAGTACAGTACTTAACATTGGGACGATTAAAATAAAACATATATTTAATGTTAACTTTTAGAAGACACAGAAACTTACTAACAAATAACGATTAACCCAACAGTACTCTAATAATGTTCTATTCTTTACATTATGTTTTTTTAAACATCTCTTAAGCTGTGAGTTGTGGCTGACCACAATTAAAATAGAAAAATTGCATATTACATTTAAAATGTAAAGTTCTGAACTCTTGTAAAAATAAATTAACTTTTAACCATGTACAAATTAACTATGAACTTTTTACATATTATTGGGCATTACAGCATCAATGCTATTGCAGTTTAGTAGTCAGTGATTGATATCAGATTAAAAATGTTTGATTTTTAGCGTTTACCTAGTTTTTATGGATCGCATTTTATTTGCAGTTTTTATTGTAATAAATTTATTGAAAGACTCGATAAAATCGATGATTAACATCGAAGTTTTAGACATTCATCCTCAGGGATGAATTCTTAGTTCAAATGGGACCATCGCCACAGTAACCCCTACCGAATACAAAAAGAATCATCCAAATCGGCCCATATTTAGCGGAATTAGGAATGAAAATACACCTAATATATATTTTAGAAAACAAGCATTACTTCTACCATAACTCCCTTACTAGTGAACCAACCTATTGATTCACATAAATCCTAAACAAAATAACCCGTGATGATCGAATATACATACGTTATCCATTATTTTTACATCATTGTTATCAAAAACTTAAAATAACAAATAAAAACCAACACTACTGCCAGGATGACCGCGACTCTCGAAGCTACGCGCACAGAGCTCAAATCATTTTGCGGATCATTGAGGTGGGGAACAGCCTTAACATTTGACGTAGTATTTCTGAAATAGTAAACAATTGGGAAAGGTAGTAAAATAAACATAGTAAATAATTAAGTCATGTTTGTGGCAATAATCTTTTAAATTAATATGCAAACATCAATAGCTGTGATCACAAACAATAAACATCCAAACTTTTATATTTATTATTGTATAAATTATTATTGTATTAATAGTATATTATAGTAATCTCCACTACTTCGTGACAGACAACAGGTATTCCTATAAATGAACACTTTCTTACTGTATTCAATTCATTCAATACATTTAAAGAAGTTAAACTTCAGAAATAGGTGGGATGTATAACTAAATTACCTAATTATCTATTACCCAGGACTTCACAGTTCTCAGCCTAAGTACGCTGCCACTAGACCAAGAAAGCGATTATATTCTAAACCGCCTAACAATATTTTTTACTTTTTTATTGCATAGGCCGGCAGTTGAACAAGTGGGTCACCTGATGGAAAGTGATCTCCGCCGCCGCCAATACTAAGAGAAACACGGGCGCGTTGACCTTAAAGGGATTGGGAAGGGGAGAGGAGGGAGATTTGGGCCTCCAGATATCTCGCTCACGGTACGAAAACGCAACAGCAAGCAGCTACTTTACGCCAGTTTTCTGTGAGATAGCAGTGGTAACGATCCGCTCGAACCAGCCCATTTGTGCTGTAGACAAAACTGAATTCAATTAAAAAAAATTGTTTTTAATTAATATTAGATAGACATATTTCTTTGTATTATAATGTTTGTCACAAGCAAATATATTATTCTAACAATATTTAAATCACAAAGACCGTATTTGCTGTACTGTTAAGTGATATTTATACTAAGTAATTACTCATTTTATTTAAGATTTAAATGCATTTATACATAGGCAGTATGTGAATAGCATATAATGTGAACAATCTAGGTACATATTTTGTTTATATACGTACATTTTCAGAGTGGCTCTTTATATAATAATAATGCGGCAGTTGATTTCAGCGGTCCACTTTTTGTTTCTCTTCTAATTTCCCGATATGATTATTGCCAATCCAATAGATGGGTAAACCTATATAATTAGTACTAAAATACAAAATGGATATATTAAAGATATGTTAAGGAATTGGTATGTACTTACCACGGATTAGGATTAGGAAAAATAAATATTGTGTAAGGACTGCTTGTTAGGTATTCGTGGTAGGACATTTGTAAAACACTTAATTACCTAATAATTACAATTATATCCTACCGGATATTAATCAATTACGTACTCTTAAAAACATATAGGTAAAATAGAGCTTTTGTTAAAACTTATTAAAATTCAATGGCGGATCAGTGCTAGTTTACATGACATAAAATTATAAAGGAATCAATTTCAAATACTATTATTCACTTACCACATTTTAATACACACATTTACATACATACTATGTTTTACAGGCTTTGTGCATTGGTATAGCTAATGAAATTCAAGCATTAGTTATTTATTAAAGAAACAGTTTATATATTTCGTTTATGAAAATTTCAATATGTATAAAATTTGTAAATTTGACAAACGGAAAAAGGAAATGCTGAAATTGCCATTGCATATAATTTTTATTCTAACATGTTTAAGAAAAGAGTTTTTATTATTTTTCCTATTGAAAAAGATTATAATAATATGTGATTATTAAGTATGACAAAATTCATTGAATATATATGATATAGTTAATTTATTTGGATTAGCAAAGCCGAATCTTTTAACTTATCTTGACTATTCTTCGACTTTAATAAAAATAAAAACCTACCACTATCATTTTATTTTTTATGATGTGGCAACTTCTGCTTGAGTTGGCGTTGTCATTCTTTGATGTCTGTTTACGCAAGATGTATTGAGTCTTTCTATATATTTTGTATTATATAGAAATTTACTGTGCTGAATTTAATTTAATTGTGTTAAAAAGTTGTAAATTAATTATGTTATAGCTATTGTTACAAAAAATGCATATTTTTTTGTAATTATGACAAATATCGTTTTATGGGTCATCTTGTAACTAGAATTTTAAACTATTTTAAATTTAGAACGAAAATGACAAAATGTTCTATGTGGCACCCCCCTGGTATAAAGTATCAACACCATGCTAATGAAATACAGGTTGTTTTTTTATCCCAATGTATATAACGGTGACCTCACGTTTTAGGATACAAAATTATCAGTAGCTAGATATGATACAATGCTTAAAATTACCGGCGATACAAGATCGAAGAGTAGACACTCTCTGACCATACAATGTTCGAATATATCACAAAGAGCTGCTTCATCAAGGAACGTCCACAGAAGGTCAAGTAGAGTGCACAGTCGAGGGTGTGGTTGAGCTAAAAATTTACTTGATAGATCATTCTGGAAAAATGTTTCAATATTAGTTAAAATGCTCGTGCTAGTTTCAAGAAATTACTAAAAATTTTGATGTCTTCCATAGATTTGAGTTTATAGGAGCCATATTACATTAATTTAATATAATTAAATAAGTACCTCGGTGGCGCAGTTGTAATGCGTATGCGATACGATTGAGACTAACGCTGAGGTCTCGGGTTCGATCCCCGGGTCGGGTAAAGTGGTATTGGGTTTTTCTATTTAGAAATGCTCAGTATCACCCCGGAGTCTGGAATTTGTGCCCGGTATGGCGATAGGCTCGCCCCCTATCACATCGTGGGACGGAGATACGCTCGGTGAAATGTGGGTGTACTGGTTACACTTCTGCCTACCCCTTTGGGGATTACAGGCGTGAGCGCGTATGTATGTATGTACGTAATTAAATAAGTCACTTAGAAGACAATTTAACTTATAAAATTATGCTTCTCCTTGGTTACGCTTAGTTCTTACTTAGCTAGCCCAAATATTTAAAGCTATTGGTATTTCAGTTTAGTAGAGTTTCTGATCTACACGGCGGTATCTATACTTACAAAGTTCTCATCTTTGACTTTCACGAAGAACTCCATAGCATGCTGATCTACGTGCATACCCCTGGATTTCAGACCTAGGCTTCCACGCAGACGAGGCAGCAGTTCCGCAACAACCACGTACGATAGACGAAGTACATTCCCCAAGTCCATCATCACAATACGAGCTAGGGACATCAAAAACGCCTGTGGAGGAAGCAAGTGTAAAAGTCTAAAGCCCGTATTCATGCTCAGTGTCGATTTCTGTGTACACGATTGGTCTGTTTTTATTTAGAGCCAAAATCTAGCCAATGACGTATACAGAAATCACCACTACGCGTTCGCGCTTACTATGGGGCCTCATAGTAAGGTATACACGGGGGTTAATGGTAGAGCCATAGAGCGACCGGTGTAGACAGTTTTGTCTACATCATGAATACGCTAACTCAACCGGGCTAGTGCCCCTCCCTCATAGAACATCGTGAAGTGACAGATTGCTTTTACGTTGCGTACGGTGATTGATATTTCCCGCGCCCTAAATTACCTTCTCTCCTCTCAATCCCTGTTTCTTTCAGGTTGGCAATGCATCTCTGATTCTCTGATGTTAAGGGTATTCATGGACGGTGGAGATTACTATCAGGTGACCCCATTGCTCGTTTTTCGGTCTTTGTTATAAATGACAATGAGAACACACATAACTTTAAACAGAGAGCTGATATCGCGATTTTGGCAATCAGTTCTACTCCCTTAGGCTATATTATAAAAGAAAATAAGATATAAAACAGTACGCAATGTATAAGAAATGTTTATTTTATTTTTCTTTCAGCTTTAATCCTACAGACGGCAAAGCCACAGCTAGAAAGTAGGAGCTTGTTACTGCGTTTCGTTCGGTGAGTGAGATATCTGGAGGACCAAATCTCTCTCTCCTCCCCAATGCCTTAATTATCCCATTTCTTTAAGGTCAACAACGTGTTCATGATTCTTCTGGTATTGTAGACGTTCATGGGCGGTAGAGATTACTTAGGTACCATCAGGTACCGCTTAGCTCGTTTGCCAGCTTATACTATAAAAAAGTTTTAAGTATCATTTCCGACCTTTTTCGACATCTTTTTAAATTCAGCACTTTGAGGGTTGACTATCGCATGGGGCGATGGTTTGGGTGTATACACCGATTCTGAGCTATGAATGCGTAGTGCCACTTCGTCTTCAGCGCCTTTAGATGACTCAGATTTAGCCTGCATGTGTAAGGACAGGAATATATATTTTACCTAGTGTGGGATCAGGACTATGTGTGTGTGACTGTTGGGTGTATTATTAGTATGCCTTTACCAGCGGCTTTATTTTAGTCATATCTATTTGATATAAGAAATATTATTATTGTGATGTATAATCCACGTTTCATTAGGTCTACGCTTTCAAAATTCATCGCCTCGTATGGGTTTACATATATATTTAAATACACCACTGATCATACCTTACTACTCTTGGCTGTTAGCGCTGTTTTCAAATCTGATATCCGTGATAGCTCCTCTATGAGAACATCTAGGGATTTAAACAGGAGAGTTGCCCGCGAACATTCCCGAGTGGGTGGTATTTGTAACGGCGAATAGCCTTCCACTGGAAAACTGCAAAAAGGAGTCAAACTAGTAATTCAATTAGGTAAATTAAGTATCTTGACAAGCGATGGCGAAAATTGTGCATTTTCTATCAAATTTTACTTATTTCTAATCGAATCCACCTGCCTTTATCCTCGCAGTGGGGTCGGCGCAACATGTTTTAACACATGTTACAGAGAGATATTCGGCTTGTAGTTTTTACGATCGGCCACCTGCCTGGCGTCAACCCATCTGTGGAGAAAACACCCACACCCGAAACCAGTACCTATTGCCTGGAAAACCCCTATCACGGCCTATTATATTTGACCAAATACATAAGTTAAGTTACTTACACAAACGGCACATGCCCAAAGTTTGCGTACAGATGTTCCTGCATGGCGAGCGACACCGCCGGGAAGTACGCGACACCGGAGCCGTGCGACACTTTGTCGAACGCAACACCCATTGACAGTCCGTTCCTGACAAAATATTATACTGTCAAAACAGAATCCGTAGGCAGAGAAAGTAATAGAAGATACTATGAGTGTGTTGAAGAACACTAACGGAATTATACGTTAAATTTTTATTGAGCATAGATCGGCAAGATGGTACCTGAAGGTGTGATCTCCACAACCTATGAACGCCCATAATACCAGAAGCATCATGTACGCGTTGCCGATCATCAAAGAATGGGACAATTAAGGGATTAGGAAGGGGATTTGGGCCTCCGGATCTCACTTACCGTACGAAACGCAACAGCAAGCTGCAGCAAAACCCGAAAACCGATGCGGAAACAACGCAACCATGTTTCTTCTGGTATTGTAGATGTTTATACGTGGTGGAAATAACCTACCATCAAGTAAACAAATGGCCGTAAGGCAGCATAAAAAAAAACTGTACCTGTAATATTCCAAAGTTCCTTTATCCAGATCTAAGGCGGAGCCGATCACGTCGCCAGGCAGCCAGGCTTGTCCATAGGGCGAGGTGGCTACGTTCCATTTCCTCACCCTGCCACCGTCGTACGCATAGGAATGGGCAGTGTCACCCACCCCAGTGTCCATTGAAAATAAACATGTAGCTGTGCACCAGCCAATCTGTAACGACATCGTTTGGGCCACGCTCTAGACAGTTTGGTTTACACCATGAATGGGCCGACTCGTCCGGGTCTTTACCACTTCCTCATCGAAAACCGGCGTAAAGTAGCGTTTCGTACGATGAGCGAGATATCCGGAGGCCCAAATCCCCCTCACCTTCCCAATCCCTTAGTTATCACTTTCCTTTAGGGTCGACAACGCGCCCATGATTCCTTTGATATTGTGGGCGGTGGAGATCACACACCATCAGGTGACCCACTTGCTCGTTAACCGGCCTATGCTATATAAAAAAACATGAGTCAGTAAAATGAGTCACCGGTGCCTCGGTGGTGCAGTTGAAATGCGTACGCGGAACGAATGCTGTGCTGAGGTCTCGGGTTCGATCCCCGGATCGGATAAAAGTGATATTAGGTTTTTCTATTACGACATGCTTAGGTATCAGCCCGGAGTCTGGAATTGTTCCCGGTATGGCGATTTAACATCTTATGCCTTGGGGTGACGCGCACCATCCAAATCCATGCAGTGCTTTTTAATTCAAAGTTCTGTGTGGTGTTGCTTCTGTTTATGGGCAGGCGTGGTGCATACCATCAGGCGAGCTACCTGCTCGTTTCGTCACTCAAGCTTATAAAAAAAGATTGTATCCAACCTGCATGATTCCTTTAGTTCCTAGTTGCACTTCGTACATCCATTTGCCAGCGAAAACGCAGGCAGTGGCTCGTATTGAGGCGAAACTTGACAAACCTTGGACGCTGACCCTCTCATCCCCCACCAACACCAAACGACCGGTGCCTGAAATTATTAAAATGCCACTCTTCTTTTTAGGGTGACGTACCCAAAAGGTGTTAACGGAAGCTTATTAATAAGCATACGGTCTGTCTGTCTGTCTGTATGTATGTCCTACCTTTAATAGCTCTATTTTTGGAAACGTCATACCGGCGCTTCGCTCCAGCCAGAAGCATATCCTGACTAAGCTTTTGAACTGGGTCACCTGAACGTCAGTGATCCGGAAATTTTAATAGTTGCGTTGTTTGAAAATGATTTTCACAAAGTAAGATTTTTATCAGGGTAAGGCAAAGAATACCTACACTCCACCCGATGTTAAGTACATCGGGTGTTTTAGTGTTTTAGTTACAACATTATGTCGGCCGTCAAGAGACATTGTGTCACTCAACGATCGGCAGAATTATGCCGGCCTGAAGTTACTGGATACACACTGGCTGATACCGGAACGCGACTCGCCTGAGCGTGCCACTATGGCGGGTTTTGGCCAAATGTACAGTGGTCGCTATCCAATCGAGTATATATGTAATCAGGTACCAGTAAATAGGTGGGAGGGTACCGATGGGCTTGGCTTTGCTATACAGTTTAATTTTCATTAAAAAAAAATGCCAATTACCTGTAGACGCATCGAAAACTACTATCTTGGGACCAACGCGACCGCTCCTCTCATCAGTTGCTTCAGTTGTCTGGAAAAAGGTTTTTTATAATTAGCCAGAATCGAACAGTTCGCTCATCTTAAGGTAAGTGCGTGATTCCATCACATTGGTCTAGTGCGTGTTGGTAGCACCATATTGCCGCCTCTGTTATTCGGCAGGGTATATAAAGGACCTTTGAGGTTAGCTTGTTGTACGTAAGATTTATTTGCTTAAATTTTAATATGATGTGAAACATTATTATTATATTTCTTATTACTTATCTATATTTATTATTTAACTAATAAATACACATAGTTACTCCAGTAATATTCAAGGTTGTATATCACATATGCCTGTGCCAGTTCGCATTACAGATCCCGCATTACAGACAGCCTAAAATGCACTAACATGACGTAGGTATTAGGGGGAGACATGACAGTCAATGGTCTCACTACAGAGAATGCTTATGACCGATAGATAGATAACACTTTATTGTACACCATGCAGAGCAATAAAGAGCAAACAAAATTATAAATGCAACAATAGGCGGTCTTTTCGCTAATAGCGATTTCTACCAGACAACCTTTCACCGACCGATCAATATGGAAGCATCTTAATAGGAAGAGAGACTCTGATACTAGGCCGGTAAAAAGAGACTTACTTCTGTAACAGTCGGTGCACTTTTCTTCGTTGATTTTGATTTGTGGCTCGTGATTTTAGCATCAAGCATTTTGGAAAGATTATCTCTGACATGACTCACGTACTTGCTTCTCCTATGAATAGAGTATGGGTAATTTTAAGACTGAATACAATGCAGTTATGTTATGCAGTATTTCTTCAACACATACAAGTATGTGTTGAAGAAGCCGCGCAACGGCCACCGGGTGGCAGACCGCAGAGCAACGGTCGCCGAAATGACCGATCAGGAGCCAGAAAATGTCGAGGAGGGGTGAGGCGTACGACGATACGTCCGTTTCACTCGCTCCTTCTTAAGGTTAACCACATGCTCCAACGCCTAGTTAGGACCCCAAATTAGGATATAAGCGATGTTTTGTATATAAATTGTAGTAGTATCAGGAGGCCTTAAACAATACATAGAAGAGTTTCATTTCACCATAACTAATACAGTCCACCACAGCATGCTTGTTTGTGGTTAGGAAGGAACTTTTGTACCCGATCATCCAAACTCATGCAGATATCTTCCGTACACAATAACAAGTAAGTATATAGGTGATAAAGTTCCGCTGTAGACACTTTTAACTACAAAAAAGAAGCAAAAAAACCTCGCTGAATTGAGAACCTCCTCCTTTTTTGAAGTCGGTTAAAAAATAATGGGTCGTATTCACCGAGTTTTTGCAATTGTCTCACAGAAAACTGCTGCTGTTGCTTTCCGTACGGTGAGATATATCCGGTGACCATATTCCATCTCCCTTCCTAATCCCCATTTATTTCATTAAAGTTTCATAATGCCCACTAATTACATTGTCTTCAATATACTTTAAACCGGAACACAACAGTGCTTACACTGCTGCTGCAGAAATAGACAAAGCGGTGGTACCAGCTGATGATCCATCCAGATGGCCTCTCGCATACAAGGAATCTAATGAACCACGCATGTTCACGTTTCCTATTTATTCTCGGGGCTGCTCAGCCCTATCGAATCTGGATGGGTCTTGTCAATATCAGCCTTTTTGGCCCCAAACTGGCGGGAAGGCATCAGATCATTTTTTAAACCTGACTAGTTAGCGACCACTGTACATTTGACCAAAGACTGCCATAGTGGCTGGTTAAAGCGAGTCACCTTCCGGGATCAGCCAGTGTATATCCAGTAACTTCATGCCCGCATAATGCTTTTTTATAGTATAGGCCGGCAAACGAGCAAGTGGGCCACCCAATGGTAAGTGATCTCCACCGCCCATATACGCTCACGACTCCAAAGAATCATGGGCGCGTTGCCAACCTTAAAGGGAATGGGAAGGGGAGGGGATTTGGGCCTCCGGATATCTCACTCAACGTACAAAACGCAGCAGCAAGCTGCTACTTTGTGTGTGTCTACAGCGTGGCTCTACCACTCAAAAAGAGTTTGTTTTGAGAAATGCCATTTCTCTTGATGGTCGACATTATATATGGACTACATTTAATTAACATCAGGTCCAGTTTAGTCACTTTACCGAGTCAAGATAAAAATAACTATGAATACGAGATTCTAACGTGTAGCCGAAATGGTAGCTTACTGAAGATGTCGGTCAGTGCTTTCCTTCAAGACCATTTCATTGCCGAAAACTCTACGGATTGTGTCATGAACCTCTCCCTTCTCAGCCGAACTGCTACAGACGCCAAACATAGACCGTAGGACGTTCATCATTACCTTCAAGAATGATGTACTTTTCGAAAAGAAATGCTTTGGCTTTATCTTATCCTTTGCTTGTAAAAAGTTGAAAAGTTTCTTTATTGATAAAACTCGTTACAAAAATGATATTTGAAAATCATGTGTCAAATTAGTAAAGAGTTCTAATAGGTACCAAAATAGGTACTATATGTTATTGGTACCCAAAGAGTACCATTTCATAAAATTTTCGTATGAATGTTTAAATTAACCTAAGTAGAATAAATAATAAATGCGACAATAAACAAAGACAATAACTCTGTCTATTAGAATAATAACGTCCTGTCTGAATAAATACGATATTAGTTTATAAATCCCCCTAAACCCCAATCGCAAATGTCTTTGCCCTCCCCCAGTGACCGACCGAGGTCCGTACCCCATTAGCGGGGTGCCCTCAGCGTGGTCACTTAAATTTTAAGGGTTGGAGTGCCTAAATCATTCACCCGAAAGCCCGGTGACGCTGACTAAAGCCGTCTCTCGTCTGGCTATCAACAAGCGACCACACACAAAAAAAACGCCCATCTGTATCGTTTTTTGTATAAGTAGTGTATGTAACTTTAGTACCTATTATTTTACTGATTGGTCAAAAAGTATTTTTAATCTTTACTTTACTATCTAGTATTGGCCAACTATTGGCCATCGAAATTCCATTGAAATTGCTATTTTGCTAAAAGCTTACGAACCCAAAAACGTAATCGTGTCTCAAATTACGGAACATAAAGAATAACATACAGTGTGTTTATTCGGACTAATAAAAAAAGCATTAGTGTCGGAAACGAAATTAATTCTGACGTTATTTCGACCCTCTTCAGTGTAAATTGCAAAGGAAGTATAAACGTTGACAAAATTACGTGTCAGCCCCTGAGTTTTATTAAAATGGACAGAAAGTGATAATTTACATTTAGGTACCTACATGTTGGGTACATTCTTATATATATACATTTGATAGGAAGCGAGCCTATCACCATACCGGGCACAATTCCAGACTTCATGATACTGAGCATTTCGTAATATAAAAACCCAATATCACTTTTACTCGACCCGGACGAACCCGAGACCTCAGTTCAGCAGCCGTACCGCATACGCATTACAACTGCGTCACCGAGTATTTCCCGTTTCAAAATGCTGGGAACTATAAAAGCCGTTTTCTTGGACATGGCGGAACGTATACGAAACGGTACCGAGCCCTGTAAACACGGCACTTTGCTTTTATGAACCGTTCCTGTACAATTGAAAACAACTTCGATAAGTTTACGTGTTGTTTGATTTTAATGCTTGTATGGAATGAAATGGCCATGCCTATTCGTTTTACAGTTGATTTATTGGTTTAGTATTGATATTTGATTTTTAATTTATGTGTGACAGAGGAATAATGTTTATGGAACAAACATCAATAATTCTACTGCCGTACAAGTGACAAGTAGGTTCTGTTGTGTTCCGATTGAAGTCGGTGAAATTACTGGGCATTATGAGACGTAAATTTGTCACGGTGCGGGAATCGAATCCGTGGCTTCTCGCTTCACAGCCGGCTACTCGCCTAAGACAGGTTGTTAAATATATTATATGTCCAACTTATAATATATAAATACTTATCGATCGAACAACACATTCCTCTTGATGAGCATAAAAAAAGAAATATTTACATGCACTTAACACATGGCCGCTTAAAAATAAACTTCTTTGATCACACTGTAGAGTGTTTGATGTACTGGTGTCCGTCGCTAAAGTGATTTGTTTTTTAATAGCACACGAAGGACGACGGCTATTTAAGGGTCTTGAGCGTATCGGTATGTGAAGGAAAATACTCAAATAGTATTTTTCGTGATTCTACAAGTTTGACTGCCTCTGTGGCGCAATTGTAATGTACGCGTTACTATTGAGGCTAACGCTGAGGTCTCGAGTTTGATCCCAGGGTCAGATATTGGGTTTGTATATTACGAAATGCTCAGTATCAGCCCGGAGTCTGGAATTTGTGCCCGGTATGGCGATAGACTCGCTCCCGCCACGCTGTAGATAGTTTTATCTACAGCATGAATGGGCCGGCTCGTCCAGGTCGTTACCAATGTCTTACAGAAAACCGATGGAAAGTAGCAGCTTGCTAGCTTATGGGATGAGTGAGATATCCGGAGGCCTAAATCACCCTCCCCTTTTCAATCCCTTAATTATTTAATTATCCCTTTCCTTTAAGTTCGGTAACGCACCGTTCGTGAGCGGTGGAGATCACTTACCATCAGGTGACCCACTTGCTCATTTATCGACCTTTGCTTTAAAAATCCAATGTAGTCACTTTGCCGTGCCAGGGTAAAAAATACTCGATATTTCTGTTACATTTTGTCGTCTGTTAATATTGTCGGAGGCCTCAAGTCCTGAATCCCTCTGTAGTTTTGGTATTACGGGTGAAGGTGATCAATTTGATATTGTAGTAGATATATCATGACGTAATGATCATATTACTTACGTAATATCCCTAATATAACAATACAATTTAATGAATCAGCAATGTTACGTCACGACCTCCGAAGAAAATAATATAAAGGTATGAGAGTGAGAGATCAGTAGGCAGGATCAAGTTTTCATAATTTTCTTAGACGATGACAGTTTCCGTTTTTGAAGTTCAAAGTTCTGTGTGGTGTTACTTCTGTTTATGGGCAGGCGTGGCGTTTACCATCAGGCGTGCGACCTGCTCTATTCGTCACTCAAGCTAATAAAAAAAAACATGTGTGCAATTCACACGTGGTAGAAGTGAAACCTTCAAAAATTTTGGCTCAAGATAATGAGACGAATGTAAAATTTCGAGAAGAGGATAATTTTAGGTTTTACTAATGATCATAGTGATACAAAGTTTGATAATAATTATTTTACATTTTATTCGTATATATTACATAGATTTATTTAGACTCAGAGCTTACTTTTTCGATAAATAATACAATAAAGAATTTTATTATAAAAATGATGAAAAAACTCTACAAACGTATAATACGTACACGTATACAAAACACCACGGTTGTTGTGATGCCTTTTCTCAAGCTTTGTACTACGCATTCGCGCACAACTGTATAATGCTTCCTGTCTCATTTTCTCCCACGTTAAATCTTATGAATTTATGTGTCTGTCTCTTTTTCGTTTTGACTTTCAAATCACAACGATGCTAAAGAAGTTTTCACTTCAAAATGTAGAGGTGCGTATAGGATATGCGACAGAGACATGTGAGCGCGACGTGCGATTTTTTCCAAGCAGTTTCATACAAAGCGGACCTGTTCGCGATCTACTACTACGACTATCGACTATTGAAGCCTCTCTTCGTAGGATGCGGTCAAACGGAAGCAGCTGGTCTTGGAGGGCACCTATCTAGATAGGTCCGGCCTCGTATGAAATCCTGAGATGAGAACAGGATTTCATATGAGGCCGGACCTGCCCCTTTATCACAGCCCCGATTTTTATTTAACTATTATTAATTATTCCTCGTAGTTTCCTGACTACAAGTCTTTATTAATAAATACTCTGCTTAAAGACACCTTACGATGTTGGTCTTACGTTGTTAAGTCTCTTGTGAAAGAGTTTTTTTATCCCTAATGCTCTCTAACTTCATCACTTAAAAGATTCTCAGCCATCTGCTTAAGTATTCCCAGTGTTTTTTTCCTTTCAATAAGAAACTAGGTAGTAGTGTATCCAGGTTAACTTAGGCCCGTATTTACTAAATAATCTGTTAATATTCCCAAGAATGTAAATAGCTCTTCATATGAGAACGTAACGCGTTTATTGGTGACACGAATCCGCTAAAAATTTCAATATAACCCCGACATTAAAAGGCGGCCATGTTAAGAAGCAAGCTGTTTTAAACAAGGCCGTGTGATTTTTGACCTTCTGAAACGAGTGGATTGGTATGCTCGCAGAATCACGCAGAGTTTTCCACAATGCTGCTGAATTCGAATGTCACTAGCCATTTGAATCGTGAAGGTTTTAGGTGCTTTTAAAACCGGCAGGGCTTTCGGGAGCCGACCAGCCCCGCCCTCCAGCAGCAACCCTTGTTTTCATTCATTCGCAGCTGAGTGCTCGAGCGGGTTGCACGTATAATTCGCGTGCCGTATTAACGTCGTGTTTTTCATAAACAAATTGTCATAAACAATTTCTCGCTCCGTGGTCGGCTGTTTAATTGGCATATATAAGGTGAGTGATATTATTAATTTATTGATGTACAAAAGTGATGAATTGTCTACATAACGACGCGACGTATGAAATGATGTTGATTGTAGTGTTTCTGTCTAGGATTGATGTTTTATGCATTTGTGAGTTATGTTGATTGATTTTTGTTTGTCTATTTTAATATTACATTTTTAATATACGTTTGACAGATTCGATTTCAGTTATTATATACTTGGCTTTCTTATTTTCTTATGGTTCTTAACTTGAGTTAAAAAATTACTGTTAACTGGTTGCTTTTGGGTTGTCATGATTTCCCAAGTGTGTAGGAAATCAAGATATTGACGATAAACGTGGATGACCACAAATAGTTGTAAGTGAATCCACGTCTTTCCAGCATAGTGGTAACATTTATTTACGTTCTGAACTATGCAATTCTAGAATGTGATTTTCTAATCTATCTATTTTTCAAAAATGCAATTATTTTTTTAAGCTTTTTTACCCAAATAGAAAATTTCTTTCTTAATTTTTTTATTAGTCGGGTTTTTGTACGGACAGTTTGGGTTTTGTATAAATACAGATCTGGTGTACCTATTTTTAGTGCAAAGGTAAAACATACTCGTACATATTGTGTAGGTACCTAGTAATAATGATATTTTTTCAAAATATTTAATCATTCATATCTAGTATAATTTAGTTGCAAATAATTAAATGTTATAAATGTCACAATGGGGACGTATTTTTAATAACACAATGTTATACAGCATACAGCATTGACTACGCCTAAAGATATAATTTGTAGTATTTTATTGACATATACACAAGTAACAGCGAGTGCAGTTTTAGGAAAGCATAGTGTTTAAAAACACGAGTTACAAATTGCTACTAATTACCTACTAGTGGCACACTGATTTAGGAAAAACCATCAGAAACAGCCGAAAAATCGAAAAAAAAAAATATTTTATCATTTTGCAGCTGCTCTATGCATAACTGTTATTCATAATCGCTTATGAAGAGTTACAATCAAATACATTTGAGGTGATACGAAGTTCACCGGGTCATCTAGTTGAGTATGAAATAGATAAAATATTAATCTATACCTGACTACTATCAAAGAACTAATTAATAATAGTACATATAATATTAATTTAGATGTTCATTCACCACTGCTTTAACAGCCCTACGACCTTTCTAAGGTCACCTGTCTATCAAGTGGGAGGACCTCCCCCCTGTCCCAACACCGGATTCTTATAAATAGCTATTGTTAACCGTCTTCAAAAAATGAGGTTCTTAATAGATGCGTACTTTTTATATAAATATCTTTGCCAAATACATACATACATACGCACTCACGCCTGTAATCCCCGAAGGGGTAGGCAGAGGTGTAACCAGTACACCCACATTTCGCCGAGCGTATCTCCGTCCCATGATGTGATAGGGGGCGAGCCTATCGCCATACCGGGCACAAACTCCAGACTCTGGACTGATACTGAGCTTTTCGTAATAGAAAAACCCAATATCACTTTTACCCGACCCGGGAATCGAACCCGAGACCTCAGCGTCAGCCTCAGTCGTAACGCGTACGCATTACAACTGCACCACCGAGGCAGTCAAATATGGACCTATATTGATGATTCCATTTGGTGCTATTTTTTTCTTTCTGCCTGGCGTTGTCCTGGCTTAGTTCGAGGGTCCGCTTTCTGGTACCATAGATTTGACGGTATTTGGTGTTACACGTGTGTTAATAGTGGAAGAGCCACGCTGTAGACACTTTTATCTACAGCATGAATGGGTCTACTCGTCCGAGTCGTTACCACTGTCTCACAGTAACCGATGTAAAGTAGCAGCTTCCTGTTGCGTTTCGTACGGTGAGTGAGATATCCGGAGGCCCAAATTCCCTTGCCCTTCCCTTTCCTTTTAGGTCGGCAACGCACTCATAGCTATTTTGGTATTGTGGGCGTACATGGGCGGTGGGGGTTACTTACCATCAGGTGACCCATATACTCGTTTGCCAGCCTATGCTAAAAAAAAAACACGGGACAACCTGTCTGATCCCCCACAACCCACAACTGGAACCAAGTCGTGCCATTGCCTCGTCCGTTAATCAGTAGAGTGTACCTTAAGTTGTGGGATTGCAAGTATGTGGTGCCTTATACCCACGATACAGGTTAGCCTAATTTGGGGTTAGTTATGTGTGTGGCTGTTGGGTGTATTGATTTATTTATTTACTGCTAATTACTATGCATCACCTACTACTATGCATCACCTACCTACTACTTGTAACTAAAAAAAAGAACGCGCCGAATTGAGAACTTCCTCCTTTTTTGAAGTCCGTTAATAAATGAATCAAGCCTCGTCACTTAACCAAACCAGACGTGCCTGCTCATTTCGTCACTCAAGCTAAAAAACAAAGCTAATTAGAAAATGATCTGTAAGTTCTAAACGGCTGAATAGTAGGCTAGTACCTAAAAGTGATATTTGGTTTTTCGATTACGAAATGCTCAGTAATGCGGAGTCTGGAATTGTGCCCGGTATGGCGATAGGCTTGCCCTCTATCACATTATGGGATCGAAATAAGCTCGGCGAAATGTGGATGTGTTGGTTATACCTACTACCTTGTACTCCTAGGCCTACCTAGTACCTTTGCCTAGTACTTTAAATAATACGGAAGCAATAAATAATTTGAATCTGAATCAATTATATTCTATTTTTAGATAATGGCTCCATGGCTTTTCGATGATTTCGCCAATGGCAGGTGTTAAAATAGTAATATCTAAAAATAAAGATTAAAACGTAGACATCTTTAAAAAGAAACAGATAACAGTCAAATTTAAACAAGCCTCTTTATCGTCTTTGGTTAAATAAAAATCAAAACAAATTGGTCAAGTGCATCATAATGAACTCATTTCATGTTGTAAGTAACAAAAATTAAAGGTTATTGCTATACAATACGTCAGGAGTCGACCGCCGACGCGCCAAGGGTTTGTTTGATATCGTAATAAATAACAGAGCTTGGGCATAATACCTACTTGTAATTTGAAAGGTTCCGTAGCGGTCAGATTCTTGAAGTTTATAGACATATCTCGTCTGTTCATAAATTTATATTTATGGTATTTATGTCTATTGATATCGGTAAGTCACATTGATTTTAGCTTTTCGAAAATTTTATTCTATTCGATTTTGATTTCTTGTTAAACTTTTGTTTTAAAGATGTCTGTCTACGTTTTAATGTTTATTTTTAGTTATTGTTATTTAATACTCGTAATAAAGCAGTGAAAGCTCAGCGCAAAGTTGTACGGACTGTCGAGACGAAAGCCCAGGTTCCAAACCAGCCCCAAGAGCATACACCTATGACTCTTCTAAGTTACATGTGTATTAATTGTTAATTATCATTTGCTTTAACGGCGAAGAAAACATCGTGAGGAAACCCCCATACCTGAGAAGTTCTCCATAAGAATTTCAAAGGTATGTGAAGTCTGCCACCCCGCATTAGGCCAGCGTGGTGGACTAAGGCCTAACTCCCTCTCATTTAGTAGAGGGGGCCCTGGCCCTGAGATTTCTATAATACAGGGCTAGTAAAAAAAAAACGATATTGGCGAAATCATCGAAAATCGATGGTGCCATAATTTTAAATTAGAATTATAAAATTCTATTAGTGGCTGTGCATATTGCATAACGTAAGTTTTTTCGATAACTGTCACGTTAACTATACGATTAATATTTTTTATAGTAGAAGTCAGCATATGGCCAAGGTCTCCATCACCTACGAATACTCATGATATTACAAGAATCATTAAGTGGTGGATTGATCAATGTGTAATATTCGCGTAAACCTAAGAAATCACTATATTTAGTGGTGGAGACACGCTGTAGACACATTTGTCTACAGCATGAATGGGCCCGGTTTGAATAAGCACTTGTTTCATAATGTTTGAGTAAACCTTACTAAATAAAAACAATTTAACAAAAACTAAAAAGACCTTAAAAACTTTAGAAAATTAAAACCGCATTTAATAAACGAAAAGGCTTAAAATAAAACTTTTTTTAGTCTATAGTCTTGTAGTTAAATAGTCAATTATTGATACCACCGCCTCAATTTTTTTAGATTTATTTTTAGTTTTTTGAACCTATTTTATTTTTGTTAAAATATTTTTTTATCAACCATCAACTTTCGTGACATATTGTAACAACGAGTCTTAGAATCGAGAATAACACCGTTGTGATCCCCAGAGTGATCACAAAGCACAGTAACTCAAGTTTGCTTGCCCTAATGAGTTCTTTTGTACTTATTCGCATTCATTTTAGTAGAGGAGTTGTGACGCGCCCTCGGGGTGGGAAACTCCGCTTATTTCAATGTTTTACGTACTGTAATATTCTTCGACTATACTCCTGGGAAATGGGATGGTTGAGAGGCACATCTGGTAGATTCTATTTTATTATTTGCCTGAATGCCTGCCTCCGTGGCGCACTTGTAATGCGTACCCGGTACAGCTGTTGTGCTGAGATCTCCGGTTCGATTCACTCACATTTCGCCGAGCGGATCTACGTCCCATGATGTGATAGGGGGTGAGCCTATCGCCATACCGGACACAAATTCCAGACTCCGGGCTGATACTGAGCATTTCGTAATAGAAAAACCCAATATCACTTTTACCCGACGCGCGGATCGAACCCGAGACCTCAGCAGGAGTCGTAACGCGCACACATTACAACTGCGCCACCAAGACAGTAAGGAATAGTGTGATTAGGGACGCTGTAAGTTAAAGAATAATGTAGTGACTAAGATTTAAAAGAATATGTTATAACCATCATATATCATCATCCTTACCATCACCATCTTATATCATATATCCTGTATCATCATCCTGTAATCATATGTGCTCTCCATATGGACTGGATGGATGAACGTCGACTTCGACGTTCATCGTTCGTTCGACGTTCGGTCGACGAAAACCAGAAGCGGCACACGAGGAGAAGAGAAGCCAATGAGTTGCTAATACCAGTGCATAGCAGAGCTGGCTACAAAGACTTCTTTAAATACAGCGCAGCAAAAATTTGGAATGACCTACCTCCACCACTTCGGCAAAATGTTTGTCAGTCGACTCTCAAAAATCACATCCAAACAAAATTATTATAATTGCAAAAATTGCTCCAATAGGGTTAGTCCTATGCAAGTCTTTCTCATAGTTGAACTTACCCAATATTCATAGATGGCACTGTCATTTTGTTGGTACGATTATTATTATTATTGCTATTGCTATTACTACTGCTTTATTATTGGCCCATATTTTATTAATTTCATATTTTAATTTTATTTTTACTGCTTTATTATTGGTTGATTTAGGTACTATAATTTTGTCTTATTCCTTTAGCTTTGTTTTTGGTGTTCATTACAATTGTAAATTTCATAACATTTCCTTATTTTTTGTTTCAAACTATCACGCATGAATGATATGTTTTTGTACTAAGTTGGGAGGAACCAGCTGAAAATCAGTGTATACACTGAGCTGGTCCCTCGCCACATGCATACAATATTGTGTTAGCTACTGTATTAGTTACTGTATTATGTAAAATGTTTTTATGTATTGTGGCAAATAAATGGTTTAAATGGTTTAAATGGACTTACAAAAAGTATTTATCGTGTGAATGTGAATGGGAGGGTCAGAAGAGAACCATCAGGCGAGCGACTTGCTCGTTTCATCATTCAGGCTATTAAAAAAAATCATATAAAGAGAGTTTCCCTTATATACAAAGGCGAGAAAATACAGAAAACTGTCATTGACAGGCCGCATCATACAGTTTTTTCTGTCAAATTGCATGACGCGGAGCTGTAAACGAGAATTTCTTTTGAAAATCAAGCCTCTGTCTTCCGATAAAACTCTCCGTAAAAATGGGGCTTTAGAATGGTAAAAAATTAAAACTTTTAAATAAACACTGGTAAATTATATCCATCCAGCGATGCTGACCAAATAGACGAGGATTAGGAAGGGAGGAGGGATTTAGGCCTCCGGAAATCTATTCCAGACATTAAAAGTGTGTCTGATCTTGTATATTATGAATAATTATACATATCTATGGTAACAAAGTCCTCAACATTGAAGGAAATAGTTATGTCTGCAGCATATTAATGGTAATTATACCTTATTGCTGTAGCAACAGTTGCTTATCGTAGTAGAAAGCGATGAAAATACACACGCAGCCTTCGTTGTTTATAAGGTCATGGGTATATTTACCATAAAGATAGGGAACATTTCCTTAAATTCATCAATTTTAAGCCAAGCGAATAAGCCAGGTGCCGGCGAACCAAATGATGGCAAGCGACACTCCAATTTTAAACAAACAAATACACCCAACAGTCACACCCATAGTCCTGACCCCACACTAAGTTAACCTGTATCGTGGGTATCAGGAACTACGAGAGACTTGCGGTCCCACAACACCCAGACCCGAAACAAATATATGTGGATCACACTAATATTTGTATCGGTGCGGGAATCGAACCCACGGCCTCTCGCTTCGCAGCCGACTACTCGCCCACTGCGCCACGGAGGCTGTCAAAATTTAATAAAAAAACCTTTTGACAAATAATAAAACCGACTCAAAAAACTAAAAAGCTAAAGCTACTTAAAATGGTTTAGTTTTATTTATAGCCTTTTATTTTTTAGTTTGCTTTATTTTTTTTATAAGGTTTTATTTTACTTTGTCAATAATAATAATAAACATTTATTATTTTTAACAAACTGCTTTATGGCTGGAGCCTCTTTATAAGCATAAAGTGCCAGTATTAGGAGACTAATTATTATTTGAGTGAAAGACATACCCGCACAGAGACAAATGTTTGTGTCATCCACAAATAGTTGTTTAAGATCTGGGTGTTTTACCCCAGAGGGGTTTCCGTCAGGCAGGTGGCCGGTCGTAAAAACTACAAACCAAACCTTTCTATAACATGTGCTAAAAGCACGGTGAGTCGACCCCGCTGCGAGGGTTTTCGACCCGTCGTTACCACTGTCTCACAGAAAACCGAGTACCGTTTGCATTTCTTACGGAGTGAGATATCCAGAGGCCTAAATCCCGTCTCCTTCCTTTATAATTAAGCTTTATCAATAACGTCCGCAGCGCACCCATGATTCTTCTGATATTTTAGGCGTACATGGGTGTTGGAGATCACTCAAAAAATAAGAAAATCATTTATTATAACGTGTTTACCATGCGTATAAAGTCGCATAGTTATTTTTTACGCTACCTACTGCCGCATTACGCTAAATGTTTTGGTAAATATATTAAACGTACCTAATGAGCGCTCGCTAGTTAATTCGCGGAGGTCAATGGCGGACGATATCTTTAAAATTTAATATTATTGTCGATGTAGTTTGGACTCTCACGCAATGCGTAAATTCCTTGACCTTCATGTAGGACTTATAGGAAATTATATTTTAATTGTTCGATATAAAGATATTACACACACAATAGTATATTAATAGGATATAAGCTCAGTTGAAGATATGGATACCTGTATACATAAAGGGAGCTATAGGTTTTTTTATATAATATAAATACGAAAATGTACTTTTATGTAACCGTTTGTTTCTTAAATAAATGAAAAAAAAAACAACAAAAAAATAGTCCAGTAAGATTTGACTGCCAATTAACATAATACGAGTATAAGAGAGCTATTTTTCGTATTTAGTAGATAAAGTAATAAACTACATAGTATGACTTAATAGTGCTTTATTAATTCGCCCTTACGAGATGTGCAGGTCGCTTGCACGCGTGTTCACGAAATATTACCGGTGTTTTGTTTTAACATACATACGCACACACGCCTGTAATCCTGTAGGCGAGAGGTGTAACCAGTACACCCACATTTCGCCGAGCTTATTTCCGTCCAATGATATGATAGGGGCTGAGCCTACCGGGCCCTATACCAGACTTCGGGCTGATACTATAAGTAAAAAACCCAATATCACTTTTAGCCGACTTGGGAATCGAACCCGAGACCTCTGCCCAGCAGCCGTACGCCTTACAACTGTGCCACCGCGGCAGTATTTTGTTTAAAACTAAATTAACATAATTGAGCTTTAATGAAGTCACGTATTATAAAATAACATTATTTAAAATTTGATTTAAGCACGCTATTTTATCTAGATCTTAATTATGTCCTACTGAAATAATTTTAATAAGACTACCTCGGTGGCATCGTTGTATTGCGTACGCGGTACGACTGCTGTGCTGAGGTCTCGGGTTCATTCTCCGGGTCGGGTAAAGTGATATTGTGTTCTTCTATCGTGAAATGCTTAGTATCAGCCCGGAGTCTGGAATTGTGCCCGGTATGGCGATAGGTTCACCCCTTATCACATCATGGGACGGAAATAAGCTCGGCGAAATGTGGGTGTTCTAGTAACACCTCTGCCTCCACGGGGAATACAGGCGTGAGTGCGTATGAAATAATTTTATGTACGCGTGAGTATTTTTTATTTATTTGCTTGAATGACGTGACGAGCAGGTCGCTCGCCTGATGTTAAGCGTCACGTCGGCCCATAAAGAGAAGCAACAGCAACCAGAACTCTGGATTATAGAGCACTGCATGGCACTGGACTCGTCACCCCGAGACATAAGTTGTTAAGTCTCATAATGACCAGTAATTTCACTGTCTTCAATGTCCTTCAAACTGGAACACTACAGTGCTTACACACTAGTTGTTTGGCGGCAGAAATAGACAAAGCGGTGGTACTAACCCAGACGGCCTCTCGCATACGAGTGACCTACCACCTAGTGAATATTAAATCATGCCATGTTCATAGTACTTTGTGACATTGAAAATCCAGTTTATTGAACTGCTGACACTTAGTGCCTGTTTCACCACGTCTGAGTTAATGCTACTTACCAAATAAATATAATCTGGGTGTCTATTATAAAATAAAACTGGGTAGTACGGACATCTTCGTGCACGTAACTAATTCATTTACAATATCTATAAAAATTGTATTCTACGACATTTTATGGAAGAGAGGGCAAGAAGGTCACCTGATGGTAAGTGATCACCACCGCCCATGGACATCATCAATACCAGAGGCAATGTATTCTAGATATTAATGTCACGTTCTTGAACATGAAAGCTCACGGTAGCGTCCATTTATCCGTCGATCGATTGTCTTTTAAATAAATAATTCACATTTCACCTTCACTGGCTGCTTCAAAAATACACGTGTTATGTAATTTTAGAAATTTATTTTTATCCTACATGACATTTCGATATTGTTCGATTGATTAGTGAAGTGACAGTGGTACTAACCCGGTCGAGACGGGCCATTTATGCTGTAGACAAAACTGTCTATAGACTATAGCATCAATTTACTACTAGCAAGTTACTCGCAACTTTACAAGGTGGTAGGTCCCTCGTATGCGAGAGGCCGTCTGGGTTGGTACCACCGCTTTGTCTATTTATGCCGCCAATCAGCAGTGTGTGTTTCTTGGTGCTTCTTCTCAGACCAGTGGGCATTTGCGAAGCACCGGTAGATTCCAAACTCGACGTGTAAAAGTGCCCTTGGCGGCCTAATTACTGAATAAATGATTTGAATTTGAATTTGTGTAAGCACTGTTGTGTTCCGATTTGAATGACGTTGAAGCCAGTGAAATTACTGGGCATTATGAGACTTAACATCTTACGTCTCGTAGTGACGAGCGCAGTGCTAGTGGCCATTAAAAAAACATGCCTCTTGGTGATTCTATAAAGTATCAGACTGCGTTCATTCATTTCCATTTCATATCATTTGTAAGTGTAAAAATTCTTCCTCTCCGAGGCTTTTGACATGTTGGAGTGAGCTGAATGGACTACACAACTTAAGTGGCTAGTTAGCCACTTCTGAAGTAATCCGGAACAGTGATACATTTCAAACACAAGGAGGTGCTTAAACTCAAATACAGCATTTTTTATTATAGAGGTCAGAAAAACTACTAGCCAAATCTTTCTGTAACATGTGTTTAAAAACCATGTTGCGCCGACCCCACTGCGAGTGGGATAAGGGTAGGTGGAAGAACATTTCATAAAAATATCAAATACTTAGTTATAATATTAAGCCGTTTGAATTTCGATTATAGGATAATCAAAATAAAAACTGTATAACTTTTCTAGAGGCCAATTCTCGTAATTTTAAATGTTCAAAATATCATTCCGATCTAGTCTCAGCGTCAAGAAAATTGCAAATGGCATTCTCTTAAACTAATAATCAACGTCAAATGTGAACATAGATCGTAATGAGATTGAATGTAGAATAAAAGTTGACTGAAGCCAAAACGGTATATTGCTACTACTAATGCTAGGTGATTTGACGACTTGGCGAGATTTATTTAAGATCAGCAGGCTAACCATGAGTTTGTCTCGGTAAAATCGCTAGCGACGACGTAAGATATTTATATGAAAAATTCAGCGGCGCCTCTAGCGGATACGTGAGAAACTAAATTTTGTCATACAAATATTTTACGTCGTCGCTAGCGATTTTACCGAGACAAACTCATGGTTGAGGCACAGACTTCCAATCGCGTCAAGCGTCAAACGCACTACAGAAGACGCCAGCTACTAATAATGAATCTGTGGACGCCAGTGACGTCGTGCGTTAGTGACGCTATCGGCGAATGATCTCCAAGTGCGTACTATTATCGTTTAGATAGAGCAACACTGACTTTTGCCCTTAATGTGACCTTCGAAAATCTGCCTTCATCCTTTTCACATAGGTATAGATTCGATTTAATATTTTTTTTTCATTTGATAGTTCAAAGTTAGTCCCATTTAAATAAGATGAAATGCCATCCCTAAGACGGTGTAATAGGGGATAAAGATCTAGAGACTGTTTTCCACAAGATAGTTTATAAAATATTTAACACCGCAAAAAAACGAATACATTACTTTTTAATTAGCTGTTGAATCGACATATTTACTTCACGGGCTGAGCTAATTGAAATAGAGACTATTCTCGACATCTCATTTCCGAGACACGCATTGATTCCCAGCTTGATTATACACGTGGGGCAATTTAGCGGTTGGTTTCCCTCTGTTTCTGTACATTTCCCTTGAAATTAAACGTATCTGATGTCTATACAGACAATAATAGTATTGAATTGTGTTTTTTTGTGGCCGGCAAACGGGCAAGTGCAAAATCGGTCCACAATTGGCGGAGAAATCGATGTACATACATAAAAAATCCTCCTTTTTTGATTCCCCAATAATTTCACTGACTTCAATGCTTGCACACTGCTATTTGGTGGCAGAAAAAGCGGCAATATTTATACATCAAAACTAACCATACGGATTAGAATCTGACACCAATCTAACCAAAAAACAAAAGCGAAAAGAGTAAACAACAACACTGTAAATCAATGTGTATCCTTGAAAAGTTATTTACCACTAGTTTTCGAATATACTTGCGGTTTAATATTGTGACCGAGTTATTTCTTGCAATAACAGTTTGAGCTTTCTCGACAAACAACGATAAAAAGGATATAGTTGCCGTGACCTTCGCAAGAGTCGATCGGATTTCATTTTACTCCATTGCGTGTTATTAAGGACTCTATCACTCTACCTCTTTCTCGCCGTGCTCGCCTCAGTTTTTGAATTTGTACTGTTAGCCTGTATTGGTTTTACAGCTTCACCTGACAATAAAGCCGGCGCTTATGGCGCTCAAGCCAGAAATATTTATAATGTACTTAGTAGCGATTACTCACAGAGGCGCCTTTCAGAAGGCTCAGACCTCAAGTTGAGCAATCGCTGGGGAGTATAGTTGAGGGCCCTTCCTGCACATAATTGAGGGCCAGTTGTGGGAGTTCTTCGGACTCGCAGGCGTGTCCTATGTCAAGTTCGCGCGTTATTATAGGGATTCGTATTGGGCAAGTGCTGCTTTGATAGCGACTGTGATATGAGTCGTTGGGATCTGCCAAAACATGATTGGTACAACGACGGAGGAACCTCGTCTTGGTGGCGTAGTTGTAATACGTACGGGATACGACTGCTGTGCTGAGATCTCTGGTGCGATCCCCGAGTCGGGTAAAATGACATTGGGTTTTTCTATCACGTAATGCTCAAAATCAGCGCGGAGTCTTAGCCCGCGATAGGTTCACACCCTATCACATCATGGGACGGAAATAGGCTCGGTCAAATATGGATGTTCCTATAGGCTGCTCTGCCTATCTCTTGGGGAATCAAAGGCATGAGTGCCTTGTATGTATGTATGTATGTATGTATCACTCTACCACGAAAATTTATAGTTTATCCTGTGATCAATCCCTAAACTGAATACAAATCTAGGTAGCTACAGGTGTTCATATGGGTCTCAAAAATATTATGATAATAATACTACTCCTGTATCATACACGTCCCACTGCTGGGCACGGGCCTCCTCTGAATGAGAATTGTTGGGCCTTAGTCCACCACGCTGGCCTAATGCGGATTAGCAGACTTCGCATACCTTCAAAATTTTATGGAGAACTTCTCGGGTATGCTCACGATGTTTCCCACACCGGTAAAGCAAGCGATAATAATTAATATTCAAAACACAAGTTTAGAAAAATCAGAGTGCATGCTCTTAGGATTGGTTTCGAACCTACGACTTTCATCTCGACAGTTCTCCACTGAGCTGTCGCTGCTGGGTCTCAGGTTAACTGCTTATAGGTAAAGGCTCATTTAGATGGTGAAATTTTTTCGTACAACATAAGCGACGATATAATAGAAAACTTTTCGAAGGCGCGTCACACAATTCTTTTTCAAACTGTTGACACGACCTCGTAAACTAGGGTTTTCTGTGCCTCAACCATGAATTTGTCTCAGTAAAATCGCTAGCGACTACGTAAGATATTTATATGAAAATCTCAGTGGCGCCTCTAGCGGATACGTGAGAAACTAAATTTTGTCATACAAATATTTCACGTCGTCGCTAGCGATTTTACTGAGACAAATTCATAGTTCGCCTGCTGTAATATTTTCGTCTGTGTCATGCGATAAATTCTTTCCATCCAAAAGAAATTCAAGCGTATCAGACTTCGCAATGTTACATATTTTTCCACGTTTTCCAAATTCACCAGAAGCAAGGAGTTTTCAAATTTCAGTTCAATTTACAATTTAAAGACAGGGCAATGTTGAACGCCTCCGTGGCGCAGTGGGTGAGTAGACGGCTGAGAAGCGGAAGGGCTTTGGTTTGATTCTATTAATTTGATTTGATTAATCTCTGTCTACCCTTGCGGAGATAAAAGCGTGAGGTTATGTATATTAGTACCTGCTTTTCAATTTAACTTACCTTCAGGTTTCTGTGAGCCAGAATGAAATCAAATAACATTTTCATCGAAACTAAACTGTCGCCATCCACTAATTAAAACACAGAGTACTCTTAACTACCGTTTGAAATGTCGTATACGAGAAATATTTCACTAAAATCCATGAAATATTGTAGAAAATTCCCGTACGAAATTTCCGTTGAAATAAAATATTCCCATACGAGTATAACTGATTTACGAGTATGCACAAAACGCATAAACCCTTTTACGGATTTATTGCTTATCGTGTTACTCAACCGTGATATTATTTTGTAGGGAACCGGCAGGCGAGCAAGTGGGTCATCTGATCGTAAGTTTTTTTTATGGCATAGGCTGGCAAACGAGTAAGTGGATCACCTGATGGTCAGTGATGTTCACCGGCCATATACGCCACAATACCAAAGAATCATGGGCGCGTTGTCGTTGTTGTTCGTTGAAAGGGATAATTAAGAGATTGGGAAGGGGAGGGGGCTTTGGGCCTCCGGATATCTCACTCATCGTATGAAACACAGCAGCAAGCTGCTACTTTACGCCGGTATTCTGTGAGACAGTGGTAACGACCCGGACGTGCCGGCCAGTTCATGCTGTAGACAAAACTGTCTACAGCGTGACTCTACCACTCACAAAAAACACTCCTTCACCGTTAAAGCAAAACGATGGATGTCGAAAAGTCATACGATGCTCTTGTGGTTGATTTTGAACCTGCGCCTCTCGTCTTAGCAGTCCGTACCATTCCCCGCCGAGATATCGCCGCTTCGATACGTACATACATACATACGCACTCACGCCTGTAATCCCCGAAGGGGCAGGCAGAGGTTTAACCAGTACACCCACATTTCGCTGAGCGTATCTCCGTCCCATGATGTCATAGGGGGCGAACCTATCGCCATACCGGGCACAAATTCCAGACTCCGGGTTGATACTGAGCTTTTTCGTAATAGAAAAACCGAATATCACTTTTACCCGACCCGGGGATCGAACTCGAGACCTCAACGTTTAGCCTCAGTCGTAACGCATACGCATTACAACTGCGCCACCGAGGCAGTCGTCGTTCGTTACGTATACTGCAGTTAAAGAGATTTAAAGTATAAAAGGCTTTAGGGACGTTCCGTAATAGATAATAAATCGTCCTTATTTAGATCCCTCCATAACTGGATGCGAGACAACACCCGGATAACCTGATTTTGTGTAATATCGGCGCATAGATAACTGTCTCCAATTTATGTTTTCTTTCTTTGCTGTCACTTTACCTTTGCAATATATTTGGAAGGTAGAAGTTTTAGTGGGTTGAAGAGAAGAGAGGTTTAAATGCTTTGGTAAAAATACAAATCATATCCGAAAAAGTCAGAGTAAAACCACTATTTTGGCGGTATTCTGACAGTGCGGTTGATCATTTATTTTAATGATTTCCTAAAGTAGTATAAAGTTTTGTTTGTTGCATAAAAGTGGTGTGGTTTTTTTTTATTAGTATTAATGACGAGACGAGCAGGTCGCTCGCCCGATGGTAAGCGCCACGCCTGCTCACAGAACCACACCACACAGAACTTTAAATAACAAAGCACTGCATGACACTGGACTGCGCTCGTCACTCCGAGACATAATTTGGTGGTTTGGACACATTAAAAGGATTGTTAATTGGAGATTAACGAAACAGATACACAAGGCACGTGTGGATAGAAGAGATCGGTAGAGGTCCATCGCACCGTAACTATAAACCGACGAGAGTGCATGAAGTATAATGTAAGTAGATGAAGCGAAAGTGCCATGACAGGAACGCGTAAAGTGGAAATCCATAGTCTCTGCCTACCCCTTTGGGATACAGGTGTGATATTATGTGTGTACCTATGTAGTTATTAGTTAACATAGTATGTTATTAGTTGCAAGCTTCATATATTTGCTTTATTAAACTTGTAAATTCCATCCCTAACAATTTACTCCTAAATGCTATCTAAAATGTATGCTTAGTGTACACTGAAAGGCATAATGAAACCCGAAACTCGGTGGATAGTCGGCGATTGCAATGAAAATTAAGCCAAAACTATATCGTACAATTTATTAGGGATCAAAGGCTTGTACATACCATTAGAGCGGGCCGGGTAACCGACCGGGTAAGCCACGTAAATTATGACCCGTTTACGCGTTATTGGTCTAGCAAAAACCCGGTTACAATGCAACAAAGTATATATTGTTTTAACACGGTTTCACCCGGGTACAGCTTTTGCACTACAGGTCTCAGTTTCGATCACAGTGTCGGGTAAAAGTGATATTGGGGTTTTCTATTACGAAAAGCTCGCTATCAGCCTGGAGTCTGGAATTTGTGCCCGGTATGGCAATAGGCTCGTCCCCTATCATATCATAGGACGGAGATACGCTCGGCGAAATGTGGATGTACTGGTTACACCTCTGCCTACCCCTTCGGGGATTACAGGCGTGAAGATAATATATAAGCTACTTTTAACCCTGAAAAAGACATTGCGAGCGGATCCTCGAGCATATTCTAGTATTAACTAAATACTTGAATTTTAGAACCAAGAACTAACAAAGTACTCACATAAAACCCTGTAGTTTGTAACTTCGGATGGAGCAATCAAATTTATGCATGTAGAAGTGGCGAATTTAACGGCAACTTTGTAAACTCGACGATGTTTGATTAGTATAACTTTGGAATAACTTGAGATAGACACCAGTATAATCGTCTTAAACGGGTTGTATGTGATTTTCTGCCGCCAAGCAGCAGTGTGTAACTACTGTGAAATACCTGGGCATTATGAGATTTAATATCTTATGTCTTGGAGTGACGTTGTTTATGATTGGTAGAGCCACGCTGTAGACACTTTTGTCTACAGCATGTTTGGGCCGGCTCGTCTGGGTCATTACCACCTACTCACAGAAAAGTAGCAGTTTGCTGCTGCGTTTCGTACGGTGAGTGAGATAACCGGAGGCCCAAAACCCCTCCCCTTCCCAATTCCTTAATTATACCTTTCCTTTAAGGTCGGCAACGCACCCATGATTCTTTTGGTATTGTGGGCGTACATGGTCGGTGGAGATCACTAGCCGGCCTATGCCATAAAAAAAAAGAAAATAAAGTGACAAACGCAGTTTAGTGCTAACGCTTTGCAATTCAAAGTTGGGCGGTGTTGTGCCTGTTAATGGGCAGGTGTGTCGCTTACCATCAGGCGAGCGACATGCTCGTTTCGTCAATCAGGCTAGTAAAAAAAATTAAAACCTGCTCAAATATACACCCAACAGTCACACCCATAGTTAAGATACGAGTCTAGTGTCGTGGGTATCACGAACTACGAGAGACTTTCGGTCTCACAATACCCAGACCCGAAACAAGATACTTGTGGATAACACAAACATTTGTCTCGGTGCGGGAATCGAACCCTCGGCCTCTCGTTTCACAGTCAGCTACTCGCCCGATGAGCCACGAAGGCTGAGACTGTAAATGGATGAATATTAGAAGCAAGAGCTATAAGCTTACGCGTGGGTAAATAAACTAGTGTTTTTATAGCATAGGCTTAGTAAGTGGGTCACCTTAAGGTAAGTCATGTCTGTTAGCCACTAATAATGCACACCAAACACAGTTACAATACATACATACATACATACACACTCACGCCTATGTCCCATAGGGGTAGGCAGAGACTATTGAGTACCACAAGCTACGATCCTGACACACCTCTTTCGCCTCTATAAATAGAATAAATGCGGTGGAAATGCGTTCCCTACGTAGTATGTGTGGAGTCACCCTTGCTGACCGGATGAGGAATAGTGTGATAAGGGATCGCTGTAAGTTGAAGAATGATGTGGTGACTAGGATCGAAAAGGGTATGCTGAAATGGTTTGGGCATATGGAGAGGATGGATGAAAGACGACTTACGAAAGGTATTTATCGTGCGAATGTGAATGGTAGGGTTGGAAGAGGGCGCCCGAGGAGAACATATGCGGATCAAATAAATGACATTCTCCGAAAAGGGCACGTCACGAGTACCCTCAACCGACGAAAATGTATGAGAAGATGTATGAATGTGGAAGTTACAATACTTACAAATAAACACTGAGAGGTGTCCTTTGTTTTCGAATGGATTTGTGCTGTTAGCTTATATTGCTTTTACAGCTTCACCTGACAATAAAATTGGCGCTTATGGCGCAAGTACTTTTGGACACAGTTCTTCATGTGTCTGGTTATGCTAAGTACTCGTAATCGTAGGTCTTGGTGAAGATCCAAGTTCCGCACATACCAAGGTGCTCCGGTGACTTTGCGCATAAACCTATTCTGAATCGTTTGTAGTCTATGTATGTTTGAGGGAGATGAGTGCGCAAATACGACACAGGCGTAGGTCATAATTGGAAGAATGCAAGTTTTATATAGACACTTCACTTTGTTACGGAGTGACACAGTGTCCGTTCAATGCGACATCTTTTATACTGTTAGCATGTGGAAGGGGAAACTGTGGATCCGATATATTTTACCCGTTGAAGCGAGGGTAGCGCGGTCACCTACTTCTATCCGAGGGTAGGTGCTTAACATGTCACTGGCAATGATCGCCCACAATACCAGAAAAATCATGCACGTGTTGCCTACTTTAATGGAAAGGGATGATTTAATTGGGAAGAGAACGTAATTTAGGTCTCTGGATATTTCACTCACCGTACGAAAGTTGCTGCCTTGCCTGGTGCAAGCCCCGGTTTACTTACGTCGGTTTTTTGGGAGACAGTGGTAACAATCCGGTTGTGCCGGCTGATTCATGCAGTAGTCAAAACTGTGTACAGCGTGGCTCTACCACTCACAAAGATGATTTGATTTCTTTATTTGGCTGTATTATCTGTATTTATCTATCTGTAGCGTCTTAGCGCCAAATGAATAGATCGATTTAAATGCGTTTTTTTCGTTTGAAAGTTGGTTTAATATCGATAGCGATTTTTTGTGGTATCATGTCCGTAATCATCAGCACTACCACCAGTCACTGATTTCCCTTACAGTTTACACCTGGTATATTATACATACATATGCACTCACGCCTGTAATCCCCAAAGGGGTAGGCATATGTGTAACTAGTACACCCACATTTCGCCGAGCTTCTTTCCGTCCCATGATGAGACAGCGGGCGAGCATCAGACAGCTATCACCATACCAGGCACAATTCCAGAACTCCGGGCTGATACTAAGCATTTCGTGATAGAAAAACTCAATATAACTTTACCCGACCCGGTGATCGAACTCGAGACCTTAGCATACCGCGTACGCATTACCACTTCGCCACCGAGGTCGGTGTATTATTGACAACAAAAACAACGATTAATTATTATAAAAACGCGCCACAATAGTAGATTTTTCATACCTTAAAAATAAACAATTCTATCAAAAAGAAGAGGAACTTAATTAGTAATAATACACAAACATTTGCACTTTATTGATCCTAAATCTGCATCGGTGTTTCCCGAGCGTTATGACCTGTCCTTCTTTAAGCGAGGCTTAAAAAGAGTCTTTCTTTATCGGTAGGCAGCGGCCTGGCTGTGCTCTGGCATTGCTGAGGTCCATGGGCGGCGGTAACCACTTACCATCAGGTGAGCCGCCCGCTCGTCTATCTAGGGCACGACTTCCCAAAGTGGTCCAGGTGGACCTCTAGGGGTCCACGGGAGACTTGACGGGGGTACATAGTTAGATCTAATCTTCACATTTTTTGTCGAGTTTTGGGAATATTCTAGAAATTTAGCTGCTGGATAGCCACCGGAACCAGCTAAATTTTGAAAGTGGAAAATGAGAAAAAAGTTTGGGAACCTCTGATCTAGGACAATAAAAAAAAATGTCGGAGAAATCTCGCTAGCCCGGGCTGAGCTGTCCGATAAAAAGATTAGTGCTTAGAGGGAACACTTTACTGAGCCTGCGGGCTTTATTGTGTTGGAATTGACGTTTTCTTTGTTATTTAATATTGATTTTATCGTAGCGGGAATTATAGCAACCAGTATTTTTTTTATTCCTAGGTCTGCAAAGTAACACCATTGGACGTGATGTGTTGTACAGTATAGGCTAAATATAATGTCACCGTCAAGAGACACTGCGTCCCTTAACGGTCGGCAGAATTATGCCGGCCTGTTACTGGATATGTGCAAAGTATGTTGACCAGAACGAGACTTGCCTAAACGAGCCACTAAGGGATTTTTCACTATGTATACGGTGGTCGCTATCCAGTCTGGTACAAAAATGGTGAGGCCCCCTAGCATCAGCAAATGATAAGAATATAGCTGCGCATAATCACTAAGAAGGAATCCTCGGTGGGTTTTTTTGAGGGTTGTTGGGACTCCGACAATCTAGGATTACACGGAACCCAGTGACACAACCGCTGGACACTACCAGTAGTGTCATAGGACAATTTTATCTCCCGTGATACTACCGGTAGTTCTACTAGTAAAATAACTTTACCTTTTTTTATTGCCCAGATAGACAGACCAGCAGGCGGCCCACCTTAACGAAATGACAATGCCCTGAACATCTACACAATGAACCAGGTAGAAGTGGCACAGGGCCACTTATTTTACTCTACTAGTATACTATATATTCATGGGAAATATCTATGATGAAAATGATTTTGAAGATTCGCTAAAAACCGTAAAATAAAAACATAAAGCTTTCATACAAACTCAAATTACAATTATTTATACATTTCATAATCAGTAAAATTTTAACTCTACCACCACTTCGGAATACTGTTTCGTTAAAGAGGAACGCGCAGGAAACTCTAGCGTTGCTCTTTTCAAAACTGATTTACAATATTTGCACTAAATTAATACAAATTATTTTGAGTTAGAGCAGCTCAATTCATTCAAGAGGAATATTATAACATAAAATATTACATAAAAATAAAAAATCCAAAAATGTTGAGTCGTTGGCATCACTCATTTATCATTATACTGCAATAGTATAAAGTCGAGATCAGCATTTAATTAAAGTAGGCTTGAAAGCTTAGTCCTAATCCATGCCAGATTGTTACTAGAATAACAACTTCGTGATGATTTAATCCGTTCCCCGGGGCACCCGTCCAACAGACCTTGCCAACAGTTGCATAAGTACTGCACTCCATTCGAATTCGTAACAGATACGTTACCTTTGGAGAGATATAATTTGTTTGGAGTACTGAAATGTGCCAAAAAAGCGGCCATTTCACTAAATAACAGAGAGAAAATCAGATAAACAGAATTGTCAGTTTTCAATTACATTTACCCATCGTTAAATATAAACCATGTAATTAATAACCAGTTTAAGAACCAGAGATATGATTTCATTTGGGATCGACCATGTGGCTTGGGAAAAGCTCGCTGAGGATAGAGATAAGTGGAGAAAGTGTGTGCACAATGGGCGTGAAACTCACGATAACACGTGGTTCAGAATACTAGCGGACAGAGACTAAAACGTCACTAGGTCAACAACAACCCCCCACCAGTCTAAAGCATCTCTTGCAGAGAATGCGGTAGACTCTGCCGCTCTAGAATTGGTTTATACAGCCACGAAAAAAGTGCATGTCTCTGAGATAATGATTAAATGGTCTGAAACAGACGTATAAGGCCAATGATGATGATGAATATTTCATTATTTTTGTGACATATTTAGACCATGTTGTTAAGAGTCATCCGATATTTATTAAATTTTATTATCGGTATTGTCGAAGTAAGTTAAAGTTAAAGCTTCCAACAATTCCATACCAGTCTCCTTCGTTTATCTTCACCCACCACGTGACATTGGTGGAATAGCTACACTCTAAGCTCGTCGCCATTACCCAAAAAGAAGAAGTATTACTTGTTAACTTGTTTTTAATTGCAATAAACTTAATATACCTGCTGCAAAAAGATAGTTTGTCGAGCCAGCTTCAAAAAGATATAAGCTAAGTAGTAGTCCGTGAAGTATTTTTAAAAGTCTAGCAAGGTTTTAAAATAGTGGCAGAATCTAAAGGCTTTTGTTGACATTATAAGGCAACAACACCCTTAAATGCATCTTGGACTAAAACTAACAACAGATATGAAGAAATAAGAACATAAAAGCAATTGTAAAAAATAAATACTTGTTTTGGCGATATATTATACTAACCTACTAACATTCACATAAAAGCATAACTATTTTTATCATGAGAAGGTAATAATTTGAAATCCATTGATCTCCTTCACGATCCCAATGGAATAAAAAATGGGATCGATTGATCTCCACGGTTGCTGGCATCGTGATAAATAAGGGTATAAGATATTAAAACTACCCACACATCACGACGCGTAAAATCTTGGAATCTTTGAAAACACACATCTTTAGAAAACTTCTTGAAATATCGTTCCTCGCCTCTTATAACTCAATAATTTCCACATGATCGATCCGGGAAGCGTTGGAAATCTCCTGGGGCTCTGTTAAAGTGGATATGGCACAAGGATTACCCTCGAGAGAGCTTTACTCCGAAAAACACAGATTTTATATAATTTTAAGAGATTTGTGTTGGGTTTCTATACTATAAACTGACTCGAAAGTTAAAACGTGGAAATCTGATAGTGCGGTCCGCCGCATATTTTAATTATTTTATAAACTAGTTTAAAGTTGTGTTTGTTATATAAAAGTGGTGCAATAAACATTAATGATGATGATTAGTGTATGAAGACTTTAAAATGAGCAAATTTGGGGAATTTTCGTTGGAGCGGATTGATCGACCTTGTCCGTTTGATACGCTTCAAGGAAATCGTTTAAGATGCATCGTATTGAAAGAAATTAACACCAAAACTTCGACAACACCTTGAAATCGACCACACCCGTTTTATCATCCTTGTGATAACATGAATTAACTTAAAATTTTAAATACACAACAGTGCCGTAAATGGAAAATAGAGACATGGCGGAAAACCACCCTAAAAATAATAACTATTAGGATCTGAAAAAACTATAACACTGGCAGATGCGCAAACTGCGCCATGTAATATTGAGAAAAAAAGGAAAGAAAAGCTACAAAATCCCAAAATCCTTTTTATTTTATGTTTTATTTCATTCACTTCTTTACGGCAGACATGAGCAAAGGAACCGCCTCCATACAGCCTCGACGTGTTAGTATATTTTTTATAGTGTTCTTAAACAGTTAGCTAAAATTTAATTATGTACACGAGTAAGTTCATAATATCTAATTAGATCTTAACATTTTATCGAAAATATTTCTCAGAAAAATGTACCGAGAAAGCTACTTAAAACAAAGGAATCATCACACATATGTAAATCTCGTTTACTATTATCGTAATAGAATTCTTAAAACCTATTTGAATAGGCATATTAAACATGAATAGGTTAGATACATTATTTATTCCACAAAAATTAATGCTCGATGTAAATTTATTTCCCATTAACGTAAAGCTGCCGTCAAAGCGTCCCAATAAATATGTTTACAACATTCTTGGAGATATCGCCGTGTAAACTGTTTTGAGGGGCGTTAATCGTTTAATAACCTATTAAATTGAAGCCCAGGAATATTATAACCTCAAATATAGTCACAAAGTATTGCCAGAATTAAAACCGTTCATTTCCAGTTCATAAAATCTATTTTACGATTTTTGAGATGAAAATGTAATTTATAAATAATGAATACACATATTTGAACAGATGCGCACCAAACCATACTGCAAATGCACCAATAAATTATTTTAATTTAACAATACATACAAGTTTCTGTATCAAGTATATACTCTTTACATACTAAGCAACTTCTCTTTGTAGGCAACTACTGTAAGAACTCTCAAAGAGTTCTTTCTAAATAACTTAACACAATGTTTGACGAAGGTCGTAAATTATACAGCCTAGATTACTGTAACAAAATGTAGCAAATTAAAATGATTAATAGTGAAACGTGCTTTTTATAGAAATTAGAGGATGTCGCGATGGACTCGAGAACCGTGAATATGAATTTCAGGGTTTTATAATTTATCGCAAAAGGGCACATAAAAGAGTTCTATATTAGAGCTTTTAATTAAAAAATAGGAATGTAAAAACCAATGAGACACGCAGTAAATAGGTTTTACTTTGTCTTTATTTAAATGTACGTTAATTATATTTTCTGGTTTAGAGTACCCATTTTAATATACTTTAACCATATTATTTTCTACTAAATAGAGCAGTATTAGGCATTAGTGGTAGCGCGTTATATAATTTTGAACGCTTTTTTTTCTGTACCTAAATCTCATTTAATCAAGATGGTTATTACCTATGTTTGAAGAAAATATGTTTAGAAGTTACTATTAGGTTACTTTTAAAGAAATACTGCCTTGGTGGCGCAGTTGTAATGCGTACGCGTTACGACTGAGGTTGACGCTGAGATCTCGAGTTCAATCACGAGATGCTCAGTGTCAGTCTGGTATTGTGCCCGGTATGGCGATAGGCTCGCCTCCTATCACATCATGGGACGGACATAAGCTCGGCGAAATGTGGGTGTACTGATTACACCTCTGCCTACCCCTTCGGGAATTACAGGCGTGAGAGCGTATCTATGTACTTTTAAAGATGTTTTTCAAATTATTGAAGTGGGTTTTTAACGGTTCGATTATAACAGGTTTCATATTTTATCTTTTGGCATTTTATTTTTTAATATGTTTATCGTTAAAACAACTCAATAGACTCTTAGCGTGACCGAAATAAGAGCGACCTTTTCCATACAATTTCATAGAAATGTATCGTTATCGCATGACTTGGTCGCGTACTTCAAAACGAACCTTTAATGTTCTTAAACCTCTAAAGCTTTAATAACGTTCTCTAAAATATACAAACCCGTATTCAAACACATTTCAAAAGTAACAGAGAAAATTGGAGCCGATATTCAAAGTATTTTTGGAGTAAAAACGGAATCGAAGGCTTTTGATCGTCACATAGGCACAGAATACACGAAATAGTAGCCGAATGGAAAAAGAAATCGAATCGAAACACCTATCGACACAGACACTGGCAATAAACGATATTGGCGGAATTTCATTACGGATTCATGAAAGACGAAAAAACTCTGGTGTTTACTGTATTCTGATGGAATAAGAACTGTTTTGCGTTGGCCAAGAGGTCGACTAAGCTGGAAGTAATGTTTTCTGTTACGATTCAGAGATACAAATGATACTTTGATGGGATACACATTGATTATTTTGGATTGATTTTCAATATTCATGATTAGATATTAATAAACATGATGATAGACCATAATAGACTGTTGAAAATATATACATAAGCACTCACGCCTGTATCCCCGAAGGGATAGGTAGAGGTGTAACCAGAACACCCACATTTCGCCGAGCTTAACCCATGATGTGATAGGGGCGAGCCTATCGCCATACCAGGCACAATACCAGCCTCCAGGGTGATACTGAGGATTTCATAATAGAAAAACCCAATATCGCTTTTACCCGACCTGGGGATTGAACCCGAGACCTTAGCACAGCAGTCGTAACGAGTACGCATTACATCTGCGCCACCGAGGCAGTGATTGGATATGTGCCCAACATAGCGATAGCTTTCTGTTTATGCCAGAAATATCATTGCTATTTGGATAGTCCTCCGCCTACACCTTCAGACGGGTAGGCGTATTAGATAATCCGAATTAATCATATCTGTTTACCGACAGGACATACGAACGTCGCGTCGCCTTGGACTTCTCATTGAAATCCTGCGCTGCAGTACCTATTGTGTATGTATTAGAGGACCATTGTTAACGCAATCATTACGTAGTACATATAATATACCTTTTTTTGAAGTTTTTGAAGTCAAATATTGTATAGGCGCGACATGGATAGAGGTGGAAGACCTCTAAAATTACATAAAAGGCACTAACAAGAGACCGCTCGATGTGTCAGACCAAAGGAAAGGCAAAAGTCCAACAGTTCCACATGCCACAAAAAATAAAAATATTCAGATCAAATGTTTTATATCGATGTAAATTGGAGGTTCCGTGTAACTGAAAATACCTCATATCTCAAAAACTATATAACCTAGCTTATTGAAACCAATTTACGTTGGAAGTACCTTTTAAATTATACTACCTTGATTTTTTTTCAGATTTTCCACCTCGCAGTTTAAAATTTGGTGGGTGAGGGCACATTTTTCTCGACTTTGGACACGCATATTTCACAAATTAATGGCAAATATAAAAAAGTCATTGAGGAAACTCTATATAATTTTTAATGATCTATCAAATAATACCACATATGCTTATATGTGAGGGCGTATGTATGTATGTATGTATGTAAAAAACAATACGTCTTGCTGAATCCTAGGTACACTAGTGTAACAGATTGTTACTTTAAATAATTTCTTGCCCGTTCTCCAATAAAACTGCCTTCCGACCGGGCAGTATAGTTAGTTACCTTTGCATAATCTAAATAATACATCACAAGGGTTTAGGCGCAGAATATCAGAAACGCAAAATGCCAGGTGGCGCAAAATGGTGGTAGGTCCCTCGTATGCGACAGGCCGGCTGGGTTGGTACCACCGCTTTGTCTATTTCTGCCGCCAAGCAACAGTGTGTAAGCACTGTTTTGTTCCGAATTGAAGGACATTGAAGCTAGAGAAATTATTTGACATTATGAGACTTAACACCTTATGTCTCCGGGTGACGAGCGCTTTCCAGTGGCATGCAGTGTTTTGTAATTTAAAGTTCTGTGTGGCGTTGTTTCTGTTAAGAGTAGGCGTGACGCTTACTTACCATCAGGCGAGCGAACTGCTCGTCTCGTATTCAAGCTAATAAAAAAAATTAAAAAATCGCCAAATGAAAAAAAAGCAATATGTCAGATTTGTAAAATGACAGAAACGCAAAATAAATAGTTTGTTGGATACAAAAAATGTATTAATTCTGAAAAAAAACTGTCAGTGAGCCTTTGTTTCTATCAAGTACAGTTTCCAAAAGCAAACACTGAAAGGTTATACACAATACGCAGTAGAATCAGTATGAAATTGTTATAAAAACTCACTGTAAAGGGGAAGCGGTCTATACTAGTTGCAAACTGAAGGTTTATTTATCATCCGCCGGCAATTTTCACTGTTTGAGTTGTGTCTATGTACAGTGGCAACACTTTTGTCGTGTTTGTTTTATCTTTCAGTTCATGGAAAAGGCTTTTTACTCTCATTTTTTGCTGTTTGATTGAGTGTCCAACTGTCTATACTATTTTAATTATGTATAATCTTTATGGTACTGGTAAAAAAGGATAAAGTTTTTTCTGTATATTTATAACGTGTTACAGAAATCTGTGGTTTAATTTAAGCAGCATTGTATGTTATAAGTATATACTATAGTACCAATCTAACTGAATTGCTAGGACAAAAATAAAGTATTTCCTTTTTTTATCAAATGAGTATCATATTATTACATATTTTACAATATTTGACTTGCAACTTTTGACAACACTAAATGATATACAGCTGAGCTTTTGTCTCACTCCAGCAGTTAAACTCGCTCACGCATTTCACTTAATGTATAAGGAAGTGATCAATCTAATCGATCATAATAAAAAAGTGATTAAAATTAGCATGAAATTTAAGGATGTCTAGATTTTGATAAGATCCAGTACATAATAATAATACTAGCCCTGTATTATACACGTCCCACTGCTGGGCACGGATTTCCTCTACTGAATGCGAGGGGTTAGGCCTTAGTCCATAAGGTCCAGGGATATGATCCAGTACATAATCCATCGAAATATGATGACAAGAAACGCAACTAAAGCAAAAAAATTACCCCACTAAAACTCTGTGCAAGGCAATTTTATCCCGGAAAACGTCATTCATGCTAGTAGAGCTGCGAGCAAATGCTAGTGAAGTAATAAAGGATTCCAATAAAAATAAAACTAATATTTATTATTTTATAAACAGTTTAATGTATTAAGTACTTGATACAACAAAAACCAACACTTAGCAAACATAAATCTTACGCAAAATTGAAAATCAAGTAACTTTTCAAGTAAATACGAAGTGACAAGCAAAGAACAAGCCCTTACGTTTACGATCAAATTACTGGGAACAGAAATTTGGAACAGCGATAAATACGCCATTAGCAGTACAACGAAGAAAATTGTAAAAGCTATTATATTATATCAACTTTATTACATACATATGCACTCATGTATGTAATAAAGTTTAATTCCCGAAGGGGTAGGCAGAGGTGTAACCAGTACACCCACATTTCGCCGAGCGTACCTCCGTCCCACGATGAGATAGGGGGCGAGCCTATCGCCATACCGGGCACAAATTCCAGACTCCGGGTTGATACTGAGCATTTCGTAATAGAAATAACCAATACCACTTTATCCGACCCGGGGATCGAATCCGAGACCTCAGCGTTGGCCTCAATCGTAACGCGTACGCATTACAACTGCGCCACAGAGGCAGGCTGCAACTTTATTGTAATACTTATATACTGATACATTACATAAGATATAGACAACAGAGAAACGAGCGAACCACGTTACTCTACATTTCCATCCCATGGTCAGTGCCCCCTCTCGTCATAATTCCATTCAATTCCATAATTTGGATTTGCATTTATTCAGGATATAATTTGTGGTCACAATAAAAAAGCATGACAAAATAAACCACTCATGTATCGGATCTCCTAATATTTAGCCACAACCTTTACTAGATGACCAGGAGCTAGTAATCTAAGCTTGGCCAGGTTTCTAACGCAACCTAAGATGGACAGCAGGGTAAAACCTTCGTAGACTCGGAGGACATCCTCAGTGTGATGGGGCTACTGAGTCCCAACGGGGACAAGCCACAAAGACCTTCCACAGGGAGGGGTTCCGGCAGCAATCCAGGTTTACACATAAATAAAAATACACCCAACAGTCACATAATAGCCCTGGCCCACACTAGGTAAACCTGTATCGTGGGTATCAGGAACTACGAGGGACTTGCGATCCCACAACACAGAATTGAGACGAATATTTTTGAATCAGACAAACATTTGTCTAGGTGCGGGAATCGAACCCGTCACGCTTCGTAACCGGTTACTCGCCCGCTGAGCAAACGGAGGCTGTCATGATATCTCGGGTCTCATATTCGGTGAAGAAAGACACTGCGGGGCTTATAGATTTATAATGCATATTGTTACACAGGCTGTGCTACCCTACACTCATATTGGAATAAGAGCTGAAAGATGATGACGATGACTTGATCGACCCCAATCATTTGTCTCACTATAATCTCATTACGCTGCTGAGCACCGACCCTTTTCACATACTCTTAAAAGCGCATTTCAATACAAAATCTTTAAATTACATGTTCCAACACCGTAGCGATTAACTGCTTAATAGATTGCACAGATTCACTAACTTGCTGCTACCGAGGAAATTGACGCCAGTTAAAGTTTGTGCGCGTACAAACTCAATCTTTGTTTTCGTGAAGTTTGGAATTCTTTAATAATAATAAACGAAGTCATATAATAATTGAATGAATTTCTAGGTTTTAATTAATATTATTGCATAATCGAACATAATAACAACATCCTAAACTATGTCAGACTATAATAGAATATAACGTAAAAGTGTGCAAAAGAAATTAATATTGAATAAAGATATAAATACATAATATGTATGTAAATGAAGAAATATTACAAAGTATTTCCATTGTGTCCAACGTTCTCTAAATAATAAATTTCAGAGAAATTTTCAAAATAACTTTAATTGTAGTCAAGGGATCTTCGATCATAAATATATCAATGCACAGGACGTTTATAAACTACTAGTTTTTGGTCGCATCGCCGCCCGCATGAATATCTTTTTTCCAGGACAAAATTTCATTAAAATCTGTTCAGCCGTTTAGCCGTTACAAGGCAGATAAAGATACTTTCGCTTTTATTTGTACGGATATTATAACATGACTGACTGCCTAGATGGCGCAGTTGTAATGCGTACGCCATAGAACTGCTGTGCTGAGGTGTAGGGTTCGACCCCCGGGTCGTATAAAAGTGATATTGGGGTTTTCTATCTCGAAATGCTTAGTATCCCGGAGTCTGGAAATGTGCCCGGTATGGCGATAGGCTCGCATTCTATCATCATGGGATGAAAATAAGCTCGGTGAAATGTGGGTGTACTAGCTACACCTCTGCCTATCCCTGGGTTTACAGGAGTGAGTGCGTACGTACGAATACTAGACATAAAACAAATATAACTATACCATTCTAATTGAAATCATTGCTACTAAAACAACAAAATATAAATTCAACATTATATAAATGATCATTAGTTTCCAGTTGGAAACTAACCTAAACAAAGCTACGGACAATTTAACGAGATTTATGCTCAATTTAACAAGTTTATACTTAACGTAGCTCTTATACAGCTCGAACTAATAGTATTTTAAGTTAATTAATGAACATAGTGATTACTATACGCCTACTGACTATACACGTTTTATAGGATCGGCTGGCAAACGAACAAGTGGGCCACCTGATGGTAAGTGATCTCCACCTCCAATGTACGTACACAATGCCAAAATCATGGGCGCGTTGGCGACTTTAAAAGAAAGGGATTGAGAAGGGGACGGAGATGTGGGCTTCCGGATATCTCACTGCTACTTTACACCTGTTTTCTGTGAGACAGTGGTAACGATCCCGACGAGCCGACCCATTCATGCTGTAGACAAAACTGTCTACAGCGTGACTCTACCACTGACTAACTGATATTTCCTTCTACCAGGCTACGGTCTGAACATTATCAGATGGTCTACAATTACTTTACTGATCTTTGGTATGGTATTGACTTTCACGGATTGTTCTTTATTCGCTGGCACTTATTTGGAAGCCTGTGAGGTCTAACCCTTGATACAGTGAAGAAGGCTCTTAATCTGCTCGTCTCTTTATTAATGCTAATAAATATACAATTAAAAAGTACTGATCAATGATTATTTTTGTATTAAGATCAAGTGGCATCATTAACCAACACGTGATCTACTCGAGTTAATTTGACGGCATATACTATTAAAAAACACGCTAGAGTGAGAAGCAGAAGGCTGATAAATCTGCTGACAAATACAATATAATGGCTGAAGCCTCTATAAAACATTTGCACTTCACGTCAGCCAAAGCTGAATGTGAATTTACAGATACACGAGTGGCAGAAATAAAGCCGCGGCTGGAGGCTGTCTGAAAGTTTCTATCGATTTTCCCAATCTGACAAACTAATTGGACGACCTTGACTCCATAAATGTATCATTCCAAACTTGAGTGTGGCATTTTTTTCTAAATGACGAAACGGACTCTCCTGATTATAATCGCCATACACAGAAGCAACACCACACAGAACCTTGAATTGCAAAACACTATATGACTCTATTTAAATTTCCTATTCGAAAATTTGATTTTTCCATTGCATTAATTTGGAATGCAGTTTGTGCACGGTATGGCGATAGGCTCACCCCCTAACACATCATGGGACGTAGAATAAACTTGTCAAAAAGTGTGTACACTAGTTACACCTCTGCCTACCTCTTTGGGTATAAAGACGTGAGTATATTTATGTATTATGGCAATACTTCTGTATGAAGAAAGCTCGTTCAATTCTATAAGAACACTGTTGAATGGTTAGATAAGCCAATTTCTAGCACCCGTTTACTTGGCGAAGTTTAAGCGCTTAGTTCCGGTACAATGGCTTAAAGTACCATTTCCTAGTGTCGTTAACCTACATCGCTTCCTTGGGCCTAAAAAACACTTCATATGTATTTTGTCTAAGGGCCAGTTCAGCCAACCTAACACTATTGCAAGACTTTTGGAACGACTTATGACTCTAAGTCTCTAACGCATTTATGGATTAAAAATATACAGAATCAACTAGTTTCAATGAATTTCATATAAATAATTACAAAAAATCTCATGAACAGATTAGTGTAAATATATATTTAAAATCTCCGACAAAAAAGGGGGGGGGTGTCATAAGCTTGCTACTTGTCTTTTTATAAATATGTCTGTTTGGGTGTCTGTCATGTGATGGCATTGTAGCGCCTAAACGAATGGACCGATTTTAATGCGGTTATTTTTTGTGGAAAGTTGGTTTCATCAAGATGGTTCATAAATATGTACGAAGCAAAAAAAACACCCAAAAAAAACTAAACTTCACTGAGTAGGTACTCGTTTGTGCGACGGTTCATAGAATACACTTACCGTCCAAATTTCATCCATATAGGCTAATAGTCACCAAGTAAAATGGCTTTGAGATACAGACAGACATACGCACATGACGAAATTGTACGGTATTCGTTTTTGCCATTTTACTATAGAACCCTAATAAAATAATGTTTGACAAAACTTAGAAACCGACTTCAAGCAATAGCATGTAAATTCCAACACAATCGCGACGAGTGTACTGTTGTCCGTTGAGGAGTTTTTTTTTCTCCGTACTCCGTCATCAGATCTTAACCAAATTTATATGGGACCACATCACAGCTAAACTCTATCGAGTGATCTATTTTTTTCCAACAAAATCGGTCCTCAATTGGCGGAGGAATCGAGGTACATACATAAGAAAAAGCAAAAATTTATTTAAGAAAAACGCGCCGAATTGAGAATCTCCTCCTTTTTTGAAGTCGGTTAAAAAGCCTTAATAACTTTAAAAAATTATGAGTTGAAAAAAGTAGAACACTAAGATAAAATTCTGACATTAATGATATCTAGGTCTCCAGTATGCCCAGGTAATAAGCTAATAAATTATGATTTATTACGTCTACCCCTTACCCCTGACATTAGAGCCCCGGAAAGTTACATGAAATATTGTCTTAGACCGATTATTTTTGGAAAGGGAAGTTTTTATAACATCATTAAATACTTTTTGAGCGGTATTTTTTAAGTCGTAAGATTTATTGTGTCGTATTGAAGTGGTAGAGCCACGCTGTAGACATTTTGGTCTACAGCATACATAGGCCGGCTCAACCGAGTCATCACCACTGTTGCACAAAAGAGTCATGTGAAGTGACAACTTGCCGTTTCTTACGTAAGGTGGCAGAGATTTCCGGAGGCATAAATCGCCCCTCCCCTTCTCGACTCACTTTCTTACGAGTATAATTTAAGGGCGGCAAGGCATCTATATTTCTTCTGGTATTGTGGGTATTCATGGGCGGTGAAGATTACTTATTATTAGGTGACTCACTTGCTTGATTGCTGATCTCGGTTATAAAATAAACGTTACTTCTACTAATATTATAAATATGAAAATTTGGTCGTTTGTGAATTTGGTTAATCAATCACGGCTCAACGGATTTGGATGAAATTTGCCACACACACAGAAATCCAGGGCGTGACCCTGGATTTGGACATGGGCTACTTTCATCCCGGAAAAAGAGCTTTCATTTGCTAAAAGATAGTGTTTATACAAGGTGGTAGGTCCCTCCTATGCTATAGGCCGTCTGGGTTAGTGCCACCGCTTTGTCTATTTCTGCCGCCAATGCAGCAGTGTTGTGTTTTGGAAGAAGGACATTGATATCCAATAAAATTACTGGGCATTATGAGACTTAACATCTCATACCTCGGTATGACGAGCGCAGTTCAGTGCCATACATTGCTCTGTAATCCAGAGTTCTGTGTGACGTTGCTTCTGTTTATGGGCAGGCGTGACCTCAGGCGAGCGACCTTCGCGTCTCGTCATTCAAGCAATAAAAAAATAAAAAAGGCAATAAAAAACACGTACACGAAAACCCTGCCAATATCGCAATACAAATGATTATTGCTTCCAAAAAAGAGTTTTCTTACGTAAAGATACGTAATAACTTAGTGTGAACTTGCCGGCACCCATCGACAATAACACCGATTTATATACTCAAATAAAGTTAAGTGTTGTACTCCGGTGGATCCGGTACCGGCTTGTGTCCGGCTTACCGTATTTTTAGATGAGTTTGAAAAAAGGGGCGTAGGCTTATTTAATATTTATAAGGCCTGAATTACATTTCGAAATTTTACTTACGGACTTAAGACTTACGTAAGTGTCTCACTAACGACAAACTTCCACACTTGAAATATTAAATCTTACATTGTTTATGAAATTTACAATAAGCGAGTTACAATTACAGTTACTGATGTTATTCAAATAAAACAATTCTTCACTTGACTGGCTGACCGGTCGCTGTAGTCGGGCATTCATTACCTTTTTTTTATAGCATAGGCCGGCAAACGAGCAAGTAGTTCACCTGATGGTAAGTGATATCCACCGCCCATGTACGCCCACAATACAAAAAAGTATGGACGCGTTGCCGACCTTAAAGGAAAGGGATGATTAAGTAATTGGGAAAGGGAGGGGGTTTGGGCCTCCGGATATCTCACTCACCGTACGAAACGCAGCAGCAAGCTGCTACTTTACGTCAGTTTTCTGTGAGACAGTGCTAACGACCCAGACGAGCCGGCCCATTCATGCTGTAGACAAAAGCGTCTACAGTGTGGCTCTACCACTCATAAAACCATTATATTTTCGTATTATTGCCAACGCGCATAATTTATATTGTACACTAGACACGATCGCATTCTGAAATAAACGCCGTTCTAACCGGCTATCTCTGATTCTATAAAAACAAGGCACATCTCTATAAAAGCCCTCACTCGCGTGGCTTACAAGATAATGTCAAGTGTGTGATATGGGTTTGGGGTGGAATAAATGCTATGTATAGAATTTGGTTAATGGTGAAGTAGGCACTAATGATATAATACATATACATGACAATATTATATTATATATAATTTATCATATATAAAACTACTTACTGAATAATAATGGCAGCGTATCAATAGAAGACACATCTGAAATATAATGTTATGTTATTGTCATTTCGTTAGTTGTTCAGTAAGTAAGTCATTTAATATCCATATTCATAAACATAATATTCAGTGAAGAAAAATGTATCAATGAAGATACACGACTATCCTGAATCTAGAAATCTAGTTATATGTATATATTTTTCTTTTGTTACAGATGACCTAAGGCGAGAAGACTTGAAACACAACAAATGTAAAAAGAAACAAAAAATAACACTGACAATAAAAAAAGCCAAATTCTTAATAGTATTTAATATTAAAAAAATATTTATTAAAAAAATTGTTATTTACCGGTTAAACCGTAGTAAGTAGCCGTTAGATTCAAAATGAGCATTGATTCGAATTCGTCGGCCAAACGTTTAAATTTGGAACGTGCAACAAACTTCATGAGACAATTCCGGGACCCAGACTCGAGGGAACTGAAGAAATTGTCAGCAAATCAGTTTATGGAAGTGTGGAGTCACTATGACAGAGACGGTAAGTAGATTTTATCTGTCGCTTTATTGGTCTGGTACTGGGTTCAAGTGAGGTACTGGATTCAGATCACAAGTCCGGCAACCACAATTTTTATTATATAATTCAGTTCTGTGTGGTGTTGTTTTTGTATAAGGGCAGTGTTTTTTTAGTGGTAGAGCCACGCTGTAGACAGTTTGGCCGGCTCGTTACCACTGTCTCACAGAAAACCGGCGTAAAGTAGCAGCTTGCTGCTGCGTTTCGTACGGTGAGTGAGATATCCGGAGGCCCAAATCCCTCTCCCATTCCCAATCCCTTAATTATCCCTTTTCTTTAAGGTTGGCAACGCGCCCATAATTATTTTGGTATTATGGGCGTACATGGGCGGTGGAGATAACTTACCATCAGATGGCCCACTTGCTCGTGTGCCGGCCTATGCTATAAAAAAGGCGTGGCGCCTACCATCAGGCAAATAACGTGCTTATTTTGTCATTCAGGATAATTAAAAGAACAGAAATTGTGATTACATGTCAACCTAAAATATGTTGTGTGATTTAAATTATAAATAACATAAGTTATATTAATGTGGTAAAATAAAAGAAACTTTATTAAAGATAGCACCTAGCCCTATACCATGAAACATCTTTCGTCATATGCTAATACTCACTTAAGGAAAGAAATGGTAATGCGCATACCCCTAATGTAATTGTAATGCATGAAAGAAACGAATTTCTCCCACTCCGTGCCGGTTACAATATTCATGATTCTATATGATTTTTACGACTCCTCTGCTAAGCTAGACGTTTTTAGGAAAAACCACTTTAATACTCTTACTGACTAAGGAATTTCTTCCATTCTTCCAATGGAAATAGATAATAGAGTTTGTATAATATGAAATGTATTTGAGACACATTTACGTAATAATTATTTATTTATTTATTCATTTGAGGGTTAAAATAATATTATTGTTAAGATATATATATGTTTATAATAATTGGTGTGATTGCAACTCTAGGACTAGTAACCGCAGCATGTGACAATTACAACACACAACACAACTTATTACTTAAACGTCTGCATTCATACTACAAGGTTGAAGGTGCAATTATTAATTATTATTACCAATTATCACCTTAATGGCAGCGTACTAAAGCCGAGAACGTTGAGGTGCTGGTTCAATTCCCAAGTCGAGCAAACACAATTTGGGTTTCAATTAGAAAAATCACACATGAATTGTCCGGGATTGGGATTTGTGCCCGGTATGGCGATAGTCTCGTCCCCTATCACATCTGAGACGGAAATAAGCTGCGAAACGTGGATGAAGCACTAGTTGCACTTCGGCTTATCCCTTAGTGGATGCACGAAACGCAGCAACAAACTGCTAATTTAAGCTGTTTTTTGTGAGCCAGTGGTAACGACTCGGACCAGCCGGGTCATTCATGCTGTAGACAAAACTGTCTACAGCGTGACTCTACCACTCATAAAAGTTGAAGAATTAATTCAAGTTCTGTTAACTTGACTTAATTATGAGGTAAGACCTCACCTAAGGTTCAGCATTGAAACCTCGGCTATAGACTTTAAAAGCGTACTATACTATATCACCCCAATCACAATAAAATTGAAAATGTTAATTTATGCTTTATGTAAGTTTAATAGTTTAGTTTTATCTACATAAAAAAGTAATAATATCTATGAAGTCCCTCATCTCTGTACTGGGTTCAAAGACCTGTTTTTCAGAAATCTGGAAGTGTCTCACATAAACATTAACACATAAAAAAACTTTTAGATCTGTCATAATAATTATGTTATAGTATAAGTAATTTAATAACGTTGTAGGTAACATATATAAAAAATGTTATTGATATCTGAAAAGTGATGAACAGCTGACTAATGTGACGTATTAACGGAACCGGGCGCGCACGCGCCGCGGCGCATTTGATGTACGTAGACGTCGAAAAAAGCGTCGAAACTTGCTATCTCGCTCTGTCTCCGAGACATCGCTGTTGCAGAGGTAGGTAATCAATCGAAATATGGCTTACAAACAATAAAATAATTAAATAAAAAAAATAATGACTATTTTTATAGTTACGTTTGAATATCGATTCTGATATCACAGTTTAAACGCCCAATAGGGTTTTTGTTACAAATTGTATATTGTGTAATTCTACGTCGTATTGTGTAAAGCCTCTAAAAGGCAATTCGGTTGTATTATTTTACAGACTAGCAATAATAAATGAATGAAAGTTGTATTCCACTTTTGAATAGTATGTTGTAGGCTTAGTTATAGGTAATTGGGGGTTATTAGGAAAACGTTACAGTTTAATTGTTTAATAACAATCCATTTACAATAGAGGCCAGACCCATTCTACCGGGGTATAATCAAATGTTTATGTACATTGTACAACAAAACAATAGGCCAACTATTAAATAAACGAAGAAACTATCAAACATGTCAACATTAAATAGCGTTCAGTTATTTATGAATAGAGTAAAGACTTCATTCCACCTGCACTTATCCCACTCGCAGTGGGGCGACGCAACATGCTTTTTAACACATGTTACAGAAAGATTTGGCTTGTAGTTATTAGGACCGGCCGCCTACCTTACGTCAACCCCTCTTGGGAGAAGAAGACACCTAGACCCGAAACAAATATTTGTGGATCACACAAACATTTTATTTCGGTGCGGGAATCGAATCCGCGGCCTTTCGCTTCACAGCCGGCTCCTCGCCCACCGAGCCGCGGAGGCTAGAGTAGAATAGAGTAGAGAGAGAGAGTAATCTGAAAATATATAATGCTAGTTTTTACTCGCGACTGTGCCTGCATGGATGTCTTTTCCTGGGATAAAATGTTATAATATGCCTGTGTGCTAAATTTCATCCAAATCCCTTTAGCCGTGCGTGATTTATTAACAAAAATCCAAATTCACAAACCCATAAACATTAAGACTTTCACATTTATAATAATACTAGCTTTTGCTCGCGGCTCCACCCGTGTATGCCTTTTTTCGGTACAAATAGTAACCTATGCCCTTCTCCAGGATATAACCTATCTTCTTACCAAATTTCATTAAAATCCGTTCAGCTGTGTAGCCGTGAAAACGAACAGACGGAAGGAGTTCCTTTAGCATTTATAATATTAATATGGATAGTAGGATGAAAGATATTTATAACAAGCAGCAACATAATAAGTAGAGCTATTTTTGTGATATATAACTAACAAACAAATAAATATACCTCCTGTTACAAAACTTCTCTACAGGAAAACACACTTGGTAATAATGAACCCAATCGCGGTAGTGTTGGAATTTTCACGCAAATTCTACGTTTCTGATAATAGTACAATATTCATAATTAGATGTCCCTCGCGGTTACACCGCAGGAATGTTATTAGCCTGCTCTCATGGCTCATAGCGTGATGATATACAATAATATACATATAAACCTTCCGGAATAAATTCTCTAAATTATTGTTAAAACGGCATCTAAATCCGTTGCATAGTTTAGGAGAAATTAGCGGAAAAACAGAAAGACAGTCGTAAATATCGACTTTGTTTTATAATTTGCTAGAATTTGCTCGCGGCTCTGCCTGCGTGAATAGACGTCTCCAGGGTCCCATCTATCTCTACATCAAGATTCATCAAAATAGGTTCAGTGATTTAGGCGTGAAAGCGTAACAAACAAATAGATTAAAAAAACATAAAAAGTATCCTATGTTACTTCTTATACCTTCAAGAATATGTGTACAAAGTTTCATGATGATCGGTTAAGTAGTTTTCGCGTGAAAGCGTAACAAACAAACTTACATTTACATTTATAATATTAGTATGATGTATTGTATTGGTTGAGCCCTGTATTATACTGTCCTGCTGCTGGGTACGGGCCTCTCCGAATGAGAGGGGTTGGGCCTTGGTCCATCACGCTAGCCTTATGAGGGTTAGCAGACTTTACACACCTTCGAAATTCTGATGGAGCATTCTCAGGTATCCGCTTACCGCACAATATTTCCTACTAATATTAGTACAATATTAATTTCCATTTCCATCCATTTATTACTTTCCATAATAAAGTATATACAACGTGTTACAGAAAGGTGTGGTCATATTTTAGGGTCATTACCGATGGTCATTACATACACCTGATAGTGAGGGTTTATTTACCGGATCTTATCAAAATCAAGATATCCTCAAATTTCACATTAATATTAGTTACTCGTTTGTTATGATCGATCACATTCCTATAAAATAAGTGAAGTGTGTGAGCGAGAAGAACAATGCTGGAGTGATATAAAAGCTCAACTGTTTATTATTTAGTGTTGTTCAAAGTTGCAAGTCGAAAATCGATATAGGTATTAGTCATTCGATAAAAAAGACATTGTTTTATTTATGTAAGAATGCTATTGGATTTGGTGCTACATGGGGTGAAATAGGTAAGACCATTCTTCCTCTAAGCGAAATTCCAATTCGATTATCTTTTTTGGCCCCGACAAAAAGGAGGATGTTATAAATTTGACCTGTTTGTCTGTCTATATGTGACATTGTAGCATTTAAATGAATCGACCTATTTGGATATAGATTTTTTATTTGAAAACTAGTTTAATCCAGATGGTTCTTAGCTATATTTGATACAAATCTGTTCCGCCTTAGATATTACAGACCTTTAACAAAATATCGTTGGAGTTTTGAACGTTTAGGTTATTATATTAATAGCAAGTAACAAAATTAAATAGTTGAACTAAATAAATAAGACACTACTTGACCTCCTTAAATTAAATTCTTAATATGCTTGCACTTTGTAAAATGTTTTTTGAAGTATCCTCATAGAACGGCCAACTTAGCGCTTGACCGAGTTAGCAGAACTAACTACAGTGTCTTCCCTCTATAGACGCTCTCCAACATGTTTGTGCTGTCTACAAAACTTTTAGGCGTTCTAGTTTATAAAATAATAATACTAGCCCTGTATTATATACGTCCCACTACTGGGCACGGGCCTCCTCTACTGAATGAGAGGGGTTAGGCCTTGGTCCACCACGCTGGCCTAATGCGGGTTGGTAGACTTCACATACCTTCGAAATTCTTATGAATAACTTCTCAGGTATGCAGGTTTCCTCACGATGTTTCCTTCACCGTTATAAAGCAAGTGATAATTAACAATTAATACACACATAACTTAGAAAAATCAGAGGTGTATGGACTTGGGGCTGGTTTCGAACCTGTGACTTTCGTCTCGCCAGTCTATACCACACTGTTTATAAAATAAACTATCAAAAAATAACTGTTCCTAATGTTGTAGGCTATTATGATGAGATTTTTGCAATCTTTGTAATTTGAGGTTATATCATTGAATTTGAATATGTTTTATACAAATACGAGGTATTTAGTGAAATCTTTATTGGTTAAGTAACTAATACAACAAATCTAATAGTAACCTATGGCCTAAATTATTCCTTATTTCATCGGTGCCATCTTTGACAGGGGAATAGGAGAATTGGCATAAACACTTATTTAAAAAAATAATAATAATAGCATAGGCCGGCAAACGAGCAATTGGTACACATGATGGGAAACGATCTCCACCGCCCATGTACGCCCACAATACCAAAATAATCATGGGCGCGTTGCCGATTTTATTGGAAAGGGATAATTAAGGGATTGGGACGGGGAATTTGGGCCTCCGGATATCTCACTCACCGTGAAAAACGCAGCAGCAAGCTTCTACTTTACGCCGGTTTTCTGTGAGACAGTAGTAACGACCCAGATGAGGTGGCCCATTGATGCTGTAGACAAAACTGTCTCCCAAAATATTTAGGTGTAAAAACTCGTAACAATACATACATACGCACTCATAACAATTTCTCAAAATATTCCATCAGAAGTATTCCGACACGAGGTATTGTGTTGAACGTCGTCTCCTCAATTTAGCACCCCTTACGTGAAGCCTTTCAGCCCATTTGGGTCGCTTTTGTGCCCGAGTGCATTACTGTTTATGACTTTTATTTAATTTAGCTACTTGCTTTATGAGTGGATTGTTGGTATAGACTTCATCTTCCACCGGCCCTTATCCCACTCGCATTGGGGTCGGCGCAACAGGCTATTTCGCACATGTAACAGAAATATTTGGCTTGTTGTTTTTACAATCAGTCGCCTGCCTGACGTCAACTCTTCTGCCGAGAAAATACACAGACTCGAATGAATATTTATGGATTACAACAACATTTTATTGAGGTGCAGGACTCTAACTCGCGGCCTGTCCCTTCACAGCCGGCTATTCGACCACTGCGCCGCGGTTGTCAATTGGCATGGTTCGTATAGACTATAGACAATCAAATTAAACATTTGTTCTGCACATGATATGGTCATTCTTTTCTCCCTTTCGTTATTTTATTTATATTTATTAGATCAGATTTAGATAGATTACATTTACTTTCATTTTTATCTGTGAGGGTTAAAATTGTGAATAGAATTAGACATGCAATTATTATTAAACAAACTCGTCAAACAATTAAACTCGTCATCAAAAACTTAAAATAGTTGTAAGGGATTAGTACGCGGGCGTAGTCTCGGCTCAATTTACAAATATTAGCGTTATAAGATGGGCAGTAATGGAATCTATGATTGACGAGCATCCATTATATCTTGGGTAAACAGTCACAATAAAAATATATATGCTACGGGTAATGTAAGAAAAACGGCTAAATCTAGATTTATCCAATGCTGGCTTGAAAATTTCAATTTAGTTAGTAAAATAAAAAATCCCAGTTTTAACCTTATCTAGCCTGTGTTTAAAGAGTATGTGCGACTAAAAATGACACAATGTTTAACATTACTTAGCTAGTATTGGGTGATCATAAGATTGCCATAGTAAACCTAAATTTACCCGTTCTTCTATCATTACTTGTAATTGTAACATAATATGTATATACTTACTTTCAGAAAGGACAGGCACAGGCGATAGAAGCAGAAAATTATCGTTTTCGAGGCGGCACTATGCAAATCTCGTTTTCATTGCGTTAATCGGCCTTCAGTGTCAACAAGTGGAACAGAGAATCGGATGATCTGGGCTCGAAACTAGATTTTATGTTATTATAGGTATTACCATCGAAATAAGATAACTAGAACGATAATTCTCATAAGAATCTGTCGAAAAATATCCACTTAATTACATATGCAAAGGTAAAATCATACATAACACTCGTATACCCAACAAAAATTTATGAACGTTCAAAATCAAATATTTCATAAAAGTTAATGTCTAAATATTAAATTTCTAAATCGAGATACGACGTTCTGCACCGCGCAAAACAATAGACTTATTAAATGTCAACTAGAGATCATGAATCAATTTTTATGAATTGATGAATGAACGAGCTGCATAGACTTTTATATGACTTTTACTTTTATACTTTTGTCCCCTCGCACAGAGATTTGGTGCGGTCATTTTTTTGCTTGAGTTATGTTTTTGTCATCTTATTTCGATGTGTATTACGTATGATATTGCCGTTCTGTACGAAAAGTTGATCTTCTAATTTTTCCATAATTTGGACAAATTTTTGGCGGGAATAAAATCAATATCCGAGAGGCAGTACAAAATGCCTTTAAAGAGTTTGTTGCTTTCCCTCTAGCTGATTTCTTTAAGAAGGACATAGATAAATTTACTCTGCGCTGGAAAAGATGCATCGATAGCATGGGCATGAGCATAAGTAAAGAATATATGAAAAACATATTATGTACATTCGATCTGTTTCTATTTATAACTGAATTTTGATGTAAAGCCAGCATTATCCATGTTTGATTATGCTATTCATATCGCGTTTGAAGGGGTCGAGTATCGATTATTGTCAAACCATTGTGGCAATGCATGACATTGTTGGTATTGTTTCAGGCCCTTAGATAGAGCCACGCTGAAGGCAGTCTTGTTTACAGAAAGAATGGGTCAGCTTGACCGGGTGATTGTGGGCTCCCTTTCTCCGCACTTAGCCAGTAAAATACCGGGCTATTGTACGTGAAGTTTATGCCAGTTTAAATTATGAATTATAATGAACACGGAACCAATTTCTGGTCGTCCACGCTTGGTCAGTCACTCCTGACAAAAAGTACATACATACATACATAGACTCACGCCTGTTTCCCATAGGGATAGACAGACACAACGGATTTCCACTTGCAACGATCCTTGCATACCTCTTTGGCCTCCTTCACTCTCATTAAATTTTTCATACATGCACGTCGGCTTAGGGTACTCCTGACCTGGCCTTTCTCGAGAATATCTCCAACTTGATCTATGAAAGTTCGCCGAGGCCTTCCCCTCCCAACTGTACCATTGACACTCGCCATGTATATTTGTTTCAATCTTCTTTCATCCATCCTCTCTACATGCCCAAACCATCTTAATATTCCTTTCTCAATCTTCATCACTACATCCTCTCTCACACCACACCTCTCTTTTACCTCACTATTTTTTACTCTATCTCTTATAGTTACACCACACATACTTCTCAGAGTTCTCATTTCTACTGCATTTATACGACTTGCATTCTTCTTATAAAAGTACATAATCTAATATTGTAATAGTTTTATATTAAATCATCACATCACATTGCCGAAGCGCGTAAACTTATTCGTAGTTCTGTACCTATATTACAAATCCCATAATTTTATAATGCGTCTATAGCCATATAATTTGCACTATTCGTTCTTGTAAACATTTAAAACTTGCTTTTCTCACAAATATAGCTCCAGATTACGTTCTGTATTATTTTTCAACAAGGTCTCGAGTGTCGGATGCGAAGGTACAACCCTTAAGCCGGTCCAGTTAGAGATGGGACACATTGCATAAAAAATATCGATATTTAATTTGACTGCCTCGGTGGCGCAGTTCTAATGCGTACGCGTTACGATTAAACTAAGGCTGAGGTCTCCGGTTCAATCCCCGGGTCGGGTAAAGTGGTATTGGGTTTTTCTAATTCGGAATGCTCAGTATCAGCCCGGAGTCTGGAATTTGTGCCCGGTATGGCGATAGGCTCGCCCCCTATCACATCGTGGGATCGATATACGCTCGGCGAAATGTGGGTGTACTAGTTACACCTCTGCCTACCGTGGCGTGAGTGCGTACGTATGTTAATTTTAATTTTTCGTAATGCGCCATGAATCCATAGTGCGGCGGATTGCCGTTGATCGCATCACACGCTTCAGTGACGCTTTAGTATTTCTGACTATGTAAATCTTTCGAAGAACTTTCGACATTAGCATTACAAAGCGTCACTACCTACCAAGGTAATATTTAGTAGTAGGATATGGACAAAAACGTCAATGACGCGAGCGGCTAACGTGGCTTAAAATAGTTAGTGTACATTATGTCGACAATCGATATGTCTAAAAGTATGGATATAGTATCCATCCTAGGTGTACGTATGTCAATGTTAGTATAACTTTTTTTATATATATCATAAGCCGGCAAACGAGGAAGTGGATCACCTGTAAGTGATCTCCAAAGAATTATGGGCGTGTTTGCGTCCTTAAAGGAAAGGGATAATTAAGGGATTGGGAAGTGACCCGGGCGAGCCGTAGACATTCATGCTGTAGACAAAAGTGTCTACAGCGTGGCTCTACCACTCAAAACTTCACGGGTTATGGCGATTTTCCTATTATATTTATTAATGTAGTAGTAATTTTATATTATTCAATAGATAGTAGGTAATTAGAAAATTTAATTGGCACCTTTTCGTCTCATACAGACGAATAAAAATTTACTTATAACAACGAAAACCTTAATCTTAAATCAAGAATTCAAAATAGTAATTCCGATTCCGCACAAATGGAAGACCTAACAACAAAATGTCTTCCCGGTAATGAAACGACGCAAATTTGGGGCAATGACGACGGATTCCGCAAGTCGATTCACTTCAATCGCCGGATCTTAAATATTGGGCCACGAAACTTACGAGATAAGGCAAGTTTTAAAAATTGTTATATTTGAAAACGAAAGTAAGAGATATTTATTACCATTTATATATATTCGATCTACTTCAAAATAAGAGGTTCTCAATTAATCTGTATTCTGTAAGGATATTATGCGATATCTCCGCCAAATATAGACTGACTAACTTTTGCTCGCGGTTCCGCCCGCATTAATTCCCCCTTTCCCCTCTTAAAAATTCAATTTCGCAAAATGCTTTCTTAGCGGGTCTATATTACACCAACTATAATTTGACCAAATTTTATGGTCCTAGCTTTATACAGTTTTTGAGATTTTGTGATTAGTCAGTCAGTGAGTAAGTGGTATTTCGCTTTTATATACTACATGGTACTGGAGGGTGCGGTCATATTTAAGGGTCGTTACATACACGTGACAGTAAGTGTTTATGTACCAGTTCTTATAAAAATCTAAGCATTGTGAAATGTCACGATAATTTTAATCATCCGTTTATTATGATCGATAAGATCGATCACATCTCTATAAATTAAGTGAAGTTCGTGAGCGAGAATAACAATGCTGAAGTGAGACAATAGATAATCTAAGAAAAGAGGAATGAGGTCATTAGGTCGAATGATATAAATATTATGTCACTCATGAGTTTCCTATTCGAGTCTTATGATCGAGCTACAAGCATAGACTACAATATTGTCATATGTTACTAATTATAAATTAATATAAAAGTCAAAATAAAGCTGAAATTAAATTATTGGGTGTATTCGGACGAACAAAGTTCTGAGTAATCTAAGTTAAACTCTCAGAACTTAGTTTTTGTGCGGGACATAGTTTGCTTATCATCTGTATTCATAACTATAACCAACTAATAAACTAATAAAGTCAACAGTCACACTGATAGTACTGTGTGTCACTTTATCTAACTTAGCTACTCAAAACTTTGTTCATTCGAATATATCCATTGTCCATAGTAACTTAGTCTTGACATTTAAGTTTCTAAGGACTTTTTTGATACCAATGTAGGTTTATGGGAGTGTCAGTATATTTTTTTAAGGTTTGTAAACGTACCGCTCCGGCGTTTCTGGACTACACTAACCATCGGTATCGATGTTTCTTAGGACATTATAAAATATAATCCGTCTATGTCATTCGCTCTTTTCGAAGCTGCCAGATGAAGTCGTGTCTCATCAAATACCTATTCCCTTTATCTCAAAAGGATCGTTGGAGAGGATGTTGGGAATCAAATGCTCCACTTTCGACGGCCTAATTTCAACTTTTATAGTACCTACGAGGAAAATACCCTTAGAGTTCTTGTTAAATGGCTTGGAGATAATGAAAGAATACGCTTTGATTTTATTCGTAAAATGTAATTATATGATTGGATTTTCGTATATTCATTATATTGCGACGTTGCTGTGACGTGTTCTCTGTTTGGCAATGATCCCTAAACATAAAACAAGGGTTGTGAAGTGAATTGTGAAGGTTTCGCCACATTTCGACATAACTGCTACCTACCGCTAATAATGTTGACTATGGTTAGTTAAAAAAACGGAAATGAAAATAAGAAAAAAGATTGTTTGTCGCAGACGATATACATACATACAAAGCTACAAATCAAATATGAAGAAACTAAAATAACTAATTATTTCGCGGTTGTATGTCATGGCCGCGACAGGTGAAAAGCAAAAATAAAATTAGGTTTTAATCTAACATATTTTTTTTACTACACCCATGTCCCTCTGCTGGGCTCGGGCCTCCTCTATTGAATGAGAGAGGTTAGGCTTTAGTCCCCTTCGAAATTCTTATGGAGAACTTCTCAGATATGCAGGTTTCCTCACGATGTTTCCTTCACCGTTAAAGCAAGCGATAACTAACAATTAACACACACGTAACTTAGAAAAGTCAGAGCTGTATGCTCTTAGGTTTGGTTTCAAACCTATGACTTTCGTCTCGGCAGTCCATACCACTCCCCGCTGAGCTATTACTGCTTTATTATATTTTTAATTGGCGCTATTTATAATCTATTTATTAGGTGAAAAAGGCTATGTAGTGATGGTATTTTTGCAGGTAATGGCTACATTGAAGGCACGGAGCTTGATGGGTTCCTCAAGGAGTTCGTCTCCAGCGCCAACTTTACAGACATCAGTCCAGACGTGAGTATATTACCTTATCGAATTTAAGTTAGCAGCAGTTATTCTAGATGGCGCCATCAACACATTATATACCTTTTTCTATTATCTTGAATGACGAAACGAGCAGGTCGCTCCCCTGATGGTAATCACCACGCCTGCTCAAGAAACAGAAGCAACACTACACAGAACTTTGAATAAAAAGCACTACATGACATTGGACTGCGCTCGTCACCCGAGACATAAGATGTTAAGTCTCATAATGTCCAGTAACTTCACTGGCTTCAATGTCCTTCAAACAGAAACACAACAGTGCTTATACTGTTGCTTGGCGGCAGAAATAGACAAGGCGGTGGTCTGGTCCAATCCAGACGCCCTCTCGCATACGAGGGGCCTACCCCCTAGTAAAACACCTAGATAGAGTCTTTAAATTAAATAATCCTTTACAATGGTCGTATTCGAACGCACAAATTTCTGAGTTACATTTTCAGAAAGTATTAAAGGTGTTTAGATTTCGTCCAGGGCACCTAGCAAATACTTAGTAATTTAGACTATCAGCACTGTAAGCAAGATTGTTTATATGGAAAAGTACTGTGCTCATTCGCTTATACTCGTACCTTTATGCTAAGTGCTAACTTAGCTACACAGAAATTTGTTCGTCCGTACCCGCCCAATGTTTTAAAATTAGAACTATGCAAACGTTAAATCTTACATTTGTTAATTTTATGTTGTGACGGAACCTTTTTTGGCTAAACTCTATGCTCGTCCCCATTAACCAAGAAAGAAAGAAAACCTTTTTTTGATAATCAACGGTAATTTATTATTCGGCTCATTCATCCGCGGGCCGAATGAATCTGACCACATGGAAAATCCTTAAATAAAACTGCCATGTGGAAATTACCACACGCACGGATTTCGGAGATTTATTGTAAACCCATTGCCCTTTATTAATTTAATTCTAATTTCTATACAATCTGGCGTACAATACATTTTTGAATCTGCCCGTTTTAATGTTTCTGCTATGATACAATGACACTGGCTAAATACGAATCAGCCTAGCACATCGAAGGTTCCATACCATCCCCTTTAATTTTCACTTTTGGTATTTTTTTATTGTTTATTAGGCTATCCGGTATATGGACGCACGCTGTAGACACTTGTGTCTACAGCACGAATGGGCCGGCTCGTCCGAGTCGTTACCACTGTCTCAAACAAAACCGGCGTAAAGTAGCAGCTTGCTGCTGCGTTTCGTACGGTGAGTGAGATATCCGGAGGCCCAAACCCCTTCCGAATCCCTTAATTATCCCTTTCCTTTAAGGTTGGCAACGCACCCATGATTCTTTTAGTATTGTGGGCGTACATGGGCGGTGGAGATCACTTACCATCAGGTGACCCACTTGCTCGTTCGCCGGCCAATACCATTAAAAAAAAACATGGGTGGTGCAGATCACTTACCAACATTTGCCAGCCTATGCTATAAAAAAATGTCCACGACGAAGCTATTTCATAATAGAATTCAATTACTTCTCTAGTTTACCTCTAATTGGTAAATTGGTATTAGCTGAGATGCTTCTTACAATTTAAACTGTATTACATTCAATATTATACGTTTCTGAAATTATCCACATATTTAGGGTTGAGAAACAGTATTACCACAATAATGTACGAAGACTACTCGCCCCCTATCACATTGTGGGACGGAGATACGCTCGACGAAATGTGGGTGTATTGGTTACACTTCTGCCTACCCCCTTCGGGGATTAGAGGCGTGAGTGCGTATGTATGTACTATTCTTAATAATTCTATTCTATTTCCACCGTCCCTTATCCCACTCGCAGTGGGGTCAGCGCAACATGCTTTTTAATACACGTTACAGAAAGATTTGGCTCGTAGTTTTTTCAACCGGCAGCCTGCCTGACGTCAAAAGATATTTTTTTTATTAGTTTGAGTGACGAAACGAGCAGGTCGCTCGCCTGATGGTAAGCGACACGTCTGCCGATAAACAAAAACAACATCACACAGAATTAGAATTACAAAGCACTGCATGGTATTGAACTGCGCTCGTCACCCCGAGACATAAGATGTTAAGTCTCATAATGCCCAGTAATTTCACTGGCTTAAATGTCCTTCAAACCGGAACACAATAGTGCTTACACACTGTTGCTTGACAGCAGAAATAGACAAAGCGGTGGTACCAATCCAGACGGCCTCTCGCATTCGAGGGACCTACTACCTAGACTAGAAAATGTGTGGTGTTGTGTCTGTTTATGGGCAGGCGTTGCGCTTACCATCAGGCGGGCGACTTGCTCATTTGGTCATTCAAGCTAATAAAAAAAAACTTTCGGTTCTGGGTGTTAAGGGACCATTCGTTCCTGATACCCGCGATACAGATTGACCTAGTGTGGGTTCAGAATGATCTGTGTAATTGTTGGGTGTATTTATTTATTTATTGTATTCTTTGCAAACACTTTAAATTACATTTATATAATTTCTTTTTAATCCGCCTCAATGCAAAAATTATTGAATCTTACATATCCAGAAGCACAGCCAGGTATATGTATAATAGAGGAGATCCGCTTTTTTATGTTATCATTGCTTTCTGTTTCTTCTGTGTGAACGCTTTTTGGTTGTCCTGTTACATGCGCCTCTTTAAACCTGTTGTTCCAAATCACAAAAATATATTAATCCTAGTCGTAGCCCTAGTCCTAGTATATTATAAATTCAAAAGTTTGTGAATTGAAATATTAGTTAGTCCATCACGCCGCGGCGTAATGGACCGATGGTTTTAGATGAAATTTGGCACACAGGTAGACAATGACCTGAATTAGGAAATAGACTACTTTTTATCCGAAAAGGCCGATCACGCAGGTGGAGGCGCGAGCTAAAGCTAGTCATAAATTAGCGATTTAGAACTAATAAAAAATTATAGCGCCTCTTATCTTACCAACATGTAGTTGTTGCACTATAAGAAGCAAGAAGGTATCGTCAGATCATAAAATGTACGCTTTTATTGTCCAAATAACTAAAATGTTCCATCGAAGACATTTAGTTACGGTTAAAAAAATATTATTGTGATCGGGGCTCTCCCGTCTAGCTCCATTACAAATAAGTTGGTCGATATCATGTACATGTACCGGCAACAGTAGTGAACATAAACCTACCCAGTAGTTCATATTTAATTGGCGGAATGAAGGAATGCGGGACGCCGACACTTCACGCGTTTGGTTTGGCAGTCGTTGGACTCTCAACTACCCACTACTGTGCAGTTGTGCTCACGTTACGTGCCGTTGATTATGCTTCGGAGGAACTTCATCTAGTGTATTTAGACGTTTCACGTTAAAACAACATAAACAAAGACATACAAGGCGCACCGTAGGAAGCAGCTCGCCCGTGGTACCGCAGACGCGTCCGTAGTGGTTCGCGATTCGAGCTCTCATATAAGCTTCATTTAAATGGAGAGAGTTTATCGAACGTCCGAGGCAAACATTTAACAGAAAACTAATTTACAAGGCCGTATGATTGAATTTGAAAATAAGAATCATATGACGCGTCGACGTAAATGACATATTTTCACATAAAATCTTTCCATCTAAATTCTAAACGCTTGTTCAGCCTTTTATTTCGCATTTTGGAATGACAAAATAGCTTCATATCGTGCACCGCCAAGGACGGAATGGATCGTGGGAAGAGGCTCGGTGCGGTGCTTGGATGTCCGTGGACGTCGGCTGTGCGTGATATAATACGTAAAACCACGCACCATGGAAAGTCTCCTTAAGATGAGGCTTAAGCCAGACACAGACTGAACCCACAAACACAACGTCCAGATGTCATAATGCGTTGCATACGTTGCGTACGTGAGTTCAGTCTGTCTCTCGCTTTAATGAAACTAAAATGCTTACCAGTCTATATTTAATAAAAGGTCATCCATATTTTTTGCTACTGTAGATTCCACTTCTTCTGGTCGATCAATTACATGCGCTTCTATGTTCAGAACGTTCCAATACACGCATATTAAAAATATTATGAAGAGTTTCATAATGTACCGTTTTATAAATTTAAAAAAATAAATATGCTCAGACGATAAAATTGACGACTTAGAGGCAGCATAAATAAATTATGTCTGTATTAATTGAATGTGAAATCTAAATTAATATACCTAATGTTTATTGTTTTTTTATCTGCATTGCTTAAAATATGATTGTTACATTTATGTTTTTATTATATTTAATTCATAGCTAGGACTTTAAATCATTAGCTTTATTGACAACCCTAACTAGAAAAATAACGGTAATTAAAAAACTATTACTTGGCAATTAAAGACGATTGATAATGATTGATAGAAGAAATACATTACTATGATTAAAGTGATGCACATTTCATAAACCACACTGTACTAATGTTAGTTGGTAGACTGCACAATATCTTCGAAATGCTTATGAAGAACAGATTTCACACGACGGTTTTCCTTCACTGCTAAAACGAGCGATAGTTAACAATGCATAAAAATATAGCTTTGAATAGTAATAGACATAGAATGAACCCGCTAACTACATCTCGACATTCTGCTTCACATCCAATAATAAACTAAGAGTTGTCTTATTGAGCGCTGACACCATGCTAGAGCATGTACCTCTAATTTTTCTAAGTAAAGGGGAAGCAAACATTGTGAGGAAGCCTGCATAGGTACCTGAGAAATTCTCTATAGGTGTGTGAAGTGTACCAACCCACATTAGGCCAGCGTGGTGGGCTAAGGCCTAACCCCTCTCATTCGTAGATGAGGTCTATGCCCAGCAAACGAATAATAATACAGAGCTGGTATTATTATTATTGAATTAATTTTGATAGAAATGGATCAACAAATTGCTGCCACAAGTCGTAGGAGTAAAAACAAACATAATGACGTAACAAACAACCTTTACCAATATGTTATGCACGTATTTGCTTCCCAGAATTCATTTATAACAGTGCTTTGAATGTCGGTCGAACTATCTCGAGTATTATTATTATATTACGTAATACTTGAATAACGCTGCAATATTTTAGAACTAGGTGGTAGGTCTTTCGTATGCTGTCTGTGTTGGTACCACCGCTTTTTCAATTTCTGCCGCCAAACAACAAGGTGTAAGCACGGTATAACGGTATCGGTACGGTATGTTCTGTTATATTTTGAAGGACATTGAAGCCAGTGAAATGACTAAGCATTACGATATTTAACATGTTATGTCTCAGGGTGACGAGCGCAGTCCAATGCCATGCAGTTGTTTACAATCTAAAGTTCTGTATGATGTTGCTTGTCAGTTGTTATGGGCAGGCGTTGCGCTTAACATCAGGCGAGCGACCTACTCGTCTTGTCATTCGGGCTAATAAAAAAACAGTCCAAATATAATGTCGACCGTGGACAGAAGTTGAGTCCCTCGACTGTCTGCCAATCGAAAGAGTGGTAGGCATCTAGGAAAATCAGGGGCACTTTTTTGCTCTAGTTAGGGACCTTTACTCCCTGTATCTTATTACCCGATTGAGCCGAGGAGATCGTCTAATGTAATAGCCACTTTAATTAAAGAAAAAAAACTATATCATATCTTTTATAATATAATAAGTTTAATCCAATTAACAAATTTTACTCGTCAAAAATTGTTATTCCGTAACACAATTCACAATTCCGTCAATAAAATTAAAATGCTTATCGTCCCCAAATACTCAGGAGATAGTAGTACCCACGTCCAACTGTAGACTGGAACCTTACAGTGACATTGTTCTGTGCAATCCCTCCGGTTATAATCCACGCTGATGCGTACTGGGTCACGCCTACCTCTTGAGCCTGGACAGCTGAGATCCTTGTAGTATGGTTCCCGTAGTAGGAGACGTTTTCTGACTGAATCGTGTTTACGAGTGCCGCACGGTACACGTAAAGTCTAAAAAAAAAATGGAAAATAAAGGAGAAATACGTTTTTTTTCTTTTTATAAGTATGTAATACGGGTTTTGGCGGGAATTTTGGGTAATTCTGACAGTGCGGTTTGTGTTTGTTGTATAAAAGTGGTGTAGATATGTGCAATAAACATTGACTGTGATGAAAAATGTCTGGAATCATCCAAATTAGGTGATTTTGACCAAGTTGTTGGTAAATATTTATTTTTTATTATTTTTACCAATTTTGAACAATCAATCGACCTTGGTTGTTCAATCCGTCGTAAAAATCGTATCGTAATCGTAAGGAATTGACACCAACATTTTGAAATCAGCCACACCGGTGTTTAATCGTTCCTGTGAATACTTAAAATATATTATATACTTGTCATTGGCTATATGCATGGAAATGCGAAGCTATAATTAACAAAAAGGAAAGACAAGATGTTTGTAACACTTTGATATGTGACATAAAAAAGCTACAATATTTATGGATAAATTTTGAATATTTATTTATGCGAATGTTGAATGTGTTGGCAGTTTCAATAAGGCTTGGTAGACAACCTTAGGATAGACAGAAGTGTTAAGTAGCGAAAAACGAATACATTTAGTTTCTCCAGCTGTACCATTGTAGAAAAAATCAACACAGTCTTCATGTTATCGGAACTAATATTTGGACGATCTATAAATATTTAAAAGCATCGCCACCTAATTGCGTCGATCGTATTTTCTTCTAATGATGATGGATTACGAACGTTGTTACAAACTGATTAATAATAATAATAATAATAATACACCCAACAGTCACACACATAGTCCTGATCCCACACTAGGTAGACCTGTGTCGTGGGTATCAGGAACTACGAGGGACTTGCGGTCCCACAACACCCAGACCCGAGACCAATATTTGTGGTTCACACAAACATTTGTCTCGGTGTGGGAATCGAACCCACGGCCTCTCGCTTCGCAGCCGACTACTCGCCCGCTGCGCCACGGAGCTGTGATTTAAAATACCAATTTTTAACGTGTTTTATACATAATAGTGTAGAAAGTTGCTCAAGTTGGGTCTCGTTTTGAGAAAACCACAGGAGTACGTCAGTCCCAAATGCCTGTGCCAGATCGTACCACGAGTACGGTCCAAAAAACGCTGGCTGGACGTATTAGAGGGAGACATGAGGGCCAATGGTCTCACTACAGATGATGCTCAAGATCGGGCGAAGTGGAGGCTTCTTAGTGGGTAGGCAGACCCTGGCACTAGCCGGGATGACGCCAGCTAGACTATGGTGAGAGTGAATGAGTGAATTTTACCCGATCCGGAGATCGAACCCGAAACCTCAGCGTCAGCCTCAGTCGTAACGCGTACGTATAACAACTGCGCCACCGAGACGGTCATATTACTGTACAAGATAAAACAATACCTGTGTAAAAGTCTGTCTCCTGTACTGATGTATCCAACGTTGAGGTTAGCCCTCGTGGAAGGCGCCTTCACAACAGCAGCATTGGCTCCAAGAACCGCCAGCACCAAAAGGATCAGGGTTCTCATCTGTAATTATTTGTAATTATTACATAGTAGTTCGAAACCAGCCTCAACAGCATGAACCTCTGACTTTTGAAGTGAAACCTTCTTTAGCCGCGTTGGGCACTTTTTGGTAGGGGAAAGTCTTATGGGTTCAGCTGCCTCACAATCAGAAAGCGTAATTAGGAGAACGTTATGGCGGGAAAAAATCAATATCCGAGAAGCAGTACATACATACACACATAGACTTACGCCTGTTTCCCATAGGGGTAGGCGGAGACAACGGATTTCCGCTTGCTACGATCCTTGCAGATACAGAATGAAATATTTCCAGTACAAAATGCTTTTAAAGAGTTTGTTCCCTCCCGTACAGCCGATTTCTTCAAGAAGTGCCTCAATAAATTGGCACTGCGCTGGCAAAGATACATTGATAGCATGGATGGTTACTTTGATAAATAGCATTAAAAAGGATAGAATTAATAATATTAGGTAACTTTTTTCGTACAGAACGGCAATGATCTATTATAATTAGAATATTGTGCATGTAACTAAGTACACAAGTACGTGTAGGTAATAATATTGGTTAGCTATATATCCATAAAAATAAACAATGCAATTAAAGCTAGATTAAACTCACCTTATTGCACAAGTTTATTACTTTACAATAAAATAACTACTGAATAATGAAAACGGCGTACATATCTTAAACAATATATAGTGGAACCAGAGTTACGCGATAAGATTATACTATCAATGATTCATAGACTGCATGACACTTGAAACACTTTCTTAGAAGTATATCTTGAAATTATGTTATAATTAAATTGCATAAAACACACCAAACAAACAACCTCCGTGGCGCAGTGGGCGAGTAGCCGGCTGTGAAACGAGAGGCCGCGGCTTCGATTACCATACCGAGACAAAAATGTTTGTGTGATTGATGTTTATTGCTTTTGATCTGCATTGCTTAAAATACGATTAGTATATTTATGTTTTTGCTGGGACCTTATTCTTTATGGGGTCGCGTTACGGTAACTTCATCAAATTAGCATTGAATGGTATTCTATAATCCAATGTCAAAATAAACGCGAAGAGATACGTCACACCGTGTGTTACGTACTTGTTATGAACATTTTATATTAGCTTAGAGAATACCATCCAGGGGCCTTATTCCTTATGACCGTGTGGACTCGTAACGCACACGCGTTACATTAACACGAAGGCGTTGCGTTGACGCTATCAAATTGACATTGAGTGATGTTTTCTAAGTCCATGTCAAATTTTACTAACGCATTAAAGTGTACGTTCTTGTTATGAACATTTGACATCGGCTTAAACACGTAACGCGGTCGCATTACAAGTTTATACTGTGATAGGGAATATGGTCCCTGATTTCACGAAGTTAAAACATGCATGTTACGTGTTTGTGTGGTCATAGAGTAAGGCCCCAGTGCGAAGTTGAGTGTTGACGAAGTTAAAATAATGCGCCCGAGTTTATACGGTCTCAGAGAATAATGCCCCTGATATGAAATCATTCGCTTTATTGACAACCCTAACTAGAAAAATAACGGTAATTAAAATCTATGAAATGGCAATTAAAGACGATTGATAATGATTGATAGAAGAAATGCATTACTATGACGTAGTAACTAGTACTAAGGCCTAACCCCTCTCATCCGTAAATGAGGCCTGTGCCCAGCAAACGTATATAATACAGAGCTATTATTATTGAATTAATTTTGATAGAAATGAATCAACAAATTGCTGCCACAAGTCGTAGGAGTCAAAACAAATTTAATGACGTAACAAACAACCTTTATCAATATGTTATTACGTATTTGCTTCGTGCTATCCAGAATTAATTTGTCCTATTAATGTCGGTCGAACTGTCTCGAGTATTATCATTATTATTATTATATTGCGCTTAACATCAGGCGAGCGACCTGCTCGTCTCGTCATTCGGGCTAATAAAAAAACAGTCCAAATATAATGTCGACCGTCGAGAGCAGTTAGGTCCTTCGACTGTCTGCCTATCGAAAGAGTGGAGGGCATCTAGGCAGATCAGGTCCACTTTTTCGCTCTAGTTAGAGACCTTTACTCCCTGCATCTTGCCTGTATTACCCAATTGAGAGGAGATCGTGTAATGTAATAGCCAATTAAAAAAAAACATATATCTTTTATCATTTAATATGTTTAATCCAATTAACAAATTTTACTCGACAATTTTTTTTTATTCCGTAAAACAATTCACAATTCCGTCAATAAAATTAAAATGCTTATCGTCCCCAAATACTCAGGAGATAGTAGTACCCACGTCCAACTGTAGACTGGAACCTTACAGTGACATTGTTCCGTGCAATCCCTCCGGTTATAATCCACACTGATGCGTACTGGGTCGCGCCTACTTCATGAGCTTGTATAGCAGAGATCCTTGTTCTACGTTTCCCGATGTAGGAGACGTTTTCTGTCTGAATCGAGTTTCCGAGAGCTGCACGGTACACGTAATTTCTAAAAAAAAGAGGTGAAAATAAAGAAGAAATACGTTTTTTTTATATGTATACGGGTTTTGGCGGGAATCTGAGTAATTCTGACAGTGCGGTTGATGTTTTAATCCAATTAATTCCTAAACTAGTTAAAGTTGTGTTTGTTATATAAAAGTGGTGTGGATTTGTGCAGTAAACATTGACTGTGATGAAAAATGTATGTAATCATTCAAATAAGGTGATTTTGACCAAGTTGATGGTAAATATTTATTTTTTTATTATTTTTACCAATTTTGAACAATCAATAAAAAAAATGATAATGGAACACTGTATCTCCTATTATTTCGTAATAACAGTGTGATATTGTTTATTTAATATTCTTATATATTGTAAAGTATCTAGAGAGTCGGTGCCTATGTCGCTGCCGGTGAAATAAATTTGCAACGACTCCAAAGAGACCTATAGAAATTGTTATTTTTTACTTTTCAGTGTTATTTTTTGAAGTAGTTTTTTATGTTTTGTTGTACTTACTTTATTTTTATATTTTTAGTAGTAGGTACAACTATGGCATGTAAATTCCAATACAATGACACAATCGCGATGACTAGCATAGTTATCCGTTAAGGAATTATTTTTTTTACTCCGTAATCCGCCATCAGATCTTAACCAAATTTATATGGGACTATATCGCAGCTAAACTCTATCGAATTATTTTTTCCCCCAACTATACCGGTCCACGATTGGCGGAGAAATCAATGTACATACATAAAAAAGCAAAAAACTCCGAATTGAAAACCTCCTCCTTCTTTGAAGTTGGTTAAAAAGTAGTAGGTACAAAGTAAATATCACGATGACTGTGCGATGACTCAATAGTTATTTACTCTTCTTGCAATTATAACAAACATTTATAACCTAATCGCAGCTTATCAATGTCAACATATCTACTACAATAAATAAGGTGTGATGGTGATAGGACAATTGCCTGTTTATTGATTTGTGATAATGTAAACAATATGTACCATTTAATAATCACAATAATATCAACATTAATCAGTGATACAAAAAAGAAATATTGGTATAATGATGAGTAATTATTGAACCAGATTTCTTTTTCATGGTTCCGTACCCAAAGAGTGCCAACCCTATTACTAAACCTACACCGTCTGTCTGTATATCCTCCATTTTAAAAATAGGTAATTATATCTATTGTTTATTACTGCGAAACTAACAAATAATAAAAACATACGTAATAGCTATAGAATATCTCGCAAAAACTTGCACTACGCGCACAGAAAGCTTTAGATTACGGGTCCCCATCAAGATTATTGCTGTCAAATTGCATAACGCGGCCTCCCCCGCCTTAATATTAATCTACCCTCTGATTTAAAAAGTAGTTTGACACATAAAAAAATAAAATTAATTATGACTAGGTTCCCGTTGCCGGTTCCGGGGGTCAGACGGCGGATCGCCCCATATAATAAATACACCCAACAGTCACACACATAGTCCTGACCACATACTAGGTTTACCTGTATCGTGGGTATCAGGAACTACGAGAGACTTGCGGTCTCAAAACACCCAGACCCGTCAGAAGAAAGATTTATACGTACATCTTCGTTGTGTTCTTGTTCTTGCCTCGGCGAACTTTCATAGATCAAGTTGGAGATATTCTCGAGAAAGGCCAGGTACCCTAAACTGACGTGCATGTATGAAAAATTTAATGAGGGTGAATGAGGCCAAAGAGGCATGCAAGGATCGTAGCAAGTGAAAATCCGTTGTCTCTGCCTACCCCTATGGGAAACAGGCGTGAGTCTATGTATGTATGTATCTTCGTTAGTATTATTTTTTCCAAAGACTTTAATGCATACTAGACGGGCTGTTTAGAACTACAATTACGTCACATAACGCGGGAATTTGACAGCTCACAGATAGGCAGCGCGATAGAGGTTCTGGTTGAGAGTAAGCGAGACAGTGATATTTAGTTATAATCAATTGACCGCAACTTAGTGGTACAATTACTATGTACCGCGCAGCTTGTCTAGTAGTATACATTAAAGTGTTTGATTTCTTCACCATAATGTGTTTGTTATTTTTTGTACCTTATAATAGGGTAGTTGACTAGATTTTTTTTATTATTTAAATCAATAAGTTATGTTACTCAAAATCTATTGTAGAAAGAATTTTATAAATCAGACCAAAAATAAATAAGATAGAAGCCATTCAAATCCTGTAGAAGGGGTAATTGTCAAATGACAGACGATGCAACCTTTGACGTCACTGTGTAAAATGTTCATTATAGTGCACGCGTGCAAGCGAGATAGTGAGATATTCCTACTACGCACCCACTTTTCCTCATACCAACATTTAAAATCATAACTGCGGGCACATTTCTGAACCAATTTTGATTGTGTTTTAATAAAATCGTTTCTTTTGCGTATCATTTTCTGTTGCTTAAAAAATAATGTATAAAATTCAATATAGGAAACTACCCTATTGTGTAAACTCGGGGTAGCACAATACACATATCATTGTATTGTTATACTACTCGTAATAAGTGTTTGTATTGTATTATCAAAATGATAAATAAAAAAATCCAGAGTTGTCTGTTAAGTAATAAATTTAGTTTCTCCAGCTGTAACATTGTAGAAGAAGTCGATATAACCTTCATGTTATCGGAACTAATATTTGGACGATCTATAAATATTTAAAAGCATCGCCAGCTAATTGCGTCGATCGTATTTTCCACCAATAATGGTGGATTACGAACGTTGTTACAAATTGATTGCTATAAAACAAGTTATTTAATGTATACTACTAGACAAGCTGCGCGGTACATAGAAATTGTACCACTAAGTTGTGGTCAATTGACCGTAACTCAATATTACCATCTGGCGCCATCAGGCGATGTCAGAAATCACCTCGGTTCCTATGCCTAGAGGCAACATATATTTGGTGGGGGAGTTAACCTATCCTCTCCTCTTGACGTGCTATTACAGCGTTGCATTGGAGGGGTCTCGGCGTGATTCTGTTGGTGGTCTCGAAATCCTTCCATAGTGCAGATGGCGAGGTTGAGGTTGTTTATATGTTATTTTCATGAGGTCTTTAGCCGGTAAAAATCATACCGCATACCGCGTCTATCTTTTTTTAAGGTGGCCGGGAATCCATGAGGATTTTCCCCATGTAAGAAAAAAAAGTTCTAAGTGAATTCAGCCAACATCTTTTGTACCCCCAACTAGAAACTCGGCGGCCTCATTCGGTGCAAGGGGGACGGTTTCGGGGGATCAGTGCTTATACACTATTGATTGGCGGCAGAAATCGACAAAGTTGTACCAACCCAGACGGCCTCGCATACGAGGGACCTACCACCTAGTGACATCAGGAAGGGAGTCAGATCTTCATCCCAATTCGCTTCTCCAATGCTAATTGGTTGACAGCAGGGTGTAGGTACGTGTGGGTTGGACCTTCACGCTCAAGTAATAATACTACATACATACATACGCACTCACGCTTGCAATCCCCGAAGGGCTAGGCAGAGGTGTAACCAGTACACCCACATTTCGCCGAGCGTATCTCCATCACATGATGTGATAGGGGGCGAGCCTATCGCCATACTGGGCACAAATCCAGACTCCGGGCTGATACTGAGCATTTTGTAATAGAAAAACCCCTATTACCCGATCCGGGGATCGAACCCGAAACCTCAGCGTCAGCCTCAGTCGTAACGCGTAAGTATTACAACTGCGCCACCGAGACGGTCATATTACTGTACAAGATAAGACAATACCTGCGTAAAAGTCTGTCTCCTGTACTAATGTATCCAACGTTGAGGTTAGCCCTCGTGGAAGGCGCCTTCACAACAGCAGCATTGGCTCCAAGAACCGCCAGCACCAAAAGGATCAGGGTTCTCATCTGTAATTATTTGTAATTATTACATAGTAGTTCGAAACCAGCCTCAACAGCATGCACCTCTGACTTTTGAAGCGAAAACTTCTTTAGCCGCGTTGGGCACTTTTTGGTAGGGGAAAATCTTATGTGTTCGCATCACCGACATGCTCATGACGCGCAGCGGCCGTGTGCTGTGCGCGTTAGACACTTTGTTGGATGGGTGAAATCTCGTGCGTTCGCGTCCCCGACATGCTTCTAGCAGTATATCTGTAGTTATACAGCTGATGTATTGTGCAACATTAGTGCTGTGTATATCTTATAAGTGAAATTGAATGGATTTAGTGAAAAGTTCAATGTGTATACAACGTGTTACAGAAAGGTGTGGTCATATTTTAGGGTCATTACATACACCTTACAATTCGCACTTATGTATCGGATCTTTTCAAAACCAAGACACCCAAAAATTTCACGTTAATTTTAATCACATACGCACTCACGCCTGTAATCCCCGAAGGGGTAGGCAGAGGTGTAATCAGTACACCCACATTTCGCCGAGCGCATCTCCGTCCCATAATGTGATAGGGGGCGAGCCTATCGCCATACCGGGCACAAATTCCAGACTCCGGGCTGATACTGGGGTATTTCGTAATAGAAAACCCCAACTCCACTACCCAACCCGGGGATCGAACCCGAGACCTCAGCGTTGGCCTCAATCGTAACGCGTACACATTACAACTGTGCCACCGAGGCACTAATCACTTGTTTATTAAGATCGATAAGATGCATGACGTCACTATTAATTATTATGAACGACACTCACTTTTTAAAAAACTTGAATATGATGTACGTAATTCTACGGACATAGACGTACGTAACTTGTAATTTAAACAGAAATTAACACTTGAAAGAGACTGTGTGCTGAAGACGATATAGGTACCATCCTCTAGGAGCATGATAAAGACTTCATTTTGGAGTCTTCCATCTATGAATTTGGCTTAATACCGTCGACGATCCTCTTATATGCTGTTATTAGTTACACCAACACAAAGTACCAATACATAATACTTGTTTTTAGTCAAATACAACATATGAACTCGCAATCAATCATACTTCATAAAATCAGAAATTGCCGAACTGACTGCGTCAAATAAATATTGTCATTTTTGACAACTGTTTAATGTTTTTAATTATTTTTTTATTTAATTATAAAATAATTAAATAAAAGGAGTTTATAGTATCATTGTTTATCATTTAGTGTCGTCCAAAGTTGATATCGACGTGTTACTCATTCGATATAAAAGAAAATTCTATAATTATTATCCTAGCAATGCAATCGGAATTGGTACTATGAGAGATAAAATACTTATACCCTACACTATACATTGCTTAAATTTGCCCGCCCCTTTCTATAACACGTTGTATACAGTGCATTGTTGAAATAGTATTTTTGTTTGATTATTATATGAATCGTTTAATTCATTCATTGTGCAGTAGAATATTGTGAGTGCTAAAAAACATATAAACATACATATAATTCTTGCTCGGAGTGTCAATAGATGTGAAAACCAGATTGATGTTGATAATTTTAATTAAAACCATATGAAATTTCAAATTTTAAAACTAAAAGTTCTAAGTTTCACTTCTATGGGCAGTCTCTACAACTGCCATTTTTTTATGTGTGTATTAATTGGTAATTATCGCTTGGTTCAATGGTACACAATTGCCTCACATCGTGAGGAAAGCTGCATATCTGAAAAGTTCTACATAAGAATTTCGAAGATATGTGAATTCTGTCAAATCGTGTTAGGCCAGCGTGGTGGACTAAGGCCTAACCCCTCTCATTCAGTTGAGGAGGTCCGTGCCCAGGCTTGGGACTTATATAAATGGCTATTATTAAAGTAGACTTAGTAGACGTGGCGACCTAGGAGGTACCACAAGAGATACAAATACCCTTGGGGTTCAGTACCATGCCGTGAAGGCGAGGTTCCGCCTCAAATCGCGCTCTGCCTTTGCGGCTTATCTCTTTTGGGACTTAAAAGCTCCCTCATAATCAGAAAGCGTAATTCGGAGAATTTTGTGGCGGGAAAAAATCAATACCTGAGAAGCAGTACATACATAGACTCACGCCTGTTTCCCATAGGGGTAGGCGGAGACAACGGATTTCCACTTGCTACGATCCTTGCGTACCTCGTTGGCCAAATAAGAAAAAGAAGCAGTAAAAAATACTTTTAAAGAGTTTGTTCCCTCCCGTACAGCAAGAAGTGCCTCAATAAATTGCCACTGCGCTGGCAAAGATACATTGATAGCATGGGTGGTTACTTTGACAAATACAAGTATTAGGTAACTTTTTTGTACAGAACGGCAATGACCTTGCATGTAACTAAGTACACAAGTACGTGTAGGTAATAATATTGGTTAGCTATATATCCATAAAAATAAACAATGCAATTAAAGCTAGATTAAACTCACCTTACTCCACAAGTTTATTACTGTACAATAAAATAACTACTGGTTAATGAAAACTGCGTACATATCTTAAACAATATATAGTGTACCGAGAGTTACGCGATAAGATTAAAGTATCAATGATTCACAGACTGGATGACACTTGAAACACTTTCTTACAAATATATCTTGAAATTATCTGCTATAATTACATTGCATATAATACAGCAAACAATTGTGTGATCCACAAATATTTGTTTCGGGTCTGAGTATTTTCTTGCCAGCGGAGTTGACGTCAAGTCAAATCTTTCTGTAAAATGTATTAGAAGCATGTTGCGCCGTCCCCACTGCGAGTGGGATAAGGGCAGGTAGAATAATAATGTAAAATTCCATAACAACTTAGCGATAATGAATCATTTCGCCTGGAAGAAATTCTACGTTCGTGTGTATTTTTTTGCTATTGACGTCAAGTGTGGACCGATTTTGTTTTTGTTTTCTATAGGCCTTACCTCGAAGAAGGTCTCACATACATTTGATTTAGATCTGATCATGGAGTACGAGGGAAAATTAAAAACGCCTTAACTTCAAAACCCTGCCAAACTGCCTCAGTGGCGCAGTTGTAATACGTACGCGTTACGAGTGGTGTGCTGACGTCTCGGTTTCAATCCCGGGTCGGGTAAAAGTGATATTGGGTTTTTCCATCACAAAGTGCTCAAGTATCAGCCCGGAGTCTGGAATTGTGCTCGGTATGGATATGGTCGCCGCCATATCACATAATGAGACGGAAATAAGGTCGACGAAATGTGGATGTACTAGTTACACCTCTGCCTACACCTTCGGGGATTACAGGCGTGAGTAACTTACATCTTGGAGTGACGAATGCAGTCCAGTGACATGTAGTGCTTTGTAACCTAACATTTTTTGGCGTGTTTGTTCTGTTTATGAGCAGTCGATGCGCTTACCATCGGGCGAGCGTCCTGCTCGTTTTATCATTCAAGCTCCTTCTTTCTAGATAAAATTGAAGAGTTAGATGGTGCTGCAGAAGTCTTGATTGCAGTTCAGGTCAAGGTTACCTAAATAAATACGAATATTCTCGAATCAATTAAATATACACCCAACAGTCACACACATAGTTCTGACCCCACACTAGGTAAACCTGTATCATGGGTATCAGAAACTACGAGGGGCTGGCGGTTCCACAACAACCGCAAGTCCCTCGTAGTTTTTGATACCCACGATACAGTTTTACCTTAGGGTGAAATATACAATTTGTACCCGACATTCATTCAACGCATGTGCGTGTGTGTGTGTGTGTGTGTGTGTGCGCGTGTGTGGGTGTGTGTGGGTGTGTGTGTGTGTGTGTGTGTGTGTGTGTGCGCGCGTGTGCGCGTGTGCGAGTATGTGTGTGCGTGCGTGTGCGTGTGTGCGCGTGCGTGTGTGTGTACGTGTGTGTGTACATAAATAATTAAATTAAATGCATCACTTCATCCACCTTCACACTACGAGTTGGAATAAAGGATAAATCAGACATGGCTAGTCTACAAATTAAACTCAATAATAGTAATGCGTTTAAACGACACTATATTCTGAACATAATATACCAATTTCCTACATTAACTTAATACTCCGTGTTTAATAAGTGTAGTTTTCAACGCCCTCTTAAAAGAGAGTTTGCTAAAAAGTAAAATATCAATATCACTACATAAAGAATTATAAGTCTTGACTATTCTAGTAAATACAGCGTTTTGACCATAGTTTGTGGAATGAATTGGAACATTAAAAAGAGGTGCATGCCTAGTACGGCGTTTTGGAACATTAAAATTAATATGCTCAAGTATTTCGGGACAGTCCAACCGACCAGATATTATGTCATGAAGAAATCCCATGTCCAGCATTACTCTACGGTCTTCCAAGGTGAGCAGATTGTACGTAAGGCACTTCTCGTAGTAAACCGTCGTAGATGAATTACGAGTTTTAAAGTTTAAATACCTAAGAAATTTCTTTTGCACCTGCTCAATACGTATCTTATACTTGTAATAGTTAGGAGACCATATAGGACTCGCATATTCTAGGATACTGCGTACATAAGCGTAATAAATTACCTTAAGACTAAGTGGGTTTCTAAACGGTTGACATGTCCGCATCACGAAGCCGAGATTACGAGAAGCTTTATCAGAAATTATGTCAATGTGATTGGAAAAAAGCATTTTACTATCCAGATAAACGCCCAAATCGCGCACAAGATTTACTCTTTTAATACAGATGTTATTAAAGTGGTAATTATAATTAATCGGTCTGTTTTTTCTAGTAAAACTGATACATTGACATTTATCTATGCTAATTGAGATTCTGTTATGCTCATAGTAAGAATAAAGATTAGTGAGATTTTGTTGAAGTAGTCCGCAGTCAGCATCATTCCGTACACACATGAAAATCTTTTTGTCATCAGCATATAAGAGGTGTTTACATTTATCGAAACAATCATTGATATCATAAATGTACGCGTTGTAAAACAGAGGGCCTAAATGGGATCCTTGTGGGACACCGGATGGTATAGATATAAAGTTAGATCTATAACCCCCCACTACGACAGCCTGTGAGCGATTTGTGAGATACGAACGCACCCACCTCAACAAGTCACCATGTATTCCAAGAGCTTGGAGCTTAATTATCAATATATCGTGGTCCACACGATCAAAGGCCTTTTCAAAATCCGTGTACACCACGTCAACCTGTCCACCGTTTTCCATCTGTGTAATGACAGATTCAGTGAATAATGCGAGATTGGAGGTAGTGGACCGGCCCCTCATAAAACCATGTTGTGCATTTGGGATTCCATTGGATATTAAAGAATAGATGTTGTTATAGATCAGTTTTTCGAATAATTTACTAATACAATTCAGAATGGAAATTGGTCGATAATTTTCTATAGCACATTTTGATCCCTTTTTATGAACTGGAATTATTTGGGCCAGTTTCCAGGTCGTTGGAAATACGCAGTCGGATAAAGACCTACGGAATAAAATACTTATTGGCAGCGCCAGACTGTCAGCACAGGATGAGAAGAATATTGGTGGAATACCGTCTGAGCCAGAACCTTTACTCTTATCTAGGGAACGTAGTAACTTATGCACCATATTTTCGGTAACCGTAATTTGTGACATACATTCGTTACTATTGCAATAGGCGGAATGTGTACGAACAATATTATTATGTAGCGGTTTAATAAAAACACTTTCAAAAAACTTATTGAATGCATTGCTAATGCTTGGCCCGTCGGAAAATTCCTCGTCATTTAGAGTGAATTTATTTGGGTAATTAGTCCTTCCCTTTTTGGATTTAACATACGTCCAGAAATATTTAGGGAAGTATCGTATCTTTTGTTCCGCAACCTGAGTGAAACGAGCAAAACATTCGGCTTGAATATATTTTTCTCTTTTTCTGAGCAAGGAAAATTCATCACCATCACGAGGGTTACCATATTTTTTCCACTTTGTGTGCATTTTGTTTTTCTCGCGAATAATTTTGATTAGAGGAAGGCTATACCAGACGGGAAAAAAAACATTTGTTACAGGTCTATAAATAGGGATGTACAGTGCAATACATTCATTTATTTTTTGATAAAATACCTCGACTGCCTCGTCCATAGTTTCGGCAGTCGAGAGTTCAACCCAAGTCAAAGCTTTTAGATACTCGTTAATTTTACTGTAATCACATTTACGGAAATTAAAACGCGGTTCAATACGTTCCTTAATAGGGACAATATGTAAATCCATTAAGGTTATTGTAAACGAGGTGTGAGAAGGATCTTCAGTGACCAAAGGACTAGTTGTAGCCTTTAATTCAAGAGCTATATTACAAAAACAGAGATCGAGAGTGTTCCCACAAGAATTTATAAAATAATTATTTTGCCTCAGACCAGCATAAGATAAATCAGTCAGAAAAGAAATCGCTGTGTTGTAAAGTATTTGTGATTGAGCAGGCAGTATGTTATAATTACCGTTACTCCATTTAATAAAAGGTAGGTTAAAATCCCCTATAAGTAAATAATTATTACACGGTTTAGAATCCATAATACGCAACAAGTTTCGCTTTACGCGATCTAAACGCTCAGGTAAGTGCGCATAATCAGGTGGTATATACGCTATAGCTATGTGTAAGTCAACAGATGTTCCGAGTGCCCGCGCAGTTATAGTTATACACAGAGATTCCGTATTAGCGTAAGGCCAGTCAATCCTAACTTGAGCACCGAATTCACGCCGAGCGCAAATCATAACTCCGCCACCGCACTTTTTATTAGTTAATTGCAAGTTACGATCGCAGCGGAAAATATCATATCTAGTATCACATAATTCACTATTAAGTATGTCGTCTTGCAGCCAAGTTTCAGTTAAAAGTATAAAGTCATAATCGTGCAACAAAATACTATTAAATAAATCCAGACATTTTGTGCGTAGGCCGCGAACATTTTGATAGTAAATACTTAGATTATTATTATTTTTTATTTTCGATGCAGCCATTACTACGGCGAAATAAAATAAGTAATTGTGTATGTTCCAAAAGGCTTACTTGGTACAAGTATACGTCACACATACTCGGATCGTTTACGGCAAACCGTACATACACGATTAAACAACAGGTGTCATTAACGCTAGATTTGTTACTTATATAAGGCGATCTACTTATATAGTGTCCAAATGTGTATGTTTCGTTTTTGTGTAAGTTAGGTGTAGTGATGAAAGTGGTGAGAGATACAATAAGAAAGGGTTCCACACTATTATAGATTTGATAAATTAAATCGCACAAAAATAGTCATTTTACAATTTTCTGAAGATCATTACTGTCTTGAATCACAAAAGATGGTGATGTATTATCCTTCCTCACGAAGATTTTGCAGTTACGTATCCAGACAAATGCAAAACCAGCCTTAGATGCAGCGGTCTTTACATCTTTATGTAACATTTTGTAATGACTCGTAAGGTGTTCATTTATATAAACGTTGGCCGTGATGTCATTTATCCCAATATCACACGTTGTGATTCCTTTCCTCTTACGTATTGCGGAGATGAGGCTGTCCTTCAAAAGTTGTGACCTGAGTTTAGAGTTTCTGTTTAAGTAAGTAAGACGCTCACCATCAGACGAGTGATCTGTAGGTCTAGTATGAGTTAGCAATACGTTCACAGTTTTCGAATTCGTATAAAATTACTATTGTCGAAGTGTCAAACTAGTAATTCATACTGTAAAAAAGGAAAAAGTGCCCGAATACTAATTTCGTATTCGACTCATATACTCGTAAAATTATTATCAATTTTAATTCATCATAGTTCCTACTACTGGCTTCTGCTACGCCATATAGGTTTTTTTTTATGACATAGGTCGGATACGATTACTTGATGGTAAGTGATCTCCACCGCCCATGTACGCTCACAATACCAAAAGAATCATGGCCGCGTTGCCGAAAGGAAAGGGATAATTAAGGGATTGGGAAGGGGTGGAGGATTTGGGCCTCCGGATATCTCACTCACCGTGCAGCAGCAAGCTACTATTTTACGTCGGTTTTCTGTGAAACAGTGGTAACGACCCGGACGAGTCCAGCGATTTTACCGAGACAAAGTCATGGTTAGCCTGCTGATCGACTCGACATTTTATTTTAAAAAAACCATACCTTATAACATAACTTTTTCTTTTCCATGATATCTCTACCTTCCAAATACCGTCGACGCCAAGGTTAATTCCTATTGTTAAGCCCGGTTTATGATTGTTAGGTAACCCACATTTACGAGTCTCAATGGATTAAGGCAATAAGCCAAACTTTGCCAGCTCGTGCGACCGAGGTTTGGCTGGCAGCCCGCCAGGAACTCGTGTCACGTAACGCAATCACATATTATGAAAACTTTATGAAATCACAGTGCATATGTTGGGTTTTAAAAATTTTATAACATGAGCAATGACGTTTACTAGTAGATCGGTACATAGAAATTACGCTACTAACTCACGGTCAATAGGGAATTTGATTATGTCTAATTTTATACATCACTTTATGTGAAATCAACAATAATAGAGCAGTGATAGCTCAGCGGGGAGTGGTCTGGACTGTCGAGACGAAAGTCGCAGGTTCGAAACCAGCCCCAAGCGCATACACCTCTGACTTTTCTAAGTGATGTGTGTATTAATTGTTAATTATCACTTGCTTTAACGGTTAAGAAAACATCGTGAGGAAACCTGCATATCTGAGAAGTTCTTCATGAGAATTTCGAAGGTATGTGAAGTCTGCCAACCCGCATTAGGCCAGCGTGGTGGACTAAGGCCTAACCCCTCTCATTCAGAAGAGGAGGCCCCTGCCCAGCAGTGGGACGTATATATTTAAGGGTTAGTATTATTATTATTTTTTATTTACAACAATAATACGAAAAAGAAACTGTTTAGCGAAAACAGAATTAAAATTAGGTGAACAAATGAGGCCGCAGTTCATGTTTTAAATATTGGTACAAGCAAAGGTGGGTGCGTAGTGAGAAACACTTATTGTCTCCGTCGCACCCGTGCACCGTAATGGCGAGACCTGCCTTGTGACGTAACTTGCCATGTCGTGCATCCTCTTTTCATTATTCAACAACTAACCCCTCCATCAGATTTGAATGGTTTCTAACTTGTTTACTTTTCAATTGATTTATATAATTATTTCGATAATAGATTTTGGGAACGTAACTTATTAATTAAAAATAATCGAGTCTTATAACTCAGTATTACCAACTCGCTTACTCTTAACTAAAACCCCTCTCCCGCTCCCTGTTTGTCAGCTGTCAAACTCCCGCTTAGTGTGGCGCAATTTTACTTTTAAACAATTGGAAATCCTTGGTCGCAACTCTGGGGTACAAGCGGGACCTTATAAAATGGATATTATGTTAGGAAAAAACGCTATTTTGACAAACTTAATGGAGGTCTAAAGGACAATCAAATTCGAGCTGATTTAAGCGTAAGAAATAAAACATACCTACGTCCTATAGCCTTTTGCTGGTGTTGAAAATGGTGGAAGTGAAAATTTTGATAATATTATTTGTCATACAAACCTTCTAAAATCAATCTCCCAATATTTTGAATTTCTATCCTTACCGGACTTTGCCTTTTATCATGGCCGTCTTAGACCATCCGGGAGCCCTGGGCATATAGTTTGAAGCCCTTCAAGAAAGTAAAACAAAATCGTTAAGTAAATTGGATCTGTAATTTGAATTTAAAAAATGTGTCTGGCCAATACCCGGAGTGCTTATAGGGTAAAAACGAAACTGCCTTCTATAGTTTTACATATACAACGTGTTATAGAATGGAGTGGTCATATTATAGGGTCGTTACACACACCTGACAGTGAGTACCGGACCTTATCAAAATCTAGACTTCCTAAAATTGCCCAGTAATTTGAATCATAATCAATCATTAATCATTTATTACGATCAATAAAATCGATCACATTCCTATAAATTAAGTGAAGTGCGTAAAGCAATATTATCGATGCTGGAGTGAGACAAAAGTTCGGCTGTTTATAATTTAGTGTTGTCCAAAGTTGAATAATGATGTTAATCATTAGATAAAAAAAGAAAGTGCTTTATGTTCTAGCAATGCAATCTGATTTGGTACTAAGATGGGTAAATTAATGCGTAAATTATATGTTGCTACGGCGGCGACTCGCTGTAATAGTAAAAAAGTGCCGTACCGAATAACTACCACTTTTAATTTAATGATAGAATTTTCTTAGTTGAGATACGTTAGAATAACGATTCTGATAACATGGTTAAAAAGAACAACAGGGTTTTTGTTACATATTGTATAGGCTAATTTCATATGTACTGTATACATAATTTATCTAATCAGAGTCATAATTTAGATATGAAATGAACTAGATTAATCAATTCATTAAAACTATATTTAAAAATAGATATTAAACGATTACGATAAATATCATTATTGTCCTTAATTCTTATATCTTCGATGATTCATATTTCACAGATTATAACTCTACTAAGCAACAGATTATGTTGTAATTATGTTTATTATACCTACATACTAATTCGCTTGCCGACTAGAAATTCCAGTCTCTCAAAGTGGGATCCCACACGTTAGCGCTTGCAACTTACGCGATTGCGCTTGGGTTTAAACGTTTGTGCTGGTTATTAACTCGTCGACAAGTAATACAAATAACAGTCAAATATGCTACTATTTCACAACACTATTAATCAAATATCCATACCATAATCCATTCAATACTTCTACCACAAGTTTCCATACATATATCATCTATCTATCACTAAGCGGTAGGCCGCTCGTACGCGAGAGGCCGTCTGAGTTGGTACCACCGCTTTGTTTATGTCTGCCGCCAAGCAGCAGTGCGTAAGCACTATTGTGTTCTGGTTTGAAGGACTTTGAAGCCAGTGCAATTACTGGGCATTATGAGACTTGACAACTTATGTCTACGACTGTATCACAGAAAACCGATGAGAATTCCCGCTTTCTGTTGCATTCCCGTCACTTTACTCAAAACGCACCCATGATTGTTCTGGCATTGTCGATGTGTGTGGGAGGTGGATATCACCTGCCATTATTTATTTATTTAACTAGGGGCGTTGCCCATGTTTTTCAACAAAACATAAAATAAAAAAAAACTTAAAGTCCGACGAATATGAGACATATCTTACTTTTTTCCTCACATTATTCTGCATCGATTGGTATCGGTCTCGACCCCATACCCCCAGCGGTTTCGGAGGAGATAGCGTGACAAGCTTTTGGCCACGGCGGCGGCGGCGCCAGTTACTTCTTTTTAGAATAGAGAGAAACTTTATATACATCACTGTTGTGTTCCGGTGTGAAGGACATTGAAGCCAGTGTAATTACTGGGCATTATGAGACTTAACACCATATGTCTCGGGGTGACGAGCGCAGTCCAGTGTCATACAGTGCTTTATTTAAAGTTCTGTGTGGCATTGCTTCTGTTTATGAGCAGGCGTGGCGCTTACCATCAGGCGAGCGACCTGCTCGTCTTGTCATACAATGTAATAAAAAAAATACATAACATGTATAAAGGCGGACTTAATGCCATTAGGCATTATCTACCAGCCTACCTTTGAGTGATGCAGAGACGAGATGATGTGGGCGTATAAGAAAAGTGATAGAAAGAAGTAGACAAGACACTAAAACTACATAAATTGACTTAATACAATACTATACATATACACTTACATACATACATACATACATACATACATACATACATACATACATACATATAAAAATAAGATATTAACTAACTACATAAGTATATATATAGTATAAGTATGTATATACAACGTGTTACAGAAAGCTGTGGTCATATTTTAGGGTCATAACACACTCCTTATAGTAAGTACCTATGTACCGGATCATTTTAAACCAAGACAAATTTCACGTTAATTTTAATCACTCGTTTATTAAGATCGATAAGATTGATGACATCACTATTAATTATTATGAATGACACTCACTTTTATAAACTTACGTAATCCTGCGGACATACGTACGTAACTTGTAATTTAAACACAAAATAACACCTTCAAGAGACTGTTTGCTGAAGACGATATAGGTAGGTACCATCCTCTGAAGTATTTTAAAGATTTCATTGTCGGGTCTTCCATCTATGAATTTGGCTTAATACAGTCGACGAGCCTCTTTTAAGCCATTATCAGTTGCACCAACACAAAATACCAATACCAAAATACTTGTTTTAGTCAAATACAACATATTTCTTGAACTCGTAATCATACTTCATAACATCGGAAATTGTCGAACTGACTGCGTCAAACAAATATTGACATTTGACAACTGTTTAATGTTTTCTAATTATAAAATAATTAAATGAAAGGAGGTCTATAGTATCATTGTTTATGATTTAGTGTTGTCCAAAGTTAAATGTCGATATCGACATGTTACTCATTCGATAAAAAAGGAAATTCTATAATTATTGTAGTAGCAATGTAATCGGATTAGGTACTATGGGAGATAAAATACTTATACGCTATACTATACATTGCTTAAATTTGCCCGCCTCTTTTTATAACACGTTGTATAATAAATAAATATAAAATATAAATAAATAAATATAAGTTTATTATATAATACTAGCTGTTGCCCGCGGCTCCGCCCGCGTGAATGCCTATTTTCAGGATTAAAGTAGCCTAGTGGGCGCCCCCGGTGAGAAACGCCCTTGACAAAAATACTAATGTCGCTATTAAAAAATAGAGGTTCATCGTAGAGGGTTGAAAATTTAGGGTTGTATGTATTTTTTAATGCTGTATCATAAAAAAATAAAAACAAAATTGTCTAAAAATAAAATAAAAAGTTTAGGGGCGGACCACCCTTAACATTTAGGGGGATGAAAAATAGATAGTAGCCGATTCTCAGACCTACTAAATATGCATATAAAATTTCATAAAAATCGGTCGAGGCGTTTCGGAGGAGTATGGGAACGAACATTATGACACGAGAATTTTATATATTAGAAGATGTATCTGCTAAAGATGAGATTCCGCTACTCCATCAGACAAGAGCATCCGTACTTTCAATTTAAAAATGATCCGGTTACTGGACGTCCTGATTTCCAGTGGGAGCGCATTCCAAATAAGTATAGATTGGACAGTGAAGGTGGAGTGAATGAAGTCAGAATTAGTTGGGCAATTCTCTGAACTGCGAATTAAGCAGGTTTTTCGTTAGAGAACATATGTTTATTAGTCATTTTTAATTATATTTATATAAAATGGTGCTCTTATATTAGTTTTCTATTATGGCCTATGTATAATTTTGCGCTAAGTGTCATATTATTTTTGTAAAAAAATTATAAACATGCAAAATCTAATTAATATGGCGCGTCCCAATGCCAAAACTTAGCAATTTTAACTATTTTTAAATTACATATACAATCATTTTTTTTAGTCAATCACTGTGTAACAGTACTTCAATAATATACCTGTAATTTTCCACTTAAAATAGTTTATTACATAACAAACAATCGTTTTTACATAAGTTTAAAAAATGTCCCAACGCATAAGCATCATTTCTATGGCTCATGCTTTCGCTAAGTACCTACATTAATCCTCGATACGTAATGGCTGACTCGATTCATCATGTATTAGCTGTAAGTTTCCGCCGTGCTACTGTGAAGTAAGGACGTCTGTAAGTCACTTAGCTAGCGAAATTATCACGATAATATCATCGATTCTGGATTTTGTACAGTCTGTGGTCTGATTTTTATGGTCGTATTTTAATGAACTAACATGTATTAGATATTACTGAAATCAAAACACCAAATAAGAAACAAGTCCTAAAATGCTGTACTATATTTATTGCTCCTGACATTTGTTGTAATTCTAAAATAAATGAATTTTAACAAGTAAATCTCATTTCTCTGGGACTAATTTTTCTGGTTTTCTCTGGCTAATTTACGCCAGATAAATAAGGCAGGAGCCAGATAAATTTGATATTAACCAACATTAAGAGATTACGAACACTTGACGCAGGGTGCGAGTAGCTGATTGTGAAATGAGAGGCCGTGGGTTCGATTCCTCCACCCAGATAAATGTTAGTTTGATCCACAAACATGTGTTACGGGTCTGGGTGTTGTGAAACTGAAAGGTAGGTCCTGACATAAGACTGACTGTCATGGTCATGACCTACGACATAAGACTCGATATCTTAGTATATATACAATCAGGGTTATGTATTTGACTGTTTGGTGTATCACTGACTTCCCCAAGAGCACTGTATCGTGCATGTGGACTTTAGTGAAAATTATGCCGTGAAATATTTAGAAGAGATACACTCATACCATTTCGGGGGTAGCCGCAAACAAGTTACCTTACACACTGCAGTAATTTATTATAGAGAGGCTAATGAGGATGAACTTAAACATCAATCATTTTGTACCGTTAGCAATTGTACAAGACACGATATTCAGCAGTCTGGTCCCATATTGTCCCCATTCTAGAATATATAGCAGAAACAATCTGTTCAAATCTTCAGTGTATATTTTGTATTTGGTTCTCCGTCAAGTCAATACCAGAATAAAGGGATTTTTCATGTAATTTCATCACTATATCAGTACATTAAATCTTTGCGCACAGTTACATGGAACTATAGCGAATCAGGTTACAGCAAGGGGGCGCCTGACGGAGTTGGAGCTACGATAAAACAAGCTGCTGACCATGCAGTGGCTCGTGGGATGGATATCACTGGCATTGACGATTTTATGAATGCTGTTTTTCAGACCGTCCGTAGCGTAGCTATAAGGATAGTAACAGAATACGACGTATATGAAAAAGATTTATTATTACCACAAAAGATCAGTGGCTTCCCTGGTCGCATGAAAATGCATCAAATCGTGTGGACATTTGACTCAGATGTAATTGCTGCTTAAAGGTTAAGCTGTTGCGAAGATTCATGTCCTGAAGAAGCTATTTTATGTCCACATGCAAAACATCTAGATTTTTATACACTGCCTTCTAATAATACGTATGATGTTGTACCATTAGGAGAATCTACAAAAGAGATAAGCTTATGACGAAAACATAACTGGACTAATATTCTGAAAGCAGAAAGGATGTGTGTCCCAAAAGGGCATAGAATCGAGAAAAAATCCAGTTAAAATACTTTGATACATAATTCATTAAAAATAGAAGAAGGCAAACAGAAAAAAATCTGGGAAGGAGAATGTAGGTACAGATATATGAACGGGACTTGGCAAGTCAAGTAATGATGACATGTTGGAGAATTTAATAAATATACCATTTTGGGGAGATGAATCTGATGTTGAGGATCTAAGTGTTTTTTAATTGGATTATTAAAGTTATAACTGGACTATAAGGATAACTGATATGTTAAGTTTTGACATATTTTTACCAAATTACTATCTAGGTACCTCGAGTTGATTGTTCCTATTAAACTGTGATCATAATTATTAGGTAAATATAAAGATTAGTTAAAAATGTTACATTTAAATATATTATTTTTGTCCTGATGCCTTATTGTTAGAAATAAATAAATAAGACCATTTAATTTCAAATTACAATTAATTAACGAGCGTAATATTTTATTGGATAGAGTTTACGTTTGTGAAACCTTACTACATGCAGATTTTCAAATAATGTTAAATAAAAACAAAGACTGTTATATTAATGAAAATGTGATTAATTAATTAAAACTAAGAATACGCATAAAAAATCGCCCTATAATTATTTTTTATTAAATTTACTCATTTATATGTGCTCTATTTCTCATTTATCTGGTGCCATCTCATTTAGCTGGTAATCAAAATTTTCAATACGGTATATCTTTTCAACCAATGACTCAATTTATGGGCCTTCACTATCAATATGTTTTTATGTGATATAACTTTGATATGAATAAGATAAATAGTGCAAACTTTAAAAAAAAATATAAGCCATATAAATTATACAAAAACCTCACTTTTTAGAGAAATGCCCAGTTGACCGTTAGGTGAATTAGTTGTTCATTTATACTAGAGATTACTTTATAATATAACGTTTAACAAAACTTAGAAACCGGCTTAAATTTTTATTTAGCGGTGGTTACAGCAGTAGCAGGTAAATTCCAATACAATAACACAATCCCGACGTGTGTACTGTTGTCCGTTGAAGAGTTGTCTCCGTACTCCGTCATTAGATCTTAACCAAATTTATATGGGACCACATCGCAGCTTAACTCTATCGAGTGAAATTTTTTCCAACATAATCGGTCCACAATTCGCGGAGAAATCGATATACATACTTAAAAAAGGCAAAAATATAGATTAAAAAAAAGTGCCGTTAATCTCCTCCTTTTTTGAAGTCGGTTAAAAATGCCCGTTGGTATGACTTCGATCCCCTCGCGCGAACGGTGACATGAACGATTCGAAAAGATTCACAAATAAAATTGGATTTACTCTATTTTATCAGCAATTTTCGTGGAAAATGGCGGTGTTTACGTTTCCATGCTTCCCGCGGCCTTCCTAACTTATTTACTCTATTATTCTAATGTCTTTAGCGAACCGAAACACGTACTTATGTTCGTTTTCTGCATATATGAAAGCAAAATGTGTTATAAAATGTCCCGAGATAGTTTAAAAAGATATTTTTTTTGCGAACTGCCACTAGAACTTTTTGAGTGGTAGAGCCACGCTGTAGACACTTTTGGCGACAGCATGAATGGGCCGGCTCGTCCGGGTCGTTACCGCTGTCTTACAGTAAACCAACGTAAAGTAGCAGCTTGCGCTGCGTTGCTTACGATGAGTGAGATATCCGGAGGCCCAAATCCCCCTCCCCTTCCGAATGCCTTAATAATAATTATCCCTTTCCTTTAAGTTCGGCAACGTCCCATGATTATTTTGGTATTGTGGGCGTACATGGGCGGTGGAGATCACTTACCATCAGATGACCCACTTCCTACCGGTCTATGATATAAAAAACTGTTAATATTGGTATTAGCACGTAGTTGGTACAAGGTGGTAGGTCTCTGTTATGCAAGAGGCCGTCTGGTTTGGTACCACCGCTTTGTCTTTTTCTGCCACCATGCAATAGTGTGTGCACTATTGTGTATCAGTTTGAAGAACATTGAAGCCAGTGAAATTAATAGACAATGTAAAACTTATGTCTCAGACTCCAGTGTTATGCAGTGCTTTGTAATTCAAAGTTGTGTTTGATTTTGCTTCTGTTTATGGGTATGCTCGCTTCTTCATTCAAGTCAATAATAATTTTAAAAAAATCTGCAAATAGCCTAACACAATACTCGTAGCACTTAGCTTGATTAACATGTGTACTTTTAATTATGAAAAAATCTAGAAAATAATGTTTTAACTTGCACACAATTCCGCTTTAAAGCCGCTTACCTAAATTATTTTACGTTTCCATTTACGTATTCATTCATTCTTTTTGTAACATAAAGTTTTTAGACAAAAGGGACGATAACAAAAGACGTAAGTCGTCCCAATGATTCAATTAACGTAACTTTTTCATCCAATTAACTTTTGACTAAAATTATTCAACTCAGGTTCGATTGCGCATGCATTAACAACTTGTTACAGAAGGGTGTGGTCATATTTAAGAATCGCTACATACACCTGACAGTGAGTGTTTATGTTCGTACATAAACACACTATCAGATTCAGTCAGATTTAGAAACCTAGACTTCCTAAAATTGCATTAATTTTTAATCATTCGTTTATTACGATTGATAAGTTCGATCACACCCCTATAAGTTAAGTGAAGTGCGTGAGCGAAAAAACCAATGCTCGATTATGCACAAGAAGTGCGAAGCCATAAGAAAAAAAACAATGTTGGACAGTTTATTAGTATTGTCCAAAGTTGCATGTCGAATATCTCTTTCTGACTGGCGTTATCCCGGCTTGTTGCCAGAGCCTGCCTTCGCATTATGAATATGATTCAGGTGGATTTGGTATTAAGTATGTGGGGCGACGCGCCGTCTGACCCCCACAACCCGCAATCGACATTATACTTATGAGAGAAAAAAAAAATGCTTTATGTCATAGTAATGCAATGGGATTTGGTACTACGGGGGGTAAAATACTTATATCGTAACCAATACGTTGCTACATTTGACCACACGTTTCTGTAACGCTATATAATACATAATTAGTGTCAGCATTTTTGTGATTTCTGTTCAATAATAATATATAAGTTAAAATATAAGTTTTCCCCAGAAGTGTTGACGTCAGGCAGGCGGCCGGTCGTAAAAAAAAAATATTTCTGCCATATGTGTTAAAAAAACATGTTACACCGACCTCACTGCGAATAGAATAAGGGCAGGTTGAAGAAGAATAAGATTATATAAATTAAAAACATCTAAAACCTACTCTATAACTCGAATCGCAGTGCGTTTGCTGTTATCCGTTGAAGAGATTCCCTATTTCCACACTCGGAGTATTTATTGAATACAATATATATTTTTTTTCTTTGTTTTATGGCATAGGCCGGCAAACGAGCAAGTGGGTCACCTGATGGTAAGTGATCACCACCGCCCATGTACACCCACAATACCAAAAGAATCATGGGTGCGTTGCCGACCTTCAAGGAAAGGGATAATTAAGGGATTGGGAAGGGGGAGGGGGTTTGGGCCTTCGGATATCTCACTCACAGTACGAAACGCAGCAGCAAGCTGCTACTTTACGCCGGTTTTCTGTGAGACAGTGGTAATGACCCGGACGAGCCGGCCCATACATGCTGTAGACAATCAAATCATAAAGATCCTTCCACATTTGGGGGAAATAACGTGTAACACACAAAAAAAAGCTAAATATAGAGGACCTCAATTCCCTGTTTTCGAATCTGGTTGAGAAAGACTGGGTGATCTCTATTTTCTCGACAGCCTGTGTGGCGCAGTGGGCGAGTCACCGTCTGTGAAGCGAGAGGCCGTGAGTTCGATTCCCGCACCGAGACGAATGTTTATATGATCCACAAATATTGGTTTCTGGTCTGCAGGCTAACCATGAGTTTGTCTCGGTAAAATCGCTAGCGACGACATCACGAAGATATTTATATGGAAAACTCAATGGCGCCTCTAGCGGATACGTGAGAAACTACACATTTGCCATACAAATATTTTACGTTCTCGCTAGCGATTTTACTGAGACAAACTCATGGTTGAGGCACTGGATGTTGTGGAACCGCAAGTCCCTAGTAGTTCTTGATACCCACGATACACGTTAAGCTAGTGTGGGGTCAGGACTATGTGTGTGACTGTTGGGGTTATTTAAATATTACGATGAATGCTCTGAAGACTTTTCAACCTTCTTCTATTATCTACTTACCATAACCAAAACTTGGTGACCTAGAAACCACAGATAAGAGATAACCTTCAACTCTATCTATGTATCTCGTGTTGACGCAGCGACACAAAGTGAGTTTTGGCGTTGGACACCAAAAGTTGCCACCCTTCCCTATCCTGCGCAAGTTCTTGCCATGAAGTTGCCGAGAGCTTGCAAATCCTTCTTGATTTCATTATTCCAGCGGTTTTTTAGGTGGCTTTAACTTTGTTCAAGATAAATAGCCTGCAAATTCGGAGTCGTCATAATTATGCCATCCAATTTTCATTCTTTGTTCTCAAAATAAATAAGGATTTTTTTATTCAATAATCCATTCTATTCTTCCATTCAGATACCTAACTATTTATTGTGAAAAAGAAAAATATATAATATCTACACCTAACGTTGGCAATATGCGCCTTACAAAAGGAGTTCCACATTTCACGTTATTCTAAAATTTAATTCAAAATTCACAGTTGGAACGTCACTGCGTTCTAAGTTTGAAATTGCTTCCCATTCAACCGGCCGACGACAATGGCAGAGCGGAACGTTTCCGCCAACTTTGTATGGAAACAACAAAAATCTGACTTTTATTTTTGCCTTAAAAACAGTCGTGAAAAGGTGTTGACGTGAAATAACAGATTATAATAAAAAGGTTTTTTATACCTATAATAGTTACTTCAAATGAATCAAAAGTATTTAACAAAATGGCTTTTCAAATAAATGTTGATAACAAATTATACACACATACATACATATTTATTTAGATTCATTCATTGTTCAAATAAAATTTAACTAAATTATCAGTACACAATATTTTGTTAAACGGCACCAAGCCATCCACGAGACAGGCTCGGCCTAGTGTGGATGGCATCAGATACCCTAGCCTTAGTGTTAAGCAATATTGATTTATGTCCTACCAACTACATGGAAATTTATTGTAAATGACACTGTAATTCTAAATGTAATAATAAATGTCTAAATATAATAAATAAATTGTTATAATTGATGATTGATCCATGAAAATATTTGAATGGATTCTTAACTTCAACTGACTTCTAAATATTAATATATATTCATTCCGATTAGAATACAAACCCTATTAATTAAGAATAAAAACAAGATAATTAATTACTATTCTTTTTTCAGGCGGTGTCGGACGAAATGCTAGTAGAGTTGAAAGCTTGCTTCATGGAAGCTTACGATGATAATCAAGACGGAAAAATTGATATCAGAGAGGTAACATCATCATAGATTCTAAAATCTACATGATACGAAAGTACTTAAAGTCCTTCTGCCTGGCGTTATCCCGGCTTAATGCCAGTGGGTTTTTAATATTGTTTGGGGCGAACCGCCGCGCCGCCTGACCCCCGCAATCCGCAACGGGAGCCAAGATTCGCCATTGCCTTGTCCGTTAATCAGCAGAGTGTACCACGTGCAGATGAGGCTGGTTTTCGGTCTAAGATGTTGGTAGCACATTTACACTTCAATAGAAAGATACAGTAATTACTGTTTAAAAGTTTCTATGTTTAAGGTTTTGTTTCCAGAAATTTCCCTTTTATTGGGAAGGCAAAGGGTCTAAGGTTTAAAATATGCGCATCGGAAATCTTATATTTTTTATTCAGGCAAAGGAAAGTGACTAAACTGCACCTAATGGTAATTACAGTGCAGTCCAAAAACAATGTCGATTGTCGAAAGACAGTTGACCGTAGCTTATCTTGGAGAACAGATAGGGTGATGACAATTACACAATATAGAGCAGTTATAACATTAGATACGTACTTATTTTTCTTTTAGGTTCCTGACGGAGCTCGGGAAGATATTCATACATAATTGTAATAAAAGAATCATCCAAATCGATCCACATTTGACGGAATTATGTGTGGTTATGCAAAAAATATACCTCCTCTGTTTAAAAAAAGATTGCTAATGCATAATTTGAATTGTATAACTTTACGTGTAAATGATAAGTTCTGAATTTAAAACATTTATTTTTGAAACTGTAATTAAAATTCTTGATACTTGATATGAATTGTAGATGTCTTAGCTCAATTAATACGAGTATGTTCGCTAGTTACTCTAACAAGAAGTAACATTCTAATAAGCGTCGTTTAGTGTTTGTCGTCAATCACACTCGAAGTAGAATTCATTAGAGACCACTAAAGATAATGAAGACATTTAATTGCAGCTCGCCCAGCTACTACCGATGGAGGAGAACTTTCTACTGCTGTTCAGATTCGATAACCCGCTCGAATCTAGCGTCGAGTTTATGAAGGTAATAAACTAACTTTCTTTTCAAAGTACTTTTGTCGTTTATTTGGAAAAGAAATTAATAGATTTTGCTACTGTCACACGTACTGGCCCCAGATATAGTGAACCTGTACCATATCCATTGGGGGTATTTGGGGGGTATTTATATACCCTTTTTCCCCGAGGGGAAAATCCTGATAACAGATACCTTCCCAGCCCCGGGAAAACGCCTGAAATCGCCGAAGGGGTAGGCAGAGGTGTAACCAGTACACCCACATTTTGCCGAGCATATCTCCGTCCCATGATGTGATAGGGGGCGAGCCTATCACCATACCGGTCACAAATTCCAGACTCCGAGCTGATACTGAGTATTTCGTAATAGAATAACCCAAATTCACTTTTACCTGACCCGGGGATCGAACTTGAGACCTCAGCGTCAGCCTCAGTTGTAACGCGTACGCATAACAACTGCGCCACCGAGGCAGTCGTTAGTAGTTAGTAGTAGTTTCTTATTGAAATAAAACTAGTTAATACGGATTTTATCGCGGTTTAATTTTTATTTTAGTCCCGACGTTTCGAAAGCTTTTCAGCCTTCGAGGTCACGGGAGAGACCTACAACCAACGTATAAACTAGTTTTATTTCAATGTGTAATATTCGCGTAAACCTAAGAAATCAGTAGTTTCTTAATTATGATTGAAGAATCAAACACTTTCGTTTTATTCACAGATTTGGCGTGAATACGACACTGACGGTAGCGGGTATATAGAAGCCGACGAATTAAAGGTACCATTTACTCTAGATGGCTTAGCTTATGCAACATGACATATCTCGCTCGCGAGTGAGAGATTACTATCGTCGAAAAATATCTTGGATAAAACTGTCAACAGTCGATAAAATTACCTCGTTACGTGTAAAATTACGTGTTAGGTTTCATAGACAAAATACCACAGAGAGGTTGGGTACTATTTTCTCTACTTTATCTCCAGTAGTATATAAAGTGTCAAAGTGCGCGCGAACTCGTAGTGGCGATTTCTGTACCTATACGTGATTGGTTAATTTTTGGCGCAAAACAAAAACGGGCCAATCACATAACAGATAAATATACTCTTAGGCTGAAAGCTCATTCGAGTGACTACACTGAACCAAGTACAGTTATTCTTCAATAAATAAGATAACAAACTGTAGGTTCTCAATAATGATTATAAACTAGTAGATATTATAAAAAGAGCAACGCTAGAGTTTCTTGTCCGTTCTTCTGTAGCGAAACAGCCTTTCGAACTGGCGTTACAGTTATTTACTGAATTTAAACAATGTAAGTATAACATTTTATAAATTCAACAACAACTTAACATTCATTTATTACCCAGTTATTTACCTATGGTACGTTATGTACGAAAAAAGTTAAAGTATGCTTACATACTTTAACTTAACTAAGCTCGTAAGCTTCTCCATCTAATCAACATTATCATTTGGACAACTTTTTGGCGGGAAAATATGAATATCCAACAGTTGAGAGTTTGTTGCCTCCCATCTCGTCGATATCTTCAAGAAGGCCATCGATGAATGGTCACTGCGCTGGCAAACAGGCATCGATAGCACGGGTGGTTACTTCAATAAATATAAATAAAAAAGATGAAAAAAATAGTTTAACTTTTTTCGTACAGAACCTTAATTTCATAGGTAAAGACCAAAGACTTTAGTGTACCTATACTACTAGACAAGCTGCGCGGTACGTAGGAATTGAGCTTCTAAGTTATGGTCAATTGACCGTAACTCATATTACACTCTCGCTTACTCACAATCAGAACCCCTCTAGCGCCCCCTGTCTATGAGCTGTCAAACTCCCGCGTTATGTGATTCAATTTTACTTCTAAACAGCCCGTCTAGTTGTATACATTAAAGTCTGGTAAAGACCTATTGTTTTTTAGAATTTCCTACGCGACCTTTTGAAAGAAGCGAAGAAAATCAACGACGTGTCTGAGGATAAACTTATCGAATACACGGATACAATGGTAAGTATAATCTTCAAGTCACATTTCAATTTGCGGAGTTTATCGCACGACTGAGACATGTATTAACAAAAACTATAATTAACAAGGCCGCGTCATGCAATTTGAAAATATTAATCACATGACGCGTTCTCGTAAATGACGGTTATTGATATTTTCGACGGTATCGTACTAGCAAGTCTATATATCGACCAATAAAATTCCATACACTTTTTTTATAGTATAGGCTGGCAAACGAGCATGTGGGTCACCTGATGGTAAGTGATCTCCACCGCTCATGTACGCCCACAATACCAAAAGAGTCATTGGCGCGTTGCCGACCTTAAAGGAAAGGGATAATTGGATGGGTAATGGGAGCGGGATTCGGGCCTCCGGATATCTCACTCACCGTACGAAACGCAGCAGTAAGATGCTACTTTACGCCGGTTTAAGTTACCATCAGGTGACCCACTTGCCCATTTGCCGACCTATGCAATAAAAAATTAAACGATAGTAAATGCTTGAGTTCCGTTTCAGTCTTCGGGCGTTGATGGAGAAAACGTTTAATGATGATGAATTAAGTGTTTCTTTTACAGCTGCAAGTATTCGACTCGAACAAAGATGGCAGATTACAACTCTCCGAAATGGCCAAGTAAGTTCACTAGGTTTTAATTGTCCACTTACTTCAAGCAGACTTCAATTTGATGCATAATTAAAAAAGTACCGATCTTATGATAGATATCTTTTCAGAGGGAGATGCTTATAATATTAAATACTAGCTTTTGCTCGCGGCTCCGCCCGCGCGAATAGACTTTTCCTAAATAAAACGTAGCGTATAACCGTCTCCAGGGTCTCATCTATCTCTACATCAAAATTCATCAAAATGACGTTGCTTAATTTATGGACAGACGCGACATTTACCGTCAGGCGAGTGACCTGCTCCTCCCATTACACAGGCTGATAAAAAAAATGATGGTCTCTTTTTGAAATCATAGAATATAACGCCCCAATTTTGCCGCCTCGATTAATTACGAGCTTAAATATTTTGCTATCATTTATTCAGAGGATATGTAGTAAATATATACCTACCTACACGATAATTTATTTGTAACAATGGCTGACAACCTTTTTGATGGGTCACCTTACATGTCGGTGGAGGTTGGGTAAATATCGAACTTTCCATTTTAATCTCGGCACAGACTCGCCTCGAGGTCGGCTTAATTAAATTTCAAAATTTTCAATGTTATCTTAATTCGTTTACTTTTCAGATAAAATCGAAACGTGTATTTGTTAACAGCTTTTGATTTTGATCGCTTTCCTATCCTATGATAAAGTTGTCATGAAAAAATACTTTTATAGGTTTCTTTTTATTTAGTTTAAAGATGATTACACCTTTCTGCAACATGTTGTATAATTATAAAAAAGTTTTTGTATTTTTTTATCACCTCTAGTTTATTGTTTATGTTCTAAAAGGCGACTCACTCAGACTAAGGGCTTGTTTCATAGGTACTATTCATGTATTTTTTTTAATCCACAAATTAACGTATAGATAAGACAGCTATTTTGAAAGTACCTACTAGACATCTTTAGAGTATGATATTTGTATGTGAATGTGTTATATTTTATTTGGCAAGCATTTACACAGATGGTAAAACAGGCGCTTAGAATGTGAGTTTTAATTTTATTCGTGTGGCTCAAACGTTAGCACTAGCAGCCCGATCCTTAGATATAATATCGATAAAACCAAATTTACGTAAATTATGTGTGTCATAAATAATTGTTCATTCATTAGTCATTTATAAATTACAGATGGTTTTCTATTCGAAATAGCGTCGGGGTTTTTAACAGTTAGCTTAGGTTAGAGTAAAAGCGTTACATATTGATAATATAGGTATATTTTTCCTTTGCATTCCGTTTCATATTTGTATAGTTAATTATCATTCTTACAGAATAAGTGAATATTTTTCGGACGTGGTTTTATTGCACACCTCGATTGTGAATGCGTCGAATGTATTCTACTGACGAAAATCCGCCATGACGCGAATTTAATTGTATCATTGATGAAACTTAGTAAACCTTTTAATTAAATATTACAGACTTCTTCCCGTCAAAGAGAACTTCCTTTGCCGTCAAGTGTTCAAGGTGAGTAACGTTTCATTTCCCGCCAATTTAGATGGAATCCATCTTGTAGACACACCTCCATCTTGCGTTCCTTTAAAACCATATAAAAAATCTATATAGCGAACACAAACACATAAGATGAAAGTAATGGTGCAGTTAAATGACACGTGGTAGGTACCATGTGCCGCATCGTGCGGTGCGGATAATGTACTGGGTTCCAATTTGCCTTACTATTTCATACAAAGAATTCTAAAATTCGATGACAAGCGCGACTTGCGTCGCGACGTGTAAATTCTTGTAAAGTCTGCGTAAATAATGAACACTGTTTTATAAATGTAAATATCAGTTCACTTTTCTTTCAGTTATATTTATTGTATTTAGTGCAATTGTCAGGTCTTAATTAAATATATTTAACTCTAAATAAATAAGACTCTACGTACACCCTGCTATATTTGTGCATTGGGTACCTACGTGTCATAGGTGTATACTGAATAACACGACAATACGTATACATATTATATCTAAACAAGTAGCACACTTCATTGTAAATGTTAAAAACAAAGTACTACTAAAAATATACGGTAGATCTCCTTAAGCTATAATATTAGTCGTAAATTTACAAATCACACGTGACACACTTGCCTCTTTAAATATTAATTTACATAATTTTTTGACAACTCATAATAAATTAAAAAAATAATAATAATATAGCTATTTAATTTATTATTTTTTGCGCACCGGATGACGCTTGCATGATCACTGATATTTATATCACTTCCATTTCCTGTATTATTTTGCTTACTCTACTAGCGTAATTTATCATTAATATTATGTAGACATATTTAATCGTGCTAATATAATTATTTTAGAATAATTAAATAGCTGATGCGCATTATTTCATTCCCCGCTTATCGCAATCATGTCCGTGTATTAGTTTGCAGATGAAAATTGTTACTTTGTATTTGTTCTTTTCATTTCGAATAATAACAGTATTTGCGATAAATGAGGATGTACCTACGTGTAAAAAATAACTTGTAATCAGTCGTATAAATAAATTGATTTATTACGTCATGGAATATCACCACGTTCCAAATTTAAATTTAATCTAATTAAAGTATTCTTCCACTTTGCCCAACTCTCACGTTATTTCGATACTTTGAGGGGCCATAAATGATGAATAGATTCCAGATGTATCTAATTTTATAATGATTCCGGCCTAAAATCCGATCTAGGTAGATACTAAAAACTACTTTTATTTATATTTTCACAAGGGTTTTAAATAGGTAATTGAATAAATATTGGCAACAAAGATTTTATTTATGTATTAAATAAACTTCTTGCAAGCTCATTAATATGACCGTAAATACCTAAGCCTACCTAATACCCGTAAGGTACAGTTTGTTACACAATGTTACTTAACGTAGTGAAATTTCAAACTATAAATAATAATAAGGTAAAATATAATAATACTAGAGAATACTAGATAATAATAGTACTAGAGCTGCAGTAGCATGACAGTCTATCATTTATTTGCCTATTTATCTGTCTATCTGTCTTAACACTGACGCTTGTGTTTCGCACACCGCACACATAGGAGGGCATAGAGGTGAGTCCTCACTGCATTTGATCAATAATGATACAAAACAATCCGTATAATTAAATAATATTATTAGAATTATCATGAGCGGACTAAAATATTGATCATAACAATATTTTAATCGCAAAATCTAAGTAATATTTTATTTGAAAAATATTACCACTAAAATCAAATTTGATCACCATACTGAATTTACTAAAGTAATGCGATAATATGACACGGAATCATTATTGAACAAATTCAAATGAATTGCCAAAGTCAAGGCAAAAGTTTAACAATTTGTACATTTTTATAACTAGGTATAAACAAAATGTAGAGATATAAATATACATCTAAAATCGTATGTAACAATATAGTTTGATTACCGTTTAATTTTAAATACAATGTAGTATGTAGTGAAAGAAAACAGTTTTATAAACATGACTTTAGAAAGTAAAAAAATTGCAGTTGTAGATTAGATACGACTTATAACAACAACAAATGAACATTAAATTTCTTTATTAAATGACTGACATAATTATTTTGATAAACATATATTTCATAATACCTTTTTTATTTATGCTAACAGGGCGCAACAAAGCTGACGAAAGATGATATCGAAAGGGTATTTTCCCTTTATGACAGGGTAAGATTGTTTTTTAATGATTGCTTGATATTTTACTTCTTCGTTTTGCCTGATGATTAAGGTAAAAATTCAAAGTTAATAACACAATATCAATGCTGTTTTTATAACTCTGTATATCAATTTCTAGGATAACAACGGGTCTATCGAGAACGAAGAACTGCGTGGATTTCTTAAAGATCTACTGGAACTTGTGAAAAAGGTATGCACTCTATGAAAATTAATTTTCATAATAATTTTAAAAAATATTATACTCCCAAAAGTCATATAGTTTGATGAAACACTTTCACTATTTATGTACTATATCATGATTAAGCTGCCTGATCGGTAGGAGGTTTTCTGCATAGTTATTTTTCCCAATTTCTTTTCTTCTAGATGAGGTAATTAATTACTATACACCACTAAAACAAGGAAATATTTCAAATATGTACAATACAATATTTTATTGCTAAACGTGATCCCTCTAGACAGCTTTATATTATTTATAAATTCCTTAAAATTGCTTATCTCGATTCCAGGACTACGACGCCCAAGATCTTCTAGAGTTCGAGGAGACGATACTCCAAGGTGTGGAGTACAGTAGTGAAGGCAAGATAAGTAGGAAGCAGCTGACGATGATTCTCCTAGCCCTGGCGAAACACAACCAAGAAGAGGAACCCACAACGCCATAAACAAGCATGAGCGATATCGCCACTCCGTCCCGACGTCCGAACGAATTTGTATAGATGAGACCTGAAGCAGTTTTCTATAGGGAAGAGACAACCGAGTCAAAATTTAAACATGCTCAACAATTATTGATCATTATGAACCATCAGACGCGTTTATTTTGTTTCTTTCGATAATACTAGCAATATATGACCTAATATTAACGAGGACTACCCCGTTACTGTTATAGTACACTAGTAATAGCATTATTCCTGCCACTGGATTCTTGGAACTGTTATCCATGCACTTACTGCCTACTAAGTTTGTTAATGCTTTTTTAATTCTTTGTTCGATTTCTCTAATCACTCACAATTTTTTTACCCTTTAATAGGTTTAGGAAAGAACTCCGTTAGTTAGTATGTTCACATCACATATGCATTGCAGAATCGTTTTGATATTCCTATCTTTAAACAAAATCTATTGCCGCCTTTGTTTGTTCACAGTTACAAACAAACTATTCTACTTTAGCAAAGTCAATTTAATAATTTTCCCCATAAGGTATTACTGGCCGAAATTAACTTCAAATATAAACAACTCGGTTGTCTCTTTCTTATCCATGACTGCTTAAAAACTGACGTGTTACAGTGACAAGCTTGCTGCAAACCTTATGCTTAATACGATTCTAAAAAGAAAATAAAGACACTTCTCAAAATATTTACTTAACACGATAAGCGAAGCTAAGAGCACTGTACTCTAACAGGGGTACAGTAAAGCCAATAATCATGATCAATATTAATTGTTGCCATTCCAGTCGTATGCAAACTCTGCCACTGTAACCACGTAATCGTATAGAGCTGAGATAAACTGTCGTGATTTATTTAAATTAAATAATATTTAGAAGTTAAGCTAAATTAAATCAAGACTCTTTATCTCAAACCTCTGCTAGGTGCTTTAAGTTTTTACTAATACCTATTTAATTTCCTTTTAATTAATGGCTGTGTTACGCACATTGTAAAAATCACTTGACGTTAATGTGTATCGCGAAATCGATTTTTTTATGCTTCTAAAATCAAATATTCATGTCAAGCCAAAGTGAATGCCAAATATTTAATACTAGCTATATGATAGCGACCTTTGCATGACTGGAAAATAAGCGCATGATTCAACACTTTCAAAGTTTAACTATGATTAAGTCACAAATAAATCTTTTCTTATACTCTCATGGCTCAATTGACTGACTTTAAATATTCCTAAATCACTGCGCTTCAATTTTCTAATAAATAACAATTCTCTCAAATATTCTTCAAAATATTTTTTTCGACGCACCTTATACTATTTTCATAAACGTCCTTTAAAAATGAAATTACAGTAAATTTCGAATATTTAGATAAATCCAACATATCATTCTGAAATCATATTCCAAAAAAGTCAAAATCACATATTTTAATAGAACTTTAAAGAATCGATTTATATAATCAAAAGCCACTTAAGCTACCAAAAATACAAAAATATTTATTTTGTTCGTTTTTATATCAAAATCTTCTAGAAAATATATTGTCTTCTTTCATTCCTTCCCTTTTCTAATTTTATGCAGAAAAAATTCAAAAATGTATCGATAATCAGGCCTAATAACTACAGACCGGAGAGATTTATGAATGTGATTTGCAACAATACAAGGCCTCATATTGACATTATCATCCTCAATCTTAAGTATAATAGCGGCACCATACGATGACAGTTGAGTGTTATAATATACTGTATTTTCAATTACAACTCAAGCAGTTCGTTGTTGCGGTTCGTATAATGTAGATTTGTTCATACAATTCTCAATATCTACGGAACTTCATCCCAAATATCATCGTAAGGTATCGCTACTATAGTTACTATCACATCCCATATTTAGATTTCTGATGTTATAACTGGTGAGTATAATGATCATTATATCCGGTCTCTAGAAATAAAATCATCATCTGAACAATGTACATAGGTTGTGATGCTTCGCGTCAATCGTACTTAGAAACCTGAAACGCATTAGTAAATCGATGTGAAAACGCTTTAGATTTCGTAATAAATGTCTTCGCTTCGATATTCTTGATAGGTATATCTCCGTATATCTTCTTATATTGTGTGATCGTCTACAGAGAACAAAAATTGTTACAACTGCCATGTGAAATATTTGTTTAAAGTAAAAGATAACATCTCAGATAATAGTATCTTCTTCATCTTATCAAATAATATCTGTATACTGACACTAGTGGCTATTCCCAATATTCTGTTTACCGACAGATTGGCTTACTGGCAGTACATTTTTGGCATATTTTGTATGTATGGACATCGAATGTATGGAAGATTCGTCAACACTGGCGATAGTAAGCAAATCTATCTGTAAATAGAATATAGGGAACGGCCTTAATAGTATAATTTATTTTACCATCACAATTAAAGACATTTGATGTAGAAAAATGGCAGAGAAGACGATCACCTTAACAATAAAAAAATTAGAACCACAAACTAATTTATTTTCGAACTATATTTTTTATTTCTATTAGATCGTAAGATATATCTTGATGTTAATTTAAATGTGAACGTAACCCTTCGATGTGTAGCGGCCTTTTCGTGTTTAATTCGTTTCTCTATGGATAGCATAAAAATCTGTGTTGTGATGAAATAGTTAGCTTTAATGGAAGAATCTAATGTAATAATTACTTGTTAACAATATGCAAAATTTATTTCTGCGTTTAGGGAATGACTTTATAATACACATTAAATTAAAGCCTCAATAACTTGGTGTGAATTCATCGCAATTTCGCACGATAGAAGTCCAGAATATAATAGAAAACTCTCATCATGCAACTGATAATCCTATTCTGCGGCCTATATGGGGCTTATTAATTATTTCAAATGTTAAACCAATAACAAATTTTCATCAATTAAAACTTTCCTTACGTTTTTACTTAGTTTCAAAAGCAAGACTTTTCAAGACTATCCCGCCCAGAATCAACAATGGCACATATATTTCGACACCGAATAATGAAGCTCTGTGAGTCTCACAGAATGCGAAGCTGTCTTTACCCGAAAGCGAAATTAATAACTCAAAACAAGTTGCGAATATAACGTCCATTTATGTATTTACATGTATTCAAAAATATTTCTAACTAGATATTATTTTATGATAAATTTAATTACCGTATTTATTTATATTTCTAAAAGAAAAATATTCCCAAACGCAGAAAATAAACAATGCAAATAAATATCAATCAACTAGGTACGCAAGTACTGGGAAAACTCCAATTAAATCATGTTATATAAATGTTATAATTAATAAAAATATATAAAATGGATGTTTAGATATTGATGTATTATTAATTTAGGGATAGTTGGAGTTAGCGATATCTGTAGGTCCTCCGGATTTAAAGGTTTGTTGTCTTCAAAAAATGATTGTAAACATTCTATTAATTGGTATCGCCAGAGACGAATTATTAAGTTACAGAATAATTAAGCAGTATTAAACCCCTGAAATATGCACGCCATTGAGTTTAAACGCTATTTACCAAATAATAATATAATTTGACACCTATTTTATCACTCGTCCCAAGTTTCGTCTCTTCCAACTGCCCTTATCCCACTCACAGTGGGGTTGATACAACATGCTTTTGAAAACAAACGTTACAGAAAAATTGCTTGTAGTTTTTACGACCAGCCGCCCGCCTGTCATCAAACCCTCTTGGGAGAAAGCACTCAGACCCGAAATATTTATGGACCACACAAACATTTGTTTCGATGCAGGAATTGAACCTGCAGGCTACTCGCCCACTAAGCCACGGAGTATGTCACTCTTCTTAACTAAACGTGCTTAAATAGGGGGTTTACCTTCAACATTCATATTACAATTAGGTGATTATTACACTATTGATCATAATTCTATTAAAATCACTTCAAGATCAGTAAAGTGTAATTATGTATAGATATATTATTTTATCATGTCCATTATCGATTTTTATTTAACAGAGAAAGCAAGCTTATAAGCTTCTGTCTCATTGTTTGATAAAATGTCTAGTCTCCCCTGTATTTTCCGTACTAGTGTGAAAAGATAAATAGGTACCTATCTTAAAATGTAAATTAAAATGTATGCTAACTCCAACTAATCTCAAAAATCGCTGCAAAAGAAACAACATCGTTAACTTTCAAATCAACAAGATAAAAACGAAATGAGAATGTTTCAGTACGAGTTGCCACTATAGGCGAAGACAACATTAAAGTAGATTATCCTCTGGCGAGCTAACTGTTTATATAAAGAGTTGGCTCGTTCACTCGCTGACTCTCTTTGGTGATCCATTGGAGAGCGCCAACGGCACGAATTGCTGTCATGAAAGAACCGGCGCCACCCTGCACCGGTTCGGAAGATCAGATTTTTACACCGCAGTCTTAAGATTTTAAGCCAGCAAAGCCATACCGCAATAAAATAAGCCGCAGTTATGTAGGTACTACAATGGTGCTTTACGTCTAGCTAGCGGGCCCGTCACCATCGGTTTTACTCGCCTATGGATCACCTCTTTAAAATGTTGTTTCTTTAGCAATGTATAGTTGTTTAATGTCTATGTTTGATGTTTCCAACGCCTGGCACTATACGTTATATTAAGATTGAAATACGATATTTGTTATAAAATGTTTATATTTGTAACCGTTGTTTTATTTCTTCCTGCATGTGGCCAAATTGACAAGTAGCGCCAGAGGATGAGCCGACTGTAAATTGATGATTTATTTGAAGGCTTCTGAAGGAGCCAAAGATTTTAATGTAGAAGGAGCAGATAGAAGTGTAGGTAATTAATGTACACGCATTTTACTAATGGAAAATGTTGATTTTGTAGCTCACATAGTTTATATCAGCCCCAGTAGTCAACAAATGTTATGCCCTGTATATAAAATTGGCTATCCGGATACAAAAAATGATAATAAATGGAGACAAAACAACAATGATTATTAATAATGTTATCATGAACTTACTTACATTGATTTTATTTTTGCTTACTTACCAAATAGACAAGAGATTCTACGATAAAAAGAGGCTAGGTACTATCGACAACCCAATCATACAGTTTTTGTATCCAATTATAGAATCTGGTACCCCTGACAATAACGATGCCATCCTGAAACTAGTCACGACTTACGAGCGGCGCGTCACTGACGTTTCGCCTTATTGTTTGAGCAGATAACCCATGATAGCGCGAGCCGAGCCACGGACGACGCAGGGTCTCCAAAAGTATCTTTGTCTTGACAAATCACTACGATACCTAACATGGTGTGTGGCGTAAGGCGTCTTGTCCCCTGTAGGCCGCGCCCCGTCCGCGTCCGTGGCTCGGCTCGTGATAACACGCGTCGTTTAAACTGCAGCATAATTGCGAATGTTTTCAACACGCGCAAAATAACTTGGCCGGGCAGAAATTAGTAACTTCACCCGCCATCCGCGTCGGCATCAGCGTTTAGTCGAAAACAATAGACGCGACGACGCTTGTTTTTTAAGCACTACAATCGATCCAAATCCGATATAATAATCTCAACTAGATGGTAGGTCCCTCGTATGCGAGAGGCCGTCTGGGTAGGTATACCACTGCTTTGTCTATTTCTGCCGGATTCCCGGAGGGATAAATCGCACCTCCCCTTCCCGACTCCTTTTCCTATAATTTAAGAACGGCAACCACCGCTTTCTCTATTTCTGCCGCCAAACAGCAGTGTGTAAGCATTGTTGTGTTTTGGTTTGAAGGGCATTGAAGCCAGTGCAATTACTGGGCATTATGAGACTTAACATCTTTACGCCTCGGGGTGACAAGCGCAGTCCGAACTCCGGTGCCATGCAGTACTTTGTAACTCCAAGTGCTGTGTAGTGTTGTGTCTGTCTAAGGGCAGGTGTTGCGCTTACAATCAGGCGGGCGACAAGCTCGTTTCGTCATTCAAGCTAAAAAAACTGGATAATTCTTGTCTTAGTTTAATGGATTTGTATTTATATTCGTATTCGTATATTCGATAGCGCTTCCCTTTATACGAATAGTAGGTACCTACTACAACTACTTCAAATTAAGGCTATGGTGATTCGCAGTGTGTAAACACGCTACAGTCAAGGGTAACGAGAGTCATAGAAGGTGGTTGAAGTGAGTAACTTCATTAAGCGTATTTTATGAACATGTTTAATGCAATAATTAGATATAAAACTTTATACAATTGGGTTTTCGATTGTACCCATCTCTTTGTATCGTGTTTAGACTCAAAGTAAGTTTATGTGAGATTTTTATAGTCCAAGTACGCAATGGAAAATAATACAAAAAAGAAACCTTAATATTATAACAGAATCAAAATATATCAAAAAATGGAAATTAGATGAAACATGGGAATATTAAAACTCTTTTCATTATGAAATATGGGCAATGTAAGCTATTGATTAAAATCATTAAAAAACACTTGCATCCAACCTAATTAGACTTGCCGCCTTGGCCCGCCAATAGTGGACTAGATATTGTTTTTTATTTAAATCAATAAGTTACGTTACTCAAAATCTATTGCAAAAAGAATTTTATAAATCGGACCAAAAATAAATAAGTTAGAAGCCATTCAAATCCTGTAGAAGGGGTAATTGTCAAATGACAGACGACGCAAACTTTGATCGACGTGTTCATTATGGTGCACACGTGCAAGCGAGATAGTGAGATATCCCTACTACGCAGTGCGTAGTACGCACCCACTTTTACCACCTCATACCAACAATTATAGTTTTAGCTGCGGGCACATTTCTGAACCGATTTTGATTGTGTTTTAATAAAAGGGTTTCTTTTTCTTATCATTTTCTGTTGCTTATAAAATAATGTATAAAATTCAATATACGAAACTACCCTATTAGACTTGCCGCCCGGGCCTCTGGCGGGCTGAATCCGCCACTGGTGTGACATACGAACATGACTAAATTAAAAAAGGATTTGATATTTTGGCAACTGATCCCTAAAAACTACCAGAACTGGCAACACTGAACAGTATGTTGAATGAGACAAACGATTTTTATTCGAATTTTATTCTATCGAATACTACAAATTCATGCTAAAGATAGCGTATATATTGACGACCGTGGAACGTATTTTTCTTTTTTTTTATCTGTGTTGTGGAGCCGACCGCGTTGCGTCGTATTGGATTTTACAACGGAAATTGTTAGCAAATAATTCCTAGTTAATTAAAACCATGGGCGTAACCGTAGATACTATCTCGCCAGGAGATGGTAAGTAAAAGAATAACTATATTTTGTCACAAATAATGTCTGTTATACATAAGGTTAAATTCTACTTTGCTCTAACTTACACTTACATGTGATCTATAGAAATACCTTTATTTGCATAAATTGCTTAAAAAAATTGTCTCCGATTAAAAAGATAAAGTGACATGGAAAATTAAGTCATGATATATGTAGCATATTTCATTGCATGATATTCAAGGCAAGCCTCGAGGGGTCTCGCATTTTGCATGTCCATTGCCTATAATTAAAAAAGGTAAATTTACACAAATGCCTTCCTTTGGCTGCCTTATTCTTCCTAACTCATCCATGAATTACGGTATTTAAATAATTTTATATCAATAATTATAATTTTTGCATAGGTAACGATAATATCTATTGATTTTTCGTAATACGGAACTAGGCATCTAAATGGAATCGTTTGACGTTGACCTATTAGTCATTGATAAAAACAACACCTAGTCAATGTGTACTTGTTCAGCAAACTACCATTTCCGTGGATTATTTTAATAAAGGTATAATGACATTATCCCAAATACACGATTCTTCGTAAAATCATACTATTGGTCTTCACCTACCAATACTAACTTGCATATTATGTATATTACTAATCTCAATAAATAACAGGCCTGAAAACAGGCAAAGGAGTTAAACTTATAACATCCTTCTTTTTGGTGGTGTTAAAAATTAAAACATGAATAATTTGCCACACCCCCACATAGGTATATTTGAAATTAAAATTGATAAAATTTTTCTATATAAAACCATTCAAGTGATAAGTGTGATAAAATATATTCAGCTATATCCTGTGTTATCACATCTGACTCACCATTTAGTAAGTCCATAAAATATTAAATCACACCTATTGACTTATACTATGCTTGTAGACAAGAATTTTGTAATATCTGATAAATAAAATAGTTTATGGGAATTGTCTTTGTCATTATACTTAGGCTTACAAAGGTTAAAATCCTAGGTTGGGCAGTTACAATTTGTGTCAAGGTGTGATATTTGTGCCCGGTATTATGATTGTATTGTATTGTATCACATCAAGAAATAGAAATAAGCTCAGTGAACTGTAGTGTACTAGTTAAACCTTTGCCTACCCTTTCAGTGATACATGTGTGAGATCATGTAGGTATGCAACATGAAAATGTTATCAATGAATAGTTATAATTAATATAGTATCAGTGGCAGATCTAGGATTTTGGTTTACGGGGGCTTGAACCAAAATTAGAATAAAGATATTGAGAATATACTATACCTACTTAAAATGTAATAAGTAAGGATAAGCGACGAAAATTATATTGTAGGTATATCTAGGCTAGGTAGGCTAAGAAAGTAGGATATAATATCAAGATTAATTTGAGATTTGCCAGTGGACCCAAATACTTATGCTTGGCTTGGGACCCTTAGCACCATGGATCTACTAGTATATAGTATTATTTTATTGTGTATTTTTTTTATTCTACTACTATTATAAATGTGAAAGTTTGTATGTTTGTTAGACAATCACGCTTTAACATCTAGATTTTTTTTGTTTGAAAATGTAAAATTATCCCTGAGGTGTTTCTCTACCCAGATAAAGGACCATACATATTTTACCTGTATCTGAATTTCATCAAAATCTGTTCAGGTGTGTTTAAAAAAACACCCAATAGTCACACACATAGTTCTGACCCCACACTAGGTTAACCTGTAAAGTGGCTATCAGGAACTTGCGGTCCCATAACTGCCAGACCCAAAACAAATATTTGTGGATCACATCAACATTTGTCTCGGTGCAGGAATCCAAACCACGGCCTCTCGCTTTGCAGCCGTTTACCCACCACGCCACAGAGGATGTGGAGGCTGCAATGCTTGATCGATTAACAAACATTCACATTTATATTAGATATTATAAGATTTAGAATTGTACCCCGATCTCATACACTGTTCGTAGGAAATAGTCGGAATGTTTCATCATTCAAATTCATATTACCTACATATAGTTTCTGCTTGTTACTTCCACAGAGTCCACATACCCAAAGTCTGGGCAGACTGTGGTAGTACATTACACAGGCACCCTCACTAGCGGGAAGAAGTTCGACTCCTCGCGCGACCGCGGCAAGCCCTTCAAGTTCAGGATTGGCAAGGGCGAGGTCATCCGGGGATGGGATGAGGGTGTTGCAAAGGTTTGTACTCAACTTGTTTTTATATAACCTGTACCAATTGAGACTTTCCAGTTAGTTCAAAAAGTCTGTGGCGCTCAACACGATGAAGCCGCAGCTGTAAATAGCAAACGCGACAGGACTGACTTGACTCAATGGCTAAATCCAGGATAACCATGTCTGTAACAGCTGAATCTGGCAAATCAGGATGCATTCAAATTAGGTACAGAACGTCGCGCAGCTGCTCCGTAACTGCTTATCAGCTCAGAGTAGACAGTCGTCAGCTGAACTCTGTTAAAATGATTGAAAACTGTAATATTCAAATTGTTGTTTAATGAAGATGATTTTGATAGATCTATTGCTATGGAGAGAAGTGGACAATTTATATTTCGAACTATAATAATAATAATAGTATTTATTGAGCACTAAACACAGAACCGAGAACAAAAATACAAACATAAGACAAAAACTAATTAGTGCTAAAAATAAATTTACAAAATCAATGCTTGACAGGGGGCCCCAAACTAGGCTACGCCTGTATCTTGGGGACTTAACTTGGGGATGTAACTTCTCCCTAACTTTCTATTTGATTAATTTCGTTGTGGGATGAAGACAATTTAGTATTCCCAATGACATGCCGAGTTTCACTGCTCGGTGTCAACAAAAATGCGTGCCACTGTTGATCTGGTTTAGAGGAGTTACAGTAATGTGTGTGGGCGAGATAGTCTTCTAAATAGGGTAGTTGACTAGATTTTTTTTATTATTTAAATCAATAAGTTATGTTACTCAAAATCTATTGCAGAAAGAATTTTATAAATCGGACCAAAAATAAATAAGATAGAAGCCATTCAAATCCTGTAGAAGGGGTAATTGTCAAATGACAGACGATGCAACCTTTGACGTCACTGTGTAAAATCTTCATTATAGTGCACGCGTGCAAGCGAGATAGTGAGATATCCCTACTACGCACCCACTTTTCCTCATACCAACATTTAAAATCATAACTGCGGGCACATTTCTGAACCAATTTTGATTGTGTTTTAATAAAATCGTTTCTTTTGCGTATCATTTTCTGTTGCTTATAAAATAATGTATAAAATTCAATATAGGAAACTACCCTATTACTGGTTTATATCAACACATTGACAATCAAACAAAAGTGATAAGTATGTAAGTGTTATACACGCTTGACTTGACTCTCAGCTGTACGGGTCTCGTTCTACTCATACCTGTGCGCCTGCCGTTCAGTGACGTTTTTAATACCTATCACGTCCGCCTTAATAACGAAATTGTGTACAATACGACAATAATTTGGCGAGATGAATGACGCTACGTTAAACGCTCATTTGACGGTTTTCGTTTTTGACAGTTTATTCCATACATTTTCAATTCGTTGTAACATTTGCCACCGCCAATTTATAGTTGCATTGTATGTAAATTGCAGACGCCCCCAGCGAATCGTATTGGAAACGTATTTATAATAATACATATATTCAAGAACTTCTTACGTATGCAGGGTTCCTCGCGATGTTTCCTCCACCGTTAAAGCAAGCGATAATTAACAATTAATACACGCATAACTTAGAAAAGTCAGAGGTGCATGCTCTTAAGACTGGTTTCAAACTTGCGACTTTTGTCTCAAGAGCCCGTACCACTCCCCGTTGAGCTATCGCTGCTATTGGAAACGTATTTACTTCATACATATTTTTCGTATACGGATGACCCGATATCCAAAAAGTCGTACTGGGGACAGAGGACTGATATTTTTTTTTTTGTTTTCAGATGTCAGTAGGCGAGCGTGCGAAGCTAACCTGCACCCCTGACTACGCTTACGGCCAACAAGGGCATCCGGGCGTTATTCCTCCGAACTCTACCCTCATTTTCGACGTCGAACTCTTGCGCCTCGAATAAGCACCACAGCACACCCACTAACATTATCTATGAAATTGGCATAAAACAGTCAATTGATGTGTGTTTGGTAGGAATTCTGATCTAAAACTGCCAATATAACGTGTTCTTCGTGTAAGGCCAGTACTGCTTCTAATTCTATTACTCTCAGTAAAAGGGTTGTCGTTACGTGGTACCTATATATCTCATGTCAAGCAGCCTTATTATATTTGTAGATTAACTTTAATCTTGGTTTATGACAACTAGTTACTACGGTAACCCATGCTCGGTTGGATTAAACCCAGTAATATAGTTAATCTATGTTTTGTAATCAGGCTGACGTGAGTTTATCTGATGCCTCAACTTTTTGTGATCTGATGAATTTTGTACGTTATTTTCTTAATATAAAAAGACAACCCACGACATTCCCATAAGCATTTTTCGCATTTGGTCATAAATTATGTAGTAATTACCAATATAGTCATAGTATGTTTAGAAAGTAGTATTGAAGTTGCAAATCATCTAAGGCATTTCAGAATCCTCAAATATTATGTTTAAGTGGGTTTAGCACATGATTACCAAAATATTTTTATTCTATACACGTTTTTGGTACGTTTTTACCAGTAAGATGAATTTGTGCACAAGTAAATCACCGTCGTATAGTGTCATCTATGTTTGTAGATAAGATTTCATTCAAGCTTTATTCAGAATACTAAGATGTAATAAACTTACGAGAACAAATCCTTGTTTTATTTCACTTTTAAGACAGGTTTAAGTGAAATTACTGTGTATATTGAGACACGCCCGAATACTGAAATGCTACTTCAACGGCTGACTGTCTACGGGCTACTTATTTTCATACAATTTTGACACGAACCTATATGTTTGAGTTGCGTTTCAGTATTCGGGTGTTAAAACTTTGTCTCGGAGTGACGAGGGCAGTCCAGTGCCGTTCAGTTTCATAACTTGAAGTTCTGATTGATGTTGCTTCTGTTTATGGGCAGTCGTGACGCTTACCATCAGGCGATTAATATTTCCAACACCTTAACTTTCTATTTGATTAATTTCGTTGCGGGACAAAGACAATTTATTACACCCAGAGACTCGCCGAGCTTCACTGCTCGGTGTCAACAAAAATGCGTGCCACTGTCGATCCTGATGCTCAGGAGTTACAGTGGCTGGTGTGTGGGCGGGATAGTCTCGCTACCATCAGGCGAGCGACCTGCTCGTCTAATCAACCAAGTTAATAAAAAAAAACATTTCAAACGCCCCTGAAGAATGGGAAGATGGTGAATTAGGTGATGACAAAACTCTTCGAATAATTTTGGTAGGTTTGCGTAGTATTATAAACTCCCCCTCCCCGTCATCTCCCGATGATGGTTCATATTTAGCGAGGTGCCTCACTCTGACCCATTGGTTGGGTGGCACTTGGTATAGCTAATGCAGAAGGAAATCAACAAAAACTACAAGTACGTAAGTATTTTAATCTTTTATTATTAAGTTTCGATCTGTTGCATGTAATTCCAGTAGAGAAAAGTTTTGAATTACTTAACTGAAATACAAAACTCTAGAATTCTTAAGTCAACTTAAAATATCTTATACTTACTCTACTGTCTTTCAACTAAAAACGGCGTATGTACATAGCTACTCGAATAAAAATAAGACATTTTTACAATATACTTTGCGTCTCCCAATTTTGAGAGTAACATATCTATCTACAAACGTATATAACGTGTACTTAAAATAAATTTATTTTTAAGTAATTCACAATGCACACTTTGGGAGATCGAACCAAAATAATTTCACAAATACCAACATGACTGAACAATTCTTTAGATAGAAAATTAACAAATTATCTGAATATAAAAATATATTATGCACCTTATATGAAAAAGTATGCAAAGATTTAACAAAATCAAATATTTTAAGTCCACAATGTTTTCATTTCAGAACTTACATTACCAATATTCATAACTGTATTAAATTACATACACACTGCGGCGTTTTATTTTTTATGGAGAATGTATTAAATACAGCCATAGAACATCGCTCGCTTGACCCAAATCTTTAGATTCACTTACTCTGGACAACATTTGAGTCATAAATACATTGAACCATTTTTTATCAAGCTTTAACATATCTATCAATGAATACAAAAATAATCAATGCATTCTCTGAAAAAATGTTGCACATGCAGGCAGCCTGTAACATATACTAAAAAGCATGTCGGGCGATCCCACTGCGAGTGGGATAAGGTATGAGTCAAGGTGGGTGCATAATGGGAACATTTCACTATCTCCCTCTCACGCCTGCACCAGGGAATACTGACATAGCTTTTTTTTGGTCTGAAAGACGAAACGAGCTGGTCGCTCGCCTGATAGTAAGCAACACTAGACAAAACCTTGAATTACAAAGCATTGTATGGCATTTAACTGCGTTCGTGACCCCAAGACATAAAATGATAAAATACCCAGTAATTTCACTGGCTTCAATGTCCATCAAACGGAAACGCAACAGCGCTTACACACTGCTGCTTGGAGACAGAAATAGACACAGCCGTAGATTTTTTCAGAGTATAGTGCTGTTTGTCGTTATGAGCCTTATGAATACATAATACAATAGATATTTATCCTGAAGTGATATTTGCTATTATATCAAACGTAACACTATATTGATTATGACATGTTTTTATAGTTAAAAATAAACTGGAATACACATACTATACAAAACGTGCAGACTTAGCCGCGCTGAAGTTGGTCACCCGTAATTTACTCTCCCTGTCACCCTTTAAGGCTATCAAAACCATAGCTGCGTCCCCTCTCGTGGTTCACTTCAGAGAGACCAAGTTATTTTGCGCGTAGAGTAAAATTGTTTTTTTTTAACACGGTAAGGAAATATGCTCAGCAAACTGCTCTAGTTAGTTACATTTTTAGCTACACCCCTTCGAGGATATCCCGGATAGCTCCGCATATACAACGTATTACAGAAAGGTGTGATCAAATTTAAGCACCGTATAGTGTACAATATAAGTATTTCAAGCCCCGTAGTACCATATCCGATTACATTGCTAGGACATAAATAAAATATTTTTTATCCAATGAGTAACATGTCGACATATTCCACTTGCCACTTTCGACAACACTAAATGATAAACAGTTGAGCTTTTGTCTCGCTCCAGCATATTCTCGCTCATCATGTACATCACTTAATTTATAGAAACGGGATCGATCTTATCAATCGTAATAAATTTGTGATTAAAATCACCGTGAAATTTTAGAATGTCTAGATTTTGATAAGATTCGGTATATAGCACTCACTGTCAGGTGTATGTAAAAAGCCTTAAATGTTAACATGTCAAGGGTGTTAAATATGTATGTGTTGATCTTTATTTTTAGATATTGCTATTTTAATACTTGACATTGGTGAAATCATCGAAAATCGATGGGGCCATCTAAAAATAGAATAGAAATGTGACCACACTTTTCTGTAACACGTTGTATGGACGTGAACTTTATGTGTGTATGGTGAATTAGTTGATTCCTTACTCTTAAATGTGCGTCTCGTCGAAATTAGTATTCACCTTTTCGCTGTACGTAAAATGTGTATTCCAGGCATTTATATTATTATACAAAACAACTGACATTATAAATTAAAAATTCAATACGTAATTATGTAAATAATACTATAAATATTTATATGTAACCCTAATAGGCTTTGCGGTCAGTTCATTACATTTTATTGTATCCTGTAGGTCTAGTACGAGTTACAAATACCTTCACAGTTTTCGAATTCGTATAAAATTACTATTGACGAAGGGTCAAACTAGTAATTTATAATGTAAAGAAAGGAAAGAATCGCTCGAAATAACATCGTATTCGACTCAGATGATATAAAATTAACCTTATTATCAATTTTAATTCATCATACTTCTCACTAGTGGATATGCCACTCGATATATGGAGAGAAAACGGAAACTGTCATCGTTTAAGTAAACTATCAAAACTTGTACTAGGCCTACTGGTTACATATAAATTATAAACTATTATATATTAACATGTTATAAGCAAAACAACTCTAAATTCCGTTTTCAAACAAAATTTAGACACGCTTAACGACTACTTTTTAAAATAAATAATATATTAATTACTACGAGAAAAAATTTACTTATCAAAGTACAAGAGATTTTGGACTTAACAAACAATGTACAGTATCGGCGCCGCGCGAAGTCTCTTGTGACGTATGCACGCTCATAAAGTTCCGTAAATATTGCGTGTGAAATGATAGCCGTACTACATTTCTGTACGAACCGCAATAATGACATCGAAACTAGTGCTAGAATACAACTGTAAGTTTTCCCAAGTAATATCATACGGTGCCGCTGCTGTAGCCAAATTGAATGTTATGTATTTGTTAATAAATATTGTGAAATAACTAAAAAAATACTTCTGTTAACAGCAATGAAATTATTACTGTTAAAAAATAATTGCAAACAAAATCATTACCTTAATTCATAATCAGATTATTATAAATGTCTACTACCTCTCACATAAAAAATTCACACAATCATAATAGCTCTAAGGCCTGAATTACATTTGTAAGTTTCACTTACAAACTTACGTAAAAACTACGAGCCAAATCTTTCTGTAACATGTGTTTAAAAAACATGTTGCGCCGATCCCACTGCGAGTAGGATAAGGGCAAGTGAAGTGGAAGAAGAAAACTTACAAACTTATGTAAGACTTGCGTAAGTGGTTCACTTAAATTTACATTTGAACGAACTTATAAATCTGACGTATTTTACAGATTTAATGACATATACAGTAATCAACTTACAATGTTGTTTACATTAGTAATTTCTTTGTAAGTCAACTTACGTAACTAACTTACAAATGTAGTTGAGGCCTATCAAAATATACTTTCACTTACAGGAACTTAGTAATAACAAATAAATCTTTAGTTTATAATACAATGAATGGGAAATTCAAACCAAGTATATACTTTGTGACATAACCCTTATATAAAATATAGCAGTTGCTGAACAAAAATCACCTTCTGTATTATAACAAAGTGTCTTAGACAATATATTCAGGGCTTAGGTAATGGTTTGAGGGGGCCTAAGCTTAGTAAACCATCAGCACCAAGCGCTTGCAAACTATTCGTCATGCCATTATTCATATTATGTACTGATATAACTGGTATGCCAAAACAACCTCCCGCCTGTTCCCTATTCGCTAAGGGTATGAAACTATAAATACCTAAATTACTCAATCTCTTAAGGTTTTCTTCCTGTGCTAGGTCCACTACGGGCAATCCTAGCTCCCGGTTCGGTCCTGTCACATTATGGAACACCCTCTTATGGTGCTGCAACTGTAAGGACTTGGGATATGATGCCGGACATTCATCACATTTGAACAACGGTACTTTGCTTTGAGGATGTGCATTCGTCATGTGAACTGACAATGAATTCTGGTTCATAAACATCTTCTTGCAGATTTTACACGATAACATACCACCACCCACTTTCGCTTCTGGTATGGAGAAATTACTGGACTTTGACGTGTGTTTGATGCTGACACCAGCTCCTAGGTTAGGTATGTGCGGTAAAGGCCGCTCCGGCGTTGGCGACCGACTCTTTTGTTTCTGTTTGATGCTAATCCCTCGCGACGCGAGCACGTTAGCCATTGCACTAGCCTCTTTATTCACAGTTTTCTTTGTTATTGAGATTTGACTGCCCAGGTTGATTTTATCTTTGGCTCCTTGCACACTGTGGATCATCGGCAAACCCTCCCTTTGTTTCTGCATTGCCATGACCGTGCAATCTTCGTTATCATGTTTGTCCGGTAACAACATAGAAGGACGTTTCTTAGCATTGTTGGCTCCCATGGGCATATTTGCTGGTCTTTTCATCGGCATTCGCATGCCCGGTTTCGCTCCTCGCACTTGGCCGTGGACCTGGATCCCTGGCCTGATAGAGGGCCTCTGTCCTCTCACTCCTGGCATTCGAGGCCTTGGCCCACCCATCGCACCAGCTGCCATCCTTATTTGATTCGGTGGCGGCATTTGTCCCCCTACCATTTGGCCTGGAGCAACAGGCTGGGAAGACATTTCCGAGTTCCCTGGGCCAGACTGACCAGGCATACCTATTAGCTGACCAGGTGGAAAGGTTTGGACGTTTTGTATTCGTACACCGCTGTTATTTGGGGATTTCATTGATCCTCCAGGACTTGACGAAGGTAAGTACGGCGAACCTGGTGGGCCCATTTGCCCTTGCACATTGCCCATAACTACAGGACTTTGTCCATACACTGTTTGCTGCATACTTTGTAATGGGGAACTATTAGAATATTGAGATGATGGGGTGGAATATTGCGGTGATGAACCTGGGTAACTCGAGTTAGGCATCGACGTTGCAAATTGTCCATAACCCTGCGGTCCCATATAATGTTGCCCCGGATACTGTCCCGGCATTTGATTCGCGCCTTGTGGGCCGTACATGTTATTTTGCCCTTGTGGGTATCCTGAGTTCATATTTGGTCCTGGAGGATAATTGTTATAAGGGGGAGGCGGGCCCATAACGCCACCTGCACCGGGGTAAGCTTGAATATTGATCATAACATTCTGCTGATGTGTGAAACCGGGACCACTACCACCGATAGCAGATAATTTTCCAACTTGATCAGCGATTTGTTTAACAGGTAACAAACTTGACAAAATATTTGATGTTGGATTATAAGGTAACAACGTGGATGAAGAAGGCGCGACCAAACTTCTGGAGTGTCCAGTCATTCGTTTGTGCTCTTCTAAGAGCGACAAGTCCGTAAACCTAGTATTGCATATATCACAAGAGTGTTGAGGCCCTAAAGTATCTAAAGATATGTATTCACTCGCTTCTGATAACGAAAGATTCTCTTTTTTTGTCGAACTTGATAGCAAACTCTCGAAAATATCGTCAGCGCTTTTCTCGAGCATGTCTATGGGAGGTTTAGAATCAGGTGGATTCCAATTGAAATTGTGGTGTTTTTCTAAAGAATGTCCGGACGACAGTCGCGATGAAAGGACATTGGATGTACTGTAACTCGATTGAGACGTCGAGAACGTCGGTGGCAAGTATGTAGGTTGAGGATTTTCTGTTTTTGGTACTATTGGTTTAATATCAGGGGCTGGTGTCGCTGAAACCACACAACAGTCATCATCCTCGTCATTCGAGTCACCGTTAATTTCTATAACTTGAGCACTCATATCTTCCACTTTAGCGACTGGGTATAGTGGAGTTGCCGGAGTGGACCCTGTACTAGATAAAGTGCTATTGCTATGAATAGAAGTCAAATTATTATTAGAAAAGATCGACTGTACTGACTGCTGGGAGTTGGTATCAGGCTCAGACTTGACTGTAGCCAACATGGGGGTAGATTTACCATCGCTTGACGAAACAAGCGGTGGTGGCGACGCTCTTTCTGACTTAATTTGCCCCGAGAAGAGTGGTATACTTGGCGATTGCTGTTCACCTGTGTCAATTTCTTTTTTCACTGTTACATTCTCCATGATGACATTTTGAGGTTGAATTCTATCGGGTGTGGGTGGCGTTGGAGTTTTTGTCGGCATTAGCTCTTTAGTTGGAGTTGGACTCTTTCTAGGAGGTATGGGAAGATTCGCGCCACGTTTTGGCGTCTGTTTTATAGCTGGTCTCCCAGAGGGCTTCAGCGCAGGCATTTCTTTAACAGCTGCTGTAGGAGTAGGTTTTAAGGATATTTTCATAGGTTCTACTTTCGCAATAGTTTTACCTTGTAAATTTTTAAGTGGAGATGTGTTATTAGTTTTTCGAATGGGTGAAGATTTTTCGGAGTCATTACTTTCAGAATTTTTCTGATTTTCAGACTGTTCATCGGCGGAATCATTGTCACCGGCAGAACCATCTTGGTCGCTTGACTTGTGGTCTTCTTCGTCTCCCTCTGGCTCACCACCACTGCCCTCATCTTCTTCATCAGATGCTTTAAAATCTTTCAACCCGTTGACTACTTTAAATGAATTAGTATTATTGCCCGATGATTTGAGTTTCAGTTTAATCCCTCCAAGATTTCCTAATTTTTGCATTACATCATTACTGTCAGGTTCTGGGTCGGGTTCTTTCTTTATTGGAGTAGCGTTCTTTTTAATAGTAAAGCCTAATCCACTCAGTTTGCTCAAAGCTGAATTTGAAGATTTGTCCGGTTCAGGATTAGATTTCTTTATGGAGAGGCCCGTTTTCTTGAGTATTTGCGATATGTCGATCTTCTGAGGGGAGGGTTTAACCGGTGGCGGGCTTTCTTCTTCATCCGACCAGTTTTCATCTTCGGAAGGGGGAATATCTTCGTCGTCGGAAGTCAGTTTGTCTAACACAACTGAGGGCAAGGAGACGTGCTGAATCAAATGATTCTCTAGCTCTTCCCAGTTACGGAAGTCCTTGTCGCAAGTAAAGCAACGGTATTCTTCCTTTGGTTTCTTGATGAGAGCACCAGTGGATTGAAGCCTTTTCAATATATCCGCGACATTGTTTGTCGGCGGTTTGATTTCTTCTTGGTAAATCGAGTCAGCCGAATTCTGGCCTTCGCCATCTGTAAAGTAAAATAGAAACAGTTAAATTAAATTTTTAATAGTTGCTAGAACCTGACAGCGATACATGAGTTTCTATTTTATAAAAAATAAAGTTTTGTATCGTAAGGATCGTTCATTTAGAAGTTTGCTAAGCAGCGTTACTTTCTAGAGACTTAAGATGGGTTTATACATATCTTCTATAGGGATATGGTCTAGGCTTGGCGTATAGAAAAATCTTGTAAAGTATATAGATAGCATAAAAATATATTAAACAAGACTAACTAATATTTATCATAACATACTTAAAACATTCTATTTCACAATTCAAAACGCATACGTGAAACATAATTACAATAAAGAAAAAAATAATTACAACTACTGTTCTAACGAACACAATAATTAAGGCAGATAATTTTAATTACCCGTATTTTAAAACGGATCACCTATATGTACATCTTTATATAGGTATATAATTGTTGGTACATCTGTGTAAGCGTGTAACTTTTGAACGACTTGACCGATTAAGGTCACATTCACACCATACATTTGTTTTGTCTAGACGATAGTTCATAGCTATATAACATCACGCAACGACTCACAGGAGCGGAGTAATAACGAGCACGCTGATGAAACAGTGACAGACAGTATATCTATAGAATCCTTTAGAATCGCTGCACACTGAGAAAAATCACAGCTAGATGATATTGTTATTAAAAACGAATCTGTCTATTTAGTGAAAACTCGTTTCTCGGATTCTGGTTAAATTATAAGACTTATTTTGAGTATTGTTCAATAATGGATAATTAAAGAGAAAACGGACTAGATTATTTTTGTTTTATGGAAGGATTTCAAACAGATCGTATTCCTTATTCTTGGAAGTTGGAGAGTCTAAGGTTTAAACTAGTAAAAAAGAAATAAGATAATCTATTTGCCACAACACAACAAAAATAAATTTACGACATAGGATACTTGTGCTTTTTTCAGTCTTCGAATAAACGATACTAATGATTATAATATATCCTACCACTACTATTATAAATGTGGAAGTTTGGATGTTTGTGAGTTTTAAGTTTGCATGTTTGTGAGTTTTTAGTTTGGGTGTTTGAGAGTTTTAAGGTTAGATGTTTGTGAGTTTTAAGTTTGGATGTATGTGAGTTTTAAGTTTGGATGTTTGTTAGTCAATCACGCCTTAGCATCTTAACCGTTTTGGATGAAATTTGGCACATAAGCAGACCATGGCCTTAGGACATAGGCTACTTTGTACTGGACAACACTATCAAGGACTTTACGATTATAAGAATTTTACCGGCAATAATACCAAAACTGTTGTGGTATATTTAAATTGTTAATAATCATAATCGATTTTGCGTTAAGTGACTACGTCGAATCGGTACTATCGTTACGTTTTTTTGAGTGGTAGAGCCACGCTGTAGACAATTTTGTCTACAGCATGAATGGGCCGGCTCGTCCGGGTCGTTACCACTGTCTCACAGAAAACTGGCGTAAAGTAGCAGCTTCCTGCTGCGTTTCGTACGGTGAGTGAGATATCCGGAGGCTCAAATTCCCCTCCCCTTCCCAATCCCTTACTTATCCCTTCCTTTAAGGTCGGCAACGTGCCCATGATTATTTTAGTATTGTGGGCGTACATGGGCGGTGGAAATCACTTACCATCAGATGACCCACTTGCTCGTTTGCCGGCCTATACTATAAAAAAAAAACGTGACGGTGACACCGGTAGACATAAAAATATCGGTATATGTATCGTTGCTTTTACCGATACTTAATAAAGTAACACGTAACGTTTTATTAACTTATGTGTATCGCTATAAATATCGCTACGTATATTTTAATCGTTACCATAACAGTAACTAATAACTTACCAAAAAAAATACCGGCCCAATTCACCTGTGTGAAACTGTATAATTATATCGATATATTTTATTATTGAATGTGATAAGTAATTATTATTGTTCACAAAAATTATCGATAAATTTACGAAATCCAATTATTACAATATCAATAGAGAATCAAATGTATCTATTTTATAAATAAATATAATTAATTAGGACAAAACCGAATATATCCAGGATAATTATACATTTATTGATAAAGCGATAGGCAATTAAACAACGTGCTATTGTAAAATAATACATTACATATCTACATACATTAACCGTATAGTTGATGTAAATATAGCAATTAGCAACCAATCATAACAAAAAAATCGTACTAAAATCTTTCAAGACATGTTTAGACCTCAATTAAATTTATATACTTATACGTAAATGGACATATGTATGAAGAAATCACTAATTGTAAACAGCATAAGTTGCACAACGTAAATGTAATTAAATTACGTAGGTAAGCAGAAACTATACGTCAGAACCAGAAGTTTAACCAGGTATAAAAATACTATATGTGAAACCAGTAGACTTTACTAGATGTAATTCAGGCCTTAGGTTTAAAAAGACAATATACATGCAATAAGATAGCAACGCTTGTTATAAATATATATATATGTATATATAAAATGCGATGTATTTATTAGCGAATTAATTTTTGTTTAAAAGTAAAATAAAAACTTTACGAGTCTAGACACTCGGCAATGGCATTAAATCTGGCAAAGTAAAATATCAAAGAAGATAACGCAAATGACCTATAGATAGTCTCAATTGATAGGATATAAATTTAAATATCCAACTAGTAAAATTTTGAATGTCATAGAAGCAAAAACACATTTCAATTAATATTATTTTTAAACTTAATCGCATATTAGCTTTAAGTCAATTATTATAGGCAAACTTTTAACCACCATAGATATTTTTTAAAATTCAAGGCACTTAAGTAAGTAAGTACTAAGCCGCATTTTTATCATTTTGTAAGAACAAAGCGGCCGACTGAAAATCGCTGCCACTAATAGAGGCAAGATATTTGTGGGCATTGAACAATTCTCTGCCAATGAGTTAAATAAAAAATATTATACAAAAACAAACCTGAATCATCATTTGTTGGTGATGATGCATAATCAGGTTCAAGCTTTGTTGCCATGACTTATGATACCTGAAAAACAAGTTAAGTTACCTTAATTGCGGGTTCAAAGTTCAGACATAAAGCGCGAGCTTAGAAAGATGTATTCGTATTTTATTCAATTATAAAATAGTAGTGATTTATCATATTTACAACTAAAATTAAAATAAATTAACCAACAAAGAATCACATAAGCACAAAGAAGCTTAAGTAAAGCTAGAAAATTGTTCGAGTTTCAGAGGAAAAATAATAATTTATACAAACACACACATAAAAGTGATAAATAATATTAATTTTAATTAGCTGCCGTCAGTAAAAAATGATAATATAAGAGCAGTCTTAATTATTGATAAAATATACATGGTCCACAGAAATATGCACATTCAACCGCAACAGATGATGATAAGAATATATTTTATGTACATTCTGTCATCACGCACTCAACTTATCTGAAATATGATTGACTTGTGTTAAATTTTCATTGGCTAACGGACTAAAGTGACAGATCTTCCATACAAATTGTGTCAAAATTTTACTGCCAGTAAGCAAATCTGTCGATTGAATATTGAGAACAGCCATTAGACGTGTAAATGTTCGTAAATTATTGGAACCGGGCATAAGTTGACTTTGCAAAGTTGACTCTAATCTGATGAGTTAATTTAGAAGTTTGCTCAGCAGCGTTACTTTCTAGAGACTAAAGATGGGTTTATACATCTCTTCTATAGGGATACGGTCTAGGCTTGGTATATAGAAAAATCTTCTAATGTAGAGATAGTGGTTACTGGTGGAATGGTACCTGATACATTTTTATAGATACCCGACTGAGTAGTGACCATAGTGAAAAACTCGCCATAATGGCTCGTGGCGGCCAGACTGGCTATCTTCTTCTTGTCTCGACGGTCAACATTACATTTCGATTGCATTCTACTTAAGATCAGGATCAGTGCATTTTTAAGTAATTATTACGTAAAATGTTGGTGATTTCCAACTATGTGAGGACAAAGTTAGCCGACATCCAAATACATGACGAATTTTAGGGCTAATTTCTGTTAAAACGGCTAAGGTTGTGATTACCGCTTTAATTGATTCATGAACTCACTTGACTCACTTCCGAAATAAGCACCACTGTTAATTTTGTCATGAGTTCGGAAATTCCAAAAGCAGTTACTTTTAGTCTTAAAAATGACTATACTAAACGCTGTAGATCCGAATATATATATTTTTGACCTTGGCACTATAAAGATTATAAACTTTATTTAGTTTCATTGAAGAAATACAAAGTGACAATCCCTCCCCAGATATCTGAAAGAAATCTATCATAGGGTTTTTAAGGTTGTATAATTTATTGGCCATCTTTATAACGATGGGTGCCGTTTCTTAAAATAGAACCGTCCCTCCTGCAGATAAACATCAAGGGAGAAAGTCAAGAATAGATTCACTCAACATCGCATATGCCGAGTGAAGAATCTTGCCAGGCGGGTGGTATCTATTGAAAGGCGACCATTTTGCAACCACAGGGGGCGCACTCTCGAGCCCGTATCGACCCGCTAGGCGAAACGTCGACGAGTATTCCCCCGGAGGATTTACGTCGAGCAGGCGGTTCGTTACACCAATAAATTTTTATGTTGGTACCTAGTACCTACTCTTATGTAGTAGAAGGGAAAATGGATCAATATTTCATAGCAACTAATGATATTCTTGTGGTCACTATTAACGTTATTTCTGCCTGGAGTTATCCCGGCTTAAAGCCAGGGTCTGCCTTCTCATGCCGTAGATTTGACGGTATTTGATATTGTATGGGGCGACCCGCCATCTGACCCCCACAACCTGCAACGGGAACCAAGTTTTGCCATTGCCTCTTCCATTAATCAGCAGAGTGTAGCACATGCAGAAAAGGGTTGACTTTGGGCCTAAAATATTGGTGGCTCACCTACAATCCAAATTACCTATTATTTAAACATACAACATAAAAAAACGGATGATAGAAGTTTGACACCTTAGCTTTTGGTTGTGTCTTTATTTGTTTATATCATCGTAGCCCCTAAGTTAATTTCAGACTCAGACGAGTCGAATGCATTTCAACAAGAGACATGACTCCGACTAAGCTGTTTGGTTGAACTCGCTATAATGAAGCGACTAAAATGCGTTTTTTTTTATTTGAAAACTGTTTTAATCGGGATGATTATTAGTTATGATAAAAAAAATCTGTTCATCAATTTATAAGTCACAGATGTTTAGTGTTTAATTGTCGCCAGAGTGTTTAATGGCTAGATGATCTACACACAGGCTATTTTTGTCCCGAAAAAAGCCATCCTCAAGTGCAGAGCAGCGAGCAAAAACTAGTTGCAAATAGCAATAAAGAATAATTCGATGTTATTTGCAGTTATATTACTCAAATGCACGAATTTATCTGCAGTCGGGTTATTCAACTGCACGAAATTATCTGCTGTCGAATTACTCAACTGCACGAAGTTATCTGCTGTCGGATTACTCAAATGCACGAAGTTATCTGCAGTCGGATTATTCAACTGCACGAAGTTATAGTTCAAGTTGCTCTTCTTTTCAACCGCATTGCAATGACTGAATGTAGTTGTTACACTCCGCCTGATAGCGCTGTAAAGGTTAGAATAGTTCAAACTCTGTGATAACGCGGCCGACGACTGCAGCCATTTGAGGCTACCATCATATTATTACGGCTTAGATTTAGTTTAGTATGTAAGTTATTATATTAAATGTCTACGTAATGACAAATGAATGGTCTTTAAAGAACACTATTTCCTTATTCCAGCAACAAACGAGGATGTAACGCGTACATAATTCAGTGAAGTAGTACTTTAACTTCCGACATCAGTCAGTAACAGTATCAGTAACATTTGCGATAACAACTGTGGTTACCAAATTGACCACAAAATAACATTAAAAACAATAACGGCTATACGATTACAAACATTAATATTGTTACTTACTGCATGTAACCATGAAAGTGTTTGATTTTCTGCATTTAGCAGTCGAATGAGATTATCAGGAAATTACAAATAATTGACCTATTTTTAAATATGATAGAAAAAATACACAACATACATCACCCACACGTTCAATCACAATGTGAAATCACAATACCAGATGAATTTGAATAATAATATAGAAAAACCTGAATTAGTTAGGTTAGGTAGTATTGCCAGATAGATGCCTATCTGCCTTTTGGCAGGACGTCTCGCTCGCCGACCGAGCATTTGTCTCACGAGGCTGCTCGTGCAGTCAGTAAGCGGCTATTGACGAAAAACAGGCCGGCAACGGATGAACTTCTACTATGAATGACTAATTGTTAAATGCTAATTTACTGATCGGTTTGTACACGTGTTTACTATTAAAAACTTACAAAAAGGATATGATGAAATGAAAAGAAAGATGGAATCAAAAGGCATAAGAATAATAATAGAAACTAATGGAACAACATCAGGGATTAATTAAGTATCTGATGATGATATAGTAATCATGGAATTCAATAAAATTTATATATTTGATTATTGATTTCGTAAAAACTACAAGCCAAATCTTTCTGTAACGTGTGTTAAAAAGCATGTTGCGCCGACCCCACTGCGAATCGGGGCAGGTTGATAGAAGATGGGGCAGGAAGATGATAAAATAAATATCAAGATTGATAAATTATCTTGATATTTAGAAACGTAATTATCGCTGCTGTTATATAAAAACTTTCTGTTCCAAGGGGAACTTTCGTGAAAATTCTATGCGTAAATATTATGCAAACCTAACACAGAGTTTGTTTTATCAAAATCTGAATCGGAAGAGCCAAAAGGAAGGTGTTCAAACAGAGGAAATAACGAAGCGAATGTATGGAAGTAATAACCACTTCGCTGACGCCATCTTCACAGGAACTGAGCGGGACGGAGACGTTTTTGTGCGAACGAATTTCCGAACGACTTTGTCATCCCCACTCGAATGGACTGGCTGGCATCCTTAAATTTTCCCACTTTTGAGTAGGGGGGTATAGGTTAAAGGCTTTAAGCTCGAGCTATACCGGCAATAGTGTAAGGCGATTAACGCCATTTTAAAGAGTACCAAGTAGTTTATTTTCTAACGTATTGTGAGTGCAACGCGGATGTTATAACATTGTTCTACGCAGATTTTGTAATAAGTCACTGTGATGTATGGCTAAGTAATTATTATATATCATTGTATAGAAGTTACTTGTGATACATTATAAATGGTAAACATATTGAAGGTGGACAGTGAAATAGAATATAATGATGTACTGGAAACACCTTCTAAATACACCAGCCGCTGCTCGGACTTCGGAGTGCAATCTCTAAGGTGGTCGTCGAGATGTCTGTCTGCGTCAATACATCCGAATACATAGTGTATGTACTATCCGTGTATATTGAGTACAACAGTGTAATAGTGAAGTAGTATGTATGTCATGACCAAATAGTAGAATAGATCATATCATGAAATAGTCGACCGTTTCATTAAATGGACGCATTTCATGCCCCAGTTTTCTACTCGTGACCTGTGCAATTAAGTCTCTCCTCAGTCTATAGGTCTCCCACTATCGTTCTTATCGAATCAAACGAAGACTTGTAACTATTTATTTTGACGGCTACATTTTTGAGTCAAACTCTGATTTTATAATTTTACTAGCTGTCCCGCGCGGTTTCACCCGCAACTACAGCAGCGCCACCTACCGGGTCCAATTGTGAATCTAAACCATCCAGGGCGCCACCCAAACGCATACAAAAAAATCATTAAAATCGGTCCAACCGTTTAGGAGGAGTCCAGTCACATACACACGTACAGTAGAATTATATATATAAAGACTATGTAACTTGATATATCCTATAAGTTACATAGTACATAAACACAACCACAGTCAGACGAACTTGTAACACCCTTCTTCTCTGTTGAGGATTAAAATGACGCAATGTTCAGAATCCCCTCCTAGATCATAGGTAGGATCGATCGATCGAGGAGGATAGGATCATAGGTCACCCGTCTAGGTAGGTACCACGGGTTTTACGGATCCTACCTTAGTATTTTGTAAACAGAAGGCGAACCGCAGGCGTAGCGAAGCGATCCGAAACAACCACACGGTTCATCATACTTCGCTTTCGCATTTCTATGTCTACATTCAAGCGACTCCATACATTACAATTACAAAAAAAACGCCTCGCCACGCCTTCGTTTCTCTATCTGTGACAAAGGCATCCTTAGCTCCAAGCAAGTGTACGAGAACAGTTATGTTCTGGTTTGATGAACATTAAAGCCAGGGAAGAATGTAACGCGCACTGCGTGCAATCAGGGGCCATATTCTCCATATATTGATACCTACGCACTCACGCCTGTACTCCCCGAAGGGGTAGGCAGCGGTGTGACTAGTACACCCACATTTCGCCGAACTGATTTACGTCCCATGATGTGATAATCCATTTATGTCCCATACGAGCCTATCGCCATATTGGGCATAATTCCAGACTCCGGGTTGATATACTAAACATTTCGTGATAGAAATCACTTTACCCGACCCGGGGGTCGAACCCGAGGCCTCGGTAAGTACATCAATCGTACCGCATACGCATTACAACAGCGCCACCCAGATCATATTCTCTATGACCGTATAAACTCATAACGTGACCGCGTTACGCCAACTTAACGCGATATCAGCACTGATGGTGTTTAAATGTTCATATTAAGCACAAAACACACCATATTGCGTTTACACTGGATTAGAAAACATCACTCAATGATAATTTCACGAAGTCAACGCAATGCCTTCGCGTTAATGTAACACGGGCGCGTTAGGAGTCCACATGGTCATAGAGAATAAGCCCCCAGTTATATTACCGAGTATTAGACTCAACATCGTATGTCTTGTGTAGCACAATGCAGTGCCAGTTGCCACATAGTATTTTGCAATTCAAATTAGCAGTAACTTGCTACAGTTTATGGGCAGACGTAGGAAGCGCTTAGCATAAAGCGGGCGACCTGCCAGTCTCGTCCCTCCGTTGTAAAAAGTTTAATGCTTATGCTACGTTTATGGTCGGAAAACACGGCTCTTTGGCCCGTTGTGGCGGTTCTAGACCATAATTAACCAACTTTAGAAATGAATGTTTCATACGTGTGTGTATGACCAAATACAACGAGTTCGCTCGCCTTAAGGAACTATCACTCCTGTCCATAAACAAAAATAATACCACACAGAACTTGAATGTCAAAGCATTCTATCGTACTGACTGCTCTCGTCACCCCGAGACATAAGATTAGGCTTCAGGATCCTTCAAACCGAAACGCAATAGTGCTTAACGGCAGAAATAGACATAGCGGTGGTAACTATCCAGACGGCCACACGCATACGAGGGGCCTACCACCATTTCTAAACATCCAGTGGCGGACTAATAGGGGGGCGGAAGGGGCGGCCCGCCCCGGGCCTACGGTCTTGGGGGGGCCCAAATTCCTCTGCGTTCCCCTGATCAAATCCTAAACGAGACTTTAGGCCCGGATTCACAAGTAGCAGACTACCAGTCACAGTTGCCAAGTCCTGCCAGTCACTGGTATCAACCCCAATGGTATGAAAATAAAAGCTAGATATTAGTATATACGTTTTTTGTTATAATTTAGGTTATGAAAGCTCTATAATTTAGTTATTTAATTTTTAATCTATTGGAGTTGGTATCAGTGACTGGCAGGAGTGAGCCGCTATGACTGGCATTCTGCTACTGGTGAACCCGGGCCTAAGTACCTTCATAATATCATCAAGATCAAAATACTGCAGCCATCTAGACGTTTTGCGGTACTAATATTCTTTTAACTTTGCTGCACGCTTCCAATATACTCTGGGGGAATCCCTGTCTTTGTAGGGAGTACTTCCCCAGGAATCCCTGAATGTATAAAGTGCTAAAAATTCACTCTTGTACGTCTACATTTACATTCACTACATTATATTTACGTCGAAAAATAATCATTGACCCCCATAAAATAAATTTAATTTATATTTAAGAGCGTTGACGCGGTTTTAGCGTAATTTAAGAAAAATCAGTACGTTTCGAAACCCTTAAAATTGATGAAAGACAAATCGTACAAACATGTTAATTACCAATTATTTTAGGTAATATTGTCATTTAAATAGGTAGTGAAGACCATTTAAGATTTTTGTGTAAATTTTTATAAATAACGAGATAACTGAACGAAGGTTTTCATAAATTCAATTTTAGGGTCATTTTCGGGGCGCAAAATTCAGTTTAATTTAAAACATATTTAATCAAAATAAAATTTTGTTCAATTGGAAATATCCCCAAGCAATCCCTTTTTCAAGCAATTCCGATTTAGATCCCTTATTCAAGTAATAAAAAATGTAAGGCATTCGAAATATAAAAATTATCTTGATCTACAATGGGTCAAGAGCGACTGGTTAATCTAGCCGTGCTTTCAATAGAAAGAAAAAATTCAAAAGAAATCGATTTTACAGAAGTTATTGAGAATTTCAGTAAATTTAAGGCACGAAAACTCCACGCTACAAAAAATAAAAAACCATCTTTTATCATTTATCTATTTTTTTGTTAATTGATTCGTATTTTATTGTCTAACCCATATCCATTTCATACTGTAGGTACGTTTGTTTAGCCTTAATGTATGTTTATTTAGCCTAAATAATTTAAGTCGAATTTAAATTTCACTTGCCAAATTTTAACGAAATAAACATAAACACTTATTTTAAATACAAATGTGAACTGAATAAAAAGCTTGTAAAACTATTTTTTATAGCTGGGGGGCCTCATTTAGCTTTGCCGCCCCGGGCCTTTGACGGACTTAGTCCGCCACTGCAAACATCTCTTTTTTTCTAATTCTTTTCTTAATTCTAAATCTCTCTTTTGATAAACTGACCTCAATTTCAGTAGTCGCCAATACAATGGGTATCTACTAGACGGGCTGTTTAGAAGTAAAATTGCGTCACATAACGCAGGAGTTTGACGGCTGAGCGAGAGGGGAGCTACTGCAGTGAGGGAGATGGTAATATGGAGTTGCAGTGAATCGACCGTACTTAGTGCACAATCCACGTACGCACGCACTTTATACATCGTGTTACAAAAAGGTGTGGCCAAATATGTTTTATTTATTTGGGATAAAAACAATTTTACAACAGATATTACAATGAAAATATGGGTCCACAGGAAAATAATTGTATAACCTACACAATGGTGTACAATGATCCATAGTTTATACATATAAATATTGGAACTGGAGAAACAAAAAAAAATTACTTATTTTGAAAAGTAAACAGTTGTAACTGGATTAGTAGTTTGTTTGATGTCGTTATTAATGATTGTGTTCTATCTGTATTTACAGCATTAGAAACCATTTGTTTAAATATATTTGGTGACATGGAGTACAAGTCAACCGAATTAAAGCTGTTATTTATAAGCCATAAGACGACGTAGAGGAGCGCGCAAGCCCGCGTTAGTCCTACATGAACGAACGGCAAACGAAGGTCTTGCGCGCACCTCACGCCTTAATGCTGATCTAGGAACTATGTATACCAACTTGCCAATTATATCTAAGCAGTCTTTATTGCCTGGACATACACCGTTTACATGCAAAATGTAAGTATTTCACAAGTAGTAACAAATCCATGCGTATATAATATGGCTTGCAACTTTGGAAAACACTTTAAAAACTTTTGTTTTTGTCTCACTCCAGCATTGTTAGTCTCGCTCACACACTTCATTTATTTATAGGGATGTGATCGATCTTATCGATTTATATAAACGAGTAATTAAAATTAATACGATATTTTAGGATTTCCAGATTATGATAAAATCCGGCATATAAACACTATCAGGCAATGTAACGACCCATAAATATGACCACACCTTTCTGTGGTACATTGTATAGGGATGTAATCGATCTTACCCATCATAATAAAGAAGTGATTAAAATTAGAGATAAATTTTAAGACTACCTCGGTGGCGCAGTTGTAATGCGTACGCGTTACGACTTAGGCTGATGCTGAGGTCTCGGTTTCGACCTGGTTAAAGTGATATTGGGTTTTTCTATTACGAAATGCTCAGTACCTGCCCGGAGTCGAGAATTGTGTCCGGTATGGCGATAGGCTCAATTAAATAATTGAGCAGCAGCTCGACTGCTTATCAAGGAAATAAAAAACCTATCAAATTTATATTTTTGTGAACACATATTTCGCATATTTCCTATTATATTTACCACATATGATTGTAGGCATTACTGTAATTATTTAATTTGGATTGCCTCATCCCTGATATTTCCTATTCTGCGGTTAAATACTAATCTAATCATAATATTTTATTATATACGCACTCACGCCTGTAATCCCCGAAGGGGTAGGCAGATGTGTAATCTGTACACCCACAATTCGCCGAGCGTATCTCCGTCCCATAATGTGATAGGGGGCGAGTCTATCGCCATACCGGGCACAAATTCCAGACTCAGGGCTGATGCTGAACTTTTCGTAATAAAAATACCCAATATTTTAACTATAGATATATTATAGTTCAATGGCTCTTTCAAAAATTACAATCTTGCAACGGCGCGGCGCGGAGGTGTGAAGTAATGAATGTCATTCTAAATTATTCATTATCATTATCGTATCATGTGTCTTAAGAAAATAATCTTTTCTTTTATCATCTAAAGTATAAATAGGCAATAGTCGAAATAGTTACAACAAAACAATTCTTATAGGTTCAATTTTCCAATATGTTGTCCTTTGAAACTCAAACTTATTCCACTATTTTATATTTTAACGATTTCTTTTTATGATACTGTATTATAAACTCACATTTTGGTTAAAAAATGGTGATATTAAAAGATGATGAGATATCTACATTTGCCTCATCACTTTTTTTTGTTACCTCTTTATAAATAGTAACACTATCTAGTGATGTTGATAATTGATTTTTAATAATCGCTTAATGGATTATTTACAAATCCGTCATAATCGATGCCAGAAATTAGAATCGATTATATAACCATTTGTTAAAAATAATCGTCAATAAAAATCTAGACCGAGGCTTTTGGGACTAAAATGGCTGTAGAAGTTCTGATCCTTGGCCACAATATTATTACTCTTGTTGCCAGATAATGCAACGATATTAGATAATGCGAGAAAATTAAGAAATAATTGATTACGAGTCAGGATTGACGTTGATGAATAAATTATGAAAATAATATACATTAATTACCATAACTAAATCAACCTCGGGGTTCAGGCAGGCGGCAGGTCATTAAAACCAAATACCATCAACCAAAATAAAGCCAAATCCTTTTGTAACAAGTGTTGAAAAGCATGCTAGGCCAACTCCACTCCGAGTGGGATAAGGGCAGGTCGAAGAAGAAGAATGATACTATAGGCTCTATAGTAGAGTATAAACTAGAGAGTTTAAAGTCTAAATAGAACAAAACATATCAGTGTAGATCACCAGACAAGTTAAGCCTGTATCACGATGAATACTCCGAAGAATTGTTTGACCTTATTCCATCCTCACCTTTCCTTAACAGAACCACGTGTGCTAGTTTGCGAAACCATAGCTTCGCAGTCTCCTCCATCTTGGCTCGAACCAAGAGGTTCGCAAAATCTTACTTCTATCGGATCATAAAGCTGTTTGTAAGCTGACCATAAATCGTTTGCCGGCACGTGTTTTCTCCTTCCTACAACATGGGATTCTTTAAACGAAGTGTGAAGAAGCAATTAAGCAGGCCGGCATAATTCTGCCGACCTACGATATATACAGTGTTTATCGTTGGTCGTCATTATTCTTGGATTGCGCTACACTTACCATCAGGTGTAGCATAGTCACTTAGCCGAGCCAGGAAAAATAGCACTTTATTGCAAGTCATTATTTGTTCAATGGTTTTTATGGAGTGAAACATCTGTACATACATATTCATTACTATTATGATATTCTGAGATTGTACTATAGTATATTATATTAAGTAAATGAACGAAACGTCATTCTCAACCACCTCAGATATTTAAACTGGTTTGTAATTATGCATCTGATGATTCTGAATTCAATATTTATACATCAAGATAATTATTATCAATATATATATATACTAATTATCAAGATATTTATTGTAATTTATAACTTCAAAACCCGTACCTACCTGAATTGAAAAGAATCTAAGCATGTATGACATGTATTTTAATAATTTTCTTTGAGTAATAAAAGCACAACATTTCACAGCAGGTTAATAACTATATATATAATATTTTTTATTGTGCATTTATTATTTTCAAATTTTCCGTAATAGAAGAAAAATAAATTGTGATCTATACTGGGTGTAAGGTGACCGCTTCCTAAGACGGTTATAAAACACTACCGTTACATAAACGGAAAACACTATTCTTTTACTGTTTACTTGTCATTTTGGAAACGTAAGCCAGCGATGTAAAGCGTACTAAAGTCGGGGTCAATGACCCGCACGTATTACCGCACTTTAATTATATCAACTCAACTTATATCGCGCCATGCGCCGCGCTGCACAGCTGATTCCGAACATCAACTGCTTTATTTATTCGCTTTACATAACGTTATTAGGAAATATATACAATATGTAAAAAAAAACCACTGTCCGATCCATGAAGGTGTTATTAGGTATCGAGATAATGTTCTGTTGATGTAATCCTTTTTGAATAAATAGTAAAACAAAATACCCCAAATATAATTTAATAAAATTTAATTACACGAGAAAGTTTACATGGCAATACTGAGCGGCACGGTGCGGCGCGCGACAACTGTTCGGTAGTGAGGTCATGAGGTCATGACCTTAGTTGATCGTTGGATTACAGACGTTATAAATAATTCCTATGCAACTTTTTATGTATCATCCGAGTTTAGATCGTGTGTCATTCGATAATGAAAAATGCGATGGATGTGATGAAGTTGCTGTTGGTTTTTTTTTTTTTTATAGTATAGGCCGGCAAACGAGCATGTGGGTCACCTGATGGTAAGCGACTCACCGCCCATGTACGCCCACAATACAAAAGAATTATGGGCGCGTTGCCGACCTTAAAGGAAAGGGATAATAAGGGATTGGGAAGGGGAGGGGGATTTGGGCCTCCGGATATCTCACTCACCGTACGAAACGCAGCAGCAAGCTGCTACTTTACGCCGGTTTTCTGTGAGACAGTGGTAACGACCCGGACGAGCCGGCCCATTCATGCTGTAGACAAAATTGTCTACAGCGTGGCTCTACCACCAACAGTAATACAGGTCACCACCGGCGCACAAGGATGGCATGAACGCTTCTTACCTCATATGTGTCCGATTGAATTTAATCAAAAACTGCTACAATCTGCGAACGCATTTCGGTTTGAGTTTCACAAATTTTCGTCATAACGAATTGCTTGCGTGATGTCTGGAAACTGTAATGGCCACGAAGTTGATCCACGTCTACCAACCACCACCGTTCTCCATTCTACTCGTACAGATCGGATGAAAGAATGTTAATCATCTACTTTTAACACTTTCCACACTTGCACGTGATTAGTACTCAGCTGTCGCGTCACAGAACGAGTACTTCGGATAGGGTCCTCACTAAATAATTCTGCTCTTTGATAATCACAAACATACTCAGACGGCACCGGGGTACCTTGTGAAACCGAATAACGCATCTTGAAATCTCTACGAGCCGCTGAATAATTGTAGTCACTCGTACCCAGACACAATATCATATTAAAATACTCTTGGATTAGAGTATGACATTTCGCTGAACACAAACAACAACGGAACAACCACTCGGAAACAATTTTTTCGCTAAACTGACCTATTAAAATGTTCAAGGTCGGGATAGTCGCACGTGCACTTACACGTGCCAGTGGTTCTTTGGATCGCCCGCGACAAAGCGCGCGGTGTTCTCTGTCGGTATTGTCAAAGGATGCCGATAACACGTGCCGGCGACGGCGGTGATGTCACATTTAAAAAATTTACTAGATTTTAGGGAAATTCGGGTATTAATAACGTGCATTTTGAAATACAATAATATTGTTATTTTCAAGAATAATTTTATTTTTCTCGGTAATGTCATTAGGATATGCTGCTTTCGGATCGGACAGGGCTTTTTTTACATATTGTATATTATAATGTTATAAAATTTATATATGATTGAGACACTTGTATGATATAATGAGTACGCGCGGAATGATTGATGACCAAATGTGAACTGATTCAATATGCTAATAATATATAATAATGCACTATACTGAGCTGGTCTTCTCTTGTCACCATGAAGGTTGCAGTTGCATACTGTATAGTTGTTATATTAATTTTAAGTTAGTTTAATATTATTCTATTGTATACTGCATTATGTATGTTGCATGTCTTATTGTGATGACAATAAACTTTTTCTTTCTTTCTTTCTATGGCGTAAAATGCTGATGATGCAATTTACTTGTGTATGTGATTGCCGGTACACTATTAAAAGTGTATACCCATTATTATTCAACTTGCTTGAAATAAAATTATGATCGATTGATATAAATTTGGTGATAATTATCATGAGATATATTTATTTTGATAATTTCGAATCCTGGGTACTTGTAAAGTATCATCGGTATTTTTTTCCATGAATGTAAACAAATATCTATCTACTTTACCATTATTTTTATTGTATTAGTGTGATTGAGAGATCCTAACAAATGAACTTATTAGAAAAATAGCTAAAAATGTTTATATTTCTGGTATCAGCTTGGTATTACCGGCCGATTGACCGAAAATAAGAATTTAAAAAATTTAGAATATACTATACCTACTTAAAATGGAATAAGTAAGGATAAGCAATGAAAATTATATTGTAGGTAGTACTAAGAAAGTAGGATAATATCAAGATTAATTTGAGATTTATCATTGGCCCTAAATGTTTTTGGGGTATTCGCTTTGCACACCACACAAGTGAGATATTTGTGTCAGAATGTAATCAGAATTTTTATTTTTTTGTTAATTTAGAATAAGAATAAGTAATAGTTTATGCAAAAGGAAAAATCCATTTAGTAGTCTTAACAAGTTTGTTTTATGTTATTGCTAAATAAATAATATATTACTTTAAAATAAAACTAGTTTATACGGATTTTATCGCGGTTTAATTTTTATTTTAATCCCGACCTTGAGACGATGGTTGGAAGCTTGACAAGGACAAGTCTGGGATCCAATTATACATTTAATAAAATCGGAACCCAAAAGACCAACTGCCAGACCTCAAGACACCGTGAGCTCTTACTGCGTAGATCAGACTAGTGTCAACTAACTTTTTAAATGATTAAAAAATAAATGTATTATTTCAAAATGAAGGTAGCCAATGTAACATTAACTTTTCGAGACAATCTACACCTCAGTCTCTCCCGTGACCATGAAGGCTGAAAAGCTTAAGAAAAGTTGGGACTAAAATAAAAATTAAACTGCAATAAAATTCATATAAACTAGTTTTATTTCAATGTGTAATATTAGCGTAAACCTAAGAAATCACTAGATTACTTTGATTTATAAATGTGTATTAGTATAATTTATCAATGAGCTTATAATAAAATTTGAATTACTTTATAATAATCTTGATAATTATGAACTCTAACCTACTTTTTTTTTTTCTCTCTCTCTTCCATCTGCCATCAGCCTTCAAAGCTTTCATCAGATATGCTACTATTTCTATTTGAGATGCATGTCCAGTGGCATGCAGCTTCCATTAATATCAATATTTAAATTGAAGCTAACGCTGCCCTTTTTAGTCGGAATACATAGTCATTAGTATCCAGCAGTGTTGATGCCAATAGGTTTTGATGACGCTCATTTGGTAATTTTTACAAGACCTTTCTATTTCTTGTTTGATGGTCGGAATTTGCAAATACTCATGAACTTCTGTGTTCTTGATGAACCATGGTGCACAACTCAGGTTTTTTAGAATTATGTTCTGGAAACGTTGCAGTATTTCAACGTTCGAGTGACTCGCTGATCCCCAAAGCTCTATGCCACAGGTCCAGACTGGCTTAATTATGCATTTTTAGATTAAGAGTTTATTCTCCAGACTAAGAGATGATTGTCTACCTATTAGCCAGTACATATATCTGGCTTTTTTATTTGCCTGTTCCCTTTTCGCCTTTATATGGCCACGCCAGGTTAGCCGTCTATCTAAATGCATTCCTAGATATTTGACAGTTGTTTGCTGTGGAAAGAGAGGTGGGCAGTCCCCTCTTTTCAATGTATAGTTTATATGAACCGATTTCGCAGCACTAGCTCTAATCCTCCATTTTTTTTACCATGATCCTATTTTATCCAGATGTATTTGTAAATGTGTTGACGCTGTGGAAGGGTCTTTATTACAGGAAAGTATAGCAGTGTCATCCTCGTATGTTGCTGTCACAACCTTTTCTGAAGTTGGTATATCTGCTGTATATATGGTATAGAGAACAGGACCCAGTACAGAGCCCTGAGGTACACCAGCTTCAATTTCGCAGAGGGATGATAAGCTTTCGCCACATTTAACTTGGAATATCCGGTGTTGTAAATAAGATTTCAATAGCATGTAGGCACTATTTGGAAAATAAAGTTTCAGTTTGTATAAAAGGCCTTTGTGCCACACCCGATCGAAAGCCTGTTGTATATCGAGGAACACAGCAGAGCAGTATTCTTTCTTCTCTAGTGCTTGTCTAATTGTATGTGCTACTCCATGTATCTGTTCCGTTGTTCCGTGATGTGCACGGAAGCCAAATTGGTGGTCCGGTATTACTTTTTACTCTAACTCTACGCTACTTAAAAATTTGTTTGTAAGAATTTTGTTAAAAAATACACATGAGTTGTATTAAGTTTGGAATATGGTCCTGATGGATCAGCTAGAATGGTTGGCACATACGTTGGGAGCCCTATATTAACAGTGAAAAAAGTAGGCCGAGTTATTAAGATGGTAGATTATTCTTCGTAACACATTATGGTATAAAAATTGACCCAGTGGACCATGGATATGCAGTAAGTTGGACCACCTGCTAAGTCGTTGGCATTGGAGGTCTTTCCTATGTGAGTCCGTCTGGGTTGGTACCACGGCTCTGTCTATTTCTGCTGCCAAGCAGCAGTGTGTAAGAACTGTTTAGTTTCGGTTTGTGAATACGGTTTGGGCATTATGAGACTTAACAACTTATTTCTCAGGGTGACAAACGCAGTCCAGTACCATACAGTCTTTTATAATTATTATTCAAAGTCCTGTGAGATGCTAGCTTAAGTTTATGGGCAAGCGTGGAACTTACGAATTTACCGTAAAAAAAGATGTCAACACTAAACAATTTTTTTATGTATACATAGAACCAAACATTTAATTTCGATATGTATACTTGTGATAATTGCTATAAGGCTGCAGGAATAATAATGCCAGTAAAATGCATAATAAATCAGTAAAATGTGTGTGAATCAAACTTCTATGAGATTCAAATAATCAGAAGATATGTTTAAGTTACAAGCTAGGAGTAAATTCATATTTCACAATAATTATTGGGTTTACAATTGTTCATAATAAGTTTAGGTGTTAAATCATGGAATCACTGCTACACTCTTAAATATAGGAAGACTATTCTTTATAATATTGCCAATGAATTGGCACTAAACTATCGACTGCTACCGACAATCAAAACATTTATAAAAGTTTGGTATTTATGTGCTTGCCCTTATGTCATTCTTTGTAAGTTTATGTATCTAAACATGCAATTATCTATTGAAGATAGAACTCATGGAAAAATACATTCCAAAACATATGTACTTCAAGTGTTTGTAACTACCTAACTCATAAAACCAAATTAATATTTCATTCCTTTAAAAAAAACAAACAAAAACATTAGAGTCATGCAATAATAGATTGGTTACAATAAAAATAGTAATGTTTACTCACAAACATCATCCAATTAGCACATTAATACCGGCGACTCAAGTCTTGAAAACTTTCTTTACGAATAATATGAATTACCGAAGAAAATTCTTTTCGCATCATAGCACAATGTTTCACCGACACTTTGCTAGTTATCCGCATTCACAACATACGAACAGAATATTTTTGAGTCAAATTCAATCACACATCACATAATCGTTTATACAACACTTTATTACACAATATCCTTGACAAAAACAACGAGTTTATATTGGAAAATGCAAAATAAATCTTATTTTCCGCGAACTTCAATGAACCTAGCGCAGAGCGCTCGGAAATACAAAATGGCGGGCCAAATAAACTACTAATGTCAGATTAATATATCAGCCGCGCCGCACGTATGGATATAAGTCCACACAACTAGCTTTCGAAAGTCCTCAATGTTCGCACACAAAAAATAGGTATAATTTGTACGCATGTATTACAACTGTAATTAATTTATGTAAATTACCGCCGTAATAACGAAACCAGATCGAAATAATATGATTACCCAACCCAACCGGCCGATGTCTCTTGTCTTCGATCGAAACAACGCTGAACGCAAGTCGGAGAGGCCGACGCGACGCGACGGTCCTAAAATTCCGTTCCTTTCACTCACAGGCAGGTAGACGCGTTATTCGTTAATGCCAGTGCCAGTTGGCGGAGTGCCAGTATTGGTTGGTTGGCAAATATCAAGCGGTTGACGATGTCAGTATTAGCTATCTCTTTCACTCAAGTTAGTTATTCAGTAGTTTGTTTCTTTTACTCTTGGTAACAATAAGCATAAGCATATGTAGTATTCTGAACATAGTATTATTATTATCGGAACGGGTCGCCGTCATGCCTGTAGAATGACCTCGCTCGGTCGCGGTGGCTCGAGACTCGAGTTGAGACAAGGAGAACAAGAGAATAATAATACTGCGTTGTATGATATGATTGTACTCAATGCGTACTTTTGTGCGACGGAAACCACTAAATACCGTTCTACGGCCTGAATAGCGTTGGATAATAAATTATTCAATGACATTCCATTGTTGTAATATTTATTATTACCTACTCGTACGATTTATGCAGACTTTCAGTGAATTTCAGTCTGTTTGGTAGGTATATGTTGTACCGTTGTACCTATCTTGGCTACTATCATGTTCCTAAAATATATTAGATTGATTTGTGTCTTATCATAATATGCTCTAAGATCATGTGTATAATACTAAATACCTATACTTTGAAAGGTTTGGAGGTATTTTCTTAAATACAAGAAATTATAATGTCTCAATAAATAGGTAGGTTAGATATAACGTATAGATAACGGGTATTTTTAGATATGTAAGTCATAATCTTTTAATACGAATAAGTGTGTACTTACGTAGATAGCCTGGATATTTTGTGATACATACCTGAAGTTAAGTAGGTATAGGTATAAGTATATTCCAATTAATTATAGGTATGGAATTTATGTACTTAAGTAATAATTGAGTGGCGTTAAATTATACCTAATCAGGGGCCTGTGATGTTGATGTTTAAAGATTAGATAAGTAAGTAGGTACCTACTTACCTAATAACCATCAACTACCTACAGATATAAGTAATAATTAAAGTTAACTAAGTATTTTACTCATATAAAAGACGTAATTAAGCAGTTTGTTTTCGGCTGTAGAGAAGAAGAAGAAAGAAAAATAAAGTAAGTAAGTACTCTATGTCCACGTCATTAAAAGTAGAGTTCATTAAATTATTATAATTGTATGAAAAAAAAAAAAAACCGCTATATTTTTTAACATCTTACTCCTCTATTCTTTCTTCTCTATCTTTCTTCTACTCGTATTCTTATGCGCCATTGATTGACGTGTTTTTCAAATAGGTAAAATCCTGCTGTTTCAGTATGTTTCCGTCTCTATTATTCATTCATATAAAAATATTAACTTGTAGGTATTATTAGCAGAACGTGCAAGCATTAAAATCATTTGGCCTTGTTTATTTATGTTGAATCCGTCTGCGCTTGCGAGTCGTTGACTCATACCATAGTCTCCGCTTATAGAGACCGCAGTATCGACCGGGGCCTCTGTGCTAACCGGTTTCCCGCCATATCTGTCTCTCTCGCTCGTGTACGCCGTCACATAATTCTAGCGACTTTACGGTTGGCAGGCAGGGCTATTTCATGCCGGATTCAGATAACTGCGAGATATTGCATGAGTTTTTATCCTTATCGACTGTTCGTAAGGCTCGGATTGATGGTGGAGGCCTTAAATCTTTATAGTGTTTTATGGGATTAAAAGCTACATGGGTTTTGTAGTTCATTGTAACAACCTTATTTTAAAGGAAAATTCAAGTAACTTTATGTTAGTACCTACCAAATTACACCATGTTCTGATATGTTTATGATAGTTATATAATTAAATTCTCATTTTTGGAATATTTCTTGGGGAAATAAGATTAGTACTTATTTGAGATAAACAAAAATAGAAACGCAATATTTTTCTTGGAACCGATGCTCATATCGGTCACCACTTTATGTGTTTTTCTGCGTGTTGCCCCGGATTATTAATCTCCAGAAGTGCTTGACGCGATCGGTCGTAAAAGCTAAGTTGACTTCTCTCTGCAACACAGCCGACGCTACATTCCAGATCAATTTTATTCTATAAAATGCCCAAATTTATAGGTCGTTCGGCTCATAATAAACACAAACAACACCACCTATAAATACCACCACCACATTGCACTGCAATGATGTTAAGCAGTAGTCAGTAATTTCACTGGTTCCAATGTCTTTCAAACCAAAACACGATAGTACTTACACACTTCTGGTTGGTAGCAAAAATAAACAAAGTAGTGGTGCCTACCCTAGACGGACTCTCGCGTAAGAGGAATCTATCACCCTAGCAAACGGGATATAGTAGATGTTCGAAGAATGAGGACAATGAAAAAATATACTTCGCATCAAAGTACCGAGGTACTTACCTAGTCGGATTGTGTGCTAAAAAATGTAATTAACAGACTTCATTTTAATACATCGACGCGATGTGAAGTGATAGTTCTACTCAAGGTTCTACTGTTTGCTGTCAGTGAGATAATTTGAGACGCAAACTGGTAATCAACTGGCTGTCATCAATTACTCACGAGCGGTGATCATTTATCGCTTTTTACATGAGCTTATTATAATTTTAAGAAGACAAATTAGCCAGAGACGTAACAGATTCGCAATCTAGAGAAGGTACGAGAAAAAGAAGACAACAGAACCGTTTCGTAGATGGGATGACGATCCGAGAGCAGCAGCGGGCTGAAATGGAGAGAGAACGTTCAGGATCGGGAGCTATGGAAGATTCTAGGGAAAGACTAGACTAGAAAACAAAATAATATTCGGAGTAATCGATGCCCGATTTATATAAAACTGTACTTACAAGTAGTTTTAAGATTTTTAATATTTGAAATTGAACACAATTGTATGCCATCAGTTGCCATCAGCTACAAAAAATGGGCAGTGCAAAAAATGTTATTTTTATTTTATAGTATAGGCATACGAATAAGTGGGTCATCTGATGGTAATTGACATCCGCTACTCATAAACACAAACGACCAAATCACAATACTAAAAGAATCATGGAATAAACGAAATGGAAATTTGGAAGAGAGGATTTGCGCCTCTGAAATCTTACTTACCGTTTGAGAGCTACAGCAGGTTGCTACTTCACGTTTCTTTTCTGTGAGACAGTGGTAATACAGTATAGCCAACTCATTCATGCTATAGACAAAAGTAACTAACCATTGCTCTACCATTTATTCTATTCTACTATTATTCTTCCAAGTACCTATATCGACTGTTCTCTTAGCTCTAGTTACTTTTATCATTTCCATTCACAACTTTAACGATATATCTACATCATTACATTTTATACTAGACTAGAGCGATCAATAGACAGCATCTGAAATGGGGCTCCCGGGTCGGACAGCAGTAGCACTAAGTTATAGTTATATGGGTAGGATTTACCCCAGAGTGGTGAGGGTGCTCGAATTCGTTGGAGCAGTGGGTGGTCTCCCTCCCGCACCCTCGCATCTCCCTGTCTGGCTAAAAGCGTTTCGCACAGAAACTCTCGCAATTTTACTCAGGCTGCTTTTATCTGATATTTACGGATAAGACATAAGTTAATTATACCTGAGTTGTTAGACCTAAACTTTTGTGTATACATACATACATACGCACTCACGCCTGTAATCCCCGCAGGGATAGGCAGAGGTGTAACCAGTACACCCACATTTCGCCGAGCGTATCTCCGTCCCATGATGTGATAGGTTAAAATTGATCTGTAGGTATTGTTAGATAGTAAAGGTTGATTATCGGACAGGAAAGAGAATGACCTTTAAAAGAGGTACATTTGGCAATCGGGTGAAAGTCAGCAATTGCTATTGTTGCTGTCATGATATTCGATTTCGATTGAAGTGTAAAGAAAAAAGCTATACAAATTCCTATATAGTTAGGAATTAGGTATAGTCTTCAGAACGTTTTTAGTTATTTATTAGTCAATAGGAAGAGGTTATCATTATTTATATATTTGTTAGGTACATAAATTCCTTCGCCAAATGGCAACGGGTACCTATTTATGTTTTTTTTTTTGTTCAAGGTTTAGGAGTCATTTCCCATATACTTAAATTTCTTATTGCCAGAAAAAGTGAATCCTAAAAACGTATTTTACTAGATAACTAATTTTATAGCTACATCAGTTGCTTTATAGCTTCAAATTGATCATGATTGAGCAAAGACTTCAATACATAGACGGGCTGTTCAGAAGTAAAATTGCGTTGCAAACGCAGCCGGCGAGGCGGGAATGACGTCTAACACGTGGGAGCGAGAGGAGTTGAGAGTAAGAGAGATGGCAATATTGAGACGGCTGTTTTGTTTGGTATTAGTTTTCATTCACAATAAATGATTTTTTGACCGTAACTCAGTGCGCAATTTCTTTGTACCGCACAGCATGTCTAGTAGTATACATTAAAGTCTTTGTGATTGAGTCATAAATAATCAGATGCTTACAGAGCAAATGATCAATAATAAGTACTCATGTACTTGATAAAAATTCATAGGTATGTTATATTTACATAGTCAAATAATGAACTAGGTACTCATGTAACGTAGATAAATATAATCTATACATAAATAGGCACTTATATTAAACTTATCTAATGATAAGTGGTTCTAATGCACAGACCTTGAAATGTCGCAAAGATAAATAATGTTATTAGTAATACGCAGTCAAATATTGAACTATCCATTAAATGTAGATAGTTAAAAGCCATACATATGTATGATACATTTAAAGTAATCTCAAACCTTGAAATGTTTCACCACGTGCGTATCAAAGTCGGCAAAAATAGATAATAAAACCTAATTAGGTAAGTAATAATAATACAGTACAATAATAAATGATTATACATATTACGTAGATCTTTCTACTTACGTAATGTGAAACTTATATATGTATGAATAGGATAATCTATGAATAAGAGGGTCAGAAGAGGGCGCCCGAGGATAATCTGAAAAGGGCACGTCACGAGTACCCTCAACCGGCGAAAGTGTAGATATAAGAAGCTGTATGAACATGGAAGAGGCGAAAGAGGTGGGTCAGAATCATTTATCATAGTTTAAGGCACTCAATATTCTCTGTGTACCCCATGGGATGTAGGCGTGAGTGTGTATGTATTACTATGTATATATAGATATTATGTACTTACACATAATATCTATATCTATAATATGTACATAATATATTTGCGTGAACATTATTTCACGCAAATAATGTTTAAAATGACCACAAACAAGAGAATCGTATCTAGTTATCAGAAGGTAAGTACACATAGATATCTGTACTTTGATTCAATTCAAAGTCCGTGTAGATAATTATCTAACGTCATTTGTGTATGTAACTAGGTACTCCTTAAGTGGCAGTGTGGGGAAGGTACTGTGTTACGAGTATTTAAGCATCACTGAAACGATATAAGTGGTATACGTAATAATTGATAATAGAAATACGGAATATTCCAAATGTAAGCGACATGAACTTTAACCTCTGCTTGTGTTGTAACTTGTAGTAATTTCTTTAAAATGCATTCTTTCTTGTCTAAACGATTATCTTGTGACATATACAACGGGTTGCATAGAGGTGTGGCCATGCTTAAGACTTTTTTATATACTTCTGACACGAATTGTTTAGGTAACGAATCCTATCAAAATCTAAATATCCTATTTCACGCTAATAATTACTTATTTATTACGTTCGATAATATCAATCACATTACTATAAATGATTTGTTAACGGCATGTTAGCATATGTTATATGAGAGTGGTAGAACCACGCTGTAGACAGTTTTGTCTACGGCATGAATGGGCCGGCTCGACCGGCTCGTTACCACTGTCTCACAGAAAGCCGGCGTAAAGTAGCAGCTTGCTGCTGCGTTTCGTACGGTGAGTGAGATATCCAGAGGCCCAAATTCCCCTCCCCTTCCCAATCCCTTACTTATCACTTTCCTTTAAGGTCGGTAACGCGCCTATGATTATTTTAGTATTGCGGGCGTGCTTGGGCGGTGGAGATCACTTACCATCAGGTGACCCACTTGCTCGTTTGCCGGCCTAAAGGTAAAATTTTAAAAAAAGTTAACGTCTTCATTCATATCAGCTGTTTATCATTTAGTGTTGTCCAAATTTGCATATCGAACATCGACATATTGTTACTCATTCGATTTAAAAATGCTTTTATTGATGTACTAATCGTATTAGTACTTGTGGGGTGCAATACTTATATCTCACACTAAATGTTGCTTAAATTTTACCACTCCTTTCTGTAGCACGTTGTATACTCATGTAATGTAAATTTTGTGTACCTAATTAAAATTCATACGTAACTATGTCATTGTTATGTATATTAGTATTGAACCTGAATTATTGCTCAGTATCAGCTCGGAGTCTGGAATTTGTACCCGGTATGGCGATAGGCTCGCCCCCTATCACATAAGGGACGGTGATACACTCGGCGAAATGTGGGTGTACAGGTTACACCTCTGCCTACCCCTTCGGGGATTACAGGCGTGAGTGCGTATGTACGTATGTATTGAACCTGAACTATCTTAATGCACATGTGTTATGCCACATACAGAATTACCTATATAGGTAATGCGCATGACTGTAAATTTTAAAAAAATTATGTAATATTAAACTTTATTTTATCGCTATTGTGGTGTTTGGTGTTCGTTTTGTTTCTATCTGGGCTCCAAATCCTCCCCAGACCGATCCACACGCACATGTAATCAGCATTTAGGTATACAATATGTAACAAAAACCCTGTTGACCCTTTTTGGGTCGTAAAGATATACATATATAGACAGCTTAATAAAAACAGTTAAAATAAAAAATATATAAACTGAAGCGAGATATTATCCTTACACAGGTAACTTAGAAAATGAACATAATAAAAAAATGTTATTTACATCTGAATTTCTGTGTATTTTGACGAAGCCGGGAGCGCGCCATGTCTGATATACGTAGACGCCATAACATGCTATCTCGCTCTGGCTCCAAGTCATCGCTCTGGCAGAGATAATCAATCGAAATACGGTATAAAAACAATAAAATAATTCAAGTTAAAAAAATATTATTTTTATAGTCCAAAAGCTTTCGCATGCGAATTTTTTCATTACGTTTGAATATCGATTCTGATATCACAGTTAAACACCCAACAGTGTTTTTGTTACATATTGTATGTGTATAAATGTACTCTGTGAACTCGGCTCTCCGTAGTGACGATTGCATTTATAAGGTGTTATTTGACGTACAAGTCATACTTGTTAATATCTACATCTACTATACTTGTTAGTTAGTGTGTTTGTACACCTAATAGCTATACACCACACTACATTCAATAATAAAGCATTATTTTATTTAGTTATTCATTTTTATGACGTTTATTATACATACATATAACTATGTAACTAGTTATTAGTATTTTTGTATACATGAGGACTACGTTCATGGCAGCCGCGGAATGATAGGCACACCCTGCGTTCTGTGCATACTTGTGGCGACTAAGCACGGGACTTCCCGTATCTACCCGCTTCGAACGACTGTCTTTATACCGACCGCCACGAACGCAATACCCATTACAGCACAGAGCCATGTAGAATATGGATTCCGCCAAGATATACTTATTATTGATTACATTTTTTTTCGTGTTAAATATTTGTATGTGTTGATTAGGCAACCGTGACGCTCAACATGTTTGGAAACGCTGCAGAGTAATAAGTAACTTTGCCAGATGCCATAGGTACCTACCATATATGCAACATGAAATAGGTACCTATCAGTACCTACCTACCGGGTATACGAGTAAATAACATGACACTCGCTATAAAGCAATGTTGCATAATAGCGAGCCTCATAATATTATATGCATGCAAGAATGTTGCGCATCACAATTTTATTGCCTAGTAAACATACAAGATGGCCGTTTGGTTGGTACCACCGGCCACCGCTTGGTCTATTTCTGTAGCCAAGCAGTGTGTAAGCACTGTTGTGTTTCGGTTGAAGCACATTGAAACTAGTAAACTTACTGGGCATTATGAGACTTAAAATCTGATGTCTAAGGGTGAAGATCGCACTCCAGTGTCATGCACAGCCTTGTAATTCAAAGTTCTGTGTGGCAGTGCTCCTGTTTTTGGACAGGCGTAGCGATAAAAAAAAACTATATAAGATCGTTTAATAAATAAAAACTAAGATCGTTTATTGAAAATGGCCTTAGTTTTATATTATAAACTTAAAATGCGAACCCGAATCAACGTTTTTGGGAACGCGAATATTGTTGGTGATTTGAAAATAACAAATTAATCAAATACTTATCAGCATAATGCTCGCGCCACGTCAGCGCATCCGTTCGCGTACGGAATAATAATGAGGTCGATACGTGACGACGCGGACCGCCGCGGCCGGACGTAACCGCGTGGTGGTCGTATCATCGCGTCGTATGAAACTTGTTGATTCCAGTGACTGAATTCATAAGTGGGTTAATTAAATATTGGCGAACGCGAAATACTTTAAGTACATGGAGATGCGAAATCGAATCGGATTTTTTTTAAATTTAGAACCAATGACCCAAAATAAAGATTACCTACTTATTGTATTTAGATAGGTATTAGGTACATAGTTATTTTATTATCGCTAGCATGCGCTAGACAATGTTATTGTTTTGCTTTATTCGCTTGAATGAAGGGACGAGCAGATCGCTCGTCTGATGTAATAGCATAGATCGTCAGTCATATAGGCGTTGTGCGGCTGCTTTTTATCAGAGACCGATATTTATTTATGGCAGAGGCCGGCAAACGAGTAAGTGGGTCACCTAAAGGTAAGTAGTCTCCACCGCCCGTTCACAATACCAGAAGCTTAAAGGAAAGGGATAATTAAGGTATTGGAAAGCACAGGAAGATTATTAGATACTAGATTATTATTAGATACTAGATTATTATTATTAATAATAATAATAATTAGATTTAATTATTATGATTACAGGACTCATAGGGGATGATGGGACGGGGAAATTCTTGGTTGACTGTAAAAACCCTTATAGGTTTCTTCTACACTTTTAGAGCCTATTTCACAATGTTCGAGTAGGATTAACCCACCAAATATAAGTACAACAATATTTTGATAGTACCTAGTAGACATCTTTCTGTCGGTACTTACATAAAAGAATGTGGATTTTAAATTTGAACGTGTCATTATTTCATTTAAATTCGAATTCAAATTTCGAAATATTTATTAAATCCATAAAATGTAATAAATACATTATTTAGATTCCGTCAAAATTCTACCGCTAATTCGGAATGCTGTTTCGCTCGAGAAGAACGAGCAAGAAACTCCAGAAGGATTTAGGAAGTAGCATTGCTCAGAGGTAGTGAAGTAGGTGCTTAGTAGGCTAGTACTAAGGTGGTAGGTCCCTCGTAAGCAAGAGGCCGTATGGGTTGGTACCACCATTTTGTCTATATTTACCGTCAAAAATCAGTGTATAATCACTGTTGTGTTTCGGTATGAAAAACATTGAAACCAGTGAAATTACTGGGCCTTATAACACTTAACGTCTTATGCCTATGGGTGATGAGCGCAGTCCAATGCCATGCAGTTCTTTTTAATTCAAAGTTCTGTGTGGTGTTGCTTCTGTTTATGGGCAGGCGTTCTGCTTACCATCAGGCGAACGACCTGCGCTATAGACATTTTTGTCTACAGCATGTATGGGCCGGCACGTCCGGGTCATTACCACTGTCTCACAGAAAACCGGCGTAAAGTAGCAGCTTGCTGCTGCGTTTCGTACGGTGAGTGAGATATCCGGAGGCCCAAACCCCCTCCCCTTCCCAATTCCTTAATTATCCCTTTCCTTTAAAGTCGGCAACGCACCCATGACTCTTTTGGTATTGTGGGCGTACATGGGGGGTGGAGATCACTTACCATCAGGTGACCCACTTGCTCGTTTGACGGCCTATGGCATAAAAAAAAGTTGGCACGGCGAGATGTTGAAATCTTCAAACTGCAATAAACATACATCATTTTACTATTTTACCGAGACGCTCATAGGCAGTTGCAAACACGAATCGGTAAGTGATTAGCGAGTTAAGCAACCGTTAGCCGGCCGGTCTATGGATGGATGACCGCATACAGGAGGCCAATTCTTATAATTTTAAATGTTCAAAATGTAATTCCGATCTAGTGTCAGCGTCAAGAAAGTTGCAAATGGCATTCTCTTAAACCAATAATCAACGTCAAATGCACCTAGCATTAGCAGTAGCATTATAACGTTTTGGCTTCAGTCAACTTTTATTCTACATTCAATCTCATTACGATCTATGTTCACGTTTGATGTTGATTACTATGCCGACAAACGAAAAATTAAGGGATTGGGTGCGAGAGGAGGATTTGGGCCTCCGGATATGTCACTCACCGTACGAAACGCAGCAGCAAGCTGCTTCTTTACGTCGGTTTTCTGTGAGACAGTGGCAACGACCCGGACGCGCCGCCCCAGTTATGCTGTAGACAAAACTGTCTACAGCGTGGCTCTACCACTCACTTCATGTTAACTTTGGCAGCAATAAGTTAACCATCCGCGAATAATTTTAACTGTACAGTACTACGATTATTGCTGACTCATCGGTCTTACAACTCAGTGCGGCGCGGAATTAAACCACCCGGTCGGGAGATATGGAAAACATCCAGACGACTTCGAACGCCGCCCCACGCGCCGCGCCGGGCCGCCCGGCACCGGATCGACTTCCTAACCCTACATGTACCTACTGTACACCCTATATACCAACCAAAACCCTCAGGAGAGAAGCGCTACGCAATAGGGTAGTTTCCTATATTGAATTTTATACATTATTTTATAAGCAACAGAAAATGATACGCAAAAGAAACCCTTTTATTAAAACACAATCAAAATTGGTTCAGAAATGTGCCCGCAGTTATGACTTTAAATGTTGGTATGAGGAAAAGTGGGTGCGTAGTAGGGATATCTCACTATCTTGCTTGCACGCGGGCACCATAATGAACATTTTACACAGTGACGTCAAAGTTTGCGTCGTCTGTCATTTGACAATTATCCCTTCTACAGGATTTGAATGGCTTTTAAGTTATTTATTTTTGGTCCCATTTATAAAATTATTTCTGCAATAGATTTTGAGTATCGTAACTTATTGATTTAAATAAAAAAAACTAGTCAACTACGCAATTCCTCTGCTCCTCATGATTCACGAAAACTGAAATTAAATTACTTCTAACTTTCTTCTAGGCAATTGATACGAATCTGTCGGTGATTCCCACATGTTAGAGCACTCAATTTTTTCAACTTGAAATTATCATAAACAGTGCCTCTGTCGTAGTTATAACATAACAGAAACTAAACACGTGTTCGTTTCTTTTTTTAAGAACAAAAAGTGCAACACACTCGCTGGCCATAAACGAGCACTCCATTCCACAAAATTTCACGGCAAAAAATTACACGTAAAACCTTCCGTGTGTATGTGAAATCTCTATGGATTGAATGGAGTGGTACGAAATATGTGGGGTCCAAACATTCAATAATCCAAGACGTATGGTCAATACAATACATTCTATAAAGAAATTGAGATTCGGAATGGTCGGGAATTAGAGTGTAATTCCTCGTGTAATTTATTTAATTAATTGCTAGCTTTAAAGCTTGTGTTTCGTTGGTTGCCATGTTGTCCATTTTAGATAATGACGCAACCACAGAGTACTTTGTTATATACTGAAAGACGCAACGTAGCGCGAACGAGCTAAGTTAATAAGTACTTTAGTGATTATAAACGGTTTGAAACGATGATGTCAGAAAATAATATCGAAATAATATTTGGTTTCCAATCACCACTTAATATTATGAATGTGTGATAAATGACTTGACGACGAAGACAATTATCTATATCAAAAATATTGTACATATATTAACTAACTATTATGTATCATTCCTTGTTTGCAGGTTTGAACTACGCAGGTTGGTAAGTAAATATAGGTAGTTAACCCAAAGACTTTAAATTACTAGACAAGCTGCGCGGTACATAGAAATTGTACCCCTAAGTTGCGGTCAATTGACCGTAACTCAATATTACCATCTCGCTTACTGTCAACTAGAACCCCTATCGCGCTCTCTGTTTTGAGCTGTCAAACTCCCGCGTTATGTGACACAGTTTTACTTCTAAACAGCCCGTCTAGTAGTGTACAATGAAACCGTAAGACCCGACTTATGTAAGATTGTATCGCCAGACCCATGTGCCACACATGTAAATCTCTATTGTGCTTGGTGTAATTGGCAGGTCCAACAAAAGAATAAAGTAAGTACTTAATTGAAAAGTGGATAGATGTTTATTTACTCTATGTTTAAGAGACTGGCGATTACCTATATTTGTTAATGGTTTTATTATTTATTCGGCATTACCAATACCCAATATGGATAACCTTGCCATTTAAATATATTTTACAATGATTATTTTAGAATAGCTATGCCTATCTATTATTTAGACTCAGATTTTGACTTTACCTACATAACATTAGTGTTTTTTATACTAGCTTTAGCCCGCGCCTCTGCCCGCGTGAACGATCTTTTCCAGAATAAAAAGTAGTATAGTCTATGTTCTAATCCAGGTCATGGTCTACCTGTGTGCCAAATTTCATCCAAAACCATTCAGCCGTTAAGGCTTGATTGACTTACAAACATCCAAATTCATAAAATCACATACTCGTACATCCAAACTTTCACATTTATAATAGTAGTAGCAACTAGGATTATCGCCCATTGGTCAAGTGGCAGCGTACTATGAGAAACCATCAAGACCCTCAGTACAAATCTTGGGTCGGGCAAATACAATTTGTGTTTGTAAACTTCGAAAAATTGCCCCGGGTTGGAATTTAAATGGCCGATATACTCGTACTGGAGATACGCTCGGCGTGGATGTACTAAGTAGTAGTTATGAAAAAGATAAAAAAAATATATAGCAGACATACACGACATAGGTACATACATATATACAAAGACACACACATTAGTACAAAAAGAGAACTTTGTCTATTTCTGCCGCCAACCAGCAGTGTGTAAGCACCGTTGTGTTTCGATTTGAAGGACATTGAAGCCAGTGAAATTATTGGGCATTATAAAAATAGTTTACGAGCAGGCATGGCGCTTACCATCCAGCGAAACACCGCTCGCTTCGTCTATAATAAAAAAAGAACTATAAATAACTGCCTAGGTGGCGCAGTTGCAATGCGTTACGACTGAGGCTGACGCTGAGATCTCGGGTGCGATCCCCGGGTCGGGTAAAAGTAATATGTATTGGGTTTTTCTATTACGTGATGCTCAGTGTCAGCCCGGAGTCTGGTATTGTGCCCGATATGGCGATAGGCTCGCCCTCTATCACACATCGGCGAAATGTGCGTTCCTTTATTACACCTCTTTAGGGATTACAGGCGTGAGTGCGTATGTATAAATGACAAAAATCTGACAATAATATGTAACAAGAAAGAAACACAATAAAAATATACCTACTTCTGTTTACTAGTTTAGAGATATAGGCGTAAACATAAGCATTTACATCATCGAAATAAGATGGCAAGAAACGTAACTCAAAAAAATTACCCCAACAAAACTCTGTGCAAATCTTTTGTTGACACTTGATAGGGCTAATTTTTTGTGCGGTGCAGAACGTCGTATCTCGATAATGAAATTTAATAATGAAATAAAGTTGATTTCGAACGGTCATTAATTGTGGTCATATGAGTGATACCTTTGCATATGTAAGTGGAGCCGTATTTTTAGACAGATTCGTATGAGAGTTACCTATCGTTCTAGTCATCTGATTTCGATGATAAAGTTTAAATATACCATTATACAGAATCCTTTTGTACCTACGAGTATCTTTACATACCCTTTGTATCTTTAGCCCGAGAATATTCGAGGTTCTCTCCGGAGGCAAAATTCGACGGCAAGTAAAATCCTTCCGCATTTCGGTCCCAAAAGGGATGGGTCCGGAGATCCCTTACTCAATAGGGACTAGCGTATAGGTAGAATACACCCGCATCCCTCAACACCCCGCACCTCGCACCCTTTCCGGGACCTATTTCATGATAAAAAATGGTTATCAGAGTAGGCGACCCTACACAAATAACGGGGAAGGGTAGTTTTTAATATATAACAGGATTTTTGTCGAATTGTACCTACTTACTATTGCTTTTGGAACCATAATGAGAATGGCTTTTGGTGTAATTACTTATTTATCGTATCTTAGTACTACATAGTACATACATACATACACACTCACGCCTGTTTTCCCCGAACGGGTAGCCAGAGGTGTAATCAGTACACCCACATTTGGCCGAGCGTATCTCTGTCCCATGATGTGATAGAGGGCGAGCCTATCGCCATAGCGGGCACAATTCTAGACTCCGGCCTGGTACTGAGCATTTCATAATAGAAATACCCAAAATCACTTATACCCGACTCGGGGATCGAACCCGAGATCTCAGCGTCAGCCTCAGTCGTAACGCGTACGCATTACAACTGCGCCACCGAGGCAGTACTACATAGGTACTTGAATAATGAAATATAAATATAGTCACATTCCGTCTTGTTTTATATACTTAGGGGCAAGCATAGGTACCAAGTTTTTTTTATTAGCTTGAATGACGAGACGAGCAGGTCGCTCATAAATAGAAGCTACGCCACTCAGAACTTAGACGTAAGTTGTTAAATCTCATAATGCCTAGTAATTTCACTAGCTTCAATGTCCTTCCAACCGGAACACATAAGTGCTTCGACACTGTTGCAAGAAATAAAGGACTTTTATAAGTGGTAGAGCCACGCTATAGATAGTTTTGTCTATAGCATGAATGGGCCGACTAGACCGGGTTGTTACCACTGTCTCACTGAAAACCAACGTGAAGTAGCAGCTTGCTGTTGTGTTTCGTAGGTACGGTTAGTGAGACAATCCTTTACTTATCTCTTCCTACAATGTCAGCAACACAGTCATTATTCTTTAGGTATTGTGGGTATCCTTGAGCGGTGGAGATCGCTTACCATCAGGTAACACATCTGGAGCCTTATTGTCTATGACTGCACAAAGACCTAACGCGCATGTTTTACGTTATCTTGGCGCCATATTCCCCATGACCGTATCTCGTAAGTGACCGCGTTACGCGTTTATGCCAATGTCAACAAATTCGAAGTTCTGTGTGGCGTTGCTTTTTTTATGAGCAGGCTTAGGTACCATCAGGCGAGAGACCAGCTCGTCTAATCATTCTTTAAAAAAACTATATCCACAGATTTCCGTAAAGTAACTCGATAAATTCTAGGTTTCGTTGCCCCAGTCCCTCTTGGACGCACACGCAACTGGTCTTTGTGTGTAGCAGGCTACCCAAACATTTGAACATTGAAGTACTTTGAACGCTTTGATGTGCGTTCAAAAACCGATACGGGACAGTAAAGTGCAACTGTTTGTTCAAACTTTTCACACATACGCACACACCCGTGCCACACTTCGCGAGTTTGTTGGTATTTGAAGCTATGTCTGGCGCTGGCATTACAGAAAAATTACATAAAAAAATACACCCAACAGTCACACACATAGTCCTGACCCCACACTAGATCAGAAACTAAGAGAGACTTGCGGTCCCAACGCCCAGAAATATATTTTTATGGATCACACCAACATGTGTCTCAGTGCGGGAATCGGACCCACGGCTTCTCGCTTTGCAGCCGGGTACTCGCCCGCTGCGCCACGGAGGCTGGAGGATTTTGTGTAAACCACAAATATTTGTTTCGGCTCTGGGTGTTTTCTCCCCAGAGAGGTTACTTGCAACCCGTAGTAAAACTACAAGCTAAGTCCACTACGAGTTCAAGAGCAGGTGCAAAAGGCAGGGTAAACGTAATCAAAATTTGTTAAAAAAAATGAGCTTGCAATTAGGATTTTAAATATTGATATGAGTAAAGTTAGGCGCGTAGTGGGGACATCTCGCTCGCACACTCGTGCTCATGAAGGTTTTCGTCTGACACGTAGGAACTCCTTTCAACAGATTTTAATGGCTTCTAACTCTATTCAGTTTTGCGCTATCCCTTTATTTTTGGTATTGAGCCTGAACATGCAGAGGCGCCTCTTACCAGTTCGGCCAAAAATTAGACGGGCTGTATAGAAGTAAAATTGCGTCCCATAACGCGGGAGTTTGACAGCTCACAGACAGGGAGCGCCAGAGGAGACTAGTTGAGAGTAAGCGAGATAGTAATATTGAGTTACGGTCAACTGAACATATCTTATTGGCACAATTGGTACCGCGCAGTTTATCTAGTAGTATACATTAAAGTCTTTGGCTATCCCTTTATTTTTAGTATGGAGCCTGAACATGCAGAGGCGCTTCTTACCAGTTTGGCGCCTGGAGCGGTTTCCGTTCGCAATATAGTAGAGCTGACTGGCAAGTCCAGCTCGTACGCACTCACGTCTGTAATACCCGAAGGGGTAGGCAGAGGTGTAACCAGTACACCCACATTTCGCCGACAGTATCTCCGTCCCACGATGTGATAGGGGGCGACCCTATCGCCATTCCGGACACAAACTCCAGACTCCGGGCTGATACTGAGCATTTCGTAATAGAAAAACCCAATACCACTTTACCCGTCCCGGGGATCGAACCCGAGACCTCAGCGTTAGCCTCAATCGTAACGCGTACGCATTACCACTGCGCCACCGAGGCAGTCAGCAAGTCCAGTTTTACGAAGAAAATGTAAATGTTAAAATGTATCGTAAGCTGCGAGATTACTTTTTGTGGGCCACCTGATGGTGAGAACACCCACTATAGTAGAAGAAGAATCATGGATAGAAAAGATGGGGACTGGGGAAGTGGGGATCTCATTCACCGTACGAAACACAATAGAAAGCTGTTACGGTAAGGTGGCACTAGCCGCGGATCATTATAAGGTGGTACTAGAGGTCCGCCATTGAAAAAGGTTGGGAAAGCTGCTGTAGACCAAAGTGTCCAGCAGTGCTCTACCATATTATTATAATACCAGCCCTGTATTATACGACCCACTGCTGGGCAACAACTACTGAATGAGAAGGGTTAGGCCTTAGTCCATTACGCTGGCCTAATGCGGGCAGACTTCAACTAACTTTGAAATTCTTACGGAGAACTGCTCAAGTATGCAGGTTTCCTCACGATGTTTCCTTGACCATTTAAGGAAACGATAATTAACAATAAATAAGCACGTAACTTAGATAAATCACGAGGTGGATGCTCTTGGGGCTGCATTTGAACCTGTGTCTTTCATCTCGATAGTATGTTTTATGAGTGGTAGAGCCACGCTGTAGACACTTTTGTCAGCAGCATGAATGAGCCGGCTTGTCCGGGTCGTTTCCACTGTCTCACAGAAAACCGACGTAAAGTAGCAGCTTGCTGCTGCGTTTCGTACGGTGAGTGAGATATCCGGAGGCCCAAATCCCCTTCCCCTTCCCAATCCCTTTCCTTTAAGGTCGACAACGCGCCCATAATTTTTTGTATGTGGGCGTGCATGGGCGGTGGAGATCGCTTACCATAAGATCATTGACCAGCTTGCACGTTTGACAGCCTATGCTATAAAAAAAATGTACCATTCCCCAGTGAGCTATCGCTGTTATACCATATACTATAATAAAATTCAAAATACATTACCTTATACGATTTATATCGAAGTGAACAATTTAACGAAAACAAGAAATAAAACTCAAATACGATTAAGAAAATATTTTATTCAATTATTTAATGAATATAATAAAATACCATACTAAATTATGCGACTTAATTTACACGAAATATCTGATAAAAAATCTATATAATATTTGAGAAGTGACAATCATAATTAGGCGGTAGTAAGTTCTGGTACCAATTTAAAATGTATAGAATAATTTAAAAGACTGCCTCGGTGGTATATTTGTAATGCGTACGCGGTACGACTGCTTTGCTGATGTCTCGGGTTCGATCCCGGGTCGGGTAAAAGTGATATTCGAGTTTTTACAATTTTTTCTATTACGAAATGCTCAGTATCAGCCCGGAGCCTGGAATTGTCCCCGGTTTGGCGATAGGCTCATCCTATCACATCATGCGACGGAAATAAACTATATCGGTGCGCAGTAATTCGCACGGGTCATGTAATATTATTTTGATTATTAATCAACATCTTTATATCTTTATAGATTGCCTCGGTGGCGCAGTTGTAATGCGTACGCGTTACGATTAAGCTAACGCTGAGGTCTCGGGTTCGATCCCCGGGTCGGATAAAGTGGTATTGAGTTTTTCTATTACGAAAAGCTCAGTATCATCCCGGACTCTGGAATTTGTGCCCGGTATGGCGATAGGCTCGCCCCCTACCACATAAGGGACGGAGATACGCTCGGCGAAATGTGGGTGTGCTGGTTACACCTCTGCCTACCCCTTCGGGGATTACATGCGTGAGTGCGTATGTATGTATCTTTATAGCCTTAAACAATCTAAATAATACTTTTCGTATTCTTTAAAATCCTTGCCGTCCATAGTCCTGTTACAATTGATGTAATTCTTCATTTCATTCGCGGCCCAGAACTTTAAGTTCTCCGCCCCGAGGTCCAATGTTCGATTCACTTTGTGCAGATTGATCAGATTGTCGTTGAGACATTTCTTTATCTTGTCTGTGGCTTCGTTTTCTTCTGTTGTCTGAGATGAGATGTCTGTTGAAAAGTAATCGATATTTATAGTTTTTTTTTATTTTCTCGGACTGCGTCTGTGGCGCAGTTGTAATGCGTACGCGTTACGACTGAGACGGACGCTGAGGTCTCGGGTTCGATCCCGGGTCGGGTAAAGTGATATTGGGTTTTTTTATCATGAAATATTAAGTATCAACCCGGAGCCTGGAATTGTGCCCGATATGGCGCATAGGCGATAGGCTCACCCCCTATCACATCATGGGACTGAAATAAGCTCCTTCGGGAGTACAGGCGTGAGTACGTATGTATATAATTTATTCGGATATTACAAACCCCAAAAACTCTTTATTACATACAGTATGTAACAAAAACCCTGTTGGGTCTTTTTGTGTCGTGAAGATAGTCATATAAACAGCTAATAAAAATAGTTAAATAAAAAAAATACAGTAGCGAGATATTATCCTTACACAGGTAGCTTAGAAATATGAACATAATATTTAAAAAATGTTATTTTCATCTGAAAAGTGATGAAAAGTGATGAACAGCTGACTCATGCGTCGTACTGACGTAGCCGGGCGCGCACGCGACGCGGCGCGTTTAGTGCATGTAGACGTCGCAACTTGCTATCTCGCTCTGGCTCCGAGACATAGCTTTTACAGACGTAATCAATCGAAATCCAGTTCACAAACAATAAAATGGTTATATTATTACAATAAATATAATTATTTACATACTCTCATTTGCGTATGCGAGTTAATTACGTTTGAATATCGATTCTGATATCACAGTTAAAAAGCCCAACAGGGTTTTTGTTACATATTGTATATCACACATATTTTAAAAATACCAAATCACTTACCAAATTGAACGAATACCTTCTGATGACTATCGATAGCTTGTAACGCCCATTCAAGGTCATTTTTCACCTTCACCCAATCCTTAAGCGCGTACAAGTTAGTTGCAATACTGACAGACGGACACATTATATTGCATGGCAACTCTTCTGCAAGCCATCTCTTGTAGAGCCGATGGAGCGATGATTCCAAGCTCTCGAATATCCAAATTTTATCGCCGCTGGAAATAGACATTTTATTAGGAACCGATTGGTTCGGTGGCACAGTTGTAATGCGTACGGTTGCGTACGTACACTGCGGTCTTGGGATCGGTCCCCGGGTCGGGTAAAAGTGGTTTTGGTTTTTTTTTTTTTTATACTATAGGTTTTGGTTTTTTCTACGAAATGCTCAGTAGGTATCAGTTCGGAGTTTAGAATTGTGTCCGTTATGGCGATAGGTTAACTCATGGTACACCTCTACCTACCCTTTCGGGGAACACACGTAAATGCGTATGTATGTATTAGAAACCGAAATGTGTCATGAAAATGAGTCTATAATTTGTAACACAATAAGATAAGGTTCATAATTGCATAGCATCAGTGGTTTGGGGTCAATCTTGGAGGTTTTTTGATGTATCAATTAAAACATTTTTTGTATTATATAGCATAGGCCGGCAAACAAGCGCAAGTGGGTCATCTGATGGTAAGGATCGCCACGGCCCATTTACGCCCACAATACCATAAGAATCATGGGTGCGTTGCTAACCTTAAGAGAAAAGGGATAACTAAAGGATTGGGAAGAGGAAAATCTGGGCCGCCAGATATCTCACTCACCGTACGAAACGCAGCAGCAAGCTGGTTACTTTACGTCGTTTTTTTGTGTGACGATTCAAGCCGTAGACAAAACTGTCTACAGCGTGGCTCTACCACTCAATTTAATATTTGCTTTTTAGTTAAATGCTATATGTAGTCGTCATCACTAAAAATACACAGAGGTCGACGCCAAAGTTTATTTTTAGGAGTAATTTGGTTTTTTCTACGGAATACTAAACTACTGCGTCGGTGGCGCAGTTGTAATGCGTACGCGATACGAATGCTGTGGTGAGGTTGCAGGTTATGGGGGTTAGGTGGCAGATCGCTTCATATAATACCAAATACCATCAAATCTATGGTACTAGAAGGCGGACCCTGGCATTAAGCCGGGATAACGCGAAGCAGAAAGAAATAAGTTATTATGTTATTTATTTACGTTTAAAACTGCATAGAAATTGTTGATGCCGTCGTACAGTTTGCAGAAAAAACATATTCGACGTCCACGTCAACGCTTTTCTATTATTTTATTTTTTTATTCCCCAGATAGACAGACGAGCAGAAGGCCCATCTAATGGTAAGTGGTTACCGCCTGGACCTCAGCAACGCCAGAGCACAGCCAGGCCGCTGCCTACCGTTTATGTTGTTATATTCTCGGATAAGTCGTACGAGAAATTCTCTTGATATAAATGTTCCCTAAAATGTGACAGGAGACGTAGGGCGGGCAAGCCATTTTGCGTATATGGTACCTTACTTTATACTTAAACCTAACAACATAACTAAGTTACCTTTCCAAGACAAGTTTTCTATTTTTCTCCAAACTGAATTTGTCCAAATATATCTTGAGCTCATCAATTAATTTCGGATTATCTTCGTCTGTAAATAAAATATATTGACTTTTTATTAGTTTGATTGACGAAACGAGCAGATCGCTCGCCTGATGATAAGCGCCACACCTGCCCATAAACAGAATCAACAAAGAACTGTATGGCACTAAACTACGCATAAGTTGTTAAGTATTTTATTTTATTTATAATGCTTTATTGTACATTAGACACTTATTAAAACTAAAAATCATCAATAAATATCATAATGCCCAGTAATTTCACTGGCTTCAATTTGCTTCAAACTGTAACACAACAGTGCTTACACACTGTAGTATGTAAGTGCACTCTAAGTAGCAGCTTGGCGGCAGAAATAGACAAAGCGATGATACCAATCCAGACGGTCTCTTGCATACGACGGACCTTCTAAGTGGTCCTAGTAAAGTTAGATATCATATATTTGACTTATAAACGAACATTGTCGAAACGCATAATTTTAATCGTAGTATTGTATATTCAGAAGCAACGATAGATCAGCCGGGGAGTGGTACGGTCTGTCGAGACCAAAGTTGCAGGTTCGAAACCAGCCTCAAGAACATACACTTCTGACTTTTCTAACTGTGTATTAATTGTTAATTACCGCGTTAACGTTGAATGAAACATCGTGAGGAAACCTGCATATCTGAGAAGTTCTCCATAAGTATTTCGAAGGTATATGAAGTCTGCCAACCCACATTAAGTGGACTAAGGCCTTCTCATTCAGTAGAGGAGGCCCATGCCCAGCAGTGGGATGTGTGTAATATAGGGCTAGCAAAAAAAAAAAATAGTCTATTATAAATACCTGTTTTTTCAATAGCAGAGTTGTTACCAGATATATCAATGTCGAGGCTCAGTTCCATTTTCTTTTGCTTCGTGCATCTCTCTTCATAAAACTGTTGTATTGTAGCTATTGATTCTTGTGGCAACACTATATGACCTGAGATATTATTATGAACGGTTTTAAAAATAAATAAATACACCCAACAGTCACACACATAGTCCTGACCCCACACTAGGTTAACCTGTATCAAAAACTACGAGAGACTTGCGGCCCCACAACACCCTGACCAGAAACAAATATTTGTGGATCACACCAACATTTATCTCGCTGCGGGATTGGAACCCACGGCCTTTTGCTTCGCAGCCGGTTACTCACCCACTGCGCCAAGTTCACTCTCCCAGGCTTTTAGTGGTTGGTCCGCACGTGTGCACGTGTTATTAATTTCTAATACTCAACGGTCTTTATGTGTGATATAAAATTTAAGACAGGAAGCAACCCTATTCCTAATATTATCATGACTAACACAAATTCGCTCAATGGTGAGTCGTACAGACTGTCGAGAGTCGCAGGTTTGAAACCAGCCCCAAGAGCATACACCTCTGACTTTTCTAAGTGTGTATTAATTGATAATTATCACTTGTTTTAACGGTGAAGGAAACATCGTGAGGAAACCTGAGAGTTCTCTACAAAAATCTCGAATTAAATAACATAAAATTATATTTACCTCTAAACCTCTCCATGTCAGCCGGCTTCACTTGATCTTGGAAACAGTTGAACACGGCTCGAAGACAGTCCCGCACATTCAATATCTTCCTTTCTATGGTAGCCAGCGACTGCAGAGATCTTCTCAACTCTTCTTTTTTGCACACCTTATAAAAATACACATTTATTTATTTTTTTATGAAAGAGGCGCCAACGGAGCAAGCAGGTCACCTGATGGTAAGTGATCACCGCCGCCCATGGAAACCGTCAATACCAGAGGAATTGTCGGTGCATTGCCGGCCTTTGAGGAAAGAGTAGGCTCTTTTCTTGAAGATTCCTAACTCGTATCGGTCTGGAAATACCGTAGTATCTTGTAATACTTTGTACATACGCACTCACGCCTGTAACCCCCGAAGGGGTAGGCAGAGGTGTAACCTGTACACACACATATGGCCGAGCATATCTCTTTCCCATTATGTGATGGTTTTTCACCATATGTACGGTGGAAGATATCTAAGTGAGGTACAAAATAGTATCAGGTGTCCAGCCACTTGCTTCTTCCTTGCAATATCTATATAATACTTATAGCAATCATATGTTTTAGTTATAACAATGCACATATTAGTTATAGAATCATATATATTCATTATTTATAACATCGTAATTATGAGTTATAGAACCATACGTAAGAATTATAGCACTGTATGTGTTAGTTATAGCGCAGTATGTATCAGTTATAGCATCATATGTGTTAGTTATAGCGACGTATGTATTAGTTATAGTGCAGAATGTATTAGTTATAGCATCATATGTGCTAGTTATAGCACCGTATTGGTTTCAAACTGTTTATAATATGGTCTAATAAATAAATAAATAAAATGTTTTATACTCACAATAGCCTTGTCCACAGCAGCAATGCTTCGTTTATTCGCACGTGTATGTGCAGCGAGTCGCGTACAATGAAACACACCAGCACGAGCACGTAACTCGTCGAGTAACTGTCGCAGAGCATCAACACGCGACTGCGCGCGGGTACGCTCGCAGTTTAACACTAGGAACTCACATGCGTCGCCTGACAAATAGTCCTGGGATTAGAGACATTACATGCTAAATAAAAATTGGTAAGCCAAATGGTAAGCCTCTCACAATAGCCCATCTAGGTAGGTGTGGCCAGTAAAATGACCAGGTGTTGTGAGACTAAAAATATATTATATTATTTATCACACAAACAAAATAATGTTATGTCAAATTGGTACTTCCTAACTTGGCCTCTCTAATGGGCTATTTGGCGGAGGAAATTTAAATGGACATTGTCAAGGCCATCAGACGAGCGACATGTCATTTGTTCACTGTCTATATCGCTCGCCTTTCCTTCCAGTCATACATCCTAGGTGACTAGCATACTCGTACAGACTATAACTATGCAGAAACTTACACTGAGTTGTGTGACTGCAGCGGCTAACCGTTTCCTGGCTTGTCTGATCAGCGCTTTGTTCTTCATGGCTTCCAATGCAATGGTGCAGTGCAACGCTGCGCTGTGTGCCACTATTGATTTGGCGCTCACTCTGTAGTTTAACACAATACATTGTCATGTTGTAGTAGAGCCACGCTGTAGATAGTTTTCTCTACAGCATGAATGGGCCGGCTCGTCCGGGTCGTTACCACTGTCTCACAGAATACCGACGTGAAGTAGCAGCTTGCTGCTGCGTCTCGTTCCAAGTTCGAAGAACTCGAAGTGACATATCCGGGGGCCCAAATCCCCTTCCCCCTCCCAATTCCTTATTTATCCCTTTCCTTTAAGGTCGGCAACGGGTCCATGGTCCTTTTACGCGGTACGACTATTGTGCTGTGGTCTGGACTAGATCTCCAGGTCGGGTAAAAGTGATATTGGGTTTCTCTATCACGAAATTCTTAGTATCAGCCCAGAGTCTGAAATTGTACCTGGTATAGCTCACCCCTATATCATGGGACGGAATAAGCTTGGCGAAATGGGGGTGTACTGGTAACTTATCCTTTCGGGGATTACAAGTGTGAGTGTGAGTTACATATGAATGTATGTAGCGAAACTTTTACATTTATAAAACTAATATGATTATTCGACTGCCTTTGTGGTGCAATGGGCAAGTAGCCAGCTGTAAAGCGAGAGGCCGCGGGTTCGATTCTCGCACCGAGACAAATGTGTGATCCACAAATATACATATGTTTCAGGTTGGGTGTGTTCTCTTCAGAGGGGTTGACTTCAGGCAGGCGGCCGGTCGTAAAAATTACAAGCCAAATCTTTCTGCAACATGTGTTAAAAAGCAAGTTGCACCGAACCCACTGCGAGTGGGGTAAGGGCAAGTGAAAAAAAATATAAATATGATAACCGTTGCGTGTCGGCATTATCCGTGGCGCATGCGCGTGACAGCGACAGGCAGAGTCCCGCACGACGCTCGTACAGTTCACTCCACACGATGTCGCCGCGACATCTCACTACAGACGACACCAGGTCTTCTACAAATAAACATTATATATACGTTACCTTTATATATATATAATTCTACTGTACGTGTGTATGTCACTGAACTCCTCCTAAACGGCTGGACCGATTTGAATGAATTTTTTTTTCTATGCGTTTGGGTGGCGCCCTGGATGGTTTAGATTCATAATTGGACCCGGTAGGTGGCGCTGCTGTAGTTGCGGGTGAAACCGCGCGGGACAGCTAGTAGCTATATATATTGCTCAGTGAGTTTACTAGTATCAGTAACAAAACCAAAAATAACAAAATAGACGTCAATTAATAGCCGATTTTTATCTTTTAAACTGCTGAATATATTATTCAAAAATAGCTAAAACCTTTCTGAATCAAAGCATCTTTCAAACAAAAAAACAACACATTCAAAGCGCGGTCTCTTCGTTTAAGCGACAGACACACATAATCACGCGCGGACGCACACACGCAGCCACGCACGCACACATGGTTGTTTTTATTGTGTTGACTTAAAAGCTTGCATTTAGGCAACTCCAAAGGACCATAGGCCTAACTATCTTATGTTAATTAAATCATTTCAACTTGACACATGTTACCTCTACATGTACCTGAGAAAGGGTATACAGAAGAAAATAAAGCCTATAATACGTGCCGAATTGAGAACCGCCTGCTTTTTCTAAATCAATTAAATATGCTGCCTGCCTCGGTGGCGCAGTTGTAATGCGTACGCGTTACGATTGAAGCTAACGCTGAGGTCTCGGGGTCGGATAAAGTGGTATTGGGATTTTCTATTACGAAATGCTCAGTATCAGCACGGAGTCTGGAATTTGTGCCCGGTATGGCGATGGGCTCGGGACGGAGATACGCTCGGCGAAGTGTGGGTGTACTGGTTACACCTCTGCCTACCCCTTCGGGGATTATAGGCGTGAGTGCGTATGTATGTATATATGTATGAACTAAACTAACCGTAGTCATTATCATTGTTGACAGAGGTAACCGACGAGCATGCGATGGGATTCGCAGCCGACAGCAACGAGTTCGATGACGGCGGAGGTCTTGTGTTACCGCGACGCATTGCACTCACACACTTATCTACCTTACCCTGGAAATTATAAAGCAATAAATAATTAAAGCAGACATAAGGCCTTGTCGAATTTCTGCATGGTATTAGCTTTAATAACAACCAGTATTGCCTGCTATGTTTTTGATATGATTTAAAAGTACTACTAAGTGCTACACTGTAGCCAGTTTTGTCTACATCATAAATGGTTTAGCTCGATAAGGGTATCACCATTATCACACAGTGAACTGGCAGCTTGCACTTCATATGGTTAGATTTATTTCTGGAAGCCCAAATCCACCCTCCCCTTTCCAATCCCATGTGTGAAGTCCTGAACATAGTGCATGTGAATACAGCAACATTAATAAACATACATACGCACTCACGCCCGTAATCCCCTAAGGAGTAGGCACAGGTGTAACCATTACACCCACATTTCGCCGAGCGTATCTTCGTCCCACGATGTGATAGGGGGCGAGCCTATCGCCATACCGGGCACAAATTCCAGTCTCCGGGCTGATATTGAGCATTTCATACTAGAAAAACCCAATACCACTTTACCCGACCCGGGGATCGAACCCGAGACCTCAGCGTTAGCCTCAATCATAACGCGTACGCATTACAACTGCGCCACCAAGGCAGTCTATAGTTTATTAAGAAACACTGATATAGTATTTCCCATATAAACTTTGATTGTTGATATGCAAGAACTTCTCTGCAGTGTTTGGTGATCTGATCGTAAAATAGCAACTTTGGTACAATACTATTAAACGTACCTCAATATCACTACTTTCTTCATTACAAGACAATGAGTTGGCAATAGCTGTGGTCTCTTGAAGGTCTGCCTTCTTACTCTGGAGATCTTCTAGATATTTCTGAAGGAGAAGTACACGCCGTTCCAGGTCTTGCATTTGTCGAAAGGCCAGATTGCGTTGAGATACTAGAAATAATAGTTTTATGATGAAAAATTACAACAGCAGCTCACCTGTCCATCTTATCAGGGATTAATTTAACTAAACTAAAAACCTCTGATATAACAATGTTACGATTGGTAGAGCCACACTGAATACACTTTTGTCTACAGCACAAATGGGCCGGCTTGATGGGGTCATTACCAATGTCTCACAGAAAAGCACCGTAAAGTATCGACTTGCTGCTGCATTTCATATGGTAAGTGAGATATCCTGAGGCCCAAACCCCCTTACCCTTTGCCCTTCCCGATCCCTTAGTTATCCCTTTAAAATCTCAATTAGTAGAACATAGCTAACATTAAAATGGCTTAACTTATTTTGTTCAAACTAGCTAAGAAACATTTTGACTAAATAAACATTCAAATAAAAAAATCATTCATTTCATTCATGCATTGAATTCATTGCATTCCAAAATGCATTAATTTCAGTTAATTTGTTTAAAATGCTACAAAACATACAGTACACCCATAAATACACCAGATAAAGAAAGGGGTCAAATTTTTAACAGGCAGTATGTTATAGGGTTTATAGGGTTATAGGGAGGTGAGGCTGGTAACCCACTTATAATCGCTGTGGTTGTTGGCTGTATTTATTGTTATTTACATACATTTGCTAGATACTTTATCAATAAGCAGCTGAAGGTCCTGTTTAGCTTGATTCAACCTTGTTTCAGCATCAGACACGTTTCTCTTGAGATCTGTGTGTTGAGACCAGAGAGACAACTCATCTGGCACTATGACACTTGTGTTCGACTGAAAAATAAAATATTTGACAATTAATTTTACAGCTTATTTTGAAAATGAGTATAATTTATACATACAAGAATGTTTCGAGTTCCTTCACAACTCGCATACACGATTCCTTAGATCATCAGAAAATCTGACGCTGAAAATACCAGCACATTCCACAGGGTTTTACGACAAATCCTTTTCGGTTCAAGCTGCCCGTCTATGGAATGAATTGCCAGCTGTGATAAGACATGCTGAATCACTAGCTACATTTAAACAACTGGTTAGGGAGCACTATCTGACAATGTAGCTCATCATTGTACTGTCTCAGAATCGACACTTTTATTAACATCCTATTATAATTATATTTGTATGTATTATTTATTTATTTATTATTTATATTTATATATTATTATAAGTATATGATATAGGTATATATATTATAATGTTTAAGTTTATTTATATTATTGGCATACTGTAAACTACCCTCGGTTTTTCGGTACCTAAAACTTCTGTCCATCCTAAGGTTGTCTGGAAGAAATCGCTGTTTGCAATAAGACCACCCATTGTATCACCCTTACTGTATGATCCTCGTTTTATAAGCTACCTACTTTATTTTGTGTGCAATAAAGAATATTGTATCTATGCTATTAATTTTATAAGGCAATTTTATATTCTTTTGTTTGTTAGTTACAGAGCATGGCAATGGTCTGCATTTGTCACCTATAAACATAAATTATTAATTCTACGGTAATTTCACTTCAATGTAATTCAAACCAAAACTGTTATACACTGATGCTTGGTGTCATAAATAGACAAAGCGGTGGCAGGTAACAACCCAGACGGCCTCTCGCTTAAGATAAACCTACCACTTAGAATAAGTCCCACAATTACCAAAAATAACAGTGAAAGTAAACAAACCTCATTAAAAACTTTCTTCTCTTGACATTTACGGATATCATCAGTAAATACTGTAAGTCTTTTGTATTTGATGGCTTCCTTAGGTTCAGCTTCGTCCATCAGACTTCTCCATACTATGTAGTACTGGCCTCGACACATCCTGCATGAAAATCATGATGAGACTCATATTTAAATAATATATTAAAACTGTTAGCCTAACTTAAACATAACATATATAGCCATATCCCCAGTAGAATATTGAGAAAAAGGCAAAAGCAGTTTTTTAAAGTATTTCATGATTTTTATTTTTAGATTAAACAAAACTGGGAATGCAATCTTACTGCTTGGCGCTCTCCATAGACGGAACTTTTTCAACAGGACATCCCATAGCCAGTAGCCATTCCGTTAGTTTTTCTGGCACTTTATCACTACTTATTTTTTCTTTTTCTTCACTCATTTTTAGAGATATAATAATAATTTATTTGTAAATCAATTCCACTGGATAGCGGACGCGGCAACGACAAAAATATTCAAATGAATGACACACAATAATGAGTGACAGTTTTATGTCAATTCAACGCAATTCAATCAATAATAATATTTTTTTATATAGGTCGTCCAAAGCTCAGGCTATAGTCTTTCGACCATACTGCCTAGTCTTACATGTTACAAATGTCTATTCAATTAGGGTCTTATTCATAATAAAACGCTTATCGAAGGTATATCCCTTCATTAGTTAAAACGTATTTTAAGCCTATAGAACGTTCAATAAAATTCTTTATTCATAATCGTTTGATAAAGCTCCGTTAACTAAAATAGGTTTATCATACACAAAGTTGCCAGTTTACAGAAAATGATTGATTGATTGAATGATTTTAATATGGTTTGTCTCTGGAAAGACTGGAAACAAACTAAATAAAAAGAAAATTGACGGAGTTTTGGCGGGAATTCTGAAAGTGCGGTGGCTCTCTTGATTTAATTATTTCCTAAACTAGTTTAAAGTTGTGGTTGTTGTATAAAAGTGGTGTGGTTTTGTGCAATAATCATGTACGATAATAAATAGCGTATGGAAACATTAAAAATAGGGAATTTAGGTGATTTTTGATCAAGGGTATTGATCGACCTTGTGCTTTCGTTCCGCTTGAAGAAAGTCGTCTAAGAAGCATTGAACTGAAAGGAATTAACACCAAAACTCCAACAAGACCTTGAAATGGGCCACACCCCCGTTTCGTCGTTCTTGGAATATAAGAAAAGAATGTAACTAATGACTTGGCAGCATGGTCTCTGACCTTAGCCGGTTCCTTAAGGTACAAACAAACAAAAAAAAGAAAATTGACATCTCATCAATGTCAAATGTCAAGAAAGGTAAACAAACAGGAGTTATAAAATTCCACAAGACCTTGAAATTGACCACGCCGCGCCGCTGCGCTGATATTTCGTCATTCTTGGGAAAAGTTGAAAATATATAATATAGTACTTGTCATTGGCGAAATGTATAATAGGGCGAAGCCGTTATAAATAAAAAAAAAGACAAATAAAAAAAAAATGACAGTAGACGTAAAAATAAACGTCAATTATGAAACAGCTGACCGATGTCGGCCATGTTTTTCACTATCGAACGCTTAAAATAGGTTTATAGAAAGGTTATAGCTTCTATAAAATAGTGACACTTTATAGGAGAGTTAATGAGCGTTTTAGCGTTATTGAACGATTATGAATAACAATTTTTATCAATCATCTAATAACGGCCTTATAAAGCTCCGATAACTTATTATGAAGACCATTATAGTTTAACTTGTTTTTTTCTCAGAACAAAACTATGGTTTAATTATTGACCTGAGGGTTTTTTGGGTTCATTTATTTCAAATTAAAACAGTCTACTTGGTTTAATAATAGTTCAAGTTTTACATAACAATAAAACTTGTATTATTATGCAGAGACGATGCACAGCATCTGTGAGAGTGCGTCATACTTCCCTTGTAGCATTTCTGGTCAATTTCTAATGTTTCCGCTCCGTTTCAGCCAATCAGCGTTAAGTAAAATGTCAAGTGGTCACAGGGGATCGCTTGCGGTGCGCTTGCACCATCTTGCTTCATAGAAGTCTCTCACCAGGAGATCTTAATGGGATGCTGTGCATCGTCTTTGCATAATTATAGTAGTATAATTATAGTTTTATTGTTATGTAAAACTTGAACTATTATTTGGCATGTGATGATGCACAGCATCTGTGAGAGACCTGTTTATAGCTCCTGGTGACCACGCTACGACGCTATGTGATGAAGATTCAGATTAAAATAAAAACATTGATAAATGTTTCCCAATTGTCCTAATTTTTCGTAGAGGGAGTATAACCTATTTATCCATTGATGTCAATGAAAACCTAATATTAAACCAAGTCACTAGTATTTTAGACCATACTTATTTCATTTGGCAACTCTGTTAGGTGATGACAGTAATATTGACAGCCAAAATTGTACAATGTTGATTGCTGAATAAATACTGTAATAACTTTCTGGGTTATTGATTGTATAATCTTTCTTTAATGGAATGATGAATCTTCAATTTAATTGGACATATGGTGAAAAACAAAAATAACGCAAGTTTTAGTTTATTATAAGTATTTCTTACAATTCTTACCGATGTTTATGTCTTGATAATCATTTTTGTATTTTGGGGACAAAGCTGAGTATTATAAAAAAAAACTTACTGCCAACTCTGGCAATGTTGTCAAAACATAGTCGTTTCTTGTTGGTTTATTTTAATTTTTAATAAAATGTTAGGTAATTTAAAAGAATTTATATCCGTTGTCCAAGATGGTTTGGCATCGAACAATAATTTGCGTCAAACGCTACAGGAAGTACAAAAGGTTACAAACATATTCAAAGAAAAACAGAGAGTCCCCGTAGAAAGCAAAGTAAATTACGGAGCTGGAGGTGCCTTGTTAGAAAAGTATCAGGAACAGTGGGCGGAGTTGCATGGAAACGCTGATAGCAACGCCAAAGCTGCGGACGAAGTGGACAAATTGATATTAGAACTTCACGAAGAGACTGGAAGAAAATTAAAAAGTGCGCAGGATTTAGCACAGGGTTTGTCCTACTTACCCGGCCTTACAGCGTCTGTGGCGCAATGCATGGATGGTATTAAGAACTTGCAGAGTTCAATCAAGGCTGTGGAGGAAGAATTAGTGGAGTTTGAAGACATTGTGGAGAGAAGTAAGATGGAGAATTGGAAATTAGATCATCAGTATCATCTAACATTGTATAAAGAGAAAAAGATGGGTAATGCAACATTTATAGTCATAAAATGTTAACCTCTGGTGTATACAGTTATCTGGTTGTGATTTGTTAACACTCACATCTTAATGCCTGATTGGATTAGATTTAATTTGGCACAAAAATAGACCTTGATTAGGAAATAGGCTACTATTTATCTTGGAAAAATAAATTCATGCAGGCAGTAAGCAAAACCTAATTTTACATAGTGAAACCATTAATGTATGTATATCAAAGAGTAAAGCCCTCAGTCCATTTACAGTAGATACTAGTTACAGTTACAGTATGTGTAAGCATAGGCTGATACAATGTTGATAATAATCAACAGAAATATTTGCATTCCAATTAGTTTAATGATGGTACCTTAATAAAATAAGGTATATAATTAACTACAACCAATATTTTAATGGCCTACCTATTATAATACAAATTGTAATATTTAACTGTATATTCAATCTTACAATAATTTATAACTGCACTGTAGTTTCACTACCAGTAAAATCAGTAATCCAAATATAAAAATAATCTATATTATCATCATTCTAGTTGCCTTAGAAGATGTACGCAACAAACTGGCCAAAGAGAATACAGATATGGGGCATGAGCGTGAGAAGAGACAACTAGCAGAACTACAAGCAAGAAGAGAGAACAGTGCTATGGCATTCCAGCAGGACGTGGCCAAATACTTGATCAGTGGCAGTTTACCTACTGGTAAGAAATTGTTAACACAATACAGCCTCTAAAGATGTATTCAATCACCACATTTTTTTTTTCTTTTTTATTGAATGACGTACAGCCTCCGTGGCGCAGTAGCGGGCTGTGTAGTGACAGTCCACATTCTATTCCAGCACAGAGATAAATGTTTGTGGGATCCAAAAATATTTATTTCTGGTGTGGGTGTTTTCATCAGGCAGGATGCTGGTCATATAAACTATAAGCCAAATGTTTCTGTAACATGTGTTAAAACATGTTGCGTCGATCCCACTGTGAGTGGGATAAGGGTAGGTGGAAGTATTGACAAAACAAGCAGGTCAGGGTGTGATATGTTGTAAGTGGCGGTACTTCCTTGCCCAAGCTGGCTCATTCTTGCTTTAGACAAAACTGTTTATAGGGCGACTACTACTTTTAAACATACTTTTTAATGCCACCAAAGTGGAGTTTAATCCTGAGCCATCAGCCCTCATCCAACTTATCTATAAGTCATGCTGATATATGATGCCTAGTGTCTCTTTGCTTGAGTCTTTAGGATTTTTATTTCTGTCCATAAAAACAATATCTGGTATTATACCATCGAAATAAGATGACAAGATACGTAACTCAAGCAAAAAAATTACCCTACCTAAACTCTGTGCAAAGGGGCAGGGCTATAAGTCTGTGCAGCTTGTTCATTCATAAAAAAATATTCTCTATTAGCTCTAGTTAACGAGCCAATATGTCTAATTTTTTGCGCGATGCAGAATGTCGTATATCGATTTAGAAATTAAATATTTAGACTTTTATGAAATAAAGATGATTTTGAATGTTCATAAATTTTTGTTGTGTGTATGAGTGTTACGTTTGCATGTTTAAGTAAGTGGAACTGTATTTTAGGCAGATTCATATGGGAGTTATCGTTCTAGTTATTTCGATGTGTTATACTCCCTAACTGCTAATGATAGATTTCCGATGGTAATTTGTGGCTGAACCACACTCAAAGGGCCAACGAGCAATGTGGCTCGCTGAACACTGGAATATAGTGAAACTCAAATAATGTCTGACTGCCTCGGTGGCGCAGTTGTAATGCTTATGTGTTACGACTGAGGCTTACGATGAGATCTTGGGTTCGATCCCCGGGTCGGGTAATAGTAATATTGGGTTTTTCTATTACGAAATGTTCAATATCAGCCTGGAGACTGGAATTGTGCCTGGTATGCCGATAGGCTTGCCCCCTATCACATCATGGGACGGAGATACGTTTGGCGAAGTGTGGGTGTACTAGTTACACCTCTGCCTACCGCTTCGAGGATTACAGGCGTGAGTGTATGTATATAGCAAATAATGTCACAATTTGATTGTATTTTTTTTTCAGGGCCACAACCACCTCCAAAAATTACATTGGAGCAAATACAACTGGACAATGATAGCGCTGACTTGGAGAAGTTCCTTGGTAGTTGATAAAATGACTGAAAGTATATTTATGGGATTTAATGGGTTTACTTTAAGACAAAGCAGAGCTTATACGATATTTATGATTTGTTCTATTTTATATTTTAATGTTAATATAAATGTTGAATTTTTATTGCTGTATCAATGTTGGAATATTTAATGTAGGAAATATTTGCCTATTCAATAATAGTGGCAAATGCAAGCCTATTAAGAAAAAAAACATTTATAAGGTTACCTACATCTTTGAAGAAATTTTAAGGGTTAGTCTCTTTTAGCTTTTCTTTATACCTGGAATTATCCTGGCTTAATGCCAAGGTCTGCATTCTCGTATAATAGATTTGATGGTATTTAGTGTTATATGGGGCGACCCGCCGTCTGACCCCTACAATCCGCAACGGGAACCAAATTTCGCCATTGCCTCGCCCATTAATCAGCAAAGTGTACCACATGCAGCTGGGGTTGCTGAGCGAGCGAACCGACTATGTTCCCACAGCAGCTTGTGAGCGCCATAATCGAAATAGTGCAGGACAATCTAGTAGTGTCACAGGAAGAGGTACCTACTTGACTTGTGGCCCAATAGTACTTAGTTGACAGCCTCCATGGCGCTAGAAGAGAAGGTCGCGCGTTTGATTCCCTCACCGTCATAAAAATGTTTCGGTGAAGTATACCCACAAATATACCCCGTACGCGAGAGGCCGTGTGGATTGGTATTTGGAAGCACCGCTTTGTCTATTTCTGCCGCCCAACAGCAGTATGCATGCACTGCTGTGTTTCCGCTTAAAGGACATTGAAGCCAGTGAAAGTACTGGGCATTACGAGTCTTAAAATTGTATGTCTCAGGATGACGTGTGCTGTTCAGTACGAGCCAGTGCTTTGTAATTCTAAGTTCTGTAAGGTGTTACTTCTGTTTATGGGCATGTACCGCGCTTAGCATCAGGCGAGCGACCTGCTCGTTTCGTAATCTTTCTATCTGACATTATCCTGGTTTAATGACAGAGTCCGTCTTCCAATCATGATTTGACGGTAGATTTAGTCCCAGGTGAGGCCATCCGCCATCTGAGCGCCATAACCCGCAACGGAAACCAAGTTTCGGCAAATCATTCAGGTGCCAACTTTTTTTAAAGTCGTGTGAAATCATTATTCTTATTAAATAGACATTAGAACATACTGTTGAATGACTGACCTTGACTAAATATCCTAATGGTCTTAGCAAATGAAAATCTATTTTCTCTGCCTAAGGGAAACAGGCGCGAGTCTATGTATGTATGGTCATTCAGGTATTTTTATTGCCACTAGGCATCAACTCATCAAATAACCTGACAACTGAACAATTCATACAAAATTTATTTCATCTGTGTCTACACTAACGAATAACTTAATATTTATGTAGGTTAGTGAAAACGCTCATGTGTAGAATAAGTCAAAAATCCAAAAAATGTATATATAAACCATTTATGACTAGTAAAATAAGCACATTGGTAGCACATCGGCAAGGAATACCGGTCACGACACAGTTCGACACACGTCTGCTGAGCATCTCACTTTATGTTCAAATAATCATATCAAAAAACTTATTCTGATCAATCATGATGGAATTTTCTATTCGTTTTGTCATGCCTTTATTCAGTGGCAATATGTATAAAAACTTTGTTACTTCTTTCTCATAATAGGACGAAGGTCACCCCCACCGTGTGCTGACATCATCTTTCCCACGTGTTTCTTGATCCGAGGACCTGCATCCTTAATGGACTCGGCGACATCCTCCATATCCTCATCAGACGAAAAATCTGACACGCATAACGTCAAATGCCTCTTCTTCGGTGGCACTACATGCAGGGTCCATCTCATGTTACCCTTGTTCTTAAAATTGTTTTCTCTGCTCTCATTGTCAGTGTCCGAGGCCGCTCGCTGGACCTCCTTGGGTCGCGAATTCTTTAATCTATGTTCCTTTTTCTCCCCCCTCGGGGGGGTGTGGAAGTTTTTTAAACTCATAACGCTCGGTTTGGAATTGAGATCGGGAAAATTTTGGGAGTAAATCACTACACTGTCTACGGGTTTTTCTTTATGAAATTTTGCTGTTTGTTTTGCAGGTTTTTCTTCACTGTCGGATGTTTTTTTCTTTTCCGTTGAATTTTCACTGCTGCAACTTGTGTTGCTGTTACTCGTGCTGTATTGTTCGACGGCTTGTTTCTCAAGTTCTTGAAACTTTGTGTCGATGCTTTCATCTGAGGCCTTGTATTGTTCTAACGCCTCTTTCTCTAATTCTTCAAATTTATGATCGACGTTGGGCGGTCGGATTCTTGCACCTGGCAATACTCTATTCAGCTTTAGAATGCCAGGAGTGATAAGCTTTTGGGCTAGTCGGACTACTGGAGTCAAGTTTATTGTTGTTGGCGCACTCATACTAAGCACTGTACTGTACAAACGCTTTTCCATCAACCCTGTCTCTATCGCCGCCGCGCTGGTCGACGGCAGTTCGTCATCAACCACTTCCTTGTGCTTAGAACTGTCTTCTTCTTTACACGTTTGCAATTCTTCAACTGTAGCTTCATTTGGTTCTTCTGTTTCTTCTTTTGTCTCCTTTTTTGGTTCTTCTGTTTTGACCAGTGCCTTTTGTAGATTATCATTGCACTGTATGTGGGTCAGTTGGAGCTTGTGGTTGAGTCGTGGAGACGGATGGTCTCTGGGCCACCAGACACCGTATCTTCTGTCTGGACATCGCGCGGGTCGCTGGCCAGTTGGCGCGTATCTGCTGACGTTGGTGCCTCTGTATGGAGGATACCGCATGGCTGACGCACGCATGGCTGCTTGCACACTCGCTTGGAGACGACCTATCGCTTTTTGGCAGTCAATCAGTTGCGGCGGTCGCGGTGGGTCGAATTGAAACTGGAAAATTGATAAATGGTTAACTATCGGTCAGTATTGATGAATATTAGTTTGTAAATATATTCTTTCAATTTTCAACTAAACGGTATCGATAAAATATAAAAGGCAGCATTTAATTAACGATTAAATAGAGGATGTAGGTTTCTACATTGTAAAGAAGTATCTACGTAAGGCAAATGATTAATTAATTATCAGTGAATTATTATTTGGTTCATAAAAAAATATTTTATCATAATACACACTTTTTATATATTCTAAGTTACATAAAGAACCAAGGCAAACGTAGTAGTAGTAGTAGGGGACAGACTTAAATAAATACTACTGTAGATACAAAAACTTTAATACCATAGACGGGCTGTTCAGAAGTAAAATTGTTTTGCATACGCGGGAATGGGAATGACGTCTAAGGCGTGGGAGCGAGAGGAGTTGAGAGTAAGCGAGGTGACAATATTGAGACGGCTGTTTTGTTTGGTATTAGTTTCCATTCACAATAAATGAATTTTTCGATCAAAATCAAGAAATAATATAGTTTCTTCCGTAAAATAACTTCAAATTTAATGAATATAATATATGCACGTAAATAATGACAATGTTTTATGGGTCACAATAAACAATTTCATGGTAGTTTATCGAATTTAACGTTCGCAGCTATTCAACAACAACAACTGCTCTTGTCGTTGTCTCGCGGGCGACTAAATGAGTTGCGGTCAATTGACCGTAACTAAGTGCGCAATTTTTTTGTACCGCACAGCTTGTCTAGTAGTATACATTAAAGTCTTTGTGTAGATATTATGTACTCACTTTACAAGTAGGATCACAGAACAACTGTGCGGGTAGTTCGAGACAGTACGCAGGTGGGGGCGGTGGTAACGTGAGCCGGCGCGGCTGACGACGTCGCGCGCGGATCTTACGAGACACGGGGGGCGGACTGGGGGGTCGCGACACACGCGGGGGGCTGACCCTCACCGGCGACCATAGACTACGCACGCTCTGCACTCTGGCAGCAAGGGCCGCCTCCTCGGCCACGTCCCGCGCCACATTCGGGTCCCAGCGCTCGCTAGCTGCCGATACGTGCCTTTTATAACACTGGCCATATGGTTATAGTGAATAGTCATTGCACACTTTTTTTTTAATTAGGTTGTATGACGAGACGAGCAGGTCGCCCGCCTGATGGTAAGCGCCACGCCTGCTCATAAACAGAAGCAACGCCACACATAACTTTAAATAACAAAGCACTGCATGGCACTGGACAGCGCTCGTCACCCCGAGACCTAAGGTGTTAAGTCTCATAATGCCCAGTAATTTCACTGGTTTCAATGTCCTTCAAACCGGAACACAACAGTGCTTACAAACTGTTGCTTGGCGGCAGAAGAAGTCAAAGCGATGGTACCAACCCAGCCGGCCTCTCGCATACGAGGGACCTACTTGTAAAACATCAATTGGCCAAAATTACGTGCAACATAACTTGGCCGGGCTGAAGTTAGTCACTTCATATACCCTCTACATCTCTGCCATATGGTATGATAACTTTTGAGCTGTGCGACACGTGTCAGGCGTCATGTCCGCTTTGACGAAAACTGTCGAGCGTTACGGTCTTGTGTGGGTCACATACCTCAAAATGTACCTGCTACCTTTAGTAGGTATCTGAAAATAAGAGCTGCGACACTTCGTGACTACCTTCAGTCTGGAAAAGTTATTTGGCGCGAACTGTATGTGTAAATAAATATTTGCGTCTTTTAGCCAACTAGGGGCTCTGCCAATGTTTTTCCACAAAACATAAAATAAAAAAAACTTAAAGTCCGACGAATATGAGACATATCTTACTTTCTTCCCCACATTATTCTGCATCGATTGGTATCGGTCTCGACCCCATACCCCCAGCGGTTTCGGAGGAGATAGCGTGACAAGCTTTTGGCAGCGGCGGCGGCGGCGCCAGTTACTTTTTTTTAGAATAGAGAGATACAAAATCATGTGTCATTTATGCACAATTTATTTCGCATTGGCAATAACTGAAATATTCGCACAATACGCCAAATGACGTATGACCATTACAGTTACCAGGATCATGGTAATAATAAACTTGGAAGTTTTATCAGAACTTGGAGTATATAGTTATGTATATATCAGTATACTAGTTTTAAACTGCTAACTGCATATTACTGCAAGCTGTTTTAACTTCTTGGCATTATTTGCAATGAGTATTATACCGGCACGAATTGTGAGTACAAATTTCACACGCGGATTCATTTTTAAGTGTGATTGGTGGAATTAAGGAGCGCGGGGCGTCGACGCTTCACGCGATTGGTTCATCAGGCAACGCTCGTCGTTTATTGGACTTTCCTACCCCCACTACTGCCTATCTGTGCTCACAACACGCGCCAGTAATTATACTCTGCTTTTAAACTCAGATTTCATGTCTTTAATATTCGTATTTTTAGGTTGCCTAAAGGTAGGTACATATAATAAGGTTTTGTACATTTGTTCGCCGACTTTGGTATACAAAAAAATGTTCGATGATCGAAAATTCTTGCCTAAGATTACACCTTTTACATTCAACATACGAAAGGCTTAATTATGAGTAAAATATCTATTGTGGCAACAAATGTAGATAGTTATACAGAACATAAACCCACAAATCCTCATCTGGCAGCATTCTGTATTGTCGACGGCGCCGCGGATTTATCGTACGATCAGATTCTTCTAGTAGTTTCCGAAACCAGTAATCCACCTAGAGAAAAGAAATATCTGTAAGTAATTTCCCTTTGGTAATTTCTAAATGGCTCAACAAATAAGGTAAGGATCTCTCGTATAAGTGTGCTCGTACATGATAACACCGCTTTGTCCATTTCTGTTGCCACAATTGTGTTCTGGTTTTAAGGTCATTTAACATCTAGTGGTTCCAGCCTCCAGGGCACACATCTCTTACTTCGAAGTTACGTGAGATTTACTTTCAATTTTATATCACTTTAACGGTGAAGAAAACCATGGAGAGGAAACCTGCAAACCTGAGCATTCTCCATAAGATGTGGAGCATGCCAATCCGCGGCAGGCCGATGTGGTGGACTTTTTTTATTTTATTTTTTATCTTGTCTCGGCAAAGTGACTACGCTACACCTGATGGTAAGTGTAGCGCAATCCATGAATACTGTCAACCAACAATAGACACAGTATCTATCGTAGATCGGCAGAATTATGCCGGCCTGCTTAATTGCTTCTTCACACTCCGTTTAAAGGATCCCATGTTATAGGAAGGAGGAAACATGTGCAAACTATTCCACAGCTTTATGGTCCGAATGATTTTGAGAACCTCTTGGTCCTAAATAAACCCTAACTCCTCTCATTTGTAGAGAAGCCCAATGCCAAGCTATGGAACAGTGTATCTGTAATGCACAGGGACTATAGGAAATGATTACATACCTCAGGTAACATCCAACATTCCGTGAGGTCAGAGTTCTCGTGCCCTTGTCCCATACACCCGCGCACATTCGTTCGATCATTTGCATTTGTGTAGCATTTCTCTCTAAAACCAAACATTAATATACATTAACTATGAACTGGTATTTGATTTTTTAGTATTGTCTAATTAAATGGTCCAACCAAATCTTAGACCCAAAGCCAACCTAACCTGCTCGTGGTACACTCTGCTGTAAAACTATAAACCAAATCATTTCTGTAATCAGTGCCTCGGTGGCGCAGTCGTAATGCGTACGCGTTACGACTGAGGCTGACGTGTCGGGTTTGATGATCGATCCCCGGGTCGGGTAAAAGTGATATTGGGTTTTTCTATTACGAAAAGCTCAGTATCAGCCCGGAGTCAGGAATTTGTGCCCGGTAAGGCGATAGGCTCGCCCCCTATCACATTATGGGACGGAGATACGCTCGGCGAAATGTGGGTATACTGGTTACATCTCTGCCTACCTCTTAGGGGATTACAGGCGCGAAGCACATTCTGTAATCATTTCTGTGTTAAAAAGCATGTTGCGCGGACCGTACTGCGAGTGGGATAAGGGCAGATGGTAGTGTAAGTTCTAAATAAGTGGTAGATCCCTTTACCTATGCCAGAGGCCGTCTGAGTAGGAGCCGCCAAGCATCAGTGTTTATCCACAGTTTTATTGCGCTTTGAAGGACGCTTTTTATATCTCGAAGTGACGAGCGCAGTGCATCGTCACTCAGGATGTTGTAATTCAAAGTTCTGAGTGGTGTTGCTGCTGTTTATGGGCATGCGTGGCGCTTACCATCAGATGTGCGACCTACTCGTCTCGTCTTCAGTAGAAAAAAGTAGTTTTTTTAAACCTAGTGTCATCGTAGTAGAAGTTCCCATAGAATTGTGCGAGTCTAGACTCAGGTATGACTTCTTTTACGTTCCTCCTGCCACCACTGCATTTCTCCTGACTGTGGCTTGTTGCTGTCCGTTTATTATCTGTAAGGTGAATGACAATATCATTACCAGCAGCATCAGTGTCATTAACTTTCATGCTGTTTTTACGTGGCTGATCCGGCGGTAGATTTCAGGTTAAATTTATGTCTATAGTTGCTCCGACTCTTTACATTTTGGTGACGAAACTGAGAGAATTGTCTTTGGTGTCTATTGCTGTATTTACAACAATTAAAGGACATAGACCATAGACACATTACCTGAGTAGTCGTATTTAAGTAATATATCGCTCACCTGATAACTCGGAATCGTTTGCCGGCAAACTTTGCAATGTTGATTCTTGTAACGCTTGTGAAACGCGGCAATGTTGTGCCCATAGGCGCTTGAAAAATCATTAAATATTAATTTAAGCACATCTGACTTCGACATAATGTAATATACCTAGGTATATCTAGATTAAGTACAAGAATTCATATCGATGTCTTTTAAGGCGAACGTACGCTTATCAGCGCCGCGCAAGCCGCACGCACCGATATGATTAATACATACATACGCATTCACGCCTGTTATCCCTAAGGGGTAGGCAGAGGTGTAACCAGTAAACCCACATTTCGCTGAGCGTATCTCCGTCCCACGATGTGATAGGGGGCGAGCCTATCGCCATACCGAGCACAAATTCCTTACTCCGGACTGATACTGAGCATTTCGTAATAGAAATACCAAATACCACTTTTCCCGACCCGGGGATCGAACCCGAGACCACAGCGTTGGCCTCAATCGAAACGCGTACGCTTTACAACTGCGCCACCGAGGCAGCCATGATCAAATTTGATGTACATATTGACCACGGATGATGCACCTCGTGCGGCGTCGAAGAGATTGTACATAGGTACATACATTGCTTTACCGACTGCTTTACTTTACGGATTTTGTGGTGTGAATTGGTGGATAATAACCATAGGAGTCACATAAGAGCGACTTGCATTTAGTAAAATAGTTTGTGCAACTAGCGATCGTGAGTTCTGCAGTATTTAGGAACAATGAGTTGATCAATTCGTCTAGGCCAGTGGTCGCCAGCAAGCAAAATATTAGAAGTACCTATAAAGATTGATTTAAATTTTGAAAGGCTAATTTTCGCTATTTCTCGTAATTTCGAATTTAGCCATACAAGCACACTTCAAACATTTATATTCCAAAAATCGGTTATTGACTTATTGGTGGCAGAGCCGCACATAAGGGGCCAAAGAGCCGCATTCGGCTCACATGCATCTTATTTCGTTCCCTCATAGTATATACCTTATTTCAAAATTAAATACACATACATATTTAAAGGTCCTATGTATCTACATCCAACTAAACCTATAAGTAATTTCTATAACACTAGAGATACGTCATAACTCATAAGTTACTCAGACCGACAAGAAAACATGACGCAGTCAAAGACTTAAATGTATAGGTACTAGATGGGTTGTTTAAAAGTAAAATTGCGCCACATAACGCGGAAGTTTGACGGTTAAGGCGAGGGAGCGGGAGAAGTGAGCTACTGAAGTGAATGCTTATGCGTGTTGGTAATATTGAGTTGCGGTGAGCTGACCGTAACGTAGTGCACAATTTCTATTTATACACCGAAGTCTACTTTGGACGCAGTAGATAAAACAGTTTAAGCATCGTTGGCAACAGGCATCGCTTTATTGTTTTAAGAAATTCTTATTCCATACCTGATTAGCTATAATAAATTCATCAGGAGGTTCCTTAGCCCATGTGAGATCCGCACAAAGGGCGATATGTGCCCACGCAGACGAGTAACGATCCACTTCGAAGCTCATTCAATGTGACATCTCACCCAATACAATTAATTATCTTTAGGAAACAAACTAATATAATAGTCCCTAAATTTTAAGACGTAAATTAACGGTAAACTGTTAATAAAAATGACCACAATTTTAAATACATTGGTAGTTAAATCTACAATAACAAAATTTTCCACTTTTTTGATGGATGCATGATATTTTTTTTCTTTATATTTCAAATCCCTTTTCGAATTTCATAATCAAATCATTGGTGTAAATTGTCATCTCGATGGCTCGGCCGAATGTTGCATCCGAGGTTTGATATGGATATTATTGTGAACGTAGTGTATTTACGATTGTTGGTTATTATTACTTTAAATTCGCTAAACTAATCATGTTCTTAATTTATTTATTTATAAACATTTATTTAATTTATTTTTAATATTATATTACATGCATTTTAATAGATTCAAAGACGAACGCCATAAAAGTAACCTCACCGCCGGATGTGGTTCTAAATCCTTATTTTATTACTGTAATAGAAGGTTTTTTTAACGCTTGCAATATGTTTTGAATTTTCATAGAAGAATATTAGGTTTATTAAACGGTCACACTGTACGTCTGTCACGTCATTCCGATTGTCAGTTTGGTTTGCGCAGGCGGGTGGTGCTGTTGTTTTATGTCCGTTGCACATGCGCGCACAGCTGTGAGTTGGCTGAATGAAAATTGACAGCAGACCACCTTTATAATTATTCATAATTTTATCAGATAAAATTTATAACAATGTTAAATCAAACTTGGCATTTTTATTAAAAAGTGCATCTAAGTATCGACGCCAAAAAGTTCGAAGTGTACATACAATAGATGAAAAAATCGATTAAAAAACGACTTTAATGTATTTTTCGTGGATTATCTCGCAGTGAAGCAGCTTTTTGTTAGTTTTGCAACAAGTGCGGGCCCACTAGCTGTGTTGGTGCGGCAGGAACTGGTTTTAGGAGACCGTTGGGTTTTTGTGTTTACGTATAGGTATATTTTGCCAGTGATTGTGCCGTTTGTGATGCTGCAATTGGTTGCACGTACTCCTCAGTGAGCCATCATCTGTCCCCGGTGAGTCTAGCCCTCATTACTGCTGTAGACTGTGGTCGCCGCATAATACTTATGCAAGTATATGCATCATGTTAGAAAGTGCACTGAATACAAAACTGTCCACGGAACGAGCCGAGATGTAAATATTCCGTTAATTTCATTCAATAAGATCGTGCAAGCTGTTTATTCATTTCATTGTGAGCGATGTTCTTTGTATGCCTTTGAATAGAATATTATACCTATTTTATTTATTTACTCATTTTGTTCCCACGATTTCTTGCTTTTATTTTGTGATGCATTATGTCTCCTGTTGTAGGTAACCTAATAGTAAATTGCTAAACGTATTAATGCTTTAACAAATACTTACTGCCGTAGGTACTAGCTTCGAAAGTTGAGAGTGAAAATGATTGTACTGCAAATATTTATTGTATAAATGTTTCTCTACCTACCTACCGAAGTACAGTTCTACATTTAAAGTTATGCCCTTCGGCAATCTTCGTTGTTAACAAATTAGTAGGAATATGCAATGAATGTCCGGCCATCCTACCCAGGTCAGTCACATAATAATATGAAAAATATAAGGTAAATTTGATAACAGGTTTATAAAAGGTTTGTATCAGGTATAGGTACAGTACTTACTCTTTATTTTAAAAGCTTTTTGTTACACATAATTAAAAATATATAAAACTACACCCCCGATGGCGCGGTCCAAGTATATTATTATTATCTTCATCATTTCGTCTTCGTATAATTCCGAAATAGAGGAAGAATGTCAAAGCGCGTAACGGGTGCGACTAGTTACGGGATTTCGATTTTGGGTCCGAAAAAGACTGGGTAGAGTTTTGTTTTTCGATCACAATCATACAACTCCGAACGCTAGTTAATGTACCGTTTTCGGGATAATTGTTTTTATATGAAACCATTCAAATGTTCGCCCCCTATCACATTATGAGACGGAGATACGCTCGGCGAAATGTGAGTGTACTGGTTACACCTCTGCCTACCCCTTCGGGGATTATAGGCGTAAGTGCATTCAAATGTTCTGAGCCCCTTCTCAAATGACACTTGCAGCAAGGCCAATCCATCGCCGCTTAGGGGTGGTTGCGGCAGCAATCCTAGTAATTTAGTTAGTTTTAGCAAGCGCCGAAAATGAACAGTACGTGGTTTAATGTTGGGTCGTAAGATCGGTGCGTCCAACATAACTGTACCGCGTTCCCCTGAGCTCCCGTGGTAGCGATAAATCAGTTTCGCCGGAGACAAAAGTTACAACAGCGACAAGAAACACGCGTGCCGAGCGGGCGAAGCGAGCGTGCCGCATCAGCGGCCGGCGAGTGTCAGAATCGAATTGATTCGGAAACCTATAATTATACACATACCTATGCTGATTATTCCAAGGACCATCTTACTGCCTGGCGTTCATCGCGACTTGATGCCTGGGTTTTTTATTATTTTTTATTAGCTTAAATGACGAGACGAACAGGTCGCTCGCCTGGTAGTAAGCGCCACGCCTGCTTATAAACAAAGAATAAAGCAACGCCACACAGAACCTTAAATAACAAAACACTGCATGACACTGGACTGCACTCATCACCACGAGACATAAGGCGTTAAGTCTCATAATGCCCAGTAATTTCACTGGCTCCAATGTCCTTCAAACCGGAACACCACAGTGCTTACACACTATTGCTTGGCGGCGGCTTGGGGTCCGCCTTCTCGTACCATATACTATGTAGAAGCCGCAAAGGGAGCTAAGTTTCGCCATTGTCTAAAACGACGTATTTCATTGACATCAACATCCTGCTTGCAGCCAACAGCTTCCTTCGACCTTGGACGGTCCATCCGTCTATTCTAGAGGTCATTGCTAAATGCATTAAAATATAACATTTTGGCAAATTATTAAATTTCCTATTGCTTATATTTCGTTGATCTACGGCGGCGGTTGCACTGTACTTGAAATTTAGTCGTTCTTTTATAGCAGAAACTAGAAAATACCAGAATTCATCGTAAATGCGTAGCTGACCTTAAAAGGAGAAAATGGAGATTGGAAATAAGAGGGGGGTTTGGGTCGCAGAAAGTCTTACTCACCGTACGAAACAATAACAGCAGGCTGCCTCCTCCGTCGACGTCCCAAACATGTTTTGGCAGATCCCAACGACTCCATCACAGTCGCTATCGAAGCAGCACTTTCCTTGTCCAACCCAAATCGCAGCAATAATACGCGATCCCGACATAGGACGCGCCTGCGAGTCCGAAGAACTCCCACAACTGACCGTCGGCACAATGATGTGCAGAGACGGCCCTAAACTATACTCCCCGGCGATTGCTCAAGCTGAGGTCTGAACCTTCTAAAAGGCGACTCTGCTTAATCGCTACTAAATACACTATACATATTTCTGGCTAAAGCGCCATAAGCGCCGGCTTTATTGTCAGGTGAAGCTGTTAAAGCAATATAAGCTAACAGCACAAATACATTCGAAAAAAAAGCAGGCTGCCTCTTCACGTTGGTTTTCAATGAAACACTGGTAATAACACTGTCGAACTCATTCATGCTGTAGACGAGAGTCTTCACCATTGGCAATAAGGGACAAACCCTAGCAAGCTATATCTATCCTAATCCTAACTAATATTATAAATGCGGAAATGAATTTGTTTGTTATGCTTTCACGCCTACATCGCTGAACCGATTTTGATAAATTTTAGTACATGGATAGATGGGGTCCTGGAGACCGTTATATGCTACCTTATCCCAGGAAAAGCTGTTCACGCGGCAGTAGTCGTGTTCAGTGCAGTTCAGTAGCCTCGTAGTGTTCGAAACTCGACCATTTTTTTTATTTTGTTCTTACGTCAGCCGCCAAATTTGACATTCAGAAATTGTCAGTTCGAGCGTAAATAATGACTGTATTATTTTATTTCATTAAGTGTATATATTTTTTGCAGATTGAATTTTTTTCAATTAATTTGAAATTAATTAATTAAATTAATAGAATTTTTCGAATTGTCATCGGTCCTTGATAAGTATGCCAAATTTCGAGTTAATCCGACGTTTTGAAGGGGGTCAGAATCATGATCAAAGTTTCCGTTACATACATACATATGCATACATACTTATGAAGCTAATAAAATCGTGTTAAAAAGGGGTAATGTTTTTTTATAAAACGTTAAAAATCCAGTTGATCACGAAGTCTAGACTGTTTACTGGCGGGTACCGTCAGGTTGACCAGTTACCGGTTGATGTCGAGCTCAACAATACCGGTTCATGCTAAGTGGACTATTGTGAAACAAATATGACATCACAAACGTTCAACATTGTAAACACGTTACACTGACTCCGCAGTGGCCTAAAAATGTAATCTGTTCTCTGATCTAGGTACTTCATACTTGTAGATATGTGAAATAACTAATGACCGAAATAAATTAACACACGTAGGTATATTTTGCCCTTCACAATAGGGACATTATGTTTGATTTAATACATTATTTTATATGCAACAGAAAATATCATAAAAAATTGATTTGTGATTATGCGTCCCTATAAAATAGGAGGGTTGCCCTCGATTTTTCTGGGATCCCATCATCAGACCCTGGCGTGGTGCCAATGGGACCATCTGGGAAGTATACCCTTTTAAACAAAAAAATAATTTCCCGAATCGGTCCAGGCGTCTTCGAGTAATCGGGGAACATACATAAAAAACAGATTCCGACGAATTGAGAACCTTTTTTTTTAAACTCTGTTAAAAACAGAATTAAAATAGGGCAATAAATTAGGCTGCAATTCATTTTAAATATTGTTACGAGCAAAGGTGAGCGCGTAGTGGGACAATTACAATATCTCCCTCGCACGCGTGCACCGTAAAGGCTAAAAGTATCTTGTGACGTCACAAGATACGTCGTGCATCCTTTAGCTGTCATTTGACAATTACCCCTTCCATCGGATTTAAATGGCTACCAACTTAAAATGTAAAAAACTTGATTCAAAAACTTTAATGTATACTAGACCGGCTGTGCAGTAGATAAAAAATGCGCACTACGTTACGGTCATTTGACCACAACTAGTTTACTCGACAACGTTTTATTCACTCGTTTAGTCGTCTTAATATTACCATCTCGCTTAATCAGTAACTAGAATTCGGTTATTCCTGCAGTAGCTCCCCTACCTTAGACGTCACTCCCGCGTTAGGTGGCGCAATTTTACTTTAGAAGTAACAGCCCGTATATTGTATTAGTCTTTGGTTAGAACAGATAATATTTCGTCACGATCTCAAAAATTGGACTTATATCCACTTACTATTTATGTATTCTACTAAGACGTATATTCAAGTACAGTGCCTTTCTAGAAATAATTAATTTCTATCAAGCGTTTGCAGACTCCTGAATGAACTTTCCTCCACCGGTGTTTCCGCAGCGCTAAGACATGACAAGAACATAAACCGCTTTCTTCAAAAGATTTAAAAAAGTATTTCACATTTCACATTGCCAGCGGCTTGGCAGTTATTTTATGGTTTTCATTGCTGAAGTCCATGGGCGACGCTGACCATTTACTATCAGGTTGACAGTCACCTCATCTGCCTTCTAAAGCAAATTCTATTCTATTCTATATCGAATAGTTAGTGGCCAACCTAGTGACAAAGTTTTCAAGCCGAATGAAGGCCTCCAACTTGGCTTAACGACGCCCAACATCTGGGACCGACATTTTACGTGCCCTCCAAAGCACGGAGACGCACAGTTGAAAATACTACTAAGAAGTCACCCATCCATGGACTGACCGCGCCAAAGATTACCGTTTACCGATTAGTGAGTGCAACTGGCTACGAGCGTCTCAAGTAGATAAATGATAACTTATTTTTTTGAAGACGGTTAAGAAAAGGGCATTAGGTTAGTGTGCCATGTTCTGTTACCAAGTTTTCTGACTTAGACTTTACCGTTGTTCTGGTCGTTGCCATCCACCGTCCTGCTACATTCATCGCTTCGTTCAATCTTTTGTATTAGTCGTGCGAACTGATGCTCTTATTTCTACAACGTTCTTGACAGTTGGTACCGCGAGGCTACTGGTCCTCACATCGAGAGAAATGTTTGCTCCCACCATTTGCAAATATTTGTTCCGGGTCTAGGTGTTTTGAGACCGAGACTCTTCAGGGGCGGTTCCAACAGTAATCCAAAGTACTCCTTCAGTATCCACTAAGACCGTCCTACCTCTGTCGAAGAAGGCTGAGATTTTTAGTCAGTATGGCAGCGTAGGGATTTTGTTTAGGGACCCGATCCAGCGGACGCTCGGGTAAAGAAAACTGGATCGGAAGGCTGGTCAGCCTAGAGTCCAGACTAACCATTCCTCCTCGGGTTTGGTAAGGCACCCATAAACGGGATATTCTCGCGGTAAAAACCCCAGTGTTGTGTAATTATTGATACCTTCTCTACAAGATAATCGTAAACTATATCTTTCTTTCCCGGCTTAATGCCAAGGTCCGCCTTCTTGATTATAATGTTGATAACACGTTACAGAAATAATTTGGCATGTAGTTTTTACAACTAGCCGCCTGGTTGACGTCAACCCCTCTGGAGAGAGGGGCTTTTTCGTTCTGCGTGGCGTTCTCCCAGTTTAATGCCAGGATCCTCCTTCCGATCATAATTTGACGGTGGATTTGGTATTCTATGGTGGCGACCGGCCGTCTGACCCCCACGACTCTCAACAGGAACCAAGTTTCGCCATCGCCTCGTCCGTTAATCAGCAGAGTGTACCACATGCGGGTGATCACGCATAAATAAATCTATGTTTCGCCTGCCAACAAGACAGCGTTGGCGCAGTTGTAATGCGTACGCGTTACGATTGAGGGTAACGCTGAGTTCTCGGGTTCGATCCCCGGGTCGTGTAAAGTGGTATTGGGTTTTTCTATTACGAAATGCTCAGTATCAGCCCGGAGTCTGGAATTTGTGCCCGGTATGGCGATAGGCTTGCCACCTATCACATCGAGGGACGGAGATACGCTCGGCGAAATGTGGGTGTACTGGTTACACCTCTGCCTACCCCTTCGGGGATTACAGGCGTGAGTACGTATGTATATGTTTCGCCTAGTAACGAAATGTTATTGCATAGTCATTAGATAGTGAAAGATATCATAAGCACACCTATGTAGGTTAGCAGGCTATCGACAATAATGATACATATGCTAAAAACAAAACGCGCATTGTCTTGTCTCTTATAATAGATTAGTTTACAATGCATCGCCTCGTTGGTCTAATAAACATACTAAAGCTGAAACCCTGAGGTCCTGAGTTAAAAATTCAGGTGATTCAAATTTGTATTTGAGTATTTTTATTCGAAAATCACACATAAGTTTTCATCGGATTGTAATTTGTGCTCGATGTCGCGATAGGCTCCCCCTATCATATGATGCAGAGATTTCTGCATCTGTGACGGAAAAAGCTCGGCGAACCACACCGTTCGAACTAGTGGCACCTCTGTCTTTTTTATTGCCTACATGATTTTCATTTCAAAGTGTTACATGCATACTTTAAATAATTAGTGTTATTTATTACGAGGGTATACAATACCTGCCTAAATTATGATATTAACTAATGTTTACATTTTAATTTTGCTACCGAGTCCTGACTTGGTCTACGTGATTACGTTTGACATATTTTTTATTTGTCTATGTAGAAGGTAAACCTTCAGATGACCTTTACGGCTTCAACGCACAACGAGCGCTTTTGGCGCAAAAACTAAATTCTGTGTGCTTACTTCTAGTACATACATACATACGAACTCACGCCTGTAATCCTCGAAGGGGTAGGCAGAGGTGTAACCAGTACACCCACATTTCGCCAAGCGTAACTCCGTCCCATGATGTGATAGGGGGCGAGCCTATCGCCATACCGGGCACAATTCCAGACTCCAGGATGATACTGAGCTTTTTCGTAATAGAAAAACCCAATATCACTTTTACCCGACCCGGTGATCGAACCCGAGACCTCAGCGTCAGCCTCAGTCGTAACGCGTACCCATTACAACTACGCCACCGAGGCAGCCAAAAAAACTAAAATCTGTCTGCTTATTTCTAGTAATAAACATTATTATGTTTAGCCACGCTTTAGATAGGTTTTTGCTTACAGCATGAATTGGTCGGCTCGACCGGGTTCTTACCATTGTCTCACAGAAAACCAACGTGAGGTAACAACTTGCTCGTTTCGTATGGTGAGTGAGATATCCGGAGGCCCAAATCCCCCTCCCCTTCCCAATCCCTTTATTATCCCTTTCCTTTAAGGTCGGCAACGCGCCCATATTTTTTTTGTATTGTGGGCGTACATGGGTGGTGGAGATCGCTTACCATCAGGTGACCCGCTTGTTCGTTTGCCGGCCTATGCTATAAAAAAAAACCAACGTGATGAACAACTTGCTCGTTTCGTATGGTGAGTGAGATATCCGGGGGATAATCATTTTCTTTAAGGTACGACAACGCGTCCACGATTCTTCTGGTATTGTGGGCGTTCATGGGCGGTGGAGATCACTTACCATCAGATTACCCACTGACTCGTTTATCGATCTATGCTATAAGCCCCCTGAGTTCGAGTAGCTGGATCTCCTCAGAGGTTGGGTCGCGCCGCGTTGAATCCAGTGGTAAATTAAGCCCACTGAGTTTGATTCGCCTGGTCTTCTCAAGCTAGGTCGTTTTGGATCCGGTAGTAGTTTTAAAACACGTGCCGTTTCGGTAAATGCCTGTGGTCTATATCGACCCAAAATATTAAATAATTCTGGATGTTTCCATAGTATAAATATTATTACTGGTGTAAAATGAAAAGACGACAAATAAATAATTTATTGTAATTGCCTACTGTATGTTATGTATACATTAGTTGATATGATTTCTATACATAAGTTTCTTTATTTTGTACTGACTTGTCATAAGCGCTATTTTAATTGCCTACATGATTAATAAACTATTTCTATTCATAAAATAAAAAACTTACGGCCTACGACTTTTACTCTCTGATCAATTTCAGTCTCGTGCTTTGAAGGACGCTACGCCCAGACCGTCTCCACCACGGAGTAGTCGCTCCAGGCAGCAAATCTATGACAATTATAATAATTATCAGAGGTCAGACTTTCTCCAATACTTACCATAACACTATCCTTACCAAACTACACTCTTTCCACCTGCCCTTATCTCACCTGCAGTGGGGTCGGCGCAACATGAAACACATGTTACAGAAAGATTTGGCTTGTAGTTTTAATGACCGGCCGCCTGCATGACATCTGGGGAGAACACACCCAGACCCGAAACATATTTGTGGATCACAAAAACATTTGTCTCGATGCGGGAATCGAACCCGGGGCCTGTCGCTTCACAGCCGGCTACTTAACCACTGTGCCATAAAGGTTTATATTATTACCGAAATACACTAAATACTTACAATAATAATAATACATAGGGCATAGGATAAAGGATGTCATATTGAGCTCGCTCCATGATGGAGCCATCCTCCAAAATGTTGCTTTGGGCCGGTACTGTTTATCTCATTCGATACAGTATCTATTACATCCCAAAACATATTTATTATACAAATATAATCCTAATAAAACACAATATCATTTGCACCTCAGTGCTGATACTCGGAATGGTTAAGTGAGATAACGCAAGGCGCCGCGTCTACCGGGATTCGGTAATGCCATCCCGCCTCGCCCGCGGCCCGCTCCCGAGCGTCCGCGTCCTTGGCCCATTTACACCGGGTGCCGTGCCCTATCCCTGGGGCCTTATTCTCTATGGCCGTGGGGATTCGTATCGTGCCCGCGGTACGTGAACGCGATCACGTTACTTGTTCGTGAGAGCATTAAGTGGTGTTCGCTAAGCCAATGCGAAATTTTAAAACGCGATAAGGTGCGTTACGTTATTAATCGACTTCAAAAAAGGAGGTTCTCAATTCGGCGCGTTTTTTTTTGTGCTTTTTTTATGTATGCAAATCGATTTCTCCGCTAATTTCGGACAAATTTTGTTGGAAAAAAATTCATTCGATAGAGTTTAGCTGCATTGTGGTCCCATATCAATTTGGTTAAGATCTGATGACTGAATACGGAGTAAAAAAATGTAACTCCTCAACGGACAACAATACACTCGTCGCGATTGTATTAATTATTGTATTGTTATTTTTGACATTACAGTGTTTTTATTTTGTATTTTTTTTAAAGTCGGTTTTTAAGTTTTGTTAAAACTCATAAACATTTGAAATTGGCTTAAAGAATGCCATTCGGTGCTGATTTTGCGAAGTTGGCGTAACATGTATACGATCTTAGGGAATACGGCCCCTGAAGAGTTCTTTGTTTCTAGTAGTTCCAGTATATGTTAAATATATTATGTCCCAATATATAGAAATATGTTTTATTGTGTTATATTATTTCGGTATTGAAGTTTGGATTAATTGTTTTATTAATCGATTGGCGAGATGTTTCCGTGGTGCAATGCTTGTTATAATTGAGCACCGAGGCTTCCGTGTTTTTCTTATTTGTTGGTTCATCCACCATGGTACACATGCTTTATGACAATTTCAAGTGAATTTGTATTTGCGGTATATAAGTACAGGCTCATATTTTTTTATTAGTTAAAATGACGAAACCAGCAGTCTGCTCGCCTTTTGGTAAGCGCCACGCCTGCTAATAAACAGAAGCAACTCCACACAAAACTTTTAATTATAAAGCACGGCGCGACACTGGACTGCGTACGTCATCCTGAGACATATGTTGTTAAAATAAATATCATAATGCGCAGTAATTTCACAGGTTTCAATGTGCTTCAAAGCGAAACATAAAAGTGCTTACACACTGCTGTCTGGCGGCAGAAATAGACAAAGCGTTAGTACCAACCCAGACGGCTTCTCGCGTAGGAGGGGCCTACCACCTAGTAAACCCACCACCAATTTAAATAATAATTATTATCATTTACATAGCCAATAAGGAAACCATTGACTTGTTTATTGAATTAAAGGATGCAACTGACCTTAAACGTACGGAGTGTTTTTATAAATAGACACCAAGAATGTAAACATTATCACTGAGTTTATAATATAATTATAATTAACCACCGGCAAAAAGAGAAGTATTGTAATTTTGAACCCTACCCTTCTATCTTTTATTACGAGCGAGTGGGTCACCTGATGGTAAGTGATCTCCACCGCCCATGTACGCCTACAATACTAAAAGGATCATGGGCGCGTTGCCGACGTTAAAGGAATGGTATAATATAAATATGCAAGCTGGGGGTGTTATTGAGTTTGTGAATTTGGATGTTTATTAATCAATCACGTCTTAACGACTGAACGGATATAGGTAGATCATGAATTCGATTAAGACGTAGGATACTTTTTAATGCCAAAAAATCACGCGACCGGAGTTGCGAGCAAAAGCTGGTATTCAATTAAAGCAAATGTTGTAATAATGAACGCATTACAAAGATGATCACAAACTATGTAGCATCGCGTGTCTATGTTTAGTTTACGGTAAGATTACGTACAGACGGAGACAACGTTTTTTTACACATGTTTACATGGAACACGCGTAAGCAAACATCAACGAAGATGTTGGTAAATATTAATATTTCATATCAGTTTTTTATTGCTTACGATTATTTAGGTTCCTTGAGGGATTACACTGTAAAAAAGAAGGTTGGTTTGGCTAAGATCTTGTTTATTGGTGAATTCCACTGGGCTGAACAACATGGCTGTCTAGCTAATCATCATCATCATCATCATCAGCCTGAATTCGTCCACTGCTGGATATATATATATATATATATATCTAGCTAATAATCTAAATAAATAAAGTAAATTTATATGGCAAATATCGTGCTGCCGGAGACGTCGAAAGGCGTCCTTATTGTGAGCGGTTTCTGAGTCCCTTAGGAGACTCGGCTAGAAGCCTAGGAGAGTCGGCTTCAGGAGGTTTGGCTGGTCGGAGTGTACCTGTTTTTTTTTATAACCGACTGGATAGCGATCACCGTACACATGGTGAAAAACAAGCCACAGTGGCTCGTTCAGGCGAGTCGCGTTTGGGGTCAGTCAGTGTATGTCCAATAATTTCATACGCACTCACGCCTGTAATCCCCAAAGGGCAGATGTGTAACCAGTACACCCACATTTCGCCGAGCGTATCTCCCTATCCCGTGATATGATAGCGGGCGAGCCTATTGCCGTACCGGGCACTCCGGGCTGGTATTGAGCAATTCGTAATAAAAAAACCCAATATCACTTTTACCCGACCCGGGGATCGAACCCGAGACCTCAGCGTCAGCCTCAGTCGTAACGCGTACGCATTACAACTGCGCCGCCGAGGCAGTCAATAATTTCAGACTGTCATAATTCTGCCGACCGTCGAGGGACGCGATGTCTCTTGATTGTCGACATTATACTTAACATCGGATCCAATGTAGTAACTTTGCCGTGACAGGAAAAAAAATACAGGTAGACCATAACCTGGGCTAGGGTATAAGTTACTTCTTATCCCGGGGAAGGAACACGGGCGGATACTCAAGCAAAAGCTACTAACCTATAATGAAAACCTATTCGATTCTTTTAGAGGTGTATAATGAGTTATAATTTTTATCTTCAACATTAAGTGTTAAATCTGCTGGAAAATGTAATTAAATAAATTTATTATAACTAGCAAATTTAATATTGTTATCCTTGTATTAAATCACTAAGTCAATGAGTATATTTATTTCCTTTTATACAGAACCGCGAGTCCAATCTGTACTACACAATCCGGGCTTATTTTTTATGTCGGTAATATGATGCAAAGCCCAGTTGTGGGTCGGGATTGCAGACCTTGCCCTATTTACGGTCTTCTCTCGACCTACAGGGTCGCCATTTATTCGGATTTTCTGGTATGTGTTCTAGCTTATAAGGGAAGGATTTTGAAAGTGTCCAGATGAATTCTTATGTTTACGCGAATATCGAAAGTCTCTCCCGTGACCACGAAGGCGGAAAGCTTTCGAAACGACGGGACTGAAATAAAATTAATCCGCGATAAAATCCGTATAAACTAGTTTTATTTCAATTTGTACTGATGAGTTTTTGTGTAATATCAGATTTTTCTGGATTTTATTGCAATCTTTTTAATACAATAGGGAAAAAAGTCACACAAAATTAATAAGTGAAATTAAGTGATATTTTTACTGGTCTGTGAGCGGCGTCCACAATTTAAATCATGGCAGGCGTATACCCCGCTCTTACCACCCCCTCCGCCCATCATCCCCTTTCTTATGGGCGTCGTTTAGATAAATTATGTTTCAGTTTACCCCCGGCACGTGTGGCCTTTTTGTGACGTACTTTAAAGGGTGAGATTGTTTATATTTGAGGGATGTTTTGCGGTCGTTAATGTTTAAGTTCCTCGCATGTTGCGAGGGCTAATTGGGGTATTTTTTCAGCAGTGACCCGTCTAAAAGATTTTAACAGATTTTTTGTTGACTTTGTATAGTTCTAAAATGACACTCGGCAATGAACAGTAGGTCAAGTACATTTTTGATAGTTTTGGATAACGATGAGAGCTTCTGTTTTCTCTCCTTAAAACGACTAGCAATAGCCACTAGCAGAAACTTACAAACTAAAATTGGTAGTATGGGCATCAATATGATGGCTATGAGTATTTCTTTATCATATTAAATGATTTGTGGAATGATCCTTTGCTTTTAAATCGAAAAATAAAACGGGAGAGTTTCTCAATGTTATATATTTTTAATAGTACCTATATTATAGACTGGGCAGACCAGCAGCCCATTGATCAGACGATATTGTAAGGCAAGCTGGACGTTTTGGCATACGGAGTGCGCAAGACCGCTTGGACTTGGCGTGCTGGAGGCCTATACCAGCCAGTGGGTGGATAAAGGCTGTAAATAATAATGGGATATTAATAGTATATATTTTTTATATGTATGTTCACTCATAACTCCGCTTAATGTGGACCAACTTGGATGATTCTCTTTGAATTTGATATGGATTATTTTGCTATTTGGTAATTATGAAGAAAAAAATCACTCCTATGGGGATGACATCGGAGATAAAAGGCTAAATATTCGAAATTTATGCACCGATGTAGATGATTCTTTCACTAATATAGAGGAAACCTTTTAAACATCATAGCTTGCAGTAGTTGAAGGCACGGGTGTGGGTGAGATAGTCTCTTAGATGTACGGTAGTCGCCATTCAAGCGAGTATAAGTGCCCTAACAAACACAGTCAGTATAATATAAACCGGAAATTCTGACTATTCTTCAATGCTCATATCAGCTCCAGTGATTAATGGTATCGGCATGAACAATATTCATAACGGCAGCACAGTAGCAAAGTGTAATAAGTCGGAAATTTTGTAATTTTGAGTAACAACAAGAACGTGTTAATTAGAAATGTAAAGTTACAAGTTTTAAGCCTTCTGCCGTAATAGGATTTTATGTCGAATAAAATTAGTTGTAATATTAGTCTGTAAGCCTTCTGTAAAATAAATTAACATAAAATGTTTTTGGATTACATCTAATACTTCTACTTTTATAATACACTTAATTAAAATATGTCGCATAGACATTTCTAGTAGGTATCGCTTTATTGGTTTAGCGCATTTTCTAGATGCAAACTGTGTTTGATTTAGCTAAATAATAATTTATGTGAGATTACAACAAATACTAGAAATATATTTGTGCTCGAAATGTGGGATTTTGTCACTATTCCATCACGGGATGTAAATGCAGTTAGTGAAATATACGTTGGTTAAAACTCTACATACAAATTACTCAAGCGTTACAATTTATACAAAACAAGTAGGAAGTTTACAATCCTCATTACCTCGTTATTAATTATTTTTGAGTTGTAAAACTTTGCTTTACGGGTATGTTTATAATGTTGTTTTATTTATAAACTACCGAGAGATTTGTTTAGATAATAGTATGTTTGTATCGTAAACAATTTACTTTAACGAAAGTACGTTGAACGCTTTCGATTGTTAAGAGGCAAATGGTAACAGTTATTAGTACTTATGAGTGTTTTTAGCATGCTTCTTTTTATAATAATCCGATGGAGCGGTTCTATAAATCCTACTATCCTGCTAATTATTAATGTAGAAGTTTGGATGTTTGTGAATTTGGATGCTTGTTAATCTACCACGCTTTAACAGCTGATCGTATTTAGATAAAATTTAACACACAGGTTGTGCACTTGGTTTGGATTACTCAACCACGAAGGCTGTGTTTTTATCTACAGCTAAAATTATTTTAAAAACATCCAAAATATTTCGTCGGTTCTTTTAGAACGTCTATGTAAATTCGTTAAGTCTAAAAAACTCTTTGATCCGTCAGGAATTTGTTTGCTTGAGGAGTGAGAAGAAACGTTGTCGAGCCTACCGCTTTAACGTTTTACATGAAGGATTTTGTAAAGGTTAACCCTTGTAAGCTCGTTTAATTTAACGTTGACATATCTAAATTAACGTATCAAAAAGGTTACCAAGATTTTGTTAAGGTGTTTCATGTTTGCATTAGATTATTATAAAATTGGCTGTGGGTTTTTCCTATGGATATAGACCACAACATCTGCAAAGACGTAGTGCAAAGTAAAAAATACAAAACTGAAAAAAAACACCCATACCAAAAAATATACACCCATCACACACACACTAGGACCTAGGTGATCCTCTAACGTTGATATCTGGAATTACGAGGTATTAATGGTTCCACAACACGCAGACCCGAATCAAATATCTGTGCATCACACAAACATTTATCTCGATGTGGGGATCGAACCCGTAGACTCTCGTTTCAGTCAGCTGCTCACCCGCTGCGCCATTTGGAGAAAAAAAGACAAAGAATATGCTATCAAATAGAAAAAACGTTTTAATCAATAAATGGGTGTTCCGTGTGTCAATTAATGCGACTATTAGTAAGAAATAGAAAACTACACAAAGATCAGTTATTGACTTTGAAAATATTATAATGATAATAAAAAAATCAAGATTATTGTTATTTGAATGAGAATATAAATCTTTAACAACACGGTAGAGTTATTATATATTGGTATGTTATAGCAAAACGGTAACAAAAAAAACATATTTGCCATTTTAACAATCATGACAACAACAAAGACTTGTTACATTTTTCACATTTATGATAGTTACACAAGTTTTTGTTGCAAGATACATAATATTAACGGGTTAATAGCAACTCACGAAACTTCATCAAAATTAATCTAAAGCGAGCGATCTTTACGCACTGTTTACGGTAATTAGCTGAAAAATAGTTCGGCTAACTAGGTCGAATGTAAACAGACGGACGTGCGAGTGTTATATCCATTTATTAACTTTATGCGGGCAATGAATTATGTTTGGCAACTCGCTATTAGACAAAACTATGGAAGAAAAGTTTTTTCGCGGGTTTATTCGTATAGCTAGGCGTTCTCGGTTACGCCAAGAGATTTGAATGAAAACTGTATATCTGCCGCCAAGCAGCATTGTGTAAGCAGTGTTGTCGGTTTGAAGGACATTAAAACCAGTAAATTACTGGGCATCTCGGTGTGACGAGCGCAGTCCAATGCCATGCAGTATTTCATAATTTAAAGTTGTGACTGGTGTTTCTTCTGTTTATGGGCAGGCGTGACGTTTATCATCAGACGAGCGACCTGCTCGTCTTGTCAACTATATCTTGTAAAAAAGATCTTTTTCTAATTGATGTCGGGAAGTTTTAACTGTTAACTTATCCGAATAATTGTTAGCTGTTGAGACAGTCACCTAGATTAGACGTTTCGTCATAAGTACAATGCTGCTTATTGTTGAATACAAATTAGATGTTGCGGTAATGTTTTTTTACCAATTGCTATTACATGCGACACTTTGTTATATATCTTTTTTATTAAGTAAATTATTTGTTGAATACAAATGTACAATAAGGTAAAGAGAACAATCGTATCTATATCTATTTAAGCTAAGTCTCCTGGACGTCCTCTGGCTACTTTAGACCGAAACTGACTAGGTATATCGGCTTTCCATCTCTTCCTAGGCCGTCGCCGATAACTCTCTCATTATATGGAAGTGGTAGGTCCCTCATATGCGAGAGCCCGTTTGGATTGGTACCACCGTTTTGTCTATTTCTGCCGCCAAGCAGCAGTGTGTAAGCACTGTTGTGTTCCGGTTTAAAGGACATTGAAACCAGTGAAATTGCTGGGCATTATGAGGCTTAACAACTTATGTCTCGGGGTGACGAGCGCAGTCCAGTGCCATGCATTGCTTTGGAATTCAAAGTTCTGTGTGGTGTTGTTTCTGGTTATGGGCAGGCGTTGCGCATACCACCAGGCGAGCGAAATGCTCGTCTCGTCATTCAAGTAAAAAAAAACGGATATCGTATCTTAAAAGCTCAAGTAATACAGCCACTTTGCGTAAAGTCTGGCGTTTCTAACAAGTGAAGTTATTTTGGTGGTCGTTGCCGCTGATGGGGATTCAAAATGGACACTGCTTGGTGGTTTATTTTGGAACATATAAATATGTCTGTGGCATTAAACCGTCAGTGTAGTCGTTGAAAAGCCAATGCATTTTAAGATTTATCTTGTATACAAAATTGAACATAAAAATATGTTAGGAATGCATATATACTATGCACGAATAATATGAAAAGATTTCCGTATTTTAAAAACTAATGATAAGACTTTCAAACAAGCGGAGCCGCGAACAAAAGATAGTTTTAGATAAGAAGTCACTTTGCCGGACCAGGATAAATAACATAACCTAACTTAATCATTACAAACCCCTGGCGATAATTATAAAAAATCTAGCTTACATTTTAAAGATGTTATATTGTAATATTTATTTATTTATTTATTAAAATAAGATACACCTTTGGCTTATCACTATGCACTTATACCCTTTATTTAGACTTGTACCCATATGTGTCAGTAGTACAATTAGTTTATGATATATATTAACCTAGGACACCTTGATACAGGCTTGCCTAGTGAAGGGACCGTGTAGGAATACACTGTAATATCTTTGAAATTACAAATGTAGCAATGTTTCTCTTACCCTACCTATCTACTCGTATATGTGTATTTTTTTTTAGTTAAAAAGTTGATAAAAAATGAAAAGAAACGTTTATTGTCATCATAAAATACACGGAACAATACAAAAAAATTAATTGAAACATAAATAGCCAACATTATGAAAATAAATAAAGAGTTACATGCTTTCGCGGTGATAGTAGGCCAGCTCAGCATAATGCTGCGTTATGTGGCGAACCACAACACAACACTCTTTGACAGGAGCCTACCGGTACACTAATGATGCCGTTAAAGACGTGTTATCAATTATGACTCTTGAAAAAAACAATCCTCCCCGGCGGGCCACGCGGTACCCATCAAGGACTACCCAACATTAAAAAAAGCAAAGTCTCAACTTGTATATTCAGACTAATTTATAAAAAAAACAAAGATAACCGAAACGTATAAACTTAATTGTAATTCGATTTACTATGTAGAATTGATTTGAAGTGCGAGTGTAGTGTTGTTAAAATTGGTGATTTTACCGAATATGCTTAAACATTTCTGTAGTTTATATTTTATATGTCTAATAATATACATACTAGCACTGTATTATACATGTCCCATTGCTGGGCACGGGCCTCCTCTATGAATGAGAAGGGTAAGGACTTAGTCCACCATGCTGGCCTAATGCGGGTTGGCAGACTTCACATACCTTCGTAATTCTTATGGAGAACTTCTCAGGTATTCAAGTTTCCTCATAATGTTTCCTTTACCGTTAAAACAAGCGATAATTAATCATGATTACACACGTAACTTAAAAAAATCAGAGGCGCATGCTCTTGGGGTTGTTTTTGAACCTGCTACTTTCGTCGTCTTGAAAGTCCGTACTACTCCCCGTTGAGCTGTCGCTGGTTCTTATTCCGTAACATATAGTTAAACTAAATGCTTTCTAAACACACGCTCTCACGCGTTTACCGATTCTATTCTCCTAACCTACAAAACCATACTATACCGTAATTATTAGATTTACAACCGATTGTGACGGAACATTATATCTGCTTCCTGCTTACATCGCGTCGCTTGTACAGCAACTGTATTTACCCGACTGCACGGAGAAATGACGATACTGTAATTTAGATTCAGTCAAATTTTAACTCTACCACCAGTTCGGAATACTGTTTCGTTAAAGAGGAACATTATAAAGTAAAATCTACAAGTAACCTAAAATATACACTAGCTACTTTAAAATATAGAATGGACAGTCGTTTTAACTGAGTCTAGCGTACTGCTTGTTTTTTTTCAATAACTTTTCCTCGCACCTTCGCCCGTATGAAAGTTTTCTGGGATAAAAAGTAATTAGTTGCTTCAGTGAAAATCGATTACAAGTTTCAAATTATCTGCCCAGAAATATACCATTTCCCATAGAAACTTTCGTAATTCCTACCCTCTTTCAGGCCTTCAGGAGATGGAATATGTAATAACCTTTCTTAGAGCTAAAATACGTAGTCAAAATATCGGTGTGTGTGAAAAAGCATGTTGCGCCGACCCCACTGGGAAGTGGGCAGGTGGAACAAGACTGATGCTGGTTTTACTGGAAAACCTGCAGTGTCGGGTTTGACAGTCGCTACAGTGCGGCCACTTTCTTGCTACCTAGTTTTATCTCGGCTTTATGCCAGGGTCTGCCTCGTGTGTTAATCAGCAGAGTGTACCACGTGCGGCTGATGTTGGCTTTTGGATCTAAGATGTTGGTGACACCCTCCAGCTACCGAGACGGGGCGACGCGTGACGCCAGGCGTCGGCTTTGTATGAAATTGTATTGAAACGGTCGCGCGTCACGGTGTCCTGTCTCGGTCGTATACCTCAAAACAGGCTTAACGTTTTTTTCGAGACGAGAGACCGCGACGACAGTTACACGTCAACTTTTTATGTAATTGTATAAGTACCTAGGTTTTGAGGACCGCGACCGTTTCCATATCATACAAAGCGGACCTGTCGCTATCGCCTGACTCGTGTCACGCGTCGTAGTCTCCCTGAAACATACTTATCCTACTACTATTATAAATGTGAAAGATTTGATGTTTGTGAATTAGCTTTTTGCTTTAACGGCTGAAAATATTGGATGAAATTTAGCACACTGGCACTCAGGTCCTCCAATCCAGATCATTACCTGAATTTGATAATAAGCTAGTATTTACCCGGAAAAGGCCGTTCACAAAAGCTACTAACTATTGTATAAATCGTAAACTTGCATCAATATGTTGTCCATCTGCAGTTGTCTTCGCTAAGACATATGTTTTTTCAGTAATGCAGTCGATTAGTCACGGTGTCGCGAACAGATGTAGATGTTCGAACATGTGCCCAGTACGGGGGTCGCCTTTACAAAAGTAAATAAGTAAGTGCTTGGTGTCATGTCAAAATGATACAAGTTCGTTATTTATGCATTCTCGGAATGTGCATTGCCTTTTGAGAAAAACGTTTCATTTTCGTCCAGATGTGTTTTATTATAATAAGTAATACACATAACACTAATACATGTTGATCCACAAATATTTGTGTCTGGTCTGGGTGTTGTAGGACCGCAAGTCCCACGTAGTTCGTGGTACCCACGATACAGGTTAACCTAGTGTGGGGTCAGGACTATGTGTGTGACTGTTGGGTGTATTTATTTATAAAAAATAAATATTTATGGACCACATAAACATTTACATGAAGTTATGTTACCGACTGTCGACCGGTGGTGTATAATGTGTCGCGGCCCTTAAGGAAAACAAATAAATTCAAATAATTGCTTACTCCTTATTTATTCTCCTCGTTTATAGCGATATTTGAGAACTCAGTAAAATAAATCTAAGAAAGAAATACTTGTTTATCAAATCTCCCCTTTAATTAGAAAACCACATTTTGGCTTGTCAAACAGCTTTATTATATGGACTTCACAAAATTAATTGTAAGAAACCTAATGAAGTACTTATTTGCAAAACACTCGCAAAATAGATGAAAAATAATTATACATACATACGCACTCACGCTTGTAAACCTCAAAGGGGTAGGCAGAGATATAACGAGTACACCCACATTTCGCCAAGCTTATTTCCGTCCCATGATATAATAGCGGGCGAGCCTATCGCCATACCGGGTACAATTCTAGACTCCGGGCTGATACTGAGCATTTAGTAACAGAAAAGCTCAATATCACTTTTAACCGACCCGGGGATCGAACTCGAGACCTTAGCACAGCAGTCGTGCCGCGTACGCATTACAACTGAGCCACTGAGGCGAATTAAATATATGTTGCATATCCTAAGCTCGCATGATTGGTTCGACAAGATGACCAATCAAAGCATATCACAATTTTATCTCATTGCTACAGCACATTACGGCCATTTAAATATCCCCTTCACGTGTACGCGTGTTGATTAGATTCGATCGAGAGATCACGTACATGTCTGCCGCCGCGCCGCGCCGTGTCTCCGAAATATGTTTTTGTGGTTCGGTCGTGCTGGAAACTCAAACGATGTGTTTTTACTGACTGCCTCGGTGGCGCAGTTGTAAAGCGTACGCGTTACGACTGAGTCTAACGCTGAGGTCTCGGGTTCGATCCCCGGGTGTGGTAAAAGTGATAATGGGTTTTTCTATTAACAAAAGTTCAGTATCAGCCCGGAGTCTGGAATTTGTGCCCGGTATGGCGATAGGGTCGCCCCCTATCAAATCATGAGACGGAGATACGCTCGGCGAAATGTGGGTGTACTGGTTACACCTCTGCCTACTCCTTCGGGTATTATAGGCGTGAGTGCGTATGTATTATTTGTTATATTTTGTTGGTTTGCTTTTTTATTAATGACGACACGAGCAGATCGCTCGCCTAATGATAAGCGCCACACCTTTCCATAAACGGAAGCAATCCCACAAATCAATTTCAATTATACAGCAATGCATGGCATTGAACAGCGCCCACTCCGAGACAATCGATGTCAGTCTCATAATGGCCAGTAATGTCGCTGGCTTCAATGTCTCTCAAACCAGAACACAACACTTACACATTGTTGCTTTGCGGCAGAAATAGACAAAACGGTGGTACCAACCCAGACTGCCTCTCGCATACGAAAGACCTTGTAAACGGAATCATCTACAATGTGGCTCTACCACTTGATAATGTACTGAATTCAGTAAAATTACTAGGCAATAAGAGACACAAATAATCTCGGCTTGGCAGCACTACTTTCACCTCTACTTACCTCTTAGGGGATACTGGCGTGAGCTTATGTATGACTACTGGTCTCCCAATAAATAGGTCGTCAGACTCCTTAGTAGAATGGTTTAATAAATACATCCATACTAATATTATTTCTTTCGGCCTGGCGTTATGCCGGCTTAATGCCAGGATCTGCCTTTCCGTAATGATTTGACGCTGTATTCGGTATTATGTGGTGCGACCCCCGTCTGACCCCCACAACCTCCGTGCCTCCGTGGCACAGCGGGCGAGTAGCCGGTTGCGAAGCGTGAGGCCGTGGGTTCGATCCCGCACCTAGACAAATGTTTGTCTGATTCACAAATATTTGTCTCGGGTCTGGGTGTTGTGGGACCCCAAGTCCCACGTAGTTCTTGATACCCACGATACAGGTTTACTATGTCTATGTGTGTGACTGTTAGGTGTATTTATTTATTTATTATTTAACCCGCAAAGGGAACCAAATAATCAGCAGAGTGTACCACGTGCAGGTGAGGTTGGCATTAGGTCTAAGATGTCAGTGGCCCCACTTACACTCCATTGTTATCTAAGCATTATCTCTATATAGAACGCGTTACAGAAAGGTACGGTCATATTTAAAGGCCATATTTTGTTACGTACACCGAACAGTGATTGTTTATGTACCTGATTTTATTAAAATCAAGACTTTCTAAAATTTCACAATACTTTATTTTAATAATTCGTTTATCGTAACATAACAATGCTAAAGTGTGAAAAAAGCTCAGCTGTTTATCATTTAGTGTTGTTCAAAGTTGCAAGTTGAATATCGACACGTTACTTATTTTATAGTATAGGCCGGCAAACGAGCAAGTGGGTCACTTGATGGTAAGTAGGTAATCTCCACCGCACAAGTACGCCCACAATATCAAAAGAATTATCGGCGCGTTGCCGACCTTAAAGGAAAGGAATAATTAAGGGATTTTGAAGGGGAGGGGGATTTGGGCCTCCAGATATCTCACTCACCGTACGAAATGCAGCAGCAAGCTGCTATTTAACGTCGGTTTTCTGTCAGTGTTAACGACCCGGGCGAGCCGGCCCATTCATGCTGTAGACAATAGTGTCAACAGCGTGGCTCTACCACTCAAAATTTGATAAAAATGCTTTATTATTTCCCAGTAATGCAATCGGTTTTGGTACTATGGGAGTATTTCTAGCGTACACTACACGTTCTTAAATTTGACCACACTTTTCTATAACACGTTGTATAAATGTAATTATTCATTGCAAATGGCTGTGTTTATTACGGAACTAGCGATGTACTTACTTAAATTACTCAATGTCCAGTTTTGAATCGCTTTGCTGATTGAAATTAGCATTTTATTAAGTCGGTTATATAATGATTACATGTTTTTGTATCCAGCGCAATTTTTTATGTCTACGAAAGCAGTCAACCTGGCGCCGAATGGTTAATGGTCACTGTCGTTTATAGACATCCGTAGTTTAGCCTTCATAACACGTTGTGGGAACAAAAGACGATTCCCTCATGATGATACTACTAGGCCAATTCCACCTGCTCTTATCCCACATGCGGTGGGATCGACGCAACATGGTTTTAACACAATATGTTACAGAAAGATTTGGCTTGTAGCTTTTACGACCGGCCGTCTGCCTGACGTCAACCCCTAGGTCTTAACACCTAGGTCCAAAACATCAACACAAACATTTTGTCTTTTTTTATAGCATAGACCGGCAAACGAGCAAGTGGGTCACCTGATGGTAAGTGATCTCCACCGCCCATGTACGCCCACAATACCAAAAGAGTCATGGGTGATTTGCCGACCTTAAAGGAAAGGGATAATTAAGGAATTGGGAAGGGGAGGTGGTTTGGGCTTGGGGTCTCGGTGCGGGAATCGAGCCCGCCACCTCTCGCATGACTCACTGCGTCACGGAGTCTGTCCAATTCATAAATACGAACTCACGCCTATAATCCCCAAAAGAGAAGGCGAATGTGTAACCAGTAGACCCACATTTTGCAGAGCTTATTTCCGTCCCATGATGTGGTAGAAGGGCGAGCCTATCGCCACATCGGGCACAATTTCAGACTCCGGGTAGATACTAAGCATTGATGGATAGAAAAACCCCTGACCCGGGGATAGAACTCGACACCTTAGCACAGCAGTCGTACCGCGTACATATTACAACTGCAGCGCTACCGAGGCAGTCCAATTCTTATTCTAATAATAAAAAGATTTTTTGTATTGTTTTGTTAGCGCTGCCTGCAAAGGATTAAGGCAGGGCAGTCGATAGTTAAGCCAATAAGCCCCGAATAACATGAAAACGTGGTGTATCAATAGCAATCCTACGTATTAGTTTAGAGGTAACAATGTAATACTATGGCGAATAGTGTTGATGATTTTAAATGAGTTCGTATGATTAGCCTCTTTTTTGTACTAAGCCAGTACAAGGTCCCACAAATGAGGCGAGCGACTTGAAGCTCATTCGCTCGTTCTCACTTTTTCACGCATGCAGCTCGCGTCATGAGACTAGTAAAAGAGTAACGCGACATAAAATTTGAAATAGTACATGTAAACATTTGAACCGCCTCTTACATTGTTTCGTCATGTAAGGCAGATATGTACTGCCTTTTGTATGTCCCATTCAATATTAATGGGGAATAGTTTGGTTTAATATCCAGTTCCCAACATTATCTCTATCGACAGATTTGCTTACTGGCAACATCGAAATAGGATGACAAAAAACGTAACTCAACCAAAAATATACCCCACCAAAACTGTGCAAGAGGGCGGGGCTATAAAAGTATGTGCAGCTCGTTCATTCATCAATTCATAAAAAATTATTCATGATCTTTAGTTGACACTTAATACGTCTAATTTTTTGCGCGGTGCAGAACGTCGTATCTTAATTTAGAAATTTAATATTTAGACATTAACTTTTATGAAATAAAGTTGATTTTGAACGTTCATTCATTTTTGTTGCGTGCACGTGTTACGTGTGATTATTTTTGCATGTGTAAGTAAGTGGAGCCGTATTTTTGGCAGATTAATATGATAGTTATCGTTCTATTTATCTTATTTCGATTTAATCATAAATAAGTGATACTTATGATCCAACTTAATAATAAATGATTTGAATTTGACTGGCAGTAAAATGTAGACACATTTTGTGGATCTTTCAAAATATTATTGGGCAAATCTATCTTTAAACAGAATAAAGGGAACGGCCATTATATAGTATAAGTAATGGGATAAATTTTAATAACTGCAACGACAGTACGGTTGCACGACGTAGATTTTACTGGGTGGCAAGCCCCTCCTATGCGAGAGGCCGTCTGAGTTGGTATCACCACTTTGTCTATTAATCCCGCCAAGCAATAGTGTCTAAGCACTTTTGTGTTTCGGTTTGAAGGACATTGAAGTCAGTAAAATAACTGGAAATTATGAGACTTATAAACTTATGTCTCGGGGTGTGGAACGCAGCTCAGTGTCATGCTCCGTAATTCAAAGTTCTGTGTGACGTTGCTTCTGTTTATGGACAGGCAGCCCCGGATCTACGATTTTTTCGAACCAGGGCAGAAACTTGATAGTGATGCCCCTCTCTCCAGCGTTTGAGATAAATAACTTAAAAAAAACTAAAAGAAAATATAAGAATGATGCTCAAAGGGCCTGTGTGGCGCCTTTTTCTTACAAGTCGACGGTGAGCCAACCAGGCTTCCGTATGCTAGGCGCTGTATCGAGCAAGTTTTTTTATTTTTAATCATATTACATTATGATTTTGGTGCCCCCTGAAACTGCAGCCCGGGGCGTATGCCCCGGTTGGCCCCGTCTAGATCCGGGCCTGTGGGCAGGCGTTACGCTTACCAGACGTGCGACCTGCTCGTTTTGTCATTCAATTAAAAAAAAAAGGTTGTAGACAATTGCACCTACGATATAATTATGCCTTGCTGAGCAGTTCTTGGTGGTCGATATCATATTTGGTCTGTGGACTGCATTGTAAGTACTTACAAACTTATGCAGTGTAGTCGTGCCGGAATAAAAAAAGTCAGCATAAAAAGTATCGACTATTATATATAGAGGCAGTAGCGGACTAAGGAGGGTGGGTGGGTATTGATAGATTCTAGGGGGGTCCTAAATATCGAGGATTCCAATCCAAAGGTAGTTCGAGGCCCCGTAGTCCAGAACCATTAATATCAAATGAAATCCCATACTACTCAAATTAACCGCAAGCGCTACCATTTTTTTATTACATACTAGTTTTCCCTCGCGGTTCTACCACGGGCATATTACTGCCCTGCTCTCTATAGAAAACGGCATCTAAATCTGTTGCATAGTTTAGAAGAAATAAGCGGAGAAACAGACAGACAGACGCACAGACGCAGATAGGGTCTTTGTTTTATACTATGTAAGTATTGATGTTCATGCTCCGATGCAGGTTATGTAAATGGAGCAAGCAAGTTTCTCTATGATACCCAAGAGACGACACTTAGACGACAAGGACGTCCAATAAGAAGATGGGAGGATGAACTTTGCCTGACCTTAGGGCCATACTGGACAAGGGTGGCTACTGATAGAGTCCAATGGAGACAGTTGGAGGAGGCCTATGCCAAAAGGCACACCTAAGTGAGGGATATATTATAAAACCTACTGTTAAAAAAAAAACGGAAATAAAAGGCATTATTATTATTATGTAGGTATTGATGTCATTGCCGAGTCAAGAAAAAGTTCACTGAGGTCCCCAATTAGATTTGCCGCCCGGGCCCCCGACGAGATTAGTCCGCCACTGGCTGTTGTTAATACAGGGCTTTATAGATTCGCGATGCAATTAATTGTGCAACGCAACCTAGTTGCAAATTGCAATACGGTCGCGAATCGTTACGCGCCAGCATGGCAGTCGGTAAATGCTCAACATGCAGTTTTTGTTAATAAGTTATCGACGATACCTAGTTATCTGTTATTAGTGGAGATTGTTTTATTTTATCTATACATAAAAAGAAATAAAATTTAAGTGTATGGTTGTAATATTAAAATAACCACTTTTTACTACATGCATATGAATGTATATACATATACGAAAATATTTTTTTTTCAATTTTTGTCGGTGTCCGTTTGTTCCGTCTAATCTCTGGAACGGCTAGACCGATTTTGACGGGACTATCACTAGCAGATAGCTGATCTATTAAGGAGTAGCCAAAGCTAGTGTTTCATAAATATTGACTGCATCGGTGGCGCAGTAGTAATGCGTATGCGGTGCGACTGCTGTACTGAGGTCTCCCCTGGTCGGGTAAAAGTGATACTGGGGTAGTCAAATGCTCAGTATCAGCCCGGAGTCTGGAATTTGTGCCCGGTGTGGCGATGGGCTCGCCCCTATCACATAAGGGACGGAGACACGCTCGGCACAATACAATTTAACATATTATGATACAGAAAAAAATGGCTTGTAGTTTTACCATCGGCCGCCTGACTGACGTCAACCTCTCTGGGGAAGTCGAGTGAGAGCTTTTCAAACAATTAAAATCGGAATTGAATGTGATTTTATATCAATGTCTCATCATATCTTTACTCTCTCTATCACCTTATTTTGAACCGATTTTCTGTATAAGGAGACAACATAAGTACATTATATTATTAACTATTGACTGCCTCGGCGGCGCAGTTGTTATGTGTACGCGTTACGATTGAGGCTAACGCTGAGGTCTCGGGGTCGATCCCCGGGTCGGGTAAAGTGGTATTGGGTTTTTCTATTACGAAATGCTCAGTATCAGCCCGGAGTCTGGAATTTGTGCCCGGTATAGCGATAGGCTCGCCCCCTATCACATCGTGGGACGGAGATACGCTCGGCGAAATGTGGGTATACTCGTTACACTTCTGCCTACCCCTTCGGGGATTACAGGCGTGAGTGCGTATGTATGAGTATATATATATATATATATATATATTTTAAAGTCGTGGTCATTAGAAACGGCGCTATAAAAGTGTGCCAGCACTCGTCAGACACGGCGTGAAATCACAAATGGTGTGTACGACCGGCGACCGCTAATGATACCACGTGAGCCATGGCGAACATCGCGCTCTATTACACCAACAAATTGACTATGGAACGAAACTTATATCGCTCGTACACGATACACTAATGGCCGTTCCTTATATTCTATTTAAAGATAGATTTGCATACTATCAATAGGGTTTTAAAAGATCTTCCATACAAAATGTGTCAAAATATTACTGCCAGTAAGCAAATTTGTCGATAGACAGAATATTGGGAACGGCCATTAGTCAGTAAGCGGCTATAGACGAAAAACAGGCCGGCAGCGTATGAACTTCTACTATGAATGACTATTTTATTGGTAAATAGTAATTTACTGATCTGTTTGTACACGTGTTTACTATTAAAAACTATAACTATTAACGTCATAGTTTGACCGTTTTCGCCGACAAATGCTTAAACTATAGTTGACTCTTAACGCCCAACACACCTATAAACGCCGCGATGCATCGTCGCACTACACCAGTCTGATATATCAATTCGCTCGTCCCAATTACGTTCTCTTTACTCTCTTTTCTTTCTCCCATCCTCTAGTCATCGTGATTGAGCCATCGGTCATCGTTGTATCGCCAATCTTATTTGGCTCGTCTACTAAGTCTTATATGTATACGTAGTTCGTACTGACTCATGACTCTCCATTTACCGGAATCTTAATCTTGACGGCCTCCGTGGCGCAGTGGGCGAGTAGCCGGTTGCGAAGCTCGAGGCCGTGGGTTCATTCCCGCATCTAAACAAATGTTTGTCATTTCCCAAATATTTTTCTCGAATCTGGGTGTTTTGGAACCGTAAGTCCCTCGTAGTTTTTGATACCCACGATTACCTAGTGTGGAGTCAGGACTATGTGTGTGACTGTTGGGTGTATTTATTTTATTATTATCTTGTGCTCTGTTACAAAAACTAATTTGTCTCATGTAAAATCTGTCTTATCCTTTTTAAAATATTTTATCTTATCAACAATCATAAGTACCTTTATAAAAACTGTGTGAAATAATAGTAACAATGAATATAATGTTTTCTACATGAGTGCATGAATTAATATTGTTTTTTTTGTTTACAGACGGTTGTTTGACGGAGAGGAGACGAGGGTAAATTTGACATATATTATATTATTATTAATTTAACACCATACTGAACTTGTTTTTGGGATGCAAGTCCTAATAAACCACCCTTCACTTCAATGCTTGCCCTGAAATGTAAGAAGTACTGACGGATATTTAGTGCCCGTATCCTTTATGACGATCTTCATAAAGGTTTGCCCTACTACTTACCTATTATACAGAAATATAAATATAACAAGACAGGTAAAACAGATGCTCTTTGTAACTTCTAAGTAACAAAGACTTCTAGACTGATGCTCTTTCTTATTTACGTAGGTATTTATGACCTTAACCGGTGCTCTATAATCTCCAAACCATGTTAAGTAGGCATCACTTCTAATCAAGGGACGCAAGTTCTCTTGAATTTGCCGTAAAAAACGAATATTTCCAAAGCGGATTTTAATCGTAGCACTCTGTCATAGAAGTCATAATAAATATCCCTACCGTTTTTATTGTAACCGTTCAACAACAGCAACGCACGCAAAAGAAATACAATAGACCTAGATTTTTTATCCACCACCCGCGTTTGCCAATTAGAAGTCCTGATCGCTTTTTACGTGGCTTAATCGCTTTGTTCGCGTGCGATGCTCCCTCGCAATTAAGCGTAGCAATTAGCGAGCTATAGCAAAGAGGTAATGCACATAACCCGCACAAATATCCTACTTTGAAATGTAGCTTTTCAATTTTTATTATTTTTGCTTGCGTTGCTAAATGTAGGCAACTTTACGATGCGTATATTGATAATCGAAATAAATTACCACGCTTATAAATACGTATTTTGAATCTGATTTCATGCGGTGTTATTTACAAATACCAAAAATATACCAGACAGTCACATAGGTTGAGTTAGCTCAGTCTGGGAAAACGTAACGAAAGTTTAAATGTCAAATACAGATATTTTTAGAAGTTCTAGATATCGACCTAGAGTCTAGTTCCTAGCGCCTGAAATGATTTTAATTTTGCGCCGAAACCCGCAATCTCTTTCAGCCCCACCTCCCCCACGCATAATAGGTACTTTTTTAAATGTTGAATACTTTATTATGGTTTTTAAGGCGATAGGGTCGTCACATAAATGTGTTACAAATGTTGTAAGTGATTATTGGTCGTATAAGAGAGTGCCTTTGCATTAGAGAGGAGTATCTTGTTGATCTTACGCAAAAGCTTTATTGGTTTGTCGTTGCTTATCGATTGTTATGTTTTACTTTTTCGTGATATTTAAGATCTCGTGTCAATTTCTTATGTTTACGCGAATATTACACATAGAAATAAAACTAGTTAGTAGTACGGATTTTATCGCGGTTATTGGCCCTCCCGTGATCACGAAGGCTGAAAAGCTTTCGAAACGTCGGGACTAAAATAAAAATTATACCGCGATAAAATCCGTATAAACTAGCTTTATTTCAATCTCTTGTCAATTTTGATGATGTTCTTACCGCTTCTTTCACAGCTGCATTATCTGAAGTGGTGGTAATTAATATATTCCACTATATGTCTCGAATTTAATTTCCTGACTATTATTATTAATTCTGTACCTTTTATTATAAAGCTTAATAGTCCGTATGGTCTTAAGGGAACCAGGTGTTTGACCATACGTCTGGCTGCGCACCAGACCGTAGAGCCTTTGTGGGTGACCATGATTCCCGGGTATAAATAGGATTTTTGACTCCCAATACTTTAAATAACTATAGGTTAAAACTACACATGTATAGTTTAGGATATATTTTATAATGTGTGATGATGATGATGATGATGATGATGATAATCTGTTATACTCGATTTGGTGCACACCATATTACTAACTTGTATAAGAAAACTCCCAGATATTACAGCAATCCTTTTATTGACTTTCTTTTGAAACACAATTACTAGACATAACCGCTCCACCTCACTCCGCTGGAAGGACTGCCCTGCCGTCAGCTCGCTCCGCTTATATATAACCTTTTGCCGATGTTGCCAGAGTAATAATTTAAAAAGTTACACAATCTTATACCGGTATTGCAAGTTAATAATAAATTGTAGCAAATAAATACCGGCCTTTCATATTAAACAGATTAAGTTGACTTTAAGACCTAACACTTGATTTTTGAATACGCTATGATCTACTGCATACAGCCAAAGATATAGATTTATAGATTATATCTAATACAATAACATTCAGGATTTCAGAAAATCTAAAACTTTACATGACATATGTTACGCATGCATAATTAATTATTGTTTTAGCTGGGAATCCATGACCTATACCCGTCATATAATTTCACACTTTTAATTAACCCTTTTTTATATTTGTAGACAGCATTCGTAGCGCAGTGGGCGAGTAGGTTCGTGGCTGTAAAGCGAGAGGCCTCGGGTTCGCTTCCCGCACCGAGACAAAATGTTTGTGTGATCCACCAATATTTCGGGTCTCGATGTTTTCTAGGAAAGACGGGTTGACGTCAGGCAGACGGCCGGTCTTAAAAAAGTTCAGCTTTTATACTCCCACTGCAGAGGATAAACCTGGTCCGTTTTACGCGTTTCCTCTTCCTACAAATTACAATAAGGTTGTCTGGTAGGGATCGCTTTTAGCGAAAAGACCGCCTCTTGACATCATTATAGTTATAAGGTTCTATTGTATTGTTCAATAAAGAGTTATCTATCCATCTATCTACGATAATCCTTCGGCCATTTTACATTATGTTGTTAAATGATGCATCTGAGTCTTATCTAAATACATTTCCACGTAATTCCCTGATCCGTGTATAAAATAACAAATGTCCGGGTAATATAGTGTTGCGTGGACATCCGATCCCTTATGAGTGGTTGCATCGACCGTTCACGCTGTGGTGACCACGACGCGGGCACAAATGTGATATACCGGTATTAACAATAGAATACGAATGAAAGTCAAGGAATTTGCTATTGTCTACCATGTTGTGACGTCATTTCACCCAAATTGCGTTTATTTTGGTACAGTTGGGTTATTAATTTTCTTAAACAATAGTGTGGGCGAAAGTTTCAAGAGATATTGTGTATGACAACATTGTGAACACATATTACGTCACTAGTAACAACCAAATGGTTTATAGTTTGTGAAATTAAGAGAAGATGTATCCAGACTTTAATGTATAGTACTAGACGGGCAGTTTAGAAGTAAAATTGTGTCACATAACGTGGGAGTTTGACAGCAAACAGGGAGCGCGTTAGAGGTTTTAGTTGAGAGTAAGCGAGATGATAATATTGAGTTACGGTCAATTGATTACAACATAGCAGCAGTAGAAGTAGTATACATTAAAGTCTTTGGATGTATCCCCATATTTATAAACTATACTTCTTCTTTCTTTCTGCCTGGCCTTATCCCGGTTTAATGCCAATACCATACCTTCGCTATAATGCGCTTCTCGTACCATAGCTTTCACGGGACTTGGTATTATACGGGGCGACTCGCTGTGTGACCCCCACAACCCGCAACGGGAACACAGTTCCGTCATTGCCTCGTCCAGTGTACCACTTGCAGCTAAGGTTTTGATAGACAACAGAAAATAATACGAGAAAGAAACCCTTTAGTTCAAACACAGTCAAAATTTATTCAAAAAATGAACTCGCAGTTATGATTTTAATTATCGATACGAGCAAAGATGGGCGCTTAGTGGGAACATCTCACTATCTTGCTCGCACACGTGGCCTAATGGTCATTTAACACCGTGACTTTAAAGTTTGTGCCGGCTGTTATTTGGCAAGTACCCCTTGGAAGGAAATAAATAAGTTAGAAGCCATTCAAATCTGATGACACTTAAATGGCTTTATTTAACTGATTTATTTTTTACGTCTGTTTTCTGTGAGACAGTGGTAACGACCCGGACGAGCCAGCCCATTCACGCTATAGTGGCTGTAGTGCCAAAAGTGGCTCGACCGGGTTGTTACCACTGTCTCACAGAAAACCGGCGTCAAGTAGCAGCTTGCTGCTGCCTTGCGTACGGTGAGTGAGATATCCGGAGACTCAAATCCCCTCCCCTTCCCAATCCCTTTCCTTTAAGGTCGGCAACGCGCCCATGATTCTTCTGGTATTGTGGGCGTACACGGGCGGTGGAGATCACTTACCATCAGGTGACCCACTGGCTCGTTTGCCGACCTATGATATAAAAAAATCAGAGTAGAAAACTATCGCAAACCCAACACCCGATCGTTAATTAATTCACAGAGCTCAAACATCGACCCAGCTCGATTAATAAACTCATTTTACTTGGCCAACGATTTAATTGATTCTATGAAACTTCACGGTAATCAATTAGTGATAGAATTGCAAAAATCGACCTTTTAGGTAAGTTGGAGTACCAGTTTTGTGGTGGTTGGTTTGTTATTTGTATATAATCAGCGATAGCTCATCGGAGAGTGGGACGGACTGTCGAGACGAAAGTCGCAGGTTCGAACCAGCCCCAAGAGCATGTATCTCTGACTTCAACCCATCGTCCCATGATGTGATAGGAGGCGAGCCTATCGCCGTACCGGGCACAATGCCAGACTCCGGGTTAGTACTGAGCATTTCGTAATAGAAAAACCCAATACAAATTTTACTCAAACCTGAGACCTCAGCACAGCCGTGTCATTAAATTAGTATTTTACTGTATTAATGTTTCATTATACAAACATCGTTAGATAAAAAGAGTTTTATTTAAAAAAAGGGGATTTGGAGCTCCTAAGATTATGATGTCCTTCCAAAGTGGATAAATTGATATTATGTGGTGCGATCCGCTATCTGACCCCCCCCCCCCACTCCCCCCCGAAACGGGAACCCAGTTTCGGAGAGTACTACGGGCAGATGAGGTTGACTTTGGGTCTAAGATGTTGGTGGTTCACTTACACTTCAAGTGAATCACTCTACACTTTTAGTAAGTACCTACATATATCATTCCGCGGTAATTTTCGAATATCCTTCAAAATGGTTTAATAGCGCCATTAGTTGGTTTCCTGGAGTTAATTAACATATTGTTGTTCGTTAATAAACTGTTTTTAATGAATCCAACAATAGGAATGCGTTGTTTTTGGCTGTTCAAGGGTAAACATTACATTTTCACCAAATTTGCTATCGTCTGATAGCGTTTTAATAGTTTTTTTTAGTAAATGCTATGTATTCATAAATATTACTATGAAGTTTCATAATGCGCGTCAACGCATAGTGATAATTTCTGTATGTTTGGTCCGTTGTCGGTGCCAAATAAAAACTGACAAATTACTCAAATACAATCAAGATTTTGTTCCAAAATGATACATATTATACATACATTACACGCCGGAATATTAGAGGGGTAGGCAGAAAGCACCAAGTAAACGATTCGATGGGCTTAGGTTGGTGAACAGTGGTTGTAGTTGTTGCACCTCTGCCTACTCTTTCCATATGTGAGCTTGTGTATGTAGGTGTATAATTAATTTAAAAAATCCCTCATTTGTTCACAACGTCTACCATATTGCTTCAGTGGCGCAAGTTGTAACTTGTAATGCGTACGCGGTACGACTACTGTGCTGAGGTCTCGGGTTCGATCCCCGGGTTGGGTAAAAGTGACATTAAGTTTTTCTATCACGAAATGCTTAGTATCAGCCTGGAGTCTGGAATTGTGCCCGGTATGGCGATAGGCTCGCTCCCTATCACATTATGGTACGGAAATAAGCTCAGCGAATTGTGGGTATTGTGTACTGGTTTCACCTCTGCCTCCCCTTCATGGATTACAGGCGTGAGTGCGTATGTGTGAATGCATGTCTACCATATTAATATCATATTGGCCTTGCGTAGAAGTCAATATTAAATTACCGGTGCAAAGTGTATCTCGAATTAATTCATTTAATTTTCGAAAGCGCTTAGAGGTTGAATAAATGTTTTTTATATTGTATTTTGAGCAGCCATTTTATATAAGAGATCGGCAGACTGCATATCACCTGGTACTAAGATAACTACATTATTTCAGAATTCGATAGATATAGCATTTCACTAAAATGTTAACTGGGAAAATATTTTGTCTTTTTATGTAATCGATAAGTCTAAGAAAAAGTCTGAAATTCACACAGACAACTCGCAGATACTATGCAATTATGAACCTTATTCTTATTGTTTACAAATCGTAGTCGGACCTCGTCTTGAAAGAAAGGATTTGAGATTTAGAAGAAAGGATTTGGGCCTCCAGAAACCTCACTCACCGTACGATAACATAACACGTATCGATGCTGCTACTGTCACGGTCGGTGTATGACACAGTGGTACTAACTCGGTCGAGCCGCCCATTCACGATGCTGCAACACTTTTATGGGTGGTAGAGCCACGCTGTAGACACTTTTGTCTACAGCATGTATGGGCCGGCTCGTCCGGGTGATTACCACTGTCTCACAGAAAACCGGCGTAAAGTAGCAGCTTGCTGCTGTGTTTCGTACGGTGAGTGAGATATCCGGAGGGCCAAACTCCCTTCCCTTCCCAATTCCTTAATTATCCCTTTCCTTTAACGGCAACGCACCAATGATTCTTTTGGTATTGTGGGCGTAAATGGGCGGTGGAGATCACTTACCACAAGGTGACCCACTTGCTCGTATGCCGGCCTGTATATGTTGTGGCTTTACCACTTACAAACCCTATTCCTATTTTGTATAAGATCACGCTTGTATCTCCGAAGACAGCATAGGTGCAACTTGTGCGCACACAGTTCGAGCTTAGTGCCGTTACATGATATGATAGCTTATCGCCATACCGGGCACAAATTATCCACGCGTGCTACTCATTTGTGATTTTCTCCTCGATACTACACAAATTATTTAGAATACTATATCGATGCAAATTTTGACCAGAACCTCACGGTTTCCAGCCTAAGTACGCTGCTACTAGACCAGCAGCGACTTATTAATTGTAAAACCGCATTTTTTATTACTCGTTGTAAGTTGTAACATGTTGATTTCGTAGGTTTACGCGAAGTTTAAAATGAAGGTAGCCAATGTAACATTAACTTTTCGAGACGACCTACACCTCAGTCTCTCCCGTGACCACGAAGGCTGAAAAGCTTTCGAAACGTCGGGACTAAAATAAAAATTAAACCGCGATAAAATCCGTATAAACTAGTTTTATTTAAGGAAGCTCCGTGGCGCATAGTAGCCGGCTGCGAAGCGTGAGGCCGTGGGTTTGATTCCCACACCGAGACAAATGTTTATCTAATCCACAAATATTTGTCTCGGGTCTGGGTGTTGTGGGACCGCAAGTCCCTCGTAGTTCCTGATACCCACGATACAGGTTTAACCTAGTGTGGGGTCAGAACTATGTGTGTGACTGTTGGGTGTATCTAATTATTATTTATTTATTATTATTTCAAAGTTGTAACATGAGTTACTAAGTCCTTGGATGCAGTCTGCAGTCTGCAGAGTGTGGAGTGCATAATGCAGATCAATCATATCGAATACATTATACGTTACCGTTAGTTACTGACGCGGAGCAGCGCGGCGTGTGCCGACTGCCGAGTAGATGGTATCGATTCTACGGGATATCGTTTTGAGGTACCTACGCGACCGAGACAGCGAGACCATGAGCGCCTCACTTACCCGCTTAAACCATTATATTGATTGATTTGGCATTGCATTGTCGTTTCATTATCCGATTTCAAAAAAAGGAGGACGTTCTCAATTCGTCGGAATCTTTTTTTCATGTATGTTCCCCGATTACTCGAAGACGCCTGGACAGATTCGAAAAAATATTTTATTGTTTAAAAGAGAATACTTCCCAGGTGGTCCAATTGGCACCAAGTCAGGATCTGATGATAGGATCCCGGGAAAGTCGAGGGCAACTCTCCAATTTTATAGTGACGCATAATGTGTTTTATATAAATAATAATAAATACACCCAACAGTCACACACATAGTCCCGACCCCACACTAGGTTAACCTGAATGGTGGGTATCAGGAACTACGAGGAACTTGCGGTCCCACAACACCCATACCAGAAACAAAATTTGTGGATCAGACAAACGTTTGTCTCGGTGTGCGAATGGAACCCACGGCCTCTCGCTTCGCAGCCGGCTACTCGCCCCCTGCGCCACGAAGGCTGTCATTGTTATATTTTATAAAAAAAATACCTGGTATTGGAATGTCTGGCTGATAGGCTCGCCAGATGATCAGCAAACCGTGGTCTGTGGGTGCACTGTTGCGTCTCTGCCAACCTATTCGGATATAAAGGCTGAGTTATGCCATGCCATTGAAGAGGACATAATTATTGCCTCAGTATGTCTTATATGTGTAGACATATATGCCTCGGTGGCGCAGTTGTAATGCGTACGCGTTACGATTGAGGCTAACGCTGAGGTCTCGGGTTCGATACCGGGTCGGGTAAAGTGGTTTTGGATTTTACTATTACGAAATGCTCATTATCAGCCCGGAGTGTGGAATTTGTGCCTGGTATGGCGATAGGCTCGCCCCCTATCACATCGTGGGATGGATATACGCTCGGCGAAATGTGAGTGTACTGGTTACACCTCTGCCTAACCCTTTGGGGATTACAGGCGTGAGTGCGTATGTATGTATGTATGTATATATAATTATTTACGGGACACGAAGTAAGAAATACGCAGAATATGTTAATAAACATGTTACGTCGAGTCAACTATCGCGACAGTCGACATGTCGATCCAAATGGACGTGTTTGCCCTCCATTAAATCAAACCGATAACACCAGATGAGTGTTCAGACATAACCTCTTGTTGACTGGAGTTCAAGAGCTCGATACATCTTAAAGGTCTGTTTTGAGATGCGCGATAGCGACAAAAAAACCGCAATGCCCAGCGAAAGCACCAAGTCCGGTTTGTACCCATTTGTATGTACACGTATTTGTGGTATGCTAGGTGGTAGGTCTCTCGTATGCGAGATGCCATCTGAGTTGGTACCACCGCTTTGGCTATTTTTGTTGCCAAGTGTGGAAGCATTTTTGCATTTCGGTTTGAAGAACATTGAAGCCAGTGAAATTACTGGGCATTGAGACAACAACTTATGTGTAGGTGTGACGAGCGCAGTCCAATTCCATGTGAAGCTTTGTATTTCGGGATTCTGTTTATGGGCTGGCTGGCTGGTTTATCATAAGGCGAGCGAACTGCTCGTTCTGTCATAAAAGTTAATAAAAAAATGCTACCGAGACACGATAGCGCGACGAGCGACCGTTTCCATATGTTTTCATACAAAGCAGATGTCTCGCTATGGCCTGATACGCGCCGCGGTCTCCCTGTCTCGGTCGCTCAGTTCAAAACGTGCCTTAAGATCATTTCCTGTGCCACTGATATAAATACATCGCTGTCAAGTAAAGTGTCCGAAGACAACCGTTCACTGTTCACGCCGCGCCGTCAGTATTCTAGTGATTCATAGACAATCTTAGAAGTACTGTTAAGACAGGAAGTGGTATATTGTATGAACCATTTAAGCATTTCAGTTCTGAAATATTTTTCCATCAGTAAAGGATTCTAAAATAGCTGTAAGGTGTGGAATAAGAATGCTAAACTTTCTCCGTATCTCCACCGCAGGAATCGGCGCAAGCAATTGCTCAGGTGGTATAGATGCACTCGCCTGAATAGACACCAGTGGCGCCGTTAGAGGCGGCGGTGACGGCGACCGGCCTAGCAAGAATGTTTTACAAGTTATTAAAAGTTTAGTTATTCGTATAAATAAATAAAATAAATAAATACACCCAACAGTCACACACATAGTGTGCAGCACAGACGACTACAAGTGCATAGTGGACAGTTATAATAGTTATATACTTCGTTATTGTGCTACATAGACAGTAAGTGTAAATAGTGAACGTTTATATACTTTGTTATAGTGATTTAACAGTTACAGTTCTAATCGTGATTATGTTTTAACAGTTCTATTTTTGTAGTGTTTATAAGTGTCTAGATCTTTAGTGTTTAGTTCTTTTAAAGTGTTTACAGTTATAGTTTTATTTGTTGTACATACAGTAGTATGTTTTAGTGAAAATAATTTGTGTTATGTGTTTTTATTTAAATAAACAGAGGGGTTCTTCTCGTCGGTATAGCCGGTGGCTAGGATAGGGAATTCCGCGATATTTTGTCCTTTTCTGACACATAGGTCCATCTCGCTCCTTCGCTAAGTGAAACCTCACTATGCGTTGGAGCGAGATGGAGCTGAATTTTGTATAAAAAGCGTGCAAATTCTTTCAGCGACACAGTTTACAGGAAGATTTCGGGCTGAAGAAAAGTAATGGAAGAATAGTAACCACCAAAAGTACCAAAGGGGGGCGTGGCTTTTACAGTTTAAATTCAGTGTTTTCTTTCCTATACAGTCCACTCTCACAGACAAAGCAATTTTCATTGCGCTGTATTTTCTTATGATACAGTTTCTGCCCGTACTGGCCTTCCGGTGCCTTTTGTACATATACGAAATATTACAGTATATGTATTGCAATTTTCATTGCAAACCACCAGTACATAAGGGCCTATAACACATACGTACACACATACCACTTACACAATACCCAACGTACGGGATACAGTAAAGTCCCGTACACATAGTCTTGACCCCACACTAGGTAAATCTGTATCGTGGGTATCAAGAATTACGAGGGACTTGGGGTCCCACAACACCCAGACCCGAGACAAATATTTGTGAATCAGACAAACATTTGTCTAGGTGCGGGAATCGAACCCACGGTCTCACGCTTCGCAACCGGCTACTCGCCTGCTGCGCCACGGAGGCTGTCAAATATATTTCCGTACGTGTGAGTAGTATTAATTCAGAGTCACGAAATGAAAAGAGGCCTCGGAAAGCTGATGTCACCGACACGACGCGACGTCCACGTTAGGTCTAGCGCCTCCACTGATAAGACACTTTCTTTTACCTGGTGTTATCCTGGCTAGTGCTAGGGTCCGCGATCCTACTGAGACGCCTCCACTTCGCCCGATCTTGAGCGTCCTCTGTAGAGAGAGGCTCTCATGTCTCCCTCTAATACGTCAAACCAGCGCTTATTAGGCCGTCTGCGGGATCGTACTCCTGGTACGATCTGGTACAGGATTTGCAACCGATGTACTTCTGTGGTTTTCTCAAAACGTGACCACCATAAGTGACTTTCCAGAAGTTGATATGCCACGTCGCGGACACCAAGGCTGCCGCGGTTGTATTTGTTACGTATACGATCTAGTCGTGTACGTTGCACATCCACCGCAGCATCTTCATTTCCCTAACATGACGCTTAAGTGCAGGCTGTGGCCTGACGTGTTCTTTAAAAAATATGTCTTGTACGGATAAAGGCGACAGAGCGAAGCGCCTTATGTCAAGAATCGTCTGCCCTTTGCATGAATCATAGCTATAATCTGTGCAGACAGTGGATGAACACGTTTAGGGTTTATTCAGTAAGGTATAAATTCTCTTAAAAAGACTACGTTCTAAAAATGTTTATGTTTTAGAAAACCTCGGGTCGACACTAATGGTATGGACCAGCTCCAGTCTCTAAACTAACTTCTATGTCAAATCTGTTGTCACGAACTAAATTAACCAAAATATAGTTTACTCCAGTCTCATGGGTGGCAACAGGTGGCAAAGAAGTAAAATGACAGGACTTCATTAATTATATTTTGACACACACAGGACACTGTAGATTAGCATTCATTCTTCAAACGTTGGTCGCTAGCACGCTGCACGAGATGGAAAGGCATTTTTTTATTCCGTGATTGGTAGCCAAGCAGATTCATCGAACTGAACAAATTTATTTGATGGAATTTTAAGTTGCCTCCGAAATCCGTGGCAATAGGGAAGGTTAATTGCAATATTTTAACATTTCTCTTTACATCAAACATTAGAAGGCTCATTTTATCAGTTATCTAGGAATTCTATGTTTTTGCACGAAACTGCAGCAGCCACGTTTTATTATCTGCCGAGGTCATCGTACTTTATTACGTGGAAACATTCGTGATGAATTTTTGTGACTTTTTCATAACAATTTTATGTTCTGTTGTCACGCTTGCACTTGAATTTTTTGTAGTTTCTTATTGTATGTACGCATGCGATTGTAGAATTTTAGTTTTGTGGCCTTGATTAAATCTTCGGAGTTCCGTTTTGCCTAGATTCCTACGCATTTGTTATTATTCTGTTTTTAGTGTGGTACTGGACCTGAAGGCCAAACCCATATTTAATTGACACTGCGACTGAATTTCAACCCAACTCAGATTAAATTGTGATTTGACTAGAAAATTGTATTCTGATTCTTCTTCTTCCCCAACCTTACTTTACTTTATACAATGGACAGTAATGCAGACGATTAATTTTGTGGATGCTCATTCCGGCGATAATCACTTATCATCAGGTGACCCACTTGCTTTTGCCATCGATGTTGTGTAACCAGATTTGATAGGTGGTAAACCTATAGAAATATCGGCACAAATTTCAATCCCGGCAACTAATGCCTGCCCAACCTTGGATTTGAACCTAAGACCTCACCTTTTTTATTAGCTTGAATGACGAAACGAGCAGGTCGCTGATGGTAAGCGTCTAGCCTACCTATAAACAGAAGCAACACCACACACAGCTTTGAATTACACAGCACTGCATGGCATTGGACTATGCTCGTCACCCCGAGACATAAGATGTTAATTTTTTTCCCCTGGCTTCAATGTCCTTCAAACCGGAACACAACAGTGCTTACACACTGTTGCTGGTCGGCATAAATAGACGAAGCGGTGGTACCAACCCACACGGCCTCTCTAATACGAGGAACCTACCACCTTGTAACCCTAGCTCAAGTACGTTGCCAATACACGAATGTATAAAGATATATAATAGATCTCATGGTATTTGATTGTAATTATCCAATAATAATAAATATAATAATAATAAATACACCCAACAGTCACACACATAGTCCTGACCCCACACTAGGTAAACCTGTATCGTGGGTATCAAGAACTACGAGGGACTTGCGGTCCCACAACACCCAGACCCGAGACCAATATTTGTGGTTCACACAAACATTTGTCCCGGTGTGGGAATCGAACCCACGGCCTCTCGCTTCGCAGCCGTCTACTCGCCCGCTGCGCCACGGAGCTGTCTGGCAGCTACTTTGTATCGTCATTTATATAGACCAATTTGTTCGTATATTTAACTAGCTAATTTTTGGATACAACTAAAGCTTCGTACGTATACTCCTGTTGAAGATAATAAAGCGTAGTCTATGGTGACGGTGGGTGGGGTTCGTGCGTTAAAATCGATTACGCAGCGGCTGGTTGGGAGTTTTTTTGTTCATATCAGCAGTTTTAATACACGCCGCCTCCTGCGGTCGTTGACTCGTCTATTATGGTTTATTAATCTAGTTTCTCCTGTTTCTTCCTATTTACACATTTAAGGTGTTGGCAGGTTCAAAACCAGCCCCAAGAGCACTTCTGGTTTTCAGAAATGCTTAGTGTCAGCCCGGAGTCTTGAATTGTGCCCGGTATGGCGCTTGGCTCGCCCCCATCACATCAAGAGATGGAAAAAGGCTCGGCGAAATGTGGGTTTACTTGTTACACCTCTGCTTAGCCCTTCAGGGAATACAGGCGTGAGTGAGTTTGCGTGTTTGGTTACACTATAGATAGATAATAATTACTATAATAAGTCACAGCTTTGTGGTAAAGAAAACAACGCTGTGTAACACGATACCGCCATACATTGTTCGTGTAATGTGGCCCATTTATTGTGAATGTCTTTCCAGGATAAAAAGTAGCCAGTGCTCCTTCCAGGTCGTGGTCTACCATGCTTAATCTACACTAATATTATAATGAGGAAAGATTTTTTTGTATGTAACGAATAAACTTAAAAACTACTGGACCGATTAAAAAAAATATTTTGCCGTTAGAAAGCTACATTATCACTGAGTAACATAGGGCACTTTTTATCCCGGAAAAGGCCGTTCACACGGGCGGAGCCGTGAGCAAAGACTAGTAACATATAAATCCGTTCAGCCGTTAAAGCGTGATTGGTTAACAAATATCGCATGTTCACAAACTTACAAACATCCAAATTTTCAATCGACTTCAAAAAAGGAGAAGGTTCTCAATGCGGCGCGTTTTTTTACATTTGAAATATTACTAGAAAGTGGGTTCGTAGGAAGTAGGATTAATAGGACTACCTAACTGGTTCAATCTATTTCCATTTATTTGAGTGTGGTGATGATAAACTCAAATTTTTTACCGATTTAAAAAAGGAGCCTCCTCCTTTTTTCGTCATTCAGGCTAATAGAAAAAGCTGCTGTTTTCAATTGCATCTTCTGAATCCAAACGAAACCACTATTGTAATGTTAACATTTACTGATGTAAAGTTTGGACGTTACATACTTCCGTTCAAGTACCCATTACCCACTATCCGATGAATCGATGCTTTTTTATAACCCCATATAAATTGACTGGAGAACCGTTATGTTGTTTTTTATCGTTCTTTTCCCCGGTTTTAAAGTCGCCGATCGGTTCTGTTTGCATGCGTGTCTATTAAATGCTTCTTCAATGCTCCATTGTGATTTTGATGAGTTTTACTTTTATAAAATGTATTGGATCAGTTTATTTTCCTTCGTTTTTATTGCGCGTCTGTTTTGGCGTATGGGTAGGGTTGTCAGGATTTTTCCTCACATTACAGGATTTTTGGACTATTGTCAGGATATATGATTAATCAACAATTGTAAAGAAAAAAAATATATTTAAAGAGACTATAGAACTTGTTTAAGAAAAAAACAACTTTAATTTGACTAGGTTAATAATATTCGTAATCAAACCAATGAATACATTATGAATAGTTAGTACATGCGACAGAAACGCGCGCGCGCGCGCGTGTGGCAGGTCTCTATTTTTATTATAATCCTGACAGAAATCAGGATTTTTACATTTTTCATCTGGTTACCATACATGGATATATTTGCTAAGCTCTAAATACTTATTCAATACAATATACAGTATGTAAGAAAAACTCTGTTGGCCCTTTTTGGGTTGTGAAGGTAGACATATAGACAACTTAATATGAAAGTTAAATTAAAAAAAAATGCAAACAGAAGCGAGATATTATCCTTACACAGGTAGCTTAGAAAGATGAATATATTCCAAAAATGTTATTTACATCCGAATTTGGGTGTGTTGACGAAGGCAAGGGGCGCGCGCACGGCGCGGCGTGTTTTATATACGTGGACACCGCAACTTGCTTATCTCTCTCTGGCTCCAAGCCATCGCTCTAGCAGAGGTAATCAATCGAAATACGGTTTACAAACAATATAAATCAGCTCTCCTAAACGTGAATATACAATTGCACCTCTGTCTACCCTTTCGGGAATACAGGCGTGAGCTTATGTGTGTAAGAAATATTTTTCCTGGGTCTAGCCGGGGGGAGACAATCCAAATCGCAATTCGCCGTGTCATCTTCCAAACCTTCTCAATTTTCCACTGTACTCATAAAAAGGAATAAAAAATATACGATTCGATTTTATAATCTCCCCTTTTTTCATCGGTTAAAATGAGCTGTATTCAAAATTAGAACATCCAATCCCGACACTAGCGCCATCTACCCGTCTCGATGACGCAGCTCAAACAATACTTCAATAATCATGTCAAGATCTGTCTCCGACGCGCGGTCGTAACTTGCTTTCAATTGATACTACACATAATACAGTACAGTTGCCTGGCTCTCGGGTCATTTCAGTTCATTTCACACGAGGATAGTTGTAACACATTGCAAGAGCTAATCGGCCCTTGGGAAATCTCAGGACGTTCATAAAGATGGGGAATCTGATGGGAGGTCGAAGGTATTGTAATAATTGAATTAGTCTCACTTGTGTCCAGTTTTTGTTTGGTATTATGGCTTTAGATTATTAATACATATAGCCAATGACAAGTATTTATTAGTTTCAAGCATTCACAAGGATGATGAAACACTGGTGCGACCGATTTCAAAGTCTTGTTGAAGTTTTGGTGCCAATTCCTTTCAGTATGACGCTTCATAGATGATTTTCTCCAAACGGATCGAAAGACCAAGGTCAATCAATACACCTAAAGTCACTTGTTTCAATGATTCCATACACTGTTCATCACCGTCAATGTTTATTACACAAATTCACACATTTACACAACAATTAAAACTTTAAACTAATTTAGGAATTAATTAAAATAAAGAGATCAAGTGCACTGTCAGAATTACGCCAAAACTCCCTTTCCAGTTTGATCTTGATATTTTTATAACCTATCAGCGGGGATACGTTGAGAAACCGGTTGTTTAGGACGAAGGAGTTTATGACCGATGTTTCGGCCTTTCGCTGACGGCCTTTCGTGGTCGTCGTTTTTAGTTCCACTTGATTTTCTTCAGTTTTATTAATATGTAGTATATTTGTCAGGCTAGGAAAGCATTTTAACGCATACTTTTTAATCCTGTTCTGTGCACTTGCCTGTCACACTGGACTCTTGTGAAATAAGCTTAATGTCCGATGGTTGTTAGAGGTCGTATGTATCAGTGCTAGTTTATATTATATTGTTTGTAAGTTTCAATAGATATTGTTTACGAGTCGGTTAAAACGTACGTATCCGCCTTTTTTTCTATTTTGAACCTCGTATTGTTGGGACGAATTTGATAATGATGCCGAGTTATTGCCTATCGATATACTGTCGATGGCTCTGGCCTCGGGTACGATTCCCGGGTCGGGTAAAAGTGATAGGCTCACCCATATCACATGGGATAGAAATAAGCTCGACAAAATGTGAGTGTACTGGTTACACCTTTTTTTATGGCATAGGCCGGCAATCGAGCAAGTGGGTCACCTGATGGTAAGTGATCTCCACCGCCCATGTACGCCCACAATACCGAAAGAATCATGGGTGCATTGCCGATCATAAAGGAAAGGGATAATTAAGGAATTGGGAAGGGGAGGGGGTTTGGGCCTCCGGATTTCTCACTCACCGTACGAAACGCAGCAGCAAGCTGCTACTTTACGCCAGTTTTCTGTGAGACAGTGGTAATGGCCGGACGAGCCGGCCCATACATGCTGTAGACAAAAGTGTCTACAGCGTGGCTCTACCACTCAGAATTCACTCAGAATCACCTTTGCCTACTCCTTCGGGGATTACAGGCGTGCGTATGTATATGTATGTATGTAATCAATTATACATCAAACAACTGACCAAGTCCCATACAGTATGTTGTTTAGACAAGTTCGCGAGGCGCCATTGTGATCTTTCCCCTCGCGTCCCACTTAGTGACGTCATTGTGCCATTGTTACCATCTTGGCATTCAATACCGCTCGAAGACTTCACAATGAATGGCCCTTGGGTATTCATGCGTCAACTGGGTATGATTTTGTAGTACAATATGGTTGAGATGAGGAATGGAATCGGAAATGGTTTTTTTTTTTTTTTATTAGCTTTTGATGACGAGACGAGCATGTTGCTCGTGTGGTGGTAAGCGTCACGCCTGCCCATAAACAGAAGCAATACCAATCAGAACTTCGAATTATGAAGTACTGAATGGCACTGTACTGCACTCTGAATTGAAATAAAACTAGTTTATACGGATTTTATCGCGGTTTAATTTTTACTTTAGTCCCGACGTTTCGAAAGCTTTTCAGCCTTCGTGGTCACGGGAGAGACTGAGGTGTAGGTCGTCTCGAAAAGTTAATGTTACAATGGCTATCTTCATTTTAAAATTATACATTTATTTTTAATTATTTAAAAAAGTTAGTTGACACTAGTCCGATCTACGCAGAAAGAGCTCACGGTATCTTGAGGTAGTAAAAATTAAACCGCGATAAAATCCGTATAAACTAGTTTTATTTCAATGTGTAATATTCGCGTAAACCTAAGAAATCACTATGTACTGCACTCGTCATGAGGCATAAGTTACGCACAGTAAATTAGTAATTTCAATGGCTAAGTGGCTGATCTATTTACTAGGTGGTAAGTCCCTCGTATAGACTAAGGCCTAACCCCACTCATTCAGTAGAGGCCCGTGCCCAGCAGTGGGACGTATATAATACAGGGCTGGTTTATTATTAAGTCCCTCGTATGCGAGAGGCTGTCTGGGTAGGTACCACCGCTTTGTCTATTTCTGCGATGCAGCAGTGTGTAAGCACTGCTGTGTTTTGCTTTGAAGGATATTGAAGCCAGAAAAAATAATGGGCATTATGAGACTTAACATCCCATGTTTCGGAGTGACCAGCGCAATTCAGTACCATACAGTTCATTGTAATTCGAAGTTCAGTGCGTTCCACTTACCATCAGGCGAGCGACCTGCTCGTCGCGTCATATAAGATAATAAAAAAACCGTTTTCAATTTTCGGCAAAACTGCAAATATTATCTATCTATATCAGGTGAATGCGCTCCCGCTAATAATTTCCTTGTAAACTATTAAAGTAAATTATTGTGTTCGATACATAACTTCATTATTAATGCAAATGCGTAATGCACTCGTGTTATTAAACAGAGTCGCATTTGGAATTCTAATGAGGTGCTAATCGCCCCCCGGGATTTATGTTACTATGTTTTATAGTGTTATTACATTGTACCTTTAGTTATTGTAGTTTGAGTTATACGTGACGACTTTTGGAATTTAACGTAATTGATACGGTGTATGAAAAAACATTTTGAATTTTTGTAATATGTTTAGTATGTATGGTGTATAATTTGTGTGTTAAATTAAATATGTTATGTTCCATGTTATTTATGTAGTCATTTGTATAATTATAATTACACCCTCGCTAATTACTTTTTTTGCCACTATTCCGTGCTAAGGATGTCTGGAAGTGATCACTATTAGCGATAAGACCAGGAGGTCTTGTTACAATAGGATATTGTAACACACTTTTTTTATTTTGCTTTGTAATTATCCGTGCTAATGGGTTCAATCAATTAATTTGTTAGCCCTATTTCAAAAATATATAAAGAAGAGTAAACATTGTAGTAACTTGTACGCCAAATGCACGCCCATCACCAATCACCATATTAGATGGAAACATAACCCAAGACCTCGCACTCTGGCGGATCATCGCTTACACACAGTGCTACAGGACCAATAAGACGTAACGAAATATCTCGTCTGTACATTGACGTTCAAATGTAAACATAACACAGGCCCACCCCTGTCTCCCCTAGGGGTTGGCCGAGACTCCCAACCTTATTTCCGTCTCGTGATATGATAGGCGGCGAGCGTGTTGTCATTTCGGACCCAAATTCCAATCCCGGTCATGTGAGATTTATAATCGAAAAATTTTGACTAAAAATTGTGATCTCTTGTATGCAAGAGGCGGTCTGGGTAGATACCACTGTTTTGTCTATTTCTGCCGCCAAGCAGCAGTGTGTAAGGACTGTTGTGCCTCGGTCTGAAGGACATTGAAGCCAGGGAAATTACTGGGCTTTATGAGACTTAAAATCTTATGTATTGCTTTGTAATTAAAAGTTATTTGTGGTATTGCTTCTGTTTATGTGCAAGCGTGGCACTTAGCATTAAGCGAGCGAGCTGTTAGTCTCGTCATTCAAGCTAATAAAACAAACCTGGGATTTGAACTCGGGACTTCATCGATTTCAAAGCCTAAGTGCGTTGCCACTAGATTAATGAGTCGATTGATATTAAATGTGATATTAAACATTTCAATAAAACGGGTGGGCCATGTGATCGGGGCAGAACGGGTCGATAGTACAGCCGATAGTAAAACGGTTTTAGTAACTACGGTTCACGCAGTGCCGTAGGTCAGTGCCCGTCGCTATACGGAACACTCGTGTGAAATTAAACTCTGGCTTAATTGATTGTGATTTGGATGATCGTCGTTTGGTTGTTTAAATTGGTCATCATTGGCCTTATTTGGTCTTCGAATAAAGACATTTGAAGGATTTAATGAATGTCTTCTGGTATGTTTGATTGTTTCTTTGTTAGCCGTGTGTTGCATATTCTGTCTTATTTACTGTGTTACTATCGAGAGGGAATAAAATGGTATTCATCTACCATTATTGATGTATTAGATTCTTCCAATGTAATTGCTTAATTTACCAATTAGAAATACATACAAGCTAAATGAACACATTTGTTCGTGTCAATAAATAAGATACCGCTTTTTGTGACGTGGATACACTACGAGACACTTACAGTCTCATAACAACTAAACAAAATACACACGTTCTGATATGACAACGAGACACTTTCGGTCTCACAACAACTAAACAAAATATTTGTAAATCACTCGCGCACTTGTCTCGGTGCGTGGATCGTATCCGTGGCCTGTCGCTTTATAACCGGCTGGCTACTCGCCCACTGCGAATAAAGCGTATTGAATGTCATTAATAAAACTCATACTAGAGTACTCGTAACTTTTCAAAAGATTTACAATATATTGACCCCATCTTCGTAATTTTAAATCCGCACCCGTTCTCTCATATAACTCATAAATTAAATTTACGACATCGGTTTGTGAAAATATTGACAAATCGCAGACATCCTCCATGTCGTTTACATAGCCCATAACAAATATATAATATATATTACGCATATTTATGTTAGTAATAAAAGTTGTCAGACGTTTGGAAATACTGGTAACCGTAGTTTTTCGGAACGGCATGATTATCCGCCGATGCCGTTTAAAAATTACCCCGCTTTTGTAACCGGGTGTAATCAGTACACCCACATTTCGCCGAGTGATGATGATGTAATAGGGGGCGTGACTATCGCCATACCAGGCACAATTTCAGACTCCGGGCTGATACTGAGCATTGCGAAATAGAAACACCTAATATCACTTCTACCCGACCCGGGAATCGAATCTGAGACCTCGGTACAGCAGTCGTACCGTGTACGCATTACAGCTGCGCCACCGAGGCAGTCTTATTCTGTCTGTATTCTATTAATCAGTATTACCAAAGTACTGGTAATGTCAAATAATGGGCTCTCTTTCTCTCAATTTATTAATGAAACAATTGACCATATTGTAGTTGTAGTATTATTACCAATTTAGTAGGAAGCACAGTTTCGACACGACCGAGTGGGCGTGAGTGGGCAGGCTCGTTTTGGGCTAAAAGCTTTTTAGGACGTGTGGGAGGGTCGAGTTGTAATTGTGTCTTATTGATTTAGTACTTAGGTATGTCGCCTAAATACTTAGATGTGAATACACTTTTGAGTGGTAGCGCCATGCTGTAGACACTTTTGTGAATGGGCCGGCTCGTCCGGGTCGTTATTACTGTCTCATAGAAAACTTGCTGCTTCGTTTAATACGGTGATAGAGATATCCGGAAGCCCAAATCCCCCTCCACTTCCCAATCCCTTTATCCCTTTCCTTTAAGGTCGGCAACGCGCCCATATTTCTTTTGGTATTGTAGGCGTACATGGGCGGTGGAGATTACTTACCATCAAGTGACCCACTTGTTATTGACCGGCCTATGCTATAAAAAAGGTGCCTAAATATTTTGACATAAGATGTTATGAGGCAATATAATTTTGTCTCAGGGTGGTAAGCGCAGACCAGTGGCGTACAGTGGGTACTTCATAATTCGAAGCTATAATTGGTGTTGCCTGTGTTTAGGGGCAGGCTTACCATCAGACGAGCGACTTACTTGCCTTGTTATAAATGCTAATAAAAAAAAAGTTTGCCTTAATAAAACCTTATACCAAAGGTTTGCCTTATCTGGGTATATCGAACCCAGGACGGTTGCACTAACTAATAAAGCGATTGAGAGTAAAAACCCTTGGTTTCTGGAAAGATTATGAATGCGGCCATAGCGATAACCGACAAATGATATTTCGACGATCCTCATTGGTTAAATACTGGAATCTGAAGTTGTGCTCCCTCATTTAGTAATCATCCATATTCATTATGATCCTGACGGACTGTGAAATGGTTTTGATTGAGTTTAATGCTAATACATACGGAGTTATATTTGGACATAAAAGTTATTTTTGGAATACTGTATGATCATTGAACTCTATAAGTATATCAAAGAAGTTTTGTAGGTTTGTTTGTTCGCGAATGAAGCGAACGCCAACTTCGGAGCGGCCATGTTATTGTGCGTGTATTGTATATAGTACACAGAGACTAAACAAACTCGGGGAAAATCAGTGAATGAATACATAATCTAACCGATAAACCCGATATCAATTAGAAAAAGATCCAGAATTCATAAATTGCTGAACATATATTCTTCAAACATAATTAAGAACCATTTCCATTAAATCAGCTTTCAAATAAAAAAACCTCATTGAAATTGGTCCACTCGTTAGGCGCTACAATGCCACAGACAGATACACAGACCCACCGACAGATAACTACCCTCTTGTTTGTCGAAGGTTACAAATAAACATTAGAATTTACTAATCAGCAGCGATAGCTCAGCGAGAAGTGGTACGGACTGTTGGTATGAAAGTCGCAGCTTCGAACCAGCCCCAAGATCATGCACCTCTGATTTTTCTGTTACGTGTGTATTCATTGTTAATTGTCGCTTTAACGTTGAAGGAAACATCGTGAGGAAACCTGCATACCTGAGAAGTTTTCATAAGAATTTCGAAGGTGTGTGAAGTCTGCCAACCCGCATTCTGTAGAGGAGGCCCGTGTCCAGCAGTGGGACGTATATAATACAGGGCTAGTACTATTATTATTTTATTTACTAATCATCCAAAACCATACGGTCTAAGTAAAACTATCATGGCTGCTACAACCGCAATCCCGCCATTCTAATTTGACAATCGATTGCACCAAGGGCACTTGACGAATCGGAGCGCGGCTCCAACATTTCTGGCTTTCCTGCCTAGATTTGTTTTTTGTTTTTTTTTAATAGCCTACAATGTGTCCCACTGCTGGGCAAAGGCTATCAGCTTCTCCCATTTCGCCTCGAATGCGTCCAACTCGTCTCTCCATCTCTTTTTCGGTCGTCCGCGTTTTCTATGACCATTCGTTGGATTCCAGTTCGTAACCAGTTTTGCCCAACGATCCGGACCCATTCGAAGCACATGCCCCGCCCAGTTCCATTTCAATGAGGCGGCCTTTCTCCCTACGTCTGCGATGCGAGTTTTGCAACGCAATTCGGTGTTTTTGACATGGTCAGTTAGTTTAACACCTACTATATTGCGCTCCATCGCTCGTTGGCACAACTTGAGTCTGAGCTTCTGTGACTCGGCTAATGACCAGGTTTGGGCACCGTAGGTTAAGACGGGCAAGATGCACATGTCGACTAGTTTACGTTTTAGAGCTAGTGGAAGGTTTCCTCTTAGAAAATCTTTCAGGGACCAATAGCTCCTCCAAGAATTTTCCACCCGCTGGGTAATTTCCTGGTCTTGTCTATTCCTGAAAGAAACTATCTGTCCCAAGTAAACGTATTCGTCGACATAGTCTATTATTTGTCCGTCTATCTCCACAATAGATCACGTGCTATTTATTGGTCATCAACTTGGTTTTTGTCCCATTCATTTGAAGCCCAATCTCAAGGCTTGCTTTGCTCAGATCTTGAAGCATTTCGCGGATGTCTTTAGGTTTAGAGGCGAAAAGAACTATGCCGTCGGTGAATCTAAGATTAGTTAATCTTTTGTCGCCGACGTCGATACCTTTTTCTGCCCAAGAGGTCGCCAAGGGCTTAAAAACTTCTTCGAGGATGCTGGTAAAAAGTTTGGGTGACAGCGGGTCTCCTTGCTTTACCCCTCTTTCTATTTTAAAACAGGTTCCGGGTTCATGTACTTTAACAGCCGCAGTGCTGTTGCAATATATGTTCCTGAGAAGTTGTATATATGTTGCTTCTATAGATTTGTTTACCTTTTCTTATATTATTACCTTGGTCCTAATTTCATATATTGCTTTAACTTCACTCTCGGGATCCTGACGGGCGAGGTGAAGGGTCAGGCAATAGAAAGGGAGGTCGGGAGATTTGTAAATATTTCTCTTTTATACTTCTAAAGGTGTTTCATACATACACACGCCTGTAATCCCGGAAGGGGTAGGCAGAGGTGTAACCAGTACACCCACAATTCACCGAGCGTATCTCCATCCCATGATGTCATAGGGGCCGAGCCTGTCGCCTTACCGGCACATTTCCAGACTCAAGGCTGATACTAAGCATTTCGTGATCGAAACCCCCAACATCACATTACCGACTCGGGGATCGAACCCGAGACAGCAGCAGTCGTAACGCATACGCATTACAACAAGTAGTGGGACAAACGGCTTAATTTTCACAACGAAATTAAATGTTGTGCTTATTTTTTAAAGATAACTTATAAAAAAGCTTATCACTTAAACGCTTTTTAACAGACTTCAAAAAAAGACATTTTTTTTTTATCGCCATCAATTTTTGTACAATAGTTCCAAATCAACGCATTGCCCCCTCTCGACATTGTCAATTTTATTATTAAATGTACACTTAACATACCTATCTACACTATATGTTATTTACACTAAACACACTATAATCCTATGAACTAATTACAATAAGTTAAGTAAATGCACAATCTCATTTACTTAATTAAAAACACCGAACTCGCTTACTAACGAACTCGTGATGTATCAAACATAAACACATGCTTCGTTCCTGACAGCGAAGGGCATACTAAGTAGTAATTTTAAACATACACATTAACAAATAACGAAACAACGGTCAACGGTTAAAAATTAACACAACAAAATATAAACGACCAAAAATAATTTACTTATAAACAATAATAAATATTATGCAATCAAACGAAATTCAATTTAGTAGCATAATCGTTATGATAACATCGTTTAACTTTCGACTTTATGTCTTTTCTTATAAAGTGTATTTTCTATCGCTGTCACGACAGCGCTAGTGCCAACGGGCAGCGATCAACGCTAAGCGGCGGCCGGTGATGCAACCACGCATGACGCAACTATGTTCCGTTATAACGTCAACAGCTTAAACTTACAAACGTACTTATATGCTTGTTATAATAAGCAGAGCTTAATAATTGCTTTTCGTTAACGTCCACCTCTAAATTTACAACTGCGCCACCGAGGCAGTCATTGTAACTTGTAGGTATATTCACGGTCAATATAGGTACCCTTTTGAGTTAGCCGAGTTTCCTTCGTAAACCTTTTTATTTCCAAAACAAACATTACGAAAGGAAACAAGTGTAAAGTTACAACTTTTATTTCAACGGCAAGTCGCGGTGACATCTTGTAGGCTTCCCACCGTAAGGTAGGGGGTTGCGACCGGTTCCCACGGTATCACGGCCTCGCAGATCAGGTCTGACTTGTTTGTGTCCCGCACTATTGACCATTAGATCATATGTTTGTATTGTTTTAATAAATACAAGTTTCATAGGTATTGGGAAATACCAACAAGCAATGATAGCAGCTAGGAGTGGTACGGACTGCAGAGACGAAAGTGGTTTCCAGTACCCAGTACCGTTTTTTTACTTTTTATTTATTACCTTTAATGACGAGTTGAGCAGGTCGCTCGCCTGATGGTAAGCGCCACGCCTTCCCATAAACAGAAACAAAGCCACACAGAACTTTGAATTATAACTGCATGGCACTGGACTGCGCACGTCATCCTGAGACATAAGATGTTAAGTCAAAATTCCCAGTAATTTCACTGGCTTCAATGCCCTTAAAACCGGAACACAACAGTGCTTACACACTGTGCTTGGCGGCAGAAATAGACAAAGCGGTGGTACCAACCCAGACGGCCTCTCGCATACGAGAGACCTACCACCTAGAGAGCATGCACCGCTGAATTTTCTATTCTAAGTTACTTATTTATAAAAAAATAGAATTGAAGGGACGGTCAACAGTTTCGGCTATTATCAACGCACAGACAAACAAAACAAATCGAGTCGCTGTGTAAACAACATTGGGATTGATCAATACATCCCTATTACAACATCCCGTTTTATTTGTTCCCTTATCTGTGTTTGTCTTCGCCCTTATATCCAAACAGCCCACTGGTTAGGTACGTACGCAGTGATGTATTGAAATTTTCTTAATTCCTTATATTTTGTCCATATCTGGTAAGCTATCAGGCTTTTCGATCTGTCAAATATAGGCGTAGACTTATACAATATGTCACAGACCGACATTAAAATATAAATCTAATAATAGGCATAAAATGTTTACTAGGCCCTCGGTTCATCTCATGGCAAAATTACGTAATACGTGACAAGCCTATCGCCTTACCGGGCACAATTCCAGGCTCCGGGCTGATACTAATCATTTCGTGATAGAAAAACGCAATATCACTTTTACACGACCCGGGGATCGAACCTGCGACCTCAGCACAGCAGTTATAAAGCGTACGCATTACAACTGCACCACCGAGGCAGTGAAAATATATATTTTAACTCTGCCATAGGTCTCATGACCTTTACCCCCATAACCCGTATCTAAATCCGCACCTGACTATTATAGTTCTATAGGCTATAATAATTTCCAAGCCATTTTTTCCTTATTTTTGTTAAGCCATAAATAAATCTTTATTCTTTTCTGTCCATATCAGGCCGTGCGTCCGCTGTCTGTCTAGACGGACATCCGTCCCATAGATTACGCCCTTTGTGTTGTCTGAATGGTTGTGGTCGGCGGGACACAAGAACTCCGTACTTATCGCTGATCTGCATTCGTCAGTGAGTGGAAATGGTGTTTTATTTTTGTATTAACTAAACGTGTACTTAAAATGAATATCATAAATTAATATTATTTTAAGGTCTTCTAAATAATTTTCTTTATTAATTGCAAATTGTTGTATATTTGATAGCATAAGTCGGCATATGAGTTAGTGCGTTACCTGATGGTAAGTGGTCTCAACCGCCCATGTACGTCCACGATACCAGAAAAATCATGGACGCGTTGCCGACCATAAAGGAAAGGAATACTTAAGAGATTGGGAAGGGGAGGAGGATTTGGTCCGCCGGATATATCCGTACGAAACGCAGCAGTAAGACACTTTACGTCGGTTTTCTGTGAGACAGTAGTAACGACCCGGTCGAGCCGGCTTATTTCTGCCTTCCGACAAGGGACGCAATGTCTCGACGCGCGGCTGGTCGTAAAAACTACAATCCACATCTTTCTGTAACATGTGTTAAAAAGCATGTTGTACTACTACATTTTCTACTAGCTTTTGCTCGCGGCTCCGTCCGCGTGAACGGTATTTTCCGGGATAAAAAGTAGCCTATGTCCAAATCTAGGTCATGGTCCACCTGTGTGCCATATTTCACCCAAAACCTTTCAGCTGTTAAGGTGTGATTCACACAAACTTTTACATTTATTATGGTACCTAGTAGGATATCCAACAATGCCATCTTCAAATAATTCTAGACCAAGAATCTTTATTATATTGTTTACATTAACATTAATGCCCTTTCTTGTTAACACAACAATAACAAACGAGCACCGCCATCTGAACTAATTGTAGACCAAAAGAAAACGTAAACAATTTTTAATGGTATTCAAAGTAAAGGGCTCCGGCTGTGGGGAGACAAAAGGACGGCGTTTGTCGTCTGGATTGTAAAACATGCGTGTAAATAGAGCCTGCATGTAGTACGGTGTGAACGCACCGTGACGTCGCGCCGTGAATAAATATTGTAGGGTACAGTCGCGTTTGTAAGTGTATTATAAAGGTCTGGGTTAGACAGAGAAGTAACCGCTCTAGGCCCGGATGAAAGGGATAATAATAAATACACCCAACAGACACACATTGTCTCAGGACACGATACAGGTTAACCTAGTGTGGGGTCAGCCCCACACTAGGTTAACCTGCATCGTGGGTATCAGAAACTACGAGGGACTTGCGGTCCCACAACACCCAGACCCGAAACAAATATTTGTGGATCACACAAACATTGGTCTCGGTACGGTAATCGAACCCACGGCTTCTCGCTTCGCAGCCGGCTACTCGCCCGCTACGCCACGGAGACTGTCAAGGACTATCAACTAGATATGGGTGTATTCTAAAACAAGCTATTCGATCTTCGGATCGATTGAGCTGAGACTGAAGCAACTGCTCCCAGATTATAATTTTCATTTTATATGGGGATCACTTACCCCTTGAGTGCGTATGTATATGTAAATAAAAAAATACACCCAACAGTCCCACATATAGTCCTGATCCCACACTAGGTTTAACCTGTAGCGTGGCTACGAGGACCTTATAGTCACAACACCTAGACCCGAAACAAATATTTGCGGACCATCATTTGACTCCATGCGGGACCCGAATCCGCGGCCTTTCGTGCCGGCTACTCATGCACATGTCCTTCGCATAATTTTAATCATTTTCGCGCACGATATTACATGTAACAACTCGAAGCAGTTGCACTAACACTTGATTTTTTTTCATACGCATTTCGACTCGGTGTGTACATGATTTTTGTTCTACCGCTTTGTCATGAGCCGCAATATTTTAGGCCGTTAACCCAAGTGCTTTTCAAATTTTTTGCCAACGGTACCCGTGCATCGATGTCACGTAGTGGCGGATGACCTTTACGAATCTCTTTAAAATTCGCCTCAGTCGTGACAAGCGTATTTTAAATGCATTTCTTCTGTCAAATCTGATTTATGGAGTTTTTAGGTGGATGGCGAAATTATTAAGGAAAGTTAAAGCTGAGCACTGGCTGATAGTTAAGATTAATATTATAAACTGAACGATTTGGAACATCGTTTTCACCGATCTATGTTTAATTTTAGTTGGTATCTAACATAACATAAATCTAAGGTATATTACATGTGAAGTAAAATTAGGCTGACGTCGCGTCGCGTCGCCATATGTTTGTTAGTTTATTCACCGTTCTCTTTCTTACCTTAGTCCCATTTTTTAAGTGAATTGGTCGCAACATCTTCATTTTATCCCAGCCAGTAATCATTTACACTCTTTTTTTGGAATCCGTACCAACCTTATTTCCTCCGTTTGTTTGTTCGTCTGTCCTACCGTAAAGGGCAATTGAACTATAATAATAAGTAACCGATTGACATTTTCACATAATATCTGTTTGTTATGCAGGCCCGGATCTAGGGGAAGGGGCAAACTGGGGTAGGTTTGCTCGGCTCCTGTCTTTAACACACTGAGACAAAAAAACAAGAAATAAAACAATATGAAAAAGAGATAAACAATTACACTTACATAATAAAAAACCTAAAGAGATGGGCAGCGTGCGTTACAGTTTTTTAATCTTGTGTTTCGAGAAATTGCCGAAAAGGTTTTAGTTCAGCATATTTAAACAAGACGTGTCTGGCGCTGGTTTTTATTTGAAATAATTGACGCCCCGCGAAGTTGTCCCAATGCCTCCCTGGATCCACAGTTGTTTAACTCGTAATTAGAATGTTTCTATTGCGCTGTGTTGCCTACATTTCGACTTTCCAGTACCAGATTACACAATAAACCTGACATTGGAAATCAATATGTTGTCAGATTTCACAATTATGCCGTAGCGAGTTCACGTAAACTAAGAGTCATATGTGCCCACGGTCATCTGTCATATATTTATTAGGAATTGAGAGTAAAAATAGTGTCCTTCCGCTAACCCTGATTATAAAGTGTTGAATTATATCTAAATAATCATAGACTTTAGTAGTATACATCATTAAAGTCTTTGTAAATAATTAATATACGTACTATACGTTCCTTTGTAACATCTACTGTTCATAGATGATGTTTTAATATGTGCTATTTGTTACCTATTTATATAATCTATGGATAATACAGTTCTCTTTTCGAATCGCAACGAGCTAGTTTTTTATTAGACAAAGCAACACGCCAGGGATCTCAAGCGCCCTCACGTATCTTGATTCTTGAGATTGTTGACGCGACCAAGCATTAAAGGAAATAAGTACACCCAACAGAGAAATACAGGAAACAAAACACATAGTGACTGTACATTCGTTAGATGGCGCTGCTTGAAAAATACATCGCGATGTCAAGATTCTCTGACGGTTATAGGCTATCCATGAGCTTTGTTTTGAAATCATACTTACCTGGCGTAGGGGACACCGTGATCACAAAGGCGGTTCCCCCAGGGCGAGGCCTGTCCATTGCACTGCGGATGGGTTGACCCTTGCGATTACCCCTAATGTGGGTAACTCGGACGCGTTATTTTTGATAGTGGGGACTGCGTACGCGCTGTCCCCCTTAAATAATAATGTAATCAATGATCAATACTTTAGTTTCAGCGAAGCGGCTGCTGAATCATTAAGCGATTTCCATGAAACGTAACGTAAATAAGTCCGAGCATAGTCATAGAATACCTAGGTCAGACCCCACGCGGGGTTAACCTATATCGTGGGTATCGAGAACTACGAGGGACTTACGGTAACAAGAACAACATCCAGACCCGAAACAAATATTTGTGGACTACACAAACATTTGTCTTAGTTCGGGGACAGTAGGCTACTCGCCCTCTCCGCCCGCCACGGAGGTTGCTGGACTGTCTTGTACTGATTTGACAAATATAAATCTTATTTTTCCACTATTTCTTTGAGATATAGTGAATAGATTCACAACTGAAGTTCTCTGAAGTTCTAGAACTTCAGTAGTGAATATGAATCATCGAAATAAGATGACAAGAATCGTAACTCAAGCAAAAAAATTACACCACCAAAACTCTGTGCAAGGGGGCGTGGCTATAAAAGTCTGTGCATAATAATCTCTAGTTGACACTTGATACGTCAATTTTTTTTGCGCGGTGCAGAATGTCTTATCTCGATCTAGAAATTTAATATTTAGACATTAACTTTAATGAAATAAAGTTGATTTTGAACGTTCATGAATTTTTGTTGCGTGTATGAGTGTTACGTGTGATTTTACCTTTGCATGTGTAAGTAAGTGGAGTCGTATTTTTTGGCAGATTCATATGAGAGTTATCGTTCTAGTTATCTTATTTCGATGATCTGAATAGAAAAAGTACGATTATCTATCTACGAATAGCACAGATAAGTAAAAATTTGATGTGTTTTGTGCATCTGTCCTCAATATATTATAGAACCACACTAATAAATATCAATAAAAATTAAGATTGTCTACAAATAGCATCGCATAGTAAAAACTCTAATATGTTATGGGCGTGAGTGGAATAAAAACAAAAGTTTAATGCGTCTGAACGCATTCGGTTATTTTTACACATCATAAACGCGTTGACTTGGGTTCAATGCGGTCAGATCACACTTCTGTTTATATTTTATTTACTTGATTACTACCGCTGTTTCGTTTATATAAACTACCATTTTAAATTGGTGCGCACTCACTCACGCCTGTAATCCTCGAAGGGGTAACCAGTACACCTACATTTCGCCGAGCGTATCTTCGTCCCGTGATGTGATAGAGGGCGAGCCTATCGCCATACCGGGCACAATTCCAGACTCTGGGCTGATACTGAGCATTCCGTAATAGAAAAACCCAGTATCACTTTTACCCGACCCGGGGATCGAACCCGAAACTCCGCGTCAGCCTCAGTGGTAACGTGTACGCATTACAACTATGCCACCGAGGCAGTCACCACCACCACCACCACCATAATTTTAAACTGGTGTCTGTAGAGTGTCACTGTGCGTACACATTTTTATATAATTTTACGGTAGGCAGCGGCTTGGCTTGGCTTTGCTGAATTCTATGGGCGGCGGTAACCGTTTGCCATAAGGCGGACCGAATGCTCGTCTGTCCATTTCGGCAATAAAACATCCCAATTCCTCGTGAGGTCATACGAAACCTCATGTCGGCGAAACACGCTTTTGACCAATATTATAGATTTTTTTTGGCTTGTATCGTATGGCGTCAACACCTTTGGGCTAATTAAACCTGGGCATACTCTGTTAGAAAAAATCTCATAATGATGCCTGATTTGGAAATCGAATCCAAGACTTTTTGGCTTAGGTACATTCTGTCTCTCCAAGAGCAAGTAGGCGATCCTATACATGTCGTACAAATGAATAAATATTGAACTTTCTCACGTACAAAACAATATAAGCTATCGCCTTTGATTGTGTAGAGCCGTGGGCTTATCACGAACAGCTGCTTAGTTGTGATAAGGCACTAACCTAAACATGCCTATGTGGAAACCAGTATGTTATTCATCCTGACATATATTATGTATGTCTACGACAATACTTAGACAGTATAATAACCGGCATGTCTCTTGAGCACGGATGGATTGTGGTGGGGGCAGATGAGAGTCCAATAGAAGAAGAGGATAGACTGATGAATTAATCGCGTGAAGCGTCGGCGCTACACGCTTCCTCATTTCGACGAATTCAAATTAACCACGACGCAGGTTCACTTAGAACTCCTGACTCAAGCCGGTGCTCGCACAGTGCAATCCAAAGTTGTTGTGATCAATGAAACGGGTGCCATGCCCATGGCGGATCAAGATGATTGTGGGTGGGGTAAAGGGGCTGGTTTCTTTTTAAGGCGGAGGACGGCATAGGACCAAGTGGGCCATCTGATACAGTAAGTGATCTCCACCGCCCATGAACATCCACAACACCCGACGAATCGCATGGACGCGTTGCCGATCTTAATGGAAAGGGATTGAGAAGGGGATGGCGATTTGGGCCTTCGGATATCTCATTCAACGAACGAAACGCAACAGCAAGATGGCTATTTCACGTCAATTCTCTATAGGACACGGCCCGGACGGACAAAACAGTCTGCTGCGTGGGTCTACCACTTACCAGGTACTAAATAGTAAAAAAACTAAGATTGTGCTCATAACTTCAATCGTATGATACTATATCTCTATGTAGATTGTCTACTGTTTTCATAAAAAAGTTTTGAACATCAAATGCTGACATATTTTTTTCCATAAACTGTAAACGATGCGTATATAAATTTTAATTTTTACCCCAATTTGTTTATACGTTTTACGTTTCGGCCCGCAGCGCTTCCATCTTTCCTCGTTTTATGACCATTCCAATTCGTTGGAAATTTCTGTCTGTTAATTTTCCTTCGCCGGTAACCGAGGCTTCAATTAAAAATGCCGAAAAAAATATTCTTTATTTAAAAGGAATACGAAATGCAGACCACTTGGCGAAATGTATTCAGAGTCTGAATAAAGTCTGTGTTCATTTTAACATTTAAATTTTCATATTCGACTGTTTGGAATTCTCCTTTTTAATTAATCGTATAGGCAAACGAGCGAGCACCGTGCAGCCCGCCTTAAATGAAAGATAGTTTGTATAATTTTTGGACGGCGATTTTTTTTGGACAATGTTACTAATTGATTTTGAAATGTGTTAGTTACGACAAAATATTTTTTTAACGGTGGATGCATATTGGAGTGTAAGAGCGGATTGGAGTGCCAGTTGCCATCAGTATATGGTAAACGATTAGCGAGTTAAGCAACCATTACCGCAGTCAATCTATGGATGGGTGACCGCTTAGTGGTATATCAACTGAGCGTCTTTAACTCAAATTCAATTGTATTAATGTAGTATCAATATTGTAAATCAGTTTTGAAAAGAGCAACCTTAGAGTTTCTTGTCTGTTCTTCTCTAGCGAAACAGCATTGCGAACTGGCGGTAGAGTTGAAATTTGACTGAATCTAAATGATGTACTTATAACATTTTATGGATTCAATAAATAATTTGAATTAGAATTTTGTAAGTCCCGACTGTTATCAACTAACAACACAGGACACAGAAATGGACTAAGAGCATAGCAGTAGTTAAGCCAAGTCTGAGAGCTACAGGCGGCTTGAAAACTTTGACACTAGGTTGGCCACTTGGTTAGGGGCGGACATAGAATAGAGTTTTACAATAATATATTATTCTATTAACTTATTTACTGTGATTGTTCACTTATCAAATGTCAATATTTGTTGGCACTTGGCAGATACTACTGCGCTTTTCTGAGAAAATAATCAACTGTGCTGCCAAAGTGTGTGCTCTGCAGATAAGTAATATAATCTTCTTATATATAAAATTCTCGTGTCACAATGTTCGTTCCCATACTCCTCCGAAACGACTGGACCGATTTGTATGAAATTTTGTTTGCATATCGGGTAGGTCTGAGAATCGACCAACATCTATTTTTCATCCCCCTAAATGTTAAGGGTGGTCCACCCCTAAATTTTTTATCTTATTTTTTAGACAAAATTTTTGTTTTTATTTTTTTATGATACAGCATTAAAAAATACATACAACCCTAAATTTTCAACCCTCTACGATCAACCCCTATTTTTTAATAGTGACATTAGTATTTTTGTCAAGCGTTCTCACCGGGATTCGCTTGATGCGCCCACTTGGCTACTTTAATCCTAGAAATAGGCATTCACGCGGGCGGAGCCGCGGCCAACAGCTAGTAGAGTATAAATATAATGCAATAATGCAACAAAGAAAGTTATGAGGGACTACAGTACTATGATTGAAATTTTACACTATAGTAACCTTAGTTTATATTGGAAGACGCCGTAAATCAGACACACTATAGCACTGTAAAGACTCCATATGTCTTCCCTAACTTTCGTCCATCTTAAATAGGAAGTTAAGCACGCATTGTCCAAAGTACGTAAGCTAACGACCTAAGTTAAGATAATGCCGAGGTCGAGATTAAAACCTGCCACCGTTCGACCGACGGGTTATCAGAACATCTGGTCTACAGGGGCGTATCTACGTTTTAAGGTGGGGGCAAAACTTCCCTCTCCATCACCGATCATGGGAAGTATTTTTTTTAACTCGCAACTAAAAAGATCGATGGTTTAAGTTTAAGAAAACCGACGTAAAGTAGCGGTTTAGTACGGTGAGTAGGATTTCTGGAGACCCAAATCTCCCTTCCCAATCCCTTATTTATCCTTACTTTCCTTTATAGTGGACAACGCACCCTGCATGGCACTGGACTGCGTTCGTCACCCCGAGACATAAGTTGTCAAGTGTCATAATGCCCAGTAATTTCACTGGCTTCAATATCCTTCAAACCGAAATACAACAGTGCTAACACACTGTTGCTTGGCGACAGAAATAGACAAAGGGGTGGTACCAACCCAGAAGATCTCTCGCATACGACGGACCTACCTTGAAAACTCGCAAGACATTACGAAGTAGGCCTTACTATGGTTTTTTTCTGGCACTTTATTTTCTGGTTCCATATAAACTTTCGAGCACCATTGATTCTGCCGCCTTAAGTCCTGTCTAAATTTAATGCGGGGGCAAATGCCCCGTTTACTTTCCCCCTTCGTCCGCCCCATTTGGTTAACGGTGAGTTTACTGCGTAAGCTTTTAGCATTTATTATCTGTCGGTTAATGAGTTTTAACTTTATGTATTTATCGGAAGTATGGTTTTTGGTTTTTGCGTGGATTCGCTGCGGTTTTACCAATTATACATACACACTCACGCCTGTAACCCCGAAGGCTTAGGCAGAGGTGTAACCAATACACCCACATTTCGCCAAGCTTATTGCCGTCCCATGATGTGATAGGGGGCGAGCCTATCCCCATACCGGGCACAATTCCAGACTCCAAGCTGATACTAAGCATTTCGTGATAGAAAGATCCGATATTACTTTTACCGGACCCGGGGATCGGTCCCGAGACTTTAACGCAGCAGTTGTACCGCGTACGCATTACAACTGCGCCACCGAGGCAGGCACCAATTATTATTGGCTATATTGTAAATTCTTCCCAGAGGGGTTGATGTCAGGCAGGCGGCCGGTCGTAAAAACTACAAGCCAAATCTTTTTGGAACATGTGTTAAAAAGAATTTGGCGTCGATCACACTACGAGTGGGATAATGGCAGGTGGAATAAGAAGAAGAATATATATTGTAAATTGTGATTCTATGGGTTTGGACTTATACAAATTGGAATGGGTTTCATTACTTACAAGTTTTAAGCACGACTGTGGCTTCGAGCTCTGGATTTCGAAGGGTTACGCACACGGCCAAGGATAATGGCCCGTTTACTAATGGGAGTTTCGTACCATTATCCAAGCCCATCTCTATATCAAAGACTAGCTTTTGCTTGTGGCTCCGTCCGCGTGATTCAATTTTTTATAGCATAGGCCGGCAAATGAGCAAGTGGGTCACCTTATAGTAAGTCATCTCTAGCGCCCATGTACGCCCACACTACCAGAAGGATTATGGGCGCGTTGCCAACCTCAAAGGAAAGGAATAGTTAAGGGAATGGATAGTGGAGAGAGATTTGATCCTCCAAATATCTTACTTACCATACGAAACGCAGCAGCAGGCCACTACTTTACGTCGGTTTTCAGTGGGACAGTGGTAACGACCCGGTCAAGCCCGCCAATTCGTGCTATATACAAAACTGTCTACAGCATGGCTGTACTTCTCAGTAATTCCACTTTGAACTTAGGACCTCCAGGCCCTCCATTGTTGGAATACACTGTACAAGACTAATTATGCGAAAAAATGAATAGTAATTCGTAATTATATTTAGTTCAAGTGTAACTGGGCCACCATTACCAACATCTTAGGCCTAAAGCCAACCTCACCTACACGTAGTACACTCTGCTGATTAACGGACGAGGCAATGGCGAAACTTTGTTCTCGTTGCGGGTTGTGGGGGTCAGACGGCGGGTCGCCCCGTATAATTCTAATTACTGTAAAATGTATGGTACGAGAAGGCGGACCCTGGCATTAAGCCGGGACAACGCTAAGCTGAAAGAAAGAAAGGTTTTGTTCTTTTTGTTTTTGTTTATAAAATTATGAGTGTGCATTTTTAATATGCGCGCGCACAGCGACACAATTTTTCGACACTATGAAGTTAGTCGACCTCTAAACTTCTCTAACCTCCCTTAAGTTTAGAGTGAAGTGATATTTATATTCAAGATATTTATTCCGGTATTTCTTTATACACAATACGTGTCTTATATCGATAAAAATAAAAAACTATTTATGTTGTTTCATTACTTTTTAGTTAAACCTTTATAATTTTAATTTAATATCTTAATTTTTTTAGATATATAAAAATAAAGATATTATATTAGGCGATAGGCTCGCGTCCTATCACATCGTGGGACGGAGATACGCTCGGCGAAATGTGGGTGTACTGGTGACACCTCTGCCTACCCCTTCGGAGATTACAGGCGTGAGTGCGTATGTTATTTTTATTATATCGTCGTTTCTACAAATGTATATACATATTGGCACGTAGGATAATTTTTTTGGAGTTATTTTTGTTTTGTTATGCCAAAGAAGTATAACTTCTTACGTGCGTACATAAGAACACGCACACTTTTTTAATAATAATTTTACCTCATTTAAAAGTTCGTTTATTATTCTCATAAAATTTGTGCCACTTTCCAATTATTTTTATGTACGCATTAAAAACATTTGCATCGTCATTACATCGCATTCAGGACATTTGTGAACGTTTAAACACGCATCAGTGTAGCAGAATGTGGTGAAATTAAACGGAACTTTTATTTTTCATCGATGCAGATCTATATTACTATCGTAATATCGGTATTTCCGTTGTCGTAAAATAATATTTGGATTTTTATATTGTTTGCTATAGTGTTATTTATTTTTTCGTGTAAGTCTGGCCCTGTACAGCTGGAATTTCTTGCCAGAATTAATAATTTGAATTAAGAAAAGCCCGGAATCTTTTACTTTACCACACATTCTTTTTATTATGAAAGGCATATGTATCTTTTATTTTTATTACTCAGATAGACAGATGAGCAGGCGGCCCACCTGATGGTAAGTGGTTACCTCAGCAATGCCAGAGCACAGCCAAGCCGCTGCCTACCGTTGTAGGGTTCAGATTATGAATCGTAGACATATTCCAGCCGTATAAAGCCAGGCTAAGTCAGCAAGTAGCAACCCACAGATGACCTGTAATTTCTGTCTGTTAAGCTGACTCTCATCTATCGCAACTGCCATGTAAGTCTAGAAAATAACGGATATACAATGGCTTGTCCAGAAACGCAAATCATTTGAGAGAGAATTGTTGAGAGATGAGTTATTTAAAGGAATATGAAAACAGCCACAATTTAATATATGCACATCACTAGAATATACTTATTGTCTATGTCTATGTCTCTGTCTATGTGTGCTTTGAATAAAACGGTTTGGTAAATCAATATTTTTTTCCATTAATATTGTTGAGATATGTTCAACAGACAACGTAAAGTAGTGTCTGCTGCGTTTCATACTGTGAGTGGGATATCCGGAGGTCCAAATCCCTCTAGCCTTTCCATACTCTTAATTATCCCTTTCCCTTAAGGTCGGCAACGTGCTCAAATTTCGTCTGATATTGTGGGCGTACAGGGGTGGTGGAGATCACTTACAATCAGGTAACCCACTTGCTCGTTTGCCAGCATATGCCAAAAAAAGCTTCCATTAAGGAGAAGGTTCTCAATTCGCATTGTTTTTATATCGGTTACGCAATATGTCCATCAAATGTGGATCGATGTTATATTCAATATGGTTCACTCCAAGTGGTCCTACATTTTGGAAAAGATCTGATGAAGTAGTACAAAGTAAAATGAGCTGTTTGTTACCCCTCAACGGAAAACACAAAATGCACTGTGATTCGGATTTGGAAGACGACGACAACGAAGACGGTTTTTTTAAACTTGTAATAGGGTGGTCGCTATCAAAGAGGATACAAGGACCCATACACCACCGTTTAAACAAAAAGTCTGTTTAGATATTGCGTCAAAGGAATAAGAAAGCAAAACAGCTGTTGTCCGTCCTCGCCGGAGTTAGTGCAAACTCAAGCTTTTGTTGGAACACTTAGAACAATGGCGCCATTGTAATTAGCTCAAGGTTATTCGCCAGAATGGGAAAAAATTGTCTTAGAGAACTTTCGAGATGTCTTGTGTCACTATTAATTAAAGATTTGAAAAGATTTACTGCCTCGATGGCTCAGTTCTAATGCGTACGCGTTACGACTGAGGCTGACGCTGAGATCTCGGGTTCTATCCCCGGGCCGGGTAAAAGTGGTAATGGGGTTTTCTATTACGAAAAGCTCAGTATCAGCCTGGAGTCTGGAATTTGCGCCCGGTATGGCGATAGGCTCGCTACCTATCACATCATGGGACGGAGATACGCTCGGCGAAATGTGGGTGTATAATGTTACATCTCTGCCTACTCCTTCGAGAATCACAGGCGTGAGTGCGTATGTATGTATGTATTAAAAAGATTGGATAACCCAAAGGCGATTGTAAATCTAAGTTTAAACAAACCATAGGTACATATAAAACAAGCTCACGTATAATTCTGCCGAATCTACGACGCACGCAATGTCTTTATGGTCGACATTATAGAAGTTTTTAAGTCTCATAACGTTCACTGGCTTCAATGTCCTTCAAACCAAAACAGAACAGACCTTACACACTGTTGCTTAGCATCAGAAATAGACAAAGCGTTGGTATCAACCCATACCATACCTACCACCTTGTAGCGCGTGCTAGAATAAAAATGTAAAATAATTGACCGACCTGGGTCTTGACCTAAGGTACCTCACCAATTTCTCAGCCTAAATGCACTGCCACTACACCAATGAGACGATCTCAGAGAAACTTCGACCAAAACAAAAAACAATAACACCACGTTTATTAGCACCGCAGCAAGTCATCAATAGACAACCGCAGTCGTTAAGATTGGAGAAAAAACAATAATTGTCTATGTCAATCGTGGTTTGTTTATGGTGTTCTTTGTGCTGGAACAGCCGGCTTTGTCGCTGTTTACGTGTTACGAAATATCTTAACGGTCACGACTTTGTGATGTTTTATAACTGATTTTTATGCTTATCTTGTTTTATTGTTCATGGCTACTGACATATCGTTAATAAGATGGGGATCCCGCTATGATAGAACAAATTTCGAACATAAATTAAAGATCAATCGCATCTATGGTTTGTTGGAAGCGTACCGAGTCGTTTTTTTTATAGCATACGCAGGCAAACGAGCAAGTGGGTCACCTGATGGTAAGTGATGTCCACCGCCAATGTACGCCCACAATACTAAAAGAATTATGGGTGCGTTGCTGACCTTAAAGGAAAGGGATAATTAAGGGATTGGGAAGAGGAGGGGGTTTGGGCCTACGGATATCTCACTCACCGTACGAAACGCGGCAGCAAGCTGCTACTTTACGCCGGTTTTCTGTGAGACAGTGGTAACGACCCGGACGAGCCGGCCCATTCGTGCTGTAGACATATGTATCTACAGCGTAGCTCTACCACTCTAAAACAAAAACAAAAAGATTCTAGATTCGAATCCTGGGTAAACATCCGCGTCGCTCCTTCGTTCCGCCAATCAGACCTAAATGAATGGACACAGGTGAAGCTGATGCTCACAACTTTTGCCAACACGATCTGATCGTTTCTCCACATTTATTAATACAAAGCGCAGGCTGGATGTGGAATACTGTTCGCATCTATGGGACGGTTCCGCCAAATACTTGCTCGATGCCTTGGATGGTGCAGCGACGGGCTGTCCGCATTGTGAATGATGTAGACGTTGCAAATAATTTAGAGCCGTTAACAGCTGCGTAGGGACTTGTCCTCGCTTTTATTATCATGTGTATCACGGTGAATGCTTTGAAGAATTGTTAAACTTTATTCCATCCTCACCTTTCCTTAACAGTACCACGCGTGATAGCTTGGGGAATCATAGCCTCATTGTCTCCATCTCGGCTTGACCTTAGAGGTTCGCTAAACTTCTATAGGATCATAAAGCTGTAGAATAGTTTGCCACGTGTTCCTTTCTGCCTACATGGAATTATTTAAACGGAGTGTGAAGCAGCACTTAGGCAGGCCGGTATAATTCTGGACTCTATTCTTGAATTGCGCTACACTTGCCATCAGGTGTAGCGTAGTCACTTTGCCGAGCTAGCTTTGTACTCATGTGTGATGGTGTGGTGTGCAATAAATGATTTCTATTCTATTCTATTCTAGGATAAAAATATATTTCAATAAAAAATAATACATACGCACTCATGCCTGTAATGCCCTAAGGGGTAGGCAGAGATGTAAACAGTACACCCACATTTTGCCGAGCGTGTCTCCGTCTCATGATATCATAGGGGGCGAGCATATCGTCATACTGGGCACATTTCCAGACACCGGGCTGCTCAGTGCATTTCGAAATAGAAAAACCAAATATCCCTTTAACCAGACCCGGGGATCGAATCCGAGACCTCAGCACAGATGTACCGCGTACGCATAACAACTTCACCACCGAGACAGTCATAAAAAATAATGCCATAGTTAAGTCCTATAAACGCTTCTCGTATTTAGCTGATTTTGTGAATGCATTTCCAGTAACTAGTTACATTGCAAGCGGTATCATTTTAAACATAATAAATAAGCAATGCAAGCGACATCGGACGCCCTGTTATGAAACAAGTAGTTAGGTACCACAGTATCTACTATCTGCTGTACAAGCAGTTTTATTACTTACTGCTGTTTCATTAGTTTGAGGGCAGAGGCGGATCTAGAAAAGGTTCGGGTTGGGGGGGATGATTCAGCTGCTCTACTACCAAAAACGATCGTCGAAACGTCGGTCCGAAACGAACAAACGACGAACTTCTTATTTAGCCTTACTACCAAATTACTTCGAATCCGACACCGTTTCTGTCGGACCCATAGACAATCGTTCGAATGAACATATTGTTCGGATTAGGGAGGCATATCTTTAAAAACCGTAATTTTTTACCGATAATGACATACTTATGAAAAAAATAATAAATTGGATGTCTAAATAAGTTTTCTGTATTATTTCTATTATTTCATAGCTCTTATTAATTAATAGCTTTAAAATAATAAATGTTTTTGCTTATTTTGTAATCTGCGGTAATTAATCTTATTGCGTTGTGTTTAATCTGTGGAATATTAGCATTTTTTACACTTGACCAGTGTTGCCATATGCACCGTAATTACGGTAGATCTGCCGAATTTTAAAAGGAACAATAATACTTGCTATGACTTTGAACCAAATAATGTTATGATTAAGAAAATTAATGATTATATTTATATAAAAAAAACTTCCATTGAAATAATTGAAAGCAACTCTCAGTAAATCATAGTCAAATAAATAAATTAAATATTGTTTGTAAGTTTCTTTTTATCGCTGTAACAAAAGCTGCAGAGTAAGGAAATGTCACCTTAAATCTACCATATTTCTCTAAGCTAGAACACCGTATTTCAGGTAATTTTGCACTTCTGTGTACCGTAATTTTGTTGTGTTCATCTGGCAGCACTGCGCTTGACAAACATCAACAAACATCGCAAAGATTTTTGTTGACAACATATAGTTATTTAATTTTATTCATTCTATTGGTAAGTTTATCATTAAACTGTTATTTACTCGCTTTATATGAATGATCTTTTGTATTGCAAAGGCAGTTATTGTGTAACAAAATGCAATTTCTGTGATTTGAACTATTACAAAAATAATCATTTGACTATTTTTCAGAACATTTCAGCTCAAGATGACTGCCACAAACGTGCAAATAGAGGCACTCCTAGGGTTTATGAGTGAAAACCCCGATCTAGCTCGCGGGCTAGTACATGGCCCAGAGGGGCGGGCTAGAACAAAACGCTTGTGGGAAACTTTGACGTCCCACTTTAATTGCATGAAGGGTGCAGTCAAAACGATGAGCAGTGGAAGAAGGTAATATTATGCTTACTAGAATAATAATGGGATGCACTTTAGAAATATTTATTTATTCGTAATGGAAAATATAACCCCTTAACAGCTAATGCCAGCAGCATTATACTAAATTCTAGAGTAGTCAGGACTTAACAAAATTACAAAATCAATACATGTAGAAAAACAATTCATCTAATTAACATTATATCTATTACAATACACCATGTTTAAAATACACTATAATTAACATAAGTACAATCTGCCTTCAACACATCAAAATGTGAGTTTAAGCAGGTGCAGACATGCATGCATGAATGCCTATTGTTACCCATCAACATAGCATGTGCTTTGAATGTGTGTGCATAGCTTAACCTATCTGCTTAGGTGTGGGCTGACAGAAAATATTTGGCCAAAAAGGCCAACAGCGCAGCTAGGTCAGCTAGTGCTACTGGGGGTGGGCCACCAACCGCTGACCTATTATTGGTTGATGACCAAATGGTCGTCTTGATAATGGGGGCAGGATTTGGTGAGCCTGATGTACCCACTTGTAGAGTGCCAGCTTTTCTTATGTGATTTTAATAATATATGCCTAAATTAAATAAAAGTTTGTATTGTAGTCACTAGAGATCAACATATTAAAATTTATTGTAACAAACAAACATAATCTGACTCATTTTGAGCTAATAGCCTTACAACCTAGTCATTTTACCCAGAACCAAGCACCAGCACCACTTATTCGGGTAAAATTTATTAAATCTTTATGAATTTTTTGTATTTTTCATCCCAGTAATAATAAGCACCTATATGTTTATGTACCGTGTGTTTAGGTTCATTCAATAAATAATTAACATTTTTCTAATGATTTCACCTAACAGCTTCTAGGAGAGTACGACGACGGGTGCGCCCAGCGGCACAAGCGGACTTGCGCAATCGCCTACTTCGCCTTGAAGCCGAAAAAATGGAAGTACTGGAGGGGATTCTGGGGGAGCTAAAAGAGATCAATAAAAATTTTTAATATCTTTTGGAAAAATTGTAAAAATTTGTTTTATTTTCCTAAATACATATATTATTATTATTACTTATCATCACGCCATGCCCTGACGGGGTAGGTAGAGAGGACAGAGACCTAAATACATATATTTGTAAGATGATCTTTTTCCTTGCTTGGGAACATTGTTGGTCATGGGTGCTCTTGCGAGTTGGAAGTCTTATAATTAATATTCTATTCTGAAACAAGAAAAAATATGTTATAGTCTAATAAATTCAAAGACATAGGCACAAATGATAGCATAAAATTCTTCTTTTTGTGTACTTATACTAGTATTAGACGAAATCTTTGTAGGCTATATACCTATACAGTAATAATGCAGACGAGGCTAGTTAATAATAGTGATGTAAAATATTCACCTATTATTTCTATTGAGTAACTGTATCAAGTAATTTCGAGCTCGAAATTATATAACAAATATAGGTCATTTTAGTATACAATGCATATAATAACAAAACCAGATAAGATTATATAGGCGTTAAGATTACTCCCAGCTAGGTACTTGAGAAAGGTAGAAAGTAATATTTATTCTGTAACTTACCTTAGTGGTGGGATCAATTCCTCGTATTTTTGTTTTTTTGGAGGAAGCAATGGAACTATATCCTCGCAGATTATTTCAAAAAGGGATGGCGAAACCCTATGATTTCTAAAAAAACCATGTCTGGAATATTGCGGTGAACGAAGGTTTCACGCAGTCGGAGACGCTTCCGACTTCGCTCAGCACTTTCCTCTCGCAACAACTCTTGAAACAGGAGGAATCGAGCCATTTTAGAAACTCGCAATATCCAAACGAATATCAAACGAAAGGTTTAGAGCTTTCGTGTAATTGAGGTTAAGATCCGAACGAAAAAACGATGTATTTTATGTCAAATTGTTTTCATAGTAGGGTCGACGAACGTAATAATGTCATTAGTGTCAAAATTCGACATCGGATCCGTCTTCGAATCCGTCATCGGATCCGTAACACTTCGTAGTAACAAAATGTGCGATCCGACAGCCGAAAGTACGGATTTCGTTTTTGGTGGTAGCGCCTCAGGCCTCTGTCTGAATCATCATGCTCTCTAGCACTTGCCTAGAATGCAATATTAGCCGATAAATTTGGCGGGAGGATTGAACTTACCATAACAGGAGTAAAACAGTGAAAAACCATCATTACATATCTTCAGTAAACGGGAATCTTAGCAAATACATTCAACCTAGAAGTGTCGCAATGAACTAGAAAGCTAGAGCTCGCGAGCCGGAAAAATGAAAGTACTAACGTTCAACCTGTTTTTATCTACCGTCTGTTATGGATAATTACGAGCGTAATTATGCGAAATTATAACAAAACAATCTGTACGCACGCGTTGTGAACAATGACGGATTATATTTAATGGGAAGGTGTATACCGTCAGTCGTAGCTGTCAGTTGTGACTGATGATTCGGTGATAGCTTTGCATCTTTAAAAAAAATGTAAAATAAATTTGGATATGAGAAAATATAGAGTAGGTATATAGGGCCTGGCAATACGGGCATGTGGCAGGGGCACAATGCCAAAACATCGCGCTGCCGCAGACGCCAAGGGCGTTGTGACGATAATGGGGCTTCAAGCCCCAAAGGAGATGGGCCACAAAGGCAGAGCATAGGAGTGGTACCGGCAGTAATCCAGGTATACCAGGATCCCCCGGAACCACCCCACTAGCGCCCAAGGAGGCGACTGCGGGGTTTTTAGTCGGTATACTGGCGTAGGAATTGGTTAGGATCCCGATCTAGCTGTCACTCTGTGAACTAGGTCGGAAGGCTGGTGAGTCCGACATAACCATCCCTCCTCCCCCGTGATGGGAGGGTATCCCCCGCGGCAAAAAGGGGGCACAATCTCAGAGGAAGGGAGGTCGCAATCAGCCTAAATTTTAGGCCCGCATTATAACACGATACTCAAGTGAGCTGATTGCTGAGTGTCAGTTTCTGTACACGTGATTGGTCCGTTTTTGTTTGGCGCCAAAAATAGATGTGATTTTGAACGACGCCGATCATAGCCCGGTCTCCCAGGTACACATTTTGTATTCGCCGATGCGTTCATAAGCTTCCGTGTTGGACATTGTGCGCCTTTTTCGTCTGTTGGCATTAAAAGTGATGCGTGTCTTGTGTGATAATAAGCAATTCATGACCACCTCTTAGCATCAAGAAGTTAGAATTGTTTTATGACAGAAGTTATAAAGCGAACTAACCTAGGTGGTAGTTCCATCGAAATAAGAAGACGTAACTCAAGCAAAAAACTTACCCCACCGAAACTGTGTGCAAGCTATAAAAGTCTGTGCATAATAATCTCTAGTTGACACTTGATACGTCTAAATGTTTGCACGGTGCAGAACGTCGTATCTCGATCTAGAAATGTAATATTTAGACATTAACTTTTAAGAAATAAAGTTGATTTTGAACGTTCATTAACATTTGCTGCGTGTATGAGTGTTAGTGTGATTTTACTTCCCAATCCCTTAATTATCCCTTTCCTTTAAGGTATGCAATACTGCCATGATTCCTTTGCAATTGTGGGCGTACATGGGCGGTGGAGATCACTTACCATCAGGTGATCCACTTGCTCGTTTGCCGGCCTGTCCTATAAAAAAGACTATCGCCATATCTATACATATCCTGATTGACTGATTCCACTGGACCTATAAAGCCGTAATTTTGACAGCGTATTCCTTGTTTGCGTGAAACACTTTTATAAACAATGCCTACATTCTAAAATCAATATACTTAACGGATTGGACAGGGAGTTATTATGAGTCAGCCAGAACTTTGCCTTTTACATACACTACGGTTGTTTTATGAAGTTTCTGTTGTTTATAATTGACCGTGTATAGCCAGCTTTAAACTGCAACATCGTTTATGTATCAACGCCCTTATCGCAGTAAAAGCTTGAAAATGGAGAAATGGTAGCTGCGATGCGATTATAGAATAATGCTTTCAGAAAGTCGCCATTGTGAACAAATAGCAGAGCAGTGCCAAAATAATGACTGCCAATGCAATTAGCAACCGCTTCCGGAGCGGGAATTTAATTTAGATGCATCTAATTAGCGGCCCTAGATGATTGTTCCACTTACTTTCCACAAATAATGTTCTTCAGAGTATATTAAACTTTTGCTCGCGGCCCCGCACGCGCGCGTGCCCTTTCGGGTTTAAAAAGTAATACAGAACCTCAATAAAAAATCTAATTTACAAACTCACAAACATCTAAACTTTCACATTTATAATACATAGTAGTAAGATTTTGATTTTCTTATTGCGATTTGGTCAATCATCTAGTGTACGGACCGCAGACGTGTAATAAGGTTTTTTTTTTTTTTTTGCCCTAGATAGACAGACGAGCGTTCGGCCCACCTGATGGTAAATGGTTACCGCCGCCCAAGGACCTCAGCAATGCCAAAGCACAGCCAGGCCGCTGCCTACCGTTAAATTATTAGTTTCACAATTATAATTATAACAATAAGTAATACATTATATATATCCATTTCTTTATCTCTGACCATAAATTAATGATATAAAGCAATAAGGGACAAATGTCTTGTCCAAACAAACAGGTCGGTGTCCTTCCTTTATTTATGCAATTTACTCTTCCTATCGATACTTCCTATAGGAAACATTCTCGCATTATGTGACGCAATTTTACTTTTAAACAGCCCGTCTAGTAGTATACATTAAAGACTTTGATAAAACACTATAATTTCACACGACCTGCAAAATAGTTGAAATATAACCTCATTACATTAGGTCAATGCGGGTCCATTGTGGACTTAATTTATTCGCGGAAGTCTCCTATTATGGGTGCTGGCCAAATTAGCGAACGTAAACTCATACGCGCGTTGAATGTGGATCGCGCCTAAATCGGTTCACTCACCTGTGCTCTATTGTATTACGTTAAGACTAAACGCGTGCGTTAACGTTTACATAATATGCACTTGATATTTTTGTTGTATTGGATGTTTGGAATCTGGATGTAAGTCACTATAGTATTTTTATAATTCAAATCCCTTTGCTCGGCTACCAGATTAAAGAAATGTTGAAAACGATCTGGACCTATTCGCACCTTTCTCTACATAATGTACATAATTTGTGCGATTCCGTCGCACACCAAGTCTCATACTTTCACTGTGACTTGACTGAACTGAGGATTGCATAACAACAGTCATCCTTACGAGTCAATACTTTTATAACAGTCTTGCACTATTACTTATAGAAAGTGGAAAAAAATTGCTACATCATGGTGGCAGATTATGTTGACTGTGAAATGACGATTATGTTGAGTGTAGACAGTTTTGTCTACAGCATGAATGGGCCGGCTCGTCCAGGTCGTTACCACTGTCTCACAAAAAACTGGCGTAAAGTAGCAACTTACTGCTGCGTTTCGTATGGTGAGTGAGATATCCGGAAGCCGAAATCCCCTTCCCTTTCCCAATCCCTTAATCCCTTTCCTATAAGGTCGGCAACGCGCCCATGATTCTTCCAGTATTGTGGGCGTACATGGGCCGTGGAGAACACTTACCATCAGGTGACCCACTGCTCGTTTGCCGGCTTATGTAATAAAAAAACCTATTGTCAAAGTTTTGAAGCCGCCCGAAGGTATTCAACTTGGCCTTAACGACTGATGTCAGTTGATAACAACCGGGACAGAGTTTTTATGTGCCCTCCGAAGCACGGAGACGCTCAGTTGAAATACCACTAAGCGGTCACCCATCCATAGACTGACCGTGGCGAAGGTTGCTTTATCGATTTTTTTATTGACTTGAGTAACGAAACGAGCAGGTCGCTCGCCTTATCGTAAGCGCTCTGCCCATAAACAGAAGCAACACCACACAGAACTTTGAACTACAAAGCACTGCATGGCATTGGACTGCGTTCGTCACCCCGAGACATTAGATGTTAAGTCTCATGATGGCCAGTAATTTCACTGGCTTCAATGTTCTTCAAACCGGAACACAATAGGGTAGTTGACTAGATTTTTTTTATTATTTAAATCAATAAGTTACGTTACTCAAAATCTATTGCAGAAAGAATTTTATAAATCGGACCAAAAATAAATAAGTTAGAAGCCATTCAAATCCTGTAGAAGGGGTAATTGTCAAATGATAGACGACTCAGACTTTGACGTCACTGTGTAAAATGTTCATTATGGTGCAAGCGTGCAAGCGAGATAGTGAGATATCCCTACTACGCGCCCACCTTTCCTCATACTAACATTTAAAGTCATAACTGCGGGCACATTTCTGAACGAATTTTGATTGTGTTTTTATAAAAGGGTTTCTTTTGCGTATCATTTTCTGTTGGTTATAAAATAATGTATAAAATTAAAAATAGGAAACTACCCTATTGTGCTTACACACTGCTGCTTGAAAACCTTTTACCGGTTAGTGAGTGCAACCGGGTGTGAGCGCCTCAATAATAAACTAACACGATATAATTGTTGCAGGTACAAATCAAACAATAAGTACTGAAGGTGTAAGCTCCGTGGAGTTGCAGCGGTGTGGTGCTGTGTCTCCGTGTGCGAATGATGAGCGAGGCCGAGCGGTGCGAGCGCTCCACCCGGCGGCCCCGGCGACATGGCGGCGCTCTCCTGCTACCAGCCCTGCAGGCCGTATCTGACGCAGCCCGCTAGGTAAATAAATAAAATAAATAAATACATTGCCTCGGTGGCGCAGTTGTAATGCGTACGCGTTACGATTGAGGCTGACGCTGAGGTCTCGGGTTCGATCCCCGGGTCGGGTAAAGTGGTATTAGGTTTTTCTATTATGAAACGCTCAGTATTAGCCCGGTATGGCGATAGGCCCGTCCTCTATCACATTGTGGGACGGAGATACGCTCGGCGAAATGTGAATGTATTAGTTACACCTCTGCCTACCCCCTTCGGAGATTACAGGCGTGAGTACGTATGTAAATCAATACACCCAACAGTCACACACATAGTCCTGACCCCACAGTAAGATACGACACTTGTGTCGTGGGTATCAAGAACTACGAGAGACTTTCGGTCTCACAACACCAAGACTCGAAACAAATATTTGTGGATCACACAAACATTTGTCTCTGTGTGGGGATCGAACCCCCGGCCTCCTGTTTCACAGCCGACTACTCGCCAGCTGCGCCACGGAGGCTGTCTAAATGTAAAAATTAATATTATAGTAATGTCATCTGTGTCCGAAGGCATATGAAAGGGAAATCCCTTTCATCATCAAGCACGATAGCTCAGTGAGGAGTGGTCGGACGTACTGCTGAGGCGAAAGTCGCACGTTCGAAACCAGCCCCATGAGCATACACGTCTGGATTTTCTGTGATGTGTATATTCATTGTAAATTAACGCTTGCTATAACGATGATACAGATTGTTCCCAAAAATTAACCAATAATAATCTTAACTAATTAAATGAACTAATATTAGAAATGCGAAAGTGTGTTTGTTTGTTACACTTTGACGACTAAATCGCTGAACAAATTTCAATAAATTTTCTTACAGAGATAGATGGGATTTTCGAGACGCTTATGGATTACTTTTTATCCCGGTTATAAGCTTTAAAAAGGCTGTTCACGCGGGCGGAGCCACGAGCAAAACCTAGTAATATATTTGAATGCTACGCTTACAAAAGTTTGATTGTTCTATTTTTGGCATCGATCTGTAGATGAGGATTGCGATTGAAATTGGCCAGAAGGCAAGCAGCTACACATTGTAACTGGCATTGCATAAACCATATTCAGATAAATATTATAAATGTGCATGAAACAAAGATACCTTACAATAGTCTGGTTTCCAGATACGTGTAATCCTTCCCTATATTAAATTTTATCCGCCCCTGACCTTAATCCTGGATAATCCTCTATGGATATTATATTATCTATGAGTTAGCGGGTATTGTCGAAAAAGTCTTTGTATGTAGTAATATTTTTAATTATTACATAAACTATAGTTGATTCTTCAACTTATTCATCGTATACCTTATTTCGGCATATTAACCAAAACCATCAATCGCCACCGTAGGGTTATCATAGTTCTGAAACGAATAAAAACCCAGATTACTGCCGAGACCTGCCCCTGAGCGGCAGTGGTTCACGAAAGGACATCTTCTGTGGCAGAATGAAGACAACCAGCCACGCTGCCTTCCATCACGGGGTCGCACGATGGAAATTAAATGTAGAGGATACAACCAGTTACTCGTGCACAATGGCTCCATTAGCCGTGTCTTACGACAAGCCGGTTACATAGTGTTGGAATATTCCATCACCCCTAATGCATCGTAAACCCACCCGACAACACTGCCTGACTAAACTTAACTAAAAACTAAACTAAGTTTGGGGAGCATTTCTATTTATCAAACCAATATACAATACTGTACCGATACAAAACCTTACACAGATATTCCAGGTGCCTAGAGGAGGACGAGGACAGCCACACAACCCTGCAACTTCGAAGGCAGCAGTTCATAGAACGATGCCACGAGGCGCGCGGCATGCGTCACCGGGACGCGATCCCTGAGGTCATCCCAGTCTCAGTGAAGAGGACCAGGGAGGAGCTGGCGAAACATGCGTCACAAACCGTGCCGCTGACGCGCCGGCTCAACGTCGAGTCTGGCTGGTCGAAGGTTGAAGAGGTGCGGAAGAAGTTTGAGGGAGCTGCTGCCTCGGCGTCATACTCGAGGTCGTTTGAGTCTCCTCCCAGGTTAGTTCGATATCTGAGTTACTTTAACGGAAAATTTAGCTCTTGTAGGATTATTAACAGGATTAATTGTAGCATAAAGCTCAACAAGTTTTGGTAAAGGCTAAGGTTAAATGTAAAACCGTAAGAATTTGATGATTGGAATATTAGAACCAAAGTAATTAGATCCCTGACGCAGTGGCCACTCAACAATGACAGCTTATTGGTAGGTTCAATGCGTTCCAGAAACATCTGATCATCACTGGCGTTGTGGTCGTGTTACTATACTCTGACTTGTCCCAACTCTCGAATCACAGTGATTAGTATTACGAGCTTTTTCTCGTGTTTATGATGGCCCCTATCCAGGCTCGTGCAAGTATCCTAGAACCAAGCCTGTACTTTTTCCATTCCTTCGTCTCTCATCAAGATTTCGCATCACAGGCGCAGGCTAGCTGACTCGTTGTTCGCGAGCTTCAAGCTACCCCGTAGGAAGGACGGTATGGCAGCGTCGCGGTCGCTGGTCCCACAGCCGCAGCAGAAGCGCAAGTCGGCGGTGGAACTCCTGGCGGAGACCAAGGCGTTCTATGTCAAGTCTGAAACCGTGCTGGATAGGAAGCAGGAGCTGCCGTTGAGGGTAAGATTTTTTGTTTATATTTCTGCCGTGAGGTGGGTCTAATTACAGTGGCGATACCGTAGGGTTTCAATTGGGACAACTTACAATAGTGTTGTAGCTCCAGTAGTACGTCACTATTGCGTAAGTTGGCCACCAACATGTTAGGCTCAAAGCCAACCGCACCTGCACTTGGTACACTCTGATGATTAACAGACGAAGTAATTGTAGGGGTCAGATGGCAGATCGTCTTACATAATACCAAATCCACCGTCAAATCAAGATGGATGAAGGAAGGACCCTGGTGTTAGGCCAGGATAACGCCAGGCCAAAAAAAGTGCGGTAATTCTTAACGTATAATCAATATTTACGAAACTTCATAAGCGTGGATACCTCCCAAATGCTATTATACGGTGCTGCTACTGTGCATATTTTTTAACCATGTTGCAACCAAATATAATATGAATATAAATTAAGATGCTTAAGAAGTTATTCAAATGCAAAGTTACCACATGGAAGCTGATAACAACTCATCGACATAATAAGCTTGACATTACTTCATAGATATTCCAGTAAGATAAAGATTACCAAGTCTCCAGTAGCGGATCCAGGGGTGGGGCTGAAGGGTTCAAGCCCCCCCAAAGCATTTGATTCCACTGAAAAACTTCAAATTAAACTTGATATTGTTCTACTTTCTACCCTCAACTGGGTCAAGCTCACCCCCAAACCAAAATCCCGGATCCGCCGCTGCAAGTCTCCTGTAATGCAAGAGACGTGGGTCACTGTTTTCTTCAGGTTTTATATTTAAGATGGCTCCAGCTTTTGACTATATTTGAAGGAATTTATGGAATATTTGCTATATTTTCGATATATTGTTATTTTACAGATGAGCAGTGGACTGGGCCAGGCGATCGCTGCCGGCGGCTGCCATCTCATCAGCTCTGGGGCCCTCAACAATGACACATGTTGTAATCCTTGTAAGTTTTCTTAAATTCCTCCTTGCCTTAACATGGCGTGACTTAAAGTGGTAGAGCCACGCTGTAGACAGTTTTGTCTACAGCATGAATGGACCGGCTCGTTTGGGTCTTTACGATGTCTCACAGAAAGCCAACGTTAAGTAGCAGCTTGCTGCTGCGTTTCGTACGGTGAGTGAGATATCTGGAGGCCCAAACCCCCTCCCCTTCCCAATTCCTTAATTATCCCTTTCCTTTAAGGTCGGCAACGCACCCATGATTCTTTTGGTATTTTGGGCGTACATGGGCGATGGAGATCACTTACCATTCATCCATCGATTTTTTTATTATACCCTACCATGGAGTATGACTTCTGGATTACCCAAGTTGGAAGCTGATCCCGATTATTACAATAGTAATCGTTATGCTTATTTGCAATATTCCTTGATTATTTTAATGTCTGCTATAAAATGTGAATTCTGCAGACGCAACGACCAGAAGTGTGAGCAGTACTCGTCGAGCAGTGAGCGCTGGTGAGGGTCTACAGAACACGCTGCGGAGACTTCTCGACCATTCTGATAGCAGGGAGAACGTGTACTCGCCCGCTTTCGGCACACGTGAGTAACTTACCTTTCATTGAGCGCTGTTGACGTTGCTTCTAGGCAACGTTACAGCATTAAGCTCATTGTCAGCCAATTTCCACACATTAAATTAAGAAATATTATTGTCGATTCTTGTATTTGTGCCCTTTGTTGTGTGTGGAAATAAATGAATTTCCTTTCTTTCTTTCATTTTAACTGCTTTGTATGCCTGTGTGTCTATGGCATCGTAGTGTAGAAACGAATGGACCGATTTAGATGTTTTTCTAGTTGAAAGCTAATTTAAGTGTCCTTAATTAGATTACCTTAACCTCATGCTACAACTAAGCCGTCTCCAGCTTCCAACTGCTCAAAAATTAACAGCAGAAATATCGTGATTGGTTTCATAGAATAGTTTAGAATAGTTTCGATAAGTAGTTTGCTTACAGATGATGATCAGGGTTTGATGATGGAGTAGGAAGGTGGCTTTATTCTATGTTTATTTTTAAGCTGTCGAAGAAGAAATAGTACTAATATATTACTATATTCCAATGTACCCAATTTTGTTTTCTCAGACACTCACAATTCACCAATAAAAAGGGAATACCCTAACAGAATATTCTCAATTTTTTAACTATAGTTTTAAGTCTAGCTCCACTCAAGCCCAAATTCTGGATCCGCCACTGATTGTTTAAAGAAGAAAGAAAGAAATGAAGAATTTATTGGCAGGCGTTAGGTGGTACATGAACAATTGTTGCAGACAAAATATTTTTATACGTTAGGTGGGGGATACCTAGATACCCACCCACTGTAGACAGTATATGTCTCACCACGACCCCGCCAAAAGGATCCAAATCAGCATATGCCTAACACTAAGTACTTGACGCTGGATTTCATTTGGATCCTAGATGATGTTTCACCCGTTTAATACAATAATGTTACAGCGCACAAAATATACGCCGAGACGCGACGAATAAAAGACCCGTACCGTGACGAGCGGGAAATGACGCGCTCACAACACAACTCCGGGAACTTTTCCGGGACATTCTCGGGCACGTCATCATCGGGCACGTCCGGGTCTAAGGCCCACAAGTCTGACCCGGACAGGGATAAAATGAACCGGCCTCTCAGTTTCGGCGACGCGAGGGTTTTCTTTCCGGAGTCGTTTGTGATACCAAGACAGAGGCCGGCTGAAGTTGTTATCAAGAATGCTTATTCTATACGTGAGTACTATTAACATAGAAGTATTAGTTTTTAATATATATATTAGCATTGCTGAGGTCCATGGGCGGCGGTAACCACTTACCATCAGGTGGGCCGTCTGCTCGCCTATCTAGGCAATAAAAAATAAAAAATAAAGTGATATAAAGCTAAATAAACCACTTTTTTCTTAAATAAAAATAGCTAATGCGTACGCGGTAATATGACTGCCTCGTTGGCGCAGTTGTAATGCGTACGCGTTACGACTGAAGCTGACGTTAAGGTCTCGAGTTTGATCCCCGGGTCGGGTAAAACTGCTATTAGGGTTTTCTATTACGAAATGCTTAGAATCAGTCCGGAGCCTGGATTCGTGCCCGGTATGGCGATAGGCTCACTCCCTATCCCATCATGGGACGTAGATACGCTCGGCGAAATGTAGGTGTATTTGTTTCTGGTTTGGGTGTTTTGTCCCCAGAGGGTTGACGTCAGGCACGGGGCTGGTCGTAAAAACTACAAGCCAAATTTTTCTCTATTACATGTGTAAGCATGTTGCGTCGACCCCACTGCGAGTGGGATAAAGGCAGGTGGAAGAAATGCAAGAGTTACGAATAATTAAAACTCGTACAAGTTGTTCAGTATGATGTAAAGAAGTTACCAGTAGTGGCGGATCCAGGTTTTGAAAATTATATTGTAGATATTATATAGTAGTACTAAGAAAGTAGGATAATATCAAGATTAATTTGATATTTGTAAGTAGACCCAAATATTTTTAGGGGGGGGCTTAGATCCCTTAGCCCGTCCCCCTGGATCCGATACTGGTTACCAGTAGAAGGTCATGACTTCTTTAGATGTATTGTTGTGTTACAGCGAGTTCTCAGTCAAGCCCCGAGCACATAGAGTTGCCGGAGCCGGTGGTGAGTGGGTCAGGTGGGTCGGGTGGGTCAGGCTCGCCGGCGGAACACATCGCCACCATCAGCCCGCCAGCACAATATGCACACTCTGCACCACGATACACCAGGTAACTACTCACTGTTCAATAGTCTACTAACTATAATAATACTAGCCCTGTATTATACACGTCCCACTGCTGGGCACGGGCCTCCTCTAATGAATGGGAGGGGTCAGGCCTTAGTTCACCACGCTGGCCTAATGCGGGTTGGCAGACTTTACATACCTACGACATTCTTATGGATAACTTCTCGGGTATGCAGGTTTCCTCATGATGTTTCCTTCACCGATAAAGCAAGCGATAATCAACAATTAATACACACATAGAAAAGACAGAGGAGGTTCTCTTGGGTTTGGTTTCGAACCTTCGACTTTCATCTCGACAGTCCATACCACTCCTCGCTGAGCTTTCGCTGCCTACTAACTATATTAGGTACTACCGTCCCCAGACGGTCTTTCATATACTACAGATGCCAGTGCCCATGATTCTTTTGGCGGCGTACATGGGCGGTGAATATCACTTAATACCATCAGGTGACATTGTTGCTCGTTTGCCGAACTGTGCCGTAAAAAAAGTATTTTCACTGTCTTCAATGGCCTTCAAACCGAAACGTGTCAACACACTGGTATTTGGAGGGAAAAATAGATAAATCGGTGGTTTCAATCCAGACAACATCTCGCTTACGAGCGACCTATTATGACAGACTTAAAAATATAAAAAGAAATAAAGAACTAGACGGAACGAATAATAAATTAGCGCCAAGGGATGGAAATGAAAGTCAAATTCAGTCTAACTGTTTTATTACGGGTAGGTTTCATATATATAGTAAACTAAACCGTTACGCCTAAGTAGGATCATACACAGCTGTTGGTTAACACCGACATGACGTTCGCCCGTGAGGGCGGTGCTAAGTTGCCAATCGCACGACGTTCACGCTGCTGGCCACTTGCGTGGCCACTTGCGACGCGACACGCGGCGGCCGCCGAGGCCGTGCTTCACTCTACAGTCTATCTGGGGAACTGACTATCAGGGGAACTGACAGCTCAAGCAAAATTCGACCTTATTGACATTCAACAAAGGTCGAATTTTGCTTGAGCTGTCAGTTCCCCTGGCAACGGCCCCCGGCCGGCAAGGTTTCGTCCGATACCGTTGAAGGCGCAACACGTATGACCTAATGCGCATTGCACACGATGATCAGTGGCGCGGAGCCGCTCCGCTGACGACAGGTGGCGACACACAGTGTGCACAGTGTTTGTGGTATTGGTCACTACAATAATAAATATTTTGTTTTGTTATAGATCGAATTCTCACTCGCAGCCGAGCATGCGCGAAGACGATAGTTGTACCAACATCAATAGTCACAAATCACTACCGGATCTACACACGCAAGCCCGATGTTACACCGAACAGTATGTTTACTTATAAATACTACGTGTTACGGAAATGTGTGGTCAAATATAACCAACGTATTGTGTATAAGTACGTATTTCACACCCCATAGTCCCAAATCCGATTGCATTGCAATGATATAAATAAAAAAACTTTTTTTGTGGAATGAATATATGTCGATATTAAATTTGAAACTTTGGACAAAACTAAATTATAAACATCTTAGCTTTTGTCTGACTACAGCATTGTGATTCTCGCTCGAGCATTTAATTTATAGTGATGTGATCGATCTTATCGACCGTTATAAACCCGTGATTAAAATTATCCTGAAATGGATGTCTAGATTTTTATAAGATCCGGTACATAAACATTCACTGTCAGGTGTATGTAACGACACTTAAATATGACCACACCTTTCTGTAATATGTTGTATACATTACAGCATTAGTTAATTACTGCTAGATTCATTCACGTCAATTATCTTTAATTGCCATCATTAGTCAGAATTCGATTAGGTATATCCACAATTAGAACCCGTTAATGCATAATGTAGATACAGAGTACAGGAAATGCTTTATGCTCCGAAATAATCATTGACGTCTCTGAGAAGTAATTCGTAGGCAATTTAATACATTTCCTGGTCACATTAATTTTCGAAAAGTTCGAGTTTAACGGACCGAAACAGTTTGGTTGTTTCGAAGAAGTATTTAAATCTATTTAAATGTACCATTTTTGTTTGTTTAATATATTTTTGTAATAATATAATACTAGCCGTGTAATATACATGTACCCAAAGACTTGTGTGAATACTAGACGGGCTGTTTAGAAGTAAAATTGCGTCACATAACGCGGGAGTTTGACAGCCCACAAACAGAGAGCGCGATAGGGGTTCTAGTTAAGAGTAAGCGAAATGGTAATATTGAGTTACGGTCAATTGACCATAACTTAGTGGTACAAATTCTATGTACCGCGCAGCTTGTCTAGTAGTATACATTAAAGTATTTGCATGTACCGGCACGGGCCTCATCTACTGATTAAGTGTGTTTAGGCTCTAGTCCACCACGCTGGCCAAATGTAGGTTGTCCGACGTCACATGAATTTTTTTCATTGTATGTCGATATATTTATGATATCCATAATTTTACACAAACCTTATTACCACTCAATCAACCTTATTGACACTCGACCTGCCCTTCAAATTTGAGACTTAATATATTATTAATAAGAGCTATTATGTCATAAAAATAGATAGATAGATAGTAACTCTTTATTGTAGACACACAGCAACAAAAACAACAAAAACAGAAAACAGCTTAATAATAAATGTGCCACAAGTGGCGGCCTTATCACTAAAAGTGATCTCTTCCAGGCAACCATTGGATGGAGAGGAATAATGTAAAAGCGATAGACGGTGTACAATAAAGGGGCAATATTAATAAAATACTAATACAATATTACTTAAACATAAATAGATACTGTAGAAGAAATGGGAGGAATAAAACACTATGTATATAATACTTACATAAAAAAATATCATACACTAATACATAGTAATAATATAACGGATAAGGAAATTAAAGATGGTGGCAAAATAAGCTGCAACGACGAGAGATACCAGTTTTTCACTCTAGTCTTAAAAACATCAAATGACGGCGCCTCCTTAATGTCCAGTGGTAGGGCATTCCACAGCCGGACGGCTTGTGCAGCAAACGAACCACTGAAAAACGATTTTCTGTACTTCGGAATCTTGAGAGTGAGAAATACACTGACGTAAAGTTACTTCTACCATAGAATTACCGGTAAACCACCCGGGATGACTGGTTAATGGTATAATCGTAATATAACACGTTATGATGTATATTCCAGTGTGCCTGAAGGTCGTACAGATACGATAGGCAGATCTCCACGCCGTCGCCGATACTCCAGCCATCAGCGGACAGCCTCATGTTCCTCCAAGGGAACCAGGTACGACCTTCATAATACTTCATTGTTTGAAACGTACACTTTTTGCGCTGTTGGATATCGAATACACAGGAGGATTACTGGATAAATAATTTATAATATTTATTTTTCTCAATTGGGTCAGGTGATCCATTACAAATAGGTATTTGTAAATCATCATGGTAAAAGTTTCCTAATGGCTTCCTTTGTTGGGTGCCCCTGTTTGCTCCCCCCCCCCCTCCATAAATCCGGGCCCGAATAAACCCGCCATAGTGGCTCGTTCAGGCGAGACGCGTTCCGGGGTCAGCCAGTGTAAACCCATAACTTCAGAGATAATTCTGCCGACCGTCGAGGAACGCAATATCGATATTATATTTGTACTGCACTGTACTTTACATCAAGTCTAGTGTAGTCACTTTAGCGTGCCAGGATAAAACTAAAAAAAATAGTTGGTCGATTCGTTTCCAGAACCTATCCGAAACCTTTTCCTGAATTGCTTGTAGAGCACTAATTAATATTGGAAATAATTTTATTAGTGAACTTATTTTTCTTTTGCTAATATTACTTAATTTTGTACTTTGACTTATCATAAGCGCTTTTTAATATGCCTACGTGATCAATAAAGAATTTTATTTTTATTTTTATAAAGATAATTTATTTAAAATGGTCGATAATTGATCACATGTTGTTTTAGGTCCAATCATTCTTCATTGATATCATCGTGTGAAGCTTTCTCTGAACATCCGTCACCTGGCGAGGAGAACTATCAGTCATATAACAGGTATTGTGAATCATTTGACAGCTTCCGTGGCACAGTGGGCGAGTAGTCGACTGTGAAATTTGGGGCCGTGGGTTCGATTCCCACACCGAGACAAATGTTTGTGTGATCCAAAATTAATGGTTGGCAAGCCCCTCGTACTTCCTGATACTCACGATGCAGGTTAACCTAGTGTGTGACTATGTGTGTGACTGTTGTGTGTATTTATTTATTTAAATTATGAGACCTAACAGCTTATGTCTCGGGGTGACGAGCGCAGTTCAATGCCAAGCAGTGTTCAGTGTGGTGTTGATTATGTACAGGCGAGGCGCTTACCATCAGGCGGGCGACCTGCTCGTTTCGTCATTCAGGTCAATAAAAAAATCTAACTGCCAAGCGTTATAGTACATGTGAACGCATAAAAGTGGATTTGTATACGTGATTGGTCCATTTTTAACTCTAAATAAAAACGGACCAATCACGTATAGAGAGATCTAGTCATGTAAATGTTATTTTTGAATACGTGCGAAAAAAAACACGTACCAATACGTTTTGGGTGCAGTCGGTGCGGTTCATCGTTCGCTCGTGACTCGGGCGGTTCGTCCGGCCACTACACACAGCGCAGCGCACCGCCGCATGCGCATCAACATCGCACCGACTCAGGATCATCCACGCAGCATGAACATGCCAGGTATACACTACAATATAGTTACCAGTTCATTTGCCGTTAGGGGATGCCGTCTAACTGTGCCAACTATCAACATTTTCTCATCCTTAAATTTTAACGACACAAAGTAGTTTATGAACGCTATATAAACAGATAATATTTGATTGTTTGTATGTATGTATGTAGAGGGTAATTTTTTGAAAAACTGAACCGAATTCAAAAAAACTTTTTATCTTTTTACGCTCTGTAGCTACAAATGATAGATCCGATGTTAGCATTAAACAAATGGCTGCCATTTTGATTTTCTTTCTTTTAAGGTTTATTGTCTTCCAAATAGATATCTGGGGTGCCCTGTAGTTACAAATTTATGGATTCTATGTAAAATTGTGTGCAATTTTAGTTTTATTTCGATGTCGTAGTCGCAAATACATAAGTAAAGATTGGATGTCATAATTGTGGGCGCCATTTGGTTTTTCCATAAATATTTTTGCTTCATAGGATGTTCTGTACATATTTCCACAAAGCACTGATCATAAACCCAGACATCCTGCTATACAGTTCTATTCGAACTTAAACGCTGAAATTCTGAGAGGATGCATTATACATAAAAATAATGTTTACCATCTAATCAAGGTTGCTACGCATGAAGAGCCACAGACAAATGTTAGTATATTATATTTAGTCATATTTATCTACAGCGCGGCGTGAAGGTTATATAAAAAAGTAGTATAATTGAGTACACGTGACAGATGTTAAACAAATTCTTGACTATTTATATGGTGCATTTTTAAACAACTTGTCCTTTAGTTGCGCCTAAAAAAGCATTACTCTAAAATATGAAGAAAAATATTATTTAGGCATTCTATACGTACTGGCCACAATATTTAATAAGTTTAAAAAACGAACTCGGTAACGTATATTTTTTTAAAACGATCTCTGCAACGCATATTTAAAAAAAAAATATCCTTGCAACGCATATTTAAAATCAAAGAACCCCGCACACTCTTGCTCTTTCTGATCAAGTGCCTATTTTCCTACCTTTTTGCGTTCAAAAATACGTATTTTCGTTCTCTTAGTCGTTACAATTCGTACTACACGGAGTACGGTGGAGAGATGGAGTGCTACGTGTCCGCTCCACCGCAGTTCCAGGACGGCGCGGAGACTACAGAGCCGGTGCACGTGCACTCACACCTGCCGCCCACACATCACCCGCATCATCCGCACCACTACCCGCCGCAGCCGAGGGTCGGGATACACTTCCAGGTAGGTTATGTACGCAGAGACTACAGAGCCGCCGGTGCACGTGCACTCACACCATCCGCATCAATCGTCTAAAATGATACCATGGTTGCAGGCGAGCGCACCTCCACCTCAGTTCCAAGACGAGCCGCCGATGTACGACTACGGTGACTACGACTGTTCGTACAAGGCGCCCATCAAGTGTCTCAACGTCGGACGCAAAGAGTACACCAGTACTAGAGAATACACCAGGTAATACCACCATACAAAATACATCCAAACACTCATACGTAGTCCGCTAAAAGACAGTTATAGTAAATTCTAAAGTACGGTCGCTGAATAGAAAGAAATTCTTACATTGTATTGTATTCTTTACCTTTGTGCCTACTTGCCAGTCATAAACATCTTCAAATCATGGGCAAACCATTGCTATTAAAGAGTTTTATTAAATGTCACATCCTGAATTTAAATACTCGTAAGAGCATTATATAAATATTGTATAATATTTACAGTGTGTGAAAGTTACATCTAGTTTGAAAATGCCATAAATAAAAGCTAACGATGCTTTTGTTTTCGACATTATATTGATACCGCAAATACTTTATCGGCACTTCGAAATTATGTCGAATGCTTTTGTGAATTCATAACTATTACCATACAGAACATAAATATTTCTACATCGTGGCACCGACGTTTAGTGCTGGTCAGGTGCGGACCGCATGTACCGAAGGTTTATTGAGCAAGGAAGTATAACCATAATGGACAAATTCTTCTTTGATTCGCAACACTATTTAACTGAGTTGTCGAGAATGGAGTAATCAGAAGTAATTAATTTATAAACCGGTTTATACTTGGCATTAACGAAACGACAACACCAACTAACACGCACAAAGTACGCCCTATATTAAATGACAAAACGTTTACAATCTGCGTTCACGAAGGTGTGCGAGCGGGATGGAAATATTTTAGGCGAGCGACAGAGACAAATGGTGACGGGTCATTATTCGAATTCCTTTCTGTTGCGCAACCGTACATTATGAAAAAATTTAAAAGTAGTCAATCAATCGCACCATAACGGCTGAACAGATTTTGATAAAGTTTTGCACGGGATGTCCATGAACTTATTTAAACATATAATACTCTTTACCACAGCAACGGGCCTGATTCTCGCGTTTAGAAATATATTTCTTTATTCGATAAAAATATTGCGTTTACTTATTTATTCAACATGGCACCTAGCTGCCTAGGGTTTTGTTTAAACTAATCACGCAGAGCTGCGTGCAAAAGCTAGTCTTTCGTATTTTGTCAATTATAATATGACTCGTTTCTCTACAACTAGATACCACGAGCCAAATACGGAGTTGATTAACAAACAGCCTCAGTACCAGGAGATACGTATGCGGCCGCGTATCGATGACAAACAGGAGTACGTAAACGCTTCCCAGGTAAGGAACACGATCATTATCATGTCCATTGTCATTATTATCACTACGCAATAAGCTAGTAGGCAACACATGTCGGTACGTCGAAATTAATTGGTCCCAGTTCTGCGAAAATGTATCAAGTTACATCGCATGGATTTCGCGGAATTGACGATTAAACTTGACTTGTTTGACTTGTTCTAGCATAATGTTCTACGTTATGACAGCAAAACGTGCATTTAATAAATACAATATAATAAAATAATACATGAAATTAATTTCGAAACCGCTCTCCTTAGGGTTGGACTAATTTACGAAAGTTTTTAAGGATAGACAATAAAATTGTTGTAACAGATATGTCAACCGGAAGAGGTGACGTCACCGCTCGGCACGTTCAAACGACAGCGATGCTTGCGCTACAAGCAGCGACGGCCGCGGCCTATACTGCGATCCAAATCTGACATCTCAGATAGGTAAGCATCAACTTTACTTTTACGACTTTTTAAACTTATTTTACAGACAAAATTATGTTGGTAAAGTTACTGGATGTGTACTGAATGACTCCGGATCGCGACTCGCCTGATCGAAGGCATTATTTTCAGTTTGTTACCATGTGAAAGGTGTTTATATACATGAATATTAATGTATGTTGTAAGATACAGACGTACCGAAGGGCGGAGTCCTGCGTCAGCTCCGTGTGAAGGAGAGGAGTCTCCGTCCAGTCCCGGCGAGGAGTCTGCACGCCTGCACCAGTTCTTCGAGCGCCTGGGTCTGGAGCCGCGGCAGTACGACGCTCTGATCCGCGACGCGCCGCCCGACAGCCCCGTGTTCTTCTCATCAGCCTCCACCGTGGACTCCAACCAGCTGGCTGCTGCTGCTGATTATACGGTGAGTAACCATCAGGATCTAAGGCTTACAGGAGTCTCCGGCTCGATGGAGTCTGTCCGTTTGCATCAGTTCTTTGAGCAGGTACAACTGGTACAATTTATATACAAATCTTTCCTTATGAAATCTTCCATTTATTGCCGAATATCTAAATAAAATTCTTTCAGTATCATGAGACAATTATGCATAGCATAACCTTTAAAACATTTAACATCAATTCTTTTTATTCTGTCACGGCAAAGTAAGTACATTAGACCTGATGTTCAGTACAGTGCAGTCCAAATATAATGTCGACTGTCAAGAAACAGCTTGCGTTCCTCGACGATCAGGTGAATTTTACTGGGCTGGCTTCAGGTTGAGCGATCACAATATGTGTTTGAGGTTTTCACTTTAAAAAAAACACGCATGAATTGCTCGAGATGGAAATGTTCCCAGTATGGCGATAGCCTCGCCTCCTATCACATCATGGGACGAAGATAAGCTCGTCGAAATATGTGTGCATTAGTTGCCATCTGCCAACCGCTGCACGGATACAGGCTGAGCTTATGAGCTTATTAATATTTTTAATTCCAGGTGCAAGGCCCTGGTGTTCAGAAGCAAATATACCGCAACACAGAGCCCCCTAGCGTGGTGGAACGTAACGCTCGTATCATAAAATGGCTGTGCCAGTGTCGTAAGACTCAAATGCAGCCACCGCAGTGAACTATCACCTTTATATTATGACCTCGGTATTCGCAAGTGTATCATATAAGCAAAGAATTCAAGTATACCGCTAGACGGGCTGTTGCCTGTTTATATGTATTCTTTTCCTATTTTTAGACTATGGCCCCATCGATTTTCGATGATTTCGCCAATGTCGATTATTAAAATAGCAATAACTAAAATAAAACGTAGACATCTATAAACAAAAAGAAATAACGTATGAGTTTGACAGGGAGCGGAAGATAGATAAGAGTTGGCGAGATGGTAATATTGAGTTGCGGTCAATTGACCGTGACTTAGTAGTGCGATTTCTATGTAACGCGCAGCCGATCTAGTGGTATACATTGAAGCCATTGGGCATGAGTAATACATCGTTTAACGCGGTTTCGTAGTACGCGGGTACTTGTGGAACTCGATGCTCAGTAACTGTGATGAATATAGTAAAAAGTTTTCTTAGTGTCGCGTCGTTTCAAATGATGTCAAAAGTAAATAATTATTTTTTGGTGAATCTTTCTCTACACTAGTGAAAATATAATACATCGGATTTGACAGGTATTTAAATAATATATGTACGGATGGGAATCATAAAACAGTTGCTACAAAAATCGATTCTTGTAACATAGATTATTTATGCTAAGAATTTGTTATCATTTAGTTAATTAATATTATCAGTGGAGCTGACTATAAGCTTTGTAAATTATGGTAATTATCGTTAATTATTCTGGTAGAGTTTTAGTAATTTGGCTCGTCTAACAGCGCATTTCAATAATGGCAACATTGAAAATAATTGGAAACTGAGAAAATAGTCGTTAATCTAATGCAGGGTTTATTGTGCCAGGCCCTGTTTTAATATGATAAAAAATAGAACGTCGTGTTGATATTAGTGCACGATAAATTCGTGGTTTTGAGTATATTTTTACAATATAAATTCAAACTTGGTGCCTATGTATGATACTTATTGCTATAATTTATGTGAAAATTAATAATTATTTGGCATTATGTGGTTGATGTTTTGTTTTGTTGTATAAACGTTGGCATTCGTACAAAGTTAACGTGTCAGGCAAAATAGGAAATGTCAAATCTGACCTATTGTGTTTTCGCAACTATTTATATTTTTTCTAAATATTTATTTTTCAATTCCAGTATTTACTGCAGTTCCTGTGCACTGTCGATTTTAGCTTAACTGTAGTGTTGGTTATTGAACGCTAGCATTAACTGTAAATCGATAACAGCCGCGTTAAAGGGGGCATTACCGTTTATTTAAAGACAAATACTTTATTGATAATATTTCATATTTTGCTAGATAGGAACGTAGAAAGTTGACATTCGACGCGTTTGTAGCAGTTGACAGACAATATGATTGATATAAATAATAATTTAATTGGGAAAATATTGAAAATGGCGTTAGAGGTGGGACAAAATTAAAATAATGTAATCAATGGTGACATCGATCCGTGGATCACGGTAAGGTGGCGCTAGATGGGTGCGCCCTTGAAAAAGATTGGGAAAGGCTGTCTTAAATCATTAAAAACTTACCGGAATACCATATAAATTAAATAAGGCATTAATTGCATCAGTACAAGAGTCGATATTTATTCAAATCGAATGAATCTTCTGAACGTATTACTATTAAGTATTCTATGCTCATACTTTCATTTTTCTAACCCATCTCTAACAAAGCTTTGAAAGAATTGATGTTGAACGTCCACAATTCCAAGGGCTAGTACACATTACTGCCTGGTCTACACTACTTAAAACCCAGTCTTGTTTATGCCGCCAGTGGATATAAATGTTAAGATATGTTTGCGTGCTTGTAATGTAGGTATTATAATACTGGATAAATAGATTCCTTCGCTTTTATAATTAGTGATGATATAAAGTATTGTTAATTAGTTTTCCTTTCCTAAAAAAAATACCGATACTCTTCTATTCTTATTTAAATCGCATGCTATGTGTTATTTATCACATGTTATTCTTTGCTACTGGTTATTAATTTATAACGTTAAAATACCAATTTCATTTCAGGCGCTATTTATATAGGACTGACACATCTTAGCATTTAAATTTACAGAAAAGAATAAAGAGGAAATGAATGTTTTGGTCAGATAGTGTTACACTACGCTCAGTAGTGTTAGATCACTGGTTTCTAAACTTTAAGCTAAGTAGGTATTACGATGGATGTAATAGGTGGCACGCACTATGCAGAAGTTTTGTCACTCTTTACGGCCGCCTAAAGTTAGTAACTTCACCCTCTTAGCGCTATCCTTTAGTCTCTTAAAGACAATAACTATTCTGCTGCTTATGGCGGTCTTCACAGGGGCAATAAAGATTAACACGACCTTTATTAGTATATTTTTGGTTCAGAAAATTTCGTTAAATCTTAGTAATACATGATTTAGTCCTCTAAATATCGAGATAAATAAATATTTGAATTGTACTGACGCTGTAGGTATTCCATTAATATACTAAAGTGAAATGCTCGTACCGGCCTAAATAAAATCTTTTTAAGTCTTTGGGATGATAATAATTGGTAATGGCGCGACGCCGTCGACGGCTAGATACCTTAAGCGACACCACTAGCCTTCGCGTGAGTCTTTAACGTATGAAAGAATTTAAAAATAGTACCGCCATGATCCGCTCGAGGCGCTGAATGCTTTTTCATACATCATTCATGATTGAAACGATCTATAAACGTTAAAAACTCATGGCCAAGTCTCAGTTCATTAGTATATATGATTCTATTATTAAACGTAATCTAATGAACTTAAAAAAAACTATAAAACTATTTAATATAGTTGTACTTCTGCTTTTTGAAACGTGGCCTAGTATTAATTTTAATGTCGATATCAAGAAGTTTGAATCTGTGATGTTTTATTCAGTCGTGAATATTTGTCACGGTGCGGGCCTGCGGGCTCACGTTTCACAGTCGACTATTCGCCCACTGTGCCACGCAGGCTTCAGTTATAAGTTATAATGTTTCACTAGACTTGTCCATATTGTCACTTTTGTCGTCTGTAATTCATTTATTTGAGAATGTGAAGAACAATCACGTTCCTTCATAATTTGATAAAAATATCCCAAAAACAATAGGCTATTTCATTACTAAAATTAATTGAGCAAATTATAAAATTCACAAGAATGTCAACTGTATTATTTAGTTCTATAAATGAAATTTTAAAACATATTTTTGGTCATAAGAGTTTAGTCGAAGATTTAAAATTTTGAAATATGACTAGTGATAAGGTATTTTGTCTCAAAAACTATGTACAATTTGCGAGCTTAGATCTAGAGCTCTCAAAATTATTTTCGAATCGAAAATCTTTATAAAATCATGCTTTGAGGTTTCTACTAATAATTATTTGTTGCATTTACATTATATATTTACCAAAGTTATTTAAAGTTATTCGTATAGTGATATGTTAATTTTAATTATTAGTCTTAATATTAAAAAAATGTTTTATAAAATATTCGTAAGAACGTTAATTGAAATGTACTTCCAAACGGGTTTAATCATTTTCCTCTTTGCCGTCAGCATTATAGCTAAAATGCTAATTTATATAATCATATTTTTTATATAGTACTCAAACATCGTTAAATTTTTTAACAAATAAAAATAAGAGTTAATCGATTATAATCGATAATTATAACATCTTATTATGTAAATTAAAAATTATTAGTAGAAATCGTCAAGATAAATTATATAAAAAGAAATGTTCCTGTTACGGATTTGTCATTATTATTTATACCGCTAAATATTTTCAAGTGTGTATTTAAAATTATTTATATTATAGTTAATTAATAATAGTTTTTAAGATGTAATACGTCATTGTGACTCGGGAGCACAAAAAGGATCAATTTTAGATGATACTGTTTACGTTGTGCCAAATATAACATAATATATCACTATTATAACGTCAGTTATAGCGGTCATACCGATAACAGTTATAACGGTTATCGTATTAAATACCATGTTCTATTCTTGGAATATTATAACAATATAATATCAACGTTGAGTAACAAAGGAATTGAGCGTCTTAAAATTATTGATTATTCGAAGTTGATAAATAAAATACTGATCCATATCATCTACTTGACACTTTTACAAAAAAATATTTTAGTGCCATTTGTTTATAATAAATTGTTTCTATAAAATGGCAGTAAAAATTTCGGTATAAGGTAATATGGTTGCATGCAGTCGGTTTATCGACTTGGTAAGGCTCGCCCCTATCATATCGTGGCACGGAAATAGGATCGGTGAACTGTGGGTGCACTACTTGTACCTCTGCCTCACCCTTTCAGAATTCAGGCTTACGTATGAATTTATCGACTTCGAAAGAAACAAAGAATCTTTAAAACAGGAATTAAAAATCGCGTCGCTTACAAAGTACAGTTAAAGAAATGTTTAAAGACAATATATAACCAAACGAAATAATATTTATTAACGTCATAATGCATAATATTTATCCGTAATTCAGATACGCAACAATTTATTCATTAAATGTAAATAGCAGTCAAGTTTAAGCTCAGTTATTGTTAGAATATAACAGTTGTTAGCATAGTTCTCTATTGATAGTTAAAATTTCAGCTTCTGAAAGTGTTCATACGTTTTTTAAACTTACAGTGTTTTACTTTTTTAAGGGTTTCAAATAGGCAAAGGAATGTAAACGTGATGCCACGTCTTCATATTTTTCTTCTTTTCTATAACTCCATTTTGGTTAAATGAATTAATCATTTTGACTGACCACACATTTGCATTCATTTATCTTCAAAATATTAAAATGAAATCGATATAATATTTTTTTTAAACTTTCATGAAGTTTTAGGTTGTGGAACAGGCCTACTATTCTGATAAAAATCACTTTCTTAGTTACTGATTCTTAAAAGTGCTAACCTTACATATTTTCGTGTTGTAAAAGACTGTCGTTCGTTTCTCAATTTGATTAAAAATTCTGTGATATGGTAGAAAATTGAATTTACCAAAATGTTCTCAAGCTAGTTTTTTACTTTTGCATTTATTTTAATAATTGTGGAAAATGTTTTATCGGTACTATGGATTGATGTTTGGTATATTTATCTAATTTCAGTAATTTATAAATTGGAATGCGTTTCATGTATAAAATGTCAAATATAGCGGAACAGGCAATTTTAATCCACATAATCGTCCAACGTCAACTTCAACTTAATATTAAGGCTCAATTTATCATTATAAGTAAACAAGGCCTACAAACCAAAATTGTATCCAAGTTTTTTTGTTGGTTACAATATTTCTACAAATAATTTGTGGCTACTAAACTGTATTGCAGCTATGCCGGCGCATGTTTGTCGCAAACAAGTGTACCTGCCAGACATGCTTTGCAAACATGTGCGCTCACAGTAATCGAATAGACGACAAATAGGTTGGACGAACATTAGAAAAGGTGCTTAAATCTGTACGGTCTGTATAAAAATAAAACTCGTATTGCAAAGTTGGACGATTGTGTGGTTATTGCATTATATTGCAATGGCGGGAACGGTTGATTATACGAGTCAGCATAACTATGATGTGATAGTCAATAGAGTAAATCAGTTATTACAATAATTTGTTTTAAATTGTAGTACATACCATGTTTGTTTTTATAAAAGCTAAGATTTATATCGTAATAATGAAGCGTGTACCGTTTTTAATACATTTTTAAATCGATATATCGTTTTATCTGATACATTAGGTAAACTATGGAGACGATTAGTGTAACAGTATTAGAAAGTTTTTAGCATTCGATGCTTTCATTTATTGTGTAAATAAGATTTATGTGCATTGTTAGAAGTTTATCGTGATGAAAGAATTATATTGTGGTCTGATGATAATATTGTTTTATTTTGTACCCAACCTATTATCCTTATAGAACATTCGATTCGTAGCTTTACTGTGCTTTGTTCCATGACAGGCTCGATAGCAAAAGCTTAAGTACTTTTTCTACAATATATTGTGTGTTCGAACATTCTTCTTCCGAGTAATATAACCCCCGTATTCATATAAACGTTATTTTGAGGTCTCTTAAAGCGTGCAGACGCAGAATGATTTCGATTAATTCAAGGACTATTGTTTTTCGGTATATGAGAGGCCTTCCTGAGGGCCAATTCTCGTAATTTTAATTGTTCAAAATATCATTCCGATCTAATCTCAGCGACAAGAAAGTTGCAAATGGTATTCTGCTAAACCAATATTCAAGAACTTAGAACGCAATGATATCGAAAGTAGAATACAAGTTGACTGAACCAAAACGGCATTCTGGTAACAATAAATTTGACACTTAACTATCTTCTTCTTCTTTTAATTGTGTTTGGCTCCACCGTAGATTGGTGATTTCGCCAGTGTCCATTGTGAGACACTTAACTATATAAAATGCATTTCGTCTACAGACAAACGTCAAAATATTGAGAACGAAATGTGACTGAAGGTGAAGCAGTGTTGCCAAGTGCACTGTAATTACAGCAGATCTGCCGTATTTTCATGCCATCTACTGGACACGGTATTTTTATAAATACCGTATATGGAGACACAGTATTTTTTTACAGTCAAAATTTCTTATTATTATCGTATACTACTAGACAGGTTATTTAGAAGTAAAACTGCGTCACATAACGCGGGAGTTTGACAGTTCACAAACAGGGAGCGCAATAGGGGTTCTAGTTGAGAGTAAGCGAGATGCTAATATTGAGTTACGGTCAATTGACTGCAACTTAGTAATACAACTAATTTACTATACTACAATTTATTATACTACAATTTCTATGTTCCGCGCAGCTTGTCTAGTAGTATACATAAAACTCTTTGATTAAACACATTAAAAAAAATAAACCGATATCATCATCATCGCAGCCATCCATTTCTGCAGCGATCGATATATACAAATAAAATGTTAAGTTAGTTTAGGATATAAAGTTTAAAATAAATTTATATTTTATTTAATAATTTAATTATTTCCTTTTTTGTATGACATTTTATTGCACTGTAAAATAGACTGTATTTTTTCCCATCAAGCACTGTATTTTTGACGCAAATGCCGTATTTAAAGTGGACAACACGGTATTTTCAAAAATCTGACTTGCCAACACTGAGGTGAAGTGACTGTGAGTTAACTGCAGACAAATTCAGTTAACTTTATTCTCTTTTACTGCAAGCAACTAAAAGTAGTCAAAATTGTTCGACTTTGTGTGCTCGTTATTTCAGTAAAGTATTAGAAATGAGTTTACAGCCTATGTTACTCAGTGATAATGTAGCTTTCTAACTGCCAAATTATATTTGAAATTGGCCCAGTAGTTTTTAAGTTTATTTGTTACATACAAAAATACAAAAAAATCTTTCCTCTCTAGAATATTAGTGTAGATTAAATTATGAGAGCAATCGCACTGTCAAAATTCCCGCCAAAACCCTCGCACAATTTTTATTTAGTATAGATATGTTTTTTTTTTTTTTTTTTTTTTAATAATTTATTCATGTCCATGGATACAAGTCCTTCAGACGCATACATTTTGTTTTCTCAAGAACGATGAAACGGGGTGTGGCCAATTTCAACGTCTTGTTGGAGTTTTGGTGTTAATTCCTTTCAGTTCAATGCTTCTTAGACGACTTTCTTCAAGCTGATCGAACGCACAAGGTCGATCGATACCCTTGGTCAAAAATCACCTAAATTCACTTATTTCAATGTTTCCATACACTATTCATCAGCGTTAATGATTATTGCACAAAACCACACCACTTTTATACAACAAACACAACTTTAAACCAGTTTAGGAAATAATTAAAACAAGAGAGCCACCGCACTGTCAGAATTCCCGCCAAAACTCGTATAGATATGTCCTCAGCAGTGTTGCAAAATAAAAAAAAAAAAACCGCAATTCGGTAGAATTTCAAATTTCAATAAAATAATCGCGATTGTGGTTATTTCCGGAAAGGACTGCCGGAGTGGTGCTGTTGTGCCGTTTTCCTTCAGTTATGCCATGGAATAGATAAATTAATGAAATAAATAAAATACATGGAATTAGTCAAATCAATTAATTAAAAAATCATAACCTCCAGTTACGTAATTTTTTAATCACTGAAATTAGTCATATTGTGGGTATTTTATTGTGAGTTGGTAACATTGACTTTGTCGCTTAGGTCATTTTTAATTTCTAGAATTTAGTCTATGGCAGCTGATACGTAAAATTCGGTAAAATACTTGTCATTGGCGAAATGCATAATAATGCGAAGCCATATTTTCAACAAAAGAAAGACATTGAAAGTTGATCGAATTGACAGTTTATATGCAATTTAACTGAGATGATATCGAATTTTTAAAAGAGCAGAATGCCATATTTTTAATTAATTCAAAATGTAATCTCAGTTCGGTTAAAATTCATTCGCAGTGTCAGTTAAAATAGCAGAATTGGCCCTCTGGTAGTTTCACCACTTTGTTTATTCCTGCCGCCATGCAGCAGTACCTAGGTAAGCACTGTTGTTTCGGTTTGAAGGACGCGAAAGCCAGTTTAATTACTGGGCATTATAAGACTTAACATCTTATGTATTGGGGTGACGAGCGCAGTCCAGTGCCATACAGTAGGTAACTACTTCATTTTTCAAAGTTCCTGATTGGTATTGCTTCTGTTTATGGGCAGGCGTGAAGTTTACCATCAGGCGAGTGACTTGCTTGTCTAGTCGTCTAAAGCTAATATAAAAGTATACTTATGCCAGGCTGGTTTTCAGATGAGCATAGAAAATTAATAGAAGCGTTGGTTCCTGATCGTTAAATCCGAACGCAGCAAACTGTATCTTTCACGATGAATGACGTCATTGTGCGTCAATGAGATTGTCATATTTTGTCAATGTCAAAGTTGTTTTGACAATTTGACGTAGTTTTCCTACAATTTATTTATTTATTTTTGTAAACTGTGAAATAAATAAGGAAATAAATCACTAATGTCTATATTATACTGAGAAAGTAATTCTCTATTTTTCGGTAAGTAACATGTAATATGAAGTTGCGTCAGAAATATGACGGTGTTGGAAATAATCATTGCGTCATATTGTGGTTGATATGTGTAAATAACACAACAGTTCGTTTACCTTGCGTATTGCTTGTGGATTGTGGGTTCACGGGTGACTTCCCGCTCACTGCTCGGTGCTCAGTTTATCGCCAACAGTTATATTGTAAAGATTAATTCCAAGAGACATTATATTCGTAATTAGTGTGTTAGCTACCTACGTTAGCTTTTTGTAAAAATCAAACACTGTCTTTGTTTTACCTACTACTTGTTAGTATTTTTGGTTTGTTAATTAATTAATCAGTATTTTGGATAAAAGTGTAAAAATATATCCAGTGTTTAGTCATAAAGTTATTTTTTTGTGGTAAGTACCTAGATTGAAAATATCCATGTGGTTCATAAATTTATATTTTGATTTACTTGGTTCTAGTAATTATGTACTAATAATTTCACAAATTGTGCTGCACAATGAGTCACAAAAACGTTTGCCATAGGATCAATAGACGGTTGACATTTTATCATATATAACAAAATTAATATTTTGCAATCTTATGTATATATATATTTAATACATCAAAACCAAGTCATATATTAGAAAATTAAGATATTTTTTTTTATATTAGCTAATTGTATCTCTGAAAATTTATTTATATGTTACTTTGTAACGCATACGCATTACAATTGTGCCACCGAGGCAGTCCAGTTCCAGTTATAAACTAATCTTAAAATAATATCATATCTTTAAATACATAATTGTTGATCTATCTGTGTTACTATACAACTTCTGACAGAAGTAACAGATTGAGGTCAAATTCACACATTGTATTAGTTTTATTGAGATGATGGTTCATAACTTTATAACATCAAGCTATGGCCCATGGGAGCAAAGCAGTAACAGGTGAAATAATGAGGTACAACTGGTTATATATAAATAATGATTATAAATTCACTAACTGTTGTGTTCATAATAATTTTCCTTATAAAACCTGTTTTCATAAAGTAGAAGCATCAAGGAAAGTTTACATTAACACCAATCTTAGTGTTTGAGGAAAAGATTGATGAGAAATCCCATTTTTTATATAGTCGCTTAGCTAACAACACCGCGCACGTTAAATTGGCTTAGTTTTCAGGAGAGACATAAAACTGAATATTTTTTATGAACATGTGTGATGTAACCAATGAATTGCGCGGTGACAGAACTATCCAATGACATTATCACATGGCCAATTTTCGAGTTACGTGGTATTGTTTGTAAGCGACGATATTTATGTTGAGAGTTGGCATGACCAATTTTTCTTTATAAATATCTCATGCGATATTTATAATAAACACATTCATTGATGTTTAATGCAAGCGATGAGTCCTTGACCACAACTTGAAAGCATTTTTGTACTTTACTTTTTATTATTACCTTATTTTATGTTTTATATTGCGGGCTTACATTTCCAAAATGGCAAGTAAACTGCAATAGAATAGCGCTTTCCGTTTATGTTAAGGTAGTATTTTAATTCGACTTCGGTTTCGACTTTGGATATGGTCCACACGCAGTAACAAATATTTTATAAGATGTATCTCAGTGGTGTATCACTAAACATATGTTTATATATTTTAATTATCATTTCCAGAAACCAGCAGAGCTTCATCATCGTGACTTGCTTGTGCATGTCTGTTTGTTAAAACATTTTGATGATATTAGAAGAGAGCTTCTATGACATGCCTCCTGTGAAACGCGGGAGACGTGGTGTCAGCGACGCTGATGACGAGGACGATGATTACAGGCGAAGGAGAGACAGGAATAATGAGGTAACTTAACTATGTGTTTATTAAATTAAGTTTTTTCAAACATAATCCGTCATTTTGACAGCCTCCGTGGCGCAGTGGGCGAGTAGCCGGCTGTGTAGCGAGTGGCCGCGGGTTCGATTCCCGCAACGAGACAAATGTTTCTCTGATCCACAAAAATATGTTCTAGATGTTTTCTCCCCAGAGAGGTTGACGTCAAACAGGCGGCCGGAAAATCTTCAAGCCAAATATTTCTGTAACATGTGTTAAAAAGCATGTGGCGCCGACCCCGCTGCGAGTGGGATAAGGGCAGGGGAAAGAAGAAAAATTAGCATTGATATATTTTTTTGGGATTTAGTAAAAAGAGCTTTCCAATGATATATGGGGTTATTAGTGGTTATCGGGGACATTCTGACCATTCTTCCTTTTATCTACCTACGTTTTATAAACGATTGCCCAGGAGCTTCATCTTAATAGTTAGTAATATTTTAAATTAAAAAAAATGATATCTACTCTACACCATACTCATTCTATGTTCTTAAAATACTAATGTCGTTTTTCGGCGTAGCCGCTCTGGATCTTCTAACTTTCTTGAATGTTTCCTTATATCTCCTAATGTTTTGCTAAAAATATCTACATATTACAACCTTATTGTTTGCAGGCAGTGAAAAAAAGCAGATTCAAGACAAAGCAACGGACACAAGAGACATTCACACGTGTCAGCAAATTGAAAGCAGAAAACCAAATGCTTGAGGAGAAAGTGAAGACTTTAACTAAAGAGTTGCAGTTCCTGAAGGAATTGTTTCTAGCCCACGCGTCTAACGCACAAAATCCAAAATTTGATGGGATAGATTTGAACAAACTACTGGAAGATATCCCGGATGAAAAGGATAATAGTAAAAGCAAATAGATAATGAGTTATTGATAAGTATATTTAAGGTTTTATATAGTGAGTGCAATGCGGACAATAGCAGTGTTGGTTTTCAGGATCACAGTCTAAAAATTATACAGTCTGTTAACGCGTTTGACGTTACGAAATCACGACTGGTCTATAAGCGATTGAAGGGGATGATACTCACTTGAGTAACATTTTTACTACTATAGTTAACTACTACATATTTTTAATACTTACGTAAAAAGAACAAATGACGTGTGTCTCTAGTGTTTCAAATGTGAGGAGAAATAGACCTGAAAGACTTTAGAGGAGTTTCAGAACATTTTTTATGTTTGGTTGAACTTTCTTTGATTATGCATGCATAAGATCTTGTGCAAGGTATCATACTTCGTATCGACACGTGAAGTAAATACATCTACGATGTTTTTTTATTTCTATGTCTGTGGTTGTTACTTCGCTTGTCTGGTACGTGTCGTCCATGTCTCACCTCGCACCGCATAGCATTAGTGTCTATAGACTCCTAAGTTGACAGACTGAATGATTTTAATACTGTTATATTATTGTAGATATCAATTTTGAACGAAGAGTACATTATGTACATAATTTAGAGTCTTTTAATGTAAAATATATAGGAAGTTAACATAAATTGTCTAGACAATCAATAATAAATAAAAAATGGAATCATGACGCTCATTGCGGAGCTTGTATATCAGTTGAGTTATAAAAGATTCTTTGAATTAGAGATTATTATAATATCTTTACGGATAGTTTCACCACTGTTTCTTATACCCTAGTAGACAGTTTTATTTGTTTAGTATGATGACAGGTGAACACGGCTGGTGTCGTGTTCTAATGTGTGTGTCATATGCGGCCGGTGTGGTGCAACACTTGTAACAAAAATCTATACAAGGACACTGCACAAAACGACAGGCGAAGTACGTCACGATACCCCAAAGGCTTGTCTGAGCTGCACCGGAAACCCCCAACGGCGGAGACTAGGTACAATACACGGCTGCTGGTAATACAGGTCGATCCGAAGCGAGAGTGGGGTTACCATACAAACTGGGATTAAGTGTCAAATGGTTCCACTAACGTGAACAGATCACCCGTCTGCAACTCACAGATGTCCCCACCATAAATACAATAACCGCCAGGCGTGTTTCCCCATCGCGGCGCAATTGCGGCGTGAGCCTTCAGGTAGTAATAAAGGTGTAGGTGTACCGCAGAAATGAGGTAGACAGAGACCGACCTAGGCGATCTCTGATAAGTACCTCATACCATATCGTGAACTTCGCTATGACGTACCGACCAATCGTCGTATGAGCCAATTAGGTGTGGTATATAATTACGGTTGGCTAATAATTATCTGCGCAGGCGCAACAATAAGATATTGAACGTCAATGCTCAGATTATCATTATACAACGTCACACTATGCATACACCGTGAGTGTTTATTACGCGGCCTGCGCGTGTCGCCGCATAGGTGTTCCGAGTTCACTACACGTGTGCAGAAAACACACCTAGCGTGTTGCGAGCTGCAAGGCTGAATAATGAACGATGCCGTCTAGCACGGTTCGTTTCCAGCGTTCATTCTTACCACGTATCTGCAAGCTCTGGAGTGAACTCCCTGCAGCGGTGCTCCCTGAGCGCTATGACATGTCCTTCTTTAAACGAGGTTTAAAAAGAGTAATCCTTCGACGGTAGGCAGCGGCTTTGCTGTGCCCTGGCATTGCAGAAGTCTATGGGCGGCGGTGACTACTTACCATCAGGTGGCCCGTTTGCTCGTCTGCCTATCCAGGCAGTAAAAAACAAAAAATATATAATCCATTATTGTGAATTGCAGTCAAACTGTAGATAATCCTATGAGATCCACTGTGCCTAAAGATTTGTGGGATCTAGTGCTGGTGATTTTTTAGCTCTCTGTATAGAAAAATATGGCTTTCAAAACTAATATTTTTTACTAAAAAATATTTTTAGACATAAAATTTTTTTTTGCACTGTTAGTAAATTAAACTTTTATTTTAAAATAGCTAATACATTTATCTCTTGCCATAGTGTCTGATTCATTCATTCATATCAATTTATCGAATATTTATTGATACTTGTGTATTTTAAACTATCTTTATGGCGCGTATCTGCCCGCGGATATCACAGGTTTATTCTGGGATATAAGTTGTTTTATAGCATTTACTAAATAATAAATTTTAATAATACACCCAATAGTTATATACATTATAGTAACCCCCCACTAGGTTTAACTTGTATCGTGGATATAAGGAAATACGAGGGACTTGTGGTCCCACAACACCCAGACCCGAAACAAATATTTGTGGATCACAAAATATATTTTTGTCTTGGTGCGGGAATCGAACCCGCGGTCTCTCGTTTCACGCTACAGCTACGCCGTGGAGGCTATCAAAAATACTGCGAGTTTCAAATAGACAAGATGGTGAAGTCTGCATCGAAATATATTCAGCCGTTTTTACGTTATGCGCATACTAATTGAGAAACATGCAGCAGACAGACGTTACTGTTTTATTATACAACCGATTAATTTCAGCAACCAACCTGACACTAAGCATATTAGCATATCATGGCTGTGGATCCTGTCAGTTTGAGAAGTATCAAGTTTAAAATAATAAAAATATGACTTAAAAAAACTCGTGACAAAAAAAACTATTAGCTTTTTTTAAGCAATTTTGAGACGGTGCTATTGATTATATTTGAGCCAATGGTTGAAAACGCCGTTACAAGAGCTAATTTTATTTTTTGCTTCACAGTTTTTTGATTAGCTTTTTTTTTTAATGTGAAGTTTTAGTTTTTAATCTCGATTTCATTACCGTCGGGGTACAACTTTTTCGTCTATTCCTTAACAAAATATATTCAAATGCATAATGTACTGATTATTATAATCTTAACGGAATTTTAGTACTGTTTAATACAGTATTATGCCAAATCAGGCGCTCAAATTGTAAAAAAGGAATTTAAAAATAAATAGTCATTTGTACATAATGTATTTTAATTTTTATAAAAATTACTCTTGTTTAGCTAAACTTATATTTAAATCGTAAAATCATTACAATATTAATAGAATATGTTTTCATTTATATTCAGAATAAGGTGCTAAACTTATGTAATAGCATATTAGTTTTATATATTATTTTATATTTATAATTGAATATCAAAAAGATATATATTTCATTGAAAAGTTATAAATCAAAATATATTTTAGAATAGGAAATGATTATCGTAACATTATTATTTATATAGGTAAATGTATGTAATAACAAAAGCAGATCCCTCAACATTGTATTCGTGTTTGCAATACAAAAATATTAAATTGAGTATATTTAATTTGAAGGATGGTTTGGTAACCCTAATTAACCTAAATGGAAACATTCACAATACATCAAAAACAAGCTTATTGTTTATTACCAATTATATTAACTTTACTACTAATTGATTTATAAAGGCCATGAGAACAGTGAGAACTATAGAGGCTAAATTCTTGTAAAATTTATTATTGACATATTTCGCAAAAAAAATAGAATATTCCCCCAGAAATATTACAATATAATTTGTTACTGTTTTTCATGATTTAGGTATAATTTATTCGTCGAGTATACAAGTGCGCATGAGTGCGTCGGTGACTGCGTATGGGTCGCAGTTCGATGCCGGGCGACGGTCCTCCAGGTACCCGCACTTGCTTTCGGATACTATCCGCGGTATCCTGATGCTGCTGCCGCGGCTGGCGACTCCTGGGAAGTAGACATACGATCAGTAAATAGTTACATATTTGACGTTGAGAATATTTTTACACAATTGAATGACGAGACGAGCAGATCGCTCGCCTTATTGTGTAGTAACATCACTCAGAACTTGTTGTTACAAAGTACTGCATGGCACTGCACTGCGCTCTTCACCCCGACACATAAGATGTTGAGTCTTATAATGCCCAGTAATTTTATTAGCTTCAATATCCTTCAAACCGAAATACAAGAGTGCTTATACACTAGTATTTAATGGCAGAAATAGACACGGTGGTAGTTAAAACATAGGTATTTTATTTTTAAATTTTTAGTGGCAGATACAGTTATAGCATGTTAATTTCAAGAACAATCGCGAGGACTGCGCTGTTATTCGTTGACGAGTTTCATTTTTTTACTCCGTATTCCGTCATCAGATCTTAACTAAATTTATATGGGACCACACCGCAATGATTTTTTTCAACAACTAGGGGCTTTGCCCATGTTTTTCCACAAATCATAAAATAAAACAAAAAAAACTTAAAGTCTGACGAATATGAGACATATCTTACTTTCTTCCCCACATTATTCTGCATCGATTGGTATCGGTCTCGACCCCATATCCCCAGCGGTTTCGGAGGAGATAGCGTGACAAGCTTTTGGCAGTGGCGGCGGCGCCAGTTACTTTTTTTAGATTAGAGAGAAATCTATTAGCGGAAAAATCGATGTAAATGTATACATAAAATAAAACAAAAACACCCAATTGTGAACCACCTACTTTTTTAAGTCGATAAAGTCGCTTAATTATCGATTTCCTTAGTCAGTTAAGCGTCCATGACTCTTCTGGTGTTGAGTCCAGATCGCTTACAGTCAAATGACTTGCTCGTTTGTCTGTATTTATTAAAAAATTGGAGAGGCAAACAAAGACTAACCTGCAGTGAAGTCATTAATGCTAGCGGTCTCATGCAGTCCGGTAAGTCTTCGCTCATTATCCTTGCCACCACGTGGGTCGTACACCTTAATATGTCGCATGTGCACGCGCGATAACTTCTCTATAGCACGCTCTATTTCACTGGAACAGACATTTAAATATCAGTTTACATGTTAAACAGCGATACCTCAGCGGGAAAAGTATGGACTGTTGTGAAGAAAGTCGCAAGTTTCCACCAGCCCACGAAGCATGCACCTCTTTTCTAAGTCAAGAGTATACATTGTAATTTATCGTTTGGTTTAACAGCGAAGGAAACATCGTGAGGAAACCTTTCTTAAGAAAAGTTCTTTGTAAGGATTTCAAAAGGTATATGAAGTCTGCCAATCAGCATTAGGGCAGCATGGTGGACTAAGGCCTAACCCCTATCATTGAGCAGAGGACGCCCGTGCCCAGCAGACGTGGGACGTGTATAATACAGAGCTAGTATTATTATTATTACTTGTGTAGGTATATTTCTCCCCAGAGAAGTTGACGTCCAGCGCCCTGGCTTTGCGGGTTGACAATCAAAATATGATGCTTACATAATACCATTTGGTTCCCTCATCTTCTTAGTAGAGAAATTGTGATGGGCCCCAGAGCCGTTCCAATCGCTCACAGGCTTAGGGTCGAAGGAGACGATGACTCCAAACTCTTCAGCAAGGCGGTGGAGGATGAACCTCGCGACCCAGATGTCATCCGCGGCGGAGACCCCGACTGACGGACCAACCTGGAACTCCCATTGGGACGGCATCACTTCTGCATTTGTCCCCGAAATCGGTACGCCGGCGTATAAGCAACATCTGCAAATTGGAAAGGAATTTTGCTAGACCTACCCACACTAGCGAAATTGGGGGGGGGAGGCTAAGAGGCTGAGCGCCCCCCCCCCCCCAAAGCATTTGGGCCCACTGAGAAATCCCAAATTATCTTGATGTTATCCTACTTTCTTAGTACTTTTTTTTTATATAATTTTATCCAAATCCATAAGTAGACAAAAAGACATCTTATACAAATGTTATTTTAATACACAACGTACCCCGCACTAGGCGAAACTGTAACGCTGGAAAACTACCTACAATATAATTTTTATCGCTTATTCTTACTTATTCCATTTTAAATAGGTATAGTATATTCTCAATTTTTTTTTGTCTAATTTTGGGTTAAGCCCCCCAAACCAAAATCCTGGATCCGCCACTGCCTACCCATATGTTACCCTCATATTAGTAATAGCACCGTTCATTGAGTTAGTTAAGGTACTCACTATGAGAATAACTATGTAAACCGGGTAGATAATAAGATTGAGACGTGGTGGAGGTGATTTGCTGAGGAATATAAGAGGGTGCGTTATTTTGAGAGGGCTTAGTCGTGCTTAGAACTCTTCCGTGGAAACGCTGCCCGAGTGCAGTTATAATTGTGATTAATCATACTGAGTGTAATAACTTGAGAACATATAATTTTGCATTTAATGTGTAAGGACTAATGAACTTATTGAACATCGTGACGAAGTTATTTATCTTTATTTTAGAAAAGTGATGGTGAGCTTACACATAGGTAAATATTTTAAATAATGAATAAATACACCCAACAGTCACACATGGTCCTGATCCCACACTAGGTTAACCTGTATCGTGGGCATCGAGAACTACGAGGGACCCACAACAACCAGACCCGAAAGAAATATTTGTAGATTACAAACATTTATCTGTGTGGGAATCTAACCCACGACCTCTTGCGTCTCAGTCGGTTACTCACCCACTGCGCCACGGAGGCTGTCAATTTTATTTAAATTGTATAGAAACATCACAATCATATACATAGTCCTGATCCATCACTAACATACAACTCTTGCGTCGTTGGTATCAAGAACGACGAGATACTCTCAGACTCCCAAACCTAAACCTGAATGGATCACACAAACTTGGTTGATCTTGGTGCGAGGACCAAATAACTGGTACAGTATAATTTTTATTATTCTACTAGCTTTTGCTTAAGGCTTCGCCCGCATGAACGGCCTCTTTCGAGATAAAAGTAACCAAAAGTAAAACCCAGTTTCGGCATTTCCCCGTTAATAGGCAGAGTGTAGGCACCACGTGTAGGTGAGGTTTACGCAATGTGGTGCAATCAGCTTACTATTTTATATCACTGACCTCCATTAAACAAGTGTTTGAATAAATTAACTATATAATAAACAAAGTTGATATTTCGGTACACTGAAAATACATAAACACGGATGTAAGTTAGTCAATTTTTTTTGTCTGTTGTCGATATGTTTAAAAATCACGTGAACAAGAACACGTAGGCATAAGTACTGTTTTTTTTTCTTTTATTTTGGTAAGTACTCCATGTTTTGCAGACAAAGACTTCAATGTATACTAGACGGGCTGTTTAGAAGTAAAATGAGTCATTTAACGCGGGAGTTTGACAGCTCACAAACAGGGAGCGCGATAGGGGTTCTAGTTGAGAGTAACCGAGATGGTAATATTGTGTTACGGTCTATTGACCGCAACTTAGTGGTACAATTTTTATGTACCGCTTGTCTAGTAGTATACATTAGTCTTTGTTCGCAGAGTGTATTTTAAACCGACTAAAAAATGAAGTCTCAATTGCACACATTTTTTTTTCCTTGTTTGATGTATTTGTTATAAGATATTTGAACTTACATGTAATGGGCCTCGACAAGGTCTCTAGCGAATACTTTATTTGCTCCCACGCCGCAGTAGTAGGGGCCTTGTGGTGGGGGGTAACCGCCCGGGGGCCAGCCGAACGGACGCAGGTCCGAGTCCAGCAGGATATACTCCTGTTCTATACCGAACCACGGCTCGTGGTCCTTGCATTTATCATAAGCTTCTTGGCATTTTATGCGGTGGTTTGTGTCTGAAAAAGAGATTTAATTTCCTGAAAATAGTAGACTTAAATTCGATTACTGTCTAAGGTAATAGTGTGTGTGTGTGTGTATTTGCTCTCAAAAATAGGTTCCTGAGACTCGAATTATTCTTTAAATGTATGAATATTTTTCCAACCATCGGTGATTTATCGTTGATTCTATTTCTATTCTATCTTTATAAGTATATCGAATGTTTATTGGTCAACCTAGTGCCAAGTTTTTCAACCCACCCGAAGGCCTAAAGAAACCAAAGATTAAATCTCAAAAACCTCTGTGCTTCATAGAGGCACTCCTTTATGAGAGTGCATTTTATTCGTAATAGAGTAATGTGACTTTTTTAGTCTTAAACATTAATGAGTCAGCTTGAACTGTATGGTCTACTGCACCGTCTCATAGAAAACCTATGTGAAATACTGACTATACGCACTCGCGCCTAGTAGGTACTGGGTGTTTCGCCGGGCATATTTCCGTCCCATAATGCGATAGGGGGCGAGGTTATCGCCGTATCTGGCACAATTCGAGACTCCGGGTTGATACTAAGCATTTCATGATAGAAAAACCCAATATCACTTTACCCGACCTGGGGATCGAACCCGAGACCTTAGCAGAGTAGTCGTACCTACCGCGTACATATTACATCTGCGCCACTGAGGCAGTCGTATACCTCGCATTCTTCTGCAACGCACCCACGATCCTCTAGCATTGTGGGTGTTCATAGAATACCCATTTACCATCAGGAGACCCATCTACTTATTAGGTAATTCTCTACTTTCTAGGTTATCGTCATCAGGTGCCAGGTACACAAGCCAACTCACCTGTAGGGTCCATATTATGTTTATACGTATCGCACATTACTAGTACGTGGTTGCCGCGTCGGAACGGATCCTTGTAAATGGCTTGCGGTTTGAGGAATACATCTGAGTTTTTCCTATCCGCCTGGCCCGTAGAGCTGCCGTCGAAGTTCCATACCGGCAGTTCTGAAATATGAGAAAACAGTCAGATATCTCGTCGTTATTAATGTATGGAAGAATGGGGATAGGCCACCTAATGATAATGTCAAAATATATATGGGTTTACAAGAACAAGAATGATGGAAAATTTGATAAGAGTAAAGTTAAGTTATTGCCGGGGATTCACACAAATAGAAGGGGTAGTTTATAGCGATACTTTTTCGCCAGTTGTGCGTCACTCTACTATGCGATTACTATTATCTGTAGCTATTGAATAAAAAAATATTGGCAAGCCCCGGATCTAGGATCTTTTCCGCACCGGGGCAGAAACTTGCGTCTATTTTTCGTGTATGGGACAATAAGCACCCGTTAATAAATTTGTACTTTTCACTTGTGGTGTGGGCCTGTATGGCGGCTTTTTTTTATAAGTCGACGGTGAGCCAACCAGGCTTCTGTATGCTAGGCGCTTTGTGGAACAAGTTTTTTATTTGTATCATATTATATTATGATTTTGGCACCCCCTGAAACTGCCGCCCGGGACGGGTGCTCCGGTTTGAAAAATCCGGGCATGATATTGACCATTGTTAATGTAGCCACTACATTACTAAATGACGATTTTATAAAAAAACCATTTATATGGTACAACCCCCTGGATTTAATAAAGGTAACAATTTATTATTCAACATTGGCAAATCGATGGATCCATAATATAACATAAGAATAGAATATGAGGTTACTTTGACACCTTTAATACATATTGTAATAATGGTTTTATGTCCTAGGTGGTCTTGTTGCAGCAAACATAGTCTATGAAAAGGGGTTATTCTGTCTTAGGTCCCGACCTGGGAACGTTACCCCGTAACATTGTGTATTTATTTAAAATCTTATTTCCGTCCAAATGTAATGTTCGAACCAATCGTCATAAGTAGCACAAATTCCAATCCTGGGCATCTATGTTATTTTTGGCATCGAAAATCAAACACAAATTGTGATTGCCTGACCTGGGTTTTAAACCCACTAAGCCCAATGATATGCGATGACGTGTGCGTTTTCTGCTATAATTAGCCCGGGATTGTATCCCCAAATCCACCATCTGTAGATACCTAAAAGCTCTAAGCCTAAAAGCAAGTTGCGTCGACCCCACGTTGGAACTGCAGGATGATGATGTAGTATCATCCGCGTGTTAGCGACGTGTGAGTGAGTGGTAAAGCCACCACAGTTTACTGCATGAATGGGCCGGCTCGACCGGGTCGTTACCACTGTCTCGGAATACTGACGTAAAGTAGCAGCTTGCTGCAGCGTTTCGTACGGTGAGTGAGATATCCGGAGACCTAAGTCCCCTTCCCAATCCCTCAATTATCCCTTTCCTTTAAAGTCGGCAACGCGTCCATGATTCTTCTGGTATTTTGGACGTGCATAGGTGGAAATAATTTACCATAAGGTGATTCATTTGCTCGTTTGCCGGTCTATGCTATAAAAAAATATGAATTCAACGAATGTTATGATTTAACAATATCAATATTCAAATCTTTAATTTAGCATTGTTAATATTAGTTCACTTTCAAATCTGTCTGAGTAACAATAAAATAATGTATCTAGACTTTTGATTATATAAAAACTATTTTAATACGTTTCAAAGTAGGCTAGTAGGTTGAATGTCCGAGAGTAATAAACATATCACAGACTTAACATGCAACAAGACAAATAGTTTCCATTGATAGAGAAAATACGTAGTAATTACAAAGTCACGAAGCAGTATAAATACCACTCGCCGTTCTATAATCAGAATGAAAAGCGCTGCCCGTTCTGTAACTACATATAAGAAGGTACCTAGATAAAGGGCGGACTGCATTTTGTTAATAGTTATATGTACAATATAGTTATATGTTTTATTATTACATTCATACGCACTCACGCCTGTAATCCCCGAAGGAGTAGGCAGAGGTGTAACCAGAACACCCACATTTCGCCCAGCGGTTCTCCGTCCCATGGTGTGATAGGGGGCGAATATATCGCCATACCGGGGACAATTCCAGACTTCGGGGTAATACTGACCATTTCATAATAGAAAACCCCAATATCAATTACCTGACCCGAAGACCCGATTTTATCCTCCGGGTATCCCACTCACCGCACGAAACGCAGCAGCAAGCCACCACTTTACGTCGGTTTCCTGTGAGATAGTGGTAACAACCCGGACGAGCCGGCCCATTTATGCTGTAGACAAAATTGTCTACAGCGTGGCTCTACTCTTCAAAAGGTTGGCAGAGGGTATCCTATCATCCGTATTGTTTTTATTATATCCGCCATAAATAAACATAATCTGAAATTAAAACACACATTTCTGGCTAGAGCGCCATCAGCGCCGGCTTAGTCAAATGAAGCTGTAAAAGCAATATAGGCTAACAGCACAACTCCATTCGAAAAAAAGCGGACGAGAACGGCGGACTTTGATACTAAGCCTGGATTTTTTATAGCAGAGGCCGGTAAACAAGCAAGTGGGTCATCTGAAGGTAAGTGCTCTCCGCTGCTCATGAACATACACAACACCTGAAGAATCATGGACGCGTTGCCAACCTTAAAGGAAAGGGATGATTAAGGGATTGGGAAGGGGAAGAGGATTTGGGCCAGCTGATATCTCGGACATCGTACGAAACGCATAACAAGCTGTTACTTCACTTAGATTTTCTGTAAAACAGTGGTAACAACCCAGCTGAGCCGGACATTCATGCTGTAGCCATAACTGTCTACAGTATGACTACCAATCACTTGGATAACGCCAAGTACAAGAAAAAGTTTAGCGATCAACGAATAGCTATTAAATTCTACTGCATTTGAATGTATAATAATGATTATTTAACCTATTGTAAACTACTGTTATTTATCTCTAATAGATCAGAGGCCGTCCGCGTCCGGTCCTCTTGTAACTTATCTTAAATTTCGAAACAAGACGCTCTTCTATTATTTATGTTTAAAGTTTCGGAATAGGACGCCCTTGTCTTATTTATGATCGCCTTCTAGTTAATTACATAGACGACGCACACGAGGCAGTAGCGAGTGGATAACCCAATTACATTAAACTTTTTATAAGGCTTAGTTAATGGTGATGAGAGTCGTTCACTTGTTAGTTGTTAGCGGCCGGCCGGCCCGGATCTGTCCGGGCAAACCGGAGTACCCGCCCGGGGCGGCAGTTTCAGGGAGCGCCAAAATCATAATATAATATAATATGATTAAAAATGCTCCATAAAGCGCCTAGCATACGGATTCCTGGTTGGCCCACCGTCGACTTGTAAGAAAAAGGCGCCACACAGGCCCTTTATGCATCATTTTTTTCTTTTAGTTTTTTCTAAGTAATTTATCTCAATCGCTGGACATAGGGGCGCCGCTGTCAAGTTTCTGCCCCGGTTCGAAAAATCGTAGATCCGGGGCTGATAAAAAGTAGCCTATAACCGAGATAAAAAGTAGCCTATAACCGTTTCCAGGGTTCTATCCTCCTAACTTACCAATTCTCATTCGATTCTTATAAGATCGGCAACGCATCCTCGATTTCTTCTGGTATTGTGGATATTTTTATGGGCGATGGATATCACTTGTCATCAGGTGACCCATTTGCTCGTATGCCGACCTACACTATAGAAACCCGTCACACCTAATTATTTATTCATTTCCTACCCGACATTTAAAGCCAGAAAATTCTATAGGTAGCTTTACGTAACGCAATCGAAGTGGTAGAGCCACGCTGTAGACAGGTTTGTTTAAAGCATGAATAGCCCGTCACGTCCGGGTCGTTACCACTGTCTCACAGAAAACCGGCGTAAATTAGCAGCTGCGTTTCATACGGTGTGTGAGATATCCAGAGGCCCAAATCCCCCTCCTTTTCCCAATCCTTTAATTATCTCTTTCTTTTAAGGTCGGCAACGCGCCCATGATGCTTCTGATATTGTGGGCGTTCATTGGCGGTGGAGATCACTTACCATCAGGTGACCCACTTGCTCGTTTGCCGGCCTATGCCTTAAACAAAACTTAAACCCGGTTTAATTACCTTTAGGTGACTTGGGTATGAAGTTGAGAGTTCGGTCCTTACACCTTACATGTTCCCCGGAGCCATCGATCCAGATGTATGTAGCGAGGATCTTATCGTCCGGGATGGGTAGATCGTTGTACCGGTTGAAGAGTGTCTTCGATAGGACAGCGTTTGGAGAGTTGGCCAACACCTGCCCCGATAGGATTTTAGGGTTATCTGCGGAATAAAAAATTGTGTTTATCGTCTCAGTGGTCTGGTGGCAACATTGTGTTTATCGTCTCAGTGGTCTGGTGGCAACATTGTGTTTATCGTCTCAGTGGTCTGGTGGCAACATTGTGTTTATCGTCTCAGTGGTCTGGTGGCAACATTGTGTTTATCGTCTCAGTGGTCTGGTGGCAACATTGTGTTTATCGTCTCAGTGGTCTGGTGGCAACATTGTGTTTATCGTCTCAGTGGTCTGGTGGCAACATTGTGTTTATCGTCTCAGTGGTCTGGTGGCAACATTGTGTTTATCGTCTCAGTGGTCTGGTGGCAACATTGGCATCGTGCTTAGGATGAGAAATAGTTTACGGTCCTGGGTTCCATATGTACCTAAGGATATATTTGGCTCGGTATGATGATCATACACGCATTCATGTCTGTAATCCCTGAAGGGGTAGACAGAGGTGTAACTAGTACACCCACATTTCGCCGAGCTAATTTCCGGCTTATGGTGTGATGGGGCGAGCCTATCGCCTTAGTGGGCACAATTCCAGACTCCGGGCTGATACTACGCATTTCGTGATAGAAAAACCCAATATCACTTTTACACGACCGGGGGAACGAACCTGAAATCTCAGCACAGTAGTCGTAACGCGTGCGCATTACAACTACGCCATCGAGGCAACATGATGATCATACCGAGCACAAATTCCAATCGGGTGACTGCTTTTCGAATCGAAAACTCGAAACACAAATTGCATTCCCGACCTAGATTTTGATAGTGGTAGAGCCACAACAGAGACAATACTGTCTACAGCATGAATGGGCCGGCTCGTCCGGGTCGTTACCACTGTCTCACATGACACCGGCGTAAAGTGGCGGCTTGCTGCTGCGTTTCGTGCGATGAGTGAAATATCCGGAGGCTCAAATCACCGGAGGATAATTAAGGAATTGGGAAGGGGAGGGGCCCTTCCCAATTCCTTAATTATCACTTTCCTTTAAGGTCGGCAACGCACCCATGATCCTTTTAGTATTGTGGGCGTACATTGGCGGTGGAGATCACTTACCATCAGGTGACCACACGCTCGTTTGCCGGCTTATGATAAAAAAAACTAAGCCTAAGAACACCACAAGACCATTAATGACCATTAAGGTGACGAAACAAAAAAAATACGAGCCGAATTAGAACTTAATTTTTTTTAAGTCGGTTAAAATGAGTAGGTATTAACATAGTTTTGACAGTAGCTACACACTTCACAGCTGATGAAGACCTTATCATGTAATGAAACGTTTATTTATAACAACCTAGCAACAAGTAGGTAGTTATTATAAGTTAGCAACAGTATATTTAAAAAATAAACATTAACATTTACAAATGGTGATTTAGCACACGAGAAACACGTTCGAAACAATATTTTTTGTTTTTGTCTACTTCAAATGTCATATTATTTTATTATTAGTATTCATGTGTAGATTTATCGGTTATTTGGACAAAATAGCTGAATCCTTGAACAAAAGATAATGTAATGACCTCTTTGGTAATGACAATATTATTATTTTTTTATTGACGAATAAGCAATGAATGCCCGGCCATCCGGTTTAAGTCAATCACTCAAGGGAAAATAAGTAAATAAGCTAATGTAATTGCTCTATGAATCATTATCATCGGTCTTGTGTTTTCCAACATAAACGATAACCGAAATATCTTCTATTTCGGAAATACGAACATGTGGTGATCTAATACAGACCAGTTTCAACCTTAGATAATGTTCTTATTTTTCTGCTGTGTTGCGCGGAGTTCGGACATTGCTAGCATAATTTCGCACTAATTCGTAAAAAACGAAGGTTGCTGAGGCGCATAACATTCGTCGTGTACTGCACTGCCAGACAACAGAAATAACGCCTATCCTATATTGGTTTGCAATACAAATACGACGTAGTCGCTCAAGAGAGCTAATTTAGCCCTAATAATTGGCGCGCGTTAGTAAAATAGTGACCGAATTTCGTTTCTTCAATTTCATTGTAGGTAATTTGCACTTATATTACATTTGTGGTTTACCTAAGTAGACTTATAAAGATATCACTTATGTAAACAGCATTGTAAGTTGCTTACGTAAGCTGAAACATGTCGGTTCTAAAAGTTAGTCCTAGTGTAAACGTAACCTATGTGAGCCACTAACAAATCTTCCGCAAACCCGTAAGTAACGCAAATGTAATTCAGGCTTTACGAGTAGTTAAAACAAACTGGATTCCAACATATTATATACAAGAACTGTGTAATGGAAAAAACAACATATCTCACCTTGAACGTTATTCTGCACTTCCGGCATGGTGGTGTTACAATCTGCGGAATGCGTACGTATTAATTAGAATGCATGCTACAATAGCGTCATTTGCAAATGAATGTACTTGTAGGTACTATGCTTCATGCCCTACAATAACTATAAATAGTTACAATAATAATAGCGCGGTAAGTAGCGATAGCTCAACGTCGAGTGGTATCGACTGTCGAGACAAAAATCACAGATTCCAAATCAGCCCCAAGAGCATGCAAATCTGATTTTTCTAAGTTACGTGTGTATTCATTGTTAATTATCGCTTGCTTGCTAACGGTAAAGAAAAAATGGCGAGGAACCCTGCATACCGAAGAAGTTCTCCGATAAAATTTAGAAAGATATGTGAAGTCTACCAACCGCATTAGGCCAGCGTGGTGGACTAAGGCTTAACCCCTTCAGTAGAGGAGGCCCGTGCCCAGCAGTAGGACGTGTACTTAGAATACAGGGCTAATATTTATTTATTTAATGATATCAACCCTGTATTATACTGTCCCACTGCCAGACACTGGCCTCCAAGGTCTTAGTCCACCATGCTGGCCTAATGTGGATTGGGAGAATTAGTCATGCCTCCGAAATTTTCATAGAGAACCAACTCTCGAGTATGCAGTTCGTTCACCAATAAAGCGAGCAATAATTGACTAGGTAAACATGTAACTTCGCAAAGTCAGAATATGTATTCTGGGGGCTGGAAATCGGAATCGAAGCCATTTGTCTCGGTATAAGTTCGTTCCACTCTCCGCAAGGCTATGGCCGGTTTTAAGTATACGAAATATATCATATGTTAAAATAGTTTATTTATTGAACTATTTAATAAAATTGATCGTAAAATACGTACCTATATACCTATAATGGATACAAACAATTGTAATGGATATCAACAAATACATTATTATATGTATATAATTCAAGTCATTCTTGCACATCTTGTTATAAGTGTGTGATATGCTTGAACACTAATGACTTTGTGTCCCTGTCGCTATTGACTAAAAAATAAACGTCTGACTTGTCACTATCACACAAGTCAAAGTACGTAGTTACAAACTCGTGTCACGCACACGTAGCAAGACGCGCAAAAATGAACCGATGGATCTATAAAATATACATATAGGTACATGGTGTAGTTTATGTATATATTTTTCTTAAATACATTTAAAGCAATAAATTAATTCAGTTAGGGAGTTTCCTAGATAAAGATTTTTTATAGATCGTAAATATTTTAAATCGGAGTAACGGCTTGACCTTACAGTACCATCGACGCCATAGGAAGGTCTACTACGAAGGTCAATTTAAAATAATCACTATTTGAAACCTCCCATGCGAGTGAGAATTTCCACAGCACGTCCCATGAGTAGTACTTAATTAGTTTTCTTTGCGTACGTAGATCACATTATAGGAGTGTTAAATAAAAATAAAAAATACCTAGGTGCAAATGCTAAATGTTTTTAACTTACCATGAATATTTTTTGTGAAGAGGAAAGTATTTATGAAAAAATATGTTACATATTATAATTTAATTTATAATCGTAAGTAGTGTATTTATGTCAGTAAGTAAATAGATTTTAAAGCTGGTATTGCATGAGTGTATTTGTAAAGTACCTACATGCATTAAAACAGTTGCCAAATACATGTTTGTGTACACATAACGAAAATGGAAAAAAATATTCTCGGAGTATAATATTATAGTACAATTTAAAATAATATTAGCCACCAAAAAAGTAATCTGCATGTCATATTTACGTAGTAATTAAATACAGTAAGAATAATAAACAACTTACTGCGTTCCAAATTCAAACAAGTAGTTTTCACCACATTGAGACCAAGGAAGCTAATTTAAATTTATTTTTTATCACTAATTAATTTTATTAACACAAACTATTATAACAAGTTTATTAAACACGTTATTACTAAATACAGCCCTTGACACACTGCGGCTAGTCTCGATCGCGCGCTTTATTTTCGTCTCCCTATTAGTGAGGGGAATGTCGTATATCTATCTGCGAAGTTATGATTCGTATATAGTACGTCGACAGATATGTATTATCGCATCTTATTGCTTTTTATTTAGAAAATATCTTGAACTTATCGTTCGTGATCTAAATGAATATCATCTGCATTATGTTAGGTACTTACAATGAAAGTTTTTGTTTAATTATGGCTTCGCATTATTTATGCATAAAGAGGCACAAGTATTTATTATTTTTAAGTATTCACAAGAACGATGAAACACCAGTGTGGCCGAGTTCAAAGTCTTGCAGATTCAGATCGAACGACCAAGGTCGATCAATACACTTGTTCAAAAATCCCATAAATTCACATATTTCAATGTTTCCATACACTGTTCATCACCGTCAATGTTTATTTGACGTCAAAGTTTAAACTAGTTTAGGAATTCATTAAAATAAAGTATTAATCATTACCATATTAAAAAACGAAGTGGGTCACCTGATTAAGTAATCTCCACCGCTCATGAACATCCACAATACAAGGATGCGATAACAATCTTAGAGAAAACCAATAGAGATTGAAAAAGGGAGGAGGATTTGGGCTCATATCTCGCTCAAGGTACGAAACTCAGCAGTACTCGTAAGTCGCTATTTTACGTCAGTTTTCTGTGAGACAGTGGCAACGACCCGGTCGAGCCGGCCCATTCATGTTGTAGACAAAACTGTCTACCACTCAGATACACCACCACCACCAATACCACTGTTACACTAAATATTCGAATACTTTTGTGTTTATGCGGATAAACGTTTTTCCTGTGGATATTTGGTACAACACTACTTGATATACAAATACTCGGTGATGAAAGATTCCGATGAATGAACAGTTCACGTAAAGAACAATTACCTTTTATTTATTCTTTAGGTATTGTGGGTGTACATGGGCGGTGGAAATCTCTTACCATCAGGTGACCCACTTGCTCGTTTTCCGTCTTCTGCCCTCCTACTGTTTCTATGGAATTTACTGCATCCAATGACTAACTGAATCCTAATTATAATGAATTAACGTTGCCAAAAGCATTTTAAACATGCTAACTCGACTGTAGTTCCCTTACATACACTTATTTGGGTCAGAAACACCAGACGGTGTCTCCCTCATTGTGTGTATTAATAACGGAACCAAACCAGTTATCAGTGGGTATGGTAGGTAGTAGTTACCTATGGGAGCGTCATTCTGTAACACATTCTAGATGACAGTTGTTAAATTAATTCAAGTTTTTTTACGCAACTGTATCGCATCATATTAATATGTATAAAAATGTATAATATAATCGAATTAATTATCAAAAGGGTGTATTCATAGTAAATTATTATTATTTGTTAAACAGTGAAGGCAAGTCTCTCCAGAGTGATCAGGCAGGCGGCCGGTCGTAAAAACTACAAAGCCACATCTTTCCAAAACTTTTTGTAATATGTGTGTGTCAAAAGCTTGTTGCGCCGATCCCACTGCGAGTGGGATAAGGGCAGGTGGAAGAAGAAACAGTAAAGGAAACCTTTGTGAGGTAATTTAGAGAATTCTCAATAAGAATTTCGAAGGTATGTGAAATCTGGTAACCCGTAATAGGTCAGCAGTTGACTAAAGCCTAAACTCTCTCTTATGTAGAGAAGGCCTTTTTCCTAAAGGGGGAGAGTATAAGTTATACAGGGTTGTTTAGAAAAAAATTGGAATCAAATCCCAGATATTTTTCATAGGAAGTCGATAGTAACATGTAAATGTGGTCTCAAAAAATGTTTAGGAATAAATACCTACTATATTGGGTCCCTGCTTTAAAAGATTTTCATTGCTTAGATAAATATTGAACAGAATAATATTCGAACAGTACTAGCAATCAAAATCGCGTAGGTAGGTAACTACAATAATAAAGTAGGTCGGCTTCAGTGGCGCAGCGGGCGAGTAGCCGGCTGCGAAGCGAGAGGCCGTGGGTTCGATTCCCGCAACGATACAAATGTTTGTGAGATCCACAAATATTTGTTTATGGTTTGGGTGTTGTGGGATCGCAAGTCCTTCGTAGTTCTGATATCCACAATACAAGTTAACCGGTGTGCGGTCAGGACTATGTGTGACTGTTGGGTGTATTTATTTAGAACACCCACAACGGTAGCAGAATAATCGATGCGTTGCCGACTTTGAAGTAAAATAATTTATAATGGGAACTATGAACGAGAGGATTTGGACCTTCGGAACTAACCATATAAAATGCAACAACAAGCTTTCTTTTGACATCAGTTCTCTGTGAGATTTGAATTTGGCAAATATATTTATGTGGGTCACGCAAATATTTGTCGGCGGGAAAAACTCTGCAAACGCTCTTTTTATATTCAGCGCAAATAAAACATAGGTTTCTTACCCTAATGAAATAAATATCACAAACAATTTTTTTTAATGCATTTGCATAATATTGAACAGTAGCTTTCGCTTGCAGTTCCACTGATTTATTAGTTGAAAAGTCACTTTTATCACAATGAAAAACAGCTTAAAGACTCAACAGACACAATGTGATGTGTGTGATGCACAAATATTTGTCTCTGTGCGGGGGTCGAACACGCGGTTTCTCGTTTCACAACCGGCTGCTCGCCCGCTGTACCCCGGAGGCTGCTCTGAATATCATGTTTATTAACGACTTATTTATTGTTTTAAATCATGTCTCGTTTTATCTATATAGTTCGGACAACCAGTAATGATGTAACTTTAAATAAAAGTTGCCTGTCAAACGAATGCCCCCTGCAAACACGATACCTTATCTTATTTTTTATGATTTGACGTTTGCACATTATCATATACTATCCCAACCAATAAAGGAAATTCTTGTGCTTTAGTGTAATTGGTTTCTCGGCTTGATTTATTTAAATGAGCACACAGAGAGATCCAATGTCCCTCCACATGCCAAGAGGTTCCAGACCATCCGTGAGACTAGGGTTTTATTTAATGTTTTACTGTTTTGCGAAGGTTGGTCACCCAGCTAATTAAAATTATCCTAAATCAAATATAAAAATATCTGTAGGTAATTTCTAAACGGCCGAACAAATTTTATTCGACAGTCTCCGTGGCGCAGTTATATTGCTGAACTGATTTTGATGAATTTTGGCACAGAGATAGATGGGACCCTAGAGATAGTTATAGGCAACTTTTATCCCGGATAAGACTGTTCACGCAGGCGGAGGCGCGAGCAAAAGCTAGTAGAATATAAACATAACATACTGTAAGGTTTCTAACAGGGTCATATATGGGGACATATATGTTATCAGGATGAATGAGTGTAAGGTAACGTTATATTTTAATAAATGGGGGTAGTTGAAAAGAAAGGAGGCTACTTAAAGGGAGGCACTCGGCAGATAATGAATATAGACAGAAAGTCTGTTACATAAAATGTGGGTTGCTTGTTGAACGTAAAAACTGAGACTCTGTGATGTGATTGGAAAATACGAAGTGTGTCGCTGTAAATCTTGGAGTTTAATTGGAGATACCTACCCTATCTCACAATACCTAAGTAAGTACTTATATGCATTAAAGTAGATGTTGTTGTAATAAAGCCACTAATAGTGTGTTTTTCATGAAGCCCCAATTTCCGGACACCACTCTGTCACTCTGCTAATTGGTTTCGTGTTGTTCCTATTACTTTGTATTACGATACTCCCAAATACTAAACTATACCTATAATGTATAGCAATAGTCAGGGCCGTCTTGGCCCATGCAGGTAGCCCCCTTAGGCACCCGGATTTGAATTTGTACCCGGAATTGTCAATTCATACCACGGGGTACAGTGGGGTAACAATTATTTTTTTTTAGCTTAACTTTGTATTGATTTCTACCGATCTCTGTTTCATCCGTGAAATCCTGCACTACCCTTAGATGTATGAAGTATTTAACGTTTTCATGTGTGTGCTCAATTGATATCAACGACGTGCACGACCTAGGAAGAGATGGAGACGACATTGTCAATTTTTCTCCAAAGTGGCAAGAGATCGTCCGTCGATCCGTCTGTCTGTCTCTAGTTTTGCTATACCGGCGATAGAAAATTTTATCTATTTTCCGTTTTACTGTCCCAATAAACTTACTAATGATAGGTAATCCTATTCTTCATTGCTGTCTACCGATGAGAGGACTGATAGCTGACTACAGATATACAACACTATGAAAATGACAGTTCAAGCGTCCCAATATTTTTTATGTGCTATCTGTCGATAAAGTTATTTAGTTTTTTCTTTATCGGTAGATTTTGACCGATATACAGATATCCTCGGCTGTAAAAAAACGAAACAAATAACGCATTTTGAAGAAATAGCCATGAGTATACAAGGCTTACATGGCACTTGCACTGCAATACAAAAAATAAATTAAACAATAGTTTCTCTTTCTCAGCTTGTATGAACATAACGCACAAGAGGGCCCAGATAGACTGCCTATCTATTGCTATCATAGTATCCGACGTGCATATCTAAAAAATAGGGACGATTCCAAGCAGTAGATAGAACAATACGGATGTTTGACGATAGCTATCTATTGTGAAATTGAAGATTAATATTGGGAACGGCCATAGGGCTGATAAAAAAATATATCTGTAGATATGAATTGAGCTTAACCGTTGCTGTATGAATTCACGTCTTCATGAAATGCATATACTAATTAAGTATAATGTCTGATGTTATCCGAACTAAAGTGCACATTATTCAGTTTCAATTATTTATCTGCTATCGCACTACCTGGGGTCAACATATGTTTTTATTTTTTTACACGTAGTGGAAATAATTGTCTTTAAGTGACGTCAATTGATTATCACTACAATACCTATATACCTAATGCTAAGTCTCGTATTTCCCAGTAATTTCACTGGCTTTAATGTCGTTTATGCCGATACACATCAGTCATTCCACACTGCTGCTTGATGGCAGAAATAGACAATCGATGATACTTGGGTAAATAAGTCTATTTAGAAAGAAAAGAAAGAAAGAAGGAAGTGTTTTATCTACGACTTACGAGACTGTGCCACGTACCTAAATATTTATTATTAATTTTTGACTTTGAAGTCGGTTCTTAAGTTTTTATTAAGTTTATTTCTTTAACAACAAAGTAATCAGTCTCTTTTTATGTTTTATATAACCAGAGACTGATAATCCGGAAAATTTCCACGAATTTGCGGCGCCACTTTGCATATCACATCCATAATAATAATCTATTCAAAACCAATTATGTCGGGTCCTGTGCCTTTGTGACAATTCCCACGGGAATTCCGCGGACGTACGCAATTGGCGACTGAACAAACACACGCGCCTTTAGATTTTGTATATATTTTAATATTCGCGTCATTTATCTGGGTGTATATTACTTCAGAGGTCTCCTTTTTTACCTGTTAATCTTTATCAAATTAATGTTTTTTTATTTGCGACCAAGACAGAGTCGGTTATGCGTCCACTTGCTTCAAAAGCAACTTAGATTTTGAGAAAGTTGAGATAAAAACTTGACAAGGTTAATTTTATCACAATCAGCAAAACTATCTACAAATGTTTCTGTCGAGACAAAAAAGACTTATTTTCAAGGTGGTGTCTAAACGAAGCTTTACCTTATTCCATTCCGAACACTTCATTAAGGTGTGTCGGCCAAGTATTATCTCTTCTATATTCATATATTGTTAAACTTAATAAAAAAATCAATCAAATCATCTGTAATTTCTATATGGCTGAACAGATTTTTTTCAAACATAGCTAAGAAACATCTTGATTAAACCAGGTTTCAAACAAAAAAACATTCTAATCTCATCTAAAAAGGGCATAAACGGACAACCGGAAAAGTGTTAAAGGTTCATAATTGTCCTGAAAACGGTATTGCTAAAACCAAGATTGAAGACTCAAATATAATAATAATAATATGTCAATGTCCATATATTACAATGTAATCTATATAGTAATCTAGTAGGTAATTAGGGCGGATTGTGATTTAGGGCGTAAAGTAAGTACAAGGAGTACGGAATAAGATACATACATACATACATACATACATACATACATAGACTCACGCCTGTTTCCCATAGGGGTAGGCAGAGACAACGGATTTCCACTTGCTACGATCCTTGCACACCTCTTTGGCCTCATTCACCCTCATTAAATTTTTCATACATGCACGTCGGAAGATAAGATAGTTGCTTTTTACCATCAGTTAATAAGTTAATAATAATTACACCCAATATTAATTAACAATATTCATTACTCGAAGATGATTTTCCCGATAGTCGTTTCTGCTAATAGGTTGATACCAAAGAGCCTCGACCAACACCTCCAGAGGCTCTCGATTGGTCGTTGGGTCAAGAGCCAGATTCAGCAAGCAGTGTTATTGGAAACGGCACGCATTGTGAGGAGGTTCCTCACTCTGGGGTCCTAAGGCCTTGACATTGGAGGGTGATACTTTTTATATTTTTAAATGTTACATATATTGAAAAATTTACAAGTTCCTTTTAAAATGAAGAGTACTGTACATTACACCCAATAGTCACATACATAGTCTTGACTCCACACTAGGTTAACCTGTATCGTGGATATCAGGGACTACGATGGAGCAGGGACGGTTCCAGCTGAAGCCGGGGCGCTTCTCGCCTCTGGAACCCGGGACCGTTCTTAATGCGCCGAAGATGCGCCGGTATAGGGTGCATATAGTGTTAGGGACTCGGCCCAGCGGTCGCCTGGATGTTTACCATCTCTCCCGGACGGCTTAACGCTGGGTCGTAAGGCCGGTGAACCCAACATAACCGTTCCGTCTCCCCCCGGGGCGGTGCGGTAGCAATAATTCGCTTGTCCCCGCGACAACAAAAAAAGGAACTACGAGCGAGTTTCTTTTTATTAGCTTTAAATAACTCAAACCCGAACACAACAATGTTTACACCCTGCTGTTTGTGCGGCAGAAATAAACAAAGCGATGCCAATCGAACCAGACAGCCTCTCGCATACGAGGGACCTACCGCCTAATAACCATATATTTTAACTAAGTATATCTACCTAATGTAATAATGTTTACTTAGAAATTGTGAAATAGGCCCTCTAACCATCGAAATAAGACACCCTGACTAAATTATTTTCATTATGAAAATAGTAAATACAAAAATCCTACCATAGATTTCATATAAGTAGCTACAAAAACTACCAGTATTCAAATTAATTCGGCACTTAAAAAACAGATGGGAGAAAGTAACTAAATACATTAAATAGGTAGTAGACAGTCTTTAATTTCATTGTACATACTTACCTAATGAAAATTATTGGTTATAAACGCAAACTAACTTGCGGTCACATTTTAATCGTGTCAAATAAATTTATACGTTACACAAAATATTAACTGCATAGATGCAACATGTAAAATCTAATTGTAATTGCAATCTATAACTATATAAGCTAAAAATACTTCTAAAACTATTTATTCTAAACAAATCAACAATATTATGATAATTTTACAATAATAAGTAGGTACTTATTATTGTAAAATTATCATAAGTAGGTACTTATTATTGTAAGTAGGTACTAACCTTGAAAAGTAGTCCTAGGCCGTACTGCCAGTCCTGTGAAACAAGCTCGCTGTACGCGGCTTCTTGATTAACTGGCACGGACGGTGTGTTGCAGTTCCTACTAACCGCAAACAAATAACTACCTATAAAGACCAGTACGTAAGAAAGCAATACTTTTTATTGCAAATAACTTGTTTAATACGTCGAAATGTTCTTTTATGAGTGAATCGTGTTAATTACAGCTTTGAGTACTTACGCATAATAATTATATGAAACATTTTGCATATTAGGACTTAGGAGATAGGATATAAACATATTATATAGGATTTTTAGAGAGAAACCACGGTTTAACGATTGTCATACAACATATTGTGCTATAGCAAGAAAGAGTCAACAATATTGCTTCCTTATTTTTCTCAATGTTTCTTTTGCTTTCTTTCTGTCATCAGCATATGCCTACTTGCCTATAAAAAAAATGTAAATGGAACGTATTGCCAATTTATACAATATTGCCTCATAAGGCCCAAAGCCAACCTCTCTAAATTCACGTAAAGTGGGGTAAATATCTGTTTACATTTATGGAACAGGTTTAATTATAAGAGTCTACAACAGTTTTCAATTGGCATTGTAGGCGTCAATAGTACGGAATAATAGAATGCTGATAATTACTGTTATATAACAGGCAAGTCGTTCGCTTGGTTTACCTTGTTAATTATGTTACATACTCCTGCCTGGATCCCCAAAGAAGTAGGCAGAGGAGTGAGTAGTGTTGCACCTATGGTAGGCCGAACTTACTGCCATCCCATGATGTGATTTGGGACAGGATGGTGGGCCATACCGCACACGAATTCCAATCCCGGACAATGTATATAATTTTTCAAACTGTTGTCCGTCTGTGTGTCTATGATCTGTCTAAAGGTTTATATCTAAAATTCGTACATGTAAGTATAAATACTATGTACAAATATTTGATGATACGGAACCCCTCAAGACGCGAGTCTTACTTGCACTTGACCGGTTTTTGAACCGACAAAAAAATTGAGGTTCTCAATTCCGCTCGTATATTTTTCCCCCTATTTGAAGGAGAAACTCAAGCCCTCATAAATCAGGATTGAAAGACAAAAAAATTGAAATTTAAAAACAGGATATCGATGAATCAATAAAAATAGTAATTTAATAACAAGTAAGTAATTTAATTTGACAGCCTCAGTGGCGCTGCGGGCAAGTAGCCGGCTGCGAAGCGAGAGGCCGTGGGTTCGATTCCCGCACCAAGACAAATGTTTGTGCGATCCACAAATATTTGTTACGGGTCTGGGTGTTGTGGGACCGCAAGTCCCTCGTAGTTCCTGATACCCACGATACAGGTTAACCTAGTGTGGGGTTAGGACTATGAGTGTGACTGTTGGGTGTATTTAAAAAAAAAAAACTTATTAGGAGAGTTGCTAAGCGCGACATCAGTAGGTAATAATTTGAAATAGGTACTGTAATATGCATGATATTATGTCATAAGTAGTTCTATTCAGAGGTCACACAAACATTCAATATCTACATCATATCAGATCAAAAATAAGTTGATATATCTTCATAAAATATATTTTTGTGAGGTAACATGACAAGCTATCGGAGAATCCTTATTTTTTTTATATTCTTAATTTATTTGAGCTGTAACAGTTCCGTATACAAAAAGTGCTTACAGAACCCTATCACTAAGCCCAAGCTGCGCTTCGTCTCCTTTATTTTTTATTTGTTTGGTGATGAAACGATCAGGTCGCTCGCCTGATGGTAAGCGTCACGCCTGCCCATAAACAGAAGCAACACCACACAGAACTTTTAATTATAAAACACTGCATGGCATTGGACTGCGCTCGTCACCCCGAGACATAAGATGTAAGTCTCGTAATGCCCAGTAATTTAACTGGCTTCAATGTCCTTCAAACCAGTACAACTGTGCTTACACACTGTTGCTTGGCGGTAGAAGTAGACAAAGCGGTGGTACCAACCCAGACGGCCACTCGTATACGAGGGACCTTACTACCTTGTACCTTGTCTGTCTTTTCTACTTATATAGGGCTCTATCTTTTGAACTGTACCTATAGCTGGCTTTATCTATGTCTGATGTTATCTTGGTTCAATACCAAGGTCCACCTTCTCATAAAGATTTGACGGTATTTGGTATTATATGGGGGACCCGCAGTGTGACCCCCACAACCCGCAACGGGAACCAAGTTTATCGGGCAGCGGGCTTAGCATTTGCAACACGACAAATTTTGCGCGCGCGAGAGAGAACTATCGACGACAATTATCTCGAGTAAAACTAGTACATAGTTTGATAGTATTATTTTCTCTACTTTTGACATAACGAGTCCAGTGTTCTATGCTTAGATTCTATGTAACCGAGATTAGCGTCGATAGACAATATACTCATAACCAGTGCCTCAACCATGAATTTGTCTTAATAAAATCGCTAGCGATGACGTAAATTATTTGTATGACAAAATGTTGTTTCTCACGTATCCGCTGGAAGCGCCACTGAGTTTTTCATATAAATATCTTACGTCGTCGCTAGCGATTATACCGAGACAAACTCATGGTTAGCCTGCAGATAGAACAATTTTTTACGACAAAACGAGTCAATGTTAAGTATTTCGTGTTGCAAACAGGTTGTATTTTATATGCTAAGCCCCCAGGTGAGGTTGGTTTTGGGCCTAAGATGTTGGTGGCCCACTTACACTCCACTATATTATATATTTATGCCACTATTGCAGATTAATTAATTGTTGTTATAAATTAAGAGACAATAATTTATTAAACGTTAAACAACCCCACACTAGGTAAACCTGTATCGTGGATATCAGGAAGACACGAAACAATTTTTTTGTGGATCAGCTGCTTACAGCTAGACATTACAGCTGCTAGCTATAGTTTAGTTATAAATAAAACACAAAATATAACGAATCATGAATTTATAATATAAAAATATCTGAATCTATTTACAATATCTATGGAATTCAAAAAGAGAACATAAACAACAATCAGTCATTATAACGACTTATCCTTTCACTAGAAAAGTTTAATATATTTATACATAATGTATTATAAAATAAATAATCACAGATCAAATTTAAATTTCAATCTAATTAAACAACTATTGGCGAAGGGAATCAATACATCAAAATAGCGCCCTCTGTTACCATTGCACGTATTTAAAAACTTAGTTTGGGTGCACAAGCGATAGATGGCGGAACTGTAGTTTTATATGGCATTTCAAAAAGCGAATGTCAGTTTCTGCAACGCTTAATTCCTGAATAATTAAAAATAACCACCTATGCTATCGATGCATCTTTGCCAGCGCAGTGGCAATTTATCGATGCCCTTCATGAAGAAATCGGCTGGACGGAAGGCAATAAACTTTTAATTATTTAATTTATCTGTGGTTGCTTCGAAGCAAAAAACAATTAAAAAGAATCTAAAATACAAAAACAATGCTTTCAAGACTTCATGCACTCTAGGTAAGATTATATTATAATAAAACAATGAGATAGCATACAAAAGTAAAAAAAATACTATTGAGTAATCTAATAACAAATCTCGCAACATGGCGCTAGTTTGACAGCCTCCGTGGCGCAGTGGGCAAGTAGCCGGCTGCGAAGCGTGAGGCCGTGGGTTCGATTCCCACACCGAGACAAAAATTTGTCTAATCCACAAATGTTTGTTTCGGGTCTGGGTGTTGTGGGACCGCAAGTCCCGCGTAGTTCCTGATACCCACGATACAGGTTAACCTAGTGTGGGGTCAGAACTATGTGTGTGACTGTTGGGTGTATTTATTATTATTATTATACATAATAACATCTAGATACAATCCACTGATTTTTTATTTCTGCCGCGAGCAGCAGTGTTTGTTATGTTCCGGTTTGAAGTACACTGAAGCCAGTTTTTTTTTTAACCCTGATCCCATACTAAGATATCGTGAATATCAGGACCTACGAGGGACCTTGGTGCGGCAATCTAACTCGCGGCCTCATGTTCACGGTCGCTGCAACATTAGTGGGCATTATGAGACTTAAAATACAAGGTCTTGGAGTGACGAGCGCAGTGCAGTTCAATGCGGTACTTTGTTCGTTAAAACCCTTAGGGCCTTACATTTAGAACACTCTTTTGTCTTTCTCTGTCAACGCCATTTATAAAGTTGCTAGAAAGAGACAAAAACAGTGCTTGAATAACGTTTATAAGGCCCTTATTGTTGCTATTACTTATGGGTAAGCGGACGACCTGCGCATCCCGTTGTATAAAGAGACCACATTTTACGCGGGAAAAAAATTACAGTATATTCAAAATGGCGGACCACTCAGTGGCGCCACCTATTTCATTTCCAAACATTGATGACTCCGTCGGCAGCTGAACTGACTAGATAAGGTTTGGTTCCCTCCACAACTGTCAGGTCTGTGATGGGAGCGGTGTGGTAGAAACTTCTAGACTCGACACTGCGGTACACGTTGTCCTCGATTATTGTGGGGGTGCTTGGGTTCAGTTTGCAGCACTCTTGTATGACTGTCGTGCCGTCTATTATTCGGCTCCTGGTGGGATAAAAGATAAGATGTTTTTTTTTTATAATAAACTACCAATTTAGTACACCAATCCTCTCCTCCTTATTTTTCTTCCACCTGCCCTTATCCCACTCGCAGTGGGGTCAGCGCAACATGCTTTTTAACGTATTATAGAAAGATTTGGCTTGTAGTTTTTATGATCGGATTTACGCTGTAAATATCGGAGAAACGAATGGCAAATTGGTCATTCTGACGTAATTGACACATAAAAGTTGACCCTTTTTTTATTTGGTACTTGAGGAACAAAATTATAATTATATTCATTTATTATATTCCTTATTTTTAATTATATTCAAACTATAATTTAAACACAAATACACACACACTCATATGTGCACAATACAAATTCATATTTGTGAATTATTTTGCATACGGCAAATACGGCAGTCACGTTGTTATGCTTATTAATAATGGCAAGTATATAATATAAGTAGATATATAATTAAATGTGATTGAATTGAGAAGTATCTCCTAAACCTATTTTTTACACAAACGTATCTTAAACCAGACTGAAAAATTACAACCGAAATCGACTCAAACGACACTTATCCAGAGCCGTAATAAAAAACAAATAAGTTTAAAAAGTCAGTTCATCGCATACCAGTATTTAACAGCATTGGGCGTATGTCTCAGATGATCTGCAGGTGCGTGGACCAAGATATAAGAGTCCTCGGGATGTTCCAGGTCCCAGTATCTGATTCTCTGGTCTGATCCACCGGTTATCAGGAATCTAGAACCTTCCCTGGTGCCGCAGAACGCTGCGCTTATGTAATGTGACGCCTGGTAGAAATTGAATTGATACTAAAGTACTTGTCTATAAATAATAGAATAAATAATAAACCCTTGTATAAAAATTGTATCGAGATCCGGCAAATGAGCTAGTAGGTTTTTTGTTTTTTTTTTTTTATTTGGTTTATTGGCTTTAGATGACGAGACGAGCAGGTTGCTCGCTTGATGGTAAGTGATTTCTGCCGCACATGAAAACTAACAATACCAAAAGAATCATGGGTGCGTTGCAGACTTTAAAGAAAAGAGATTATTAAGGGATTGGGAAAGGATTGGGAATCTCCCCTGATTTAGGCCTCCGGATACCTCTCACCTTACGAAACGCAACAGCAATCTGGTCACGTCAATTTATTGTGAGACAGTGGCAGCAACCCGGTCATGCTGTAGACAAAATTGTCTACAGCGTGGCTATACCATTAAAAATGCACATCTGTCATATTAACCACGATTTGTGTGTGCGACAATTGGATTTTTAACAACAATTATATGCCGTATAAAAGTAGTGTTACTGACCGCAGGTGTGTAGTGGAGCGGTTGTGGCGCGTTGGTACACGGCCATATAGCGTGGGTACGTTGTGCCGCCTCCAGACACCACGCGCCTGCATCCCTCCCCGTGGCGGCCCACACGCGCGACCCACCGCCGCCACAACCCACCAGCCGACGGACACGCTCCGCTGCACCACAAACATTAGACATCATTCAACTTATTATTGCATGTTCGTGCCATTCAATGCGCACAGGATGATGCGTCTTTGGTACACAAATCAACGAGACGAGCATTTCGCTTGCCTGATGGTAAGCGCAACTCCTGCCCAAAACAGTCACAACACCATAAAGAACTTGGGAGTTACAAAGCACTGCATGGCACCGGACTGCGCTCGTCATCTCGAGACGTAAAATGTTAAGTCTCATAATGCCCAGTAATTGAACTACCTTCAATGTCCTTCAAACCGCAACACAACAATGCTTACACACTGCTGTTTGGCAGAAATAAGCAAAGTGGTATCACCGCTACCTACCCCACCCAGACCGGCTCTCGCATACGAGATACCTAGTGGTACAATACTTACAAGCTCACGCATATACAACGTGTTGCAGATATAAGTAGTATCAAACCCGATGGCATTGCTAGACAATCTTCTTTTTAATGAAATAAGTAAAATGTCGATATTCGACTTGCTACTTTGGCTACACTAAATCATAGTTTTTGTCTCATTCTCGCTCATCATCTTATTCTCGCTCACATACTTCACTTAATTTATAGTAATCGATCATATCATCATATTTACGAGTGGTAGAGCCACGCTGTGGCCATTTTGTCTACAGCATGAATGAGCCGGCTCGTCCGGATCGTTACCACTGTCTCACAGAAAACCGACGTAAAGTAGCAGCTTGCTGCTGCGTGTCGTACGGTGAGTGGGATATCCGGAGGCCTTAATCCCCTCCTCTTCCCAATCCCTTAATTATCCCTTTCCTTTAAAGTCGGCAACGCGCCCATGATTATTTTGGTATTGTGGGCGTACATGGGCGGTGGTGTTCACTTACCATCAGGTGACCCACTTGCTCGTTTGTCAGCCTATACAATACAATAAAAAAACGATCATCATAAACAAGTGATTAAAATTAAAATGAGATATTTTAGGTGTATAGATATAGACCTAGTGCATAAACAATAACTGATAGATTTATGCAACGATTTTAAAATATGACCACACATTTCTATAACACGTTGTATAGCAAGACGTGCACAAATGAACCGAGCTATCTACAAAAACAAGTATCGCTATCGCCTTCCATTACTGAAACAGTTATACACCCAACAGTCACACACATAGTCCTGACCCCACACACATAGTCCTGACCCCACACACATAGTCCTGACCCCACACACATAGTCCTGACCCCACACACATAATCCTGACCCCACACACATAATCCTGACCCCACACTAGGTTAACCTGTATCGTGGGTATCAAGAACTACGAGGGACTTACTGTCCCACAACACCCAGACCCGAAACAAATATTTGTTGGCCACACAAACATTTGTCTCGATGCGAGAATCGAACCCACGGCCTCACGCTTCCCTGCTTCAGACTGTATCATGTACTACTCACAGTTGGGATGTCTGACGGTAGTGATGGGCAGCTGGAAGCGCAGGTCCCATACGCACACGGCACCGCTGGACGTGCCCACCGCCAGGTACCCGCTGCTGTTAGCGTACAGGCACGTGTATACACCCTGCTTCAGGTCACCCTGCAGCTTCCACGCGTTACCTGACCACAGGTACAATGGAAATACTTAGCAGCAAATTATTGGTAATTCATTTATACAAAATAACGATAATGACCTATTGTCATAAGACGATTATAATTATATTGACGCGAGTCGGCTGCAAGTCTAGTGGATGATGGAGGATGGTGATAAAGATTATGAGGACGATGATGTGGTTATAACGATGCTGATGATGACTATGATGACTGTGACAATGATAATAACGTTAGTGATGAGGGTGTCATTAATAATGACAGTGATTAGGAGTAAAGTGATGATATTAATTATACAACGTGTTACAGAAAGGTGTGGTCATATTTTAGGGTCGTTACATAATGCACCTGACAGTGAGTGTTCACGTATCGGATCTTATCAAAATTAAGTCATCCTAAAAGTTCACGCTAATTTTTATCACTCTTTCATTACGATGGCTAAGATCGATCACATCACTATAAATTATTTGCATTACTCAAACCTAGAGTTCATTCACGAATGATAAACAACTGATACGAGTAGGTAACTATTATTTATCATTTAGTGGTGTTCAAAGTTGTATGTTGAATATCGAGATGTTACTTATCCTATATAAAATGCTTTACTCGTGTTCCAGCAAAGCAATCGAATTTGATACTACGGGTAGTGAATTACTTATATCGTACACTATACGTTGCTTTAATTTGACCACACATTTCTGTAACACCTTGTATAGACAGTGATGATAATAATATGTCGATTATGGTAACGTTAATGATAGTAATAGCACAGTCTAGAAATCCATACACTCGTCCAACGACGATGTTTCGACAGAGCAGTCGTGCAGAGGAGGGAGGGGAGGAGGGGGGCGTGGTGGAACGCGGGTGGTGGGAGGCTGATCTACATAGAAGGCGGAATATCCAGGTATATTATGGTAATAGTGTAATACTAGAATATTGTGGTAATAATGACAAAGTTGTGTTGCTAAGTTTAAGTTTGATATCACGCATAATGCATGATTGATATCTAAACATACTTACACGATGCTTTCAGATCCCACCCAGCGTACCGTAGGATATGGCCCCAGCTTCAATCCCACATCCCACATAATAGAACATGCTAATGCACGCCGTTCTCCTTCTACAACGGCTCCTAGATTACTGCATTGGGATAAATATTGTACTTACCAGGAGCTCTCAAATCCCACCCGACAACAGCAGCCCGTAGTGTCCCGTAGGATATGACTCCAGCGTGAACCCCACCAGCGCACGCTAACGCGCACCACTCTCCTTCCACGGCCGCTTCTAGTTGCCGACACTGGGATAGTGTCATGCGGGATGATCCACTGTCTACTCTACAATGTGGGGAATTTTATTCGTTTATTAAATCAGTCAGTCACGAAAACTTATAGTTCTGTGATAAATGCAGTTAGCCACATACAAAAAGCCACACATTTATACTTGTTTCTACACGAAAGAAGATTCTATAAAGAATTTTAAGCAAAATAAGAAGCTTATCCTGTAAAAATAAGATTAAAATAAATAAATACATTTGCTAAAAATATTACAGAATATGTTAGTATAAAAATCTAAAGACTATGTTTGTAACACTTCATTTTTCAGTAAGTTAGTCGCGATTCTAAAAGCTAGTAATGTTACCTTAACACAAATATTGATCCTTCCTGCGTAGCGGCCACTAAAGATTGTCCGTTCTCACATGAAACCAACGACAAAACGGGACCGGCACTTCTATTGTACATCGATTTTGATCTAAAAATACATAATGAACTTCTGATATTATAATTTATCGAATTTTCTTCAAACTTCTTTAAAATAATTTCTGCAAAGTAGTTGACAAAATTTTACTAAATAATTTACGTTACATCAAATCTATAATTCAGATAATTTTATAAATTCGCTCAAAAATAAATAGGCAACTGGTGAAGTGGTTAAGTTATAGAAAAAGGATGCAACGTCGCGGATCGTGACATCATCGACCACTAGCCATTACGTGGTGCATTATTACTATTTTTTAACCAATTTTGAATCTGTTTTCCCAAAAGGGTTTTTTAATTACATTGTTTTCTGTTGCCTATAAATTAATAAACAAATTTAATCCAAGCCAACTAAGTCAACAAGTCCGAAAAGGACGGCGGTATCCACGATTCATCACATACGGTGAGAGTTCATGGGCGGTGATCACTTACCATCAGTTTGTCTAATTGTCAGTCTTCTTGATAATTAAACAACATTAATACATACTATGTAATATTTTTATATTATGTATCTTCCTTTTTTTTGCACCTACTTTGTGTTCATCTCTGCATCAACCTAAGGTTGACTGGTACAGAATGCCTTTGGCATTAAGTCCGTCTTTGTATGTCGTATATAAAATGTAAAATAAATAAATAAAATTAATACCTGTTGATGTGCGCATGTCCCTGCAACCTCGCGGCGTCCCACAGTCGGACAGTACCGTCATGTGAACACGACGCGAACATGTTGCGATGCGCTGGTAGAGTTACCATCTGATTGACACGCGCCCTGACCACCACAACAAATGAGATCACTTAACAAGGCTGGAGGGAGGAACCCGTTACATATCTGTACCCGTCTGGATAGCGACCACCGTACACTTGGCGGAAGCCCACTGTGGCGGTACACAGCGCGCACTGCACCATGCAACGTCAACCCATCCTGAATCGCGCTAGCAAAGTTTGCGCGACGGTTACTATATTGTTAGAATTTACGTAAAGGAGTATCATGAATAGAAAATACCAAATGATGGATATTTTGTTCTATTCATGGTTTATTGGTCACAATGTCACACTTGGATTACCGACTGACCACACAGAACCCAGAGAGCTGAGAGCACTCGCAGTACTCACAGCACTGAGCTCGCAATGACGGAGCGCTCTGTTATAAAGCAACTGTCACCCCACCAGGCGTACAACTTGTTTACTACTTGCACGGCTATTATTTCAATCTAATCGGCATTACATTCTCTGACACCTTCATTATCAATCGATAAATGATAAATAGACAGTTCCCAAGTCTGGTGTTGCCATCTAACAAATATTGCCTAAAAATATACAAGTTCCGAACATCGACCATCGGGGGGCTGCGGCCGGTCAGGTACAACATCCACCTGACTGAAGATCTTCCTTTTGTTAGAGGAACATTTACAACCCCTTCCTTTACACCACTTATATGGGCTCGTTCAGACGAGTCGCATTCAGGGGTCAGCTGGTTGCCGTGCTGAGATAAAAACGTCATAAATATAAATATTTTGTACGATCCAGTTCGAAGGACCATTTTATTTAAGAGTAAATAGTAAATATATCAGTAATTAGTTCGTATCAAATCACTCCAAACGCACCGACTCATTCATTAACTACCATTCAATTGTTATCAATAAATATTATAATAAATATCAATCATCCACAAGGTATCTATCATTTACAAGGTAGGTCCCTCATATGCGAGAGGCTGTCTGGGTTGGAACCACCGTTTTGTCTATCTATACAGCAGTGTGTAAGCACTGTTGTGTTTCAGTTTGAAGGACATTGAAGCCAGTGAAATTACATTATGAGACTTAAATCTTATGTCTCGGGGTGACGAGCGCATTCCAATACCATGCAGTGCTTTGTAATTCAAAATTCTATGTGGTGCTGCTTCTGTTTATGGGCAGGCGTGACGTGACCATCAGAAGAGCGCATGCCCGTTTCGTCACTTAAGCTAATAAAAAAAAACTAAGTGTTCGGGAACACATAGTACAATACTTACTTGTGTTCATGTAAGTAAGCCAGTAACTGTGAACCGGGCCGCCAAGAAGCTGGTGGTATAATCTCTTCACTATTATCCTCTATATTGTCGTGGCTCCTGGAATAAATAGGATTTTTTAAACAACAATATTAATTCCCAAAGGGGGTTAACGTCAGGTGGGCGGTCACAAAAATTACAAGCTAAATCTTTCTGTAATATGTATTAAAAAGCTCGTCGCGCCGACCCCACTGCGAGTGGGATAAGAGCAGCTGGAAGAAAAGGAGGTGAAGCATAATATGTATTATAAATGAAATCATTTGTCAAAACATTTCTAACTTATTTAAGAGGCGAGTTTAGAATTACGTACCGTAGTGACTTCTGGAATTTCTGCTGCATGCGAGCTGTCAAATCTCTTAATTCAGCACGGCAAGGTGCCATGCTATCTGAAAACAAACAGTAGATTGTTTCATCTTTCTTTCTTACTGCCTAGCGTTTTCCAGATTGAATGCAAGGTTCGCCTTCCTTCATCATGATTTGACGGTAGATTTGGTATAATGTGGGGCGACCAGCCGTTTGACCCCCACAACCCGCAACGGGAACCAAGTTTCGGCATTGCCTCGCACGTTAGTTAGTTTTCAACCGACAAAACCAGAGGAGGTTCTCTATTCGACGCGTATTTATATATATTTTTGTATGTAGAACCACGCATATCTCTGCCAAATGTGAACCGATTTGTATGATTCTTTTTTCATTCGAAAGATTATAGCAAAAAGTTGGTCCTATTTTAATTTTGAGAAGAAATTCTTTTTTTCTATTATTACAGTGCAACAGAACTGACTCAAAATTGTTTATTTTGTTTTTTTTTAATCAAATTTTATTTCGTGGTTTTTATTTTTTGTTAAATGTTATAAATATAATGTGTCATAAGCCGCCATATAGCGGCACAATCTGATCATGTTCTTGTGTTTGAGAATTGGAAAATTTCTTAACTATGATTCAGTCGTCCACCTTAGATTTTAAGACTGGCAATAGGCGTCGGAGTCTGATTTTGCCTGCCTGATTGAATTCACTCTATATACGTCCGGTTTTATTGACGTGATATCCAAAGTCATCACATTTTCGAAATTTGTTTCCGACTCAGACGTTCGATTTGGCTATTGAATTTCTTTATAACACACACCATGTTTTTTTAGATCAAGTGGGTCACCTGATGGTAAGTGATCTCCACCTCCCATGAATACCCACTATACTTGAAGAATCATGGATGCTTTGCATACTTTAAAAAGGTAAGGTATAATTAAGGGATTGGGAAGGGGAGAGGCCTCCGGATATCTCACTCACTATACGAAACGCAAAAACAAGCTGCTATTTCACGTCGGTTTTCTGTGAGTCTGTGGTAACAATCTGATCGAGCCGGCCCATTCATGCTATGAATATGTAAATGTTAGTCTCATCAGACCCGACTATGATGAGTCTGACACCTATCCCCATTCTAAACAGCTGCTTTACAGTAATCGCCAGTAAATAATGCACATCGAGCTTGAGAGGAAGACAATCGGCTAGTTTCGGTTTCGTAGAGCGTCGCCTCTGTCTCTCAATATGACGCGTCCGTCCGTGTGAGACGAGGCTCTACGAACTAACCGATTATCTCGCTCTTTACCTCGATGTGCATTATTTACCGCCGTGTATTGGTTTAGGCGCATAATGTCCTCTTGTCAAAATGTAATTTTCGTAAATGTCCTTTTCGCTAAATGTCCTTTTCAGTAAATGTACTTTTCGCTAAATGTCCTTTCTCAAAATAATCTAATCAATACTACATTACAAACTTCGTCATAAATTCTTACTTATTTAATATACATATTTCATCTTTATATATTTAATTCTACTGTACGTGTGTATGCGACTGAACTTCTCCTAAACGGCCGGACCGATTTGAATGATTTTTTTTGTATGCGTTTGGGTGGCGCCCTGGATGGTTTAGATTCACAAATCAGCCCGGCAGATGGCGCTGCAGTCGGTTTCTGGGTTATTTATCTATCATGCAGGACAACGTCTGCTGGGTCCGCTAGTATATTATATTTTTCGAGATAATGATTTTGAAAAAAGGACATTATTGCGTCTACACCCGGTTACTGTACATCATTCTTGCATGTTATATTATTATGTACCCTACACGTATGTATAACTTACATTGCACGTAACTAGCACTGTGCCCCATTTGTGAATGTTGTGGTTGTACTGATGTACTCTGTGATGCGACCACACTTGTTGCAGACGACACGCCCGTTTGCGACACTGACTCTGTTACTGCACACAATATAATTTACACTCAAACCAAATACTTTAATGTATACTAGTAGACAAGCTGTGTGGCACGTAGAAATTGTACCACTAAGTTGCGGTCAATTGACCGTAACTCAATATAACCATCTAGCTTACTCTCAACAAGAACCCCTATCGCGCTCCCTGTTTGTGAGCTGTCAAACTCCCACGTTATGTGACGCAATTTTACTTCTAAACAGCCCGTCTAGTAGTATACTTTAAAGTCTTTGACTCAACCAAACCGTTTTATTTGCATGAATGATGAAACGCCTATCGCCATACCGGGCACAATTCCAGCCTCCGAGTTGGTACTAAGCATTTCGGAATAAAAAATCCAATAAAATTCGACCCGGAGATCGAACCCGAGACCTCAGCACAGCAGTCGTACCGCGTACGGATTACAACTGCACAACCGAGGCCATCCCCGAAACAAATATTTGTGGACTAGCTTTTGAACGGCCTTTTCAGTTCTTCTTCTTAGCCTATGTCCTAATCCAGGTCATGGTCTACTTGTGTGCCAAATTTCACCCAAAACCGGTCAGTTGTTAAGGCGTGATTGACTAACAAACATCCAAATTCACAAACTCACAAACATCCAAACTTTTACATTTATAATAGTAGTAAGATAAAATTACATAAGCCATGACAGTCAAAATTTAGCAAGACAAAAAAGTAAAGCAATTTACCTCTAGAATGTTGGTCCTGCGATTGTCCAAACATATGTTGCCACTCAGTGTTCATATGACTTTCGTGTACAACTGACGTTTTGTGGGTCCGTCTATGGGAAAAATATTACTATAAAAAACCTTTTTATATTGTTAAGTCTCTAATAATATAACACACATTTGAAATATTGAGCAATTTTAGACGGGACACAAGATTTTAAGCAAGTAAAATAGTCTATTGATGAGTTGCCGAGTTCAACGCAAACTTAGCAATGATAGTTGCTAAGTGGCTGAGTTATTGTAGATGCAAAGATTTCGAGCCCGCCTCTAGTGTTTAAGGATAAAGTAAATTTTTTAGCTGTATATGAACCAAGGTATCTCAGTGTGAGGCAATATAAAAACACGTTTTTATATTATTACGTCGCTAATAATACAACATATTTGAAATATTGAGCAATTTTAAAGAGGACATACGATTTTAAGCAAGTAAAATAGAATATTGCTGAGTTACTGAGTTCAACGAAAACTTAGCAATGATGAGTTGCTAAGTAGCTGAGTTATTGTCGATGCAAAGATTTCGCGCCCGCCTCTAGTGTTAAAGATAAAGGTAATTTTCTAGCTGTATCGACCATGGTATCTTAGTGTGAGGCAACACCAGCCAACCTGGCGCGTCTGTACGAAACGCAGTTACTAGTGGCTGAATACGGTAGTTGACTAGATTTTTAAGTTACGTTACTCAAAATCTATTGCAGAAAGAATTTTATAAATTGGACCAAAAATAAATAAGTTCTATTCTATTCTATTTTTAGATTATGGCCCCATAGATTTTCGATGATTTCGCCAATGTCAAGTATTATAATAGCAATATCTAAAAATAAAGATCAAAACGTAGACATCTTTAAAAAGATGCTCAATTGTTAGTCCAATAAATAAGTTAGAAGCCATTCGTATCCTGTAGAAGGGGTAATTGTCAAATGACAGACGACGCAAACTTTGACGTCACTGTGTAAAATGTACATTATGGTGCACGCGAGCAAAGTCAACATTCAAGTCAAACTGCGGGCACATTTCTGAACCAATTTTTATTGTGTTTTAATAAAAGGGTTTCTTTTGCGTATCATTTTCTGTTGCTTATAAAATAATGTATAAAATTCAATATATGAAACTACCCTATTATACTATACCTAGTCTGCGTAGAGGAGTACAGTTTAGCCGCATTGTGCTGTAGCGTGTCGGTTACATTAGAGTCGAGCTGTACGGACCTAGATATCCCCGTATGGTTCAACACCAGCCGACCTGGCGCGTCTGTTATATGCTGAAACAAATGGATTTCTTGATAAAATGATCATTGTTTTGAAGACTGCCTCGGTGGCTCAGTTGTAATACGTACGCGTTACGACTAAGGCTGACGCTGAGGTCTCGGGTTCGATCCCCGGGTCGGGTAAAAGTGATATTGGGTTTTTCTATTACGAAGAGTTCAGTATCAGTCCGGAGTCTGGAACTTGTGCCCGGTATGGCGATAGGCTCGCCCCCTATCACATCATGGGACGGGGATAAGTTAGGCGAAATGTGGGTGTACTGGTTACACCTCTGCTTACCCCTTCGGGGATTACAGGCGTGAGTGCGTATGTATGTTTTGAAGTTTACAGACCTAAGTTACATCAGAACTAATATAAACCATACTGTGAGCAATACTTATTTAAATTCGTCTATGACTAACACATAATTAACTAACTAATACTTTGATAATACGAGTTGTCAAGTTATTTGACCTAAATTTAATCTCTAATGGCACCATCAAGTGGCACATTATAGGACTACTTTTGATATTGAGATAGTCTTCGTTAACTCGTGACACATCTGACGAATATACTTTAGTGCGATGAATACGAATAAATATAAATTCAGAGCGACGAGTGGTGCTTTTGTTAAACGTAAATTGATCGATTTACAGTTTTGATCGATTATTCTATACATTTTGGATCAGTTCCATAATTAGCCACCGCCAACTTATCATTATTGCACTCTACGTCAATTTATATGATAATAAAATAATTAATTAAATCAGCTTTCAAACAACACACACACACTTTCTATTTTGTCGATGGTTAAACACTAACCTGTGTTGATGAACTCTGTATTTTGATGAGATGTGCGCTCATGGCCAATAGTTGGTTCTCGACGTGTTCCGTCATACCTGAAATCATCGATATATATTTGATCGATGAGAAATATATCGATATAAAAAGTCACCTTTAGTCCGTAACTTCATCCGCAAGTCAGTTTTGCAGACGTACTTAGGATTATCGTAAAATCGATGATAAAATGTTCTTACCATCGGATGCGAGTCTTCGGAACAGGTTTCTGAGTTGCTGTCCCATCTCAGAATACTGCGGCATCATGCCTTGTTTTACCTGAAACGTAATTAATAGGGTAGTTGACTCGATGATTTTTTATTATTAATCAAGTTACGTGTAAGTGGTAGAGCCACACTGTAGACAATGGACCGGGGTCAACCTGGGTATTACCACTGTCTCACATAAAACCGACGTGAAGTAGCAGCTCGCTGTTACGTTTCGTACGGTGACTCGAGTTGACCGGAGGCCCAATTCATTTGTTTTGTCAATTGGCATTGGTAATGCCTATATAAGGTTTTAAATTATTACCTTCAGCCTGGTATTTCTCCGTTCTCTCAATGTCTGCACCAGTCTGTCCACGTCTCCATGCTTTAGGACTGCGTCTAGAACCTTCCTAGGTATTGGGTCTGCTAGGCTTTCTAGCAGCAGTTCAGCTCGTTCCACCTACAAAATTACGCCATAATCATTATAGTAATTATCGCCAATAAGTAATTTATAGTTTCTGTGTACGGTACCGTTTATCCGCACAGGATAGTCGAGCGTTATTTACGTTGCGCAAAATCGGTCGTGTAATTGGTTTTGCATTCATTTTTATCTTTTATTTATAACTGAGGCCAAAAATCATCAGTCGTGATTAGGCGCGATAGTCGGCAGAAAACTAATTTTGAATTAAATGTATTATTTCTGATATTATTAAACAATTTCACAATAATAAGTTTCAAATTCAAGGGTCTTGAAAGTTCAAGAACTGCTTGACTCTAAGCTAACAAACATGAAACCGCATGTAACGTATACTACTTACGCGTCCGATTTTACGTAGCCTAAATTACGCTCGCCTGTCTTCATCCATAAATATATAGTGAGGCTTACCTGTATGAGTTTGTGTTTAAGGTGCGGCCACACTAGCGGCAGTATCTTGCAGTTAACGTCGATGGGGTTCAGAAGGCTGGCAACACACGATACCAAACCGCACACCTCGTGTCGAATCTGTCAGGGTTATTTTTTAGGTTATATAAATAAATACAAACACCTAACCCACACATAATCCTGAAATTAAGTGTAAAGTGACTTGTGATTTAAATTTATAATATATATTTGTAGACTGTGTTTAGGTATGTGGGAGCCCCAAGCCAAGGGCCCAGGGTGCCCCTTGGATTTACGGAACTTGTACTTGTAAATCTTACCCATAAATTAGGATGAGCTAGACAAACGGCACTCTCTGCGACTAAATCGCACAAAGACTGTTTCGGAAGTAGACCCAACTCTGCTAAACTGGTCGTCGCACGCAGAGCCTTCGCTATGATCCACTCTGATGGATCTGTGAGACCCTAGGAAAAAAAATATATGAGAAAGATAAAATTAATATAACTAATAACTGAACTAATATAAATATACTAAATAAAAAATTAACTAAACTAAACCTAGACACTTCGCTCCACAAATCTAGTCGGTGTTTTTTTGTTTAATTATGGCTTCGCATTTGCATGCATAGCCAATGACAACGCACTCACTCACTCACGCCTATAATCCCCGAAGGGGTATGCAGACGTGTAACCAGTACACCGACGTTTCGCCGAGCGTATCGCCGTCCCATGATGTGATAGGGGACGAAACACAATCACAATTCCAGACTTCGGGTTGACACTAAGCATTGCATGATAGAAAAAACTTTACCCAACCCGGGGATCGGACCCGAGACCTCAGCGACAGCCTCAGTTGTACCGCGTACGCATTATAACTGCGCCACCGAGACAGTCAATGAAAAGTATTTAATATATTATCTAATATTCACGATGAAACACCAGTGTGGCCGATTTCAAAGTCTTGTTGGAGTTTGGGTGTCAATTTCTTCCAGTACGATGATTCACAGACGATTTTCTCCAAGCAAATGGAATAACCAACGTCGATCAATACACTTGGTCAAAAATCACCCTAAATTCACCAATTTTAATGATTCCATACTATTCATTACCGTCAATGTTTATTGTACAAATCCACAGCAATTTTATACAACAAACACAACTTTTAACTAGTTTAGGAATTAATTAAAATAGGAGATCGACTGCACTGTCAGAATTCCCGCCAAAACTACTACTCGTATTTACTTGTCGAGTGTAAACGGAGTATAGTCACAGTATAAAAAACATAGTCTGTTAAACGAAGAAATAGACTCTTAGACGATGCGCACGTGCTTTTCGAGGTGAGACACACCTGACAAGGGACTAAGCGGCATTAATAAGAATAGATATTTTAGTTCATCTTTGCACGTATGTGCACATATGTATTTTTGATTTACATGACAGCCACCGCTTCAGCGTCAATTTACTAGATGGTAGGTCCGTTGTATGCGAGATCTGAGTCTAGTGTTGGTACCACCGCTATAATATATCAGTGTGTAAGCATTATTGTGTTTCGGTTAGAAGGACATTGAAGCTTAAAATCTCTGTCTCGAGGTGACTAGCTCGTGAACCTACCTGCTGTAACAACGGCACTAGTATGGGCGCGGCATGTTGTCCCACATACGAAGCCACCCCGACCACCCTCTCAAAGAAACAACCCCTCAGAGCCACCTCTTCCTTGTCGTTCAGGAATGTCACCATATGGGAGAGGATCACGTCATTTGCTGAAACAATTATCCTCAAATGCATTTGCTGTTTGTTCGTTGAGATCCCATTTGTTTCTTCTTCTTTTTTTATAATGGCCTCGCACTTTTATGCATTTGGCCAATAACAAGTATATTATATATTTTTAAGTCACAAGAACGATTAATTCTGTGATCGCTTTCAAGGTCTTGTATGAGTTTTGGTGCGAATACGTTCCAGTAAGATAATAGACGATTTTTCCCAACCGGATCTAACAAAGTCGATCAACCTGCCCGGACAAAAAATCCCAAATGCACTAATTTTAATGTTTCCATTCACTGTTTATCTTCGTTAATATTTATTGCACGAACTTAGACCACTTTAATACTAGAAATACATCATCAACTAGTTTAAGAAATAAATAAAATAAGTGGCTGACCGCAATGTCAGAATTCCCGCCAAAAAACCATTTTAAATTAAAAAAAAGTAATAGCCAATGTCTTCATCTCTTAGAAGACAAAAGTCAGTTGAGGTGTAGACTAATTTAAAACGCTGAGAATAAAATACAATCACAATTTTACCTTTCTGTTTACCAAAGAATATGCAAAGTTTAGTAATGCCATTTTCTACAAGCGCTCTCTTGACCACAGCTTGTGAATCCGTCAGTAGGTAGGACACAGTTGATCGTACCTATAATGTAAAACATGGAATTGTACAACACAGAAAGATTGAAGGATATAAGTTGGACCGGTTATCCGGCTCGAAGAACCAAAATGATCCATGACTTAACTAACTAGCTTTTGCTTGCGGCTCCGTCCTCGTGAATGTTTTTTTTGTGATGAGAAGTAGTCTATGTCCTTTTCCAAGTCAAGGTAGACCATGTGTGCCAAATTTTATCCAAAACCATTAAGGCGTGATTGACTAACAAACATCCAATTTCACAAACATCAAAATTTAGGATAGGATATATGTCGGTACATCACTTTGAATTTGTAAATCTTGCTATGTGCGCGTGAGCTAGTAACTATGTCGTTTTGTGTGACATTGAGTTCCATACATTTAAGACAATAGTCAGATATACTCAGTCACTGTCTCTATACAAACAAATTACGCACACATATCAAGATTTGCAAAGACGAACTGAAATATCTTTACCTATATATTAATTCTCATTGACTTAAAGATTTCTTGTAAACCAAATAAGATCGGAAATTTTAAATATACATACCATTTCATGCAAGGCTGATAATTCTGTTTCGTAGTTAATGTTAGCCGCTTCTTTGTCAATCATATTTTGTGTTTGATCAAGGAACCTCACAGCAGTTTCAGCTAATTTTGCTGAAAAATGAAACTTATATTAGTAATCTATTCACAAGTTACTAATCCACGGTTACCTTAAAATAATCGGTAGAAAAAATAGTATTTTTATTTTCTTTTTATTTATTTATTAACTGTAGAGTTAGCTACATGTAATTTCTGTAACATCTTGTATAAGATCTAGACAGTAGTATTTATTTATTCAGCATTTATCATCAATCATTAACCATTACTTATTAATCATTATTCATCAATCATCAAAAATTAGTCTTTAACCGTTAAACCCTCAACCGTCATCCATCAATCGATAATCGCTAATCATTTATAGTAAATCGTTAATCATTCATTGTTTTGTAAAAATCATTCGTTATTCATTACTCGTTATTCTTTATTTAACAAACAACCGTACAACACAATATAATTATATACTGACCGATGTTATTAGCATATGCTATCCGCACAGGCACGGCGTTGTCCGTAGCCCGCGGCGCCAGTTCCGGCAGCACGTACTCCGGGAACACGTTGCAGTCGCCTTGCGGCAGGCGCGTGACGTCACGCAGTGCGCGCGCGCACGCGCCTACTGCGGCCGCGCGCACGCGAGATACTGAGTCATGCGACAGATGGATCTGGAGATAGCGGCTTAGTTTATCTTGCATTGAAAATTATCACCTCATTGGTATAGTGGCAGCGTACTAAGGCTGAATACCGTTAATTTCTAACTCCGGCAATCACAATTCATGTGTGTTTTTGAATTCAAAAATCCCACATGAATTGCTTAGGAATAAAATTTATGCTCGATATGGACTGGGGATAACTTCGTGCAATATTTCGACCAAAGGCATAGGTAATAAAAAAAAATGTACATACAATAGTGATGTATCTGTTACTTACAATATATGGCAGTATTCGATCCAAAATGGTCTCCGAACTGGAATTCTCGCACAACAACTGCAATATCTCCAAACTGTATAATTTCGACGTACAATGATGCAGCCCACGGATGCACGACGTCACCAATGACGTAATCAATATCAACCCTTCACTGTCCGGTCCCAAATCCTGCCCACCGGGGGATTTATCATCAGGTTCCTCGTCAAAATCGTTCACATTAACACTTAACACTTTGAAACCGTCTTTAAAATTGTCTATGTTGTCTATGTTCGTATGCTCTGTGGTCTCCTCGACCAAGTCCTTGTAGTTTTTCGCGTCTGAGGGTTGAGTGAAGATTTTTATGATGTTCTTTATATCTTGGTGTATTCGGAGTATTTTCTCATCAGGTGGTAAGATTGGCTGCGCTGAGAATATCAGCATATACGATTGGAGGAATGAGTAGAAATATTCGGGGAATAATCTGGAAAAAGGAATTCAGTATTGGAGCTTATGACAGGCACCGTGGCGCAGCGGACGAATTGCCGGCAGCGATATGAGATTTGGGTTCGATTCTGGCACCGAGATAAATGTTTAGATCCACAAATACTGCTGTAGATGGTTTTGTCTACAGCATAAATGTGCCGGATCGAAGGGTTGTTACTAGACTATTGAAATTGGACCAAAACAAGCCCACTGAGTTTGTTTCGCCGGGTCTTCTCAGACAGGGTCGCGTTTGGATCCGGTGGCAGTTTTAAAACAACAATTTAGAGGTACACATGGTCCGTATCAATCACCTTAAAATAATAATAGGACTTTTTATTTCCCTAATTTATTTTGGTATGATAAACCGGACCAAAAACAAGCCCACTGAGTTTGACTTCTCAGGACTGGGTCGCGCCGCGTAAAATCCAGTGGTAAAGTAAGCCCACTGAGTTTGTTTCGCCGGGTCTTCTCAGGTTGGGTCGTTTTGGATCCGGTGGTAGTTTTAAACCACATGCCGTTTCGGTAATGCCTATGGTCCATATCGACCTTTAAAACAGAGAAAAAATAACAATAATAATAATACTTAACAATTCTGGACTAATATAAAAATGTTGTAAACTTTATAGTTGCCCAGTGTATTTTGACGATGCTATGTATTTTATGTATATATTAGCTGATATGATTTCTGTACTTACATAAGTTTCTTTATTTTGTACTGACTTGTCATAAGCGCTATTTTAATTGCCTACATGATGAATAAAACTATTTCATTTCATTTCATAGACTCACAGAAAACCGACTTTAATTAGCATCTTGCTGTTACATGTTACGACTTAGCCCAGCGGATTAGCATGTTGAAGTGGCAGTGGGCAGACCACATAGCTCGCAGAACTGATAGCCGATGCGGGAGAAAAGTTCTCGAATGGAGGCCACGTACGGGCAAGCGCACCAGAGGACCTACAAGATGGACCGACGACCTGACAAGGGTTGCAGGAAGCCGATGGATGCAGGCCGCTACCAACAGCGAGGCCTGGAAGGCATTAGGGGAGGCCTATGTTCAGCAGTGGACGTCTTATGGCTGATGATGATGTTACGTGTAGTATGGCGAGTTCTCACTCACCGATTTGAGAGGAGATAAGAGAAGATAATATAGGGATATTTTAAGGCCCAAATCTCCTCTCCTCTTGCCAAACTCTTATTTTCCCTTATCGTTTTCTGGTGTGTGTTCAGATGCGGTGGAGATTACCTTCTACTTACCATCAGTTACCTCATTTGTTTGTTTGCAGGCTTGTGCTATACAAAAATTACTATCGCCATATCTATACATATCCTGATTGACTAATTAATTCCCTTAGGGTCGGCAACGCACCCATAATTCTTTTGGTATTATGGGTGTACATGGGCGGTGTAGATCACTTACCATCAGGTTCACTCACCAGATCACTCACCAGAGGGGCTAGCACGGAAACTTGCGAAAAGTTATTCGAGCTGTCATCGACAACATTTTCTATGAGATTTTAGTACAGCGCCTCTATCGCACGTAAAAGAAACTAATATATATGGAATATGGACCAATGAAATTTAAGGAATTATCTATCGAGCCCTCGATACCTTTACATTATGATTTCGATAGTTTTCCGTGCTAGCCCCTCAGCTCGTTTGCCGGCATATGCTATAAAAAAATCTTAATATTACTCACTTTCCTCTAGCTTCATCAAGGTACAACTCTGCACTCCGTCTGTCTCTTGGGTTCCGTTCAGTCATGGAGTGCAGTAAGTCCTTCAGAGCCGGCTCAGACCCTTCACCCAGGGTCATTGTAGGAGGTCTGTCCTCTCCGTTACGATACGCTAGCAGACCAGGCAGGTCTAATGCTGGTGTACCATCGTTCCAGAGTTCAAGGAGGGCACAACTGGGAGTAAATATGTATTTTTTTAAAGAAATGTGTTGGTAGTTTGATTATTTTGTCTATGGACTGATTAGTATGCGGTATTTTTTTATTTCAAAGCTTTATTTATCGAGATCGTGCTCGATGCATTATAACTGCGCCACTGAGGCAATCTATTCTTTCTATGTTGAATATTTGGCAAATAAACAACCTATTCCTGGTAGTAATATAAGCCTATTTTATATAAAAATAGGCCTATTTAGAAACAAATACCTAATAATCTAAGATCATAAAAAATACAAATATTGAAAACAGGTTTGTATACTTACTTTAGTTAGACCATTGCTTTAAGTAAACATGAATATAATGAGAAAAAGATCCATAAATAATTATTGACGTTTTACTTACCCAGCTGAGAATATATCCATACTCGGAACTAACTCGCCGACTTTACATGGCGACTCGCTTAGTAACAAACCACCTGATTTATCATCACCCTGTAAGCAATTTTTTTTTTCTTTTTCATTAAATGAATTTTTCAGCGTTTTTAGGGAACAATCTACCTACTTTCTAATGTAATGGATAAAACTGGCCAAGTTTTTTTTTATTATCTTGAGTGACGTAATAAGCAGGTCGTTCGCCTGATGGTAAGCGCAACACCTGCCCATAAACAGAAGCAACACCACACAGACCTTTAGATAGTTATAGTTTTAATAGTTTATTGATCAGTATAAGCCAGTAAATAGATAACATATATGGTACCTACTATGATTACAAAGCACTGCATGACATTAGACTACGCTCGTCACCCCGAGACATAAGATGTTATTGTATTTATGGTGGGGACTTCTGCGAGTTGCACAAACGGGTGATCAGCTCAATTATATTGAACCACTTCACCCTTAATCCCAGTCTGAGTGGTACTACCACTTTCGCTTTCGATTTCCCTGCATCCCTTTAAGAGAAAGTCTTCACCGATAGGGTTTAGATAATAAGGTTTCGGCTGCAGCTCGGACAGGCCTTTGAATGCAAGATATTAAGTTTCATAGCCCAGTCATTTCACTGGCTTCAATGTCCTTCAAACCAGAAACCCTTTAGACATGAGTAGATATGAGTGGTAGAGCCACTCTGTAGATACTTTTGTCTACAGCATGTATGGGTCGGCTCGTCCGGATCGTTACCACTGTCTCACAGAAAACCGACGTAAAGTAGCAGCTTGCTGCTGCGTTTCGTACGGTGAGATATCCGGAGGCCCAAACCCCCTCCCCTTCCCAATCCCTTAATTATCCCTTTCCTTTAAGGGCGGCAACGCACCCATGATTCTTTTGGTATTATGGGCGTACATGGGCGGTGGAGATCACTTATCATCAGGTAACACACTGGCTCGTTTGCCGGCTTATGCAAAAAAAAACATAAGAAAGACAGACGGCGCGGCGTCATAGGCTTAGTCATATGGTTTCATTGAGACCTTTTGCGCACGGAATCCAAAGTACAACATTATTTTCTCCAGACGTTAGGCGGCTTCCCTTCTTATTAATTAACTTATTAGCAAAGTCTAAACTATGACGATGTTACAAAAAGATAAACACACTATCGGATCTACAATTCACATAGATTACCATTAAATTGTAAACTACAGTTTTGTACTCAACAATTACATTAAAACCTGATAAGATATACCTACACACAATCAGAAAAGTTACGCAAAATCCAGTAACTTGCAACCATGGTAACTGAAAATAATCTATTTTAGGATCAATTATCGTTTTTAATTTATTTCATTACCTTTATACTCTTTATTGTATATTCTATATCAAAAGAAAACTTAAAAAAAAGCAGTACTAATGGCGGTCTTATCGCTAACTCCGATTTCTTCATGATTATATTCATAATTATTAAAAAAAAAATGCCATTGGAGTAAAATAGACTTTTTCAAGTTGGCACAGTGTAAGTTGCTGGGGTATTTTTTTTAAATCAACTTACCCCTGTTCTGCTATGCGGGTCGGGTGCTCTTACAAATCTCTCAGGCGCTACGTAGCACAATCTCCTGCGCGAAGTGTCGAAGAAATAGCTAAAGTCTGCTGGATTATCATCAGGCAGGAATGTGGGCTTGAATGATGCTATATCCGTGAGTAGAACCCACAACCATGATGTCACCATTATGTTTTCCAACTGTCAACAAATATAATATGTAGTGATTTCTTAGGTTTACGCGAATATTACACATTGAAATAAAACTAGTTTATACGGATTTTATCGCGGTTTAATTTTTATTTTAGTCCCGACGTTTCGAAAGCTTTTCAGCCTTCATGGTCACGGGAGAGACAGACAGTCTAAACTAAAATCCGTATAAACTAGTTTTATTTCAAATATAATATGCATTATAAAGACAAAGCATAGGCATAATCAGACGTATGGGGGCGCTTGCTTCATTCTGCCAGCTTTTTTTAAATTAACTTTAGTGATGAAACGAGCAAGTCGCTCGTTTGATGGTAAGCGTCATGCCTGCCCATACACTGAAGAAAGAAAGAAAGAAATACACCCAACAGTCACACACATAGTCCTGACCCCACACTAGGTAAGCCTGTATCGTGGTTTCTCAGTGCATCATAGAAGGACAAAAGACAAAAGAGGACGGGCTGTTGTGGGACCGCAAGTCCCTCATAGTTCTTGATACCCACAATACAGGTTAACCTAGTGTGGGGTCAGGACTATGTGTGTGACTGTTGGGTGTATTTAATAATATTATTATTCTGATGAAAAAGTAAAATACACCTACCTTAATATCACCATGACATATTCCAATCTTATGCATCCTATGCAAGGCATAGAGGACTTGGAACGTAATCCATTTTTTCTCCAGAGTGGTTAGAAATGGTCTTGTAGACATCCTGTCATAGACACTGCATTTGCAGTACTCGCGCATTAACAGGCCAGCTTTATCTGTCAGCTGGAATTTAAATAGTTATGATAACAAACAATAATATTATAATTTGGGTTTTTATTTGTGGCGTTTTTTCTCCCCAAAGGGGTCAATGTCAGGCAGGTCTTGAATACTACAAGCCAAATCTTTCTGTAACATGTGTAAAAAGCATGTTGTGCCGACCCCACTATGAGTGGGATAAGGCCAGGTGCAATAATATAATCATAAAACATATTTTCTAGGAATATTCAAATCAATTGATCAATGTTCAATTATATCATGAACTTGAAGAAGAGGAAGATATTAATATTTTCATTAATTTTTTATATGTATTAAGCTTATTTGTTTTAACATTGTATGTTTTTTTTGGCCCTGCCTTTATGGACAATTTTGCCAACTTCAAGTGAGGCAGATACACGTTATAAACTAAAGAGTATGACCAGTGAAATGAAAAATTACCGGTTATTGCAGTTGAAAACTCCAATACAAACATTATTTCATAAGACATATACAATACTGGCACATTAGGTACATATAATTTAATATAATTTTTTTTGCATGGTCATAGTGTAGTTAGTGTAGTTTATTTGCACATGACAGCACTATTGCACTGAATAAACATGTGAGTCTATGGTCCGCTGTGCTTCACCAGCAAACATTGGTTTGCTGTAGGGACTGGCGTATATACCCCTATATAAGAAAGTAATGTTCAATTGTACTTACAATAACTCTCTGGAATGGTAAACAATTGAATGCGGAAACCAACTGCTCTTTAATCTTCAGTATCCTTTCTTTGTGTTCAGCTAACGGTAGAGAAGGATCATGTACAGCAAATACTTTCACAACAACCAGACCTTCACGAGAGCGGGCCCTCGCTACTTTCAAGAATCTTGTGGAGCCAAGGCTGTTAACAAAAATATACATAAATTGTAAAAAAAAACAATTGATAGATAATGGCTAACTTTTTTTATTAGCTTGAAGCATCATCACACAGACCTTTAAATTACAAAGCACTGCATGAAATTCAACTGCCCTCGTCACTCAGAGACATAAGATATAAGTCTCATAATGCTCAGTAATTTCACTGGCTTCAATGTCCTCCAAACCCGAACACAACAGTGCTTAAACATTGTTGCTTGATGGGAATATACTTATAACCATTTCTTCTATTGCAAATAGATTTGCTTACTATCAATACATCAATAGGTCTTCCATACAAAATTTGCCCAAAATTTAGTGCCACTAAGCAAAAGCTAAATAGAATATTGGGCACAGTCAATAATGTGTAAATAACAAAGGAAAAATAATAATTAATCTAATATAAACTTGTTGCAGAAAGTTGTTATTATATTTATGGGTTGTTACATCTGACAGTAAGTGTATAAAGTTAAAGTTATATATATCTTTAATATGCCTAAAGTGAAATGTTACCACGTAAGTGTAAGCTAGTCACAAATAATATGGCAAATTATGATCATTAGTAACAAAATGAAACTACGATTTGTATCTATTGTGTAAATTCTAGGTATTACACACTTTTACTGGTTCTGAAATAGATGTATACTTTACAATCAATAAACGTTAATTACCTCTGATCGAACGTCAAATCTACATGGTCACTGAGATAATGTTCCACTGGATATATCTGGGACGGTGCAACACCGACAAGTTGGTTACCCATTGTGATGAAAAACGTAAAACCCTTCAACGCATCACATTTAACACAATTCCATAAAATTTAACAATTTATCTATGATTATATTGTTTTTATAGCTTATTACTGAAAGTACATCTACGTTTTTCATATGAAATTCTAATTCAAAACAAATATACTCTTTAAAAGTAGGTATTGCAATATTTGCAAATTTTGGCAATGACAGAAACAGTTTTCACTGGTTGTCACTTTGGTTGACTTTGGTTGTCAGTTGTCGTAGTATCTCTAAGTAGTCTGTGCAGTTGTCACAGTTTCAACTAGGGGTGAAACCGATATATTAGTATTCGATATATTTGATGGACTCATCGGTAATCCGACGAATCGTGTCAGCTAATATTCCCTAATATTATAGTCTTTATTCGTATTCTATACTCTATAGTCTTTTATATTCTAATAATTCTAAACTATTTATGTTATTTTATCCTCATATTTTAATGTTTATTTTAAAATTCTCAAAACATTTACATTTATATAGATTTTTTATTTTAATATATGAGGTCACAGACAATTTAAAAGTGACAAATACACCTCATCAAACGCTGTCATTTTGTCTCTATGGTCTCTCTTTCCTTCAACAAACAAGCATTCCACCCATTTTCAATAAATTTCATTACGTTTACTAAATATATTTCACAGAGATGGCTTCGAAAAGTGAAAAAGATCGTGCTAAACAAATTCAAGAACGATGTCAGAATATATTGATGCAGATGCTGAAGGATGAGGACAATAAATATTGTGTTGATTGTGATGCAAAAGGTTCGTGCAGTTTTGTTCTTATTATAGTACGGTTTTTGTAATTTCAATGAGAATACAATGGGGATTATTATTTAGTTTAGCTGGAGAAATGTATTAAGTTATTTTAAAAATCAACGTATTAGTATTTAAACAGGTCTTAGAACTATTTCTTAAACGTATGAGTCACATTATCGCGAAATAATTGTTTTGTTATCACTAATTGTTGTATTGTAAATACATCATTTCACATTCTGCATATCTAGCATAGATATCAAACAATAATTTAATGACAGTGGGCCAGATTTAAACATTGTTTCTTTTATGTAATAATGAGGCTAATAGACTCATTGGAAATAAAATAGCATTGCTCAACACTTCCTTTCACTTATGTAAATAAAAAATTACCTATAGGCAAAGACACCATATGCACTAGGTTTCAATAACCCTGACATCTGAACATTAGATTATTAAAATAAAATTTCTATTACTTAACAATATACATACTGCTTTTTATAGTGTGTTGAATAAATTTGAATTCACTTGAATTTATTACATATACATACATACGCACTCGCGTCTGTACTCCCCGAAGGGGTAGGTAGAGGTGTAACTATCACACCCACATTTCACCAAGCTTATTTCCATCCCATGATGTGATATGGGTCTATCGCCATATTGGGCGAGAATTTCAAAAATATTTGTTACTGCCTCGGTGGCGTATTTGTAATGCATATGTGGTATTACTGTTGTGCTGAGGTCTCGGGTTCGATCCCCAGGTCTGGTAAAATTGATATTGGGGTTTTCTATAACAAAATGCTCAGTATCTACCTGGAATCTGTAATTGTGCCCAGTTTGGCGATAGGCTCGCCCCCTATCACATCATGGGACAGAGATAAGCTCGGCGAAATGTGGGTGTACTGGTTACACCTCTGCCTATCGCTTCGGGGATTACAGGTGTGAATGCGTATGTATGTATATTATAACCATATCACACTAGAGGGGTTGATGATTATTGCTACACCTGCCCATAAACAGAAGCAACACTACACAGAAATTACAAAGCACTGACATAAGATGTTAAGTCTCAATGCCCAGTAATTTCACTGGCTTCAATGTCCTAAACCGGAACACAAGAGTGCTTACACACTGTTGCTTTGCGGCAGATATAGATATAGTGGTGGTACCAACCCAGACGGCCTCTCGCATTCGCTTCCATATTGTAAAATTCTATTTCAAAATTTTATTGTTGGGTCAAGGTATAATAAAGCCACCAAACCATTACATACATACATTGTCGTCATTAAAAAGTCATTAATAAGAGGAAATTACTTATTAAGCTATCCTCATTCAACGTAAATAGCAAATATAATTATGATAGGCAGAAACATTGCTTCCTAAATTATTTATTGACATTACTGTTATATTATGACAGTGTTCCGTATTTTTAACATACAATAATATGTTTGTATGAGGATATCAGAATTTAGATATTGTTGTAAGTGTAAACTACACTAAGTTTATTTAACACAATTTTTTCCAGACTGCCTCGGTGGTACAGTTGTAGGCTGAGGCTGACGCTGAGGTCTCGGGTTCGATCCCTGGATCGGGTAAAAGTGATATTGGTTTTTTCTATTAAGAAATGCGCATTATTAGCCCGAAGTCATATAATTCCAAGCAGGGACCGTACAACCCCGCTTATGAGATAAGTCGTTCAAAGGGGTTACCCTTATGGAGCATGTAACACCTTGTATGAGCTAACTTCTTGTAACCCTATGAAAGGGTTAATTAACCTAATTTTAACAATAACTCTTTGAATGTGTTACTCTTTCATTTCATTGAACGGGTAACCCCTTGTAAGGATATCGCAAGTCGCAACTGTGCGTTTGAGTTGGAACCAAGTTGTGAACCAAATAAAAAAAAGTCTAGAATTGTGCCCGGTATGGTGTTAGGCACGCCCCCGAAACATACCACAGCAAAATCACATCATCAGACGGAGATACGCTCGACGAAATGTGGGTGTACTGGTTACACCTCTGCCTACCCCTTCAGGGTTTACGGGCGACAGTGCGTATTTTTTTCCATGATCAGATCGCCTAAAGTGGTATTTAGTGGGGATGGAAAACGTACACTTACTCCTGTCAACCGTGCGCTAGCATGAAGTAGTCGAGGTACTTTATTTCCCCCAACATTTGTCGGATCGGTTGTTTGACGCATAACTCTTAAAGTTGGCTTGGGGAGGTTAATGGGGATACCCTAACAGGAAGCTACACTATCCTCAATTAACGTAGGCGGTACTCTATATTTCAAGCAGATAAAAGACTCAATGCTGGAGCCGCGAGCAAAATCTAGTTTTTCATAGTCAGAGAATACGTTCAACTTCTCTACTGACAGTAGTTGACAGCAGGGCTGGGCAAAATGTTGCTACGTTACATATATTTGCCCATTTCATGTTTGGGAAATTGAAAATTATCACAAACCCTCTCAAATTCCTGACTTATAAGTTTAAAGTAACGAAAAACACAACTATGTCCAGCATTTAAAGGAAAGGCGGATAATTATGGGATTGAGAAAAGGAAGGCGATTTGGGCTTTCGGATATCTGACTCACTGTATGGAAAAGGTTTCTTTATTGGCAAGATCTATAAATGGATGAAAAAAATCTAAAAATGCTTGTAGCTTATGAACCCGAACTATATGTATCACTCAGATGGGTATCTAACATAATAATAAAAAAAAAAAAAAACTTTAGGGTCGATTTCAATGCAGATGGACTAGGTTGTTCTGTCATGGAAACATCTTCTGAAGTACCTGGAGGCACCATTAATTAAATAAATAACTTAAAATTTATAAGGTGACAATTAACATATTTGCATATAATGCCAAAATGATAAAACCATCAGTCAGCAATTTTAAATATTTAAACTGCAAGAAACGGAATACAAACTCAATCATCAATCTCAAATCCACAAGAATTTCAATACAAAAATCAACTATTTAAGAGCAATTTAATGGGGCGACCTGTAATATGGACTACATGATAGTTACAAAATTTATCCAACATAGATTTCGATCAGTAGTTAGCAGTTTTTGTAAAACGTTCACACCTTCTGAGCTCACAACATGTAATATTAAAAATCTTTTTATGTGAACTCAACACTATGATAATACTAGTTTTATTGAAGATACTAAGGTAAACAACCGCCATACAAATATCTAACACCCAGACTTACACCCGAAACAGCTATTCAAATATACCATAGCTGCATGGTTGGAATCAAACCTAAGACGTTGACAATGCTCAGAGTACAATTACAATACCAACTGAAACGGGGTAGCGATCAACAGCTCAAATAATCAATACTCACATGTACGAATATGTATATGTTTTGTTGGCATTGCTTCGGCATGTAACATAACAATTAAGTTTTTTACATATAAGTTATCTTTCACTAAAAATGTTCAGAGCACAGTTTGGTATATTTTGTAGGCTCCCAATTCAAACTACAGTGAAATACCTGACATAGTAGAATAAAACATTGTTTGAATAAATCTAGCTAAATAAAATTTACAACCTGGCAGCACCAAACCTATAAACGATTTAAATTTTTGAGTATAAATACTCGTATTAATCTATATTCCTAATAGATTCGACGCTAAATCTTTCTTCAGAGTTTACTAATTTTACATCACATGGACATTACAACAGCAAATTAATAACATTTTTATCTATTTACGAGTGAAAGGTTATGCCGGCAATTTTTCGTTAACTACGGCTTTTACATACTTTTTTTTTACTTTGGGAATTCTTTTATGGGTACTACCCCACCGCATCGTCGCGTCGGCCGGATCGGTTATGTCCGACTCCCACGGACTAAAACCCAACGATGTCCCTCCGGGTGCGCTTGTTCGGTCAGGGCTGCGGGGACGCTTTTGTACTCTTCCGCGGCCCCGACGGCGACGGCCCTTATAGAGGGCCTCTCCGGTTGTTGGGTGACGGGGGTGTCAACCCATATGGGTGCCCCTTAAAGGGCCATGGATCGCACCACACCCAAATACAAGAGGCGGCTGCTTGCACCCGGCCCCCCGACGTTGGGAAGCAACCGTTTTAAGGCGGCCGCCGCGCCTATCAACCGAGGAGCCATACGGCTAAAATGCTCGTGGAAATTCCAGCGGCTGTCGAGTACGAGCCCCAAGTACTTCATATGTGGCCCGACCTCTACTCGAGCCTCTTCGATGAGAATGTGGGACCCCTGCGGTATCGCCCGGCGGGGACCATGAATACAAATGGCCTCGGTTTTCTCCAGCACTGCCCTGAGCCCCAACATCTCAATTCTGCCGACAACCTGCGCCACCGCCTACGTGGCAAGACGGGCAGCGTCCGCATAGTTGTCCACCAGGGCTGTGACCAGCGTGTCGTCTGCGTAACACGGCTTTTACAGCCTAGCACACTACACCCAACTATTGTCTTCTTTCGGCAATCAATGTATATTTTATCTTGTATGCGTCTTTATGTCCTTTTGTTACCTCACAATACCTAATAAATAAAATTTTCTGCCAAACCGCCCGACTGAAGTATGACAAACAAACGAATCTGACACTTTGACAAACAACATGACGACGGGGACAAAAAATAAGCCTTTTGTCTCTCTCGTTTACAAATGTTTGGTATCTCGCGATCTCACTTTCACTTTGCGAAGTAGAATAATGGATCCATTTAAAGGTTTATAATTTAAGGCGTACAGTATACATAACAGGTGCAGTGTTGCCATCTCTAATAGCTGCTTTACCTGATCATTGCACTCTCGCCTCGCATTCACACTCACAATCGCTAAATAAATAAAATAAATAATAAATACACCCAACAGTCACACACATAGTCCTGACCCCACACTAGGTAAACCTGTATCGTGAGTATCAAGAACTACGAGGGACTTGCGGTCCCACAACACCCAGACCAGATACAAATATTTGTGAATCAGACAAACATTTGTCTCGGTGCGGGCATCGAACCCACGGCCTCACGCTTCGCAACCGGCTACTCGCCCGCTGCGCCACGAAGGCTAAATGTATTTTAAAAATGTATTTTGAAGCCTCAGGTATTTGAAATACTAATTACAAAATACCTCGGCGTCAGGTATTTGAAATACAAATTACATTTTAAGGAAGTAATTGAAATACAAATACCAAATACGTATTTGTATTTTAATTACGTATTTCAATTACAAGTAATTCAAATACTGCCCAACCCTGGTTGACAGTACCTACATCAATACATTGTATAAAACAAAGAACTATCTGCGTGTCTGTCTGTCTGTTTATCCACTTATTTCTCCTAAACTGTACAACGGATTTAGATGCCATTTTCACTATACAGTGGACCCGCGGTAATCCGACAAACTTTTTGCAGGGCAGTGTCGAACTATCGAATTTGTCGGATTATAGAGTACTGCTTAAGATCCCTATAGTCCGGACGTTTTTACTGAAGAGTACTTTGTAATCCGACAAATTAAATTTCAAATATTCATTACGATTTAAGCGATCCAAAATATCACATTTTCTTTCATTCTCAGTGTTTGTGCTTTCGCTTCTGGGCTTGTGACATTACTAGATCCGTATACCTACGTAATACACAATGAATAAACAGTAAATAATGAACGCACATTATCACAATATGTAGTCAAATTCAAACTAAGCAATCAGAATCAATACAATACCTACGCGTCGAGTACAATAAAGAGTACAATAGTAGTAGCGCGTACAAGTTGTAACTGTAAAAAAAAATTCGAATTACAAGAGGCGCCGGATTAGCCAGGGGCCGGATTGGCGGGGGTCCACTGTAATTTAAAAAAAATATTCCGTTGGTTAAGGTATATCAAGCTAAGACCAATTGGAGCAGGGCAATAAAATGCTTGCTGTGAAACCGCGAGGGACAGCTGTTACATATACATACATACGCACTCACGGCACATTTCGCCGAGCGTATCTCCGTCCCATGATGGCGAGCCTATCGCCATACCGGGCACAATTCCAGACTCCGGGCTGATTCGTAATAGAAAAACCCAATATCAATTTACCTGACCCGGGGATCGACCCCGAGACCTCATAGCCAGCGTCAGTCGTAACGCGTACGCATTACAACTGCGCCACCGAGGCAGTCAGGACAGCTATTCTTAAATAAATAAGTTTTATGCAAATCATAAACACTTATTACGAAACGTATGCGGTTTGTACGCATTAGACATGACTACCAAATAAGTAAACAGTTAATGAAATGGAAACTACTAGACAATATATAGGGTATTACGTAGTTGCAAAATACATAAATGATTACGTATTCATAAATTCATTGGGTAAATAATATGTATCATGAATGTAGTTAGTAGAAATTAAGTCGTTATTATCGTCGTAAATTAAGTTTTTAGACAACAGAATGATGAAACGAGCAGGTCGCCCGCTTGATGCTTAGCGACACAATTGTTCATAAACAGAAGCAATATCTAGTGGTATAGTGGTTGAATTATGCATAATAAAGTAGTTACTATGATAGGTATGTATGAGTATGCGTCTATTTTACGTCTATAGATCTTTTACGACGAAAATTCCATTTACGAATACCGGTTCAACCTCAGTGGTGGAGATATGGATATGCCGATCACCAGCCTTCCGAGCCAGTTGTCTTTACCCAAACGCCCGCTGGATCGGGTCCCTAGCCAAAACCCCTATGCTGCACCCCGCGGTGATCTTCATCGCAACTGAGACGGTCCCGGAGGATCCTGAGTGTACTCTGGATTGCTGCCGTTACCGCCTTTATGGCCCACGCTATGCCCCTTTGCAGCCCATCTTTCTAGGGGCACAGAAGCTCCCCTCACAATAATGACGTATTTCGGGGTCTGCGGCAGCATGATGTTTTCACGTTGCTATCCCTCTCAGGGTCGCACCGTACATTATGTACGAAGACTGCGCGTCACCCGCTGCGCGTTCACGATTACGGTGGCTCTAATTAGTTGTCTCTTAAGAACTGTAGAGGGTTACTTTAATGGAATTCTACAGAGACCCCAGTCTACGGGGCAGACTTCCGTAGTTATGTGGTACCACCGCTTTATTTAACATTTATTTCGGCTGTCATGCAGCAGTATACACTGGAACACAAGCTTACGTGTTCCAGTTTAAACTTTAAAGGGCACTGGAGCCAGTGAAATTATTGGACCTCATCTTAGCATGTTCTGTCTCGAGGGTGATTAGTGGCATGCAGTGATATTCATTACTTTATAATTCAGAGTTTTGTGATGCTATTGCTTATGGGCAGCCATGACGTTTTCAGGTGAGCGATTTGCTCGTCTCACCAAATAGGTGATTAAAAAAATTCTAAAAACCGACGTTAAAACTCGAATCGCGTTACGTTTGCTGCTTTCCATTGAGGACTTTTCCATTTTCACTTGAACTCCACTATCAAGTTTTAATTTTTCTAAGGAACCACGGAAAAAAATAGTAAACAAAAAATAAGAGTCATCCATATCGGCGCATATTTGTCGCAGTTATGCTTGCACATACATGAAAAAATATTATATACAAACTGATTGCGAATCTCCTCGTTTCAAGAAGTCGGTTAAAAGCTGTATTCTTGTACTAGGATAGAAAAGGAAGAATAAAATTATGTTTGTCATCAGGTCCTCGATGGGCGTCATGGAACCTGGGCATATTCCTGTGCATCAGGTGCGCCGGTATCCACCGCAACCTTGGCGTGCACATTTCCAAGGTGAAGAGCGTCAACCTGGACTCTTGGACTCCAGAACAAGTGGTGAGTGCGATAGTGTACTGTAACAATATAATAGGCTAGTTGACACATTTTTAAAATAGGCTTTATTTTGTTAATGAGGCATTTCTAGACCGTTTTTTTATTATATCGTATTTTTCTGAGACTAGCAACAAAACTTTAATTCAAATTGAATTTTTCATGAACATACGAAAACGCCGTCGGCCATGTTGGCCTATAGATTATCTGTGCAATGACGACACATTTTAGTAAATAAACACGCGAAATACCTAACCTATGCGAGCTAGATATCGACTGAAACTCAAATTTATTTTTGCGAAGATCACTTCGGTGTAAGTACTTACCTACATAATATCTGATTATTTTTGCTACAAAAGACCAAAACATGCGATTTGCGAATGGCATTTAGTTGTTTACATAGTGACTGACGTCACGATCATGGCGGTAGCGTTTTCGAAGATTTCAGATAAAGATAAAAAAAATATATTTTGTAATTTGAATTTTAAAGACATCTTCTAATTTAATGTATTGAAATTTATGATATATTTGGGTTCCATAAACCAAATACTGTAGGAAATAAACAATTATTTATTGGTATAAGTCAACTAGTCTATTCCATAGTTTAATTTTATTTTAAGTTATTTTGCGCATATTTACGCTTTTTTCTCTTGCCAGGTATCCCTACAACAAATGGGCAACTCCCGAGCCCGTGCGGTGTATGAGGCGAACTTGCCCGACGCGTTCCGAAGGCCACAGAACGACTCTTCGCTGGAAGCATTCATTCGCGCCAAATACGAACAGAAGAAATACATCGCCAAGGAGTGGGTGCCGCCGCCCCTGCCCAAAGTTAATTGGTTAGTGAACTTATTGGTTTTTACTAGTAGTGCTCTCGAATGAACACTTAGTGGCAACATTTGTTTGGACAATCGCAGGACCAACATTCTAGATGTAAATTGCTTTACTTTTCTGTATTGCTAAATGTTGACTGTTATGGCTTGTGTTATCCATAAATATTTGTCTCTGGTCTGGGTGTTGAGGAACTGAAAGTTTTCGTAGTTCCTGACTGTAGTCTTAGAACTATGTGAGTGACATATGTATTTATTATTGCTAGTGATCTCGTATTGGTTTAAATTCGACCTCTAAAATGATATACTTTTTGTTCTATAGCGTGAGCTGCGAGATTCGAAATTCAGACATTGACAGTATAAACGTAAACAATGAATGTTTTGTTTTACTAGGGGCGTTGCCCATGTTTTTTCACTACTACTACTACTACTAGCCCTGTATTATACATGTCCCACTGCTGGGCACTGGCCTCCTCTACTGAATGAGAGGGGTTAGGCCGTAGTCCACCACGCTGGCCTAATGCGAATTGGTAGACTTCACATACCTTCGAAATTCTTATGGAGAACTTCTTAGGTATGTAGGTTTCCTCACGATGTTTCCTTCACCGTTAAAGCAAGTGATAATTAACAATTAATATACACGTAACTTAGAAAAGTCAGAGGTGTATGCTCTTGGGGCTGGTTTCGAACCTGCGGCTTTCGTCTCGACAGTCCATACCACTCCCACCTGAGCTATCACTGCATTTTGTTCATAAAAAAACATAAAAAAAAACTTAAAGTCCGACGAATATGAGACATATCTTACTTTCTTCCCCACATTATTCTGCATCGGTCTCGACCCCATATCCCCAGCGGTTTCGGAGGAGATAGCGTGACAAGCTTTTGGCAGCGGCGGCGGTGCCAGTTACTTTTTTTTAGAATAGAGAGATAAATAGTTGTTACAGATATTATATAAATATCATTCTGCACTCCTCCCCATTGAAACTTTAAATATGTCAATTTTCACAATCCTCCGTGCGCGCTTGTTGCTTAAAAAGAGGTCCGAAGTTTTCTCTTCACCTATTAATAGACAGTGTGTAACAAAAACCCTGTTGGTCCTTTTTGGGTCGTGAAGATAGCCATATAGACAGCTTAATAAAAATAATTAAACTAAAAAAAACCGAAGCGAGATATTATCCTTACTAACATCAAAAAATAACATATTAAACAATGGTATTTGCATCGGAATTTCTGTGTGTATTGACGAATTGTGTGTGTATCCCCGGCGCGGCATGTTTGATGTACGTGGACGCCGCAACATGCTATCTCGCTCTGGCTCTAAGTCATCGCTCTTGCAGATGTAATCAATCGCAATACGGTTTACAAACTATAAATTAATTCAGCAGTGCTTACACACTTGTTTGGCGGCAGAAATAGAAAAAGCGGTGGTAACTATCCAGACGGCCTCTTGCATATGAGGGACCTACCAACGTCCACCTTAGCTAAATTGGCTGGAATGTTTTATAGCGCTATCTTGCGGCACAAGCTGCAACTACTTTTCAATAACTAAAAACAATGTAAATTGATTACTACTTTTCAATAACTAAAAACAATGAAAATTACAGGGATAAAGAAATAGACGAGGAAATTGAAAGGCTGAAGCGGAAAAAGAAGTCGAACACGTCGAGCTTAGGACCGCTGCCTGCGCCCACTACTAGCGACAAAAAATATAATGTAAGTTTGTGCCTTGTATAGTAGGATTTAAAGTCTATTATGCAGCAATATCTTTTTTCCGCGGGGAAAATCCTGTTTACGGATACCACGGTCATGTTTGTAGTCACGAAATAATTTATATTTTATTTTACACAATATCTTTACAGAAATCTGACGTCATACCGAGCTTGCCAAAGCCAAAGTCGTCAGTAAGTCCCAAATTGGGCAGAAGCACACCACCCACCGCCCAGCCTGATACTAGCAAAACATCAAATGGTTCCGCCGATCTCCTAGGTCTAGACACTACTAAATCTGAAGCAAAACCTGCCAATAACGACGACATATTCTCCAGTTTCTTCTCGGCACCACAGGAGAAGCTGGCTGAAGTCCCCAAGCCGGAGGAGTCCAAGCCCGATCTCAAAACCGAAGAAGAAAACTTCTTCAAACAAGCAGCGCCTACGGAGAAGGAAAAGTCAAAACTAACTAAAGATAGTATATTAGCACTGTACAGTCAAACACCACCTCTAGGCAACCAATTCCAACCGCAACCTGTGACGTATCAATTCAGTGGTTTCCCCGCCCCGAGTTACAACAATGTACCAGTACAAAATGGTATGCAGCAGTACAATCAGTTCCCACAACAATTCCAGCAACCGTTTTCCGCGCCGTTGCAGCAACCGTTACAGCAACCGATGCAGCAACAATTCTCGAACAATCAGTTCTTCAATCAGCAACAACAGGCGCAACAGTTGCAGCAACAGTTCGGTGGTTTGAGTTTAGGCCAGTTTCCGAGCACATTCACGCAACAGAACGCGAATGTTGCTAGCAACACGACATGGCAATAAGCGTTGTTCGCGCGATAGATTGTTTTATTAATTACGTTTGTCGTTTCAGTTGGTGAATGCACGTGTTGCATACCCGTGTTGCGAATGACGTTGCATTGCACTTTACAGAATGTTCATAGACAATATTTTCTTTGTTCCTACAATAGCCAGCTTTAAAGACATGTGCATTATTTTTAGTACATTGGAAAACTTAATTTTTGTATTTCACCATCCTCTGTAGTTAGATTTTATTATATTTTGTCGCTTGTTATATATTTTGCAGTATTTCTATACACGTTCACTTCAACGCACAGACTTTTGTATGTTTAGTACGTATGTGCATTCTTGATTACTTTGTCGAGACGTACCACCATACTCTACTGTACTAGATCTCATAGTGCGCGCGAATAGTAGTGATATCTCTATACATGATTGGTCCATTTTTGGCCCCAAACAAAAACGTAAGTATACATACATGTACCCTTAGCTAAGAGCTCACTTAATTGTTCTTGAATACGGGCGATAGTTTGCATGCAGCATGCGTGATGGTGGTTACGAAATGATAATTTTCGTGTGATTTTTCTTAATTAATTCTTCGGTACTACGTAATAGAGCGAGCATTTTCGGTGTTGTATAATTAATAAACTGTATATATGAGGGAATTCAAATTACGCAATGAACTTCTTAAGTGAAGAAGGGGATGGCTGGTGTCCAGGTCCTGTGAATAGGCATGCTAAAATATCGAAATTTTGATCATGGTACATAACTATATCGATTTTCAGAATATCGTCATTTTTTGGATCATTCGACACACTTACCCCAGAACCCCGCTAGCCACCTCTCGCATGAACTCTATTTATTATTTTTTCGTCTCATTAATTACAATATCAAAAGTCGAAGCTCGTACCGAAGTGATAAAGTTTTTGAAGATAATGAGTCAGCGATGGGCGAATACTTAGAGCATAGATAATTCAAGTCATTTGTGCGCGCGGTGCTATATGTTTGTATAGGCCCAATATCTGTGCGTGTGAAGACGGCGGCGTCACTGTCACACGGATTAAAAAAACATATTTACAACCTCACGTACACAGCAAAATGGCCACAAATGAGCCAAAATATTCTATAGGTAAATCCCGTTTCAATCTAATAGCGATTACAAATTTATTTGCGTTTCAAACGCGCAATGAGAATATATCGAGTCTTGTGTCGTCAATTGTTTTTATAACTTTGGCCGGCAACCGAGGACGTAGGTCACCTGTTGGTAAGTGATCTCTATATCCCATGAATGCTTACAATACTAGAAACAACGTGGACGCGTTGCCGACTTTAAATGAAAGGGATTGGGAAGAGGAGGGGGATTTAGGCCTCTGGATATCACACTCACCGTACGACACGCAGCAGCAAGCCACTACTTTACGCCGGTTTTCTGTGAGACAGTGGTAACAACCCAGTCGAGCCGGCCTATTCATATTGTAGACAAAACTGTCTACAGCGTAGCTCTGCCACTGTTAAGACTTTTGTTGCTATCGCATTACTTTTTGGGTGATTCTGCGTGATTATGGATGACGTGTTTTTGAGCCGCAAAAAAGTTCATAATTGCTATTAAATTTAATTGAAACGGTGTTTAATTATTATTATTCCATGTATTTTTAGTAGAAAAATTTAATTGATTTGAGTCTTTTTTTAACAAAGGATGTGATAGGGATCACCATATAACACATTGTATTTATCGATAATATGCAAAACGGCGTATATTTTAATCGTTCAAACAAGAGTATGTTTTATTTTTTTATTTTAGTAATTTTGGATGTTCGAATGACAATAATTTATTGAATTGTTTTATCGACTCGTATAGATTTTTGTGGGTAAAAGTATTCATTTTTGTGTAAAGTAGTGTTCAAGCCATATTTATCAATAATAATAAATACTTTAATAATACTTTGTACCTGAGAGGTATAAAAATGAATTTTCGTTCTAATAATTTTAAATCTGTGGAAATTTTAACCTGCTACCTATTACAGTTCAAAAGATAGAGCTCTTTAAATGTAAGATAGATAGGCGGACCGAGAGACAGATACGATGGTGTAGGCTTATGGGCGTTCCCAATACTCTGTCTATCGACAGATTTGCTTACTGGCAGTAAAATTTCGACACATTTTGTATGGAAGATGTGTTATTGTTAGTAAGCAAATCTATCTTTATATATAATATTGGGAATGGCCATTAGTAATAGGGTTCTAACAGTACGTAAACTCACACCTTTATCACTGAAGGCGTAAGCAGAGGTGCAACTTGTGCCGTATCCACGTTTCGCCAAGCTTGTCGTTCCATGATATGATAGGGGGCGAGCCTATCGTCATCACAATTCCAATCCCGGGCGATTTATATGTGATTTTTCAAATCGTAAACTCGAAACAAATTGCACTGGGTATTGAACCCCGGACCTTACGGTTCTTAGCCTTTGTACCCTGCTAATAAACCAATAAGGTGATACCGTCGGTGCCCTATTACATTTTACCTTACCGCCATAAAATCTTTCAGGACAAAACATCATACTTGTATCCCCGAAGGGATAGACAGAGGTACTAGTGCAACCACGAATCGTTAAATTTAGTTAATTTTTTATTTCGTTTTTGTTATCTGCGTCCATTTTGGTTTCTAAATGTGTAATTTAGATGACGGCCCAAAATCCCAGCATGATCTCTGGCATTATTATAAGCCACAGACATAGATCTAAATAGACATTGTAAGTGTACTTCCCCCATCGTGATGGAGTATGCGATCTTACGCAAGTCAAACTGATTCAGTTTGCACTACGTTACCGTAGTAACAGAGCCGAATACACATAAATACCTAAATTGCTCTTATGTCGTTACAGCGTGTACTTAAAATGTGACGCGCTCGTTTCATAGATAATGAAGTATATTTGATGTCTATTCATTGCTTTGTCTATGGCATTATCTATTATATCTAATTTTTTGACAGTTATGTGAGTAAACGGAATAAAATTTGGTGTTGTAAATATATTTTTATTTATTTTGTAATCCAGAAACTAAGACGGTATGAAGCAATGGCTTTTATAATCACAGGTCATGGATAATGTAATAGATGTCATATATTACATAGCGTGCTAAAATTTAGCGCAACTTGACAAGTACCGGATCTTATCATAATTTAAACATTCATAAGGTCGACCACATCCCTATAAATTAAGTGAAGTGCATGAGTGAGAATAAAAATGCCGAAATGAAACAAAAGCTCAGCTGTTCATCATTAGTGTTGTCCGAAGTTGGAGGTCGAATGTCGACAAATTACTCTTTCGATAAAAGAGAAAATGCTTTATTTATTTCCTAGCAGTGCAGTAGCATTTGGTACTACGGGGGTTAACTACTTATATTGTACACTATACGTTGCCTTAAATTTAACCACACCATTCTGTAACGGTGTATAATAAAATAATATGAGCACCGCGAAGACGTCAGTGTACATAGTAAAAATTGGCACGCTTGGTGTCGTATACAGATTATTACTTCGTCATCTATTTATCCCTGGTCTGTGGTCCTAACATTTACCCATGTTAACCCGCTAATTATTTTGATATAGACCCATTGTTATTATTACAATACATAAATTTTATTCGCAAAGCTTTTTACACTCTAGGTTAAATTCCCCAAAATCTGAGAGCGTAAAAATAATCCCTGATGTTTATGATTATTTATTTATATATCGTGCTTCTCGGGTACATTTGAAATAGCGTAAAATGTTTCTAATATTCCGATATATATACTTCAGTTCATTTTTGCACGTCTCGCTATGTTTATATAAAGACAATAACTGTGTGCCTGTTACTGTTGACTTACGGCCGATATCAATAAACTATCTTAATTTACTTATCCGGATGGATCCTGGTAATCAATCAAAGTTTTTTTTTATAGTAGTGGCCGGCAAACGAGGAAGTTGATCACTTGATGGTACTTGCCATATCTGACACAAATCTAAACTATTTATTTACAAGCTCACGTATACATCGCAAGAGGTGCAAAGAGGAACTACATTACCCTTATATTTTACACTATTAATTAATAGTTACAAAGTTTTAAATTATTTTCATGAATCATAAGACTCAAAAAAAACGATGAACCTGCCTCTAAAACCACGGTCTGTGCAATTATTGTTTTTTTATTATTTTGTAAAATGCTATTTATACTTATTGTAGTACTTTAATAGATATTTTATACTTAAACTGTGGCACTGTAGCACTTTCATAGATGTTGGCACAGATTGATTTGTGTTCGTTTAATAAATGGTTCATATAAATGTTATTTTCCTTTTAATCTGAGGTGTAAGCGTTCTGTTTTTATTGACTATAGTCTTTGCTCGCGGCTCCGCCCGCGTGAACGGCCTTTTCCGGGATAAAAAGTAGCCTACGAGTATGTTCCTCAGTGATAATGTAGGTTTCTAACGGCAAAATAATTTTTGAAATCGGTCCAGTAGTTTTTAAGTTTATTCGTTACATAGAAAAATACAAATCTTTCCTCTTTATAATATTAGTGTAGATTTTTAATCGACAAAAATAGGAGGAGGTTCGGTATAACCTATCATAGTTTTTCACAGAGTGGTCCGATTTTGATGGTCCTTTCTTATTCGGGTATATTCAGAGTTAATCTCAATTAAAGTTCAAGAAGAAGTTCCACCCCTAAGTTCGTGAAATCGGGAATGAAACGTTAGAACTTCATCATTTATCCATCGATGTTGATGACTCACTAAAAATAGTATTTTTTTTAACAATATTAAAAACAAAACCTTTTCACATTTTATTAAATTTCAATAGCACCGACTCAAAATTGATCGTTTTTATTAGTTTTTTGAGTTGATTTATTTGTGTTAAACAAAAAATTAAAGGAGAAGAACTCGTATGATCGCTTAAAGAATTTTGTATCAAGAGTTGTGACGGTCGCCGTTGGTCCCCTGGATGATAAGACAGGATATAGATAACCCAATTCATTCTTGCCCATCTTGCTATATATATATGCGAGTGAGATGTAACTGTTTAAATACAATGATAGTGCATAAATTGTTACAGAACTGACGCGTCATTATCACACAATAAAAACTGCATATTTACAAACTCACGCACAAAATTAACCGAAATATCTATATTGTTCTAAAATCTAGCTAATCATTAAAATTGTAATAGAGATCTATTGTATGATTTTAAATTTACTTTAGACGTCACTAAAAAGATGGAACGTTTACACCTCATTTGGTGTGTGTTACACGGAACTGTTTATTTTTTAATTACAATTATAATATATTTAATTATATGAATTAGTCTTTCTCTAAATAATTTGTAAATTTTACCACATACCTAATAATTATATTTACATCTCATATTGTGCATATGGCATTATAAAAATGTGAGGAAAATATTTTTTTTAAATTTCTGCACTTACAAATAAAGCTTTTTTTTATGAGACTTACGCCCGGTTTCCGAAAGGCTGATCAATGTTCTTCTTCTTCTTTCTTTCTTTTATGGCCTTTGCGGTGTTGCCCTAATGTTAAATTAACTAATCAAATGTCAAATCTCATGTCAAGTCGAAATTGAGTTGCTAGAAGCGTGATCAACACCTTTAATTTGACACACATGTTAGCTAACATAATTTTCAAATTTAATATGAAAAATCTTATGTCAAACGGTACTAACGAGAGATCAAATATTAGATTTGTTTCTCACTAAATAACGTTTCAGCAACTCGAATTGATTTGACAGCGATGTCAACTCAAAGTTCTGTTAGTTGAATGTAGATTTGATCAGCCTTTCAGAAATCGGGGGTAAGTATTTTACGGTGTATGAATATTTTTTGAATGCACAAAAAGAATGTTTAAAATAATGTTAGGCTCTTTGGTTTCTAATATTGTTTTTTTAGGGTAACCATAACTGGCATGTATTTTAGGACTTGCAATAGCGGAATATGGACCCAGCGCGAGGCTTAAGGCTGCTATATGATCTAATGCTAATTGAAAAAGAAAGAAAGACCCGTTTATTTTCTGACTTCAACAACAACAATTTACACGAAAATAAAACCATAAAGCAACGTATTATTTGAATTGCGTTGTGCAATGTCAAAATAATGTTAGTAAGTACGTACAGGGTGAAATGGACTGTCGGACCTGATCACCAAACAAACTTCCGCAACTGGGAAAGTCTTAACTTTCATGCCAGATATGCCACAAAAAAAGATAAAAATATTTATGAATGATGATGGGCGTCTCCAAAAGGGACCATTAGGGCCATATATTTTTCCCCACCCTGGACTGTTTAGACTTAGGGAAGTATTTGGGGTTAAAACTAATTAAAAAAGAATATATGCATTAAAAAATAAGAATCCAATCCTAAATTGAGTCCTCTCGGAAAAAAATAGATGCGCCCATTGACTTAATTTATTTTGATGTAAAAACCCAAAGGCGCCAACACTACGTGCAAGTGTGCCGCTGGCGAGTCTCGATGTGTGGTGAAATCTGATATTAGCTAGAAATTAAAGATGATGCACACCACCTATCAATTTAGTATTTTATTGTACACAAAATTGAGTGCTTTAGGTTTTGGTGAAACATTATAGTTTTATGCTATATCAAAAAAGATCAACACGGCGATATTATATCAGCGATATGCACCACTACGGTTTCGTCGCTAAAGAATCGTGGTGTTGGCGTCTAACGCCCGTGTTAAGAACAACACCCAAGTGAGCTCTTTGTTAAGTGTCGATTTCAGTATACGTGATTGGTTTATTTTTGGCGCCAAACAAAAATGGACCAATCACGTATATATAAGAATGTTGTTCCATAATACGGGCCTTATTAGTGCAGTTATCTTGCTCATATCATGTTAATCATCGGTAATAATTTGTCAATTCTGATGGATACGCGAAACACATAGTTAAGACGGCTTGATAACGCTTCGCATACGGAATATAGTACAATGTTTTTCGAAAAGTCCCGCTGTGTATAAGTACTGAAGTAGACGAAAGATTGTAATTTTTCTCAATGCTATTTGGGCTAGAGTTGGTGGACCTAAATAAGGTTTTTTCAAGGCCAATAGTTAATTAGAATTGGCAAGTTAAGGTTCCTGTGCTGGCATACAGCGGCGGGTTAAAGGATAAGTAAACGAAATATGGAATATTATGTCCTTATGTTTACCACAACGTGTAGTCACCCATGAAAATATTTATTGCGTTCTATAAACTTTATACGTGGTATGGGAACATAAATAGATAGATTGCAGCCAGATTCCAAAAGATTGTCCAATACTAAGACTTAACCATGCGAAACAATTTCATGGCCGTACGACGAAGTTAAGGTACAATTCCGAACACTACTGCAGCGTTAAGACAATGCATTCGGCAAACACAGGCGGTAACACCGATCTATGTTCTTAATCTCCGACAAAAAAGAGATGTTTCTTAGCTATGTTTAAAGAAACTGTTCACCATTTATAAGTTAGTTCTATGCTGCGGATATGTGTCCAAATACCTTTAATAAATAGTCTGTTCGGAATCGTACCTTAGGGTTGGACGATTTTAAATGGATATTTTGGGTGAATCTTTTCTCCAGTAGTGCGTGTGATTTTGATTTAAATAATAGTTCACCAATAAATTATATTGTATTTACAATGAATAAAGATTATAATAAAAATATTAGCATGATTGATAGACGTAATAAACAATAATTGAGCGAATGTAAAGAATCCTATACATTTTATGTCAATAGCTGCCTATCCCCGAAGGAGTACCACAGTCACGGTTCGACGAGCTTATTTCTATCTCATGATGAAACTTAAATATTGATTATAAAACATATTATTATGGTATTCGAAAATGTTCCTGTGCCAAATACGGCCACCATGTTTTACATTTAGCTCATTATATCTGTAGAAAAGGCGCGAAATGATATAAAATGGTCTAGGAACTTGGCGAATGACTGTTGTAGAAACTTTTTACTGTCGTTCATATAGAATCCAATTTTGGTGTATTTAGTTTAATATATAAAATGTGATTGAGTATTTAATAATGTAATATAGCTGTAAAAGTGAAGCGGGCCGTCATATTGGCTGCCCTTGTTTGAGCCTGTATTTCGTTTACATTAATAAACATAATGCCAATAGCACATGTGTTTCCTTACCTAATGTTTAATTTAGTTTAACCTTTTTCGGAATTGCGTGAATTAAAATAGAGGATCAAGCTTTTGCCAGCAGCTCCGCTGGCGTGGTTGCGTTTAACGGTGGGTACCGGGAATTGGGCACTACACAATAATAATAAAAGTGGTGTTGTAAACAAGTGTTTAAGTACACTAAACATTTTCTACCACAAGTAAGTAAGTAGGTACTTATTTCAGAGTAATCCGCTACCGGGATATAAAAAATACTAGTTTCTATGGCTTATCGTCATTACAAAAAGTTTCATCAAAATCGGTCTAGTATTTTATACGAGATCCAACAAGCAAACTAAGTACTTACAGATTTATATTCGGAACAAAGAAATTGAAATCATGATACGAAAACAATGGGATAAATGATATAATAAAACGTTCGTTACTTTCAATTTACAAACAAATGTTGCGTAAAACGAAATGTAGATGTTGAAGTACAGTAAAGTGTAATTTGTGGAGATAATCCTTTTTTAGATATTTTAAGTCAAATTGTATATTGAGGACTCATAATAACGAAAAAATATGGATCCTGGGTAAGTAGATATACCTACCTAATACTGCTTTCACTCTAAAATTATTTAATAAAACTTATTTCGATTGAGCAACTTTTGTTTTGGCGCGCGCAGCCATGTTGTGCGGAACAGCTGTTGCGAGGACGTCTCGCGTTAGCTCGGATGTTTTTATCATTTGTGAAGACAAAAAATGTGTTGGAACGTGTTTTTTTATTGTAAACAATGATAACGAGCGCTGAATTAAAAAGTTATTTTAAGAATGTGTCGATACTAATGTGTTTTTGGTAAATATTAAATCATGGCTTGTGGGTTGCAAAATTGTGGAGAAATTATCGAAGAAGATCGTGAATTCCAAGCGTTATGGAGCAGATTTTCGGACTGGTTGCACTGTGTTTGTGTTGTAACATTCGATCTGGAGCTCGGGCAGGCCATGGAGAGCGTCTACCCGCCTGGCGTGATGTTGACAGATCAAGAAAAATGCAATATTTGTTACTTGGCGTTCCCGGATTCTAATTCAGGATGTATGGGGGACACACAGTTTCACGTCCGCCTTCGATCTCGCATGCCACTGACGTCACGACAGTTAGCTTACAACGAAGAAAGCGTGCCCACTTTACGCGCAGATTCCACGCACTACTGGGGCTTCGTATATTTCCGTCAGGTCAAGGACCCGTCGCTGCCCCGAGGGTACTTTCAGAAAAGCATAATGCTGCTAACCAGGCTGCCATTCATCAATTTGTTTTACAAAGTAATCAAACTTATTGCCCCTAAGCATTTTGAAGATGGAGAAAGTAGTTTGGAGGCGGCATGCCATGATATTAACAGATGGCCTTTGTTGGACGCTGGTCAGAATGTTTTACTGCCTGTCCTTGGCACTGTGTTTCAATCATACATTCCAAATCACCAAACCGGCAAAATAACAAGGTCGGACATTGCAAAGCAAGTCCATTCACCCAACATACCTCATGTATTAGTGTCTATACAGGATGTAAATGTGTTTGATGCTTTGTCCAGTGTTATATCTCATTTGCATCTGTTATGGGAGCTGGTATTGACAGCCGAGCCCATTGTGGTCATGGCTAGTTCACCCACAGAATGTTCTGCGTTAGTACAAGCATTGACTTACCTGATTCAGCCATTGTCATATTCCGCAGAATATAGGCCGTATTTCACAATCCATGACAGTGAGTTTAAAGAATTTACGAGAAAGCAATACAATCCACCTTGTGTAATTTTGGGTGTGACAAATCCATTCTTTACAAAAACATTGCAACATTGGCCCCATACCATTAAACTTGGTGATGCCACATCAATAAAAACCAAGTTAAGGAAGGTTGGAAACATCAAATTGCTGGACACAGCACCAGGGGTGTACACTCAATACAAACCGTTTCTTGAAAAGGACAAAGCTATTATAAAGAAACTGCATAACGGTATCAGAACAGACCGCCCTTCAGAAGTGCAAACAGCCATGGTTAAGAGACATTTACTAGAATTAACACAGAGCTTCATGATTCCCTTAGAACGGTATATGGCATCACTAATGCCTTTACAAAAGAACATATCTCCATTCAGAGCACCACCGGTACCAAACCCTTTTAATCCGGAAGACTTTTTTGCCACAATACACCAGTCGGGCCCTCAATTAACTACAGGTATTAAAGGAGACTGGATTGGACTGTACAGACATTTCTTTAGGACACCAAACTTCAGTGCATGGTTCCATGAAAGGCATAGTAGTTTGACAAACAAGCTGCATGCATTACAATTAGAAGCTTTGGCCGAGAGTGATTTAAAGAAATGGTCAATTGGCAAACGGGAGGTTGAAATCGTTGATATGGTGCTTAAGTTACGAGAGGTTTTGAAGAGTAACCCTCCAGTGGCTGGTAACACAAGGACATTGTTAGCGAGACGGTTAGAAGACTTGAATTGTATATTGCCGGAAGATATGAAGTCTATATTGAATGCTGCGTCGTGACATAAAAATTGCTGCGCCTCGAAACAAAGAGGATGCAGCAGAGACTGCAGGATACAATTTAAATATCTCCACTGTATTGAATGTATGTGAACTTGTTTGTTATAATTATAAGATCTATTCATAACCATAGGTCTGTAAGTGATAAAGGAATCAAACTTGAAATAATGTGGTAAATGTGGCCTAATTTTGTGACATTTTCACCTTCTCTTAATTTTAGCAGACTTCTAATAACCATTCCACGTTGAAGGCTTGCGGATGTCATTACAGACGTATAAACTTTGATGTGTGATGGACATTAGGGTTTCAGTCAAGCAAAGATTGATGAAAATGGGTGCTGGTGTATGAGTCATAACATTGATCCATTTGAATAACACACTGAATTTGTATTTTTCCAGCTATTAAAACAATAATAATTTAATAAAATGACGTCATATTTAGATACTTCGTGAGTTGGACCATCCGCCGGTTATAGTTATTATAACAAACAATGGTTTACAACATCCACAGATTTGTCATTTTAAAGTCAAAACAATATAGTCTTTTCATTTTATCAAAGTACTGAAAACAACTAATCAATCTTGAACCATTGATTGTTATAGTAACTTTAACTTTAGCTGATGGTAGGTACAACCCACACTTAAGGCCTATTCCACAATGTTCCAAGTAAGATTTAATCACCAATTAATGTATAAGACAGTTATTTTTGAAAGTACCTTGTAGACATTGTTCTTCCGGTATATGACAGAGTGTGACATTGGTATTTGAATGTGTCATATTTTATTTGATAAGTAGCATTTACGCAGAGGTGGTGAAACAGGCACTTAGTGATGTGTCGTAACATGACTTTATTACCACATTATTTGTAAAAAAAAAACAAACATAAGTATATTACTATATGGGCTGTTTAGAAGTAAAATTGTGTCACATAATGTGGGAGTTTGACAGATTAAGGCCGTCTGGGTTGGTACCACCGCTTTGTCTATTTCTACTGCCAAGCAGCAGTGTGTAAGCACTTGTGGTTTTGGTTTGAAGGACATTGAAGCCAATGAAATTACTAAAGTAAGAGAGAAGGTAATATTGAGTTACGGTCAATTGACCGTAACTTAGTGGCACATTTTCTCTAATAGTATACATTAAAGTCTTTGGTAAAAGATGATATATTTGGTTTCATACAAACTAACCAGTGCATGACTTCGCAAATTCTTACCAAAATTGCAACAATCATATCAAATAATAATATGAACCACAGATCCATAAACCTAAAGACATCACATGGACACACAAGGTCTGCATTCAAAAACAATACTTATGTGAGCTCTTTGCTGGGCATAAATTTCTATAAAAACATTTCCGTTTATGCATTGACAGATAAAATTCAATGAAGATGGTGTTTGATTGACAAAACAGTAATTAGTAATAAGTAGTACAAAACAAGACTTGATTGATAAATTCCGCTGTGACTAGCACGTATTTGGCATTGGCTGTTACCTGTGGCGTCTTGTAGACTGAATGTCTGCGCCAGGAGCCAATAATAACGATTTTAAAAGCATAATAAAGTATATTATATTTAATGTAATTGTATAGAATGATTCCAAATAAGTAATAGTGTAAGATTTAATTGATAATTAACTTGTAGCATGGATTAATGCTTGATGGTAATTAACTAACTGTATCCTTGTTATGTACTACTTTTTGGCGTAGACAATAATGAGAATTTACGGTGCCGTTTCCAAAATTTTTAATGTATACTACTAGACGGGCTGTTTAGAAGTTAAATTGTGTCACATAACGCGGGAGTTTGACAGCTCACAGACAGGGAGCGCGATATGGGTTTTAGTTGAGAGTAAAGATGGTAATATTGAGTTACGGTCAATTGACCGCAACTTAGTGATACAATTTCTATGTACCGCGCAGCTTGTCTAGTAGTATACATTAAAGTCTTTGGCTGTTAGTCGGTATATTTTCCATACAATCGTTGCGGGGAAATCACTCCACTGTTTAACATGCTACGTTAAAAGTTGAGCATGATATTGATTTATCTTACCGTTGCTTATGCTTGTACGTATACAGATTTGTATAATAAAAAAAAGTGATTTGAAAGGTATACACCTTGAAAAAACCGTATTTTGACACTAATTTTCACGCAGTTTTGGACGTGAATGAATAACAAGAAGTATAACAACGAAACGAAATTCGTACAGACATAGTTTAACTATCCATTAGTGTAAATAATTTTATTTTGAATCAATTCATTCAGTGAGTTTTTCATAAAAACACCGATCCTAAAGTCTATTTAACAATTTCTAGGCGCTCTTTTCTATTACGAATTATTGTGCATTCCACTCGAACGCTCTACGCCGCGCGATGTTAGGGTGAGATAGCTTGCATTTTTGACTCGGCCCACTGACTAGTTCGAGCTGTTGACTAGCGTACTACTGATTAGCAAAGGTAGGCTTTGGAGGTGCGTGGCGGAGACACTGTTGCAACAAGTTTTTCAAGTCTCTCGCGCTTCAAATAGTTTCCATACAAAGCGGACGTGTCGTCATCTTACTCGGTCTCCTGTGCTCCTGCGTCAGCGGCACATTTTTCGTATTGCATAGTCCGGGGAACAAGCAAGTAACCTGATGGTAAGTGATCACCGCCCATATACGCTCACATTACCAGAAGAATAATGGGCGTGTTGCCACAACAGTGCCAGACAGTGAACCGGTTGAGCCAGCCCATTCGAATTGTCTCCAGCGTGGCCCGATCACTCAAAAAATACCTTTACACCGTCATGTCGTACTGTGAATATGGCTACGTGCATACAGTCAACATATTATGTTTTATACGTATTATGTTTATTCTACCAAATGCACCATTTATGCACAATAAATTAAACAACCCACAGCGGCTAGTTTGTGGGCTGGATCACGGTCTAAATGAGATATTAGGGCCACTTACATCATGAAGAATAATCGGGGTTGTAATTTTTGTAACCTCGACAGTCACACTGGTCATGTGTCAACTCCTGACCTCACACTAATATACAAGTCTTGTGTCGTGGGTATTAATGTTTTTTTTTTATTAGCTTGAATGATGATACGAGCAGTTCGCTCGTCTGATGGTAAGCGCCACGCCTGGCCATAAACAGAAGCAACGCCACCCAGAACTTTGAATTACAAAGCACTAATTGGCACTATAATGCGTTCGTTTTCATAATTTATGTAATAATTGAGGTGTAAAAACAATAATGTATTTCTTCTTATACGTCATATAAGAATTATAAACTCTAGACTCTCTAATGTACAGAAATAAGCCTAACAATAATTAATATTAAGAACAGTGATCATTAAGCCAATTCAAAAGTCTTCGGACAGTTTGAAATCTTTGACACTATGTTGACCACTAACCATTCGATACGATACAGAATAAAATAGTTATGTAATACGCGTTTTTTTTGCATGCTACGGTTTTTATTTGTGGTGCAGGGTTATAAGCGCGATGTCTCCGTCTTATCAATAAGTAAATATGTAATCTGCGTATCAGTTTATTACTCAATGACAGTTGAAGCTACCGAGGCGAGAGTTGTACTTGAATATGTTGCATGAAGTTATGCGTATTCTTCTTCTTCCACCTGCCTTTATCTCACTCGTAGAGGGGTTGCCGCGACATTCTTTATAACACATCATGTCAAAGAATTTGGCGCGTAGTTTTTACGATCGGCTACTTCCCTGACGTTAACCTTTCTGAGGAGAAAAGACCAAGAACCGAAATAAATATTTGTAAATCACCCAAATATTTTGTCTCGGTGCGGCATTCGAACCCGTGGTCTTTCGATTCACAGCCGGATATTCGCCTACTGCGCCACAGAGGCTGTCGTATGAAGTTGTGCGTATTCTTTGGAAATGTTCGAATAGAATCAGTTTTTACGTGATAGGTGTTCAAAGGCTGCTGAGACGCTATTACTAAACACACTTAGCCGCCTGTCTGTATGTCTTACGAAAGTAAGACTCTTCTTTTGAATCGTAATAGGTAGTCAGTTGAAATTTTAATAGAATATGCGTTATTATGGTGGATATCCTATAGTGTATGTGGTCCAACATCTTAGACACAAAGCCATCCTCACTTGCACGTGATACACTCTGTTGATTAACGGACGAGGCATGCCGAATTTGGTTCCCGTTGCGGGTTGTGGGTGACGTGTGTGGGTCACGACACGGTGGGCCGCCCCATTTAGTACCAAATACCGTCAAATATATGGTATAAGAAAACTCTAGCATTAATGCCAGGCAGAAAGACAGTGAAAGATGGCGGATATCATTACAAATAATTTAATAAGAGGGTGATACGGAACCAATAATGTGCTAGTGACTCGCAGTTTTCTAAATAATTTGACCCGCGAACAGTTGTGTAAACAGAGTTTACCTTGCGGAAAAACACAGGGACACAGAATATGCCATAAATTTTAATAAATGATAATGTAACATTTTCAATTTGTATTGTTCCTATATTATGAGAGATTTTCAACTTTACAGCTTCTTGTAACCAATTTAACTAACTGCTTGGACGTTAAGCTAACAAGTTTTATAAAACAAGGCTAAGTTTACTTTTCATTTCTCGTAGTTTGTATTGTGTTGGTGAAATAGAAAATCAAATCAAAATGTTTGCCTTATACTGTCCTAATATAGTGACTCTACCTCTAATGTCCGTTCCCAATATTCTGTCTATCGACAGATTTGTTTACTGGAAGTAAAATTTTTACACATTTATCATGGAAGATCTGTCAAAGTACTATTGACATTAAGCATATCTATCTTTAAATAGAATATAGGGAACGGCCATAAACGAGCTTCTTATCACATTGTTTAGCTCGACATAATTCATTGTTAATTAATTATTGTCATTTATACAATATTATCTGCATTGGCTCTGTCATTGTTTCATCGAGAAAACGTTACTATGTATATATTTAATCCAGTAGAGTAAATCCTACTTCCTACTACTATTATAAATGTGAAAGTTTGGATGTTTGTGAGTCAATAACGCCTTAATGGCTGAATGGTTTTGAATGATATTTGGCACATAGGTAGATCATAACCGGGATTAGGACATAGGCTACTTTTTATCCCGGAAAAAGCCCTTAACGCGGGCGGAACCGCGAGCAAAAGCTAGATAAGTAATAAATACAATCTATCTACACTCTTTCTCAAGTTCATACACCGCTTTAAAAATTTGGTTTCTTAACACAATAAGGTGATTTATATTATGAGGTCATATTTCATCCTACGTTAGAGTGTTAAATATTTTCTTTTTTAGAGTATATATTATGTCCAATGTCAATTTTAATACCCGAAAGGCCGAAAGCGGCAGTTATTGACCCTGAACCGTTTATACATATAATTGCTGCTCGATTTTCAATTTAATCGATAAAATTCCTGATGTGCAAAGGGTTAAAGTTTGTAAGTCCTCAATTATTTTTGTAAGTTTTACTTACGGCATTGTGTAAGTGGCTCCCATATACGTTTACACATGGTCGAACTTCTAGATCTGACACAATGTTTCCCAACTTAGAGCTTAATGACATTTATATTAAGCAAATACTGTTTACATTCATTTTTCAGTAAGTCACTTATGTGACTAAAACTTACAAATGTAATGTAGGTACTCATATAAATTATATAATATGTAGGCATTAAGGATTAATAAGTTCTACATTGGTCACTTAAATACTAGATAAGTTATTGACTGTAGTGATTAGAAAGTTCATTTTAAGTTTGTTTATGTTTCAATAGTAAACAATTTCATAGCCAAGATATTGGTAACTGAATAATGTACAATTTACTAGCAGGGGCCGGCCTTACCATAAGGCGAATGGATCGGCTCCTCTAGCCGACGCGGGATAGAGGAGCCTCCACGTGGCCATTCTCTAAGTTCTGACTTAACTTACTTTACTTTACAGCCTCCGTGGCGCAGCGGGTGAGCAGCCGGCTGCGAAGCGAGAGGCCGTGGGTTCGATTCCCACACTGAGATAAATGTTTGTCTAATCCACAAATATTTATTTCTGGTCTGGGTGTTGTGGGACCGCAAGTCCCTCGTAATTCTCGATACCCACGATACAGGTTAACCTAGTGTGGGGTCAGGACTATGTGTGTGACTGTTGGGTGTATTTATTTATTTATTTACTTAAACATATTTTAATCTCGCTCCATCCTAATAATTAGCCTCGGGCTGGCTCTGTATAAGAAGATCATATTATATGAACGAGCGACTACGTGAATATAAAAGTTTATCATTATAAAATTGTGGCAAATAAACATTATAATAATTTAAAAATTAAAGATTATAATGTAAGTAAAATTACTATTTTTGTTTTAGTGTGCCTACAATGATATTAGAGTATTGTCGATTGTTCTGTAAATATAATGTTAAGCTTTTGATGCCATTCATAAAAACTGAATTAAATTGCGATATAGGTCGCCCAATTAGGCCACTAAGTCTTTTTATTGTGTTTTATTTCTAGGGTGGCGCATAAAACATACATAAGCACTTTTTGATTCTATAACATTGGTGAAGAAGTAACCTATAATAGGTTTACTACAAACATATTGATAAAATACATTACTGCCGCCTAAATTGAATAATCAAGGTACCGTGCATGCCGAGTATATTCTATTGCTAAGTATTAAACACCAACAGCCTAGTGGTTGGAAAAGCGCGGCTCGCGAGTCGCTTTGGCTTTGGCACAAGTGCTTGTATGACCAAATTCGAAACGACGCGACGAGTTATTGCAAAATATACTAAGTTTAGCTCTCAAAGAAAATATACTAAGTTTAGCTCTCAAAGAAAATATACTAATTTTGCTCTCAAAGAAAATATACAAGTTTAGCTCTCAAAGAAAATTTCAGCTGTCGCGTTGTACTATTGGTATTTCAGATCTAATCTTTTATTCTGTAATTTGGATCATAAATATCACTTTTACATGTCAATTATTTTTTAAGGTAGATTACATTTACGTCGGCGTTTCGTGGCTAGACATGAGAAGAAATTCCGAAACAAAATCATGGGTTATTTGCCTCTTGTGACTGACTACGAGTTTGCCGGACATAGGTATTACAGCCTATTCGCGAAAAAATATGATGTTTTTATGAATGGAACAATTACTTTTAATGTGTAAAGTATGTAATAACCAGTAGTCCAGTTACTAAATATATTTTCGGAGTATTTTTTGTTTATTCAGGTGCATAATTGTTTTATTGTATAGGTAGAATCTCAAGATGTAAAAGGAGCTGGAATACTTTGTTTAGATTGAAATGACTTTGGTTTAATAAATAATCAACAAATACTAACATGATGTTTGAAAAATCTATAACTAAGGTTTCAGCTCCAAAGTTCGCATATTTATCCACAAATAATCCATCCATTGATATATTTCAATAAGTAATTATTTTTAACTGCTACCTTATTATCTACCTATATGGTTGTATTGTTAGATAAGTATGAATTAAAGTATTTAGATAGTACTATTATCGTTTAGAGTTGTTTGCCACCGATATCTGTTTCGAATTGACCGTCGATTGTCGTAAAATAATATGGGATGCTTAATATTGACAAGGGAAATACTAAGATTAATTTTAGTCCCAATAAATTAAATAAAAAAAGGAGGATAAAAATACCATTTTTTTTTCAAACTAGATAAAGTTTCATGTTTATGTTTACTGGTGTTACTATCGGACCAAAAAAGTGTCTTATCACCACTCCCGGTTTTTTTATTTTACATGTTAGTACAATTTTACTGTTCATACCTTAAATAATTGTATTTTGGATGGCTTTTGCGTTTCGAATATTTGATTCATGAAAATATATTGTTTAATGTGTAAATATTTGTTGTGCCAAAAGTGGATGAAAATTATCCAAATTCTATTGCAGTGGTTAAATAATTTCGGCATAAGTATTGTTTTCCATCGTAAATTATTTGCTCAATATCTTATTTTTCATTTATGTAACAGTACAGTGACTAAATCGTGGCCAGTTATTTTATGAATGGGCGACGCGTGAACGCCCCTGCGAAAGTGAGATTACGTTAAAGTTTTCGTCACGCGTATCACCTAGTTCAACGTTACTAGAAAACGTTCTTGGTGACCTCGTTGCGAACTAACACGATTCCTGATTCTTTTAGTAGGGTTTTTAACGTCACCAAGTTCGTTTTCGACTATTTGTATATACACAAAAATGTAAAAACAACGCACTGTAACGAAATAAAGTTTTAATTTTTCAAAAACATTTATTTTATTAACGCTTATCACGGTGCTCCTGTCTCGACACGGGGGGAACATGGTCGTGTGACAGGACAGCCCACAATCCGCAAGACACGCAGAACATGGCCCATAACGTCCGATGTGCTTAACAGATCCTTTGGCTGGCAATAACATAAAAACTAACATAACAGTCTATGTACATAACTCCTTTAGGCGGTGTAATCAGATCACAGTCTATTGTATCGTGCTTTGCTCCATATGTTGTCATTGTCAGTGATAAGTGTGTACACTCCGGCTAGGGAGAGTCCTACGACGGCACCGAGGCCCATAGAGCGTAGGCCTGAGGTACTCTTGTAGATGACGCCAGTAGTAGCGGCTGCTATAAAGGTATTCGCTGTATCCTCTTTATCGCGTAGCCATGTGACGCCGAGCGCTATGCACGAGTAAAATGATGCGATGATGCCTAATGTACAGCCAGTTGTTGTGCCTAAAAGATAATAATAGTAATTAAAATAGTTTTGACATAGCCAAAGTGACATTTCACCTGATGGTAACAACAATGCAATATCGATCGCGAGACATTGCGTCTCTCGAAAATCGCCAGAAACATGCCTACAGTAATGATGTAACGATGGCTAGATGAGAGATCAGTACGGCAATAGGCATAATTTTTTTATGTTGGAAACTACATATTTTGTTTTAATTACTATTATATTTGTATCACTTTTAGTTTATAATAATAGTTTTTTCTGTACGAAAATTAAATAAGTAAATTAAATTTTCATATTATCTATTGAAGATCAAAGACTTTAATGTATACTACTAGACAAGCTGTGCGGTACATAGAAATTGTGCCACTAAGTTACGGTCAATTGACCGTAACTCAATATTACCATCTCGCTTACTCTCAACTAAAACGCATATCGCGCTCCCTGTTTGTGAGCTGTCAAACTCCTGCATTATATGATACAATTGTACTTCTAAACATACTGTCTAGTAAAACATACATACATACGCACTCACGCCTGTAATCCCCGAAGGGGTAGGCAGAGGTGTAACTAGTACACCCACATTTCGCCAAGCGTATCTCCGTCCCACGATGTGATAGGGGGCAAGCCTATCGCCATACCGGGCACAAATTCCAGACTCCGGGCTGATACTGAGAATTTCGAAATAGAAAAACCCAATACCACTTTACCCGACTGGGGATCGAACCCGAGACCTCAGAGTTAGCCTCAATTGTAACGCGTACGCATTACAACTGCGCCACCGAGGCAGTCAAGTAGTAGTCTAGTAGTATACATTATAAAGTCTTTGTTGAAAATGGTGTAATAATAACTTGAAACAGTTTATTATATATTAGAAGTATCTAGTAAACTGGATGTATCTTCATTGGAAAAATATTTTTATACACACAAATTGACTCTTCTAGCTTTAACTAAATCTAGTTGGCATATAGGCCGTTTTAAGCTCGAGGCGCCAATTATAACAATATCTTCCAGATAACGTATTAAACAGCTAATTTAAGTAGTACCAATTTGACAGTATAATATATTTGTATTTATTTGTCAAACATTTTATCTAATAAATTTTATTTGAACATTGTGAAAAAGACCATAACCTTGTTTCATAATGTAGTTTACTATTTGAGTCCGCCGCACTTTCCCGGTTTGTCCTGCTAAAGTTGTCGCCCTTAATCCCTTGTACAATCCTGTCATACCACCAAGACCTGAAATAAATTGTTGAAAGTAAAAATTAGTTGAATCGAGGGCAAAGGCTCACTAAGTCGGAGAGAATTTGTCAAGACAAACTTGAGAATGTCTCATAAAACTCGTGTTTTAAAGGCCATAGTGATAACTTATGTTTACATTGATATAAAACTAGTTTAAACAGATTTTATAAAATAAAATTAAAATGCATTCATTTGAGCCAATTGCCATTCTTGTTTTTTAATAGTTGCATCAAAATAATTCAGCTAAATATGAACTGGACAGACATTTTGGCAGTCAGCCTATATTTTGAATAGTTAACTTTTCCTTTTATGTCCAGTATGTTCTAGATTCAACTTATCAAATTCTGCATATATAGTCAACTTGTTGGGGGACGTCCATTGAGGCAATGTTGGTAATTTGTCGACCTTTCCACCTCTCCTTGGTGAGATTTTGTGAGATTCAGCTTGGAGGAGGAGATAGGAGGGTCTCAACATGTTTAAAACTATCTTCAATACTTAAAATATTGTTTCAGTATTTGGGCATTGGTCATGCATACAATATGTGTATCAACTTGTACTCTATGCTCTCTGCAGAGAGTATAATATTCCTTGACTACAAGTGTGATAATGATTACCTACAATAAGAAATTTACTTAAATATACATTTGATGTATGCTTGACTCACACCTCATTATCATATAATGCATAATTATATTCTCAATAATTATAATGTAACAAGTTTGTGTGTTACAAATTTCTAATAAGCACTCAAAAATATTATTTAAAATATGCAAGCCCATTTACTAATTTCCATACAGTTTCGTTTATATTTACCATGCTTTAATTTTTAAGGCGGGAGATTACAATTTTCAATCCAATTTTATATTGTGGCTCCATCAAGGTACAGATTACAATTTATTCATGAGATAAACAGCCTTGACATTTTGACAAGCAGACAATTCTAATAATAATAAGTAGATTATCTTCCTAGACTTCTGGCTAGTATTTAGCACTATAGCATAATACAACAGTTCCACTTTACTCTATTAAAATTGATATGTTAAGGGCTCAGTTATGTAAAACATTTTTAAGGTTATTATTTCATCATGAGAAAAAAATACCTGATCCGGTCATGAAGGACATTCCAATGATGGGTAGAGCGACGTTTGACCTTCGGGCAGTTGATGCCATGTGGCTATCATCAGGATACAGGAATTCTGGTTGCATTCTCGGTATATAATTCGGGTCGAAATTGAGGTACGGGGACAGGTTCCCGCTAGACTGACTCCTCTTCTCTTCATTTTTTTGCAATATATCACCGAATAGAGACATTTTTGAATAACAACAACTAAATAAACTAATCTAAAACTAAATAACGTGATATGAAAATCACGCAGCGAATTTCTGTAAATCGAAGTTCAATCGGACGTCAATGTCATATTTGAGCATTGCCAATGTAGAGTTAGACGCGGGTTGCCAATTGCAAATGCAAATTGTTTATGGTTTTATCAAAATTTAATTTTGTTGTAACTATTTGTACAATACTTTTTATTTTAAAAGCTTATTTTTTACATTTTGATATATTACATTTCTAAAAAAAAACATTAATAAACTATTTTAATATTTGTTAGTAGGTACTCATATATTTTTTTGTTGCAGAGAAACAAGAACATCGGAAGATGTGAGGAAAATAATTAAAACAGCTAAACTCCACGAATCGGAATTAACAGAAATCACTCAAGTACTAAGGTTCCCTGGAGCTGATAAACAAAACGATAATCTCAGACTAATGCTATTAGATGATAATCTTCTAAAAGAAATCGAGGCTGGCAATGAACTAGTTTTCAAAGGTTAATTTAATTTTTTTGGTTTTGGATATTAATAAAGGCTTTTGGGCCAATAGAATTAACAATTTACGGGTTATGGCCGAATCAGAGGGGTTGGGGGTTATCCTTCCTTACATCCTTTTTATATAACAGCTTAATTTGACAGCCACCGTGGCGTAGCGGGTGAGAAGCCGGCTGTGACACGAGAGGCCGCGGGTTCGATCCCCCACCGAGACAAATGTTTGTGTGATACACAAATATTTGTTTTGGGTCTGGGTGTTGTGGGACCATAAGTCCCCCATAGTTCCTGATACCCACGATACAGGTTCACCTAGTGAGGGGTCATTACTTATTGAGTACTGACTGTGTGTGACTGTTGAGTGCATTATTACTGAAATTATTTCGAGGGATGAAGTAAATCGCCAATAGCATCGTAAAGTAGGTACCTACATATAAAAAAGGTCTATTCCACTCTGATCCATTGATTGATTTAAACAAGGTAACCGTAATCAATATGTTTATAAATTATAGGAGATCCAGAAGAAAACGTAGTTCTTTGTACAAGCGATAAAACTTATGATGTGAAGGAGGCGGAAACATCCAATAGCATCCTTCTGGTACCAGATTTGCTCTTTGCTGCCTCTACAGGCTTAGATGAGACAATACAGAACAATTCTATGGACGAATCAGATTCGTCATTCGATAAATCGAATACTAGTCTCAATAAGTCCACAGAGTCGGATGAAGGGAAAGATCCAAGACGAATAGAGCATAAGGACATTGTTAAAACGTTTTTTACATATTACGAACTAAAACCTTGCAAGCCACGACTGTCTAAATTACAGAAATTGCTCGAGTCTAGCTTATATCAAGGCGTGGAATTGGAATATGCTATAGATAAAAGTAAACTGATGACGTATGAGGCGTTGTGCGACCAAGTACAAGCGTCGAGATATGAGTTAGACCAACAACTAGAAAGGATTCAAGCGATTAAAATCGATGGATACTATCGGTTGGTCGACTTCGATTTTGAATTTCGTGTTCTATCATACATGCTTGATCTAATTGAAGAGAACTCATGGGATTTGTATAAAATATCTAAAGAAATTACTATTGACAGTCTGAAAGATCTAGTACCTTTATCGATTTTGGAATCTATGTTTCGATTTTATACGTTGGAGTCTGTAGTAGAAGATGGTGTCCAATATTATAAATATATGGAGGATAAAGTGTGTAAGTTCTTAGCGAGAGTGCTTTTGAAGAGTTCAGGGAAATTTAATTTGACCGAGTTTCTACAGGCTTGGAGGGACTCTGTGCCTGAAGGGATGATTACGGATGTAAGTATCTGATAATTATTTCTGACACTTATATTATGATAATTTTCTTCAAATGACTTCGTAAAGAATCAGCCACATATTTTCTGTAGACTTTTATCTGTTTTATATATTTTCGAAAATTACTAAATCAAAATTGCCTCGGTGGTGCAATACGGTAGTTTCCTATATTGAATTTTATACATTATTATATAAACAACAGAAAATGATACGCAAAAGAAACCCTTATATTAAAACACAATCAAAATTGGTTCAGAAATGTGCCCGCAGTTATGACTTTAAATGTTGGTATGAGGAAAAGTGGGTGCGTAGTAGGGATATCTCACTATGTCGATTGCACGCGTGCACCATAATGAACATTTTACACAGTGACGTCAAAGTTTGCGTCGTCTGTCATTTGACATTACCCCTTCTACAGGATTTGAATGGCTTCTAACTTAAAATTCTTTCTGCAATCGATTTTGAGTAACGTAACTTATTGATTTAAATAATAAAAAAAATCTAGTCAACTACCCTATAATGTAATGCGTACGTGTTACAACTGCTGTGCTGAGGTCTCGGGTTCGATCCTCGGGTAATATAGTGATATTGGGTTTTTCTATTACGAAATGCTAAGTGTCAGCCTGGAGTCTGGAATTGTGTCCGGTATGCCAAATATACTCGCTCGTTATCATATGGGACGGATATAAGCTCGGCGAAATGTATAATGTACTGGTTACACCGCTGCCTACCCCTTCGGGGATTACAGGCGTGAGTGCGTATGTATGTACTAAATCAATATTGACGAGACTTTTGTAGTCTTATACCTACTTGCTTTGATTAGTTTAATTAAATTGCGTATACTCGGAGACAATACGCAATATCTTTATATATACAACGTGTTATAGAAAGGGGCGGGCAAATTTAAGCATTGTATAGTGTAGGGTATAAGTATTTTGTCTCCCATAATACCAAATCCGAATGCATTGCTAGAACAATAATAAAGAATTTTCTTTTTTATCGAATGAGTAACATATCGATATCACCTTTCAACTTTGGACAACACTAAATGATAAACAATGACAATTTAGACCTCCTTTCATTTAATTATTTTATAATTAAAAAAACATTAAATAGTTGTCAAATGTCAATATTTATTTGACGCAGTCAGTTTGGCAATTTCTGATTTGATGAAGTATAATTACGAGTTCAAAAAATATGTTGTATTTCACTAAAAACAAGTATTATGTATTGGTACTTGGTGTTGTTGTAACTGATAACAGCTTTTAAGAGGATCGTCGAATGTATTTATTAATTTTTGTAAACCAGTTTCATAGATGGAAGACCCGAGAATAAAGTATTTAAAATGCTTCTAGAGGATGGTACCTATATTGTCTTCAGCACACAGTCTCTTTCAGGTGTTAATTTGTGTTTAAATTACAAGTTATGTACGTATGTCCGTAGAATTACGTACATCTTATTCAATTTTATTAAAAAGTGAGTGTCGTTCATAATAATTATTAGTGTTGTCATCAGTCTTATCGATCTTAATAAACGAGTGATTAAAATTAACGTGAAATTTTTGGATGTCTTGGTTTTGAAAAGATCCGGAACATATAAGTACAAATTGTAAGGTGTATGTAATGACCCTATAATATGACCACACCTTTCTGTAACACGTTGTATAGTTCTACTGTACGTGTGTATGTGACTGAACTCCTCCTAAACGGTTGGACCGGTTTGAATGAATTTTTTGTATGCGTTTGGGTGGCGCCCTGGATGGTTTGAGATTCACAATTGGACCCGGTAGGTGGAGCTGCTGTAGTTGCGGGAGAAACCGCGCGGGACAGCTAGCAGTATATATTTCTTAAAATTGTATATTTTTTTAGGAATCGCAGTTAGCCGGCATTGCACTTGTGGACAAATCGAGTACACCGCAAGTTGTATGGGGATTTTGTGACAACGATTTGCCAGAAGATATCAATGAGAGATTTAAAATTCTATTTCAAACTAAATCGAAATGGACAGTCGATCAGATTTCTCCATATATAGAGTAAGTGAATTGTTAGTCAAGTTTTTTTAAGATCTTTAAATCGTAAGAATGTAGTAATACCCAAGCTTTGCACTGAATAGGGTAGTTGACTAGATTTTTTTTATTATTTAAATCAATAAGTTACGTTACTCAAAATCTATTGCAGAAAGAATTTTAAAAATCAGACCTAAAATAAATAAGTTAGAAGCCATTTAAATTCTATGGAAGGGGTAATTGTCAAATGACAGACGACGCAAACTTTGACGTCATTGTGTAAACGGTCCATTATGGTGCACGCGTGCAAGCAAGATAGTGAGATATCCCTACTACGCACCCACTTTTTTTCATACCAACATTTAAAGTCATAACTGCGGGCACATTTCTGAACCAATTTTGATTATGTTTTAATAAAAGGGTTTCTTTTGCAAACATTTTCTGTTGTTTATTAAATAATGTATAAAATTCAATATAGGAAACTACCCTATTGATATGGGTTCGATATCTAGATGTGAAGTGATTACGTTTACGGGTAAAATATTTATTATGTTTATTTATTTACTTCGCCTCAGAAGAACAGTATAAAGGGACCCCTTACATTGCCAAACGACGACAATTGCTAATCGGAGCTGGAACTGAGTATTATCTTCTAGAGAGATCTGAGACTAGCATCTTCTTCCACCTGCCCTTATCCCACTCGTAGTGGGTTCGGCGCAACATACTTTATACCACATGATACAGAAATATATGGCTTGTAGTTTTTACGACCGGCCGCCTGCCTTACATGAACTCCTGTGGGGAAAAATACCCAGGCCCGAAACATTTATTTCTGGATCAAACAAACATTTGTCTCGAACCCGCGGCGCCTCGCTTCACAGCCGGGCTACTCGCACACTGCGCCACGGACGTTGAAGTATTACTTGCGTGTTATATTAAGTTATTATTTTTTGCAGATGTTATGCTACGGAAAAGTTAAACGTAAATGCATTGCTAACAAAATACGCACGAGCATCGACGCAAGATGGCGTTAGAGTGTTCTCAGCTAAACACATGAATTAATACAGCTATATGCAGAGTACTTCAGCTCTCGTTTGCCCCTCCATTTACATACGGAGTTCAAGGTGTTGAAGCCTCCTCAAAATCTGGCAATTGTTTATAATGTAACAAATGACCCCTAGCCCCCGAAATAACTGGGTCCGTCACTGCCAGATTACTCCTGAAGTAGGTATCGTATTTTAAGTTTCATCAAGAATAGGGTAGTTGACTAGATTTTTTTTATTATTTAAATCAATAAGTTACGTTACTCAAAATCTATTGCAGAAAGAATTTTATAAATCGGACAAAATAAATAAGATAGAAGCCATTGAAATCCTGTAGAAGGGGTAATTGTCAAATGACAGACGATGCAACCTTTGGCGTCACTGTGTAAAATGTTCATTATAGTGCACGCGTGCAAGCGAAATAGTGAGATATCCCTACTACGCACCCACTTTTCCTCATACCAACATTTAAAGTCATAACTGCGGGCACATTTCTGAACCAATTTTGATTGTGTTTAATAAAAGGGTTTCTTTTGCGTATCATTTTCTGTTGCTTATAAAATAATGTATAAAATGCAATATAGGAAACTACCTTATTGTGCTGCAAGAATTGAGGATATTATTCAGTACAGATGTAGGTATTTACGCGCCAAAATATGAAACTGTTTTTTATTGTAACAATATTGTGATTACTGATTTATTAAAACAATGTTTTAATAATAAGTCAATATAATTATTTAAAATATAAAAATACGTTATAAGTTTTATTTTATATACATCCTTAACATAACACACATTTATTTTTTATTTACCTACTGGTCATTACATTTTTTTCTGCCTGCTCTATTTTAGGGCTTAAGTAGGCACATTAAACAAAATATATTGATGGAAAAATAATTTAAACAATAATATTCGAATTATAAGGCTCAAAGTTTCAAATCTCAAGTCCAGTACTTAGTCATAATTTATTCGAGTTATTGTTTCGAAAAATCACACGTGAGTAGCCCGGGATTCGAATTTGTGCTCAATATAGCGATAAGCTCGCCACCTATCACATCATGGAACGGAAATAGGCTTTCGGCTCGGCCATCATGACTTGTTTCGACTACGAAATGTCAAAATTTAAACCGAATAAATACAAGGATAATAAAAAGGATTCAATTATATTCCTAAAATATATTTTGTTTAACATTATTATTCGATATAAGTACACACAACTGCTTTCCAAAAATGTTGTCAGCCTAAATATTTAAGGCCTCTGTTATGCAACCGGAATATCTGGCTGAAGGTTCCGTTAAATACTATGGGCACTCCAGGCACTGGCCCAGTGCCCCTGGCCTGATGGGTCCCCAAACGCCAAAACGAACGACAAACGGCTGTCTACCTATTTTTTAAAATCATAAAACAATTTGACAGGCCGCTATTCCACTATCATATTTGCATCTTAATTAAATGACGTTATATATGATCCTATGTCCGAGCATGCTATGAAATAGGACCACAGAAATATGATCATAGAAAATATGAAGTTTATGTGGCTATTACACTGTCATACAATTATCATATATCTATGAGCTATAGAAGTAGGATCATTTTTATATGATAGTGGAATAGCGGCCTAAGAAAAGAAAAAAGTACCCACTACTTTTTGGCTATCTAAAAGGGCCCCTTTATACAATTTTATTATAGCCCACACATATCGCCGGAAAAAGCTATATAATTATTAAGGCAGGTGTCAGCACTTCCGGTTTTTAATATAATGAATTCAATATATAATTTCCTGATGTATATGGCCGGGCTCTACGTATATCACCATTTTTGGTAAGCAGTACAATATTTCTTAACCTAGCACAGCCTTCGTGTTTTCCATGTTTTTGCCAAATGTTGATCGTGGAACGTTGTTGTAGAACGAACGATCGTTGTCCTTAAAATTTCATCCATTATAATCGACCCATTCAATCATTAATTTTAATGTATACTGCTAGACCGGCTGTGCGGGACACAGAATTGCGCCACAAAGTTGCGGTCAATTGACCGTAACTCAACATTACGATTAATTATAACCCATTCCCTGCTCTCTGTCTGTCTCTCTCTGTTAGCTGTCAAACTCCCGCGTTAAGTGGCGCAATTTTATTTCTAAACAGCCCGTATATTAGTATACATTGAAGTCTGTATTTAGTTCTTATAGATTTATTATAAAAGATTTTAAAACGGGTTTATTCGTCAAGCTAGTATAATTAAGACTTATTCCGTCAGTATCTAGAATGCCACTTAGGTATACGAATAGCTTGGAATGTACAATGTATAGTGCAACTGTAAGTTGGCAAGAATAGTGGCGCTGTTTTTAACGGTCATTGGTCAATTTTTAAATTTGACAGATTATTCTATTCAATTTCAATTAGTTCCAAAACTTGCCACCGCTAACTTGTTACATTCTATATTGGCAAGATTAGTGGCGCTATTTTAACGGTCATTGGTCGATTTTCAAATTTGACAGATTATTCTATTCAATTTCAATTAGTTCCAAAACTTGCCACCGCTAACTTGTTACACTCTATAGCAAAATAATTTTATCAGTGGCTTTCTCGCTGTTTTTTCTTCAAAAAATTTATATTTTAAAAATTGACGATTTTTTGAGTAACCGCTAACACACGTTCTCACACACTCATATGTAAAATTATTTAATGTAGTATATCTTTGGTTGTGTTTAGGATTGTTGAATGTTTTTCCTAAGTTTGCTGAGTTCTTGCCACATTTCCGCAGGTAAGTCAGTGCCCACTTCCTCCTTGAAGTATTTCTCTATCGCATCGACCTGTGAATTAATTATGAAATAAATAAAATGGTTTTAAAGACGACCGTAAAGTGGTAAAGCCATGCTGTAGACAGTTTTATCTGCAGCATGAATGGGTCTACTTGATCGGGGTGGTACCATTTTTTTTAAAGAAAACCGATGTTAAGTGCCAGCTTGCTGTTGCATTTCGTACGGTGAGTGAGGTTTTCAGAGGCCCAAATCATTCCTTTTCCAATCCTGATTTCTTTCCTTTACGGGTCAGGAACGTATCTATGATTTCTGCTATTGTAAGTATTCATGGAAGGTGGAGATCACTTAACATTAGGTGACCCACTTACTCGTTTGTCGGCCTCTGCTTTAAACGAAAAACAAAGATGCGCGAAGACATATGATCTATTGCTTGTTTTAACGGTGAAGGGAACATCGTGAGGAAAACTGCATACTCGTACGTGCGAAGTTCTCCATAAAACATTTCAAAGGTATGTGAAGTCTGCCAACCCAAATTAGGCAAGCGTGGTGGACTAAGGCATAACCTATTTCTTTTAGTAGTGGAGGCTCGTGCCCAGCAGTGGGACGTGAATACAGGGCTGGTATTATATGGACATAATATAATTCCCATACATTTGTAGTAGGTAAGGTACATACCTCCTGCATCCAGAAGTCTTTGGGAATACTGAAAAGCGATTCCATGTCAATCTTGCCAAGGTCCTTGGTATTGAGAGCTCCGTCTTTCGGCACATAGCCCAGAGGTGTCTCGGTATGACACGGCTCGTCATCGCAGCGGCGCAAGATCCAATCCAGTACGCGGGAGTTCTCACCAAAACCGGGCCAGAGGAATTTGCCCTGGAGATAAAAAAATACAGTAAACCTCAATTTTTTTGCATAAAGTTTTTTTAACCTGTCACGTTAAATTCGGTTTAATTTGATTTATTTTCAAAAGAAATGAACTGAATAGCCTCATGACGATTTATGTGCCGTTTAAAAACGTGATTGTATATAGTCGAACTCGAAATTATGGTCGGCGACGTGATTATGTTAAATTTAAATTCCAAAGGCAAACATATAAGGAAAGACGCCGTCAAAAACTAAGTATAAAATAAATAGCAAGATTTATTTTCTAATATCTTACTCCAATTAAGTAAATAATAATAATAATAAATACGCCCAACAGTCACACACATAGTCCTGACCCCACACTAGGTTAGCCTGTATTGTAGGTATCAGGAACTACGAGGGACTTACGGTCCTACAACACCTAGACCCGAAACAATTATATGTGGATCTCATAAACATATGTCTCGATGCGGGAATCGAACCCACAGCCTATCGCTTCGCAGCCGGCTCCTCGCCCACTGCGCCACGGAAGCTCTCAAAGTAGACCAATTTTGGCCTAATATGAAATATTATGGAAAACAATCGCTGTGGTCGATAAAGATCCTTACCTGGTCGTCTTTCCTGAACCAGTTGACGTGGAAGATCTTGGGCATGTTGCGGCCTGCTTGCGGCATCGACAGCCAGTGCTTCAGGTACCCGCCGAAGTTGTACCCGAAGAACGGACGCATCGCGAACGGATCGTGCATTACCACTTTGCCCTGTGGCCAACAAAAATGACGTTCATTATAACAATTCCCCATTTGTCCACGCATTGTCATTTTTTAAAGTCATTAAATGTCACTATGGGTTCAATCGGTCATGTCACGGATGGTATGTAAGTATAAGAATGAAGAATGCGTATTATCAAAATAATAATAAATAAATAAATAAGTACACCCAACAGTCATACACATAGTCCTGACACCACACTAGGTTAAACTATATCGTGGGTATCAGGAACTACGAGGGACTTGCCAACCCACAACACCCAGAGTGAAACAATTGTTTGTGGATAACACCAACATTAGTCTCGGTGCAGGAATCGATCCCACGGCCTCTGGTTTCGAGATCGGCTACTCACCCACCGCGCCACGGAGGCTGAATTAATATCTTATTTCGATGGAATTAATTACATTTCCCAAATAACCACGGATCCTTATTCCATTACATTAGGATCGTGATCGCATTAATTGATTCTTCAGGTTCCTATGAATGTTCATGGTCTGCATATATCACTTATCATCAGGTATTTTGTAGCATTAAATAAAATAAATAAATAAATACACCCACCAGTCACACACTAGGTAAACCTGTATCGTGGGTATCAGGAACTACGAGGGACCTGCGGTCCCACAACACCCAGACCCAAAACAAATTTTTGTGGATCACACAAACATTTGTCTCAGTGCGGGAATCGAACCCACGGCCTCTCGCTTCGCAGCCGGCTACTCGCCCGCTGCGCCACGGAGGCTGTCCAAACATTAGTATATAGGCATTAGTCAGCAAACGAGCACCTGGGTCACCTGACTGTAAATGATCTGAAATGATCTGAATGAGTCTGCTTATTGACTACCCACAATATCAGAAGTAATAAGGACGCGTTAATAGGAAGGGATAAATACGGGTTTGGGAAAGGGGGGAGTTGGTCCTCCGGATATCGCACTAACTATACGAAGGGCAACAACAAGCTGCTACTTCGCGTCGGTTTTCTGTGAGACAGTGGTAACAACTCGGTCGAGCTGGCCATTCATGCTTTAGACAAAACTGTCTACAGCGTGGTAATGTTACTTTGACCATACCACCAATCACGATTCTTCTGGTATTGTGGTGGTGATCACTTACCATCAAGTGACCCACGTCTGGGCTTGGATATAAAAAAAGAGTTCTAGAAACAGCTCTTCACTCACGCTATGTTCTGCAGCGGCAGTAGCCTCAGATCGCATGGAAGCTCCCATGAATACTCCATGCTGCCAGTCCCTGGACTCCACCACGAGAGGTACTCCAGTAGGTCGTCTCCCTCCGAGGAGGATGGCAGAGATCGGCACTCCCTCGGAACTCTCCCATTCGCCGTCGATTATTGGGCACTGTTCGGCTGGTGTGCAGAATCTGGTGGAAAAATTAATGATGATTTTTATTAGTTCGAATGACGAAACGACCCAGGTCACTCGCCTGATGGTAAGCGCCACTATTTATTAAACTAAAACCGTTTCTTTAAAGCATAGGCCGGCAAACGAGAAAGTGTGCACCTGATGGTAAGTGATGACGCCCACAATACCAAAAGAACAATGACTAGGATACGCCCACAATACCAAAAGAATCATGGACGCGTTGCCGACCTCAAAGGAAAGGGATAATTAAGGGATTGAGAAGGGGAAGATTTGAGCCTCCGGATATCTCACTCACCGTACGAAACACAGCAGCAAGCTGTTACTTTACGCCGGTTACATGTGAGACAGTGGTAACGACCCGGACGAGCCGGCCCATTCATGCTGTAGACAGAACTGTTTACAGTGTGACTATACCTCTCAAAAATCATTATCACTTTGGAAATTTTTATCTGATTCAAATTTCTTAGACTTTTATTACTTTCTCTATTTAATTGCCGTTTTGCCGTGCTAAATACGCCCGTCATTCGCCGCTATATAGAATGTGTTCTCAATATAACAATATCTGTCATGAGCTCGATATTTTCAATGCATCTGTTTCCCATATTAAACGTCATTTTAACCTTTAATTCTGCTCTCCCATCTGTCATATTACAATATGACTATAACATTTATACTAACTATACTATAGTAACTATTGTACTTAGCGTAATTTAACATGCATGTGGTGTCTACATCCAGAAGGTTGTTCATATACCACATAGCCTTAGTGTCTTTATCTTAGTGTGGAAAAATTCATTGAAGCAACCAGTTTTGTAGACCATAAAAAAAAAATGCTATTGCATCGAAATCCATTTCTAAATTTCATAAAATGCCATCAAACCTGGAGTTAGGATGAGCAGCAGGGGTCTTCTTGCTGGCATCCCATGGTTGTCCCTTCCAATCCGTAACGTTCTCAGGAGCTGGTCCCATGCCCTCCCACCATACACCACCATCACTTGTCTCTGCTACGTTTGTGAATACCGTATTTTTGAATACTGTTGCCATTGCTATTGGGTTTGTCGATGCTGATGTACCTGGATGATGGAAATGTTACATTTTTAAACAAAGTTTAACTTAGACTTTGTGTCAAGTTAAAGACACAACCCGTGTTCGAAAAGTTTTTATTTACATACGCACTCATACGCACTCACGCCTGTAATCCCCGAAGGGGTAGGCAGAGGTGTAACTAGTACACCCACATTTCGCCGAGCGTATCTCCGTCCCACGATGTGATAGAGGGCGAGCCTATCGCCATACCCGGCACAAATTCCAGACTCCGGGCTGATACTGAGAATTTCGAAGTTTTTATTTATAATGGTTTATTGTACATTAGACACTGAATAAAACTAAAAAACACATTAAAAATTTAAATATAGTACAATTGGGCGGTTTTATCGCTTAGGGAAATCCCTTACAGGCGACCATCATAAGTTTTTTAATTTATTAGCTTGTATGACGAAATGAGCTGGTCGTTCGTCTGATGGTAAACGCAACGCCTGCCCATAAATAGAAACAACACCACACAGACCTTTGAGTTACAAAGCACTGCATGCCATTGGACTGCGTTCGTCACCCCGAGACATAAGATTAAGTCTTATAGGTAATGCCCAGTAATTTCACTGGCTTTAAAAGCTTTTAAACCTAAACACTGCTGTTTGACGGCAGAAATAGACAAAGACATGGTACCGATCCAGACGGCCTCTCGTATGCGAGATTTCTGTGTGATGTTGCTTCTGTTTATAGGCAGACGTGGTGATTGCCATTAGGCGAGCGACCTGTTCGTCATTTAAGGTAATAAAATAGTTTAACGCCCGGTTTCTGAAAGACTGGTCAAATCAACATTCAACTAACAGAACTTTGAGTTGACATCGCTGTCAAATCAATTCGAGTTGCTGAAACGTTATTTAGTGAAAAAAATATAATATTTGATCTCTCTTTAGTACCGTTTGACATACGATTTTTCAAAGTTATGTTAGCTAACATGAGTGTCAAATCAAAGGTGTTGATCACGCTTCTAGCAACCCAATTTCGACTTGACATGAGATTTGACATTTGATTAGTTAATTTAACATTGATCAGCCATTCAGAAACTGGGTGTAAGAACAATAAATCTATTTCACTCACCAGGAGCAACACCAAAGAATCCATTCTCTGGGTTGATGGCCCTCAGTACTCCATTCTTATCGAACTTCATCCATGCGATGTCATCACCTACGCATTCCACCTTATATCCAGGCAGTGTGGGCGTCATCATGGCGAGGTTGGTCTTCCCGCAGGCGGAGGGGAACGCCGCGGCGATGTACCGCTTCTTGCCTTGAGGGTCTGTTATGCCCACGATCTGGTGGAAGATTTTTATTAAGTACTATCACCTCATTAATATAAGTTTATGTAAGTATATAGGTATACCCCACAGTAACACACATAGTCCTGACCCCATACTAGGTACACCTGTATCATGGGTATCAGGAACTACGAGGGACTTGCGGTCCCACAACGCCCAGACCCGAAACAAATATTTTTGGATCACACAAACATTTGTCTCGGTGTGGGAATCGAACCCCCGGCCTCTCGCTTCGCAGCCGGATACTCACCCGCTGCGCCACGGAGGCGGTCAAATTAAAAATTAATGTCTTGGCAACGTAGGTACTTAAGATAGTAAATCGGTGAAGTCCTGAGTTTAAATCTCAGGTCGTGCAATCGAAAATTATGTTCGTAGAGCCGGGCAATAACAATTTATATTCGTGTTTTAGATTCGAATAATGAGTTGTCCTGGATAGGGATGTGATTTATTTATTTATTAATAATTTTACATACAAGCTTACAGTAGGTACACCAAAACGCTTACATGCTAAATATAACAGATACAAGATTTACAAGGCAACAATAAATAATTAACAAAGATCATTGTATAGTAGATATATCGCAAATTGAAGTGTTTAGGAATTTGTGATATCATATCTTGACACGGAGTGTAAGTGGGCCACCAACATCTTAGGCCCAAAGCCAGCGTCACCTGCACGTGGTTACACTCTGTTGATTACCGGACGAGTCAATGCCGAAACTTGCTTTCCATTGCGGGTTGTGGGGCCAGACGGTGGAATAATATCAAATACCGTCAAATCTATGGTATGAGAAGGCGGCGGTAATGTCAGGGGACATTAGGCCGGAATAACACCAGGCAGGTATAAGTAAAAAGGATCGAGCAATCATAATTTTATTTGTGTTTTAATTGTTGTTTCGAAAATTTCTGATATCACGTGGTGTCATGTGTTGTTCTGGGCCGGTACCGCCTAATTAGCCGAACTTCATCGAATCTGCCGGCGTTCAAGTCCATTCAGATTAATAGCCCGCGGGCGGCATCAATTAATTCAAATCAATCGGTTTTAATAAAGTTCATGTGACGTCATAAATCGATGTTCATCGCTTTGGCCATTAAACGGTCGTTCGGCGGTACGACAGAATTATTGGCTCTCTAATCCCGAAGTTCGGCGAATTAAGCGGTACCGCCCCTGGATAGGAAATTGTGATATCATATCTTGGGCCGGAAATAAGTTTAGAGAACCGTGAGTGTACCGACGTGAGTTACACAGTAAAGCTATGTTTTGATCAATCGTAATAGCGAGTTCAGGCTGTTAAATTCTAGTTGATCGACTGGCTTGAATCAAGGGTGTTGACATCAGGCAGGCGGCCGGTCGTAAAAACTACAAGCCTAATCTTTCTGTAACAAGCATGTGCCGCCGACCCTACTGCGAGTGGGATAAGGGTAGGTGAAAGAAGAGTACAAAGTATCTACCAGCATATGCTCAGCCAGCCATCCTTCACGACGCGCGATGACTGAACCCAGACGTAGAGCGAAGCATTTCTTGCCCAACAAGCTGTTGCCTCCATATCCGCTACCTGATAAGGGAAATTATACATACATATATACGCACTCACGCCTGTAATCCCTGAAGGGGTAAGCAGAGGTGTAACCAGTACACCCACATTTCGCCGTGCGTATCTCCGTCTCGTGATGTGATAGGGGCGAGTCTATCGCCATACCGGGCACAATGCCAGACTCTGGATTGATACTAAGCATTTCATGATAAAAAAGCAATGATAGCTCAGCGGGGAGTGGTATGGACTGTCGAGACGAAAGTCGCAGGTTCGAAACCAGCCGCAAGTGCATACACCTCTGGCTTTTCTAAGTTATGTGTGTATTAATTGTTAATTATCACTTGCTTTAACGGTGAAGGAAACATCGTGAGGAAACCGGCATACCTGAGAAGTTCTTCATAAGAATTTCGAAGGTATGTGAAGTCTGCCAACCCGCATTAGGCCAGCGTGGTGGACTAAGGCCTAACCCCTCTCATTCAGTAGAGGAGGCCCGTGCTCAGTATATAATACAGGGCTAGTATTATTATTATTATTTCATGATAGAAAAACCCAGTATCACTTTACCCGGGGATCGAACCTGAAACCTCAGCACAGCCGTCGTACCGCGTACGTATCACAACCGCGCCACCGAGGCAGTCCAAACATTTATTTGAAATAATGTTTTCCGCAGAGCGGTGGCAGACATTTATTTAATGGTAATATTTTTGTTGTTATATAGGTTTAGTTCTTTATACTTATTGTTCAAACCAGTGATTTATTCATCATGCATAAAGATCGATTAGCCAAGTTATGGCGAAGCTTAGCCCCCGTTGCGGGTTTTGAGGGTCAGAGGGCGGGTCACCCCATATCATACCAAATACCGTCAAATCTATGGTACGTAGCTACGTAATATAAGACCGATACATTTCACATTAAAAAAAGAGGACCCTGGAGAAGAATACCAAGGGCGTTGTTGGTGCTTAGTACCTAATTATTTAAAAAAAACTATGGTACTAAAAGCCGGACCATAGCATTAAGCTAGGATAACGTCAGTAAGAAACAAATCCGAAAGGTCTTGGCTAGATACTAGATCTAGATATTTTGTTTAAGACAGTGTTTGTCAAATATCTATCATTATCATTATCATTATCTATCTATCATTAAGTTAGCTAAAGTCGGCGGCCGTTACCTATAGCTAGTCTATATAAAGATAGATTTGTTTACTATCAATATTATTTTGACATCTTCCATACAAAATGTGTCAAGATTTGACTGCCTGTAAGCAAATCTATCAATACATCATATTGGGAACTTCCATAATAGGTCGTCAAAAACGTAGTAGAATATGTTGTAATATATTACCATAGCTGATGATTTCATCGTCAGCTGGGCGGTGTAAGATGATGGTTCCACGAGGATCGCAGGGCCAGCCGGCCGTGCCGCCACCGACACCCACGGAGTGCAGGCAGCGGACGAACTGCTCGTCCTGGCGCAAGACTTCCAGGACCTTGGCACCTGGAACGAAAGATGTTCATATCCTATGTCATAAGGATGTTTACAAAGGCGAAAGAAAGAATATACAAAGCAAATATTTCGAAGTACAAAACTTCAAAGCTGGAATTTTGTTTGCGGATGACTACCATTTTAAATTAGAAGGGAATATAGAAAACGTACCTACATTTTAAAGATACCCAATGCTACTTATATTTTCTATTTATTAAGATCAAAAATATTTTATTCCGATTTAAAATAACCATATCTAGTTTGGCTTCAATTATTTTTAGGGGATTTGTTTACGTCTATCGAAGCAGATTGTTTTTTGTATTTGCTTGACTGGCGAGATGAGCAGATTGAATGATCGGTCGCCTGATTGTAAATGTCAATAATGTCCAGTAATATCACTTGAAAATTGATTAAGTACAGTAAACTTACCGATTCTCGTCATCACCCTCATAGAATACACGACGTAAGGTGAATCAGTGACCTCCACTCCAATTTTCGACAAAGGAGAACCCACAGGCCCCATGGAGAAAGGAATGACGTACATGGTGCGACCTGATAATTAAACATGGCTGTTTCAATGAAAGTTGACAGAACGATTGACCGATTGTTATAATTCAATAGCATTATTATGACAAAGACTATGTTTATGAATACGACGAGTAGGTATACAATTATTTCTTAAACATTAAGGACTTGCAGTGTTTGAAAAACTATGACATGATAAAAAAAGAGTTTCATATCAATAAGATGTTAATATTTGCTTTGTTAACAATTACTATCTCTGATTAAATACTGTTAAAACAACGGTTTTTTTGATTATCAATAAGCCTAAGAAAAATAAGCCTAAAAAAGTCTTTTCCTTGTTTATGTTTGTTAAACATATTTTTTTTTACAAATTCTTAATTGCCAGTGTTTGTTTTGATTATAATTTCATGTTTTATTGTTCCGTTTAATGAATCTATTATCTATTAAGTAGTTTAAATCATTCAAATATCGTGCTAATTAGCAAAACTGGTAAGTACCACAAAAATGTTTAATTTAAATGCAAAATATATCAACATTAAATGTCGCACTTCAATCAATATTTATAGCTAAGTGGATTAACTAGCTACCCTAATTAAGTAGTACGTCGATTTAATACGCTTATTAAACTATATTTAAGATCAAAGAATAATTACTATTATAAATGTGAAAGTTTGGATGTTTCGTTAGTCCATCACGATTTAACGGCTGAATGGTTTTAGATAAAATTTGGCACCATGTCCTGGACACAGGCAGCTTTTTATCCCGAAAAATCGCGCCGTTTATGCGAGCGGATCCGCGAGCAAAAGTTAGTAATGAACTCTTACCTCTCATACATCCCGGGAATCTATCAACGACAGCTTTCTCATAATCAGGCGGGGATATATAATTGCCGAGAGAAGATTTCTGACCAGCCCTGGCTGCTGGCACCACATCCTTTTCATTATCAGAGCAGATAAAGGTGCGGGACTCCACGCGAGCGACGTCAGCTGGGTCGGTGCGGGTTAGCCAACTAGAGGACAAGGGTTTTGTTTAGATAATAAATAAATAATACACCCAACAGTCACACACATAGTCCTGACCCCACACTAGGTTAACATACGCACTCACGCCTGTAATCCCCGAAGGGGTAGGCAGAGGTGTAGCCAGTACACCCACATTTCGCCGAGCGTATCTCCTACGTACTAGGTTAACCTGTATCGTAAGTATCAGGAACTACGAAGAACTTGCGGTCCCACAACACCCAAACCCGAGACAAATATTTATGGATCAGACACACATTTGCCTAGGTGTGGGAATCGAACCGACGGCCTCACGCGTCGCAATCGGCTACTGGCCCATTGCGCCAAGAAGGTTGTGAAACATGATGTGTTTACTACATACCCACTCACGCCTGTAATCCCCAAAGGGGTAGGCAGAGGTGTAAACAGTACAACTATATTCCTCCGAGCTTATCCATCCCATGATATTGTTTATTAATCGTTAAAATAATATTTTGATGTTAAAGTTTCAACTCTATTACAAGTACCTACAGTATTTCAATTCTTAAACGGTTGTTTACAAAGGTTGGATGATGATATCAAATTCAAGTGCGGTCTACGTTTAGTAAGTACATTATATCGATTTTCCTGATAATGTGCTTTATATTAGGCCTGTCTAGTTGAAATTCTTATTCCCAGCAACGACAACTTCCTGATTACTATTTAGAAAGACTGTACGTAGTTTCAAATTAACTTATGTTGTTTAGAACGCATTTGCTTGTGAAGGTCACCAACTTTTTCATTGTGTGCGCGTTCATACTATTTAATTCCTCATGCACTTTCATTGTTTGTCTATTTTTATTACGTAATTGACGTCATCGTGTCATTTCAATCGATGATTTATTTTGCTGATGCAGATCGATTGTCGTATGCGGTTAAGTTAATGCTTATTACTTATTTGTTATTTTCATTGATATCACAATCCAGAACGACCGCTATTTTGGTCTTGTTGCAACGTATATGAACTGTAGGGATGTCCTAAGGTTAATCCTCAATACAGACAACAGAATCACCAAGAGATGGTAAGGGAGAAAAAAAATAGACAGAGACTTTTGATTCATGTGTAAGAAGTATATTGCGCCGATCTTACGCTGGAGTACGATAAAGGCAAGAGAATTATGATACCTAATATTTCAGAATGATTAACAGTATTGTTTACTGACCGCAACGGAAAACCCACTTATAAGACAAATGCACTCTATAATCCACTCTATATTAATCAAGTCGAAGAATACTTACCAGTTATCATATTTAGGCAGTTTCTTCACAGTTCCCTGCTGCTGCATGAGGTGGAGCAGAGCGGTCGCTTCGGCTTCCGATCCATCACATACATGTACATGATCAGGCTGGCAGAGAGCCGCGCTGCGTTCTACAAAAGCACGGACCTGGAGACAAAATTTAATGTAAAACCTGATAACGCTGATACTATCTTGTCGCCTATTGATCCAGTGGCAGCATACTTAGACTTGGAAACCAGTGAAGTTCTGGGTTCAAGTAACAATTTACTTGGGTTTAAGTACCAGATGGGGCTGTCACAATTCATGTTTTAGTTCACACTCACACTTCAAACAGTTCATTTCTCAGACAGGTATTTTATATTATATTTATTATTATATATTTTATATTAAGTATATATTTTATAGCAGAGACCGGCAAACAGGCATGTGGGTCACCTGATGGTACAAGTCATCTCCACTGTCCAGGAACATCCAAAATACCCAAAGAATCATGTACGCGCTGCCGACCTTAAAGGAAAGGGATTGGGAAGAGGAGGGGGTTTTGAGCTTCATCTACATATCGTCGTAAAGTGATCTCTCCAAGCGGACCGAAGCCACAAGTACCATCACATGGAATGTCATAAGTGTCCACATCGGAAGAAATCTTGAAACATTCCGAAGTATCATTTTTTATTGCCTAGGTAAGAAGACGAGCATGCGACCCTTCTGATAATAAGCGGTTATCGCCGCACATGGACTTCGGCAATCCCAGGCACAGCCAAGACACAAATACGAGCTGCTGCCTACGAAAGCATATCTCTGGGCATCTCAAACCTGAATTAAAAAACCACTATGAAGTCTCATAGTGCGCGTGAGCATTTGGTTAATTTCTGTATGCATCAAGACCTTACTAAAGTCTTGAGTACGGGCGTTAGACCATTTGGCACCATTACACATGGAAATACATACCTTAGGCGTTAGGGTGGTGAGTTGAAGGTTGGGCTTGGTGGCTCCGCGTACAGCTGGTTGGTGTACAGCGCGGCTGCATCCAAGAACTACTTGTGCACATCTGTGAAATAAATTTAAGTCATTTTCAGTGACTCGTGGAAAATCTACTTATCTGGAATTCTGGTAGTAAGACCTTCGTATGCGAGACCGTGGTACCTAATAAGAACTGTTAATGGATGAGATTAAACATTTAATATATTTTTAGATTGGTAGAGCCGAGCTGTAAATAATTTTATCTACAGTATGAATGGACCAGTTCGACCGAATTGTTACCACTTTCTCACACAAAACCGACGTAAATTAGCTGCTTGCTGTAGCGTTTCGTACGGTGAATGAGATATTCTGGTACCCAAATCTCCTCCCCTTCCCAATTCCTTATTTATCCTTTCCTTTAACGTTGGCAACGCGCCTATGATTTTAATGTTATTGTAGGCGTTCATGGGCGGTGGAGGTCACTTATCATCAGGTGACCTAAGTACTTGCCCATTTTTCAGCATATTAAGCTTTACGAAACAATCTAAATTAATAACAACGATAAAAAAATCTTATTAGTCGTTATTGCTTTACCTGCTAAGATAAAAATATCAGTGAAATCAATTAATGATGTTATGGTTAGATATAATATATATATTGATGGCAATAGACGGATTTTAATAATCAATAATGATAACCCAATTGTGATTTTAGGTCATAGATAAATTTCAACATATCTAATTTGACTATTTTATCTTATTTTATTAGAAAAGATACAAAGCGAATACGGCCAAACATAATATTTTTCAACATTAGAAGACTGACTATTTTACAGCCTCCGTGGCTCAGTGGGCGAGTAGTTGGCTGTGAAGCGAGATGCTGTGGTTCGATTCCCGCTTCGAGACAAAATGTTTGTATGATACACAAATATTTCAGGTCTGGGTGCTATCTCCTCAGAGGCGTCACCGTCAGGCAGGTGGCCGGTCGTAAAAACTACGAGCTAAATCATTCTGTAACATGTGTTAAAATGACTTAAAGCATGTTTTTATACCGGAAAAGGCTGTTCAGGCGGGCGGAGCCGCGAGTAAAAGCTAGTAACCTGCCTGTAGGTGACGCATTTTCAAATTTGCCAGTCTGTTTCGTTAACGAAAATACCTTGGAGGCAAATCTAATACCCCATCACAGCTGATGGTTGCTCAGAATCCTATCGTCCTTTATGGCTCCATTGGAATAAGTAAGGGGAACGTTTCTACGTTTATATGTTACCATCCTTTGAATATTTACCTATTTAGAAGTGAAATATCATCAGCTTAGAAATCATGAAATCTCGGATTTAAATCCTATAAATATGAAATTTGGCCGGTAGGTTCCATAAAGAATGTAGGTACGCACCCACTAAGAAAGGATTTTACTAAAAAGAAAAAAAGGGCTAAAACAAGAAAAAGATTATAAGTATGACAATTATAGATACAAATTGTAAAGTCTCTACAGTTTTATAGAGTGAAGTGTAAAAAATATCTATAATTATACTAACACAACCGGTTAAATAATCTAAAACGAAACTAATTTAATATGACGCAATAACCTGATATGTGTACGTATAGTAGCCGTGGGCTGAACTATCAAGGATGTGATAACAATGACCTAGACTCGAATCGAACTGTGAACTTCAATCCGCTATTAATGAGAACATGGTATGTCAACAAGGATAATAAATCATCAATTAACAAGAGTCGTCTTAAGGGATTCAAGGGCTCAGTGGACAAATGTGTAAATTACTTTTGCAATGTCAATACTTTAAATAGTAGGTAATGCAGATTTTAAAAAGGAAACCATTTGTTTGTTTATGTCAAATAACATAAATACATACGCACTCACGCCTGTAATCCCAGAAGGGGTAGCCATGATGTCATAGGCTATCGCCATACCGGGCACAAATTCCAGACTCCGGGCTGATACAAAGCATTTCGTAATAGAGAAACTTAATATCACTTTTACCCGAACCGGGGATCGAACCCGAGAGCTCAGCGTCATCAGCCTCAGTCGCAACGAGTACGCATTACAACTACACCACCGAGGGAGTTAAATAACATATTTTTTCTTTTGCCAGATAATACCTTTTTTCGCTTAACCCTTCATAATTAGGTAAATTCTTGAACACGCGAAGCAACATAGTATCTTTTTGCGTGCTCACTGCTTTATCGTCTGTTCCGTTGTGAGCTTGCTCTGAGGAACTGTTCTCAACGTTTTACCACCATACCACTCGTCACCGGAGGGAAGACAACCATTCTACATGGAGCAATCTCACACACAGTGCAATTCCAGAGGTGATTTTTCTCAGAAACTTGCAGACTCTGGAGTGAACTTCTCTCCACTGTGTTTTCTCAGCATTATGAGTTAGACATGGCCTTTTTGTAATGGGGCTTAAGAAAGGCTTTTACGGTAGGCAACGGCTGGGCTGTACCTTGGCACTTCTGCAATGCATGGGCGATGGAAACTATATGCTATCAGGTAGATCGTAATTTTTTGTCTGCGTTCGATGCCCAATAAAAAAAAACTAGATAGAAATACAAAGCGGCGATGGCCTACTGAGGAGTGCCTACGGACAATTGAGACGATACTCGTGGGTTCGAAACCAAGACAGGGACATACACCTCAAATTTTTCAAAGTTACGTGGTTATTTGTTAATTATTGCCTTTAATGGTGAACATCATGAGAAAACCTGCATACCGTAGAACTCTGGATAAGAATTTCTAAGCTATGTAAAGTCCAACAACTCGCATTAGGCCACCGTTTCCTTTAGTAGAGAAGAATCGTGGAAGGGGCGTACCCATATTTTGAAATAATGCGGTTTACTTTATTTTCAAGCTGATTTAAACGAAGTCATTGTTAAAGAAAATTAGTTCATCCATTTATAAATTACAGGTGTTTTAACGGATATGTTATTATATCACAATAGTTTGGTATGAACCTCAGTACTTACTATAATCACAGAATTTTAACGACAGTCCAATTTAATCACGGTTAAAACAAAACAGTTTTATAAGGTAGTATAAGTAGGGCACCTAATTTCAAATTAATAACAAAATTTTTATCTGGGGTTTAATAATAACAGTACATACCTATACATTACTTAATAAAGATTACCTATTTCCATTACGTCAACGAACAATTCAATGTGCACTGATGTTTTTAAAGTGGTTTCTGAAGAGCGAAACATAAGCTAAGTGGTGGCAATGTCCGGAATGCACTTTTCATGCCTTTTTGAAAATCCTAGAACTTGAGGTGATGCAAGAATGAACAAACATTACAGACGTAGAGTATCATGCAGTTATTTAGAAAGGTTTCGGGCGATATTGTTTAAAATTACATGCTTGCTTTAGATTGTTATAGAAAACCCAAAAGCATATTTTAAACGTAGGACCTAATGTACGAGGTCACTTGCCTTTGAGGCGATTAATAAAAAATAATATGAACAATTATTGTGAAAATTAATGTTAAATAATATTTTTTGATGTAGACGGATTCTATTATTCTGTTAATTTTTGTATTTTTTTTGTTTGGCTGTGATTCCATGGATTAAGGTCCTTTTGTCATAAATAAAAAATAAAAAACTTACTGTGCAGACTTCCTGACATAGTCTTCTGGGATAGTGTTTAAATGCAACATTTTTAAAATAATTTAATACTTTCCAAAAAATAGATAAAAAAACAAAAATAAAAAATCAAATGACTGAATTACTGAAACTGAATAGGTCTATCAACCACCTATAGAATGCTATTATGTTTATTCTATCACCCATTTAACCGTGCTTGGTCAGGACTAAAAGCCTAGTGTTGAATTATAGCTCCGGTTCGTGTATTTATAGCTGAGGAGCGACGTAATGGCTGCTTGCGATTAGCTGGCACGGCGGGTGTGTCTTCTACGTCACGTATTCTGCGTTTATCTACGTAATAACGGCATATTTTACGAATAAAACATATTGTTTTATAACAAAGGTCGATAAAGTCATGTTTCTAATACGTATTTTGGAAAATGTAATACAGACTGGACTTACATCAGTCGATGCTAGGTTCAAGGTGTAGTTGCATCAGCTTTTAAGCGTAAGGAACGGCTTAAAGTCCATTTCGTGGTACTATTTACTATTCAAGTCATCTTTAATACGATGTGACTGCCTCGGTGGCGCAGTTGTAATGCGTACGCGTTACGTTTGGGGCTAACGCTGAGGTCTCGGGTTCGATCCCCGGGTCGGGTAAAGTGGTATTGGGTTTTTCTATTACGAAATGCTCAGTATCAGTCCGGAGTCTGGAATTTGTGCCCGGTATGGCGATAGGCTCGCCCCCTATCACACGGAGATACGCTCGGCGAAATGTGGGTGTACAAGTTACACCTCTGCCTAACCCTTCGGGGATTACAGGCGTGAGTGCGTATGTTTAATACGATGTGATCAAAATAAAATTATGTATTGTTTCGAACCAAATTAAATTACTTGTTCGATCTTACTTTTTGCTATAAGTTGGTATCAGCTAATTTAGTTTTTTTTATTAGCTTCAGTGACAAAACCTTGAGATTTATTCTACACTGCCCTTAAACACTCAATTCTATTGAGCGTGCGTTGGTGATCATTAAGTTGCGGTGGTCGCGTCAACCGTCAATGTCGTCGTCATCTGTCAACGCCATACTATAGGCGTTAGTGACGTCGTGCGCTAGTGACTCTACAATCAAATGGTCTCCCATAGCTTTACGTAGGGCAGAGCACAAACACGTTGATGCTGCGAAAATCCAAGCCTGCCTTTAAGGAAAGGTATAGGGGCTGCCCACTTCCACTTCGCGTTTCTGTGAGACAATGGTACAATGGTAAACCAGTTTGTATTCATATAAATACCTCAAGTTCCGAGTCCACCACGATTAAATACACATGTTTTAAAATTAACAAGACGAGTTGGCATCAAATTGTATTACGCAAGCTTTAATACAAATACATGTTTACAAACAGAATAGGAGAGATATAATTATATACATACTAAATTAATATTAGATATCCAAAGGTATAAATTATCAATGGTCTAGATGCCTGAATGTTTATTGTTTTAATAGCAAATGCCGGTAAACAAATCACAAATTACCTGATGGAAAGTGATCGCCACTGCTTAATACCTTAAGAATCACGGAAAGGAATAGGAAAGAGGTATTCAGGGATTTGGGCGTCAAGAAATCTTATTCACCGTACGAAAAGCAGCAACAAGCTGTCACATTACGCCGGTTTTCTGTAAGATATTGGTACAACCCCAGTCAAGCCGGCCCATTCATACTGTCTTAAAAACTATTTTGTTCTCCTGCGGGGAATATACCGATTACGAATACCTTCCCAGCCCCAGGCGAAGGGGGGATGGTTATGCCGGACTCAACAACCTTCCGACCCGGTTATCCCGAACGACTACTGGATCAGGTCTATAACCGAAATACCTACGCTGCTATATCGACTAAAAACCCCGCGGTGGCCTTCTTCGGGGCAAATGATACGGTCCCAGGGGATCATGAGTGAACTCTGGATTGTTGCCGGTACCTGCCCTACGTTGTGTCGCTTTGTGTCTCGTCTCTTAGGGGACTCTTACTTAGAGTGAAATTACTGGGTATGAGACTTAAAAATGTATGTCTCGGGGTGACGAGCGCAGTTCAGTGCCATATGCAGTGCTTTGTAATTAAAAGTTATGTTTGACGTTGCTTCTGTTGCTGGGAATTTATAAATTACCTATAGTTATATTTAAACAAAATCAAAGTCGTCAGTAAAGTAATCACACTTCTCTAAACGTGTGATGGTGACTAAAATAGATAAAGGTGAAGGATACAATGTTACTTGTTAAACCTGTTGACAATTTGTTATGATTACCATTTATTGGCATCAGAATTTCCACTGAACTTGATGGTATATTCAAGGTAGATTCAAACTAGTTAAAAATATCAAATCGCTATGGAGACAAATATAACTAAGTTTGCAGTAATTGGAAACTCGAAACTTAAGATGTTAGAGTGATCTATTTTTATTTTTTATATTAGCTTGAATAACAAGCCGAGCAGGTCGCTCGCCTGATGGTAAGCGCTATGTCTACTTATAAACAACAACGGCACTCAGAAATTTGACTAAGTAATAGCTCACCATCGCAAATCGAAATCTTTTAACTTCACAGGATCAATGTTCTTCAAAATGTAATCTGCAATTATTTAAACAACATGTAACAAAACCCTGTTGGTCCTTTTAGCTGTGTTATGAGAATCTATATTCAAACATAAGGAAATATCTCTAATGAGAAAAATCTAATATAAAAATGATAGTGGGCCACCAGCCCAATGAAAGTGGTATTTTAAATGAAAAACCTACTAAAAACTATAATTTTATATGTTTTATGAACGTATTAGTAAAGCGGCGACTCGCTGTAATAGTAAAAAGGTGCCGTACCGAGTAATTACCACTTTTGATAAACCCGGGTGATCGCCAATCGTTGTTTTTATGGTAAAATTTTCTTCATTGAGATATTTCTTTACGTCTGAATAACGATGCTAATAACGTGGTTAAAAGGAACAACAGGGTTCATTACATATTGTATAATCGTGAAATCTTTTATTATGTACTAATAATACTAGCCCTGTATTATACACGTCCTACTGCTGGGCACGGGCCTCCTCTACTAAATGAGAGGGGTTAGGCCGTAGTCCACCACCCTAGCCTAATGCGGATTGGCAGACTTCACATACCTTTGAAATTCTTATGGAGAACTTCTCCTTCCTAACCTAACCGTTAAAGCAAGTGATAATTAAGAATTACCTAATATACACGTAACTTAGAAAAGTCAGAGGTGTATGCTCTTGGGGCTGGTTTCGAACCTGCGACTTTCGTCTCGATAGTCCATACCACTCCCCACTGAGCTAGATCACTGCTATTATTATTCACTAACTAGTTTAAAAAAAATAAGTAGATGCCCTCGACATATTATGCAATATTTACATTGCATAAAAAATTACACATTACAGTCTCTGTCTTCAAAACAATTGTTATCGATGTACCTTTATTTGCATGTCACGCGTAAATAACCAAATGGACTTAGATGAGACTTTTACATATTATTTACATTTCGATAAAATGTAATCGAGTTTTAATACCTCGATAAAATGAACAACTGACATATTCATACAAAATTACACAAGCAGTCTCCAGTCTCCACTAATGACTAGCAAATTTAAAATGACTTTCAGTTTTTTAATACTTATGTTAACAAATAACATTAAAGTGACTTTTCTTGGATTTCCCAATTTTTGCGTTTGCTATTCTTTTCTTATTTCATACACAATTATAACTAGACTTGGTTGCCAGGTAGTTGGTCCCACACCCATTTACGGAAGCTAATATTTACGTCAATATTAAATAAAAATGGACCGCAAGAGGACCACCCACATTCTAGGCTGAAAGCCAACCACACTTGCACGTGGTTCATTCTGCTGAATAACAGACGAGGCAATGGTTGGTGTTGCAGGTTATGGGGGTCAGATGGCGGATCGCCCTACATAATTCCAACTACGGTCAAATCCCACGGTGAAGACGAACCCTGGCATTCGGGATAACGCCAGGCAGTAAGAATTCAATAAAAATTATAAATTAACCCGGACGTATGTTCATTTAGCGCGTCATGAGGTGGAGCAGATGGTAGTGGGGTAGCAGTTCTGTCTTTACTCTATGAGCATTCCGGGCACTAGGCCAAGGCTCTTGATGTCCTGATGTCGGCCTCCAAATACCAAAACCCAGTACCTATAAACTTAATTGGCAACTGGTAGTAAGTACAGTGCAGTCCAAATATATTGCCGACCGTCGAGAGACATTTCGTTCATCTACGGTAAGCATAATTATGCCGGGCTGAATTACTGGATCTACACTGGCTGACCCTTGAATGAGACTACCCAAAACGAACTATTATGGAGGGCTTTTCACCATGTTTGTCTCAGTGCGGGAATTGAACCCGCGCCTCTCGCTTCACAATCGACTACTCGCCTGTTGCACCACGGAGGCTGTAAAGGGAATATTTTGATAACAAAATTATTATTATTGCTGTCGCGTAAAAGTTTTCTTCTACCTCATGACGACGCGCGGTCACCAAGCCGCACGTTGGTACCTATTATTTTTAGCCTATTGGCTCGGTGGCGCAGTTGTAATGCCTACGCGGTACGACTCCTGTACCGAGGTCTCGGGTTCGATCTTCAGGTTGGTTAAAGTGATATTGGGTTTTTTTATCATAAAATGCTTAGTATCAACCCGGAGTCCAAAACTGTGCTCGATATGGTGATAGGCTCGCCCCCTATCACATTATGGGAAGGAAATAATCTCGGCGAAATGTGGGTGTACTAGTTACACCTCTGCCTACCCCTTCGGGGAGTACCTACCGGCGTGAGTGCTTATGTTATGTAAAAAAAAAATATTATTGTCGCGTAGGAGCTTTGTTCTGCCTAATGAGGATGCGCGATCTCTAAGTTAATTAGCACCACACCAACACAGACATTCAAATATTATATTTTTACCTTAGAGTCGGTTTTATTTTGTGTTACAAGTATTTATTTAGTTAAAAAAGTAGTTATATATACGAGATGGTTATAAGCAATGTCTGAAGAAATGTTTTCCAACGTCAGGCATTTCTAAGTTAGGAATCTCAGATGTTTAGCGTCATATTGTTGTATTTTAGGAGCTGCTAGATAATTATAGTTCCAATACTAGATAGGTATATTCCAAATCAAGTCAACGCAAAAGAAGCAAGTTAAGAAATAAGGAAGCTATGTAGTTTATAGTCCGGGGCCGCTTCGTTTCCAGTAAGAACCAATTGAATGTAATCAAATGCTGATAACAGCGAGTCAGAAAGTCAAATTTAAAGGTCTTATGTGATCCGGATGTTCTTTATTTGCTCGCAATTTAATATTTCGATATGGCTCTGGACGATGGAATATTCCAAATTTATATACACATATATTTATATACCTATATACCTGCATACGCACTCACGCCTGTAATCCCCGAAGGGGTTGGCAGAGGTACACCCACATTTCACCGAGCGTATCTCCGTCTTATGATGTGATAGGGAGCGAGAATATGGCCGATCCCATAAATGAGCCAATAAGAATACGCTTTAAAATTCACCCGTAAAAATTACTTAGTTTGATTGGTCGATTTTCCTGATCGATCTGGAGAATCAAACCCAGATCGTTTATTCAAATCGGCCATTAGAAAATTGCAGGAGTACGTCAGTCGTAAATACAGAGAAGAAGAAGAAAGATCGTACAAAAGTAACAAAACACAGAACTTTGAATTAAAAGCATTGCATGGAATTGGACTGCGCTCATCACCGAGACATAAGATGTTAAGTCTCAAAATGTCGAGTACTTTTCCTGGCTTCAATGTCCTTCAGCTCGAAACACAACAGAGCTTACACACTGTTGCTTGGCGGCAGAAATAGACAAAGCGGTAGTCCCTACCCAGGCTGCCTCTCGCATACCAGGGACGTACCACCTACACGTATATGTAGTCTGTAACTACTCCTTGTTTAAATAATAGTGCCACAGGATATATAAAGTAGAGCGTCATGTGCAAAGTTTAACCGATAGCGAATTAGAGTACATGTGTACGATATTGGGTTTCTTCCTGTATTGACAATAACGGGTCATCAGTTCAACGAGTTCTAAGTCCAAGTTAAGGACTTGTTATTAATTTATAATGTATAGTTAGAGTTAAGAATACCTTTAATCATAATTATATTTAACAAGTGGTAAGCCACGCTGTAGAGGCTTTGTCTACAGCATAAAGCTAAATAAACAAGGTTGAGATAGCAGTTTGCTATTGCGTTACAGTGAGATTTCTTTTTTTTTTTTTTTTTTTTTATCTTTATTTATTTAGGGGTTTTTATCCAAAAGGATATGTCAACCCCATCGTGCCTTGTTACAGAGAATACAAAATAAAATTAAATCTGCCCTTAAAATAGGTACTTAATATAAACTAATACTAACTATAAAAATCAAATGCTGCTACTAGATGGAACTCATTAACATGCATAATTTTTTGGCAACTTTTGACTTTGGGTTCGATAAGATACTTTGAATTAATCCCACGTCCATTAAATTCAACTTAAATTCGTCTAGTAGCAGTTTTCGTTTTTTTTTATTCCGAACACATTCCATCAGCAAATGTTGAATATCTTCTGAGGTATTACATATTGTGCAATTTGGTGAATTATTATTTTTGAATAAGTATGCAAATTTTGCCGATGGATAATGTCCGGAACGAAGCCTTAAAGCTATTTTAATATAATTTCGACAAAGGAGGTCATCAAACCACAGTACTCGATGGGGTTCATTTTGAATGGACCGATACCATAAGCCTTTAGTTTTGGAAATATCCTCAAAATGTTCCTTCCACATATCGAAGCATATATTTTTGTACTTATGTATTAATTCCCAATAATCCGGTATATAATTTACTAGTGTACCATCTTTCGCACCCAACTTTGCTATTTGATCCACTTCTTCGTTTCCCTTTATACCACTATGCGCTGGAACCCATTGCAACTTTATCTTTTTACCACTTTTATTTAAGGAGGTAATAGATTTAAGGATGTCATAAGCTATCGATGTACCTCTGCGTCCAGAGGCGCATCGAGCTATGTTTTGTAAGGCACTCTTACTATCTGAAAAGATAACTGAGATAGCAGTTTGCTATTGCGTTACAGTGAGATTTCTGGAGGCACAAATCCCCCTCCCTTCCTTATTTCGCCATTCCTTTGCTTTAAAGTCGGCAACGATGGAGGTTCAAGGACGGTGGGTAACAACATTTGCTGACTTTTGTTATATGTATGTATAAAAAAATAACATAGATAATTTACTATTGCACGAACAAAGTTAGTAGAAGCTCATACTTACATATTTGTTTGTAATCTTTAGACTTATGTTTTTCTAAATGTTTTAATGTAGATGAAATTTAATGAAGATTTTATGTAGAATGTTTTGAAATGTAGGGATTAGCGGATTTTTTCGGCGGAGTGGGTGTATTTCAGAGGTCAATTAATAAGGCAAATAATAACAGTAAACAAAATTTAGTCAAAGTTCAATATTAATACAACGACATCTGGCGGCAAAAGATTGAACTTTTTTTGTAATCAAAGTATTTATAAGTACATAATAATATGTAGCTGAACCATTTATTAAATTTCATAAGGAGAGTTCATGTTTGTATATATTTATAAAGAAAATACACTGATGGTTAATTTGATTACATAACTTAGGATTATTATCCAAAAACCACAAGAAGGACGATAATGTTAAAACTTATGCAAAAATGTATAAATCAGATAAACAAAGCAAATAATAGATACGTAATTTATCAACATAAAGGAATCTCGCAAACACGCGTAGGACTAACTTGGCGCGCTGGCACCTGTGTGACCGGTCAATGAAGGCCACTTTGAATGGGGATTAAATCCTTTGTCACCCACACAAGGAAGTGATCGGCTGTAGGTTTAGACAGGGCTTGTTTAAAAAAATGCGTTTGATATAGGATAACAAATATAGATGGCGCCACATAATTTTTTACTTTCGATTTTTTTCTCCTCTCTCCAGTCATGAAGAAACATAAATAACGTAGTGGATTTTATTTGCTAGTAGTACGTAAGAAAGAACTTACGAGACTTGATGTTTGTTGTCGTTTGTTTGCTTATTATCATTACCATTCTACTAACATTCAACTAAAACCCTCATAACATCACATGTAATGTAATTTACGTCTGTACGTTTGTAAGTACTGACACCCATTTTTTTTTTATAGCATAGGCCGGCAAACGAGCATGTGGGTGGCCTTATGGTAAGTGATCTCCACCGCCCATGTGCGCCCACGATACCAAAAGAATTATGAGCGCGCTGCCGACCTTAAAGGAAAGGGATAGTTAAGGGAATGTGAAGGAGTGGGGATTTAGGCCTCCGGATATCTAACTCACCGTACGAAACGCAGCAGCAAGTTGCTACTTTACGTCGGTTTACTGTGAGACAATGGTAACGACCCGGACGAGCCGGCCGACTCATGCTGTAGACAAAAGTGTCTACGGCGTGGCTCTACCACTTAAGAATTTTACCATATTTTACCTTTTATTACCTATATCTATGACATAATAGGAAATCTGCATAGAAATCCGTTCAGCCGGTTTTACGTGATCTGCGAATAATTTAACTGACTCACTGTTTTATTATCCCTAGTGTGGGATCAGGACTATGTGTGTGACTGTTGGGCGTATTTATTTATTTTATTGCATGTATAGATTATCCATTATTAATTATTTCTTTGTGAACATAAACACAGATTGCGAGAATTTTTATTAGTATGTTGATGCACAGGAATTTATGATGCAATGACGGATTGCCGCTGCATAGCTATTGCTTAGTTAATGTGTTATTGAATTATCGTAAGCTAGTGTATAATTTCTAATAATTACACATTATAGAAAACATTTGTGACATATATATACAGGAAAAATTGTATTTAGTCTGATTGCATATATTTAATGCTTTCATATAAATAAATATAACCAACCAGAGATCTACTTTACTGACATATTATAGTGACCCACTTGCTCGTTGGACGACTATGCAATAAAAAAACGTAGTTCTGACCCCACACTAGGTAAACTAGGTATATCGTGGATATCAAGAACCACAAGGAACTCGCGGTCCCACAACACCATCGAACCCACGGCCTCTCGTCTCACAGCCGGCGACTCGCCCACTGCATCACGGACTCTGTCACCTTTCTGTTACATGTTATATAATACATATGAAAACATTAATTAAATAAATACAACCTTATGATACGCGTGTTAAAAAAACTCAATGATTGAGCTATTCGTACAAATACCGGTAGAGAATTCCAAGTTGTCAAAGAAAGTATTGCACCCATGAACATCCACAATACCACAAGAATGATGGATGCACAGGAAGAGGAGGGGCATATGGGCTCCGGAGCCGGTCTATTCATGCTATAGATGTACTGTCTACACTCTACAGTTTGGGTCTACCACTGACAAAGCTATGAATGAGCCTTTGGTGCCTCTTTACTGACTCACAGAAAACCAACGTAACGTAGCGGCTTGCTGCTGCATTTCGTACGGTAAGTGAGATATCCGAAGGTCCAAATCCCCTACCCCTTCCCAATCCCTTATATCATCCCCGGTTTGCCCCCCTCCCTCTAGATCCGGGACTGCATACACACATCACAATATTTATTATATTCATCTATTAATATCGATACCATTACCCACAAAGTCCACTTTAAATTCCTTCACGCTTTCAAATGTAAATAAACTTGTTTACAATATATATCGTGGAAATGTACTACAACATCGAAAACATAAATATCGACGTCTGTCAACAAAGATATTGCAAAAACAATTGAGAGCCGCTTACATAAGAAAACCATAAGACATTAGAGTTTGGCTCGAGTCACGGAATTAACCCAAACGAGATAATGACTAGTTGTTACTAGTTTGTATTTTGAGATAATTCTGGAAATATGGCTGCGATAATCACACGACAATGACTATTACTTTATAGCTAATGCATATATGTACCTATCGAGATTAATAATAATAGCAGCCCTGTATTATATATCTCCCACTGCTGGGCACAGCCCTCCACCACGCAGGCCTAATGCAGATTGGCAGACTTCACACACTACCTTCGAAATTCTTATGAAGAACTTGAGATCTCGGGTATTGAGATTACCTTAAAAGCATGATGCGCCGACCCCGCTGCGGGTGGGATAGGGGCAGGTGGAATAAGAGAAGATTAGTAGTTCTAGAGCTTACATCATACAAACAATCTCACAAAGTCATAAACTTACAAACCTTACCTCTTTCCTATTAGGTAGTGTAGATTAATTTTATTTACATATTTTTTTTTGCATTCGGAGATGTCGCCACGCGGGTGTTTACTATTATAGATTATCTACTATTGTTAACTTTATCTCACGCGGAAAGTTATATGTCAAGGTATCAATAAAAATCGGTAAACAAATCTTCCACAATATAGGTATTATTCCAAGTCGTTGGCCATCTGGAATTTTCTAGTAGTTGGCATTTTTAAACGCTTATAAAAAGAAGGATGTTACAAGTTTGACACCTTTATCTGTCATCCACCACCACCTTATCACCTACCTATTTTAATGAGTTTTATATCTGAAAGCTTTTAATGGAGATGTTTTTAGCTCATCTCTCATAGCTCATAGCTGTTTCAATAAAATCTGTTAAGCCATTTAGAAATTACAGAACTTTTTCTAACTGGTGTCGAAGGTTTTAACGGTTAGGTTAGGTTATATTGGACTGCGGGGGGCTGTCGTAGCGCCCATTCATACTCTTTCTCATACGTGCGACCCAAAGATGGATGGCAGCACGGGTGGTTGGCCTTGTCGCTGCCGTTGACGCCGAGGGCGTCCTTCGGTGCGCGGGGGTTTCTGTTTCAAACAAGGACACGGGCCGAAAGGCGTACCGCGCAGGGGTAGTTCCGGCAGCCTTAGTTAATCTAAAAATATCCCAGGGCCGCTCCACAAGCGCCGAAGATGGCCACCACGAGGTTTTTAGTTGGTACTACCGGTGTAGGTTGTGTATAGTGTTAGGGACTCGGTTCAGCGATCGCCCGGATGATTACCATCTCTCCCGGGCGGCTTAACGCTGGGTCTTAAGACCGGTGAACCCAACATAACCGTTCCGTCTCTCCCGAGGGCGGGGTGGTAGCAATAAAACGCTTTTCCCCGCGACACAAAAAAGAAAGTTATATTGGGCTGTCTCTCTCTGCCTGGGGTTATCCCGACTTAATGCCAGGGTCTGCCTTCTCGTCATGCTTTGACGGTGTATTTGGTATTATATGGGGCGAGCTGCCGTTTGACTCCCACAACCCGCAACAGGAATCAAGTGTTGTCATTGCCTCACCCTTTAATCAGCAGAGTGTACCACATGCAGGTGAGGTTGCACTGATGGTGGCGTTTCTCTAAACAATTGGATTTGAAAAGCTGGACCAAAAGTAATCCCACTGAGATCAACTAGCTGCTAACTAGTTGGTTCCAGTGGTAAAGTAAGCTCACTGAGTTTGTTTCGTCGGGTCTTCTCAGGCTTGGATCCGCCGGTAGTTTTAAGTTACGTTTCGGTAAAAGGGTATGGTCCTTTTAACGACCTCTCTAACAATTCATAACAATATTGGACACTTTCAATAATAAAAATATTGTTAAATGTATAAAAACAAACTGTTTTGGTGTAATTTCCTAGTGTATTTTGACGATGCTATGTACCTAGGTTATACCTACATAAGTTGATAGGATATCTGATATCTTTCTGTTATATTGTATTGACTTGTCATACGCGCTATTTCAATTGCCTACGTGATAAAATAAACGATTTCATTTCATTATTACAATCACTATAGGTAAAATTGTAGACTTTAGACCTACAGATGCTTATTACAATTACACCTACGCTGTGACTTATGTATATGTCTTCAAAAAGCAACAAAACCAAGTTAAATGACGGCAAGGTTGGTCCAAACCTGTTGGACACACCTCCGGCTCGACTTCGACGCTCGGCTGACCGACGTGGAATGTTGGACAAATGTCAAACGTTAGTCGTCAGGTGTCACCGAACACGTAGCGGAGACGATGTGATACTGGTTGCTACCTATCAACTAGGCAACATTTAATTTCAATATAGGTTAGTAAATATACCTTTACTGGAAAACTGTTTGTACCTACTTGCTTTAAACGGTCCTTTATCTTTGTAAATAACGGGAATAGTCTGAGAACAAAACAATAAAGCAAATCTAAAGATGTTAAGTTTATTCGATCAAGTTTGCATACATATATTGGCCATTGTGCTCGCAACGTCATTCAACTAATTTCAATCGGTGTGCTTAGTGCGAGTTTTTTTCGATATCCGTTGAGTACCTATACGAGAAATACCTACTTATTATGTATTCTACACGTAACCTTCAAAAATACAAATTACCTCCACGTATATTCTTATGGACTGTCGAGACGAAAGTCGCAGGTTCGAAACTAGCCCTAAGTGCATACACCTCTGACTTTTCTAAGTTATGTGTGTATTAATTGTTAATTATCACTTGCTTTAACGGTGAAGGAAACATCGTGAGGAAACCTGCATACCTGAGAAGTTCTTCATAAGAATTTCGAAGGTATGTGAAGTCTGCCAAGCCGCATTAGGCCAGCGTGGTGGACTAAGGCCTAACCCTTCTCATTCAGTAGAGGAGGCCCGTGCCCAGCAGTGGGACGTATATACTACAGGGCTAGTATTATTATTATTTATATCATTCTTTGACATAATCACGAATATAATTTGTCGATAGGCACTCTAACAATATTATTATAAAAAATCGTAGGTATCAAGCGATTACGCGATGATGAAATGGGGGTGTGCGACCGCGCCTCCGTTCGAAGTCGCGACCTTTGCCTCTTTTGATATCATATCGTACGCTTGTGTAAGCCATACCTACATAGCTATATGTATATTTATTATTAAAACAATGGACATGTCACGTATTATAATATTGCGTATTTGTTATAATTTGAACCCATTTAGTGATAGTTACACGCCATAACCTTGAAAATGGTAATGGCGTGTAACTAAATAAATAAATCTTCAATTTAAAAAATAAATAAATTCCAAAGAGCCTTGGAAATGAAATGGTATTATGTGCACGTATTTACCTAGTACTCAGAAGAAATTAAACCTATTACTTACCTTTTTGTAACGTTTTTGAAGAAAAACACCATTTTACAGCAATGTTGTCAACTTGCGAACTGAAACAAACATTTCCTTATGAATAATTAAATAATTAACTTCGTTGGCTATAATTAGTCGATCAAACAATGGAGATCCTCTGTTATATTAAATGTTTTTTAACTTTCGACCCAAAAAGAGGTCCCTTTTGAGCTATCCTTTACATCTCTACATACCGACAGGTGCCATCACGCTTATAACCGATGGGATAGACAGATGAGTAACGAATGCATTAAGATTTCATCACAATATTTCCGTCCTATGACTTGATAGCGTGCAAAATTCTAAATGTGGGAGCTAATGTAGAGTCAATTTGTTGTTTGGGGAGTAAGTAAAGCCGTCGTAAATGGAAAGGTATGATAAAACAAGCTTTGCCTCTTTAAAATACAGTATAGATTGGCCATAGAAAAAGAGTAGTAGTTATGCAGCAACTCCAGAATGCTAACATAAGTTTGCTTGGTTTGAACACTCTTTCCCATACTGTAAGGTGAACCTTGAATCTGACTCAGCAGGATATACCTAGTAGCGGCTGATCCAAAGTCGGACGAGATATAAGAGAGGAAAGACACTTTTTTCCGTATTTTATTGTACACCGCTGTCTACTACTCTTCTTGATAATTGTTTCCATACTAAGGTTGTCTGGAAGAGATTGCTTCTAGGAATAACCATTGTCTTCCATAGCACTAGTTAACTAGTTAATAAAGAGTTTTGTATTGTATTGTATTATAAAGACACTAGAATTTATTTCAAAAAATTAACACGGTACCTACATGGTACCTATCATCGCTCACCGCATGAAACTCTAGCAGTATTTGTCCGACAGACGTGGAGATGGGCGGACACAACTCGAATTTCATCTGAGGTAGTACAGGCCCTTAATAGCGAAAGGAGAGGTAGAAGGACAAAGGACATGCCGACTAAATAAGGCCGTAGAAACATTACCCTGCTATACCTACTCCGAAAAGATTATTAGCAGACCAGTATATGAGTAGACCATGTTATATTCTAAGAAAACAATGTGTATGAATAAAATTACAAGCGCCATCTACTCATTATCGATTGAAACTTGTTATCTGAAGTCGATTCCGTCCATTATTGGATAGGTGGCGAATCAATCGACATATTTTAATTATAAAGCCTTCATGATATTCTGAATAATACACAAGCCAGACGCGGGTCCAGCAGTGGAAAAGAGGACTGGCGTAAGTCAAATCGAAGTGCCGGGTGAATTTTTTACAGAATAAATGTGTTATTAATATGGTGGATATAAAAAAAAAGAAAATGTAAAAATGGGGCTATTCAACCCTCGGTAAACGCATGCGCGTTCGTCTCATACTTGGCCGCATTTTTTAATTCCATAGTCTGAGTTAGGGAAACCGTCAAAAAATTATAAACACAGTACTTAGGTACTTATATACCTAGTTAGTAGGTAACTACCTGCCTACCTGCAGTCAGTATGTACAGTTGATAAAATGTCAACCAAAGAGAGGCGTGAAGCTACAATCGCCATTATACCGATTTGGATATATATTTTATTGCATTATTTTCTACTTCACTCTATTATTAAACAATAGGCCTATGCATACCACGTTATATCTAATCTAATGTTACTTATTTTGTCGTATTCGAGAAATGACGTATACGGACGTGTCATTTCCGAACGTCTTATGACTTTTGACATTGATTCTTAAGATTTTTTTCCGGCAAACGAGCAAGTGGGTCACCCGATGGTAAGTGATCTCCACCGGCCATGTACGCCCGCAATACCAAAAGAAACATGGGTGCGTTGCCAACCTTAAAGGAAAGGGAAAATTAAGGGATTGAGAAGGGGAGGGGTATTTGGGCCTCCGGATATCTCACTCACCATATGAAACTCAGCAGCAAGCGGCTACTGTACGCCGGTCTTCTGTGAGACAGTGGTAACGACCCGGTCGAGCCGGCCCATTCATGCTGTAAATAAAACTGTCTACAGCGTGGCTCTACCACTCAAAAATCTCTTATTATCTGTTAAATATATGCAGAAATATGACCGATGGTATCAATTTGTAACATTGTGATATTATTTGATAGGGAAATTAAGATTGGAAGGGGCCGGTGTATAGATTGCTTTGTGAAATTTCTTAAAAGGTAAACGCAGTGTGTCTAGTATGGGGTTTTCAACATTGAAACTAGTACTAGGGTTATAGGATTTAGTATATTGCATGCTTTATACATTGGCTGAGTCCTCACGCCGAGACATTCATTCCGGTTTTGGCAAGTTAGGTCCTCAATCTATCTGGCATTATCCCGGCTTGATGTCAGGGTCCGCCTTTCCAACATGATTGATGGTGGATTCGGTAGTATAAGTGGCGACCCGCCGTCTGACCCTAACCCGCAACGGGAATCAAGTTTTGCCAATGTCTCGTCTGTTAATCAGCAGAGTGTACCACATCCAGGTTAGATTAGCTTTGGGCGTAAGATGTTAGTGGCCCACTTACACCCCGAAAAGTTCCTTAATATTAGGAATATACCCATGAGACCGAAAACGCCTCACGCCTTTTTTGTCTTACCAGATAAAGCAACCCTCTACACTCTCGTATTAAGTAATTCACAGCATATCTCGCACAATGTGTAAAGCGGGTATATCTCAACTTATGTTATAACTAACTGTTAATATCAATCACCTCATAGAACTGACAGCATACTTAGATGGTGAAACTGGTGAGATCCTGGCTTCGATTCCTAGGTCGAGCAATAAAATTATATGGATGCAAAAACTACATATAAATTGCCGAGGAATGGTATCGTGATAGGCTATCACATAATAGTACAGAAATAACTACAAGTTGCACCTTCAACTACCTAAAACAACCAAGTGTATGTATATTTTGAGGAGACTGCATCCGCGGCGCAGTTGTAATGCGTACACGCTACGCTGACGCTGAGGTCTCTGGTTCGATCCCCGGGTCGGGTAAAGTGATATTGGATTTTATTAAGAAATGCACAGTATCACACCGGAGTAAGGAATAGTGCCCGGTATGTCGATAGGCTCGCACCCTATCACATAATGTGACGGAGATACGCTCGGAGAAATGTGGGTGTACTGCAGGTTACATCTCTGCCTACCCCTTTGGGGATTACAGGCGTGAGAGGGTATAAGTATATTTTATGTAAATACAAATTTAAAATTCTAAACTAGTGTAGGTATGCCTGACATACTTTTCTTAGTATTAAATGTTCAGATGGATATAGTTAACGACCTTAATATCGAAGCAGTTTGAACAACTAATTTAGTAACATTCCACTATAAAACTCATTATTATGCTGATAACACCGCCGATTTGTTCAACCGAATTATTTTCTTTAGATATGAAGTTCTTATTGGAACTATTGACTAATAACTTATAATTTATTTATCCCTGAACGACGAGACGAGCAAATCGCTCGCCTACCCTTAACAACTTCAGAACTTTAAGTTATAAACTACTTACTGCATTGCACTACGCACGTCACCCCGATTAGATTTTATTTTTGCGAATTGGGAGGAGAATACAGGTAGCACAATATTGATTTAATTAATTTAATTTTGTTTCTTTATTTTTTTCACTGTAAAAGAGCAAGTGGGTCATCTGATGGTAAGTGGTCTCCATCGCCCAGGAACGCCCACAATACCAGAAAAATTAGGGACACGTTGCCGATCGAAAAAGAAGATTTAATTAAGAGATTGGGCTTTGATATTGATTTGGGCTTCCGGATATCTCACTCACCGCACAAAACGCAGCAGCAAGCTACTACTTTATGTCGGTTTTCTGTGAGACAGTGGTAACAACCCGATTGGCCCAATCATTTCTATAGCGTGGCTCTACCACTCAAAACACAGACTCTGTGTCTCCTTGTCTAGAAGACGATATACGGATACGATATACGACGATACGACAAGCTAGCACAAGCAGGGAGAAAAAGATAGATTGCCACAACAAGGCCATATTTGAAGTGTTCTAAATAGAGAAATCTATTACTTAGTATTTGTTTATGAAAGTTATCGAAAAATACGCGTTACACGTTTTATAAAACAGTGCTGAAGTCACGTATCCTACTTACAACCCTAATTACATCATTGATTAAAAGAGGCCATAACCCATGAGTTTGTTTCGGCATTTCTTCTTATGGCTAGCCCCGAAATGCCGTCGTAAATATAATGTAGCATAAAAAATGATTGACATGTAAAAGTGATATTTATGATCCAATTTACAGAATAAATGATTTGAATTTGATTCCACCCACTAATTGACTTGGAGGGCCAAATCTCCTTCTCAATCCCTTCCTTTAAAATCGGTCACAACGCGTCCATGATTTTTCGGTCTGTAGAGATAACTTACTATTATAGTTGACACACTTGCTCGATTGTCATTAAAAAGAAAAGAAAGTGCAGGACTTCGGAAATATCATGTTATACATGTATAGTCTAAAAAACGCCGAATGATATTTAATAAGGCCGCTATTCCACTATCATATTTGCATCATAGATATATGACGTCATATATGATCCTATGTCACAGCATGTGAAATAATAATAATAATAATACACCCAACAGTCACACACATAGTCCTGACCCCACACTAGGTAAACCTGTATCGTGGGTATCAAGAACTACGAGGGACTTGCGGTCCCACAACACCCAGACCCAAGACAAATATTTGTGAATCAGACAAACATTTGTCTAGGTGCGGGAATCGAACCCACGGCCTCGCGCTTCGCAACCGGCTACTCGCCCGCTGCGCCACGGAGGCTGTCAAATAGGACCATAGAAATATGAGATTTATGTTGCTATTACACTGTCATACATTTCTCATATATCTATGAGCTATAGAAGTAGGATCATTTTTATATGATAGTGGGATAGCGGCCTTATTGACAGTAATATGATATGTGACGCAACAATAACAAATTATTGTGTTCGAGGGAGGAGGCGTAACCATAACATGACGTTGATGCGACTGTGCTGATAGGCGGAGTAAAGGTCAGTATCGCAGGACTTCCCGATCGATGGGACCCGGAAAATATACAAATAAATAGAAACATCTAGCAGAGAGGTAGAGACACAGATAATCTCGAGAAACTGGTTGTAATAGGGAAAGTAGATGGTAGAAGAAAACGCGGGCGATAACCTCCCCTTTGGTCTGATCAGATCAGGGCCAAAACAGGACGTTCTGTTACCACTGCCGTGAGACAGAGTGGTATGGAAACAGCTCGTCAACAGCTCCATTCGAGCTTTTCAGGACGGGCACGACCTTCAGTAATGAAGACTACGACGAAGAAGAGCAGAGAGGCCGTCTGGGTTGGTAACACCGCTTTGTCTATTCCAAGTAGCAGTGTGTATCGATGTATCAAACTAAGTGTGAAATGGCAGAAAATGGAAATATAGACAGTGTTCCCAACTAAGTGGAATTATCCCTAGATTTGGTGGGTTGGACTCACCGCTAGGGTGTAAATTTCGCTAGTGGCTAGTGGAACTTTTAGTAGTTTAGTTAACTATTTAGTAAGTGGAAGGGAATGTCTTCATCCACTAAAAAAACAAATTAACATGTCTAGGTTTTCCATTAATGGGTATACCTACATTTTGACTGTTCATAGATAACCAGAAGTTTTTCTTAAGACAAAACTATGCTGACGTTAAAGGTATATTTTATTTCGTATCCCTAAAGTCACTTTTTAAAATCTCAAATTTGGGTCAAAATAAACGAATTACGTTATGTGAAATATGTGTGTCATAACACCTGAAATATCTCGCATAATGAATGATTATTCGTAAAATAGCAATACTGGTGCGAACAGAGCGACGGAAGCGATTCTCCTCAATTCACAGGTAGCTTGGTACATCTATAAACACTGTTGTGTTTCGGGTTGAAAGACATTGAAGCCAGTAAAGTACAGGACATTATGAGACATCATTTTATATTTGGGATGAAGAGCGCAGTCCAGACATGCAGTGCTTTGCAATACAAAGTTCTGTGTAGTCTTGCTTCTGTTTATGGGCAGGCATGGTAAGCACAACGCTTACCATCAGGTGAGCGACAATTTCGTCACAGGAAACAATACTCTCTTCATAATTGAGAAGTAATAACAATCTATCAGCCCAGTATATATCCATTGATGACTACTGCAGGGCACACGCCTAATCAGTAGATTCAGTAGTAACTGAGAGGGTGCCCTGCCCTAATGTGGATTGGGAGATTTCACATACTTTCGAAATTTAGAAGATCTCTCAGGTGCAGGTTTCTTTACGATATTTTATTATTCACAGTATTCTAGGCCATTGTAACGCTTTTTCTCAAATCCTATAGGTTGGTTGAAAATTTGGATAGGGTATTGTCACGAAAGACCCAAATGGCCTTTCCCCTATCATTTTTCTTTCTTTTTCTTTAAGTTTCACAACAATACCTACTATGATTCTTATAGGATGGATCCATGGATTATGAAGATCATTTTCTAGGTATACGGTGCCTCACTTGCTGGCCTCTGTTATATCAGTAGATAAAAAGGAAGGGTAGCGAGAAGTCAGGATCAAAAAGCGTTGGTGGACTATAAGGCCTATTCTCTCTCTTTAGTTGAGGAGGTTCGTGTGCAGCCATGGGAAAATACAGTGTTAATATAATTATTTATATAGATCTAGTTAAGCTTATTGTAATTAATTATTATTGACAACCGTCTTACAAAAGAAGACCCAGACAAAGTACACGATATCAAACAACTGATAAGAAATCACGATTATTTATAAACAACTAAACAAGCACGATTCGCTTAGTCGTGATTTGAGCAATAACACAACGTCACGTCAAAATCAGAAATTAATAAAATATCCGAGAAATCACGACGCGGCAGAAGGATAAGATGGAGGGACCTACTAGACAGTAACTTCCAAAAGACTGGCTAACAAAGGCCTACAGTAAGAACTACCAGGCTTATGTGCCACAAAAAAATCCAGAGCCTTATCATTTAATCAGAATTGTGTGTCGTCATGTAAACAACATTATATATTTTATGTACAAAGTGATCCAGACAAATAAATAGTAAATATTGCAAATATTATGTTGCAACAGTTAGGTAGGTACAAGTACCTAAGTAGTAGGTAGGTAGGTACAAGTATTTACCTCAAAATTTCTGGGGGGACACTACACATAATATATATGTGTGCGCTCGCACTGCGGGGTCAAGCCCCCTCCTCAAATATGAAATGATGTCTTGAGGATTTTATTTAAATTTTCTGTGGTTTTACTATACCTACTTATTAACAGTGGATGCGGATGCACAATATGTTTTCTTAAGCACGACGTTAATTAGCTGTTGGTCACTTCTACGATTCGAATTAATGATACTTGAGCTCAATACCAAGTGTGATTATATGTACTGATACGAGCCCTAAAAGATGTCACTCCCAGTAGATAATACTTGGGAATGCCCCGGTGGCATTATATTGTGAAATGGGACGTGGCTTCTTGCGTCATTGTTGGTGCTCCAACCACACATAAGTAGGTACTTATATGAAAATTATGAAAATAATACATGCATTAAACTAGGAAATTCAAATAAAAATAATAGTAGCTACAGTAGTATGTATAAAAATACTGGCAGTGCAAACTGCAAATTACTTAAATGACATGAATCGATGAGATCGAATGGCTCAGTGACTTATTAATAGTATTAAAAAAAAAGCATTCACAACTGGCACTATTGTCAGATTTAAATAAATATAAACCATAGCTCAGTCTATTTAAAAAAGAACACACTCACACACATGAACACATTTCAAAATGTCTCTGGTACAAACTTGTCTTGCATAAAACACTCACCTCAAAACAGCCGGAACGCGGTGAAAACTCGATTGTGCTTAGTAGCTCGTAGCGACCGATTTATTTAACAAAGATACGTGCAGTGACGGTTAGTGGCAATCGAGCACTGTTCACACCAAGGGTGGGCGACGATACGGATTTTAGATTTGCGATGATGCCAAAGAGAGCGACATTTTGATGGGTCAAGGTTTCTATGCACACAGCTTATTATTATTTGGATTGTATGTGAATATTAATCAAAGTTTGATTGGTAGGTACGGTTCACAAAGAAATTACTGACAAGTCAATAATCTTATAAAGATTATTATGCTAAAGAGGAAATGTTATTGAAAGTTGTTTTGATTACAAACACGTTCTGATTTTCTGCAAAATGTATGTAAAAAAATTGCAATGACGTGAACCCAAACGAACACTTTGCATTTTTTTTTATTCCTTATACTTATTTAATTGTTGTAATATAATTCTATATTTTGCACTTTAAGGTAATATGACATGTGGACAAAAGTCAAAGATGTAGGTAATTAGATCGTATTCATTTAATATACAAACAAATTAAACGTTTCTATTAATTTAATCAGCGCTTAAGTGTATTATTATATATTGTTAGCATTAACCTCATCCACGACAAATACTTATTTTAGTTTAAATTATTTTTCTTTAATTGTATAGTTGCTATTTTTTATGATTTACATATTTTTATTAGGTATTTGAATCTTATATTTATCAAGAGGCTAGTAGCACAAAGTGCGACCATCGAGCTGTAATCTGCAGGGACGTTTGATTGTAAACAAAACATTGATTGTAAGAAACCATACAGCAGCACGATGGAAAAATACATTGATTTGATTTATTTATTGACAGCCTCCGTGGCGCAGTATGCGAATAGCCGGCTGTGAAGCGTAAGGCCGCGGGTTCGATTCCCGCACTGAGACAAATGTTTGTGTGATCGTTAAATATATGTTTGGAGTCTGGGTGATTTCTCCCCACAGGGGTTGACGTCAGGCAGGCGGCCGGTCATATGTTAAAAAGCATGTTGCGCCGACCCAACTGCGAGTGGGATAAGGGCAGGTGGAACGAGAAGGATTTGATTGATTTACTTACAAGCATTGATTCATGGCGTTAGAAAGAGAATTTCTCACACGACAGAGGCGAAAATATAACGGAAAACTAGTTTATGAGGCGACATGATGAAATCTTAATGTGAGAATCGGATAATAGGTAAACGAGTATAACAGCCTCCTCGGCGCAGTGGGTGAGGAGCCCGCTGTGAAACGTGGGGCCGCGGGATCGATTTTCACACTGAGACAAATATTTTTGTGATCCACAAATACATATTTGTTTCGGGTCTGAATATTGTAGGACCGTAAGTCCCTCGTAGTTCCTGATACCCACGATACAGGTTAAGGTCGGCAACGCGCCCATGACTCTTTTAGTATTGTGGGCGTACATGGGCGGTGGAGATCACTTACCATCAGGTGACCCATTTGTTCGTTTGCCGGCCTATTATAAAAAAAGGCACGGGCCTCCTCTATGAATGAGAGAGGTCAGGTCTTAGTCCACCACGCGGGGCTGATGTAGAATGGCAGACTTAGTAACTAGTAAATCTGGTATAAGAATGGCATATCAATTAGAAAATATCTGTAACTTTTGAATGAACCATACAATTCTTAAGGGCTGAACATATTTTCTTTAAATCAAACATATAGCTAAACTAATGGGGCCCTATTTATAAGCATTGATAAACATTCTTGTATTTATCTGTCAACATGATTTATAAAGTGACTAGAAACAGGCGAAAACAGTCTTTTAACTAATCAGTGCTAAACAATTTATAAGTAAGGGCCATGAAGACGTAATAAACATAAAAAAAGTTTTCCTTGTTTTATATTTTCTTGTACTCGTACTTCGTACATCATAGAGACGGAACAATATTTGAATTGAAATACCGTTATCTTTGAATAGAAGATTTCAATGCCAGCTGACACTGGATTACTTATTATATCGGGTGTATATATTTTTATTAAAAAAAGCGTTTGTTTTAATGGAACGCAATTTTATTAAGCTATTTAAAAACATATATCTGTATAACGGCTTAAATGTACCTTGGTATTGCTGGGGCGTTATTAACCGCTTACTATAGGTGGGCCGCCTGCTCGTCTGTCTGCCTGGGCAAAAAAAACGGCCACTTGCGAATTGCGCCTCGTACTCGCGCACCGCCCACGCCGCAATACTGACACCGGTAAACGAGCAAGTGGGTCAGTTGATGGTAAGTAGGTAATCTTCACCGCCCATTAACGCCCACAATACCAGAAGGATCATGGACGCGTTGCCGACCTCCGATGATGAAGGGGATCGTACAAAACGCATCACCAGCAGCTACTTTACGTCCACAGAACATTAATACTCCGAGGAGTTTACGTCGTTTTTCTGTGAGACAGTGATAACAACTGAGTCACGGCGACCCATTCGTGCTGTAGACAAAACTGTCTACAGTATGGGTCTACCAATTAAAGACAAATTATAACATTTACTTATTTTAAAATACCTACCCATAAAAATAATACATGCAGTCATTCAGATAAACTTCTCGTTATTTCATTATCACAGATGTTTATTAGTTTAGGTCATGAACCATCATTTATATGAGCAATAAAAGGCTTGAAGTTATTTTTTTATAACAGAAACCCGGCGAAAGACCTATCGGGCAATTTGAATATATACATATTGTGACATAATAAATTTCAACCCTCTCAAACCATCGACTGTCCATCCACAAGTGTTTGTTTCGACAGTATGAGGCGACGTTCCTTTGCCTACCGCGATTATATTATTAAAAAGTGTCATATTAAATACAATAACTTGTACAATGCCATAAAAAAAAAATTAATACCCAAGCATAAATACAATACCAATCCTGTATTATAATATACTGTCTTATTGATGAACACAGACACCCCACTAATTTTGAAAGGGGTCCGGCCTTAGTCCAAGTTGGCTTAATGTGGGTTGGTAGGCTTCATATTACTAATTTTGACAGCCTCCGTGGCGCAGTAGCCGGCTGTGAAATGAGAAGCTGCGGGTTCGATACCCGCACCAAGAGAAATGTTTGTGTGATCCATGAATATTTGTTTCGGGTATGTGTGTTGTGGGACCGCTAGTCCCTCGTAGTTCCTGATACCCAGTACAGATTAACCGAGTGTGGGGTATTTAAGTAAAAAAAAACTTTTTGGAGAAATCTCAGGTATGTCGGTTTCCTTAAGCTGTTTTCCTTCGTTGGCTATAGCAACTTTATCACAAACATTAAGTTTTTGTTTGTATATTTGTTTTTGAATCCTTTAACTTGACATGTAATTAACATTTTATGTCTCGGAGTGACGAGCGCAGTCAAATGCCGTGCAGTGCTTTTCAAAGTTCTGTGTGGTGTTGCTTCTGTTTATAAGCAGGCGTGACGATTACCATCAAGCGAGCGATCTGCTCGTTTCGTCACTGAAGATAATAAAAAGGAACAAATTTTTTTAATTGACAGGAAAAAGATATTACGGAGATAGGCTTCTGACTAATGGCCATTCCCAATATTCTATCTATCGACAGATTTGCTTACTGGCAGTTAAATTTTGACACTTTTTGTATGGAAGATCTGTCAAAACAATACTGATAGTAAGCAAATGTGTCGATAGACAGAATATAGGGAACGGCCATAACTGGACATCTTACTGTACTTACATCAGTTATTTCCGCGACAAATTCATTCTTGTTTACCATATTATTGTTATAATCATACGTTTCAATTTCCGCGGGAATTATCAGAATGTTGCGATAATTGTCGGCACAGTTTCATGGACATTGTGATAGAAACAACGCAGTTTAATAGTTTTATAGATAACATATCAAGATAGTACGGGATTGCTGTTTGTAAACTGTTTGATGGACACATTTCTTAATTCTATTGCTAAACTCGTGTATTGATATCAGTAGATATTAGATAGTACGCTAAGGGCCTTTATACGGCTATATACAATGTGTTACAGAAAGGTGTGATTTTTAAGTAACGTATAGTGGACGATATAAGTATTTCACCCCGCGTAGTACCAAATCCAATTGCATTGCTAGGACATAAATAAACATATTTTTATAAAATATAGACTGCTATAGGTGTCGCAGTTGTAATGCGTATGCGTACTGAGGTTGACGCTGAGGTCTCGCGTTCGATCCCCGGGTCGCGTAAAAGTGATATTGGGTTTTTCTATCGCGAAATGCTCAGTACCCGCCCGGCGTCTGGAATGGTATGGCGATAGGCTCGCCCCCTCCCCCCTATCACATCATGGGACGGAGATACGCTCGGCGAAATGTGGGTGTACTGGTTACTTCTGCCTACCCCTTCGGGGATTACAGGCGTGAGTACGTATGTATGTATTTTATAGAATGAATAAATAGTCAAAATTCGACTATGAAATTTTAGTATATCTATATTTTGACAAAATCCGGTACATAACCGACAGCCTCTGTGGCACAAGCCGGCTGTGAAACGAGAGGCCGTGGGTTCGATTCCTGCACCGAGTCAAATGTTTGTGTGATCCACAAATATTGTTTTCGGGTCTGGGTATTGTGGGACCACAGGTCCCTCGTAGTTTCTGATACCCATGATACACGTTAACCTAGTGTGGGATCAGGACTATTTATGTGACTTTTGGGTGTATTTATTTATAAACACTCAATATCAGGTGTATGTAACGACATTTAAATAAAACCACACCTTTCTGTAACACGTTGTATATCCGAAAACTTATTCACTCAAAGGGATTCTTTTCTTTTCATATATGCTTGAATTATTTTTAGGCGTTCACTACTTCTTTGTCTTTCCGCCTTTGACATCGTTGCTATACCGCCATGCCTGCAATATAATTTAGACTTTCTCATTATTAACTGAATAAACAGTGTACAGTGGTTATGAGTATGAATATAAATTCAGCCTAACATGTTATCAGTTTTGTAACGTTACGAAATAATAACGAAACCGATAAGTATTTTTTAGAACTATTATAACACTCTAAAATTATTTTCACCCGAGACCAGTAACTTCGATAAATAGGTGGAAGATATCTATAATTCACATTTGAGAATATATATTTCCTATCATCATTACACCCAGAGAAAATGTATACACATTTGATTTACCCAACTAAATACAATTTCACACATATGTATATACATATGCATTCACGCCTGTAATCCCCAAAGGTGTAGGCAGAGGTGTAACCAGTACACCCACATGTCGCCGAGCTTATTTCCGTCCCATGGTGTGATAGGGGGATAGCTTTTCGTAATAGAAAAACCCAATATTACTTTTTCCCGACCCGGGGATTGAACCCGAGACCTCAGCGTCAGTCTCAGTCGTAACGCGTACGCATTACAACTGCGCCACCGAGGCAGTTTCATTAACACAATTTCATTACGCAAAAAAAACAGCCCATTGAATCACGCCAAATAATATCTAAAGAATCATGCTGTTATGAGAAATATATCACATTTACCATTCAGGTATTGTGGATGTTCATGAGCGGTGGCGATCATTTACCATCAGTGACCCACTTGCTCGTTTGCCGGCCTCCGATATAAAATAAAGATATATCTGTGTTTAAAATTACCATTATTATAGTAACCGTTTTGTAAACATGGTAATTATAATCTGCAAGGCAATAAAATTTGTTTAAAAATGTTATCTTTTAACAATACAAATATTACACTCCACAGTCATTTATTTATTCATGTGATATAATTATCATTACACGCAAAAAAACAGTCGAATCTCTAACAACAGATCACGCCCGAATACTGAAACGCTGCGCAACTGTCTGACAGCTAACGGCTACTTATTTTCATACAATTTTGACAGCTAAGAGGGCCTCAACATTTTTAAAACGGTCTTAAACGCTTGATAAGGGTTTCAGTCTTCGGGCGTAAGTTATTAGATATTACAACTCTGTAATATCTCTATAATGACTGCCTCGGTGGCGCATTTGTAATGCGTACGCGTTACGATTAAGCTAACGCTGAGATCTCGGGTTCCATCCCCGGGTCGGGTAAAGTGGTATTGGGTTTTTCTTTTACGAAATGCTCAGTATCAGCCCGGAGTCTGGAATTTGTCCCCGGTATGGCGATAGGCTCGCCCCCTATCACATTATGGGACGGAGATACGCTCAGCGAATTGTGGGTGTACACCTCTGCCTACACCTTCGGGGATTACAGGTGTGAGTGCGTATGTATGAATGTAACCTTATAATATTTTGATTTGTACATATCAGGCTATCTCGTTGGTTAACCCGTCAAATAGGAATGACATGATACTGCAAATTCTGGTTTTTTAACCTCCAAGAAAAAGGAGGGGCGTTATAAGTTTGACCCCTTTTTCTGCCTGTGACATCGTAGGGTCTAAACTAATGGAAGGATTTAATCGCGTTTATTTTTGTTAAACACCTGGTTTTTATAGATGTTTCTTAGCTATTGAAGATATTTTTTAGCCATTTATAAGTTACAGATGTTTTATTAATTGACGGAGGTTTTAACGGTAAGGTTATTGAGAAAATACTAAGTTAATATTATCTGTTAATCTAATCTATCTATCCCTTTACCAATGTCTTTCTTTGTTTCTGTCTGTCGTTATCGTGGCTTAGTTTTATATGGAAGAGGGAGCAAAGGAGCAAGTGAGTTACCGCATACTAAGTGATCTCCACCACCTATGAATACCTACAATACCTGAAAAATGATGGACGCGTTGCCAATCTTTGAGGGGATTTGGGCCTCCGGATACCCCCATCACCATACGAAACGCAGCAGCAAGCTGCTGCTTTACGTTAGTTTTCTGTGAGACAGTGGTAACAACCCGGACGAGACAGTTCATTCATGCTGTAGACAAAACTCTCTACAGTGTGGCTCTACCAAACAAAAAACTCTTATCTTGTGTCTCTAAGTACGCATTCATTTATTGGTCTCTTGATACGTCCACATATCATGTTATTGAAAAATTCACAAATAACACACAAAGGTGTTCTGTGTACTTACTGTTTAAAGCGACATCTGTTGCCTCTCACGGTTATTGTAGTCGCCTACGGTATGTAAGACTCATAGATCAAAGAAATATGAATGTCCGAGAACACCTTTGAGACGTGTTGTGCGTATTGTACTTTTCAATATCTTTTGTAACACACAAAGGGTAAAGGATCTATGTATAGCGACAATATATCGTCTATTTTTATTTATTGATCTCATCTTTGGTAGGGCATCTGCATCCGATCTGAATCCGAGAAATCTTGGTTTGATGTAGCCATAGTAGGTACTGTTATATCTTTAGATTGTAGCCTTTTCTATTTACCTTTAACATCCAGACTGCTGACTTAGTATTTCATCATCCTTCCTCCGCTCTTAAATTACTCCCCTAGTAAATAGTTGTAGTAGTAGTAGTAGATAGTTACTCGATACGACACCTTTTTACTATTATAGCGAGTCGCCGCTTTACTAATACGCACGTAAAACACATAAAATTATAGTTTTTAGTAGTATTTCATTTAAATGATCACTATCATTAAGCTGCTGGCCTACTATCTGTACCATTTTTATGTTACATTTTTCTCATTAGAGATATTTCCTTATGTTTGAATATCGATTCTCATAACACAGCTAAAAGGACCATCAGGGTTTTTGATACATGTTGTATAATGAATGAATAAACTTAATACCGAAGATAGTTATTATGTAGGTATATTTATGTCTAGAACTACAAGGAAAATACTGACTGTCACTTTTCCAAGAAATCAAAAACATTTCTATAATTATAACAATATCATTGGGAATGTAATCATTATTAAGTACAATAACGCATCACTCATGGTTTTCCTATAAACAGTGTTGTCATACTTCAAGACAATACCTTTTTAACCGACTTCAAAAAAGGAGGAGGTTTTTTATATCAAAGGTCAGCAAACGAACATGTGAATCACCTGTTGGTAAGCGATCTCCACCGCCCATGTAGGTACGCCCAGAATACTAAAATAATCATGGGCGCGTTGCGGACCTTAAAGAGAATGGATACCTAATTACGGGAATGGGAAGGGGAGGGGGATTTGGGTCTCCGTATATCTTAATAACCTTACAAGTACTAGTAAGCTGCTGCTTTACGTCGGTTTTCTGTGAGACAGTGGTAACGACCCGGACGAGCAGGCCCATTCGTGATGTAGATAAAAGTGTCTACACTGTGGTTCTACCACTCAAAGGTCTCAATGATTATTTTTGGAAAATCTAATCATAATCTCGGTGCGGCAATTCAGCAAGCATAACCAACAATCTTTTTCAATGTTGCAACATCTATAATAACTGATACATACGCACTCACGCCTGTAATCCGTGTAATAGGCAGAAGTGTAACCAGTACACCCACATTTCGCCGAGCTTATTTCCGTCCCATGGTGTGATAGGGGGATAGCTTATCGCACACAATTCCAGACTCCGGCATCAGCCCGAAGGGTTTTTCTATTTCAAAATGCTTAGTATCAACTAACCATTTTGAAATAAAAAACCCAATACTTATCACTTTTACACGACCCGGGGATCGAACCCGAGACCTCAGCGTCAGCCTCAGTCGTAACGCGTACGCTTTACAACCACTTACACTGCATAAATCTAATTAAACAACAATAATGATGTGTGCCATTTTTGATTTTCGTAGCGTGAAATCTCATTGCGATCCTGGTAGAATATGGAAATACATGAAGATAAGGTGCATGTCTTTGTTAAATTCACACCTGGAGGGTTTGTCCGTGTGGGTGACATGCGCAGATATAATATGTATATAACAGTGAGGCGGGAATCTCCACAAGCATTTTCCTTTCAGTGTCCTATTGAAGTACAACCTGGGTTATGAGTTCCCTAAGGTATTTCTTTACTTAGTGAATTGTTAGTTGTGGTGTTAGTTGCTTGTTGATGAGTGACAAATCAGGATAATGTGATGTGGTGACCATCGAAATAAGATGACAAGAAACGTAACTCAAGCAAAAAAATGACCCCACCAAAACTCTGGGCAAGGTCGGGGCTATAAAAGTCTGTGCAGCTCGTCCATTCATCAATTCATAAAAACTTATTCATGATCTCTAGTTGACTTAATACGTCTAATTTTTTTCGCGGTGCAGAACGTCGTCTCCGATTTAAAAAAATTATATTTAGACATTTACTTTAATGAAATAAAGTTGTAAGTACCTAAGTGCAGCCGTATTTTTGACAGATTCATATGAGAGTTATCGTTCTAGTTATCTTATTTCGATGGTGGTGACTTTAAATGTTCGGTTTAAGATATTTTTAAGTAAATGAAAAACTGTCCTAATAATTGTGTGTGGTTAATTAAACTTATGTTCCGTTTCTGCTCAAAGTTCGAAGTTTACTAAAATGTTTTTTTCTATATTGAATTTTTATATGTGTGACTGAGTACCTATATACCTATATTATATTTTTTTTATACTTTATGTCTGTTACCTGGAGGCCAATTCTCGTAATTTTAAATGTTCAAAATATCATTCCGACCTTTTTTTTTTTACTGCCTGGATAGGCAGACGAGCAAACGGGCCACCTGATGGTAAGTAGTCACCGCCGCCCATAGACTTCTGCAATGCCAGGGCACAGCAAAGCCGCTGCCTACCGACCTAGTTTCAACGTCATTGCAAATGGCATTCTTTTAAACCAATAATCTACGTCTTTTCGGTTTTTCGGTAGGTTTCGTTTCGTACGGTAAGTGAGATATCTGGAGACCCAAACTCCTTCCCTTACTTACTTCCAATACCTTATTCATCCCTTTCCTTTAAGGACGACAACACGTCCTTGATTCTTCAGGTATTGAAGATGTTCATGGGCGTGGAGATCACTTACCAGCAAATCACTTACACAACCTATGCTATAAAAGTCTGTCTCGGCTGCCTTGCTTCTGATTTGTTGCTTGTGTTAGATGTAGAGGTTGAAATGTTCTAGGTACATAGTGGTGGGCGTGTGCTTGCTGGTAGCGCTGGTGACTGCTCAAATCACGTTCAGCCGCGACTGGTTAGGCGGGAAGCGTGGAAGTCATGCATCACGCCACGCCCTCGACTGCAGCCAGTTCACACGGCTGTGTCGACACTTCGTTGTTAGTACCACTTTACATACATTTTATTATTAGCTTGAGTGTATCGCTACTCTGATGGTTAGTGCCACGCCTGCTAAACAGAAGCAACACCACACAGAACTTTGAATTACAAAAGAATGCATGTTTACTAGTTACTAGAAGTTTATTGTTTTAATAGAACCGCTGCTTTTAAACCACTTTTCAAGTGACAAAACTGCATCAAACACGTTCCGTTTATATGGAAGCTACTATAGTAGGCACAGACTATGTTTTGAAGATGCCAAAGACAGTTAATATTCAAATTAGTAACGCCTGTATTTTTTTAATAAGAGTTAGGACTATATTTAGTAGTTTTTAGTCAATGAAGATACATCGCACCAATTACCATTCAGTGATTATACCTGTGTCTCCCTCTCCAAGAATATCGGCGAGGCTTGATGTTTGGCCATGTTATAATTAATAGTTTTAATAGAACTGAACCAAAATAACCATGGTTCTCTGTGAATAACCACTTTTCGACGAGTACAGCCTCCGTAGCGCAGTAGGCAAGCAGCCAGCTGCGATGCGAGAGGCCGTGGGTTCGATTCCCCCATAGAGATTAATATTTGTGTGATCCACAAATATTTGTTTCGGGTCTAAGTGTTGTGGGACGGCAAGGCCCTCGTAGTTCCCGATACCCACGATACAGGTTTGAATCTAGTGTGGGATCAGTGCCTCGACCATGAATTTGTATCAGTAAAATCGCTAGCGACGACGTAAGATATTTATATGATAAACTCAGTGGCGCTTCCAGCGGATACGTGAGAAACTAAATTCTGTTATACAAATATTTTATGTCGTCGCAAGTGATTTTACTAAGACATACTCATGGTTGAAGCATAGGTGTGTGGCTGTTGGGTGTGTTTATTATTATTATCCTGTAATCTTTGTTTTAAAAGGTTTTAGTTACATATTAAAAACATTACACTTCCAAAAAAAAATGGAAAAAATATTACCATTATAGTTTTTATTATAGCTATATCTTTGATCCCATTGCGATTTGAGTCTGACTGCCATAGTAACAAATAACAGGCATATAAATAGTTTTCCAATGATATACGTGTGGTCATTATTCGATGATGATGGAGACAGATCACATACATTATCGCATTCATTGATTGCAATTTGCACATCTACCTATCCTTCCGGGGACACAGGTGTGAGCTCTATGTTTTAATATGTTATAATTAACAGTTTGGTAACGTGCAGACCCGGATCTACTGCAAACTGGGGCACCCACCCCGTGCGGCAGTTTCAGGGGCGCCAAAATCATAATAGAATATGATTAGAAATAAATAACTTGCTCCACTAAGCGCCTGGCATACGGAATCTTGGTTGACTCATCGTCGACTTGTAAGAAAAAGGCGCCACATAGGCCCTTTATGCGTCATTATTTTCTTTTCTTTTAGTTCACCAAGTGAAAAGTACAAATTTATTAAAGGGTTATTATTGTCCCATTCACCAACCATTACATATTTGTGAGTTTTTTTTAAGTAATTTATTTCAAACGTTGGAGAGGGGCGCCACTATAAAGTTTCTACCCGGTTCGAAAAAGTCGTAGATCCGGGGCTGGTAACATGTGGTTATTATTGGTTGCTGGAGACATGCCCATACATTTTTGCCCATTGTGCTTTGTTGACAGAGTGAGCTGAAGCAGGCGTTCACTGCAGAAATGGGGAAGAATCGGGACGAAGCAGAGAAATCACTTCTATACGACGACGAATAACGTAGCATTTGTTGAAACGATCACGATAAATACGGGCCATGGAGTATCAGACAACGCTTGGATATGTATATAATATGAAGGGGTTATTGGGATGGGGTTATTCACAATTAAAAATTTACTCTGGTTGATTTAGAAAATAAGTTATATTATTTGATTTGTGGGTTTAAGTTACTTCAAAATATCAATGGGGTAGAGATTTGGTTTTGGGGTAAAAATGTAGAGAGATTTAGTTATGGAAGAAATTATAGAGAAATATCGCATTGATTTTATTTTGCTTTTTAATATAAGATATTCATATTATATCGAAAACGGGGTTAAAAATAAAAATAGTACTGTTGACACATAATATGTCGTCGTATTTTTAAAACCAATTTTAACTATAAAGTTTCCTCAATTAATATAATAGCATTTTAAGATTTATAACTTCAACTGTGCTGGATATTTCAAATGGCGGGTAATTACTTTTATTTTATTATGTTTTAAAGGACTGGACATAATTTTATTTACATAGTTTAAAATGTTGCTTAGTTTTTTTGGGGTACATTGATTAATGTTTAGTAAATTTACCCCAATAAAAGTCAAAACGTTAATACCAATACATTACTGTTACAATTAGGGTAGGTATGCACGACAAATGGATCTGCTAGTCCCAAGTCAATACTGTAATTTTAACATTGTATAGAATTTATAATCGTTAACTTCATTATAAATAAACCAGTTTAAAACAATTATAGTTTTAATTATTCCCTAATATGCCAATTATATATTTTACTGTGTAATAAATTAAGACATTTTCTGTATTCTTTGTCGTTTTCTCTCACGAACTTTTGACAAAAATACCCAATTGAACAAAATGATTGAAAAATATTTAATGCTGCCGCTGCTGTAACTAGTGAACGACACGTGTTACTTGTCAGCGCGTGCTGAGCATACTTGTGTACACAACGAGTCTCCAAAATATATCTTGAATAAATGATCTGCATCGTTGCGTGTACCAAGTGCGCAGTGTACCATGTACGAGTAGGTTGCGCCTTGTCCATTGCTCGGCTCGCGGTGCCATTCGTCGCTTACATGGTCCATTAAATGGGTGTGCGTACAAGAATAACATTTCGCCAATAGTAATTACTTACAAAACTTACAAAAGTAATAGAGATTGCCCAACTGAAACCACCAAATGTTGGGATTCATAACCGACGGTCACCGCTACAACATAGCGATAAATCATGGCGTATCATTCTGTTTTAGTTATCTATGACTATATTCAGTAGCGGAACCAGGGGAAGGACTAAGGGGCTCAGGACTCCCAAAAGCATTTGAGTCCACTGAAAAATCTGAAATTAATCTTGGTATTATTGTACTTTCTTAGTACTACTATATACTACCTACAATATAGTTTTCATTAGCATTAGCATAGCTTATCCTTACTTATGCCATTTTAAGTGAGAATAAAAAATGAGAATATACTAATTCTCATTTTTTTAATTCTAATATTAGGTTAACCTCCTCCCTACAAAAATTCTGGATCCGCACTGACTATACCATGTAACAAAATAGCGCAAAAAATTACAACAACAAAATAATTAAAATACATACTTTATTGCAAGATTAAATTGATTTTATATACAAGTATACTAAAATATACCCCTACATATTAAAAAGGTATTGCGATGACAGTATAATTATAATTGTTTTCAAAATTTTAAAGCTTATGATTTGCATACACACAGGCATGGCGCAAATAAATGACACGTGATAGGGCTCAAAATTTATTTAAAAAAAATATTTCAATATTAAAAATTTAAATTAAGTACTTTTATTTCATACTTTGGTCTTTAGCTTACTAGACCATTGTTTTTCAGGGGTCAGACTGGTGGTGGGAGCTACCTGATAAGTTTTACCCGACTGGATAGCTACCACCGTACACATGGTGAATTGCCCGCCAGTGTGTATCCAGTAACTTCAGACCGACATAATTCTATCTACCATTGAAGAACGCAATTCTTGACTGTCGACATGATAATATATTTGCACTGCACTGTACTTATCATCAGGCCCAGTGTAGTCAATTGGCCGTCCAGACTTTTTTTATAAAGTGGCATAGGCCGGCAAACGAGCCAGTGGGTCACCTGATGGAAGTGATCTGCACCACCCATGTACGCCCATAATACCAAAAGAATCATGGGTGCGTTGCCGACTTTAAAGGAAAGGGATAATTAAGGGATTGGGAAGGGGAGGGCGTTTGGGCCTCCGGATATCTCACTCACCGTACGAAACGCAGCAGCAAGCTGCTACTTTACGTCGGTTTTCTGTGAGACAGTGGTAATGACCCGGACGAGCCAACCCATACATTCTGTAGACAAAAGTATCTACAGCGTGGCTCTACCACTCATGAGACTCCTGGAGAAATGTTGTGTCGTGTACAGGGGTAGGTTGCGCCTCATTTACGGCTCGCCTCGTGCTATCACGCGTCTTTAACATCACCATAAAATACATTCCATTTCTAAAACACCCATGCAATTACATTATAGATCGATTAGTCTGAATTGACGCGCATCGTTCAATTATTATTTTATATGCACGTAAAGTTCACAATTGAGTGGCGACGTGCGTTATTTCACAGTTCCAAACGAATTAAATAATGATTACAAATTAATCTTTGCACTTTAACATATCGCAAGTTTACATTGTACTTACTTACATTGTAAACGCAGTATGACAGAACACAACTTTATCAAGACGATTTTACCGTCGCGTTGCTCACACAATCTATCAACGTCGTTTTTTTGGACCGCAAATAAAATTGGTAATTGATAATGATAAATATATATGAAGTAAACGTCATTGTAAGAATCCTTTTGGTTAATCAATTTGTTTTGGTTGTCACTCAAGTGTCGTATATAGAATATTAAATATCTCTGTAATATCAATCCAGGTTTTCTCAATTATAATCTTAGCCGCTTTCTTGACATTTTCCCAGAGTAACTGTCAGGACTAATATGTCCTGACAATTACTCTGGGATCAAACAGTAAATTTCACAGTATTTTTTTATGCCTCAATTTTCGGAATGGGGTACCCCATTAAGTCACTATCTCGTTATTAGAAAGAAAATAATATGAGTAATTTTCCTACACTATATTTGTTAGTATATATCGTTAAAGTCTAGCATATTCTAAAAGTTTATATTTAAAATGTAAATCGTGATGCTTTTCACTATGACATCTCTTTCAAACATTTCATATTATATTTGTACTAAATATATATAAGCAAATATTACTTATTCAGGTGGGAAATGTCAAAAATTATATATTTAATGAATTAAAAATATTTTAGAAAATGGCACTGTGTTTTTAAAATGATGGCAGACTACTTATTAATATTATAGATATTAAAAAATATCGTTTGTCAAAATCATTATTTGTGTTGAATATAAAAAACACATTAGAATTAACTTTTCGTAATTAAAACACACACATCAAAATTAAAGCTAAACAAATCAGTCATACTAAAGCTAATTTAATTCAAAACTATCAATAATGTCCCATTGAAATAAAACTAGTTTATACGGATTTTATCGCGGTTTAATTTTTATTTTAGTCCCGACGTTTCGAAAGCTTTTCAGCCTTCGTGGTCACGGGAGAGACTGAGGTGTAGGTCGTCTCGAAAAGTTAATGTTTTATTTCAATGTGTAATATTCGCGTAAACCTAAGAAATCAATAATGTCCCAATCAATACGCGCAAAATAAATTAGCCGTGCTGAAGTTAGTCACTTATCCCGCCCTCTATGGCCCCGTCACCCTTTACTTTCTGAAAACAATAGCCACGACCCCACGAGGGACAACTTCAGGACGGCCAAATTATTTTGCGCGTACTGTACTGCCATTTAGTGCGTTAGTCAATGTAAAAAAAATAAAACCACTAGAACATTAATAAAAAATTAGAGAACGCGAATTAAAATATTCTTAGTACCATAATGCATTTTAAAAGTAAGGTTATTGTTAAAAATCGGTAAAAAAATACCATATCGAACTAAATTGGTCCCATAAGGGGTAACTTGGTACCATGCTTGGCCGAAATGATATTAAATAATTGGCGCTGCCAATATATATTTGTCACCATATAATACTTGTGATATACATAAGCTCACGCTTGTATCTCCGAAGGGGTAGGCAGAGCTGCAACTAGTGCTGCGTGGTGCACTTACCGTTGTGATTACAGATCACGGATAATATGAGATATACACGATCTGAATAGAAACCAAGCGTGTCAATTTTTACTATATACAGTAACGTAGTCATCGCGGTGCGCATAGATTATACAACGTGTTACAGAAAGGTGTGGTCATATTTATAAACCTAACCTGACAGTGATCTTATAAAAAAACTAACAGTCTGAAATATCAGGATAATTCACTCTTACTGAGCGTAATAAGATCGATAGTACAAATCATGTGAAGTGCGTGAGCGAGAATAACAATGCTCGAGTCAGATAAATAAAAAGAAAATACTTTATTTATTTCTTACGAGTGGTAGCCACGCTGTAGACAATTTTGTCTACAGCATGAATGGGCCGGCTCGTCCGGGTCGTTACCACTGTCTCACAGAAAACCGACGTAAAGTAGCAGCTTCCAAGGAGGCCCAAATCCCCTCCCCTTCCCAATCCCTTAATTATCCTTTTCCTTTAAGGTCGGAAACGCGCCCATGACTTTGGGTATTGTGGGCGTACATGGGCGGTGGTGATCACTTACCATCAGGTGACCCACTCGCTCGTTTGTCGGCCTATGCAATAAAAAAAATTATGTCCTAGCAAGATTTGGTACTACGGGTAAGTTGCTTAACTTTTCTGTAACACGTTGTATAGTGCGTGTATTGGCGAGTTCTGCTGAATATGCGAAGGGAATACACATACGAAGTCTATAATACATTATCTGTAGTACGTGTTGGTAGGATTAAATAATTTTAAGTAATTGGCGCTTCCATTTAAATGCAATAAAATATTTGCCATATAATATTTGTGATATACGTACGTAGGTATTCATTACCAGCGATCAACATATGCGTACAGCACAAGTTTAAAGTTATGCGCTTTGGCAATATTCGTTTATTTGGGAACGAACGATGAGGTAATGCAAGCCTGTTACAAAATTGTGTACTTATTTGGTTCTTGAGTGATTTATAACGCACAGATGGCTTGCCATGGATTGCATTACATAAGATTAGCACACACCTTTATCCCAGAAAGATTTTCGAATAGAAAACTCAAATCATTCAAAGGTACGACAGGTGACAGGCAAATTGATGACGTCTAATAGCCGATTTCAATAAACAATCTTGGTTTGATTCTCCAGATCGATCCGGAAAATCGACCAACTAAGTAATTTTTACGCGTGACTTTTAAAGTGTATTCTTATTGGCTCATTTGTGGGATCGGCCGGGAGACTCAATCCAAGATCGTTTATTGAAATCGGGCGTTAGTAATAATGCTTTTGCTAGTTATATAACACATTAGATATCTTATTTCATAGTCATCTTCGCAGTATTAATTTATTCATCGTATTCATGGGCATCATGTGCAATATTCATTATAATTTAATTATTTTACTTTATAACGCCCCTCATTGGCATAAGTTGAGCTGTTCTAACTCTATTCAGAATTAATTGTATTATCGTAGTGAAAATATTGTTAATGGATTTTGAAAAGAGCGACGTTAGAGTTTCTTGTCCATTCTTCTTTAACGAAACAGCATTCCGAACTGGCGGTAGAGTTACAATTGGACTGAATCTAAATGAGGTATAACATTTTTATGGATAAAAAAAAAAAACATTACATTTCATTAAGGTTCCATTAGCACCTTGAGCATGAAACCTTAAAAACGAAGATTGCCGAAGCGCCTAACATTAGTCGTAAGTAGTATTATACAAATATCAACATAACATATCATACATTTTGGCTCAAACTTACGGTATTATGTAAGTACGAATGTCATATAATACTTACTAATGCTTTTATTTCTCAGTCAAGATAATCATTGCCTTCATATTCACCGCAGATGTGAACACCTTGTAGACTTAAACTAACCCAAGCGTACTTTGAATACGATTTTATGATGATTCATGAGAATTGTTTGACCTTATTCCTTCCTCACCTTTCCTCAATAGAAGCACGCGTGCTGGCTTACGAAACCATAGCTTCGTGGTCTCTTCCATCTCGGACTAAGAGGTTCGCAAAATTTTACTTCTGTCGGACCATAAAGCTGTGGAATAGCTTGCCGGCGCACGTGTTTCCTCCTTCCTATAACATGGGATCCTTTAAACGGAGTGTGAAGAAGCAACTGAGCAGGCCGGCATAACTCTGCCGATCTGCGATAGATTCAGTGTGTATCGTTGGTCGACAGTATTCATGGATTGCGCTACACTTACCATTAGGTGTAGCGAAGGCACTTAGCTGAGCCAGGATAATAATAAAAAAGACAACAATGAACACGAACAAATTAATTTCTAGTGTGGTCGGTTGACCGACCTAACGGTACCACGTAAGTATATCAAATGATCGGATCGCGTATTTGAAATATGTATGGAAACCAAGCGTGCCAATATGGACAGTTTTGTCTACAGCATGATCTGTTTTTTTTATAGTATAGGCCGACAAACGACCAAGTGGGTCACCTGATGGTAAGTGATCTCCACCGCCCATGTACGCCCACAATACCAAAAGAATTATGGGGGAGTTTCCCACCTTAAAGGACAGGGATAATTAAGGAATTGGGAAGGGGAAGGGGATTTGGGCCTCCGGATATGTCACTCACAAAATAAGGTGAAAATAGGCTGAAGGAGACACTAGACCTAATGCAGTAACAGTAATGGCCGTTCCCTATATTCTGTCTGTCTCTAGTTTTGCTATACCGACGATAGAAAATTTTATCTATTTTCCGATTTACCGTCCCAATAAACTTACTAATGATAATCCTATTCTTTATTGCTGTCTACCGATGAGAGGACTGATAGCTGACTACAGATATACAACACTATGAAAATGACAGTTCAAGCGTCGCAATATTTTTTATGTGCTATCTGTCGATAAAGTTATTTAGTTTTTTCTTTATCAGTAGACTTTGACCGATAAACAGATATCCTCGGCTGTAAAAAAACGAAATAAATAACGCATTTTGAAGAAATAGCCATGAGTATACAAGGCTTACATGGCACTTGCACTGCAATACAAAAAACTAAATAAATTATGTAAAAATCTAAAAGAAAATATTAAAAAAATCTAAAATTCCCATAAATAAAAATAATGCACCGTTTTGATAATTAAATTAAGTGCAAGAGACATATAAATATTTGTTAATGCGAACAAAATAATTCACCACTTCAGTAAAATCCCCCAAATTCGCTTGGGATTTTTGTTCAAAGGACTTGTATTCAGAGCCGTAATGTATTGACAGTAAAACATTTCGTTATTACATTGTGTTTTGTAACATAATAAGTATTTCTCGTTATTATTATTTCATTTACAGTGGTAAAAAATAAGAATTATAGATAAATGTTAAATTAAAACTTATATTTCTAATCTAAGTCATATCTTCATATTTTCTAACATAAATTAAACAATAGTTCCTCTTTCTCAGCTTGTATGAACATAACGCACAAGAGGGCCCAGATAGACTGCCTATCTATTGCTATCATAGTATCCGACGTGCATATCTAAAAAATAGGGACGATTCCAAGCAGTAGATAGAACAATACGGATGTTTGACGATAGCTATCTATCGTGAAATTGAAGATTAATATTGGGAACGGCCATAAGTCCAGTGCAGTGCAAATATAATGTCGACAGTCAAGACTGCGTCCGTTCACGATCGGTAGAATTATGCTTGAAGTTACTGGATATACACTGGCCGACACTTGGAAAGCTCGTCGCCTGTACGAGCCACTATATTTGGTTTAACAAAAATTATCAGGTACCCAACTATTTTAGATCCTTGGTCCCCGGATCGGATTTACATAATATATTTATTTTTTATTTAACTGCTGTAAGCACACATGACCTAAGTACGATAATGACAATATGAATTAGCATTTTTTTTTTTTATACAATCCATTGGTAAACGTAAACGTATAACGTATAAACGTTATATGCACAGCATTACTGTGACATCAATTTAAAAACATATTATCCATTCGACGTAATAAATAAAATAAATTTAAAGATTATTTACATCATGAAATAAAACCAGTTTACACGGATTTTATCGCGGTTTAATTTTTATTTTAGTCCCGACGTTTCGAAAGCTTTTCAGCCTTCGAGGTCAAATTAAATCGCGATAAAATCCTTATAAACTAAAACCAGTTATACAGATTTTATCGCGATTTCAATGTGTAATATTCGCGTAAACATAAGAAATCACTAGATTATTTACATTTTAAGTCAGGTGAGGAGAAACGAAATATATGTGTAACATAGTATGTAGAATTGTTCGTGTTTATTAAAATATTGTTAAAATCGGATCCAATGTACGCTTGGCTTAAACTGTATCACATTACGACGAAACAGACGCCACCGATCTAACGTCACATAATCGGAATTCATTCCATACACAAAACTAATTCTCTTCAAAACTACGTCGCGTAATTGAAATATGTAACGGATATGACGTCAGGCTGCCCGCCGCCACATGTTGACAGCCTCCTCGAGCCTAGCCAGCAGATGGCGGGGATGTGTCAAAATAAATCATTGCCATAACATTTTTAAATCAATAGTTTTTTTTTATTCTAGCTGTTTCGCATAATAAAATGGATTTCCGTCGGCGTCAATTCCATCGTAGCGTGTCGAGGCCCTAATCTTTAAATAACTTCACTCATCGTCCGTACTACAACATCTTACGTACTCCAACGCTTTATTCAAACAATCTAACCATACATCCCGATCTTTAGTGGTGTCCGCAGCTAACAAATGCCTTCTGACTATGGTTCCGTCGGGTTTCTTCACGTACACTAGAGACCCGTTGTCCGGGACTATAAGTCCTACCGGGATCGAGGACTCTAGCAGTATAGTGTTGGGTCTTGCGCAGAGGTCCCGGGGCGCTTTTATGACCTTTTCAGAGACCACAGTGTTGAGGTCTATATCGCCAATTGGCATCTGTAATAGAAAAGTATTTGTTGGTTTGATGATGTATTTTTTTATATATATTGTTTTTTTTTTATTAGCTTGGATTGTGAAACAAGCATGTCGCTCGCCTGATGGTAGGCTCCACACCTGCCCACATATAGAAAAACCCCACACAGAATCTGTAATAACAAAGTACTGGACTACGCTCGTCACCCCATGACAAGATAATACCTAGTTATTTCACTGACTTCAATGTCGTTCAAACCGTACCATTATAGTGCTGACACACTACTGCTTCGTAGTAGTAATAGACAAAGCGGTGGTACCAACCTAGACGGCCTCTCGCATATGAGGGACTTACCACCTAGTAGATTACCGAAACTTAGAGATGATTCAAGATGTTTCCAGATCGTTTCAAATACGCGACCAGTACGTAAAGAGATCATAGTTGACGAGAGACCGACATCTATACAAATAAATAAAATTCAAGTGTATGTTTATAATATTAAAATAACCGCTTTTTACTACATCCATATATATGTACGAGTATATACGGTAAATATACCAAAATAACATTGTTTACAATTTTTGTCTGTCTGTTTGTTCCGGCTAATCTCTGGAACGGCTGGACCGATTTTGACCGGACTTTCACTGGCAGATAGCTGATATAATAAGAAGTAACTTAGGCTACTTAGGTACTTTTTTATCCCGAAAAATGACATTCACGCGGGCGAAGCCGCGAGCAAAAGCTAGTACCTTATACGCATATTCTTACGCGATAAAGGAAAGACCTTCAATCAGCCACTCTTGATCCACTCATACATTTATTACGATCGATAAAATCGATCACATACTATAAATAAAGTGTAAGATATTGTAGTTTTGATACATTATGGTTCCAGCAGCAAGTCACTGTTGTGGTTCCTACAATAATGAAGTTTATGGAACTGCATGAACGTGCAAACGTCCCAAGATCATCATCGTACGGTGCCGTTAATATATATTTCATATAAAAAAAATTGTAATTATTATATTGTAAAATGTGTGGTGATTTTCAATCAATCTTGTTTTAGATCCGGCTCGAAGGACCAAAATTGTGTGGTTGAATGATCCTCTAGAAATGTTACTATACAAAATCCGGTATGTCGTGGTACCAGTTACTATTCCGGTCGAGTCGGCCCATTCGTGCAGCAAACAAAACTGTCTACAGCGTGGCTTTATCTTATATATAAAATTCTCGTGTCACAATGTTCGTTCCCATACTCCTCCGAAACGGCTGGACCGATTTGTATGAAATTTTGTGTGCATATCGGGTAGGCCTGAGAATCGGCCAACATCTATTTTTCATTCCCCTAAATGTTAAGGGTGATCCACTCCTAAATTTATTTTTTTACTTTTTTAGACAATCTTTTTTGTATTATTTTTTTTATGATACAGCATTAAAAAATACATACAACCCTAAATTTTCAACCCTCTACGATCAACTCTTATTTTTGAATAGCGATATTAGTACTTTTGTCAAGCGCGTTTCTCACACCGATCGCGATGACGGGACTCACTTTTATCTTGGAAATAGGCATTCACGCGGGCGGATCCGCGGGGGACAGCTAGTAATCTATACTAAATTATAACGCTAAAGAGTTTGTTTGTTTGGTTGAACGCGCTAATCTTAGGAACTACTAGTCCGATTTGGAAAATTCTTGTGTCAGTGTTAGATAGCCCGTTTATTGAGGAAGGCTATATTTTTTTTTTTCTCGGAATAGGCCGTTCAAGCGGACGGAGCCGCGAGCAAAAGCTAGTAATTTATAAAGAAGTTTCAAACCAGGCCTTTAAGATTCATAATTGCTATCGATATAAAGAAACCAGCGTACCTTTTTGTGCACATCGTCCGGGTACTTCCAGTATGCGAGCCTGGGTGCGTGCAGTCTGAACCACCGTCGATGCCAGGCGCCGAGCCCCGACACATCGTCGAAGGCGGTGAGGAACGCGGCGTGCGGCGCCGGCGCCTCCACGCGCACCTGCGCCCGGATCTCCATCTGCACGGAGCCTTCCAGCGGACTGCCGCACCCGACCTGCGTGCCACAACACGGCCTTACTTCACCTTAACCAATCGATCATTTTAATCATTTTTATTTACTCATTTGTGTTATTATTATATATTAAAGGTTATAAAAATATATATAATATAAGAAAAATAATACGAATAATACTAAAGTTATATCTCTTATGATCGATCCGAGTCTATTTTGTCACCCATGATTCAACTAAAGGGTCACAGGAGCAGGGACTCCCTACTAGGAAATAACGAGTAGGTGGCTGCAATGATTAACTTCCGAGCGTCCATAAAGATTGGTGAGACATCTCCTATGAAATTATTAAAATAGCAAATCTTATGATAAATGATTTTCTTATGATACTAGGGGCTTTGCCCATGATTTTCCACAAAACATAAAATAAAACTTAAAGTCCGACGAATATGAGACATATCTTACTTTCTTCTCCACATTATTCTGCATCGATTGGTATCGGTCTCGACCCCATACCCCCAGCGGTTTCGGAGGAGATAGTGTGACAAGCTTTTGGCAGCGGTAGGGGCGGCGGCGGCGGCGCCAGTTACTTTTTTTTAGAATAGAGAGATATTTACCTTGTTGAGTGTGAATGTCTTCCTGTTAGCTTGCGGCAATGCGAAGATGCAATACCCGTGCGGCTGGAACTGTGGAGAACGGACAGACAACGGACCGCCGGGGGACTGCACGCGCGGGGCCTTCAGTGATGACACCTTCGACTTAGGGGTCAGGAGTTTGGAGCTCGACTGGAAGTAAAGAGTGAAAAGTATTAAGGCTGAAATCTACATGTTACAGAAAAGTGTGGTCAGATTTAACCAACTTATAGTGTACGATATAAGTCTTTCATCTGCGCCCCCGTCAGCCACCAAATCTTTGTGCATTGCTAAGATATAAATAACCATTAAGCGGCTTTGCTGTGCCCGGGCATTGCAGAAGACTATGGGCGGCGGTGACTACTTATCATCAGGTGGCCCGTTTGCTCATCTGCCTATCGAGGCAGTAAAAAAAAAAGTATTTTCTTTTTTATCGATTAAGTAACATGTCGATATTTGACTTGCTACTTTGGAACACACTATATGATAAACAGCTGAACTTTTTTATTATTTCAGCGTTGTTATTCTCGCTCATGCACTTCATATAATTTTTATGGATGTAATCGATCTTGTCAAGCGGGGAATTTTAGGATGTCTAGATTTTGATAAGATCCGGTAAATAAGTACTCACTGTCAAGTGTATGTAACGGCCCTTAAATATGACCACACGAATGTGTAGCACGTTGTATCAAGCCGACCTGAATTTACTAGAATGTTACTTTATAATATGATAAAATTCAATAAGAACACATCAAAGTCGACACACAAATGCAGTTTATTTTTCAAACAGCGACAACATTGAACCATAAACTTTTCTGAAGAATGTAACTTGTAAAGAAAGAAATGGGAGCAAATATCTACAAATAAATGCAAGAAAAATATATATTGATATTTAATGTCATTAGTAATATATCTACTTCGGTGATCTGCTTGTAGCGTGGATTTTATGTTGGAAGTATCGGTCAAGTTGCGATATATATTTACGCAGTCTAATTAATACTCACATAGGAGTTAAGAATTTATATTACTAACAAAATGAGTTATTGTTACTTGTAAATAAAAATTTATTATTATATTTATTATTATTACCGAGTCTAACTTCACGAGTCGGTCATGTTTAAATGCTTATTGGTTGCTGCTTGCAAAATACAATTATAACTCACCTTTTTATTGGTAATATGATATTTGACATTATGCGGCAACACTTCCTTCGAGGCTTGCAGAAGATATACTTCGACGGTGACCTGCAGAATCGCAATAATACGAATTTAATTTAACAAATAAGCCTTAATTGAATGCTATTTTAGAAAAATGCTACCACCATCTATTTACAAAACGTTCTCGGCCTTATTGCAAACGTATTTTTCACTGGTAGAGTAACGCTGTAGACAGTTTTGTCTACAGCAAGAATGTGCTGGCACAACCAGGTCGTACCACTGTCTCACAGAAAACCGATGTAAAGTTTCGTACGGTGAGTTATCCGGAGGAAATCAGCTATCGCTGTTTTTAGAAATTTACATATATACATACGCACTCACGCCTTTCATCCCCGAAGGGGTAGGCAAAGGTGTAACCAGTACACCCTCATTTCGCCGAGCGTATCCCCATGATAGGAGGCGAGCCTATCACCACACAGGGCACAATTCCAGACTCCGGGCTGGTACTGAGCATTTCGTAAATCTACTATCACTTTTACACGGGGATCGAACCCAAGACCTCAGCGTCAACCTCAGTTGTAACGTATACATTACAACTGCGCCACCTAGGCAGTCTATTTTACACATTTAACTATGGTAAATATGTATATATGGTAAATATTTACATTGGACGCATGCAGTTTCACAAATAACTATTTAATATGTTGTCTCTGATATATCGTCAGTTGTTTAATCTTATCCCGAAAAATGACTGCCTCGGTGGCGCGGTTGTAATGCGTACGCGTTACGATTAAGCTAGCGCTGAGGTCTCGGGTTCGATCCCCGGGTCGGGTAAAGTGGTATTGAGTTTTTCTATTACGAAATGCTCAGTATTATGCCGGAGTCTGAAATTTGTGCCCGGTATGGCGATAGGCTCGCCCCCTATCACATCGTGGGACGGAGATACGCTTTGGCGAAATGTGGGTGTACTAGTTACACCTCTGCCTACCCCTTCGGGGATTAAAGGCGTGAGTGCGTATGTTTAACCTTAATAGTCATCTTACTTTCGATGATTGATATCATAAATTCTGTATAAATTTTATAAGCTTGTGGTGTTAACCTTTAAGTAATTGTTACATTTGTATATTGTTTATGCGTTTGTGTTATTTCTTTTAAAACTCTAAATGTAAACAATTGTTAGACCTAATAATTAATTTTTTAAAAATATATCGAAGTATAGTATGATACCTTGAAGTCGCTGGTGAGCCCCAGCATGCGTATCTCATCAGGGAAGTGCAGCATGTTGCCGGTAGGCTGCGTGAGCTGCATGCTGGTCGCTAGTACACGATCACGACACTTCAGCAGGCACACTGCGTGGTGACCCACAGCGCCGTCTGTAAATTTATATTTTTTTTATTAGTTCGGAGTCTATCAGATTTTTGATGAGAGACAGCCTCCGTAACGCAGTGGGCGAGTGGCCGCCTGTGAAGCTAGAGGCCGCGGGTTCGATTTCCGCACCGAGACAAATGTTTGTGTGATCCATAAATATCTAGGTATTTTCTCCCCAGGAGGGTTGACGTCTGACAGACGGCCGGTCGTAAAAACTACAATTTTCTGTAACAAAAGCATGTTGCGCCGACCCCACTGCGAGTGGGATAAGGGTAAGTGGAAGAATCTCTTCTTCCAGAGCTCAGATGACGAAATGAGCAGGTCGCTCGCCTGATGGTAAGCACGGCGCATGCCGATAAACAGAAGCAACATTACACAGAACTTTGAATCACAAAGAACTGCATGGCAGTGGTCTGCGCGCCTTACCATTATGCCATAAGATGTTAAACATTTTATCTCGATGCGGGAATCAAACCCGTGGCTTCCCTCTCGCTTCATAGCCGGCTACGCGCCCATTACGCCACGGTGGCTGTCATGTTATACATTGGATAAAAAAGAAAATGTTTTTCTATGCAATCTGATTTGGTACTACAGGGGGATGAAATACTTATATCTTACACTATACGTTGTTTAAATTTGACCACACCTTTCTGTAACACGTTGTATATTGAATAATAAATAAATACACCCAATAGTCACACACATAGTCCTGACCCTACACTAGGTTAACTTGTATCGTGGATATCAGGAACTACGAGAGAATTGTGGTCCCACAACAACCAGACACGAGTCCAATATTTGTGGATCACACAAACATTTGTCTCGGTGTGGGTATCGAACCTCTCGCTTGTATGCTTTTACAATGGTAGTTACCATAGTCAATTTTTTCTACAGCATGAATGGGCCGGCTCGTCCGGGTCGTTACCACTGTCTCACAGAAAACCGGCGTAAAGTAGCAGCTTGCTGCTGCGTTTTGTACGGTGAGTGAGATATCCGGAGGCCCAAATCCCCCTCCCCTTCCCAATCCCTTTCCTTTAAGGTCGGCAACGCTCCCATATTTTTTTTGTATTGTGGGCGTACATGGGCGGTGGAGATCGCTTACCATCAGGTGACCCAATTGCTCGTTTGCCGGCCTATCTCTCTATTCTAAAAATAGTAACTGGCGCCATCGCCACCGCTGCCAAAAGCTTGTCACACTATCTCCTCCGAAACCGCTGGGGGTATGGGGTCGAGACCGATACCAATCGATGCAGAATAATGTGGGGAAGAAAGTAACATATGTCTCATATTCGTCGGACTTTAAGTTTTTTTTATTTTATGTTTTTGGGAAAAACATGGGCAACGCCCCTAGTGCTATAAAAAAACAAGTTACCAGCATTGAGCTGTCGCACGTAGTCCCTGCGCAGCGGTACGGTGAGTCCGTTGATGTGTAGTGACGCCATGCCCTCAGTGGCGGCCGGGCCTGCGCCCTCCACTTGCAGGCGTTGCATCTCATGCACGCACGCTTGACGACGGTGGGCTGGATGGGACATTAAAAAAACATGTACAAAATCGTCTAATCCGTTAATAATTGTTGGTTCTTATTCTCTTCGAGGTCCATAGCTCCTAACCTAACCTTAAAATAGTAATAGAAACAACGCCATTAACTGCCTCGGTGGCAATGCGTACGCATTAAAACTGAGGCTGACGCTGAGGTCTCAGGTTGGATCCCCGGGTCGGGTAAAGTGATATTGGGCTTTTCTATTAGGAAATGCTCAGTATCAGCCTGGAGTCTCCAATTGTGCCCAGTATGGCGATAAGTTCGCCCCCTATCACATCTTCGGACAGAAATAATATACATACGCACTCACGCCTGTAACCCCCAAGCTTATCTCTGTCCTGGTGTACTGGTAACACCTCTGCTTACCCTTTCGGGGATTACAGGCGTGAGTGCGTACACAAATAAAAGAAATACGAGTATGATTAACACATTTAATAACTTGACTTGACTTATTTTTATTTTTTATGTGTCTATTTAAGCGTAGACTACATATTGAAAAGGACATCTTCACTAACTTGACTCTTACTTTTAACACAATGACCAAACGTTTAATACTAGGACACCGAGTAACATGGTAATTATAAAACTTAAAAATAACTTACTCGCTAACAAAAGTAGCCTCTCGCCTTCTGCTTGTTCGGTGGAACCGCTGAACTCTATTGTCGCTGCACACAAATTCAACGCTTGACTCGCCTGTGAAACATACAAGTTAATAAATTAAAAATTAATATTAAGAACTTTAACTTTGGAAGCATTTGAGCCACAATGACTTGTAGTGGCAGTGGATCGCGATATATGGAAAGAGAGGGGGTAGACCTTTGCCCAGCAGTGGGACGATATAGGTTAATAAAAAAAAAACTTTTTGACTTTATATCTGATGCTTGATGGCATGTTTTTCATTACTTTTTTCACTGCCTGGCGTTATCCCGGCTTAATGCCAGGCTCCGTCTTTCCTTACCATAGATTTAACGTTTTTTGGTATTATGTGGGGCGACCCACCGTCCCCCACAACCCGCAACTGAAACTAAGTTCCGGCATTGCCTCGTCCCTTAATCAACAGTAGCGTTTCGTTCGGTGAGTGAGATATCGGGCCTAAATCCCCCTCCCCTTCCCAATCCTTCCCAATCATGATTCTCTTAGTATTGTGGGCGTACATGGACGGTGGAGATCATCAGGTGACCCACTTGCTCGTTTCAGACCTATGGCATAAAAAAAGACTCACCTGCGATATAACAGTCTGCTGTTTGGATATCTCGTTCTGCAGTTCCTTGATGCGTTGTCGCACGGTGACCACCGCGGCCGCCGGCTCGTTGGGAGTGGGGGGGATCTCACGCTCCGGGGATGTGTGACGGATTACACGCATCGGAGTGGTTGGGGTTGATGACTGCAGTAATTAGACAGATTTTGTTACCTTCATTATATTTCATTTTATAAGCCGTACTATCGTACTCGTCAACGTCATTCATGAAATACGCTTTTTCAGATGTGTATCAAAATTATTTCTGCATTAACTGAGCATAAAGTATTTTTTGGCTCAAAAACAGGCAAAAATAACCTAAAGCATTTTCGGTATCCAGTAATAAAGCATACAGAATCAACTGACTCTGAGTATAGAAATAATTGTATTTCAACTACTGACTTACTGACAATTAAAATTAATTGAGGTCTATGAGTGTGACAGTAAGCTCGATGTTTCAAAATGTCCAAGTAAACGTTAATTATCAAATAAAATATGAGACAGCAAAGAAAAAAAGATTGTGTGGTTTTATAAAACCACGGTAAAAGTGAAACTTTTTTTCACATTATAGACATTTAACAAAAATTTTTTGGAATAATATTACATTAAACACTAACAAAAACAAACAAACAAAATATATAGACGCCGCCATATTGGCCTTGGCTGCTCTGGCGAGCGCCTTTCACTTTATCCCTACTCCGCGGCCGACCGTCACGCGACATGCAACACACAGGCCAACAATTTTGAGACAATCTAATAAAAGTTTCACTTTAATTATTATTATTACAAATTACAAATTTATTTATAATTACAAATAATTACAAATTATCACAAGCGTACAAAGACTTCAATGTATACTACTAGACAAGCTGCGCGGTATATATACATTATACTACTAAGTTGCGGTCAATTGACCGTAACTCAATATTACCATCTCGTTTACTCTCAACTAGAACCTCTCTTGCGCTCCCTGTCTGTGAGCTGTCAAGTTCTCGCGTTATGTGACGCAATTTTACTTCTAAGCAGCCCGTCTAGTAGTATACATTAAAGTCTTTGCAAGCGTATGTCAAACTGCTACTCCCTAAATTGGTTGTGTAATGCATTCCCTAGCGGTTAACATTTAATCAAATATAATAAAGCCAATAACTATAGGGTAGTTGACTTGATTCTTTTATTATTTAAATCAATAAGCTACGTTACTCAAAATCTATTGTAGAAAGAATTTTATAAATCGGATCAAAAATAAATAAATTAGAAGCCATTCAAATCCTGTAGAAGGGGTAATTGTCAAATGACAGATGACGCAAACTTTGACGTCACTGTGTAAAATGTTCATTACGGTGCACGCGTGCAAGCGAGATAGTAAGATATCCCTACTACACACCCACTTTCCTCATACCGACATTTAAAGTCGGGCACATTTCTGAACCAATTGTGTTTTAATAAAAGGGTTTCTTTTGCGTATCATTTTCTGTTGCTTATAAAATAATGTAAAATTCAATATAGGAAACTACCCTATTACGATATTCTGTGCTAATACTCACGGCATTCTGCATTCGTCTATAGAAGCTGACGCTGTGCACGAGCTCAGCGCCCTTGTCGAGCCGCGCCGGTTGACTCTTCAGCGGCGACGTGAACTGCGACTTCTCCTGGTACACGAAACTTGATGAGGACATGGTGCCGTGCTGCGAATCGGACCATGGCCTTCACTCCTAGGCCTCAGGGTAGAGCGAGAAAGGACACGCTAGGCGTCGTGTATAGTCGGTAAATTTTTGTTTGGGTAGTTTTGCCATATTACCTACTTGGTATGATTTGATATGAAAGAACGCTTCAGAACGCATTCTCGCTCTACCTCGGTAAAGGCTATTTGCCTTTTACTATTTGGGACTATTTCTTTACAGTATTATTAAGAAACTAGGAGACCAGTGCGAACACTTCGCATTGTAGTTGATTATATTGTCAACAGATGGTACCTACTGTTAATTTTTCATATTATTTGGCATAACCGATAATCTTAAAACATTTGTCTACTTTACATCAATAGCGGCAAACATAAGCTTTCAAATGGTGTTTGAATCATTTAACTTGATGAAGAATAATAGAAGTTTTGTAGTACCGACAAAAAACACCTTTAAGAAATATTATATAGAGATGCTGGTGGGAGAGTAGCTGATCATTTTTGTACCTTACTGGAGAGCGACCATAGGTAACATGGTGAAAAACCATAGTGTCATGTTCAGGCAAGACGCGCTCAGCCAGTGTATATCCAGTAACTTCAGGACGACATCATTCTGCTGACCCTCGATAGACGCAATATTTTTTTACTGAATACTGTCTCTCGATCAGCACCACCAACACCCAAATATACCCGAAACAAATATATGTGAATCACACAAACATTTTTGTCTCGGTGCGGGAATCGAACCCGCGTGCTATCGTTTGACAGCCGGCTATTCATCCACTGCGCCGCGGAGGCTGTCGAATGGATGAGGGACGGTTCTTAGTTATGTTTGAATAAACTCTGGTCAGCCGTTTAAAGGGCCTAGTTACGTTATAACTACTAACTCATCGAAATAAGATAACTAGAACGATAACTCTTATATGAATCTGCCAAAAATACGGCTCCACTTACTTGCACATGCAAAGGTAAAATCACACGTAACACTCATACACGCAACAAAAATGTATAAACGTTTAAAATCAACTTTATTTCATAAAAGCTAATGTCTAAATATAATATTTCTAAATCGAGATACGACGTTCTGCACCGCGCAAAAAATTAGACGTATTAAGTGTCAATTAGAGATCACGAAACATTTTTTATGAATTATATGAATGAACGAGCTGCACAGACTTTTATAGCCCCACTCCCTTGCACAGAGGTGGGATCATATTTTTGCTTGAGTTACGTTTCTTGTTATCTTATTTTGATGTACTAACTAGTACCTTGTTCACCTTAGGCGGTGTGGGTCCTTCGCATTCATCATTCAGTGCTTCGTCCAACATATCATCGAGCTCACTGTCGCATGCACCTTGGGAGCTGTCTGAATCACTCTCGCGCACCGCCTTCTTGTAGCTAGTGTTGTTTTTCTTTACCACCTGAGAAAAATCGTCGATAATGGCCATAAAAATTAGCAATTGAGTACCAAATAGGGCCTGAGTGGTTCATAATTGCTACGCCGCGCCGGTCAGTACAAGGTAAATGTATCGGCAATAACGCAATCTATTGTCAGGTTACGGAAGAGTATTTTTTATCAAATATGTACTCGTAAACTGACAGCGCCATCTGCTAGTGTCACTTTGGGGTCCACACACACTCACACACATTTCGTAATAGAAAAATCCAATACCATTTTACACGACCCGGGGATCAAACCCGAGACCTCAGCGTTGGCCCCAATTGTAACGCGTACACATTACAACTGCGCCACCGAGGCAGATATTATTAGTCAGTTATTTTTTATAAATTTCATATCTTAAAAAAAAAAGGTTTTGAAATAAAGAGTAGGTACTGTACATTTTAAATAATTTATTTACTCACGCTCATAATTTCCCGGCCGAATGACGTTTCGGCCCAGTTGTCAGATTTGTTCAGATTATCCTTCACATTTTCGACCGGTTCTTCAACGCTGAAATAAGCAATAAAAGCAACTTAATATTTTATGTTTACACACATAAATTGGACGGCAACAGGCCGAGATGGATGGACACATGAATTATAAAATATATAAATTTTTATTTCTTGCGTTTTGTTTTGTTAATCCCAGTATGATTTAAATTTTTAACATTAGGTAATAGCGTTTAGAAATAAACTTGTATGTACCTAACAATTGGGTTCGAACACCAGATTATCCTACTTCCTAAACAATACATGTGAAAATTTGGATGTTTGTAAATGTATGTCGTTAGCCAATAAGGCCTTAACGTCTGCACTGTTTTGGATGAAAATCGACACACAAGCAGACCATGAACTGGATTTGGAAATAGGCTACTTTTTATCCCGGGAAAGGGCTTTCATGCGAGCGGAGCCGCAAGCAAAAACAAGTGGTCAATATAGTAGATATGACATATACGTCGATCTGTTTAGAAACCAAGCGTGCCAATTTTTACCACCTACACTGACGAGGGAGTACGCATACGAAGTCTTTATATTATCCGAGGTCCGTGCTTGGAACATTCTTTAAAGACTCACAGACAAGGCTAAATAATCACATTTTTATCTACTACAGGGTTACTTGGAAAAAAAAAATCTATAGCATAGCTTACGAGCAAGTGAGTAACCTGATCTAGTGATCACTGCTGCCCAAGAACGCCCTCAATACCATATACGAATAATGGACGCGTTGCCGTGCTTAAACGAAAGGTATTGAGGGTGGAGGATTTGAGTGTCCGGATATCTCACTCACCGTATGAAACGCAGCAGCAAGCCGCTACTTTACGTCGGTTTTCTGTGGGAGTGGTAACAACCCGGTCGAGCCGGCCCATTCACGCTGTATACAAGGCTGTCTACAGCGTGGCTGTACAATTAGTTATATTCTATGTCCAATGTTCATAGAAGCTCTATTTCGTCGCTTAGCTAACAATACCGCGCAAGTTAAATTGGCTTAGTTTTCACGAGACATAAAACTGAATATTTTTTATGAACATGTGTGATGTAACCAATGAATTGCGCGGTGACAGAACTATTTGAATATCGTGCTTTGTATGATTAATTTAAATTATTTTGTAAATTTATTGGATACGCGGCAAAAATTATTTATCCAATGACAATATCACATGGCCAATTTTCGAGTTACGTGGTATTGTTAGTTAAGTGACGATTTGTTTATTTAAAGCCGTAGAACCACGCTTTAGATATTTATGTCTACATTATAATTGGGCTGGGTCAACCGAGTTTGTTACCACTGCTTCACAGAAAACCTACGTTTAGAATCAGCTTGCTATTGCGTTTCATACGGTGATATATCTAGAGGCCCATTTCCTCATCCTTTTCTTTTAAGGTCTATAAGGCATCCATGATTCTTCTTCTATGTTGGGCGTTCATGGGCGGTACAGATCACTTACAATCAGTTGACCCACTTGATCGTTTGCCGGCCTATGTTATATTAAAACATACTAATAGGCCTCTACTACTACGTGTGTTCAGATCTAAGTGATTTAATGACCCCTAGGTGTCGCTCATCGCTGTTTCATGACTATAGACATGAATAAGTTGCTACGAGTCTTATTTCTGGTTCACCTGCAAATTCTAAACTTTTAGATGTATGAACCAGGAAGAAGGACGTCAGGATCGTATTATGTGGCACTCGATAGTGTGTCTATTCCCATGGGCTACAGGAGTGAGTGTGTGTGTATGTACCTCGACATTTGATACAATACCGGAATGACTTTTTTCTTTACAAGCAGTGGTTTAAAATCGTCACCGGATTCCTAGCCACTAACTGCTTTTTTAGAGCTTTCTGCTTGCATCCATATGGAGCGCAGTGCAGTGTGATGCAGTTGTTTGTAGCACAAAATACTAGGCGGTAGGCCCTTCGTATGCGAGGCCGTCTGGGTTGGTACCACCGGTTTGTCTATTTCTGCCGTCAAGAATTAGCGTGTAACATTTGTATTTTGATTTGAACGACATTGAAGCCAGTGAAATTACGAGGTATTGTGAGACTTGATATCTTATGTCTCGGGGTGACGAGCGCAGACCAGTGCCATTCAGTAGGTATTAGATAATTCAAATTTCTGAGTGGTGGTTTATGAGCAGGCGTAGGCGGCTCGTCTCTTCATTCAGGCTAATTAAAAAAAACTACGGCCGGTAAGGTATAGGTATTTCTTTGTTAATCGAAATTTAGTTTTAATTACTTTAATACAATTCAAGAAGTTAGTTCACATACGAGCTAATTTCCATATTTTTTTTCTTTTTAATTATGCATACTGAGATCACTAAAAACAAAACACAGGAAATAAAATGACCATATTCGTATCTAAGTAGTTTTATTTTTACATAAAACATATAGAAAAATCTATCATGTTATCACAGTCAACAAAATGTTGTGTTTATGACCTGAAAAAGAATAATTGAGGTTAGACCACAGAGCAAGAATCTAAACAGACACCGTTAGTACTACAATATGTATGAAAGCCAAGCGATCCAATTTTACAATGTACAATAACGCTGTCACTGCGATGCTTACTAATTAAACAGTGCGCGTTGCCTAAGATGTCGGCACACGAAGTGATATGATAGGACAATATGGCATCTATTTAGATCCTTGATATGTTTGTTACACATTTAATTCAATCAAGTATTACATAGTCATATTGTTTCTTTATGATCGAAAATATCCTCAAAAAATTACTATACTTCTGGCAAAGTGACTGCATAATGTATATAAAGATATTTAACAATCATAAACGGTAGCTGTCAATTACTCGACCGCACATGGCTAATTTAAAAATAAATAATAGTAACATAATAATATTCGATAAATAGTACATATTTTTGTACTTTTAAACATTATTACCACTGGTGACTTCACCCCCCTCACGCATATAGGGGCTATATGGGAGGGTGAAGTCACCATTCATTGACCCCTTAATGATAACTTCGACCCGTTTGAAAGATTACGTCTAATAAAAAGTTTTAGACCCTATTATATTATTTAACAAATTAAAAACATATTCCCTGCTAATGTTGTCATTTGTATGTGCTTGACTCATAAACGTCAATAACATTAACCGACAGTAAATAATGCACATCGACCTAAGAAGGGGGATAGAGGGAGATAATCTGCTAGTTTCGGCTTCGTAGAGCGTCGTCTCTGTCACTTACTGCTTAGCTCGATGTGCATTATTTACCGCTGGTTACTGTAACTTTAACTTTTCCTAAAATTCGTATTCTTAGAATTCAAATTGTAAGATATGGCTAATTAGTATTTAAACTTAATTGACGTCTCTGAATAAGGCAGTATGCTCATTAAGGGGTCTATTAAATGTTTAACCAGGAATTGGTACTCCCATTTCGTCATGTACTAAAATACTGTGTATAATGTAAAATACTGAGTTAAATTAACGATTATTGATAAAGACCATTTGAAGACTATCTAGACCCTTCACTATGAACATGATTTATAGTTTTTTTTTATAAAGTCATAGACAATTTAAACATGAAAGGACAGACTTATTAATGAATCTACTGATCTGCTATTTAAGAGATTATTATTATGAATATAAGAAATTGGAACAATAATAATGATTTTCTTATGTCATAAAAACCTTATTAGATAAACGTTACGGTTTTAAGTCCATCTACAAATATTCAGCTATTACATTACAATATTGTGTACTGTATATATTGGAAGATTTTCTCCCCAGAGGGGTAGACGTTAGGCAGGCGGCCGGTCGTAAAAACTACAAGCCAAATTTTTCCCCACTGCGAGTGGCATATGAGGAGGTAGAAGGAGATTTTGGAAGCTTTTATTACTTACTAGAACAAGAAGTAGAATTTATTGAGTCAGCAGTATAAATGTTATTAGGTATTAAAATGTATTTGTTTTGCTATCCCTACGAAACATGGTATACCAGAGCTCAATAAAAATATAACAGAAGCGAAATTACTATCAAATCCAATAGATTCTGTTATATCGTTTGTCGTGCGACAAGTCTCTCCGTGTAAATGGGGCTTTAGTTTGCCATCACTATGCACACTTACTCACTAATTATATAATATTCTCACAAATGCCTACAACTATTGTACCGTAATCAACACATTGTACTTATATGATTATTAGGAAAGTATAAAACCTTACAATTATAAAAATATACAAAAAGAAATTGTATAACTTCTAACACTAACGCTAATTAGGCAAGTTACAGTCTTCTTATTTATTATATTATATACAATGTTAAGTAGAACGTTAATGTAAAATGGACTTTAGTCAATACACTTTTAAGTAATGAATGTGATTTCAATGAACAGAGACCGCGATTAAGTAACTTTATTGATATGCAGGAGGGAATTAAAATAATGTACGCACTAACTCACATCTGTAATCCCAGAAGGGTTAGGCAGAGGTGTAACCAGTACCTCCACATTTTGCCGAGCGTATATCCGTCCCATGATGTAATAGGGGGCGAGCCTATCGCCATACCGGACACAAAATCCAAAACCGGGCAATTCATGTGTGATTTTTCGAATCGAAAACTCATACACAAATTGTGATTGCCCGACCTAGTAATTGGACCCAGTATCTCACGGTTCTCAGCCTTAGACTGGTCTAGCTGCCACTAGTCCGATGAGGCGATTCATCCTAACTAATATTACAAATGCGAAAGTGAGTTTGTTTGTTACGCTTTCACGTCTCAATCGCTGAATCAATTTTAATGAATTTTGATACAGAGATAGACGCGACCCTGGAGACGGTTGTAGGCTACTTTTTATCCAAGAAAAGGGTGTTCACGCGGACGGAATTCAAGCTTGCAAGTTTAGCCCAGAAATTCTTCACGTAGATCGTAGAGTTTTCTCAAGTTGGTACAAGTATAAACCTAGAAACACGCACGACCAAAAGCTTTCACTATGCTGTCGACACATTTTATATTACAAATTATTACAAAACACGACACTAGAGCATTTATAATTATGTATCAAGTTACTTTCAGGATGTCTGTAACATGTGCATTTGAGTAAATTATGTCACAGGCCGTAACAAAGTGGTCTGGGCTAGGCAATATACCGGTGTTGGTGTTAAATGTTGGATCTACCATTCTAGATAGATCTTTGATCAAGATGACATTTATAATAGTGTATCAGGTTACTTTAAGGGAGTCTGTACATGTAGGTTGTAATCAAGATGGCTGTGAACTGTGCCTTAACAGTTCATCTGTCTTTGTCTTTCTTCTCAGTCTTTGATGACAGATATGGTAAAATATATCTAGCATGATTGTAATCTTTATTATAGTATTGTCAACAGTTTATTCTATAAGCGCAGTTGTAATGCGTACGCATTATGACTGAGCCTGACGCTGAGGTCTCGGGTTCGATCCCCGAGTCGTGTAAAAGTGATATAAGGTTTTTCTTTTACGAAATGCTCAGTATCAGCCTGGTGTCTGGAATTGTGCCTGGTATGGCGATAGGCTCGCCCCCTATCACATCATGGGACGGAGAACGCTCGGCGAAATGTGGGTGCACTGGTTACACCTCTGCCTACCCCTTCAGGGATTACAGGCGTGAGTGCGTATGTATGAATGCCATAAGTTAGACATGACAGTTATCGAATGACAGCTCACAGCGCATACAGCATGCACGGTGATCCGGGACACTTACGTCAAATCAAGACACAAGTTGATGACGAAAGTGCAGGATTATCGGTTACTTACCATGGATGCCATGCCCATATCCAAGCCCGATTAAGCAACTTAATGAAGTGTTTTCATTAACGTCGAGATATCCTAAATCTATAAATCGATTTCTTGGAAACACACTATTTCGTATCACATTACAAATAATTTACTTACATTTTATTTATTATAAGGCCAGTATATCAACATACTTGTATTAAACGCGCAATTTAATTTATGGAAATCGTAACACAGAACCGGTTGGAACGATGTCAATGTCAAGGTTAACTCACCGAGTTAAACCGTATTTTATTCGAATTGTTATCAGCAAAGCCGATAGGCAAAATTAAAATTTACTAGAAATGGTCTTGAACTAGTTAAGCCAATGTGATTTCCGCAATTCAGGGATCACAAACATTTATGTTTGCCCTTCGTGTAAATTGGTAAAACATACGAATAAGTTTATTTCGTCATTGTAAAACATGGGCATACATCATAAACAATTGGCACAACCACAATACTTATATAATTTATATAATAAAATATCAAAGATGATATTTTAGTAAATTCGTTTCAATGCGTAAATGAGGCACTAATTTTTACATTTCACAAAAACAGTTACGTACATGCATAGCCCTAAACCCTTATTAAAAAACTGACATGATACTCAGACCTAAAAAACTACATTAAATCGATTTATGTTCAGCATTAAACCACTCGCTTCTTGATTCTCATTCAGCTTTATCCAACAAGCCGTCGGTATCTTTATAAATCAATGTAATCAAGCGTAGAAACATGTTTTATCACTATATAAGATTCTATTATAACACGATGTATATTACAGTCACGTATTGATTATGCATTGTTTAGTCATTTTGTATTCTGAGAAACGGAAGAGACAATTTCGACGGCCGCCGTGGTACGGTGAGAAAGGACGGCTGTCGGTTCGTTTCCTTGTTATGTAAATATATTGAAATAAGAATGTAAAATTGAGAATTAGCGCGCATCCTTTTAAATGAAACTATTTTTACCTATTATAAAGTTATGTGGGCTCAGGAACTACATAATGTTAATGTTTCAAAGAGGTTGTTATTTAATTCTTAACAAATGAAAAGTTTAATAATGAAATTGATTTATCATTGTCGTCTTACTGGCGTGTTTTTATAAAAATCAATTACATTTTTATTTAAGTAAATCCTAAAATTGTTTTTAATTTCTGACTTGATGCTAATCAATTTAATATCGTTGTTGACAATTCAATTTATATTGAACTGGTATCCATTTATAAATACGAGAAATAGTTGTATGAAATGACTGTTCATAAACACCGACTTAATATGTGATTTATCTTCCAAAATGCATCCATACAACTCAAGATAGAGAACTAGAGATACTTTAATTCAATCCCATATTCATCAAATATAATTAATGGAATTGTACACATTACAGCTTAATTCGTTCGCGATTGGCGATCATTTGTTCATACACCTTTTCCTATATTGGAAACAAATTGAAAATTCATCGAAATAAGAACATACCATTGTACTAAATCTAACACCTTTTTCAATTAACCTGATTAGTCAATACGTATTAAATCAGATGCAAAAGAGTATTTTTAATTTTATGCTGACAATAATACCAAGGATAAACTGTACTATGACCACCAGTCCTCTGGGTTTACCTCGACACACATAAAAAGGTATGTATGTATAGGCCCGCATAACAGCAACAGATTGTTCTAGATTGCTCCTAATGACGATCATTAGGCTAGGCGATGATTACTTTGGCCTAGAATAGTGACAAGAACATTATGGGTAACATAAAAGGTATAAGACGATGATATATCCAGTCAAAATCGGCTATAACAACATTTAATTTCACCCAACAGTTACACACATAGTCCTGACCCCACACTAGGTTAACCTGTATCGTGGGTATCAGGAACTACATGGGACTTGGGGTCCCACAACACCTAGACTCGAAACAAATATTTGTGGATCACACGAACATTTGTCTCGGTGCGGGCATCGATCCCACGGCCTCTCGCTTCGCAGCCGGCTAATCACCCGCTATGCCATGGAGGCTGTCAGAATAGCTAAAAAGATTCAGCTTTGCCTCTACTTGTGCGCATGCAACTTGCGTTTTCCTCAGCGTGCGTTTGCTTGCGCTATTACAGTGAGGAAGAAGCGAGTTGATGAGAGCTTACAGGGACATCGCTTATGCTGGCTTCCCATGGTGTAATATTACGGATTAGCACGGAATAGCTCGAACCGGCACTGCTGAATGTGGCTCATCCGTCGTAACGCAGATGCGTTCGTAGGGGTGCGCTCGTATCCGCGAGTCAGTGACTTCAGAGGTGCGAGCCCTCATTTACTCTTGTTCATCTTTCTCTCTCACTTGGTATTTTGGATAGCTTCAAATCACACAACGGTACGTGGATGTCCGTGGTTGTCGGCTGTGCATTATCAGTAATGGTGGCGTTAAGACGCGTGCGGCGTGACAGCTCGAGCCAAGCCACACACGACAGATGGTGCACAACTTCAGGTACCAACCTACGCGCGTAATGGCGCACACCGTTTATTCAATAGTGACTCGTTAAAACTTCAGCTGTCCGTAGCTCGGCTCGCGCTATCACGAGTCGTTTAACTACACCATTAAACCACGCACCGTGGGAAGTCGCCTTTAAAATCGGCTATTACATTGATATATACGAATTCATTTAACATTCTGCCTAATCAAGATTGGATTTAGCAACAATCTGGTCTAGACTCCGTGTTATATAGTCCCTTCATTATAGTCATAGCTGTTATTCTAGTAGGTAAATAAAATATGGAGCGAGTTCCATGATTTTTGACGATCTTTACAATTAACAAGTCGCCATTTTTTAAAGGTCACATTGACACTCCTATCAGTCCAAGTTGTTCGGAAAGCTATTACTAAAATATACATAAAAACAACTTTACAACATATCAATTATGTTTAAAAATACTTAAGTATTTGTTATTCTTCATTAACTTAATCGAGCTTTCTATGTATTATCTAATATTTACAACAGTGGCAAATCGACAGCATCCAAAACTTAAAAGCAAGACTGCACTCTTCTATAATTTTTTCTGGAAATAATTAAGAAAAGTTGCGAGTCGATGTGTTATTTTTCACATTGTTTTAAACCAATACACAAAATTCGAAATTCAAATTCTTCAAAACGGGAAATCTCCAAAACAGTAATTGCAGTAACGCCATTTATGTAGTCTTATAATATTTCCCGCCAAAAAAACATCGACGCGGTCCGCCATATTGTCGTGTTAAATTCTGCTACACCTGTAAAGGTTCATATACACAGGAAGAAAAATACGCATTCTAAGGCATAGTGTCCACACCTTGATCCACCGCAATCGGAGTACTCCTCTTGACTATTGGAATGATCTGTTTCTATGTCCGACAAGTGTGGATACAGTCCCGGTTGTTGCACAATGGCGCCGTTCGTGTGTCCGTTAGATTGTTCCTTTTTATTGTTTACTTTTATCCTTTTCACGTCGTCTAACACCGATAGGACTACCGGTGAGTCTTGTGAACCTGAAAAATTAAAACAATATTTTTCATCAGAATAGAAATACAATAGAAATGACGCGGACGGTTGGAAGAAAACACAATAATACATCTTGTATGTATATAAAAACCAACTGCCGTGCGTTAGTTTAGCAAAAACTCGAAAACGGCTCAACAGATTTGAATAATTTTTATTTGGTTTTGTTCGCATCAATACAGTTAAGGACAAAACGAAAGGATAGGATATACCAACAGGAACAGCCGAAATCGAAAAAAAATAACGAATAATTTTGTAATTCTGAGAGCTGCGCTATGCGTAACTGTTATTCATTTCGTGCGGTTGTGTGAAATCTCATTACATTCAAATCCATTTTAGGTGGTACGAAGCTACCCGGTGATCTAGTTTTAATATTTTTTGGGTGATAGTATCCAACCAGAGTGACAGACAGCCAAGCGGTCGTTAAAAAGTCAATTCCTTTTTGCAATATGTGTATGTAAGACACATCGCCTCGACCCTGTCTTGGAGAACAGGCTGAAGATGATGACATTTTAAATATTCCGTTTCTAAAATCTAAAAATCATTTATTTCTGACCCCCTGTGGCCCTCCCGACCCGATACGTGCGAAAGCGCGCTCAAAAAACGCGGGAAACTCAAGGGTTGCTTTAAATTTGTTAATAAGCCTGAGTCTCTCAACTGTCATTATTATAAACTTTAAATCTAAAGCAAATTGCATTTCCAAGATTTCCGAAATGTCAAACGCTCGCTTTAATAAAATCTTTTCTTTTTTCAAAATCGGCCTCAGGATATATATAAGCTATTCAATAATTATATTGCTGCATTCAAGATGACTCAAGCCTAGTCACAACTCAGAGTCAGGCCCAAGAAATATTCGCACAAAGTAAAAAGTGCGTTTGCTTTTGAACCATGAGTAGGCAATAATGTTTGTCGTGAGTCATTCTTAGCGATTTCATAAGTTAACGCAAACCTTTTGTGATGTAGCCAAGTTGTCTACAGTGTGGCCCTACCACTTAATAATTTTATTCACAGTAATTCGATCCAGGTTTTAAAAGTCAAGTTACGTACATTCAAAAATGACAAAGGCGCTTTGTAAAAAGACATTAACACCTTCCGGGATCACTGATCTCATTTCGAGTGCGAAATTTCGCCGAAACACACGTGACTTGATATTTATCGTGTTGACGGAAACGAAGTGTTTGTATCATCACGTTTAATGGCAACACTATTTCAAGGTTTTTTTTACCTTTTTTATATCACTAAGTTCTATCCGCTAGGCCTAGAAAGTTTAATTAACTACTATTATATATTTCTACTTTATATTCCGGGAAAGATTGTTCACGCGGGCCGACCCCACTGCGCGTGGGATAAGGCCAGGTGGAAAGAGTTATGCCCTTGTCGTACCGAAGGTGCGATACGGTGATAACTCTTCGTAGTTAGTTTGTACTTCGTCACAAGACCAGCGATTGAAAATTGTCTTAACAATCAGGAAATGCTCGTTAAAAGATAATAACTTCGAAACCCGAATCAGGTTGCTTCCGTTTAGGAATTTCCCATTTTCCATCGGAATCTTGCATCACTCTCAACTAAATTTATATGGTCTTTGCCCTTTGTATGGAAGATGGTCCCATATAAAGGGTTTGCTACGATAAAACCCTATCGTACACAAAAATTATCACCAGAATCAGTACAAATTTCGTGGAAATCCCTTTACATAAAAATACACAGACGACCTAAGAACCTCCTAATTAACAGACTTCAAAAAAGGAGATGGTTCTCAATACGGCATTATGTTCTGCTTTTAATGTATTTTTTAAAGTCGGTTGCAAAATATGAACTACTCTATAGCATAATTTGGGAGCATTCCGCAACTTTGCCTAATCCTAATCTATACATTGCTCTTCATTTTTAAAATGGCATGCACAAAAAAATCCGCACACTTTAGCTATCACACCAAACAAGTCTTCAATAAATTAGATAAACCAGACTATGGTATGTCAAGTTGTTCTACGGCCTCATTTTTTGCCTGGCTTGAAGGATTGTGCTCGGCGAGGTCGCTGACATTGTTCCGAGATCCTTTGTCTGTACATATGTAAATATTTGTATGTATAATGTCCTGCTTGTACTTTATTTTGACGAGGGAATTTAGTGTCATCTCAAAGCCAACCTTGTAGATTTCACCATTTTTTATTCTCTATGTCATGTCTAGGAATTTTTGCAGTGATCAAACAACGTCAATCTACACTAATATTATAAAGAGGAGAGATGTCTTTTGGATGTAACGAATAAACTTAAAAACTACTGGACCGACTTACAAAAAAATCTTTTGCCTTAGAAAGCTACATTATTACTGAGTAACATAGGCTACTTTTTATCTCGGAAAAGGCCATTCACGCGGGCGGAGCCGCGAGCAAAGGCTAGTACAATATATTTTCATAATGTCGTATAAATAATTATTAGATACGTAATTAATTAACTGCGGCACTCAGAAACGTCAATTAACTTTAATCGTTTTTTTTACAATTAGATTATTTTTACACTCCAATACAGTTCATGCTTTATGCTCCGTTAGTGAATACAAAAACTGCTTTAATGAGTACAGAAATAGTCTTAACGGTCAGGACTTTTTTTATTAGCTTGAATGATGAGACGAGCAGGTCACCCGCCTGATGGTAAGAAGCGTCACGCCTGCCCATAAACTGAAGCACCACCACTTAAAACTTTGAATTACAAAGCATTGCATGACAATGAACTGCGCTCGTCACTCCAGACGTAAGATGTTAAGTGAAATGCTTAGTAACTTTACAGGCTTTAATGTCCTTCAAACCGAAATATAACAGTGCCTACACACTGCTTGGCGGCAGAAATAGACAACGCGGTGATACCAACCACACGGTCTCTCGCATAGGGACCTACCACCTAGTAAAACTAACTAGTAGGACTTAAATCTTTAGCGACTTAAGAGCATTTGCTTATTCCGGAAACGCGGCGAATCCAGCATCTTGTTTAATCATTTCGGTATGCTGGTATTATTCCCTATTTGGCAATATGCTCGCTCCTATCACACCATGAATTAAGTTCTGCAAACCGTGGGAGCATCAGTTGCACCTCTGCCTACTGCTTCGGGGATATATACGTACGCTTATGTCAAGTGGAATACTAGAGAACACTTCAAGACTGTACCACTTACAGCTAACAGTTAGATCTCTTTAAATACGACATTACTGTCAGAAACTGGATGTTTCTATACACCCACACTAACTACTTATACACATACACTTATCTTACGACCGTGACCTCTGCCCGGACCGCGGTTAGGACGTATATGGTGTCGATACACAAAAAACATGTTATTAATCATTGCTTGGCATTTAGAACTGATAAGTCATGAAATATTTAAGTGGATATAAAAAGATAAGGAGTAACAACTATTTACGTTTTATATGAATATTCAGTAGTCAGTCAGTATTGTGGACTAAGGCCTAATGCCTCTCAAACGTAGAGAAGGGTGAACGTAGAGAAACGTGATCAGCAATGGGACAGTATATAATGCTGATATAATAATAATACTGACTGCCTCGGTGGCTCAGTTGTAATGCGTACGCGTTACGATTGAGGCTAACGCTGAGGTCTCGGGTTCGATCCCCGGGTCGGGTAAAGTGGTATTCGGTTTTTATATTACGAAATGCTCAGTGTCAGCCCGGAGTCTGGAATTTGTGCCCGGTATGGCGATAGGTTCACCCCCTATCTCATCGTGGGACTGAAATACGCTCGGCGAAATGTGGGTGTACTGATTACACCTCTGCCTACCCCTTCGGGGATTACAGGCGTGAGTGCGTATGTATATATATAATAATAATAAATAATACACCTATAGTCCTGAACTCATACGAAGTTAACACGCATCGTGGGTATCAGAAACTAGGAGGGACTTACGGTCCCACAACAGCCAGACTAGAAACAAATATGAGAAAAACATTTGTCTCAGTAAATTTCGGTTTAGTCTTTAGATTTCCAAACGAAATTAATAAACGGTTTTAACTGATCGACATCTAAAATAAATCAATTTACTAGGTAGATTTGTCCTATGCTAGTCTGTCTGGATATATACTACCGCTTTGTTCAATTCTGCCACCGTAGCAGTGTGTAAACATTGTTGTATTTCGGTTTGAAGGACATCGAAATTAGTGGCATTATATGATATATACTAAGTCTTGGGGTAAGGAGCACAAGGCATTGCTTTGTAATTTAAAAGTTCTGTGGTGTGTTGCTACTGTTTACGGACAGGCTTGGCGATTACTATCAGGCGACCGACCTGCAGCCCCGTCAATTGGATTTATAAAAAAGAACTTGAATAATCTTTGGGCGATGCAATCAAACTTTATTATGATTGGTTTTCTTTAACGAGAACAATATGGATCTCTAAAGATCGTTTATTAATTTTGGCTGCCAGATATATTAATTAATATCTTCGGTAAAATTTTATTGTGCTGTTGAATTCTTAATTCTTTTGCTCAATGTTGAGCATAGTAATAAAGATTTCACATGGTTTCCCTTTTGTAGGTTGATGATGTAATTGTTTTACGAATGAACGTCAGTTTTAGCATATCATTGCCAAAATACGAAGTGGGTACAAGTGTTAAACCTGGTTGTGTAACATGTGAAATCGAAATACAAGAGTATAATGAAGTATTGAATTCTAGTTAAGAGAACAAGAATAATTCTGAATGGATTTTAATTAATATGGAATTACTCAAAATGTTATCATTGGTATTTTTTTAACTTATTAGGTAATAAAGTAGAGCCAGACAAACGAGCAACATTGACACGCGTTAACGTAGCAATAAATAATACACCATAGACACATTATCTTATGCAAGATATCAGGAACTATGAGATACATTTGGATTTATAGCACCGGCTACTCAGACAGTCTCGTCAACAGGCGGTTACTCACCTACGGGGCCACGGAGGCTTCCGATCTAGAAACTAAAGCTTATACTCACTTCTTCTTTTAACAGGTTGCGATCCAACAACCCTTTCAGATTCTTTTTCAACCTCTTTATCCTCTTGTTTGGTTTTCTCCTCAAACGTAACCTTAGGCAGGTTAGCAATGATCTCAGGTTTCTTGTTAGCTTGTGCCAGACTTATCGTGCTGCCCATAAGAGGTGCCTTCTCTGAAGGATCGTGCTCACTTTGATCATCGTCTGAATCGTTGTTGTCTGGCTTCTGATGTTTTGTTGGTTGCTGAAAAGGTTTAATGATTATGTTGTTCAGCGGTTTCTAATTGGCTAGTTACTGCTAAGATGAATAAAATTAAAGCACATGTTTCAGCACCATAATAATATGGAAAGCACACGTCTGCTATCTTCAGCATTTTGGTAATATATCACCCGTAAAGGAATAGGTTCGTGAAGCTGCATAGGATTTAACAGAAATAATTTTAAAGTGTCGCGAGTACGGTATATCTCTGAGTAATAACAAGATATGCAATCAACCAACTTTATAGTACTTCGAGAATCCCATAAGGTACGTACGTGGTTCATTGCAAATGTAAAAAATCGACTGTCGTCTAGTCTAAACAAAGTCTATTCATAATTATAGATAAAATAGCAAACTCTATCCCACAATGTAATACGAGGTGTGAACAATGATAAGAGTTCATAATTGCGTTCCAAAAGCCTTGTGTCGATTTCTCATACACCTTCAATAAGTTTATGTAAAACTATGTTCTAACCTCTAACGTGTAAAAATTATCATATGTTTAGTTCGCGTATGTTACGTCAACCAGTCGGTTCTACTTGACCTATAAACGTGCAGTCTCAGCAACCTCAGAAAACGCGAACGCGTGGTTACCAGTTTCGAACAATGGGATAACTAACGCTCTGTATTAGCTGAAGAAAACGTTCGTGAAGAACAAAAGGTACTAAACTGTTAAAATGTTGTATATAAAATCAAATATCAAAAGAAATGTAGAGCAAGAACCGTACTAAATTTTAAATGTGGAAGTATTTGATAAAATAGCTTTTGCTCGCGGCTCCTTCAGCGTGAATGTCTTATTTCGGAACAAAAAGTACCCTATGTCCTTCCCCAGGATATATAGCCTATCTTTATACCCAAATTTCATTATAATCCGTTCAGCCGTGAAAACTTAACAGACAGTCTTTCGCATTTATAATATTAGTATGGAAATATGGATTATAACAATACTTAATCATGATACTTCCAAATGCGAATAAAGGTCTCGAAGATTGTTATCTCTTTAGTGTCCTTATCTATGGCAGATCATAGATCGTTTAATTCAATAAATAACGTCCAATATCTTCAATCTAAGTTAATCTCACTACACAATACTCACTAAAGACCTTTACAAAATAGTCCTTTAAAACTCTTGGCATTAAACACCTACCGCTCCATTTAAAATTGAAAAAATAAACAGTTCTACAAATAGACCGAACCATTGCTTTTATCAATCACAATAAACTAAACATTTGTCACAGTACCAAAATAAATGTAAAACGTTATCTCTCAAAATAACTCAGAGGGGTTATACTTGTGTTTCTTCTATAATGGATTACTTACAGACGGACGGGCGGATGATGTGTGTAAACTTGAAGAATGCCGTTTACGGTAACATAGTAAGGACTAGGACAAGATTTTGTCGTATTATCTCATTACTAAGGCACTGAAGTGACTGGTGGCCGAGAGCGATTTTTTCCTAGCTGAATATAATTGCTACTAAACCTGTTAGTAACTTCAATGCAATGAAAAATTATGACAAAAAAAGAGTTTTTATAGATCGAGTAAGCTCATGATATAAAAAAGATACAATGTAAATATAATTTAATGCATCGAAGGAACATTTTTTGCTGAAATAAGTGGTGTAACCGGCTTGATTTCCAAAGTATAATCTTCACTATATGATCAATCTATAACTCCTAAATTAAGCAGTCTTATAAAAACAATTAAAAGGATGATACATTCGAAAGATTTGAACGCATACTCGCCAATATTTTTAAGCACGACAACTAAAGGAAAGAAGGAAGGCCTTTATACTGAAGGCCTCGGCGAACTTTCATAGATCAAGTTGGTGATATTCTCGAGAAAAGCCAGGTCAGAGCCAGGCCAGGTTGAGAGTGAATGAGGCCAAAGAGGTATGCAAGGATCGTAGCAAGTGGAAATCTGTTGTCTCTGCCTACCCCTATGGGAAACAGGCGTGAGTCTATGTATGTATGTATGTACGACAACTATTACTAAAATATCAGTAATATTACTAGAAAAACAACGTACCTTGAATGGAAACCGATTCTGCAACATCTCCATGTCTTTGTCTTTCTCCTGTCTGAACTTGTTAGCAATAGTTGATTCACTAATCGTCTGCTCCTTGCTAAACAACGCTGCCAATTTACCCTTGATACCACCACCTACTGAACTTTGACTGACATTATCCTCTGGTATGTGGTCTTTTGAGTTGCTTCTTGAATTTTTGGTGGGTGTTACGTTTCTGTTTTGCAGATGTTTTGGTTTGTCTGTAACAGATATAAGATCGTTAGTGAAGGTCGATGATTTCGTGACTTAATAAACGTTTGCCAACAATGATACGTTTTTGTGTGTACAGTCGTGTGTTGATTTCTATTTATTACGTGGTATGTTTTTTTTTATCCAGCCCGGTTGGGCAGCGTTCGGGAAACTACGCAAGGTCTTCTCGTCCAAATACCTCAGTGCCTGAAGACGAAAGTCTTCGACCAATGTGTGTTACCAGTGATGACATATGGGAATGAGACGTGGCCTCTTACTATGGGCCGCATACGTAGACTCACTGTCACTCAACGGGCTATGGAGAGGGCTATGCTTGGTATCTCTCTACGTGAGCGAATCAGAAATGAGGAGATCCTTAGACGAACGTAGGTAACCGACATAGCGGCTATCAGTTCATCGCAGAACTGATAGCCGATGAGGCAGAAAAGTTCTCGAATGGAGGCCACGTACGGGCAAGCGCAACAGAGGACGTCCACCTACAAGATGGACCGACGACCTGACGAGAGTTGCAGGAAGCCGATGGATGCAGGCCGCTTCCAACAGGTCGGCCTGGAAAGCATTAGGGGAGGCCTATGTTCAGCAGTGGACGTCTTGTGGCTGATGATGATGATGTTTTTATTCATAGCTTTTTAGACTGTTTAATTTTTAGAATCTCTATGATATATTATTTCTCAATTGTGTTATTTTGTAGGAACGCAATAACTTATTTATTTTTTATTCTAGTTTAAAACGAGTAAGTGGGTCGCCTGATATCGAGTGATCTCCACTGCCCATGTACGAATCGTGGCCGCGTTGCCAACTTTGAAGGGAAAAAAGGTAATTAAAGGATTGGGAAGTGTGGGGTTGATTTTGTCTCGAATATCGCACTCACCATACGAAACAAGCCGCTACTTTACGTCGGTTTTTCTGTGAGACAGTGGTAACGACCCGGTCGAGCCAGCCCATTCATGCTGTAGACAAATTTATCTATAGCGTGGCTCTACCACTAATAATGAACTAATTGGCACAATGATGCAATATAATCGATACTGGTGTCAATCTATCTATTGGAACATGTAAACCTACTAATCTCTTACCCAACTAAAAATACTCAGTACATGTGCGAATTTCAGTCAATTTCAAACATGTCTAGGCGCAACGAACTAAAGTTGGCACAAACTGGTTGTGTCATGGCGACTCGAAGATTGCGTTCAGTGTGCCATTTTGGGAGGAAACGTGGAGGGGGAGGAGTTTACGTCTGGCGTACGGCTGGACCGTCGTGGTACTATTGGCGTGCTTCAACTGCATTTGTAAATTGAAACTTGTTTTGATAAGTTACAAGAAATGTTGTTGGGTTATTAATTACTAGCCTTTGCTCTCGCGTCTCCTTCCGCGTATACGGCTTTTTCCGGGATAAAAAATAGCCTATGTTACTCAGCGATAATGTAGCTTTCTAACAGCAAAAGAGTCTTTGAAATCGGTCCAGTAGTTTTTAAGTTTATTCGTTAAATACAAAAATACAAATCTTTCCTCTTTATAATATTAGTGTGGATGTTGTACGAGTATATTTAATCAGAGGGAAATTTCTGTATTGGATATTATGTTTATTAAACTGATTAACATGATGATTAGGGAAATTTAATAGTTATGACCTTGGGTAACAAATAGTATATTTAGAACAAAAATTGTTTTGCATTAAACTTTCAACTTTATGTTCGTAATATTAATACTACAATATCTGTGATTTTTATAGTTTGAAAATTTGACGACGGGCCAACTAAGCCGTTGTGACCGAGTTTCGTACAAAATGCGCAATGCACTGGTATTCCCATTTCCTATTAACAGAGACATGAATGGAAACAGCTCATCCGGGTCGTTACCACTGTCTGTTGTCTTACAGAAAACCGACGTAAAGTAGCAGCTTGCTGCTGCGTTTCGTACGGTGAGTGAGGTATCCGGAGGCCCAAACCCCTTCCCCTTCCTAATCCCTTAATTACCCCTTTCCTTTAAGGTCATGCTCATGATTCTTTTATTGATATCATGATTTGGTATTATGGGCGTACTGGGCGATGGAGATCACATATCTTATATCTGTCGAAGCAGAATTTGTATACCTAAGTGCGCTCAACTTCTATTTTTTACAACTTTCAGCGCAAAATTTCTAATGAATCGACATATCGATTTCAAAAAAACCTCAACCAAAATAATCCTTAGGAGTACTCCTATAAACAAATAGGTATTGTGCGCTATTCCCTTAATGCTTGAAATGGTTTACAGGGGCTTTAGTTGTTTACGAGGGCGGAGCCGCGAGTAAAAACTAGTTACAATTATAAAAATCCTTCCGCCGCACTTGATTTCGGTCCCGCGAATTTTTTCCGATAGACTTTTGTATAGTGCAAATAGTCAAGATAATTAGCATGGGGTACCGTCCTAAACTAAAATTATAAATTGCCATATTTACGTTCGATCGAAACATTGTTATCGTGATAGAATAAAGTTGCAAGTTAAAGCTTAGCGCACACTACAGCAGGCTCTATCGTAAAGCAAGCAATCATACGGGTGTAAATAAAAAAAATATAGCAGAACGATTAACGCAAACGTTTGTATATGACCGCTATGAAGTTTGTTATAAGCGTAGCGGCGTACCAGTTATTGTTTTCTAGAGAGTAAAGGATTAAGGAGACATAGAGGGCGGGTAACGTAAACCACCTTCAGAACCGCTATAAAGATTGACAAGACCTCTACGAAAAACTGAATTCCTTTTGCAAACTGAATTGCAAATTGTGTAAACAAAATGTATGAAGAACGTCAGTTTTGAATCAATTGCTGTACCTACGCGTGTACTTTTTATAATACTATTTTGAACGCTACTGTATCACTTAAAGAAAAGTGCATTGTTGTCTACGTTACGACATGAGATGCGATGCGATGCCCAATGTGCGGTGGGGTTTAATTGCAGTAGTGACAGATCGGTCAATCGATTCGTTAGCAGTTTAACAGACGAGGTCGGACCTTGAGCCGACATCTGTTGTACGGGTCAAGAATTACTGGCACTACACATGTGCACTTTCAAAGGATACTTGCTATTCATGAACGACCTTATGTTTCAATCTGGTTCAGATGAATAAATAAATAAAATAAATACACCCAACAGTCACACACATAATCCTGACCCCACACTAGGTAAACCTGTATCGTGGGTATCAGGAACTACGAGGGACTTGCGGTCCCACAACACCCAGACCCGAAACAATTTTTTGTGGATCACACAAACATTTGTCTCAGTGCGGGAATCGAACCCACGGCCTCTCGCTTCGCAGCCGGCTACTCACCAACTGCACTACGGAGGCTGTAAAAATAATAGGGTCCATTATATTTTTTATCAATAACTAGCTGTTGTTTATGGCTCCTCCCTCGCCCTTTTCCATTTTAAAATATAAATTTATTAATATAAATTTCCCTTTCTTAGCGGGCTCCGCTACACAAACTATCATCTGAGCAAATTTCATGATCCCAATTTTAGTAGTTTTTGAGATATCGTTATTTAGCAGGGAGTGGTATTTATATAGATTTACGTTATTGAGAGCCTATTTCACAATATTTGAGTTAGATTTAACCACTGCTGCATTTTATTATGAATGCGTTAAGAATCCCTAATCCGGATATATTACGTTCATAAAGAAACAAAAACTTTCGTTTTTGGTCTCCTTTTATTTTCCTGACACTACTTCGAAATCGAAATTTGCTTGAATAACCAAAACCGCAGTGAGTGTCTTATGGTGTGAATTATTTAACAGCTGAGTAACACCCGGATTGTTATTTATTAGTCAGTTTTTATAGTCAGAAACGTACAGTAATACGATTATAATAATGCATTTTGTATACACATGACAACAACATGCCCATTATTCTTCTGCTATTATGGACGTACATGGGCGGCGGAGATCACTTACTATCAGGTGACCCACTTGCTCGTTTGCCGGCAAATACAAAAAAAAATACTATGCACTTCTACAGATTTGTTACAACAGTAGATAATGACCATATTTTTCTCTTCGCGATACTGACTGGGCGTGGACCAGCAATGGTTGCTTATTCGTACTTACGAAAAAAATTGCCGAAGCGCCCTCAATCGTAGTATCTACTGTACGGTTGTCTACTTGGGATAATTTCCGCATAAACTGATATGAAGTTTTAATGACTGCCTCGGTGGCGCAGTTGTAATGCGTACGCGGTACGACTGCTGTGCTGAGACCTTAGCAGATAGCAGCCCTAGGTTCGATCCCCGGGTCGGTAAAAGTGATAATGGATTTTTCTATTTCAAAATGCTCAGTATCAGCCCGGAGTCTGGAATTGTGCCCGGTATGGCGATAGGCTCGCCCTCTATCACATCATGGGACGAAAATAAGCTCGGTGAAATGTAGGTGTACTGGTTACACCTCTGCCTACCCCTTCGGGGATTATAGGCGAGTGCGTATGTATGCATATGTATTAAATTCAAGTACAACTGGAGACTGACATACTAATGGCATATTAAGTAATTTATAATTATGTAAATCACTTGTGATTGGTGTTTATTCCACGTGCCTGTTCATACAAAAAACATTATAATATACCATAATCAATTATGCAGTATTTTTTTGATATTAGAATTTATAAACATACATTGAAGGATTAAAATTGTGCGTATGTTGTTAAATTGTACGACTTTTTGAATACATATTGATTTTGAATCGTTTAAATATGGTTTTTGTGCTTACATAAGTACCGGTATTTCCCTTATCCTGGTCTAAGGAAATTTACAAAATATGTCTGACGGTAAGTTTGTAAGTTTCCTTCCTAATTTTGTTTCATGTGACTGCAGTGTATACACATGTACTACATGCACCTGGTGGTAAGTAAAGTGCAGTTTGGATTGTATTTTTTTTTATACTAGCTCGGCAAAGTGACACGCTACACCTGATGTTAAGTGCAGCGCAATCAAAAGAATACTGTCGACCAACGACAGACGATGTGTATCGTATGTCGGCAAAATTATGCCGGCCTGCCTAATTGCTTCTTCACACTCCGTTTAATGGACCCCATATTTTAGGAAGGAGAGAACACGTGTGCCGGCAAACTATTCCACAGCTTGATGGTCCGGCAGAAGTAAGATATTGCGAACTTTTTAGTTCTAGCCGAATTAATGAATATAAATACTTTTCGAATTATATATTAATACATAGTATTATGAATACTTCGATTCAAAAAATAAACAAATAAATGTAACACGGAAGTGTATTTTTTGTCCGGTATGGCGATAGGCTCGCCCCCTCACATTATGGTATGGAAACAAGCTCGTGCATTAGTTCCTCTGCCTTCCAAGGATACAGGCATGAACTTATGTATATTAATATTAGTATAACATGGACTATTCAATCAGGAAGTCCTAAATTTCCAGGTCAGGCAACACTGAGCGTCGGTTATTTCACAGTACCTATTCAGAAGAAGCAATGGGTCACGTAACGTTATTTAAAGGTTGTTTAATTTGATTTCAGTACTAATAATACATTAAAAACAGAAGAGATTGTGAACAATTGCTTCTTGCGAACACTATTATAATAGTGTTCGCAAGAAGCTAACACTATTATAAATTAAACCGCGATAAAATCCGTATAAACTAGTTTTATTTCAATGTGTAATATTCGCGTAAACCTAAGAAATCACTATTATAATTACAAATAGGTGAAACAACGCACCCTTTTCTGCCGCCAAGCAACAGTGTGTAAGCACTGTTGGGTTTCGATCTTAAGGACATTGAAGCCAGGGAAATAACTGGACATTATGAGACTTAACATCTTATGTATTGGGGTGACGAGCGCAAGCCAATGCCATGCAGTGTTTTTAATTCAAAGTTCTATCTTGTGTTGCTTCTGTTTATGGACAAGCGTGGCGCTTACTATCATTCGAGTGACCTGCTCGTCTCGTCATTTGAGCTATTAAAAAAACTCCTTAATGTGTTCTCCAGGGATTGGATGTTCCACCGAGTTAACGTTGACGAAGAGGTAGGGAGCCGATATTAAAAACTTAGTAAAATTTTACATTTGTTACAATTACTACGATATACTGTAAAAACAAACCCCGTATATTTTCTTTCATACTTAATAGACTCATGCCTATTTCCCATAGGGGTAGGCAGAGACAACGAATTTCAACTTGTTACGAACATAGAAAAGTCCATAAGTTTTCTTACCGAACAAAATAACGAGTTTCAAAAAAAAATTGAGTTACTCGAACGCCAATCCAAGAAAGATAAAGAGTACATAACACTACTAGAAGACAAAATTGAAGACATGCAAAGAGGAACCCGTAAGGCGAATATTGAGATAAAAAACGTACCTAAAATTAATACTGAGACGAAAGAAGATTTAATAAATATGATTTTGAACCTATCCAATACTATTCATTGCAATGTTAGTAAATCTGACATTAAAGACATATACAGGGTCCAAAAGAAAAAGGACGCAAAACCAAACACCCCAATCATAGTGGAGACTTCGTCTACCATTTTAAAAACAGAAATACTAAAAATGACTAAGGCCTACAATGTAAAACATAAGCAAAAATTATGCGCCAAGCATCTAGGCCTAAATAAAAATGAGGACACACCTGTTTATGTATCAGAACAGCTAACCGCGAAAGGAGCCAGGCTGCATTTTCTCGCGCGAGACCTGTCTAAATCCAGAGATTTCAAGTTCTGTTGGACTGCCTATGGCCGAGTTTATGTCCGAAAAAATGAAGGGTCACCCATTATACCGATTAAAACAGAATCTCAAATACATAAATTACTACAAGACTCATGACTACCTGGAGAACTAGGATTTAGACTTTGTATCACAACTAAATTGATATATTATTTGTTTATTATTACCCCCAAACTAGCTGCATTGGTAACTTTAAAAACTTACTGTCTTCTACTTTGTTTATATATAGATATAAGTATACACACACTACACAAAAAGCCACAAATTATCATCATATGTAAAAACAATTACAATATCTCACTAAACACAAAATCCCAATCAAATCCTACATATTCAAATCATACATTATATTACACATTCTTACTAATCTACAAATTCATAAAAAAATATATGCATACGCCTATAAATACACATAGTTTAGACTATACTTTAATATATTATAAACCTTTGTGCACATGCTGCCCACGATATTGGAAGGTAACCAATTTTATATCTGAAATTATTGATGGATAGTACGCCTATTACAACATTGAATGAAATAGACGGCATGGAAGTTGCACAAAGCTACGAATGTCAAATTGAAGATTTCACTAAGAACACTGAAATACAGAAAAGTGATTTTACTATTATTACGCAAAATATCAGAAGCATCTATAATAATATCGACGAATTACATCTCACTCTAACAAACTTCAAATTTAATGTAGATATAATGGTATTGACTGAGTGTAGGCTAACGGAAAATAAAACTATTCCTAATATAGAGAACTACCTGTCCTTTGCCACAACTAATCACCTAAACAAATGTGATGGCGTTGTAATTTACGCTAAAAACACACTCGATGTGAGCGTTAAAGAAATTAATCTATTGCACGCTTCGTGTTTACAATTAAAGATATCTAATCTCATCATACTGGGCATATACCGCTCACCCTCAAATACGAATGCAGAATTTTTTATAAATTCATTGAATAGTCATTTAAATACCATTAAAACTTTTAAAAACATTGTCATTACTGGAGATATAAATATAAATATAAGTCATAAGATAAATGAAAACTCACTTGAACGTACAAATAGGCTTGGTTATCTCAACATGTTAACAATGAATGGCCTCCTCCCTGGGCACGCATTGCCTACACGGCAAAAAGCTTGCTTAGATCATTTCATCTTAAAATTAGAACAAAGTAAGGCAGCAGCCATCACTATTCTTAAAACTACTATTACGGATCACTACATGATTTTTCTCAAATTATCTAAAGTCAACAACACAAATAAAGGGCACATTACTAAGACAAATACTGATTTTAAACAAGCTTTAAACGATTTGATAGGTGAAAATGTTCAAAGTTTAACTGCATATGATGACCCTACTGTTATAACAAATTTGTTGATACATAAAATAAGAGAATGTTTAACCCGAAACACTATCACATCAATAATCCCGAGAAGATATCGCATTATTAAACCCTGGATAACAATAGGTATTTTACGATGTATCAGAAATCTAAATCTCATGCAAAAAAAAATAACAACAGATCCAGAGAATAAAACATTACGATGCACATACAAAAGATACCGTAACTACTGTAATAACCTTATTAAAAAATTAAAACGGGATTTTGATAGAAAGGAGTTATCCAATGCAAATAAAAATCCTAAAAAGCTGTGGACAAAAATAAATAACGTTACGTACCGTAAACCAAATAAAAGCCATAACTTAGAACTGCTAAACATTGAACATTCTCCTATACTATCAGTTAACACCGTCAACAACTACTTTGCTACGGTCGGGCAGTTGTTGGCTGATAGCTTAATCACTAACGAGACACCACCGCGACACAATTCGAGGAAAAATATCCATAATTCTCAAGCACTGCGAAGTTCTTTCATGCTTATTCCAACCGATCCTGCTGAGGTATACTGCATTTTAATGAGTCTCAAATCTGAGAGTGCTCCTGGATGGGATAATATACCAACAAGGTTTCTTAAATTCGCTAGCGACCTGGTGGTACCTATTATTGCTCATCTAGCTAATCTATGCTTTACTAAGGGAATATTTCCTGCTGCCCTCAAATTAGCTATTGTCACGCCTGTGCACAAGGCTGGTGACAGAGACGATATATCGAACTATAGACCGATCTCAGTTTTAACTGCTGTAACAAAAATCATTGAAAAACTATTGAACAAACGACTTGTTACTTACTTAAACGACTTTAATCTATTGTCAAAATCACAATACGGATTTAGGCAAGGGTTATCAACTGAAAATGCTGTGTTGGATATAACTTCAGTAATTGTAAATAACTTAGATAAACATAAAAAATGTGTAGCTGTTTTCTTAGACTTGAGAAAAGCCTTCGACACCGTCTCTGTACCCATCCTTGTGCGTAGTCTTGAAAATATTGGCATAAGAGGAATTCCATTATCACTGTTTCAAGACTATTTACAAAATCGAAGCCAAAAAGTAAAAATAGGAAATTATATCAGTGATGAAGCTAATTTATCCTTTGGAGTCCCTCAAGGTAGCGTATTGGGCCCCACGCTATTTTTAGTTTATTTAAATAACCTCTGCAATATGGACTTAGCTCATGGCAAATTATTTTCGTATGCTGATGATACTGCAGCTGTTTTTACAGGTGACACATGGGATGAGGTACGTCAAAACGCACAAATAGGTCTCTCTAGAATTGCATGTTGGCTAAATGAAAATCTTCTGTCGCTAAATGCCGCCAAATCCAACTACATTTGTTTTACAATTTATGACCACACTCAACCGGGGTCAGACTTTCAGATAAAAATTCATAAATGTAGTAATGTCTCAAATTTTAACTGCTCCTGTGATATAATTAACAAAGTAAACAATACAAAATATTTAGGTATAATGATTGACCAACGACTATCTTGGCATGTTCATATAGAATTAATGATGACTAGAATTAGAAAGCTTATTTGGACCTTTAAAACATTGAGGTACATTGCTGACAGAAACTTATTAAATCAAATTTACGTATCTCTAGTACAATCTATACTTCTCTACTGCATACCGGTATGGGGCGGTGCGACTAAAACCAAATTTTTAGAGCTGGAGAGATCGCAAAGATCAATGCTAAAAGTTATGTACTTTAAACCGTATAGATTTCCTACTGCAGAGCTATATTCCATGGGCAAAACTCTAACAGTGAGAAAACTATATGTTTTACAAGCAATCTTAAAACAACATAAATCACTCACTTATGACCCTAATATGTATAACAAACGAAGAAAATTTACGGTGGTCTCAGTCGCTGCTGTAAATACTACATTTGCAAAGCGACAATATAATATTCTATCGGGTAATTTGTACAATTCAGTAAACAAACATTTGAACATATATCCCCTTACACATTATAACTGCAAAAGTAAACTAATTGAATGGCTGCATACAAAAAGTTACGATGATATTGAATTGCTTTTACAAAATTAGAATATATGAGTTTATTTTTTATTTTTTTATTATTATTTTATTTATATATAAACACGCAAACACATACCCGCACACACACATACCCACACACGCACACTCACACACACACACACACACACACACACACACACACACACACACACACACACACACACACACATGTACACGCTAAACTAAACTAAAATTATAATAATAGTAAACGTTAACCATATACCTGGTTACTTACCTACCTTGGTCTGTTTTATGTGCTAAATTGGATATGGAAGAGCAGTGTCTCCTAACACAGGTATCTCATACTTAAAAGGAGACACCAAACCCAGCAAGCTGTTAATAGATTAAGTTGGTGCCAAATAAAATATTTTGTATTTGTATTTGTATGATCCTTGCACGCCTCTTTGGCCTCTCACTCTCATTAAATTATTCAATTTAAGATTTCTTGTATCATATTATGTTGACCAAAGTTTAACTGGACTTCAACCCTTCTTCAAAATGTTATAATTCTTAGTACTGCATTTTTGTAAATAAAGGAAATTGCCCAATCGTCAGTGCATTGTTTCGAAGCAATAAACTATAACGGCGACACTTCGGTTGTTGCGAAATTCTGTTATCTTTGCAAGCGTTTTGCGAAACAACACAAAAGTGTTATAATTTTTCAGTGAAAACTGAACCCGAGAGTTGCGACAGCATTTACAGTATTGTGAGGTTTAAGTTGAGCATTGAAATTTAAGAAGTACCTATTTATTGAATGCTTCGATATATTCCTAAGTAATTCTTCATTAGTTTATTAAGTTTAATGTCGGAATAAATATCTCATGAACATCATATATCATGAAAAAAGTACAACAAATATGTTATTTAAAATTGTACAATAGAAAATTCTCGTTTATCTTCTAATATGCACAGTATATTAACTACATATATATTAAAAAAATATAATATCGCATTAAAAAAAACTCACGCAACACTAAACGGCCGATGCAAAAATCACTATCGATTGGTATTTTTTCACAAACATAAAAATCCAACGAAGTGTTCACACAATGGAGGTTCAATCACGGACTCCGTTCGACTGATCACGATTTTATTTCTTTATTATTTATTTTCGACATCGACTACACAGCCCGTTTCGCGTGCGCTCGACGCAATGACCGACGAAGCGAATCGTCATCTATAGAACCTCTCGATACTAGCTTCCGTAGACGGGCGGATTATTGGACCCTCACGACTTGTTATCGTCGAGTGCAATCACGTAACACGTTTAGTTTGGCACGGTCGTTGCAATGCGGCGGATGCTGTGATTTGTAATAGGGTATTTACACTATGTTTTAATTTTATTAGTTTATTTTATATGCAACAAAAAATGGTACGGTATGATACTGTTTACGTGATTTTAAGGTCACAGTTCTATTGAAAATAAAAAAATAACTAAATGTGACGCATAGTACGTATGTTTACGTAAAAAATAGCTTTCTTAAACGTTAATTAGTGGTTAAATATTATGAAAGAGGCCCTAAGCATCAACATTAACTGACTACAATGCTACTGGTCAATGATGAGTGTACCTGTAATTTGGCATATGTATCAGGCCCACTAAAATTGTTCTTATAAATGTGTTATATGTATGCTGTTGGTACACCAAAATAAAAAAACAATAGGCAAGCGACAAAAACTCGAGTACAACAAGAATCGCAGTACTTCCGAGGGCCGCTCCTGTAACTTTGTCAGTCTGCCATCATTTCACGCATCGATAAACTTTATTAGTGCAGCTTTGTGATCGGTTAGTTCTATGGCGCTCTATTAATTTTGATAGAAACTTGTGGTACAATTTGTTATGTCATGTACCTACTTCTACAATACATACAACAACGAACAAAAATAAGCAACTCTTATTAATCGGTATTTTGGCTGTTCGGTGTTCCTTTGATCTTTACGATATGTAGGAAAAATGTAAATGTTTGGATTTTTGTGAGTTTGTGAATTTCTATGTTTGTTAGTCAATCACGCTATAACACCTGATTGATTTTGGATGATATTTGGCTCACAGGTAGACCTTGACCTGGATTAGGACATAGGTTAAGTTTTTTCCCGGAAAAGGTCATTCACGCGGGCGGAGCCGCGAGCAAAAGCTAGTAAATAATAAATAACTAGGTGGTAGGTCCCTCATATGCGAGGCAGTCTGGGTTGGTACCACCAATTTGTCTTTTTCTGTCGGCAAGTAGCAGTATGAAGAAAGTACTCTTGTTTCCGTATGAAGAGTTGAAGCCAGTGAAATTTAAGGGCATTATAGTACTTAATATCTTTTGAGGCTTTGATCTTATGTTATGTATGACTAAAAATAATTAATATATTTTACAAAAAAAAAAAAACTTTTCATCCCCTAATTTCACCCCTTAGGCATTGAATTATTTATTTAAATTCAAATGGGATCACCACTGCAGTAAACCTTATCGAATACAATAAGAATCATGCTAAATCCTAATCGGTCCACATCTGGCGGGACTATGCGTGAATATATACAAAACAGAAAATATACAGATGACTTGAAAAACTTAGTATTTTTTGAGGCGGTTAAAAATTATGTCATACTCGTGAAGGACTTCAAAACAGGCGCCGACTAAAATATGATGAGATCGTAAAACTTAAATCAAATCATAGTTTAATCGTGAGCAGAGTTTAAAGCGCATGCGTTCTTTTACTACGCGATGACCAACATTATGAATTCATACGACGTTTACACGCTTATCTTGTTATTGCATGACTGAAATAATTCAATAAGTCGCAAAAATTATGTAAAATTACAGGAGATTAACAAAATCAGAAATACAGTCAGAATTCTCGCCAAAAATCTTGTCAAATCTTTCAACTGAATTCTAAAACGGTTCCATCCAAGTTAAATCTTTGCATACAAGTTTGGTGTAGTGGCCATCTTATATACTCAAATATATGTATTTCTTTTTCAACATGATTTTCGCTCCAAGGGGGCAGACCTATGTTCAGTCGCGGCAGATATAGCTTATTTTCTTGACAACAGCTTTGATATCAATTATAGATATAAAACAAATCAAATACGTTTATAGTAAAAATCGATAAAGTAAACGTCTTACTAAACTAAATTCGGCGACGACAAAAGCGTGTTTTTTAATTTAAACAAGGCTTTTTATATTCGTTTATTTTTATTATCGTCTTCTGCGTATTTCTTTGTTTTTTTCCCTTTCACAAAAAAAAACAAAATTAATTAAAACACACTCAAAGTCCTACGTATAGGCTTCAGATTACTTATCATATATTTTTTTAACTCCACATTCAATGCCATACTTTCAACAAAAGATATAAACAATGGCAAAATGACCGCGGCACAGTAAACCCTTTGCAAAGAAACCTTCTCAAGGTTGGGCTAACCAGTTCGCCTTGATAATGTATATATTTTTTCTGTAAGTACTTAATTTCGATAAGTTACCATGTCATCACTCATTTGTGAAGTTTAGCGCGTCCTTATTTCGAACATCTGTGTGTACATAGTGGTAATTTTATGTTATGTTTTTTGGATTCAAAGATTCTTATAAGATCATCAGATTTCCTGCCATAACGTTTTTCATAGCATAGGCCGTCAAACGAGTACGTAGGTCACTTGATGGTAAGTGATCTCCACCGTCCATGAACGCCCACAATACCCGAAGAATGATGGACGTGTTGCCGACCTTAAAGAATAGGGATAATTAAGGGATGGGGGATTTGGATCTCCAGATATCTTACTCACCGTTCGAAACGCAACAGCAAGCTGCTGCTTCACGTGGGTATTCTGTGAGACACTGTTAACAACCAGGTTGAGCCGACCCATTAATTCCTTTAAGGTTGGCAACGCCTTCATGATTCTGTCAAGTGTTGTGGACGTTCATGGGCGATGGAGTTCACTTGCTATCAGGTGGCCCAACTGCTCGTTTGCCGGGCTCTGCTATAAACACTAGCAGAATACGGCTTTACGACTACATCATTATAACAAGCGGGACAACAGTAACAGTTGTCTTCATAATTTCGGTAATGATATGTTATTTGAGCGTTGAAAAGAACGCCATATATAAAGTGGTCCGATTGTAGGTTACTGGCACATGAGAAACATACATACATACGCCATCACGCATTTAATCCCCGAAGGGGTACGCAGAGGTGTAACCAGTGCACCCACATTTCGCCAAGCTTGCTTCCGTCCTATGATGTGATAGAGGGAGCGAGCCTATCGCCATACCGGGCACAATTTCAGATTCCGGGCTGATACTGATCATTTCATAATACAAAACCCAATATCACTTTTACCCGACCCGAGGATCGAACCCGAGACCTTAGCACAACAGTCGTAACGCGTACGCATTACAACTACGCCACCGCGGCAGTCAGTCAGCACTGGGAAACAGTTTGTTATCAACTCACAAGCCGAAGAACCTCATCGGTTTAATATAGTTTCGATGCCTGAATCAGGAAAGTCAAAGTTTTCGTGAGCTTTTGATAAAGTTTCGCACAATAATTGGAATTCGGAAAAGTAGATATCTAAATACGTTCACAACATGGTAAGCACCTAGTATGCGAGAGGCCGTCTGGATTGGTACCACCGCTTTGTCTATTTCTGCCGCCAAGCAACTGTGTGTAAGCACTGTTTTGTTCCCGTTTAAAGGACATTGAAGCCAGTGAAATTACTAAGCCAATGCCATGTAGTGTTCTGTGTGGTATTGCTTCTGTTTATGGGCAGGCATGGCGGTTACCATCAGGCGAGCCTATAGGCAAGTAGGCCTATATGCCGATGGCAATGGTGGCTACCTAATTAGATATTAGGTAGCCACCAACAAAAATATATCAAATGTTGTTTTTTCTAATTCGACAAACAAACCCAAACCAACAACCGATCTAAATACATATAAAACCACATGTCTTTCCGTGTACATGTAAAACTACTTTCTCCTTTATCGTGTTGGTAACAATACAGTCGCTCAGGTCGGTCGGAGTATAACGACATCTTAAGTTCCTTACCGTTAGACGAAATCCCGTCGAGCCGGTCGCAACACAATTGTTAAGAACTTCTAGATTGGCTTAAGAATATCTAGATCTTTATTACTTTGTGAATACATTACAAAGAATAATAACATACATACGCACTCACGCCTGTAATCCCCGAAGGGGTAGGAGCGTATCTCCGTCCCATGATGGTGATAGGGGGCGAGCCTATCGCCATACCCGGCACAAATTCCAGACTCCGGGCTGATACTGAACTTTTCGTAATTGAAAAACCCAATATAACATTTAACCGACCCGGGGATCGAACCCGAGACCTCGGCGTCAGCCGCATACGCATTACAACTGCGCCACCGAGGCAGTCGAAAGAATAATAAATCTGTTATTTAAAGATTAAAACCCCATAGCACCTTCCTCTTCCCAATCCCTTAATCATTCAGCCCGGAGTATGAAATTGTGCCCGGTATGACGTCAGGCAGGCGATCGATCGTGAAAACCACTAGCAAAATCATTCTGTAACATGTACTAACAGCACGTTGTGCCGACCCCATTGCGAGTGGAGTAAGGGCAGATGGAACAAGAAGATTGGTTTTTCAAGCTGACACATTCATATTGTAGATAAAACTATTTTTTTTTTATAGTATAGGCCGGCAAGTGGGTACGCCCACAATACTAAAATAATCATAGGCGACATTAAAGGAAAGGGATAAGTAAAGGATTGGGAAGGGTAGGGGAATTTGGGCCTCCGGATATCTCACTCACCGTACGAAACGCAGAAGCAAGCTGCTACTTTACGCCGGTTTTCTTTGAGACAGTGGTAACGACCCGGACGAGCGGACCCATTCATGCTGTAGACAAAATTGTCTACAGCGTGGCTCAAACTATCTACATCGTGCCTCTCCCAATTTGAAAATGTATGGCTGACTGGCTTCCAGTCACGCGAAGTTTATGAATGGATGGTTATATTTAAATTCTCATTCATCAATACACCAGTGTCAATGTACAATTGTGACCTATTGTCTTGCAAAAAATCCGTTATATCACCTAGCTAAGTACAAAATAGTTTACTGTAAATTCAGGTGTTTCACAATATTTATCGATTTATTTGATACGCGCTAATACAACACCAACCACAGACCTCAATACCAGTTTTTTTTTAACACAACGTGCCATTTAAGGTGGTTTCTAATTAAAACAACGATAAAAATGATTTTGCGCAAATGATCACCATGGATATACGGTATCTCTCTATTCTAAAAAAAAGTAACTGGCGCCGCCGCCGCCGCTGCCAAAAGCTTGTCACGCTATCTCCTCCGAAACCGCTGGGGGTATGGGGTCGAGACCTATACCAATTGATGCAGAATAATGTGGGGAAGAAAGTAAGATATGTCTCATATTCGTCGGACTTTAAGTTTTTTTTTTTATTTTATGTTTTGTGGAAAAACATGGGCAACGCCCCTAGTAATAATAATAAAAACTATACATATTGCCGCTAGAGTTAATAAATGTCCAGAAACTTACTGTTTCCTCAGATTAGTCATTTAAAAAAACCGGTCGGTAATAAGCTCGGCGAACTAGTGGATGCACTAGTTGCACATCTGGGTATCCCTTCGGATATAGGCGTGATGTTTATGTATGTCTACAGTCCTTCTCAAAACAACAAAAAAAGTATTAAATTCTTACAAGTATTCTAAGCTCTTTAAAGACACCGACCGAACATATCCCATAAAAGCGCCTTGGACATTCAAACGATGCGACAATTTAAACAAACATTCAATATTTCAGGAAGGAAGGAGTTAAAACCGCTCTCAAATAATACACACATGCACTTATGTCTGTAGTCCCCGAATGTCACCCACATTACGCCGAGCTTATTTCCGTCCCATGATGTGATAAGGGGTGAGCCTATCACCATATCGGGCACAATTCCAGACTCCGGATTGATACTAAGCATTTCAATATAGATAAACCCAATATCACTTTACCCGACCCGGGGACCGAACCAGAGGCCTTAGCACAGCAGTCGTACCGCGTACACCACTGAGCCAGTCTCAAATGATATCAGTTGTAATAATAACTCACAAACTCATGGAGTGATGACTTGGAAGAAAAAAATGCCGTACGTAAGCTACAACCAAACAATCTGGCCAAGTGCCACTCGGACTCGCGCAGAGTCACGGTACCAACCACATACAGATGTTCCCGATGCAGATTGTGGGGATCAGACGGCTGGTCGCCTCATATACTACCAATTTGACAGGTTTCGTGGCGCAGTGGGCGAGTAGCCAACAGACGTGATTGGTCTATTTTTGGCGCCAAACAAAAACGAACCAATCACGTGTACAGAAATCGACACTTAGTAAAGAGCTCACTTGAGTATCGTTCTTTAATAAAAGCCTTGGTATCAGGGTTTCGTTGGTATCCTTTTGGTATCCCTTTTCCCGCGGAGAAAATCTAAATTACGGATGCCGTTCCACCCCTGGAAGAGGAGAGATGATTATGCCGCACTCGCCAGCCTTCCGACCCAGTTGTCCTGAACGACAGGTGATTTCCTACATAAACCTAAGCTGCTTTACCCACGGTGGCCTACTTCGGCGTAAGTGGACGGACCCGGGGGATCCTAAAAATTATAGTGGGATGGACAACCTTAAGTTCAAACCTGTACAAGGCTTGTGTCGAACGAAAAACAATTTAAATATGCAAACTCTGTCCGAAAACAAATTAGTAATACGAGTGAGTCATTTTCTTACACAAAGCCTTTGGGATATTTCCCTTCGTGGTCTGCCAGTGACTTAAAAATACCTGTGATATCCCGAATAGTAAAGGAATGGTATAAACTCGGGACATGATTTTTTATCCCGTTTTATATGTCTTACCCCAAACAAAAAGAGGGAAGTCATAAGATTGACCACTCATAAAAAAAAATATTTGTTAAGTTTGAGATCTGTGTTAAAACATGGTCAAAGATAAGTTTGACTGTGGCGGCACTTACTATATTAATATATTGGGGCATCTTAACCACCGTTCTATTAACGACCACAACCCGCAAATATTTTTTTTATAGCATACGCAAACTATAATATATTATAGCAAATCAGCACGTGGGTCACCTAATGGTAAGTGATCTCCACCGCATATGTACGCCCACAATACCAGAAGAATCATGGGTACGATGCCGACCTCAAAGGAAAGGGATACTAAGGGATTGGGAAGGGGAGGGCGATTTCGGCCTCTGGATATCCCATTCACGGTACGAAACGCAGTAAGCAAGCCATTACTTTAGGTCGATTTTCTGCGAGACCGTGTTAACTACCCGATCGAGCCGGTCCATTCATGCTGTAGACAAAACAGTCTACAGCGTGGCTCTACCACTCTCAACATAACATTTGATACGCTATATAATAAGGAAAATAAAACGTTCAAAGTTTATTGTTATCCTTCCTCATACAAGGTATATAGTGAAGAGATTTGCTGTTTGTAGTTTACCTCAACAATATTATAGATATTCTCAAGAGATTTTCATATATCAAAGTTGATTATGTATTAGCGTTCATACATACACACCCACGCGTACATCCCATGGGTTATGTTCATACACATCCACCTTGGGTACTAACATAACTCTCCCAAAAGTACGATGACGTATTTGTTTGGTTTCCTAAGAAGACCTAAACGAATTCAAGATGCCTGGAGTTAATTCACCACGTAACTGACGTCGCTACGGTTAAACAAAACCACAAACCAAAATGAAAAATGTTTTAACACAAACCGCTTAAGTAAAATTTTTCCAATAACTAAACTGTGCCAAAAATATATCACCCGGGTGACACACAAACGTAGAAAATTGTGTTAACTAACCAAACAGTACTTTTGGCGAACCGTTAATGTATATGGAAGGATGTGCAAAATGAATACGTAAATACATTTGTGCTAATTTTACAACGGATTTTAACTTGTCCAGTGTTTTGTTGACTTAATGTCGTGAGTCATTTAGTTTTGAGTAGTATGCGTTGTGTCCGCTAGAACCGAAAATAACCTTCCTTATTCCTAAGGTCTATCTATTAAGGTAGAATGTATTTCTATTACGGCTTATGTATCGTCATATTTGGTTAACTTGGTCCAAATCAGACAAACTTTATCATAATTATTTAAGTATATAATTTGCATTAGTATTTGTACCTTCTATTTCGGCGTAAAAATATTTCCACCACCCTATTAATTACGTATTGGCAATTAAATCACAAAAATACAATTTGTTTAGTCACCAGATTTTCGCAGAAACCAAGTTTAGCAGCATATTATAAGGAAAAATATTGTCCCTAAAGGTGTTGCGTACTATAGTGGCGCAACAGATTTTTTGCTGACAAGCTATATTATGTTAAAAGTTACAAGCATTCGGGATCTAAATGTCAGGAAGTGTGTACAGGCGTATGCTCAAAATATCCTGGGTAGACCGTATCAAGAACACTACTAATAAATTGAAATTCCACTTGGTCACAGAAATTCTTCTAGAATTTTAAGCCATGATATCTATTAGTGCTTAAAAATCGATGGCAATAGTTCAGCACGAAAACAATATCATTGTTATGTACAGTAGCTACCAAAATCAAGAAAGTATGATCAACAACCTCCCATAGATGAGTGAAGTTTTTAAAAGGCATTTTTTTTGTCTAGTATAATGATTTCAAATGCGGCCTTATTGCATCGAATTGTATTCTAAAATCTCGTATTTCGGTCACTTTTTGGAATAACAATCCTTTACATCTCATAGTTTATTATAGTCAAGTTAACATTTATCGCCTCATTGATCTAGTGGTAGAATATACAACGTGTTACAGACAGGTGTGGTCATATTTAAGGGTCGTTACTTACACCGGATAGTGAATGTTGTTTATGTACTCGATCTTATCAATATCTAAATTTCCTAAATTTTCAGGCTAATTTTAATCATTCGTTAACTACGATCGATACGATCGATCAAGCCCCTATATATTAAGTGAAGTGCGTGAGCGAGAATACCAATGCTGAATTGAGACAAAAGCTCAGCTGTTTATCATTTTAGTGTTGTCCAAAGTTTTAAGTTGAATATCGACATGTTACTCTTTCGATAAAAAATATAATGATTTACTTATGTCCTAGCAATGCAATCGGATTTACTATAATTAATTGATATTGCTTCAATTTGACCACACCTTTTTAAAACACGTTGTATATATACTGAGAAACTGGTGAGGTCCTGGGTTAAATCCCAGGTCGGGTAATCACAATCTGTGTTTCAAGTTTTCGACTCCAAAAATCGGGATTGGAATTTATGCCCGATATGGCAATAAGCCCGAGCCCAGCGAACCTTAGGTGTACTAATTGCACCTCTGCCTACCGTTTCAGGCATACAAGCGTGAGAAGATAATGCAAATCTCCCCTGACAGATTCATATACGTATACGTAAGTTTATTAAGATTCTTAACTATAAAACAGAGTTACACACTTCTACAACTGCGCAAAACAATTATGTAGTTAATTTATTATTCCTTTTACTTTATCCTACTGTATAATTGTTAACAATGGGTGTTATTAAAATGCGCAATCATGCAAGACGTTGTAATTATTTATGTGTATGGTACAGAAGACTCTTAACTCAATATTTTATGGAACTGGTGTTACGTGGATACAGATTCGAGATAGGAATTCGTCGCTTAGCTAACAACACCGCGCAAGTTAAATTGGCTTAGTTTTCAGAAGAGACAAAGAAACTGAATATCTTTTATGAATATGTGTGATGGAATCAATGAGTTGCGCGGTGACAGAACTATTTGAATAACGTGCTTTGTACGGTTAATAAAAAAAAATTGTATAAATTTATTGGATACGCGCCAAAAAAATTATCCAATGACAATATCACATGTCCAATTTTTAACTTATTTTTTAATTGTGAATTTTTGAATGTTTCCATTATGGCAATAGAAACAAATCGAAGACGAATTTCAAGACTTAAAATCTTATGTCTGGGGGTGACAAACGCTGTCGAAAGGCATGCATTGATTTATAATTCAAAGTTCTGTGTGGTGTTGCTTCGGTTTATGAGCAGGCGTGGCGCTTATCATCAGGGGAGCGACCTGCTCGTCACGTAATTCTAGCTAATTAACAAAAAAAACATGCAGGTTTGGCAAACGGCATTCAGTGTAACTTGTGCTAGTTTTGTTCCCAAAGGCTGCTTCATTATTTTTCCACCAGCGAAACGACAATTTCATGCAATATAATCTGAATCGATGGCAGAGTCTATCTATAAATGTATATGAGTAAGCTTCTAAAAATGCATATCTAATCTATCTATCTAATCAGCCCGTATACACCCACTCCCACTGTCGCGGCTGGTCCGTTGTAAACGCCCACATGAATACATTAAAAATATTTTGACTGACGTTCGAATGCAGTCTCGCCGCCCGCGATCGACGAGATTATTTTAATATCACAAAGCCTCATTTACACGAAGAGAGTTTCTCTCTATTCTAAAAAAAAGTAACGGGCGCCGCCGCTGCCAAAAGTTTGTCACACTATCTCCTCCGAAACCGCTGGGGGTATGGGGTCGAGACCGATACCAATCGTTGCAGAATAATGTGGGGAAGAAAGTAAGATAAGTCTCATATTCGTCGGACTTTAAGTTTTTTTTTATTTTATTTCTTACAAAATAGACAAAAATATAAAGTAAAACACTCCTTAAATGGCGGAAACTCTTGCTGTCAAATTGCATGACGCGACCTCTTAATTGACACTTTACGGTTATATGTTCTCGTCTCTGTCGTGCAATAAGCTCCGTGGTGCAGTGAGCGAGTAGCCGGCTGTGCCAAAGGGCGCGGGTTCGATTTCCGCACGGAGATAAAATGTTTGTGTGGTCCACAAATATTTGGTTCGAGTCTGGGTGTTTTCGCCCCAGAGGATCAGGCAGGCGGCCTGTCGTAAAAACTACAAGCCAAATCGTTCTGTAACACGTGTTAAAAAGCATGTTGCGCGGACCCCACTGCGAGTGGGATAAGGGCAGATGGAAAGTAAGACTGACGTGCAATAAGCTCATTTCGTGTAAATGGGGATCAATTAAGTAAAGATTTAGGAGATTAAGGGAGCATAATTATATGTTTTAATATATTAGCGTGAATAACGGAACGAGCAGGTCGCTCGCCTGATGATAGGTGTCAAGCCTGCCCATAAACAGAAGCAATATCAATCAGACCTTCGAATTCTGAAATGGTTGTATTGTAATGGACTGCGCTCGTCTCTCATAATGCTATGTGCTTCAAACCTGAACACAGCATTACTTACACACTGCTGCTTAGCGGCAGAAATAGGCAGAGCAGTCGTATCTACCCAGACGATATATACCTAGTAATACTTATATAATTTCTAATAATATTTATGTAGGACGCCTTTCCGTAAGCATCAGCCTGAAGAAGATCACCAAATCAATGGTAAACAAATTGGCAAATAATACTAAACAAATCAGCCCACTACTTTCAAAGTACATTACCTCTTACACAAACTAGCTCTACTACTCACTGTCTACCTCTAATAACAACGTTGTTACAACCAATCATATATAAAACATTATGGCAAAAACGTGTACAAAAACTAAAAGCTATCAATTTGCATATACAAATCGAATATAATGAATGTATTAATGGTGTCTAGTATTTAGATAATAAAAAATGGACGCTGTGAATTAGCTTCCAAAAAGTTGTTTTTTAGTGTCTCGACAGACATGAGTATCAGCTTCTACGATAATACGATTAGGCGTCCGCAAGATTGTCTTCTACAAGTAATTACGATCGATTAAGTAGCAGGAAAACGACACGTTGGTAGAAAGACGAAGTCGTGGCGCATAAAGGAATGAACAGGAATCTCCAGGATAAAAGAACTGTTTGGCCTGGCAAGAAACAGGGAATATGCGGAGCCGGCAGTCTTCAATAGTGAAGAGGTACGGCAAGAAGAAGATGAAAAATGGTTATGGTCTATGCTATCCATCAAAATAAGATTACTAGAAACGTAACTCAAGCAAAAAATTACCCCACCAAAACTCTGTGCAAGGGGGCGGGGCTATAAAAGTCTGTGCAGCTCGTTCATTCATCAACTCATAAAAGATTCATGATCTCTAGTCGACACTTAATAAGTCTAATTTTTTGCGCGGTGCAGAGCGTCCCGTCGTATCTCGATCAAGAAATGTAATATTTAGACATAAACTTTTGTGAAATAAAGTTAATTTTGAACGTTCATTAATTTTTGTTGTGTGTATGAGTGTTACGTGTGATTGATTACCTTTGCATGTGTAAGTAAGTGGAGCCGTATTTTTGGCAGATTCATATGAGAGTTATCGTTCTAGTCATCTTATTTCGATGCTGCTATCTTATAAGAGACTCCAGCTGGGTGGTGTACTAACTTTATTATTGTCACCAAGCACCAGCCTGTTACCACGGCTACGTGTGTTCCAGTTTGAAGTAGGTACATTGAAGCCAGTGAAATTACTGGGCATTGTAAGACTTATGTCTCGGTGACGAGCGCAGTCTAGTATCATGGTATGCTTTGTAATTCAAAGTTCTGCGCGTCTGCTGCTTGTATTTTATTAGGCGAACGACTTGTTCGTATAGTCATAGAGGCTGTCTTTGAACAAAGTCTGTTCAGCTACTTAAGAGCTTTATAATTCATGTCTCAAGAATTAATTAATAAGCATCTAGATTATTCTAGATAAAGTTAGACTCGTGTATATACTTGTAAATAGATTTAGTCGTGACCCGTAAATACTGTAGCGGCATTCTTGAGTTTTGTATCGAATAATAGAACCGATATCGTAGACTTTTTTAATTCTGTCTGGAACATGAGCAGTTTTATTTGCATTCATCATTCTCGAATTTAAAAAAGACTTCAAAGCCGGTTACATCACGGAACGAAAATTATGATTTTGGTAGAGACAGACCGGTTATTTTTTACAAGTTTGTGTGTGTAAGCTTGCACATACGTAGTTTTGAATTGTAAGTGACGCATCATCCTTCATCTTTATTGGAGTGGTAGAGCCACACTATGGACAGTTTTGTCTACAACATGAATCGGCCGGCTCGACCGGATCATTACCACTGCCTGACAGAAAACCGACAAAGTAGCGGCTTGCTGCTGCGTTTCACACGGCGAGTGAGCTACCCTGAGGCCCAAATCCCCCTTCCCAATCCCTTAATTATCCTTTTCCTTTGGTGGGCAACGCGCCCATGATTCTTCTGGTATTGTAGGCGTACATGGGGCGGTGTAAATCACTTACCATCATCAGGTGACCCACTTGCTCATTTGCCGACTTATGGTATATAAAAAAAAACCTATGCTTTTAAAGTAATAGTGTATTGTTTCTATACAAACTCAAATGCACATATTTCAGGCCGTGACATACGCACTTACGCCTTTGATCCCCGAAGGGGTAGGCACAGCTGTAACCAGTACATCCACATTTCAGCGAGCTTATTTCCGTCCGATGATGTGTATCACTTTTACCCGATCCGGGGATCGAACCCGAGACCTCAGCACAGAAAAATCAAGTCAACTAGTCTATTTTCGATATCAAAGGTTAATGTAACTGCCAAGTACCTATTTAGTTAACTGGTCCAACATCAATTCCTGAGATCAAGTGAAAGTGGTTGCTTGTCATTGTCGTAAGGCATTACTAATCCGGATATACATAAATAAACATTGAACAGGTATTACGTGTAGGGCGTGAAAAAATTATAATCATTTACGTAATGTTTTTAATACATTCCACCTGCCCTTAGCCTTACCTCGCAGCGGAGTGGGCGCAACATGTTTTAACACATGTTGTTTTACAAGGGGTAGGTCCCTCGAATGCGAGAGGCCGGCTGGGTTGGTACCATGGCTTTGTCTATTTCTGCCGCCAAGCAACAGTGTGAAAGCACTGTTGTGCACCGGTTTGAAAGACATTGAAGCCAGTGAAATTACTGGGCATTATGAGACTTAGCACCTTATGTCTAGGGGTGACAAGCGCAGTCCAGTGTCATGCAGTGCTTTGTTATTTAAAGATCTGTGTGGCGTTGCTTCTTTTTATGAGTAGGCGTGGCGCTTATCAGGCGAGCTTCCTGGTCGTCTTGTCATTCAAGCTAATAAAAAAAACATGTTACAGAAAGATTGGCTTGTAGTTTTTACGACCGGCCGCCTGCCTGACGTCAACCCCTCCGGGGAGAAAATGTTTAATACGTAATACTTTAATTACGGTTTTGTATTAAAATAATAGCTATAATAATTGTAAAACTAAATCGCGTTAAGGCGGGAATTCTGATCTCTTAATTATTTCCCAAACTAGTTTAAAGCTGAGTTTGTTGTGCATATAAACGTGGTGTGAATTTGTGCAATAAATATTGACGGTGATGGACAGTGAAACATTGAAATTAGTGAATTTAGGTGATTTTTGACAAAGTGTATTGATCGACCTTGGCCGTTCGATACGCTTGTAGAAAATCGTCTATGGAAGCGTCGTAGTGGAAGGAAGGAAAGAAAGAAGCAGCTTGCTGCTACGTTTCGTACGGTGAGTGATTTCCGGAGGTCCAAACCCCCAAATTCCAATCTCTTAATTAACCCTTTCCTTTAAAGTCGGCAACGCACCCATAATTCGTTGGTTATTGTCGGCGTACATGGGCGGTGGAGATCACTTACCATCAGGTGACCCACTTGCTCGTTTGCCGGCCTATGCTATAAAAAAGCTTTGATAAACATATAGAGATAACCAGATAAAACTGGTTTTTCATGACAAAAAGAGTCGACAAAATTATCTCGTGTTGCATATTACTATGCTAAAGTATGCTAAGCACTCAGGTGAATGTTTACTATTAATAATAATCCGTTGCTTAGCAACTGTTGACAGCTAGACAGGTGCCATAAACATTTTCCAATGTAGGTACAGGGCGGCAACTGTAAGTTGGCGAGATAGTGGCGCTATTGTTAAAGAGCTCACTGATTGATATTCAGTGTGACAAATTATTCTATACATTTTGAATTAGTTCCATAAATTACCACCGCCGATGGTCGCGCTGTATAATAAATCCTAATGCTTTTATATATTATATTATATCTATTCTAAATTATTGCTTAGTACAACAGGTTTCATATATAAATACCCGTTTTCTAATAACATAAAACTAGATAGGTAATTAAGGTCGCCAACTATTAAATGACAAATGAAGATGAAACTACTTTTTAAATATTTTTTTGTTACATCTACACGTATTAATTGGAGTGCAAGTGGTCCACCAACGTATTAGGCCAAAAGCCAACCTCAACTGCACGTGGCACACTCTGCTGATTAACGGACGAGGCAATGGCGAAACTTGGTACCCGTTGCGGATTGTGGAGGGTCAGATAGCGGGTCCCCACACAATAACAAAACCCCCGTTAAATCATGATGTAAATGCGAATGTGAATTAAGCTGGTATTACGCCAAGCATAAAGCAAAGAAAATGTTGATTTCTATTTTATTTGAACAGTATCCTATTCACGGAGATTCCGTTCATAGCATAGTCCAGCATACCAGTAAGTGGTTCATCTGATGGTAAGTGATCTCCACCGCGCATGTACTACCATAATACCAATGGTAGCGTCGCCGACCTTGAAGAAAAAGGATAAATAAGGGTATGAGAAGGGAAGTGGGATTTGGGCCTACAGATATCTCTTACCGTACGAAACGCAGCAGCAAGCGCTGATTTCCGTCAATTATTTGTGAGACAGGGGTCGACCCGTCTTAAAAATAATTATGAAAGAGGGACTTAATATTTGCTTAAAAAACTACTAAGCATAAATACTGTATGCAAAGAAATATCACAATATATTACAACAATACTTTGGACAAATTTACCCCAGCACCTTTTCAGAACATTTGATTCGTTACAGTTATATTGAAGTGAATAAAGTGGGTCATTCACCACCCGGGATTCAAATTTCATTATAACGGCTAGGCGAAGGCGGATACTATTTCAATTCAATAACACATAAATGTCACGTTTTGCTTACATTAAATAAGGGACATAAATCACTAGGAGCGTTCGGACTTACGGTTCAGACTCAAGTTTTGCTTGAACACTAACAATTCATACTTCTTGGAAATTTATGCGGAAAATTGTCGGATTAAATTAACAAAACACAAAGCCTGTAAACCATGTAGCTTAGCATATGCAACAGTAGGATATACATTGAAAATGAAACTATAACTATAACTTTTTTGAGTGGTAGAGCCACGCTGTAGACACTTGTCTACAGCATGTATGGGCCGGCTCGTCCGGGTCATTACCACTGTCTCACAGAAAACTGGCGTAAAGTAGCAGCTTGCTGCTGCATTTCGTACGGTGAGAGATATCCAGAGGCCCAAACCCCCCTCCCCTTCCCAATCCCTTAATTATCCCTTTCCTTTAAGGTTGGCAACGCACCCATGATTCTTTTGGTATTGTGGGCGTACATGGGCGGTGGAGATCACATACCATCAGGTGACCCACATGCTCGTTTGCTGGCCTATACCATAAAAAAAAAACTAGCACCGTCAATGTATCTTCGAATGTTTGATGACAATTTCACTATTTGACGTACCATTAATCTAGGGAACATTTTACCTCCTGTTTTCTCCAATTGACTCCGTTAAGCGGATAGTGAAGAAGTATTCAGGCAGGCCGGCATAATTCTGTCGACCGACCTGTCATCATTATTCTTCAATTGCACTGCACTTACCATCAGTAGTAATTTGTCATGCGCGTATAAAAAATCCTATCCTGTGGTCTTATCGGTTTCCTAATATTACACCCAATTACACAACAATACTAGATATTTCTCTGCAATTATAACAATTGCGAAGAATTTCGAAGGTATGTGAAGTTTGCCTGTATAGGCGAAGAGGTAGGCAGTGATGCAACTGGTGCATCCTCTGTCCACCCCATTGTTTGATAGACGGCGAGCCCATCGCCATGGGAAGAAAAAGTCATTTGAATCCCATTCGTAATGAATTAAACATCAAGGATAAATATAATATTCCAATTTACTATGAATTTGCGCGTTATTCACATGGATGCTGAACATAAACACAATGCATCAAATTGTATAAAATTGGTCACACGTTTTAAAAACACATTGTCGAGAATTAAGATTATTATGTAACTAGTGCGATTATGAAACGCAAAAATATTCCTCCATCTACTAGGATCTCCTGATTTAATCTAGTTGGGGATTCATATATTTTCGTCCACACCAATCACCGAGGTTTTTTTAGGTTTTTGATTCCAAACATATGCTCTTTTCGTGTGTACGTACACGGGTAAACTCGTAGAATAAAATCAAAATAAATACATCTTATATTATGCAAAAATAAATCTTTGACATCCGAAAATAATAAGCAAACACATAATAATTTACGAGGATGCCTTGAGCGAGAAATTACAAGAATCCTAGGTCCCACAACACCCGGCCCCGAAAGCCGAAACTAATATTTGCGAATAACCCAATTTGTTGTGTTACTAGAACATGTTACCTAACGATTCTTATCAAGTTACTTGTCCTGCGGAAGTCGTAAAAATTATTACCCTAAACCGGTGCAAAATGATGATAGTTATTTTTGTTCGGTCTATAGAAAACTTACTGTTTTATGTTATTCGTCAACACAATACTTCATTGTTGGCAAACGTCAGAAATATAAAAAATCTCACTCACCTTTGTTGTCCCCGTGCAATGTTTTCACGGAGGGTGCCTGTCCGAAGGGCGCCTTCGGCACTATAGCTGCACCTTTATTTTTCTCAAACAACGCTTTACGCTCGCGTAATGACATCTCAGCAGGGTCCTTCTCCTTTGTTTTAGGGCTGCCCGCTTCGAACATAGCGGCTTTAGACAACACAGAACTTCGATCCACATTACCGTTCAACTTGGGCGCGAACTTTTTCACAACCGGCGATCCCTTGTCCTGCACCGTCATGTCATCGGCCGGTTTTGGCTTTGTTTGTACACAATCGTTGTCATTATCCTCCTTTTGAACGTCATTGTTCTCTTTGTCCTTTTCACTTTCACACTCGTCGTCCGTGTAAACTTTGCTAGGCGGTGTCGGCGCCCGGTACTTTTTTATAGATGGTTTTTTAGCAACCGGCGGATGAGCCGGCGTCGCCACCATAGCAGCCATCTTGGGGGCTGAATCGTCACTGGGGGTAGTCGATGCGCGCTTCGGCTCCTGTCGGACGGGATCGGTCTTTGCCGTCGATGCGAAGTCGTACACGAGCCGCGATTGGCTCGCGGAGACGCGCCGGAAACCCTCGCCCTCCTACGATTGGGCGACGACGCCGAAATGTGCGGGGTGAACACGTGCGTTCATTTTGAGTGCCGTTGCACTTTTACACGGTGCGGTGGTACCGAACACCGAGGTAAGATACAGGGGTTAAACGACTGGTCAGAGGTTTAGCGATATTGCATCATAACGGTTACGCAGTGGGTAATGAGAACGTATAATTAGCGGTTTGAGTTGAATGAACGAGTGACGTTCCGATATGCGTGTGGTGCGCACGTGAGCCGCGGGTGGCGTCTTGTGTGCAACTGGCTGGCTGGCTGGCGGCTGGAGCATGGAGCAGGGCCGGCCCACACATGCCGTAGACACAGCTGATAATTATATTTTGACGCGTAAAGTGTGCGGCGCCGTGTATGTTACGTATGTTTGCGTCATTGTTCCGTTCATAATTGAGGAAACCATGTATTACAATACCATTTGACACATCTGCCGTGCTGATAATAATTACGGCCAATTTGCTTATAGATTACATACTAATAAATAAAGACATTTGACAAACAAAACACTATTACATACATACGCACTCACGCCTGTAATCCCCGAAGGAGTAGGCAGAGGTGTAACCAGTACACCCACATTTCACCAAGCGTATCTCCGTCCCATGATGTGATAGGGGGTGAACCTATCGCCATACCGGGCGCAAATTCCAGACTCCGAGTTGATACTGAGCTTTTTCGTAATAGAAAAACCCAATATCACTTTTACCCGACCCGGGGAGTCGTAACGCATACGCATTACAACTGCGCCACCGAGGCAAACAAAACACTATTACAGTTTAATGAAAAGACTTTTACTCCAATTTACCCATTTGCCCCACACTAATTCTATTACCAAATTCGATACTGTTTGGTTAACAAAAAATATACTTAGACGTAGTAGACGATAAATCTGAAGCCAATTAATTACACAAGACCCAGTGACCCGGATGCCCTTTATTTTGACTCGTGTACGTCGCTGGACGAGATTTATAACTGCTTCAACCACATATAGGACTTTCGCTATCATTTCGGCTATAAATTATAATATTCATGATTACTTCGATTAGTCTTATACAAAATAAGTTGGTATACTATTCATTTATATATTTTTATTATTCTTTGTTCTATCATTGATCTTTATTCGACAGTTATTTAGGCCGACTTGCACGACAATACTAAATAAACAATTACCACTAAACTTTTTTACTTTGTAGAATTTTCAAACGATTTGACGTTTCTTAAAAAGTAGTTTTAGTTTAGTTTAGTAGTCTTAGTTTCTTAAAGCAGCTTAGTGTGGATTGCACTAACCGTCGGTAAAGTTAAAGTTATTTTAACAACCAATGGTTGACGACATCTACAAATTTTGTCATTCTGATAGTACTAATAATACACCCAACAGTCACACACATAGTCCTGACCCCACACTAGGTAAACCTGTATCGTGGGTATCAGGAACTACGAGGGACTTGCGGTCCCACAACACCCAGACCCGAAACAAATTTTTGTGGATCACACAAACATTTGTCTCAGTGCGGGAATCGAACCCACGGCCTCCCGCTTCGCAGCCGGCTACTCGCCCGCTGCGCCACGGAGGCTGTCATGAAATTAAATATGCTACTAATTGTAAATTATAACTTGAACCATTGCTTGTTACAACAACTTTAACCGATGATGACGTGATGAAATACACTGAATGCCTGATTCACTACCGCTGAGTAATGCTATTTACCAAATAAAATAAAACACGTTCAAATACAAAAGTCATAATTTGACATATTAATACCTGAAGAAGATAGTTTTCTAGGTATTTTCGAAAATATCAATCTTAAATGTTGGTTGGTGGTAAAATTTTACTCGAATATTGTGAAATAGGTACTTAGAATTTTTGATCTAAAAAAACTTTAATTGAGGGCGTATTTCAAAACGAACGTAAGTTAGAAGATAGAATAAAAGACTGCAGAATCCAAAAATATCATGCTGTCAATATACACGCGGTACTAGATGGTAGACCCCTAGTATACGAGATGCTATCTGCTTTGATTTGTTTTTGCAAACAGTGGATTAGAAAACCATCTAAGATAGTCTGATTTAGGAATATATATATTACTAGCTTTTGTACGCGGCTCCGCCTGCGTGAATAGACTTTTCCGAAATAAAACGTAGCCTATAACCGTCTCCAGGGTCCCATCTATCTCTACATCAAAATTCATCAATATCGGTTCAGTGATTTAGGCGTGAAAGCGTAACAAACAAATAGTTTTTTTTTTTTCATAAAAAGTATTCTATGTTACTTCTTATACCTCCAAGAATATGTGTACAAAGTTTCATGATGATCGGTTAAGTAGTTTTCGCGTGAAAGCGTAACGCGTAACAAGCAAACTTACATTCACATTTATAATATTAGTATGATGACAAAGAAATACCACCACGAACAATAAGTTTAGCGGTGAAGGAATGCTTATTAATGTGTTGAGTGACAACGACACTTAATCACACAGGTCATTTGCAAGTTACAGAAAGTGCACTAGTTGACCGACTTACATCTTATTAAACCTTAAGTTCATGGTTCGATTGTTAGATCGCGCGATCGGTCAGTTGATAACGTCAGATAGATCGACTTTGGTCACTTGAGGTGATGTCAGGACTACGACTGGACTTTGAAAATAACAGCATTTTTTTAAATAATGAACAGTTGTAATAAAAATATATACATAGGCTGTCAAAGCCTCCGTGGCGCAGTGGGCGAGTAGCCGGTTGCGAAGTGAGAGGCCGTGGGTTCGATTTCCACACAGAGAGAAATGTTTGTCCAATCCACGAATGAACATAATGAACTAAAATGTTTCAAGCAATAGAAGACATTGATAACAGCTATCATATTATTTAGGTTAGGATTTTTAAATTGCCTCTTTAGCTTAGGGGCAGCGTAGTTAGGCTGTGAAACTGTCGAGGTCCTAGACTCAAATCCCAGGTCAGACAATCATAATTTGTGTTTGATTTTTCGATACCAAAAATCACACACGTGTTTTGCACGTGATTAGAATTTATGTTGAACAAGACAATAGCTACGTATCACATCAAGGGACATTAATAAGCTCGGGAAAGCCTACCGCTCGGGGATACAGGCGTGAGCTTGTTATGTTATGAATTTGTAAACAAAAAGGTCATGCAACGAAATGCCCTCCTAAATTGAGTGATGTCTATTAACCAATTCTCTCTACTTAAGTTTGGAGCCCTGTCGAAATTATGATAGACATACCCCATGCCTTAGATGCCAATGACTCCTTAAAACACCGAAACACTTAAGTCACTTCCATCTTCTCATTTTTATCCTACAACGATGTCCTACTAATGTTGATGAAAAGTTATGGCTTTGCACGCTACCAGTCTGTTGTAACAAAAAAACAAAGCTAGACTTTTTTATTTGGCAGCATGACGAGGCGAGAAGGTCGATGGTAGTTGTATGGTTGTAGTAGTAGTATGGTTGATGGTAGTTCTGATTAGTGTTGCTTCTGTTTATGGGCAGGCGTGACGCTTACCATCAGGCAAACGACGTGCACGTCACGTCATCTAAAACTAATTAAAAAAAATACATTGAATGTCTTTAATTCATTCTCATATCTGGCTGAAATTAAGAGAAAATATGTGAACTATGAATTCGAAATTTACAGCAATACGTCATTCTCACCTACAAATACTATTTAACTAAAAATCCAGACAAGTTCGACGTACCAACACAAAGAAATACCGGAGAAAAAGACCCCCCAAGTTCCTCGGCCCACCGGTAAACGATGCGCAAAAACACGAGGTTCAACAAACTATTACACGACCAGAATGAAGGGCGCATTCGGTTTAATGTCGCTGAAGGTTGCTATTGATTTTTATATTGACAGAATTATAGCTAGGTAATGTGGATTACAGTGATATAATATCTACGAGTATCACCAGTGTTTGACTAAAACTTGTAAGAAATGGAAACATTGACTTTGTTGGTATGTAACATGCTGGGCAATGCGCAAAACCCCTGAGGATAGCTATTACATTTGGAGGCTTTATCTAACCACTAGCCTTTGCTCGCGGCTCCGCCCGCGTGAGCGGCCTTTTCCGGGATAAAAAGTAGCCTATGTTACTCAGTGATAATGTAGCTTTCTAACGGCAAAAGAATTTTTGAAATAGGTCCAGTAGTTTTTAAGTTTATTCGTTACATACAAAAATAAAAATCTTTCATCATTCTAATATTAGTGTAAATAATATTATACCTAGTTATTGTAAATTAAGATACATTCAATACCAAACATTTAAAACATTGTTGGTCAATATCGTGTTACATTTTATTACAATTACATTAATGTGATCATAAACGGACCTTTTCCGATTCGATACAAATGTAACTTGATACTAAATAATACATCAGTCGTTTTATGCAATCATTGGTATCACTATTGACTTTAGAATAAATTGTAAAATAAAACCGATAAAACAACAACAAAACTAAAAACTAAACAATTTTGAGTCGGTGATACTGTAGTTTAGAAGTCAATGATTGATACCTTAAAATTATTTGGTTTCATTTATGTACAGCTTATTAGTTTTTATGTTTTATTTTAGTAAAAAAAAAACTATTTATGCTTAAAAAATTATCAAAATCAAGGTGCATAAAGGTGTTTCACTCTTTCATCCCTGATTTATCCCCATTAGGGGTGGAAAAAATTCTTTACATTTAAATGAAACCACTAAATCCTAAAGAATATTAAAAAAAAATATCCAAATCGGTCCACATTTGGCGGAGTTATGCGTGAACATGCATAAAAAATATACACAGACTAATTGAGAACCTTTGTTATTTTTTGAGGCGGTTAAAAATACATTGCGGCTTAATATCTCAAAGTTCGCATATCGTGGGGCCAATATATTCATTTAAATAAATTTAAGCCGTTCAATTGGAACCAAAAAAACAAACAAAAAATTGCACTAAACTATGACCACCTTTCTAATAACTACTCAGATTATTATGTTTATGATCCTCACTTATAAATCAATGTATTAAACATATTTTGCCCATTTACAAATTAGCAAATTTTTAGGATCAATTTTGCTGACATTTATTTTTCAAGTAAACACATCACACTTAGCGAATTTTCAGCTTATGATTATGTGTATGCATTGTTTGGACATCTACCTTCTGTAAGCAGTTATTATAAGCGCCAGAGATACCTAGGTCATTTCAGTGGAGTTGGAAAAACCATAGTCAACGATACATTATAATTGGTCTTATTATTATGCCAGCTATACAGTTTAGACGCATTAAATACCGATTAATCGCCTCTTTGGTCTAGTGGCAGTGGTACCTCTAGGTACTTAGGCTATGAAACCCGTTTGGTGCCGAGTTCAAATCCCAGGTCCGACATTCATAATAAGTTTATATTTTTCGATTCAATAGTCAGATAAGAGATAACAGGGACTGTGCAAGATATGACGATAGGCTCGCCATACATCACGCCATGAGACGGCAATAAGCTCAGCTATCTGTGGACACCATTTGCGCCGCTGCCTACCCTTTGGGGATAAAGGCATTAGCATATGTATGTAATGTATTCACTAAACGGAGTTCGTCGATGCCTACAAATAATCAGACGATTTTTACTTGTTTATTATGGGTCTAATATTAAATCCAGGAAAAAAATAACGTCATAGAAAAGAATGTTGTTACTTGTTAATGCTAATAATTAATCACAAACTTATTATATCCATGGTAGTAAATATTAATTTGCATGGTTTTAGTGTTTTATGGACTACAGTTAAAAAACCGGAAGTTATTATCTGTAAGTTATATTGTTCAAATTCATAAACAATAAAGTAGAAACTCTTTGTTATAATTTAATTTTCATAATATTATTGTTTCGCTGGTTGATTATTCAAAATAGGATTTATAGTCCATGGCAATTGTGTTTAAAAGTTTATTTTCCTTTGGTAGTTCTACGTATGCGAGAGGCCGTCTGGATTTGCCGCTTTGTCCATTTCTGCTGCCATACAGTATTGTGTAAACACTGTAGTGTTTGGTTTGAAGGAAATCGAGGTCAGTGAAATTACTGGGCCTTATAAGACTTAACACCTTATGTCTCCGGGTGACGAGCGCAGTCCAATGTCATGCAGTGCTTTGTAATTCAAAGTATCGTGTGCTGTTGCTTCTGGACATGGAAAGACGTGGCGCTTATCATCAGGCGAGCGGACCTGTTCGTTTCGCCATTCTGGCAAAAAAAAGTAGACGGAGCATACAAGTTTTTGGTGGGGAAAATATCAAAACCCGAGAGCCAGTACAAAATGCCTTTGAAGAGTTTGTTGACTCCCATCCAACCGATTTCTTCAGAAGGGTATCTATACATTGCCACTACGCTGGCAAATATGCATCGATAGTATGCGTGGTTACTTTGATTAATAATATAGAAAAAATACAGTTTTTTCGTACAGAACGGTAATTTCATAAGTAAAGACCTATTATAAATAGAATTCTGCACTCCTCCTCCATATTAACTTTAACTATGCTCTCACAGTCCTCCGCGCGTGCAATATGATTAAAAAGGGGTCTGAAGTTTTCTCTTAACGTATTAATTTAAAGATTAAGTGACTGGCCTCGGTGGCTCAGTTGTATTGCGTACGCGTTACAACTGAGGCTGACGCTGAGATCTCGAGTTCGATCCCCGGGTCAGGCAAAAGTGATATTGGGTTTTTATATTACGTAATGCTCAGTATCATCCCGGAGTCTGGAATTGTCCCGGTATGGCGATAGGCTCGCCCCCATCACATTTTGAACGGAAATAAGCTCTGCGAAATGTGGGTGTACTGGTTACCACCTCCACCTACCTCTTTGGGGATTACAAGCGTGAGTGCGTATGTATGTATATGATTAAGTTTTATTTAACAGTCCTCTGGCAATGTAACACAGTGTATTAAGTAAACATAATTAAGATGAAGCCAGTTGAACCGGTCTACTTGAATCGGAAGTCCAGTATCATTAACAAGTTACGTTACCGGGAATCTATGACGTCTTGTTATTTATGTGATGTCATTATTTAATCTCCTCAAGTTAATTTATTAAATGGCGATATGAAGATATCGCATTGGAATATCGTACAAAAAAACGCTAAAGTTAAATTATATGGAAACATATTACAAGTATGGAAATATCTTAACTGATTACTTACTCAATTTCACAATCGTATTTCGTTCCATAAAGTTTCATACATAGTTCAACCCCCCAAATTTTAATAAATTAAAATAAATGTATACATGATAAGTTCAATCCCACTCCCCCTTTTGCAAATGGAGTCTTCCAAAAATGTCATTATACGTATTTCATTATTATTAATAAGCAATATTAATCTTCAATTTCACAGTCCTATTCCGTTCCACAAAAAAGTTTCATACAAATTTCAACACCCCTTTTACCCCATTAAAATGAAATTTCCAAAAGTCCCTTAAAATGGATGCTTACAACATAAAAAGCATCAACTGACAACATTTCAAGTTTGTAGCCCCAGCGGTTTAGGCTCTGCGTTGATGAATCAGTCAGTCAGTCAGTGAGTCAGGACAAGTACACATGTATCGATAAAAAAATAGGAAAAATATAAAGAAGAAATTAAGCACAATGATGAAACCATACTTTACAGTACACATTGACGTAATCATGACTACCAGGACTACATAACACCACGGAAAAAAGCCTTCAGAAGCTACGTAAACAAATGTACGAGGAAACAGTCATTCGAACAATGATTAATGACATTCAAGTGTTGCCGATTGGCTACGGTTTACATCAGGTCCGCGGACACGGACCCGTCCAGACACGGGTGGTGATTTAGGTCGAGATGGTTTTAGCTATGGTTGCAGCAAATCTGTCTAGCAATTTAGAATAAAAAAAATACGCCATGATACCCCAAAGGCCTATCTGAGCCGCAGCCGAAATCTCAACAGTGGAGACTGTCATAGGGATGCAGGGAAATCGAGCCGATCCGAAGCTAAAGTGGGAGTACCACCCAAACTGGGATTATGGGTGAAATTGTTCCACTAAAGTAAGGTGATCACCCGTCTGTGCATCTCGCAGACGTCCCCTTCATAAATACAATAATAAGTCGAGATGGTTTTTCGCCATGTTTGCAGCAAAACTTCTATAGGGGCATATATTTAGAAAGTCTATCTAGAACATTAAATTATAATATTACTTGTAACCGATTGTATTGTGCTATGCCTTAATTTGCTAATAAAAAAAACTGTACAGCAATTTAGAATAAAAAAATACAGATCTTATTAATGTAGAAGATTTTAAATTCATCTTGAGATGATCTTACGGGAGCGCACGTCTCTTACGAAACCAGTGGTTTTGATTCGATCCTGGGGTTGGGTGACCCGAATTTTCATTTTCATTAGTTGGATTTGTAATTGACAATATGGCAATAGGGCCTATTGAATAGACTCTCCCGCTGTCCGCTATCACATTGTCGCTGATTGCTAAATGTACTAGTTGCGCCTCCGCCTGCCCCTCTTGGAGATACAAGTGTGATGTTAAACCCATCGAACCAAGTCATACGTACACCACACGTCACGCAAAGCACGTAATTTTAGCCGCCCTTGACCGTCACACCACACTGCTTAGAAAGTGAATCTCAATGCATTACTGACGCATCGTCATCGCATCGCATTTTAGGCCCGTATTCACAAACAACACTTAAGCAAGTTCTTTGCCAAGTGTCCAATTCTGTGTACATGATTGGTCTGTTTTGATTTAGCGCCAAAAAGTAACTAATGACGTTTAAAGAAATCGTCACTATGCGTTCGCGCTCACTATGAGGTCTCATAGTAACGTTTATGAATACGGGGGTTAGCCTATAAGCGATAAATAAGGCAATGTCTCTTTATTTTTATTAACATACATATACGCACTCACGCCTGTAATCCCCGAAGGGGTAGGCAGAGGTGTGACAAGTACACCCACATTTCGCCGAGCGTATCTCCGTCCCACAATGTGATAGGGGGCGAGCCTATCGCCATAACGGACACAAATTCCAGACTCCGGGGTGATACTGAGCATTTCGTAATAGAAAAACCATTACCACTTTACCCGACCCGGGGATCGAATCCGAGACCTCGGCGTTAGCCTCAATCGTAACGCGTACGTATTATAATTGCACCACCGAGGCAGTCGGCAGTATTTTTATTAACATGAACACCAATCATCGTCACTGCGAGTAACACCATCAGCTATGTTACTGCGGTATTACGTATGGCTCGTACAATTCTATCACCGGCTTAAATCATTCCATTAAATCTCTATTCTTCACCCAAAGGAATGTATCAAAACTATCTACAAACAGGGATCTATTTGTAATGGCCCATTCAATTTCTAACAGGAGCTTGAAGCCCTTCGGTAAATTTTATTGTATATTATAGACATTTCACATTTGCCCCAGAGGGGTTGACGTTACACAGAAGCCCAATCTTTCTGTAAAATGTGTTAAAATAAAAAGCATGTTACGCCGACCCCACTGCGTGTGGGATAAGAAAGGTTGAAGCTTCTGTTTATGAGCAGGCGTGGCGGTTACCATCAGGCGAGCGACCGGCTCGTCTCGTCATTCAAGCTAATAAAAAAAAGGTGGGACAAGGTTAGACATATTGAGATAGGGATATAATATAGAAGACATGTAAGAATGTGTGCGAAAGTTGTGGAGTGGGCAAAAAATCCTCTTAGTCTATCCCCCAGAAGGAGTTGACGTTACACAGGTAGGTAGTCGAAAAAGTAAACCAAATACTTTTTGGAGTACCATTTAAATAAACCTTTTTACCAAAAATTTAAACAGACTCAAGAAAGGTTAAAATAGAACCTTGCGCCGAAGGAGCCCATCGCGGGGTTTTTAGTTGGTACACCAACGTAGGAAAATTGTTTAGGACTCCGGTGTAGCTCTCATTTGGATCTTAACTAGGTGAATTCGGCATAACCATCCCTCCACCCTTGGCTTAGGAAGGTATCCGAAACATGGTAGTATAGCACTATAGTCAGGTACAAATATAAAGTAGCCCTTGAGGCTCACAACCACATCTTCAGTAAAAAAAAATTAAGGATATGTGGTATTCTTTTTACTGAGAAATTTCAATTCCAATATCTTATTTTGGCTCTGTGGCAACGACAAGGATTAAAAAAAAAAGCTTTTATAACTCTCAACAGTTTGTCATTTCTATCGTTTTGGACCGCACAGACCATACTTTATATAACATAACCTCACGCATTAATCCCCGAAGCGATAGACAGAGGTGCAACTAGTACACCCACATTTCGCCGAGCGTATCTCCGTCCCACGATGTGATAGGGGGCGAGCCTATAGCTATACCGGGCACAAATTCCAGACTACGGGATGATACTGAGCATTTCGTAATAGAAAACTCAATACCACTTTACCCGACCCGGGGATCGACCCCGAGACCTCAGCGTTAGCTTAATCGTAACGCGTACGCATTACAACTGCGCCACCGAGGCAGTCTACATATAGTATTAATAAAAATACTTATTCGACGTAAGCCTCCCTAAGTGAGCACCAACCATCGCAGTCTTGAGCAGCCCGCATCCACCCGCTATTCGATCGAGTCATGGCGGACCCTCACAGAAAACCGACGTAACGTAGCTTCTTGCTGCTGCGTTTCGTACGGTGAGTGAGGTGTCCGGACGCCCAAAACCCCCACACCTTCGCAATCCATTAGTTATTCCTTTCCTTTAGGGTCGGCAACGCGCCCAAAATTATTTTGTTATTGTGAGCGTACATTATTATTATTATTACATTGTTTAGGACCGTCAAGGGTGGCGCCAACTTGGAAAGGCCTATGTCCAGCAGTGGACGAATTCAGGCTGATGATGATGATGATGATGATGATGAGCGTACATGGGCGGTGGTGATCACTTACCATCAGGTGACCCACTTGCTCGTTTGCAGGCCTATGTTATAAAAAAGTCCCCTAGTATTAAGCCGGTATAACGCAAAGTAGAAAAAAAGAATAACTTATTTGAAATATAAAAATATCGTCCATCCCATAAAATTGTACCACACACGCAAACCAACAAACAACAGCATGTTGTTACTAACATAAAAAACACCGAATCGCCTACATACGCTCATTTTATTACCCCTTTCGAAATGCTCTGGGCGAGACTGAATGGCACTCCAGAAAAAAAGCAATACAAAAAATACACTGCATGGCCAAACCACAATTCCACCCTTTATTAAAAAAATATATAAAAAAATATGTTACGGTGGGACAAAAGTCAAAACAAAGGAAACGCTCTCGCGCATACAATAACGTCATTACTGAGTGAAATGGCCAGGAGATTGTCGGTACGTGTGGTTTTAAGATGTGTTCACATTGGTAGATTTGCATTTTGGATTTGGTAACTGGATTTTTCTGGTGAAGTGTAGATAATGTACTATAGTATGTAATTCGTTTTTTAATAGAATTTAATAGAATATTGGTGTGCGATTTCATGAATTACGTTAATGTTATGTTTTAAAAATAAAATAGCAGTTCATGACACAAGATTTAAACCATTGCTGAAGATGTATGAAAGCTCAAAGTAAAATATCGTGTATATTTTAATTGGTGTGGTAAGTAACAAAGATTTTGTTATCTCTGTTTTGCCAGCCGGTCCGGACAATTCTTTTTATTCGACTAATACAAAAAAACAGCATAAAACCAATATTTCTTCCTTTCTTTCATACAACTGACTTTAATTTCTCAAACTTTCCACTAGTCGATATATTGACAGAAAACGGAATCGAACGGAATTATATCTTTTACAAGGGACCTACCGTAGTCTGCAATTCGGAATATATCCCGATTTCAATGGAGATCTTTTCTAAAATGCTCACATGAGCTAGGTAATTATATCACAGCTATAAAAGGACAACTACACAACTCTGCATCAATAAGATATACGTAAAATACTGACATCCATTTTATCTCCTTTATCTCCATTTCCGATCGACTGTCCCAAACTTATGCGTATCCCCTTACATTTTGACCTTGGTACGTGAAATTCGGGCCGTATGCCGATTTCTCGCGGCCACCCGCGGGCAGACAGACTTTAAATATAGTCGTAAAAGTTGGGAAAAGTCGTAAACACACGGCGCGGCGCGGCGGAGTAACCGACGCGTTTATGATTACGCGCGACTTCAAAAGGTGTGTACTGTGCTTTATAGCATAAAGTTCCTTGGAAGAGTATATATTTATGGACCGTCTGTATGATTGCTTTCTTTTAAGACTTTCTGTAGCGAATTTTAAACTTTGTTTTTAAACATAACATAAGGTCACGCCTGTATCCCCAAGAGGGTAGGTAGGCAGAGGTACAATTAGTACAACCACGGTTTACTGAGCTTATTTCTAACCTACTTTGTGATAGATTTCAGAGCATGAATGTTGCCACTAAAGCAATGAGGCAAATATATGTTTTTAAAATACATTTTTCTTCCACCTGCTTTTACCCCACACGCAGTGGGGTCGGCGCACCATGCTTTTTTTTTAACACAAAGATTTGGCTTGTAGTTTTTAATACCGGCCGCCTTCCTGACGTCGACCTCTCTGGGGAGATAACACCCAGACCGACGAAACAAATATTTGTGAATCACACAAACATTAGTATCGGTGCATGAATTGAAAACGCGGCTTGTCGCTTCATAGCCGGCTAGACGTCCACTGCGCCACGGAGGCTGAGTTTTTAAAATATAATGAAAATAAAATACAAAACTGCCTTGGTGGCGCAGTTGTATTGCGTACGCGTTACGACTGAGGTCTCGGGTTCGGTCCCCGGGTCGGGTAAAAGTGGTATTGGGTTTTTATATTACGAAATGCTCAGTATCAGTCCGGAGTCTGGATTTGTGCCCGGTATGGCGATAGGCTCGCCCCCTATCACATTATGGGACGGAAATAAGCTCGTCGAAACGTGGGTGTACTAGTTACACCTCCACCTACCTCTTCGGGGATTATAGGCGTGAGTGTGTATGTATATGTAAAAAAACAAAATTAAACAGACCTTTAAACGCGTTCAAAGACTGGTAAAAGGGGAATTACATCTGCTGTTATAACTTAGTATGTAATAGTCATGTAACCTAGTAGCCAATGTTAATTTTAAAGGCTTGGCTAAGTCATGTTATAATTTCATTACACTACTTTAGTAGTTCAAGAAATCACACATGTCGCTTGGCCTATAAATATTAATAATATTACTATTTATTGTGCAACTAACTACTTCCACCCGGCTTTGTCCGCGCTTTCATATGTTCTTTCATTGATAATATATGATTTTATCACTGGACTGCGCTCGTTATTCCGAGACATAAGTTGTCAAATCTCATATTACCCAGTAATTTTTCTGGCTTCAATGTCCATCAAACCGGAGCACAACAGTGCCTTCACACTTTTGTTTGGCGGCAGGAATAGACAAAGCGGCGGTACCAACCCAAACGGCCCCTCGGATACGAGATACCTACCACCTTTTTATAATCAACCCCAAAACAAACCGTGACATACAAACGCACATAATTTACTTTACAACAAAATTTTAAAAGCTAACCGATAAATAACTAAATATTCATGCCATTTAAGTACACGCATATGGTCAGCACCGCGCGAGGTAATTAATGTACAGGTTGAATCAAAAACGCAATTAATTTGACACGAGAGCTTTATAAGCAGATTGTCTTCCTGTTTGCTCCAATTATAGATAAATGCAATGCTATGTTCCTTTTCCGAATGGATCTTTGCTGACCCACTTGCTCCTTTACCGGACCGTGATATAAAAAGAAAAAACAAACGTTGCGTTAGGTACTGCTTTTAATAAGTAAAACGAGCAAGTTGGTCCCCTCAAGTTATGTGTTCACCGCTGTCCATGGACACCATTAATAGCAGGGAAATAGTCGGTGCATTGCCGGCCTCTCAAAAAATAACATGCTCTTTTCTTGAAGGTTCCTTAACCTTATCGGCCTAGAAATATCCACAAGAACGCACGAGGGTGAAAATTCTGTTACGTGGTTAGTGTTGTTGATCGGTTGAAATTATACATGGGTGTATGTATAATTTCAACCGATAAACGTAAAGTTTCTATAGTGATTTCTTATGTTTACGTGAATATTATACATTGAAATATAACTAGTTTATATGGCCTTCGTGGTCTCTCCCGTGACCACGAAGGCTGAAAAGCTTTCGAAACGTCGGGACTAAAATAAAATGAAACCGCGATTAAATCAGTATAAACTTGTTTTATTTCAACGTAAAGTTTCTTTTAATCCGCGGTGTTGCCAAGTCACGGGTTTTTACATACAACTGACGACATTAACTCAGATATTGAAGGGAAAACCGGACGCATATACAATATACGATTACCTGAAACAGCGCTAGCTCAGCAGAGAGTGGTACGGACTGCCAAGACGAAAGTCGCAAGATCGAAACCATACTAATGCACCTTTGACTTTTCTATGTTACGTGTGTTTTAATTGTTAATTATCACTTTCTTTAACGGTGAAGGAAACATCAGAATGAAACCGGTATTCTTGAGAATTCTCTACAAGAATTTCGAAGGTATTTGAAGTCTGTCGACCCGCATAAGGCCAGCTTGACGGATTAAGGCCTAACCCCTCTCATTCGTAGTGGAGGCTCGTGCCCAAGGCATTGGCGATGATGCCAACACAAAACTGCTAAATTACCGAAAACTCTTGTAGGTACTTTATTTTACTGTACTACAAATCTATTGTATAGAAATCATGATAACATTTTAAACAAATATTTTGATAATTCATTCACAAACCCAATATACAATTTTTTAGGATTCCTTACTCAAAGGGACCATTTTACTAAGCATACCTACATCTTCTGTCTGTCTGTCAGTCCTACCTCTGAAGAGCCTTATCTTTCAACCGTAATAGGTGCCGAGTGAAATGTTCTATTCTATTCTATTTTTAGATTATGGCCCCATCGATCTTCGATGATTTCGCCAATGTCAATTATTATATTAAATAGCAATATCTAAAAATAAAGATCAAAACGTAGACATCTTATTAAGTGCAATGAGACACAGAATATTATGTTAATGGCACATTATATGGGCGATATACTATATATATATTTTTAAATAAAGTTTAAGGTCTGGTAGAAAAATCTCGATGCGTGAATGCGAATCGCGCTTAGCCGCGTTTTCTTGTAATTTTACTTTAATTTACATTTATTATAAAATTATTCAGTACATACTTAAATATTCAAATTTTATTCAAACATCGGCCAGTACCGTAAGTGAATACGTTTTAACTATAGCAAATATTTTCACCGCATAGTACCATTAATCCGAGATGCAAATCTCAAACGTTTACGGCAAGATGTTTAAACAGAGATCCGTAGTAAAGATTATACAATACACATTCAGTATGCGGGACGGGCGTGCGTTCAAATTGTCTGCGCGTACCGTCTGTAATCCTTGATTCGGAAAACAAGGGAGGCGATAGAGTAGCTTTGTTTAACTTTTTTTTAAGTAAATAATGACCGGATCACAATTTATTTGTTATACCCTAGTACTAAAACAGTGCTGCAGTTTCGTGGATTCTAATTAAAATAGTTGGTATATTATTAGATTTTTATTCCCCAGAGTGGCTGAAGTCAGGCAGGGCCCGGTCGTAAAAGCTACAAGGCAAATATTTCTGTAGCGTGTGTTAAAAAGCATGTTTCGCTGACCCCACAGCGAGTGGGATAAGGGCAGGTGGAAGAAGGTAATATTTTGTTTTTGATTGTTAATTACAGTGAATAATATAACGGATAAAAATGTCATTTCAGTGAGCTTCGGCGATTTTGTAAAGGTCTAATCTGGCAAAATGTTGGCTGAGTTATTATATTTGTAGCTACGAGTAGATTGTTCATCAAAATCTTTCAAGTAATATTAATAAAATCTATCACTTAAGGACTCTGGAACTAAAAAACGCTCCATACGGTGGGACAAGAATACATAACTCACAAACTTTACTTGCATAGACTAATATATCTTATCATATTGTACTATTTTCTTCAATAAATTTTCACGGGTATTAAAATTATTGTGAATTCATTAATAACCGCAAACTAAGTCATAATGTACTAGCAAGACATAAACTACACACTAGTATTACACTGTTGCTACTTTCCAAATCATTACGCCATCCGTGGATGGTTTGTTAACTTTAACTCTCTTAGGTTTAAGTCCTGTTGCTAAAAATAGCAGTCTACTTCTTTATGTACTTTCCTTGACAGCTTCCTAGCAACAACTTTTCCGTATCTAAATTGGAACAATACCCCCAGAGAGTAAATATGAAAAAAAAATACCAACATCGTCTCCACAGACTTAGAATAAAACGGCCAGCATATGCAAAGGTCGGTCGACCATAAACGCGTTATTAGGTACGCAAATTCGACAACACGCCCGTAATGGCATGTTTACGCTCCGACCACGTGTGAATCGCGGAAGGATTTGATTTAGTACTTTTTGTTCGACGTTTGCTAATGTGATTGTTTTGAATGATATCATTTATTGATTTGGTATCATTGTTAGGAGTTTATGGTTGTCTCATTTTAATCAGTAGGACAAAATAACGACGGAATCTGCGATTACAATGAGTTTAGTCCGAAACAAATGCAGAGCAAATGCTTTGCCGAACCACGAAGTAATGAGTAGGTAGTTACTGTAATCACAAATGGCGCATACACTTACCTATTTTACGGTTTTTTAGAGAGGCACGTCATGATAAACAGTGTAGGTAATAAATAGGTATTGCAAAAAAATCTAAATTGGGGCCGATTATTCAATGTGTCAGTATTTTTTATCTGCCAGATAATGCATTACACACCTAATTTTAAGAGTACCAATTTGAAATACGCTTCCTGCCTGTACCTATTGGCGGCGTAATATTTTTTTATTCTGCAGTCTTATTTTTCATATTAACAGATATCAAGTATTTATTAATTTCGATTTTCCAGCAAACTGCCACTAATATTACAATAATTCTCAAGATATATATATATACCTAAATCTTATGTTATAATCGAAGGTCATTTTCGGAAAACTCATCAATTTATTTAATTAATTAATTTATCAATAACGTTAACTAATAGCCAGCCAACCCACTAATAAATTGATTTAAAACAAGACGCACGTCAACATTCAACTATATGTTACCGAAAACATGTATCGATTTTATCGTTATTTGTTATAGTACCGATTTAAAAAAAAACCCGTACTGTTTCCCAAACTTCCTTTATACGTTCGTTAAAAGACATGAAACGCACGTTCCCCCACAATTTTGGGTCACCGCATGATGCAACATCGCCTGAACAGTCGCAGCACCGCAGCTAGGGTTTTGTGGCGGAATGAACTAGATTCAATTCGAATACAAAAAGAAAACTTATGAAAATGATTATCTTCATAAATAATTATTTTTTATCCGCATATGATTACGAACAATAAAAAACAATGGATATTTAATCAAAAACAACAAAATGTAACACATTATACTATACCTATTAAAAAATTAATGATTAATTATTTTTCAAAAAAATATTACACATAAACAAAAAATATACTTATATTTTTCAAATACAAATAAATATTACCACAAAATATTCTTGAGCTATTAATGATAACAGACCACGCGGTTTAGTTTTATGTATTTTATTTTTTAATAAGTTACAAAGTATTAACCCTTAGCTACGGTACTTTACCGATAAATACATTTACCCACACCACTGGACCAATCGTAGGAAGCCGAGGATGTATTAGTAGCGAAGGGAATATGTTTACCAGTTAGTTACGTGTTTGGTGTTAACTACTAGTTTCACTGCATTAGAACTTTATTTAGAGCAGTTAGTGTATGTAATCACTGTTTGTGAAACGTAAAAAAAACTCTAAAGGAAATTAACACTGGAAGTAAGTATAAGTTTTGATAGTATACCTGCCGATATTTTCAGGTAGCTTCGGTGTTTGGAAATGAACCATTATAGTTAAAAGGAATAGTATCTTCTGATATTTGTCAGACGTAAAACTATATCGATCGCTCAATTTTATACGGGGTGTACGTTAATACATTACCAAAGCTACCCGTTAAAAGACTAGAGTTACCTGAAACGACGGTACTCTAGTATTATTTTCACAGACCAAAAATATTAAATAGATATCGCAAATATTTTAATATATTCTAAGAAACAAAGCGTTTCACAATTTTAGTACGGCTTTTAATATAGTGATGAGAAACACACTTAACACATTCAAAAATGCAGTGAAACTCTTGAAACTGTACGAAATAATTTAAAAATAATACTTACCAATCTTCTCTATTTTTTTTTTTCAAAAAACTTTTTTTATATCATAATCATCATTTAACACTTTAAAAAGTTGTGAAATAAATAATTCGCTAAAGAATCTTCTTTAAAAAACTTCCGATTAAATATCGCTACAAACAAAACATTATTAAAAAATTAAAACTTATTGTGTATGTACTCACCAATTCAGCTACAATCTGCTTCTCTAGTCGCTGACATTCATTCACCGTTGGCTTCTTTGGAGATGCCGGTTTGATGAATTTCGAATGCTGTGGAAAAAATATTATTGTTGAATTTTTTTTTTACGCGGCGTGATAGCTCGTCGGGAAGTGGTACGGACTTTCAAGAAAGTCGCAGGTTTGAAACAAACCCCAAGAGAATACACATCTGAATTTTCAAAGTTACGTATGTATTAATCATCACTTGCTTTAACGGTGAAGGAAACATCGTGAGGAACCTGCATACCCGAGAAGTTCTCCATAAGAATTTCGAAGGTATGTGAAGTCTGCCAACCCGCATTAGGCCAGCGTGGTGCACTAAGGCCTAACCCCTCTCATTCAGTAGAGGAGGTCCATGCCCAGCAGTGGGACATGTTTAATATAGGGCTAGTATTATTATTTTTTCATTTTTTATTATATACAATTAGAAAAACAGCTGTAGCTTTTGATCGGCCTTTTTATAGCATAGGCCGGCAAACGTGCAAGTGGTTCATCTGATGGTACGTGATATCTACCGCCCATGTACACCCATGGTATCATGATATCAGAAGAATCATAGTCATATTGCCGACCTTCAAGCGAAAGAATAATTAAAGGATTACTAAATGTGTATGAAAACACGTAATTTAGAAAAGTCAAATGTCACGCACGCTCTTGTGACTGGTTTTGAACCTGCGACTTTTATCTAGACAGTCCGTACCACTCCCCGCTGAGCTATCGCTGCTATTATGCGGTGATATTATTATGAGCCTATGCATACTCAAATTGGCGACAGTCGCAAAAAAAAAACATAGATTTGCTGCCCCCGGGCCCCAATTATACTTACCGCCCTGGACTCCGGCGGGCTTAATCGCTATCAGGCGAGCGACCTGCTCGTCTCGTCATTCAGGCTTATAAAGAAAATACAGTACATACCTGTCGAGCTTTGGTGGTAGTGGACTGCAGCACCTTGGTAATATCCTTGATGGAATGTATTGACACATCCAATGTAGACTCCTCCAACTTGTTCTTTGGCTGGGCGGGTTTTGAACCTTTTTTGACTGGCTCTGGATTCTGTAAGGTAAAAAACAATACTGGTTTTATTTCTGTGTTTTCTGTCTTCACCGCCACCGCCCATATACGTATACCATCGCCCACAATATCGTCATAATAAGAAACTTGGGCGCGTTGCCGACCTCAAAGAAAAGGTATAAGTAAGAAGATTGTGAAGGGGAGGGGATTAGGGCCTCCGGAACGTACCAGCAAGCCGCTATTTACGTCGGTTTTCTGTGAGACAGTGGTAACGACCCGGTCGAGCCAGCCAATTCATGTTGTAGACAAAACAGTAAACAGCGTGGCTCTACCACTCGAATACAACCTCCGACTTATTTACTTATTAAAAAAACTCCTGACATCAAATAGAAAAAACATCTAACTTTTAAACGACTAACAGTTTTTCTTCAAACATAGCTAAGATCCATCTCATTTAAACCAGCTTTCAAACAAAAAAAACGCATTCAACTAAGTCCATTCGATAATGTGCAACTATGACCGACAGTTACACATAGCCAAGGAGGGTAAAAACACCTCTCTTTTTTATTGGAGGCTTTTTGTTTATATCAACTTGAGTGACAAAACGAGCAGGTCGCTCGCCTAATGGTAAGCGCCACGCCTGCCCATAAACAGAAGTAACACCACACAGGTATTTGAATTACAAAGCACTCGATGGCATTGGACTGCGCGCATCACGCCGAGACATAAGATGTTAAATCTCATAATGCCCAGTAATTTCACTGGCTTCGATGTCCTTCAAACCAGAACACAACAGTGCTTACACACTGCTGTTTTTTTACTGTTTTACTGGCGCTTACCTGATGGTAAGCGCGAGATACCGATGATAGGCGAGCAACCTGCTCGTCTCGTCATTCAAGCTAATAACAAAAAAAACTCACAAAGTTGTGATGCGACAGATCATCCTCCCAGTTATTGATCTGGTCTGCCAAGGCGGCTAGTCGTCCGAACTTCTTCTTTCCGTCGTGTTGGCGAGGCTCTTTGTACGCAGGCGGTGGGGTCACGGCTGAGAACTCGGACTCCGTGCGATGTATAGGCGAGGATAATTCAGGTTTATCTGCAAATAGAATTTAAGTGACTGCCTCGGTGGCGCAGTTGTAATGCGTTCGTGTTACGACTGAGGCTGACGCTGAAGTCTCTGATCTGATTCCCGGGTCGGGTAAAAGTGATACTGGGTTTTTCTATCATGAAATGATCAATATCAACCCAGAGTCTGAAATTGTGCCCGGTATGGCGATAGGCTCGCCACCTTATTACACATAATATCTGACAGTGATTTTTTATGTCCTGGATCTCAAAATTTAGACATCCTATGATTTCATAGGGGTAGGCAGAGACAACGGATTTCCACTTGCTACGATCTTTGCATACCTCTTTGGCCTCATTCACTCTGTTGTCTCTATCCCTATGGGAAACAGGCGTGAGTCTATGTATATATGTATGTATAATTTCATGCTAATTTGAAACACTCGTTTATTACAATCGGTAATATCGATCACATTCCTATAAATGATGTCAAGTGCATGAGCGAGAATAACAATGATGGAGTAAGAGAAATACCTAACTATTTATCATTTAATGTTATCCAAAGGTGCAAGTCGAATATCGATATGTTACTCATTCGATAAAAATAAAATAAAATATCAGGATATACATACATACACATCAGGATTTGACATATATATCATTATTTGATACTACGGGGGATGAAATACTTATATCGTGACTACACGATGCATAAATATGACCATATATTTCTGTAATCCGTTATATACTATTAACAATGATTCTCTCATGACTAGTAACAAAACAGTTGCGTTATCGCATCACATTCAAGAGCAGATGTCTAAATTATTATCAAACAGGATACGCGCCTTGATTTGCTTTAGTAATCGAGGAATGTTTTAAGTTATTTGAACATTTTACTATAAAAGAAGCTTTAGAAACCTGTTCCGTACATCTGGAAAATAGTAAATACAAAATAAGAAATATAATGTTATTATCTACTAGATCATAGATATGCCCAGCATGGGTTGCAATGATTATTTTCTTTATAAGTAGTACCTAGTTTTCATTTGTTATAATTGACAGCCTCCATGGCGCAGCGGGCGAGTAGGCGGCTGTAGTTAGCCAAATATTTTCTTTGTTACAAGGTCCAATTGTGAATATAATTACCTGAATATAGGTTGCCCAATCTATCCAGCCGTGATTTGAAATTGTGCCGAAGGCCAGCTTTGTCAGACTTCTGCTCCGACATGTCGTCTGCATTTATCTTCTCCAGTTTTCTGGATGTGTCATCTGAAACATTTTGTTAAATGTTTACTTTACAAACACATTTTTTGAAAACATAGTATCTAGATATAGTGTTATTTGCAACACACTTTCTGCAGGCGCTCAGGCGCCTTTAAGAGGCTTCACTGATCGATAAACGATTAGCGCGTTAAGCAACCCTTGGCGAGGTCAGTCTATGGATAGGTGACAGCTTATGGCTATTCCCTATATACTGTCTATCGACAGATTTAGATACTAGTGTTTTGACAGATCTTCCATACAAAATGTGTCAACATTTTACTCTCGGTAAGCAAATCTGTTGATAGACAGAATATTGGGAATGGCCATTAGTGGTATTTCAACTGAAAGGGCATGTAAAAAGACTGTCCAAGCTGTTATGACAGCAGTCGTTCAGCCAAGTCGAGGTATTCGGGCGACTTGTAATACTCCGGCATTAGGTTGGCCATTAACCATTCAATAGAGAGTAACTTTGTGGTGTGTCTATTGTATTCCAGAGTCGGTTTGAGTAGCCCCTACGTTTTGTCTACTTCTGACGGAAAAGATGAGTGTGCAAGCACTGTTGTGTTCCAGTTTGAAGAACATTGAAGCCAGTGAAATTAATAGGCATTATATGACTTCTTATTATGTATCAAGGTGCCGAGCCCAGTCAAGTGCCATGTTTATTATATATGGACAGGCGTGGAACGTACTGTCAGGCGAGCAACCAGCTCGTCTCGTCATTTAGTGGTATAAATTATTAGTGGTATAAGATATTCATAAATGGAGTTTAAGGGGATCAAATGTGAAAAGTATTTATTTAACACATTCTGCCGCACTCAAAGATGTCAATTAACTTAAATTGTCAATGAGTAATTTCTTAGAATTCTATTTTTGCCCACTCAGTAGCAGTTAATGTATTATGCTCCATTGCTCAGTACAGAATTAATCTTAATTGATATCTCTGAGAAAAAATCTAATTCTAAGAAATGGCTAAAAATATAATACACTCAAGTACAGCATTTTATAAATTAATAAATATCAATACCTGCACTTAACACAGACATAACTCCAATTTGTTCAACACAAAAAGTAACACAAAAATGTAACAAATAAAACTGATCACACACAAAACACAATAACAACTGAATGTTTAAAAAAAATAAGGACTTTGACATTAATTACCTTTGCATTAATTGGTGAAAAACATAATTTACTAATGAATTTGCAGAAACTGTTTATCTTGCATGAGTAATGTTTGAAATGTAAATATTTTCTTAAATGAGGAAAATAATAGATTTTATGTAATTTGTGTTAATGATCCTTATGGATAGACATGCAATGGTTTTATGGTATGGGACAAAATTAAAATTGTTATATACTATGCCACGTTACAGATTTATAAGCCACGTTATATATTTGGTATATAACTATGTATTCTAACACTTAAAAAACTGTTTCGTAAAAAACCATTCATACCACCGACTCAAAAATTTTAATTTTGTTTATTTTTTAGTTTTTTCTGGATTTTATATTTGTTACAAAATTTTATTGTACTATTATTAGTGAAACAGTTTATAAATACCAACAGTTACACACATAGTCCTGACCCTGACACATAGTATTGTGGGTATCAGGAATTACAAGGCTCTTGCAGTCCCACAACATCCAGACCAGAAACAAATATTACACAAACATTTGTCTCCACAAAGGATTCGAACCTACAGCCTCTCGTTTCACAGCCGGCTACACGCCCACTGCTCCATAGAAGCATTCATCCAAGGAGGTGCATAAATATCGAGGTTTAGAAAATATTGCTAGATATTTCATCAGTAAAAAAATAATATTTAATCTATTCTAGTATTTTAAATGCATATGTGTGCTTGCTGGCTTATCGTTTCTTTCAGACATAAGATCTCATAATGGCTAGTAATTACACTGACTTCAATTTCTTCCAAACTGGATCAGTAGTGCTATATACTACTGTGTGGTGACAGAATAACATCAGCAGTATATTTTAAATTACAGATTACAGATATAAACAGACTCTCACAATAGGTGACACCTACCACCAATTATTCATCTTATTTTTATTAAAATACCAAGTGGTATTTTTTGTTTTCTTTTTATTTGCTTGTATAACGAATCAAGTTTGCCTAGTATGAGTTTCATCCACCTATAGAAGCAACACCACACAGAACTTTGAATTACAAAGTGCAGTATGGCATTGGACTGCACTCATTGCCCTGAGACGTAAGATGTTAAGTCTGTGTATGTAATCTCACTGGATTCAATGTTCTTCAAACCAAAACTCATCAGTGCTTGGTGACAGAAATAGACTAAGCCGTGGTACCAACCCAAACAGATAAACTTTTGTATTATAAACTCATAAAATGTTATATTTCATTTGCTAGTTTTTTTATTGTAATAAGTTTCATTAGATTTCCAGTAAGATTTATTGTTAAAAAATATGGTATTGGCTCACCTTCAATTTCAGTTATTATAACATTATTTCCTTTCAGTGCTTGTGAGTCATACACCACGCTGATAGGAGCATCTCTCTCTTCAACTTGGACCTCAATCTGTATGTCATTTCTATGAGAAATGTTTATTTCCACAGACACATCAGAATTTCGTCTGGGAACACTGCCTTTTCTAGGGCTTTTGAACTCTTTCTTAGTCACTACCACGTCGTTTCGAGGCTTCTGCACTAACGAAACCACGGCTGGCTCTACTTTCTGCAAACTTTGCCTTTTATTCCCAGTTTTTACTGGAGTTTCTGCTTTTATCGACTTCCGAGGAGATGTTATAGACTCCCGAGCCGGTTTGCTTGGTGATTTCGCCGGGGATGACTGAGTTTTAATCACACTGATGTTTTCTGATAAAGGTTTTCGTTTTGGTACTGTTTGACCCGAGTTTGCAAGTTTTTGATCGATTTTCTCCTGTCTAGCCTTCGCTCTTTCCAACATACGCTGGAAATATAAGATAAATATTAGGTAGGATTCAATGATTGCAGATAGTGACCTTCAAATAATGAAGTCCGTTAAATATTGCAAATAAACTTACTTGGGTGAAAGGATCCATAGTTAAAAGTTTGTAAAACAAGTCAATATCACAATTCACATAAATACCATACTTATTGTTCGCAAATATTGTATATAATGTCTGTTTAAATATCACAATTACGATAATTCTAGTAGGAAAGGATTTTTTATAAAATCCACGGGCGTTGAAAGCTTGACATCAACAAAACCGAAATTTTTAAATATAGTTCACAAAGAAACCGGTAGGGCGCGTCGCTCAACAATCTCTTGCAATTTCTATTCTCTGATAATATTATCACAATATTTTTTTTATTTAAATTTATTATTTAATAAAATATATAAAAATTTACTTTACTATTTATATGAAGTAATTTAGACACGAAGTATTACTAACATTAAATCAGTTCACTGCCATCTGTACTTTAAACTTCTGAACTAACTACATTTGCTGAGGACTGGGGGAACATTGAATTTTCATAACCTACGGTAGAGGGATCTTTTTTCAAAATTTGAAAGGTAGATGTTATTACACTTTACTTTTGAAATCATCAATAAACTTTGAATTATTATCGAAACGTGCATTATAATTGTGACTAGCTTTTGCTCGCAGCTTCACCCGTGTGTAGTTGGCCAAAAACATTATTACCACCCGCACGCATAAAACTGCGCCACCGAGTTAGTCTTTGCAACCCCCTATAAACTATAACTATACCCTCCTTATCCTTTTATAAACAATGCCTGCAATGTAAAATCTACACATTCTCATTTCGAGAACGATGAAGAGTCATTCTTTTTTTACATACTTAATTTATAGATGGTGTACTACTCTCCAAAGGTCTAAATATCCAGATTACGTACTTTAAAGACCTGCCGTAGGGATATACTTAAATGGGTTGTTTTTTTAACACCAAGCACTTCAATGTGTCACTTCAACGTAGTACATGGATTTCATCATTTTAGTTCATAATACATATACTTATTCTTAAGTTGCATACAGTTCATCGGTATATTATTCATATTTACAGACACGCTTCTTTCCTTAGATGGTGCAAGCATCAGTCCTGGGGACGTCCCTCTTATCTCTATTGGTTATTACTCAATACGTCGTCGTTTTCCTCAATTACTCATAAGTAGAAGTAGAAATGGCGCAAGATTAGTCACATTTGCTTTAGAAGACGAGTTGAGCATCCTAAATAGCTTTTACAAAAACAAAAAATGGGCATTGTGTTCAGCTAATGGGTTGTATACAAACGTTATAGGCAATTTTTTATCAAATTGACACCTTCAAACCGAAACAGAGCTAACACACTGCTTGGCGGCAGTAATAAACAAAGTGGTAGTACCAACCCATACGACCTCTCGCATACGAGGGACCTACCACCTTCTAACTAAGTACAATTATTATAATAATGATATAGGTATGATGGATCACACATCTTCAAGGTGACTCAACGTGCTCATGCAATCTACTTATATTAAACCTGTTTCAAGGAGCAGTATGGTATAAGAACATTATTTAATAAAGCCACAATCGGTAGGTAAGTAGGTACATTATTTACTCGTCCCACAATGCCGTGCGACTACTACAAACCTGTTTTACATTGTATTCTTGACAATGCCTGGGAACATTACATAACATATCTACTTTCCATAGTTTCCAAGGACTTGGAACGGGTATTGTTTATGCTATCTCGACTTGAGGACCAATTGTTGTATACACCTGTAGGGTTCATCACCTAGAAAAAGAGTACCATACTTTTTTTACTCGGCCCCGTGCCCATGCCTTCTCTTCTGAATGACAGGGGTCAAGCCTTAGTCCACCTACGCTGGCCTAATGCGGTTGGCAGACTTCACATACCTTTCAAATTCTTATAAAGAACTACTCAGGTATGCAGGTATCCTCATGCTGTTTCCTTCACCGTTAACGCAAGCGATAATTAACATTTAATACACACATAACTTAGAAATGTTAGAGCTGTATGGTCTTGGGGCTGGTTTCAAACCTGCGACTTTCTTCTCGACAGTCCGTACCACTCCCCACTGAGCCATAGTCCAGTCATAATTTTGTTAGTGGTAAACCGATGGTGTAACGATTAACGAATGAATAAATAAGGTAATGGTAGGTCATAGGTGATAATGGTAGGTCCCTCGTGGAGGCCGTCTGGGTTGGTACTACCGCTTTGTCTATTTCTCCCGACAAGTAGCAGTGTGTAAGCATTGTTGTGAAAGAAATGCAAACATATACTTAATAATAATAAATAATAAACAGAAGTAACACTACACAGAACTATTATTTACTTAAGGACTGCATGGTATTGGACTGCGCTCTTCCCGCCGAGACATAGGTAATATGTTAAGTCTTATAATGCTCAGTAATTTTACTGGCTTCAATGTCCTTCACACCGGAACACAACAGTGCTTACATACTGCTGCTTGCTTGACAAAACAGTGGTACTTACCAAACTAGACGGCTTTACGCATATCAGAGACATATCGTGTAAAGTCTCATAAGTCCTGTGTCTTGCTTGTATATTTATACTCATTGGAATGAGTGTTCTCGTCAATTGATACGCAGGTACCTACTTAGGTAGGTACTTCTTAGTTTCTTGAGTCAGTGCATATTTAACATTCGAGCGGAGTGCGTGTGTTCAGAATATCAAGATGGGTATGTAACTTTGTTGCAATTTACTGGCAAAAAAACAATAAGTTTTCCTTGTTTACCGAAGTCGAAAGTGAAATTGTATGTTAAATCAATAACACGCGATAATTATTACACACATTAAAGATGGTTATAGTTTTATATGACTAATTAAATGAATTCTAAGTAGGTAAGTACCTAATTGTTTATATTTGTGGAGCTTTGACAGTATTTTTTTTATTATTGTTTCTTCATAATCTGTACAACGAAAAATATGGGTACCTAATTAAATTAACAGTCGGGCATGACTAAATTACGTGTAGGAAGCACTGAGCTATATATCTCAATTATAGGAAGACATACTTGAGCAAGATTGTTTTGGATCCGAACTGTAGGTATAGGTACATACTGCTTTTCTAAGTACTTACTTATGTATATGTATTATAATATAATTGATTTTGAATAATTGATTCGCCGTACACACCAGACCTTGCGCCTACAGACTTGTACTTTTTCCATAATTTGGACAACACTTTGGAAGGAAAATATCAATTCCCGAGAAGTAGTACAAAATGCTTTTGAAGAGTTTGTTGACTCCCGTCCAACCGATTTCTTCAAGAATTGCCACTGCGCTGGCAAAGATGCATCTATAGCATGAGCTACTTCGATTAAAAAAAACATGGAAAAAATACTTTAACTTCTTCGTACAGAACGGCAATTTCAAAAGTAAAGACCTATTATTACAATATAGTATTTAAATACATTATATATCATGTTAAGTACAGTTATTTAAACAGTCACAAGTGGCCTGTATTAGATTTGTATTAAAGTATAAATATGTAGATTGTAGGTACACTCTAACGGCTTTATAATTGGTAAACCGATAACGACGCATGTACATGTACAACATAATATGGGTAGGTAGCTAAACAACAGTGTGTAATCACTGTTGTTTTTCGGTTTGAAGGACATTGAAGCCAGTGAATTAACTTTATGAGACTTTACAACATAGGTAAGTCCCGTGGTGACGAACGCAGTCGGGCTATGCAGTGCTTTTTAATTCAAAGTTCTGTATGGTGTTGCTTCTGTTTAAAGGCAGGGTGGTGCTTACCATTACGCGAGTGGCCTACTCGTGTCGTCATTCAAACTAATAAAAAACCCTTATTTCATTCAAGCACGTCATGACCGATAAAAAATAATAAAAAATAAGCTATGCAGATGTTCATTTCAATATGCAGAATATAATTTCACTCAACTTGCGCTTCGTCTCGAGCAATCTGGCCAGATGTATGGAACTGGTTTTTATTATTAAGCTATAATCAACCGTGAGCCACCGGTCAAGGTTGTGTTTTGAGATTGCTTACTGCTTACTACTCGTACTTTAACAAATTCATGAATATCATATATTAAACCGACGATAAACCGACGTAAAGTATTAAGTACCCTTTTCTATCTGATGCGTTTCGTACGGTGAGTTAGATCCGGAGGCCCAAATCCCCCTCCCCTTCCCAATCCATTAATTATCCTTTTCCTTTAAGGTCTTTAACTTACCATCAGGTGACCCACTTGCTCGTTTGCCGGCCTAAGATATAAAAAACCTACTAGTATTAATTTGTCTTTTTCTTTCTTTCTGCCTGGTGTTATCCCGGTTTAATGCCAGGGTCCGCCTTCGCGTACCATAGATATGACGGTATTTGCCATTGTACGGGGCGACCCGCCGTCTGACCCCCACACCCCACAACGGGAACAAAATGTTTCGCCATTGCCTCGTCTGTTAATTAGCAGTGTACCACGTGCAGGTGAGATTGGCTTTGGGCCTAAGATGTCAGTGGCCTACTTTCACTCCACAGTCGTATTAATTTGTCGTTCGTTAAAAAATGTATTAGCCATATATACAGTGTGTAACAAAAACCCTGTTGGCCCTTTCTAGGTCGTGAAGATAGACATATAGACAGCATAATAAAAATAGTTAAATTAACCCTTTAACGTTTTTTTTTTACGAAATATGGTTTTTATTTTGAATTTATGTCATATTTAGGGCTTATAAATAACCAAAAAAAATATTTAAAAAATCTGCTATACATATGTACGTAAATAATATACGTTGCAAATATGCCACATTGCGAAACACAGAGATAAGTACATGCTGAAAATAATGTAGCATATTTGCAACGTTGCGCATGATAGAAAATAAGACATTTAAAAGAAAGTAAACGCAAAATATGAAAAAAGTTTTTATACAACATTATAAAAATTAAAGAAACAGTTTCTTTTGGCAACCAAACAATCTTTGTTCACATTTTGATACCCAGTTTTACAATACTTATTTGCATCCATCGCGTTGTAGAAAACCGGGATAAAACGAATGTAGGTCTAGGTATAGGTGTAAGAATTTTTTGTACTATTGGAAGATCAGGTGAAAGGACCATGTACACGATTTATACATACGCACTCACGCCTGTAATCCCCGAAGGGGTAGGCAGAGGTGTAACCAGTACACCCACATTTCGCCGAGCGTATCCGTCCCTTATGTGACAGGGGACGAGCCTATCGCCATACCGGGCACAAATTCCAGATTCCGGGCTGATACTGAGCATTTCGTAATAGAAAAACCCAATACCACTTTACCCGACCCGGGGATCGAACCCGAGACCTCAGCGTTAACCTCAATCGTAATACGTACACGATTTATTTGTAACAATTTTACATATATCTGGCTTCTAAACTCTTTAGTGTTATGCATTGTTTAGAGTTTGTCAAAAGGTCTCTTCTATATAACAACTAGGCGTTATTAGCACATATATCAATGACCTGTGACAATACAGCCATATGCCATCGCTTAGTCTTAAAAGTGGTTCAATCTGTAAAAGAGGTAAATCGTCTCCGCCATATGGTAAACAATCATATATCAACCCCGAAACTCCAGCCCTGACAAATATTTTAAAGGTATTGTAAAATACTGGCGCCTACTCCCAGCTCTGGTACCTTTACAGAGTACCATCATTTCGTCTACACTATATCTTCTTTTTTCTTATCTTATATTATTTATAACTGGAGTGAGTGGAACTGTTTCTTCATCTGGGAAAAGAGAAAAAAGTTCTGCGCTATCAAGGATAGAGTTCAAGTTTTCTAAAGAAGAACGACGGGACCTTGGCTCCGAACTGAAGTCAGAAGCTTCATAGTTTTGTATTGTTGATGTGTGTTGAGTGATGTTTTGAATGATAACTTCATCTTCAGACTCATGAGGCAGCTTCCGGTGTAACTAAAGCCAAAATTTTCTTTGCTCTTTCCAATTTCAAGCGTCCTTGTTAGTAAGTAAACAAAAAAAACATTCACCCAATATCAAACACATAGATAACATTTAGTAAATAAATAACAGATAATTGAACTAACATACTACCTAATATTATAATGTGAAAGTTAATTTTTCTGTCTGTGTATTCGAGTTTGCGGAAGAAGATAGGCCATACTTCATAGCCAAAATCGCGGTAAAAAGCATTTATATTAAAAAGCCAAGAAAACAACCGCTTAAATTTGAACATAGCCCAGTAAATTTAAAAAAAAGCTCGAAAAGCCATGCCATAAAATAAATTCCATCGGAGCTAGTAAAAGCGCAACGTATCATCCGTACAACATTTAAAATAAACACTAAATGATTGAAAGCATCGCAATGTTGCGAATACGCAACATCTATAAATATGTGCAAATATTTCGTAGTCGAATATGAATACAACATTATTATAACTTGTCACAATTTACAACATTCCTAAAGAACACAATTTCATTAGCAATCAATAATAAAATATGCAAGAACTGTTATTATTCAGTAAAACTTACCGGACGTCCTCGTACACGTTGTTGATGCGACACCATGTTGGTCACAACTATGTAATGGTGTGTAAGAGTCGATTCATTTTTTTTCCATATATGGCAGTAGTATATCCAATAAAACCATTTAGTCAAATTAAAATAAATTGTTACGTTTTCTTCAAAATATTTTTTTGTTTTAATAGTTGCACCGGTGCAACGTTGCGAAGTAAAGGGTTAAAAAATTATAAACAGAAGCGAGATATTACCTATCCTTACACAGGTAACTTAGAAAAATGAACATATTTCAAAAATGTTATTTTCATCTGAAAACTGATGAACAGCTGACTGATGTTACGTATTCACAAAACCGGGTGCACACGCGGCGCGGCGCGTTTGATGCACGTAGACGCCGCAACTTTCTATTTCGCTCTGGCTCCGAGACATCGCTCTTGCAGAGATAATCAATCGAGATACGGTTTACAAACAATAAAATAACTAAAGTATAATAAATAAATATGATTATTTTTATAGTCTTATTTTCGTATGCGAGTTATTTCATTACGTTTGAATATCGATTCTGATATCACGGTTAAAACGCCTAACAGGGTTTTTGTTACATATTGTATACTATATTGTCATACTAAGTTGTAAGTTCATCACGCTGGTCTAATGCGGGTTGACAGACTTCACACATTATATTTTTCCATACATATGCACTCACGTCTGTACTCACCAAAAGAGTAAGCAGAGGTGTAACAAGTACACCCACATTTCGCCGAGTTTATTTCCGTCCTATGTTGTGATACGGGGCGAGCCTATCGCCATATCTTGACTTGGCTTGACTCCGGGTTGATACTAAGCATTTCATGATAGAAAAACCCAATATCATTTTATCTAACCCGGGGATCTAACTCGAGACCTCAGTCACCATTCCAGCCAGACATTTTATTAACATGTTATTTATTCAGACATCCCACAGTTTATATACTACAAGAAAATTGGTTTAGGTATTACATTATGCCGCATTTCTTCCTCTTCGAAATTCTTATGGTGAATTCTCAGGTAGGTTGCCTCACTTAAGCGATAATAATTAACAGAGTATACCCTTACATCCTAAAATAATGTACCTATGTAGTATACTTACTTCATATTTTTTATTCCAGGTTCCATGACTGTACTTCTCTCCCTGTTCGCCGTACTTGTGGCAATTGCTTACACAGAAGCTGGTAAGGAAGCTGTATATAAATAAATAAATAATTACATCGACACACACAGATACTCCTGCTCCCACACAAGATATGAGTCTTGTGTCGTGGGTATTAGGAACTACGAAAACTTTTTCGATCGAACACCCAGAAACAAATATTTTTGGAACACACAAACATTTATCTCGATGCGGGAATCGAAAGTGTTGCCTCTCGTTTCACAACCGGCAACTCGCCCGCTACGCCACGTCTTGAATCGTCGGAACAGACTTTCAATCGCTTGAACCAGCTGTAGACAGTTTTGTCTACAGCACGAATGGGCCGGCTCGAGCGGATCGTTGCCATTGTCTCACAGAAAACCGATGTCAAGTAGCAGTTTGCTGCTGCGTTTTGTACGGTGAGTGAGATTTATGATATTGTGAGCGTTCATGAACGGGGAAGATAAATATAAACGTGGCGTATTACTTACAAATATTCTAAACAAATCTTGAAATATCAAATAGACACCATTAATAATAAGTATGCCAAATTTCGAGTTAATCCGACGTTTTGAAGGGGGCCAAAATCATGTTCAAAGATTCCGTTACATACTAACATACGTATGAAGCTAATAAAAGCGTATTAAAAAAGCTGCAGTCTCACATACAGTGAGGCATCTTGCGTGAATCCTCTGCTTTGTTAGTTTTTTACATGGCGCAAATCGTCACGGTAATTGGCGCAGGATACAACCATCCAAGCGTATTATGCAGGACTTCTTCCCCTAATTTAATTTCACCCACAATCCCAGCTGGAAATTGCCCGCTGCCTTCGAAGGTGTACGGGTGTAGTCCCAAGTGTCTCCAGGACTACGACTGCTCCCACGGCAAGGTGTGCTGCTCCAATTCCTGTAACGCCAAGTCCTGCTCCGAGCCCGCACCTTACGGAGGCGCTGGTGGTAATGGGGGATCCAATAAGTACTCTACCTGTAAGTTATCTTTTTTTTAGCAGAGGTTGCCAAACATGCATCGAGGGGTTGACGTCAGGCAGGCGGCTGGTCGTAAAAACTACAAGCCAAACCTTTTTGTAACGCCGACCCCACTGCAAGTGGGATAAGGGCAGGTAGAAGAAGAAGAAGAGAGGGCGCCAAACGTGCATGTAGTTCACCCGATGGTAAACGATCATCAACGCCCATAAACAACCATTACCTTAGAGGAATAGAATGGGGAATGTGAGCCGGCCCATTCATGCTGTAGACAATTCTGTCTACAGCATGGCTCTACCACTCACAAAAGATAAGATGAAGGCTCAATAGATTTTCTTCCGACATAGCTAAGAACTATTTTGATAAAATCAGCTGTCAATCGATAAATAGCACATTCAAATCAGTCCATTTGTTTGGGCGCTACAATGCGTTTACAATGCCACACACATACACACACAACACACACCCACAAACAAATAAAGAAGGAAATTTGACACCCTTTTTTGACAGGAGTTAAAAGCAACCGGGCACGGATGCTCGCCGGGAGCAGTTCGCCGAATATTTATTTCCATTGTAACTTGTACCTACATAACTAACAAATTATCGTATTTTCCAGCTGGCACAGGCGTTTATTGCGACAACGTGAAATGCACTTCAGGACAAGTCTGCAAACTGGACCCATCCACCAAGCGAATGAAATGCAGCCGACCTTGAACAATTTTTTATTTCCACACTTATTTATGAATAAGTAATATTTTTTTTAAATGTTGTTTTATTTTACATTAATCCAAGGGGTGATTATTGATTAGATTTAAAAATTATTGGAGTGTGGGCGTTTTCTCCCCAAAGGAGTTGAACTCAATGGTGACCAGTCGTAAACACTTTCTTTCTTTCTTTCTTTCTTTCTTATGTGTTAAAAAGTTTCTGTTCATGTTTTAAATGTTGTGCCGACCCCACTGGAACCCCGAGTGGAATAAGGGCAGGTGGAAGAGAGAGAGTGGGGCTGCCAGCCATCCGGATAAAGCTGGATAGCGTTCGGCTTTTTGAACGATTGTCCGGCTATATTGACAGCCTCCTTGGCGCAGTGGGCGAATAGCCGGCTGTGAAATATGAGACCGTGAGTTTGATTCCCACACCGTAGTATACATTAAAGACTTGAATCGAGACAAATGTTTGTGTAACCCACAATATATTCGGGTCTGGGTGTTGCAACCGCAAGTCCCTCGTAGTTCATGGTACCCACGATACAGATTAACCTAGTATGGGGTTAGGACTATGTGTGTGACTGTTGGGTGTATATTATTTATTTATTTATACCTATTATGCCAAACATAGTCTGATAGTATATATGTACACCCATAGCATTAGAATTATCGTGGATGCGTTGCCACTCGCTGACTTTTAAAGAACATATATAAATTTCATGGTTGTATCCCCGAAGAGGCAAGCAGAAATGCACCTCTGCCAAGCTGCAGCATACCAACATTTCGCGGAGCTTATTTCCGTTCCATGATTTGATAAGTAGCGAGTGATCATCATCGGACACGAATACCGATCTCGGTAACTAATGTGTTATTTTATCGGACTGCCTCGGTGGCGCAGTTGTAATGCGTATGCGTTACTGAGGCTGACGCTGAGGTCCCGGGTTCGATCCCCGGGTCGGGTAAAAGTGATATTGGGTTTTTCTGGTTACACCTCTGCCTACCCCTTCGGGGATTACAGGCGTGAGTGCATATGTATTTTATCGATTCGAAAAACTCAAACACAAATACTGATATCCTGCTTGGGACTTGGATCGAGGACCACATCGGTTTCGTAACCTACGCTGTCAGTGTCACCAAGGAAATGATTACCTTTAAAAATTAAATGAGAATTGGGTAAGGTGATATGGACCTTCAGACTCCGGTAATCTGTGGCCGGTAATCCGGTATAATCCGGTAATCACTGCCTGGTAGTAACTGTAACGCCTGCTCATAAACAGAAGCAACACCACACAGAACTTTGAATTACATAAACTCTGCATTGCTATTGACTGCGCTCGTCACTCCATGACAGATGTTATGTAATGCTCAGTAATTTCACTGGCTTCAATGTCCTTAAAACTGTAACACATTTTTTACACACTTTTGCTTGGTGACAGAAATAGTTAAACCGATGTACCAACACATATGACCTCTCGCGTACAAAACCTACCACATAGTTAAAATCACATATGAAACGCGAACAGTACAGCAAAATCACGTCGATTTTCTGTACGAGTTTGTTTGTCTAGCCGGCTCACTCATGGTGTGTTTTTTTTTATATCATAGGCAGGTAAACGAGCAAGTTGGTCACCTGATGGTAAATGATCTCCACTGCCCATATACCGTAGACCTTAAAGAAAAGGGATTGGGAAGGGGAGGGGGATTTGGGCCTCCGGATATCTCACTCACCGTACGAAACGCAGCAGCAAGCTGTTACTTTACGTCTGTTTTCTGTGAGACAGTGGTAACGACCCGGACGAGCCGGCCCATTCATGCTGTAGATAAAACTGTCCACAGCGTGGCTCTACCACACAAAACTTGATCAAAACTAATTTTAGTATGTCTCTACGACATAAAACACTGTTATTTGAAACCATTGATCACTGTAGAAGATTGCTAAACATTTGCTTCTAACTTATTTACTTTTGGACGAATTTATAAATATCTTACCGCATTAAATTGAGTAACGTAACTGAGTTATTAAAATTAAAAAAAACTAGTCTACTACCCTATTGTGGACAATATTACGATAGGCTCTCCCCTATTTGCAGCAAAGTGTTTTTTATCTGTTTTTTTATACGTGTATAATTTGTGTTTGTTGCAAATAAATTTAATTTCTTTCTTTCTTTCTTATCACCGTGGTCGTAGTATCCACCACAATAGGCTCGTCCCTATCACATCATGGGACGGAAATAAACTCGGCGAACTGTACACACGGCGGTGCACTAGTTGCACCCCTACCTACGCCTTCAGTGAGCTCATGTATATTTTATGTCCTTTAATACATACATAGACTCACGCCTGTTTCCCATAGGGGTAGGCAGAGACAATGGATTTCCACTTGCTACGATCCTTGCGATCCTTTGTCCTTTAATGTTGTTTCTTTATCATTTCTGTAGCTTACGAGTGAAGACACAAGCCGAGTTTCCCGTTTAAAGGGACGTTAATTCTTACAAATATTGTGATATTACAAGCATTGTGGTATATATTGTTATAGATTTCTTGCCACAGTAACATTGTCAACGATTCCCTCTGACGGATCGGACGAAATCAAATCATTCCTCAATTGCCGCTAATTGCAGAAATGAGTAAGTAATAATATTTGACATAAATTATTGCAATAATTTTAGTGTACATAGAAACATTTTGATGGATTTTATCCATGTGCATCAAAGACTTTAATACCATAGATGTGCTGTTCAGAAGTATAATTGTGTTGTATACGCGGCCGGCGAGGCGGGAATGAGTTGACGTCTAAGACGTGGGAGCGAGAAGAGTTGAGAGTAAGAGAGATGATAATGGTATTGAGACAATTTGAGACGGCTGTTTTATTTGGTATTAGTTTTCATTCACAATAAATTATTTTTTCCATCAAAACCAAGAAATAATATGGTCACTTCCGTAAAATAGTTTCAAATTTAATGAATAATATATGCACGTAAGTAATGACAATGTTTTATGGGTCACAATAAACAATTTCGTGTTAGTTTATCGAATTTAACGTTCGCAGCTATTCAAACAACAACAACTGCTCTTTTTGCCCTCTCGCGGGCGACTAAATTAGTTGTAGTCAATTGACCGTAACTAAGTACGCAATTTCTTTGTAACGCACAGCTTGTCTAGTAGTATACAAGTCTTTGATTCAGGATGATAAAACTAAACAAAATTACGCAGCCTGTTAATGATATGCTTTAGAAGGAAAAAAATTAAACAAATTGCTTACGACACGTAAAAACCTTCTTGCAAAGTTTCATTCAGATTGAGAAAACCACAGATGTTACCTATCATTACATTTTAAAATACATTTTTCCCTTACATGCGTGCGACTCACCATGTCATAGGTATATGATATTGTCTTATTTTAATATATTTTATAATCTAATATATAAAATTCTCGTGTCACAATGTTCGTTCCCATACTCCTCCGAAACGGCTGGACTGATTTTTATGAAATTTTGTGTGCATATCGGGTAGGTCTGAGGGTCGGCCAACATCTATTTTTCACCCTCCTAAATGTTAAGGGTGGTCCACCCCTAAATTTATTTTTTTATTTTTTTGACAATTTTATGTTTTTACTTTTTTATGATATAGCGTTAAAAAATAAATACAACCCTAAATTTTCACCCTTTTACCGTCAACCCCTATTTTTTTATAGTCGTTTTAGTATTTTTGTCAAGCGCGTTTGACTACTTTAATCCTGGAAATAGGCATTCACGCGGCGGAGCCGCGGGCAACAGCTAGTGATCTATATATATAAAGACGAAATATCACTACTGACTGATTGATTAACCACGAAATCTCAAAAACTACCTACTTTAGCGGTTTTTAACATCTCATGACTCATGTATGGTCAATTGATAGTTTGTGTAATCCCGTAAAAAGTAGTTCGCGCGGATGGGGCTGCAAGCAAAAATTAGTACAATATAGGTACAACGTGTTACACAAAGGTGTGGTCATATTTAAGAGTCGATACATCTGAAAGAAAAAAATGTTATAAAGCAAGAAATAAAAGGCTTTTTTATTTATTATTTTATTACATCTGAAAGAGGATATTTACGTACCAGAAGGCCAATTCTCGTAATTTTAAATGTTCAAAATATCATTCCGATCTATTACGATATTCAATCTTATTACGATCTATGTTCACATTTGACGTTGATTATTGGTTTAAGAGAATGCCATTTGCAACTTTCTTGACGCTGAGACTAGATCGGAATGATATTTTGAACATTTAAAATTACGAGAATTGGCCTCCAGATCTAATCAAAATCCTAAAAATTCACGCTAATTTTACTCATTCGTTTATTACGGTCGATCATACCCTCATAAATTATGTGAAGTGCGTACGTGACAATGACAATGCTGGAGTGAAATTAAATCTCAGCTGTTTATCATTTAGTATTATGTCCAAAGTTGCAAGTCGAATATCGACATGTTACTTATTTGATACAAAAGAACATCCTGTTTAAATGTCCTAGGAATGCAATTGCATTTGGTACTACGGGTTGTGAAATACTTATATATCGTACACTATACGGTGCTTAAATTTGACCATACCCTTCTGTAACACGTTGTATATTTGGAGGAATCACAGATGTGTTAAGTAAATTTTACCTTTTCAATGTTTTTCGTTTCAGAACTGCTACATTTATTCGTGGTTTTGTTCGTGGGTTTCGTATGCGGAACTGGTAAGTAAAACCAAATACATTACACATAACTTAAGCTTACACCAAAGACTTTAATATATACTACTAGACAAGCTGTGCAGTACAAAGAAATTGCGCACTTAGTTACGGTCAATTGACCGCAACTCATTTAGTCGTCCGCGAGACAGCGACGAGAGCAGTTGTTGTTGTTTGAATAGCTGCGAACGTTAAATTCGATAAACTAACACGAAATCGTTTATTGTGACCCATAAAATATTGTCATTATTAACGTGCATATATTATTCATTCAATTTGAAGTTATTTTACGGAAGTAACTATATTATTTCATGAAAACTAATACCAAACAAAACGGCCGTCTCAATATTGCCATCTAGCTTACTCTCAACTCCTCTCGCTCCGACGCCTTAGACGTCATTCCCGCCTCGCCGGCCGCGTATGCATCACAATTATACTTCTGAACAGCCCATCTATGGTATTAAAGTCTTTGGCTTACACCAGTATTCTTGAAAGGGTAGGTAGGCAACTATTGTACCCACGATTCGTCAAGCTTGTTGTGATGTGCGAGCTTATCGCCATTCCAAGCACAAATTACAAAGTGCAATTTATATGTAATTTTTCGATTCGAAAGCTCAAATACAAATTGTGATTCCCGACCAGGCATTTGAACTATAGCAAAAAATATTAATTAAAGTAAGCCTAGTATTTAAAATTGGCTTGGGTGATTTTCGGTTTTTTAAGACTTAGTACGAATATAATAATAACGCACTAGCAGACATTACACAAACATTCTCCTCAGATATTCTAATGGAGTTTGGAATTGATAAATGTAAGATTCTGTCTGTAAGGCGAGGCCAAATAGAACGAAATTGCTATAAAGTGACCGAGGATATACAAATAGAGCCAGTAGATGAAATAGACGGGTATACATACTTAGGCTATCAGCAGACTCAACAAATACATCATAAACAAACCAAGAAAACTCTCATAGAAAAATTTAGATCTAGACTACACAAAATTTTAAATACACAATTGAACGCCCGCAACACAGTGAAGGCTATAAACACATACGCAATACCCATTCTTACATACTCTTTTGGAATAATTAAATGGTCACAGACAGATATTAAAAACTTACAGAGAAATATTAACACAATAATGACTAAATACCGAAAACACCACCCAAGAGCCTGCGTACAACGACAAACACTACCTAGATCCGAGGGCGGACGAGGTCTCATCGACCTACACAACTTACATAATAAACAGATTGAAACACTCCGAGCCTTCTTTCACTCTAGATCACAGCAATCATCACTTCACCGAGCCATAGTCCACGCTGATCGAAAACACACACCACTTAATCTCACTGACTTAACCATGACACCCAACCAGATCACCATTACACAGAAACTGGATGCTTGGTCACAAAAATCTCTGCATGGGAGACATCGCCTCGACTTAACTAGCCCAAACGTTGACATGATTGCGTCAAACGCATGGCTTAAGCGAGGGGAGCTATTTCCTGAAACGGAGGGATTCATGATCGCCATCCAGGATCAAACCATTGACACTAAAAACTACAGAAGGTATATAATCCGAGACCCTACTGCGCAAAATGATCTATGTCGCCATTGTCATGGTAGTCCTGAAACAATCCAGCACATAACTGGAGCCTGTAGATCTATCACACAAACTGATTACAAACATAGACACGACCAAATAGCTGCAATAGTTCACCAGTACCTAGCATACCAATATAAGCTAATTACTCAAAAAACATCGTACTATAAATACACACCGGAAATTATTTTAGAATCGGATTACTATAAGATGTATTGGGACAGGACCATTATGACCGACAAGACTATCCACCACAATAGACCTGACATTACTGTCCATGATAAGGTAAATAAAACTGTATTTCTGATTGATATTTCAATACCCAACACGCACAATTTGCAGAAAACATATACAGAAAAGATAGCTAAATACACCGATCTTTCCATCGAACTAAAAAGTCAATGGCGAGTAGACTCCGTCCGTACCATCCCTATTGTGGTGTCGACTACTGGCGTCATCCCTAAGTACCTACATAATAGCCTAAAAACACTTCGAATACATCCACTTACATACATCCTGATCCAAAAAGCTGTTATCTTGAACACTTGTCGACTGGTTCGGAAATTTCTCTCAATAGACACCTAATGATATATATCACCCATTATTCATTCATTAGCAGTTTCGTTTTGGCCACAAGCCTGCGAAACTGTTTATTTCGCCAGAAATGGTAGAAAAAATAATAAAAAGTACATAAATAATAATAATAATAATAAGCCCGCAGGGCAGCTTGTGGCGAGCTGTTGGGGAGTAGCGACCCTACGTACCCGAGTGCTCCCGGGGGAGCCTCCTGTTCTTCATCTCTGGCTCGCCTTCACTGGCCGGCTGGAGTGAACACTGATGAGGAACAGGTCCCCCACCTCTGGCTTGCCTTCACCGGCCGGTCAGAGTGGAGTCGCGAGAGCTTCATGCTCGAAGGGTGGATGTGAAACGTAAGTGGTGAGTGGGCAACGTGATGGGACCCTAAGGGAGCAAATGATCGTTGTTTAAAGCCCAGTGACACCTCTCCACCCTTTAGCCACTCATCTGGGTGTTGCTCCCTTGTCGCTTTTTCTAGTGACTATTTTGGGGAGCCCATCTACCTGAGTTGGCAAGTCACCACCTGCCTATTTTATCCATGTTTTCAACATAGGTCAGGCAGGTGCCATAGTCCTTCCCATAGACTCGGTTATCCGATCCATCAACACCTCACCTCAATAAAATAGTATATATAAATTTTTGCCCATCCCTACAATAGTCCTACACCGACCGGGGGCTGTCCTTGGATACACTTCTATAGTGTATACAAGGATAGCCGCCGGGCGGTGTCACATCACCATATAAAATTAAAATTGTCTAACGGGCCTCTACGTGTTGGCTTCGGCCCCACGCACGCCTTCCAAAGGTCCGGGACTCTGTAGTCCCGAGATTATGGCAAGACAAACATAATAATAATAATGTTTATTCAGCAATAGGTGTACAATTTTGCCTTAAAAGGAATACAATCAACTTATAATAACTATCATATTAAATCTATGGCAATATTAAACAGTGGGACCCAAACTAAGCATATGCTTGTATCTTGGGGCCCAGATATGAATATGCAAACAATGTTTAACTTTCCGGGCCTCGTCAGGCATATGACAGAAAAAATAATATTTAACCCAACGTTATAACGTTTTACTCGTATTATTATTATTTTAATCAGCTCTACTTAGATAAGATCATCATAACCACCTTTCGTGTTTCCCAGCATAAACGGAGATTGCCAAAGCGCATCATTTAAATAGTATAATAATAAATAATAATACTAGCCCTGTATTATACATGTCCCACTGCTGGGCACGGGCCTCCTCTACTAATGAGAGGAGTTAGGCCTTAGACCACCACGCTGGCCTAATGCGGGTTGGCAGACTTCACTTATCTTCAAAATTCTTATGTAGAACTTCTCAGTTATGCAGGTTTCTTCACGATGTTTCCTTCACCGTTAAAGCAAGTGATAATTGACAATTAATACACACGTAACTTAGAAAAATCCGAGGTGTATGCTCTTGGGACTGGTTTCGAACCTGCGACTTTCGTCTCGACAGTCCATACCACACCCCACTGAGCTATCACTGCTTCGTATTTAAATAGTAGTACTAGGTATATGAACAGTACATCCTTACACATTTAAAACATATATGGTATTTCAGCTGCTTCCCGCTGCCCGCCAAAAAATAAAGTGCAGAATCAGACACCAAAATGCCGCGATGACTATGATTGTCGCAAAAACAACCAGATCTGCTGTCCCAATGCCTACAACGCTTTGTCATGCACCTACCCAGCTCCGTTTGCAAGCCTCGATAAATCTTCAGGAGTCGGACACCGAGCAAGCTTCAAATCTAATATAAGAGAAGGTAAAGTAGACATTTATATTTAATGTTTGGCCAGGTGCAGCTGAATGTGAAATGTGAAGCCGCGGTTTTGATCTCAGGCAATATGTGTATATTCGCTAACTTTTGCTTGAGTAGGTATTGAACTGTTTGACTGCGTCGGTGGCGCAGTTGTAATGCGTAGGTACGCGTTACGATTGAGGCTAACGCTGAGGTATCGGGTTCGATCCCCGGGTCGGATAAAGTGGTATCGGGTTTTTCTGTTACGAAACGCTCAGTATCAGCCCGGAGTCTGGAATTTGTGCCCGGTACGGCCATAGGCTCGCCCCCTATTACATCGTGGGACGGAGATACGCTCGGCGAAATGTGGGTGTACTGTTTACACCTCTGCCTACCCCTTCGGGGATTGCGGGCGTGAGTGCGTATGTATGTAGGTATTCTACAGTAACAAATTGAATGGAAAATTTACTAGTTGGTAGGTTTTTCGTATGTGAGAGGCCATCACTTTTTCTTTTTTCCCGCGGAGAAATCCCGATTACGGATACCTTCTGTGCCGCGGGAGAGAGAAAGGGATGATTATGTCGTACTCACCAAAGCGCAGGCACGGCCGGGTGTGGAATACTGTTCACATTTGCGCAAAACAAAGCGATCCCGATACTTTACACTGATCCCAGACTTGCACTTGCACTCTCTACGGAGAAACAGTAAAAAGGGATTCAGAGTACAGACCCGAATATGAGCAGCCAAATAGCTACAAAGCCAATATAGCTACATACTCAGTTAGTCTTCAGTTAGTTTTACGAGTGGTAGAGCCACGCTGTAGACAATTTTGTCTACAGCATGAATGGGCCGGCTCGTCCGGGTCGTTACCACTGTCTCACAGAAAACCGGCGTAAAGTAGCAGCTTGCTGCTGCGTTTCGTACGGTGAGTGAGATATCCGGAGGCCCAAATTCCCCTCCCCTTCCCAATCCCTTATTATCCCTTTCCTTTAAGGTCGGCAACGCGCCCATAATTCTTTTGTATTGTGGGCGTACATGGGCGGTGGAGATCGCTTACCATCAGGTGACCCACTTGCTCGTTTGCAGGCCTATACTATAAAATAAAAAAAATAGGCGTAATTTGCAACCGCAAAATACTACGGTAAATATGCAACGTTACACGATTAGATCGTGTACTTATCCTGTACATACGAAGCAGCCTGGGTGCCAGCGATAAGCGGATAACTTCAGGAGTGTCGCTTATGGTTGTGGTCACGTTTTTAGAAAACCTTATGAGGACGTCACGTAGTTTGCAAATACCTGTGCCAGATCTATTATATTTCCACAATCGAGCCAAAAACACTGCCTTGATATTTTAAATAAAATAATAAGAGCCGAAGGTCTTAGTATAATGGACGCTCAAGATCGAGCAAAGCGGGAATGTTTAAGTAGAAAGACGGACTCTGACACTAAGCCAGGCAGAAATAAGGAAAAGAAAATTTATTTTATTAGCTTGAATGACGAGCACGAGCTGGTCGTTCGCTTGATAGTAAGCGCTACGCCTGCCAATAAACAGACACAACACCATACAGAACCTTGAATTACAAAGCACTGCATGGCACTGGACTGCGCTCGACACTCCGAAACCTATGTTAAGTCTCATAATGCCAAGCTGTTACTTTTCGTTGGTTTTCTATATGAGACAGTGGTACCGTTACGGTCACTCCAGTCCATTCATTTTACAGACAAAATTAATGATAAAAACAATGGTTTTGTTTCAGAAAACAGCAGTGGGAAGTACTGCAATGGAGTGAAGTGTATGCCATACCAAGTATGCAAGCCAGATCGTTACACAGGAAAGCTCAAGTGTCAACTGCCTTAGATAAAAACCGTACAATATTAACCAAGGATTCAAAATAAACACCTGTTAAAACCCCAGTTAATTATGTTAATTTAAGTTTTACTGAGTTTTGGTTTTACAATTTACTTCAAAGACATCAAGTCAGCATGCAGTTTTCTATTCTAAATACCAGTAGGTCAAGTACGAGTTGACTCATTCCCATAACAAGATATAGTATTTTACAGATACACATTTTTACAGGATCCGAATTAGCGGAGTATGTACTGAACTATGTAGCTCAGTACTCGTAATCACACAGCAGCATTTTTAGGGGATCCTGCAAGTTTTTTCTTTTTTATTTTTATTAGATTGAATGACAAGACGAGCAGGTCGCTCGCCTGATGGTAAGCGCCACGCCTGGTCATAAACAGAAGCAACGCCACACAGAACTTTAAATAAAGCACTGCATGACACTGGACTGCGCTCGTCACCCCGGACATAAGGTGTTAAGTCTCATAATGCCCAGTAATTACATTGGCTTCAACGTCCTTCACACCGGAACACAACAGTGCTTACACACTGTTGCTTGGCGGCAGAAATAGACAAAGCGGTGGTACCAACCCAGCCGGTCTTTCGCAAACGAGGGACCTACCACCTTGTTAAAGTATTTGGTTTTTTCTGTGCGCGTACCTACGACAACATCAATTTTTTTACGGATACGGATTTTTACAAGATCCGCTTTAGCGGTATACGTATATCAATGCTAGTGTTAACACAACCATCCTGTTTCCGAGTTGCTGCAAAATACTGGATCGGACGAATTTGCCACTAACACCGCGAATTGTATTGTATATCTCAGCCTGTTGTCGTCCACTGTTGGTCGTTGGCCTCCCCAAGTGAGCGCCAACCATCCCGGTCTTGAGCAGCCCGCATCCACCCGCTACCCGCCATCTTTTTCAAGTCGTCGGTCCACCGTGCAATATATGATATATAATATATCGAATTGTATATGCGCGTTGTCAATTACTATCAACAATATTTTTTTATTTCTATCTACTAGGTACGTGCTACAGGAAGGTGTGGTCAAATTTAAGTCTAATATTGTATGATACTATTTTACCCCCTGTAGTGAATCTGAATTCGTTTGATTTGCTAGATCATAAATAATGCATTTTCTTATTTACCGAATGACGAACATATCGATATTCAACATGCAACTTTGGACCTGACTAAATGATAAATAGCTGAGCTTTTATCTCGTTCCAGTATTGTTATTCTCGCTCACACATTTCACTTCATTTATAGGGGTGTGAACGTTAGCGTGAAATTTTAGGATATTTAGATTTTAATAAGATCCGATACATAAATACTCGCTGTCAGGTTGTATGGCATGTAAGACCCTTAAATATGACCACACCTTTCTGTAGCACGTTGTATAAAATTTACCTACTTACTTACTTTTCGTTTCCGCTAGTGGCTACTACTAGTTGATATGTATGGAGAGAAAACAAAAATTTAGATCGTTTTGGACCTCCTCAATCAATCCTAATATTCGGTAGACAGAGTAGCTGCTGCAGGGACCGTGCGGCGCCTCTGCACGTCCATTCTATGAGTTCAGACCTAACATATACCAAACTCTAAGTAAAGGGCACTATTTTTGCCCACACTCTATCCTAATTTTTTTATCGCGCCGGCACTCCAAGAGATACTCATTTAATAATACCATGTTCTTAAATAAAGCGATAAAATCACATAAATACGTAGATTATTCAGTTTTTTTTGTAAGTATTTAAGTTTATAACGACTATATTCTAACTTCCCTTCTTTTAGGTACTTTTATTTGTAATATTAAAGCAATAAAATTATGTAAACTGCATTCCTTTATTACTTTTAATACCTATACCCTTTTTTTTGTTTAGTTCAGTCTATTTAGTCTGAACACCAACTAGTCTTGACACCAACGAAGTAAACCCTATGGAATACAACAATAATCATCCAAATCGGTCCCCATTTGGCGGAGTAATGCGTGAACATACATACAAAAATATATACATACAGAGGAACTGAGAACCTTAGCTTTTTTGAGGCGGTTAAAAAATAATACTCCGCGGCGCGGCGAGATTTTCTCAAAAACAGGCAGAACAATCATTTAAAAACTGACGTTTACGAGATGTATCATAACATCATAAGGTTCTTATTTTCAAATTGTATGACACAGCTTGATGAACGACATTAATCACCGTTAAATTCATACATCGGTCGAACTATAAACTCTCTATATATACTATGGTGGCCTCAAGATTAAGTGCCCGTCATTATCGTAATGTAAGAAGGGACTTAAGCTACCATTACCCGTCTCCTAGCAGTCGTGTAGTCGATACCGTCTTGGGGTTAGTAAGCTTTCAGCCGTTGACGCGGATTGAGCGACGCGCGAAACCTCGCCAAACACGCGGAACAAACTATATTCGTAAAACATATTTACCTATATAAATACAGTATAAAAATCAAAAAATAAAACAAACAGTGTAAGTCAAAAATTAATAGGTAGTGACTTAATAACAATAATTAAAGTCCCATAGATTTTAAACAGAGTATTTCTTATATACAAATTACAAATTCACTAAAGACATTAAAATAATTATCCTATAAATCTCTTTAATATTACCTACTATTTTATAAAATGCGAGATTTTCCCGGCTTGATTCCAGGTGCCGCTTTACGTCATCAATTATTAATAATATAGGTCCTTTGTTATAAACTTTTTAGGCATTGATTAGTTAAAACGATGGTTAAAACACTGTTTTCGTCTGTTTATAAATGATGTTAACAGAGAAAGACAAGAGTGTTTAACTAATCAATGCTTAAGTAAAGTTTTTAAGTAAGGGCCATGCAAATACACGAAATGTACTGTCGTAATTAGACTTCCTTGAGACAGGCTTGGCTCGTGAGGAGTTGGAGAGTAATATTATATCAGGGCACAGGCTTCTGAGCTAAATAGTTTTTCTCTTCTTTCCAATGTTTGCTGTGTCTTTACTTTGTACTGTACATATTTTGCTGTTATTCGTTTTTTTATTTGTATCGATATCGATAGGATGGAAATAAGTTTGGCGCTGGTGTACAAAGTAGTTGTACCTCTGCTTACTCCCTCGACAATACAGACATGAATGCCGTTTCAGGATCTTTCTGTTTCTATTTTATTTAGTGATTTTACCAAACAATGGTATGTCAGTCCCATCGTTACAGCATTGAAAGTAGTAAGTCCTTTGTATGTGAGAGGCCGTCCGGGTTGCTACCACCGCTTTTTCTATTTCTGCCGCCAAGCAACTGTGTGTAAGCACTGTTGTGTTCCGGTTTGAAGTACACTGAAACCAGTGAAATTACTGGACATTATTATATATCTTATGTCTCGGGGTGACGAGCGCACTCCAATGCCATGCAGTGCTTTGTAATTCAAAGTTCTGTGTGGTGATTATTCTGTTTATCGGCACGCTTGGCGCTTACCACCAGGCGAGCGACGATTATTTGGTCAATCAAGCTAATAAAAAAGTGGATTACCAGTTGGTAAGTGATCGCCACCGGTCATGAACGCCCACAACAACAGAAAATAACATGAATGAGTTACCGACGTTAAAGAAAAGGGATAAAATAAATATATAAACGTCCGATACCCGCTTGGCTGAACTTGAACTCGACACACTAACGTGTGTCTAGATCAGAGGTTCCCAAACTTTTTTTTCACATAGACCACTTTTAAAATTTAGCTGGTTCTGGACACCCTGCAGCTACATTTCTACCATATTCCCAAAACTCGACAAAAAATATATAGATTAGATCTAACTATGGACCCCTGTCAAGCCCCCGTGGACCCCTGGGGGTCCACCCGGACCACTTTGGGAACTAATGGTCTATATTATAGAATTGGGAAGGGGAGAGGGGATTTAGGCCTCCGGATATCTTACTCAGTGTATGAAACGCAACAACAAGCTGCAGGCCAACTCTCGAAATTTTAATTGTTAAAAATATCATTCCGATCAGCGTCAAGAAAGTTGCAAATGGCATTCTCTTAAACCAATAATTGGCCTTCTGGTATTTCACGTCGGTATTCTGCGAGACAGTGGTAACAACCCGGTAGAGCCGGCCCATTAATGTCGTAGACAAAACTACCTTCAACGCGGCTCTACCATTTTCAAAAGGGCCCAGTGACCTTTTAACAGTCAATCAGTACATTTTCTCTACACAGGACGCTATTACAGTTGAATGGTCATTAATTTGTCATTATGAAAGTGATTTATAAACAACTAGCTTTTGCTCGCGGCTCCGCCCGCGTGAATAGACTTTTCCGAAATAAAACGTAGCCTATAACCGTCTCCAGGGTCCCATCTATCTCTACATCAAAATTCATCAAATCGGTTCAGTGATTTAGGCGTGAAAGCGTAACAAACAAATAGATATTTTTTTCATAATAAGTATCCTATGTTACTTCTGATACCTCCAAAAATATGTGTACAAAATTTCATGATGATCGGTTAAGTAGTTTTCGCGTGAAAGCGTAACAAACAAACTTACATTCACATTTATAATATTAATATGATATGGACATCAAGTAGCGTTCTATGGTCGATAAGTACTATTTTATTCAGAAAGTGGTACGGAATGCATCGCTGATTATATTGGCTTTATTATTTATTGAAGTACTAATTCTATCGTAGTGGTGTGATATTTCTGGGCAGCATAATAGAGATTGTGGTGATACTAGGTGGTACGTCTCTTGTATGCGAGAAGCCGTTTGGGTTGGTACCACCGCTTTGTCTATTCATCCCGCCAATCAGCAGTGTGTAAACACTGTTGTGTTCCGGTTTGAAGGATATTGAAGTTAGTAAAATTACTGGGCATTATGAGACTTAAAATCTTGTCTCGGGATGACGAGCGCAGTTCAGTGCCATGCAGTGCTCTGTAATCCAGAGTTATGTGTGACGTTGCGTCTGTTAACGGGCAGGCGTGACAATAAACATCAAGTGAGCGACCTGCTAGTCTCCTTAAACAAGCAAAAACAACATATACGCACTCACGTCTATAATCCTCGAAGAGGTAGGCAGAGGTGTAACCAGTGCATCCACTTGTCATCAACCTTATTTCCGTCCCATGATGTGACCGGGAACGAGCCTATCGCCATATTGGGCACAATTCCAGACTCCAGGCTGATACTGAGCATTGCGGGTAGAAAATCACAATATCACCTTTACCCGACCGGGGATCGAATCGAGAACTCAACACAGCAGTTGTAACGCGTATGTATTACAACTGCGCCACCGAGCTAGTCAAAAATAATAATAAAAAAATACTAATCGTATATGAACTGTAAATGAAAAATGAATGGAGAAATGAACGACAGAAACCAGTGCCCATTGTGGAAGGGGTGGGGGTTCGCCAGAAACGTCTGCGCGAGGCTCTGCAGGCGACGAGTACGCAGGAGAGTCGCTCCTGAACATAATGCTAATGGAAAGAACTCTGGAAGGTTTGTATAAGTAGTTTCATCGTTTGACGGCCTCTGTGGCGCGGTGGGTGGGTGGACGGCTGTGAGGCGAGGGGCCGCGCGGGTTCGATTCCTGCACGAACAGCTAGTAGAGAATAAGGTCCTAAACGACATGTTATGCACATGTTAATTTGCTTCGAGCTTCCCAGTATCCACTTATAGCAATCGTTTAATGTTTGTCGAACTGTCTTGTGTGGATAATTACTGCAAATTGAATTGCAATTAGGTATTTTCAAGTTTTGTTAAACCTTATTTTTTTCAATTGTTAAATAAATAAATAAATACACCCAACAGTCACACACATAGTCCTGACCCCACACTAGGTAAACCTGTGTCGTGGGTATCAAGAACTACGAGGGACTTGCGGTCCCACAACACCCAGACCCGAGACCAATATTTGTGGTTCACACAAACATTTGTCCCGGTGTGGGAATCGAACCCACGGCCTCTCGCTTCGCAGCCGTCTACTCGCCCGCTGCGCCACGGAGCTGTTTTCAATTATGTAACTGTAGAATGTAAATTCTAATACTGTATAATACAATCGCGACGAGTATTATCCGTTTAGGAGTTTCATTTCTTTACCCTGTACTCCAATAACAGATCTTAACCAAATGTATGAGATCACATTGAAGCTAATCTCTATCGTTTTTTTCCTAATTTTTGACGGAGAAACCGATGTATACATAGATCAAAAAGCACAAAAATATCAGAATTGAGACTCTGCTCCTTTTTTGAAGTCGGTAAAATATACCGTGACAATAAAACTTTACAGCCTTAAGATTTAAACAGCGGGTATAAAGCAGTGGGGCGGTGGTGAACGAAAATAAACATGGTAATTGCACAGTGTTCCGTTTCGAGAATATCGTGGCCAAGTTACTCGTTATCCAGGAAACGGTTTATAACTTAGCTCGGTCTGACCTCATCACTTACGTTTATAAACGTAAAAATATTAAAAAACTAGGTTTTGCTCGCGTCCCGCCCCTGTAAATATCTTTTTCCGGGATAGAAGTAGTTTTAGAATTTACTGAAGACGAGTATTATTTTAAAAATCAAACCAACACATCCAAACATTTACATTCATAATACTAGAAGGATAGTGAAAAATTGGAGTTTAAGTAATCCATCACTGCTGAGGACTAATGGTACATTCTGCTAATTAACCGAGTCATTATATTTTTAATTTTATAACTTTAGCCCTGTTTTATACTGCCCACTGCTGGGCACGAGCCTCCTCTACTGGATGAGAGGGGTTAGGCTATAGTCCACTATGCTGGTCTAATGCGAATTGGCAGACTTCAGGCATGCAGGTTTCCTCGCGATGTTTCCTTCATCGTTAAAGCAACGTAACTTAGAAAAATCAAAGGTATATGCTCTTTGGGCTGGTTTCGAACCTGCGACTACAACAGTCCGTACCACTCTCCGCTGAGCTATCGCTTTTTTTTCACTTACTTTTACGATAAATAAAATAATACAAATTTCTCATTTTGTCCCTAATTTTTTGTTATTGACCAGTGTGCACCCACGCACTAGTTCGCGTGACACAAACCGCGCGTTATTTTTTATCTATACACATTTGTACTTGTATAATAAATTACCGACCACGCACGCAATTTCTGCAGCCGAAATATAGGCCAACCCTTCGTAGGAATGACCTATTTTTCCTCTACCTACCGACCTATTTTTTTTTTTTTTTTTGTCTTTAGTGGGGGGACTCCCCCCCGGCTGCTCCCTCTGATACTTTTAATTCAGAGATTGTCTACCTATTTAATTCACATGCCTTTATTAAAAAATTCATCATCTAAAAAAAAAATATTTGAAATTTTACATCTTTTAGTATGCCTATAAAAAATCCAACTCTAACATACATATATAAAACATTAGGCATACTATAATACTGTTTTCTTATTTATTAAAATTTACATTTATACGGTCTCAGATAATAACGTGTGTCTTTCTCACAAATCCAGCTTGTCCTAGGCAACTAGGAGCATATAATCTAATATTACAGACTGTAGTTGCCCTTTTCTATTTGTTACCTTTTATCACGGTACACGTTATTTCTTTACAAAATTTTAAAAACTTAGATCTTATTACATCATCTTCCAACATACCGCTCAGATTATCCTTTTTTACAATTTGGTCAACCTCTATTTCAAGGTTAGTTCGTTGATACAGATATATTGGGCATTCAGTCAACACGTGTACCACATCTTCTGTGGCTGCTGGGTCACAGATACATGAGGGGCTCTCCTTGCACTTGAAGCGATTCAAATACTCGGAGAATCCCCCATGGCCCGTGAAAACTTGGGTGAGGACTGGGTCCACCGGCATCTTCCTGATCACTTTATAGGCTTCTCTAGCGTCAGGGAAAAACAGCTTCGTTACCGATGCTGTTTCTCCAGCCCTGTATCGCTAATTCCATTCGTCAATCGACTCCTGACGGATTTGTCGCTTGACGAACGAAATGGGATAATAGATAGTATAAGGGGATGAATTCGGTATTTCACTTTAATTAACAGCTCTATTACGTAGAAGCCATAATAAAAAAGAGGGAGAATAAAACACCAATTTATACAATTACTTGTTTATTTTAACATTACATCGATGTGAAATCTCCGTACCGATTTTTACTGACTTTCATAAAGGAGGAGCTTCACAATTCAGCACGGTTTTTTGTTGAATTTTATTCGACAGAGTTTTGCTGCGAAGTTGTCGGAGTCAAGAAATGAAACTTCTCAACGGATAACACGCTCATCTCGATTGTGTTTTTGTAAAAATTTAAAAATAAAATAAGTTTAAACAAAACAAAAACCGAATTCAAAGAATAACACTTTCAGTTGACCAGCATCGGCACCGGGACTGACTCCAAAAAGACCACTAGAAATTGATATTTTTTGACTAATTTGTTGTGTTATTTTTTGAAGTCGGTTTCTAAATTGTGGTTAAACTTATTAGATTTGTTGGTTGAGCACTGATCTAGAGATTTCAAAACTTGTGGAATGATATCCGTATAAGTACCTACCTCTTTTGGAGAACTTGGCAAAAGGAAGACAAAAATAATAAACTTGAATTCAGCTTTGCGATCAAAGTGTATTTAAACCTGCAAATTATTATTTAATATTACTTATGTCAAAGTATTTTTTGCTGTAAGGACTGTAACTGTTAGAAATGTTTGACATTGTTTGAAAGTGTAATTCAGTTAATGGAGGCCAACACGCGTCTAAAATCTAATTATTGAGTGTTTATGTAAGTTAGGCAATGTTAATAACCATCTACGAAGTGTTGTGCCCTAGTAAATATTAGTAAGCACATCATATAATATTTGAACTTTAGGAAATGGGTCACTAGGTCTTAAACCATGTAATGAAAATGCATGTTCAAAGTTTACAAGGTGGCATGTCCCTCGTGCGCGAGAAGCCATCCCGCTTAGTACCGCCGTTTTTTCTATTAGCGAGAGACCGCGGGTTTGATTCCCGCAAAGAGACAAATGTTTGTCATGTGATCCATAAATATTTGGTTTCGGGTCTGGGTGGTTTATTTATTTATTTATTTAAGATGCAAAACAGAGTACAATCAATACAATAGTAGAACTTTATAACTATACAATCATTAAAACCAGATTGTATTCCAAAATATGCGCCCTTATATATATATTACTAGCTGTTGCCCGCGGCTCCGCCCGCGTGAATGCCTATTTCCAGGATTAAAGTAGCCTAGTGGGCGCATCAAGCGAGTCCCGTTGAGAAACGCGCATGGCAAAAATACTAATGTCGCTATTAAAAAATAGGGATTCATCGTAGAGGGTTGAAAATTTAGGGTTGTATGTGTTTTTTAATGCTGTATCATAAAATAATAAAAACAAAAAAAATTGTCTAAAAAATAAAATAAAAAATTTAGGGGTGGATCACCCTTAGGGGGATCACATCACATTTAGGGGGATGAAAAATAGATGTTGACCGATTCTCAGACCTACCCGATATGTACACAAAACTTCATACAAATCGGTCCAGCCGTTTCGGAGGAGTATGGGAACGAACATTGTGACACGAGAATTTTATATATAAGATTATTCAATAATAATATTCTCCCCAGAGGGGGTGAATCAAATCATTTATTGTTTGCAAACGCAAGCAAGCTGCTACTTTACGTCGGTTTTTGTGAGACAGTGGTAATGACCCGGGCGAGCCGACCCATTCATGCTTGAAATAAAACGCTCTACTGGCTCTACCACACAAAAACTCTACTAAATAAAAAAATAAGTTACCTGAAAATATATACCTAATACATCGCGAACCTCTTTGTTTTTTGCGTTGGTAAAAAATTACTGTACTACATTTCATTTATATTACCCATGAAAGGTGGAGCGCGGTATGTTATCTTTAATCAAAGTTGTCATCAGTCACATTGTGTTGTGGGTACTCATGTGGCCATTTGTGTATTGTCGGACATACCAGTACCGTTAGAAGAAACACCAACACTTATCTCCTATGGCTAATAATCTAGTCACTAGACTCTATTGAAATAAAACTTTATAGGTACGGATTTTATCGCGGTTTAATTTTATTTTAGTCCCGACGTTTCGAAAGCTTTTCAGGCTTCGTGGTCACAGGAGAGACTGAGGTCGTGTAGGTCGTCTCGAAAAGTTAATGTTACATTGCATACCTTCATTTTAAAATTATACATTTTTTTTAAGTTACTTGACACTTGTCCTATCTACGCAGAAATAGCTCACGCTGTCTTGAGGTCTCGCAGTTTTTTTTTAGGTTCCGATTTAGTTAAATGTAAAATTGGATCCCAGGCTTGTGCGAGCTTCCAACCATCTTCTCTATTGAAATGGGTGTTTTTTAATTTCAATAGCCTCGCGAATTATCCTAGGTAGGAAAATTAAACTGCGATAAAATCCATATAAACTAGTTTTTTTCAATGTGTAATATTCGCGTAAACATAATAAATCAGTATCACTAGACTCTAGCAGCGATAGCTCAGTGGGGAGTGGTACGGTGTCGAGACGAAAATAGCAGGTTTGAAATCAGTCCCAAGAGCACACAACTCTGAGTTTTCTAAGTTATGTGTGTACTAATTGTTAATTATCGCTTGCTTTAACGGTGAAGGAAACATCTTGAGGATAACCTGAGAAGTTCTTTATAAGAATTTCGATGGTATGTGAAGTCTGCCAACTCGCATTAAGCCAGCGTGGTGGACTAAGGCCTGACCCCTCTCATCCGGTATAGGAGGCCCGTGCCCAGCAGTGGGAAATGTATAATACAGGGCTAGTTAAAGACTCTAGTTATAGTAGAACAGTATAATACAATATCGCCTCATTGCTAATATGATTCAACAAAAATAATACGTTGGGATTCGTGCCTGATTTATTATACCACACTTTGTTCCGAGTGGTAGAGCCACGATGTAGACAGTTTTGTCTACAGCATGAATGGGCTCAACCGGGTTGTTACCACTGTTTACCAGAAAACCGATGTAAAGTAGCAGCAAGCTGCCCAAATCCCCTCCCCTTCCCAATTCTTTAATTACCCCTTTCCTTTAAAGTCTCTAACATTTGTCTCTTGATTGCGTGAAGTTATTTGAATAATTAAATTAAAATAAACTCATCACAATCTGTGGCTACCATCCTCGTAGGCCTCTCCAAGTGGGTCAAGTGTCAACCATCCCGTTCTTGGGCAGCCGGCATCCAATGCGTTTAGACGGAACACGACAGTCGGTTGATTCGTATTGTAATAAACTCTATCGTATGAATTTTTTCCAACAAAATTGGTCCACAGTTGGCGGAAAAATCGATGTAGGTACATACATAAAAAAAGAACCTCCTCCTTTTTAGAGTTCGATTAAAAATGAGAGACGATATCGCTTAGAAATTAGACGACGCGATTGAACGGTTCGTTTTTTAATTTTTGCATTCCAAGGGGACTGCAGCGTTTTTAAAACTGTTTTGCCGACCGTACTTTCTACAAAGGACTTTGTTCAACATGCCATTAGTTACATTAATATAGTAGAACACAAATTACTAGCAGTACGACAAAAGCAATTGTAACGTGTGCACGTATCTCTAAGATGTCTAAAATAATTTTTAATAAGGAACGTCGAAAATCTAGTATTAACTTTGTTAATTATCGTCGATTTCATTTTTTGGACAGGTACGAGATTGAATGAGTTTTTAAGGGATTTACTAGGTGATAACTACTACTGCTTTGTCTATCTCTGACGTTAAGCACTGTTCCAGATTAAAATAAATTAAATCCAATGAAGTTGATGAGCACCATTGACCACCTCCGTGACACAATGGGCGAGTACCCGGCTGTGAAGCGAGAGGCCGCGGTTTCGATTTCCACAAATATTTAATTTGGGTCTGGGTGATTTCTCCCCAGAGGGGTTGATATCAGGCAGGCAACCGGTCGAAAAACTACAAGCCAAATATTTCTGTAACATTGACACAAAAGCATGTTACGCTGACCCCACTGCGTGTGGGATAAGGGCAGGTGGAAGGGAGAAGTTAATGAGCCTTATAAGACTTAATGTGTTATGGGATGTCGAGCACAGTACCTACATATAGTGCCATACCGTACTTAGTAATTTAAAGTTCTGAGTGTTGTTGCCACTGTTAATAGGCAGGCGTGACGCTTATCATCAGGCGAGCGACCTACTCGTCTTCGTCATTCAGGCAAATAAAAGGGATTTCGAAGGGTCCTCTATAAATATATTTCTGAGCAAAATAAATATTATAAAATCCAGTCATCTTTATATTTGAGGCGCTCATAGCCAGTTGCACTTACTAATCGGTAAAGCAACCCCGGCGCGGTCAGTCTATGGATGGGTGACCGCTTACTGGTATTTCAACTCGTCTCAGTTATGTGGCTTCTCTTAATCGGCTTAAATTTCGTGTGTGTACTTAGTTTCTATAAGTTTTATGAGTGTTAGAGCCACGCTGTAGATACTTGTCTACAGCATGAATGGGCCGGCTCGTCCGAGTCGTTACCACTGTCTCACAGAACTGTAAAGTAACAGCTTACTGCTGCGTTTCGTACGGTGAGTGAGATATCCGAAGGCCCAAATCCCCCTACCCATTCCCCTAATTATCCCTTTCCTGTAAGGTCGGCAACGCGGCCATGATTCTTTTGGTATTGTGGGCATACATGGGAGATGGAGATCACTTACCATCAAGTAACCCACTTGCTCGTATTATGCAATAAAAAAAACATATCTTTTTCCTAGGAGTAGAGAATCCCGCAGAAGAATCAATCACCCGCCTGCAGCGCTGTACAGCGCTTTAGGAGAGCGGATTCGAACGAGTACACCTTTAGGTCTTCAATGCGCGCTGTTCTGCGGAGGATCTCGATGCAAATATGAACTCCCACAGCAGAGGGTCGCTGCCATACAAGGATTGTACTCCGACTGGTAAGCAATTTAATACAACTTTTTTTATAGCATAGATCGGCAAACGAGCAAGTAGGTCACCTGATGGTAAATGCCCATACGCCCACAATACCAGACGAATCAAGTGTGCGATTCTAACCTGAGAGGAAAGGGATAATTAAGGAATTGGGAAGGGAGGGAGATTTGGGTTCCGTATAACTCACTCACCGACCACCGTGCGAAATGCAAACCGCTACTTTACGTCGGTTTTCTGTGGTATAATGACCCGGTCGCCTGTAGACTGTGTAGACTGTCTCGGTGGCGTAGTTCTAATTCGTACGCGTTACGACTGAGGCTGACGCCAAGGTCTCGGGTTTAATCCCCGGGTCGGGTTTTGGGCTTTTCTATTACGAAAAGCTCAGTATCAGCCCGAAGTCTGGAATTTGTGCCCGGTATGGTGGGTTCGCCCCCAATCACATCATGGGACGGAGATACGCTCGGCGAAATGTGGGTTTACTGGTTACACCTCTGCCTATCCCTTCGGGGATTACAGGCGTGAGTGCATATGTATATGTACGTAACGAGCCGGTCGAGCCGGCCCATTCATGCTGTAGACAAAACTGTCAATAACGTGGCTCTACCACTCTATATTTCTACTAGCAAACTCATCAATCCGCCGCAAGCCTCAAGTGGAACTGGGCTGGTCATGTTTGCCGTATGCCAGACTTTTATTGGGCAAACACCACAACAAAGTGGTTTCCGCAGAACAGCAAAAGAGGTCGCGGCAGGCCTAGAAGGAGATGGCGAGACGAACTCAATTCTTTTTGGAAGGACTGGCATAAAAAGGCACTCAACAGAAGGGAATGGAAAGAGGGACGAGAGGCCTTTGCCCAGCAGTGGGACAAAAACGGCTAGTATAAGATAAGATATAAGAAACTCATCAATATCAGATTGACAGCGTGTCCAAGGTTTTTTGTGGCGTTGCTTCTGTTTATGGGTAGGCGTGGCGCTTACCATCAGGCAAACAACCTGCTCGTCTCAACATTGAAGCTAATAAAAAAAATAACAATAGAAAATTTTAATAAATTAAATTAAATTTTTGGTGTTACGTGTAATTTGTGTAAATATAAATACAAATAAATACACCCAACAGTCACACACATAATCTTGACCCCACACTAGTAAAACCTGTATCGTGGGTATCAGGAACTACGAGGGACTTGCGATCTCACAACACCCAGACCCGAAACAAATTTTTGTGGACCTCTCGCTTCGTAGCCGGCTACTCGCCCGCAAATATAAACGTAGTATTCATAATTAAAGTGTACAATTTAACTGCAGCGTAATTAGGTCACCACTGGGTATGTAACAAATAAAAAAAACTAATCATTAGCATAAAAGTAGGCAGTGGTCACGCAACAATAACATTTTGTAGTATAGTTTTTAATTCAAGGATTTAATTAATGTTTCCTGTAAATATCATTATTACAGTGCATTAAAAACCCCGTATTATTTGACTGCCTCGGTGGCGGACTTCCTCGATGGCGCAGTTGTAATGCGTACGGGTTACGATTGAGGCTAACGCTGAGGTCTCGGGTTCGATCCCCGGGTCGGGTAAAGCGGTATTGGGTTTTTCTATTACGAAATGCTCAGTATCAGTCCGGAATCTGGAATTTGTGCCCGGTATGGCGATAAGCTCACATAAGGGACGGACATACGCTCGGCGAAATGTGGGTGTACTGGTTACACCTCTGTCTACCCCTTCGGGGATTACAGGCGTGAGTGCGTATGTATCATTATTACAGTGCATTAAAATCCCCGTATTATTTAAGGTACGTAGCTTTGATACACTTATCAACAGTGTAGAACCACGTTGTAGACAGTTTTGGCTACAGCAGGAATGGGCCGGCTCGACCGGGTTGTTACCACTGTCTCACAGAAAACCGACCTAAAGCAGCGGCTTGTTATTGCATTTCGTACGGTGAGTGAGATATACAAAGGTCCAAATCCTCCTCCCCAATCCCTTCATAGCCCTTTCTTATAAGGTCGGCAACGCGGTCACCATTCTTCTGGTATTGTGTGCGTACTGCGTTCATGGGCGGTCGAGATCACTTACCATCAGGTAACCCCCTGATGTCATCATACGTTGCGTACGTGGGTTCAATCTCCGACGCTTAGATTTTTAACGAAAGAACAAAATAAATAGAAAATTGTAAAAAAGAGGTTTGGAGAACAGAAAAAAAATATATAAAAATACGCACTGCATTGAGAACCTCCTCCTTTTTTGAAGTCGGTTAAAAATAAAATAGGATACCACCAAATCGCTTTACGAAGCTACTAAACATAGATAACACGTTTCTATTAAGTTCAGATGACGTGACATGTAATATGACGGCAGGGTCACCGAGGATATTGTCGCGATGGCGCGCCCCAGCACCGCCACGATAGCAGCTAGAAATATCGTGCAACAGTTCCACAGGTAAGCTATAGTAAATTGATAAATCTTTATTGTACTGTCAACATGTCAAACCGAAGTAAAGTAGCAGGCCTGCTGCTGCGTTTCCTACGGTGAGTGAGATATCCGGAGGCCCAAATCCCCCTCCCCTTCCCAATCCCTTTCCTTTAAGGTCGGCAACGCGCCCATAATTGTTTTGGTGTTGTGGGCGTACATGGGCGGTGGAGTTCACTTACTATTAGGTGACCCAATAGCTCGTTTGCCAGCCTATACTATAAAAAAAACATCATAATCCAAACTATCATCCTAACTGTAATCCCCGAAGGGGTAGACAGAGGTGTAACCAGTACACCCACATTTCGCCGAGCGTATCTCCGTCCCACGATGTGATAGGGGCGAGCCTATAGCCATACAGGGCACAAATTCCAGACTCCGGGCTCTCCGGATACTGAGCATTTCGTAATAGAAAAACCCAATACCACTTTACCCGACCCGGGGATCGAACCCGAGACCTCAGCGTTAGCCTCAATCGTAACGCGTACGCATTACAACTGCGCCACCGATGTCCGAGGCAGTCCATGTAGCCAGTTTACGTAGAGATACCCTAATGATAGATGGAGCGGTCATAATATTAGACGAGATACACTGATCTGAAAATAGTATAAGACTGAAGATAAAGAGACTTAAATAAATAAAATACACCCATCAGTCACACGCATAGTGGTGACCCCACACTAGGTAAACCTGTATCGTGGGTACCAGGAACTACGAGAGACTTGCGGTCCCACAACACCCAGACCCGAGACAAATATTTGTGACTCAAACAAACATTTGTCAAGGTGCGGGAATCGAACCCACCACGGCCTCACGCTTCGCAACCGGCTACTTGCGCCACGGAGGCTGTGAGCGACTTATAACATTGTGAGTGATAATATGTGGTTAAGATCACTTACCATTGTGTAGTTTACTTGCGCCTTTGCTGGTCTTCTGACAAATAAATCCTCAATTGAAGATGCTTAAATTTTGATTGTCGTTTCCAGTTGGGGCATCCGTACGGTGATCAACCTCCAGACTCCTGGGGAACACTCCAGCTGCGGCCCGCCTCTAACTAGCTCCGGTTTTACCTACGATCCTGCCATTTTCATGGCCAATGAGAGTAAGGGCCTGTTTAAAGTTTTATGTTACTGGACTGGCTGCGTGTTACATAGAAATTGTGCCACTAAGTTACGGTCAATTGACGCGTAACTCAATATTTTTTACAAGTTGGTAGGTCCCTTGTATACAAGAGGTCGTCTGGGGTGGTACCACCGCTTTGTTTATTTCTGCCGCCAAGCAGTAGTATGTAAGCACTGTTGTGTTCCGATTTGAAGGTCATTGAAGCCAGTGAAATTTCTGGGCATTATGCGATTTAACATCTTATGTCTAGGGGTGACGATCGCAGTCCAACGCCATGCAGTGCTTTGTAATTCAAAGTTCTGCGTGGTGTTGCTTATGTTTATGAACAGGCGTGGCGCTTACCATCAGGCGAGCGACCTGCACGTTTCGTCACACAAGCTAATCAAATTAAAAAAATTACGCGCTTTCTTGATCAATATTTTGTAATTGATTTTACAATTTATAAAAGAAAATATATGTAGGTAATATAATTTTAAATGGGTTATTTAGTTAAAATGTGTAACTAAAAATGTTTTGTCCATATACAAATTACCAATTTTTTGGAAAAAACATGTAGCTGTCATTTCTTTTCAAGTAAAGATACCACACTAAGCGAATTTTCAACTTACGATTGTGAGTATGCGTTGTTTGGACATCGCATACTCACAATATATTGTTTGGATATCGTTGTTGTAGGTAGTTATTCTAAGTAAGGCAAAAAATGTATAATGAACAAACGTAGAATCAAAAAATTTGAATACAATAAAATTTATTCATGCACTTTTATCAGCCACACCAGTGTTAAAACGTTCTTGTGAATATTTGAAAATATATTAATTGTCGTTGGCTATATGCATCGAAATGCGAAGCCATAATTAAACAATAACAAAAAACAAATCGAATAATACTTAAATATTTCCCAGTATACTACTACAATTTCGCGTGGCCTGATTATGGCGAAGCAAGCCTCAGTGGACTTCTGGACATGGCGAAAGTGGTGTCATTCGCCTTGCAAGAAGGAAGAGTCGCCATACACTGCCATGCAGGTAACATCTGAAGTTATATACCATATAAATACATCCAACAGACACACACATAATCCTGACCCCACACTAGGTTAACCTGTATCGTGGGTATCAGGAATTACGAGGGACTTGCGGTCCCACAATACCCAGACCCGAAACAATTTTTTTTTATATACCCGTATTAAGCCAGCGTGGTGGACTAAGGCCTAACCCCTCTCATTCAGTACAATGATATGTTCAATATAGTACAGGGCTAGTATAATAAATAATATATGTATTACCTATACACAATTACACACAACACAGGAATAATATTAAGATCCTCAGCTGGTAACGAATTATTATTGCATTGATTGAGTATTGACGACACTTTATTTTATATTAATTTAGGGTCTTGATACCAAAATATTGTTAATAATTTCAAAGTATACATTTGGAGTAGTGCTGAATCTTTATTGACACCTTTCTGCAACACTAATGTAACAGAAAGTACAAAATAAAACAATATTGCTAACTGCACTTCTTATTGAAATCCTTAACATTATAATTAAAACAAAATTAATATTAAAAGATATAATTATCAACACATATCATTCAGATTCAATGCGCTGAGTGCCGTACTTTGGGAGTATAAAACGCTTTAGTTAACAATACGCTTTTATCCCACACTTTCTCAGCTAAATCTTCATCTCTCCCCATAGGACACGCATCGATCGGCTTGCAATCTTGGAAATACAATCCACTAACATTTTCTAATTCTTCATTGACGCAAACGTCTATTGTAGTCTGTGCCCCTTCTATCGCCGACTTGAAGAACAGCCTTAAATAAATCATTAATATACTTTTATATATTTCAGCGTGTTTATATATTTCTGTACGTACCACTCCTGGGTGTAAAACGTTAACTGTCACTCCCAATGGTAGTCGCTTAGCTAAAGCCTTCGTCCACAAAACTTGACAAAGCTTGCTGTTACAGTAACTCCTCCAGAAGGTTTGATAGGAAAGCCCGTCTAAATTGTCTTCTGTGACGTTACCAAAATGATGTAAACATGAGGACACGTTGACTATCCGACTGGGCCGCGATGCTATAAGTTTATCCAGCAGTAGAGAGGTTAGAAGAAATGGTCCAAAATAGTTAACTTGCATTACAATATCGATGCTGTCTTCTGTGGGTCGATTCTTGAGCCCAGCACAACCAGCGTTGTTCACCAATATGTCCAGACGATCGTAGTTTTTGTTGAAGTATTCTGCAAATTCTCGAACGTTGCTGAATTTGGAAAGATCCAACTGTAAGTGCTCTACGTCCTTATTTCCAGTTGTTCTGATAATGTCTTCGACTGCTGCGGCGGATGTCTTGACATTTCTGCTAGCGATAATAATTTTGGCTCCTCTTCTAGCTAGATCCCTTGCAGTTTCTAGTCCTATACCAGCGTTTCCACCAGTGATCAGTACAACCTTTCCACGTAGCTTTGCTTTGGATGTGCACACACCTTTTATTGGCTCCAACCATATTCGTAGCCCTAAAGAAACTACAGCCCCGATACCAAAAACGAATATGAGAAATATTATAATATATTTCAATAGATTCAATAAAACAATTACGGTTGGAAGCAACATGTTATATGTCTGATAAGTTTGTCACACAACTAAAATGCCAATAAATGAACACGAACGAGTAATTTATGAGTTGTACATTATTCTGGCTAGGGTTCCGCAGACACTAAGCAAAACAAAATAATATTTATTGACACTTTATAATCCTTCAAAGAGTAAATCGTATACCTACCTATTATGTCGCAGAGAATAACTATCGCCGACAAATATCTCGGGTCAAAGTGTCAACATTCGATCAAATTACGTCGTCATTTATCGAATGTTGACACTTTGAAAGTAGATACTATTTTCTCTTCTTATGACTTAAGGAGTCGAGTATTCGATGCAACCATATTAGCTTCGATGGACATATAGAGATAACCAGATAAAACTTATTATTTCATGACAAAACGGGTCGACAAAATCATCTAATGCTGCGTGAGCTATGATCAGTATGACGGAATCTACTTCACAGAAAGAATTGACTCTTGAAAATAATTGCCTTACGATTAAGTTCAGAATCCACGATCTTCACGATGTTTTCTTCACCGTTAAAGCAAGTGATAATTAACAGTGAATACAGACATAACATAGAAAAATCAGAGGTGCACGCTCTTGGGGCTGGTTTTATTTTCATCTCGACAGTCCGTACCACTTCCCTTTGAGCTATCAGTTATCACTGCTACGAATAGCAAAGAACGTAATTACGAAATTGTCATCGTAAATTAATGGCAATTTATTTGATAACGAACGCGTTCAAAGGGTATGTTATTTTAATCACGGAATTAATTTTTTTGGTTTTAGTTTAGCGACCGCAAATATAACTTTGTCTTCGCAATGTCTTCTAAGAAGTAAAAACTTATTTTTGCTGTCGATGAAATTAATATTGAACATTAAATATTTTATTTTAATCTAAACCTATTTTAAAGTCTCTTAAAAAGTATGTGTGTACGTTACACATAAAGTGTGTGATGTTAATGTTTATTTTAACTCATCATCATCATTGGCCTTATACGTCTGTTTCAGACGATTTAATCATTGTCTCATAGACATGCACTTTCTTTCGTGGCTGTATAAACCAATTCTAGAGCCGCAGAGTCTACCGCATACTCTGCAAGAGACGCCTCCGACTGGTGGGTTGTTGTCGACCTGGTGACGTTTTAGTCTTCTGTCCGCCAGTGTTCTGAACCACGTGTTGTCGTGAGTTTCACGCCCATTGTGCACCCACTTTCTCCACTCGCCTCTATCCTCAGCGAGCTTTTCCCAAGCCACATGGTCGATCCCAAATGAGATCATATCTCTCTTGGCGCAGTCTTTAAATCGTAGCACTGGTCTTCCAACGTCTCTATTTATCTATTATTATTATCTCTATTATTTTAACTACGGGACCCATGATTGTGCGTGGACCGACACGCCGGTCGGTGTTTTTCCACTTTATTATGACTTGCATAAACTGTACGAAACTGGTGGTGTGAAAAATCACTCATGAGTTGCTCGGCATTGAATATACTATCACATCATGGGACGGAAATAAGCTGGAAGAACCGTGAGTATACTAGTTATACCTCTGCCTAACCCTTCAGTTCAGCTTTTGCTCACGGCTCCGCCGGGGTGAACAGTATTGTCCGAGATAAAAAGTAGCCTAGGTGTACCTGTGTGCCAAATTTCATCCAAAACCGTTCAGACGTTAAGGCGTGATTGACTAACATCCAAATTCATAAACATCCAAACTGTCACATTTATAATAGTAGTAGAAATGTTTAAAATTTTGGGTTTTTCAATCCCTCTAAAGAACCATTGTTCTGACCAATAATGACGCAGATGATCAGGTTAATAGTTTAATAATAGGTTATTATAATTATTGTTTTCAATTACTACAATGATCGTTTTCTATAATGACAACATTATGGACGTTGTCATTCAATAGGGTAGTTTCCTATATTGAATTTTATATTTTATTTTATAAGCAACAGAAAATGATATGCAAAAGAAACCCATTTATTAAAACACAATCAAAATTGGTTCTGAAATGTGCCCACAGTTATGACTTTAAATGTTGGTATGAGGAAAAGTGGGTGCGTAGTAGGGATATCTCAGTATCTCGCTTGCACGCGTGCACTTAATGAACATTTTACTCAGTGACGTCAAAGTTTGCGTCGTCTGTCATTTTACAATTACCCTTTCTACAGGATTTGAATGGCTTCTAACTTATTTATTTTTGGTCCGATTTATAAAATTCTTTCTGCAATCGATTTTGAGTAACGTAACTTATTGATTTAAATAATAAAAAAAATCTAGTCAACTACCCTATTACATTAGGGACCGATGTCACAATATTGGATGTAATGAAACTAAAGATCCATCACATTCCTTTTAAATTAAATCAAATGCGTGAGCGAGAATTACGATGCTGGAATGAGATAAAAACTCAGTTGTTTATCATTTAGTGGTAGAGCCACGCTGTAGACAATTTTGTCTACAGCATGAATGGGCCGGCTCGTCCGGGTCGTTACCACTGTCTCACAGAAAACCGATGTAAAGTAGCAGCTTGCTTTCAGATGAAAATATCATTGTTTAATTATGTTCATTTATGTAAGGTACCTGTGTAAGGATAATATCTCGCTTCTGTTTATTATTTTCTTTATTTAACAAGTTTTATTAAGTTGTCTATTTGACTATCTTCACGACCTAGAAAGGGCCAACAGGGTTTTTGTTACATACTGTATATAAAAAAAAATTGTAGGTCAAAGTTGCAAGTCGAATATCGACATGAGACTCATTTGGTAAAAAAGAAAAGGCTTTATTTACGTCCTAGCAATGCAATCGGATTTGGTACTACAGAGGATGAAATACTTATATCCTACACCAATCTTTCCCAATCTTTTTCAAGGGCGGACTCCTAGCGCCCAACACCACCACTCACATTTGAGTAGAGCCAAGAAGTAGATCGTTTTGTCTACAGCACGTATGGGCCATTACCACTGTCTCATAAAATCGACGTAAAGCTGCTGCGTTTCGGAAGTGGCGCGGCGGGACCATCGTAGGACAGTTGCGTTGGGCAGAAGTGGATATCTGAAAGGTGCAAACCTAGATGGTAGCCATGATGCCCCAAATGTTTCAATAAAAATAGTAAAATAAAATATTACAAAATATAAAATCGTAAAAAAACTAGAAATAAATCTAGGTCTGGGGCACTATAGTTTAATAGTCAGTGGTTGATACCACGGACTCCAAAAACAATAGTTTTATTATTTGCTTTTCGTTTTTTGAATCGGTTTTATTTATTCTTAGATATGTTTTTAATTGTATAATTTAATCAATTCATCAAATTAGACCGGCCAGCGCGGTGTTCGAGGATGAAGTATTTCTCACGGTCCGTAGAAACCGTGCTACCATGCTAAGGTGGCTATACGTCCAGTGTTGAAAGAGATTGTCCCACGTTTACTGACGCAAAAAGGAGGTTTTTAATTTAACGCCGATTCTTATGGACCCGCTACACTTAGACCTAAAACAAATATTTACGAAACACGTAAACATTTGTCTTGTTCGGATATCGAACTCGCTTCATAGCCGGCGACCGACGTCCAAGCCTGGACTGCGTTACAGAGCCAGTCAATCAGCCATAATTCAAAACTATTAGGTAATAGATGAAGAGAAAATTTTGGACCTCTTTTTAAGGATCTTACGCGCACGAAGGAGTGTAAGATTTTAAGGAGAATCATTACAAAAAACAATTTATAAAATACCTATATGTAAAAATATATACATTTAATTTAAAAAATTAAAACATTCATTGTTTACGCTAACACTGGCAATGTATGAATGGCAAAGCTCGCAGCTGACGTAATAGAACTGAATTGAAAATAAAAAAAAGCAAAAAAAACTCGCCGAATTAAGAACATCCTATTTTATTGAAGTCGGTTGAAATAGGTAGAGTTTCGATTACTAGTAACATATAACTATTCAAATTAAGTTCTGTGAAAATTCCAGCCTGTTCAAAAGATAGAGGCCTTAAAGATAAGTGGATAGATAGATAGACAGAGTGTGTAGGTCTATTATTAACATTAGGATCCCGTTAGCACACTTTGTATAAGTACAGAACCTTTAAATGGCGGTTTTTGTCGTATATGTTGTTGATAATGTATTGTAATTCGAAATATCCGTGAAACATTGTAAATTCATAAGTCTAACAAATAATTTAAGTGACAATAAAATGTACCGCAAGTATCCACAGAGTACATACATAAAATGGTAGAAGTTTGTGGTAGAGCCACGCTGTAGACAGTTTTGTCTACAGCATGAATGGGCCGGCTCCGCCGGATTGTTGCCGCTATCTCACAGAAAACCAACGTGAAGTAGCAGCTTGTTGTTGTGTTCCGTATAGTGAGCGAGATATCTGGAGGCCCAAATCCCCATCCTCTTCTCAATCCTATAATTATCCTTTTCTTTAAGGTCGGAAGCGCATCCATAATTCCTCAGGTATTGTGAATGTTTATGGGTGGCGGAGCTCACTTACCAAACTCTGCTGTAAAAAAAATAAGTCCCACAAATGGTCACGTTAGCCATGGCCAGCGTACTACATATAATTTATAACATACGTAGTCGGTTGACGAGTTAGTTTAACACAATGTCTTCTGTATTTGTTGCCGCGTTCATTACTATCAAATATTTAATTTATTTTTCTGTATTTTCTATCGCATTATGCATAATAACGTCGTTGGGATTAAGACTGTGGATCGAGCCGATAAAAGGTGTTTGCAAATCAAAAGCGAAGTTAAACGGAAAAATCGCTCTCGTCACCGGAGGAAACTCTGGCATAGGCCTGGAAACTGCTAGAGATCTAGCTAAGCGTGGAGCTAAAGTCATTATTGCTAGCAGAGACGCAAAGAAATCTCTCGAAGCTGTCCATGACATCATCAAAACAACTGGAAACAACAAAGTAGAGTATGTACCGTTGGACCTTGCTAAGTTCAGTAGCGTTCGCAAATTCGCCGAGGATTTTAATAAAAACTACGATTATCTGGACATATTGGTAAACAACGCGGGATGTCTTGGATTGAAGGACCGACCAAGTGAAGACGGTATCGATTTGGTAATGCAAATAAACTACTTCGGCCCGTTTCTTCTAACTAATTTGTTGTTGGAGAAGTTAATCGCTTCGAAGCCAAGTCGCATAGTTATAGTATCTTCTATCGCCCATCATTTTGCTAAAATATCGGCTGATAATCTAGACGGACTTAACACAAAATATTTTGCACAAAAATATGCTAACAGCAAATTATGCGACATTCTTTGGGCACAAGCATTGGCTAAGCGGCTACCATCAGGAGTAACGGTAAACTGCTTGCATCCGGGGGTAGTCAAAACTGATATATTTAAAAGAGCAAAACCTTGGCTCAAGAATTTGATGCATTTGATACTCTTGATGTTCTTCAAAACAGCGGAAGAAGGTGCCCAGACAACGATACATTTATGTGTGTCAGAAGAATTGGAGAATGTTACAGGATTGTATTTTAAAGATTGCAAACCATGTGATGTCAGTAACTTAGCGATTAATGACAACTTAGTTCAAGAAGTTTGGAATAAAAGTGTATCCTTGACAAAAAGCCCTGTTATACCATTTTAACAATACACATATATATGTAACAATTTATTATATATATAGCCAATAAATGTTTTACCAGATTTTTATTTTTATTTCTTAAAGACCGAGAAATATATTGTCTGGTTAGTCCTTAAAAAAATTACGTGAGCTTTGAATCCTTCGAAGTAGATTCGAAAAATATGATTTTGACACATGATACAGACACCGAAGTATCAAAAGTTAATCCTGTTTAATTTGGGACAGAGCCATTTATATTCTTACTAGATGTCCCGGGTGGTTTTGGGTGGTTTCACCGCAGGCATGTTACTGCCCTGTTCTCATGGCTCTTAATGTGATATACATATAAATTCTGTAAATGATACTGAATATTTCTTGCTTATGTAGTCTAGAAGAATAAGCAGACAAATAGACAGACGTAGATACTTCGCGACTTTGTTTTATACTAGATGTATTGAAGATGTTGGTGCTTAGATAATTAATAATTTTGAGTTTTATTTTTTGTCTGGTTATAGACATGGTTTTATTTTGAAGTTGGTTTCTAAATTTTGTTAAAATTATTTTATTTTTAATTTTTTAGTAGTATTTAGTTACAATTATGAATTAAAAAAAATCGACAAAAATACAAGTATGTACGTAAGTTGCTATTATGTGGAGCTAATTGTGATACATTAACATTTTAAATTGGCAGTTTTCTTGACTACGTTGCTATTTGCAGACAACTTTTAGTTCCTAGCAGCTTCTAGCAACGCTAGTTCTGAAAATAAATTTTGATTACCACCAAAGAGAATATAATTACTACTATTTTATAATCTTAGATGCAAAATTTCTAGTTAATAGACATTTGAATAGACATATCGATTCAAATAAATATTTTACCAAAATAATTCTAGTGATCAAATAAAAAGACACAAAACTTTTAACACATCACAACCAGAATGCTGAATTAATAATTAAATACGCTGCCGCCGTCAAGGTCAATTGTGTGGGATACATTATAATTAATGTGCAGTTTTCCGGGCCTCATAAAATAGGTGCTCATGAGAACAGTCTATATATTATAACTTTATATTAGATCATCTCCCCTCGTGTTTTCCAAGATAAACTAAAACTGCCGACAGTGGCAGCGCGGTGTGAGGAGTTGGCGACAACGGCGACTTCCTATATAAGTAAGTTATCTATGTCGGCGACCGCCGAAGGCCTCGCGCCATAGGGAGCCTCGCAAGAAAGTTTTACGAGTTATTAAAAGTTTAGTTATTCATATTATTAGTATTTATACAGAGTCGTCTGGCTACACTGGGAAAGTTAAGCGATTCTGCGCACGATATTCGGGGAATCCCGAATTTGGATTTGCTTGAGTAATTTTTTATTAACAACAATTTACAATACTCCAATACTCATACATTAATGTACAATTTGTCTCATTCAATTTAAGGTTGTCTTTCTAACTGGGAAATGAAAGAGGCCTCGCAAAGCTGATATATCTCCGACGTCAACGTTAGGTCTAGTCACCTCTGATTACCGAAGCGCTTAAATTAAGTCCTAATATACTTACCTATATAGTATATTTGAAACAAAATGTATAACAGTCATTAAAAAAAAACCATTTAAACCATTTATTTGCCACAATACATAAAAACATTTTACATAATACAGTAACTAATACAGTAACTAACACAATATTGTATTCATGTGGCGAGGGACCAGCTCAGTGTATACACTGATTTTCAGCTGGTTCCTCCCAACTTAGTACAAAAACATATCATTCATGCGCGATAGTTTGAAACAAAAAATAAGGAAATGTTATGAAATTTACAATTGTAATGAACACCAAAAACAAAGTTAAAGGAATAAGACAAAATTATAGTACCTAAATCAACCAATAATAAAGCAGTAAAAATAAAATTAAAATATGAAATTAATAAAATATGGACCAATAATAAAGCAGTAGTAATAATACACTAGATTTACTAGATTTTAGACAATTACACTAGATTTCAATGTCAAAGGTAAACTATGTAACTTTGCTCCTACATTTCTAGTGTTGCCACAGGTTGCCACAAACGACATTGACACCTATGTCAAATTATGAATTGTTTGATATCCCATCCCATCAGGCGAGACCGAGTGACTTGCTCGTTGCGTCATTCAGATTAGTAAAACCAGTTAAGCAGTACAACAATAAAATAATTCAATTATGTATAAAAAATAAATACCTATAATAATATTGGTCTAGCATATGGAGTAAACCAACACAACACAACTATAACGCGACATGGATTGAGACAGAAAAACGAAAAATGGAAGTAGTACCCGACATGACATTTGAGTGTATCCCGATAGATGTTTTCTTCAATGTTTTGAAGACAACTCATAATTGGAAGACACCTGGCACGGATCACATTCACAACTTTTACTATAAGAAATTCACCTCTATACATCCATCCTTGCATAACCACATCAACAACTTTATAAAATACCCTCACACAATACCCGCTTTTATAACTCAAGGCATAACTTACATGATCCCTAAAGATAATGACTCTACAGACCCAGCAAAATACAGGCTGATTACATGTTTTCAAACTATTTATAAAATCATAACTTCTTGCATATCTCAGGTTATTTACAAACATCTCACACATAACAACATATTAGCAGAGGAGCAAAAAGGTTGCCGTAAATATAGCCAAGGCTGTAAGGAGCAGATTACAATAGATACAATAGCTATGAAATACACCACCACATCTAAGAAAGATATGTGCACCATGTACATTGACTATCAGAAGGCTTTTGACTCTGTACCCCATAGTTGGCTAGTGTACATATTAAAACATTATAAGATCCATCCCATTTTAATAGAGTTTCTAGAAAACTTAATGAAGCACTGGACGACAAAATTAAAAATTGGTAAATCAATAGAAACGGCTTCAATACCGATAAAACGAGGAATTTTTCAGGGAGATGCTTTGAGCCCTCTCTGGTTCTGCCTCGCTCTCAACCCTCTATCTAATTTGCTTAATGACTCCAAAAACGGCCTAACAATAGTTACTGAACAATTTGACAAAATTAAGATAACACACCTTTTGTACATGGACGATATTAAACTCTTTAGTAATAGTGTAACATCACTCCACAAGCTAGCAGACATCACTCAAATGTTTTCTAGCGACATTGGTATGATTTTCGGAATCAATAAATGTAAAACTCTTACGTACCAAAAAGGCAAACATATTGGAAACGATCCATACACTTTAGTATCAGGGCACACTATTGAACCTCTAGATCAGAAAAATACGTACAAATACCTGGGTTTTGAACAATCTCATCAGGTCGATCAAAAACATAGTAAAGCAGAATTAATCAAAAAGTACAAGCACCGGTTGAACATTGTTATGAAGTCCCAATTAACATCCCGCAACTTAGTAAAGGCCGTTAACACATTTGCGATTTCCATACTAACATACTCGTTTGGCATAATCAAATGGTCCAAAACAGATTTAAAAAAAATGCAACAGTTAATCAACACCACGTTGACCAAATACCGGAAGCATCAGCCTCGAGCTTGTACACAAAGACTCACGCTGCCGAGAGAGGATGGCGGCCGCGGTATTATGGACATAGAAAACCTTCATAACAAACAGATTACAATACTAAGAAGTTTCTTTTTTGAGAAGGCAAAGTACTCTCTGCTACATAAAACAATAGTTGAAATAGACAAAAAATACACACCTCTTAACTTACAGTCCAAAAACACACAAAGTAACGAATACATCACAAGCAATAGGGACAAAACAGCCGCCTGGCAACATAAATCCCTTCACGGGAGACATCGCCTAGACTTGCAGCAACCTTATGTCGACATTAAGGCGTCGAACGTATGGCTGCAACGAGGTGACTTGTTCCCCGAAACAGAGGGATTTATGATTGCCATACAAGATCAAATCATAAACACTAGAAACTACCAGAAGTTTATCATCCGTAGACCAAACTTACAAGATACATGTAGACGTTGTAACAGCGCATCAGAGACCATCCAGCATATTACAGGTGCCTGCAGATCCATAGCCCAGACAGATTACAAACACCGGCATGACCAAGTTGCTGCAATAATACACCAATGCTTAGCACACCAGAATAAACTGATCACAAAAAAAAACCCAGATTATAAATATAAACCCGAAACTGTTCTAGAAAACACCGATTTCAAACTATATTGGGACAGAACCATCATTACAGATAAAACCATATACAATAACCGCCCTGACATCACCTTACTAGACAAACAGAATAGAACAGTGTTTTTGATCGACATAGCCGTATGTAATACACACAATCTACTCACAACACACACCGAAAAAATTGCCAAATACACAGATCTCTCAATAGAAATAAAGACCCAATGGCAAGTCAATCACGCCCGAACAGTCCCAATCATTGTTTCTAGTACGGGTGTCATCCCAAAATCGCTCCACACCAGTCTTAACGTTCTAAACATCAATCCATCAACATACCTACTTCTGCAAAAGGCAGTAATCCTTAATACATGCCGCTTAACACGTAAATTTTTGAACTGTAACGAAATGTAGATAGTTATTTACTTATGCACTTGGCTTTGGCCCGTGCTTCATTTACCCTTCTTTGAGAGGAGAAAAAAACTTGTTAAACAAATAATAATAATAATAACTTTATTAACAGCAACAACAAATCACACAATACAAATCTATTACAAACATTATTGAAATATATAAGCTGTGATAAGTTACAATAGTGCTATCCTATGGTCTTCACACTAGGCTAGCCTGTATCGTGAAGACCTGACTACAATCTTAACCTAATCTGAGTAAAATACTCTAAAAGACAAAAATTGACACCAGTCATACTTACATGGAATTTCTAAAAGCAATGCCAAAACAGTTAATTTTGTTAGGTGATAGTATTTACATAACTTATTTAAGTCAATAAATAAGCAAAGATAAATATATAATGTATACATAAAATAATAAATAAATATAAATATATGTATACATACATAGGTCTATGCCCACGCACACTTACACATAGTACATATTATTATATACATACACATCTACCCAAGTGGAACAAAAAAAAGAGTTTATGATTTTATGTTTACAAAATTTTCGGTACCATCGTAATTAAGTGTAGACAGCCACTCCTTTAATAGTTTTTTAGCCTCGTGCATAGATTTTCCTTTAACGTCGCACTGTTTAACTATGGAATTATATATAATGCTATATTAAAATTTGGTACCATTCCTAATGAATGGCGTAACATACAAATAATTCCGATACCGAAATATAACAGTACGGGCGTTGAAACTCAGTTACGACCAATTTCTCTTATATCCTGTGTATGTAAAGTATTTCATTTGTTGATAATGAAACGCTTGGAATGGTATGCCGAAAAAGGGAAAATTCTATCACCCTGTACTATAGGTTTTAGAAAATCTTACTCGAGTATGGATGCGTTAACCCGATTGATTACTTTTATACAAATTGGTTTTACAAAAAATGTTCCAACTCTAGTTTGTTTTCTTGATATACAAAATGCCTATAATAATGTGTCAATCGATGTAGCGCTTAATATATTGGATAATCTCGGAATAGGTTCACATTTATGTAATTATATTTGGTCATTTTTGAATGAAAGACAGTTAAAAATTTACACGGATAAAAGTAGAGAAACATCAATTACTAGAGGGACAAATAAGGGGTTAGCACAAGGAGATCCTTTATCTCCATTAATTTTCAACTTAATTACTCATAAGATATGTAAGCTTTTATCTAATGTAGAGGTAACGCAGTATGCCGACGACTTCGTTTTATATACCGGTGATAAAGACTTTAAAAAAAGCGAAAATGCTATTCAAAATTCTCTCAACACTATAGTTTCACTATTAAACGATCTTGGTTTAGAATTATCCTCTAGTAAAACGAAATATTGTGTTTTTAGCAGGGGCCGGAAGAGGTTACCGATTACTTTAAAACTAAGTGGACAGAGATTAAATTTTTCAGAGTGTACGAAATATTTGGGTATGTGGTTGGATCAAAGTCTTAGATGGGGCAAGCAAATAAATGTAGTTGTAGAAAAGTGTTCAAAACTTCTTAATATTTTAAAAGTTTTAGTGGGACGTTCTTGGGGAGTACATATGAAACACATGAGAAGGTTATATATTTCATTAATTAGAAGTCGAATGGACTATGGTTGTTTTCTTTTTGACTGCAGCGCAAAAACACATACTTCAAAATTAGATAGGCTCCAAAATCAAGCTTTAAGACTGATAGGTGGTTTCATCAAGAGCACCCCGATTTACATAATGGAAAGTGAGCTATATATTACTCCTCTATTTCTGAGACGACAGTACTTAGCATATAAATATAGTTTAAAAATGTCCTCTTGGTCTAATAATATTAACGTTAAACTGATTTCGGACTTAAGCTCTTTGTGTAATAATAGGTATTGGGAACGGAAGAAAAAACCGTTACTCGTTAAATCATATAGTGAAGTTAAACAAATGGAAGTGAATTCTCATGATGTGCTTAGTATGTTTTCTTTAGATATTTGGGTTACTGCCATTGAAGTTAATAATAGCATCAATTTAGATCTTGACTGTATTAAAATTCCTAAAGATTGTATTGAACCTAATGTCTTAATTGTAGATGTTTTAGCAGAGTTAGACAGAGACTACAATGGTTGGCACAAAATTTTTACAGATGGGTCAAAGAGCCCTCACGGGTCAGGAGCTGGAATATATGACCCAGTTTTACAACATAAGGCGGGATTTAAAATTGATGATTCTAATATATCAATTATGTCGTTGGAACTTTTTGCAATATATCAGGCCATCTCTTATGTTGATAGTAATAACTTGAAGAAAACAGTTATCTTTTCAGATAGTAAGAGTGCCTTACAAAACATAGCTCGATGCGCCTCTGGACGCAGAGGCGCATCTTAATCTTAAATATAATGTAGCATAAAAAATGATTGACATGTAAAAGTGATATTTATGATCCAATTTACAGAATAAATGATTTGAATTTGCTTATGACATCCTTAAATCTATTACCTCCTTAAATAAAAGTGGTAAAAAGATAAAGTTGCAATGGGTTCCAGCGCATAGTGGTATAAAGGGAAACGAAGAAGTGGATCAAATAGCAAAGTTGGGTGCGAAAGATGGTACACTAATAAATTATATACCGGATTATTGGGAATTAATACATAAGTACAAAAATATATGCTTCGATATGTGGAAAGAACATTTTGAGGATATTTCCAAAACTAAAGGCTTATGGTATCGGTCCATTCAAAATGAACCCCATCGAGTACTGTGGTTTGATGACCTCCTTTGTCGAAATTATATTAAAATAGCTTTAAGGCTTCGTTCCGGACATTATCCATCGGCAAAATTTGCATACTTATTCAAAAAGAATAATTCACCAAATTGCACTATATGTAATACCTCAGAAGATATTCAACATTTGCTGATGGAATGTGTTCGGAATAAAAAAAAACGAAAACTGCTACTAGACGAATTTAAGTTGAATTTAATGGACGTGGGATTAATTCAAAGTATCTTATCGAACCCAAAGTCAAAAGTTGCCAAAAAATTATGCAAGTTAATGAGTTCCATCTAGTAGCAGCATTTGATTTTTATAGTTAGGATTAGTTTATATTAAGTACCTATTTTAAGGGCAGATTTAATTTTATTTTGTATTCTCTGTAACAATGCACGATGGGGTTGACATATCCTTTTGGATAAAAACCCCTAAATAAATAAAGATAAAAAAAAAAAAAAAAAACTATGGAATTATATACGTGTGCCCTTATAAAAGGCCCAAAACGTTGGCGAAATGTAGTCTTAACAAATGGCGTCGGCAGACGATATAATCTGCGTTTTAAAATATCTTCATATTCGGTGGATTTCAAGACAGATTTATGAACAGAGATTGCTGTCTTAAGATAAATAATTGCCTGACGCTAAGCACTCCACTGTCTTTGTAGACATCTGAGGTTGGGTATCGAAAAGGCTTTCTCAACATAACTTTTAAGACTGAGCGCTGGGCTCTTTCAGCTTGAATCATGATAGTCTTGGCTGCACTACCCCAGCAAGTAATACAATAGGTTAACAAGGATTGGCAAAGGGCAAAATATATGCACTTTAAAGTATTTATACATGCTATATTGCGCAGGTGTCTTACAATGCCAATAACTTTCCGAACTCGAGCAGAGACCGCAGTAATGTGTTTTTTAAATGATAAGTTTTCGTCTATGAGGACAACAAGATACTTCACCACATCCATTCTATTTAATGATTCACAACCACAAGGATTTTTACAAAAGAGCTTGTGAATTTTAATGTCTGTTTTAAAAAAATACAGGTGCTGATGCAGCCGTTTTATGAAAGCAGATATAAACAGTTTTTTTGGTATTCAGCGTTAAGAGACTGTTTTTTAGCCACTCCGAAATGTGAGACATACCCTTCTCAGCACAGGAAAGAGCTTCGAAGCAGGTTGATCCATGAAAAACGATAGCAGTGTCATCAGCGTAACAAATCATTTCTGCATTTTGAATTGGTAGGTCATGGATATCGTTAATATACAACGTGAATAGCGTAGGCCCAAGAATGCTCCCCTGCGGGACTCCAAAGGATATAATTTGTGGACTACTTACATTTTGGCCAATCCTCACACACTGTCTTCGATCCGTTAGGTAACTCTTGAACCAGTCGGAGGAAATACCTCTGATACCCAAATTATCCAATTTTTTTAAGAGTATAGGAACGGAGACAGTGTCAAAGGCTTTGGCCAAATCTAGAAAGACTCCCACGCAGTTCTGTTTGTTATCAAGTCTTGATGACACGACAGAGGTCAGAAGTGATACTGCATCCTCTGTGCTCTTGCCTCTTTGAAAGCCGAATTGTCTTGGTGATAAAAAACTTTGCGATTCGAGGTATTTCGTAAGTCTATTATTTACAAGTTTTTCTAGCATTTTAGAAAATACCCCTAAAAGTGATATAGGCCTATAGTTCTCGATACAGTTTTTAGAACCACTTTTATGGATTGGACTAACAGATGCTAGTTTCCAATCATAAGGGAATATTCCTGTTGATAAACTCTGGTTATAGATATGAGTAAGTGGAATAACAATAGCATCTTTATATGTTTTACAAGAGAGTTAGTTAAACTGTCAACACCAGGCGCTTTGCCATTATGTAGGCCTGTTATCATTGTTTCTACCTCTTTATGGTCTGTGGGAGTCATGAAGAATGAATCTGCTGGTGTGGCTTTAGTACGGACTGCATTAGCAAGATAAGATTCTGTTTTATTGATGTTGGACAAAATTTGATTAGCTAGACGCTGTCCGACTGTAGCGAAATGTTCGTTACAAATTTCGAGAAGGTGACGCATACTATTGGAGTTCTCCATGGACAACAATTCCATAGGTTCCTGTCTCTTGTCGACTATGTTACAAAAATTCTTAATCGATTTCCAAAGTTTTTTGGGATTGTGTTTATTTTCTATTATATTACTTTTCTCATATTCAAGTTTTAATTTACGGAGAAGGTCAATGAAAAAGTTTTGATACCTAGTATAGGATTTTTGGAGTGTTTTGTTTTTGAGATCAAGTCTTGCGAGTTGGTGAAGTCGATCTCTATGCCTCATACATCTCATGAGTCCTGGAGTAATCCAAGGCTTGAGGTTGTATTGAGTTCTGCTGAGTCGAACTTCGCGAGTATGCTTAGCTACAGTTTCAGTCAAAATTTTTGAGAACGATTTAGTTACTTCATTCACATCACATTTACCATCAATAAAACCCCAGTTAATTTCTAAAAGATCTTTTTTGATTGCATCGAAGTCCCTTTTTATTACTATCCGGTTTAATCTAGGTGACTTAATTTTATGAAGATTCATGCCAATCATAACTGGGTAGTGGTCGGTGATGTTAGACTGACAAACAATACCTATTGGAGTTTGACTGAGCTGTGAACTATTATGCCAGTATGTTAACGTTTATGTCACCTGCCAAAACCAGAGGAGGCCACTCTGTTACACTCACAAAAGGTTCCAATGATGTCAGAAAACGTTCTATATCTCTGCATGAAGGTGATCGATAAATGGCAAGTATGGTGATCATATTTTGAATTCGAACAGTTAGACAGTTAGCATCCTCAATGGCAGGTTCTAAGACTGACACATCCCAAACATCCCTTACGTAAACTACAACGCCACTATTCTGGTTATCATTATTGTTCGTTTTAAAAGATTTATAATTAGGAATTTGTGGAACGATCACAGTATCATTGAGCCAGCATTCTGTTAGAATAACAACATCATAATCGACATCTAAACGTTTCATAGCAACCAAAAAAGTATCAAAATTCTTCTGTATACTTCTTATATTAAAGGCAATTATTTTAAAATTGTGGTTTAGTTTGAATTTATCTTTGCATTTTTCCATTTGATTAATAACACAACAGTTGATCTTAATTGAATCTAAATCATTTTGTATTTCATCAGTGAGCATCATTTTTTATTATAAAAAGCTATCTTGAACCAGTAACATAATCTAGATCGTGGCTTAAATAGAGGATAACTGACTTCAAAACCGAAATCTACTAACTGGGCTATAATGTATCCATTTATTCTATGCAGAGTTAAGTATTCCGAAAAACATAAAATGTGTGCGATTGGCGGGAAAATATTTGAATTATAAATATTAGTAGTTATTAAATATGTAAACAATATTAATATAATTTTGGTATAATGGTAATGATAATTTAATGTGGAAATGATTTTAGATATAATAGCATAACACCAATACGGTCTGTTTACTTTATCTAATAATAACATTAGACAAACATCTTTGACTTGTCTTATTCTATAAATGAAGATACAAAAACAAATACAAATTGCACCGGTTAGAGTAACACAAGACAGTACACTTCTAAAATTATTGTACGTATTAATATAAATATTAATGTAGCATACGTTCTTGTCATCTTTACGAAGTGAGTACAAAAAATTGGCCAAACCGTATATGATTTTGCGGTATACCGCACTCTTATAATTATTACAAGTGATTGATGGCCAATGTAGGAGGCATAATGCGGTCCAGATCGTGCTGCGACCGGATGAGAACGGCAGGTTTCCCTTCGCGCTGCCTAATGTAAATAGCTCCCTGGTTACTCCAACAGAAAGCATATCCGTGGCTCTTAGCCCGACCTCTTGTCTCACGAAATAAGATTCTGTTAACTTTGGTAAGCCTTTCGTTAAAGAACACCCGAAGCGGCGCGCCAGATATATCAAGATCGGAACTAAAGAGGTTTCTTCTGGATTTGGAGGTTTTAAAAAACTGATCGCGTTTGAACCGCCGTAGAAAACGCACAACAACTGGGCGTGGAATCTTCCCGCTACCTTGGGAAAGACTAGACGGCACCGGTTGGCGGCGAGGTCCGACCCGGGCGATCCAATCCACATCTCCGTCCTCAAGTTGGACTCCAACTTTTTGAGCCGTTATCTTCACAATGTGTTCCAGATTTTCACCATTGTTCTCCGGTATACCGATTATTTCAATCTCGTTGCGTAGATTTTGTTGCGCTTGTGCATCCAGCTCGTTTCGGAGATTCTCAACTGTTACTTGCAGATTTATTATCTCATGTTCGCACTTTTCCAACTTTACAAGACGTTCCTCGTTGATCGATATCTTGCTCACTAGCTCGTCCATTCTTTCATGGCAATGGCAAAGCGAATGGGTAACTTCTTCTAATTTTGTTTTAAGGGACGCAAACTTGCTGGTCAATCGAGCAATAACACTGGTAAGTTCTTTGATTTCGGATTCTATGTTATCTGTAGCGGACTCGACTTTTCTACGCAAAGTAACATTATGTGACTCCAAACCGGGGCGCACTGGAGTAAGACTATTGTCACCTCCTTTCTTTTGCTTAGCACAGCAATCAGGACATGTCCAGATGGTTTGCTGTTCAGTATTGAATGAAGATACATTTATACACAAGGAACAAAAGCTTTTTCCACAAGAAGAAATTGTGCACTTGATAGCATTTGCATCTTTTACTGGTTTTAAACAGCCTGCACACTTCATGTTTATATAGAAGAAACAATTCGCAGTTTCAAAAAGATGGTGCAAAAGGTTACCTCTGAGAGACAAATTGTTTCCAACCGCGGCAATACCCTTCTGCGTCGTTGCTCTATGACAGTAGTGCAGTGTTGATGAAACGCCGACAGCAAGCGACTTTCACGGTTCCGCAATGTGCGTAACCGCGAGAACGCTCTGCTCGTAAACGGTGACAATGTACCCGCAAAAATTCACTTGATTCCTTGATACTAACTTGCGATTACAACTATTTCTAGTTTTTACTTAATCTCCTTGTTGTTAAAGCTTGCCACAATAAGCAATGTATCACTATTATAGGATAGATACAGTATGCAAAATATTTTTAAAAACAAAACACCAAAACTGATTATCTTGAAATAAATGTATTGAGCTTATTAAACACACGAGTTGACTGTATGACCGAGCGCCAATGATGATGACGATATATTCCTTTTTATAGTCTCATTTTCATATGCGAGTTATTTCATTATGTTTCAATATCAATACTGGATATCACAGTTGAAACGCCCAGGTTTTTGTTACATATTGTATATCAGAACAGTATGCGTGCTATTGTTTCCCACCGTAAAAATAGCAACCGCTAGTATTTTTTTATTTATATTTATTGTATAGGCCGACAAACGAGCATATGGGTCATCTGATGGTAAGTGAACACCACCGCCCATGTAACTACGCCCACAATACCAAAAGAATCATGGGCGCGTTGCCGACCTACCAAAGTCAAGGTACGCACAGACGGCCTGCCTCGGTGGCGCAGTTGTAATGCGTACGCGGTACAACTGCTGTGCTGAGGTCTTGGATTCGATCTCCGGATCGAATAAAGTAATAAATACCTATTGGGTTTTTCTATCATTAAATGCTTAGTATCAGCTCGGAGTCTAGAATTATGCCCAGTATGGCGATAGATTCCCCCCCTATCACATCATGGGACGGAAATAAGCTCGGCGAAATGTGGGTTTACTAGTTATACATCTGTGTACCTGTACGGGGAGTACAGGCGTGAGTGCGTATGTACTCGTGGTCAGCGTATGTAGGTTTGTAAAGGTCAAGGTAATTCACATTTAAGAAAAAATAAACAACTACTATAATCGTACACTATACGTTGTTTAAATTTGACCACTTCTTTCTGTAAAACGTTGTAATTTGTTTATTTTGTCTATTATTAAAAAATATACGCGGTTTAAAAATCAAGTACAATTGTTGAAGAAGCTACTGTATAAACGCGCTACAAATGTTTTTTTATTAAGTACTAAATTTATTATGCTTATCGCCGTTTCTTTTGTATGTAAAACACTAATTATTAGTGATACCGTACTAGAACATACATTATATGTAGTATTAGAAACATTAACTATATAGGTAGGTACTACTAAAAATATCGGCTGATAACACTAAACGTGACTCAAAAACGCAACAACTTTCTTTGATCAATTATGTCTAAAAATTAGCCCGGAGTCTGGAATTTGTGCCTAGTATGGCGATAGACTCGCCCCCTATTACATCGTGGAACGGAGATACGCTTGGCGAAATGTGGGTGATCTGCTTACACTTCTGCCTAACCCTTCGGGGATTACAGGCGTGAGTGCGTATGTATGTATGTACAAACATTAGTTTTAATTTCAGATAGTGGGTTATCTAAATTCTTTTTGCAAGCTCATAATTTAGTACACAACAACTTAATCTGCGGTACGCACGTAATATAACAGATATTTTTTTAATATTTAACTTACTTAATGATTATATTAAAAATCGAGTGATAATAATAATAATGAGTTCACAGGTTTTTATATCCGTGTTATTGCATATACTTCTTGTTTTTTTATGTATAAAACTCGTACACTTTGCGATTTACGTGGTATTCAAGACGTGGTTGAAGAATAAATTCGGAGTTTGTACTTCAGTGGAAAGATTGACCGGTAAAGTGGTGCTTGTGACCGGTGGAAACACGGGGATTGGACTAGAAACCGCCAGAGATTTAGCCAAACGTGGTGCGAAAGTGATAATAGCTTGCCGAAACCAGAAGAAATCTGAAGCAGCCGTAGCCGATATAATCAAGAGCACAGGAAACTACAATGTCGAATATAGACACTTAGATCTCGCAAATTTCACCAACATCAGAAATTTTGTCGAAGACTTCAAACGGTCTTACAACCGCTTGGATATTTTAGTCAACAATGCTGGTGTCGTTGGAATAAATGGTGTTACAGACGATGGAATACATATTATAATGCAAACAAACTATTACGGCCACTTTCTTCTGACGATGTTGCTAATGAAAAAATTAATATCATCAAGACCGAGTCGAATAATAAACGTCTCATCATATGCTCATATATGGGCTGACCTGAAGAACATTTATGGGATAAATACAAATCATTTTCGGGTGTATTGCAACAGCAAAACCTTTCAAATGTTGTGGACCAAAGCTCTTGCAAAAAAATTGCCAGAAGGAGTAACTGTGAACGCTTTACATCCAGGGTTAGTAGCGACCGATATAATGCCAGTGTCTTCATTTATCCAGAAGATATCATTGTTTTTGGTTGGGCCGTTGTTGAAAACTCCTGAAGAGGGAGCCCAGACGACTATACATTTATGTGTATCGAAAGAAGTACAAAATATTACCGGCGGTTATTTCGAAGATTGCAAGTTAGTGCCGCCACATAACTCATTAGTGAGTAATGAGGAAGCTGCTGAAAAGATTTGGAATCAGAGTATAATGGTGACGAAAATTGACAAATCTTTGACTGTGTTTAATAATGATACAGATTTGAGTGTGTCGTGAGTGTGACCTGCAATCCATTCAAGTTACAAGATATTGAGAAATTTATTTGTGTGATACATCGTTTCTGTAAATTATAATTTAAAGCGTGTTTTTAGTTTTTTTGACTATTATTTATTTTAAGTACGTAATTAGTATTAACGTAATTATAGTAAGTAATTACGCGCACGAAGGAGTGTGAGATTTGGTATACTTACAGTTTTTAAGGAGAAGCATTACAGAAAACAATTTATGTAATACAATATCTAACAAATATATTGTATTACATAAATTGTTTTCATACATTATATAAGTTGTTTTGCAGCCTCCGGGGCGCAGCGGGCGAGTAGCCGGTTGCGAAGCGCGAGGCCGTGGGTTCGATTCCCGCACCTAGACAAATGTTTGTCTGATTCACAAATATTTGTCTTAGGTCTGGGTGTTGTGGGACCGCAAGTCCCTCGTAGTTCTTGATACCCACGATACAGGTTTACCTAGTGTGGGGTCAGGACTATGTGTGTGACTGTTGGGTGTATTTATTTATATAAATTTAATTAAATACATAAAAACATTCATAGTTTATTTTCACTCTGACAATGTATGAATGACAAATCTCGCAGCTGACGTAATAGAACAGAATTGAAAATAATAAAAAGCAATAAAAACGCGCCGAATTGAGAACCTCTTACTTTCTTGAAGTCGGTTATGTTTGTTTTTATTGCATAAGCCGACAAACGAGCAAGTGGGTCACCTGATGGTAAGTGATCACCACCGCCCATGTACGCTCACAATACTAAAATAATTATGGGCGCGTTGCCGACCTTAAAGGAAAGGGATAATTAAGGGATTGGGAAGGGGAGGGAGATTTGGGCCTCCGGATATCTCACTCACCGTACGAAACGCAGCAGCAAGCTGCTACTCGTACTTTACGCCGGTTTTTTTGTGAGACAGTGGTAATGACCCGGACGAGCGGGCCCATTCATGCTGTAGAGACTTTTGGCTCTACCATTCATAAAATTGAACCGCGATAAAATCCGTATAAACTATTTGTATTTCAATGATAATTTTGAGTTTTATTTTTTATCTGGTTATAGACATGCTATTATTTTGAAGTTGGTTTCTAAGTTCTGTTAAAACATATTTTATTTTTCAATTTTTAGTGGTACTTAGTTACCTACAATTATGAATAAATTATTTATCGACATAAAAATAAAGGTGTGTGTAAGTTGCCATTATATGGAGCTATTCGTTTAACATTAACATTTTAACTTGGCAGTTTTATTGATTACGTATTAATATTGCTATTTGCTGGCAACTTGTACTTAAAAGTCCTAGCAGCGCTGGTTCTGTAAAACAAGTTTTGATTACTACTATTTTATAATATTGGTGCAATATTTCTAGTGAATAGAGATATCGATTCAAATACATATTTTACTAAAATAATTCTTGTAATCGAATAAAAAGACACGAAACTTTTAAAACATTGTAAACAGAATAATGAATTAACAATTAAATACCCATACGCTGCCGCCGTCAAGGTCATTTGCGTGGGATACATTATGTAATGTCCAGCTTTCCAGGCCTCATAAAATAGGTGCTCATGAGAACAATTAGTATACAATACAATTACTCTATATTACATCATCTCCCCTCGTGTTTGTCAAGATAAACGAAAACTGCCGACAGTGGCGTCGTTAGCAGTCGGCGACCGCCGATGGCCTCACGTCTCGCGCTGTGCTGAGGTCTTGTTTCCGACCCCTAGGTCGGATAGTCATATTGGGTTTTTTATCAGCCCAGAGTCTGGAATTGTGCCCAGAATGGCGATAGATTGGTGAATCTATCGCCATACTATTATATAGGCGGTGGCCTATCATATCATGGGACGGAAATAAGCTCGGTGAAATGTGGGTGTACTAGTGATACCTCTGTCTACCCCTTCGGGAAGTACAGGCGTGAAAATCACATTTAAGAAAAAATATACAACTACATACTATATTCGTACACTTTACGTTATTTAAATTTGACCACATCTTTCTGTAAAACGTTGTAATTTGTTTATTATAGGTACTTGTATACTAATTTAAAAAAAACCGCGGTTTAAAAATAAAGTAGAGACAATTGCTGAAGAAGCTACATAAAATAAACGCGCTGCAAATAGTTTTTTTATTACTAAATTGATTAAGCTTATCGCTGTTTCTTTTGTATGCAAAACACTAATTATTAGTGATAAAGTACTAGAACATACATTATATTTAGTATTAGAAACATTAACTATGTAGGTAGGTACTACCACAAATATCGGCTGATAACACTAAATGTGACTCAAAAATGCAACAACTTTCTTTGATCAATTATGTCTAAAAATCAACAAATATAAATAACACATTGTAAAATACAGTTTATATCACACTGCATTGCACTGGACTGCACTCGTGACCCCAAGACATAAAATATTAAATCTCATATTGCCATTAATTTCACTGATAATAATGGTTAAGTCAGTTTAAAAAAGTAGGTTAATCAGTTTTGTTCCTATTCACCCCTGCATTTCTATTAGCCCCGTTAACTTAATGAGGTTTCTTACTTACTACCAATAGATATAGTTATGCTGCAAAGGAAGCCTATTACTAAACCGCCGTCGCAGTCTGTCCGAATATCGATCTATCCTTACCACTAAAGAGCCTATCTCATGAACCGAATTAGGCAGTCAGATGAAATTTTCCCAGAATCTATTATCAGAATCTATCCTAACAAATAATAAATTATTTAAAAATTAAGAGAATGGCACGTAACATTCGGTGCATTCATTCGGCGGTCATTGTATTCGGCAAATACAACTCGCAGAAGCCCTATTTATTTACTCCACTTCTTCAAGTTTAGATGTGATCAATTACTATTGATGTGAACACTGAAGTAATAACCCTAAAGATGTTTTGGTATACCTGTAATAGCGTTATTTATTACACAAGGCACTTATTCTTTCAAAAATAGATTAATATCGTCGGATGAACAGCTAAATGATACAATTTAATTGTGTTGAGGGTGCACTAATACATCGAAATAAGATAACTAGAATGATAGCTCTCATACGAATCTGCCAAAAAATACGGCTCCACATGCAAAGGTAAAATCACACGTAACACTCATACACGCAATAAAAATTAATGAACGTTCAAAATCAACTTTATTTCATAAAAGTAATGTCCAAATATTAAATTTCAAGTGCGTGATACAACGTTCTGCACCGCGCTAAAAATTAGACGTATCAAGTGTCACCTAAAGATTATTATGCACCTTAGATTATAATCAGTTATGCACAGACTTTTATAGCCCCGCCCCCTTGGACAGAGTTTTGGTGGGGTCATTTTTTGCCTGAGTTACGTTTCTTGTCATCTTATTTCGATGGTGCATTACTATTCATTCGAAATCCAAACTTGTTTTTATGTTATTAGGTATTATTTATTATCCTGGTTCAGTTTGGTTTCAAATATCTTCTGCAAGATGGCATTGATAAAATGCAGATTACACTCGTAAACAAACATTAGTTAATTTCAGATAGTAGGTCATCGAAATTATTTTTGCAAGCTAATATTTTAGTATACAACAACTTCATCTGCGGTACGAACGTAATATAACAGATAAAATCTTTTAACGTAATGATGATATTAAAATTTGTGTGATAAATAATAATGTCTTCACATGTTTTTATATCCGTATTATTGCATATACTTCTTGTTGTTTTATGTATAATACTCGTATACTTTGCGATTTACGTGGTATTCAAGACTTGGTTGAAGAATAAATTCGGAGTTTGTACGTCAGTGGAAAGATTGACCGGTAAAGTGGTGCTTGTGACCGGTGGAAACACGGGGATTGGACTAGAAACCGCCAGAGGTTTGGCCAAACGTGGTGCGAAAGTGGTAATAGCTTCCCGAAACCAGCAGAGATCTGAAGCAGCCGTAGCCGATATAATCAAGAGCACAGGAAACTACAATGTCGAATATAGACACTTAGATCTCGCAAACTTCAGCAACATTAGAAATTTTGTCGAAGACTTCAAACAGTCTTATAGCCGCTTGGACATTTTAGTCAACAATGCTGGTGTCTTTGGAATAAATGGTGTTACAGACGATGGAATACATATTATAATGCAAACAAACTATTACGGCCACTTTCTTCTGACGATGTTGCTAATGAAAAAAATAATATCATCAAGACCGAGTCGAATAATAAACGTCTCAGCATATACTCATATATGGGCAGACCTGAACAACATTTATGGAATTAATACAAATCATGTTCGGGTGTATTGCAACAGCAAAACCTTCCAAATGTTGTGGACCAAAGCTCTTGCAAAAAAATTGCCAGAAGGGGTAACTGTGAACGCTTTACATCCAGGGTTGGTAGCGACCGCTGTAATGCCAGTGTCTTCATTTATCAAGAAGATATCATTGCTTTTGGTTGGGCCGTTGTTGAAAACTCCTGAAGAGGGAGCTCAGACGACTATACATTTATGTGTATCAAAAGAAGTACAAAATATTACCGGCGGTTACTTCGAAAATTGCAAGTTAGTGCCTCCACACAACTCATTAGTGAGTAATGAGGAAGCTGCTGAAAAGATTTGGAATCAGAGTATAATAGTGACGAAAATTGATAAGTCTTTGACTGTGTTTAATAATGATACAGATGAAAGTTTGTCGTGAGTGTGATCTGCAATCCATTCAAGTTACAAGATATTGAAAAATTTATTTGTGTGGTACATCGTTTCTGTAAATTATAATTTTAGTGTTGTAAATAATAATATAAACTATGTTGATCACCATAAAGTAAAGGTGTTGAGTGAAGAGGCTAACTTTAGCCCGGCCAAGGCATTTCATGCATACTGTGAAGACTCGTCTTCTTCCATGTGCCCTTATCCCACTCGCAGTGGGGTCGGCGCAACATACGTTTTAACACATGTTACAGAAAGATTTAGCTTGTAGTTTTTACGACCGGCCGCCTGCCTGACGTCAACCCCAGGGGTTGAGAAAATTAAAGACATTATTATATCGTGATATAACTATGTATCGTGATATATTCATATTCAAGGCTACTTTGTATTTAATTACCTAATTCACGTAAAGATTTTTCTTACTTTGTCGTCACAACAAAAGTGGGAATATAATAATTAATTATAGGTATTTTTTGCGTAACACAAGGAAAATATCTTGCAAATGTTGTTTAATCTAAATTACTGCCTATTATAAAAGTAGTTAAAAGTGAACGTGTTAAAAATAAACATGTATAAAGTCCAAAGTTGTTGCGTAAAAAAACTAGTTTTTGGTGGATTAATATGCCATTTTGTAAATAATTTATTACGCATTAATATATTTTAATAGATAGCATCCTAAATACAGTTAAATTAAAAGCATTGTATAATAACTAATAATACTTAGGTAGTAAATTAGGCAGTATAAAAGTTTTTTTTTCATTGAATGTTTTTTTTATTTGTTTGTGTATATTTAATTCCTTATACAATATTTACTTATAAGCTCGTTAATCTAAATGTTACATAAATAAATAAATAATAATATTAAACATCCAACAGTCACACAGATAGTCCTGACCCCTGTACACCTGACACTAGGTTAACCTGTATAGTGGGTAGTGCTGATCTTCCAGCCTCAAGTTCGACAACCTGAAAAGCTTTTTAAAAAGTGGTTAACCACTCAAAACAGCAAGTCAAAACCAAATCTGGCTGCAACAACTTGGACAACTGCAGTTGTAATGCAGACGCATCTGCCGTGCTGAGGTATCGGGTTCGATCTCCCGGTACGGTAAAATTGATATTGGGTTTTTCTATTACAAAATGCTCAATATCAGCCCGGAGTCTGAAAATGTGCTCGGTATGGAGATAGGCTAGCCCCCTATCACATCATGGCACAGAAATAAGCTCAGCGATATTTGGATGTACTGATTACACATCTACCTTACCTACCCCTTCGTCAGGCGTTAGTGCATATGTATGTAGATTACACAAATGGGCACACCCAACAAAAAGGTCATTTTCATATAACTCATTATATGAATTGATGACGACCATTTGTTAACATTTACATTTTAAAATCTAGAATGCCAACATATTTCTTGTATTTCATAATAAAGATTGCATTATAATTTAGTATTCTTGGATTCAACCTCGATCAACGGTAAAAGGTATCAATGTTCTAGTGTTAATGCGATTCAAATTTAAAACCTCGTGTGGCGTCGCGATGAACATTTAATTTACATTAAATGTTAGGGTCAAATTGACTAGGTACACCTTTTTCCCCCCAAACATCTTTACGGGCATATGTTTGGTCTGATTTAATTTACTTTATAAGAGTGTAAGTAGGATACCAATATCTTAGGCCCAAAGCCAACGTCATCTGCACGTGGTACCGACACCCTGCTGATTAACGGATGAGGCAATGGCGAAACCTGGTTCTGTAAAGTGCGAGTATTCTATGCAGGTCGCGTGCAGTTTTGACGAGTGGTAGAGCCACGCTGTAGACAATTTTGTCTACAGCTAGAATGGGCCGGCTCGTCCGGGTCGTTACCACTGTCTCACAGAAAACCGGCGTAAAGTAGCAGCTTGCTGCTGCGTTTCGTACGGTGAATGAGATATCCGGAGGCCCAAATCCCCCTCCCCTTCCCAATCCCTTATTATCCCTTTCCTTTAAGGTCGGCAACGCGCCCATAATTCTTTTGTATTATGGGCGTACATGGGCGGTGGAGATCGCTTACCATCAGGTGACCCACTTGCTCGTTTGCCGGCCTATACTATAAAAAAAAAACTGTTTTTAAATTTTTATTATCCTGGCTCGGCAAAGTGACTACGCTACACCTGATGGTAAGTGTAGCGCAATCCATGAATACTGTCGACCAACGATAGACATTGTATCTATCGTAGGTCGGCAGAATGATGCCGGCCTGCTTAATTGCTTCTTCACACTCCGTTTAAAGGATCCCATGTTATAGGAAGTAGGAAGCACGTGCGCCGGCAAACTAACTATTCCACAGCTTTATGGTAACTTGATGAGGTTATCAAAATGATTTTGATAACCTCTTGGTCCGAGCCGAGATGGAAGAGACCACGAAGCTATGGTTTCGCAAGCCAGCACGCGTGGTTGAAAGGTGAGGAAGGGATAAGGTCAAACAATTCTTTGTCTCGACTTCTGATTATTGTAGTTGCAACAGGTTATGGGTATCAATTTGAGAGGTGACCAAATCTCCCAAATATGATTTGAGATTTCCTCCGTTTGCGAAAAGGTGTTTCACCTTCTGTAGTCTTAAAATACAATGCTTTATAATGTGTTAGTTCTGCAAAGACTTTAAATGTATGTAGTATAGACAAGCTGCGCGGTACATAAAAATTGTGCCACTAAGTTGCGGTCAATTGACCGTAACTCAATATTACCATCTCGCTTTCTCTCGACTAGAACCCCTATCGCGCTCCCTGTTTGTGAGGAATTTTTTTTATGGCATAGGCCGGCAAACGAGCAAGTGGGTCACCTGATGGTAAGTGATCTCCACCGCTCATGTACGCCCACAATACCAAAAGAATCATAGGTGCGTTGCCGACCTTAAAGGAAAGGGATAATTAAGGAATTGGGAAGGGGAAGGGGTTTGGGCCTCCGGATATCTCACTCACCGTACTAAACCCAGCAGCAAGCTGCTACTTAACGTCGGTTTTCTGTGAGACAGTGGTAATGACCCGGACGAGCCGGCCCATACATGCTGTAGACAAAAGTATCTACAGCGTGGCTCTACCACTCAGAAAACTGTCAAACTCCCGCGATATATGACGCAATTTTACTTTTAAACAGCCTGTCTAGTAGTATACATTATAATGTATACAAACAACAAAGAATAATTATTATTAATGTCGGGCAGGATACTGCCCGGGGAAATAACATCCCAGCTCGCTATCCGCCGCCGAAGGGTCACGCGCAGGAGGATGCGGGAGGCACTCCTACCCCCCTGACAGAGGCCTGGGCGGCGGACTCGTGGAAGTCCGTCGTCCGACAGTTAAGGCCTCGAGGTGACGCGCGCGGCGTTCCCGCGCGAACCTCTCGAGCGGAGCAAAAAGGTGGGTGGATAACTCCCCCAAACACCCACCGACCGGAGAGGTCCTGTACAAGGGCCGGCGCCGTCGGGGCCGCGGAAGAGTACAATAGCGTTCCCGCAGCCCCGACCGAACAAGCGTACCCGGAGGAACACCGTTGAGTTTTAGTCCGTGGGAGTCGGACATAACCGCCCCGACTGACCACGCGGTGGGGCGGACCCATAAAGGGTTTCCCAACGTTAAAAAAAAAAAAAAAAAAAAAGGATACTGCCCGACAGAACGGGTCATTGGCATCAATAGTCATTGACAATGAAAAAATCAACAAGTCAAAATTATTGAAAATAAATCGGTTAAAACGTACTTACAAAGTTAATACCTACGAAACAATATGGTAATGTTTATTTTTGATTTGGATTTATTTAAGTTAGAATGAAAAGTTTATTTACAGGTATGGCAATGAGAACTGTAGTAAAACCCCATTTACACAGAGAGATTTCGACAGCCTCCGTGGCACAGCGGGCGATTAAGCAAGAGGCCGTGTGGGTTCGATTCCCACACCGAGACAATTGTTTGTGTTATCCACAAATATTTTTTTCGTGTCTGGGTTTTGTGGGACCACAAGTCCTTCGTAGTTCCTGATACCTACGATACAGGTTGACCTAGTGTGGGGTCAGGACTTTGTGTGGGTGTATTATTATTCACACGACAGAGCCGTTAATCCTAATCCTACTACCTACTATTATAAATGTGTGAAAATTTGGATGTTTGTGAGTTTGAGATTTTGTGTATTAGATGTTTGTTAGCCAATCACGCCTTAACGGCTGAATGATTCTGGTTGAAGTTTAGCACACAGGTAGACTATGATCTGCAGTAGATTGAATAGGCTACGTTTTATACCGGGAAAGGTCAATGACGCGGGCGGGGCCGCGAGTAAAAAATTCTCTTTAACATAAAATTCTCGTTTACGAACACGCGTCATGCAATTTGACAGCGAGAATTGAATGATGCGACTTCTTAAACCAAAGCTCTCTTTTGTATTTCCGCCTTTGCTATACGAGAAACTTGTAAATGGGGCTAAAATGTCCAAGCTGCTTGATGACGTATATCATTCACTTCTGCAAATACCCTCATTCCAGGTCTTGGTCGCACCGGTGTGCTCATAGCATGCTACCTGGTGTACTCCTTGCGGGTAAGAGCTAACGATGCCATCCGACTGGTGCGGAAGAAGAGACCCCGCTCAATCCAGACTTCGGGACAGATCCTGTGCGTACAGCAGTTTGAACATTATCTTCTACCGCAGACAGTCGTGTTTAGTTCTAAGTAAGTTTTAGGTAGATAGCTACTAGAGATTGATTCCGCCCGCGATGATTGCGTTGAAAGTGAAGTGATAAGATTTTGTGCTGCGATTGGCGGTACTAATTACTGGTTCACCATGACTTGCTATCGTTCGATCACAGCAGCAAACGACACTGTCGCCTTCTTCCGGAATAATATTATAGGAATATATAAAAACTAGTACCTACTCCATTTTTTATACCAGAGGACGGCGAACCCCACGTCCCCCGACCGGCACCTGAGTGCATGTGATCTCCATCGACTGTATGGTGACACCGTACGATTGTTGCCGAATCATCAGTCTGAGTATTGACCGCGCCGCCGCATTAATAAATCAATACATTTACGAAAAGTATTTCCACTGCGCGTGCTCATTATCAGTTTAATATTTTTTTTTTATTACTTTTCCGACAAATCCCCTGGTATTCACGGTGTCCATGGGTGGCGGTGATCACTTACCATTAGGTGACCCGCTTGCACCGTCGCCGCCTCTTTCATAAAAAAAATACATTTTATCACTTGATTTTGGCTATCATTTCCTAGCAATTACATAAACATTTTTTGGTTCTTCGAGCCGGGTCAACTGCTTGGAAGGAAACTATGCTGCCCATTACACCCGAAGACCTGAAGAATCATGGATGCGTTGACGACTTTAAAGGCAAGGGATAATTAAAGGATTGGGAAGGGAAGAGGGATTTGGGCTTCCGGATTTCTCACTCACTGTACTACGAAACGTAACAGGAAGCTGCTACCTCACGTCGGTTTTCTGTCAGACAATGGTAACAACCCGGTTGAATCTGCAGTCTTGGGCACCACTGTCGTTATAGTCTGTGGTATGCCGCCGAGTTTGGAATCATACCTTTATTCTTCAATTACAGAGAACCTCTGATGTTGACAAAAGACCACAAGACAGCTGAATTCACATTACGTCAGTATCTATATAGACAGAGAGCCACATTGCATGGCGCAGATGAGAGGGCTTTCAGACAATTACCTAAGGTAAGAAGCATCAGGTACAGTGTATATACACTACATCACCTTGCTGGAATAAAAATTATTAAGGCCATAGACCTACTTCTTTACAGCATAGTAGCTCGGCAAAAGAGAAAATAGGTCACCTATGCTTTCACTGTTCAGTATACATACATACATACGCACTCACGCCTGTAATCCCCGAAAGGGTAGGCAGAGGTGTAACCAGTACACCCACATTTAGCCGAGCATGTCTACGTCCGTTATGTGATAGGGGGCGAGCCTATCGCCATACCGGGCACAAATTCCAGACTCCGGGCTGATACTGAGCATTTCGTAATAGAAAAACCCAATACCACTTTACCCGACCCAGGGATCGAACCCGAGAGCTCAGCGTCGGCCTCAATCGTAACGCGTACGCATTACAACTGCGCCACCGAGGCATTCTGACTGTTCAGTAGTATTACTTTAACGGATAAAAAGGTCAAACAATGACTGGCAGCTTGATGACGTCATTTACCAGCAGTCAAGTGAGCAAACGTAAACTATTTAGTGCAAGTATATGCCCTATTGTCTCCAGATCGTATACTGCCTCTGTGAACGTCTTCTAAAGCTCTGCGGCTGTCACCAAAGCGTGGGTCTAGACTTGCGCATCAGAAATAGGCCATTTTACAAGACATTCATGGTGTATCGACTGAGGGAAATGAAGCCACCAGATCCTTCTACCCCAGAAGGGCTGGTCACTGGAGGTAATTTAGGATCTTATTTTTACTAATGAAATCCTTCCAACGTCTTTCTGTATGGCGTTATCCCGGATTAATACCAGGGTCCGCTTTCTCGTGCCATAGATTTGACGGTATTTGGTATTATACGGTGCGACCCGCCTTCTGACCCCACAACCCGTAACGGGAATCAAGTTTCGCCATTGCCTCGTCCGTTAATCAGGAGAGTGTACGTGCAGGTGAATTTGCTTTGGGCCTAAGATGCTAGTGGCCCACTTACACTCTTGAAATCCTATTTCCGACTAATATTATTAATGTGAAATTTTAGATGTTTGGTAATCACACTTAGATGTATTAAAACATAGAAAACTTTTATTCCGGTAACTTTTTTCAATATGTGGTGGATCCCTCGTATACGAGAGGTCGTCTGGATTGCTACCCATCACCGCTTTGTATATAGACAAAGATACTGTTGTGTTTCGGTTTGAAAGACATTGAAGCTAGTGAAATTATTAACTTAATATCTTATAGTATATTTCGAGGTGACGAGCGCAGTCTAGCGCCGTACAATGCTTTGTTATTCTAGGTTCTAATTGGTGTTGCTTCTGTTTATGGGCAGGTGTGACGTTTACCATCAAACGTGCACCTTGTTCTTCATTAACGGTAAACAAGATCAAGTCCAGTGTAGTCATGCCAGAATAAAATAGACAGTTTGATGTTTCATGATTATTTTCTAGATCAACTGACAGCGCTACCTATGGTGGAATGGCGGGACCCTGTAGATGAAGATATAGAGAGGAACTTGGAGACAGTCAGCCGTCTAACAGGAACCTCAAGCAATGGAAATATACCTGCCGTGCATATACACGAGGTAACACAGAGTTTGGTGTCCTACTTAATTGAAGCAGGCTATGCGAAATCTATACAAAGAGCTGTTGCCTCAGATTACTATAATAGGATATGTCGTCCAAAATATTTTTATAGCAGAGGTCGACAAACGAGCAAGTGGGTCTGATGGTGATCCCCACCGCCCATGAACATCCACATTACCTGAAGAATCATGAATGCGTGCAGACCTTAAAGAAAGAGAATAATTAAGGGATTGGGAAGGGTAGGGGAAATTTCGGCCTCGGGTAATATCACTGACTATAAGAAACGCAACATCAAGCTGCTACTTCGCATAAGTGTTCTGTGAGACAAATGGTAACAACCCGGTCGAGCCGACCCAGCGTGAATGCTTAGATGCAAATTCTATACAACGAGCTGATGGTTTAGATTATGTGATGGGACCCATAGACCAAAATAGTTATTAATAATTTCTGCCAATGCACAAATTACGCCAACGTTGGCTCAATAGCCAAAGCCACCCAGAGTGGACATAATATTATGTAGACAGATATAGTAGTAGTACTTTTGGGTGCAGGAAGATAATTAAGGTACTTACGACACAGGTACCAAAAATAGCTGCCTTGGATGCATATGCACGGGCCGGAACTTTGAGCTCCAATCTTAGAATAACTACTTAGCTTTATCTTTTTTATTATTTTGCCTCATGATTTTCAACTGCGAAATGTTAAATAATTTTTTTGGTATTCCAATAGTAAAATAAATAAAAACTTTGTACCAAAATTTTAAACCGAAAATATTAAAAAGTAATACGTTAAAGAAATAAACACGGGAGTCGGTGATAGGTACTGTATTTTAATAGTCAATGATTGATATCGTCTCAAAATTGTTAAAATTTTTGGTAAAATGATTTTAATAGGTATATAAAATATTTTTTGTGAAAGAATCATCAACAATCGGTGTATTAATATCGAAGTTTGAGTATTTCATCCCTGATTTCACATACCCCTTAAGCGTGGAATTTCTTCTTAAAATTTAAATAGCACCACCCACGACCACGACCTTATTGAATACAAAAATAATCATTAAATAGGTCCACATTTAATCATTATTACTAAACACACAGAAAATCTATATACTTACTTACCTAGGTATAGACGAATTTCTATTCTTTGTTTTGTGCATCGGTTAAAAAGGATATATTGTCACGCTTGAAATTGATGCTATTTAAAAGTTAATAAGTCGCCCTTTCATGCCCAAACATGTAAATTTACATAATATTATTTATCCGATGATCAACGGATGAGGCAATGACGAAACTTGGTTCCCGATACGAGTTCTGGGGTCAGATCACGGCGTGTCGCCCCATATTATACCGTCAAATCCAGATGGGAAGGCGAACCCTGACATTAAGCCGGTATAAGGTCAGGCAGAATCACATCTTAACCGTAGCTCCGCAGCTAAATCGAATGATTTTTTTCCAAAATACTCGATATGTATGTAACATAAAACAACGCCGAACTGAAAATCTCTTCCTTTTTTTAAGTTGGTTATATAGGTAACAGTTGAAAACATTTCTCTTAGGCTTTCATCGCAGATCACCAGAGTCTTCCAGAGGAGAGGCAGAAGTATCTGAAACAGTTTCGAAACGAAATAAACCAGAGAAGAGAAGCGATGGCCAAAATCGATGAAGAGGTAAGGGACTGTAAAACACACATTTATACTCGTAATTTACGCAGACTGCGTCTGATAATGTCCGGGAATGGCGAATCAAAAGGATCTTTCCCTTGGAAAAAAAATACTTAACTAACGTTGAGTATATCAGTGAAATCGGTGTGTTTTCCGGAGTCTTTCTATAGTGGAGAATGGATTACTGAAGATTACTGAACACACTATGCACTAAAAATGTCCATAATCTGTATCCGTTAAAAGAACATGGAGTCAGCTATAGTCCGATGCCCGTAAAGTATATGCACAAAGTAAAGTACAATTTAATGTAACACTTAATTCCATATTTGCAGGAAGATCCAGTGATCCTCACAGGACTATTATTCGAATGGTTCGAGAATTTAAAGCAGCCTGTGCTTGACAAAGAAGACCTGTCGATAATAGTAGGACGAGCTTACAGCGTGGAGTCTTGTATATTGGCTTTGCAAATGGTAGGTTTTTTTAAAAATATTCTATTGATTCTTGAGGAAATCTATAGAGTTCACCTAAGATTTCCATGGACATTAAAAAAAACTTCAAAACTTAATAATCTCATTTTTTATGTTTTGTAGTTTAAACATTTTTTCTCGTACTCCGTCATCCGAACTTAACGTAATTTGGACCACCATGGGAGTAAAACATATTTAACACAAAAAGAATTATCAAAATCATTCCACATTTGGATGAGTTATGCATGAAAATACACCAAAAAACACATATTATGTTAACCAGACGAATTCAGAAACTTTTTCTTTTTAAAGTCGGTTAAAAACAGAATTATGCGATAATTGATCATCTCTCTCCCTGCCAAAGGGGTTTAGCATATGCAGCACAAGATTATTTTGTCGTGGAAAACCAGTTTTAACTGGTTAGATATCTCTTTATACCTATCGAAGCTAACATGGTTGCTTATGGCCGTTCCCTATATTCTGTCTGTCTCTCGTTTTGCTATACCTACCGGCGATAGAAAATTTTATCTATTTTCCGTTTTACCGTCCCAATAAACTTACTAATGATAGGTAATCCTATTCTTCATTGCTGTCTACTGATGAGAGGACTGATAGCTGACTACAGATATACAACACTATGAAAATGACAGTACAAGCGTCCCAATATTTTTTATGTGCTATCTGTCGATAAAGTTATTTAGTTTTTTCTTTATCGGTAGATTTTGACCGATAAACAGATATCCTCGGCTGTAAAAAAACGAAATAAATAACGCATTTTGAAGAAATAGCCATGAGTATACAAGGCTTACATGGCACTTGCACTGCAATACAAAAAACTAAATAAATTATGTTAAAATCTAAAAGAAAATATAAAAAAAATCTAAAATTGCCATAAATAAAAATAATGCACCGTTTTGATAATTAAATTAAGTGTAAGAGACATATTAATATTTGTTAATGCGAACAAAATAATTCCCCACTTCAGTAAAATCCCCCAATTTCGCTTGGGATTATTGTTCAAAGGACTTGTATTCAGAGCCGTAATGTATTGACAGTAAAACGTTTCGTTATTACATTGTGTTTTGCAACATAATAAGTATTTCTCGTTATTATTATTTCATTTACAGTGGTAAAAAATAAGAATTATAGATAAATGTTAAATTAAAACTTATATTTCTAATCTAAATCATATCTTCATATTTTCTAACATAAATTAAACAATAGTTCCTCTTTCTCAGCTTGTATGAACATAACGCACAAGACGGCCCAGATAGGCTATCTATTGCTATCATAGTATCCGAGGTGCATATCTAAAAAATAGGGACGATTCCAAGCAGTAGATAGAACAATACGGATGTTTGACGATAGCTATCTATCGTGAAATTGAAGATTAATATTGAGAACGGCCATTAGAATACCAAACTCGTAATGTCAAAAGTAGAGATAAAGTAGAGAAAATTAGTATCTACTTTCGGTAGAGCCACGCTGTAGACACTTTTGTGTACAGCATGTATGGGCCGGCTCGTCCGGGTCATTACCACTGTCTCACAGAAAACTGGCGTAAAGTAGTAGCTTGCTGCTGCGTTTCGTACGGTGAGTGAGATATCCGGAGGCCCAAACCCCCTCCCCTTCCCAATTCCTTAATTATCCCTTTCCTTTAAGGTCGGCAACGCACCCATGATTCTTTTAGTATTGTGGGCGTACATGGGCGGTGGAGATCACTTACCATCAGGTGATCCACTTGCCCGTTTGCCGGCCTATACCATAAAAAAAAACTTATCTGTGGTATTTTGTCTACGAACCCTAACATGACCACGTTATTTAACCAATATTAACAGTTTTACTAGAGATATTTTTCGAGATATATCGTGTTGCATATGCTAAGCCCGCAGGAGATAATTAGCAGCAATTGTGCCCGAACTACAATAATCCTCAAACCAAACACTTTTATATTTCTATTCTTTTACAGGAAGACATAATGCTCTTAGAATACCTTCTACGCTTCGTCATCCGTCTGCGGCCCTTAGCAGCTAACAAGAAAGTCGATATCCTCAAGCGTATACTAGCTTCCCTTACTCATCAAGCCGTCATAGTCAACAGCCGATGTCTTCCAGCTAAAGACTTCCCTAAACTCCGCGAAGGAACCACCACCCAAGTCATCAACTTCTTGCTTCAAATGATCATGGAATTACAGAAGGATATTATCAAGCCAGGGAGGGATGAATCTGATGTGATAATGCCTAGGAGGTTGAGAATAAAGGCTTGGAAATAATGCATACTTATTGTTTACCTTTTATCCCTCACGTATTTAATTTTTATTAGAGTTGGAGGCAAAAGAATACCTACCTGTTTTTCGTTGGGAAACCCTTTATGGGTAACGGTTGCCGGTCAATGCTAAAAAATGCTTTTCATACGATATGACGTTTCTTAAACACGGGTTTAGTGGGTTAAGGCGAAATGGTAGCGAAGTTGCCATTGTAATGCTTGCAGACTTGGCGTGTGCGCTTCCAATATTTACTTAGCTTTATTATTTTAAAAAAGAACTTACAAAAATAATATCCATAGAAGTATTTGAATGTATGTTGGGAGTACACACATTTTTTTTTTAAATAATATTTTCGATAAAAACTGAATGAAATTAATTAATTCAAAAATGGGTGTTTTTTTGGAAAGTTTACGATTTGTTTTGTATCGAATCAAATATCATTAATTGTGTATCGGTGAACATATCCGATTAAAGAATTTTGTGAACAATTATTATACATAAATAAATAATGTTAATTAAGCCTTTTCAAAGGTCTAGTTTTGAATATTTGTGAGGACGAATCGTCAAATTTGAGACATATTTCGCCTTAAACTCGATTTAGGATCGTCATGCAAGTGGGCCTAAGACATTGTGTTATCAGACTTCCACATTAGTCCGATTACGTAGTATTTTTATCGCATAATATAATCATTATCGCTATCACTAATAACATGTACCTGTCTGATCATTTTTTAAATATCAATCTACAATTTTATTGTTTTGATGTGAATATAAGTCATATATAAAGAGTACCTACATATACAATATATTATTCAATTTATGCATCGTCATCGTCCCATGACGTGATAAGGGACGAGCCTATCGCCATACCGGGCACAGATATTCCTGTCCCGGCAACTCAAGCCTGATTTTCGAATCATATAACTCAAAGACAAATTATAATTTTAACCTTGGACCTACCTGGATTCTCACAAGATCAATGAGGCGACTTGTTAGATAAAGAATACCTACAACTATTTTCCACCTTTTGTATTTTTTTTTATAGTATGGACCGGCAAACGAACAAGTGGATCACCTGATGGTAAGTGATCACCACCGCCCATGTACACCCACAATACTAAAATAATCATGCGTTGCCGGCTTAAAGGAAAGGGATAAGTAAGGAATTATGAAGGGGACAGGAATTTGGGCCTCCGGATATCTCACTCACCGTACGAAACGCAGCAGCAAGCTTTAAGCAGGTTTTCTGTGAGACAGTGGTAACGACCCGGACGAGCCGGTTTATTCATGCTGTAGACAAAACTGTCTACAGCGTGGCTCTACCTCTCAGAAATACTACCTATATATAAGACATGAGTGTCGTCATATCAGGTACCTGCTCAGGGTTCCAAGTTATTGACCTAGATTATACCTGCCGGTCAACATTGTTAGTAATCAAGGAATGTAATACAGAAGCAGCGATAGCTTAGCGGGGAGTGGTATGGACTGCCGAGATGAACGTCGCAGGTTTGAAACCAGCTTTGTTTCACAGTGAAGGAAACATCGAGCGGAACCGTAGGTAATATACCTGAGAAATTCTCCGTTAGAATTTACAGGATACCTATGTGAAGTCTGCCAACCCACATTAGGCCAGAGTCGTGGTGGCTAAGGCATAACTCTTCTCGTTAGTAAAGGAGACCCGTACCCAGCAGTGAAAACTATACAACGTGTTACAGAAAGGTGTGGTCATATTTTAGGGTCGTTACATACACCTTACAATTAGTACTTATGTACCGGAGCTTTTCAATACCAAGACATCCAAAAATTTCACATTTATTTTGATCACTCGTTTATTAAGATCGATAAGATTGCTGACATCACTATTAATTATTATGAACGACACTCAATTTTTAATAAACTTGAATAAGTTGTACGTAATTCTACGAACATTTGATTTGATTTGATTGTGGGCTCCTTTTCTCCGCACTTAGCCTGTTGAATGTCAGGCCATTGTGCGTGTAGTTTGTGCCGGCTAGAGATCTAGCCAGCCTAACTCCGACCAGAAGCGCAGGATCCTCCTGGTGTCTCCACAGGCTTCTCGGAGTGACCTCGGTGTATTGAGGATTTCCGCCCGTTGTGTAGCTACACCTTCACATTCCAGGATGACGTGTGAAGCTGTTTCATCAGCCGACAGACATCCCCTACATAGGGGGCTGTCGGTTATACCTAGAACATATAAATGTTTGTTAAGTGGGCAATGTCCTGTAATATTGCCTACGATTATGCGTAGGGATGTCCTATCTAAGGATAACAGGCGCTTTGTTAAACGTGCATCCGGGTGTGGCACTGTTTCCCGGGATTGTCTGCACGCACTGGTGTTTGCCCATTGATCTGCATGTTGTTCAAGCGTTCTGTGGCGTAGCCATGACCTTAGCTGGTTGAAGGGTAGTGGAACTATTGGACTAGGGCCAAACACCCTCTGTTCCGACCCTCTTCTCGCCAGCTCGTCTGCTGCGTCATTACCTAGAGAGCCACTGTGCCCCTTTATCCACTGTAAAGTGACTAGGTTGTTACTACCTATCACTTCCAGTGCCTGGTGGCACTCTAGTATGAGCCCGGATTGAATGGATTTACTATCGAGGGCTTGTAGCACTGCAGCGCTATCGGACACTATGCGAATCTTATGATCTTCGATATTCCGTCTAGTCACTGCTCTGGCAGCCTGCGTGATGGCGATGCATTCACACTGGAAAATAGAACTATGTTCCCCTAAGGCTGTTGATATATTAATATTTATCTCTGGTGAGTACACTCCTGCGCCCGATCCTGTTCTGGTTTTGGAACCATCGGTATATATGCGCAGTTCGTGGACTCCAGACGAGTCGTATTGTTCTTCAATAAGCTGGACTGTGTACGTCTTGTTGAAGATGTGTTGTTTGGGTATCTTGTCATTGGGGGCAGCTATCAAAGGTTGGTAGGATATAGCCTCCCCAAGGATTTCGGTATGAGCCCCGTTTGCTGCACCCCAGAGGTTGAGTGACTTTAGTCTGATGGCCGCTGAGGCCGCCTCCTGCCGGATAAATAGGTCTAGGGGCGGTAGCCCTAGAAGTATCTCCAGTGCCGCTGTGGGTGTGGTTTTCATGCAGCCCGTTACGGCTATACAAGCTAGCCTCTGAAAGTGCTGCAGTTTGTTTTTGGCAGTGGTCAGTTTGGTTCTGGGCCACCAGGCCACGGCTCCGTATGTGATGATTGGCCGTATTACCACAGTGTATAGCCACATGGCAATTTTGGGGTGTAAACCCCAGGTTCTGCCAAGGAGTCTCTTACACTGCCAGAATATAATACAGGCCTTCTCTAGTTTATTGTCTAGGTGCTTGTTCCATAGCAGCTTATCATCTAGAATAACGCCTAAATATTTGACCTCTTTAGTGAGGGTAAGCGTTATTCCTTGGAGTTTGGGCAAGTGGAGATTGTGTATAATCCGCTTCTTTGTGAATAATACTAGTTCGGTTTTTGATGGGTTTACTGACAGTCCTTGTTCAGAACACCATCGCTCGACGATATTGAGTGCCCCTTGCATGAGATCGCAAAGGACTTTCTCGAATTTACCCCGTACGAGGATTGCTATATCGTCTGCATAGCCTACAGTATAGTAGCCCGCTTCGTTGAGCGACCTAATTAGGTCATCCACTACGAGATTCCACAGGAGTGGTGAGATGACTCCACCCTGTGGGCAGCCTCTCGACACAATCGCTCGTGTGGTGCCGTTTACCGTTACTTGCACTGCCCTTTTCCTCAGCATGCTGTCAATCCAACCGGATGTGGTTCGGTCGGCGCCGTGGTTGAGCAGTGCTTGGCTTATGCTGTTAAACTGCGTCTTGTCAAAAGCCCCCTCGACATCGATGAAGGCTACAAGCGCTGATGATTGTGTTGATAATGCACTTTCTATTGGTGTGATGACACTGTGAAGCGCTGATTCTGTTGATTTGCCCGGACAGTAGGCGTGTTGTTGATGGTGTAGAGGATGATACGTTAGAGCCCTATCTCTAAGATCTCGATCGCAGAGCCTTTCCAGGGTCTTGAGGAGGAAGGAAGTGAGGCTTATCGGTCTGTATGATTTGGGCTGTGTATAATCGCTCTTACCGGGTTTGGGTATAAATACCACTTTAACTTCTCTCCATATCAGAGGAACATAGCGGTGCATGAGGCATGCCTGATAGACTCCTACTAGATGCGGAGCAACCAATCTCCTACACCACTGTAGCAGCCCAGGAAAGATGCCATCCAAGCCCGCTGCTTTGTATGTTGAGAAGCTGTTGATTGCCCATAGGACTTTCTCTAGTGTGACTATTCTGCGGGCAGTGTTGGTGGCTTCAGCAGTCGGCTTGTCGAAGTACTGCTGATCAGCCTCATCCCATGTGGTACTTTCCATGACGGAGCACCCCGGGAAGTGTGTATTCAATAGCAGCTCACACATTTCAGCATTGGTTGTGGTGTAACTGTTATTTGGTTTTTTGAGGCAGGCTAGATTTTTGTTAGGTTCGCTAGCCAGTATGTTTTTTACCCTAATTGCTTGAGTATTTGATTCGATGTTGGTACAGAAGGTTCTCCAGCATACGCGTTTCCTTTTTCGGATGCGTCTCTTATACTGGGATTGCATTAGTTTATACGCATCCCAGTCTGTTTCCTTTCTTGTGTTTTTCGCTCTGTTAAACAGTTGGCGTAATTTGTGTCGCAGTTTCTCGAGTTCCGGTCCCCACCAGCCATTACGAGTGGTGGTTTTCGACGAGGGCGTAGTTAGTGGACAGGTCTCGGTAAATGTGTTCATTAATGTGTCAGTTAGTTTATTCACGTGCCTCTCTATGTCAGCCGGCTTCTCATATCCTGTTGGGATTGTTATGAGAGCTGGATTTTCCGACACTAGCCTTTCGAACCTTGTGCGGTCTGTCCGTTTAGGATTACGCCATGGGTCTAGCCTTTTGAGGTCCACGTTGAGTTTATATCTTACCCACCTGTGGTCGGAGCACGACAGGTCATTCGACACATGCCATTCGGAGATTTTGTCCGATACTCTTTCCGTGGCGAGTGTGATGTCTATTATAGTTTGGAATCTGGAGGTGACGAAGGTAGGTTCGGACCCCCTGTTTAGTAGCCTGAGATTTGTGGAGAATAAAAATTCAACCAAATCTTCACCTCGTTTGTTAGGAGTAACGCTGCCCCATAAGGTATGGTGCGCGTTTGCATCCGCCGAGATGATGAGTTCAAGCTTCTTACTTTCGCAGTGTCTAATGAGGTTCTCCAGCTCGACCGTCGGTATGTCCGCGTCGCCCGGCAGATAGGCAGACGCTATGATGACCTCTGGGATGCTGGAACAGTTGCTCTGGAGCCTGACCGTGGTCAGGTCTCTGGAACAGAACTCATTCATTAGAGCTACGTTTGTTGATTTAGGTACATAGATGCAGGTGCGTGGATTAGTTACGGTGGTGTCAAGTAGTAACTTACCTCCGATGTTGTTGAGACCGCAAATTCTGTCCTTCCTTATCCACGGCTCCTGGATAAGGGCGATGGTCTTGTTGTTTACCTCCAGCATTCTTCGCAGGGTAGCCGCCGCGGCTTGTTTATGCTGGAGGTTGGCTTGGGTGATGTTGATGTTATTGGGGCGAGGAGGAGCGAAGTGGACTGCTCACTTCCTCATCCGTTTCCAAAGGAATGTCCCGGTCCATCAGCTGCGCGACATCCTCCTCCAGGTCGCCGTAACCGGCGTCCATAAAGGAGGTAGTCAGCGAGCAAGCCGATATCCCATCCTGCCTCTGCCTTTCGGCTAAGGAGTGTTGGGTGACCGTTGGTTCGCCGGCCAGATTCCGCCTTTCGGCGGATCCCGGCCGGCTAGCCGTGGACATAGACGCGCCGGCTCCCCGGTCAAGTCCGGCGCGCACCTCCTGCTTTACAGCCGGAGGGTCGCCAGCGACCATGGGTGCTGTCGCAGTCTCAGCAGGGGCGGGCGGCATATCCTGCAGCTTACCCTTGCTGCCGAAGAAACGGATGTAGGCATTGCCGAGTTTATAGCAAAGCCTACGCCCCCTTGCGATGATTCCGGGTATCTGGTCGGCTGGAATACCGAGCACCAAGAAGGTACCTGGAGGGTCCCCCTTATGGCGCTCGATATTGTACAGCGACCATTTGCTGACCTGATACCACTTGTTCTGACCTGTCAGGACGCTTTGTATCGTCCTGATTTCGTCCGAACAATGTGGTAGCAGGACAGCGGACTTCACCCTTTTGGGGATGTCCTTCTGTCGCCCTACGACCAGCCGAGTACCCGGAATTGGCGACTCGAAAGCGGCCACGGTTTCCCGGAGCCACTCCACGTCCTTCTCATCCTCGCACTGTAGCTTCAGCACTCCTTCGCTGTGAAAGGGTTTTCCACGGAAGGAGGGCCAGTACGGGGTGGTTGTGGTGGTGCTTGGAGCCTCGGCGATGTTCTCGATGCAGGTCTCCAAGGTGTGCTTGATGCTCTCCACCTGCGCCGGTGTTAAGTCGGTGAAGGGTTCCGCCATCACAGCGACAAAGAGGTCGTTTAATACGACAGCGTCTGCGTATGAGTTGGTACCCTTCACTACACTGGTGCTGGTGGAGGCCTTAGCCTTCTTCGCGCCTCGATAAGGCGATTGTGTATCGTTGGGGCGAGGGCGTTTGGGTACTTTGCTCTGGCCCTCAGTTTCCTGGGGCACCGCGTTTCCCTTCTTGCCTCTGTTGCCACGCTGACGTTTGGCCTTTCGTGGCACTTTGGGTTTCCCCTCCGCGCCCTGGCTGGGTTGGGTCACCTTTTCGTCGCGTAACTTCTCTCCGCCCTGGCTACTGTCAGGACGGTTAGATTGCTGCGCGCTTACTGAGGTGGCGGGAGCCGTTGCCGGCTCTTTGACAGCCACCTGCCTTGCGGCGGTCGGTAGTCGCCTACCCTTGCCAGCCTGGACCAGTTTGTTGGCCTGTTTGGCTTTGTTGCGTTTGCGCTTTGTTTTGCGCTTCTGTTGGGCTACCTGCCAGATCTGCTCATCAGCCCCCGAGGGGGTGAGAGCAGTGGAGGTTGTTGGTTTTTGACCGGGCGCTTCGTCTGAAGCTGCGACCGGTCTTGGTGTCTGGCGGGGCGCTTCCTTGGAAGCCGCGACCCGTTCGACTGTTATGTAGGGCGCTTCTTTCGAAGCAGCGGCCTGCTTGGGGTTGTTGGTACTCTTGTTTACCATAGTTAAAAATAAATATAGCTTCATTCTCCAGTGGCGTCCCACCCTCCTGGGAGTCCGCAAGTGGGGATGCTCATTCGAGCACCGGGACCTACCCCGGAGAGTATAGGGTCCAGAATCCGAGATGCAGCGAGTCCGCACGGTGCGAGGAGGACTATGGTTGTCAGGCCGAGGTTTTGACCTGTACTCGCCATAGGCTCCGCGCTCCGCCGACTGCGCACCCCATGACTCTGCAACCCTCGCCCGCGACCCTTAAGGGGTACTTGCTACCGGTTACCTCAGGCTGGCTATTTCCTGAGGCTGCCGTTTAGGATGGAATGCCGGACCAAAGAGGGCGTGTTGTCCCCACAGATAACAACAACCCGATCCATGGTAGACTCAACCCTCCAGGATTCCATTATCCCCCCATACGGCGCTCAACTACGCACGGCACAAGACGTAGGTGGGCTCATACCTCTCCTTGATAGAGAGGTCGGTCTGACTCACCCACAGGTCACAACCTACCAGTCCTTTGTTGCTACATAGCCACAGGTCACTGGTGAAGCCTCTTCGGACCAAATTCCGGTGATTAGGTAGGTTCTTTGCCAACAGTGAGTTAGACCTCCTAGGAGGAGTAGCTCGCTGTTGCCCAGGTATACCGGCGGTAGGGGATCGGCACTCCACTTGGACTTATCCGCATGGATTGTCCATCCCGCCGCACACGTGGAGGTGACCAAACACATACCCATTCTACGAACATACGTAACTTGTAATTTAAACACAAAATAACACCTGAAAGAGATTGTGTGCTGAAGACGATATTGGTACCATTCTCTAGAAGCATTTTAAAGACTTCATTCTCGTGTCTTCCATCTATGAATACATTCGACGATCCTCTTAAAAGCTGTTATCAGTTACACCAACACAAAGTACCAATACATAATACTTATTTTTAGTTAAATACAACATATTTTTTGAACTCGTAAACATACTTCATAAAATCAGAAATTACCGAACTGACTGCGTCAAATAAATATTGACATTTGACAACTGTTTAATGTTTTTTTAATTATAAAATAATTAAATGAAAGGAGTTCTATAGTATCATTGTTTATCATTTAGTGTTGTCCAAATTTGAAAGTCGATATCGACATGTTACTCATTCGATAAAAAAGAAAATTCTATAATTATTGTACTAGCAATGCAATCGGATTTGGTACTATGGGAGATAAAATACTTTGCCCTACACTATACATTGTTTAAATTTGCCCACCCCTTTCTATAACACGTTGTATAGATACCTTAGACAGGGCTTGTAAAAAAATACATTCCTTTTCCTGCCGCCCGCCGCACGATAGGCTGCAAATGGCCGGTAATGGACTTGGCGGGAGGTACTTGAAAATGAAATTGATTTTTCTTTAAGTGTTATGTAGATACCTATGGATGTTATGTCACTAATGCATAAACTACCCCTATATATTTTTCAAATTATCGCGTATTTTCGTAGTTACAGTCATTTAAAGTTTTGTTGTATGGGGAATAAGTAAAATTGCTGTATGCTATGGCTGTATGGCTGTATGTATGTCGCTCATATCTCAAATTTCTTCAAAAAATCATGTATGGATTCATATAGTTACGAGCTTAGAGTAATAACACAGTTACGAGTAACAAACTACCCTTTAATATACGCCTGCACTTGCGCTTTAAAAGTTAGGCCCTAAGTCCCTTCTTTGCAAATTCAGTCCACTGTGCGTTTCTTATATATAAAAGTACTCTGTGACTGTGCGCTGCCGGCACACAGAGCTAAGTACCAACGTACCAAAGACAAAGAGTAATAAAATATTGGAAAAGGAAAAACGTACCATCCACGTAGGTACCGACACTCAGCAACCGCTGGATCACAGAACAAGCAAAACAATTTCCTCTTGACAGCTTTGTTTTACCATAAAGTTCATGTTTCCACTCATAGATGTCGCATGATACTTTAATCGACTATTCTATATTAAGTTAATAGTCAAATAAAAAAAACTAAATCAATTGTACCTACGTATTACGTATAATGTTTTATCAATAAATGTAACGAGCATGGTATGTATATTTTTAATTATTATCTGTATGAAAACTAGTGCTTAATTAAATCATAAATGTAATATCTTGATATTTTATGAAATTTAATAACTCGATTACATTTTAGTTCGCTTAATATCGTCCCAAATACCCTTCCCTTTCCCAACTCCTTAATCACCTCTTTTCGTTAAAGTCGTCAACGCATCTATGATTCTTCATCTAAGATGAAGAATGTTCATGGGCGGTGGAGATCACTTATCATCAGCTAACCCACTTTATCGTTTGCCGTCCTGTGCTGTAATTAAAAATAACGCATAATGTGTTCCTTTTCTGTAGAAGTAGTATTAATTTTCTTTAGTTTAGTTTTAGTTCGTTAGTGTAGGGAAATCATATTATACAGCGCAACAACTAAAATAGTGATGATGGTCGATAGTACAGATGGCTGCCTCGCTCAAGACAATCTCCCAGAGGCAACCATACCAACCGCCATGGGATGAAGATAAAAGTCGGAACAAGAGAGGGCGGTCTAAGAGTACATAAACCGGGTACAAGGTACACAACACGCACAGATATACATATGATAAATAACATTACGATATCTAACGCGTATCGCGCTTAACATAAATTGGTTTAGGAGTGGTTTTAATAACTAACTTAATACATTGTGAAATGTTTTAGTTTATGTGTAATAGTTTTTAAGTTTTCAAAACTATTTTTAAACTTGTAATAAGTAAACTTAAATACTAAGAAATGTGCAACGAATAATCGACTAAATGAAACTTGGAAATCTGCTATCACTTAAATTTTGACGTTTCGTCGCCCGCTGGCTGCATTTTGTACACGTTCGAAGTAGGTTTTTGTGTGACGTTGCCATTTTATACTGATTACCGGCAAACTTTGGTAATTTTCTTGTTATTTTATCCAAGAATGTCTTCAACGGAAGAAACTTCTCAGCTCAAAGCAGGCCATCCTCCTGCAGGTAAGAACTATTTTTTACATCGGAGCTCCTTTGTTTATATTAAAAATGAAATAGTTTTTATTGTCAGCCTATGGGCACTGCGATTTTTATCTTACATATTTATTTGTTTTTATAATGTTTTTTTCTTTCATGTAAATAGTAACCGATTTATAAAACCTTGAGCATAATGATGTCATTTCTTCGCGTCGTTTATTATGATATTATGTTGTCAAACAAAGAACAACTATTCAAGGTCATTATTAGATGATTACCTTCTACATTCATGTAATTTTTTTATCGATTAAGTATTTGATGAGATTAAAAGTACCTACATAATAACAAGTTCTCATTGTTTCCATGTCCTTCACAATCCTGTGTAACATATATTTTTTTAGGGATAGTACTTACCTACATCTTATATTTATATTTAAATAGGTATATAAAATATATAATTAATCTGGTAAGATAAGAAAGACTCGGGAAAGTTATTAGATTTTTTAGGAATTTCCGTTTTTTTTTTTATTATCAGCCACAATGCCTAAGCTTCGCAAATCATCATCCAAAATTTACCTTCACAACATAAAAAGTACTTCTAGCATAACATATGTTTTCCACAGTGAAAGCTGGCGGTATGAGAATCACCCAACACAAAATCCCTCACACAAAAGACTGCAAGGAGCCAGCTAACGAGGACCTGACCGGTCTATCAGGACCTTCACCTGTTCCATCCAACCCAATCTCCATTGCAGGAGCTCCAAACAGAGGCAATGCAGACTTTACACCAGAGGCTGCCCAAGTGGCACACAGTCCCAAGCCTCCAGCACATATTAATGTCAAACCCAACGCTCATATTCAACAGCCCAGGAAGTAGATTGTCGTAACGGCACCATATTATCAACATATCTAGAATTTATTATGGTTAATTAACAAAACATCTTTTAGGAAAAGTATTGCTAAAGCACACTATCGCGCTATGATTACAGTTCTAATGTTTATATTATACCTTTAACAACATATTGTGCACTTGTGCAGTTGTCAGACAACTAACGCACTCTGCCTAAAGCGCACATTTATAAAGTTATGTGTTGTATACAAAAAAATTGGGATATATATTTTATTTATAGTTGTAATGCAATATTAAAATTACTGTAGTTTTCCATTTGGTTTGAGTATGAAAATTTAAAGACATCATACATAAAAAAATTATTGACTGTTATATAAAAGTCTATTGACCGATTAATGCAAAACACCTTAATTAACAGTCATTTAATTAACCCCATAAGATGAAATTATATTTTATCCATTATTGTTTTGTTTTTCAACCATAAACAATTCTAGAGATATTTATATGTATTAGGCGTCTTTCAAATAAATGATTAATATTACTACTATTTTAATAATAGGCTGGCCATCGAACAAGTGGGTCACCTTATGGTTAATGATCTTGATCGCCCATGAACCATGGGCGTGTTGCTGACCTTAGAAACAGGGATAATTAAGGGATTGATAAAAGCAGGGAGTTTTGGGCTTCCGGATATCTTATACAAAACGTAATGGTAAACTGTTTCTTTACTTTGGTTTCTTACAAGACAATGGTAACAACCCGGTTGAGCTGGTCTATTCATGCTGTACACAAAACTCCATCGTGGATCTACCAATTAAATTCTAAAAATGTATTATAACTACATTGTAATAATTGTGAGCTTCATACATATTGTCTTATACAATATAAGAATACACCTGTTCAAATATAATTTAGACCTGGTTTGTTCAAGTTAATTCAAGAATCGACACCTAATGCAAATAAATATTAATTGTGCATGTCTCCAGAGGTGAGAAAATACTGTCCAAAAGAATATAACACAATATTTTGGAGTCTTACAGACCCTTATCCAATTAATAACATAGTTGACATATAATAAAATGTATTGTCTATTCTCTTGAAACATGCATGTAGCCAGGTGATTAGATTGGTATATTAAGGAAATTTGTATTATAATTAATAAGCATCGAATTTATTTATTATAACAAATCGAGATTGTCTTGCTATAACAACCTAATCATGTAAGCTTAATATGAAGAAGTGTTGATATCACATTCATTTTGAATGACTGCATTGGCTAAAAATCTTTAAAAAAAACTTTGTTCTGTATTTAAAAAGTTGCAGGTTTAGATTTAAGTTAAAACAACAAAAAAACATAGAGTAAATAAAGTCTGTAAGTAAAGTCGGTTTGAGGCTTCAGATCTTTTTTTGTCTGGTACATTTAATGTCCAGAAGTTAGAAAAACGTGCAGATAATGTATTTGAAAAGTCTTTTTAATTGTAATTATGTTACAATTTATAAATTTGCCTACACTATATTCAGAAGGTTTAAACAATAAAAGATATGTATGTAGAGTCAGCATAAAAAATAAGTCAAATTAGCTCAAACGCTAGAAAATACTTCTAAATTCGCACTAAATTAACATCCATAACAATTAGTACTTGGATTAAAAGTATTTGTCTTGCATTTATGAATTTTATGTTTTTGATACTTGAAGCCTCTACTATTTCTATAAAACCCAGTTAAATATAAGGCTAACATGATAATTATTGGGTTTGAATTTTGTATAATTTAAGATATTTTATAGTTTCTACAAATAACTTGGCACAACATACTTTTGTGTTTCTTTTTCTTATTTTTTAAGGCCTTTACGACCAATGGCCAAATACGACAATAATTCTCTTCTAGTTGAGATGAAAAATGTATCTTTAAATTCAAGTTTTTTACGTAAATTTCCTTAGAATTGGATGAAAATATTTTTTTAATTAAAGTGCTGAAAAGCAATATTATTATGATCAATATCATATATGTTTTAAAATTGTATATTTTATTTATGAGCTTACATTATTATAAAAATATTTTCAATATAAAATGTAATTTCCAAGCGGAAATGTTTAGGTAAAAATGTCATACATGGGTTGTATTTGACCCAGTAATTTATTTGCTTAAATATTTACATTAGAGATTTTAAACCTTGTAATTTTGAAAAACAGTTTTCACTTTATATTTTGTGTTGATTATTATTGGATATGTATATCGTTTTTATTAAAAATATCTTTATTAATAATATAAGGTCCATAATGTGTAGGTTGTGCTGGTGCTAATAGATACAATCTACATTATAATTTGGTTGCATTTTAATAACATTCCTACATTTTTATATTGTTTTCTTTTTTAAAGTACATTTTATAAAACCAGCAAAGGGAAAACAGCGGTCAAATATTTTAAAGTTCTAGATAATATTTTTGTATTTTCAGTTTGATTCTTTTTTAGATATTAAATAATATTGTTACTTTTTCCATTTTCCTTTCATTATTCCTATTTGAATAAAAAAGATATGTATAAAATATATTTATTCATTCACCACAAATGCAAGCAAATATTTCTTTATCAAAATATAAATAAATGTTATATAAAATATTGATCACAATAAAAATAAATATTATATAAAATATTGATCACAATATAAATAAATACAACAAAAAAACTACATTGAAAAGAAAAGTGGTCATTAAAAAATAAGCAGTTGTCAGCTACAGTCATTTCTGAACCTTGTTAACATTTTATTCAATATAGGTACTAAGTTTTTAACTATTGCTTAGACTTCGAAAGGGTCTAGGAGGGTCTAGGTATATTTTTATATTTTTTCCGCCAAAGGTTTTTGAAGACATAAAAATCGAAACTGTTGGGCAGTCAATTTTACTAGTTGGTAATAGGGTGTAGAGACGCTTCCGGCAACAATCCAGAGTACACTCAGGATCCCCCAGGACCGTCTCAATTTCGCTGAAGGAGCCTACCACGGGGTTTTTAACCAGTATAGCAGTGTAAGGATTATAGCTAGGAGCCCGATCCAGCCTTCGCAGGACAACTGGTCGGAAAACTGGAGAGTCCGGCATTACCAACTCCTCTCCCCCGAGGCTGAGAAGGTGTCCGTAAATGGGATTTTCTCCGTAGGGGGAAAAACATGGTAATATGGTAGATGACTTGATTTTTTTATTATTTAAATCAATAAGGTAAGTTATCCAAAACCAATTGAGAAAGAGTTAAAAGCCATTCAAATGATAGACGACGCAAACCTTGACGTCACCGGCTAAAATGTCCATTATGGTGCAGCGAGATGCCCCTGCTACGCGTCAACCTTTGTTTACACCAATATTTACGATAATTACAGGCCCATTTATGAACCAATTTGATTGTGTTTTAACAAAAGGATTTCCTTCTGTTGCGTCTAAAATAATGTATAAAATTCAACATAGTACCAGTACCCTATTGTGTTTTAGGGTAGTGTCACTTTTGATTTCAATGTGCTAAAATATACAGTTCAGTCTTGTGATGTGCGTCTACCATACGAACTCCTTTTATTCTTTGATAACATCGTTGTGTAGATCTGAAACAATATGCGACGTTATTCATTGCATTCTCTCGCATTATTTTTTCTAATCTGAAACACTCACGCGGGCTCTAATACTGAAATGCAACTCGAGCATATAGTTAATGTAAGTAGCCGTCAGACAGTTGAGTAGCGTATCGGTATTCGGGAGTTACACTTTAGAATCCAAGATAAATAAAAAAAAACAAAGATACGCAGTTATTTTAGAAAATTAGGTTTGTGTTTAAGGATGTCAACGTTTATTATCTTATCTTAAACTAGCCGTTTTTGTCCCACTGCTGGGCAAAGGCCTCTCGTCCCTCTTTCCATTCCCCTGTTGAGTGCCTTTTTATGCTAGTCTTTTTATTTTAAAGTTTATTATATTTATAGTTAATTCGTTACCAATATTTTTCTTTATTTTTCACTATATTTTCGATTTTTAAATTACATTGTTAGGTAAATTTCATAATGAATTGTAATACAGAAGCACCCTATTTGAACATACCTCATGTTCTGAATCCATCCGTTGACTAGGCGCCAATGCCAATGGTGACGGCTGCGGCGTTCCCGGCATTTGATCCAGATGTCTCACTTCTGATAAATTTCAGTTTATTTACATATTTCTTAAACAGCTAAATTCCAAAGAAACTTGTAGCAGTTCCCAAATATTATTGATTCAATAGGCAATGAAACGGTATCGTTTAATTTTTGACCCATCTACAACAAATACTGTATATTGGACCCCGAAATGTTTTTTAAAAAAATAATCGTTTTTCTATGCAAATAGGTATGTTATCACTTGCCCCATAGATTCAAGTAGTTCAGATGACCAAAAAACAAACTTAAAAATATTTGTTTTTTCTCTTTAAGTACTTACTTACCTTTAGTTTTTGGTGACTCGAGTTTTTCAGGCTGTTAAAAAAAATATATCACATTTAAATACTTATATTTAGGATCGGTTCCATACCTCTATAATTTTTATATTATAACACCGGGTGTAAGGGGATCGCTTCCGAAGTCGAAATGATAATAAAACATTACCTTAACATAAACGGAAAACACTATTATTTTGTTGTTTACTTGCCATTTTGGAAACGTAAGCCAGCATGCTAAAGTCGGGGTCAATGACCCATTATACTCAGTTGGCATATAGCGCCGGGCGTCGCGCTGTACTACTGATTCCGAACGTCAATTGTTTTTTATTGGCTTTACATTCAGTTATAAAGAAAAATTATATGTTAATGATTATTTGTATGAAACGTCATTGGTTATTTATTGATCCAAATAAGACTACGTGAAAAAAAATAGTCGACTTATTTCCCATTTTTTTATTTCTATCGTGTCTGTCTGTAATCACCAACATCTGTACCTATTCGTTTTCGGAAGCTATTCCCTTACACTCGGTATAATATCTCACCATATCAACTACACTCGGTTTGTAGTATTTAGAACTGAGCTCCTTTTCGCTGGCACCAGACACAAGAAGTGGCGTAGCTGGAAATAAAAGCTGTGTCAAACAATTTGGAAACCGATAGTAGTTTTCTGTTTGGAATGTCTGGGACCAAAATCTTTCAGGACAATTACAGGCACGAGTTGTGAGCATAAATGTACAGTAGTGGGGGAAGTTGAGTCCAATAGACGACGCGCATCGACTGACGTACCAATCGCGTAAATCATCAGCGTCCCGCACTCCTTCATTCCGTCAATCAGAATTCTAAATGAACTATTGCGCAGGGGCTATATTCTCTATGACCGTATAAACTCATAACGCGACCGCATTACGCCAACTTCGTGAAATCAGCATAAAATTAATTTCTTTAGGCAAATGTCTTTTATTCATACCAAGCACGTAAAGCACTTATAAAATTTGATTTTGTATATAAAATTTTAATCACTCAATGCCAATATATCACGATGCAGTCCACACGGTCATCATACTAATATTATAAATGTGAATGTAAGTTTGTTAGTTAAGCTTTCACGCGAAAACTACTTAACCAATCATCATGAAACTTTGTACACATATTCTTGGAAGTATAAGAAGTAACATAGGATACTTTTTATGAAAAAAAAATATATCTATTTGTTTGTTACGCTTTCACAACTAAATCACTGAACTGATTTTGATGAATTTTCATGTAGAAATAGATGAGGCCCTGGAGACAGTTAAGGGCTACGTTTTATTTCGGAAAAGTCTATTCACGCGGGCGGAGCCGCGAGCAAAAACTAGTAGAGAATAAATAAGCGGGCTTAGGACATGCAATACGACAATCTCGCGCACGAGTTAGATAACTACCGACGACAAATATCTCGGGTAAAAGTGTTAACATTCGATAAAATTACGTCGTCATGTTAGGTTTCGTAAACAAAATACCACAGCGAGGTTGAAAGTGCTATTTTCTCTACTTTTGATTAAAGAGTCAAGTATTCTATGCAACCATGTTAGTTTCAATAGACATATAAAGATTAACAGATAAAACTGGTTTTTCACAAAAACGAGTCAACAAAATCATCTCCTGTTGCATATGCTAAGCTCCCTGGGGAATTTTATACGTTCAACTCGTGCTGTTACTTACCTTAAAGTACTAAAACCAAAGACAATAATGTATACTACTAGACGGGCTGTTTAGAAGTAAACTTCCGTCGTTTATCGCGGGAGTTTGACAGCTCACAAACAGGGAACGCGATAGGGGCTCTAGTTGAGAGTAAGCGAGATGATAATATTGAGTTATGGTCAATTGACCACAACTTAGTAATACAATTTCTATGTACAGTGCAGCTTGTCTAGTAGTATACATTAAAGTCTTTGACTAAAACAAGTAAATTAGTAAGTAGGTAGGTATATATTAGTTATCGGATATTATTTGTATCAAGGGCGTAGTAACGTAACCTGCATGCTTCAACTCATTACAAGATATAAATAATTGACCTTGGTCATTCATCCATTACTGAGCTCTTGTTATTTACACGTATATAAACTTTCACATTAAAACGAGTTAATGGTCACAGTTAAAACTTTAATAAGTTAGGCAGAGCATATCCATTATCCAAGTCGGTTTTTTATATATACATACTTACGCACTCACGCCTATAATCCCTGGAAGCTCGGCGAATCTCTGGAAATGCTAAATTGTCTTTGTCCCGCAACGAAATTAATCAAATAGCATGTTAGGGAGGAGTTGGAAATATTAAGTGTCCATTTCCCTCCATAGCAAAGCGGTGGACAAAATAATGAACGGTTGTGGGGGTCAGACGGCGGGTCGCCCACATACCTAACGCCAAATCCACTGTCAAATCATGATATAGGAAGACAGTAAGATAAAAGACTGCCTCGGTGGCGCAGTTGTAATGCGCACGCGTTACGATTGAGGCCAACGCTGAGGTCTCGGGTTCGATCCCCGGGTCGGGTAAAGTGTGGTATTGGGTTTTTCTATTACGAAATGCTCAGTATCAGCCCGGAGCCTGCAATTTGTGTCCGATATAGTATGTGATAGGCTCGCCCCCATCACATATGGGACGGAGATACGTTCGGCGAAATGTCAGTGTACTAGTTACACCTCTGCCTACCCCTTCGGGGATTACAGGCGTGAATGCGTAGGTATGTAGTAAGAAAGAAAAGTTAGTCTTACAAATCTGCTTCCCCCAAACAGACTCTCTGTAGTTGACTCTTCGAGCGCCGCGACGTCGTTTTACTCGAGGTCTACGCGTCGGCCCGCGACTGTCATTTGACAACTTACGCACCACTTTATGATAAAGGCAACGGGATGATACATTTGACACCTAAATGAGAAATATCATTTATAACATTAAAAAATTAGAATAGCTAGTGGTTTTGGTGGTACCTGATCATCGTAACAGGATCCCCCGGAACCACCCCACTACTTTTTCTGTGGTAGAGCACACTGTAGATAGTTTTGTCTACAGTATGAATGGGCCGGTTCGTCCGGGTCGTTACCATTGTTTCACAGAAAACCGGCGTCAAGTAGCAGCTTACTGCTGTTTCTTACGGTGAGTGAGATATCCGGACGCCCAAATCCCACTCCCCTTCCCAATCCCTTACTTATCCCTTTCCTTGAAGTCGGTGACGCGCCCATGATTATTTTGGTATTGCGAGCGTACATGAGCGGTGGAAATCACTTATGGAGGCCAATTCTCGTAATTTGAAATGTTCAAAATATCATTCCGATCTGAGGGGCTAGCACGGAAACTTGCGAAAAGTTATTCGAGCTGTCATCGACAACAATTTCTATGAGATTTTAGTACAGCGCCTCTATCGTACGTAAAAGAAACTAATTTATATGAAATATAGACCAATGATATTTAAGGAATTATCTATCGAGCCCTCGATACCTTTACATTACGATTTCGATAGTTTTCCGTGCTAGCCCCTCTGTTCTCAGCGACAAGAAAGTTGCAAATGGTATTCTGTTAAACCAATATTCAAGATCAAATATGAACATAGATCGCAATGATATCGAAAGTAGAATTGCTTATTTACCGGCTTATGCTAAAAGAGGTAAGCAAACAACGCACTTCCTGTTCGCAGAGCTTTTGTTGGTTGCATCACGTTATATGTGACACGCGCACCTTTTGCTATATCAAATTCCAATCCCAAGCACCTCACAACAAACTGCCTTTTTTATTAGTTTGAATGACGAGACGAGCAGGTCGCTCGCCTGATGGTAAGCGCCTCGCCTGCTCATAAACAGAAGCAACGCCACACAGAAATTTAAATAACAAAACACTGCATGACACTGGACTGCGCTCGTCACCCCAAGACATAAGGTATTTAGTCTCATAATGGCCAGTAATTTCACTGGCTTCAACGTCCTTCAAACCGGAACAAAACAGTGCTTATACACTGTTGCTTGGCGGCAGAAATAGACAAAGCGGTGGTACCAACCCAGCCGGCCTCGCATACGAGGGACCTACCACTTTGCCTTACCAATTCGCACTGGACATCGTCTATTTCATCCTCCATGATGTCAAACTCATCAGTATCCTTTGCCGGGACTATTAGGAGTTTGGTCTCTGGGCATCCCTTGCCCACAATCAGCTGGGACGATTTGGGGAACACCAGTCTGTGCACTGTCCTAAAAATAGATGAGGTATACAACGTGTTACAAAAAGGTGTGGTCATATATAAGGGTCGTTACATACACCTGACAGTGAGTGTTCATATACGGGATCTTATCAAAGTGGAGATTTTTTTTATGTCCTAGCAAAATAATAATAATAATACTAGCCCTGTATTATATACGTCCCACTGCTGGGCACGGGCCTCCTCTACTGAATGAGAGGGGCTAGGCCTTAGTCCACCACGCTGGCCTAATGCGGGTTGGCAGACTTCACATACATACTTTCGAAATCCTTATGGAGAACTTCGTAGGTATGCAGGTTTCCTCACGATGTTTCCTTCACCGTTACAAAGCAATGCATTGCAAAAATAACATCGAAATAAGATAACTAGCACGATATCTCTTTTATGAATCTGTCTAAAAATACGGCTCCATTACACATGCAAAGGTAAAATTACACGCAACAAAAATTAATGAACGTTCAAAATCAACTTTATTTCATAAAAGTTAATGTCTTTAATTTCTAGATCGAGATACGACGTTCTGCATCGCACAAAAAATTTAACGTATCAAGTGTCAACTATTATTATGCACCAACTTTTATATCCCCGCCCCCTTGCACAGAGTTTTGGTGGGGTCATTTGTTTGCTTGAGTTACGTATCTTGACATCTTATTTCCATGAAAAATAACGATTTTCAGGCTCTTTTATCTTGGAAATTGGGTGGGGAAGACCTACACACCTACCGTGGAATATAACATGGTGGTTGGAACACTTCTCTGGTGGCCATATCTTGACAAATTCCATCCAGTAATACTATATCTTCCATTAATTCGTTAACCACGAACACCTGGAACGATTCTCTTCTGAATACTAGCTTTTGCCCGCAGCTCCACGCCGCCAATAAAAAGTACTTGACCTATTATATTCGTCCAAGCTTATTTAATACACCTTCTCTTCCTCCTGACCTTATCCCACTCGCAGTGGGGTTGTCGCAACAAACTTTTTAACACATGTTACAGAAAGATTTAGCATGCCGCTTTTAAGACCGAACGCCTGTCTGACAACTTCTCTGGTGAGAAGACACTCGGACCCGATATAAATAAATATTAAGGATCACACAAACATTAGTCTCGGTGCGGGAATCGAACCCACGGCCTCTAACTTCACAGCCGGCTACTCACTGCGCCACAGAGGCTTTCAATGGATAATCTCTATATATACTGATGTATTAATGCTGTAGACATTTTTGTCTACAGCATCCACCACACAGGTCCACCAGGCTGGCCTAATGCGGGTTGGCAGACTTCACGTACCTTCGAAATTCTTATGAAGAACTTCTCAGGTATGCAGGTTTCTTCACGATGTTTCCTTCACCGTTAAAGCAAGTAATAATGAACAATTAATACACACGTAAATTAGAAAAGTCAGAGGTGAATGCTCTCGGGGCTGGTTTCGAACTTTCGTCTCGACAGTCCATACCACTCCTCACTGAGCTATCACTGCTTACCGACCAATGCGATAAAAAAGAAATGTTGGACAATTAATTTTATAATGAGTCTCACTTTGAAAGCCTTAAGACACGGCACAAAGGAATGTTCCAGACGCATGCTGAGTCTCTCCGTCGGCCAGCTGTGATACGCTGGCACGGTGGGTAGTACCATCATGGAAAACTTTATCCCAATCTCCCTCCACATAGCCGCTTCTAATCTGAAACATACTCGCTACTACATACGCACTCACGACTGTAATCCCCGAAAGGGTAGGCAGAGTTGTAACCAGTAGGTACAATCACATTTCGAACCGAGCGTATCTCCGTCCCATGCTGTGATGGCGGCGAGTCTATCACCATACCGGGCAGAAATTCCTGACTCCGGATTGATACTGAGCATTTCGTAACAGAAAAACCCAATATCCCTTTTCCCCGTTCCGGGGATCGAACCCGAGACCTCAGCAGCAGCCTCTGTTGTAACGCGTACTCATTACAACTACCGAGACAATCGCTACTGTCAAGTGAATAACGCTCGGGGTGATAACGCTGAAAGGACGAAAAAGGATATGGTTTTTGGAACCCTGGATGACTAATGACGAGCAGGTCGCTCGTTCTGGTCGGACCTATGCCTGTTTATGTTATGTTTATTGATATAAACAGAAGCAACATCACAATATATGAACATAAATGACATGAATATAGTTACCCCATAATCGGATGCGGGGCAATTTTAAACGCTTCCTTCATTATAGGCAATGTTATGAAATACGCTTGCACTGAAGAGTCACACCGGACTGTATAATTATATGGACGATTAGTCAGCACCTAAAATAATGCTTACATTTTTAAACTATTATTAGGAATTTCTTAGGTTTACGCGAATATTACACATTGAAATAAAACTAGTTTATACGGATTTTATCGCGGTTTAATTTTTATTTTTTACCTCAAGCTACCGTGAGCTCTTTCTGCGTAGATCGGACTAGTGTCAACTAACTTTTTAAATAATTAAAAATAAATGTATAATTTTAAAATGAAGGTAGCCATTGTAACATTAACTTTTCGAGACGACCTACACCTCAGTCTCTTCCGTGACCACGAAGGCTGAAAAGCTTTCGAAACGTCGGGACTAAAATAAAAATTAAACCGCGATAACATCCGTATAAACTAGTTTTATTTCAATATTATTAGGAAGTGAGAAACGTCAGGAGATGTCACCCAAAATAGGCACAACGCATACTAGCACCACAGCTAGTAATATAACCGTTAAAAATCCCAAAGTCAATTCGAAAAAACACTGTAAGTAAATGGCTGATTTGCTTCAAACATAGCTAAGAATTATTTCGATTAAATTGGCTTCCAACCAAAAAAACGCATTGAAATTGGTCCGACCATGTGAAAATAACGTGGCGTTGTGACAAGCTTTATCCACAGAAAGACGAAGACAAAATCTTTAAACTTATAACATGAGGGATGTTCTGCGTCTCGATTAAAAATAATATCCATCAATGTTTTTTAAATCTATTTAAAAAATACCCACATATTATTTATTCACTCTGCGGAAAACTGATTTACGACATCTTGATGTTTACGACATTTCAAATATTTAAAACCTAAATACTCTCAAGTAAACCATTCATAATTTATGATCAGACTATATTCTTCTACTGCTGCCTTTTCTAGATTGACAGTCCTCCGCTTTCATCATTCAGCCTCATCGACCTCCCAATATCCATCAGGTCTCCAGCCTAGTAGGCCTGAAATCACCCTATACTATGTTGGTTTCCACTCCAGCATCTTTCGACCTCATTACAACGAAAACTAAGTCATGCAGAAGGTCTAAATGACAATGATTAATAAACGCTTACCCATAATCGAAAATCGATGGGGTCATAATTTTAAAAATAGAATAGAAACGCTTACCCCAAGTACCCCAACAGCATTTCCAGACACAATATAGTCTTGACTGGGCTCCGCGAACTTTAAATCCGTGAAGAATTCATAGTTCGGTATTGCCTCTTCGATATCAGCATCTGGTGGGAAATAACTTGCTTCTAATAGTCCTGACACGACAATGTACATTCCTTTGGGTTCATCACCTAAAATACAATATACAGTTAGTAACAAAAATCCTGTTGGCCATTTCTAGGTCGTGAAGATAGACATATAGACAGCTTAATAAAAATAGTTAAATTAAAAAAAAAACAGAAGCGAGATATTATCGTTACACAGCTAGCTTAGAAAAATGAACATACTTATTTAAAAATGTTATTTTCATCTGAAAAGTGATGAACAGCTGACTGTTACGTATTGACGAAACCGGGTGCACACGCGGCGCGGCCCGTTTGATGCACGTAGACGTCGCAACTTGCTACCTCGCTCTGGCTCCGAGACATCGCTCTTGAAAATAAGACAATAAAAAATGTTATTTTTATTGTCTTATTTTCCTATGTGAGTTATTTCATTACGTTTGAATATCGATTCTGATATCGCGGTTAAAACGCTCCAACAGGGTTTTTGTTACATATTGTATAAAAACATATTTTTAACCTACTTCGAAAAAAGTGATTCTTAGCAGTTTAGTGGTGTGTCAAAATGCACTTCGATTTCTCCGCCAATTGTGGTCAATTTAAAAAGAAACAAAATTAATTTACCTCATTCCATGCAGGCTCATATTTAGATAATGGGGCAGAATTAAGTTCCGAAAACCTTAGGTAGGCCATAGCCTCTATCTACCCCTTCGGGGGTAAAAGCGTGAACTTATTTTACAATAAAAGGTAAATCACTGCTAATAAAATCAATATTTTTAGGCTTTTACAAAAGAACTGCGCAATATCTTGTTATAGAAACTTACCTCTTGATAACAATATATCATTGAAATTGTAGTTGAAAATTTGCGAGTTTTCTAGAAAGTATTCTGCCACTCTCTCATTGCCTTGTAACCATGACACAGCACGTAATTGTGTCTGGATTAAAAAAATACGAACATGAGTTGTATATTTTAACAAATTATTGACAGCGGATTTGTGAACCTACCCAAAGTTTTGTATTTCTCCATCATTCTTTCTTTCCACCTGCCCTTATCCCACTCGCAGTGGGGTCGGCGCAACATGTTTTATAACACATGTTACAGAAAGATTTGGCTTGTAGTTATTACGACCGGCCGCCTGCCTGACGTCAACCCCTCTGGGGAGAGAACACTCAGACCCGAAAGAAATATTTGTGGATCATACAAACATTTTATCTCGGCCTCTCGCATCACAGCCGCCTACTCGCCCACTGCACCACGGTGGCTGTATTTCACCACCATTATGATAGTTAATTTTTGTGGTCTGTGTAATCACCGGCATAAATCGTGAGTACAGATGGACGGTAGTGGGGTAGTTGAGAGTCCAATATACGAAGTACAAAACTGAAACCAATCGCATGAAGCGTCGGCACCCTGTGGTACTTCCTTCTGTCAATCAAACCTATAAATTATCTACGGCGCAGGTGAAGTTTGTGGTCACGATTTGTGCCGGTACCTACTTATATAAATTCTCACTTTTACATGGGGTAGGTACTTTTGAAGGTGTATTCTATTCTATTCTTATTCTACAAATGCAGTTGAGATGTCTAGGACATCCACGCGATCATTAATTATACGAAATTCAGTTATATTGCAATTTGCAAAGCAATAAATATCAGCTAATCTAAAACGACGCGCGTCTCGCAATTTAAAAACTTACAGCATTCAAAATTGAGTTGTGCGAGAATTAATGGACCGTGTCATATCAAATTTAAACAAGCCGTACTCGCAAACTTCTATTCAAAGCGTCAAGCAACAATTACTCACGCTAGTAAGTAGTAACGCCAAGCGCGCGCCAACTCCCACACTAGGAGTAGTTGTTAAACAGTCGATGACATTTTGAAAGGAAATTGACAGAGTGCATGATAACGACGCGCGCGCCTGTCGCTTGACGCAGTAATCGGAAATCTATCTTAAATGTGTCTATTAACCTCAGGCGAAGAGGGAGCCACTAAACTGCCTTTATGACGACACATTTGCACCTTTTCTTGAATCGCATTTACTAACAAACGGTATTCCATTTCATCCAGGAATCCTGAAATTGTGTCCATTAGGTATTGATTTTCTATATACATTGAGAAGTCTAGGTTAAATAGTAATGACGACATCAATATTTATGGTTTCGTCAGTTATTTGTAGGTACATCTTTTACCATACAATTATTGATAAAACATTTTTCAAATAGTTTTTTTATTAAAGATCAGTAAACAAACAAAATATATTGTTATCTTCTATTGGATTCCGAGGAACACTTTTGTCTCTATGCACTAAAGGAGCGAAGGGGAGGTAAGGATCTAGGGACATAGGAACCTAGGGGTTGGGTCGGTCTTAACATACGGTGAATGGAGCGATCTCTGAACGTGAGATGGATCACTTAGTAAATTGTGTATCTGGCAGATAAAATTTATTGGGACGTAAGACATCAGCCAAGCCATTTAACATGTTTAAGGGACGTTAAAATATACAAAAATCGAAAAATTTACATGAGTAAAGCGTGCCTCTAGTTCGTCTATTTCAGCCACAACAAATCAATGTGTTAACACTGTTATGTTTCGTGAGGTTGACTGCGGCCCAAAAATGTTCAGCCTTGCAGCTCGCAACACACTAGGTGTTTATTGTTTTTTCGAATGGATTTATGATGTTAGCCTATATTGCTTTTACATCTTCACCTGAAAATAAAGCCGGCGCTTATGGCGCTCTAGCCAGAAATATGTTTGGTGTATTTAGTAGCGATTAAGCACAGAGGCGCCTTTTAGAAGGCTCAGACCTCAGCTTGAGCAATCGCTGGGGAGTATAGTTTAGGACCGCCTCTGCACATCATTATGCCGTTGTAGGAGCTCTTTGGACTCGCAAGCGCGTCCTATGTCGGGGTCGCGTATTATTGTTGCGATTCGGGTTGGGCAAGGAAAGTGCTGCTTCGATAGCGACTGTGATGGAGTCGTTGGGATCTGCCAAAACATGTTTGGGACGTCGACGGAGGACGCTAGATGTGTTTCCGCACACGTGTAGCGAACACGAACACGAACAGAGTGGTAGAGCCACGCTGTAGACAATTTTGTCTACAGCACGAATGGGCCGGCTCGTCCGGGTCGCTACCACTGTCTCACAGAAAACCGACGTAAAGTAGCAGCTTGCTGCTGCGTTTCGTACGGTGAGTGGGATATCCGGAGGCCTAAATCCCCTCCCCTTCCCAATCCCTTAATTATCCCTTTCCTTTAAGGTCGGCAACGCGCCCATGATTCTTTTGGTATTGTGGGCGTACATGGGCGGTGGTGTTCACTTACCATCAGGTGACCCACTTGCTCGGTTGTCGGTTTATACAATAAAAAAAAAAAAAAAAACACCTATGCGGCGACACACGCGGTGTGTGCGTCGGCGTCAAGGAAAAATCACACATATGTTAGGCCGCAAGAGCATATAGATTTTTTGTAACACTTCTGTGCCGACTGCCGCCAGATTCTTGTATAGATTTTTGTACACACCTAACACAAACACCTAGCGTGTGGCGCCGACTATACAACGAGCACTTAACACAGTATGTTCCTCCGTCGTCGTAGCAAACATGTTTTGGCAGATCCCAACGAGTCCATCACAGTCGCTATCGAAGCAGCACTCCCTTGCCCAATGCGAATCGCAATAATAATACGCGACACCGACATCGGTCACGCCTGCGAGTCCGATGAACTCCCACAACTGGCCCTCGGCACAATGATGGGCAGAGACGGCCCTAAACTATACTCCCCAGCGATTGCTCAAGCTAAGGTCTGAGCCTTCTAAAAGGCGCCTCTGTGCTTAATCGCTACTAAGTACATTAAACATATTTCTGGCTAGAGCGCCATAAGCGCCGGCTTTATTGTCAAGTGAAGCTGTAATAGCAATATAGGCTTACGGCGCAAATCTATTAGAAAAAAAACACCTAGTGTTACGCTGCAGACAACAAATTAATACAATATGAAATACAACCTTCTTCCTTCAACTGCATGGCATCCAGTAACATAATATTTAAAGTCGACGTGGTAGCCTGCCGCGTCTTTACTGTAATAGCTGTCCATGGTCGGTCACGCTGCAATAACCCTAACTGACGAGTTACTGTCAACCTAATAATTGAAGAATGTAATTTAGCTAATCTACTTACAAATGATTGCGGGATCTGGGAAGCACACCTTTCCCTAACCAAAATGGTTTTTCTACGTGAGGCTTTTGCAGATGTATCAGATTTTTCAGCCTTTTTTTATAGCGTAGGCCGGCAAACGAGCAAGTGGGTCACTTATGGCCATTCCCAATATTCTGTCTATCAATAGATTTGCTTACCGGCAGTAAAATGTTGACACATTTTGTATGGAAGATCTGTCAATACACTATCGATAGTACCCAAATCTGACGATAGACAGAATATAGGGAATGGCCATTAATGGTATGTGATCTCTATCGAGTATCTCTATGTACGCCCACAACCCACAATACTAGAATATTTAAGGCGCGTTGCCGACTTTAAAGGAAAGGGAAAAATTAAAGGATTGGGAAGGGAAGAGGGATTTGGGCTTCCGGATTTCTCAGTCAGCATACGAGACGCAGTAGTATGCCGCTACTTTACGCCGGTTTTCTGTGAGACAGTGGCAACGAACCGGCCTATTCGTGCTATAGACATAACAGCGTGCCTCTACCACTCTTTTATTTGGGAATCACACTTTTACCTAATCAAAATGGTGCTACTGCATGAGGCTTTTTGCAGACCTATCAGACTGATCTTTTCAGTCCTGTCAATCCACTAAATAGTGTCTACCATCGAGGGACTGACACCCGGTTTCTGAAATTCTGATCAAATCAATATTCAACTAACTTTGATTTTGACACCGCTGCCAAATCAATTCCAGTTGCTGAAACGTTATTTAGTGACAATTTATTTAATAATATCTGATGTCACTCTACTAGTGTGACATATGATTTTTCATATTAATTTGAAAGCTATGTTAAATAACATGTGTGTTAAAATTAAAGGTCACGCTTCTAGCAACCAAATTTCGACTTGACATCAGCCTTTAAGAAATCGGGCGTTTACAAACGACCTTATTAAACTCACCGATCAGTCTCAAGTCGAGCATTCAAAGTATCCTGAATCTGCCTGTTGTCCACCAACTGAGGCAATAAATTGGACACTTCTTGTTCACCTGTCACGAAACCCTGCGAACAATAAACTCCTTATAATATACCTAGGGTCTAACCTTATCGTATCTGACAAAAAAGGGGGATGATATAAGTGGGGCGACTTTGTTTTCTGCGTATCTGTCTGTGGCATCGTTGCACATTTGTTTACAAATTACTTGATTTGCTTTTTTTATTCGAAAGGTGTTCCAGATGGTTCTTAGTTGTGTCTAAAGATAATTTGTTAATTTAATTTTTGCTTTTTTGTGTATATGTATGTAGGTACGTAGATTTCTCCGCCAATTGTGGATCGTTTGATTTGATAAAAATTTCACTCGATAGTGTTTAGCACATCACAATATGGTCCCATATAAACTTAGTTAAGATGTGATGCTCGAGTACGAAGTAAAAAAATTAAACTCCTCAACGGATAACAGCACAGTCATCGCGATTGTGTTGTTATATTGGAATGTACATGCTACATCTGTAACCTATTACTAAAAATTACATTTAAGATAAAAAACCCAAAAAAACACGGTTTTCTGTGAGACAGTGGTAGGTGATATTCCAGTCATTCCAGTCGAGCCGGCCCACGTGCGTCGTCGTTCTAATACTCATATATTCTTGGTACTAATTTGTAAAAATAATTCTTAATAACCAATACATCATCTTCCACCTGCGCTTATCCTACTATAATGGGATCAGCGCAACATACTTTTTAACACATGTTACAGAAATATTTGGCTTGGAGTTTTTACGACCGGCCGCCCACCTGACGTCAACCTCTCTGGGGAATATCCAATTCATCATAACGAAATTAAATTAAAAAGGACTTAGAGAAGATTTTATCACGATAAAAAATTATAATTACCTTACCGACGTCATATCCAAAAGCTAATTGAATATCGATCATTCTGTCAACATAAGCCATTATTTTTGGAACTGACACTCTGAAATGCAGACATCATTTAGACATCAGAAGCACGTGAGAAGACACAGAAAAACAGAGTAAGACACCTCCGTGGCGCAGTGGGTGAGTGACCGGCAGTGAAGCGAGAGGCAGTGGGTTCGATTCCCACACCGAGACAAATTGTATGGTCCGCAAATATTGGTCTCGGGCCTGGGTGTTGTGGGAATGCAAGTCTCTCGTAGTTCCTGATACCCACGATTCAGGTTAACCTAGTGTGGGCTCAGGACTATGTGTGTGACTTTTGGGTGTACATACTTACTTTTAAGTGACCTAGTTGTTTAGCGTGGTAGACTAAGGCCTAACCCCTCAGTAGAGGAGGCCCGTGCCCAGCAGTGGGACGTATAAAATACAGGGCTAGTAGTGAGTAAGTGAGTTCTTTAGTGTAAGAGTGATATGAACAAACTTCTCCCAGTTATAAAAATCTAGAATAGAACGAGCGCTGGTTTTTAGTAGATATTTATTAAATTCTAAGTTCACGCCTTTATATCCGAAGGGGTAGGCAGAGGTGCAACTAGTACCGCACCCACGTTTCGCAGAGCTTATTTCCGCCCCATGATGTGATAAGAGGCGAATGTAATTGGCCCACCATCTTAGGCACAAATACACTCTTTTGAATAACAGACGAAGCAATGGCGAAACTTGGTTCCCGTTACGTTCACCCAAGCGTCACCAATAATACCAAATCCACCGTCAAATCGTGGTGGGAGGGCAGACCCTGGCATTAAGCCGGGATAACGCCAGGCAGAAAGAAAGGCGTGAAAAGGGGCGAGCCTATCGCCATATACTCAACACAAATTAAGATTGTCGGACCTGGCAATTGAAACCAGAACTTCTCGGTTCTCAGTCTTAGTACGCTGCGTAACCAATCAGGTTATTAAATCGTATGCTAATAGCACTGAGTAACAAAACACGTACAAGTACACTGGCAGGAGTCATGAGCACAAACTTCACCTGCGCCGTAGTTCATTTATACGTTTGATTGGTGTATTAAGTAGCGCGGGACGCCGACACTTCACGCGATTGGTTCGTCACTCACTCCTCATCGTCTATTGGACTCTCAACTGCGCCCACTACTTTCCATCTGTGCTCACAACTCATGCCGTTTATATCTAATAGTTATGTTACAGCTTATAAACTTTTATGAATACTAATAATATTAGTAAACGAATAATGTATATATACCTTGCTAATTTACATAGCCTTAAAAATCTCAACATTCTCAATAATTTTGTAGCTGTAAGAACGCTAGAATTCAAGTTACGCCACTTATCCCACGGTGTTACAGCGTCAATTACGTCTAGCACTAAATCTGTAACAAGTGGTTTTAACAAATATACAGTGTGTTTTTTCTTTATTCTGGGACAGTTCAGTGAAATTTATAATCATAAGTGGAAGAGCGACGATGTACACACTTTAATTCACATCATGAATGGGCCAGCTCGACATTATCATTGCATAGTACAGAAAACCGACGTGAAATGGCAGCGTTCTGTTGCATATCGTACGGCGAGTAACCGGAGGTCCAAATGTCTTCGCTTTCCAATTCGCTTCGAGAACCCGAGAACTCGGCGTTGGCCTCAATCGTAACGCGTAGGCATTACAACTGCGCCACCGAGGCAGTCCAATAATTTCAGTTAACATTTAGGTAACTGTAAATTGTTGATATAAAAATAATTTAACCACTTACCACCAGTAGCCATTACGATGATGAAAAAGTCTAATTTATTCCAATGTGACTTGAAGTACCCGCCGAAACCCAAAGCCATTAGTTTCAGTATCATTTCCAACACGTATATTATGTAGAATAATCTTTAACAAAAATTATAATATGATCCTATTGTAAAAGTGTGTAAGAGTTGACAAACTGGAGGACCCACTGGACAGCATCGATGGGCCGGCTCGACCGGGTTTTTACCACTGTTTCGTAGAAAACCGACGTGAAGTAGCAGCTTGCTGCTGCGGTTCGTACGGTGCGTGAGATATCCTAAGACTCAAATCTCCTACGGCTTCGCAATCCTTTAATCATCCCTTTCATTTAAGTCGACAACGCGTCCATAATTCTTGGTTGTTGTGGATGTTTATGGGCAGTAGAGATTACTTACCATCAGATGACCCACTTGTTCGTTTGCCGGACTATGCTATAAAAAATATATTATAAAAGTGTGTAAAAGTTGACAAAGTGGTCAAGCCATACTGCTGCGTTTCGTACGGTGAGTGAGATATCCGGAGGCCCAAATTCCCCTCGCCTTCCTAATCCCTAAAGTATCCCTTTCTTTTAAGGTCGGCAACGCGCACATGATTATTTTAGTATTGTGGGCGTACATGGGCGGTGGAGATCACTACCATCAGGTGACCCACTTGCTCGATTGCCGGCCTATACTATACATTATAAAAAAACCGCAATCTGTGGTTATACCTCACCGAACAATGCTGACTTGAGGCTAGTTCTAAGGTGGAAACATAACATATGCTCACGTCTTTACCCTCGACGGCTAGGCAGAAGTGCAACTAGTAGACCTAGTACGCTATCACGCTGTCAAGAGACAATGCGTCCCTCAACGGTCAGCAGGATTATGCCGCCCTGAAGTTACTGCATATGGTAATGACCGGACGCGACTCGCCTAAACGAGCCATTATGGCAGGTTCTTCACCATTCGTACGGTAGTCGCTATCCAGTTGGGTACAAAGATGATCAGGTAACCTCCCAGCAGCGTTTGGTTGGAGCCACGGTCTAGGGTTCGATCCCCAGGCCGGGTTAAGTGGTATTTTGGGTTTTTCTATTACGAAATGCTCAGTATCAGCCCGGAGTCTAGAATTGGTGCCCGGTATGGCGATGGGCTCGCCCCCTATCACATTATGGGACGGAGATACGCTCGGCGAAATGTGGGTGTACTGGTTGCACCTCCGCCTACCTCTTCGGGGATAACAGGCGTGAGTTCGTAAGTAATAGGTACTTAACATGCTACCCTTCATCCATCCTTAATATTGTAAACGCAGTGATGCAGCTCTTTGTATTTCAAAATTCAGAGTAGTGTTGCTAGTGTTTACGAGCAGGCGAGTGCCCATCTCATCTCGTTATAATAACAAAGATGGTTCATACTAACAAATTCAAACTCTTTATAGTGTACACCATCAACGGAGCCACGGGTGGTCGTGTAGCGACCTCGCACAGTATCACAGGCGTGTTACAAAGGATCATGGCGTATATGAACACATCGAACAACATGTTGGATACAAGTCGGTGGCAGAGTTGCCTCAACCGGCCGTGGGGGACTTGCGCACTCCCTGCTTCTGTGCTTAGCATGTTTACTAGCTTGCGACGGAGTTTGATCGCGGGGGCCTGGAAATAGACTTCTAAAATAGTATTTTTAACAGTCTCAAATAAGCAGTTTCTTAATTCGTCTGTATGTATATTTTTATGTATGGTCACACATAACTTCGCCAAATGTGGTCCGATTCGATGATTCTTTTTATATTCGATAGGGTTTACTGCGGTAGTGTTCCCATTACACCTTCAGGGATTACAGGCGTGAGTGCGTATGTTCCCATTTAAATTGAAGAAATAATTTCATTCATTCTTATGAATGAAATGAAATCGGGGATGAAAGATTAAAACACTTTACGCATCGATTATCATAATTGTTTCATTAAAATATGGTAAAATAAAAACATAACAAAAATAAAACCGATAAAAACTAAAATGTTAAAAATAAAATTAAACAATATTGAGTCGATGGTATCAATAATTGATTATTAAACTACAGTACCTTCCACCGACTCAAAATTGGTTGGTTTTATTATTAGCTTTTTAGTTTTTTGAGTCTACTGCTTTCGATAAGAAACCAACCTTAGGTCTCCACAAATTGCCGAGTTGTTCCAAGTTAACCCTCCCATGGTCAGAGTCAGCAGCAACTTCCACAGCTTGTACCAACAACCTGACTCCATCCTTGCTGATCTTACCGTGCTCGTATTGTCGCCAGTATGATATCTTCATTGCTTTCAGCACGCGTTGGTTTGCTTCCCTAGACATTTAGGCCCGTATTAAAGAACAATACTCAAGTCAGCTCTTTGCTAAGTGTCGATTTCTGTACACGTGACTGGTCCGTTTTTGTTTGGCGCTAGAAATAGACCAATCACCAATTTCTGCGCCAAACTGCAGTGTATTAGCGCTGTTGTGTTCCGGTTTGAAGGACATTGAAGCCAGTGAAATTATTAATCATTATGAGACTTAACATCTTATGTCTCGGGGTGACGAGCGCACTCCAATGCCATGCAATGCTTTGTAATTCAAAGTTGTGTGTGGTGTTGCTTCTGTTTATGAGCAGGCGTGGCGCTTACCATCAGGCGAGCGACCTGCTCATTTCATCACTCAAGCTAATAAAAATGTAAAAAAAAATACTTATCCTCGTTTTCGACAGCGTTTCCCTTACCCCCCAGTATACTTAAAAGGAAGTCGTAGGTACGTTTAAGATATAGGTACCTCATCATTTCAGCAAACTCTTTCTTCGTTGGCTCATTTGGTATCTCCCGCTCACAATCTGGACAAGTGGTGTACCGGTAACCCATGTACGTATCATCTTCACTGTCTTCATCACGGCCAGAGATTTGTAGCTGGTATGGGTGTTTTATTGTTGTGCCTAACATGAAAATTTGAGCCATTTATACAGATGGAGGTGTGTGAGCTGTAGTAGAATTGTGTATGTACGATACTTTTCAATTTAATTTTTATAGCATAGGCCGGCAAACAAGCGAGTGGGTCACCTGATGGTAAGTGATCTCCACCACCGATGTACGCCCACAATACCAAAAGAATCATGGGCGCGTTGCCGACCTTAAAGGAAAGGGGAAGGGATTTGGGCCTCAGGATATCTCACTCTCCGTACGAAACCTAGCAGCAAGCTGCTACTTTACATCGGTTTTCTGTGAGACAGTGGTAACGACGCGGACAAGCCGGAACATTCATGCTGTAGGCAAAAGTGGCTGTTCCAAGATGAAAAATCTTGGAAAAGACTGGTCAAACGGGCAGAGCTGCGAGTAAAAGCTAGTGCAGTGATATTTAAAGGAACATGGAGACCAAGCGTACTGATTTTCACCACGGACACTGAAATTCTCATCGCAGTATAGATTGTGTAGTGCAAAATGGCTTGTTGCATTCGGCTCGGCAAGTAGTAAATATCCCCTATTCTCTAAAACTGCTTAGAAAAAGAGAAAAAACATGACGAGATTTTTGCAAAGACTTAATGTATACTACTAGACGGGCTGTTTAGAAGTAAAATTGTGTCACATAACGCGGGAGTTTGACAGCTCACAGACAGAAAGCGCGATAGGGGTTCTAGTTGAGAGTAACCGAGATGGTAATATTGAGTTACGGTCAATTGACCGCAACTTAGTGATACAATTTCTATGTACCGCGCAGCTTGTCTAGTAGTATACATTAAAGTCTTTTGATGTTTGTTCAGCCCTCACTGTTTATGTCACAGGTGGACTGTTACCACACTCTTACCTTCCAAAACTAAGTCCCAGTTAGCATCAGCGAGGAACTTATCCATCTTCAACATGGAGATGCATCGGTCGCGCGTCGTCATGATCCGTTTCACGCAGTTCGTCATGTTGGCTTTCTTCGCCAAGGATATCTCTGCCAATCCTAGTATCTTTAGCACCTTTTGCATAGTTGTGGCATTGATAAGAAGGGACAGAATCACCAAACCCGCAGTTTGGATTATAAATATCTGTAATAAAATCCAGCTTGGTATTTTTGCATCGGCTTTAATAACTAGCATAAGCTTTGTATTGTGTTAAACTGTATATGCTGTAGGATAAGCAGCGATAGCTCATCGGTGATACAGACTGCTGAGACGATAGTCGCTGGTTCAGTACCCGACACAAGAGTACCTACCTATGCATCTTGGCCTTTTCTAAATTACGAACCACGCACTCACGCCTGAAATCCCCGAAGGGGTAGGCAGAGGTGTAGCCGGCAGGCCGACGTACGTAACGCGTACGCATTACAATTACGCCACCAAGGCAGTCTAAATTACGTGTGTATTCATTATTAAATTAGTTTTATCTAAATGTAAAATGCAGTCAGTGGGGAGTGGTACGGAATGTCGAGACGAAAGTCGCAGGTTCAGACCAGCCCCAAGTACATACACCTCTGACTTTTCTAAGTTATACGTGTAGTAATTGTTAATTATCACTTGCTTTAACGGTGAAGGAAACATCGTGAAGAAACCTGCATACCTGAGAAGTTTTTCATAAGAATTTCGAAGGTATGTGAAGTCTGCCAACCCGCATTAGGCTAGCGTGGTGGACTAAGGCCTAACCCCTCTCATTCAGTAGAGGAGGCCCGTGCCCAGCAGTGGGACGTATATAATACAGGGCTATGTATTATTATTATTATTTATTATCTAAATGACAGACAAACCAAATTCTAGCCATTTACCTCGCCAGCATCAGCAACAGCAGGAGTCTGGAGTACAATAAGAGCAAGACACAAAGACAGAGGGCCTCGTAGTCCTCCCCAAACACATGCCATGCAATGCTGCCACGACATCCCATAGCCGATGTGACGAAGAATTGGCGTCATCATTGAATACACCATTAATCTAAAATACGTAATTTCATGAAGGATGTGTCTCGACTTCACAAGATGGTAGGGTCCGTAGTGCTTTGTTATTTAAAGTTCTGTGTGGCGTTGCTTCTGTTTATCAGCAGGCGTGGCTTTTACCATCAGGCGAGCGACCTGCTCGTCATGTCATTCAAGCAAATAAAAAAATAAAAAATTACAACCAATTTCCAAAAAGATGGTTGATCCCTCGTAAGTGAGGTCGTCTGGGTTAGTACTATTATGTCTATTTTTGCCGCGAAGCAGCAGTGTGTAAGCACTGTTTGAAGAACATTGAAGTCAGTGAAACTACTAGGCATTATGAGACTTAACGTCTTGCCTTAGGTTGACGAGCGCAGTCCAATGGCATGCAGTGCTTTGTAAAGTTCTGTGTGGTGTTGTTTCTGTTTATGGGCAGGCGTGGCGCTTACCCATCAGCCGAGCGACTTGATCGGTGAGTGAGATATACGGAGGCCCAAATTCCAAAGATTTGACAGTGGATTTGGTATAGGGCGACCCACCGTCTGACCCTCACCATCCGTAACGGAAATCACGTTTCGCCATTCCGTCGTCCGTTAATCAGATCGGCTTTGGGCCTGACATGTGTGTGGCCTACTTACAATCCTTATTCCTTAAAAAATTGAGATGGAATTTCTTCTTGAAATTTAAATGGGATCAACTTTGAGCTACATTATATATAAAAATATATATATATGCGCATAGAATTGAGTCCTCCGTTTTTTGTCGGTTAAAAATACAGCTGAATCTAAAACCTCAGCCTTTTTTCTAATTATATGATATTACATATATGATTAAATAAATAATTAATTATTAAATTTCTCCTCTCTCATAAGATTTATTGTACATATCTATTTATATTGTTATCGCTGACTTATTAAAGAAATTGTAATTATTATTTTCTTCTCCAATAATTATTTGCATTTGCAATGCATGCTGTGGCTTCTGAAGGTGAGGGATTTATCATGTAAGTTGCTTGAATGTTATTATATTATTAAGTTACAATGTAATTACCACTGATTGTCCCAAATAAAATAAAATAAAATTATCATAAAATCACTTACCTCGAACAATAAACAGTGGTGTATGTTACAAACACAAGCGAAACTTGTCGAACACTGATCACGTAACTGACTTTTTCAAATATAACCACTCCGACCATCGTAAACACCAAGGTGTTCGCAGCGTGGGCCATAATGTTCCAAAAATGGGCCACCACCTGCTCCACGTCGCCAGCCACCGTCGACTTCTTGTTACTGACCAACACTCCAGCAATGACAGTCCCTAGTAACCCAGACACGTACAGGAACTTCTCCCCAATATAATAGGTCAGGTAAGCACCAGATACAGTTACTGTGACAGAGCATAAAATATCATAGTAAGTTACTGAGAGCACACAGCCGATGATTTTTCCCATAACAAGACCTAAAAGAATACCTCCACCAGCATATCTAAGAAGCAGAATACATATTTGTGAGGCTTCAGTCAGTGCCAGTGCTAAATATCCAAAAACAGCAGTAAATTCGATCATAACCGTTGCATCCCCTATCAAACCCTCACCAAGTAGTAGAACACTAATGTATTTCCCTCTAGAAAGTTCTTTTAACTGCTTAACAACCTCCATAGGGTATATTGGAGAGCATATTATCCCAAAAAGAATAGCTGTGGAGAAATTCCACGAAGATTCTATCAAATAGTAAGCCATGAATGCAGCTGTCAACGCTGTAAGCAACGCCCCAGGCACACCAACGAGTAAAATTTGTGGAAAACTTCTCCAAAATGAATGATAATCCACACTGTACGATGTACTGAAAATTAAAATTGGTAGAAACGTGATCAATATGACATCGATGTCGATGTAGCAAATGTATACTACAGGCTTGAAGCTTGGGAAGCGGTTGGCGCATATGCCAGCCAGACCTCCAAGAAAAAACATGATCACACGATACGGAACGCATAATTTGAGCCATAGCATGATGGATCTGACTATAACACCGATGAATAATGTGGCTGATATGAACAGAAAGCCTAAAGATGTTGGGTAAGCAAGCGTGGGTCGGCTTGGGTCGTCGAAACGTATTTCATCCTGCGAAGAGTTTATTTGCTGCGTCTTCAATATTGTGATATTCGCGGAACAATATTTTATTGTAAATAATATAATTATTGCCCATGACATTTTTAAAGGCATGGCCGTTGAGATTTTATTGACCATAATTTTGTCAAGAGATGATTTTGTTAACTTTAAACGACGTTATTAGATATATAAAAAAAGTTTCATTTTCAAACTGTATTAAATAATATTTTAATCTTATAAAATAAGTTTTTAGTTTTAAATAAAGCATGTACTAGTTTGACGCAGCGATAGCTCAGCGAAGAGTACGGACTGTTGAGACAAAAGTCGCAGGTTCGAAACCAGCCCCAAGAGCATGCACCCCAGACTTATCTAAGTTACATGTAATATAATTCATTGCTTAAACGGTAAACATCGTGAGGGAACCTGCATACCGGAGTTCTCTATAATAATTTCGAAGGTATGTAAGGTTTGCCATCCCGCATTAGGCCATTAGACTAAGGCCTAACCCCTCTCATTTAGTAGAGGAGGCCCGTGCCCAGCAGTAGTATTATTTATTTAGTTTATTGCATTCATCACGCAAGATATTTTGTTCATAAAAAATAACGAATAAGTTATTAAAAATATTTTATTTATAGCGTATGACATTGAATAGGTAAATACATGTCATAGAAATATTATTTTATAACAATTATTATCAATTTCATAAAAATATACACATTAATATACCTCAACCATAAAACCTCAAATGTAAATACTTAATTAACTATCCTTATAATAATCACACATCAATAATTTCAAATATTTAGGCCCAGCGCACGCTTAAGCGTGTCAAATCATGTAATAGCCATAGTCTATCAAGTATACAATGTTTTAATGAAAAAACCAGATATTGTCTACAACATGGTATAGAAAAGTGTAGTCAAATTTAAGCAACGTAAAGTGTACGATATAAGTATTTCATCCCTCATAGTACAAAATCCGATTGCATTGCTAAGACATAAATAAATATTTTTTTTGTCAAATGAGTAACATGTCGATAATTTGTCTTGCAACTTTGGACAACACTAAATGATAAACAGATCAGCTTTTGTCTCACTTCAGCATTGTTATTCTGGCTCATGCACATCACTTATGGCCGTTCCCAATATTAATCTTCAATTTCACGATAGATAGCTATCGTCAAACATCCGTATTGTTCTATCTACTGCTTGGAATCGTCCCTATTTTTTAGATATGCACGTCGGATACTATGATAGCAATAGATAGGCAGTCTATCTGGGCCCTCTTGTGCGTTATGTTCATACAAGCTGAGAAAGAGGAACTATTGTTTAATTTATGTTAGAAAATATGAAGATATGATTTAGATTAGAAATATAAGTTTTATTTTAACATTTATTTATAATTCTTATTATTTACCACTGTAAATGAAATAATAATAACGAGAAATACTTATTATGTTGCAAAACACAATGTAATAACGAAACGTTTTACTGTCAATATATTACGGCTCTGAATACAAGTCCTTTGAACAAAAATCCCAAGTGAATTTGGGGGATTTTACTGAAGTGGGGAATTATTTTGTTCGCATTAACAAATATTTATATGTCTCTTGCACTTAATTTAATTATCAAAACGGTGCATTATTTTTATTTATGGGAATTTCAGAATTTTATTATATTTTCTTTTAGATTTTTACATAATTTATTTAGTTTTTTGTATTGCAGTGCAAGTGTCATGTAAGCCTTGTATACTCATGGCTATTTCTTCAAAATGCGTTATTTATTTCGTTTTTTTACAGCCGAGGATATCTGTTTATCGGTCAAAATCTACCGATAAAGAAAAAACTAAATAACTTTATCGACAGATAGCACATAAAAAATATTGGGACGCTTGAACTGTCATTTTCACAGTGTTGTATATCTGTAGTCAGCTATCAGTCCTCTCATCAGTAGACAGCAATGAAGAATAGGATTACCTATCATTAGTAAGTTTATTGGGACGGTAAAACGGAAAATAGATAAAATTTTCTATCGCCGGTATAGCAAAACTAGAGACAGACAGAATATAGGGAACGGCCATTAATTTATAGGGATGCGATCGATCTTATCGATTGTAATAAAAGAGTGATTAAAATAAGCGTCAAATTTTAGAATGTCTAGATTTTGATAGGATCCGGTACATAAACACGCGCTATCAGATGTATGTAACGACCCTTAATTATGACCACACCTTTCTGAAGCACGTTATACAATATGTAACAAAAACCCTGTTGGGCGTTTTATCTGTGATATCAGAATCGATATTCAATCGTAATGAAATAACTCGCATACGAATATGAGACTATAAAAATAATCTTATTTATTTTTAATAATTCTTTTGTTATGAACCGTATTTCGATTGATTACTTCTGCAAGAGCGATGAATCAGAGCTAGAGCGAGATAGCAAGTTGCGGCGTCTACATGCATTGAACGCGCCGCGTCGCGTGCGCGCCCGGCTACGTCAGTACGACACATGAGTCAGCTGTTCACCATGTTTCAGATGAAAATAACATTTTTAAATATGTTAATTTTTCTAAGCTACCTGTGTAAGGATAACATCTCGCTTCTGTTTTTTTTTTAATTTAACTATTTTTATCAAGCTGTTTATATGTCGCATCTTCACGACACAAAAAGGGCCAACAGGGTTTTTGTTACATACTGTATATAACATCTGACGTATAGTATAGATTAACACACAGGACACTGTAAATTGGAATAAACTGAACATAATAGAAGCTCACGCCTGTATCCCCGAGAGGGTAGGCAGAGGTGTAACCAGTGCACCCAACAACTTATGCCTCGAGATGACGAGCGCAGTTTAGTGCCATGCAGTACTTTGTAATTCATAGTTATGTGTTTCTTCTGTTTATAGGCAGGCGTGGCGCTTACCATCAGACGAGCGACCTGCTCTCGTCAGTCAGCTATATAAAAAAAGACAAAACACAAAAATAATCACTGGTTGAAATAAATGAGGTCTTCATTATTAAAAAAAATCATAATTCCAAAGGAAACAATAACCTGACTCCGTTAGCCTTCTTGGGACTTTTGTATGGAGAAAATTTCTGTGGAGTTTTCCTAGGCGACCTTCTGGGTGTCATACTAAAATCTATTCTATTTGATTCTGCATCTAAATTGTTTAGTTCCTCGTACGCCATTATCAACATCCTTTGTTTCCATTCCTGATACGATTCTATTTGAGGCTCTGAAGGCAGTTCCTCTTTATGTACTATATCAATCACCATTTCTTCATTTTCACCTGGAAAGAAAAAGTATTGCATAGGTACATACGCACTCACGCCTATAATCCCCGAAGGGGTAGGCAGAGGTGTAACCAGTACACTCATATTTTGCCGAGCGCATCTCCGTCCCATGATGTAATAGGGGGCGAGCCTATCGCCATACCGGGCACAATTCCAGACTTGATACTAAGCATTTCATAATAGAAAAAACACAATATCACTTATACCCGACATGGGGATCAAACCCGAGACCTCGGCGTCAACCTCGTAAGGCGTATACATGCATTACAACTGCGCCACCTAGGCAGTCTAGAAAAGTAATGAAAAAGAAAAAGAAAGGTCGGAAAAAGTATAGTATTTATTCAATTAAATATCAGTCCTGTCTACTTTCCTACTGGCACGGGCCTCCTCTATTAATAATAGGGGTAAGGCCTTAGTCCACCATGCTGGCCCAATGTGGGTTGGCAGACTTCACATACCTTCGAAATTCTCATGGAGAATTCTACTCAGATCTGCAGGTTTCCTCACGATGATTCCTTCACTGTTAAAGCAAGCTATAATTCACAGTAAATATACACTTTCCACCTGACCTTATCCCACTTGCAGTAGGGTCGGCGCAACATGATTTTTAACACATTTTATAGAAAGTTTGGCTTTTAGTTATAACGACCGGCCGCCTGCCTGACGTCAACCCCTGTGGGGAGAAAACACCCAGACCCGAAACAAATATTTGTGGGTCACACAAACATTTAGTATCGGGAATCGAACACGCGGCCTCTCGTTTCACAGCATGCTACTCGCCTACTGCGCCACGGATGCTGTCACAGTAAATACACATGTAACTAAGAAAGTCAGAACTAAATGCTCTCCGTAATAATTTCGAACCTGGGATATTTGTCTTGGTAGCACATTTTTTTTTTATTCTGTATTTTAAGGTCTTTTAATCTCCATGGACCATGCCAGCCCCATCGTACCTTATTTCAATATTACTCCCACAGGCTCTTTAACAGTAAAAATTTTTGCTGTCTGCATCGGAATGAGGCTCAGCAAGAATGCTTTGAAATGAACCAATGACCATAATATTCATATTCAGCGTCCTCATCAAAGCCAATGTGTCACGAACATTTCTGGTCCTGACACATTCCACCAACAAGTGATATACATCCTCAACTAAACCACAGTTTTCACAGTTTGGACTGGCACTTAAACCCATAAGATGTTTGAACTTGTTATGGTAGTCCATTATTATGGTATACATACCATTAACAGCATCCTTCTTAGCCTGCTTTCCTTTCTTCTTTTTAACAGCAGTGAAATTAGCATCGACAAACTTAGTCCATTCTGTGTCCAGTTTGGCCCACTGAGCTGGTTTCAGTCGAGACCTCTCAATTAGCTTTGCTTTCGACACTTTTACTTTATTGAGTCTGAAAATGCAAAATTATTGAATTAATAGAATCAGGCATATTTTTTTACCATTTTTTTTTTATACTGGCATGGCAAAGTTACTACATTAGACTTGATGGTAAGTACAATGCAGTTTAAATATAATATCGACCATCGAGACTATGTCCCTCAATAATGAGGTGAATGAGGTGTGTATACCTCCTGATTCTGAAACAAGCCATTTTTATGCGCAAAGTATCTTGGTTGGTCAGAGGGTAGCTTCTCCACTCGTCCTGTATGCTTTCCACCACACTTTAAAGTCGTCTTCGAAGTCGATACCATGAGGGACTTCAGACCAAGTTATTTTGCACATATTGTATGACTGCCTCGGTGGCGCAGTTGTAATGCGTATGCGTTTCGACTGAGGCTGACGCTGAGGTCTCGGGTCGATTCCCGGGTTGGGTAAAGTGATATTGGGTTTTTCTATCATGAAATGCTTAGTATCAAGTCTGGAATTGTGCCCGATATGGCGATAGGTTCGCCCCTATCACATCATGGGACGGAGATACGCTCGGCGAAATGTGGGTGTACTGGATACACCTCTGCCTACACTTTCGGGGATTACAGGCGTGAGTGCGTATGTATGTATGTATTGTATGGTAATGGCTGACCAATATGTATCAGATACCCTCCCGTTAGCCAGTTTTTGATATGTGAATGTATATGGCTCACCTGCAAGCATGGTATACAGCCATACATACATATTGTGGTAGCTTCATGTCAACTTCCTGGAACAAAAAACAATTTCATTTGGGTAAATAAAAAAATATGTTATCAAAACAAAATCTAATAATGGATAAAACTATTAATATAAGTGGTGACGTAGTGGTCAAAACTAGATTTATTTTGTGAATTTTGTTCTATTACATCAGATTTGACAGTCAGGCATTTGTCAGTGTGAGTGATGTTAAAACATGCATGTTTTATTTAATTTAATTATATGTACATATTTGTAACAGATATACAGTAGAATTCAGATATAACGACTTCGCTTATAACGACTAACCGGTTTTAGCGACGATAAAGTTTACTCAAGTTAGGTTTCAATATTATTTACTGAGAAAATATAACTGTTTAGTGTGACTCCGGTTTAAGCAACCGACTGCTTATAGCGACCATTATTTATAATAATACGTCCGGTTAAAACGACGCGCAATGTTTTGTTTTTGAACTTCTGCTCTTGATCCATCTGGATAAGGCAGTGGTTCAAGCTTCAGCGCGACCTAAAATAAAGTATAAGTATGTGATTCTTATAAAATGTTTTATTTATCTATAATACATTTCGCATTTATAATATGTATTCGTAAGTTAGGTATGTACTTAAGAAATAATCCCGCCGTTTTGTGCGTCATCCGGTTAGTACGACATAGTATCGCCGGTCCCTTGAAGGTCGTTATATCCGAATTCTGTATATATAAATAGAATTCTGCGCCCCTATCCTCCATATAAACTTTAGTATGGCAAATCTCACAATATTTCGTGCGCGCAATATGCTTAAAAAAGTGTCTGAAGTTTAAGGGTAGTCTAATTTTGGACCAATGGATGGAGTAAGGCGTTAACTTCCTTTATAGACTTAAAAAGGTAGAATTCAAAGTTGAATTTAAAACTCCGTAAATGCCTTATACAACATGTTACATGTTACAAAGGTGTGATCATATTTAAGGGTAATTACATATACCTATGGCAATGAATATATGAGTACTAAAGTACCGAATCTTGTAAAATCTAGCCATCCTAACATATCACACTAATTTTAATCACTCGTTTATTACGATCGATAAGATCGATGACATCCCTGTAAATTATGTGAAGTGCGTGAGCGAGAACATCAACCTGGGAGTGAGTCAAAAGCTCAGCTATTTCTCATTTAATGTTGTCCAAAGTTGCAAGTCGAATATCAACATGTTACTCATTTAATAAAAAAGAAAATGCTTTATTTATGCTCTAGGAATGCAATTGGATTATTCTACATGTTGGTGAAATACTTATATAATTGTATATTGCTTAAATTTGACCACACCTTTCAGAAACATGTTGTATAAGTTGTTATAGATTTGCTTGAAAATTATCTGATTTGTTTCATAATATTATCCAGAGACATATATCTTGATAAGTTGAAACCCCAATTTTGTTGTAAATGACATACCATTTTTGCTAATTTACAGTAATCAGCAAGCATCCGGTCTGCTTGCTCTTGTACAGCACTACACTGCAGAGACACACATAGCAGATTCGTTGTAAGCCTATCACCATTCAACTCCAAGAGATTCTGTATCACTTTCTTATTATTATTGTACATTGAAGGCCTCAGACCAGAATATTTGATGGCAGTTTTCTGAAAAAGTTGTGTTCAACTGGGTTAGACTAAAAAGTAGTGATTAAAATTGTAAGCTAATAATGTATCACTTTCTTATTATTATTGTACATTGAAGGCCTCAGACCAGAATATTTGATGGCAGTTTTCTGAAAAAGTTGTATTCAACTGGGTTAGACTAAAAAGTAGTGATTAAAATTGTAAGCTAATAATGTATCACTTTCTTATTATTATTGTACATTGAAGGCCTCAGACCAGAATATTTGATGGCAGTTTTCTGAAAAAGTTGTATTCAACTGGGTTAGACTAAAAAGTAGTGATTAAAATTGTAAGCTAATAATGTATCACTTTCTTATTATTATTGTACATTGAAGGCCTCAGACCAGAATATTTGATGGCAGTTTTCTGAAAAAGTTGTATTCAACTGGGTTAGACTAAAAAGTAGTGATTAAAATTGTAAGCTAATAATGTATCACTTTCTTATTATTATTGTACATTGAAGGCCTCAGACCAGAATATTTGATGGCAGTTTTCTGAAAAAGTTGTATTCAACTGGGTTAGACTAAAAAGTAGTGATTAAAATTGTAAGCTAATAATGTATGACTTGTTGATTATATATTTAATTTTTATTTTGCTAAATTCATTTATTTAAAGTAATAATATAACATATGTATATAATTAAATAATACATTTTTTTAACAATTAAGTTTTTATTTCAATTTTATGTTTCATTATATTCATATCTTTTTTAATTTTAATTACATCTGTTTGAAGTGTCTATTAATAATGTAATTTATCATAATAAATTACAATATTATATTATTATAGTTTAAGATTGATTCCTTGTTGATTTCTATGTCTATCTGTTTTTAATTGAAATGCATTTTAAAATATAACATAATATAATATATGGTATTTCATAAATTTATATGTTCATATCTTTGTGGGATGTAATAAGCTTGCATATGTAAAAGTGGCTAAATTATGGTAATGTTTTGTTATTTATGCCATATTTTAATGGGCAACCTTATTCCTCTATTAATCAGATTTTACTCAAACATAGCTATGAATTATATTTTTAAACAGTTTAAAAAAAAATCATTAAATTGGTTCCATTCATTTATTTATTTTTTTATGAAAGAGGGGGCAACAGGGCAAGCGGTTCACCTGATGATGAGTGATCACCACCACCCATGGACACCATCAATACTAGGGGATTTGTTGGTGCGTTTCCAGCCTTTGCCTTTTATTTAGTCACAAAGACACAGTAAGATACACATAAACAGACAAATAGGTAAAATTTTTAATACCTCGCTTTTTTGTAGAGGGTTAAAAATTGCATTAATTTTAAACAGATTGACATAGAAATCATATAATGGGATCTTACTGTTATGATAAACATAAATTATATTCGTACTCACAACATCAAATTCAGCTCCAAACATACCAGCAGCTAGTTCCAAACATATTACAATTTTACTCGTATCGGTCATGTTGCTGCCGGCAATTGACTTTGTTTGCAAAAGGCGCTCAAACTCAGCTGCTTTACTGAAATTTGCATGCATAAAGATCATTTAAAATACTTCCAGTTTTAATTGCCTTTTTATTAGTTAGATTCAGTTTAGGAAACACATTTGATATTAAAAAAAACTTGAACCTCTAGCAGATACATGGAGTGGCTTTACTTTCTACTTTGCACTGTATAGTGTATACGATACCTTAAAACTTTGTCTTCATCGCCAAGACCGAGCTTGAAAGCTATCAAATGAATAGTTTTGTTATGTTTTGCCATTTTGATGCAATATTTGCTATATTTTTATACAATTTTCCAAAGTTTAACGAGGGTTCACTTTTTTCGCGTAGAATCGCGCGCGCCTTTTTGACTGACGTTCGCTGTCATTTATTTTTTACGAGTGGTTTTGACAGTTGACACTTGTCTGTGGTACCTAAAGTCTGTAGGCAATAGGCAGCAGGTTGGCAGAATGTCCTTATTCTGTAATAATATTACTAACATTTAGAAATCGCTACCGGTCGTCGGTATAGCATGGATACGTAAAATAATTACTTCAACCTTTTCGCTGAAGAATTTACGCTAAATTAATCATCTATCTAATTACAACATCTTAGTTTTATGCATAGCATGCATGGTTTGTAACACATGGTATTAACACGCATTTATTAACCGCTAGACTTTTTAATAACCCTAAAAGTTACAAATCAAGTTAGTCGCGATTTCTTGAATAATACCAAGTGTCTTCACGGTTGTTTTTGTTGGCATCTGTTGGTATCCAAAGATTTATTACTGTAAAAGTATTTAATCGCAGCAATGTAAATAGATAAATAGTAGCTCATAAAAATTTGCAAATTTAGATAAAATTATGGTATTACTAAAACTGTGTATACAAACTTTAAAATATTGGTCCAACTTGTTGGCTATTGTTGGTCAAATAAATTACACATACATGACATACACCGTAGAAGTACACTGTACAGCAGATAAGTGTGTGAAAAATTAATATATAGTATTGTAATGATAAAATAATGTATTAATTTAATAACTCAGTAAGAATATTTTTTTTATAAGATTAAAATAAAATTTCTTGAAAAATCGACTACTTCGTAGACAGACCACGCCCCTTTATCTCGATTTTTGAAGGTTCAATGTTAAAACACCTTGTAATATCAAAGGAGGCGACATGTTGATTTTTTTCTATAGGTTCTGTGAAGCCGATACGGATCCGCTGTCATTGCTACAAAATGTCTTTGTAGTTATCAGGGTGTAGGTCCTTAATTGTACACTTATAAACCAATTCGTGCAAATTAACATATGTAAAACGTATCGTATAGAAAAAGAAGAGGATCCACTCCACCCGAGAGAGGGGTGTGTATGCAGTGATAGACGGATATAGATTTGTATCAAAATAATTCGAAGCTATTTATAAATATTATTTTCTCGGCTTTTACTTATGTTCAAACGTTAATAGTAACGTCTGGTCTATAATTAAACCGTGAAAGTTTATAAATATTACGGTGTTCAATGGTGGATGTGCGAGTAGGTTCGGCCTGTTAGTGCGAACGGTTGCCATTTTTTCGCTTGGATATAATCCCGTGCAGTGATATCGGGGCGGCTGCGGCGGGCGCGAGACGGCGCTCGGGGTGAGGCCGCGCCGCGAGTGCTCCCTGTGAAGTGCTGTGGTGGTTTTCAGGTAGAGATGCAACTAGTGTCAGTGAGATCGAGATAATAGAAGTGCGTGTCGTGTGTCTGGTGAGAGAGATGCGGGCGCAGTGAGAGGCAGGGCGACACCACGGCTTCGTCTGTGGCGGGTGGCGCGCGGGGAGCCGAGTCTCCTTCGCAGGCCAACCAGGACACGGTGGACAACGCCACGCCCACCTGCTGGTGAGTGCTGCACTCTTTTATGTCTCCTTACACTAGGCATACGTCAAGGAATGTTTAGAAACAACCAGAAGTTGTGTCAGGCGGGTAACCTTGGCACACCATGTCAGTGTATGGCACCTGTCAGAATTAAATCCATAGCCTGTAAAAACTGTCTAAAGCATTCTATTCTCTAATACCAATGCAAAAATTTGCCATTTCAAGTTCAAATTACACTATTTCCAGACATAACTTCATTCTTTGAATCACCGAAAACTGCTCACATAATCATACATTCTATGTTTAAATTTGAACATACAACCAATGGTTGGATTGCTTATGTAAAACTTGCATTTACTGTAAGAATATTGGGTACATAACCAAACTTTATATTAAATTAGATTGCAAATTTCACCATTCTATGTGTAATGTTTTTGACACTGCATAATCTCTGACTTAGGTTGGGTTAAATCAAATTCAAATTATTTATTGAATCCTTGCAATGTTATACACATCATTTAGATTCAGTAGAATTTTAACTCTATCACCAGTTCGGAATGCTGTTTCACTAGAGAAGAATATGCAAGACACTCCAACGTTGCTCTTTTCAAAACTGATAATATTTACACTACATTAAAACACTTTATTTTCATTTAATTAATTTATTAAATGAATGAATACTCCCAATAGTCACATACCTGACCTAACATTAAGGTGCCTTTAATTTTGCCAATTGGAAATAGCAGGAAACTTCTTTTTTTGATGACTGGGCATAAGCAGTGTTTTTTTCCTTGTAAATTATGAATTGTTGACACACTGTTTAACTTCACCAACATTATGTGTATTGCATAATAGAGTTGCTATTGCAACAGTGAACATCAAGTTTCTCGGAACAACCAACTTTCTTAGAACAGATTATTGTCTGAATAATAACCAGTCAAGGGACTGTTTATGTGTGTACAATATTTATAATATCAATAAAAGTACTTATGAATGCAATATTTTACAAGTAAGTAGATTTATTTAAATTTTATCATTCAACTCTATTTTATGTTTAGGTTCCATCCGTGTTTGATGATTTTGTCAGTGATGAGATAGCAAAAGATTTTTTTTATACTCTAAAACTATCACATTCTTGGTTAGTGGAATTGGTTATTCTCAGTTGTTACTAATTGTGGAAATAGATGACCAATATCTATAACTAAATGGATAGTAATATAAAAAAAAAATACATGAGTAGTGGCGTGCTGCTTCGTTTGGTACTGTGAGTGAGATATCCAGAGGCCCAAATCCACCTCCTCTTCCTAATCCCTTAATTATCCCTTTCCTTTGAGGTTGGTAATTTGTCCAAGATTCTTTTGGTATTGTAGGCATATGCCTACACCCATATACATGGGTGGTGAAGATCACTTATCTGGAGTTCCACTTGTTTGTTTGCCTATCCTTTAAAAAATAAACTATAATTAGTTGTTCTCAGTAATATTAATCTTATTAAAACTAATTTAGTTAGTAATTAATCTGTAATAATGAAATTGTTGGTAATATAAAATATGCAATATTTACATAACCTGCACATCAAAGCAAGAATATTCTGTTATTTTTTGCCTAGCATAGTAAAGTGACTAGAGTTAAGTTTTATGCATTATACACACATTGTTGGTTATGTGAGGTATAATCCATAAAAGCTTAAATAGACTCATGTCTGTTTCCCATAGGTGTAGGTAGAGACAGTGAGTATAGATATATGTGTAAGTATGAATTGTTATAGAACATTTTAATTAAACAAATGTCAATTTTACATATTTTCTGGTTTCAAAAAGGATGACTGCAACAAATTACACCAAGAGCCTATAATACATTATTTTACATAAAAAAGAAGTTCTTATTTACAGAATCATTGTACATCCCTGTACATCTAATAATTAGTTATATGTGTAGTAAATAATGTGCTATATATATGTAATATACATATTACATTTTTATACCTAATATATTAGGTAATAAATTTAAAATAACATTATGATGGATTAAATATCCACAAATGCAAATTATGTGTAAATAATTATATAATTTTTAACATTTTTATTCCCAACAAAAGAGACTTGTATTTGTAACTATGCAAAATATAGGCATTAGTTTAAACAACAAGTGGACCAATTTGGATCATATGATATAATATTACACCAATAATTAAATTTAGTTTCTCCCATGTGTACGAGTATTTAAAAAATAAATCCAGGATAATTATGTGTAACAAAGTTGCCTAATACTTTATGTAGTAAGTATTACACTTTTTTTATTGTAGCTCTATTTATGGGGAAGTCCCAATTGCATAATCATTTCAATATGACCTCTGTAAAGTTTCGCCATATCCTTGAGCAATAATTTAAATCTCATTACCATTTTGTGGATAATATATGAAAAACATTTTCAATTTAAAGATCTGTAAACAGTCTAATAGCCAACAGTTTACAATATCTTTAAAGTATAGATCTATAATCTTTTTATAATAGTATAGATTACAATAGATTATAATGTAATATATTAATTAACATCTAGATTATATTGATACATATTTTTATCATGCATAAGATGTTTGATAAGGTAACTCAAAAGTTTCTAGATGTGATAATACGAAATGTTTTGATCATTATTATAATGTGACTAATAGTTTTAATTGAGTTTTTAATCGTTTAGTGGAATCGCTGCTCTTAATCTACTATTAATTTTCTTGAAAAGACCAAAAGTTTATTTATTGAACTTGACATTGGCACAATGTTACCTAACCATAAAAAAATGTTGTTGTTGGGATTTAAAAACTCATATAATACAGCATTTTCTCGATATTATTAGTGTTCTATATATATTATGTATTTTTTGAACACTTAAAATTGTACCTGTTATATAAAAACAGGCACGACGCGCGCTAATGAAGCTTGACGCGACTTTCAGAAGTCTGATTTAAGGTTCTAATCATAACTCTGCAGTTACCCTAGTTATATGGAGTAAAATATTTCCTATTGAACCCCACACAAAGAATTGCTTGACCAGGGAATCAAATCCGAGAACTTACCCCATTCTTAGATGATATACTCTGCCTATAGATAGACCAGTGAGGTGATTCAAGAAAAACTCTTGGTACAAGATCTCATTATTTGATTTTCAGTCAGTAACAGTACAAAAACTCAGTATTGGTGAATATTCATGTAGAGTTTAACACTTGAATATGAAATTGCATACATAAAGTAGAATTTTAATTACAATGCAAATACATTTCACTAATTATGCAACAGAAGAGAAGTATCAACCTACTAACAGTTTTAGTTTCTAACTTGTCCATTACTGATTAATGTATATGTATGAAAATTATTTAGATCAGAAAAATGATTTGCAATGGCACCCTGAATATAATGGCATCAGGTCAGACTTTTCATCCTTACTACTTAGCACGAGTCGTGAGCACAGATAGGTTGTAGTGGGGGTAGTTAAAAAGTTGAATCAACGACGAGCATCGACTGACGAACCAGTCGCGTGACGCGTCGGCGTCTCGCGCTCCTTTATTCTACCAATCTGAACTATAAATGTACTTCTGCGCGGATAAAGTACCTATACCTTTTCTGCCTGGCGTTATCCCGACTGAATGCTAGGGTCCGCCTTAACGCACCATATATTTTACCTTATTGGTATTATATGGCGCGACTCGTCGTGTGACCCCCATAACCCGCAACGGGAACCAAGTTTCGGCATTGCCTCGTCCGTTAATCAGCAGAGTTGTACCACGTGCAGGTGAGTATGACTTTGAGCGGAGATCATTGTAATACCTATATATACCATACTTGAGTAAAAAAGTATATTTTAAAATTATAAATATCTCGGTCCAGTGATGATTAAGTAACGAATTAGGACACGCCTGACCTAAATAACTGAAAAAATGTTAATGGTAATGAGGTACTTTATCTCATTCCCGTAACTTGACGGTTATTGATAGTTTCGTAGAGTCGTCCTAAAGGAATTTCTGTTTGTCATACCTTTGTCCTATGTTTCGGGCGCCAAATGTATTTTTAAAATTGTTCGTAACGTGGAAGTAGACTCAGCTATCTAAGCGGCGATTGGAATGATCTACCGAGACGGAGGTAGTTGGTTCGAAACCAGCGCCAGGAGAACTAACTTAGTTTTTTCGATGTAACGTGTTTTTTTTTATAGAAGAGGCCGGCTAACGAACAACCGGGTCACCTGATGGTAAGTGAGAGTAAGAGTCATAGATGCGTTATGGATTAGGAAGGGGAGGACCTACGGAAATCTCATTGACCGTAAGAAACGCAACAGAAAACTGCCATTTCAGACGGTATTCTGTGAGACATTAGTGCTGCGGCTGCCCATGTCGATCTGTAGACAAAACTGTCTACAGTGTGGCTACACAACTTCATTTTTAATTATCATCACTTGCTTTAACGATGACGGAAATTAGGTGGTAAGTCTCAGAATGCTAGAGGCCGCCTGGGTATCACCGCTTTGTCTATTTCTGCCGCCAAGTAGCAGTGTATAAGCAATATTGTGTTTCGGTTTGAATTACATTGAAATCAGTGCAAATACTGGGCATTATGTGACAAGATCTTACCAACAGGCGAGCGTCCTGCTCGTGCGAAAAAAAAACAATTCTTCATAATTTCGTAATGTGGGGTTTGGTGTATCTTTTTTTTTATGGCATAGGCCGGCAAACGAGCAAGTGGGTCACCTGATGGTAAGTGATCTCCACCGCCCATGTACGCCCACAATACCAAAAGTATCATGGGTGCGTTGCCGACCTTAAAGGAAAGGTATAATTAAGGAATTGGGAAGGGGAGGGGGTATGGGCCTCCTGATATCTCACTCACCGTACGAAACGCAGCAGCAAACTGCTACTTTACGACGGTTTTCTATGTGTTTGACTGTATTTATATTAAGAGACAGGACTAAAAATACGCACGAACTTATTTGAGTATCCTTTTTTTAGTAAATACGTCATCGCTTTATAGGTTGAACGATAAATATAGGCATTTACCGATAGGTATATGCCTATATTTACACCGATATACCGGTTAGGTATAGAGCCTTAAAATATACCGTGTAGGTATCCAAAGTAAACTCTGTGTCATTTTACTATTTATAGACTATTAATACACTTGTACGGTAATGTAACATTTTATAATTAGCTACGGAGCGATAGTTCAGCGGTGGGTGGTACGGACTGCCGAGACGAAAGTCGCAGGTTCGAAACCAGCATCAAGAACATGCACAGACTTTTCAAAGTTACGTATGTATTCATTGTTAATTAGCACTCGCTAACATCGTGTGGAAACCGGCATATTTGAAAAGTCTGCCAAGCCTCATTAGGTCAGCGTGGTGGACTAATGGCCGTTCCCTATATTCTGTCTGCTCTAGTTTTGCTATACCGGCGATAGAAAATTTTATCTATTTTCCGTTTTACCGTCCCAATAAACTTACTAATGATAGGTAATCCTATTCTTCATTGCTGTCTACTGATGAGAGGACTGATAGCTGACTACAGATATACAACACTATGAAAATGACAGTTCAAGCGTCCCAATATTTTTTATGTGCTATCTGTCGATAAAGTTATTTAGTTTTTTCTTTATCGGTAGATTTTAACCGATAAACAGATATCCTCGGCTGTAATAAAACGAAATAAATAACGCATTTTGAAGAAATAGCCATGAGTATACAAGGCTTACATGACACTTGCACTGCAATACAAAAAACTAAATAAATTAAAAATCTAAAAGAAAATATAAAAAAAATCTAAAATTCCCATAAATAAAAATAATGCACCGTTTTGATAATTAAATTAAGTGCAAGAGACATATAAATATTTGTTAATGCGAACAAAATAATTCCCCACTTCAGTAAAATCCCCCAATTTCGCTTGGGATTTTTGTTCAAAGGACTTATATTACGCACAAGAGGGCCCAGATAGACTGCCTATCTATTGCTATCATAGTATCCGACGTGCATATCTAAAAAATAGGGACGATTCCAAGCAGTAGATAGAACAATACGGATGTTTGGCGATAGCTATCTATCGTGAAATTGAAGATTAATATACGGCCATTAGGCTTACTCCTCATATTCGTAGAGACCCGTGCCCAGCAGTGGGACGTATATAATACAGGGTTGCTATAATTATTACGGATAAGAATGTGGTGGATTTCAAATTGGGGTCAAAATAATAAATATATTAAAATAGTAAAAAAAAACTAAAAACATGCTTTTATAGAAAATCCAACTAAAAAATGAAAAATAAATAATAGTTTAAAATTTTTGATTGTAAAAAAAGAGTAAAAACAACGTGTAAAAACAAAACTTAATTAACTAATTATTACGCAGTTGCACGTCGTGACCATGACAGGTGGATGACCACTCAGTATTTTTTTTTTATCCAGCCTCACCAAAGTGACTACGCTATACCTGATGGTAAGTGTAGCGCAATCCATGAATACTGTCGACCAACGATAGACACTGAATCTATCGCAGATCGACAGAATTATGCTAGTATAAGTATATTTCTGTGATTTGGCGCGGACCGCAACACAATACTGATTTTCAGTGGTCACCCTAACACTTGGCATTTTTGCCACTCGGCTACGGAAATCTAAAGATAACATTGTAACACCTCCTAAAATAATCCATTGATTAAAATCTCAAAGCTGGTGAATGGCAAATTGACTCATAGCCATGCAGATGTGCCGATATATTTTGATATGGTGTCCTGTCTGTTTTGATAGAACACATGTGTTTACGCAAATGTCAGTGTTCAGCACTATCAACGGTTCTATGGAATTGTGACTCACGTATTTTCACCGTGTAATGCCGTCCACAGATCAGTTACTCACTGCTCTGCCCGTGTGAATTTTTACGGAATAAAAGCTTATGTCCTAATCAGGTCTGGTCTAGTTGCGTTTTAGATTTGATCCAAACCCGTTTAGCCGTTTAGGCCTGAAAATTCATAAATTCACAAACATCCAAACTTTCACATTTATAATATGTATAGTATACTATTAGGAATACACAATAGCCTCCGTGACCTGTGGGCGAGTAGCCGGCTGTGAAGCGAGAGGACGTGGGTTCGATTCCCACACAGAGAAAAATGTTTGTGTGATCCACAAATATTTGTTTCGGGTCTGAGTGTTCTCTCTCCAGAGGGTGTTGACGTCGTGACAGGCAGGCGGTCGGTCGGTCGTAAAAACTACACGCCAAATCTTTCTGTAACATATGTTTAAAAGCATGTAGCGCCGACTGCAAGTGGGATAAGGACAGGTGTGAGAAGATAGTAGAAATAAATGCTAGGGTATGCCTGCGTAGTTTAGCCTATACAGTTAAACTGCCCAAGAAAACCGAAACGGGTATGTGATCAAATTTTAACCAATGGCATCTAAAATGTATAGGTTTATAATGCGACAGTGTGTTTGTTGGTTTGTTCTTCTTTCACGCTACTACGGAGCAACAGGAAATTCATGGCGTCAGGATCAGTCTACGGTAACATGGCTACAAATACTAAATAGAGTCCTGGATCCTGGCATATGATGTTCTGTTCTGAAAGTATTCGTATTATGTCGAGTAATCTAGATTTTGCTATCAAACCAAAGCTGGGTCTCAGCTGCTCATGTTTTTCCCTAAACAGTACACAAAAACATCTACACAAAACACTGTTTCGTACATATTTGTTGACGAAACTTTGTTTTGTGTAGTTGGAAACAATGTTTTTGCTTTCCATGCCTGATGGAAAACTTCTACAGTTTCGACTCAGCGCGGGTGGAGGGGAGCGGTGTACATGTCAAAATCATCGCGTTTAAACGAAAATATCTAATAAAAATCCTTGAGCAGGAGACAACGTGTATAGAAACTAAAATTAGATTATTTGTGTTGATTATTATTTGTTATTATTTGTGTAGATTTTTTGTGTAGTGTGTAGGGAGAAATATGTTATCAATTATTCTTCAATTACGTTTTATAATATGATTCAGAAGATTCTAGCTTGAAATTACACAAAAAACAATTTAAGTACCTACCGAATGTCAATTGCACGGCAAAACAATAAAAAATGTCGAGTCATGATTGTTTTCAACACAAAACCACGCGTCAAAATAGGTTTTGTCACATCACACCATCAAAATAAGATGACTAGAACGATAACTCTCATATGAATGTGCCAAAAATACGGCTCCGCTTACTTACAAATGCAAAGGTAATACTCATACACGTAACAAAAATTAAATGTCTAAATATTAAATTTCTAGATCGAGATCGACGTTCTGCACCGTGCAAAAAATTAGACGTATTAAGTGTCAACTAGATATTATGACTGCCTCGGTGGCGCAGTTGTAATGCGTACGCGTTACAATTGAGGCTAACTCTGAGGTCTCGGGTTCGATCCCCAGGTCGGGTAAAGTGGTATTGGGTTTTTCTATTTCGAAATTCTCAGTATCAGCCCGGAGTCTGGAATTTGTGCCCGGTATGGCGATAGGCTCGCCCCCTATCACATCGTGGGACGGAGATACGCTCGGCGAAATGTGGGTGTACTAGTTACACCTCTGCCTACCCCTTCGGGGATTACAGGCGTGAGTGCGTATGTAGATATTATGAATTGATAAATGAACGAGCTGCACAGACTTTTATAGCCCCGACCCCTTGCACAGAGTTTTGGTGGGATAATTTTTTGCTTGAGTTACGTTTCTTGTCATCTTATTTCGATGCATCACACACACACTATTTGTAAAATATTTTTAAAAAAACACTTTTAATCTTTACACTGTTAATATTTTGATTGGATAACATAATTATTGGTGACCACAGCTTCAATTATAGATTTTAATTATAACAAATCGCTTACACCCAAATTTATATGAAAGTTTGTATGATAGAGTTTTTGGAAAATCCACGGGTAAAGTTAGAAATTTGGATAGTATTTTTGTATGAAAATCTTAAAAAAATGTGGTGTTTATTTTGAAAGTGTGTTTTCATAATAACAACAAATTGGATAATGATATTTAGCGAAAAAGAATTAAATTGAAATCGAAAGTTCAGTGTGTTGTCGGTGGTGATTATATCTTTGGTGAATTCAAAACCAACTTATACTGATACTAGCTTTTGCCCGCGGCTTTTTTCTGCGTAAATGTCCGCTTATTCCGGGATAAAAGTACATACATATGAACTCTGTATGAAACACGGGAGCGGAGCATTAATATGCACGCGGGGGACAGCTAGTTTATAACAAATAATAAACAAATGAAATTGCCGTTCTGTAGGTACGATCAAAATAAAGTATTTTTTAAATCTTTTAATTTCTATTAAGTATTCAAAGTAACCACCCATGCATTTTTGCCAGCGTAGAGGCCATTTTTCGACGCCAAAAAGAAGTCGGCTGGATTGTACTGCCTCTCGGTTATTGTTTTTTTTTCTCCCGCCAAAAAGATGGTCAAATTATGACGCGAGCGTCATCCTCGTCTCGTCAATTTAACGGGTGCGGCGCACCGTGTGTGCATAATAAATATATTTACATAGGCACCTATGTCATGCCCGCGGTATAATTTCGATGCACAGTAAGTACTTAGCAAGTTGTCACTTCGCGTACATCGCACTGTGCTAACTGACGGTGAAAGTTTTGAAGATTAAGGCATGTCAGTTACTCGTTGTTCCGTAGATGTATTATTTATCGTATCTTGTAAAGTCCAGTATTATTCAATTCGTAGGGCTAGTGTTTTTTTTTATAATTATTATAAATTACGAAAGACCTGCGTCGTTCGCCTGATGGTAAGCGCCTGCTCATAAACAGAAGCACCACCACACAGAACTTTGAATTACAAAGCAATGCATGGCACTGGACTGCTTTCGTCACCCCAAGACATAATGTTAAGTCTCGCAATGTCCACTGGCTTCAATATCCATCAATCTGAAATACAATAGTACTTACACACTGCTGCTTTGCGGCAGAAATAGAAAAAGCGGTGCCACCAGCCCAGACGGCTATTAGCATATTATGTGTGACCTACAACTTGCCAATTTTAAGCCATCAATAATGCCATGCCTCTATGATTTTATGAATAAAATAAATACACCCAACAGTCACACACATGTCCTGACTCTTAACTAGGATAACCTGCATCGTGGATATCAGGAACAACGAGGGAATTACATGTCCCACCCACCCAGACCCGAAACAAATATTCGTGGATCACACAATATCTGGAATATATGGAATCGAACGGCCTCGGCCTCTCGCTTCGCAGCCGGATACTCGCCCACTGCGTGGTAGTATGGGCGTGTCTCTTTTTTAATTATTTTTTTGTCTTGGTGACACGTGACGGGAAAGCCTATGTTGAATCATTGTATGCTTGTGCGCAGTTTTATTGTACAGTTATATCTCATGTTTATTTAAAGTTATAAATAGCTGCAATTACGTGCTATTATTGTAATAGGTAATTTCTAATTAAATATGTGTCATAGTACAACGTACGGTTGAATTATCCCTTCGCATTATACTGAAATTACTGGGCAATATGAGACGTAACAATTTATGTGTCGGGGTGACGAGCGCAGTCCAGAGCCATGCAGTGCTTTGCAATTCAAAGTTCTGTGTGGCGTTGCTTCTGTTTATGAGCAGATAGATAGATAGATAGAATATTCTTTATTGCACACTAAATAAAGTAGGTAGCTTATAACCGAGGATCATACAGTAAGGGTTATACAATGGGCGGTCTTATCGCAAACAGCGATTTCTTCCAGACAACCTTTTAGGCAGGGGCAGGGGTGGCGCTTACCATCAGGCGAGCGACCTGCGCGTTTCGTCATTCAAGCTAATAAAAAACAAATTCGTTTTTTTGATTAATTCTTCCGCCCCAGCCTAGCAACAGACGCTAAAAAATTCCAAATTAGAACATCGACATGGTCCTATAGTAAACAATCAAACAATCTCAGTAACTGTTTACGTGTGCTATAAATAAACATAGTTCTTTTTTACCATCTCATCGGTTCACTGACTTCGTCAATTGACTGCTCATTTCCACATTTTTTTCATCCGTCAACGAAGAATTTGACATGGCGGTTGCTTCTGGCTTTTTTGGGGCTTGACCTGTCGGAAATTGGGGCTTTTTGTCGTGGTGCGTGTGGTAGTAGAGCGGATGATGATTTTATTTAATTACTAACCTTTGCTTGCGGCTCCGCCAGCGTGAACGGCCTTTTTCGGGATAAAAGTAGCCTAGAATTTTTGAAATCGGTCCAGTAGTTTTTAAGTTTATTCGTTACATACAAAAATACAAAAAAACAAAAATAACAAATCTTTCCTTTTTATAACATTAGTGTAGATTAGCTTGAATTACGAAGCGAGAAGTTAAAGTTGCTGGCAATTGCTTTTTGAAAGGGCATTGCCTTTGTGGAGAGTAGTATAGACTGTCAAGAGGAAAGTGTAGGTTCGAAACTAGCCCCAAGAGTATGCATTTCATGTAGTACTAATTTTCAAGTTACGTGTGTATTCATTGCACACACACACACTACAGCTTCTGGTTGACATCCATCGAACATCATCTAGGGTACAAATGAAAACCGGCGCCAAGCACTTAATGTTTGACATATGCTGATTTGGATCCTTTTGGCGCGATCGTGGTGGGACATATACCGTCTACAGTGGTTGGGTAATTAGATACCCCTATAAATGATTTCTTTCTTTCTTTCATTGTTCATTATCACTTTAACGGTGAAGGAAGACACCGCCATGAAACCGGCAAACCGGAGAACTTAGATTTCATCAGCATTAGCATTTAACGATGTCTATAATGTAAAATGGTGTACGGGAGTTATAAAAATCAAACACTGTATTTTTGCAAGAAGCTTCGCAACATAAGAGCCCATCGCCTCGATAAGGAATTTATTAGGGCTTACCCGTTTTAAGGTTCTTCTTCACACAAAAATAATCGTGTACCCTCCTCGCCAGTTATTCAGTTTCATATTGTATGACATCTTACACCGTACCAGAAACAATTTATTTCAAGTTTAAAGTTCGCACACATGTTTCAGTAACCGAAGATGGTTTCTGTTAAAGGCAAGGGAAATTATTTCGGAGAACACTTTGCGTTGTGTAAAACATGTCGTAAAGGTGTCGACTAGTGTTGTTACATGCATGTTTCCAAATAGCGGGACAAGGATGAAAAAAATGGGGAAGTAAATTACATGCACTTAACTATTGTTAAAGTATAATTAATTGTAAACAATAAACATTTTTTTTTTAAATCACTCTAGCACTTTTGCTATTCTAGGTGCACGTTTTGTTACCGTAAAATGACCTAGACTGAAACGCGGATTTTCGGCGTCCCGCTCAGGGTGCTGACAGGACACTTTTTCGTCTTTATAACTTAGAAAGAAAGAAATAAAGAAAATAATATTATTATTGGGCACATAACAATGGTTACTAGGAATTTTCATGTAGTACTAATAATAATATATACCTCATCGTCTTCGCAATTCTTATGCTAATACATTATATATGTGGCTGGCTTAATAGCCTAAGCGACACGCTCTGAAAGGGCTAAAAAGCGGGACGTCCTGTCCCATCAAAAGGGGGACATGAGGCAACACTTGTGTCGACCCACCCGCGCGACGTGGATTGCGCGTTATAATGAGGTAAAAGTGCATTCCGAGATATAATCGGACAGGTAAGAGAATTTGAAGGAAAAGAGAATGCTGGTAATGATGTATGAACGTTTTGAACATGAGATTGGGTGGCGAAATACACATTGAAAAAAGTAGTGGCTGTTCTGAGAAGAACTTGACATTTGTAGATGTCAGTTTAAGCGACTTTCCCATGTTTAATAACGTATGCTTGTACAACACTTTCGCAGGACATGTGCCATTGTGTACGAGGTATGGTGTACGAAGAATTTTAATCACTTACACTGGCCACCGGGCCTATGGGTATGCACTTTATGCTATGCACGCGTTCGCCTTTTACGTGTCGTTCGACAAGCTTGTTTTAACTTGTATGACTATATGGAACATGTGCTCTTTATTCAAAAACTTGTTTGTATTTTAAAATGTAAATTTAACTAATTAAACAATTATAAGTGTTAATATTGATATCATAACATCATACGTTTAATTGAACGCTTTCACATATCCGTATTTCGAGAAATGAATACTAAATCATATCTTAATTGAATATCCGTTCATTGGAAAGAAATCTGTAACATTAAAATTTCTGAACAGATATTCTTCAAAACATAGTTTTTTTAATACGTAATAGCCTCCCGTTTGGCCACGATCACGCCTGATGGTGAGCGATGGTGTAGTTAAGATGAAGCACGCTTGCCTAGCAAAAAACGATTCACTCGCGACTTGAAGATACCCAGATTATATTTATACACCCATCAGTCACACACATAGTCCCGACCCCACACTAGGTTAACCTGTATCGTGGGTATCGGGAACTACGAGGGACTTGCGGTCCCACAACATCCAGACCCGAAACAAATATTTGTGGATTAGACAAACATTTGTCTCGGTGTGGGAATCGAACCCACGGCCGCACGCTTCGCAGCCGGCTACTCGCCCACTGCGCCACGGAGGCTGTCATAAATATGAATCATCTCGATTAAACCGCCATTGAAACAAAAAAACCGCATTTCATTCGGTCTATTCGTTTAGGCGCCACGATGCCGCAGACAGACACACCAGAAAAAGGATCAAACTTAACACCCCTTGTTTATGTAATACTTGAGCGTCCCTTGATCACAATAGGGTTGGTGCGTGAACTTGAATTCGAACGTTAATACGCAATAGAAAATAATAGAAAAAAGAAACCCTATTACGAAAATAGAAACAAAAATGTTTGAAAAATGTGACCACAATTAATATTTCAAATATTGATTAGAACGCGTGTGAAATAAAAAAGAGGAGTGGGACCATCTCGCTGTCTCCTTCGCACGCGTGAGCCGCGTTATGACCATCATATAGGTTGACGTCATTGTATATGGCGTGCAACATTGTATTGTCATGCCCTTTAAGTTAAATAATTTCTTAGAGGATTAATAAAAATTTTTTTTTTTTTTTTCTTCTTTTATGAATTATGGGCAATGTAAGTTTTTTTTTTATTAGATTGAATGACGAGACGAGCAGGTCGCTCGCCTGATGGTAAGCGCCACGCCTGCTCATAAACAGAAGCAACGCCACACAGAACTTTAAATAAAGCACTGCATGACACTGGACTGCGCACGTCACCCGAGACATAAGGTGTTAAGTCTCATAATGCCCAGTAATTACACTGGCTTCAATGTCCTTCACACCGGAACACAACAGTGCTTACATACTGTTGCTTGGCGGCAGAAATAGACAAAGCGGTGGTACCAACCCAGCCGGTCTCTTGCAAACGAGGGACCTACCACCTTGTCAAGTAATTGTAAGTATGTAAGTTATTGATTAATGATTAAATACATGCATCAAACCTATTACTGAGTCCATACAAATACATACATATATGCACTCATGCCTGTAATCCCGAATGGGTTAGGCAGAAGTGTAACCAGTACACCCACATTTCGCCGAGCGTATCTCCGTTTCATGATGTGATAGGGGGCTAGCCTATCGCCATACCAGACTCCGGGCTGATACTGAGCAATTCGTAAAAGAAAAACCCAATATCACTTACCCGACCCGGGGATCGAACCCGAGACCTCAGCGTCAGCCTCAGTCGTACCGCGTACGCATTACAACTGCGCCACCGAGGCAGTCCATACAAATAGTTTTGACAAAAGGCCTACGTGCCTACTACTACCACCCACCGTCACCGCTTAGTATTCCTAGGTACGCTGATGAATGGCACGGTACAACACTCCTTATATAGCGCGAGAATATAGAAGTTATTCATCATGTACTTAACAGTGACGTCACTCGGTTGTCAACGGTTTGATATGGCCATGTACTGAGTGACCATTAACCATTTAAAAATCATGCAAATATCATTAATGATTTTTGTGAACAATAAAAGTGGCGCGTGAACCACTAGGTGACTGCGTGACTAGGTTAACTGTCAATGTAAAAATATTGTTCTGACCAAAGACTTCAATGTATACTACTAGACGGGCTGTGTAGAAGTAAAATTGCGCCGCATAACGCGAGAGTTTGCTAGCTGAAGGACAGGGAGCGGGAGAGGGGTTCTACTTAAGAGTAAGCGAGTTTTGGTAATATTCAGTTACGGTCAATATTAATTGTAATGGCCTAAGTATATATAATTTTTATTTCTTAATTTAATCATTTATTCACAGATAAGATAAAAGTGGTTGACGTCAAGCAGGCGGCCGGTCGTAAAAACTACGAGCCAAATCTTTCTGTAACATGTGTTAAAAAGCATATTGCGCCGACCGCACTGCGAGTGGGATAAGGGCAAGTGGAAAGAAGGGAGAAGGAGAGGCGGATTTGGGCCTCCGGTAATTGCGCTCACCGTACGAAACACAACTATTGCCATTAAACAAACTATCATCTGAACAAATCTCATGATCCTATCTATAGCTTTAGAAGTTTTTGAGATATCGTGATTAATCAGTGAGTGAGTTGGATTTTGCTTTTTTTATAGACATAGAATATAGAAGATGAACTGAAATGCAATTGTTTGTCAATAATGTACGCATTTAAAATAGCGCTCATGAACAGTCAAGGTTCATAATAAAAAAACTTATGCGTAGAAATCATATCAACTAATGTAAACATAACATACATAGCATCAGAAATAATCAATTTATTGGTAAAGGACAACTTTACAAGTCTTCTGTCTACAATTATAACTTGTACATAAAATTACAACGAACTCCTTATAAAGTATTTAACAATTATTTAATAAAATTAGACATGATAATACATCTTACGGAATAAAATAAAATAAGTTATTAATTATTGTGTATAAGATCGTCAAACACATAACATCCTTTCTCTATCAGCCAGGATTTTAATTTAGTCTTGAACATTATATTGGTAGAAGCTGCCAATATATGATCTGGCAGACGGTTGTACACAGTGGGGCCCAAAACATGCGTCAGCTTGTCTGATTTGACAAGTCTGTGGGATATGGTAGCAAGCTTACTAGCACCACGGGTATTGTGCTGACGGACGTGACTATCCCCCACGTGTTTTAAAAAATTCCAAGTTATACCTCACGTACATGGCGACTTGGAGTATGACTACTGAAGGTAACGTGAGTATTTGTAGGGACCTAAAGTACGGTTTTGCTGATGTCTGTCGTGACACTCCTGCAATAATCCTCACAGCACGTTTCTGCATCCGGAAAACACGCTGCCTATCAGCGGCACGTCCCCATAATTCGGCTCCATACTGGAGAAGCGAGTGGACAGTAGCAAAGTAACACGTACGGACCACATCAGCCGAAACCACGCGAGATAGCCTATGCAAAGCGAAGCAAGCACTGCCTAACTTTGCACAAAGTTTATTAATGTGCGTACCCCATGTCAATCCTCGATCAATTTGAAATCCTAGGAAGGCGGTTGACTGGACTTGCTCTAAAGGTGTTGAAATCTTACTCACTTTAAAGGCGCTTGGGAAAGTCCCACTCTCTATGCATCATCAAAATACATTAGTGACTAGGCAATTACACTTAATCTATTTATTTGTCTTTTAACTTTACAAGATTTTTATTATGAGGACTTTCAGAATTGTAAAATATTTTGAGTCGATATGGACCATAGACATTTACCGAAACGGCACGTGTTTTAAAACTACTATCGGATCCAAAACGACCCAGCTTGAGAAGACTTGGTGAATCAAATTCAGTGGGTTTACTTTACCACTGGCTTCATGGATGATGGGTTTGTTTACTTGGTGCGCCACAATACATTCGGAACTGTAGTATCTTTATAAGGATCCATTCATTCATTTGCAGTTAGAATCAACGAGTGGTACGTGAGTGTGATATGGTAATACACATTCACATATCGCTTGTATTGATGATGTTCGCAAAGTCGATCCGATCGTAATATTAAATAGATGGTGTAATTGTTTAGAAGCAGCGATAGCTCAGCGAGGAATGGTATGGACTGTCGAGACGAGAGTCGCATGTTCGAAACCAGCCAAAAGAGCATGCACCTCTGACCTTTCTAAGTTACGCGTGTATTCATTGTTAATTATCGCTCGCTTTAACGGTGAAGGAAACAGTGTGAGGAAGCCTGCATACCGAAAAAGTTCTCCACAAGAGTTTAGAAGGTATGTGAAGATTGCCAACCCGCAATAGGCCAGCGTGGTGCACTAAGACCCAACCCCTCTTTTTTGGTAGAGGAGAACCGTGCCCAGCAGTGGGACGTAAGATGAGACAAAGCTAGTATTATTTTTCTAATTACTATTATAAATGCGAAAGTGAGTGTTTGTTACGCTTTCACTCCTAAATAGCTGAACCGTATTTGATGAATTTTGGTACATAAATCAATGGGACCCTGGAAACGGTTATAGGCTACTTTTATCCCGGTTATAGGCTACTTTTAATCCCGGTTATAGGCTACTTTTTGTCCCAGGATAATATGTTCACGTGGACGGAGCCGCAAGCAAATGCTAGTTATTAATAATGTTTTCAACTAAATTGTTCTGGTGGAAGCGTATGCAGATAGAAAATTAGTTCGCGGGTTTAAATCCCAGGTCGAGGACATACAATTTATATTTGAGTTTTCGATTCGAAAAACCTTATGTGTAAATGTTTTTTTGTCTGTTAAAAATTGGAATTAGTGTTGTCTTTCTGTTAAGCTCATAAAATCTAATAAGATTATTAAAATATCTTTTAAAATTGTTTGTCTGTCTCTGTGTCCGGACTAATTTTCGAAACTGCTGAACGTATTTTAACGGGTAGTAAGCATGTTGGCACAGGGATCGATATAAATTTCTGTTTGTCCCTAGTAAAGAAAGCGTTCCCGCTGAATAAAGATTGATGGCTGACCTCTCTCGCGTCTTCGTATTACCCTATTGAAGCCAGTGAAATTACTGGGCATTATGAAACTTAATCCTATGACTCGGGGTGACGAGCGTAGAGCAGTACCATGCAGTACTTTATAATTTAAAGTTCTGGGAATCGTTGCTAATATTTAGTGGCAGGCGGTGCCATTACCACCAGGCGAGTGGTTTGCTCGTCTCGTCATTCTATACTACTTCCTACTAATATTATAAGTGTGAAAGTTTGTATATTTGTTAATCCATCACAGTTTAACAGCTGAACGGATTTGAATGAAATTTGGCATAAGTACAGATAGTCCATGACCTGGATAAAGTTAGATGATAGGTACTTTTTATCCCCGTAAAAGACGTTCACACGGGCGGACCTGCGTACTAAAGCTAGTAGTAGTATATAAAAAACTAATCACCCAACTGGGTATATCGTACAAGCGGAGTCGCGGATGAATGTTGATTTTGAAATAAATTCTGATTTGATTATCTCTATGGCTGACTAATGAGATATTGTGGGAGTATGTAATTTCCGCAAACTGTTCAAAATGTTTATGTAATCAGTAAATTACTGATTCGGGTGTGTGTATTGTGTGTGGGTAGTGTTGCCAGATGCATTTTTCTAAAAGCGGGACATGAATGAGCTTGTTTTGGACACAATTAGAGTGTAAATTGGCTACCAATATCAATATTAATCTTACCTGCACGTGGTACACTCTGCTGATTGCCGGACGAGGCAATACCGAAACATGTTTCCGTTTTGAGTTGTGGAGTTCAAACGGTCGAGTGTCGTCCCATATAATGTCAAATTTTAATGAAAAGGCCGATCCTAGCATTAAGCTGGGATATCGCCACAAATAAAGTATTTTTTTTATAGCATAGGCCGTTAAACGAGCAAAGTGGTCACCTGATGGTAAGTGACCGTCATGTACGCCTTTAATACCAGAGTAAACATGGGCGCGTTGCGGACTTTAAGGGAAAGAGGTAATTAAGGGATTTGGAAGGGGATATGATTTGGGCCTCCGGATATCTCACCTAACGCAGCAGTAAGCCGCTACGTCACGTCGGTGTTCTATAAGACAGTGGTAACGACCCGATCGGCCCGGCCAATTCATACTGTAGAAAAACTATCTAAAACGTGGCTACCACTCAAGTTGCTCTGCCAAACAATGAAAAAAGCGGAACAATGAATAAAAAAGGGATAAATTCGTAACAATGATTAAAATATTTTAATCGCAAACCTAAAACAAAAAACTTTCTCTTCTGATATTACTCAGTATTAACATTTACTTCTGCTATGTACTAATTATAGATTTTGTTAACGGTTCAAAATCAGATTTTCATTGTGCTAGCGGGATGTGTTCTTAAAGGACTAAAAAGCGGGACGTATCACAAAAAGGGGGACATCTGGCAACACTAATTGTTGGAATATTATATTCACACGTAGTTTTTAATAGGAATGCCCTGTGAGATAATGAGAAAATGTATTGAACTGACGGATTTATTTGTTTACATTCTTATGTGTATTATTCATTGGCAATTTTTATATATTCCTTCTTTTTTATATCAATTAGCGTATGTTTCACGATATCCAATTAAATGTTACTTATCCATTTTTTATAGCAGAGACCGGCAAACAAGCAAGCGGGTCACCTGATAATTAATTATCTCTATCTCCCATGAACATTTTATTTTTATTAATTTATTTAACTTTATATACAAATTTATAAAGGCGGACTTAATGCCAAAGGCATTCTCTACCAGTCGAACTTGGGTGATGCAGAGAAGAAACAAAGTAGGTGTATATACCAGACTTAAAATAAAAGAAAACATTTATAGGTACCTGAAAAATCATGGACACTCCCAACCCTAAAAGAAAGGGATAATTAAGGAATTGGGAAGGGAAAAGAGATTTGTGTCTCCAGATATCACACTTACCGTACGAAACGCAGCAGCAAGCTGCTACTTTACGTGGTTTAATGTAAGACAGTGGTAACGACCCAGACGAGCCGGCCCATTCATGCTGTAGACAAATTGGTATAAAGCATGGCTATGATGGGCAATACTGACTGCCTCGGTGGCGCAGTTGTAATGCGTACGCGTTACGACTGAGGCTGACGCTGAGATCTCGGGTTCGAACCCCGGGTCGGGTAACAGTGATATTGGGTTATTTTATTATGAAATGCTCAGTATCAGCCCGGACTCTCGAATTGTGCCCGATATGGCGATAGGCTGGCCCCCTATCATATCACGGTGATACGCTCGGCGAAATGTGGGGGTTACACCTCTGCCTACCCCTTCGGGGGTTGGAGGCGTAAGTGCGTATGTATCGTATGTACTGTGGGCAATTTCTTTTTTTTAAGTGTTCAAACACATAACCGGCACCCTCATGGCGCGATTCCTAATTACACTTGACTGTGTTTTATTGAGGCCTCAATATTAAAATATAAAATTGTGATTAGCCAACATAAGATGACATTCGAGATTGAACCGACTGTCACTTTAGTCATGGGATGTTTTGTTTCCAGTTTCAACTGTGTTTCAAGGACAAACGGACATTGTTCAAGTTCAGATTTGAACAGTCTAAATAACCGTGAACATTCAGAATGGTGCCTATTCTGTTGGCACAAATTTTCAAATTGGTTTGTTTTTTTTAATTAGCTTGAATGACAAAACGAGTAAGACGTTCGCCTGATGGTAAACGCATAAACAAAAGCAGCACCATAGAGAACTTTGAATTACAAAGTACTCTGCCTGCCATTGGTCTGCGCTCGTCACCCCGAGACATAAGATGTTATAATGTCCAGTAATTTAATTGGCTTCAATGTCCTTCAAACCGAAAAACAACATTGCTCACACACTGCTGCTTGGCAGAAATAGACAAAGCGGTACAAACCCAAACGGCCTCTCGCATACTAGAGACCTACCACCTTGTAAACGTTACTAGTAGAACTTGCCCGCATTTTCATATTTGTTGTTAAACGTCAAATCGTATAACAATTTGACATAAGTAAATAAGTTGATTTAGTATCATCGTGCACCTCCGTCGACGTCCCAAACATGTTTTGGCAGATCTCAAAGAGTCCAAAGAGGCCAAACAAGTGGCCCTCGGCATAATGATGTGCAGAGGCGGCCCTAAACTATACTCCCCAGCGATTGCTCAAGCTGAGGTCTGAGCCTTCTAAAAGGCGCCTCTGTGCTTAATCGCTACTAAATACACTATACATATTTCTGGCTAGAGCGCCATAAGCGCCGACTTTATTTTCAGGTGAAGCTGTAAAAGCAATATAGGCTAACATCACAAATCTATTCGAAAAAAGTATCATCCTGCAAGTCGGCCTAAATGTTTGTTTCGACTTACACAAAACACATCTGTGGCAACATTATGATGACCACGCGACCGCTTTTAGGGTTGTACAACCGCTATAACCTTCATTATGCGATGCCTTTTGTCTCAAACAGTATGCAAAACGATTTGGGTGAACGATTAGATGTCGAACGGATGGACCGAATTCTCGCACGATTTTATATGTCATTCGACAGTCTTGATCGTACGTTATTGTGATTATTAATATATATTATTAGCTGTTGCCCGCTGCTCCGCCCGCGTGAATGCCTAATTCCAAGATTAAAGTAAGCCTAGTCGGCGACAGCGGTGGGCGCGGCGTGGGGGGTGATCGCATCAAGCGAGTCCCGTCTTCGCGATCGGTGTGAGAAACGCGCTCGACAAAAATACTAAAATGATTATTAAAAATAGGGGTTGGTGATAGAAGGGTGAAAATTTAGGGTTGTATGTGTATTTTAATGAAATATTTTAAAAAAATAAAAAAACTGTCCAAAAAAAATGTTAGGGGTGCACAACCCTTATCACTTAGGGGTATGAAAAATAGATAGTAGCCGATTCTCAGACCTACTGAATATGCACATAGAACTTCATAAAAATCGGTTAAGCCGTTTCGGAGGAGTATGGTAACTAACATTGTTAGACACGAGAATTTTATACAACGTGTTACAGAAAGGTGTGGTCATATTTTAGGGTCATTACACACTCGTTATAGTAAGTATCTATGTACCGGATCATTTTAAACCAAGACATCCTAAAATTTTACGTTAATTTTAATCACTCGTTTATTAAGATCGATAAGATTGATAACACCACTATTCATTATCAATGACACTCACTTTTTAATAAACTTACGTAATCCTACGAACATACGTACGTAACTTGTAATTTAAACACAAAATAACACCTGCAAGAGACTCTTTGCTGAAGACGATATAGCTACCATCCTCTGAAGTATTTTAAAGATTTCATTGTCGGGTTTTCCATCTTTGAATTAGGCTTAATACAGTCTACGAGCCCCTTATAAGCCATTATCAGTTGCACCAACACAAAATACCAATACATAATACTTGTTTTAGTCAAATAAAACATATTTTTTGAACTCGTAATCATACTTCATAACATCGGAAATTGTCGAACTGACTGCGTTAAATAAATATTGACATTTGACAACGGTTTAATGTTTTTTTTAATTGTGAAATAATTAAATGAAAGGAGGTCTATAGTATCATTGTTTATCGTTTAGTGTTGTCCAAAGTTGAATGTCGATATCGACATGTTACTCATTCGATAAAAAAGAAAATTCTATAATTATTGTACTAGCAATACAATCGGATTAGGTATTATGGGAGATAAAATACTTATATGCTATACTATACATTGCTTAAATTTGCCCGCCCCTTTTTATAACACGTTGTATATAAGATATACTATACGTACATACGTACTCAGTACTCACGTCTGTAATCCTCGAAGGGATAGACAGCGGTCTAACTAGTACATCCATATTTCGCCGAGAATATTTCCATCCCATGATGAAATAGGGGGCGAGCCAATCGCTATACCGGGCACAACTCCAGACTCCGGGTTGATGCATTTCGTAATAGCAAAACCCAATATTACTTTTACCGGACTTGGGAATCGAACCCGAGACCTCAGCACAGCAGTTGTACCGCGTACACATTACAACTGCGCCACCGAGACAGTCACAATAATTCAATATATAATCCTAGTCCTATAGTATATGTATAGTCCACCACGCTGGTCTAATGCGGGTTGGCAGACTTCACATAACATTGCAATTCTTGTAGAGAACTTCTCAGGTATTCTTCAGGTAACTTCAGGTTTCCTCACGATGTTACCTTCACTGGTTTTATGACCGGCCGCCTGCCTGCCTTACGTCAACCCCCCTGGGGAGAAAACACCCAGACCTGAAACAAATATTTGTGGATCACACAAACATTTGTCTCGGTGCGGGAATCGAATGCGCGGCCTCTCGCATCACAGCCGACCATTCGCCCACTGCGCCACGAGGGCTGTCGAACCTTATAATATAATAATAATAAATACACCCAACAGTCACACACATAGTCCTGACCCCACACTAGGTAAGCCTGTATCGTGGGTATCAGGAACTACGAGGGACTTGCGGTCCCACAACACCCAGACCCGAACCAAATTTTTGTGGATCACACAACCGTTTATACCCGAAACCGTCTTAACTACTAGTCTAAACCCTATCAATACCAAAATAATCATCCAAATTTGTCCTGTTCAGAGTTATGCCGCATAACTTATGCGTGTATACATAAAAAATATAAAAATATATAAACGAAATAACATTGGTTATACTGAGGAGACTGCTGAGCCGTGAATTTTTCTCAAATTTTGATATTTAATATTAACTTGTACACTTTAATTCCCTAATCAACGTAGATCTGTGCAGAATTTATAGTAACAAATTTTTGTTACTCCTAAGTTATCATTATTTAGTTTTGCTTATGGCCGTTCCCTATATTCTATCTATCGACAGATTTACTATTAATAGTGTTTTGATAGTAGTTAATAGTATTTTGTATGTGTTTTGATAGATCTTCCATACAAAATATGTCAACATTTTACTGCCAGTAAGCAAATCTGTCGATAGACAGATTATTGGGAACGGCTATTAGTCTTTGATATCCACATACCTTATATTGTTACTTATACTTACTACGGTTTAATAGTACATACATACATACGCACTTACGCCTGTAATCCCCGAAGGGGTAGGCAGAGGTGTAACCAGTACACCCACATTTCGCCGAGCGTATCTCCGTCCCTTATGTGATAGGGGGCGAGCCTATCGCCATACCGGGCACAAATTCCAGACTCCGGGCTGATACTGAGTATATGGTAATAGAAAAACCCAATACCACTTTACCCGACCCGGGGATCGAACCAGAGACCTCGGCGTTGACCTCAATCGTAACGCGTATGCATTACAACTGCGTCACCGAGGCAGTCGTGGTTTAATAGTGAGGACCTTAAATTGGCTATATGTTAGTTATTACCTTTATTCATATTATATTGTAATGCTGTTGGTACTCCAATAAATAAATAAGAACCTTTATTTTTAGGCGGTTAAACATACTTTTGGACGCTCGATGAAAATCGTTTTGATTTGATTGCAGACAGATGACCGTGTCTTTGCCAATGAATGAGCACTCAAGTAACACTCACATTGTGCCAACTCGACATACGATACCAATGCTCGAATTCAATAACTAATTTGATTAATATGAAACTTTGTATGACGTACTGTCTGTAGGGCTGTCACTATGAATGCTAATTATCTTTAAACTTGTATAATTGCGCTACGATTTGGTTTGGTTTATGGCCACCATGCGCAAAAACATTTTAAATTTTATGATTGCTGGCTTAAGTTTATACTGGAGTCTGATACATCAGAGGCATCCATACATTAAGTATAATGATGAATATGGATAGTAGTGGGAACAGTTCAGACTCCATTAGAAGATGAGCTATAAGCGTGAAGCGTGTGTGCTCTGAGATTCTTCATTCCACACCAAACTAGGTGGTAGGTCCCTCAGATGCGAGAGCCGTCCGGGTATGTCCCATCGCTTTGTCTATTTCTGGCGCCATGCCACGTGCGTACACAATTTTGTGTTCCGGTCTGAAGGATATTGAAGCCAGTGATATTACTGGGCATTATGAGACTTAACATCATATGTCTCTGGGTGACGAACGCAGTCAGCACGCCATGCAGTGCTTTGTAAGTAACAGTGCTTACCACACTGCTGTTTGGCGGCATAAATAGACAAAGCGGTGGTAAACAAGGTGGTAGGTCCCTCGTTTGCGAGAGGCCGGCTGGGTTGGTACCACCGCTCTGTCTATTACTGCCGCCAAGCAACAGTGTGTAAGCACTGTTGTGTTCCGGTTTGAAGGACATTGAAGCCAGTGAAATTACTGGGCATTATGAGACCTAACACCTCATGTCTCGGGGTGACGAGCGCAGTCCAGTGTCATACAGTGCTTTGTTATTTAAAGTTCTGTGTGGCGTTGCTTCTGTTTATGAACAGGCGTGGCGCTTACCATCAGGCGAGCGAATTGCTCGTCTCGTCATTCAAATTAATTAAAAAAAAAAAAAAAAACAACCCAGACGGCGCGGCGTCTCGCATACAAGGTCCTACCACGTTGTAAAATGTGTATTTAATCATGTTTTAAAAGTCTTGTCATTTGCCAACCCTGTATAAGTGTAATATTCAAAAGACATGCTCAGTACATTCGGTATAATAGGACATAAATAGCTTTTCCTCTTACCTTGACATCGCACGCACATGACTATATTTAGAATATTAAGCACCCGAATTAATGCCTTATTACACAGGGTCCAACAATGTCATTGGAATGTACGGAATGTTTAGATAAAAATAACTTAATTAAACTTTCTTCTTCTACCACCTGCTCTTACCCCACTCGTAGTAGGGTTGGCGCAACATGCTTTTTAACACGCTTTTATTAGCTTCATACGTATGTATGTATGTTTGTATGTACAATATTATTATACGTTACGATTGAGGTCTCGGGTTCGATCCCCGGGTCGGGTAAAATGGTTTTTCTATTATGAAATGCTTAGTATCAGCCCGGAGTCTGGGATTTGTGCCCGGTATGGCGATAGGCTCGCCCCCTATCACATCGTGGGACGGAGATACGTTCGGCTAATTGTGGGTGTGCTGGTTACACCTCTGCCTACCCCTTCGGGGATTACAGGCGTGAGTGCGTACTATATTATTATATTTAACGGAAACTTTGACCATGATTTTGACCCCCTTCAAAACGTCGGATTAACTCGTCGAAATTTGGCATACTTATCAAGGACCGATGACAATTCAAAAAATTAAGTTAATTTCAATTTTATTGAAAATTTTTAAAAATTAATAATAGTATAAAAAAACTAAATAACACGATTTTATAGAAAATCCAACTAAAAATTAAAAATAAATAATAGTTTAAAATATTTTATTGGAAAAAAGCGTGGGGTGCTTTTTTTACTATAAAATATTTTAAACTATAATTTATTAATTTAATACATGTTACAGAAAGATTTGCGGCCGCATGCCTGACGTCAACCCCATTGAAGATAACTTAATTAAATTTAATGGAGTTTTATTTAATTTTAATTGGTAGGTCCCTCGTATGCGAGAGGCCGTCTGAGTTGGTACCACCACTTTGTTTATTTCTACCGCCAAGAAGTGTGTAAGCACTGTTGTGTTAAGGTTTGAAGGGAATTGAAGCCAGTGAAGTTACTGGGCATTATGAGACTTAACGTCTGATGTCTCGGGATGATTAACATAGTCCAATACCGTGCAATGCTTTGTTATTCAAAGTTTAATATATTGTTGCTTTTGGATAGGCGTGGTATGCTTACCATCAGGCAAGCCACTTGCTAGTTTCTTTATTCAAGCCATCGAAATAAGATGATAAGAAACGTAACCCATCAACAAAATTACCCCACCAAAATGCTGAGCAAGGGGGCGGGCTATAAAACTCTGCATAATAATCTCTAGTTGACACTTGATACGACTAATTCTTTGCGCGGTGCAGAACGTCGTATCTCGATCTAGAAATCTAATACTTTTTTTTATGAAATAAAGTTGATTTTGAACGTTCATTAATTTTTGTTGCGTGTGTGAGTGTTACATGTGATTTTATCTTTGCATGTGTAAATAATTGGAGGTGTATTTTTTGGCAGATTCATGATATGAGAGTTATAGTTCTAGTTATCCTATTTCGATGATTCAAGCTAATAAACGAAAAAAATAGATTATTATCTTCTAAACTTATGGTTGTTTGTCCGTAGGTGGGCGGCGTGGTCCGCGATGGGTTGCTTCGGCTCACCGGGCGGGAAGAGCAGCGATGGCGATGACATCAAGAAACAGAAGCGGCGCAGCGATGCCATCACCAGGCAGCTGCAGAAGGATAAGCAGGTAACCATCTATTTATGAAGAATCTATTGGTGTATCTAATAAATAAATACACTCAATACATAGACCTATAGCCGGGTTAACCTGTATCGTGGGTATCAGTAAATACGAGGGGCTTGCGGTTCCCACAACACTCAAACCCGAAGCAAATATTTGTGGATCAAACAAAAATTTGTCTTAGTGCGGGAATCGAACCCGCGGCCTTTCGTTTCGCGGCCGCCTCGCCCACGCGCCATGGAAGCTCTCAAAATTCTCACATCAGATGATCATAAAAATGAAAATATTAACTAACAACGTTAGTCCTTGTCTATAGTTACAACTCGCGCGCGAGATATACAGTGTAGCATATGCTAAGCTGCTGGAGTATGAACCTTCGGACGGCATAAATACGCTGGCTTGATGTATCAGAGGGAGACATGCGAACCAATACGGTAGTTTCCTATATTGAATATTATACATTATTTTATAAGCAACAGAAAATGATACGCAAAAGAAACCCTTTTATTAAAACACAATCATAATTGATTCAGAAATGTGCCCGTAGTTATGACTTTAAATGTTGGTATGAGGAAAAGTGGGTGCGTAGTACGGATATCTCACTATCTCGCTTGCACGCGTGCACCATAATGAACATTTTACACAGTGACGTCAAAGTTTGCGTCGTCTGTCATTTGACAATTACCCCTTCTACAAGATTTGAATGGCTTCTAACTTGTTTATTTTTGGTCCGATTTATAAAATTATTTCCGCAATAGATTTTGAGTAACGTAACTTATTGATTTAAATAATAAAAAAAACTAGTCAGCTGCCCTATTATCATGAGGTGGATGTTCAAGATCGGGCGGTACGAAAGCGGCCTTTAGAACGAAGGTGGGATAATGAGGTCGAAAGTTAGCAAAATTAATAGATAAGAAGCAATATTTAAATCTTTTGTTTGTTATTTTGACAGCCTCCGTAGCGCAGCGGGCGAGTAGCCGGCTGCGAAGCGAGAGGCTCTGGGTTCGATTCCCGCACCAAGACAAATGTTTGTGTGATCCACAAATATTTGTTTCAGGTCTGGGTGTTGTGGGACCGCAAGTCCCTCGTAGTTCCTGATACTCACGATACAGGTTAATCTAGTGTGGGGTCAGGACTATGTGTGCGACTGTTGGGTATATTTATTTATTATTTCGTATATCCATTGTGATAATTTTCGCAAAATCATTTTTATCTATATTTATTCGAATAGCTGCAATTTTCAAAAAACCAAAATTTTATTAAAATTCTTGACTTAATGATCAATGATTTGTACATTTGCCAGAAACTTAGAATAACTACTTACAGAAGGCATATATGTCCAAACAACGCATATTCACAATCGGAAACTGAGAATTCGCTAAGTGTAATTTACTTGCAACGTCACCGACACAAACGCAAAAGAAATGTCAGCTAAAAAGTATTTTCTTCAAAATTTTGGTAATTTGTAGATTGGCAAAATGCGTTTCATACATTGCTTTATAAGTGAGTATCATAAACTTGATAATCTGAGTAGTTATTAGTGTGGTGATCGTAGTTTGGAGCCATATGTGGCTTCAATTAAACGGCTTAAATTTCGTGCGTGTACTTAGTTTCTATAAGTATTATGAGTGGTAGAACCACGCTGTAGATACTTTTGCCTACAACATGAATGGTCGGCTCGTTACCACTGTCTCACAGAAAACCGACGTAAAGTAGCAGCTTGCTGCTGCGTTTCGTACGGTGAGTGAGATATTCGGACGCCCAAATCCCCCTCCCCTTCCCAATCTCTTAATTACCCCTTTCCTTTAAGGTCGGCAATGTGCCTATATTTTTTTTGGTATTGTGGGCGTATGGGTGTTGGAGATCACTTACCATCAGGTGACCCACTTGCTCGTTTGCTGGCCTATGCTATAAAAAATAGGTTAATTCAAATCATTTATTATGTAAATTGGAGCATAAATATCATTTTTACATGTCAATTATCTTTATGCTACATTATATTTACGACGGCATTTCGGGGCTAGCCGTGAGAAGAAATGCCGAAACAAACTCATGGGTTATGGTCTCTTTTAATGTCCAGACATTAAAAGGTATTGTAAGTAACACTTGTCCTGTCTATTCCAGCTATATCGCGCCACTCACCGGCTGCTGTTGCTAGGCGCCGGCGAGTCTGGCAAGTCGACGATCGTTAAGCAGATGCGCATCCTGCACGTGAACGGGTTCTCTGACAAGGAGCGTCGCGAGAAGATCGAGGACATCAAGAAGAACATACGAGATGCCATACTTGTGAGTAGTAGATTGTTTACAGGCCGTCTGGGTTGGTACCACCGCATTGTCTATCCCTGCCGCCAAGCCACTAGCGGATCCAGGGGCGGTACCGGCTAATTCGCCGAAATTCGATTTATGCAAATCGATTAGTGACGCAATGATTCTGTCGTACCGCCGAACGACCGTATAATGGCCAAAGCGATGAACATAGATTTATGACGTCACATGAACTTCATTAAAACCGATTGTATTCAATGAATTAATGCCGCCCGCCGGTGATTAATCTGAATGTTCTTGAACACCGACAGAGTTGATGAAGTTCGGCGAATTAGCTCGGAGCTCAAACCTCCCCGTGTACAAGAGCATTTGGGTCCCTGACAAATCTCAAATTAATCTTGATATTATTATTCTTTCTTAGTACTAACTACAATGTAATTTTCATCGCAAATCCTTACTTATTCCATTTTAAGTAGGTATAGTATATTCTCAATGTTTTAAATTCTTATTTTGGGTCAAGAAAAAACTAAACTCCTGGATCCGCTAGTGCGCCAAGCAGCAGTGTCACTGCTGTATTTTGGTTTGAAGGACATTGAAACCAATTAAACTACTGGGCATTATGAAATTTAACATCTTATGTCTCGGGATGACCAGCGCAGTTCAGTGCCATACATTGCTCTGTAATCCAGAGTTCTGTGTGACGTTACTTCTCTTTATGGGCAGGCGTGACGCTTAACATCAGGCGAGCGACCTGCTGGTCTCGTTATTCAAGCAAATAAAATTAAAAAGTATTTTTAAATATAATGGTATTGTATTGATATTTTAATATGGTAGATTATTCCTCTTGACTTATGTGTATGATAGTGGCTATCAAATCTGGTACAAAAATGATCAAGGGAAACCCCAAACCAAATACAGTTTCTTTGAGAGAATTCTACAGGTAGACGGTCTATGCTATATGTATTGAAAAGCTCATATTAAGGTTCCCAATACATCTGTTTATATTTTTTATGTATTCCAAATAATTGTAACCATATGAATTTGTGTTCCAGACGATCACCGGTGCCATGAGCACCCTGACACCGCCCATACCGTTGGAGAAGCCGGAGAACAAGGCGCGCGTCGATTATATACAAGTACGTTATTAGTATTTAGTTTGTTTGTAACTATACTAGGATACTAGGTATAAGCAGTGATAGCTCAGTGAGGAGTGGTATGGACTGTCGAGACGAAAGTCGCAGGTTCGAAACCAGCCCCGAGGGCATACACCTCTGAATGTTCTAAGTTACGTGTGTATTAATTGTTTCTTTAGATTCTTTCACTAAAAATTGTAAAATAAAAACATTTTAGAAAAATAAAACTGACTACATAAAATACTGATTTTTAGTTAGTCTAGTCAACTCTAATCTATGCTCTCTACTGAAAATAATTGGCCGTTACATTGCAATAGCTCCGACTCGAAGTTGCTTCTTTTTATATTAGTGACACAAAAAAATACAAGTAAAGTTTTTGCACGATCTTTCTGGCTTCATATGAGATGACTAACTTATTGTGAGAATTCATAGGTCATGCAAAATATTTTGATTAGCATCTAATCTGTTGACTACATGTAGCTTTATAGAGTAACTATAGTAAACAAAGATTGTAAATCTAGGAAATGTCATTAGATCATTCATCATTAGTCAGATGTTTTCAGTTGCAGCAATATTAAGTTAAATCCATAAAAAATATTTACAGATTCGTCACTCTAGTAGTGCTTTCACAGGGTTCCTTTTTATTTGATCAACTGGCTTGAATAAAAAAAATCTCGTCAACTACCCTATTGCCTCGTCCGTTAATCAGCAGAGGGTGAGTGTACCCCGTGTAGGTGAGGTTGACTTGGGACCTAAGGTGTTTGTGGCCCGCTTCTCTACTAGCCCGGTATTATATATGTCCCACTGCTGGGCACGGGCCTTCTCTACTGAATGACAGGGGTCAGGCCTTAGTCCACCACGCTGGCCTAATGCGGGTTGGTAGACTTCACATACCTTCGAAATTCTTATGAAGAACTTCTCAGGTATTCAGGTTTCCTCACGATGTTTCCTTCACCGTTACCGCAGCGATAATAAACAATTATTACACACGTAATTTAGAAAAGCCAGAGATGTATGGGGTTTGTTTCGAACCTGCGATCCTTTCGTCGCGACAGTCCGTACTCACCACTGAGCTATCGCTGCTTTATATCCAATACGCACGCACTCACGCCAGTAATCCCCAAAGGGGTAGGCAGAGGTGTAACCAGTACACCCACATTTCACGCCGAGCGTATTTCCGTCCCTTGCTGTGATAGGGGGCGAGCCCACCGCCATACCGAGCACAAATTCCAGACTCCGGGCTGATACTGGCCATTTCGTAATAGAAAACACCCAATATCACTCTTACCCGACCCGGGGATCGAACATGAGACCTCAGCGTCAGCCTCAGTCGTAACGCGTACGCATTACAACTGCGCCACCGAGGCAGTCTTTATATCAATAAATATAATAAAATGTTTGTTGTCAGGACGTAGCTTCCCAGCCGGACTTCGATTACCCGGCGGAGTTCTACGAGCATACGGAGGCGCTGTGGAAGGATCAAGGTGTTCAGCGCACATACGAACGCAGCAACGAGTACCAGCTCATCGACTGCGCCAAGTAGTATGTATTTTTAAATGATCGCCATTTTTTCTTTCTTCCTGACGTTAACCCGGCTATGCCCAGGGTCCTTTCTACTAAGACGCCTCCACTTCGTCCGATCTTGAGCATCCGCAGTAGAAGATCTTTGGCTCACATATCTCCCTCTAATACGTCAGCTAGTGTTTTCGTGGGCTCGTACTGCTGGTACGTTCTGGCATAGGCACTTGCGACCGAGTCCTGTGGTTTCCTCAAAACGTGACCAAACCACCTTGGACATAGGCAGGTGGAAGGAGATTAATTTTTGCTTTTTAACCGGCTTTAAAAAGGAAGAGGTTTTTTTTTTATAGTATAGGCCGGCAAACGAGCAAGTGGGTCACCTGATGGTAAGCGATCTCCACCGCCTATGTACGCCCACAATACAAAAGAATTATGGGCGCGTTGCCGACTTTAAAGGAAAGGGATAATAAGGGATTGGGAAGGGGAGGGGGTTTTGGGCCTCCGGATATCTCACTCACCGTACGAAACGCAGCAGCAAGCTGCTACTTTACGTCGGTTTTCTGTGAGACAGTGGTAACGATCCGGACGAGCCGGCCCATTCATGCTGTAGACAAAATTGTCTACAGCTTGGCTCTACCACTCGTTCGGAGATTTTGTTTCTTTTTTTATACTGTCAATGTCTCTATGTCAAGTCTCGCAGCTGACGTTGTAGTACATAAAGTATATGATCGTAGAGGTCGAATTTCGTACCAATATGGTACCACTAGTAATAATAATTATGACCCAAGAGATGGGAAAATAGTGATTGCCTCGGTGGCGAAGTTGTTCTGCTTACGCGGTACGACAGCTATGCCTGAGGTCTCCGGTTCGATCCTTGGGTCCGCTAAAAGTGATATTAGGTTATGTATCACAGTTAATGCTTAGTATCAGCCCGAAATCCGGAATTATGCGATTTTATTATGGCGATTGGCTCGCCCCCTAAATATGGGTGCCATTGCCTACCTCTATAGGGATTACAAACGTGAGTGCATATGTATATATGATTTGGTTGTATTGCAGTTTCCTGGACCAGGTGCATATAATAAAGCAGCCGGACTACACGCCCACCGAGCAGGACATCCTGCGTTGTCGCGTGCTCACATCCGGCATATTCGAGACACAGTTCGTCGTCGATAAAGTCAATTTCCAGTGAGTATTGATTAAGGCCTGTATTATATAACAACACTCAAGTGAGCTCTTTGCTAAGTGTCGATTTATATATACGTGATTGGTCCGTTTTTGTTTGGCGCCAAAAATAGACCAATCGAGTGTACTGAAATCGACACTTAACAATGAGCTTGAGTGAGCTTGATCTTTATTTTTTCTTCTATCGACGACACTTTTTAAAGTGATATTAGCAAGGAACTGTGTGTATTTTATTAAAGGTATAAGTATTTCACCCCCTGTAGTACCAAATCTGATTGCATTGCTAGGACATAAGTAAAGCATTTACTTTTTATTGAATTAGCAATATGTCGATATTCGATTTCTAACTTTGGACAGCACTAAATGATAAACAGCTGAGCATTTGTCTCACTCCAGCATTGTTATTCTCGCTTACGCACTTCAATTACTTTATAGGGTATTGATCGATCTTATCGTTCGTAATAAACGAGTTATTAAAATTAGAGTGAAATTTTAGAATGTCGTAAATTTTTTAAGATCCGGTTCATAAACACTCACTTTGGCTTTTGTATAATACCACCACGGTATGTATCCCTTACCTGTCCTAAGAGCCGACAGCGTAGCGTGGAATGTTTAGACTTCGAACTTAATGTACACTATACGATGAAACACTGAAATGAATAAAAAGCGTTCCTATTGTGAAGGGCTCCTGAGACCTTTAGGAGATGGAGCGTAGGGTTGGTTCTGGCAGCAATCCAGACCACCGACCGTCCCATGTGCGTTAAAGAAGACCACCGCGATGTGTTTATTTGATATACCAGCAGTTATTTGTGTAAAGACAATCGGTTCGAAAGGCTGGTGCGTCGACATAACCATCGCTCCTCCCCGGTGTTGGGAAGGTTTCATTAAACAGGATTTTCCTCGCGAAGGCCTTAAGCGGATAAAGAATTAGTTGTATAATTACAGCATGTTTGACGTGGGCGGTCAGCGCGACGAGCGTCGCAAGTGGATCCAGTGCTTCAACGACGTGACGGCCATCATCTTCGTGACGGCTTGCTCCTCATACAACATGGTGCTGCGCGAGGATCCCACGCAGAACCGACTGCGGGAGTCACTCGACCTCTTCAAGAGCATATGGAATAATAGGTATCTATACAGTGCTTCAACGACCTGACGACCTGCTCCTCATACAACATCGTGTAAGATAGCGATTGTAAACACAGTCTTAAAAAAATGGCGGCCAAATTTCTCAATTGTAATATAAAATTTGTGGTTTGTAGCTCCGGGCCCTCCAGATATCGATTTTGAAGGTAACAGGCCTTGAAACAAAAAAATACATAATGGCAGGCACTTTTTCAATATTATCATTAGGTGTTTAGTTTGATGTCATTAAACCCGCCTATCTAGATCTATTGATTTAATCAAATTGGTTCATAAATTCCTATAAAATGTTTGATACCCTGTTTGATCCCATATGGCCTATTTTTATAAAAATAAAGTACCCAATGTATTTTCTTGGAGTTAAATCTATCTTCATACCAAATTTTATTGCAAGTGGTTCAATGGTTTATAAATTCCCACACTTTGTGTCCACAAGTCTAAAGGGTTGATTAAAAACGATAAAGTAGTTTATATCTGTCTTTTAGGTTCAAACTATCCTAATACCAAGTTTTATTATATTCAAATAATATATCATGTACAGTAATGTAATTTGTTGACTTCCAGATGGCTTCGCACGATATCTGTGATCCTGTTCCTGAACAAGCAGGATCTGTTGGCGGAGAAGGTGTTGGCTGGCAAGTCCCGGTTAGAGGAATACTTCGGGGAGTTCGCGCGGTACGTGACGCCGCCTGACGCAGCGCCTGACGCCCGCGACCCGCCCGACGTCGCACGCGCCAAGTACTTCATACGCGATGAGTTCCTCGTTAGTATTCACTTTTTAATCGATAAGAAAATACAACTTTATTCGATGCATGTTTTTAAAGTTTTACTCCAATGTGGTCAGGTTTTGATGTTTTTTGTAAACAATAGAGTTTGCTAGGAAATTCGTAAAAGCGAGAAATTACCGATATGTATGTCAACATATATAAAAATATCTAGTTTGATTTCGATGTGTAGGGAAAAAAATTTAAGAAAATATCAGTATTAAACATCGGTATTTAAATATTAGTATTTTAAATGTTTTTATAGTACAAGCGGGATTCTATTATATCTACGTTTTGTAATAAGGAAGGAGAGTATAGGCAGATTTTAGTATTTTTCTATATTGACTGCGTTTATACAATGTTTTTTTTCTGTCCTGGAAATTACAATTTATTTGTCTTAATCACTGTTATATCACCGACGAATTTCTCCTTTGTCCATCTACTGCTTGTATATGCCTGCTATAGTAATTTGGGTGTTATTTCAGCGCATTAGCACGGCGAGCGGCGACGGCAAGCACTACTGCTACCCGCACTTCACATGCGCTGTGGACACTGAGAACATAAAGCGCGTATTTAACGACTGTCGCGACATCATCCAGCGCATGCACCTGCGTCAGTACGAGCTGCTCTAACCGACGCCGCCACGCCCTGGCCCGACAGAACCACGGACACATACACCGGTAGGCTAGCGCTCAAATCCTAATTGCGAATCCCTTTGACTCACGCCCATTAAATCTCTTTACATAAATTTTAGTAACAGTGAATTGTGTCAATATAATAAAATAATCGCGGCGCGATCTCTATAATACAATATATTCAGTTAACAATACACTTATCTTTTATCCATAAATTGCTAACGATATTTATAAATATCGATAGACAGATGTCGATAATATCGATAAACGTCAATCGGGTTCTACTTTTACATCGACAATATTTTACTATTTTACCGCAGTATTAATTAAAATAAAAGAAAGTCATAAATGAATAAAAATAATAAATTGAACTTGTTTACAGGTAAAGTGAAGCCTCGCGCGGGTACGTAGTGTTGGTCGTCGCGTCATGTCGCGTCGCGTCGTCCACATCCGCCTAGCGCCATCTAGCGTCGCCCACTGTGATCTCTCACGCGCAAATACCAAGTTTGATTCGCTTACGATTATTTTTTTTACATCGGTTTAGTCCTAAATATGACTGTCTTAAGTTGGTAATACATTAAAATTGGGTATGTACGGCGTAATCTGCAACACCGATTGCCAACTTATACATGATAATATTTGGCTTGTTATTTTGTTGAGCATACATGAGTTGGTTTAGTTATTATTACGTTTTGGCTCGTTTAATAAGTTTAGAATTCGAATAGTTGATTTTAAAGTAGTCGATTACTATCGGTCGGAAACGAATCAAACGTCGATACTAACTTAATATACTCACATTGGTGTTTCTGAACGTCCGGGTAATTGTCAATGCTGGCAACTTTACGGAAAAATCATCGCTGCTTTTTTTTTAAAAAATCTTTCTTTTCGTATGCAATGTCTATGGATTTGTATAGAGGTACCATCGCCATCTCGATTTTGAGTTTGGGAGTTTATGTGACTTAGAAACTTTATCGATCTCTGTGCATTATGATTTTGAACGCATTACTTTTAAAAGTTGAATAAACATTTTTGTTTATAGGCAGCAAAAAAAGCTACATATGTTGTCGACACTGAATAGTGATGTCATCTTTAAATTATCGTATAAATCATAAAAATTGGCCATAGATGGTGATAACGGTCTGGTAATCGAACGAAGTGATGGTCTAGCAAAACAATCGACAAATCGAAAGTGTGTCTGACAAAATGTTTGATACTAGGGATGTTACAATAAGTGAATGAGTGTGCGACAATTATAACGAATGTGTTGAGGTTAGGGCGTCGCACGGCGCGGCGGCGAGCGGTGTCCATAGTCGATACACTTTTTATATTAAGGATCATCGATGTTAATCGGTTTATCGAGGCTAGTTCATAGTATTCCTTTATGTATCTCCGTAGTGGACGCAAGCTTTTAACAATGCGCGTTGAGCTATAATTGTTTTTGTTATTAATAATGCATATCAAATAATCGAGTGCAAGCATGTTTAAGCTCAAATTAGGCCAATTTTCCTCCCCTTTCTATTTATTTATACAACGTCTATATGAACCGCACACAAATTAGTGAAATATACATTATCTTGTATAGTTATATCTCGCAATCTTATTTGACGTTCTTCTGTATATTTTTGAGTACAGATTTTCTTTAAGGTCATTCTTTACTAATTTTAATTGTTTTATAGGTTATGTTTTTTTTAGTTTTTACGAACTGTCTTCCATAATTATGTTTAGTTGTTAATTGTTTTACTGGTCGATGTAACAGCTACGTTTATATTTAGCACAATTTATTTGACTAAAGTGAAAAAAATAATGAAAAAATGTTAACAAAAATGGAGTGTTTTGCTGTAGGTAACCTAGGTTATACATATGAGCTTCTAGTTTTATTGTAAGGCCCAAAGATGAGAGTTATAAGGTCGTATTTGATGCGATTAAGCGAATATCTATGTTTAGCAGTATTTCACTTTTTTATTTTCAAAGATTCTATATTTTTTTCGAGGACACGTGTTTTTAGCCTTAAGTACAAACTGTTACTAACACATTCGCCCTATTAACTTAGTGAATATTTATAAAAATTGGTTTATGTACTTACAATACGCTATTTTAAGTGAATATGATCTATATCTATCGTTATTATGATGAATCTTATGATTATTATTTTGGTTTTTAATTATTGCTTAGTGGATATACATTACGATTGTTTTATTTACCTGTTTTAATATATTTAGAAGCGTTCGTGGTGTCGACGAGGTCGATGGTTTAATTTTCGCATCACTAACGCTTGAATTGAACAACTAATAAATTATTGTTATATTTTTTTGTTTATGTTAATCCGTATATGGTCCTTAATATAAGAATGATGGATTTTTTCATGTGCCATATAATAGAAGTTTGCGGATACACCATGTTACCATAAATCATCTCGACTTTGAATTACGATTCCTTCCTATAAAGTGTAAAGTAACAAATCGCTATTTTTTGCTTTCTAATAATAACACTTATCGTTATTTTTTTTAAATATAACTATATTGAAATTGTATTTTTTTTTTCTTTTTTTTTGTGTAATACGTTAAGTTACACTTTGAATGTAAGTAGGGAAGAATATAACGTACATTTTAATAAATAATATGAATATATGTTAATTATCATTCGCTCAGTTGCGTCCGGAGGTCGTCCCGCACATGTTATTTTATATCGAATTTACATGTTTCACTTTTATATATCTTCAAACAGCTTATAAACATTAAACAATCATTTCATCAGAGCATAGCGTATCACTACATTCTGTCATGTCGTTAAAAAGTAAACACCATCGATATTATCTCCACTGACTAGCACAAAATATCGTTACAAGCTCCTGCGCAAGCATCACTATTAGGTTGAAATAGTCATAAGTATCGATACCCTCATTTATCGACTCGAGAAAACTGCACTGCTCAAACATGGAATATAATTTCCAGCCACTTCCATGATAAAGTACTTACAAAAACTATTAGCAATTTATGGAAATCGTGTATTTTTAGGATCTTTAGAAATTCTACTTTTTGACTGTTTTTTCAGACGACCTCCTGTCACAAAACAATCCATTATAGGCATACATTGTGTAATTAAAATTAACATGGCATCTTTAATACTTATTGTATATGTAACTTAAAAAGTAAAAAAAAACTATTCGGTAGCTATATAAGTAAGTTTCAGTGTCTGAACTTGAAGGCGGCGAGGCTATAGTGTTTTAGCGAACAGCATGAAACAAAACATCGACTTTACACCAATATATTTAGAAAAATATTAACTTTCAACCGTGACTATCAATATTTAGCACAATTACATCGATATAAAATCCGATTTCTGTCTGTTCGCTAACATGAAAATTTAAAACTAGATCCTCCCAGATGGTATGCCACGCCTTGTTCGGGCGTAGCATATGATACAATACAAAAAGTCGTATATAATAATAAGTAGACTGCTGAAGAAGTTGTGAATCCCTTCCCCTTTGTCCATATCGTCGGATGCTTCGATGCGTTCTTTCCGGATCTTGTTTTGGGCTTGGTCGTGACCATTTTACCGTTGTCGATTTTGATAGATTTGTGTTGTTTTTATCGATGTTTTGTTGTATAGTTTTGTTTAAATAAAAAAAGTTTATCGATAAAAAGTTACAACAAATTAATTTGCGACTGATTGTGTTTAAATCAACAATATTATGGCTTATTTATTTCCCATCGGAACTAATTACCAACGGTATTGGTATAAAAAGTAGACTAACATTAAAATAGGTCTATACCGATCGGTTTGTATGGGTTATCATAACAATTAGGGAATATAAGCCTAGTTTAAAGTTTCTCCGTTTTACAATAAGGCCGCGAGAGTTTAAAAATAAGGATAATTTTTCGTGACATGTCTATCGAATTCGATAAACTATCGACAGACACATAATCCCGACCCCTCCATCCTCCTCTATACGATTTAAGTGAACGCAATAACAAGTGAGTCATGTTATATGTATAAAGGTAGTTTAGAAAATAATTTTCTATGTTTTTCAATATTTAGATGAAATAATGCCTGTGTCGTGATGTAATGGAAGTGCCCGGTCCTCACCGGAGGGTGCGGGGGGTCTGTGACGTCACACCGCACCACCCCCGTGCTATCAGTCTAATAGCGTAGCGTTTATGGTACTTTGTTTCGCGCGATCGGATCATTAACTAGTAGATATGTAACGTCCGTTGCCAATAACCAAATAGTATTGAACGATTCCTCCTTTTTTAAATATATCTTCATAGCAGATAAGTTGTATGTACGTGCGCACAATACGTATGTGAGAATGGCGTCGAGTACATTTATGTTCACACAAAGCGCAGCGTGTGCTGCAAATATTTTTGGTAATGTTTTACCTGTCGTGTCTCTCGGCCCAGTCTCGTCTCTGTACTGTACTCAGTCACTGTAGAGGTACGTCGATGGCATTTAATTAGTGCTCATAGTCTACTCTCCGTTGTAGCACAACGTGTATCGTTCTCTCAACTCGTTTACTCGTTATCGTTCCTTAGGCCCCTTTGTTTTCGATAGTTACGTATGGTTTGTACTTGTAGAGCATAGCTGGAGTACACTTTGTTTAGAACCTGTTCGAGGTCGCACGTTACACACTGATTTATTTGCCGACGGACTGCGGATTATGGTGTATTTACTCTTAATACCTACGTTTAAATATATATTAAAAATCTATATTTTTAACAAATTTAATTTTAAATAATATACCTAATTAATGAAATTCCTAAAGATAAAAAAGAAATTTTTAATATTTATGTGTATAAGTAGTGTGTACTGCGAAGTGATTATAACATAACAAACGCTTATAATTTTTCATAGTCTCCACAGATTCGTGCAGAGTATGTATAATTTACTGTCCATGAATTAATCTATAACTGATGTGTACAAAAATCAGTATGTTTCAGGCATTTTGAATCCGACTTAATGTATGTAAAAATAAATGTTGTTTTAAATTGTGCACTTTTATTTTACACTCCTGATGTTGATATTTTAAGGAGACTTTATTATTGCAGTACGAGATAATTTTGTCGACTCGTTTTGTCGTGAAAAATCAGTTTTATTTGGTTAACTCTATGTCTATCGAAACTAACATGGTTGCTTAAAATTCTCGATTCGATATGTAAAAAGTAGAGAAAATAGTACTCTAACATGACCCGTAATTTTAATGAATGATGACACATTAGTTTTTTCTAGTTCTGTATTTAGACGTCCTACTGCTGTGCACGGGACTTATTTACTGAAGGAGAGGAGTTAGGCCTTAATCCATCCCACATACATACATGTAGCGCAACAAAACAAAAGTGTACGAAATATTTCTGATTTTATTTAAATGTGTGAACATAGTTTAGTGTTGGTGTTCACAACTTGGAACGGACGCGATGAGAAGCAATCCGAGGAAAGGGGCTGCGAGCCTAGATTATGCACATCATGCTATCACAATCTTGTCAGCTCTGTCAGCCGTGGTTAGCAGACGGCAGTCTTTTCTGGTTTCGGTTGTAATCTAGAATCTAGTTATTCACAGCGCCAAGATAAGATATTGGTCCTTTGACCAGGATTTGTCAGATCCTACTTTTATTTGTCACAAATGATCATGAAAGCTTTTTTAATAGCATAGGTCGGCAAACGAGCAAGTGGGTCATCTGATAGTAAGTGATCTCCACCGCCCATAATATCAGATAAATCATAGGCGCAACGCCGACATTGACAGCCCATTCATGCTGCAACCACTCAATTAATTAAATAAAGCTCATCACTTTTTAGTCACCATCTATTTTTTTTCCAGACGTTGGGTATCATTCAAAGAAATCGTTTTAGCAAAAAAAATGCTTGTAACATTTTTACATTGTAGGTAATATTTTTCGTGAGTGTTATCAATTCAGTGTGGTTTCTATGTCTAACGTAAAAAACTACCCTCGCCGCGCGGTGCACTGAATGTTGGTACGGTATAACGGGAAAAGATGTGCCCGATGTAGCTTCAGTTAATCGCCCCGCGCCTCCCGCTCGTTAGATTCACACCGCAAACACTATGAAAAAGTGCGATGTCAGTTTGAGTGGTTGGAGATTAATAAACGGAGCCCGAAGACTATGAAGCGGACAGTATATCGGGCCTTCTCAATCTGGGACTCTTAAAACCCTACGACCAGCGATTCATTACGCCGCAACCGCGTCGCGCCGTTCCTTGATTATTTAAATACCGAATACGTCAATACGATATACGTTGGATCGCTCGCGAAGCAGCAGGCCCCAAAGCCTAAAAATATCAAATTGAATTTGCATTTGACCAAGTGAAGTGACTTATGTAGTGTTTAACAAGACAATGAGCGAAAACGTGCAAGACTCTGTTTAGGGATACCTACATGGTTTGTATTTGAAATATTCGTAACGTTTGCGTTGTTTTGGTAAGTTAATGTTTGAATTTTTTATTAATTGTAAGTACATTTTTTTAATACACCTGATTGCTAAATGCTAAGTAGGTACTTATGGTCATAGACTCTAAGCTTATGATATTGATTTGTTTAAATTTTCATCTACCTTATTTACTATAATTACACTAATCACAATGAATAGTTCAAGCCTTTTGCAACTTGCAAATTTAGTAAATGTTATCAATATGTCGGTGCGGGTAATAGTGGGAGAAGACATGTTACCGCCTAGCGCATACGGGCGTGCTGTGTCCGCAAGCGTAGCTTTTTATAAAACTGAGTGATAGAGCCACGCTGTAGACACTTTTGTCTACAGCATGAATGGGCCGGCTCGTCCGGGTCGTCACCAGTAAAGTAGCAGCTTGCTGCTGCGTTTCGTACGGTGAGTGAGATCCGGAGGCCCAAAACCCCCTCCCCTTCCCAATCCCTTAATTATCCCTTTCTCCTAGGGTCGGCAACGCATCCATAATTAATTTGTGTTACGGGTGTACATGGGTGCTGGAGATATACCATATATGTTTACCATCAGGTGATCCACTTGCTCGTTTGCCAGCTATGCTATAAAAAAAATCTTTCAGACGCCATAGCTCAATATGTTTGTACTGAGCGATAGTAAAAGACAAAAGACGTATTTTATTTCTCAAGAAATAAAATACTTAAATTTTGAATGGCGATAAAAATCTTCCTGTATATTGTCATACAGTTTAAGAAGTGTAAGTGGGCCACCAACATCTTAGGCCCAAAGTCAACCGCACCTGCACGTTATACACTCTACTGATTAACAGACCAGGGAATAGCGAAACTGATCTCGTTGCGGTTTGTCAACTCTATAGTACGAAAAGGTAGACCCTAACATTATGCCTTGATAATGCCATAATGAAAATGCATACCCAACAGTCGATATATTACTGAGAATGTCTATAGTTAGAATAACCAAAGACGCCCAACGTCGTTGATTATATTTATGGTTCTTACAACTGGAGCAAAATTAGCTATCTTAGTGTGAGTCGACGTGACTTCGAATAGCCTCTTACTTACTTTGAGTCGCAACCTGGTGTTTGTCAGGCTGGCCCAGCCACCAATAACTTTCAACTTCTTTCTAAAAGTGGTACATATTATGAATGAAGGCAGTACGTATGCTTTGTAAAAAGGGGTACATATCTAGCCAGTACCACTTCACATATAACTTCCAAGTTATAATATCCGACCATGCCTATGACAAATGAGGTTGGATGGAATGGATGGTTAATTGAATTTACATAATTATTCTGTAAAAACATTAATGGCCCTAGAAGCTCAAGGCGCGGAACAAACCTCTGCAAAGATGTGGACACAATAATTGAACTTCTACCTACCCCTTTAGAATACCAGGCGCAAGGTTGTATTATGGTGTGAAATATGTAATATCAATATCTGCGGTAAATTAGGAGCTAAATATGCAATAAAAGTCACTTTACATAGTGTTAATAATAATATGTAAAATACTTACATCACATAAAAGTAGAATAGAAAAAAAAACGACGCGTGGGATAGAGCGAGAAGATATTCACAAAGAAGTATAATTAAAAGACGAGATTTATAAAAACTTTTATTGTTAAAACCAAATGAGCGTGTAACTTAAAAATACTTCCAAAAAGTAAATGCAATTTCTTTCAAAAACCATTACATTATAAAATTAAAACGAATTAAAATAAATAATATGTACACGACTATGGCAAAATGTAAGGTACAAAATATCTTTGGACTTGCCCCTATCAATATAAAAAAAATATTTTCAAAATCGAAACATTCAATGACGACAGATAAGATTGTGAAAATTATGTCATAGAAAGAAAATATAATAATATAATAATCACATAATAATATTATTTATAACGTGAAACAAGTATAGATAGTTCAACTCATTTGTGCACGCATTTAGCTAATTACAGGTTTTTAAGTTATTTTAAGTCATCACAAGGATCATGAAATGCGGGTGTGGCCGATTTTATTTTATTAACTTGAGTGACTAAACGAGCATGCCACTAGCCTGATGGCAAGAGCCATGCCTGCCCATAAACAGAAGCCGCGCCACACAGAACTTTGAACTATAAAGAACTGCATGGCACTGGACTGCGCTCGTCACCCCGAGACATAAGATGTTAAGTCTCATAATGCCCAGTAATTTCACTAGCTTCTATGTCCTTCAAACCGGAAAATAACAGTGCTTACAGACGGTTGTTTGGGGACAGAAATGGACAAAACGGTGGTACCAACCCAGATGGATATGGGACCGACCTTACCTTGTGAATGAATTCGTAAGATCTGTTATGAATGTGCAGTCAGTCAGTCAAGTACATAATATAATATTGTAATCTATACTAATATAATAGAGCTGAACGCGCTAATCTCAGGATCTACTAGTCCGATTTGAAAAAATCTTTCAGTGTTAGATAGCCCGTTTATTGAGGAAGGCTATATGCTATATGAAACTTTTTTCCCGGAACAGGCCGTTCACGCGGGCGGAGCCGCGAGCAAAAGCTAGTAGGTCTATATTTGACAATCTTTACACGTTGGTGTTTTCGAAATAAATTACGATTCACAAATATCATAATTTTAACTGCACTTGTATGTAGTTTTGCTTTGTTACATCAGCCCGTCGACCTTTAATTGTTGACACGATGTTTCATTGTCTTAACATATCGCATGCATAAATGAGTTGAATTATACATTAACAACGACAAAACAATTCTACACTTTTCTAAGACTTATATCATATTGTCCAAACAAATGAAACCATTATTCAACAATGAATCAGTGTTATAATATAATTTGAATGTCAAAAATATTATATTTAACAAAACGGAAAGAGTACTAGCAAAATAGTTCAAAATAATTGAAAATGAAACATATATGAGTCAAGAACATTCAAATATAGTTTAAAAAATAAATAGATCTGGGAAACAATAATTATTCAAGCCATTTAAAAAATATTCAATCCACATTATTTCTGTCGACAAGGATGTTTCAAATAGTAAATATTCAATGCAAAATACGTCCAAAAATAAGTAGACTATATCTAAAAATCCATATAAAATGCTCATCATTTACGCACATGCATCAAGATCCGTTTCAAACATATTTTCTAGTTACAAACATTCCATAGACAATTTAACACGTTGCAAATTCTCGATACGAAATTCGATGTATTTTAAATTACAAATGACATTCTTAAAAATACAATAATGCAAATGTATTGAAACCACAGATCACACCCAATACGTAAGAAAAGTGACCACTAATGATAATAATCAGAACTTTTTCTAAATATTTATTTACCCATCTTCTTAAGTTTAAACCGCTTAGGCCAGTGTCCGTAGTATAAGTTTTTCGTTACCGTCACGTTATCTATGACAAATAGGAATGAAGTAAATACGATTCCAATACAATCGGCTGGGGGCACAAATACGAATCATGTGACAGTTATCGGAAATGTCGCAAAAACTTACACTAAGGGCACAGATATAATCAGTAACACTTGGCAATCAGAAATTATTGATTAGTCTTATATGAATTGAGTACCACCACAATATAACATAAGCGCGTATTCTAACTAAAATGCACCAGCTGTTAATTTTAAGATTGGCGCAATGATAGCAATATCGATAAATTTTCGATGTTTTAGCTATCGATATCAGATACCGAGTACTCGATACTTCAATGAAAAGTATCTATACAATACTTACTCGTCATCGATACAAATATGAAAAGTTATAGTACTATAGGTCATTTGATACTATCGTGTTGGCATTCGATAAGCATATCGATATTTGGAGTTCGATAATTTTGAATATCGATACAGAGTGGATCTCACACGATTATAGCAAATATACCTAGTTATTATCCATATCAATTAATGGTCTGTGTTAACATTACTGGAAACATATAGACAAGAGAGTAATGGGCGTATAAAAAGTATTTTATACGCCCATTTACAATATACGTAAACTTGACCGGGGTGAAGTTAGTCACCTTCCCCTCCTTCTACGACTTCCGTCACATTTTAGTTTACGAAAACAACTACAGAACAGACAAGTTATTTTTCGCGTATTGCATGAGAGGTAATGTATCTATGGTATAAATTTAAACTACGGAGACTAATAATAAGCGTAATTAGTGAGTAAACTGACCTGTCGTACAACTAGAGAGCTAAGTCTTCAGACTTCCTATAATAACACTCTGGACACTCAACTATAGATTATAGGAAAAAGACTTTACGGGTAATTTCACAAAGTTCACTAAAATTGGGTGAATCAGAAATACACACAACAGTTAAACACATAGTCCTAACACCACGTTAAGTTAACTTGTATCGTGGGTATCAGAAACTACGCGGGACTTATGGTCCCGCAAAACTCAAACCCGAAACAAATATTTGTGGATCATACAAACATTATAACATAGGAGGTAATTCAAGACAAAAGGGCATTTTTATACATAAAGTATACAGCAATTTAACGATACTAGATTAATAATGATATGAACGTAATTATATTATTTTATAAATTCGAGAAATGTAATTCAATATAGGCTCACGCATGTATGCCCGAAGGGGTGGGCAGAGGTGCAACTACTCAACAATAGGACGGAAAATAAATAAATAATTAATAATAAATAATTTATTATTATTTCCGTCCCATTATTCACATCCATCCAAGATTTTTGGTTACTCGTTATTTTATATACCTGATGGCTTACATAATATTTTGGCTTCCATTTGTTTAATAATATATGACAAGTGCCCAAAGTGTTCCTAAGTCTATTATTTGACATAATATTGAGGTATTCTGTGGATTGTTTTGAAAACAAACTAGTAAATGCTTTAAATCATAAACACCTTAACTAGATGAACTTGAATTTTCCATAGAAAAATACATAATTTATTCAAAAACAAATTTCGAAAAATATTTCAGTATCAAAATGTATACTTAGAATTTAAGCATCTATGGCATACAACTAAAATAATTATAAAATACATTGACACTTTATACATATTATATTTAAGAATGTAAAAAATCGAAATGGCCCCAATTTCCATCAACATGTTTTTAAATCACAAATTTTAATATTTTGCAATACGCAAACGCTACTCGAAATATAACTATAAAACAATATCACAAAAGTAAAAGTACTGTTTGAGAGTGTTAACTTTTTGAAATGTTAATACCATTCAGAAAATACGTTAGAAAGAAACGGAGAATTTGTGCTTAGCATAACGTAACTTATTTCGTTCTTCTATACAACGTGTTACAGAAAGATGTGATCAACTTTAAGCAACGTATAGTGTACGGTATAAGTATTTCACCCCCCCCATACTAGCAAATCCGATTGCATTGCTAGGACATCTTCCACTTGGCCCTATCGCAATCGCAGTGGGGTCAGCGCAACATGCTTTAGGCATTGCTAAGACATAAATAAATAATTTTCTTTTTATCGAATGAGGTACAATGTCAATATTAGACTTGCAACTTTAATAACACTAAATGATAAACAGCTTTTGTCTCACCTCAGCATTAACATTCTATCTCACACTTCACTTAATTCATAGGAGTGATTAAAATTAGCGTGAAATTTTAAGGATATCTAGATTTTAATAAAAATCCGCAGAAACACTCACTGTGACCACACCATTCTGTAACACGTTATATGTATGTATAATAATATGTTTCTGTTAATTATGAAAAATAATGTATGGGATGCGAGGTCTACCTTATGTGACTTAATATTTGTTATGATGGTGGTAGCAGAATTCGATGCAGTGAGAGTGGTCCGAAAACGCAAAATGTTGTGTGACATATTTTGAATGATCCCGTAATGGCTCAATGTTATTAAATATTAATAAATCTACATAAATTCTAGTGGTCAATAAAACAGTAATTTTACTTTCGTTATATAAAACATATGAAAATCTAAAATGATTATGTATCAAAAATAAAATGCAAAATCTCAGCTTGTATAATGCAGTGTTCGAATTTACTTCTCATGTCATATATATTAAAATTGAATTTACACCTTAATACGAACTAGTGGCCGTTTTCATCGAGACTGAATAGATCACTTTTTACGTTACGTGTAGTGTAAAAACAGGTTTCCGATGGTCGCGATTAACGTCAATTAATGCCTGATTTAATGAAGCTACCGTTGAATGGTCTCTCGAATTTATCCAATTCAATTTTAGCTTAAGACTTCATCGGTGTTCCAAGATTTTTTTAAATGTCGAGGAAACATAAATGCACAGTACAAACCTCGACACGGTTAAAGTCCGGCTTAAGACTGTACACTTCTGCAACAACTTATTAACACTTGTCTAATTTTATAATGTCACATAACTTTATGAATCAAATGGTGAAATGGCTATTCGAATTTAGTAATTGCTAAACTGTTAGATATTTTATTTAAGTCATTAAACGGCCATTAACACGTTTAAATGAGCGACACTGTATTATATGATACATATAAAAATTCAAACCTTTCGCCACACGACAAAAGAACAATTACAAATAAATTTTATGACAATTTAACACAATCGGAATGCACAATTTACACTTTCGCACAACCATTTTAAAAATTCGACAATTTTAACACAAAGTTTTAGCATGTTTTAACACCACTTAAATCACTTTTCACAAGTACTTTTAAGGCACTCTTAAAGTCTTTTAGCACATTCTTTCGAAAATCTTTAGGAGTAGGAGTAAAACAAGTCACAATTATAAAAAAATATCTTTAAGTCGTCCCATTGACTATTCGTTTATGGTTTAATGTATTCTAAGTTTTCGATGTCATACTCCTCCAAGGACCCTCTTTTAAGTGCTTCAGCAATAATCTATTCTAGATAGACATAGAAATTGTGAGTGCCACAGTATTTGGCTGCGAAGGCCTTCCCTGCAGGCGTGGGCGCACTGAAGGCGAGCTCGTGCGTGCGCAGCGCGTGGTGGTGCAGCGCCGCGGCGCGCGCGCACTGCAGCAGGCGCGTGGCGATGCCCGCGCGCCGGTGCGCTAAGTGGCACCATATACGAGACACTCCGCATCTGAAAACTCATTCATTACAGCTCTGTATGTGTGATATGATCTGATGAGTGGTAGACACTTGTGCCACGCTCTACACAGTTTTGTCTACAGCATAAATGGTCCGGCTCGACCGGGGCGTTATCACCGTCACACAGAAAACCAACCTAAAGTAGCGGCTTGCTGTTGAGTTTTTAACGCGATTCAACAATCGGTTTTTTTATTCAAGAAGTAGCCACCCTTGTCAAAAATAATGGATGTTGGGGATAGAGATCTTCAACCTCTATACTCCATCAGCAGACCTTGATCACCATCTGTAGAGTAGTGAGAAGGGGTGCGAGAGAGAGAGAGAGAAAGAGCGAGAGAGAGATAGTCATAATAGTGACAGTCCACAATTACGATTATTGCATAATATACATCAAAAATACGCGTCGAATTGTAAATCTCGTTTTTCGAAGTATGTTAAAAATCAATCAATATATTACTTACTTGACAGGATAACTTTCTACACTGCAACAGTCAGGATCACTTGAAATTAGCTTGTAAGCACGTGTTTTCGGCTCCACAATGAGACATCCCAGTATTTGCTTCTTGTCGATGTACAGGAAGGCCTGAAACAATTTTTTTATGAGTTGATCCCACTGCTGTTTTAATGTTGTAAAACATATATAGTACAAAAATATACTTTCTTTATGGTAGACAATTTTCTCTATAGCATGAATGGGCCGGCTCGGCTGGCTTATCACCACTGTCTTACAGAAATCCGACGTGAAGTATCAGCTTGCTGTTACGTTTCGTACAGTGAGTGAGATATCCGGACACCCAAATCCACCTCCCCTTCTCAATCCCCTTCCTTTAAGGTCGGCAAAGTCATTATTGTTCTGATATTGAGGGCGTACATAGGTGGTGGAGATTGCTTACTATCAGGTGAACCACTTGCTCGATTGCCGGCCTATGCTATAAAAATAATCTTATAACACCCCGCTTATTTGATAAATAAAACATGTTCCGTAAGAGTGCTAAAAATCGTAATATTTATTATCAAGCTTTTGCTCTCGGCTCCACCCACGTGAACGGTATTTTCTGGGATCAAAAGTAGACTATGTCATAATCCAGGTCATGGTCTACCTGTGTACCAAATTTCATCCAAAACCGTTCAGCTCTAAGGCGTGATTGACTAACACACACCCAAATTTTCGCATTTACTATAGTAGTAAGATAAAATGCAATAAATCTAATTAATGTTGTAATTAAAATTATTTATTAACTCATTATCATATCATGAAAGAGTAACAAACATACAAATTTTCGCAATTACTATATTAGTAAGATAAAATGGAATAAATCTAATTAATGTTGCAATTAAAATTATTTATTACTTCATTATCATATCATGACTACAGTATGAAGTCTATCTACTAGTATATCACAGCATAAAAGGTAAACAAAAGTCATTTATATGTTTTACAATTATTTGAATAAAAATGGCGAAGACGTGGTTGCAAAACTTTGTAATTGAAAATAAAAATCAATGTGTGCAATAAGGATGTACAATTAATGTTGTTTTTTTTTGTTACATACTTAGGACTCAACTATCACATATGCATTTTATATTAAATGTAAGAACACAAAACAGTGTGTTAGCACTGTTGTGTTCCGGTCCGAAGAAAATTGAAGCCAGTGAAATAATTACTGGACATTATGAGACTCTTATGACTGCCTCAGTGGCTTTTGATGTTGGTGTCAAACCTGCGACTTTCGTTCCGATAGTCTATACCATTAGGCTCGTCCCCTATCACATCGTGGGACGGAGATACGCTCGGCGAAATGTGGGTGTACTGGTTACACCTTTGGCTACCCCTGCGGGGATTACAGGCGTGAGTGTGTATGTATGTAGAAAAGAGAGAAAAAACAATGGAGTCGTTAAAATATTGATACGTACCGTGTAAGCGTGTATGTTGTCTCCGGGTAGTTTCCCCTCGTACCCTAGGTACGGATGTACGACCCTCGTGAGGAGAGCATCCACCTTCCTCCAGCCAGGCTCCCCCCCACGTACCCGCAGGCATCGACCACTACCGAACCTACCCACTACACACTCCTCCTTCCAACCCTGCAATATCATTACTACATTTACTAAAACACTTTTAACTAAAATATAACTAAAGTAACAATACATGAAATAATAAAATAATTGGTGGACAAATGCCGAAGCATTACGGTCAATTTTAATAACCTACTTTAGTTCAATTCAACGTATAGATATCACAAATAAATACACCCAACAGTCACACACATAGGCCTGACCCCACACTAGGTTAACCTGTATTGTGGGTATCAGGAACTACGAGGGACTTTCCAACCCACAACACCCAGACCCGAAACAAATATTTGTGGGTCACACAAACATTTATCACAGTGCGGGAATCGAACCCACGGCCTCACGCTTCGCAGCCGGTTACTCGCCTAGTTGGCGAGACAAACGACAGAGACTGTCAATGTCAATGAAATGATCCAATCAGTATAGTGTGAAGGTCACGCCTACAAATGACTTAGTTTGATCGGTTGATTTCCGAGATCTATCCGGATAATTAAACTAAGATAGGTCATTTATAATGGCCGTCTGTCTTTAATCTCCAATTTCAAACTTAATATAATAGGGTATTTGACTCGATTATTTTCAATATCTTAATTATTATTAATTAAGTTACATTCACTAAAATCTATCGAATATATTATATATTCGAATATCGAAAGAATTATATCAAGTCAAAAAGTTCACGACATGGCAAGTTACGTCACATGCCAGGTCACGCGATTACGATGCTCGCGTGTGAGGGAGATAGTGAGAAGTCCCTACTATACCTGCTCATAACTATATTTAAAATATTAACCGCGCCCTCATTTGTGTTCAATTTTAATTCTGTTTTCGTAAAATAGTTTTCTTTCTTATGAACTACATATATCGTACGCTATACGTTGCTTAAATTTGACCATACATTTCTGTAACACGTATACGTCTCTCTGCTGGGCAAGAGCCTTTTCAATTAATGACAGGGGTCAGGCCTTAGTCGACCACGCTGGTCTAATGCGGGTTGGCAGACTTCACATACCTTCCAAATTGTTATGGAGAACTTCTCAATTATGCAGGTTTCCTCACTATATTTCCTTCACCGTTAAAGCAAGCTATAATTAACAATTAATACACACGTAACTTGAGAAGAGTCAGAGGTGCATGCTCTTGGAGCTGGTTTCGAAACTGCGACTTTCGTCTCAATAATCTGTACCACTTCCCACTGAGCCTTTTAATATGTATTATTCATTGAATACTTACATTGAATCTGAGAACATCAGTGGCATTGTGGTGAACCAAATGATCATGCTCGTCTTGTGGATCACCAATCTACAAATGATATTTAAAACAATGTTAAAAAATAATTATATATGCCATCCTCTTTAACTGTCAATGTTGCCTCTAATATTGTTAGAAAAAGGGTTAATTTAAACTTAAAATAATAATTTCAAACGTGATTTTGGGTCTTCATTAAAGCTATACACTGTAGACTCGATTTTCTTTAATATTATATTAAATGCATACATACATACGCACTCACGCCTGTAATCCCCGAAGGGGTAGGCAGAGATGTAACCAGTACACCCACATTTCGCCAAACGTATCTACGTCCCATAATGTCAAAGGGGCGAGCCTATCGCCATACCGGGCACAAATTCCAGACTCCGGGCTGATACTGAGCATTTCGAAAATAGAAAATACCAACATCACTTTTACCCGACACGGGGATCGAACCCGAGACCTCAGCGTCAGCCTCAGTCGTAACGCGCACGCATTACAACTGCGCCACCGGGGCAGTCAATGAAATACACTTGAAATAACGTTTCAAATACAACTCGGTAAAGTACAGTGCAGTCCAAATATAATGACAATCGGCAGAATTATGCCGGCCTGAAGTTACTGGATATAAACTGGCTGACCTCGGAACGCGACTTATCGGAACGGGCCACTATGTGTTTTTTTTTTAATTAGTTTTCGATGACGAGTCGTGCAGGTCGTTCCCCTGATCATAAGCGTCACAGAAGCAACACCAATCAGAACTTCGAATTATGAAGTACTGCATGACACTGAACTGCGCGTGTCATCCCGAGACATAAGATGTTATAATGACCAGTAATTTCACTGGCTTCAATGTCCTTCAAACCGGAACACAAGTGTTACAACACTGCCGTTTGGCGGAGGAAAAAGGCAAAGTGGTGGTACAGTCAACGCCAAAAGTCAATGAAAGTGGACAAAACTCTACAAATCGTGTACTCCATAAGCATCAGAAGTAGCTGATCAACTACTGCAACATAACGCAGTGTGCAACTTAAAGTTACAAATATCAGTGGACGCCATAGTAACGAATTTGCTGAACACGCTCATAATACATCATTTGGTGAATTTTATAAAATGTGGATTCTAGCTTCAAGTTCATGGACTTTTGTTAAATTGCCGTGTTCATGACATTTTGTTGCTTTTATTACAAGTATATGATACGCGATATCTCTGCCAAATCTGGACCGATTTTTATGATTATTTTTGTATTCAATAGGGTTTACTCAAATTATTTATTTTATCCAATTATTTTATTATTATTTTTATATATTTCATTCAAATTTGGTTAAGATCTGATGACGGTGGACCAGGTAAGAAATAGAAATTCCTTAACGGATAACAGCAAATACATCGCCGTAGGTAATTATACTTACTTACTTATTTTTGATGCTTATGGAGTACACGATTTGTGGAGTTTTGTCCATGTTCATTAACTTTTGGCGTTGACTGTACCTATCCAGATGGCCCCTCGTATACGAGGAAAACACAGAAAACCGGCGTAAAGTAGCAGCTTGCTGCTGCGTTTCGTACACGACGTGAGATATCCGGAGGCCCAAATCCCCTCCCCTTCCCAATCCCTTAATTATCCCTTTCCTTAAAGGTCGGCAACGCACCCATAATTCTTTTAGTATTGTGAGCGTACATGGGCGGTGGAGATTACTTATCATCAGGTGACCCGCTTGCTCGTTTGCCGGCCTATACTAAAAATAAAAAAAGAGAAGAACCTGGTAATGTGTTGGTTTTTGACCATGTGTATGATGGACGCTATCCAATCGGATACAAATATATTTCAGGTACCCTCCCACTATAGGAATAAGGATAAATTACCTGATAAATAGTACCGCATTCTGCGCACTGTGTTGCGCCGAATTTCTTTTGTCCTGCGTCTATGACGTACTGATCGTTTCCGGTCTTTATAATAGATTTCTTATTGGATTTGACGGATGTCCCTGCAATAGATATTTTTTATCGGGTTAAACCTTTTTTTTAAGTTGTATTCGAAGGCGGGTGAGCTGTCGTGTGCCTGATATTAAGCGATCGATGGACTCCAACTACAATAAGGGCGCTGCCAGACTGCTCTGAAATACTTTTTTAGTCTCGTTTGAAAGACACGTACGTCTTAGTGCAGAGAAAACACCGCGGAGGGAAGATCATTTTAAGTCTTTTCTCTTCCACCTGCCCTTATAGGTACTGCCTAACACAATATGTTACTGAATGATTTGACCTGTAGTTTTTACGACCGGCCGCCTTCCCAATTCCTTAATTATCTCTTTCCTTAAGGTCGGCAACGCATACAAGATTCTTCAGGTATGGTGGTCGCTCATGGGCAGTGAATATCACTTACCATCAGGGGACCACTTGATCGGTTGTCGGTTAAAAAAATCCGTAGAGAATTCGACTGCAAAACGAGACTACTTGTTTACATTTCTGGAATTTGGGCTGGAGATTGGACTGTTAAATTTTCTCTATGAATAGTTCTGTATTTACCTTTACTAGGTGTACTAGCGCCAGAATTGGGTTTGCTAAATATCGGAAACATTTTCTGCGGCTTCTCAGTCTTAGAAGAGTCCTCGACTATTGGAGTCACATCTGTAACAATATTTATTTAATTATATGATCACTATTAATAACATAACTGGCTTTGTTCCGAACTCCTTGCGTGATTATATTTAAATCTACCCTAGGGGACACTGTGTCCTATACAATAAAAAAGTATTGCCGACATTTTGTTCCAAAAATACTAGGTCCAGTAAAGCGATAAGGGGCGAGCCGATCGCCATTTCGGGTACAATTCCAGACTCCAGGCTGATACTAAACATTTCGTAATAGAAAAAACCCAAAATCACTTTTACTCGACCCGGGGATCAAACCCGAGACATCAGCGTCAGCCTCAGTCGCAGCGTACGCATAACAACTGCACCACCACGGCAGTCCAGATGTAAAGATTACTTTAATTAACTGAGTGTTAACTAAAGATAACAAGAACGTAATATTTATTAGAAATATCATTTGGAAGGTCATAGTGAGGAACAAATAGTCTAGACCAGGAAAAATATATATGATCCAAAGAACCGCGTTCACATCTAATAATTAATTATTTTAATTTATTTTATGTGCAGCCAAATAATTTATAAGCTTTCAGCGTACACGTGACGAGACCTTGTCGTTAATAATGTAAAAAAGTAATTTGTATGATAATAAACATTAGCATTGAAAACTAAGTAAGTTTATTAGCTTTTATTGTTCTTAGAATTCCATTATTCAAACATTATGTAAGTCTAGCTGTTGCTCCCGTTTTCGTTTATACTTGAATTTTGTATTTTTTTTACGAAATGAGCAAGTCGCTTGTATGACGTCATGCCTGTCCATAAACAGAAGCAACACTATTCTATTTTTCGATTATGGCCCCATCGATTTTCGATGATTTCGCCAATCATCGAAAATTCGCCAACCGAGGCAGAAACTTGATAGTGGCGTCCCTCTCTCCAGCGATTGAGATAAATTACTTAAAAAAACTAAAAATAAAAGAAAATAATGATGCACAAAGGACCTGTATAGCGCCTTTTTCTTACAAGTCGACGGTGAGCCAACCAGGCTCCCGTATGCTAGGCGCTTTGTGGAGCAAGGTTTTTATTTTTAATCATATTAGATTATTATATTTTTAGCGCCCCCTGAAACTGCCGTCCACAGCGGGTACCCCGGTTTGCCCCCGAAGATCCGGGGCTGTTACCAGTATCTCAGCAATTCAACGTAAAATAATCGAGTATTCCTCTACTGAATGACAGGGGCTAGGCCTTAGTCCACCATGCAGCCTAATGCGGATTGGCAGACTTCACATACCTTTCAAATTTGTAGAAAAATTCTTAAGTACGGAGGTTTCTTCCCATAATTTTTCTGCATCGTTTTACATACTGGAATCCTACTAATATTATAAATGTGTAAGTTTGGATGTTTCAGTATTTGTGAATTTGGATGTTGGTAATAAATTGATTTTTATGAAATTTGGCTCACAGGTATAGTATCATCCTGGTAGTATGTTCCTGTGGAAAGTAGTACAAAAGAGATATTCACCGGACGGAGCCGCGAGTAAAGCAAGTCCTACTACTATTATAAACAGGTTTTGGATGAAATTTGGCACACAGGTAAACCATGATCTGAATTACGACATAGGCTACTTGTTATCCAGGAAAATGCATTTGACGCAGGCGGCAGGCGTAGCCGCGATCAAAAGCAAGTATTTATATATAACATACCGTTAGAGTCATCTGTGAATACAGTTTCTGTTGACTTGAGTACCGCCTCTGCATCTATGTTGTTTGACTTCGCCATTTTTAATATCTGTTCATCCAACATTTTGAGTTCGCGCTCGATTTCATCTAAGTCTGGTAAAACTTCTTGTTCTAGAAAATAAAACTAAGATTGAACTAAATGGCTAATGTCAACTTTAAAATTGGTTTATAACTAATGAAATATATCTGCAGAAATATCTATACATATAAAAAGAAATGAAAGAAAGAAAGAAAGAAGAAAGAAATGTATTTATTACGGTATCTCACACTAATACCTAAGACTAATACATCGCTTAGCTACAATACCTACTGCACATTACAAGATTAAAAATGAGAGAAAAAACTTAAAACACAATTTACAATTACAGTAGGCTAACGGGTATAATAGGCAAAGAATGCCTATTAATCAGTTGTGTGAGGCCGTAAATGGTCCCATCTCAGCTTAAATGCTACAACGTGTTAAGCGCTGCAGCGCTGGTTTTCAGATGGTAACCCAGGGTGCTATCACGGTCAGCATAACTGTATTAATAAACTACATAAATAATTAAATAATATAATTAATATAATTTAATGAGGGTGAATGAGGCCAAAGAGGTATGCAAGGATCGTAGCAAGTGGAAATCCATTGTCTATGCCTACCCCTATGGGAAACAGGCGTGAGTATATGTATGTATGTATAAAAAGAAAGTCCTGACTGACTGAGGTCCATCGAAGCGACATTATGAGCGTCCATATTGCCATTGTATGGTGCTGCTGAGTACATAGTCACTATACTAATTAATTTATATTTACCTTCTGGAATATTTTCATGAACGAGTATATACCCTCCCTCGACAGGTAAAAACTGTCCTGATGTAGGCACTTCACCATGACTGGCTGTATGACCTTCAGTTTCCACCATCACCACATCATTAACTGTCACATTTTGTCCATCTATTCCAGACGTCACACATTGTGGTATGGTCGTCAGAGTTTCAGTTGTGTTGGTCACACTTTGAGGTGTGGTTGTCAGACTTTGTGGTATGGTTGTCACACTTTGTGTAGTGTTTGTCACTTGTGTCATGTCACGCTTTTCAGCACCAAGTTCAACAATAACAGCTTCGTCTTGCGGTAAGTCTGCTGTCACCGGCACAGCGGTCACTGGTTGGAATATCTGATTGGTTTCTTCTATGACAGTACTGTTGAAGCAAGGAATTTCGCGTCTTGTGTACACGAGTTCTGATTCCGGCACTTCTTCTTCGGTCCATTGACTTAGCAATGCGTCGATTGTTTGTTTCTCCGATCTGAATGGATCGGCTTTTTCTAAAAAAAAATGGACACTACTGTAACTTCTAGCTGAAAAGACTAACAATTGATTTTTAGGCCATATTATTCTTGTGCAAAATACAATAATTAAAAATAAAATTTTAACAGTCTTTTCTGTTTTACTATTTTTCTTATGATATTTTTTTTTGAATTAATGATTATGCACATACTAATTACTCAGTCTGCATAAAACTTCGAATTTCAATAAAAATATATAAAATCTTCATATTCAAATTATCCCATTTTCTCATGAAGTTTTAGGGCAAAAACAATGTTAATTACATTAAAAACTCAGACATTTGTGTAGTGCATAAATCCGCCTATGTATATATGTCCTATAAATCATAAAAATATATTAATTTTCATATCTTACATTATTTTATAATGTTTCTTGTGATTAACTCTGTTTTATAGCTTTAATAAATTACTTAAACATTTTCATTAACCAGCATTATTAACCTATGGATATTAAATAAAATATTGATTTATTACGTACATAATAATAAATTAATAGTTAGTGTGTCATAACCTTTCCCAACATTTACCCCTATATTTTTTAAAAATACCATCTCTTAGTGCGTGCGAATGCAATAGTGACGATTTCTTCTTACGTGATCCATCCGCGGTGTGTATGGGGGTTGGAATTGAATCAGAGACTTTTGTCTGGGTAGTGAACGTATGGTGGTATTGGTTGGTATGAAATGTTTAACACTTCCCGCTAGACTACCGTCGCTTTACTGATATTTAATCCTAATAGGCTATTTGACTTGATTACTTTAAATTTTAATCAAATTACGTTCCCAAAAATGTATAATCGAAAGAATTGTAAAAAATAAGTAAAAAATAAATAAGTTACAAGCCATTTAAGTCTGCTGGAAGGGGTAATTGTCAAATGTCGGACAAAATTACGTCATAAAACAGTTCACGTCACGCATAGCGTGCACACGTGCGAGATTTTTCCTCTACCCAATTACCCAATGTTACACCAAAATTTAAAACATGAACAGCAGCTTCATCGTTTAATTCTGTTTTCGCAAAAGTTTTCTTTTCGTATTACTTGTCGGTTGCATAAAAAATAATGTATAAAATTTGTCATAGTCAAATATACCCTATTACAAAAAAACACTCACCGTTAAGTTCTTGTGATGAATTTTGACTGAGCATTGATGTGTCGTTCATACTAACTGAGCTTGCCGTATTCAATGTAACATTACCAGAATTTAAAGACGAGCTCACATGTGGCATATTGACTTTTTTCTTCTTATGATGTTTCGGCTTACGGATCCGATGTTTCACGCCTAAGTTAATTTGTCCGGGCTTGCGTTTCTGCTTGCTTGAATACGTGTGAGTCAACGGGCGACGGTGGTGAGTCGCGCTTGCTTCTATTGCATGAGATATCTTAGCTGTAACAGTTGTGTTTAACTCAGGGTTGCTCTTCCCATAGAAAGATTTCGCTGACAATATTTCCTTAAGCCGATCGCTGTTGAAAAGCGAAAGTCTGGCTTTAGGAACATCGAGGCGTGGCAGCTTGCAGTTAGGCGCTTCGCTTATGCTGTCATTACGAAGCCTTTTGTAACTTTTCTCGCTATCGCAAGCCGATTCGGGGCTCTCGGCTATCTCTACAACACATCTACGGTTATGAATCTTCGGAGGCGACCCTACAGCCTCGGTTGTATTATTAGGTGTCTTCATCATTTGCGTAGGAGACATCATTGAACTCATATCCATTTTCGTCAAGCATACAACAGCAGATTTCATTGGTGTCGTGTTCTTTTTCTGCTCCATCAAAACTCCTTTAAAACTCTGGAATTTGGGCGTCCATTTCTGCATCCTACCAGATCTTCGGACGGACTTTGTGGGAGTGTTTTCCTTGGAGTCCGACGCGGAGTCAGTGTCAAAATTGAGGTCTTTGAGGGAACTGCTGCAGCTTTCTGTGTCTGCGATGAGACTTGCCAGGCTTTTGCGGGCTCGGCTTGAAGTAGATGATGTTGTATGGACGCTGGCGCAGGAGTGGGTGGATGAAGGTGTCCCAGGATGGTTGTGGATATGTGGCGTCGCTGGTGTGGATAGTGACCCGGTACATTTCGAGTCCACACATCTTGTCTGATATTTTTTCAACGTAAACGGAGATTTGATGAAGTTCTTCAAGTCGTTATTCTCTTTGAGCAATTTGCGTGCTTGACTTCTTGTCTCGCCTGAAATATAAATGTTCATGTATAATATGAGCAATAAATCATTACCTCTCTATCCAAATAAAAGGGACTACACAAGATATTATAAAGTATAATTTGTAAAGTGGAAGATTTGACTTTGATTTGTCAAGCTTTGTGGATTGACTTGCCATCAATAATATTTTTTTTAAACCAAACACTGTGTCGTCAGTCGTCACTCGTGCGTCACTTATTCGTATCAGACTAGTGAGTATAAGCGACAACCGTTGCAATGTGTAAATTATCATTAAATTTGAGAATTTTGATGCAATATGTGCTAAAGCAGACGTCAGGGATACATCTAAGTTAGAGATGAGTGCTCCAGAGGATGATTGCGAGCTGGGCGGCAGACCGCAGCGGCAGTGTCGCTTGAGGCATCTTCGTAAGTTCTTTTTATTAGCATGAATGACGAAACGAGCAGGTCGCTCGTCTGGTTGTAAGCACAATGTATGCCCATAAGTAAACAACATAACACAGACCTTTGAAATATAAAGCATTGCATGACACTGGACTGCGTTCGATACCCAATACATAATTTGTTAACTCTCATAATGCCGAGTAATTTCACTCGTTCCAACTTCCTTCAAACCGAATCACATCAGTGCTTACTCACTACTGTATGGCGACAGAAGTAGACAAAAGCGGTTGTATCAAAACAGACGGTCTCTCGCATACGAGGGACCTACCACGTAGTGAATTTAAATTTCGTTGAAATATATAGTAACCGGTAGTGTCGCTGCGGTTGGCCGCCACTCGCTATCTTAAACCACAATAATATGTTTAATTATGCAGATCTATGGAGAGATTAGCTCACAAAAACTATTATGCTAAAGACTACCTCTTGATATAATCCTTTATTTGAACACAGCGATGTTATTTAATTATATGAATTCACCTATCACAAGGTGGTAGGTCCCTCGTTTGCGAGAGACCGGCTGGGTTGGTACCACCGCTTTGTCTATTTCTGCCGCCAAGCAAAAGTGTGTAAGCACTGTTGTGTTCCGGTGTGAAGGACATTGAAGCCAGTGTAATTACTGGGCATTATGAGACTTAACACCTTATGTCTCGGGGTGACGAGCGCAGTCCAGTGTCATGCAGTGCTTTAAAGTTCTGTGTGGCGTTGCTTCTGTTTATGTGCAGGCGTGGCGCTTACCATCAGGCGAGCGACCTGCTCGTCTCGTCATTCAATCTAATAAAAAATAAATAAATATATATATGATATCTTGAAGTATAGAGGACTCTACTGGCTACTAGGCAGAAATTCCAAGTTGTCCATAGATAATAAGCTACTCATCTACAAGAGTTTAATAAAACCAATGTGGATCGGCAAGCGACGCAAACCTAAGCATCATACAAAGAGCACAAAACTCCATACTGAAGCAGCTTTCCAACGCACCACCTGAGCATCGGGACTATAAATCACGAGATAACATCCCGGTGCTCGAAATACAAGATAAGACTGGAGAAGCACCCGAACCAACTAGCGACCCAGTTACAATCCGCAGATTAAAAAGGCGGCATATTCTAGAATTGGTTATTAGCCTATGACACCTTATAGAGATGTCCCAGTGGGGACACTCTCTGGCACGAAATACAGCTCCCAACACATCTGCTCATAGTCATTGACTGATTGCATGATTTAAAGTAAAAAATTAAATAAAAAATATGATATCTTACGACTGCCTCGGTGGCGTAGTTGTAATGCGTACGCGATACGACTGAGGTCTCAGCTTCGATCCCCGGGTCGGGTAAAAGTTATATTGGGTTTTTCTATTACGAATTGCTCAGTATACGCCCAGATTCTGGAGTTGTGCCCGGTATAGCGATAGGCTCGCCCCCTATCACATCATGGGACGGAGATACGCTCGGCGAAATGCGGGTGTACTGGTTACACCTCTGCCTACCCCTTTGGGGATTACAGGCGTGAGTGCGTATATATTAGATATCTTACTACTATTATTAATGTGAAAGTTTGTATGTTTGTTAGTCAATCACGCCTTAGCAGGTAAACGGTTTTGGATGAAATTTGGCACACAGGTAGATCATGACTTATATTTGACGCGGAGTAGCTTGAAAGCTAGTAAATAATAAATGTATATCACGGAATCACACTCATTAATAAAATCTAAAAGTTTTAATAATGCAACATCCATATTATGCATTCATTAATCTAAAACATATTCATGTAATTATTACAAAAATTAGAAACCATGGTGAACACTAAGAATTAATTAAATCCAATAATTATTATAATATCTATATTACAGAAGCTTATTGTCGTGAATAAATATAAAAATAGTGAAGATATAAATAGGGATTTCTCTAGTAACTGCTTGGTGGCGCGGTTATAATGCGTACACGCTACAACTGCTGTGAGAGTGTGAGGTCTCGGGTTCGATCCCGAGTCGGGTAAAAGTGATTGGGTTGTTCTATTTCGAAATATTCAATATCAGCCCGGAGTCTGGAATTGTGCCCGGTATGGCGATAGACTCGCCCCTTAACACATCATAGGCTCGGCGAAATGTGGGTGTACCGGCTACAACCTCTGCTTATCCCTTCGGGGATACAGGCGTGAGTGCGTATGTATAAAGTAACTATCTCTAGCATTCACTATAAAAATCCCTCCAAACAAACAAGTATAGCCATAGCATCAGGTATGCATAAAGCATAGTGTCATTGTGAATTGAAAGTAATCTTTGTTCCCATATCCTTGAATTTTATTTGATAGTATGTGAAAGGGTAGAATATAAATGCTAGTAAAGCGTTTAACTACCAACTTTATTGACAATGTTCCACAACTTTATAGGTAGTATGATATGCATGGCTAAAAACACAATACTAATTGGTGACAGAACACTTTGTGTTGATTATATTTTGGTAAAGGAAGATACCAGTATAAAAACTATAATGAATATCCAAGAGTTAGTACAAAATGCCTTTGAAGAGTTTGTAGCCGGGAGACGGGAGTCTAGCCTAGAATCCATCCAGGATTGGTTGATATAAGTTTTTGAAGTGAAAACTTCTTTTGGTGCGTTGAGCACTTTTTGGGTATACAAAAAATGGAACTCGCGTCATCGTCACTGAACGCTTTCCATGAGCTACAGTAGAATTCGGATATAACGACCTTCAAGGGACCGGCGATACTATGTCGTACTAACCGGATGACGCACAAAACGGCGGGATTATTTCTTAAGTACATACCTAATTTACTAATACATATTATAAATGCGAAAGGAATTTTAGATAAATAAAACATTTTATAAGAATCACATACTTATGCTTTATTTTAGGTCGCGCTGAAGCTTGAAGCACTATAAAAATGCCTTATCCACCTGCTCAAGAGTAGAAGTCCTTACACGTTTGCATTTCAAAACATTGGCATTAAACCGATCTTATCTTTATTGTGGATATTGTAGAATGAGATACGCCAAACTCCTTTGCGAGGGTTGCATTTGATTCACCGGCTTCTAATCGATGTAATAGAGCACTTTTTTCTTCAATTGTAAAACAGTTTCGCTTCACAGAACTCATTTTGTGGAGCTTAATGAACTTGTCATAACAGGTGACAAACGCTGTGATTTACGCGCGCCAATAACGAGAGGTGAAGCGCGCAGAGCGTGGTGAATTGGGGCGCCGAGGTATTGGTGCGTAAGTTGTGTAAACAAAACATTGCACGTCGTTTTAACCAGACATATTATTATAAATAATGGTCGCTATAAGCAGTTGGTCGCTTAATCCGGAGTCGCACTAAACAGTTATATTTAACCCTACAATTAGGGTTTAGGGATGCCTGCATCTGTTTTTATCACCACTCATATACAACTTATTAAGTTCGAGATATTCTAGAAAATAATCCAAATTAAGCTACATACAGTTGTATACAATGTTTTTATTGATTATACAAAACAGGCATGCCATTAAATAGATCAAGGCTAATTTTATTACCCATTGCCATATGTTGCATTACTGGAATGTTGTGGAAAAAAAAAATGTTTTTTTACAACCATAAAGATTTGCTCATTGTTTTACCTTATTGTGGAACTCTTAAAAGTTTACAATACTTGCACTAATAAATAACTTAGTTCTAATAGCTGAACAGGATGTGATTTGCACTGCAGAGATGAAAGGCACAAGTTTGAAACCAGGCCTAAGAGTATACACCTGTGACTTGTCTAAGTAATATTTGTATTCAATGTTAATGATCACTTACATTAACGTTGAAGGAATACATCATGGAACCTACATACCTAATAGTTCTCCATATAAATTTTAAAGGCATGTGAAGTCAGCCAACCCACATTTTTTTAAAATTTATAACACTTTTACATTAAACTTTCCATGCAACCTTGGCATCTGAACTAGGTTGCCCGGTATCTCAGATGCCACGATTTACACAATACAAGGTGCAACTAATAAAGCATAAGTTTTAGGATGCTAGAGATATGGTATTCATAGCAAAAAGCAAAATACATACGCACTCACGCCTGTAATCCTCGAAGGGGTAGGCAGAGGTGTAAACAAGTACACCCACATTTCGCCGACCGTATCTACGTCCCTTATGTGATAGGGGGCGAGCCTATCGCCATACCGGGCACAAATTCCAGACTCCAGGCTGATACTGAGCATTTCGTAATAGAAAAACCCAATACCCCTTTACCCGATCCGGGGATTAAACCAGAGACCTCAGAGTTGGCCTCAATAGTAACGTGTATGCTTTACAACTGTGCCACCAAGGTAGTCAAAAAGCAAAATACACATAATAAACAAAGAAATTATGTGTAAATGTGTATTTGTACATTAGGGCAGAGTGGTGGACCAAGGCCTAACTTCTTTCATTAGTGGTAGGAGGCCCGTGCCCAGCAGTGAGACAGTATAATACAATTACTTGGCTGTGCTGCAGCTGGTGTTATTGTTTTCAGAGAGTAAAGATGGCAGGGTGCATGCAGTTATGTAACTAACTTCTGTCAGTTTATTTATGCATATTGTAAGTTTATGATAGCAATAAAAAGGGTTCATGAGGTTCTGTTGAGAGTAATAATCATTATAAGGTTAGGAATCACTCCTCCAGTTGCCAAACTATTATACAGCAAAATGTTACAATACTTAATAACAATGTTCATTGCTCTTCTGTTACAGATGTTTCTAAAGTACCACAATTACGAATTCATATGTTATAGCACTAGTTTGGGGCAATTGAACCTTGTTTAGCAATCTTTGTTATTGAGGTCACAATATCACTTTCAACACAGGACATGTGAAAGATAACTTTGGTATGATTTTTTCATACATACATTATTTGCACTAAAGTTTGTATGTGAAATGAATTTATTTACAAACTCCAAAATAACAATATGAAAAGATAACTTACGCCAAACACTGCGTTCTGGTGTCTTATGTATGCTGGGGTCATTCTCCTCTCCAGAACTTGAATCCAGCGTACTTATGATGCCCAAGTCACAGTCCTCGCTGTCGCTTTCACTGTCAACAACGGGAAGCTTCCTGTGCTTTGTCAAAGACTCCCGCGAAGTCTCCAACTCGGCTTGGAATAACCCCTTCTTCCTTTCGGACATTTTTGGCGTGTGTGTATGTGGAAGGCGCGAAGATCGCCTCGGCGTAGATGCAGCCATATTTGTAACACTCATTCTTACTTTCAATTGGATGTAATCATATAAACTACACAAGTCAATTAGCGCGGCAGAATCATTCGGGACTCATGGTGTTCTATTTCACAGTTTATAGTACCTGCATGCACGCGTATTGAATAGACATTTTGTTCAAAACAGCTAAAGATAGTGTGTCGAACAATAATTCACAATTTAAGGGTTAAAACAAACGGTATCAATGACAAAAACGTGTAAACGAACGCTTTCAGGAAACGTTGGGGAGCAACCATTGTTGTTTGGCGCGTAAACATCTGTCAGGCTGTTTTTTTTTTTTTTTTTTTTTGTTTGTTTGTTCTATAAAGAACCGGCTAAGATCAGAGACCATGCTGCCAAGTCATTAGTTATATCTTTTCTTATATTCCAAGAACGATGAAACAGGGGTGTGGCCGATTTCAAAGTCTTGCTGGAGTTTTGGTGATAATTCCTTTCAGTTCAATGCTTCTTAGACGACTTTCTTCAAGCGAATCGAAAGCACAAGGTCGACAATACCCTTGATCAAAAATCACCTAAATCCACTTATTTCAATGTTTCCATACACTATTCATCATCGTTAATGATTATTGCACAAAACCACACCACTTTTATACAACAAACACAACTTTAAACCAGTTTAGGAAATAATTAAAACAAGAGAGCCACTGCACTGTAAGAATTCCCGCCAAAACTCCCTGTCAGGCTGTTATTATTATGGTTGCCAGACGTAAAAATTGCGACGGAAACATAAGGATATACAGGTAACTTCCTATCCATAGAAGTAGTATAAAGAAATAATGTATTATAAGGATAAGTAAATATGAAAATAAATTACTATGAAGAATATTAAATTAAGTTATGTATGAATAATCATTGCAACATCACGGGATAGAATTTCATACAATAATATAAGCATAATGCGGGCGCTAGACATAGCTTCAAAGATTTGAACATTTGTTCGAAGACCTTTCATCACACATTTGATCACATGCATGACGCAAACAAGTGTACCTGCCAGACATGCTTTGCAAATATTTACGCTCATAGTACGCGAATAGACAACAAATAGGATGGACGACAATTTTGTGGACGCGGTATGGCTATATTATATACTAGCCTTTGCTCGCGGCTCCGCCCGCGTGAACGGCCTTTTCCGGGATAAAAAGTAGCCTATGTTACTCAGTGATAATGTAGCTTTCTAACGGCAAAAGATGTGAAATCGGTCCAGTAGTTTTTAAGTTTATTCATTACATACAAAAATACAAATCTTTCCTCTTTATAATATTAGTGTAGATGTGCATGTAATTTCCATATTACACGGTTTTCCGTGAAGCAACTCAATAAATTCTAGGACAGTTTCGTTCCCCAGTCGCATCTTGATTTTTTGAATGATTTTATTATAAGTAGCTAACGCACACGCAACTGAACTTTGCGCAAGTGTAGCAGGCTACCCAAACATTTGAACTTTGAAGTACTTTGAACGCTTTGATATGCGTTCAGAAGCCGACACGGGATGGCAAAGTGCAAATGTTTGTTCAAACTTTACACACATACGCAAATACCCGTGCCACACTTTGAGTTTGTAGGTATTTGTGTATTTGAAGCTATGTCTGGCGCCAGCATAACAATACGGGAGTTGTCAAAGGGTATGTAAATACGATAAAGGAGTTTGGATGGGAATTCTGTCAGTGCGGTTGATCTGAATTTTAATTATTTCATTAACTAGTTTAGGATTGTTTGCTGTTTTCATATGGGCATTAAATATTCAATGGTACGAGTATTGATCGACCTTGGTTGTTTAATCCACTTGGAGAAAATCGTCTTTGAAAGATGAAGCATCGTAATAAGTAGAATTGCCACAAAAACTCCGACAAGACTTTGAAATCGTCTACATCGTTATTTCATCGATTTTGTGATAATGTGAAGACATGAAAATATATTTTATACTTGGCGTTGGCGAAATGCATAATAATGCGAAGCCATAAACAATAGAAAGACATACCTGGACATACCTATTGGAGTTTTGGCGGGAATTCTGACGGTGCAGTCGGTCGCATACGACTTACATAAATAAAGAATCGCTTCTTTTGAGTTTGTTGTAAATACGGTGGTGTGGCCTATGGATTTGTGCAATAAGCATCAATGATGGTGAAATGTTATGGAAACATTGAAATAAGTGAATTTAGGTGATTTTGACTGAGAGGTTTGATCCATCTTGTGCATTCGATTCGATTAGAGATTATTCGTCTGAAAAGTATTTTAGGGAAACGAATTACCATAACTTTAGTCAAGAACTCAATACCTTGCGTTCACAAGGTGGTAGGTCCCTCGTATGCGAGAGGCCGTCTGGGTTGGTACCACTGTTTTGTCTATTTCTGCCGCCAAACAAACAAACCGCCAAACACTGCTGTGTGTAAGCACGGTTGTGTTTCGGTTTGAAACGAATGAAGTTACTGCGCATTATTAGTGCATATATATCTATGTATATGTAATAAAAGTAACTCCACTATGATTTATTATACAAATAAATAAAATTGAAGTGTCTGTTTGTAATATTAAAATAACCGCTTTTTACTACATGCATATGAATGTATATACGGTACATAATATACCAAAATATTTTTTTTTAAAATTTTTGTCTGTCTGTTTGTTTCATCTAATCTCTGGAAAGGTTGGACCGATTTTGACGGTACTTTCACTGGCAGATAGCTGATGTAATAAGGAGTAACATATGCTAGTTAGGTACTTTTTATCCCGGAAAATGACATTCACGCGGGCGGAGCCGCGGGCAACAGCTAGTTTCCAAATAAAAAACTATAGTTTTTGCTTAAGTTTGATTGTAAGATGCTTAAGTTTCCACTTATAGCGGCGCGGGGCGACCGCGACCGGTGGCGGGAAATACTTACAATAGATGCAATAGACCGTTGCCTCATTATAGCAACTTTGTTCGGTTCCTGCTATCGAGTATTATTGCGGCAAAAACTTTAAAATGCGTCCTATACGTAGGTACAGTTCGCCGAGCGAAACTAATGTACAGTTACATACTTACATACATATATACACACTCACGCCTGTAATTCCCGTAGGGGTAGGCAGAGGTGTAACCAGTCCACCCACATTTCGCCGCGCGTATTTCCGTCCCATGATGTGATAGGGGGCGAGCCTATCGCCGTAACGGGCACAAATTCAAACTCCGAGCTGATACTGAGTATTTCGTAATAGGAAAACCCAATATCACTTTTACCCGACCCGGGGATTGAACCCGAGACCTCAGCGTCAGCCTCAGTCGTAACGCGTACGCGGTACAAATCCGCCACCGAGGTAGTCGTAGTAATGTAGAATGCAGTAATAAACAGTTTTGTAGAAATTACTTTATAATGTAATTATTTCACACATGTAGGTACCTAAAATGGCTATGATGGAGCGGCATAGTCATATTGTGACAAAGCTCCTTAAATAAAGGGGAAAAAATACTTTATACATAGGTACATTTACATAAGTACATGCCTGTATTCCTGAATGGTCAGGCAGAGCCGCAACTAATATGAACTGCATCCACGATTAGCCGAGTTTATACATGTCCCATGATATGATTGATGGCGAGTTTATCGTCATAGGGCAAATTCTACTCCCGGGCAATTTCCGCCTGATTTTTTAAATTGAAACACTGAAACTATTTTTAATAGTATGCGAGACGCCGTCTGGATTGGTATCACCGCTTTGTCTATTTCTGCTGCCAAGCAGCAGTGTATAACCACTGTTGTGTTTCGGTTTGATGGACAAAAAAGCCAGTGAAATTACTGGGCATTATGAGCTTTAACATCTTATAACTCAGGGTAACGAACACAGTCCAGTGCCATGCATTGCTTTGTAATTCAAAGTTCTGTGTGTGCTTCTGTTTATAAGAAGAAAATAATCGCTCGCAAAATAGTTTTGTCTTAACTAATATGATGTAAAATTAAACGTAAAATAAAAAATAAATAAGTCTTTATTATTTCCTATAAACCTTATAAAACGAGACAAATAAAATATAATTACAAAACTAATAATAGTATGCGATTTTAGTAGGTATTCTTTTTTTTCTGATTATCTATAGGAACCCCTTAATAGGGTATAGGCCTCCTCCAAATCCTTCCATTTTTCCCTGTCTTGGCCTATGCTGATCCAGTTTCTCCCCGCCACAGATGTTATGTCGTCTACCCATCGCTTATGTGGTCTTCCCACCTTTCTCCTTCCATCTGGGCCGGACCATTTAGTACTCTTTACCGTCCATCGATGGTTTTTTTTTACTGCCTGGATAAGCAGACGAGCAAATGGGCCACCTGATGGTAATTAGTCACCGCCGACCATAGACTTCTGCAATGCCAGGGCACAGCAAAGCCGCTGCCTACCGGTCGGTGTATCTCGCTACATGACCAGCCCAGAATTAAACATACTACATATTAATAGTGGCTACTGCTACTTGATGTATGAGGAGAAAACGGAACCGTCATGATTTTAGAAAATTGACAAAATTTGTACTAGGACTACTGGTTTTTAACCGACTTAAAAAAAGGAGGAGGTTCTTAATTCGGCGCGTTTTTGTTTTGCTTTTTTTAAAATGGATGTACATCGATTTCTCCGCCAATTGTAGACCGATTTCGTTGAAAAAAATGTCACTCGATAGAGTTTAGCTGCGATGTGGTCCCATATAAATTTGGTTAAGATTTGATGTCGGGGTACGGAGTAAAAAAATAAAACTCCTCAACGGATAACAGTACACTCGTCGCGATTGTGTTATTGTATTAGAATTTACATGCTATTGCTATAACTACCACTAAAAATTGAAGTTGGTTTCTAAGTTTTGTTAAACGTTATGTTATTATAGGTGCAATCAAATTGATAACTTTACACATCTAACTATCTGATAACTAGGAGCATAGGGAATGATTTTAGTCGTCCAATATTTTTATATTGCACTATGGCAAGAAATGCAAAGTTAATATCCTAAGAACTTCCAACGTTATTTTTACTCGGACGTAGTGTTGTTTTACTGGTGAAGTGTGGTACAATGTAATGGTACTTGAAGCGTAACGGGAAGGGCACCACACCACGGTTCATGTATCACCGAAATGTACATATATTAAGCTTTGTAAGCACCGTTTTTGTTACAGATATGTACGTAAAATGTTATTTATAATGTAAGTATTCTGGGGTTTATATCAGTTTTTTTTATTTGCTAAAATGACGAGACTAGCAGGTCGCTCCATGGTAAACGTCACGCCTGCCCACAAACAGAAGCAACGTCTCACAGGGCTTTGGATTACAGAACACTGCATGCAACTGAACTGCGCTTGTCATCCCAAGACAAGATAACACAAGACAGACAAGAAGTCATGTTAAGTCTGATAATCTGATAATAGATATAACCAGTAATTTCACTGGCTTCGACGTCCTTCAAGCCGAAACATCCGTGCTTACATGGAATAGTTGTAATATGGAAACTTCCATTATTAATTATTACTTAAATATTTTGGGTCGATATGGGCCACTGCATATGTTAGCTTTTATACTCGCGTGATAGTCCCTGTATTTATATATATAACTTTTTAATTTACTTCAGTATAGGTAAGCATAGATTGACATGCGATATATTTTAAATAATATTTTTAAATGTGGCTGATTGACGCAAAAACCACATCTTTTTACACGCTTCAACAACGTGTAGATTAAGAATTAATTAACGGTCGATGTAATGGGATATATTATGTTGGGTTCCTTAAAGTAATAAAAGTGGGAACAGTGAAAAAAGGTATAATTATTAACCACAACAATTAAGTACTTATTTCTTATATTCGACCCAATAAAATTGTTAATACTACACAGAATAGTAAGGAATACTGAGCAGGTTGCAGGTCCTTATTTATTCCTAATTTTCCATCAGTGAGACAGAAATACAAATTCAATATTTTTTTTGAAAATTCATGTCATTTTACATATATCTAATTTTATGAAAACTCACTAGTAGTTATTGAAGTTTTTAATCTATTCAAGTGTAGAACTACCACTGTTGTGTAAATATCTATGGAACTCCACAGCTTTTATTCAACTCGCACTATTATGGTTATTAATTAAAGTGTTGTAGTCTGTAGTGCTAGTATCCAAATGCAAATGTAGAACGAAACGATAAAAAATTACCGTACCTATGCATTATTAAAACACCATAAAAGGGTTTAAAAGGCATGATTCGAACCTCGGCTGCTAATCAAATACGGCTGCAGTAAGTAATTTCATTTAAAAACATAGAAACTAGTAGTGTCGCTGCGGTTGGACGGCAGTTTCGCTGCCGCCTACGGTTTGCCGCTGAGTTTGGAAATATACCTTTATTACATTTCTGTAATAATGTAAACTGATGTCTGAATAAATCTGCTTTTGCCGGTTGCCTTTTATGGATTATAATGATTGTACTGTGAGAATTGAACCATGCAATGGTAGAGTCCGTAAATGAAGAGAGTTTCTAATAATTGATTGTCCAGAAAATATTTATTCTAGATTGGGTGTTTTGACAATTCAATAGGGAATTGGTGAATTTGAATTAAAATGCCTCCGCAAAGGTCTCGGCAAATTTTGAGCGCTCTGAAGTTAGTCACGAACTACAACAGTTTTTTTTTCAAGAGACAGGCCCGTATTCACACACAACACATGTGAGCTCTTTGATAAGTTTAGATTTTTTATTTAGGGCCAAAAACTAACCAATGACGTTTAGAGAACTCTTTAATATGCGTTATACATGAGGCCTCATAGTAACGTTTATGCATACAGGGGTAAGGAGCCATAACGGTCAGGTGCTTCGGAACAGCTATAAAGAACGAAGCAATCTCTAACTATCTAGATACTTATTGGTTATAATTTATAGCAAAGCAAAACAAAGAGCGTGTAACACCATACGTAGCAGACTACAAATTCAACTAGGGCTTGACCATCCTGTTAAACTTCGATTGAAGGTAAAAATAGCTGAGCCGGTAACAATACGTTCGTCATTTTACGAACCCATTATTGGAGTAAACAATCGTTTAGGTAAAATAGGTCATTGGTCGAGCTGGAGTGTTTATATTTGTGACATGAGCCAGTTGGCGGGAACACGAGGCGCGGGCCGTCCGCCCGCCATAATGCGGCGTGCGCGCCAATGAGGCGAGGGGCGGTCTCCCAGTTCTAATTTTGCTGATGACTTGAGTTCCCTGTTTACTGAAATAATGGTTTAACTGATTTTTAGTTATGACGTTTTAGGCTGTACCTTTATTTAAGGTTATTTATAAAAATAATACTTACAGCATCACTTCATTATGATACGACAGCGAAAAATAATATTAAAATTGTTAAATTAATTATATTGTATGCAACCCCCAAAAATTACTAGATATTAAATTTATAAATACAAAACTCCAACTTCACAATAAAATTTATTATGCTTATTACTTTATGTTAATAGGAGCAGGTAAGCAAAGTTAAGAATAGACGTATTATTCCAATTTCAAAGTTACTTTGAATAAAGTTATTTACCTTGATTAAAATTACAATAAAAATTAAAGACCATCGTGTAACGGATATTATGCACTTAAGTAAACTGTATACTAAGTAATTTAGTTTCCCAAATGTAAAGATACACATCACGCTTTTCAAATTATAGGTATCTTACTAAGTATAGGATACTTACATTGCATTTACAATATAGACTTAAACTATTAGTGGATTATAAAATGTATTCTATTGCCACCAGCGAAGACATATTAATTACTATGGTCCTTACCGAGTCAAAAAAATCAACACGCATTAACGCCTTTAATCCCCGAAGGGGTTGCTGCCAACCCCTTCGGGGATTAAAGGCGCACATCTGCATGTGGGCGTATCTATTGCCATACCGGGCACAATTGCAGACTCCAGGTTGATACTAAGCATTTCGTGATAGAATAACGCTATACCACTTTTACCCGACCCGGGGATCGAACCCGAGACCTTAGCGCAGCAGTTGTAACGCAGTACGCATTACAACTATGTCACCGAAGAATCCAAAAAAAGCGAGTAAAACAATAAATACTTATCTTTCAAATCAAATACTTATAAATCCATTAAATGTTATACATTGTTTAGATTCCATCAAACTAGTTCGGAAGGTTGTTTCACTAGAGAACACGAGCGGTTTGAGTGGTAGAGCCACGCTGTAGACACTTGTCTACAGCATGTATGGGCCGGCTCGTCCGGGTCATTACCACTGTCTCACAGAAAACCGGCGTAAAGTAGCAGCTTGCTGCTGCGTTTCGTACGGTGAGTGAGATATCCGGAGGCCCAAACCCCCTCCCCTTCCCAATTCCTTAATTATCCCTTTCCTTTAAGGTCGGCAACGCACCCATGATTTTTTTGATATTGTGGGCGTACATGGGCGGTGGAGATCACTTACCATCAGGTGACCCACATGCTCGTTTGCTGGCCTATACCATAAAAATAAAAACAAAGAACTCTAGAGAACTCTACCGTTGTTCTTTTCAATACTAGTTTACAATTATTACTGAGAGCTGAAAGGCATTACAATATTTGATTAAGAATAAAGTGGCCTATTTTATACACTGTTATTACTTAATAATATTATAAGTAATAACACAGGCATAGACAAAGCTTTTAGAGCAAATAAAACTTAGAGACGACCGCTCTTCTTGCTCTATCCCAAAGCCTTCAAGTCGCGAGTGAATCGTTTTTTTTTTTTTATTATTTATTCAGTGAAAACAAACAATTACACACATGTATTATTTGTACAATATTACAGCTAAATTAATAAAATTAATAAATGTGTAATTCACAACGTTATCCACATTTCAATAAAGCGAAGTGTTAATTATGAACTGTAAATATCGAAAGCGAGTGAAACTTAGTATGTATAAAAGTTACTTTTAAATTAATTTTATAAATTACATCAAAAGCGCAATATACACATGAAATTACTTATAATTAACATAATATAAATCTATTTTTGATCAATAATGTCAATCACTGATTTTTTTTGCTAGGCAAGCGTGCTTCATCTTAGGCCACATCATCGCTTACCATCAGGCGTGATAGTGGCCAAACGCGAGCCTATTACGTATAATAAAATAAAACCCGGATGGATCTATTAACGTGGTACATATTTTCTTCTGGTTTTAGTACCTGCAGTCTCTGTTTAGGTAGGTCAGCAATATAACTCTCCACACTAGCTTCTCGTGCTAGCAGACTCTTATAGATTATCGTTCAACTTGCTACTCGTTGCCGCGCCGCGCCACACCAATGAGACAAGTGCCTTAACTAATGTGGTAAAATTATAATAAAAACATATTTTTCGTGTCTATGACGTACCAAACATAATGCTATAAAAAATGCAACATTGAAAAGAATTTGCACGGATGGCTATAAAATCTTTTACGTATTTCTTTATGGACACGATTCATCTTCATAATGTTGTCATTCGCTAAATGTTAACCAAACAATTTTTTATTGCGCTTTTATCAGGAATTATTAGACAGGTAAAATATTTATAGCTAACTTAATTAATTGTTGTATTCATAAGATTGGTAAGGTTATAATTAACGCTATTGTCGTTTCAGACGTGGGAATTCAAAATGGAATTGGATGAATCAAGATATTTTGTCGTACCAAGTCTATTCAAGAAATTGTTTATTTCCGTCACTAAAGGTGCCACTATCCTATACTTTATATCTCGTTTCTACCCGTGTCTCGTTATATTCAACCGTTTCACAACTTATATTGAAATGAATAATCTAAATGGACAATGTGAAACAGGCTCTAAGTATACAAAATAAAGACATACAAACATTACTTATATGATTTCATAGTGCGTGCGAACGCATAGTTGCGATTTCTGTTAAGTACGGACTGTTATATTTTAATATTATTGCTAATAAAAAAACTACCATTTAAACTCGCAATGTCAGTTTGCATTTTATTCACAAGGCTATAAAATTATAAGCGGCCATGAACCGGGTCACTTGCATTATATTCTGGCAATATAGAAGAACAGATAAAAAAATATAAAAGACTTTAATGTTTACTACTAGACAAGCTGCGCGGAACATAGAAATTGTACCACTAAGTTGCGGTCAATTGACCGTAACTAAATATTACCATCTCGCTTACTCTCAACTAGAACCCTTCTCGCGCTCCCTGTCTGTGAGCTGTCAAACTCCCGCGTTATGAGACGCAATTTTACTTCTAAACAGCCCATCTAGTAGTATACATTAAAGTCTTTGACAAAAATAGATATGTAATTACATCCCGATGACGTTTCGTCGGCGAAAACATGTTTTTTGGCTGCATATACCAAAGATCTCGTGTTGACGACAATTTATAAGAAATCCCGCTTCCGTTTCCCGCCTCAATTACCTACACCGGCATCGATGACAGCAATGGTTTAATTACATCTTCAGCGGATGCCTCCACCTGTTTCCATTCCATAATAAGAATAAGGTAGAGTCATTTTTAGTCCTTCAAGATCCAATCCATAAACATAAGAGAATTTACGGCCAAACTTAGCCACAGCGATCTTACATGACCAAAACTAGAAATCCGATTAAAAAATTGAATGTGTTTGTTTTTACATATTTGTTAGTTTCCAATTTTGGCCTCGATTTTCGTCGCAAATATATTTTTACGTTCATATTGATGTTAAAAAAAAGAAATTTCAAAATCTGTCTAACAGTTTTGTCTACAGCACGAATGGGCCGGCTCGACCGGGTTGACCACTGTCTAACAGAACACCGACTTAAAGTAAAAGCTGACCCCTCTTCCCCTCTCCCAGTGGATTTCCAACGATTGGGAAGGGTCCTAATCCTTTCCTATAAGGTGCATTACCTATGATTTCAGGTGACCCACTTGCTCGTTTGCTGGTCCCTGCTATGAAAAAATAAAGTCTAAAATCTATTTTTCATTACCTTAGTTCTTTTACTGCCTCGGTGGCGCAGTTGTAATGCGTACGCGTTACGATTGAGGCTAACGCTGAGGTCTCGGGTTCGATCGGTTTTTCTATTACGAAATGCTCAGTATCAGCATAGCCCGAAGTCTGGAATTTGTGCCCGGTATGGCGATATGCTCGCCCCCTATCACATTGTGGGACGGATATACGCTCGGCGAAATGTGGGTGTACTGGTTACACCTCTGCCTACCCCTTCGCGGATGAGGGACCGACCAGAACGAGGGAGAAAAACTTACGTATAAGATATTAGATTATTATCTCTCTATTCTAAAAAAAAGTAACTGGCTCCGCCACCGCTGCCAAAAGCTTGTCACGCTCCTCCGAAACCGCTGGGGGTATGGGGTCGAGACCGATACCAATCGATGCAGAATAATGTGGGGAAGAAAGTAAGATATGTCTCATATTCGTCGGACTTTAAGTTTTTTTTTATTTTGTGTTTTGTGGAAAAACATGGGCAACTAGTGTAGTAAATATTGATATTAGAGGTTAATCAAGTTTCATGATGTCAATTATAACCAGGGTGGGCTCAAGTTTCACAGCTTCTCCTACTGCATTGCTTACTGCTTAGGCACAGTCGCCCATAATATCGAAAAAGTAAAATAAAATGTTTATCGCGATTTCAATGTAAAACTAAACCTATAAACTTAAATTGTCTGAAAATACAAATATTACATTGTCATCAGAATGCTAATCGGTCATTTAGCACGAATAAGTCAACATTTTTGAGTTGACTGTGTATTATTGCATGATAACAGGATAAGCTCTTTAAATTTTTAACCGATTTCAAAAAAGGAGGAGGTTCTCAATACGACTAGGTTTTTTTTGCTTTTTTATGTATGTTCATCGATTTCTCCGCCAATTGTGAAACGATTTTTATTGGAAATGATTTCATTCTATAGAGTTTAGCTGGATCTTACCTGTTAACCTGGGAGCAACAGCCGCAGGTAATCACACGCCTGTCCTACTCCTCAAATGCACATAGCAAATAAAGTTAAAAATAATAGCTTGGACAAAAAATAGTGTCACGCCATTGAACTCTTGATGTCGTTGCGCAGGTCGCAAGGGTCGGCGGAATAATACACATTGAAAAAAGTGTTAATTATATACCTATTTGTGAGTTTTAGTTTAACCTTCTGGCAACACTGGCGTAACCTTCATACATCATTGTAATTGTGATTATAATCTTTCTTATTATGTTTCTACATAATTTAATTATGTTGGTGTGAAACAATCGCTGTGAAAATACGAGTTTTGTTGTAAGTAGGTATAGAAAGTTAAGTTGAGGTTAGGGTATAACCTAAAAACTAAAAAAGGGCGCAAAGATTACCTACACAACATAATTCGTATTTAAAGTTTCTATCCTACACGAGATTAATATCAAAACTAGACTTTCGACAACTGTGCAACTATGAATTTTAAAATTTTTTGGGCACAACTCCAGGAATGTAGACTCAATGGAAAGAATTGTAGTGCTGGGTCAGGTAGCAGGAAAGAGAGCTAGAGGCAGATCTCGACTCGCTGGACTGATATGATTAAAATGGCAACACAGTCTTCCATAGTTATATGCACGCGCAACGCTACCAACCAGCAACAATGGAGACGCATTGCTAGATATACCAAGACTGACGACGTGTGACGACCCTTCGTGACACCATCGTGAAAACCACGACCACTTTGTCAAGAGGGCTCGACTGAAGAACCCTCTTAGTGCTAGCCAGATTGCTTGCCGAGGCCTTTGCCTCAGATCGTGGTGTATATTAGTTTCTTAAATCGGTTTTAATTTTTATTATAAATTGACTAAATTGTGGGTTTCGGTATCGGCTAAAAATAGTGTATCGGTTAAACTCGGATACTAAAACCTTCTTGTACCTAAAGCGTATTTTAAAATAGGCACAAATATCATATACATGGTAACTTGTTTAATGTTTTTACAAAACAAAAGGTACAGGAAGGAATTGAGATTTGAGGTTGGAGTTAATTTATAAAGCATAAGTAAGTATTTATTATTCAAAAAGATGTAGGATTTTTTACTAATACTTAATACATGTATATTATGTGTATGAATAATTTTGCCCAAACTGTTATTTACAATGGTAATTATTTCATTTGAATATAATGCTGTGGGAACTTTGGTTAACCCAATGATACTTTATTAATAAGTAAATAAGTACCTACCTTCATAATAATTTGGAATAACTATGTAAGTCTTCTAAGAGTATGCACCTGTGACTTTTCTAAGTTACGAGTGTATTAATTGTTAATTATTTGTGAGATATAAACCTGCATACCTGAGAAGTTCTCCATAAGATTTCGAAGGTATGTGAATTCTGCCAATCCGCGTTAGATCAGCGCGGTGGTCCTTGACCTAACACCTCTCATTCAAGAGGGAAGGCCCTTGCCCAGCAGTGGGACGTGTATAATACAGGGCTCTAGTATTATTATTTATTATTATGTAAGTCTTCATCACATAATTTTGATACTTTGATAACGGGTCGTTATCACTGTCTCACAGGAAACCGACGTAAAGTAGCAGCTTGCTGCTGCGTTTCGTAAGGTGAGTGAGATATCCGGAGGTCCAAATCCCCCCTCCCTTTCCCAATCCCTTTCCTTTAGGGTTGGTAATGCGCCCATGATTATTCTGATATTATTCGCCGGCCTAAAAAAAATTGTTTTCAAAGAAAGGGTGACGAGAGGCGTAGAGGGTGGGTGTAGTGATTTGTTGATGAAGAGTTTGGTGAAGGCTTCTGGCTAGCCGAGATATTTTGCGCGTATTGTAAAAAATGTTGGTTGAAATTTCTGAAAGAAGATAGTAAACACATCCCGACTCCTGTGAACCAAGAGCGACAGTGCACGCATTTTATTGACACCACGAAGGGAAGCTCCGCGAGCATCTGGTAATGCTAACATAATCATTAATCCTATTCCGCAACGAAAGTAATCAAATAGAAAGATAGGGAGAAGTAATTAAAAAACTCGAGGTTTATTTAATAGTCTTGTATATTTATGTAAACGTATCACGTGTATACAATCCCAAAAGAAGCATTGCATCGGCAAAAAATAATTGTACATAAAAAATATTAACACTAACTCCTACAGCTAATCCGCGCGGACTAATAATACAAAGTGGGTAACTCATTATTTTGTCAATTATCTACCGCTCGACCTTGCCTATTCCAAGCGGAATATGGTAACAACGCGATCGCATAACATGGTATCTGTTTACACTTTCTCTAAACTACATTAACCAGGTCGCCAAATCGCACACGCAATGTATTTCGTCGTATACGCAAAACCGACTATCTCATTTCTTGCTTCAAAATCGGTGTCCAGTGTTGCTCTGATGTCCGATATTCCGGCACAATACGCATTTCATCGACCATTTAAAGTGCACAATTTGCGTTTAGTATTAAATAAAAACCGCATATTATAAAGTCGGCAACGAAGCGTGAATTTCAAAATGACGTGGTGCGCGCAACAGCTATCTCATCAATGATAATGGTTGGTTTGGCAACGTCGCGTCGCTCACCTGGCGAGTGGCGCTACCTGCGCAGTGTCAACAGGGGGGCGAGCGGGCAACGAGCGCCAGTCGTGCGGCCGATCCGACAGACACGCTCGTCTCGAGCTGTTCGCTGTTAAATATCCAAATTATTCCACCAAACTTGTATTTTACATTTGTAACGAAGCGCAATTAGTACTCAGGTGCTCACTCTTGCGCGTCGAGTGAAAACAATACCTTGTGCCCCGCGTACCAACCGTTCAAACGTACTCAACCCAAAAGCTAGCTTTTAAAACATCAACTGGACCCCTTCGAGTCGAATTCGTGTGCTGATGTGATGTGAGTTAATTCTAGATTTTCACCCACAGCGGAAACGGCTTACGTAGACGGCTAGCGGTAAAACGCCGTCCGCGCCGCACGCGAGTTCTTGTTTCATGTTGGGTAACCGTCGGGTTTCTAAAAAGTGCTTTCGACTCGTTTGAGAACATACACAAACTTGTAGCGTGATTTTTTGGGGCCGACGCGACGTGTGACGATCGCCCACTTGTGTATAACGGCGGAAAAGTTTTGACTCTAGCGCGGTCCCGTTAGAAAGTTGACTAGAGTTTGGATGGAATTATGAACAGTGTTTGAGGGACTCGGTACAAACTTACGTATGTATGGACAGTGAGAAGACATCAAAGTTGTAATAGTTAGACGGTGCGGTGGTGTGTGTTTACAAGGGCGCGGGCAGTGCATGGCGCGATGATCAGCGGCGGTTGGGTGTGCGCGCTGCATGTGCGCACGGCGGGGCTCGGTGGCGCGGCGCTCGGCTCCGACGAAGAAGAGATCGTCTACCTCGCGTACACCGTCGTAGATGTGCTCACCAACCAGGTAAGCACATGGGAATCGAGATTCGTTTTCGTCACTGTGTGTCGACATTCCATTTTTGAATTCGTGTATTCTCCTTACTTATGTCGATAGTCATAGACATCATTTTTTTTAAAGGCATTCATCCAATGGAATAAGTTCCATTCAATCCCGCATTCATTATGTTACAACTTTTAAATCTGGCGAATAGACAGATTAGTTTAATCTATGATTTAATGAAACGAGATTAAACCACTACTTAGATGATTCTTCTGTCGAATAACTGCCACACTCAGAAACGTCAATCAACATTAATTTCTTAGAACTGGATTAGTTCCACACTCAGAGCCTGTTAATGTTTTGAAGTTCCGTTACTGAGTATGTACAGCAAAAGGCTAAAAGAGTGATGCTTTAAGCTCAATGAATGAATAATAATATGAATTGTCGTCCACTGAGCAATAGATAATTGAATTCTAAAAATGCCTAATGGATATATAGACTTAATTGACGTCTCTGAGTATGGCAGTAAGTCATTAGCCTAAAAGGAATCTAAATTATTTTACTATGAACACTCTTATAACAATTTTATATATGACATTATTAGTTACGTTTTATTACTCTGATAAAATAAAAAAAATAAAATCTATACTTATACGGTTGAGTATTCCTGAACTAGTTACTCAATGCTTTTCTTATCTTATTTTTTTTTATAGGAAATATAACAAGGAATTAATGCGTATTGGTAAAGGATAAGTAATTATTTTAACTACATACCTAGGTATGCAGTAACCGTGAATTACTTACCTATTAAATTACATACCTATGTCCTGTCCTAATGGGTGCCAATAATAATGTGATTTTTGTTCATATCGGAATAGGCACTTGGATTGGTTAAAAATATAAATGTGCTAGAGATATTCAAGTAGGTTATCCTTTATGAGGTATAGTCGAATTGCAAAGACTTCAATGTATAGGTACTACTAGACGGGCTGTTTTGAAGTAAAATTGCGTCACATAACGCGCGAGTTTGACAGCTGACAGACAGGGAGCGGGGGAGGGGTTCTAGTTAAGAGTAAACGAGTTGGTAATATTTAGTTATGGTCAATTGCCCGTAACTTAGTGGCATAATTTCTATGTATTCCGCATCGGTCTAGTAGTAAACATTTAAGTCATTGATTCGGTGGGATACAATATGCGCAAACTAACTTAGCCGGCTTGAAGTTGGTGACTGCAAGCGCCCTCTACCCTTCCCTTCATCCTTCATAGCTAGGTACCTATGTCCTTCTGTCTCTGAAAACATTAGCTTCAACGTTATTCGTGACTAACTTCAGGCCGGTAAACATAAATTGCGTGTACTATTTATTATTCCTCAAGATTTGATTATTGTTTTCAACACCATGAAAAATTATCTCGTTTTTTTTTTTGTGTTTTTAAACAGCTTCAGGGTAGGCAGATGAATAAACAATCTTTTTAAGTAAGACCCTAAATAGCTAATTTAGTAAGTACCAATTTGATTTAGGTACACTTTTCCGTGTGACAGCATGAGGAATTTGTATTTTATCGGACTTGTCTGGTATTGTACATTTTATCTGTTAAATAACATTTATTTAGAGCCGAGCCGACTTTATAAGACTTATTTGGAAGAGAATTAACGTCACGATATTTCGACAACAGTTTTTCTAAGTTTCTAGTACTTGCTATGTGAGTGTGGAGTTTAATGATATATAATTCAGGAATTCAATCATATTACATACTAGCTTTTGCTCGCGGCTGCGCCCGCGTGATTGGCCATTTCCGGAATAAAAACTAGAGTCTAGACTATGTCCTAATCCAGGTCATGGTCTACCTGCAATGTAAAATACAAGTTTGGTGCAAAATTATACATTAAAACTTGCACATTTATAATAGTAGTACGATTATGCAAAGATTATCCTACTGAAAATCATGCCTAGTTGAATATTTCTGTCAATATTATTAGGTACTGTTCGCGATACCTACTTGTTAGGCCACTCACCATCGATTTACCAACCCGCATAAAGTTCTAGCATCGTGGGCCGTGGCCTATGCTTTACCCAATTAAAGAAATACGTGAACCATAAACAAAAATGTGATGTAGGCCGTAAGTATGTCTCCTTACAGTGCGACAATTATAATTTTAATACCTATAACTTGGCGAGATGAGTGACACTGTCCTCAAACAAGCCACACTCATTAGCCGATTTATGGTCGATTTCCAATTTTGATAAATTATTCTATATAACATTTTCACTTAGTGTAATTTCACTGCCAACATAAAGTTGTTATTACGCTCTACTAGTTATCGACTGTAGCAGTGGTCGAAATTCGAACAAAATTGAATTTAAATGGAATTTGATCTCACAACTTTTTAATATGACCTAAATATTTTCCCGTGCAGAGAAGGCAAAGGGATCAGCTCATAAAGCCATGAACGTGATTAAAACCCCTTGATTTGATTGAAGTATTTTAGATGGAAAAATCATATGTGCTATTTCATTCATCTCCGTTTGTAATTATTACTACAAAAACCGACTAAGTGCGAGTCAGATGCGCGAACCGAGGGTTCCACGCACTCACGCCTGTAATCCCCGAAGGGGTAGGCAGAGGTGTAACGAGTACACCCACATTTCGCCGAGCATATCTCCCGTCCCACGATGTGATAGGGGGCGAGCCTATCGCCATACCGGGCACAAATTCCAGACTCCGGGCTGATACTGAGAATCTCGTAATAGAAAAACACAATACCACTTTACCCGACCTGGGGATCGAACCCGAGACCTCAGCGTAGCCTCAATCGTAACGCATACGCATTACAACTGCGCCACCGAGGCAGTCTAATTATTGTGTTTTATTTTATTAGTATATTCACCACAATAACACATATTTTGATAAAATCGACCGGCTACTTAGTACGGTACAGGGGATAGGTCCTTTGAAGGTAGGACGGACAGAAGAAAACAGAAAAACGGCAGAGGCTCTGTATTATGCTTCTGTTGGTACTCTTTGGGTACGGAAAACCAAAAAGATATTTTAATGGTCGAGATTTCTACCTGAACTTTTTGTTTTTATTTATTCATCATTTACTTGGTGTATTTTGTCACTGAGTTCTATCCATCGCTGAATAAAAGATGACATAGAAAGTTCAATAAACTTTAAATCGATTAAAATCACATTCTTAATAATGTCGATACGAAAGTTCCTGTCTGCGAATTATCATAAAGTGACTGTTTGAAAGTTGAATAGTTAATGTGCAAAAGCATTTTATTTAATATATGTGATTCTAGCACAAAACACGTTTTGGATTCTATTCTATTGATAAGTAATGAAAGAATGGAGAGCATAATAAGTTCGATAGAGGTATCACTGTCTTATGGCAGTTCCCAATACTCTATCTATGGACAGATTTGCTTACTATCAATAATATTTTGACAGATCTTATATAAACAATGTGGCAAAATGTTACTACCAGTAAGCAAATCTGTCGATAGACAGAATATCGGGAACGGCCATTAATGAACACTTCTATTTCAACCGACTTCGAATGGGAGAGGTTCTTGATTAGTCCGTGTTATGTATGTTACAGGATATCAAATGTAATGTAATGATGATGACTTTTGTATTTATTTTACATGTGGTAGAGCCACGCTGTAGACAGTTTTGTCTAAAGCATGAATAGGCTGGCACGAACGGGTTGTTGTTACCATTGTCTCACGAAAAACCGACGTAAAGTAGCAACTTGCGGTTGCGTTTGGTACTGTGACTTGTGAGTGAGCAATCCTGAAGCCCAAAATCCCTTTCCAAACCCATAATTATTATCTCTTTCCTATAAGGTCTTCAGCGCGCCCATTATTCTTTGGTATTGGGAATGTTCACAGTTCATGGGTCCTGGAACTCACTTACCCAATTGCTCGTTTATATGTTGTTGAAGAAAGTAGTCCTACGAAAAGTTCAGTATCAGCCCGGAGTCTGAAATTTGTGCCCGGTATGGCGATAGGGTCACCCCCTATCACATCATGGGACGGAGTTACGCTTGGCGAAATGTGGGTGTACTGGTTACACCTCTGCCTACCCCTTCAGGGATTAGAGGCTTGAGTGCGTATGTACAATTTTAAACTAGTTTATGAAATAAGTCTGTCAGAATTCCCACCAAAAACTTTCGTGTCAAATGTCTGTCTCCCTTTTTTCAGCTGGGTGAATACGCAATTTAGCAGAAGAATTCCAGCTGGGCCATTAAAGGTTGCTGTAGTCAATTATTTTTACGTTAATAGCTGTGTATACAAAAATGGTCACGTTGACGTCACTTAGTGATGACTGCTCATAATTACCAGATACCAACGATAATATGGTAATCTTCCATTATTAATTAATAATTCCATCAATAAAATGGCTGACCGACACTAATGACTGAATCGTGAAGGGCGAACGATCAGAGGATTCCTTAATCGTAGGTAGTCATTTTTTACAACAGAATACGAGCAAAACGCAACTACCTTTTGAAATTTTGTTTTGTCTCTCTTTCTAGCTTTAACCCCACAAAGTGTGGTAGCTTTACCCGTACTCTCTCCACTTCGCCCAAACATAAAAATCTTCCTCTGAGACTCCGAACTCTGAGGTCTTACTAAATTTCACATGACTGTGTGGATCTCCTCCCGGGGATGGATAGACGCAATGATACTAGTCAGTTTGTTTATCCAGGATAAAAAGCTATATCTTGATGTGTGCTTGTTTTTATAGCTACAAGCACTGAGTTGCTGTGCTAAGCCAAATGTGTGCTTCTTTCCTTGTTTCTTGGCCACAATTTTCAGCGAGCGCGGCGGTCACTGCGAGTACTTAGTTAAAAAAAAGACAAGAAACCTCAAGTTTATTTAATGCAACGTTAATTTCTTTGTTTAAAATAAAACCTGCTCATAAACTGTATATTATAGTATGCATATAATATGCCTTTGTGTACTGAATTAAATGAGGTTTTAAGTTCACTTACATTTTTTTTTTTCAAAACGTATTAAAACACTGAACTGTAATTTTATTATTTTTATTAAATGCAGTTTCAAAGCCTTTATAAGGTCTTTAATCTTTATCTAAAGAATAATTATAAGCTTCTCGATGATGTTTACAATCGAATAAATGGTTTATAATTTATTTACACGTACACCGTAACTCAATATTACCATCTCGCTTACCCTCAACTAGAATCCCTATCCCGCTTCCTGTCTGTGAGCTGTCAAACACGTTATGTGACGCAATTTTTCTTCTAAACAGCCCGTCTAGTAGTATATATTAAAGTCTTTGGCTACATATTAACATTGGGCGTGTTCGGGTACATAAAGTTCTAAGTAGCCAAATTAGACACTCAAGATAAAGGCCTAACTAATCGATTGAGTACAGCTATTTTAGACTTAAGCAGACTTGCTAACGAAGTACTATAAGTAGCCATATTTGTTTACGTTTACGTACAATACTTCGTTACTCTTAGTTTGACTGTCGACATTGGTTATTTATTAGTTAAATATATTGACGAACAACAAGAAGGAGTCACAGTCTGAGGATCTGTATTACTGATTTCAACATTAATTTAGTAAAATTGAAAAATACCTGTCACAGTAATCCAATTTTCAACAACAACAATTTTAATAGTGTAGGTAATTTAAAAACAGAAAAGTATCTAAGTAATAAAATAATAATATTAAAAAGGTGGTATCATCGTTGATCCCAAGTCAAATCCAAGGACTAGTCGCAGTTTTGTTGACTTAGGCCCGTACTAAAGAACAAAACTCAAGTGAGCTCTTTGCTAAGTGTCGATTTCTGTACACGTGATTGGTCTATTTTTAGCGCCAAACAGAAAAAAATCCTGCACAAAAATTAAGTAAAATATCTTGAGATTCTTACTTAGATAATGCAGAACATTGTTCGCACGTACACGCCCAGTGGTATCATACATTTGTGCAAATTCACAACACTTCTAACAATAAAAAGTATCGTAAACTAGCTCAAGAAACAATTAAAATGATGGCCGAACGCGCTGTCAGAATTCCGTAAATAAACTAAAAGAAAACAACAAAAAGTTGGTTGAAACTCCGTGATTATTACATCTATCTTTTTTCTATGTAACCTGTAACTAGAAGTAATTTTCGGCTTGTCTGTTTTGACAACATTGCGGTAGGAATTTTATTCTTACCAGTAGTTAGCCCAAAGGTTGAAATTCGACCGTAATTATTCTTTGGATTTTAAGTTTGAACGTTATTGAGGTTCTTTTGTCATATAAAATATAACCTCTTCGTCATTTTAAACAGAATAAAATATGTTTTTCTTAGATTATTTATTTTTTTGAATTTTGTTCTATAGGTCAGCTGTTTGCATATTAGTATAATATGTCTTTAGCGTGACAGATTATTATGTTTTTGATATTGGCAGTATCAGTGTAAACAATAATATTATGTTTTATTTTATGTATTTGTAACATACATTATGTATAAATTTTAGCTTTCTGCACTCCTTCCCCTGTAAATTTTAACTATGCCAAATTTCAAACTTCTCCGTGCGCGCAATAATATGCAAAAAATGGTACAAGTTTTTTCTTCACATAATACTATTAAAATAGAGGAGGATATTTATCTTTTTAATTCTATTTTTTCGATTTGGCATTGTGCTTCAAGTGGTTTAGCCAGTGGCACGTTTTACAGTGTTTATTATTAAAGGAAAATTTTACAGAAAGAGCTATTTACGAGGGTAATATTATCGAAATATTTAAACAAAGGCTAAGAGAGCTAGATAAAAACATAGACAAAAAGTGTTAACAATAAAAGAGAAAGAACATAAAGTAAATAATAAAGCAGCTGTTGTTACCACAAAGAGCCGGCAAGTACGCAGTTAATCTCGTAAACCATAAAAAATCCGGCTTCAACGCACCTACTTACTTGGAAATCGGTAGTATTGTATGACAACCGGATTATTTACATTTTAAACACAATTTGAAACAAATATATTACTTACTAATTATTGCTCGCGACTCCATCCATATTACCGATCAAAAGTAGCTAAAGTCACTCTCTAACCCATAATATATCTTTCTTTCTGCCCGGCGTTATCCCGGTTTTATGCCAGGGTCCGCCGGATATGGCGACCCACCATCTGACCTCGACAATCCGGAACGGGAAACAAGTTTCGTCATTGCCGGATAAGCCCCTAATCAGCAGAGTGTACCACGTGCAACTGAGGTTGGCTTTGGGCCTAATAGTTTGAAAGAAGGAAAGAAATCATTTATTGGCAGGCGTTATGTGGTACATGAACAATTGTTGCAGACAAAATATTTTTATAAGTAGTAGGTGGGGGATACCTAGATACCCACCCACTGTAGACAGTATATGTCTCACCACGACCGCGCCAAAAGGTTCCAAATCAGCATATGCCAAACACTAAGTGCTTGGCGCTGGTTTTCATTTGGACCCTAAATGTTGTTCGACGGATGTGTCAACCAGAAGCAGTAGTGTGTGAGTGCATGCGCCAGTGGGTGTGTGTGTGTGTGTGCGTGTGTATGCGTGTGTGTGTATGTGTGATCGTTTGTGTGTGTTAATACAATAAGGTATATCATAGCATACGGTTCGGTGGCCCACTTAAACTCCGGCTCATATAAAATATAACTATGCAAAAATCATCGAACCGTTGCGCAGCCAAACCAACACACTTTCGCATTTTTTATATTAGTACCTAATTATTACATAAATATATGCAAAATATATGTTTGAACAATCTGCATTATTATACAGATATCATCATATAAAGATATCATGCAATAAATAACCTCAGTAGCATATAAGCGTAAGTCATTAACAGTTATGTATGACTTACATCCGTATGCCTCCAAGGTGAAGTAATTTATGGCACTTCGGGTACAAATGACTATCATTCAAGTGCGTCTTCACTTGTGACATTTTGCCGCACTTTGAGGTGTGACAAACTCAATTCAAAATGGACCAACCTGTGAAATAGCAGAAAATGGAACTACAGACAGTGTTCGCAACTTAGTGGAATTATCCCTAGATTTGGTGGGTTGGGCCCGCTGCTAGTGTGTAAAATTTTACTATTTAGATAACTACTTAGTGGAAAGGCATGTCTTCATCCACTAAACAAACAAATTAACATGTCTAGGTTCTCGGATCATGGGTATGCAATTTAACTGTTCATAAATATCCAGACGTTATTTTTTATAGAAAAAAATCCTGCTGACGTTAAAGATATAATTTGTTGGTATCCTGAAAGTCACAAGTTGGTAATTTCTGGAACTTGGCTGAAAATAAACGAATTTCTTAGGTTTACGCGAATATTACACATTGAAATAAAACTAGTTTATACGGATTTTATCGCCGTTTAATTTTTATTTTAGTCCCGACGTTTCGAAAGCTTTTCAGCCTTTGTGGTCACGGGAGAGAAAATAAAAAACAAAACCGCGATAAATCCGTGTAATCTAGTTTTATTTCAATAAACGAATTACCTAATCTGAAATATGTGTGTCATAACATCTGAATATCTCTCATAGCGAACAGAGGGACGCTTCAATTCATGCTTATAGGCTATGGCTACACACCCGATAAATACTTTATATCAGATCCAATGTTAGAGACCCTTTGCCGTGCTAGGATTAAAAAAGTAGTGAGGGAGTCCGAAGTACGCAGGAATTTCATAACTTGACTACGTTATTCGTCAGGCTTTTCCTCTTGCTCATCCCATCCTTATCCTGTGGTGAAAAAATACTATGACACTGTAATCTGACCACTAATTGAATCGATCACGCAGACTCTTTTGTTGAAACTACAATTGTACTACTAGTTACTGATCTTTGGCACCGTAAATTGACGTAATTTTGTTCAGGAAATGCTTTGTAAAGACGATGTTTGAGATAAAATAAAACAATTTTAAAATTCCATTATGGATATAAGTTAAATGGATGGATAGGGCAACGCAAAGCCCTAAATGCACGGACACCATCAGAATTATCATTTGATTCTGTTAGAAAAAATTATCTACTTACTCTGCCTAAAAAATGTATCCACCTGTGTATTGCCAGTTGACTTTTTAAAGAATTTTAAATTTTAAGTTGTTTACCACACGTGTGTTTTTTCAATACGCATTTGTTTATATAGTAATCCACAGATAAGATACAATTTAATGTCATAAGTTGAATATAGAACAAGATCGATAAAATCTATAAGTCGACCAAATACAGAAAACCGAAGCTGAAGGTCGTATTTACAGCAATGTTTTTTAAGTCTGAACAATATCTGGGATGCAATCAACCTTACAATCAGTATAAACCGGATCTACCGGGGTAGAGTTTGTACATCATGTCACATTGTGTCTCTCAGAAAACCGGCGTAAAGTAGCGGCTTGCTGCTGCGTTTCGCACGGGGAGTGAGATATCTGGAGGCCCAAATCCTCCACCCATTCCTAATCCTTTAATGATCCCCTTCCTTTAAGGTCGGTAATGCGTCCATGATTCTACTGGTATTATGGGCATTCATGAGTGGTGGAGATCACTTACCATCATAACTCACTTGCTCGTTTGCCGCATATCATCATCATCAGCGTGAATTCGTCCACTGTTGGACATAGGCCTTTCCAAGTTGGCGCCACCCTTGACGGTCCTCCGCCTTCCTCATCCAGCCGCTTCCCGCTACATCTATCAGGTCGTCGGTCCAGCGGGCTCGAGGTCGGCCTGCACTACGCTTGGATAGACGGGGTCTTCACTACAAAACATTTGGAGATATACTCAAATTCCTTGACGGTACTCCCTTTTAGACATCTGTTTAGAGCTAATTAGACTACGTTGACATAATAGTTTCAAATACGGTTTTACAAGTATAACAAGTCGCTACAATGTGTGTTGTTTATACCTCTAGATATAGGAAGATAACAAAAGCAAGCGACAGATAAAACACGTTATGTTCTATTTGCTCTGTAAGGCACTTGCAAAGTAACAAACTGATATTTAAGCTTGATGAAAATGAAAATCCGCGCTGTAGGTATTGAGGTTCACACCACAGCACAGCATTACTCTGAGTGGTCACCTACCTGTCACAGCCACGACGTGCAATAATCCTACCATACATATTACATAATTTAAAAAGATGTATGCATGTTGTGTAATGTGTTGTGGTAAATAAATTACTTTTCTTTCTTCTACTTTGTTTCTTTCTGATGTTCTAAATATTTTTTTAGATTAAGTTGTCTTATATTACTTCATAGACACTTTTATGGTATTTGTGGATTGGTTGAAAATTCCACCAATAAACATGGCAATGTGGCAAATGTCTGTCTGTAGCATCATAGCGCCTAAACTAAGCGAATTGACCGACCCGAATGTAGTTTTTTATATGAAAACTGGTTTAAAATATATTTAGCCACTACAAGTTACATGTCTTTTTAATGGTTAAGTTATCCGACTACAATTTTTTACATTCGTAACACTATTTTAAATTGACTTTTATTGCTCTCATTTTCTATCAATAAGTATCTTGCCATTGAAGAAAGGGATGGAAAATGTATTATATAGAATTTTCTAATATCCGCCGGCTTGCTCAGTCAACCTGCCACTCTGCAGCCGGCCTCATTGTGCTATTATGTAATACAATGTGATAATTTGAGAATAAACTACATACTTTTAGTACTTAATTTAGACGTGACTATAAATACAGTAACGTGTCGTCAAGTGCGGGTAGTTTGATAATTATGTTTGCATTAAGCGTCAGTGACGTTTCGTCTGTCAACGCCATACTGAAGGCGCAAGTGACGCCGTGCGTTAGTGACGCTAACCAGTAACCAGTACACCCACATTTCGCCGAGCGTATTTCCGTCCCTTATGTGATAGGGGGCGAGCCTATCGCCATACCGGACACACATTCCAAACTCCGGGCGGATACAGGCCATTTCGTAATAGAAAACACCCAATATCAGTCTTACCCGACCTGGGGATCGAACCCGAGACCTCAGCGTTGTCCTCAATCGTAACGCGTACGCATTACAACTGCGCCACCGAGGCAGTCAAGATTTAAGTAGTGTACGGTATAAACGTACAAACGCGGTGTAACTGACGCGCACGTCCGTCGCTGAACGCAGTTATTGAAAGTCTACATTTATGTAGGTACTCCGTACGAATGATAACTTACTTTAAGTCCCTCGTATACGAGAGGCCGTCTGGGTTGGTCCACCGCTTTGTATATTTTTGCCGCCAAGCAAAAGTGTATAAACACTGTTGTGTTTCACTTTGAAGGATATTGAAGCCAGTGAAATTACTGGGTATTATGAGACCCAACATCTTATGTCTCGGGATGACGAGCGCACTTCAGTGCCATGCACTGTTCTGTTATCCAGAGTTCTGTATGACGTTACTTCTGTTTATGGGCAGACGTGACGCTTAACATCAGGCGAGCGACCCTCTCGTCTCGTCATTCAGGCAAATAAAAAAAAGTAGTTTTAAATTTGTTAACTGTAATAATTATTCAGAAGTATTTTGCGAAATTTCAAGATCGCGGCCTGTATTTGCATTTCCGAGTAGACAAATTATTTTATTCCAAAAATATACAAATTAACAAATTAATTTATAATATGTATACGGTCAAGTTACTTAAAAATGATTTACAAGTATTTTTAATAGCTTGATGGCCTTATACCATGCCATATGTCCACGGGACATATTTTTTGCAATCTATACTGCTTATCTACTTCCTATTCACTACTAATTATAGTAGCGGCACCGTATCATGGCACTTAGGATTAAGCATCCACATGAAATTCCATAAATATTAACAACTATATGTAAAGGAACAATTGCCTTACTTCATTGTTGTAGGAATAGTAACGTACTCGTCTTGTTCCACCTGCCCTGATCTCAATCCCAATGGGGTCGGCGCAACAAGCTTTTTAAAACATGTTACAAAGATATTTGGCTTGTAGTTTTTACGATCGGCTGCCTGCTTGACGGTCAACCCCTCTGGGGAGAAAACACCCATACTGTTGTTTTCCCATATTATTTGTTTCTTTATTGTTGTGGTTCACACAAACATTTGTTTTTGTGCCGCAATCGAACCCATGCCTCTTGCTTTATGGAGCGATCATTGCGCCACTGAGCTATTGCGACGTATTTAATTTTCTAATATTTGTGCTTTTTTGACGCGTCTAGAATCTGGCTGTCTCGTATTTGCTACTCTTAATATGGACGAGACTTATAAGTTGTAACATGACACAATTTTTTTTTTGTTACTTTCAATGAGGGGTCAGAACGGATCGCTTAGTGACATAAGGTTGTAATATTTGACAATCCACACTTGTGTGTTTGTAACAGAGTCTCATTGCGTCGAAATATCACACACATAGAAGCACTTTAATGTATTAAAAATACGCACAACACTATTGTGAGTTGTCGTAAGTGCAATCGTACGGTAGCACAGCTGTAGTGCATGACTCTACTTGATAAACTTAGCTTCATTTTGCGACCGGAAATTCCGGACATTTTCCGGTGTGAAATGTCTCGTATGGCCTTCTCCATATTCTACCTCGTCTATCATAAATTTAGTAAAAATGAATTTTCGTTACCTACTACAGTAAATTAGGCAATTAATATTCTCTTAAATTACTTACAGTGCTCATTGCCGCTTTATATTTTGCTTCCTAATTAGTAAGCACTATTTAAATATTATTAGTTATCTAATTTAGAAACCTTCGTTTCACATTTATAAATCAATAGTTAATTATAACTTGAAATCTCGTACTGTTAATTAGAATGCATGTGTAGTATCAAGAGTATGTCTGGCCACATTCAGTATGTGTTCCGTAGCTGTTAATAATAAAGTTAGCGTAACTACGAGTATGTCAACTTCAGTATCAGTACTGTACGATATAAACTTAACTGAATTAATACAGTTTAAAAAAAAATACAGTTACCTGAACTGAACTGAAACTTAACTGAATTAATACAGTTTGTTTATGATATCGGTCATAAAAATCCATCCCTACTTTTCACGTAGGGATGCGAGCCAGGTTTTGTTCCAGGATCCTAACGAATATTAAAAATGCTAAAGTGAGTTTGTTACGCTTTCACGTCTAAATTGCTGAACCGATTTTGATGAATTTTAGTACAGAGATAGATGGGACCCTGGAGACGGTTATAGGCTACTTTTTATCCCGGAAAAGGCTGTTCACGCGGGCGGAGCCGCGAGCAATATCAGTATATATCTTTATAAAGGGGTATTCGTGTACCAGATTTTATACTACTTGCTTCTGTTTCTAATATTATAAATGTGAAAGTTTGGATGTTTGTTAATCAATCATGTCTTAGGTAACGCCGGATTTGGATGAAATTTGGTATACATGATAACCATGCGCTTCGATTATGACATAGGATACTTTATATCCTGGAAAAGCATATTCACCACGCCACGCGCGATAGTCTCTCAATGTAATGTCTTTGAAACGTTATTTTCAGCCCACGTACTTTTACAGCTTTTTTTTATGGGATAGGCCGGCAAACGAGCAAGTGGGTCACCGGATGGTAAGTGATCTCCACCGCCCATGTACGCCCACAATACCAAAAGAGTCATGGGTGCGTTGCCGACCTTAAAGGAAAGGGATAATTAAGGAATTGGGAAGGGGAGGGGCCTCCGTATATCTCACTCACCGTACGAAACGCAGCAGCAAGCTGCTACTTTACGCCGGTTTTCTGTGAGACAGTGGTAATGACCCGGACGAGCCGGCCCATACACGCTGTAGAGAAAAGTGTCAACAGCGTGGCTCTACCAATCATTCCAATACTTAGTTCCTTGTTTTGTTAGGGAACCCTAAAAACTAAATAACCACTATTACTACTTGACATGCCCTTGGATTTCGGATACATGTTTATTTTAGTATTCATAAGGTTTTCTCTACTATTTTCGACCTCGAAACATTGCTTTCAAATATATAATTTCGTTCGAAACTTATCTTTGGAATATCAATTCATTTATTTCCTTATTATATTTTCGTATTTCATAGTGTATCGGATGGAACGCATAGAAAAATAATGATAAGAAGAAGACAGAAAGAAAGCATTTATTGGCAGGTGTTAGGTGGTACATGTATACAACTGATGCAGAAAAAAAACATTTTTATAAGTAGTAGGTGGGGGGTACCTAGATACCCACCCACTGTGGACGGTACATGTCTCACCACGACCGCGCCAAAAGGAGCCAAATCAGCTTATGCCAAACATTAAGTGCTTGGCGCTGGTTTTCATTTGGACCCTTGATGTTGTTCGACGGATGTCAACCAGAATAGATGGTAGATCTAATAACAAATACTAGTAGTCCCGTAGGGTCGAAATTTGGGACTTTTAATCATATAGGTTCTATAACGTCAACTGCGAGATTTGACATTCAGACATTGTTAGTGTGAGTGTAAACAATGAATGTTTTATTTTATTTAATGTATAATATACAGATACGTACGCACTCACGCCTGTAATCCCCGAAGGGGTAGGCAGAGGTGTAACCAGTACACCCACATTTCGCCGAGCGTATCTCCGTCCCACAATGTGATAGGGGGCGAGCCTATCGCCATACCGGGCACAAATTCCAGACTCCGGGCTGATACTGAGCATTTCGTAATAGAAAAACCCAATACCACTTTACCCGACCCGGGGATCGAACCCGAGACCTCAGCGTTAGCCTCAATCGTAACGCATACGCATTACAACTGCGCCACCGAGGCAGTCAATATACAGATATTATATAAAATAGTGCTCTGCACTCCTCCTCCATATAAACTTTAAATATGCCACATCTCACACGCCTCCTCGCGTACAATATGCTTAAAATGGGGTTATTCGAAGCATCGAAATGAGATAACTAGAACGATAACTCTCCTATGAATCTGCCAAAAAATACGACTCCACTTATTATGCAAAGGTAAAATCACACGTAACACTCATACACGCAACAAAAATTTATTAACGTTCGAAATCAACTTTATTTCATAAAAGTTAATGTCTAAATATTAAATTTCTAGATCGAGATACGACGTTCTGCACCGCGCAAGAAATTAGACGTATCAAGTGTCAACTAGAGATTATTATGCACAGACCTTTATAGCCCCACCCCCTTGCACAGAGATTTGGTGGGGTCAGTTTTTTGCTTGAGTTACGTTTCTTGTCATCTTATTTCGATGGTCCGATGTTTTCTCTTCACGCATTAATATATTATAGACTGTATACTAATACGTATTGCACTTTTCTACTGCTGGGTACGGGCCTCCACTACTGACGAGAGGGATTAGAATATCAAACTAACTAATATTATAAATGTGAATGTAAGTTTGTTTGTTACGCTTTCACGCGAAAACTACTTAACCGATCATCATAAAACTTTGTACACATATTCTTGGAGGTATAAGAAGTAACATAGGATACTTTTTATGAAAAAAGTTATCTATTTGTAAATTGTCTATTTGTATTTGTAATTTGGATGTAGACATAGATGGGACCCTGGAGACGGTTATAGGCTACGTTTTATTTCGGAAAAGTCTAATCACGCGGGCGGAGCCGCGAGCAAAGCTAGTAAATAAATAAATATAAAAAATAGACCTTAATCCACCACGTACACACGTAACAAAAAGTCACAAATGTGTGCCCTGGAATCGGGTAATTGTTGTACACGTGACGAATTTGGAATAATAAGTAAAAAAAACAATTTAGAGTCGGTCCTATTGCATTTTGATTGTCAATCATAAATAAATAAATACACCCAACAGTCACACACATAGTCCTGACCAAACACTAGGTTAACCTGTATCGTGGGTATCAGGAACTACGAGGGACTTGCGGTCCCACAACACCCAGACCCGAGACAAATATTAGTGGATCACACAAACATTTGTGTCGGTGCGGGAATCGAACCCACGGCCTCTCGCTTCGCAGCCGGCTACTCGCCCGCTGCGCCACGGAGGCTGTCATTTTTTTTTTTTTTTATAGTTTTTTTTTAATAAATAAAATCATGTCATAAAACTCCGAATAAAAATTGGTTATTTTTAACTTTTTAGTTCTTTGAGTTGGTTTTGTATGATAAAAGTATTTATAATTCTATATTCAGTGGAAGAATCATCAAAATTATTGATGTCTGACGTCAACCACTCTGGGGAGAAAATACCCAGACCTGAAACAAATATTTGTGGATCACACAAACATTTTTGTCTCCGTGCGGGAATCGAACCCGCAACCTCGCGCTTCCTAGCCGGTTACTCGCCCACTGCCATGGAGGCTGCCATATTGCTGAGAATTTTGTTAAACAGCTGTTGGCAAAGAGCTGTTGTTGAAGTTTGTACACCTTTATTGACAATTATGACCCAAATATTTGAGTAATCACGCTGATGTCAGCTGATTTTCGATATAGATACATTTCGCAATATCATCATTACGGTATTAAAGTTATGCACAGAAGATTTGACGTGCATGTTATGAATGATCACACGTTTGAGTGATTAAAATAACATCGGATTATGGTGTTAATTCACACGTTGCGATTTTGTTATATTTTTTCTAAAAAGTAGTAGGGTATCAATTCGATGCGTACTTTTATTGTTTGTTTTATACACTGCCTCGGTGGCGCAGTTGTAATGCCTATGTGTTACGACTGAGGCTAACGCTGAGGTTTCGGGTTCGATCCCCGGGTCGGGTCATAGATTGGGTCTAGAAAGGTCGGGTCGCCTGATGATAAGCGTCACGCCTGCCCATAAACAGAAGCAAAACCACACAGAACTTTCAATTACAAAGAACTGCATGGCATTGGACTGCGCTCGTCACCCCGAGACATAAGATGTTAAGTTTATAATGCCCAGTAATTTCACTGGCTTCAATATCCTTCAAACCGGTACACAACAGTGCATACATACTGCTGCTTGGCGGCAGAAATAGACAAGGCGTTGGTACCAACCCAGACGGCCTCTCGTATACTAAGTAGCTACCACCTTGTACCAGTTTTATTTATTGTTATTTTTTAATTTGTTGTGTAAATAATATAAAAGACGTATATATATTAAAGTAATGTAAAAACTTCAAAAAACCGACTACAAAATCTGAATAATAGGTAATAAATAATCTCAATAAGAGCCAAAAAATATCATCAAAATCGATCCAGAGTTAGCGGAGATCGCTTGACATGTATAAACGGCCTCCTTTTTAGTCGGTAAAAAAATACGATAAACTATTATATTTTATTTCTTTTTATTTTATTTTATTTTATTCGGGTGGCTCACAGCTATCAATAATGGAAAATCATATATACAACGTGTTATAGAAAGGGGCGGGCAAATTTAAGTAATGTATAGTGTAGGGTATAAGTATTTTATCTCCCATAGTACCAAATCCGATTGCATTGCTAGGACAATCATTATAGAATTTTCTTTTTTATCGAATGAGTAACATGTCGATATCGACTTTCAACTTTGGACAACACTAAATGATAAATAATGATACTATAGACCTCCTTTCATTTAATTATTTTATAATTAAAAAAACATTAAACAGTTGTCAAGTGTCAATATTTATTTGACGCAGTCAGTTTGTCAATTTCTGATTTTATGAAGTATGATTGATTACGAGTTAAAAATTATTAATTAATTGATTACGAGTTCATATTATTATATTGTATTTGACTAAAAACAAGTATTATGTATTGGTACTTTGTCTTAGTGTAACTAATAACAGCTTTTAAGAGGATCATCGTATTAAGCCAAATTCATAGATGGAAGACCCAAGAATGAAGTCTTTAACATGCTTCTAGAGTATGGTACCTATATCATCTTCAGCACACAGTTTTTCAAGTGTTAATTTTAATGTTTAAATTACAAGTTACGTACGTATGTCTGTCGAATTACGTACAATTTATATTCAAGTTTATTAAGAAGTCAGTGTCGTTCATAATAATTAATAGTGATGTCATCATTCTTATCGATCTTAATAAACGAGTGATTAAAATTTACGTGAAATTTTTGGATGTCTTGGTTTTGAAAAGATCCGGTACATAAGTACGGATTGTAAGGTGTATGTAATGACCCTAAAATATGACCACACCTTTCTGTAACACGTTGTATGTAACGAAGCGAATACAATAGATAAGTCATAGATGCAATAGACAGCCTCCGTGGCGCAGCGGGCGAGTAGCCCGCCGCGAAGCGAGACGCCGTGGGTTCGATTCCCGCACTGCACGTAGCAAATTTATGTTTAATGAATGTGTGTTTTTATCATCTTTTTGTTGTGCTATATGTATGTGTGTGTAGAAAAATAAATGGTTTAAATGGTTAATGGTTTAAATGTTTGTGTGATCCACAAAAAATAGTTTCGGGTCTGGGTCTTGTGGGACCGCAAGTCCCGCGTGGTTCTTGATACTCCCGATACAGATTTACCCAGTGTGGGGTCGGGACTATGTGTGTGACTGTTGGGTATATTTATTTATTTAATTACGAGCCACCGCAGATAGGAAATATTATATACTTACATGTTTATATAGTTTTCGAGGAGCCGCGTTTTAAAACCTGTTCTATAGCCAATATCAATCATGATCAAATTGCCACCATATTATATATTGCAATAAAAAAATATATCTCCATCAAATATCTTTCACCAGGTGAATGGACTATAGTGTAAAAAATATACGTTTCTCGCTATATGTCAATAACATATACTACTGTTTGTACAATGATAAGCTTATCACAATCATCTGAAACATGATAAAATGATAATTCGTACTATGCCTTTGCCAAGTTAATTTGGACGCCGCGAAAAATACAATGTTGCCATCCCTTTCTCTCTACAACAATGCTCATTAGTACGAAGAGAGGTAAAAATGATTGTCATGTGCCAGCAAACGGTGACTTGCTTCATTATTGTCTATTTGTTTTAATTAGAAGTCGAATTTGATAAAAATCGAGATGTCTATTAAAATTAATTGGTCTTGTGACTGCGTGCTTAGACGCAGAAGCTGTAAGGTACTGGGTTTAAATCCCAGGTTAGGCAAGCGTTGGTGTGTTCCAGTTTGAAGAACGTGGAAGCCAGTGAAATTACTGGGCATTATGAGACAGACAACAAAGTCTCTGATGAGCGCTGTGTATAACCATGAAGTACTTTGTAAGTTAAAGTTCCAAGTACTTTTATGGCGCATAATATAATGCCCTGCTGGTTTTATCATTCTGGCGAATAAAAAATATATCTATGGATACGTTTTCGATGTGTATTTGAGATTAATGTCTACAAAACTTATTTGATTTTATCGATTGTGTAAAATTTCGCAATATTTGTACTTTTTTTAGGGTTTTAGCCAAAGACTTTAATGTATACTACTAGACGGGCTGTTTAGAAGTAACGTTTCATCACATAAGGCGGGAGTTTAACAGCTCAGAGACAAAGAGCGCGAGAGGGGCTCTAGTTGAGAGTAAGCGGGATAGTAATATTGAGTTACGGTCAATTGACCGTAACTTAGTAGCGCATTTCCTATGTACCGCGCAGTTGTCTAGTAGTATTAAAATCTTTGGTTTTAGCACATTAATTCGTTTTTTGATCCATTGTAGGCTTGCGTTTGGCGACTATCTCGCCTGTGTTGAACCACATTGTTCACATTTTAGTATAGTTGTAAGTTGTCGATACAATTACAATCTGTTATTTACATATATATTTTATAAAGGTATTTTATAATGCAATCGGAGCGTCCACGTCGCCATCTTGCTTTTCTTGGTATAGCTGTCCCTTGCTGTCATTCTCTTTCTCTTTCTTAATATGGCCGATATTGCAACCGTCTCCTACCATATCTCTAGCTGTTGTATGTATATTACAATTATGATTGTGACTCGGGTACTCTGAACTATTGTGAAGCTGGACGCCGTTGGCAATAAACCACGATATCTTTTTTTAAATGGTTTTTTGTATGCCATAGGCCGGCAAACGAGCAAGTGGGTTACATGATGGTAAGTAATCTCCACCGCCCATGTACGCCGATAATACCAAATGAATTATGGGCGCGTTGCCGACCTTAAAGGAAAGGGATAATTAAGAGATTGGGAAGGGGAGAGAGATTTGGGCCTCCGGATATCACTCACCGTACGAAACGCAGCAGCAAGCTGCTATTACCCGGGCGAGCCGGCCCATTCATGCTGTAGACAAAAGTGTCTACAGCGTGGCTCTACCACTCTAAAATATCTCATTATATTATGGGTAATTTTTATTGTATTACTATTTAAACCGGCCATGCTTTGCTGTGACGTTGTCTGATATTAATTATTAGAGGAGTAAATAAACATAGTCTAGCGAATACAGTGGCGGATCCAGGATTTTGGTTTGGGGGGCTTGACCCCTACTATACCTACTTAAAATGGAATAAGTAAGAATAAGCGATGAAAATTATATTGTAGGTAGTATATAGTAGTAGGTACTAAGAAAGTAGGATGATATCCAGATTCATTTGAGATTTGTCAGTGGACCCAAATGCTTTTTGTGGCTTGAGGCCCTTAGAAACCCCTTCCCCCCCTGGATCCGCTAGTGAGGGAATCAATTTACTTATGAAACGTATTGTTTAACCTAATATCTCAATTTGCGATGTTGTGCTGTGGAATTTAAGCAAAGAAAGAAAAAGTGGTTTCCATTTAAAATCTTTTTTTATTGTAAAGGTGGTTAAAGGCCTACATTTTTTGTTTGTCCATTTAGAGCTTATGCATAGAGATCAAATGGTTTACCAACTCAAGCACGCGACATATAATCTGCGGCCGAGCTCAGAAGCATACCTTAAGGGTGCTGTTTTCCATTTTGAGTTACGAAACTCTGAAAAAGAAAAGGAATTTACGACATAATTTCAGTGTATTTTTTTTCCTTTTTACGTTGGGAATCCCTTTATAGGTACCCCTCGACCGCATGGTTGGCCGGGGCGGTTATGTCCGACTCCCATGGACTAAAACCCAACGATGTTCCTCCGGGTGCACTTGTTCGGTCAGGGCTGCGGGGACGCTTTTGTACTCTTCCGCGGCCCCGGCGGCGCCGGCCCTTATAGAGGGCCTCTCCGGTCGGTGGGTAAGGGGTGAGTTATCCACCCACCACTGCTCCGCTCAGACGAGGTTCGCGCGGGAACACCGCACGCATCACCTCGAGACCTCAACTGTCGGACGACGGACTTCCACGTGATCGCCGCCCAGGCCTCTGTCAGGGGGGTAGGAGTGCCTCCCACCTCCTCCTGCGCGTGACCCTTCGGCGGCGGATAGCAAGCTGAGATGTAATTTCCCGCTCGCGCTCCGCCGCCTCCTTCCGCGACATAACTATACCGCAGAAGGCGGTCATCGCGTCAGTATATTAAACCTAACCTAACCTAGGCTAATTTAGTGTAATTAATACATTTTATATATTTCCTAGTTGCACAATACGTATTTAGTTGATCAGGAAGTATAATGTAGAAATCCTGAATTCATAACGTAGTCTAGAATTAATTAATTTTAACTTGCCAAAATCATTTTAATATGGTAGTCGTAAGACGTAATATTTATTTTCGCATTTAAATAATCTCATGAATACTTATTATCTATATAAATTAAATGCTTTTGTTGGTTTAAGTGCATCATTTGAGAAAGTTTGGTCGTGTTGACAATTTTTTTAAATGTTTTTTATAGTCTGAATTAGATTTTTAGGGAAAAAAGTTGTAAAATTCGGAAAAAGTGAGTGCTTTTCCTAGAGATATTTGTATATGAATTCAACAGAATGGTGATGATCAATGATGGATGTGCGTAATTCTTTTTTGTTTTGTTGTGGAAAAGTTTTCAGGAAATAATCTATTATAAATTCGGAGATTGAATAATAATGGTTATTATTAAATTGGTGCGAACGCATCGATCAAAAATTGATGATACCTTACAATATTCCATAATTTATTAGTTTAAATGACGAGACGAGTAGGTAAGCGCCACGCCTGCTCATAAGCAGAAGCAACGCCACACAGAAATTTGAATTACAAAGCACTGCATGACATTGGGCTGCGCTCGTCACCCCGAGATGTGTTACTAGTCTCATAATGTCCAGGAATTTCACTGGCTTCAATGTCCTTCAAATCGGAATACAACAGTGCTTACCCACTGTTGCTTGGCGGCAGAAATAGATACAGCGGTTGTACCAACCCAGACGGCCTCTCGCATACGAGGGACCTACCACCTTGTAAATGTGAAGACGTTTTTTCATTTCCCATTGCCGTACTTCATAATGCACTCCTCCACAAATTAGATCATGACCACAGTCGTTAATAGATACAATAATCACTCAGAATACCTCGGTGGCGCAGTTGTGATACGTACGCGTGACGACTGGGGCTGAGGTCCCGGGTTCGATCCCCGGGTCGGGTAAAAGTAATATTGAGTTTCTCTATCACGAAACGCTCATTATCAGCCCGGAGTATGGAATTGTGCCCGGTATGGCATAGGCTCGCCCCCTATCACATCATGGGACGCTACGGACGGAGATACGCTCGGCGAAATGCGGGTGTACTGGTTACACCTCTGCCTACCCCTTCGGGGGTTACAGGCGTGAGTGCGTATGCATGAATCATTTAGAAATACGTTTTTTTCTCATTTTTATTTTGTTTACACATTTCCAGTAACTTAACACATTCACAAACAATGTGATGTGAAACAAATATAATTAAATTTGGACAGGACAACTTCTGTCGAGTCATCTAGTTTAAATATTTTGTTGCATATAAACATGCCATTATAATCATATTTTATGATAATAGACATTTATATGATAAATATAATACTGTAAAATATAACATGACCTTATGAAATACCTAACCTTGAATTTAATAAGGTCATATTTGCACAGCAGAAATCTTAGATTTAAAATACTTGCTAATTGCAAACAGAAAAAAACTTACACAAACATTATGTACTTATGTTTTATCACAAACTTCTTACTTGAGTGTAGAGCCACGCTGTAGACTTTTGTCTACAGCATAAATCGCTGGCTCGAACGGGTTTTTACCCCTGTCTCACAGAAAATCGACGTAAAGTATTGGCTTGCTAGTGCATTTCTTACGGTGAGCTAGATATCCGGAGGCCCAAATCGGCTTCCTTTCCTAATCCCTTAATTATTCATTTCGTCTAAGGTTGGCAACGCCTCCACTATTCTTTTGGTATTGTGACACGTTTTCACGGCGAAACGGCCGAAATTTGGTAAGGAGAGATAGGTTATATCCTGTGGAACACAGGGACACATACTTCTGTCCCGGAAAAAGATATTCAAGCAGGCGGAGTCGAGAACATAAGCCAATAATAAATAAAGTTATCTTTAGATGGAGAGTCTTCCTTGTACGACATAGGAAACAATATAACAGAAAGCCGTTATTTACGAATACGTTATACGATTCTTTTTTCAAACTGTATTGTGCGACCTTATAAATGACACTTTTTTGCAAAATTCTCGCCTCTGTCATGCCATAAAACCTCTTCGTGTAAATGAAGCTTTAAAAACATTACTTACAACAACAGTTGGAGGTGTACGGTCTTTATTTCCTTTGCTCATAACATTAGGAAAAAAACAGAGTAACTAGATCAAGAAACATGCGTGTCACTGGCCTCGAACTCGCTATTCATTACGAGATCAAAGTTTGGACTGCGATTGTAATTGTTTGAACCAAACATTTATTCACTGCCATACTAAATGATTATTCATTTGCACGTAGCAGTCTCGCGATGGGCTGTCTTTTATGCTGAGAAAAAAACAAGCATATAACCAGTGTTTCAGTCTATTGGCAATAGTATTCTATTAGATTCATTAAGCCGGATCTTCAGTTTAACGCGCATATAAAATTTAAGGTATGGTTTCGAGCCCGGCGGCAGAATGCAAATCGCAGCGACAGTGTCGCCCAACCGAAATAACAGAAGGCGACACTACTGGTTTTTATGTATTTCAACGAAATTGCAGCGAAAGATGGCCACTTTCACGACATCAAATGACTTATGACTGCAGTGCAGCCAATACCAGAAGACACACGTTTCCAAACGAAATCATTTCAATACCAAGCGATTGACTTTAGACTATAAAGGGAGCTTGTAAACATGACAGGTGCCCGGATAAAATAATCACAGAATATATGTTACTTTGCTTTTTTTTATTGCATAGGTGGCAAACGAGCAAGTAGGTCACCCGATGATAAGTGATCTCCACCGCCCATGTACCCACCCTCCGCCCACAATACCAAAAGAGCCATAGGCACGTTGACGACCTTAAAGGAAATGGATAATCAAGGGATTGGGAAGGGGAGGGATTTGGGCTTTCGGATATCTCACTCAGCGTACGACACGGAGCAGCAATCTGCTACTTTACGTCGGTTTTCTGTAAGACAGTGGTAACGACACGGACGAGCCGCCCCATTCATGCTGTAGACAAAACTGTCTACAGCGTGGCTCTACCACTTATAACATTGCTGAAACGGACGAGGCAATGATGAAACTTGGTTCTCCGGGCGGGGCGTTGAGGGGGTCAGACGGCGGTTCGCCCCAACTAATACCAAATATCGTCACATCTATGGCACGAGAAAACAGATCTTGTATTAAGCCTGGATAAAGCCACTCAGAAAGAAAAAACACTTACAAAAAAATATATGGCTTTGGATACAGATGGTACGGAAAGTTTTCAGCCGCCGAGCAGCAGTGTGTACTCGTAAGCACTGTTGTGTTCCGGTTTGAAGGACATTGAAGCCAGTGAAATTACTGGGCATTGTGAGACTTAACAGCTTATGTCTCGGGGTGACGAGCGCAGTCCAATGCCATGCAGTTCTTTGTAATTGAAAGTTCTGTGTGGTGATGCTTCTGTTTATGGGCAGGCGTGACGTTTACGAGCGACCTGCTCGTCTCGTCATTCAAGCTAATAAAAAACATTTCAAATGTGATATTGATAATAATTTAATAAATAAGTAGCATAATAAATATAACAAGTAAGAGTAGTCTCAAATTACGAAGGATTACTTCTTTAATTTGTCGCTTACAGATAATTTTGCGGAATACTTTTATATTAATTACTTCCGGTGAGTGGGCATTGGCTCTTGATTTTATTATAACCAAGGCGACAACCGGTCATGTGGGTCACCTATCACCGCTGCCCACGGATACCATCAATTCAGAGGAATCGTCAGTGCTTTCTCTACCTTTGAGGAAAGAATAGGCCCTTTTTCTTAAGGTTCCTAAGTCGGTATCGGTCTGGAAATACTGGAAGCGAAGGTGATTCCACAAGGACTTGTAACTAGTATACCATAAGCAAGCATGTACCACGAAGGGATAGGCAGAGGTGGTACATTGATAGTTTGTCGAGCTTATTTCTGTCCCATGCCGTGATAGGGGGCGAGGCTATCGCGACATCGGGACATTTCAACCCCAGAAAACTCATGTGTGATTTCTAGTCGAAAACTAAACCACATATACCGATTTCCCGAACTGAGATTTGAACCGGTTTCTCAACCTAAGTACGATGCCACTAAACCAATTTGATGATCAACCAAATAAACCGAGTAAATCAAATGTCTACATTACATTTAAAAGAATATTGTCATGGCGACGCGACTTGACGACATGCAAACCTGGCAACACATTTTTTCTTTTTTATTAGCATTAATGATGAATCGAGCAGTAGAGTTAGTACAAGTTTTAATAATTTTCAAAAACAATGATAGTTTCTGTTTCCTCTCCATACAATATACCTATAGCATAGTTCTAGCAGTAGCTACTAGCGGAAACTATGACGAATTAAAACTATAAGTAATTAGTTAATTAATTTATGAGTAATTTTATATTATAAATGAATACGCAATTAGTTTCCGTGCGATTCTTTGCTACGTACGATTTTTATTTTTTTTATTAGCAATAAAAGGCATAACTCAGAATACAATCATACAAGTAAAATAACTTAAATATTATAATTTTATGTACTAGATCGTCTTCCTAAACATATGCCCTAATAGAAAAACAGTGCGGAAATGACAAACTAAGACAAATTAATTAATATTGTTAATCTATAACAAAGAGAAGAGAAAGTCAAGAAAAAAAAATAACTGAATGTTTTACACTCTGCTTACTTTATTATATATTTAGTACTACGCAAAAATGGCCCTGCCTTGCTGTTCATAATATCAAGTGTGCCATCTTCATCGTAAAGTTCATTGTATAACCGACACATCCGTATGATAGGATTATAATAGGATGTGTTATTAGCAAACACGCGCAGTGTAAAGATGTTTGGATTACGGATCCTATAATTTGTGTTAAAATTTAATAAGGATAGTAGTTCTGGGGAATCTATTTGCGAATGAATGATTTTATGCAAGTATATTAAATCAGTCTTCTTCCGTCTTAGGTCGAGTCTCTCCACTTTAAACTTAGACAACCGTTCCTTATATGACGATAAGTTGCGACCAATTCCGCTACGGTAACATAGGATTACTTACTTTGATACATAGTCAATAATAATATTATATGAATTCGAAAACTGTGAACGTATTTGTAACTCGTAATAGACTTCTTTCTTTTAAATAATTATGGCTTCGCATTATTATGTATTTCGCCAACGACAAGTATGATCGATAAAAATAATAAAAAAATCACGTCTTCAGAAGAACGATGAAAGACTGGTGTGGCCAATTGCAGTCTTGTCGCAGTTTTAGTGCGATGCTTCATAGACGATTTTCTCCGAATCGAACGATCAAATTCGATCAATATCCTTGGTTAAAAACCACCTAAATTCATTAATTCAATGTTTCCATTCACTGTTCATCACCGTCATTATTTATTGTAAAAATCCACACCACATTCATAAAACAAACACAACTTTATACTAGTTTAGGAAATAATACAATAAGAGATCCACGGTACTGTCAGAATTCCCGCCAAAACTCCCTTAATAGACTTACAGGTCTACCCATAAACAGAAGCAAGACCACGCAAAATTTGAATTACTAAGCACTGGCACTGAACTGCGCTCGTCAGCCGAATTTTCTGGTTTCAATGTCCATCAAATTTCAACAAAAGTGCTTACATACTGCTTGGCGGTAGAAATAGACAAACCGGTGGTACCAACCCAGACGGCCTCTCGCATACAAATGACCTACCACCTAGTAGTTCAATTATGTATTTATTCTAAATATTAGATTATTTACGAATACATTATATCTTTCCGGCAGTTGATTACGCTGGTCATTAGCTATGAGAACTCTTCTATTGTTCGACAGTTTTTTTATACATCTATAGGAAACACAGCTAATGCTCTTGCTAAGTTTCGAAATAATAGCAATCGTGACAGGTCCTAGGGTCAGATCGATTCGGGTAGTTTGCGATTTTGATATAAACTAAGTGGCAGAGCCATGCTGTAGACAGTTTTGTTTAAAGCACGAATTGGCCGGCTCGACCGGGTCATTACCACTGTCTCACAAAAAACTGTAAAGCAGCGGCTTGCTGCTGGGTTTCATACGGTGAGTGAGATTTACTGAAAGCCAAATACCTTAATATTCTCAACCTCCATTTCTTTCCTAATGCATAGTAATTCTGGATTGTGAGTGTTCAGAGGCGGTGGAGATCACTTACCATCAGGTAAGACTCACTTGCTTGTTTGCCAACCTATGATAAATATACTTGAATAGTTTTAGAAAATATATAAAAAAACACATTATGCGTCCCTATAAAATTTGAGGGTTGCCCTCGATTTTTCTGGGATCCCATCGTCAGATCCCGACTTGGTACCAATGGGACCACCTGGGAAGTATACCATTTTATACAAAAAAAGAATTTTCTCGAATCGGTCCAGGTATCTTCCAGTAATCGGGAACATATACAACACCCAGACCCGAAACAAACATTAATGGATCAAATATTTGTCTCGGTGCGGGAATTGAATCCGCGGCGCATCGTTTCTCAACTGGCTTCTCGCCCGCTGCGCCACGGAGTCCTAGGTATATTCTATGAAAATTTTTGCTGATTTCTTACAATACAATAGTAATGTAACACTGTGGTTTCGATACATTATAGTTCCATCGTACGTCACTAATGCAGTTCCTACAACGATAAAGTACGGCAATTATTCTTTTACGAGAAGTTGCAAATATTTACGGAACGTCAAAAGCGTGCATACATACCTACATCAGAGTTGCCATTGTACGATGCCGTTACGTATAAGATGAATGTTGCCAGCTGACCGAGGCCAATAACAAATCCATAAAAAATTGAAAACAAACATTGCTAATCAACATCAATGGAATATTTTATGATTTATAAAAATATGAAAAACTACTTTTTTATTTGAAATGTTTGTCCGTGATTTACTGACATAAATGATCCATTACGGTCATTAGTTAACATTGTTTTTCGGCCATTTTTGGCTCTATTATAAAACCGACATAACTCTTTAAAAACCAGTCAAGTGTGATTCGGACTCCGAGAGACCGAGAGTTCCGTACCCACCGACTTATACTATTATTACGTCACGCACGCTTAAACCCCACGCGCGTCACTATTGTGGTTTATTTTTGTGGTATATCCAACATCTTCTTCCAATTGTCCTAATCCCACTCGCCGTGGGGTCAGCGCAACGTGATTTTTTAACACATGTAACAGAATGATTTAGCTTTGCAGTTTTTACGACCGGCCCGGCCGCCTGCCTGACGTCAACCTCTATAAGGAGAAAACACCTAGACTCGAAACAAATATTTGTGGATCACACAAACATTTGTCTCGATGCGAAAATTAAATCGCGGCTTCTCGCTTCACAGCCACTGCGCGACGGAGGCTGCTTATATTTTGTGAATATTTTAGCCGACTATTTATTATGGTCCAAGATAGAAAAGATAAAACTGTGGGTAACAAACAGACTGGCTGATAGACAGGTATATGCTTAGTAATAGAGTTTCTTTAGCACCATTTGGGTATAGAACTCTAAAAATGTCGCTACGATTGTGTAATAGCTATAGAATTATAGTTATTTTTGATGTGGTCATGAACGCTTATGGGCGCGTTTACGTTTCGCAACTATGTGGCGGTTTCCTAATTTGTGGTCGGCGGATCGTTTGGAATCATTATGACATACCAAATTTCATAGTACAGTTGGTGAAATGGGTGGCGCTGTCACCAAACGAACTTCGGTAGATTTAAAATTTTGGTAAATTATTAACGGACGAGACATTGGCGATACTTGGTTCCCGTTGCGGGTTGTGCGGGCCGACGGCGCGGCGGGTCACCCCGCATAATACCAAATACGGCCAAATCTATAATACGGATAGCGGAGCCCCGCATTAAGCCGGGATAACGCCAGACAGGAAGAAAAAGATTCTATACATTTCGAATTGGTTCCAAAATTAGCCGCGGCTGGTATATAGTTGGTGCACTCTAAATTGCGACAATCATAAGTTGAAAATCTACAGATAACTTGTTAAAACTGAAATTAATGAAGGTAAATTTCTGTACACGTTATTGGTCCGTTGTTGTTTGGCGCCAAAAATAGACCAATCACGTGTACTGAAATCGACACTTAGCAAAGAGCTCACTTGAGTGTTGTTTTATAATACGAGCCGCTTCAATGTCCTTCAAATCGAAACACAACAGTGCTCACAGACTGCTACTCGGCGGGAGACAACGCGTTGGTACCAACCCAAACGGATCCTCGCATATGAGGGACCTACCACCAAAAAACTGAGGGGCAAGCACGAACAACTTACGAATAAGTATTCGAATCGAGAACGCTAGCATTTGTATGAAGTTTGAACAATTTTTGGACATTTCGATACGAATACGTTTTCGCAAGTTATTCGTGCTAGCCCCTCAGTTAATTGGTTAAGTACTTTTCGAAATTACCTTGAACAAACGATCTCACACACTTTATTGCTTTATTTTTACACTAAGTACCTATATTTCCATTAATGACGCACTGTTCTTTGAGAATTGCTTTAACGTACGTAAATAATTGTTATAATTAAATACTGGTGGATACACACGGATCGAGGTTTAAGTTTTTTTATGGAAAATAATCGTATAGTGGATTATTGATCTTATTTGCGGTGTCTTGTCTCAGTTGCATACCTTAAAGTTTATATAAAAAATAGAAGTAACACTTGCCACGCCGCGCCGCGCCTTCACAACGTATAATGAGTTATGAACTTTGTATTCGTTTCCAATCTTTATTTTTCAACAATCCTACTTCCTACTACTATTATCTATATGTGGAAGTTTGGATGTTTGTGAGTTTGAGAATTTTCATGTTTGTTAGTCAATCATGCCTTAACAGCTCAACGATTTCGGGTGAAATTTGGCTCACAGGTAGACCGTGACCTGTATTAGGACATAGGCTACTTTTTATCCCGGAAAATGACGTTCACGCGGGTGTAGCCACGAGAAAAAGCTAGTTGCCAACCTTAAAGGAAAGGGATAATTAAGGGATGGAGGGAAATTGAGGGAAAGGAAGGGGTATTTGGGCCTTCGGATTTCAATCACTGTACGAAACGCAGCAGCAAGCTGCTACTTTATGCCGGTTTTCTGTGAGATAGTGGTAACAACCCGGACGAGCCGGTCCATTCATGCTGTAGACAAAACTGTCTACAGCGTGGCTCTAACACTCAAAGAAGCTCAAATAAGTATAGGAAAATACCGCCTTTTTACACACAAAGCTTATGAATGGTTTGATTTTTTTGAATAAGTAGGCAAACGCGGATCTGACCGGTTTTTATAGTTTGTATGCAAGGAGGATGAAGCCAACAAAAAGCTATTAAATATGATAATGTCTGCCGAGTCTAGTTTTAGGGTTCCGTACCTAATGATTGCCCACGAAACCCTACTACTAAACTGTCTGTCTGTACTTTTTTATACAAAGATTCTCAATTCGACTGTAGGTATATATTTTATATGTGTCCGTCAAATATGGACCGATTTAAATGATTCTTATTCTATTCGATAGGGTTTACTGCGGTGGTGGTCTCATTTAAATTTGAAGAAATAATTCCACCCGTAAGGGGGTGCAATCGGGGAGAAAGACGAACACACCTTTCTGCACCGATTTTTAAAGTTTTTAATACAATTTTTACAAATTGTAACCGTATCAATCATTGACAATAAACTACAGTACCATCGACACACACTTTAGAGTTGAAATAAAACTAGTTTATACGGATTTTATCGCGGTTTAATTTTTATTTTAGTCCCGACGTTTCGAAAGCTTTTCAGCCTTCGTGGTCACGGGAGAGACTACTATAAATTAGTTTTATTTCAATGTGTAATATTCGCGTAAACCTAAGAAATCACTACTTTAGAGTTGTTTATTTTTGGTAAAAAGTTTTTTTTGATCGTAATACGTAGGTTCACATCTCGCATGATATTTGATATTGTGGTGGATATCCTGAAAATAAAAACAAAAAGTAAATTTAAAAGGATATGGGTGCTGAACCCTCGACGCGCGAAGTCGATTCGTACTTGACTCGTTTGATGTAATCTAATTAATAGTGAGACGCGGCATTGGGTGTTTGTGTCAGTGTTGCAAACCGTTTATGATTTATCTATAGTTTGGTTTTATTTCCTTCAGATTTTGTTTCCTAATTTATTAATTCAAATTTTTGTTTTAAATAAATAATTAGATTTGATTAAATATACGCATTAAATATCTCGTCAATTTTTTGTTTCATGTTTCTGGTTTAAAGTTTATTTTTGAGAATTTTAAAAGCCTCTTGCAAAAATTTACATTTAATCAAGATTAATTTTTACTTAATTCTTGATATAATAATAATACACTCAACAGTCACACACATAGTCCTGACCCCACACTAGGTAAACCTGTGTCGTGGGTATCCGGAACTACGATATACAGTATGTATACAATAGTTTACCAAAATCGATTAGAGAATTGAATTGTTTTAATAATTATAAGAATACAAGAAATAGGAAAGGCACTAAAATATAAAATACTAGGTGACCAGTGCGAATACTTCGCACCGATAGCTGTAGTAGTCAGTTTACTGGTCAACTGATGGCAGTTGGCACTGTTAATTATTCATCTTTTTTTGGCAAAACCTACCATTTTTAAAACATTTTTTATTTTAAGTCAATAGCAGCAAACATAAGCTTTAAAATGGTGTTCGAATCATTAAATTTGATGAAGAATTATGGTAGTTATAGCGTTCCGACAAAACAACACCGTTGAGAAATAATATACAGTATGTAACAAAAACCCTGTTGGCTCTTTTTGGGTCGTGAAGACATCTGAAAAGTGATGAACCGCTGACTGATGCCGCGGCCGGGCGCGCGCGTTTGATGTACGTAGACGCCGCCACTTGCTCTCTCACTCTGACTCCGAGTCATCGCTGTTGCAGAGGTAATCAATCGAAATACGGTTGACAAACAATAAAGTATAAAAAATAATTATGAATATTTTTGTAGTCTCATATTCTTATGAGAGTTATTTCATTACGTTTGAATCACAGTTAAAACGGCCAACAGGGTTTTTGTCACATATTGTATAAAGATTACAGTAGAAATTAAGCCTAAGTCTCGAGATTAAGTTTATGCTAACATTAACTTTTTCGTTTTTACATCTCCTTTGTTGGTACTAAGTATAATAAAATTATTGAATCAAATACAGGGTGTATTATATGTATTTCCAAATAAAACCCGTAATTTGACAGTGAATCGAGTAAAATACCCTAAACTTGATAACTGGTTCTTAATTTGAGACACTTTTGTAACTTCGACATACATTTTTGAATATTCATTTGATGTGATTGGGGCAATATGACGTCCTACATAATAGTGCATAAATTTTGGACAAAACTAAAACAGTGGTCGGAACGGTGTTCTCTAAACCAATGTCAAATTTTAAAAACGCCTTGAAGTGCGTTACGTGCTTGTTTGATGAGCGAGTGAGTCAGTATATACAGTCATGGTGAATCATCGAAATAAGATGACAAGAAGCGTAACTCAAGTAAAAAAATGGCCCCACCAAAACTCTGTACAAGGGGGCGGGGTTATAAAAGTCTGTGCAGCTCGTTTATTCATCAATTCATAAAAAATGATTCATGATCTCTAGTTTACACTTAATACGTCTAATTTTTCCGCGGTGCAGAACGTCGTATCTCGATTTAGAAATTTAATATTTAAACGTTAACTTTTATGAAATAAAGTTGATTTTCGTTGCGTGTATGAGTGTTACGTGTGATTTTACCTTTGCATGTGTAAATGGAGCCGTATATTTTGCAGATTCATATGAGAGTTATCGTTCTAGTTATCTTATTTCGATGTGGTGAATACAGCCCCAGTTCTTACATTTTAGTTCGTTACCAGTTACCAACCATTAAACAGGTGTAAACTATATTTTAGTCAAATTAAGATTAGTTCATGACATCAGAATTGATTTTATTATCTTGTTTAATAATAAAAGATGTGGTAAAACACTCATGAAAATTTATAGCAAGCATTTAATTTATTATTTTATAGAGGACAGCTAAAGTAGCATCTGTGATTGTTGTTATCTTAATTATTCAACACACTGCATTTATTAGTTCGTAAATTTTACTGGCTAGCAACGAAATTTCTCAAACTTGTAGTTTTTTAATAGATTATAATTTTGTTTCATGGATTCTACTTATTTTGTTTTTAGTGGAGCAATAAGTCCTAAGCACCCCGCACAACACCTAAGGGCGTCAGGAATGACCATAAATCAGCATTTATTTCAATCTGTATTTCTGTCTGTATTTATTTTCAATATATGTAGCTGTTTTAATCTATTTTTTGTCAGTTAACACTTTATTATTATTATTAACTTTCGAGGAAAGAGAAGTTAAATCGAGAGGTTGCTTTACAAGTTTGCCTAACATTACCCGTAAATACATAAATATTTTGCGGAGGTCTCGGATTCAATCCCCGAGTTGGGTAAAGTGATATTGGGTTTTTTCAATTACTAAATGATCATTATCAGCCCGGAGGCTGGATTTATGCCCAGTTTAGCGATAAACTCGCCCCGTATTACATCATGGGACGGAAATAAGCTCAGCGTAATGTGGGTGTACCTCTGCTATCCCTTCGGTGATTTCAGGTGTGAGTGCGTATGTATTTTACCTTTGATTAATTCTTTGCCAAAGCGTAACATTAAAATTACCATCTCAATATACAATGTGTTACTGAAAGGTGTAGTCAAATTTAAGCAACGTAGTGCAGTCGTCGTTGCAGTGTCGTATAGTTTACGATATAAATATTTAACCCCCCGTAGTACCAAATCCGATTACATTGCTAGCGCATTAATAATGCATTTTCTTTTTTATCAAATGAATAACATGTCGACTTGCAAATTAGGACAGCACGAAATGATAAACAGATGATAAGAATAAGAATGAATCTGTTACTAGCCGCACAGAGATAATGCAACTAATGTACTCTGATATCTAGATTTTGTCTACATCCGGTACATAAACACTCAATGTCAGGTGTATATAATGACCATTAAATGTGAACCTCAATTATTATTTTATTTTGAACCATCTTCAAAAAAGGAGGAGGTTCTGAATTCGGCGAGTTTTATTTTTGCTTCTTTTCTATGTATGTATATCGATTTCTCCGCCAATTGTGGACTGATTTTGTTGGAAAACATTTCATTCGATAGACTTTATTAGTTAAATTTGGTCAAGATCTGATGACGGAGTACGGAGTAAAAAAATTAAACTCCTCCACAGATAACAGAATAGTCAAAGCGATTGTTTTATTGTATTGGAATTAACATAACCTATCACAAAAAAAAAAATAGAAACGTCTTAACTAAACTTAAAAACCGACTTCAAAAAATAACACTCGTTGTATTGTACACTATACATTGCTTAAATTTACATACACATTTCTGTATATCTGCATTCAGTACTTTTCCTTTTAACGCAAGCATAACATAAAGCCACGGAAAGTTCTCCAAAGGATTTCCCCTCGACAAATAGGGTTTCATATTGCGTCAGTTAAACGTCAGTTAAACGTCAGTAAGGTCGCCTAGTTTATTTTGGTATAGTGATAGTTGTCGGTCCTGGATCTTTATTTATGCAGTTATTAAGTAATACAGACATAAGAAAGGAGGATATCGAGGCGGATCTGTTATTCATTATGTAAGAAATTATGTTGTTATCGTTATAGTGGTGGTGGGCGAGTGGCCGGCTGTGAAGCGATAGGCTGCGGGTTCGATTCCCGCAAATGTTCGTGTAATCCATGAATATTTGTTTCGGGTCTGGGTACTTTCTCCCTGGTTTCTCTTAACGTCAGGAGGCTTGTAGTAAAAACAAGCCGAATCATTCTGTGTCATGTGTTAAAAGCATAGTTGCGCCGACCCCACTGTGACTGGGATAAGGGCAAGTGGAAGAGAAATATCCTCGTAGACTGATTTAGCATAAGTTCACGCTTGTATCACGGAAGAGGTAGGTAAAGGTGCTACTGATCTATGAGTTGCCATTTCCGTCCCTTAATATATAGCATGTCCCCTCAGAGGGGTTGACCTAAGGCAGGCAGTCGGTCGTAAAAACTACAAACCAAATCATTGAGTAACATGTGTTCAAAAGCGTGAATCGCCGACCCTGCTGTAAGTGGGATAAGGGCAGGTGGAAGATTATATTGGGGGGGTTTTATTATGCACAGCATATTGTCATATGACACAAATGCCAATCTTTAAATCAAAAAAAACATCGAAATACTATGACAAGAAACGTAAATCAAGCAAAAAAGTGACCCCACTGAAACTCTGTGCAAGTGGGCGGGGCTATAAATGTTTGTGCAACTCGTTCATTTATCAATTCATAAAAATCTCTAGTTCTCTAGTTGTACACTTAGTACGTCTAATTTTTTTCGCGGTGCAGAACGTCGTATCTCGATTTAGAAATTTAATATTTAGACATTAACTTTTATGAAATAAAGTTGATTTTGAACGTTCATTAATTTTTGTTGCGTGTATGATTGTTACGTGTGGTTACCTTTTCATGTGTAAGTAAGTGAAGCCGTATTTTTGCCAGATTCATATGAGAGTTATCGTTCTAGATATCTTATTTCAATGCAAAAAAATAAATAAATATATAAATCCAAATTTTCGAATCTTTAATGTTGTTCGACCTGGCGATAGAACCCAAGAAGATATCGGTTGTTAAAAAAGAAAATTGGTTTTATCATAAAGTGAATTATTTCAAGTCAGTAAAGTTAAAGCGGTCACAACAAAGAATGTGCACATTATTTATTGATTATTTCAATAAATCAATATATTATGCTATGGCTCCTTGCGTTCGACGATTTTGCCAGTATCTAGGTAGGAAAAAACACGGTGATGTGTATAAATATTTTATTTTATATTCATATTTCAAAATATTTTATCTGTGACTACTGATAAGTGCAAATATTCTAAATAATTGCTTGGTGGTCGCCCAACATTCTGAACCATACAGAAAAAAAGGTCTTTGGCTATCTTATACATCTGCCCTTTGACTTGTAAAGTTATTTTTCTGTCACACAACGCCTCTCCGCTCAATTCAGTTTATCTATCTTCAATCCAGTTGTAGTTCTATGAATAACATCATTATCGTTGCTAAATATTGTGCCTAGGTATTTAAATTGCCTGCCTCGGCGGCGCAGTTGTAATGCGTACGCGTTACGACTGAGGCTGACGCTGAGGTCTCAGGTTCGATCCCCGGGTTGGGTTAATTAGTAATAGTGATATTGGGTTTTTCAATTTCAAAATGCTCAGTATCAGCCCGGAGTCTGACATATGCCCGGTTGCCATACCTCGGGACTTGCCCCCTATCACATCGTGAGATGGAAATAAGCTCGGCGAAATGTGGGTGTACTGGTTACACGTCTGCCTGACCCTTCGGGATTATAGGCGTGAGTGCATATGTACCAAGAAAAAACTTTTACAACAAGAAGAATCCTACAAATATGTACATATTTGTCGGAGTTATGTGTGCACATACATAAATAAATAAATATATACTTACGTCTTCCTTTTTAGAGTCGGTTGGGAATAGCATTCTTTTCTTATTTTATTAGCCTAATTAGTGTTCAACGGCTGGGAAAAGTGCTCCGCCAATTTCTGCCACTTCTTACGCTCTGGGGCGATCTCTTGCCACGTTGGAGAAAAATTGACAATGTCGTCTCTCCTTCTCTTCCTAGGTCGCCCACGTCGTCGGTAACCATCGGTTGGTGACCAGTCTATTATCTTTATGGGTCATCTGTCTGGATCACAATGAAAATTAAAAATAAATAATATGTTTAAATAATAAATATTGTTTGTTACAGGTAATTAATTCATTAAATCATCACGGAGAGACAAGAAAATATGTTAAGTACCCATTAAACGTTTAACAGTGACGTGGAAATAATGTTTTCTTTTTATATTATTTGCCGGAAAACGAGCCAGTGGGTCACCTGATGGTAAGTGATCTCCACCGCCCATGTACGCCCACAATACCAAAAGAATCATGGGCGGGTTTTCGACCTTAAAGGAAAGGGATAATTAAGGGATTGGGAAGGGGAAGGGATTTGGGCCTCCGTATATATCACTCACCGTTACGCCAGTTTTCTGCGAGACAGTGGCAATAACCCGGACGAGCCGGCCCATTCATGCTGTAGACAAAATTGTCTACAGCGTGGCTCTACCACTCAAAATGTCACATATTATATCTTTATTTCAGATACCTACAATTTTAATTTCTCTTCAAGGTTAAATAAGAAAACAATCTTCAAAGCATTAACTTCATTTACATAGTCTCGCATATGTTTTTGAAGCATAATAATTTATATTATATTTTCCGTAAAAATATACAAAAACATCGTATGAAAATTATTGTATGAAACTTCTCTCACATTTGCTATGTCCTTTAGTAAGAAATTATGTTTATTTCTAAGATAATTGACTAAAAAATAATTTAAAATTAACTTAAAAATTGGATGTAAATGTCGGTGTAACCAGTTAATAAAAAACGATGTAGAATTTAGACTCTACATTACCATACTTATTCCCGATCTAATACATATTAATATATTGTGCTATAAAATAGTTACAGTTTATTTAAATAAATTAAATACTAGTCCTCATACATTTATTAGGTTATTTTGTCACTTGTTATTTTAGGACAGTTACGAATCATTTTGAAATATATAATATTACGCAAATTTTACTTTGCGTCTGAATATTAATTTCAATATATGAAGTCGGTAAAAAAAATGTAAACAAACATCTACCGACTTTCCAAATTATTCCTTCATCCTGTCAACTACACAATCTTTCTTTCTGCTCTTGATTTGAATCCAAGAGATTACCGTTTCTCAGCCTAAGTCGGCTGCCACTAATCTAATGAGGCTGTGCCACGTCTCTGAATGTTTTTTCTATTGAGATCGTTTTTGATATCAGGGTTCTAATAACTCATTACTAGCGTTTGTGACGCCTCATTGGCGCGTTGGTGGTGGTAGTGCAATGCACTATCCTTCGTATTTTTATCATTCTGCATACCGTCTTCTCATCATGATTTAACGATGGATTTGTTATTATACGACACGACAAGCCGTCTGACCTCCACAACCCGCAACGGCAACCAAGTTTCGCCATTACCTCGTCCGTTAATCAGCAGAGTGTACCACGTACAGGTGTTGTAGGGTTTGGGCCCAGGATGTTGGTGGCCCACTTATATTCCAAATTACTCGGTACACGTCAATTACATGATTTTCTTCCACCTGCCCGTATCCCACTCGCAGTGGGATCGGCGCAACATGCTTTTTTAACACATGTTAGAGATAGATTTAGCTTCGTAATTTTTACGCCCAGCCTGACGTCATCTTCTCTGGGGAGAAAACACCCAGACCCGAAACATGATATTTGTGGATCACACAAACATTTGTCTCGGTACGGGAATCGAACCCGCGGCCTCTCACTTCACAGCCGCCTACTCGCCGACTGCGCCACGTAGGCTGTCGATACCATTACACGATGTGCAATAAATATAATTTATAAGTGTATAGATATTTATTTTCATTTCTTGTGCTAGACTATGTCCTAAGCGAGCGCGTTTATGTCTTTGGTTAAAAGTTATTTTGTTTCTCTACATAAATGCATTAATAATTTTCTGCTACGCTGTTCATGGGCGGCGATGATCACTTACCATCAGGTAGACTATCCGGATACATAACATAAGGTCACGCCTGTATCCTTGAAGGGGTAAACAGAGATGCAACTAGTACATCAACAATTTTTAAGCTTGTTACCGTCTCATGATGTGATACCGAGCACAAAGGCAAATCTCTGTATTTTCAACCAACCTATGTATTTTCGTATAATACGCAATTACGCCTGTACTTCACGAAGCGGTAGGCAGAGGTGTAACTAGTACGCCCACATTTCGCCGAGCTTATTTCCGGCCAAAGATGTATAGGGGGCGAGCCTATCGCCATATCCTGTACAATTCCAGACTTCACTATATGTGCCGGGCCGGGCCTGCTACCTGCTCGTTTCGTTATTAAGACAATAAAAAAAGACAAATATAATCTAGCAAAAAATCTTTACAGCTACAAATGTTTTCGCAAAGAATCCGTAGTCTCGCATCCATAACCTCTGATTGTTGATCCGATACATATTCATATATTGTGCTATAAAATAGTTACAGCTTATTTAAATAAATTAAATACTAGTCCTCATACATTGATTAGGATATTTTTTCACTAGTTATTTTAGGACAGTTACGAATCATGTTGAAATATATAATATTATGCAAATTTTACTTTGCGTCTGAATATTAATTTCAATATATGAAGTCGGTTAAAAATAGTTGTTGTTAGTTGTTAGGCAATGATGTAATTTTTAAATAATAATATAGCCCAGTATAACAAAAGGATAATAATATATGTCCTTTTGTTGGACTTGGACAAAATTAAAAAAATAAAAATAAAATATTAACCTTGTTTTGTAGAGGCTCTTCTATTGCAGTTTATTTATTATTAAAGTTAGATAGCACCTACTCAAAGTTAATTATCATTATTTTTAGCTTTTTTTTTTAAAGATTGAAATCGTAATATCATTATAGATTCTTCGGAGTTTTAGTCTTGCATCCCCGATTTCAACCCTAAGCGGTGGAATTCTTATCGAATAAAAATGAATTATTAAATCAGATAATTGGAAAGAAATACATAAAAATACGCATCTAATTGAAAACCTCCTCTGTTTTTTTCATAGTTTAAAAATAATCAACAATTTGCAATAGAAAATACACATGACATTTGAAATGTGAAGACAAACTATTTGCATTTCACACAACACCTTGGAAAATGTGGTCTCATCGTAAATAGCGGTGGATAAATATTTTTAAAGCCTGGGATCCCCCTTAACGTAAATACTGTTTTCTGCGTTATTTTCTTTTACAATTGTCTATTATTTCACAATATTTCAACATTTTATACTTTACGTAGACGATCAATATACCTTCGAAAATTTTCGCCTATACAAAAATACGAAGATGGATTGATGATCCATGTATTATTTTTTCTCTGAAGTGAATGATCAGGTGCTCGGAGTGTAAGTGGGCCACCAACATCTTAGGCCCAAAGTCAACCTCACTTGCACGTGGTATACTCTACTGATTAACGGGCAAGCCAATGGTAAATCTTGATTCCCGTTGCTTGATGCGGTGGTGGTCAGACAGTGGGTCGCCCCACAAAATACCAAATCCACCATCAATTCATGATAGGTACGCGGATACTGTCATTAAGCCAAGATAACGCCAGGTAGAAAGAAAGTTGGTTATAATCATGGCTGTATGAGCTAAGATTCCTTAGCCTTCTTTACACGGGAACATATTAAGTACAAAAACATCATGCATACCAACGATGCATACAATGAAACGTGCCCATAGTGATTACATGTTCTTTGCATAAAATTAGCATCACAGAACAATATTACTGTGGTTGTTTCCGTAATTTTTGCAAGTTTTGGATGAATTTCAGGCGACACTTACAACACACATTCTGTGGAAATTTCCGGCTTAAATTTTTATAGATCAAAGATAGCTAGATCTCTTTAAAGCTAGTACGAGTAGGTACAGAGAATAAGTTAAGTAATAAGGTTCTATTAGCATCCTTGGGGTACGGACCCTAAAACCGTTTTTTTTTTATTGTATAGGCTGCGGCAATGAATGTTAATAAATTCAAATTGATGTATGCAAATACTAATTCTACTGTTTCTATGTTATTATTATTTCATATGCCTATTTGTAATTCACATTTTTTTCGACTAATGTATATTAATCAGTGTCTCATACATATTATTACTTTATTCTTTCTAATCGAATCAGTATTGTGAAGTCTACCAACCCGTATTAGGCCAGTGTGGTGGACTAAGACCTTACCAAAGTCATTAGCATAGGAAACCTGTGGCTTTTTTTTAACGTTGGCAACCCTTTATGGCTACCGCCCCAACACGTGGTCAGTCGGGGCGGTTATGTCCGATTCCCACGGACTAAAACCCAACGGTGTTCCTCCGGGTGCACTTGTTTGGTCGGGGCCGCGGGGACGCTATTGTACTCTTCCGCGGGCCCGACAGCGCCGGCCCTTGTAAAGGGCCTCTCCGGTCGGTGGGTGGTGGGGGAGTTATTCACTCACCTATATGCTCCTGTCGAAAGGTTCGCGCGGGAACGCCTCGCGCGTCACCTCGAGGCCTTAACTGTCGGAGGACGGACTTCCACGTGTCCGCCGCCCAGGCCTCTGTCAGGGGGGTAAGAGTGCCTCCCGCAGTGTGGGGCACTCCTCCAGTGTGTGCGCCGCGGTGTCCTCGTCGCAGCTGCAGTGGTGACACTGGTGTGTCGGCTCTCTTCCGGCTAACCGGCACAGGTACCTCCCGAAGCAACCGTGCCCCAAAAGGACCTCAGTGACCCGTGCCACCTGTCGACCCAATCATTCAGGAAACCCGTGCCTAGCAATAGGACAATATTATACAGGGCTTATTTTTAAATCTACTTTTATTTAAGGGCTAATTACAAGGATCTTATTATTTATAAATTGCATCACTATTGAGCAATAGTTTAAAACATGCCACGGTTCTAACAAGGATTATTATATATTGAAATTAATATTCTAGAGTCCAATCGAATTTGCATACGTATCTCAATATCAGGCGTAACTACCTAAAAATAAACAAGTGAATATAATTATCCTAATAAATGTATGAAAACTAGTATTTAATTTATTTAAAAAAAACTGTAACTATCTTATAGCACAATATATGAATATGTATCGGATCAACAATCAAAGGATGCGAGACTGCATTTTTTACATAAATATTTATAGCTTTATTAATTTATCACTGGACTAGTTTTTGCTCGCGGCTCTGCCCGCGTGTGCAGTCTTTTCTGGGATAAAAAGTAGCCTATATTCTCATCCAGGTCATAGTATATCTATGTGGCAAATTTCATTCAAAACCGTTTAGCCGTTAAATCGTGATTGACTAACAAACATCCAAAGTGACAAACTCACAAACATTTATTACACAGGATATTACATATCACAGGGTTATTATTTTGCCTATAAAATACGTCGCCCGCGGCCGGATACCCACAATAAACGTCTATCGTGTTGTTCTGAAACACTTGTCTCAGTGGAACATGACTGTCTTGAACTTGCAAGACCTGTCAGTTTAGGCGATGACGCCACATCAATATCTACTTTTTCGATAGAGTTGATCTCCAACCAAAAATTGACATTATGAATTCTATTCGCAATCATAAAAATTGTCAACTCTGTGTCAACTCCAGGTCTTGCAAGTTCAAGTCAGTCATGTTCCACTGAGACAACTATATGTTAGCGGGATCACTGGCGCTGTTTGAGTGATTTACAATATTGACAGATTATTATTGTACAATTTCAATTAGTTCGGTTAGTTGACTGCCTCGGTGGCGCAGTTGTTCATACGGTGGGTTACCCACTATAATGCCATATGCACCGTCAAATGATGGGAAGGTGGATCCTGCTATTAAGCCGGAATAACGCCAGGCAGTAGGAAGGAAATAGGATAGTGCATAGCACTAACGATGCGGCCTCAGTCGTCACTCGGCACAAACGCTAGTAACGCGACAATAGGGTAGTTGACTAGTTTTTTTTAATTATTTAAATCAATAAGTTACTTTACTCAAAATATATTGCAGAAAGAATTTTATAAATCGGACCAAAAATAAATAAGTTAGAAGCCATTCAAATCCTGTGGAAGGGGTAATTGTCAAATGACAGACGATGCAACCATTGACGTCACTGTGTAAAATGTTCATTATGGTGCACGCGTGCAAGCGAGACAGTGAGATATCCCTACTACGCACCCACTTTTCTTCATACCAACATTTAAAGTCATAACTGCGGGCACATTTCTGAACCAATTTTGATTGTGTTTTAATAAAAGGGTTTCTTTTGCGTGTCATTTTCTGTTGCTTATAAAATAATGTATAAAATTCAATATAGGAAACTACCCTATTGGAAAGCCTGCTGTAACACCAAATACGATCTCAATTAAATATAATCCAGGGATGTCACATCGCCTTATTGGTCTAGTGGCATGCTTAGGTTATATTTTGCGTTTGTGTTTAATATTCGACAAAACACATGGGTTGCAATTTGTGCCCAATATGGCGATACCTGTCGCGGAAGTGTAATTATTTTAGTACCGTGGGTGCGTGGGTAATTGCACCTCTTCCTATGCCTTAGAGGATGCAGGCGCGAGGGTTTGTTATGTTGTGGCAACCCTATCAATCATATCACGCTCCAAAAATATATTACATTATCATTTAATATGCCACTTGAGACAACAGAATAAGCAGCTGTTAATATATTGCGCACTATTTGCAGTAGAGGCTAGGCTGCGTCGTGTGCACGAGGTCGACTCAATTTAAGCTACTTATTAATCGTCAAAAAATGAAGGTAAGGTTTCTCAATGTATCTATTAATTTTCTATGTATTTTTTGTATGCATAAATACACATGAATTCACACAGAACTTGATGCTTTATCATTTGAAACAAAAACATATCTTGTTAGAAGTTACGTGAGACGGTATTATTTTATTAATACCAAACGACAGTAATCACTTTAATTTAGTTTGGTTTGGTTACCTTTACAATATCACTACTTTACAGACCACAACCCGATGTCAGGATTCTCTAGAGACCGTTCTGTAATTACAACTAAAACAACTAGGACCGAATATAAACCAGCATAGCTACCGCGTAATGAACACTTGGACTATCGACTGACCACTGATCTTAATGAACTGGAGACTGTCTAACTGACTGCGGGCAAAAGACCTCCAGTTATGGCGACAATCTCTTTATACCATTTAACTACCCTTCCACAACTATATCGCACCTTTATTATTCACAGCCGACTTCTCGCCCGCTGTAACCCTGTCAAACCGGCACATTCACACGTGAGTTGCCTGGGATTAATATTGCCCTCTATCATATCATGAGACCGAAATAAGCAGGTGAGCCATGGGTTGTAAAACTGATCGCACTCATAGCTCTGCCTAAGCTTTTGGGGATACAAGCGTAAGCTTTTGAATTTAGTTAATCTCCTCAGTCTGCTTTGAACCAAACGTTCATTATTATAAAACAACTTGACAAATTCTTTATAAATACAAGTAATTCATGTTTAATATTACACAGAATTGAGAATCCGGAGTTGTTTCCTGTTAAAGTTGGTTAGCCGGTGGACCTACTGCGCCTCAGGCATTTAGGGTTGCCATCATCCACAATTTACCTGAATGTTATTCAATATTTTTTTATCATCATTAGAACACTTAAAACTTAAGGCTAAGTTAATGAGGAGTTCTCTTGCGAGAAAGAGAGCTAGCTATACCATGGCATGAAGATAATAAAGTAGATTTAATGGTTTTATTATCAGTTATCACTTTTCAACTTTAGAAAATAATTGACCTGGGTATAATGCTCGATCTGCAACGAGAAGTTTCATTGGACAAAATGAATAAAACCTAAATTATTTATATTAATTAAATTATTTATAGTATTTTGAGAATTTAAGCATGATTGTACAAAATCTTCTTAAAGCGCGTGTCTACTTGTTACTTTTACAGCCAGCTACTCGCTTACTGTGCCATGGATACATATATACGCCCTCACGCCTGTAATCCCCGAAGGGGTAGGCACAGGTATACCTCTGCTTAATGTGGCGAAATTGGCTCGGCGAAATGTGGGTGTACTGGTTACAACCAGTACACCCACATTTCGCCGAGCGTATCTTCATCCCATGATGTGATAGGGGGCGAGCCACCGAGGCAGGGTGCCATGGAGACTATCAAATATTGTATTATCGCGTGGTGTTTTGCTCAGGTTCTGAAATTGTTACAGTCTAGTTTTGTTCCCTAAGTCGGATATCTAATCATTTGTGTGAGTTGTTGCAATCGACAAATAATAGCCGCTCTTAATAAATGATCTTAGCTCGATACTTCAGATAGATCCTGATAGATCCCATAAATGTACCTACACATCAGAAAATAGTTTAAAGGTCACGCGTACACATTACTTAGTTGGATTGGTTGATTTCCTGGAGTTTATCTAATTAATCAAAGTAAGTTCATTTATAAAATTTACCACAATCTTTCATTTCAAATATCAAAGGTACCGCCGCGCTGGTAACCCTACTTGTAAGTGACCTGTTGTTTTGCACAACGCACGCGATTCTTACACGAATCGGCCATTACGTACCTACTGGCCTATTTACTGCCACAATAATTACACCGGATTATATGCAATATATACTGTGTTTTTATAAGTCTGTGTGTATCATAAATTAATAATACCGAACAGTCTCACACATAGTCCGGAGTCCACACTAAGTTAACCTGTATCATAAGTATCAGCAACTGCGAGGGACTTACTAGTGTTGGATTAATTAGCATTCGCATTAATTTAAGCATGCGAAGTCTCATTTAGCATTTCGCAAATTATTTAGTTGCGAAATTATGTTCATTATGAATTCATTCGTTGCTTCGTAATTCCTGTATTAGCGCATCGCAGGAACGGTAGCAACGTACGACCCCCTTCGCACCCCCGGAAATACTAAATTATTTTGTCATATTAGCAAATAGCATTAGCACGAATGAGTATCGTGCTAAGACTTGAAAATTCACATGCCAATAAAATTCAATCGTAATAACATTAAATGCCATTACTAGGACTTACGGTCCCACAACACTACCCCAAAACAAATGTTTGTTCAACAAACTTTTTTGCTTAATATGAAAGTATAGTAATTAAGAATTTATCCTCAAGGATATTTTAACTAGATATAAAAATAATACTTAAAATGAACTTCCAGTTCTACTTACATAGTATGTATTTTTTAATTTCATTTGTTAGACAATATCAAGTTAGCCATAATATGACTATCATTTATAATATCAGAGGGGCTAGCACGGAAAACTATCGAAATCGTAATGTAAAGGTATCGAGGGCTCGATAGATAATTCCTTAAATATCATTGGTCTATATTCCATATATATTAGTTTCTTTTACGTACGATAGAGGCGCTGTACTAAATCTCATAGAAATTGTTGTCGATGACAGCTCGAATAACTTTTCGCAAGTTTCCGTGCTAACCCCTCTGAGCTTTTAAAAAAAAACGTTTGGACACTATCTCGCCTAATGGTGAGCGATGATGTGGCCTAAGATGAAGCACGCGTGCCTAGCAAAAAAGATTCACTCGCGACTTAAAAACACCCAAGTTATATTTATCGGCTATATGTTAACATAATATGTTAACATAAATATTGGAAAGTAATAATTTGGTCCCCAAGATACAGTCCTAGTTTGGTCCCCTGTCAAATACAGGCTTAATAGCTATAAGCACTTAGTATAAAGCTAATTATAATGACAAATTTATGTATGCTTATGTAAAAATTAATATTTTTTATTTATTATTATTTACGAGTATATACATTCGTTCCAAAAATAATTAAATTAAAAATGTCAATTTTTTTTATTCCGTAAAATAAATTATTTATCCTTATTTATTCGTAAGTGGTTAGTTGCATAATTAATATCTGCAGATATATGTATAAACTGCCTCGGTGGCGCAGTTGTAATGCGTACGCGTTACGATTGAGGCTAGCGCTGAGGTCTCGGGTTCGATCACCGGGTCGGGTAAAGTGGTATTGGGTTTTTCTATAACGAAATGCTCAGTATCAGCCCGGAGTCTGGAATTTGTGCCCGGTATGGCGATAGGCTCGCCCCCCTATCACATCGTGGGACGGAGATACGCTCGGCGAAATGTGGGTGTACTGGTTACACCTCTGCCTACCCCTTCGGGGATTACGGGCGTGAGTGCGTATGTATGTATATGTTTAGTACTTAAAATTGAGTAAATTACTGACCGACCATCAAAATTCAAACCAGATGTTTGGCTATTTCCGGCAGGATAATATGTATATACTAGATAAATGTAGCTATATATCATTTTATTATTCTAAGTAGATACAAATTTAATAATAATGCTAAATAGTAAACTAGATATTTAAGTAATAAATCAAATTGCTGTTGAATTCCTCATACATTTTTGTGCCTCTATGTAGATACAAGTGGTGAAGTGATTACATGATGACAAAATAATTTATGAGTGGTAGAGCCACGCTGTAGACAGTTTTGTCTACAGCATGTATGGGCCGGCTCGTCCGGGTCATTACCACTGTCTCACAGGAAACCGACGTAAAGTACCAGCTTGCTGCTCCGTTCCGTACGGTGAGTGAGATATTCGAAGGCCCAAATCCCCTCCCCTTCCCAATCCCGTAATTATCCCTTTCCTTTAAGGCCAGCAACGCGCCCATGATTCTTTTGGTATTGTGGGTGTACATGGGCGGTGGAGATCACTTACCATCAGTTGACCCATTTGCTTGTGTGCCGGTCTATGCTATAAAAAACACTAAATAGGCAAAATAATAATTTCTGGGAGCCGTTTTTGGAGTCGGTGCCTTGAAATTACACCTCCTCCAAAAAATACCTCAGATTTTTGAAGTAGGTTTTTAAGTCAATTAAACTTAGATATTTTATCACAATACAGTGACAGCTCCTTATTCGTGCTTCCTTCATTCGCGTTTTCACTATTCGCGGATAAAAAATTGCGACCTAATTCCTATATTCGCGGCTGAAGATTTCTTTATTCGCAGATCTAGTCGGTACATCGGTACGTAGGTACACATTGATAAAAAGGATTTCAATATGTAGGTATCCAACCGAATATCCTTTGTAAACGCGTCGTCAAATGGACTAATAAAAAAGTAAACTAGACCTTATTACAACTATGCCTAAAGTATGTTGTTAAATGATACCGCAGCTGTATTGGTTCCGCCTTTGACACAAGCCGCCTTCGCCGCGGTCGGTGTTTTTATAACAGAATGAAATCAATCTTATTACTCATATATAGAATTTTAAAATATTTTTAATAAGTTTAAAAATTCTTTAAACCATTGCCTAAGCCTGAAGTTAATAATTAATCAATATGGTGAAAACCTTCAATTTTTTTTTAATATACTTATGTAATAGGGTAGTTTCCTATATTGAATTTTATACATTATTTTATAAGCAACAGAAAATGATACGCAAAAGAAACCCTTTTATTAAATCACAATCAAAATTGGTTCAGAAATGTGCCCGCAGTTATGACTTTAAATGTTGGTATGAGGAAAAGTGGGTGCGTAGTAGGGATATCTCACTATCTCGCTTGCACGCGTGCACTATAATGAACATTTTACACAGTGACGTCAAAGGTTGCATCGTCTGTCATTTGACAATTACCCCTTCTACAGGATTTGAATGGCTTCTATCTTATTTATTTTTGGTCCGATTTATAAAATTCTTTCTGCAATAGATTTTGAGTAACATAACTTATTGATTTAAATAATAAAAAAAATCTAGTCAACTACCCTATTGTTTTTTATTTTGTCACCTAGGAACGTATAATCCCATATAAATTACCATTCCATATTCACGGTTTCTGTATTCGCGGCATATTTACGGAACGTATACCCCGCGAATAGAGAGCTTTTACTGTACCTCAATATTCAAGGAGGCGTTGCCGGCTTACAAGAAAGAAATGATTAAGGAATTGGAAATGAGGGATTTGGCCCTCCGGATATCTCACTCATCTTACAAAACACAACAGCAACCCGCCAATTCACGTCAGTTTTCTGTGAGACAGTGGAAGTAACCCAGTCGAGCCCATTCATGCTGTAGATAAAAATGTGTACGGCGTGACTCTTAATAAAATACCGCTCCGTCCAAACCCGATGCTCCAACTAGACAATGCGTACTTTAATAATATTTTAATTCCATGAAAATAATGAGAGCTAGTTACCGTATTTAAATTTTAATGAATAATTACTTAAATATGTGGAACTCGGGTTACTGCCGTGACACCGAATATATTAGTTTTTGTGAACGAATCTTTGTTTAAAATAATCCTAATTTAATATTATAAATGCGAAAGTGAGTTTGTTTGTTGGTTTGGTACGCTTTCACGGCTAAATCGCTGAACCGATTTTAATGAATTTTGGTAAAGATATAGATGCTAACCCTGGAAACGGTTATACGCTGGTATAGGTAACTTTTTATCCCAGTAATAGCTTACTTTTTATCCCGGTTATAGGTAACTTTTTATCCCGGTTAAGGGCTATTTTTTATACCAGTTGTAGGCTACTTTTCGTCCTGGAAAAGGGTGTTCTCGTGGGTGAATCCGCAAGCAATCGCTAGTACTTGATATGTACGGAAAATAGACTAACATACATATTAAAAGTGGCAAAATATAAACGCAATAAATAAATATCAGAGGGAGACCTGCACTGAAAACAGTTTTGTCTACAGCATGAATGGGCCGGCTCGACCGGGTTGTAACCACTGTTTTATAAAGTACTGTAGCAGTTTGCTTCTGCGTCTAGTACAGTGAGTGAGATATCCAGAGGCCCAAATCCTCCTCCCATTCTCAATCCCCAATTATACCTTGCCTTTAGAGTCAGCAAAGCGTCCGTGATTCTTCTGGTATTATGGGTGTCCATGAGCGGTGGAGATCACTGACTATCAAGTGACCCACTTGCACGTATGCCTATGTTATAAAAAAAACATGCGGGGCAGTCTTTGGGGACTGCCGATAGAAGTGAAAACTAAGTAACTTGTGAATTGTATCGTCGAAATTATTAGCTTATACTCTTATATATACTAATAACGCACGGAGGTATATCTATGTACATATATACACAGTATACATATAGCTCATGGGAAGCGTGTGGTGACGATGACGCGAGTTTCACGCTTTTTGTTCACCCAAAATGTAGACATATATACACAGTATAAATATAGCTCATGGAAAGCGTTCGGTGACAATGACGCGAGTTCCATGATTTTTGTTCACCCAAAAAGTGCTTAACGCGTCTAAGGAAGTTTTCACTTCAAAAAGTGTGGGCTGCCCGCGAAAATGTAACCATGGCACGATCAGACATTTGCAAACTGCAAATTGTAACAAGAATCATACTTATATTATAAATGTGAATGTAAGTTTGTTTGTTACGCTTTCACGCGAAAACTACTTAACCGATCATCATAAAACTTTGTACACATATTCTTGGAGGTATAAGAAGTAACATAGAATACTTTAATGAAAAAAAAAACTATTTGTTACGCTTTCACGCCTAAATTACTGAACCGATTTTGATGTAGAGATAGATGGGACCCTGGAGACGGTTATTGGCTACGTTTTATTTCGGTAAAGCCTATTCACGCTGGCGGAGCCGCGAGCAAAAGCTAGTATTCTATATATATATTCATATTATATTATGTAACTAATGTATGTATGCGTTTATTCTGCGTGTCGAAATACAATAGGTAACCATTGCCAAAATTCACGAAGGCGTGGTGAAATCGGCTTTAGTAGGCGTGGCGGGAAAAACCTTGGCAGGCGGAGCGTTTCATATCATTGTATTATTTGCTTAAATAATAATAAAGTAAAATTAATTGTATTTTTGTGTACACAAAAGTCCAGCGCAAGTGTAACGTGTCCACAGGCTGCTGGTGCTGACCAATGCTAGTTATTGGACGTAATCGTTTACAGGAATGTGTGTTAACACTGGTAGAATGGCGTGGGTACGAGTCTTGATCTGAAAACATTAAACAAATTCGGTCGCTGGTTTGGGTTAGTAGCAGCGTACTAAGGTTGAGGACCGTGATTCAATTCCCAGGTCGAGCAATCACAGTTTGTGTTTGAGTTTTCAATTCTATAATACGCACTCACGCCTGTAATGCCCGAAGGGGTAGGCAGAGGTGTATTACACCTACATTTCGCCGAGCGTATCTTCGCTTCGTCCCACGATGTGATAGGGGGCGAGCCTATCGCCATACCGGGCACAAATTCCAGACTCCGGGCTGATACTGAGCATTTCGTAATAGAAAAACCCAATACCACTTTACCCGACCCGGGGATCGAACCCGAAACCTCAGCATTAGCCTCAATCGTAACGCGTACGCATTACAACTACGCCACCGAGGAAGTCAATTTAAATTTTCAATTCAATTCAATTCTATAAATCACACATTAATTCCTTGGGATTGAAATGTGTGCCTGTTATCTTTTTATTGGCGCTTACCATCAGGCGAGTGACCAACGTGTTCGTCATTAGGTAAATAGAAAAACTTGTTCACATCATACTTCCTAAATCACAGTGACGAAAGCTCCATATCATAATTCCTTCCGACTTCTCTTTATATCCAAAAGTAAGTGCCATGAATATTCTTACATAAGAAATATCCTTATATGCTTTTATTAGCATAATATTATTAACATAATTACTCGAAACATTTAACCAAAATTAAACTGACGAAAAAAACAAAAAGTTAAAAATAAAATAATCCATTTTGAGTCGGTGCTTCTACTACCTTTCTACCATTATATTGCAATATTATTAGTGAAATTCTATTTTATAAGAATATTCTAGAAGAAATTATCTAAATCGGTGCATAAATGACGAAGTTTGATGCTTTCATCCCTAATTTCAACCCCTTAGGGGTAGTATTTCTTCTAAAAATGAATGAATTGAAAAAAATAAATAAAATGGGACCAACTTTGAGCTGTAATCTTTCGAATCTATAATTAATGTAGTAGCACCTGAACTAGCCATAGTTTTCAATCAATGTATCGACTGTGGCGTATTTCCTGATTTAATGAAAAATAGTAAAATTAGACCATTGTTTAAATCAGGGAGCACATCCGACCCCAGTAATTTTAGACCAATTTCCGTGCTACCCACATTTAGTAAGATTTTTGAAAAGTTAATTTTTGATCAAATGCAGACTCACTTTAGCACAAATAATTTGCTGCATAAGAAACAATTTGGCTTTACAAGGGGTCGTTCAACCACTGATGCCGGGGTTGAACTTTTAGAAAATATTTTTAACGCCTGGGATGATTTCCACGACGCCTTAGGCATTTTTTGTGACCTATCAAAGGCATTCGATTGCGTTTCTCATGATACATTAGTCAGGAAGTTACGCCACTATGGCATTAGGAATACTGCACTGAATCTTCTTATTTCTTATTTGGATAATAGGATTCAGAAAGTTGACATAAATGGCCAGAGATCATTGGGATCTGTAGTCACAATGGGTGTTCCACAGGGTTCCATACTCGGTCCATTTCTATTTCTCGTTTATATAAATGATTTGCCTCATGTTATTAAAGACGATCAACGGATAGTGTTATTTGCAGATGATACCTCACTTCTATTTAAACTGAAACGACAGCAACCTGTTACTGACGATGTAAATAATACTATTTCTAAAGTAGTGAACTGGTTTAATGTTAATAACCTACTTTTAAACGAGAATAAAACTAAGTGCGTTAGATTTGTGACACCAAATGTTAAACCCAATAAGACTAGCGTTATTATAAATGGAGAGGAGTTGAGCCTTGTGAACACCACCAAATTCTTGGGTATAACTTTAGACTCTAAGCTTCAATGGGGACCACATATAAACCAGTTGTCGAAAAGGCTTACCTCTGCAGCTTACGCGGTCTACAAAATTCGCCAGTTAACTGATGTAGAAACAGCACGATTAGTATATTTCAGTTATTTTCATAGTGTAATGTCGTATGGCATTTTATTGTGGGGAAATGCTGCCGACATTCAAACTATCTTTGTGCTGCAGAAAAGAGCCGTTCGATCAATTTACAATCTAAATCGTGGGCACTCGCTAAAGGATTTATTTAAAGAAATAAATATATTGACTGTCGCCTCTCAGTATATATATGAGAACCTGATGTATGTAAAAAAGAATATTAATTCTTTTACAACAAACAGCGACATTCATATGATAAATACTAGAAATAAGAATAAACTGATATTGCCCATGACCAGACTTCAAAAAATTAGTAACTCTTTCAAGTGTCAAAGTATACGTTTCTACAACAAAATTCCAAGCCATATTCAACTATTAAGCCTTAATAAATTTAAATTATGTATTAAACTTAGGCTTTGCCAAAAAGGTTATTATAGTGTGAAAGATTACTTGGAAGACAAAACAGCTTGGAATTGAGCCGCTCACTCCTTACAAAATTGGGTGTACCTAGGTCTCTTCTTTTATATAATATATTGTTTAATATTGACTGCTCTATTGGCGCAATATTAGTATTTAAGGCAATACTGACATGTTGATTTTTTAAATTTTTATAACATTTATTATATATTTTGTTTTTTTTTGTGAGTGCGAGTGCCAAGTATGTCTGGTATACTCTTGGCCATTTCTTCAAAAGGCCAATCCAGGAATTTCTTTACATTACACTCGCATAATTCTGTAAAACAATGTCTGGACATTAAAAGAGGCCGTAACCCATGAGTTTGTTTCGGCATTTCTTCTCATGGCTAGCCCCGAAATGCCGTCTTAAATATAATGTAGCATAAAAAATGATTGACATGTAAAAGTGATATTTATGATCCAATTTACAGAATAAATGATTTGATTTGAATTTGAATAAAAAAAGCATCATCCAAAACGGTTAACATTTCGCGGAGTTAGGCGTGGTTATATACATACAAAAAGATTTCGAATTGAGGACCTCCTCTGGTTTCATCGGTTGAATAGTAAAAGCGTTAATAGTCTTTATTTAACTAGCGTCGGATTTCCATTAGATTTTTTTACCTTTCGCTACTTTACACCATACTACTTTAAAATACACACAAAGAAAACCTATGTAGCGGCTTGCTGCCAGGTTTCCAATGGTGGGTGAGAAATCAGGAAGCCTGAATTCCATCAGGTTACCCACTTGCTCGTTTGCTGGCCTATGCAATAAAAATACAAATAAGTGATTTAGTATAGTGAGTGAAATAAAACTCTCCCGTGACCACGAAGGTTGAAAAGCTTTCGAAACGTCGGGATTAAAGTAAAAATTAAACCGCCATAAAATCCGTATAAAATAGTTTTTATTTTAAAATACACATTACGTTATGGTGTGCATAATATATAAATACTATGTACTTAAACCATTATTACTTGCTATATTATTAACTTCACGACGGAAAATTACGATTTTTTCCATCCTACCTCAATACGAGATGATTCGGCAAATATCGATGTTTTCATCTTACCTCACGTAACAGAATTGTCAGCTCGACACAAATGTTTATTTTTGTAATCAGCACAATGCAGGTGACATAATCCAATGATAATTAGTGATAACTGATAATATATTTATTCCTAGTTCTTCTATATGGTTTCACCCGCGTATTACTGCCCGCTTTTCATACAAATTTCAAAGTTTCTTACTTTCACCCTCTTAAAATGGTATTTTCCAAAAATTGTTTCTTGCCAATACCTATATTATACAAACTATTATTCGATCAAATTTCATGATCTTAGCTTTAGTAGTTTTTGGAAGGAAGGTTGAAAAGCTTTCAAAATGTCGAGACTAAAATAAAATTATACCGCGATAAAATCCGTATAAACTAGTTTTGTTTCAATATGTAATATATGAAAATAAGCGTAAACGTAAGAAATCACTCACTATTCTTCTCTAATATATTCTTACTATGGTTATTTCCCATTAAACAAAGTATAAGTAAATATTAGTTATTAGTACAAGTTCAGAATGCATATAAAGTTATGCAGTATCATTAGTAAAGTCAACAGTTGCCCTCAGCAGCCTTCGCGGTCAACTGACTGTAATTGCATAAAATAACTGGTATTAGTAACTCTTTTAAACTACATTAATTGTATATGGTATACTTTTTATGACCCGGAAAATGGACTACGTTACGAAGGACTAGGCAGCGATAACTCAGTGGTACGGACTGTCGAGACGAAAGTCGCAGGTTCGAGACCATCAAGAGCATCCACTTTTGACTTTTCTAAGTTACGTGTGTATTCATTGTTAATTATCGTTTGCTTTAACGGTGAAGGAAACATCGTGGGGAGACCTACATACCCTAGAAGATCTTCATAAGAATTTCGGAGTGAAGTCAGGCCAGCATTAGGCCAGCGTGGTGGAAGGCCTAACCCTAATTCAGTAGAGGAGGCCCGAACCCAGCAGTGGGACGTGTATAATACAAGGCTAGTATTATTATTTATTATAAATGGACTACACTGGATCTGACTTTAAACTAAGATGGGACAACTTGGCTAGTGGGTCACCTGATGGTAAGTGATCACCGCCGCCCATGGACACCATCAATACCATAGCAATCATCAGAGGATTGCCGGCTATTGAGGAAAGAATACTGAATGTGAAAGATGATTCCAAAAAGATACCCTACGAGTAAGAAAACTTTGAGAAAATTACACTAGTGAGGAACGCCAACCATCCAGATGGTGAGGATGGAATCCCAACTTGTTGCGCGTTGTGTGGTGGATGAATTCAGCCTTTGGTATTAATGAAAACAATCCCTCGGAACACTCCCCATGATATATGTATGATAAAAAATGCAAAAACACTTATCGTCTCTTTGCAGTAGTAGTGAGTCCAGTCGATTGGATAGAACCTGACTATCGACTAATCGAGTCACTCTTCGTTGAATGCGTTCAAATAGAATAGGCTGATACCAAGGCGCCCCTGCCCAAAGATGATGATGATATTCTATGAGAGGCCGGACCTGGGCCTTAAAGAGCTGAAGGCGACGGGCCGGCATGAAATACTGCCCATAATCAAAGGCAACACCACACAGAACTTTGAAATACAAAGCACGGCGTGGCACTGACCTACGCTCGTCACCCCGAGACACAAGTTGTAAGTCTCATAATGCCCAGTAATTTCACGGCTTCAATGTCCTTCAAACCGGAACACAGCGGTGTTTAAACACTGTTGTTTGGCGGCAGAAGAAGAAAAAGCGGTAGTACTAACCCAGACGACCTCGCATACGGGGGACCTACCACGCTTACCTGCCACCTCCAATCAGCCTGTAGGGAATGCGAGTGTCACCCGTCAGGCTAAGAGTGTTTATCGATCTCGCACGTGTAACACAAAGATTTTCAAGGTCGCTGCAAATATAGTAAATGCGTAGTTAGTTTTTACATACACCTATACATCAGACATTGAAGTTTTTATTTCACTAGTAAATTAATCCTGCGTCCAATTAAATTATTATTTACAAAAGCGAAGTTGTTTAAAACATCTTTGAAAATGATTTAAGATGAATGAAAGGGTATTTACGAGTATATAGAGATACACAAGGTGGTAGGTCCCTCGTATATGAGAGGCCGTCTGGGTTGGCACCATCGCTTTCTCTATTTCTGCCACTAAGCAACAGTGTGTGAGCAATGTTGTGTTCCGGTTTGAAGGACATTGAAGACTTAACAGCTAATGACTCGGAGTTTCGAGCACCGCCAAGTGCAGTACATTATAATTCTTAATATAAGGACAGGCGTGGCGCCTAACTATCAAGCGAGCGATCTACTCGTCTTGTCATTCAGGCGATTAAAAATCATTATAAAAAACTAAATTTTTTAGAGTCTATCAAGTTTGGACGAAAAATACTTTACAGTTACTTTTTAGACCATAGATTCGAACTCGCGACCTTCCATTAGACAACTCCCCCTTCCCCTGTGGCACGGAGGCCGTCAAACTGAAGGAAGTGAGTCGATAATTGATGTTTTAATAGGCTTACGTTAGTGTTTTACATCACATTAGCACTTCCTAACAAAACGTATTGAGTTTCGTAACGTTGTATGTTTTCTATGATTTTTATGCAATAATTCATCATCTAATAAATGCCGGTGGCGCTGTTGTAATGTGTATGCATTACGACTGTTGTGCTGAGGTCTCGGGTTCGATCCTCGGGTCGGGTAAGTGATATTGGGTTTTTCTATCATTAAATGCTCAGTATCAGCCCGTAATCTGGAATTTATGTCCGGTATGGCGATAGACTCGCCCCCTATCACATCATGCGACGGAAATAAACTGGGCGAAATGTGGGTGTACTGGTTATACTTCTGTCTCCTACTCCTTAGGGCTTTACAGGCGTGAGTTTACATGTATGTAAATTGTTTAATAAAGCACAAACTTAATGTAACTTGGTGGCGGAAACTGGAACTAATTTTAAAATGTTAATTAATAATGAAAAAATAACTTAACTGTGTCAAGCTTCCAATGTCAATTAGAAAATCACCTTGTAAAACGGCTTACTTTAAACATAGCTAGACTAGCGGAAATACAATAAGTCAGATTTGACAGTTATGAAAATATTTCATGTAGGAATTATGTCCAATGACATAATTATTATGATTGATAATATTACAATGTACTTTGAAATAAAACTAGTTTATACGGATTTTATCGCGGTTTAATTTTTCTTTTAGTCCCGACGTTTCGAAAGCTTTTCAGCCTTCGTCGTCACGGGAGAGACTGTATAATGTGTATGTGTAATGTACTTTACTGGTTGACATTGCGTTATGACGTTTAGTCGCCAATTTTGATACGAGTGCTTACGTAATTTGATGGCGTTTCCTAATATTATCCAATGCCAATCTATATTTCTTTTAGAGACTAGCCCACATCCGCAACTGTAACTCTCGTTAACCAGGATCGACAGTGGCACGCATATTTCCACACCGCGCAATGCAGCTCGGCGAGTCACTGGGACCTGTCTTATAGAGAGAGCTTGTCTGTCAGAGATCATGTATGTTGGATAAATTATCCCGCAATGTAATTAATCAAATAGAAAGATAGGGAGGAGTTTTTTTCAGTTATGGCTTCGCATTTCCATGCATATAGCTAATGATTATGATTGATATCATTATTTGATATATTTTCAAGTATTCACAATAACGATGAAATACCGGTATGGCCGATTTCAAAGTCTTGTTGGAGTCAATTCCTTCTTCCAGTATGAGGCTTCATAAAAGATTTTCTCCAAGCGGATCGAACACTCAAGGTCGATCAATACACTTGGTCAAAGATCACGTTTTTTTTTATTGCATATGCCGGCAAACGAGCAAGTGGGTTACCTGATGGTAAGGGATCTCCACTGCCCATGTACGCCCACAATACCAAAAGAATCATGGGTGCGTTGCCGACCTTAAATGAAAGGGATAATTAAGGAATTGGGAAGGGGAGGGGGTTTGGGCCACCGGATATCTCACTCACCGTACGAAACGCAGCAGCAAGCTTAGTAGCTTGCTGCTGCGTTTCGTACGGTGACTTTACGCCGGTTTTCTGTGAGACAGTGACCCGAACGAGCCGGCCCATACATGCTGCAGACAAAAGTGTCTAGAGCGTGGCTCTACCACTCATAAACCAATTTAAATACACCAATTTTAATGATTCCATACACTGTTCATCACAGTCAACGTTTATTACACAAATCCACACTACTTTTATACAACAAACATAACTTTAAACTAGTTTAGGAATTACTTAAAATAGGAGACCGTCCGCACCGTCAGTATTCCCGCCAAAACTAGTTTTAAATATTACCAATTTATAATGTAACGTTTCGACGCCAAATCAATCAGCACATACCCCAAAAGTATTTTAAAAAGGTAGCCATATAAAGCAAGACGACCCAATGACTACGCAGAAAAGTTATATTAATAATACATAGTGAAAAACTTCAAGGTTGTCACTTTAAAGTTCAAACCAATACTTGGTAGGTACCTGAAATATTAAATATGCAAAAATAAATGATCGACAAAAAGTCCTAAACAGTTGAGGATAATTAGTACAAAGATATTTTTTAATTTATCCATTAACTTTTTTACCGTGTTTATAAATATAAAAGTATTCGTTTATACAACGTGTTACAGAAAGGTGTGGTCAAATTTTACGTATAGTGTACGGTATAAGTGTTTCAATCCGATTGCATTGCTAGGACGTAAAGCATTTTCTTTTTCATCAAATGAGTAACATGTGGATATTCGGCTTGCAACTTGTTTTGTTAAAGATACCTAATAAACGATTCTCGCAAAAGATAAATGACAATATGAGCTGACTACCAACGTTCACTAGTTGAAGAGGCACACTCAAATTAACATTAAAATTTAGTTTGAGGCAATCGGACATTTTTTCCGCGAAGAATATCCCAATTAAGGGTACCTTCCCAGCCCCGGGGATGGTTATGCCGGACTTACCAGCCTTTCGACCCAGCGAATGCGCAGCCGAAGCTCCAGATAGCTCCAGTTAATCGCCTCCTAGGACAAGCAGAGAATATTGAGGTAGAATTCTACAAAAGCCCCCAATCCACAGGAGCCCATCGGACCTTAATTAAACATTGTTTGTGAAAAACCAGATACTAAATCTTTTTAAATTTACGTACATACTGCTAACCGTTTTATACCATTTTTCGTATGTGACTTAACTTACGTCCCTGATTTTCCATCGGGCAGGTTGAAAACTTATAATTTCGCAAAGTGATCAATTTTGTAAATTGATATTTATACATTACCTATTATGTAATACGTTAATGATATACGTGAAATGGAAACGATTGTTTAATGGAGTAAAGTAATTGTTTGCCTTTAACAGTAATGTTTCATTAGTGTCGTTGTTAATGACAGTCTCCCTGGCGCAGTGGGCGAGCAGCCGGTTACGACGCGAGAGGCCGCGGTCTCGATTACTGCACCGAGGTAAAAAAGATTGTGTCATCCACAAACTTTTGTTTCGGGTTTGGGTGTTTTCTCCCCAGAGGGGTTGATGTCAGGCAGGCGGCCGGTCGGAAAAACTACAAGTCAGTCTTTCCGTAACATGTGCTAAAAACATGTTGCACCGACCCCACTGCGAGTGGAGTGATGGCAGGTGGAAGAAGAAGATAGCTTAGTTTGAGATTAGATCCAATAACAGAGAGAAAACTATTACAAAAAGTCTGATATAGCGGAATCTTTATTTGAATCACTCTATGTCCTTTTATGTCGTTCAAAAATCGATATTAACCAGCCTTCGTTGAACTGGTTGGATAACTTGGCCGCCATTTTGGTACGCCAAAAAACACCACGACATATTAACTTTAAAATCGAGACTGTAGATCATAAACGAAATGGTAGGTGGACATTATGCATTTATAAAGTTGTTTAATTGCACAGTTTACTTAAACCATACATTTTTTATATTGCATGGCTAAAGGGCAAGGGCAAGGATTGAATGATTTTTAAGTTTTTTGTAATGTTCTTTTTTCAAGTGAAGATTAAATGGAATAGAAACTAAGTATACGCACAAAATTTAAGCCGTTTAATTAGAGCCATAAGTATATGGTCCCAAACCACGATCACCATACTAATAACTATTCATCCTGTTATGTTTATGATCCTCACATATAAATTAATGTATGAACACACATATTGCCTATGTACAAATTACCAAACTTTTAGGAAAATACATTTTAGCTGACATTTCTTTGGCGTTTGTTTTCTTGCAACGTCACACACATTTAGCGAATTTTCACTTACAGCTTACGATTGTGAGTATGCGTTGTTTGCACATCCTTCTGTAAGTTCCTTACTATTCAAAATCCCCCAAAGACAATAAGAAAAAAAATGTGTAACTTTTAAAAGACTAAACAGATTTGTATACCTAGCTAGAATTATAGAGCTACGAACCATCTCGATGAAACCAGCTTTCAAACAAAAAATGCTTCATATCGTTCAAATACACTCATGCACATACAAACAAAGGAGATCAAACTTGTAATAGTCTTCTTTTTGATGGGGTTAAAAACTAGTTGTTTCTTTAGTCTCAGTGACGAAAGAAGCAGGCCACTCGCCTGATATTAAACGCCACGCCTGTCCTGTCCATAAACAGACAGAACTTTGAATTAATTACAAAGCACTACATGGTTCTGGACTGCGCTCGTCACACCGAGACGGGAGATGTTACGTCTCACAATGCCCATTAATTTCACTGGCTTTATTGTCCTTCAATGGAAATTAAGCATAAACGCGGCAGAAATAGACGGCGTAGTGGTACTTACTCAGACGGCGCGCATACGAGAGATCTACCACCTATTAGTGATTTTCTTATAAAATAAGTCTTTATTGCTGTAAGTTTACATTATTATTTTAATTTTTGCCTTAAATATTATGATATATTAAGCTAGTTTCTAAAATAATATTGAAATATAATCGGCAAGCAGTTTATTATTTCTGTGCAACAGCTTGTCCTTCGACAAATGCTTCCTATAAAGATTTCATTGATTTTTCTTATATATACTTAAGTAGCAATATGTAGATATAGTAATAGAAATATCTTTTAATTTATTCTAATTACTAATTTATTGCTGTTTTGAAATATTAATTAACCTTAATCTAAACCTTATTTCAGCATAATTCTTAATTATGTACATTTTTTGTTACAGGTAATGCAATCGGTGTTCTACGTCACTAAAGTTAGTATGCATATCTAAGAGTTCATTGTATCATGGCAGAGGACAGAAAACAAGCAGGTGGGTCACCACAATAAATGATTTCCACCGCCCATAAATATCCACAATACCAGAAGAATTATGGTCGCGTTGCCAACCTTAAAGGAAAGGGATGATTATTGGAATGAGAAGGGGATGTGGGCCTCCGGATATCTCGTTCATGAAACACAAGCCACCATTTCACGTGGGTTTTTGTAGGACAGTGGTAATATCCCGGTCAAGCCAGCCCATTCATGTACCACTTCATCATAATATTATTATCATAATACGTATGACTTTCGTCTGACTTAATCTTGAAAAATACTCCATCTTTGACTCGGAGCCTGTGACGCTTGACATGCGTCAATACGGACTGACGTCAGTAACTAACGCGGACTACTATGTCACGCTTGTCAACGTGGCGTGAGATCACCTTGGCGTCACTTTTTATTATTAACACTGCGTCTATGTTTGTCAACCGACTCTATAAAAGAGGTTCTGAAGCGCATAATTTTAAGCCTAGTAGTGTTTCGCCGGGTCTTCTCAGGTTGGGTCGTTTTGGATCCGGTGGTAGTTTTAAAACACGTGCCGTTTCGGTAATGCCTATGGTCCATATCGACCCTTAAAACAGAGAAAAATAATAATAATAATACTTAGCAATTCTGGAGTATAAAAAAATATTGTAAAATTTAAAGTCGCCCATTGTATTGTGACGATGCTATGTATTTTATGTATACATTAGTTGATATGATTTCTATACTTACATAAGTTTCTTTATTTTGTACTGACTTGTCATATGCGCTATTTTAATTGCCTACATGATGAATAAATCTATTTCGTTTCATTTCATTTCAGTAAAATGGGGTGGATAGGAATGCAGGGGTAAACAGGAACCAAACTGATTTAGTTTGTTTACTCATATCTATGAAGTGAGATAGACTGTAATTAACTAAAAAATAAAATAATAAGCTTGATACAACAAAGTGATTCATGTTTACGCGAATATTACACATTGAATTAAACTAGTTTATACCGATTAAATTTTATTTTAGCCCTGACGTTTCGAAAACTAGTCAGCCATCGTGGTCACGGGAGAGACTCCTTGGTTGATCCATCTAGGTAATACTACTACTATTGTTAATGGGAAAGTTTGTGTGTTTGTTAGTCAATCACGCCTTAAAAGATGAAAGGTTTTGAATGAAATTTGGCACACAGGTATACCATGACGTGGACTTTTTATCCCGGCAGTTCACGCGGGCGGAGCCGCGATTAAGAGCTAGTAATCTTCCTATAAGTATCGTCCCGATTCACACCTTCATTCCTATTCACCTCGTTTTAGGATACTGCATATTTATTTATTTTATTTATTTAATATGACACACCATCGACAGTTACACAATACATTGGGAAAAGACATTATAATGCAATGGACAATGTGCACTGCCATTACAGGTGCATTCAACCATCTCGAGTCTTACACGGATATAAAAATTAAATTAAATTAAATTATATTTAAAATCAATAGCGTTATTAACATATATGGTGATAGAATTTAATAGACGACATTTTGATAAAAATTATAAACTAAGATGATAACTATGACAAAAAAAATTTATAGTAATGTACAGTATATATTGGACAGTATAGGCACAATATTCATGGATTGCGCTACACTTACCATCAGGTGTAGCGTAGTCACTTGGCCGAGTCAGGATAAAAAAATAAAATATGAATGAGTCATATAAAGACTGGTTAGTATAGCAATAGGTAACTCTAAGACAATTTATTAAGTTATTTAAATTATTTATTGAATCCATAAATAGTTATACATCATTTAGATTAAGTGAAATGTTTACTCTGTCGCCAGTTCGGAAGGCTGTTTCGCTAGAGAAAGACGAGCAAGAAACTCTAACGTTGCTCTTTCCAAAACTGATCTACAATAATTGTACTACATTTATTTAGGAACATTATAAATATACCCAAACGGTCGGTGTATCGCCCATTTCTTCATACAACTTAGCGAACACACTGTCGTGTGTCAGGGTTGGAGTGCCTAAAGCATTCACCCGAAAGCCCGGTGACGCTGACTAAAGCCGACTCTCGTCAGGCTATCAGCATGGCCCAAAAAAAAAAATGTCGTGTGCCTATTTTTACCACGTATTCATAAACGTTACTTCTTAGTAACGTTTATGAATACGTGGTAAAAATAGGAGCGAGAACGCAAAATGACGATTTATTAAACGTCATTGGTTAGTTTTTGGCGCTAAATCAAAACAGACCAATCATGTACACAAAATTGGACACTTGGCAAAGAACTTACTTAACTGTTGTTTGTATAATATAGGCCTTAATATAATTTATGTAAATATGACCTACCTCAAACGTACATATTTATTTGTTACCTAAAAATAGAAATAAAAACCAGAAACGTAAAATAAAACAAATGTACGCACGTTTCCTAGTTGAAAGTAAAATTACGTAAAGAGTACGTGCTCGCTGGACACAGCGAGTCATAAAATATCGTCATTGCAAATACGTGGGCATCATGAATGCTACAATAAGTTAATAAAACCCCGAGACCCGAATCTCGGTGCTTTTGTTATACTTTGTTTTTTTTTATTATATTGGACTACATCATCAGATCTTTATACGGGACGACCTTCAGGGTAATTGAATTTCAATTTTAATTTATCTACCTTAACCGTTTCGACTAAAAAAATAATCATGAAGACTGGTCCCACCGCTCCCTTTAAATTTTGACTATAAGCCGTATATAATTGCATACGTAACCGAAAAGAAATATTCATCTTTGTCTTTATTATTTTTCGGCGAAATGTGGGTTACACTTCTGCCTGCCTCTTCGAGATGTGCGAGTGTGTATATATTTCTTCCATAAAATACTATAATATTTTTTGTATTTATGTATCTAAATCTAAAAAATAATGTAACGGCCGAAAAATTCATAGCAACCCTGTTAATACGACTGACGGGGGGTGACGGGCTCTGATTTATTGACGCTGAACAGGGGGGCGAGCACGAACAACTTACGAATAAGTATTCGAATCGAGAACGCTAGCATTTGTATGAAGGTTCAAACAATTTTTTGACATTTCGATACGAATACGTTCTCGCAATTGATTCGTGCTAGCCCCTCAGATCGCAAGAATATATCGCGTCTGTGAGAGATCGCAGAATCGCGGGCAGAGATCGCGGCTGTGCGTGGAAGGTTTTATATGTATATTGGATATTGGATATCCACATTAATGGCACATCTTCTTTCTTGCGTTATCCCAGCTTTGTGCCACAGTTCGCCATGCTTCCACATTGCCCGATCTTGAATATGGCACCATATGACACATTTTTTTAAATTTCAACCGGCTTCATATTGCAGTTCATTGACCTTCGCTATAAATTAAAAATGTATGCTGAAAACGTCATTAAACCATCAAATAGTTTAGGTTACGTTTACGACTTTGTTATCTATTCATACATATACTATATTGTAAACATGCAAGTTCATGTAAATACAAATGTTAATTGCCAAATTATCTAACTGCTAAATATTTTATTGCGGATCTAGATAGCTATAAACTCTACTGATATATGGCGAGTACGGGCGTAGATTGTAATACAAGGTCACCAAGCATCATACATACATACATAGACTCACGCCTGTTTCCCATAGGGGAAGAGACAACGGATTTCCACTTGCTACGATCCTTGCATACCTCTTTGGCCTCATTCACTCTCATTAAATTTTTCATACATGCAACAATATATTAAATTTTTCATACAATACCAAGCATCAGTGTAAAGTATTGTGTTCCGGGTTGACGGACATTAAAGCCGTGAAACTACCTGGCAATAGTATTATGGACTTTACAGTCTCCACGGCACAGTGGGCAAGTAGCCGGCCGTAGAACAAGAGGCAGCGAGTTCGATTCCCACACCGAGACAAATGTTTTTACATACATACATACGCACTCACGCCTACAATCGCCGAAGGGGTAGGCAGAGGTGTCATCAGTACACCTACATGTAACCGGGCTCATTTCCGTCCCATGATGTGATAGGGGGCGAGCCTATCGCCATACCGGGCACAATTCCAGACTCCGGGCTAGTACTTAGCATTTCGTAACAGAAAAACCCAATACCACTTTACCCGACTCGGGGATCGAATCCGAGACCTCAACGTTAGCCTCCGGCGTTAGTAGCCGGCCGTAGAACATAAGAGTTCGATTCCCACACCGAGACAAATATTTTTGTGATATATAAATATTTGTTTCAGGTCTGGGTGTTGTGGGATCGCAAGTCCCTCATAGCTCATGATACTTACGAGACAGGTTAACGTAGTGTGGCGTTAGGACTATGTTATGTACTGTTGAGTGTATTTATTATATGACAGTATTTTGTATCGGGATGAGGAGCTGTGTCTTGTGGTAAATCGTACATCAAAGTTTTACATTACGAGTACACGTACTAGCCCCACGATTATACTAGAAGAATCATGAATGTGTTGCCGCAATTGGGAAGGGGGAGTTTTAGACCTCCGGAACATTTATCGTATGAAAAGCAACACCAAAGTAATTATACATCAAAACATACATAAAACATAAATAATGCCCGTCTCTAAAATCCCAAGACCTTCACGGACAGAATAACGAGCAATTTAACTACAAAGTAAATAAAAAATTACTCTGAGGAAAATATCGGCTGTTTCCAATACAATCAAATTATGTGTGTGATTACAGTAATACTTATTCTATATAATTTGTAATATAATTACAAATATCCGCGTAAACATGCTGAATTGTGTATAACATTATTATTGTCCACATTAATCCATCCTCCGTGGCATACCTAGTGGGCGACTGGCGAGTAGCTGGTTATGAAATCGCAAGCCGTACGTCCAAACCCCGCATTGAGACAAATGTTTATACATACATACGCACCCACGCCTGTAATCCCCGAAGGTGTAGGCAGAGGTGTAACTAGAACACCCACATTTCGCTGACCGTCATACCGGGCACAGTTCCAGACTCCGTGTTGATACTGAACATTGCGTAATAGAAAAACCCAATATAACTTTTACCCAACCCGGGGATCGAACCCGAGACCTCAGCATAGCAGTCGTACCAAGTACGCATTACAACTGCACCACCGAGACTGTCGTACAAATGTTTGTGTATTTAAATGAATATAAAGGTACACCCAACACTCGCATACTCGTAGTCCTGACCCCAACCTGTGCAAAACCTTTAGTTACTCCAATTCATATCCAACCTGAATGATATTTCTTATTTGCTTAAGCAATTCTTCGTTCAATTGCTATGAAAGGCGTGACGTTTATCATCACGCGAGCGACCTGCTCGTTTCGTCACTCAAGCTAATAAAAAAAAACTCGATTTAAGATCGTCGTGCAAGTCGGTCTAAATAAAGCTTCTAGTATACTACTATATAACAATGCTGGTAATTATTATGTGTAAATAGCTGGCCGTTGTGTCAAATGTCGAGGCGATGTAAATAATTTTAATTGCGGGTCTGGGGCACACTCGGATCAAGGTAGCTCGTTAAATCTCACATAAAAATGATATGTAACACTAGGTATTGCCCGTGGTTCTTAGGAAGGTTACCTTAACATAACATTTTTATACGCAATTCAATAATGACTAGGGTTTCATCATCAGGGTTTTTTGTATTCTCGAGAATAACATAATCACATTTCCAAAAGAGAAAAAGTCATCAAAGTCGGTGCGTAAATGCCGAAGTTATTGTCTTTAACTCTCTCCAGGTTGGACTTTTTATTAAAATCCTCAAAATAGGATCACTCTCTACAAAAATAAGCGTGGCTGTACATACAATTTCGCGTGGTTATACATAAAAAAGCGTTCAATTTAGAATCTCCTCCGATTTTTTCGTCGCTTAAAACAAGGCGCCGCAGACTGTAGACAAACGACACAATAAATAAATAAATACACCCAACAGTCACACACATAGTCCTGACCCCACACTAGGTAAGCCTGTATCGTGGGTATCAGGAACTACGAGGGACTTGCGGTCCCACAACACCCAGACCCGAACCAAATTTTTGTGGACCACACAAATATTTGTCTCGGTGCGGGAATCGAACCCACGGCCTCTCGCTTCGCAGCCGGCTACTCGCCCGCTACGCCACGGAGGCTGTCTGTAATTTATTATTATAATGGCGTATAATCACAGAAAGTCATGGCTCCTTGACACCACTTGGCACCAGTAACATGTGAACTTCATCGTCAATTGCGTTTATTTTGATGTCTACACTACAAAAGCAACACCACACAAGCTCTTAATTACAAAGTACTGCATGCCTGCATGAGCCGGCCGATTCATGCTGTAGACAACAAGACAAGGTGGTAGGTCCCTCGTTTGCGAGAGACCGACTGGGTTGGTACCACCGCTTTGTCTATTTCTGCCGCCAAGCAACAGTATGTAAGCACTGTTGTGTTCGGGTGTGAAGGACATTGAAGCCAGTGTAATTACTGGGCATAATGAGACTTAACACCTTATGTCTCCGGGTGACGAGCGCAGTCCAGTGTCATGCAGTGCTTTATTTAAAGTTCTGTGTGGCGTTGCTTCTGTTTATGAGCAGGCGTGGCGCTTACCACCAGGCGAGCGACCTGCTCGTCTCGTCATACAATCTAATAAAAAAAGAAAAAAAAAGACAGGACTGTCTACAGTGTGACTCTATAACTTTTAATTATCCACTTGAAATATTATAGTTAATTTCCCAACCATTTAGACCCGAATTTGTAATTGTATGTATAAAATATAAAATTAATTTAGACTTTGATCGGATGCTTTACAGCTACAGATGCTTATTAAGTGTCTATAATATGCAACATTGATGGCCCTAGTGACGGACACGCAGTTAACCCGTAATAAACACAAACTGTACTATAAAATATTACAATTTTATAGTGATTTCTTATATGTACGCAATATTACACATTGAAATAAAATTAGTTTATACGGGTTTAATTTTATTTTAGTCCCGACGTTTCGAAAGCTCTTTAGCCTTCGTGGTTAAAGGAGAGATTAAATTTTTATGCTTAGTTCGTCATGGTTTGCGTGCAGTCTGTTTATTCAATGGTATTGTTGTACCTATATTGGAAAAATAATGTTTGGGATAAAGAAATCGAGTTTAATACTCAGATAAATAAATAAACCCAACAGTCACAGACACAGACATAGTACTTTTTTATAGTAACATTATTGCTTGGCGGCAGAAAAGCCGTGGTGCCAATCCAGACGGCCATTCGCATACGAGGGACCTACCACCTACTGAAACGATGGGGGCCTCCGAAAATTTCGTAGTAGGCCTTATTTTAAGATCTAAGATAGTGTACAAGTGAAGTGAAATCTCTTTGGATACTACATCGACATGTAATTTGTAAGGCATGGAATCGATTTTATTGCTTTAGGTACCTACAGATCTAGATCCTAAAAAAATGTATCTAAAGGAATTCCGACATACTTGAATTATTTTGCACACGTGATTAAGGTTACTATTGATTCTCAATCAAGTGGGCGTGTAGCCGGCTGCGAAGCGAGAGGCCGTGGGTTCGATTCCCACACCGAGACAAATGTTTCGGGTCTAGGTGTTGTGGGACCGCAAGTCCCTCGTAGTTCCTGATACCCACGATGCAGGTTAACCTAGTGTGGGGTCAGAACTATATATGTGACTGTTTGGGTGTATTTATTTCAATGAATAATATGTATAAATAATATGTACTTATTTTATTGCTACTACCATCATCGAAATAAGATGACAAGAAACGTAACTCAAGCAAAAACATGACTCCATCAAAACTCTGTGCAAGGGGGCGGGGCTATAAAAGTCTGTGCAGCTCGTTTACTCATCAATTCATAAAAAATTATTAATGATCTCTAGTTGACACGTAATTCATCTAATTTTTGCGCGGTGCAGAACGTCGTATCTCGATTTAGAAATTTAATATTGAGACATAAACTTTTATGAAATAAAGTTGATTTTGAACGATCATTAATTTTTGTTCCGTATATGAGTGTTACGTGTGTAATCACATGTGCATTTGCATGTGTAAGTGGAGCCGTATTTTTTATAGATTCATATGAGAGTTATCTTCTAGTTATCTTATTTCGATGACTATCATGCACGATTCCTACATAATTTCCTACAAATGTTTAGCCATTATTATAGAACTTCTTATTAAAACTTCGGCCATAGGTTACTAGGACCCGAAAAATCGGCTTCGGTCAAAATCTGACCTTCGGTCTGACATTATACATTATGAAACATATCAGATCGGTTTTGAAAGTAAAATATTCCTATATGGAAGTTTACAGCTTATTCGTGAATCATATACAATAAAAATGGCCGCTCAAAATATAAATTGAAAACGGTACTACTCCTTTCCCTGCGACAAACAAAGTGATATGCCTTATTTATTTATAAACTCTTTATTGTACAGCCTATTAGGCAAGAAAATGAAAAATACTAAATAAACTTAATAAAAAAGCGATAAATGGGGGGGTTTTGATGCTAACTGCGATTTCTTCCAGACAACCATTATAACCTTAAAGGCGTGTAACCATGAAATGTTTATTTACAAATGAATACCTATACCTAAACGCTCAATTGGGATTGGAACCCAGGAGCTTACGGTTCCTTACTCTAAGTACGTTGCCATTAGACCAATGAGACTTTTACAAATCTCTGAAGGTATAGAGGTATTTCTGATATCGGTAGACTGCTGTGCTGAAGTCTCGGGTTCGATCCCCGAGACGGATAAAGTGATATTGGGTTTTTCTATCATGAAATGCTTAGTATCAACCCGGAGTCTGGAATTGTGTCCGATATGGCGATAGGCTCGCATCATGCGACGGAAATAAGCTCGGCGATATGTGGTGTACCTATTGGCTACACCTTTGCCTACCCTTGCATATACAAGCGTGAGTGTGCATGTATGTATGTAAAAGGATTTCTAATTTATAATATAAATTTAGTTACGCTGTTTTATGCATTTCAATAACTCAATATAGCTTATGTTTAATTGCAGTAATATTGCTATTATTATATAGTCATTATAGGGAATAACCATAAAAGCATAATGGTCATTCGATGGCCGATTCAATGTTAATTGATTTCATAATTTAGTTGTTACGCACAATGCTTACTGCGTCAATTATTCTAGATGGTTTTGTGAGACGACTCTATTAACGACGGAGCCACGAACAAAGCGCAGCCTACTCGTGAAGATGGAACCTAAATAGACAGACGGCCGCTCCCAATATTGTATTTACTGACAGATCAGACAGCCTCCGTGGCGCATTAGGCGAGTAGCCGGCTGCGAAGCGAGAGGCTGTGGGTTCGATTGCCCCACCGAGACAAATGTTTGTGTAATCCACAAATATTTGTTTCGGGTCTGGGTGTAGTGGTACCGCAAATCCCTTGTAGTTCCCGATATCCACGATACAGGTTAGCCTAGTGTAGGGTCAGGACTATGTGTGTGACTGTTGGGTGTATTTTGATATATTTTGTTTATAGCATAGTTCGGCAAACGAGCTAGTGGGTCACATCATGGTAAGTGATCTGCACCGACCATGTACGCGCATAATACCAGAAGAATCATGGGCGCGTTGCCGACCTTATACGAAAGGGGTAATTAAAAGATTGGTAAGGGATGGGGGATTTGGGCCTCCAGATATCACACTCACCGTACGAAACGCACCAGCAAGCAGCTACTTTACGTCGGTTTTCTGAGACAGTGGTAATGACCCTGTCGAGCCGGCCCATTCATGCTGTAGACAAAACTGTCTTCAACGTGCCTCTACCAATCACCAAACACTACTCTTGAATTGCGCTGCACTTATCAAGTGTAGCGTAGTCACATTGCCGAGTCAGGATAAAAAATCAATCTTAGGATTATCCTGATTGACCCCGGATATTAGCCAATGAAATTAAGTAATTTGTACGCGTGACCTTTAAACTGTATTGTGATTGGCTCATTTGTGCTACTGTCTGAGAACAGATGATGCTTATCTCAATTACCATGAGTAATAGTTCTTTTGGTAGTCTTGCCATCTATAGGGTACGGAATCCTTCAAAATAATAAAAATACTAGCCTTATATATATATTATTCACGCCCCACTGCTGGGCATCGCCTTCCTCTACTGAACCCCTCTCGGTTAGGCCTTAGTCAACCAAACTGGCCTAATACGGGCTAGCAGACTTCACATCATTTCGAAATTTTTATGGTAAATTTCTTAGGTATGCAGTAACGCCCGTATTCAGGAAAGACACTTAAATTTGCTCTTTGTTAAGTGTCCAATTCCGTGTACATGATTGGTCTGTTTTGATTTACCGCCAAAAACCTAACCAATGACGTTTAGAGAAATCGTCTCTATGCGTTCGCGCTCACTATGCGGTCTCATAGTAACGTTTATGAATACGGGGGGTTAAAAAAGTCAAAGGTGCATGCTCTTGGTACGGAATCCTTAAAATGCCATATTCCAAATTTTCTTATCAGTTATTTATGGAGCTTTGTCACAATATGACTATGCCATCATAGCCACTAGGCATATTTAATAAATACATACAATTATGTTACATGGTATTTTTTGTAAAGAGTCTCAGCAGCGGCTGATACAGGGTTAGCCAAGATTGTTACATCTTCCAATATTACATAAATTACAGCTAAATAGGCGTCCTCCGAGTTGTCTGCAGCGATTTTTATTTTATAAGCAATTCCAACCAACCTTTTAAAAGTCCTATGCGATGGAATCAACTCCAGTAAAGGTGAATAATAAAAAATACAAATGTCACGGTGTTTTGGTACGAAATGATAATGTGCGCCTAAAAGGGCAAATGTTTCGTAAAATTTTACATCGAGGACAAAGTTTGGGCACAAAAAACTTTCGACGAGATGTACTTACTTGATTTTAAACGCAACAGGAAAACACACGACTACAACTTTTGAATATCATCTGGTGAAAATTTAATCCCACCTTTCTGCTTGGCGTTATCCCCGTTTAATACCAGGGTCTACCTTCCTATCATAATTTGACGGTAGATTTAGTAATGTGGGGCGACCCTCCGTCTGACCCCCACAATTCGCAACGGGAATCCAGTTTCGTCAATTAATTAGCAGAGTGTATGTACCACGTGCAGGTGAGGTTGGCTTTGAGCCTAATATGTTGGTGGCCCTCTTACACTTCAAACTTAATACCATCAAAAAGGAGGCAAGTTCGGTACAAACGACGTTTGGAGTCCCTAATAAAAAAGTTTAGATCCGAAAAGGTGCCAAGTTCCATAGCCGTTCCTTAAATACTTATAGAAATGTACAACGGTCTCCAATTGATTTACATACATGGACATAAGCTCAGGTTAGTTTCCCTGTAGGGATCGGCTGAAGTGCAACTTGTGCTACGCGGTTCTCCATAATGCTATGGGTGTCGCCATACCGAGCTCAAATTCCATTCCCAGGCAAGTCGTGTCGAACCAAAAAACTAAACACACAAATTGTGAATGCCTGACCTGAGATTTGAACCTGGGACGTCACCGTTTCTCAGACTAAATAATCTGCCACCTGACCAATGAGGCGATTAACTCAATCCCTGCCTCCATTTCGCTTACCAACTACGGTGGTCCTCAAACGTCAAAAAAGACAAGATAAATCTTAACACACGTACAGTTGAAATGCCGTTTTATAACACAGAAAATTAGAACATTAAAAAAGCCGCTTCGACAGGTACAGAATGCGACACAGCTAGTTCTATATAACTGCGTAATACAAGCACAGGAAATGACTCGGCACTGCAGTCGGTAGACACGCAACTGCACCGCTCACCGGACTTCAACTACGAATACGATTTACACCTGTTTTTTTTTTATAAAAGCTTCGCACTATTATAAATTTCGCCAATGGTAATTATATTTTCAAATCATCACAAAAATGATGAAACAGCTGTGTGATCGATTTCAAAATTTGTTGGAGCTTCTAGAACTATGTTCCATTGATAATTTTCTCAACCGGATCGAATAATGTCGTTCAAACTGCTTGGATAAAAAAACCCCAAATTTACTTATTTTAATATCATTTTTATTCAACTATACAACAAACACAACTTTAAACTAGTAGTTTAGGTAATAAATAAAATATTATACGGTCGACCGCATTGTCAGATTTCCCGCCAAAAACTACACCTTATTTTGAAATATTAGGACGTAAAACAGTAATATACATTACTACGATTTAGAAAGAAAGAAAGAAAATAAGGAAGTATTTTTTGGTTCAGTACAATAAAAAGAAGAACTAAGTAAAAGATTTAAACGTAAATGTTACTTTGGACCAAATTTTAATGTCAGCCTTACGACTAAATGGCACAGTGGTTGAGTAGCCGGCTGTGTAGCTAGAGGCCAAAGGTTCAATTGCCACACCGAGACAAATGTTTGTGTGATCCACGAATATTTGTTTCGGGTCTGGGTGTTGTGGGAAGTCTGTAGTAGTTCCTGATACCCACAATATAGGTTTAACCTCGTGTGGGGTATGGGTGTTTTGAGTGTAAAAAAATCAGTTCGGCAATATTCCTTTATTAACCGCTGTGTTTTCAATTCACCTGTTTTTTTTAAGTAGTTATGTGTGGACAGCAGAACTAAGAGCTTTTCTCCAACATTTTCCGTATGTTTGGTTAAGATATGATGACAAGAGTACCAGGAAAATTTTAAATATCCTCAAGGAAAACAGCAAACACACCCCGATTCGGGTTTTGAAGTAACTTTTTAAGTTTTTAACTTATCACGAATTCCGATTATTAAGTTACGACGAGCTAGAGTATCATGCAGTGTTTTGTTATTTAAAGTTCCTTGTGGCGTTGCTTCTGTTTATGAGCAGGCGTGGCGCTTACCCTCAGGCGAGCGACCTGCTCGTCTCGTCATTCAAGCTAATAAAAAAAATAAAAATACTGAATGGAGCTTCAAGCTGAACTTCCATTATAATTTTATGAAATAACAACGACCAAAAAGACAAAAATAAACGACCTCGATTTGTGATCAAAAGCTAATCACTAAACCTCTGACAACATAATAGCTATTTCCCACGACACTAAATGCAGCTCACAAAAAAACAATGGGATCTTTGGCAATGTTTCGTACAAAATTATGACATGCGATATTTCTGGAAATCCGACTTTGTTACCGAAACTGATTGTAAAAACATGCGCATATCTTGCAAAGACTTTAATGTATACTACTAGACAAGCTGCGCGGTATATAGAAATTGTACCACTAACTTGCGGACCGTAACTCAATATTACCATCTCGCTTACTCTCAACTAAAACCCCTATCGCGCTCCCTGTTTGTGAGCTGTCAAACTCCCGCGTTATGTGACACAATTTTACTTCTAAGCAGCCCGTCTAGTAGTATACATTAAAGTGTTTGATATCTTGATATTTAGTTTTTACTCGCGTCTCCGCCCGCGTGAATGTCTATCGGAACAACCCCCGCCCTATTAAAGCATTTCACCCACTAAGAAGATGATTTTTGAGATACGAAAACGTAGTTGCTTATTTGTTTTTAGGAGTACTCCTAGGAAGTTTCAAGTCGAAATGTTTATTTGATATTGTTTCTCCATACAATCTTAAATCCCCTCACCAAAGGGGTCGAAGTCAGAGGTAAGAGCAACGCCTGTCCTTAAACAGAAACAACGCCAGACATAACTTTGATTTACAAAGCAATAATGACACTGGACAGCGCTCGTCACCCCGAGACATAAGTTGTTAAGTCTCATAATTACCAGTAATTTCACTGATTTCAATGTCCTTCAAACCAAAACATAACAGTGCTTACACTATTATGTGTATGTCTACAGCGTCAATGAGCTGTCTCGACCGGGTGGTTAAAACTTGCCACTGCCAAACTACAATTGTTGCACTCTAGTCTAATTAAAATTTGAATGACTGCATAATGTATTTTGTAGGGATGCCAATATTTATAACTTTATTTAAATTGTATCGTTTTTTTTCTATATTTTATACGTTTATTAAAAAACAGCAATAGCTCAGTGGGGGGTGGGTACGGACTGTAGAGACGAAAGTCGCAGGTTCGAAATCAGCCCCAAGAGCATGCACCTCCGACTTTTCTAAATGTGTTATAGTTAATTATCGCTTGCTACGGAGAAATTCTGTGCAGAATTTCCAAGGGATGTGAAGTTTGCCAACCAGCATTAGGCCAGCGTGGTGGACTAATGCTCAACTCGTTCAGTATAGGAGGCCACAGGGAACACAGGGCTAGTATTATTATTATTCGTTTATTATTCCTGTGGTTTAATAGCAGCACATATGTGCTAACAAATCCTGGCTTCATCTCTCGGGTCAGGTAACATATTGTTTGGGTTTTCTGAAGACCTTGGATATGACACTTCGACAACTTTACGTGCCCTCCGAAGCACGGAGACGCCCAGTTGAAATACCATTAAGCGGTCACCCATCCATAGACTGACCGCGCCAAGGGTTTTTTATCCCGCTAATCGTTATCAGTGAGTCTAACTGGCTATGAGCAACTTATACTCGTCTAAAATCTATAATTATAACTAGGTGTAAAATCTTTATAAATATTACAAATACCACACAATAAAAATCTAATTAAGTAGTAACTGAAACGTGATTTTGTGTTCTAAATTGCTTTGTTAATTCTGGTGGAACCTGTTGCTCATTGAAGTAGCATTAATGTGTGCAGCGATATCCGTCATCTTTTTTGTTATAAAAATTATCTCAATATAATAAATACAATGAAGAAGAATGATGTGGTGACTAGGATCGAAAAGGGTATGCTGAAATGGTTTGGGCATATGGAGAGGATGGATGAAAGACGACTTACGAAAGGTATTTATCGTGCGAATGTGAATGGTAGGGTTGGAAGAGGGCGCCCGAGGAGAACATATGCGGATCAAATAAATGACATTCTCCGAAAAGGGCACGTCACGAGTACCCTCAACCGACGAAAATGTATGAGAAGATGTATGAATGTGGAAGAGGCGAAAGAGGTGTGTCAGGATCGTAGCTTGTGGTACTCAATAGTCTCTGCCTACCCCTATGGGACATAGGCGTGAGTGTGTATGTATGTATGTATAATAAATACATCATGAACATAATAAACATTGATTTTTATCAGAATTACGACAAATTAACGTTATACATAATGTTAATTGGTGATTATATCTAACTTGAACTTTGTGAGATATGCCCTTAATCTATAGAGCCGAGATTTCTTATAACAATTATGTTTCCTTAAGCAAACAAAGCGCCATGATGTAAGCTTTACGAGTAATTTATAGCTTCGCATTGACTTGCAATCAGCGTCTATTCACATACACATCAATATATATAATATACAAAGAACTAACAGGTTTATGTTAAGTCAGTGTTGAAAATGATGGGGTAATGAATGAATTAATACGTAATATTCATTATCATATGTATACATATCTTATATATAAAATTCTCGTGTCACAATGTTCGTTCCCATACTCCTCTGTAACGGCTGGACCGATTTGTATGAAATTTTGTGTGCATATCGGGTAGGTCTGAGAATCAGCCAACATCTATTTTTCATCCCCCTAAATGTTAAGGGTAGTCCACCCCTAAATTTTTTATATTATTTATTAGACCAAATTCTTTGATTTTATTTTTTTATGATACAGCATTAAAAAATACATACAACCCTAAATTTTTAACCCTCTACGATCAACCCCTATTATTTAATAGCGACATTAGTATTTTTGTCAAGCGCGTTTCTCCCCGGGACTCGCTTGATGCCCCACTAGGCTACTTTAATCCTGGAAATAGGCATTCACGCGGGCGGAGCCGCGGGCAACAGCTAGTAGTTAATAAAATTATTATGTAATGCTGTTTGTCGTAATTGCCGTCTTTAGGTCATAGACAAAAGATGGAGACGGTACAGCCTTGGATGAAATTACAATATATTACATACATACGCACTCACGCCTGTAATCCCCGAAGGGGTAGGCAGAGGTAATGCCCTGTTGTAAGTTACGCGTCCGAGACAGAGACCGGAAGGCGTAACGCGACTCAGGCGAAAGCGACACGTTCGATTGTATGAAATTGTATGGAAATGAATGGTTGCGCTTACCTATCGCCTATTTGACAGTTTCCGTGGCGTAGTGGGTGAGTAGCCGGCTGCGAAGCGAGAAGCCGTGGATGCGATTTTTTTTTTTGAGACAAATGTTTATGTGATTAACCAATATGATTTGCTTATTATTTACGGAAGTTCATAAGCGTGCATAGTGCATACGCCTCATGTGCCATCGTAAGATTTATGGATACATACTCGCTTCTCAAAATCCGTAATTCTTTACCTTCACATATCCATCTTATCTTATTGGAAATGAGTTCCGTTATTTTTAAACAACGTACTCTGTAAAGTATACATCTCATTTCACAAATAAAATGTACTTAATTTGACTCATACATATAGGGTAATGAGTTATAGAAAGGTGTGATCAAATTTAAGCATTGTATAGTGTACGATATAAGTATTTAACCCCCCGTAGTACCAAATCCGATTGCATTGCTAGAACATAAATAAAGCATTTACTCTTTCATCGAATGAGTAGAAAGAAAGAGTAACAATATGTCGATATTTGACTTGCAACTTTGGACAACACTAAATAATGAACAGCTGAGCTTTCATCTCACTCCGGCATTGTTATTCTCGCTTACGCACTTCACCTAATTTAAAGGAATGTGACCAACCTTATCGATTGTAATAAAGCAGTGATTAAAATTAATGTGAAATTTTAAAATGTCTAGATTATGCTATAATCTATTGTTGTTTCGTCATGCAACCATTTGCATGACGAAACTAATTAAAATAAAGTCTGCCACAAGTAAACGGTAACTTAATAAAATTTACACATAAAGGCGAAACTTATAACATCCCTCTTATTTCGGGGGTTAAAAACTACCTATATGGTATAAAAACTTTTCTAATAATATGTATCTCTATATTGAATTGACGTCACAAATTAAAAAGTATCAGTATGTGGCAGCCCTGTCTTTTTCCCGCCATTGTCGCTGACATCTGACCGCGGCCGCATGCGCAATGCGTGCCGTGACCCCTTCTCCACTTTACATACAATGTGGAAAATATCGTCCGTCGACGACTGTAGTGAACATTAACGCAAAAATAGTTGTTTAATGTTTTACATAAATATTCAATGTACGGAATAGACACTTTTTCACTTTCATATTGTGTCAAATAATGCTTAGTTGATAACTGGCTGTTAAAAAAAAATATACGAAAGTGTTCTCTTTTCAATTTAATTTGAAGAAAAAATTTGAAATCTTTGGACATGTAGAATTACATTGAATCTCTTTGTGTGCCGTACTGTCTGTTTCATGGACAGTGCTCTTTGATGTTTTTACCATCGCAACATGCTACACCGGAGGAAAGTTCATCCATTCTATCTGCAACTATTTATCTGTGCGTTTCCAGAGGTCCGTTCTCCCAAGCCCTTGCAGACTAGGATGATTTTCCCTCCACAGTATTTCCTTACCCTTTTTTTAAATAGCCTAAATGACAAAACGAGCAGATCGCTCGCCTTATGGTAAACGCCACGCTTGCCCATAAACAAAAGCAACACCAACCAGAACTTCTAATTGTGAAGACATTGAACTGCGCTCGTCACCCTGAGACATAAGGTGCTAAGTCCCATAATGCTCAGTAATTTATCTGGCTTCAATGTCCTTCAAACTGGAACACAACAATGTTTACACACTGCTGCTTGGCGGCAGAAATAAAATGCTACAGAAATAGAATGCTAATAAAATAGGAGTAGTTTGTAACGTGTTCATTAGGCTCGAAATTCAGAATGTTATTTGTATTAAATGTAAACTGTGGAACATAAATAAAAGCCACAAGTAATTAACAAATAATTGCTAATTACAGAGTAGGTACGCGTAATAAACAAGTAACATGGCTTGAGATATTCGATATTGGCACTATTTTATGATTATAACACTTATGTAGCAAATTGATACTCAGATGTGATAATGTCGAACCTTAGATTATATAGCTGTTAACATCGAAATAATATAACAAGAAAAGAAACTCAAGCAAATAAATGACCCCACCAAAACTCTGTGCAATAGGGCGGAACTATAAAAGTCTGTGCAGCTCGTTCATTTATCAATTCATAAAAATTGATTCATGATAGTTGACACTTAATACGTCTAATTTTTTGCGCGGTGCAGAGCGTCGTATCTCAGTTTAGAAATGTAATATTTAGACATTAACTATTATGAAATAAAGTTCGTTTTTAACATTCATTAATTTTTGTTGCGTGTATGAGTGTTACGTGTGATTACATTTGCCACATGCAAAGTATGTAAGTAAGTGGAGAAGTATTTTTGGCAGATTCATATAAAAGTTATCGGTCATAGTTAATCAGTACAGTACAACCACTTTTCGCTGAGCTTATTTTCGTCCCATGATGTGATAAAGGGCGAGCCTATCGCCAAACCGGACATAATTCCATATTTCGGGCTGATTATGAGCATTTCGTAATATAAAAACATTTAATTATTATTTACCAATAAAACAATTTGTTTAGATATCGAATATAGGTATTATATCTAAAAGCCTAACAAAAACAGGACACATGAATATTTGGCCGGACACGACCGTAAAAAGTCAAACATATCCGGATAAAGCGGGACACCTGGCAACCCTACTCACAATGCCCAATTATTTCATTAATTTCAATGTTCTTCAAACCGGAACATATTATTACATAACCCACTGCTGATTGGCATTTATTACTGATGACGTACGTATTTAAAATAACAAACGATTATTTGTAACTTGATTTAAGTAATTACATTGTTTTATAATATTTCTACATCTGAGGGGCTAGCACGAATAATTTTCGAGAACGTATTCGTATCGAAATGTCAAAAAATTGTTTGAACCTTCATACAAATGCTAGCGTTCTCGATTCGAATACTTATTCGTAAGTTGTCCGTGCCCCCCTGGTCTAAATTGATTATTAAAAAGTATCTGGTTTTATGTTTTGTAATGACGTTGAATGTATGGTAAAAATATACGTTTAGGAAAAATATGTTATTGAAAACTCAGTAAAAAATTAAGAAGCAAAAAATCTACAAAACATGTAACCTCGATATAAACTTAATCGATAATTAATACGTGTACCTAAATCTCCAGTTTTAGAAGGACGTTTTCATAATTAAACTCTTAGCGCTAATTTTCAAATTTCATAAACGTTTTTTTTCTGCCTGGCGTTATCCCGCCTTAATGCCAGGATCCGCCTTCTCATACCATAGATTTGACGGTGTTTGGTATTATAGGGGGCGACCCACTATCTGAACCCCACAACCCACAAAGGGAAGCAAGTTTCGCCATTGCCTCGTCCGTTAATCAGCAGAGTGTACCACGTGCGGGTGAGGTTGGCTTTGGATTTAAGATGTTGGTGGCCTATTTACACTCCGTCCAAGTAGATTCATATCAAATAAAATAGAACGATAGCAAAATAAATAATTACCTGTTAGTCACACGGAAAAGAATAATGGTGAAATTGGTATTTGGTACTTGCTAAATGAGCTGTTTAAAACTTTATCTGGCGGATATTGTGAACGGCCCTTGAATCTTGCACGCAATATATTTACTCGTAAGTACTAGTTAAATTATTGTCATTTATATTTCTCGCAACGTTTTTCTGAATACAAAAAACGTAAGCAAAAACATTACGTAACTCTACTGACATCAATCCATTGTAAAGCGTCATCTCTTTCACTCTCTGAACCCAAACATTGACAAAAAAAGTACGCAACAAAAACTTTAAAATTTTATTGCACTTTCCCCTGTCACGAGTAAACAGTAGTCCGCCATGTTGGGTTTAAACATAAACAGTTAGTTGATTGGTTGAACTGTCGGAATGCCTAATCAGTGTACGTTCTGATTGGTGGAAAACAATGCAACCCAGTTTGAAATTAGAACCGCGCGGATCGTGTTCGGTACGGATATACTCGTAAATCTTAAGCTATATACAGTACTAGTACCGATTTAAATTACATGCTTCGGAAAACTTCGTATTATACGAATATGGAAACAATGATTGGCTTTGCAGACCTTGTCACTTGTTCGTGTTTGGTTGTTGCCCATTTAAAGAAAAATAAGTACTTTATCTATTGTTTTAACTGCTCTACATTGGGTGATATCTCTTTTCGTGGTTCCCAAGATAACCGTAGAGTATCAAAGCGCAAATATTACGATATCTTCCGTAGAAAAATTGTCAACCACTGTGCGTCTATTATACTATTGGTGTTATTAAATGACAGTAAATAAGGGAATGTAAGAAGGCCACACATATCTTAAGCCCAAAGGCACCCGCACCCGCACGTGGTACACTCTGTTGAGTAACGGACGAGGCAATGGCGAAACTTGGTTCCCGTTGCGGGTTGTGGGGGTTAGACGGCGGGTTTCCCCACATAATATCAAATATGAAAAGGCGGACATTGGCATTAACTGACATTGCGATTTTTTTGTCGCCCAATCTCGGAGGTTAACCCGGATTAAAGCAGAAAGGAAAAAAAGGTGTTTCTTAGTAAATAAATAAGATCTGGTTTTGTGTCCAAGGTATCAGGAACTACCAGATACTTTTTTATCCTGTCACGGAAAAGTGACTACACTGGACTTGATGTTAAGTACAGTGCAATCCAAATATAATGTCGACCGTCAAGATCGCGTCTCTCGATGGTCGCCGGGTTTATGCCAGCCTGAAGTTACTAGATATAACTGGCAGACCCCGGAACGCGACTCGCCTGAACGCGCCACTATGGGGGATTTTTCACCATGTGTACAGTGGTCGCTATCCATTCGGATACAAAAATGATCAGAGGGGCGAGTACGAATAACTTGCGAGAACGTATTCGTATCGAAACGTCAAAAAATAGTTTGTACCTTTATACAAATCCTAGCGTTCTCGATTCGAATACTTATTCGTAAGTGTTTGTGCTCGCCCCACTGGTCCCTCCCGACAGCAAACACTATTGGTCCCACAACACTCGACAACTTCATAAAAGTACATTATCAAAGCATTACAAATCCAGCTTTCATAACAAACCGCGGGACCATCATCAGAAGTTAACTCACGCACGTCTAAATTGGGCAATTTGTGTCGTGGGTAAATGTAACTGTTGACGACACTGCTGACATTTATTTTAATTGATCTTGGAGTTTTGGTTTTGTTTGAGGTAATGTTGGGAGTGCAATGAAAGAAAATGCCTATATTATAAGATTTTTTTATATCAGTGGGTGGCAAGCGCGCAAGTGAGTGTCAGAATTATTCGTTCTCTTTAAATTTGGCAACGTGTCTTTGATTCTTTTGATATTCATGGGCAGTTAGATCAGTTATCATGAGGTGACCCACTTGCTCATTGGCTGATCTATGATATAAAATAACAAGCCGGCTGATTCATGCTGACTAGTAGTCTGTTCTGTAAAGTGTAAGTGGAAGTGGTGTAAATGTAAGTGGGCCTCCATCGTAGGCCTTAAAGCCAACCTCACCTTCACGTGGTACACTCTGCTGATTAACGGACGAGGCAATGGCGAATCTTGGTCCCCGTTGCAGGTTGTGGGGATCAGACGGCGACTCGACCCATATAATACCAAATACCGTCAAATCTAAGGTACGAGAAAGCGGACCCTAGCATGTAGCTGAAATAACGCCAGACAGAAAGACAGAAAAGTTAATATTAGTAAAAAACATCGAAAATAATTTTAGTGGCAGAGATAGGTACGTTTCCCCTACCCAACCAACGCTACACCATGGCCATAACATCAATGTTAACTCAAAATAACTGTAATGTTTGACGACCAATTAACGGATTACTGACGAATTTTGTTTATATCTTCCTTTTATACGTCTGTGGTATATTATTGATGTACGCATTTTATTGTCTCGTGACATCCGCATTCACGTATCCCATATTAGGGCTCTGTAACTAAGGTTAAATCGTAAAATTACTGCTGACTTTCTAGAAAATTCTTAGATAACTGCTGACTTGGTTTTTTCGATCTGCCTGGCGTTATCCCTGCTTAATGCCAGAGTCCGCTTTCCCATCACGATTTGACGGTGGATTTGGTATAATATGGGGCAACCCACCGTCTGCCCTCCACAATCCGCAACGGGAACCAAGTTTCACCATTGCCTAGTCCGTTAATCAGCAAAGTGTACCAGGGTCAAGTGAGGTTGGCTTTAGGCCGAAGATTTTGGTGGCCCACTTAACCTGGTTATACTAGTCTTCCTCTCCCACCTGCCCTTATCCAATACGCAGTGGCGACGACGCAACTTGCTTTGTAACACATGTTATAGTTGGCATGCCTCATATTAACCCCTCTGGGGAGAAAACACCCAGACCCGAAACAAATATTTATCGATCACACAAAATTGTTGGCTCGGTGCGGGAGTCGAACCAACGGCCTCTTGCTTCACAGCTGGTTATTTAACACTGTTTATAGATACCTACTAACAAAATATACGCATCGATTTGGTTCCTCCTTGATTTCGTCGGTTAAATGTGAAATCTCATGGTAGAATTATTGGCTTCATCAACACCGTCTTTATTTATTTGTGTAAAAATATCGAGAGCAAGTCAAACAACCAGTGTCGCCATCAAACTCTCATCGCTTATAATAAGTGTTTTTGTCGATCATCATTCATTTTGTTTGTTCATCGTCATATCAAAATTATTCGTATACTTAGTAGAAAAAATATCCCAATAACATACTTTGGAGGCCATATTTGAAGTAGATAATGTTTTTGATCATGTAGAGAGGATGGATAAAAGGATATTGACGAAACAAATATATACAACGTGCTTCATAAAGGTATGATCTTTAAACAACGTATAGTGTACGATATAAGTATGTGTATTTCACATAAAGAAAGCATTTTCTTTTTTATCAAATAGGTAACGATATTCGACTCCCAACTTTGGACAACACTGAATGATAAACAGCTGATACGAATGAAGCTGTTATTAGGCGCGCAGAAGTAGTACAAAGGATTTAAAGTGAGGAGATCTTATAATAAATGAGTGAGTAAAATTAGCGAGAAATTTTAAGATACCCGTATCCCATTTCTGTTCCCAATCTAAAGTATAATAGGTAATATTATTATAAAGAGGGTAAATTTGATTGTTTCTTTGCATTGAATAGGCTCTGAAACTACTGGCCGATTTGAAAAATTCTTTCACCTTTAGATTACCTTACCTTTAGATAGAATCCTACATTATCCCTGATGAACATAGGCGATAGAATAATTTCAAAAAAGTTAGGGATCTAAAACTTCGATATTGTAATCTAACGTGTAAATATACCAAAAAAATCGTTATATTGCTTACGCTGCGGAAATTATTGACAATAGAGCAAAGTGATGCACTGCAACTTTATAGAGGACATCAATATCTTCAAAAAAGTCTGTGATACCATATGTTTAACTATTACAGTTATTTTAACATAAAAAAGTAGTTACTGTGACATAATAGGGACGGAGATACGTACGACGAAATGTGGGTGTACTGGTTACACCTCTGCCTACTCCTTCGGGGATTACAGGCGTGAGTGTGTATGAGTGCGTTTCAACATAGGCTAGGTACTTTTTATCCCGGAAAAAATCATTCACGCGGGCGGAGCCGCGGGCAACAGCTAGTTCCTTAATAATCCCCTTCCTTTAAGGTCAACAACGCATCCATGATTCCTCAGATATTGTGGTTGTTCATGGCCGGTGGAGCTTACTTACCATCAGGTAATGCACTTGCTCATTTGCCAGTCTCTGCTATAAAAAATATGTCTAGATTTCGATAAGATCCGGTAAGTACTTAAACACTCACTGTGAGGTGTATGTAGCAACCTTTAAATATGACCACACCATTCTGTAACACGTTGTATATGGCGAGTGTGAATGGTATATTTGGGACTTGGGAGGGGAAGGGCTCGGCGAACTTTCTCAGATCAAGTCTGAGATATTTTCGAGAAAGGCCAGGTCAGAGTTACCCTAAACCGACATGCATACATGCCGGATTTAATGAGAGTGAAGGAGGCCAAGTACGTCTTAGAATCGTAACAAGTGGAAATCCGTTCTCTACATACCCTTATCGGAGATAGGCGTGAATGTATGTATGTATGAATAAAGTTTTTAGTCGACTTTAAAAATCTGGTTCTGTATTCGGTCTGTATATATTAATTATTGGCGATTTTATGAAAATCTAATTAATCAGTTTTCATGGTTTCAAAAACGTAAACTGTATACTTCTAGGAAGGTTTAAGTGTATAATTAAGAATTATAAAAAACATGTTAAAAATTAAAACTGTGGGTGCGGAATTCCCTGTGCCCGACTTCGACGCGCAATTGTCTGATTTTAATTCTTTACGGAATCGGAATTATTAAGTTCTCATCATAATATCGCGACACAGTCTCGTTACTTTAGCGAATTAACATAGTTTTTGCACTGTTTGATTTTTGTATTGTTTTTTGTTCCAAATAAATAAAAATTTAATTAATTTAATTAATTAATTAATTTAGTTTCTGATTGATTTTTTGTCATCATATACCTATTGCTTATTATCATAACGATATCAAAGATACATTTCGTATTTTCATTTATGTTTTTTTATGTACTTTAACAAACCTGCTAATTACAGTGCATTTTAAGTGGAACAAATGATTTTATTTTATATCGCAATTTAATGTCTTTAATACCAAGTGGTTTATTTTTATTGCTTATTGACTCAAACCTTTTTATTTGTTTACAATATTACATGTAGTGTGTGGGCATTGATTTTATTAAAGGCACGTGTCGTGAGCACAGATGGAGACAGTAAACGGGGGAGTTTAGAGACCAATGGACGACGCGCATCGACTGACGAACCAATAATGTAAAGTGTTGGCGCCACGAGCTCCTTCATTCCGCCAATCAGAACTATTTATTTTTATAAAGCCAACAGTCACACACACAGTCCTAATCCCAATCTAGATTAACCTGTACTCACAGTATCAGGAACAACGAGAGGCTTGTGTTCCCACAACACCCAGACCAGCAAGAAATATTTGAACATCACACGAACATTTGTCTTGATACGGGAATCGAACCCGTGGCCTCTCGTTTCAGAGCCGGCTACTCTAAATAGTACATTTAACCTCTCTGTGGTATTTCGTCTACGAACCCTAATAAGAGGACGTAATTTTTTCGAATGTTGACACTTTTACCCAAAGACTTTAATGTACACTACTAGACAGGCTAGAAGTAGAAGGCTAGTTTAGAAGTAAAATTGCGTCACATGACGCGGGAGTTTGACAGCTGACAGACAGAGAACGCGATAGGGGTTCTAGTTGAGAGTAAGTGAGATCGTAATATTGAGTTACGGTCAATTGACCGCAACTTAGTGGTACAATTCCTATGTACCGCGCAGCTTGTCTAGTAGTGTACATTAAAATCTTTGCTATTACCCGATATATTTGTGGTCGATAGTTATCTCTCTCGCGCGCGAGATATGCCGTGTTGTTTATGCTAAGCGCCCTGGAGCTGGAGCCACGGGTTAAGTGGTGTCCAAATCACGTACGTCAATATCATGTGTCAATGTAAATTTTTTGCTCATTATGCATGTTTCGCGAAGGTTACGCTCGTTGCAAATGTACAAAAATAATATTACATGTTTAATTTGTTTGTTATTTGTGTGAAGTTGCGAATTAATTACAACACTAAGGCGTATATATTATTCTCTGCACCACCCAATGGTTGACTGGTAGAGAATGCCTCTCGCATTAAGTCCGCCTGTACATATTTTGTATGAAGTGTATTAAATAAAAAAATAAACAGATTCATGCGACAACGGTGAACGAAATGCCCTACCATGTATTTTTTAACCCATGACAAAAGGGGTTAGTTTGACCCCTTAGTCTGTCTGTAGGTGTGTGGGTATTTCGACAGATTCCGTGGCATAGGGCAAGTATAGTCGGCTGTGAAAAGAGAGGTCGTGAGTTCGATTCCCGCACCGAGACAAATTTTTGTGTGATTCACAAATATTTGTTTTGGTTCTGGGTGTTGTGGGACCGTCAGTCCCTCGTTGTTAGGTTAACAACGAAAGTGTGGGTCCAGACTATGTGTGTGACTGTTACGTGTATTTTTTTCTGTATACTGTGACATCGTAACGCCTAAACGAATGGGTTGATCAGCCATACCATCAGGTGACCCACTTGCACATTTGCCGGCCTCTGGGCTCTGATATAAAAAATATATAATTTATTTTACCCTTATTTCAGGTGATCGGAGAGCGGGAGTACGCTGTGAGGCCAACGCGACGACCTTCCGAGGAGTTACAGACGGGACAGACTCTAGAAGTTGTTGTACAACAGGTAAGGTTTATTACCTTATACATAACCCGATGAACTACTACATAAAATTGATTTGATTGTAAATCTTCATAAGTGATTATCATTCCTAATCAACCTTCCAAGTACAATTCATTCAGATCGATAATATTGACTGCAGTGTATATCCAACTATACATTCTGGCAACACAATTCGGTAGATCACTCTGTGGATCGCGGCAGTGGTTAAAATCGCGTGCGATCCCATACAAAATGTACTAGAAATATTAGCGTGGCCAGAGATCGCGATCGCAGATCGCGGCTGTTGGTGGGAGACTATTTGAATACGGTTTTTTGTCTGAAAGTTGGTTTAATGGAGATAATTCTTGCTACGTTTGAAGAAAGAATTTGTTCAGTGATTAATTTTGTTCTATTTGACGGAGGTCAGTTTTATAACTTCATAATTAGGAAAAAGAAATTGTTATAAAAGAGGAGGAACGTCTAGTTCCATGAATACCATCCCATTATAATATTAACAATGTTAATTATTTAAGGTCGATTATTTTCAGCCAAGGATTAAATTAATTTCATAAGAAAAATTATAATATAATATGTTATTATATTTTACGATCACAAACAAGTGCCTTTCTGCTATGAAAAACACGGAAAAGTTGTCAAGGATTTCCTGTAAAAGGGACTTCATTGTGTGTTGAATAAATCGTCTATAGAAAATATTAATTACCTGTAATTTTATCAAAATAATTACTTCATTGTTCATATTATTTAATGAAGGAGCGCCTTAATTAATAATTTTGCTTCTATTATAAATTCTGAGTAGACAACAGGAAAATTTGCATAGAATCAAATTATACAACGTAATAAAGAAAGATGAGGTTATATTTAAGGTTCGGTACATACACCTGACAGTGAGCGTTTAAGCCGGATCTTATCAAAATCTAGACGCATTTGAATTTTCGAATTATATTACATATACTGAGAATTGAAGTGATATCCCTAAGCATGATATACATTTAAAATTGACATCCCTAAGCATTGAATCCATTTAGAATTGACATCGCTAAGCAAGAAGTCATTGCCCGTAGAAAAAAAATATTTTCTAGATTTAATGACTAAAATACTATCTTACATTCTTATCTGACCTCGAATTAATTGCAAATTACTTTTATAACCGTGTCGACTGTCCTGACAAAAAAAAGATATATGACCCTCCGTATAAATTACGATATTATTTATATTTTTACTTTTTTGATTTATTGCGATCATATTAATTAATTTAGGAATCTTACAAGTACAATGTAATTTGTTTTACATATATATATGTTGAAATAAAACTAGTTTATACGGATTTTATCGCGGTTTAATTTTTATTTTAGTCCCGACGTTTCGAAAGCTTTTCAGCCTTCTTGGTCACGGGAGAGACTGACCACGAAGGCTGAAAAGCTTTCGAAACGTCGGGACTAAAATAAAAATTAAACCGCGTTAAAATCCGTATAAACTAGTTTTATTTCAATGTGTAATATTCGCGTAAACCTAAGAAATCGCTATATATATATGTTTGAAGGTCGTAGCTATCAGATGATATCGTAGCTATTGGATGTTTACTACCTAATGGCCGTTCCCAATATTCTGTTTATCGACATATTTTCTTACTGGCAGTAATATTTTAACACATTTTGTATGAAAGATCTGTCAAAACACTATTCTTCACTATAACGCATCTATCTTTATATAGAACATAGGGAACGGCCATAAGTGTTAGGTCCCACGTATGCGAGAGACCGTCTGGGTTGGTACTAACGCTTCATTTATTTTTGCTGCCAAGCAACAGTGTGTAAGCACTGTTGTGTTTCGGTTGGAACGTTATTGAATCCAGTGAAATAACTGTGCATTATAAATCTTAACACCTTACGTAACGAGATGACGAACGCTTCCCAGTGTCATGCAGTGCTTTGTAATAAAAGTTTTGTGTGATGTAACTTCTGTTTATGGGCAGGCGTTCACCATCAGGCGAGCGACCTGCTCGTTTCGTCCGTCATTCAGAATAATAAAATTAAACAAATTCTCCGTTATTAATAATCATAATATTCTTAACCATTTTAAGACATACTATCTATAACACACTTGATTAAGGTTCGAAATTTGAGTACCACTAGTGAATACGTAATAGATAATTTATGTAATCATATTTTTATGTCTGTGTTGGTACATGTCTGCAACGTGCGGTGTCTGTAGTTTTTTTTTCTATATTTATTTATACATTCATACATCCACCAAATTACAGGTTAATACCCAATACGATAGTGACATATGCATGGAGCTTAAGGCGTAACGGCTTAGGCCTGACATTTGATCGGTTAAAAATTTGTTTTGAACCATAAACATATTTGTTTCGAGAAAAAACTGGAGATCCTGTTATATTTCGATAGAATTATACTTAATATAACATTACGGTGTTATAGGTATTTTCGAACAGATTTTCGACCGAAACAAAAAGCCGTAAACCCTATAAAGTACAAAACGATAATTAATTTATTTGAAACTTATTTTAATCCATTTACGAAATTGGATCATTGTTTATCTGATGTCTCGTAGTTTGATTTTGTCATTGCCACGGACGATGATTTAAAAAAAACTAGTCTAGAAGACGGGCAGAGGGCAACCACGCAAAAAATAACTCAGAGAAAACTTTACTAAGCATTGAATAAGATTTTAATCTTACATATAAAATTCTCGTGTCACAATGTTCGTTCCCATACTCCTCCGAAACGGCTGGACCGATTTGTATGAAATTTTGTGTGCATATCGGGTAGGTCTGAGAATCGGCCAACATCTATTTTTCATCCCCCTAAATGTTAAGGGTGGTCCACCACTAAATTTATTTTTTGATTTTTTAGACAATTTTTTTTGTTTTTATGTTATTATGATACAGCATTAAAAATACATACAAATCTAAATTTTCAACCCTCTACGATCAACCACTATTTTTTAATAGCGACATTAGTATTTTTGTCAAGCGCGTTTCTCACCGGGGGTGCCCACTAGGCTACTTTAATCATGAAAATAGGCATTCACGCGGGCGGAGCCGCGGGCAACAGCTAGTCCTATTATAAATGTAATAGTTTGAATGTTTGTGAGTTTGTGAATTTGGATGTGTTAGTCCGTCACGCCTTAACGGCTGAACGGTTTTAGATGAAAATTTGCACACAGGCAGAGCATGACCTGGATTAAGACATAAGCTTTTTATCCCGGAAAAGGCCGTTTACACCGGCGCGGTGGGGCTACGAGCAATAGCTAGCAAAATATATCACTATCTTATCGTATTGTTATAATGGTGTCTCATTGCGCTGGGAAAAGGTATTTAAAATGCAGCCAAGAATAGCTATGTTTATGCAAATGGAGGTAAAAATTAATTCACGCTAATGGCATAAATTAACAATGAACTATAATGTATTGTGTTCGATTACTAGTTTGAACAATTATTATTTATATTATTTATTTAGGGTTTTACCGAGGAATTTGAGTCGAATGTAGCTTATAGCTATCATTTATCCTAATAGATCCTAATAAAGTTTATAGATGTAACTTTTGAAATCTATGGCGTTTTTAAAATTCAATTCCTATATTTTGGCTAACCAATTGACTTGGATCAACAAAAGCTGTATAATTTTTGTTGATCAATTCGATTGGACCCGCAAAAAGGGGGAAAGGGTTTGATAGTTTGTATGGTAAATCTATTTTTAATCCAAAAATACTGTCATGCGGGCAAAGTTGCAAGCAAAATCTAGTAAAGGATACAAGGTCATAAGACCGATGAACCCAATATAACCGTCCTGCTCCCCCGAAGTAGGTGGCAGCAATAATTCTTTAGAATTTACGTAATCGTCTCCTTTTTATTATTTACTTAATTCTTTATACCAAAGGTCAGCAAACGACCATGTAGGTCATCTCACGGTATGTGACGCCCATCGCCCATGAACATCCATGAATACACACGATAAATACGTGGCGCAGCGGGTTAGTAGCCGGCTGCGAAGCGAGAGGCCGTGGGTTCGATTCCCGCACTGAGACAAATTTTTGTGTGATCCACAAAAAATTGTTTCCGGTCTGGGTGTTGTGGGACCGCAAGTCCCATGTAGTTCCTGATACCCACGATACAGGTTTACCTAGTATGGGGTCAGGCCTATGTGTGTGACTGTTGTGTGTATTTATTTTATTTAATATAGAAGTGTCAGCTTCATTATAGTAATAGCACCGTTTATTCGTGTTATTGAAGGTATTCGAGAATAACTATCAAGTGGGTAGATATAGGATTGTGCGACGTGGTGAGGTGGTTGGTGAGGTGGATAAGAGGATGCGTTATTAAATTGAGAGAGCTCAGTCGAGCCTGGAACTTTTACGTGGAAACGCTGGTCAAGTACGGTTGTAATCATTAGAAATTTATAAACACCCTTCAGAAGGGAGGGATCAGGAAAATAGGGAAGAGCAACAAGGGATAATTCCGGATATCTCATTCATCCTACGAAGCGCAACAGCAAGCTGCTACTTCGCGTCTGTTTTCTATGAGACAGTGGTAACAACCCGGTCCAGCTGGCTTATTCCTGCTGGAGAAGAAACTGTCTACACTCTACAGCAAGCTTTACCGCTTATGAATGATTACTATCCTTTTAGTACACTTTTTTGTGCTGCCTCTGTGGTGAAGTTATAAGGCGTATGGGTTAATGCGTGTGTGCTTCGGGGATTACAGGTGTGAGCGCGTATGAGCGTGTTTAAGGGGTCCCATTGTACCTTATGCTAGTTTACATTACTAATTAAATAATATTTTAAAGAAGACAATCACTGATGAAGGACCCAGATCAAAATTGTTACTTTTTAATAGCATTTGATTTTAGGCGACAGATGTGACGGTGACGTGACGTGACTCTCGTCTGACTCAGTGTCTTCACGTCAACTGCCGTCAGTTTGAATGAGACTAACAGGAGCTGTCAAACAAACGCACTTTCGCACTACGCTTTCGCATTTATAATATCAGTTAGGACTCAGAACGCCCTCCATTCTTGAAGTTGAAAAATTATCCACCTAGATAAGATAGGCTATATGACACATCTATCTCATTCCTACTACAGGTACTTACATCAATGTTCTTTTCATTTATGGACTGCGAGTCTGTGATGGACATGGTATTATATATCTTGTTTGTCGGGAAGCCAGCCTTTTCCTAACTGTAACGGCGCGGGTTCGATGCCCGCCGGTAGCCTCGCCACAACAAAACTGTTATGTCAAACATAAACGTGAATTTATTGGCGTTTTGGAATATTTGCACAATATTGATAAACAAAAATGACATTTATGAACAAAATTTTATAGAGATGTCTCCTCGAAATAAGATAAGGATGTCCTGTATTTTATACCTGATTTGTTTAAATTAACGCAACTGTATCAATAAACTGGATTGACGTCTTTGGATGGATTGTTCCAAATCATCAGTAACCCCGTAAGCCCCGTAACTGTCTACAGCATGAATGATCCGGCTCAACCGGGTTTTTTTTCCATAATAATTAACCAAAGGAGTCCCTGCTATTGGGATACTGGCGACTCCTTCGGCATATTTATTAATATGGTTAAAGACTTTATTATTTAAAGAAGTGTTACAGAAAGTAAAGCAGATGCAAGCCTTTGTGCGGCGGTGATCCTATCACGAAAGTGTGTAAGGTCACCCCCGCGCATATAGTGATTATACATTTTTATTGCATTTAATGTGTTATGACTATGACATTGCTTCTTAATTACATATAATTACATACTTATGTCATTATATGTAGGGCTCAACCGGGTTGTTACCACTGTCTCACAGAAAACCGACGTAAAGTAGCGGCTTGCTCTTGCGTTTCGTATGGCGTGTGAGATATCCGAAGGCCTAAATCAAAATCCTCTTCCGAATCCCTTAATTATCCCTTTTCTTTTAGGTCGGTTCTTTGATTCTTCTGGTATTATGGGCGTCTATGGGCGGTGAAGGTCTCTGCTCATCAGATTACTTATTTCCTCGTTTGCCAGCCTATGCTATATTTTTTTGTTCGGAACCCCACATACAAATAGGTGCTATAGCTACGACTTTGGTTAACATTTGTCCGATTCGGATCGGATGCAGTGTGTAAACTTCAGCAATCTAATCCTACTAATATAAATATAAAACTTTGGATGTCTTGAGTTTGTGTAAGAATGTTTGTACATCAACCACGCTTTAACGGCTGAACGACTTTGTATTTTGGCCTGAATTATGCCGGAAAAAAACATTTACGCAGGCAGAGCCACGAGGAAAGTAATTCGTTGATAAATATTCCTCGCACATCTGATGAAATGATTCAGAGATTATTATAATATGAAATTCGTGGCCAATTTAAAATAAAATAAGAAAAGATTGAGCCTAAAATAAGTATGTGTTGTTATTTTAAATAATAAGTTGTACCTCCTGACCTATGGCTGGTATGTTACCATTAATCTCCAAAAATTTCTCTTTAGCTCTAAAATATTTGTTTTTAATTTTATTAATAATACTCGGCAGCGATAGCTCAGCGGGGTGTGGTACGGACTGCTGAGACGAAAGTCGCAGGTTCGAGACTATCTTCAAGAGCATGCACTTCTGAGTTTCTAAGTTACGTGTGTACTTATTGTTAATTATCGCTTGCTATAATGGTGAAAAAGAAACATCGTGCAAATCGAAGTACACCTGCATACCTGAGAAATCCTTAATAATAATTACGAAGGTATGTGAAGTGTGCCAACCCGCATTAGGCCAGCGTAGTAGACTAGGTCCTAACCCCTCTCATTCGAAGAGAAGACTTGTGCTCAACAATGCGATTTGCATTATTCAGTAATTGTAGTGTTGGTATTAATTATTTGTAACATATTTGAATATTATCATAAAAACATACATTTATAAATATAAAAACTATACCCTCCAATGGCGAGACCTAAAGCCACCCAAGCCACCGATGGTTAGGTTCCGAGTGTGAGGAACCTCTTCACAATGCGTACTGTGTCCAATAATACTGCCTTCTGCATCTGACTCCCGACCCAACCATGCTGATATTATTATTATTCGGTTACTGGAATTATTATCACACATTTATTGACGCTTTGAGCAGGTGGACCACCTGATGGTAAGTGATCTCCACTGCCCATGTACGCACACAATAACAAAAGAATTGCCCCGTTGCCGACCTTACAGGAAAGGGATTGGGAAGGGGAGGGGGATTTAGGCCTCCGGATATCTCACTGACCGTACGAAACGCAGCAGCAAGCTGCTACTTTACGCCGATTTTCTGTGAGACAGTAGTAACGACCCTGACGAGCCGGCCCATTCATGCTGTAGACAAAATTGTCTACAGCGTGGCTCTACCACTCAGATAACAGGATAAATTAATAAATGATCCTACTACTATAACAAATATTAAAGTTTCGATGTTTGTGAGTTTGGATAATTGTTAATCCATCACCCTGTAATGGCTCAATGGTTTTGGATAAACTTTGGCTCACAGATAGACCATGTTCTAGATTAGGACATAGACTAGGCTTTTTATCCCGGAAAAGGCAGTTGATGCGGGCGAAGCCGCGAGCAAATTAATTATAATATAAACGAAGACCTAAGGAATCTTCTCGAACAAGTTCATTCCATAAAGCCTACGCATTTATCACTTCGCTGTAAAAGCTACAAGGCTATAAACTACAAGGATTCAAGGAAAATCTTTTAAAATACATGAAGCAACTTGTCATGAGTAATGAACGTAAATTCTAGTGTATTCTATTCTTATAAAGGTATTTTGTAACGCTTACAACATCGATAAATACAATCTTAAATAAGTCTTAAGTTAAAAAAAACGTATTATGCTGTTACGCTTTATTGTGATGGTGAAGACCTGTTCACTATAGGTAGTTTTTTTTCTAATTGTAGTCGGGGGATTTATTGGTATATATTTTTGTACGTGTGAGTAGTATGTATCCATAGTCGTCTGGCAACATTATAAAAGCTAGTCGATTCCGCGTGAGACTCGAGGAATCGCCAAGTCATCATGCGCTTAGCAATAATACTCATACATTAGTTCATAATTGACAGCCTCCGTGGCGCAGTGGGCGAGTAGCCGGTTGCTAAGCGTGAGGCCGTGGGTTCGATTCCTGCACCTAGACAAATGTTTGTTTGATCCACAAATATTTGTCTCGGGTCTGGGTGTTGTGGGACCGCAAGTTCCTCGTAGTTCTTGATACCGACGATACAAGTTTACATAGAGTGGGGTCAGAAGGCCAATTCTCGTAATTTTAAATGTTCAAAATATCATTCCGATTTAATCTCAGCGTCAAGAAAGTTGCAAATGGCGTTCTATTAAACCAATAATCAACGTCAAATGCACCTAGCATTAACAGTAGTATTATACCGTTTTGACTTCAGTTAACTTTTATTCTATATTCAATCTTATTACGATCTATGTTCACATTTGACGTTGATTATTGGTTTAATAGAACGCCATTTGCAACTTTCTTGACGCTGAGATTAAATCGGAATGACATTTTGAACATTTCAAATTACGAGAATTGGCCTTCAGGACTATGCGTGTGACTGTTAGGTGTATTTATTTATTTAATTTAACGTTTTCTTTCCTACTGGGAAATGAAAGAAGCCTTTCAAAGCTGTTCACGTTTGTTTTTTTTCGAATGGATTTGTGTTGTTAGTCTATATTGCTTTTACAGCTTCACCTGACAATAAAGCCGGTGCTTATGGCGCTCTAGCCAGAAATATCTACCTATAGTGTATTAAGCACAGAGGCGCCTTTTAGAAGGCTCAGACCTTAGCTTGAGCAATCGCTGGGGAGTATAGTTTAGGGCCGCCTCTGCACATCATTGTGCCGAGGGCCAGTTGTGGGAGTTCTTCGGACTTGCAGGCGTGTCTTATGTCGGGGTCGCGTATTAATACTGCGATTCGGATTGGGCAAGGAAAGTGCTGCCTCGACAGCGAACGTGATGGAGTCGTTGGGATCTGCAAAAACATGTTTGGAACGTCGACGGAGGAGTTCACCTTTGGTCTAGCGCCGACAATTATGCGAACGAGACGTGACGCACGACTTTTTTTATACAATTTAATTAAACCGGTCTTGTCTACGGCTTGACTTGTCGCGGTCTCCCCGTCTCGGTTGAGTAGGTGCATTAAAATGTGCATTTAAATTGCATACCTACAAGGTGGAAGTGTCACGGGTCACAAGACACGCGTCACGCGATTAGTGACGTGTGTGAATATTGTGTGCGCGTAGGCAGCGGATGGTTATCAATTACTACTCGTATCTAACGGAATTTCGTTTATAGATGGACAAGATCGTGCGCGACCATCCTGCGGTTTGTGCAGCGGGGAAGGGAAACAAATGCAACCGCCCCCGCTAACATCTAGAGAACCTCGTCCCCGCCAACGTCTTGTACCCCGCAGGACGGTCGCGCACGATCTTTTCCATATGCTTGCAGCTAAAATGAAATGCTTCCTAACATAAAATACCTACCTAAACCAAAAAAAATAAAACGATATCAAATAAACAAAAGACCGATCGCGAATAAATAATACCTAACGGAAAATTGGCAATTTTTTAAAAGACAAGTCATGCTTTTCAAGAATATAGTAAGCGGACAAAAAACAAGCCCACTGAGTTTGTTTCGCCGGGTCTTCTCAAGCTGGGTCGCGTTTGGATCCGGTGGTAGTTTTAAAACAACACTTTGGAGATACACATGGTCCGCATTCAATCTCCCTAAAGTTAACTATAGGACTTTGTATTTCCTAATATAAATTATTGAAAATCCGGACCTAAAACAAGCCCCCTGAGTTCAAGTAGCTGGATCTTCTCAGAGTTTGGGTCGCGCCGCGTTGAATCCAGTGGTAAATTAAGCCCACTGAGTTTGTTTCGCCGGGTCTTCTCAAGCTGGGTCGTTTTGGATCCGGTGGTAGTTTTAAAACTCGTGCCGTTTCGGTAAATGCAGTGGTCCATACCGACTCAAAATATTTAATAATTAATAATGGACGTTTCCATATTACAAATACTGTTAATAATGTAAAATAAAAAGACAACAAATAAACAATTTAGTGTAATTGCGTAGTGTATTTGACGATGCTATGTATGTTATGTATACATTAGTTGATATGATTTTTATATATAAGTTTCTTTATTTTGTACTGACTTGTCATAAGCGCTATTTTAATTGCCTACGTGAATAATAAAACTATTTCATTTCATTTCATATCATATATAGGCTAGACGTTAATTTATTACTTATTTTATTAAATTGGATTATAAATATGAATTTTAGTGTACATCATTTATTCATAACTCGCGTCACGGTGTTCTGTCTCGATCGTGCTGCTTAAACTTCACCATAAAGAATAGAGTTATGGAATACCAATACATTAATAGTAAATAGGTAGTGTTTCTGTTGGTAGTATTTATTTATTACATTGGTAGTTATTTTTAATGGATACAAAAACAGAGGTTCTCAATTCGACTGTATACGTTTATATTTATGTTCACGCATAGGTAACTCCGTCAAATTTGGACCGATTTGGATGATCCTTTTTGAATTCAACAAGGTTTTCTGCGGTGGTGTTTTCGTATAAATTTGAAGAAATAACTCTACCTCTAAGGAGGTGAAATCGGGGATGAAATCCTAAAACACGTTTATGCACTAATTAACGAATTGATTTTTATGACTCTTTCACTAAAAATAGTAAAAAACAAAATATAATAAAAAACAAACTCAAGAAACTGAAAAGCTAAAAATTAACCTATGTTTTATAGTATATAAAAAAACAGAAACACTATATTACTATTTTTATTAGTAGCCAATCTTACAAAAGGTGTTTTTTCTTGAGGATTCAATAAACGATTAAATACCTATACGCATAACAACACTTCAAACAAAACAACTTTGTTAGAAAAAATCTTGCTCATCGATCCATAACCATCAAAAAAGACGGTGCCCGATTAGAGTTACCAGATGGCTGGGAAATCCGGAAGATTCCCGGATTATTACATCAAGTCCCGTGTCCAATAACTATATCCCACAGTCCTGGATATTAATCTACATTGTTTTTAAATTGTATATAGGTCTATCTGTTTAAAACTTTGTAAGGATTGCTTTTTGGATGCTTCGTTTAATAAAAAATGTAATTAGACGTAGATAAACCATAATTTATTCAATAACATGAGAAATATTGATAACTCAAAATAGATCCTATGACACTGCGATTTTTGGCATAAAATTGTTAATATGTACCTTATAGGATATAGGCATCCGAAGTAATGATTATACCTACAACATTTATTAGACATATGGGGAAGAATTAAGAATTGTGTAGTTCTATGACAGAAAAACGGATTTTCACGCGGACAAGTCACTGACGCCCGCCTCTGACGCTTCACGTGACCAACGAGTCTGCTTTTATATACTCGTACGATGCGAATTTTCGCGGGGCATCGTCGCGTCACGTCACTCCGCTCTGATGCGTTTTGGCGGTAAGTGTCCCCCTTAATTAAAGAGACGTTGATGAAAATAGACATTAACCACTTAAAAAACCATAACGTTGCTAGAAAATAAAAACAAATGTCTATAAACCACTTTTTGTAAATTACACATTTTTGGCGCGAAATACCTCAACATAAAATTAATTCGGCACTTGATCTAAAGCCAATTTTTTACACGATTCAATTTAAAAACACATTAATCAGTTGTAACAGCAAAATACATTTTGGCCAAGTGTAATTATGATAGGATTAAGGTCAAAGGTGGCGCCATTTCCGCGTGTCGGTTGTAAACATCGACAAAAACTGAGGAAGTTTTATCAAAACTATATACTCATTTGTTGGTAGATTGCTACTATAATTTCGTGTTGGCAACTTAATATTAAGATAAAATAAGTAGAACTTGAACTTAAAATTTCTAGGAGTTAATATAGAATAAATTTATAGGTGTTGCTGTATCATAACTTCTTTCTTAATGTTCCTTAATTGTCTATGATTCTTTATAATATGTCTTTAATTACCTACTTAATTCGATTGTGTTTTGTTCTGTTTTCATACTTGCCGTGTAACGTAAACTCAGTCAACACCGTGTAATGTCGTCCATTGTCAAAATAAAGTTCTATAAGTATGTCTAATAGGAATGTTCCTCAATATCCAATCCAGTAAAAATATTATGCACTAGATTTTGCTCGCGACTTATATGTCGCGCTATAATAATTTCTTATTAGGGGAAAATAATAATAATAAATAATAATAATAAAATCATTAATATCAGGCAACTATGACCCATAGATAAATAATACCTTACAAGTACCTTACCTCCTCTGAGTGGTAGAGCCACACTGTAGACAGTTTCGCTCGACCGGGTCGTTACCAGTGTCTTACAGAAAACCGACGTAAAGTAGCAGCTTGCTGCTTCATTTCGTAAGGCGAGTGAGATATCCGGAGATCCAAATTCCTCTCCTCTTCCCAATCCCTTAATTATCCCTTTCCTTAAAGATCGACAAAGAGCCCATCATTCTTTTGGTATTGTGGGCGTACATGGGCGGAGGAGATCGCTTACCATCGGGTGACCCACTTGCTCGTTTGCCGGCCTATGCTATAAAAGAAGTGATAATTACAGAAACTATTCGTAAAACGATACGCACGTACTCCACGATATTTTCCTAGCCCCTCAGACCCAGTGCAGTCGATTTGCCGAAAAAAGAAAAATAGGATAAAAAAAGAAATATATGTAATATATGGTCGTTACTGTAGTCTAATAGTCAATAATTGATACCACGGACTCAAAATTGTTAATATTATTAATATTTATTTATAAAAAAAAAACCTATTTTTGATAATTTGGCACGTGCCTACTTCGCCCCCTATGCTAAGGGGGATGCAACACGAGATTATTTTGGCGACTCGTTTTGTCGTAAAAACAGTTTTATCTGGTTATCTCTATATGTCTATCGATGCTAACATGGTTGAGTAGAATACTCGACTCAAGTCAAAGTAGACATAAAACCATCGAAATAAGATGACAAGAAACTTAACTCAAGCAAGAAATGACCCCAACTAAACTCTGTGCAAGGGGGCGAGGCTATAAGTATGTGCAGCTCGTTGATTCATAAATTCATAAAAATTGATTTATAATATCTAGTTGACACTTAATACGTATAATTTATTGCGCGGTGCAGAACGTCGTATCTCGATCTAGAAATTAAATTTTTAGACATTACTTTTTATGAAATAAAGTTGATTTTCAACGTTCATAATTTTTTGTTGCGTGTATGAGTGTTACGTGTGTTTTACCTTTGCATGTGTAAGTAAGTGGAGCCGTATTTTTTGGCAGATTCATATGTGAGCTATCTTTCTAGTTATCTTATTTCTATGCATAAAGCAGAGAAAATAGTTACCTCGCAGTGGTATTTTGTCTACGAATCCTAACATGACACCGGGTTTCCCCGTATAATACCAAATACCGTCAAATCTATGGTAGGTACGAGAAGGTGGATCCTGGTATTCACTGGCGGATCCAGGATTTCGGTTTGGAGGAAATGACCCAAAATTTGAATTAAATAAATTGAGAATATAGTATACCTACTTAAATTGGAATAAGTAAGGATAAGAGATGAAAATTATATTGTAGGTAACTACTAAGAAAGTAAGATAATATCAAGATTAATTTGAGATTTGTTAGTGGACCCAAATGCTTTTGGGGGGGGGGGGGGGGTTTGGTTGAGCCTCTAGACCTCCCTTCGATCCGCTAGTGATGGTATTAATGGTAAGAGATTGCATTGAGCGATTAGGCCGCCAATTATACTTTTATTCTTGTATATTATATATTTTGGGCACAATAATGATTATTAAATTAAAAAAAGCCGGGATAACGCTAGGCAGAAAGAAAACAAAGTAAAATATAATAATAATAATAATACTAGCCCTGTATTTTACACGTCCCACCCTGGGCACGGGTCTCCTCTACTGAATGAGAGGGATAGTCCACCACGCTGGCCTAATGCGGGTTGGCGGGCTTCACGTACTTTCGAAATTCTAATGAAGAACTTCTCATGTGTGCAGGTTTCCTCACTATGTTAAAGCAAGCGATAATTAACAATTAATACACACATAACTTAGAAAAGTGAGAGGTGTATGCTCTTGAGGCTGGTTGCGAACCTGCGAATTTAGTCTCGACAGTCCGTACCACTCGCCACTGAGCTATCACTGCTTTAGTATAATATACTCGCCCAAATAATCTGATGTATCAAGGTCGTAAATATCATTAAGCTTCACTGACCTAATGATCCGAGTTCTGACGTCATTGTTCACGTGCCCCCTTAACTACAAGGTCATCTCATTCACTTGTGTGTGGAAAAATCACAATAGAACTTCGTGTGACAATGTGTCTTGTTATGAATTATCAGTTTTTTCTCATAGGTAAAGCATTTCGACATTATAAGACCTTTATTAGCAATTCTCATTTAATTTTATTTATGGCGCGCACGCACGCCTGTACTCCCCGAAGGGGTAGGCAGAGGTGTAACCAGTACACCCACATTTCGCCGAGCCTATCTCCGTCCCACGATGTGATAGGGGGCGAGCCTATCGCCATACCGGGCACAAATTCCAGACTCCGGGCTGATACTGAGCATTTCGTAATAGAAAAACCCAAAACCACTTTACCGACCCGGGGATCGAACCCGAGACCTCAGCGTTAGCCTCAATCGTAACGCGTATGCATTACAACTGCGCCACCGAGGCAGTAATTTTATTTATATAATATCACATTTTGTCTGACGAATAAAGGATATGTAAATGTAAAATCTATTTTTTTGTACGAGTTGTAGCGAACCCTAATCCTCACACCCATTGCACCCCTATCTCGCGCAGACACGCTGAGTGGTAGAGCCACGCTGTAGACACTATTGTCTACATCATGAATGGGTCGGCTCGTCCGGATTGTTACCATTGTCCCACAGAAAACCGACGTAAAGTAGCAGTTTGCTGCTGCGTTTCATACGGTTAGTGAGATATTCTGAGGCCCAAATCCCGTCCCCTTTCCAATCTCTTAATTATCCCTTTCCTTTAAGGTCGGCAACGCGCCCATAATTCCTTTGGTATTATGGGCGGTGGAGATCACTCACCAACAGGTGACCCACTAGCTCGTTTAACCGTGTGACTGTTGGATGTATTTATTTATTTATATATATCTCGTACACGAATGACGGGATAGCTATCGTAAATACTCACACTAGGTACACAAGCATAACATATACTGCATCGTGTTTAAAACTAGAACTCTATCAACCCATCGAATATTTTGAAGTATATTAAGTATCGAATATTAAGTAATAAAAAAGTGTATTGTTTGCATTTCAGTTCGACGACTTCGTCAGGTCCATCCAGGTGGATCCACACTCGCCTCTCTTCAGACTTGTCACAGACGGACAACCACCTCTCAGGTATAATTCTACTATTCATATATTTTTATTAACTTTAATGACGAGCAGATCGCTCCCCTGATGGTAAGCGCCACGCCTGTCCATAAACAGAAGCAACGCCACACAGAACTTTGAATTACAAAGCACTGCATGACACTGAACTGTGCTCGTCACCCCGACACATAAGTTGTTAAGTAAATGCACAGTAATTTCACTGGCTTCAATGTCCTTCAAACCGGAATACAACAATGCTTACACACGTTGTTTCTTGGCGGCAGAAAAGACAAAGCGGTGGTGCCAATCTAAACGGGCTCTCGCATAAGAGGGACCTACCACCTTGTAAACCGACTTCAAAAATAACAATTTCTATACTTAGGTCTCTTTGGATTCGGTGCCTGTGTCGCTACCGGTCAAATGAAATTGCACCGAGATCTACAGAAATTGTTAGTTTGTTTTTTCAGTGTTATTTTTGCATTTCGGTTTAAAGGACATTGAAACCAGTGAAATTACTGTACCTATATTATGAGACATAACATCTTATATCTCGGCGTGGTTAACGCAGTACAATTGCTATGCAATGCTTTGTGATTCAAAGTTCTGGATAGTGTTGCTTCTGGATGTTTATGAGCAAGCGTGGCTTATTAACATCAGGCTCCTCCGTCGACGTCCCAAACATGTTTTGGCAGATCCCAACGACTCCATCACAGTCGCTATCGAAGCAGCACTTTCCTTGCCCAACCCGAATCGCAATAATAATACGCGACCCCGACATAGGACAGGCCTGCAAGTCCAAAGAGCTCCCACAACTGGCCCTCGACATAATGATGTGCAGAGGCGGCCCTAAACTATACTCCCCAGCGATTGCTCAAGCTGAGGTCTGAGCTTTCTAAAAGGCGCCTCTGTGCTTAATCGCTACTAAATACACTATAAATATTTCTGGCTAGAGCGCCTTAAGCGCCGGCTTTATTGTCAGGTGAAGCTGTAAAAGCAATATAGACTAACAGCACAAATCCATTCGAGAAAAAAAACTATCAGGTGATCGATCAAATCGTCTCGTCGATCAAACCAAAAAAAATAAAAATTATATATAATAATTGAAGTAAATTGTCATTCATGCACACCAAAATGGGTTGAAAAATTCAGTGATACCGATCTAAACATCCGGTAGTGTCATACGGGTTAATGCAGTCGTAACTCGTACGGATCCATTGTACATGGTCTTACAGGAATACTCAATGACTTAGGCCCGTATTACAAAACGATACTCAGTCATGAAACTAGGTTTAAATCTGCTTTTAGGTATTGTTTCTATTTTAGAACTTTTAAAACCAGATTCATCAATCGCCGCTCAGCTCACTAGTTTCATATTTTTAAATGGTATTTGATATGAGGTCGTTTACGTAAAAACTATCAAGAGCTAAATTGGATTTTTCTGTTACGAATTGCTCCGTATCACCCCGGAGTCTGGAATTGTGCTCGGTATGGCGATAGGCTCGCCCCCTATCACATTATGGGACGGAGATATGCTCGGATTGTGGGTGTACTGGTTACACCTCTGCCTACCCCTTCGGGGATTACAGGCGTGAGTGCGTATGTTCTCAATTTATTCCAAGTTGCTACATAAGATGCATTTAGAACCATTTGAAAGAGTTATGTAAAACATTTTTACAATGGATACGATTCGTGATTAAATCGTCCATATATTATTGAAGTTTGAATTACAAATTTGTTACCTTTTGGTGCGGGCAAAGGTCGATGCAAACTTCCCTTTATGGTTTAAATCCATGAGTCTTTTTGTGAGGAACTTATTTTCTACAAAAAAGTTTTTTTTTTAATATATTACACCGGCAAATGAGCCAGTGGGTCACTTCATAGTAAGTGATCTCCATCCACCACTTCCATCTAGACAAAAATGTCGACAGCGTGGCTCTACTCAAGAAATTTTCGATGTTAACATGTTTTTAACCGAGGCAAAAAAATAACGAGGTTCTCAATTAGTTTTTTATGTATGTTCACGCATAACTCCGCCAAATGTGAACAGCAAGAAGAAGAAACAGAAAGAAGCTCGGAGAAACATGAGTACACTAGTTGCACCTCGGCCTACCCCTTCGGGTATAAAGGCTGTATGCATATGGATGTATGTTATTTATATATATATATTATTTATGGGCAACAGAAACTGACAGATTTTGAAAGCCTGTACTTACTCGACCTATATTGATCCCCATTCGACTCTCTGTGGGGAAGACCAAATTTTTCAGGGTCAATTTTTGATTTTGCTTTAGACGTGTGCATCTGCCAATAGCATCGGCCCATAGTGATATTTCCCAATCAAACTAGAAATATGGAACACAAGTGTGAATTAATTGTGATTCAGTGCACCGATGTGTCAATTTCATTAAAGTCTTAAAATGTTTTTCCGTACGAATGACAGACAACAAAACATCAGCCTTTTTACGCATACTGTTTTTATTAGCTTATAAGTGACGAAACGGGCTCGCTCGCCTGATGGTAAGCGCCACGCCTGCCCATAAACAGAAGCAACACCACACAGAACTTTCAAATACAAAGCACAGCATCACATTGGACTGGGCTCGTCACCCTGAGACATAACATGCAATAAGCATGTTAAGTCTCATAATGCCCAGTAATTTCATTGGCTTTAATGCCCTTCAAACCTGAACACAACAGTGCTTGGCTACAGCAAAGGCAACGGCTATAAACGGCTGCTTGGCTTTGAAATAGACAAAGCAGTGGTACCAACCCAAACAGCCTCTCTCATACGAGAGACCTACCACCTTGTAAATATACATATACATACATACATACATACGCACTCACGCCTATAATCCCCGAAGGGGTAGGCAGAGGTGTGAACAGTACACCCACATTTCGCCGAACGTATCTTCGTCCCATGATGTGATAGGGGGGCGAGTCTCTCGAGTATCGCCATACCAGGCATTATTCTATGCTCCGGGCCGATACTGACCATTTTCGTAATAGAAAAACCCAATATCACTTTTATCCGACCCGGAGCGAACCCAAGACCTCAGCGTCAGCCTCAGTCGTAACGCGTACGCCCGAGGCAGTCAGGCTGTAAATATACATATATATATCAGCGCTTGATTGACAAGATAGCTGAATATCTACCTGGCTACCTAATTATAAAACCAAAATTTCCATTATCTTATTTACAAGGTTTTACTTACGTAAATGTTATAAAAACACATGTTGTGTTCACACGTCAGAATGCAAATTATCTATAAATAATTTACCTTTTATCTACAAATTTTTGTCCATGACAGCCTCCTTTGCGCAGTGGGCGAGTAGCCGGCTGCGAAGCGTGAGGCCGTGGGTTCGATTCCCGCACCGAGATAAATGTTTGTGTGATCCACAAATATTTGTTTCGTGTCTGGGTGTTGTGGGACCGCAAGTCCCTCGTAGTTCCTGATACCCACGATACAGGTTAACCTAGCTTGGGAGCAGGACTACGTGTGTGACCGTTGGGTGTACATACATACACACATATGCTCTCACGCCTGTAATCCCCAAAGCGGTAGGCAGAAGACTAGTACACGCACATTTCGCCGAGCATATCTCTGTCCCACGATGTGATAGGGGGCGAGCTTATCGCCATACCGGGCACAAATTCCAGACTCCGGGCTGATACTGAGCATTTTTTAATAATAATAATTTATTTATTGAATAAAGTTACAGAGACTCATTTGTGTTAGTATACAGACTTATATTTCTAATGTTAGTAAACAAAAAGGTTTTTAAATATATGTAACCACTAACGCGTTGTACATGACGGAGCATGCATCCTGCAGCAGTGGTTCACATAGGCACAGTCTAACCTATTTGCGATCATAATAGAAAAACCCACCCACCCGATCCGGGGATCGAACCCGAGACCTCAGCTTTAGCTTAATCGTAACGCGTACGCATCACAACTACGCCACCGTTGGGTGTATTTATTATTACTTATTAAAACCCTATGGTATTCGTAAAATACCCTCCTAAACCTTAATAGAAACAAGAACAGTCTTTCTTAACAATTTTCTTTATTTCCAGACAATGCCTCCACCCAGAGTCGTGCAGCAAGGAGCTGACATTGCCAGCGTACTACGCGCGGTTCCACGACCTGCGGAAGGAGTATGTGCGAGCGTACACACTCCGCGCAGTGGCACCGCCGAGGGCGCAGGCACCGCCACCACCACCACCTCCCGACCATCCCACATCGCTGTTGGACATGCTCAACTGTATCCTTTAAAAAAAGCGAAAAAGGAGGTTTTCAATTCATCTCAGTGTGTTCACGCCTAAAGTGCGTGCCTATTTCTAACATTGCGACGCATTAAAAGTCTGTGAATGTATAGAAGTGATAGCTCAGTGAGGAGTGGTATGGACCACCTCTGACTTTTCTAAGTTACGTGTGAATTAATTGTTAATTATCACTTGCTTTAACGGTGAAGGAAACATCGTGAGGAAACCTGCATACCTGAGAAGTTCTGCATAAGAATTTCGAAGGTATGTGAAGTCTGCCAACCCGCATTAGGCCAGCGTGGTGGACTAAGGCCTAACCCCTCTCATTCAGTTGAAGAGGCCCGCGCCCAGCAGTGGGACGTATATAATACAGGGCTAGTAGTCGTAATCGAATGTATAACGTAATGTGGACGAAATTTGTGACGACACGGCAAATGTTCACGAGATGTCTCTACGCATCGCTTCGTAACATTAGGTCACATTTGTTAACTGTCCGGGTTGTGTCTTTGACACGCGTATCTGACGCGGTCAAGGAGTCATGATACGTCAAAATATGACAAATATAGACACAGTTTAACACAAACTGCAGCTAGGACTTCTTTTTGTTTGAAAAAAGTTTTTTTGGTGGTCCCATAGAAATTTGATTAAGATCATGAGTAGGTACGAGGGAAAATGGTTTTTTATAGCATAGGCCGGCAAATAAGCCAAGGGTTCACCTGATGGTAAGTGATTTCCACCGGCCATGAACGCTCGCGCGTGTATGCGTCACCAACCTTAAAAGAAAAGGATAATTGAGGGATTGAGAAGGGGAGGGGATTTTGATATGCAACTTTATTCGATTACATCGTATCTTTCTTCTTAGTCGGTCTCTTCATTGCAGAAGGTCGTGTCTAGCTTGAAGTAGTGATCATTCCATGCACTATACTCTTCCATGTGGTCCTGTCTTCGGCGGTCTTAATTGTTTTAGATATCGGCAGGCCAGTGATCGTCTTTATTATGTCTGACCAGCGGATAGGTGAACGACCACGAGGTCTTTTTCCGTTGACCTGGCCGACTACCATCAGCTTTTCCAGATTGTCAAGGTACCTACGAGCAACATGTCCGAAATAATTGAGTATCCGTTGAAAGCATAAAGTGGATAGCCTTGTGGTTATTCCGAGCTCCTTAAGAATGGACACATTGGTTCGGCGTGCGGTCCAAGGTATTCGTAACATACGCCTCCAACACCACATTTCGAATGCGTCAATTTTCGCTCTCTCTTTTTGCCTTATCGTCCAGGATTCAGCACCATAGAAGAAGATTCAGAAGACCAACGTACGCATCAGCCTCACTTTAGTTTTACGGGATATATTGCGGTCTTTCCATATCCTAGTGAGTTTAGTAACTGCTGTTTTGGACATTTGGATTCTTCTACTTATCTCCGTCCCGCTGCCACCCTCGTTGTTAAGAAGTGAGTCTAGATAAACGAACTGATCAACAAATTCTAGGTCTCCGAGTTCGTTTGAACGAATTAGCGTACCTGGCCTGTCTACTACCAGGACTTTGGTCTTGGCCTTATTAATGTTGAGTCCAACCAATTCACTCTCCTTCTCTACTCTAGAAAGGAGTTTAGCCAGTTCTTGCGCGGACGATGCAAATAGGGTAGTGTCATCTGCGTATCTGAGGTTACTGATTTTCCTGCCACCAACAGATTTTCCACCCTCCCAACCTTCCAGGGCTCTTCTCATGATGTATTCTCCATATATGTTGAAGAGAATTGGGGACAGAATGCATCCCTGTCTGACTCCCTTCTGCGGTTTGAAAGGTTTTGACAAGACGTGGTTGACCTTTACAACTGTGTTTCCATCCCGGTAGAGGTTTGCGATAAGTAGAACGAGATGCTGGGGCACTCCCATTTCTGTTAAGATGCTCCACAGGCATTCCCACCTAACACAATCAAATGCTTTAGAGTAGTCGACGAAGCACATCAGCATTGGAATGTTGAATTCGCGACACTTTTCTATTATCTGCCTGACATTCACAATCTGTTCCCTTGTGCCTCGTCCTCTAACAAAGCCCGCTTGCTCTACTGCAGAAAAGCTTTGAGGCGTTCGTTGATGACGTATAGACAGAAATAAACAACGCTAGTAAATAAGGCAAGTGGATCATCTGATGATAAGTGATGACCACTACTCATGAACCACTCAACCTTGACATCTAAGGAAAGGAATGATTATTAGTAACATTTTTTCGGCCTCCGGCAATCTCATTTCCTGTGTAAAACGCAATAGCAAAGTTGAGATTTCATGTCAGTTTTTTGTGTGACAATGGTCCGCCCTGTTCGAACTGGGACATTCATGCTGTAGAAAATCTCTATAGCAGCGTAGCTCTACCAATCTAAAAATAGAACGATTTTCATGAGTTTTTATGTGCCTGAAGGATGAGACGGGCAGATCGCTCGCCTGATGTTTAACGCAACGCCTGCCCATAAACAATAGCAACATCCCTCAGAACTTCAAAATTAAAATTACAGAGTATAATATAGCACTGCACTACGCTCGAGATATAGGCCTCATAATGCCCTGTAATTTCACTGGGTACAAATTCCTTCTAACCGGAACGCAACAGTGCTTACCTACTTCTGATGGGAGACAGAAATAGTTAAAACAGTGGTTACTCGCGCAAACGGACTCCGCTTGCTCCGTCCTCTCTATCATTAACAAAACATATGAAAGACCTATTATAATTACGTTTTATTTAACTTTTGCACACAAGTATGATATTTTGCTCTTCTAGGGGAGTTTATAAAGCACTGTAAATATCTATTTTCCACCTTAATTGTGAAACAATAAAGTTCCTTATCGTAGTATAGATTTAGGTATAACTCCATACGCAGGAGAAAATTTTTACGCAGCAGAAGTTAAAGATATGACCAGCATAATACAAAGGATAATATCAGATGGTAAGTACCTATGAATAATATTATTGTTTACTAACTACATCTAACGGTCTCTGTGGCGCAGTGGGTGAGAAGCTAGCTATGAAGCGAGAGGCCGCGAGTTCGATGCCCGCACCGAAGCATAAATGTTCGTGTGATCCACAAATATTTGTTTCGGGTCTGGGTGTTTTCTCCCCAGAGGGGCTGACGTCAGGCAGGCGGCCGGTCGTAAAAACTACAAGCTGTTATTTTATGTAACCGCACTACGAGTGGCAAGTGGAAGAAGTTTACTTACTACATTTGGTCTGGATGCGAACCTACTTCGGAAAGTATCAGTCCGAAGTAGCCATAGTAGGTACTAATTGTATGAAAGGTTGCGAAATATGTTCGAATTCCGTTTCGATATATATTTTATAGCAAAGGCTGGCAATCGGGCACGTGGGTCACCTGATGGTAAGTGATATTAAGCGACTTTTATGGTCGGTTGATATCACCCTCGATCCCTAAAGAATCATCGTTTGATTACTTGTTATAAATAGGTATTTATACCTATGAAATTGTCGTTCAAAAAAGTATTTTTTCTCTGGTTTTTAATTAATCAATGTAACCACCCATGCTATCGATGCATTTTTGCGAACGCAATGACAATTAATCGATGCCTAATAAAACAAATGTAGTTCATATTTTGTTTTTTCTTTTCAGGTTTCCGGTTAGAACTGCCCGAAACTGTGGACTTAGTTTTAGAAACAGGAATATGGTAAGTTTTTATAAATTTAACAACAATAATAATCATTATTTGTGTGATCATCACAAGCTGATGGATGGGTGAATGGAATCACTATTTAGCAGTGTTTTTTTTAAACAGGTTATCTAATAGTCTATGCCATGTTGAATACATAAACAAGGAAATATAGTTAATGCATGTTGTTTTACTACATAAAATTCTGGGTCCAAGATACAAGCGCTTGTTTAGTATGAGACAGCCTGTACTAGTATGTATTGTATTTATAATGAATAGTTACTATCAATGAAAACTGTAAGAACTACTCAATTATACATATTATTGATTGTGCCTGAAAGAATTATCGGAACAAAACTTTGTTGACAAAACATTGCTATCACGGTTCAATTATTGGGACATTCAAGTTTAGTAAACTCGTAGATAGAAGAACTTATAGATAAAGGCACCGTGTAACCACGTAAAGATCACAGAACCCTTGTTTGAATCGGTTTTTACATTCTTAAATGCAGCACTAAACCATTTTTATGCCTTTACAATACGCGCACGCACTTTCAGACACTTTATGATGCGAGAACACATCTAATTTTATAAAATATAGTTTTGGACACCATTGTTTGACTCCACAAACTTGGTTTCAAATAGTAACAGCGATAAGGCCAACAAATAAGTAATTTTGTGTCTTTCACACTTAGTGTGTTTTAATCTGTGAAGTAAAAGAGATGGAAAACGTGATGAATAGGTTTCTCTATCTACGAATAAACTACACTCGACAGTTGTTAGAGGGCGCTACGTGGCTTGTTTCGTTCATGGTTTGTTGATGTTAAAATGACACGTTTCATCAATACTAGCCTTAATTTTATGTGCAGTAAGATATAAAATTGAACGATGGCACGCATCATTCTAAATTTCACAGCGTCGACGTTTAGATGGCAGTAACCATGTCTTTCAAGTTTGTCTAGACTTATAAACACCTACCGGAGCTATAAAGTTGTAACGTTCTTCCCAGATTTATTTTTCTGTAACTCTAAATCTACATTTAAAAAACATATCATGAAACTAATCCAAAATAAATAGTAACTTTTGTACCTTACAGTAACTTATACTAATTACAAAACTACACATAGGTATACGCACACCCACACATATATGCACATGCGCATGCGCCTACACATGCACATGCACTTGTACTTGCTAATACACATGCATATACATGTGTATGTACACACAAACATACACACATATACATGCAAATACAGTCAAAGCGGTCAAAATACTCCCCTCTTACTACCTACAGTACATTTGTAACGCCGTTGGTTTCTTAATAAATCAATAGAACCAGTAAGGCAGATTATTTGTTATTATAGTGAGTGTTTCTTGGCATATTTTTTTTTGTCTTTTTGAAGGGTCTTTTTCCTAGTGGTATGACAACCCCATTGTACCTTAAGTTAGTTGACATTACCTACTATAATTTAAAGAGAATCAGTCATGAAGGACCCATGTCAAAGATGTTAATTTTTTAATAGCATTTAATTTTGGATTAGACAGAAGAGTTTGAATAGGACCAACATCAAGTAATTTTAAGTAATTAATCAGTGCCTCAACCATGAGTTTGTCTTGGTAAAATCGCTAGCGACAACGTAAAATATTTGTATGAAAAAATCAGTGGCGCCTCTAGCGGATACGTGAGAAACTAAATTTTGCCATACAAATATTTTACGTCGTCGCTAGCGATTTTACTGAGACAAACTCATGGTTGAGGCACAGCAATTCTCTTGCATTCATGGATTCATTTATTTTAAAGACTTCAATTTATGAATTCCCGCATTAAATCGGCGTTGTGGACTAACGATTTAGATCGGATGCATTGCATAAACACCCTGTTTATTAAAAAATAAATTTAAAAATATTTACCACACTCATTATTACCATTTTGATCGAAGTGGAGTAACAGGTGCTAAGCTTGATTGCAACATTATGACCAATAGTTATATGAAAACTGAGCTCAAATATGGGCGGGGCTATAAAAGTCTGTGCATCTCGTCATTCATCAATTCATCAAAATTGATTCATGATCTCTAGTACACTTAATACGTCTAATTTTTTGCTCAGGGCAGAACGTCGTATCTCGATTTTGATTTTTTATATTTAGACATTAACTTTTATGAAATAAAGTTGATTTTTGACATTCATTTATTTTTGTTGCGTGTATGAGTGTTACCTTTGAATGTGTAAGTAAGTGGAGCCTTATTTTTGGCAGATTTATATGAGAGTTATCGTTCTAGTTATCTTAAATTGATGGCCTTTACTTTGTAAAATGTACTTTTATGGCAGCCTCCATGCGTAAGAGTAAGGATACTGCAGACAGAGTCAGCAAGGTCGCCTTTAGAGGACAAATAGTCGATCAAGAGATAAGCTTGAACTTTACATGTTTTCGCAGCGTGTCATTATCACGGCTGCATGAATGGACTTGATTTAAAAACACTGAAGATATATAATTAATTGATAAATGTAATAAAGCAACTGGTTTATATTTTAATTATTCAAATTATGATTAAAATATTCAATATATTATGTAGGTGAAACTATCTCAACTACATGTAGCACGTGACAATAATAAATATGGTTTCTACAATATTTATTTATTAAGTTGTTTACCCTTTCTAGGAATCGAGACGGACTTTAATCTCCCCTTGACGAGTTCAGTCGACCTTCTATCATGTGATTTTCCTTCACGAGGCCTTCTTTCTCAGCACAAATGAATACATATTGATAATTGACAGCCTCCGTGGCGCAGCGGGCGAGTAACCGGTTGCGAAGCCTGAGGCCGTGGGTTCGATTCCTGCACCTAGACAAATGGTTCGCCTGATTCACAAATATTTGTCTCGGGTCTGGGTGTTGTGGGACCGCAAGTCCCTCGTAGTTCTTGATACCCACGATACAGGTTTACCTAGTGTGGAGTCAGAACTATGTGTATGAAAAAAAGGAAAAAAAAAAAATTCTCTCTAACAATATTCTCTAAAGCCTTCCACCACCAGTCACGATCCGTGATCGTGATCTCTGGCCGCGATCCTGTGATCTGCGATAGCTACCCACTGCCGCAATCTATTCATGCGATCTGTTCAGCGTTCACCAATCAGAGGCCGTAATCCCCCGTCAGTCGTCTTATGTAAGTTTGATAGGATTTTTTCGGCTGTTACAGTATTTTTCAGATTTAGATACAAAAATATATGAAGTTCTTACCTATTTTATGGAAAGAGTAATAAAGATAAAGGTAAGTATATTTATTATTGATTTGCTTTTACTAACGTATGCAATTACCTTTATACATATAAGATTCCACAATAAAAAAATCATAGAATCGAAAACATACCAATCTATTATACAATTTTTCTATCCAATTATACATGTTGGCAACACGATTCGGTAGATCGCTGTGTGGATCACGGCAGTGGGTAAGATCGCGCGCGTACCCATACAAAATGTACTAAAATCAAAAATCTCGGATTGCACGGATCGCGTTGCGTCACTCCCGAACACCCTCGCCTTTTCGAACAAAAAATTGCACACGGGAGTGTTTCGGGTCTGGGTCTTTACTCCCCACGGAGTTGACGTCAGGCAGGCGGCCGGTCGTAAAAACTACAAGGCAAATCTTATTGTAACATGTGTTAAAAAGCATGTTGCGGCGACCCCACTGCGACTGATTTAAAGGCAGGTGGAAGAATACTGTTTTAACAGTATACCGCTATACCAATTTGTAGACAGTTTTATCTAGTGCATGTTTTTTTTGGAAGTCAAAACCCCCCTCTTCTTCCCAATCCCACATGGGCGGTAGAAAACCAGAAATGAAAAGGTATTGGGTTGAAATGAAATAGTTTTATTAATCATGTAGGCAATTAAAATAGCGCTTATGACAAGTCAGTACAAAATAAAGAAACTTATGTATAGAAATCATATCAACTAATGTATACATAACATACATAGCATCATCAAAACACTGGGCAACTATAAATTATACAACATTTTTATTATGGAATGGTCCAGAATCGTAAAGTATTATTATTATTTCTTATTTTTTTTGGGTCGATATGGACCATAGGCATTACCGAAACGGCACGTGTTTTAAAACTACCACCGGATCCAAAACGACCCAACCTGAGAAGATCCGGCTAAACACCAAGGTGACCCACATGTTCCTATGCTGGCCTCTGATATAAACAAAGTCGATGAAATTGTAAAAGCTAATATATTAAGGAGAAGATTAACATTATGTCCGCGTTCTTATATTACAATCTTGGTCCAAAGCATGAAGGGGCATAAGATTACTTCGTTATCAAGGCTTATTGATAAATAATTGTTAAGGCCCAAACAACACGACACTGAACTCGTAGAAATATTTCATATGTGGTCGACTGTATTCTTTTTTATTGTTTTTATTAGCTTGAGTAACGAAACGAGCAGGTCGCTCACCTGATGGTAAGCGCCACGCTTGCACATAGACAGAAACAACACCACACAGAACTTTAAATTACAAAGCACTGCATGGCATTGGACTGCGCTCGTCACCCCGAGACATAAGATGTTAGGTCTCATAATGTCATCATGTTAGTATTGTATGAATGGGCTAGTTCGACCGGGATAGTATCATTGTCTCACAGAAAAGTGATGAGTCAGAATTCCAGTAGCCGGAATACCTTAATCCTAGGAAATGACAGATCCTAAACAGGTGATAATATAGAGAGAAGTGGTGTAACTGAAGTACGGAAGTCGCGGGTTCGAAACCAGCCCCACCTCTGACTTTTTGAAGTTGTGTGTATTTACTTAATTATCGTCTGATTTAGTTCTTAAGGAAAACATCGTGAGGAAACCTGTATACCTGAAAAATTAAAAAGGTTTATGAATTCTGCCTCCCCGCGGCGCGGCGTTAGCCCAGCGTGTTGGACTAAGGCCTTTTTTCTTTTATTTATGGCATAGGTCGGCAAATAGCGATTGGATCACCTGATGGTAAGTGATCTCCACCGCCCTTGTACGCTCACAATACCAAAAGAATCATCGGCGCGTTGGCGACTTTAAAGGAAAGAGATAATTAAGGGATTAGGGGAGGGGCATTTGGGCCTTCAGATGTCTCACTCACCCTAAGAAACGCAGCAGCAAGCTGCTACTTTACGTCGGTTTTCTGTGAGACAGTGGTAGCGTCCCGGACGAGCCTGCCCATTCATGCTGTAAACAAAAGTGCCTACAGCGTGGCTCTACCACTCAAAAAATCCTTCTCATTAGCAGAAGAGGTCCATACACAGCAGTGGGATAGTATGGGATAGTACAGGATACAGGACTGGTATTGCGGAAGATAATATTCACTTTTATACCGTCCCTTTCTGAATGATTCAGCTTTGACAAAGCTGTGATGAATGCCCTTGCTCAAACTGTACCCTCAATGTAGGGGAACAACGATAGGGTTTTAATAAATACGTAGTCCTGACCCCACACTAGGTAAACCTGTATCGTGGGTATCAGGAACTACGAGGGACTTGCGGTCCTACAACACCCAGACCCGAAACAAATTTTATGGATCACACAAACATTTGTCTCAGTGCGGCAATCGTACCCACGGCCTCTCGCTTCGCAGCCGGCTACTCCCCCACTGCGCCACGGAGTTTTGGTCCTTCAAAGTAAACACAACCGCCTTTATTACGGATTTTCTAGTCCAAAAGAAGATACATCTATCATTTATATTATTTCCCACTATCCCGCCATCCATCCTACAGCCTACTTCTTACCTCCTACTTACTTCCCACTAAAATGATAAATGTGAAAATTTGCATGTTTGTGAGTTTGGATGTTTTTCTGAATGTTTTTGGACGTATTTTGACAAACAAGTAGACCATGACCTGTATTATGACATAGGATACTTATTGTCCCGGAAAAATACATTCACACTGGAGGAAGACTTTGAGCATTCATTCACGCTGCGAGATGGTTTCAGAGAGACCTCCCAAATCAGCCAGGCGAGTCAGTGTACAGTGATGTCTCAAACCGTTACGTACATGAAGTCAATTGTAATTCAAATGCATTTTTCAACAGCACCATATAACGGTACCGAGCCCACGAAATCCTTTTTTCCATTACAATTATTGAATTTTAAATTTGACCGCGAATACACGATGGTATATTAAACCAAAGATAAACTAGGTGTAAATGAAGTAGAAGTATGTCTTGTATACTTTACAAGTGTATCTGAGTATGGGTGAAGATACAAAAAGCATTTTCAATGTGGTAGAAACACTCTGTAGACAAAATTGTCTGAGTGGGCAGGCTCGACGGGATTAGTACCACTGTCTTACCAAAATTCTACAGGAAGTGGCAGCTTCGTTAGTTGAAATATAAGAGGCCTAAATCCCCCTGCCCCTCCCAATTCCACATTCCTTCCCTTTAAGGCCGGCAACGCACCCATGATTCTTCTATGTGTGGTGGATATCATGGACTATCTGGTTAACCACATACTCATTAGCCGGTCTCTGGACTCTTACAAAACCTTGAAAAATATGACTTTGTGAAAATAATAATCCAATTGCATTACATAAATTAAAAATACATTACAAAAAAACTGATAAATCGTTATGTCAAACTAAGCATGTGTTGCAATTTAGGAATAAATTAATTTATAAAGAAACATGTTACAAAAGGCTGAATGTAAATGACCTTATGTTTTAGATAGCTTTAAAAAAACAACAGTCATGCACGTGAGCTCATGAGCTTTATCTTTAATCAAAACATTGATTATAATTAATACGTCTCAATCCTTTTGATATAATGTGTCTTTCAGTATCTTTCTACTCTTTTTATACTATCAAGCTATTTTTTTTTATCGTTTTTGATATCACAGAAGAGTTCCAATCACCAACCAGTTATGATCAAAAAAAGCTTTGATCGATCTTAATTTTAAAATAATAAGTTAAAAAAACATTATTTTAATTATTAATGGTATAAAACTTTAGGTTTGATTGTGTTATGATTTTTTTCATAGCCGAGGCCGGTATACGAGCAAGTGTGTCACCTGATAGTAAGTGATTTCCATCCCCCATGTCCACTCACAATATCAGATGAATCATCGGCGCGTTGCGGACCTTAAAAGAAAGGGATAATTAAGGATTGGGAAGGGGATTTAGGCCTCCGGATATGTCACTCATCGTATGAAACGCAACAGCAAGCCGCTATTTACGTCAGTTTTCTGTGACACGGTAGACGACCCAGCCCATTTATGCTGTCGACAAAACTGTCTATAGCGTGGCTCCACCACTCAATGTCACATATAATATTAGTCGGATAGTAGAATGATTATTCGCTGATTGTCTGGGGTTCCTTTGTTTACATTTTGCCCGAAGCTCATTGGCCCGTACAAACATTCGTGGCATATGTCCTTCGCAGTAGACGCCGCGCCGCTGTAGACAATTAGTGTTGAGTGTGACACACAAGAGGCATTACATTTGTCCCGTACATGACAAAATATAGTAATCGTACATGACAAAATATAGGATGTAATAGTAGCTCAATCTTACAAACTCATTTAAAAATCGTGTCCTACCCGACATTACAACAGAGGCCGTCACCCCCGTCGTCTTAGGTAGGGCTGCAAAGATTTTTTCGGCTGTTACAGTATTTTCAGATTTAGATACAAAAATACAGAAAATATTATAGTAAAAGTAGAATAAGAAAATATTGTAGGTAGTAAAAAAGACAAAGCTATTCAAATTCACTTCAAATTTAATGTCGCGTTACTCTGTTGCTATTCCCATGACGCGGGATGTGCGCGTGAACTTTAACACGCCTCATTTGAAGTGGGACCTTGTACCGGCTCAGTACAAAAAGAGGCTACTCTTACAAACTTATTTATAAATCGCGTCCTACTCAACACCGACAACTAATGATCATTGTGCAAAATGTGCACAATTGAATGTTGAGAGTTTTTAGTTCGCATGCGGCGTGCATGATTCCTCGTCTTAATTTGAATGCCCAGCTGTTTTATGTTCACTATATTTTTATTTGGAATACATTTTTTAGGTCGATTGACATATAGAGGAACAGCTATCATAAACAACTCATATACTTATCCCGAATGTTATCATCTAATATTATTAATAATCACTCCAAATATGACGTTTGTAATAAGATCTTATATGACTTATCGTTTTTAAAATGGAGAAAGATAAAAAAAATATGTTTAAATAACTTTTTTCTTGTTAGTTAGTTTAACCATCATAGTAAGACACATTCTGTGAAACGGTACGGATAAAAAAATAGACGGTGCGTCGTAGACTTTTTTTATTATTAGCTTGATTGACGAGACGAGCAGGTCACTCGCCTGATGGTAAGCGCCATGCCCAAACAGAAGCAACACCACTCAGAAGTCAAAACTTTAATTTACAAAGCACTGAATGGCACTGAACTGCGCTCGTCACCCTGAGACATAGGATGTCAAGTCTAATATTGCCCAGTAATTTTACTGGCTTCAATGATCTTGAAACCGAAACACAACAATGCTGACACACTGCTGCTTGGCGGCAGAAATCGACAAAGCATTGGTATCAACCAGACGGCGCGGCGACGTCTCGATTCTCGCAGACGAAGTTTCCTTGCCTCGGTGACCCAGTTGTAATGCGTACGCGTTACGACTGAGACCAACGCTGAGGTCTAGGGTTCGATCCCTGGGTCGGGTAAAAGTGATATTCGGTTTATCTATTACAAAATGCTCAATGTGAGCCCGGAGTCTGGAATTGTGCCAGGTATGCCGTTAGGCTCGCCTTCTATCACATCATAGGACGGAGATACGCTCGGCGAAATGTGGGTGTACTGGTTACACTTCTACCATGACAACGCGTCGGGGATTACGGGCGTGAGTGCGTAGGTATGTATATGTAATAGGTTTCCCAATCGTACTTTTCTGGCACAGAAGCCTAAAAATCTAAAATTTCCGTAGCACTGGTAGATTCATAATTGTACGTGTAAAACTGCCCTTGGCGGCCTAATTACTGAATAAATGATTTGATTTTATCTATACATACATACATACATAGACTCACGCCTGTTTCCATAGGGGTAGGCAGAGACAACGGATTTCCACTTGCTACGATCCTTGCATACCTCTTTGGCCTCATTCACTCTCATTAAATTTTTCATACATGCACGTCGGTTTAGGGTACTCCTGACCCTGGCCTTTCTCGAGAATATCTCTCTCTTGATTTTATCTATTTCTGGAATAATAGTAACAGCTTTGTCTGCCCTTCCATAGCTCCCACCCGGAAACAAATCATGTTAACACAATGTTACCATGTTATTAACATACTTTGAACAAGACCTTAAATCAGGACAACTTTCTAAGTCCTCCGTCACGGCCATATCTGTGCGAATTGCATCTAAAATGTCTGGCCATATGTCATTTAAATACGCATTTACTAATTACGTAGGTACGGAACAACTATTTATATTGATGGTTAAGGTTGTCTAAAGATAAATCTTCTAATATATAAAATTCTCGTGTCACAATTTTCGTTGGGTTTTTCTATTACGAAAAGCTCAGTATCAGCCCGGATTCTGGAATTTGTGCCCGGTATGGCGATGGGCTCGCCCCCTATCACATCATGGGACGGAGATACGATTGGCGAAATGTGGGTGTACTGGTTACACCTTTGCCTACCCCTTCGGGGATTACGGGCGTGAGTGCGTATGTACTGTTTTCTGTAATGTAGACAAAAGTGTCTACAGCGTCTCTCCACTTGTAATGATAATTCTACAGCATGAGTATATGACTTGATCAATTGTAAAAATAGACATTGAAGTGCGCGAACGAGATAGAAGTTCGAGACGTGCGACAATTTTACACAATAGGGTATTTGTTAAACTTTATACATTATTTTATAAGCAACAGAGAATAATACGCAAACGAAACCCTTTTGTTAAGACATAATCAAAATTGGTTCAGAAATAAGCCCGAAATTATGATTATATATATTGGTATGAAGAATAGCGGGTGCGTGAGGATATCACACTATCTCACTTGCACTCGTGCACTGTAATGGTCATTTTACACGGTGACTTCAAAGTTTGCATCGTCTGTCATTTGACAATTACCTCTTCTACCAGATGGCTTCTAACTTATTTATTTTAGAACGGATTTATAAGATTCTTTCTTCAATAGGTTTTGACTAACGTAACTTATTGATTTTAATAATTCAAAAATTTGACTACCCTATTGCATACAAGTCGAATCGCGAAGAAAGAAGCGTGCAAAACAGCGGGCGAATCCATACTAACGGTTTTTAGTCGATGTATATCTGCAGGTATCTTTCCAACTATCTGGCGTAGCGGTTTCATACGGATTATACCTAAGAGTGGCGACAAGCCCCCCGAAGACCCCAAATCATATCGACCTATAACGTTATTACCATCTTTAGGTAAACTACTCGAACGCCTTATCGTGCCTCGATTAACACCCGACGGACGTTTCATGATAAACAATTCGGTTTTACGGTAGGTAAATCTACTATTGACGCGGCTATGTCGGTTAGAAAATCAGTTAGTAACTCAGAACATAAGTATGTTTTAGGGATATTTTTGGATATATCCGGTGCCTTTGATAATGCTTGGTGGCCAATGTTACTTCTTAAGTTAAAGATCCGAGGTTGCCCTAAGAATATATATTCACTTATATATTCATATTTTTCTTCAGGCACAACCAAGTTAAAACTTGGTCACCACGTAGTGTCTAAGGCATTGACGATGGGTTGCCCTCAGGGCTCAGTGGTCGGTCCATACTTATGGAATTTAGGCTTTGACGATTTTCTTACAATTCCTTTGCCCAAAGGTTGCTCGTTAACTGGCTATGCCGATGACGGCCTCTTGTTAATTCATTCGAATAGTAGGTCCGGTCTTGAGAATTTAGCAGCGAAGTGCCTGAAATTAATCTCAGAATGGGGTGACCGAAACCGTCTAACGTTTGCGTAAAACCTATCAACTACTTTTAAAAGGCATTTTAAAAACACCGCCGCGGTTTAAATTTAATAACATCACAATTAAAAGAAAATAATCGGTTTGCTACCTTGGGCTAGTTTTAGAACGAAATTTTTCATTTATCGAGCATATTAAAAACGTTGGGGAAAAATCTAAAAGGAATTTCTACGCTTTGACGAGGATATCGACTACGACGTGGGGTCTATCATTTAACACACTAAAAGTCATCTATGGAGCAACATACTTAGGCTGTATTTGTTATGGATCACCTGTATGGGCCGATAGAGCTACTATTGGTGCCGTACGCAGAAAATTGCTCCAAAGTCAGCGTTTGGCGTTGATATTCTTGTGTAAAGCGTATAGAACTGCTAGCACCGAAGCTTTACCTGTCCTTGCGGGTGTATTTCCCAGTTGATCTGGAGGTGCAATTTCGCGCCGCTATGTATTACTCAACGAGAGAGAATATAGATAAAAGCTTTCTTACGTCGCGTCATTTCTTAAGAATCGGTAGACTTTTTTAACCACATTCCGATGTGCGCAACGAACTATTAAATGAATGGCAATGTCGATGGGATAATTCTACTAAGGGGCGACATCTATATCAGTATTTCCCTTCGGTTCGCGATCGCCTAACAAAAACTTGGCTAGAAATTGACCACTGTGTTTCACAATTTCTCACGGGTCATGGCAATTTTAAGTGTAAACTGTTCTCATTTAAGTTGGTTGATTCACCTGCGTGCCCATGCTCTACACCTGGCAGGGAGTACGAGCAGTCCGCACATCATATCCTTTGGGAGTGTAGTCTCTGGCATGATGAGCGCAACATTAGATTGAATGACTAGACGAGCAGGTCGCTCGCCTGATGGTAAGCGACACGCCTGCTCATAAACAGATGCAACGTCATACAGAACTTTAAATAACAAAGCACTGCATGACACTGGACTGCGCTCGTCACCCCGAGACATAAGGTGTTAAGTCTCAAAGATATTTGTGGTTCACACAAACATTTGTCTCGGTGCGGGAATCGAATCCGCGGTCTCTCGCTTCACATCCGGCTATTCGCCCACTGCGCCACGGATGCTGTCAATTTTCAATCAAGATAATAAAGCAATAAATAGTGCTCCCTTTAGGTCAATATTAATAGGTCAATCAGTTATTCGTTGAGTCAACACCAGAAGGCCAATTCTCGTAATTTTAAATGTTCAAAATATCATTCCGATCTAGTCTCAGCGTCAAGAAAGTTGCAAATGGCATTCTCTTAAACCAATAATCAACGTCAAATGTACCTAGCATTAGCAGTAGCACTATACCGTTTTGACTTCAGTCAACTTTTATTCTACATTCAATCTCATTACGATCACATGTTCACATTTGACGTTGATTGGTTTAAGAGAATGCTATTTGCAACTTTCTTGACGCTGAGACTAGATCGGAATTATATTTTGAACATTTAAAATTACGAGAATTGGCCTCCAGCACCTTTGTATGAAGTGTCCCGTGGTGTCGACGGTACTCAATGTGTAACTGTTTATGACTAATGCTCCAGATACTGTGACGTGGAGCTCTATTTTTATTTTAATGACTTCTACAAACGATTCCTTATGGATAACAAATGTTATACTGTTTCCGTGTAAATATAAACTGAACCTCTATGGAGTAGGCAGTGCAACTATTGCATTCAAGGTTTGCCGAGCTCATTTCAGTCCCATGATGTGATTGGCGAGCCTATCGCTATATGTGATTGTCCGACGTGAGATTTCAACACAGGACTGCACGGTTTCTCACCCTTTGTACGCTGCCACTTGACTAATAAGGTGATAGATAAATGCATTTTTTTAATATCATTTTTTCTACAAATCTTCAAACAACAAAAAGATTAGATTAAAAAAAAGAATCATCAAAATCAGTTCACCCAGTCGAAAGTTCTGAGGTAACAAACATAAAAAAAACAGTCGAATTGAGAACCCCCTCCTTTTTAGAAGTCGGTTAAAATGTCTTGCGTAAATGGAGTCTGGGACGCATTCAGGATTTTTGTAAGAGGGTCAATTTTTGTTCAGTTTATCGAAGGTCTATATTATTTATGTTCCAAAATAGCTCTACAGTGTTAGTTGCAATTGCTGGCAATACTATAAATTTATCATTAATCGATTATCTATCCTATCGATTATCCACTATCGACAGACACCTGCATAAATCCGCCGATATTAATTCACCTCAGAAACATACGAATATACTTAAGCTATATTATGCAATTTATATGTACATATATACGTTTACGCCCGTATGCTTCTGAGATATTAGTTTATCAAAAACTTTCTGCTTGCGACATAATTTACACTGATAATCTATTTAAACCCGAATCAAGGATATACTCCACCGATATACGAGTATGTAAAGTATAACAACAAAAATATGCAACAAATTGTGATAAGCAATTTGGAATCCAGTATAGGCTGGGCTAAGTATGATAGAAGACCTATACTATCATTGGCCATTGGTCGGTATTTTATCGCCTCATTGATCAAGTGGCAGCCTACGTAGGCTGAGAAATCTAGAAGTTTTGCGTTTCAAACCCAGGTCAAGCAATCATAATTTGTGTTTGATGTTTCAATTTGAAAAAACACACATGAGTTGCCCGGAATTAGAATTTGCATGGCGATAGGGTAGTCTATGACATCAAGGGAAGGAAATGAAATCGGCGACCCATGGGTGTACTAATAACACCTCTGCCTACCCCTTCGGAGATACCGGATGAACGGCGTGAGCTTGTTATTTTCAAATTAATTATCTATAGATATAGCTTAAAATATAAATGCAAAAGATAAAAGTACAGAAAGCCTTTAGACTTTCGAGTTATTATTGTTGATCGCTATAAATAATGTGTATAGTATCTATTTTTCCAAGTAGGTCAGTTATAACACGTAATTTCTTAACTAGCAACAATAGCTAATCAAACTTAGATAAAGTCAACGATAATGAAAATAAAAGATAAAATGAGCGCTACATTTATTTTATTTGTGGATTAATGTTATCGAAAAGTATATAAATTAGTCTTTATGCAATTACTTGTAGCTTATGGATTAAAAACTCACACTTCAAGAAAACTACTCCGAACTTTAAATATCACCAATGCTTTGAAATGTAATACCCTTATCAACTGGACCTACATATACATTTTTTACGTGCATAATGGCATGGTTCACGAATCACGACGGTCATGCGCCATGCTTATTGCATAAACTTGCACTACTGACATTTAAACCTATGGAAACACTTACCCATGCCCCTAACAAATGCCACTAGAGAGTTCACTTACAAAACATCTTATCAGCTGAGTAGGAAAGTACTTCATAAGTTCATAAGTTTAGCGCCAAGATTAGTGTCAAAGGAAACAAAACAAAATGCCAAGACCTCTTTGTCCAACCTTACGTCCATTACGTCTTTAGAACATTTGATATTCCATTTAAAAACTAAACAAAAATACCCAAGAGGTTATTTTTAAAAAATAAAACCCCTTATCAAACTTTATGTTCTTGAGCCACAACGCATCGCGAGTCGCGACCCGTGCCTAAGATGCCGCGCGCCCGCGCTTCCCCTCATTCGTCGGTAGACCGCCGTGCGTGGTGTACGTATCTTACGATTCCACGGAACTTGGTGTACTAAAATTCGTTTGCGATAAGCTATAAGACGCAGGAGCGCAGTGTTTGTTTTGTGTTACGTTTCGGGACTCTTGCTTTATCGGTCCTCGGCGGCAACTTCTGATAACGAGGTGAGTGTTGATAAAGTAATTATGTATCATATAGCTAATTCAAACCCGACGGTCCTTTGTAAACATACTGATTTTATGACTGATAAATATTTGACGTGGTCGCTATGGCCGGCGAAAATATTGATTTGATACTTACAGCCTATATACCTCTTCTATTTAAGAGAAAGGAGAAGAAACGAGTGAAAAAATCGTAATGAGTGCAGGGTTGTACTCAGTGCCGATATAAAGGGGGTCGACTCGTGCGGTCTCTCGGGGCACCAGGGTCAAGAGGGGGCAGCTTTATCAGCAGCAGCCACGAATCTGTTGATAAGATACAGTAATAGTCATCATAAAATCATTAAAACAAATCAAGTTAGGTATTTAAAACTGATGAGAAGACGTTTTTCATCCGTACATAAATAGCTAAAGGCTGTACTTCTATCACAATGTTTTAAGAGTTAAGGAATAAACGTTCCACTAAACCTAACCTGGAGTTATTGGATATAGTACGCTGGCTCTATCGTAAATGCCTTTGCCAGATGATAGGTACTAGAGGTACGATCCTTTTGAAGGCTTAAAAAGCGCTGGCTTGATGCAATGAAGGATGACAATAGAGCCGATGGTCTCATTATGGAGAATGTTCGAAACCGGGTGACGTGGAAGCGTATAAGAAGGAAAACGTACTCGGGCACCAATCGCTTCATGTAGTAGGTATAGTATCCTCGACAAAGGCCAGGCAGAAGTAATCTAAACCAACGTGCATGTATAAAGAATGACTGAGAGTGAATGAAGTCAAATAGGTGTGCTAGGATCGTAGCTAGTGCATAATATTATATCTGTATTTTTCGTTAACTTTGTTATTAGCTTGAATGACGAGTCGAGCAAGTCGCTGGCCTGATGGTAAACGCTAGGCCTGTCCATAAACAGAAGCAAAGCCACACAGAACTTTGGATTACAAAGCACTGCGTGGCACTGGACTGCGCTCGTCACCCCGAGACATAAGTTGTTAAGTCTAATAATGCCCAGTTATTTCACTGGCTTCAATGTCCTTCAAACCGGAACACAGCAGTGCTTACACACTGTTGCTTGGCGGCAGAAATAGACCAAGCAGCGGTACGAACCCAGGCCTCTCGCATACAAGGGACCTGTGTCATCATCTACTTTACACCATTCAATAGTTTAGCCGTATAAGTAGCAAAACTCCTTTCCCATTTCAAATTAGAAGGGATCAACACAACAAAATTTATTAAAAATATTCTAAGACTTTCTTTGGTTCCCAAAACCGGCATCGCACATGACCATAAACACAAAACCACCAAAAAAACTCAGTAATTACCATGACAAGTTTCTCAGCAGTCGCCACCATAATGTCAGCATGCACAAATGCCTCTTCACGGCTCGTTAAAACGTCTCTAAATTATGAGGGAGTGAACACATGCGCCGGAAGATACGCAGCTTTGTTTTGTTTAACTGATTGACGTAATGTTTAGTTTGTCATTATCATAATGCTTAAGTTTCATTATTTCGATGCCCCTTATTCTAAAACATGGGGTTGGTGCAAAGATTTTAATGTATACTACTAGACGGGCTGTGTAGAAGTAAAATTGCGTCACATAACGCGGGAGTTTGACAGCTCACAAACAGAGAGCGCGATAGGGGTTCTAGTTGAGAGTAAGCGAGATGGTAATATTGAGTTACGGTCAATTGACCGCAACTTAGTAGTACAATTTCTATGTACCGTGCAGCTTGTCTAGTAGTATACATTAAAGTCTTTGGGTTGGTGGGAAATATTTTTATTTTATTATTTCTTCCTATCTTTATTCTCAGGATTCATATTCTTGCACGCAAATGGCTGACAGAAACATGACACCAGCGGATGTTGTCGTCATTAGAGTTCAATTTCATTCGTAAGCTTATTTTATCGGCTAATATATTGCTCGGACGGTCTTTAAATTTTTTATTAAACTACTCGTGTTCCAACAATCTTTTACATAACATAAGCTCACGCTTATCACCGAAGAAATAGGCAGAGGTGCAACTGTTGCTGCACCCACGTCTCGCTATGATATTCCGTCCCATAATGTGATAGGGGGAGAGTATCGCCAGACCACGCACAAATTCCAATTGCGGGCAATGTGTGATTTTTCGAATTGAAAACTCAAACATAAATTGTGATTGCCCGCCCTAGAAATTGTACCCTGGGTCTCGCGATTCTCAGTCTGAATATGGTGTCACTAGACCAATGAGGCGATTCTTCTTTTATTTGGTCCTTTAAGGGCCTTGTACACTGTACAGGTCATTAAATACCAATAAAACAATTTAGCATCACCTCAATACATCTTTACTCCCAGCGCTCGTCGTATCGTAATGGCAAAGGGTTCATGTTCATTCAGCCACGGATGCAAAACACTACAGGCCTGTTCCACTATTTTTTTTAACTGGCACTACATGGCGTTAGACTGCAACGTCATCCCGAGACATGAGTTGTTCAAGTTGTGCACTACATCCGAAAATTCTTCGAAAATCGAGAATATTCCCAGTTCATATCATAATCTCGGATTATGATATTACACTCTTTAGCATCAACTCCGTCATTAAACCACTTTACGAAATAAATAAATACATTACTAAACTTAATGTACAAGTAAATTTTATCGCAGTAATCATTCCATAAAAACATGTTTTGAAACGTGCAACTGCATGCTGCATGTAAAGGATGTTTACCTCGCTAATATTTGTCCAACCGTTTGATAATCCGGCCCATTTTGACTCATCGTTAGGGACTTGACGTTTGAAATAGTAGTATTTTCTATAGCTCACTGATTAATCGGATTATGACCCTACAAGCATCGAAATAAGATGACGAGAAACGTAACTCAAACACCAAAACTCTGTGCAAGAGGACGGGGCTATAAAAGTCTGTGCATAATAATCTCTAGTTGACACTTGATACGTTAAATTTTTTGGGTGGTGCAGAACGTCGTATCCCGATCTAGAAATGTAATGTTTAGACATTAACTTTTATGAAATAAAGTTGATATTGAACGTTCATTAATTTTTGTTGCGTGTATGAGTGTTACGTGCGATTTTACTTTTGCATGTGTAAGTAAGCGGAGCCGTATTTTTTGGCAGATTCATATGAGAGTTATCGTTCTAGTTATCTTATTTCGATGCCTACAAGTTAAAAGTTCTTTCTTTTGTTTAATAATTATGACTGCGCATTATTATGCATTTCGCCAACGAGTTTAAAATATATTGTCAAGTATGTATTCACATCGACGATGAACCATCGGTGTGACCTATTTCAAAGTCTTTTCAGAGCCCATTTATGCAGTAGACAAAATTGACTTCTTGAACTCTACATCTGCCACCCATGAATATCCACAATACTTAAAGAATCATGGAAGCGTTGCCGACTTTAAAGGAGAGGGATTATTTAAAGATCGGGGAAGGGGAGGAGGATTTGAGCCTCCGGATATCTCACTCACCGCACGAAACGCAGCAGCAAGCTTGCTACTTTTTGCCGGTTTTCTGTGAGACAGTGGTAATGACCCGGACGAGCCGGCTTACCTCTAAAAAATTTAGTCAAAAGGTTATTTCCTTTATTACCGTTTGAATTGCTATTTTGACACTTCGACGGTAGTAATTTTATACGAATTCGAAAAATGTGTACGTATTTGTAACTCGTACTAGGCCTACTGAAAACAATGACCGCGTAGCGTCGTCGCGCCGCAAGGAACTAACTTCAATCTGATCGTTATTTTGCGCGTCAAACTACTTTCGACAAAAAGATAATAATTACAAGATAATATGACATGTTTATTAAAAGTAAAAAACTCCCTTTGATTTAGCCCAGATTTTATCATAAAGTAGTGATATACACAATATGAAAATACCTAGGTAATATTGAGGATTCTAGGTACCCTTTACAAGGTGGTAGGACCTTCGTATCAGAAACGGAAAGCATATTTACAACGTTATACACACTGAGGCCTGTATTCAATAGGAGTCGGCAGAGACTATGAAAACAATATTTAAACGCATAAGCTGATCCTTGTATCCCTGAAGCGGTATGCCGAGGTACTTTTAATAATAATAACTAGCACTGTTTGACAGCTCCGTGGCGCAGCGGGCGAGTAGTCGGCTGCGAAGCGAGAGGCCGTGGGTTCGATTCCCACACCGAGAAAAATGTTTGTGTGATCCACAAATATTGGTCTGGGGTCTGGGTGTTGTGGGACCGCAAGTCCCTCGTAGTTCCTGATACCCACGACACAGGTTTACCTAGTGTGGGGTCAGGACTATGTGTGTGACTGTTGAGTGTATTAAAATAAAAAAGTGTATTAAAAATTAGACACTTCCCACTGCTGGGCAAGACCCTCTACTGAATCCGGTTGTAGTTCTAAAAAATTTGCCGTTTCGGTTATACCCATGGTCCATATCGATCCCCCAATGAAATTCATGTCAATATTGGACTAACAAAAAATATTTTCTAATGTATAAAATATACTGATTTAGTGTAATTGCCTAGTGTATTATTGATGATGTTATGTATGATATGTTTAACTGCATACTTAATATGTTTATAATATGGTTTCTAATGCCTAATCTTGCTTTTATTTTTATACTGACTTGTCATAAGCGTTATTTACATGATCAATAAACGATTTTATTCTTTTATTCTTTAAATGAGCGGGGTTTTTAAATGTGTCTTTACAAAACTGTCTACAGCGTGGCTCTATTATTAATGTATTTAAGAGAGATTAATCCAAAAAATAGAAGGAAAGAAATAAGTATATTTATTTCTCTTTCGAACTATGTATAGAAAATGTAAACAAGATAAAACGTTTTTACCTATAGTAAAATATTTTGCTGTAACAACGGAAATTAATTTTAAGACAATTTTAGCGTAATATTAGCATTAAATAAGGTCACATATGAAATTGAACTTGAATGACGAAAACATCGGGCGGTGTCGTGTTTCTACCAGCCAATTCAGCGAAATGCACTTGTGTGAGATTTATGGCCAAGTCGTTAGGTGTTACACGACCCGCTCCCGCTACCCGCGCCCCGCCCCCTGCCCTGCCCAGGTATGCGTACTCTTGGGGTCAAAAATGTATTAGTTGAAGTTGAATGAAGTGTGGCGCCATTTTTTTTATCTTAAAACACGGTCCACGCTGTTCAAGTGCAGTTTTTGTGATGATTCAGATTTCCTTGAATGACATAAAAACAACCAACCACCAAACCAAACTGTGGTATTTTTCGTAGGTATATATTATCTATAGGCATTTCCAGAAATAACATTTTATAAAAATGTCTTTTTTTATCCTAACTTGGCAGAATACAGACTACACCTGATGGTTTTTTTATTGTCTTATGGTAAGTGGTTACCACCGTCCATGGACATCATCAATCTCAGGGTACAGCGAAATAGTTGCCTACTGACTACAGTGTACGAATACACTGCAAAATATAATGTCGACATTCGACCAATATTACTAGATATAAGCTGGACCCGGAATGTGACTCGCCTGAACAAGCCTATGTTTCTACCACATACAATAATTATACCAAATATCCACATTTACACAAATGACTTGTATTATCAAATTTATCTCCGTACTCAACTACTAAAAATAATGGTAGCCAAGACAAGGAACATACTAAAATTTTAAAACTTCCGTTTAAAAGCGATTCACCGTGTTTTTATGTGAGCTAAGGGTTAATTATTTTGATAGCGTGCATTTTTATCTAGAAATTAAAATACAAATAGCTTAGCATGTAGTGTAACAGGCTAGTTAAATTATACTGAAACAGCCGCAAGTACATGGACTCAGTGAAATAGATACTATCTTAATTATCATTTCTGAATTAATTGTACCTAGCCAAAGAGTTCAAATTTGAGAAAAGTATGGTGAATGCATTTTTATTATATCTATTGAGATTATTCGGTCCTGTTTCTTACATACACGTGCAATTTTCAACCGACTTTAAAATCGTTCTCAAATCGTCTATAGGTAAATTGTCTTTTTTGATATGCTTCCGTCAAATGTAGAGAGAATTTGATGATTGATATATTCGATAGAGTTTACGAAGATGGCCCATTTGTTTAAGATGTACTGACGGAGTACAAGGAGAAATGGAAACATCTCAATACGCATTCTTCGATTCGGCGATTCTGGTTCTGAAATAAGTTTTATTTAATAATATTAGCAGCCTTGTATTATACTGTCTAACTGTTGAGCACTAGCCTCTTCTACGAATGATAGGTATTTAGGCTACCACGCTGGTATAATGCGGTCTCTTACCTTCAAAATTCGTATAAAGTATTTTGTAATATACAGTACATGATGATTTTCCAGTCACCGTTATAGCGATGCGATGGTTAACAATGAACATACCAAACACTAATGTATACTACTAGACGGGCTAGAAGTAAGTAAAATTGCGCCACTTAACGCGGCAGTTTGACAGCTGACAGACAGGGACCACGATAGGGGTTCTAGTTGAGAGTAAGCGAGATGCTAATATTGAGTTACAGTCAATTGACTGCAACTTATTGGTACAATTTCTATGTACCGCACAGTTAGTCTAGTAGTATATATTAAACTCTTTGGAACATACACATAACTTAGAAAAGTCAGAGGCGCATTCTCTTGGTTTTGATTCTGCCACTTTCTTCTCGGCACTCCGTACCACTCCCCGCTGAGTTATAACTCCTTTTTATTTAATGATATTAAATGTATAATGTATATGTGTCTGACTGTACGTGGTCAAGTTTCGCAACTCGCAACACACACGTACTGAGGATTTGAAATCGTCAACAAACACCAATGTTGTCAGCAATATGCAACGAGCATACGAGTGCACCGACAACAACGACGGAATAATGCGAAACGTTGTTTCTAGGTATAAAACTTTAAAATAAGGCATAAATAACTGACTAACATAACTGCCTCGGTGGCGCAGTTGTAATGCGTACGCGTTACGATTGAGGCCAACGCTGAGGTCTCGGGTTCGATCCCCGGGTCGGGTAGAGTGGTATTGGGTTTTTCTATTACGAAATGCTCAGTATCAGCCCGGAGTCTGGAATTTGTGCCCGGTATGGCGATAGGCTCGTCCCCTATCACATAAGGCACATACGCTCGGCGAAATGTAGAGAGGCGTGAGTGCGTATGTAAATAACGCATAAATGACTTTACTGTAGAAGTCAAGAAGTCAAAGTCCATCACAACAAAAAAAACACCCAACAGCCACACACATAGTCCTGTCCCACACTAGGTAAACCTGTATCGTGAGTATCAGGAACTATGATGGACTTACGGTCCCACAACACCCAGACTCGAAACAAATATTGTGGATCACACAAACACCTGTCACGGTGTGGGAACCGAACCCAAGGCCTCTCGTGTCGCAGCCGGCTACTCGCCCGCTGTGCCACGGAGGCTGTCAAGGTGGTAGGTTTCTCGTATGCAAGAGGCTGTCTGAAAGAAAGATGGGCATGTTGCCGACCTTATAATTGAGGGATAGGAACGTGAGGGGATATGGGTTTTTAAATGTATAGGCCTTTATATGCTATACAAAAAGTTCATTTCCTTGTAAACTTATCTTTTTTTATCATAGGTCGTTAAAGGAGCAAGTGGGTCACCTGATGGTAAGTGATACCCACCGCCCATGTACGCCCACAATACCAAAAGGATCATGGGCGCGTTGCCGATATTAAAGGAAAGGGATAATTGAGGGATTGAGAGGGGCAAGAGGGATTTGGGTCTTTTTGTTTTTTATATATATATTTTTTATGTCTTTTAATTTATAGGCCTTTATATGCTATACAAATAACTAATCAAATTTATCTCTTCCACATGCCCTTATCCCACTCGCAGTGGGGTCGGTGTAACATGCTTTAAAACATGTTTCAGAAAGATTTGGCTTGTAGTTTTAAGCCTGGCCATCTACCTGACGTCAACCCCTCTGGAGAGAATCTTTGCTTGCAAACTTACCTAAACGTTTTTTTTCGAATGGATTTTTGCTGTTATCTTCTTCTTCTTGCTAGACCTAATGCCATTTACTTTGGGTCGGCCTTCCTTGTCCGTAGTTTCCATTCCGCACGCTTTTGTGCTACGTCTTTTTGTAGTTGAGCTTCTTTCAGGTCTTTTTCGACCGTCGTCAACCAGGTGGTGGGTGGTCTACCACGTATACGCTTCTTTGTTGCCATGTCTAGAGCTAGCTTCACCATGTGATCGTCGGGACGTCTTTTAATGTGACCATACCACTGTAAGCGTTTTTCCCTGATTTTGTCGACTATCGGGGCCACTTTGAAACTGCCTCTTATGTACTCATTTCGGATTTTGTCTAGTAGTGTGACACTTGCTGACCAGCGTAACAGCGGATTTTTGCTGTTATATTACTTTTACAGCTTCACCTGACAATAAAGTCGGCGCTTATGGCGCTCTAGCCAGAAATATGTATAATGTACTTAGTAGCGATTAAGCACAGTGGTGCCTTTTAGAAAGATCAGACCTCAGCTTGAGCAATCGCTGGGGAGTACAATTTAGGGCGGTCTCTGCACATCATTGTGCCGACAGTCAGTTGTGGGAGTTCCTCGGACTCGCAGGCGTGTCCTATGTCGGGGTCGCGTATTATTATTGCGATTCGGATTGGGCAAGGAAAGTGCTGCTTCGATAGCTACTGTGATGGAGTCGTTGGAATCTGCCAAAACATGTTTGGGACGACGACTGCGGAGGTTATCTAAACTACAATAATGTTAAACCACATAACACGATGTCCCCGAGTGTGTGGTAACTAGTGACCGTTTCCACGTATTGTTCAGAGTGTTTTGAATCGCCATCATAACTCAATGGGCGATTGTTTAAGATATTGCACGCGAATATTTTCAATTTTATTGTTTCAACTTTGGGTCTTTCAAAACATAAGGGTGTTTACGTTTTGGATGGTATGACTATATAGCATCTAGTTTTTCCGTCTTTATAAAACACCACGAAGAATGGAAGTATCATGGGAAAAGTGAGTGGTAGAGCCACGCTGTAGACAGTTTTGTCTACAACATGAATGGGTCGGGTCGTCCGGGTCGTTACCACTGTCTCATAGAAAACCGCCGGCAATTAGCAATTTGCTGCTGCGTTTCGTATGGTGAATCTTCTTAATGCCTTTCCTTTAAGGACGGCAATGCACCCACGATTTTTCTGGTATTCTGGGCGTACATGGGCGGTAGAGATCACTGACCATCAGATGACCCATCTGCTCGTTAATGGCCTATGCTATAAAAAATCAATAAAACCTGAGAATTCTCGATGAGAATTTCCAACCCGCATTAGGCCAGCATGATGCCCTTCTCATTCGCAGTGAAGGCACATGCCCAGGGACAAAACTGATTAATAACAATAAAACACCATAGGTCTTAAGGCTTAGGACGTCTGATCCGGGTGCAATCCTATTCAGAAGTATAATAATTTGTTTGAATGCATGAGGCAGCTTAAACTACAAATATATTTATTATTAGTTACAGGCTGAAGCTGTGTCCTTCCTATGCATATCTGATTTTTTAAAATATTTAGTGCTTACAGACTGCCTCGGTGGCGCAGTTGTAATGCGTACGCGTTACGATTGAGGCCAAAGCTGAGGTCTCGGCTTCGATCCCCGGGTCGGGTAAAGTGGTATTGGGTTTTTCTATTACGAAATGCTCAGTATCAGCTCGGAGTCTGGAATTTGTGCCCGGTATGGCGATAGGCTCGCCCCCTATAACATAAGGGACGGAGATACGCTCGGCGAAATGTGGGTGTACAGGTTACACCTCTGCCTACCCCTTCGGGGATAACAGGCGTGAGTGCGTATGTATTTAGTGCTTCTATGAATGCCTCGGTGGCTCAGTTGTAATGCCGTACGCAGTACAACTGCTGTGCTGAGGTCTCGGGTCGGGTTACTATCAGGCGAGTGACCTGCTCATTTCGTCATTCAAGCAAATAAAAAAAATATTCATTGCTCCCCTCGACGGTCGTCAGAATTATACCCGAAGTTTTCTGTTTTGATTCAAAACAAAGATATCCAAGAACATTGTCGTTAATTTTGTTATTTTTAAGCAAATGACGCAAATTATTAACGTTTCGAATATCTCTATAAATTACCTCTAAAACATAAAAAAGGTATAAGAATTTTCAACAAAAATACTACAATTCGATTGGATCGAAAACACAAGCTTGACCAGTATTAGTTAAGTGTTAAAGATAATATAATAGCAACATCATGAACATCAGACGTATTAGATGGATAAAAAGAAAAACAATAAATATCCGTAGGCCGATAGTAAAGACTAAAGATAGTTTGGTGACGGTTCGAGGAACGCATAAAAATTTACTAACGGATAAATAAACACGGCACTTCACGCTTTAAAGGTAATTTCTCTTAATATATCTTACATAATTTCCAGCATCATGGTCAACAATCCTAAATGATTGATAAATTCCTTCTTAAAATTAAAATACTTTTCTATGAATCTGCACGAATTTGCGTTAAATTTTTACCGACTTCAAAAAGACTGTACAGAAAGGATTGTTTCTTATACTTCCTATATGTTATTTCTTATATCATCTGTATTATTGACGCAACTTAATAAACCACAATTTGCTATTATTTTCATCAATATACCTACCATTTTTTATGGGATTCCTTAAAGATGATTTTATTTATTCAACGATTTTTCACTCCACTCCGTCATCTAGCTGTATAAGATGATTGTATAGTTATGTATTGTTGTATAAATGAACTTATATACAAGAAATAACCTCGGAATACAATTCCACGTACACAATAGTCGTTTTATAGTTTTCAGAAACAATACGGCTACGTAATCGGTCTAACACACCACGATGCGAGGCGTCATGGTTACGAGCCCTACGCTTTGATAAAGTGCAATTTCTTTTACGATAAAGTGTTCACGTAAGGTTATGAAATATGAATTGGCGTGGTCTATACATTTGCGGTTCTAAGACCACAATTAATTGGTGAAATAAAATTGAGGTTGCCTTCATCAACAAATTAAACCCATACTTTATAAAAGCCATAGCATAAGACGAGGAAAGCATCAAAACCTTAAGTATTCGAAATAGATCAATACTGACTTTTGCTTACGGCTCCACTCACGTGAATGGTGATTTGATGAAAAGTAGTCCTAATCCAGGTCATGGTCTAACTGTATGCCATATTTCATTCAAATCCGTTTAACCTTTAAGTGGTGATTAATTACCAAACATCCAAATTCACAAACATTCAAACTCATACGAGTACAAACGTCGAAACTCTCACATGCCAGGGTCTGCCTTCTCTTACCATAGATTCGACGGCTTTTTGTATTATATTGACTCCAACACCCCGCAACGGGAACCAAGTTTCGCCATTGTGCCTTCTCTTACCATAGATTCGACGGCTTTTTGTATTATATTGACTCCAACACCCCGCAACGGGAACCAAGTTTCGCCATTGTGCCTTCTCTTACCATAGATTCGACGGTTTTTTTGTATTATATTGACTCCAACACCCCGCAACGGGAACCAAGTTTCGCCATTGCCTCGTCAGTTAATAACCACGCGCAGGTTAGGTTGGCTTCGGGCATAAGATGATGGTGACCACACACTATAATATTAGTAGGATTTGTAGGATGGTAGCAATACTAAGATAATAGGATTAGCGGCTTCATGGGGCTGTAGGTAAAGTACCTAAGTAGAATTCTTCATCGTCAGCTACACATATCGAAACAAAATTAGCTAATACTTTCTCCACTCAGAACATAAACTCACTTTATACTAAAGATATTTTTAATTTCAAAGACTATTTAATTACCATCAATCAAGTTGTCACCTGTCATTGCAAAATTGCAGCAATTAAGCCAAGTGTGGATAGTTAAATTTTTACCACAAGTCACAAAATAAGTAGATTTGATATAATAAGTAAGTACATATCTAATGTGCTCTTTCAGTATTAGTGTAAATAATCTGCCACGTGCTAAAGACATGAATAGGTTCATGAAAGTGGATGAAGCGAACGTGGTATTTCAGGATGACGTATAGAGGAAATCCATAATATTTTCCTACGTCTACAGAATACATGCATTATATTGTGTTATATACTATACAGAACAAATCATTCATCTCCTTTGTCCATAAACAGAAATCAATATTTAATAGAACAACTATAAGTAGAATCTTTCCGCGTATAATGCAAAATAAGAGAGACAGGGTCAAACGGCACTAGTTGAGATAAAATTAATTTGCCTGATAACTTGACATGCTGCTTCGCTGATAGCGGACAACTATGGCTAGTTATGATCGTTTAAAACATCTTCGGAGACGTATTATGCTTAAATGGACTTATTGAAAACTTGATTTTCCCTATCTCTCACTTCTATTTTGTTTATCATTTGAGCAAATCTTGTAAAGTAGTAATGAACAGCTTGATTATTCAAATCCATATGAATACTTATTTCGGTTTTCTTAGTATCTTGGTACTTAATATACGTGGAATTTATATCACTGATTGTAATATTCCTTGATCATGTGAAATAAAGATCTTTTAGTTTTACTGTTCATGCGTATTTTTTGTAGGTCAAGTTATCACCATCGTCCATAAACACCACAGAAAAGGTCATAGACGCCTTAGAAAATTGATGAATAGTTCCAAATCATCAATATAATATGTATATTTTTTTTTGGCTATGATTAAACGTAGCATATTGGTGAATCAATTTACTTAAATTAAACAATGTTTGGCAACTGTGAAAGTTGGTCTCACTTAGAAAATGTATTAGGCAACCTAACTAATTAAGACTTAGAAATTAATTAAAATATTGTGTAATTTTGCATTGATCTGATCATTTATTTATGTTTCTTTCTGGCAATTCTTTAGTTGGACTTCAATATCATACTACTTGATACTTGAATATCATTTTTTACTAATAGTGCTGTCTCTACCATATGCCGAACGGAGCGGCAGCTCTAGGCACCGACCAAGAGTAGAGGCGCCTCCGGATGTCAATTCTCTGAGTTCAGACTTTACACATATCAAAACACAGACAAGAAGCGCCATATTTCCATCTCGCTCCAACCTAAAATTAACCTCGGGTCGGTACTGATTACTAATTATATCATCACCTTTTATTTAAACTGTTGATAATTAATTGGTGCTATCACTAATATTTATCTTTGGGACTATTCGATTGTAAATATTTTTAAAAGACATGTGATTGACAATAATTTTATATTTTTAAAAATCCTTGTATCCTAGATCTTTGGTCACTATGACAATAATAATATTTTTCTTATCAAACTGATTTCGGCTTAAGAACAGAACTAATCTACGCGTTCCCGTTGAACATGTAACAGATTACTAAGGGACGAAATGCTAGTAATAGCAATTATACAGCGTTCTGTACATAACATAAGCGTGTATTCCTGGGGGTTAGACAGAGGTTCAACTAATGCACCCACGGTTCGCCGAGTTTATTTACGTTTCATGATGTAATAGCCTATCGCCATACTGGGCAATTCATATGTGACTTCTCGTATCGATAACTCAAATAATTTCCGGAGGCCCAATAAGGTCGGCAGTGCATCCACGATTCTTCAGGTATTGTGGATGTTCATGATCAGTCACAGATCAGATCAGATCTTGCTCTTGCTCGTTTGCTGGCCTCAGCCCTACTTTAAAATGGCTTTGTTCGGCATTAAAACATCTAATATTGTCTCGAGCGTCTACAATATCGTTTGCACTGCTTTTATAAGATACAGTATCTGCTTAACCTAGACCTGTGACATCACTCGGCTCCGTCCGCATCAATGTTAATGTGTAGCGAGATTTTCCATCCACTTCGTCAGATGACGTTTGTTTTGCGTGTACTAAGTTTGATAAACAATTATTTGTAATTTGCTTGGTGAATAATTGGTTAACTGTTCACAATTTCCCAAAGATCGATTTGACGACAGCAATTAAGATAACGTTATTTTTGTATTCGTCACGTGTACAGAGTTGTGTAAAGTCTTCAACATGATTTATTATGATTTTGAAATACGTCACTTTAGTATTTTAACCGACGAAAAAACGAAGGAGGTTCTTAATTCTATGTGTTTTTTGTATGTATAACCACGCATACAGTGATATTGGGTGTTTCTATTACGAAATGCTCAGTATCAGCCCGGAGTCTGGAATTGTGTCCAGTATGGCGATAGGCTCATCCCCTATCACATCACGGGACGAAGATACGCTCGGTGAAATGTGGGTGTACTGGTAATATATTTGCCTACCCCTTCGGGGATTACAGGCGTAAGTGCGTATGTATTTATCTAAAAATAACGTATTTTTTCATTTGTTTCAGCTCAAAAGACGATGAAATAGACGGTAATTGCATAGTGCGCGCTCGTGGACTGCCGTGGCAGTCTTCTGACCAAGATATAGCCAAATTCTTCAGGGGACTCAATGTTGCAAAGTACGTACATATTTTACTATTTATTATACACGTATATTTACTCGTAGTAGACAATGTAAACTTAGATGCGGATTATGAAACTATCCCGCCCACAACTCCTGTAAGCCAGGATCCAGTGGCGGATCCAGCATTTTGGTTTGGGGAGGGCTTGACCCAAAATTATAATTAAAAAAATTGAGAATATGCTATACCTACTTAAAATGGAATAAGTAAGGATAAGCGATGAAATTTATATTGTAGGTAGTGTATAGTAGTACGAAGAAAGTAGGATGATATCAAGATTAATTTGAGATTTGTCAGTGGACCCAAATGCTTTTGGGGCGGGGGGTTAACCCCTGGATTCTGCCACGCATATTTCGACACCGAGCAATGAAGCTCGGCGAGTCTCTGACAATGCAAAACTGTCTTTATCCCGCAACAAAATGAATCAAATAGAAAATTAGGAAGGAGTTGGAAATACATAATATGGATTTTCCTGAAGAAAATTGAGAGAACTCTCTTTAGTTTGGTCGGTGTCTCGTTACCCTGTGCACTTTATTTGTTCATGCCCACTTCACTCCATAGCAAAGCGGGAGACTAAAATATTGAACTAAAACTAAACTTAGATGCGGATTAGGACTACGGCAAGACGTTTTTTTTTTAACCTTAGTTTTTACATAATAGTTTTTTCTCCTAGCATGGTAAACTACACTCCACCTTAGCGTATAGTTGTATATTTTTAACCGACTTCAAAAAAGGAGGAGGTTCTCAATTTGGCGCGTTTTTTTTGTTTTTTTTTTTATGTATGTATATCGATTTCTCCGCCAATCGAGGACCGATTATGTTGGAAAAAATTTCACTCGATAGAGTTAAGCTGTGATGTGGTGTCCCATATAAATTTGGTTAAGATGTGTGACAGGGTACGGAGCAAAAAACTCCTCAACGGACAACAGTACACTCGTCGCGATTGTGTTATTGTATTGGAATTTACATACTATTACTGTAACTACTACTAAAACAATTGAAGTCGGTTTCTAAGTGTTGTTAAACTAACGTTTAATTTTAATTTAGCTTGACCTTAAGAATGGTTTGTATGAATGTTTTTGTTGTTGTGCAGGGGTGGTGTAGCTCTCTGCCTGTCACCGCAGGGGCGACGCAACGGCGAGGCGCTGGTGCGGTTTATATCACAGGAACACAGAGACATGGCGTTAAAACGGCACAAGCACCACATCGGACCGCGGTATATAGAGGTAAACAATTTCTTTTAGTTACATACAACAGATCCCACCTTTATACACGAAGGGGTAGGCAGAGGTGTGACTAATACTGCATATACGTTTCGCCGAACTTATTGCAGTCCCATTATGTAAGCCTATCGCCCGCGCCATACTGGGCAGATATTCCAATACCGGACAATTCATCGAAAACTCAAACACATATTGCCATTGTCTGACCTGGGAATTGAACTCAGGTCCTCACGGTTCTCAGGCTTGGAACAGGTTGAAGTAGTACATAAATTGACTAATTCAATATGTAAGTGTAAGTAAACTTCAATGTGTAAGTACTCTTGTGTTCCGGTTACGTGAAGCCAGTGAAGTTACTTGGCATTGTGAGACTTACCTTCTTATGTATCGGGGTAACGAGCGCAGTCTAATAAAGCAAAGTTAATAGTCTAATAAAGTAAGTCAGAGAGTACTTTATAAAGCAAAGTTCTGTGTGGTGTTGCTCTTGTTTATAGGCAGATATGGCGATTTCCATCATGCGAGCTACCTGCTCGTATCGTCATTCCGGAAAATAAAAAAACAAAAGCCAAAAATCTTTAACAATTGGATTCGAACCCCGCACCGCATATTCTATACTATCGTTAAATCCGCCGAGTCTTCCGACTGGGAGCGTGGCGTCTCCTGTAATCCGGCTACTCGGAGGTCAGGGCCGGAGGATGGTCTGAGGTCGGGGCCCACTGGTCCCCGGCTCACACGTTGACTGGCCGTCCACGCTAAGCTCGGTATCAACATGCACCACTCAGAGGAGTCTGGGGGGCGCAGGTTAGGTAACGAGGGGCGAACCGGGCCAGGGGGGAAACCCAGCAGCCAAAAGTCCCCGTATCGGGCGGTAGTGGGACAGCGGCCGGGAGTGGGGCGCTTGGTGTCAGCCTGACCGATATGACCAGACCCGTTCCTTTTTATTTTCCAAACTTTAATAAACAACTCTTGGCAGTTACAATTTTTATGTCAGTCTACAAATGGTAATTCATTAAAAATTATTATTTTTATTATTATAATATCTATCCGGTGTCAGGTAAAAGTGATATTGGATTTTTCTATTATGAAATGTTCAGTATCAGCCCGAAGACAAATTGTGCCCGGATGGCGATAGGCTCCATCCCATGATGTGATTGGGCACAAATTTTAATCTCAACTAATATGTGATGTTTGGAATCGTAAATTCACAAATTGTGATTGCCCGACCCGGTATTTGTAAGCCAGGAGCTCTCAGTTGGTCAGCCTAAGTACACTGCCGCTAAACCAATGTTTTTCCACAAAACATAAAATAAATAAAAAAAACTTTAAGTCCGACGAATATGAGACATATCTTACTTTCTTCCCCACATTATTCTGCATCGATTGGTATCGGTCTCGACCCCATACCCCCAGCGGTTTCGGAGGAGATAGCGTGACAAGCTTTTGGCAGCGGCGGCGCCAGTTACTTTTTTATAGAATAGAGAGAAATGTTGGTTTTAGGCTTAATTCTGGAATCCGGATAAACATTTGTGAGCCTTGAAAATGTTTTAGGAGACGGCAGCGCCGTACCTAGATTCTGACTCCTGGCCACAGGGACCCGCGTAAGGGGCGCAAACGGGGTGGGGGGGTTTTGTTGTCAACTAGCAATATTGGAATTCTATTCTTATAGTTTTTGACCCTGATAGCTTCTTATGGTTACCTTATATGTGATTGAGTTTATGACATTTTGTTTTAGGTGTACCGTGCTAGCGGTGAAGACTTCCTATCTGTGGCTGGTGGCGCGACTTGCGAAGCAGCGGCGTTCCTGTCACGTGGAGCGCAGGTCATCGTGCGCATGCGCGGGCTGCCTTACGATGCCACGCCTCAACAAGTTGTAAGACAATCATTGAAACAAAACAATATATTTATAGAATCCATAAAATGTTATACATTGTTTAAATTCCGTCAAAACTTTACCGCCAGTTCGGAAGGCTGTTTCGCTAGAGAAAAACGGGCAACTCCAATCATAATACGTGTACTATAATATGGAAGTAATAAATGATCTGAATATGCAGTAAGCAGCATCATGGAATTATAATAATAGTACACCCAACAGTCACACACATAGTCTCGACCCTACACTAGGTTAACCTGTATCGTGGGTATGAGGAACTACGAGGGCCTTGCGGTCCCACAACACCCAGGCCCGATACAAATATTTGTGGATGAAACAAACATTTGTCTCGGTGCGGGAATCGAACCCACGGCCTCTCACTTCACAGCCGGCTACTCGCCCGCTGCGCCACGGAGGCTGTTCATTTTGTTCAGAAACAAAAATTAGTTCCGACCTGTGAAAGCCTAAGGCAGTTTGCGCACTGCACCCTGCGACTAAGACGTCCCCACAATGCGGCCACCTTTGCTCATACCAATATTTAAAATCATAATTGCGAGCTCATTTTTAAACCGTTTTATCTAGGGTTTATTTTTCGTATTTATAAATACAAGAAAGCAAACTACCCTATACTGCCTTCATAGGCAGCCCTAGAAATATAAAGAAGTGGAATCATTTTGCCTAGGGGCGATATTTTAGCAAATAGTGCAATGGGCTGTTAATACGGGTTTCAATCCAAGACCTTAACTAATAGCGGCGCGGTGGCCAGCCAGCCCAGCACTGGGACACTATAGGGCTTGCTAGATAAAGAGATTACGTAGTTTTTTCAATTCCATCCAGAAATTGTGTTTTCCCCATCGAAATAAGATAACTAAAACGATAACTCTTATATGAATCTGAAATTCTGCAATCTGAATAAAAAAATACGGCTCCACTTCCTTACACATGCAAAGGTAAAATCACACGTAACACTCATATACGCAACAAAAATATTAAATATCTAGATCGAGCTACGACGTTCTGCATCGCGAAAAAAATATATTGACATATCATGTGTCAACATCGAAATAAGTTGACAAGAAATATAACTCTAGTAAAAAAATGACCCAACCAAAACTCTGTGCAAGGAGGCGGGGCTATAAAAGTCTGTGCAGCTCGTTCATTCATCAATTCATAAAAAATGATTCATGATCTCTAGTTGACACTTAATACGTCTAATTTTTTGCGCGGTGCAGAACGTCGTATCCCGATTTAGGAATTTAATATTTACACATTAACTTTTATGAAATAAAGTTGATTTTCAGTTCATAATTTTTTGTTGCGTCTGTTACGTGTGGATTACCTTTGCATATGTAAGTAAGTGGAGCCGTATTTTTGGAAGATTCATATGAAAGTTATCGTTCTAGTTATCTTATTTCGATTTTATAGCCCCGCCCCTTTACACAGAATTTTAGAGGGGTAATTTTTGCTTGAGTTACGTTTCTTGTCATCTTACTTCGATAGTTTTTTCCAGCAACCAAAATGTCACCCCTTCATTTCTAGCTGGACTTCTTCACAACCGGCGACGACCCGGTGCAGGTCCTGGACGGTGCGGAGGGGGTTCTGTTCGTGAGGAGGGCAGACGGACGAGCGACGGGAGACGCGTTCGTACTGTTCGCGAAAGAGGACGACGCGCCCAAAGCACTCGCCAGACATCGCAAACTCATCGGCACCAGATACATCGAGCTGTTCAGGTCTACCACTGCGGAGGTGCAGCAGGTAACTATTTTAATTGATGTGATTTGCAGTAAAAGCAGCGATAGCTTAGCGGGGTACGGACTGGCGAGATGAAAGGAGCAAGTTCGAAACCAGAAGATGCACCTCTGATTTTTTTAAGTTATTGTTAATCGGTTGCTTTAATGGTGAAGGAAACGTCATAAGGACACCTGCATACCTGAGTAGTTCTCCATAAGAATTTCGAAGGTATGTGAAGTCTTCCAATCCGTATTAGGCCAGCATGGTGGACTAAAGCCTGACCCCTCTCATTCAGTAGAGGCCCGTGCCCAGCAGTAGAACGTACTTAATAGGCCTAGTATTATTATTAAGGAGGTCAACCTCAAACATAAGGACATTTACAACTGGAGAAGCCAGATGTAAAGCACCATGGATGTCTTTAACTAAGTCCTATCACGCGAGCTATTAAACTTGATGTCAATAATAGGTATGAAAAACCCGGAAAACACGTAAATCCTTCCTAGGGGCTTAGCATAAGCAAGAGATAATTTTGTCGATTAGTTTTGTAGTGAAAACCCAGTTTTATCTGGTTATATTTATATGTCTATCGAAGCTAACATGGTTGCGTAGAATACTCGACTCGATATGTCATTAAGTAGAGGTAAAGTGTCATCTTAGTTCGATGGATAAAGCAGAGAAAATAGTTCTCTCAACGTCGCTGTGGTGTTTTGTCTACGATCCCTAACATGACGACGTAATTTTATCGAATGTTGACACTCTTATTCTAAGCTTTTACCCGATATATTTGTCGTCGATAATGATCTCTCTCGCGCGCGAAATATGTCGTGTTGCATATGCTAAGGTCACTTGTCTTCACAAAATCCATATAGTCTGGTATGTTTTTGAGTGGTAGAGCCACGCTGTAGGCAGATTTGTCTACAGCATGAATGGGCCTGCTCGTCCGGGTCGTTACCACTGTCTCACAGGAAACCGGCGTAAAGTAGCAGCTTGCTGCTGCGTTTCGTACGGTGAGTGAGATATCCGGAGGCCCAAATCCCTCTCTCCTTCCCAATACCTTAATTATCCCTTTCCTTTTAGGTCGGTAACGCGCCCATGATCCTTTTAGTATTGCGTGGAGATCACTCACCATCAGGTGACCCACTTGCTCGTTTACCGGCCTATGTCATATAAAAAATACTCCAGATATTATATTGTGCGTGAGGTAGTAAGATATATTGTTTTTTTATAGCCAGCTCTTGAGTCACGGTGAGTCAGTTGTTCTTGTAGCTATTAGTTTTCCAGTGTCTCACATACTTACGATATCGATATGTAGCTTCGCATTTTTTTATATGTCTTAATGATGAAACGAGCAGGTCGCTCGTCTGATGGTAAGGGCAATGCCTGCGCATAAACAGAAGCAACACTACACAAAACTTTGTATTACAAAGCACTGCATGGTAGTGGACTGCGCACATCAACATAAGTTGTTATCTCGTAATGCTCAATAATCTAATGCTTCAATACCCTTCAAACCAAATGGTTCAAAAAACAAACTGCTGGTTGGCGGCAGAAATAGACAAAGCGGTGGACCTAGAGGGGATCTCGCATACGAGGGTCCCACCACCTAGTATATTTCTTTAGTGACTTGTAATTAGCTTGTAAGATTATGCGTGCCTTTTTTCGTTTTGAAAAATTCGTTAATTTTAGTTCGCAAGCGTAATTGTAGTTACTATTGATTGTAAATGGATGTATAAAATTTGTACTTTTTGTTTGTTTGGAAGCTGGTTTAAACGAAATGGTTCTTGAAGGAAAGTTAAAAGTTACCGATGTTTTTCTAATGTCGGACATTCTCAGTTAGATTAGGTTAGTACGCGAGACACAATGCGACGTTCTGAGTCAGACGTATACAATAAATAAATAATTAAATACACCCAACAGTCACACACATAACCCTGACCCCACACTAGGTTAACCTGTATCGTGGGTATCAGGAACTACGAGGAACTTGCGATCCCACAATGTGTAACAAAAACCCTGTTGGGTGTTTTAACTGTGATATCAGAATCGATATTCAAACGTAATGAAATAACTCGCATAAGAATATAAAAAATAAATATATCAAATATGCATATTTATTTTTTATACTTCCTTGTTTGTAAACCGTATTTCGATTGATTACCTCTGCAAGAGCGATGACTCGGAGCCAGAGCGAGATAGCAAGTCGCGGGCGTATGCGTACATAAAAACGTGCCGCGTCTGTCGCGCCAGACAGCTGTTTATCACTTTTCAGATGAAAATAACAATTTTTAAATATGTTCATTTTTCTAAGCTACCTGTGTAAGGATAATATCTCGCTTCTGTTTATTATTTTTTTAAGTTACCTGTTTTTATTAAGCGGTCTATATGTCTATCTTCACGACCTAGAAAGGGCTAACAGGGATTTTTTACATACTGTATATCCAATTTCCCGCGTATTGCACTTCAAAAACCTTTTTACGTTTTCAGAGGAACGGGTGTTAAATGTTCCTCTAGCGAAGGGGAGATCTTCAGTCAGGCGGATGTTGTACCTGACCGGCTGCGGCCCCTCCGATGGTTGATGTTCGGAACTTGTATATATAGTAACCGACGCGCAAACTTTGCTAGCGCGATTCAGGATCGGTTGTCATTGCATTGTGCGGTGCGCGCTGTGTATCGCCACACGTTTAATACATTAAATTTGTAACTAAAAAACATTTTCTCCTAACTTCTAGGTACTAAATCGTTCTCTAGAAACGCGTACAAGCCAGAGCAGTACACCGTCGGCGGCGCCGGGGTCTGTGGCCCCCGCGGAGGGGCTGCTGCCGGTCGCGCTTGTCCCACAACATGTGATCACTTCAGGCACGGCTAAGGACTGCGTGAGGTTGCGTGGACTACCGTATGAGGCTCAGGTTTGTTGCACAAACTTATATCCTACTACTATTATAAATGATCTGCCTCTGACTACCTCGGTGGCGCAGTTGTTATGCGTACGCGTTACTATTGAGGTTGAGGTCTCGGGTTCGATCCCCGGGTCGGGTACAAGTGGTATTGGGTTTTTCTATTACGAAATGCTCAGTATCAGCCCGGAGTCTGGAATTTGTGCCCGGTATGGCGATAGGCTCGCCCCCTATCACATCGTGGGCCGGATATACACTCGGCGAAATGTGGGTGTATTGGTACACCTCTGCCTACCCCGTTCGGGGATTACAGGCGTGAGTGCGTATATTATAAATGTGAAAGTTTTGATGTTTGTGAATTTGTGAATTTGCATGTTTGTTACTCAATCACGCCTTAACAACTGAACGGTTTTGGGTGAAATTTGGCACACAGGTAGACAATGACCTGGATTAGGACATAGGCTTTTTATCCCGGAAAAGGTCGTTCACGCGAGCGGAGCCGCGAGCAAAAGCTAATTACATATTTATAATTGGTAGGGTCACGCTGTAGACAATTTTGTCAACAGCTTGGGCAAGCTCCACCGGATGGTTACCACTGTCTCACAGAAAACCGACGTAAAGTATCAGCTTGATATTGTGTTTCGTACGGTGAATGAGATATATCCAGGGGCCCTAATCGCCGTCCCCTTCCCAATCCCTTAATTATCCCTTTCCTATAAGGCAACGCATTCATGATTCCTAAGTATTGTGGATATTCATGGACGCTGGAGATCACTTACCATCACAAGGTGGTAGGTCCCTTGTTTGCGAGAGGCCGGCTGGGTTGGTACCACCGCACCGCTGTCTATTTCTGCCGCCAGTGTGTAAGCACTGTTGTGTTCCGGTTTGAAGGACATTGAAGCCAGTGAAATTACTGGGCATTATGAGACCTAACACCTCATGCCTCGGGGTGACGAGCGCAGTCCAGTGTCATACAGTGCTTTGTTATTTAAAATTCTGTATGGCGTTGCTTCTGTTTATGAGCAGGCGTGGCGCTTACCATCAGGCGAGCGACCTGCTCGTCTCGTCATTCAAACTAATAAAAAAAAGGTGACCCACGTGCTCGTTTGTCGGTCTATACCATAAAATTTAAATAAATGAGGATATTATGGTGCCTAGTGAAATTAAGTTTGATTCCAATAGAGTATGTAATAATATACTTATAGATACTTGATTTTCGCCCTTAGGCCAGTGACCCTGGCCCAGTACCCGGGGTGAAGATGGAACTGTCGAACTTGACTCTTTACTATACCCGAAATATTATTAATATATAAAAGAAAACATTGCATACTATTGCTGTTCTTTCAGGTGGAGCACATCCTGACATTCCTGGAGGAGTTTGCCAAAAATATAGTTGTGCAAGGAGTTCATATGGTTTACAATGCACAGGTATGTCTGTTTGTCATTTTTAAAGTAAATTCTAGAATAATGACTCATTCGGGATACTAGTTTATACGGATTTTAACGCGAGATGACCTACATCTCAGTCTCTCCCGTGACGACGAAGGCTGAAAAGCTTTCGAAACGTCGGGACTAAAATAAAAATTAAACCGCGATAAAATCCGTATAAACTAGTTTTATTTCAATGTGTAATATTCGCGTAAACGTAAGAAATCACTAGTTCATCTAGACACACGGGTGTGTGTCAGCCAAGTTCAAGGCGAGGCACCGGGCGTGTGTATATTTACACGAACCATTATGAACTACTTTCGACCCGCTTATAACTCAAAAATATTAAACATACGCACTTGAAACTTTCCATGTCTATTAAGGGTCCTTTTTAGGGTCCTTTGGACACCTAAAGTCCAAAATTTCATAAATAAATCTATTCTAGTTATGGAGTTATTAAGATCTTAAAAGTGCTATTCTTATCACACACTGACTCACTCATCAAGAACCTTCTTCTGGTCCAAAAACTTCTGGCCGACTTAGAAACTTGAAATTTAGTATCAAGGTAGGACATATGGCGTATACAATATGTAACAAAAACCCAGTTGGGCATTTTAATTGTGATATCAGATATGCAAATGCAATGAAAAAACTTGCATACGAAAATTGGACTATATGTCTATCTTCACGACCTAGAAAGGGCCAACAGTGTATTTTGTTACATATACATCACATACATTACATATACTCACGCCTGTAATCCCCGAAGGGGTAGGGAGAGGTGTAACCAATACACCCACATTTCGCCGAGCGTATCTCCGTCCCACGATGTGATAGGGGGCGAGCCTATGCCATACCGGGCACATATTCAGACTCCGGGCTGATACTGAGCATTTCGTAATAGAAAAACCCAATACCACTTTACCCGACCCGGGGATCGAACCTGAGTCCTCAGCGTTAGCCTCGATCATAACGCGTACGCATTACAAGTGCGCCACCGAGGCAGTCTCGAAACAATAAAATATTTTGCCCGGATATTAAATCAAGTCTGACAAAAAATCTAGTGTTGCAATAACAATAACTAGCGTCTGCACAAATCTAGACCGCGCTCGAATAATATCCATGGAATTATGGATGCTGTCACTGAATCAATTTAATGACCGTTCAGTTCAATGTGACCGCATTAAATAGCCATGATATATGATATTACAAATGAATGCATATTAGAGGAGTCTGATGTAATGAACAGATAAAGGCTTGTTGTGAGGTATGCGACCGAGTCAGGGAGACCGCGACGCGTGGCGCGAGTCAGTTGATAGCGATACATTCAGTTCACTTTGTATGAAATGTATGGAAACTAAATGATAAATAAATAACTCCCCACAGTCCACTAGTGGATCCAGGGGGGGGCTAAGGGGCTCAAGCCCCCCCCCCCCCGAAAGCATTTGGGTCCACTGACAAATCTCAAATTATTCTTGATATTATTCGACTTTCTTAGTACTACCTACAATATCGCTTATCCTTACTTATTCCATTTTAAATAGGTCAGTCACACACATAGTCCTGACCCCACAGTATGATACGAGTCTCGTGCCATGGGTATCAGGCACTACGAGAGACTTTCGGTCTCACAAAATCCAGACACGAAACAAATATCTGTAGATTAGACAAATATTTGTCTCGGTGCGGGGATCGAACCCGCGGCCTCACATTTCACACTCGCCCACTACGCCACGGAGGCTGTTAAATTGTCTGTTTAATTATTTGGCAGATAAAATTTATTCAGACTATGAAAAATATGCCCAATTTCAGAGGTACTACTATCATATATTTAGGGTGACACTCAATAAGCTAATATCATATATTTAGGGTGACACTATAAGCTAATATCATATTATTAGGGTGACACTCTATAAGCTAATATCATATATTTAGGGTGACACTCTATAAGCTAATATCATATATTTAGGGTGACACTCAATAAGCTAATATCATATATTTAGGGTGACACTATAAGCTAATATCATATATTTAGGGTGACACTCTATAAGCTAATATCATATATTTAGGGTGACACTCTATAAGCTAATATCATATATTTAGGGTGACACTCTATAAGCTAATATCATATATTTAGGGTCATCCAAGCGGCGAGGCGTTCATCCAGATGGACAGCGAGGCGAGCGCGTTCTTATGTGCTCAGCAGAAACATCATCGGTACATGACATTTGGCAAGAAGCAGCGGTACATCGAGGTACAAACACTATCATAATAATTATGATATTATCATGTACAGTACTCTTTATTTTAAAACGATTTTTAAAATATTACATTTCTAAAAAATAATACATTTATAAATATAAAAGTATCACTCTCCAGTGGCGAGGCTTAGGAAATTACTCGTATTACTTACTTACATTATTTAAGTTTGTTTAAATCCTACTAAATGTGAAAGTTTGTGAATTTGAATGTTTGTTAGTCAATCACGTCTTAACGGCTAAATGGTTTTGGATGAAATTTGGCACACAGATAGATTGACACCTGGATTAGGACATAGGCTTTTTATCCCGGAAAAGGCCGTTCACACGGGCGGAGCCGGGAACAAAAGCTAGTCTCTATAAAGATTAAGGGCTTTGCTTAATAAATATAATTCAAGCACTGATTACTTAAATAGTGGTTTGTCTCTTTCTAACAACTTTATAAATGGCGTTGACAGAGAAAGACAATAAAGTTAACTAATCAGTGCTTCAATAACCTTTATAAGTAACCTGTGGGAAAGTAATATCCACCACCCTTGTACACCCCTAATATTAGAAGGATCATGAACGCGCAGCCGACCTTAAAAGGATAGGACAGGGGATTGGGAAGGGGAGCGTGGAATTTGGGCTTCTGGGTATCTCTCACCGTACGAAACAAAACAGAAAGCTGCTACTTCATGTGGGTTTCCTGTGAGACAGTGATAGCAACCCGATCGAGCCGGCCCATTTATGCTATAGACAAAACTGATTTACAGGTAAGTGTCGAAATATTTTTCGTTTTCGAGGACACATGCGTCAGCTTATGTTATGTAAATTGGGAAATAAAACTGATCTAGAAGTTCGGTCAGGTATAAAGGTATATGTCAGTCACTTATTTACAATGTGTTACAGAAAGATGTGGTCATATTTTAGCGTCATTATATACACCTTACAGTGAGTATTTATGTACCGGATCTTTTAAAAACCGAGACATCCTAAAATTTCAGGTTTATTTTAATCACTCGTTTATTAATATTACATTGCAATGAAAGAAAGTCTGAAGTATCACTGTTTATCATTTAGTGTTGACCAAAGTTGCAAGTCGATATCGACATGTTACTCATACGATAAAAAAATCTATAAGTATGTCTTAACATTGCAATCAGATTTGTTGGGATGAAATACTTTATCGTACACTATACAGTGTTTAAATTTACGCACACCTTTCTATAACACGTTGTATAAGTAAAACTTACAAATATAATGATGTGTTACAACGGCGTCGATGGTCGCCCACAGGTGTTCCAGTGCTCCGGCGACGACATGAACATGGTGCTGACAGGCGGCGTGACTCCCGCCACCTCGCCCAAGGTGTTGTCGCCCGGTACGTTGATGTCCCCCCCGCCCGCGCACCACCACCCCGCGCACCCCGCGCACCACCACCCCGCCCACCCCGCGGCATCCGCGCATCCCGCGCACTCTGCGCACTCCGCGCCGCGACTACTCGCGCATCACATCGCTCAGCAGAGTCTACTCGCGCGGCAGCATGAGAACCTCATCCTCGCATCCCTCCGACCCCCCTTAGTACCTCTACTGCCGACGTACGCGACGCTCCGCTCCCCGGCGCCACCCACTTACCCGATCCAACAGCTGATGCCGCAGCAGGCCATGCTGCCGACCAAACGTACGTACGAACGCGCGTTCACGCCGACCGACGGTACCCCCGCGAAACGTCCCTATACCATGCCCCAGCAGCTCGCGCCTGGACTTTCATTACCGGTTTTCACGTATAACGCAACTTCGCCGATTTTCTCGTACGCGAATACGACTCCGATGCTGCCGACGTACGCTAGTGCTCTTCCGACCGCTATACCCACAGCGCTTCCGACGGATTACGGCGCGGCGCTGTCGGCGTCGATGAACGGCCCGTACCAAGCCGCCTTGTCGATGTTCCCCACATACCCTCTACTGCCGTGGCGACTGAACAACTAGAGGACGGTCCTATTCGAATACTCGGTACCTGAGCTAATGGGGAGTGAAATTCGTGACCTTTTGACTGCGTTGTCATTCCATTGAAGTGCCTTTAAATGCGTTCAATTAACCAATCCCTAATTTTCGTTCTAAACTAAGTTATAAGAAATACTCGTTTAAAAATTCATAAAATTATAAACAAAAGCATTAAATTCTATAAGCCAAATCGAGTCTCAAATGTCATTTGATTGGTCAATTTTAATTGTACAATTTTAATTGTACTAGAGGCGCTGCAGTCGCAAACAGCGCAGTACCAACGCAGTCGCTCAAAAGAAAGGTTGTGTCTAAACGCCAAGCGGCAGTCGTAACCAAACAGGGTAAAAAATGACAAATAAAAGCTCAATGTAACAACCGCGATGTGCCTTTGACGGATTTTGATATTTTTTTCTTTAGTAATAATAATGAATTTATTAAAGTAAGTTTTAAACGTGGCAGTTGACATGCAGCTAGTTAGTACTTATCGATTGTTGATTTATACACTCTATGCGTTGTTGAGATGTCATTAAGTTTTTAGGAATATGAATTAAGATTTATAGATATTTTATAGTTTTACTCGTGTGATCCGATGATGTTGTGATTATAATGTAGACATTCCATGAAAAGACGTGTTTTTGCCAACAACACAAGGCTGAGCGTAAGTCTGATTGAGTACTTATACCGTACCTTGTATACTTAAGAATGACTCGTTGAGTACAATGCACTAACTTTTAAGTGTTTTTTTTTGTTTCGTTTTGCTACTGCACTCTATTCCTTGGTAAACACAGACATACATCTGAATAGATATCGCAATTTCAACCTTAAGAAACCAAACGTCTAATTTTTAATAGAGTAGGAAAATCATTAGTTGGCGAGATAAGCTGTTGTTAAACGCTCATTGGTCGATTTTCAGTTTTGACACATTATTCAACACATTTTCGATTAGTTCCAAAACTTGCCACCGTCAACTTTTAATTACCATTGCCACTGCACTCTATGTGACCTAACGTCCAAGAACAACTTAGTATTGAGAAACATTTGGAAAGAGTTTTTACAATGCTTTACGCCGTTTAAAAGGCATTTCGATGTGGTCGGCTGACATTTTTCTGCGATAACGTCAAGTGAAGATTACTCATACGCAAGATCTCATACATCATCTCAGCCTGCGAAGTAACACTTGCGATGTCTATTTAGGTTTTTTTCTGTGGTGCTAAGCTTAGTATGATGCAATATTCGTGTTCTTCAGCATATATTTAATTTAAGTTGCGTTTTGAAAAAAAAACATTATGAATTGCTTGTTTTATGTGTTACGTTATTTTAGGTGAGCCAATATGAATCGGTAAAATCATAAAAATCAAAATGGCGCCACGACCTGTTATATTCGGTTAAATAATTTGACTAGTTTAAGTAATACACGTTGGATAAACATGCATATCATCATGCATTTATTTCTAAAATCAATTTTATACACGCGGATGTCGTTTATTATTATTTATATTACTAATAAACTGTTAAAAAATCGGCTAACAATTGCGTTTAAAACAAATTACGGATTGATAAGTTTAAAATTTGGTAAACACCAATATATCTACATAATTCAAGTTTGGCGTTCCAAACATTCCCACAAACTAATCATTCCTTTTTCAAAAATACAAAATGGCGTTTAAACCTAAACTGACATTCCGTTGGACAGTTTAGCGTGACGTAATTTAAGGTTGGCATCACATTCCTATGCCCCATTTATTCTTTTTCCTTCAAACCCACATACCTACATTCAATTCCGTTCACACATAACGCATCCGATACCCACATAGCTTAACGTCATCGTCTTATTTACCTCACCCCACATAGTTAATTCATTTGTCTATTATAAAATATATTTATAATACGTACGTTTGGAATATATGTTTCCGAATATATCAGTATGAATGTTCAGTTTTGACTGATATGAAATTACAATTTCTAATGCTTATTACATGACTCGTATTTATTTGATCATTTTAATAAATTCAAGATTACGAAATATTCGGCGACATATATTCCAAATAGGGTTTAATGATAACGTTTCAAGAATACTACAAAGTTAACGTCATTGTATGGTGTTGCTACTGTCTCAATAATCACAAACATAGGTTTATGGGGCTTTTAGTCACAAAATACACGGTGTTATGGCTAATATATGTTCGGATGTTTCTAAATCCGTGTGGTTTTGGCAATTTTTTTATCGACAAACTGTCAGTTTTTATATCCAATTTTGGTTCAAGCCGTCAGTTCTCGTTTGAAATTGGAAGGCATAACAACTTAATTGATTCTAAATTTAATAAAACAAGTAACGGTTTATAGTTAGGTACAGTCTACACGCTTGCCAGTGGCTCTCTGTTTTATGCAAAGACTTCAATGTATACTACTAGACGGGCTGTTTAGAAGTAAAATTGCGCCACATAACGCGCGACTTTCGCAGCTGACAGACAGGGAGCGGGAGAGGGGGTTTTAGCGTAATTTCTATGTACCACTCAGCCGGTTTAGTGGTATATAATTGGTTTTTGTCACTTTCAACTCTAAATTTATTGACGGTAGAGTCCATATTAGGTTTTAAATCCCTGCAGGTGTGTTGAGTTTGGAACCCAAATGTGGATCTAAAGATTGCCATAACCAAACACTTAGTATAAAATGCAATGATGTGTTTAATGGAAATAAAATAAACTGTTGTAATATCTACATGTATCCGTTCGGGTTGTGTTATGGAAAATGTGCATGTAACAATGGTAGGTAAGTGTTGCACACGTTTTTATGTTTTTTTTTCTTTAAAATATATACCGATAGTGGTGTAGCATGACTTGCTTACTATCAGGGACAGTCGGTGGTTGATCTTTCTTCGTAAGAAAGATGGTAATTGCATTTATTTTTAGCAAAAACGACCTTAATGTTTGGGCTTATGGTTTATTTTTGTTAACCGATTTTTGCAGTTACTGCCTTTGTTACGAGGATGGATATGTAGTCATTTTGTTGTGATTCTATAGTTTTTGTTGGACAGAGTTTAAGTCGATTTTGAGTGTCAAGCACAGCTGACTGTACTATGTGCAATCAGTAGAAATGTTTACGCTCTATTTGATTTAACTTGATTTGGTCTATTCACACACAAGTGACGAGACCAATGCGCAATCAGATGCTATAAAGCTAAGTACCTAATCGATTATCAGCATCTACTAATCGATTGTCAATGAAAATATACCTTATCGATATTCATGCAATTCATTTGGAAGTGTGGTGGGTGGATTGGGCAAAAACGATACATCAATTATTTTTTTTATATTCATGGATATATTTCAAATATTTATTCTACCAGCCATTATTTTATTTATTCTACCATTCAACCAGCTTTTTTCTAATATTCTAAATTCTTTACATTCCATTAGGAGTTCCTAAACCCTATTTCTACATTCTTCATAAAATCTCCTCTAGTTCTTTTTTCATTCTATTGTTTCTAATTTTTATTATTTAATAAAATAATTGTTTACAATTTCATGAAGAGTATCAGGGACAAAACTTTATAAAACTAAAAAGTATCGGCTTTGCTCTGCTAATGACGCAGGAAACTAAAAGAATGACTTATAGAAAATATGCTTGGTACCATTAGGCTGTTATTTTATAAAACATTCTTTACAATTTCATGAATAAATACATGTAGCATCAGGTACAAAAAAAATTGGAAAAATGATGACTGGCCTGTTGAAGATGCTAGACACTGGGACAAATTGACAGAACTAAGGTAGGGATAAAGTTCTTAGCACCGTAAAACCGCTTACAGTCAGGAACTAATAAAAACATAGGCATGTTTCCGTTGACCACAGCAATAGCCCATTTAAATATAGCTTATTTAATCTGAAATTACGTCTTTCATCAATCCTCGAACCACTCAATCTTGTAGGCAATAAGATTCAAAATTAAGTGGCACGCGCGTAATTTATCGCGACCGCAGATTAGAATGCCGATAGTTATGGAAACGCTGATTTATATTTACTCAGTTAGTCATTCGCGCCGTGAACTGACTCATTATATTTACAATTAGTCAGTCATAAGACAGTATTGACGCGCGGTACTGTGCTGATATATCAGTTTACACGCTGGCAATACTAACTCTTCTTTACTTTACTGACTACGTTAGAGTGAGAATGGTAAGTCAGAAATGATGCTACAAATATGAAATCAATTTATAGGTCAGCAGCACTGGCTTCGTTTGATTTGGACTCTGGTAACTGAGAAAATGTAAATCTGATTTTGTTTTTATAGTCACAGAGACAAGCGATCTTATAATAAAACATAGACTAATTTCAAATAAGTTTCTATGGGTTGCCATAGTAACTAGTTGATATAAACAGATTAAAGTTAGTCTTAGTTATAAAATAAGGCCGTTCATTTTTACGTTGCAGCAATTTCATTTGTTATATTCGGAATCATAAAATCCAAAATTGAACTATAGAATCACTCCCAAAGGACCTTACACCATGTCCCACGGAGGTTCTTGCATGGCTCGCGTTTTCGCTTCGGACATTTTCCACAGCACTTCGCGTTCGGATACTTTATATCTAATGTATATTGTGAAATGTACACGGCTAAATAGAGGCAGCATGTTGTAAAAACAGACTTATCGTAAAGGTGATAAGATTCAGAACGTAGTCTCCAGTCATTAATAGCTTACTGTTTAGCTTTCCTTCTTTCTATCTGAGGCCTTCTGTTCGCTTTTGATTTGGTATTTCAATAAATTTTAGTGTAAAAGGGTCTCGTTTCTTGGGTTGTGCTTCCGTCTTGTTTTCTGGGGTGATAGATTTGTCAGAATAATGTCTGATTTTAAACATGAAAAGTTTCTCATACAGAGGCGAGAATATACCTGACAACAAGGTATAAAAACTATGCAATAGGCCATCTGGATAGCACCGTTTTACGTCGCTAAATAGCAGTGTAATAAGCACTATTATGTTCCAGTATGCAGTACATTAAAGCCAGTTGAATTACTGAGAATTAAGAGATTTAACATCTTATGTTTCAAGGTCACAAACGTAGTGCTTAGTTATCTAAAGTTCTGGATGGTGTTGCTACTGTCTAGGGGCAGGCGTGGTACTTACAGTTAAGCGTCACTCCCCTAACTTACCCGTCTCGTCATTCACTTGAATGAATATATCATGTAGTTTGAAAGAGATAATAGATTACTAGAATTATATTCTTGCCTATACCGTACGAGAAGTTCTTTTCGTTTAATCAGGCTCTCATGTGATATATATTGCAATTATATATTATTTGAGTCGGTAATAGCGCTGAATCTTAACGATTATGAGGTTAAAATGTAGAGAAAAGACGTTTTTGTAACCGTTTATTTAAACACACCAATGGTTATAAGATACAATAATTTAGAAACTTCACACGTAAGTATGCCAAATTACAGCATTTTCTTGCTGCGTGTCTAGTCGAAACCCAGTTTTAACAGGGAGATGGATAAAATTAATGTACCTTAATTTTGACTTACATAGATTTTTCGTGGGTAACTTTGGCCATATAATGATATTTATAATTATGGTTTTACGCTGAAATAAAATAAGAGCAATAAATACAGATACTAGTGTGAGTCGTGAGCACAAACTTCAGCTATGCGGTAGTTTATTTATAGTTCTGATTGTCGGAGTGAATGAGCGCGGGGCGGGCGGGGTGCGAAGTTTCATGTGATTGGTTCGTCAGTCAATGGTCATCGTCATTGGACTCTTGATTGCCACTACTATCCATCTGTGGTCACGATTCGTGCCGGTAACTATAAAAAATATTAATGATAATTAATTTCTTATTGGCAGTTAGTTACGACGTTTTCCTGATTTAGGCCAAATTTACCCACTGAGTCCAAAGTAATTCGAAATGTTGGTATTCCTTACACTAAATTTTATTGAAATATCTCAGTGATTAGTGACTGGGGGTCGTTGTTTGGGCGTAGTCGACTTAAATGTGGGTTGTATATGTCAAATTTAAGACAACTTAAATATTGGTACTTATAACCAATTAAAATCATTAAATTAATGTTTTTCTACGTGATAGCTATATTTAGATATATACAGTTTTGTTACAAACGTAATGAATTTTTCTTTTTATTTTTTAATTATTATAGTTGGCTAATTTTAGTGTATTTACTTAAATATAAATAAATCGATAATTTAAAATCGTTAGAATCTGATTGAGAGTTTCTGTGGTCTCTGGTTGTGCTGTTTTGTATTTCCATTGTTTAGCTTATAGTCAGCAATAGTGAAGGAGGGCTGTACTAACATAACGGCTTGTTCTGTCGACCAAAGTATCGTCTGTATGTCATACTAACATACGAAAGGGTGATTGGGTAAAATAATAACAGGTAAGTTGGCCTTTCGATGCAAAACATTTCAATTTAAACTTATAATAAACTTATGGGTTGTCAATATTATAGTAGTGGCATAGAAAGGTTTAATTAAAATCTTTAAATATAAGAGTTACAACACTAGAACACTGTTACATTGGAGAGTATTTTGAAATTCAATACTTTACGACGACGAAAACGAATTGGTTTAGGACGGTACTTATAATAAAAGAAATAATTTTCATAAAATATAAGCATAAATGGTAATTTATCAAAAGTAAGCCACATCATTTTTTATATTCTACTTGCTAAGGAGTAAGCTCTAAAAATGCACAATGGTACTTATCTACTGAAATTATTCCATTAGTATAACTTTCCTTCACGCATTGTTGGAAAATGAAATGGCACAATCATATCCTGTCCTGCTCCTAATGCTTATTAACTTACTCTTACTCATAAACATTTAACAGCATTTTTACAATCTTATATTTTTGTCTCTTTCTACCGAAAACGAGGTTTTGAAATTATCAAGATAAATGTCGACTGATATTTATTTGGCTACAATTTCGTATGGTTAAAAATATCTAATCAAAAAACTTGGTGACAAATAATTATATTAATGAATGAAACATCATCCCCATCCTCCTCAACTGTATTAACTGGACAGATATGTATGTGATTGTTTCAAATTCAAAATTCGACGTTTATATAACTAGATAATTATCGTAATATTTATCAAGAATAACACTTCAAATCCTTCCTTATTACATACAAATGGCGTGAAAGAGACAAAATTAATTAGACTCTATTTTAAATGTTTATTAGTAAATATTTAGTGTCTACAAGTATGACAGTCTGTCTGTACAAATTTACGGGTAAGAACATTCGGTGAACAAGGGTACTTATTCACTGTAAGCACAATTTGATGCTTAATTCATGTTATTAATAACGAATGTGGATGACTTATGTTTGTAATTCTGTTATTTGAGGAAAAAGGAAAAAGGTGGCTAAGCTCAATAGAGCTTAAAATACTAGGAATGGGTTTTATTATCTACTGACCAAAAACAAGATATATATTTAATAAATGCCTATTTAGTTAAAATAACAAAATATAGGGTAATAAATTAAAATTTACGTACTTTTCTTTCTGCCTGGCGTTATCCCGGTTTAATGCCAGAGTCCGCCTCCTCATACCATCGATTTGACGGTATGGTATGACTCGCAACGGGAACCAAGTTTCGCCATTACCTTGTCTGATAATCAGGAAGAGTGTAGACTAAGGGATTAAAAGAAAAATTGGTATTATGTATGCTAATTGCTAACCCAATGAAACTGTTATTGTACTCTAGTTCATGATACACAACTAGAAATACTCCTTTTCGAAAATATCGGCATCAGAAATTATTGATATAATTATTGTTTGTGAAACAAATTATATTCTTTATTCTTACTCTAACCTACAAATTAGTCTGCTTTATCCTCAAATTACGGATAGTCAGGCATTGGTCATGCTTCCTTCAGTAAGACATATGCTTTTGACAATGCATGGAAAGGTGACAGAAAGGGACGAGAGCTTAGTGTGTCGTAGACTGAAGTTTTGTGCTTAACTTAGTGGATACAATCATGGGTGTAAGGTGGCCGGATCGCATCGAGTCATCCTATGGATACGTAAGTATGTATCTACCATACAATGTGGGATCACATAAATTTCTTTCTCTTATTGTATCGCATATATTTTTGTGGCCTCAAGTTCACTTGGTTTTTGGTGATTATAAAATGCTATTGGTGGAAATGTAAGTTCTGTAACTTCATTTATCATATACGAGTAGGTTTATAGATGTTTAATATATTGTCTGATAGATGTGTTTTTGAACTTACTAGAAAAAAAAAATTGTCCATAGGTACAAAGTTCCAACATATTTTCTAATACCTCGCAGACAATAAAAACACATCGATATTTTATTATATGTCGAAAAACAATTATATTTTGGCAGTAACGGTTGCTCAATCTGCCCCAACTTCCTCCCCTAATATCATAATATTATGTAAAAGGATAGAATAGGACAAAACAAGGATAGAATTAATCATATACATTTTCCCTTCTATTCCATTCTGTAACTTCACAACACAATTTAATCGTAGAATTTTGAGGTCGCAAAGCTGGTGCTAAAATACTAGGGTACTAGGCGTGCATAAGTTTGGTGAAGTCCGCAGAAAGCTTGGTGTTGGCGGCGGCGACGGCGTGTGTAACAGTATCTCGGTGTAAGTGCACTGCTTGTGGTGGACAGTTAATGCGTTCCAGTCGGTGAGTGTAACATCATGTTTTATAATACCACGTGAGCGTCCGTGCTATTACGTCAACGATACGATGCTTGGTTTTTAAAACTAGGATTCCAATTACAAATATTTGTTTTATAATGGGAAGTAATTTTACGATAAAATTAGATTGTGTTAAAATTTATGCCATAGTTAATGTCCAATATAATTAAAAATAGAGATTTATTTATATTCGTTAATAACTTCGTACGGTAGGTGATTACGCTAAAGTTTTGGAAGCCAATCATTCACTCCATTCCACGTATAATTCCTAGTTATTGTGTTTAAATCATTTGGGTTCTACATACAGGTACATATGGGCTATCGAATTCGGTGCGTAAGGTTTATACACAGATATATTATTAGGTAATATTACCCTTGGTACAAAGTGTAGAAACGGATTTAATTAAATATTTACTGAAGTGTATAATATATATTATTATCATAAATAATTAATGTTTGGAGATAGGGAGCGGAACTGACGTTGGCCTTGAATACCAAAATATAATTTATTTAATTGAGACCTTTAACGAAGAATTCAAGCTATAATGCAATTTAAATGTTGATACATATTCATTAATAATAAGCTACATATAATACCGTGAAAATGTTGACTAAGGTATTTACATTTCTTTGCTCTATGGATCTTTGGAATGTGCTATAACACTCTCTGGGCTTGGGCAGTTGATTGGGCGAACATTTCAATAACTAACCAGCAGGGCCGTTTTGGACCATGCAGGTGTCCTTGGGCACTTCTAGTTTAGGGCCCATTTAGAAAGCAATTACCAAAGAAGTTTCACGTCTTTTAGGTGCAGCAAGTAGCATGCGTCATTATTTAAAAATTGACTTTTAAATTCAATCATTTTGTTTCTAGAGTAGTATTCTAGTCATGAGCCCCCATGTCTTTATTTAAAAGGCGGAACTGCTAACCAGTACAGTATCGGAACCGTAAATTACTAACTGTCAATCATCATTTGCTCTTATCCTCTTAGTAGGATCGCGTTAGTACGGGTCGCCGTATTAAATATTTATAGGGTCAACGAAACACGCGTGTATGCCGCTTGCATGATAATTTAGTTCCGGTAATTCAGTTTCGAGATTTCTTAGTATCCATGTATTTTTATATTATTTAATTAGTATTGATGTATCATGATAAGAAAAAGATTTCCTCGCCACAGAATATAAAAAACTGGTCCGCTCTTTATGCCAATGTGATTTTAGTTTAGTATTATTTTTATATTTATAATCATTTCTACACGTTGTTACTCTAATTCTATTATAATCAGATATTAATCACTCATAGATTTAACTATGTGACTAACAAATGCATGTGTTACGAATATATAAATAAAATATACGTTCATGGTTAATTTTTGGAAAAATAAATAATTATAAATATACTTATCGGGTTAGCACATTAATTAGCATGAAAGGGGTATTTTTTATCTACAACTATCCAAGGTTTTTATGGAGATTTATTTATCTAAGGGTTCAATCTACCCCAACATCCTCATTTAAAATTAGGGGGGGGGAGTTAAAATATGAAAATCATGCTTAAATATAGACTTAATTATTACAAAGAAAATATTGAATAATATAAGTATTTATTAAATGAAGTAGGTGAATTATTAAAACAGTTAAAAACAACAACCTGACATGCAACTTCTTTTTTAGTTTGGGATTATAAAAGGTACTCATAGTGTTTACGACTGCGCAGGTCCGCTGACGTACTACTACCCTGCGATGGGACCGACACTCCCGCCACCCCCGCTCGTCTACTGGGGTTACCCCACTCCGCCAGTCTCGCCAGCACACTACTACCATCCGCCACACCACCCACAAACTATGGTAAGCTTTTAATTCTTTGCAGGAGGGATCCTGGAGTTCGACCATAATCCGATACAAAATCTATTAAATATCGGCGTAGAAGTCACTTCTGTGATAACTATTAATAACAACCAAACAAAATAACTTAAGTTGTTTTCCTTTCTGCCATGAACTGCAAAATGTAATATGTCTACACATAGTGTTATGGAATACCATAACAGAGTTTGACCCGACAAAATTAAGTTACCTACGGTAGGTTAAGTTACGATTTGTTTCTCCAAGTGGATCGAACGACCAAGGACAGTCAACACGCTCTAACGAAAATCCCATAATGTTGACTCACTTTAAAGTTTCCATATACTATTCATCGTTTACTGCACAAACTCACCAATTTAAACTAGTATATACAATGAATATAATAAGCGGCCGATCATACTTACTTCCCGCCAAACTTCAAGTTACATATTCGGTGCCTACACAAAATGTATATAAAAACTGAAATTATTATTTTGACAGCCTCCGTGGCGCAGCGGGCGAGTAGCCGGCTGCGAAGCGAGAGGCCGTGGGTTCGATTCCCGCACCGAGACAAATGTTTGTGTGATCCACTAATATTTGTCTCGGGTCTGGGTGTTGTGGGATCGCAAGTCCCTCGTAGTTCCTGATACCCACGATACAGGTTAACCTAGTGTGGGGTCAGGACTATGTGTGTGACTGTTGGGTGTATTTATTTTATTTATTTATTTATTACTTGCATAGGTAATATTTATTTATTTTTTCTTCCCTGATTTCAGATACCCGAAGTCGTGTCTGTCGGCGGGGGATCGCCTATCCCCATTCCACCTCCAGCCGCGTGTCCTGAGTGGCCCATCTTCATGGTCAACTAAACAAAGCATGCCGTCTCTTTCTAACAACAACTAACACCGTTTGTATGAATGAGACTAACTTTGTCGCTCTAATTCCAATTAGGTTTATTTAAATCTTTATAAAATGTTTTCAAATATTTTGTTGATGTCTTTTGGATCTTTATCTTTGACTGTTTTATTTTTATTTTTCTATACTTTCTTACTTAAATTGCTTGTTAAATTTTACAAATGAAACTCATCTATAAATATAAAATTGTACAAAATATATCGAATATTGATACATCACTTATATCAACAAAAGAGCAATAATAAATATTATTAATAAAAATCTACTACGTCTCGAGAACTCTCGAGAACGGTGATATAAAATGAAAATATTTAAATAATATATTTTTATTGAAACATATTATATTTAATGCGAGTTGATTGAATTTAATTATATTACGTTTATAATGATATTCTTGTTGATCTTATATATATTTTAGGATGAATCTATAGGTATAATCAAACACTTCAATGTATACTACCTACTAGACAAGCTGTGCGGTACATAGAAATTGTACAACTAAGTTGCGATCAATTGACCGTAACTCAATATTACCATCTCGCTTACTCTCAACTAGAATCCCTATTGCGCTCTCAGTTTGTGAGCTGTCAAACTCCCGCGTTTTGTGACGCAATTTTACTTCTAAACAGCCCGTCTAGTAGTAGGTATACATTAAAGTCTTTGGGTATAATAAAATAACTTGATGAGTACCTAATATATTATATTGTTAAGGTTTGTATATATATCGGTTAAAATTAAATAGATATACATAATATTCTATTAAATTTTCCAACATGACAATGTAATTTGACCAATAAGAAAAAAAACTTTTAATTAAAAGCAATTTTACCTTGTTGGTTGACGTGTTATGAAGCCTTACTAGGTGAAAACCAAACAAAAAATACATAATTGTTGCCAAAACTGATAACAAATACCTTTTGAAAAGTTCCTTTCAACAACAAAATAATATCTTTATATAAACAGGGACGGATTCATCCGGTGTCATGGGGCCCAGGGCATTCGGGCATTGAATCCGTTCTTTTTTTTTAATAACATATAACAACGAGACATATATCACAGTGATAGAAAGGTGCTGTATGTTATATTGTAGAAGTTAAACCAAATATGTATGTTACAGTTAAATGATTTTACTGTAAGTCGATGCTCAATTAGGTGTAGTTAAGTTGCATCAAAAAATAAGAAATCGAAAAAATATGCCATAATTTTTAAGTGTAGATTTAACATTGAATCATATGAGCTGTGTGGGATAATATATTCCTAGTTTGTGCTTAGTTATATGTTACAAATAATTTTAGGTAATTAGACATCTTCCTAGCGTCATCTTAATGGGATTGGCTAAATATTTCGTACACATATCGTACAAAATGTTGTTTTATAGTAATTAAACGACGATTCTTCACGCCCTATTGTTGTTGACTTGTGTGGTACCTCGGTATATAATTATAGTGTTTGACAGTTTGGAATTGCGTCTTATGGGAATCTGTACTTATGGTAGCCTCCCTCCCGTTCCCTTCTTCGATAATCAGGGATGAAATAGATGCTCGATCTATTTGTAACTCGAAATAATGAGAAAAATATCAAGTATTTCTGTTTTTAGTTAGTGTCTTATGTCTTATATGCTCGGACTTTCCGTTGCGTTTCTGAGCAATTATTTGTTAATAATAACATTTTGTTTCCAAATTTATTTATTAATAATATATTATGCAGCTCATATGATCTAGAAACTTGCTCATATTTATAATATAGCTAGTAATATTTTATGTCATGTTCAAGCTAAACTTGATAACTTGTCAATAGCAATTTAAGCGTTGCGTGTATTGTTTGATTTTTGACGGCCATAATATTAAATAGGGGCCGAACACATCTCATTTGACTTAGAAAAGGCCAGTAGAAAAACGACATCGAATTTTGCTTGAACTATGACGTAAGGAATTTTACCTTAAAGTACGATCCCGAGCTCAGCGGGCTGAAGCGACAGTGTTTTCTACCGCTAACTTCGGAAGTAATTTCATTGAAATATATTAACCAGTAGTGTTACTACCGTCTGGTGTCAAGCTCGGAAACGTAACTTGTAAGTTACATTTGGAGTGTCAATAGGTAGGGTAGTAAGCCAAGACATGTTAAATCTCGATTAATCCTATGTGGGTCCCGATAATATCTGTTACAGAAAACTAGAAATTAATATTAATCCATAAAACTACGGTTGTTAGAAAGGTAATTGATAGCCCTAGTACGACCCTAGCTGTGCGCTATTGTTAACCTATGGTCACTATTTTAGCTATAACATATCTGAAGATTAACGCCTGACCACAAGAATTACTATGACGATAAGTTAAGATGTGAAGATGAATAACATTCAAATTAAAAAGCAAAAGCAATTAAATACTAAATTCAAACTTAGAATTTTGCTAGTACTTATAGTAGTTATTCGCTATCCCGATCCCATAATTTATAAAAAATAGGTACTTATATCAGATTGCGATGTATCGGAAAGAATGAGACGTTTCTGGTTGGGACAAATCGACGCTCAATTGAACGTAGACTACGTGTTATTTATTGTATAAATAATATTAAAATCCTATTTTCGTTATATTATTAAACAAAATTTAAATTAAATTTGAAAAATTGGTTTCTAAACGCTGCGAAGTCTCAGTAGTATACGATAATTTATAGAATCATTGTGAAACTAGAAGAAAACGCTATAATTGCAGCTGTATATTATAAATAAAGAACGCCCCGTAGCTCTTACAGGAAGAATTTAGTAATAATCTCCCTGCATAGAAATCATGTTGGTACATTCAACTTAGTTATTAGATTTAACATGACTTGTTATTATGGAAAAATATTGTCACGGCTTTTCCTTGATTGAGAAAGTCAATTTCTGTTTTTAGCAAATCTTTATATGATTGTACCATGCAATTAAAAATCCTATAAAGGGAGAATAATTTATACAGAATGTTAGACTTATGTATGATTATTTTATCGGCATAATATTAAAATACATAGATATAATAAGAAAAAAAAACAACAAAATCAACGTCTTCCAAACGTGTAATATAAGTGCGTCACAAATATTGTGGTCGTGTTAATTAGATAAAATCTAGATATTTACGTTATAAAATATGTTTAGTAGGTAAATAACATTTATGTATTTGTTGATATTTCTATTGTTTATTTATATTCATAAAGTTAGAAATTGTCTAATTCTCAATGGCACGCACTACCACTCAATTTTGTAACTTACTGCACACAACATTGAGTGGTACGAGGATAAACAAGGCGCGTCATTTTAGTTAATTAAAAATATCTTACAGGATATGCTATTTCATGACAGATAATAGGACAAGACCTAGCATATATTGAGAGTTAAAATAAGTTTAATACTTTTGAATTATATAACGTGAACCTTCCAGTATCCTTGGTATTTCAGGTTTGTTATGTTATGCATGAAATCGCAACCTGTGGACTATTTTATACTAATATTAGTATGTGTGATCGCGGCTTCAACCACATTGTAGACAGATAGTCTACTTCTACTAGTTGATCGTATCATGAAATAAATAAAATGTAATTTTATATAGAACGAAAAACCTTCAGAAAAATAGCATGTTATCTGGCTCAGCCATATTGATAAAACTTATAAAACGTTGTTTTAATTTCTGCTACTGTAGCTTCTGACAGACGCTTTTTAAAGGAATGTACCATAAACATTCTTAATATAATTAAATGTATAACGTTAAATCTCTGCTAGATATTATCGTATAAGTTATAAAAACCATGACATTGCCAATTGTTATATAATAAATTATCATTATTTTCCCCCTCATTACAATGTCAGCGTTAAAATTGTATTATCTCGTTAACACCCTAGCCATACATAACATTTCAGTATATTTAAAACCGAAAAATAAGGATGTGGTTCTTTACTCGATTTTACTCGTCCAATCTTTTCACACAGGGGGCATAACCACATATTCTTCTGCACTGGATTCGGTCCTGTCGAACATATAGTCCTTATATTATATTTAACGTTGACTAAAATCTTGTTTTAATTGTTATTTGGAGTTGTTTTAAATCTGTGATTATCATAATTATTTTTCGTTTAAAAAAATCTTTTCGATGTTAAAATTATCAAAGTTTATGTTTCTGTCGTAAAAAAATCAACGGCAAAATAACAATAAGCTACTTACTGTACTTATTAGTAATAAATATTATTCTATATTATATCCTATTGTGTCGATAAAAAATATATCATAGTACGATATTTATAAAAACTTAAATATTGTTATTAAAATTTATATTTTAATTAGGTGAGTTCAAAATTAAAATTATTTTCATTGCCACAAAAAAATGCAAAATGATATATATTTTTATTAACACAATAAAGTATTTTAGAATTATATAATAATTATTGTTTTGTTACTTTTATACTTATACTTTTTCTCCGTTAAATATGTCCAGTGATATTCTTGTTTCAAAGTGATCTTTTTTAAATGTTACCTATATATTGTTATTTTATAGGTCTGTTATATAATGAATACTTTATTGCACAATAAACGCTTCGTAAGCAGCGTCCTTGCATCATCAGATACCTAGTATAAGTGTAGTTGTTAGTTTAGAATCGTGCAATTTTAGCAAAGTAGACAAATTTCGATCGTTTAATGCCAAAATAAATGTTTGGTTTCTTATAATATAAAATAGTGAATTGTTCCCATAAATAAAAATATTTAGTTAATAAATGGTCATTTTATTCTTGTTACCTATTTGAAGAATATAAATCGTATTTGAAAACTCACCCTCAGTTCAATCAGTGTTTGTAAGCTGATCTTCTGTAACTCTATTGGCGCCCCGGGTATTGGCCCAAGGCTCCTGACCTGTTAACTGCCTCATACCACGTGAGCATATGAACCTAGAGTCTAGAGGGAACCAGCAAATGCAAAAATATACAATGTGTTACAGAAAGGTGAGGTCAATATATAAGCAACGTATAGCGTGTTTTATAACTTAAATGTATACTATGATTTATTCCTGCCAAAAGTTGTCCAAATTCTGAAAAAAGTAGAAGACTGTAGGCGCAAGGCCTAGTGAGTACGGATGACAAAGAGATTCCAATCGCAGCTCTTGTAGCTTAGAGATCGTCTGTTGTGCAGTATGGGGTCGCGCGTTGTCGTGCGGTGCAGCGGCAACGAGCGATTGAACAAAGCTGGCTGCAGATGTGTGAGCTTCTCCATCAGAAAAATTCGATAATATAGACAACTTTTTGGCGGGGAAAAAAACAATACCAGAGAGGCAGTACAAAATGCTTTTGAGAAGTTCGTTGTCTCCCGTCCAACCGATTTCAAGGGCATTTATAAATTGCCACTGCGCTGGCAAAAATGAATCAATAGCATTGGTGGTTACTTTAATATAAATAAAAAACATGGAATATCTTTTTTCGTACAGAAAGGCAATTTCATAGGTTTTACAAGGTAGGTCCCTCGTTTGCGAGACCGGCTGGGTTGGTACCACCGCTTTGTCTATTTCTGCCGCCAAGCAACAGTGTGTAAGCACTGTTGTGTTCCGGTGTAAAGGACATTGAAGCCAGTGTCATTACTGGGCATTATGAGACTTAACACCTTATGTCTCGGGGTGACGAGCGCAGCCCAGTGTCATGCAGTGCTTTATTTAAAGTTCTGTGTGGCGTTGCTTCTGTTTATGAGCAGGCGTGGCGCTTACCCTCAGGCGAGCGACCTGTTCGTATCGTCATTCAATCTAATTTAAAAAAAAAGAGCATTTTTTGCAGACTTCAAGAAAGAAGGTTATTATATAATAAGTATTTGTACAGTACTACGAGTAAAATTATGCGCTTCTGCAATATTCCGATATTTTGAAAATACGGCCATGTGACGATAATGGCACATTAGACTGTGTACATTTTTTTTTGTGACACCTGTATCGGATATGACCATGCATAAGTTGCATGTTCGTAGGTACGAAACCGTAACAGCTTAACATTGTCGACGTTTTTTTTCGAATGGATTTGTGCTGTTAGCCTATATTGCTTTTACAGCTTCACCTGAAAATAAAGCCAGCGCTTATGGTGCTCTAGCCGGAAATATGTATAGTGTATTTAGTAGCAATTAAGCACAGAGGCGCCTTTTAGAAGGCTTAGACCTCAGCTTGAGCAATCGCTGGGTTTAAAATACAATACAAAATAGTTTAGGGCCGTCTCTGTACATCATTGTGCCGAGGGCCAGTTGTAGGAGCTCTTCGGACTCGCAGGCGCGTCCTATGTCGGGATCGCGTATTATTGCTGCGATTCGGGTTGGGCAAGGAAAGTGCTGCTTCGATAGCGATTGTGATGAGAGTAGTTGGGATCTGCCAAAACATGTTTGGGACGTCGACGGAGGAGGTTTGTCGTCGTACTGTTCATGAAGACATGGCCAGTATGTCTAGTACAATAAATATTCAACAGATGGCGGTGATGTCGCCAGTCTCGTTTCGTGCATTCTTACTCTATTGGGAGTCGGCCCACCCATGGCTTTGTATGTAAGGTTAAATTTGATAAAAAGACCTCACCATTATTATTTTTATTTTTAAGATTATGGCTCTGTCCCTATGGACAATTCCGCCAACATCAAGTGAGGCAAATACACGATAATAATTGAAGAGTAAAACCACTCAGACGCGAGATGCCCGGTTGATGCAGTTGAATACCTCACCATATTACAATGGAAAGCCGACGGTTTTTTTTGTATAAGAATTGAATTACATTCAAGGCTCAATTTAAAGAGGTTCAAAATAAAAAACATATTCACAGTATCAGTTTTATCTTTACGTCACCACACAGTATGACACGATGTTACACGATGGAAACTTACATTACATGTAACCTAATCGCAGACTTCTACCATCACGTCAAGCGTCAGTACTACACAACAGTACTGTAAAACTAACTACCATCAGTTTCAACAATCGCCCGTTACTGACGTATTCAGTAGCGCGTTGGTCGATGATAACTCTGACGCGCGCGTCTGACGTTTGGCGCGATCGGAAGTCCACGTTAACAAATTCATAGACGCGGCCACTCATATCTTACACCGATTGGACAACTCTACGACACATAGAACTTGCGTGCATTGTTTTATGATAAATAAATAATTTTATCCGCCTTATAATAAACGCTGTATAAATTCATTTACACACTGGGCGTGATCATCAGAGTTCTGGGTTGCTAAGTTAGACTCACATAAAAGTCTTAAACGACTCGTACAATACTGACAGTTTGAATGTTGACACTAATGTCCATGTCATTGCTAATTATTCACTGGTTGAAACTTAACACTTTAAAAATAATTGTGTTTGCCCGAATACGCCCTTCGTTGTGCCTTGTCACGTCAATTGACATTTTACGTCAGACAATGTAGGACAAAACGTGGACAAACAACATTTATTAGTAACGCCTTATAAAATGTTACTTATCGATGATTTTTGATGCAAAAGTATTGAGCAAGACTTCATATATGTTTAAAATTATTTATATTCTAATAATACATCTGGATCGTCATAAAAAGCATGGTAAAAAATGCGATACAAAAAATAAATATATCTTCATGAATTAATTTCTTGTACTAAAAAGTACCAAGTACAAACAATGCACGCATACTGAATTAAAACATACATTCCAATATTGGGTGGCAGGAGTGACCAAACAGCAAAGTACAGGCAAGATGTATGATCATGTACACTTAAAATTATTATGGCCGTCTGTCATATACACACATAAATATTGTCAACATTTAAAATTTTCTATCATTTCCCCTTCATTTGAGAAAGAGGGAAGGAAATATGTATCGATAGAATAAGCGACATCGATACGCAATTTGAATTCTACATAATATGTAAAAAAATTGCAATGTAAAGTTTTAAATAATTTACATACGTTTTATTATTGGATAATGTTATCTAATTTATGACGATAATATGCGACATTGCACAGTCGAAGTCGAGATAATGTCGACATGTGAAATGCCCGAAAATGTGTTGCGAGTTGGCATATAAAAATAGCATTAGACTCCATATTACTATGGTAAACAGCTTGTTGGTATCAATGATGGTGACAATGCGCCGTCACTATATTTTCGTCCTTATTTCGACACAAATAAGATAGACATTATGACAGACGTTTACGTTGAAATGGTTCAACAGGACCCGTAAATACAATAGAAAAGTTACTGTAGGCTGGCAGGAATGAAACTTGTTCGAGGTTCAGTTTAAAGCAAATTCGGATTCCGCGTTACCGTTCACTAATAATTACAAATAAAAAAAAGTATTTTAAAAAATCCTTGTAAACCCTCCCATACTAGGCATCACAACCTCCTATCTGATCACAGCTTCACTTACATTTTTTTACTCTACACTAACAATAATACCGGGCGCCGTAAACCTTCTCCCCATACTTACATTTTTATAAAACATCGCTTCTGCAGACACAAAAAAAAACCATTCTCAAATACAAGTTACTCTGACATTAAAAGTATCTGAGTACTAACACTGCGAATGCGAAAATCTAAGTAAATTTTCGCTAAAAGTCTTAAAATATACCACAAAAATAAAGTGTAACGTCGATAAACACTCGCAAATGTGACTTTCTCGACACTAGGAAGTAATTTATCGATAAATTTTAAACCAAGTATAACCTTATAAATAAACATAGACAAAAAACCTTTATAAACCCTGTTTGAACCTAACCGTTGCTATAAATCTCGCAGTGTTACTAGTATGTACCTCAGAACTTTATATGTCCATGCAAACATTTCAGAACTTAATACAGTAAGCGGCAATTCTCGATATGTTCTATTGTTAACTATAACATCTAACGATGCATACGAAAACTTAGCGCGTTGTACTTATTTAGTCGTAGATGCACTTTCTTAATATAATGCCTGAAATTCATTATTTTGGTACAATTATGATCACAGATAATGCGGTAATTTGTGCACGTATTGATGTGTGTGCGAGAACTTGTAGGTTTAGTTGCGTTTTGTGATAGTGACGCGTCAGCTGTTGGCCTATTAACAGGCACACAAAATCTATATCATATCTAATCTATACATGTAAACACACCAAGAATACATAGCAAGACGTGCGCAAATGAACCGAATTATCTCTGCTGCTTTACGAAAAATCAATTATTAAAAACTTCGACTTAACTAAAATCCCTATCAATTTAATGAAACTCGAAAATGAAAATCAAACAAGTTTGATTGAAATAACATATTCTTATAAAATTTATAATGAGAATTATGTTCTATGATATAATAGAGTAAAATAATGAATTTAAGTCATTGTATAATAAAATAACTATGGGTATAACAACGGTGTAAGCCACAGACCACGGATAATAGTAATAATTATAACAGATCACATAACTAGCACAATACATATGGAAGCATAAATTTGTACTTACGTCATAGCGATAGATTAATACGTAATTCGTTGCGCTAAATGTCAATACCCGATGTATAAACATCGATTATATCATACGTGATCTGTGGTTCAAACACATTTAGCGAGATGGCAACATAATTATAAACTTAATTCGGCTAACATGTACATTCACGTGATTTTGTCCGATTACATTAATAGATAAGAAATAATTTGTTAGTCAAAATGGACACGCATTAACATAGTTTGCACTATTAAAGTATGTATTAATTGTTTTTTTATGATCAACCAATAAAAATATAGGGCATCAAACTTTTCTGATTTATAACTTACCGTCTAGTTATCGACTTTTAAAATGTAAAAAATAAAATTCATTACCAGAAAACCATATCAGTTATAAAATATCCACATTCCTAATGCGTGTCCTTACAAGATAGTTATTCAATTTGAAATTATTTTTTGGAATGCTTTATGCCGTCAAAATTCAAGTTGTAAGCGAGACAGGTTAGTACAAAAATAACAATGATCTTATCGATACGTACAATATTTATACAATGTCACACATTGCTTAGATTGTAGATACTTAATTAAATGTGGATTTTCTTGGACACAGCGTCTTATAAACAAAGAAAGAGAGAAATTACAAAAAATACCTGTTTGGTATACGTTTAAATAGTTTGACATAGACTAAAAAGTTTTATGGCCTATCTGTAGGGCAACCCAAAATTTACTTTTATCGACTTCGTACAATAAGATAAAATTACAAAAATAAATCGATATTTTTCACACAAGAAAAAAAAACATTTACTATCCAAAAATTCAGTCGCATAAGACAGCTGTTCCACAAAATAGCCACGTACACACATACATACATACTAATGTACTTACAACGTAGAATGACGTGTGCGCTTCATATACTGATACAAATGGTAAATGCATACAGCGAGTTTTAAGCGAAAGTGACGCATGCGTCTCATTGCGTGGAAAATCGAAAAGCAGTTAAAGTTATAGCAATGTTTTTGTCTACTGCATTACAAATACACCCATTGGAATTATACCTAGCCATTTTCTATCGTAGATTTAAACATCTATAAAACGGGTCAAAAACATCAAATTAAACATATCGACAAGCTGTGCAGCTTACATCGAAGACAAAAAAAATATGTAAAAGTCCTGTATTTCATAACTAGTAAAAATGTGCCTTTAGTTGAACTCAAATACAAAAACTTATCGTCATTAACAGTATTATTATAACTAGAAGTATTATCGATAGAATACAAAAGTTATTTATCGATATTTTCCAACGCACGCGACGCACAAACTACATTACAAAGAAGTGATAAAATCTCAGTAAACATTACGTATATTCGTCGATAGTACGCGAGACAGTGGCTGACGAAATAAATTAAAATACTAAAGCAAGCACCGGTAGAGGTAGAAGACAGTTATAATACCGAAATAGTGAATCTTTTGACAAGAGATACGTGGTAGTGAAAATGCCGCTGTCCGGTGCCGGTTAATCGTTTAAGAGTGAAATATAATGCTTTGATTTTGTCTTTTATTCTGGACTAACTGAGGGAGTAAATAAGTATGTTTTCCGGGATAACCAAATATATAAATAATAAATTAAATTGGTCTATATTCTATTTCATATTCAATTATCGATTATTTCTTTAAAGATATTAGGCTAAAAATAAAACCGACGTAAAGTAGCAGCTTGCTGCTGCGTTAAGTACGGTGAGTGAGATAATTGCATACCCAAATCCCCCTCCCCTTCCCAATCCCTTAATTATGAGGTAACCGAATTGCTATTTCCAACCTATGCTATTAAAATAATAGAAAACCTAAATTTTTTACATAATGTAATTTGATTAGTTTATATTGTGTTATTTTTTTACGATTCTCTTGAGCAGTTTATAGCGAAATATTTATCAACCGACACCGGCGCGCGGCTCTATAACTCTATAATCTATGGCAACACTGTAAACGTACATCCATAACTTACGAGCGACTTAACCAATGACAAGATACACCTGATCACCCGATCGTACCACGGTACTACTTACACGTACTCTCACTGTACATTCTCTTTTACTCCATACGATCTGTAAATGGAAAATTATTTTGTCATGTATTTATTATATAATTTCGAGCTTTTAGTATAAAGAAATAATCGGAGGTGGGTTTGCAGAACAGCGTAATATAGATGTATTTATTTTCACCTTTATGAAGCAATGGAAATCTCTAATCATTTATAACAGTATCCAACACTCTTGCCCTTGTCTTCATGATGTATAGCCCAGCAGTTTTACTGACGTAACACCATACGACGCCGCCCTCGCGACGGCGCGGCGTGAGGCAGTACATCTTCGTTGATATTACAATTCGTTCTATGTCAATCTTATAATTTTTTTGTCGAATCGGACCTTAATCTAATTTTAAATGTGTCTGTAAATTAATAAATACAGTTATTTAGGTGTTCGAGCCTACGCTCGACCCACAGTGAGATTACCCCGTTGAATTTTGCGCAGTTGCAGTGTGTCTACCCTCATTTTCCTAACATTTCCGTCCAACTTTCAAGTTCGGATGCCATCGTCGGTTAGCTTATATTGTCAGTACGTCTTTGAATTTTGTCGTGAGCAGTGTGTCAAAAAAATATAATAATTATTAAACTAAATGAAATAAGTGTAACAAGAATATAGTTAGTATAACAATTAACATCTTTTTACATTTTAATTCGGAATGTCGATGTGGAGTAAATGAGGTAAGAAAATATTTCTTATTTGGTGAAAGTGATATAGCGATGTCGTGATCATGATCATCGCTATCATATATAATATATACAGTGATCAGTGGATTAAGTGTGCATTTATTGCGAATGCCCGCTCTCAGAAGGGCAATTCTCGTAATTTTAAAGGTTCAAAATATCATTCCGATCTAGTCTCAGCGACAAGAAAGTTGCAAATGGCATTCTCTTAAACCAATAATCAACGTCAAATGCACCTAACATTAGCAATAGCATTATACCGTTTTGGCTTCAGTCAAATTTTATTCTACATTCAATCTCATTACGATCTATGTTCACATTTGAAGTTGATCATTGGTATAAGAGAATGCCATTTGCAACTTTCTTGACGCTGAGACTAGATCGAAATGATATTTTGAACATTTAAAATTACGAGAATTGGCTTTCAGGACGGCAGACTCGCTATCATATATGCAGTGATCAGTAGATTAAATATGCATTTGTTGCGAATGCCCGCTTTCCGGACGGCAGACTCGCTATCACATATCCAACGGGGCTATGTCCCCATAATCCTTGTAAACCTAACAAGGAGTATCATCTAATTTAATCACCTCGCATCAGCTAAAATAAGACGAGGGTTGGTTGATGATACATCGGTTGCCCAGCCAATGTCGGCTGTACAGCCGACACTCCGCCACCTGTTTACGAGACGTCGGCTGCGCAGCCGTCACTACGCGATAAACGTCGGCTGCGTTTTCAAAACTATTAGAAATAGCCGTAAAAGTCCTACGATTGGCCAATCATCACCACATTTCTCTACTAGGCCATTGCATCCCTGGGAGTCACAACGTGCCACTCGCCTGTCAATCGAGAGCGGTTGACCTACCAGAATGAATGGACACTGAAGAGGTCACTACTTCGGTCCTTATTTCAAATTGAAGAGCCCGACAATCTACTTTGCAAGCGCTCGATCAGTCATTGTAATCAACTATGTGAACGAGAATGCAAAAGACCAAAACTGCATTTTTGTGGACTCCTTCACTCGTCCATGGAACTGTAAGTTGTTGTGCATAATTCCTCCACCGAGAATCTTACTACGCGTCCTTCACCACTCAAAGAAGAGCTCATGGACTTGCCTCCTAGTAGTGGCCACATAATAGGAGCGAACTTTTTAGAAAACAGAGGACGAGCAACGAGCTTAGAACCCGGCTTACAGGTTTCTGAACGTTCGCAGATATTTCATAGATTTCAGGACGGGACGCCCTCCTCCCAAGATAAAAGACCTGTATTTGCAGATCTGGAGGATACGAGCCGGTCTCGTTTAATAGAAGTTTAGTCCGAGGAAATTTGAGATCTCTTGGAAATTTGACGGCACAAGTCTGCTTTAAAAATGTATAGCTCGGCATGACAATGATGGAAGTCAGAGGCGGTAAGTAGTGGTTATCAGGTGGATAATCCAAGACTTCAAGAAATCGTAATATACATACACTTCTTGCGCAATAACGTTAACTTAGCAGAAAAATAATTGCAGTTCACAAGTGTGTAGTCACCACGTTTGCTAACCTAGGAATGGGCGACAAGCTTATCAGTCAGGCACTAGTGAAACAAATGATGATAGCTGTGTTCATTACATAGCCATCTCCACTTATACGAAATACCTGAGATGTCAAACGGCTAGTTGATTAAGTGAAGTCATAAGGAATCAATGACATTAATCATTTCAAGTATCGCGTCATGTCATTACGTTACTTTTATTATCAGCAGGGAGAAGAACTCATAGAAGACTTAAGAGTTCTAACGGTTCTGAATATAGGATCTAAATCATTTCAGACTTATGAAAATTATATTATATTCTGACCAAAATTTAGTTCTAAAACTAATTGTTCTAAATATAGACTAGCAGGTTGTCAAAAACGTAATACTGATGTAGGAAAATTCAAATTAGTATTATGGGCTAACAATCTTTCTTTCTAAGCAAACTAAGGTGCCTATAATGGGTCATAATTTATTAATTAATAGACGATAAACCTATTCATATCCGCTGGAGGTAAAGTAAAAGGAACTTCTCTGAATGTGATTGCAGATTGGGTCCGAACATTATTTAGAGAAGTCTATTAACGTCACTCTTGGACACTGTAGAGCAGAAGTTAAGTCAAATAATTGGATCAATAGAAACCTTGATCTATGTGAGGTAATTAACGTGGAAACTTTCAATGCAAGGATACATTTAAAAACATCATTTGAAGGAATTCACTATCCAACTATCTAAAATCCAATCAAAGATTCCTATTACAAATCATTTAAGTCAATCATTGGATACTATTTCTTTCTTATATGTCGATTGCATATCTATGATTTAGTCATTATTATTATAAATTTAAAAAGCTATAAGTTTACATACTATTTTTTGATTAAAATCATTTCGATTACACAAACCCTTATTACTTTTACACAGTACGTCTAGCCATCGCCGGCAGAATATAAACACATCTCACTGTGGGTCAAGCGTAGGCTTGAACACCTAAATAGAACCGTTTTCCCCCCGAAGGGAAGAAAACGAATATTTAGGTTTCAGCCGTAGCTCGACCCACTAAATTTGCCGTTCTTGCCGGCTTGTGAGAGTACTGACAATATAAGCTAACCGACGATGGCATCCGAACTTGAAAGTTGGACGGAAATGTTAGGAAAATGAGGGTAGACACACTGCAACTGCGCAAAATTCAAGGGGGTAATCTCACTGTGGGTCGAGCTACGGCTGAAACCTCAATATTCGTTTTCTTCCCTTCGGGGGGAAAACGGTTCTATTTAACAAGCCTATAAAACAACTATTGCCACAACCCGATAGTTTCTACAAATAAGTGTTATTCGCCTCTCCTGTAAAGTGCGCCAAAACTGACATGAAACATATTGCAAGTAAAAGTACCTCAACGCTCAATGCGTGGTGTGGAACTCCTTGATGCACAGCGCACATGACCAGGACCCTTCAGGCGGTGTGTCGAGCGGTGGCGCGAGGCAGTACATGTGGTAGCCACGGTCGCAGTCGTCGCAGAACAGCAACTGGTCCTGTATCGAACAACACACCCATCAAGACCTTTCTATAATAAGCGTGACAGCACGTGTCTGGGTCCATCTTAACTTGGCCGGCCTAGTCACGAGCGGCTTCGGACCTATTATTTTTAGAGACCAAAATGTGAAATGAAATATGGAGAGCAAGCAGGTGATGTAACTAAATTCAAATTCGATAAGTTATATCGTATATCTGTGCCGTTGTCATCACAGAAGTCACAATACGTTTCCATCCGTTTTTTGACGAATACTGAGCAAACTACTAACTCACTAGATTACTCGATAATCAACAACTAACACAACCAATATCCCGAGTGCCTCTTAAACAACTCTCAATCATCTAGGTCAATTTGCATAACACGGTCTTGTGGCCGCAACTGTTCTGTTATATTCTTGCCTCTGCCGTGAGATAAATTCTCTCAGTGTAAATGGGGCTCAAATAGTAAGTAAATTGTACATCATCAAACTCACATCATTATCACTGGTTCCACAGACGGAACAACACTTGCATTCGATGCACTGCCAGCGGTACTTCCGCACAGACACTATCATGTTCACAGTGAACTGGAGACACGTGGGATGGCCTGAAAATATGTGCTTCTTGTGTATTTTTACTAAAGATATGTTGTCGATAAAGTTCTAACTTGAGAAACAAATTTTTAAATAATGTTCAATGGATTGTGAAATTTATTCTTGTGATCGAGAAGTTTGTTTAAAATGTTAAATGCTATAATAGAACAAAATGTTCACCTTTTTTTGTGAAAAAACGTTCTGATATTTTTTTAATATGGAATTATTTACTGCTAAAAAAATAATTTTAGAACTCTATCGACACTACGGTACGTACTAATTATTATTCACAAATTGCAAGGCACATATATTAGCTTACCTTTAAAAATCTTCATTACACTCCCAAGATAATAAAATAATCTCGAACAATAAAATAAAAAAGGGAAAATATATGTGCCGAACAATAGTGAACGAAAAGAAAAAAGAAAACTTATAAAAATCCGTGTAAAAAGACATACATTTATTAGATTTAAATTATCACGAATATTGGTCGTAAGGAAGTGCACAAAGATTCACTATTCTTCAGCACAGAACGCAATTAAAAGTCGATATTTAGTCGATGCGATACACTTTTAATGCTCATAAAACCACGGAATACAAGAAAAATAACGATATTTTTAAAAACAATATTCTCTGGCTTACGCTAATATAAAATATACATCAAATAGAATAAAAATGTCAAACAAAAATATGTATTTCTTTTTAATCTTTGGATGTTTTCGTTTCTTATGCACTTCCCTACTATATCGATATTTTAAAGACACATATCGATAAAGTTTACATCATTCGAATCTTATGTAAAGGCGTAGACACATTTTTATATGGTTCCGTGAAAATCGTAATGAAAGATAGATATGTACTTTTATACGATACGATTTTTTTGTAAGAGTATGGTTAAGGCATTAGGCCAGTATGGTTGACTAAGACCTAATTCCTCTAATTCAGTAGAGGCCCGCACCAGTGGGCATGTACAGGGCAGGTATTATTATTATTATATAGTTAAGGAGTGAAATATTACTGTGCTTCCGAATATATTTAGAAATGGTTACATCACAATGGGTTTAGTTTTTAATGTTATATAATTAAATGTGTGTATCGTTCTTTACACAATGCCCATAAATTATGTAAATAGTAAATATTTCTACCGGTATTGCACAATTAATAACGGAAGATTCTTAGAAATTATCGATACATAAGGCACCGCAAATATGAATAAAGATCTATTAAAAATACAAATAATATTTCAGAAATAATACAATTCGAAAGTAACTAATAATAAAAATATTTTAGATGCAATAAAAATATAACTAATACGTAGGAACGAATATTAGAGGGCCGAAAAAAAACACTGACATCTAGTTAACCCAAACAAAGACAAGGCGGGACTTTGGGACCAAAACTTTGGTTTTTCCATACCCATCGGTATCCAGATCGCTCGTAGGTCACCTAAATCTAATCTTCTTTAGTTGTGGTCCCTTAACAACATTAAAATTAAGTAATTTAATCGCCCCGTGTTGTGTAATTTATTCTTATAATAAAGTGTATAATATATATTTATTGCGTTCATGGTAACTTATAACTATATATAACTATGCTATATAGAAAGCAGATTCTGAGAGCATTAAGATTCATAAAACCATGTTAAAAACGTACCGAATATTGAAAATATTTTAGTATTCTTCTAGTTCAATGTCTGGTATTGTCTCATTTCTCCTTCCATTGCAAGACATTATTATATATAGAAGAACACGCGCTAATTGTATAATTAACGGAATAAACAAAAACTATGAACACCACTTCATATTAGGTAATGTATAAAAATAAAACATATAATAAAATTTCCCCATGCTTCAGAATCTGCGACAAAATCGAATTAAAATTGAATATGTCCGTAGCATACATTTTTTTTATAATATAGACAATGCAATTTGTAAATTTTAGACTACATCAACTAATCTAACTTTATAGACATCGAAACGAATTATAGAATATAGGAATGATACAATCAACAACGTTTTATTTTGTGATTTAACAAAAACACGTCTAAAAGTGTACTCTTTGGGTTAGATATATTTTTTATGTACTTAATTGTCGATAGTCATAACAACACTACAAAATATTCAATATATATAAACAATATTTATAGGGCATTTATATAAGCTTTGGATTTGGCATATGACAGCTCACTAGATGTTAAGACTTGTAAATAACATATTAATATGAATAGGCTTGGCCTAATTTCTGTAATGTCGATAAAAGCATATATATTATGCGTAAGCGCATGGTTCGTGGTTATATTTGTAAATAACTATAGTTTTAATATAAATAATATATTTCTATAAGCGATATTATAACGTATATCAAATTATACTATAGATAGAAAACAAGAGTCGATTTATTTATTGTTCCTCATTGATTAAACTTATAAAAATCGATATGTAATATTTTGTCCAGTTATTTTGTAGTTTAAAACAACAACGATTTTTCGTATGTTCGACACGTGCCAACTTATTTAATTTCTTTCAAATGACGGTAACATAGATTATGTGCAATCCTTAGGAATATTTGATATGGTCATACTGAACACTTTATACTTCTGCACTTTTTCGTCGATTGAATTAGAGTTAATTTTAATTATAACTTATTGCCTGCGATGTATTATAAAGAAATATATCCTATACTCTGGATAGGATATTTATTTTTAACTCGTAAACAGACAAGTGTATGGAGATCATTATGGTAATGACGTCGCGTGCGTTTATCTAATGACTTTATATTTGGCGATGCGTGACTAGACAAGCATGGGTATGGAGTACCACCCGGTATAGGCTACAATATAACTCACTTTTAGCTTACATGCATCCTATAGGGTCACAAACACATTAATAATTTAAGCAGTTTAAAAGCTAGGCCTCCTGCACCAAAAACTTATCTTAAAACAATATATTAATCGATCTTTATGGTTAGTTATTGTGGCAACACTCTCTTTTTTAGAAAATATAGGGTCTCTTTCTAAAAAATATATGGTTGCAAGAGACCTGGCTTAGATGAATAACGAGGTGTAATGGAATGATTATTTCGATATGCATGATTATCAGCACTATTGATTGCTGAAATTCTGTATATTATTGTTGTAATCCTTAACCAGTTGAAATTAAAAAAAAATGATAATGAATAATACTTTCGACAGGCCATAATTTTAATGAAAAATATGACTAACTTTTGATCAGTGCCAAAGTGAAAAGAGCACGAACTGAACCTAAAATGGCGATGGCCCTCTCGTGAAGGTAACTCACAGTGACTGGTCACACGCTAAGAGTCCCATAGATGTAGTAATGCTCACAATTGCCTTTGAACGTTAACGAATGAATGGAGAATGGTCTGAAACCTTTATCATGAAAAAGGCTTGCAATGGCCACACGAAGACAATCTAACTGTATGCCCGTGAGAGCGAATTATTCAACATATTAAAGAAAGGTGTGATCATATTTAAGAGTCTTACATACACCTAATAGTGAGTGTTTATGTACCCGATCTTATAAAAAAACTAGTCATCCACAATCACACACTAAGTTTAATCACTAGTTACTCATTTATGAAGGTCGATAATATCGATCACATCCCTATAAATTAAGTGAAGTCCGTGAGCGAGAATAAAACAATAATGAAGTAAATCAAATTCAGCTGTTTCATTTAGTATTTGTGTAAAGTTGCAAGTTTTATGTAGTTACTCATTCGATAAAAAAGATAATGTTTTATTTATTTCCTAGCAATGCAATCGAATTTGATACTACAGGGGTAAAAAACTAATATCGTAGACTATATGTTTCTTTAAATTTGACTACACCTTTATGTAACATGTATATTGACTGAATCCCGAATGAGCTATTGATAATAATCAATCACCTCTCATTGAGGAGGCACACAATGGCCAGTGAGTTCCGTAGTAAGGACATTATTATTATTATGCCTACATCAGAACGTATTGCATACTCGATATATTTAATAAAAATTACTATTCTCCAAGGCGATATGCAATATAAGGCACATATTTAACAAACATTTAGATTTAAAACAAACAAGGCATAATATCGTCTCACTTTACAAACCACAATTTTTAATTATGGCAACACCGAGATATCGATAAAATATATTTAAAATTATTGTATTGACACTCATTAAAATCGATAAGTATTTTCTAGTATATGATCTCTATAAATTAGATGAAAAAATTGTATTTATCAATTCACTAGATCCAAAATCTTCACTTTGAGAAGTATAAAGGCGTAAAACCTATATAACTTGTACACGCCTTCTTGCTTATGACACGTAAGCTTCTGAAGGGAAGAAATAATGCCTGTACCAAGTCATTACTTTCTTGAGATCGATATCGTTCTAGCGAAATGTGAAAATATGACCTCATTTCGACGAATACGTACAAGTTTCTTTATAAAAATGTCCGATATCACGCTATTCCTACAGCACAAAATGCCCTTAAAAACACAAAAATACCAACTATAGCTAAAATACCTAACGATAAAATGTAAATAAAAAATAATTTTGGAATGTTATAAACATAATAATAACTGTTCGTCAACTATTCATAACTATAAATCAATTTAATATAAACCTCTTTGGTAAGGAAGCAGCAAAAAAATCATCACATACTGTGATGTTCCTTTTTTTGTGACCGGCAACCCCGAATCGCCGTCGTCTTTTAGTAGCATTTTTAATTTAAGTCACTGGTCACACCAATCACTTTAGGGCAAAGCGTAGGTATAAGTAATTAGAAATACAACGGGACACTGACATGTTAACTACAATGTTATTATAACAATTAATCAAATACCTGAAGCGAAATAAACTTCTGTAACGGTAGGACAGCGACTCAAAAAAAAATCTACATATACAATCCATCATCGTAGCTAGGACTTTGACGGGAGGACGGCGGCGACACCGGATATCCGTAATCATCACTCAGCAACTTCGTCTGAGAGGCAAAGGTATCAAAGTCATCTGCCGAATATGACATCGAAGTTAGAATCTCGACCACCCCGTTCATCTTTACACTGTCCCGGAGATGTCGGTGTCGCTCACACACTCTGTTTTCGAGGTGGTAGCAGCTTCGAATGCCGTTGCGAGGCCGTCCCCGCTTCTTACCTGATCGTCCGCAATCGGAACAGCTGACAAGTCGCTCGGGTGTGCCTGTCTTTTTGTTCTCACGGTCGTCTCCCAGACAAAAGTCGCAGTAAGGGGAAGGCGACGCCTGGAATAAACGTGCCGAGAAATTAGTGTACTTTTTAGAAAAACTTTGATTTGAATTTGTTCATATTAAATTAGTAATTGAGCATTTTAACTGTGATATCAGAATCGATATTCAAACGTAATGAAATAACTCTCATACGAAAATTGGACTATAAATAATCTATGCAGTACTTTGTAATTCAAAGTTCTGTTGCTTCGGTTTATGGGCAGGCACTTACCATCAGGCGAGTGATCTGCTCCTTTCGTCATTCAGGCTAATAAAAAATCTAGTCACAAAGCTAGAAATTCATGTTGGTGCCGAAGACATCGATTTATTATCACTATGATCATGACGAATGAGTAACTACCATTTTCAGTGGGGTTTAAATATGTGTATCATGAATATCTAATATTCGTTATATTCATCGAAAGGCAAAATAAGAAAGTATAATAAATAAAGAAAGCAAGCGTTTGAATGGTCGGTTGTTTGAGCAAAAATACTATTAAATTTGTACCTTAGTATCAGGCTCCTTGAGATCAGACACGGAGCTGGCACTGGGCTGCGGGGGCAGCGGCGCGGCGGCCGGGGCTGCGCTCGGGGGCGCGACGGGCACGGCGGGGGCGGCGGTGGCGGCGGGGGCGGCGGCGGCTGCAGTGGGCGCAGGCACCGGCGCCGCCGGCAGCACCGAGTCGGAGCTCGAGGTGTCGGCGGAGGCGGGCCGGGGCGGGGGCGAGGCGCGTCTGCCGCCCGGCGCCGGCACGCCTGCGGCAAAACCGGCAATACCCACGTTACACCACCGTCAAACGGACAACCACGCACCACGGCGCGGTCTCACCATGACATCTCAAGCTCGTACCTGTGCACCGTTGTAGTACCACTAGTGGCAGCTCTAGAAACCAAACAAAACAAAAAACAATTGCACTATATCGTATGATGATTCGTTACATTTTATAAGCAACAGAAATGCACTCGATCATGCGCACGGTTGGTTTTCATTTTGAATATGAAGCCAATTTTTGTTTAGAAATTATATAATAGAAATATGTGCGAATAAAAGTTCATTTGTGTCTTCTTATTTTCAGTAGCATGAATAATGAAATATGAATATTTTGTAGATCTACTACATTGTAAAAAAAATATGGTTTAGTTATAATCCGTGGATCGACTCGCTCTATATCGTCATTTAACGGCACTATAACAGAAGTTTTAAAGCACAGTTTCAACAGATTTAATATTTTTTAACAATGTAGTCGAACTAGTAATAATTAATGAGAATGGATATGACGCCAACTTTTTACTAAGTATTGCTTTTTTTGTGTATTAGTGTTAGGTATGATGAAATGAATGAAACATGTTATGATTAGTAAAGGCACATATGCATATCTAATTGAATTTTACCATGAAATATAAAGCTTACACCAATATTTCCTTCGTAATCGCAAAAAAAGAGTAAGGATATTAAGTTGTGAATTGCCAATGATAAAAAGGAAGCAAATAAATTACGTTAAAGTAAACAATATTTACTGCAAATTTATACATGATACCTTCAGCTTAATATCTAAACACCGCTGTACACTACACATGAGATTATAAAATAATCAATTGAAACAGTTATCAAATTTAAATTAACACGACAATTCACACTCGTCCATCACTCCAATTGAATGAGCACAACTAACCTGCACCAACAGCCGGATTGTTCAGAAACGTGACGTAGCTATCCTGGTACTCGGTGGCTGGTTGCGCATGTTGTCCGTGCGCTGCATGCTGTGCGAGCGCGGGCGTGCCGTGCGGTGAGTCGCGCGAGTCTCCGTCGCTGCCCCCCGCCGCGGGTACTGCACCCGTCGCACCCGCTGCACCCGCAGCACCCGCCGCACCAGCAGCACCCGCAGCACCAGCAGCACCCGAGCCCGCAGGAGGATCCTTGTGCGTGTGCGTGAAGTGGTACGTCAGACCCGGACGAGTCTTGTACTTTGCGCCGCACACTACGCGAGAATTAACCGATTATGTTATGCACGTAATTATGATCAATTTTGTGTCGTGTGGTAATGATGAGAGAATGTAACATCCAAGTTATTAATGGTATGCCAAATTTTTTTTTTATTTTTAAATCCAAATGTAAATTCTGTTGTCACAAACTAAACTAAAACACAATTTACTCCTGGGAAATAGTGACGGGAGTAAAGTTATTTTAGTTTGACAGGACTGATACATACGTAGAGGGTGCTGTCAATTATGGGCAATTATTTTAATTTGGTTTTGACAATAAAATCGACACTTTTTACCCCACTTGATTTACTCTAAACGATATCTGTCATCACTTCCACACGACACAATAAACCAATAACGTTACTTACCGCGCGTGATGCCTCCATCTGTCTCCGCACTACGTTTTATTTAGCACTACAGGGTTACGGTGGGGCCCGCGTCATCCGAACAGAATATAGGAGGCACCACGACGGTAAGCGACGCACAGTAAAGCAGCCTTCCAATAATTCTCCGTCATCAATCAATACCGTTGGTGAACCGATGTCGTGTATAAGAATGGCAATAACAAAACCAACCTTATTACAAAACGCAGACTTCGAGTCTTAGCTTACAACTAGTTACTATGGCAACCCATAATGACTAGATGATTTAAGCCCAGTATTAAATTCACTGCCGTACTCAGACGTTGATTAATTTTAAATATTCACTATCCATTTCTTAGTATAACAATATATCTCAGTGTCATTAATTGCTTCTTCTTAGTAACGGAGGATTTAGCAGTAAGGTTTGACTAATGTTTTTAACTGGCTCTAAGTGTGAAAATAATCCAACTCTAAGAAATTACAATGTCGTTAAAAAGTTAGTCGACGTCTGAGTGCAGCATTTTGTTTTGTAATAAGGCGAACGTTTTTAAATCGCGAATCGACATATTTTTTGGATATGTGATAATTATACTTTATTAAAAACCATTAAATAGCATTCTTATACAGGTTTAGTTGGAAAGCCGGCCCGTCGTGATAACATCTATGTTCAGTTCGTGAGGACGCAGGCACCCGCGGGGCGCGTTTGATTGATGACTTCAAATCAGTGGATCCGCCCGCCGGTGGGCAAACGCGCATAAACAATACATAAAACAATCGATACACTGCTGATTTTACTCGACATCCTTAATCTATTTATAACATTAATTTGTATGACAAACGACTGTATCGATAAAAATTCAATACCGGTAATTCAAAATGAGTCACATAAAATTTTAATTATTTCTACATCAAGTACATTGATACTATTGAAATATACAAGTATTGAATTTACATTGACAAAATTACTTAAAAAAAACACAAAATGTATTATTACATAACCTAAAAATGACAAATAAATCAACGTACATTAAAAACAACACCATGTATAAACAAGTCGAGCAAAATCATCAGCGAACCACTAAAATAGATCCAAAACTTTGGAGTCCAATCATAAAATATCGACAATGAAATAAATAAATACATTGGATAATTTTATTTCTTATTCAACATAAATATTTCTTGTATAAATTCATAACAATCTTTGGGTGATAAAATGTACATGGACGTGCAAAAAATATTAACGCCTTACTAATAAACGTTGTACCATCGTTATATGAGCTTAATGCCGCGGTTTCAACTTCTTAGTTGCGTCGTCTGCACTTCTGTAGGCCTAGTACAAGTTTTGATAGTTTTATAAAACGATGACAGTTTCCGTTTTCTCTCCATAAGTCAAATAGTATTAGGCTCTGGTATCTCTGGTATTTATGATGAATTAAAATTGATAATATGGTTAATTATATTTGATATTAGTTGAATACGAAATTAGTTTTCTGGCGATTCTTTCCTTTTTTACAGTATGAATTAGTAGTTTAACACTTCGACGGTAGTAATTTTATACGAATTCGAACACTGTGCACGTATTTGTAACTCGTACTAGGCCTACTGTAGCATGCTTGCGCCTTCATATATGCCTCATTGAAAATGAATTCAATAGCGACTGCAAATTCATTTGCGGTTCAAACCCGCATTCAGAGCAAATTAATATTTCCAACCGCTTTTGCTGTCGCATTGCTTTCGCTATCTATGGATGACGGGTTTTTGGACCGAAAATTATTTTTTAGTCGCTATTGTTTTATTTATTGCTTGAATGACGAAACAAGCAGGTCACTTCACGCCTACCCATAAACAGAATCAACACAACACAATCCAATTGAAATGGTGTTAATAGCACACGTATCAGAAATATGTAATTGAATGTCACGCACGGTGATTCAAAAGGAAGACGTAAATTGAAGACGAAAGCGCACGAGCTGGAACATACTTATAAATGATATATTGTTATAACAGACTTCAATAAAGGGCATTCTCAATTCAACGTGTATCTATTTTTTTTGTTATCACTTTATATAATATAAAGCAAACACATTGTAACTATTCATTAGACAATGTTTATTAGTAAGGCCCTTAAAGTTTCGATATATACGAGAAGGAAACTGCAGGCTAACCATCAGTTTGTCTCTGTAAACTCGCTAGCGACGACGTAAGATATTTATATGAAAAACTCAGTGGCGCCTCTAGCGGATACGTGAGAAACGAAATTTTGTCATAGAAAAATGTTATGTCGTCGCTAGCGATTTTACTGAGACAAACTCATGGTTGAGGCACTGTTCAACCGGTCGTGCTGTGATGTTTTTTTTTTGCACGGCAATGTAGATTGGCTCTAAGAATAACATCAAGTCACCTAATACTTTACCGTTCATTTGCACATACATCAAAATTATACGTAACACTAAAATTTCGTACAGACATGACAAAAGGCGGGTCCCGGGAGTCAGGATACCTTGTGGAATAGGAGATACAAATTAGATCTAAAGGAGAAATAGCCCTCCGTAATACATTTTGAATCTAACTTTGTTATGTAACATATTTTAGATAGCAACATTTTCTCTAACATTATAAATATTGCCAAAACCCGAATTTAAATAAAAATGTCTGTTAGTTAATGACCCGCCCTAGTCAGTAAAAAAACACACATAAGGTTGTAACAGTATGCAATATAAGGCGTTAAAATATTAATTGAAATAAATAAATTATTGTGATGAATTCGAACGCGCAATGACTAAAATTTCACTATAATTATTATAATACTGTAAAATTTTGATATGTTTCGAAAACTAAATTCTCTTGCAGTCAAGATTGTTTCAATACAGATATCTGTGGCTATTTTAAGTTATTTTATTCATTTGATATCGTTAACTATAAAGCCTTATACTCAACGAAAAATAGGCTTATAGAAAAGTTCCATGAATGAATAATTATTTTCGCTAACTAAAGTTGGACCCAGTTATGTCAAATTGTACCAAGCCACATAGGATTGATTTCGAGAAGATGACATTTAAAGTTTCCCTTGCTTTAGAGGTTTGACCTACCTTTACGTTGTTTTTGATATTTAAAATAATTTATGTAAACATTTAAATGTTTGTGAATTGTTAGAGCTCAATTATTTTAGCGTGGATGCTGTGCGGAGGATAAAAAAAAATGTTCTACTGCTTATACTGCCGCTCTTATATTGCAGCATAATTTTTTCCTCATTCGTTCTTTTGAATACCTTCTTTTATTTAATCCATTATTCTTTCGGATTCTTTGGCTAACGTTTTCCGCGAATGCAAGAAATATTTATCTAGTCTCTCTTTCACCCATAATCTTGCTGATTGAGTCATTGCTGATTTTTTCGTCCAATTCCATGTCGCATTCATACCGGCGCCTCCCAAACATCGAACATTCTAAAAGAATGTGGGCCAGTGTTTGTGCGCCTCCCAGTCGCAGGCATCTCGGCGTATTTAGCGGTATCATGTAAGTAATCACCAACACTACCACCAGTCTCAGTTTTCGAAAGCATTTCCTTTACACCCAAGTATATGTGGGTTGGTTTATACATATTTTTATTATGTCAGATCTTGGGCTGTTTTTGCTGAACAGTAATAATAATAGAACACATTCTGATCAATTTGGTGTCACTAACAATTTTTTGATAATTTGTCGGTTGGTACATTTTGGCGTAACTTGGTCCAGTTAATATACAAATCTAAACTGATGCACAAAATGTCCAAGCATTTTGACTTACTGCAATAAAACTACAAAGCATTTTCAATATGATAGTAGTGCGAACTCTGTTGTAATGAACTAAACTAAATAAAATACATTTTACTGTAATGGGTAGTGATTTAACTAAATGACAGAACTTAACTCATTTTAGTTTTTCAGGATACTGTATATTGGCTTTGAACTAAAACTGGGCTATTGTAAAAAATACTTAATTTCGTTTTAGTTTAATCCGTGACAACAGAATTGACTTTTGTCTTGTAATCGTAATGCCGTCCGTCTGTCTTGACCATTACCGTCGACCGAGAAATTGCTTTAAATGGAAGACTGAACACAAAACATCGTTCAAGGCACATTTAGGCGAGATATCATACCGGTAGCTCCACTAGCATACACTGTATACTAAATAAACAGTATATATGCTCCAATTTAAACCCTTTATTAGAGGTCCTGTATTTATAAAACTTTATTTTTCCCATGTCTGATAATTGCATAATTCTATACCTAAATTCAGTGTGCAATGTATAATCAATTTGCGTCATAGTGTAAAAATATGAAGAAGATAAATTATCATTATAGTGTTTTGCAACTATTACCGTTTCAAATTATGCAAGGATACATTTTCAGTGCATTTATTTGCTACAAATTTATTTGCTGTAAATGATATTTCTAGTAACTAGTAAGAAAAATATAAATCAATAGTATGAAAATGTCGTGTACTGTGATGGTCACTAATCGTCTATTTTTACGGCCCTTTTCCCTAAAAAGTATTTCAATCAAACAGTTAGATTATTTTGGCACATATGTAGCGTGCAAAACTTTAGTCATTGTCGGGGAGAAAGTAAATCAACCACATATTTAAAAAAAAGGAAAATAAATAATCTATCATATCACAGACACAATATGAGTCGTAAACATTCAAAACCAATCAGTGCTAAACAATTCATCAATCGTTTATAATATTGTGATTAATTTCATTATTTCATAAGATCCCGTTATAGAATAAAAATGATAGGCGTGACGCTGCGACTGATAAAACGGCGGCCATTTTGTATATCATAAATTAAAAACATTTTGTAACAGCTAAAATCATTAAAACTCGCAACTTTCGTATAAAAAGCTTCTGTTTTTATTGATATTGAATTCAAAATCAATCACAGCGTCACACTAATGACAATGTTAATAGTGATTATCTCCAATCGCGTAACGAACCATTATTATAACATAATCCCTCTGCTAAGGCCCAACTCGTTTACATAAAACCGATCTATTCCGATATCAACTTATATTCATCCACACTTTATCCAAGTTTAAACGTATTTGTAATTAATATTCATAAGACACAGTTAACATACTGTCCTTTGTGACATTGCGCTAACGTTTCATGATGTAGAGACTGTGCGTTTACGTTTCCGTATAATGCCGAAATTATTATTTAAATACGCGTAAAAAAACAAAACTATTAATATTCTAATATCGATTATTTGTATAAAATGAAATCCGAATGCCCCAATTTCTTAATTATCCTTCTCCTTTAAGGTTGGCAACGCATTCATGATTTCGTGATCGTATGCCGGCCTGAATTCATAAAAATGAATATTCCAATTACAAGTAATAAATAATACAAAGTTTAAAATAATCTGCTGCATTCGAAAAGATAAAAAGAGTATAGATAATTCAGCTCGTTGAACTTTTTGCTATGTATGTGATATAGGCAATGATGAGTGTGTGCCTGACACAATCGGCTTAAATGTATAGCATGACGACTGACGCGCCACTGTCACACAAATTTAAACAAAAATATATATTCACAAGCTCATACATACATAGCAAGCCTTGCAAACATGAACTGACCTACCTAAAGTCTATTCGCCATACCTGTTTCAAAAATGTAAACAAAATTCAACCCACTTATCCAATAATTTCTCTGTTACGACCTGTCAATTACATTAAATACAATAGAGATAATTGATTGATATTGATAATTGACAGCCTCCGTCGCGCAGACAAATGTTTGCGTAATCCACAAATGTTTGTATCGGGTCTGGGTGTTGTGGGTTGGCAAGTCCCTCGTAGTTCCCGATACCCACGGTACAGGTTAACCTAGTGTGGGGTCAGGACTATGTGTGTGTGACTGTTGAAATATTTATTTATTATTATTTAAAAGAGGGTAATAATCATTTGCATTTCTGGAACAGATATAAGGACCTTACATCAAATGGTAGGGTAGCTTTGTGTTGTGAGCGCATAAGTATAAGAAATGTAACAAATCTATAATAACCCTGGCCAGTATGACGCATCGTAAACGCAACGCACATACCTCAGGGGCCTTATTCACTATGACCGTGTGGATGTAACGCACCTGTGTTACAGTCAGTTACGCGAACATTTTGCGTCGACATTTTTTCTTTTAAAGTGAAATCTTCTTTAGCATCGTTGTGATTTGAAAATCGATGAAACGAAAAAGAGACACACACATACATAAATTCATAAGATTTAACGTGGGAGAAAATGACATAGGAAGCATTATACATTTCCCGAAATTTTACATTCGTCTCATTATCTTGATGCCAAAATTTTTGAAGGTTTTTCTTCTACCACGTGTGAATTGCACACATGATTATTTTTGTTTTGTTTAAATATTCACTAAACTGGCCCTTACATTCTCAGAAACTTTAATACATAAAAGTAGAACTGCACTAATGTGCAAGCCCTTCTAGAAGTGAATAGAACATGCTGACTTCGTGATAACTTCGTCAAATATAGATTGAGGAATATTTTCAAAGCCAATATCAAATTTTATTAAGGCATTAAGGTGTGTTACGTGCTTGTCATGAACATTTCACATTGGCTTGAGTTAATACGGCCATGGGGGGATATGGCCCCCGATATCACGAAGTTACCGTAAAACATGCGCGTTACGTGTTTATGCGCTCATAGAGAATAAGGCCCCAGTATCGAACAACCGAAAATAATCAATATCAAACGTCAAATATTAATACAACTAGCCTATAAACACAACTACACTCGTACAAAACGCATTTGTACGACACAATAAAGTGGCAGTGAAACATATTAAACATCAATTGGTGTTCTATTCATTTGTAAAAACGTTTACAGTAATTGACCGCAGCCCGTGGAAACTCAAGGGCGGGATCCTGTTAGGGTGACTTACGTCGAATTTTGAAGATGAGGCAATACACAATATACGATAGTTGCCTTCAATGAACAATCGATATTTCAATCAATATTTCGCTATCTCCCTCGCGCGCCGCATTGTAATAGCGAAGACGTCACGGCCATAGTAAGTGCATCCCTTTTGGTATCATTACACAATTATGGCCCCTTCTATGAGATTTGATAATCTTCTGAGTTCTTACCTATTTATTTTTGAGAAGATTTAATAATATACCAATATTGATAAAATGTCTAGGTTACTACCGTAATACATAAATTATAATTTTATTGGCGTGAAATAACTCGGGGATACATGTTTTGGAGGCAGTTTATTTTTATTCCTCATAAAAAAAAATATAGATCCGCCCTTGTATAAACATAATCGTGCCTGTTCCCTCACACGTACATTCAACAAGAGTGAAAAAGATAGATAGTGCTCAAACTACAAATATACAAGTGAAGAAGACAACGAGAAGAAAAAAACGACAGGATACAAAACACTCGGCCTTAACTTTAATAAATCAATCTAAATGCATGATTAAATTTGCCGAAATATAAGTATTTTAGATATGAAATAATGCGACCTATACATTAATTTCTTTGGATCGTGTCTCGTAAAAAGTTTAGGCGAGGTTCGTGTTTTACATTTGATATTATAAATATGATACACATTTTTTTTGACTGCCTCGGTGGCGCAGTTGTAATGCGTACGCGTTACGATTACGCTAAGGCTGAGGTCTCGGGTTCGATCCCCGGGTCGGGTAAAGTGGTATTGGGTTTTTCTATTTTCGAAATGCTCAGTATCAATCCGGAGTCTGGAATTTGTGCCCGGTATGGCGATAGACTCGCCCCCTATCACATCGTGGTCGGAGATACGCTCGGCGAAATGTGGGTGTACTAGTTACACCTCTGCCTACCCCTTCGGGGATTACAGGCGTGAGTGCGTATGCGTATGATACACAATTTTTTATCATTAAATGTCAATTGGCCCGTTAAGAAAAGGGATAATTAAGTGGTCGGGAAGGAGGACAAGACTGTCTTTACCGCTCACACAAACAAACTACCGTCAAAAATAAGGGTGTGTTACAAGTGTGTATCTATCTGATATTGTAACGCCTAAACGAATTGGCCGATTTGAAAGGGGTTTTATCGTTTGAGATGATATTGAGATGGTTCATAGCTAAGTTTGAAGAAAATCCGTACATATGTTTAGACATAACATATCTATTTATAATGAATGACGGGGGTTTATACCAGTTAAGCTTTTAAAATTATCTAACCTTGATTCATGCCATATTTATTTTATTCACCACTAGGGGCTTTGCCCATGTTTTTCCAGAAAACATAAAATAAAAAAAAACTTAAGGTCCGACGAATATGAGACATATCTTACTTTCTTCCCCACATTATTCTGCATCGATTGGTATCGGTCTCGACCCCATACCCCCAGCGGTTTCGGAGGAGATATCGTGCCAAGCTTTTGGCAGCGGCGCCGGCGGCGCCAGTTAATTTTTTTTAGAATAGAGAGAAAAGAAAATGGGAAAACTATTTAAAAACAGAAAACTTGACAAAAATCCTACGAAACACGATCCATTTCCGTCGGAATCATTCATCTAATTCACCTAATAGTTTTGATGCAGCAAATCTTAATCACGTTACATTTTCAGAGATTCACTTACGGACTAATTCTATTCACACAATACGTACACAACAATTAAAAGGCATATTTGCGACTCTTTACTCAACGCTCACTCGCTGTCGTGTCTCTATTTTAATGGAAGATTAAAGTGACCATACTGACTATTTTGTATATACCTAATGTGATTTAGCAAAAATATCTACAATTCATATTATTTTTATTTTGAAATGACAAATGTATAATATATCGTATTTTTTTGTAAAAATGCGAGTTTTTATTGGCTTTGGTAAGGATTAGTGTTGTAACCGATCCGATGTACGAGATGCTGAATTAACAATACACAGCAACTGTCACCAGTAACTCACATGTCAGTAGCTCGACTAGCCTTGGCCGATCACACAATGAGCAATGTAACGAAAGTGATGAGTGGCTACTGCCGGACAACTCGAAGCGTCAGTGGTTATTTGTCCAAACGACCAAATTGACCGAACAAGATTTATCACTTCTTATTAAGATAATGCAGACAAATAAGCACTGAGTCAACGAGCTGACAATTGTGACGGTTGAGGGAAGGCGAACTATAACGCACCTTTAAAGATAAACCGTTACAAAACGAAAATATCAAATTAAACAACAACTAGTATAAACACGATAGTACATTTAGCCAGCAAATCTTATTTAGTTCTGTAACAGTCAAAATTAGCGCCATCTACCTCTAAAAGTAGTTTTTTTTATGAAAGTAATAAAATTCATCGTATAGTTTACGTAATTTTGAAAATATGGCATTAGTAACTCAATTCTTGAACAATTTCGTTTAGTAACGGTTTGTCTTTAAAAGTGCGATAAGTAAAAAATGTAGCAACTTGAATGGAAGCTACTGCACACTCGCAAACTAAAGTAACTTACGCCCTTATTCAAGAACAACACGTGTCTTCAAGTGAGCTTTTTGCTATGTATCGATTACTGTACACATGATTGGTCCGTTTTTTTTTGGCCCCAAAAATAGACCAATCATGTGTACAGAAATCGACACTTAGCAAAGAGCTCACTTGAGTATCGTTCTGTAATACGGGCCTATATCTCATAGGCCTATATCATCATAGTAATGTTTATGAATACGATAAGGTTAGTAACGCATTATAATAACACACACTGTGCGTTATTATGGTGCGAGTAATTGCATTTCAATAACTGAACATGCCGACTTGCAAGCTAACTGAGTTATGTATTTTTTAATTGAAAAATAGTATTTTAACGAATCTAGTTACATAATAAAAAATCTGTTTAATAAATACGTTATGACTATTGTAACTATAGAATGTCTGGAAGAAAAGGTTCGCTACAATATATCACAAAGGATTCTCTTTTGTTTTGTGGCACTTTCATATGCTTGGTGTTGCGGTAAAACAGCCCTGTCTATGTGCTGGTAACCCAGGAGGGGTCAATACAATTTATTTAGCTGCCAAATTCATAACATCTTCCATGAAGATGAGATATAAATCATTTTTTTATAATAAATTTGTACAAACGCCAACCGTCAAATGGTGCCGCTACCTTTGAATAGATACGCCTCATAATCGAATCAAGACAAATTGTTTTAAATACGCTTTGGAATAAGAGTATATTCGTATTATCCAAACAAATACTAATTTTATGAAGACTGCGTTGAATTATTAACTTTAAATATTTGTACCTAAGTTTCAAATCCGTATAAAAAGACACACAACAGCGAGTGGTACCGACAGACATCTACCTTATTGCTGGCCTCTGCCGCCCACTCGTCCGCTCTACCGGGCGGCACTCTACGGAACTATGCTTATTCAGTGATATTTACTTTAATTCGCTAATATTACGCAGTTTGGACGGACGAGAACTTATCTATATTATATCTTATCTGTGACAAATTTGATGCTTTAAATTATTGTAGAATCGATATGGTGATCGATAGATAACAATCGATACTAATTTTGTAGGAGAATTGTTGGTGCATTATTTTGCAAATATACGTATGATTCAATTTGCGTTTTCAAAATAAATAATCTTCTTTTCGGTGAGTACTATATTTTTCATAGATATTTCTTGTTTAGTAAGTTCTCATCCGTCCATAACCAATATAAATGTATATAATAAAATTATCTACGAAAGCCCAGGTCCTTCTATTTCATATGGTTGAGCAAATTCATGATATAAATGGAGTAGTATGTCTCTGACAGCCCTTTTATTTGATTCCGTTTCTAAAAACTACAGCACTGTAGTTAGGGAATGCTATGAACAAACATACTTTGTATTAACAAATTGTTACTTTAAAGTAATCTTCCAAAAATGCCTCTAGTTAGTGTTCCAGCATAAATCAAATTCTAGACAACCTAACTTATAGTAACTAATTCTAGATGTTTAAACAATCGCATCAACAGTAAAGATAATAATAAATATAATTGCCCCACACGTTTTTATTAGGCCACGCCACACTACGACGTATTGTTGATTTCCATTTTCAATAAAAATAAATAATTCTCCACACATAAAAGAATATCGTCTGCGTCTAGTACGTCGCAGCATAACACAACCCTAAGCAATAACTCTTGCACATAGCATTCCTAACTATATTGAAACTATATCTCTATATTGCACTTACGGGAATGTCTGATAAAACTATAAAAATGCTCTCAGATTACACAGACGAAGCTCCTGATATGGTCCTAGACAACATTTCAACACGGGTTTTTAATATAAAATATATTTTGTAGATTCAGGCGACTATGAGGTTAGCATATCGTTTGATACGGGTTGGTATGGCTTAAGAAATTAGCTTGAAGATTGCATTGAAATTACATTATCAAGATACGATTTTAGGGTAAACGACCTAGATAATCGACGGTGATGCGCGATATTACAATGGAGATAGATTTTGTACCAAATGCCATCACACGTCGCGGTCAGATACACTTTTGTCTCGGTAGCATACCTCATAATGTAAAATACAATTAACAGGTGATAATTTATTTTAAATTCGTGCCTTATATTGACCTAAGTAGTTAGTCTATCGTAGCTGTTACATTCACGAAAACAAAACGAATCCCTTTACCCTAAATCAGCGACAAACTTTGTTTTACTCAATCTTAATTTCAATGAACCATCAAGCAAAAGATTCTAAGAAAAGAAACTGATCCCCTTCACCACAAGTGTGGATAAATAAGATTTTACTAGATATATATATAGCACACACCAGTGGGCAGCGATATATGAAGGCTATAAGTGTGGACCTGAGCTAAGGCAGTGGTCGCTAGTGTCGCCTGCGCGAGGACTTACGTTCGCAGCCGTAGGGCTTCTCCGCATCACCCGGCACCTCGTACGGCAACGTGCCCTGACCGGCACGCTTGCGCCCGCGACCCTGGAAACGTCACACGGATATTCTAGACAATACTATATACCATACATTCTATCTTTTCCAATGCTGACATTTACATTATTGGATATTGTATATTGACGAAATTGATTGTCGTCGGGCTGCGACTTGCGCGTGCGTGTAGTATGTACTGTACACTGTACTCACGGCGCGTCCTCGCTTGGCGGGCGTGTCGTCGGGCAGGGACTTGCGCGTGCGTCTGTACGCGTGCGTGTAGTATGTACTGTACACTGTACTCACGGCGCGTCCTCGCTTGGCGGGCGTGTCGTCGGGCAGGGACTTGCGCGTGCGTCTGTACGCGTGCGTGTAGTATGTACTGTACACTGTACTCACGGCGCGTCCTCGCTTGGCGGGCGTGTCGTCGGGCAGCGACTTGCGCGTGCGTCTGTACGCGTGCGTGTAGTATGTACTGTACACTGTACTCACGGCGCGTCCTCGCTTGGCGGGCGTGTCGTCGGGCAGCGACTTGCGCGTGCGTCTGTACGCGTGCGTGTAGTATGTACTGTACACTGTACTCACGGCGCGTCCTCGCTTGGCTGGCGTGTCGTCGGGCTGCGTCTGTACGCGTGCGTGTAGTATGTACTGTACACTGTACTCACGGCGCGTCCTCGCTTGGCTGGCGTGTCGTCGGGCAGCGACTTGCGCGTGCGTCCGCCGCGTGAGCCGGGTCCGGTGGGCGTGGCTCCGCCGCGTCGCTTGCGTCTGTTCGCGTACGTGTCGTCGTAGTAGTCCTCGTCGGACTCCGCCTCCGGCTCCTCACCCGTCTCCATCTCCTCCATCGCTAGCTCGTCATAGAACCATTCCTGAAGGCAACATTTTAAATTAAAGAAAAAACAAATAGACTATGTTTCAGTCAACATAATTAGTCTACTAACCTTTCATCACAAGAAGGCCGTAAATTGTAGCAGACTAAAGGATTAACTACTCTACAGACATAATATGACACGAGTAAACTTTACATGAATCAATTTCTTACACTTTCTCCATATTATGCCATGACTTCTATATATCCAGGTGAATTGTAAAAATGCAGCATACAGCTATGAAATCATCAGTATACCTTAGGATCATCCTTGGCAGCCGTCTGTGAGCCATCCCTGCTGTCATCACCGGCGAGCGCGTCTCCAGGCACGCCGGAGCTGTTCTCTCCGTCCGCAGCACTGTCGGCCGTGTCTGTGCCACCACACCAGCCCCACCGCGTCGATGACATCGTCAGGTACTGACGTCGGGCTTTGCGCCATCTTACGATATTTGTGTAATATGTTAATAAGTGACTAAACTGCTATACTCAAGAATGTCACTTGAGTTTAAGAATTCATTAGACATTTCCTACAATTCGGTTATTTCTTATGAGATGTTAAATATTATTTGTGAGTAACGGAAGCATAAAGCATGCTCTGTGCGGGAAATATTTTATGAAATGGTTTAAAAACATAGACCTAGTTATCACAGCATGGATTCCATAATATTTCACAATACTGTGAATACAAAATCGTTTTGGATCCAGTGTTAAAACAAGCCTACTCAGTTATGCCCATGAAATTACCAATAAATGATTTTATTCTTTTTATTCTTCTTTATGCCAGTAGGGGATGGAACAGATATTGCCAATGATCTATTTTATTTATTAATTTATAATTATCTTATGCAAAATATTACAAAATTGAAAATTTTGACTGTTTCTTTCCATACAGTTGTAGTACAGTGGAGCTATTATATCAGTATAACTAACTAGACTGTGTCAAGGATTGTAGCAAGTGGAAATCCGTTGGTTCTGCCTACCCCTACGGGAATCAGGTGTGAGCCTATGTTAGTATATATGTATGTATGTACACTGTGTCATAACAATAGTCACCTTTGTGCTGGATATGAATAAACTTGCCCCTCTCTCTGTCCAGGCATGCGCTGTCTTCTGGTCATAAAAAGATTACAATGGCTCTGAGCAACACCTGTAACAAGATTAATGTTTTACGAATACTAGAGGGCCTATTTTCTAATAAACAGTGAATTTACGAATAGTACAAAGCAGGGTTTGAAGCAAAAATTTATCATTAATAGTTATTTATAGCAAAGGATGCAAGTTATCGACTTAAGTATCAATTATATATAAAACTTGTCACCGCCAACTTGTGATTGTACTCTTGTATGTTTTTTTGGTAGTTGTTTAGATTTTAGGGGTACATTGAAAATCTTTTTCTTCCTCTACCTGCCCTTATCCCACTCGCAGAGGGGTGGCGCAACATGCTTTTTCACACATGTTACAAAGATTTGGCTTGTAGTTTTTACCACCAGCGACTTGCCTGACGTCAACCCCTCTGAGCAGAAACAAATATTTCCAGTAAAATAATGGGGTTTTCGTGCTGTTATTTTGACGTTGATTCTACTCTACTTCATGTATTTATCTTTACTGATCACAGTAAGTACAATCTATGGAACACTTCATTTATGTACTAGAAAAGGATGCAAATATGCACTCTTCTTTGGTAAGAACAAGACAATTAAAAATACTACTTAGTTACTTAGTAGTAGTGTTAGTTAGTGTTAATAGTGCCTAAGGTAGTCCTTAGGCTACTACAACTACGAAAACTACAATTATGATCATAGTAATAACATGACTGTGTCAAAATTCTTTATTCAAAATGTACTATACATTTTAGATAAAGGGCGTTTGCAGTAGAATTCGAAAACGCACTGAATGTAAGCTTCGGATTGTTGTGCGATTCCACTTACCGGTCTGCGTGTCAATGAACGGCATACGCATTCTTCTTTCGGCGCATAATCGCGAATTGAAAGTCGACGAGTTCTCAATAATTTCTTTGTAACTTGGATCATTGAGGAAACTGTAAAAACGAATCAAAATAAACACAAGTTCCACTCAACACAACACTCGGCAATCTACTTAATTTTTGTAAAAACAACAATTTTGTACAGTAATTTAAACTTTATGCGTGTTTTCAGCATAATACCTTTCAATTTTCGTTAAATTAGAAGGATTTGCTATCTGGATCTCAGCGGCCGCCATTTTACTAGCAGACGCTAATTTGATGACGAACAGCCATGATGTACACTTCCGGAAAATGTTGCCAAGTAATATAAAAATATGCTCGCATTATATACTTAGGTAAGACAGAAATAGGGCACTATGTGCTAATTTAAGCAGGAATACCCAATAACACCATGCTTACGAACTTCGAAAGTCTTTAACGAATTTAATACTACATTGTCCGAGCCACTAATCACATTTAGAATATTAACAACGGATGCAGTAGTTAATTTATGTCTTCATAGTTAGCAACACTGACAGACGTCAAGCTTGTGACTGGTCATCGTCGGACGAATCGTGGAACTGGCGCATATTAGAGTAATTGGTGATTGGAGATCTCCAAATATTGCACTGATTATTGGTTACTGTGTTTATATTAAACTTTAGCCGCGGTTACTTATTTTCTAACAATATATTTGTAACATTTAAGTTTGAAAAAAGGCAAAATTAATTTGTGTTATCTCGAGGTCGTCGTACTGAGACTGTAAAACAAGATGTCCGTGTGCTTCTTTGTACCTGCGTAAGTTCCCTTTTTGATATAAATATTATTTCCGTTTACTAAGTGTTTTAAACAAAAGTTATGGCATAACCTCCGTTTCTTTATTTAATCTTTCCGTCTGGGAAAACAATTTCACCTAAAAACATCACACAAATCTAGTTGATAATGTTCTATGGAAATATTAAATCAACAACAAGTGCTGCCATCTATTATTTATTTAAGCAACTACAATACGTATGAAATTTGAGTGCGGTAAAATAAAACATTTATAATAAAATAAATCAACCAACATAATACCTACAAGATATAACTAACAGATCAACAGAAACTCAACTTCAACTTGTTTTATAAATTAAAACGGGTGATTTCGATGTACAATCCTTGAGCTTTGAGGCTTGAGCACCCTATTCATGGGGCCCACAAGGCCCCTACAACACCAAACCCAACAAAAAAATCTTTTTACTTATACCTAGTTTAGTTTTATTGCTCTTTTATTACATATTAGCAAGTAATAGCTAAACTGTTTAGAAGTTACTAGTTTACTAGCTTTTTCTCGCTGCTTCCTCCGAGTGAATGTCGTTATCCGGGACATGACACCGCCCTTTTAAAGCATTTCCCCCCTAAAAGGATGATTTTCGGGATATCGCAAAATACGTAGTTCCTTATTTGTTTTTAGGAGTACTCTTACGAAATTTCGAGTCGAAATGTCTAATGATTTTCTCCTTACAAACTTACATCTCCTATGTTACCCCTTTAGGGCATATATTTTCAACAATCCTTACGTAGTGAACTTTATAGCAAAATGTCTAGTTTGTAGCTACAGCGGTTTAGGCTCTGCGTTGATGAATCCGTCAAGTAATCAAGTAATAATTCAGGACAAGTAAATAAATATGTATAGATAATACGGTTTGATCGGATCGTGGGATAGAAAGACGCCCACGATTTATCAGGCATTGTGGGTGTTCATGGGCAGGCGCGGACAACGTGTGCCCTCCCCGTGCCGAGTCATCGAAATGAGATAACTAGAACAATAACTCTCATAAGAATCTGCCAAAAATACGGCTCCACTTACTTACATATGCAAAGGTAAAATCATACGCACAAATTAATGAACGTTCAAAATCAACTTTATTTCATAAAAGTTAATGTCTAAATATAAAATTTCCAAATCGAGATACGACGTTCTGCACCACGCAAAAAATTTGACTTATTAAGTGTCAACTAGAGATCATGAATCATTTTTTATGAATTAATGAATGAACGAGCTGCACAGACTTTTATAGCCCCGCTCCCTAGCACAGAGTTTAGTTTTTTGCTTGAGTTACGTTTCTTGTCATCTTATTTCGATGTCCTGAGTTCAGTAATACTAGTATTAAAAGATACTCGATACAATATATTTGTACCTGACTGGATAGCGATCGTATCTACACATGGTGAAAAATTTTGCCTGAACGACGAAACGAGCAGGTCGCTCGTATGATGGTAAGCGCTACGCCTGTCCATAAACAGACAGCACCACACAGAACCTTGAATTACAAAGCACTACATGATATTGGACTGCATTCGTCACCCCGAAGCATAGGATGTTAATTCTCATAATGCCCAGTAATTTCACCAACTTCAGTCCTTCAAACTGAAACATAACATTGCTTATACATTGTTGCTTGGCGGCAAAGACAAAGCGGTAGTACCAACCCAGACGGCCTTTCACATACAAGTGTCCTATCAAATAGTCTACAGCGTGAATGGGGCAACTCGATCGGGTTGTTCCGAACAGAGTTTTCCCTAAAGTTCTTATTTAGCATAGGCAACACGACATATCTTGCGCGCGAGAGAGATAACTATCGACGACAAATACAGTTATAGATATGATTTAAATAAAATAAATAAATAAATAAATACACCCAACAGTCACACACATAGTCATGACCCCACACTAGGTAAACCTGTGTCGTGGGTATCAGGAACTACGAGGGACTTGCGGCCCCACAACACCCAGACCCGAGACCAATATTTGTGGTTCACACAAACATTTGTCTCAGTGTGGGAATCGAACCCACGGCCTCTTACTCTTACTCAACCTACGGAACTCATCAGCAAGCTGCCACTGCACGTTCCGTTTGCTGTGAGACAGTAAAAATCATTCACATAAGGGACATTAAGGGACGGAGATACGCTCGGCGAAATGTGGGTGTACTATAGTTACACCTCTGCCTACCCCTTCGGGGAATACAGACGTGAGTGCGTATGTAAAACTCATTATGGTGTAGATTAGTGTCTTCAGCATAGCTCTGCCATTTTAACCAACCCTCTCGAGCCAGTCCACTATTAATACTATCGACAAAAGTAAAAATCGATGCCTTTACGTATACAACCACCAGCTGACGTCACATTTGTTTCAGTGATCAAGCCGGCACGTCATCTGCCGCTGAGGAGGTGATAGCCGAGGGCATCGGAGACGATGGTCTCGTAGAATCCTCCCAGCAGACTCTGCAGCAATTCTGGACCAGTGTTATGGACGATATAAAGAAAGTCGCCTCGGTAAATGCCAACCCCATTGCCTATACGCAGTACTATAACTAACGGCATGAGTCGTGAGCACAATCCTCACCTGCGCTGTTTATATAAAGTTCTGATTGGTGGAATGAATGAACGCGCGACGCCGACGCTTCTCGCGATTGGTTCGTCAGTGGATGCTTGTCGTCTATTGGACTCTTAACTGTCATCACTACTGTTCATCTGTGCTCACGAATCGTGCCGGTTATTATATTAATTAACCATTGCCTATTTTATCTTTATTATTCGACAAGCCGTACAATTAAATAGGTAAATTATAGTATAAACGCGTATCTACAGAGTTTATAAATAATAAGTGAAGTAAGTTATTACTTGGTTTCTTAAAAAGAAAATAAATATTAAATGTTTCCTCAGGACGACTTCAAAACTCAAGCAATCCCCCTGGCAAGGATCAAGAAAATTATGAAATTAGATGAAGAGGTCAAAATGATATCTTCGGAGGCGCCGGTTTTGTTCGCTAAAGCTGTGGAGATATTCATACATGAACTCACACTACGTGCATGGAGACACACAGAGAACAATAAGAGAAGGACTTTACAGGTTGACACTTACTTTAATATACTTATTTTATCAGGTGGTAGAGCCACGCCGTACTGGCTTGTAACCGCTGTCTCACGGAAAACCGCCAATGAACGCCCCTAAACCAGAACAATAATGGACGCGTAAAAGAAAAGAGTATAATTAAGGAACTAGGATGGGGAGGGTGGGGTTTGAGCCTCCGGATATCTCACTCACGCACGAAACGCAACAGCATACTAAATGAAGCAGCTGATTGAAGTACTTGGGATGTCTTTTTTATGTCTAATATAATATGCAGAACTAGGTTAGTCCTAATGCTAAGTCATAAGCATTTACACTTATAGGCTTGCAACGCACTGACAATTCCTCTGGTATTGATGGTGTCCATGAGTGGCGATGACCACTCACCATCTGGTGACCCGCTTGCTCCGTTGCTCCCTCCACCACAAAGACGGCTCTCTCTCATTGCCATATGAATACTGCTAGCTGGCTGTTTGGCGACAACCGTATACATGGTCAAAAACCCGCTATGAAAAGTGGCTCAATCAAGCGAGTCGCATTCCAGGGTCAACCAGCACATCAAGTAGCTTCAGGCCGGCATAATTATACCGACTGTCAAGGTTCACAATGTCTCTTGACGGTCGATATTATATTTGGACTGTACTGTATTTAACATCAGGTCCAGTATCGTCACTTTACCGTGCTAAGATTGGAAAGAAAATGTATGCATTGCAGAGAAACGACATAGCAATGGCGATATCGAAGTCCGATCAGTTCGACTTCCTGATCGACATTGTACCGCGTCAGGACATGAAGCCGAACAAGCCGCGACAAGACGCACCCCGCGTACATCCCACCGCCGAACAGGTACTGTAACATGCAACGTGTAACATACTGTTTTTATACTACCGGGCGTCGGCTCAAAGATAATTATTATCCATAGCACACAATTTAAATGTCGATTGACTAGACAATCGATATCTGTGGGGTACCGTGGTCACAAATCACAGTAAAATACATCCTATGTTATTAAGGGATAATGTAGTTTTCTAATACTGGAATAATTTTTAGAATCGTTTTAGTGGGTTCAAATATTTGTTCTAAAACAAATCGAATAGAAAATCGATATCTGTGGGGCCCTGTGGTCACAAATCGCAGTAAAATATAGCCTGTTACTCAGGGATAGTGCAGTTTCCTATTTAAATATCGGTTCAGTAGTTCGAAAGATTTCCCCTTACATACAAACAAATGTTTCCTCTTTATTTAATAGTGTAGATGTAGATAACGTCACACGTTGGTCTCTCGACCAATGACAATCGAACGGCACAAACGCTCGTGTCGTATTTTTACACCACATTCGAACCCTCCAGGTCCAAGGATGAGGTGTTTAAGACTAGGTGGCAGCAGTGATAGCTCAGCGGGGAGTGATACGGACTGTCTACGACGAAAGTCGCAGATTCGAAACCAGCCCCAAGAGCATGCACCTCTGACTTTTCTAATTTATGTGTATGTGTGTGGTTGCTTTAACGGTGACGGAAACATCGCAAGGAAACCTACGTACCTGAGAAGTTCTTCATAAGCATTTCAAAGGAGTGTGTAGTCTGCCAACTCTCATTAGGCCAGCGTGATGGACTAAGGCCTAACCCCTCCCATTCATTAGAGGCCCGTGCCCGCCCAGTAGTGGGACGTGTATAATACAGGGTTATTGATATTATATTATTACTAGCTTTTGCTCGCGGCTCAGCCCGTGTGAATAGACTTTTCCGAAATTAAACGTAGCCTATAACCGGCTCCAGGGTCCCATCTATCTATCAAAATTCATCAAAATCGGTTCAGTGATTTAGGCGTGAAAGCGTAGGTAACAAACAAATAGATGTATTTTTTCCTCCAAGAATATGTGTACAAAGTTTCATGATGATCGGTTAAGTAGTTTTCGCGTGAAAGGGTAACAAACTTACATTCACATTTATAATAATAATACACCTAACAGTCACACACATAGTCCTGACCCCACACTAGGTAAACCTGTGTCGTGGGTATCAGGAACTACGAAAGACTTGCGGTCCCACAACACCCAGACCCGTGACCAATATTTGTGGATCACACAAACATTTGTCTCGGTGTGGGAATCGAACCCACGGGCTCTCGCTTCGCAGCTGACTACTCGCCCGCTGCGCCACGGAGCTCTCAAGTATAATATGTCATAATATTAGTATGGTGTTGTTTCAGTTGGCTGCGCAGCATCAGGCCGTGTTGAACAGCGCCGCGCAACAGCAAATACTCATACAGCCGTGCGGACAAGTCGTGCAGGTAAATCATTTAACAGCATATTTACTATTCGACAGCCTCAGTGACGCAGTTGGCGAGTAACCGGCCGTGAAGCGAAAGGCCGCGGGTTCGATTCTCGCACTGAGACTAATGTTGACCCGCAAATACTTGAAGTGCTAAGGCAATGACTTCAATGTCCGGCTGCGTGGTACATAGAAATTGCCTCACTAAGTTACGGTCAATTGGCCGTAACTCAATATTACTATCTTGCTTACTCTTAACTAGAAACATTAGTCTTTGGATTAAGTGGACAAAGGTGTTAGCTAAACCGACTTGCATGTATGAAACATTTAATGAGAGTGAATGAGGCCAAAGAGGTGTGCAAGGATCGTAGTAAGTGGAAATCCGTTGTCTCTGCTTACCCTTATGGGACACAGGCACGAGTCTATGTATGTAATTAAGTTTTTAGCGGGTATTCCGACACTGCGGTTGATCTATTACTAATATTTAATTTCCAGGCGTCAGGTAACGCGGCGTCATCGTCTAACAACGTGACGGTGTCACAACCGTTAACGTTGATGCATCAAGTGGTCACACCCTCAGGAGAATTGCAACAGTTGCCGGTAATATAAACACTTCTTTATTTTTTGTCTGGCGACATGATTATTTATATACATTGTATAGATTTGACTGTATTTGATATTATATGGGGCGACCCGCCGTCTGATCCTCACAACCCGCAACGGGAACCAAGTTTCGCCATTGCCACGTCCGTTAATGAGCAGAGTACTTATATCATGTGCGGTATGTTGGGCCCAAGATGTTGATATAATAGCAGCTCTGTACTGTCCTAATGCTGAGCATTGGTTTCCTGGACTAATAAAAGGGTTTTTTTTATCCTGGCACAGCGAAGTGGCTACACTGGACAGGATGTTAAGTTCAGTGAAATGAAATGAAATAGTTTTAATCATCATGTAGGCAATTTAAATAGCGCTTATGACAAGTCAGTACAAAATAAATAAACTTATGTATAGAAATCATATCAAATAATGTATACATAACATACATAGCATCGTCAAAATACACTAGGCAATTACACTAAATTGTTTACTTGTTGTCTTTTTATTTTACATTGTAACAATATTTGTAACAGTGCAGTCCAAATATGATCTAGAAATGTGAATCGTTTTAGGATCAGAGGGGCTAGCACGGAAACTTGCGAAAAGTTATTCGAGCTGTCATCGACAACAATTTCTATGAGATTTTAGTACAGCGCCTCTACCGTACGTAAAAGAAACTAATATAAATGGAATATAGACCAATGATATTTAAGGAATTATCTATCGAGCCCTCTATACCTTTACATTACGATTTCGATAGTTTTCCGTGCTAGGCCGTGGGTTCGATTCCCGCAGCTAGACAAATGTTTGTCTGATACACAAATATTTGTCTCGGGTCTGGGTGTTGTGGGACCGCAAGTCCCTCGTAGTTCCTGATACCCACGATACAGGTTTACCTAGTGTGGGGTCGGGACTATGTGTGTGACTATTGGGTGTATTATTTATTATTGTTTAAGGCGTGAGCTTGAAGCTTATGTTATGTTTTTCAGATCCAACTAACGCAAGCGCAGTTGAACATGATCCGGCTACAGGTTCAGAACAACCCGAGCCAACCGATCATTATACAAGCACAGCCGCAGCAGTCGCCGCAGATCATACAGGTGGGTAAATCTTAACCCTTTTTTCTTTTTTTTATTGAATCCTACTACTATTATAAATCCTACCATCCAATTACTATTATAAATGTGAGTTTGGTTATTTGTGAATTTGGATGTTTTTTTTATGTCAGGCCGGCAAACGAGCAAGTTGGTCACCTGATGGTAAGCGATCTCCACCGCCCATGTTCGCCAACAATACCAAAAGAATTATGGGCGCGTTGCTGACCTTAAAGGGGATAATTAAGGGACTGGGAAAGGATGGGGGATTAGGGCCTCCGGATATCTTAGTCACCGTACGAAACGCAGCAGCAAGCTGCTACTTTACGCCGGTTTTCTGTGAGACAGTGGTAACGACCCGGGCGAGCCAGCCCATTCATGCTGTAGACAAAGACTATCTACAGCGTAGCTTTACCGCTTTACCACGTTGACTCACGCCTGTTTACCATAGGGATAGGCAGATACAACGGGTTTCCACTGGTACCCAAACGATCTCTCGCATACGAGGGACCTACCACTTAGTAAACCACCTTCGGTTCTTTTGGAGATTCGCTCAGTCCGTGGATGGGCTGGCGCTAGCACGCGTGGTTTAACTGAAACATCAGATAGCAATAAGCAGTGTTAAATGACATGAAATTGCAATCAGCAGCATTAAACGGCAATAAACAGTATTAAATGGCAATAAACAGCATTAAATGGCAATAAACAGTATTAAATGGCAATAAACAGCATTAAATGGCAATAAACAGTATTAAATGGCAATAAACAGCATTAAATGGCAATAAACAGCATTAAATGGCAATAAACAGCATTAAATGGCAATAAGCAGTATTAAATGGAAATAAGGTTCCACTCATGTACATATACTTAATTATATTAATTATCGAAATAAAAATTGTATTTTTTTAGGTGACTTCACAAGCACAGCATCAGCCTCAACAGCAGGTATACCTAGCACAAGTGGCGACGACTCAAGACGACTCCTAGTCCACCACCGTCACTGATGTGAAACAAGAAGCCACAGACAATTAGATACAAAACTTGTCAAGGATAAAGTGAAGTGAAATATCAAGTGAAAATACTGGTTACAGAATAAGAATAATGATTAGTGGATTTAGTGGTCAGATCTCGCAAAGTAATCAAACGGAGTCTATTTAAGATAGTTTTAGTCGACGGCTCGAACTCGTTAGTGAGTTAAAAATAATAAATACACCGAACAGCCACCATAGTCCTGACCCCTAAATAAATTAACCTATATTGTGGTTGTCAGGAAGTACGAGGGGCCTACAACACCCAATATTTGTGCATCACATAATTAGGAACTGATTGATGGATGGCTGATTATTAGGAAATGATTGATTGATGGCTGATTATAAGAAATTTGGTGAAAATGTTTGATTTTAACCGTCTGAACAGACTTATTGAATTGATCAACGATAACCTTACAGCTTTTGTAGATTCAAGTATATTGTTGAAAGCAATAAGACTCGTTCGCACCTATCATTAGTTATATTTTAATGTAAAATTTGTTCTATGCGGCATCTAGGGGCTTATTGATCTATGTCGATATCCATGCGGCTCGTAAGTAGATAGTTCGACTTATTTGTGCGCTCGGCACTGTGGGTGTGAGCTTGTAAATATGTGGCTTTGATTTGTATGGCAGTGGCGTGTCAGTCGTCCTATACCTACTGATATTTACATACTGTCAATGGGCATGTTCGGACGAACAAAGTTCCGAGTAATATAAGCTATGACTTATGACATCTAACCTAGTTTTCGTCCGGGACACCTTATCATCTTAATTATAATCTGTATTTGTAGTATGGTACTCGACTAGATTTTTATTATTTTAATCGTTATATTACGTTATCTCAATCTTTTACCGCAAGAATTTCATAAATACGGCCAAAAATAAATTAACTACTAAGTAAAAATGTCATGTCATGTTTTAATCAATTTTCTTCTTGGTATTATCTATTTTATTGAAAGTACTGTACAAAACCTAGCAGAGGTACCAACTACCTTATTATATTCAACCAATAAACAGCTAATATCAACAGTCACGCGGATAGTACTGTACTCGGTCGCTTAGGCCTTTATGCTGAGTCTAACCTAGCTATACTACTCAGAACTTTGTCCACCCGAACACCCCCACTGTATCCTACAAACGTCACGTGCACAAATCAGTTGAACTATATGTTCTTACCCCAATCTGTATTTCATGTGGTTTAAACTTAAAATGACTCTAAATAATGAGTGTGATAATCATGTTAACTTGTTGTACATTGTAATTATAATATGTAAATTATTAATAAATTAAGTTTTAAAATTGGGTAACATTTGTTTATTATTAATAATGACAAATAATTAAATCTCATTATAGGACATCAATCACTGTGTACATTACAACGTGATTTTGCGTTCACTTATCAAAATTATGCAGTCAAAGAAGACATTTTATTAACAGTATGCATAGGTGTATCGAGCATGTGGGCTCAGGTGGCCCAGCTTAAAATCTTGCTGACCCGCCTCAGAATCCCGCTAAGCAACTCTCAGGTGGTATCTACCTATATTTTGGTAACCGAGAACAATAATTTATAATTTGGCCTAACCCGAAAACTGCGCTTTAACTGCCGTGTTGCATTTTCTTGTGACGCATGTCTACAGTATCATCACATCATAATACATAATTGATAAGTAAACACAAACAAAATAAAATCAAATAAATTAACAAGAAATTAAAATCAACAATGAAAATATATTACATATAGAATAATATTATTTTACGCTTAAAACTAAATCCACGCAAACGGACGGAGTAGCCGCGAAGAAACTGAACTTGACAATGAAACTTATGTTTTTAGGAATACGGCTGATATTGGTATAACGAAAATAATGGCGCTTCGAACTGCCTGTTTTTTTTCATACTACTTCGAACCGCTTGTGTTTTATTCATAGTAATAGACCAGTTGTTTGTCTATGAACTTACTCGCCGCAACTTCGTCCATCTGCGTTGCTCTAACAACTAATAATAACTACTATACTATAATATTATGTTCATAAACACAAATAATTTTAAAGATCGGACTGAAAATATTTCAATTTCATTTTTATATCCGACAAAACACTTACACCGCCATATTATTAAATACTTGACATTTTAACTAAATAATAATTATCTACTATTCACCTAATTTCGGATGTTTTAAAATGAAAAGCAAAGACGTTTAATCACTGGCACAGGTCGTGAGCACAGATGGACAGTAATGGAAGCAGTTGAGAGTCCAATAGACGACAAGCAGCGATTGCGAACCAATCGCGTGAAGCGTCGCTGCCGCACGCTCCTTTATTCCGCCAATCAGAACTATAGTATGTGCCAACCAAGAGACGTATGTGCTCACGACTTATGCCGGTAACTGTAAAATGAAATGCTATGAAGAAGCGTTTCATAAGATCCTGTCCTATTAGTACTGAAGACCTAGAATGTATCACATAACGTCGACTAACCGTGTCTCCAGTTTCTAAAGTTATTTTGCAAAAGGTGACTGGTAGTTAACTGGTTCCTATTAACTAGAAATCAAAATATAGATATAGATTGATTCATTTTATAAGTATTTCTGTGTGCGTAAATATTAAGTTTTTGTTTATTTTGTAGTTTTGACAGCGATGCATCAGTCGTCATCATATGACGACATATACGATGTATATAAATTTATGTCAATATTGACATGTCTCTATATATCACATACATATCAAGGCGTGGAAGAATAAGTTGAATTATAAAGACTTTGGTCTAAGACATTGTGGTCTTTGGATAAGACATTGCCTAAATGCTTTTTTAAAGGGATTAGTTAACTGTTGACGTCCTTTGCTTACAGCCATGCTCATCTCCATATAACTGTTTTAATGCAAATCATTCACAAATCTACAGTTTATTCTTAATATAATCTTGAACTGTTTGTACGTCCTCTTTCATAATCTGCACCATCGCTTGTTTCTGCTTCGAATCTTCTAATATCATTTGAGAAGCGCGATTTCTCAACTGTTCCATGAAACTGTTATCCATTTCTTGCGATCTTAAACCATCGAAAAGACGTTAAGTATGAAATGGAGCTATGGATAGTATTAAAAAGGCAATAGAACAAACTCCCATCAATATCCACAATACAAAGCAATTATGGATGCGTTGCCGACTTTTGAAGGTACGAGTAGTTGGGCCTACGGCATTCTGAATGACGCACGAATCGTAAAAGCAAATGCATTGTAAGCGTCTATGATGGGTAGTGATTGTTAGGTACGACTTATTAGGATTACTGTTTGTTTTATATTTATTCATAAGAGAGAATAATTCATGAGGCTTTATTATGATTTCCGGGTTTAATAACTGTTCAAGTTTTCTAGATTTACTAAAGCCAATGAGAGACGTCGATCAACCGAAGGCGTCGGCCAATCACAGCCTACCGAGGTGTGGTGGGGTGATCGGGCGAGGCATTCTGGACGGCTGGGCGAGCAGTTCGGGTTGAGCTATGAATGCAGTAACAATTGTCATAAAAAGTCACATAATAAATTATAAAATTGCCACAAATATTGAGATGTTTAATTGATTCTGACCTTACCCAATATGATCAATTACCAGCTTGTGACGCGCCTATAGTTTTTATACAACCGAGTGATGAGACGAGTAGGTAAACAGTAGCATTACCATTTACCATTCAGAATTTTAACTACAAAGCACTGGACTGTGCTCGTCACCTCTATATTAGGATGTTAAGTCTCATAATGCCCAGTAATTTCATTCGCTTCAATGTCCTTCACGCTGGAACCCAACAGTGCTACTTACTGCTACTTGGCAGCACACAGTCCCTGAAGCCAACCCGAGGCTGCTTTTAGGATGAAGCGAGCCTTTTCCTCATTATATTTACTGTAGTTTGGTATGGATAATCCTGATATCTGTCCATTAGGTACATATGCAGAGGCACTTGTCCCTGCGCATTCCATTCGACACATTCGGGTTGGCCACAATCGGTTCCGCATACAAGAGACGTCTCACATATCGTCGTTGATATTGCAATATGTTTCATGTCAGTTTTGGCGCACTTTACAGGAGAGGCGAATAACACTGATTTGTAGAAACTATCGGGTTGTGGCAATAGTTGTTTAAAGGCTTGTTAAATAACCGTATTTATTTATCTTAAGGATGCATTTAAAGTTAGATTTAGGTCCGTATCGTTTTTTTTTATTAAAAACTAGTTGACCCCCCGCGGTTTCACCCGTAACATCTATCGCTTGCAGCGCCACCTATCAGGTCCAATTGTGTAATATAAACCATCCAGAGACCTACTGAAATACCCACAAAAAGTTTCATCAAAATCGATCCAACCGTTTTTAAGTTAGTAATAGCGAGACTACAGCAATTGATTTTTATATATAAGAAGATGACAGAACGAATTGTAATATCAACGACGATACACCCAATTGCTTACATTCTTCTATAAAAAATCATACATATAGCAAATTATGAATCATAACAAGTATGACAGTAGTTACCTCTTGTCTAAATCGCAAAATGTCTCGTCCATAATTTTAACAATTTGCGTGAGCATGTTGGAGGCAGCCTGTTTATACATAGCGCGATGTCGCTCCCGCTGTTCATCTAATTGTTTCTGAGCGTCCACGAACAAATTGATGAACCTACAGATAAGTAGGTATATAATAAGGTGGTATATAGTGGCAGTGGGCAGGCCATATAGCTCGCAGAACTGATAGCCGATGGGACAGAAAAGTTCTCGAATGGAGGCCACGTACGGGCAAGCGCAACAGAGGACGTCCACCTACAAGATAGACCGACGACCTGACAAGGGTTGCAGGAAGCCGATGGATGCAGGCCGCTACCAACAGCGAGGCCTGGAAGGCATTAGGGGAGGCCTATGTTCAGCAGTGGACGTCTTGTGGCTGATGATGATGATATAATAAGGTGACCACTGAAAAACGGCACAGCATTACGCTGAGTGGTCACCTACCTGTCACAGCCACAACGTGCAATAATCCGACCATACCTATAACATAATTTAAAAAGATGTATGCATGTTGTGTAATGTGTTGTGACAAATAAATTACCTTTCTTTCTTTCTTTCTATATAGGTAGTAAAGGTTGTCTGGAAGAAATCGCAGTTAGGGAAAAGACCGCCATTTGTACTTCACTATAATTTTTAAGTCTTTATGGTTTTTAATTTTCTTTTTTTAAGATGTACAATAAAGAGTTTATAAATAAATAAATAACTATTTACACACATATACACGCACTTATGCCTATAATTCCCGAAGAGGTAGGCAGAGGTGTAACCAGTACACCTACATTTCGCCCAAACCATTTTCGTCCCATGATGTGATAGGGGGCGGGCCTATCGCCATACCGGTTACAGTTCAAGACTCCGGGCTGATACTGAACATTTCGAAATATGAAATCCTAATATCACTTTTACCCGACCCGTTATATATCAATGATTATATTGTCTTTAACATAATAATAATTATCTTGTTATGTATTTAACTCGTTTTTATTTTTATACTAACCCAAAATATACCATCGAATGAATTTTATAAAAACAGTCAAAATTAAATAAGTTCAAGCCATTTAAATCTGGTGGAATTGTCAAATTACAGGGTTTTCATGACTCCTTTCTTGACGTACTACTATAATATTCCAGATTTTTCTATTTATCCAATGAATAATTCCATCGATTTTACTAGGTGCCTAAAAAAACACACAAAAGGGGGAAACATGTATGTAACACCTCTCTTTTTAACCCCTGTCATAAAGAGGGGTGTTATAAGTTTATCCGTTTGTCTGTGAGTGTTTGTGTGTCTATGGCATTGTAGCACCTAAACGAATTAACCGGTTTGAATGAGTTTATCTTTTGTTTGAAAGCTAATTTAATCGATATGGTTCCCAAAAGATCAGCTGTTTAAGTTACTGTTTTTTCTAATTAACGTAGCAGTGGGGGTTAATTGAAAAAAAAAGATAAAAAATTAGTGTCTTACTGTTTGCTAGTGTTTCCATTTATATTAACAAGCGTTGTGTCCAATTTCTCCAGTACATTTTGTATACAATCTATTACGGACAGTTGCGCCATTTCATCTGGAAGAGATGTATTACAATAACCTACAAAAAAACCTGTACGGATCTGTTTCACAATATTCACAAAATTAACATTTATTTTTTAAAGTATGTATGTCATTTCTTCCGGTACACTATACTGTAAAGCATGGCTCTAAAGTAGCGGCAAGTAAGTACGCTAAGACATGCTCTTTTATACGTCAAATTAATATCAATAAACAACCATAGAGATGTGGAATAGCTTGCCGGCGCACGTGTTTCCTTCTTTCTATAACATGGGATGCTTTAAACGGAGTGTGAAGAAGCAACTAAGCAGCCCGGCATAATTCTGCCGATCTGCGATAGATTCAGTGTCTATCGTTGGTCGACAGTATTCATGGATTGCGCTACACTTGCCATAGTAGTCACGTAGTCACTTTGCCGAGCCAGGATATTAAAAAAACTTACCTCTACTGCAATTCGGCTCATTCTTTCTAAACCACTCGTTAACACTGGATATGCTTGGACCACTTTCGGAAACAGCCGCGCTATGTATAACTTTCATCTTTTGATTTTTCGTTTCCGCATCTATAGACATAGATTTCCTTTTCGTACCTACGCTCGAGTTTATTTTTGTAGATGTTGAATCAGGACTTGATAAAACGTCCAAATAGTTTTGAGACGATTTACTTTTAATTTGGCTCTTTTTGTTACTCATGTTTCTTTCATTCTCTGAGAATATATTTCTCATTCGTTTTACATATTCATCGTCGTCTGACGGCGTATTTGATTTGTTAATTTGTGAAATAAAATTACCAATTTTTATGGGTGATATAACGGAGCTACGTTTTTGTGAATCTGATTTATCAACGTGCACTCTATTTATTGATTCATCTAAAGTTTTATATTTAATAGCAGTTCCATCATCATTATTATTATTTGTATCGATTTGATTCTGTGAGTTTTTTAAATTAGAAATATTATGAAATAAGAGCTTTAATTTCGTTTTGCTATTATATTTTTGTGATAATCCTTCGTTCTTACTTCGCCTAGACCGTGGTGTTATATCGTTTGATGATGAAACTGACATATTTGGCAATGGTTCATTACACTTAAAAATAAGTTTCATCGTTGACTGCATAGTTTTATTTTGATTACTTTCCTCCAACTCTATATCAGAACTGGAATTTTTACGCGATGGAAACCATCTATGAGATTCGTACAACGACTGTATACCTTTGATTTCTTGACATTTGTTTTGTACTTTAATATTGTCTTGGTCAGAAACTGAATTATTACAAGATGGTAGCCATTTTTGTATTTCACCTGATGATAATCTCGATACTGACACTATTGGAGATTTTTCTCTTTCATGAATGGACGCTTTATGTTTAGGTTGCTTTTGTATCTTTTGAATTGTTTTAACAGAATCACTTTTGTCGGAAGAGACCCACTTATCAATTTCTTCTGCAGATAATCTGGCTACTACAACTTTAGCAGAGTTATATTTACCTTTTGCATTTGTTTTATGTCCATTCTCTTGTTTATATACATTTTCGCAAGAACTATCTAAATTCTCATAAATTCTATTACCGTTGCCAGTTATCTGATTACGAAGATTATCAAAAAAGTCTTTCATAGATTGTTCTAAATCTTCAAATTCTAAATTTCTAGGCTGTATTTGTTGTTCGATCATTGCAGGACTCGGAGGTGCTTCGTCAATATCTCCGTGAGCATTAATGCCTTCAGTAGTTATTGAGATTTCTGAGTTATTTTCTTTTGTTTCAGGTGCACCAATAAAATCATCCATATTCTGAGAATCAATTAGCGAGACATTAAGGTGACTATTTTTAGTTCTAATTTCCCTTTTTAACTTCTTAGTTCTTTCAACTTGCTTTTTAACATGAACTTCTCTTTCAAAACAATTGTCCGTTTGAATATCTTCTATCATTTCAGGGGCGCGTGTATTCTCTGGACTATCATTAACTCTATCTATATCGGATAGTAAATTTTGCGTAGTATTTGTTTCATTCACACACGCATCGAAGCCGTCTTGATAAATTTTCTTAAATTTTTGAAACATTGTAGCTGTTACGGAGTCGTTGTTTTCGTCCACACAGTCTGTCGCTGATTCAACAAATAAACCTGGTAATGGACTTTCTGTCCTGTCATCCCTCAGAGCAATATCAATTGAATTAGTTTTAAGACTTGTATTACCTTTCTTTAACGAGAGCTGTATCTTTTTGTGCTTTTTTACTGATTTATTTTTTTCGTATGTTTCTTTTGAGCCTTGTTCAACATCAACAATACTTTCTAATACAGGGAATGTTGATAGAATTGGCTCAATTTCAGCGGTTGTTGTTTCTTTAGGATTATCTATTATGATAGAAGTATTTAGTATATCTGGAGGTGCCTGCCTCATTCTCTCATCTTCTAGATCAATGACAGGTTCAACACTTACTTTACGTTGGGTTGACTTTCGCTTTCTAACAACCCGCTTACGTTTTGAAACCTGTTTGCTAGTCTCGTCATTCGATGATCTGTTTTCAGTGTAATTTACTTTCCTAGTAACTCTTCCGTGTTTAGTTGACATGGCTGACTCAAAACTGCCAATAGTTGTAATGCTCGGCCGTTTATGAGTTAATATCTTTTTCTTTTTAAAATATTCATCCTCACTGTCACTTGTAAAATTATATACGTCTATTTCAAAAGTTTTGTCCACTAATGTTATTTTTTCGTTACTCTCAACTGTTTCCTTCAGTTTGTCGAATGCTTGATTCATTTTCAAGGTTTTGGGTGACTCCGTTTCCGGAATTTTTGATTTCCTAAATTTAGACTTTCGTGTGTATTTTTTACGTTCATTCTCAATTTCTTTGTAAAAATTTGTTGAAGATTTAGGCGTAGCCACCTTCGATGATTTTAATTCTGTAATATCATCACCTGATTCTAAATTATCGTAGGATCGTTCATTATTTATTATTCCATTTTTTGGTGAGTACAATTTTCGCTTCCTGCGAATCAAAGACGTGTCCTTATCAGGTACGACGTCGTTTATTAAATCAAGCTTAGTAGCTGTTAGATCTTCTTCGATATTAAACTGAGGAACATTTTCTTTTTCTATATTTCCTTCATTAATTATGCCGTCTAATACAGTAATTTCAGCGGTGGATTTTATATTTTGCTTTAATTTCTTATTTATCTTGCGTTTTTTACGCTTATTTATTGTTTTAGCTGAAATAAATAGTTCGTCCTCCTTAGGTTGTACAATTACTTCATCCAATACAGCACTTTCGTATTTTTTCACGTTGTCCTTCCTTTTTTTTGTTATGGTAGTTTTTTTGCTACCTTTCTCGGTTTTTTGTGAAGTTTTGTATTTTAACTTAAAACTTTTCGTTGGTTCTGGATCAGATTTTTGCCACGTTAGGGAGCAGTCTTTTTGTAAGTTTTCTTGAATTTCCATTGTAGTTTCTAATGGTTCTTGGATGTCACTAATAAAATTACAAATTTCTTTATCAATATTCAAATAATCGGTATATTTATCAAAATCTTCGCACACCTTATCGACGATACAATTAAGACATTCTAAAACTTCTGATTTATCAAACTGCGGATTCTCGTTAACTTCAACACGTTCATCGAAAATTTCACTTGTTTCTGAACTACTTTCATTAATTTTCTTTGCTAAAGTTGGACTTATTACAGTGTCTCCGACAAAATTCTGAGCAAAATGTAAGTTAAAAAATTCTTCCACTGCTTCAGCGTCATATACATTACTTTTCACTTCTTGTAAACGACCCTCATTTTTACGGACATTGTTTCTTTTAGCATTAAGGTAGTTAAATGGAGTACCACTTATCACTTCTGTATTAGATTCATCTGAAATGGACTCTCTGATAACAGTACAACCTCTTTTTCGACTAACATTAACAAAATTATCAGCACAAGGAGTATTTGCGATCGCCTCACAATTGTCCTCTTGTCGTGTCTTACTATTTTCACCTGTATTTATACCACTATCTACAGGATTTTCATTATTAGCTTCTAAGGCTTCTTTCACAAGTAAATCAACAATATTGTCCGGTTCAAAGTCTTTATTTTTAGCGAGCCTTTCCATAGTATTACTGATGACGGAATCATCGGTTGAGCCTATGGTGGCTACTAACAAACAACTGGGAGCAGTTTTTCTGCCTATAGCGGGTGATAAGCCACGTTTGAGTTTATTAGATTCATCCCTCTGTGGACTATCCGTAGCATTTTGAGCCTTCTTGGTGCCTCTGTAGCAAACGCCATAAGGTCGAAAAAGCTTTAATGTTGTGGCGGACTGTAAACTGTATCGGTCGTCAGTTTCACTGACTTCTATGATGCTCGACAATTCGGGACGAGCGCAGACGCTCTCTGACTCTTTGTCGAATTTATACGTAGGTAAAGCTGCCAATTTATCGTGAAGCTGTAAGAAATAAATGTTTTATGATTAAAGACTATACCGCTGTATAGTTTTAATCCTACTCTTATTTGAATCCACGATATTAAACGAATGGTCCTCTATGCCCTACATATCACTATCAACATCAGAACAAGCTCAAATGAATTTAATAACACCGAATTACCAGCTCAACATAAATAACGTAAGTATGTGTTGTTATGTAAGTATGAATCCAAATTAAAAGTTGTAGTGCTGCTTACTTAACGCCCCAAATTTAAAACAGGCTAAGGAAATATTAATTGAAAAAAAACATGTTTTAAAATCACCTGATTCGTCCATTCGAAACCGACGGTTTCATCTAATTTTGGTGTTGGTTCAGCTAATTTTGAAAAATCTTAATTACTTACCTATTTGTTTATTTTACATTATATATTTACCTAGACAAGTATACAATAGGAATAAATAATCATGTTAGTAATTTAAAATCAGTGTTTTGTCTAATTCGATCATACCTGCGCTAACGAGGTTGTAGATGTCGTCGAGGGCGATTTCCACGGATTTCTAGATCTTACGATGTAACCTGAACAAATGGACATTAACCAATTGAGACTTATCATCATTCAACATTTCTGATTACCCTGTGTTCTAATTCATCTACGTCATGGTCTACATTTATGCCAAATGTCATCCAAATCTGTTTAGCCGTTAAAGCGTGACTGATTAACAATCATCCAAATTCACAAACATTCACATTTAAAGCTTCCGCCCATGTCAATGTCTTTTTCCGTGACAAAAAGACTGCCTCGGTGGTGCAGTTTTAATGCGTACGCTTTACGATTGAGGCCAACGCTGAGGTCTCGGGTTCGATCCCGGGTCGGATAAAGTGGTATTGGGTTTTTCTATTACGAAATACTCAGTATCAGCCCGGAGTCTGGAATTTGTGCCCGGTATGGCGATAGGCTTGCCCCCTATCACGTCGTGGGACGGAGATACGCTCGGCGAAATGTGGGTGTACTGGTTACACCTCTGCCTACCCCTCCGGGGATTACAGGGGTGAGTACGTATATGTTCAATTGAAAATTATACCTCCTCAGGTAAAAAAGTAATATAACACTTTGTGCGTATGTAAAAAGTAGTCTACGCCCTAATCTAGGCTATGGTCTACAAACCATACAAATACACTTTGCTCATAAGGTCAACCAAACATTTCATATATCAGACAAGTAGAACTACGAATACACTAAAGATATTGGTTTGAACTTCGTTACCTGAATGTCTACCGCGTCGCACTACCACGGGATGCGAGAACCTCGACTCATCTTCCTATTTACAAATAAAAAAACTATCATAATAAATAACGAATGTCAATGTAAAATTATTCAACTACCCACGTCTTTGTTTTTTTTTATGATTATTAATTTATAGCAAAGGAATAATAATTTATACAGGCAATTCTACAATTGGATGATTACGACGCGGTCGAGTCGTGCTGTGTGGATAGGTGTATTGTACGATCAAGTTCAAGACTGATTATGACGACTAAGGACCGAGAGGTCAAATATTCGATTACTGCTCACGTCGGGCAATCTCGTATCAATTATGCGGATTTAGCTAATATTCTGTCCCTAAACATTAGCATCACCATCCAGAACTTTGAATTCCAAAGTACAGAATGACCTGTGCACTGCGCTCGACTTTCTGAGACAAGATTACACTAGTCTTCAGATGAGCTCGGCAATGGGCACTAAATCAATCAATCAATCAATCAATCAAAAAATCGTGCTATATCACCATAGCACCACATTTCGTAGAATATTGGGTTGAATTGTTCAGTCATTCGTAAAATCGAGGTCCTAAAAATGTATTAATTGACATTTGGGAGAAGTCTTCTAATGAAAAAACCATTGAATAAATCTTTCCAAAATAAAGTAATTTCAACTCTTGTATAATTAAACTATGCCTGTATGAATTTAGTACCGGAGATTACGTACTCCTTATGCTATTTATTTTCGCCCAAATTTGCGTGAAGGTTAGTTCTGAAATATGGGTCTATCGAGGCTCGTATCTTTCAAATAACGCACTCACTCACGCCTGTAATCCCCGAAGGGGTAGGCAGAGGTGTAACCAGTACACCCACATTTCGCCGAGCGTATCTCCGTCCCTTATGTGATAGGGGACGACCCTATCGCGCCCCCCCCCCCCCCCTATCTTTCAAATAACTTTTTATTTTAAAATTCTGTTTACGTACAGGCATAGATAATAATGAGATATAATTGGATATCATGGTTAACTTTCAATGTACGATATCAAACGGTGGAGTAAACATCCCCCAACGTTTGTATGGAAAAATACTGACTAGCGGAACCTTACAATATTAAGGCCTGTTTGCACGACCGACGATCGTAAATCTAGATTTACTACTAAACTTATTTACTTATACGATTTGATGTTTCTTAAACAGGTTTAGTGATTTAAACCCGATTAAAGATAGTCGTACAAGTGGACCAAAGTCGCATAAAGGGGAATACATAGTATGCGATCGAACATAAAATATAAAACTTACAGAGTTGTTAGTAGTATTGTTTCTAGTGTCATGAGAGGAGCTCTCCGTGACTTCACTTTCTAAGTTTAACAGCAGCTACAATTAAATATTACTGGTATAAAAAATAGCGATAATGTATGCTACGGTTAAAGTTATGCGCTTCAGCAATCTTCGTATGTATCGAAAATGCGAATGCATGATGATGATCTAATTCAGATCTGTTTACATTAGAATAAGTACCTATCTACTTGCTTCTTACATAAAGAAAAAAAGAAAACCTTATTATTCTCTTATGGCTCAGATGCTTTCGACATGTATTGATTGCATATTCGTACTAACTCGTAAAAGTCGAATATTGATGAAGCACAGAACTTTAATTGTAGTACATACTGTATTCATTTCATAATGGTTAGTTTCAGAAAAAATACGAATTAAAGGTTTGGGTAGAGTATTTGGGGTGCCGGAAATCTCACACACCGTATGAAATGCAACAGCATCATGGGTGTTCTGTGAGACAGTAGTATTAACCCGGTTGAACCAACCCATTCATGTTGTAGCTAGGTGTATAAAGCGTGTCTCAACCAATTATGGAACCTGAGAAAGTTTCATTACCAGATTTTTTGAAATTGAATTTATTATTGCGGTTTAGAGTAAGAGGGGTTGACGTCAGGCAGGCGGCCGGTCGTAAAACTACAAGCCAAATCTTTCTGTAACATGTGTCAAAAAGCATGTTGCGTCGACCCCACTGTAAGTGGGATAAGGGCAGGTGGAAGAGAGTTTTACTTATTGCGGTTTGTGGGGGTCAGACGGCGGGTCTCCCCGGCTACCGTGAAATCATGATGGGAAGGCGGCCCCTAACATTAGATCGGATAACGCCAGACATAAAAAAGATTACCTGATATTTATTTCCAAAAACACCACACAATGCTTTATCAAGTTGATTCAAGTCAGTTTTAGCGCTGACTACAATTTTCACATCCTTGGAAGTGTCGTTAGTTATTTTTATTAAAGAGGGATGCGCTTGCGGCGGTCGGACAGTTGACACCGATAACGTTAGTTGATGGGATTCTCTGAATACAAAAATAAATATATACCAACATTGGACAAATGTTTGTATGTTCAACAAATATACATACTTAGTACACAAAAGTAGCCGAGTATTAGTAACCAGTACTGTTAAACGAGAGGTCGTGTAATCAAGACTGTAGTGTTGACATACACATCGAAATAAGATGACAAGAAACGTAACTCAAGCAAAAGAATAACCCCACCAAAACACTGTGCAAGGGGGCGGGGCTATAAGTCTGTGCAGCTCGTTCATTCATCAATTCATAAAAATTGTTCATGATCTCTAATTAACACTTAATACTTCAATTTTACGGTGCAGAACGTCTTATATCGATTTATAAAATTAATATTTTGACAATTTTTAACAAAACAATTGCGTTAGAAGTTCACTTCTTTAAAGTGTGCTGAGTTGCAGTAGCGAAGGGTATTTTTTTTACAAAAGAGAGGCCAACGCTAATAAAATAACTATTACTGTATCATAATAATACTTATTTAGTATTTACCAAGTTTGCAAAAGTAAGCAGGTAAAAGTCGTTGAGTTGCATGCGCATTAATTTTTTTATTTACTGATGAATAAAACAGTCGAGTTTCAGCATTCTAGGATCTTGGGATAGGGTCATATGTGTCATAGTAAAAAAGGAACTGAATAGCACACGTTGTTCCCCCCCCCCCCCCCCCTTCTGGATTCGCGCCTGTCTCAAACAACGTTCACTCACTTGTCAAGTTTAGCAGCTTGCGTGTTATCCTCGCTTATGATCAACGTCTCCCAGGACTTGGGGTTTGTGACGCCGAATTTTTCCAACGTTAGAGGTTCCAGCACTATCGATAAACACTTGCCAGTAGAGTTTATATCCAACCATGACACATGCTTGTCTTTACCCTGGAAGAAATGTCATTATCATCTTCAGCCCTATATACCTACCGTCCTAAAGCTGGGCACGGGCCTTTATTAAATACACCCAACAGTCACACACATAGTCCTGACCCCATAGTAGGTTAACATGTATCGTGAGTATAGAGAACTACGAGGGACTTGCGGTCCCACAACAACCAGACCCGAAACAAATATTTGTGAGTTACACAAACGTTTATATCGGTGCGGGAATCGAACCCACGGCCTCACCCTTCGCAGCCGGCTACTCGCCCACTGGGCCTAGAAGGTTCTCAAAATGTATTTTATAAATCTAAATGACGAAACAGTATGTCGCTCCCTGATAGTAACCGCCACGCCTACCCACACAGAACCTCGAAGTACAAAGTACTGCATGGCACTGTACCTACTGCGCTCGTCAGCCTGAGACATTTGATAACGACCAGTAATTTCACTGGCTTCAATGTTCTTCAAACCGGAATACAAAAGTGTTTACACTCTATTACTTGGGGGCAGAAATAGACAAAGCAGTGGTTACCCAGGTGGCCTCTCGCATACGATCGACCTACCACCTAGTAAAAAGTTTAGTTTAGACACATCACGCTGGCTTAATACGGGTTGCTAGACTATACATACGTTCGAAATACTTATGTGGAACACTCACGTGTGCAGGGTTCCTCGCGATCTTTTCCTTCACCGTTAAAGCGAATGAATAGTCACGTAACTTCGAAGAGTCAAATTTATTTTCTTGGGGCAGGGAAGAGTACAAAAGCGTCCCGGCAGCCCCGACCGAACAAGCGCATCCGGAGGAACATCGTTGGATTTTAGTCCATGAGAGTCGGACATAACCGCCCCGGCCGACCATGCGGTCGAGGGGTACCCATAAAGGGATTCCCAACGTAAAAAATAGGGTTTTAACCCACGACTTCCTTCTCAGTAGACCGTAGCACTCTCCGCCAGGTTGTAGCCACTGCTGCCGCTGCCTTTCGCAAAATCGCTATAATGTATTTGATCTCGTACTTACCGGTATAATAAGAATCTTGCCAATGGACAGACTTCTACATATGACGGAGACGATCAAATCGCTTGCTTTGTTGTGAATGTTTAGAAAATCCCTAGCATCCTGTGACACATAAAAACCATGTTTTACGTCTTTTTAAAGCAAGTTTTTATATAAATTGCTAATAAAGTTTCTAAGAGCTGCCAATTCTCATTATAGTGTGACTGCCACAAATCCAGGCTTACTACTCGGTATAATATTACACTAGGTGTGTTTTTGCACTCGCGTAAAGAAGACTAACTTCTACGCGACGGAACACGCAGGGCGCTTCTAACTTATTCTTTCGAAGATGTATCTAACGGGTGCATACTATATCCTAGTGTATATTTTAATAAACACGCCTAGCGTGTTTCTAAGGGCCGCATACTAGTGTAAATTTTGCCACAAACGCCTAGCGTGTATCTAACAGCTGCATATTTGTGTAGATTTCGTTACACACACCTAACGTGTATTTAACGGACGCAATTATTGTGTGGATTTTATAACACACGCCTAGCGTGTCCTGGCTGCATCGGTGTATCGATTTTTAACACGCCTAGCGTGTCCATCGCGGTGCATAGGCATCGTGAACTTAAAAATAGAGCAGTTATGTTGCTACAGTCGACGTGTTTTGCAGTTGAACTGCAGTATGACCGCTCTAAACATCCAAACGGCCTAAGACGCATGATAAATAAATCACCTGAAAAAAATCCATCCAAGACCTTTTGAGGAACACATCAACAGCATCCGCTGGGTACAATGATGATGGGAACCACTTCTCTGCCGAACTTGAACGTAATATCTGATCGTGTCTCGGTACCAGCCATCGTAACAACGTCTCCATGACGGATAACTGGCACGGGAAGTGACCGCATGACGATATGTACGTGGCGAGCTTCACGCTACAGACAAGGATGGGATCGGAAAGTATAGGAAAGGTCTACTTAGGTTTTAGTCCATGGTATGTACCTACGGTGCGTGAATTGATAGGTTTTGGGGAAAAAAATATATTTTTTAATTAGCTTTAATTATGAAAACTGAACGTCGCTCGCCTAATGGTAAGCGCTACGCCTGCCCATAAACAAGCAACCGCACAAAGATCTTTGAATTACAAAGCACTGCATGCCAATGGACTACGTTGGACATCCCAAGACAAAGGATGTCAAGTCTCATAATGTCCAGTGATTTCACTAGCTTTAATGTTCTTCAAACCGAAACACAACTGCTTAGACACTGTTGCTTGGCGGCAGAAATAGGCTACAGACGGCCTCTCGTACATAAGGGACCTATCACCTAGTAATGGTAAAAATGGTGTCCTAAATCCTACTACAATTATAAATGTGAAAGTTTGGATGTTTGTTAGTCAATCACGCCGTAACGGCTGAACGGTTTTAAATGTAATTTTGCACACATGCAGACCATAATCTGTACTAGGACATACTTTGTATCCCGGAAAAGGCTGTTGAAAATCTGAGTGAAATATAAGTTTCAAAGAGTTTTAGACATTGGGTCTAAAAAATAGATAATATTATGAATAATAGCTTTTGCTCTCGGCTCCACCCGCGTGTTTGTTTTTTTCCGGGACGTAAGTACCCTATATCCTTCCTCAGGATACAACCTATCTCCTTACCAAATTTCATTAAAATCCGTACAGCCATTTAGCCGTGAAAACGTAACAGACAGATAGAGTTAGTTTCGCTTTTATAATATTTTTTTTACACCTTGGGTTGGTTTTAGTAGGGATTTCTAAGGATTTCTAATTTTTTTTAGTAATAAATATAACTTATATTACTCAGTGATAATGTAGCTTTCTAACGGCAAAAGAATTTTTGAAATCAGTTCAGTAGTTTTTAACTTTATTCCTTACATACAAAAATACAAATCTTTCCTCTTTATAATATTAGTGTAGATAGATAATAATAATATGTGTACATACAAATATTCTCCAAACTTGTTTCTGAGTGCAAATCTAATTTCCCTGTTCGCCTCTGCACAATACATATTCAAGCATTGCAGTATCTCGTACTTCTTGAACGCATCTGCTCTATCATTTGTAGCCAAGTCTAGTAAACACTCTGCTGTGTGTTCCACCAGGAGATTTGGTAAACTTGAATCTTTATGACGAATTTCCTAGAAATATACAAATAATATGTAACAAAAACCCGGTTGGGCATTTTAACTGTGATATCTTAATATTTCTTTCAGGTCTGTGTGATTTGAGACCGGATATCCCTTGTAGTTCCTGATTTCCAAAATACTGGTTTTAACCTAGTGTGGGATCAGGACTATGTGTGTGATAGTTGTGTGAGAGGCCGTGGATTCGATTCCCACACCGAGACAAATGTTTGTGTGAACCACAAATATTGGTCTCGGGTCTGGGTGTTGTGGGACCGCAAGTCCCTCATAGTTCCTGATACCCACGACACAGGTTTACCTAGTGTGGGGTCAGAGCTATGTGTGTGACTGTTGGGTGTATTAATAAATAATAATAATTAAACCAAACATAATGTTTTTAAAAATAGAGGTGATGTGGTTTGGGCATGTGCAGTGATCATACTTTATTACAGTCAATAGAATACTCAACAGTCTCTACCTACCTCCAGAGGATGCAAACCTGATTGTGTATGTATGTATTATAATAATAATACTAGCCCTGTATTATACATGTCCCACTGCTGGGCACGGACCTCCTCTACTGAGTATGTATGTATTATGTTTTAAAAATATCCAAGTTACACATACCTTTATAAAGTTTAGTAAAAGCCTCAGAAACGTGTACCAATGCGGACTGTGGCTGACCAGATGTTTCCGTATAGCGTCAAGCCAATACTGAATTAAATTCACTATCTCTTTGCCGAGAATTCCCCATGTTTTCGACGGCCCTAGGTCCACCATACATTGCAGTGCTGCGCAAGCGATTCCGTTCTCCTCATATTTATTGAAATACTGCAAATTAAATTAAACCAACATTTTAAATTGTTACCTCCTTTTTCAGACTGTAGATTAAAACTTCTCATAACAAAAATATCCGCGCTTCTGAGTTTGAAACTAATTGAAACATGGGATCCCCTCACAGAGTAATAACAATTGTGAGTGAAATTAAATAACATTATTACAATCCACAAAATGCTTACTTCAATTTCGTAAGATCTAATTTTCTTCAAAGCAAGAACAGTCGACATGTTGAATTGCACTTTTGCATTTTTACTTTCTCCTAAGACATCACGACTAGCTGAAATGTACTCGTTAAGGGTATTAATGTTTTTCAACAACATATTTTTATCCTAATTCCGTAGTTTCACTGTAATGTGTAAACTCGAATTGTATCTTACTTCGCGCTTATTTAATTTGAAACGACGCTATTTTTTTATGACGAATTATTTAGGTTGGTAGCTCTGAAATCGTAAACAGAGTGTTGCCAAATGCCAGTGCCTATCAAAGTGCCCTCAAAACTCAAAAGTAAAGCCTTCCAGTTTCCATGCACATTGCGATCCCGCAATTGCGATCGCATAAATACGGCAGTGTATTGCAGTCTTAGTAGATTGGTATGTTTTCGATGCTATACTTTTTTATCGTGGAATTTTCTTAGAGAATCTTTAATTGCATACGTAAGTAAAAGCAGGTAAAAGCAAATAAGCACAAAACAAAAACCCTGTTGGTCATTCTAACTGTGGTATCAGAATTGATATTCAAACTCGCTTTGATTGAAATAACTCGCTTATGCAAATGAGACTATAAAATCGTATTTATTTTTAATACTTTAATTACACACACACACACACACACACACACACAAAAATAAATGCACACAAGCTCATTGACTTGAATCGCGGTAAAAAAAAAATTTTTTCATTATTTTAATCAGTTTCTCAAGACACAGGCTCCGCCTAATTTAAGAACCCCTGGCAAATGTTTTAATATCTTTCTTTAGTTAAAAAAAGATTTTTTAATTTTAAATTTCTCATTTTATTGTTTGTAAACCGTATTTCGATTGATTACCTCTGCAAGAGCAATGACTCGGGAGTCAGAGCGAGATAGCAAGTTGAGCCGTCTACGTGCATCAAACGCGCATGGCTTCTACAATACGTCACATCAATCAGCTGTTCACCACTTTTCAGATGTTTTTTTAAAATATTTTCATGCTACCTGTGTAAGGATAATATCTCGCTTCTGTTTACAATTTTTTTAATTTAACCATTTTTACTAAGCTGTCTATATGTATATCTTCACGACTCAAAAACCTGTTGGCCCAACAGGTTTTTTTGTTGCATACTGTATAATCAGATCTATAACAGTTAAACCTTTGTCTTTATCCTTTCTATAAAATACTACATCTGCTTCGTCCACCTGCTTATCCCACTCGCAGCGGGGTGGCACAACATTCTATTTAACACATGTTACAGAAAGATTTGACTTGTAGTTTTTACGACCGGCCCGGCGCGGCGCGGCGGCCTGCCTCACATCAACCCCTCTGGGGAGAAAACACCCAGACTCGATGTTTTCGACATTTTACTCGGTGTGAGGATCGAACCCGCGGCCTCTCGCTTCACAGTCTGTTACTCGCCCACTATGCTATCAATATTTCGGTGATCTACAAATATTTGTTTGGGATCTGGGTGTTTTCTCCTCGGAAGTGTTGACGTCAGGCAGGCAAAATATTACGACTCCCTACTGCGATACGGCATATTAAGTGGAAGAAGAAGATTAAGGTAGAGAACAAAAAATAATATTGATACAAATATTGAACTCAGTGAATTTCTTGTAGTTTCGCCGAATATGTAAATTAGAAGCGCTGCTAGATTGTTGAATTAAAAATAACGTTTTTTATGAAGCAACGTATTGAAAGGTATTAACACAAAAACTCTGGCAAGACCTTGAAATCGCCCAGTACCCTTTAAACTTCCTTGGAAATAAAAAAAATAGCAAAATTATCTAAGTCTGGCTCAAAAGGTCGAAATCTAGAGCCGTAAAATAATTGATACAGAAAAAGCATAGGTTATTTTTATGTTGGCTGCAGTGGGCCAGTGGCACTTGAAAGTTGAAGTTTGGTGTCGGAACTCGGAAGGGTTTGATTTGGCCCTCCTCGGAGTAGCTATCGTTTTTCAAAAGAAACTTATTATCGGTAATACAATTTACAAATGTTATGTCATCATAGATAACATAGTGATATAAAATGTGCAATAATTGTACGGCGCATGTACTCTTCACGTTGTTTATTTTTTTCTCGCACATTCAGTTCAGTGTTGTGATCGCGTCATAGCGCTCAGTTCGCCTCCCGGAGACCAGTCGATATTATGCGGCCCGAAAACGAGAACTATATAACAATACAATTATGATGCCTATGGTGTATACGGTGTACGGTTTTGCGATATTCTTTATTGTCGCGTGGGTGTGTCTGTGGTTTATTCACATAATGGCCCTTTCTTACTGCAAATGGAAGCTCCACCGGACCGTGGACCGGTCACCGCCGGAGCAGCCGTACCCGGGCGTGTCGATCCTGAAGCCGCTCACAGGTGTCGACCCCAACCTCTCGTCCAATCTGGAGACATTTTTCTCGCTCGATTACCCAACGTACGAGTTATTGTTTTGTGTGGAGAGCGACAAAGACCCAGCCGTGACGCTGGTCAACACCCTCCTGGAGAAATACCGCGACGTGGACGCGCGGCTATTCGTCGGCGGCAAGAATATCGGCGTCAACCCGAAGATAAACAATATGTACCCGGGCTACATGGCCGCCAAGTACCCGTTGGTGCTCATCAGTGACGCCGGCATTAGGATGCGGGACGACGCTTTATTAGACATGGTGCAGCACTTGCAAGATGACGTCGCTATCGTGCATCAGATGCCTTTCGCGTATGACGCAGAGGGGTTCGCTGCCGTTTACGAGAAGGTGTTCTTTGGCACATCGCAGGCGCGCATGTACCTCGGCGCAGACTTCCTCGGCATCAACTGTCATGTGGGTATGTCGTCGTTGGTGCGCCGGTGCGCGCTCGAGGAGACCGGCGGGCTGGCCGCGTTCGGGGACTATCTCGCCGAGGACTACTTCATGGCGAAGGAGATTACGTCGCGCAGGTGGCGGATGCGTGTGGCGTCGCTGCCGGCGCTGCAGAACTCTGGGACGCGGTCGGTGGGCGCGCTGCAAGCTCGTCTGACGCGGTGGGCGCGGTTGCGCGTCGCGATGGTGCCGGCCACCACGCTGCTGGAGCCGCTGAGCGAGTGCATGCCGCTGGGCGCGGGCGCGGCGTGGGCGGCTGGCGAGTTATTAGGCGCCGAGCCGCTGCCGTTCTTCTTGGTGCATGTGCTGGTGTGGTTCCTGTCGGACTGGCTGATGCTGCGCTCGGTTCAGAACGGTTCGCCACCGTTCTCTAAAGTGCAGTTCCTGCGCGGGTGGGTATGGAGCGAGTGTTGCGCGCCGTTCGTCCTGGCGGCGGCGCTGCTCAGCCCCGAGATCTCGTGGCGGACTCGCATCTACCGGTTGGAGTGGGGTGGCCGCGCGCACGAGCTGAACCCCAAGCTCAAGTTCTGAGCCTGTTCCCTCCCTCATACTCAAAAGCTTTAATTTGGTGTCATCTCCAGTGCGGTATTGTGTTGAACACCACCGACTTTAGAATGTGTGTTTATGATGTATTTAGTATTAAGTTTTTTTTTTTTATTTTAATTGCAAATATTTCATAGTTTTGAAATGGATGGTTAATTGTTGCTTTTGTTTTAGAAAGATTTGTACATTTATTAAAGTTACGTGGAACGTTGGTTTTGTATTTTTAAAGGAGGATCAGGTGAGAATGCTTTTATTTGTATGTGATTCATGATGATTTTATGTCATCTTGCTGATCGATGATTCATTTATGTTTATCTTGAACAATATGAGCGACCTAGTCTCCACTCATAAATTGTGACTCAGTACTTGTGACAGATTAGCAATTGAACCAAGATATTCTTTAAAAGTTACTCATTTTGAAAACCTTTCACAATAACTGCTATTTATATATTTAAAACTACCTTGACTGCTATTACTAGCACTGTAAAGTATAAAGAATAAATTAATAAGAAGATATGTAAATTATTGTAAGATCCAATGGATATTGAGAATATAACTAGTTAATTTATGTAAAAACGAGTTATAAATTGTAGATGGCTAGTGTGTTATAATGTACCTGCTTAAAACTTCAATGAAAATCATCGAAAGGGGCTAGACAGGAAGTGATGTATAAGGTCATCTGATATTAAGTTGCCTACACATTCTGTCAATGCATACTGTATGTTGAATTAATATGAAAATATGCACATATAACTGTTTTTAAAGGTATGTTGCTCAATGATAGCACAGCCGGGAGTGGTACGGACTATTGACTATTGTTGCAGGTTCAAAACCAAACCCAAGAGCTATGTATGTATTCATTGTTACTTATCAGAGCTTTCATAGTGAAGAAAACATTATGAAGAAGCCTGCATACCTGAGAGTTCAAGATTCTCACATGTGTAAATTCTACCAACTTGCATTAGGCCAGTGTGGTGGACTGAGGCCTATTCCAAAATGTATATATATTTTAGGCATATCATTATCTAGTATTTGCTCCGCCGCACCTGTAAAGGTATATCTAGTAGTCGTTCAGCCGCACCTGTAAAGGCATATCTAGTCATCGTACATGGAATCGTAGTCATGGATCGTTTTCTTAATTATTAAATTACTACCTTTTGCTTGCGGCTCCGCTCGCGTTTACGTTCCGGGATAAAAAGCCTATAGCCTAGTGATGATCTACTTGTGTCAAAATTCATGTACTGGTTACACCTCTGCCTACCCCTTCGGGGATTACAGGCGTGAGTGCGTATGTATGTACTCGTATGTATGACAGTGTAATAGCAACATAAACTTCATATCTTCTATGATCATATTTCTAAGCATGTGACATAGGATCATATATCTATGATGCAAATATGATATAAATAACGGCCTTAGACAACTCCCTAATAGGTAAATGTACAAATTTAATTCAGACCTGAAAGAAGGACAAATCGATACGATAACTATCATTTCTACGTCAGACGCTTTAACCGAACTGTGGTGATTCTGTCTAGCCTCGAAGGTCAATAGCGTAATGTGAAAGTTTAATATGCCTTGAGAATTGGCTAAGAGAACAAAAGAATCGTGTCTATTTATCAATGTTACTTCCGAACAAATATTTTCAATCGGTTTCAAAAGGGAGGTCTCAATTATTCGTCTTATGTTTTTTTTATATCATTACCATTATTGCCGTAAGCTGCTGCATTAGGAATGGAGTAAATACCGCAAAAGGAAAAATCAGTACCCTTATAGAATCACTTTGTTGTCCTTTCGTCTGTCTACCAGTCTTTTAGACATAACTGTTACAAATTTATAATTAATTATTATTATTATTAATTATAAACTAAGATTATACATATATTATGGAAAGACATACATTTAAAAGTGGTACAACTACACGTGGACAGTCTTGTTTGTCTACAGCATGAATGGGCCAGCTCGATCGGGTTGTTACCACTGTCTCACAGAAAACCGACATAAATTAGCTTGCTATCTAGCTTGTTGCTGCGTTTCGTACGGCGAGTGAGATATACGGAGGCCTAAATCCCCACCCCTTCCCAATCCCTTATTATCCCTTTCTTTTAAAGTCCGCATCGCTTTCTAGTATTGTAGGCGTTCATGAGTGGTGTAGATAACTTACCATCAGGTGACCCACTTGATGGTTTGCCGGCCTATGCCATATGTATATAAAATAAAAGGAAATTAAGCGTGAGATACCTATTACTTTGATCAATTCATATAAGTATATAATATCGGTATAAGTTACGCATTTTTAGCAGTGTCAACGCGTGCAAGGGGTCATCTGATGGTAAGTGATCACCAACAGCATAACCACAAATTTAATGAAAAGAATGTGTAAGGGGAAAGGAGTTACGAAACGTAAAACCGAGTTGCTACATCATTTCAGTTTTTTGAGACAGTGGTACCATCCCAGTCGAGCCGCTCCATTTAGTATGAATAATAATATTAGTCCTGCATTACACATGCCCCACTGCCGGGCACGGGCCTCCTCTACTGACTGAGAGGGTTTAGTCCTTAGTCCACCACGATGCCGGTTGGCAGACTTCACATAGATCAGTGGAGAGTTTTTTTTTATCCTGGCTCGGCAAAGTTACTACGCTACACCCGATGGTAAGTGTAGCGCAATCCATGAATACTGTCGACCAACGATAGACACTGAATCTATCGCAGATCGGCAGAATTATGCCGGCCTGCTTAGTTGGTGGTACGGATTGTGGAAAAAAAGTCGCAGTATCAAGTTGGTGTGTATAAATTGTATTTTTTTTTTATAAGCAATAAAAGGCACACGGAATACAATCAATTAAAGCTTGATTTAATGATGAAGGGAACCTCCATACATGAGAAGTTCTACATAAACATTTCGAAGGTGTGTAAAGTCTGCCAACCCGCAATAGGCCAACGCGGTGGACTAAGGCCTAACCCCTCTCATTCCGTAAAGGAAACCCTTGTCCAGCAATGGGGCGTATAAAATACAGAACTAGTATTATATAATTATCTCTTCTTCTTCCACCTGCCCTTATCCCACTCGCAGTGGGGTCGGCGCAACATGCTTTCTAACACATGTTACAATAAGATTTGGCTTGTAGTTTTTGCGACCGGCCACCTATCTGACATCAACCCTTCTGGGGGAGACTTATGTCATTAAAAGAGTATTATACCACTATATAAATAAATAATCTAGTATATATACACATAGTAAAGTATACATATGTATAGTATATGACTGCCTCGGTGGTGCAGTTGTAATGCGTACGCGTTACGATTAAGCTAACGCTGAGGTCTCGAGTTCGATCCCAGGGTCGGGTAAAGTGGTATTGGGTTTTTCTATTACGAAATGCTCAGTATCAGCCCGGAGTCTGGAATTTGTGCCCGGTATGGCGATAGGCTCGCCCCCTATCACATTGTGGGACGGAGATACGTTCAGCGAAATGTGGGTGTACTGGTTACATCTCTGTCTACCCCTTCGGGGATTACAGGCGTGAGTACCAATCTAGTATACACTACAATCCAGTAGGTATACAATAAGTACTGGTGCCATATAACATAAGAGGCAAGAGCCCTTTCGAGTTTACGACGCAAGTGGGTAATTGCGTGCATTCTTGGTGCATAATCGGTGCAATTCAGGTGCATTTGATGATTTTTCAGAAACCTTGAAGTGAACTGGGTGAAAAACAATCATTATGTTAAACTATTTATTCCAATGGCCCAACTTTATCACGGTACTAGGAATTAGAGTAAATTTTACATAGATTTTGTTGTATTAGTTTGAATGACGAGACGAGCAGATCGGTCGCCTAATGGTAAGCGTCACAGCACTTTGAATAACAAAGCACTGCGTGGCACTGTACTGCGATGCGATGTCACCCCGAGACATAAGATGTTAAGTCTCATAATGCCCATTTATTTCACTGGCTTGAATGTCTTTCAAACCGGAAAATAACAGTGCTTACATTGCTTGGCGGCAGAAATAGACAAAGCGGTTGTACCAACCCAGACGGCCTCGCAGACGAGGGACCTACTACCTAGTGGCATCATAGGTTCACATAACATGGTCCTAGTTAAAAAGTGCTACCAAATAATATGATCGCCTCGTTGGTCTAAATCTAGGCCCTAGACTCTAGGAGCAAAGATTTTGGTAATAGCGCCACTGTATAGGTAAACTATTTAATATCAGCCTATTTATCAATCGAAGATTTATCATATTGCATTGACCGTCTACTAATGACGAGGTTTTTTTTTCAATAGGTCGGCAATCGAACCAGTGGGTCACCGTAGGTAAGTGATCTCCACCGCCCTACAATACAAAAATAATTATGAGCGCGTTGCCGACCTTAAAGGGATTGGGCAGGGGAGGGGGATTTGGGCCTCCGGATATCTCACTCATCTGACGAAACGCAGCAGCAAGCTACTACTTTACGCCGGTTTTCTGTGAGACAGTGGTAACGACCCGGACGAGCCGGCCCATACATGCTGTAGACAAAACTGTCTACAGCGTGGCTCTACCACTCAGAAAAAGCTTAAGTATTAATAAGTCCACCACGTTGGCCTAATGGCGTCAAACTTCCCATAATATCGTCATGAATTCCCATATGGTTTCCTCATGATTTGTTCATTACCTACCGTTAAAATGAGCGATAATGTATACTACGTTACTAGGGGCGGTCCGGTGGTCGAAATTCGACCTTAATGCATGTTTTTTTTAAAGTTTGAACGTTATTGAGGTTCTTCTGTAGCTTTATAATCATATTTTTCTCTGTCTCGTTCTATTATGTCAGCTGCTAGCGTGTAAAAATACGTCATTAACGTATGTTTGACATTTGGCAAAATTGGCTGTATGAACGTAAACAATTAATGTTATATTTTATTTAATTCAACGTATTTAATCTTTTACTATACATATGTATATCATTTTTAGCTTTGTGCACTCCTCCATATAAACTTTAATTATTCTAAATCTCACACTTCCGCAGTATGCTAAAAATGTGTACAGTTTTCTCTTCACGTATTTAGAGATAGGTACGCGTAACTTCGAATATTCAGAGATGTGTTGAGCTGGTTGTGAATCCGCGATTTCCGTCTCGAGTCCGTACTACTGCTCACAAGGCCATCGCGGCTTTTTCCTCCAATTTCGGATCGATTTTAATGATTCTTTTTGCAACCGATATTAATTTAGTTATGGTATGATTAAAGAGTGCAAGGAATAACTGGAGACTCGACGAATATCTGCAAATACATTTGTGGTCATGTTTTTAACTTAATTAAACATAAAATATATCTAAAATTATGGACGCCTAAGTTTGTGTCGTTTGACATTTGCCATTGTGCTAAAGAAATTTCGGCGTTTGCAAAGACCTTGAGACTTCACGGCCGTGGAAAATAATACTAAGCCCAGACTCCAGACGGTTGTATAAACTTTATAGAGGTCTTTTTTAGATGTATAAATTTCAAAGGAACATGTATTTCAACCTCTTAACCAAAAAAGGCGTTTTTCACACTTATTTCATTATTACAGTTTGATGATTTTTATCTTTATGTCTGTCTATCTTTATAGATATTCAGAGATAATAAAAATTATCTTGTAATGGAATGTTGATTTAGGCTTATATCGGCAGTGATTGCCGATTGGCGATAACGCACTATACGTTTAGATTAGTATAAATACAATAATGTGAATTGGAGTGTAAGTGGGCCACCCCATCTTAGGCTCAAAGCCAACCTCACCTTCACGTGGTACACTTTGCTGATAAACGGGCGAGACAATGGCGAAACTTGGTTCGTCCGTTGCGGGTTGTGGGGTCAGACGGCGCGTCGACCGTCGTCGACTGCCTCGGTGGCGCAGTTGTAATGCGTACGCGTTACGACTGAGGCTGACGCTGAGGTCTCGGATTCGAAACCCGGGTCGGGTAAAAGTGATATTGGGTTTTTCTATTACGAAATGCTCATTATCAGCCCGGAGTCTGGAATTGTGCCCGGTATAGCGATAGGGTCGCCCCCTATCAATAGTATCAATCCTAGTAATAGTGTTTCGTTGGCATCATTTGGGCACGGAACCCTAAACATCACTCTCATCAGCAGTCCTATTTATCACATAATGAGTTAATTTTGCAGATAATTCCATTGATTCCTGCACGTTTTGCTACGTGAGCGTATAATGTTTGAATTGATAATAATGATTGTGTGCCCTGTGTCTATTGCCAAGGACAGCTGACTCGTAACACAACTAAAAAATATAAAAAAACTCAAATGGCAACACGCGCAGTAATGCACCTATATAGTAAAAGACTAATTTCATCCCTCTTGCATTGTCTGCCATGCCTACCCTATTCGTCGCCAGGAACCTATTGCGTGGCGATCTTGGCCCATCGCTCTGAGATCATATGGCTAAGATATCGGCTATGAGTGGTAGAGCCATGTTGTAGATGCCCATTGATGTTTTTGTCTACAGCATGAGTGGGCCAGCTCGTCCGGGCCGTTACCACTGTCTCACAGAAAACCCACGTAAATTAGCAGCTTACTGCTGAGTTTCGTACGGTGAGTGAGATATCCAGAGGCCCAAATCCCCCTCCCCTTCCCAATTCCATAAATAATTAAGGAATTGGGAAGGGGATCTTAAGGGTTCCCTTTCCTTTAAGGTCGGCAACACGCCCATAACTTTTTGTATTGTGGGCGTACATGGGCGGTGGAGATCGCTTACCATAAGGTGACCCACATGATCGTTTGCCGGACTATGCTATAAAAATTAAAAAAACAGCCTAACTTCACTTTAAAATATCAGTCTTTCTGCCGACATCAGCAATTTGTATAAGATAACGTAGCACACTGAACAAGGTTCCTTACACGGTCACAGTTGTAGTCTACGTCTCGTAGAACATTTTAGTTACACATTCCATAGACAATCACTTACTGTCTACTTTCTATTAAAGTTTATATGTACTCCACTTCCGGACTTGTAAATATTTCGGTTTATTAAAAATGTAAATAAAAATATGTGAATGTATCAAATTATTAAACAGTTCTGTATAAAACGCGAAATATAAGCCTGTAATTAAGCTGTACATACATACGCACTTACGCTTGTAATCCCCGAAGGGGTAGGCAGAGGCGTAACCATTACACCCACATTTCGCCGAGCGTATCTCCGTCCCTTATGTGATAGGGGGCGAGCATATCGCCATACCGGGCACAAATTCCAGACTCCGGGTTGATACTAAGCATTTCGTCATGGGACGGAAATAAGCACGGCGAAATGTAAGTGTACTCTGGTTACGTAATTACGTACCTATGTAGTACTGTCGGTACAGGATATTCGTTCTAAAATATTTTCCAGTACCGTTGAGGTACTGAAAAATATCACCGTTAAATTGGGCATTGGTACCAATTAGTGACTTCGGTTTATACAAGTAGAGACAGTACTGTCAGTACACCCGTTTTTCAAACCCAGCATTAGTACTGACAGTAATGTTACGTCATTTCCCGAACGTGGCCTATATGAATATATCGACTTTGACGTTTTTGACGTCTCGTCAATGGACTTGTATTTATTCTGAAAGGATTGGATAGTGGTAACTAGTAGCTATGCTATTTATTTATATTTATTTGGACAACAAAACATATTAAAACCAATAGTAAGATATTAACAACATATATTGTACGCGGTCTTATCCTAGATTGTAATCCTAAATGTATGTTGACACATCACAGTAATCAGTTACACCTAGATACTAGATAGTAAGTAAAAAACAAAATTTTGGATACTAAATTATAAAATATAGTTTAATTCTGTCAAATAGTCATAGATATTTATTTTTTATCTTAATTCATTGGTTTAAAAGCAAACAGCCAACGTGGCGCAGCGGACGATTACCTACCCGGCTGTAAAACGAGTGGTCGCGGGCTCGATCCCCGCACCACAAATACGCGTCTGGGAGTTGATGAGACCACAAGTCCCTCGTAGTATCTGATACCCACGATACAGGTTAACCTAATGTAAGGTCAGGACTACTGTATGTGACTGTTGGATGTATTTATTTATTTAATTATTAGAGAGTTTTTCATTCACCAATGAATTTAATTTAGCAGCCTTTTTGTTATGACAGCTTAATTTAATTATGTTCAAAGGTTGACTTTCAACTAAAACGAGACAGCTGAAAATTACTTATTAACCGACTTCAAAAAAGGAGGAGGTTCTGAATTCGGCGCGGTTTTTTTTATTTTTTTTATGTATGTACATACATTGCTCCGCCAATTATGGACCGATTTTGTTGGAAAAAAATTCACTCGATAGAGTTTCGCTGCGGTGCAGTGTAGTACTATATAAAATTGAATAAGATCTGATAACGGAGTACCGAGAAAAAAATAAAACTCCTTAAAGGACAACAGCACACTCGTCGCGATTGTGTTATTGTATTGGAATTTACATGCTATTGCGGCAATGCATTGCATGCTATTATGCAACTACCACTAAAAAATTTAAAATAAAATAACGTTTAACAAAACTTAGAAACCGACTTCAAGTTAAGTTTTGTTAAACTATATTTTATTTTCATTTTAGATTAATCTTGTGACCACAAAATAGCTACCTAGCATTCCTTATTATACAAAATACAAATTTGCCACAAGGCGTGAATGTCTAGCTATTACAGATGTCTAATTAAAATTAATATGAATAATTTAAATGTGATATCTTGGGCCATATACTTTATTTTATGTATATCTGTAAGGCGAACCCTACACCTTCAATTTAATTATCCGAAAAATGTACCCATATTAACCCATAGCACATTTTTGTAAAATAAATTGTGATACTTTACTGTCGCACTTAGAGACATCGATTAACATTGATTATCATTTCTTATTATTTGATTATTCCTCAATTATATCGATTATGATTATTTCTATACTCAGTAACGGAGCATGAAGCGTTACGTGACTCGTGAAAATAATCCAATTCTAAAAAAAATACTCTGACAAAGACAGAATTCATTTAAAACTAACTGTAGCTCTCAGAGACCAGTCTATGAGAGCTACAGTTAGTTCTAAATAATTTTCTCCCTTCTCTTCCACCTGCCCTTATACCACTCGCAGTGGGGTCGGCGCAACATTCTTTTTAACACATGTTACAGTAGGCCTAGTACAAGTTTTAATAGTTTTCGAAAACTATGAAAGTTTTCGTTTCCTCTCCATACGTCGAGTATTATTAGCCACTAGTGGGAATTATAATTAATTACAATTAATAATATGCTTAATTTTATTTCATGTTAGTCGAATATGCAATTAGTTTTTAAGCAGTTCTTTATTACCGTATGAATTACTAGTTTGTCATTTCGACGGTAGTAATTTTATATGAATTCGAAAATGTGAACGTATTTGTGACTCGTACTAGGCCTAAAGAATGATTTGGCTTGTAGTTTTTACGTCCGGCCGCCTGCGTGACGTCAACCCCTCTAGGGTTTTAAATTATTTTCTAAAATGCCATTATTCATCTTATAAAAAGTAAAGCACTTATTATCAGATTGCAAAGTGATGTCATTACAGTAACGGTACCGTACGATGTCACTCGGGACGTATGCGCGCTCATGAAGTGCCGTAAATATCGACTACTAAATATGACAGAATAATTGCCGTACTTCATTGTTGTGGTAGCTGCAATAGTTATGTATTACGAAGGCTATTATACTTACCACGAAAATACAGTGTGGTACATCACTATTGTAAGTTGTCCCAAATGACAACGTACAGGGCCGTTAGCTGCCGCTAGGTAGAGTACATACTTAATTAAAATTAAGCGACCAAAATATAGTGTGGTTAGGGTTCACTCATAATTTATTTTTTACCAATTTAATCTGTGAGCATTATCTTATTTACAAACTATTTATAAGATATAATTAATTATTGTAAAAAATGTGTAAATAAGTTCGCAAAGTTTTTTAATAATATAGCCGCTGTTGTAACCATACTATACGATGTAAGTAGGTACCTACATGTTTACATACACCTTAGCTAGGTACATGTTTTATTGTTCAAAAATGTAATAAACACGTGTTTCTCATCAGGAACATCGCAAGGGAACATCATAGATATAAATGCTTAGATATGCCTGTTATGATACTCAAATACTTATATATCTGGGTGTTGTGGGACCGTAAGTCCCTCGCAGTTACTGATACCCACGATACAGATTAACAATGTGGGGTCTATGCGTGTGACTGTTGGGTGTATTTTATAAATTTGTGATGGCATCTTAGAATAACTACTTATAGAAACTAAGTACACGCACGATACAGCCCTGGAACTACGATTTATTTGAACCGGGGCAGAAAATTTGATGGTGGCTCCCCCCCCTTTCCAACGTTTGAGATAATATACTTAAAAAACTAAAAGAAAAGCAAAGAATGTTGCACAAAGGGCCTGTGCGGCGCCTTTTTCATACAAGTCAGCAGCCAACCAGGCTTCCGTATGCTAGGCGCGTTGTGAAGCAAGATTTTTAGCATTTTTTTTTTATAGTATAGGCCGGGAAACGAGCAAGTGGGTCACCTGGTGGTAAGTGATCTCCACCACCCATGTACGCCCGCAATACTAAAATTATCATGGGCGCGTTGCCGACCTTAATGGAAATTGATAAGTTAGGGATTGGGAAGGGGAGGGGAATTTGGGCCTCCGGATATCTCACTCACCGTACGAAACGCAGCAGCAAGCTGCTACTTTACGCCGGTTTTCTGTGAGACAGTGGTAACGACCCGGACGAGCCAGCCGGCCCATTCATGCTGTAGACAGAACTGTCTACAGCGTGGCTCTACCACTCAAATTATGATTTAGGCACCGCCTGAAATTGCCGGGCACGAAATATAATCCGTTCAATTGGAGTCATATATGGCTCCAAACTATGATCACCTTTCTAACAACTATTCACCATAATAAGTTTATGATCCTAAATTATAATATAAATCAATGTTTCACACATTTTGTCCATCTGTAAATTACCAAATTTTTAGGAAAATACTTTTTGCTGACATTTGTTTTTCAAGTAAACACATCACACTTTGTTTGATTGTGAGTATGCCTTGTTTGGACATCTACCTTGTACGTATATGTACGTATTGTTCTACATTGTAAGTATTTATTCTAAGGATGGCATACCTAGGTATGGTTGTTTCATATTTGCTGTATATTTATCGCCTTTAACATTATTCGTATTAAAAAATATACCAACCCACCTGACTGACCTACTTAACAACTGTTGTAATATAATTCTAAATGCAAGATGTACAGGGTGATACTCTCTTACCACAGTATATTAAAAAGGAACATTTACCAATATGTTTTATTTAATGTGCCTCTTTTCCTTGTCTTCTTCCACCTGACCTTATCCTACTCGCAGTGGGGTTGGCACAACATGCTTTTTAATGTTACAGGAAAAAAAACTTGTAGTTTTTACGACCGGCCGCCTGTCTGGCGTCAACGCTCTAGAAAGAAAACACCCAAACCTGTAACAAATGTTAGTGGATCACACACAAATTTTGTCTCAGTGCGGGAATCAAACCCACGGCCTCTCACTTCACAGCCGGCTACTCGCCTACTGCGCCACGGAGGCCGTAATGAATCCCGAATAATGAAACGGATAGGTCGTTCGTTATGTAGGAATGCGTATGTACTGACTAGTGTACTTACTAATTATGGGTGTGAAACAGCATTTGCATTAAATAAAACAAATGTCAAAAATTCAGTAAATATTTCATTTTATAAGTGGTAAAGCCACGATGTACAGATTGTCTACAGCTCGATTAGGCAGGCTCGACCGGGTTGGTGCCACTGTCTCTCAGAAAACCGACGTAAAGTAGCGGCTTCCTGCTGCGTTTCGTTCTGTGAGTGAGATATCCGGAGGCCCAAATCCTCCTTCCCAATTCCTTTATTTTGCCTTTCCTACCTTTCCTTTTTTGGTCGGCAACGCGCCCATGATTCTTCTAGTACTCAGGGCGCACATGGGCGATGAAGATCACTTACCATCTGGCGACCCACATGCTCGTATGCTATAAAAAAACATGACTACGAAATAAATTTAAAAACGGAACTGCTATTATAACATAAAAGACGTATCAAAAAATTTCATTAATATTGGATTCATACACTTCGGCCTTAAAACTTATGAAATGTCCCGCGTAGTTTTTCACTAGCGAAATAGGGTAGTTGACTAGATTTTTTAAAATATTTATATCAATGAGTTACGTTACTCAAAATCTATTGCAGAAAGAATTTTATAAATCGGACCAAAAATAAATAAGTTAGAAGCCATTCAAATCCTGTAGAAGGGGTAATTGTCAAATGACAAACGACGCAAACGTTGACGTCACTGTGTAAAATGTTCATTATGGTGCACGCGTGCAAGCGAGATAGTGAGATATCCCTACTACGCACCTACTTTTCCTCATACCAACATTTAAAGTCGTAACTGCGGGCACATTTCTGAACCGATTTTGATTGTATTTTAATAAAATGGTTTCTATTGCGTACCATTTTCTGTTGCTTATAAAATAATGTATAAAATTCAATATAGGAAACTACCCTATTACCGATGATTATGTCATATCTCTACCACCTTACTATGACTCAATAATTTTTGCATGCATACATACATACGCACTCACGCCTGTAATCCCCGAAGGAGTAGGCAGAGGTGTAACCAGTACACCCACATTTCGCCGAGCGTATCTCCGTCCCACGATGTGATAGGGGGCGAGCCTCGTATCGCATCAAATTACCTACTTAGATTATGTTTGAAACTGTATATGACAGCCCCTGTGGCGCAGTGGGCGAGTACCGCGCTGTGAAGCAAGAGGATGCGGGTTCTATTCTCGCACCAAGACAAAATGTTAGTGTGACCCACAAATATTTGTTTCGCGTCTGGGTATTTTCTCCCCAAAGGGGCTGGCGTAAGGCAGGCGGACGGTTGTAAAAACTACAAGCCAAATATTTTTGTAAGTTGAATTAAAAAGCATGTTGCACTGACTCCATTGCCAGTGGGATAAGGGCAGGTGGAACAAGAGATGGTAAACGTAGAGGACGGCTGAAGTGACTAACTTTATCCTGGGCAAGTTATTTTGCATATTCTCTACATATAGTGTTAACTTTCAACTCAAATCGAATTTAGATACATTTAAAGACACATCGGTGTATTTATCAAACAACTAAAAACAAGTTTTTAATATGGCACGTAAGGCAAGTAAAAAGGACTCGAAAATATAGTATGTATGTATTAGCTTATCGCTACGAACCGGTTTTTTGTTGCGAAAACTGAACATATCGAATTCACGCTGCTTAAGTACATAAATTATTGTTGTATACGGTATTATATGAACGTACCACCTGTCAAAACCTTTATATACCTTTTATAAGAGCGCGGTCATATTGCAATTGTAATTAAAACATTATTTTGCTGTAGTTTAATAGTCAATTTGATTGATACCACCCACTCAAATTTGTTTATTTATATTTTGCGATATTTAGTTTTTATCGGTTTTATATTTCTTTTAAGTTCAAAGTTAATATTTTTTAGTGAAAGAACTGGCCGATGATTATCATAGAATTCCACACATATTTTGATTTAGATTTGATTTTGAAATAGAGACATAAGAATAATACTTAATACTCGTATTATTTATTATATTTATTCATATATGCATGCCACATAAAGGCCAAAGCTTATAGCCTATATATAGGTGACGTGTTAGGCAAATTCGCGATCAAATTAATTTTAAGTAGGTACCTAAGTATAGTATTATTGCTTTATCCGAAGCCTAGATTTTCTTATCTGGCCGATAAAAAATAGCATTGTTTGTTTTTTACCAGAAGCAAAAACAAAGACGTTCTCAATTAAGTATGTTTACGCATAACTCAGCCAAATGTGGACTGATTTGGATGATTCTTTTTGTAAGTATTCGGTAGGGTTTATTACGGTGGTGGTCTCATTTAAATTCAAAGGGAAAAGTATGTACCTTACGAAGGTTATCTATGATAAATGACGGAAATATCGAATAAGGTAGACTTCCGCTGACAGCGCATGTGAGGAGTGGCGCGGCATGGCGCGCGTGGAGGCGACATGGACGAACAGCCACACCTCCGCGTTTGTACTACCAATCGATGGTAACGTCACTAGCTCTCAAACTGACGTCAAAGAGTGATGTCTTGTTTGACAACGAGAGCGTCACCGACACCAGCGTCTGACGCTTGACACAACTATCTGAAGTGGGCCTCAAGAGCGAGGTCGTATGTGGCTCGGCGGTGTCACCGAGTCGCTTACGCTGAGGCGTCCTGTGGACGCGATACGTTGCGATAAGACACCGCAAAACGTCACGTTGTGTCGTACGAGATTTATAGCATGAGTCATGACACTATAGCGGCCGCGACATTACACCACTCGCGCCGCTGCCACACTATACACACATCTAACTGTTATGTCCTGATACAAGTCTTGTATCATAGGTATCAGGAACTACCAGACACTTTCGGTCTCACAACACCGAACCCGTACAAATATTTGTAGAGCACACAAACTTTTATGTACTATGTGGCAGGTCCCTCATATGGGAGACGCCTTCTGGGTTGGTACCATGTCTTTGTCTATTCCTGCCGCCAAGCAGCAGTGTGTTAGCACTGTTGTGGTTTGGTTTGAAGGACATTGAAGCCAGTGAAATTACTGGGCATTATGAATCTTAACAGTTCACAACTTACGTCTCGAGGTGGCGAACGGAGTCCAATTTTTTTATGGCGTAGGCCGGTAAACAAGCAAGTGGGTCACCTGATGGTATAAGTGATCTCCACCGGCCATGTAGGCCCACAATATCAAAGAATCACGGGTGCACTGCCGACCTCAAAGGAAAGAGATTGGGTTTGGGCCTCCGGATATCTCACTCACCGTACGAAACACAGCACCAAGCTGCTACTTTATGCCGGTTTTCTGTGACAGTTGTAAGGACCCGCACGAGCCATCCCATTCATGCTGTAGACAAGTGTCTACAGCGTGGCTCTACCATTCATTAAAATGTGCTACAGATCGTATGATATACTTTGTGGGAGCAGCATTACAGGAAGATAATGGTTTCTAACCACAACTGCACCAATGTAGTCCGGTTTGCGGTTACCGGCACTATGTAGGTATTGTTACGGAAAGTTTGTTCAAGGCATTGTGGATTTATTTATAGCACAGATCGTATGTGTTCTATAAATAAACCAGGTCCCTATGCTATTTACTCGTATTTATGTAAAAGCTTGTATAAAAAATTCTAGTTCATGTCTTGGTCTACCTGTATGCCAAATTTTATTCAAATCCGTGCAGCCGTTAAGTCTTGAATGCTCCACAAACATCCAAACTTCCAAATCTATACAAATATATAAAATTGAAGTGTCTGTTTGTAATATTAAAATAACCGCTTTTTACTACATGCATATGAATGTATATACATATACCAAAATAACATTTTTTAAGAATTTTGTCTGTTTGTCTGTTTGTTCCGGCTAATCTCTGGAACGTCTGGACCGATTTTGACGGGACTTTCATTGGCAGGTAGTTGATGTAATAAGGAGTAACTTAGGCTACTTAGGTACTTTTTTATCCCGGAAAATGACATTCCCGCGGGCGGAGCCGCGAGCAAAAGCTAGTACTTAATAAAATACAAAATTCAACGCAATACAAACTAAAAATTTAAGGGTGGGAGTACGGAACCTTCGGCGGGTCCGACTCGCACTTGACCAGTTTTTTTATTTTCACACGCCTGTCGTGTGGTGTCGTATAGTGTGTTGCGCCGATGTCAACATATTAATTCTAGCAAGATATGTTATGAATATAATTACAATTTTATTACATTCGTGGTGATTTCCCAGGTAAGCTTTATTTGTATGGATTTAATCATTATTATCGGTCATGACATAATATTATCATAAAACACTAGTTTACTTAAAGCGGGTTCACACAGATCGATTTGAGCAACTGCTAAATCGCTGGGGACTATAGTTTTAGGCCGTCTCTGCACATCATTGTGCCGAGGGCCAGTTGTGGAAGTTCTTCGGCCTCGCAGGCGTGCCCTATATTGGGGTCGCGTATTATTATTGCGATTGGGATTGGGCAAGAAAAGTGCTGCTTCGATAGCGACTGTGATGGAGTCGTTGGGATCTTCCAAACATGTTTAGTACGATGACGGAGGATAATTATATTCCGATCCATACTAATGAACGTTTTTATGGAACGGAATATTTAATCCCAAAATATATTCATGCGAGCTGAGCCGCGTGCAACAGCACTATGGCCGTTTTACTAACTCCGGATACCGTTTAGTCGTAATGACTTGTCAAAAAGGTGCTTAGATAGATAGTGCTCCATAGATTTGATATTATATTATGGGGCGACCCGCCGTTTGACCTCCACAACCCGCAACGAGAACAAAGTTTTGCCTTTGCCTCTTCCGATAATCAGTAGAGTCTACCACGTGCAGGTGAGGTTGGCTTTGGGCATGATCCACTTACAGTCCAACCTACTCTACTGAAATTAAAATTTCGCCCTTTTTCCAGAAATGGAAAAGCATAACTCTGATGGGAACCGTGGGGAATTAATGACTACTTCAATTCATTAATTTCAAATCAATGAAAGCAGTTTGGGTATGTCATGCTTCCTAAAATGTCTGTGCTTGCGGCAGCGCGACGTCGTGTGCCGGGTCGGTCACTTCCCTGTAACATGGTTGAGGAGGCCGATGGCTGGCACATGCGTCATACTCGTGAACGTGTGTTGTTTGTGTGGACTGGTCTGTTCAAACTGTTATTTTTTATTCTAACCATCGAAAGTATAACTTTTACTTAATAAGTACCTAGTCTTAATTTATTCATGGGGATCATGCACAATAATCCATTATTTTATGTTATAAACATTATTATTTTATGTTACAAACATTGGCATAAATTAGGCTGCTCGAACTCAAAATAAATTGTGTGCAAATATGTATTGTAAATCTGTTTTAAAAATATCAACGTTAGAGATGCTTGCCCGTTCTTCTGTAGCGAAACAGCATTCCGAACTTGCGGTGGAGTTAAAATTTGACTGAATCTAAATGATGTAAGTTTATACTTATGGATACATTTCATGGATGGATGGATTCAAGAAATAATTTGAATTTACCAATTTGTATATGTGGCCAATCTTCCGAATAAACGTTTTATGTATTTACAACTACTCGCTGTGATGTGGGACGGAGGTCGACAAGTGACAACTAATTATAGAGTCAGTAATTGTCCAATGTCCACATTGGGCCAACATAATTGAACTTTGGACCAAACCCGTAGGAAATTCCGTAACTATGCGCAACGTGGTGATTCCATTAAAATGCAATAAATAACTATAAGGAAATATGTATAGAAAGTTATAATAAACTAAATAAATAACATACGCACTCACGCCTGTAATCCCCGAAGGGGTAGGCAGAGGTGTAACTAGTACACCCACATTTCGCCGAGCGTATCTCCTTCCCATGATGTGATAGGGGACGAGCCTATTGCCATACCGGACACAAATTCCAGATTCCGGTCTGATACGGAGCATTTCGTAATAGAAAACCGAGTAAAGGTGATATTCACCTTTACTCGGCCTAGGACCGAACCCGAGACCTCTGCGGCAGCCTCAATCGCAACGCGTATGCATTACAACTGCGCCACCGAAGCGGTTTTTTTTTGCTTTTTATAAATGTGTGTACAAGCCATATCGGGCACATTTTTAGACTGCGAGCTGATACTGAGCATTTCGTAATAGAAAAATCCAATACCACTTTAACCCGACTCGGGGATCGAAACCGAGACCTAAGTCAACGTCAGCCTCAGTCGTAGCGCGTATGCATTACAACTGCGCCACCGAGGCAGTCACACATATGTAGTAGCAATCATCGTGGAAATAGCATACGAGTATAAGCCCTTTGTCACAATTATGTCAATCCCGAGAATGGCATGCATGTTGTTGACATCGAACTGTCTCACAGAAATCTGACGTGTAATATCAGCTTGCTGTTGTATTTCGTACGGTGAGTGAGATATCCGGAAGCCTAAATCCCGCTCCCCTTCCCAATTCGCTTACTAACAGGGTGGCGAGGCGCGAGCACGAACAACTTACGAATAAGTATTCGAATCGAGAACGCTATAGCATTTGTATGAAGGTTCAAACAATCTTTTGACATTTCTATACGAATACGTTCTTGCAAGTTATTCGTGCTAGCTTCACAGGTGCCCGTTTTGCTCATTTGTCCCCTCTTTTATAGACAAAAATCCCTTAACAATCCCTTTACTTTAAAGTTAGTAACGTTTCCAAGAATTTTCGTATTTATGGATGGCCATAGGCGGTGGAAGTCACTTATCATTAGGTGACCCACATTGCCGCTCGTTGCTTTAAAAAAAGTGAAGGTCGGCTAGTCTCTGGGAATGCGAAGCCGCAGCTTCTTTTTACCCACGTTATTCTGCAACGAAGTTTTATCATAAATGAAGGTGATCTATAAATTAATCCTTTCATAACAGTAAAGGAGCAAGTGTGTCATCAGTTGATAATTATTCACTATCGCCCATTACTATCTGCGGGGACTACTTGCCTGCCAGTTAGGACAATGGTTTTCTTTGCCTGTAAAGACATTTTCTGCTGACTCTAAATAGTGCTTACATACTTGGCCTCCGTAGCGCAGTGGGCGAGTAGGCGGCTGTGAAGCATGAGGACGCGGGTTCGATTCCCGCACCGAGACAAATGTTTGGGTGATCAACAATATAAATAAATAAGTAATAATTTTAAGATATCTAAGATCCGATACATGAACACTCACTGTCAGGTGTATGTAACGACCGGCGACCCTTAAATATGACCACACCTTTCTGTAACAAGTTGTATAGAATCTTATATTATTGTAGGTACCTAGTTCCTTTCGCAGTTATTGTAATCTGGAAATACACGAATGCAAAGTTGCAACTTGGAATAAATATAAAAAAATACAGGAAAACTCATAATTACCTAAGTATACAAGATGTAACAAAAACCTTGTTGGGCGTTTAAACCGCGATATCATAATCGATATTCAAACGTAATGAAAGAAATCGCATACGAAAATGAGACTGTCAAATAATCATTGGTAGGTATTTATTTTTATACTTTAATTAATATATTGTTTGTAAATCGTATATCGATTGATTACCTGCAAGAACGAGACTGTACGTCACTGTGAAAGTGATCACATTGAAGCCAGTGAAATTACTGGGTATGAGACTTAACATCTTATGTCTCGGGGTGATGAACGCGGTCCAGTGCCATGACACGACACCCCCCTACCCCCTATAGATTACACGTAGTAATTTATAAATATCAATGTTTTAAATCATTTTTGCAGACAGAAAGTAAAAAAAATCATTTGTCTTTATTAATACAGCGTTTGCCGCGTGACGCCAAGCGTGTGTAGATACCTATAATAATAACAAGTGAAGGAAAAACTTATGTTAAAACATATTGTAACAGGAACTTAACACCCAAAAACAATTTTTTTTTTCTTTTATTCACATTTATTTTTTATATCAATCCTCTTTAACGATCACGTTCCCAGCATCAATCCACTCGGACAACATCGTAGACCACGGGGGCGGTCGCATCAGGAATTTCCTTAGACGTGATTATTTTCATCACGACGCCCTCGACGTCTTTCCATTCCACGTTTTCCTTCACGACACACAAGACCTCCTAAGGTCGCTTCGAGAGAACCCGCAGAGGTCGCACTGTGAGTTTAAAAGCTAAACGCTGCGCGCTATATCTGAATATAGCTCAAAAAAGATTTCCATAGAGGATATTGACTACGTGACGAAAATCTAAACGAACTACGAAACTAAACGAAAATCGAACCTGAGACCTCAGGTCAGTCGTAACGCGTACGCATTACAACTACGCCACGAATTGATACCTCATTGATTTTTTGCGTTAAAAATGTATGTTAGTATGCAAAGATGAGGTAATTCGCGGTTTGAGAGAGCGCCGAGAACTGAACACATTTAAATAAGGCATTTCTGTCCGATGACGTCAAATGAAGTTAGGTACTACTTATAAAATGTCTCGGTGATGTCATAATTCCAAACTGTAATCGTGGACTGCATCGGAACTTGTCGGTTGTGTTGTGTGTTCATTAAATAATACTTACAGTTATTACGATATAAGTGTTATTAAAGTTATGTCGCGACTTAGACCAATGAGGCGATTAGAAAGTCATTTATCCTGGCACGGCAAAGTGACTACACTAGACTTGATGTTAAGTACATTGCAGTCCAAATATAATGTCCACCGTCAAGAGACATTGCGTATCTCCACGGTCGGCAGAATCATATCTGCCTGAAATTATTATATTATACTGATCCTGGAACGTGACTCGCCTGAACGAGCCATTATGGCGGGCTTCTCACCATCTGTACGATGGTAGCAGCAGCTATCGCTCAGCGGGGTGTGGTACGAACTGTCGAGACGAAAGCCCCAAGAGCATACACCTCTGACTTTTATAAGTTACTTGTGTATGAATTTTTTATTATCGCTCGCTTTAACGGTGTGGAAACATCATGAGGAAACCTGCATACCTGAAAAGATTTTCATAAGAACTTCGAAGTATGTGAAGTTTACCAAACCGCATGAGACCAGCGTGGTGGACTAAGGCCTAACCCCTCTCATTTAGTAGAGAAGTGCCCAGCAGTGGGACGTGTGTAATACTGGGATAGTGAAAGAAAATGAAGTACAATGGTCGCAATCAGTCAGTCGGGTGCAAAAATGATCAGGAACCCAGTTCCCCTCCCCTCACATTTAGCAGATCGCACCGGCATGGCACTATAGCTGATTTCTATATACTTAACCCTGGATTTAAATAAATACACCCAACATTCACACACATAGTTCTGACCCCACACTAGGTTAACCTGTATTGTGGGTATCAGGAACTACGAAGGACTTGCAGTCCCACAACATCCAGACCCGAAGCAAATATGTGTGGAGGACACAAAAATTTGTCTAGCTGCGGGAATCGAACCCATGGCCTCTCGCTTAGCAGCCAGCTCGCCCGCTACGCCACGGAGGCTGTCACATAATATTGTTTACAAGTTTTGGAATATGGATTGGTAACTTCATTAATTTGATTGTTTTTTTTTTCGGTCCCTCAGTGCTAAGAATCGCGACCACGTAAGATGCGCCTCCAAGCTTAACTGTCATTAGAGATCTGGACTACGTGGTATAATAATATTCTGACTAAACAGCTTTTCACGGCATCTGACAATCTAAATAGCGGTCTTCTTTTGGGGCATTTCCCTTCCATTTTGCCCAGTCTAATGAGTTTCTCCAGATTATTATTGATCGCACATTGCGTCGGAAAAAAACTAAGAGCCCATTTCTGACAGATAGGTATTACTTATATTGGATTGCACGGTGGAACGACGACTTGAAAAAGATGGCGGGTAGCGGGTGGATGCGGGCTGCTGACTGGGATGGTTGGCGCTCGCTTGGGGAGGCTTACGTCCAACAGTGGACGGCAACAGGCTGAGATAGAATATATTGGATACAATCTGTAATTTGGAATAGCTATAATATACTTTTGAACTCAACTGTACCTATTATAAGGAACCGTAAGGAACAAGGGGGGCGAGCACGAACAACTTGCGAATAAGTATTCGAATCGAGAACGCTAGCATTTGTATGAAGGTTTAAACAATTTTTTGACGTTTCGATACGAATACGCTCTCGCAAGCTATTCGTGCTAGCCAATTTATTTTCGTAAAACTCTGTCTTATCTCCGCTATTTGACATTGACATTGAAAGCTGTTATTGCCGAAAGGTCAATGCCGCGATGTATTTATATCCCCCCTTACGTAACTACTTAGCACTCACAATGCATCAATTGATACAATTGAGAGTGGGGCAGGTCGGATTTAGATAAAAAGAAATAGGATGTTGCGTCCGTCGTCGACGTGACGTTACAACCAGATTTGTTCACAGTCTGTTTTTAATTTGACGCGTTATTAGGGTTCTGTAGGCAAATGACAAAAACGGGATCTTTATAATTTCGACATGTCCGTCTGCCGTCTGTTCGTATGTCACAGTCATTTTACTCGGGGACTATTAACACTATATGAATGCTATTTATAGTAGAGCCACGCTGTAGACACTTTTGTCTACAGCATAAATGGGCCGGCTCGTCCGGGTCGTTACCACTGTCTCTATGCTATAAAAAAAGTGTATTCTATGGACCGCTGTACAAAAGTGTGATGAAATTAAGAAACAAAAAATTTCGGATGGCTCTCCTTACATGTAACCGATGTTCTTTTCATTGCACATAGGTATTTCTAGTGTCATTGGATAGATCCTTCTTTCTTCTAACTTTTAAACTACGTGGTGGTTGGTGGTAGGTACTAATAATATTGGGAACGACCATAAAAGCCGCGACACCGCTCGTATCTAACTACAGACCAGTCACATTATTTTGCATGTAATGAGCTGAATATTTTTTCATCATCGGTATTCAGACGAGTACGTGTCTCCTGTTTTATATCATAGGCCGGCAAACGAGCAAGTGGGTCACCTGGGTATGGTATCTGCTACCATCAAGCTGAAGGTTTAGAATTCTAGTATGATCAAAATTGTACATACCGTCAGCTGTAAACACAACATACATTCCGAGAGTATACATAAAGGTCAGCCAGCGAAATGAATGGGCATTATTTTCACTTGCTTCTGTTTATGGGCACGCGCGGCGCTTACTATGGGGCCAGTGATATTAGTTTCGTCAATCAGGATAAACACATCTAATGTAACAGGTATGTATTAATTAGGTTATCATACATACATTCGTACGTACTCAGGCCTGTAATCCCCGAAGTGGTAGGCAGAGGCGTAACCAGTACACCCATTATTCGCCGAGCGTATCTCTGTCCGTATGTGATAGGGGGCGAACATTTCGTAAATAAAAACCCAACTCACTGTTACTCTACCCGGAGACCTCAGCGTCAGCCTCAGTGATAACGCGTAGGCATTACAACTGCGCCACCGAGTCAGGTCATCTCGTATTTTCGGAATATTCGAAGATTCACGAAATGCATAATTTCGATCGTATTAGGTATCTACTGTTCCGAGTTACAAAAAAAAAACCGTCAAATGTGAATCAGAATCGCGCACCAAAGTTCCGTACCAACCATCTTATACATTTTTTATTTGCTAAGATATCCGGAATAACACATAATACATATGCTGTAAACATTTCAGCGCGCCACCAATTACGTTTTCCTTTAAAGGACAGACAGAGAACATAGACTTTGTAATAAGGTCCCGTTGCCATCTTTTAGGTATAGAAACTTAAAAATCATAGACAACTCACAAAGAGCAATTATCATCCGGAACTGCGTACAATGAAACGTCGATGAGTGAAATAGTCACGCTGCAGCATTATCATAATAGTTTGTACACATGTGTCTGTCTACGTGACGGTGGGAAGCCTTGATGGCCATGGAATATACTACTATTCTGTGTGACTAGCAAGTTTTTAACGGACGCAAAATCGCCGAGTTGCGTAGTGGAAGAGTCAAAGACTTTAATGTGTACTACCAGACAAGCTGCGCGGTACATAGAAACTGTACCACAAAGTTGCGGTCAATTGACCGTAACTCAAAATTACCATCTCACTTACTCTGAACTAGAACAACTATCACGCTCCCTGTTTGTGAGCTGTCAAACTCCCGCATTATGTGACACAATTTTACTTCTAAACAGCCCGTCTAGTAGTATACATTAAAGTCTTTGGCCACAGTAGAAAAAACTGTCTACAGCGTGAATGGGCCGGCTCGAGTTGTTAGCACAAGTAGCGGTTTGTTGCTGCGGTTCTTACAGTGAGTCTGATATCCAAAGGCCCAAATCCGCTTCTCCTTTCTAATCCTTTGCAACGGGTTCATGATTCGTCTGGTATTGTGGACGGTCATGGAGACCAACTGGCTCGATTGCAGGCTTATGCTACGGAAAAAGGACGAAATAAAACTAGTTTATACGGATTTTATCGCGGGTTAATTTTATTTTAGTCCCGACGTTTCGAATGCTTTCAGCCTTCATGGTCACGGGAGAGACTGAGAGAGAGGTCGTCTCGAAAAGTTAATGTTACATTGCCTACCTTCATTTTAAAATTAAACATTATTTTTTAAATAATTAACAAATATACCTATAGTATACCTATAAGTACTACATACATACGCATACGCACTCACGCTTGTAATCCCCGAAGGGGTAGGCAGAGGTGTAACCAGTACACCCACATTTCGCCGAGCGTATTTCCGCCCCTTATGAGATAGGGGGCGCCTATCGCCATACCGGGCACAAATTCCAGACTCCGGGCTGATACTAAGCATTTCGTAATAGAAAAACCCAATACCACTCTTACCGGACCCGGGAATCAACCCGAGGCCTCAGCGTTGACCTTAATCGTAACGCGTACGTATTACAACTGCGCCACCGAGGCAGTTTATAAGTACTAATGTATGAGTATTCGAGTATTGTAAATCGTTGCTATTGAAATATGTATTACACAAATAAATCCAAATTAACGACTCGGGGATTTCTCGAGTCTCGTGCGTAGAATCCAAAGACTTTGTAGAATCGCCTAATTTTCCCAGTGTAGTCAGACGACGAATAAATATTACTCGCGCGTATGGAAATAAATACGATTAACTAAGCTTTTAATAACGCAAACTGTCTTGCGAGGCCTCCTATGGCGCGAGGCCCTTGCCAACGTCGCCACTGCATCTGATGGTTAGTGATTTCCACCAAATAAACACCAACAAAAGCAGAATAATCATGTGTACCTAATTATTAAAGCAAAGTATGGGGCATTGAGAGGGGGTTGGTAGGGTGGTAGTATTGTACCTCACTGGAAATCTCACTCACTGTGTACAACAACAACCTACTACTTTACGTTTCGGTCTGGTCGAGCCGGGCGGCCCATTCACATAATTGAGCGTTCGATATTCCGCTGAAATAATTATCAAGAGTAGCAGGTACTTCGCAAGAGCGGTTCCGGTAGAAGTCGGGGTACTTCTCGCCTCGGGAATCCGGAGCATCCCTAACGAGCAGAAGAGGGTTACCGCGGAATTTTGGTTGGTTATTACCGGTATAGGGTTAGGGACGCGGCCCAGCGGTCGCCGGGATGGTTTTTGGATCTTCCACGGGTGGCCTCACAATGGGTCGTATGACCGGCGACTTCAACATAACCGTCCTACTTCCCCCGGGGTAGGGCGGTAGCGATACGTTTTTACCCGCGATAACAGAAGGTACTTGCTAATTAATTTCGTATTGAAGGTCAAATGTTTATACCCGTTAAGGCCGATATAACTTGAAATTACGGTACTTTATACTTTCAACACATGAACAGGAAAATGAATGCACACGAAATAATTATTTATAAAACATAAGTTCACGTCTGTATCCCCGGAGGGGTAGGCAGATGTGCAACTAGTGTTTTTGCCCAACTAATTCCCGTGTGACAGAGGGCGAGCTTATCGCCGTACCGAGCTCTATTGAATGGTAGAGCCACAGTGCAGACAGTTTTGACTACATCACGAATACGCCGGCTTGACCGGGTCGTTACCACTGTCTCACAGAAAGCCGGCGTAAATTAGCAGCTTGCTGCTGCGTTTCTTACGGTGAGTCAGATATCAGGAGGCCCAAATCCCCCTCCCTTCCCAATCCCTTTGATTCCTTTTCGTTAAGGTTGGCAACTTATGCATGATACTTCTGGTATTGTGGGCGTACATGAGTGGTGGAGATCACTCGCCATCAGGTGACCCATGTGCTCGTTTGATGGCCTATGCTATGAAAAAATATTCCAATCCCGCGCATCTCTGATTTTTCGTATTGAAATTTTAAATAGAAATTGTGATTACCGAACCTAGTACCCTGTACCTCACGGTTTCCCAGCCTAAATAGACTACTAGACCAGTGTGCAGTTAGAAAACATGAAAAAATAAACAATTATTATAATTTACAATTTTTATACAATCTATCGTAACTACTAAACGGCTGTGTAAATAATACGACACTGTTCCTAAGGTTTAAAATACACGAGTTCACACGGTTCGTGAATGGGAAGCCGTTTGAAACCGGAACGATTTTGACGTGAACACGTGTGAGTAAATAAATCGACTAAGTAAAGATGCATGAAGTTTAAATTACATGTAATGATATGCAATACTACCTATGTTACCACTATGAATAGCAGGTTATTGGAGTACAATAGCCCGCACCGGAAAAAAAACGAAAAAACTCCGAGGATTAGTAAATTTGCGAATAATCACAAAATTTATAACGGTTATTTCTGGGGATTTATTAAACAAATACGTCTTTATTATTTTATTTACGATTTTTCCCAATACCTGATAAATATTCCATCATTTAGGTGAATTTAGAGATAGCTTGAAATCAAAATCAATAATTCCGATAATGACGTGTATTATTTCTTCATAAGTACTTACGTATAAAAGGGAGATAAAATTTGAAAGTAAATTATTGTGAACACTGCAATTTTCAAACGTTCGATAGTTTTTTAAAATCTTTGTTTATTACGGAACCTTTGAACATGATTATTTCGGTGCTATCATAGCCTAATCTAAGTTAAGTAACAAAATAGTAGTAAAAAATTGTTTATCTCAAACTGATTAACTTAAATTACAATTTGCACCATACAGTTAAATACTAACTACAGGTAAATCATACAAGATTTTACCTTAACGTGAAATAGATTGTATAAGGATGGTTTGAAATAATTGATAATATGTAAAAATAAACAATAAAATTAAAGGTAAATCTCTTATCATAATTCTCTTGGCTTCATTTTTGACACATTCCGCTAAGGTTTTCAATACTTGAAACAGTCGTGTTTATCATCAAAACGGAAACTATTTCAAGTGTTTACAATATAAACTTGGCCTTATATCATGAGTGATGGCAGTGATTTTATGTGACACTTCACCTTTACAATATTTACAACTTGGCACAAATATTTATGTATAAATATTTAAAATAATGTTCAGAGTGATAAGCGGTAATCGTACAATATTTTTTAAATAGCTAATTATACTACGTCCGAATACTGAAAGATAAGGCAAACAAGTATTACATGAATGCATGACCAGATTTTTCCTTAGGACGCATTTTATAGCGGGTTCGATTTTAGCTAATCATCTGGCTTGAATGAGTCAGCTTTGTGGCACAGTGGGCGAGTAGCCGGCTGTGAATCGAGAGGCCGCGGGTTCGATTCCCGCATCGAGACAAAACGATTATTACCGATAGAAACTAAAAACACATATTTGTGGATCACACATCCACAAATATGTGTTTCTAGTCTGGGTGACGTCAGGCAGGCAGCCGGTCGTAAAAACTACAAGCCAAATCTTTCTGTAATAAGTGTTAAAATCATGTTGCGCCGACCCCACTCCGAGTGGGATAAGGGAGTTGGAAGAAGAAGAATTGACTTAATCAACAAAGTTCAATTGAAAGTTATACCTCCTCCGGTAAAAAAGTAATATAACCCTGAATGAAATGCAATAACATTGGGCTGTGTCAATAACCAATTATTCGATGTACCTACGTTCCGCTAAATTATTTACTAGTGCGGGAAGGTCGGTCTGTATTTCGTGACCGTTCGATACTGTAGCGTATGAGACTATCACCACAAGAATAATAGTAACAACAAGATTAATAATGTAGCAGCTTGCTATTGCGTTTCGTAAGGGGAATGGGATATCCAGAGGCCGAAATCCCCCTCCAATTCCCAATAAATAAATACACCCAACAGTCACACACATAGTCCCGACACCACACTAGGTGAACCTGTATCGTGGGTATCAAGAACTCTTCGTATCTCAGCTTGCGGTCACACAACACCCAGAACCGAAACAACCTTTTGTGGATCACACAAACATTTCAGAGGCTAATTATTATCGCTTTCCTTTAAGGTCGATAATGCGTCCATAATAAAAAAATATGAATGTTCACGGGCGGTAAAGCTCGCTAAACATCAGGTGACCCACTTGCTGATTTGCATATGCAATAAAAAAACATAAAATTAAAATTTGCTTAGTTGCACAGATCCCTCAATGCGCAAGCACGAGTTTTGGTCGGTCTTTTTAATAGCAGAATACCGGAGTAAATGACCAAGCAACGGAGATCTAGGTTAATATTAACGCACAAAAATACTTCAAATGAAAAGTTATTTAAAAACCTTCAACTGTGCTTTGTCATCTCCTGTTCAGTACATAAATACATGACGTCCCTGTCGCCTTCACTAGAGAGTTGACAGACGACGACGCGTCGCGACATGATGCCACTAACGCTCGTGACCATTGGAAATACATATACGCACTCAAGTCCCTGTAGGCCTAGTACGAGTTATCCGTCGATGTGTCAAACTAGTAATTCAAACGGTAATAAAGGAAAGCATTACTTAAAAACTAATTTCATATTCGACTAATATGGAAATAAAATTAAACATTTTATTAATTTTAATTCATTATAGTTCCCACTAGTGGCTTATAATACTCGACGTATGGAGAGAAAACGAAAATTTTCATCGTTTTCGAAAACTACTACTAGGCCTACTGCAAACGCGTTCAGCTCGCCAGAGTTAAATCCGTTTTGAACACTATAATCTGTAATCAACTAGCGCCAGATTTCTATTGAAAATCTTTACCTTTCACCAGCAGCAGCCATTGAACACTGTTTATGTATAAATGGATAAGTCAATATACATAAATAAACATAACTCTAATCTTCAGCCGCGCAATCAGTAAAAGGTATTGATTTCTAGAATCAACAATAGCAGCGATAGTTTAGCTGGTACGGACTGCCGAGACGATAGTTACAGGTTCGAAATCAGTCCCAAGAAAATATATAACTCGTGAGTTTATTAAGCTACGCGTGTATACATTTTTTGTATCACTTGCTTTAACGGTGAAGAAAACATCGTTATAATTCTCCATGGGTATTTCAATGGTATGTAAAGTCTGCCAACAGGCATTAGACCAGCGTGGTGGACCGTGGAATCTCAACTGTGGGATGTGTGTAACACAGGAATCGAAACGGAATGGACTGTCTTGTCCCGTGTCCAGTAATTTCACTCTCCCGGAATTCGCGATTACTAGATTTTTACTGAAGGTTACGGACACCCAAACTACGCACAGACGGCCGCGTATGCCAGCGAGAGTAGCTTAAATATGTATTACTTTTATCCTAAATAAAAATGTATAGAAATAAAGTTAGTATTTATATTTGACTAGAAAAGCAGTGATCCCTAAACCTAACTATTATTTATATATATTCATTCGTCAGTTCGAGGGTAGTAGAAGGTTTCAGTTGAACTTTGAGTTCTACTTTCAATATGTTTTGTTCCAAATTCTTGAGTATGTTAAGCAAACCTTTTGCTTTGCTGTCCTTGTTTTTTTTGTCCCGAAATTTGTGCACGGAAATCTGGCAACTGGTAGGTATATGTATTATTATATCAAGCATGTTTTCCGATTAACTGTGATGGTTGTACAAAGTGGGTTTCATTCCGGATTTCCCATAGCGATTCCTCACGGCATGTGAAAGAGGAGCTAGGTTAATTAAGGTTAATTCGTATGGGAAAAACCATAAAGTTTTTCCTTTTTTGATTCATTCGATACTTTTATCGAATTCTCTGTAAGCTGTCTCATCCAATATTAATAACTAGCCTTTGCTCGCGGCTCCGCCCGCGTGAACGGCCTTTTCCGGGATAAAAAGTAGCCTATGTTACTCAGTGATAATGTAGCTTTCTAACGGCAAAAGAATTTTTGAAATCGGTCCAGTAGTTTTTAAGTTTATTCGTTACACACAAAAACAGATAGATAAGAAAAGTAGATAGATAGCACATATCTATTAGTTTATCTTAACTAGTAAAGTGCGGGTTATTGACCTGGTTTTGATAATAATAAATTAAAAGGGACTCGATGGCGCAGTTGTAATGCAAACGCGGTACGACTGATGTGCGGAGGTCTCAGGTTCGATCCGCAGGTCGGGTAAAAGTGATATTGGGTTTTTCTATTATGACACACTCAGTATCAGCCCGCAGCCTGGAATTGTGCCCGGTATGGCGATAGGCTCGCCCCCTATCACATCCTGGGACGAAAATAAGTTCAGCAAAATCTGGCTTTACTGGTAGGTGTAACCTGTAGTCCCCTTAGGGGATTACAGGCGTGAGTGCGTATGTAAGATTAAAATAACAGATCCTATAAATACATCTATAAATCGTTAAAAATATAACATACAAGGCTTTCTATGTACCAAGGAAATTAACTTAATAAACTAAAATGTTATTTTCTGGTAGGACAGTTCAAAGGAACATAATTCTTATATACATATACAACTTTTTTTTTACATATTCTTACGGTTTATAGCAAATGTATACAAAATAAACATAATATTCCACCTAAAATAAATAAGTAATAATAATAAGTATCTAATGGTTAAAATAAATAAGTATTTACCTACTTAGTACATGTATCTCTAAATATTATATCTCATAGGTGTTTTTGTCGGTACGGCATCACTTCCATAGTTCTTCATTAAATTTGATGATTCAAACACCATTTTAAAGCTTATACTTGCTGTTATTGCCTTAAAATAGACAATTTTAAAATTATAGGTTTTCACAAAATACAGTTGAAAACTTAACATACTCTGTTGGCAGTATAATCATCTAACTTGTTGTATTCTTATTCTTTATTGTACACAACAAATAAAAGGACAGTTATTACATAAAAAACATGTACAAAGGTGGACTTACCTCTACAAGAGATTTCTTCCAGCCAGCCTTCGAGGATTAAGATATTTAACAGAAATATCGTGACGGGCATGTGTACTAAAATATAAAATAAAATAGTTAATAAAATAGACTATAAAATAAACAATACATAGTAACAACGCATAAACAATATGTTACATACATATAAATTTATACAAATACACATACATTGGCTAAGCAACAGTGTTTAAGCACTGTTGTGTTCCGGTTTGAAGGACATTGAAGCCAGTGTAATTACTGGGCATTATGAGACTTAACACCTTATGTCTCGGGGTGACGAGCGCAGTCCAGTGTCATGCAGTGCTTTATTTAAAGTTCTGTGTGGCGTTGCTTCTGTTTATGAGCAGGCGTGGCGCTTACCATCAGGCGACCGACCTGCTCGTCTCGTCATTCAATCTAATATATAAATACATATAATACATTGTACTTAAGTACTTATTTCAACTTTATCATACCTAAGACTTTATTATATTACGTCTGACCACTATCGGTGCAAAGAGTTCGCACGGGTCACCTAGTTTTATCTTATAATTTTTCAAATATCTCAAGTAATAGCCAATATTACCTACTACGTCCAATGACTTCAATGTAGATATACTTACTATTAGACCGGCTGCGCGGTAAATACAAATTACGTTACTAATTTATGGTCAATTTACCGTAACCCAATATTATCGTCTCGTTTACTCTTTCACTAAAACCCGTCTCCCGCTCTCTGTGTGTCAGATGTCAAACTCCCGCGTTATGTGGCGCAATTTTACTTATTAATAATTAACTTACAACTAAATAAACAGCCCGTCTAGTTCACAAACTTTCGTAAACCTTAGGTAAAACCGTGTAACTGTACTTTGAATGAGCGTTCCAAGAACGAAAACAACGATGAGTAACTCGATAAGAATTGCAGAGTGCAGACGCATTGCCATCAAAATGTACATAATATGGGTTTTCCTCAACGCCAAAAATACACCATTGATCGATAAATGAGAGTACCTACATCAGCATTTCTGAGATAACCTTAATGTACATTATTAATAACACCTTTTACTCGCAGCTTCGCCCGCTTGTAAGTATTTTAACCGACTTTAAAAAGGAGGAGGCTCTCAATCCTGCGCGTAGTTTTTAGCGTTTTTTATGTATGTACAATCGATTTCTCTGTCAATTGTGGACCGATTTTCTCGGGTTTTTTTTTATTCGATATAGTTTAGTTGCAATGTGGTCCCGTAGAAATTTGTTTTTAGATGTGAAGTGAGTGGCCGCGCGTCCGATTCTAAATGTTTGTGTGGTCCGGTCGTAAAAACTACAAGCCAAATAATAAAAATAATAATAATAATAAATACACCCAACAGTCACACACATAGTCCTGACCCCACACTAAGTAAACCTATATCGTGGGTATCAAGAACTACAAGGGACTTGCGGTCCCACAACACCCAGACCCGAGACAAATATTTGTGAATCAGACAAACATTTGTGCGGGTGCGGGAATCGAACCCACGGCCTCACGCTTCGCAACCGGCTACTCGCCCGCTGCGCCACGGAGGCTGTCTGATTCTGTAACATGTGTTACAGCATTAAGGCACCGCACTGCGACTGGGATAAGGAAAGTGGAAGAAGATGTGATGACATAGTATGGAGAAAAAAATTAAGCTCCTCAACCTGTCGTCGCGTTAGTCATATTATATTGGAATTTCCAGGCCATACATAGCTGTGGCATAGATGAATTATATTTTTATTTGAGGCTGCATTTACCACCAAATATAAAATGGGTTTTATTCTTATTGAAAAATCTCTTTGAATTTTGGCGGGAATTCTGATTGGTCGATCTCCTAATTTAATTAATTCCTAAACTAGTTAAAGTTTTATATTTTGTGGATTTACATTGACTGTGATGAACAGTGTATGGAATCATTGAAAATGGTGAATTAAGGTGATTTTTGTCGTTCTCAGGAATGCAGGTTTTCACATAAGTTTTGTTCACAGTTATAGCAAACGATAATTTACAATGAATACACACGTAACCTAGAAAAGTTAGAGGTGCATGTTCTTGAGGCTGGTTTCGAACCTTCGATTGTTGTTTCGGCAGCCCGTTCCATTTCCCGTTGAGCTATCGCCAATCGCTGCTAAACGAAAAGCCTTGTAAAATGTTATTACCTCACTGATTTATTGGTATTTACACTGATCAACTGGTGAAGTTCTGGGTTTCAGATCGTATAAATACAAGTTGACGCGGTGGCGCAGTTGTATGCGTACGCTTTACGACTGAGGCTGACGCTGAGTTCTCGGGTTCGATCCCTGGGTCGGGTAAAAGTGGGTTTTTCTATTACGAAATGCTCAGTCAGCCCGTAGTCTGGAATTGTTCCCGGTATAGTGATAGGATCGCCACTTACCATATCATAGGACGGAAATAACCGGCGATCTGTGTGTACTAGTTGCGTCTCGTAGATTTGTAGTAAAGTGTCAATACTTAGATTAAAGAGACAAAATCAAGGTTTCAGTTAATATTGCGTCAGAAATTCTAATAAAATCTAGCCGTTGATAATCCTTTGATGATATAATCTGATAAATCAAAAATATCCGCAATCTGATTTTGTGACATAAACGTCAATGATATTCACATATTGTAGGTATATAGTCAAAGTCCAATTGTCATTTTCCCTAGATAAGTACATGAAGTTACATAACTTCGGATAAAGTATGTAGATAACAGTCATATTCATAAACTCTTGACTATGATTGCATGAATGAGCAAGTGGGTGATGATGTTAAGTAATCTCCATCGCCCATCGCCGCTAGAAATAACAGTATCACGCGAATGGTAGAGCCACGCTGTAGACACTTTTGTTTACAGCATAAATGGGCCGGCTTGTCCGGATCGTTACCACTGTCTCACAGAAAACCAACGTAAAGTAGCAGCTTGCTGCTGCGTTTCGTACGGTGAGTGAGATATCCGGAGGCCTAAATCCCCCTCCCCTTCCCAATCCCTTTCCTTTAAGGACGGCAACGCGCCCATTATTCTTTTAGTATTGTATATGGGCTGTGGAGATGGCTTACCATCAGGTGACCCACTTGCTCGTTTCCGTCCTATGACATAAAAAAACATGGATGCGTTGCTGACCTTGAAGGAAAATAATGGGAATTGGGTAGGAAAGGGTATTGGGGTCTTCAGAAATCTTACTCAGTTTTCTGTGAGACAATGGTAACGCCCTGATTAATCCATCTCATTCATGCTGTAGACCAGCGATTCTTAAAGTGGGTTCCGCGGAACCCACTTTAAGAGTGGAAGAGCCACGCTGTAGACAGGTTTATCTAGAATACGAATGGGCCGGCTAAACCGGGTCGTTACTACTGTTTTGCAGAAACCGAAAATAGAGACTTACTGCTGTATTTCGTACGGTTAATGAGAATTTCGGAAGCCCAAATCCATCTCCCCTTCCCAATCCCTTTCCTTTTAGGTCAGCAACGGGCCCATGATTACTCTAGTAATTCTAGTATTGTGGGCATATATGGGCGGTAAAGATCACTTACTATCAGTTTTCTTTTATTAGCTTGAGTGAAGAAACGATCAGTTCGCTCGCCTGATGGTAAGAGTCACGCCTTCCCATAAACAGAATCAACACCACACAGAACTTTAAAACACAAAGCGCTGCATGGCATTGGAGTTTGGACTACGCTCGTCACCCTGAGACATAAGATGTTAAATCTGATAATGCCCAGTAATTTTATTGGCTTCAATTTCAGGTGACCCACTTGCTCGTTTGCAGGCCTATGCTATAAAACGTTCTTTTTTATCTAACAAAACTACGAAACATAAGTTTGTTTTTACGAGTTATATCAAAGAAAAATCTTTGTACAGTTACAAGGACTGAAACCATATTCACACAATGTATTGTAACACCTCTAATAGTTTGACACGATTATAAACGAAGCACTGTTCTGTTTCCAGGGTTTCGTGATTAAAGTATATTTGAACTAAAGACTTTAATGTATACTACTATACTACGCGGTAAGTACATAGAAATTGTACAATTAAGTTGAGGTCAATTGACCGTAACTTAATTTTACCATCTCACTTACTCTTAACTAGAACTCCTATCGCGCTTCCTGTCTGTGAGCTGTCAAACTCCTGCGTTATGTGACGCAATTTTACTACTAAACAGCCCGTCTAGTAGTATACATTATTCTTAGTTTTAAACCATTGAAAAATAAAACGTTTCTATGCCAATACATTTTTAAATGAGCTACATATACTAAATGGTATGATTTATTTTTAATTTACTTTATAATTTACCTTGTAATATGCTGAGGAATATGTAGTAGTCTGGATACGGTAGTAATAAATATTGACTACTTCACAATCAGAAATATCGGCGCAACCGTACAAATTATTTTAAGTTATATCTAATTACCCACTATTTACAAATATCTCACAGATACCTAGAGATATACCCGAAGTAGTCTAATGGCCGTTCCCAATATTCTGTATATCAACAGAGCTGCTTACAAATGTAAAATTGTGACACATTTTAAATGAAAGAATCAAAGATCTGTCGAAAACACTATTGATAGTAAGCAAATCTATCTTTATATATAATAAAATAAAGGGAACGGGAATAAGGCGAGTGGCAACGGTTGTATTTTAAGCAACATATCACCAATATACCTAGGCTAAATGACTATAAAATATGGTGCAGGCAGGCTGCAGACAGTTTTGTCTACAGCATCATGAATAAGCAGACTCGACCGGGTTATCACCACTGTTTCCTAGAAAACCGAAATGAAGTAGCAGTTTACTGTTGCATTTCGCACGGTGATTGAAATTTCTGGAGGCCCAAGTCGCCCCTCCCCTGACTGCAGTACCCATTCCTTTCTTGTAAGGTCGGCAACGCGCATGATTCTTCTCGTATTGTGGTTGGTGGACATCACTTATTAACAGGTGACCCACTTGCTCGTATGCCTATGCTAATAAAAAAAAAGAATCTAGACTGCGTAAGCATCTCAACTGAATTGAACATATTTTTTGTAAAACAACACAATTCAAAAACAAAAACGAACACAAGCGACCATGATCTCCGAAATGAGCAATAAAAATTATAACAACTGTTTAAATGACCTAATTAACGGAATGTTCTCACACCGTTTTGAACAGTTTCAAAGTTTCGCATTTTTACTGCGACAAAAGGAGTATTTCGACAACCTCCTTGGCGCAGTGGGCGAGTAGTAGGCCGTGGGTGCGATTCCCGCACCGAGACGACTGTTTGTGTAACCCCACAAATATTTGTTTCGGGTCTGGTCTGTTGTGGGACCGCAAGTCCCTCGTAGTTCTTGATACCGACGGTACAGGTTAACCTTGTTTGGGGACAGGTCTGTGTGTGACTGTTGGGTGTAAAAAAATATATTTAAATATACTATTATAAATGTGAAAGTTTTGATGTTTGTTAATCAATCAATACTTTTAAGCTGAACGGTTTTAGATTACCATGAACTGGATTAGGTCATATTTTTATCCTGGAAAACACCGAGCACGCGGGCGCAGCCGCGACCATTAGATAGTAACTTATAAACATTACAATTTGTGTGTGTCTGTGGCATCGTAGCGCCTAAACGAATCAACCGATTTGAATGCTCTTTCTTTAAAAGCTGTTTTAATTGAAATAGTTCTTAGGAATGTTTGGTCTTTTTTTCTAACTTATTGGAGTTTTTTATACCGGTTTTGTATTTCGGTTTTCTGTGAGACAGTGGCAATAAACCGGTCGAGCCGGCCAATTACTGCTGTAGACAAAAGTGTGGCTCTATACCACTTTTAAATCATGCTTACGTTTACATACGACAAGCAATTATTGTGTGTTTAATGTGCGGTCATGTGTCGATATCCTAGAACTTATCTCTCATTCGGCGTATTCGATTATTCATTCACTTCAATGAAATATGCCGAAGTTGTTATCAATGTGTCATCTTCGAATTTCATTAAGCGCACCCAATATAGGTATACAAATAACTTAGTTACGTGTTTGTTTGGAAAACAGACTTGAAGAAAACAGAGATCGAGTTGCTTTATTACTAACATTGAAATATTCAAATGGATTATAATTTTCCTTATAACCTGATATTTATCAAGATGATGTTGTTAACATTCATTTGCCACAAAAACACGACTGAATGCAGTAAGGAAAACACATTACGAATTTATAATTCCGTACACGCAATTTACAATGGCCTAGAATGATGAATCGTCAGTGTTTCAGCGGCCTTGACTGGCGAATGGCCCCGATACAATGAACTTGTGAACTCGCAGACGCCACGGCGCGGCGCGTCGACGCGGATGCCTTGATCTTTAAAACTCGTGTTGTCTTTGTATAAGGGTGAATCTAAAAAATTATGTCGGTTTAAATGAAAATTTGGAGAAATCTGCTGGATTAGTCACTGTATAAAAATATATGTGTAATATAGTTTGGTTACGGAAATTTGAGTCGAAACAGAATTTGTAAAAGTCTCGTAACTGCTATGTTATAATATTCGAGGCAAAATTTCTAGTGATTTTACATATCGATTCAAATTAATCCTTAATCAAAAAGATCCTCGGGATTGAATAAAAAAAACGCGGTTACTTTTACAAGTAAGCCACTAACATCTTAGATACAAAGACAAACTCACATGCATGTGATACACTCTGCTGATTAATGGACGACGCAATGGCAAAACTTAGTCCCCGTTGCGGGTTGTGGTGGTCAGGGTCGCCTCACATAGTTACCAATTACCATAAAATTATAATAGGAGGGCGGAACCTGGCAGTAAGCCAGGATAACACCAGGCAGAATGAAAGAACTTTTACATCATTTTAGAGAATAAATTGAAAAAAAAATTAAGTCGGTTAAAAAGTCTTTGTTAAAAATCATTAAAAATGCTGTTGTCGTGCTAAATTCCCGTCGCGTGATTCCCTCCATTCCGGTAGATTTATGTATAGCGCAAATCCTCAAGGTCAATGGCGTGGTGTAAAGTCTTAAAACTAAATCGAGGTATCGGTTTAGACGAGGTAAAATAATGTCCAGGCATTAACATACAGTGATTTACTAGGTGGTAAGTCTCTCTTATGCGAGAGAGTCTGAGTTGGTAACCCCGCTTTGTCTATTTTGCTACCAAGCACTGCTGTGACTTGGAAGGACATTGAAGCCAATGAAACTATTGGACATTATAAGACTTAATAACTTATGTCTCGGGGTGAAGAGCGCAGTCCAGTGGCATGCAGTGCCTTATAAGAAATGCTACAACAAACCCAAGAGTCATTGCCTCTTAAAGTCAGGACAGACAGGGTCTTGATAACCAAACAGCGCGGTGCAGAACCTAGTAATATGGTAACGAAAATTACCACTGCGCATAAATTTAATCGTAGTAATGTAAGTTCATGGGTAACCCACTTGCTCCTTCGCCACGCTTTTGCAATAAAATAAACAATTCAGATATTGTCGTAGTATCTCTTTCACCTTGTTATACTTGTCCAGTAATGTGACACATTGGAGAGGTGTTCGATACAGAATTTACGACAATACAACCGCGCAGCGCGCACTTCAGATAATCACATCCCACAAAGATTACGATAAGATCCTGACTGACTCACTCACTCACGCACTTACTGACTCATCAACGCCAAACCCAAACCCAAAGGATGTAGAATAATGAAATGTTTCACAGATGTTCCCTATACAATGTACCTGCACAAGGAATATGGAAAGATATTTAGAAATTCAATTTCTTAAGTATTGCTGTGTTCCGATTGGAAGGACATTGAAGCCAGTGAAATTACTGGGCATCATTATAAGGCTTATCAACTTATGTCTCGGGGTGGCGAGCGCAGTCCAGTGCCAGTGCTTTGTAATTCAAAGTCTTGTGTGGCGTTGCTTCTGTTTATGGGCAGGCGTGGCGCTTACCATCAGGCGAGCGACCTGCTCGTCTCGTGATTCGAGCTAATAAAAGAAAGTCGGAAGGCTGGTGAGTTCGGCATAAACATGTAATGTAATTCTTGGAGTTTATGTAGTTTTATTTGGAGCTGTTTTGTAGATACAAAATATATGATTTTATCACAACACATCAATACGGTGCGATACGATGGTCCTTAATACAGGTTACTGTGTAACCTAGCTAGGACATCAGTGCTGTAAATTCTTTGTATCCACTGTTTAATGCCTAAATAAATATTATTATTATTATTATCAACATGTAAGATACAATCATGTTCATGCAGTTCCGCACGTATTTGGTCAGGTAGATGATTAGCACGTAGCCTTGTTGGATGTCGCATCATAACACCGTAGTGAGTAATGACGTATCACACAATCTATACATGTACTAAGCTAACTGTGAATTGAAGAGCGTCGCTGCCGTCGCTTTATTCGCTCCATTTTATCAATAATCATTCAATATGAGAGATATATTAGGTGTTATCGCACACATATTTCACATTAGGTAATTCGTTTATTTTCAGCAATTCATTCATCATCATCATCTGAATCCTGAATTCGTCCACTGCTGGACATAGGCTTTACCAAGTTGGCGCAACCCTTGACAGTCCTCCGCCTTCCTCATCCAGCCGCTTCCCGCCAAGTCTATAAGGTCGTCGTTCCAGCGGGCTCGAGGTCGGCCCACACTTCGCTTGGATATACGTGGTCTCCACTCTAGTACCTTTCGACCCCAACGATCATCGTTGCGGCGACAAATATGACCAGCCCACTGCCACTTCAACTTGCTAATTCTTTTCAGCCAAATTCGAGATATTATGAAAGTAAGTTTAAGTATACCAAATAAAATATACCTTCAACGTCAGCATCGTCATTTCTTAAAAAAATCGTCTGGATATCAATGAACAGTGAAATTGTATACCCATGATGCGAAAATGTAGACATGTTAATTTGTTTTTTAGTTGATGATGACATTCCTTTCAACTAACTGAGTAGTTAACTAAACCACTAAAACATCCACTAGCCACTAGATACCAAAATTTACACACAAGCGGCGGGTGCAATGCACCAAATCTAGGGATAATTCCACTAAGTTGGGAACACTGTCTATATTTCCATTCTCTGCCATTTCAGACTTAGCTTGGTACACCTATAGTCATTTATTTTGATTCAGTTATATTCTGAGGTGGCGTACCTTACTACCGGGTTAGATCACAATGATAAAAGGAATTACCATAAGATCATTATTAATTACTATTTTTATTTGAAAGTAGCTGTCCCGCGCGGTTTCCCCCGCCACATCTATCGATTGCAACGCGACCTACCGGGTACAATTTTGAATATAAACCATCCAAGAACCCACTCAAAAATACACACAAAAAAATCGGTCAAGCCGTTTTTAAGTTTAGCGTGGCGGCTTTTTAAGGCATATATGTACGTGTCACCGTGATGTAAGTATACACCTCCCATTGTACCAAATCCAATTGCATTGCTGGTCATAAATAAAGCATTTTCTTTTTTCTTTTAAAGAGTAACATTTCGATATTCAAATTGCAACTATGAGCAACACTATGATAAACAGCTGAGCTTTTGTGACACTGCAATATTGTTATTTTTGCACACTCACTTCACTACATTTACAGGAATATGATATCTTATCGATTGTAGTAAACGAGTGATTAAAATTAGCGTGAATTTTTAGGATATCTAGATTTTGATGAAATCCGGTACATAACACTCACTGTCATATGTAACGACCTTTTTTTTATAACACAGGCCGGCAAAGAGTAAGTGGGTTACCTAATGGTAAGTGATCTCCACCACCCATATACGCCCACTAGACCAGAAAAATCCTGGGCACATTGCCGATCTTAAAGGAAAGGGATAATTAAGGGATTGAGAAAAGGAAGGGCATTTGGGCCTCCGGACATCTCATTCACCGTACGAAACGCAGCAGCAAGCCGCTACTTTACCTTAGTTTTCTGAGAGACAGTGGTAACGACCCGGTCAAGCCGGCCCATTCGTGCTGTAGACAAAACTGTTTACAGCGTGGCTCTACCACTCAAAAAATAAATTGAAACCTTGAAATATAACCAGTAACCACACGTTTCTGTAACACGTTGTATAAGAAGAAGATTATTGCTACTCACTACAATATGACAACACTACGGCATCAGAGATAAGATTACATACTTGAAATTATTATGATAAATACTTTACATACACGGTTCTAGTAATAGCATATCTTATCTCTAATTTCCCGCCAAAATGTATTCTTAATCATTCAGCAACTAAGAAAATTGATGGGTTTTTAACACACATAATTCATTTTAAATCCCTTTATCGTGACTTAAATTAATCAAAGTGTCTATGCCGTGAACGATGATAAACATAATGCGCTCGGAAATTAATTTACAATTAAAATATCTCGTAAAAACCTCCGTCATTAGAAAAATATCTCTCATTTCTAAATGTGGAACAGATTTTTATCAAATATAGCTAATGACCATCTCGATTAAGCGTTCAAATAAACCGAAGTAACCGTTTCGTACGGTGAGTGAGATATTCGGTGGCCCAAATCCCCCTCCCCTTCCCAATCCCTTAATTATCCCTTTTCTTTAAGGTCGGCAACGCGCCCATGATTCTTTTGGTATTGTGGGCGCGTACATGGGCGGTGATCACTTATCATAAGATGACCCACTTGTTCGTTTGCTGACCTATGCCAAAAAAACACCGCTTTCAAATAGGTAGGTATGTTCATCATTTGTTTTTATTAGCTTGAATGACGAGACGAGCAGGTCGGTCGTCTGATGGTAAGAGCCACGCATGTCCATAATCAGAAGCAACACCACACAGAACTTTGAATTACGAAGCACGCATGGCATTGGTCTGCGCTCGTCACCCCGACATAAGATGTTAAATCTCATAATGCCCAGTAATTTTACTGGCTTCAATGTCCTTCAAACCGAAATACAACAGTGCTTACAGACTGCTGCTTGGTGGCAGAAATAGTCAAAGCGGTGGTATTAACTCGGACGCCTCTCGCATACGAGGGACCTATCACCTGATAAATCCTACTTACTCCTACTATTATACAAGTAAAAGTTAGGGTGTTTGCGAGTTAATAAATTTGGATTATTGTTAGTCAATCACATGACGGCTGAATGGTTTTGGATGAAATTTCGGACACAGGTAGACCATGACCGGGATTAGGACATAGGATACTTTTTTATCCCGGAAAAAGCATTTCACTCGGGCGGAGCCGCGAGCAAAAGCTAGAGGCAATAATTCGGTGCACTACAAATTACAATAGTTAAAAGGTCAAACGATTAAAATTATTTTAGTAGTTGCACAAAATTAACTATAATTACTAGAGTTCACAATATAGTGGGAAGGTCAATTGGTGGCATTAACTCGCCTAACATTATACTATTTGTACTTCCATTAACGCGTAGGTAACTATGCGATCTAGTTTTATTAGGTAGTAGCTTAGTATAACTATTTATACAAACTAAGTACCTACACGCACAAAATTTAAGCCGTTCAGTTGGAGCCATGCAGCTTTAGTGGATCCAGGGCGGGGGGGGCTAAGGGGCTCAAGGCCCCACCAATAGCATTTGGGTCCACTGAAAAATCTCAAATTAATCTTGGTATTACATTATTATTACATTGCTTATCTTTATTTGTTCCATTTTAAGTATCAAAAAAAAAAACTAATTTTGGGTAACTCCTCCCCCAATCCTGGATCCGCCACTGGCCATATATACTAATAACTACTCACCATATTATGTTTATGATCCTTACTTAGAAATCAATGTATGAAACACATTTTGTCCATCTTCATATTATTACCCATATTTAGAAAAATACATTTTAGGTGACATTTCTTTTGATTTACGAAAATAAATCAAAATAAAATAAAACTAAAACATCCGGTATGAAATCCTTTATTTAGTTTTTTGGTATTTTTGAGACATTTTCGTCTTTGTACCGACTTTGACTGAGATATAAAAAAGGGAGAAATCTTTTCACGCGTGTGCTCACATATTTTACAAGACAAAGCGTCTGCATCCTTCTAGGTACTAACAATGGTCTGATTAACAATAACATATACACCATAGACATGTGAACCATAGAGTATTGAAAGAATAAGCCGAAATTACAATAATAAAAAAAAACACGCTTAACTTAGATTAAGATTTTAAAATGGTTTTATAATAATGACACACATATAATAATTATTATAGATTTTTATACATTACAATCAGATTGATAAAACCATGCAAAACTGATAAAAATATCTCGACCAGCGAGAGATGTCGCGGCAATCATCACATTTACGTATTGTAAACCTAATAAAGTTTAATATCATTGTTTTTTTTTTCAATTTTATTGTAAGTCATAACACATTATCGTCTAATAAAATAAAATAAAACTTACCGCTGGAAATAAAGATGAGATTTTAATATTTTTATAAACTATTATTTTATAGAAATAGTAATAATATTTCATTTAAAGTCTGGTAGCGTATTCGTCTACGCTTAAAAAAAACAAGGGCAAATAAATCAACCGATATTTTGTCCGATTTCAAAAAGAACAGTAGTAAATTTAAGAATCTCACTTTATTTTATTTAAGGATATTAAACCCCGAAACTTTATTTTTGCCTCTGATTTATATCTAAAGAATAGTACTCTATGACTCACATGTTATAAAACGCCACAAGCGCAGTAAGCTCGAATCACACTAACCAAGCACATTTTGTGCTTAAAAATTACAAACAAACAACTTGTGTAATGCCCAAATGTAGGTATGTACAGTTTTTTAATAATCATATTTTTTTGTGAACTATTTACACATTATGGATTTTAGCTACAAGGTTTTTTTCATCTGACAACTCTGTCAAAGAAAATAACTTTAAAGTAATATTGTTTGTTTTGTTAAATCACAGTTCGTTTTTGTATAACAAAGCAATGGTTTGCAAAGATTCGACATTATTGATTCCGGGATATGCGGAATCAGCTACTCTTAAAACTTAAAATTGACATATCAGAACTTAGTATTAACTCATTAACCGACTTAATTTTACGAATAAAAAGTATTCTTTGCCAAAAGAAGGTAACAGTCAAATGTGAAATGGGGACGAAACTTATATTGAGATTATAACATAGATAGAATGGCTCTCAATCTTATTTTTTGGCTGAAATTAGAAGTATTTTTTTTCAGTTGATAACAGTTATCAGTTTATATTGGATAAAAAACTAAAGTTCTCGTTTGACGGTACCTTAGGGCCCAAACATTTGAAAACCATTGACTTACATAGGTTATTTTGCTATCGATTTGAAGCTAAACTCATTACCATTTATCCATTTTCCGAATACGTTTCTATACAAATGCAATTATTTCAAACATATTGTTTACCTGTAGCTTATCTAATCTATTAGCTTTATTACGATGAGAACACACTTTACTTTTAGAATTAAATTACAGTGTTTTAGACAGATTCAATTTTGACGTGAACACGTAGAGGAGCGTGATAAACTATCAACTTTTTCCATATTTCAGAGACATCTAATTTGTGCATGTCTTGCTATGTGTATGTCGTTAAAATATTATGTAGTTTTAATGTGTGTGACAATGACAGTGTATGTCATTCGTTCCTATAAATTTAACCACGAATGTAGAATAAAGATGAAGGTAACACTTTTAATAACTTTTTGAGGCTCAACTTTGTATTCCTATCTCTCTGTCTGTGGTCTGATCTCTCTTTCATACATGAACCCCAAGGGTAGCTGTACCACTCTAGTCTTCGATACTCTAGTAGAAAGAGATATCGGACCACAAAATTGAGCTTCAAATAGGTATTTTAAAGTGTTGCCCCCACCTTTACTGTAGACTAGTGATAGTGACTGGCACAAAGTATTTATCTCTATACAAACATCACGCAAGACGTGCAATAAATTATCTATAAGACACATTATTATCTGATATATAACACGACCAAGATTTTATACAATATACAAAAGTTGATATTTTTAGTCTAAAGTCTACTTGATAAAATCCGATAAATAAAACGTATTCACGTCAAAACAAACATTATTGTATAATTTCTTGACTTTACACCGATAAGATGATCATTCATAAAAATAATTTAATCTGTTTGTACGAATAATGTTACCGCTAATCTCCATAACAAAGATCTGTACAATTTTGACACACTATCTCATATGCATACACAAATACCAGACCATTAAAGAATATCACGAGATCGAACTTAGAACAAACGCAATTTGACCGCTATTACGTTTTATATATTTTTTATTAACATAAACACATTATCTACCATTATCGCACTATGTGACACGTTTAGTAGTTTTCAGAAACGTAGTACTGGCAACATTTATAATTAATCATATGATTTCTATATAATATGCCTCATTTAATTGTTGCTACTTAAAAATATTGTGTCTGTCCGTAAGAATCACGGAGGATTATAGACAAAAGCATTAAACGGGATTTATAACCATACTATAAAATATCATATTGAATTTTGGAGATCCCAACTCCATTCTATTAAACGTTCAATTGGCACAGCAGAGATTTAAGCCCCATTTACCCGGAGAGAGTTCCTCAACGACGAACTAATTTATGCGAGAATATAAAATTCTTGTTTACGAGTCTGCATCATTCCAGGCTTCTCTTATATTTTCGCCTCCGTCGCATCGTGAACTCTAGTCGCTGTAAACGGGGTCTACTCGAATTTAAATTCTCTTTAAATTTAAAAATATTGACTGCAACAATTTTAAGTACTGTATATTATAATTAGTGATGTCCCTGTAAACAAAGCTCGTATTTTTAAAATAAATAAGACCATAGTTTATCAATAATCCGTGCTTTTATCCATAATCCAAGATGGCGTCGACGATGACGCGCGTGTTTCGAGTGTCCTATGCACTAATCGTAAATGACGAATCTAAATACACATACGTCATAAGCTATACGAGTATGTATCATGTATTTTATGCATGTCAGCCTTTGTGGAAATGAATGCGGTCATTCCGTAGAGTTCTTAAACATTAATATGTCACGTAGCACCAATGTCAAAAAATAAACGTTACTTTTTGTATTTCGAAATTGCATTTTTTATCGATTTCGATAGATGTCACTTCGTAGACGCCTTAACGGCACGTTAACCGTATTAGGAATTTTATGTGCAAAAAATTAGGTTATAAAATCAACATTTTGGGAGGGCTATGACTTTATATTGTAGGCATCGAATTTTAGAATTCCATGTATGAAATGATATGCACCTATCCGCGCCCAATAAGCCGCATCTTAATAGATACGCACTAACACCTGTAATCCCCGAAGGGGTAGGCAGAGGTGTAACCATTCCCCTCACGTGATGTGATGGGGGCGAGCCTATCGCACTACTGGGCACAATTCCAAAAATCTATATGTCATACATACCTACAGTGCAACAACCACAAGTTTTCGTTGGAAAATGTTGGAACTAATTGAAAATGTACAGAATAATCTGTCAACATTGGAAATTGACTTTAAATCGACCAAAGCGTTTGAAGAAAACGCCCCTCATCTCGCCAATTTATACTTGTTGCAATGTAATTCGATGAGGGCGACGCGTGCGGAACATGTGGTGCAGATAGGCTACGTTCACGTTAAGTGATGCGTATCTATCGATATCGATAAAAAGTATCAATAACAAACCGAGGACATTAAAGGCTGACACAATTACACATAACATATTTAACTTTTCTATTAGTTAAGTGACGTTGGCCGTGGCATTTACAATCCACAGCGACCAACGCAAGCTAAGTTACAAAAATAACTCTAACGGGAACTACGTGTGAAGTCGATTAATGTATTTTTATATCAATGAAAGAATTTTACTAGGTGGTAGGTCCCTCGTATGCGAGAGACCGTCTATATAAGTATCACGGCTTTGTCTATTTCTGCCGCCAATCAACTATATAAACACTGTTGTGTTCCGATTTAAAGAACACTGAAGTTAGTGAAATTATGAGACATAGAATCTTATGTCTCGGAGTTATGAGTGTAATTCAGTGTCTTGCAGTACTACATAATTCAAAGTTCTAATTCGTGTTGCTTCTGTTTATCAGCAGGCGTGACGCTTATCATTTACCATCGACTACCGACCTGCACGTCTCGTCGTTAACGCTTATAAAAAAAAGTATTTAGAAGAGTTGAAAGTTTATTAAAATATAAAGAAATGTAATTGATGTTTAGTTTGTACAAAATTTAATTTATCGTTTATATTTGTACATTTCAATAAGACGAATGCACTCTGAATTTCGATTTTCACTCTGAATACGACCGGGTTAGTGCCATTTAATATAAGTCACATCTTTATGGTTAATGTTAGTTAGTATCTACTGTAATAGAATCTGTTTTGCACGCTAAGATTACCTTTATGTGGTTGTGCATTTAGTTCAATTTATTTATAAGCAGTTTTTTAGTATTTTTTTAGCATGTATCAACGTGACAACTGTTGGTAACCCTAATAAAAAAATTAAAAAAACTTACAGAAGGCTTTCTGTAAGTTTTTTCGCGGCCGCTTGCGATGCCATTTCGTACGTATGACGTATGAACGTTGTCCGGAGACCCAGGCCCTTTCCCACTAATTTCGGCAACGCATTCATAGTTTCCCGACATTATGGATGCTAATAGGTGGCGAAGATCACTTACCATCAGGTGACCCTCTTAATAATAATAATAATAATACACCCAACAGTCACACACATAGCTCTGACCCCACACTAGGTAAACCTGTATCGTGGGTATCAGGAACTACGAGGGACTTGCGGTCCCACAACACCCAGACCCGAGACCAATATTTGTGGTTCACACAAACATTTGTCTCGGTGTGGGAATCGAATCCACGGCCTCTTGCTTCGCAGCCGGCTACTCGCCCGCTGCGCCACGGAGCTGTCGGAGCTTGATCGTTTGGCGGCCTCTACCAAACAACAAAAGGTAATCATAGACGTATTATATCGTTACTTTAAATATACCGTCTAGCATTTTAACGATATGCTAAAATGACTTAATTTCGTGTTAAATTTCCTAATTTGAGTTTCATTAGGGGAAATTAAAATGGTATTTAATGGGATTCTAATTACAGTTGATTTATGGATGTAGAGACGTTGATTGAAATATTATATTCACATTAATTGCCTGACTACGGTGGCGCAGTTGTAATGCGTATGCGGTACGACTCGCGGGTTCGATCCGCGGGTCGGGTAAAAGTAATAATGGTTTTTTCTATCCTGAAATGCTGAGTATCAGCCCGGAGAATGGAATTGTGCCCGGAATGACGATAGGATCTCCCCTATCACATGATGGGACGGAAGAAAACTCGACGAAATGTGGGTTTACTGGCTATACCTCTGCCTACCCCTTCGGGGATTCAGGCGTGAGTGCGAATGCATGTACGTATGTAATTGCCTGTACCACCGACGCTGTAGGCAGAGGTGCAACTATTGTTGCACTCACAGTTCGCAGAGTTATTTTCGTCCCAATATGTAATAGGGGAGATTCTATCGTCATACCAGGCACAAATTCCAATCCCGTGCTATTCATGTATGATTTTTGGAATCGAACACTGACAATCACATATGATTACCGGACCTGAATTTGAACCCAGGACTCGACGGTTTCTGAATCTAAGTACGCTCAAATTAATTCATCGATATAAAAATACAAATCAGTGCCTTCCCGTATGTACCGTCCCGATTACGTTTGCATGGGAATATGTTATTTAAACTATTTTATCAGTATACGACACCAAACTAACGAGTGGTAGAGCCACTCTGTAGACAGTCTTATCCACAGCATGGGCCAGCTCGACCGAGCCGTTACCACTGTCTCACAGAAAACCGATGTTAAGTACCGGCGTGCTGCTGCGTTTCGTACAGTGAGTGAGATATCCGGAGGTCTAAAACCCCCCTCTCCTTCCCAATCCCTTAATTATCCCTTTCCTATAACAGCGCACCCATGATTCTTCTGTTATTGTGGGCGTACAAGGGCGGTGGAGATCACTTACCATCAGGTAACCCACTTTCGCGTTCGCCGACCTATGCTATAAAAAAACTTTGTGGTCTATATTCCTGATCTATCTTTTTAAAAAAATCTGAAATTTCAATTTAATTAAAGGTAACGTAGATACGTACGTAGATACAGCATTTAGATAGTTTTTCTAAGAGATAGGTCCCTTGTATTCAAGAGGCCGTTTGATGTTTCATTCTATACCTAATATATTCTACATCCATTTCCGAACTTCGTTGCTTCATTGCGCATTGTATAAGAATTCAGATGCGGATTAGGCACTTCGCCGTACCAATAAAAATGGTTGTTTAAAAATTCTATTAATAGGGAACTTAGTATGGTCATTATAGACTCCATGTGCGACCTAGCTCTTACATCAATCCCAATATTGCGAGGGGGAGAACTGGGGCCTCTAAGTTTGTGGCCTCAATTGAAATGGGAAGAAAATGATTCAGTATATTACGGTATATTAGCTTCCGCCATATGTTATTTGGACTATTATAATTTAAGAATACTATCTGTCATAACATAGAGCAAATAAAATATTCCCACGCAGACTACAGCGCAATGCTGCACTTAAATTTAAATATTCTTTTTTTATTTTGTATTATTTGTCACTTTTTTTTTGTTTTTGTTTAATCTTGTATGGCACGAGTGCCACGTTTTCAATACACACGAGTGACTTATTGTGCATAAACAAATATTAAACTAAATATTGAACTGTTTTATACCTTCGCCTATGATCATTACATTTAAAAAATCTTTTACAGATTTATAATTACCTTTTTCTACATCGACATCGATCACAATCGATCAATTTTATCGACTAAAATAATGCAAATAAAAATAACCCCGCCGCCATCTAGTAATATCCATATTAAACTAACGCAAGTGTAAACAGGGAAAGGCATAAAGCAGTTCAAACGTCTAAGCGATATTAATCCTTAAAAATAGAAGCTTAAGTGTCATATCGCCTTAATAGCAGTTCTATCACAACCAGCCTGCCATTTAGGTAGCCTACAAACATTTTATAAGCTCATTACTACCGAGAATTATGACTTAGGGCATGTATGAATAGGGTCCAATTTGCAAAAACTATATAATTGGCACTAAATTGTAAGCACTCTGAGATGAACGGTCTGATATTGTTTTTATTAAAAACGATAAAAAAGTTGTTTAAGCGGCTAAAAATGGTGTCCGTTTTGACAGCTGTCGATAGCGTTAAAATTTTGACAGTTAAAATTGATATGTAATTTCGCTTGCAATTTATTTTGGACCGTATAGTTTCACATAAGCCTATCTTGATGTCGTAATAAGTTTTATTTAAACAAAGAATTTAAATATCTGTTTTTTTTATTTACGATATCATCGTGTCGTATTTCTAAAAATGACAATGTTGGTATAGATATACAATAAAAATTATACGCTGTCAAAAGAGAGTGCCAAGTTGAGCAGATCACTTCTATTACTTAGCAAGGTATTAACTAGCACAGACCACGGATAATATAACAGATCACGTAAGTACTACAATCTACGAAGACCCAGCGTGACAATTTTCACTATGCAGACTGGCGTGATTATTACGATACGCATGATTATATAGAGCTCGTTGACGTTGTAGGGCCACGAAACTAGAATAAATGTGGACAACACTTCTAATAACTTTTGTAGCTCGACTTTGTATCGCAACCTCACTATGTATATGTGGACCGATCTAACTCCGTAATTTCCTGTGGTATCTATGTTATTTTATTAGAAAGAGAGATCGGGCCATAAAAAGACAAACCTGAGCTCTCAAAGGTCTCAAAATTGTTGCCTCCACCTTTACTCACGTATCGTAATGTAATTTCGGCTCGCGACGCAGTACGGCATCTATATATTATCCGTGCTCTGTGATAAATAGGCTATTTTGTGACTAAAGTAATCTTCAAATGTCATTTTTTAACGCATTCATACATATTATCTCTACTCTTAAACGTTTCATATATCGAAAATATTACTTTTTTTTAATAATTTTAAGCATTTTAAAAGCGCATAGAGTATAATTTGGACGTATCTACAGTTTTTCTAGTTCGCAAATCAATTGTAGATAAAAAGTTACTTATGGTTTCCTGATATTTTAGTTATATTAAAATATAAACCAACTTATTTTTTTTTTAAATCTAAATGAAAAAAAGGTTCTTTCCTTTTGTCCCTACATAAGTAGTTTTGAAAATAATATACTTATTGAGTAAATACGTCCAAATATACCGTTATTACACCACTTAAAAATCACATTATACCTAATTTAGTTACAAAATTGCGCATATTATGAGCGAATATTTTAATATGAAAATAACAATGTAACATACCAATTATTAACACAGTGCCCATAAAAAACCGACTTTTTGCAAAACTGCCGCTGTATCGTAAAAACTAAAGATCATACTTTTTTAAATTTGTGCGTCAGAATGTTTGTTTAATAGGTAACGCTTAATGGATATTTTCATTTGATGATCTAAGTTTGATTATCCGGATAGATCTCAGAAATCAAACTCAGTAATTTGTATCCGTGACCTTTAAACAGCATTCTGATTGGCTCATTTGTGCTATTTGGGGAATCAAAATAAGATCGTTTATTGAAAATGTCAACATTTTATGTAAGTTATTTATGTACTCAGAGACATCGATTAAGTTTAAGTATTCATTAGCCATTGCTTAGAATAGAATTAGATTAGAATTGATTAGAACCTAGAAAAGATAATTAAGATTAATTCTTTACCCAGTAATGGAGCATGAAGCATGTTTTGCATTTAGTAACAGAGCATAAGGATTAACTGGCTCTGAGAAGACAAATATAGAATTAAAAAAGAATACTATTATTAAAGTTAATTGAAGTCTCTGAGTGCGGCAGTTTGCAATTATTTAATAATTCGTGAACGAGAGCTGTGTGCCGTCACATATCCATATATAAAATGACCCATTGTTCGTTAACTAGTTGACCTCAGATCCAATATTACACATAATTACAGTATTTTTTATGTCCAATAATGCGTTAATGATTGACACATTACAAACATGTTGGTTATATTAAACCGTAAAACATGTTAAAAATAAGTTAAAGGGTATTCAATACATTAGTATTTAAAACGGACCAAAATTGCAGTGCCGTGATGTACAAAAAATCAATGCTCACACGCCCTAACTAGAATTTCGATTGAAAATCACTGTTTTATAGAAAAAATACATCGATTTCATTTGATTTCCATTTTTTTCTTGTATTATTTATTTTTTCACCAAACTTTCAAAAATATTTACAACACAGCCTATACCTAGTATCTTTTGATTTAAAAATTTCCGGTCATGATAACTGTAACGCGGGAGGGAGTACTCCGAAGTACCGAGTTCATAGGCCAAAGGGATATTATAAAAAATCGACACCTTAGAAGCGTATTGGCGTAAGTTCTATAATTTAAATGTGACATACGCCAGTACGCTTATGAAGTGAAGAAAAATATGTAATATTATACAGAATGTTGAAAAAAATATTATCTATATTTCATTCTTGAATAATCCAAATTGTATTCATATTGAATAAACTTCGTGGATAAGTCTAAACCAACAACCACACCTACCCGAAGGCTATTAAATATTTTTTCAACTATTCTTACTTATACTTACCCAAAACAAAAATAGAATAACTTAAAAAAAAACCTATAGCCAATAAACCGAAACCAGTACTCCCACCGACGAACAAAAATAAGCTAAAACTTAAAGAACACAATTGACTAACATTATTATTCACTTAAAAAAATATAACTTATTTAACAATTTTTTTTTCTATTTTCGTCCACTGCTATATTTAACTTTAAACACACCATCTGAGATCTGTCACTCACTTTTTTTAAAGAGTTTTTTTTTTATTTATCACATACATATGGTCGAATACTGCTTCGTCTTAGGTGCTTGGTGGATATGTTAGGCGAAGCGTCTGTGTTCCCACACGAGTGGAGAGTTTGTGTGGTGACTATAGCGTTCAAGACGTGTATTTGCCTTTAATCGGTGATCCCTGCGCGATAAATGTGGAAAATATTATTTTTTTACTCTGGGTCACACTTACATTATAATAGCTTTTGTCCGCGGCTCTGCCCGTGTAACAGCTGTGGTTAGAATGAAAGCGTTATTTAATTTTAAACAAAGAAAATGGTTGCACCTTTTCCAATTCTTACATAGGATCTAGGAATTATTCCATACAATTCTTACTTACAATTTGGAAGTCAATCAGCCTTAAATAAAGAATAACAAAATGGCAGACACTTCTCAATTCTAACATCGGATAAATCATTTGCAACTAAGGGGCATCCCAGATATTGATTTAAAGTCAATCAGTTTTTTATAAACTAAATAAAAAAACTCTACTGCCGGCTGAATATGTTTGTCTATGTGCACTCACCTGGCTCTGTCACGCGATAGAGTTGACCGCGTAGTGTGGTCGGGTGCCCTCGGGCTGGTACAGCGTTATAGACGCTATGTAGTTGTTTGACATCACCTGCAATATACGTAGACCTAAGTTACAGATACACATATAAACCATTGTATATATGTGCCCTACTATGCCACAAATATACCATCAAATATTAATAACGAAACTAGTCCAACACAATACGCTTAAAATAACCACCTATCTAGAAGCTGGGTGGAGTGAATAAGGCTATACCTTCACGTACTTAAGTGCTTAACATCATAATTTCCTCCGACCAAGTTAAACTTTAGGTCGACAAGGAACTGCTGAGAAACTATCTAAAAAACGTAAGGTATTTTTTAGATAGTTTCTCAGCAGTTAAAGTAGTGTCAATTACCGCCACAGCAGCTCGTTCCGGCGTTACTACAAGTCGGCATAATTCTGGCGAGCGTCAAGAGGCGTATCATTTCTCGACGGTCAATATTATATTTGAACTGGCACTACGTTTATTATCAGGTACAATGTATTATTAACTCGGCAGATACTACTATTTTATTGTAATAATAAGTAAACAGAACGTGTTACAGAAAGGTGTGGTCACATCTAAGCAACTTATAATGTACGATATAAATATTTCATTCTCTGTAGTACCAAATACGATTTCATTGCTAGGACACAAATAAAGCATTTTTTTTATCGAATGTATAACGTCGATATTCGGTTTGCAACACTAAATGACCGACAGCTGACACGATTTAAGTCATTACTAAGGACAGATAATGCAAATAATTTATAGTGATGTGATAAATATTATCGATATTAATAAACGAGTTAAAATTAGCGTGAAATTTTAGTATGCTTAGATTTTGATACGATCCGGTACATAAACGTTTCTGTAACACATTGTATAATGAACCTCACCTCGAAGATGATGTCCTGGTAGCCGTAGCAGAAGGTGGATCCGAAGGGGTTGGTGGTGTTGGTGGAGGAGGCTCGGTTGAGCACGACGGGTCGCTCGCACACGCGCAGGGCTCGCGACACCACCTCCCACTTGGAGTACGCGGTGATCGACACCGGCCCGCTGCGCTCCACCAACGAGTTCGGCTCGCATCTACGGTCACATGTTTTATATAAATAATAAAAACAACCAACAGTGACACACATAGTCCTGACCCCACACTAGGTTAACCTGTATCGTGGGTATCAAGAACTACGAGCGACTATCAGTCCTACAACACCCAGACCCGAAACAAATATTTATGAATCAGACAAACATTTGTCTAGGTGCGGGAATCGAACCCACGACCTCACGCTTCGCAACCGGCTACTCGCCCGCTGCGCCACGGAGGCTGTCAACTTTTACTTAAGCTTTTACTTTTGTTATTGCCTTACGCCTGATTTCAATAAACGATCTTGGATTGAGTCTCCCGACCGATCTCACAAATGAGCCAATAAGAATACACTTTAAAAGTCACGCGTAAAAATTACTTAGTGTGATTGGATTTTCCCGATCGATCTGGAGAATCAAACCAAGATCGTTTATTGAAATCGGCCATAAAACAGCCTCCGTGACCGTCATCTCAGTAGCCGGCTGTGAAGCGAGAGGCCACTCTAGGCTATTTTTTGAAAAGGCCAATCCAGAAATTTCTATACATTACACTCGCATAATTCTGTAACACAATATCCGGACATTAAAAGAGGCCATAACCCATGAGTTTTTTTTCGGCATTTCTTCTCATGGTTAGCCACGAAATGCCGTCGTAAATGTAATGTAGCATAAAAAATGATTGACATGTAAAAGTGATATTTATGATCCAATTTACAGAATAAATAATATCTCATTTCCCAATCGAATACTACTAGCCAGTATATTGTCACAATGTTTAGCTAAGATATTCAAAATCAAATTGACGCCTGCTGCCATTCAACCGTAATCAGAACTGAGAGAATTACTCGGGCCCCAACACCAACGGCAGCCAGTTCTTCATCACGCTAACGCCCACTGTACGTATGTCGTATACAGACATCTATCTAGTTATATTAAGTGGCGGTTTTAATAAAAACTATTGAATTTGAATTTGAATATAGTTGATGTTACACTAACTTGTCAGGCTGCACGGCTAGCTCGAACTCGCATCGGTGATACATGTTGAAGTTATAATGTCCCGGATAGTTTGTGTGCAGTACAAACTTCTTCACCTGGTTGGTGCGCGCGTCGAATAACACATCCTGCATTATAAAAAAAACATGTGTGCAATTCACACGTGGTAAAAGTGAAACCTTCAAAAATGTTGGCTTCAAGTTAATGAGACGAATGTAAAATTTCGGGAAGAGGATAATTGTAGGTTTTAGTAATGATCATAGTGATACAAAGTTTGATAATTATTTTACATTTTATTCGTATATATAATATATTACATAGATTTATTCAGACTCAGAGCTTACATTTTCGATAAATGACACAAAATAATTTTATAATAAAAATGATGAAAAAACTCTACAAACGTATAATGTATACAAAACACCACGGTTGTTGTGATGCCTTTTCTCAAGCTTTGTATTACGCATGCGCGCACAACTGTATAATGCTTCCTATCTCATTTTCTCCCACGTTAAATCTTATGAATTTATGTGTCTGGTCTCTTTTTACTGTCACTTTTTCGTTTAATCGACTTTCAAATCACAACGATGCTAAAGAAGTTTTCACTTTAAAAAAAATAGCTTAGATGATTCACTGTAAGGTGTATATAATGACCCTTAAATATGGCAACACCTTTCTGTAACACGTTGTATATCTCGTTGCCGGGAGCCGATCCGATGTCTCTCGTGTCCTATGACAATCCTTTAAGATGCCAAAAGTCGGTATTTTTATCCATATAAACGTTGCGGTGTCAGAGTTTTGGATGTAAATAAATAACAAGTATGAAATCACCGAAACAAAATTCTTATAAATATAATTTAATTATCTGACAATATAAACAACTTTATTTTGAATCAGTACATTTAGTGTGTTATTCATTAAAACACCAATCCCAAAGTCTATTCATAAACTTTAAGTCGCATGATTTTATTACGAATTATTAAGCATTTCACTCGAACGATCTACGTCGCACGATGTTTATTTATTTTTGGGAAGCTTACAGACTAATAACATTTATGATATAACATCTATGGTTTAGACTAATACCTAATTACAAGCCTCGACCAATTCATGACCATATTAGTTACCACTTATTCCATGCCGTTAGGTTAGTATAAATAATAGTTTACACTTATACAGATATTTCTGCAGGACTGCCTCGGTGGCGCAGTTGTAATGCGTACGCGTTACGATTGAGGCTAGCGCTGAGGTCTCGGGTTCGATCCCCGGGTCGGGTAAAGTGGTATTGGGTTTTTCTATAACGAAATGCTCAGTATCAGCCCGGAGTCTGGAATTTGTGCCCGGTATGGCGATAGGCTCGCCCCCTATCACATCGTGGGACGGAGATATGCTCGGCGAAATGTGGGTGTACTGGTTACACCTCTGCCTACCCCTTCGGGGATTACGGGCGTGAGTGCATATGTTATACAGATATTTACCAGTGTTAAGAAGTTCTCTTGTGTTAAAACACGTTTCAGTTTGCCTGTACTAGTGCAAAATAATTCTATATCCAATTTCGAATGTTAAGGTGAGATAGCATGCATATTTGAGCCGTCGACTAATGTACTCTTAGTGAAATGCTTGTTAAGTATATCCGGGTTAATTTTGTTAGCTTCATAATAGTAATAGTACCGTTTATTTGTATTATAGAAGGTACTTTGAGAATATCTACATCAAGTAGGTACATATATGATTGTGAGGCGTGGTGGAGTTGGTTGGTGTGGTATATAAGAGGGTTTGTATTAATTGAGGGAGCTCAATCGAGCCTAGAACTTTGACGTAGAAACACTGGTCAAGTACGGTTGTAATTATTAGAAAAGTGATTTAGGCAGGCCGGCATAATTTTGCCGACTTACAGTTTCCGGTAAACAGTTTTTTTGGATTGCGCTACACTTACCATCAGGTGTAGCGTAGTCACTTTGCCGTGCTAGGTAAAAAAAAAGAAAAGTGATAGGGCATCCTACAATTTCGGGATGGGTCAAAAACGACTCAGGCTCAAAAATACCTCTACAAAAGATCCAATAAAGGAGGCACACTCACCAATCCCAGCGTGAAGTAGTTGAAGAGGTAGTCGGAGGCAGGCGGCGGGCGGCGGCGCGCCGTGGGGCGGTGTATGCGCATCTTGTCCTCCGCCTTGTAGTAGAGCCGCGCCGGAGCACCCAGCGCCCGCGCCACCGCCTGGCAGCTGTCGCCGAACCGCACCGCGCGCGCCAGCGACAACCCTACCGCTTCTAGTGATCGCGACGTACCTGTCGGTACAAACTTGTCATTGCACGTCACAGTACATACTCGTACGTCATACGCACTCACGCCTGTAATCCCCGAAGGGATAGGCGGAGGTGTAACCAGTACACCCACATTTCGCCGAGCTTATTTCCGTCCCACGATGTGATAGGGGGCGAGCCTATCGCCATACCGGACACAAATTCCAGACTCCGGGCTGATTCTGAGCATTTCGTAATAGAAAACCCCAATACCACTTTACCCGACCTGGGGATCGAACCCGAGACCTCAGCTTTGGACTCAATCGTAACGCGTACGCATTACAACTGCGCCACCGAGGCAGTTTTGCCAAGCGTGATATGTACATGAAAATTTATGAATTTGACCTGTTTTTAATGCTTTGACTTAGTTTCATGCTAGAATAATTTTAGTGCAAACATCACGTCGGGAGGCGAGCTGTTACACGACGCCGGATATAATACTGTTACGCCGCGCCGGACAATAAAAAGTAAATGTATATGCAACAACGCCATTTGTCATGTAGCGAATGTACATTTTTAACAAATATAAATATTTGTTAAACTTATACTAACTTAACTTATAACTTATATTTGATAACAGATGGCGTTGTTAGTTTATAAATAAACTAACAGCGCCATCTGTTAACAAGTAATGGAACTATATTTTTTCTGGAATTATCCACACACTTCCGTCGGGCACGCGGCCGATGTATAATAAGCTCGCGGTCGACGAAGCGAATACGAAATTAATCGAAGTATATTACGGTGGAAGCAGTGATAGCTCAACGGGGAGTGGTATGGAAAGTCGCAGGTTCGAAACCAGCCCCAAGTGCATACATCTGTGGCTTTTCTAAGTTATGTGTGTATTAATTGTTAATTATCACTTGGTTTAACGGTGAAGAAAACATCGTGAGGAAACCTGCATACCTGAGAAGTTCTTCATAAAAATTTCGAAGGTATGTGAAGTCTGCCAACCCGCATTAGGCCAGCGTGTTGGACTAAGGCCCGACCCCTCTCATTCAGTAGAGGAAGCCCGTGCCCAGCAATGGGACGTATATAATACAGGGCTAGTATTATTACATTACGGTGTTAAGTAGTAGATTTGAAATAGTGTCTTTACTTTGAGTGTCGGTGTTTGATCTAACAATACTCACCCTCAGTGAACATATGCAGACGGAGGCCGACAGTGGCGGTGGCGCTGCGCAGTACGTCACACCGTCTCAGGTGCAGCTGGTGTCGGTAGCACGACAGCGGCAGCTCCGGCAGCGGCGCCGCGCACACCACGCCGGGACCGCTGCTGCCCAGCTGACATGGTTACAAATCATTATTAATCGACTGAATTACAAGACGAGCAGGTCGAGCGTCTTATGATAACTATAACAGCTGACCATAAACAATAGCTAGTAGCTACACACAAAGAACTATGAACTACGAAATGTTATTGCCATGCAACACTTGGCCAACTTGCACGACGAGTCATCATCGTGTTTAATTTTCATACGATTTGATGTCTCAACAATATGATGGATAAATACTTTTGAGAATCAGCCTAGGCTTTATGCCTTTTTTTTATATTATATTATAGGCCGGCAAACGAGCAAGTGGGTCACCTGATGGTAAGCGATCTCCACCGCCCATGTACGCCCACAATACAAAAGAATTATGGGCGCGTTGCCGACCTTAAAGGAAAGGGATAATAAGGGATTGGGAAGGGGAGGGGGATTTGGGCCTCCGGATATCTCACTCACCGTACGAAACGCAGCAGCAAGCTGCTACTTTACGCCGGTTTTCTGTGAGACAGTGGTAACGACCCGGACGAGCCGGCCCATTCATGCTGTAGACAAAATTGTCTACAGAGTGGCTCTACCACTCGGAGCCACCTACCTACCTTATAATTTCATAGCTTCAATGTCTTTCAAACCAAATTGTATTGACTATTCAACGGGCGAGCAGACAGCCGGCTGCGAAGCGAGAGGCCGTGAGTTCGATTCGATTCCCGCACTGAGACAAATGTTTGTGTGAATAGCAAAAATGTGTTTCGGGTCTGGGTGTAGTGGGACTGCTAGTTGCTCGTAGTTCCTGATACCCACGTTACAGGTTTACCTCGTGTGGGGTTATGACTATGTATGCGACTGTTGGGTGTATAAAAAAAAATACCTGGTGTTGAGATCCATAATAGATTGTAGTTCGCGAGACGACGGGCGAGCCGCCGTTCGGGAACTGTAGTGAGCCGAGACCGTGCGCGTAGCCCGGCTATAATGATAAAAATAATAATAATATATTTATTTACCATACCATGTTTATCTTAGGAGTAGACTTTTAAGTATTAATTAACAGAATATTGTAGAAATTTATCCATAAGGACGGTATCTCTTGTACTAAGCGAAGCTTGTATCGCAAGGACCTGAGATCAATTACCAGGATGTCTTTAAACAACATTTTCAAACAAAATATTAAAGTAGGTCATCATTGCTAGATGGCGCTATATTAAATATGCCTCTTATAAATCTTAGCGTATTAATTTTTGTACGTATTTGTATATCGTAAATAGTAGTTATGATTTGTATAACCACTGTCATACGTCACTACGCATACACTATCTTTGTCATATACAATGTGTTACAGAAAGGTGTGGTCAAATTTAAGCAACGTATAGTGTACGATATAAGTATTTCACTCCCCGTAATACCGAATCTGATTGCATTGCTAGGACATAAATAAAGCATTGCAAGCTGTCCTAGCTTGTAATGCTTTATTTATTTGTTTTATTGATTGAGTAACATGTCGATGTTCTACTTTGGACAATATAATGTGATAAACAGACGAGGTTTTGTCTCACTTCAGCATTGTAATTCTCGCTCACGCACTTCACTTAATTTATAGTGAAGTGATCTTATCGATCGTAATAAACGAGTGATCAAAATAATTTTAAAACGTTGTATCCTCTGTAGTAAGACCATTGTATTTTCCAATTATAGATATATTAACATAAATTACCTTTCATCTTTCATTATGTTCGACCGCCCATTGAAACGTTATTGAGTATGCATTTCGAATACACTCACCTCAAATTTGCTATCAACGGGAAAGTAAAACGAGAGGCCTCTGAAGTTGAGCGCGAAGAGATGTCGCTGCGAATCGTAGAGGCCGGGATGAGTCGCGCCGAAACAATGCTCCACCTGCTCTATAGACGGCGTTATCTCTGGACTGTTGAAACACATGCCACTGGAAGTAGACACGAATCAAATCATTACACAAAATCTGGTTGGTTACAGAGTTTGAAGCCATAATTATCATTGATAATAGGGCATTTAACATGTTTTTTTTATTATTAAAATCAATAAGTTACGTTACCCAAAACTTACTGCAAAATGAATTATATTAAACATTATAAATAATAATAAATAAATACATCCAACGGTCACACGCATAGTCCTGACCCCACACTAGGTTAACCTGTATTGTGGGTATCAGGAACTACGAGGGACTTGCGGTCAAACAACACCCAGACCCGAAACAAATATTTATGGGTCACACAAACATTTGTCTAGGTGCGGGAATCGAACCCACGGGTTCTCGCTTCGCAGCCGGCTACTCGCCCACTGCGCCACGGAGGCAGTCAAAAATGAACCAAATCTCTAAAAGTCAGTACTAGGTTAAACTAAATTCCGTTACTAAGTCGTAGGTAAATACAAACTGGCATAATTAATAGAGAAGTTACGTAACTAATCGTATATAATGATAATCGATTTATCAACCCGGAGACAGTGGTATTATAAAGTAGTTAGCTGACCCACTCGTCATACGATGACTAAGTAAATGGAATAACACCGGTTTGACGTTTGTATATTGATGTACTATTCATGAAAAAAACATCCGGATATTTGTTCACCCTGTCACTGCAAAGTGACACCGGACCTGATGTTAAATACAGTGCAGTCCAAATACAATGTCAACCGTCAAGAGATATTGCGTCCCTCGACGGTCGACCTGTGGATCGAACCCGAGACCTCAGCGTCAACCTCTGTTGTGACGCGTTCGCATTACAACTGCGCCACCGGGGCAGTAATTGATAGAATGCAATTATTATGATTAAGGGGAGAGAATTTGGGTACTACGGATTTCTTTCTCTAAAAAAATGCAATAATTTTAAAAACGGCATTGAGAACCTTCTCTTATGAAGTCTGTAAAAAAAATGGTACTCACCTATATCTAAGTTTAACTAATTTCATATTGTAAATTTCTATAATCTTTAGTCGCTGCGCCACTGGATCGAAAATCAACCGGATACCGTCCTGTGGCATATTTATTACTAGGTCTACAGACAGCGGATTCTGTAACATACAAAGAAACAAATTAGCTTAAAAAATATATTCTACAGTCACATATAATGCCGGCCCTACCATATGTATCAGCACCGAGTTCCATTCTCCGAGTTGAGGCAGGTTGGTAAATACCACACAATGGACAAGTGCAACATTTCGATTTAACTCCATCCTAGAATTAGTGTTGAGCTGGAAATGATCTTACGCTAGGAACCACCTGGCTCTTGGATATGAGATACTATGAAAATATTCAGTCACATAACCCCAGGTTCCAAATAATTTGGAGATTCTACAAACTGATTCGAATCTCACATTAATTTAATTCAAATTACTTGATTTCCTTATTGATTACTAGCTTTTGTTCGCGGGTCTGCCCGCGTGAACGACCTTTTCCGGGATAAAAGTAGCCTATGTCCTAATCTAGGTCATCATGGTCTACCTGTGTGCTAAATTTCACTTAAAACAGTTCATTCGTTAACGCGTGATTGACTAACAAACATACAAATTCACAAACATCTAAACAGTAGGATCTTCACGGTCTGACTTTTTTATCGCCTAGGTACGAAGCTACGAACGTGCGGCCCACCTCACCACCACCCATCGACTTCAGCAATGCCAAGACACAGCCAAGCCGTGCCTCCCGTCGCGTCGGAGGAAAACTCTTTTTAAGTCTCGCTTAAAGAAGGACATGTTATAGCTCTCGGAAAACACGGAGGCAAGGCATTCATTCCAGAGCTTACACGTGCTAGGTAAAAATGAACGCTACAAACGCACCATGCTAGACGGGATTGTTTTCAGGTGATATGGATGAAATCTACTGCGGTGTCGGCTAGTGCGATAGTAAAATGGCGACGTCGAGTTGGTACCATCTAAGATCTTTATTTCTTACTATTGGGCAATGCCTCTCTTCATTTCAAACGGGCGCGCGATTTGGATCGTGATACTACCTTGCTAGTTCAGGGGGGCTTGGAATCTTTAAACTGTGATGTGATTCAAAATATTCCTCAATACACATATATTTACCTGATCACTATAAAGTACTTGTACTCCTCTTATTGTGCCCACTTGACTCTGTATGATGGCTACGGACTGGGAGAAATGCATCCCTGAAAACAATTAATATTTATGTAAGTATTGTATTAAAACATTATACAGTTGTCTGAATATTTATCATAGATAATCTCAAATAATCTCTAAGACAAGTTTTGATATTCTATGCTAATATTCTAATTCAGGACTCAGAAAGCTGAAATTAACTACTTCACTCGTTCTTTAGTGTCTGACCATAATGACCAACCTAGTAATGATTGCGTGTACTATAAAAAGCGTAATGTACCGACCACACGTTGAAATCGAATAAGAATTAGGAGCAAGACGATTCATAATTATAAAAATACCAAATTAAAACTAAACCAGTCAAATGCAAATCTGTTTCGCGCACCGATGATTCCGGACTTATATTTTTTTATTTTTTGATATTTTTATGAAAGAAATACACGAAAAAAGGAAAGTTTTTTTTTTTTGGACTAGATAAAAAAAATATGATGCATTTTATCAGACCAATATTAGCACTCCGCATTCAGCTTTATGCTAAAATACAATACTCTGATTCTTAATAAATTCAACATATTAACATACATTTACATTTAACACATACATATTCTGTTTAAGTTTCACCAGAGCCCTTTTTAAAAGTAGAACAGACAGACATACAGATAGTCAGTCTAATACGCTTCCGTTGCAACTTGGACCCCTTTGCATACGGAACCTTAACAACTACCCACGCCAATATAGTTCCGTACCACCAATAATAGATGGCGTTATTTTATCCGTCAATGATGATTATTCCTTGACATGGAGTATTCCTTATAAATAAAGATTTCCTACATCCTTGTAATTTATATTCAAGTCTAATAAAGGTAAATGATACAATTTAACTTGAGTTTTGCTACACGAGGCACGTTTTATCTATTTAAATTATTGATGACAAATCTATTAGACACAATGAAAGTTTCGTACAATTTCGTATTACGGTCTGATAGTATTAGTTGCGATATTTTTTTAAAGCAGGAGCGGATAATAAATCAAGTGGGTCACTTGATGGTAAGTGACGGCCACCACCCATGAACACTCTGCCAACAGCCTGCCGACCATAAATCAATGAGACAATTTTATAAAAGGAGGATCATTTGGCTCTCCGAATATCTTACTCAACGTACGAAATGCAACAGTAATTTGTTACTTCACGTTTTCTGCGAGAGTGGTAACAACCCGGTCGACCCATTCATGCTGTAGACAAAACTGTCTACAGCGTGGCTTTACCACTTCTGTTATAAGTCGTAATAAGCTTACCTTCCCAGTGTTGTAAACATAGGTAATAATAATCTTTGGTTTGGCAAATACATCGATATCTACCGTGGTGTGATGACGATAAAATTATATTTAAACTATCTCAAGATACTGATAAACGTAGAATAGAACGTCATGGGTTAATATTAGGGCTGTCAAAAATGATATCACATTATTTTTATCTCTACTATGTAGTAAGTACAATAAATAAATACACTCAACAGTCACACATACAACGCATCATATTAAGATACGAGTCTTGTGTCGTGGGTGGGTAGTCAGGAACTACCAGAGATTATCGATCTCACAACGCCCGCCATATTTGCAGATCATACAAATATTTCTCTCGGTCCGGGAATCGAACCCACAGCCTCCCATTTCACGCCTGGCTATTCACCAACTGCTCAAGGTTGTCAAATTACAGATTAAATAACTTAGCAGGTATGAAGTTAGTGACTTTAGTTAGTCTACACCTCTCATCATTCTTTAGTCTCTGAAAATCATAGACATCACGCTGCACGTGGACAACTTCAGGCCGGCCATTTTTTTATTAGCTTAATTGACGAAACGAACATTTCGCTCGCCTGATGGTATGCACTAAGCTTGGCCATAAACAGATACAGCATCACACACAACTTTTTTTTATCCTGGCTCGGCAGAGTGACTACGCTACACCTGATGGTAAGTGTAGACCAATCCATGAATACTTTAAATTATAAAGCACTGCATGGCACTAGACTGCGTTCGTCACCCCGAGACATAAGTTGTTAAATCTCATAATGCTCAATGATTTCACTGGCTTCAATTACCTTCAAACTGAAACACATACTGCTGCTTGGTGGCAGAAATAGACTGTAATATAAAGCGGTGGTACCAACCCAGACTCTCGCATAGGAGAGGCCTACCACCTTTTACGCGTATTATATGTGGTAGTCAATCTGAGTAGGAACCATTGCTTTGCCTCTGTCGGGTTTACTGAGTCGAGATTTACGAGTGTAGCACCGATATGTTCCAGTTTAAATAACATTGAAATCAGTGAAATTACTGATCATAACATAACATCTTGTCTCAGTGCGAAGAGCGCAGATCAGTGACATGCAGTACTATGTACTTATTTTAAAAAACCAGAAGTTTTTTTTATCCTAGCTCGGTAAAGTGACTACGCTTCACCTGATGGTAAGTGTAGCGCATTCCAAAAAAACTGTCGACCAACGACAGACGATGTGTCTATCGTAGGTCGGCAAAATTATGCCGGCCTGCCTAATTGCTTCTTCACACTCCGTTTAAAGGACCCCATATTATAGGAAGGAGGGAACACGTGTGCCGGCAAACTATTCCACAGCTTGATGGTCCGGCAGAAGTAAGATTTTGCGAACTTTTTAGTTCTAGCCGAGATGGAGGAGACCACGAAGCTGTGGTTCCGTAAGCCAGCACGCGTGGTTCTGTTAAGGAAAGGTGAGGTTGGGATAAGGTCAAACTAAATTTTTGAGGTCGACTTGCTAGTATCATCGAATAAAAAAGCAACAACCCTATTTTAAATACGAAAACCGTTCGCGAAAGGCGTACATCTTGTTTACGCTGATAATGATCAAGGTCGTAGGAAAGAACGCGTGTTCGTGAAAATTTCGTTTCCGCCAATATTGTTTACAATAACAATTACATTTTGCGTATGTATATTTTAATGAATTGTGACGTCACTGTGTGTTTGAGTCGCATTTTAAAATCTTATTTACTAAGCACTCGATGGTTGTTATTGATTCGGTATCGCGGTTTGTTATAGCGAGGGTGGAATGGACTATTGAAACAAAAGTCGACTTTTTGTAGTTGTGTGTATTCATTGTTAATTATCGCTCGCCTTGCCGGTAAAGGAAAACATCGTGCCGAAATACACACGTACGCAGTCACGCCTATAATCCCCGAAGAGGTAGGCAGAGGTGTCATTAGTACACCCACATTTCGCCGAGCTTATTTCCGTACCATGATGTGATAAGGGACGAGCCTATTGCCAAACCGCGCCTAATTCTAGACTCCGGACTGATACTAAGCATTTCATGATAGAAAAACCCAATATCACGTACCTGACCCGGGGATCGAACCCGAGACCTCAACACAGCATTCGTAATGCATACGCATTACAACTGCGGCACCGAGGCAGCAAGCAGCAGTCAAGTTCAGCCGAAACTTGTGTACTTACCTCAGAATTCTCTTCTTAATTTAGAGATTATGTGATATTTACCAATCCGCATTAGTAGAGAAGGCCCGTGCCCAGCAGTTGTATAGTGGAATACTGGGTTCAATATAAGATGATCGCGGTTTAAAAATTTATCGGAGAAAAAAAACCGGTGAAGTGCGTGTCAGAACAAGCACAGTGAAGTGTTCCGTAGTTGAATTGTGGAACTAAAATAAGCCATATCTTAATAACTATACAACCTAACTTATTGAAACCAATTTTCGTTGGAAGAACCTTTTAAGTCTAACCGGATTTTTTTCAGTTTTTTTTTCTGAGTTTTGGAGGGCTATTTTTTTGCTTGAGTTACGTTCCTTTGTCATCTTATTTCGATGCCTACCATCCAATTTTCATCCATATAGTGCTAATAGTAAAATGGCTGTGACATACGGACATGACGAAATTATAAGCATAATGTTTTTGCCACTTAACTATGGAAACCTAAAAAGTGTTCATTGTAAAATAATTTATAAAAGCACTTTATTGATCTAATGCGTACAATGTGCGCAAAATAACTTCACGAGTCTGAAGTTTACTTCATATTCGGCTTCAAAGTAAATAAGGGCGGCGTAGCTATTGTTTCGCAGAGACCAGGGTGGCAGGAGACTCAGCGGGGATGTGAGTTTACTAACTTCAACCCTTAACCACAATCATAGTGTACTTTTATGTAATAAAAATCCAGGCTATCTTGAACACTATTTATTGTAATAGACTTTGTACTTCAAACTTATAGGTGTTATATGTAAGATCTACTCATGACTCTGGTCGTTCTGGCGCCAAACGGGCATCTGTCAAACTTGACATTTATGTCACAGACCTCAACAGCCCAAAACGCCTAGAGTATAAAATTAACAAAAATAAAGTTACACATACACAACATGTACTTCTACCTGCCCGTATCCCACTCGTAGTGGGGTCAGCGCAACTTGCTTTTAACACATGGTACAGAAAGATTTGCCTTGTAGTTTTTACGACCGGCCGCCTGCCTGACGTCAACCCCTCTGGGGAGAGTTAACCACAACCATAGTAATAAAAATAATAGGCTCTTTGGTTTCATACCAAAGAGCCTCAAGACGCCTACCAACATTTCCAGACGCTCTCAATTGGTGGTTAGGTCAAGGGTCAGGTGCAGGCAGGATTGTAAATACGGCACGCATTGTCAGAAGGTTCCTCACCCTGGGGCCCTAGCAAACGCGCCGGTGACTTAGGTCCTGAGATTTGCCATCGGATAGTCATATTTATATTTTTAAATGTTATACCTTTAATTAAAAAAATAATTCAATCCTTTTAGAAATAAACAGTACTGTACAGATTAATTATAATTATTTATTATGCATAATAATACGCCACAACCAGCATAGCCCGCTTTGGAAGGAAGTGGAAAAAAATCTAACTCCTCCCTTTCTTTCAATTTGATTCATTTTTTTACAGGATCAAGACACCTTCGCATTCCCAGAGACTCGGCGAGCTTGTGGAGACTAGGAGGAATTTCCGTGCATTCCGGCGTTTTTGCCATACCTATTATTGGAATCAAGTTTAACAGCTCACGTGATAGGACCCACTTAATGATATCCGTGGTGCTTTACAAATGGCTTATCCAGGTGTAAATGTCCTTGTGCCTGAGGTTAAGACCTCCTTAGTTCATTATTTTGTCTCCCGCTTTGCTATGGAGGGAAGTGGACAATAATTATTTCCAACTCCTCCCTAATTTTCTATTTGATTAATTTAGTTGCGGGATAAAGACACGATTTGCATTCCCAGAGACTCGCCGAGCTTCATTGCTCGGTGTCGAAATATGCGTGCCACTGTCGTCGATCCTGGTTTACAGGAGTTACAGTGGCGGGTGTGTGGGCGGGATAGTCTTGTCGATCCTGGGTTATAGGAGCTGCTGTGGTGGGTGTTTGGGCCGGGTGCGTAACCAGCATAACATCTTATGTCTCGTGGTGACGAGCGTAGCGCAATGTCATACAGTACTTTATTATTCAAACTTACAAATAATAATAACCCCTGACCCCACATAAAGCCTTAAGATACGAGTATTTTGTCGCGGGTATCGGGAACTACGAGACCATTTGACCACACAAATATTTTTCTCGGTGTAAGAATCCAACCCACGGCCTATCATTGCACAGCCGGCTACTTTCCCACTGCGCCACGGAGGCTATCTGAGTGATGTTGGGCAGGCTTGGCGCTTAGGTATGTGCTAGTTCCGTACAGGCGTGCGAACGACGACTCGTCATCCTGTTGTATTAAAAAACTTTCTCAACCTAGGATCGAAGCATTACAAATCTTAAAGCTACAATTTAAGTTATTCAAAAGGCGTAGGCCGTAGCTTAGTATCATTGGAGCCTGCGCAGTTAGGACCTTGAGCCGAGGTAACACCGTGCCTCCAAACCACTAAACACTCACAATCTGTGTGAGAATGCATTCGACCGTTCGTTTACCATTTGCAGGTTTTCGCCTTCAACTCGGAACTATATTTAAACTTGCCTGTTGACACTACATTGTAGCCGAGAACGGCAAATATGCCACTGCGTCGTGAATGTTAAAATTTAAAAAAATAACATGGAACATCGGCGACAGTCATTTTCCCGCTCTACATATTGGGCGAGCTATTCGAAGAATTGCCAAATACCAGAGTGTGGAAAGCTGTCTTACCTCGCGCAGCTTACCGAATATCTCGGCGAGAGGTTTCGACCTAAGCTTAGGACCTAAGTATATGTGGAACGAGCCATAGTCTGCGAAAAACAAACCGCCCTATAATCAAGTCAGACTTGTGCACCGAAGGTTCATATTTCTTCTTTCATTCTGCTTGACATTATCCCGACTTAAAGCCAGGCCTTCCCATGATAATAAGGCGGCGGGAAAAGCAATATTTACAGTTTTCATTGTTATTATTCCGTATATCCATAGTGGTTATTTGTGCAAAATCATTTTTATCCATATTTAATCGAAAACACAAGCAGCAATTTTAAAAGAACAAAATAAATTGAATTTCGCGGGTTAGTGCTGATGTTTCACCTTAAGGTCAGCAACGCGTCTATTATTCTTTAAGTATTGTGGATGTTCATGGGCAGGTGAGATCACTTACCATCAGGTGACCCATTTCCTCGTTTGCCGACCTATGCTATATAAAAAAGACTGCGTAGTCTTAATAGCAATAGGATTCTGTAAAATCGTTTGGCGCCTTTTAGGTACTGAACCAATAAATAAATTGAACTAAATAAATATAATATTACATTATACAGTACATAAACATAGAATCACGTCCAGTTTATCAACTACAACTAACTCAGAACAATCGCTATCGTACATAAACGGGACAATGAGGCCTTATGCATATTTAATATTACTCACAATTACATGACTATGTATATCTCTATACATAGGTTATATACGACTATGCGTTCAGATACACTATAAAAAGATATTAACTAAAGAACATAGATTTCTGATTACTGATATTGCGAAAGATATTGCTATCGTTTCGGCTCTAGTGTTTTAAAGAAAGAAAAAACTTTATTTAGCCAACGCTTGAGACAAGCTGCAGAAAACATAATGGAAAAGTTACACAAGAAAGAATAGAACGATTAAAGCGTAGTAGGAATCCGGCAAAAATTTTCACAGAATGGTTATAATCGCGAATAGAGTGTAACTGAGCCACCAATATCTCAGGCCCAAAGCCAACCTCGCTTGCTCGTGGTACACTCTGCTGATTAACGGACGAATGGCGAATCTTGATTCCCAAATCCCAATACGGGTGGTTGGGTTACGACGGCGGGTTGCCCCATATAATACAACATACCGTCAAATCGTGTAAAAGGTGGACCCTAGCACTAGGTCGGGATAATGTCAGGCAGCTAAAGAAAGGGTTATAATGGCGCATATACTAATAAATCTATACTAATATTATAAAGAGGAAACATTTGATCGTTTGTTTGTTTGCATTGAATAAGCTCCGAAAGTACTGAACCCATTTGAAAAATTATTTCATACGCACTCACGCCTGTAATCCCCGGAGGGGTAGGCCCAGGTGTACCCAGTACACCCACATTTCACCGAGCGTATCTCCGTCCCACGATGTGATGGGGGCGAGCCTATCGTCATACCGGGCACAAATTCCAGACTCCGGGCTGATACTGAGCATTTCGTAATAGAAAAACCCACTACCACTTTACCCGACCCGGGGATCGAACCCGAGACCCCAGCGTTAGCCTCAATCGTAACGCGTACGCATTACAACTGCGCCACCGAGGCAGTCAAAAATCAAAAATCCTTTCACTGTTGGGAAGCTACACTATCCCCGGGTGACATAGGCTACTTTTTATCCCGGAAAAGGCCGTTCACGCGGTCGTAGCCGCTAGCAAAGGCTAGTAATAAATATAACAAAAAATTATAATTGAAGGGTCTGGGTATGGAATCCTCGGTGTGCAAATCCGAATCGCCCTTGACCGGTTGTTTTTTTTTTATAGTCATAGATCGGCACACGAACAATTGAGTCATGTGATAGTAGTTGATCTCCATCGCCCCTACGCGCTTAATATAAGGCCTCGAGATAATTTTTTCAACTCGATTTCTCGTCCTGTCTCTATGTCTGTCGAAGGCCGCTATTCCACTATTATATAAAAATGATCCTACTTCATATACTATAGCTCATAGATATATGAGAAATGTATGACAGTGTAATAGCAACATAAACTTCATATTTTCTATGATCATATTTCTATGGTCCTATTTCACAGCATACTGTGACATAAGGATCTATGATGAAAAATATGACGTCATATACCTATGATGCAAATATGATAGTGGAATAGCGGCCGATATAACATGTGCTGGCCAAAGACTTTAATGTATGTAATGTAACTAAGAGGGGCTGTTTACAAGTCAAATTACGTCACAAAACGCGGGAGTTTGACAGCTCACAAACAGAGAGCGTGATAGGGGTTCTAATTAAGAGTAAGTGAGATGGGAGTATTGAGTTACGGTCAATGGACCGCAACTTAGTGGTACAATTTCTATGTACCGCACAGCCAGTCTAGTAGTATACATTAATATTATTTAATGATACTAGGGGCGTTGCCCATGTTTTTCCACAAAACACAAAATAAAAAAAAAACTTAAAGTCCGACGAATATGAGACATATCTTACTTTCTTCTCCACATTATTCTGCATCGATTGGTATCGGTCTCGACCCCATACCCCCAGCGGTTTCGGAGGAGGTAGCGTGACAATCTTTTGGCAGCGGCGGCGCCATGTACTTTTTTTTAGAATAGAGAGACATTATTAGTATTTGGTGCCGGTCCGGCATTCACGGCACGAGAAAATCTTGTCTCGTTTTCTCGTGATATCTCTATCACTCTTTGTATGTAGTGCACCCACATGTTACATAGTTGAATATCTACAAAGTTTTCTCTCTCGCATACGATATATCTCATAGGCTAATGTTAAGCGGTTCGAATCACTATTCATCTTCATGAACAATCAAAGTGCGTTGTCTGGAATTTGGGAACACGTCATGTCTCCTATCGTTACAGTTTTGATTTGCTAATAAATTTGATTATATTATTATGGTACCGACCCATTCTTCAACTCAAGCACAGTAAGCCCTATATAACTTATGTTATGACTTACGCCCGTAAGCTGCCGAGTTATTGTTTTTTATCGAAATTGCTACCGTCAACAAATATTATATAGTAAGGATTGCTCTTAGCCCCTGAAGTAACGGGATGTTTCGACCGAATTTCATAAGCGTCTATCACTCTCGTCGAAACTATTTACACAAGTCACGTCCCAGCGATAACTTCTTTACAAATGAATGGTGTAATAATACTTCTTGATGAAATAGGTATGAACCGGGCTGGAACTTCAGCAATAGCCGCGATTTTGTATTTTAGATTTTTGAAAATTGCATCTTGTCTTTTCAACATACATACACGAAGTGTTACAGAAAGATGTGGTCATATTTAAGGGTCGTTACATATACCTGACAAAGAGTGTTTATGAACTTATCAAAATCTAGACATCCTAAAATTTTAATAATATATTATATGAATGCCTTCGTGGCGCAGTTGTAATACGTACGCGTTATGATTGAGGCTAACGCTGAGGTCTCGGGTTCGATCCCTGGGTCGGGTAAAGTATTGGGTTTTTCTACTATGAAATGCTCAATATCAGCCCGGAGTCTGGAATTTGTGCCCGGTATGGCGATAGGATATTGGCTCCCATCATCAGATCGTGAGACGGATATACGCTAGGCGAAATGTGGGTGTAATGGTTACACCTCTGCCTACAACTTAGGGGATTACGGGCGTGAGTGCGTATGTATATGTATGTATGTAATATTTAATATAAAATTTTAATCACACGTTTATTACGATCGATAAGATCGATCACATTCCTGTAATGTCCTAGCAATGCAATGAGGGGTGAAATACTTATACCGTACACTATACGTTGCTTACATTTGACTACACCTTTCTGTATCACGTTGTATAGATATCGCTGAAAATGATTGTGGGCCTGATGGGGGCCCCAAATGCCAAAAGATAAATGTTTGTGAGATCGAAAAATATTTGTCTCGGGTTTGGGTGTTATGGGACCGCAAATCCCTCGTAGTTCCTGATACCCATAATGCAGGTTAAACCTAATGTAGGGTCAGGACTATGTGTGTGACTATTGGCCTGTTGATGATATTTATTATAATTAATATAATATTTGACTGCCTCGATGGCGCAATTGTAATGCGTACGCGTTACGATTGAGGTCAACTCTGAGGTCTCGGGTTCGATCCCTGGGTCGGGTAAAGTGGTATTGGGTTTTTCTATTACGAAATGCTCAGTATCAGCCCGGAGTCTGGAATTTGTGCCCGGTATGGCGATAGGCTCGCCCCCTATCACATAAGGGACGGAAATACGCTCGGCGAAATGTGGGTGTACTGGTTACACCTCTGCCTACCCCTTCGGGGATTACTGGCGTGAGTGCGTATATGTTATATGTACCGTACTCTCGGATCTACTTCGTATTATTATTAATTTCCGACTTGTTGCCTCTTGACAACAACTAAGTACTGGGATTAAACTGCTTGACATTATATAAATACACACATTTTTCCTGTTTATACCTACTAATTAATCATTTTATAGATAACCTCTGAGTCAAACCATTGAAGGACAATAAACGCCTCCTATCAACTCGGAACCCAAACAAACACACACAAATCGACTTGAAGTGGCATTTTGCTGTTGGGTTTCCTTCGGGAATTTGATTCTCGGAAGCCCAAATCGCCTTCCTAATCCATGTTTCTTGCCTTAAACATTGGCAACACATCCATGATATTGCATTGTCTATGTTCATAGGTGGTGAAAGGTAACATCCTTCTAGCATCTCTTTTATAATAAAGGAGACCACTTCTTCATCTATTGGTGCTGGTTTCAATTACCTTGCAAGGTCATATTTGTTTATACTAGGGTATTTCCGGGATGCCGCTCCCGGAAAATACTGGAAAATGTGTATCGTTCTGGCAATATTGTGTCGGAAATTCCTGGGAAGTTGGGTAAGGACTTGTAAATAGATTTAGAAGGGAATTAAATAAAGCTCCCGGCCACACACAATATTATGACAAGTTATTTTAAATGATTTAGCAGAATCCTCCACAACCGGGGAATTCACGGGTACAAGATGATTTTGCTACTGTCTCGGTGGCGCAGTTGTAATGCGTACACGTTATGACCGAGGCTGACGCTGAGGTTTCTGGTTCGATCCGCAGGTCGGGTAAAGTGGTATTGGGTTTTTCTATTACGAAATGCTCAGTGTCAGCCCGGAGTCTGGAATTTGTGCCCAATATGGTGATAGGCTCGCCCCATATCACATCGTGGGACGGAGATACGCTCGGCGAAATGTGGGTGTACTGGTTACACCTCTGTCTTCCCCTTCGGGGATCATAGGCATGAGTGAGTGCGTAGCATACATTTTTAATTAACAGAATAAAGGAATATGGTTATCAGTATATATGTTAGTGTTAAGAATTTTATGAATTTTGTAGTTATGGAATTGGATTTGACTTATTCAGCAGATTTTTATATTTTGATTCTGATAAAGTATCCTCATCCAAACACTATGAAACAAACAGTGTAAAACCTTCCTAATATAATATCCCGGCGCATAACATGGCCACCCTGAAATAGTCACCGCTATTGTTTTCAGAGACTAACACGTAGGAGGCAGGTGAGCTATCTCACTTCAGCCAGGCTAAGTTATTTTGCATGTATTGAACTACATATAGGACTATACATACTTAGTAAATTTAACAACTGTAGAACTTATAAGAAACAGATTTCATCAATTAAATTCATTTGAAGTTAATAGCTGCCTTCAACTTCAGTTAAATTATTTTCATTTGAGTGATAGGTGAATCATTTAAATCTCTAAATACATTCACCAAACATGTGAATATTGCATGTAAAGGTTACTCAGTAAAATCCTTGTCCTTACATTACACAATTAAAAAGTTATTATCATTTTTTAATCTATACTCATAAAAATATGTAATCCAATAAAAATACATTACAATGATGCCACAGATGAAATAAACAAGTAACAGTCACTGGCTGATAAGACACTCAGACAAAACAAACTTAACAATTCCAATGATATATTTTTTATGACAAACATTATAATCTTTACAAGTGTTTAATTAAAGGAATATGTAAGTTTGTGCAGCTGTAGTGGAGTTAAACAACTTATGTTTCTTTGTTTAGATTTAGAATTAAAAATGAATGAAAGCTCTGTACTTTTTAAAATAAGTACCTTAGTCCGTACTGAAATATCTAAATTGATACTTATCCTTATTCTATATAAAATGATTTTTACTTTAATAAATCAACATAAATAATTTATATTTATTTACAGACAATGATTTGATACTGCAATTATTTTTTGTTAACTACAAAAAAATGCAACTTTCTTGAATAATGAGTAATAAGTTTCAAGTTGACCTATGCGTCGCAAAAATAAACTTAAATTTATGTCATGGCATGATTATAAACAAAGGCCAATTGTTTACAAATTCTGTTTCTTTTATTAAAACTTTAGCCATAGTTAACTGTACTAAGGATATCTGACGTAAATCAACAAAACACGAAAACATCGTAATCCGCTAATTTCACGGTCAAGATTAGCAATAAAAAATAAACATAAGTGTACAGACGAAACAAAGGCTGCCAGTGACATTTCGCTTGAAAAAAAAATCAATGTCCGAATGAAACTGATGAGGCAAATTATTCATGAAACGTATTAATTTACGCACAGACGTATAGAGTTCGCAAAACCACCATTGCGTAAGACTGAACACCACAAATAAAGCGCAAATTCTTGACGTAACAAATAAACATAGTGGATCTCACCTAAAACAAATTCCCAGGTGTCGCAGCCCAGGGACCGTTCAGGGACGATTTCCAAATCCAACATCTTGCACAAATCACTTAACACAAACTAAACTATACAACTTTCACTTAAAAAAACGTTTTTTAAATGTTAAAATACGTTATTACGCTGCCTTTTCTTTGTTTGCCAACTTTAGTTTTCAACCATTTTGTATTTGTCAGAGGAACTGTCATTACAAACAGCTGATTGTATTTTGCGAGGAACGTACTCAGCAATACGTTTCTACGCCACCAACAAACGCCAGATAAATATTATTATTAAAGTGAAACTTTTATTAGATCGTCTCAAAATTTTTGGCCTGTGTGTTGCATGTTGCGTAACGGTCGGCCGCGGAGTAGGGATAAAGTGAAAGGCGCTCGCCAGAGCAGCCAAGGCCAATATGGCGGCGTCTGTAGTTCGCACGCTTTTTTGTTTGTTTTTGTTAGTGTTTAATGTAATATTATTCCAAATTTTTTTAGTTAAATGTCTATAATGTGAAAAAAAGTTTCACTTTTACCGTGGTTTCATAAAACCGCACAATCTTTTTTTTGTTAGGAGTCGGAAACATTTTGTAACAATTCAAAATTGATTTTATATTATGAAAACATTGACAATTCTAAATTCAAACAACATCTATAAAGATGTGGTCATTACATACACCTTACAGTGAGTATTTACGTACCGGATCTTTTCAAAATCGAGACATCCTAAAGTTTCACGTTAATTTTAATCACTTGTTTGTTAACATCGATAAGGTCAATCACATCACTTGACAGCCTCCGTGTCGCCGTAGGCGAGAGATTCAATTCCCGCATCCCGACAAATGTTTGCGGGATTCACAAATATTTGTTTCGAGTCTGAGTATTTCTCCCTAGAGGGGTTGACGTTAGGTTAAAACCGGTCGTAAAACCAAATCTTTCTGTGACATGTGTTAAAAGTATGTTGCGCCGACCCCACTGCGAGTGGTATAAGGACCTGCCGTTACATTAAATGGGGTTTCCGCTGTTTTGACAAGAACCATTACCTACTTGAAAGTACTGTTTTGTGAATTATTGAGCAAATTATAATATATTTCAAGTGAAACAACCTCAAACCCACTGTATTTCAACTAAGTACAGCCCTGTTTAAATTGAATGACGCATGCGTACCAACCGTCACAGAAAACAATGTTGTAGGTACTGTTTTATATGCATCCCTATCACACTTTTTAAAGGCAGATATAGCTATTTCGCTCTCATCAACAGTTTACTTGCCATCTCTTTCGCTAACAAAGCCAATATATAGCTCTATCCTTTTCACCTCGATTTGTTATTGATGATTTCAACCTATTGCGTCTTTTCACTGTTTTGGTTGTTGACAATACATTGCTTATTTTATAAAGAATTTTGTACGTCATTTGGAACAAAGCAAGCAATGGAAGTACTATAAAAAAATCAAGATGCGAAGATGCTTGCATTTTGGTAGATGAATCGGAATCACGGGGTATGCAGCTGACTAGACAGCTCGTCTAGATCTAAAATAAATGTTCTAGAACGAAAATAATTGATAATTAAAACCGAAGTTCGTTTGTCGCTAAAGGGACGCGGCTTTCGCTCAGTTTCCCGCCATTCTAGCATAACCTTGACGCTCGTTCTACGCCCACGAACATGAAACGAATATTGTGTAATATTTATTTACATCAGTTAGAATAGAATTCACGTATTTTTGCATAAACCCTGTTAGAGGCCTTTGAACTAATAAACTTCTTTTCCATAAAATATATTGACTTCGCCTTGATTTTCAGTTTCGGTCAGGGCTAAATCAGTGCGCATTATAGCGTCGCTTTAATAAATGGATATTTACGTAGTCGTACCATTAGTAATTACATAATAATAAGTTTCTAAACACTGACCAGAATATGGAGATAATAAAGGATCATATGACATGTCAATTTGTACCTACCTAGGTAGGTAGGTAAGTATCGAATGTAGGTATTAAACCTACCTATTTCATAAAAAAGACAAGTGCTCGATCATGGACTTCTGCTAAGGGCAACCCATATATTACGTTACGGCGCTTAACTTATTAATGTAGGAAATGTGACTGTTTCAGCTGTTATATTTCTATAATTATCATTTACTGCGTTGCAAAAAATATAAACAACGCTAGCTCCCTCTACATACGAAAGTTTCAAGTAGAAACAATTTTACGACTAGTAGATAGGACGGTCAGACGGTCTTGTAAATACCTCTGCAAAATATCATAATGGCTTCCCATACATATTCACCATTGACCACACTCGTGTCTATATCCCATGGGGGTAGGCAGAGACTACTGAGTGCCACAAACTACGATCCTGACACACCTGGGTATTGGTGATCGCGACGTGCCTTTTTCCAAGTTCATATAATTCATCGATATACGTCCTCTACGGGCGCCCTCTACTGATCTTCCCATTCACATTCGCACGACAAATAGTTTTCGTAAGCTGTCCTTCATCTATCCTCTCCATATATTCAAAGTGAAACCATTTCAATATATCCTTTTCTATACAACATCATCACTTCATCACTACATCACTCTGCAACTTACAGCAATCCATTATCACACAATTCCTCATCTGGTCAGCAAGGGTGACGCCACACATACTCCGTAGGGAGCGTACCTATTCCACGTATTTACTCGACTGCTAAACTATAACATTCACTGCCATACACAGGTGTCTGTACCAGCACACCATTGCGAGCAGCCATTCGTACCTTTTGTGATTTCGTCTGGTTGTTCATTATCGCATACATGCGATGCCCCACTCATTACCTGCAGTCACTCTCCTTTCAATATCCTTCCTATATCTCGTTATCATGCAACCCAGATATTAAAAAAAATTCACTTGTCTCACTCTCAAGTCTTCTATACTGATGCTACAGGCAGTAGCATCCTACACTCTTTCTATCACCATAACTTTCATTTTACTTACATTCATTTTCATTCACATTCACTAAGTATAATATGCCATTTAACTACCCCGCTCGGATCAAGTAATACTTAGTCGTCGGTGTAGAGTAGACACTTGACACGCAACTCATGCATTCTGAGTCCACATTCCATCTCATTCAAACCTGTCAAACAGCTGTCCTTAAATACAATCAACAAGTTAATACTATTAATAAATAAAATCTAGATGTAATAGGACTGAGGACATTCATATGAATGCATTAATTGCAGTTCCAATATGTTAGAGTATGTCAATACATTTAATTATAGATCGCAATTTTAACTGGACAACGCACGTAAATTATATTTGTAATAGGCCAAGGACTATCTTAGGAAAATTCTATCAGTTATAATAATACTAAATAAACATACGTTGCGTATTGTGTAGTGTGTACGATGCACTTACTTTACTTACTTACTCACTGATAATTTACAGACTTACTGTATATGGGCGGATATTTATAACGTATTTAAAATATATTAATAATTTATAAATAAGACTGATTAAATTCCTAGTTGACTACTAGGACGACTACTAGTTCCTAGTTTCCTACTGACCCAGGTAAACCTGTGTCGTGGGTATCAGGAACTACGAGGGACTTGCGGTCCCACAACACCCAGACCCGAGACCAATATTTGTGGTTCACACAAATATTTGTCTCGGTGTGGGAATCGAACCCACGGCCTCTCGCTTCGCAACCGACTCTACTCGCCCGCTGCGCCACGGAGCAATATAAATAAATAAATAAATAATATAATAATAATATTGTGATAAACTATTTCTCATTTGTAAATTTTTACCAGTAGATAGAAAATTTAAGTATTTAATAAGTTTGGAACACTATGATATATCGACTGTAAAGTAACAGTAAATAATAAATATAATACAAGAAGTGTAAGATAGAAAAAGCTTCGCTTTCGGGGTCCGTTTTCCACTGCTCAAAGGGTTTATGATTAATACATTAAATAATACGAATATTAAAATAATTTATTGTATAACACTTATCTATCCTTTTTTTTATGTTTAGAACTCTTTTTCTTGTGCTTGGATTTATGTTTTTTGACCTTCTTCTTTTTCTTTTTCTTCACTTGTTTAACATCGACCCAAGAGTCCGTACTCGACGACGAGTCTATTTCTTGCACAACATTATTATCTAGGGTGTTTATATCAGCTTCTAACCTCTTTTTCAAATTATCAGGAATTTTCGGACCATAATATTGTTCCTCATTTGAATTTGACGTATCTTTTTGTTCAACTTTTTCCGTGTCTTTTTTACATTCTGCCTGTGATTTATCGACGTTCCGTTTCCAAGAATTTAATTCGTCGAAATTTATATTAGCGAATATACCACGCGGTGGGGACGTGTTTCTTTCTACGTTTTTTGGCACATCTATAAAGTCAGTTTTATTTTTATCCGCGCCAATTGGGTCCTCATCCTCACTATCACTGAGAAATATTGACTTATACAAATCCATTTTGTCGAATTTGTTTATTGTTTCAGTCACTTCTATTCCTTGATCTTTGCTTTTCTCTGACTCTTTTAAAAACAGTTCGGCTACCGTCATTCTTTTTGTGAAACCTGTAGATGTTATCTCAGGTTTGAATAAACTTTCGATGCCTTTGCTTGACGAGTTCTCGTCAGTTTTTCTTGAAGGTATTTCGTCGGGTTTGCTTGTTTCTGTTTGATTCGGTTTCGGAGCTTCTCTTTGTAATGATTTTGATCCACTGAATGTGGTTTGCTCCTTAGTGAAACTGTCTTTGTCGTGAACTGACGCTTCCATGTAAGAAAATATTGAATACGAGACTTTTGGTCTGTCTTCTTTTTTCTCTTCTTGTCTGAGGAATAAAATTATGATACAATATTCATAACATATAAAGTATGTAACAAAACCCCTATTGGGCGTTTTAACCGCGATATCAGAATCCATATTCAAACGTAATGAAATAACAAAAACAAAAAAAAACAAAAAAAAAAAACATTTATTTATTTATTTATTTTTATCCTGGCTCGGCAAAGTGACTACGCTACACCTGATGGTAAGTATAGCGCAATCCATGAATACTGTCGACCAACGATAGACACTGAATCTATCACAGATCGGCAGAATTATGCCAGCCTGCTTAGTTGCTTCTTCACACTCCGTTTAACACAAGTTAACATATTTAAACTTCAATTATTTTATTGTTTGTGAACCGTATTTCGATTGTTTAGCTGTGCAAGAGCGATGTCTCGGAGCCAGAGCGAGATACCAAGTTGCGGCGTCCACGTGCATCAAACGCGTATTGGGATCATAATAAAATGCGAGAAGTTCAATGATAACAGTGCGTTTCTTTTATTAGCTTAAATTACGAAATAAGTACGTCACTCGCCTCATGGTAAACCCACCACCTGCCCATAAATAGAAACAACACCATAGAGAACTTTAAATTGCAAAATACTGCACGGCATTGGACTACGTTCGTCGCCCCCAGGACGTAAGATAAGTCTCATAATGCCCAGTAATTTCACTGGCTTCAATGTCCTTCAAACACAACAGTGCTTATACACTATGGCTTGGCGGCAGAAATAGACAAAGCGATGGTACAAACCCGCATCTCGCATATCACTCCGTACACTCCCTTCTCGGCTGCTTCGATCTGTTCCTGTATTGGAAGTACATATCTGTATACGCACCTAACATGTCCAGGGTCTGGCACATTGAACCTCTTACAAACTAGAGACTCTGGTCTCCACTGCTTCTCTAGCCTGGTCATCACTCCGTACACTCCCTTTTCGGCTGCTTCGATCTGTTCCTGTGTTGCTAGGCCATAGTTGGTGGCGCTTTTTGCTACGGCGCATAATGGGTTTATAGCTTCGTCTGGCTCTAACGCGTGGGTGAACCTGACAAAATAGACATAAGCCAAAGTGACCACTGTGTACTATTTCATTTATCTAGATAAAAATAGTAATTTCTTATGTTTATGCGAATATTAAAATAAAAGTCACCACTCTCTCCCGTGACCACGAAGGCTGAAAAGCTTTCGAAACGTCGGGACTAAAATAAAATTAAACCGCGATAAAATCCGTATAAACTAGTTTTATTTCATAACATAAAAATATTTAAGAGCAGAGTCATTTTGGGTACCAAAATCCTTAGATCATTATGATTTTTTCTATCGAGAGACGTCTCTCGACAGCGCCAAAACTGTGCCGCTCTATAGTTACTGAATATACACTGCCTGGCCCTGGAAACAGACTCGCCTGAATGAGCCACTATAGCGGATTTTTATCATTTGTACGATTCGTCACTATCCAGGGTACAAAAAAATATCAAACCATTCTTCTTAATGCGACTAGATTTTATATTTAACTAACCTGTCACCCATAATCCCGCTCAACGGCTTATACAACTTAGCAGCTTGCTCGAACTCCACCATTTCCCTCTCTCGTTCCCACTCACTAAGATTATCACTCTGGCCGTCCCTTTCCCACACATCGCATTTATCGACAAGATACCTCTCGTATCGAGCTTGTTTTCTTGGATCACTCGAAAACGGCTTAAAAACTTTCGTCAATTCTTTTCCAGAATCAGCTATAGAGATGTAATCTAATGATTTCTCTTCATTTTGGGCATTTGTGACGAAGTTCACGTTACGTCCCAAAACTTTGAGTAGTGCTTCTTCTTTGTCGATAGTTTTTGTCGAAGTTTCTGGTACGGACTTCGGAAGTGGTGTTTCACCTAGTAGTGCGCCTCTAGCCTCTGCTGTTAACTCGTGACGACCTAATCCTGAAATGTTTTATTAATTATTTTAATTATCTGGGTCTAACAAAAATAAAATAGTAAGAAATAAGTTGTCCTTATATCACAAGTAAATGTTACTTATCAAATAAAATATAACACAGCAAAATATAAAATTATTTTACGGCATATGTACATGGAGGAGCATAATATGCCAATGTGGTACATCCAAAACTGGATGTATAATGCAATACATAGCAGATTAAAAATGTATGTTGTGAAACAGCTCTTATTATACATATTGTATACATACATAAGCACTCACGCCTGTAATCTCCGAAGGGGTAGGCAGAGGTGTAACCAGTACACCCACATTACGCCGAGCGTATCTCCGTCCCATTATGTGATAGGGGGCGAGCCTATCGCCATATCGGGCACAAATTCCAGACTCCAGGCTGATATTGAGTATTTTCATAATAGAAAAACCCAATACCACTACTCGACCCGGGGATCGAACCCGAGACCTCGGCGTTGGCCTCAATCGTAACGCATACACATTACAACTGCGCCACCGAGGCAGTCAATCAGCAATATGTACATATTGTATGTACATGGTATTGTGGGTTCTGTGACTGAAACTTGGTTCTCGTTACGAGTTGTGGCGGTCAGACGGCACCAAGAAAGATAAGACAATAATTTCAATGTCATAGAAACAATTAATGAAAGAGAGCCTCTGTGGTACAGTTGGCGAGTAGCCGGCTATGAAGCGAGAAACCGCGAATTCGATTCCCGCACCGAGACAAGTGTTTGTATTATCCACAAATATGTGTCGGCTTTGAGTATTTCCTCACAGAGTTGTCGTCAGGCAGGCGACCGGTCGTAAAAACTACAAGCCAAATCATTCTGTAACATGTGCTAAAAAGCATGTTGCGCCGACCCCACTGCGAGTGGGGTAAAGGCAGGTGGAAGAATGAATAAAAAAATGAGCATTTTTTCCAATATTAATAACTAGTAGTAGCGACTTCGTCCGCGTGGAATATTTACTTTGGGATAACGCTAAATTTTACCCGCGACTTCATTTAAGTCCGCGCTTCCCCCTCACGACTGCCCGTCGCGGCGCCTTGTACATCATTATTACGCGCTTGATCATTATTTTGGTGCGATGTGATTTTGAAACACTCTTCATTAGTGCTCCGCTCGTATTGGTCTTAGCGTGATGTTATATAGCCTATAGCCTTCCTCATTAAATGGGCTAACTCACAATGAAATTTTTTTTCAAATCGGACCAGTAGTTTCTGAGATTAGCGCGTTCAACCACACAGACAAACAAACTCTTTAGCTTTATAATATTACTATTGATACAATGTCCCACCTTGATCTCTCTGCGGCTGGTCGGTGGGTTCGAACCGCGACCTCCTGGCTCCTGCGACAGCTGGTCTGTACTCACGCGGCAATGCCGGTGCCGGGTATGAAGGCACAGGGGGAAGTGGCTTCGTGGACTTCACGAAACCTTGCAGGATCTGGAAAATAAACATGTCTATGCTTTTTTATTTATCTACTTTTAATTGATACCCTGACCTATTGCGATCAAAAAAATTTACTTAGAAAATAAAAATAAATTACAATACGGTAGTATGTTTATTTTTATATATTATTTTATATGCAAAAGAAAATAATACAAAAAAGGACACAATCAAAATTAGTTCAAAAAGGAGCTCGCAATTATGATTTAAAATGTCGATACGAGCAAAGGACGCGTTGTGGGGATATCGCACGGACTCGCTCGCACCAGTTCGTGCACAAGCACGCGACGCCCCTTCCAGAAGATTTGCATACTAAATATAGCATAGTAAAGTCGCAACTCGAAATGAAAGTGACAGATCGAGAACGGGACCCGGACGCTCTTTCGAACTTTCCATTTGATAAATTCGACACAACGTATTACAAGTCTGTATTAGAGATAGATCATTATCATCAGACATTCGTTTTTCTGATATAAACGAAGATTCGTGAAGCCCATGTCATTTGTATTAAAAAAATAAAATACGTACATTTTTACTCTTCTCCTTGAGTGGTTTCTTGTCAGTTTTGACATCAGCGCCACCTAGTGTGAAGTCGTAGTGCGACATATCTTCCGACGCGTATATATCATCGTCGTCCGCTTCGAAAGCGCCGACACCGAACGCTTGGCCACGGATCGACACCTACAGAACATAATGCTATTTTTTTATGGTACTAGGGGCGTTGCCCATGTTTTTCCACAAAACATTAAAAAAAAACTTAAACGCCGACGAATATGAGACATATCTTACTTTCTTCCCCACATTATTCTGCATCGATTGGTATCGGTCTCGACCCCATTCCCCAGCGGTTTCGGAGGAGATTGCGTGACAAGCTTTTGGCAGCGACGGCGCCAGTTATCTTTTTTTTAGAACAGAGAGAATAATGGTAGATTTTTCAACGTCCAAGTAAGTCTTCCTTATCAGATAAAATATAAGACGGCAGAATACAAAATCATCCCGTTTTAATATTTTTTAAAAAAATACTACACTATAATAATCGACTCTCAATTCGACTCATACATGTTTCAGAAGGGTGTGGTCATATTTAAGGGTCGTTACATATACCTGGAAATGAGTATTTATGGACTGGATCTTATTAAAATCTAGACATCCTAAAATTTTACGATAATTTTAATCACTCGTTTATTACGATTGATAAGCTCGAACACATCCCTATAAATTAAAGTAAGTAAAGTGTGTGAGCAAGAATAACAATGCTGGAGGAAGACAAATGCTCAGTTGTTTATAATTTAGTGTTGTCGATAAATCCAATCGAATATACGAATATTGCGCTATTTTAATTGCATACATGATTAAAAACTATTTCATTTCAGTCATACATTTTTTTCAGTCGTTTTTAATGATAGGTTACATAATTATATGATAAAACTATATAAATATAGTGTATGGGACATTGCAGATAAACTTCAGAAAGTCGCTTAAGGTGGTTTGGTCATGTTTTGAGAAAACCACAGGAGTACTTCAGTAGCAAGCGCTTGAGCCTCACACCATCACACCATCCCTGGTACCATTGATAGTACGGTCCTATGGACGACCCCAAAAGCGCTGGCTTGCGTATAAATACAATACCTTCTTTCCTTTCTCCTTCATCACCAAATGACTCTTCGAGCTGCTATGCTGGCTCCCATAATCTCCCACTAGATTCCCGAGCACTGAGTGACGGCTGAGACCGGAGTATCCGAGACCGAAACGATCATTCTTACGGTTCAATATATAAGGCTCGTAGTCATCTGGCGCGAACATTGTGTCGTAGTCTATCTCAGAGCTGGAACTGTCATCATTGTCTTCTGTTTCGGTGTTCTGTAATTGTTATGCCGAATATAGGTATTATAATATAAGCGCCTTTTTGATCTAGTAACCCCATACTAAGACTGAGAAGAACTCGTGTTTGAGTTTTATCATCACATACATGATTTACCAAATTTCATTAAAATCCGTACAACCATATAGCCGTGAAAACTTAACAGACAGATAGATTTAGTTTCGCCTTTATAATTATTTTTTACATCATACATCTTGGGTTGATTTTAGTAGAGATTTCTAATTTTTCTAAATATAATGTAATAAATATAACTTTTGTTACTCAGTGATAATGTAGCTTTCTAACAGCAAAAGAATTTTTGAAATCAGTCTAGTAGTTTTTAAGTTTATTCATTACATACGAAAATACAAATCTTTCCTCTTTATAATATTAGTGTAGACAAACTATGAATCACTCACTAGTCTCATCTCAGGTGGTATATAACATCCATAAACTTTGTGTTGATCGCGGGCTTTCTTCTTCTGTTCCCCTGACACTCTCTCTCCGGTTCCCTGACCTTGTCTCCAGCCCATCGCCCTCAACATCTTCACAGCAGCTGTCTCGTGAACTGCTTCTACGAACTGCTCTAAGACCGGCTCACCTTGAAGAGTTCACAATTCAAATAAGTTATCTGTTAAAAATCTCCAATCTGCAACTTTTACCAGTTGAACAGATTTTCTTCAGACGTAATTAAGAAGCATACATACATACATACACACTCACGCCTGTACACTCCGAAGGGGTAGGCAGAGGTGTAACTAGTACAGCCACATCTCGCCGAGATTATTTCCGTCTCGTGATGTGCGAGACTATCGCCATATCGGGCAGAATTCCACACTCTGAGTTGATACTAAGCATTTCATAGAACACCAAATATTACTTTACCCCATCCGGGGATCGAATTCGAGACCGCAGCACAGCAGTCATACCTCGTACGCATTACAACTGCGCCACCGAAGCAGTCGAAGAACTAAGAAGCATCTCATTTAAATCATTCTTCAAACAAAAACAATACCGCATTCATATCTGTTTCACATCCATTTAAGCACTACAATGCCACAGACACACACACATACAAACATTCACATCATCTGCGAGTCGCACAGCTTACATTTGTGGAACTATATCCCAGTTTGGGTGGCAATCTCACTGTCGCTTCAGATAGGCCTGATTTCCAGCATATCTCTGAGAGACAGTCTTGACATTTTCGGTTCGATTTCGTTATTTTTTTCATTGCATAGGCCGACAAACGAGCCAGTAGGTCACCTGATGGTAAGTGATTACCACCGACCATGTACGCCCACAATACCAAAAGAATCTTGGGCGCGTTGCCGACATTAAAGGAAAGGGATAATTAAGGGATTGGGAAGGGGTGGGGGATTTGGGCCACCGGATATCTCACTCACCGTACGAAACGCAGCAGCAAGCTGCTACTTTAAGCCGGTTTTCTGTGAGACAGTGGTAACGACCCGGACGAGCCGGCCCATTCATGCTGTAAACAAAAGTATTTACAGCGTGGCTCTATCACTCATTACTCGGCTGTAGCTCAGACAAGTCTTCGGATCATTGTGGCATTCTTCCAGTTTTGTATGCATACATACACTCACAGACAAAGACACTTGTAACATCCTTATTTTTTGTCAATGGCTAGAATACCCTCCTTTTGACGGTGGTTAATAAGATTTGGTTGAGAATGCTAATCTCATCAACCACAACTAATTCGGATATTTTAGTTATTGAAATAAACTTAAGCTGCCATAATATGGAGTAAGTTATTTTTATGTAAGCAGCAAGCTCCATGTCATGGCAAGAAAAACATTATGAAAGACCATTTTGGGTCCATCAGGGTACCAATAAACTTAATCACATAAGCGGAGCTAAAGGCAAAGCTAGTGTAATTTATGTTCTTACCGGGTATAGGCCCATCATGGTACGCCGTTTGCCTGGGTCTCTTCTGCCCGGAGAACTCGCTGTGAGTCTGCATGTGACGAGGGGCGATACCATACTCCTCTCGGTCCTCTTCATCCATGAAGTCTTCCGGTCTTTGGCTCTGTGGAACAGTTACCCATTAAGTATACCACTTGTTAAAACCACTGACCACAATCAGACAATCATCTATACCTTTTAAACATCTGAACAGATTTTCTTGAAACATAGCTAAAAACTACCTTAATTAAATTACCTTTGAAACAAAAAACACATTTAACTCATTCCATTGGTCCAGCCTCATCGATATCTCACACAAACATACACACTCACGCATATGCTCACTCTCACACACAGACAAAGGAATCAAACATATAGCATCTTTTTTGTGGGAGGATAAAAATGATTGTAAAAATAAAGACTTCAATTTCTTGCAATAAATGCTCAGTGCATATTTCACCACCACCTCTTAGTAAATACTATTTACCAAATAAATTCTTAAAAAAGCAATAGTAATCTAAAACGTAATCACCTAACACTTAAAAACTCCCTGATGACAATTAGAAAAATACCACTTCACTTTTAAAAGTTAGAACAGATGTTATTCAAACAAAGCTAAGAATCATTACAAATAAAACAGCTTTCAAACTAAACCGCATTCAAATCTGTGTATTCATTTAGGCATTCCACAGTTACATCACTATCAGATGAATGGTGCAGGCATGTAGAGGACAAACATACAAATATCATTTAGATGTTTGTTTAGATTACTAATTTATATAAAATATGTAATCTTTTAGAAACATTTAAATCTTCAAATCATTACTAATACCTCTTTCGAACAATAAACTGGGGAGAAAAAGTGATGCAAGAACTCCCTATATGAAGTGGGTATTGGAAACATAAATGATATTTTGCCCTAATGCAAACATAAGACGTACAAAAAATACTTATAAAAGACAGCCCCTGTGACACAGTAGGCAAGTAGCTGACTGTGAAATGTGAGACCACAGGTTCAATGCCTGTACAGAGACAAATATTTGTCCGATTCACAAATATTTGTTGCAGGTATGAGTGTTGTAAGACCGAAAGTCTCTCGTAGTTCCTGTTACCCACGAGACAAGACTCGGTATCTTACTGTAGGGCTATGTGTGTGACTGTTGGGCGTTATAAAACAAAAACATAATCCGAACTGGATAAAAATCAATATGTAACATACGCTACGCTGCGCCTTCTCAGCTCTGGAACTCTTAAACGCAGCCGGCGTCCATCCTTCAGCACTACCCACTGTATTACCGAACCCAGCGGAAAATCCACCAGTAAAGGCTCCATGAAACCTTCTCCTGCCATGCGCGTCCACTGCATACTGGTCAGGCTGCTGTTGAAACCTCCTTTTGGCTGGAACTTCATCTAAATATAAAAAAATAATATGAATAACCAAGAATGCTCCCTCTAATAGCACTTAGGTTTTTGACATACCTTCTTCATAGGGTTCCAACGGCGTGCCGTATCTTATAACGTTCTCTTCGTCTGAATCTGAGCCGCTCATGTTTATAGTTATTATTAAAGTTATTTATAAGTTAGTGCAAAACTGCAATGTTGCCTCGCGATTTTACCATTTTTGCTGTCAATGGCTGTCAAAATTCTCTCTCTCTCTCTCTCTTTTGCGTAAATGCTGTCAAAATTCAAATTGACATTCCTTTTTTTTTTTTGTTTGTTTGTTCCATAAGGAACCGGCTAAGATCAGAGACCATGCTGCCAAGTCATTAGTTATATCTTTTCTTATATTCCAAGAACGATGAAACAGGGGTGTGGCCGATTTCAAGGTCTTGCTGGAGTTTTGGTGATAATTCCTTTCAGTTCAATGCTTCTTAGACGACTTTCTTCAAGCGAATCGAAAGCACAAGGTCGACAATACCCTTGATAAAAAATCACCTAAATCCACTTATTTCAATGTTTCCATACACTATTCATCATCGTTAATGATTATTGCACAAAACCACACCACTTTTATACAACAAACACAACTTTAAATCAGTTTAGGAAATAATTAAAACAAGAGAGCCACCGCACTGTAAGAATTCCCGCCAAAACTCCAAATTGACATTCCGCCAGAGAGCAAAGTGGGGTGTTAAAGGGGTGTTCAATATTTAGCGATGTTACACAAACATCGATGTTTCAACATTCGTAAATCGGCGGGAAGCATCCTAAATGATCGATACATCGATGAGATAATATCGGAACATAGATATTTCCCTAATCCACTAGACAATTTAATAAAATTTTACATATTAAAGTTACTCCTTTTGCAGAGTGTACAAAAATACTGGGAATGTTAGATTATTTACTAATTTGCATAGTAAACACATTTAATAATTGAAACAATAGATTCAGTTTTATTTTGGGACCCAAAACATCGTCCTTGCGTTATTTATCGTACATCGATGTCGACATCGAAGTTTTTCTAATATTGATCTTCCCTAGTGTGGTAGTAAAAAAGGGGGATACGGGGGATAGGACGTTTCAACATGAGCTTGGGGTTCGTGTTGTCGATAGATTTTACATAAAAAATAATATTGTGATATAGCATTTTACAATTTTTTTACTAATTATGATTTTTAAGAAATCATTTTAACTATTATATTATAAATCATACGCAATTTCCAATATGTATTGAATGGCATGGCGTGGCAGTATATTTTACGATTTCAAAAATGATTCTTTATATGATCAAGTGAATTGGTCAATGCGGCCGTTTATGACCCGCTAATCATTTTAAGATGTAAATGGTATCACTATTTACAAAGGCGTTGTAATGAGATTAGGGGGTGGGAATACAAAGACTTTAATTAACAGATTTTGTACTTCAGTTTATTTTATGGAAGAGGAAAATAACAGAGCAAGCGAATAATCTTATGGTAAGTGCACCGCCATCCATGGAAATACTGCAAGAGAAAACTGGTTGCATGGGGACAAAAATCCGTGCAAAATTCCGTCATTTATGTATGAATCGATTTGGTTATTTTTTAGGGTAGGGTAAATGGGAAACACCATCCGGCCGCGACATTTGTGTTTTAAAGTTTTTAACCTATGACTAAAATAAAACTGATTCAAATAATATTTATCGATTTTGAAGTTATACTTGTTTAAACGCCTGACGAGGTCCTTAAAAGTCTTCGTAAATTTGGAAACGACAGAACTTAAATTCTGTCGTTTCCATATTTCCCGGCAATTTTGAATTTGGAACTGTTCTATATTCGAATGTGTTTAAATTTTGAATCTCAAAACAGTCGAAAGTATTAGGATTAATGGTATTGTTTAGTCACAGCGTCATCGATTGGAATCTGCCAGGTTACGTACGAAAATGAATCTTTCTAAGGGAAATGTTCGTGCAATAATTTTCTACAACTTTAGAAGAGGCCTGTCATGGCTTCAGTGTTTTGAAGAGCTAACATCTGTGTTCAGTGATGAAGCACCATGTCTGCGGACTGTCGAACGCCGGTATTTAGAATTCCAGCGTGGACATACTAGTGTTAGTGAAAAATCTCGCGAAGGACGCCCAAAATCCGCCTTCACTGAAGATAACATCATTGCTGTGAGACAACTAATTCTCGAAAATCGTCATGTGACGTATCGCGAGATAGAGGCTCTATTAGGCATCTCAGGGACAACCATTCAGAAGATCTTGGATACCGCATCTGCTTTCCGACGATCACAAGGCGGCCCGCGTCAGATGGTGTAAGAAAACTCTGCAAGGGTCCAACCGAGGAGAGTCAAATCACGTCTACGACATCATCAGTGGTGACGAATCTTGGATCTATGCCTACGATCCTGATTTCAAACAACAATCTACAATCTGGGTCCTTCAAGACAAAGCCGACTAAAGTTGTTCGTTCTCGAAGCACTTCAAAGAAGATGGTGGCCACGTTCGTTGGAAAAACCGGCCATGTTGCGACTATTGCACTTGAAGATCGTAAAACGGTTAACGCAGAGTGGTATACCACAGTTTGATTACCACACTTAAGAGTGGAATAAATGTTATAATAACTGGTTTGAGCGAATGGAAAAGTGTATTAAGCTACGTGGTGAATACTTTGAAAAACAATAAAAAGTAGGTACTATAGGGTTCTAGTTGTGTTTTTTCTTCAAACGACAAAACTTAAAAGGCATGCCTCGTATAATTATAAATGTGTTATGTACATGTATAGCTTAATGTATAGGGTACCTACTGTTGGTATACCAATTTTAAAAAATACGTAAGTAGGTATGTGAGTAGAAGTGGGCGTTATAACGAAAAGCAATTATTAAGCTCTGCTTATTATAACAAGCATATAAGTACGTTTGTAAGTTTAAGCTGTTGACGTTATAACGGAACGTAGTTGCGTCATGCGTGGTTGCATCACCGGCCGCCGCTTAGCGTTGATCGTTGCCCGTTGGCACTAGCGCTGTCGTGACAGCGATCGAAAATACACTTTATACAAAAAGACATAAAGTCGAAAGTTAAACGATGTTATCAAAACGATTATGCTACTAAATTGAATTTCGTTTGATTGCATAATATTTATTATTGTTTATAATTAAATTATTTTTGGTCGCTTATATTTTGTTGTGTTTATTTTTAACCGTTGACCGTTGTTTCGTTATTTGTTAATGTTTATGTTTAAATTACTACTTAGTATGCGTTTCGCTGTCGGGAACGAAGCATGTGTTTATGTGATACATCACGAGTTTGTTCGTAAGCGAGTTCGGTGTTTTTAATTCAGTAAATGAGATTGTTCATTTACTTGACTTATTGTAAATAGTTCAGAGGATTATAGTGTGTTTAATGTAAATACTTTTTAAGTGTAAATAACATATAGTGTACATACCTATGTACACTATAGAATAGTAGATGTACATTTAATAATAAAATTGACAATGTCGAGAAGGGGCAATGCGTTGATTTGGAACTATTGTTCCAAAGTTGATGGCGATAATTTTTTTTATTTTTTTTGAAGTCTGTTAAAAAGCTTTTTAAGTGATAAGCTTTTTTATAAGTTAGCTTAAAAAAATAAGCACACCGTTTAATTTCGTTGTCAAAATTAAGCCGTTTGTCCCACTACTATATGTGAGCATTCAGAAGAGATTTTTGAAAATTCACCTTTAATCGAGTAAAATTGGGGATATAACTTTGTATGGAGAAAAAATATTAAATATGAGATTTCGAATCGAAACTTCGTAGGAGTACCTACTCCTAAAAACAAATAAGCAACTACGTATTTTGAAATGCTTTAATGGGGCGGGGGTTGTTCCGAATAAAGACATTCACGCGGGCAGAGCCAAGAGTAATAGTTAGTATTTCATAAATTTCCCGGAAGTCTTTCACGCGGGCCAGGCGGTTCCTCGAGCAAAAACTAGTAAAATAATATTTTACCGACAAAAACATCGATTCATTTCAATAAGCCGCGTTGAGAAAAGGGGGCATCAATTTTGTTGGTATGCCGTATGGCCAATCTCTTGAGTACCTAATGTCTATGGTTTAGACACGAATCAAGAACGCACGCGTTCAAGCGTTGCGTATTGACGCCGCGCTACTATGTACTGTGGTTTGTGAGTAATACACGTCAGCGCACGCGTCATGCGTTGACAGTAAGTAGGTACGCGGCGTTCTGTCATGGCGTCAGGGCGTTATGACGCCCCGCGTTGTATGATTTTACTAAATACTATTGAAGTGCTCGGCGTATTTTGCTCTTTTTCGTTTTTCGGCGAGCGAGATCGGTTCGGTGCCGATCCCTTTAGCATGGTGCTCTCCTACTAAAAGCGCCCAACGTATTATGATACCGACTTCAATAATACAAGTGCAAAGGGAATTGCTCAGTTTGTTATGGTATTTTGGATAAACATGGCCAAGAATAATATCTACCTACGTACCTCCTAAATACCTATGTCGTACTTAAACCATAGAAACCAAATAAGAAGGGTACAAGTAGCAAGATGAAACGTGCTATTTTTAACATTGAGATTGTCCTTAGCAGTAAATAAGTGCTAAAGAGGATAAAGTACCTACATACCTATTTGCCTTTACTGTAGTGGTAGATACTTTTACTATTTGATATGTTATTGGGATCGGTTATTGGTATAGGAATTAATTAGTAAAATAAAGAAAACAATTAAAATATCACAGGCACAATAAGCGAATAAACGTATAGTTATAACGACTCTATATTGGGTTTCGTGCGAAGTTGCATAAACATTTTAACTGAACAACTTAAATGTACAAACTAGTGGACACGTCGGGATCGAGCAATTCTCTTTGTCATCATCAAACCAATAAAGAAAATACTATAATACCTACGTTTTAGTTTTGCAGACTGAAAAACTAATAGAATGTGTTCGAAAACACCCATGTTTGTATGACAATACAAATAGTTCGTATAAAAACGTTTTAGTAACTTCCAGTGCATGGAAACAAGTAGGAAATGAGATAAATGAAACGGGTAACTTAATATTTTTTTAGATATTATTAATCTTTAAGAGATATTTTTCATGCATTTCGATAGTAGCAGTCGTATAAATATTCTATTTGATGGGCGATTAAAGGTCAGACAGGGCTGCATTAGGCAATGCGGGGGCCCGTGGGCGTGTGCGTGTGTCGGTTATAAGTATGTACCTACTTATACTCTTTAAAAATCAATAATTTGATCTTTTCAATACATATACCCGCACCGAAATTACTGTCAGTAATATGTAAACGGATTATTTATGTAACATGAAGATTTAAAACATAGGTACCTACGTACCTGCCTACATAGGTATTTAAAGTTACGGAGATTTGGCTAAAAATACTGTCCTGTATTTTTTTTTATATCATATGCCGGCAAACGAGCAAGTGGGTCGCTTGATGGTAAGTGATCTCCACCGCCCATGTACGCCCACAATACGAAAATAATATTGGGCGCGTTGCTGACCTTAAAGGAAAGGGATAATTTAGGGATTGGGAAGGAGATGGGGATTTGGGCCTCCGCATATCTCACTCACCGTACGAAACGCAGCAGCAAGCTGCTACTTTACGTCGGCTTTCTGTGAAACAGTGGTAACGACCCGGGTGACCAGCCCATTCATACTGTAGACAAAAGTGTTTACAGCGTGGCTCTACCACTCAAATATATAAAAGTATACTATACAAAAATACATCGCAAGTTCCTACTGTAGCAAACAAAGAATGCCACAGTCTTAGTACTTACGTTATTTAGTACCTGCTAAAACGTGATTTCCTGGTGAGAAACATTTTTACAAAACTTTACGATAGTAAAAGGCATTAGGCATTATGCAGATGAAATTAGAAAAGTTAAGGTAGGTACATCGGCGATAAAGTGAAAAAATAATATTTATAATTTATAAAACGTCTTTGCAGGTGACGTCGCTAAGAAAAAATGGAAAAGTATTAGAGACAATTATATGAGATACAAGAAAGAGAACGCAAGTGCTATAGCCCAAGGGGCAAAAAAATTTACGAAATGGCCATGGGTGGCACAGTTACAATTTCTAGAGAAAAATGTAACCGAACGAGACAAGAGTACAAATGTTTTAAGAAATTCTAATTATTCAGATACGTTTTCGGAGACATCATTGCCAGAAACAACTCATGCTGAGGCTTCCCCTCCAGAAACTCCTCATTATGAAGTAATTTCTCCCAGAACTTCCACATCAGAGATGACGCACTCTGGACAAATGAATACTTTCACATCGCCAGTTCGTACGCGTGCCAGAAAAATTAGAAAAAATGAGAGGGATATGGACAAAGCCATAAACGGTATTCAAAATAAGAAGAAACAGGAGTTTGACGCCGTCGACCATCTATTTCAAAGTTATGCTAAAACTTTCAAAGGCTTTTCTAAACAAAATCAAATAACAATTAAACTGGAAATGGCGAAATTATTCGCAGAAGTGGAAAGGAAAGAGAGCAACATTGATACACACGTTTATTTAAGTACTGACGACTATTTTCCCTATGAAGTCAAAGCTGAGCCACAAAGTGTGGCAGATTTATCTACCTACCCAAGCGGTACATCGGATTCAGGAGCATCGACTTCAGCTGATTAAAATACTTACATATTAATACATATTCCATACTTACCTAGTTATGATAAGAAATATTTATCTTGAAAAGAAATAAGTACATTTTCTTACCTTAAAAATTTGTGTTTCTCTTTTTTCTGGCACAGGCTAGCAAACAAGCAAGTCATCTGATAGTAAAAATCTTCACCGCCTATGAACATTAAGAATACTTACCAGAAGAAGGATCCAGCGTTGCCGATCCTAAGGAATGGAGATTCTGAAGGGGATGGGTAATTTAGTCTTCCGGCCTATTCTCTTGTCGAAATAGATGTCAGTAAATAGGTTATCAAGAGCGGAATTGTTTGAATAGACTTTCAATCGAATTTAACAACAAAAGTCTTAGTTTCGTCTCTTGTTGAAAGCGATTCGACTCGTCTGAACCGAATAAGGGATTGCAAGATATGATTCGAGTGTACGCTGCAGAGCGTCGCATCGGTACACGATATTAAAGAGCGACGACATAACGCCTTACGCAACGGTTTAGCGCCTTCTGATTGACGAAACCTTTGTTATTAAGCATATTAGTCTTGGAAGAAAACTTTTTATTCATGACCAAATCACAACCAATAACAATTTTATCAAGAACAAATATCACAGTTTATCGAACACAAAATCATGCGGTTTGAAGCTTAGGTATTACAATTTAGGTTTACAGATCATTATTTTTCAAATAATTATCTCATTAAGATCTTTAGACAGATCTTGGTTGAACAATTTGTTATATTTGTTCATAAGTTATTCATATAACTTGTTCATATTTAACTAAGAATTATGTAAGTCATTAGCTTACAGACTAGACACAATCTATTTACAGTGCGATAACTACAAGTTGAGATGAGTGGCGCTATAATTGAACGCTCATTGGGTGATTTCCAATTTCTACGATATGCACTAATAGATGGGCTGTTGAGAAGAACACAGCTGACAGAGAAGGAGCGGGAGAGTGGTTCTAGTTAAGAGTAAGCTAGATGGTAATGTTAAGAATTGAGATACAGCTAATTGACCATAACTTAGTGGCGCAATTTCTGTGTACCGCGCAGCCGGTCTACTAGTATACATTAAAGTCATTGATTTTGACAGATTACCTATTCAATGAATCAATAAGTTCCAAAACTTGCCACCACCAACTTGTTACGAAGGTACTTGAGAGCAACCGGCTCGTCTCTTTATCCAGGCAAATAAAAACTTTTAATAAAAATGATACCTGACTCATAAAAACGCTAAAAATAAAAATAGGTAGGTACTTAACCAGTGGCGGATCCAGAATTTTGGTTTGGAGGGGGGGGGGGGGTTTCTTGACGTAGTTGAGAGTAGAAAGGACAATATCAAGTTTAATTTCAAGTTTCTCAGTGGACTCAAATGCTTTTGAGGGGGGGTTGAGCCCCTTTGCACCTCCCTTGGATCCGCTACTGTACTTAACCAATTTTGAGTCGTAGCTATTGCAATTTAATGGTCGATTATAGGTAGAAAGCACCGACTTAAAATTAGTTATTTTTCGATTTTTGAGCTTTTACATACATACATACCTAGACTCACACCTATTTCCCATAGGGGTATGCAGAGACAACGGATTTCCACCTGCTACGATCCTTGCACTGTGATCATTTATTTCAATTTTTTTTTTAAAGTATTTTTCGTGAACTGAGTAGTAAATTCGATGTCAGTAAGTATATAATTCATGACGAAGCTCTTATACTTGCACTCCGATTTTCTTTCGAATGAAAAAAGAATCCTTCAAATCGGTTCATATTTGGCCAAGTTGTGCGTGGTCACACATACAAAACCTAATATACGCGTCGAATTGAACCTCACCCCGTATTTTTTGTCTTTTAAAAATCCGTCTAAATGCGAGTCGGGCTCGTACAGCTAGGGTTCCGTATCATCTACTTACTTACTATAATTATTGTAATAATTATTTATTTTGTTATTTTTTGTTAGTGTATCCGGCATATTTAATGCGTGAAGACAAATATTCGTACCCCATTTTGAACATATTGCGCGCACGGCGGAGTGTGAGATTTGGCATAGTTAGATAAAGTTTATTCGGAAGAGTGCAGAAAGCTAAAATTGATATATTACAAATACTTACATTAAATTATATTTAATAAAACATTCATTGTTAAAGTTCATCCTTTCAATGTTAAACAACACATGCTACTAACAAATGAGGTATTTTTACACGGTCGCAGACTTAAAAAATATTGAATTACGGTCGAATTTGGTCCAATGCGCGACCAGTGACCATTAATAGGTGTCACCACCACCACCTACATATTACTTTGTCTATATTTGAGCTGCCTATTATCGTTCAGAAGATAGAGCCCTTTAGAGTTAGGCATGAGGTTCCATTGAATACTGGGTAACTAAAAATAATATACCTCATTCAGTATTCATGTCACCTCACTCCGTATCCCACAACCTTCACATCGCTCAAAATATCATTAATCACATGCTGCAACTTTGATACAGTGCTGAACCTATCATCCCCATGCAGGCAAGCATTCAGCAACCTGTCAAAATGAGGTCGCGACGCATTAACCTCCTTCGGAATCGGATACAGGTAACCACTCTCATCACCGGCCAGTACGTAACACGCTGCCCAAATATTATGATCACTAAGGTGATGTTTACACATATTGTCTATGGAAAATACGAATCCGGGACCAACTATGTCCCGCGCGTAACGTTGGTACCAGTTGGGAAGATCACGTCTAGGTGAAATGTGTTTGTCTAGGACAACAACGTCTTCAAGATCCACAAAACTGATTTCATCTTTGTCGTTGGCCACTATGTTGTCTATTGACCAGTCCAGTAGGTAGAAACGGAATCTGTAATAAAAACAATTGGTCACAGACACAATAGATAAGGTCACGCCTGCATCCCAGACAGGAGGTGAAAGTAGAGCTGGTAGTGCTGGCGAGGTACCGACGTTTCGCCGAGCTTATTTCCTTCCCATAATGTGATAGGGGGTGAGCCAGCACCATACTGGGTATAAATTCCATTCATGGGCAACTCTTGTGCGATTTTCGTATTAAAAATTCATTATGTCATTTTCGTATTAAAAGTTAATTGTCATTTTCGTCTAACAAAAATATTAAGTATGTAATTTTCGTATGATGAATTCAAACACATATTGTGATTGCCCAATGTCTGATTTGTACCTAGGATTTTACAGTATTTCAGTCTAAATAGGTGTCCACTAGAGCAATGAGGCGAGTAGGACGTAAAAATGTTACAGGAAACATTTTTACTAACCTGTCATGTTTAAAAGTAAAATCCATGGCGGCCTCCAATATTTTCCTTGCATATTTAAGTTTCTTGTGCCATTCCACATGAACGAGTTTAGATAGAGGTTCTCCCTCGTAAGCTACAATTTCCAGTCTACCGCAAACACCTCCGTACGCTGGCACAGGCCATCCGCGGGACTTTAATAAAACCTGGAAAGTACATTATTAACCATCATTATTTTCTCTTAGACATATCGTCACACAAACTGTCTTAGACAGTCATTTTTAAATTTTGAATATCTTAAGACTAAAATGATTGAAAGTAATGTTAAAAGTATATGAATAAGCAGCACAAAAAAAAACATTTATATTTCTACCTACCTCTTTAAGGATACATGTATCAGCTTATTTTATTATAAATACACCCAATTGTCACATAATGGACCATAGGTATCAGGAACTACAAGAGATTTAATGGTCCTACAACACCCAACACAAATATTTTATGGATTACAAGCATTTTCTTAGTTTTTTTTAATATCAAAAGCGGTAACGGTAAACAAACAAAAGGGTCACCTGATGGTAAGTGATCTCCACCCCACATGTACGCCCACAATACCTAAAGGATCATGGGCGCGTTGCCGATCTTAAAGGAAAGGGATAATTAAGGGATTGAGAAGGCGAGGGGGACTTGGGCCTCCAGATATCTCACTGACCATGTGAAAATGAGAATTGAGAGAACCCATGGGCTCTTGTTTCACAGCCACACTTGGCATCTGAGTGACGAAGCCAGCCAATGATCTATATTTTAAAAAAATAACATTTGTTTGTTCCTTATGTGTGCTTATACTGATAACTATGATGATACTCATGGCGACAAATGCTTGTCACAAAAAAAACTGTCTATCCCAATATTTATTGTAAATGTTATAATGTGCTGGTATATTTATATATTCTGCCCAGAGGGGTTGATGTCAGGCAGGCAACCGGTTGTAAAAACTACAAGCCAAATCTTTCTGTAACATGTGTTAGAGCATGTTGCGCCAACCCCACTATGAGTGGGATAAGGGCAGGTGCAAGAAGATATGTATGTAACATACTTAGAAATAAAAAAATGATTCCAACACATAGGTACTATAAAAATAAAAATGACATGTCTATGTTTAATTTAAAAAAAAAACAAATTTTTAATTTTACCTAATTAAAAAGTATTTAAAAACAATAAAACAGTATCAAAAATACTATAAAGCTAATAACAAAAATAGCCAATTTCAGATTGGTCCTATTACAATGTTTTAATGGTCAATTATAGCCTTATTGGAGATTTTTATTTTAGCATTAAAAATGGTAAATTAGTCAGTTTTATTTTGTTAAAATGGTTTTCTTAAGTTTTTCTATTTTTTGTGATATAGAAAAAAACAGCAATACCAGTGTAAAAGTTACAAAGTTTTACTCTTCTCCAATATTATCCCCTTAAGGATGTATTTTTTCATGAACTTTAAATGGGATCACCTATGAGTGTTCTTTTTGAAAAAAGAACCATCAATACTTACTATACACACTTCCAATTGAAAACCTCTAGTTTTTTCATTAATTAAATAGTATAACTAAGGAATAAAGTGGGCCACCAACATCTTAGGGCCGAAGCCAACTTCATCTGCTTGCAAAACTTAGTTGCACAGTATTGGGGTGAGACAGTATAAATTACCGTATACTGTCAAATGTATGGTACTAGCAGACAGACCCTGGTATTGGGCCGGGATGGCGCCAGTAAGAAAGAAAAAGTATTACACACCTGTAATATTAAAGGCTCTGGATTTATACTGAGTATAGTCCATATATTGATCATCTCAGCTTTATAATTCACATTTCTGTTATTTACTAGCGGCTGGATCAAATCGAAGAAGCTATACGTGTACGGACACACCACAAGGCCTTTTCTTGGCTTAGTATCAGGCGAAGTCAAATTATACGCCACAATATCGACAATCTTCTCATCTATTTTGGAAACATTCAATAAACTGATTGGTCTACAAGTCCTTTTTAGCTTCCATGAAGCACACAACTTAGAATCGAATTCTTTGAGCTCCCAATTATGAGCTAATTTCTTTAAAACAACTCGCCGATTAGACCTGGTGTACCCGTAATATATGTTTTTTGCATTGAACATATTCATCCAAACGTGGTAATTCTCTAAAATAATCTGGTTGGAATATAATTCTGGACACACAGAGATTCCGTAGCAGGCAGGACAACGATCCAATTCAGTTAAATTCATCACTTTGGGAGATTTTAAATCACCGAGCAGCAAAACCGATATGTAGAAGGAAAGACCAAAGATTGTGCCCATGAATAACATGCGTTTGCAGAATCTACGCCGTAATAACATTCTTGTGTACATATTTTTATCGCTCATTTTTATTGTAGCCCTCTTTTATGCATTTTGTAAAAAAATACTCCTAATTTTTTGTAAACAATCAGCAGGGTCTATGATCTTGTTCGATGAACTTTTTCCCATGCACACATACGTATTGTTTACTTGTGTGCGTTTGCTAAATGATACCAGTGAAGAAAAAGTGTCTTTATTTTATTAAAAATTCCGGTAACTGGCAATTCCTACTAGCGTTATGTCAACGTGCATTACCGGCTGCCTTTACCGCCATTACAATTTCCTGCGTCGATCGAGTTGAGTGTATCCTCTCCGCATTAATTTGTAATTGTATTTTCTATTACAGTTGAAGTGCCAACTACGTGTTGATTTTGGTGTTTGTTTATCCATTGCGACAGGACGTTTATATAAATCTAGTGCTTAAGTTACGACAGGACGTTTTATCTCTAAGTTTGGTTTTTCTTGATTTTAATTTAAAAGGCTGAAAACATGTCTATCAGTAATAGAAGGTGTGCTAAGCGCGGTCGAACGCGTTCTGAAGACATATCGGTGACCTAACAGTCATATTGTCCTACGAATTGCGTGGTACGTTATCGCGGTGCTCCAATTGAATACATATTTTAAAATGTATTTCATTCATAGCACTGCACTGCTGTCAGATGAACATTTCCAATTCCCCCCGAGTTGTATAGATTCCCCCAAAATTCATCTTTTAGGCGTTAACTCCCCTAAAAATATACATATTTTTAGTAAGTAGTAATAAAGTAGCTGGCTGTGAAACGAGAAGCCATGGGTTCGATTCCCACACCGATTCGTAGTTCCTGATTCCCACGATACAGGTTAACCTAGTGTGGGGTCATTATTGATTTATATTGATATCGCTACATTATTTAATTTTTTTATATTCTTGAAAAAAAAGTCTTAAATATTTATCTAACGGATAGGCTGTATGGCCTAGAACCCTTTGCCTTCCCAATAAAAGAGGGGTAAAAATGTGGTTGCAAACCGTTGCAAACCGATTACAAATTGGAGAACCGGTTATTATCGATTATTTTGGAGAAAATATAGTTTTTGTTAGGTATTTATAGGTTATTTAAATTTACTCTAAAAATACGAACAAAACATTTTTTTTTTATCAAACGTTCCTCTCCACTTGCACTGCAATCTTTGGATGATTCCCTTTTAATGCTAAACACCTGTATTCGCAACGATGGAGCTTAAAAAGCTAAGAGATACTTGAAGTACTTCAATTTATGATATATCAAAACAGAGATTCTCCGACCAAAGATAACACGAACATGGTCTGGAATATGTGTTTAGGACTTAGGTACACGAAATACAAGTGCGTTCGATTACTATAATTCGGATACAATAACATGTATCGGACATGGCTATCTAATTTGAGCAATTTGTAATTTTCTGAAAAGTAATCTGTTTTTCGAAATAAAACCGGTTTTTAAATATTTTTTCTAAAACTGGTTTACATCACTAGCGAGTTGCAACTGCGAGTTCTTTTGGCCAATTTTGACTCGCATTTTGCTGGTGGTACCTCTCTAAGTAGTCTGTGGGTGGTACAAATAATAATAACAAATAACAATAGCTCTTATTTGTTTAAGTGTTATTTGATATGTAATATAATCTATTAGCATCTAAATAGATCAGTATTATTTGTTTGCATAAAATCAGTGGATCTTTGAACGGACCAGTGTTTATTTCTGCGATCAGCTGGTCAACAAAATGAGTTTTATTTCGTATTATTTCGACAATTATACTTTGAGCCTCTACAATATTATCGGTATGTGTATGTTAATTTGATTATATTATCCATGAAACATTGCCTGTTGTAATATGATTTTTGCCTCTGTAACTTAGAACAAAAACTTATAGATAGCACTGATAAATATTTAATAATATAAATTCGAGGACTATTTTATTATATTTGACGTTTCACTTTGCAACCACACATTGTAAATGTGATGCAATACACAGACATTATAGGAAGTGCAATATCACTCAAAAAAATAACTTTGTAGGTATAGCTAAGGTACATTCTCGTGTGGAAGGTTCAAATTCTTAGGGTTTGTTACCCAGAAGCTGCACACTGAAACATTTATATGACATTTATTTATGTATTATTTCCAATGTTACGACTACATTTACAGGTTAGCTACTTTTAATGGAGAATTGTTGAGTATAAACATACAGTTTAACAAAATAAACATCTGTAGGGCAACACTGCAAAGGCCATAAAAATAAGAACAAAAACAAAACATCTGACATCTGTTTGTCTATTTCCCTGTTCTTTTTTTAGTAGAGATTGGCAAATAAGCGTGTGAATCACATGATGATAGGTGATCTCCGCTGCCCATGGATACCTACTCCCATGATGTGATGGGAGAGTCTCTCCCGTGACCACAAATGCTGAAAAGCTTTCGAAACATCAGGATTAGAATAAAATTACACTGTGGTAAAATCCGTATAAACTAGTTTTATATCAACAAATATTTTTGATTTAGTTTTCCATAAGCTTTTCACAATTTGTAACTTGGTCCATCAGTCCAGTCAAATCCAGTTGGGTACAAATATGCATCAGGCACCCTCCAACCAGGATATATCTGATTTCTATAAACAAACTCTGCCTGGTGTTATCCTGCCTTAATGCTGGGATCCACATTCCCATCATGATTTGACCAAAGACTTTAATGTATACAACTAGACGGGCTGTTTAGAAGTAAAATTGTGTCACATAACGCGGGAGTTTGACAGCTCACAGACAAGGAGCGCAAAAGGGGTTCTAGCTGAGAGTAAGCGTGATGGTAACATTGAGTTACGGTCAATTGACTGTAACTTTCTGGTGCAATTTCCATGTACCGCGCAGCATGTCTAATAGTATACATTAAAGTCTTTTTGATTTCACGGTGGATTTTGTATTATGTGGAATTTATGTAGGGCGATTGGCGACTCGATTGCTATCTTATATATAAAATTCTCGTGTCACAATGTTCGTTCCCATACTCCTCCGAAAAGGCTGGACGGATTTGTATGAAATTTTGTGTGCATAGGGTAAGGTCTGAGAATCGGCCAACATCTATTTTTCATCCCCCTAATTGTTAAGGGTGGTCCACCCCTAAATTTATTATTCTATATTTTAGACAATTTTTTTTGTTTTTATTTTTTTATGATACAGCATTAAAAAATACATACAACCCTAAATTTTCAACCCTCTACGATCAACCCCCATATTTTAATAGCGATATTAGTATTTTTGTCAAGCGCGTTTCTCACCGGGACTCGCTTGATGCGCCCACTAGGCTACTTTAATCCTGGAAATAGGCATTCACGCGGGCGGAGCCGCGGGCAACAGCTAGTATAGAATATAAGGAAGAATTTTATATTCATATATTCTATCGGCTATAATTACTATTTGACAAGCAGTATTCAGTTTATTTTAGTAACTGGTTTTTAATATGATTAAAAACTCCAAAGTTGAACTTTATATGTCGCGTCGCTAATGAATTATACATACGAGTAATATTACTAAGTACGACAGCAGTACGATATTTCAAAACATATATTGTGTTGTTAAATAAACTACACTGACTGCCTCGGTGGCTCAGTTGTAATGCGTACGCGTTACGATTAAGCTAACGCTGAGGTCTCGGGTTCGATCCCCGGGTCAGGTAAAGTGGTATTGAGTTTTTCTATTAAGAAATGCTCAGTATCATCCCGGAGTCTGGAATTTGTGCCCTGTATGGCGATAGGCTCGCCCCCTATCACATCGTGGGACGGAGATAAGCTGGGCGAAATGTGGGTGTACTGGTTACACCTCTGCCTACCCCATCGGGAATACAGGCGTGAGTGCGTATTGTATGTAAATAAACCACATTAAAATAACTCATATCTACATTAAAGGTCTTTACCTATGAAATTGCCGTTCTGTACGAAAAAAGTTAAAATCTTTTTTTCCGTCTTTTTTATTTCTACAGACGTAAATATTTAGGTATTATTAAAAAAAAGTATAACTGATTAATTGATTAACGCAAAAGCCGTAACCGCTGGGTCTAGAAGCATGAAATTTTCTATAAATAACTAAGTGAGCACTAAGAAGGGGTTTTTGAAAATTCATTCCCTAATGGGGCAAAATATTGGGATGTAAGTTTGTATCGCGAATAAATATTAAATATACATTTTGACTTGAAACTTTGTAGGAGTACTCCTAAAATAAATAAGCAACTACGTGTTTCGCGATATTTCGAAAATCATCCCCTTAGTGCGTGAAATGCTTTAAAAGGGCGGGGGTTGTTCGGGATAAAGACATCATCATCACAAGTCGTTGCCTGATGGTAAGCGCCAAGCCTGCCCATAATCAGAAGCAACGCCACACAAAACTTTGAATTACAAACTGGTATGGCACTGGACTGCGCTCGTCACCCCGAGACATAATTTGTTAAGTCTCATAATGAATTCATACCCAGTCTCATTACCCAGTAATTTCACTGGCTTCAATGTCCTTAAAACCGAAGCACAACAGTGCTTTTGCTGTTGCTTAGTGGCAGTAATATACAAAGCGGTGGTACCAACCCAGACGGCCTCTCGCATACGAGAGTTACCTACCACCTTGTAAATGTGACGGTAAAACCACATTTCTAGTGCCTCAAGCCTCATACGCATGTCTTCTTTGATAGTCCATGCTTCACATCCATAAAAGAGTATAGGCCAGAAGGCCAATTCTCGTAATTTTAAATGTTCAAAATATCATTCAGATCTAGTCTCAGCGTCAAGAATATTGCAAATGGCATTCTCTTAAACCAATAATCAACGTCAAATGCACCTAGCATTAGCAGTAGCATTATACCGTTTTGGCTTCAGTCAACTTTTATTCTACATTCAATCTCATTACGATCTATGTTCACATTTGACGTTGATTATTGGTTTAAGAGAATGCTATTTGCAACTTTCTTGACGCTGAGACTAAATCGGAATGATATTTTGAACGTTTAAAATTACGAGAATTGGCCTTCTGATGTAACATTGGAGTCAAATACGTCATTGTAAAATTATAAGGTCGAAAACCTATTACTGTTGAATCAACTTGTATCGATCCTTCGCTACCTTAAGTGTTATATAGTCTATTGTTTTATAATGAAATTGGATAAACGTGTAAAGAAGCGAATTGGTTGGCTAGATAAATTAATAAACATAAGTTCACGCCTGTATCCCTGAGGGGTAGGCGTGAAGTAGTATCGTACCTAAGTATTATGTTTTACTCTTAGATCGGTTCACGTTAGAGGCGGTATCGGTGAACGATTAGCGATTTATGCAACCTTTGGCGCTGTCAGTCTATGGATGGGTGACCGCTTATGGCCGTTCCCTATATTCTGTCTGTCTCTAGTTTTGCTATACCGGCGATAGAAAATTTTATCTATTTTCCGTTTTACCGTCCCAATAAACTTACTAATGATAGGTAATCCTATTCTTCATTGCTGTCTACTGATATACAACACTATGAAAATGACAGTTCAAGCGTCCCAATATTTTTTATGTGCTATCTGTCGATAAAGTTATTTAGTTTTTTCTTTATCGGTAGATTTTGACCGATAAGCAGATATCCTCGGCTGTAAAAAAAACGAAATAAATAACGCATTTTGACGAAATAGCCATGAGTATACAAGGTTTACATGGCACTTGCACTGCAATACAAAAGACTAAATAAATTATGTAAAAGTCTAAAAGAAAATATAATAAAATTCTAAAATTCCCATAAATAAAAATAATGCACCGTTTTGATAATTAAATTAAGTGCAAGAGACATATAAATATTTGTTAATGCGAACAAAATAATTCCCCACTTCAGTAAAATCCCCCAAATTCGCTTAGGATTTTTGTTCAAAAGACTTGTATTCAGAGCCGTAATGTATTGACAGTAAAACGTTTCGTTATTACATTGTGTTTTGCGACATAATAAGTATTTCTCGTTATTATTATTTCATTTACAGTGGTAAAAATAAGAATTATAGATAAATGATAAATTAAAACTTATATTTCTAATCTAAATCATATCTTCATATTTTCTAACATAAATTAAACAATAGTTATTCTTTCTCAGCTTGTATGAACATAACGCACAAGAGGGCCCAGATAGACTGCCTATCTATTGCTATCATAGTATCCGACGTGCATATCTAAAAAATAGGGACGATTCCAAGCTGTAGATAGAACAATAAGGATGTTTGACGATAGCTATCTATCGTGAAATTGAAGATTAATATTGAGAACGGCCATTATTGGTCTGGTGGCAACGCCTCAGTAACTCGGTGAGATCCTAGATTCAAGTTCCAGGTCATTTTATATTTTTTTTATTTCAATTAAGGGGATAATAAATACATAATGTATCGGTAATATTTTGATATGATGGATCCCGTTGGTAACGGACTCCTTGAATGGCTCCTAGCAAACCCATCGAGTTAACCCTTGGAGCTTTATAAAAGCGTACTTTTTTAAAAGTAATAATAATTTATTTTAGTGTAATATTTAAAAATGAAAAAAAAACCTAAAATAAAGAGCTGCGTACATTTATTTTAGAAAATATCAGACTAGGCGATTTTTTCCTTTCAGCCGGCTGTATTGCTTATTTAAAAGATAATAATTTAACATCCGCCAGAGTTTCTCGTAAACATTAGATAAATAATTAAGGGTCAGCAAATGCTTTCATCGCGGTCATTCGTCACCGTGCTACGGAGCCGGTCATACGTATTGTTTTTATTTTTTAATCATGCATCTCGCCCATGCACATTAGCATCTCGGACTTACTGGTTATCAACTGGTTATCTGTGTTTTTTTAAAATTCAAAATGGTGAAGGAACAGTGCGCCGCGCGGCCTGTAAAGGCTTTTATAATGAGTGATTTGCTCAAAAAATTCGACTATGAAACCACCAACGAGTTTGTACAGATAGCAATCGCGATCGCCGGCTTCTATATGGGAATGTTTTATTGTAAGTTTTCTTTTTTTTGCGGATTACACATTTTACGTTGCTTTCGATTTTTGCAAGTGTAAATTTTACGTGTGTTTTTTATGTTTTAATTTTCTAGATTTATTGTGGAATGTACACAGTTTGTTTGTAGTTGATCTTTCAACTAAAAATGTGTTTCCAGTTTAGAAATATTTCAACGTTTATTTTAATATGCTGCGATCCTGATCTAGTTTTTAACCAACTTTATTTAAGAAATTTTTATCATTATGGTACAATTATAGTACCAATTATTTCTGGAATTTTCTCGAAAGACTAGGAGTAAAATCTCGAGTCCTTCACAAAGAATATTATCCACAGTATCTATTTATATCTATCGTCATATCAAAAAACCTATATTTTTTATCCTACTGAAATATTTAGTAGTATCCTATTTAATTATATTAATATGTTATATAGATCATATGAAATAATTAAATGCGACTAATATTGATAATACCTACCTGTAAAACACAATTTATATGTGTGTGAAACACAATATTAAACCGCAAAATTTCCTCAAACGTAGTTATCCCCAGGAAAACCGCAACAGTCAGGCAGTTACATACTGACTTTTGCAATTATTAGGTACCTATACAAATATATTCTTAGTGTATATACCAACGCGTGAGTAACATGGCTTTGAATAGTGAGGAAGCAGGATTGAACAGATCTCATTCATGAGTGATTCGCAATTATTATTACCCTAATCTACACTAATATTATAAAGAGGAAAGATTTGTATTTTTGGATGTAACGAATAAACTTAAAAACTACTGGACCGATTTCAAAAATTCTTTTGCCGTTAGAAAGCTACATTATCACTGAGTAACATAGGCTACTTATTATCCTGAAAAAGGCCGTTCACGCGGGCGGAGCCGCGAGCAAAGGCTAGTAATAAATAATATGACGGACTCTACAATCATTGCCACGATAGTTGTTTCTTCTGCCTCGACCAACACCTCCAGAGGCTCTTAAACTCTCAACTGGTCGTTGGGTCAAGAGCCTGATTCAGAAATTGATGTTATTAGACACGGCACGCATTGTGAGGAGGTTCCTCACTTTGGGGTCCTAACCACCGATACCTTTCCGAGGCCTCGCCATTGGAGGTTGACTTTTATATTTTTAAATGTTTTATTTTTCAGATATTTAATATTTAAAAATGTCAACAAAACATTTTAAAATAAGAATACCTACTGTACAATATTACGATGAAATGGGTAACTAGGTCTATGAGAAGGACTAAGGCACCTGCCTGACTAATCACAATTCGTGATATTTTACGGTTTCACAATATTCGTTAAATTTTTACCTGCCAAATGATTAACAACCAACTTAGGACATAGGTATCGTGCTTTTGACTACGTGATAATTTTGTATTTTGGTGTCTTAAATTTATTTGTTAAATAACGTTTACCTGCGCGTTTAACATAACACTCCGAGAAAAAAATATGACATGTAAAATGCTAAAAACATGACGTGATTAATGGACGGCTCCTTACGTTACAAACGAGAGTAGTCGATATCGTCACAGTTTTCTTTCTCGTGCACGAGAATATCTCGTGAGCTGATGCTAAGCGGGCTGGCATTCTGAAACAAGCCCTCTATATTTTATCTATGTTACCCTCATTGCAAAACAATAACATAAATTATACCATAATAAAGTTTTAGAACGCGGCCGCATTCTGTACTTACATAATAAAATGTGTGTCAATAGAGTACCAAGTCAGCGTTATTGACTTGTAAGTTTTAGGAATTGTTTTTGACTGCAGTTATTTATTACCACAAGACAAATTCATGATTTTTTTTTCGAGATCGCCTCATCGGTGTGCTGGCAGCGTGCTTACGTTTTAACCAACTAAAAATACGAAGGAGGTTCTCAATTTGACTTCTTTTTTATTATCCATTACGATGCATATATTTCACAGTTATCCGATTTGTTGATTCTTTGTTTATTCGATAGAGTATAGCTTAAAGTTGGTCCTATTTAAAGAAGTGAAAATGACACCCCTTAGGGGATGAAATTGGGGGTGAAAGACTAAAGCTTCGACATTTATGCACTAATGCGGATTCGATTTCCACACCGAAAAAAAATTGTTTATGTGATTTACAAATATTTGTTTCGTGTCTGGGTGTTGTGCGACCGCAAGTCCCTCGTAGTTCCTGAACCCATGATACAGGTTAGTGTGGGGTCAGGACTTCTGTTGGATGGATTTATTAATAAACTAAACATTTAAAAATAAAATAGTGTATTTTTAGCAAAAATAAAACTGTCACAAAGAACTCTTTCTTTCTGTCTGGCGTTATCTCGGCTTAATGCCAGAGAAAAGACTATAAGCCAAATCTTTTTATAACATGTGTGTAAAATGTCTGCGAGTGGTAGAGCCACGCTGTAGACACTTTTGTCTACAGCATGAGTGGGCCCGGCTGGTCCGGGTTGTTACCACTGTCTCACAGAAAACCGACGTAAAGTAGCAGCTTGCTGCTGCATTTCGTGCGGTGAGTGACATATCCGGAGGCCTAAATCCCCCTCCCCTTCCCAATCCCTTAATCATCCCTTTCCTTTAAGGTCGGCAACGCGCCCATGATTCTTTTGGTATTGTGGGCGTACATACGAGTGGTAGAGCCACGCTGTAGACAATTTTGTCTACAGCATGAATGGGCCGGCTCGTCCGGGTCGTTACCACTGTCTCACAGAAAACTGGCGTAAAGTAGCAGCTTGCTGCTGCGTTTCGTACGGTGAGTGAGATATCCGGAGGCCCAATATTTCTTATAATATACGCGCCCATAATTCTTTTGTATTGTGGGCGTACATGGGCGGTGGAGATCGCTTACCATCAGGTGACCCACTTGCTCGTTTCCCAATCTATACTATAAAAAAAAAAAAAAACATGGGCGGTGGAGATCGCTTACCATCAGGTGACCCACTTTGCTCGTTTCCGACCTATGACATGACATGACAGGACATGTTGCGCCGACCCCACTGCGAAGTGCGAGTTGGATAAGGGCAGGTGGAAGGAAGCTTAGTACTTAGGTACTGAAAAAAAATAACACAAACTTTTATAACGTGAATTATTGATTTTTAAAGCTGTTACAATTACCTATACACCGTTACCCACGTTTAGAAGTCCGCTGTTGGTTATAGAACTGTTTAGATATATTAAAAATGTTGATTAGGTATTGACGTAAATGCATTCGAAATGTTAAACAACTTGAATTACTTAAAACCATATTGCATGTCATTACCAATATAAAAACTGCCTCGGTGGCACAGTTGTCATGCCTACGCGGTACGACTGCTTAACTGAGGTCTCAGGTTCGATCCTTGGGTCGGGTCAAAGTGATATTGTGTTTTTCTATCATGAAATGCTTAGTATAAACCCGCAGTCTGGAATCGTGTCCGGTATGGCGATAGGCTCGCCCATGTGGGTGTACTGACTACCCTCCTACCTACCTACCTACCTCTGTCTACCCCTTCGGGGATTACAGGCGTGAGTGCGTATGCAATATGAAAATATTGCGTATTTACAGATTTTTCTAATCCACAACAATTGAGATTTATTACCACAGATTATAATTGATTTCGTACAACAATCTGTAGAAATAAAGATTACGAAGTAAATTTCCTTGCATTCAATTCCAGGCATAAACATTATCAAATGTATAATTATTATAGAAACGTATTTTTTTATGTTATCTCTTTCACAAAATGGCACGTTTGAACTTATGTTTTCATAACATACTGGTCATTCACAATGTCATCGGCGTAGTTTGGCACAATTGGGGTATTTTATCTCTTTATGTATATTCGATATTGAGTAATAAATAATAAATAATTACACCCAACAGTCACACACATAGTCCTGACCCCACACTAGGTTAACCTGTATCGTGGGTATCAGGAACTACGAGGGGCTTGCGGTCCCACAACACCCAGACCCGAAACAAATATTTGTGGATCACACAAACATTTGTCTCAGTGCGGGAATCGAACCCACGGCCTCTCGCTTCGCAGCCTGCTACTCGCCCGCTGCGCCAGGAGGCTGTCAATGTCAATGAGGTGTGGAGTATGTTTGTGTGTACGGAGTACAGCTCGCGGTACCAGGGTTGAGGTGGCAGATGAGCATGTGCCTTCCCCCCTGTAGGCTTTTCCTTTAAGGTCGGCAACATGCCCATGAGTCTTTTGGTATTGTGGGCGTACATGGGCGGTGGTGATCACTTACCATCAGGTGACCTACTTGCTCGTTTGTCGGCCTATGCAATAAAAAAACTACTTTATATCGCAGTATAAGTAAAATTTGCAAAAATGGCCCCTTTCCTTTAGCGGAATCCTGGATCCTCACCTGGCTTAAATTTAAAAACCTAGCATACTTATAGGTCCCAACATATTACTACAAAAGAACGTTTTGTACGTCGCTGATGTTCGAAAAAATTACGAATAAAATCTGCAGGGGATTTAAAACTGCCTCGGGGGCGTTGTTGTAATGCGTATGCGATACGACTGCTATGGTGAGGTCTCGGTTTCGACCCGTGGGTCGGGTTAGTTTAGACAGTCTGGAGTCTGGAATCAGGCACAGTATGACGATAGGGGGCGCCCTATCACATCATGGGACAGAAATAGGTTCGGCGATACGTGAGTGTACCTACTAGCTACATCTCTGCTTACCCCTTCGGGGAATACAGGCGTGAGTGATTTTGTATTTATGTAAATAAATTTGTATGCATGGCTTAGAAGTACTCTTTCCAAAGTTACAAAGAGAATGATTTCAATCCACAACGAGTATCGGTACGAATTACGAGCAAAATTTCACTTGTGCAGTACTCCACATTATATAAATTATAGTTTCTATTGGCGGAATGAAGGAGCGCGGGGCGCCGACGCTTCACGCGATTGGATCGTCAGTCGTTGCTCGTATTCTATTGGACCCTTAACTACTTCTACTACTGTCGATCTGTGGTCAGGAGTCGTGCCGGTGATTATAACTCTGTAATCTTATAAATAATCAGTCATTATAAGTAATCATATACAAAGTGATTGATTGTGAGCACAATATTCATTGTTGTTTTAATTTAAAATTAAAGAAGATTTCTGTGTGACGATGTGGATAACCTGCGACCTAGATAATTTGGTCTCAGAAATCTTTAGAATTATCTGGAAAGAAATATGTATAGTTATATTAACTTTTCACAGCACTGTTTCGCTACATATTTTTGCTAACGAAAAATTGTTTTGTGTAGATGTTTTTGTGTAGTGTGAAGGGAAAAAAGGCACGAAAATTCGTGCCGTGTTTTTACGCCCCATTATAATTTATACTATTAAACTCCCTATTTTATACTATTAAACTCCCGATTCTATCTCACTTCCCTAAAATACCGTATTTAAATTCAAATCTGTCCATTTGTTATGGAAATAAGATGCCACACGCACGCACGCAGGCACGCAGGCACGCACGCACACAAACATACAAAGGGGTCAAACAAATAACACCCCTATTTTTGTCGGAGCTTGAAATAATTTGACCGAAGTCGCGGACTTGTTTAATTAATTAAATTTATTCTGGGACACATTTTAAAACAATATTATCTGCACACGATAAACATTTGACTGGGTTGAAGGACGTTCTCCATTTATAAAAATAAAGTTTAACTAGAAACTCGACTTGTAGGTTTTTGTGTTACTAGTTACCACGAGTATGATACGGACTTAACGGTCGTATTTTATAACCGTTTAAATTGCATACATCACATTTTATGTGGGGTCTTTAAATTTGTCCGGGATGCATTGGATTTGTGGGTCAGCCGCATCCTTATCCTGTCCCTTAGATTTGACAAACCACAAACTCTTGCCAAACAACAACGATTCCTATCTAGGATGCTTCGCGAGGCTATTGATATTAAATACATCCAAATTTCAATAGAAAACATGGTTGGAAGCTTGCACAAGCCTTTGATCCAATTATACATTTAATTAAAACGGAACCCAAAAGACTAACTGCCAGATCTCAAGACACTGTCAGATCTTTCTGCGTAGATCGGACTAGTGTAAACTATTTTTTTAAAGATAAAAATAAATTGTAACATTAACTTTTCGAGACTACCTAACCGACAGTCTCTCCTGTGACCACGAACGCTGAAAAGCTTTCGAAAGTCGGGACTAAAATAAAATTAAACTGCGATAAAATCCGTATAAATTAGTTTTATTTCAATATTGAAGTGAATTATGCTCACTCAAATTGATTTAACTCCATAATAATATGTTCAAAGCTATAATTAAATATGTGAAACCCGAGCATCATTAATATAATCTTCAGACTATAACGTAATTAGGTTGTTATGAGGAAAATGTACAACCCTATTTACCCTCTTTGTGTATTTAATTAAAGTACTTTTAAGCTACCTATCAGAGCCAGCCCTGAAGGCATAGGTGGCCACTGAATACCGCTCTGCTGTGGTTCATGTCATAATAAAGCTTTGAGCTGAGGTGGTCACCAAAATGAATAATCAGAGAAAAAACTAAGTTTCTGGACATTAATTAACTCTAGAACATCGAAATAAGATTACAAGAAACGTAACTCAAGCAAAAAATGACCTCACCAAAACTCTGTGTAAGGGGGTGGGGCTATAAAAGTCTGTGCATAATAATCTCTAGTTGACACTTGATACGTCTATTTTTTGGCGCGGTGCAGAAAATCGGTACATCTCGATCTAGAAATTTAATATTTAGACATTAACATTTATGAAATGTTGATTTTGAACGTTCATTAATTTTTGTTGCGTGTTCATACACGCTCCCACACACTCATGTGTTACGTGTGATTTTACCTTTGCATGTGTAAGTAAGTGGAGCCGTACTTTTTGGCAGATTCTTAAGAGAGTTGTCGTTCTATAGTTATCTTATTTCGTTGCTCTAGAAGCATAGTTTAGTGTAAGCGCTGTTGTGTTCCGGTTTTAAGGACATTAAAGCTAGTGAAACTACTGGGCATTATGACTACATCTTTTGTCTCGGGATGACAAGCGTAGTCCAACGCCATGCAGTACTTTGTAATTCAAAGTTATGTGTGGTGTTGCTTCTGTTTATGGGCAGGTGTGGCACTTACCATCAGGCGAGGTATCTGCTTGTTTCGTCACACAAGCTAATAAAAAAATTTATTGTAAACCAGTTGTTAGCAATAGGGTTTCATTGGCACGTTTTGGATACTGAAGTATTATTGGATAAGGGTGAAATGGTTCAACTTAAGTGAGCTGATCACCCGTCTGTGCTACTCGCAGACGTCCCCACCATAAATACAAATGTATTGGATATCGCTTGCCAGTTGCCATGCATCTCACACGTGTCTGCCACGCGCAGTCCACTTCCCGTCTAGACGCAACTCCAGACATTATTAGTAGGTCGACGTAACATTTATCAATGCGTTATTTGCCCCAATAATTTATTAGTACCGGATTCACTGATATCTGTAGTTTATTTCCATTGTTTGTATGTTATTACTTTATAATAGACACGCGGTTTAAACGTGCATTTCTTATCGTGGTCTCTCGCAATTACAGCATTCACGCTAAATATATTTCCGTCCCATGATGTGATAGGTGGCGCCTAGCTTATCGTCATAAGTACATTCTTGTGTATTGAGTTATAAATTTATTGAAATAAAACTAGTTTATACTGATTTTAGCGCTGTTTAATTATATTTTAGTCCAGACGTTTCGAAAGCTTTTCAGCCTTCGTGGTCACGAGAGCGACTCTCAGTCATCAGTCATTAAACAACGATAAAATCCGTATAAAATAGTTTGTGTAATATTCGCGTAAATATAAGAAATCACTATGCATCAATGAAATAAACCTTCACATACCTTCTAAATTCTATTCTTTCTTCACCGATACCTTTCTTCACCGTTAATGCAAGCGATAATTAATTACGCACGTAACTTACAAAAAGTCAGAGTATTGCCTTGGGGCTGGTTCCGAACCAGCAACTTTCGTCTTGACAGTCCATACCGCTCTCCGCTGAACTATCATTATATTTAGAGAGATATCACTAACATCTAATAAATGATCTAATTAGCACTATTTAATTACAAACAAACAGATAAGTTTTCTTGTGATGCAATATTCCCGCCTCGTCCTTGACAAAACGGATTGCGCGGCCGCGGCCGGCGAGTGATCGGTGTCAGAGGTTATCTTTATATTTCGTAATATTGTTAACTGTTTCACGTATTATTCATTCTGCTTTTCATGACCTATGCAACTCAATTGAGATTGTAGGGTTGATTCGAGAGTCGGGTCTTCTATGCAGCCTCGAAATTGTTTTACTGGCAGAAAAATCAGCTGATGTTTAATGTAAGGGCAGTTATAATAATCTGCATCTCTGCCTATCGTGAGCTTGTGTTATGTAAATTTAAAAAATGCCAAAATAATGCCATAACCATAACAAAAAGTAAGTAAAAACTTAACCAACTTCCAAAAAGGCTCCTCCTTTCTCAATTCGACGAGTTATTTTCCTTTTTTTAAATAGGAATATAAAAATCATTTTGAATTATGCCCATGACGAGGGAGTAACGATAACCAAATCATTAAAAGCACCGACGTTAATTCGATAAAGGTATGTAATCTGTTAATTGCTGAACAGATTTTCTTCATAGGGATGAACCATCTCGCAAATGCCTGTGCCAGATCGTACCAGGAGTACGGTCCCGCGGACGGCCCAATAAACGCTGGCTTGACGTATTAGAGGGAGATATGATCTCACTACTGAGGATGCTCAAGATTGGGCGAAGTGGAGGCGTCTTAGTAGGAAGGCGGACCCTGACGCTAGCCAGAATAACGCCAGACAGAAAGAAATATAGGGATTAACCATCTCGCTTAAACCAGCTTTCAGATAAAAAAGCATTCAACATTGAAGTTATCCATTTATTTACGGGCTACGATGAGTCAATAACACGGACACATACACAAAAAGGGGTCAAAATCACGCCTCTTTTTTGTGAGTTAAGGACAATAGTTATTTAAGATGATTTAAGGTCTTTATATGAAAAAAAACTATGTATCAGTGATCACTTTCAACTACTCATCTACGAGTATATGTATAGAAACACGACTCACTCAGATAAAAAAATGTCGTTCAGAGTACAAGACCGGTATCCTGATGCAGGTTACTGGACGTCAGTCCAAAGAGCAAAATGAGACTTATAAAAGATAACGTCTCCCGGACGCGGTTATATGAAATGTATTTCAATGGCAAATGGCCGAGTATCCTGAATTGATAATTTTATCGATATAGGGTATCAACCCTCTGCAGTGTTCCTTGCGGGATTGCAAATCCGCAATCCCGCGATGACGCGGGATTCATTTGCAAGCCTGCGGTATCCCGCACGGGCATGCGGATCCGCACAGATTCCACATATTGTTAACTCGTTGACCAATCTTGCAAATCCAGTCAAATCTGCTACGACTTTCCAAACACAATAAAATTTATTATTATATTGTTTTATAAGATAATTTTACCAAAATGGAGTGTAAGTGGGCCACTAACATCTTAGGCCTACACCCAACATCACCTGTACCTGGAACATTCTGCTAAATAAAGGACGATGCAATAGCGCAAGCTGGTTCCTGTTGTGGGTTGTGGGGGTCAGACGGCGGGTTGCCCCACATACCAATTATCGTCAAATCTATGGTACGGGAAGGCGGACCCTCGTCCGTTCGAAGTACCTACTGTTGATTATTTTCAAAAGAAAAATTTCATGATATTTCCAACACTGGTATGTTTGGTACCTATAGCATACCGAACAAGAGGAAAAAGCGGATTTAAAAAAATACAATTGCATTTTTTTGAGAACGAAATTCGCTACAACTTATTTTAATTAACGAAATTACTACTTTTTTTTATTAGCTTGTATGACGAGACGAGCAGGTCGCTCGCCTGATGGTAAGCGCCACGCCTGCTCATAAACAGAAGCAACGCCATACAGAATTTTAAATAACAAAGCACTTCATGACTCTGGACTGCGCTTGTCACCCCGAGACACAAGGTGTTAAGTCTCATAATGCTCAGTAATTACACTGGCTTCAATGTCCTTCCAACCGGAACACAACAGTGCTTTAAATACACTGTTGCTTGGCGTCAGAAATAGACAAAGCGGGGGTACCAACCCAGCCGGCCTCTCGCATACGAAGGGTCTACCACCTTGTGAAAACTTTAGTATAACAAAATTAATTATCATAGCACAATAACCTAATTCCAGGACAGTTTTATAGTTTGCTAATAATCCCGCGGGATTGAAAACAGTGTGGGAATGCAATCTCTAGTTGATACTATTTGACGACTTCAGGGTCATGACCAACCTGTAAAGGGCACAATATGTATCACTTATGAGTTATGGATTGGATCTTTATTTTTGTCTGACGTTTTACCGGCTTAGAGCCAGGGTGTGCTTTATACGCACTCACGCCTGTAATCCCTGAAGGGGTAGGCAGAGGTGTAACCAGTACACCCTACATTTCGCCGAGCGTATCTCCGCCCCTTATGTGATAGGGGGCGAACCTATCGCCATACCGGGCACAAATTCCAGACTCCGGGCTGATACTGAGCATTTCGTATTAGAAAAACCCAATACCACTGTACCCGACCAGGGGATCGAACCCGAGACCTCAGCGTTGGCCTCAATCGTAACGCGTACGCATTACAACTGCGCCACCGAGGCAGTCTGCTTCTACTTAGATATTTCGACTTCGCCCGATCTTGTGCATCCTCTATAGTGAGACCATTAGCTCTCAGGTCTCGCTCTGTGTCAAAGCTTATTGGGCCGTCCCTGTCATGTCTCCCTCTAATATGTCAAAGCTTTTTGAATCTGAATCGTACCCCTGATACGAGTTATGAACTATATACTGTCAGGAAATAAATAAGAACGTCATTCAGGGAGGCGGCCGGTCAAAGAAAATCTTTCTGTAACATGTGTTAACAAGCATGTTGCGCCGATCCCACTGCCGGTGGGACAATTGCTAGTGTTTTTTTATAAGCTTTAAATGACGAGACAAGCAGGTCGCTCGCCTGATAATATGCATCACGCCTGCCCATAAACAGAAGCAACACGAATGAGAACTTCGAATAATGGATGGCACTGGACTGCGCTCGTCACCCCGAAACATAAGACATTAAGTCTCATAATGCCCAGTAATTTAATTAGCTTCAATGTCCTTCAAACCGGAACACAACAATGCTGAGACACAGATGCTTGACGACAGAAATAGACAAAGCGGTGGTACCTAACCAGACGGCCTCGGCCACGGATGGATGTGGCGGGTTGACGGCGGTAGCTGACTTGACTGGTACAAGCAGCGATTGTATGAATTTGTTCCTGTATACCTATCCATATATATCTCCATATCTAAACTATCTACTATCCATTGTACAGTATATATTAATTTTATTATTCTATATTTCCAATTATTGTATTTACTATTAATGCACACAAGGTTCCCCTGACTTCATCAGGGGAACTAGTTCGAGAGTGGGGCAGAGCCCCACAACAAAATAATAAAAAAAATATACCAGCCGGCCTCTCGCTTACGCCGGACCTACCAACTAGTAATCAAATAGTCTCATCGTTAAAAAATATAATACTTTAGTAATTATTGGTTTTGCTGGAATCTATACTAATATTATAAAGCTGAAGAGTTAGTTTGGTTGAACGCGCTAATCTCAGGAACTACTGAAAAATTATTACTATTTGAAAAATTATTTCAGTGTTAGATAGCCCATTTAGGAAGGCTATAGGCTATATAACATCACGCTAAGACAAGTGGAGCACTAATAAACGCGGACGAAGAAGCAAAAGCTAATATTCTATATAACTTGTTTTTTGTTGTTGTTTTCAGTGGAATACGTTGACACAGAGTACAGTCTGTGGCTGACGTGGTTCCTGACGCCTGTCATCGTGACGTTCCTGCTGCCCGCCGTCATTCTCATTCTCATATACACGAGCAGCATCATATACCATATCTATAGGCTCTACAGGTAACATTTGTACGAATCTTAGCGTAGAGTTTAAGATTTCACATTAAAAAAATGTCGTTGAACTCCGTTCAAGTTGGAGTCGTGACTAGTACACCGAGGATTCCGTACAGCCCCTCTCTTATTTTTTTATATGCACTCACGCCTGTAATCCCCGAAGGGGTAGGCAGCACACCCACATTTCGCTCATAACCTTATTTTCGTCCCATGATGTTATAGGGGGCGAGCCTAACGCCACAACCCAATATCACTTAAAGTATAAAGTGATATTGGGTTTTTCTGTCACGAAATGCTAGTATCAACTCGTGAGTCTGGAATTGTACCCGATATGGCGACAGGCTCGCCCCCTATCACATCGTAGGACGGAGATACCCTCGGCGAAATGTGGGTGTACTGGTTACACCTCTGCCTACCCCTTCGGGGATCAGAGGCGTGAGTGCATAAGTATGTGTCTGTGGCATAGTGTTTCCTAAACGAATAGACCGATTTGATCACTTAAAAGTTACAGAAGCTTTTCCAACTGGCATCGGGGGCATTTAATTTAAAAAAAAAAAATGAAATTTTTCAGCCGACAAACGAGCAAGTGGGTCACCTGATGGTAAGTGATCACCACCGCTCATGTACGCCCACTATACCAAAAGAGTCATGGGCGCGTTGCCGACCTTAAAGGAAAGGGATAATTAAGGGCTTGGGAAGGGGAGGAGATTTGGGCCTCCGGATATCCCACTCACCGTACGAAACGCAGCAGCAAGCTGATACTTTACGTCGGTGATCTGTGAGACAGTGGTAACGACCCGGACGAGCCGGCCCATTCATGCTGTAGACAAAATTGTCTACATATCACTAAATTCAGTCGTGCATGTTTCAAGTGAGGTCCATGCATCGACCATGTGACGAGATATCAATACGACACTAATATTTTTATTTAAATCATTTCATTCACATTCCGTTGACATTTTTATTGTAATCAGGAACTAATTAACGGATGCACGTGTTTGTTACATGATTGCAGTTTTTAACGGTTACTGTATCGTATCGTATGCACAATGTTTTTGTTTGATTTATAACTACGAAATGGAATGAGATAAAAATAATGTGGTTTTATTAAAAATATATTGATAAACCATGTGGTTTTATATTGAAAACAATTGATAAATCTTTCTTTTTATTTAATGATGGCTTTGTATTTCCACGCATATAGCCAATGACAAGTATATTTTCAACTATTGAAATAAAGCAAATTTATATGGATTTTATCTCGGTTTAATTTTACAGCAGTGATAGCTCAGTGGGGAGTGGTATGGACTGTCGAGACGAAACTCGCAGGTTCGAAACCAGCTCCAAGAGCATACACCTCTGACTTTTCTAAGTTACGTGTATATTTTATTTTATTTTATTAGGATTAATTGTTAATCACTTGCTTTAACGGTGAAGGAAACATCGTGAGGAAACCTACATACCTGAGAAGTTCTCCATAAGAATTTCGAAGGTATGTGAAGTCTGCCAATCCGCATTAGGTCAGCGTGGTGGACTACGGCCTAACCCCTCTCATTCAGTAGAGGAGGCCCGTGCCCAGCAGTGGGACGTATACAGGGCTAGTATTATTATTATTATTTAATTTTACAGTCAGTCTCTCCCGTGACCACGAAGGCCGAAAAGCTTTCGAAACGTCGGGACTAAAAAAAATTAAACCGCATTAAAATCCGTATTAATATTTCAATGTGTAATATTCGCGTAAACATAAGTAATCTCTATATATTCCACTGCGATGGACTCAATGCCTAAACTATCTCATTCGGTATTAGAGGAGGCCCGTGCCCAGCTGTAGGACAGTGTATAATCCAGCTCGTAATGTAAAACACTGTTCTTTTGCTGTTTCCTTGCCATTTTGGAAATGTAAGACCGCAATGTAAATCGTACTAATGCTAAACATGACTCACGCCAATACTCAGTAGATACATCGCGCTGCCGCGCTGTGCTGTTGATTCTGCGCGTCTGCGTGAGCTCACTGTGAGCTTTTATTGGCTGTACATTAAGTTATTATGAAAAAAACTATTTTAATTATTATTTGAATAAAACGTCATTGTATTTATTGGTACTACCGGTAACCAATTATCATATTCACTTTTACGTACAAATTCATCTTAGTGGCAGGTCATTTATATAAAAATATTATAATTATAATGGCTACGCAACATGCACCTCTGAATTTTCAAAGTTAGTGTGTATTAATTGTTAATTATCGCTTACTTTAGAATTTCGAAGGTATGTGAAATCGTCTGCCAACCCGCATTAGGCCAGCGTCCACCACGCCACGTGGTGGACTAAGGCCTAACCCCTCATTCAGTAGAGGAGGCCCGTGCCCAGCAGTGGGGCGTGTGTAATACAGGACTAGTATTAATATATTCATGGAATTTGTCTATTTACTATACGGAGTTAATTGGAATTTGCAGGCAACGGTTAGTGCGCGGTGTGAGCGGTGATTGGCGGGACACGGCGAGACTAGCGGTGTGCGCACTCTGGGACGCACACGGATGGCTATGGCACGGTAAGCACCGAACAAAAGAATATAAACCCCTACCCTTTATACTGAACTTAAGCCCTTACGATACCGCCGCACTTTACGATAACTCCCAAAGGCCCAAATTCCCCTTCCCTATCCCTTTCTTTTAAGGTCGGCAACGCGCCCATGATTATTTTAGTATTGTGGGCGTACATGGGCGGTGGAGATCACTTACCATCAGGTGAGCCACATGCTCGTTTGCCGGCCTATACTGTAAAAAAAAAACCCGTTAACTTCACTTTTATTGATATACAAAATGAAAGTGACAGCTTGAGTTTACTAAGTAGGTGGTAGATGCTTCGTATGCGAGAGGCTGGTTGGGTTGTTACCATCGCTTTGTCCATTTCTGCCGTCAAGCAGCAGTGTGTAAGCACTGTTGTGTTTCGGTTCGAAGGACATTAAAACCAGTGAAAATACTCATAGACATCCAGTGCCATGATTACTTTAAGTTTTGTGTGGTGTTGTGTTGGCTTCTGTTTATGGGCATGCGTAACGATTACCATCAGGCGAGCGAACTGCTCGTGTTGTTCTAGGTCATTTCTTTCCAACATCTTGACAACCTCCGTGGCGCAGCGGGCGAGTACCCGGCTGCGAAACGAGAGGCCGTGGGTTCGATTCCCACACTGTGAAATGTTTGTGTGATCAACAATATTTGTTTCGGGTCTTGGTGTTGTGGGATCCCAAGTCCCTCGTAGTTCCTGATACCCACGATACAGATTAACTTAGCCTGGGGTCTGGACTATGTGTGTGACTGTAGGGTGTATTTGTTATCTCTTACAATAATGCTCTTCCCCCCCCCCCCCAGGCTACGAGATCCGCGGGCTGGAGAACATCCCCGAGGGTCCGTTCCTGATCATATACTATCACGGCGCGTTGCCCGTCGACATGTACTACTTTACAGCGCGTATACAATTGCTCAAGCGCAAGCAAATACACACTGTCGCTGATCGGCTGCTGTTCAAGGTTCCTGGTGAGTTTTTTTTTTATATACTAGCTCGGCAACGTGACTACGCTACCCCTGATGTTAAGTGTAGCGCAATCCAAGAATACTGTCGACCAACGACAAACGAAAGTGTCTATCGTAGGTCGGCAAAATTATGCCGGCCTGCCTAAATGCTTCTTCACACTCCATTTATAGGAAGGAGGGAGCACGTGTGCCGGCAAACTATAACACAGCTAGTTCATTTTATTGTGACTATAAATTATGTACAAACATACATACTCACTTACGTCTGTAATCTTCAGAGTAGGTAGAGGTGTAAACGGTGCACTCGCATTTCGCCGAGCTTATTTCCGTCCCAAGATGTGATAGGGGGCAAGCCTATCGCTATACCGGGCCAATTCCAGACAGGCATTCTAAGGGGCTCAAGACAAACTCCCCCCCCCCTCCCCCAAAACATTTGGTTCCACTGAAAAATCTCAAATTATTCTTACCTCCTACAAAATAATTTTCATCGCTTATCCTTACTTATTCCATTTTAAGTGGGTATAGTATATTCTCAATTCTTTTTTTTTTGCCACTTTGGCGAATCAGGATAAAATGTTAAAAATTATGGCAACACAAAAATTATTATTTTATTTTATTTTAATATATTCGGAAAACTTACAGCTAGCATACATACATTGTTACATTAACATGAATATAAGAAGGCCATTTAAAAGTTTCCACAGATAGTTTATAAAATTACGACCAACGAAACGGCGACACTCATTGACAAATTTTGTGATAAATTAACTGAAGAAACTCTTCACAGTGGATATTTAAAAACATTTTATGTTGAAAATATTCCTTTATTGGTATGTTTTAACATTTCAGAATAGGCAATACTACAAAAGTCACCTCAGACCGTTACAATTTTAAACAATATATTGCAAACAATTAAATATTTTTTGGTGATATTTTTTCTTGTCAGGATGGGCATCACTGCTCGAAGGCCTATGCGTCATCCCAGGCACGGTGCAGACATGTGCATCGCTGCTGAAAGCTGGCAACTCTCTCGCGATATCGCCCGGTGGTGTGTACGAGGCACAGTTCGGCGATCATTACTACAAGCTCAACTGGAAGTCGAGGATAGGGTTCGCCAAAGTAGCTCTGGAGGCTAAAGTGGTGAGTGAAGTCGATATCTATTCTCCTCCGTCGGCGTCCGAAACATGTTTTGGCAGATCCCAACGACTACATCACAGTCGCTATCGAAGCAGCACTTTCTTCGCCCAATCCGAATCGCAACATTAATACGCGACCCCGACATAGGACACGCCTGCGAGACCAAAGAGCTCCCACAACTGGCCCTCGACATAATGATATGCAGAGACGGCCCTAAACTATACTCCCCAGCGATTGCTCAAGCTGAGGTCTAAGCCTTCTAAAAGGCGCCTCTGTGCTTAATCGCTGCTAAATACATCATACATATTTCTGGCTAGAGCGCCATAAGCGCCGGTTTTATTGTCAGGTGAAGCTGTAAAAGTAATATAAGCTAACAGCACAAATCCATTCGAAAAAAGTCTATTCTATCAGTAACACTAAGATCCGTATTATAGAACAACACTCAAGTGAGCTCTTTGCTAAGTGTCGATTTCTGTACACGTGATTGGTCTATTTTTGGCGCCAAACAAAAACGGACCAATCACGTGTACAGAAATCTACACTTGGCAAAGAGCTCAATAGAGTATTGATCTGTAATACGGGCCTTAGTTATAAAACATTAGTAAAGGGAGGCGAGCGTTTCCATGGCACAGTGGGCGAGTAGTCGGCTGTGAAGCGAGAGGCGGCTTCGATTCCTGCACAAAGGTTAATGTGATCCACAAATATATTTGTTTCGGGTCTCGGGGTTTTGTCCCCAGGGGTTTATGTCAGGCAGCTGGCCGGTCGTAAAAATTACAATCACATCACAGGACTGAGATAAGGTCGGCGAAGTGTGTGTGTGTGTGTATTGGTTGCATTGTGTGTGCGTGTGTGCGTGTGTGCGTGTATGCGTGTATGTATGTAGTACATGGTTGGTTGGTTGCAGCCGATAGTGCCGATGTTCACTCAGAACGTGCGCGAGGCGTTCCGTACGGTGGGCTGGCTGCGCGGCGTGTGGCTGCGCGTGTACAGCGCCACGCGCATGCCGCTGGCGCCGGTCTACGGAGGCTTCCCGGTCAAGCTCGTCACGCATCTCGGCAAACCGCTGCAGCTGGACCACGACATCACCCCGGACCAACTGCAGAAGAAGGTATGTCCCACTCCCATATAATACTTACTAGTATCGGATTAATTAGCATTCGCATTTTCAGCATGCGAGGTGTAATTTAGCATTTAACATATTAAATACAGTGGCTAAATTATGTGATGTATGAATTCATTGGCCGCTTCGTAATTCGTGTGTTAGCGCGTCGCAACGTGTTAGTTCATCTTATGGCTAGGATAATCAGTATAATAATAAATAGAAATCCTAACCCTTTATTATATATCTCCTAATGTTGGGCACGGGCCTCTACTGAATGAGAGGCCTTAGTCCACCACACTGACCTAATGCGAGTTGGTAGACTTCACATAGCTTCGATTTTCTTATGGAGAACTTCTCAGGTATGCAGGTTTCCTCACGATGTTTCCTTCACTGTTACAAGCAAGCCATAATTAACAATTAATAGTCCATCAATTATCAAGCTTCCCCGGTGGTAGTTTCGGAATACTGTTTATATGTTATAAAAGTTTTTCTGATTGTTGTCGGGCTTCTTTCAAGCTTAGATTATCATAAACTTCATATTGTTTTTAGGTTGCTACTGCTATCGAGGATTTGATCGAAGAACACCAAAGGATACCAGGCAGTATCCTACGTGCGCTCACAGAACGTATTTTCGAAATACCGAAAAAGAAAAAGGCCATTACCCAAAAAACCAACGATATCCCCAACGGCAAATATCAAAATGGCGACATCAAAACTGAACCCAGTGATAGCTGTCAACGTGACAATAGTGACAAGCCTAAAGTGTCATAAAAGTGCCAGTGTTGGGGTGTAATAAAAAAATCTACCAATTGGTAGAATTTGGGATAGGAAACGACTGACTTAGGATTAAGTCTTGTTATCATTTGGCAATATGAAGTGGATATATCCGCAGATTTACGACAAATATATTGTATTTCTATCAAATAGTGTGCAGTAGATTCGTGGCCTTAAGTATGCAGTTACACAGGCTTTCATATAGACATAGACAAGGCAAATCTATAATCGATATTCCGCCGCAGTTAGCTTGGGAAGAATAGCTGCTCATCGATTTATAAAAAACGTTCTTTTATAAGTTGTCTACTTTTTGTCATAAGTGTGCATCGGACTTTATGGAAACAAGGATTAGTGTCGATGGAAACTTGTCTATGTCTTCAGTTATTTTTAAATTAGTGTAAAAGTTTTGTATTTATCATACATTTTGTGCTAAGTAATGTTTTTTCAAATACTTTAGCTTACACATTGCGATGGTCAAAGACGTCAATTAAGTTTAAGTTTTCATTAGCCATTCCTTAAAAAGCGATTATTTCTCAGAGACGACGATAATTTCTGTATTCAGTAACTGAGCATAAAGCATTTTCTGCACTCAGTAACGAAGCATAAAGCATCAACTGGCTCTAAGTGTGATAAATAGTTGAATTCTAAGGAATGACTTAATGACAATAATAGTTAATTGAGGTTTCTAAGTACGGCAGTGTGTTTTGATTTTATTAATAGTTTTTATACAAGTAAACTATAGAAAAGTGTGTATTTGGTATTTTTTTCAAACTGACATGATGTAATTAACGTTTTAGATGAACAAAAACATTGCATTTCTATATTAGTGATTAAATATAAGAAACATCGAAATTTAACTTGGCCGGGCTGAAGTTAGCCATGAGCGGCGTCTTAGATATTGTGTTTAAAAAATAAAGTGTGAAGAGACGCGTATAGGACGGATAACATGACAAATTCAGACCTGCCAAGTTACTTTGCGCGTAATGTATAAACGTCCGTATATATTACTGCTCGTATAGTATTTTATATACAAGAAAACTATTAAAATACTGTATACGGGGTGTAAGAGGACCGCTTCCGAAGCCGAAAGTAATAAAACACTACCTTTCTTTAAACGGAAATCGCTATTCCTTTGAACCGCTATGTAAAGCGTACTACTGCTAAGCTCGGGGTCAGTGACCTGCGCGCCAATTCTCATTAGGTACAACGTGTCGCGATTTAACTACAGCTGATTCAGAGCATCAGCAGATTTTTTATTGGCTTTACATTACATACATATTAAAAATACAATTTTAATTATTATTTGAATAAAACGTAAATATTTATTGATCCAAACAAGACTGCGTTTTTTTTATTGCCTAGATAGGCAGACGAGCAGACGGCCCACCTGATGGTAAGTGGTTACCGCCGCCCATGGACTTCAGCAATGACGGCACAGCCAAGCCGCTGCCTACCGTTGAAGGAAAACTCTTTTTAAACCTCGCTTAAAGGACAGGTCATAACGCTCGGGAAACCGATGCAGGGATTCATTCCAGAGCTTGCATGTGCGTGGTAGAAATATCAAAAAAAAAAACGAATAAAACAGAAATGTTTACTAACTTCGCGACGTTTTAGTGTTATCGTGTCTGTAATCACCAGCAAGCAACTGTCTTCGTTTTCGGAAGCGTTTCCCTTACATCCGGTATATTAGATATTTTTTAATAAGTGTCACAATTTCAATGACTGCACAAATGACTTGTTTCATTCATCTATATCAATCTATAATACTCGACTTTGTATGTGTCTATAATACTCGACTTTGTATGTGTTAGTATATTTGTTATCAGTATACAAAAAAAAGAAGCAATAACCTCCACTAAGTTATTTGTGAGATATTTCATAAAAAATAACACATTTTCATTTTCCCGCAAATGCATTCGTTCCCCATTCCATCACATTATGGGTCGAAATTACCATTGGCATGTTGTCGACTCATTCGTTATACTTCTGCCTATTCATTTAGAGACTACCGAGATCGATCCAGCGGCGAGGTTGCCAAGTGTAATTATTAAACTTATTATATCAACTATTTTAAAACAATTACTATAATTATTTAAGTAAATATAATATGTAAATCTTCTCCAGTAAATTGATTTTAGGTAAACGAAAATGGATACTTATTTATTAAGTCTTTTCGCCATAGGAATTAACAATCGATTTATTAAAGTGAATAAATTAAAGTTATTGATGTAATATTTAATAATTTAGCTTTTATTATATTTCTAAATTAGTGATTGTTTTCTTAAATAATAATTATTGTGTATAATTGGACATCGAATTTAAATAGAGTATGTTGTAATTAATATTGCGTCTTTTTGTATTCGAAAGCATTTGTTTCCTAAATTATGTTGTTACCATTTAATATAGTTCATTAAATTAATACCTAATTTATATATGATTTAAGGTTGGCTGTATACTGCCGGGATATCCGTTTGAATTCATAATCTATACTTCGACGTTCAGATTCAGATTCTTAATTTAGACAAGAATTTCCTGCTGCATAATGTCAGGGTAAGACACGATAAAAAAAATACACATACATGGTGTTAAAAAAGTTATATACATTTCACAAAATACGGGCGCGTTCCGAAATACAAATTCCACATTGCTTGCGTGTTGTGTTGTTACAAATTACAATACTGCCGAGTAACTATATAGCTATATAGTGCATAGTATAGTAGTATAGTAAACAGAAATATATTTTACAATATATTTCGTGATGCAGACAAAATGAATATGTGAAAAGTATAATAAAAACTAGCTGTCCCGCGCGGTTTCACCCGCAACATATAATTAATAGTAGAGCCCGATTGCAGCGCCACTTACCGGGTTCCTATTATGAATCTATACCATCCAGGGACCCCCTCAAACACATACAAAAAAATCATCAAAATAGGTCCAGCTATGTTTAAGTTTTGGCGCGACTTACGAACAGCAATTGATTGTTATATAAAAAAAGAAGAAGATTGAGTTATACCACTGCATTCGCATGGTCTATCTGAAAGCATATCAACTTATTTATAGCATTGATCAATAAAATAAACTAGGCAATTACTGTTACATCAGTTATACATTTTACAATATTTTTTTTTTGGAAAAGTGTAACATTGTAACGAAATTTAGGGGTTCGATATGGATCATGGGCAATGGGCCTTAATTTCCGAAACGTCACGTGTTTTAAAACTACCATCGGATCCAACTCGACCAAGCTATAGAAGATCCTGAAAACCAAACTCAGTGCGTTTACTTTACCACTGGACTATGCAACAGAACAAGACGAAAACTTTTTCAAATTAATATAAACAATTTTAATTATTTTATCTATACGATGTTTTGTGTCTATCTTTTAGGGGTTTGTCGTGATTTATATTTCAATCGGAATAAAGCCTTTTATTTATAGGATAAATCAATATCTAAGTTATCACTTGAAAAAAAAATTTTTTTTTATAAAATCATATATAAGCCGCATTTAATTAATATATTAGGAACTAACTATTTATTTATATATTATTAACTTTATTTATTTTATAAAGTCATAATATTTGCACTTTATTTATTGAATCAGAGACAAAAAATCATGTTTAAAACATAAAAAATATGTGATTTTTACCAACTTCTAAATTAGAGTAATATGGTCTCAGTGATTTAAAAATAAACTTCAAATAATTTTACTATTATAAAGTTTACAAAAAAGCATTTTATTTATTAAATGTACAAAACTAGCATCATGTATAGCAACTTATGAAAATTAGCAGCCGTTAAATATAACCTTTATGCATATTATAATAGAGTTCAAAATAGATCATATTGTATAATAAAATGTTTCTATTAGCTTTTTAATATTACAGCTCAGTGCTCGTATGTAAATTAACAACTTTTGATATATAAGTGCCACAAATTCATACCAAAATTAGGTCTCCCCATTGTTTCGATTTCGTATTTCGGAGTTTTTCATCGACCTATAGTCATATTTATTTGACCTCGTAATTCTTAACAAAACTGTGCGACATTGAAATATTTTTTATCACCACACTGCCAGCTATGTGTGTTGGCCGTTAGGAGTCAACTAAAGTTAATCATAGGTCGGTGAAAACGGCCATTACCCATAGAGGACGAGAATCTTATACTGAGATGCGATGATCTCATTGCTTCGTATACGGTACAAATTGAAATTACATATTAACTCATTGAAAATGTGGAATTGCCGCTCATGAACTGAATTATTACTTAACTACCATTCTCTGCTTGCAAATAAATAATATAAATATATGAATATCAAACAAACGTAATAACATTGAACAAATTCTTATAGAATTAGTGTAAAGTATGTTTATATTGTTAGTGGATATTCCCGTGGACTTTTATAATATAAGAAATTATTTTGAACATGTGTTTTATTGCCTTAACAACTGCGATTGGTTCCACCTTATAAACTAACTTGAAACCACATATTGGGTATCGTGTCAGTAGTCCGTGTACCAAAAATTATGAAATTATACAATATGTAACAATAACCCTGTTGGGTGTTTTAACTGTGATATCTGAATCGATATTCAAACGTAATGAACAAACTCGCATACGAAAATTGGACTATAAAAATAATCATATTTATTTTTAAACTTGAATTATTTTATGGTTGTAAACCGTATTTCTATTGATTACCTCTGCAAGAGCGATGACTCGGAGCCAGAGCGAGATAGCAAGTTGCGGCGTCCATGTACATCAAATGCGCCGCGTTGCAATGTTATTTATAAAGTAGGTAGATATTTTTTTTACAAAATTGGTCAATATTTATTTACATTTCTGAAACATATTCTAATAGACTATAGAGGTATAGTCACGGGCTTTTTAGTTTTTTTTTTTTACATTTGCTATAGATTATATCGAAAGCATGCATATGCGTAGCATCTCTATAGTAGTCTGTGGCCTGCATGGTGCAGTGGGCGAGTAGCTGGCTGCGAAGCAGTGCGGTGTATTTATTTTTTATTCGAGTTCCATAAGCACGTTACCGTATATTTTTTACTACGTATAATACGCGTAAAATAACTTGTCCGGCCTGTAGTTACTTCCTTGCGGCCATCGCAGCTGTTGTTTTCAGATTTTTAATGCTTGTGTTGACTGGGCAGGTGAACAAAACCGACACAGCCTGGAATAAAACTAGTTTATACGGATTTTATCGCGGTTGAATGATTGATGACTGAGAGTCTCTCTCGTGAGGCTGAAAAGCTTTCGAAACGTCAGGACTAAAATAACATTAAATCGCGATAAAATCCGTATACACTAGTTTTATTTCAATGTGTAATATTCGCGAAAACATAAGAAATCGACACAGCTTGAGTTGCCAACCCAACTGTCATTATTGGGTCATGACTCATAACCAAAAAAGTTTGACGACCACTGGTGTAATCAGTTTATCGGCCCAGTATAAAAAAGCCATTAACTAGTAATTCTGTAAAGAAAATATAGAAACTCATTTCGGTTTTATTTGCTCGAAAATGATAAAAAAAACACACGAAACAAATTTATTTAGTAAACAAATCTTAATTACCTACTCTTTAATATCCAAATAAAATTATCGTAGAGCTTACAATCTAATATGTACAAAATATTTAAAAAAATACGAACATTCTGGAATAGCAACCTTCAGTATTTTTTTTTTATATTATAGGCCGGTAAACGAGCAAGTGGGTCACCTGATGGTAAGTGATCTCCACCGCCCATGTACGCCCATAGTACTAAAAGGATCATGAGTGCGTTGCCGACCTTAAAGGAAAGGGATAATTAAGGGATTGGGAAGGGGAGGGGGATTTGGGCCTCCGGATATCTCACTCACCGTACGAAACGCAGCAGCAAGCTGCTACTTTACGCCGGTTTCCTGTGAGACAGTGGTAACGATCCGGACGAGCCGGCCCATTCATGCTGTAGAAAAAAATGCACACCATATACGATGACGTATACATATTATACATTAGTCATCAGTTTATATTTGAAATAGTAATTGCGGTCTCATTTTTCAACCAATTTTAATTCTGCACTTTCTTTTTTGTACTATTTTCTAATGTTCGAATTCAAGTTCATGCATCAACCCAATTCCGAGGCACAACTAAGCCTGTGCCTAACATGTTTTACATATAAATAACATCTAGTAAGCACTTAATTTAATAACAGCTCTCTTGTGCTAATCCAACAAATTAATATTTATTTATTTAGTATCGAAGTTTAGCTAAGGCTACATAAGGGAAGCTTACCGTCTTATAAAAATTATAATGAATCCTAAAATCATATCGACATTTAGTGGCTATCAAAACAGCGTATTCCTACATATATCGAAATAATACAAAATAACATTTACATTAGATAAATAATTGATATCTCATTTTATTTATTTATTTCGTGTTGTGTCCCTGTCGTTAGGGATATATTTCAACAATTAACACCTTATGTCCAATGTCATTATGAATTATATTAGGTATATTAGAATCATATATCGTCACATCCGGTACATATTTCCATGATACCAGTATCATATAAAAGCAGTCATAAAAATCATACAATCTGTCATCGTGATTAATGTCAACAAAAAAGAGTCCATATTAAGCCAAGTAGTGGTACTCATCCAAGTAAGATTGTTTTTCTAAGTGCCTGAGCCAAGCTGTAGAAACATGTTTATGTCATGTCTATGAATGATCCGGCTCGACCGGGGTGGTAGACCATTGTCTCACATACCGCCAAATAATGAAGTGGGATTTCTAAAGGCCTAAATGGCCATCCGCCCCCCACACTAAACACCACTAAACCCCCATTCCTGTCCTTTAAGGTCTGAAACGTATCCATAGTTCATCTGGTATTGTTGACAGACTGATTGATTCTTAGACTGTGTCATATTAAATAATGTTTACACTACACACATGGATATAAATAGAATACGGATGTACTAAAATCTATATGGAAACCAAGCGTGCCTATTTTTACCACGTACACTTATATAACTGCGGAGCGCTTAGTCAATATAAAGCGACTGGGTAAGAAGTTATACAAGATGTCGAAACACAAAGTAGTATGACATACGCCATCTATTTTACATCTGTGGCATACACCCACTGCACAATATAAGGTGTTTAATCAAATAAGTTTTTATTTTGTATTCTTTTAATTCTCTTCATTTGGTCCTTCGAGCCGGATCGTAACGTACCAACAATATATTACAGTCCAAAACCTATGTCAAAGATGCACAACATCAACTAGGCACAATCTGTATCAGGAGCGTATTCTCATTAATTTTATCCTGGTCAGGAATCGAATACGACAAGGTACATATTTTATAAGAACTCGTAGTTATCGTCGAACTGTTGCGGCTGTGTGGCGGGCCGGGCTCCGCTGCCGCCGGGCCTGTACTGCGGCTGCTGGGGACATACTCACACTGAGGCGCAACCAGTATACAAATGACGTAGGACGGAATGAGGACGCGGCGCCTCGTTAAAGTATTTCATACAACATACAATGTAAGGTAATAGGCACTGCAATCTCGAATAGTGGGATCCCACAGGATTCAGAACCATTTACAAGCCCGCAGGATCCCGCACCAGCTTGCAATATCGTAGACTCATAGACGATTCGTACAAAATCAGCCCCTTTTTGCAATACAATGCTATTTTATAAAATATTTTTTCATAAAGAGCAGTGACGATAAATTAAAATACTTTTATAATTATTTTCCAAAAATAACATTCACGACGATTCATGTTTATCCATTTGAGTCACCATTATTTATTTATTATTATGTTTATCGAACAAAAGGCGGCAAAATGGCGGTTTAGGGAAGAATATAATCCCATTTAATTGGTAACACATTGAAATGTGCGTAAATACAAGTGACGCCGCGCCCTCTCTCCGCCTTAGATTCTTTGTATGTAGCTTGCGCCTCATATATCAAACCTACGAATTATTTAAAATAGTTACATAATATGGAAATTCATGTCGGAAGGACGATAGTTTTTTGAATTTCTATGGATTTTTTAGATAAGGAGCTTAGGCATATTTTTAACACTATTAAATACATCATGAATTATTCACAAGGCGTTAACATATGAAGAGACAAGCAAAAGTAAAAAGAATTACATGCAAATTATAAAGGTGATATGAACGTACCGATACTATGCTATTTTATGTGCGTTAAAACCGGAGAATGTAGTGGAACATTTTCCAGTTTAGTCTAAATTCATATGAAAAACTAACTCCACTGGCTTAGCGCCTGCCATAATTGGGCGATACCTGCTTTATATAAAATGCAGTTATCCCAAGAAGTTATTAACTTTAACGCATGTTCCAGAATGATTCGTCTCGTAGTTTTTACGACCGGTCGCCTGACGTCAACCCCTCTGGGGATAAATATAATATATAGCATAATATCGTTACGTAATTAGTATGAAAGGTGGGTTAAGCATTACTTGTGCGTGCTACAGGTCGTGCGAGCGTGTGTGCGTGCGTGTGTGACGTCATACTGTAAGCGCCGCCACGTCACATGTGTGGGCGACCGCCGCGCGGCGCTTGCTGTTGCTAAAAAACATTTCACCCATGTAGACCGGTCGGTACATTTTTCTTAACGATGTCGGGCAAACGAGCAAGTGGGTCACCCATAAACCTAGATGGCTTTGTTACCGTTTGGGAAAGGAATGAGGATTGGGAAGGGGAGGTTTTTTGGGACTCCGGATATCTCATTCACCGTACGAAACGCAACAACAAGCTGCCGTTTCACGTCGGTTTCCTGTGAGACAGTGGTACCACCAGTCGAGCCGGCCCATTCATGCTGTAGACAAAACTGTCCAAAGCATGGCTCCATCACTTATAATCTAAGTAGAGTGGAAGCAACAAGTCGGTATTTGCATGCTTGAGGTTTTAAAAATGAAAGCAGAAGTATTTTAAAAAAATAGAAAAAATAGAAACGTTATATCGTCGCATAGCCAACAATACCGCGCAAGTTAAATTTACTTAGTTTTCAGGAGAAACAAAAACTGAATATTTTTATGAACATGTGTGATGTAACCAATGAGTTGCGCTGTGGCAGAACTATTTAAATATCGTGCTTTACGTTTAATTTTATTTTGTGTAAATTCATTGGATACGCGCTAAAAAAATCTATCGAATTACAATATCACAAATTATGGCCAATTTTCGAGATACGCGGTATTGTTAGCCAAGCGACGATATTAGTAAAATGTTAAAAGTGGACAATATAGCGTTATAAATACTGTTACAGATGCCCCCTTATGGCCGTTCCCAATATTAATCTTCAATTTCACGATAGATAGCTATCGTCAAACATCCGTATTGTTCTATCTACTGCTTGGAATCGTCCCTATTTTTTAGATATGCACGTCGGATACTATGATAGCAATAGATAGGCAGTCTATCTGGGCCCTCTTGTACGTTAATGTTCATACAAGCTGAGAAAGAGGAACTATTGTTTAATTTATGTTAAAAAATATGAAGATATGATTTAGATTAGAAATATAAGTTTTAATTTAACATTTATCTATAATTCTTATTTTTACCACTGTAAATGAAATAATAATAACGAGAAATACTTATTATGTTGCAAAACACAATGTAATAACGAAACGTTTTACTGTCAATACATTACGGCTCTGAATACAAGTCCTTTGAACTAAAATCCCTAGCGAATTTGGGGGATTTTACTGAAGTGGGGAATTATTTTGTTCGCATTAACAAATATTTATATGTGTCTTGCACTTAATTTAATTATCAAAACGGTGCATTATTTTTATTTATGGGAATTTTAGATTTTTTTTATATTTTCTTTTAGATTTTTACATAATTTATTTAGTTTTTTGTATTGCAGTGTAAGTGCCATGTAAGCCTTGTATACTCATGGCTATTTCTTCAAAATGCGTTATTTATTTAGTTTTTTTACAGCCGAGGATATCTGTTTATCGGTAAAAATCTACCGATAAAGAAAAAACTAAATAACTTTATCGACAGATAGCACATAAAAAATATTGGGACGCTTGAACTGTCATTTTCATAGTGTTGTATATCTGTAGTCAGCTATCAGTCCTCTCATCAGTAGACAGCAATGAAGAATAGGATTACCTATCATTAGTAAGTTTATTGGGACGATAAAACGGAAAATAGTTAAAATTTTCTATCGCCGGTATAGCAAAACTAGAGACAGACAGAATATAGGGAACGGCCATTAGACAAGATGGCTTTCTACGACCGATAACGCTAATAGAAAACTAAAATATGTATGGGAATGACGGTATTACAACGTTAATATGGTTAAAAAAGGTTTTAAATAAAATCTCTAAAAGCCGTCTAAATAATTTACTCCGAGTGACTACAATGAAAAAAGGAAACGGCTGATGTGTAAAAAGTTCAAAAATCATAATAATATAGCAAAATGACGGCTACATAATGCAAAAATTAAATCAACATTATGTTATATTTACATAGATATTGTTAGCAGCGGAATCAAGAAAACTATTAAAAAGATGCAAATATTTTACACTAAAAATGCTTGTATAAAAAGAAAAAATAGTTGAAGGTAATTACCAATAAGCTCAATTTAACTTGTCCGACTTGAAGTTAGTCACGAGCGGAACCGTTGCTATTGTTATATGAGACTAAAGTGTAACTGACTGAAGTGACTAACTTCAGGCTGAAGTGGTTTTTTATTTAATCGATTTCGTTGTAGGAGGAGGATAAAAGACAGCTCTGCATTCTAAAAGATTCGATGATCTTTAATGCTCGGTGTAAAAAATGCGTGTCATCGATCCTGGTTTACAGTAGTTGCAGTGGCGAGTGTATGGGCGGGATGGACTAGTTAACTTTCCGCTGACCAAGATATATGCTATTTATCGCATTGATTTCAAAGTTGTTTCTACACAAATATCACAATTTTTTTAATTTATTCTCGTGTAATCAAGTTTCAAAATCCGACGATTTTTTTTTCGCTTATGACATTATGAGCGTTCAGGGTCCAATAACTTTCGCCCACACCCGCCACTGTATCTAGTAGACCAGGATCGACAAACATTTTGCTAAGCTCGGCAAGTCATAGGGAATGTTAAATCGTCTTTGTCTCGCAACGAAAAAATCCAATAGAAAGTTAGGGATTTACAAATAATACAGAATATAAGTTATTTTGGCACCGCAAAGTGACTATACTGGACCTGATGCTAAGTACAGCGAAGTCCAAACATATTGCCAGGCCATAATCTCGGCAGAATAGGGTAGTTGACTAGTTTTTTTTATTATTTAAATCAATAAGTTACGTTACTCAAAATCTATTGCAGAAAGAATTTTATAAATCAGACCATAAATAAATAAGTTAGAAGCCATTTAAATCCTGTAGAAGGGCTAATTGTCAAATGACAGACGACGCAAACTTTGACGTCACTGTGTAAAATGTTCATTATGGTGCACGCGTTCAAGCGAGATACTGAGATATCCCTACTACGCGCCCACTTTTCCTCATACCAACATTTAAAGTCATAATTGCGGGCACATTTCTGAACCAATTTTGATAGTGATCATTTTCTGTTGCTTATAAAAAAATGTATAAAATTAAATATAGGAAACTACCCTATTATACCGGCCTGAAGTCAATGTATATACACCAGCTGACGCCGGAACGCGACTCGCCTGAACGAGAGCCACTATAGCGTTTTTTTCACGTGTATAATGTTCGCTCATACCTGCTGCAAGAGATGTCTGAGTCCAGGGTTGGAGCCGGGATGCATGGGCCGCAGTATCCGTGGCGCGAGTGCACCGGCGCCGCGTAGCTGTTGCTGCAACTGTTGCTGTAACTGGTGCTTGCGCTGTTGCTCCTGTGTCAAGTACCATACACATTGTCGATATTTTCCTTTCACAGATTCTTTTTTTATTTTTAACCGACTTCAAAAAAGGACGAGGCGCGTTTTTTATGTACATCGATTTCTCCACCAATTGTGGACCGATTTTGTTGGAAATAATCACCTGATAGAGTTTAGCTGCGATGTGGTCCCATATAAATTCGGTTAAGATCTGATGACGGAGTACGGAGAAATAAAACTCCTCAACGGACAACTACACGCGTCGCGATTGTGTTATTGTATTGGAATTTGCGTGCTATTGCTGCAACTACCACAAAAAAAATGAAAAATAAAATAACGTTTAACAAAACTTAGAAACCGACTGAATAAAAACACTGAAAAGTCAAATTGCAAAATGCAATTTAATTTGAACGGTATCGACACAGGCACCGACTCTAAAGAGACCTATAGAATTTGTTATTTTTGACTTTACTGTGTTTTTATTTTGAAGTCGGTTTCTAAGTTTTGTTAAACGTTATTTTATCTAGGAAATTATCGGCCATATTAATTGTCGTAAGTAAGCGGCGTCAGCCTAGCAAATTGTGAAACTGAAAGTCGAGACAGAGGCCGCGGAGTCGATTTCAACCCCCAGGGCTAATAACTCTGACTTTTCGAAGTCAATTGTCTAATTAAATATTTAATAATTTATTTATTTATTTACTTGTCGGAAGGCTTACAGACTAATAACATGCGTAATATGTAGGACATCTTAAATAACTAAAGTTGCTAATTACAAGCCTCCGCTAATAAATATTCAATACAATATTAGGTAAGTGTTAGTAATACACAAATTTTAAAAATACAATAACAGTATTAGTTTTACACTGTCACAACTTGAGTCAAGATCTAGATAGGTTTCTAAGTGCTAAACGAAAAACTCGTGAGCTAGTGTGCCTTTAGTCTTATTTACTGAGGTGCAAAACAGGTCGATATTGAGATTTAAAGGCAAACTATTGAAGTTATTACAACTTCGCAATAGAAAGGAATTTTGCCTGTATTTCCTAGTTGTAGAGGGTATGCTTAATAAAGGTCTTTGCCTAAAGCTAAGTTGATTAGTGCGTAGGGAAATTTTGGATAGTAGATCAGGGCAGTCAATTGATCCCTGAGTTAGTTTCATCAAAAAACATATGTCACTGATTGTACGTCTTCTTTCTAGAGGTAGGAAGTGGTACTTTTTGCAGCGCTGATAATAACCCGAATTTGTTTGATGAGCTTTAAAATCTAAATACCTTAGAAAATTCCTTTGAATTTGCTCAATTCTATTAACATAAATTTTGTATTGTGGGTTCCAAATTTGTGATGCGTATTCTAGGTGGCTGCGCACAAACGAGCAATAGAGGACTTTAACGGGTTTTAGAGACTGAAAACAGGCAGAAGATCTAATTATAAAGCCCAGTGCTTTAGACGCTTTACTTACAATGTGGTCGATATGCAAGTTAAAAATTAATTTTTCATCGTGTAATACACCTAAATCTTTAATGCAGGAAACTTTTTTAATAGAATTATTATAAAAGGTATAATCTGAGCAGCTTATAGTATTCTTTGACCTTGAAAAAGTTACATGAAAACATTTGGAAACGTTTAATTGCAGTTTATTTCGGATACAGTAATTCGAAAATCTATCAAGATCTTCTTGAAGTTCCCTAACATTGAGACGATTACTGACGGGTTTGAAAATCTTCATATCATCAGCGTACAGCAGGATTGTGGAATTTTGAAAGCATACTTTAATATCAGATATAAATATTGTGAACAGCAAAAGACCTAAGATTGAACCCTGCGGAACGCCAGATGGTATGCACTTCCAACCTGAAGCATGACCATGTACAACGACTGCCTGTGTTCGATGCTTTATATACGAAATAAACCAACGAAGCAGGTCTCCGTGTATACCGGCGGCCATCAGCTTCTGTAAAAGCACCCAGTGATCTATCCGATCGAAACACTTACTGTAGTCTGTATAGATGACATCAACCTGTGTTCCGTTAGCCATATACTCAGTAATATATTCATTAAAAAGAACTAAGTTCGACGTAGTAGAGCGGTTTCGTAAAAATCCATGCTGTTCTTCGCCAAATTTTGCGGCCAGTGTAGGATAAACTTCGCAATGGATTATTCTCTCTAGTATCTTAGAGAACAAACATAATTTGGAGATTGGACGGTAGTTAGAGACTTCAGCTTTATCTCCGCCCTTGAAAACTGGGGTTACAAATGCGGATTTCCATATTTTTGGTACTATACCCTCTGACAAGGAGCGCCTAAAAAGTATACAGATTGGATTCACTAGACTCTCTGCACAATTAATAATAAATATAGGTGGTATGAAATCTGGACCGCCAGACTTATTGAGATCTAAAGATTTCATTAGTTTCAAGACTTTATCGGGGCAAATCTCTATGGAACCTCTACTGGTACTGATGTCATGATCAATTGTAGAATCCAGAACAAAGTCGTTCGATACCGATTGTTGAAATGTTGAGTAGAAATAGGTTGCAAACAGGTTAGATATATCTTTCCCTGTCTCGGCAGATATTTCCCGATAACGCATTAAATTTGGCATGGAGTTAGAACATTTTTTACTCTTAATGTACGACCAGAAACATTTAGGATTTTTTGTAATCGATGATTCCACTCTCTCCATATACGTCTTGAAACATGAGCCTTCTAATTCGACTACTCTATGGCGTAGTACGGAAAAGGATTCATAATCTGATAGGTTACCATATCTCTTAAATTTACAATGATATTTTTTTTTGTTTTTTTTTTTTTTTTTTTTCATTTAATCGGTCGATTATTCTGAAATTGTTACTGGAGATGAAACTTGGGTTCATCACTATGAACCTGAGTCAAAGCAGGAGTCTGCAGTGGCACAAAAAAGGTGCAGCACCTCCGAAGAAGTTTAAAGTGTCGCAATCGGCCGGCAAGATTATGGCTACGGTCTTTTGGGATGCAGAGGGTATTTTATTGACCGATTATAAAGAAAGTGTCAATATTACCGGAGAATATTACGCTACATTATTAGAAAAATTAAAAGACGCTATTAAGGAAATAAGAAGGGGAAAATGGACTCGAGCGACCAATATTCGGCTACCTAGCGTTAAGTAACGCTTTTCTTTGTTGCCTGCCTTTGTTGTCTGCGACTTGAACTGCGCCTTCTGCTGGTGCGCGGCCTGCAGCGTCTCCTGCAGCTGCTGGATCTTCTGCAGGTTCTGTTGTCTCTACACTAAACTAACCTCGAGCTGCTTGTAGTGCTGCTCCTGCTGCTGGGCGGCGTGCAGGTGCGACATGATGTCCATCTGCGACTTGAACTGCGCCTCCTGCTGGTGCGCGGCCTGCAGCGTCTCCTGCAGCTGCTGGATCTTCTCCAGGTTCTGTTGTCGAGCGGCCTCGAGTCCGCCCAGCTGTGTGACAGGCTGGGGACCCTTGCCCCCCACCTGCCCGACCTGACCCACTTGACCTACTTGAGATACCTGCCCTCCCATACCACCACTTATCATCATACCCTGCAAAATATAACGTAATATTACCTTAATACGTAACACAACAGTCAGACACATAGTCCTGACACAGATAACACAGTCCACAAGATAAAAGAGTTTTGTGCCCATTACAAAAGCCCAAACCCATCAGTGGATCACACAAGCATTAATCTCGGTGTGGGGATCGGATCCACGGCGTCTTGTTTCATAGCAGACTACTTGCCCACTGTGCCACGGATGCTATCAGCTTTTAATAATGTAAATCAAAAATATATATTAAACTCACCTGTGAATGTTGCTGCATTTGTTGCTGTACCATCGGTTGGTTGGGGTTTTGGCCGGGCATTTGTCCCATTTGACCCACTTGCCCGACGCCCCCGACCTGTCCGACGCCCCCCACTTGTCCCACTCCGCCGACCTGTCCGACGCCCCCTACTTGGCCGACGCCCCCCACTTGTCCTACACCTTGCATGCCGCTGTTCATGCCCGCAGCACCACCCATACCGCTAGATGATAACCCACCTGATGACATACCTCCAGTGCCTAAAAAACATTAAAGAAAACACGAATTGTAAAAAAATATTATAATAACTTATTTTTTCTTTGGTTAACCTATTTCATCCCACTGCTGGGCAAAGGTCTCTCCCCCACTCTTTCCATATATCGTGATCCATTGCCACTACAAGCCATTGTGGCTCTAATGCGTCCAGATCATCTCTCCAGCGCTTCTTAGGACGGCCACGTCGTCGCCGACGGTGGTGTCCATATAATAACTTACTCAACTGTTATCAACTAACGGTCGATTTCAATAAACTATCTTATGGCCGTTCCCAATATTCTATCTATCGACAGATTTGCTGACAGTAAAATATTGACACATTTTGTACGGAAGATCTGTCAAAACACTATTGATAGCAAGCAAATCTATCTTTATATAGAATATAGGCGACTGCCATAAGACCGTTTATTAAAAATGAGCGTAAAGGGTCTTGTATTAAAAAAAAAAAAAACAACCATAGACTATTTTAGTAAGAAGAAGTCGAAACTTTTAACAGGCATTGAGTTGTTGGATAGTATCAGTCTTCTATTCAATGGGTGAAATTTAATTTCGATATAAAAAACAATATTTACCAGCCATGGTGGCAGTTGGCATTGCACCGGGCATACCTCCCGCCGCGCTTACATTGGCGGGCAACTGCTTTATTTTCTGTTGCTGTATAACCTTCAAAATAAAATAGTTTTTCATTAGTATGACGTTGATGTTGGAGTATAAGGGCCGTATTAAAGAAAGATACTCAATTGAGCTGTTTGCTAATGGCCGTTCCCTATAATCTGTCTATCGGCAGATTTGCTTACTAGCAATAGTATTGTGACAGATCTTCCATACAAAATGTGTCAAAATGTTACTGTCAGTAAGCAAATTTGTTGATAGACAGAATATTGGGAACGGCCATAAGTGTCCACTTCTGTACAAGTGATTGGTCCGTTTTTGTTCGGCGCCAAAAATAGAAAATCTCCCTTTATGTATTGAAATTCTCCTCAACAAGTTTAAAAGTAATACGTCTTAGTTTTTATGTGTGGTAGAGCCACACTGTAGACATTTTTGTCTACAGCATGAATGGGCCGGCTCGTCCGGGTCGTTACCACTGTCTCACAGAAAAGCGACGTAAAGTAGCAGACCAAATCCCTCTCCCCTTTCCAATCCCTTCTTTTCTTTTAAGGTCGGTAACACGTCCATAATTTTTACACTTACTATCAGGTGACCCACTTGCTCGTTTGCCTATGCTATAAAAAAAAATAGTTTGCACAGGTTCATTTTCTGAGCTGATAATAAAAACATTTTTACGTAATCTACTATGTATCTACGATGAAGACATGATGTCACACAATAAAATCAAGTGATATTAATAATAATACTAGCCCTGTATTATATACGTCCCACTGCTGGGCACGGGCCTCCTCTACTGAACGAGTGGGGTTAGACCTAAGTCCACCACGCTGGCCTAATGCGGGTTGGCAGACTTCATATACCTTCGAAATTCTTATGAAGAACTTCTCAGGTATGCAGGTTTCCTCACGATGTTTCCTTCACTGTTAAAGCAAGTTATAATTAACAATTAATACACACATAACTTAGAAAAGTCAGAGGTGTGTGCACTTGAAGCTGGTTGGTACCTGCGACTTTCGTCTCGACAGTCCATGCCACTCCTCGCTGAACTATCCAAGTGATATTACCTCAAAAAGGGGGATTTCACTCAAAATGACAATACTGTCATGAGTGAAATGAGTTTTTAACCTATGTGGGGCTAAAAAGTTATAATAATAATAATAATCCTTTATTTCAGGCTACTATCGCCCATATACATATACCTTACAAACTAACATATATAGAAATATATAATTACAGTAATTGTGTTAGTATGTAATATAAACTTAATACTATGTTAGGTGCGTAGGGACATTGCCTCGCTTTCCGTCTGTTATCGTCTGTATCACGGTGAATGCTCTGAAGAATTGTTTGACCTTATTCCTTCCTTACCTTTCCTTAACAGAACCACGCGTGCTGGCTTGCGAAACCATAGCTTCGTGGTCTCTTCCATCTCGGCTCGGACCAAGAGGTTCGCAAAATCGTATTTCTGTCGGACCATAAAGCTGTGGAATAGTTTGCCGGCGCACGTGTTTCCTCCTTCCTATAACTTGGGATCCTTTAAGAGGAGTGTAAAGAAGCAACTAAGCAGGCCGGCATAATTCTGCCGATCTGCGATAGATTCAGTGTCTATTGTTGGTCGACAGTATTCATGGATTGTGCTATACTTACCATCAGGTGTAGCGTAGTCACTTTGCCGAGCCAAGATAAAAATTTAAAAAAAATATTAATTTTATATTACTACTTATTATAACTTACCTTTCTAAGTCTATCAACGAAGGTAGCTTGGTTGTTGGGTATGAAGCCGAGGTACACCTTCTTATCAGGCGTGTACAATAATATCAGTACTTTGATCTCGCATTGTGGAGGCGATGACATCGGCTGGAAATGAACGCAGCCAGCCTGGAAAAATACCAAGCATTAATGGGCCGGCTCGACCGGATCATTACCACTGTCTCACAGAAAAACGGCGTAAAGTAGCAGCTTGCTGCTGCGTTTCGTACGGTGAGTGAGATATTCGGAGGCCCAAACCCCCTCCCCTTCCCATCCCCTTGCCTTGTTGTTCATAATAACAATTGTACTTTTTATAGCATAAAGTTCATTGTATAACCGACACATTCGTATGTAAGGATTATAATAGGATTTACAAGTTTCCAGTAAGTCTAGGTCAGTTCTGGCTACCATAAAATTTTCGAAATAGACACATTTTTTCTAGATTATTCTAGAATGTGTGGGATAACACACATGTAGTTCCGTAGCTCGGTAATAGATGGCGTTATTCTTAATTAATATTATGTAGTAGGTAACACTATGTTATATAGAGTGTAATACTCACAAACCCGTTGACCATGACCTTGGTGAGCTGGTCCAGTGCCTCACTCGGCTGCAGATCGAACAGCACCGACTTGCTGTCCTTCAGATACTGACCGCCGATGTTGCTGATCAGTTGCTTGGGCATCAGCTGCATCAGCAACTTGTTTGGCCACCTATCGACCTTCAGCTCTGGTTCTATGTCTTTCGAACTCGCTGATACCTGGTTCAAGTTATTTTTTTTAGTAAATACAACTGAACAGCCTCTGAGGCGCAGTGGGCGAGTACAAGTTCTCTAGCGAAACAACATCCGAACTGACGGTAGAGTTAAAATTTGACTGAATCTAGATGATGTATAACATTTTATGGATTCAATAAATAATTTGAATTTGAATTTAACTTCTCTCAATACGAACTCTCATATACGAGACTCATCTCATATACGAGAGACTCATCTCATATACGAGAGACTCATCTCATATACGAGACTCATCTCATATACACAATAATGTGTCCATGATAGTTTACCTGACAAGGCAGCAGCTTGGTGGTCTTCTGTTGGTCACCAGGTGACTTGCCCTTCTCCATCCACTCGATGACGCCGCTCCAGATGTGTTTGCGCTGTAGTTGTGGTTGCGGCGCGGTGCCGCTCGTCGAAGGGCCCGCGTTCAACATGTTCTGCATACGTGGGTGACCACTCTGCAGATATATTTTTATATTTCATATTTTGTTTGCTAGCTTTGTGGGTGTGTGAGTGAATTACCAACATCTAAGGCTAAAGCCGACGAGGCAATGACACAACTTTATTCCCGCTCGATATAAATACCAAATCCACCGTCAAATCATGCTGGGAAACCCGACCCTGGCATTAAACCGGTATAACGCCAGGTCACAAAAAGACCAGCTTTTACCACTGTTTTACTAAGTAGGTTGCTTAATATCGGGCGTAGTGGAGATCTATTAGAAGTAAGGCGGACCCTTGTACTAAGCTGGGATAACGCCAGACAGAGATTTATTTAGATACTAGATTTTGTTTGTGAAGACGTGGACCCTCGTAACGTCTGGGGTAAAATAGAGCTTTTTAAATTTTTATGACGTTTTTCTTATTTTAATATTTATTTTAAGTGGAAATCCGTTGTCTCTGCTTACCACTATGGGAAACAGGCGTGAGTATGTAAGCATTTAAATAAATTGGCCGCCATTTTGTAATATTTGTTGAAACCGGTTGATCGAGTTCAAAATCGATATTTGGGACGCCCCGTACTCACAAATTATAGATGTGATGTTAGAATAGAAAATCATGACCATCATTTTTTTTTGTTTTTTTTTCACGTCGACTGACTTCGATCTGCGGCGGGCCCGCCAGCCAGCTCGCACTGTACAGTACAGCGCTGTACAGTGAGAGTGAGGGAAGTGGTGTAGCTATATACACTGACCTGCGTCGGCTGGTGCGGGTGTGAGATGGCGGGGTGCGGCGGCGGGTACGAGGGCTGCGCTAGCTGTGTGAGCAGCGCGGAGTTGGTCGGGTAGAGCGGCGGGCGCGGGCTCGCCAGCCAGCTCGCACTGTACAGTACAGCGCTGTACAGTGAGAGTGAGGGAAGTGGTGTAGCTATATACACTGACCTGCGTCGGCTGGTGCGGGTGTGAGATGGCGGGGTGCGGCGGCGGGTACGAGGGCTGCGCTAGCTGTGTGAGCAGCGCGGAGTTGGTCGGGTAGAGCGGCGGGCGCGGGCTCGCCAGCCAGCTCGCACTGTACAGTACAGCGCTGTACAGTGAGAGTGAGGGAAGTGGTGTAGCTATATACACTGACCTGCGTCGGCTGGTGCGGGTGTGAGATGGCGGGGTGCGGCGGCGGGTACGAGGGCTGCGCTAGCTGTGTGAGCAGCGCGGAGTTGGTCGGGTAGAGCGGCGGGCGCGGGCTCGCCAGCCAGCTCGCACTGTACAGTACAGCGCTGTACAGTGAGAGTGAGGGAAGTGGTGTAGCTATATACACTGACCTGCGTCGGCTGGTGCGGGTGTGAGATGGCGGGGTGCGGCGGCGGGTACGAGGGCTGCGCTAGCTGTGTGAGCAGCGCGGAGTTGGTCGGGTAGAGCGGCGGGCGCGGGCTCGCCAGCCAGCTCGCACTGTACAGTACAGCGCTGTACAGTGAGAGTGAGGGAAGTGGTGTAGCTATATACACTGACCTGCGTCGGCTGGTGCGGGTGTGAGATGGCGGGGTGCGGCGGCGGGTACGAGGGCTGCGCTAGCTGTGTGAGCAGCGCGGAGTTGGTCGGGTAGAGCGGCGGGCGCGGGCTCGCCAGCCAGCTCGCGCCGCGTGCGCAGGGGGGGGGGCGCGGGAAGGGGGGCGCGGGGGCGCGCGGACCGGCCGCTGCACCGCGACCCTGGCTGCTGAGGACAACATACTCACATGTCAGCGCAAGCGGGTTCAATGCCCGCGTCGAGACCAATGTTTCTGAAGATTATATGATTTATAAAAATTTACTTTTTATATAGTATAAGCCGACAAACGAGTAAGTGGGTCATCTGATAGTAAGTGATCTCTACCGCCCATATACGCCCACAATACCATAACCATACCAATAAGGTATAATTAAGGGATCGATGTTGTACACAAAACTGTGTACAATGTGATTCTACTATTTACAAAAATCAACGATCTCAGGGTCGCAGAATGTACTGAAATACAAAGGATACTACAACATGTCTCTGTAGCACGCCCGCGTTCTTGATCGCCCCGGTGGCCAGGTATCACCTCTTACGACACGCTCCACTGATGGAAGAGTACCTGATACATTTTTGAACTCAACTGCATAGCAACCACGGTACATATGATGAACAACCAAATGGAGTGGCTAGTTAAGGCTCGTAATAAGTGGCGTTTCAGGGTTTGCCAGTGTCAAAACAAAAATCTAAATAACTTTATTTTCATAGGCCCTACTGGGCACTTAAAAACGTTACAATTTACAATATAGCAATCTTATTATATAACAATCTATATAACCAATATACACTATAAATAAAATATGTATTGCGCCATATTGCGCTAGCAACACACGAACTCCGTGGTTTCCTATCATTTATGTATGTAGTCTCTAATTTTATAATAAGCCCTGCTAACGAGGTGTTTTTAACAGTAATTTTGAAGTTGTGAAAGAGTGGGTCCAAGATAGTACTAGGTATAAGGTTGTAGAAGCGTACACCGAGTCCCGCAAAGGAGTTTTGTGTTTTGTTTAAGCAATGAATTGGGCCAACAAATTTATGTCTATTCCTAGTGTGTATATTATGATTGTCGCAGTTTATATAGAAGGTATGTAGATTTCGCCTAACAAACATAATATTAGAAAATATAAACTGAGATGTGTATCCAGTAACTTCAGGTCGGCATAATTTTACCGACTGTTTTTTTTTTTTTTTCTTATTTATTTTAGGGACTTGAGTCAATGTTGACTATGTCAGTCCCATAGTATATACAAAGATTACATATATCATGAACAATTATTAATAGTTTTTAAGTATTTTACATGAGGATACATATACCAACTTAGCTGCATCCGATGTACGTTCAGATAAGATGGTTTGGAATATACCCACATCCAACGGATTTACATTGTCACAGTCATATAATTGCTGTCGCAAATTTACACTCCGAACACACTCTGTCAAAAAATGCTGAACATCATCTATGCAATTAATGTGAACAACAATTAACAATGTGAACAATATGGACTCTCGACTTTTTTCATCAAACATTTAAATTTATTTAAGGGAAGATGTCCGGAGCGCAACCTGTGAGCAACAACAATTAACTCACGGCTCAACCGAATGTTTGAAAACCATGGAACACGGGGGGGGGGTTCGCTCACCATTGTTCGATACCATATGCCCTTTTCCGACTGTTGTGCGACGCAATGTTATGTGTTCAAATACAATCGTGTAGACATTATATTGACTGCATTGTATTTAACATCAGGTCTGGTGTAAGCATTCTGCATTGCCAGGATAAAGAAGCTGGAGATACTGTATTGGAATTCTTCAAAAAACCGAAATTCATGTGAGAAATACTTATATTGTTGAATTACGTTCCTTAAATTTGACCACACTGTTCTGTAACACGTTGTATATCGAACCCGCAACTTCTCGAAATGAATCAATATATAGTAACAAATGTTCACAACTCACCCATATACATCTGTTTGTATGTCCGGTACGGGAGGCGGCGCTGGACTAGGCGGCCGCTCCTTCAGACTGTACCCTCGAAGTAATACGAGATGACGTGGGTCCTACAACACAAATAAACTGGGTTATTAGCCAAATTCAAAAAGCAGGAGGGTCTCAATTTGTCTGTATATTTTTTTATGAATGTTAACGCGTAAATTCGCCAAATGTGAGACGATTTTGAGGATACTTTTTGTATTTCACAGAGTTTACACCAATGGTTAACTTTTATATATTTTGTTAAGATCTGATGATGGAGTACGAGGGAAAATGGGACTCCTCAACAGAATTTGAAGTCAATTTTTGAATATGCTTGCCTAATGGTAAGCGCCTCGCCTGCCCATGTGAGCAAAGTTATGCGTAGTAATACGAAAAAAAAACCCACCCAACCTCATTTTTTTCATCGGTTAAAAACGTGTTACGATGTAGGTGTACCTTTGCGAAGTTCCGTTGCTGCGCTTGCAGCAGGTCTCCGCCCGCGTGTTCGTACAGCGCGGAGAGTGCGGGCACACGGCGCGCCGACGCTACGGACACGTGCACGCCGCGCTCGCATGCTGAACGAGCGCACGCCTCCACACCACCAGACACGCCTTCGGATATATTCACTCTTATGGCCCTTCCCAATATTCTGTCTATCTACAGATTTGCTTACTGGTAGTAAAATTTTGACACATTTTGTATAGAAGATCTGCCAAAATACTGTCGACGGTAAGCAAATCTGTAGATAGACAGAATATAGGGAACGGCCATTATACTTTACATAGCCGACCGACATGGCAACAGGTCGCTCGCCTGATGGTAAGTGCACACAAGCCACACCTGCCCGTAAACAGACAACATCACACAGAACCTTGCATTACAAAGCACTGCATGGTGTTGAACTGCGTTCGTTACCCCTAGACGTAAGATGTTAACTCTCACAATGCCCAGGCCAGTAACTTCACTGGCTTCAATGTCCTTCAAACCAGAACACAACAGTGCTTATGCACTGATGCTTGGCGGCGCATCGCTTTGTCTATTTCTGTTTGTTGTTTTTGGATTTTGGTACCAACCAACCCAGACGGTCTCGTGCATACGAGGAACCTACAAAATAGTTAAATATAACTTATAAGCGAGATATCTGCAGACAGAAACCCCCCACCCCTTCCCAATCCTATAATTATCTCTTCCCTTCAACGCATCCATAATTCTTCTGGTAATTTGGGTATTTATGGGCATTTGAGATCACTTACCATCAGGTAACCCATTTGCTATAAAAAAAACTATTTTTTTTATTGCTATAAAAAAGAGAAGTCTTCCGAGTAAGGAAAAATTACTATAGCATATTTGTAACTTACCAGGTGGCACTAAACCTCCAGCGTACGCAGAATACGGTGGAGATGAGCACAGTATGAGTATGTGCATGGGCATGTCTGTCCTGCCGAGCTCGTCAAAGCAAGCCAGGGCGGTTGTGATAGCTTCTGTCACACATGCTCTGCTCTCCGCATGTCCTCCTATGTATCTGGAAGGAACACATAAATTTTACTAACTTGGTATTTTTCTTTATAGATAATTTGAAGTCAGTCGGGTAGAATGATGATGCTACCACTGTACACTTGGTGGAAAACCAAAAATAGTGGCTTGTTCCGGCGATGAGCGTTCCTAGGTCAGCCAGTATAATAACTTCAGGTTGGCATAATTATGACCGGACACAATTCCAGACTCCAGGTTGATTCTAAGCATTTAGTGATAGAAAAAGCCAATATCACTTTTATCCGACCCAAAGATTGAACCCGAGACCTCAGCACAGCAGTCCGCTATTAAATCTATATCTATATAAATAAATAAAATTGAAGTGTCTGTTTGTAATATAAAAATAACCGCTTTTTACCCCATACATATAACATTTTTTACAAATTTTGTCTGTCTGTCTGTTTGTTCTAACTAATCTCTGGAACGGCTGGACCGATTTTGACGGGACTTTTATTGGCAGATAGCTGCTGTAATAAGGAGTAACTTAGGCTACTTAGGTTCATTTTTATCCCGGAAAATGAAATTCACGCAGGTGGAGCCGCGAGCAAAAGCTAGTTATTACTAATAATAGCACTTACTGTATCTTATCCACTGTCTCAGAGACAGTCTGTGGGTTGGTGAAAGGGCCAAATGTGGCGACAGGCAGCCCAGGATGGCAGTCAGCAGCTTTGTATGTGACTATACTGTACACGGAGCCACTGCCTCCACCCTCCTCCAGGGCACCTCCATGGAAATATCTGGAATTGAAAATTTGCAGAATGTTCTTTTAAGTCTAAAATTTTGTGAATTTATTTCAGTTAATAGGCATCTTTTTTAGAAGAATGATGCTGACTGTGGGATAATATTGCTATATTATAATATATCTTATATATATAATTCTACTGTACGTGTGTATGTCACTAAACTCCTCCTAAACGGCTGGACCGATTTGAATGTTTTTTTTTGTATGCGTTTGGGTGGCGCCCTGGATGGTTTAGATTCACAATTGGACCCAGTAGGTGGCGCTGCTGTAGTTGCGGGTGAAACCGCGCGGGACAGCTAGTTTTATATATATTTTACTAACTATCAATTTAATATTGTACTTCTTTTTTATATAAATAAAATAAATAAATACACCCAACAGTCACACACATAGTCCTGACCCCACACTAGGTAAACCTGTATCCTTCCTTTTCCTTCGCCATTAATTAAAGCGAACGATTAGCAATGAATATAAGTTACTTCGAAAAGAAATGTGTATCCTGGAGTTAATAGCACACTAAGGAATACCAAGTACTTACTCCAGTGTAGGTATAATATAATTAGTTTTGAGTTCGCTCATGTATGCCCCGTTTGTGGCTGTCGCCTCTATAACAAATATAACTTCCGCCTGCACCGGCGAGTCCGGCGCGTTCACCACCATTGTTCCTTCTCCTCAATATTTACGATTTAGAGTTTTTTTTAAATTGTATAAATTCCCTGAACCAACAAAACACAGAAATTGACAGAAATATCAAATAATTGAGTTTGACAGTTGAGCACATTTTGTTATGTTCCAAGTAAGGTCCCATATGTAACATAATATTTTTAGCATTTGTACTTGACATTCTTCTCTTATCACCGATTAACATAATCATGCATTATTATTTTTATTATTTTTCTAGATTTCGATAATGTTTGTTTGTTTTGTCATACATTCGACTTTCCTGTTTATCTACGTTGACGGTTGTTTGGATGCTCCATCAGTTCAGTTCTTATTTTTTATGGCCATATACCACAATACACCAAGTTATTATTTAATCTGTGGCTTTAATCTGTCAAATTGTCAGCTGACTGTCACGGAATAAAAATAACCTAAAATAAACTTTTTCTTATCATAATCAGCGTAATTCTTTTACAATAGCATTACTCTATATCGTATCTAATAGTCGTTACTTGTTAGTACGCACCCACATTATTGATACAGAAATAAAATCTTTCCATGCTTATTACTATGGAAGTGGGTTGTCGTTCGATTAGGATTTTGAACCGGCTTTTAAGGAAACCTCTTGGAATTGCGACCTACAAGAACGTAGCGGGCAGCGCCGTGAAAGATGAAATAAATTCTGGTTTACTGAACAGTTTTAACAAAGATATTAGAGATGGTAAGTTCTTATATTTCTACCGCGGTATCTCCTAAACTATTGCGTCATTTTTGGCTGTTTGGGTGCAAGAACGAGGCTATATTTGTTGTTATTAAGAAACATTGGTCTCTCAGTTTATTTTAACTTTGTCTGATACCATTAATATTAGTAAAAATGTATTTAAAATTTAATTTATTGTATGGCTATATTACTTTACATTGACATGTTTTAGATATGTTTATGGTATTTAATTGAATATGCCTGCTTAGTATTATCCATAGTCCATTACAAGTCTCTTGTTAACAATATAAGATAAGATGATTTGGAGAAAATCAAATGGGAAGATTAATCCTGACAGGAAAATTTATCTGCAATAGATAACAGCAATTCTGTGATATCATCAAAATGCCTTGTTGTGGAAAGTTTTATGTACCACAAACATCTTATGCTCAAAGCCAATTTCATCTGCATGTGGTATACTCTGCTGATTAACGTACAGGTAAACCTAGTGTGGGGTCAGGTCTTTGTGTGTGACTGTTGTGTGTGTTGTATGTGTATTATTCTATTTTTTTTTATATTACTCTATAACTGGGATAAAAAGTAGTGATAAAATATAGCCTATAACTGTCTCCAGGGTCCCATCTATCTCTGTACCAAAATTCATCAAAATCAGTTCAGCAATTTAGGCCTGAAAGCATAACAAACAAACTCACATTTGCATTTATAATATTAGTTAGATATTTCTCACATACTCAAGAATTCTACTGGCCAAATCTCAGGAAACTTTATAGTTTACCTATTTGTACGTATGGTAACCATAAATAGTGATAAAAAATATGACCTAATCTGGATAAATATACTTAGTATATGCACAGATAAATAGAATCTGTACCTCCAAAGGTTTTTAAATATTTAACTAAATTGATGACTAAACTTACATAAAAGAAAAATAAATGTCAGTTAACTAAGGAGTTTTATTTAATATTATTATTTTCCTCTAATATCGGTTTCTCCAGCTTAATTAAACACAGTAGTATATGTTTATCTGAGTACTAAAGGGGGTCTTTTAGAGTATTTTTCTTTGGGTGATGGAAATAACATTACATAACCGGAACAAGTTTTTACACTCATATTTATCAAACTACTAATAACAATAACTCACAATTCATTAACTGCATTTGGCATTGTCATTACCATCAGGCGAGGGTCCTGCTCGCTTTCTCATATTGGGTTTTTCTATCACGAAATACTTATTATCAGCCCGGAGTTTGGAATTGTGCTGGTAGCGCAGTTTAATGCGTACGCGTTACGGCTAAGGCCGAACCTAAGGTCTCGGGTTTGATCCCCGGGTCGGGTAAGATTGATATTGGGTTTTTCTATTATGAAATGCTCAGTATCAGCCTGGAGTCTCGAATTTGTGCTCGGTATGGCGATAGTCTCCCCCTATCACATCATTGGATGGAAAAAAGCTCGGCAAAATGTGAGTGTACTGGTTACACCTCTGCCTACCCCTTCGGAGATTACATGCCTATGAATGTATGTATCATTCAAATATATTAATTCACAGGAGGTGCGGTGCCAGTTTTCCGCAGAGCGTTATTGTTTCCTTCCAGGATAGCTCTGCAGGATGAGGTGGGGATATACACATACGCAGGACTCCACCAGTCTGCATCAGCTCTATGTACCGAGATCTCCATGCAGCTCGGTAAATATTTTTCACTATAAATGAATTGCTAAATGCTAATGGCAATTTTTTTGCCTCATAATTTGCTAAACTACAAGTTCTCTGTGTTTAATAGCCTCCATAGCGCAGTGGACGAGTAGTCTGCTGTAAAACGAGAGGCTACAGGTTCCGTTCCCGCACAGACACAAATCTGGGTGTTGGGAGACCGAAAATCTCTCATAGTTTCTGATATCCACGAAACAAGACTCGTATATTTAATTTTGAGTGGTAGGTCTCCTATGCGAGAGGACGGCTGGGTACGTACCAGCGCTTTGTCTATTTATGCCGCCAAGCAGTAATGTGTAAGCATTGTTGTGTTTCGGATGGAAGGAAATTTAAGCCAGTGCATTTTCGGCGAATTATGAGACTTAACATCTTATGTCTCAGCACAACAAAACAGAATTAAATGAAACCTAAATTAATAAATATAACGCGTTACAGAATGGTGTATGAAATGTGGTGTGTGTGTATGTATGTAATGAAATATGACTACACCTTTCTGTACACGTTGTATATGCACTTTTCAAGCAAAATATGCTAAAATAACCCCATTATTCTTATGTTTTAGTTGGTGAGACTGAACGGACAATCGCCTACATGTGTAATAATGACGCGTCCCATGTCATCGTACAGTGGGCCATTTGGATGTCGGGGAACATTGGTAAGTCTATTTATAAAACTCTTATTTACAACCTATTTTCCTTTAAAGCTTAGGCCGGCATTATCCTGCCGATGTTCGACGGACGCAACGTCTTTTAATGGTCGGCATTATATTTCGACTGCATCGTACATCTTGCCCAGTTTTTTATACGCTTTATATTAGCTTAATATGTATGTTAGTATGTAACGGAATCTTTTAACATGATTTTGTCCCCCTTCAAAACGTCGGATTAACTCGAAATTTGGCATACTTATTAAGGACCGATGAAAATCTCAATATTTTAAACAGTTTGATCCGTTATCCTTACTGGGATAATCAGGATTAGAGATATTTGGTTTTCCTGAGACCCGTAGGTAACTCAAAGTTCTGAATGTAGTTGCCGCTATTTATGCGCAGGCGAGACGGTTACTATCATGCGAGCGACCTGCTCGTCTCTTTATTCAGTACATAATATTATAATATTTAAAAAATAAGTTTTTTACAATAAAATCATTTTTCTTACACTATTTTTAATTCAAATTTATTACAAATTATTTTCTATTTTTTAGTTAGATTTTCTATAAAAGCGTATTTTTTTAGTCTTTTTAAACTATTATTTATTTTTCATTTTTTAGTTGAATTTTTTTATTAGCTTGAATGACGAGACGAGTAGGTTGGTCATGCATGAATCCTCAATCATGCTCAAGATCTCATGGATGATTTGATGAAAGGAATGGTTATTGGAGTGGGTTTCTTTGGAACTGTGGATACTGGTAATATGAAACACAACAGGAATCTGCAACTTCAAATAATGAAAGGGATAAAATTTGCTTGAACGAAGTTAAAAAATAAATACGTACTGTGCGATATAGCTCTACAAAAAACGATAAAATATTTTTTGAATTAATTTAATCTTTTTACTATGATCATATAGGTAAAATTAATGTGTCATACCTAATGTGATTAAGATACATGTACAAAAACTCAGTCCTGTATCTCCGAAGGGGTACGCAGAGATGCTACCAGTAACCACGGTTTGCTGAGTTCTGTTCGATAATGTGATAGGGGGCGATCGCATCGCCATACTGAGCACAAACTCCAAGCCTGAGCAATTCATGTGTAATTTTTCAAATTGTATTTGCCTAACCTGTGATTTCAACCCACGAGCTCACCACCTCATTGGTATGGATGGCTACATGTGATAATTAAATTGTCACATATTGTTGACAATGTAAATTAGTGATTACAAAGTGATATCGAATTACATATATCGACTATGTATTAAATCAACACTGTATTATTTATTACTGTCCATTCTATATTCAATAAATGAGAGGATGAATGAATGAATAATAGGCCTAAGGGTGGACTAACCTAATGCGAGTTGGAAGACTTCACATACTTTCGAGATTACATTTTTGCCTTTTTTAATTCTGGGATTATTTATTACATACGCACTCACGCCTGTAATCCCCGAAGGGGGTAGGCAGAGGTGTAACCAATACACCCACATTTCGCCGAGCGTATTTCCGTCCCACAATGTGACAGGGGGCGAGCCTATCGCCATACCGGGCACAAATTCCAGACTCCGGGCTGATACTGAGCATTTCGTAATAGTAAAACCCAATACAACTACCCGACCCGGGGATCGAACCCGAGAATTCAGCGTCAGCCTCAATCGTAACGCGTACGCGCCAGAGAACTGCGCCACCGAGGCAGTCATTTAGGATTATTTATTATATACAAGGATTGTCGATTACTGAGTGTGACCGTAAGTTCCATTATAAAAGTACTCTCGGACCAAGTGCACTCGTAGGAGCTAGATCGTATAAAAGTTCACTCGAAATTTGCGCGTCCAAATAGCATTTGCCAACTATTCAGCGTCACGTTTATTCCACCTTTTTTAGTTGACGCCTTTTTGTTTCTATAAAATAAAATGATCCGAGTTAATCTCGTAAAATAGAACCGCATCCGAGCTTACTCAGATCGATGGATGACGATGTCCGAGTGCGCTCGGATGTTAAATAAAGAGATGTGAAAACATTTATCTTCCAGCCGTCCCACTAACGTCCCTACACCCACCAGAGATGCTAAAATATTACATGCAAGACAGCATGTCTCATCTGGTCATATGTACGCAAGAGTACGAGAAACTTCTACGACCAATCACACTTGAGCTCTCCACTCCTCTACTCATCACGGGCAAAGACAAGGAGATCACGGCTCAACTGTACCAGCCGAATAGTACATTCTTGAAGCCGAAGAATGAGGACTCGTTGAGTGATGTTGGAAGGACTAACTCATGGTATGGATCGAGGGAGGCGCTTATTATTTATACTAGCGGTAAGTTCCTGTAGTTTATTTATTTAGATATGTTTTATTGTGGCTGCATATTTTATGAATCTAACTGTCGCACTCAGAGACGTCAATTAACTCATAATTGTCAATAAATCATTTCTTAATCCAATCCATTATTGACAATAGAAAATGGACAGAAACCCATCGAAATAAGCTGACAAGAAATGTAACTCAAGCAAAAAAATGACCCCACCAATCTCTGTGCAAGGGGGCGGGCTATAAAAGTCTGTGCAGCTCGTTCATTCATCAATTTATAAAAAAATATTCATGATCTAGTCATCGAAATAAGAAAAAAGGATAAAAAATAATTGTAAAAAAACACAAGTGACAATTAAAGTTAATTAACATCTTTGAGTGCGGCAATTACACTTTTAATTCCATCATGTCCATACTATTGGTCAAATAATGTTGCTTTACTGCTGTCATGCTGTTATTTAAGTTGACATTTAGTCCAGGATCGTCTTTCGTCTATTGTCGACCAGGGGGCTCAGCTTATGCAACACGAAATGATTTTGTTGACTAATTTTGTTCGTGAAATACCATTTTGTTTGGTTTTCTCTATATGTCTATCGAAGCTAACATGTTTGCATAGAATAATTGTCATAAACCAATTTTATTTGGTTATCTCTATATGTCTATCGAAGCTAACATGGTTGCATAGAATATTTGACAAAAAAACAATTTTATTTGGTTATCTCTATATGTCTATCGAAGCTAACATGGTTGCATAGAATATTTGAAAAAAAAACAATTTTATTTGGTTATCTCTATATGTCTATCGAAGCTAACATGGTTGCATAGAATATTTGAAAAAAAAATACAATTTTATTTGGTTATCTCTATATGTCTATCGAAGCTAACATGGTTGCATAGAATATTTGACAAAAAACAATTTTATTTGGTTATCTCTATATGTCTATAGAAGCTTACATGGTTGCATAGAATATTTGACAAAAACAAATTTTATTTGGTTATCTCTATATGTCTATCGAAGCTAATATGGTTGCATAGAATATTTGACAAAAACAAATTTTATTTGGTTATCTCTATATGTCTATCGATGCTAACATGGTTGCATAGAATATTTGACAAAAACCAATTTTATTTGGTTATCTCTATATGTCTATCGAAGTTAACATGGTTGCATAGAATATTTGACAAAAAACAATTTTATTTGGTTATCTCTATATGTCTATCAAAGCTAACATGGTTGCATAGAATATTTGACAAAAATCAATTTTATTTGGTTATCTCTATATGTCTATCGAAGCTATCATGGTTGCATAGAATATTTGTCAAAAATCAATTTTATTTAGTTATCTCTATATGTCTATCGAAGCTAACATGGTTGCATAGAATATTTGAAAAAAAACAATTTTATTTGGTTATCTCTATATGTCTATCGATGCTAACATGGTTGCATGTAAACCCAACTCGTTATGTCAAAAGTACAGATAATGTGGAGAAAATAGTACTTTCAAACGGTTTGTGTTTGTTTACGAACCCTAACATGACGACGTAATTTTATCAAATGTTGACAGTTTTACCCGAGATATTTGTCGCCGATAGTTATCTCTCTCGCGCGAGAGTTATTTCATGTTGCATATGTTAAACCCCCAGGGAGGGGGTTTAACATGATGTATGACATATCTCACGCGCAATTGTGAAAAACTATATAACAAATATCTCATATAAAACCGTCAACATTCGATAAAAATATGTCACGATATTATATATTTTTTTATTAGTTGACTGACGAGACGAGCAGGTCGCTCGCCTGATGGTAAGCGCCACGCCTGCTCATAAACAGAAACAACGCCACACAGAACTTTAAATAAAAGCACTGCATGACACTAGACTACGCTCGTCACCCCGAGACATAAAGTGTTAAGTCTCATAATGCCCAGTAATTTCACACAGTTGCTTACACACAGTTGCTTGGCGGCAGAAATAGACAAAGCGGTGGTACCAACTCAGCCGGTCTCTTCCATACGAGGGACATGCCACCATGTAAATCTATCGATAATATTATAGATATATATCTATTTTACGTTATTAGGTACAACAAGCAAGCCCAAAGGTGTTGTATGGACACACAACATGCTGCAGACTCAGATATCGGCGCTGCACAGCGCGTGGCAGTACTCGTGTAACGATGTAGTACTGCATACGTTACCATTGCATCATATACACGGGCAGTTGAACTCCATGCTCGCCTCGTTGGCTGCCGGCGCCAGGTATTTTTGAGATAATCTACCCCAGAGGTTCCCAAACTTTTTTCTCATAGACCACTTTCAAAATGTAGCTGTTTCCGGTGGACCCCCTGCAGCTACATTTCTACCATATTCCCAAAACTCAATAAAAAATGTGAAGATCTAACTATGGACCCCTTCGAGTCTCCCGTGCACCCCCAGGGTCTAGCTGGAAAACTTTGGGAACTAATGATCTAAAAATTAATCTTTCAGAAAACACATCTGTAACTTTTAAACAGGTTAACTGATTTTCTATCAACATAGTTAAGAATCTACACGATTAAACAATTTTTCGAACCGATAAAATGCATGCATGCAATTTTTAGGTCCAGTTGCTTAGGCGATATAATCAATCAATCAATAATAAAAAGCCATACACTCAATCAATCTCTAATGAAATAGACGATAGACACACCGTCTGTCGTTGGTCGGCAGTATTCTTGGATTGCGCTACATATACCTTCAGGTGTAGCGATTTCACTTTGCCAAGCTAGGTTCTTTTTTTTATTATTAGATTGAATGACAAGACGAGCAGGTCGCTCGCCTGATGGGAAGCGCCACGCATGCCCATAAACAGAAGCAACGTCACACAGAACTTTAAATAAAGCACTGCATGACACTGAACTGCGCTCTCAGTTATATAATGATATAACTAATCACCAAAGGTAATATTAAAACTAAAACCGGACAGTCTACGGATCCAAGATGGAGAAATCCGAGGCATTAATATCTACATACGGAGATTGATATGAATATGAAGAATGATACGATAATACAGGCACAGTGATCAGATCGGAAACGTCATGCGTGATGCGTGGACCCAATCATCAAACTACATCAATCAGTATGGTTTGAAATCCGGCGATCAGTCCTTCAACAAACAGACGATTCATCGTAGACGCCTTATAATTTTCACTGATGATCTCAAAACAAACTCATAGGCAGTCTTTTTGTTATTACTGTTATTTTAGTTTTTAATTTTAACAAGCAAATTATTTTCACTTATAATATAAGCTTAAGGGGAAAAGGAGTAGGCAGGTAGTGCACCCACTGTTCATCTAGGTTATCTCCGTCTCATGATATGATAGGGAGCGAGCCTATCGTCATATTAGACACAAACTTCGGGTCAACTCGTTCTATTTTGAGGATCAATAAAACTAATTCAAATTGTGATTGTCCAGCCCAGGAATTTGAACCTAAAAGGTTTTCATCCTAAATACTCTGCCACTAGACCAATAAGGCGATTAACAAGTAATAAGTCTAAACTTGTTGTTACAACTGAAAATGATCGCAACAAATCAAATAGAATGGAACTCATAGTTGAAGATACTTGAATTCACCCAAATAGGAATCCAAAACACGCTCGATTATCTGTATCTTATAATACGTTAAGACACCTATTATTGCTATTTTCGGCTAGATATCCGGTTGCCGGATATCCAGCTATTCGGTTTATAGGGTGGCCGGATAACGGATATCGGATAAGTCCATAAGTCGAACCACCACCCGTTTTATCTCTATAAATAACTAATCAATCATTAACGAAATGACCATCAGCCAACCAATCTATCATCAAAATGATCTATCCATCATAATGTTTATTGGTGCACAGACTCCGCATGCTGCCGTCATTCGTGCCACACACGGTATGGGCTCGTCTCCTCGGCATGGGCGAGCGTGAGGAGACCCGTCCGTGCGTATTCCACGGCGTGCCCGCGATGTATGCGCGCCTCGCCAGCGAGCACGAGCGACTGTTCCCCGACACACGCACCGCGCAGTACGTGCGCGCGGCGCTGGCCTCACGCGTCAGACTCATGTGCGCCGGCTCCGCGCCGCTGCCTGACGCGCTGTTCAACCGGTGGGAGGAGGTGTGTATACCGTGACTCATGTACAGAGCACCAGCGCCTGTTCCCCGACACACGCACCGCGCAGTAATCTCGTACAATATTTTTAATCCGTCCTCCGTCCTCTTTTTTAGATATCAGGCCTCCGTCTTCTAGAACGCTACGGCATGTCAGAAGTTGGAATGGGACTGAGCAACCCCTACCGTCCAGTAGAGGAGAGGAAAGTTGGGTGTGTTGGCAATCCGCTGCCTGGTGTGTCTGCTCGGATCGCTATCACCAACCAGGAGACCGGGCAGTTGGAGCCGCTGGTCACTGTCGAGACACCTCCACCTGAGACTCAGGTGGTTTTTGTTAACATAGGTCATGGGATGTTAAATTTCATAGATCGCAGGGTGGTGATGACACCATATTCTGTGTCCCTACTATAATTATCATCCCTCCATTATCAGTTTCGACATTATCACTATCGTCATCATTATTTTCATCGTCATCCTGGTCATCATTATCAGTATCTTCAACATAACCTTTATTACTATCGACATCATTATTTACACTTGTATTATTAGCATTGTCGGCATCATAATTATGGTTATCTTCATCATCATCACTATCGAAATTGTCATTAATGCAATGGCTATCATCATTATCATCATCACGGCGATCATCATTTATTCATTCATTCAATCATCATTCATTCATTCAACTTTTATCCAATGGCGATAATATGAATTTTTAACCCCTAATGCAGCAAGGCTAATAAGTTTACATGATTTATAATATATTTCACATCATTATTAATGGTTTACAGATATGTCTCGATCGGTTAGGTGTGGTGGGTACCAAGGATTTCTTCGTGGAATCTGACGGCTACGAGTGGAAGCAACCCACAGTCACTGTACACAAGGAAACCGAGAACGGCACCTATCAAGGCGAGTTGCTTCTCAAAGGACCTGCTGTGTTCACAAGGTAAGGCTTATTACAGCACGTCACTTTATATATTTTCTTTCGTATTGATAATTTTTAATAAGTATCGATTTGGATATATCGACAACGAAATATCGATATATCGGCTTGAAGATCGCGTTTTTGAACTCATAAAAAAAATCGTCATCAATATAATAATATACTGAGTGGTGCCAACATAGCCACATTAAATCATACCAGATATATCTTACAATGTTGCAAGCCCTTGTGCCAAACATCAGTCAAATAGGAGCAGTATTTGAGATTATTGATTTTACCTTTTCTCAATTTTTGCACATTTTCCACATTATGTAAGTCCGAGACGACCCTAAGCAGCTGATATAACGGTCAAAGACTTTAGTACTTATTAAACTAAACGATGTTTCCATTTCGTATGTTGCACATGTTGTCGCTATCACATAGGTCTATAATTAGGCTTATTAATGCTGTTTCATTTAGTTACCGAAATCTTGCTATTAACTCTATAACTTTTTCAGTATGTTATGGTTTATTTTAATGCGAAAAAAAACTATACTATTACTAAAAACTATTATTAAACTATTATTCATCATTTAATTTAATGTCGCTATGTGGGCACCACTTAGTAGATATATTGAAAAACCGTCATGCAGCAGTGTGTAAACACTGTTTTTTTTACGGCAAATGAGCAAGTGGATCTTCTGATGGTAAGTGATCTCCACCGCCCATGTACGCCCACAATACCAAAAGAATCATGGGTGCGTTGCCGACCTTAAACGAAAGGGATAATTAAGGAATTGGGAAGGGAAGGTGGTTTGGGCCTCCGGATATCTCACTCACCGTACGAAACGCAGCAGCAAGCTGCTACTTTACGCCGGTTCTCTGTGAGACAGTGATAATGACCCGGACGAGCCGGCCCATACATACTATAGACAAAAGCGTCTACAGCGTGGCTCTACCACTCATAAATCATGTTGTGTCAAAGTGGTACTTCCTAAATTGGCCGTTGTCGTTGTCTGGTGGATAAAATTTATTAGCTCACTGCAAAGTCTGGCGTACAATTCTTTTTTTGTCCATAGATATTGGAACAGAGCAACGAAACTAAAATCTCTAGACTTTACAGAAGATGATTGGTTCCGTACAGGCGATACGGTTTCATATGATGGCAACTTCAAGATACTGGGCAGGACTTCGATAGACATCATCAAATCTGGAGGTACAGGTTTACAGTATACACTATACAGTGTATTTTTTAAACTAGAGCTGTGTGGGGAACCCTGGAATCCTTAAATAATAGATATAGTAAAACTGTATCAGAAATCTTTAGGTCTTTCCTGTGAAAATCAATTTGGTCAAGCGTGAGTTGGCCATGATTTAACGCCAATGGAATCTGTGTCATGTTAGCTTCAATTCGTTTTACACAATATACATGTATGTAGTTACAATAAAATATACATTTACAGGTTACAAGATAAGCGCGTTACAAGTCGAGGCGGCCATATTGGAACACCCTGATGTGGCTGACGTAGCAGTGTTGGGCGTCGAACACGAAACATATGGAGAAATTGTATCGGCTGTGGTATGTATATTTAGAAATTAAAATGAAAAGTATTTATTTAAAAATTACAAATTTTTACACAATTACACATTATTATTATAAAGGTACTCCTACCCTAAACAATATAAAATTTGTAATTTCACAGATTGTACAGTGTATTCAAACGCGGTCCCCTCACTAGGCAAGCCTGTATCGAGGGGTCCCAGATTATAATATCATAACTAGATCTATCGCTGACACACATAGGTACAAGATATGTACAAATAATATTACATTTACAGTACATTTCTACATTTCGGACAATTTCGGAGCTTTGCTGTTCGAGTTCGCTAATCGTCGGTGTTTATGTATAGTAAAGTTGTGCGTAGTTATCATCGGAGTTGAAATTTAGTATTCTTGTTATTGTTTATAGTTCTCTCTTGCAATATTGTAGTTTTTACTCTGTAACTATGCCTAAATAAAATAAAATAAAATAAAAAAATTAAATATATGTATAATAGGTACAAATATGTTTTTCTATAGCATAGGCCAGCAATCGATCAAGTTGGTCACTTGTTTGTAAGCCAAAACAATGATGGACGTGTTTTCGACCCTAAAGGAAAGTGATTATGTTGGAGAGAAGGAATTTGGGACTCCAGATATTCTTAGTCTTGGTGTGGAATTGGTGTATTAGTAGCCCCTAATGGGAATTATAATGAAATAAAATTTATATTATGGTTAATTTTATTTCATATTAGTCGAATATGAAATTTGTTTTCAAGCGATTCTTTCGTTTATTACCGTATGAATTACTAGTTTGACACTTCGACGATAGTAATTTTATACAAATTCGAAAACTGTGAACGTATTTGTAACTGGTACTAGGCCTACATGTTGGGAGAGTACCTGACACAGTCTATAATGATAGTCTTGAGTGGTAGAGCCACGCTGTAGACGGTTTTGTCTACAGCATGAATGGGCCGGCTCGTCCGGGTTGTTCCCACTATCTCAGAGAAAACTGGCGTAAAGTAGCAGCTCGATGCTGCGTTTTGTCACGGTGAGTGAGATATCCGGACGCCCAAATACCCTTCCCTTCCGAATTCCTGTCGTTTAAGGTTGGCAACGCGTCCATGAATCTTTTTGTATTGTGAGCGTACATGGGCGGTGGAGATCACTTACCATCAGGTGACCCACTGGCTCGTTTACCGGCCTATGCTATAAAAGAACATGTTTTATATATGTCCACAATTTAAAGTTTTATTGCTGCGACACACCGACCGACACCGACTGCCTCGGTGGCACAGTTGTAATGCGTACGCGTTACGATTAAGGCCAGCGCTGAGGTCTCGGGTTCGATCCCCGGGTCGGGTAAAGTGGTATTGGATTTTTCTATTACGAAATGCTCAATATCAGCCCGGAGTCTGGAATTTGTGCCCGGTATGGCGATAGGCTCGCCCCCTATCACATTGTGGGACGGAGATACGCTCGGCGAATTGTGGGTGTACTGGTTACACCTCTGCCTACCCCTTCAAGGATTACAGGCGTGAGTGTATATATTAAAGTTTTAGTGGCAAAATCTTTTAGCACTACAATAGTTTTAATTGTTTTATTTTTATTTTACAGGTAGTTATCAAGGAGAAAGCTAAGGTAACATTCAAAGATATTAAAGACGCCGCTGGCAAGAAACTAGCTCCGTACCAATTACCTAGATCTTTGTTAGTCATCGACGAAATGCCCAGGAACGCTATGGGAAAACTAGATAAAAAAGAGATAAGGAAACTGTTTGGTAAACAGTTAGTGCTCGAAAAAAGCTTGTAGATTATGTTTTTAAGTTATGTGGTACCAAATATTGAAGAAAGGCGCGGATTTTGGGCTACTTTTGACCAATAGTACTTTTGGTTGAATTGATTATATTATATTGCAATAATGATTTCTATTTTCTATTCTATATCAGGGAAATTTAAAATATAAAGTGTATGTAACATATTAACATGCAACAATTTATAAAAATACTTTGTGGAGGGCAATGAGTCCCATGATGCTTTCCTTGAATCCGCGCCTGTGTATCAAGTATGGGATTATACAGTCGAATACTGGTTATAAATGGAGCAAGCGGGCATATACAATACGCGCAAAATAAATGAGCCAGCTTGAAGTTAGTTACTTCGTCTGTATGTATGGAACAGTTCCCATCATCCTTTCCCTAATCCTGACCCTCACTAGTTACTAAATTCAGGTCGGCCAAATTAAACTGCGCGTATTGCACGATCCCATACCGAAAATAGAAATGTTATAGCCAAAAAATTGTCACAATTTAATTGAAATTCGTTCATTCTCGTAGGTAAAACGTTTTATTTTGTAATCGATGTTATAATTTTAGAACAAATTAATCTGTGGGACGTATTAGGAGTGATATTTGGGTACCATAATATTATTTACGCATAGTGATATTGAATATTATATATAAATGGTAGTTGAAAGACTGAAGGGGAATATTTAAGTATTTTTGAAATAAGACCTGCTGGCTGGGTCGAGGAAATCTCCCTTCCCTTTTTCGGCATTGGATATGTAATATGTTGTATATACATATTTTTAAGTCGCCGATGTGATTTTCAAAATTTTGATATAATTTTTCAATTTTGAGATTGTTACTTCAAACGAGTATTTAAATAATGTGTTAAGATAGCACTAAACTAAGTTCCGACAATTAGACAACATATTTATGATTTCAGGTTACCCTTGTTTAAAATTACCTCTAAAAGCATTTAAGTATTAGCAATTACATATTCTTCATAACTTGTTAATTATTCAGTTTATGATCCTTTTAATGTGCAAAGTTTTGAAAAATATGAACCAAAGATATACTTTTTATTATTTTTGTTTACATCATATGAAACATGTTTGCCTTATTTTTAAAATCCGGTTTATAATTTGTAACAATACAATAAGCGCTTGTGTAATAATTTTAAATTTAGACCAACAATAATTTATAACTCATATATAAATATACCCAACATAACTGAAGATTTAATGGTCATTATAAATATTTAGTGTCATATATTCGTCTCTAAGTTAAAACTAAATGTACTTCGGGAGGTATATCCCCATTGGTTTCCTAAGTATGTATCTGCATTTGTAATTATACCGGATTTTGCGGGTATTTAATATTTAAATATTTTTAATGTAAAATGAACGTATCACAATTCGTATTTATTATTGTTTCTAATATATCGGGCTTATTAACGACTGACTTATTATATTGTTTGATTTGTTGAATAAAAGACGTTTTTAATAAAAAGATTTTTATTAACATAATATATTACACTGGAAATGCACTGGCAAGGTAATACAAATCATGTTAAACTATGGCTATCGTGCTTGCTAAATACCTCTCAAACTTTAAGTATTTTTAATATAGTGCATTGGCTTCCGTGAAGCTAGAGGCCGCGGGTACGATTCCTGCACCGCAATGTTTGTGTGATCCACAAATATTTGTTTCGGGTCTGGGTATTTTCTCCCCAAAGTGGTTGACGTCAGGCAGGCAGCCGGTCATAAAAACTAAAAGCCAACTCTCTCTGTAACATGTGTTAAAAAGCATGTTGCGCCGAGCCCACTGCAAGTGGGATAAGGGCAGGTGGCAGAAGAAGACAGTAAGTATTACGGTTTAAACTACGCGCTTAGGTAATGTTACTTTTTTACCAATTAGTATGAATATGCAGTAAATGCCCGGGAATGAGTTACTCGGTAAAGCGAAAAATAAGTACCAGAATATCATCACATGTTCTTATTTTCGAAATAGACGAAGATAGCCGATATACCGAAGCGCGTAAGAAATTATTTTGCTATCGCTATAGTATACATTTAAATCGAGGTATCATTAAAATACAATCAATACTTACTAAAAAAAAATTGTTAATGACCTTTGCACAATTTGTTTTTGCCTCACTATTGCAAATGTAGTTATAAAACTAATAACTTTTTCTATAATAATTATACAGATGGGGGTATTCGCAAAAAACTTCGTGCAGCGACGGTCGCGTTGATCAAACAAGGCGGAGAGAATTCCGCATACGCTATGGTATCCGACCAACTCGAATACGTCGCTACGACTGTGGCACAAATGCCCATAGACATCACAATTAATGCTAATAACACGTCGTACCATTTAATAGAATATCCATCAACCTTCCGTGGATGGATCTCTACATAAGTACTCGTAAATGTATTGTATTTTTTCCCCAACGCTTTCTTTATCAGCGGCCATCTTTGCCCGCCATTTTTGACGTGAGGGACGCCATTTTTCACGTGAAGCACGCCATTTTTAATGGTTTTGGATATCGCGCCGTTCTTTAGTCGATTGCTCAAGTCGATGTTGGCGTCTTTCACGGATTTCATGTAGCAAAGTCTGAGGAAAATTATTGGTGGGAAAATAAACATGAGTGGGCCGGTTAGTGTTGAACCAACGAGGCCCATTACTAAGTCGAACCGTGGTACTGTTTCGCCGAGAAATACTGCAACTGCAATAATACTCGATCGTATTAAACAGCGCTGTACGCAAAAGTCTGGAACAATAGATTTTTGACATTAACATTCGGTTTTTTTTAACTCAATCGATCATAGAGCATTAGATATAATTACATACATACGCACTCCGGGCTGATTCTGAGCATTTCGTAATAGTAAAACCCAATATCACTTTTACCCGACCCGGTGATCGAACCCGAGACCTCAGCACAGCACCGTAACATGTACACATTACAACTGCGCCACCGAGGATATAATTAGATAGGAACAATTATTAAAATAGAGGAAATATTAAGCGCCATTTACACTGAGAGACTTTCTCGTACGTTGTGGGCGAGAATATGTCAGGAAACTCCTATTTACTTAGATAAACTTTCCGTGTAAATGGGCCTTTAAAATTAAGCTATTAAGAATGTAATTGCTTTATGTTTATTTTTTAATAATTATATAATAGACTACAAACTGCAAATTATTCGCACATTGATACACAAAAATTGCTATGTGTCTACATTTTTTATGCATCGAAATAAGATAACTAGAACGATAACTCTCATATGAATCTGCCAAAAATACGATTCCACTTACTTACTTACATACAAAGGTAAAATCATACGCAACAAAAATTTATGAACGTTCAAAATCAACTTTATTTCGTAAAAGTTAATGTCTAAATATCAAACTTCTAGATCGAGATACGATGTTCTGCACCGCGCATAAAATTAGACGTATCAAGTGTCAACTAGAGATTATTATGCACAGACTTATAGCCCCGCCCCCTTGCACAGAGTTTTGGTGGGGTAATTTTTTGCTTGAGTTACGTTTCTTGTTATCTTATTTCGATATTTTCATGTAATATTGGGTTTGTTTGAAGTCTTACTTCTTGGTATTTTGAATAAATCTTCAATGTGTTGGAAGAGTGCGGAGTGGCCGACGGCACTGGACAGGCATAGTTGCAACGTCACGAGTAGTGCTATCACATACAGCGGAATGGATGGTGGGATTGCTGTACATATAAAGTAATTATATAATACTTCAATTCGGTTTAGTAAACGGTAGGTACTTAGGTACCTATAGGCATAGATACATTAATGCTTTTCTAATGTGTCTATGCTATAGGTTATAACACAAAATATGATGAACTAGCTTTTGCTCGCGGCACACGCGCTGCGCCGCCCGCGTGAACGGATTTTTTCGGGATAAAAAGTAGCCTATGTCCTAATCCAGTTCATGATCTAAGACATGCCAAACTTCATTTAAATCCGTTAAGCTGTGATTAACAAACATACAAAATTTCATATTTTTAACTGTAGTAGGATATATAGTTAAATTCTAAGATCTATCCGGATAATCATACTATCTTTTCTTTCTGTCTGGCGTTATCCCACGAATATTTGTTTCCGTTCTGGGTGTTGTGAGTCCCTTGTAGTTCCTGACACCCACGATATTGTGTAACGTAATATGGGGTCAGGACTAATGTGTGACTGTTAGGTGTATGCTGTATTTATTTATGTACTTATAAGCTTTTGCTTGCGACTCCGCCCGTGTGAATGTCTTTTTCCAGTACATTTCTTTCCGTGACAAGAAATAGCCGGTGTCTTTCCCCAGGATATAACCTATCTCTTTAAAATTTCATTAAAATCCGTTCACCCGTTTAACCGTGAAAACGTAACAATACTTTCACATTTATAATATTAACATGACATTATTATTTATCTTTCTATTATACGTGGGTTGGCGTTTGGCCACTATCACGTCTGCTGGTGAGTGATAATATGGGCTAAGATTCATCTTAGCACGCTTCAGCACGCTTGTCTAGCAAAAAAATTTCACTCGCGACTTGAAGACACCCAGATTATATTTATCAGGGAACAAAGACTCCAGCAACTTGTTCCACAACTTGCCAGTCCGTATGATGAAGGGGGAAGCAAAGCGTTTGGTGCGCGTTTTGGGAACGTCTACCATAAATGGGTGGCGTTTTTCCGTGTTTCTGGTCATCCGATGATGGAATGGGGAGGGAGGAATCAAATTATGCAGTATTAACAAGACAACAAGAGCGCAACATAATGTAAGACAGTACCTATGCAAATAACAAAAAAATCTTGTGGAAACTAGGAAGAATTTCCGTACTTTCCCGCGTTTTTGTCATGCCTATTACTGGAATCAAGTTTAACAGCTCACGTGATAGGACCCAATTAATGACATCCGTGGTGCTTTACATCTGGCTTCTCCAGTTGTAAATGTCCTTGTACCTGAGGTTAATGCCTCCTTTGTTTCATTATTTTGTCTACCGCTTAGCTATGGAGGGCAGTGGACAATTAATATTTCCAACTCCTCCTTAACTTTCTATTTAATTAATTTCGTTGCGGGACAAAGACAATTTAGAATTCAAGAGACTCGCCGAGCTTCACTACTCGGTGTCAACAAAAATGCGTGCCACTGTCGATTCTGGTGCACAGGAGTTACAGGGGCGGGTGTGTGGCCGCCCACACTGCATACGAGACTATCCCGCGATAGTCTCGTATGCAGTATTAATAATTTATCAGCCATGGGTTTGAAACACCCATATTATTAACGTCAGGTTGTCTGTTACAACCTAACAGTTAGTCATCGCGCTCGTATCTGTATGATCATTACTTACACCCTGTACTTTCTTTTCTTTTATTGTATAAGTAAGTATCCTTTTTGTCCACTTTAGCATGCCGTGGCAACTTGTAATTAAGACAACATTTAGCATAAGCCACTTTACCTATTGTACGAAATACTCTTACGATTGTATGTTTTGTAAGTTGCTCGATTAAATAAATAAATAATAAATCTTCTTGTAGACGGTAAGAAAACTATAACTCACTCTGTAATATGTTGTTATCAATGTTGATCCCGTATCTGGTAGCCACCAGGAGTGTGGTGACGGTGAACATGAAGCCAGTGATGGCGAATCCTCCCAGCACAGCGTTGTTAATCTTTCTACTGTCACGCATGTCCACTTGGATCGTCAGCAGCATTGGATGGATGTCAAACTGCAAACCAAATGAAATAATTCCACCCATTATAAAGTCCCTCGTATGCGAGAAGCCGTTTGGGTTGGTACCACCGCTTTGTCTATTTCTGCCGCCAAGCAGCAGTGTGTAAGCACTGTTGTGTTTCAGTTTGAAGGACATTGAAGCCAGTGAAATTACTGGCCATAATGAGACTTAACATCTCATGTTTCGGGGTGACGAGCACAGTCCAATGCCATGCAGTGCTTTGTAATTCAAAGTTCTAGTGTGGTGCTGCTTCTGTTTATGGGCAGGCGTGGCGTTTATCATCAGGCGAGCGACCTGCTCGTTGCGTCACTCAAGATAATAAAAGAAAGTAAACCACTCTAGACACTATAGAGTCCTGGACCGTTGGAAGACGTGCGTGGGGCCGAGGCCCGTTAGACAATTTTAATTTAATAAATGAGGTGATACCAGAGAACTCCCCAGAGGAGTTGACGTCAGGCAGGCAGCCTGTCGTAAAAACTACAAGCCGAATCATTCTGTAAGGATAAGGCGGAATAAGGTCCTCCTTATTTTGATTGTGATATGAAATCACCCGACGACTATCCCAGATCCCTGTATGCACTATAGAAGTACAAGTGTAACCAAGGATAGTCCCCGGTTAGTGCGGAACTATTGTAGGAATGAAAAGAATGTATACTGGTTTATTGAAATGAGATGTTGGTCGATTGGGTAATTAGATCTATGGGGAGGACTATGGCCCTGCCTGCCTTACGCTATGTTAAAAACAGAAAGTGTGTGAGTAAAGTTTTTTTTAATTTGATGACGAGCAAGTGGGTCACCTGATGGTAAGTGATCTCCACCGTTCATTTACTCTCACAATACCAAAATGATCATGGGCGCGATGCCGATCTTAAAGGAAAGTGATAATTAAGGGAATAGGAAGGGGAGGAGGATTTGGGCCTCCGGATATCTCACTCACTGAACGAAACACATCAGCAAGCTGCTACTTTACGCCCGTTTACTGTGAGACACTGGTAACGACCCGGACGAGCCGGCCCAATCATGCTGAAGACAAAACTGTCTAAAAATAATTAGGTATATTATGTATTCGCTGAAAATTAGAATAAGGCCTTGCAGAATACATTAGTAACCTGTATTCACCTTCTGCGTTCAACAAAAGATTTACATTATGTCTCTCCGTATAATTAATTTAACATTGTCATCTCATACATATTCGGTGTTTAAGAAAATATATGCGCGTTTACGATTTAGTAATTAAAAGTTTTAGATTAAATAAATCGAAAAAAATTATATGTATGCGGAATTAGCAATATTATTATAAATCTATAATGTGAAGTATAATTTAGTCATTTTAACTGATTCTTTAATAAATAGTGGTATTTAAATAATATAGTACCAGCCCTGTATTATATACGTGTCACTGCTGGCCACGGGCCTCCTCTACTGGATGGCCTTATGCGGGTTGGCAGAACTCACATACCTTCGTGACCACATACCGTACCTTTCACGTACCTTATGGAGAATTTCGAGAGGTTGCCTCACAATATTTCCTTCACCGTCAAAGCAAGCGATAATTCACAATGAATACACATATAACTTATAAAAGTCAGAAGTGCATGCTCCTGGAGCTGGTTTCGAATCTGCACCTTTCATATCAAAAATCCGTACTACTCCCCGCTGAGCTATCGCTGCTTGGTATTTACTATAGTCAAAATTTGTATATACATTAGTTGGGTGTCAGCTGCCATATACCTACTTACTAAACTTAACTAGATCATAAATTGGTGTTGAGGCAGGACTTAAATTATACTTAATTATAATGATACTAGCCCTGTATACGTCCCACTGCTGGACACGGGCCTCCTCTACTGAATTGGAGGGGTTAGGCCTTAGTCCACCACACTGGCCTAAAGCGGGTTGGCAGACTTCACATACCTTCGAAATTATTATGGAGGACTTTTTAGGTTTCCTCACGATGTTTCCTTCCAGTTAAAGCAAATGAGAATTAACAATTAATACACACGTAATAGGCCGCTTCCAACAGGTCGGCCTGGAAGGCATTAGAGGAGGCCTGTGTTCAGCAGTGGACGTCTTGTGGCTGATGATGATGATGACACACGTAACGTAGAAAAGTCAGAGGTGTATACTCTTGTAATATTACTTACAACATGCAAAAAATAATTTGGTCGGTCTAAATTAGATGGAGAGTCACTGCCTGTCTTACTCGGCAAACAAATCATCCATAATAATTCTTCTAGTACCTAAGTATTGACTTGGCTCGGTGGCGCAGTTGTAATGCGTACGCGTTACGATTGAGGCTAACGCTGAGGTCTCGGGTTTGATCCCCGGGTCGGGAAAAGTGGTATTGGGTTTTTCTATTACGAAATGCTCAGTATAAGCCCGGAGTCTGGAATTTGTGCCCGGTATGGCGATAGGCTCGCTCCCTATCACATCATGGGACGGAAATGGGTCCGGCGAAATGCGGGTGTACTGGTTACCCCCCTGCCTACCCCTTCGGGGATTACAGGCGTGAGTGCGTATGTAGTAAGTATTGTGGTTGTTCATGTGCGGTGGATCACATAACATCAAGACACCCCGCAGAAATTATTGGCCTGTCCTATACAACATTTTTACCATAGACGCTAAATGATTTTTTACACCATATTACCTAATTATAATAATAATAATAGCCCTGTATTATACACATCCCACTGCTGGGCACGGACCTCCTCTACTGAATGAGGTTTAGGCCTTAGTCCACCACGTTGGCCTAATACGGGTTGGCAGACTTCACATACCTTCGAAATTCTTATGAAGAACTTCTTAGGTATGCAGGTTTCCTCACGATGTTTCCTTCACCGTTAAAGCAAGTGATAATTAACAATTAATACATACATAACTTAGAAAAGTCAGAGGTGTATGCACTTGAGGCTGGTTTCGAACCTGCGACTTTCGTCTCTATAGTCCATACCACTCCCCGCTGAGCTATCACTGCTTCTAAGTTCTACCTAATTATAAAAATCTTTAATAACTGGGTGTGGTTGGTTGTGGAATGTAATTTATAGTCTAATATCCAGTAATTCCGTGGTGCAATACTTTATATATTGCGAAGGTCAGACATTCTACCTAATAGTTAACACGATATGAAAAAAAATATATCATCGTTCTACATTACTTTGGCCTTAGTTTTGGCACAAACTAGAAAAGCTTTTAACTTATCTTATATGAAATTAATTAGCACAGCTACTTGCTACTTGTGCTATCTATAGTTACGTCGTAAAACTGTTTTTATCATTCAAAGGTAAATACATAAAATAAATACACCCAACAGTCACACACATAGTCCCGACCTCAAACTAGGTAAACCTGTATCGTCGTTATCAGGAACTACGAGGAACTTGCGGTCCCACAACACACAGACCCGAGACCAATATTTCTGGATCACACAAACATTTGTCTTGGTGAGGGAATCGAACCCATGCCCTCTCATTTCGCAGCCGGCTACTCGCCCACTGCGGCGCGGAGCTGTTCGGCTGGTCACGATTTTATAAACCACAGGAGAACATCGCAACTTCTTGTTGTAAGTCTTGTCTAGTTGACACTTAATACGTCTAAATCTTAGCGCGGTGCAGAACGTTGTATCTCGATTTAGAAATGTAATATTTAGACATTAACTTTTATGAAATAAATTTGATTTTGAACGTTCATTAATTTTGTTGCGTGTATGAGTGTTTGCATTTGTAAGTAAGTGGAGCCGTAGTTTTGGCAGATTCATATGAGAGTTATCATTCTAACGCCCGGTTTCCGAAAGCCAGATCAATGTTAAATTAACTAATCAAATGTCAAATCTCATGTCAAGTCGAAATTGAGTTGCTAGAAGCGTGATCAACACCTTTGATTTGACACACATTTTAGCTAACATAACTTTCAAATTAATATGAAAAATCGTATGTCAAACGGTACTAAAGAGACAGCAAATATTACCTATTATTTATTTCACTAATCAACGTTTCAGCAACTCAAATTGATTTGACAGCGATGTCAACTCAAAGTTCTGTTAGTTGAATGTTGATTTGATTAGCCTTTCAGAAACTGGGGGTAATTATCTTATTTCGATGGTCGCAAGGGTATTATCCTGGGCGGCGTAAAAAGCTCTGGCAGGTGATGTATTATAGGGAGACATGAGAGCCAACGGTCTGCCTACGGAGCCTGCTCAAGATCAGGCGAAGTAGAAGCGTCTAAATAGGAAAGCGGACCTTGGCAACACCCTGGCTGGGATTAAATCACGCAGAAGTAGACGAAAACAGGACTTACTTGGAACGCGAGTATCCCATACGCCATGAGGAAGTCTCCAGACTGCGGACTGTAGTCCAGCAAGCTGGAGACGCTGAGTGGAGTCACGTTATCCATAATGATGCATGTCCATGTACAGATTGCTATCGTACTGACGATGAACACTGACGTTAATGCGAGCGGCCTGGAATATAAAGTCTATCCTGATTGACAGTTCCTCTCTTCAGAGGGATTGACGTCGGGCAAATCCCTCTGAAGAGTGGAACGCCGAGAGGAGAGGAGGCCGTTAGTAAAAATTACAAGGCAAGTCTTTCTGTAACATGTGTTAAAAACATGTTGCGCCGACACCACTGTAAGTGGGATAAGGGCAGGTGAGAGAAGAAGAGAAGAAGGTTAAGTAATCGGCAGTTCCATCTTTGTCACGGGCACGTGAGGCACTGGCCCAGGTTTCCGTCGTAATTTATTTATTGAATTCGTTACACCATCGACACATCACAAAACACTACAACAATCCATAAATTTTATAAGACTTATAACTATGTGAAGTGCCTTTACAAGTGTATTAAACATTTAAAAGCACTTAAGTATGTCAACATTCCTAATAGTATCAATTAGTCATACAAAAACTTTATTAAATTAATTAAACAAATCAAATTAATTAAATTCAAATGAATACTTACGGTTAATATACATAGTGTTACTACAGTTACTAAGTATCAATCAAATTGTAACTGTAATTGTATTGTAATGGGGAATGATAAAACAATTTTTAAGTTATTTTTTCCGCGCCTAAATGATAAAACAGTTTTCATCTTTATCATGTACTCGGGGAACTAATCTTGAGTCCCTTTGAATCTTGAATTATACAACTTGTTATAGAAAGGTATGGCCATATTTAAGGGTCCTTACATACACCTGGCAGTGATTGTTTATGTACCGTCCGGATTTTACACTAATTTTAACCACTCGAAATAGGTTCGAAATCAGCCCCAAGAGCACATTCCTCTGACTTTTCACGAAACATCGTGAGGAATCGTGAATACCTGAGTAAGAATAAGAATGTATGTAGGTAAAGTCTGGCGTCTGCCAACCCGCACTAGGCCAGCGTGGTGTGCCAAAGCCTAAACCCTCTCATTCAATAGAGGAGGCACGTGCCCAGCAGTGAGACTTATATACACAATTGTATAAAACAGGGCTAGTATTATTATTTTGTTCGCAGCTCCGCCCACGTGAAGTATCCTAAATCCTTTTCAAGGATATACCCTATTTCCTTACCAAATTTCATTAAAATCCGTTCAGCATTTTAGCCGTCAAAACATAACAGACAGACAATTACTTTCGGATTTATAATATTAGTATGGATTGTACAATGACATGTTAGCTTGTAAGATATTTATCTATGGTCCATAGTTAGGTACTTAATGATGATTTATGATTATTGGACATTATAAGATTTAACAATTTAAATTGAATGCACGAGCGTAGTTCAATGTCATATAATACTTTAAAATTCAAAGTTCTGAGTCGTGGCGCTATGGTTCATCGGCAGGAGTGGCGCTTATCACCAGTATCGACCTGCTCGTCACAGCAATCAGGTGAATAAAATAAACGAAGTCATCCTGATTTAGACCACTCACTTCATATCCTTGGGTGAGCCCAGCCACATGACTGGGCACAGGATAACACCAAGCAACAGCATCCAGACACAGTAAGTAATGCCCACGCTGCCTCCTGTTATCTTCCACCAGAATATTTGCATGCTCTGGGCAGCTGTAACAAAGAACAATTGCATTTTATACCTTATACTTCTCATCCCAAGACGCTTAACATAACGCCTTAAGAAAATTTTATCGACTCGTTTTCTCGTGCTATATACATATATAAATGTCTATTGAAGGTAATAATTTCTGTTCTGTACGAAACAGTAAAAATAATTTTTATTCTATGTTTTAAATTTTTAATAACCACAGTTTTTAGTAACCACCCATAATATCGATGCATCTTTGCCAGCGTAGTGGCAATTTATCGATGCCCTTCCTGAACAAATCGGCTGGACGGGCAACAAACTCTTTAAAGGATTGATTTTATCCCGCCAAAAAGTTATCAAAAAATATGGAACACGTAGAAGTCAATAGGCGCTAGGTCTGGTGAGTATGGCGGATGACGGAGAGCTTCCAACCCCAGCTCTTGTAGCTTGGAGATCGTCTGCTGTGCAATATGGGATCGCACGTTGTCGTGCAAGAGCAGTAGGTACCAGCGATTGACCAAAGTTGGCAGCAGATGTGCGAGCTTCTCCATCTTTGTGTTCTGACTCCACAACAGACGATCTCCACGAGATAAATGACGTGAAGCGCCGGCGCCACGCGCTACTTCGTTTCACCAATCAGGTTACTAAAGAATTTTGAACTTTTCGCGTATGAATCGTGCCGGTAACTGTACAGTCTGCTGGCAAAATATGCTTTATTTATTTGGTAACTACGTTTTAAATTCCATTGCATTGCGTCAACGCGCTATAACGGAGCGATTGTGCGGTCATTGCGTTCCAGACCGAAGACTCTTTCCTAACTAGGGCTTTCGATTCAAATTTATGTGACATCAGTGGCACCGCGTCTGTATAAACAGACAGACTGACAGATGGGCAAAGAAAGTGTGACTAACACTTCGTTCACACCCATCTTTTTTGGCGGTTTTTAGAAAAGGCATCTGTTTATCGAAAAGGAATATTTGTCGCGTCGCGTCACGACCATGAGACGCTATAGACGCCGCGTTTGTGACAGACGACCTTGGCATAAGTCGGGAATAAAAGATTGTAAAGAAAGGATAACATGGCAGAGCCATGCTGTAGACAGTTGTTGTCTAGAGCATGACTGGTCCGGCTAGACCGGGTTGTTACCATTATCTCATACAAAACTGACGTAGCAGCTTACTGTTGCGTTTCATTGGGTGAGTGAGACACGCATCACATGATTCTTCTGGTATTGTGGGTATTCGTGGGCGTGGGTGGAGAGCACTCACCAGCATGTGGCCCAATTGTATGTTTGCTAGCCTCTGCTAAAAAAAACTATTTAGACGACATTAATTACTGAACAGAATGCGCGGATAAATGACACAGTTTTTATAGGATAATTTTCGATTAGGATTCGTATCGTATCTGCAGCTTTATATTATTAAATATTAGTAATGAAATATTAATAAGGCCATTATTAAAGACCATGAAATAGTCTATTACTAGTTATCTGCAACTCTTTATGTATTAAAACTGTAATTAGCTGTGGTGTACATTAAATGTTTCATAAAAGTACTTAGAGATATTATAACATGTAAAAGTAATGTATTTTTGTGATACCAGCAATAGCTCAGCGAGGAGCGGAACGGACTGTCGACACGAATGTCGTAGGTTCGAAACCAGCCCCAAGAGCATGCATCTCTAACTGAAGTGTGTCTCTAACTAATCGTTAAAGCCAGACGGCTTTAACGGTGAAGGAAACATCCTAATCCTCCTACTTACGTCGTATTGACAAAACTACATACGCACTCACCCCTGTAATCCCCGAAGGGGTAGGCAAAGGTGTAACCAGTACACCCACATTTCGCCGAGCGTATTTCCGTCCCACGATGTGATAGGGGGCGAGCCTATCGCCATACCGGGCACAAATTCCAGACTCCGGGTTGATACTGAGCATTTCTTAATAGAAAAACCCAATACCACTTTACCCGACCCGGGGATCGAACCCTTAGCGTTAGCCTGAATCGTAACGTGTACGCATTACAACTGAGCCACCGAGGCAGTCTATGACAAAACTAGTTTCGCCTTTATCATTAGTGCGCTCGGGGAACTAACCTAGAGCCCCCTTGCTAAATTTTACAACATGTTACAGAAAGGTGTGGTCGTATTTAAGGGTCCTTACATACACCTGACAGTGATTGTTTATATACAAAGTGGTAGGTCCCTTGTATGCAAGAGGCCGCCTGGGTTGGTACCGCCGCTTTGTCTATTCTGCCGCCAAGCAGCAGTTTGTAAGCACTGATGTGTTTCAGTTTGAAGGAAATTGAAGCCAGTGAAATTACTGGGCATTATGAGACTTAACATCTTATGTCTCGGGGTGACGAGCGCAGTACAGTGCCATGCATTGTTCTGTAATCCAGAGTTCTGTGTGACGTTGCTTCTGTTAATGAGCAGGAGTGACGTAAGCGTCAAGACATGATGTTAAGACATCAGGCGAGCAAACTGCTCGTCTCGTCGTTCAAAAAAAATATATAATACCTACCGGATTTTATCACCATCTAGACAATGGTGATAATCCTGTCGAACTGGAGCCGGCCCATTCATGCTGTGGAATGTAGACAAAGTGTCTACAGAGTGGCTCTACCACTTCTCAAAATAATTATTGTAATTAAGTATGTAAGTATATCAATGTTTAACGGTGAAGGAAAACATCTTAAATACCTTCTAGGACTCTTGGGTTGTATTATGTATTTTAAAATCTAGGTATTAAAAGTTTTGTAAAGTAGGTAAGGGTTTTCAAAAATCTACAGTTGTACTAAATGTTGTATACACCTGTAAAGGCACTTCACATAGTTATAAGTCTTAATTAATAATAAATGTATTGATTGATGTAGTGTTTTGTGATGTGTCGATGGTGTAACGAATTCAATAAATACATAATAAAGGTCGTGTAGCTAATATGGCTGAATTTCTAAATACCCTCAATTAAAGAATGCCCGACTGTTTCTTGGAAATTAAGAATCTTAATTGAATTAGGTAATTCATTTTCATAATGGAACGATTAGATTTTACAATTTAATTGTATTTTTGTATTCAAATTCATTTTCATAATGGAACGATTAGATTATACCTACAATTTAATTGTATTTTTGTATTCAATTAACTTATAAAGCACAGCGTATATTTAGAATCAAGGTTAGCCGCGACCTAGGCCATGTTGATATTATAATTATCTAAAATATACCTAATTTGCATATCTACAGAGTCAATAGCCTAGACTGCAGTGTTTTTATACCTTTTTTATGGCATATGGAACTATAAAAAAAAATGCCGGCAAACGAGCAAGTGGGTCATCTGATGGTAAATGATCTCCACCGCCCATGTACGCCCACAATACCAAAAGAATCATGGGAGCGCTGCCGACCTTAAAGGAATTGGGAAGGGGAAAGGTTGGGGCCTCCGGATATCTCACTCACGTACGAAACGCGACGGCCACAAGGTAGGTACTGTTTCATTACCGTTTCAGTTTCGGAAGCGGTCCCCTTAGACCCGTTGTAAACGACCTCTGAGCCGAAGATTACTCTGTTATTCTTACCAAGAATTATATTAGGAACTCCTGACCCGAAAACGGTGGCGTCAATGAGGAATGTCACCAGTCTTCTTGCTGGTGGTCCGAATGATAATTCCGCTATCGCAGCGTATGGAGATCTGGAAAAGTAATGTGATTTCAACCGGTATTCAAAATCAAAAACGTTAAAAAATACTAAGCAAATACATAGGGGCATCTGTATACGTAATTGGTTCGTTTTTGGTGCGAAATAAAAACATATTAAAGGTATTTGGAAATGTTTGCACATCAAAGTGCTCACTTGAAGTGCGTCCCCCCTTTTTATTACTTTGGATGAAGAAACAAGCCGGTCGCTCGCCCGATGGTAAGCACTACGCTTACCGATAAACAGAAGCAACATCATATAGAACTTTGAATTACAAAGCACTACATCCTCTTTGACTACATCTACATGGCACTGAACTGCGTTCGTTACGCCGAGAGATAATGCTCAGTAATTTCGATAACCACTAAAAATAAAAACTAAAAGGAAATCAAAAAGTTACACTGAATAGTCAACAATATTTTTTTTATACTTATTGTATAATTTTTGACATTTCAGTTTCATTTTTGTGAAGTAGATTTTGATATTTTGTTAATCTATACGTTCTCGTAGGCACTTGTAGGGTTCTTATATGTGTCGATCAATAAACTGTCTTAACCTAAGAGATGCTAAATAGCAATGATTACAGTACTTACCTACAGAATAAAAATGTGATTTATAATAAATTGCTCACGGCTCCGCCTGCGTGAACGGCCTTTTCCGGGATAAAAAGAAGCATATGTTACTTAGTGATAATGTAGCTTTCTAACGGCAACAGAATTTTTGAAATCGGCCAGTATTTTTAAAGTTTTTTCGTTATATACAAAAATACAAATCTTTCCACTTTATAATATTAGTGTAGATGTAGATACAGACCGTATTTTTTCCGTGATGAGTGGCGTAAGGTCTTGTGCCAGCAGCCAGCTCCTGCCAAGTAGAGCAGCTGTGTACAATTGGAGTCCAATCACTGACAGCACCAACGGTATGCCGTAAATACCTGCAAAGAGTACCACAATCATCTTCTTCTTCCACCGACCCCTTTCCCACTCGCGGTAGTGATTTGCTTGTAGTTTTTACGACTGGCCGCCTGCCTGACGTTAACTCCTCTGGGGAGCTGAAAGTGGCAGTGGCAGTGGTGGAGGCAATGGCAAAACTTGGTTTCCGTTGTTGTGGGGGTCCGATAGTGGGTCACCCTATATAATAATACCAAAATACTTTCAAGTACGAGAAGGCGGACTCAAGCCAGGCAGAAATAAAAAAGGTTCTTAACTGTATTTGAATAAAATCTGTTTACATTAGTGAGTGGTAGAGTCACGCTGTAGACAGTTTTGTCTACAGCATGAATAGACCAGCTCAACTGGGTCGTTACCTCTGTCTCACAGAAAACCGACGTAAAGTAGCGGCTCGCTGCTGCTTTACGTACGGTGAGTCAGATATCCGTAGGCTCAAATCCCCTTGCCCTTTCCAATCCATTAATTATCCCTTTCCTTTAAAGTCAGTAACGCGCCCATTCTTCTGATATTGTGGGCGTAGATGGACGATGGAGATCACTTAACATCAGGTGACGCACTTGATCGTTTTTTTTTCTTTTCTACATTATTAAAAAGATGTTTCAAGTCTGGTTAACGTGGACGTCGTGTCGTGACGTTGGAGGTCGGGCGGTTAGGTCATTTTTAAAACATGAAATCTTACCACACGTAATGACACTCTTCGGGAGCGTTATAACAGGGAATACGCCCAAATAGTCTACTATGCATAGAATAGTGAACACTACGCTTAGTCCTCCGTGTGTCTGGCCCACTGTGTAGTCCTCATGATGAGATACGAGGATCGTCTGCTTTGAAGGACCTCCAGGAACCTGCATGGTTCTTCCTGGAAAAAATATTCAACATTGGTATACAACACTTCTGCTGCCTCGGTGGCGCAGTTGTAATGCGTACACGTTACGACTGCTGTGCTGAGGTCTCGGGTTCGATCCCCGGGTCGGGTAAAGTGATATTGGGTTTTTCTATCATGAAATGCTTAGTATCAGCCCGGAATTTGTGATTGTGCCCCGAATGGACTGTTATGTGGCGAATAAACTTTAGGAACGTCGCTTATGGTTTTTTTACAGCATACACCAGCAAACGAGCAAGTGGGTCACCTGATGGTAAGTGATCTCTATCGCCCATGTACGCCCACAATACCAAAATATACATCGGCGCGTTGCCGACCTTAAAGGAAGGGGATTGGGTAGGGGAGGTGGATTTGGGCCTCCGGATATCTCACTCACTCTACGAAACACAGCAGCAAGCTACTACTTTACGCCGGTTTTCTGTAAGACAGTGGTAACGACCCGGACGAGCCGGCCCATTCAAAGACAGCCAGACAAAACTGTCTACAGCGTGGCTCTACCACTTTTGATATATTTATTGTGCTTTGGTCACGTGTTTAAAAAACTGCTGAAGTACATCGATCGCAGATACTCTTGCCATTATATATCATAAAAGCGGGCTTAGGATATGCAACAAGACTTAGGTAGACATACCTATTTTGCGCGTATGTATGGTATGCACCAAAATACGTCCAATCTAAAGTTGCAGTCAGTCTTATAGGTATTTGTGCACACTGTCATAATTCATCACACGCTTCCGCCTCAAATTTGCCACGACCTGCCTAACTCAAAAATGAGCCTTCGATATTTTTTTTGCTTTGAACCTTGCACATATCCGATATTATTCACTACTTACCTACATCGAATCATTGCATAATTAACATAGTCAATCTAGTATCAACCATTTATAATTAGTCATCTCAAAAAATCAAAAACAATGTTAAACTTTAATAATGTTTTCCGTTTATATTATCTATGCCAGCCAAATATGCATTAATAAAAGTAATAATGCATTAAAATAGAGGTCAATTGAAAACATTGAGGCATTGTCCTCGTTTGGTGATCAAGTTGTTCTGGGTGCACTAATCTGTTATCGCCTAGCTTTAATATTATTCATATTTAAATAATATTTTACGCAATCCAACTAAAATCACAATTTATGTTAGAGTTTTCTCAATGGACTCGCCATAGACCATCTAGGCTTACCTGATACTAGTGAGCTTAACATATGTATGTCCACGATCCGCCCTATGGATTGGGGCCGTTTGGACTTTGGACTTATAGGGGCCATCGGGGGTCGTGGGCGCGCAGCGGGGGGCAGTCGTAGCGCCCTTTGTACATAACATTATTGTAATTTGCACGTGCGCCCGTTGCTGCCGTTGACGCCGAGAGTGCCCTTCGGTGTGCATGGGCTTCTGAGCCAATATAGGTATATGGAGACGGGCCGCAAGGCGGCACCACGCAGGGGCGGTTCCGGCTGAAGCCTGGGCGCTTCTCGCCTCGGGAACTCGGGGCCGTTCCTAATGCGCCGAAGATGGCCACCGCGGGCTTTTTAGTTGGTATGCCGGCCCAGCGGTCGCCCGGATGTTTACCATCTCTCCCGGGCTGCTTAACATTGGGTCGTAAGACCGGTGAACCCAACATAACCGTTCCCTCTCCTCCCGGGGTGGGGCGGTAGCAATAATACGTTTTTCCCCGCGACAACAAAAAAAAGGTATATGACCACGATAAATAAACGCGCCAGAGAGAAAACTATCGACAACAAATATCGCAGATAAAAGTAAAAAAGATAAAATTAGATACTTCATCATGTTAGGGTTCGTATATAGACGAAATACCATGGGTTGGGGAATAAAGTATGTATTAGGTATTGATAAAGATGATTATATTGGTTAGGGTTTACTGTAGTGGTCCCAATTAAATTTGAAGAAAAATTCCACAGGGGTGAAAATCGGGGATGATATTATTATGGGTATCTAAGCCTAAAAAGTAACTAATTAGAAAATAGCAATATTCAGGTGTAAACGGCCTCTAAAGTGATTAATTACGTACTTAATTAAAAATACTGAATCGTGCATCGAACTCATTTATCCATCGACTTACCTAATTATCACTAAACCCCGTAAGGTTTCTTCACAAATCACTTTAAGATTCCATGAATAGATCATAAATGGACATAATTCACACGCAAATCACGCAATCTGTCATAGTTTTAGGCAAGTCGGTTAGTCTTGGGACGACCACTTCGACACTAAATTAGTTAAAGACTATCTTAATGAACAAACTCTACGTGGATAGTCGACGACAAAATTGCTACGTTTACAGCGTGAAGGAACTTGGCAGCCGGCAATGCTATCAAGCGCTGACAGACTACTGGCGATTTGTACTTAGCCAGTACTTAATTGACCTCAAACGATTTAAGGACATTTGAACGGACAACATTTTGATGTTGTGTGAGGTCAGGATTGAATAAATAAGCTGTTGTTATTTTGATCTGAGATTAGAATTCAGAGCTTTGGAATCGAAAAATCAGGACAGGTTTGGCTTAAATGTCCTTCAAATAAAAACACAACAATGCTTTATGAGTGACTTTTTTATTGTTTATGGGCAGGCACTTACCATCAGGCACGATCAGGCGAGCGACCTGCGTCGTCTCGTCGTAAAAAACACATTTATTTGAAATATGATCAAGTTTTTTTAATTTGTTTTGTGGTTAGTACCTACCTACATTTTTTGGGATCAAATAACTAAAGGTCGGTCGAAGGTGTGGGATGCAGGCAGCCTGTGACCCTCTATAAACCTAGATTTTTAATTCATGCAAGGCAACGCGAGTTAACGTGACTACGCTCCAATTGAAAGCTTACCATCCATCATACCGTGCCCCACTTGCTTATTTCCCGACCTCTGCTATTATAAGAAAAAAATACCTATAATTTATAAAAAATATTTTTTTCTTTATGGAGACGAGAGAGTAAGTGCCCCACCAACATCTTAGGCCCAAAGATAACCTCACCTCGCAATGGCGAAACTTTGTTCCCGTTGCGGGTTATGGCGGCTCATCCCACATAATACCAAATCCAGCGTCAAATCATGATAAAGCGAACCCTGACATTAAGCCGGGATAACGCCAGAATGGCATTTTAAGTAATTATTTAACTCAATTAGGATGGAGCGTTTATCGTACGATTAAGGCATTTATTTGGCCGCGTCATTTGAAAATAAGAATCTTATGATGCGTCCTCCTAAACAATAGATATTAAAGCTATTTTTGCTTGAATGACGAGACGAGCAGCTCGCCTGCCCATAAACAGAAACAACACCACACAGAACCCCGAATCAGAAAGCACTGCATGGTGGACTGCGCTTGTCGACTTAAGAAGTTAAGTCTCATAATACCTAGTCCTTTCACTGGCTTCAATGTCTTTCAAATCGAAACACAACAGAGCTTACACCCTGCTGGTTGGCGACAAATAGGCAAAGCGGTGGTCCCAACCCAGACGGCCTCTCGCATACGACTTACGAGGGACCTGCCACATATTATCCCATCCATTTAAATTCGGCTTATGTCTACTTTTCATGTAAAATAAAAAGCCCTAAAGATATTATAGGTGTTCGCGACTGTACTAGGAAACACAGCCGTAATCCAATACTCGTAGTAGGTAACTGAGCGTGTATCGAACGTTGACATGGCCCTATTTTGCGCCACTTTCGAACATTATGAACCAGGCGTGAGGTGAGTTTGCTATTCACCATTTTAAGATTTCTTCTTTTGTGGACAGTTGGCTAGGGTGGTTCTCTCTCTCTCTCTCTTGCGGTGCCTATTCACTATTGAATGTTGGCTGTCAACTCCGCATATTCCTTTCTATTTCTTGCCAGGTTAAATAGCTCTTCTACCCTGGTGATTCCTGTCCATTCTCTTATGTTCCTGAGCCACGATTTCCTTCTTCTACCAACGTGTCCCTCTACTTTACCCATTACAATTGTTTGTAGAAGGCGATACTGAGGATGCCTGAGCATATGCCCTAGGAAACTGATTTTCCGTTTCTTAATGGTCAAGACTAGTTCTCGGGAACACGCTGTAAAACTTCGTCATTGGTGACTCGTTGTATCCAGCTGATCCTCAACATGCGACGGTAAAACCACATTTCTAGTGCCTCAAGCCTCTTACGCATGTCTTCTTTGATAGTCCATGCTTCACATCCATAAAAGACTATAGGCCAGATGTAGATTGGAGTATTCTTACTCGCAGTGTTATGTGTAGTTGTTTGTGGTATAGCACTTTTTTCATCTTATTGAAAGATGCACGGGCAATTTCTATCCGGGTTTTTATCTCCATATGAGAGTCCCATGTTTCATTTACCCAAGTGCCAAGATACTTGTATTTTGCAACTCTCTCTATAGAAGTGCCATCCACTTGAATGTTAGGATTAGCGCCACCACCGCGGGATATTAACATGAACTTAGTTTTAGTCAGGTTCATAGACAGTCCTGCATTTTTGCTGCACTCATGTACTTTATCCACTACCTTCTGTAAGTATGTAGATGTAGATGCAAAAATAATTGTGTCATCTGCATATCTGATGTTATTTATAATTTTACTGTTAATACTGACACCAACTTCTTCATGCTCCAATGCTTCAGAAATAATGGCCTCTGGGTACAGGTTGAATAAAACAGGTGAAAGTATGCATCCCTGTCTAACTCCCTTGCATATCGCCACCTCTTCGGTTTCCTTACCATCTACCCGGACTATCGCAGACTGGTTCCAGTATAGGCTCTGTATCACCCGAATATCCTTCCCATCTAGCCCAATATCACTAAGACATTTTATAAGATACTCGTGATAACCACGGTCAAAAGCTTTTTCGTAGTCCACGAAACATATGAAAACATCTTTGCGCATATCTAAGCAGTTCTGGATTAGGACATTAACGGCGAAAAGCGCTTCTCTTGTGCCAACACCAGGTTTAAAGCCAAACTGATTTTCTCCAGTGTGTTCATTGCACTTAGCTTGAATTCGCTCACGAATGATTAAGAGAAATAGCTTCAATACGGGGCTCATTAGACTTATCGTTCGATAATCTGTACACTGCTTTGCATTGGGTTTCTTCGGTAAGGTGATAAAAGTTGATTTCAACCACTCTTTGGGCAGAACACCAGTGTCATACATGCGGTTAAAATGGTTAGTTATTACGTCTATGAAATCGTATTCTATTAATTTAAGAATCTCTATGTAAACATGGTCTGGTCCTGGAGCTTTGTTAGTTTTTGCTTTCTTTAGTGCACCTATCACCTCTGATCGTAGTATAGGAGGCCCATCTAAGTTCACTGGTGAACTAATCTGTCCACGGTTGGCGTCACTAAACATGTTTTTAATGTAGGTTGTCCATGTCAACCTCCTTGCTTCCGCATCCAACAATAATGTTCCGGCTTCATCAGCTAGTAAGTTTTGCTTTGGCCCTTTTAATAACCCAGTCATTTCCTTAATTTCTTTATGTAAATGAAAGCTGTCGTATTTCTTTTGAAGTTCTTCCATTTTCTTGCATTTTTTATGCTAATATTGGGCACGCGTCTTACGGATATCCTTTCTAATCTTCTTATCGATGGTATAATACATTTTTGGGTCTATATGTTTCTGTAACCGACGTTTTTCCATGAGTTCCAATATTTCCTCGGTCATCCACGTTTGCTTCTTTTTACATGTATTTGTACACAAGATGTCTGTAGTAATATTAGTGACTGTATCATTAAGGCCACATACAACACCTTCGATTGATAAAACCTCCAAATTCTTCTGGGCCCAGCTGTTAATTGTGTTCGATGCTTTTGATCTATTATCGTCAATCAATAAACTACGAATGTCTGGTCTATTAATAGTGCTAATTCTTTTAGTTTTCTTAAGATGACAAGAGATTTTAATAACTACAGGGTTATGATCAGAGTTTATGTCCGCCCCCGGGTATGTTTGCGCCGATTTCACACAGTTCCTGTAGCGTTGATTTACTGCCACATAGTCAATCTGAGGGGCTAGCACGGAAAACTATCGAAATCGTAATGTAAAGAAAGGTATCGAGGGCTCGATAGATAATTCCTTAAATATCATTGATCTAAAGTAAAGTAGTTCTGCATCTTCTTGTGGCTTATCGGCAGTTGGGGCATATACCTGTATAATATTAATGTTCTGGGGCTTTCCTGCCAAACATAATAACATGCTTCGATTGGAATAGGGTACAAAAGAACTCACTGCTTTAGATGTTTCTTTGTTAAGCAGCACTGCGACTCCATAAGGTTCTTTTCCGTTGTTATCATTACCGGAATGATAAAGAACTGCTCCTTCATCTGTAACGCATCTATTCATACCCGGCCATTTAGTGTCGCTAATGCCCAGTATATCTATTTGCAAGCGCTCCATCTCTTTGATAACGTTGGGTAGTTTACCGTGTTGCTTCAAACTTCTCACATTCCATGTGCCTACTCGCAGTTGTTTATTCACATTTTTGTTTTTAGTTTTGCCTCCGGAGATTCTTAGCACCCCTGTCCCATTAAAGGGACGCCGGAGACTCGGTGCCATGGCTTCCTTTGTACTATTCATAGTGGTATGGTCAGAGTTGACTGACTAGGGAAAAGTAACGACGGTGGTATCCCGTTGCCATCCGTCATCGCAGTTTACCGCCGTACCGCCAATGTGGCTCCGCCTGTGCAAATATATGTGTTTAAGCCTTGCCGGTAATATCCACCTTCAGCCTTAGACACGTACTGGTGTTACTGCTGCCTAACACCAGACTGCCATTTGATCTATGACAGTTTAGCTTGCCCCTTCCACCAGTGTCACCGTTCCGATTTCTGCAATCTCTGCCTTCACTGCCGTTGAGGACTGCACCCATATCCCTGGGCAAGGAACCGCGTTATACCCTGCAGCACTGGGTCCTTCCTTGAACTCTGCCACCTACATATTCCGGCCTACTGGTATATGTGGTGCCCGACTCCCGCGACTTGGACGCGCCAAGGAAGATTTACCTAAGTAGATAACAAGGCAGGTGTCCCTGTAATCTCTTAGGCAGAGAAAGAAAGAAAGAAAGAAAGACAATTTATTAGTCACAGATCACAAAAAATTTACAGTAAAACAATACTAACTAAACACCATCAAAAAGGTTTTGACAATTGCGCGTCGTGACTGTGACAGGTAGGTGACCACTCAGCGTGTTGCTGTGCTGTGGCGTGAACCACAACACAGCCTAGGGTGTCTTAGGGTGGTTAGTGGATTTCAATTGACACAGGAGATCATGACGTGCACCGCTAGTCAAGCGACAGATATTATACTGCTTTGTATACTGTCGCGGTCTCGTATCTCGGTCGCATATCTCAAAACAGACTTTGTTCAAGATTAGTTTTATTTTAATTATTGCAATCTATTATGTAAGATAGGTTCCTTATGCATTGCCGTTAGTAAGTACCTAATACTTTAAGGTATTCCTAATTAATTAGGTAATTCCTACCATGAAGAAAGTCGCAGCTTCGTAACCAGCCCTAAGAGCGTATACTTCGTACTTTTGTAAGTCATCAAGTCATGTGTATATCGCTTGCTTTCTCCATAAGAATTTCTAAGTTATATTGTGCAGTCTGTTAATTCAACTAAACAACACAAAACAAATACCGGAATAATTATGTAAATAAGATTTAAATTATCTGTAAGCTTTAAACCTCATTACCATAGTGGACTAAGGCCTAACCCCTTTCATTCAATCAAGGAGGCCAGTGTCCAGCAGTGGGAGACATATCGGTATAATAATATAAGGCTGATATTAAATTGCTATGTTAAAAATTGCGGACGAAAATAAAGATTTAGTTACAATCAATGCCGTAAAAAAGGAAACTATAATACTCGTACTTTGCCTACCGTTTACCGGTTCACAGATTTAATTTTTTGAAAAGGTAAACTGTACCTACTGATTTTCATCATATCTACCTAAGTTTATATTATAATTGCCTGGTGTTATTTAAATGGCAATAACATAAATGATCGAAAATAGAGTCTGGGTGTCAGTGCTGTGTTTTTAGTTGTAAGTATTTTTTTGTCTAAATAATTGCTCATTTAAAAAATCCAATTAGATGTAATTCTTCGATGGTTTAAACTCTTTGGGTTTAAATAGATCGTTATGTGGGTAAATTAAACGAAATTAAAGGGTAAATTACACAAGAGTATAAAAAATTTGGAATTTCAGGCAATTGAGAATTGATAGAAACGTTTATTTACATGCAAAAGGGTAAGGCGTTTTGTGTAAGTAAATCATTAACTTGTGGTTGTAGGTATGTAAATTAAAATGTACATTCACTGTGACACACTGCCTTTCTACAAAATATATTCGAAGATAGTTCATAACAGCCTATAATGTATGTATAGGATATTTAATTTAAAAAAAATTAAAAAGAACGATTTGTAAAACTCATGACGCATGCGCTCCGTTTCACGCTAGCTGATCAATAGATGAACCAAGTTGCGTAGATGGCGCTGCGATCGTACAGTCGCACTTTGGTCGATTCCTTCCTTTTCTCTCTCCTTTTCGTGACATTTTGCGAAACATCGCATTCGTTTCCTGTGAAAAAATTTCAAAATATCGCATTAGGGCATGGTCGGTAAAGTTTATCGTTCGAATAACCGTGAATTAAAATCTGTAATCGTGGTTAAGTTTTTTTGTGCCAAGTGCAACTAAACAATCAAGATTCCGCCAATAATTCAAAGCCTACCCAGTGGGTGGCTGATTTTGGTAAGTGATTTCATCATTATTACTATAATATATATATATTCAACTGCCTCTTAAGCATGTTAAACGAGCTGTATAGCGTTATTTTTCATGCGAAAATCCTAACTGTGTAACTACTCTTGTATAACCTGTAAGACGCGGTCATTCAGTTGGTATAGTTCAATCATTTGCAGAAAATGTCTGATTAAGCACAAAGCATGTTGCCATATGTTCTCTTGTTTGTTAAAGAGGGTTCTCGAATGCGTACGTATCACAATTTTAGGGTTAATGTAACATTTACAATAGTGCAGCAGATAAACACTTGAACACTAATCTTTTCCTGACATTTCATGACATTTAGTGGTGTATTTTTGTCATATGGTTATTTAAACACGTATATATGTGGGCTAAAATAAGGTGTAGCCTTGATTGATACTAGTAGACAACCTTGAGTATCATATTGAATAAAATTGCCTGAAAATAGATTTTACTAAAAATATCCACTACAATAAATTTTGTAAATCGATTTCTAATGGGTAATTTCAAGGTTAAAATGTTGTAAAAGTCCGACATTTATATATACAAAATAGTTTAACCATGCCAATCAACTAATCTTGCTTTTTCAGGACTAACATGATACATAATGGACTCAATTTTAGTAGCCATGTAAAAATTTTGACCGAAGTAAAATGGAAATAAACTAAAATTTGGTTTTTGTTTGGTCTAGTGACAATAGAACCTTTAACTTTATAATTAAAATTAGAATGATATAATTGACACCATATTTGGTTATATTATTTTAATAAATTATGATAATTTGGTATAAGTATTGATATTTCCTGAAACACCTTCTAAAGAACTTATTATATCTAATCTAATAACGGTTTTTTTTTACAAATCATTTGTGCAGTTTGGCTCAAAAGACTCGGTATTCTAATTTGATAAACCTTGAGCAACATTAATCATTCAAGCATTAAAATAAAATAATAACACAATTACATAGTTTAGAAATGATAATGTGCACCAGTAATATATATTATTTTTTTTATTACGAATCTGCTTTGTTTTTCATTGTTTAAAATTTTATGAGACTCCACTATCACAAATACAATCAATGGACCTTATACATAACTGTCTCTTGACTACTTCAATCCACATTTAAAGGTCTTCCAATACCCCTTTTTGATCATAGAATATCATCTTTATCTTCCTTCCTTACCATTGTTCTTGGTTGCAATTCTTTCTAAGTCATAAGTGGGCTTATTTTGAGCACAAAAGTCACATGATTTATACTAAAACCAGAAGATCATTAACAGCATATCTTTTTTAGAGGCATTATATTTCCAAAAGGTGGCACAGTTTAATAAAATGCATAATAGTCAAATATCCATGTCAAAATTATCATTTCTATATGATGTGATGCTCAGATATTTTATATTATGTATTTTTAGTATATTTCGATAAATTTAACTACAATATAAATAAATCAGATAATTTAATATCGCATTAATGTAGAACTTCAAATCAATCAGACTTGACTTGCACAATAAATGTAAAAAAAACTTTACTTATTTGTGAAACAATGTAATGTAAATTTAATATTTTTTTTAAATATGTGTAATATATAATATGATAGTGTTATCAAATAGAAATGAAAAAGCGTGTTTTATTTTTGTTTATGTATGTTTATTATTTGCATGCAGAATTATATTATGTTAATTTAATTGTAAAAATATTTGTAGTTTTATTAGAAAAATATAATTTTTTGTTGTTATTTGTATTATGAAACACGCTTTCTCATTTCTTGCCAGGTCTGAAGTTATTATGGAAAAGAAAAATATTAAATTCAACAAGAAGCAAGACAAAAAACCTACTGACATGACTGTCAATAAAAGACAAGAACAGTTTGACGCCAACCGAGATGTGACTGAAAAGAAGCCATTTGATAAAAAAACATATCGTCTAAAGAAATACAGTAAGAAGTACAAATTAGACCAATGGGAAGAGAGCCGTAAGAAAAAACTTTTACGTGACTATTATAAGGAAACAAAGAATGATTCAAAAGAAAATGTGGCTGGTTCTTATAAAGTAAAGTCATTTGATGAAGATACCACAGATTCCAATAATACTGTGGGCAGATTTGTCAGACATCCAGACTTAATTGAAAAAGATGTGGAGCTATCTAAAAAAGAAGATGTGCAGCAGAAAAAAGATCCATTCCGTAAAGCTAAAGAGCATTATAATAGAGTGAAAGAGGAGAAGATGCAAAAAAAGCAAGATATGGAGAAAGCAAGAGAGGAAAAAATACAGAAGTTGCAAGAATATAAGAAAAAGAAGCAACAGAGGTTTAAGAAGTTAAGCAAAAAGAATAAAAAAGGGCAACCAATGATGACTGGGAGATTAGAAATGTTGTTAGAGAAAATTCAAAACAATGGAAAGTAGATAAGAGGATTGATGAATTTTAAAACAATTTTACTGATCATTAATATTTTTTTCAATTTGCTTATATTAAAATGAAATTAAAATTACCAATCTTATTTTTTCTTGTATAATTTGCACCAAGAAGTACATTTGCCCAGCAGTGCGATGATATACATCAATTAAAATAAAAAAATGCACCAAAAGCCGTATCATTGGGTTTTTGCTCATTATACTAATTATATGTTTAAGATGTGAAATTAAGAAAATACATTATTTGTGTGTTGCTGGCGAATTATGTTACATGCTAATAATATCTAATACAGGCATATAATAATTGAGTACCATATTATGGTACTAAAAAGGGGCCCTGTTTTATTTCATGTTAATGTTCAAAATTTTATATTACTTGCCAAATATTATACATTTTGTATTCTATAGCCTCATTAACATGAGAGAGTCTATAGACGCGTTATACGATTCTTAATCAATTTGTATAATGCAGATTCTTAAACAAGAGTTTGCTGTTATATTGCTATTGCTTGTCTGCGGCATGCAATAATCACTCTTCATGGAAATTGGGGCTTAAGGACCATGCTGTCCATTTATCCTACTAATATTATAAATGTGAAATGCTTGTTAGTTTGTGAATTTGGATGTTTGTTAGTCAATCACGCCTTAACAGGCATTAACATCTGAACGGTTTTGAGTGATTTGGCACACATGTATATCATGACATGGATTAGGGCCTAGACTACTTATCCCCGAAAAGCCCGTTAAGCGGGCGGAGCCGCCAGCAAAAGCAAGTGTTATATACTATAAAACAAACTATGCAATGTGAAGACTAAAATCAAAGTATTTAAGCAATCGTTTTCAGCGTATCAGCTTAGTATTATGCATTGTTAGAATGCTGCGCGTGTATATGTATATATAAAGAAAAATGCGAATATTAATTTAATAACATCAAAGAATAAATTTAAGAAAACAAATAGACATTATCATTACCCAATGTTAATTGTTAAATTATATTGTTTATATTACAATTGTAACTAAGTACGTATACGTACTCTGAACGAATATAATGAGCCAATACTCAAAGATATGTGTACCTACCAGATGTATTGCTTTTAATGTAATTTATATAGAAATTAAAAATATTATGAGAGTTAATTTATTACACTTGTAATCAGAAGTAGGCAGGGTTATTTGTACCGTTGTAATTGTAATTATCGCTTTGGTATTTATCATTGTAATATGAGCATGAACTAGTAACCAGATTGCATTGCCCCATGGGCCATGACCGAATGATTCCATTCTATACCCGTGCAGTGCTTTAATTGTTCCGATTACATATTACCTACTAGCGAATAAAATCGTGACAATATTTTTGAAAATAAATTGTGTGTAAAAATGTGAGTATGTTTTAGTTTATTTCTATTTATCCGATTCGATTTTGACGATTTATTCTTTACTCAATAAAAGTGAAAGAAGTCTATCACAACATTAATGATTACAACCATACTTGACCAGCGTTTCCACGTAAAAGTTCCAAGCTCGACTGAGCTCCGTCTTTTTTTTTTTTTTTTTGTTGGATATTCTTGCTGATAGCCTGACGAGAGTCGGCTTTAGTCAGCGACACCGGACTTTCGGGCGAATGCTTTAGGCACTCCAACCCTAAGCTCCCTCAATAAACGGACCCTCTTATATACCACACCAACCGCCGCGCCTCCACCATGCCTCACAATCATATATCTACCCACTTGATGTCCAGAGTACTCTCTACAAAACAAATAAACGGTGCTATTACTATTATGAAGCTAACAATAGGGTATAGCTCAAAGTTGGTTCCGTTTAATTTTGAAATAAGGACCCTTAGAGTATGAAATTGGGTCCTTGACAATGTGCGCCGATTTTGATGATTCTGACACAAAATGTTGTATTATAAAATCTGTTTATCAGAAATAAAAAGTTAAAGTCAAAAACAGTAAAATTAACTCGGTATTAATTTTAGTTTTTGCACTCTTTAAAAACTGAAAAGTTTTTATTGAGTTTATTTCATTAAACATATTCATAAACATTATGAAGTCTCATAGTGCCCGCGAACGCATGGTGGGAGTTTATACATGTGATTGTCAATTTGTGTCTCCGAACAAAAACGGACACTAGAGCCCATATAGCTTATCATACCATAATATGGGTGACTACTGACAATTACTATACAAAATATGTAACGCTCCTATTTATTAAAATTTCAAGTATGATGAAAACAAAATTAGCTATTGTCTCTAAGAGCGTGACAGAGTTGGCATTTTGCCCGCCAAACTTACTAAAAATCGTTGTTGCTCTTATAAAATGTCAAGAAACATTTGTCCAGGCCGCACATAACTATGCTTATTTTTAACCTCCGACAAAAAGGGTGTTATTTGACCCCTTTGTCTGTCTTTTTATCTGTAGCATGGTCATAAATTAACCGATTTGATTGAAAGCATTTTGTTATTTGAAACTTCATTAAATGGAGGCCTAAATCCCTTTCCCAATCCTTTAATCATCCTTTTCCTTAAAATATCGGCAACACAATTCTTCCATTTAAACATCAAGTGACCCACTTACTCGTTTGCTGTCTTCTACCATAAAAATATGGTTCTTAGTTATGTTTATTAAATCTGTTTCGTCATTACCAAATTACTTTTTACCGCCAAGTTGTGCATTTTTGTGACCGTGACGCTACTCGCGAGTTAAATAGGGTAGTTTCCTATGTTGAATTTTATATGAAAAACAAATCATTTTGTTTGTAAACACAATCAAATTTGGTTCAACAATGAGCCCGCAATTAAGATTGTAATTATTGGTTTGAGCATTTGGCCATTTTGCACGGTGATTTCAATGTTTGTCATCTGTCATTTGAGAACCACCCTTCCCACCAAAATTAGATGACTTAATTTATTTAATTCAAATACTCTATTATTGAGAAACTATTCCTATATATTTTCTAATGGAAATTTTAGAGTTAATGAAATAAACAACATGTTTTGTAATAGGTATCTAACCTATCTATAGTACTAAGGTTTATGTGTTACAAGCAAATATAATAAAGCGGATGAGATCTGATAACGATGCGTGCAGACATGAAGATAATATTTTTATTGTTTTAATATTGTTTTACATTTTAAATCCCGGTGGTATCATCAGATTCCACTTATCTTGAAGTAATAACATTATCGTTTTGAATTCATACATTGTAATCATTTGTTGCTGGGTACAATGAGTGTTATGTAATTCTTTGCCTGCTTCGATGGCGCAGTTGTAATGCGTACGCGTTACGGCTGAGGCTGAAGCTAAGGTCTCTGGTTTAATCCCCGGGTCGGGTAAAAGTGATATTGGGTTTTTCTATTACGAAATGCTCAGTTTCAGCCCGGAGTCCGGAATTTGTGCCCGGTATGCCGATAGGCCACGAATCCATTCGAAAAAAAAATGCCTGGCTCTTGTTATAGTGTCCATTGAGGGCGCTCTCTTTGCCCTTCGCTTACTACAGATCGTCACTCCACCTGAATGCAGGCGTCCTTACGTTTGTCTAAACGTGTTCTTTTCCCATGAACTTATTACATTACGGGTGATGAACTACAAATAATAAATAGCGAATAATATGACCCCATATATCGTTATCGCTATTGTAACAATCACGGATGTTATAGACTTCAGATAAGTACTTCGTTCGAGACGCTCATAGCCAGTTGCAATCGTTTACCCATCAGTGAGTTAAGCAACCCTTGACGCTAAAACAGTCTATGGATGGCTGACCACTTAGTGGTATTACAACTGCGGGCCTCCGTACTTTAGGGGGCACGTAAAAAGTCGGTCCCGGCTGTTTTTAGCTGATAGCAGTCGTTAAGCCAAGTCGGAGGCCTACAGATGGCTTGAAAACTTTGACACTAGGTTGGACACTAACTATTCGACATAATAGTATTACCTTATCCGCGACATTCCTCACAGACAGCCTCCGTGGCGCAGCGGGCGAGTAGCCGGTTGCGAAGCGTGAGGCCGTGGGTTCGATTCCCGCACCTAGACCAATGTTTGTCTGATTCGCAAAAATATGTGTCTCGGGTCTGGGTGTTGTGGGACCGCAAGTCCCTCGTAGTTGCTGATACCCACCATACAGGTTAACCTAGTGTGAGGTCAGGACTATGTGTGTGACTGTTGGGTGTATTTATTATTATTATTATTCAGCGTAACGTGCCAAGATGCCAAGTGACAATGCGTAATATAAAATCTATGACAGCGCCCCGCGCTGACAACCACAAAGTACGTAATAAAAATTGTCATTATTAGTTTCTGTAGCGATCTTTTTATTTTTTTATATAGCATAGGCCGGCAAACGAGTAAGTGGGTTACCTGATGGTAAGCGATCTCCACCGCCCATGTAAGCCCACAATACAAAAAAAATATGGGCGCGTTGCCGACCTTAAAGGAAAGGGATAATTAAGAGATTGGGAAGGGGAGGGGATTTGGGCCTCCGGATATCTCACTCACCGTACGAAACGCAGCAGCAAGCTGTTACTTTACGTCGGTTTTCTGTGAGACAGTGGTAACGACCCGGACGAGCCGGCCCATACATGCTGTAGGCAAAAGTGTTACAGCGTGGCTCTACCACTCATAAACACTGTCGCTTGACAGTAGGTGACGAAATGCATTCATGCTGTAGACAAAAGTGTCTACAAATACTAATATTGTACTACAAAAGTGTGTACAATATAACCGTATTTCATGCTAATAAACAAACACACTTTTCCTTGACATAATATAACTAAATAATACTATATGTATTATCAAGTATTCTGTGATACTATACTTTATTTCTTGTAGCTAAGTAATAAGTAGACAGAATCCAAATATTACATTCAACGACATGTACCAAGTACCAACTATGAACCCACCCCTAACTAATATCCTGCTTCCCTATTGGCCGGTGCCTGGCTTGCAGAAAATCAATACTAGACGCACTTGAGTTACCTATTTCGGTTCTTGCCACTGATTTACTTTATACCTGTGGAGTATTTATAGCTATAGTGAATAATATGACTGCCTCGGTGGCGCAGTTGTAATGCGTACGCGTTACGATTGAGGCTAATGCTGAGGTCTCGGGTTCGATCCCCGGGTCGGGTAAAGTGGTATTGGGTTTTTCTATTACGAAATGCTCAGTATCAGCCCGGAGTCTGGAATTTGTGCCCGGTATGGCGATAGGCTCGCTCCCATCACATCGTGGGACGGAAATACGCTCGGCGAAATGTGGGTATACTGTTAACACCTCTGCCTACCCCTTCGGGAATTGTAGGCGTGAGTGCGTATGTATAATAAATAAAATTACAATATAGTTTATTTAATGATAATACTATCTACGGTTACCGATAAGTAATAAGGTCTCGTAAAAAGAGCTTCTGTGACGTCAAATAACAACACGATCGCTTGTGGTCCTTCGTGCCGGATTATATGTTGCATACAAATAAGTTAGTTTCGTCATTTGATCGCTCTGACTGCATATTACGCGCAAGTTTTGCATATTTTTTTGTATTTGACCATCTCTACTTTATACTTGATCTGTTGATCATGTAATTTTTGTTTTTTGTGTAGGAAATATAAACGGTTTTAACGGATAGTTTAGGTTATTAGTCAAAGGCTAAGGCTTGGGTTACTGAGCGACAATTCAGTAATCTCAGCGTGCACTATTTAAAATATGCTTTGTAATTACAAGTGTAGAGCAACGCTTTAGACAGTATTGTCTACAGCAGGTATGCGCTGATTCGACCAGCTTGTTACCCATCTCACAGAAAACCGACGTAAAGTTGCTCTTGCGTTTCGTATGGTGAGTGAGATAGCGGAGGTCCAAATCCCCCTTCCCTTCAATACCTCAATTACCCTTCTCCTTGCCTTAAAGTCACGTGCCGATGATTATTCTGGTATTTAATAAGGATGTTACATGGACGGTGGAGATCTCTTACTATTAGGGCCACAGCACACACGATATATTTAGCATCGGTGATCGGTGATTTGGTGACTCGATCGGTGCTGTATCGCGTTTTGGACAGTTTCTGCATTCCATCGCAGTATCGAAATCGTCGTTTTAACGACTGTTTAGATACTACTTCGCGTTTTGGCTACTTGCTGCTTATGATCGTGGTGTCGCGAGTTTGAACGACTATCGATGTCGGCTGGTGCGGCGAAACGATGAAGTAAGCAGAGACCACAAGTAGTAAGTAGTAGGACGCGCCCGCGCTGATTATTTTCTAACACAGATATCTTTTGTTACAATACTGACTCATGTTCCATAGATGCCAATGCCTCAATTGCTACGACTGGCATCCGAATGTGTGCGACGTTCATTCGCTGCATCGCGCCTCCAAAAAGCGACTTGATCGCTGCGATTAGCGTTTGTGTGTGTGCTGATTGGAGCGTTCGAGAAGCAACTAAATCGCCGTTAAAAGTGCTGTGGCCCCCATGTCACTCACGAGTTCCTAGGCCAGCCTATGGTATAAATAAAAAAATTGATTAGATTATATGTAACTCTTTATTGTATACCACACACACACAAAACACAATAAAGGAAAATAGACAAATTACAATGTGTTACAATGGGCGGTCTTATCGCTAATAGCGACTTCTTCCAGACAACTTAGGATGAATTGGTAGCCAAGGAAAAATAATAATTGAGGGTGTAGTACCTACGTATACATATAATACATATCTAACATTTATATTAATAATTATTTTGTACTAATCAGGCATGATACGCTACAAATCATTCCAATATTACCTAACAATGCGTGAGATTAATCGTACACCTTTGATCCGACCCGCGCTGTGGAGAGGTTAGTTGTTGATAATTTTGGCGCCATCCGAAAACTGATAATGACGACAATGACCCGTCACGATAAGCCATTTCACGCTCGGGATGTTCGCTGTCCGTTTCTGGTGACATCATCATGCTATTATAGATGGACAAGTTCGTGCGCGACCGTCCTGCGGGGTACAAGACGTTGGGGGGGCGAAGTTCTCTAGATGTTAGCGGGGGCGGTTTGTGCAGCGGGGAAGGGAAACAAATGCAACCGCCCCCGCTAACATCTAGAGAACCTCGTCCCCCCCCAACGTCTTGTACCCCGCAGGACGGTCGCGCACGAACTTGTCCATCTATAGTGGATTAATTTAATTATAACGAACCTTTCGAAAAAAGAAGGGCGTCACAACTTCACAAGTTAGTAGCATAGTAGTGCATAACAAATAGTCCAAAATTTGGATGGCATTTTTATTTGAAAGTTGAATTAAACTACAGTGTTTTAGCAACATATACATATTAATATTATACTAGTTGGTAGGTCCCTCGTATGTGAGAGGCCGTCTGGGTAGGTACCACCGCTTTGTCTATTCCTGCCCCCAAATAGCAGTGTGTGAGCATTGTTGTTTCGGTTTGAAGGACATTGAGGCCAGTGCAATTACTGGGCATTATGAGATTGAAAATCTTTACGTCTCGGGATGACGAGCGCAGTCCGGCGCCATGCAGTGCTTTGCAGCTTAAAGTTCGTATAATCACTTTTACCCGACCCGGGGATCGAATCCGAGACCTTAGAGTCAGCCTCGGTCGTAACGCGTACGCGTTACAATTTATAACAGCGCCACCTGCCTCGGTGTCAGTTGAAAATTATATTCATACATAATTTATTTTTCGTATATAACTGATGTGACGGCTATCGAAAAACTCGCAGAAACTTGCACTGGCATAGATGTCGCATGCATAAACAATACTTACGTGTATTTTAAGGATTTACCAGAGAATAGAGAAAATGTTATTTATTATTATAATATTATTTAGATAATAATTAAAGCGTTAAACCACTGCTTAGCGACTTTTATCTTCAACAATAAAATATATAACTCAGCATGTTGTTTAAAATCATAATTTACAAGTATTTCCAGGAAATTTCCAGATCCAGTTTACAGAGTGTTGTAATGACACAAAGCACAGGTAGCGTAGATAAGTTTTAAATTAATTTATTACGTGAAATGTCTAGATGGCTGATAAAATTATGAAGTATTTAATCATTGATTCGTCAAAATTGAGAATGGATTTAAAAATTAAGTACCTATTATTAAGTAGTATTCCGTAGCATTCACCTTTTTAGAAGGTAAAATGAAAACAATCTATTGGTGTGATTCAGTGGTAACTATTCCATCATCAGACTAAAATAGAGCCAAGCCAAAACCATATTTAGTAGTAAATTTTAGTTTAGTCTGATTTTAGTTCAAAATAAACCTTTTTAAACCATAATTCTGTCAAACTAAAATTAGTTATGTCTGTTCGTTACATACCCATATGACAGAAGTAAACAATTCTTAGTTAACAGATTGACTATGGACCTACAATAATGGATTATATTATTCAACAGTGTGAATAACTTGGCGCCACTAGGCGTGTTTTCCGGACATGCGTAGCTGACATGAACATTGAGCACATAATATGCGGTGCCACACGCTGGGCATGTAAAAGTGAACGCTACAAACTACATGGTGTGTGCGCATAGCGCAGGGAACACAAGTGTGTTGCGACTTGCGACGAAAGAGACTAAATAATTTTTAACGTGCGTATCGTATGGCGCCGCATTATTATATAGATTTTTCTTAAAACGCACCCGGCGTGTGGTGGCCGCATATAAGACCCGCACATGACAACGCAGCAGGTCTGTTTCGCCGCGGTCAATGTATTAACTGCAACGTAATATTGACAAATTTTTCAATCAACCTTTTCAAAGAAATTATACCATCTAGAAACTTCGTTCAGTAGCTATATTTACATTATAACTAACACAATGTTTAGACGTCTTGCATAGACAATTGTCACATGTATGCACCCACACAAGCTGTCCATATCTCAGTGCAATTCCAACAAGTTATCTATGTGTACAAAGTATTATAACTAATACGGGGGGTTATATTTGTTTTACTTTAAACATTGCTGGAACATTACTGATTATGTAACATTCCTATGTAAAAATATGCAAATATTGAATCCCACTGAAACTGTGTCTCCGAGATGACGATAGACTTCTTTATTTGCAATGTTATTATAATCATATCTGAATTCATGATTTTTAGCCGACTTCAAAAAGCAGGAAGTTCTCAATTTTTCCGTATACTTTTTATGTATGTTCACGCCTTAGAATTCACGCATAACTCAGTCAAATGTGGATTGGTTTTGATGATTATTTTTGTATTTGGTTGGGTTTACTTCGGTGGTAGTCCCAAATAAATTTGGTTCACAATTTAATAATAGATAAAAAGGGAAAATAGGACTCCCTCAACGGATAATAGCAAACGTACCGTCACGTAAACGTACGTATTGGAATTTGGAAGTCGGTTTTTAAGTTCCTATTTTTTGTATTACGAATTATAATAGTTCATTAGGGGATGAGGCAATGGTCAAACTTGGTTCCTTTTGCGGGTCGTGAGGATTAGATTGTAGGTCACCCCATAAAGAACCAAATACCATCACTCTATGGTACGAGAAGTCGGACCATGGCAATAAGCCGGGATGACTCCAGGCAGAACTATGAGACTTTACATCTTATTGTCTCGGAGTGAGAAGCGCAGTGTAGTGCCTTGCAGTACTTTATAATTCAAAGTTTTGGGTGGATTTGCTACTGTTTATGGGCAGGCATGGCTTATAATCAAGTGAGCGACTTGGCCGGTCTTGTTATTCGGGTAAATAAAATAAATAGGAATACATACATCAGAACTAAAAGATTAGCCAACCTCTGATGCTGCAGTTAAACAATGCGTGATATTCATTTAGTGGTAGCCCTTTCGTAGACAGTTTTGTCTACAGCAAGAATGGCCTGGCTCGTCCGGGTTGTTACCACTGTCTCACAGAAATCCGGAGTAAAGTAGCGGATTGCTGCTGCGTTTCGTACAGTGAGTGAGATATAATATAATAACTCCAAGTCATCATACCACTCTAAAAGTTGAAAGTGATAGTTCAATAGTCTCAACTGTCACCTGTTATAGATCAATAACCTTGTGCTAATCTGTTGTCACTTTTGTAACATTTGCGAATAACAAACTAATTGGTATAACTAGTGTTAAGTCGATAACCTCATTTCGAATCTTTATGCTGGTTGAAGAAACATTGTAGCGATGCGTCTTTTTAAGGACATTTGTTTATTTATTAAAAGCTTCAAAAACCTAATTGCGGTGTGGTATCTGATCCCATTTTCCATCTGAAACAGTTATCAGAGGGGCTAGCACGGAAAACTATCGAAATCGTAATGTAAAGGTATCGAGGGCTCGATAGATAATTCCTTAAATATCATTGGTCTATATTCCATATAAATTAGTTTCTTTTACGTACGATAGAGGCGCTGTACTAAAATCTCATAGAAATTGTTGTCGATGACAGCTCGAATAACTTTTCGCAAGTTTCCGTGCTAGCCCCTCAGATGTTAACCAAATTTATATACGACCACTTTTTAAGTACTTAAACACTATTACAAAATACATACATATTATTATTATGTTTGTCATGCCATAATCTCGGGACTACAGAGTCCCGGACATTTGGAAGGCGTGCGTGGGGCCGAAGTCAACACGTAGAGGCCCGTTAGACAATTTTAATTTAATAAGGTGATGTGACACCGCCCGACGGCTATCCTTGTATACACTATAGAAGTGTATCCAAGGACAGCCCCCGGTTGGTGTAGGACTATTGTAGGGATATATACTGTTTTATTGAGGTGAGGTGTTGGTGACTTGGATAACATGGTCTATGGGAAGGACTATGGCACCACCCTGACCTATGTTAAAAACATGGATAAAATAGGCAGGCGAGTCGCCATCTCAGGTAGATGGGCTCCCCAAAATAGTCACTAGAAAAAGCGACAAGGGAGCAACACCCAGATGAGTGGCTAAAGGTGTCACTGGGCTTTATACAACGATCATTTGCTCCCTTAGGGTCCCATCACGTTTCCCACTCATCACTTACGTTTCACATCCACCCTTCGAGCATGAAGCTCTCGCGACTCCACTCTGACCGGCCGGTGAAGGCAAGCCACAGGTGGGTGACCTGTTCCTCATCAGTGTTCACTCCAGCCAGCCAGTGAAGGCGAGCCAGAGATGAAGAACAGAAGCCTTCCCCAGGGGCACTCGGGTACGTAGGGTCGCTACTCCCCAACAGCTCGCCACAAGCTGCCCTGCGGGCTTATTATTATTAAATACATACATAGACTTACGCCTGTTTCCCAAAGTGGTGGGCAGATACAACGGATTTCCACTTGCTACGATCCCTGCACAGCTCTTTGGCCTCCTTCACTGATTAAATTTTTCATACATGCACGTAAGTTTAGGGTGAGTGGATGAGTGGTAGAGCCACGCTGTAAACACTTTTGTCTACAGCATGTATGGGCCGGCTCTCCCGGGTCATTACCACTGTCTCAGCAGTGAAATTGATTTAAACCGCGATAAAATCCGTATAAAGTAGTTTTATTTCAATGTGTAATATTCGCGTAAACATAAGAAATCACTATGTAGTAATTGATATTAGCAGGTGTTAAATTAAACACGTCTTGATCGTCGAGAGTCCTTTATTGGAATCCAAATAACCAGGAAGAAACCAACCTATAAATAACTTTCGCGCCAATCAAGACCTACTAGACGCTGACAGATATATTTAAAAAAAATGTTAAGATAAATTAATGGAAATGTGACATCGGCGGCTAATACGTCGTAGTGTGATGCTATAAAACTATAAAAAGTAATCTACACCAGAAACTAGATTATAGGCAGCATCTAACAAAGATAATAGTGTCTGTAAATAAAACGCAAATCAAGGAAAACTAAATAATCTGACAGATCATTGAGGAAAGTTGAGTTTGTTTACATCTTTATGATAATTCTCGAAATCTGAATAGAATGTCACATGATAGTGGGCTAGTGGCAGCGTACTAAGCCCGGTCTTAATCGCGCATGTTTTGGTCTAAACGATACACAAAACTTTGTTCTCTTTTACATTTTTTCTGTTAAAATATGAATTATGGGTTTGACAGCAGAAATATACAGGAAAACTAATTTTTGTGCAGAGTGCAGAAAAAAGTACAAAAAAATTGTGTTTGAGTTTTGAATTCTAAAAATCACGCATGATTTACCCGATATTGAAATGTATGCCCGTTATATTGCGATAGGCTCGCCTCTTATCTATCACATCAAGAGACTGACATAAGCTAAGCGAACCCAGGGTGCACTAGTTGCAACTTTGCTCATCCCTTCGGGGATATTGGTGTAAACTTATGTATGTAGGTATGTCACATGGCATACATAATTTCCAGGCAATAAACGGCTGATAACTTATGTCTTTTTACGAGAATTGACCTTTGGCGATAGCTTCAGATGACCTATAAAGCTTCACCGGGCTAATTAGCGAGCGCCTCGATTTACATACATACATACACACTCACGCCTTTAATCCCCGAATGGGTAGGCAGAAGTACACCTCTGGTTACAACCAGTAAGGATGTACACATTTCGCCGAGCGTATCTCCGTCCCATGATGTGATAGGGGGCGAGCCTATCGCCATACCAGACACAATTCCAGACTCCGGGCTAATAATAAGCATTTCGTAATAGAAAAACCCGTTATCACTGTTACCTGACCCGAGGATCGAACCCGAGACTTCAGCGTCAACCTCAGTCGTAACGCATACGCATTACAATTGCGCCACCAATAATTATACAACTTTTTTGTTTTTTTTTATACCTTCATAAAATCATTATTCAGTGGTAGAGCCACGCTGTAGACAGTTTTGTTGTGCACTTGTATAGTTTACCTCTAAGTCGTTTTAAAAAGACACTTATTGAGTTCCTTTCCGCCACCGTCAAAGTATTACATAATATAGGTACTTATTATTCAAAATATAATCTAGATATAGGTAGGTGGCTACATTCTCCCGGAGATACCCTGCGGTGTGCATATGTCACGTGCCGTTCGGACTCCTCACGCCCTGCCACCGATAAAGGCAAAGGTTATCGGTGCAGGAAACTACGGCTGCAGCGTATTGATATTTTGACATACTTCGTTGTTGATATAACCTACATTTTATATGTTTGATCGTATATTTATGGATGTAATGCCGAAACTCTCGATATATTCAAATAAATAATTCCACTTTTGAATATTGATAATCAACGGTGCAAGTCGGTGCAAGTAAAGAATCGCACGTCAGAAATCAGGATGTGTCATGCAGCGCTGCAAGATATCCCGAATTTGTCGGGCCTAACTTACAATGTCGCGGCACACCACGCTCAAAATCACACTCTTTTAAATTGGATCTGTTTCCAAACAATATTAAAAAAAATACAAATAGTAATTTTGTGTTATAGTTATCTTTTATTGTTAAAAAAAACACGACTGTAGTGTGTGTAGCGCCGCGCCGATAATAACAGAACAAGTGTGTGGCTCTGCACTCGCGTATTAGTTTTTTTATTTACGCCTGGAATATACCGCCGCTGTCAACATATTAGGGAACGTTTTTATTGATGATTCAGGAGCTTACACATTATAGACATTTAACTAATTTTTTTTGGAATAATATTACATTAAACACTAACAAAAACAAACAAACAAAATAGCGTGCGAACTATAGACGCCGCCATATTGGCCTTGGCTGCTCTGGCGAGCGCCTTTCACTTTATCCCTACTCCGCGGCCGACCGTCACGCGACATGCAACACACAGGCCAAAAAAATTGAGACGATCTAATAAAAGTTTCACTTTAATAATATACGGATCTTTTGGGACAAATAGCATGAGACATATACTTACATAAGAAAAGAATAAATTAGTTATATAATAAAATTGTACTTTATTTCCAGTATTTGGTCAGCTGTCAGTAAATTCAATATGCTTTTATGTATTTGTTGAGAAAGTTATATTATCATATGTCGATTTGAAAGGAAAAAATTGTTGCAAAGAGTAGAAACTAGGTACTAATAATAATTTATGATTAATGTCACACATTCACAAAGAATACACAACATTAACCGTTAAAATCCTCGACGTCAATTAGAAAAATATCTGTAACTTTTAAACAGCTGAACAGACATGAAATATAGTTCTCAAGAACTATATCGATTAAACCAGCTTTCAAATAAAACAACTGCATTCAAATCGGTCCATTAGTTTACGCGCTACGATGTCACAGGCAGAAACACACACTTGTGTGCGTGCGTGCGTTTGTGTGTGTGTGTGTGTGTACTGTTACATACTAAAACACATACCCACAGCAGACAGGGCGAGGGGGTTGTTCTCGTTAGTTATCAAAAATGACGCAGATAACGCACTAAACAGCCAATTTAGAAAGTACAAATTTGAAATACGCATCTTTTGGTCTTCTTATATTTTATTTGATAAAGAACGGAGGTTGAAAAATCAATAAATATTTAATACTTTCGTTATATACAATTCCGCCACAAGTGGCATTTATCAACCGCTATTGAAATCTGTAAACACGTACGGGAAAATACAATAGTCCTATAGTAAAATAAAAACAAATAGTAGTTCGCGATATGGCCAGCAGGCGGCGCTCATCGTTCGATCTCGTGTCAATGACGTCACGTGTAAGCAGTTTGCAGCGGCGCAGAGCAGTGTTACATCAGTTGTCGTTAGGGTTATCAAGTGCGATAGTAAATTTTCTTTAAAAATATAAGTTTTCAGTGTATTTACGGTAATTTTAAACCAGTGATTATGGATTAACTCTTCTGAAGCCTAAATGGCCTTTTTAAAACCTCGTGAAAACTCCATACATTGATTATTCAAAGTTTTACAAAATATAAATTCCGAACATTTAGGGAAAAATTAGTCTGGTAACCCTAGTTGCAGTATTGATAGGAGCATCCCGGACATGATAACACCGCCCATATATACAGATTTTGAGGTCGCCCCAGCCAGTGCTACGCCAGCCGTCACCGCTTAAAGTCGTCAGGGCCCTATGCAGGCAACGTCCTTGTACTCGCGTCGTTTTTCTTTTATTTTATTTAGCAACAACCCGGTGGTTGTTGCTTAGAAGTATATTAAAGCTTCGAGAATTACTCCATTAAAGGTGAGGTTTAATGGTTTCATTTTTTTTAAGTCAGTGTTGTTTAGTGGCGTTTGCGTGTTTTTTCGTGATTGATGTGTTTTTTATAATAATTGCGGTAAATATTGGTGAATACAATGTTTTATTGTTTGAACTTGCTTTACCTAATAGAATTTAGTTAAACATTTTCAAAAGGGAGCCGAACACTGCGCACTGGTTTAAATAATGAAGATTAAGCATTTTTTTACTTTGTCATTTTAAATTAGTGTATATTGTGTGAGCCCTGGCGGAAAAAAATATACCAGACATTATTAAAACTTTAATTAAATTGTTATTTAATGGCTCAGGTGCTATAAGTGCTAGTGTAGTTTTAAAATTACAGACATTTGCCGAGAAATGCATATAAGACAGCGTCAGCTCATCTTCCGCTCTCTCTCTCAGCATTCAGGTAGTGGGTGGCGAGATTAGCGCAGATATCTGTCGTACAGATAGACTTGCGCCAGGCAGGCAAATGCAATACATGCAATATAACTTGACCATCCTAAAGTTAGTTACTTTCCCCGCCCTCTACACCTCCGGACCTCCTTTAGTCTTTTTCAGAGAATGGTCTATTATTATTTTATACGTTTATTCTTCTAGCTTTAATATAATTTCAAAGGAGGGGGGTCTTCGTAAAAATTTAAATACACTTTTACCAAAATAATTTTAATACTAAAAAACGAAACAAAAATACACTAAATAAACTAATACACTGTAAAACTTTCTAAAACTGATTATCGATTTTTTTTGTAGTAAATGTTTCACTTTAGTGTTAAAGCTCTAAGATATACTTATTTCTATTTTTATTTCATACCAATTAGCTAATTGAGACAATTGAGCATTGAGACAAAATGTATGTTATGTGATCCACAAACGTTTGTTTCGTGTCTGGTATTTTCTCCCCAGAGGGGTTGACGTCAGGCAGGCGGCTGGTCGTAAAAACAGCAAGCCAAATCTCTCTGTAACATGTGTTAATAGCATGTTGCGCCGACCCCACTGCGAATGGAATAAGAGCAGGTGGAAGAAGAAGAACCGCCATAATAATATGTAGTGGGAACCACAAATTCCTATTACGTTTCAAAAGATGTACCGCTTCAGAGGCCGGACGGAGAGATAAATGGCTTATGCCTAGGAAGGCACAGGGACTTGTTTGCAACTGTATATTCAGCCCGAAGGTCAACGTCAGTTTATGATTTATTTACAAAACCGTATAAAAATCAACTTCAGTAGTTTAAATATATTTTGTGTCTACCTACATTCAGTACAGCGCAGGTACTCGCATTGCGAATTCATTTACTCGCCATGCGATTCGCACAGACACTATACCACATTTAACGTATCGCTTTAAAATAAAGCACAATGATTCAATATTATCAAAATGTAGGAAAATTATGCAAAAACCCCGCGATGTGGAGTAATCTTCCGCCATTGACCTTGTGTTACCACGGCGTGCGCGCGCGCTGAGTCAACATGGCGCCGCGCCGGGTGACGTCACAACTCACTCCCGCCATAGATTGATGTGTTTGTCACGACCAGTTAAACTCGTTAACAATTGATATTTGTTTAATTGACAATTTCTCAGAATACATGTAGTGTTTACGTGATAAACACGTTTTTGTATGTTTTATCAGTGATAGGGTGACCAGTGTTGTACACTAACCTTATAATTAAAGTATGTAATATTATTTTATAATTTATGCAAAATAACGGTGATATGGCTGAATATGGCAACAAAAAGTCAGGAAGTCAGGATAAACTACACAGTTGAACCACGTGGCCATAACCGAATATTCGGTCCTATAGAGTGACGGGAGGCGTAGAAGGCGGTTGAAGTGACTAACTTCATGCGCGTATTGTAACCTCGCGTATATGGAAATATTCCTAACTAACTTTTGCTCGCGGCTCCGCCCGCATTAACGGACTTTACCGGGATAAAAGTAGTAAATACGCACTCACGCCTGTAATCCCCGAAGGGGTAGGCAGAGGTGTATTCAGTACACCCACATTTCGCCGAGCGTATCTCCGTCCCACGATGTGATAGGGGGCGAGCCTATCGCCATACCGGGCACAAATTCCAGACTCCGGGCTGATACTGAGCATATCGTAATAGAAAAACCCAATACCACTTTACCCGACTCGGGGATCGAACCCGAGACCTCAGCGTTGACCTCAATCGTAACGCTTACGCATTACAACTGCGCCACCGAGGCAGTCAAATATGCATGTGACTAATAAAAGGTTTGCCGGATGATTTCAACATGAAATCACATACACTGGATGTTATCTATTCAACGGCATGTATATGTATTGCACACAATTCTATTCATTACAGCAAAATGCATACCACCATTTTGGGCTTCGGTTTTGCGATTAACATTGGCGCAAATAAGTGGAAATTCCTGGGCATTATGAGAGTTAAAACTCTATATCTCGGGACGATGAGCTGTTATTACTACTGATACTACTACTAGTGATAGTACTATTTCTAGTATTATCGTTTTGACATTTAAAACTAATTTATTATTGCGGGTTGTATTCATTTGCAATTATCGCTCGATTTTACGATGAAGGAAAATATCTCCAGAGTTGTATAAAAAGATTACGAACATATCGTGGCGCAGCGGGCGAGTAGTCGGCTGCGAAGCGAGAGGCCGTGGGTTCGATACCCACACCGAGACAAATGTTTGTGTGAACCACAAATATTGGTCTCGGGTATGGGTGTTGTGGGTTGGCAAGTCCCTCGTAGTTCCTGATACCCACGATACAGGTTTACCTAGTGTGCGGTCAGGACTATGTGTGTGACTGTTGGGTGTATTATTATTATTATTATATGTGAAGTCTACCAATCAACAAAAGGCAGAGGGATGGACCGCTACCCCCTTTCGTTAGTAGACAAGGTCCGTACCATGAAGTAGGACAGCGACATACAGAAAGTGTTCTCATATTATTATTATAATAGATTTGCTCCAGGCTCCGCCCGATTGAATGGCCTTTTCCAGGACATGGTCTACCTGTGTGCCAAATTTCATCCAAAACCATTCACCTGTTGACTAACAAACGTCCAAATTCACAAACTCATAAACATGGAAATTTTCACGTTTACCTACTACTATTAAGTACGAAATAGGATAACATTTCATAAGTCCATATACTCGGAGGGAGAGGCAGAGGTGTAACTACTACTTCAGCCACTGTTCGCTGCTTATTTTCATCACTTAATATGGTAGGGGGCGAGCTTGTCGCCATGCCAGGCAAATTCAAATCACGGGCAAGTCGTGTGTGTGATTTTTCGAATAGAAAACTCAAAAACTAATAATTGTGATTGCTCGACCTGGAATTTGAAACCAGGACCATGGCTTACGGATTATTTATTTATTTCACTTTTTATACAACATCGTATAAAGGCGGACATAATGCCTGAAGCATTCTCTACCTGTCAACCTTTGGATGACGCAGAGATAAAAGAACTATATTATTATTATATTATTCCGTAGTATTTGATTACTTGTTGAGTTATTTGATCATGCAGCTTCATAGTTTGTGAACTGGCTATACATTTTAGTTATTAGTAAGTTAGTGTGACACGACCGAATGATTTACACCCAGAAGTGATAGTGATAAATGCTCTATTTTGTATGGATTTTATAAAACGTTAAACTTATTAGGTACAATATATGTTTCCATTTCATTGTATAAAATTGTTGTCTATTATTTATTACTTTTAAGACTATATTCGACAATGGAAAAAAAATTAAACATCAAATTAACTTTTAAGGCTGTTATTTTTTGATGTACCTGATATATAGACGTCTTTCTTCCTTAGTGCAGTGTTAGTAAGTAGCATATTATTATACTCAGAGGTGGTGAAACATGCGTTAACTTTTTTTTACTACAATTTGATTAATCATAATTTATTTCAAATTTTCAAACTACAAAAATCTTTCAGATTTACTTCCGGACAATTTTTTACCAAAAATCTATATCTTGTTATAGATAAAATATATCATGTATCTAATCTATAAAATAAGTTGTTTACTTAAATCCAAATATACGCCGCATAAAAATAAACAAATATTTTGTACCTTAATTATCTTAATCCGGCTCGAAGGACCAATATAATTATTGTTACGGGACAGATAACAGAAAAATATTTAATTGTATGATACTTACAAATTTTGTGCTAAGCTGTTGATTCGAAAAACATTTTTAATAGTGTCAATTCTGTTGTTACGTTTAAAACTTTAATATGGTTTGTTCTGTGTGTGTTGCGTCGCATGTTTTTAGCGTTCATTTCAACGCGCCCTGCGTGTGCGAAAAATACACCTAGCGTGTTGAATAAACGCCATTATTGTAGGATCACAGTAAAATCATTTAATCTAGTCGATGAAAAAAAAACGACACTAATGTAAGAGTTGCCCTGGACTGGCATCGTCTTTTTTATAGCATAGGCAAACGAGCATGTGGGTCACATGATCGTAAGTGATCTCAACTGCCCATGCACACCCACAATACATTACCCTTAAAGGAAAAAGATAACTAAGGGATGGGAAGGGGAAGGGGATTTGGGCCTCCAGATATCTGTTACCGTACGAAACTCAGCAGCAAGCTACTATACGTCGGTTTTCTGTGCGACAGTGGTCCGGCCCATTCACGTTGTAGATAAACTGTCTACAGCGTGGCTCTACCACTTAATCATCTGTGCCCGATATGGTGATGGGAGCCTATCACATGGGCCGGATACAAGCTCAGTGAACTGTGAGTGTAGGTACTATATATTACGTTTATGTTATGTCATTTAAAGAATTTCAATAAAACCGCAATGTTTATCAAGTGTAAAGTCTGTCACATTTTATCTTCCTTCATGTTATCTTAATTTTAATACATACTTAGTTAGTGTGGTTGCACAACATGCGTGATAACTGTAACCAAGTGGTAGATTGTCGCCCGTCCAACGATATCTCTTGGCTCGGTTCAAGGGCAGTGATATATTTAAATTTAGAATCTCCGAAATCCTATGTAGTGTCGATAACCTTGTCGATATGAAGTCTATCGAGTGATATTTTCCTATACCAACCCGGATTAGTACAGTGTGATGGATTTACAGCCTCACCCCTCTTTTTAGTAGAGGACAACAGTAGGTCTAGTACGAGTTACAAATACGTTCACAGTTTTTAAATTCGTTAAAATTACTATCGTCGAAGTGTCAAACTAGTAATTCATACTGTAAAAAAAGGAAAGAATCGCCCTAAAACTAATTCCACATTCGACTAATATGATATAAAATAAACCATAGTTCCCGCTAGTGGCTATTGCTATGATGTTTGGAGAGAAAACGGAAACTGTCATCGTTTTAGAAAACTATCAAAACTTGTATTAGGCGTACTGGACTGATATACATAAATTTATACTTAGGATTGCATAGAATAGTATTTATTGTTAAGTATATGGTTTTTGTTTATTGTTATAAGTTGATATATCTGTGTAATTCACTCAGTTTTTAAGATATCTCATCACCTTCTAAATATCTAATAACTACGCGATTGATGCCCCACTAAAACAAGAGATCTCTCCAAAAGTCAGAACAAATAACATTTTATCAGATAACAAGACAAATAGAACACTCGAGTTATGTTTGGAATATGGTGAACATGTGAATCATGTTTAAAGGGAAATGGCTGGTCATCATTTGGCCACCGTGAGGGATCTTTTATGAATAGATATTACCCATGAAGAATGTATCAATAACGAAGAATCGAGCAGTCTGTGATTATAAATTAACTAGCCTTTGCTCGTGGCTCCGCCCGCGTGAACGGCCTTTTCCGGGATAAAAAGTAGCCTATGTTACTCAGTGATAATGTAGCTTTCTAACGGCAAAAGAATTTTTGAAATCGGTCCAGAAGTTTTAAGTTTATTCCTTACATACAAAAATTAAAAAAAACCTCTTTAATATTAGTGTAGATGATTATTTTTAGAGACGTAACTTTGGAACTTTTCATTTTTAAAGTAATATGTAAGTTATGTATTTGTAAAGCTTAAACCAGCTAACTTTGTATCACCGATTTTTGGGTTCGAGTTATTATGAAACTTAACCAAAATTAGTTTAATCCTGTTGTTTTTTTTAATAACGGTTTTAGCTAATTTTTAGTTTGACAGGATTAACGATTAGATGAGGTTATTTATGCTAAATTTCGTTGGTTTGGATGTAGGTAACTGTTGGAATGCTTTTCATATTTATATTCATATAATTCCATTAGTTTTTAATGATATGTGAATTTTAATTAGTTGAAACAGGATTTAATTTTAATCAAGTTCGCAGTGGAAGAAGGTTGACTTGCCACCATAATTATTGTTCTAAGCTTCCCTTATCTTCTGTTTGAAGCTTATTTATGTCTGGTGTTATCCCGGCTTAAAGCCAGGCTCCGACTTCTTGTTCAATAGATTATATGGGGCGACCCGCCATCTGACCCCCACACCCCATAACGGGAACCAGGTTTCGCCATTGCCTCGTCCATTAATCAGCAGAGTGTACCACGTGCAGGTTGATGAGTTTCTACTAAATCAAGACTAAACTAAAAAACCCTTAGTCTGATTTTGGTTTGGTTTTAGTTTAGTTGAGTGACAATAGAATAGCTAGGTACTATTATTGTATTTTCAACTAACATAGTTATAATGGCAGAGAATCTCACTGACTAGTATGCCGGTGGCATACCACGTTTATGTTTACAACAAGAGTAAGCGAGAGAATAATATTGAGTTCCGATGAATGAATTCCGTGACTCAGTGCGCAATTTCTATGTACCGGTATATGTATATTGAAGTCTGTTTACTACCCCTTTTCCAGCCATGTTGATGTGTTGTGTGTAAATTTTAGGTAGATTGTATTGATTGAAAGCAAGAAAAAAAAAATCGATACAAGCAAAAATTACAAGGAAAACGAAAATACAAAAAAACACTTATATGTGCTCGACACAAAAAACGATACCAACTCATCATAAGCTGATAATAAAACCAGCGTTGGTCTTCCGTTGGGCCGCTTACGTTTGAGATTTGAGATTGAGATTGTTTGTCTGTTCTTCCAGGGAGCACCGGGCTCGTCCGGCGCGTGTGCCAGTGCCGGGCTCCACGCGCGAGTGAGTCCCCCTCGAGTCGCGCGCCCGCGGCCGGCGTCGCGCTGCTGGCGACGCGCGCTCAACGTAGACCCGCCCTGGCTGCGCCGCGCACGGGCCCGCTGACGCCATACCACCGAGCCTTCGTGAGTAATACCCACACCTACCGACTCACATACACCACAACCAGACTCTTTATCAACTTACTTTTGCTCCTAAATAGATTGATAGATAACACTTTGTTGTACACCATGCAGAATATTACAGTAAAGAAAAACAAAAACAAAATTATAAATGTAACAAGGTCTTATCGCTAATAGCGATTTCTACTAGACAACCTTTACCCTAAATACTGCATATGATTGTGGCAGGCCGTTCATCATTTTCATAGCATATGCCGATTAATTTGTAAATAGATCACCGGATGGTAATTGATCTCTACCGCCAATCAAGCTCCACGATGCCAGAAGAATAATGCGATGCTGGAAATGAAACGAATGGAAATTGGGAAGGGGTGAGGGGATTTAGGCCTCTGGTAACTTTACTCGCCGTACGAAATGTAAGAGCAAGCTGCCAATTTATGAAGGAAAGGGACAAAACAGGTTTTGATTATTTTTAAAAATACTGAATTAACTATTACCAACTAACAATTTAAACAGTATTATATACATTTTGGTTGAAAATTCACCCTAAGATATCAGTTTGGTTAGTCAATATGTGTAATAATAATAATAAAAAAGTTCCAATTCTCCCCGTTTTACGGGAGTGACTGTTCATTCACTCATGAAAGTCCAGGCGCTACAACATCTATGAAAATGTCTTAACTTGACGTATATAAAAAGAAGTCAATAATAACGAGCGATTTCCAGATATTCGCATTCCATCATTGACTAGTAACTTGACGCCTTTCATGACATCATGGGCTGGTATCCAGTTGCGAATCAAAAGACCGTGGGTTTGATACCGGGTCCGAGACAATGTATAGGTGTTGACGGACCTTTAGTCCGTCGCAGTTTCTGATACCCGATTCCCTGGTACGACAAAGTTTATCGCAGCGTTAGGTCAGGATATGTGTGTGACCATTAGTTGTATGTATTTATTGTTCTCCTCCCCTAGCTGACATTCGTGGACTAGCGCTAGTGGGCCCCTTACACCAGGCTCTGTGTGTATCTGACACCGCGCCCCACCACCCGGCCCGCATACCGGCACACCGACTGCACGTGATACAACATGAAGGTCGTCGACGAGGACCAGCGAGTGAGAGTCATGGACGGACCCTGGACACCTGAGGAGGTGATCAGGGAGATCGTCGAGAGCGGGGTCCAGGAGGACCCCTTCTATGTGATGGACCTGGGCGAGGTGGTCGCCCGGTACCGTCAGTGGAAGGAGCTGATGCCGCGCGTCGATCCATTTTACGGTGATTCATTTTGTAGCTATTGCTAGTGTGATGGCAATCGTGGCACAGTGGGCGAACACCACCACTGTAGACAAAACTGTCTACAGCGTGGCTCTCCCACTCAAAAACGTCATACCGGGCACAAAATCAAATCCTGGGCAACTCAGTCAAATACACCATACCAAGCACAAATTCAAATCCTGGGCAACTCAATCAAATAAGTCAGACCAAGCACAAATTCAAATCCTGGGCAACTCAATCAAATACGCCATACCAAGCACAAATTGAAATCCAGGCGAACTCGTGTGTAATTCTTAATTTGAACCCAGCATTTCGTTGTTTGCTTAATCTAAGTAAGACGCCACTAGAGCAATGAAGCGATAGTTTTAAGTGAGTTTTTTGTATAATGCAGCTGTGAAATGTAACAACGACAAGCTGCTGGTAAGCACGCTGGCAGCGCTCGGCGCCGGCTTCGACTGCGCCTCCAAGGCGGAGATAGAGCTCATCACTTCCATCGGAGTGGCGCCAGAGTGAGTACATTACTACCATACATTTATTTATTTAACATTTTTACATACGCACTCACACCTGTAATCCCCGAAGGGGTAGGCAGAGGTGTAACCTGTACACCCATATTTCGCCGAGCGTATCTTCGTCCCTTATGTGATAGGGGCGAGCCTATCGCCATACGGGGCACAAATTCCAGACTCCGAGCTGATACTGAGCATTTCGTAATTGAAAAACCCAATACCACTTTACTCGACCCGGGGATCGAAACCGAGACCTCAGCGTTGGCCTCAATCGTAACGCGTACACATTACAACTGCGCCACCGAGGCAGTAAGATTTGTACTTTAACTTGTCCGGCTTGAAGTTGGTCACTTTACCCTTTAGTCTCTGAAAACAATAGTCGCCATACCGTCATTGACTAACTTCAAGCTGGACGAGATAAATTGCGCGTACTTCACCTACGTAGATTTCACATTGCAATAGTTTAACACCATTGATAACTACAATATACGTATAATATGCGCTCAATAACTTAATTTCATCACTTCACATGCTCTCTACACTTCCTTTTAGTCTCTGAAAAGAATAGCTGGGACACCGTTCTTGGCTAGCTTCAACCCGCTCAAGTTAAATTGTGCGTATTGTACTTGCATATACATTCTGGGCCTTATTTAGAAAAGTTATTCAAGCACTGGCTACTTAAATACTGTTTTGTCTCTTTCTAGTGATACGAAATGGCGTTGATAGAGAAAGACAAAAGAGTCTTTAATTGATCAATGGTTGAACAACCTTTATAAGTACCTATATATTGTAAAAGTCTCACACAATGAATAATATAGTAGACTAGCTGTTGCCCGCGGCTCCGCCCGCGTTAATGCCTATTTCCAGGATTAAAGTAGTCTAGTGGGCTCGAGCGGTGGCGCGGCGTGGGCGGTGATCGCATCAAGCGAGTCCAGTCATCGCGATCGGTGTGAAAAACGCGTAACACAAAAATACTAATATCGCTATTAAAAAATAGGGGTTGATGGTAGACGGGTGAAAATTTAGGGTTTTATGTATTTTTTAATGCCACATCTTAATAAAATAAAAAGAAAAATTTAACAAAAATAAATAAAAAAAATGTTAGGGGTGGACAACCCTTATCACTTAGGGGTATGAAAAATAGATAGTAGGTAGCCGATTCTCAGATTCAGATATACTGAATATGCATATAACATTTCATAAAAATCGGTCAATCCGTTTCGGAGGAGTATGGTAACTAGCATTGTAACACGAGAATTTTATATATAAGATATACATGAACTCGTCTGTATCTCCGAAAGGGTACATAAAGGTGCAACTGGTACACGCGGTTTGCTATAATATAGTGTATTGGTTCCAACAGACGTATAATATTTGCGAACCCCGCTAAGATGGCGTCGCACATCCGTTACGCATCCGCGGCCGGCGTCGATCTCATGACCTTCGACTCCGAAACCGAGCTCATCAAGATCAAACACTACATGCCGCATGCGCAGTAAGTACTATAGTAGGGTCATTTATTACAGTTGTTTATATTCATATTCATGTAATTTTATTCTAAAAATTTTGGTAAAAAAGGAAACTCAAAATCAAAAAGAAAAGGGAATCGCTATCCAAGATTGACGTCATCACCGGTACGCTGCGAGCGTGCGAGAGAGATAACGATATGTTCCTGTAACACTCTCACTATTATTATAATTAAATTTGTTTTAATTGTGTTAAGAACACTGTTTTACTGCTTTTAAATGTTGATGTTGTTTTTGTACATAAAATTTAACAATGTCTCTGCAATAAATCTTTATTTCTTATTTATTTTATTAGGCGTAAAATACCCAGTTCGTAAAAGGTTCATAAATCAATTAGAAAAGTAGATAATGATATTCAATGTTTTCGGGATACGATAATCGCCGGGTATGTGATAGCTTTTTCCAGATCTCGGGAATACGAAAAAGTGAAACAAACAAAATTCGTACCAACTATGGGCGACCGATTTGCAGTTATTTGTAAATGGTAGCCACATACATATATAAATATGTCATTCGTTTCTCTTAGCTTGTAGGTGGTCGTACATACACGAATTTTTAAATGTAACCTTCGAAAGGGCCAAATAGTTTTTTTATGGAGATACGTATATGCGGGGTTTTATTAAACAGAAAAATAGATTGAATATTCCTTTTACAATATTGGACTTTTTACGCCCTAGACATTTTGCTAATTAGACCTTTTGTGTATTGTATCTTTTGTGAAATTGAACTTTTGCGAACTGGGTATTTTACGAAATTTACTTTTTGCGAACTGGGGATTTTATGAAATGGACCTATTGCGAACTGGGTATTTTGCGAAATAAACCTTTTGTGAACTGGGAATTTTACGAAATGGTCCTTTTGCGAACTGGGTATTTCGCGAACGGGACATTTCCGAAAAAGTCTATTTCTCAAGTTGCGACCTTTTGCATGCAATCCATAGCATTTATAGTGTAGGTGTTATAGTATGTATATGTATTGTTATAGACTAGTGATCCGCATCAGATGCGACGCGGAGGAAGCTCAGTGTCCGCTCGGTATTAAGTTCGGATGCGACGCGGTCTCCGAGGCGCCGCGACTTATCAAACTCGCTGCCGTGCTCGGACTAGACGTACGTACATTGTGTGTGTGTGCATATTATATACAACAACATTTCCTGAGTGGTAGAGCCACGCTGTAGACACTTTTGTCTACAGCATGTATGGGCCGGCTCGTCCGGGTCATTACCATTGTCTCACAGAAAACCGGTGTAAAGTAGCAGCTATCTGCTGCGTTTCGTCCGGTGAGTGAGATATCCGGAGGCCCAAACCCCCTCCCCTTCCCAATTCCTTAATTATCCCTTTCCTTTAAGGTCGGCAACGCACCCATGACTCTTGGTATTGTGGGCGTACATGGGCGGTGGAGGATCACTTACCATCAGGTGACCCACTTGCTCGTTTGGCGGCCTATCCCATAAAAAAAACATTACAACGTGTTACAGAAACGTGTGCTTATATTTAAGAGTCGTTACTTACACCTGATGCTGAGTATTTGTCTACCGGATCTTATCAATTAAAGACATCCTAAAATTGTACGACAATTTATCACTCGTTTATTTTACGCATTGAAATAAAACTATTTTACCTATACGTATTTTATCGCGGTTTAATTTTATTTTAGTCTCGACGTTTCGAAAGCTTTTCAGCCTTCGTGGTCACGGGAGAGACTAAATTAATATTAAATCGCGATAAAGCCCCGTATCAATTAGTTTTATTTCAGTGTTTAATATTCGCATAAACATAAGAAATCGTTTAAAACGATCCATACGATCGATTACATCCCTATAAATTAAGTGAAGTACGTGAGCGAGAGTAACAGTGCTGGAGTGAGACAAAAGCTCAGCTGTTTATCATTTAGTGTTGTCCAATGTTGCAAGTCGAATGTCGACATGCTACTACTTCAATGAAAAAGAAAATGCTTTATCTATGTCGTAGCAATGTAATCGGATTTGTTACTATGGGGGAGATATTACATATTTTAATATTTACATTGTACTATACATAGCTTAAATTTAACCACACCTTTCTGTGACACGTTGTATTTCACGATTTACCTTAAAGATTATTATTATAGATAGCTATAATGGATAGCTTCATATGCAGGTATTTCATAATGTTTACTTCATCGTTAAAGCGAGCACTAATTAACAATGAATACACACGTAACTTCAGAGGTTCATGCTTTAATGGCTTGTTTCGAACCTGCGATTTTCGTGTCGACAGTCCGTACCACTCCTCGCTGATCTATGGCTGCTTTTGTACTGTTTAAAATTATATTTTAATTATTATTATATTTTTTTAAGGTGGTTGGCGTATCGTTCCACGTGGGTTCAGGCGCGGGTGAGACGGCGGTGTACTCGCGCGCCATATCTCTGTGCCGCGCTCTGTTCGTATCGGCCGCTAGTGTCGGACATCGCATGACGTTGGTCGACATCGGCGGCGGGTTCCCAGGCGGTACCGGCACTGATCTACGCGAGGTAACATAATTTTTGTGTATAAATTTCTGGTATCATTAAAAGGACTGCCTCGGTGGCGCAGTTGTAATGCGTGCGCGTTATTGATTGAGGTTGATGCTGAGGTCTCGGGTTCGATCCCCGAGTCGGGTACAAGTGGTATTGGGTTTTTCTATTACGAAACGCTCAGTATCAGCCCGGAGTCTGGAGTTTGTGCCCGGTATGGCGATAGGCTCGCCCCCTATCATATAAGGGACGGAAATACGCTCCGCGAAATGTGGGTGTACTGGTTACAGCACCTTACACACCTACCCCTTCGGGGATTACAGACGTGAGTGCGTATGTATGTATGTATAGACAACGCACAGTGACTCTGGTTTTGGAGTGGATTTTTAACTTTTGATTGTTTGTTCGCAGGTGGCGCAAGTGATAAACAGCGCTTTGGATGAACATTTCCCGGATCATTCAGTGCGTGTGATCGCTGAACCTGGTCGATACTTCGCGGCCGCCGCTTACACCCTAGCCACCATGGTGCACGCCAAACGAGAGGTCACTATATATCTTTACTGTACTAACTGTAAGGAAAAGGCTTCCCAAAACTGAGACCAGTGGTAGTGACGTACAGGATATCGATAAATACATCGCAAAATAAAACTATCGAGTTTATTATGGGTGGTTTTTTTTTTAAATGATGAGAGTGCTAACAAAGCCTATCTATCTATTCGATTTGATTAATTTCGTCATGGGATAAAGACAGCTTCGCATGCCCAGAGACTCGCCAAGCCTCATTGTTTGACCTCCAAATATGTGGGCCACTGCTCACGGCTTACAAAAGTTACAATGGCTGGTGTGTGGGCGGGATAGTCTATCATCGGTATAGTATAAATGTGGTTTTGTTACCAGCTGATGGTGAAGGAAGGCGACGTGGAGACGCACACGATGTACTTCATCAACGACGGCGTGTACGGTTCCTTCAACTGCGTACTCTACGACCATCAGAACGTGAGGGCTGAACCGCTGCAGGTACGGAAACTCCGCTTCAATAGGGTAGTTTCCTATATTGAATTGTATACATTATTTTATAAGCAACAGAAAATGATATATTTGTGGTCCGATTTATAAATTTTTTACTGCAATAGATTTTGAGTAATGTAACTTATTGATTTAAATAATTTAAAAAATCTAGTCAAGTACCGTACTACAAGTTTCCACAAATATAATGTTAACATAACATGTTTATGTTGTATGTTTATATTGCAGTGTCGTGGGTCGTGCGCACTGCCGTGCTCCATCTGGGGTCCGTCGTGCGACGGGCTGGACTGCGTGGTGGCGTCGTGCAGACTGCCCGCGCTGGCGCTGGGCTCGTGGCTGGTGTGGCGCGACATGGGCGCGTACACGCTGCCGGTCGCCTCGCCCTTCAACGGGTTCCCCGTGCCCACCGTGCGCGCCCTCGTCGACACGCGATTGTGGTGACTCAACACACACACACACACACACACACACACACGCACGCACACACGCACACACACACACACACACACACACACACACTATAGACATCCTGAAGTAGTAGTTGAGTGTGTATGTTGTTGCATGTCTTATGATGACAATAAACTTTTCTTTCTTTCTTCGTCTTTGTGTATGACACGATTGTTAAATGAGTTTGTAAGAGTTGCCTTTTATTTGTACTGAGCCAGTACAAGGTCCCACTTCAAATGTGGCGAGGCGTGTTGAAGGTCATTCGCTCGTTCTCACTCTTTCACGCACGGAGCCTGCGTCATGAGAATAGTAAAAGAGTGACGGGACATAAATTTGAAGTAGTGCAGCCAAAAAAAATTAGCTCTCATATATCATTTCGTCATGTAGGTACCGGACAAATATAATGCCTCTTGTATGTCCTACTCAACCCTACCCTCAGGCCTCTGACCTGATGGGGTCCCAGAAACGACACATTGCAGATCCTAAAGGAAAGGCATAATTAAGGAGCAGGAAGGGGAAGAGGAAGGGGGATTTGAGCCTCCAAATATTAACTAATAATATTTTTACTGGCCTATGCTATAAAAAAAACTACCCTCACTGTACGAAACGTTACAACAAACTATTACTTTACGTCGGTTTTCTTTGAGACGGTGGTCACATCCCGGTCGACCCGGCACATTCATGCTGTAAATTAAATTAAATTGTCTTAACGTTGCGTTAAGTTTGACCATACCTTTCTATAAAACGTTGATATTGGTATATATTTATTTAACATTTACCAGTTGTTAACAAGCTGGTATCTCGGCAGGTGTATGCTGCGCGAGCTGTGGCCACTGTCGGCGGCGGGACTGTCCTGCGAGCCGCCGTCGTCTGAAGCCGGCGTCGTGTCGGATACGTCGGATACGTCGGACGTCGTGTCGGATGCGTCAGACATCGTGTCGGATACATCGGACGTCGTGTCGGACCCGCATCAGCTCTGCGCCGTGTTCGTAGAGTGTGCACTCAAATGAGCTCACACACTCAAGTATTTAAATGAAATGTGATTTTTTAACCGCGTGTAATTTTTTCTAAAAATCAGATTTTCACTAATCTATGTTTAACTTTAGTTGACCCTTGTTCAAAACTGTAAGACGTCGCACTCTTTAATGTTTAAATGGTCAAATTAAGTTATGCAAATGTTAGTGAAAATGGCCAAGTGTCTTTGACAACGTTTTCGTCTAATAGCTAGTTTACACTTTTTTAAGTATTAAATACTGGCGACGTAACATCTACGTGACGTGTTAAACATTTTGATTTTAATAATGAAGAGATTTTTTCGCGCGATCCAGGCAAGAATTTAACGGAAAATTATCATTAACGAGCACGCGTCATGCATTTTCAAAATGAGAAACTTATGACGCGTCCTTGTAAATGAAATTGTTTTGTAATATTTTCGCCCAGGTCGTACGAGAAAATCTCTCCATTTAAATTGAGCATTACACTGGTTACTTCTAACCTGCATTTTCTACTTCACAAAGTGTATATTAGTCTTTAGTTAATGTAAAATAAAATGTGTGGAATAATAAAGTTCGTCCATAGTTTGAAAACCACCGCTGTGCACTTTTTTATAGCGTTAACTAAGGTATGGGCTCATGAATTATTTTTGTCTAATATTTGATCAAAAATTGACGGATGCTTGGTGTATTTCGTGTTAAAATCTTTAATCAAATATGATGAATAAATCCAATGCCAAATGTATATTGGACAAAAATCGTTAAACGAGTTGCAATTTCTTGAAAGAAGCGTGACTAAAAGACACAGTTTTAGGAATATTTCAATTAAGAAGTTGTTAAATACAGGGGTATTTAATTAATTTAATACGCGTTATATTTTACCCCCTGTTAGATTTTAATGGCGTTTAAAAAATCACAGTTCACGATTTGTAAAAGGCGAAAATGTGAATATGTAACGGTGCTATCGGACGCATTGCTTGAATGATGACACGTTTGACTGTGTGCAGTCATGACTTCAACTTAACGCAGTCCGGTTGCAGTGTTGTTAACGCACACTGTCAAAGCGTGCGGTAACAAACTTCGTGCTAACTGCTAAATCATTTCGTGCAGTTGAATAATCCAACTGGAGATAAGTTCGTGCATTTGAATAACCCAACTGCAAATTATTCGTGCAGATGGATAACCCGACTGCAAGTTTCGTGAAGTTGAATACATCGACTGCGCGCATGCGGCCCGTCTGATAGCACCCTTAGTGGGGTGTACTATTCCGGCGCATTTTAATTTCATCGTTCCTTTAGATTTTGACCCTCCAGCTATCTTTTTTTAATTCGAAGTTTTTTAATGATATGACATGCGACGGAAATTTCTAATTTTATTAAGAAAAACGTTGAAAAATATATGTTTATTTTAATTTTTTTAAACATTCGTATTGTGTGTTTATTGACGGTTCTTGTTTATTGTTGTTTTTGTTTTATTTTTTCTAACTTTAATACCGATGCGGTATTTTTATTTTGACTTTTCATTTGGCTGATTGAGTTCATTTTTATAATGTGTTGCATAAATTAACAGATGGCGCTGCGTACGCTTAGCAAGAAATGTATTTTTAATGGGTTTTTAAATTTAAATATCGATTGTTTTTTAACGAAATATTTTAGATGTAATATTTTTTGATGTTCATCATACAGTAGAATAAATGAATTTTGTTAATGTATAAAAATATTAGAAAGTACGCAGCGTTTAATAAGGTTCTTTGTACATTAAAAATTCTCATTCCCGCATTAACATTAATCAATAGTTACTAACTGCAAATGTAGGGCATTCATAATAGCACGATATTTATTGGTAACCATTATTAATAAAAAGCAGCGTTTGAAATTATAATGCCAACCATGAATTATAAATGGTTATATGTTACATACATACGTCAAATCATATTGTACATTATGAATCTGCATTTAAGTTGTTTTTATTTTGGTAATAAAGGTTTATTTCACCATTTGCTGGCAGTGTCCGATATTATACATATAACAGATGAAATATCTGCTGGATAAACTTAATTCAAAATCATCCTTAATACCTTTTATTAGCAACAGCTGTTTGAAGTTGATCTGAGAGATAAGTTGTGTATAGGCTATCAGACGCTTAGCAGCAAGTGGTGGAATCGGCCTTAAATGTAGTTTACATCTTAATCTAACGCACACGACACCATTTTGATCATCATAGAGTGTACACAGACCGCTGGCTATCTACATTTGCAATTTGTAACGCAAACACATTCCCAATCGTCATTCACGGATACGTTTCGATGTTTCGTCATTGTCATTAGATGGTTTTCGAAATAGTAGCAAAATGCTTATTGGAATATAATTGTGATGGAACAATGGTGTTTTATTTTTTCCTTATTATACTACTAATTAACTGCAACAAAAAACATTTACGGTTTATTTCACTATTAAATAAATAAGCAGTAAGATTTACCCACAAATTAAAGTAAATATTGAAATAAAACTAGTTTATACGGATTTTATCGCGGTTTAATTTTTAATTTTTATTTTAGTCCCGACGTTTCGAAAGCTTTTCATTAATAATTTTAAAATGAAGGTAGCCATTGTAACATTAACTTTTCGAGACGACCTACACCTCAGTCTCTCCCGTGACCACGAAGGCTGAAAAGCTTTCGAAACGTCGCGACTAAAATAAAATTTAAAAATTAAACCACGATAAAATCCGTATAAACTAGTTTTATTTCAATGTGTAATATTCGCGTAAACCTAAGAAATCACAAAGTAAATATTACTTACCTTTCATTCCAGAATATTGTCAGCGTATGACTTTTGTATATTATGAGGGTAAATCTTACCCACAAATTAAAGTAAATATTACTTACCTAGATTTCATTCTAGAATATTGTCAGCGTATGACTTTTGTATATTATGAACGAGTCATATTTTATTTGGTAAGTTTTTGTATCGGGGGATACAAATAGCGATTAGTAGGCGTCGAGCAGCTCAACAAAAGTATTTAAATAGTTAAATCGTAGTTTTTAATTGATTCACTCTCTGGAATAGTCAACATTGTGTCGCCACACACGCCTCCATGTAATGAAATCTACATATTTACAAGCACAGAAACATGGCACATAAAAGACATGCAAAATCGAATTAAATAAAGTTGCCTTTTTGTCGAAATAACACTATCAAACATGTAAAAATGACAATTTATTTTCTTAAATAAATAACACAGCGTACATCAACAGATATTTTTTTGATTGTCATTACAAACAATTACCAACAGAGTGAATTTACAATCCAGACATATACAATTAAAACGAGAGGTACTGCACGTTAGCATGTAGTACCCAAATCAATACAGACTACAATTATTGTGAATATACACGACACGTTATATAATACAGCACGAGCTGAGCCACCGACGGAGTCCACTCTACCCGTTTACGACGCAATGCGTCTCCAAGCCTTCTTATATCTGCCTATATCCCACTCGTGGTAGGGTCGGCGTTACATGATTTGGCTTGTAGTTTTTACCACTGGCCGCCTTCCCGACTTCGACTACGCTAGGGAGAAAACATCTAGACTCGATAATCGAATCTCTTGGGAATCGAACCCGGGCCTCGCTTCTCAGTCGACTATTCACCCACTGCGCTACTTACTTGTACGGTTATCGCTATCCAGTCGCATACAAAAATAAGGTTTTAGTTTATAGCATATACATAGTAAAAATACATGATATCGTATATTCTGCTGTAGTAATAAAGGGCGCACATGACATTTATTTAATATTGTTATTCTCGCTCACGCATTTCACTTAATTTATAGCGGTGTGATCGATCTTACCGATCGTAATAAACGGATGATTAGAATTAGTGTGGAATTTTAAGATGTCGTAGATTTCGATAAGATCCAGTACATAAATACTTACTGTCAGGTGTATGTAACGACCTTAAATATGACCACATGTTTCTATAATACGTTGTATATTTGGAATTAAAAGGTGCTTGTGATTGCCAGTTGCGTTGATTAAAAGATTATGAAGACAGCATTACCCTACTTATCTATAGACTTTACCAAAATTGGTTTTTGACCAATCACGGTTTTGCCACTATCTTCCTTAGGACAAATAACTTGTGTGGCAAAAAAAGTTTATTTTTATAAGTCTTCATCAATGAACATAACATAAGCTCACGCTTGTCCCTGAAGGGGGATATGGGCGTGATAGTTGAACTAGTTGCAACTCCGCGACGTGGCAGAAACAATCAGGAAAGTGGCTTAAGGTTTATGTTTTAAAGAAACCAGTATGTTCGTTATGTGAATGAATGCAATGTCTGCAATGTCTGTCCCGTGAACAGCCGAAAAAGCGCAGCCTTGACATATTATAGGGAGACATGCGGGCCAATGATCAAGATCGAGCATCCTCCATAGTCATTCATCCGGCAAAGGAGGCGTCAGTAGGAAAGCAACTGGTACTAAGCCGGGATAACACCAGACAGAAAGAAGTTGTACTTACATGTATGTATATGCATCATGAATAGGCAATGGTGTAACCAGTACACCCAGAGTTTCTTTCCGTCCCATGATGTATGGCAAACCTATCATCATAGAGGGTATAAATTCCAATCCCACGCAACTCATGTAATTTTTCCAACAGAAAACTCAAACTAATTATGGTAACGCATCCCACGATTTGAAACCTAGTTTTCTTTAATTATTGTTTAACTAATAAGAGTCTTCTCTCTTATGCTGTTTAAATGCTTTAGATATAATATGGCTATTTTTCGAAATACCATATTGTAATATGGAGATAATTTGGTTTTAGTTGCCAAATCTCGACAAAAGCGGCGATTAATACTGACGTTAGATGGATCATATATTAACTTAGAGGGCATTAGTTCGATGGGGAAAATTACTGTAAAAATAACAAAATAAGCTTCGCTTGTGATACCAAAGTGGTATGCAAAGATGCAACTAGTACATCCATGAGATTAGTACTGTCCTTTAATGTGATGGGGAGCGAGCCCATCGCCATAACAGGCACAAATTGGATGCCCAGGCAAATTACGTGAAGTTCGGACAATCACAATTTGTGTTTTAGAGTTCATGATCCGAAACGTTTATACTCGTTAAAGCGATAAGATCACCTCTTATCACATAATGGGATGGAAATAAGCACATTATATAATATATGCAGACTGCTCATACCATCAATAATTATTATGTAAGACGCTGACTGACCAATCAGAAAAATAAAACAAGTTCCACAAAAAATCAGTATGTGTGGGGTGTTATACAATTGTACACAATCACAGACTATCTGAATACAGTTGTTATTCCCCATAGTTTTTAACCATACAAATACACTCGAAACATTAATTTTCAAAACTGATAGTTTTTGGCCTACTCAAGGGGCCAAAGAGCTGCAGTTTGCCATTCATTCTTCTACAAAATACATAATATGAAATCACATTTTTCCATACCTATCACAATAAGATATTTGACTTGTTCTTTTTTATTTTAATCAATTAGCTACATTACCCAAAATGTATCATCGAAACAATTAATAAATCAAGTTAATCAAAAGTAGATAATCTAGGAGCCATTTAAATCTGATATAATGGATAGTTGGCAAATGAAGGAGAAAGGATGCACATGTCTTGTGACGTCACAATACATGACACGTCATTACGGTGTACGGTGTACGCAATCTCCCCGATTGTGAGTTTTACGCCTTATTTTTTACTCAATTCTGTTTTCGCAAAACAGTTTCTTGTCGTATCATTTTCATTTGCATTTATAATAATGTGCAATATCTAACAAAGCCAAATACCTTATTCAATATACGATCTCATTCACACGACACTGACCTTCACTCGTATTTTTTTAAGTTTTTGTCGATAACAAACGAACCACTGAATTATTACAACACATTCACAACACTGTTATCTCAGCAGATCTGGACTCCGTAGGTGTTCAAGTATAGTTGTAGTGCGTTCCGGTATGGTTCATCGAGTGCGGCCAGTCGCGGCGGGTAGAGTCCGGGCGTGGCGCGACATGCTTCCCCCAGTCGCTCGGCTAGGTAACGCTTGGGGTCTGAGATGCCTAATGGGAAGGAAAACATGTATATTTATAATATATTAGCTGTCCCGCGCGGTTTCACCCGCAACATGTAATTTATAGTAAGAACCCGATTGCAGCGCCATCTGCCGGGCTGATTTGTGAATCTAAACCAACCAGGGCGCCACCCAAACGCATACACAAAAAAACATTAAAACCAGTCCAGCCGTTTAGGAAGAGTTCAGTCACATACACACATAAAGTAGAATTATATATATAAAGATTTCTAATCAAGGGTAATCCCCAGAGGGGTCGAAGTTAGGCAGGCACCCGGTCGTAAATACTACAAGCCAGCACATTCTGTGACATGTGTTAAAAAGCATGTTGCACCAACCCCACTGCGAGTAGGATTAGGGGAGGTGGAAGAATATCTTTCTAATCAACTTCAAAAAAGGAGATTCTCAATTCGACAAGACGTATGATTTTTATTAGCTTGTATGTCTAAACGAGCAGGTCGATTTCACTGGCTTCAATGTCCTAACCGAAATACAACAGGCGGCAGAAATAGACAAAGCGGTGGTCTCGCATACGATGGGCCTACTACTTAGTAAACACATGGTGAAAAACCCGCCAAAGTAGCTCGTTCAGACGAAACACTTTCCAAGATCAACCAGTGTATATCCAGTAACTACAGCCTGGCATAACTGTGCAGAGCGTTGAGAAAAAACCATAAAAAATATATAATCAGCGCGTATACTGACTGGCTAGGGGATCATCGGCGACGTTCTTAGCGCATGTGAGTTGTGCGTACTGCGCCTGATACCCAGGAGTGTCTTCCACTTCGATGAAATGATCATCTGGCAGGGTCGACTCGTCCGTCGGCAACTCGAACAGCGATATCAGCGCCTGGTATCAAAAACATAAGTATATCTAGGCATGTTGAAATAATATCGATATTTCTTCTTCAATATGTCACTTTATTTAATTTTTAAAATATAAAAAGTAGATCAAAATGTCGTTTCTCGATATATCGATATCGATACTTTTAGTGCAGCGCCGTGCAGTGCTTTCTAATTCAAAGTTCATAGGCAGGCGTGGCGCTTACCATCAGACGAAGGACTTGCTCGTCTCGTCATTTATATAAACAAACGTAAAGTGTAACGGAAGCTAAGTGGGAAGATGAAGGGCGGGCATGAGGCGACCATGTTAAATGGTCCTGTACCTGCATGAGTCTCGGCCACATGGGCGCCAGGCCGCCGTGCCTGAAGTGTTGCGAGTCGCAGAGCAGCTTGACGCACCCGACGGCGGCGGCGCGGCGCTCCAGCGCACCGCTCACGCGCTGCAGCTCACACACCAACACGCGCTCCACGTACATTGCGAACATGCTAAAACACACACACACACAATGTTGATATAATATATAGAAAATAATATAAATCAAATATGTATTAAATTAGGCGCTTACCTTTTAAAGGTATTTACAGCATACACAAAATAATAACAATGTCATAATAACCTAATAATAATAATAATTTTATAAATAAATATGCTCATCATTATATCATGATACATTATATAAGCAGCGATAGCTCAGCGGGCAGTGGTACAGGCTGTCGCCACCCTCAATACATGTGGGTACCACATGTACATATACTGCTGATTAACGGACGAGGCAATGGCGAAACTGGGTCCCGGTTATAGGTTGTGGAGTTCAGGCGGCGGTTCGCCCCACATAATACCAATAACCGTCAAATCTACGGTTCGAGAGAGCGGAGTCTGGCATTAAGCCGGAATAACGCTAGGCAAAAAGAATAACACTCACTTGGACTGAACAGAGTCGATGATATCAACGAGCGGGTCTGCTCCGAAGTGCGCCGCGTAGAATCCGAGGAAAGCGATCAAACCGCGGACGTACTTCGTGGTCTTCGATGACGATAGCCTTTGGAACAGCAGCGTCATTATTTGCTTCACATATGGCTCCATTACGGACCTGGATTTAGAAAGAAAGAAAGAAAAATAATAATATAGATAGACAAAAATGGCTACAGTTAAAGGAGGCCTTTGTCAAAAGAGGCAAACAGAGCAGCAAAAATATTTAACACTTGTCTGAATAAAGGCTTTAATTATAATGTACAGTACTGTTTATTTTAAAAGGCATTTCCTACATTATTAAATATTACATTTCTAAAAAAAAAATAACATTTCAAAATATAAAAAGTATTACCCTCCAATGGCGAGGCCACATCCCACATATCAGTAACCTCGTGTGCCAGGTCTAAATATTTGGATATTTTATCTTTTTCGGCTTTAACAAGGTTTTCGTCATGTGGAATGGTGAAAACAATAAGTATTGCCCAGCGCGCTAATCGATCTACTACCACAATATCTGGCTTATCTGTCTTTATTATTATTATTTAATATTATAACGAGACCAGCAGCAGCGAACAGTAATAGCCTTCTGGCGCAGTGGGCCGGCGCTGGCTGTGTAACGCGAGGCCGCGTGCTCGATTCCCACACCGAGACTAAATGTTTGTTTGATCCACAAGTATTTGTTTCGGGTCTGGTTGTTTTCTCCCGAAAGGGGTTACGTCGGGCAGGCAGAACAACCGGTCGTAAAAACTACAAGCCAAATCGTTTTGTAACATATGTTAAAAATCATAATGCGCCGGCCCCACTGCGCGTGGTATAAGGCCAGGTTGGATTAGAAGAATAAAATTAAACATAGGAAATTACCTTTTTAATTTATTCAAACCAGATACTTATATCTCATGTTTGAACGTCATTGAACTTATTTCCATTAATAAAAATACTGGGCAAATCTTACTTCCTACTAATATTATAATATTACTAGTTGTTGCCGGCGGCTCCGCCCGCGTCTAGTCGCATCAAGCGAGTCCCGTCATCGCGATCGGTGTGAGAAACGCGCTTGACAAAAATAAAAATAGGGGTTGATCGTAGAGGGTTGAAAATTTAGGGTTGTATGTATTTTTTAATGCTGTATAATAAAAAAATAAAAACAAAAAAAAAGTCTAAAAAATAAAAATAAAAATTAGGGGTGGACCGGACCACCCTTAACATTTAGTGGAATGAAAAATAGATGTTGGCCGATTCTCAGACCTACCCGATATGCACACAAAATTTCATACAAATCGGTTCAGCCGTTTCGGAGGAGTATGGGAACGAACATTGTGACACGAGAATTTTATATATAAGATATTTACTGACGTAAATATACAATTAATACTAAGTAATTTTACACTGCACAAATAAATGATGATAAATGAAGCACTTACATTCCGAACTTGTATAACATAGTTTGTATTAGATAAAATCCTTCATGATCGTTCGTTTTCGACGCGATCAACTTCTGGAACACGCCCAGCATTGCGTTCTGCAAATAATTCATAACATTGAACATTTTAAGGTATTTTATTTAATATACCACTGGCGAGCAGATCACTCGTCTTATGATAAGCGTATAGCCTACACATAGACATAACCAACAACGGCAAGAAATTTTATTAATATGTACTGCACGGCACTGCACTGTGCTTTCCATATCCATACTAAAATAAATGCGAAAGTAACTCTTGTCTATCTGAACCTTTTCATGGCTAACTATTCGACCGATCTTGATGAAACTTGGTACGAAGAAAGCTTGTAACCCCTAGGGAAGGACATAGGCTACCTTTTGTCTCAAAAAAAACTTGACTGGATGAAATAGCGGTTAAAAGTTTATATGGGGAACATATCATTTCTTATGTTTACGCGAATATTACACATTGAAATAAAACTAGTTTATACGGATTTTATAGTGGTTTAATTTTATTTTAGTCCCGACGTTTCGAAAGCTTTTCAGCCTTCGTGGTCACGGAAGAGACTGAGATGTAAAATAAAATAAAATTAAACTTAAACCAAGATAAAATCAGTATAAACTAGTTTTATTTCAAAATCATAGTTTCTTAAGTAAGGATATAAAAGTTCATATTTCGTCTTTTGACACTTTGACTGGAATATCGTCGGATTTTGGCTGGACTTTGACTAGAATTTGGCTGTACATGAACGTAATTTGACTGGAATGTGACACTAATATGGGTCGAATTTGACAAGAAAGTGAATGTACTTTTGCAGGGCTTTATCTGGCATATAGGTGGATTAGTTTGGTATCCGACTAGACTAACTGGAATTGGGTTGAATTTAGCTGGAATTTGACTGGAATTTAATCGGGCTTTGACTGGAATTTGGTTGGAATTCGGCTGGATATTTACTAAAATGTCACTGGGTTTTGGTTGGAATATAGGGGAGTTTGACTGGAATATGGCTGGAATGTGTTTGGAATTTGACTTGAAATTGTGTATAATTTGACTGAAATTTGGTTGGAATTTGACTGTAATACAGGTGGAATTTGGTTGGAATCTGATTGGAATTTAACTAGACTTAACTGGAATTGGGTGGCGTTTGGCTGGACTGACCGGAATTTCGCTGGGAATTGACCGGGCTTTTACTGGATTTGAACGGACATGGACTAGAATCTTCTACCACCTGCTCATATCCCACTTGCAGTGGAGTCGGCACAACATAACACATAATTTAACACATGTTACAGAAAGATTTGACTTATAGTTTTTACGACTGGCCGCCTGCCTTACGTCAAACCCTCTGGAGCCTTGTATTGTAATATGGGTAGAATTTGGATGGAATGTGACTTGCATTTCGCTGGCATTAGACCGGGTTGACTGGAATTTGGGTGGAATATGAATAGACTGGCCGGGGTTTGACTGGAAAATGATTGTACTTCGGCCGGAATTTCAATGGAATGAGACTGAAATATGGGTGGAATTTGACAGGAATATTGGTGGAATTTGGCTGTTTGAATGTTACTGGACCTTGGCCTAACTTTAACTGGAATTGACTGGACTATCTAGATTATAGGTAGAATTTAGTTGATATAGGTGGAATTTGGTTGGAATTTAACTAGGCTTAACGCAACTGGGTGGAATTTAGCTAGAATTTGGATGGACTTTGACTCGAATTTGACTGGGGTTCGACTGGAACATGGGTAGAATTTTACTGTAATTTGGCTGAACTTTAGCTGGAAATTGACTGGAATATGGGTGGAATTTGACCAGGCTTCAATTGGATTTTGGGTGGAATTTGGCTATACTACAATGACAAATGTGACTGAAATATGGTGGATAATGGGTAGATTTTGAAAAGATCCGGTACATAAACATACACTATCAGGTTTATATATACATAAGTTTCTTTATTTTGTACTGACTTGTCATAAAAACGAGTTTTTAACCAGTGCGTCCTACCCGTAATGACCTACGGAGCTGAAACGTGGACACTGACCAGCGGACTGGTCCACAAGTTCAAAGTTAGCTCAGCGTGCTATGCAGCGAGCAATGCTTGGAATTTCTCTGGTGGACAGAATTCGGAATGACGTCATCCGCCAGAGAACTAAAGTCATTGATATTGCTCGCAAAATTAGCACGCTAAAGTGGAAGTGGGCCGGTCATGTCTGCAGATGGACAAATGGTCGATGGAGCAGACATGTGCTGGAGTGGGTACATGTGCGGGATGGTTGGCGCTCACTTGGGGAGGTTTACGTCCAACAGTGGACGGCAACAGGCTGAGATATATATATGATATATGACTTGTCATAAGCGCTATTTTAATTGCCTGTATGATTAATAAAACTATTTCATTTCATTATGAAACACCCCTTAAATACCCACCATTCTGCCAAATCTGATGAGGAGCTACCGACACTGCGACGATGTAGTGACTGATGAGGAGCTACCGGCACGGCGATGGTGTAGTGACACGACAGTAACGCTACGTACGGATCTAGTATTGTATGTAGCACATGTATCATCATACATACCAGTCTCCCGGAGCTGATGACGAGCTGCGGTCGTGCGGCCACGAAGGCGCAGAGCAGCCTCACGAGCGGGCGCACGTTGGCGGCTCGCTCCCATAGTGCAGGCGCCACTACACACGGCAGTAACGCTCCGTACGGATCTGAGTCACCGCTAGCAGACTCACTGCCGCCTGCGCCGCGGAGCTCCAGCAGGAGCGACAACATTTGGAACACGTATGGCATGAACTCTGTCAATAACAAAATCATTATCATTTTAGTGATCTTGAATCCTTACATCAATGTATAACGCCAGGTAGATCGGGAAGTGGTCTTGAATCGACAATCTCTTGTACAGTCAGAATTATTATTCATTGTGTAAATTAATAATGATTGTGTATGTACAACGTGTCATAGGTAACATTTTCATTTAGTTTATTTTAAGGCCAGTTGGTTTCAAATTCGATGTTTGTCACAGATGAAAGATTAGATGTTAGAATTAAAATAGTATCAGACATTCTTTCTTTGTTTTAAAGTCAATTGACTTCAAAATCTATATCAGTGGGGTCTTATAGTACGCATCTCAGAAGTGTAAATAATAAAGGAATTACAACGTATCGATATTTAAAAAAAGTATCGATTTCGATATATTGAGAAAAGGACATTTGGACGACTTTGTTTTGGTATCTTGTAAAATATATAGTCGATATAAATACTGACTTCAGATTTGGACAACCTATTGAACATCCTATTTAAAAAATATATATATGATTTGCATTTTTGATAAAATTATCGATATCTAGAAGTAAAATTGACATTTCATTGCCCATTGTCGTTTCACAACATAAGAACATAAAATCGTATGTGAAATGTTGGTAAAATGAGAGTATTATAAGAAGCCGAATGCATAGCGAACACGACCGGCCGCGGCGAGGTCACGGTCACGGTCGCCGCGCTATGCTTTTTGCTTTGAATTTGTTATTCAGATATATATTGGCTTGCACTCCGTGTCTCACTTCTAAACATCACTAACAGTATATTTACCTTGCACATCGTTTTGCAGTATCTCTTGGAATATCGGGAACAAGGCATCTTCGAATGCCGATATCGCGTTTGGATTTGATTTTGTCACCAGTCTGTAATATAATTTAACTGTTAAAACCCCCCGAAATTAATCAGAAAAAGATATATAACTTCTAAATGGTTAAACACATTTTATTTAACATAGTTTAAAAACTCAAGAGATGGATAAAAAAGCTTTCTTGAAAAAAAATACGCAGACAAAGGTGTCACACTTATAAAATAAAGCCTTAAAAAATATTGTGATCGAAAATAACACAAATTAACTTTAGTATTTTATACTACTCCGAAGCAGTTCAGTTAAAAGAATAGTTTTAGGAAAAGATTATTATTAATATTCTCTTTTGGAGAAATAAAAGGTTTTTTTGTGAAAATCTTTTGTTCAACACTTACGACACGGCTAATGACAGCGTTTCGAATAGATAATGGTTGAAGTGTGGTTTGCAAGGATTTTTGGCGACGACCGCTAGCATTTGCGCTAATTTCGGCAACGCATCGCCGAGGAACGGCAACGCAGAATCCTGCAGACACGCCAGCGTGCGCAGGATCGCTAAAAAATATAAATTCTACTTAAAAAACAAGCTGTTTTTTTATTTTAAAGGCCGGCAGAAAAAAACGTCGTCACGATGATAAGTACATTCGCCCAGGAACATTCCACAAAACCAGTTGGACCATGGACAACGACATTTAAGGAAATAAATAAGGAATGGAAAGAGAGGAGGATTTAGGCCTCCGGATATCTCGTACGAAACACAACGGCAAGCATTACGTCAGTATTTTGAGACAATTGTACTAATTCGATATTGATGTTATTAGTGTCATATAATTATAATTGCATTAAAGTGTAGTGTAATACTGTACAGTGAAGTGTATTGTGATGTAGTCCTACTACTATTATAAATGAGAAATTTTGAATGTTTGTTAGTCAATCACGTCTTAACAGCTGATTGGTCTATTTTTAGCGCCAAACAAAAACGACCAATCACGTGTACAAAAATCGTCAATTAGCAAAGTGCTTACTGGAGTATCGTTCTGTAATACGGGCCTTAGTATTGTGACAATTGGAATAGGTGCCCCTAGTCTCGTACACCTGATCCTCGGATCTGTTCTGGTAAATACATACATCTTATCTACACTAATATTATAAACAGGAAAGATTTGTATTTATGTATGTAACGAATAAACTTAAAGACTGGACTGATTTCAAATATTCTTTTGCTGTTAGAAAGCTACATTATCACTGAGTAACATAGGCTACTTTTATCCCGGAAAATGCCGTTCACGCGGGCGGAGCCGCGAGCAAAGGCTAGTCTCTAATAATATAGTTGAGTGTAGTGCATTATATGCAATACAATGTTTAGTCAGGTGTAGTGTCATACAGTATGTGAGTGCAGTGTAGTTGTAATACACTGCAGTTACCTTTCATGACGTATTCGTTGTGATCAGCCGGGGAGGAGTACTCGCCGAGTGCAGTGAACAGCGCCGTCAGTAGAGTGGGCGCGTGTGGTAATAACGTTGCCTTATTGACCATCCCGCCGGCGATGAACTTCTCCGCTGCGCATGCGCCGTATGTACATACCACGCCCCGCCCGCGGATGTGTTGGATCTGACAGGAATTTTAATTGTTATTTATTGTTAAAGCGTAAATGCTTTTGTGACACAGTACATACGCTGTGAAACCAGCGCAGTGTTGGATTTTATTCCCAAGTCAAAATAAGATTTAAACAATTCCAGTGTCATGATAAAAATATGACAGCAAAATAGAAATGTATGAAAGTGTATCAGAAGATGGTACTTCCTAAATAGATTTTACTGCGTTAGTTTGTGGATGAAATTAGAACAGACTTCGCGAAGCACTAATGTTATTATATTATTTAAATTTTCTGAGTGATCTCCGTCGCGCATGAGCATCCATAATATCAAAAGAACCATGCATGCGTGATAATTTCGACATTGTTTTGTCAGGTTAGGTATCCATTGCAAAGCACCAACTCAAATTGGTTATTATTAGTTATTTTTTCGTTAAAATGTTTTACATCGAGCTGTACTTACGATGAGTGGGAATGCTGTGACAATAAGGTCCTTTGGCAGAACTGATCTGAATGTCATCAGGAATTTGATGGCATCTGCTTTCAGCACCGGTAGTTCGTTCACTGCAACAAAAACGTATATTTGGTTGTTATCACTGTAAAGTAGCTTACTGCTCCGTTTCGTATGGTGAAAGAGATATCCGGATCATGATGAGATATATCTACACTGATTCCCTGGGGGATTAGTTTGAATTTTTTTGTCTACAATAATACCCTGTGGAATTAGTTTGGAATTTTTGTCTACACTGATTCCCTGTGGAATTAGTTTGGATTTTTTGTCTACGCTGATTCCCTGGGGGATTAGTATGGATTTTTTGTCTACAATGATACCCTGGGGGATTAGTTTGGATTTTTTGTCTACAATGATACCCTGGGGGATTAGTTTGGATTTTTTGTCTACAATGATACCCTGGGGGATTAGTTTGGATTTTTTGTCTACAATGATACCCTGGAGGATTAGTTTGGATTTTTTGTCTACAATGATACCCGGGGGATTAGTTTGTTTTTTTTGTCTACAATCATACCCTGGGGGCTTAGTTTGGATTTTTTGTCTACAATGATACCCTGGGGGATTTATATGGGTGTTGACTTCAATGACCTGTTATAGTTTAAAGAAAAATTATAGTTCTTTAATGGAATTTACATGTGAAATGTTCTGATTCGACAATATTTTTAGTTCACCAATCACCTAATTAGTCAAATGGCGCTGCAGTTTATGAATCAGTAAAATATTGTTATTTAATAAATGTTACAAAAGGGCCTAAATTGTAACGAAACGGCGGGTGAAGTGACCAACCCGGGAGAATTAAATTGACAATATACATACAGTCCCGTTGTAGTTCCGGTAGTGCGTGTGTAGCTGCGAACGTTGCGATATCGACGAGCGGTGAGGCGCGCGTCACACCCGCCGCGTGCGTCGCTAGTGTGTAGTGACGTCACCAGGTATAATATTATACAGTATACATACAGTCCCGTTGTAGTTCCGGTAGTGCGTGTGTAGCTGCGAACGTTGCGATATCGACGAGCGGTGAGGCGCGCGTCACACCCGCCGCGTGCGTCGCTAGTGTGTAGTGACGTCACCAGGTATAATATTATACAGTATACATACAGTCCCGTTGTAGTTCCGGTAGTGCGTGTGTAGCTGCGAACGTTGCGATATCGACGAGCGGTGAGGCGCGCGTCACACCCGCCGCGTGCGTCGCTAGTGTGTAGTGACGTCACCAGGTATAATATTATACAGTATACATACAGTCCCGTTGTAGTTCCGGTAGTGCGTGTGTAGCTGCGAACGTTGCGATATCGACGAGCGGTGAGGCGCGCGTCACACCCGCCGCGTGCGTCGCTAGTGTGTAGTGACGTCACCAGGTATAATATTATACAGTATACATACAGTCCCGTTGTAGTTCCGGTAGTGCGTGTGTAGCTGCGAACGTTGCGATATCGACGAGCGGTGAGGCGCGCGTCACACCCGCCGCGTGCGTCGCTAGTGTGTAGTGACGTCACCAGGTATAATATTATACAGTATACATACAGTCCCGTTGTAGTTCCGGTAGTGCGTGTGTAGCTGCGAACGTTGCGATATCGACGAGCGGTGAGGCGCGCGTCACACCCGCCGCGTGCGTCGCTAGTGTGTAGTGACGTCACCAGGTATAATATTATACAGTATACATACAGTCCCGTTGTAGTTCCGGTAGTGCGTGTGTAGCTGCGAACGTTGCGATATCGACGAGCGGTGAGGCGCGCGTCACACCCGCCGCGTGCGTCGCTAGTGTGTAGTGACGTCACCAGGTATAATATTATACAGTATACATACAGTCCCGTTGTAGTTCCGGTAGTGCGTGTGTAGCTGCGAACGTTGCGATATCGACGAGCGGTGAGGCGCGCGTCACACCCGCCGCGTGCGTCGCTAGTGTGTAGTGACGTCACCAGGTATAATATTATACAGTATACATACAGTCCCGTTGTAGTTCCGGTAGTGCGTGTGTAGCTGCGAACGTTGCGATATCGACGAGCGGTGAGGCGCGCGTCACACCCGCCGCGTGCGTCGCTAGTGTGTAGTGACGTCACCAGGTATAATATTATACAGTATACATACAGTCCCGTTGTAGTTCCGGTAGTGCGTGTGTAGCTGCGAACGTTGCGATATCGACGAGCGGTGAGGCGCGCGTCACACCCGCCGCGTGCGTCGCTAGTGTGTAGTGACGTCACCAGGTATAATATTATACAGTATACATACAGTCCCGTTGTAGTTCCGGTAGTGCGTGTGTAGCTGCGAACGTTGCGATATCGACGAGCGGTGAGGCGCGCGTCACACCCGCCGCGTGCGTCGCTAGTGTGTAGTGACGTCACCAGGTATAATATTATACAGTATACATACAGTCCCGTTGTAGTTCCGGTAGTGCGTGTGTAGCTGCGAACGTTGCGATATCGACGAGCGGTGAGGCGCGCGTCACACCCGCCGCGTGCGTCGCTAGTGTGTAGTGACGTCACCAGGTATAATATTATACAGTATACATACAGTCCCGTTGTAGTTCCGGTAGTGCGTGTGTAGCTGCGAACGTTGCGATATCGACGAGCGGTGAGGCGCGCGTCACACCCGCCGCGTGCGTCGCTAGTGTGTAGTGACGTCACCAGGTATAATATTATACAGTATACATACAGTCCCGTTGTAGTTCCGGTAGTGCGTGTGTAGCTGCGAACGTTGCGATATCGACGAGCGGTGAGGCGCGCGTCACACCCGCCGCGTGCGTCGCGAGTGTGTAGTGACGTCACCAGGTATAATATTATACAGTATACATACAGTCCCGTTGTAGTTCCGGTAGTGCGTGTGTAGCTGCGAACGTTGCGATATCGACGAGCGGTGAGGCGCGCGTCACACCCGCCGCGTGCGTCGCTAGTGTGTAGTGACGTCACCAGGTATAATATTATACAGTATACATACAGTCCCGTTGTAGTTCCGGTAGTGCGTGTGTAGCTGCGAACGTTGCGATATCGACGAGCGGTGAGGCGCGCGTCACACCCGCCGCGTGCGTCGAGCCGCGGGTCGCTAGTGACGTCACCAGGTACATCGCCGCGTCCTTACCACGCCATGCTGCTGAACCTTCCGTACTGAACTTGGTCAGCATCATCTGAAACAAAGAGATATATATTACTCTACACTCACATAAGGGATAAATTATCTAACATAATATGTCGACTGGTAGGAATTCATCAGGCATTAAGTCTGCTTGTACTTATGTATGTTGATGGATAAAGAGTGTGAACACTGAATTGAACTTTTAAATGAAATTAAAGGTGAAGAAAGTCGATAGGTCGATATTTTTATCTATCTGTTAAAACCGTGTATACATTTGTATTTATGGTGGAGACGTCTGCGAGTAGCACAGACGGGTGATCAGCTCACTTAACTTGAACCATTTCACCGTAACCATGTATACAGACATACATAGACTCACGCCTGTTTCCCATAGGGATAGAGACAATGGATTTCTACTTGCTAAGATCCTTGCATACCATGTATTTATCAGGTAAATCACTTTGTGGTGGGAATATCTATAAGAATAATGTAAGCAGTATTACCCTTGAGCACTCTGAATGAACCGAGTGCTTCTAGGCAACAATAAGTTCAACTGAGCCAGCGTAACCATGTAGTAATGTATTCGAGACTGGTGACTAATTACCGAGAACCAAGAACACACAGAACCCAGAGAACTGAGAGCATTTGCAGCACTCACAGTACTCACAGTACTGAGCTCCCAATGACGCAGCGCTCTTGTATAAAGCAACTGTCACCCCACCAGGCGTACAACTTGTTTACTACTTGCAAGGCTATTATTTCAATCTACCTGGCATTACATTCCCGGACACCTTCATTATCAATCGATAAATGATAAATAGGGAGTCCCAACATGTCTGGTGTTGCAATCTAACAAATGTTGCCTAACAATAATATAAGGGTGCACTCCAGCATTTGGAACACAGTTTATGAGCAGAGTTGGAATTAAGAAGGCTTAATGCCGAAATTATGGCTGTCCATGAGTGTTTAAGTACAATGTTGACCTCTGTAAATAGTTGCCAACAAATATAGTAACGCATTATCGTTATCTGAGTCGGTTAGTAGTGAAAAGTTTAACTGATTCGTTATTCGTTAGCCTCCGTGGCGTGGGCGAGTAGCCGCACCTAGACAACATTTTGTCTGATTCACAAATATTTGTCTGATTCACAAATATTTGTCTGATTCACAAATATTTGTCTGATTCACAAATATTTGTCTGATTCACAAATATTTGTCTTGGGTTGTTGAGGGACCGCAAGTCCCACGTAGTTCCTGATACCCACGGTACAGGTTAACCTAGTGTGCAGTCAGCCTCTTCGGGCGGCAGTATCGCAGGGCATTTGACAGATTCAAGCAGAATTCAACCTTATTGACATTCAATAAGGTTGAATTCTGCTTGAATTTTTTCGAGCTGTCAAATGCCCTGCGATACACACTACCTCCCGAAGGAGCAGGACTATGTGTGCCTGTTGGGTGTATTTATTTACTTATTTATTAGAATTGTTCCATACCTGTACATACTGTCCGAAGATGTTCATCATCTTGTCCTCGAAGTGTGCCGCGAGTGATTTGACGAGGTCGCAGGCGGCGCGGCGGCGCGTGTCCACGTCGGAGCCCTCGATGTCGCGCCGCACGTACTCTTCAGCGTTGTCCTCGAACAGTTCCATGTCTGACTCTGTTAAAACGGTATGTAAGGGATGAATATAACGCTTCGAACTTTTGCGCAACCGAGAGGCGTATGTAGGCGCATTCGGCTCGTGACAGACTGCCGATCGTGCGGGCAGCGGGCAGCGCGCGGACACCCCTCGCCCTTCGCCCCGCAACCCCTCGTTCGCGTATTGCGCCGACACTCGCGTCTCGGAAATCGGTACATCGCGTTTAATAAACAAATAGGTACCTAATATAAAAAGTGTACAAATTATATTCGCTTAATTGTAACATTAACAGGGTACTTGAAAAGTTTATTTAACCAACTTTAAAAAAATTACGTCTGTTAGAAAGGAGGTTTGATAACCTTTTTTAGAATTGCTATTCGACGCGTAAGGCAGTGATAGCTCAGCGGGGAGTGGTATGGACTGACGCGACGAAAGTCGCAGATTCAAAACCAGCCTCAAAAGTGCACCTCTGACTTTTCTAAGTTATGTGTGTATTAATTGTTAATTATCACTTGCTTTAACGGTAAAGGAAACATCGTAAGGAACTTGCGTACCTGAGAAGTTCTTCATAAGAATTTCAAAGGTATGAGAAGTCTGCCAACCCACATTAGGCCAGCGTGAAGGACTAAGGCCTAACACCTTTCATTCCAGAGGAGAGTAGAGGAGGCCCGTGTCCAGCAGTGGGACATATATAATACAGGGCTAGGATTATTATTATTTAAAATTTTTCACCTTATTTTATTTGTATATGAATGTCATCGGCAAATGCAGACCAATTATGATGATTTTTAACCGACTTCAGAATAGGGGAAAATTCTCAATTTGGCACTTTTTTTTTAATAATATGATATGAATGTTAATCAATTTTGAGTTGATGCAATTCCATTACCTCTAAACTCCATGTTTGGTATGACAACTTTCTCGCATATACTGCTCAATGTTGCTGGATCTTCGAACAAACTTTTGTACGTGTTCTTTTCGGCAACTTTAGCCAAAAACGTTAATGCATTTGACACCAACTGTAAATTGATAAAAAAAAACGACCTTAACCCTCGCTTGACAGTAGGTGACGAAATGTAGTGAACTCTATAGTCTAAACCGCACAGACAGACGCAACACATTGATGGCGATGAGGACGCGGCACCACTTTCAAGTTTTCTTTTTTTTTATGGTATAGGTTGGCAAACGATCAAGTGGGTCACCTGATGGTAAGTGATCTCCACCACCCGTGTATGCTCCCAATACCAAAAGAATCATGGGTGCGTTGCTGACATTAAAGGAAAGGGGTAATTAAGGGATTGGGAAGGGGAGGGGGTTTGGGCCTCCGGATATCTCACTCACCGTACGAAACGCGGCAGCAAGCTGCTACAAAAATACAGTAAAGAAAGGTCGTAAATCGTGGGGGACGTCCAACGCTTCGTCGCCCGCGCATCATGTATTCAGCGGGACATGTTACACAGTATGTAACAAAAACCCTGTTGGCCCTTTTTGGATCGTGAAGATAGACATATAGACAGCTTAATAAAAATAATAAAAAACAGAAGCGAGATATTATCCTTACACATATAGCTTAGAAAAATGAACATATATAAAAAAAAAAAAACATTTGAAATGTAATAAACAACCGACCGATGCCGGGCCCGCACGCGGCGCGGCGCCTTTGATGTACGTAGACGCCACAACTTGCTATCTCGCTCTGACTCCGAGTCATCGCTCTTGCAAAGGTGATCAATCGATATACGGAATACAAACAATAAAATAATTAAAATCTCTCTATTTTAAAAAAAGTAACTGGCGCTGCCGCTGCCAATAGCTTGTCACGCTATCTCCTCCGAAACCGCTGGGGATATGGGGTCGAGACCGATACCAATTGATGCAGAATAATGTGGGGAAGAAAGTAAGATATGTCTCATTCGTCGGACTTTAAGTTTTTTATTTATTTAATATTTTGTGGAAAAACATGGGCAAAGCCCCTAGTAGTATAAAAAATGATTGACATGTAAAAGTGATATTTATGATCCAATTTACAGAATAAATTATTTGAATTTGAATTGCGTAGTGGGTACTCACCGCGTCGTACTTGGGTTGGGGTCCCGTGGCCAGCAGTATCTTCCACACGGCGGTCACGAAGCTGGCCGCGTGAGGTCCGAACTCCTCTTCATACTTGAGAGCGTACAGAGCGGCGCACTCACACACCTCGGTACGCAGACGCTCCATGATCCCTGGATTCTCATCGTCACCCTGAAATTGAATATGTAACATACACACATACGCACTCACGCCTGTAATACCCGAATGTATCACTATGGTATTTTGTCTACGAACCCTATTTAATCGAATGTTGACACTTTTACCCGAGATATTTGTTGCCGATAGTTATCTATTTCGCGCGCGAAAAATGTCTCGTTACATATGCTAAGCCCCCAGGACAACACGTGAGTAATTGTTCTAATTGAAAATTCAAACATTATGATTGTCCAACCAGGGATTTGAACCTAGGACCTCACAGTTTCATAGCGTATGTAGGCTGCCAGTAGACTAATGACGTCAAATTCGCTACATACATAAATACGCACTCACGCCTATAATCCCCGAAGAGGTAGGCAGAAGTGTAACCAGTACACCCACATTTCGCCGAGCGTATCTCCGTCCCTTATGTGAAAGGAGGTGAGCCTATCGCCATACCGAGCACAAATTCCAGACTCCAGGCTGATACTGAGCATTTCGTTATAGAAAAATCCAATACCACTTTACCCGACCCGGGGATCGAACCCTAGACCTCAGCGTTGGCCTCAATCGTAACGCTTACGCATTACAACTGCACCAATGAGGCAGTCCGAGCTAATTGAATATGCGTTCCGAATATTTAAGTAACAAACTGTGTTCGTAACTTTGACAAAATACATACTAGATACAACATGAACGATTAGAAAACAGAACAAAACAGTGCTTGTAATGTAAGCATTATTTTGATTTTAGGGCAATAAAAAAAAAGTAGGGTGATAAAATTTTATTGCTAATTTAAAACGTTGCTGAACGTTTGATGATTTCATTTAAAAAGCTACCTTATGACGTGAGCATAAGGTTAAATTTGTGTTTAAATAATCAGAACTTATTACAAAGGTTTGGAATTGAATGACAGATCATAACACATGCAGCAATCGTATGATGATCCAAGAGGGATAAAGCAAATAAAGACTCAAATTGAAAGCCCACATGTGTGGTCAGTATCTATTCATTACCCCTTACCACTAAGTGACCCACTTGCTCGTATGACAGCTGATGGTATCAAACAAAAAAAAACACTAACTATATTTTATTTAAGGTAAATCACTTACATCGTCTATCCCTGGCACTTCAACTTGCAACAAATGCAGTAGATTAGGCATCCATATTGGCATGTTGTCTTCAAAGAACTCGGGCAGGTCCTGGTAGTTCAGAGAATAGAACACCTTGCATATAAGAACAAGGGAGCCATATATCACTCGTAGCGCTTGAGTATCCGATGCATGTTTGTTCGTAAGATCTAGTGTCGCCTGCAACGAAAGTATAAAGATGAAATGGGGGGAATATTACATTTATGCGAATTAGAATACACACACATGAGAATAAGGTATTTTTTTTTATAGTCTACGACGGCGACCGAGATGACGGCCCGCCTGATGGTAAGTGGTTACCGTCGCCCATTGACATTAGCAACGCCAGAGAAATGGCCAAGATGCTGTCTACCATGCATATAATTTTTTAAGCCATGTTTGAAGAAGGACATGTCACATCGCCGAGGAAATACCACAGGGGAAGTTCATTCCAGAGTTTGAAAATGCATGGGTGAAATTACCTCTGGAAATGCACTGTACTGGATATAGGTGGTTCCAGGTAGAACGGATCAACTTTCTTGGAACTGTCATAATTTTCGAAACATAATATAAACTTGCGCTAAAAAACTAAACAATTTCTTACCACAAATAGATCAGTGAGAGGTTTGGCAAAGTTCTCGAGCACATGTTTGATCTCCTCCCACAGTTTTTGGGATTTGAACTCATATCTATACTTTTTGAAGAGCGAGTGTGCTGTACGCAGGATACCATTGATTACATAGAAATCACCTGTAATTAAGTGTTGTGGTGTTAGTAAATATAAACATCATTTTACGAGTGGTAGAGCTACACTGTAGACAGTTTTGTCTACAGCATGAATGGGCCGGCTCGTCCGAGTCGTTGCCACTGTCTCACAGAAAACCGACGTAAAGTAGCAGCTTGCTTCTGCGTTTCGTACGGTCAGTGAGATATCCGGAAGCCCAAATCCCCTCCCCTTCCCAATCCCTTAATTATCCCTTTCCTTTTAGGTCGACAACGCGTCCATGACACTTTTGGTATTGTCGACGTACATGGGCGGTGGAGATCACTTACCATCAGGTGACCCACTTCCTCGTTTGCCGGCCTATGCAATAAAAAAAACTTTAATACCTCGGTGGCGCAGTTACAATGCGACTACTGTGCTGAGGTTCGATCCCCGGATCGGGTAAAAGTGATTATTGGCTTTTTCTATCACGAAATGCTTAGTATCAACCCGGAGTTTGGAATGGCGCCCGGTATGGCGATAGGCTCGCCCCCTATCATATCATGGGACGGAAATAAGCTAGGCGAAATGTGGGTGTACCGGTTACACCTTTGCTTTTACCCCTTCGAAGATTATAGGCGTGAGTGCGTATTTATGTATGTAGCGAATTTGACGTCATTAGTCTACTGGTAACCTACATACGCTATGAAACTGTGTTCAAATCCCTGGTAGGACAATCATAATGTTTGAATTTTCAATTAGAATAATCACACATGTGTTGTCCAGGGGGCTTAGCATATATAACGCGACATTTCTCGCGCGCGAAAAATATAACTATCTTCTTCAAATACCTCAGGAAAAAGTGTCAACATTTAATTAATTATACAGCATGGCATAGTTACCCAGTGACGTTGCAGAAATTTTATAGTGCCTAGTAATTTCACTGCCTTTAACGTCCTTCAAACAGGAACACAACAGTGCTTACGTTTTCTTGACAACACTTTATCAAAATATTTACTTACCCGTAGAAAATTTGTCCACCATTTCTGGAATGAGGGTGGGCCATTTCTCTGGGAAGTCGTATTTGCCAATAATAGACACGGCATCACTGAATTGTTTCTGTATAGCCTCCGGTGACTTCAGCATGAGGTTCACTATCAGTGTCTTGATCGTGGCTCTGTCTGACGCGTGGATTCTGTCCACACCATCTTCTTCCTAAAATGTTATCAATAGAATAACATTTATCGCCTCATTGGTCTTATAGCAGTGTACTAAGGCTGAGAACTGTCATGTCCTGGGTTCGATTTCCAGGTGGGGTAATTACGATTTGTGTTTTCGATTCAATAAATCCCATAAAAGTGATATTGGGTTTTTCTGCAATTGTGCCTGGTGATAAGTTCATCCCCTATCACATCATAGGAAGGAGATACACTTCGGCGAAATGTGTAGTACTGGTTACACCTCTGCCTACCCCTTTGGGGATTACAGGCGTGAGTGTGTATGTATTTATGTATTATCAATTGTAAATACTTGCTGTAAGTTTTCCGAACAATTAAAAATAAAATAAAATATAGGTCTTCTGAACACACAAAAAATTTAATTATAAAGATGAATGTGTCATCTTTTTAATTATTTGATGTCAGTGACTAAATAAATTAACCAAGACCTCATCTAATTATGGCTAAACAATCCAATTAAAAATAGTATATGAAAGGGAAGAGCAACAAAAAAAAAAAAAAAACATGTTATGTAGTAAAATTATATTTACTGGGATTAAGTGTGAAATGTTTCTATTAACATGAGCTGATCAGCCATTTGTGCAACTAGCAGAGGTCCTCACCATAAATACAATAACATTATACTATTTCATTATCTGTGACCTGTGTTGTGAACAATTTATTTCAATAAGATCCTGGTCTTCAAAACTCACCAAAGGCCAATTTCTTTTAATATAATTTTTGAAAGCAATTGCAGCCGCCACTCTGATAGTTAGATCCACAACATCCTTGTCTATAAGATGAAGCAACAGGATGGCGTAATTCTGGTTCACTTCCACACTTTCCAGAAACTTCTCAGCTGAAATTATAACATAATATATTAATAATGATTTCTTAGGTTTACGCGAATATTACACATTGAAATAAAACTAGTTTATACGGATTTTATCGTGGTTTAATTTATATTAATATTCATGCCATAAAACATTTAATTAAGTCCAGGATATCTGTTTGTCTGTATTTTTTTTATAGTATAGGCCGGCAAACGAGCAAGTGGGTCACCTGATGGTAAGTGATCTCCACCGCCCATGTACGCCCACAATACTAAAATAATCATAGGCGCGTTTCCGACCTTAAAGGAAAGGGATAATTTAGGGATTGGGAAAGGGAGGGGAATTTGGGCCTCCGGATATCTCACTCACCGTACGAAATGCATCAGCAAGCTGTTACTTTACGCCAGTAAAAACAGTATGACAGTAAATATAAATAATAACAATACACCCAACAGTCACACACATGATAGTCCTGACCCCACATTACGTTAACCAGTGTGTTAATCCTATCCTGTGGGTTATCAGGAGCTTCGAGAGAATTATGGTCCCACAGCACCTAGACCCGAATCAAATGTGGATGACACAAACATTTGCCTCAGTGTGGGAATCGAGCCTGCAGCCTCTCGTTTCACAGTCGGCTTCTCACCCACTGCCCCACAGAGGCCGACAATATTGCCTCTAAATATACACAGTATTACCACCTTTGTTTATATTCTATATACAATCTCTTTATTGTACATTCCATTATATGTGTAGAAGCAGCTGATATTATTATATTTTTTTTATATTTGCTTGAGTGACAAAACAAGCAGGTTGCTCACCTGATGGTAAGCGCCACTCTTGTCCATAAACAGAAGCAACAACACACAGAACTTTGAATTAAAAAAAAATGGGTGCACTGCACTTGTCATCCCAAGACCTAAGATGGTAAGTCTAATAATGCCAGGTAATTTTACTGGCTTAAATGTCCTTCAAACTGAAACATAACAGTGCTTACATATTACTGCTTGGCGGCAGAAATAGACAAAGCAGTGATACCAACCCAGATGGCATCTCACATATAAAAGACCTATCACCTACCACTTAGTTTAATATGTACAATGTTACCATTCTACCACACCGCTAGCACATGTTACCGCTCTTAAACAAGTCACTAATTGAGCTTATAAATTGTGTATTATTTGGTAACCAATATTTTGCTATTTATTTTGTTTGTTTTTTTTTCAGTTTTGACATTATGGTTTTATTGTTAGTATGGACAATTTTAAAACACTCAATGTTACAATGTGTTTAATTTAATGTTACAATGTGGGCACATCTCTGTATATACTACTACTGTACAAAAGTAAGTCTAATTGGGGTTTTCGTTCAGTTAATACATACAATCGAGCATCATTAAAATCTTTACAGAACTCATTTATAATTATTTTAAACAAAACTACCTAGAAAATACATTAATATATTGAATGTTTAGTAACTTAGCACCGGTATGCATAGTCTCGCAACTAGATTAAATGTTTGAGATGTATAGTTGTGTCCACAAACGTTGCAACACATAATGTTATAATGCCAAACGTGTTTCGATTAAAAACAAACTTCCATGTTTGAGGTTATAACCTAATAAGAAATAGGTATGCACAATATCCAAAGTAAAACTAATTATTGTAACCATGATAATACCGTGGATTTAAGTTCTTACTATATATCAACTACTCCAGCTAACTTCAAGTAAGCACTTACCCGGTCTCCTCACATTTGGATCTGGATTTAGGGTTTGCTGCAAGTAATTTGCTAATGTAGCTAAATTCTCTTCCGTGACATCCATTTCTGTTTAAAATTATCAAATACGTATGGATTATGACTGTAATTATTAAGTTCTAATAATTAAAATAAATTAACCACCGTCTCCGAAACGTATTTTTTGACTTCTAAACTTCATTCTTCAATCTTGTCAAAGAACAATGACTAAATTTCACCTGTCAAACATTTTAATATGAAGTGTATTGTATAGTGATGTATTATATCTCAAAAAATAGGTATTTTTTTTCTAAAAACATATTGTTAATTTAAATCATAACCGCCGAGTTGGAAAAACGAAATTAATTTTTAAAGATTTCTACATACAACTGGTTTTATGGGACAAGAACGCAGCCATAACCATAGATAATACAACACCAATATTACAGAGTACGAATAACGTTCCATTTTATCTATCGGGGATTCGATATATGTATTTTAAAACATTTAGTCTCGATTTTTGAATGTTTTGCAACCGTTTAGTGTGAATCAATTGCACTAACTGAATACAAGTGTGCTTCAGACTTTTAAATCGTTTATTACAGGGTACCTTCCTAGTAATCAAATCAATCTCAGCTAGAATAAATGCAAATTCTAAAACGGAACGGGTTTTTTTTTTTAGAGCTGGCATACTTATAGCTGTCAAAACTTTTAAAAGTTTTAAAACTTTTAAAAGTTTAAAAGCAAACTTACTTCGACTTAATTTTATTAGCTTATACGCATTATTATCTTCATTCTTTCATGAATCTTATGTTATTTGGTCAGAGTTATTTGATATTTTTTATTACATGCGGGTACTTTATACAGTTTTTTTCTATATCTTACGAACTATTTTCTGTTTAACATTTCTTATCGGTGTGAATGAAACAGTATCGCGTTCAGCCACTATGTTACACAATGGACACTGGCGAAATCACCGATCTACGGTGGAGCCAAACACAATTAAAAGAAGAAGAAGAAGAAAAGCAAACGATATACGAGTTTTGGCGGGAATTCTTACAGTGCAGTGGCTCTCTTGTTTTAATTATTTCCTAAACTGGTTTAAAGTTGTGTTTGTTGTATAAAAGTGGTGTGGTTTTGTGCAATAATCATTAACGATAATGAATAGTGTATGGAAACATTGAAATAAGTGGATTTACGTCATTTTTGATCAAGGGTATTGTCGACCTTGTGCTTTCGATTCGCTTGAAGAAAGTCGTCTAAGAAGCATTGAACTGAAAGGAATTATCACCAAAACTCCCGCAAGACCTTGAAATTGGCCACACCCCTGTTTCATCGTTCTTGGAATATAAGAAAAGATATAACTAATGACTTGGCAGCATGGTCTCTGATCTTAGCCGGTTCCTTATGGAAAAAAAAAAAAAAAAAAAAAGCAAACGATATACTTGTTTGTATGTAGAGGTGGGCGTTTTAACGAAAAGCAATTATTAAGCTCTGCTTATTATAACAAACATATAAGTACGTTTGTGTAAGCGCGGGAAACTTCGTATTGGGCGGACGTGTTTTTTTTATTACTATAATTTTATAAAGCGAAAATTTGTAAATAATACTATCAGTTCAGGTTTATGTTTCTGTTTATTTGTAGTTTATAATTCTTTAGTTAGTTTCATATATCATCTTTCTCTTGGTAAGTTTTTTATTAAGTATATTTTCTAGTTTGTAAGTATGAATAAGCCGCCTGATCCGGGGGGTTTTGTCCCCCCGGCGGGCAATTTTGTTACAATTGGGCCTGAGATAAAAGGTAATTCATATATGTCCGAGTCCGGTATGGATACGGACGCTTCCAGTTCATCTCGTCCGCTAAAACGTAGTCGCCGTCATCTATGCAAACAATGCAACAAAAGAAGGAGAAAGCTAGGGTCCAATGATGGGTTAACTAGTTGTGGATGTACAGACACTTCGCAGTCGGTGCAGCCACAGCTGGATACATCTAACACAAATAATACAAGCAATGATAAATATGTGACAGAAACCATCGCTACCAAAGTTCCCGCGCAAAATGTTCGTGTTGTATATGATAGGAGTGATATGGCTCCCTATGTAGTACACATTCAAAAAAATGTTTCCTCTGATAATGATTCTACCACACTGCATCCGCTTTCATTTGGTAAATTTTTAAAGCGGCACGAATTTAAAAACATTATTAATGGTAGTGTCAAAAAAAATGGCAGAAATAAAATCTCTCTGTCGTTCTCAACGCATATGGATGCTAACGCTTTTATCTCTCATGAAAGTCTGACTAAAAATTATTACCAAGCCTTTATTCCTTCTTTTAATCTCACCAGGATGGGTTTAGTTCGGGGAGTACCTACCGAGTGGTCTCCAGAGGAAGTAATTGAAAATACATCTGTTCCAATAGGATGTGGACGTATTCTCAAAGTTAGGCGGCTTAATTTTAAATCTTTTGTAGACGGCTCTGTGATGTGGAAACCCTCACAAACGGTAGTTTTTACATTTGATGGTCAAGTTTTACCGAAACGCATTTTTATATGTTATAATGCCTTGCCAGTAGACCTCTATATTTATCCAACCATACAATGTTTCAACTGCTGTCGGTATGGTCATACTAAAATTCAATGCAGGTCAAAACCTAGATGTTATAAGTGTGGTCATAATCACTCAGGAGAGACCTGTGAATTAAGTGAAAGAGATGCTAATTGCTGTATATGTTCAGGGCACCACTTTGCTACCAGCAAAACATGCCCAGAACAGTCACGCCAGAGGCAGATTAAAATGCATATGGCACAGAGCTCAATTTCATATCCAGAAGCCTCAAAATTAATTCCACCTGTTACAAAATCCTTTGCCGATACATTACTCTCTCCTCCACCTCAACCTCCAGTCAGACATGCACCCATTCAACTCAATCAACCTACCTCATCATACAAAAAAACAACATTCCTCAAGTCTCGCTCCCCTCCTCGCCCTGTTATAGGATATAACAGGGAAGCCCACAATGCTCTATTAAAAGATTTTGTAATTCCAGAACCAACGAATGGTTGTGCTCTAATTAATAACAGAAAAAATGAAAATGATAATCAGCTTAATGTAGAAGAATTTATTAAAGCTTTGTTAAGTCTACTTACAAAATTTAAGTTTTCACCGTCCTACGTTGCCCCTATTTTAGAATCTTTTTCACTCTCTCCATCCAATGAACAATCAGAATATTATTCAATGGAATTGCCGCAGTATAATCAATAAGAAAAGTGACCTCATTTATTTAATTAATAAATATGATCCATTTGCATTTGCTCTGTCAGAAACGTGGTTAAAACCACATAATGTTTTTAAAATCAAAGGATATATAACTGTAAGGGAAGATAGGTCTGACGGGTATGGTGGGGTTGCCATACTCATTAAAGACTCTGTTCCTTTCTCTGTTGTCACTTTACCTCACCATTGTGATGAAATTTCAATAATTGCCTTGACTGTAAATAATATATGTTTTGTTTCTCTGTATATTTCTCATCCTTCCTCTTCTATATTAAGTGAAATTAATGGTCTTTTGTCATCTTTACATAGACCTTTCCTACTTCTAGGAGATTTTAACTGTCACCACCAATCCTGGGGTAGTTCTATTTCAAATTCATATGGTGAAGAATTAATTGACATATTAGATATGCATAACTTGTGCATATTAAATACTGGTTCTCCTACCCGTCGCAGTGATCCCAACCAAATCCATCAAAGTGCAATAGATCTTTCTATATGCACTCCAAATTTTGCATCTTTTCTTAATTGGTCTACTCTTTCGTCTTCCTTTGGAAGCGATCATTTTCCTATAAAAATTACATTTCCAATCTCTAAAAAAAATTGCTATACAAAGAACTCCCACTTAAAATATAAATTGCCAGTCAAATGTAGTACTGCCTGGGAGACATTTAAAAAAAAGGTAGATAGTATGCTTGATTCGCTTCCAGTCCTTGGTGAGGGCTGTGAGCAGGCATGTGCGGAGGCACTAGCACATATACTGGTTACTGCGGCGGGCGATGTTTTTCCTGCGAAAAATAACACAAAGGTTAGAAAACTCCCTATGCCACCTTGGTGGGACTCAGAATGCTCTGATGCAGTTAGAAAACGAAAACTATTAGAACAGGAATATAATAATAATATGACCCAGGAAAACTTTGAAATTCTTTCCAACACCATTGCTCTAACACGTAAACTTTTCAAGAGGAAGAAGTCTGAAGGTTGGCATAATTTCTGTGAATCAATTTCTCCCAACACTCACCCCACAATTGTCTGGCGCCACATTAGAAGATTTAGATCTGCCCTTAATAACTTCACTTCTCCTCCTATTCCTGCTACCTTAGCTAGGGATTTCTTAGACGTATTCGCTCCTCCATGGGTTCCTCCAGATATTGAATTACTATCAGTGCCTCCTGTAACAGATAACTCACATCTTAATAATAATGTTTCACTAAGCCTTCCTTTTTCAATGAATGAACTGAGGGGCATTATTGATAATACTGTTGACTCAGCTCCTGGTGTAGATACCATACTCCTTTTTTTCTAACCTTAGTGACAGTGTCTTAGATTATTATTTAAGTTTAATAAATGAAAACAGGGAAAATCCCATTGGGATGGAAACGCAGATAGTATTGCCAATTCTTAAGCCTAATAAAAATCCATCTGAAGTTTCTTCATACCGTCCTATAGTGTTATCTTCTGTATTGTTAAAATTATCAGAGCATCTTATTAAAAATCGGCTAGAGTGGTTTATGGAAAGTAAAGGTTTTCTGGCGGACTCCCAGTATGGCTTTAGAAAGACTAAAAGTACAATTGATTGCTTAAGTATTATTACATCTGATATTAGAGTAGCTTTTACCAATAACCGGTCCTTGATTGGCATATTTTTGGATATTAAAGCAGCCTATGATAATGTGTCACTTTCAGTCTTACAAAATAAATTACAGACCCTTCAGGTTCCAGTAAATCTGTCAAACTTTATTCTAAATATTTTAAATGAACGATCAGTCAATATAGTATCTCCAGAATATGAGTTATCTCGGTTTATATGGAGAGGACTCCCGCAGGGTTCGGTACTCAGCCCTTTATTGTACAACATATACACATACGATTTAGAAAATTCATTAAGCAAAGATGTGCAGATTTTACAATATGCAGATGACTTACTTCTATACCACTCTTCTCATTCAATTGAGCACACATGTTCAGTCCTTAATTTTGCCCTGCGCTCCCTAGCCTCTTGGCTTCATTTGAATGGCTTAGATCTTTCCATATCCAAGAGTGCAGCAGTATTATTTACCTGCAAAAGAACTTCACCTAGTATTAACATTGTCTATAATGACATTCCAATTCCAGTTACCAACCACTTTAATTATTTGGGTGTTATTTTAGATTCTAAGCTCTCTGGTATTCCCCATTGTGATTATGTTGTCAATAGAGTTGAACACCATCTAAACATGCTAAGATGTCTTTCCGGAGTGTGGTGGGGTGCTCATCCTCACTCATTGAAACTTGTATATAATGCTATAATACGAAGCATTTTCGATTATGGCATGTTCCTCTTAGACCCGGGTAATGTCAATGCTTTTAAAAAATTAGACCGTCTACAGTCCAAAGCTTTACGTATTGTGTCTGGAGCAATGAAATCCAGTCCAATTAATGCGTTACAAGTGGAGTGTGGTGAAGCTCCTCTTTTTCTCAGAAGGCAATTTCTTTCAGACAAATATTTATTTAGAATTATACAATTTTCAAATCACCCTCTCATTACAATACTTGAATCACTGCATTCAAGTATAAGTTCATCTAATTATTGGGCTCGTAAATCTGCACCATGTTTAATTAAAAGTTACAAAAAATTCCTCTCACTCCCTTCTCCCACCCATCGTTTCAATAAGCTACCATTATTTACAAATAGCTATGATTCTTTAACTTACTCTCCCTTAATTATTTACAATTGTGTTGATAGGAATGCCCAAAATATTAAAAGACAATTCAACATGTTTCTTACCGAATGTTGTGAGGGTTTCCATCATCTATATACAGATGCATCTAAAACTTCCTCTTCTCAATGTGTTGGGATTGGTGTTTTTCACACTCAATACAACATTGTGCAAAAGATTAAACTGTTGGAGAATCCTTCAATACTGCATTCTAATGTAATCGTTCTTTAAATAAACACTGATACATATTTTATTCTGTTTTATTATTTGCAGTAAGTACTTAATCAAACACAACCATATTTTCTTAATGTCATAGAGCAGAGAGACAGTTTTACTTTTAAACCGAGTTGCACCTCTTTACATAATATTCAATACTCCCCCTCAATTGTAAGAACAAAAAAAAAACATAAAACATATTCTGAAACTTATTACGTTAATGCCACTACATTAAACATTACACAATGGTCTTACAATTGAAATTAACAAATATATTTATTTGAAGTTAAATAACAACTCAATAATTATGTACTACAATATTCTTGTATTACAAAGTAACATTAATACTCATAAATGTTATACAGTCCAAGTTTATTTGTAAAATATATATGTTTATTAAAAAGTAATGCTTTTGTAAAAATATCGGCTACGTTTTCATTTGTATTTATGTAGTTCAAAGTTATTATCTTATTATTTATTACATCTTTAATAAAATGAGCTTTTATATCAATATGTTTAGATCTTTTACTGTTCTCATAGTTCTCTATTAATTTTATAGTACTTTGATTATCTATGTATAATTTGGTTTCAAATTTTTTATCAATTTCGACAAATTCAGACATCAATCCTTTAATGTAAATAACTTCACAAACTGCTTGCGCTCCTGCTACATATTCCGCTTCTGCCGTTGATAGTGCTACCGTTAATTGTTTCTTGGAAAACCATGCAATTAAGTTACCTGAACAAAATATAGCACATCCACTTGTACTTTTTCTGTCCTGTTTGTCTGCTGCCCAATCTGCATCAGAATAAACTGATATTTGCGTAGAATTTCTCGACTTTTCATATACTAAACCTTTATCAATTGTTGCCTTTAAATAACGTAAAATTCTTTTTGCTGCACTCCATAATTCACTAGTAGGTCTATCCAAAAATCTGCTTAAATAAGATACTGCGTATGTTATGTCTGGTCGACTGACTGTAGATACATACAATAAAGAACCAATCAATTCCCTGTATGGTACATTTATTATTTCTGTATTATTAGCTGCGTTAAAATTTATTTCCATAGGTGTTCTTGCTCCCGTGCATTCTGTTAAATTAAATTTCTTTAATATCTTTTCTATTTGATTCTTTTGGTTTATTATGATTCTTTCCTTCTCTTTTGTTATGTCCATTCCTAAGTAGTGTTTTATTTCTCCAAGATCTTTAACATTAAATTCTTTCTTTAGTTTACAAATAATTTTATTTATATGATCTATGTTTTTGTCTACTATTAATAAATCATCAACGTATATAAGCAACCACATTTTATCTTTTTTATATAAGCAAAAATCATATTTCGATTGTGAAAATCCAATGCTTGTTACATATGTATGAAATCTTTCATTCCAGCTCCTTGGTGCTTCTTTTAATCCGTAAAGTGCTTTCTTTAGCTTAAGTACTTTTCCATCTTTCACTTTTACTCCTTCTGGCGGTTTTATATAAACATCATTATTCAAATATCCATTTAAGAATGCTGTAGGTACATCTAATTGTCTAATATTCATATCTTCTTGTACTGTTAAGTTTAATAATAACCTAATAGTGCTTGTCCTTGCTACTGGTGAATAAACATTGTATTGAGAATTTGCTTGAAAGCCTTTAGCTACTAATCGAGCTTTCTTGAGTCCGTCTTGCTTAGTCTTAAAAATCCATTTTGTATCAATTGCTCTAAATCCTTTGGGTAAATCTGTTTCTTCCCATGTATCATATTCTTCTAAGGAATTAATTTCTTTATCTATAGCTAATTTCCAATCTTCACTAGAATTAACTGCTTCCTCATAGTCTATTGGATCTCCTGTACATAAACAAAAAACTGTGTATATTGTAATAAATAAAAAAATTTAAAAAAATTTTAAAATAGTTATAATTTATGTTACAAGAAAAGTTGTAGTTTTAATTATTTTTAAACAAAATGTATTGAGTTAATATTCGGGCGCCAGGCAGACAAGCCACCATGAAACAATGCTCTCGGATAGAATAGCCAGAGGCTTGGAAATTTAATCTTTAGGGGGGTAGAATTAGACCAACATTGATAAAAGAATTTGGTTTATTCCCTGGTTACTAATTTACAGAAAATACACTGTCACTGTTGCACTTTTTATGCTGATAAATTGAGATAGATGTTCTTCAGCTGAAGGCTGTTAAAATAGATAAAATTAACTTACAGTTCTCATTCCCAATGTTACACTTAAATTAAAATCCGACTTCCAAGATGAGTCCACATGTTCTGCAGCACAAGGTAGCCAAAACACGCATCCAAATTTAAGAAGAATTATCACTGCAGCCAAACCGAAGCAAACCGAAGCAAACGTAGGAAAATTCATTCAAAAGTAGTAAAATTGGTAAAAAGGTTGAAAACAGGATTAAACGGAAGAAAACGGTAGAAACTGTAGAAAACGGTAGAAAACGGGATTAACGGCCGCGATTGCTGTAAACAAAACATTTCACATCAATCCTAGGTTCAAATACTAAATTCAACAAAACTGTCATCACACAAATATTCATGAAAACTGACCGGCAACAAAATGTGGAAATATCCTCTCCAAAAATAAGGCCATGGAAAGTCCTAATTAGATTTTCCATCTGTAAGTCCAAAAAAAACACGTTTGAGCACAACACGAACCAATATGGTCGACATTAAAAATACGAAATTTGAAATATGACTTACCAAAAATAAATAATTATGGCTATAATAAGCCATAAAGCTGTTTTACAACAAAACATGCTTTTAATGTCCTAGTAATCAAGGATTATTAAAAATTTTGTGGATTTACATTTCCACGACTTGTCTATCGAAACGAAGGGAAGAAAGTGAGATCCGCTTAGGGTTGTGCCACGCTCAGCGCGCGCGCAGCTCTAGGGATGTCAAAACGTTAATTTAAAAATTCAAACAATCGACTAAATTGATTTTTAACCTGTGACATAATTAATATGTTACATCACATACTTTCCCAAAAAATAAAAGAACGAAGTTCTTTTATGAACTTTGAAATTGAGCCAAAATATTCTAAGACTGAAGTCTGAAACGAAATTTTTAACATAAATGAAAACATCAAACAGATAATTCTAAAGGAACAACCAGTTGAATAATATTCAAGAGAAAAACGATTAAGTTATCTATAAGAGAAGATACTCAAGGAAAAAGACAAAGTTAGAACTTTAACCGAAGAGATAAACCAATTCTCCCAAAGAACGCCAAAAGAATCTTCAAAACAATTCCAAAGGAACACCAAGAGGTTTAAAAAGGAAATCCCAAACATCATCGAAAAATTTCTAAAAGAATACCAAAAGGAAAAGCAACACATCTTCAAAGGAAGAACAAAACCTCTTCAAAAGAAGAACAAAACATCTTCAAGGGAAAATCAAACAAATCATCTTCGAAAGAAGATTAAACAAAATAAAACCCACCGAACATCTCAATCTTTAATTAGCTAAGCACTATTAGCCGCTAAATTAAACCATTACAAGCTAACCAACTTCTCCCATCTAACAACTCATTCCAAGAAATAGCTAGGTCAATATAACCGCTAAATCAAACTAACCACACACCAACTTCAACAACTCTCACCATGAAATAGCTAGGTCAAAATAACCGCTAACTCAAACTACTACTAACTCGAACTTCAACAACTCCCAAATCAAACTATTACCAACCATCAACGCCATCGAGATCAGCTGGACAACTGTCGCTTACTCTTAGCTGTAACCAACTTTTCTAACACCACGCGAGATTAGCTAGACAAATTGTCGCTAACTCGTAACTACCTCAAACCCGTCAAACACCAACACCTTCATTGTAAGAGAACAGTAAAGCTAATTAGCTGCTGTCTCCCACAATAACGCTACATCAAGAATAAATTTCCTGAAACAAAAAGTTATGACATTTCGCGGTCAGCACAACTCAACTCAGACTTTCTGAACGCGAAAGCATAGAAAATTATCGTATTACGATCGGCACAACTCTACTCCGACTTTCCGAGCGTAATAGACAAAAGAAAACTTGGCGAAAGCACAAGTCCAAAAGCAAAAGGTCTGGAGAAATCTCTCAGAAATAAGTATCATATTACGATCGGCACAACTCTACTCCGACTTTCCGGGCGTAACAGATAAAGACAACTAACGCGAAAGCGAAAGCTAAAAGGGTCTGTCGCAAAGGCGAGCATAACAGAAAAGTGCTTGACGCAAAAGCGTGCAGAACAAAAGGTGTCTGACGCAGAAGCGTACAGAGCTAAACAAAAGTGACTGACGCAAAGGCGTGTAAGTCGGTCAAATCCGAGATTTGTCTAACAAAAGTGCTACCTACACTAGCTAAAGAAGCTTGTGGGTGCAAGTTGTATGTTAGCAAACAAGAGAAAAGGGTTTTCTAACAAAATACAATTTAAAGTTAAATTGTAATGTAGAAGTTACACATAATTAAAATAATTCTAACCTGAAACATTTCTAACAAAATGTCAGATAGAAGTAGAACAATGCTAACAATACAAAATGAGGAGTAAAAGTTCCTACAACAAACATATGTGTACAAATGACATGAAAAAATCCTTGTACAAAAACAGTATATAAAAAAATAAGATCTATTTCAGTTGGATCTGAATTAGCAAAGTTTCGCTGGAGCGTAGCATACTATTTGTTCCAAAAAATCTCCTAAATAGCTTTAGCAAGAAATAAGAATTGAATTATATATAGCGATAAGAAGTTTCATAACATACATCTCTTCCATAGTATAATAACCAATCATTCTTTCATCTAATTCATCCACAAACAGATATACGTCTTCTATCAGAATATAAAAGCCAAGAACTTAAATTCAAGTTTTCAAAATTAGAAATTTAATATTTAACTATATCTTTTACATGGTAACGACCAGTATAACCTTTAGCCAAGTCTTTCAAAACATAAACGTTATCTGAGATTTTTTCTACTACTTCACATTTTATAAATTTAGGAGCAAGCTTAGCCGAAAAATATGCAGGTGCATTAGATTGTACAAAACTACGTTTCCAACAAATATCACCAACCGAAAGAGAAATGACTCTTCTTCCCTTATTATAATAAATAGCATTACGCTTATAAGCTTTAAGTAAGTTATCTTGAACTTTAACAAAAACTTCACTAAGTGAATTTAAAGAGTACGCAAAAGAATTACGACTACCTAACTCAAGGTGAGATAAATCTTCAACGGATTTACTAAAACGATGGAGTGACGCATCAAAAATAAGTTCACGTCCGAACATAAGAAAGTTTGGTGTAAAATCAGTGGCTAAATTAACACTATTATTAAGAGACAATTGAACATGAGGAAGAAAATTGGACCAAGACCTATGATCGTTCTGAACAAAACAAGAGATACAAAACTCGATTACTTTATTATACCGTTCAACAGGATTATTCTGTGGAGTATAAAGAGTGTTATAGAATATTTTAGTAATATTATAGCTTTTTAAGAAATCTTTAAATAATTTATTAGTAAATTGAGAAGCATTATCAAGAATGAATAAGTTTGGAGTACCGAATTTAAGAAATATTTCTTTCTCAAGAATCTTACAAATAATTTTAGAAGTAGCATTTACCATTGGAAAAATCCAGCAATATTTAGTGAAAACATCTACAATTGATAAAATATAACGATGACCAGAATAAGTTTTAGGAAGAATTCCTATAATATCCATTGACAATAAAACCATTGGAGAGTCTACTTTTTTAGGATTAATCATGAAACCATGTGGAGGAGCATTAGAAGATTTATATGCTTTACAAATATCACAATTATTAATATATTTCTGAACATCTGCAAACATTCCTTTCCAAAAATAATGTTGTTTCAATTTAAATAAAGTTTTATGAATGCCTAAGTGGCCAGAATTAATATTATCATGATTATCACGAATTGTATTGATAATATGTTCTTTAGGTATAACAATTTTCCAATTTAAACGACTATTAGGATTAAATTTGTTTTTACAAAATCTATATAAAGTTTTATCTTCTACTCTAAAGTTTTTATATCTACTAGGAAATTTCTGACAATTAATAAATATTTTCTTATACCATGGGTCATGAATATCTTCATCAGGACAAATAAAAGTTACAGGAGCAAAGTCAATAGTGGATACTTCTATACGAGATAAAAAATCAGGAACTACATGTTGAGATCCTTTTTTATGAATTATATCAAAGGTATATTGAGAAATTCTAGCAGCCCAACGAGCAAGTCTACCGGAAGGGTTATTAAGTTTTAAAAGCCATTTTAAACAAGCGTGATCTGTTATCACAGTGAATTTCATTCCTTCTACATAAGGTCGAAAATGTTCAATAGAATCTAAAATAGACAAAAGTTCTCTTTCTGTAGTACTATAATTCCTTTCACATTTATTTAAAGATCGAGAATAATAAGCTACAGGATGTTGATCTCCTTTATCATCTTCTTGAGTCAAAACACTACCAATTCCTACAGAACTAGCATCACAATGCAAGAAAAAAGGTTTTTCAAAATCTGGACAGTTTAAAACTGGAGCAGATATTAAAGCTAATTTTAAGTTATAAAAAGCATTTTCAGCATCAATATTCCAAACAACAGGTTTTTTAGAATTCTTGCTTCCCTCAGTAAGTTTAGTTAAAGGTGAAGCAATATCAGCAAACTTTGAAATAAATCTACGATAATAAGAACATAGTCCTAAGAAACTTCTTAGTTCTTTTACAATAACTGGACGAGGAAAGTCCCTAATAACATCCAACTTAGAAGAATCTGTATGTAATCCATCCTTGTCTACAACATAACCAAGATAACGAAGTCTGTCTTTACAAAAATTACATTTTTTAAGATTAACCGTAAGACCAGCGTCTTTTAAAATATGATAAACTTTGTTTAAATATTCAATATGAGTTTTAAATTCACAGTTAACAATTATTAAATCATCTAAGTAACAAAATACTACACTATCAAATTCTGGACCAAAAAGTTTGTCAACTAAACGTTGCAATTCGCTTGGAGCATTAGTAAGTCCGAAACACATCCGCACAAACTCGAATAAACCACGACCAGGAATAACAAAAGCAGTCTTCTCTCGAGAAGTCTTCTCTAAAGGTATTTGCAAAAAAGCTTTGGAAAGATCAATGGTACTTATATATTTAGCACCTTTAAGATTATCTAAAATTCTAGAAGGATAAGGCAATGGATAAGAATCTTTAATAGTCATAGAATTTAAACGACGTGAATCTAAACACAATCTGGTTCCACCATCTCGCTTTTCAACGGCAAGAACAGGAGAGCACCAAGGCGATTTAGAAGGTTGTATAATATTTTCTTTTAAAAGTACATCAACTTCATCATAAAGTTCTTTTTGTTTAGCAGGACTCAAAGGCCAATAACGTTGCTTAAAAGGTTCACCAGTTGTATTAATTTTATGTTCAACTAGGTGAGTAAGACCTAAGCCTTTCTTTTCATAAGAAATATCTTCAAAAAGAGAAATAATACTAGATAAGTTCAGTTTCTCTGAAGGAGAAAGAGATTCAGCAGCAGTTACAGAACAAATTGTATTGTTGTCTACTGGAACAAGTATAATATTCTTTAACAAATCATTCGCTAAACCGAATTTAAGCCAAAAATCAAAACCCAAAATAATTGAAGGTCTAAATGAAGGTATAATTAAAAATTGTATGATTTCAATATTATCATCACATTTAACAGGCAAATCTAAAGTTCCCAACACTTTCCGTGGAGTACCATCTACAGTTGAAGCTAAACTTGAATCAGGTTTAATTGTATAACCAAATTTAAGAAATTGTAAATGACTATTAGAACCAAGAATACATCTATTGGATCCGCTGTCCAATAAACCAGAATAAGAATTATTATCAACAAAAAACTTTAAATATGGTCTAGAATCTTTAGGAGTAGTAAAAAGAATAGGTGCTGAACTATGAATTTTAAAAAATATTTTTAAGTAATCTAACCAATCAGAAAATTCTTTTTTAATTGTATAGTCATCAGGTGCAAACTTAGACTTGTTAACCAAGCATGGAATGTAACTAATAACTTTCTTTTTAATACCATTTAAATTTTTATTCACCATCGATACACTAGGCAATTTCTCAGAAATCCGTGATCGATGGAAACTAATTAGTTTTTTGGATGGGTAGAAATATTTTTAGGTCTACACACATCACAATCTTTAGTGAGTATCCCAGGCTTACGACAGCCAAAACACATAATCCCAGGATGGGTAGAGCAATCCCTATAAGAATGACCAAAAAGTTTACATTTTAAACAAGTAATACCATCATCAGCATTGACAGCATTAACTAAAGGTTTCTCAAATTTAACAGATTTAAATTCCTTTACAGGTTTTCTAACAACACAGGATTCAAGTTCTTTCCCGAATTGAATAAAGGATTCAATTGAAGTAATATTCTTTCCTATAAAATAAGGCAAATAAATTTGTAACATATTATGTTTAATTATAGTAATTAAAGTTATATCCGAAATAGTATTATTCAAACGACAAGCCATATCAACAATATCTGTAATAAAGTCAGGTAATGATTCACTAAATTTTTGTTTCTTTGTACGAAGTTCATATTCCAAAGAATAGTCAAAATCAAATTTATCAAAACGTTGTAACAACGCAACCTTTAAATCAGTCCAAGAAGAAATCTGTGCACGTATACCTCTATACCATTTAGTAGCTGTACCAGATAAAATATCAGTAAGTGAAGCCAAAAATAAATGTTCATCAAAATTTCTAAGCAAAAAATATTCCTCTATTTGAGTTATAAATTCTCTAACACACGTCTTGCCATCAAAACATAATCTGCTTTTCTTAAGATCAGGTAATTTTGTAACACGAGGTAAATTCCTCCTAACATTTTCATTTAACAAAGCTGAAGTATCAATTTGAGAATAATGTGGAATTGAAGATAAAAAAGGTTCCTGAATATTTGATAAAGTTATTAAGTTATCCGGATCAGGTAAAATATTTGAAACACCAGGTGCAGCAGCATGTACTACATCCTCCCTATCATCAGGCATAGAAAAAGTTTGAGTCTCCACATCCATGATCAAAAACTTCAAAATAACCAAGCAAAACCGAACTCAAAACGAGTATAGTTACCAAATCCAAAAGTTGAGTAAATAAATTATGATTAACTAAGTTTCACTAAACAATAATCCCCTATAAAGTGAGAGTGTAAATTGTTTTCAATTAATTTGACAGAAGTCAAAAGTTTTCAAAAGTAATATTTCCAAAGTGTAATGTTTTTAAAAGTTTTCAAAATTTAAATCTATTATTATTTTGTTTAGAAAGTGCAATAGTGACTCACAAATCCACTTATGTTTATAATTAACATTGTTATATTAACATTAACAAATAGAAACAAGTTCTATATGAAACTTAATTGTTTACCGCAGAAGTAAAAGTGAAATTTGTATATAAATACAACATAAGATGACTGAACTCTGTCCTAATCATAACACAGTTAAGGTGAGCTAAATATTATTCTAATATAAAGTTAAATCGCAATTCAAAGTAACACTTAGTGAACACAATGTGTGAACATAAATTAAAGTTTGTGAACATTTGAGGTTATGAAATCTTTGTAACATTTTTTATATAATATAAACTATTATTAAGTACATACATGACCTGCAGAGTTGACAACAGCAATCCCGAAGTGGTAGTTTTTATTTAAAGGCTATGATTCTATACAATAAAATGGAAAGCACACATTTATACATCCCTAAATTGTGAACGCTAAAGCAATATGAAATAATGCAAACTGTCAAGTAAAAGTGATACTATTTTATGGCCTAAACCTCATGAACAACATTCTTAAAAGTTTGAAAAGCTTATAGAAAGCATAATATCAAATAGCAAAATAGTAATTGAAGTAAACAAAGCCTGCACAGAGTGTCAGTCAAAAGTGAAAGCTAAATGCTTATCGTAACAAAATGCATCAACAAAAATTGTGCGTTAGCCACTTAAAATTAGTACATAATATGATCAAAAGTGCATCAATGACTGAGTTAAACAATACAGTAACCATTCTAGTCCCTGTTCGCAGAGCGACAAATGTAATAAATAAAAAAATTAAAAAAAATTTTAAAATAGTTATAATTTATGTTACAAGAAAAGTTGTAGTTTTAATTATTTTTAAACAAAATGTATTGAGTTAATATTCGGGCGCCAGGCAGACAAGCCACCATGAAACAATGCTCTCGGATAGAATAGCCAGAGGCTTGGAAATTTAATCTTTAGGGGGGTAGAATTAGACCAACATTGATAAAAGAATTTGGTTTATTCCCTGGTTACTAATTTACAGAAAATACACTGTCACTGTTGCACTTTTTATGCTGATAAATTGAGATAGATGTTCTTCAGCTGAAGGCTGTTAAAATAGATAAAATTAACTTACAGTTCTCATTCCCAATGTTACACTTAAATTAAAATCCGACTTCCAAGATGAGTCCACATGTTCTGCAGCACAAGGTAGCCAAAACACGCATCCAAATTTAAGAAGAATTATCACTGCAGCCAAACCGAAGCAAACCGAAGCAAACGTAGGAAAATTCATTCAAAAGTAGTAAAATTGGTAAAAAGGTTGAAAACAGGATTAAACGGAAGAAAACGGTAGAAACTGTAGAAAACGGTAGAAAACGGGATTAACGGCCGCGATTGCTGTAAACAAAACATTTCACATCAATCCTAGGTTCAAATACTAAATTCAACAAAACTGTCATCACACAAATATTCATGAAAACTGACCGGCAACAAAATGTGGAAATATCCTCTCCAAAAATAAGGCCATGGAAAGTCCTAACTGCAACAGAGCATTCTGAGTCCCACCACGGTGGCATAGAGAGTTTTCTACCCTTTGTGTTATTTTTCGCAGGAAAAACATCATCCGCCGCAGTAACCAATATATGTGCTAGTGCCTCCGCACATGCCTGCTCACAGCCCTCACCAAGGACTGGAAGCGAATCAAGCATTACTATCTACCTTTTTTTTAAATGTCTCCCAGGCAGTACTACATTTGACTGGCAATTTATATTTTAAGTGGGACTTCTTTGTATGACAATTTTTTTTAGAGTATGGAAATGTAATTTTTATAGGAAAATGATCGCTTCCAAAGGAAGAAGAAAGAGTAGACCAATCAAGAAAAGATGCAAAATTAGGAGTGCATATAGAAAGATCTATTGCACTTTGATGGATTTGGTTGGGATCACTGCGACGGGTAGGAGAACCAGTATTTAATATGCACAAGTTATGCATATCTAATATATCAATTAATTCTTCACTGTATGAATTTGAAACAGAGCTACCCCAGGATTGGTGGTGACAGTTAAAATCTCCTAGAATTAAGAAAGGTCTAGGTAGAAATGACAAAAGACTATTAATTTCACTTAATATAGAGAGGAAGGATGAGAAATATACAGAGAAACAACACATATATTATTTACAGTCAAGGCAGTTATTGAAATTTCATCACAATGGTGAGGAAAAGTAACAATGGAGAAAGGAACAGAGTCTTTAATGAGTATGGCAACCCCACCATATCCATCAGACCTATCTTCCCTTACAGTTATATATCCTTTGATTCTAAAATTATAATGAGGTTTTAACCATGTTTCTGAAAGAGTAATTATAATTGGACTATATTTATTTACAAGGAATATTAAATCACTTTTTTTATTAATTATACTCCGGCAATTCCATTGGATTATGTTTGTGTAATCCATTATTTAAATAATTTATTGTAGTTTCCAGTATTGGTGCAACGTTGCACGGTACAAACACATTATTTTGTGAGAGAACACGTAACAATGTAGTAATAATTTCTGTCATAGTCAATTGAGGAACTTTATTGTCTTTATTAATTTCAGTTGGAAAGGCATGACCATTTCCATATGATGATATATTGTTATATTCATTCAATGATGCATTATGTTTGAGTCGGTCATATCCAGGTGTAAGATGTGTGCGCATTTTGACTTTTGAATAAATTGTTTTTTTATAAGATGAATTTTGATTAGATGTTTGGTTACCTAGTGGACCAGCAGACATTGAATGTTTAGGGGCTGATACAACATCAGCATATGGTTTAGAAATTTGTTTATGCAACTTAGCAGCTTCAGCATAAGATATGCAATCCTCAGCCATAGATATTTTAATGTTTTTTTGATGGAGGAACTCGGGACAAGACTTGTTAGTGGCAAAGTGAAACCCTGAGCAAAAACAACACACAGCACAGTCATCCTCAACATTACAAGACTCTCCATTGTGATCCTACCCACATTTAAAACAGCGGGGTTTCCCCCGACACTGAATTTTAGTGTGCCCATATCGACAACAGTTGTAACACTGGACAGTTGGATAGTGGTATAATTCCACTGGTAAGGAATTATAACAGACAAATATACGTTTTGGTAAAATCTGACCATCAAATGTTACAACCACTGTCTGAGACGGTTTCCAGGTAACAGTACCATCAATAAAAGCTTTAAAATTTAAGCGTCTTACTTTTAATATTGGACCACACCCAATTGGAACAGATATGTTACTAATGATATCCTCCTCACACCATTCTATTGGAATACCCTTAACTATACCCAATCTAGTCACACTAAATGTAGGGATAAATGCTTTAAAATTATTAACCTCTAAGCCCCCATAGAGGAACGAATTTGCATCATTGTAATGAGAAAATGATAAAGTGACTCTATTGCGACCAATTCGCTTTACGCTACCATTAACGATATTTTTAAAATTATTTTTCTTCAAAAAAATTACAAAAGTTACAGGATGTAATATTACATTATCATTTGGACATTTCTGAATTTTTTGAACATGAATTATGTATGGAGCCAAGTCAGAAGATGTATAAGGTTTCTACCTATCGTGAGTTGTTTCTGGGACTATATGGGAAGTGTTATCATTTCCCTTTAAAGTCTCAGAAGTTGTCGGTGAGGATGTCGGAACCAACGGTACGTTGCAATCACTGTCTGAACATTTGCACGATTCTCTAGTTTCATCAACCGCCATTTTATTAATTCTTTTTTTCTTATGACACTGCCTACATACTTTTTTCATGGCTTTCGCGTGGCTGCGCTTCCTTAAATTTTTGTTACTAGTGGAACAATCGGTATCCATTCCAGATTCCGATTGCTCCACGGTAACATATGCAGCTACCTGAGGGGTCGAGCCACCCCCGGGATCCGGGGGCTCGTTCATCACAAATAATATGTAAAAAAAGCTTACCTAACAACGAAGAAAATATTTACAAACTACTACAGGAAACTAAATATAAGAAATATATACAAACTACAACAAAACTAATCACTTTTTAGCCAAATTATTAAATAAAATATTTTCATAACAAAAAAACGTTCCCGCCACGACGAAGTTTCCCGCGCTTTTCAGGTCATTGCTTGTATGGGAAGTGGACATTCTTCTTTAAGCATAGACAAAGACAGGCTTCCCAACTTAGGGCTTTTAGCCCTAAATTTAGGGCTCAAATATGTGTAATGGGTTTTTTTAGGACCCAAAAAAATTTAGGGCTATTTTTAGAGCCATAAAAATGTTTTCACGTATTATTGTTTGACTGAACAAAACAAAAAAAGGCAAAACGTTCAAGTTTATATACAAAGTATAATGCTATAATTCCAAATACACACTGCTGCCGAACCTGTACGAGTCATCACGAATCCGAGAGTGTGAAGTGAATCCGGCTAATAATACTGTTAAGTGCACGCTCTCCATCAAGAAGCTTTTGGGTATATTATGCTTCTTGATCAGCATCCACGCTGTATTATAATTCTCACAACAGACATGGCTCCAGCCTTTGAATTTTAAAGAAGTCCTTGGGCGTGGAAAAGAAACAGCACACTAGCCTCTGTACATGGCTTTATTTTTTGGGCTTTTTTTTTAATTTTGCATTTAGGGCTATTTGGGGCTATTTCATCTTGACTTTAGGGCAAATTTTTTTAGGAGTTGGTAACCCTGACAAAAGAGCTAACTTTTACTCCTACAGTTATTATGTACTACGTACAACAGTGTACTGGAGTCACTGATCTGTACTATTTACCACTGGATAGGCTGTTCCATACGTTTGACAGCAAATTTGTTGTGGCTATTTGAAGCGCCACTAGCGAATGTCCAGAGAACTAATTTTGACGTAAATTGCAAATGGCGCGTGAGAAGTGTACAGTACTGTGAAGTAATATTGCATTTTTGATTAATTTCGTTCGAATTCAGTGTTATTCTTGTTATAAGAATGATATAAAAGTTATTAAAAATGAGGTCATGTGTATATTGTAAGCGGCGCTACAAAAAAAACAGTGAAATATCATTCCACAGGTATGTACTTTATTTAGTCATATTTTTCATCCAAAATGTTCATTTTACTTAGAATGTAATCATGTCTTACTTTCAATAATGTCTTACTTTAAACTTAAAACATGCATTTAATAAAATTCGTCTGATTAAAAGATTATTTTTATTTATAATTTTCAACTAGTGATCGCATCATATCGATAGTTTTATTATCGATAGATATAACACGTTTTTTCGTGATATTGACCTATTTCAGTTTGTGTAGTCAATTTATTTTCTCAAACACGATATTAACGCATATGAAATTACCAACCTTAATTGGATACGCAAAATCAGAGTTACGAGGTTAGTAATTTTCTTTTCCAGATTTCCAAAAGACTTAGAGGAGAGAAAAGTTTGGCTTCTGAATATGAAAACTATCAACTGGACTCCTAAAAATTGTGATTCTCTGTCTTCATTACATTTTGATGATGAATGTTTTGACAAACATTTCAACAGAACAACATTGAAACCGGGTAGCATTCCAACAATTTTTGATGGTTAGTTGTTTTAATATCAATTAATTTACTATAGTATAAAAATTTGGTTGTATAGGCTTTTGTGCCGTTGCCCCCTTACCGGTCAATCCTTATAGATAATAATCTAAGGGTCAATCGGCCGGACACATAGGTCAGACTTTAGATTGTCTATGGCTCAAACCAATGGGTTTGGTTGGGTCAATACATTGACATATTTGCAACCAACGTCTCTCGAACCGATCAAATGCATCGGTAGTGACTCATCAGAAGTGATATCTTGAATGTGCTCTCAGTGGCGGCTGACCGACTCCCCATACTACTTTTTTAAATCGTTTTATAAAAGCCGCGATAAATCGTTTTTGGCCCGTTTCTTAGGTGAACATTGATTTACTTCCAGAATATGAGAAATAAAAACATATTTACATCCCTTGCCACTTTGGTCACCGACACTTCCTGTTTCAAAGAATAATAAATGAATTTCATGTTTCTGAACGCTTATATTCATATAAAATTAGTTATGTTTTAGTCAATGACTTCAAAAACTGTATGCACGGGTGTGTCATGTGTTTTTATGTTAAAATTTGCATAGAGATGTGATATTAAAACTTTTCGAATGTCTACTTTTCAGGAACATCTACCTTTCCATCGTCGCTTCGTCAATCAACGTCTCATTCGTCAACGTCATCGCCCCGCCTGTCAACGTCTACGTCATTGCCTAGTCCGTCAACGTCAGTCAGCTTGTATACGTACTAGTTCAGCAAAATGAATTTTGTTTTGCGATGCAAATATTACAGAATTAACAGATGAGTTAAATAGAGTTCAAGAACAGTTAACTGATCATGATTATGAAGTTTCATGAACTCCGAAAAAGGCAAGAATTGAATTTGGATTGGTACATGACCATCGTTATGAAATTACACCAAGATCATCAAAAAAAGTTGCCCACCAAAGATCCTTAAAATTTTCAAAAGCAAAAGTAAAAGCTTTAAGCCAGCGTGTAAAGAGGTTGAAATTAAAAGTAGCCAATCTCAAAACTGTTATTAATGATTTAATTTAAAAAATTAAGTGTCGGAAGATTGCATTCAAAACAGTATGATGACTTCCAAATGGAACTTTTAAAGAGTGCTTAAAAACAAGGGGAACTTTTTTTGATGATCTTGGTGTAATTTCATAACGATGGTCATGTAGCAATCCAAATTCAATTCTTGCCTCTTTCGGAGTTTATGAGACTTCATAATCATGATCAGTTAGCTGTTCTTGATCTCACTTTGACTCATCTGTTAATTCTGTAATATTTGCATCACAAAACAAAATTCTTTTTGCTGAACTAGTACGTATACAAGCCGACTTTAAATAAATAAAAATATAAATAAAATATATAAAACGTGTATTATTTTAGGTTTTTGACTTTGTTACTGTATTTTTTATTCCACGGCTTCTCGAAGCCAACCAAAAAAATATCGGTATGTTAATCAAGGTTTCATCATTATCTAACATCGTGCCAAACAACTCAATTTGAGTACCTGGTTAAGAGTGGAAAAGTAACAAATATCCATCTAAACTATCGCATTTCAAAATCAATCTGATCAAGACAAACGTTAATAAATAAATTAAATCATGTTTTTTTTTATTGTAATAACTACTAAGAGCTATCGATACAATATGTTTCACTGAGGTCGACATCACTAGTTTTAGTACCGTAGACGTTCACTACGGCCGACAGCGCCAAAATGGTGATTATCAAGCAGGCACAAAAGCACTTTTAACAACCGCCAGTCCAGTGGTATACATAGAGGTCAGTGACTGGAGTGCTTACTACGTTTTTCATAAAAACTAAAAATATACTTTATCCGTATGTCATAAAGTTTATTTTGGATTACCAATAGATGTAAGGAAAAACGGTCTGGAAAGAGAACGAATTTTTGGTAGCGGTGTCCCTCTCGCACACATTGCCAATGTTCGTTGGTTTCTAAATTAGTAACACTTACAACAGTTCTTGTACATAAACGAATACATCTACTTAAGATTAGAGTAATAAAAAATATTGCCTGTTCCAGACCTACGATTCTATATTTTATAATGTTATTAATTAAAGTTACGATTTATAGAAATATTCATAGCACAGAAATTACTGAAGTCTACGTTTTGGCAACACTAAGATCTGAAAAATAGCAATTGGACATCAATGAAAAAATGGCCATTGTTTACGTTTGTCGTTCGGAGATAAAAGAGGATTGTTAACGTTTGTAGCTTGTCTTTTCGAAAATCGTGGAAGTTTCAGTGTAATCATGGTGAATACTTGTGTTGTGAGTGGGCGTAAGCGAGAATCCTATCCAGTTTGTGGAATATCCTTCCATATTAAAGATTCATTGAATAATTGTTAATAGTGTGAGCATTTTTTTTTTTATTGTGGGTTAAAATTTTCTTTTAATCTTATATTTCATATCGTTTGTCTGGTAATTGTAATTAGTCTATGCTATAAATATGAGAAATCAAGCGTAAGAAACTACAACTTGGCAATGTTAATGTAAGAGCTGTCACGTGTTTTATTTGAACTGGATTATGTTAGATTTTAATTAATATGATTTGGTTTTTAACAGCAAACTGTCGCTTTACGTTGTTTTTTTGATTCTTCACAAAGTGTATACTTACCACTTAAACTAACTGGTTGTTATAGCATTGTCATAATTTCTCGTCCTGTTTTCAGGATTCCAGCTAATGCAGAGCGGATGGCCTTGTGGATTACTTCCATGAATGTTGACAGTAATGTGTCAAAATCTGCATATGTTTGTAGCTTGCATTTTAATAATGATGACTATACTAAAACATAAATACTTGAAATTAAGATTTTTTACTTTGAGTTTGATTTCTCGCACTTGTTATTGTATGTTTTAGAGCTGATATTTTTCCATTTGGTATTCGATTAAATTACTCAATAAAAGATATACGGGTTTCCCAAAAAATCACCTATTTTACCTAAAATTAAATAACACAATGTTTCGGACTTAATTTCCCTCAGTTCAGTGTCGCAAGTACGTATAGTGTATTTACTTAGGGCTCCCCGGAAATACTAGAAAAATTCTATAACATTTACAATCTACATGGCAATCAAGAACCTGTACAAAAATATCTGTAGAATTTTGTCCTATATTTAACTTTTTAATGGTCATCATATTAGACAAGGACACCGCTACCAAAAAGTTTTCTCGTTCGAGACCGTTTTTCGAGCATCAGTCAGCACTCCAGTTGTACGTAGTACTTAATAACTCCATGCTTTTACTTTTATCAACGGCCGGTCGTACAATGGCGGCCGGCTACAGCCTACAACATCATATCCACGTAACCTAGGACTGAGACATACATGATACGTAGAATCTATAAATAGTCTGTGCATAGATGTTTTGAACTTTTGAACGAAGGTTTTTCTATTAGAAATAGGGTAAACAAACTTGATTTTGTAACAATTCTTACACTATTTCGGAAATGGAACAAGTAACATTGATTGCTATTTCGAAGTTTCAACAGGAGGCCAAATAATATTTTTCAGCAATATTTCTTTGAATAACTTAATTCAGAAATTTAGTCTTAAAATGATTTGAATGAACAAGTTTAGGCGGGAATTCTGACAGTGCGGTCGATTAAAATAGGAGATTTTAATTATTTCCTAAAGTAGTATATAAGTTGTGTGCGTTAAAAGTGGTGTGTATTTGTGCAATAAACATTGACTATGATGAACAGTGTATGGAATCATCGAAATTGGTCAATTTAGTTGATTTTTGACCAAGTGTATTGATTGACCTTGATCGTTCGATCCACTTGGAAAATATCGTCTATGAACTCAACAACACTATGATTTCAGCCACACCGGTGCTTCATCGTTCTTGTGAATACTTGAAAATATATATAAATACTTGTCATTGGCTGTATGCATGGAAATGCGAAGCTATAATTATTCAATCTATCTATTTTGGGAAGCCAATATCCTGACTTTTATCCGTGTTAGTAACATAGGTCAGGCAGGTGCCTTCCCATACACCCAGCTATCCAATCCACGAACTCCTCACCTCAATAAGCCATATACATTCTTAGACCATCCTTCTAGTGTCCAACACCAATCAGGGTTTGTACTTGGGTACATAAACTTCTTTTATCTAAAGAGGGCTAGGCGTCGGGTGATGTTATATTACAATAATAAATTTAAATTGTATAGCGGGCCTCTACGTGTTTCCTTCCAAAGATCTGGGTCTCTGTATTCCCGAGATTGTGGTATGACAAACATAATAATATTATTTTTTTGCAAATGTAATAAAAATAAAAAATACCTTTTAAATTTAAGAGTACTACTGTGCATAATAATAGTGTTGTGGGAAGATATTAGAGGTTTTAGTTCCACTACACAAAACTTCGATATATTTATAGACAGATCTCCTCGCCTCATCGACTAAACGAATGGACCAATTTAAATGCGGATTTTTTATGTTTACAAGGTAATTTTGTCGTGAATGTTCTTAGCCTAGATATAATTGGTTCCTAAGTGTTGGTTTGTATTTTAATAACATCTTGTATAATTTATGCCCTATTGAGGTAAATGTTTTTTGTTATGAATTCATTTTTTATTTTTTATGTTTTTCTAGGGGGCCGGCAGCGCCTCCATGATTCTTTTGTTATTGTGGATGTCATTAATGGTAGCTAGAGATCACTTACCATCAGATGAGCACCTGATCGTGTGCCATCCTTTGCCATAAAAAATATCCCTGAAACCACCGATGGAAATGTATGAATGTGGAAGAAGTATGTTAGGATCGTAGTTTGTGTCGCTCAATACTTTCTGCTTAGCTCCAAGGGATATATGCGTGAATGATTATGTAAAAGATGTAGATGAAAATGCAGATACTTTTGTATAGTATGTAGACCATAACCTAATCGTTAACAACCCATCGACCTCTCTATTTCATCATTAGACACATCACCATATCACTGTTAGTGGCCACTTTTAATCTATTAATCCAGAAAGCCGGCGATTCACTTGCAGAGCCGCCTCAAGGATCCCCTACGATGGACTTTTCAATATAAGGCCTGGTATAGGCCAGACCCTACCGAAGGTCTTTGCGATGTCAAGATCTCTATCACCTCGCTATTACTCTTCACAGCTTCAGCCCAGCTATGAGCCTGACCACCCGTGATGAAAACCATATTGCGATCGCTAATCAACTGGTTGTTCTCAAGGTACTACAAGACTGCCAGGAGTTTGGAATTAATAATTAGCTCGCATCACCCTGGAGAGCAAAAACATCTTAATGTTGTATACATTGACAGCAAAAATTTATAAGAGAACAAAGTTCCTTGTATGGGTTTTTGAGTGTATACACCGAAACACAAGAGGAAACAGGAGACTCCGTGTAAATGAGTGTTAGATGTTACGATGCTACTCAATTTTCGTATTTTGATTGTATCGTGTTTATTTTTATCTTATTTGTTTTGTTCTATGCACATACATTTTTAATTCTTGAATAAATAAATATGTAGTCCACTTTTGGCGTTTTTTTTCTAGAAAATCCTGAATTATGGGGGGAATCTACGTAAGACTGGAGGAAATGGGAGATAGTCATCTGGCAGCACTGATGGGTACTCTTAGCAGGCTTCCCAACTTAGGGCTTTAGCCTTAAATTTAGGGCTCAAATATGTATAGTGGGCTTTTTTTAGGGCCCAAAAAAAAATTGGGCTATTTTTAGAGCCATAAAAATGTTTTCATGTATTATTGTTTGACTGAACAAAAAAAAATAAAAAAGGCAAAACGTTCAACTGACAAGATTCATTTTAAAACGAGATGGTGGATCATGCGTTACATTTACCATATATCCAAAAATGTTACAGCTGTATAATGTAAACTTAAATGACTTCAAGAATTCTCAAAGCTCAAATGAAACCCCAAGTCCGGACATAAACGATTTGTTTACTATAATTGACGATGTAGATATTTAATACACTTTTTTAATTAAGTTGTGTGTTATTTACCTTAATAAATCTGGGAACTTCTTATATATAAAATTCTCGTGTCACAATGTTCGTTCCCATACTCCTCCGAAACGGCTGGACCGATTTGTATGAAATTTTGTTTGCATATCGGGTATGTCTGAGAATCGGCCAAAATCTATTTTTCATCACCCTAAATGTTAAGGGTGGGCTACCGCTAAATTATTATTTTTTATTTTTTAGACAACATTTTTTGTTTTTATTTTTTTATGATACAGTATTAAAAAATACATACAACCCTAAATTTTCATCCCTCTACGATCAACCCCTATTTTTTGCGCCCACTAGGCTACTTTAATCCTGGAAATAGGCATTCACGCGGGCGTAGCCGCGGGCAACAGCTAGTAGTTATATATTAATAGATAGGTATACACTACACCTTAAAAAATAACATTGAGGGCTTTTTTTGTTATTTTTGAATTTTGCATTTAGGGCTATTTCATCTTTATTTTAGGGCTATTTTTTTTAGGAGTTGGTAACCCTGCCGCCAGGCGGCCTGCCTCTTTGGTAGGCGCCAACGGCCATTCATTAGTTTTTTGACATATTATGTATTGAGTTGAGGAATTTGAGGTATTTTCTTTGTGATTATGGTTACTGGTGACAACTCACAACTGACAAGAGTATGAAGAATTCCGAAGAAATACAACATATTTCAATTAGTGTTCCTTAGAATGTGAAATATGTTTTTAATTCGAGGCATCTACTGATTTCAATTCTAAATTTACACGTGTGATTCGCACAAACAGCCGGGCGATAAGTATCGTGCATTCAGACGCAATAGCTAAACGGCCATTTCAAGCAATAAACAAAACCGTCAAGAACGACTGCAACAAGACATACGTTTCATTGCCCGTTCGCTGATCGCCTAGCTGAGCTTCCCCAACGGGTCTCACTCGGCTGGGTTTGATCGCACGGGACAGAAGAAAAAGGATCAACTTCAGGATACGACCAATTTGCGGAAAACCTATGAACAAATTGAACTATTTCATCTCCATGAACTGGTCAGGTAGACCAAGGAGAGTATCAGCATAAACGAACTCTGAACCATCATTATTTTTGAAAGATAAACTATATGCATCACGCCTGTAACCAACGAAGGGTCTAGTGTACTGGTTACAACCAGTAGGTACACTAACATTTCGCCAAGCGTATCTCCGTCCCATGATGTGATTGGGGGCGAGGCTATCGCCATACCGGGCACAATTCCAGACTGGCTATTACTGAGCATTTTATAATTTAACAATGTTGATTGGTCATTGCAGCTGTAAAAAAATATTTACTCAGACAAATTTTTGTTAAATTGTTTTTTTCATTATTTATACCAGCACTTTTAGAACAAGTTTTTAAAATCAGTATGTGCATTTATGGTTTGAATTTTCATATAAAGAAGTGTTGCTAGTATTGCCATGGTTTGGTACTAGCGTTCTGCGTTGATTGTTGTTATCCTACTATTTAGTATTGTTGTGGATTATTGGTTGTAACTTTTTTATGGTTAGGTACATCATTGTTTTAGTGTAGGGTTGCACTAATGGTAAGTTAATGTTACAGTTATAGTAACAAGTAATGGTTGAACATGATACTGAAAATAATTATACAATTTATAAAGTGGTAATCATTGCTTTTTAAAGTAACTTGTAACTATCACAATCTGTTGGTGCAGCCAATGCTTATTGATATTACTGTAATTTACAGTCTTTTGTCTTATCACTTCTTGGTCTGGTAGATATACTTCATGAAGAAAGGTCACCAAAATTAAAATTAACTATTAATTTTCATTTATATTTGCTGTTTTTTTTATATTTGTTTGTAGTATGTGTATCCTCTTTGATTGTCTCGGGTCAGTCTGATAAGTTTCTCTGTTTTAATTACCATGTCTCAGGCCTATTGGTAGGAGTGCATGGGATCAAATTATATCTTATATTGAGATGTGACAACACCTCAGTATCTCAGTATATACAGTAGTGGACCTAAGAACATTACCTGGTTGGTGTAGGTCTATTGTGGAGATCTGCAAAAAGTGTAGACAATTATTAAGATGAGGTGTTAGGGGATTGGGATATTACCTTTGCCTCGAATTTTTGTATGCATATTGCTTGCTAAATTTAAATTTCCATGCGTCGGTGTATAAGAGTTATCAAACTACTTAAAAAAAAACATTTAAAAATACAAAAAGCATCACCCTCAAATGGCGAGGCCTATGACACAAGCCACTGGAGGTTAGGACCCCAGAGTGTGGAACCTCCTAATAATGCGTGCCATGTCCAATAATACTGCTTTCTGAATCTGGCTCTTGATCCATCAACCAATTGAGAGCCTCTGGAGGTGTCGACCGAGGCTCTTTTCTTTTTTTTCATTAGCAGAAACTATTATCGTGACAATCATTGTTGAGTTCACATGTCGGCAACCCCGTGTGCCAGGTCTAAATATTTGGATATTTTATCTTTTTCGGCTTTAACGAGGTTTTGGTCATGTGGAATGGTGACATCAACAAGTAATGTCCGGCGCGCATCCCAATACAGCGTTGCATGTCCATTTTCAAGAACCGGTTTGGGGACATATTGGTAATATGGTACCTTAGTGGTCACAAGGCAATATTGAAGAGCAAGGTGCTGGTGTATGATCTTGGCTACTAGGTTATGTCTATGCAAATACTCGCCATTAACAAGATACGAACAACCTGAAATAACATGCCTGATTGACTCTCCAGGACTGTGGCATGCCTGATAGATGTCGGTTATCTGTTGTTATTATTATTAAACTTTGTAGTTCGGTGGTTCGATATAATTATGGTTGAAAAACCACTAATGTGGTCTATTTATTTATTGTTTTAATGGAATAAAAAGCTTTCATACTTTTCTACTGCAAAAAATCGAATTCTAATACATGCACCAATAACAGATAAAACACTAAAATATTAATAATTGCTGCTTAGCGCTGGCAACACATGGTAATAAAGTAAATGAGATATACTCACTCTTGTGAGATATTCTTCCAGCTTACTTGCAAAGCATTCCACATAGCCTGATGCTAAGAAGGACATTGCTCCCGTATATTTCTGTCAAACTCTTCCGATAAAAGCTCTATAGGGTTTAGATCAGGGCTCTGCCGTGGCCATTTCATCTTGACCAACACCCCTTTCCTTCTGGTTTCTAAATATCCTCTACACAGTTTTGAAGTATGTTTTGGATCATTATCTTGCTGGAAAACAAATCCTTGGCCGATTAGGTTCAGTCCGAAGGGAATGACATTTCTCCAAAATTACTTTATAGTGCTAATTTTTTCATAATTCCTTCGATTTTGGTTAGATCTCCAGGGCCATGGCCTGAAAAACAACCCCAGATCATAACAGAACCGCCACCACGTTTGACGATTGGAACCACAGAACGTCGAACGTAAATTCTTTTCGAACCAAACAATTCAAATTTGTATTCATCAGCTCAAAGCACTTTTTTGAAATCTTCCCAAAAAAGTTAGCCCACTCATACCGTTTTTTTTATTTTGCGGCTTTAATAGGGGGTTTTCGGTCAGAACACGAGCAAACAACTTAGCGTCTCTCAATCGTCTCTTGATTGTAGTCACTGATACAGGTTTTGTGCGTGATTAGTTCACTTAACAAGAATTCCTGGGGCTGTTAGGCGTCGTATTATATTTACTGGTAACATTAATAAAATTGTCCTCACTAGAAGTCGTAGGTCTTGGTCTTCTTCGGAGCGCGGACAATATTGATTACTACCAGTTTACTTGTGACGAACAATAGTACGATGGACACAAGTCTTAGATAGCTTAAGTTGAGATGCAATTTTTCGTTCGGATTTGCCTTCGTTATGAAGAACAATATTTGCAGATCGCGTTTCAATAGTACGATGGACACAAGTCTTAGATAGCTTAAGTTGAGATGCAATTTCTCGTTCGGATTTGCCTTCGTTATGAAGAACAATATTTGCAGATCGCGTTTCAATAGTACGATGGACACAAGTCTTAGATAGCTTAAGTTGAGATGCAATTTCTCGTTCGGATTTGCCTTCGTTATGAAGAACAATATTTGCAGATCGCGTTTCAATACTTTTTTAACTACTAATTTCACAAACTTTCCCATTTTACACGTCTTGTCTGCCAGAACAACAAATTCAGACAAGTTAGGTTTATTATGTGATTTATAATCAATAGATTATACAAAATTAATTGGATTGATTTGGATCTAACACAAGAACAAAGATAAAATTGTTTGTCTTGTATTCATAATTACAATACTTTTAAGAATTAAACAACTTTTAATTTAAGAGTATCTTCGCCAAGATATAAGTAATTGCAAATCAATGTAGTGTGGCTTCTGCATATGTTTCTTTGACATGATGTGCATTGTCTTCGATAGCCTCCTTTTTTTTGCGGGGAATATTTTGCAGCTTCTGCATGTGCTAGAACTGCTTGCTTCATTACCAGCATATTCAACATCCATATTCAAATGCTTTCTGATGTTTCTTTTCAGTTTTCTTGGAATATTTACCATCGTAGCTCTTCTTTGGACATACTCTCTTGTTAGTTTAATGCCTAATTCACGTAAATACTTTCGTCTTTTCGGTATTACTACTCCGTTTCCCCTCAGTATTACCATGGCATTTATTCCAGTAATATCTAGAAGACGAAAAAATATTGTCAAGGGCCATCTATGGGTTTTCCTTGATGTAGAATACATCTTTACTTTTTTATCAACTTTATTGACACTGCCTTTCGTTTTATTGTAAAAAGTTACTATGCTAGGCTTGCGCGCTTTTCATTCGTAGTTTCAGCAGCAGGATAAAGTGTTGATAATAGTACCACTGATCTTTTTTTTGGGCACGTACGAAACCAGCGTAGCCGTGTCAGAAAATCCAAACTGACTTGAATATTTAGGTCGGCTTTTATTTGTAAAACAAGGAGGTATTGTTTCTTTTTTTAACTTTCTTGTTTTACGCATGATATCCACAGCAGTAATCTTATGATTTTTGGCCAAACCTGTAACCAAAGGAACACTAGTATACCAATTGTCAATTGTTAGGTTTCGTCCTATACCAGAAATTGATGTAATTAGCTTTTTTACGACGTCTGCTGCAGCATTACTCAACTGGTAAGGACCTTCTAAGGCTGCTTGCGGTTATAAAGCTCTATGTTGAGGAAATGTAGCAGCATCTACTATAGGATAAAGCTTTATTCTGTATGTATCTGGTTTAGATTTGATGTACTGTTTAAAGGGATATTTTTCTCGAAAACCTGCCATCATCTCTAATCATCTTGACAACTACCCAAAAACACATACATCCATTCATAGTTCCAAAACTGAAAAAAATATGATTAAACTAAATGTCCTGTATTTTGTAATGACTCCAAGCAAGAGTATCCGTAGCTAATAAATAACGTTTTGTATCACTGTATGACAAATATATTTTGTTAATTGGAGTATATATAGCGTGTTTAATACATTTAAATCTATACATTTCACTATACTGCGTTTTCTTTTCGTATAAACATGATTTATAATCAATAAGACATTTTTTGTTTAGATATATTTATTAAATCCCTTTGTTTTACTTATATATTTACGTTGCACATCCATTGCATACATTTTTTAATGAAGTCCTACAAACCATAAAAATTTCTCTCCTTGAGGTCCAAGACTTTGAGGTTTGAGGTTTAAGGTGTGTTGACGTTGGAGTTTTCAGTAATTGTGGAGTGTAGTCACCCGAATCCTATAATTGAAAAATTCAAAAGTATTCAATAAAAATGTGCTAAATGTTTATAAGTCATAGTATAGAGGAAATGTAGGTAATGGGGATCACTTAAGCGAGAATGAAGAAAAAGAAAATATATGAATCAACTATTTATTGCTGTTCTTATTATAAATAAACTTTACTTTCTTAAATATCAACAATTGAGATAAACTTTTAATCACTTTGGTTTATTAATTTTGGTACGATAAAAAAATACGTTTGCTCACGTTTGTCAACACCGGTTGACAATTGTGATTGCATGTAGACAATGGTGATCAGCATGTGGACAATAGTGATCAACATATATCGCACACATAATTGTACGCAGAGTCCCATCCAGTACAGTCGGCATGAGCCCAGAGCCCACAAAAAGTGCACCGGTACCATGTTTCATTGTTTCGTCCGAATTCACCACTCGGCATCGTCATCCCGGCATAACTCATCCGTATTCACGTCTGACGTCGTCATTGGCTGTGGATGTACTTGAAATAAGAATATTTTGTTCTTGCTTAATAGTAGCTGTTAGGGATGATACGGAGACAACAGCACCAGCAGAACTCGATTCTGAAATAGAGTCAGCAAGATCTTGAACAACAATTGGCTCTGATTGTAGGACTTCATTACAGCGCAAAGCATAGTGATATTCTTACCCCTTTCCCAACTTGTTATGGACCCTACTCTCTTTTGTCCCGTTGCAGGTAATACTTTTTCAGGATCTTGGACGGTAGAGATACCGGTTTCGTCACAATTGTATATATTTTTCTGTAAAAAAATGTTATTTCCCATTAGTTCTTCTAGCAGCTTGTAAAATCGTTGAACTTTAGTCTTGTTGAAGGCTGTAACCCTATTGATGCTAGTAGCTTCGGGCTTCCGCATCGAAATATTATTCCTGGTAACAAATCCCTCAAACAAAATTCGACCAGCTAATCTTGAACTCGTATTAAAATTGTGTTTCAGATTTAGGGCTTCAGCGTATTCAAATGCTGCTCTTTTTATTTTGTTTGGGGTGCACCTGTAGAATATGTTGGCCATTTTCTTGATTATGTTCGCTAATTCTTTTTCGATCTCAGGAGTGAAGACAGTATTACGGCCGAGACGAGGTGCCTTAACCATATTTTTTGTACCTCTTGTGAAGACTGCCAAATGGAATATTCATGGTCTTCGCGGCCTTTCTTATTGAATAATTCTGTTCATCGATGAGCTTTACAGCCTTTTCCAGGTGGTCTATAGTCCAGCTAGCTTCTTATTTTCGACAACGTCGAAAAGTTGTCTTACTATGTCCAGGAGCAATTGTTTTTCTGATAGTGATTTCTTAGGTTTACGCGAATATTACACATTGAAATAAAACTAGGGAATCGGGAATAAAAATAAAAATTAAATCAGACGGGTAGGGCGTGCTGGTTGTCGTTTAGCGACACGTGGTCAGGCTCCTGTGTAGTCGGGTAGCGAGATCGTCGTTTATTTAGACGATGAACGGTTGGCACATCACAACCAACGTTAACTTCGCTGTGGTGTACCAACCAATTAGGTGTTATATTTGTTTACGGTTGGCCAATAATTATCTGCGCAGACGCAATATTAAGATATGGAACGTATTGGCTCAGATTATCATTATACAACGTTACACCATAGAATAAACATACAAATAAAAATTATTCTAAGATTAGTTACTCTGGTATAACTCATTGTTTGGTCGAATCCGGCCTAAATAGAATTTCAATATCATAATCTAAGCATTACGGCGGATCTGTAACCTTGAACGAATCGTACGGGGTTATCTTGATCGTGCGATGAGGTGCCACGCTTCTGTGCAACTAGTGCTACCTCATACCAATATAAGATCCCGTGGTAGTACACGTGAGCTGATGCGGGTATGGACTTTGCGTATGCCTTCTCGACGTCCGATATAGCTTTATACTCTGACTCAGTAACATTGATAAATCCCGCTTCGTCTGCTTCAAACTCCTTCGCTGATTCTTCTGCGCCAAACCCTGTCTCACCGTCGATGATAAAGGATTCCTTCCACATTCGTTTGTAAGTACTGTCTCTGATGTCGATTTCTTCGCTGGTCCTGGTGGTAAGCGTTCCGAGTCCTATTCTTCGGACGGGGGAGGTTAGGCATCTTCTCTGATGCATTCGCGCCTGGGGGCTTTTTGTTGATTGCATCTGCCATTACGGCTGATGCTAGCTTTCTTACCGGAATAAAAGGGGCATATAGCAGTAATAGCTCAGTGGGGAGTGGTGTGGACTGTCGAGACGAAATTCGCAGGTTCGAAACCAGCCCCAAGTGCATACACCTCTGACTTTTCTAAGTAATGTGTGTATTAATTGTCAATTATCACTTGCTTTAACGGTAAAGGAAACATCGTGAGGAAACCTGCGTACCTGAGAAGTTCTTCATAAGAATTTCGAAGGTATGTGAAGTCTACCAAGCCGCATTAGGCCAGCGCGGCGTGGTGAAATATATATTGTATATTATCACTTATCAGTCTCTATAAAATATTTAACACAATGCTCTTTTGATGCTAAATATTTAGTGATGTTATATATAGTCCTCCTCATTGATTTCGATGACGGCGACCCCTAAATATATTAATTCAACCTCCTATCGTGTGCCCTAATGTGACTCGCTAGACCGAACTTGGTTTTAAATATCCGGTCACAGATATTACAATATAGCTGTCCCGCAGCATTATAGGTATATGTATAAGAGGGCTTAGGTCTGTTTTTACGTATTTGATGTTATATACGATGTCTCTTACGCTTTGAACGTTCTTGTCTTCCTCCGCTTCTGCGCAATATTTAATACGCACCTCGGCATGTTTCCATTGTTCCATCGGAGCAATATTTTTATTTTTATTAACATCGTATATCTCTATTTTTATGAGATGTGATGCACCCGCGCTGTCATCTTTATTGGATACTATGTAAGATATACCGCCGTTTTCTAATCGTCCAACACTCGACGATTTTTTGTAAGCTTCTTTTTCTTGGGTTTTTCGAAAAAAGCCTCAATGCTATTCGATCGTTTGGCTATTGACTTTTTACTTTGGAAAGCAAGTGTACCATTTTCATCATTGGTTTTATCTTCATTATCTGCATAATAATAGCTCTTGAAATTATTTTCATCGAACTGAAGCAATATAAAACACAATTTTAAATAGGCACATAAATATAAATGTTGTTATCAAAAAGAAAGTAATCAAATTAAATTTTAAACATTGGTGGTCAAACCACACTTCATCGAAAAGAAATCAAACATCGCATCATATTAGATCGAAAGTATAAAAAAGTACTTATACTCTGATTTTTAATTAAATAGACTAAACTGACATTTGGTGGGTTGCCAGGTTATCGTAAAGTAAAAATAGTGTTGTACCCTGAGTTATCGAGTGTTTCGATAAGGAATCAAACATTATGATTCATTTTATTTTATAATAAAGTATTATTTATAATTTGCATTGATCAATAAATAGAAAAATAAATGAAAAACCGAACTTTTTCAATCACTATCTCTAAATAATCACTTACAGAATTTGAGTCTGTTACACTTATTATAAATCTTTCTATCACATCATCAATATGGTGGTCGAGTTGCATCATTTTGTTCTCTTCTTTTATAACATGATTGATACAACTCGACCACCGTTGCGGTATCACCAACTTTAACCCGTCACTAAATAATTCTTTAATTTCGGCCATTTTAAAACTTTTGTTTTTTTCTTGCGTCATGCCCCTTTACACAGTGCCAATACTAATTCTATAGGATTCGATTCACAATGGTAATGGTCATCAACTACATTTTTTTGATAATTAGGCTTTTCTTTATAACGATTTCCAGTAATTCTGCTTTAATGATTGTATCTCCAAATTTTAAATTCTTTGAGTTCAGCCACTCTTGAATTTGGATTTTACGCCACGCCGAATTGGGGCTTTTGTTCATTTATTTAATTTTTAGGTATTTAAAAATTAATGTCAGCGTAATGAATAATTCCTATATTATAAAATAATTTTAGTTATACGAGTACATATTGGCAAGCCATAGAGCTGTTGCAAAACACTAACTGTACAAGTGCGGGTAAAACATTCTAAATACTTCGAAGGACCAGCGGATAATACAAAATATTTGCGTAGGTATTTAAAGAATACAGCTTGCTGAAAGATAGGAAAATCAACTGCCTGCGGAAAATGATGATAGGAAACGACAGTTCATGTAAAAAAAGGAAAAACACGATACCTTATTTATTCTTCAGCGGTTTTTAACAGTGGACGGCGCGGCGTTTAACGAAGATAAACGCGGTATTGTTCTCGGAGGGCGGGTTTCATGTGCCAAGATACTCTATGTAGGACACTGCACAAATATAGAGTTCAACAGATGTTACGGCGGCGTTTTCACTCTGAGGTCATACACGAGTTAGAAAATATATAGAGTTATATAATATATATAAGTATAGTCAAGATTTAGAGATACTAAATAATTTCGTTGCTATAATATCCATCAGGGAGCAAATAAATAAGTAGGTAAAACAGGAAATAAAACATAGAACATAAAGTTAATATCTTTTAATAAACCTACACCACAAATATGTAACTATGGGAAAAAAGTGGCGGAACAAAAACTCACAGTATATAATATATATCACTATACATAATATATGTATATACAAACTTATATAATGCCAATACATAAGTCACAAATAATACTTAGTTTTGGGTAATCCTTCAACAATCACATAGGTGTCTAATTGTTACAATATATTTTGTGGATTATCACATGAGGCTATTTTATTGCTTTATACAACAATTTACTATAATTATTATTATATAAACAGTAAAAAACCGAGCTTCGACCTGACTATTGATAGCACAAAATAAATCAGACGGACCTTTCGAATCCATACATGAAGAATTTAACATGCTGTCGCTGTGGGAAACAAAAAATGTGTCCCATGGGAACTACACAAGTTGTAAATTCAGTCTATTTCTTTGCGCATTTGAAAGCCATTTGCGACATCGTGTTTAAGTGAGAAGGATCAGGTAAAAAGGAATGCGAGCTATGTCCAATAAATTGCGTCACATTTTTTAAACTTATTTGGCCAACGTGATCAAAGTTAAACAATTAAATTCTTATTCTAATATGGCCTAACCAAATACTTACAATTACGAATTAATTGAAGAGTATATAATATTAAATACAAAACTACGGTTACGTGCAGAGCTCTCTTTTAATATTTTTGCAAAAATATGAATTGAGCTGTGGCCATCTTAACTCTTATTGGATTTTACTCGCAATGGTTGGGCGGGCGGAAGGCGTAAATCAGTAACATTTTTGCGGCTGCCAATTTCGTCACCGAATTTTCTATTATAATGTTCTTTATTAAATTTTAATAAATTTGGGACTCAGTATACTAGTCTAGAGTGGCACGGTACATCGTCTAATACTAAACGACACGGTTCCACTAAATCCAAAGCGACGAACATTCATTTCGCTCCATCGAGGAACCCGTCAGTGCTGCCAATTGAGTGACATAAGGTGTTTGTCTTTTTGTGGATTTTTGAGTCCTGTTGACAATCCACTCACGAACGCTTGGTGACTGCTTTGAATATCTTTATCAATCCATACATTATTTGAAGTATACCTGTAAAGAAAATGTTCTAATTGAACAATTTTTTTCAAATGTATTACAGTAAAGTACGCTTGGTTTATAGTCTTTGAGTGTAATGAACTTACCATCTTTGAGCCATATCTCGTCTGGGTAATACATTTTTAATTTTTATTGTATCTTTTTTCTCCACACCATCAAATCTGGTCTGTCTAATGCTCTTTCGGGAATTGGCTTTATACATTCTTTAATGCAAACGACTGCAAATTGCTCCAACCAATCCGACGAAAAAGTGTACAAACACTACTGTTACATTATCCAATTTGTTTCAAGAATAAATAATAGTTTAAAAAACTAAAAAACACGCTTTTATAGAAAAACTTACTAATAAATGAAAAATGAATAATAGTTGTAAAATATTTTATTGTAAAAAAAGCCCTAATTGAGTAATTTTTAATCAGTCAAATATGATTATACACACAAATAGGTAAATATGGAACAATAGTTTTTTTTCGTTAATTTTAAATTAATTTAAGTGACTCTAATATTTGCTACTATTAAACGAAAGCTTAGCAAGTTTATCCCCCGTCCAGTCTATTTCTCAGCGGATGATATATTAGACCAGCGCCACTAAAAAGTTGTTCACTAGCAACTGAGCCTAGCGGACACGATTAAGGACATGACCAGTTTCTGTATGGTGGTGTGCCTAGTTCCTCAAACCTCATGTACATCAATGAATTTTGCGTTCTTGGAATTTAGTTTGCTCCAATATTATTACAGAAAAGTTACAAAGCCGAGGAACTTCAGGTTTTTTTTAGATATTTACAAAAACATATATATTAGGTTAGATTTGTTAATTACCTTGACCTTAATAAAAGTACGTTTTTAAATACATTTTGTCTTCTAATTTTGTTTTTAATAATAAAAATACAACAAAAGACCTATAGAAACATTGAAATCTTTTATATCTATCTACTGAATGGATACCATGCACTCGATTATTTTTCGGGCGTTGACGCGCCTTTCGCTGTCAACCGAATAAACAGGCTGTACACGTGGTTTTGCAGTTTTTACCTACATATGCGTATTTACACTATATTTTAAACATCTTCAAGATTATCCAAGTATCATACATACACACTCATGTCTGTTATACCCGAAGGTGTATGCAGTGGAAGTGCAACTAGTGCGCCCACTTTTCACCGTATGTCGCCTTCCCATGATGTGATAAGGGGCGGGCCTATCGCTACATCGGCCACAAATTCCAGACTTCGGGCTGATACTGAGTTGAAAAACCCAATATTACTTTGCCTGACCCGGGATTCGAACCCGTGACCTCAGCAATGCAGCCGTACCGTGATACAACTTCGCACAGAGGCATGCCATCAAAGATCATTACTTAAGTTATATTGTAAATACTGGTAGCCACGACTACCTAGGTCCACCACTAGGTACCCCACTTAGCAAAATGATTTCAGTCTAGATCCGTATTAGGGTCAGTGGATGCTAAGGGAAATAATATATGTCAAAGGATGAAATAAATAGAAAACATTTTTATCAAAATAATTTATTATCACATTAATATTCAAATATACTTAAAATATATCATCTAAAAATGAAGCTGGCGGAGCAACCTAAATACCATATCATTGTCAATAAATGACAACAACATCTTACCGTTCCGTTGCCAACTAAGCAGCTGCAATAATAGCCTAAGATAGCATCTAATGGGCAGTTGTTTGTGGGTTCAATGTCAAACAAAATATATGTATACTATATTCTTTGGCTTATATGCCTTGATTTGATACGTCCCCTTAATAAATAAGGAGTGTTTCCACCGATATGGGAGACCATTTCTTGAGAATGATAAAGTTCTGGACACACTTCCACTTCATAGACGCCATTTGCTCTAATATGTTCGCCGTAATACGATCGCGACTGCTTTATTTGGTAGGGCCCTAAATAATCAATAACAATTGATCATAGGATGATAGTTTTGGGAAATTCTCCAATTGCGGTAGGTTACCATCGATTCTTGTAAACATAACCCCTACGCCTGTTTAAATTGTAATTAATGAACAAACTCGCCTAAATAATTCTTTTCATCCATAAATCGCGATGCTCTTTGTATAATTTGCTCACAAAATGGATTATCTATAAGGACAGAATGATATTTGTTTAAAATAGCTGCTGCTATCTTAAAATCAATCATTAAATGGGGTACAGCTTGATTAAAATACCGTTGCCTAAACAATTTAAAATCCCTTTTAAATCTCCCATTAACAACCTCAACAACCCATCTACAAAGTGTTACATTTCTGCTTTTGTCAGCCTGCGCGTAAGACAGTTGTGTTTCTCCTTCATCAAGAGATTCTGGTTTATAAACCCTGTAATTATAACTTTCTAAAGTAGTTATTGCATCCCGAAATCCCCGATCAAGAATAAAAATGTCATTGGCTTTAAAAAGGCTACGAAAGGAACCACTTTCATTTTCAAACAAGCTGGTCACAATTTCTGCATCAGTCTTAGTTGCCGGGAATGGACCTACAGCATCAATAATGTGTCCATCACATGAAACAATTATAAAAGGCTTTACTAAGTTATCATACTTATGTAAACTATATGTTTTTTTTTTAAACATATAGTTTGCACTTTTCTGAAGAAAAATGTAAGTGCCATCAAATATAGCTATAGCAGGTCTACTCTGCGGTGCTGCTTCTGGATCACCAAAAAGTGCATAAGGTATTTGTAAATCCCTGGCAACAATATCAGAATGACTAACACGTTGTGTTCCTAAATGTTGTGGTACAAAATTATCATAGAGGCAAGTTCTCACTTTCTTCATTATGAGTTGTAAAGTTAATCTAGGAATATTAAAAATGTTGGATAACCTTCTATCACTTTCCCCTGTACGTAATTTAGTTAAACATATAGCCAGAGCTCGTTTTGGTTTCCTTACATTAAGTGTAGGCAAACTATTTAAAAGGTTCAAGAAATCATTTACTCCAAGTCCTGTCCAATAATGACTGACATGGTTGGGCATGTCTTGAATATTTTCAAAATTAATTAATTCTCCTGTGGACAGTCCAGAGCCGGGCACACCACTCCGTGATCGTCAGGCAGCTCGCAGACAGCGCTCCGCTGATCTGCGCCGGGTGAAGCGTAACAAAGTCGATGGTGGAGACGAAACAAAACTATGACGAATTTTTTTATTAAGTTTTAACAGCGGAAACAAAGTGACTACAGTCTGGATGATTACTAAAAGTACCATGTGCTCTTATTTGACTAAAGAAATTTTCTAACGGGTCTTGATTTATACGTTTGAGACTCAAAAATTTCATATTCCGACTAGAGACTAAATCCGACCACAAATGTTTTATAGATGTAATATTATGCACAAAATTCTTCAGTGACAGAGGTTTGCTTTCCCTTTCATTGCGAGAGTCAAACCGCATTGAATGTAGTTTCTTCACAGCACTATTCCAAAACTGTATATGAGCGGAATTTAATGACAGAGCACGGTTTAAATTATTTCTTAAGTAACCAGATCCATTTAAACTATCAAATAAATCATTTAGGAATGAAATGATTTCTGCTGTGAATAGACCACTTTCAATGTCTAAATTAGGTACAGAATATGCATGTTCCTGGAGGAAATGCAGGGATTTTAGATACATTTCAAGCGGTGTAGCCACTTCTCGGCTAAAAGTGCATATAAAGCATACAAAACGCAAAACACACACCCACACCCTCACAGTCACACACGCACGCGCGCCCACACACACACACACACACACACACACACACACACACACACACACACACACACACACACACAGAGAGAGAGAGACACACACACAGAGACACAGCCACACGCGCATACACACGCACACACACACACAGAGAGAGAGAGAGACACACACACAGACACACGCACACACACACTACAACCCATAATACCAGAAGAATCATGGCCAAGAAAAGAAAGAAAGGGATAATTGAATAAATAATTAAAGTAAATAATACATTCACTTACCTTCATTTTATCATAAGATGTTGGGTTAATGTGTTTGTCAGTGAGTTTAGTGCTTCTCGCTCGTCCACCAATACCATCTACTTTGTACAGCATTTCAATGTGCTCCCATTTTGCACGCTGATTACCAATCAGGAGATTTTTTTTCTGAAAATTATTTCGTAAATATTTTATTAAATGAGGTACATCATAGATGTGATACAGCCGGTTATTGTTAAGACTGTATGAAATAGTATTATGAGAATTGCTGTTGCTACGTAGTAGTTCTGCATTTGAGTCAGATATTAATGAGTTAATGGCTGCAACATTGGCAGAGCCTTGGTCAGACACTGTGGCCCTAACTATGAACCCAGCTTCATTTACAGTAACTATAACTTCTTTAATAATAGTTTTTAAAACAAATGTTTTAACTCCATCACGTGCAAAATAAAATGCAACTGGTATTTTCCATGGTGAAAATAAACCACGCAGCATAAAAACCAGAGCTTTATCAGCTACATTATTGGAACGTCTCCTCCTAAATCTTCAAAACCCTCAATAACCCCAGAATGAATATTAAAATACAAATTCTTTTTAATAGCCATCTCATCAAATAACAAAGTACATTCCCTGTCTACATCAGGTTTATCTCGAGCGGCATCTGCCAAATGTTGAAATATTAAGTTATTAATGCCTGGACGCAGAGGTATATTGCTCAGAATGGAATTGACACTAGCTCTACATGGTAGTGCAATATGTTTTCGTAAAAACCTATAGCATTTAGGTCTTAACTTATACAAAGATAAGGCAAATACTTTCTCTTCATTTGTATAGCGGCGACCTTTTGGTGAAATACCAGTCAAACGGAATTGTGAATCAACTAAAAGCTTGCCAAAGGTATTTAAGATGTTTTACTTCTTTAAATACATCTTTGTTTTAGGAGCATGCAGATTAAATTTAGTTCTTAAATGAGTGTACCTATTTTGCAAAAGACGTAATTTATTTTTTTAAATTTTATTATAAGCACGTAACTTCTGCTTACGAGGAGTTTGTTGTTGTGACTATACGTATGCGTGGTGTTAGCTCAACCTGATTTCCCACTACCCTTTTTGATGGCTGTAAATTATCAATGGGTGTATTTTTTATATGACAATTAGAAATACTGGTAGAAGTGGATGGGGCACATTCATAACTTGACGATATACAAGGATTAAAAGGGGGTTCAGAACTTGTGCTGGGTAAATTTCTAGTCTCTATTCAATTACTAATATTGGTTAGCACAGAACTAGACGTAACAACTGTTTCTATGTCACTAATTTGTTTTTTATCAGAGGTAGAACATTTCATAATTATAGCTTGCATTAGAAGTATTAGAAGAAGAAACTTGTAAATATATTTCTGAGGCTTTTTGGTTAAGCAAATTAAGGTTCAATAAGGGAATTGCATTATGAGATAATCTTTGTTGGTCGTTAATATGTTCCGGGATAAAATGTATAGTGCAAAACCGAAGGTTCTCGAGTTGAGAAACTTGATATCGTCGTAGAAACGGACATGCCCTCAGCCACGTCTCCCACCTAGCTTTATTATTTAACGGCATACGAAAATATTTAAATGTCGGTCCTTGGCTACGACACCCAGGAACGGCGCAGCGCCTCGACCATTATTATTGTGTGGAAATGCAATTTATACTTTAAGAAAACAGTAGTGTATGTCAATACAAAGAACGTATAACGGGCAAACTAAAAATCAACTACAAATTTATTTACAAAAACAGAGATATAATAAAAATCCTTCTCCAAAATTCCAATTGGTGGCGAAACTCAGCAAAATCCAATTGCGTATCACCACAAATTTCACACTTTAATTACACAAATTAATGGCGTCAATCACCAATGGCGGGTTTTCCTAAGGCAAAGAGTAAAACCATAGTCTCAAAATTGCAGTTCAATATCAATTTATTATTTAAACTGACCTATTAATGTTATAATCTATGCATCAGATTATGACACTTGAATGAAATATGTTTCAATGTATTTGTGACTATCTATGGATGTGTGCGTGACTATGTAAAAGAGAAAACATGAGTTTTGACCAAGTAGTAGTTAGTAAGGGCGCGTGTGAAGGGTACAGTTGATAGGCCTATCGTGTTACAATATACGGCCGAGCTGGCAGAGGCTGATGGTTACGTAGTACTTAGTGTGTTAGTCTAAGATCTAAGATAATAAATGGGATTTTACTTACCGCATCTCCTGGTATCCATTTCAATTATAAAACATGGTGTCAGAAGTGATTTGAGAGAAGAATCGCGAAGAAAGAATACCAATTCTCAAATTGAGATCGAAGCACACGTGCGTACCCCAAGTACGACAAGATGGCGTCATCAAAAGACAAAAGATTGGCAGCGTCCCGCCGCTAGATACCAAGGGAGCAAACATTCCACTGACTTGGAAGAAGTGGCTTACACAATTAAAAATTTACATGCGGGCCAACATGTTAGAAGAAGCATCGGAACAAAGGAAAGTAGCCATACTTCTGTATTTTATTGGAACGGAAGCCCTTACAGTCTTCTACTCCTTTAACGTCAACGTAGATACGATTGCATATAACGATCTCATTGAAAAATTCGAAAAATACTTCCTCCCTAAACTTAATATAACAATGGAAAGACATAAATTATTTAATAGAAGACAGGCTCTAGAAGAAAACATAGATGAATATGTTACGGATCTAAATTATAGCAAACCAGTGTGAGTTTGAAAAAATGCAATATAATTTGTAACGTGATATCTTCAGCTGGAAGTTCCAGCGAAATGCGAAAAATCATTACATTAAAGAAAAGATCCTACAAGAAAAGCCAAATAAGTACTCTCGATGAGGCGGTTAACCTCGCAAAACACCATGAGGCTTCTAAACAGCAAGCAAAACTTCTAGAACCATCCACTTCCTTTGTTGGTCAAGTAACACAGTCAAGATATAGAACACAAACACCAGTCAGAACCAAGTATTCACCCCGTAGTATTTCAAGAAATCAGTCACCACGAGTTGTCCTGCACAAGGAGTGAAATGTAGAATTTGCAAGAAATACAACCATTATGCTACCATGTGCTACAATAAGAAAATACATGTACTCGTAGTAGAATCATCGCAAGACTCGAATAACATCGGAAATAATAATCTATTTATAGGATCTGTGTATTATATAAATACATCACAACTTAGCGATGCCTGGCATACAGTTGTAACTATTAACCAAAATAAAGTAACATTTCTATTAGATTCTGGTGCTGATACAAATATCATGCCATACAACACATTCCAACAAATACACTTGCCGAACACTATCATTACAAAAAGTCATTATAAACTATCAACTTTTAGTGGGGAGATAATTCCAACAGTAGGGCAATGCTCCATAAATTTCAATGCATAATAACCGTTATGTAATGTAGGAGCCCGCTCAGAATGGGTTTTTGGAAGGTGGGAGGGTGGTTGAATTTTCTGTAAAAGGAAGAACGGCTGTAAAATTGAGTACAAATATTACCTATTAAAAATAATGAGACACGAGTTTCACATGTTTGTAAAATTCCACTCGCGTAAGAAGAGGGGCGGGGCTGTTGAATTTTATACATTATTTCGCTTTTATATAATATATGATTAATGTGAAAGTTTGGACGCTCTTAGCTATTAATTTCCTCATCGAGGTTGCAAATATTTGGCTGTTCCGAGGTTCGTTTCATTTCTTTTGTTTTTCTGGTCTTGTTTATATAACATAATTTTTGCTTCATTTTCTTTTCAAAATAAATCATTGTCTCAGTATATCAACTCCGTATTTAGGGGTTTGTCTTTCCCGGACCATACACCAAGCATACACCTTTCCTTTCTGGTCACAGATAACTACCTGTGACCAGAAAGGCCAACTGGCCTTGCACCTGATAGTACCAATTATGCGACTTATTAATTTGTAATTCTCCTGATTTATTCTCCAGCCAATTTTTTTTTTATACAGGACATTTTATATCGATGATGGTATCATCTCCAGTAAGCCCGTCGGGTGTGGCTCCTAAATATGGTATATTTGGATCTATAAATATACCACACGACCTAATTTCGATTCGTTCTTGTTTCGAAAGCTGATTTAAAGCTCTTTGTTCGTTTCTTCTACCGTGCTGTAGAGATTCTGCATTAATGTAAGTTGTAAATAGTAGTCGCAAAACTGTGTTAGCACAACTAGTTTCAGGTGTCATTTTTATAATTTTGCCGAAGTTAGAGGCTGATTATTTTTTCCAGTTTGTTTTCTTTCATCATCGGCCCTCTTTAAATTTGCCAAAAAAATATTTTTCATCGACTAAAACAGCATCACTGACATTTGGTTTAAGGCTTTCTTCACCATAAGCTATATTTTTTGTGGGAGCCTCGAGTTGGTGTCGTTTCTTATTTACATATTGGTTGGGCGTGTAAAAATAGCCCAACACGAAACAAGCCAATGGGTCTCGGCCGAGCAGAACCACCTATATACGTTCCCTCTAGGCGAGCACTACGAAAGTATTGGGTCTGCGTGAAATAAGTGTTCCACCAACCTGTAGTCCAGAGCCGGGCACACCACTCCGTGATCGTCTGACAGCTCGCTGACGGCGCTCCGCTGATCTTCCACGGGCCGTGCGCTGGGTGAAGCGTCACAAAGTCGGTGGTGACGAGAATACAATACTATGTCGACTGGTGTCGGTGCATAATGTGTTAGTGTAATAAGAGAATGAGTATATGTAAGAGAGTTGTGTATGAAAGAATATGGTAACTCGCAAGTGCGAAGTAAACCGAACGAAAAGTATGAGAAAGTTATTTTAGAGTAATGACAAGAGTGACAATACGTTGAGATTTAAAAAGGATGTGACGTTGTGCCTGCCCGTATCAAATAAACGGAGCAAGCAAACGAGGCCGGCGGCCAAGGAGGTGATACGCCTAGCTCGCACCAAGCCGGTTGGATAAAACAATTCCACCCAGACCATGCCCACGCCGATAAGTCATCCTAGAGGAACAATATGATATTGTTTATCTAATTTAATAATGTTGCCTTTCGGGCTTTCCCCAACAATAGTCCGGTCATTTTAGACATTTGAAATAAAGAAAATTCCGACAGAGCTACAGCTTGGCAAAAAAGAGTGTGGATTTAATGAGGGCGCCTAAGTCTAATATAATAGTAATATAGCAACCCAGTATACTACGACGTAAAGTGTTTAGATACTTGTTATTTTTCAATGAGTTAACTTGTTGATAAAATATTTTTTACGAAAACCTCTTGTTTGATCTAACTCACAGTTTTGTTCATTTATTGTTATTTACCTACTGAGCCTTTAGGGATGATTTCCAAGCGCCAGCTAAATATTATTTGTATAAAAGAACAAAGAGATTTATAATACATACAAACGAAAAGAGGACTATTCTTTGCACTAGGTCTTTGATAAGTTGAATTTATAAGTGGTACTGAGTCTATTGAATTATGAACAATATTATATAGGAGCATCTACTCACTCACAGAATTATGTGTTTTCAAATAATTTATTAGCCCTTCTTATTTTCGCGAGGAGTATCGAGCAGGTCTTATCATCTATATAAAATACTATTGTAGTATAAATATCCGTTCATCGTATATTAAAACATTAAGGAAAATTAAACATTTTATAACTCCATAATTTTATTTTAATAATACAAAATATCTAATAAAATTAATCCGATTCTAAAACACTTTCATCTAAATATTCTACCCCAGAAAACTGTATTGTGTCTTGGCTAGATGTTCCTGCAACAACAGAATCATCTGACTCTGAAGCAGTGTCGCTGCTGCTGTCTTCTCTGAGGTTAATAACCAATTGTTCAATATCCTGATACATAGTCATACCCCTATCATAATATTCCTTTTCAATTTTCATAATATGATGGCATGAATTCCTCCAATCTTCAGCAGTAATAGCTAGAAATGCTTGTTCAGCTGCCATCTGTTGGGAGTAAAATGTTACAAATTATGAGTTCAAGTTAATAAAATTAATAAAAAATAATTATGAACTAGATCTCTACCTTTATGTCAATGGACCCTACATTGACCGAGGCAATTTTATGTTTTGCAATTCCCCATATCAATTCAATCGGATTAAGATCACAATGATATGGTGGAAGCCGTACCACAGTGTGACCATGATCCCCCAAAAGTTGGTCTATTTCATAAATGACCTCTGGTTTATGGCGTTTCACCAGCATTAATAATTCCGGTTTGCGCATCGTTTCATCAAAACGTATATTATTTTGAAGCAACCACAGCTTTACATCAGCAACCTTTGTTGCGCTGGTTGGTGCCTTATTGACAACTACCGAATGGTAAGGTGCATTGTCCATTACAATAATGGAAGGTTCTGTTAAATTAGGTATTAATTTCTCAGTAACCCATTTTGTAAAGTTTGCTTTGTTCATTTCAGAATGATAATCTTCATTTTTGTTTGTGCCACTGAAAATTAGAAGTGCATTGGGCACAAACCCCTTTTCACTACCAGCATGCACAATAATATATCTTTTGCCTTTGGATATATTGTGTCTCACTCCACTGATATCAATGGATTGCCAACATTTTTTGATCTTGTAAGATGAGTGTATATAGCTTTCATCCAAATAAATAATTTGTTTTTGTAATTCTGTAGGCAGATTTCTATTATGCGTTATTATTTTTAAATATTGCTCTCTCTTTGCAGCTATGTTAGGTTTTTCCATTAGTGCTGATCTATCTGTTTTACATTTCTTGTATGAGAAACCCAAAGAATGCAATATTTTTCTTAGATGCTCACGGCTTCCATTAAATCCCAATTCTTCTTTAACTACAGGTAATAAATTTCTTAGTGTAGGCACCTGCGAAAAAAATAATAAGCACTTATTTATAACTTAATAATTTTTTTTTTCGGAAGAAAGAAACAATACCCTTATTACTATTATAAATGTAAAAGTTCAGATAAATGTTTGTTACTCAATTGCACCAGGATGGCTAAATGGATCTGGATAAAATTTAGCACACAGATAGAATATAGTCTGGAATAGCTCATAGGCATACTTTTTAACTCGAAAAATATATAGTGTAACCTTTACCCCACAAAAGCTTTTTACCACGGGCGGATCCGGGACAAAAATCTAATATCAAATATAATACATACCTGCTTTTTTACGGTGTAGAAGAAATGAACCTTTTGTCTAATTGCGCATAAGTCAAAATCATCGAGATCTTTCTTTGGTCGACCTTTCCGATGCTTCCCAGGTGTAGAAAAAATGCCATTATTTTGTTCACCTTCTTCAACAATTTTTCTTATAGTATTGACTGATTTACCTAAAATAAATACCAAACATGCATGAACTCAAGTCTCAAGTATCAAAAAATTAAGTCATTGTATAAGAGGTTTGTAAACATAACTGTATTTGCTCCTTTGTCAACAAAAATCTAAAATATCGTAAATTTTATGTTACCCATATTATAAACTAGTGCAAAATGTATGGTTCGACTTGTAGAATGTAAATAAATTGCATAAATACCTGTCATATCGGCAGCTCGCTGATAAACATTGTTAATTTGGGACAAAATTTGTCCCGCTTGAGATTCAGCCAAACATCGTAAAAAAACTTGGTATATCACTGCTCTACCACTACTACGAATCGTTTTATTCATTTTACTTAATAAAACAAGCAACGAGCGTAGAAGAATTTACAGAATTCCGTCGAAAATAACTTAGCGTAAACAACGATGACACAGAAGCAGTGACAGAAGCTACTAACAATTTGACAGAAATGACAAGTCTAATAGTGTTGCCATAAATAATTAGTTTTAGTTCTTATTTTCACCGCGTCATACTCTTTTTTGCCAAGCTATAAATCTTCGTAGAGACCTTAGGTTTACCACAAGGAATAAAGTGTCAAAAGTCCCCATCAGTCCCATGTGAGCTTAGGGACTTATGGGGGGCCCAAGGTCAAAATTTTAGGTTTTTTGGATTTTTCTCGAAAACGGTAAGTTTTATCGAAAAAGTATCTCGGAGCAAAGTTGTAGATCTTAAAATTCTCTATAAAAATGGTTCCCATGATTTTTTCTCTAAGACCCACTATTTCCCAGATATTGCGCTTGTAAGAATCAAGTTCTACATAATATGCACACATTTCCACACCACCTGTGAGGTAGTGTACTCGGCGCGTTTTTTTTAACGTGGTATCCCCGGTAGGCCTATTCCACGAACCTTTATGACGTTATTTTCAGGAACAATAATTATTTAATAGTATGAAGATTATTGATATGGGTTACTGAGTTTAACTGTCGTTCTAACTTTTTTTTATTACTTTAATCTGACTCATACTCTTCATATTCAACTTCAACAATCATGTTTTCTTCAATTTCTTCTTGTTCTTCTTCTTCTTCTCCTTCCTGTTGATGAACGCTTAGAAATTGTTCAAATGAAGATGAATCAGTTGTCTCTTCATCAAAATCACATGAATCTTCCTCTCTTGTATTTAATTGAACATTTGAGCAAGAGACACCTTGGCAATTGGTACACGCTGGAGAACACTGCAATCCTACTTTTTTACAGCCACATTTGGCACTACAACCTTTCTTGCAATTGCAAAAAATAGTGTTAAGAAGTTTTTCTGGAGCAGGGGGCAGTAAAGTTCGAATCGGTTTCAAAGTATTATTTATCAATTTCCAACCCCAGTCTTCAGGGTTCAGTTCATTGCCTTGCCATGTCTGAACTTGATAGTATACTCGAAACAAATGTTGAGTAGCAGATGCCGATGTTGGAGGAAGACAAGATAGCTGTACTTGCTTTTTGTTTCGTGTATTTTTTACGAATGTTAAATATCTGTACGTATCTATGCAATCAATTTTTTTGGAGCTCCATAAACCGCAAGAAGAAACCGAATTCCTTTAGTCAATCAAATCATTTTTTTCAAATAATTTTAATACTGAATTTTTGCCCCTTCTAAACATTGCTGACGTAGTATCGCATCCGGTTATCGCATGTAAAAATAAAATAAAGTTTTGGCATTTCGGATAAGCTGATAAACTTTTTGAAGAATATATTTCTGTCCGTTGCTGCGCCTTCCCAGGTTTTAAAAAGTAAATAATTTTATCAGATGGAGTCCTTGCAGTGAGTAGTACTAATAAATCAACATCTTCACCCACTACAATAGCTGTATTTCTTGCATTAAATTGTTCTATTGCTGTTTCAATTATGAGGACATCGGCGTCATTAGGAGCTTGTTTCACGGCAATATTTTCAGCTGTTAATTTGTTACTCAACATAGAAATAAAACGAGATTTATTATTAATGTTTGCAAAAAAATGTTGTTGATTAACTGGAACTGTCATAAATTCGTCAAACATTATGTCGGTACCTGAGGATGTTTTTGTAGCACGACGACGTTGTTCTGCAGCTTTTATGTTCTTTGTTGTGTCACTGTAGCCATCAAATACTACCGTAACTGTATGACCATAATGTCTACGTAAATACTGTACATATTTTTCAAAAATTACGTTAAAGGTTTCTTCTCGATCCCACACAACGTGATGTAGTAGATATCCTCCATCAATAACGTAAGCAGCGTTTGTACAATCAACCTCAGCATTGACTGATTGAAAGCAATCGTAAAGAGCCGACTTCATTGTTTTACGCATTCCAGCTGCATCGAAGAGTGACAACGGGTAAGGAGCTAAATCATATGCGAAAAATGTTTCAATTTCATCCTCAAAAGTCTTAGTGACACTCCTACGTTGAAATAATAATACTGGGTCTATTGGTACTTCTTCGTCGTGAACTTTCACAGTGCTACTCACAGCTAAAAGAGGAAGTACTTTATCTGTGCGTTTCAATTTTATATGATTGAAAGTTTGACCAGTCATTTTAGACATCGAGGCAATCCCAACTTCACGAGCTTTATGACAATTAATCTTATCGTCACCAACGACTCCTGAAGCAATAGATAAGATTTTGTTAATTTCGGGAAAAGGATCATGTGATGAAAACCAGTCAAGAAGTTTTTTAATATCTTTAGCATCTTTCTTAACTCTCGAATCGCTCGCATCTACATGTTGATCTGTCGTGTCCATTCGAACATTAGCAAGAACTTCCAACTCGTCACACAGTGTTCATTGCATGCATTCCGTAAACCCATTTGCTTATTACACTTTCTTTTGTACTTCGTCCTCGAGAAATACCACCATCTGTTTTCATGGATTTCATCATTGATTGTTCGATAATCATATCTGTTGAAGTTCCACAACTGAGTTTATCAGAACGTCGAACAGTGAAAAATCCTTCAGTAAACCTTCGATAAACACTAGGATCAATTACCTCCTCTAATTGAAGCATATCCTTTTTTTTTTTTTTTGTCGCGGGGAAAGCGAATTATTGCTACCGCCCCGCCCCGGGGGAAGACGGAACGGTTATGTTGGGTTCACCGGTCTTACGACCCAGCGTTAAGCCGCCCGGGAGAGATGTTAAATCCGAGCGACCGCTGGGCCGAGTCCCTAACACTATATACAACCTACACCGGCATACCAACTAAAACCCCGCGGTGGCCTTCTTCGGCGCATGTGGAGCGGCCCCGGGGTATCCTTAGCTATATCTAAGGATTGCTGCCGGAACCACCCCTGCGCGGTGCCGCCTAGCGGCCCGTCTCCTTATGGGGGGCTCAGAAGCCCCCGCACACCGAAGGACGCCCTCGGCGTCAACGGCAGACACGAGGCCGACCACCCGTGCTGCCGTCCATCCCGGGGTCGCACGTACGAGAGTACAATAATGGACGCTACGACAGCCCCCGGCTGCGCGCCCGCGACCCCCGATGGCCCCAATTAGTCGCCTCTTACGACAGGCAGGGGATACCGTGGTGGAATTCTCCAAACGCCCCCATTCCACAGGGCGGGAGACGCCGGTCAGTCGTCCACCCGACGCCTCCTACGTCTCCTTTGGCGGCGCGCGGGATCGTTCCGCTCACGATCCCGCTCGGCGCTCTCCTTCTGCGAGATGACGCACTAATTGAAGCATATCCTGCAAGTATAAGTGCGCAGACTTAGCGTAAGGTAAATGCCCCGATGCATGGAAATAAGGAAGCATTTCTTTAACGCAGTTCAAATGAGCTTGCCAATCTCCCATACGTTCAGCTCTTATAAATTCTTTTGCAATGGACACCATCCGAAAATACTGTACCCATAATTGTGCAGTTGGTCCTCGTTTCTGATATTCCATTAACTTTTTATTAAATAAATCAAGTAAAAGTTCAGATATTTCCTTATCATTTTCAATGTCATAATATAAAAGAGTTTTATCGAGGATATTTTCCACTGTAATTATAAGATCTGCATCCATAAAATCATCAATAGCTAGTTCTTTTAATATTGTTAATGCTAAAGTGAGCTGAAGTAACGTGTGAGCTCGAACTGCCCTCGCGTAAGCATGGCCATTAAGCATTTTCTCTAAAGACTTAGGAGCATAAATCTCAGAAAGCACTTCTTTTAAACCACTTCCTTGCATAATATAACCTATTGCGCCGAAAAATGACATTAACAAATGAAATCCTCCCAGTCTCACTATAATCTTTGATAATTCCGATCCTTCAGGTGCAGCAGATACAATTTCGCGAGCTTTCGCAAACAGAGGTTGATCAAAAGTAATTATGCAAACTGTATGGTTGTGACGTTTAGCATCTTCTAAAGCACAAAGTAAAGTTGTGTATATCGTATTGTAATTACTTGCAGGCTGTTGAACAAATGGCAGAAATGAAATTTTTGATTTTGAAAAGTCTACAATATTGCTAGTCACGTGTTCAATATAACCATTCCAACCAGGTAAAGGAAAAGCTTTGCATTTTCCATAGAACCATATCACATCAACTTTTTTTAGAAAAGATACTTTTGTTTCATTTTCGTATTCAAAATTTCGCACATTTATTTTGCTATATCTAGTATTTTGATAAACCTGTATAGGTACATGAGCCTTGGCTGCAAAATCTTTAGCTGAAAGGACTTCAGTTACTCGCGGCATCGGCTGTTCTAGTAATACTGAATCTTTGGGAGTTTGTATAATACCCATGATATGAAGCGTATTATTACCGTCCAAAGTATTTACATTGATATCAGCATTATCTGCAACATATTGAACAAATGTGCCAGTTTCTGGTGATAAAATGTGAGGTGGGCGACTGAAAACTGCTGCTGCTTCATACTTCATTGTTTCACTGTAAGATGCGCATAAACCAAACGATGAGAAAATTTGTATAAGCCGTTTTGAACCAAACCGCCAAAGGAAAAAAACTGAAAGACCCAGCTGTAATTTAGACTTGAAGGATCTAGGCCGAACAGCAGTCATTATGCTATGACTAATATTTGTGCAAACTAACTTTAAATGATCCAAATTATGACGCTTATTTTTAAGAATGATTTGTCCCAAAAAAAAAGATAATGATTCGGGAATATCGTTATTTATATCTTCAAACATTCTACCCGGTGGCGGGTACATAGTATTATCAAACACACAAGATTGAATATCTTCTCGAATAATTTCTGCCGCAGCTTTTAAAGTTTTCCACCTTTTTTCCTTTTCATTCAAGTTTTTGTTATCAGACCAGGCTTGACTTAAAATGTCTTGGTAATTGTCTACAAAACAAATAAATGTTAATTTTCCAGGCTTCTCTGTAATAATAATTCTACTACCATACTTTAATTTCAATCGTATTTTTATAATCCCGTTTTCTAAAGCTACATTTTGGCAAACATTCTTCAGTTCATCTAACGAAAACTGGCAGTCATCGCTACTTTCGATGAAATTGAAAATTTCCTCCATTGCAGAGTTTATAGCCTCACTTTGAGGACGGCCAATTTTACCGCCAGTATTAGGTCTCAGGAAGGATTTGTAACAACTGTCATGGTATTTAGCGTCAGCAGCAACTAAATCATACTGAAAATTAATACGCGCAAAGACAGCTTTTGACACATCATCAGAACGATCTTTAGCTAATTTTAAAATGGAATCTTTGAATGTAAGTGTAGAAACTTTATGAATTTTTCGGCGATAAATCTTCACTTTCTTCTTTTCTGCTTCTTCATCCGCTTCATCGCCACAAAATAAGCAGTGGTTTTTAAAACAAAAGCTGGATTCACTTATTCGCGCTCTAGTATGAGGTGGACTTACTTTTGAAGTACTGGCCTGTTCTTCCTCACGTTGTCTTTTTGATGCAGAGATTGAAGTTTTCCGGGTGTATGATTTTCTGCAATCCACGTGAATTGTAACGGATTTTTGGCTTCTTAAATAATCAGCAAACTCATCACTTCTCGCGACGCTTGCATCGATTAAAGTTGGCATTCCACGACTGACCACAACAGTTTCATCTTCAGTCAAAAGTTTATTACAAATAAAGCAAAATTGTGACATTTTTTGTTAAATATTAATCAGCACTAATTTCAATAGTAGACGCTTGTAATAAATACGTATAGTCACTCGAACTGCTCGTTCAACACTAAAAGAAGCAGGTATACGTGAACGACACCACATGGACAAAAGAATAGGCAGATGTTTTTCAAGGCCAGATGTTATTCAAGTAGAGGGGATTCGGTAAGGGACCGGCGGTCGTTTTAGAGTAATAAATAAATTTTCTTAGAATAGTATAATGTATACATAGAAGAGGCACGAGTAGGCATTTTTGCTTGCTTGAGTACCTAAATATGTATATACGTGGCATATGTGTGCAAACTATGTAGAACATGATTCTTACAAGCGCAATATCTGGGAAATAGTGGGTCTTAGAGAAAAAATCATGGGAACCATTTTTATAGAGAATTTTAAGATCTACAACTTTGCTCCGAGGTACTTTTTCGATAAAACTTACCGTTTTCGAGAAAAATCCAAAAAACCTAAAATTTTGACCTTGGGCCCCGAATAAGTCCCTAAGCTCACATGGGACTGATGGGGACTTTTGACACTTTATTCCTTGTGGTAAACCTAAGGTCTCTACAAAGATTTGGCTCTGTCGGAATTTTCTTTATTTGATCACTATTTTTATGTCTAAAATGACCGGACATGAATGGACCGGACCGGAATGGTATCCACGTCGGAAATAATAAATCGGTAATTTACTCTCTTCCCACCCACAAATTTGGCCACTACACTGTGGAAACTTTCTACAACGTTACTGTCAACGTCATGAACGGAGACTTCGCGAATGTCCCGCGATGTTATTCATTAGTAAACATATCCTCTGCCAAATTACGCTAGTGAAAAATTCTACTGGCAAAATTTCGTCGTCTTGCGGACTGTCACAGATATTACCTTTACATTAAGAATGGTCTCCGAAGGCGTGCATATGTATAACCTGAATATCCTCAAAAAGTTTATGCGTGCAAATATCGACATCTTCATCAGATGATGATATTGTTTACTGCATATACGTTCCCCTGATCTTATTCTCATTATTCGTCTTTTCACAAATTTACTATATATCAATGGATATTTAGTATCCGTCGTTAAAAACTCTAACTTATTGCACAAGTTTCTGAGAAGATGGTTTCTGCATTCTACCTTTTCCACAGTATGTCGAGGATATGGCCTCACCTCTAAAATTTTCGCATAGGTACTCGAGTCATCATCTGAAATTGGCGACTGTAAATCAAACCATACATTTCCATAGCGGCTTTGAAACCCTCTACTAGTATAGTAGATTCCATAGGGTGATTTACTGAAAACGAGTATAAATGACTATTTAGTCTGGCATTTTTTTTTTTGCAAATTGAACTTAATTAAAACATTAGTTTGCCTAGGTCATTATATGTTATATCATATATCAAAAGCACAGATTTCCTCCTAGTAGTTTATGATTTAGAGTATACCAATGAATTATTTATTTATACAGATGAATGAGGGCAATAGCAGAAAAATGAGATTTTGCGGACATATTAATTATGGTTACACAGATAAATGAGACTTTTATGTTAATTCAATAAACTTTATTATAAAAAATTAGGAAACAATTTAGATTAACATTATTTCTTCAGTCATGTAAATAAATCTCGAAATTAGTTTTAATTTTAAATTAGAAATATAGTGCTATAATTTAAGGTTGTAGCACTTTATACCGAATTAAAATGTTATGGTTGAACTATATTATCAATCACACTTTTACATAGTACAAGATAATGTATAAAATGTTTAAACCTTCAGAACCAAAAACACAAAATGGTATGGATTAATATTCGCTAAATCAACACTAAAATGTTTGTTACCGTCTCTTGAAAATGTTATCTCTGAGATACCATCGAATTCAGTGTGTTCTGTCGACTCTACATTTTCTTCTAGTTTATTCATCCTATCTCCTTGGTTTTTCTTTACTTTTGGTACAGTAATTTCTTTTTCAATATGATTTCCGAATATGCTTTTTATTTTTGGTTTTTTAACTATATCAAAAATAATATATTTCCTATTTTCATTATCTAGTTTTATGTTATTTCTTTGTTCTGTTACTGTCTTTGTTTGCACAGGCATATTGGTTTGGTATGGTAAAGTAGTATTATAATAACACTAACCATTGTGGTATAAGTGGGCCACCAACAAGTTAGTCCCAAAGCCAACCTCACCTGCCGTGCTATTCTGTAAGATCTCACTAGTAAACTCACCTATAAATCCGCAGTGAAAACTCTACTTGCTATTTTGTAACGGAGTGAAATCTACACTAGCGCTATACGGTGAGAACGTAGGTGAAGTGAACTATTCTCAAGTGAAATCGAAGTTATATTTGACGTTATTTTGAATTCTGTAACAAAGTTTTCGATATTCACTTCGAAAGTCACCTCATTTTTTGTGTCAAATTATAAGTTAGTTTTTTGCGTGCGAGATCGTAGGTGAAAAACTATAGAAACTAAACCAAACAAACTATTATTTTAACAGTTTAAAAGGAGTAAAAATTGTTTTTTCCTTAAAAGGAAGTTGAGGCTAACGCTGATGTCTCGGGTTCGATCCCCGGGTCGGGTAAAGTGATGTTGGGTTTCTCTATTGCGAAATGCTCAGTATCAGCCCGGAGTCTGGAATTTGTGCCCGGTATGGCGATAGGCTCGTCCCTTATCACATCGTGGGACGGAGATACGCTCGGCGAAATGTGGGTGTATTGGTTACAGATCTGCCTACCCCTTCGAGGATTACAGGCGTGAGTGCATATAAATATGATTTTAACTAAATTTACTTACGTACTTATTACATTTAAAATCATCTTTGTTTTTAGATGGCTCGGTCATTTCTTTTAAGTATACTAAAAGAAGCCCACGATTTAGAAGTGAGTACCAACCATCGCCAAACCCAAATTATAATGAATTTACCTCTTATAACACGCGGCGACGAATTCATTAACATTTTTAGACTTTCGGAAGACTTAATCCAAGATTTAGAAAATGAATGAAGCCCTTTATTAGTATTAACTAAGAGCAAAGGGCGAGGCTTACAACAAGGTGCAAGGTACTTAAGTGTTAAGTTATTCTTTGTTCAAATGTTTGGAGTTATTTAAATAGGAATTTCTATTATAAGCTTTGATAACCGTGAACCACACTGGCTTACTTATTATTATTATCTTGTAATCAGGCAGGCAGTTTGTACAACTGATGTGCCTGTATCCTGAAGATCTCGACTATGCTATCATTTTGAGTAAAATAAAAAAAAATGCAGGGACTTTTACTGGCCTGGCTCCACACACTTCATTAAATATATTTTTCCTGTTTTTAGGAGATGCTGGCTATTCTCAGCGATCATATTTAATGACTCCAGTCGGTGGCGCAACTGAAGATACCCCGGAAGGAAAGTATAATAAACTGCATGCTACGGCTCCAAACTTTTTAGAAAGGACTATTGGAATTCTCAAAGTGCGGTTTCATACTTCACCGTGTTTTGCAATACCATCCCGATACAGTTGCCAAGATTATGGTGGCTTGTTGTGTGCTCCATAACATATGCAACCGTGCAGGATTATGTACCTTCTCCAATAATAACTAATGAACAAGTACAATACGAAAGCTCTTTGCTGCTAGAACATCTCAATTCTAGAAAAGTCTTTGCACAGAAAAGTGATAGGTAAAATATATAGTAGTAGACAGTAGTACCTATATTAATATTTTAAAGAAATCATAAATACATTAATTTTAATGAGGGTTGATTGATTTTAAGTACCATGAATATATTACATACATACTTACGCACTCACGCCTGTAATCCCTGAAGGGGTAGGTAGAGGTGTAACCAGTACACCCACATTTCGCCGACCGTATCTCCGTCTCACAATGTGATAGGGGGCGAGCCTATCGCCATACCAGGCACAAATTCCACACTCCGGGCTGATACTGAGTATTTCGTAATAGAAAAACCCAATACCTACCACTTTACCCGAGAACCCGAGACCTCAGCGTGAGCCGCAATCGTGACGCGTACGCATTACAACTGCGTCACTGAGGCAGGCGTGAGTACGTATGTATGTATATTACCATTATAGAATATTAGCTTATGCTGGCGGCTCCGCCCGCGTGAACGGCCTTTTCCAGGATAAAAAGTAGCCTATAACTGTCTCCAGGGTCCCATATATCATCTCTAGCGAAATTCATCAAAATCGGTTTAGTGATTAAGGCGTGAAAGCGTAACAAATAAAAATCATTTTTACATTTATAACATTAGTTAGGATTATAGGATTGTTAAAGTTACTGTTAAACAAGCAAAAAATTTGTCTGTATTAATAGCTATATTCATCAGAATAATCCCATAGAACAGCCATTTAGCGCACACCAAAAAACAATTGAATAACCCCGCGGCCACCGATTCGCCAGTGGCGCCTCTTGCCAGTTTTGCGCGGTGCACCTGTGCAGCCGAGTGTAACCGAGCGCCCGAGCGCCGCCGAGCGCAGCCGAATGTTTACGAAAATACCCGATGTCATCTACAAACGAAGCGGCGCGTAGCATCGGCCATCCTGAAAAGTGAATACCGATAAGCTATTCACAAAAATACATTAGGGAAGATCCGGCATACTTGGGTACAACTGATCATATTTTGAGCATATTAAGACGTATTTCTTAATGAACCGTGTCATGCACAGAAATCAGTAATCTACTTTAATTGCCTCTTCACATTTGGGTATTCAATGCTACATAACCAATGACATCGTGAAACATCTTCATTATACGCTATCGAACAGCTTTGGGTACCACAAGACGTTCCCCGTTATGAGCTTTTTGATAAATCCTACGATTCATAATCCAAAGTTGTTTTTGATGTCATTAAATAAGGATTTCCGCTATCCAGCTAGTTACAAATAGATTGCAATTATTCATCCTGAAGTTCAGAAACCAATTGTCTACGTTTTCAATATTAAGAATCTCCGAAACTGAGTTACAGCTTAATGCGTCTATGTGATGCATGTGTGTCCCTCATCAATACATGACTTCCATTGTCATAATCTTGCATCGGAAGCCACCAGCAAGCAATCCTAGGTACTAAATCTATTTTTGTAAGCGTGTTTCTTATGGCTAAGCTCTCAGTTACACCTGTGCCATGCCAGTAATGAAAATCCGAAAACGCTTCCAGGACTCAACAGGAACCAGTGTTTGCAATTCATTACTAAGTATGGTAGTTCGCTATTTCTTTAGTTGTCACTTCACTTTGCTCTCATCATTTCTAATTCTTCCGGTGCAAGTCTCCGCGATATATAAGAAACAGGATTGTTTGAACCAACTGAATTTCCATTTCAGACAAAGTTGTAGTTTCGAGATCATTTGTATTAGCAGCGAAGCAATCTTGATATTTGAGTACAGTTTAGATTTGTCGTATATTGATAATTAAAAAGCATATTGCATACATAAGTGTTTCAATGTATGCTTTGGTGCAAGTATTAGTATATTGTTTACTTGAACTATTTTATCGGATTGAGCATTGGAATTCAATGAGTCGGACTGCTGGCTGTGGAGACTCAAATACAAAGCATAATTGCAGGGCCTGATGCGTATTTGAATTTTTGACATTGTCAGATATCCCAAGCAACATCCAGCAAAACAATTCTGCTGTACGATGTACCAATATCGTTTAATGAAGATATACATATACCTATGTAATAATATTTATTCAGCAATGAAATACCAGCATCTGAAAATATCATTTGAATAAAATGAATAAACAGGAATTATTGATATATAAACAGATAACTAAAACAGAACAGCAGAATACGAACTGTAGAATTAGTAAGCAAAATTAGGTCAGCAAATTAAGGTCAGAAACCATTTGAGTAGTAGACGCGGACGCAACACCAGAATCAGACAGAATAACAGAACGGACAGAATCGTTACTTAAATATAATAATTTCAGTATGCTCAAAGCCACAGACAGATTAAATATCAGAAGAAGTTACACACCTTAGCGTCATCGGCCTAAAGTAGGTATTACACCATCACGTTTATCTCTACACGTCTCCAATGTTTTGAACTCTAATAAATCACAAGTACAGGGCTGGTAATTATATAGCCCTTCTTCCAGGACAGCTGTTCTTGGCCTATATAAATAAATAGGGACATAACCCTTCTGTCCTATGAGTAAGCAGCAGGCACAGCAGGCAACAAAGTTTTCCTTGACAAGGTCGTGGAATTTTGATGATGTACAGACGTCAATTCTTTTTTCATATAAATTCACTCGGGTTCTGCACGATATTTATTGGCATAGATACGCTCTTTGATTTTCATCAGATTTACTATTTTAGGGCACCTATTTATGTGATGCCCAACTTCAGAACCAAGTTTATGTACATATCCTTTTTACCAGGCACTGCGCAATCTTTTAAAATATGTAAAGTTGAAGTCGGTAAAACACGAGAGGTTCAAGGCGTGGCTAAATCAGAAGTACGCTTCGTCTCCATTTCAATTCTGCATATGTGCAGATAGTTTGCATTAAAATTCTTGATCACAGATTTATTTCGGTAATTCTCAAAACTAGATAAATAACCGTTGTCATGATAATAATGTATTATTGTTTCAGTAAATTATTTTCGAGATACGAGCCTTTTCAGCATATAGACATACTCAAAACTCATAGGAAAGGCGTTGATAAGTAACTACTTCCATTGTTCCCATTTATATAATCAGCTTCGTCCAAACGAAACGACTGAACCATAATTGTGGTGACACAACTTTCAAGCTCTTTCAAGTAGCTCATTAGGATGAATTTTACCTTTTTCCGGATCATTTTGATTACTGACTTGTTCTAATTCATCTACATAAAAGGTTCTTGTACTTGTAACAGATTCCTAAGAAGATCTCGACTTCTTTTTCGCAGTGTCAATGGCCGTGTCAGGCCGTGTCGCTAATTTTATTTGAAATCAGTTTGGAGCAAATCACTTCATATTTGGGTTCGATACCGTGTCAGGCCGTGTCGCTAATTTTATTTGAAATCAGTTTGGAGCAAATCACTTCATATTTGGGTTCGATACCGTGTCAGGCCGTGTCGCTAATTTTATTTGAAATCAGTTTGGAGCAAATCACTTCATATTTGGGTTCGATATTTATATTGATGTATTTATCCAACTTCTGAATGTTAAACAAGCAAAAGCTTTGTCTGTATTAATAGCTATATTCATCAGAATAATCCCATAGAACAGCCATTTAGCGCACACCAGAAAACAATTGAATAACCCCGCGGCCACCGATTCGCCAGTGGCGCCTCTTGCCAGTTTTGCGCGGTGCGCCTGTGCAGCCGAGTGTAACCGAGCGCCCGAGCGCCGCCGAGCGCAGCCGAATGTTTACGAAAATACCCGATGTCATCTACAAACGAAGCGGCGCGTAGCATTACTTTGAAAATATTATAAAATTTTATTTTGATTGTCTCGTGTATTTGGTATAAATATAACAATATTCTTCAATTCTTTTTATTGCATCTGCAATAGCCTTAAGTCCCTCTCCAAGAGCTATATTCGCCTGTGCCTTTAAATGCTCCGTCTCAACGTTCCGTTCCAATCACCGTCATTACACGACGATCAAAAAATAGTAGTTGTTCTTCAATTTTTAAGATGTTATCGGCTATATACTACAGAATTGAGAACGTCGCTCAGAGGGAAGTGGCCGCTTTATGCGAAATCGTCGTCGTCTAGGAGCTGAAACAAAACATTATATAAGTACTAAATATATTTTTTTTATATACTGTATACACGTCATTCGATATATGAAATGAAATAGTTTTATTCATCATGTAGGCAATTAAAATAGCGCTTATGACAAGTCAGTACAAAATAAAGAAACTTATGTAAGTATAGAAATCATGTCAACGAATGTATACATAACATACATAGCATCGTCAAAATACACTGGGCAACTATACATTTTACAATTTTTTTATAATAGTCCAGAATTGTTAAGTATTGTATTATTATTATTTTCTCTGTTTTATGGGTCGATATGGACCATAGGCATTACCGAAACGGCACGTGTTTTAAAACTACCACCGGATCCAAAACGACCCAGCCTGAGAAGACCCGGCGAAACAAACTCAGGGCCGTATTAATAAACCGATCTCAGTGTTGAGACGGACCCTAAGTAAATACTCAAGATGCTGAACTATACAATAAACCAAACTTGAGCTATTAATTGAGTACCCGTTATCAGCTGAGTTCATGTTGTTTAATAAACTAGACTCAGGTCTCGAGAACCTTCTTGACATGTGTAGTAAGATGACGATTCTTGAGTACACTAAATTGGGACTTAAGAACGTGAAAGTCTGTTAATATAGGGGAAATTATGGAGCGTGAAAATATTATTAATAAAATTGATTATTATAATATTTTTGATTTTTGACATTACTTTAAATATGGAGTTATACCTCAAAATCAGGAGGAAATTGAGACTAATAATTTAATACCTAGCACTAATTCTGGGTTTGCCCTTAGGAATTCGATTATAGAAAACTATTTTCAATAAAATTTACTACTAATAAACACAGTATTCTTGACAATCATTTATTGTAATACACTTTCTGCTTATTATGTACTTGCTATTATTTAAGATGTATATTGTTTAATATTATGGTAATTCAAGCTGAGTGTGTATGTAAAACAAACATAACTGTAATAATAATTTGTTAACTATCATATCATAATACACCCAACAGTCACACACATAGTCCTGACCCCACACTAGGTAAACCTGTGTCGTGGGTATCGGGAACTACGAGGGACTTGCGGTCCCACAACACCCAGACCCGAGACCAATATTTATGGATCACACAAACATTTGTCTCGGTGTGGGAATCGAACCCACGGCCTCTCGCTTCGCAGCCGGCTACTCGTCCACTGCACTACGGAGGCTGTCACACATAAAACATCTAGTTTTAAAAAATCTATTTTTATTTCAAATTAGTCTGAAGTTGGATCTGAAATAAAAAATTATCATTCATTATATTATCTATCAGTTCGTTTACATAATATGGCATACAGTTGCAACCAAAGACTATAATGTATAACTAGACGGGCTGTTTAGAAGTAAAATCGTGTCACCAAACGCGCAAGTTTGACAGCTCAAGCGGGAGAGGGAGCTAGTGCAGTATTAGACGCTTACGAAGAAGTGACATTACTAGAATGATTTTTGCCCTTTTCCGGTTTGTCTCTGAGAGTAACTATACGATGTTTTTATTGTAAGTGAATGTCAATAGTTACACATTATGTTTATCATGTGTGTTGAATTTATGTAAGAATACATGAAATAAATATTATTTTATTTTTATGCCCTCAAAAGACCTTCGTTCTTTGAGAATAATTTTTATAATACCCTAGTATGTAATTCAGCATTTTCGTAAATGTACTATTTCCATCCAATATCTGAAACACAAACATCACACTTACCTTTCACCTACCAAAATTCACTTTAAATAAGTAAGTACCTATTCCCACTTTGGCCTATCCGTTTTTGTTGTGTTTTACTATTCTACATTAACGCTTCGGTCGCGCTAGTCGCTCTAAACTAATTCTAGTTATGAGTAAGCGGAAGGTAACAGTGAGTCAGCCGTTTGGTTTTGTATTAGTTTTCGTTCACAATAAATACTATTTTGGAAGAAAATATAGATTCAATAATAATACGAAATTTTGACTGTAAAAAAATACTGTGTCTCCATATACTGTATTTATAAAAATAAGGTGTCCAGTAGATGGCGTGAAAATACGGCAGATCTGCTGTAATTACAGTGCACTTGGCAACACTGCTTCACCTTGTCACATTTCGTTCTCAATTAATATTTTGACGTGTCTATGGACGAAATGCATTTTATATAGTTAAGTGTCAAATTTATTGTTACCAGAATGCCGTTTTGGTTCAGTCAACTTGTATTCTACTTTCGATATCATTGCGATCAATGTTCAAATTTGATCTTGAATATTGGCTTAACAGAATACCATTTGCAACTTTCTTGTCGCTGAGATTAGATCGGAATGATATTTTGAACATTTAAAATTACGAGAATTGGCCTTCTGGTCACAGTATGCAAGGAGGAACCGAACGCCAAAAATCTCTATCCTCTAGATATTGCTTCATATTCTATCATAATAGGCCCTAGTCATAAGCACACGTTTAAAGTGTGCTTTGAACATTTTTTCGGGCATATCGATCACATTTGCGGGGAGCTTTTTTTTATTTTATTTTTTATTAGATTGAATGACGAGACGAGCAGGTGATGGTACCGATAGTACATACTGATGGTAAGCGCCACGCCTGCTCATAAACAGAAGCAACGCCACACAGAACTTTAAATAAAGCACTGCATGACACTGGACTGCGCTCGTCACCCCGAGACATAAGGTGTTAAGTCTCATAAAGCGCAGTAATTACACTGGCTTCAATGTCCTTCACACCGGAACACAACAGTGCTTACACACTGTTGCTTGGCGGCAGAAATAGACAAAGCGGTGGTACCAACCCAGCCAGTTTCTCGCAAATGAGGGACCTACCACCTTGTGCTTGTTATAAATTTAACGCTGTTACCCATAAATGACTTTTTAGTCTTAACTATTCTAAAAGCGGGTACTACGAGTTTATTTTTGTTTCTGGTAGGTATTTATATTATGAACGTCACTATTTTATACAAAATTTACAAAGGTTTTTAAGAACATACATAAACTTTTGAGAGATATATTCAGACGGCACAGTCAGTATATTACTTTCCTTGAATACAGATCGTAAGGAATCGCGGCTAATCAGATCATAAATAGCATGAACTGCAAATTTTTTGTGGTATGCGAAATATACTAACCTAGCCGTTGAAACATCAGTCAAGCGTCTAACTTTCCGGACAGCAAAAGCTGCAGCACTAAGTTTACCAGAGAATCTTTCTATTTGTGGATCCCATTGCAATTTACTGTCTCAAGTGATTCCTAAGAAAACTGATGAGGAGACTAGAAGGCCAATTCTCGTAATTTTAAACGTTCAAAATATCATTCCGATCTAATCTCAGCGTCAAGGAAGTTGCAAATGGCATTCTCTTAAAGCAATAATCAACGTCAAATGCACCTAGCATTAGCCGTAGCATTATACCGTTTTGGCTTCAGTCAACTTTTATTCTACATTCAATCTCAATACGATTTATGTTCACATTTGACGTTGATTATTATTCTTGACGCTGATACTAGTTCGGAATGATATTTTGAACGTTTAAAATTACGAGAATTGGCCTTTAGATACAATGTTTCGCAGTTTAATTTTATACGTGAATTTACTTTTGCAACATTTGGTAATGCAAATCGAATACATTTTGTCTTCCCTGCATTTAATAAAAGGTTAATTGCAGAGAACCAATTCAAGATTAAATTAAGAATATTGTTGGGTGTAACCAGATCTTCATCCTTATGGTTTACTTTAAATATTAACGACGTGTCACCAAACAACACTATGTCTGACATTTTTTCTACCATGTATATCATTTCCATTTTATACCAATATAATAAGTTGGTTGCAACTGCTGTAAATAAACATAATATACAATATAAGCGACATAACATATGTGGTCTATCCACAAAGAAATAGCCAGTGGTGCAAGGAATGTACCTACAGGCGATAGACTAACTTGGGATTAGAACCCAGCACCGGTTATCGGTTTCTCAGCTTATGGAAGTGCCACTAGATCTATAAGGCTATAATTTTAATCAATTGCTGATAAATGCATAAATATTTGATACATAATATATAAATGAAGGTTACTTAAAACAAATATTTAAACTTGCAACAATAATGCATCAACAACATATAGTGTTAGCCCAATACTAAGGAAGACAAAAGCTCAGTGTGAAAAAAGGCCGTCACCATATGCAAATGTTAAAATGTTAAGTGGTATGTGAATATATAAAACATCTTTTAACCACTTCTTTGCATTTTTAAAAGCGCCTCCACCTACTTAATGTTATTGTTATATGTTCCCATATTTTATTGGCTTGAGCTTTAGCACTCTGGTCTCTTAGAAACACTAAATTATTGCCAAATGTGGTTTTTCTTCTAAATATTGTACCAAAGCTTCAACTTAGGCCATCGAGGGGGTGGGAAAAACGTCCAACACTGAAATAAAGATCTTACGACGTAACTCATGTAACAACCATTAAATCAAATACTTACTGCATTTTAATAAATATTAAATAGATCCTGTAATATATCAATACTTTTTAAAACTTCTAAAAGTGAGCAAACAGCAAACTTTGTTTTGACGCGATAAAAACAATTTTTAATCTGGCAAAGGCATGCTATACAGCCACCAATTTACATATTTTGTCTATAAATATGCATAATAACATTATTTATTGAATAATATAATACTCAATAATATAACTTGTAAAATTACTTATCAATTATTACAATTTCAATTATAACCTTGATTCTATAGCAATAATGACATAACTTGCAAAAAATACAAAATTATGGGCTAATTTATCTCTTTAGGCATCTGATATTATAATTATAAGTAACTAATATTATTATTAATTCAATCCTTAAAATACAATCACTTACTCCAAATTTTTTTTTTTTTTTATAGTATAGGCCGGCAAACCAGCAAGTGGGTCACCTGATGGTAAGCGATCTCCACCGCCCATGTACGCCCACAATACAAAAGAATTATGGGTGCGTTGCCGACCTTAAAGGAAAGGGAAAATAAGGGATTGGGAAGGGGAGGGGGATTTGGGCCTCCGGATATCTCACTCACCGTACGAAACGCAGCAGCAAGCTGCTACTTTACGCCGGTTTTCTGTGAGACAGTGGTAACGACCCGGACGAGCCGGCCCATTCATGCTGTAGACAATTTTGTCTACAGCGTGGCTCTACCACTCGGAAATACACTATGTACACATACAAAACCATTTTATATCTGACTAGTAAGGAGTGGCAAACATGTATACTATGTAACATCATTGTTATACGTGTTTGCCACTGCTGAACATGTTAAAAGAAATCAAAATTAGACATGACGTGCTCGCCACAATTGACGAAGTAGATCTCTTCTACTCATCTGTCCACTTACTAAATTGTCATGTTGTGGTGGCTGCTGTGTCACAGTTCTAAGTATTTGGTCCCCTTCATCTATCTCTCTCGAGATTAATTTGGGAGCTGGTAGTCCTGCTCGGTTGCACATATTGTGTAAAACACAACAAGCTTTAACAATCTTTCCAGCCATTATAGGGTCATAGTGCAAGACCCTATGAAATAAAAGACACCTAAATCTCCTTTAAAGTGCCAATAGTTCTCTCGACACTATTGAGAGCACTACTATGCAGTTTATTATAGTGGCTTTCACGAGTCCCTGATCCTGGATTATTTTATTTATAATGCTTTATTGTACATTAGACACATATTTAAACTAGAAAGACAGTTAACATTTAAACATAGTACAATTGGCGGCCTTATCGCTCAGGGCAATCTCTTACAGGCAACCATAGGATGGAGTTAGGTACGAATAAGAGAGGGTTGTCTAAGAGTACATGAAATATACAGTTTACAATAAGAATATATATAAATACCATATTACATCATACACATATACATACATACATATAATTATTAAATTATTATAGTGAATAATAATAGCCATCAATACCGTAACACATATTAGTGAGAGAGATAGTGATCTTTCACCATCTTTTTAAAGATAGCCAGTGATGGGGCGCGCTTTATTTCAATCGGCAATGCATTCCACAACCGTGTCGCCTGAACCGTAAAGGACTTGTCCATAAAAGAGGTGGAATGCGCCGGCATCTTCAGTCTCAAGTTCTCTGATGATCTGAGGGTTCTAGGGTGCGTGTCTTGCATAAATTTAAAGCGAGATTTGAGATAACAAGGAGTGAGAGGATAGAAAAGAATGTTGTACAGAAAAGAATGAATGTGAGCATTCCGGCGAAGCCGTATGGGTAGCCACTTGAGCTTAGTACGAAACTCTGAAACATGATCATATTTGCGGAGTCCAAATATGAATCTTATGCAAAAGTTTTGGAGACGCTCAAGTTTATCTAATTGTTGTTCAGTGATATCTAGATAGCTGACATCTGCATAATCAAGGATAGGAAGAAGAAGGGATTGTGCAAGCGAAATCTTGGTGGTGGTTGGTAGAAAATTGCGTAATCTTCGCAAAGACCCAGCTGAGGCGAACATTTTCCGACTCACTTCCTTAAGCTGTGGGCCCCAGGTGAGAGATTTGTCCAAGTATAAGCCAAGATTTTTAACTGAACCACTATATGGAATACTAGTGCCATCACAGGTTAAAGGTGGTATAAGAGAGACGTTAATTTCGATGTCATCCTGGGGCTGCCAATAATTATGCCCTGGGTTTTTGATGGATTGACGGTCAATCCATGTGCCTTACTCCACTCGCAAATTTTATCCATGTCTGAGTTAATCGCATTCACAGCTTCCGTCAACTTGTCAAGTGGTGCCTGGGAGTAGATTTGGAGATCATCAGCATATAGGTGGTAGGTACAACAAAGATTATGGGAAATTGAATTGATGAAAACCGAGAAGAGAAGAGGGGATAGAACGCCGCCCTGCGGTACTCCGGCAGAAGTTGTGCAATAAGAGGAGTTTTTGTCCTCAATGCAAATGCGCTGCCGGCGCCCAGACAGGTAACTACGAAACCACGCTATTACTGTTGGAGATATGTTAAGCGAACGCAGTACACTTAGCAAGACGTCAAAATCAACGTTGTTGAACGCATTGCTGAAGTCAAGGAGAGCTAAGACTGTCAGCTTACCTTCCTCCATGCCGGATCTAATGTCGTCCGTAATATGAACCAGGGAAGTAGTTGTGCTGTGGCCAGGACGGAAACCAGATTGGAGAGGATTGAGGAGTTCATTTTTAGAGAGAAATTCAGTAAGTTGAGAGTGGACTAGGCGTTCGAGAACTTTAGAGAGAAATGGTAAGATCGATATAGGTCGGAAATCGGAGAAGGACGAGGGATTTGATTTTTTGGGAATGGGAGTAATTTGCGCTTCTTTCCAGGCCGTTGGAAAGATCCCATTGGATATGGAGTGGTTTAGGATATGAGAAATAATGGGGAGGATTTGATCAAGGATGGGAAGGATCATATTACGGCCAACACAGTCGCTTCCAACCGCATTTGATGAAATCGTCATAATGCTTCTCTTAACATCACAATCAGCAAATGGTAAAAAGTGTAATGGAGAACAATCGGGAGACTGGAGGGATGAAAGATGCTTTATTGTGTTTTCTTTAGTAGTCCTATCAAATTTGGACGGAGAGGAGAAATGTTGGTTTAAGGAATTTAAATCTATGTTTTTCGGAAAAGAGTCTTGACGAGGATTCCCAACTCCCAGTGATTTAAGAAATTTCCAGACTTTGACTGGATCTCTGTTATCAACTGAACTATGAATATGTCGGCGTTGAGCATACCTACACACCTTTTTGCAGTGATTCCTAATAGCTACATATTTTTCCAAATTACTGTCGCTTGGCCGAGACTTATATTTGGACTTTACCACTGCCTTTTTGAGAAGGAGAGCTTTGATATCGTCAGTAAGCCAAGGTGACGGTAGATGTTTCATTCTGATCGACCGAATTGGAGCATGCACATCATAGAGCTTGGTTAACACACGATTGAAGATGGTAACTTTATTGTCAACACAATCAGAGCCAATGACCGTACTCCAGTCAATGTTTTCAGCATCTTTGCGAAGATTATCAATATTCATACCACGGAAATTTCGCTGCAGACGAAATTTGGGTGAGGCTTTGGGTGGACGAATACAATAGGATAGGAACAGTAAGTCATGATAGGAGAAGTCTACTGCAGAACATTGACCATATTTGGTTACCCGATTTGGAGAAGAAACAAAGATAAGGTCAAGAAGAGAAGGGGTGCAATTGGGGAAATGGTGGGTGGCAGAGAGTGGAAGAATCGAGAGTTTGCAAGATTGAACTGTAGTCTGAAGGGAGGAAGAACGAGAGTCGTTCTTAAGGAGACAGGTATTAAAGTCACCCATGATTATGCTTTGACTGTACGAGGGAACCAAGTTTTCAAGAAGGAGTTCAAAGGATGAAAAGAAGTCAATTCGTAGCGAAGGACAGTAGTAAACGCCGAGCAGAACATTGGTATGCAAAAGTTCCACCTCTACAAAAATATGTTCACCAGCATTTGGGGGTGGAGGCTGCGGCGACATACTTATAACCGTGTAGGGAATGTGAGTGCGGAGGTAAATGGCGACGCCACCTCCACCACCCACTGAGCGATCATTCCTTATGAGATGGAAACCAGGAAGAGAATATGAGGAAGAAGGTAGACAAGGCTTCAGCCAAGATTCAGATACAAGGATAGCATGAATATTAGTACAGTCAAATGTAGCCAGCATATCTGGGAAATGGGCCGGAATACTCTGAGCATTTATGTGAATGACATTAAAATTCCTAGGAACATCAGAGAATTGAGAGGAAAGAGTTTCAGCAGGTGAAGGAATACTTTCAAAACTCTCATCACTACTTAGTGAGAAAAAATCATCACTATCACTACCAAGACTTTGCGACGACATTGAGAATAATACTAAATATACTATAATAATATAAATAAATAAATAAATATTATTATTATTATCTAAATATATATACTAAAGATTTGAAATATATATAAATTCCAAACTTATAATACATCCATCTGCCGGTTGTCATATTATCAGAAGTGAGTACATTAAACTATTTTATTTCAGACAACATTTACACACTACTATGTTAGTTCAGGTATCACAGCATATAATCCCGTAGATTAAAAAAAACGTAGATTTTAAACGTTTTAGTGGAATTGACATGCTAGCCATGCTATGATTACATGAATCGAATACGGAACACAGAACCAAAAGAAAAAGAAAAAAAAAAATAAATAAAAAAATTGACAGTTGACACAAGTCTTAAAGGTTATGTTAACGTGACTTAATGTTTATTTTCTTTGGCATAAAAAGGAATAATTTGAGGGTGAAAATAAACAATACTCACAAAACAAGTTCTGCGTACCGTAAATGTTACCTGGACTAACAAAGTCTCAATGAAAGGAACACTACTTTTTGGAGGTTGCTGCTCGTTTGTTTTTGGTTGTTGCTGTTCTCGTTGCAACAATCGGTTTCACAACGTCTACAGGAATCTGACTAAGCTGTTGAAGCGACGTTACCCGATGCTGATCACCAGAACTAAGCACGTAAACATTACCGTCGCGGGTCCAACACTTAGTGACGCCGTATTTTTCACGCGCAGCCAAAAAGATGTCATGCCTTGTCTTTGTGAGAAACTCAGACACCGTAATGCCGGAGCCCTTCAATTTAGTCTTGCTGAACCAAAGCTTGTTACGTATGGTTACATCTTGCAGCTTAACAAGGACTGGCCTGGGCTTTTTAGAAGAGGCTGGTCGACCCATCCGATGACACCTCCGTATGTCACTAACATTAAATTCACTGAACTGGAAGTTTTGCCTTATAATATCAGTGACTAGTTCAGAAGTGATTTCTCCTTGTACTTCAGCAACACCGTGAAGGAGCAAAATTTTACGACGCCTCTGCATCTCCATCGTGTCCACTGTGCAAGCTAATGTTTCAATTTGACTCTGCAGCAAGTTAAGAGTTTGGGTAATGAAGGCCCGGTATGCTGTGAATTCGGCTGCTAAACTGGTAGTGTCAGCTGATGAACTTGTAGTCCTCTGCAGATCCGACTCAAATGCTGCCATTCGTTTGTGGAACTCTTCCTTCATTTCATCCACAGTGGTTCTTAGTGTAGACTCCATTTCAAAGCAGGACAATTGGTGACAAGTGAAGTGATGAGACGATACGTGAGAAGTTAAGCTCAAAGAGATAAAATAGAGAACAGGAAAACACTCGACACGGCAGGTGGATAGTTTAAAAGAAGTTTGCAATCATGAAATTAAATAGATATATAAAATGTAAGTTTTAATTTTAAATATAAACGTAGAGCAAAATAATTACGACTCTCTTTCACAACTACCCCCGAACAAAAAAAAAAGGAAATTAAAGGGAGTCATAAGATATGGCCTCTGGGCATATCCTGAGTCACCTCAAAGGATGATCAAAACATGGTATAAGTTACATATTTATTGACATAATAGTTTAGGCACAAAAGTGTATCAATACTTTAACAACATACCAAGTAAGTATACTATATCTCCATTATTACTAAGAGTTTCCAGATGATTCCTTTATCTGGAAGTTTACAAAGACAAAATTGTCATGTGTGCACCTCCAAATGTCACATCTACATGGAGAATATTTAAATCAGCCTCATTTACCTGAAATAAGTATACTGTTTCCAACATTCCTCAATTCTTTTGCTTGCCGAGATTTCTTCAAATCATCACTTTTCTTCGTTTCTTGTAATAAATAGAGCTTTACAATTAACCGAGCAGCCATTATTTTCGATGTAAAAACAATTATTTTGAGTAAACTTTACAAATCAACGGAGTTTCAGCGCAATTTTTGTAGTTTTTAGACTTTACAGATAAAAGCGAGGCTGTGGGCGAAGCTGTTGGCGTCCCCGACGCTGTTTCTTTTATGGGAATGCTAAAATGTATGGACGAATGTCAATTTGCCCGCCGTTAAGTACCTAGTTCCAACTCACGGCCGTCACAGCCTAGAGCGCTAGTGTAGCATATCGCGGTTAAGCAAATACCAATGTAACAAAATCTGATGGTTCGTCGCTGCGGCAGCGCTGTACGCAAGGCTGTATTTTAGCGGAATAACACAGCAGGTAAACCCTCCACAGCACCCGACGTGACAATGCGGTCTGTTAATAAATCCGCGGCACCCCAATTCGCAACCCAAAAACTATTCTCTAAGCAGAGTCATTTAGACCAGACACAGCATAATTATGACCAAGGTGAGTATTAAGATTATAAAAAGGAACAACGAAACAGTGGTTAGTTATCAGGATTTTATACCGGGAGAGGAACAGGAGGACCGGAGGTAGTGAAAATATTAGATTATCGGAATTTAACAGTGTATTTAATTGTGCAAGGCCAATACCTAATTTTACAAAATTACCAAGTGCGCGAGAAAAGTGAAACCTTCGTTTTCTATTTATTTAATTTAAATAGACTTTAAATTCAAATTCTGTTAATTTGATTTACCTATTTGTATTAATATTCTATTATTCATATCTGTTATCGGTTCTAGTAACTAAGTCTCAGAACTAGCTTCGTCGCTCATCCGTTAGCGTTTATCAAAACAAGTCAGTAGTGGTATCAAGTTACTTGGTTGGCCGCCTATTACACCGTATCGTCAATTAATTGTTATTATAGTTTCTTTGCACATTATTTATAACCATGTCTACAGAAGAAATTAAACCTAAAGCTGAGAAGGGGGACACTATTCAAATCGGTACATTATTTAAATTTGTAAAACCTTTTGATGGAACACGCGAAAAGCTAAACTCATTTATAACTAATTGTGATAACGCTAAAAGCCTTGCTTCAAAAGATCAGAAAACAATTCTTTTTAAATTTATTCTTTCACAACTAGAAGGTAAAGCTGAAACTGCCTGTTCTATCAAAGATTTTGACTCATGGGAGCAATTGAACGCCTTTTTATTAACACGATTCGGGGAAAGGAAACACTACACGCATTTATTAGCAGATTTACAAGAATGCAGGCAATTGGTAAATGAAACTGTTCATCAGTTTGCATTACGTCTCGAAACTTGTCTCTCAAAACTGTTAAAAGAAGTAACTTTATCCAACAAGAAAAAGTCTGAATTAGTCGGTCGTACAGCGGCTATGGAAGACCTTGCTCTTCACACCTTTTTACAAGAACCCCTTAAACCTTAACGAAGCCGTAAATTTAGCAGTATCGGAAGAGGAAATTCTTAACGTGCTGTACAAACGTAATTTGCCAAACACAAGCCAAAATTCAATGTCACAACGGCTTGTTCCAAAAGCTCCATACACCTTTAGGCCTACTGTTCACAATATAAACAGGCCTCAGATGTCCAGACAGTTTAACCAAGGTGTTCAAAGCCCATTTTGCAGGTATTGTAAGACTCAAGGTCATATCATTGAAACTTGTAAGATGCGAGAGTATAATAATAACAAGTACATCCTTTCCGAACCTTTTCCTTAACCACAACAACGACCAAACCAAAACCGTGACGATCAGAACTATTCGAGAGCTGGACTGGCTCGAGTTAATTTTGTGAATGATGATGGACCCTGCAACTATGAGACACAACCCTACATTTATAATGATAATACTCGAAATAATGACGAAACCCAGACTAATGACATTGACCATCATTTAAACGAATAATGGGCTTACGGAGGTGTGTCGTGAGACCCAAGTCACAATCCCAAGCACTACCTAAATTTAATAACGACACCCTGTCTGAACCCAAGGACCACACGGGTAATCAGCCCCAAACAAGTGTCCATATATCTCAACTCAAGGTCCACACGGGTAACCAGCCCCAAACAAGTGTCCATATGTCTCAATTCAAGGATCACACGGGTAACCAGCCCCAAACAAGTGTCTGTATGTCTCAATCCAAGGATCACACGGGTAACCAGCCCCAAACAAGAGTCCAAAATAGCAAGCAATTATCAAAAAAAGGTTACCAGAAGTCTTCTTCCAATTCCTCTTGTGAATCTATAAAAGATAATGTTAGAACTAATGATTCTTCACCCTTACACCCAATCGTAAAGGGAAATAAAGTTTATGAGATCTGCTGTAAGCCCACGAAAGTATCCTTACCTCATGTATTAATTCAAACATCTGTATCCGCTAAACCGCTCACCTTCCTCGTCGATACTGGTTCTTCTGTCTGTCTTGTTAAAAAGTCCTCCATCCAGTCGTTCTCCAAAAAAGAAATAATCACACAAACACAAACCTGAATCTCAAAAAAGAAATAATTAAATTAAAAGGAATAGATAACACTGTAGATACTTTACATACACTCGGTAACTTTGATATGAATTTTATATTTGGTAAAGAATATATTCCTTACACATTCCATGTAGTAGAACAGATATACTTATCTTATGGTATAATAGGTAATGATTTACTTACCTTTTTCCAATGCTCTGTTGATTATAACCGGCAAATCCTTAACCTTGATAAAAATAAAATAAAGCTAAATTTTTCTGAACCAGTTTATCAAATTCCACCTCGTTCTGATATCACCGTAGAATGTTCAGTTGTATACCCTGAACTAAAAGAAGGTCTTATTCTCGATCAGCATAATTATGATACACTTTTTATAGCCAATTGTATAGTTAGAGTCAAGAACAATAACAGAATTAATTTGACAGGCTTAAATACATCTGAATAACCTGTATCATTAAATTCCAACCTCCAACTTACCTTATATCCACTCGATAATAATTCCTCATATCTAACTCGTACTAATCAATCATGCTTAGAGAGAACTCAAGAAGTGCTTAAGCTTCTGCGCGTTTTTCACATTTGAATCCTGAGGAATCTGAATCCCTCTTTGAAATATGTTCCAAATACTCTGACATTTTTCACTTACCTGATGACTAATTGACTTCAACCGAAGCCATCCAACATGAAATTCGAACTTCTTCCGATCAACCTATTAATGTAAAATCCTATAGTTTTCCTGAAATCCACAAACAAGAAGTACAATCTCAAGTCCAAAAAATGCTGGATCAAAATATCATCCAACCCTCTATATCTCCTTGGTCTTCTACAATATGGATTGTACCAAAGAAAATTGATGCTTCTGGCCAAAAAAAATGGCGGATCGTCATAGACTATAGAAAACTAAATGATAACACTATTGCTGAAACATACCCCATTCCTAACATTACAGAAATCCTTGACCAATCAGGAAACTCCAAGTACTTTAGCACCCTTGATCTTGCGTCAGGGTTCCATCAAATAAAAATGGCTTCCAAAGATTCTTGTGAAACAGCTTTCAGTGTTCCTCAAGGTCATTTTGAATTTACAAGAATGCCTTTTGGTCTGAAAAATGCTCCATCTACCTTCCAACGTCTAATGAATAATGTCATTACCGGTCTCCAAGGAGAGAGATGTTTCGTCTATTTAGACGATATCGTAATATACTCTCATGATCTTTCCTCTCACATCCAGAACGTGACGGCGGTCTTCCAAAAACTCCGTTCCTTTAACCGCGAATTACAACCAGACATGTGTGAGTTCTTAAGAAAAGAAGTTGGGTACCTTGGTCATGTTATAACTAAAGATGGTCTAAAACCCGATCCATGATTTGATTTGATTTGATTTGATTGTGGGCTCCTTTTCTCCGCACTTAGCCCGTTGAATGTCGGGCCATTGTGCGTCCAAACAAAATTAAGTCCGTTCAAGAATTTCCAATTCCTAAATGTCCCAAAGATATCAAATCTTTTCTAGGCCTTATATCTTACTATAGGCGCTTTATTCTAGATTTTTCCAAGTTGTCTAAACCTCTTAAATCCCTCTTAAAGAAGGACACTCCTTTCATTTGGTCTAACGAGCAACAACTCGCTTTTGAAAATCTCAAAAATAAACTCATTACTGCTCCTGTCCTAATCTATCCGGATTTTACGAAAATGTTTACACTTACCTGTGACGCATCTAACTACGCAGTATCTGCCATACTATCTCAAGGTCCTGTCGGAAAAGATCATCCCGTGGCTTATGCGTCAAGAACCTTGAATAAAAACGAAATAAACTATAGTACAACTGAAAAGGAACTCTTGGCAATCGTTTTTGGATGCAAAACCTTTAGACCTTACCTATTTGGTCGAAAATTCATAATAATAACTGACCATAGACCTCTAAAATGGTTTTTTAACCATACTGATCCCAGTAGCAAATTACAGCGTTGGCGTCTCCAACTTGAAGAATTCGAATACGAAATTATGTATCGAAAAGGCAAATTAAATTCAGCAGCTGATGCTCTCTTACGGTACCCTGTAAATCCCGTATATCCCAAAAACTCTGATAGCGAATTGATAGCGAAAACATACCAACTAACGCATTTTCATTTACATGCATGGTATTTTTATTATATTCTCTTTGTAATAATGTGATGTGTAGGTGCTTATGTGCAGACTTCATATAATTTTTTACTTACATACATACGCACTCACGCCTGTAATCCCCGAAGGGGTAGGCAGAGGTGTAATCAGTACACCCACATTTCGCCGAGCGCATCTCCGTCCCATAATGTGATAGGGGGCGAGCCTATCGCCATACCGGGCACAAATTCCAGACTCCGGGCTGATACTGGGGTATTTCGTAATAGAAAACCCCAACACCACTACCCGACCCGGGGATCGAACCCGAGACCTCGGCGTTGGCCTCAATCGTAACGCGTACACATTACAACTGCGCCACCGAGGCAGTAAATTTTTTACTTATTTCAGATATATAAGTATGTTATAGAAGATAAAAGAACTGGAGGAATGGTTGATGGTTCTAAACAAAAATAGCCACTATCAAATCCTTATGATAGTGGAGCAGTGTATTTTAAAGACATGTGAATAAAGTTATGTTGTTAACCCTCTATGAATTCGATACCAACCCAAGTTTATAACTGGGTATTTCTTGTTTATTATGGTGTCTTACCAGTCCTATTTTTTAACAGATCCTGTTGATCAAGATACAGAGAAAATAACAGAAACAATAACATTGGATAAGAATAAAGAAACAGATATGAATAAAGAAATGGGTAAGCAAATGTTTGTAAATTAATATTTAGTGCAAAAATATGATCATATATATAATTTGAATTGTTTATAATATGAAAAATGTATTTGCAGATCTTGACACCGTGCCAATAGTAGTTGATTATGGGGATATGTATGATATGTATATATGTTGATTATATCTCCATCCACATCAACTGCCCCAACACCAAGTGTGGAAATAAACTTGGGACTTAATCAACAAGGAGACTGGAAAAATAAAACAAAAATCTAATGACTATAACCTTGCTTTTGAAAATAAGATTGTTATATCAGATATTGAAGTAGCTACTGCTTTTGAAAAATTCTTCACTGACATTCCAATCTCTACCACAAAATCATTAAACTCTTCCCCTTCTGTAGCTGAATCATTATTGAAAAAAAATATAAATTGTTCTTAATAAATTTAAATTATGTATTAAACTTAGGCTTTGCCAAAAAGGTTATTATAATGTGAAAGATTACTTGGAAGACAGCTTGGAATTGAGCCGCTCACTCCTTACAAAATTGGCTGTACCTAGGTCTCTTCTTTTATATAATATATTGTTTAATATTGACTGCTCTATTGGCGCAATATTAGTATTTAAGGCAATACTGACATGTTGATTTTTTAAATTTTTATATCATTTATTTAATTTTTTGTTTTTTTTTTGTGAGTGCGAGTGCCAAGTATGTCTGGTATACTCTTGGCCATTTCTTAAAAAGGCCAATCCAGGAATTTCTGTACATTACACTCGCATAATTTTGTAAAACAATGTCTGGACATTAAAAGAGGCCGTAACCCATGAGTTTGTTTCGGCATTTCTTCTCATGGCTAGCCCCGAAATGCCGTCTTAAATATAATGTAGCATAAAAAATGATTGACATGTAAAAGTGATATTTATGATCTAATTTACAGAATAAATTAGTTGAATTTGAATTTGAATTTGAAATGACTCAAGTAAGTATGTGATGTTGTATGATTGATGCTCAAAAAACTTGTTTGGGCTGACATCATTCTGTGGGTCATGTGGGTGGGTGGTGGTTATGATTATAATGCTCAGACATAAATTAGTACTTTTATGCTGTGTACACATAGGTATGTGAAAATAATGATATGTAAATATTTCAGCTCAACACCAGCAGATAACTAGTACACCAACCGTCAGACCATCAAAAGCTACTTCTGTTCGTAGAAAAGTAGTGAAGAATAAAGATGGTACTTTCCCATATTAAATACAGCTTTTTTAGCTAATAACAATGCCTTTCTTACACACCTATTTATTGTATTTGTTCAATTTCCAGTGGCCACACCAAAAAATAATGTGCAAAAGGGATCAACTAAACTGAAAAAACTGAAGCCTTAAAAAGAAACTATTTAAAAAAAAATGTCAAAATGCTTGCCTGGAGCGGAAGAAATTAATGCAGGACATATTATATAATAAAAAAGAACATCATTTAAAAATGATTATATTAAAAAAGAAATTAGAAAAATTAGGCAATTAAATATATAGTAAATAAGATTACATAAATTGTTTTATTTTATACTAGCTAGGGAGTTACCCAAATATTTAAAGAAAAGAAAAATATAGATGGGACTACTAAAAGAACATTCTCGAGTCTAGCTTGGTTGATTAAATAAAACATTTCATTTAAGAAAATACTGTATTAACAAGTGCAGTTCGTACAGATGATTCAACATTATTGTTTTCAACAAATGGAAAGTTGTCATCTGGCTCAATAGGGAATGGGAAATCATTTGGAGGTTCCACCTCATCTAGCCTGATACAAATATTATGTAACACTGCAGTTGCTACTATGACCTGAAGAATGGTTGATGTTTTGTTTAGGGTAATTCCTTTTTCTAAGCATGGGCAGCGTCGTTTCCACACACCAAAGCACCTCTGTACTGTATTCCTAGTTGCAATGTGGCTTCTATTGTATGGCTTCTTCTGAATTTGTTTGAGGTTGCAAAATAGGGGTTAGCAGAAAGTTTTTATTATAATATCCACTGTCTCCCAATAAATGGTAGTTACGAAATCTGCCAGTTTCAAAATCTGCACGTAAGTGCGAATTATTAAAAATTGTGCAGTCATGGACAGATCCTGGCCAGCGAGCAATGATGTCTCTAATTTTAAGAGATGCATCACACACCACTTACACATTTATTGAGAAAAAACCTTTCCTGCACCGATACATTTCTGATAGTGCTCCTCCTCTACTAATAATTTTCTCATGTGTACAGTCCAAAGCTCGCGCAACACGAGGGAATCCATCGATTTCATAAAAACCTTCTGCAATTCTTCGTAATTCTTCCCTGTTTGGCATTTTTATGTACACATGGCAACTTTGCCAGTTCGCGAGTTACTCTTTGTACAATCCTACAAACTTTTGATTTGTGGATGTTGACAATATCACCTAGCACTTGCTGAAAAGATCCTCTCGCGAAGTATCTTAGACAAATCAGAAGCTGTGTCAGCCCATCAATAGATTTATTTCTTTGGGTCATAGGTTCCAAATGAAGTATAATACTGATTTGAAGAACTGCATCCTTGTAAATTCGGTACCTTACGACGAAACTCTTCACCATCGTGTTTCAGAAATAAATTAACTCTGTCCGGGATTTGGCGGCGGGGAATATAATCTTCTCCATCAGAAAATGACGAAAGACTTGATAAAGACATATTAATATGAATAATAACAGAAATGTGTTCAAAAATTTAACGAATAACAGTTTAATGAGTACTTTTCGGCCAATTAAATTTTAACTCTCTGATCTGTCAAACTAATGGCACATTAGACGCTAATGAGCCCTAATGGCGTTTTGTGCAACGCAAAATACTTGTCAACAACAAGTTAAATGTCAATTTGATGTTTCATTAGTTAAATTTAATGGAGTTTTAAAATTTCATAGAATTTTGTTTTCTGCAACGATTTAATGGTTAATTGGTATTTAATGACGTCTTTAAAAATTAAAGATCGTTTGTGCAACTGGCTGTTAATCGACAAACCAGTGACTTCAGTCCTTTAAATCTACCAAGTCTAGACGACTCTCAAGATCCTTTATTTTTGAACGATCCTTTGAACCCTCCGAGTTCAACAAATCTTCCAACTTCTGATGTTCAAAATGAACCTCAACCTTCTACAAGTAGCCAAGCTCCGACCTTACAATACCCAAAACCTGAAATTAATTTCCCAAACCCAACCTTACCTGATCCAGATATCACCTATACGAAATTTCTGAAAAACTCTCCAAACTGTTATTATAACACAGTCATCATTGAACAAAATGATAGCTTACTTAAAACCCGTAATAAAACCATTGTAGTACCTACATCAATTGATCTTGATGAATCAATTCCCTATATTCAAGAAATTATTTCCAATTCAACCGACTCAGAATCATTTATTAACTCAGAAATGACTCTTCACTCATATAAATCCCTGTCAAGTAACGATAAACTCTATCATTTCTTGTTTATTAAAGTACACCACTTCGACAATTGCAGCTATAGTGATATATTTGAATCTTTCAAAAATCTCCGAAACCATTTGATAATTCACAATGAAACTGTATAACGCCCGGCCGGCGTCGTGGTTTGTGGGTTCAGGAGAGAAACAAGCGCCTTCATTTACACGACTTTAATTACGTAAATTACTGTCCACACTTGGGAAACAATATTTCACAAAACATATGAAACATACATCAAACTTAGCAATAATCATTTAAACGAGCGGGACGCGTACGGACGCGTCGCGGGCGCACATCGGGGTCTTGTGGCGTCGCTGTAGGTGGCGCCACAGCCGCGTGGCGTGACACAGCGGAAGCGGTGTATTGTGTCGTCCGGAAATCAGTGGAAGGCCGCGTTATATCCTCCCCCTTCGAGTCACGAAACCGCCTCGGGAGTGGCTCGGAAAAAACTTGACGGGGCCGTCCACGGAGGCGACGAGGTTGTAGTGGGGCTGATGCCTGACCAGATTGATTACGATAAGGTGTTAAATCTGATATATGAAATTTACCTAGCACCTGCGAGTTTAAATCAGATACCTCAAAAGATGTGGGACTACATATCTTGTTAATACGATACGGACCGTCGCGCTTAGGCATAAATTTACGGGTACGTCCCTTAGAAGCATCGCTAAGTAAATGTGTAGCAATCATAACTAAATCACCTACTTGATAGGTTGGACCAGGCTGACGAGACTTGTCAGCTTGAACCTTTGTAGCATCTTGTTGTTGTTCCACTCTATCCCTAATAGTGCACCAATTACGGATAAAACGTCGTAGATAGGGTGTAATTTGTGGAATAAAATTTTCCTTATCTAGCATCGCCCTCAAATCCTGTTGCGCCTCAAATGGAGTTCGCATCTCTCTAGCGAACATAGCTCGAGCAGGACTGAAACCAGTACTGGAACACATAAAACTGTTCATAGCAAAACGGACAGACGGTAAAACCTAGGCCATGCACGGTGCTCATTTTTGACTAAAATAGAAAGGTGGGTGCGTAAATCACGATTCTTCCTTTCAGCGGGATTCGCCTCAGGATGATACAGGGGAATAAGACTTTGCTTAATTCCAAGTATGAACATGCATTGTTGCATGGTGGCGGAGATGAACTGAGCACCATTATCTGAAATAATTCGCCGCGGAAACCCATAACGTAGGAAATACTCATTAATGAGTAGAGGAGCACAAACTTCTGCACTGGCCTCTGTTAAGGCAAATAGCTCCACCCATCTAGTTGCGGTATCCTCCACTAGGAGTACCCATTTTTCACCATTTTCGGCCTCCGGGAGTGGTCCGAAAAGATCGACTGCGAGAACCTCTCCACGTTGGTGGAGCACCGGTGTCTGCAGGAGCCCAGCAGGTTTTTGATTGCTTGCCTTATAACGCTGACACTCCTCGCAATTCTTAATATAATCCGCAACAAATTTTCTCATTCCGGGGAAATAATAATTCTGGGTTTTCCGGTTAATAGTCCTTTCTACACCTTGATGTCCGGCCGTGGGAGCGTCATGATACTCCTGCATGATCTTTTCACGCATCGAGACCGGCACTACGAGCTGAGGTTGCTCAGTATCAAAATCAGGAACGTATCGATATAAAACACCTTGTTCCATGATATAACCTCTGTCTGACCATTGAGTGTTGAAAGTATCTGTATCCTCGAGGCAGTGTATGATTTTCGAGATATCGGGATCTTGGAGTTGCTGGTCCCGAATTTCAACAGCACTCACTCGTGGCATATCAATTGTGAGATCACAAACATCACAACTATCCAGGTTAGTATCATCGCATTGAGGCCGGCTTAATGTGTCGGCAATAACATTTGATTTGCCTGGGGTATACTCAATACGAATATCGAAGGCTTGTAGTTTCATAGCCCAGCGAATAAGGCGGCCACTAGGGGACTTTAGCGTAAGCAGCCATTTCAACGGCTGATGGTCACTTTTTACAATGACAGGATGTCCGTCTATATAACCACGAAACTTTTCGGTGGCCCATACTACCGCTAACGCTTCCTTTTCGGTGGTAGAATAATTCTTTTCCGCTGGTGCTAGTAAACGACTAGCATACTCTATGGGTTTTTCTTTAAAACCTTCTCCTTGCATCAAAACAGCCCCGAGGGCGTAATTGCTTGCATCTGTTCTCAACACAAAAGGCTGGCTATAGTCAGCTTGAATCAATATTGGTGTTGAAGTTCGTTTTTCCTTTAAGCTTTGGAAAGCATCTTGCTGTTCTTCATCCCATCTCCAAGGCTCATTCTTTCTTGTAAGCTTAGTTAACGGCTGAGCTAACTGGGAGAAATTGGGGACAAACTTTCTAAACCATGAGCAGGTTTGCAAGAATGACTTTAAGTGTTTAATATTCTTAGGGCTAGGCATGTTAGCTAACGCATGAACCTTAGACGGATCTGGCTTAATACCATCAGGGGTTAGAACATGCCCTAATTAGTTAATCTCCGGACGAGCAAAGAAACATTTTGCGCGGTTTGCCCTAAGACCAAAAAGACGTAAACGGTCAAATACCTTCTGAAGATCTTCTAAATGGCTAGGAAAATCTTCGGAAATGATTAAAATATCATCAAGATATGCTAAAATTATTGTGTTTTGTAAACTAGCTCCCCGGCGGAACCTATCGATTAATCGTTGGAAAGTCGATGGACTATTTTTGAGGCCAAAAGGCATACGTTTAAAACGATATGTACACAGTGGTGTGATAAAGGATACCTCGTTGTTGGAGCAACCCGTAGAGCGTCGAACCAGCAATACTTCTTTTGGCAGCACTGTCAATAAGTCCCCTTCCAGAAATTCCCAAAACTTCTATACCTAGAATTGGTCGACGTTGAAAATCGGATTAACAAGGTTCGAGTGAAGAACACGAAATAAAATCATTACTATCAAAATCTGACCCCAAAATTCTTTCACTTAGAATTTCTGGAGGCTGTCCCGGAAAATTTATAGTCACCCTACTTGATGGGCAAAGTTCCTTACTTTGTCCCGGAAAATTTGTGGTCACCCTACTTGGTGGCAATAGGTTCATACAGTGTTGTTTATCAGCACCGTGTGACAAAGGGTATGTACTAGCGATATGACCCTGCGAACTACGTACCTCCCTACTATTATTATTAACTTCAACTAAATTATTTTGCGCGAATTCGCTAGACGAACCTGAATTAAACTCGCTAGGTGACTGGTGTCGAACTAAGGCCTCCCCCTTGATTTGAGATCGAGGCGATTTCTGGGCCATAATGGCTTTACACTTGTTACGCGATAAGTTACTACCATAGGTATAATTATGTTGCGAAACACATTTACATTTAGAATTTTCCGAACATTTCTTAGAACGGGGTGCAATAAAAGTTGTGAGATTTAAGTTTTTACGAAAAACATTATTATGATCTGAACGAATCTCATTATTATTTTTAATCAAGTCAGGTGCAACCCCAATACAACAGTCATAATTACTCACCTGTTTGTGTGTGAACGGTTTACCTTCAGCTGATTCCGTCGTAGAGTTCCAAGACCTTTGCCGTAGTGCATAACTACGAGTACCTGTTTGGGTTAAATTAATTGAAAAAAACTTAGAGGTACATTTGGAACAATTAGACCTAGTGACACCGCTTTCACCGCATTGATAACATGATAAATTATTATTATTATTATTATAAACACTGGACGGTTGTGCTTTCAAAGTTAACTTGCGACACTGTTCACGAAAATGTCCGTAATTTCGGCAATACACACAAAATGGTTTCCGAGTCTCTGGAACAGCGATGGCGGGCACGTTGCTCGTGGTAGCCTCCGTCCTTGCGGAGGCTGGTTGCGTCGAAGGTCGCGGTTTCGGCGTCGGCGAAGTCCGCGGCGTGACCGGGGGCGATGCAAAGTGTACACGGGATTGCTGGGACGTGCTTTTTTGAGCGCTTTCGGGTGGTGAACATCTTGCTTGTTCCTTACAAGAGTCTTCAATATTTCTTGTAATGTGGAGAAGTTCGGCAAATGTATTAACTTCTTCACGGCGCCATCGTTTCCGTATTTTACTATGGAGCAACCCGAATACCATATCCAGTTCTACCTTTTCCGTGAGGTCGCCTCTCGGCAGACGTGCCAACAGAGCTCGTGCTTTCGCAATGAACATATCACAGTTTTCATTAGGTGGCTGTTCATATGAAAATAAATCTCGATAAATGCGATGTGGAGGACGGCGGTCTCCGAAAGCACTTCGTAGATTGTGAATGACGTCGTCCCACGACGTGATTTGGTGTTTTACTCCCTGCCACCAGGTTGCGGCGGTATGGGACAGCAGCATTGAAAATCCTTTGATGGCCACATCATCGGGAATGTTTGTACATTGTCTGTACGATTCCACCGCATCGATGAACCCTTCCAATGACTCGTCCGCGCGTCCGGTGAATATGGCCTTACAGCGACTGAAATTACCAGCGGGGACTGGGAGATGGTTTGGCGGTGGCGTTGCCGGCGGTGTTGTGCGGATGCTGTCAATTAACTCACGAAACGCTGCCAGCTGCGTGCGCTGCAAGTCGGCCATGAGCGTTTGCATCTCTTGTTGCGAGTACATAGGTGACTCGGAACCGTCGGGAACATTCGGCGAATCAATATCTTGATCTTCTGCTAGACGAAGTCTCCTCGCAGGAGAACGTTGCAGGCGTGGCATCTTGAATAAGGGAATCTTCTTGACTTGAGACTAATCTTCGCGTGTATATAACGTTTTCTCGCCTTACGCTTGGGCAGCCAATTTATAACGCCCGGCCGGCGTCGTGGTTTGTGGGTTCAGGAGAGAAACAAGCGCCTTCATTTACACGACTTTAATTACGTAAATTACTGTCCACACTTGGGAAACAATATTTCACAAAACATATGAAACATACATAATCAAACTTAGCAATAATCATTTAAACGAGCGGGACGCGTACGGACGCGTCGCGGGCGCACATCGGGGTCTTGTGGCGTCGCTGTAGGTGGCGCCACAGCCGCGTGGCGTGACACAGCGGAAGCGGTGTATTGTGTCGTCCGGAAATCAGTGGAAGGCCGCGTTATAACTGTAGATAAAATAAGTATAACAGACTTTAAGAACCCTTTTGACAAGCATAGTTACATAAAAATATACAACATGTTAGGCTACATATTCCATAACACTAAGATAGAAATTAACATTTACTGCAACAAGGTGTATTATCCTAGCCTTAGTGAGGTTCCAAAGATACTCAAAGAAATCACGACATCCCCATTGCTGGACATCTTGGGTCCAATCGTATGTTTAATAAAATTAGAGAACAATATTATTGGTAAAACATGCGTAGTGACATTGAAAATTATGTAAAAAATTGCCCCTCTTGTCAGACAAACAAAGCTTTGAGGAGAATAAATAGAGCTGCAATGCAAATAACCAGCACCTCTACTACTCCTTTTGAACGGCTATCTCTTGACATTGTTGGTCCTCTTCCTGAATCTGGCACAGCTAAATTAAAATACATACTTACCCTACAGGACGATCTCACTAAATATTCTGTTGCTTACCCCATTCGAAATACGACTGCTGAAGAAACTAGTGAATGTCTCGTTCATTTTATTTCCTTGTTTGGCATTCCCAAGACGATTCTAACCGACCAAGGGACAAATTTTACCGCAGAATTATTCAAACAAACTTGTTCCTTCTTAAAAATAAAACAGCTGTGGTCTTCTCCTTACCACCCACAGACCCAAGGCGCATTAGAGCGAAGCCACTCCACTTTGAAAGAATATTTGAAATCCTATGTCTGTGAGAATCAAGATAATTGGCCTAAGTATGTGTATACAGCTATGCAAGCATATAACACAACTATACACTCAAGAACTCACTACTCACCTTATGAATTAATATTCGGTCATAAACCTTACTTACCGAATTCAATTTACGAATCAGCCCCAGGTGCTTCTTATCCGGACTATGTTAAAATGTTGCAGCATCGTCTAGAATACACGAGAGGAAAAGCTATAGAAAACATCCATAAATCTATAGAGTCTTCCAAAGCTTACCTATTACGACTCACACACAGGTTCCGTGACGTATAAAGTAGGCGATTATGTTTACTTAAAAAACCACCTCAGGTTGCGCAAAGCATTATCACCTATATGGAAGGGTCCGTATAAAGTGGTAAAAATAAACGGTAGGAATAGTCTTACTTTGCTCATTAACAGACGTCACGTGACGCATCATTTTGATCAAGTCAAGCTCGCACGCCGTCGCGACTCCTAATTATGTAAAGAGCTATAGGTACACTTTATTTTAGTTATACACCCTATATTAGTTATACACTCTATTTTAGTTTTTACACTATATACTCTATATTAGATATCCATTCTACATGAAGTAAGATTCTAGTGTATTGCTATTAATTACTTTTTATACTATTTTATTACAGTGCCCTGTCCTTGGCACAGGTGAACTTCATCCAACCCATGGTGAATAGTCCTGGTATTTACTTTGATCCAGTTGGATCCCGACACCTAAAATTTATAGTTTATATAATTGTATTTCATTTCCAGTTGCTATAATCAACCATACATACACAACCATTGTTCCTACGGCTAAGTTCATAGGTATAACTAGGGATAAGTCTTTTTATTGTAACCTAGATAATTTAAGTAAATGTAAAATAATATACAGTTCCTACTATATTTGTGACAATTTGAATGTTTACTCAAGCTCTGGAACACCGATCTGCGAATCGGAAATAGTAACTAAAGCATTAATTTCAGTTCCTACTCAATGTCAGACTAAGTTCTTTCAAGGTCATTTAGAAATTTGTCAAAGTATATCGAATAATAAACGGATCTATGTTTATAAGCAATAAGTCTAAATTAACAATAGATTGTCATAAATCAAATAATACCGAATTGACTATTTCGGGAACAGGAATATTGATTGAATATTACCTGTAAATTGCATTGCATATTATAAAGATTCAAGGTTAATACCAAAATATACCAAAATAATTAAATTACGGCCAATTTATTCTAATCTTGATTTAAAAACAACATTCAGATAATAATGTGAAGAATATTAACCTTGACTCCATAATATCCGAGCAAAATAAAGCATCTAATGTTATTGTGAAACAGCATAATAATGCGAAAGCTGGATTCCGCACGCTGCCAGGATTTACTGCCCACAATATGGGATATTAGTCGCACTCTAACACAGAACAATATTACTCCTAGCGGAGAAGAATGACAGCTTCATAGAAACAAAATGCATACAAGAGCTCACTAGCGCTATATACTTCGCCCACGTAAACTTTTATATACCGCGGGAGATTTGAATACTATATTAACCTTGAAAAATATTTTTTAGGCGTTTGAAAATTGACTGACAGAACTGTCAGCACTGGGTTTTATTATAAAAAATTTACAGGCACCAGTACTGGCAGTACAGTCAGTCAGTTTCCAAACGCACTCTTAAAAGGTTAGGCAGTACCTATTGCTTCTATCTTATCAACACATTATCAATAGCTGAAATTCAAAATGTACAATATTCTAATGATATTACGTTGATTAATAAAAGATTTAAGCATAGAAATGAAACAAATGTTTAAACATTTCTTAAAATATTTATTTTTCTTTTCAAAGATTTTTTTGAAGCTTCATCAGAGTACTCCTGATTTTGTTTTGTTGCAAACCGTTTGAGGCATAAATCTACTGTAAATTTTATAATTGTCTGAAAATTTTTGTCGTAGTGTTCCTGACATCCCCTCAGCCAGTCGCTATTTACCGACTTATTTACTTCTAATTGTAAATTTTCTTTTAATCGGGATAAGTGTTTTAGTTCTTTTAAATAATTATTTATAATCGTAGCAGCACATTCCACCATGCTACAGAAACTACGCTGGACGTAATTAAGGCTGCACCCAGAATCACTGTACTCTTTAAATGACGTGAACATGTGAAATACCTCAGTGTTCGGCTCAGCAAGCATTGTCTTTATGCAATTTTTACATTTCAGTGCCATTTTTTTTGTTATGAACCCGCATACATATGCACATGCTTGCATGTTGCCAGAACACTCAGGTATTTCCATTTGTTCAGGTATTTCTGAAACAATAACAGTTTCAGAAACTCCATGGCAGGGTACAGCCGGGTTCTCCGCAGTCAAGGTAGCATTATACTTGCTAGCTTGACTGAGAAATATTTTAAAATTGCTTAGTATGTCGTTGTCATCGTCCAGGCAGTTTCTGTTTTTATTATTATTAATTAAATTTGTCACAATACTGGTTTTGAGTGCTGCTACGAACTGGTCTGAAGTGGGATTCGGGTTACAACCACAATTGCTCCTAATACACCCAAAACAGTTTTCAAGAGGATCCTGTTGAAGCCTCCGTACAGCAAGTCTTTTAATGTTAAACTGTCTGCTTAAATTTTCGAAAATTCTCTCGATACCATTGAGGGTCCTCAACCAGCCTTCTTGAGAAGGTGGTTTAGCTCTTGCCCCTAAAAACTTCATTTGCGAAAAAAAATTCTTCATAGTTTTAAAGAGTGCTTTATGCGGGGTAGCTGAGGACATATTTGTCAAAAATGGTTTTCCCTTTTCTAGATCAGCTCTACGCCCGTTTAGAGAATCGAATAGTTTGTCCATAAACGAAATCACTGTGCCTGTCGCTACAGCTTCCGATGGTAGTTCGTCTGAAAATAAATTGACGAAAAATAATTAATCTAGTTACGCAAAACCCTCCCAACCCACAGCAAGATCAAAATATATTATATTTATTACGCTAAATTTATTTTTTTAATAATTTTAATTCAGTAATTTTTACAAAATCTTTTATGTCACGTTCCCCATGCTGTTTTGCAAACAATACTAAAAATAGTTTAATTTAATGAATTTAGCAAAATAAAATTAATATCTCAATTTTAACTTGTTGTGGGGTGGAACGTTTCGATTTCGTCGTCGTTTCGTGCAACTATGCCCTATTAATGTTTTTTAATTGCTTTGTCAGTCTTTAATATCTAATTATATAATCGTTAGTACATGTATATGTTACTATGTAACTTATGAAAGACTTGACTGGTGGTGGTCATATTCATACAATCTATTTGGTTTTGTTGAGACGCTGATTCATAGCTATATAACGCTACGTCTCACGGGAGTGGAGCAGTTATATGCAAGCGGATGAAACCACACAGCACAGCTAGTCTACACTAATATTATAAAGAGGAAAGATTTGTATTTTTATATGTAACTAATAAAATTAAAAACTTCTGGACCGATTTCAAAAATTCTTTTGCCGTTAGAAAGCTACATTATCACTGAGTAACATAGGCTACTTTTTATCCCGGAAAAGGCCGTTCACGCGGGCAGAGCCGCGAGCAAAGGCTAGTAGCTTATAAAAATACCTTCTTCCTATACTAGGTACTATATTTATTAAATAATTTTACAGTAATTATATTTTTTATAGTCTAATAAAGTTTGCTACAGTAATGCCAGTTCCCTTTATTTTATTTCAAGATTAATTTGTTTAATATCAATAGTGTTTTGTCAAATTTTCCATACAAAATATGTCAAAATTTTACTGCCAGTAAGCGAATTTGTCAACAGCCAGAATATTGGGCACGGCCATTAGTGTGGGTGCACCCACCGTCGATCAAAGCCAAAATTAGTGCAACAAGCAATGGTTAACAACTTCTATAGATTTTAGCATTTTGATAGTAATGAAAATAAATGATGCAAACTTTAAATAATGTGAACCATTGCTTGCTACATCAAGTATTAAAACCCCAACTTTAATTGATTCGACATTTTCATCCCAACAAATGATCCTAAGCCGAGTCACGTGTGTGTGTGTGTGTGTGTGTGTGTTTAATAAAAATAATGTTAGTTCTGTATTAAAGTGATAACTTGAGCTCATTTTAGATAATATAAAAATACTTACTTATGCCAACCCTCGCAAATATTCCAGAAGCAACCGAATGGCTTAAAACTTGAGCAGCTATTTTCACCTTCATCTTCTGTTTGCCATTTGGTTGCAAGTGCTGCTCTGTTAATCTTGGAGCATACGAGAAGTTGGCAAATCTGTCTTTCGTAAAAAACTCCCGAATATGGTTCCATTTTGCAATACCTGCAATAGTATTATGTAGTTTATTTAAACGGTCAATAAGATATTTTTTACAAATAGCTTAATCCATACTAATATAATAAATACGAAAGTTGTTCTAGCTGATTATTTTTTACGAGTATGATTGATTCATAGGGAAAACCTTGAACCCTGTTGGAAGGGCATAATATGTATTTCATAGTAATCACCAATTTTTATAAATCATTTTATAGCAGTTGAATATGAAATTAGTTTTCGAGCGAACAGTGGTACTAGCCCAGACGGCCTCTCGCAATTGAGAGACGTACCATCAAAAGTTTTGCTCCATAGGATGTCACCAAAGTCAGATATCTTGCTCTAATTTATATATACTTGAACTTACACGCTTACAACTCTGGAAAATGCATAGTACATACAATATAGTTTTCTGTGTAACCAAGTGCCTTTTGTCAAGGTAAAAGCTAGTATTATATATAATCATCTTTGATAAAATACGTACTAGATACAACATGGACGCCTAGAAAAAAGTAGAGAAAAGCAGTGCTTATAGTGTGCCTAATAAGCACAGTTTTGCCTTCAGTAGGGCGGTAAAATATTATTGGTTCAAATTTAAAAACATCGCCGAACGTTTGATGATGAGAGGTTAAAATTGTGTTTATTTAATCAGAACTTGTCTTATTCTTTATTTTGATCTATCGACGACACTATTTGAAATTAAATTTGTAAACTAACTGTGTATTTTTGTATATTTTATCAATGACTATCATACATATTTCAATTATGACAAAAAACCTTTACCAACCTCGTGTTTCTTTTCCATCTAATTCATCTATTACAAATTGTATGTCATATTTAAGAAAGTTGTTTCTAAAACACTTTAGCAGGTGGGGTGGATCCAAAATTGTGACAATTTCATGTCCCATATGATCAAAGTATGGTTGTTGTGTCGATGATCCCAGAGAATTTAGAGCGCGTATATTTACTCCATCTAAGTCACATACTGTGCCAACAACTTGTAAACCAGCAGTGAAACAAGCACTCAAGACCTGTAATATGTTTAAAAAAAATCTTGGTATACTGTGAAAAGTTGGGAGGATTTATTACGTAACCTTAATATTAAGCATAATTCACTCAAAGAACACATACACTTTTCAAATTTTAATAATTTAATGGATACCACTGACTCTAGTCAGCTCTAGCTAGAAGTATGAATACTATATAATATATTTCAATATCAATGACCAATAAATGATAGCATCGACACAAAATCTATTATTTTATTTTCGGATTTTTTGTTTTTTTTGAATTGGTTTTATTTTTAAGTTAAAGTTTTTGTTAAGTAAAATATTTTTAGTGCAAAAATCGGTAAGTATATAAATAACGAAGTTTTAAAATCTTCCTTATTTGAAATTTAGGTAATCTGTTTGCTTTTGTATACATAAATTATGTATTTTACAAATAATAACACCAACCCCGTATTATACACATCCCACTGCTGGGCTTGGCTTCCTCTACGAATGAGAGGAGTAAGTCCTTAATCCACCACGCTCACCGAAAGCGGGTTGGTAAACCTGACATATCTTCGAAATTCTCGAATATGCAGGTTTCTTCACGATATTTTCCTTCACCGTTATAATTTCTTGTCTAGCGAAAAAATAGAGACTTACCTCTTTAATTAGTACAGCTAATCTGTCTGCAGTTACATAATCTCCCGAAAAATAAAATGCAATGGGTTGCTTCCATGACTTTCGAACGCCTATAGCCATAAAAGTTAGAGCATGGGTTGCTATCACTGGAGAACGTCCTTGACTACCATGGTCTTGGAATCCGTCTAGTTGATCCATTTTGCTATTATATGACAAATGTTTTCTTATAGACATTTCATCAAATGCCAAGATGCATAAGTTATCATTAACATGTCTATTATCAGTTATTTCTTTGATGGTGTTAATCACTTGATCATTTATTCCACACACCATTGGTATTTTGTTAAGTAATATTTTAAGTGAGCTCACACTAGGCAAACAAAATAACCTTCTCAGCAATCTGTAGCATGAACTTGACTTTTTGTATAAGCTCAATGCTAATACTTTGTCATCGAGTGTCCATCTTCGCCCAGTTAACTTCCTCGGAATATTTTTTAATTGACTTTGAAGTAGTAAATAAAATGAACTGCCCATTTTATTTTTTATCATGTTATTTACTGCTTCACTCGAAGATAAATCACTCAATATATTTCTGTCTCGCTGCTTAGCTTTTTTAAGTTTTTTTCTGAGCCTCATTATCTCAGAAAGATTTTCTCGGCATCTTTTATACAGTTTCTGCTTTCTTGGAGTAAGTTCTATGATTTTTTTTGCATCTAAGTCTTTTAGGATTCCTTTCTGCTTCTGGAAAATGTTGAAAGATGTAGATATTATTACATACTTCTACAAATATAATATAATAAAAAAAACTTTTATAAAAAATCTAACTAAAAAATAAAAATAAATAATAGTTTAAAATATTTTATTGTAAAATAGCGTGGGGTGCATGGTGTCAATAGTTAGAAATATTTTATTGACAGTATGAGTAGAAGGATTATCATTTTGATAATATCTTAAAAAGCACCTCACACTTTTTTTACAAAAAAATATTTTAAACTATTATTAATTATTTAGTTGGATTTTCTATAAAAGCGTGTTTTTTTTAGTTTTTTAACTTTTATTTATTTTTCATTTTTTAGTTAGATTTTCTATAAAAGCGTGTTTTTTTAAACTATTATTTATTTAAAAAGATTTTCAATTAAATTGAAATTAATTGATAATTTTTTTTTAATTGTCATAGGGCCTTGATAAGTATGCTAAATTTCGAGTTAATCCGACGTTTTGAAGGGGTCAAAACCATGTTCAAAGTTTCCGTTAGATTCATACATATGAACCTAATAAAAGCGTATTAAAAAGTCACCAATAAATAAATAATAATTAGAAATAGGATTTATCGGCTGCCTGGATCGATTATAAAAAGGCCTATAATTCGGTGTCCCATGCTTGGCTCATGAGGGTGCTGGATTTGTTTAAGATAGATGCAAGGTTATGCACCTTTTTTGAAGCATATATGAGGCAATGGACCACTGTCCTTAGGAATCCATGTGGTACGAGTCTCCCAGATTGTGATGAGCCAATAAGGATTGAGCGTGGTATATTCCAGGGTGATAGTCTGAGTCCCCTATGGTTCTGCTTGGCCTTGAACACTCTCAGCACCCTGCTGTTGCATTCAGGGATAGGTTACCGTTTACGGAGAGTGAGTGAGCCAATATCCCTTTTACTTTACATTGATGATCTCAAGTTATTAAAAAAACAAATTGAATGAGTTGTTAAAATAACAGAACTTTTTAGAAGTTCAATTAATATGGAGTTTGGTTTGAATAAGTGTGTGGTTATCCATATAGAGCGTGGGGAGACTATAGTCTCTAATGACATACTACTTTCAGAGACTATATGACTCAGATCCCTGTCTGAAATGGAAATCTATAAATATCTGGGTATGCCTGAGGGCTTAGGTATAATGAGTGCATATATAAAGCAATCAGTGAAGGAAAGTTTCTTCAGTCGCCTGATAAAAGTACTCAACAGTTTTTGTCGGGTGGGTTATGCCTGTGCTCATGTCCATTTTTGGCATACTCAATGGACTCACATTTTTGTATGCCAAAAATGGACATGAGCACAGGCATAACCCACCCGACTGAGCTAGACACCCTGGATCGAAAGTTCCGAATACTATTGACTGCACATAAATAAATAAATAAATACACCCAACAGTCACACACATCTGACCCTGTAATAAATAAAAAAATTAAAATTTTTTAAAATGGTTATAATTTATGTTACAAGAAAAGTTGTAGTTTTAATTATTTTTAAACAAAATGTATTGAGTTAATATTCGGGCGCCAGGCAGACAAGCCACCATGAAACAATGCTCTCGGATAGAATAGCCAGAGGCTGGGAAATTTAATCTTTAGGGGGGTAGAATTAGACCAACATTGATAAAAGAATTTGGTTTATTCCCTGGTTACTAATTTACAGAAAATACACTGTCACTGTTGCACTTTTTATGCTGATAAATTGAGATAGATGTTCTTCAGCTGAAGGCTGTTAAAATAGATAAAATTAACTTACAGTTCTCATTCCCAATGTTACACTTAAATTAAAATCCGACTTCCAAGATGAGTCCACATGTTCTGCAGCACAAGGTAGCCAAAACACGCATCCAAATTTAAGAAGAATTATCACTGCAGCCAAACCGAAGCAAACCGAAGCAAACGTAGGAAAATTCATTCAAAAGTAGTAAAATTGGTAAAAAGGTTGAAAACAGGATTAAACGGAAGAAAACGGGGTTAACGGTAGAAAACGGTAGAAAACGGCCGCGATTGCTGTAAACAAAACATTTCACATCAATCCTAGGTTCAAATACTAAATTCAACAAAACTGTCATTACCCAAATATTCATGAAAACTGACCGGCAACAAAATGTGGAAATATCCTCTCCAAAAATAAGGCCATGGAAAGTCCTAATTAGATTTTCCATCTGTAAGTCCAAAAAAAAACCACGTTTGAGCACAACACGAACCAATATGGTTGACATTAAAAATACGAAATTTGAAATATGACTTACCAAAAATAAATAATTATGGCTATATTAAGCCATAAAGCTGTTTTACAACAAAACATGCTTTTAATGTCCTAGTAATCAAGGATTATTAAAAATTTTGTGGATTTACATTTCCACGACTTGTCTATCGAAACGAAGGGAAGAAAGTGAGATCCGCTTAGGGTTGTGCCACGCTCAGCGCGCGCGCAGCTCTAGGGATGTCAAAACGTTAATTTAAAAATTCAAACAATCGACTAAATTGATTTTTAACCTGTGACATAATTAATATGTTACATCACATACTTTCCCAAAAAATAAAAGAACGAAGTTCTTTTATGAACTTTGAAATTGAGCCAAAATATTCTAAGACTGAAGTCTGAAACGAAATTTTTAACATAAATGAAAACATCAAACAGATAATTCTAAAGGAACAACCAGTTGAATAATATTCAAGAGAAAAACGATTAAGTTATCTATAAGAGAAGATACTCAAGGAAAAAGACAAAGTTAGAACTTTAACCGAAGAGATAAACCAATTCTCCCAAAGAACGCCAAAAGAATCTTCAAAACAATTCCAAAGGAACACCAAGAGGGTTAAAAAGGAAATCCCAAACATCATCGAAAAATTTCTAAAAGAATACCAAAAGGAAAAGCAACACATCTTCAAAGGAAGAACAAAACCTCTTCAAAAGAAGAACAAAACATCTTCAAGGGAAAATCAAACAAATCATCTTCGAAAGAAGATTAAACAAAATAAAACCCACCGAACATCTCAATCTTTAATTAGCTAAGCACTATTAGCCGCTAAATTAAACCATTACAAGCTAACCAACTTCTCCCATCTAACAACTCATTCCAAGAAATAGCTAGGTCAATATAACCGCTAAATCAAACTAACCACACACCAACTTCAACAACTCCCACCATGAAATAGCTAGGTCAAAATAACCGCTAACTCAAACTACTACTAACTCGAACTTCAACAACTCCTAAATCAAACTATTACCAACCATCAACGCCATCGAGATCAGCTGGACAACTGTCGCTTACTCTTAGCTGTAACCAACTTTTCTAACACCACGCGAGATTAGCTAGACAAATTGTCGCTAACTCGTAACTACCTCAAACCCTTCAAACACCAACACCTTCATTGTAAGAGAACAGTAAAGCTAATTAGCTGCTGTCTCCCACAATAACGCTACATCAAGAATAAATTTCCTGAAACAAAAAGTTATGACATTTCGCGGTCAGCACAACTCAACTCAGACTTTCTGAACGCGAAAGCATAGAAAATTATCGTATTACGATCGGCACAACTCTACTCCGACTTTCCGAGCGTAATAGACAAAAGAAAACTTGGCGAAAGCACAAGTCCAAAAGCAAAAGGTCTGGAGAAATCTCTCAGAAATAAGTATCATATTACGATCGGCACAACTCTACTCCGACTTTCCGGGCGTAACAGATAAAGACAACTAACGCGAAAGCGAAAGCTAAAAGGGTCTGTCGCAAAGGCGAGCATAACAGAAAAGTGCTTGACGCAAAAGCGTGCAGAACAAAAGGTGTCTGACGCAGAAGCGTACAGAGCTAAACAAATGTGACTGACGCAAAGGCGTGTAAGTCGGTCAAATCCGAGATTTGTCTAACAAAAGTGCTACCTACACTAGCTAAAGAAGCTTGTGGGTGCAAGTTGTATGTTAGCAAACAAGAGAAAAGGGTTTTCTAACAAAATACAATTTAAAGTTAAATTGTAATGTAGAAGTTACACATAATTAAAATAATTCTAACCTGAAACATTTCTAACAAAATGTCAGATAGAAGTAGAACAATGCTAACAATACAAAATGAGGAGTAAAAGTTCCTACAACAAACATATGTGTACAAATGACATGAAAAAATCCTTGTACAAAAACAGTATATAAAAAAATAAGATCTATTTCAGTTGGATCTGAATTAGCAAAGTTTCGCTGGAGCGTAGCATACTATTTGTTCCAAAAAATCTCCTAAATAGCTTTAGCAAGAAATAAGAATTGAATTATATATAGCGATAAGAAGTTTCATAACATACATCTCTTCCATAGTATAATAACCAATCATTCTTTCATCTAATTCATCCACAAACAGATATACGTCTTCTATCAGAATATAAAAGCCAAGAACTTAAATTCAAGTTTTCAAAATTAGAAATTTAATATTTAACTATATCTTTTACATGGTAACGACCAGTATAACCTTTAGCCAAGTCTTTCAAAACATAAACGTTATCTGAGATTTTTTCTACTACTTCACATTTTATAAATTTAGGAGCAAGCTTAGTCGAAAAATATGCAGGTGCATTAGATTGTACAAAACTACGTTTCCAACAAATATCACCAACCGAAAGAGAAATGACTCTTCTTCCCTTATTATAATAAATAGCATTACGCTTATAAGCTTTAAGTAAGTTATCTTGAACTTTAACAAAAACTTCACTAAGTGAATTTAAAGAGTACGCAAAAGAATTACGACTACCTAACTCAAGATGAGATAAATCTTCAACGGATTTACTAAAACGAAGGAGTGACGCATCAAAAATAAGTTCACGTCCGAACATAAGAAAGTTTGGTGTAAAATCAGTGGCTAAATTAACACTATTATTAAGAGACAATTGAACATGAGGAAGAAAATTGGACCAAGACCTATGATCGTTCTGAACAAAACAAGAGATACAAAACTCGATTACTTTATTATACCGTTCAACAGGATTATTCTGTGGAGTATAAAGAGTGTTATAGAATATTTTAGTAATATTATAGCTTTTTAAGAAATCTTTAAATAATTTATTAGTAAATTGAGAAGCATTATCAAGAATGAATAAGTTTGGAGTACCGAATTTAAGAAATATTTCTTTCTCAAGAATCTTACAAATAATTTTAGAAGTAGCATTTACCATTGGAAAAATCCAGCAATATTTAGTAAAAACATCTACAATTGATAAAATATAACGATGACCAGAATAAGTTTTAGGAAGAATTCCTATAATATCCATTGACAATAAAACCATTGGAGAGTCTACTTTTTTAGGATTAATCATGAAACCATGTGGAGGAGCATTAGAAGATTTATATGCTTTACAAATATCACAATTATTAATATATTTCTGAACATCTGCAAACATTCCTTTCCAAAAATAATGTTGTTTCAATTTAAATAAAGTTTTATGAATGCCTAAGTGGCCAGAATTAATATTATCATGATTATCACGAATTGTATTGATAATATGTTCTTTAGGTATAACAATTTTCCAATTTAAACGACTATTAGGATTAAATTTGTTTTTACAAAATCTATATAAAGTTTTATCTTCTACTCTAAAGTTTTTATATCTACTAGGAAATTTCTGACAATTAATAAATATATTCTTATACCATGGGTCATGAATATCTTCATCAGGACAAATAAAAGTTACAGGAGCAAGGTCAATAGTGGATACTTCTATACGAGATAAAAAATCAGGAACTACATGTTGAGATCCTTTTTTATGAATTATATCAAAGGTATATTGAGAAATTCTAGCAGCCCAACGAGCAAGTCTACCGGAAGGGTTATTAAGTTTTAAAAGCCATTTTAAACAAGCGTGATCTGTTATCACAGTGAATTTCATTCCTTCTACATAAGGTCGAAAATGTTCAATAGAATCTAAAATAGACAAAAGTTCTCTTTCTGTAGTACTATAATTCCTTTCACATTTATTTAAAGATCGAGAATAATAAGCTACAGGATGTTGATCTCCTTTATCATCTTCTTGAGTCAAAACACTACCAATTCCTACAGAACTAGCATCACAATGCAAGAAAAAAGGTTTTTCAAAATCTGGACAGTTTAAAACTGGAGCAGATATTAAAGCTAATTTTAAGTTAGAAAAAGCATTTTCAGCATCAATATTCCAAACAACAGGTTTTTTAGAATTCTTGCTTCCCTCAGTAAGTTTAGTTAAAGGTGAAGCAATATCAGCAAACTTAGAAATGAATCTACGATAATAAGAACATAGTCCTAAGAAACTTCTTAGTTCTTTTACAATAACTGGACGAGGAAAGTCCCTAATAGCATCTAACTTAGAAGGATCCGTATGTAATCCATCCTTGTCTACAACATAACCAAGATAACGAAGTCTGTCTTTACAAAAATTACATTTTTTAAGATTAACCGTAAGACCAGCGTCTTTTAAAATATGATAAACTTTGTTTAAATATTCAATATGAGTTTTAAATTCAGAGTTAACAATTATTAAATCATCTAAGTAACAAAATACTACACTATCAAATTCTGGACCAAAAAGTTTGTCAACTAAACGTTGCAATTCGCTTGGAGCATTAGTAAGTCCGAAACACATCCGCACAAACTCGAATAAACCACGACCAGGAATAACAAAAGCAGTCTTCTCTCGCGAAGTCTTCTCTAAAGGTATTTGCAAAAATGCTTTGGAAAGATCAATGGTACTTATATATTTAGCACCTTTAAGATTATCTAAAATTCTAGAAGGATAAGGCAATGGATAAGAATCTTTAATAGTCATAGAATTTAAACGACGTGAATCTAAACATAATCTGGTTCCACCATCTCGCTTTTCAACGGCAAGAACAGGAGAGCACCAAGGCGATTTAGAAGGTTGTATAATATTTTCTTTCAAAAGTACATCAACTTCATCATAAAGTTCTTTTTGTTTCGCAGGACTCAAAGGCCAATAACGTTGCTTAAAAGGTTCACCAGTTGTATTAATTTTATGTTCAACTAGGTGAGTAAGACCTAAGCCTTTCTTTTCATAAGAAATATCTTCAAAAAGAGAAATAATACTAGATAAGTTCAGTTTCTCTGAAGGAGAAAGAGATTCAGCAGCAGTTACAGAACAAATTGTATTGTTGTCTACTGGAACAAGTATAATATTCTTTAACAAATCATTCGCTAAACCGAATTTAAGCCAAAAGTCAAAACCCAAAATAATTGAAGGTCTAAATGAAGGTATAATTAAAAATTGTATGATTTCAATATTATCATCACATTTAACAGGCAAATCTAAAGTTCCCAACACTTTCCGTGGAGTACCATCTACAGTTGAAGCTAAACTTGAATCAGGTTTAATTGTATAACCAAATTTAAGAAATTGTAAATGCCTATTAGAACCAAGAATACATCTATTGGATCCGCTGTCCAATAAACCAGAATAAGAATTATTATCAACAAAAAACTTTAAATATGGTCTAGAATCTTTAGGAGTAGTAAAAAGAATAGGTGCTGAACTATGAATTTTAAAAAATATTTTTAAGTAATCTAACCAATCAGAAAATTCTTTTTTAATTGTATAGTCATCAGGTGCAAACTTAGACTTGTTAACCAAGCATGGAATGTAACTAATAACTTTCTTTTTAATACCATTTAAATTTTTATTCACCATCGATACACTAGGCAATTTCTCAGAAATCCGTGATCGATGGAAACTAATTAGTTTTTTGGATGGGTAGAAATATTTTTAGGTCTACACACATCACAATCTTTAGTGAGTATCCCAGGCTTACGACAGCCAAAACACATAATCCCAGGATGGGTAGAGCAATCCCTATAAGAATGACCAAAAAGTTTACATTTTAAACAAGTAATACCATCATCAGCATTGACAGCATTAACTAAAGGTTTCTCAAATTTAACAGATTTAAATTCCTTTACAGGTTTTCTAACAACACAGGATTCAAGTTCTTTCCCGAATTGAATAAAGGATTCAATTGAAGTAATATTCTTTCCTATAAAATAAGGCAAATAAATTTGTAACATATTATGTTTAATTATAGTAATTAAAGTTATATCCGAAATAGTATTATTCAAACGACAAGCCATATCAACAATATCTGTAATAAAGTCAGGTAATGATTCACTAAATTTTTGTTTCTTTGTACGAAGTTCATATTCCAAAGAATAGTCAAAATCAAATTTATCAAAACGTTGTAACAACGCAACCTTTAAATCAGTCCAAGAAGAAATCTGTGCACGTATACCTCTATACCATTTAGTAGCTGTACCAGATAAAATATCAGTAAGTGAAGCCAAAAATAAATGTTCATCAAAATTTCTAAGCAAAAAATATTCCTCTATTTGAGTTATAAATTCTCTAACACACGTCTTGCCATCAAAACATAATCTGCTTTTCTTAAGATCAGGTAATTTTGTAACACGAGGTAAATTCCTCCTAACATTTTCATTTAACAAAGCTGAAGTATCAATTTGAGAATAATGTGGAATTGAAGATAAAAAAGGTTCCTGAATATTTGATAAAGTTATTAAGTTATCCGGATCAGGTAAAATATTTGAAACACCAGGTGCAGCAGCATGTACTACATCCTCCCTATCCTCAGGCATAGAAAAAGTTTGAGTCTCCACATCCATGATCAAAAACTTCAAAATAACCAAGCAAAACCGAACTCAAAACGAGTATAGTTACCAAAACCAAAAGTTGAGTAAATAAATTATGAATAACTAAGTTTCACTAAACAATAATCCCCTATAAAGTGAGAGTGTAAATTGTTTTCAATTAATTTGACAGAAGTCAAAAGTTTTCAAAAGTAATATTTCCAAAGTATAATGTTTTTAAAAGTTTTCAAAATTTAAATCTATTATTATTTTGTTTAGAAAGTGCAATAGTGACTCACAAAACCACTTATGTTTATAATTAACATTGTTATATTAACATTAACAAATAGAAACAAGTTCTATATGAAACTTAATTGTTTACCGCAGAAGTAAAAGTGAAATTTGTATATAAATACAACATAAGATGACTGAACTCTGTCCTAATCATAACACAGTTAAGGTGAGCTAAATATTATTCTAATATAAAGTTAAATCGCAATTCAAAGTAACACTTAGTGAACACAATGTGTGAACATAAATTAAAGTTTGTGAACATTTGAGGTTATGAAATCCTTGCAACATTTTTTATATAATATAAACTATTATTAAGTACATACATGATCTGCAGAGTTGACAACAGCACTCCCGAAGTGGTAGTTTTTATTTAAAGGCTATGATTCTATACAATAAAATGGAAAGCACACATTTATACATCCCTAAATTGTGAACGCTAAAGCAATATGAAATAATGCAAACTGTCAAGTAAAAGTGATACTATTTTATGGCCTAAACCTCATGAACAACATTCTTAAAAGTTTGAAAAGCTTATAGAAAGCATAATATCAAATAGCAAAATAGTAATTGAAGTAAACAAAGCCTGCACAGAGTGTCAGTCAAAAGTGAAAGCTAAATGCTTATCGTAACAAAATGCATCAACAAAAATTGTGCGTTAGCCACTTAAAATGAGTACATAATATGATCAAAAGTGCATCAATGACTGAGTTAAAACAATACAGTAACCATTCTAGTCCCTGTTCGCAGAGCGACAAATGTAATAAATAAAAAAATAAAAAATTTTTTAAAATAGTTATAATTTATGTTACAAGAAAAGTTGTAGTTTTAATTATTTTTAAACAAAATGTATTGAGTTAATATTCGGGCGCCAGGCAGACAAGCCACCATGAAACAATGCTCTCGGATAGAATAGCCAGAGGCTGGGAAATTTAATCTTTAGGGGGGTAGAATTAGACCAACATTGATAAAAGAATTTGGTTTATTCCCTGGTTACTAATTTACAGAAAATACACTGTCACTGTTGCACTTTTTATGCTGATAAATTGAGATAGATGTTCTTCAGCTGAAGGCTGTTAAAATAGATAAAATTAACTTACAGTTCTCATTCCCAATGTTACACTTAAATTAAAATCCGACTTCCAAGATGAGTCCACATGTTCTGCAGCACAAGGTAGCCAAAACACGCATCCAAATTTAAGAAGAATTATCACTGCAGCCAAACCGAAGCAAACCGAAGCAAACGTAGGAAAATTCATTCAAAAGTAGTAAAATTGGTAAAAAGGTTGAAAACAGGATTAAACGGAAGAAAACGGGGTTAACGGTAGAAAACGGTAGAAAACGGCCGCGATTGCTGTAAACAAAACATTTCACATCAATCCTAGGTTCAAATACTAAATTCAACAAAACTGTCATTACCCAAATATTCATGAAAACTGACCGGCAACAAAATGTGGAAATATCCTCTCCAAAAATAAGGCCATGGAAAGTCCTAATTAGATTTTCCATCTGTAAGTCCAAAAAAAAACCACGTTTGAGCACAACACGAACCAATATGGTTGACATTAAAAATACGAAATTTGAAATATGACTTACCAAAAATAAATAATTATGGCTATATTAAGCCATAAAGCTGTTTTACAACAAAACATGCTTTTAATGTCCTAGTAATCAAGGATTATTAAAAATTTTGTGGATTTACATTTCCACGACTTGTCTATCGAAACGAAGGGAAGAAAGTGAGATCCGCTTAGGGTTGTGCCACGCTCAGCGCGCGCGCAGCTCTAGGGATGTCAAAACGTTAATTTAAAAATTCAAACAATCGACTAAATTGATTTTTAACCTGTGACATAATTAATATGTTACAACCCCACACTAGGTAAACCTGTGTCGTGGCTAACGGCGAGTACTTGCATAGACATAATCTAATACCCCAGATTATACACCAGCAACTTGCTCTTCGATATTCCCTTGTTACTTCTGAGGTGCCGTATTATCAATATGTAACCAGATCTCGAAATAGTCATGCTACGCTCTATTGGGATCGATCTATTATTACGGCCGCCTCCTCAAACGTTTTCGCACAAATTATGTAGTATATAGGACGGATAGAGATATATGCTACCTTTACTCTAGAATACCCTAAATAATATCATACCAGCCAAACTGTGTACAACATAATATCATGTAAGGATAGGCTTATCCTGCCACACTTTAATAAGACTCAAAAAATGCATGTATTAGGATATGTGCTGCCTATCAACATAACATAATTATTCACTGTTATTACCTTTGGTATAATATTGTCTGGTCTTTGATAAGGTTCTATGAATGCAGAATGTTGTGATGTACTGGCTTGTACTTCTACTTCCATTTGTATTGCAGCAGGAGCTTGGATCTGAAATATATTTTAAGAATAATAAACATGGTTGGATAGAAACACAAGAAATTATAGGGAGTTATAATAACTTAAAACCAAAATTAATTAAAACCAACTCAAAAAAACTAAAAACAAAAATTTTGAGATGGTGCTATCGCAGTGTGTCCTTGATATTGAAAACACCGATTCAAAATGGACTATTTTTATTTACATTATTTTAGTTTCTATATTTTTAGTGGTAAATCATCAAAATTAGTGCATAAATGACGAAATTTTAATCTTGCATCCCCGACTTCACCCCTCAGGGGAGGAATTTCTTCCTGTAATTCTAATCTTTCGAATGAAACAAGAATTATCCGAATTGGTCCACATTTGCGTGGTTATACATAGATATATGTATATGTCGGAGACCAAAAAAGTTCGGCATTTATTACTTTGAGTTTATTTATTTTATTATATGGTTGTACGATTAATTTTTACATTGATCAGCCTTTCAGAAACCGAACGTAAATGTTCCCAATTCAAATATATAAAGCACTAGCAATTACCCGCGGCTCCGCCCGTGTAAAAGTATTTTTCTGGGATAAAAGTTGCCTATGTTCTAATTCTAGTCTTGGTCTACCTATAAGCCAAATTTTACCCAAATCCACTTAGCCGTTAAGGCGTTCTTGATCTACAAACATCCAAACTTTCACATTAATAATATATACAATTTATTCCTACCCCTTTACCCCTTAAAATATGTTTTTAATAACCCTTTCTTAGTGTGCCTCTATATTACACAAACTATCTTCTGACCAAACATAATCCTAGCTTTAGTAGAGTTTGAGATATTTATCTTCAATATATTTAAATTACTGCTCCGCTCCCATGGGTCGTAGCGTTATATATTAAGTTACAAACCATTGTCTGCACAAAACAAATGAATGGTGTGAATATGACCCCAATCGGTCAAGTTGTTCATAAGTTAAAATAAATACTTTCATACTAAGTTCAACCCCCCTTCCCCCCTTTAGCAAAAGGAATTTTACAAAAATATGAATCACATATTTCATTATTTTTGATAAGCAATATTTGTGCATAGTTTCACAGTCGTATTACGTTCAATAAAAAAGTTTCATACAATATTCAAACGCCCCTATTACCCCCTTAAAATTTGTATTTCCAAAAATCCGTTCTTAGTACGCCTCGCCATAACACAAACTATCATCTGACCAAATTTTATTATACCAGGTTCAGTAGTTTTTGATAAATCGTGATTAATCAGTGAGTGAGTGCGTAAGTTCAACCCCCCCCCCTTCCCCCTTTCCAAGTGGAATTTTGTAAAAATGTGAATTACATATTTCATTAATTGTGATAAGCAATATTCGTGCATTCTTTCACAGTCGTATTCCGTTCCATAGAAAAAAGTTTCATAGAAAGTTCAACCCCTCCCTCCTTTTGTAAGTGGAATTTTCCAAAAATGTGAGTCTTGTGTTCAATTATTTTTAATTATCAATATTTGTGCTTAATTTCAAAGTCCCAGCTTCAGTAGTTTTTGAGAAATCCTGATTTATCAGTGAGTGAGTGATATTTCGCTTTTATAAATATAGACTCGTACACAGAGCTACTTTAGTTAGCAACAGTGTTGGCGGGAAAATACAGGTGAAGGGAATGGGTCGCAATGTTACATACACTCCTTATATTTCCTCCAAAAACTATTAACAGGGTTGGTTCAAGATATTTGTGAATTCTGACCATTATAAAAGAACAAGGGTGGCTTTTGTCACCGGCTCTTTTCAATCTGACACTGTCTTTCGAGCCGGCACAGTGGTAATTAAAAATAATAAATAAACGATACATTCATAATCCTTAGTTATTATTTAATACAATGACGGCTTACACTGACTTCCACGTCTGGTTCCGACATATATGTATATGAGAAACTCCTGTTTGTTTTCGTTGGTTAGAAATAGATACATAAACACTCACTTGAATGACCACTTGTGCTTCACTAGATGAGGTGGGTTGCTCATTTCTTAACTGCTGCAATATGTTTTGAGCATCAAACGGAATGGCAAATTTATTGAGCCTTTTCCTGTCACTGCTGGTATATGCAGAGTTATCAAAATGGTTGCCACAAAGCATCTTATGCTGTGTATACAAAGTTTCCAGTGATTTTTCGGATGTCCAATCTTCACCAGGAAAACTAAACATTGCCCATACTTTAGCCCTGAAAGGAATGTCATTAAATGGTAAATTAAAAGTATGCATGCAAGCTAAAGCTGCACTTGTAATAAAATAAAAGAATCTGGCAAATTATTAATAGGTACTGAAACTGGTAATTGTCTCATTTTGGTCCAATGGCAGTGTGCAATGCAAAAGTGTACTAAGGCTGAGAACTGTGAGGTCCTGGGTTCAATTTCCAGGTTGGGGATTGGGACAATCGATGTTTTGTATTCAAGTTGTCAAATGGAAAGACGTTCAGATGCTTACATGTCTTATGTTGACTAAAACTTATGAAATACGTACATCAAAAAAATGTACATAACAGTCTTGTCATCTTTCTTAAAAATGGCTACAGAAAAGTCTGTGACAGCATGTGTCCATCTCCTAAGGTTAACAAATAATTACAATCTTTATCCATTACTTCTTATGAAAATAATTATAGTTTATTTGTGATGCTATTTTCACCAATATGGTATAATATTGATCCTATCCAGTTAAATATGTCAGTTATGTTGTACATTAATTAATACTAGTGGTTGAAAAGTAACTGTAGTTAATTTTTTTCAATGTTGAACACTATTGAACTACCTTGTCAAAAACTATACCTCTATATTTTTTTTTTTTTTTAAATTAGACTATTATGGATTTGAGATATTGGCAGTATGAGTGTATACAATGATTTATTTATTTTAATTTATTCAGTCTATTTGTAACACATATTATACATCAATTATAGTTTTCTGCACTCCATCTCTCCTCTCCATCGTTATGAATGATAGAGCCACGCTGTAGACACATGTCTACAGCATGTATGGGCCGGCTCGTCCGGGTCATTACCACTGTCTCACAGAAAACTGGCGTAAAGTAGCAGCTTGCTGCTGCGTTTCGTACGATAAGTGAGATATCCGGAGGACCAAACCCCCTCTTGCTTGGTATCTTTCTACGTGATCGAATCAGAAATGAGGAGATCCGTAGACGAACGAAGGTAACCGACATAGCCCAGCGGATTAGTATGTTGAAGTGGCAGTGGGCAGGCCACATAGCTCGTAGAGCTGATAGCCGATGGGGCAGAAAAGTTCTCGAATGGAGGCCACGTACGCGCAAGCGCAACAGAGGGCGTCCACCTACAAGATGGACTGACGACCTGACAAGGGTTGCAAGAAGCCGATGGATGCAGGCCGCTTCCAACAGATCGGCCTGGAAGGCATTAGGGGAGGCCTATGTTTAGCAGTGGACGTCTTGTGGCTGATGATGATAAAACCCCCTCCCGTTCCCAATTCCTTAATTATCCCTTTCCTTTAAGGTCGGCAATGCACCCATGATTCTTTTGGTATTGTGGGCGTACATGGGCGGTGGAGATCACTTACCATCAGGTGACCGACTTGCTCGTTTGCCGGCCTTTACCATAAAAAAAATCCATATAAACTTTACCTATGCCAAATCTCACATTACTCCATATGCGGTTTAAGCTTAAAAAGAGGTACAAGATTTCTCTTCACATATTAATATAAATATTATATATCTTAAAATTATCCATTACATCATATCATTTAGATAGATACTTCAGAATATACCACAGTTTTTAAAATACACACAACCAAAAAAGGTTTGTTAGTGTGACAAGACACATGAAGCTTTTTTTGGCTTCGCTTGTGTAAACAACTTATTCCGGGATAGGATATGTTGCTATGTCTTAACCCAGGTCATACTCTACCTATGTACCAAATTTCATCCAAATTGACTAACTTATATCCAAATTCACAAACTCACAAACATCCAAACAATCACACTTATAATATTAATAGGAAGTAGGATTTGTTTGTAATGTAAAATAAAGATCAATTTGTGGATTTTAAATTATAATTTTGTTTCTGTAAAAGTATGTATGAATTGGCGGCTTCAAAGTATTGTGAACTCGAATATGGATTAGATAATATGTGGTAGACAAGTACTTACCTCATAGAACCATGTTGTTTAGATGGGAGCGGGAACCTGTGGAATGTCAATGAAGGGGCTTGTCTTGACGTTGTGCCACATTTTGCGCACGTGTCACAACGTTTTCCCAACATGATTTACACACAAAGCGTCAATATCGCATAAGAATCGAGTCTCTATCTCATATTAAAACTAAAAACAATAACTACAAATTAAAGGTGTCCACATCACAAAGTAAAACTAAATTATTATCTATAACAAAATGGGCGTCCAATTCGCAAATTTCACAACACTGCACATAAGAGTCTCTGTCTCGTAAATCTATGTTCTAGATCTGTTCTAGACTTAGAAGCACCAAATGGGATTCAAACACCACGTGGAAAATGGACGAAACGTTATTTGCAGCACAAAGTACAAACAAATAATGACATTTTAAAGTTTGACCGCCATTGCCAGACGTGGGAAGAATAAACGTACCAGGAATCTTAGGAATGTTGATTAGAATATGTCCTATCGGTGTTACTAATTTTAATTTAAGTTATGATAAAATCTTATGCTTTATGATCTGTATCAATTTCGCATAAATCATTATTAAATATAAGTGAAGTGGATAGAATGGTAGGAAAAAAACCTACCAAATGGTAAATTCTCATAATGCAATTTTATGGAAACATTGTATTTTTTTTCTCTTTTCCTAGTAGAGCGCTAACTCTGTTTACGAACGTCGCCCTTGCTTGCATTGGCTGATTGAAGAGCTGACTCCCCCTGCACTCTAACCGCGGTCGTGAGAGCATTAAAAACGCATCGCTCCGTACGGAAAAAATCGCAAAAAAAATAGTATAAATAACCGAATAATGCCGTGTTATACATCAAATTGTGCGCAATCGTGAGTGCTACACTATCAAATAATAATTAACATCCGGACCATAAAGCTGTAAGTACAAATAGTGAAAAATCAAAAAAGTTTTTAGTTTTTTGCAAATAGCTCGGAAACGAGCCCAGTGACCTAAACATTTTAAAATACGATTGTGTTACCCTCGTCGAGCCCGACAAAAAGACACCTCGGGTTCCGCGGTGGTATCCCGCGGTGGACCCAGGGCTCGCAGGGGAAATCTGAGTATACAGTCAGGAGCGCCGCAGAAAACCCAGTAGGGAGGCACTTTGTCCTCTTCCGGAAGTTGGAACCCGAAGAAGTTACAGAAGAAAAACCGGATTTTTCTGCAAAACGTGAACTGTTTTTTGGCTCAACTCCGCGAAACGATCTGTGACGTATACATCCAACGTCACCATCGTCAAGCCACCGCCGAGACGTTTCTAGCGATACCACACACGGCTGGCGGACGCCTCCAGTTTCGTGGCTTAGGCCAGAAAAAACAAATTTGGCGGGAAAACGAGGTCAGTGATCCGGGGCAGTGAGGCGAAAACTGAGTACGAGGCATCCAGCGCCACAACGAGGATAAGCGGAAGGCAGTTTAAAATTTTGAAAAAGGACAACAACTTAGACTATTGTGAGTGATTTAGTTAATTTTAGTTAGTTAGTTTTCAACTGCGTAGTAATAAAATTTTAAGATTTTAATTATTGTAGTTCATCTCACAAGATCGGTCCAAAATTGGGCCGGTTATTTATATTCAAATTTTATATTTCTATAGTGTATTTGTATGTCAACTGTAGCTTTTGAAGTTTTAAGTTTGTGGTCTGGTTCACAAAATTTGGAAAGCTCGTAATTTTGTTTTAAAATAATTGTTTCGCAGTTTTTGAATAATTTCGTAAATTTTTATTTGTGGTCTGGTTCACAAAGTTTTCAAAATATTTCAAATCTTCCATTAACAAGACTCCAGGCATTAACACATAATGTTTGGGTTCCGAACACCAACAAAAGACATGAGGGCAAATAGCAAACCCCCCGATAAGACCCCCAGCCCTAAGGAGACCGCTGGGAATTGTACAGGCGCGGCGGAGCTTGGAATCTCAGATCGAAAGATCTGGGGGATAAGGCGCGGCCGAGCAGGTGGGACCAAAACCCACAGGAGCTCCGGCAGAAGGGGAAAAAAGGTTACAACCGCAGCCTTGACTGAGGCATCGACGTCACGGGGGGACACTGGACTCGTGAGCAGGACACAAAAGGCAAGGAATTGTCTTACGAAGCTAAAAGCACAGATAAAGAATAGTAGAAATTTAAAAACCGAAATTAAAACGGAGGTTCTTGAAGCAGCGGAGGAACTATTCAAATTAGTAAAGGAAAGCTAGGAGGAAAGAATTAAAGAAGGAAAGAAGGAAAAGAAAACTGATGAGCCAATAAAAGCAGGAATACAGGAAACAGAAGCAAGGAAAAAGCCGGAAATGGAGGAAACAGAGTTGATAAGAAAACTAAACGAACACAGCCAACTGTTGGAAAAGAGCAAAAAACTAAGGATGGAAATAATGAAACAAAGAGAGGAATGGAAAGAAGGAAGAACATATGCAGCCGTGGCTGCTGGCACAAGGGGAAAGGATCATGGAGATGCAGCCATGCATTCCGTGGTAATAACCTCAGCGGACCAAACAATCACAGGCGTAGAAGTCTTCGATAAATTTAGAACCACCCTCAATGCAAAAGAAGAGGGCATAAAATAGACAACCTTCGAAAGGCAAAAGATAGGAAGATAATTGTTGGCTGCAAAGGTAACCAGATCAAACTGCTGGGATTTACCATCGACAGCGGCTTAACATTTAATGCTTACGTGTCCAATGTTTGTAAAAAGGCAGTCGCCTTCTACAAAATACTTTCCCGGGCGGCGAGGTTGCAGTGGGGGCTGGGGCTAGAGGTGATAAAATTATTGTACACGGCAGTAGTAGAGCCCTGTAGTCTTATACGGAGTGAGTGTGTAGGCTCCAGCCACACGAAAATTAGGAATTAGGAAACAGCTCGCTGTAGTACAGCGTGGGTTCGCGCAGAAGCTTACGAAGGCCTACAGGACCGTTTCACTAAACTCGGCCCTGCTGCTCGGCGGGATATTCGCCTGGACATCCGTGCCAGGGAGAACGCCTCCCTGTGCGAAATCAAAAGGGGCTATTCCCAACGAATAGTAGGGGACCGGGAGGTGGAACGGCTTGTGGCCTTCGATAAGCTGGAACATCCGGCGCGGCGTAGTACCGTACAGTACAATGCCTGGTGGACGGTGCAGACGTGGACCAAGTCATTAGAAAAGGCCAAACAATATTCACCGATGGCAGTAAAATAAATGGCAAGGTAAAAAACCGTCGATCAATCGAAAACGAAATTCAAGCAAAACGACACAAAGGTCCAGCACAACATGTTCCTCCAGTGGCAATCAGGCAAGATCAGACAGGACACTGACCTGTTTGGACAGAAAAGAGAATACGCTGCAAATTTCCTAAATGTTCTGGTGTCTCACAGACAATGTGCGAGAAATGTGCCTTTGGTCTGTGCTATAATAAACAAAAGCTATGTTAACTACATATCTTATGATGCAGTCACATTTATGTTACACGCCCTTTAAATTTGAATTTTTCAAACAAATAGATAAAAACAGATTTTTCCGGAAACATGTGTATTTTTATTTCATTGCATTACATTTTTTCACTACTTATTTAAAAAATAAATTTCTTGCCCTACAGCGGGTTAAAATAAATCACAAACTTTATCGAACAAACTGAATCGAATTTTAACATTACAGTTGTCTTCATAATGTCACACTTACATAAATGTGTTCAATTAGCTCTTTACCTAAAGCCTTTGTTAACATGTCAGCTGGTTGCTCACTTGTGTTGACATAATTAATACAAATTTTATTTTCTCTGACCAGATCTTTTACAAAATCATAACGTATGTCCACATGTTTTAATCGGTTTATGTTATCTGTTTTTGCATTATTTATAGCAGACTGATTGTCACAAGATATCACAACTGGGCAAACATTTTTATAACCGAAATCAGTTAGTAAATTTATAATATAATCTTATAATTTACCTGCATAACTTTTCAATGCCTTTATCTATAGAAACAGTACCAGGTGCAAGTATTTTGGCATTAAAATTCGGGTCCATAGGAGTGGACATTTCTTTACAGTATTCCATATTAAATCTTTTGAGAATATTTTCTAAATACTTTGTTTGATCCAGTTCAGTAATACCACTTTCCAAATTTTGCTTCACAGTTATGCCTAGAAATTTTGATATTGGTCCCATGTCTTTTATTTTAGATTCTTTATATAATGTTATAAGTGCTGGCAGTACTAAATAATAACACAACGGTTATGACGTCACACTATTATTGTATGACGTTATATTGTCTCTTAAATCCATAAGATACTCGTGACTTATTTAATTATTCAATTATAAATAATATACACGTTATTTAGAACGATCTAACATGTTCAATAATAAATACAATTACTAATGTGAACTATTTGTGAAAAGGTATAAATAAGGTAGAATAATTATTGTCGTCAGTTAGTTGGTTGCTAAACGGAATATAAAGTGTTACTCTGCCCAAATAAATGGAGAAGGTCGTGTACATTGTGTTTCAATTGTTCTACTTCGTTACAATAAACTAGCATTTAATTGTGAAATATGCTTCTCATTTGTACCAAAAATCAAAATGGCATCGACATATAACAATATATACATTCTATCTTTACCATTACACCTCATAAACAAACATGAATCAGAGTTTGATCTCGCAAAACCTTCTTTAGCTATTACATATTTAAACTTTGTATTCCAACACTTCGGTGAACTTTTTAATCCATATATGTAATGCCTTTCTCAATTTTACAATATCGTTTTCTCCAGAATAAGCCTCTTTTAGCAATCTAATGTACACCTCTTCATTTGGAAAAAAAAACGGTAGTAGGATATGGATTGGATGGACTAGTTTCTGACTTTTGTTCGTAAACACTTAAAAGTTTTCTCGACATGAGGTCTTCAGAAATAAGATGTATATTGATGCAATAAGTAAATATGATTAAATTCGATGAAACGTTAAACATTGACAAATACAAGTTCGTTAAACTCTAAAGACTTACGAGATATGATTCCCTATACTTTACGTAGATCCAGAGAGATCCAGACGAGAGGTTACAATCGGATACTACGCAAATCCTAGCCCGACTACAAAATAAAAATATCTTAAACCTTATACACAGTCACTGTAACGAAACCATATCGCGATGTAATTCTACGCTGGCGCCATCTATTGGGCATATGGGTAAACTTTGTTACAAACTGTATTTTAGAATAATTTCTATTTTATTATATCCAACAGACCACACATTACAGAGAGTTAGTTCAACCATAGACACATTACCATATACAAAAAAAGAGACTGTTGCCACTATTATTCTAACATTTCAAACAAAAATAACTTTAAAGTTCTGAGTGCAGCAAAAAAACAAGACGTTAATAACATAATGAAAAAACAATTCGGTGATGACTGGAGTATTAATGACGAATTTAAGTGGTATAAAGATTTAGTACAAAATGAAAACCATCATGAGCATGAACCTGTTGATTAGATTTTTTTGCGACTGTAATGAATAGTAACATTTTTCGTTTAACCAAACTACACGGGCGGAGCCGCGGGCAAAAACTATCGATACATAAATTTTACTCCGAAAAACTTTATGGATCTGAAGACTATCGTGACATATACCCGTTGCAGACGATGCGCAGTAGCTTGCGCAAGTACTAATCATTGGTAACAAGAATGAACTGGCGCCAGTACTGACGGCGTCGTGTTCACACGATGCGGAAAACGGGTAGTACTCGCGCAAGGACCTGCAGCTCAACCATGAGTTTGTGTCAAAAAGTAACGATAGGTAAACAAAGTCGCTAGCGTCGTAACGCGCATCGAATATATTTCGATAGCTTCCGTACCATGAGTTACAGTGCCACTTACGTTACTCGCTACGGTGAGCTCGATAGTAGATTTACGTAGTTTATAGTTATGCGTTTACAGCTAACTTCATGTCTAGTATAGTCCTCCTTTTCTAACTTAGTGAAATAAAAGAGAAAAAATATAATGCTCCATAAGTCAAAATATCTAATGCGAAAATTAACAACATGTATTAACCAACAAATGAGAAAGGTAGTCTATTTTTATGTGCGTATTCGTAATGACGAGATTTCGAATTTATCTTCTTTGTCCTAAGTAAAATATGTACAGTGTTGCTAACTTGGTGGGATTATTTAGGGCTGGAGTGCCTACAAGCATTCGCCCGAAAGTCCGGTGACGCTGACAAAAGCCGACTCACGGTCAGGCTATCAGCATTCGTCCAAACAAAAAAAAAAAAAAAAAAGGTGGGATTATCAGTAACTCTGGTGGTTTACACCTACAATGATTTCTTTTCATGCCAACAATTTTGACATAAATGTGAGGACATCATTCAGAAAAAATAAAGTTCGATTCTCGAGTAAATATATTGTTGTCAAGTGTTTAAATTTTAAAACTTTCAAATTTCAAAATGAGAACCAGTACGTCGCAATTTTATCTGCTGGTGGATTTTATGGAAAGGTAAGCTATATAAATAATACTTTTATTTTCACGTTCATTTGTTATTTACCTACTTATTTTCTGGGTAACAGTGTCATATAAAGTTAGATTGTAAGCCGCAAGTTGGAGTAACAACTAACAAGAAACACTTGAGTTTTTTATGAAGATCCTTATGTGGTCATGCTCAACGATGCTCTACGTAACTTAATATTTTCACACGAACTTATTATTACTTATTTAAATAATAAACTTACTGCATAATTAATTGCGATAGATAACTTTTATAAAGTTAATATTTCTTTAAATATAATGATGTTTTATTATAGGAATGGTGACCTTAGTTAGCCCACTGAGGGCCTCCAATATCAAAAGCTGGGCTGAATTAACAGAGACATTAAACTCAGATGCCTCAGGTGACACTAAAACAACTGAGAAATGGAGAAAGGTTTGTGGATTGTATAATTTTATTCTCCAATGTATCATCAAGCTTTTTCTTTTCTTTACTTATGCTTTCATGGTGTCTAAGTGGTTATGGTGTTTGTGTTGTTTGTTTATGGTAAAGGTTTGGAGTGATTTGAAAAATAATACAAAAAAGAAAGCTGCTCGAATACACCGAGCTGCTATTGGTACTGGTGGTGGTCATGCTTTTAAATTAAAACTGAGTGATTTAGAGCAGCGGATGCTCAGTATCATCGGATCTCAAGCTGCAACAGGCATTATTGACAGCCTCCGTGGCGCAGCGGGCGAGTAGCCGGTTGCGAAGCGAGAGGCGGTGGGTTCGATTCCCACACCGAGACAGATGTTTGTGTGATCCACAAATATTTGTTTCTGGTCTGGGTGTTGTGGGACCGCAAGTCCCTCGTAGTTCCTGATACCTACGATACAGGTTTGCCTAGTGTGGGGTCAGGACTATGTGTGTGACTGTTGGGTGTATTTATTATTATTATTATTATTTATTATTGAGATCAATGAGATTGCTTAGGTTTACGCGAATATTACACATTGAAATAAAACTAGTTTATACGGATTTTATCGCGGTTTAATTTTTATTTTAGTCCCGACGTTTCGTAAGCTTTTCAGCCTTCGTGGTCACGGGAGAGACTGAGGTGTAGGTCGTCTCGAAAAGTTAATGTTACAATGGCTACCTTCATTTTAAAATTATACATTTATTTTAATTATTTAAAAAGTTAGTTGACACTAGTCCGATCTACGCAGAAAGAGCTCACGGTATCTTGAGGTCTGGCAGTTGGTCTTTTGGGTTCCGATTTAATTAAATGTATAACTGGATCCCAGGCTTGTGCAAGCTTCCAACCATCTTCTCTATTGAAATTTGGGTGTTTCTTAATTTCAATAGCCTCGCGAATCATCCTAGGTAGGAATCGGTGTTCTTTGGGAAGGATTTGTGGTTTGTCAAATCTAAGGTAATGTTTGGAGCCTTCATCTGAATGTTCAGCAACTGCAGACTTCGTAGAGCGTCGGTGTTTAACATCAGCTATGTGTTCTTTTACGCGGGTCCCTATGCTTCTTTTAGTTTGTCCGATATATGAGAGTCCACAGCCACAATCTATTTTATATACACCCTCCCGTGACCACGAAGGCTGAAAAGCTTACGAAACGTCGGGACTAAAATAAAAATTAAACCGCGATAAAATCCGTATAAACTAGTTTTATATCAATGAGATTGGCTTAGATCAGGTTTTCATTTTCTTTCAAACTTCATTTATGCATGCAGTTACACTTTTCTTAACTCAATGAAATATAGATTAGGGTTTTCGTTTTTGTTATTTTTTTTATAGCATGGGTTGGCAATCAAGTGGGTAACGTTGTAGTAAGTGATCTCCACTGCCCATGTACGCCCACGATACCAAAAGAATCATGGGCGAGTTGCCGAAAGGAAAGGGATAATTAAGGGATTGAGAAGGGGAGAGGGATATAGGCCTCCCGATATCTCACAAAAAGCTGCTACTTTAAGTCGGTTTTGTGTGAGACAGTGGTAATGACCTGGACGAGCCAGTTCATTCATGCTGTAGACAAAACTGTCTACAGGTTGACTACCATTCAAAGCTGTCATTTTTAATGTATTTACATATTCCTTAGTTTAGTAAAAAAATATTTTTTGGAATTGATTACTTTACAAGTAATATGTCTGTCTGAAATTTGTTAGGGCATATGGAAAAACATATACAATGAAAATAAAACCTTTACAGAAACATATCGAACAGACATTGACCGTGGTGCAGATATTAAGTGAACCCAGTACAAGCACTCAAGGCACAACTTCACAGCTACTGTTAGAAGAAACAAAAGCACCAAATGTATGTAAGCCCTAGTATTAGAATATTTATTAAATACAATCTCCATTTGCAAAAGATTATTATGAAATTGCAATCAAAATTTTGAGAAAGATATTTAATCCGATTTATTTATTTGATTGATTGATTAATTTATCTCTCTTTTTGTTACAGCTCTGGCAGCTAGGAATGGCCCAGCTGCAAATAATGTGTTGCCCATCCCTACCATTCGCATGGAACAAACTGTTGAGCTTGAGCCGCTGCCATCCCCACCTGTGACTAGCGGGCCAGCAGATGGTCAGAATTTGCAGACCAGCTGCACTTCAGTCACGTAGCAGCAGCAGCCCTCGCACATACGGACACCTTCCACTCCACGGCGGGTGCGGCGCCCTTTACTACGAGGCATGGCGTCACCGAGCCGTGGTAGGACACGCACTCAAACACAGTCAGAATTGGCTAGACAAGCATTTGTCAATTCGGACAGTGAGTGGCGTGCCCTACAACGCGAGCAACAAAGGGAAAACGTCCGACTGAGGGAACGAGAGCTCCAACAGCAACAACAGTGGTTAGATTTGTTAGGGCAATTTATAGGTTTAGGAAATAGATACATGAATTACTTAGAAAAAAAATAAAGATATTGGTTTATACATATAATATTATTAAGTATTGAAAATTGCAGATATTTATAACAAAAATTGACTAATATAGACATGTTTAATTTTAAAAAACCTCTACCACTATTAAATACAAAGCATTTGTAACTTTATCAAAGGTATTTAAAATGTTGTTTGGTGATTTTTTCAATTTACTTGTATCCTTTGTGCTGTTAAACTGTTTGATTCATTATGTACCAAAAATGCTTATATAATTATACTATATAAATTTGTGTGACAGTATGTTCAGTCTTTATACAATATAATATTAAGTGTAGTACTTTATAAACTACTGTCAATGTAAGCCTATATCATGTGTCCCTAGATTTATGATACACTAATTTCTGTGTTAATTGTTACACCTACCCAAAGTTGTCAATATGGTGTTTTTGTTGCCTTAACTGTCCTACAGTACAAGTCATCGAGTTATGCCTATGGCATTCATAATAATAATAAAGTCAAGCTTTGCAGAATCATTAATTGTCAAATAAAGTACCTAGAAATTTATATTAAAACATAGTTTTGATGTTTCCAGTAAATTAATAAAGCGTATTATGATAACACCTATAATTGTGCCTTCGAACTCTCTCTGGGCACCGATCAAGGCATTGAAATCTCCCATTACAATAAGGTTTTTATGTGCATAGCCTTTTATTGTTTTGTTCAGGCTAGTGTAGAATGCCTCCACTTTTTTGAGTTTTTCTTTATCTGTAGGTTCTGTGGGTGAATAGACTTGAATAATTGTCAATTTATTTTTGCAATCCTGAAATGTCATGTTCAGTACAGCAATTCGCTCTGATATTCCAACAAATTCTTCAATGTTTTCTTTATAGATATCTCTAATTATGAATGCTACACCACGTTAACCTGGTGTTTGCCCTTTATGGTAAAGCAGAAAATTCCCATAGTCTTCAATTCTTTCTCCGTCTCTTCTAACCTCGCTTAGACCCAGTATATCCCATTTTATGTTGTTAAGTGCTAGTTCTAGTTCTAATAGATGTTCTCTTGATTTTAATGTTCGAGTGTTTAGTGTGGCTATGTTTAATTGTGTTTGCTTTTCTTTCTTTATTCTTGGAGTTGGAGGGTTGTGGTCTATCTCCCCACGGTGACCAGCCGGCTTGGGGATTATTGTGGTAAGTTGTTCTGGTAGTGTTGTCTGTGTAGTTATTCCGGTGTCAAAAGCTGGTTGCTAGTTTTTTAGTTTTTTCTGTATACTATTGGCAGCTTGGTCAATGGTAAATCCTGATTTCGGTGATGGCGAAAGGGACCGTTTTCTCTTCTCCTTTGGTATTTCTTTTACTATCAGTTTGTCATAATGGATGTATGCAATTTTACCTCTGTTCTTTTCCTCTATCATTTTTGTTTTCAGCTCTTTCCTTTTGTTAAGTACTTCTTTCGGGAAATCTTCAGCAATGTATATATTTTCAGGTAAGTTTTTGTAATTCTTCAGAAGTGCAATTTTTCTCCAATGTAACGTTAACGTTATTAATATTGGTGTAATGTTATTGCCGTTTATCTTCCCTATTCTGTTTATTTTGCTTAACTCCCACTTATCGAAATCTTCCATACTAGCTTTTCTACAAACCTTGTTCAATGTTTCCAGTACTAGATTCAGTAGTTCAGTAGAGCTGTTCTCTGACTCAGGAATTCCGTAAATGATTAAGTTATTTTTCCTGATTCCTTTTTCAAGTCCTGTTACTTAATTTTTTAGGGTATGAATGTCTTCCTTTAATTTCTTGTTTTCATCTTGTATAAATTTCATTTTTTGTTCAATTTTGTCTGATAATGTCTTTGTTATATTCTTAGTTATCTCAGCAGTTTGGTTTTGGAGTTCCTCTTTTATTAGACTCCACAACTGCCGTGTTTGCGGATCCATGTTCATTTCTACTAAATGGTAGGATTTATTATTTACTGGCAACTTTCCTGTGTGTTCTGAATGCAGCCGCAATCTGGGTATCTATGGTTTGTGTCACTGTCAGTATGACAGGAAGTTGGTATTATTTTAGATTCTACCCGCAGTGTTAGAAATGTGTGTTTTACCAGATAAGATTCCAGCACTTTTCATTGTTAATCACGAAGTTTTCCAAGTGGATCATTGTTCACTCGATGGACAATTGATACGTTTATAATTTGGAGCTTGATTCTCAGGTGAAATACTACTACTTGCACGTAAACTAAATTAAATACTGGGACAAAACTTTTCAACACCTTTCACTACACACTGTCAAATTGACATTCCTCATTGAGTTCGAAGGTACAATTATAGGTCCATACACAGACGGAAAAAGAAACAACAATGGCGAGATGCTAGTAAACTTTGCCTTCGAAAACAACCTAGTGATCATGAACACCAGATTCAAGAAAAGACAGAACCGTAGATGGACCTGGATATCCCCTAATGGAGCGACAAGGAATGTGATAGATTTCATCTTAACTAATAATCACAAAAGATTCAAAGATATAGATGTGATGAATCATTTAAACTTTGGCTCAGATCACAGAATGGTGAGAGTAAGTTTTAAGTTAGAACTAGAAAAGAGCTCCAGAAAAAACTTCCACACTACACAGAAAAACATAGGAATATATGATCTAGAATCAGTGGGATCTAATCTACAGAGTTTACTACAAAATTATGATAGCCAACCAAAACAACTTACGACTCAGGAATGGTATGACTATATAGAAAAAGCACTTAAACCTAATCAAATAAAAGTGGACAAACCCAAGGTCATACATATAAACGGATATATTAGCGAGTTACTTGAGGAGAGAAGATACCTGATAAACATAAATAATAAAACTAAAGAAACACGAAAGAAGATAGCAGATCTAAGTAAATCTATACGTAAAAAAATATGAGAAAACAGAAGAAATATAAAAGATTACAGATAATAGAAGATCATATAGCCAAATCAGGTGGAATAAGGAAAGCTCAAAAAATACTAAACGACAATAAAGAGTGGATTGCAAAATTGAAAAACAAAATTGGACGTGATAAAACAAAAAGGCCTGATATACTCAACATAGCTACAGAGTTCTATGAAACTCTATATCAAAAGCATAAAGAAGGCCAAGATATTAACATAGACTATGATAAGGAGGATACACCACTAGTTAGAGAAGTAGAAAGAGCAATTGAAACACAAAAAAAAGACAAATCACCCGGCCCTGACAACATAATAAATAAAGTCCTACTATACAACAAATCAGAATCTGCAACAGCCCTAACTAAAATATTCAACGACGTCCTATCAACAGAATATATACCTACTCAATGGACTGAATCAAATATCATACTATTCAAAAAGGGAGACATTTATAACATTAACAACTACAGACCTATAAGTCTTATGTCCAACATTTATAAGATATTTGCCAAGATACTATTACAAAGACTTACAAGGATATTGGATGAGAACCAACCAATAGAGCAAGCAGGTTTTAGAAATGGATTCTCGGTTATAGACCATATAAATGTAGTGAAGCAGGTCATAGAAAAATACAACGAGTATAACCTGCCCTTATACTGCGCCTTCGTAGACTACAACAAAGCCTTTGACTCACTTGAGCATAGCTCTATTTGGCTAGCATTGAAAGAACAAGGTGTGGAAAACAAATATATAAGGATTATAAGGAATGTATATACTAATAGCACAGCAAGGATTCGTCTAGAGAAAAAAGGAAGGAGCATTCGAATTGAAAGAGGAGTTCGTCAAGGTGACCCACTATCGCCCAAACTCTTCTCAGCCACACTAGAAAAAGTCTTCCGCCAACTGAACTGGGACAACTTAGGAATTATGGTAAACGGAACCAGGCTGTCGCACCTAAGATTTGCGGACGATGTTGTCCTATTTGCAGAATCACCAACAGAACTCAAAAGGATGCTGGGAGAGTTAGCTAAGGAGAGTGAGTTGGTGGGATCAACAATGAACACCAATAAGACTAAACTAATAACTAATTACGACAGAGTGGAGATAATTGTTAACAACATGTCAATAGACTACCAGGAGGAATACATCTATCTAGGACAAGTTATTTCCACAAAGGGTATGGGCGAGAGGGAGGTTGATCGACGTATAGCCAACTCATGGAAGAGATACTGGTCGTTGAAAGAGGTGATGAAGAACAGGGACATTGATTTAAGTCTCAAAAAGAAACTGTTTGAATCATGCATCCTACCAGTCTTAACATATGGGTGTCAAACATGGGGTATCACACAAAATCTACATACGAAACTAGCAGTCTGTCAGCGCGCTATGGAAAGGAGCATGTTGGGAGTGAGAAAGAAAGACAGAAAGAAAAATACAGAAATAAGGAATGAAACCAAAGTGGCTGATGTAACTTTAAAAATCAAACTATTAAAATGGAGATGGACCGGACATACAATAAGGGGTATAGACGAGTGGAACAGAAGGATCATGACCTGGTACCCGAGAACTGGGAAAAGGAATAGAGGAAGGCAGTATATGCGATGGGTGGACGATATAGCGAGAACAGCAGGGAAGCTATGGACTAGGATAGCAAAAGAAAGATCAAAATGGAAGGAGTTGGAGGAGGCCTATGCCAAAGGGCACACAGACAAGTTGGTGTCAAAAGAGAACAATTAGCATGAATAATTTATTGTAATAAAGGGTTAATTTTACAGAAATAAAAAACAGATATAATTTATTAATTCAATATATATGTAATGCCAATGTCAATTTTAACCTATGCTAATCTATTTTTGACTAAAATGTAACTTGCGATATTGAAATTGTTATGTAAAATCTGAATAAAGGGCTTCATTCTTCATTCAAATTCATTCATTATGATAACACATTGATTATAGTAGTGTAATGCCTGTACCATGCAGTATCTATTTCCTTTTTATTGTACCTTTTTTGTTACCATATTCCCTTTTTATTTGTTATTGTATTTACTGCTTGATCATTATATGTGCTAATATGTGAGTGTATGTATGTTTTTATTGTATCAGGTTCATATATCTGTATATAATAACTATAATAATAATATACTAATCAGAGTTTACCTAATTTGTTTGTTTTTCCTTACTACTCAGGACTGTGTGCCTCAATAAATAGAAGAAAATAGGTTGTTTTTATGGCATATTATTTATTTCAGAAAATAGTCTTCTACTCAATTGATCCCTTACTGCTCTACCCATTACTAAATCACCGGCAGCCTCATTTTCCTGTACCACCTCTTGTCTTTCAAAAGATTCTGTCAAAGAAACTATTTTAATAAGAATGCAGTTATATATTGTATTCCACATAATATTACATACTATCTATATACTTTTTAGGTATTACCTGGAGCTTGTTGAGAAAAACAATCCTCAGGGTCTGGAAGTCTATACTGTACAGCTATGTTATGTAAAACACAACATGCACTAATAATTTCGGCACATTTTGCCGGTCTGTAATGCAATGTTTTATCTCTGTGTAGACAACGCCAACGTTGACCAAAAGTATTTTCTATGACAACTCTTCCAGAAACATGTGCTTTATTAAATTCATACTCCATAGAACCAGGTGGTGGATCTGAATATGGTGTCATCAACCATGGCCTTTGAGGGTATGCAGAGTCACCTATTAACAACAAACTTTTATTAGTTAGGTAGCTTATATGTATTATATAAATATTATAATAAATATGAAAGTTTATATGTTTGTGAGTTTGTGATTTTGGATGTTTGTTAGTCAATCATGCCTTAACAGCTGAACGGTTTTGGGTAAAATTTGGCACACTGGTAGACCATGACCTGGAACTTTTTATCCCAGATAAGGCAGTTCATGCGGGCATAGCCACGAGCAAAAGCTAGTATGTAATATGGAAAAAAGGTTTATGAAGATATATTACATAATATGTGTAAGCATAGGTACCTACTTACCTAATAGCCAAACAATTTCATTATTTCTATGTAATGATTGCATGTAATTATTAATATTACTATTTTGCCATATAAAAGCATCATGGGTTGCACCTCCAAACTTTGCATTGAGTGATAAGATTCGGCAGTCAGAATCACATATCTAAAACAAATAGTTTGTTACATACAATTATTGTTTTATCAAAAAATACTATATATAATTTATATTAAATAGGCAGGTACTTACCACTTGTACATTTAGAGAGTGATAGTGTTTTCTGCAGAAAAATAGATGTTCTACTTCTTTTTGGGGAGTAAATATTTTAAAGTGGCTGCCATCTATACGTCCAATTACACCCGGTATTCTATATTTACTGTAAAACCTAAAAAAACTACATAATTATTAAGAGTTCTATTTTTAAACAGTTTATTTATCTTTGTTTATATTTTTACTACCTACCTCTGCTTAATAGTATCCCTTTCCTGTCTGGTAGTTGGGAATTTTATGTATTTTTTTAAAACATTGGGATGGTTTAGTGCTCCTGTGACTTCTTGAATATAGGTGCTTATGGCTTCTTGGGAGAAATGATTTGCCTCTCCAAGAACACTTTGGTAATCCCCATGGGCAAAAAATAGTAACACACACAAAACCTGTAACAATGTAAAAAATTGGTTATAACAGAAGATTACATTATTTCACATTCCTATGTACATATATGAAAAACAATACTTTTTTTTGCTAAATTGCAGAACTCACTTTTGATTCCAATGAAACTCTTTGTGAAGACTTCAATTCTTGTAAAACCTTGCACAAATCCTCAAAAGCTTCTTTGTTAAGCCTATAAAGTTTCATAAACTTCCTCTCACTAATATTATCTAGTGGATATCCAACTAAACTTCTCATATTAGCTTGAGTTTTTCTCTGTTCGCGGCGATTGTCTTCATATTCCGCCATCGCTAACATATTCCATGCTAAATATGCTCTTGCAGACATTATCGTGATATTCCAAAAGCCAAAAGATTAATATTAAATGTATTTCACGACGCTTTATGGCAGTGAGTTACGTTACTGCTATCGACACGGTATTGCTCGATAGCGAACGTGAGCATACGTCAAAATAAGAACTCATGGTACCATTTTTGTACAACAACCATACAAATTGTAAGTCGCTATCGAATTACTTTCGATAGGTTTTTTACGTGTCGAAATGTTTTAAACTCATGGTATCGACTTTAGTTTTTCACGTAACCGGTAGAGGCGCTGTATAGTTTGTCATAGAAATATTTTACGTTGTCGCTAGCGACAATACGTGAGAAAAACTCATGGTTGAGCTGCAGAGCGAGTACAACTAAGCAACTTGCACTCGCACTTTTACTAAGCAAAATATGTTCACACTATGAAACTTTATGCATAGTATTAGTACTTGCGCAAGCTACTGCGCATAGTCTGCAACGGGCATTAGAACCAGTAATGGAAACTATTGCTGAAATTGCGTAGCCGTGGGCGAAAAGTACATAACCTTTTTTCTGAACATTTATTTATTTAATAAAATATGTTTGGGCAACAAGAAAACTCGGCAAATAATTATATCTTCGTTTAATGTCTCTCAAGTATACAATTTCAGCTAAGGTGCAATATCGTGCGTGTGCGTCGGCTCTCGTCTGACCGGTGTCTGGCCGCCGCGGTGGGGTAGGTTGAGCGGTCGCAGCGGGGTGTCACCCCCCTGACCCTACGTTGTGAATCATGCGCTCGACGCGTGAACATCCTCCCCCGTTGGAGAAGAACTCTTCAACCCTTCTTCATCTTCAGTCGGCCAAAGAGGACAGAGCCGGGTCAGAGCTCGACGAACCACTCCATTGCCAGTAGCTATGTCAGCCACCCGCGATACTCCATCGGATCCCGGGAATAATGTTTGTATCCTCCCAATGCGCCATTTCAGAGGTGGCAGGTTCTCCTCTTTAAGCACCACCATATCGCCTGATTTCAATGCAGGATACCGTTGGCGCCACTTTGTTCGATGCTGAAGTTCTGATATATATTCAGTGCTCCAGCGGTTCCAAAAATGTTGCTTCATTTGCTCCAATTGTTCATACCTATGCAATCTGCCAAGTTTGATGTCTATCAACTTCTCTGACGGTAGACCGGTTAGTGGTTTTCCAATTAAAAAATGTCCGGGGGTTAGAGGGCTCAGGTCCGAAGGATTTGAAGACAATGGGCACAGCGGGCGCGAATTGAGAATAGCCTCTATCTGAGCGAAAAGCGTCGCTAACTCTTCGTATGTCAGGTGCCTTTCTCCTAGTACTCTTCTTAAATGAAATTTCGACGACTTCACGCCTGCTTCCCACAAACCGCCGAAATGCGGCGCGTATGGTGGGGAGAAGTGAAAGGAAATACCTTCATCAGAACCGAACTGAAATATCGAGTCTGGATTTGAAAAAATTAACTTATCTAACTCATTCTTAGCTCCCACAAAATTAGTTCCATTATCGCAAAATATATAACGCGGCTTACCTCTTCGCGATATAAATCTTTTTAAAGTTAGTAGGAAGGCTGCCGCACTTAAATCACTAACTGCCTCCAAATGGAGGGCCTTGGTTGCAAGACATACGAAAATACATAAATAACACTTGCTTATCTTGCAACCACGGCCTTTCCTGTCAGTTATATAGAATGGACCAGCGAAATCAACGCCTGTTGACTCAAACGGTATACCAGGTGTAAGGCGTTGCTTTGGCAGATTACCCATTAATGGTTTCATAGTTTTACTACCTATACGTCTACAAATAATACATTTATGTGGAATACTCCTAGCAAGATTTCTACCATTAATAACCCAATACTTCTCTCTAACTGAGGCTAATAAGAGCTGAGGGCCAGCATGTAGCAAACGTCTGTGCTCTTCTTCAAATACGAGAAACGATAAGCGATGTTTTGCATCTAAAAGTATAGGATGCTTTTTGTCATAACTAAAATTAGAATTTTCAATTCTGCCACCAACTCTTAACACTCCAAAATTGTCCATAAAGGGATTCAATGACAATATATTTGACCTTTTTGGTAACAATTGATTAAATTTAAGTAATTTTATGTCTGAATAAAATGATTGTAATTGTGCTATTTTTATTAAAGCAATTGTACTACTGGCTAGTTCCTGAACAGTCAATATTAATGAATTTTGTCTATTATTTGGATTTCTACAATTATTTATAAATCTTAAAACATATCCAACTACACGCCTTAATTTACTTAATTTGGAATATCTGGAAAAACTAATAACATAATTTTTTGGCAAGCCACATCCTAAATTACAGCTTACACTACTGTCACTACAAGGGGAATGAGTGCCATATTTTTCGATTGGCCACTCTGACTCATCCTGAGTTAAGAACTTAGGACCTCCCCACCAAAGGCTAGCGAGCTTATCGTCGAACGAATCTACACCTCTTGATACTAGGTCCGCCGGATTGTCCTTAGTTGGCACATACCTCCATTCAGAATTCGATGAAAAATCTTTTATTTTATTAATTCTATTTGCCACGAAAATCTTTAATTTTTGAGTGGAGGAAGCGCGCAGCCACCCAAGGACTACCATGGAGTCAGTCCAATGAATACAACGCAATACTTTACAACGTAATGTCCCCTTTATTTTTGCACTCATCTCAGCCAACAATAACGCCCCACATAATTCCAGTCGGGGTATTGTAAGGGTTTTTAAAGGAGAAACTTTTGATTTTGCGCATAATAATTTTACATGAATCTGTCCCGAACGATCTACTGAGCGTGCATATGCACATGCACCATAAGCCGCCTGAGATGCGTCCGAAAATAAGTGTAATTCAACAAATACTACGTTTCTACATAATACATGTCTAGGTACATTAATACATGAGAGTGTGTTAATAGTCCTTACAAAGTTTTCCCACATTTTCTTAACGTCTCCGGTAATTTTGTCATCCCATCCTAATTTGCATTTCCATAAAGTTTGTAATATTATTTTTGCCTTAACTATGAATATACTTAACAGACCCAATGGATCAAATATCTTGGCAATCATAGATAACATAATCCGCTTTGTAATATTTTCATTTGTTTCAAATTGCACAGGAAATATAAAAACGTATGACGTGGGTGACCACGTAAGGCCTAGAGTTCCAATACTACTATTTAAGTCTGATAAATTCTTATTTTTTAATATGCTATTTTCACCAACTATACTGTTTGAGTTCGAACGAAATTTTCTAAGATCAAAACCGGCTTCATTTAATTTTTGAGTAACTGAATTACAGATGTGTTTTAATTCTTGTTCACTATCGCCGCCAGTCAAAATATCGTCCACATAAAAATCATGCTGAATTATTTTCGCGATACACTCATCATTACATTCCTGGGCCAATTGAAACAAACAACGTGTACTTAAAAATGACGCTGATGCGGTCCCATAGGTAACTGTATTTAGCTTATAATACTTTAAAGGCTCATTTTCATTTTCTCTCCACACTATCATCTGCCTATACATTTTGGCTATATCCGCCGTAAATACAAAATTATGCTGTCTAAATCTGATTAAAATACTAAATAAATCATTCTGTATAATTCTACCGACACCCTGTATATCATTTAACGACCGCCCAGTGCTAGTTTTGGCGGACGCATCAAATACAACGCGGAGTTTAGTCGTTTCGCTCCTTTCTCGTAACACTGGGTGATGCGGTAAATAACACGCATGGTCCATCTTATTCGACGAAGACAAATGCCCCAAATGTTTATATTCACGAATGAATTCTACATAGCGTTTCTTTATGTGTGGTTGTTTCCTAAACCTCCTTTCCAAATTATAACCTTTGATTTATTAGGAGAAATTTCTTCAATCGACCAAAATCTTTCCAACTGTTGACTGATGTCAACATTTACTTGACAAATGACATTGTTGTTCTTACAATGTTGTGTACCTATTGGTCCGCTTACCAACCAACCTAAACTTGAATACTGCAAAGTGGGTTGGCCCCTTCCTAATTTTATTTGTTCACCATTTACGATTTCCCAATACAAGTCAGCTCCAATCAAAATATCTATTTCCGCCGGGTTAAAAAATTGTGGATCTGCTAAATTTACTAAAACGTCCTTAGGAATATTTAAACTACCTATGTCTACTTCTACATTTGGCAACATGCTAGTTATGCGCGGTACTACCATACAATTTACTTCGATCGCAAACTTATTATTTAATGAACTTATTACAAATTTACAACTATCTGCCATACATAACTGCATATTTCCAATACCCGACACTGTCATAGGTCGCTTGTTCTTAACACTACACAGCCCCGACTTGGCGCGTAAACAATCGGTCATCATTGTTATTTGACTTCCGCTGTCCAGTAATGCACGCACTACAAATACTTCATTACTTTTATTATTAATAACACGAACAAGCGCCGTAGACAAAAGAATGTATTGACTCGCTACCCGGCTGGACGCTGATAAGGAAACCGGTTCTAATACCGATGCATCGCCGCTGCGGCCGGCGCCTTGCGACTCATACGTTTGAGACACAAGTGATTGCAAATTGTTTACTGAATTATGCACCTTCGATCTATGCAATAAGGTGCTATGCTTAAATTTACATTCTTTACATGGCTTATGCCTACAATTTCTTGCAAAATGCCCACCGTTTAAACAATTAATACATAATTTATGTTTAGATACTAATTTATGACGATCATCCAAATTCATAGAAATGAAAATAGGACATTCGTACAAACGATGTGATTGTTTACATAATACACAATTAAATTTGTTACTATTGTTCGGTCCCTGACTAGATGCTACAATATTTGAAACTCTTTCATTTTTTGAGTTCCTCGTAATTTTTACTGTTTCTAAAAGGTCCGCTCGGTTCCGTAGAAATGTCATAAATTCCTTTAACGTGGGTACTTCGCCGAGGGTGCCCTTATGTTCTTCCCAGAGCCTGCTAGTGAAATGGTCAAGTTTCATAGTGATTAAATGAATTACTAGCGTATCCCAGTAGTCGACGGGTTGCTCTAAATTTCTCAATGCTTGCAAGTTTTTGGAAACCTGATCAATGATTAAGCGTAAAGAGCTATCTGATTCTTTAACTATGCTTTCAATACTAAACAGTGATCTCACGTGATTAGTAATTAGTAACCTTTTATTGTTATATCTCTCACATAATAGGCCCCACGCTGCATCATAGTTGTCTGCACAAAATTCTATTGATTTAATAACCGATGCAGCGCTTCCCTCCAACGAAGACCTCAAGTAATGGAACTTGTTGATAGCACTTAAACATTCATTGTTGTGAATTAATGAAATAAATGTATCCCTATACTCCAACCACTTATTGTAACATCCGTCAAATGTAGGTAACTTAATTGTAGGCAAGGCAATACTATTACTGGATGTACAGTTGTCAAGGCTACTGGACTGATTATTACCGACTATGGTGTTAGAGAAACTTTGTCGCCTACCGCTTAAATTGCTTGCAGTATCTATAATGCATTGGATTTTTGACATTAATGAGAAGAAATTATTTTCTATAGCTTCTCTTTCTACAATTTGATCACTAGAGTCATCAAATAACATTTCTATGTCGGTTTGCAAACTGTCGAATAAAGCGAGATTTTTATCTAATTTGTTTAGTCTTATTTTTAACTCCGAGATTTGTTGGTTAGTTAATTTTGACACACTTATTTGCCCTATAGTATCCAAGTAATTTTTACAAACCGTTAACTGGCCTTTCACACTGCTACGTTTTTTAATTAGTTTTTCTAATTTTTCGTTAGTGTCAACCATTTTGTGGGAATTAAGAATTATATCTACCGGAACAAATAAAAAAGTGCACAAATATCTTATATTAAGTATGAATATCTTCCTCGTATATTTCAGTTCGGTACCGCAGAGATATTTCTAGAACTACGATTATATTTTCTATCACCCACTCGTTACACACCACAAGACGGTAGCAAGTAGAAAAGCATCAGCGACTTACATGGTTTTATTGCGGCTCAATGATGATGATATCCTGGTCACGGCACCATTTTCTTGTTTGGGCAACAAGAAAACTCGGCAAATAATTATATCTTCGTTTAATGTCTCTCAAGTATACAATTTCAGCTAAGGTGCAATATCGTGCGTGTGCGTCGGCTCTCGTCTGACCGGTGTCTGGCCGCCGCGGTGGGGAAGGTCGAGCGGTCGCAGCGGGGTGTCACCCCCCTGACCCTACGTTGTGAATCATGCGCTCGACGCGTGAACAAAATACTTTCGTCTTCTTTTGAGGGAATGGGAAATCTTCGTCTGGCAGAGCAGGAAATAATAACAATAGAAAAGTTTGACACAGAACCCATTCCTATACATGAAGCTAAATACAAAGATTTGATTAATTACTTATGTGACACGATGTCAATTTCGCAAAAACATCATAATTTCATTAAAAATCTAAAGCACACTAACGAAACACATGTTGAGGAAGACTGATTGTTACGTACAATTTATTTGTATTTTTTTTCCTAATTATTACCTACTATTGGTGCCAATTCTGTCGTTCTATCTATTTTGTCGCTACTTCAGTAAGTTAATAGCTATGTCGAATCTAGACTGCTTTTGTTATGTTTTACTTATGTGTAACAAATTATGATACTAGTACTTTTATAATTACTTAAGATAAAGGCTAATCTTAATAAAGCTATGCTTGAATAATTATGTAAGCAATGTGAGAAAATAATTAAAATAATTAAGACATAATATTGAAAAACAAATTGTTACCTCTTTTTTATAGTTGCATTATTTTTAATTGTTTGCACTACTCTCTATACTCATAAGAGAATTTTTAACTCTGACTTATAATGTACTAAATGTAGATTTTATTAAAAATAAACAGTTTACAATAAATACGTGAAGCTTTAATAGTTATTTCTCACTATATAGCTAAAGATAAACCATTTTAAAAATGCACGCCCCTCCACCGCCGTTACACTTACATGCAAAACAGCAGCTCAACCATGAGTTTGTGTCAAAAAGTAACGATAGGTAAACAAAGTCGCTAGCGTCGTAACGCGCATCGAATAGATTTCGATAGCTTCCGTACCATGAGTTACATTGCCACTTACGTTACTCGCTACGGTGAGCTCGATAGTAGATTTACGTAGTTTATGGTTGTGCGTTTACAGCTAACTTCATGTCTAGTATAGTCCTCCTTTTCTAACTTAGTGAAATAAAAGAGAAAAAATATAATGCTCCATAAGTCAAAATATCTAATGCGAAAATTAACAACATGTATTAACCAACAAATGAGAAAGGTCGTCTATTTTTATGTGCGTATTCGTAATGACGAGATTTCGAATTTATCTTCTTTGTCCTAAGTAAAATATGTACAGTGTTGCTAACTTGGTGGGATTATCAGTAACTCTGGTGGTTTACACCTACAATGATTTCTTTTCATGCCAACAATTTTGACATAAATGTGAGGACATCATTCAGAGACTTTTTATTCGTGATCTTTCTATTTCTGAATGCATTTTTTTTTTTATTAAATAGCTATCATGAGTATAAAAAAACTTATCTAGCTACTTTCGAAGCCAATTGCGGTGGACCAGGGAAATAAAAATTTAGCAACACTACACTGAATATGTCAAAATAAAGTTCGATTCTCGAGTAAATATATTGTTGTCAAGTGTTTAAATTTTAAAACTTTCAAATTTCAAAATGAGAACCAGTACGTCGCAATTTTATCTGCTGGTGGATTTTATGGAAAGGTAAGCTATATAAATAATACTTTAATTTTCACGTTCATTTGTTATTTACCTACTTATTTTCTGGGTAACAGTGTCATATAAAGTTAGATTGTAAGCCGCAAGTTCGAGTAACAACTAACAAGAAACACTTGAGTTTTTTATGAAGATCCTTAAGTGGTCATGCTCAACGATGCTCTACGTAACTTAATATTTTCACACGAACTTATTATTACTTATTTAAATAATAAACTTACTGCATAATTAATTGCGATAGATAACTTTTATAAAGTTAATAAATATTTCTTTAAATATAATGATGATTTTTTATTATAGGAATGGTGACCTTAGTAAGCCCACTGAAGGCCCTCAAGGTAGGGCCTCCAATATCAAAAGCTGGGCTGAATTAACAGAGACATTAAACTCGGATGCCTCAGGTGACACTAAAACAACTGAGAAATGGAGAAAGGTTTGTGGATTGTATAATTTTATTCTCCAATGTATCATCAAGCTTTTTCTTTTCTTTACTTATGCTTTCATGGTGTCTAAGTGGTTATGGTGTTTGTGTTGTTTGTTTATGGTAAAGGTTTGGAGTGATTTGAAAAATAATACAAAAAAGAAAGCTGCTCGAATACACCGAGCTGCTATTGGTACTGGTGGTGGTCCTGCTTTTAAATTAAAACTGAGTGATTTAGAGCAGCGGATACTCAGTATCGTCGGATCTCAAGCTGCAACAGGCATTATTGAGATCAATGAGATTGGCTTAGATCAGGTTTTCATTTTCTTTCAAAATTTATCATTTATGCATGCAGTTACATTTTTCTTAACTCAATGAAATATAGATTAGGGTTTTCGTTTTTGTTATTTTTTTTTTTATAGCATGGGGTGGCAATCAAGTGGGTAACGTTGTAGTAAGTGATCTCCACTGCCCATGTACGCCCACGATACCAAAAGAATCATGGGCGAGTTGCCGAAAGGAAAGGGATTGAGAAGGGGAGAGGGATATAGGCCTCCCGATATCTCACAAAAAGCTGCTACTTTAAGTCGGTTTTGTGTGAGACAGTGGTAATGACCTGGACGAGCCAGTTCATTCATGCTGTAGACAAAACTGTCTACAGGTTGACTACCATTCAAAGCTGTCATTTTTAATGTATTTACATATTCCTTAGTTTAGTAAAAAAATATTTTTTGGAATTGATTACTTTACAAGTAACATGTCTGTCTGAAATTTGTTAGGGCATATGGAAAAACATATACAATGAAAAAAAACCTTTACAGGAACATATCGAACAGACATTGACCGTGGTGCAGATATTAAGTGAACCCAGTACAAGCACTCAAGGCACAACTTCACAGCTACTGTTAGAAGAAACAGAAGCACCACATTTATGTAAGCCCTAGTATTAGAATATTTATTAAATACATTCTCCATTTGCAAAAGATTATTATGAAATTACAATCAAAATTTTGAGAAAGATATTTAAACCGATTTATTTATTTGATTGATTGATTAATTTATCTCTCTTTTTGTTACAGCTCTGGCAGCTAGGAATGACCCAGCTGCAAATAATGTGTTGCCCATCCCTACCATTCGCTAGACAAGCATTTGTCAATTCGGACAGTGAGTGGCGTGCCCTACAACGCGAGCAACAAAGGGAAAACGTCCGACTGAGGGAACGAGAGCTCCAACAACAACAACAGTGGTTAGATTTGTTGGGGCAATTTATAGGTTTAGGAAATAGATACATGAATTACTTAGAAAAAAAATAAAGATATTGGTTTATACATATAATATTATTAAGTATTTAAAATTGCAGATATTTATAACAAAAATTGATTAATATAGACATGTTTAATTTTAAAAAACCTCTACCACTATTAAATACAAAGCATTTGTAACTTTATCAAAGGTATTTAAAATGTTGTTTGGTGATTTTTTCAATTTACTTGTATTCTTTGTGCTGTTAAACTGTTTGATTAATTATGTACCAAAAATGCGTATATAATTATACTATATAAATTTGTGTGAAAGTATGTTCAGTCTTTATACAATATAATATTAGTGTAGTACTTTATAAACTACTGTCAATGTAAGCCTATATCATGTGTCCCTAGATTTATGATACACTAATTTCTGTGTTAATAAAGTCAAGCTTTGCAGAATCATTAATTGTCAAATAAAGTACCTAGAAATTTATATTAAAACATAGTTTTGATGTTTCCAGTAAATATAAAGCGTATTATGATAACACATTGATTATAGTAGTGTAATGCCTGTACCATGCAGTATCTATTTCCTTTTTATTTGTTATTGTATTTACTGCTTGATCATTATATGTGCCAATATGTGAGTGTATGTATGTTTTTATTGTATCAGGTTCATATATCTGTATATAATAACTATAATAATAATATACTAATCAGAGTTTACCTAATTTGTTTGTTTTTCCTTACTACTCAGGACTGTGTGCCTCAATAAATAGAAGAAAATAGGTTGTTTTTATTGCATATTATTTATTTCAGAAAATAGTCTTCTACTCAATTGATCCCTTACTGCTCTACCCATTACTAAATCACCGGCACCCTCATTTTCCTGTACCACCTCTTGTCTTTCAAAAGATTCTGTCAAAGAAACAATTTTAATAAGAATGCAGTTATATATTGTATTCCACATAATATTACATACTATCTATATACTTTTTAGGTATTACCTGGAGCTTGTTGAGAAAAACAATCCTCAGGGTCTGGAAGTCTATACTGTACAGCTATGTTATGTAAAACACAACATGCACTAATAATTTCGGCACATTTTGCCGGTTTGTAATGCAATGTTCTATCTCTGTGTAGACAACGCCAACGATTTTTCAGTTGACCAAAAGTATTTTCTATGACAACTCTTCCAGAAACATGTGCTTTATTAAATTCATACTCCATAGAACCAGGTGGTGGATCTGAATATGGTGTCATCAACCATGGCCTTTGAGGGTATGCAGAGTCACCTATTAACAACAAACTTTTATTAGTTAGGTAGCTTATATGTATTATGTAAATATTATAATAAATATGAAAGTTTATATGTTTGTGATTTTGGATGTTTGTTAGTCAATCATGCCTTAACAGCTGAACGGTTTTGGGTAAAATTTGGCACACAGGTAGACCATGACCTGGAACTTTTTATCCCAGATAAGGCAGTTCATGCGGGCATAGCCACGAGCAAAAGCTAGTATGTAATATGGAAAAAAGGTTTATGAAGATATATTACATAATATGTGTAAGCATAGGTACCTACTTACCTAATAGCCAAACAATTTCATTATTTCTATGTAATGATTGCATGTAATTATTAATATTACTATTTTGCCATATAAAAGCATCATGGGTTGCACCTCCAAACTTTGCATTGAGTGATAAGATTCGGCAGTCAGAATCACATATCTAAAACAAATAGTTTGTTACATACAATTATTGTTTTATCAAAAAATACTATATATAATATATATTAAATAGGCAGGTACTTACCACTTGTACATTTAGAGAGTGATAGTGTTTTCTGCAGAAAAATAGATGTTCTTCTTCTTTTTGGGGAGTAAATATTTTAAAGTGGCTGCCATCTATACATCCAATTACACCCGGTATTCTATATTTACTGTAAAACCTAAAAAATTGTACATAATTATTAAGAGTTCTATTTTTAAACAATTTATCTTTGTTTATATTTTTACTACCTACCTCTGCTTAATAGTATTCCTTTCCTGTCTGGTAGTTGGGAATTTTATGTATTTTTTTAAAACATTGGGATGGTTTAGTGCTCCTGTGACTTCTTGAATATAGGTGCTTATGGCTTCTTGGGAGAAATGATTTGCCTCTCCAAGAACACTTTGGTAATCCCCATGGGCAAAAAATAGTAACACACACAAAACCTGTAACAATGTAAAAAAATGGTTATAACAGAAGATTACATTATTTCACATTCCTATGTACATATATGAAAAACAATACTTTTTTTTGCTAAATTGCAGAACTCACTTTTGATTCCAATGAAACTCTTTGTGAAGACTTCAATTCTGTAAATTCTTGTAAAACCTTGCACAAATCCTCAAAAGCTTCTTTGTTAAGCCTATAAAGTTTCATAAACTTCCTCTCACTAATATTATCTAGTGGATATCCAACTAAACTTCTCATATTAGCTTGAGTTTTTCTCTGTTCGCGGCGATTGTCTTCATATTCCGCCATCGCTAACATATTCCATGCTAAATATGCTCTTGCAGACATTATCGTGATATTTCAATAGCCAAAAGTTTAATATTAAATGTATTTCACGACGCTTTATGGCAGTGAGTTACGCTACTGCTATCGATACGGTATTGCTCGATAGCGAACGTGAGCATACGTCAAAATAAGAACTCATGGTACCATTTTTGTACAACAACCATACAAATTGTAAGTCGCTATCGAATTACTTTCGATAGGTTTTTTACGTGACGAAATGTTTTAAACTCATGGTATCGACTTTAGTTTTTCACGTAACCGGTAGAGGCGCTGTATAGTTTGTCATAGAAATATTTTACGTTGTCGCTAGCGACAATACGTGAGAAAAACTCATGGTTGAGCTGCTGGTGTATATACACAACACACATAATTTGGTCTTTGTCATTGGTTGTTCAGTCACCGGCTGGACACGAAGGTGGGAGCACGCGTCGATTACGCCGCAAAAGTACGGTTGGCATGCCAACAAAAAAGCATCTTCGCAGTCAAGTAAGTATTTTTAAGTTATAAACTTAACCTTTTTAAATGGTGCTTGTTTACAGCGTTTGTTTATCAAAATACATTAATTATTAATACGTTTCATTTTACAGAGCAAAGAAAATATTGCTAAGGTATATCACCGAATGAAATATGAAGCAGAAAATGGAGTTGAAAATGAAACTGATGCCAGATGGCGAACTGCTCAAGCTGTTGGTTATAGTGAACGTACTATATCAAACATATTAAAAGAAGAAAAACAACAGGCAAGTTTAGCCGAAACATCAGGGAACTTATCCATAGATATGGCACAGAGAATTTTTAAATCGCCCTCAAAAAGAAAACGGGTTTGTCCAGTATTACCAGGCCAGTCTCAGTAGCCACGTAGGTATTGAAGGATATGTATGGTGGTTTTTTTTTTTACACTTGCGCTTGAGTTTCATCTACTTGAACGTAACTAAGTTAAAATGATAACAAAACACATTTCCTTTAACGTATATTTTGTTTTCTTCATAAAATTATGTTTTAATTTTTTCAACTTACAGTCACGAGCAATAATATATTACCATGGACAGATTAGCAATAATATCTGATATCACGATTCATTCATAAACATCTGATCTTAAGATGAGAGCAAAAATATGTAGGTAATCATTGTGGAATGCATATACATATATGTAACGCCACAATTATGTGACGTCGAAGGAATGCCAAAACTATCTGACAAGCATATATACAATAATTTATGACGCCACATCGGCTTCGAAAACATGTGACACCTCTTGGAATGCAAAAATATCGGTCATCTCATATATTATAAATATCTGACTTTATTTTTGGACTCTGTCTTGGAACCCGACACAAGAGGGTGGAATTTAGTTAAATTTATAAATCTATATACCGCCCCCAGGGACCGACATAGGCTACCTTTGTCTCAAAAAACCTAACGGGGGTGAAATATAATATAATAATATATAAGGGATGAAAGTTTGTATGAAGACTATAGTGGTGAATCAGGGGCTCCAATTTTTTGTGGAGATAGAGTATTATAAATTTTGTACAAAAGTTCATTAAATGACGTAAGTGAGCACTAAGAAGGGATTTTTGACCATTCATCCCCAAAGAGGTAATAAAGTAAGGGATGAAAGTTTGTATGTGCATTTCTTTTTCAACAAATCGACATGGGTGTCATTTTCGAGGGTTCTTGGGGTGCTGATTATGAAAACGGCATTCATTTTCAAATCCAAGATGGCGGACATTCTTTTTATTTCAAAAAATCGATATGGTTGTCATTTTCGGGGTTCTTTGGGGTGCTGATTATGAAAACGGCATCCATTTTCAAATCCAAGATGGCGGACATTTTTTTTATTTAAAAAAATCGATATGGGTGTCATTTTCGTGGTTTCTTGGGGTGCTGATTATGAAAACGGCATCCATTTTCAAATCCAAGTAAAAACATTATTTTATGTAATAAGCATTCCCTCAGAAAATAAGTTCTAGTGTGATAATCCGTTTATGTATAAATTTCGCATTAAAAAGCACATGGCGCCTATAATTCTGACATCGGATCTCAATTACGTATTTGCGGCTATAGATATCTATTTGGGAGTTAATCAAATTTAAAAAAAGAAAACCGAAATAGTGCTCACTTTGTTCAATTCTGATATTAGGCTTACCATTTTTAATTACGGAATGTCGCAGTTGTGTGGTTTTATGAAACCACGATAAAAGTGAAACTGCAAGAAATTCACTATATACACGGATCATAGGCCTCTAGCCTGGTTGAACACGATAAAAGAACCGAATAGTAAACTAACAAGATGGAAACTGCGTCTTGAGGAATTTGACTATCACATTATTTACAAAAGTGGCAAGCAAAATATTAACGCGGATGCATTGTCACGGATCACGGAACACTTCAGGTGAAAATGATGATATTTCTATGAAACTAAATATAGATAAAAAAGAACAAAACTACAGCGACATATAGATAGAGCTTAACTAAAGAAATAACGCGATTATCTGGAAACCAGGACAATGTCCCGGGCACTTTTACTTCTCGTGAACGAACACCATCTCCTATGGTAATATCATCAGATTCAGAAAAAACTAGATCAATAGTAGACGACGGCCGACAATCCCCGTATCCGATTCCATCATTGAGTAGTACTACCGCAACTGCATCTGAAAAACCTAGTAGTGATAGTACAGGCACAGTACATTCAGCCTTTGACGTAGATACCGACGGCATACTTATACTACAAGAGGGTATAGACACCAAGCCCAATCAAATACTTGACCTGATACTTGGAATAGAGACCAACTTACCGTAAAAGATATATCTAGAGCTTTACAACAGGTATTAGAAGAACACTTACCTGTAGATAACCTAACTCTTGTAATCTAAAAGAATACATCCGGCCTAAATTAAAGTACTTTTTTTGTTTTGAAGACGAATTACACCGCACACAGTTTTCTGAAGCTACTATATCGCTTTTTCAGAAGGGAACAGTAAAATTTTATGAGTGCACTAAGAGAGTAGTTTTTGCGGAAGATGAGAACAGCGGGAGGTTGTAATTAAATATCACATAGGTAAAAATAGTCACAGGGGAATTAAGGAAACGCTTGTTCATCTTAGGCGAACCTTTTACTGGAATAATATGGACCAAACGGTTGCCAGCATCATAAATGCTTGGGAAATTTGTAGAAAGATGAAGTATGATCGGAAGCCACTAAAACCTCAACTTCAATTATCGCAAACTCAGACTAAACCCTTTCATCGTTTTAGATCACCTATTACAGATAGGTCCGATACTGTCCAGATTTTACAAACAATACAACAAAACATGTATGAAAATAAATTATTACGTATATATATTAAATATGAGAACGGATTGTACTTCTCAAAGCACATGACTAATACGTACAAAAATCCAAAGTCGTCATGTAAGACGAAAAGTCCACTATGTTTATACAACGTGTTATAAAAAGGGGCGGGCAAATTTAAGCAATGTATAGTATAGCGTAGAAGTATTTTATCTCCCATAGTACCTAATCCGATTGCATTGCTAGTACAATAATTATAGATTTTTTTTTTGTGTTTAAATTTACAAGTTACGTACGTATGTCCGTAAGATTACGTAAGTTTATTAAAAATATGAGTGTCATTCATAATAATTATTAGTGGTGTCATCTTATCGATCTTAATAAACGAGTGATTAAAATTATTTAGGATGTCTTGGTTTAAAATGATCCGGTACATAGGTACTTACTATAAGTATAAGGAGTGTGTAATGACCCTAAAATATGACCACACCTTTCTGTAACACATTGTATTTCGACAGCAGTTATTCCTACCATAAGGGTAACAAGCGTGATTCAATGTATGTGTGAATGGGTGAGAGGCAATTATGTAACACTATTGTAATTGTATGGTGGGGATTAGGACTGTAGGATGCTGTTCCCACACAATGACTATTTTGTGGTATCTCGGTGGGGACGTCACCAGAATAATATAGAGCCCCCTGCACAGTTTCTTGATGCTGTATTAGTGGATTATGATCATAATGATAATGAATAAAATATACCTAATTATTGTTTTACTTTAACATCATAACCTTTAATCTATCGGTACCAATAGTAGGTATATCAAACACCACATTGGTGTTATAGTGAAGATAGCACTAGACATGTTAGCCCTGCAATAAATAAGGTTGTTAGGCACTTATGTCCAACTACTAATGTCCAAAAACACTAAGAAATTCTGCATTGTTACTGTAATATGTTTCTGTTGAATCTAGGTATTTATATAAATACACTTATTAGCCACACACGTAGGTAGTTATTATTATGGCAAGGCTTTGGGTATCAAATACCTGTCATTTAAAAATATGCACGAATGCTCCAGTAAGTACATGTATTGCAAGACATGTGCACATAAAAATATATAGAGTATTGATAATAATTGCTATTTATGTAAACAAATACCCATGAACACGAGTGAATGACTAGGGTAAAGAAACCTCAATAATAACTTTATTTTCAAAATATGTCATCCAGTGAATTTAAAAGGATTTTAATAAAAGAAGTACCGAGATTGGAAAATGAAGACATAACTTGTATTATAACCATATTAGTCCAGTCTATATCCAGAATATTCAAAGAATCTTTCCCGCAAGATCTGTGCCACAAAACATTCTTTAAATAAATATAAGTATCATAAACATAATTTTTTCTGATGAACTTTGGCTATTGATGGTGCAGTTATTCTTGCAGAATTTGATATCGAAGTCAAGAAAGTTAATGGGGGTGATAGTTTTTATAAAGATATTCATAACTTAGTAGTGGGACAAACGGCTTAATTTTCACAACGAAATTAAACGTTGTGCTTATTTTGTTAAGCTAGCTTATAAAAAAGCTTATTAAAACACTTTTTAACAGACTTCAAAAAAACAATTCAATTTTTTTTATCACCAATTATATCATTTATAAATGTACATCCACTATTCTATATTTACACACTTAAACATACCTATCTACACTATATTTTATTTACACTTAAAAATTATTTACACTAAACACACTATAATCCTCTAAACTATTTACAATAAGTTAAGTAAATGAACAATTACATATAATTAATTAAAAATACCGAACTCGCTTACGAACGAACTTGTGATGTATCAAACTTATACACATGCTTCGTTCCCAACAGCGAAACGCATATTAAGTAGTAATTTTAAATATTAACAAATAACGAGAACAACGGGCAACGGTTAAAAATTAACACAACAAAATATAAGCGACCAAAAATAATTTACTTATAACAATAATAAATATTATGCAATCAAACGAAATTCAATTTAGTAGCATAATCGTTATGATAACATCGTTTAACTTTCGACATTATGTCTTTTTGTATAAAGTGTATTTTCGATCGCTTTCACGACAGCGCTAGTGCCAACGGGCAACGATCAACACTAAGCGGCGGCCGGTGATGCAACCACGCATGACGCAACTATGTTCCGTTATAACGTCAACAGCTTATACTCACAAACTTACTTATATGCTTGTTATAATAAGCAGAGCTTAATAATAGCTTTTCGTTATAACGCCCACCTCTATTCGTAGTCAACCTACCAATAACGAGGCGTCTCATATAGTGGTGGTTAATATATCGCATAGCGCCAAATTACAACACGCTATCTATTGCCAACAAATCAAACGCGCTATAACAATTTTCAATCGGCGCTAGTTATAGTACCATGCTATCCAACTAACATATTTAATAGGTAGCGTAACTAGCATCTGCTGCGGGACAACTGACAATAATATTTAATATTTATTAAAGCGCTGAGCGCGCGATGACCAGTCGCGCTGCGCCATCGCACGCGGTCAGACGTATGTTCATTAATGTATCGCGCGCTGTCCCGCCCAGCTCAAGCGAGTTACGTGTTTCGTTTTGCTTTTGTTATTAATGTATATATTTATTACTTGCATGGTTTTCAATGACTGCAATTTATTACAATATTAGTAAGTAAGTTCACATACGATAAAATTGTTTTAATATTATTGATGTGTCATTCAAATTGTCTAGTATATATTATTATTCTAACGTGAAAGAAAAAAAAATTGAGATGAAGGGCTCAGTGACCCAAACTTTAAAGCTTAGCTTAAGCGTGATACAAAATACCCGTACCATATATACATACTATTTATGTAGTGTGTGATTCGAGAATTTCTGCAGACAGCGTTGCCCTATAGAGGCGCGGCGAAGGGATTAAACACATTAAAAAACTAAACCGATGTCATAATCATCGCAATCATCAATTTCTGCAGCGATATATATTATTATTTTAGGGGATACAAATAAGATGTTAAGTTAGTTTAGGATATAAAGTTTAAAATAAATTCATAATTTACTTATTTCCTTTTTCCTGTACAAACATCATGTTATTGCACTGTAAAATACACTGTATTGTTTCCCATCAAACACTGTATTTTTGAAGCAAATGCAGTATTTTAATATGTGGACAAGACGGGATTTTCTAAAATCTGTCTTGGCAACACTGCCGTAGATATAGAAAGCGTAGCGTGGCAATACTATAGCGCCGCAGCGCGCGGCGATCAGTCGCGCTTTGCTATCGCACGCTGAATGACGTATGCTCATCACCGGTTACAACGAAGCGCGCCCGCGCTTTGTAATATATTAGAGCATTAAAAAAAGCGCGCGAGAAAAATATAGCGTTGTAGTCCGTAGCGTGATAATAAAATATATTTGATTTGAACACTACTAGTCTCATAACACTTCCACATGTTTTTTACGCCGGCTACCTGCGACGAGCGACCGTAGTTTGGCCGCTTACCGATGGACCTCTTTGTTCCTCTATGCGTTTCGTTACTTCAACAAGTGTATAATAATAAACCATTATAGTTGTCACTTATTTAAAAAATAATGATGTTATTATTAGAAATATATACAATTTAGTAATTATTTAATGGAATAGCCCAAAAAAGTTTTGTTTTTAAATTAAAATCATAACTACAAGCCAATTTGCAATTCGTTGCTAAAGTGCGAACGAAACGCTGCGCATTTGCGCCAAAATCAAGTTTTTTGTTTAGTCACAGAACTCACAGAATAACTATTAGTAGCTAGCTATTTACAGTCATCTATCATTGTTTTGTGTTGCGTTGCTAGGTTTTAGATATACATTTTATATGTACCGAGTTTCTTTCAATATAATGGATATAACTTTGGTAAGTACCTACTTTAACTACTTTTGCTAAGTTACGTGTACTTATATTAATTGTTAATTATCACTTGCTTTAACGGTGAAGGAAACATCGTGAGGAAACCTACATACCTGAGAAGTTCATTCACCATAAGAATTTCGATGGTATGTGAAGTCTGCCAATCCGCATTAGGCCAGCGTGGTGGACTAATGCCTAACCCCTCTCATTCAGTAGAGGAGGCCCGTGTCCAGCAGTGGGACATGTATAATACAGGGCTAGTATTATTATTATAAGTATTTTATTAAATAAGGAAGCAGAATCTTTTAGGTGTAGTGGCCTATACGTACCTGAGGTTTGTTTTGTTACAGAGAACGAAGAAACCTATGACTAAGGATGAAGTGTCTTTGCTCTTGGATCTAGTACAAAGCAAAACAATAATCACCAGCAAGGAGACTAATGCTTTTTCAAATAAATTAAAAGAGGAAGCCTGGGTCTCACTAACAAATGATTATAATTCGAAAAATGGGCAAGTTCCGCGACATAAGGACCAACTTAAATCAAAATGGGAATCAATTTAAAAAAAGCAGCCCGGAAAAGGTGCACTCAAATTCGACTCAATAATTTTAAGGTAAACCCATAAGTTTTCACTTTAGCTGGCTGTTCATGCATCTATCTTCTCTAATAAATTCTTTTTTCAATACAGACTGGTGGTGGAAAACCAGATTTCATACCTCATGATGAAATCTTGGAAAAAGTAGTAGGTCTATTAGGATCAACATGCATTGGGTTTGATGTGCCATTTGGTGGTGATAGTGTTTGTAGGGAAGAGGTTGTTGTGCTTGATGGTGCTGGTATCAGTGATGGTGTTTCCTCCCCAGAACAAGAACAAACAGCTGATGTATTGTTTGAGTTTACTACACCAGAACCTAAATACATCTCATTGCCTATAAGTGAAGGTACCTTCTCAATTTTTTCATGTGATTTCGCTCATATTTAATAAACTTTAACAAATTAATTTCCATGTCAGATGCGAGTACCTGACAGGCATGGTAGATAAAAATGCTTTGGGCCATGGGAATTATGCCTAAATTTGATATTCTATCCCTTTTTAAATCAATAAATGCAGAAACTAATACTAAACAACTATTTATTGCATATTATAAGATTTTATAAAAAATATGTTAATATTAAAGTTTTGGTCTGGCAATTAATGTGTTAACTATTATACATGCATGGCTATGTTATACATACATAAGGAGTATGTGGTATCATGAGTTTATTTACAACATAATGCATTTACAAATCTTGTATACTTTAAGTATATAATTTATTTATACTTCTGTTTTACAGCAAAAAAAAGAAAGATTGACGATTCTATAAAACCTAGACGCTTGTATGGAATGACCAATATAAAAAAAGAATTACAAACTCACAATGGTACTTCCTTAGTTTTACCAATCCAAGCCTGATACATATTCATAACTATAAACTAACAATGTTTTCATTCCTAGGCAAGAAGAAGAAACATGGGGATGATGGTTGTCACGAACGCAACTTGGCAATTGCTAAGTATTATGATGCAAAAACAATGAAACTAAATTTAGAAATAGAATTACTCAAAGAAGATTTAGAAGAAGTAAGAAAAAGAAAAACACAAAACCAGTCAAGTTCAAACACCAACTACTAAATTTCATAGAATAGCTGTTATATGTTTAATTCTTTACATAATAATATAGTGTTTAGTTAATAAGTTAGTAAATAAAAATACTCGTCATTTTCTCAAATAAAAACATGTGTAATTTTATAGAATGATGTGGTTTTATTCATAAAACAAGTTACATGCAGTAATTATAATAATTATGTAAGTAATGCCAATTTACTCGTCCCACCTTTTCCAACATCTCTTCACAAAGGCAATGATGTCAAGCTAAAAAAAGGAAATATAATTATTAATACACGTTATTGAAATATTACAGTCGATTGTACAAAATGCGAAGATAATATTATCATATTGTATAATGCATCCACATGCAGACAAATTTAAAAAATAATGCATTTTAAGTTCTATTATATTTTCTACATTCAGGCTTTTTTATATTCTTCATCAATATATAGAAACATTGCCTTAAACTGTTTTATTAATAGACTAGTTGCTGCATGTAACTTCATCTGGGTGGATGACAGAAAGGGGCCAACAGTGGTGTTTTTCTGTTTCCCCATGGAAGCCTATAGCACTCCAGGATAATGTAGCTTATTAGTAAATCAATTTTCAAAATCGGATCAGTAGTTCTGAAGGTTATGTGCTACATACAAACTCACAAATTGTAACACTTTATAATATTATTATAAGTGTAGATAGATATCAGTACATTTTTGGCAAAGTTCTTAGGACAAAGGGTTAGGTACAGACAAGAACATGGTATGACATACTTATTAAAATAGTTTACAATCAATATTGCTCTTTCTGTATTGAGAATGCTGTAATTATTGTTGAGGGCAGACTCTGCATTCACTTGTGGTTCATCAATTTCCTCCGGTGGTATCTCAACCTCAGGAGGAACATCACCCATGCTACGCATCCGGCAGATATTGTGCAGTACAGCAGTTGCAATTATAACTGCATGTGCATTTAACAGACTTAGTTTCAGCTTACGTTAGTAGGGTATTATTGGGCATTCTGGACCACTTTTCGCGAAAAGTGGTCCAGAATGCCCAATGGTCTAGAATGCCCAATGGTCTAGAATGCCCAATGGTCTAGAATGCCCAATGGTCTAGAATGCCCAATGGTCTAGAATGCCCAATGGTCCAGAATGCCCAATAGTAAATAATCGATACATAACATTTCCGTTGATTATTATGTTCATTACGTTCATAATTTTAGTCCAAATCGTATATTATATTAACGGTATTTGTACTTAAGACTAACTATTGTTGTTTTGACCGTATATAGCATTAGACGTTTGCAAATAATGAAATTTGTTAAACAACCACATTCTCTTAATGTGGATGCAATTTGTGTTGAGCCCCAGTGTGGAACTCTTCGACATGGAGAGCTTTTACCGAATACTATTAGATGTATTATTTGCGGTCCATCTAACTGCGGGAAAACTAATTTAGTGATCGGTCTGCTTTTGCATAAAGACGGATTAAAATATCGTAATGTTTATCTTTACTCAAAAACTCTAAACCAACCAAAATATTTGTTTTTAGAAAAAGTGTTCGCCATGGTTCCTGATATATCATTTTCCAAATATAAGGACAACGAGGAGGTATTGAGTCCTCAGGAAGCTAGTAGTGATTCTATAATTATTTTTGATGACGTGGCGTGTGAGAATCAAAATAACATGCGAGATTATTTTGCAATGGGAAGACATAAAAATATAGACTCTTTTTATTTAAATCAAACCTACAGTAAAGTACCTAAACAACTTGTCAGGGACAATGCAAATCTCATTGTTCTTTTTAAACAAGACGATATCAATATGAGACATATCTATGATGAACATGTTAGCACTGATATGAAATGGAACGAGTTTCGTGAAATGTGCACGCAAATATGGACAGTTCCATATAGTTATTTGGTCATAAACAAAGATTGTCAAAAGAACGAAGGATGTTATCGAAAAAACTTTGACAATTTTGTAGTTTTCAATTAAGAACTTCTATAAATATCATCATTCTTACAGTAAAAGTATTATTCTATTTGAAACATTAACAGAAGAACGAAGTATTTAGTAATGGATAAATCATTTAAAAGACAAATTATTAACGCTGCTGAAGCTGTGAAGAAAAAAGTTCGTAAAATGCGAAATATAGAAGTAGAAAATGAAAAAGCATTGGAAACGGTTTTTAAACCACTAATTAACCCCCTGAATCAAATAGCATTAAAAACTAACAAACGTTCATTGAAAGAAAATTCTAATATTAAACATGATGACAGTTACCAAGATATTATTTTACCTGAAGATGAAATTACTAAAACTGAAAATTGTTGGAACAATACTGAGATGCCTAATTCGGGCTTTGATAATAATGATTATATTGAAGAAGAAGAGGAGAAGAGTGAAGCTTCTGATAATGATTTAGAAAATAGTGGAGATTCATATAAAACATTAGATTCGATCAATAGCACCGATCAAGATTCATTGTCATGGTCGTTATCTCCGGAAATATATGAAGATGTTCCTTTCGGAGTAAGATTAGATAAAGGAAAATTAATGCTCGGTACTTCCAAAGTAATTATTAACGATAAAACCATTAATATAGATGAAACAGTTTATAAAAATACCCCAGGCTTAAGGGAACTATTATTTAAAAGAGATCCTAATTTAGTATTAGTGACGGAGGAAGATAAGCGGAATTATAAATTAATGTTGTTAGTGTCAAACGCTCATAGACGTGATTTTGATCCTAAAAAACCAATAAAAAGCAATAAAGGTAAAATATATTTATATATAATAAAACCTTTATTTAAACTAACGGATGATGTAAGTTGTAATCGAAATTCAAAAGGTCAAGGCTTACCTATTTTAAAAAAGTGGAATAAGTTTGTTGATTATGTTTATTGGGATGATCCCAATGAATTAGTTGATAGATTAAAATTACTAATTGCTTCTCGAGATGCTGGAAATACTGGTTTAGATAATGAAATTATATCGATTATAGAAGAACTACGAGAAAGTGGAATCATAAATTGATAAATACTTTGATGTTAGGCAATTTGATTCATTTCAATTTGATCTTATTACATTAACGGACATAATGAATATTGACAAATTTGGTCATCACATTCATAAAAGAATGCGATTATCTGATATTTTTAATATCAATGACAAAACTATTACAAAATCAATAAATGGAGAGTTTGATTTACAACAAAATCGAATTCGAGGCGTGATTGATCCTGTCGAAGCTGATCACGTTTCAAATAAACATTATGTTGATGTTATAATACAAAATTTGTGCAATAAAGACGATGTTCATAAATTAATAGATAAATCCAAGCATGAAATATTAAGCGAGATTTATAGCTCTTTAGAACATTTAAAAGCAAATCTTATTTTATATATCAACCAGAATATAACCAACTCTTCTACTAAGAAGATTGATAAAGCTAAACGAAATGATAAAACAACAAGTGGTTAATGAATTACATCGATCTGCACGTAAAAAATTTATTCGTCGTCCAGTTATCCTAAAAGCTATAGACGACCTGTGGCAAGCAGATCTAATTGATCTAAAAAATATTAAAACTTACAACAAAGGATTTGGTTACATCATAGTTGTTATTGACTGTTTCTCTAAATATGCTTGGGGAGTACCTTTAAAGACAAAATCTAAAATAGAAGTATATCATGCTTTCCAGAATGTGCTAAAATTAAGTGGTCGTTCGCCGGTGAATTTGCAAACTGATTTGGGTACTGAATTTTACAACGACGTGTTTTCAAAACTGGTGAAATTATCTAATATAAATCATTATTCATCTTTTTCAACGAAGAAAGCGTCAATAGTTGAACGATTAATTAAAACTTTAAAAAATAAACTTTTTAAGATATTTAACTTAAATGGCAGCTATAAATGGATAGGAAAGGTATTGGAAAATGTTTTATCAGACTACAATAATTCAAAACATAGAACAATTGGTCATAAACCAAATGAAGTGAATTTTATGAACGAACAAAAAATAAAACATATTATTTTACAAACACGAAAACCTTAGACGCAATAAGTTCAACATAGGTGAATCAGTCCGTATAAGTAAATATAAAAACTGTTTTCAAAAGGGATATACTCCTAACTGGTCAACAGAAATTTTTAATATTACCAACGTAAATGACACAAACCCTGTCACATACAACATAGAAGATCAACGCAAGCAGCAACCTATTTTAGGTTCTTTTTATGAACAAGAAGTGCAGAAAACAAAATATCCTGATGTTTATTTAATTGAAAAAGTTTTAAAAAGAAAGGGCAATAAGTTGTTCGTTAAATGGCTTGGTCTTCAGGAAACTGAAAATAGCTGGATTGATAAGACTAGAGTCGTTAATTGAGGGGTGTTGTATGTATATTAATAAGTACAGTGATAGTTACAATACACTTTATGAACAATGAACGGAGGAGGACTAGTAAATAGTTTAATAAACAATTTACCAGTTGAACTACATTTGCCTGGCTATAACTATTGCGGTCCAGGAACTAAATTACAAAAACGCTTATTGCGCGGTGATAAAGGCATAAACAAATTGGACGAAGCTTGTAAAGAACACGATATTGCATATTCAACATTTTTAGATTTACATAACCGTCACAAAGCTGATTTACAGTTATTTAATATGGCTAAAAAACGCTTAGGCGCTAAAGATGCTGGGAAAGGTGAAAAATTAGCTTCTTGGATTGTTAGTGAAGCAATGAAGACAAAACTGAAAACCGGTTCAGGTTTGAAGTCGTTTGGATCATTAGTTTCTAAAATCCGTTCACATATTAAGAAGTCCAAACGTAATAAAACAAATATAATAAAAAATGCTTATCTAGCAGCGAAGAAATTAATTCCGTTGCGTTCAAGTCATCGAATTTGTTTGCCGAGAGTTATACCGTTACCAAAAACCGGAGGACTATTGCCTTTGATACCTATATTTGCTGGGTTGTCCGCATTAGGTACATTAGCGGGCGGTGCGGCTGGTATTGCAAAAACAGTCAACGATTACAAAAATGCTCGACAAAACTTACGAGAATCTGAACGTCATAACAAAGTTATGGAATCCATAGCACTCGGTAAAGGGTTGTACATCAAGCCTTTTAAGAATGGCAATGGATTGTATGTAAAGCGTTCAAAAAACTAAGTATGAGGTTACCTAATCACGCTCTAAATAATATAGATATCCAGTCTCACGCACAAAATATACCATATTTTCGAGGAGTATTTATGAAAGATAGTTTACCTATGAAACCAAAATCTATCGAGAGTGGTGTTGTAAACTTGGATAATTCTAGTAATGAAGGAACTCATTGGGTAGCCTATGTTAAAATAAATAATTATTGTGAATATTTTGACAGTTTTGGAGATTTAAAACCGCCGATAGAGTTACTAAAATATTTTAAACATTGTAATATATTCTATAATTACAATAGGTATCAAACATTTGATGCTGTGAACTGTGGTCAGTTGTGTTTGATTTTTTTGTATAACTTTTGGAATAAAAAAAATATAAAATAAATTAACTTCTTTTATTCATATCAATCGCAAGATGTCTTTCACGCTGTCTATAACTGGTACTTCGTCAATACTTTCAACATACTATTCTCCAAATCTGCAACTCGAAGGAGAATATGAATGTGCATTATTACATTTGTCTACATTCAATTCGATTCCGAATGTTGATGATAGAAATAACAAATTATATTATGGTGATTATAATGATTTTATTACAATACCTGAATTACATAAAATCAAAAATAAAAAATGATAGTTTTGAACTACAGTTCAACAACAATACGTTAAAGACGAATATATATTGTACAAAAAGGATAGATTTTACAAAAGAAGGTTCTATTGGAAGACTTCTAGGTTTTGATAAAAAAATCCTTGAAGCTAATATATTACACGTGTCACCGTTTCCAGTAGACATTTTATCAACGACCGTGGCGAGGGTTGAATGTGATATTATTAGCGGATCTTATGTGAATGGTCGACCTAGTCATATTATTCACGAATTTGCTCCTAATGTGCCTCCGGGATATAGAATCATTGAAATTCCGAAGAATATAATTTACTTTCCAGTCAATCAAAATATTATAAACAGTGTTAATATAAGGTTACTAGATATTAATAACAATTTGCTTAATTTACGAGGTGAGGAAGTACAGTTATATTTGCACCTGAAAAGAAAATGATTAATTACCATTCAGTACATAAATATCACAGTGCACATACTAAAAATTTTAGTAAGGCGCGAGCTACCTTCAAAGCTGCATTGCATAATAGTAAGAAACAAAAACTAAACAAAGAAAATTTAAAATTTCTTAAAATAATAGGTCTCTTAAAATGAATATTCTAGACGTTTTATCTACACCATCTTACGATAATAACATCGAAGGCATAGAGTATCATTCGTATAAACCCTACATTACTAGCTTCAATAGAAATGACGAGATTCGTATACCTATTAATCAAAAAGACTTGTACGTTCTACCATCAGCCAGCACTTAGTATTTAGAAGGAATCGTGAATGTTACGAAAAGAGATGCTAAAGAAAAAACGAGCGTGGACTTTACTAATAATCCGTTGATGTACCTTTTTCAAGATATAAGGTATGAATTAAACGGAGTGGAGATAGATAGGGTAAAAAATGCAGGTGTTACCACCACTATTAAGTCATTGTTATCTATAAATGAAAGTGAATCTAAAGCATCACGAGCCTGGGGATGGGATATACATGGCATAAAAAGTGAGAATGGATTTTTTTCTGCATCATTACCGCTGAGTAATATCTTGGGATTTGGCGAAGATTATAAAAAAGTTATCATAAATTGCAAACACGAATTAATCCTGCTGAGAAGAAATACAGATCTGAATGCTGTGAAATTGAATAGTGGAGAAGTCATAAATAACATCGAAATCAATAAAATCGTATGGAGAGTACCACACGTGAAAGTATCCGATAAAGAAAAGTTAAACCTCTTAAAGATTTTAGAAAAAGACCGAGCTCTTCAAATAATATTTAGGAATTGGGATTTATATGAATATCCTTTATTACCTAAAACTACAAAGCATACGTGGTCTATTAAAACCTCATCCCAAATTGAAAAGCCTAGATACGTTGTTATCGGTCTGCAAACTAACAGAAAAAACAATGCAGGTGCTGACATGTCCAGATTTGATCACTGTAATTTGCGTGAAGTAAAAGTTTATTTAAATTCCACTTATTACCCATATGAAAACCTAAACACAAATTTTATAAATCAGCAATTTGCTTTAATATATGAACAATATGTTCGATTTCAACAGTCGTATTACGGACGTAGACCAGAGCCTCTGTTAAGCGCTAAAGAGTTTAAGGACATTGCGCCGTTGTTTGTTGTAAATTGTTCTCGTCAAATAGATACTCTCATAGCAGGTCCAGTGGTTGACGTGAGAGTAGAATTGGAGAGTGTTGTTGAAATACCTGACCAAACGTCTGCTTACTGTCTTATATTAAATGACTGTATAATCGAGTATAAACCTCTGAGTAATACTGTAAGAAAAATATCATGAATTCGGACTGTATAATTTTAGATGTTCAAGGATTTAAAGACATGCGCAACAATTTTATAGTAAAGGAATTAGCTTTTGCGAGTCGTGACTATACACAAACATTTTTGATAAAACCACCATTTTTATTCAAATACTTGTCAAATGATGAAAAAAGGCATGTTAAATGGTTGGAAAGAAATAGAGGCATTTATTGGAACGAAGGGTATATTGACTTTAGAGAATTTCGACGTATAATTGTTCCATATCTAGAAAACAAGGAAATCTTTGTAAAAGGATCGGAGAAAGTAAAGTGGATAAAGGATCTTTGTGTCAATTGCAAGGTATCAGACCTCGGCGAAGAAAGTTGTCCAAATTTTTCCGAGTTGTATAACAAGTATTGTGATGGAACTACTAATTTCAATTGTACTAAACATATGAAGTATTGTGCTTTAAAAAATGTTTTGTGTATTAAAAAATATTTGGAGTTGTAGGTGCTTAATAAAAGTGTATTTAGTTATAAGTTTCATTTAATAAAAATCTTTCAAATTACTAAAATGTTCTTATTTCATAACATATTCCTTAAATTTAGAAAATAATAATAGATGATACCTTAAATCCATTATGAATACACTGATATGGATGAATAAGACACTATACATAAAGAAAAATATTTTATCATTTTTACTTATGCAAATAACAAATCATGACTTTCTAATTTAAAAAGGATGGGTAAAAATCATTATCTATTAAAGACTTTGAAATTTTCTTGATCAATGATTCAGTATCGTCCATGACACTGTCAATAGCATCTTTAACTATGTATTGTGCATTTAAGATGACATTCTCACTATCACTATCACTGTCACTGGCTTGAGGATTATTGTTACAAAGGTCTATGACAGAAATTTTTATCAACTTAATGCCTCGTCGCTGTAATCTGCTCATGACAAAAGTCTTGCTAACTTTTTGTTTCTTTAAATTATTATGGGATGACTTTTCCTGACGTCGTTTTGATTTTTTGTCTTTTGTGGTTTGATTGCAATGCCCGGGTTCACTGCGTAGCATCTCTGAGAATCCTTCCAAGGGATCCTGAGCATACTGGCTAAATATAATATCTGAGTCAGATATCTATAACAAAAAAAACAAATATTAGAATTATCGTACAAATGTTAATTAAAATTAGAGAATATTGTTCAAACAGAGATAAAATATTTTACTTACCGAAGACATGATTATGATGATATTCTGATAGGTTATGAATGGATGTAGATATTATTCAATTAGGTACCTACTCAAGACTAGTAATATATGACAAATGAAAAAAAAAATACGACATTATGGTATTAAACAAGTATGGACACGTTTACTATAAAATGTGAATTATGCATTTATGTCTTTAAAGAGACATTACAAACCAAAGATCTAAATAGATATCGTATGTAATTAGCATTCTCATGGTTTAGTACATCTCCATGGTACAAAAGTGTTATACTTTAGTTTTATTAAATACTTACGGTGTCTATTTAGATATTTGCTCTATGGAAGAAAAATGCTTAAGTAACATTTTTATTTAAAGTACATTGAACGGAAACATGTTTCATCAGGTTTGAATTGATGTATGTTTTATTGACAAATAATACTGTGATCGTGTTTCATTACTATCTATATTGATATTATAGTCTATTTTAGATATTTGCTCAATGGAAGAAAAATGCTTAAGTAACATTTTTATTTATAGCACATTGAACGGAAACATGTTTCATCAGGTTTGAATTGATGTATGTTTTATTGACAAATAATACTGTGATCGTGTTTCATTACTATCTATATTGATATTATAATTATGCGAATGTGAATTTGTCTGCACATTGAACTATATATATTATTATAACGTAATATAAATGACGCGAGGATGTACTAGGTAGGTACGTGATGAAACTTAAATCTCTGTTTTAGTTCATTACTTATATAGGTTCTTAAATAAATAAATTATAGTAAATAAAACAAGTAGTTACGATTATTCACATTTTTATTGATATTTTTACAAATGTTTATTAAAGTCTATAGGTATAGTCTATTTTATATGTTTAACAATAGGTACAAATAACTTGTCTATCCTTATGATATAATTAATATAATATACACATTATAACTAAGTATACATCTTGACAATTTTTTATTTAGTCTACTAGTAAACTATTTTTTTAAAATAAGAGAATGACCCCAGGCTTGTGTTGATATTTTATCTACAGATATCGCTCGTTTATCATCATTACTAGATAATGCAATTTTGTTGACACTTTGAGTAAATATTTCATGCTTTATTGATTTAAACATAATATTTTTACTACGAATTATTCCACCATTAAATAAAATATTTTCATAATCAGTTATACTTAAATCCCTTACTACACATGATTTTACTCCTTTTGCTTTTTTAATCATTTTGTTGGGAGTTTTTATAGAATACATTTTTGATCTCAAACCAACAAAATCCGAGATATATTTACCTCCCATTTCATCTTTAAATAGTCCAGGGACTTTGTTATTCTTTAAAGGTATCTTAAAATCATTTTGATCATCATAATTACTCGTGTCAAAATATTGCAAAAACTGAAATTTTAAGTCACAATAAAAATCATTCGTGTATATTTCATACACCAGAGAATCAGTGTCTGTATAACATAGCTTCACACGATTCCCGTAAAATTTCTTTACAACATTATAATGAAAGTTATACATGTGAGACTTAGAAAGTTCTAATACAGTGAATCCAATATAAATAGGTTTGTCCAAAATAATCTGATCAGGTTTCATTTGTATTGCAACTAAATTATCTGATAAAATACAAGCACTATGGAAATAGGGGTTGGCTATAAGTCTCTCGGCCGATAATGATTTCTTAGTTCGATTATTTTTATCGTTCCATTGGTTAACATCTCTCCATTGTTTTAGCGAGTTTGTCTAGACTCGTTCCTAAAAAGTTCAAGGAATCTAAAAACCTGATTTGTATGTACTCATTATCTGTAATATAAATAAACTTTGAAAATGATATGTATTTTTCCTTAGTCTTGGGTATTATTTTTATTTGACCAGGAATTTCACCTAATTTTTTTATAAATAATTGACAATCATATCCAGATAAATTATGAAAAAATAAAGGAATAAATTTTGGAACTTTATGCTGTAGATTACAATGTCGATGGGCAGCACCTCGATATCGACCTGTAATATGACAGTGATCCCTAACTCTATCGGTCCACAATAAATTTTCACATATGTGACACTTAACAGCATAATTAAAATGTATAGCATCTTTTTCCGTGAATATCATAGGCTTGTTTTTAGACAGAATGCTATATATTTCTTTAACATCATGTACTAGAAATTCTAAAAATTTTAAGACACAATCATTACCGCGATAACTTCTGTAGCCTTCAAGTGAATCATTAAATGATGATACTATATTATAGGCAAACGCGGCCGGCACGTGGTGTTGTAAGTATGATGTATTAGCGGTGGTGTTCGGTTCACTTTCGGAAAACGGTTTGAGCAACGTCTCAAAATCAGCATATATGACAAATGGAATGTTTTGCTTTCTGTCATAATTTTTAAATTTTAAAAATGAACCTTTTTCTGGTAAAACAGTAACAACCCCTCCACATAAATGTCTATTAATTTGACTGAGAGTTGGAAAAAATAATAAGCACGTTTCGCAGAAGTATAATTTACTATGGTGTTTGGTGATCTGATTTCTAACAAGACGTGGCAAGTCTTTAATAAGACAATAATGGGAATATATATTATTTTCTAAAAATAATAAATGAATTACTTTAGATTTGTAATTAGTATTGTTCGTAGATTTATACAAAGGTCCAGTGATAGTCTTATTATTTTTCAATCCATACACCATAATATTCAGAGAGGGATTATTTTTTTCAAAAGTAGCTATGTCCGAAAATGTTATTGGAAATGATAAGTTATGTACATTTAAAATGTTATGGAAGTGAGGGTAAGATGAAATTCTGTCAGAATGTCGGGTTGCGGGGTACAAGGCTGCTACAACACACCATAAAAAACAATACTTATCTTTGTTTTTAATATTCAAACAAGCTTTTCTATTTTTTATAAATTTTGGTAAATCTATAAATTTAGCTCCGCCGAGGGGTTGGTATTTATTGATATTTATTTCTATATATGAATTCCTCAAAAATGTCCAACCGCTATCTCTTTCTTGAAATTCTTCAATTTTTTTTAACAGCAACATAACTGTACATTTATATATTGAATCGAAATCGTAATTGACATGAAATACATAATTTTTTGTAGCGAACGATTTAATTTCTTGCTGATCATTTTTATACATAAGAAAAACAGAAAAAAGTTCAAAATAAATTTTCACAGATGTATGTATTTGAAGTGATCTATTTATTAAATTTTTAACTTGGTCACAAATGCTACTAAGAAACATCTCAGGAAAATTATTTACCTGCTCGTCAGTTGCAGTTATTCTATAAGTTACGATACGTCCTTTAAACGAACTATTAATAATTGCAATATTATCCTGAAATGGGGTCGCGCTATTGTTTTTATGTGTATTGCTACGTAAATGACCAGACCATCGTCGATTATCTACAAATATTTTACAAACCGAACAGTGAGGCATTATTAATACGTGTATAAATACTAAAATCAATATTAAATTATTTAACACTTACAACTCAAATACCTATATAGGTTTTCAAACACTGTAGATTTCTATTAGTTTCCAGTCCAAATAAAACTAATTGAAAGTGAATCATTCAACACGATCCAAACCAGTTCTGTCCTGTTTGATTTTTAGCTCTCGTTCAATAATTACTTGATCTTGAACAAATCACGTTGTTTATCAAAAATATTTCTGTAAATAAATGATGTACAATATTAGATAGGTACTTACATAATTTTGTGAAACCACAAGAAAAGTTATATTAATTAATGTTTATAAGTACCTGTAATTTTTACTATTATTAGTTGTAGATGTCTAGTTCAGTTTTTCATATCAAACTTTAGGTGCCCACGAAAATGTTTTCTGTATCCAAATATTTTAGTTTCATATATTAATATTATTTTAGGAACAATACGAAACAACTGTTGCGGTGTAGGTACTGATAGCAGTGCCTACACCGCAACAGTGATTATTAGTATATACTAATAATGGTTTTATTCCAAGAAAATCAATTATTATAAATTATAGAGTAAATTCATAATTAAAGTTATTAATTATAAGAGTCATAATATTATTAGTAAACATACAATCTTTTTCCATTAGATAGATACACTGCAATATATGCTGTGTATGTTATAAATAATTTATAAGGGTGTAGTTAAACGGTGCGTCTAGTACGCGCGAAACGGAGCGCAATCTATTCATACAAGTAACACGACGCGACGCCGCGCTGCATATCGTTTATTCACTGACTTATACAAACTTCAGGTATATTTGGAGACGCGCGCAACCACGCGTAGTTTAACTGCTGCCTAAGTATTATATTTCAATACTTTGCAACAAAATATTTGTTATTGCTTAATTGGACCGCGTTATGCAAATATGATTCAATCAATAAATTGTTTTTTTTTAAATTATAACACGATAAAGTGATTACATCGCATCTGACCATAAGTACTACCAACATGCTATCAAATATAATGGCAACATAATCGAGTGTTAAATAAGTACAAAAACATACTGGTAGTCTAATATCATTTACCCAGCGAAACTTAACTTTGTCAAGATACCGTACAAGTCAAAAAATCTGGGTTATATTTTCGGAGCTATACATCAGATTAACTCAAAAAAAATAAAAAAATGTTAGCTGGATCTTTTACGCATAATGTCGTCCAATAAGTGCAATAGACCTATTTTATTTTTCCAGTCAGCGAAAGCACATTCGCATCAAACAGCTATTTTAAGTAAGGATGGCACGTATTCACATTTATATGTTATCTATATATAACGGTAATTTAAAATACTTAGGTATAACCTCTTAGAGATGACTTTTTTGTATCATACTGATCAAATTTAATTCTAGGACTTTCCAGTCATACCATTTTTTGCTCTAAAGTGCATAACTACACGTGGTTTGTAAAAAAGAAAGGGTGATAGGCTACATTGTGATACAAAGCGCATGAGGGGGCTTAGTAGGTGGCGCTATGAGGCGCTTGCAAATTATAATTAGCATATATAATTAATTATTTTCATTTATGTATGAAAACGACGACTTCAACTTTTTATAATACTGAATTATGACAAAAAAAAAATACTGTAAAGCTAGTTTTTTATAACAGTTTTTAAAATGATTTTTTTTATTGAATTATGACATGTTTGAAAACACGGTATAGTTTTGTCAACCCTAAGTGTTTTTGCTGCATCAACATTCGATATTGCTCGAAGTCTTTATTGCACATTTTACATATTATTACATATTATAATACGTACAAGGAAAAGAGTTTGTTTGAATACACTATAACTTCATCGTTTGCAACATCTTTCAATATAGCAAATTATCACGCGCTTTTGACTTATAAACAAAAGTTTTCGAAGGAAGCGACACAAACGAAATCAACTCGACTAGTGTGGAAACAAACTTGAAGAAGTAATCTACAATCAACCCAACCCGCTGCCTACTGCTGCCAGCTACCTTGCTCGCTGTCTCCGGCTTGTCGAACCCATCGTGCAGGTATATAAATTTATTCGACTGTTTGGAAAATGTAAGTATACTAACTTATTAATAAACACTTCAAGACAGCAATTTTATGTATTTAAATATTTTATTCATGAAACATTACTGCTAACAGATATACATTCAAGTGCAATAAGTATAACATTGAAGTTTGAACACAGTAAAATTATTTATTTTAATTTTAATCCTCGCTACGGTGATTTGTACCTAACTCAGCTGTTTATTTATGCTGCTGGCAATGTTCAACGTCTCCAGATAACGCCCAGCTATTTTTCTAATTTATTTTATTTATATGTGAAACTAAATGTTTATGTCTTTATTTCAGGTCGGATCCGAATGTGAATTCTATCAACCAGGCTCGACCTCTGTACAAAAAACTAAATCCAACCGCAAGCAGATGGCAAACAATGGGAAGCGCAAATCAGGATCATTGACGAATTCAACTTGTACGAGGTAGGTAATTACGTTATAATAATACGTAGTAATTCAATAGATACGTGTTAATACAATTTAAATCATTTATAGTATGTCTTTAAAAATCGTCGCTTAGCTAACAACACCACGCAAGTTAAATTGGCTTGGTTTTCAGGAGAGACATAAAACGGAATATTTTTTTATGAACATGTCTGATGTAACCAATGAATTGCGCGGTGACAGAACTATTTGAATATCATGCTTTGTATGGTTAATTTAATTTTTTGTGTAAATTTATTGGATACGCGGCAAAAACAATTTCTCTAATGACAATATCACATGATCAATTTTTTAGTTACGCGGTTTTGTTAGCTAAGCGACGAAATGTCGTAGGATTGATTTTAATTTGAACAAAAATTTATGTTTCCTTCTTTGTTTCAGTAAAAAACCTATGTCTAGTACCGATATATTCGGTATAAGTAGTAACCACGGTATTGACACAGAGCTCACCGAAGGCACATCGGGCAATCTATTATCATCATTTTTTGTAAACCGAGTGGCTAACGGTAACGAGCGGCGAACAACGAGCACCGTCGGTGAGTACTACATCGACTGCAAGGTGTACAAGACGAGTGACGCACGCGATACCGACTCCCTGGAGCTGTGGAAGAAGGCGCTTGTTCGCATCAAGTTCCACGCCGACACGGATTCACATCAGTGGCGAAAATTACAAGAGTTTGTGCGTTCAGCTGATTTATTGTTCGAAGAACAACCTAAGGTATTTTGTTCTAAATAAAAATAAATAATTGAAAGCGTCTATGTTGTTTTACTAAATATTCTATGAACAAACCACAGAATACATGTTAGTACTATGTAGAAAACATACAAAATCGTTGATATGTTTTAATTACAATTTTATTGATTCACAAAAACACAAAACAAAAGAACACTTTTGCTTCAAGAGTCAACGTTACTGCTTAATCCGACTATGAATATTTACTCTATACCCATTGTTTACGTACGTTTATCGTTTTTAGATCATTAAATACGTGTTTCTTATCATAATTTCAGTCGATTATTTACTATTGGGCATTCTGGACCATTGGGCATTCTAGACCATTGGGCATTCTAGACCATTGGGCATTCTAGACCATTGGGCATTCTAGACCATACCATAATAATACCCTACTTACGTTTGGTAGGATATGTTACTGTTCGTTACTAATGGCCGTTCCCTATATTCTGTCTGTCTCTAGTTTTGCTATACCGGCGATAGTAAATTTTATCTATTTTCCGTTTTACCGTCCCAATAAACTTACTAATGATAGGTAATCCTATTCTTCATTGCTGTCTACCGATGAGAGGACTGATAGCTGACTACAGATATACAACACTATGAAAATGACAGTTCAAGCGTCCCAATATTTTTAAGTGCTATCTGTCGATAAAGTTATTTAGTTTTTTCTTTATCGGTAGATTTTGACCAATAAACAGATATCATCGGCTGTAAACAAACGAAATAAATAACGCATTTTGAAGAAATAGCCATGAGTATACAAGGCTTACATGGCACTTGCACTGCAATACAAAAAACTAAATAAATTATGTAAAAATCTAAAAGAAAATATAAAAAAAATCTAAAATTCCCATAAATAAAAATAATACACCGTTTTGTTAATTAAATTAAGTGCAAGAGACATATAAATATTTGTTAATGCGAACAAAATAATTCCCCACTTCAGTAAAATCCCCCAAATAAGCTTGGGATTTTCGTTCAAAGGACTTGTATTCAGAGCCGTAATGTATTGACGGTAAAACGTTTCGTTATTACATTGTGTTTTGCAACATAATAAGTATTTCTCGATATTATTATTTCATTTACAGTGGTAAAAAATAAGAATCATAGATAAATGTTAAATTAAAACTTATATTTCTAATCTAAATCATATCTTCATATTTTCTAACATAAATTAAACAATAGTTCCTCTTTCTCAGCTTGTATGAACATAACGCACATTAGTGTACGTTAAACATCGATAGACTATCGATAGTATCGATAGTAAATGGCTATCGATACTATCGATGTTTACTCAAGTATTACTTATACATCCCTAGAGTCTAGGTATGCGTGTATGTAGGTTTTTCCCCGGCCATAGTGACAAAGGCGTAGACATTAAGATTGTTCTCTATGGTAGGGGAATTACCGTGCGTATTTCATTCATTCAAAGGTGTAGACATTGAGATTATTCTCTATGGTAGGAGAATTACCGTGCGTATATCATTCATTTACAAGACAAAAGACAGTCAGTATTTTTATTGTGGATGTTTGAAGTTGAGTGGAGTGGAGTAACAATAAAAAATGAGTAGCAAGTCACGTGCGTGGGATTACTTCAAAAAGACTAATGAAAAGTTTGCAAAGTGTTCTTTGTGTAAAAGAGAGTTTAAACTAAGTGGAAATACTACGAACTTGATTGATCATATGAAGAGAAAACATAATGAGGTATGGTCATCCAATGTTTCTATTACTCAAGACGTAGATACCACTGAGCAAAATGAGCAAATGGGCCCAACCCCTAAAAAGAGAAATACGGTAAAAAATTATTATGATAGAAGTAGTAAATATCCAGATGGGAAAACAAAGAAAAATTTGGATAACAAATACGTGCGCATGATTGCTGTTGATATGGAACCTTTGCGAAAAGGAGAACATGAAGGATTTCGGGACTTTGTAAATGCTCTCGATAGTAGATATGAAATTCCTGATACAACAACATTGAAGAAGAAATTGCTGCCGGAATATTATGAAAACGTGAAACAGGAGCTGGTCATAGCATTATCGAAAGCAGAACATGTTAGTGTGACTACTGATTTATGGACATCAATTGCAAATGAAGGCATCCTTTCAGTTACTTGTCATTTCTTTCACAACGAAAAATTAATTGCACCATTATTGGAAGTCGTGAAGATGGAAGGAAGTCACAACGCAGAAAATATAGCCAGTGTAAGTATTTTTAATTTTCATTGCCTTGATACCTACCAATTCAGTGTTTCTATATCATCGGACATAAACTGTTATTATTGTTTTCAGGTGTTGGATGCTACTCTTTCAAAATGGGGTGTCAGGTCAAAATGTGAAGCAATAACAACTGATAACGCTCAAACCATGATTAACGCCGCAGTTAAACTGCACATACGACATATACCCTGCTTTGCGCACACACTAAACCTGACGGTGACTGATTCGTTTGCTGTGACCTGCTTAGACCAGATTCTGAAAAAATGTAAATCCATTGTGACATTTTTCAAGATGAGTACTCTAGCTAGCGATAAATTACGAGCTATTCAACGTGAATTAAATAAAGCAGAACTGAGAGTGATCCAGGAAGTGCCTACCCGCTGGAACAGTGCATATCACATGCTGCAGAGACTTGTTACAATGAAGACAGAATTAACTCTCGCACTTAATGAATGTAATCGGGCTCCACCAGGAGTCAATGCTGACGAATACCTAATTATTCAAGAAACAATTCAGATTCTGGAACCTTTCGATCTAGCTACGACAAAAATTTCCGGAGAAAGCTATATAACATTGTCACTGGTAATACCATTGATTCGTGGAATAAAAACGAAATTGGCAGAAGTTGAATCTCAAATTGTTACTGAAAGCGGAAAGAAAATATTACTATGCGTGAAGGGATCAGTTGACAAAAGACTAAGTCCGTATGAAAACAGGACACCTGTTGTACTGGCTACAATATTGGACCCCCGATTTAAGAAGAAGGGGTTCAAAACAAGTGACGAAGAAAAGCGAGCTGTTCAGTGGCTAGAAAAGGCCTATGCTAGCCATTTATCTAAAGAACGCTTGGCTGAAGAAACGCAACAACCAATACCATCCACGTCTTCAGGAACACCTGATGACCTGTTGGGGTTCCTAGACGTTCCGGACGTATCGACCCCGTTAAGTAACTCATTGGTAGATGTCAGGCAATATCTGGAGAAGCCAGTAATTGACAGGAAAGAGTGTCCTATAACATACTGGAGATACAATAACAATAAATTAAAGGAATTAGCGATGCTCTATCTGTGTATTCCAGCATCTTCTGTGCCTTCGGAACGGATTTTTTCGAAGGCCGGACAAATCTTAACCGAACGGAGAAACAGATTAAAAGAAAAAAGGTTAAACGAATTGTTGTTTATAAAACAAAATAGTCAATATTTTAATGTTTGATTTGTGTCTTTAATAATGATGAATGCTGATTTTTTATTGTTATTTCAAATTTAATTGAAAATAAAACTCTTCGTTTCGTATAACATTTGTTATTTTATTGATGTCCTATAATCTTTTTAACTATCGATAGCTTTTAGTAAAACTATCGATACTATCGGATTACCAAACTATCGATGTTTAACGTACACTAACGCACATGAGGGCCCAGATAGACTGCCTATCTATTGCTATCATAGTATCCGACGTGTATATCTAAAAAATAGGGACGTTTCCAAGCAGTAGATAGAACAATACGGATGTTTGACGATAGCTACCTATCGTGAAATTGAAGATTAATATTGGGAACGGCCATAAAACGAGTCGTTTTATGGTTATAGGAACCGGGCATAAAGAGGATACGTTGTGATCACAGACTACATAGAAAGAACTGACCAGAACCAAAGAGAATTTAACTACGGGACGACATACAAACTTTTTAGAAACACATAAATAAAGACTAGCTCCATTCCGACCAAGAACAAAAAAACCTACCATTCCTACCAAGCAGTTGACACGAGTTGACAGCTACAATAATAGAGACGCTCCGTGTCTACTATTGTCTATCGATATAGAGTAGAGCGAAAAATCGATATCGGTATAAAGAAATATACGAAAATTTATTAGCATTAACTGACTGCCGATAATGTATAAATTGCTACAAAAAATATATTTATATCAATTTCTTGTTTTTTTATTCTATGTCTCGGGGACGGTTCTCAGCAGCCATGTTGGATTTAATTTCATCTTGTCAAATGTCAATGTCAAATCTAAAATGTACTTACCAGATTTTTACTTTTGTAACAATATGCGTTACTTTTGGCCCTTTTCGTAATAGCTCGAAATAAAAGGATTAGCGAATTATTTGGTGAAAAGGAAAGCAGCCATAATTTAATGCCATTCCGTACGAAAAAAGTTAAATAAAGGGGCAACGTTGGACGGTGAAATTGTTTGAGATAATGGATACAACCTGATAAGGGTGCGAATAAAACACGAAGAAATTTTCCGAAATTCGAGATGGTGATAAAACAATAGGTGTGTACTGCGGCGCCCTCTTACGTGAACTCCTTCAAACTCGCCTGATGGCGCCAAAACGCTTGGAGCTCGACCACTCCCCGCGCCCCGCGCCTACCCCGTTGTCGCCCTGTGCACACCTACCGCGTCTCGACCATCTAGATTTATATTTTCAAATACCGAAGGCTTATAATGTTTTTAAATATAATATCTGCCGGCCAGCTATAACGCGTCGCCTACATTCTCCACCCCAGTGCGGTGCTCAGCACTCCACATCTATAGGTATCCGTGCGACGCGCGTTGCAGAACGTTGTAGCACGCCGTTTCTTGTTTTAATCTCGACTAGCCTGACGCGTCCATCCCTTCCAGGCATGACCCGCTGAATGACACCTTTTGACCAAGTATTCCTCGGGGCATTAGGATCGGTAGTTAACACCAAATCGCCAATGCGCAGTGGTTCAGATTCTTGCTGCCATATTCGTCTAGGGTGTCTGGTGGGTTGCACCTCTTTTACCCTGCGCCTCCAATACATATACGCTAGTCTCTGAGACAATCTCCACTGCTTCCTCAGATGTAAATCGGAGTCATTAACTCCGCCCCAATGAGTACAAGTTGAAGGAGTGAAATGCCATGTTGTGCCATAGTTGCGAGACTCCGCTTCCAGCACACCTTGGTCTAGCTCGAGCATTGCCTTTCTAAGCTCGTTATCGGTACCTCTCAGATTGGAACCGTTACCTGAGTGTATAAATTGAGGCCAACCTCGACGTGCAGCCATACGTCTGACGGCTCTTATGGTGAGGCAAGTGAATAAGACACCATATCTCATTTCCTTGCGCCTCATTACTGTTATGTACATCGGTCCAAACAGATATATTATGCCACAATAAGTAAATGGCCGACATCGGTGTGCCAATCTGACAGAAGGTAAGTCACCCATTCTGGGCGGCTGCGGCTGTGTTTTTATTATTCTGCAAAACATGCATCCTGAGACAACACTCTTTACATTAGGTCTAATTCTTAATATCCAGTATTTTTGTTTCAGTTCATTTACTATCGTCTCATTAAAACTATGTGCTAATTTGGTGTGGTAATATCTTGCAATTAGCCGAGCGACGTGATTGTATCCGTTCAATATAATTGGTTGTTTCACCTGTAGCGGGACATCAGTAGCAGCATTGATACGGCCACCGACTCGGAGTATTCCGTGTTGCTCCAGAAACGGCGTCAAGGTAAGTAATCTACTTTTCTTATTCGTATACCCTTTATTTTTCAGGTTGACGAGGTCTTCGGGAAAAGATTGTGACTGAGAATATTGCATCAATAGGGGTTCAGTTTTATCCATCATGTTACCTTCGAATTGCGTTTTCACCTTCTTGCATTTATCCATAAATAATAATACATTGCAGGTTGTCTTCAGCAGGCGTAGCCATGACGAAAATCTAGTAGGGTCCGGAATAGCAGGTAAGCATACCTCAGTTTCTTGAACAGCCATAGTGTATTCTAGGTTCAAACAGGATGACTCAGGTAGCTCTTCATATAAAAATGCTGGCCCACGAAACGATTCATTTTTCAATACAGTCACCTTTTCTAAATGCGATATGGCTTGAGTTTCTTCAACACGACTCTGTCTAATATTGACACTTATAGATTTAATAGCAGATGACAAGCGAATTTGTTCTTTCAGTACCCGTAATCGTTGCTCTGTTTCAATACTTTCAATGTTTACATTGTCATTCATGAACAAAGTTGAATAAAGTGCCCGCTTGGGCGGCGGCGCATGCTCACGCGTCAGTGGCTCACGTGAACATCCGTGAATACACACACCTAAAGCTGTGCGTGTTAAATATATACCATTAGTTTTGTCCCTTATTGTTTGAAGGGGCATTATTAAATTATAATTATCTTGTCCAATCAATAATTGAGGTTTGCACATTTTAATATTATTTAAATAGTTCTTTATTTCAGGCACAGATTGCTCGTAGCGCAAGGGGTCAATGAACGTTAAATCATGCACAGGTAAGTTTAAGTGTTCCAGAATTCGCGCACGGATTTCGAATTTAGTTCCGTCCTTGTTTGACACATTGAAGTCCACTATCTCACTGTCACATTCTAATATATTATTGTTCCACACACCGCTCACTCGAATTGTTTGTTTATGTCCATGTAAACCTATTTGTTTCGCGAGTTCATAGGTTATTAGTGACACAGTTGACCCGTCGTCCAAAAGAGCGGTCGTACTCACTACACCGTTAGGGCCATGAATGTTTATAGGCACAGTTTTTAACAATACTTTGCAGCGCGTTAAATTATTAATGTTCGTCACTGTTTCACTTTCCGTGATTTCCGTAATTTGGACATCGCTTTGGGGTCGGTGGTCCTTAATTACATAATGTAGTAATCGATGATGCGATTGGCCACAATTGTCTATATCACATGCGACAGCTGGACAAGTTTCTCGGTCGTGGCGTGATAATAAACACTTGTAACAGATGCCGTACCGCTTGACGTGCCGCCAACGCTCTTTACGTAGCGATTTTTTGAAGCGTTTACACTCCGTTAGCTTATGTTTAGCTATGCGACAATACAAGCACTTGGCGTCATTAGCGTCCGTAGTCAATAACACCGTGTCATGCGCGCGATTAGAGTAATTTCCTTTAGTATAATTCGTGTGCGAACTTAACGGGTGTATATTTGCTGTCGTTGAAATTTTCACCGCCTCTTCTTTTAAGAAATCTGCTAAAATATCCATTCGTGATTTCTTGCCATCAGTGATGAGGGGGAAACTGTAGTCTGACCATTTCGATATTAGGACTGTAGGTAATTTAAACAATATGAGCGACACTATACTCATTCCTTGCAGGTACTCATCGCGCTTGACGGATCTCACGGCTTCTATGCAGTTTTGCACTTTTAACGAAAATGTTACTATGTCTTTTTGATATTCTTGAGACATAGGATGCAGTTTTTTTATGTCCTGAATTATCTTCATAGCTATGCTGTCCGGGTTCCCAAATCGTAGCTCTAAAGCGGCCATTATTATCTTAGGTTCTGTGGCGGTAATTAAGAGAGCTGAGACAGCGTCTTTGGCGGGTCCACGTAGGCATTTGCGTATTCTCCACAGGTTTTCCTTTGAGCTAAAATTACACAATTCAGTTGACTCTTCATACGCATGCTTTAACTGTAGCCACTCCATCGGGTCACCGGAGAAAACAGGTAAGTCTCGCGGCGTACTTATGCGGCTCATTAAATTAGCATTAGAAATAGTGTTAGCTGAGGTGGCGGCAAGATCCTTTATAGCGCTGGCTAGCATCTGAACTGCACCATCTAATGTACCAGGGCATGGTGCCACTGGTTGACATAGCTCGCCCTTTTCTGGACCATGATCGTGGGCTGACTGTGCCTGTTCCAGTTCAAGCTGGCTGCGTTCTAACCACCTCTCCACATCGACGTCACTATGTGTATGACGGTCTTGTTGTTCACTCATCTCGTCTTCTAAAACAGCTATATTTGCTGCCAATCTTTTATCAATTAGCTCCATCTGAAGTCTGGCCTTTTCTTCTGCAGCTTGTAATTCTAGTTTGGCTATACGAGCTTGTATAGAAGATGATGTCGACTTTTTAGCCTTCGAAGTTTTACTTTCCAACGATGCGGGTCCTTTTTGTTGTTTCGATTTTATGCTCCTTTCCGCTAAAACATTCATCTTGACATTGGTTACTTCGTTGGATAATTTCCCTCCAGAAACTTCGATTGCCTTCGTCGTTGGCGGTTGTGATGGCGGTTGATTGGTCGAAGCTTCACCGTGCTTGTTTTCGCGTTCCTTACGCGCATTACTTCGCGTGTTGACCATTGCTCGTGGTGGTGTATGATACATAATAATATGTACGATCCGGTTCGAAGACCACTTGATAAGGGTGCGAATAAAACACGAAGAAAATTTCCGAAATTCGAGATGGTGATAAAACAATAGGTGTGTACTGCGGCGCCCTCTTACGTGAACTCATTCAAACTCGCCTGATGGCGCCAAAACGCTTGGAGCTCGACAACTCCCCGCGCCCCGCGCCTACCCCGTTGTCGCCATGTGCACACCTACCGCGTCTCGACCATCTAGATTTATATTTTCAAATACCGAAGGCTTATAATGTTTTTAAATATAATATCTGCCGGCCAGCTATAACGCGTCGCCTACACAACCAATGCAATAATTAAATCAGCCACAGATTGTGATTCAGGCAGGGTACAGTTTTGATCTACAGCTTTAGGAAGAGCATACCCATCCAAATAGGAGGGTGAGTTATAATCACCCACCACAGCTTGGTGAGCTGCACGATCGTAACCCTTTATCAATATCGGCGGAGAACGGGGCTTCTGGAAAACAGTTTTTTTTGTGTGAGTTGCTATGCAGTTGAGTGGTTGTATTTCTAGTGTCTTGGCTATCGCTTACAAATCTTCATCAGAATACGACTTTATTACAGGAGGGTGTAGCTTTGACGCTTCGGAATATGAAACGCAGTTTTGGGCCATATACTTTTTAATATTAGACTGTCTACTGGCTTCTGGGCAATTCTTGCTGATTGCAATATGGTGGCCACCACAAAGACAACAATAACTGTCATCCTTGTCACAGTCACAAGATACACCTGCATGACCTTGTCCACATTTATAGCTCCTTGGCTTAGACCTACATGTATCCTTAGTATGCCCATACCGGCAACAATTATAGAACTGAATAGAGGGATAAATATATAACTCAACTTTGAGGGAATTAAAACACATAAATATTCTTGTGGGAAGGACCTGACCGTCAAAAGTGAGAACTACAGTTTGTGAAGGTTTCCAAGTAACAGAACCATCTATGATTGTTTTATAATTTAAGCGTCTTACTTTTAAAATGTCACCACAACCCAAAGGAACACTAATATTTTCTTTTACTTCATCTAAAGACATATCAGCAGGGATACCACGTACAAGCCCCATTCTGGTTATATTAAATGATGGAATATAAGCTTCATAACCTTTCTCTGTTAAGGCATGATGTATTAAAAAGAATTTGCAGCTGAGTGGCTGGAGAATGCCATAGAAATTTTCTTCAAACTACCTTGAACTATATTTTGCACTTGATTTTTATATAGAAAGCGACCAAAGCATATTGGATGCAAGTTAATATCTTGTGTTACATCTCCAGTACCAGCCTTAGTTACATGAATAACAAACGGAGAAGCATCCAGTGATGTGTATTCCTTTCTTCCAATACCACCAGAAGAGGGAGGAGGTAAGTTAGAGACCTGAGCTGGAAGCGCTTGTGAATATGGTGCTTTCAGAGGAGGCGGATTTTCAGAAACCTTCTCGTCACTGTCTTCACAATGACATCCACTCTTGCCAGAGTCTACGGCCATTGCGTTTTTCCGTTTTTTTTTATTGCACATTTTACAGACCTTATGCAATCGTGTCCTCTTACGTTTATTAGTGTTGGTCACTGAGCAATCAGTGTCCATGCTAGACGCGGTTTCTACCGTAACATATTGTGATGGTTGGGGAACATCCCCCCCCCAGGATCTGGGGGCTCATTCATCCCACCCTTCGTATGTACAAATTAATTTATAAAAACTTACCAATAGTTTTTTATTTCTTTACATATACACTATACTACAAAGAATAAATAAGCAAAATATATACAATTTACAACTTATCCGACTAATTTTATATACAATGCTTAATATGTTCAATTAAAATCCAAAAAAGACACCCGCCAAATTCGAACGCTTCCCGCGCTTTTTTTCTAGTTAGGTTTTTTGGCGGGAATTCTTACAGTGCGGTGGCTCTCTTGTTTTAATTTTTTTTTATCCTGGCTCGGCAAAGTGACTACGCTACACCTGATGGTAAGTATAGCGCAATCAAAAAAATTTAAATTTATTTTATTTTATTTCCATCAATTTTATTTCTTAAACTGGTTTAAAGTTGTGTTTGTTGTATAAAAGTGGTGTGGTTTTGTGCAATAATCATTAATGATGATAAATAGTGTATGGAAACATTGAAATAAGTGGATTTAGGTGATTTTTGATTCCCCTGATATTTTTTTTCAAAGTATTTCCTCCGTGTGTGGTGCGAAAAAACGTTCCATTGATTCAGACATTGATGTTTCCTTTGTGCCTTAAAAAACCGCTGTGATTCCGTCTGCGTCAGTTCAGCATGTATTCACTGATCCTGCTTTTGGTGAGAATTTTAAATTAAAGTATTCTCAGAGTGACAGTGGTCCATTCATTGTTTACATTACTAGGGTTGAACCGGACCCCTCTGCTGGTTTATCTATTCGTCCCCTTAAATTAGATCAATTTTTATTCCAAAACTCTATTTCTGGTATAACTTTTGATCTATTGAATTTAAGACAGGAGTTGATACAAATATTTTTTTGGATAACCCTCTTCTTGAGCGATCTATTTATGCAGCTGCGATTCCAAAATTTCACATTACCCGTATGGGTATTATTAAGGGGTGCCTATTGAATGGTCCATGGAGGATTTTGTGACTTCAATTAAGTGTCCTGAAAACTGTGGTCTAGGCATTAGGGCTAGGCGCCTTAACCGGAAAACTTTTGTAGACAATTCTCCTGTTTGGGTATCAACACAAACTGTAGTTGTTACTTTCCAAGGCCAAATTCTTCCCACAAGGGTATTTTGTTCTAACATCTCCATTACCTGTAGATGTTTATCATCTTCCATCTATACAGTGCATGCTGTCGTTTTGATCATATTAAGAATCAATGCCGGTATAAACCGTGTTGCTTCAGGTGTGCGCAACAACATACAGGGGATTCTTGTGAAGTTTCTGAATCAGAGTCTACCTATCTCTTCTGCTCTGGATCCCATTTAGCTTCTAATAAAATCTGCCTGGAACATTCTCGGCAAATGGCTATTAACCCAGCGAGCGTAAGGTTGGGTGTGGTACACCCAGACCTAGAAATATTGATCGATATTTTAATAGCGAATTGTTATAACACTTCGCGCGCCTGATTAGCTGCGCGGGAGGAAGTACGGAAGCGTCGACTGCCATCGTTTTTGTCGACTACCGCCCGGCGAATGGTGTAGTGGTTGAAGCTGGCAGCGGGTGCCCACCTTACGCTACTTGTAACAATTTTGAACAAACACATTTTATTTTATTTTTAATATTAAACTATTTTATTGAGTTGTTATTAGTTTTATTAATCTATAAAAATAATACCTCGTCAGTGAAACGTCGAGATTTCATTAGAGACCTGGGAATAGAATTGATTTCAGAACATTTACGAAACAGGAAAGAAAATCTACATTTGCCCACAGAAATTCGTAAAAGAATCCAAGATCATGCAGGTGATTCCTCAAAAAAAGCACCACAAAAAGTATCCAGGTCTATAATGAGATGAGAAATATGGCCTACAAAGAAAGACCGCAAGACTAAATACGTTTGTTATCAGTGCAGCCGGTATCTATGTATGGAACATGCCATTTTTGTTTGTGATAACTGCACAAGATCTCAAGATGAATAAGTTTTTTTTTAATAGTTTTATGTATTATTATGTTTTTATGTTTAGTCTATTAGAAGAAAAAATACTTTGTTGTTTGTCAAAAATAGGTAAACAAGTGCCTTAACTAATAAATGTAAGTTGGAATTGATAATTTAGTTAATTTCGTAAATAAATAACTATAATATATATATTATAGTTTCCAGACTTCACGCAAGCAATTCGTTTTGATGAAAATTTGTGAAACTAAAACCGAAATGCGTACGCGGATTGTAGCAGTTTTTGATGAAATTAAATCGGACACAGATGAGGTAAGAAGTGTTCATGCCATCTTTATGCGACGGTGGTGACCTGTATTACTGTTGGTGGTAGAAACATCGAACAGCAACTTCGTCACAGCCATCGCATTTTTGAGTATCGAATGATCCTACACACGATCTAAACTAGCCGGTAAATACAACATACGTACTTGCGACACTGAACTTAAGGAAATTAAGTCCGAAACATTGTGTTGTTTAATTTTAGGTATTTTTGGGAAACCTGTATAACTTTTATTGAGTAAATTAATCGAATACCAAATGGAAAAATATCAGCTCTAAAACATACAATAACAAGTGCGAGAAATCAAACTCAAAGTCAAAAATCTTTATTTCAAGTATTTATGTATGTTTATTTTTTTATGTTTATTTTTTATTATTTATTTATGTTTATGAGACAAATGTTTGTGTGATCCACTAATATTTGTCTCGGGTCTGGGTGTTGTGGGACCGCAAGTCCCTCGTAGTTCCTGATACCCACGATACAGGTTAACCTAGTGTGGGGTCAGGACTATGTGTGTGACTGTTGGGTGTATTTATTATTATTATTATTAAAATGCAAGCTACAAACGCATGCAGATTTGACACATTACTGTCAACATTCATGGAAGTAATCCACAAGGCCATCCGCTCTGCATTAGCTGGAATCCTGAAAACAGGACAAGAAACTTTTACAATGCTATAACAACCAGTTAGTTTAAGTGGTAAGTATACACTTTGTGAAGAAGCAAAAAAACAACGTAAAGCGACAGTTTGCTGTTAAAAACCACATCAAATATATTAATTGATCTAACATAATCCAGTTCAAATAAAACACCACGTGACGGCTCTTACATTCAACATTGCCAAGTTGTAGTTTCTTACGCTTGATTTCTCATATTTAGCATACGGCATAGACTAATTACAATTACCAGAAGGCCAATTCTCGTAATTTTAAATGTTCAAAATATCATTCCGATTAATCTCAGCGACAAGAAAGTTGCAAATGGTATTCTGTTATACCAATATTCAAGATCAAATGTGAACATAGATCGCAATGATATCGAAAGTAGAATACAAGTTGACTGAACCAAAACGGCATTCAGGTAACATTTTTTTTTTTCCACATTTTTCCCTTTTATCATTCTGGTAACAATTTTGACACTTAACTATCTTCTTCTTCTTTTAATTGTGTTTGGCTCCACCGTAGATCGGTGATTTCGCCAGTGTCCATTGTGAGACACTTAACTATATAAAATGCATTTTGTCTATAGACAAACGTCAAAATATTAATTGTGAACGAAATGTGACTGAAGGTGAAGCAGTGTTGCCAAGTGCACTGTAATTACAGCAGATCTGCCGTATTTTCATGCCATCTACTGGAGACCGTATTTTTATAAATACCGTATATGGAGACACAGTATTTTTTTACAGTCAAAATTTCGTATTATTATTGTATACTACTAGACAGGTTATTTAGAAGTAAAACTGCGTCACATAACGCGGGAGTTTGACAGTTCACAAACAGGGAGCGCAATAGGGTAGTTGAGAGTAAGCGAGATGATAATATTGAGTTACGGTCAATTGACTGCAACTTAGTAATACAACTAATTTACTATACTACAATTTAATTAATTTATTATACTACAATTTCTATGTACCGCGCAGCTTGTCTAGTAGTATACATAAAACTCTTTGATTAATTACATTAAAAAAACTAAACCGATATCATCATCATCGCAGCCATCCATTTATGCAGCGATCGATATATACAAATAAAATGTTAAGTTAGTTTAGGATATAAAGTTTAAAATAAATTTATATTTTACTTAATAACTTAATTATTTCCTTTTTTGTACGACATTTTATTGCACTGTAAAATACACTATATTTTTTCCCATCAAGCACTGTATTTTTGGCGCAAATACCGTATTTTAATGTGGACAACACGGTATTTTCAAAAATCTTACTGGGCAACACTGAGGTGAAGTGACTGTGAGTTAACTGCAGATAAATTCAGTTAACTTTATTCTCTTTTACTGCAAGCAACTAAAACTAGTCAAAATTGATCGACTTTGTGTGCTCGTTATTTCAGTAAACTATTAGAAATGAGTTTACAGCCTATGTTACTCAGTGATAATATAGCTTTCTAACGACCAAATTATTGAATTTGAAATCGGCCCAGTAGTTTTTAAGTTTATTTGTTACATACAAAAAAATCTTTCCTCTCTAGAATATTAGTGTAGATTAAATTATGAGATCAATCGCACTGTCAAAGTTCCCGCCAAAACTCTCGCACAATTCATAATTATTTTATGTCATTTTTAATTTCTAGAATTTAGTCTATGGCAGTTGATACGTAAAATTCGGTAAAATACTTGTCATTGGCGAAATGCATAATAATGCGAAGCCATAATTTCAACAAAAGAAAGACATTGAAAGTTGATCGAATTGACAGTTTAAATGCAATTTAACTGAGATGATATCGAATTTATAAAGGAGCAGAATGCCATAATTTTATTAATTCAAAATCTAATCTCAGTTCGGTTAAAATTCATTCGCAGTGTCAGTTAAAATAGCAGAATTGGCCCTCAGACAAACGATATGATATAAGATTTTAAGAAAAAATTATCCCACAATAAAAAAAATATGCTCACACTATTAACAATTAATAAATGAATCTTTACTATGGAAGGATATTCCACTGGATAGGATTCTCGCTTACGCCCACTTACAACACAAGTATTCACCATGATTACACTGAAACTTCCACGATTTTCGAAAAGACAAGCCACAAACGTTAACAATCCTCTTTTATCCCCGTACGACAAACGTAAACAAACGCCATTTTTTCATTGATGTCCAATTGCCCTTTTTCAGATCTTAGTGTTGCCAAAACGTAGACTTCAGTAATTTCTGTGCTATGAATAATTCAATAAATCGTAACTCTAATTAATAACATTATAAAATATAGAATCGTAGGTATGGAACAGGCAATATTTTATATTTATTTTTTATTACTCTAGTCTTAAGAAGATTTATTCGTTTATGTACAAGAACTGTTGTAAGTGTTACTAATTTAGAAACCAACGAACATTGGCAATGTGTGCGAGAAGGACACCGCTACCAAACAGTCGTTCTCTTTCCAGACCGTTTTTCCTTACATCTATTGGTAATCCAAAATAAACTTTATGACATACGGATAAAGTATATTTTTAGTTTTTATGGAAAAACGTAGTAAGGCCTCCAGTTGTACGTAGTACATATTAACTCCATGATATGACCTTAGTAGCCGCGATTCCTTACGATCTGTATTCAAGGAGAGCAATATAGTACTGACTGTGCCCTCTGAATACATCTATCAAAATATCATATGATTCGTAAACACCTGAGTAAATTTTACAAAAATTGTGATATTCATAATGTAAATACTAGCAACAAAAACAAACTCGCAGTAGAATAGTCAACCCGCTTTTAGAATATTCAAGACTAAAAAGTTATTTATGGTTAACAGCGAGAGGATAGAGATGTTTGGCGTTCGGTTCCTTGCATACTGTGACCTCCTGGGGCCCTGTAGCTTGTAAACAATGTAGAGAATATGAAAAAATGTAAATAAATTATAGGTATGTTTAAGTAAGTAAGATATAAATAAAATGATTAATGAGATGTAATTAGTGTCCGACCGTAATTAGTGCCGGTTTTGGCATAGTTTCGTCAAAAACAAATGGGCTGCGGCATAGTTTTGGTTTCGGCTGCCATCCAGCTGAAACAGAAACTGAATTCGGGAGGTTTCACGCTATGTGCTATCGGATATGTTCGGTGCATTGAGCCGCAGCTCAATGCCGCTGCGTATGCAGTTTGTGCTCATAGTCGTGTTAGAACTGTTTTGGGTTTGCGCCGCGAACTTTGCGGTAGTTTGTTTCTTTTTGTGAAATTGTTGAAAATTGTTTTTGTTAAATCTTGCTTCTTTTCTTCTTCTTCTTTTTCTCATTAGTGTAATTATGGGAAATAAGTGTGAGGTGACTCCCATTACCTGCAAGTGATCTCTATTACCCGCATCTGTGCATGTTGAATTACGTCATTTTTATTTGTTTCTAGATGCTAAAAGTACGAGTCAGGACAACTGAAAAAGGCTTCCTGGTCTTCTGACAGCCTGTAAAAAGCTATAAAGCTTGTTGAAGGAGGTTTTTCTATAAGAAAAGGTGATGGGGATCCCATTTTCAAGCCTTCAAAAGAGGATAAAGAAAAGGTTCTACCTTAGGACCACATCTAGAACGATTCACTGCCGAGACAGAAGCAGAGCTAGCAAATTTGGTGAAGAAATAGGCAAATATTTTTTATGGTTGCACTGCTAATCAATTAGAAAAGTGACTTTCGAATATGCTGAAAAAAATATAAAAAAATAATATTTAAAGCACGATTTTAATCAGTTTTCAAAAATGGCTGGACGCGATTGGTTGCATGCATTTATGACTAGACATAACATTTCTATTAGGAAACTGGAGGCGACCAGCATAAACAGAATAACAGCTTTTACTAAAACGGAAAGAAGTCTGTTCTTTGAGCTGCTTGGCCAGCTGATAGAAAAGCATAGATTTGTTCCAAAAACTATTTATAATTTCGACGAAACAGGTATTTCAACAGTTCAAACTCCTGGAACAATTCTGGCTACCATAAGACAGAAGAGAGTGGGATCGATAACCAGTTGGGAAGAGAAGAAAACCATCAGTTTTTTTCTGGCATTAATGCCAGATGAAGGCAGTGATAGCTCAGGTGGGAGTGGTGTGGACTGTCGAGACGAAAGTCGCAGGTTCGAAACCAGCCCCAAGAGCATACACCTCTAACTTTTCTAATTTACGTGTATATTAATTGTTAATTATCACTTGCTTTAACAGTGAAGGAAACATCGTGAGGAAACCTACATACCTGAGAAGTTCTCCATAAGAATTTCGAAGGTATGTGAAGTCTGCCAACCCGCACTAGGCCAGCGTGGTGGACTAAGGCCTAACCCCTCTCATTCAATAGAGGAGGCCCGTGCCGAGCAGTGGGACATGTATAATACAGGGCTGGTATTATTAATGCCAGATGGCATTGGCATGGCAAGTCCGCCTGTAATATGGTGAATCATAACCAAAAAAAAAATATTCTTTATAAATATAAAAATCTGACTGCGCAAAAAGGTTTCGACGAGGAAGAAAATAGGAGGTAACAATAATATTTTAGTATGTATGTTCTTACAAATTACCTTTAACCTGTGCCCAAATGAGTTCTGTTGCATTATACTGGCAGTGATATGATGGTAGTTTGAGCACTTGATATCCGGCCTCTCTTGCTATCGCATCCAGAACATATGTTGGCGACCTCGGTTTATTTAGACCAACTAAATGTAATAGCTCTGCCTTTAGCAAGAACATATCCGCTTCAATACCATTAGAGCATGTAATCATTCCAAAATAATCTGCTTTTATTTTTCAGTCTTTATTAAGTTGTACTGAGTGATATGGCGCATTATCCATAATAATTACTTGCTTCTTTTAGTTTTTAAGTTTCTTCTAAATTAGCCAGTAGTACTGCAAACCACCCTTTATATTTTTCAGTTCATTTGATCGTGATATTCGCTGTTTTAAAAGAAAAGCTCAATAAGCAATTGGGGATAAATCCCCTACTATGGAACCTGCATAGCATATTCAATCCTCATATTATCATATGACAGCCTCCGTGGCGCAGCGGGCGAGTAGCCGGCTGCGAAGCGAGAGGCCGTGGGTTCGATTCCTGCACCGAGACAAATGTTCGTGTGATCCACAAATATTGGTTTCGGATCTGGGTGTTGTGGGACCACAAGCCCCTCGTAGTTCCTGATACCCACGATACAGGTTTACCTAGTGTGAGTTCAGGACTATGTGTGTGACTGTTGGGTGTATTTATTTATATTATAAGTCGCTTTCATGTGATTATTTAGATTCTCCTATTGCGGCCCTCTATTTTTAAAAGGCATAGTGGGTAAACACTGCACGTTTTATATAATAATAAACAAATAATTTTGTAATTTAAAATTATGTAGAGTATATATGAATTTTATGAATATTTTGTTCTGAAACTGATATTTGGTAGTCAAAATTCATTAAATAGAGAAAAATGTATATATATAATGACTAATCTGAGAAAAAAAAGTTTCTGGACATTCATTAATTGTTTATAGTTTTATTTGTTACTATTCCGTATATCCATGGTGGTTATTGGCGCAAAATCATTTAATCGAAGGATCGAGCTACAATTTTCAAAAAACCAAAATTATATTAAATTTCGCGATCTAATGCTGATCCTCCACCTTAATTAGCTATTATTATTTGATGATATTTATTTCATTAGTGTCGAAATAATAACTGAACACTTCGGACAATTCCTAAGCGTCCAACAGGCGCAACAACAATAAAAAATAATCTTTTTACCATGATGCTTGAATAAGGCGCAAAAGGAACGGCAACGATTTCAACATCGGTGGATGGTGGCAGTGTGAAGAGCACTGGCGCAGCGTCTCGACCATCGAAACCAAACGTTATTAATGTAATTGTTTAACATGGAAATGTACAATCCCGATAATCACCGGGTAATTGATTATTTTGCCTAATTTACGAATTAGCGACGGGCAGCTTATAGAAAGATCTGTTCTTCAACTGTATTACACCATATTTACAGAAGTGAGGACAGCATTGACGCCTGATATTGATAAAAGCACATACGGTAGGCAGCGGCTTTGCTGTGCCCTGGCATTGCAGAAGTCTATGGGCGGTGGTGAGTACTTACCATCAGGTGGCCCGTTTGCTCGTCTTCCACTGTCAAAAAAACAAGATACCGAGCTCTTACAGAATTTTGGAGCTGTCTAAGAGACGGTAACCAATTGATGGAACATTACGTCAATCGTTTAAAAAAGTAATACTATCAAAAATGTATATTTTATGGCTATATTATTTGATGATATTATATTTTACAACAAAAAGCAAACATAACAAGACAAGAAAATATATAGTATATAATTATTTCAAATCGACAAATACTTTCGGAATAGTACTTTCACAAAAAAACGAGAATCCAATCATTAATTTTTCATCTGGAAAAAGCGCGGGAAACATTCGAACTAGGCGGGTGCTTTTTTGAGAATTTATTTGGAAATATTAAACTTTGTATATAAAATTAGTCAGTTAAGTTTTAAATTGTGTATTTTTTCATTTATTTATTTATTGTAGTATAGTGTGTATATAAATAATAAACTATTGGTAAGTTTTTTAAATTTTATTAGTACCTTAGAAGGTTGGGATGAATGAGCCCCCAGATCCTGGGGGGGATGTTCCCCAACCATCTCAATATGTCACAATAGAAACGGCATCTAGCATGGACACTGATTGCTCAGTGACCAATACAAATAAAAGAAAGAGGACACGATTGCATAAGGTCTGCAAAATATGCAATAAAAAAAACGCTAAAATGCTATGGCTGTAGACTCGGGCAAAAGTGGTTGTCATTGTGAAGACAGTGATGATAAAAATTCTGAAAATCCGCCTCCCCTTAAAGCACCACATTCTCAAGTCCTTCCAGATCAGGTATCTCATTTGCCTCACCCTTTGTCGGTTAGTGCTGGAAGAAAGGAATATACTTCATTAGACGCTTCACCATTTATTATTCATGTTGCTAAATCTGGTACAGGAGACGTAACTCAAGACATCAACTTACATCCAATATGTTTTGGTAGATTTTTATATAAAAATCAGGTGCAAAATATAATTCAGGGCAGTTTGAAGCGTATTGGTCGCAACAAAATTTCCATGGCATTCTCCAATCACTCAGCAGCTAATTCTTTTTTAAAACATCATGCTTTATCGGAGAAAGGTTAAGAGGCTTATGTTCCATCATTCAATATAACCAGAATGGGGCTTTGTACGAGGTATCCCTGTGGATATGTCTTTAGATGAAGTAAAAGAAAATATTAGTGTACCTTTGGGTTGTGGTGACATAATAAAAGTAAGATGCTTAAATTATAAAACTATAATAGATGGTTCTGTTACTTGGAAATCTCACTAACTGTGGTTTTCACTTTTGATGGTCCAGGTCCTTCCCACTAGAGTGTTTATGTGTTTTAATTCCCTCAAAGCTGAGTTATATATTTATCCCTCTATTCAGTTCTATAATTGTTGCCGGTATGGGCATACTAAGGATACATGTAGGTCTAAGCCTAAGTGCTAAAAATGTGGACAAGGTCATACAGGTGTATCTTGTGACTGTGACAAAGATGACAGTTATTGTTGTCTTTGTGGTGGTCACCATATTGCAATCAGCAAGACTTGCCCAGAAGCCAGTAGGCAATCCAATATTAAAAGGTATATGGCCCAAAACTGTGTATCGTATTCTGAAGCTTCAAAGGTACACCCTGCGGTTAATAAATCATACTCTGACATATTGAAGGTTCCGATTTCATCTTCACTTGTAATTAACAGCCAAGACAACAGAATTTCAGCCACTCAACCATTACATACTAGCTCTTACAAAAAAACTGTTTTCCAGAAGCCCCGTTCTCCTTTGAAATCGACAAAAGGTTACGATCGTGCAGCTCACCAAACTCTTGTGGGGGATTATAACTCACCCTCCTATTCGGATGGCTGTGCCCTTCCTAAAGCTGTAGATCAGAACTGTACCCTGCCTGAAACACAATCTGTGGCTGATTTAATTATTGCATTAGTTGTATCAATAGTAGTTGTTGTTGTTGTTGTTATTATTGTTATATCATATTGTATATTTGTTGTATATTATCTCAATCCATTTCACCGTCCAACGTTGCTCCTTTATTGAAAACAATTACTGACATATTTAAGAATGGCTCACATAGACAAAGTTCTGCAATGGAATTGCAGAAGCTTAATAAAGAATAAGTCTGATTTAATTTATCTTATTAATAAATTTGATCCAAGTATTATAGCTTTAAGTGAGACGTGGCTTAAATCGGGATTTTTTTTCAAAATTCCTGGTTTTTCATGTCTCAGGGAAGATAGACGAGATGGGTACAGTGGTGTTGCTATACTCATCAAAAACTCCTTACATTTTTCCCACTTTGACCACAATGATTTTTCTATAGTTGCTTCAATTGTTAATAATATTTGTTTTGTTTCGATTTTTATCCCGCGCCCCTGCCCTTCTATCTTTCGTGAAGTTAACAATATAATTTCTATTTTGCCTAAACCATTTTTAATATTAGGGGATTTTAATTCCCATCACCAGTCATGGGGCTGCTCTTCCACAAACACTTGTGGAAGAGACCTTATTGATTTAATCGATTCCCATAATTTATGTGTTTTGAACTCGGGTTCTGCTACACGTCGCACTAAGCCTGATGAAGGTTTCAGTGCGGTGGATATATCCATTTGTACACCAAACTTTGCTTCTTCTCTCACTTGGGAAATTCTCTCATATTCCCATGGGAGTGATCACCTCCCAATTTTAATTAGATTTCCTATTCATACTAAACCTGCTGCTACGCGGTCGCCACGTTTAAAATACGTCTTAAAGGATGCAGATTGGGACGAATATAAAAAAAGACTTGATGACAAAATTTCTCATCTTCCTGATATCCATAACAATAATGAAGCAATATGTTCTGTAGCTCTTGCTAGAGCAATGACTGAAGTTGCAGATGATATTTTTCCCATCAAGAAGAGCAGAAGTTCAAAGATTCCTTCTCCACCATGGTGGGACCGAGAGTGCACAGAAGCTATTAAAAAAAGAAAAGAAGCTGAAAGGGCTTACTGTAAAAATATGACTTCTGAGAATTTTGATTACTACATATTAGTTTCTAAACAGACGAAAACTTTATTTCAAAGGAAAAAATCTAAAGGCTGGAAATTATTTTGTCATTCTGTTTCTCCTAATACACGTCCATCAATTGTTTGGCGTAATATTAGAAGATTTCGATCAGCCTTTAGTGACAGCTCCGTCCGTGTACTCTCTCCTTCTTTAACGGAAGATTTTTTGGATAATTTGGCCCCTCCTACTGTTCCAGAACAATTTTGTCTTTCTGCAATGCCAAAAACTAATGATGATTTAAACTCCCTATTTTCACTACCGGAGCTCAAAGGTGTTTTAAGTAGTGTCAGAGATTCTTCCCCAGGTGAAGACGGTATTCCTTACTCATTTTTCTGTAAACTTAGTGAAACAGTTCTACTTTATTATTTAAAATTAGTAATTTCTATTATGTTAACTGGTAATATACCTGAGTCATGGAGATCACAAATTGTGTTACCTATTTTAAAGCCTGGTAAGATTCCATCACAAACCTCTTCTTACCGTCCCATAGTTTTATCCTCAGTGCTGTTGAAACTTGCCGAACATCTGGTAAAGAATCGTTTGGAGTGGTATATTGAAAGTAATCGTCTGTTATCAGATAGTCAATACGGATTCCGCAAGGGGAAAAGTACTATAGATAGTGTCAGTATTTTTGTTTCTGATATTCGCTTGGCTTTTTCTGAAAGCGAATCAGTAGTTGCAACATTTTTAGATATCACTTCTGCATACGATAATGTGATTCTATCGGTCCTCATAAGGAAAATGCATGATCTTAACGTTCCTATTATGTTGTCTAATTTTATTGCTAATTTAATAAGAGAAAGATTTATTAGTATCGGTCCGGATGATGTAACTAAATTCTCTAGAACTGTTTCGAGGGGTCTGCCCCAGGGATCTGTGCTAAGTCCCCTACTATACAATATTTATACATATGACCTGGAATCAGCTTTAAATGGTTCCGTTAAAATCCTGCAATACGCAGATGATCTTCTTATTTATTCTTCAGATAAGTTAACTACTAATATTTGTGCCTCAATGTCATTGGCTATGTGCTTTTTAGAGTCTTGGATGACTGTAAATGGCTTAGACCTTCCCCTTCTAAAAGCTCTTTAGTTTTATTTAGTAGAAAACGTATTACTCCATTTATAGAAGTGAAATACAAAAATTGTCCCATTCCTATTAAGAATGAAGTGAAGTTTCTTGGTATTATATTGGATTCAAAACTTACAGGTACCCCACATTGTGATTACTTAGTTACCAAATGTGAGCGTAACCTGAATATTTTACGATGTCTTTCAGGTGTTTGGTGGGGGGCGCACCCTTTTTCATTACGGTTAATATATAACGCTTTGATTAGAAGTCTTTTAGATTATGGCACATTTATTTTAGAACCGGCTAATTTAGCAGCTTTTGAAAAACTAGACAAAATTGAAAACAAGGCTCTTAGAATAATTGCTGGTGCGATGAAATCCAGCCCCATTAATGCCCTAGAAGTTGAGTGTGTAGAACCTCCCCTTAAATTGCGACGGCAGTATATCTCAGATAGATTTTTGTTTCGAGCCCTACAATTTTCTCATCACGCTCTTTTTCAAAAACTCCAAAGTCTTTCTGAACAGGTTGCAACTTCTTCATTTTGGAGTAGAAAACCACTCCCCCCCTGTTTGGTTATTAGTTTTCGTAAATTTATAAGTTTTCAGGCACCTACTTATCGTTCCGTTTCACTCCCACTATTTAAGGTTGGATTTAAATCACTTTTACTCTCTCCTGTGATTTGCTATTCATTAGGTTTTGATAAAAAACACCCTGAAACTAATACTCACTTTAATGAATTAACAAGCATGAAATGGCCTGAGTTTCACCATATTTTCACTGATGCATCAAAACACTCTTCGACAGATTTTGGTGGCGTGGGAGTATACCATCCTCGCTATAATATTATACAAAAAATAAAACTCCCTCCAGAAACTTCAGTCTTTACGGCAGAATGTTATGGAATTTATAAGGCATTGGAATACATTATCCTTACCAAACTTAATAAAACTGTAATTTTTTCGGATTCTTATAGCGCCCTTCAGGCCATTGAAAAATTTCCTTTCAAATCAAAGTCTCACTCTACTGTCATAATGAATATAAGAGAAAGTATTTTAGTGTCTTTCTAAAGGTTTTGTAGTTATTTTATCCTGGATCCCTGGTCACTCTGGCATAAATGGAAATGTAAAAGCGGACCGTTTGGCTAATGAGGCGATCACAAGTGGGGATGTATATCCTTATTTAAATTACTGCGATGATCTGGCTGTACTTCCTAGGATTTATCTCAGGGATTCCTGGGTCAAGTGTTGGGGAGAAAGCAGTAAGATGAAAGGAAAATTATATTCTAAAGTTCAGTTAGGTATACCAGATAAGCCGTGGTTTTCTAAGTTGAAACTTGGCAAGCGTTCTACGACATCAATAATAAGAATGCGCTTGGGTCATGTATCATCGCCAGCTCATCTTGCCAGACTTCGTATTGTTGGCACTGGAGCTTGTGAATGTGGTGAGGAGGTGGGTGATCTTAATCACATTTTCTTCGCTTGTCCACGTTATGATAGTTGTTCTTTCCTAAGTCAACTAATATCCTTGAAAGTTCCTCTTCCTTCTTGTATTTCTTCCTTACTTATATTTAATGTAAATATTTATATAGCCATATCCTCATTTATTTTGCAAAATAATATTAAATTATAATTGGTGTTTAGTCTAATTTATTACTATCTATATTATTAATATTTTATTTAATTTCTAATTAGTCCTGTTTCCATCTTTCCTGATGAAAATTTTCCAAATTCCGAATGCATAATTCCCTTTTCCCGTGTTAATATGTTTCCCTAACTTTATTGTCGTTGGCGTAGCACAGCAACTCAGTGCTTGTAGCCATATAAAGAAAAAAAAAAAAAACTCATCTGTAGAACTGTCAGTTGGATATCTACTTACCTTATGCTTTACTCAGGGGCATGCCACTCGCTGATTGGCCCGTTCCTTCTTTTATAGCGTCGCCATCTAAAAGCTGTTGCAGTTACTTTTTCTAAAGACTAATAAATATTAATAACAGAATCCACGACATTCTTCAATTCTTTCGGAAGATATCTAGAATAAAATACTAATATCCAAAAGTGTCTTGCCCCTTCTCGGCATGTCGGATGTAGTTTAATGTCGAACCAAATGGGAGCATCTACAAAAATAGCAAGTTGTTTCAGTTCGTTCGTAGGTCTGTCAGTTGAAACATATAACCGCAAGATTCTGTTGGCTTTTGTAAGCCACCCGGCATGCGACATTTTTCCTGGAGAGCGATCGGACAAATAAGGAGGACACTCGCCACTTATAACGGCAGATGTGATATCATAAAGGTAACGTTGATCAGAGCTGAGGTCTTTTACTTTTGAAATATTTGGTAACACACCTTCTATGTTTTCATATATCACAACAGATCGCTTCTCGGTCATCCAGTAATTTTTCGATAGCACCTGAATAAGTAGAAGGTTCTGTTGTGGTGCCATCAAGTTTTGCAAATAAGTGGCTTGGTATTTCATTCCAATGATAAAGGCAAATAATCCATTGAAGTGGTCGATGTAAACGCCTTTCCAATAGTCGTATAACTCCGCCGTGTTTGCCTGTGTATGTTACTGTTCCGTCACAACCTATGGCTAGAGTATCCAGAAGAGACGTATTCTGCTGATCGTTGACTCTTTGATAGATTGTCAACTCCAACCATTTTGCGATATAAAGTGAACCCTGTTCTTTGATGGTTGAAATGTGTACTTCAACTGTTGTTAAACAATGATGAAATAAAACTGTTGTTGTAAATTATAACTAGTTTAAAATAATAATCAACGCGACACGGCACGGCGCAGGCGGCGAGGCAAGAAGGAGGAGCGCTAGAGGGCGCTGGCGAACGGCGTCGTTTTGGCGTTCCAATACACGGGGTTTATGATCACATTGCAACATCCTCCCTTGAGCATAACCCCATTTTCTAAGAGCAGAAGATAAGTTTTCCTTGAAGTGTACCTTTTGTCAGTACATCAGCCACCATGTCACTTGTTGGAATATACTCAATGAAAATACTCAGCTTGTGCATAAAATTATGTCATCTACATACACAGCTAAAAATGTTGTATCTTCCTTCTTTATAGTATAATAAATGCAGGGATCAAGTAGTGACTGTATTAAACCAATTTCTTTTAGTGCTTTATCAAATTTTCTATTCCATTGTCTGCTGGCTTGTTTTAACCCATATAATGTCCTTTTTAATATGGTGGAGATACACTGGCAACACCGGTTCGATCGGACGTCAAGATAGTGCTCCTCCAAATAAAATTAAATATTTTAATTAAATTGTGATTAAATTGTAACTAAAACTAAATAATAACAAAATATACTTAGTAATATTATAGTGACACACATTTTGTACAATAGGTACCTCTAAATATAAATAATTGTTAGGACAAAAACCTGTCGGCTGTCACTGCAAAGGAGTTCAACGAACTTTTCAAACAAAATAACAACATCCAGTTTACGGCGAGTATTATTGTGATTTTCTAAACTATAACACACGACTCATTATACTACTCAGTGTCTCAATTTGTGAGCAACATCCATCACACATTGGCAATGTTATAGTCTCGTTTCGCTTGACGATAACAAGTGGAAGCAAAACTGACGACGATCTTTATTTGCCCCAGACACAGTACACTGTAAACTATTCAGAAACACTGCACTATCCCGATATTATATGTATTAATTAAATTATATAAATTAGCTTACTCTCTCCTCGTCAGTAATTTTTTGAAATAACTACCCACCCAACCGTAGTAATTTTCTATTTCTTTTTTTTTTTATATTGTATACTCCTCATTCCCCTCTTATTTTCAGCTCATCCAAGCTCAACTCCAGTATGCAGACCCGTAAAACTGCTGCTCTGGAAGCAGAGATAAAATTGAGCAAAGCGCTTAATGAGCTCAAAGTATATAAAGACCAATGCAAACAGTTACTGCAAGAGCGGGAGGAGAGCGAGGATGAAGTGAATAATATAGTTTGCAAAAATTCATCGCTCTAACGTGAACTTGCTCAGTTACACCGAGATTACTTGATACTCGCTGATGAACGGAACAAACTCCAAGCGGTGACAGAGTCTTTTGATCATTGCAGCTCATTATATGAGGAGTCCCTATGTAAAATTAGAGACCTAGAGTATGAGTTAAATATAGTACATGAAAAAGTAATACATTTAGAAAATGAAAAGGAATGCTCAAGAGCCATGGTAAACCAAAGTCTCTATGATGAGCTGGTTGAATGTGGATAAGAGCATATTCCTGTAAAATCAGGCATAACCATTGACTTAACGGCAGATGACTCACATACTTGTCATTCAAACATTAATGTATTGAGTCATAAAAAAATAAAAAAATACATAAAATTAAATAAGATTATTAAGAGATCAAAAAAACTACAAACAAAAAAATCCTATTGTAAAATCAATTTAGAATTAAGAAAACAACGTAGGGCATTTGTGTCAAAGTTAAAAAATTATGAAATTAAATTGGAGGATAGCAAAAATATTTATGAAATTGATACTCAACGCTTGCTTGCTGAAATTAAAACTTTGGAGGAATCTTTAAGTTTAACATATAATAAGTATATATCCTCACATAATGAAATCCAAGATTTAATTAAAATGTGTGAATACAACCAACCAAATACCTTAATTAATGATAAAGTAGCACCAATTAATGAAATTAAAACCGTTAACTATCAAGTTATAGAAACATCTGAGTCAGAGCAGTCAGTAGATTTATGCAATGTTTTAAGTTCATGCACAGACTCTTTATATAGGGAGCATGAAAATGTAAAAGTACCTCTTAATCAAAGTATATGTGTCAATAAAAATATTAAATATAATTCAATAATTTACTCTGACAATATAGGCAAAGGTATTGGTGTTTTGCTTAAAAAAGAAATTAACCATTCTTTAATAAATAACTGTATACCGGGAATGAGTTATACTCAAATAATAGATAAACTAATACAAGATAAATGCACTAATAATTCCTGCATAATATTACTTGTAGGGAATTGCCTAAGTTTAAGGAAAAGGGACTTAAACGATAGCTTTAGGTCTATGTTGGACTTAACCTGTCCTAGAATCATATTGTGTGCCTTCCCATACCTAGGGAAAGTGTCTGATAGGATTAATAATCATATTTATGCTTTGAACAGACACTTACAATTTTTAGTAAATCATCATAGTGATAAATTTAGTTTTTTTGATACCAATATATTTATTGGCAAATGTCAACTGACAGGGGATCTGTATCTACCAAAAATATTTTTATATTCGATTGCTACATCAGTAGCTTTTTGTATTAAGACAGTCATAAGTAGTATGACAGAGTTTTCATTGACCACCACTGTTAGTAGTGTTACTAAAGTAAATGTGGTGAATAATTTATTTTATTTTATTTATTTTTATTATTTAAGGATTGCCAACAAAGTTTACAATCATACACACGTACATTAAATATTAACACTAATAAAAATTGAACCTATTGCAACTCAAATTACAGGCAAACACAGCATGCATAAATAAATACAATCTTATATAAGTACTTAGTTCAATTAAATTAAAATTATAAAATTAGAGAATTAAAATTAATATTAAAATAATTTGCAAAATAAGATGGTCAGTATGATTTATCAGAATGTTAGGGATACGTAGAAATTTCAGACTCTTCTAGAAGAGTTTTCCTAAATGTAGGGAGCGAATCATGGAATATGTCAAGTTTATTAATTATTCTGGAAAGCTGATTATACAAAGCTGACATCCGAGGTACGGGGGAGTGTCTTCCGACGTTAGTGCGACAGCGGCGGACATGTAATGTAGGGGGGGGGCTTGCGCGGAGGACGTGAAGGGACATTAAGAGAAAACTTTCTCAATGCAATTGAACTGTCACAAGTACTATTTAATATTTTATATAGACACACCATGCTAAGCATTTCTCTTCTAAAAGTCAAGGACCGAATTTTAAAAAAATTTTGTTTGTCTTCATATGTACGTATATTTTTAGGAACGAATTTACGGTATTTTAGGTGTTTAAGCAGTTTTTTTGGACATTTTCTATTCTTTTTATATGTATTTTATAAGTTGGCGCCCATATAGAGCAGCAGTAGGTATTCCAACTTGCTTCTAACATAACTGTTATAAAGTAACATTGTAGTAGATGTTTTTTTAAATTCCTTGCTGTTTCGAAGAACAAATCCAAGAGATTTATTAGCTGCATTAATTATATTATCTACATGGTTAGTAAATTTTAGTTTTGAATCTACATAGACCCCCCAAGTCCCGAATATATGGTACTTCATTCAAGATTCTACCTGATATGTTGTAACTAGTAGGAATTAAATGGTGTTTTAGAGTAAATTTTATATGATAGCATTTGGAATTATTTAAATACATACAATTGTCACGACACCAGTCATCAAGTTCTTTTAAATCTTTTTGCAACAGATCTGAGTCATTAGCATCTTTTATAACACGCATTAACTTAAGATCATCAGCAAATAGGTAAAAACTGGAATATTTAAATATACTGGTAACGTCGTTTATGTATATGTTAAATAACAGTGGACCTAAATTTGAACCTTGGGGTACTCCAGAGGTTGGTATAAAAGGCTCAGAAGTGCAACCATCGATAACAACAGTTGAAAGTCTGTTTTTCAAGTACGAATCACACCAATTTAGTAGGGAACCGATAACACCAAAAGTATGGAGTTTTCTAATTAGAATTGTGTGATTTACTTTGTCAAAAGCTTTTGTAAAATCTGTGTATATTGCATCTACTTGATATCCACTGTCAACGGCTAAGACTACATCGTCTATGTAATCTAGCAAATTAGAATTCGTAGATCTTTTTGTCATAAATCCGTGTTGATAGGGTGATATTTGATTTCTTGCTATGCTAAAAATGTACGGATAGACTAATGATTCGAAAATCTTTGCAAAAGTAGACAAAATAGAGATTGGACGATAATTTACAATTAAGTCTCTTTTACCGTTTTTAAAAACTGGTACAACCCTAGCTTCTTTCCATTTATCAGGGAAAATGCCCGATGACAGTGACTTATTGAATATTGTATGTAAAGGCTGTAAGAGATGTTCCACAGTTTTTACTATAAAAATGGGCGGGATATTATCAGGACCAATACCCTTGGTAATATCAAGTCTGCCTATAGCATGTTTTATTTTTTGTTCATCTATAAATAGGTCACATTCATCTCTTGTTTCATTGCTAGTGCAGTCTCAGTAAAATTGTTATTTTCATACACAGACGAAAAGTGCTTGGCAAATAAGTCACACGTTTCACTAATTGTAATGCCTGTCAAATCATTTAGGTACATTGTCGGTGGATAGTTGGCACTATCCTTGCGCATATTTTTTATATGCGCCCAAAAATATTTTGGGTTATTTCTTTCTTATGTGACATTCTATGGATATAATATAATCATTATAATTGTCTTTCATTAATTTCTCGCAATCTTTCCGCAAGTATTCGAACTCTAATTTATCTAAAGGATTATTGTACCTTTTAACTTCTGATGGTATTTGAATTTACGTTTCAGCAATCGTTTTAGTAACGGTGTGAACCAAATTGGATAGTCATTGTTTTTGTATTTGGTAACGAGGGGAACATGATTAACAATGATTTGTCTAATAACATAATAAAACTTATCCAACATTTCATTGACGGTAAGACAATTAATAAATTTCTCATTCCAGTTAATTTTACTCAACTCAAAATTTATTACCTCATAGTCTGCTTTATAGAAATTGGGTTTAGGACTGGGGTTTCGTTTAACTTGACGACAATTGATGTGTGTTTCGATAGTTATATCAAGGGGTGGGTGCAGTTTGTCAACTATTCTTAACGGACTATTACATTCACATACTCCAATCTTATTATTAACATCACTCAAAATCAAATCTAGTATTTTATTTTTATAATTAGTTTTTTTTTTTTTTTTTTTTATACTGGATCGGCAAAGTGACTACGCTACACCTGATGTTAAGTGCAGCGCAATCCAAGAATACTGTCGACCAACGACAGACGATGTGTCTATCGTAGGTCGGCAAGATTATGCCGGCCTGTCTAATTGCTTCTTCACACTCCGTTTAAAGGACCCCATATTATAGGAAGGAGGGAACACGTGTGCCGGCAAACTATTCCACAGCTTGATGGTCCGGCAGAAGTAAGATTTTGCGAACTTTTTAGTTCTAGCCGAGATGGATGAGACCACGAAGCTGTGGTGCCGTAAGCCAGCACGCGTGGTTCTGTTAAGGAAAGGTGAGGATGGGATAAGGTCAAACAACTCTTCAGAGCATTCACCGTGATACAGACGATAAAAAAAACTAAGTGAGGCAATGTCCCTACGCAATTGCAGCGGCTCTAAGTTCTTAGTAACGTCTGCATCATTCACAATGCGAACAGCCCGTCGCTGCAATCCGTCCAAGGCATCGAGTAAGTACTTGCCGGAACCGTCCCAAAGGTGCGAACAGTATTCCACACCCGGCCGTGCCTGCGCTTTGTATAAGCGGTAAAGCTGACCGGGAGTAAAAATCCCACGCACCTTGTTCAGGATTCCGACCCTGCGTGAAGTGGCGGATATTACGCCCTCGATGTGGTTCCTTGGATTCAGATCGCAGCAAATATCCATGCCTAGGATACTTAGGCTATTCCGCATTGCGAGCGGGATACCCTGAAGATTGGGGAGGGGAGAGAACGGGGATTTTTTGCACGTGAACGCGCACACCTGAGTTTTCTTGGCATTGAACTCAACCAGATTCTTAGCACCCCATTCTGAAATGAGATCCAAGGTCCGGTTAAGCTCAATGACAAGATTTTCTCGCTGCCCCTCAGTGACTCCCCGGCTACCAGTGGGCCTACTGCAGTAACGCCCATGCACTGTGCTGTCATCTGCATAGCAATGAATGTTACCAAGTGATAACATATCATTGATATGCAGAATAAACAAGGTGGGCGAAAGCACCGAGCCTTGTGGGACCCCGGCATTAACCAACATGAGCTGAGAAGCATGCCCTTCAACAAGGACACGCATTCTACGCCCATGCAGAAAGCCGGAGATCCACGTACACAGGTTGTCGGGGAGCCCATATGCCGGAAGCTTGGAGAGAAGACCACGGTGCCAGACCCTATCGAACGCCTTAGCGATGTCGAGACTTACGGCTAGAGCCTCGCCATGCTTATCAACCGCCTCCCCCCAGCGATGTAGCACGTACGCAAGAAGATCACCCGTTGATCGCTTCGACCGAAAGCCGTATTGTCGGTCACTGATCAGCGAGTGATCCTCCAGGTAGCGGATCAGCTGTGAGTTTATGATCCGCTCCATTACTTTGCACAACACTGAGGTTATGGCGATTGGACGGTAGTTGTTAGGGTCCGACCGATCACCCTTTTTTGGGATTGGTTGCACATTGGCCTCTCTCCAAGATTGGGGCACAATACCGAGAAGGAAGGAGAAGCGGTATAGACGCGTCAGCACAGGAGACAACTCGGCCGCACACATTTTAAGTACCACCGCCGGTATACCATCCGGACCACTAGCTTTACGGGCATCGAGGAACAGCAACTCGCGCCGCACATCACACTGCCTGATACGAATATGCGACATTGAATATCCGCAGTCAGGCACCGTGGGCGGCAGCGCATTGCCGTCCTCGAGCCGCGAGTTAGCCGCAAAAAGGTTTGCCAGTAGAGTGGCTTTCTCCTGCGGCGTATGGGCCAGGGATCCATCCGGATATCTCAGCGGTGGCAACGAGGGGCGACAGAAGTTAGATTGAACGGCCTTGGCAAGGCTCCAATAAGCACGACTGCTTGACGGATGATCTGCCAAGGCTCGTCCAATCCTATTGATGCGTTGAGCATCCGCTCTAACGTACGCCTTCTTACAGGCCTTGATGGCTTGGTTATAGGCCGCTTTGAGTGAGCTTATGTTGGGATCCTTCAATGCGCGACCCCTAATCCACTCGCGATATGCAGCCTGTCTCTGACTAACAGCGTCTGCGCAGTCGCGATTGAACCAGGAGCGTCCGCGCCCACCACCGACGACCTCCGAGGAAGGAATGTAATATTCCATTCCTAACTGGATCTCGCCGGCAATAGCGTCGGCAGTCGCAGAAGGATCGTTGCCCTCAAAGCAGCGCTGCCCCCAAGGGATGGATGCAAAGTACTCACGCATACCATCCCAATCTGCCGACGAGTAGTGCCAGATTCTGCGCCTGACCTTTTTAGGTGTGGTAGGCAGGGCACGAGGCACTGAGGATCCAACCAGGCAATGGTCGGAGGTACCCAAAGGGGCGCCCACCGTCACATTGTACCCAGCTGGATGACTCGCCAGCAGAAGGTCCAGCAATGAAGGCGTGTGACTCGCCACATCTGGGATTCTGGTGGGCTGATTCACCAGTTGAGACAAGTCGTGAGTCAGAGCGAATGCGTGGGCAGTACGACCAGCATGGTCAGTCTTGGAGGAACCCAACCACAGCTCGTGGTGCGCGTTGAAGTCCCCCAAGACCACCAGTTCCGCTGTTGGATACTGCTCCTGCGCATCATCAGTCGCCTGGCTGATATAATTGAACAGCCGAGTCGTCTCGTCATCCCCGTTATGGGATCTGTAAAGGCACACATAGATCCGGCTCTGAGCGCCAAGATCCACGTGTACCCACAGTGTGGAAAAGGAAGGGTCCTCCATGCAGCGCAGACGGCGACAGCAGACATCCGACCGGACATACAAACATACCCCGGCCTTTGGCCTGAAGTTCTCTTCAAGTAAGTAGCCGGGATAATGCAAATATGCCGTATCGGCCGGACGACAGATCTGTGTCTCCGTCAAGAAGAGCATTGCAGGCCGGGCCGTCTCAAGATGGTGGTGGACGGCACTAAGATTCGAATGGAGTCCACGGATATTAGTGAACCCCATTGTGAACGCGGTGGTGGGGCTGTGCACCGCTGTTGGACCTGCTCTCTTTAATGGCGCTGTCATGGTGAAACAATAAAAGAAGGGAAGATGGAAGAAGCAACTTGCGGAACCTGCGACAGGACTGATGGGTGACAATGATACTGCGTATGGTCACAAGGCGGCCGAACGGAGGCAGACTGATTCGCCGGACGGAAGGGCCCCCGTACCCCCTCGGGATAGGCCGCCGGGACCCCAGATCCGGTCACCAACCGGCACGACGGACCTACCCAAGATTATGCGTGGCATGGTGGAGCAGCCTCTCCAGGTGGTTAAGCTGGATTGGGCCCCTGTACTGTACCACGGGCGGCCAGCGGAACAACCGTTTCTACGGGTCTCCCTGGCCGGCGAATCAATACATCTCCATCCGACATAATAACACATACACGACCCTGCCAACCACTATGTCATGTCGCAGGCTCCGCATGAACCGGATGTACACTGGCTGATCCTGGAACGCGACCCACATAATATGTGAGTCACTATGGCAGGTTTTACACCATGTGTACGGTGGTCGCTATCCGGCCGGATGAATACATCCTACCACCAGCAAAGTTAAATTGAACAATATTGCCAACTGACATAAAATCCACTAAGTTGCACTTTATTATGCAATTATTGTAGTTATTCGGGACAGTGTGAGTGTTATCTAGGCTAGAATCCCAAGTAAAACTACTCATATTGAAATCCCCCATTATAATTGTATTTTTGCCAGCGGACTGTAGAGCTATATTAGCTTTGTCGAGATAGACTTCTAAAGAATGTTGAGTAACTGGTGGAGGCAAGTATACTACACCTAAAGTTAAAACGTCTTTCTTACCAGATTTATTTATTTCAACCGCTACCCAAATGTCCTCGCATTCACTTTCCCAATCAAACATCCTTTGAGATATGTAATATTTTTTTACTGCAATTAAGACTCCACCACCTCTTTCTTTGATATTATACAAAGGTGACGACTCCCTGTCACGTCTATATACTACATAACGGCTATCGAATATTTCAGAATCAAAGATACTAGAGTTCAACCAGGTCTCTGTAAATATTATTATATCATAGTCATTATTCATTATTTCTTGACGAACATGTACGGTACTTAACCTAAGGCCTCTAACATTCTGATAATAACAACTAATAGGTAATTTAAATGAGATCATAATATTATAAGACTAGTATGTAATAAATATACAACTAAATTAAAAGTAGCTTACAAGTGCGAACAAGGTGCTTGTTCCAATAATTGAATATTTAGAGACATCAGTGTAAAATTCTTAAAATATACAGAAGATACCTACTTTACTTATACATACATATAAAAAAAAATTGTATAGTATATATTTTTCTTTGAATGAATGGCCACATAGTAGTGCCACAATAACATGATTTTACCGTAGGATATGCCTACAGTTTAATCGCGCCACATAATCCTTTTATATAATATATAGGTAGTAAGTAAAGCTAAGTAAAGTATTAAGTTTATTTCAAATCAGCTAACGAGTCAATTGACTTTATTAATATGTACTCAGATGTGTCCGTTTTCCGTACGAATATTTTCCCGCTTTTAACCCAGACGAATCTGTAGCGCAGTTCTTTGGCCCGTGCTCTAGTTGCCGCGTGAAGACTCTTCATTGCAGGGGAAAGGTGTTCTCCGATGTACACAGGACGCCGTTCCCCTCCGATTCCGAGATGACTGCTATTGAGCTTATCTGCATTGGTGTTAGCCTTCTTGTTGAATGTTACAGCTGCAGCTAAGAATTCGTCACGTACTCTGGGGCAGCTAAACTTGACGACAACAGATCGCGGTCGTTTATTATCCTTATTTAGTTTATGAATCCTGGTGCAGAGGTGTATATCAGTTTCATTTAGGTTGCAATTGATGGTGGTGGCTATCTGCTATTTAAACATTTAAGTGCGACAACAGAGAAGTGTATAAATGACTTAGTTCTATCTCATCAGAATATAAATCACTTCTCTGGCAACATTTTAGAAATAGAACTTTTTATTGATTTATTTAAAATTGACATTTTGTGTTTCACAGAAACCTGGTTGAAGGCGCATCATATGAATTTCAATGTTACTGGCTTCAGGGTCGCCAGCTCGTACAATAGGGTATCTGCAGAGGGTGGAGGAGCCTTAATTTTAGTACGTGAATATATTAAATTCAAGGAAAGGAAGGACATCTCTCACCTTTCTGTTGAGCGAGTATGTGAGGTCGCATGTGCAGAAACCGATCTTTACATTATTTTATGCGTATATAGGCCTCCTTCATCTAACCTATTAAGATTTATTTCGATAATGGAGGAAATTCTTAAGAAATTTAAAAATAATAAAAAAATTATAGTGTGCGGAGACTTTAATGTTAATATTCTGGTTGATTCTCCGGACAAATGTAAGTTTCTATCATTATTTAGCTCATTTAATTACACATGTTTGTTTACTGAGCCAACTAGGATTACATATGCGTCTGCAACATGTATTGATAATATCTTTACTAATTTTAACATACTAGATAAGTGTGTAACAACAGGTGTTCGGTCAGATCACAAGTCAGATGGTCAAACTTAACAATAATGTATGTAATAAACAAAAACATATTACACTAAGATCTCTGACAAAAAACAACTTGCTAAAATTTAATAATAATTTAAATTCATTATTGTATTCTTTTACCCCAAACTCTGCCAGTCCAAATTATATTTATGATGCTTTATTTAGTACAATTTGCAATGAGTTTAATAAATGTTGTAAACCAAAATCACTCAAAACTAGCTCTAAAATTAACTTTGCAGCCTGGGCTACTAAAGGCATACGACGTAGTAGAGATATTTTATATGACTTATATGACAGAAGGTCCTATACACCTGGTGTCGAATTTTCAAACTACGTTAAGAATTATCTAAAATATTAAAAAAAGTATGCAGGCATGCTAAAGCCGCTCATATTAGTGAAAAGTTGAGACAATCTAGTAATAAAATAAAAACTACCTGGCAAATAATTAATTCTGAAACTGGTAGAAATAGAATAAGTGACAAATCGATAGCTTTATTTGTAAATGACGAACTAGTTTCAGATAAGCTCTCTGTTGCCAATTACTTTGAGTTTTTTTTTAGTAACATACCTATAGATACAACTAAATGTCTGCAGTCATCAGCGACTTTAGCAGAATCATTGTTATTAGAAAATGTTAAAGTAGATATGCTTAATTTTAACTTTGATATGGTATCTCATTGTGAAATAATCAAAGCATTTAAAAAACTTAAAATAAAAGGTACTGAAGATTTGTGGGGGCTATCTGTTAAAGCTATAGAAGCTATTATAGTAAATATTGCTCCCATTTTAGCAGATATTTTTAACTGTTGTGTAAATGACGGTATTTTTCCCGATTTAATGAAAATAAGTAAAATTGTCCCAATTTTTAAGACGGGCTGTGTAAATAGCGCCTCTAATTATAGGCCTATATCTATATTACCAGCTCTTAGTAAGGTTTTTGAAAAAATCATGCTGGATCTAATGCTAGCGCATTTTGATAGGAATAGGATATTACATAATAAACTATTTGGGTTTACAAAGAGTCGGTCTACTCAAGATGCTGGATCAGCCTTAATGACATCTGTGTTGGAGGCCTGGGAGGAGTCGCAGGATGCTCTGGGTGTGTTCTGTGATCTCTCCAAGGCATTTGACTGCGTCGACCACCAAACCCTCATTGCTAAACTCAAGTATTACGGTATTTGTGGTACATCTCTTGATCTTGTGATATCCTATTTATCTGGTCGGGAACAAAGAGTATGTATTAATGGCGTCACTTCAGTAGGATCTACAGTCAAAATAGGGGTCCCACAGGGTTCCATTCTGGGCCCCTTTCTATTCTTAGTTTACATTAATGATCTTCCTTATATGGTTGATAAGATGGCAGACATAGTTTTATTTGCTGACGACACCTCTTTAATATTTAAAGTGAATCGTAAGGATGAAGATCTAGTTACAACTAACAAAATTCTGAATTTAATTTCAAACTGGTTCTCTGCAAATAACCTTTTATTAAATGCAGGGAAGACTAAATGTATCCGTTTTACATTACCAAATGTTGTAAAGGTGAATTCACGTATAGAATTAAACAATGAAACATTAGATCTAGTCTCTTCAACAGTTTTCCTAGGAATAACTCTAGATAGTAAATTGCAATGGGATCCTCAAATAGAAAGATTATCTGGTAAATTAAGTGCTGCAGCTTTTGCTGTCCGGAAAATAAGACGCTTAACTGATGTTTCAACGGCTAGGTTAGTACATTTCGCATATTTCCACAGTATTGTGTCCTATGGCATTCTATTGTGGGGATCAGCTGCTGATATAGACACTATATTTATATTACAAAAAAGAGCAGTTCGTGCTATATATGACCTGAGGAGCCGCGATTCCCTACGATCTGTATTCAGGGATAGTAATATACTGACTGCCGTCTGAATACATCTATCAAAATATTATGTATGTTCGTAAAAACTTAAGTAAATTTCACAAAAATAGTGACATTCATAATATAAATACTAGAAACAAAAATAAACTCTCAGTACCCTCTTTTAGAATTGTTAAGACTAAAAAGTCATTTATGGGTAATAGCGTTAAATTTTATAACAAGCTCCCCAACAATGTTATTGATATGCCCGAAAATTTGTTCAAGACACACATTAAACGTGAGCTTATGACCAGGGGCTACTATAATGTTAAACAATATCTAGAGGATAGAGACGTTTGGCGTTCGGTTCCTCCTTGCATACTGTGACCTCCTGGGGCCCTGTAGCTTAGGTTAATTATGAGATAATTAAACAATTATAAATAGAATGTATGTTTTAGTAACCAAGATCTAAATAAATTGACCAATGAGTTGTATTATTCTACGAGCAAGCTAAAATGGAATGCATCCTAACATAAAATACCTACCTAAACAAAAAAAAAAAGATATCAAATAAACAAAAGACGACCGATCGCGAATAAATAATACCTAACGGAAAATTGCCAATTTTTTTAAAAGACAAGTCATGCTCTTCAAGAATATAGTAAGCGGACAAAAAACAAGCCCACTGAGTTTGTTTCGCCGGGTCTTCTCAAGCTGGGTCGCGTTTGGAGTTTTAAAACAAGACTTCGGAGATACACATGGTCCGCATTCAATCTCCCTAAAGTTAACTATAGGACTTTGTATTTCCTAATATAAATTATTGAAAATCCGGACCTAAAACAAGCCCCCTGAGTTCAAGTAGCTGGATCTTCTCAGAGTTTGGGTCGCGCCGCGTTGAATCTAGTGGTAAATTAAGCCCACTGAGTTTGTTTCGCCGGGTCTTCTCAAGCTGGGTCGTTTTGGATCCGGTGGTAGTTTTAAAACTCGTGCCGTTTCGGTAAATGCAGTGGTCCATACCGACTCAAAATATTTAATAATTAATAATGGGACGTTTTCATATTACAAATACTGTTAATAATGTAAAATAAAAAGACAACAAATAAACAATTTAGTGTAATTGCCTAGTGTATTTGACGATGCTATGTATGTTATGTATACATTAGTTGATATGATTTTTATACATAAGTTTCTTTATTTTGTACTGACTTGTCATAAGCGCTATTTTAATTGCCTACATGATTAATAAAACTATTTCATTTCATTTCAATAAACATACTTTATTATCATTTTCTTCAAAATTAGGAGGTTGACACATATATATTTCCTCCTCTATTTCTCCTTGTAGAAATGCAGAAACGGCATCCATGTGATCAATATCTAAATTATGCTTTACTGCCAAAGACAGCAAATATCGTAGAGATGAATATCTAATCACCGGTGAATATACTTCATTGTAGTCATAACCTTTTCTTTGAGCACAACCTTTAATTACCAATCTTGCCTTATATTTTGCTATGTCACCATTTTCCTTCTTAGTTTTTAAAACCCATTTACAAGCTATGGCTTTCTTTCCAGGTGGTAAATCACATAATACCCAAGTATTATTCTTCTTTAAAGATTTAAACTCTTCTTCCATGGCTTTCTGCCAAAACTGACACTCAGGACTAGATAAAGCTTCTTCTAAAGTTAACGGATCCTGATTTAAAGTTAGACAAGCATAACTAAGGTCATCTCCATCAACTACATGCTCTGGCGGAACTCGACGAGGTCTCAAATTCATATTATGAATATTCGGTGAGTCAAGCGAGCTATCACTGCTAGGTTCATATTCTGGATCCTTTACAGAATCGAAACTTTCATCAGAAGTTGCAGTTTCAAGTTGGTTGCTGTAGCTGGAGCTCTCTTCTACAGCAGGACTCTCATTAGTAACATGTAATGATATAGGTATCTGTGAATTATTAACAGAAATTCTGTTATCGGGCTCTATATTTTTATCTTTATGGCAGTCCTCTTGGAATATTACATTCCTGCTCTTAATAACATGCTTAGTATGTGGATCCATCAATCTATATCCTTTGGTATTCTGACAATATCCAAGAAATATCATTTCTTTGGACTTCGGATCCCACTTTAGTCTTTTTTCTTTCGGCACATGCACCATGGCTTTACAGCCAAAAACTCTCAAATGAGAAATGCTAGGTTTCATACCTGTTAACTTTTCCAGTGGTGTCATGTAGTTAAGAACTCGTGTTGGTGATCGGTTAATAATGTGAGCAGCTGTCTCCACTGCCTCTGCCCAATAGACCTTTGGTAATCCAGCTTCATATAACATATACATCTCGCACGTTCTGCAAGTTCACGATTCATGCGCTCTGCAAGCCCATTTTGTTCTTTTTGCAGTCGTCTGATGCTTGATACCAGAACCTGTCAAATATTTAGTTAAAAAGTTATTCATATATTCCAAGCCATTATCAGTACGAAGTATTTTAATCTTCTTATCCAATTGATTTTCCATTTCCTTTTTATACATCTCAAATACTTCTTTTATATTAGTTTTATTTTTCAGGAAGTATACATTAACTGTTCTAGAGTAATCATCAACAAATGTGATGAAGTATCTGGCTCCACCCATTGATGGTGTTTCCATAGGTCCACATAAATCTGAATGAATGATTTCTAACGGTGCAGTTGCCCTTGAGCCAATATTACGGAAAGGAAATTTAGATTGTTTACCTTTTAAGCAAGCAATGCAATTATTATTGCTGCTTTCCTCATTACTTAATTTCACACCTTCTGTACAATTTGGCAGTTTATTAATATCATTATAATTAAGGTGCCCCATTCTGCGATGCCACAAATTTATACTCTGAGAATTCAATTGAAGCAAATGCATTCTCCTTGACAGTATCCAATTTATACATATTATTTATAAGCTTGGCTTTAGTTATTAATTGATTTTGCTTGTTATAAATATTACAGCCTGTATCATTAAAAACCACATGACAACCATTTCTTGTCAACTGACTCACGGATAATAGGTTTGTACTTAATTGTGGAACATATAATACATTTCTCACCTGTATGTGATTTATTTTACCATCTTCACTGCGGAGATCCAGGTTTACATTACCCATCTGCTGTACGGTGACTGGATTGTTATTGGCAACTTTTATATGAGCTATCGGAGCTTCCCGGATATCATACATCCAATCAGAAGTGTTTGTCATATGTGAAGATGCTCCGGAATCTACATACCAATCCACACTGTCCATCTGACCTGCAGAAAATACTGCCGCAAAGTGTTTATTGTTTGTTTTCTTCTTATTACAATTTTTACTCAAATGACCATAACCATTACAGTTATAACAACGGATGCTGCTAAAAGGTTTATTATGTTTGAACTTATTTTTGGGCGTATAAGCATTATGATGATGCTTGGTGTAAAGTACTGAAACATTTGACTCTTTAACTTCTTGGAGTAATTTAGTTTTTATTGAGTCTGTGCTTATTTTTACACCAGAGCTCTCCAGTCCCATAATCATTGGTTTGTAATTATTCGGCAAACCAGCCAACATTAACGTGCCCAACCATTCGTCATCAACATTAAAGCCTATGCCTCATAATTTGTGAGCGGTGGTTACTAATTTGTTTACATACAATTCAATACTAGCACAACTATCAAGAGTTGTATTTACTACATCTCGGAGTAACCCAACTTTCCTTGTTAAACCAGAGTCTTATTATGTAAATTTTGCCATACCTCTCTCGAAGTCTTCGCATTTTGGACGTGTATATAATTTACCGGGTCCACGAGAAGAATAATTTTCGATTTAGCCTTGAGGTCCAGCTTCGGATTTACTGAAGACACATCGGCGTGTTGTAGATAAGTCTGCACCGCGAATTTCCACGTACTGAAATTTTCTCTTCCTAGTAGTTTGTCGATATGAGGAAGCAAATTGTTCGACACAGCCATTTCTTTTAATAAGAAATTTTCTATTTGCGAAGCGAGTTAGTTCACAAAATGGCTGACCTAAAAATCAGAAAATTACGTCGCGACGGAAACTTGTTACAATTAACGAATTTACTTTTAACTTTTACTGCCCAACGGTCTGGGCCCATAACCTGATGAAATAAAACTGTTGTTGTAAATTATAACTAGTTTAATTACTATAATTAGTACAATAATAATCAACGCGACACGGCACGGCGCAGGCGGCGAGGCAAAAAGGAGGAGCGCTAGAGGGCGCTGGCGAACGGCGTCGTTTTGGCGTTCCAATACACGGGGTTTATGATCACATTGCAACAAACAATATTGTTTTTTCCCTTTAGTAACAATTTTTAGGGTTTTGTCCTTTCGCCCTTCAAAATACAAGGCAGGAAGTTGATCTTGAGCTTGGGTTTCTTGTCGCAATTTTTGTCTGGCCCGTCGTAAGCTTGACTTATCAATTACTTCGTTATTAATTTTGACATTTTGCAAAACTGCAGAAGCGACAGCAGCTGCTGCTCTATCGGATATCTAGTATCGGTCACAAATAGTTGATAGATTCTTGAGAGACTTTATTTTATGCTTTTTTGGTTCTTTTGGTGTTGAGGAACTTTGAGGCAAAATTTGTTCTTCATCGCCACTTTCTTTCGTTATTGAAGCTTTAGGATTTTCGTGAGAGGGTCTTGGTTTACAAATTACTTTAGAATCGAAATAGTATTTAAGATGATTTTTTCTCTCACTCAGTTTTCTTTTTCTCTTAGTGGTCAATAAACCAACGGTTCCCATAATCATTTTCCTCTCTGTTCTCTGATCGATTAAGAAAGGTAGTTCTTCCTTGGGAATCTTCTGATCTTTAGGACAACTACACGACTCAAAATCTTTACATGTACATGATCTCACAATCAGTTTCTCCGAGCTTACGTGAAAATCTTCCACTTGTTTTTGTACTTTGCTTTGTAAGTTTTCATTAATTGCCTTTGATCGGCCGCGGCGTTCACTGTCGGTATTCAGTCAAAGGGTGCCAACAACACGAGCCGGCGATGACAGTGCTGTCACAATTTAAAAATTTACAAGATTTTAGGGAAATTCGGGTACTTTGGCTACTAATAACGTAAATTTTGAATTACAATAACATTTTTATTATTATTATTTTTTTCTCGGTAGTGTCATTGAGATACCTATATGCATGCCGCTTTCGGATCGGACAGGGTTTTTTTTTACATATTGTATATACATACGCCCTACGCCTGTAATCTCGGAGGGGTAGGCAGAAGTGTAACCAGTACACCCATATTTCGCCGTCCCATGATGTGATAGGGGGCGAGCCTATCGCCATACCGGGCGCAATTCAATGAGCATTTCGTAATGAAAATCCAATATCACTTTTACCCAATCCGGAGATCGAACCCGAGACCTCAGCGTCACCCACAGTCGTAACGCGTACACATTACAACTGCGCCACCGAGGCAGTCGGTCTGTATATTCATTTCATTGGTAAAATCTATCATGGACATGGGATTTGTAAAAGCAGGAAGTACAAATCTAATGATAACTAATGATTAGTGAATTCTTTGCACTGAATGATATTTCTGTATTTGCTGAACTGCGAAACGTCAAGACATCCGTGTAAGTACAGTGCGTTTGGTATAATTACACAATGCAACAAAATTTTTTTTTGTTTTTTTTTTGTTTACAGTATGTAATTATGATTCGTCACCTTAAAACTATTTGAAATATTGAAATAAAATTGTTATATCACGTCAAGTTTAGTAGTGAAACGCATTTATTGATTTTACTTAAAATAGTGATTTCTTAGGTGTATGGTTTTATCCTTACACCCTTTATGATATAAATGAAACACTATACCGTGTGCTTCACTAGTTTGATATATTGAGTTCACTTATGATATATTATGCTAATGATAGATGTGCGATGCGAACGCGTTATGATGGTGAACAGATTGATTTTACAATATAAATGCGTGCAATAACAAATTGCTGAGTCAATCGTTTACGTGAATGTGTTGACTGTTCGTATGTGCGGTTACACCGTACATTAGGTTTACGCGAATATTACACATTGAAATAAAACTAGTTTATACGGATTTTATCTGACCTACTGACTGACACCTACATCTCAGTCTCTCCCGTGACCACGAAGGCTGAAAAGCTTTCGAAACGTCGGGACTAAAATAAAAATTAAACCCCGATAAAATCCGTATAAACTAGTTTTATTTCAATTTACTTAAAATTCTCTGAAGTAGTGACATAAGTTGTTATTCTACATTAAAAAACAACTTTTCTTTGGAACAATTAGCTTTCCTCTTATAGTCAGTAGTGGCAGTATCCCTTAGGAGGCTCCAACAGTAGTCTGCAAGCATGACTGGGTCCCATCTACCCTGGTAACGCTTCTCATGCTCTGCAACTTCTTGATGAAATCTTTCACCGTGTCCATCACTTACTGAACCCATGTTTTCCGGAAAAAAACCTAAATGGGAGTGTAAAAAATGAATTTTCAACGACATATTGCATACTAGTTTGTGATATTAATTTTCTCATGGAAATCCGGTGATTTGTGATTGCCGAGGATTTTGACGTCGACAAAAGCCAACCATGCATTTTTTAATAGAACTGAGGCTCGATAAAAAAGAAGGATTATTAACTAATTTTCTTACGTCAGGACCGATGAAAATAACTTCTTTACTTTTCGTCTCACTTAGCTTGTTTCGTTAGACCTAACAAACCAAACCATACCTTTCACAGTTGATAAAAAGACGTAAGAGTCGTCTACGTGATTTTTGGGTTCACGCCATTGCATTGGTACACCAAAAGGCATCTGTTTAATATTACCCTTGTGCCAACCCGTCAAATATTTATAGAATTTCAAACAACACACTTTCGGCAACCACAATTTGCCTTGATTTTTAATGGAAATTTTAAAATAAGCTTCATAACACTTATGAAACACAGGCGAAGTTGGCTTTTTTCACTTTTAGGTGTGAATTGACCACAAATATAATAAAATAAGATAGGAGAATTAACACAAAAACGCGGCCTTTTATGATTTATGAATAATCTAAATGTTTTGATGACTTTTATACAAATCAATGATATAATTTTATAGTTATCCTCGACCAAGTGTTGCGGAAAGTAAATAAATTAAAATTTTCGTTATTTATGTTTTGGGACGTGATGTCTAAATATAACTTTGTTTTCTGTTGTTTACTAAGTATACCTAATACATATTATCACTCGGGATATCGGTGTTTTTTTTGGTGTTGCATAGTGTTATAATTTAATAATAGACTTAACAAAGGAATAAGTAAAATGGAGTCTTTTAAAACTAAGCGCATAATCATTTGTTTATTTCGATGATGGCGATGATGCTATAAGATAACGTCCAACTCAAACGAGATGGCAATATCTGTACTCTAAAATGTAAAATTTGTCCAGAGCACAAGGTACGTTCTAAACAATACACAGTGTCAGTACAGGTAAATGAAGAACAAGAAGAGGTTCCAAGTGCTCTCGTCATTATTGTCCTGCGTCCGTAGGGGGCTGCAAGCATGCCATCGCATTTTTAACGTGGTTGCACCGTCGTAGTGAAGAACCCTCTTGTACATCAATTGAGTTCTATTGGAAAAAATCTAATCTCTTGAATGTTGGTTCTACTTTAAAAGTATTAACTGTAAAAGAAACGTGCAAGCGAAAAAACCAGGCTCCTGTACCAGATAACATAGAAGAATTTTTATATAAATGTAAAAATATAAAAATTAAACTTGTCAGTTTGTAAAGTATATTGAAGGATATTCTCAGAAAATAGATACAAAGATTCAAACTGCGATAATTTCTTAACAAAAATAAGAGAATTGTTTAATGACAAATCAAAGAGATTGCAAAACAAAAATAGGGTTTAAAATTTACAAAGTGTGGCCTTTTCATTTTTGATAAGGATCCTATGATTGCTGGGTCCCCAGATGGTATCAATAGAAATATAGTCAGGTTCAGGGGGCAGAAATTATATGTTACGCAGATGACACAATAGTCCTCTTTAACGCCAAAGACTGGAATAAAACTTTCGAATGCGCTGAAATAGGATTGTCAAAAGTCAATAAATGGTTAGCCACCAACTTGCTGACCCTTAACCATAAAAAAACCCAATATTTGTGTTTCCATAAAACCTCCGCATCCAAACCTCCAGCTTACAAAGACATTAAAATCCATATTTGTGACAAAAACGCCCGTGATAAAACAATATGTGAATGTTATAAAATCGAACGCGTCGACGTCATAAAGTACCCAGGCATTATGTTAGATCATAACTGCAATTTTAAAACACACATCCTATGGTTATCTAAACGCATTAGAAAAACCGCTGCTGTCCTTAAAAAACTCCGAGACTCCGCAAATAAGGATTTACTAAAACGCATTTATCTTGCCATCTGCCAACCGCTAATAAACTATTGCATCACAGTATGGGGCAGTGCAGGAAAAACATACATCTTGGATGCTGAACGGGCCCAAAGGTCAGTATTGAAAACAATGCTCAAAAAGCCTTTCAGATACCCAACTCGTGACCTATATAAAGAAGCACAAGTCGTCACAGTCCGGCAAATTTTCATACTCAGATTAACTCTATCCACGCACAAAAATCTGATTGGGACGGATACACATAAAACAATGCTCAAAGAGAGGCTTTTCAAATTGACTTTACCAACTATACACACGTCCTTCGCACGCAGATTCGGTTCTTTCGTAAGGGCACATACCTATAATCATATTGTGAAGCTTTGTAACATCAAATCCTCCTCAGTAAGAGAAGCAAAAATTAAACTCACCAACTGGTTACTCACACTTGACTACAACTGCACGGAAGCTATATTAGAATAATGTTCCCCTCCTTTGATCTCAAACATTAAAATTACAATTATCTTATAATGTTTCTAATTATTTTTATTTTATTTTTAACAAATATTGTATCTAAGTTTAAGTGATAAATTTGTAACTTCAGGCATACTGTCGCTGTTGTTAACAATTAGATTATTAGAGAGTTTTCCTTTTATTTACTTATACTTAATTTATAGGCTTTAAATTCACGGCACGTCAATTAATAATTTGGTACCCCAAGATACAGGCACAGCCTAGTTTGGGGACCTCTGTCAATACTCTTTATATATATTTTAGATATGCCAATTTATGCGTTTGCTTAATTCTTTTGTTTGTAATTATGTGTTTTTTGTCGCAATAAAGTTTCTTTTATTATTATTATTATTATTATTATTATATAGTACCTACTCATTGAAATGAAATGCCCTTCTACTAAAAAACTTTTGAAAATTACATTAAACATGGCAAATTAACCAAAACATAACATAGATAACTATGATTTGCGAATGTTGGTTAAAGGTTATTTAGATAGACTTGGTCTTAATGTTAAAAAAATTAAGGACAATCTGCGAGGTCCTGACTATGTTAAAGGCTTTTTAAAGAGACACCAAGACAAAATTTCATTGAGAATAAGTCAGAACATTAAAAGATCACGGGCAGCAGTTTCACGCGAGGTTATAGAGGAATATTTTTGTAATCTAGAAGAATCTATAGCAGGAGTCCCATTATCTAACATAATTAATTATGTTGAAACCAATTTATCCGACGATCCTGTTAGAAGAAAAGTGATAACAAAAAGAGGTGCTAAATACCCGGAGAGGGTAATGAATCACAGCAAAGCATCAACATTGTTGATGATGGCACCATCTGCAGATGGTGTACTTCTTCCTTGCTACGTCGTATATAAAGCAAAAAACTTATACGAGTTTTCTCTTCTTATCGATGAAGCATTTAGTGGTTTCGATATGTAGCTGTTTAACGCCATTTATTTCTTAATATACCAGATAATCTAATATATCTTAATATTTGGGGTGTATTTATTACGAATCTTGGTTTCGAAATCGGCGAATGTCGTCACTATAGCCTTCACTCCAAACCACCAGTCAACCGCGTCATTCAAGATCACCATCGGCATTCCCTTTATGACATCGCTTTTTGTTACACCTTCCAGTTCTTTGAATATTCAAAGCGCATAGAGGAATGATTCTACCGATTCAGTGTTTTTCTTCCCACTGAATCGGGCCGTACACTCGACCAGTCTTCTTTTGGCGATAAATGTTCTTAGAAGTTCCCTGTATTGTTGCCGCTGCTCCGCCAGCAATAGTTTGAATTGTTTGTCTGTCTAAGACATGGGGATCGGTCTTCGTTTACTAGGAATATATGTGATAATCCGCCTCGCGTCGCGCGTATCACGGACCCTTTGGATCACGCTTATCCGCCAGAGAAGACCGCTTCAAGATTTAAGCTTCTAAGTTAATTGCATAAAGTACAAAAACACATCAACACTACTGCCCAACATGTATAATTACCCCGTCCCACAATGTGGAATCGTAGGTAGTTGTGTAAAGCACTGATCCTAATCCTAAGGCTCCGACATAGTCCCACGTAGAGGACGCTAGTTCGGAGCCAGAGGAAGCAAAGAAGTACGTGGACCTGTTAGGTAGTTTCATATACAACATTTTGTTCGGTGGTCATGTTTTGCCAGAGATTCTTAGTGTCCTATATCTTAACACGATGAGTATACACATATTTGGTGTGTTACAGTATAAATAAAAGTACCTATTTTATTATTTTAGATGTCGAGAATGTTTTATATATATATTTATTTTATTCACCGACTGATAACTTAAATAGAAGACGATATGAATGTGCTGATCATTGTGAAAAAATCTGAAAGGATTTTCAAGTTTATTAGCCGACTGATAACTCCAATAGAAGACGCTTTGATGTGCAGATCTCTTTGAAAAAATACTTCAATCGGAAAGGTAGCTGTTTATATAGCTTAGTTTATTTGCCGACTGTTAAGTTAAATAGAAGAGGCTATGTATGTGTAGATCACTTTGATAAAAAGACTTTAATCAGAAAGGTAAATGTTTTATTTAGATTTAGTTCATTTAGCGACTGATAAGTTAAATAGAAGACGCTATTTATGTGCAGATACCCTTTCCTTCATCATCTTTCGAAATATATTTTTTTACTTTCTTTTTCTTAGGTACATCATCTTCAAATAATTTCAGATTTTTACGCCTTTCTTAGTTTTATTTTAACTTAATACAGTCGTTTTATCTTCATTATTATATTTGCTCTTTTTTCTTTCTTTTAAATGGGTGTATCTGTTATTATAGTCGAATGTCACTTTCTGAGGTTTGTTTTCTTTTCGGTTGTGATAGTTGGGGAACATTTTTAATATCATGAAGTGGAGTTGATTCGTCCAAGTCAGCTACTGACTTTACTATCTGGGCCTCGGGTGTCACTGCTCCTTGAACTTTTGATGTTGATGACTACACCTTTTTTTGTATCTCATGGCCAAATACCAGCTGCCCGGAAACCATTACTACTTTCTCAATATTGCTAATCCGATTGAAAGCTTTAGTAAAAAGTTCGACAACCTCATACTGTGGAATTCTTCGGCCTACATTTGAAGCCATGTAAAAGTCACATTCTCTGTTGTGTAAATGCATTCTTCTAGTAGTTTAAGGAGTGAGATATACTAGAGATCAAAAGGCTTGTTCGATTCGATTGAGTTGTGCTCCAAAACACATACCGATTTTAAATAATATTTTTCTTTGGGACCATAACCAAGGCCATCTCTTTAAGGCTGACGGCTGACGTGGTATTCTCTGTTTGCCTAATGCCAAACCTTGAGTACTTTTTCTATGCTTCATCGCCAATGGCATTGAAGAGTATCCCTACCTTTCTGGGCTTTTTATTTTCAAACGATTCATTTATTTGGGTGGCACGACAATAATTTTTCCATGAACTTACAAACATTTTATATGCTTCTTCCGGGTCTATATCAACGTTTACTGGCGTGGGCCAAGGCATATTCACAGTTTCCAGCTTTTCAATTTGTTTCTGCATGGCTTGCAGAATTGATGTCAGCATCGCGAATATTGCAGCCAGATCTGTTGATTCTGCCATTATGATGTTTTATTTAAACACTATTCCACAGCTGCCACCATGTTTTAATAGCCTTATTATGTTATAAAGCAATTATTTACTTAAAAACATTACAAGTTATACATACAAGATAGACCCGGAATCGGGGAGCCAACCGAATGACAGCTCGAACCATATTTGGCGGGCTGTCAAACGATATACTTTTAAGGCATTGGATATCAACATATTGAGCCTATGCCAACAATGATGTTTTTAGAGTTTTACCAGAATGAACACATATTACACAAAGATAAAAAAAGGTAAGCACTTATACGTCATTGACAGCTCCGTGGCGCAGCGGGCGAGTAGACGGCTGCGAAGCGAGAGGCCGTGGTTTCGATTCCCAGACCGGGACAAATGTTTGTGTGAACCACAAATATTGGTTTCGGGTCTGGGTGTTGTGGGACCGCAAGTCCCTCGTAGTTCCTGATACCCGCGATACAGGTTTACCTAGTGTGGGGTCAGGACTATGTGTGTGATTGTTGGGTGTATTTATTTATTATTTATTTACCTACCTAAAATAAAGATGTACGAGTAGATAGGTTATTTGTGTTCGGATTGTATTTTAATTATTAAACACTTTTACCAGAGTATTTTATATATTGATGAAAACACGTACAAATACATTTTACAGGAGGAAGCAAAGGAAAAAAGAGAATGTTTTCCAAAGACGTTATTTTTTTACAACAATTTGTAGTCCGTTTTATAATGTTCTTAAGGAAGTTGTTAAGAAAAAGAAGGAAGCTTTAATGGCCACGATTAGACAACATAAAAAAAAAGTCTTAATATCTTCTGGATGTGGTGAAGAAGATATATAGAAACCCATATGGGTATTTTATAATGTCATGCAGTCATTCCTGGTAGATGTATACGAGTGTGATAGTAAAATGAATACATTGGCATTAGTACAAGTAAGTATCTATATAAGTATATATATTCCGAGATTTACTGCTGTTTCTCAGAAAGTTATGTAGTGAAGGCTGGAACAAACAAATAGGAGACGAAGAACATGACAGGTGTAGAACGCACGTCATAGTTACAATAGATGCTTTTTCAACATCCAGGGTTATTGGGTTGTTGAATACTCTAAATGCGCTCGCCATAATACCGAACGTGGTTTCAACGACGAGGCGAGGAACTAGAAAGTATTTGGTTAAAAATTCTTTCAGACGTGGCCATCTCGTAATTTCCAGGGTATGGTTTCATAAGATTTGTATGAAGAGCAAATGCACCATCACCCAATATAATATATGGAAATTCGATATCCATCCCTGGTAGAGGACACTGTGGAAGGAAATTAATACTATTATCGATAATTTTTTGTCATAATACAGTCTGTTTTAAACACCACCATTACTAATACAGTCTTCACCTACAGCAGCAAATAAAAAACAGTAATTACTATATAACCTATAGAACAATACTAAAGTATCCTTTGTAATTGTAATATTCTGAACCAGTTATAGCGGGGCATTGTATTTTAATTCCTATCTAACGCCCCTACACAAAGCGGAAATCTGAATCCTCTTGCAATTGTAAGCCATTCTTCTGGAGATGTAGGAATCTGTAATTTTTTATCATTCAGAGACAAACAATTTAACATAGGGATGGTGGGTTACGAAGATAGTTTTTAATTATTTTGGAAGTAAATATACATTTTTCATTATAATGTGACTTTTATTTTATTTCTATGTAAAAATTCATTAAAATGGTACTTAATTATAAGAGGAAGATGGTTAAGCGTCATATTCTTGAGAGAAGTTGCAAAATGCTGTAATATTCCTAGAATGACAATCATGGACCACGTAAATAATACAAGGTAGAAATCAGTTACTCTCGGAAGGCACACATCTCTTTCATAGGAAGTAAAAAGCTGGCATCTTACATTCACATATTGGAATGGAATGGGTTTGGCCTAACTAGAGACGAAGTCTTACAAATTGTAAGCGATTACGTGAATTAGAATAAAATAGTGGCGCCCTTTATAAATGGGAACACGAGCAAAGATTGGTTTATTAATTTTAGAGATTATAACATTTTATCTGTTAAAAATCTGAATCTCCTCGAAAGAAAGCCAACGATCCGTTTATTATTTACCCCTATTTCGAATTACTTCAACATACGATCAATAAATTAGGTCTTAATGAAAAACCATCACCTATATGGAACCTTAATGAAACGAGATTTTCGAATGACCCATCGACAGCGAAAATAGTTGGCCTTAGGAGCCACGCTGCAACAAGATAACGAAAGTGTGCGTGTGAGCATGTCGCAACTGCTAGCATCTCAATCACAAGAGGCACGAGCTTAACAAAATTAACAATGACACTTAGAACGAAGACAAGAAAATGAATGGTTGGTGTCTTTTTATTTTTTATTAGCGGTCATCGTCTACAGCGCTCATCCTTCTGCCATAGATCCCATCGCCACACACTTACAATTACATTCATATTTTTATTGAACAACCGAATTATTCACTAGAAATAATTTATATGGCAGAACAACGTTTGCCGGGTGAGCTAGTCATATAATAAAATTAGTTTATTTTATACAATATACATGAAAGTTTACAAAGTTTACAATAATATTTTTAACTATTTCTAATATAAGCACACGCCTATATCCCCATAGACAGGGGTAGACAGTGATGCGACTAATGCGCTTACAACCGAGCTTAGATCCGTCTCATGTCCTAATTTGAATTTTTTGTACGGAATAAACTCAAACACATTGCCCGACCTAGGACTTGGGACATCACAGTGTCTCAGCGTTAGTATGCTGCCACTAAACCAATGATCCTCACTTCCCACTTGAACACGATATCACAAATGATAATATTTTTAATCTATGGTCTAATCGTCGATGTGTTAACGTTCATTTTTTATTTATACTAGTTGACTGCCCCGGTGACGCAGTTGTAATGCGTACGCGTAACGATTGAGGGCAACGCTGAGGTCTCAGGTTCTTGCCCCGGCTCGGATAAAGTGGTATTAGGTTTTTCTATTACGGAATGCCCAGTGCCAACCCGGACTCTGGAATTTGTGCCCGGTATGGCGATAGACTCTCCCCCTATCACAAGGGATGGAGATACGCTCGGCGAAATGTGGGTGTACTGCTTACAGCTCTGCCTACCCCTTCAGGGATTACAGGCGTGAGTGCGTATAAACAAAAAAAAAAAATCGGGTAACAGTCTGGTCATCTTGGATTTATGTCGTTGTCTATGTCGGTCGGAGGTGACAATAAGCTACTCGTAATTTTTTAATTTTCAATCGTTCGAATGTATATTCGAACGATGTATATATACTTACTGTATAGTAAGTATGTAACAAAAATCCTGTTGGCCCTATTTGGGTCGTAAAGTTACGACATATAGACAGCTGCAGCGCGCTCTGTTCGTGGGTCCGCCCACCCCACTCTTTCCCCCCGCAACGAGCCCGCCTTGTGCTCCGCCGCGTTCGAGCAGTCGGCCCGCAGCAACGCAACACGAATCACGACGCGACGCGTAGGCTAGGTCCGGCGTCCCGTGTCCGATCCATTGTACCTAGGATCTATGTGTATTAAAGTGTGTCGATCTAAAGTCTCGCGTACTTATTTATATGCCGCGACTCGAGCATTATAAAGCTTAATAAAAATAGTTAACACATAAAAATAGTAAACATAAGCGAGATATTATCCTTACACAGGTAGTTTAGAAAAATGAACATATTTATAAATTATATTTTCATCTGAAAAGTATAAACAGTTGACTGGTGCCAGGCGCGCACGCAGCGCGGCGCGTTTGATGTATGTAGACGCCGCGAATTGTTATCTCACTCTGACTCCAAGCTATCGTTCTTGCAAAGGTAATCAATCGAAATACAGTTTATAAATATTAAATTAAAGTTTAAATAATAAATGTGATTATTTATTATTCATTACGTTTGAATATCGATTCTGTTATCACAGTTAAAATACCCAACGGTGTTTTTGTTACATATTGTATAAAAATACGCAATGGGCCGTAAGTTCAGTTCGCTCTTGTATCGATATTGGTCGACTTGTATTCTGCTGGGTTTTGGGCTTGTTTGGTTCTGATTTTGAGCTTGTTTTGGTGGTGAGCGCATGCTATTTGATGCTTTTTAGATCGGGGAATAGAAGAATACCTGCGTCGTTTGGAAAACGGTGTAATTTCCGAGGATGATGTAGAATTCGATGAAGATGACATCCCGTATTACCCTTTTCATTAAGCATTGGTGGCAGAGCTAGAGGATCAAGTAAAATAAAATATTATTGAAGCGGGGGTTGATCCTGATGTTTCGCAAGATCCTCCGCTGGAACAAACTGAAGCTGAACTTGACTGCAGACCGTCATTACTAGGTACAAGTTCCGCAATATCAGGTACAAACTCTAAGTTTTAGTTCTCAGTTTCAGAAATTTAGTTTGGAGAAAGCAATCTCTCCAATTTGATGAAAATAATATGAAATTTGGAGGCCGTGAAGAACTTCCTTCAGAAATAATGGAATTGCAAACTCCGTATCAGTTTTTCACATACTTTTTACAGAAGATTTGATTGTAAACATTGTAACAGAGTCCACCAGATATGCTGTCCAAATACAGCCTGATAGAACAGAATCTATTACGACATCAGATCCAAATATTTACGCGTCTGTTTACTATTAACCCAGCACAAGATCCTACTGGTCCCCAACGTTTGGCTTTAATTCTATCAAAGATGCAATGCCAGTTAACAAGTTCGAAAAACTACGGAAGATTCTTCATTATGTAGCCTACTTAGTATTAATTATAAATTAAATATCTTGTATCCACACACATACCACTACATCTTATATTAGCATTGCCTCCCACTCGGGGGCGCGGGGCGAGGCTCGCTCCCCGCGTTCGGCGCGCCCGCGCTGCCGCGTAGGACGCACGTGCCACTCGCCAGTCACCACAGAGTACATTATATATTAGGATAAAGAGATGTCAGCTTCTATCCCATTTTTAGCGCCATCTATTGTAATTACAAGATGCTATAATATAGGTATAACTCACGAATGTATGTATAGCACACATCCTGTTCGCGTTAGTGAAAACTAGGTATGAGGTGCAGAAAAATACTATCTACAGTTTTTCATGAAAAATGAGTACGGTATGATTTGGTTCAGCTCAGTAGATACATTTTTGTCAAATTGTATATTGTAAAATTTACTGAACTGAAAGATGCCACCGTACCTATTTCTCATGGAAAACAATACACGATAGTATTTTCCTGCACCATTATTTCTCGGGTTTGTTTGATAAAAAAACGGAAATGGCTTATCAATCATTTACTTCTATTCTTTTAAGCCACACCTGTAAGCCACACTTCGTGTCACTTAAAACATTAACTCTTCCTTGTCTTTACATTTATGAGACTGCACTGTTTATAAAAAATAACAGTGACATCTACAAACAAAGAGCATTTGAGCAACGTCATGCAAGTATAAGACGAAACTATCTTTATGACTTATCCATCAGAACCTCAAAAACCGCCTTAATGCATAAAAGTATACTGTGCATGGCTCCAAAAATATTTAATAAGTTACCATTTGAGATTAAGGATTTAAATGTGATACAATTTAAAAGGAAATTATTTAATTTATTATTAAACAAGTGTTATTATACAATTGAGGAATTCCTTCTTGACAACTTTTAGATTACAAGTATAGGTTTAGATTTATTAGAGGATATATTTAGAAAAAAAAACTAAATAAAAAAATATTGTATATAATAAATAATAAAATAATGTAATAATGTACCAGTAAATTGATTAATTATAATGTGATGTCAATGACAATTTGAAAATGTGTAAACCCAATGGGTAGATTTTTTGAGGAGCTTATCATTTATTTAAGATCTATTGTATTCATCACACAAATAAATTTTGATTTGATTTGATTTTATTATTATTATTTTTTATTGCATAGGCCGGCAAACGAGCCAGTGGGTCACCTGATGGTAAGTGATCTCCACCGCCCATGTACGCCCATAATACAAAAGGAATCATGGGTGCGTTGCCGACCTTAAAGGAAAGGGATAATTAAGGGATTGGGAAGGGGAGGGGTTTTGGGCCTCCGGATATCTCACTCACCGTACGAAACGCAGCAGCAAGCTGCTACTTTACGCCGGTTTTCTGTGAGACAGTGGTAATGATCCGGACGAGCCGACCCATACGTGCTGTAGACAAAAGTATCTACAGCGTGGGTCTACCACTCATAAAAAAAACCGTTAACTCTGTCCGATGTGTTCTTGACATAGGCGTGGCCTATGCGTAGATTTCCGCCTCATCAGGCGGTGTGACATAAAGTGGCGTGATCTGGAGCTGCGTTTAATCGGGCGAGTGCACTTGACCACTCGCTACACTTGCACACTGCTGCTTGGCGGCAGAAATATACATTGCGGTGGTACCCACCCAGCCGGACTCTCGCATAGAGTCATTGAGAGTCCCACCACCAGTAAAGTAAGTACCCTTTGTATAGGTGTCAACTATTTCACACAATAACTTTATATAAAATACAAACTGATTGATTTTGCGATGTGACGTAATGTGGCGTGATGTGGAGCTGAGTTTAATCAGGCGAGTGCACTTGACCACTCGCTTTAGTAATTATTAATTTTTAAACTCATTGCCAGAAACATCATAAAGTATTAATAAGAGTAAGTTATCACTGTGCATATATACTCGAAACATATAGTTTTATTGGTTTTGGCTCATGGGATATGAGTAGATAATTAAATGATTACAAAATAATGCACATTATATTTCAAATAATAAGTAATTAAATATGACTCACCAGCTAATTATAACCCATGGTTATCACCCACATCTGTATATGTTCCCATTTTGCTATTTTTGGTTTGACCTTCCATAGTATATTTTAATTTTGTTGGGATATAAAGCAATGCACATCTCTATGAGCGTGTCCCATCTCTAATATAAGTACCTTTATCTTTAGTTGTGTAAAATGAAAAATGTAATGGGGTGTCGTGGACAGTAGAGGTAATAGTTCTCTTAGTCGGTCTTCAATGGAGACAGAGAACCAAACTTTCTACAACCCACAATCTCTCACCAGTGGCTCCAAGTAGCTGTCGTGCACACAGCGGCCACACCCCGGTAAACCACGTCGACTCGTGGGCTAAACCTGGTAAAGGGGACTTGCGGTTTCAGGCAAGTGTAATATGGTTACTCCCTATATGTGCATAAAGTCTATACTGGCGGAGAAGGCAACGCGACAGCTGATAAGCGCTTGACGTTGGTGGATTCGGCAGAATAGCAAGGCAATGTGTAAAGGCCAAAGGCAGCAGTAGGAGTCGTCAAGCTACTGTTGGCTAGAACACTGCATCCAGCTCTTCTCCAATCGTAGCGGCTTCCGTTCCATTGGATTCAGAAGAGAGTGGTCGAGAGAGTGCGTCTGGGGTGGCGCGACTGCTTTCGCACTATAATATATTCTGCGCATTGGACCGTTTCTGCTTAAAGGTTACCGAACTTATCACCCATCAGTAACTCAATTAGCAGAAATAGTCGCCGTGGCCGAAACCGGTTTGGGACACATATAAAATGTAATGGTGATATTGCGTTACTTATGATAATTAGGGATTGTTAAATTAGATTAGTAATAAAAGTAAAGATACAAGAAAGCGTTTATTTGCACACAATCCCCAATAGTGGTACAGAGCGTGGTTGATGACAAGAATTGAGGAAATCATGTGGAATCATGGGAAATTTCCTGTGACGCCGTTCGCCGGCAAAATTTTTAGCACGTGGGCCTTTCGATTAAAAGTATATTGAAAGAAAATGGAGTGTTATCGGCTGTGGAGGATGAAATATTTCATACGAAAGAAGAAAATGCCAAAAGTGAGGCGAAGGCCCAGGCTATACGTATCGCCAAGGGTGGCAGATAGCCACTTCGAATATATCAGACAAGAAAATGCGTTCACCATGTTGAAAATTTTGGAAAATTGTTTCAAAAAGATAGGCGTGCGAAGTAAGTTGTTTATACGGCGAAGTTTATCAGATACAAAATAGAATGAAAATCAATCTTTGGCTCAACATTTTGTGAAAATGCAAGAAATGTTCAATGAATTGAAAGATGCTGATTTCGAGCTGAGCGAGGAAGAGAAAGTGAACTACATGTTACTGTCCATGCCGCAATCGTATGAAGGTATTATCACGGCACTTGAAACTGTGTCTGACTTGAAATTAGATTTTGTAAAAACAAGGTTGTTAGGCGAAGAGGAAAAGAAGAAAAAACACTCCAGGGCCTCTACATATCTCTATTTGCTTCACTTCTACCTACTCCACGTTAGAAGAAACTATCTTCACGCTCCTACAGGCCAAGACGAGTTTACTACCAGGGGTCAGAACGAGGTTTTCACAATGGACAGGGACGTGTTTTCAATCAAGGACAGCACGGTGGATACAGCGGTTATCAGCAAGATAAAGGGAGAGAACACCAGGCATACAGTGTGGACTATTGTGATTCAGAGTTAGGTAATATAGCTTTACAGTGTGGTGAAAGTGATGTAAATAAAAGCTGTAATAAAGAGTACATAGTGTGGTGTGTAGACTCTGGGTGTTCAGACCATCTTGTAAACCGTAAGGACTTTTTTACAGACTATATTGAATTAAAGCAACCCAAAAATAGGTATTGGTAATATTCAGGCAAAATGTTATGTTGGTAAAAAAGTGACAAATTGTACAGTAAAAAAACTCTGGAAGTGTTAAGAAAAAATTTGCTTTCTGGGATACCGTGGTGGAATTCTCCAAACGCCCCCATTCCACAGGGCGGGAGACGCCAGTCAGTCGTCCATCCGGCACCTCCTACGTATCCTTTGGCGGCGCGCGGGATCGTTCTGCTCACAATCCCGCTCGGCGCTCTCCTTCTGCGGGATTACGCTCTCGCAAAAGGAGGCTACCGCCCGCCAAGACCTCCGGCTGCCGACCATGGCAGACACCACGGCCGGCAGCGACAGATCCACTCCGACGACTGCTCTGAGAGCGCTGCGCTCGTCATTCCAGGCTGGACATTCCTCCAGGGTGTGCTGTGCCGTCTCCTCGCGGCAGTTGCCACAATGGTGGCACAAGGCAGAGTCCTCCTTCCCGGCTATCCGACACAGGTACGCGCCGAAACATCCGTGACCCGTCAGTTCCTGTGTCAGTAGGCGCACAGTGGCGTCTGTCAACCCACTCGAAAAGGACAGGACGCACTGCCGCGATAGTCCTCACACCGGCACTAGGGCTCTCCAGCCTGGCATGCCACTCCTCCACGGCGGCTCTGCGAAATCGGGCCGCAATCTGGCACCACGTGGTACCGCAGTGCTTCGTTTATGCAGGCCCAGGACAGCGTATGTCGAGTGACACCGCCACGACCACTTTGCCCCGGGCTACTGCATCCTCCGCTTGTGACTTGACCCGCAAAATCGCGTGGATGGTCGATCGGCCATGCCGGAACCCGAACTGACAATCCGCCAAGTCCGGCCCGACCACCTCAAGGTGCTCGACGAGGCGAGCATGAATAACCCACTCAAATAATTTGCAGACCTCGTCGAGCGGCGACTCTGCGGGTCGGCCCTCCTTCTTGAGCAGGACGAGCTTCCCGGTTTTCCAGTGCAACGGGAAGACGCCCTGCTCCATACAGGCGGAGAAAAGGCCGCGGAGCCTCGGACCCAGGGACTCGAGGGCTAGCACCCAGGCTTTGCCGGGGATACCGTCGAGCCCTGGGGCGGTGTTTTTGCCCCGCAGCCGAAACACTGCCGCCCGCAACTCTGCGGGCGAAACCTCGGAAACAACTCCTGCCGAACTCAACGACGATGGCGCCGATGGACCTGGCGCCATCGGTGGAGGAGTGACATCCTCGGTGGCCGGGAACAAAGCCGCGACGACCTCTACGACTAGGTCGCCCCGGAGACTCTGCGTCAGCGGGGGCGTCCACGGGCGACACTTCCTCATAGCCACGTGGGACGGACGCCCCCACGGATCGTTGTCGAGAGTACTCCGGAACTCCCTCCGAGCCGCGGACTTTGCCCCCGCAATTGCCACATGCAGCGCTCTCTTGGCCTCTTTGTAGAGGCTGTGAAGCAGCCGCTCCTGGTCCTCGTCGCCGGACAGACGAATCCGGCGACGACGGTGCCTGGCGAGACAACGGCGCGCGGCCACGCATGAAACTCGCAGCCGCGTGAGCTCCGCCGTCCACCAGAACACCTCGCGCTTCTCAGGCCGGCGTCGGACACGGGGCATGGCTGCGTCACAGACGTACGACATCGCCGCCTCCTCCTCGAGCCGTACCGACCCCTCCGGTACGAGGAGCCACGCCTTGACGTCTTCAACTTCGCAATCCCCAGCCCCAGCGAGGGCCGTGGCGACGATTTCCGGGTCGGCAGACGCGTCCAACCCGGACACCCGCACATCCCTCTCCAGTTCCGTACCGCGGAACAACTCCCTCACTTTATTCGCAAGGGAGTCAGCCCTCGCCTCTGAGTCCGGCGCGGGCTGGGGATTCTGCCGCTTCCCCTTCCTCGCCACCACGGTCCACCCCTCGTCCATGGACGAGGGGGCTGGGGGCAGCGGAGGCGGACCCGGAGTGGCACTCCGCCTCTTCGTCTTTTTCCCCCCCTTGCGGGATGATCGCTGGGGGGGATTAGGAGCGACAACAGGAGCCGGCAACGGCGCCTGGCCAGCCACAGGGGCCTTCCTCGGAGCCGCAACAGGCGCAGGCTGGGCAGATTTGCCCTTACCCTTCCCTTTGCAAGAAGCCGGCGGAACAGCGATAGCGGGTTGAGCCTTGGAGGGCCCCGCCAGAGCAGCAAGTGATGCTGATGGCCCAACGACGGTACGCCGCAATGGAAGCGGCGGCCGCTCGCCTGCTTTTGTACTGGCTCTGTCGGCAGCCAGAGGAGGCCGAACTATTCCCTCCGGAGGCAACCGCATCGACATGGCTTCGAGCCGCGCGTCAACGATGTTGAGGAGTCTGCGCTGAAACTCCGCAAAACCCTCTCCGGACGCGCTGGCTGACTGAGCCGCCGACTGCGACTGTCCAAGAGCCTGGACAGTCGCCAACACCTCGTCCAGCGTCCGCTGCTGCGCCAGCTGGGAGGCCTTTAGAAGGGCGATCTCCTTCGCCATCGCCGCCTTCTCGGTCTCCAGCCGAATGACCTCAGCGGGGGCTGACTCCCCAACCCTCTGAAGGAGCTCAGAGGCTGCGCGATTCAGCCTCTGCTGCTCCTTGTCCTTGATGTTCCGGGACTTGCGCGACACGTCCCGGATGACCCCCGCCAAGCGCAGGCGCCAGTCCAGATCTTCGACTGGCACCTCAACCACCTCCATTTCCGCAACGTCCGACTCCGGAATCGGTGTCGGACTCGTGGACGCAGCGAGCAACTTCTCGGCCGGGTCACTATCACTGTCGCTCGAGACCGAGACCACAGTGCGATCTCGATCTCGGTGACCCCTCTTAGTACTAGAGGCTGCGCCACTCGGCCCAGCCTCGGACTCGAGAACCGGAAAGGGCGCCACCACCTCGGCAACCTCCACCACCTTGGGCTTTCGCTCCTCTTCCGTTGTCTGTTCAGGGCCACGAGTGACCCCCACCAACACTACGGGTTTTTTATAAAGTGACTTCATAATAAATCCCACGAGTATAGGGGGAAATAAAAAGTCCACCCAGGCAGTGCCCCCTGTACCTGGGTAAGCCTAGGCGTAACCCGCTATCGGAGTTTCGGCTGGACTCCGGCGGGGTATGGCACTAGCGACCGAACTACCCATCGGCCATGCATCCCCTCGTGGTGCGCCGCCGCTTGGGATTCGGGGTAACTTTTTATAGAGGTTTTCTACCTCGCGGCCCAGACGGTTAAGCCAAGACCCTCGGTCCGATCAGGAGCGCGAGACATAACCACGGACCTCCGTGACCGGATTACGATCTACGACGGTGACAGCAGTCTTGCTCAGTGGCGGGGTGAGCACACACCGAGCCCGTCGACACCCCTGAGACAGAACCCAGGGGTGGCCCGACATACGAGCCCTACAAATGACGACGGCCGCCGCAAGGGGCGACGACCGTCAACCACCTGCTGTCAGGATATCAGCCGTCGCGTCGGTCAACTTGGCCGCCGTTGCCCAGGGTGCACCGCGTGGAGGTTTCCTGACTTCGCACCCCATTGTTAAACTCCTGAGCTAGCTGATTCCAGCCTGCAACTTTTTGTGCGTTTACTCACTCTTTCATTCATAAATGCTCGGCTTATTAACCAGTGACCAATGTGCCATGGTGAACAGAAAAAAAACGCTCCTCGTTTAACATACTGTTTAAATTTAAACCGCCGATTACGAAACCGATGTTTATGCTTATTTCGGTGAACTCGGTCCTAAAGTGTGAACTGAAATCAAATTCGTTTAAAACATTAGAGGCGCACACACACACACACATCGCGCAATGGCGGCAATTAATCACGGGTGATGTAAGTGTATGCGTTAGGCCTGTGTATACAGCGTGTCGGCACATTATGGGTGATTTAGTATTGTTGTTGTTTGCAAAAACTTGTTCAAGGGCGATTAGTCGTAATTATTTATGATGGTCACTCAACTCACGTTGATATAAGAGATGTGGGCTGGCAATACGAAACCGTGTCACGATTCCTAAACTTACGCCACACACACACATCACATTTGCTGCAGCTTCTCGATTTACCTGTATTCAAGTTCCTGAAAACAATATGGGATGCTAAATTTCATAGAGTGGCAGCGTAGAAATGTTGACAAAAATACTAAGTAATCCTGATATAAAAAAAAACTGATTCAGTAACGATTTATCATTCTAATTCAGTAGTGAAACCTGTGGTCAATTACGATCTAGATGCATACAAAATATACCAAAAAAATCTCATAAGCACGTCTTGTCTAGGTACACACAAACAATCGTCAAAATCCTAAGAAATCTGTATTGACTTGTTTAACAATCTGACAACTAGTGATGATCTTGAAAAGTCCCAAGAATGATAATCTTACCGGGCCGTCTTAAATATCAAAGTCCGATATCAAGACGTCGAGATTTATGGCTAAACAGCCGAGAGAAATAACTATATGTATGTTTACCAGAATTTTAATGTAGAAAAGCCAACATTAAATTTCTGAAATATATACAATATGTAAAAAAACCCTGTCCGATCCGAAAGCGGCATATAGGTATCCTAGGTATACCAATACTGCAGGTTTTCTCGGCAAGCAAGATGGAATTGGCGAAAAAAACTCTTGTCGAGGAACTAAAAAACCTGGCACGAAAGTTCCCATGTACTACTAGTACCAATATGTTAAGTCATATTTAGAGGGTTCTGCATTTTCAGTTATTAACTCAGTTACTGTTTCTGCAGATAATTATATGATTACATGGAATTTGTTGTGTGAACGCTATGACAATAAACATCTACTTATTAATTAATGAACACATCAAGGGTTTATTCACAATTGAATTCAACTAGTCTTATATCAAACACAAGTATACAATATCAGTTTCAGTTCATTTGACATACTTATACAATTTGTATTCAAATAAAACTATTTTTTTTTAGATTTACAGTGTAAATTTTACATAACTGTTTTTTTTTCGTTTTCAATGTCTTCTCTTATAAGTATAAAGTTTTGAAACTCTGCCATTTGAGATATATCATTTGCCGAGGTTGTCCGAGATACCAGACAATTGTCATAACGTAAGCATTATAGCTTCCAACAGTTATTTTACCAATTATGAATCTGCAATAATATTCACAAATTCTATCTAGTCAACTAGTGCCTGCTACTTTTAATAATATATGTGTTACATACATTTATTGATACACATTAAAGAAGCAATCCCCTTAAGTGTTTCGCCTGTTGTTAACTTCATTAGGTATAATCCTAGGGCTGTTTTTCGTTTTCGGCATACTACTAATAATTGACTAAATCGCTAAAAGATTCAATACGGTCAAGCCAGTCCAGTAACTAAAAATGTGCACTCGCACTCACTCACGCGTGTAATCCCCGAAGGGGTAGGCAGAGGTGTTCGGTGTAATAGTACCGAACGATTGTAATCAGTACACCCACATTTCGCCGAGCGTATCTCCGTCCCATGATGTGGTAGGGGGCGAGCCTATCGCCATACCGGGCACAAATTCCACTCCGGGCTGATACATTTCGTAATATAAAATCCCAATATCGCTTTTACCCGACCCGGGGATCGAACCATAAACCTCAGCGTCAGCCTCAGTAGTACCGCTTTCGCATTACAACTGCGACGAAGTGCCTCGTACAGTGGTACGAGGAACTTCCTAAAAATGGATTCATAATCTCTAGTTGACACATGATACGTCTAATTTTTTGGGCGGTGCAGAACGTCGTCGTCTTTATCTAAAAATTTAATATATAGACGTTAACTTTAATGAAATAAAGTTGATTTTGAACGTTCATTAATTTTTGTTGCGTGTATGAGTGCTGTGTGATAGCTGATGCAATAATTGCCGCACCACCGGCGTCCAACTCTGAGGGTCTACTACCAAAAACGATCGTCGAAACGTCCGTCCGAAACGAAGAAACGACGAACTTCGTATTTAACCTTACTACCAAATTACTTCGAATCAGTCACCGATTCTTTCGGACCCATAAACAATCGTTCGAATGAACATATTGTTCGGAATAGGGAGGTATATCTTTAAAAACCGTAAATTTTACCGATAATGACATTATTGTAAAAAAAAACATATATTGGATGTCTAATTAGGTTTTCTGTAATATATCTATTATTTTATAACTAATTAATTATTAGCTATAAAATAACAAATATTTTTGCTGGTTTTGCAATCTGCGCTAATTAATCTTATTGCGTTATGTTTAATCTGTGGAATATAAACATTTTTTACACTTGACCAGCGTTGCCATATGCACCGTAATTACGGTAGATCTGAATAAATAAATTAAAAATTGTTTGTAAGTTTTTTTTCTCGCTGTAACAAAAGCTGCAAAGGAAGGAAATGTCACCATAAATATATATAAATATTTCGGGTAATTTTTCCCTTCCGTGTACCGTAATTTTGTTGTGTTCATCTGGCAACACTGCACTAGACAAACTTATGATTGAACTTAGTTGTTTGTTGACAACAAACTTATGATAATTTTATTAATTCTATTGGTAAGTTTATTGTTAAAATGTTATTTACTCGCTTTAAAATTTAAAGTTTAAATGAATGATCTTTTGCATTGCAAAGGCAGTTATTGTGTAACAAAATGCAATTTCTATGATTTGAACTATCTCTATAACTTCTTCAATATTCCATGTCTGGAATATTGCGGTGAACGAAGGTTTCACGCAGGCGGAGACGCTTCCGACTTCGCTCACCACTTTCCTCTCGCAACAACTCTTCAAACAGAAGGAATCGAGCCATTTTAAAAACTCGGAATATCTAAACGAAAGGTAATAAATAAGCTTTCGTGTAATTGTGGTTAAGATCCGAACGAAGACGTAGATTTTATGTCAAATTTGTTTTCATAGTAAGGTCGACGAACGTAATAATGTAATTAGTTTAAAAATAAGAACATCGGATCCGTCTTCGAATCCGTCATCGGATCGTAACACTTCGTAGTAACAAAACGTGCGATCCGTCAGCTGAAACTACGAATTCGTGTTTGGTAGTAGACCCTCAGGTTTGATGCACTTCATTATTCCTTCAAGTATAAGGAAATTTCAGCTGCAAACGCCCACTCGTCGTAATTTTCCCTTCCTCGTAACTTAGGCACATTCACGATATAATTAGTCGCCATTACGGTGATATGCAATAGCAACCGGCTAACTGTTCGCAAACGGATTCTAATACGCGGAAACCAGCCTGACTAACTGCGAAAAAACACTAACGAGTCGAGCTGCAACTTTTTAACACAAGTTACTTCGCGAAAAACTAGTCTTATGGCCAAAACTCTGGGCCCATAACCTATTAATTAAACAACCGTGTGCCTTCGAACAACAGACTGACCATTTGTTGAAATCTCACATTCCATACAATCACATTCAATTACGCTACATGAACACAGATGTCGCTACTTGTAGCATACATGAACAAATTACAATATTTTGATATTCTTACATAATATTAATATAACTTAACTGTTATTAAAAACGGAAGTCATAATCAAACCTTTATTTTAATAAATTAATCTGGGTGGTCGATATCCCTGATTGGCTTTAGTAGATCTAGAAAACTAAACAGTTATTAAACCCGGAAATTATATTAAAACCTTATGAATTATTCTCTCTTGTGCATCCATATGAAACAACCAGTAATTCTAATAAATCGTACCTAACAATATATAAATTTATTACATGAAAGTGGAGTAGGTTACTCCATTCAAAATAGGTGTGAAACAACAAAGTTCCAGGTTTTCAGTGTAAAATAATTATAATAGATTTTACAAAATTGACTAAACAATGAAAATTTACCATGACAACAGAAACATTATAATTTTTTAATATAGAAGACCTTGAATCTTTATATTGTTTTAAAGAACATCGCTCCTTAAATTTCACCATACTTTCGTCTATGGACTGAATACTGGAAGTTAGCTGTTTGTTTCTGAAAATTTTCATTAAGTTCTGCTATAAATGGTCATAGCTTGTATAGTTTGTCATAATTTGGAGAGTTTCTGAACGGTACTAGAGAATTGTCATTTAAATGTAAGTTTCGGTGATTTTCTTAAATCTTTTTACCGTAAATAATTTTGATATCTCGGAGTTATTATAGAATGGATCAGTCGACCAGTAATATTCCATATTAGGTAATGGATTAAGTACCATCATAATTAATATACTTATGTAAGCACTTATATTCGTATCTGTTACGTTAGACCAGTTTCTGTTCGTTTTTGGTGAGCATATTTATTTGTCTGTTCTGCAATTTTGGCTATAAGATATCTCGGAAATAAATTGTTAAATATTTTGATAGGTTGTGTTTTTTTTAGATTGACTTAATTTGAATGGAAAATTCCGGGATGTTATGAATCTGTTCTGCAATTTTCCATTCACGAAGATATTACTATTGAGTGTTTCTATTCACTCTATTCTTACAGTTGGTCTTGCGGGGCTTGGTTGATCGTTTCAAACCGATCCCGTTGGTTCGTTCGATAAAATTAAAGATTGTGTAGTAAGCGGCACAAAAACTAGACTTGTAGACATAGTAAGTGAAAGCAGCAACGATGGCGTAGTAAGCGTCGTGTCACGTTCAATCGCTTGTGTGCCGCCTATGACACCTCGCTCATGAACTTTTAGAGTATAATTGGTATCTACGTCACTATCAGTTTCTGCAGTCATGTCAGAAATACCTAACGGTGCACGTGAAAAGAAGTCTGCCACTATGTTTTTATCGCTTGATACGTATTGGTCTATATAATTATAAGCTGATAAAATAATAGCATTTCTTTGCAATCGCAGCGCTGTCGTAACCGGTATACCCGTTTTATTATCGAATATAGAAACCAGCGGCCTATGATCGGTTTTTAATATAAATTGCACTTGCAAACCATACAAATACTGGTAAAACGTTTCACCCCAAATATAATAGCTGTCGCTTCCTTCTGAATCTGACTATAGTTGCGTTCACTCACGGTAAGTGAACGAGATGCGAACGCAACAGGACGTTCATGGTTATCGGCCGTACGCTGCGAGAGAACCGCGCCGAGACCAACTGGTCCTAAATCCACTGTCAACACGAGTTGAGCTGAGGGTTCAAAATGTGCAAGTACAAGTTCGGATGCTAACTCGCGACATACAGCAATCGTGCTCTGTTGCTGCCGCACGCCCCATTCCCATGATGCATTTTTACGCAATAACTTGTGGAGTGAGCTTAATAAATCTGACGCGATCCAAACCAAATAAAATTCCTATAATAATTAACGACGCCTAAAAATCTTTTCACTTCGGTAACATTCGTTGGTACTGGTACCCCGAGTATGGCTCGGACTTTGTCAGGGTTAGTGCTTAAACAGTCTTTGCTAATAACGTAACCCAAATACGTAACGTTTTCCTTAAAAAATAACATTTATCTTTATTCAAAAGTAACCCCGCATCTCTTTATCTAATTAGTACTTCAACCAGACGTTTAATGTGAGAATCTCGTATGAGGTCCCGTAATACAGATATCATCCAACCAAACGCTTACGCCATCTATCCCAGAAAGAAGCGATTCCATAGCTTTTTGAAAGATAGCTGGAGCATTAGCGAGACCACAAACTAACCGGGTATATTTAAACAACCCTTTATGCGTGTTTATCGTTGTTAACAATTGATATTCTGATACAAATTGGTTATAAGCATTTTTTTAGATCAATCTTACTATAACGATAGCCACCCCCAATTTTAGCGAAAACTTCCTCAATTCGAGGTAAAGGATATTTTACAATCAAAAGATCTTTATTCAAAGTAACGGATATATCTCCTGCTATTGAAAGCTTGTCGTTTCTGTTGAAATTATTTAATTGCAACACTGATATGATACCATATACGCCATCTATCCTCATTGATGTAAATCACTCTTGTCACTCTTGTCATTAAAAAAAATACATAGTTCATTTTGCTCCGTTTTGCGTGTTTCTTTTGAATAAATAGTTCTTCTGGAATTACCTTCATAAAATATCAGGTTATGGGCCCAGGATATCTTAAATTATATAGAAAAGTAATTCGATACTACAGTGCTGCGATTCAATTAGATTGAAATTAGAAAACCTCGCAACCGGCCATTACCGGCGTGGTCGTTCTTTTTTTTTTCAGCATAGTTTCGACGAACAATACATTAAAAAATGGCATCACAAATATCAATGGGTACGATTGAGAAGCTAATTGGAAGAGAAAATTACCAAAGTTGGAAATTTGCCGTAAAAAACTATCTGGAACATGAAGAATTGTGGCAGGAGATTGAACCTAACTCAGGTTATGTATCTGATATCAAGAAAAATACGAAAGCAAAATCGAAAATAATACTTTTGGTAGACCCAGTTAACTATGTCCATGTTCAGGAGGCTACAACAGCGAAACAGGTTTGGACAATTCTCGAAAAAGTATTTGATGACTCGGGGCTCAGTAGAAAAGTAGGTTTATTAAAAGATCTGATTAACACCAACTTGGAAAATTGCTCGAGTGTCGAGGAATATGTTAATAAGGTAATGTCAACAGCTCATAAGTTACGGAATATCAATTTTGTTGTTGGAGACGAGTGGCTTGGTACGTTGCTGCTCGCTGGCCTCCCCGATTACTACAAACCGATGATAATGGCTTTAGAGAGCTCTAGTGTGAATATTACTGCTGATTATGTAAAAACTAAGTTGTTGCAAGAGGTCAAGGTATCAGGTTCTGTTGCTTACTATGCTAAGTCATATAATAAACAAAATAGGTCAAAGTTAACACCGAAAAATCCACATAACCAATCACAAGCAAAATGGCAACCCAAAGGCCCACGGTGCTTTGTATGTAATAAGTATGGGCACATAAGTAGAGATTGTTATTTTAAAGATAAAAAGAAGGGTTCCTCAAACAATGATAATTCAAAAAATAATGGTTATTATGCTGCTTTTCCAGTTGCTGCCGAGTTGGATGGAAACTGCTGGTATGTTGATTCTGGGGCGTCATTGCATATGTGCAATAATAGGAATTGGATGTATGATGTTTCTCCATCTACAATCACCAACATTAAAGTTGCTGACAATAAAACAGTAGCAGTAAAAGGCAGTGGCAAGGTGGATTTTCAGATAAGAGATTCAGATGGCATATTACAGACAATACAGGTCAGAGATGTTTTATTTGTACCCACACTAACAGTAAATTTACTTTCTGTAAGTCAAATGGTAAATAATGGTTGTGAAGTGAAATTCGAGAGAGATGGTTGTCAGATATATCAAAATAATAAATTAATATTGACAGCTTTGCATCACAATAACATGTATATATTAAATAATGTTTCTGAAGCACCGGCATTGTTATCAACAATAGATGAGCGTGATATAAATTTATGGCATCAAAGGATGGGCCATCTCAATTTCACAGACTTACAGATAATAACAGAAAGTGCAGAAGGGGTTGAATTATTAAAAGAAGGTAATCAAGTTTGTACAACTTGCTTAGAAGGAAAAATGAGTAGACAACCATTTAAAAATACTGGTACTAGAGCTTCTGAATTGCTCCAATTAATTCACTCTGATTTATGTGGTCCGATGGAGACAAGCTCCATTGGAGGTGCCAGATATTATGTTACTTTCATAGATGATTACAGTAGGAAGGTATCTGTCTATTTCATGAAGAACAAGTCTGAGACTTTAGAAAAGTTTAAAGAATTCAAGAATTTAGTTGAAAATGAAACTAATAAAAAAATTAAGATATTGCGCTCAGATAATGGAAGAGAGTATGTAAATAATGAGTTTAAATTGTTTCTGTGTAAATCAGGTATCCAGCATCAAACGAGTAACCCATATACGCCTCAACAAAACGGCATGGCAGAGCGAATGAATCGCACATTGGTTGAGAGAGCTAAATGCTTTATATTGAACTCCAGATTACAAAAAAAGTTTTGGGCTGAAGCGGTTTCAACAGCGGCTTATATTATAAATCGTTCACCAACAAAAGCTTTGGATTACAAGACACCATATGAAACATGGACAGGTAAAAAACCAAATTTAAATAACATGAAAATTTTTGGTTGTCATGCAATGGTTCATGTACCAAAGGAAAACAGACAAAAATGGGATTCAAAAGCTATTAAAATGATATTCGTGGGTTATTGTGATGATACTAAAGGCTACAGATTGTATGATGAGAGTAAAAAACAAATATACAAGAGTAGAGACGTTGTTTTCTTGGAACACACAGTTAAAAATAATTGTGTTATTATGCCGCTTACTATTTTGCAACAACAGGAAACTACAGCTAAACAAGAATCTGATACCGATACTTTAGTAAATGAAAGTTCAGAAGAGGAACAATTGTTTGACGCCACCAGTGAAATATCAAATTCAGAACCAGATAATGATCCAGATTACACACCGGAGAGCTTTGAAGAAGAAGATCCTATACCAGTTAGAAATATAACTCTGAGACCGAGGAATACTAAACCTAATACATATTTTTGTCATGAAGAGGAACCAACTGTTTCACCAGTGTTATTAAAGGAACCAGAGACCATGGAAGAAGCTCTTTCAGGCTCAAAAGCAAAAGAGTGGAAAGATGCCAAGGACAGCGAATATGAGTCGCTTCTTCAGAATAATACATGGACATTAGTAACTCTACCCGAAGACAAAAGAATAATCCCTTGCAAATGGGTTTATAAAATGAAAACCGACGCAAACGGTAAAGTTGTACGACACAAAGCAAGATTAGTCATAAAAGGTTTTATACAAAGAAAAGGAACTGAATATAATGAGATTTTTGCTCCGGTAGTAAGGCATACCTCAATAAGATATTTGTTTGCAATGGCTGTAAAAGAGAACTTATATATAGATCAAATGGATGCAGTAACAGCATTTTTGCAGGGAGATATAGATGCTGAAATATATATGTACCAACCACCTGGCTATGAACACGGACATGAAGTCTGCAGATTAAATAAGTCAATTTATGGCTTGAAACAGGCAAGTCGCCAATGGAATTTAAAACTCACTTCTGTATTAAAAAAGTTGGGATTGAAAAGTACGTCTGTGGATCCATGTGTGTACTACAAAAATGATGATGGAAGCATTCTTTTTATATTGATTTATGTTGATGATTTATTAATTTTTTATAACAATGTAGAGAAAGGTACAGAAATAAAGCAACAACTTAAAAGTAAATTTGATATGAAAACGCTTGGACATGTGAATCATTTTATTGGTTGGAGAATAAGTCAAAATGTGGCCAGAGACCAAATTCACATTGATCAGACAGCCTATATAGAAAAAATTCTACAAAGATTCAATATGACAGATTGTAATCCAGTTAATTCACCCTGTGATCTTAGCTCCAAATTAATCGGCACAGGAGAGCAAAATAATATTGCTAGAAATGTTCCTTATCAAGAAGCAATTGGGAGTTTATTGTACCTGTCACAAGGTACAAGACCAGATATATGTTTTATAGTAAATAAATTGAGTAGATTCAATAACAAACCAGAAATACAACACTGGCTAGCAGTAAAAAGAGTGCTGCGCTACATAAAGGGAACAAAGGATTGTAAATTAACATTTAGTCAAAACAAAGAAGAAAGAAGAGTGTTTGGCTACTGTGATTCAGATTGGGCTTCGGACATTAACAGCCGGAGATCATGCTCCGGCTACACATTTATGTTTCAGGGTGCTTCGCTCTCATGGAGTTCTAAACGTCAGAACACAGTTGCGTTATCAACCATGGAGGCAGAATATATGGCACTGGCTACTGCCACACAAGAGGCTATGTGGCTAAGGCATTTAGAGTCAGAACTACATTGGAAGGTTACAGTTGCGCCTACCATAATTTATTGTGATAATCAAAGTGCAACCAAATTTGCAGGTATTGACTTTTACTGTGCTCGCAGCAAACATATCGACATAAGATATCATTTTCTACGAGAGAGAGTTGCCGAAAAGGAAATTGAACTCCATTATGTTGGGACTCAAGATATGGTTGCCGACGTGCTTACAAAACCAATTACTCAAAAGAAGACTGAAGACTGTTCTGTGGCTATGGGTTTGCAATTAAGAAGAGGATGTTGAAATTATTTAATTGCAACACTGATATGATACCATATACGCCATCTATCCTCATTGATGTAAATCACTCTTGTCACTCTTGTCATTGAAAAAAATATATAGTTCATTTTGCTCCGTTTTGCGTGTTTCTTTTGAATAAATAGTTCTTCTGGAATTACCTTCATAAAATATCAGTTTCCCTTTAAAACTGGCACTATCGGAGTAGCATATTCTGAGCAATTGCCAGGTACCTTTTTTTTTCTTTCTACCTGGCGTTACCTGCCTCTAATACGTCAAGCCAGCGTTTTTTGAGCCGTCCGCGGATCGTACTCCTGGTACGTTCTGGCACAACACCTTAAAAAATAAAAAAATATCCATGTGTTTAAGACGTTTTTGAACTGGATTTTTACTGCACATATGGTATATCTATTATCCTCAAACAAAGTAACACTACCAATAAATATTTCAAAATCATGTTGAAACCAGTGAAAGGTTGAATTAAAGCAAAAACGTCTCTAATTGTCTTTTATTTTCCTTTCCTCTTACACTTATATAATATTCCTTAATCTATCACTTTCACACATATTCTAAATCGACTAACTTTTTCATATCTGTACTTTCTCGCATGTATTCATCTTTTGCACACTAATCATAACGTTCCATACTTCAGTCATCATATTAGCGCTCTTTCTAACACCCTATAGCACTAATCATTCCTCTCACTCTCGTACGTAACGTAATGCTAAATATCATCCTTACACTAGAAAACACTAGACTCATCTGTATTTATCATCCACATCCATAGTGAATATGGCCGCCATTTTATGGCGGTTATTATAATGCTGTTGCAATATAAAACGTGAATTAAAGTACATAAAAAATAAAGTTTTAGTTCGGATACCAATAAATAAAATAATATATAAAAACAATTAAAACATGACTGGTTATGGGCCCAGGTCCCCGGAAGTTCCAGGGTCATACATTGGAATCCAAAATCCACAAAATACCAGTGCTAAAACAAAAAATTAAATAAGGTGAACAAAATGTCGGACGAAGAAATAAAAATCGAAAATTGACCAACAGCGAAAGCTTCTTAATGTGGAAGTTCGAATTCAACGTTTATATAAAAGCCGCCAGACTAGACATTGCGATGACGCCAGAATTGAAAAATGATACCGATCAGGACGTAAAAGACGCCAAGGTGAAGAAAATTATATTGAACTCAATTGACAAAAAATTCAAAGGCCACATATATATATATATATTAAACTGTGAAACAGGTTTAGACATATATGAAAAACTTTGTAATAAATCCGAAGGCTCCGAAGAACGCAACAAGTCAACATTGTTACAGGAATTCTTCACCTTTAAAAATGTCAAACAACCGTTATCACAAATAATTACAGAAATTGAAAACTTATAAGACTTCGTTTAAACAGTCTAGGACAGGAGAAAAATGACGAAATCGTAATGTCAAAAATCCTTATATGTTTACCAAATAAAATTTTCAATACTGCTGGATTGCAAACGGACGCATATTTTTACGCAAAAAAGAGGGATAAAGATCAAAAAAGGAAAAATGAAAACGCCTTTCAACTACTCCGTAGAATTTGCAGATTTACCTAATGTACGTTGTATGATAGATTTATGTATCAGTATGTAAGTGAATAAACATACAGAAGCAATACTTCTTCTAAAAATGGATCTTAATATAATGCAGGGGAACGCTCAGAGCATAATAAGTAATAAGCTTCTATTAACCCGATTATTATATGATTATAAAATTAATTTAGCAATAATATCATAAACTTGGGTAACACCTGATAAAGATATTAATATAAGGGGTTATAAAATAGAAAGAAATGATATAAGTAACAAAAATAATGGAGTAGCTATTTTAATTCATAATAATATGTCAACCGATGTTACCTATTAATTAATATAGTTATGTCTCAACTTCCTGAATAAATTTATCCATTCCTTGCTTACATAAAAGCCCGCAGAAATTGGTCTAACCCCATGTCACGATGGGAGAATAACATTAAAAAAATATATAATAATCATTTATTTGGCACAAAAACATAATAGTATAGATTACATAAAGATTAATACATATTCTGATAAATCCTTACGACACATTTGTAAGTTTTTACTGTCCAACAAATTGTTCTTCGTCTTTTGACAAACATTATTTGAATCTTTAGTAAAGTACTTCTTGAGCCAATGATAGTTGCTGGCGATTTCAACGCTCATCACACATTAAGGGGATGTATTTCTTTTGAATTAGTAGTAGAGATATTTTGGAGATTGTTGATTACAATAATTTGATTTTATTACATATTGGTGAAATGACCACAGTTGGTTCTTTAACATGGCGTCCAAATGCCTTAGATTTGTCTTTAGCTTCTCCATCTTTGGTTCTTTCTTCAGGATCATTATGTACAGTCATAATGATCCTCTTGATCATCTTCCTGTAGTTATTAAAGTTTTTATAAATAATAATAATGTAAGTAGTTGTGCTGCAAATGATAATAGTAGAAAGTAAATAGTACTTCTGCCAATCTACCCTAATTTTGAACCGACTTAAAAAACAAGGAGATTCTCAATTCGGCGCGTTTTTTTTGCTTTTACTATGTACCTAAGACAAGACTGGACTACCTGTGGTAAGACTTCCACCTTACCAATGCGATCTAAATCCCATAGAATTAATTTGGGCGCAGGTGAAACAAAAAATTGCTGCGCGAAATGTGTGTGCAGCTAACATTAAACCTCTAGCTGAAGAGATATTCAGTAGCATCACTGCAGAGGATTGGAGACGTTGTTGCCAACATGTTATAAAAAAAGAAAAGGAATACTATGAGAGAGGTAACACTATGTATGAGACCATGAATCAGTTATTATAAATCTAAATGAAACTGACAGTACTGATTATTCAACTGACTGAGAATCCGATGAGATTGCGGGCTCATGAACAGTTTTCTGGCGTTGAATATTTAGAAGAAGAAAATTTGGATTAATTTATAATTATAACTAATGGAAATGGGACATTTCACAATAAATGGCCAGTGGTAAAGATGGTTATACCTGATATTATAAATTAAAATTTTCTAAATATGCCTTTGTTAAAATATTTTGTTCCCATAAGGAGATTTGCGAGGATATATACAAGCGTATATATTCACTTCACGGGAAATGATAATGGTTTATGTCTCTTTACTAGCATCAGTAGAGATAGCTTGAGCCCTGATCCCACAGTAAGATACAATTATTTTGTGTTGTGTGGGTATTATTCTTTCGGTCTCACAACACCCAGACCAGAAACAAATATTTGTGGATCAGACAAATATTTAACTCAGTGTGGGGACTGAAGCAGTGGCTTCGCATTTCATAGTTGGCTACTCGCTTACTGCGCCGATTTATTATTATGGATTCATTATAATTTGTTTATTCAATAATTGTATATAACACAATCTCATCTCTCTCGCTTGCAATATGTAAAGGAAATACTTTAAGTTGGTCTTCAGTTAGACTAAGGAAGCTCAGATTTTTTAGTAATAGCTGTCCTTTTGAGACGAGTCTTGCCGATTCAAGTTTTTTTTTCAAAATGATCTGCACATACATATCGTCTTCTATTTAACTTTTCAATCGGTAAATAAACCAAATGTTCTATACCAATTACCTTAACCCATTCTCGACATCTAACACATCTAACAACACCTACTTTCAACAATCGGCGTAGTCTCTTTGACGACGACTCCTAATCCAACAATAAAAATCAGTATCCGTATAGCGACGCAGATGGTGAATATGGTTCTGAGGTTGTTACAATCACGGAGAATTTAGATCAACAGTTATTCGTTGATCACTTTCCAGCCCCTAAAAATCTCTATTTATTCCCTACAAGGGAGGAAGGCGAAGCTAACGACCGTCTCCATAGCGATGTTGAACCTGAAAATGTTCCACCCGATACTGAAAGCGAATCCGCTTCTGCAGGCCAAGAACGAAATGCTGGTTATTAGGAACAAAATTATTCATTTCCGGCTCAAGCCAATGAGACGCAGGTACGTGATACTACACGCTCCCATACACAACTGAGCCCCGTATGTGGGGAGTGGGAAGATATCGTGAATATTCCTGAATTTAATTTAGATTCAGCTACTTCCAGCCCTCGTGTCCACGTCGATCAAAATATGACTGTAGAAGAGCTATTTGATTTGATGTTCCCATCAAATATAATTGAGAATTTGGTTACATGTACGCCTATGGAAAATCTCTATCTAATTAAAACAAACCCCATACACGTAATAGTCGAAACAAAGTTTTTTTTTCGAATGAATTTGTGCTGTTAGCTTATATAGCATTTACAGCTTCACCTGACAATAAAGCCGGCGCTTATGGCGCTCTAGCCAGAAATATGTATAATGTACTTAGTAGCGATTAAGCACAGAGGCGCCTTTTAGAAGGCTCGGACCTCGGCTTGAGCAATCGCTGGGTAGTATAGTTTAGGGCCGTCTCTGCACATCATTGTGCCGACGGTCAGATGTGGGACTTCTTCGGACTCGTAGGCGTGTCCTATGTCGGGGTCGCGTATTATTATTGCGATTCGGATTGGGCAGAGAAAGTGGTGTTTGGAAAGCGACTGTGATGGAGTCGTTACGATCTGCCAAAACATGTTTGAGACGACGACTTCATGAAACTAACTCCGATTAAAAAAAAAAGTTTCTCGGTCCCTCACTATTACAAGGCCAGATTGTATTTCACGCATACAGATGTTTTATACTTTCACCCGATTTTCAATCACGCTTTGTCAAATCGAAGATATGAGCAAATATTTTGTTGCATTTACTGTTCAGAACTTAATTCTCAAGGATCTGACAAGATAAATATATTTATTAATGTATTGCCATAGAATTTTAGAAATGCTTACCAACCCAAAAAGGAATTATCTCTAGATGAATCACTGATGCTTTATAGAGGACGCTTAGTCTTTCGTACATATATGAAAAATAATAATCTAAATACGGTATCAAATTTTACATATTGGCTACTGATGATGGCTTTATTCTTAATATTTTGATGTATTGTGGAAATAAAAGGATTAAATGATTCTGCTAATGCAAGTCCGAATATAGAAAAAACTAGTTTTGCGCTTGATGAGACTGTATCTACTTAAAGGGCATGAATTATACTCGCATATGGATAATTTCTATAATTCAGTGACTCTTTCTGAAAACCTTAATCTCAAAACACACACTAATGGAACGTGTTAACCGCAGGAGTAACCCTACTATATTAGCTAAAGCAAAATTGCAAAAAGGTGAACACAAATGGCTTAGGAGAATAATGTTTACGTGAGTGAAAGACAAGAGGCAAGTTCTGGCGATGACAACAATTGATCACCCTGAAATGGTTGGAGTGACGAATAAAACAGGACAGAAACTCATGAAGCCAAAAGAAGTAGTCCGATATAATGCTCATATGTCTGGAATTGATCGTGATGACCAAATGGTGAGTTACTACTGTTGTCCGCGTCAGACTTTTTCGCTGGTATAAAAAAGTTCTATTTCACATGGTGGACCTTGCTACTACTTGGAATGCATATATCGAGTATACGTACAAGTTGATTAGATCCCTTCTAAAGGTTGATGAAAACAAGATTTGAAAAGACTTAATTATTGAACCAAAAACAAACTGGAATAGAAAAACGCTCAAGTACCGCAATCCCAGTCTCAACCGGGAACTTCTTTGGCAATCAACTTGTTTCGAAGAATAGCATCTAGGTATCTCAAGATGTTGAGATCAATTATTTATTTATTCTAGCTTAAAAGAGATTTTGTTTTCTTTCCCGTTTTTTAGAAAACTTGTTGTGAATTGATTATATTGATAATCATTCTCAACAAAAGTCTGATTAATGTTAAATTGACAAATAATTTACTTCGTTAATATTATGAATGGTTTTTATATTGTTAACTGATTACCTAAGCTAGATTATTGGTAAGGTTACTTAAAGTTCCTGTGTTCAATTTTGATTACTAGTGTAAAAAATACTTAATAAGGCAAAAGCAATAATAGCCATAAGAAACATATTTAAATATTTAACATAGCTTTTGCTTGAGACTCCGCCCGCATGAATAAGTTTTTCCGGGATAAACGTCCAGCTATATATTTTCCCGGGATAAAAATTAACCTATGTCCTTTCCAAAGGTCTAGTCTATCTCTGTATCAAATTTCATCAAAATCGGTTCAGTGGATCCACAGATTACCCCCTACAACCTAACAAACTTTACCTGTTATAAATATTAGTATAGATAAAAGAAGATTGATATGTTTGATTTCAAGATATAAATAAAGATTATGTTGATTATTACATTTATTTTGAATTAACCCTGTCTCAGATGTGGCCGTTGTTAGTACAACACATCTGTCATGGTACACTTGATGAGGTAGTCCGTCTGTTGTAGATGGTCACGCTTTTAGCCGTAGTACCACAACACGCGTCTAAGAACTTGCCTAATACCACAACCCGTCTATAGACGATTTCGTCTGTCGCCGTTAGTACCGCAACACATACTTTTAAAACGGAGTAATGTGACAATCTGTCCCCAGACGTTATGCCATTTTGTATGGAAAGTTTGTGTGTCATATCACCATTATTAAAAATGACCTTGTGTCCGCGAACGTGTTAATGTAACAAGAACTAGGTAACTAAGTAAATTGATTAGAGCGTAACATATATTGGGTTCATGTTATTAGTCAAACAAAAGTGGTTAGGTACTTTATTTTTGAGGTTAACTTTAATATAGTTTAAAGTTTAAGCGATTTTCTTCCACCAATGATAAAAGGATATGATTTATTAAGGCGTTAAAATATCAAGTCATTGTAATTCATGGGCTACATTAGCTTTTATGGTGCAAATGGAGGTTTGTACGTCGTTTTTGATCCATTTGTGTTTATTACGAGTACGTCTCAAAACTCACGAAGAAGAACCAAACAAGCACGAACCGTAATTATAAATTATACGCAAGCAATTCACAACATACAAAATATATGTAAAAATAAAATAGGTAATATTCTACTGATCACTACTAATAAATAAAATAGAAAATTTCAAAATTGTATGAGCAACCAAAAAATGCACCTTTCAAGTTGAACGTATCCCGACCTTTTCAAAAATATATGTTTAAGTAACTAAGATATATAAGTTAATTGACCAATGAGATGTAGGTATTATACCACGAGCAAGTCAAGGCGTGGATGTACGTAAATTGGGCTTCATTTAGGGTACACATTAAATCGTTCGATTTATTAATAAAGTAAAACGATAAAATATAAACCTTTCGTTTTAATTGAATATTGTAAAAGATCTTTGTATTTCTGTTTTCCAAAAGAATTTCTAAATGTTTTAAACGCAAGCTTTGCAAAATCTGGAAGAACCGCAACATCACAAGAAACACAAAAGTCCGTCTCATGAGAAGTCTCGTCTTTTCAATTCTGCTTTACGGAGCAGAGACGTGGACTGTGGACGTGGTTGGAGTGACGAATAAAACAGGACAGAAACTCATGAAGCCAAAAGAAGTAGTCCGATATAATGCTCATATGTCTGGAATTGATCGTGATGACCAAATGGTGAGTTACTACTGTTGTCCGCGTCAGACTTTTTCGCTGGTATAAAAAAGTTCTATTTCACATGGTGGACCTTGCTACTACTTGGAATGCATATATCGAGTATACGTACAAGTGGATTAGATCCCTCTAAAGGTTGATGAAAACAAGATTTGAAAATACTTAATTATTGAACCAAAAACAAACTGGAATAGAAAAACGCTCAAGTACCGCAATCCCAGTCTCAACCGGGAACTTCTTTGGCAATCAACTTGTTTCGAAGAATAGCATCTAGGTATCTCAAGATGTTGAGATCAATTATTTATTTATTCTAGCTTAAAAGAGATTTTGTTTTCTTTCCCGTTTTTTAGAAAACTTGTTGTGAATTGATTATATTGATACTTTTACCAATTTTCCACGTGCGCGAATATACCTCACGAACGACGCAACGTGACTTCGAGGTAGCTGCAATAAGACTCCCTGAGTCGCCTGATGCCCGTCGCGCTCGTTGACGTCAGCGCTGCGTTACTTCGCGGCATTTTTTCACCGTTTTGGCAAAGCTGTTCTGCAAAATGTTGGTGTGAAATGAAATGAAATGAAATTTTACAAGTGTACTTCAAGGTTTAAGAAAAAAATAAGTTTTCAAAGTTATTCCAAGTTTAAAGTGCATAATTTAGTGAAAGTGTTTCGACAAAAACACGCTTTCAGTACTTACAAAATTTATGAAACTGTATAAAGGGGATCGCGAGACATTGTCCGCATTTTTAACAAACTGCGAAAATGCAAATTCGCTTGCCCAGTACAGAACAACAGAAATTTTTGTGCAAATATAATATTGTTAATGAAAGCTCTCACTCATTGTCTCCAATAACTCTAGCCAATATTGACTTGGAATCATTTAAATTAGCTTCATATAAATTAGACTACCTGGAAAACCAAATTCGGCAAACCAAAAATCAATCGCATATTTAATATACGGAAATTATTATTCTACGTTTACTTTTCCTTGTTGTAAGAATACATCTTGTTGCAGCCAAATATTTAATCAGTGTTACAATGAAAGAAAAAATAAAACTAGTACTAAAGTTCTTAAATTGAACTAACTGATATTTCAGATGAAAATGAAGGGGACAAGAAGTCACGAGACTATCCCGCCCACACACCCGCCACTGCAACTCCTGTAAACCAGGATCGACAGTGGCACGCATATTTCGACACCGATCAATGAAGCTCGGCGAGTCTCTGGGAATGCAAATCGTGTCTTTATCCCGCAACGAAATTAATCAAATAGAAAATTAGGGAGGAGTTGGATATAATAATTGTCCACTTCCCTCCATAGCAAAGCGGGAGAAAAAATAATGAACTAAGGAGGTCTTAACCTCAGGCACAAGGACATTTACACCTGGATAAGCCAGATGTAAAGCACCACGGATATCATTAAGTGGGTCCTATCACGTGAGGTTAAACTTGATTCCAATAATAGGTATGGCAAAAACGCCGGAATGCACGGAAATTCCTCCTAGTCTCCACAAGATCCATATAGTATACAACTCCAGATGTTATTTGCATACTGTCAAGCATAATGTTGCGCTCATCATGCCAGAGACTACACTACCAAAGGATATGATGTGCAGACTGCTCGTACTCCCTGCCAGGTGTAGAGCATGGGCACGCAGGTGAATCAACCAACTTAAATGAGAACAGTTTACACTTAAAATTGCGCGACAAGAAGTCAGTCAAAAGTCTACCAGAGGTAGAAATTAATAAGAATAGAGTAATGTTCAGACAATTTTAAGGTACCAATAGGAACATAAGCAATTTCTAATAAAACTATTTGTCAATATCTCAATTTTAATTAGAGATTTCTAAAGAAGTAATTATTAATTTCTATTACAAGACTTTCTATTATATGTTGTATTATTTTACTAGTAGTATATTTTTGTGATTTGATTATAGTCAAATCATTTAATTTCAAATTTATTTTTATACACTAACTCAATTTAGATTGCTTTTCATTTTTACATCCATTTTATACAATTTTAAAATTACTTTATGACTATTAAATTTTATTAATTTGAATTATTTTATAGTTATTCGATTTTATGAATTCGAATTACATTTTATAATTTTGGAATTTCTCCGTTATTCTTTATTAAAAAGATATATAACTTCGTCAATAAGGGGGAGATATTATTTATTTATTATAAAGTGTGGATGTCGTTGGACCCGGGACAACAAACACTTATTAACTTGACCGCTCGTCTCTTGGGTGAAGAAGTAAGTTTAACATGTCAAGAAAACAAGAGACGGCCCTTCTTGTTACCAACAATCGGTGGAAGAATCAGCCAAAACGAAATAAGCCAAGGGCAAGTGGTGGTGGTGGTGGTCCCATATAAATTTGGTTAAGATCTGATGACAGAGTACGGAGTAAAAAAATAAAACTCCTCAACGGACAACAGTACACTCGTCGCGATTTTTTTTGTGTTGGTGCAATTTTATTTGACCGGTAGCATTTATTTTTTTCAATTTTATTTGTAAACAGTATGGTTATTTGAAAGAGACTTATCAACGATTGAAAGATAAATGGCTTAGGAAGGGATATTTTTTCTTAAATGTTCAGGTCATATGTGATGCTAAATTGAAAATATTAGATGTTTGGGCTGATTTTGAAAGTGGAGTGTACGGTACGGTAGTGGCTATCTACTGGGTGATAACGGTTATCCATGCAGATCATATTTATTTACACCATTCTTGCGCCTCTCAACTCCAGAAACACTATAGGAGCTTCGGTGTATTAAAACGACGCTTTCCTAGTTTGTCAACGGGTTTGCGTGTAAAACTTCAAACCATGAAGATTATAGTGGCCTGCTGTATATTGCATAATTTGGCAATTAATCATAATGACCACATTGAAGCAATTGATGTTTTAGACATGCAGGCTAATCTGCAGTCTAATGCGACGTGCTCGTGACAATGAGTAATTAAATATTTTTCTTTCTGCATTTAGTCCATCACCTGGGCATAGCCTCATAAAATTTACCATGAATGAAAAAGCTTCGTCTCCTATAAATACGATCGGCATTTTTCTGTAATAAATCTTTATGGGATATTTTTTGTAATATCGTGGATGAAGAGGTTAGAGATCTAATGGTGACCCAATCTAACTTGTGTAAAATAATACTAAATGTCAGCACTCGGTTTTTAATACTTCTAACAATACTTGAGTATATAACAATTCTGGGAGCAGTGTTTCTTCGACAAACTGAATTACAAGTGTCTCGAGGACGGTGGACATGTTATAAAACAGTTCGGCCGAAAACTAGTGGCGCCACAATCGCAGTCAAACGACTGCCTGTATACCTGTCTAAAATTGTAATTATTTGAAATAAGTACTTGAACTAACTTAATTTGTACAGTACCTACTTACTTTGTATACCTACAAACTTTGTACAGAAACTGGATATGTTGTAGTTACAAAATATATGCTGGCGAAGACAGAGCCTTTGACGGTCTAGATAAACCAGGGTCTGTAGTTATCAAATTGGCTCAGGATTTACTGAATGAAGGAAGACTATTAGCTATCGATAATTACTATACAAACACGCAGTTGGCACGATACCTGAACGAGAGACAAACAGATTTTTGTGGCACTCTTCGTAAAAATAGGCAAAATCTTCCCAAAGAAATGATACACACAAACCTTAGAAAAGGAGAAGTATCTGCCATGAAAAATTATTGCATGACTGTTCTAAAATAGCGAGATACAGAGACGTGTTGATGCTTACAACGTGCCACAACCATAAAATGGAAATATCAACTGGCTTTAGACGTATTCTAAAGTGGTAATTAATGGAATATCATTGAAGCAAAAAGGGTATAGATATACCTGATCAGCTAGATATAACTCTCCAGTTCGTAAAACTTGCATCTGATATAAAAAAAATCACATCTGATCTTATTTCAATAGCAGTCATACATGATGTTCTTATTCACAAGGGCATCCATACCAACAACAAGTTACCGCTGTTGAGGGGACACAAAGCAATAATAAAACGCCTACTGAGAGTGCAGGAATCAGGGCAGTTAAGTGGGATATTGGTAGCACCATCTTCATCTGCATCCATCAATAGAAGTCCAACTACCATAGGGCTCCAGAAACTAATAAAATTAGAATGGCAGTTGGACAGCACAATCTATAGAATAAGGTGCAGTGGTTGCTACAAAAAACGAAAGTCGAAGGTCGATCAGTTGCTGATGCACATACTAAATCAAAAACAACGGACACACAGTACAATTTCTGCTAAAAACCACTATGTCTTGCATATTTTAATGAAACTCATTAGAAAAAAATTGTCATAATTATTAATGTTTTTAGGTTCGGTTTTCAAAGTTATATAAGTTCTAAATTTAAATAAAACTATGGCTCTTGCTTTTTTATTTAACCTATATAATGGCTTATACGTCCATGTACAATACAAGTAGGAACCCTATGTCTGAAGGTAGCAGTGACCCACATCAATGGCACGGATGTCTTTTTCAAACCCACAATGACCTACATGTGGGTCATGGACAGTTAACATGTTAAGTGACAACAATTTTGTTTAATATATTTTTTTCTCAAAAACTATTTTCTCATCTTAAAATAGTACTTCTTATAATATGACCCTGCTGTGAAAAAAATATGAACTTGTTAACTCCATGTCAGATAAAGTAGTCTAGCCCTTGATCCTCCCAGAGACATTCTCCATTGGACTGCACATGTCAGTATGCACCATATCTGTTGGATCAAATATAACTACGAATAAATAAAATAAATATCTATTAGCTGGTTTAACTGTTGCCACTGTTTGGGAAAGGTCGCCGACTCTGCTTTCCTTTACAACTGATTACACACAATTTTGTACTTGTCCTTGGCTTATTGTCAATGGAAAAACCTTCAACAGCTTTCTGCATTGCATTCAGGTAGCTACTATTGATATGGCCAAGTGTTCGATGCCATATCTCATTTGTTACCACCACTGCAGCTGACAGGTGTACTGGTGTATTTAGTTTATACACCCCATTATCTAAAGTGGCAGTAGCCACCAAGACTCCTTTTATGTAGTAGATATCACAACCACTGTCTCTATAGCTCACTCTGTTGCCTTTCTTTATAGGCTGACTTACTAATGTTTAAAAGGTTTGTTATCAGATTCGGAACACACATAACCTCTTTTATTGTCACATCAAAATTGCACTGATTTGTATGCACGTTGCCGGAATATTTTACGGGCATTTTGCTCTCGTTCGCAACGATAATCTCCTTCATGCCTTGTTCCTAAGATATCCATTTTTTTTTGTATTTTTGTTCCATAAGGCACCGGCTAAGATCAGAGACCATACTGCCAAGTCATCAGTTATATTATTTTCATAATTTCCAAGAACGATGAAACAGGGGTGTGACCGATTTCAAGGCCTTGATGGAGTAATGGTGTAAATTCCATCCAGTTCGATGCTTCTTAGATGACTTTCTTCAAGCGAATCGAAAGCACAAGGTCGACAATACCCTTGATCAAAAATCACCTAAATCCACTTATTTCAATGTTTCCATACACTATTCATCATCGTTAATGATTATTGCACAAAACCACACCATTTTTATACAACAAACACAACTTTAAACCAGTTTAGGAAATAATTAAAACAAGAGAGCCACCGCAATGTAAGAATTCTCGCCAAAACTCGATATCCATCCAATATTCATTTGTGTCAACTGTCAAATGCACACTCAGTGTTGCCAGATGGCCGTCACTCATTCCCACAAATTCAGGTTTTCAAAAAAAAACCCCAAAATGGGTGATTTTTTTATATTATAATTAAAAATGTATATTCATTACACGACAGTTGCCTAACGGGGGGTGCAACCCTACAGTAAAAAGTAAATTCTTACATTCACGACGAGTTTCCTGCTGGTGTTTCGGTGTATACACTCAAATACCCATACACGAAACTTTGTTCTCTTTTACATTCTTGCTGTCAATGTATGCAACAGTCAGATCACGTTTTTGCTCTCCATGGTGATGGAGCTAGTTTATTAATGCCAAATGCAGTATTCTAGTACCTTGAGAGAAACCAGCTGATTAGCAATCGCAATATTATGGTTTTCATCACGGATGGTCAGGCCTACGGGTCAAGCTTACAGATAGGCTGAAGCTCTGAAGAGTAAGAGCGAGGCTATAGAGAACTTGACATCGCAAAGATCTTCCGTAAGGTCTGGCCTATGCCAGTCCCTGTAATGAAGAGTCCATCGTATAGGATCCCTGAGGGGCTCTGCATGCCAGTGAATCGCCGGCTTTCTGGATTACTGAAGTGAAAAACGTGGCCTTTAACAGCAATATAGTGATGTGTCTAATTATGAAGTACAGAGGTTGGTGGGTTTTTAACGGTTACAGGTTAAATAATAGTCTACACACTACAAAAATGTAAAAGAGAACAAAGTTTTGTGTATGGGTTTTTCGAAACGAGTATAAGATTTTATTTTTTGACGTAATTTTAGGGGGTATCTACGAGACATAATGCACATTCAACCAGTCGAGCAAAAGAATAATAGTAGGTAAGTAGGTGGGTGCATGTTTGTTTTAATACTGTTATCAAAATTATAACTATAGTGTTCGCCAGATATGTCTACGCGCGAGCGAGGGCGCACCTATTGCTTAGCTAGTGTTGTCAACCACATAAAAAAATTATACGGAATTTATTTGTGACAATACTCTCGTATAACGGCTATGTGCATTATTAAATCTGAAAAGGTCTTCGGGATGCAATATTAATAATCATTTCAGGGTATTTTTTGTGTGCTTTTAACAAATTTAAGATAACCTCCGTGGCGCAGTTGGCGAGCAGCCAGCTGTGAAGCGAGAGGCCGTGGGTTCGATTCCCACACCGAGGCTAGTATTTGTGTGATCCTCAAATATTTGTTTCAGGTCTGGATGTCCCCAGAGGGTTTGACGTCAGGCAGACAGCCTGTCATAAAAGTAAGCCAAATCTTTCTGTAACATGTCATGCTTTAACATGTTGCACTAGCAGACAAACCCTGGCACTAGGCCGGGATAGCGCCAAGCAGAAAGAAAGAAAGAATATTAGTAAGATAACATTTTCTGCACGATGTTTTCTTTCACCGTTAAAGCGAGACACAATTGACAAACAAAATACACGTAGTTTCTGAAGAGGTGTGGTCCCTGACCCCTTTTTGAACTAACGGGCCTTAGTCTCGGCAGTCCGTTTCCTTCCATTCCATTCCCAACTCGTTCTAACGTTAAAGAGGTCACGCGAGATTAGTAATTATTGTAGTATAGAAAATGTGCTATTGAACAAAAAAGTATATTGCTAAGAAGATACAATGTATAGTTTGTGTCTAGGTATAAAATCTGGCAACATTAATGCAAGAAAATATGGCGACGGCATTAGTTCTCATTTTGGCCACGCGCAGACTCTTCTGGCACTCTACAATTTTGCTGCCTCCTTTTTTTATTTTTGTTTCAATCACCATATTGATCTAGTGACAAGCGGAATAACAGTGGGCGGTACGCCACACGGGCCCCTGATCTAAGGGAACCCCCAAAAATTTAAACATGACACAGGCTTGTCGCGAATAACCTGTTCCTGTGATATACCACGTGCGTGAAACCCCGGGGTGCGGCTAGTTATATAATTATTTACGTTTCAGATAGCAATAATCTAATCGTTTTCATTCATATTCGGAAAAAATTATATAGAAATAAAATGTTTTATTTTACTTTGTGGCGTTTTATTGTACACAAATCGCAGTATGCTGAAGGTTGTGTCACTCGCTGGTTTTGCTTTAGCATCATTTAAACAAAATCAGTGCGCTAGGTTCTGCTTATAAAAATAGCTAAATGGAATAGGTATATACCTACCAACTGCAGTACAAAAATATCGATATCGATAACATTCATGTCACACATCTCTATTCCTTTTTTGTTATGTTGGTAGAATTGATAGTTGTCAGTCGTTATTGTTGAGGTAGAACCTCTTTGTTTTATGACGACGTAAATATAGTTTAAAATTATCTGTCTTGTTCTTCTTGGTTCGGTTGTTTGGTTGTCAAGGTATTTTTTTACTGTTACTGTTTTTTCTGTTGTCAAATATATATAATATAATATTTTACCTTGTGCTAATTATTGTTTTCTTCTACACTGCTACTGCATTGCGCTATTAAAATCTATGCGCTACAAAAGGTTATGGGCCCAGACGTGTGAAGTATAATATAATTACTATAAACCATGGAATTAAGTAAAATTCAAATCGCCAAGTTGGATGGAACTAACTGGGTGCAGTGGAGGTATAGAATGACTGCACTGCTACGCGGAATGGATGGACTTATGAATATTGTTCAAGGGAATTTAAGTAGGCCTGAAGAACCTGTGGTGAGTAGTGGCAATGGAGATGCTATTGCTGCAGCAGTATTGGCTACCTATAACAATAATCTAGGAGAGTATCTGAAGTTGGAAAGTACTGCTCTTTTATTGATTACGAACAATATCATGGATGAAGCACTAGACAAGGTAATCAGGTTCACAAATCCAAAAGATGTCTGGGATGAACTGCATAGACTGTACGACGGCGTGAATGATGACCGCTTGTATAATTCATGTATGGAATTGTTTCAATTCAAGATGGACATCTCAGATGCCATGATGACTCACATCTCGAAAGCCAAAAATTTGTGGCATAAAGTAAATCAAGAGCTGGTAAAAGCGGACGAAGGGAAAGAATTACCTGAGTTACTTTTGATCTGCAAGATTTTACATACGTTGCCGGAAGAATATTTTTCTTTCAAGTCGAGTTGGATAATGATGTCAAAGAAGGACAGAACTGTGGACAATTTGACCAGTCAGCTGTGTGCTCACGAAAGAGCCTTGATGACAACCTCCAAGGAAGATAATGGATGCGTGTCAAGATCTTCTGGTGAAGCACTGGTGGTTAACAGCAACAAAAGAAAACTCAAGAAAAGGACAAAAACTTTCAAATGCTATTGTTGCGGTGAAGTCGGACATTTCAAGAAGGACTGTCCTAAGAAGGAACATAGTGGAAAACCTGGTATGAATAACATGATGGCTGTGTTAGTAAATGTTACAGATTGCAGTATAGATCGAGACGAGTGGTACGTTGATAACGGGGCTACACACCACGTCACGATGCGAGGTGATCTGTATCGGGATTTCGAGCGTTTCCAAGAACCACACACAGTGACCACTGCAGATGGTAAGGCAATTGATGCATTAGGGAAAGGTTCGATTCTGATGAAGACGAAGAAAGGAACATTCGTGATGAACGATGTGTGGCATGTTCCTAAGGTCACGAAGAATCTTTTTTCGGTACTTTCAGCACATGATATCAATTCAGATAGTCTGTTTGAGTCACGTGGCACAACGTGTTCATTAAGCATCAATGGAAAACTGTGCGTGACCGGAAGCAGACAGAAACATGGAGGTTTGTATAAGCTGAGTTGTAGACCGGTTCAACCTAAGGAACGTGTGATAATAAACGCGGTCGACACTTTACAGCTTTACCATGAACGCATGGGTCACCAAAACAAACGCCATGTGAAGCGAGTAATAGAGCGAGAACTTGACGTGAAGTCTAAGGACAGTGGAGATTTATGCGAAGGATGTATCTTTGGAAAGACACATAGACGGAAATTTGGTCTTCGGGAAAAAGCTGTCAGTCCAGGAGAACGCGTACATTCAGACGTTTGTGGACCATTCCCACTAAGTTGCTCTAAGTCTCGGTACTTTGTTATATTCAAGGACGAATTCTCTCGATATCGTTACGTGTACATAATGAAAAATAAGTCTGATGTATCTGAGTGCTTGCGTCTGATGTTAGCAGAAGCAAAGGCAGCAGGTCACCGAATTAAGGAATTTCTAAGCGACAACGGCGGTGAGTTTGATAACGAGAAAGTACGCAAAGAATTAGACAAACATGGAATACACCAACGCTTAGTCATGCCCTATACGCCAGAGCAGAATGGTTTAAGCGAAAGGGAAAATAGAACAATCGTTGAGATGGTCAGAGCAATGATGCATGCACATGAGGAGCTTCCTCAAGTTTTATGGGCAGAGTTAGTGCAGACTGCTGTTTATATATTAAACAGAACAGGGCCAACTTCTGTGGAAGATAAGTCTCCGTTTGAGTTGTGGCTTGGAAAGAAACCACAACTAAAACATTTGAGGATCGTCGGCTCAACTTGCTACGCGCATATTCCTAAACAGAATAGGAAGAAGATGCAGAAGAAGGCTAGGAAGTGCATTTTAATTGGCTATGACAACGACGACGGCTATCGACTTTGGCAAAAAGAATCGAACTCTTTAATAAGATCTAGGGACGTCACTTTCAATGAAAGGCCTTTAGAATCAAAAATAGATATTGAGAATTCTGAAGTCATCAATGACGTAACTGAGATTGAGGTTCCTTTACAAGTCAGAACAGAATACCAGGAAACACCTACTTCTGTTGCTGTAGAAGTGAACGATGATGCGCTTATTGAAAGGTGTAGCGAGCTTGAATTTGGAGGAAACCAAGGTGTTGTTGAGGCTCCAGTCACTAGCAACGATGAGGCAGAGTTCGAAGATGCATTGCCAGAGATGCCAGAACAAGATGAATCTATTGAATTGGAGGAGGAGAATGAGAACTCAGGTGAGATCATTGAGCAGTTAGCAAGACATGGTATGCACTTAAGGGACCGCTCTGATCTCAGGCGTCCGGTCAAATTCAATGATTATGTGTCTTATGTTGGCATAGACTCGTACACAGAACCTAATACGTTTAAAGAAGCTATAGCATGCCCTGATAAGGTATTGTGGAATAAAGCTATGGAGAGTGAAATTGAATCATTAAAAGAGAATGAAACCTGGATTCTAGAGAAGCTACCAAAGAACCGGAAAGCGATTCCATGCAAATGGGTCTATAGAGTGAAACTGAATCCTGACGGAACAGTCAATAAATATAAAGCTCGGTTGGTGGTAAAAGGTTTTCGACAAAGAAAGGGAGAGGACTACGACCAGACTTTTAGCCCTGTAGCAAAGATGGCAACGGTGCGAGCTGTGTTGAGTATAGCAGCTAATGAGGGTTTGAAATTAAGTCAGTTCGATGTCTCAACAGCTTTTTTATACGGTTCTCTATCTGACGAAGAAATATTTATGAAGCAACCGGAAGGCTATGACGATGGAACGGGTAGAGTTTGCCTGCTAAAGAAAAGTCTTTATGGTTTAAAGCAAGCTCCTCGTTGCTGGAATAAGACTATACTGGATTTCTTCAAGAAAATTGGATTTGAAGTCAGTGAGGCTGATCCATGCTTATTTAAGAGAGAGAAGGTTAATGGAAAGCTGATTGTGGCTCTCTATGTGGATGATGGCCTAATTGCTGGTTCAAGTAAGGAGTTAATTGAGGAGTTTCTTGAACAAGTAAGAGAAAAGTTTAAGATTACGACCAAACTAATCTCGTATTTCTTGGGTATAGAAATAGAAATCAGAGAAGGTGGTGATGTAAGAATTCACCAGACTGCCTATGTGAACAAAATTTTAAAGCGGTTTGGAATGCAAGACTGCAGACCGGTGACTACTCCAATAGTCAAAGAAGATGCAGTTCAAAGACCAGAGAAAGTTGAAGATTACTTTCTTACTGGGGTGTAAGGGGGGCGAACAACACCTCAAGTCCCCAAGTGTCAACCCTACCTGCACGCGGTGCACCCTGCTGGCTAACGAATGAGGCTCTGGCGGCCGACTCGTGGCGGCATAACCACATAAATAAGCTGGAATGCATAAAATACACGTACCTTCGGCGGGCAGCAGCGCCATTGGCTAAACATTCCAGTTACTGCGGTCACCAACCCGCCTGCCAAGCGTGGTGACTATGGCAAATCCCCCAAATGACAGTCTCCCAAAATTTACGGCCCCCAGTTCCCGGTAGCCTCGCTATTCCTGGCCAAGGTACCGGTCATGGTAACGGCGGGGTGGGGGGTGCTAAGAATCCCCGGGTTACGGCAGGGTACCACAAACGACTGTTTCTGGCAACGTACAACGGACGCTCTCTGCGGTTGGACGAGCACGTCTCAGAATTGGAAGTAGAGCTAAGTCATATTAACTGGCATATCGTGGGGCTATCTGAAGTCCGAAGACAGGGGGAGGAGAAGATGACCCTCGATACCGGTCACTTACTCTACTTCCGAGAAGGACATCAACCATCCCAAGGTGGCGTCGGATTTATGGTCCACAAGTCACTCAAAGGCAACGTTGTGGAAGTTGGCAGTGTGTCAGCGAGAGTGGCGTACCTTGTCTTAAAAATAACCAAAAGGTACTCACTTAAAGTTATACAAGTGTACGCCCCGACGTCTGCACACCCTGACGACGAAGTCGAGGCCATGTACGAAGATATAGTGAAAGCTATGTCTCGTACCCAGACTTCCTACAGCGTTGTTATGGGTGACTTCAATGCCAAAGTGGGTGTACAAGGATACGGCGAATCGAGGGTAGGACCGTTCGGCTATGGGTGCAGAAATCACAGGGGGCAAATGCTAGTCAACTTCCTCGAGGCCCAAGGACTTTTTCTGATGAATTCGTTCTTCCAGAAGAGGCCCCAAAGGAAGTGGACCTGGCGAAGCCCTGACAATGTGACTCGGAATGAGATCGACTTCATTATCACCGACAAGCGCCAAGTATTCAGAGATGTCTCTGTGATCAATAGGGTCAATACCGGCAGTGATCACCGGTTGGTAAGAGGCACTCTGAATATAAACGTTAAAATCGAACGTGCGCGGTTGATGGGGTCGACTCTCCGACCAACTTTGCCCCAAGCCGAAATCGGATGTGAAGCTTACCAGTTGGAGCTACAGAACCGTTTCGCCATATTGGAAACCACGGCGGATGTTGATGACGCCACCAACAGTCTGGTGCGGACTATCCGCGAGGTGGGCTACAAATACTTTCGACCAAAGAGCAATGGACGCAAGTCGAAACTCTCAAGCGAGACTCTGGAACTGTTGAGGAAAAGACGAGAACTTGTAAATGTCACACCATCTGAGCGTCAGGTACTTAACAAGGAGGTAAAGAGGCTAATACGGCGCGATATAAGACGATCAAATACCCTAGATATTGAAAATGCCATTACGCTTAATAAAGGCACTAGGGTATTCGCCAAGCCACACACCTCCAGTTGTCACCTGACAAAGCTCAGAACACCACAGGACACCACCGTCACCTCAATGCCAGAGATACTCGCAGAGGTCGAAAAGTATTACGGGGACTTATATGCTCAAAAAGCAAGTCCTCCCGCTGAGGCCCACAACGCGAGTGATCCGCGAGCCAGACTAACTCGCCACTACACGGACGAGCTTCCCGACATCGACGTGGGTGAGATTAGAATAGCCCTCGGACAGCTCCACAACAACAAAGCTCCGGGAGATGACGGAGTTACAACAGAGCTACTCAAGGCAGGGGGTACGCCTGTCTTGACAGAGCTTGTTAAGCTCTTTAACTCTGTCATCCATACTGGCATAACACCGGAGGCATGGAGCAAGAGTGTGGTGGTTTTGTTCTTCAAAAAGGGAGATAACACCCAGTTGAAGAACTACCGCCCCATATCACTCTTGAGCCATGTTTATAAGCTGTTCTCGAGGGTTATCTCGAATCGTCTTGCCCAAAAGTTCGATGACTTCCAACCGCCGGAGCAGGCTGGGTTTCGGAGGGGCTTTGCTACTGTAGACCACATACACACACTAAGGCAAATTATTCAGAAGACCGAGGAGTATAATGAGCCTCTATGCCTAGCGTATGTGGACTACGAAAAAGCTTTTGACACCGTCGAAACCTGGGCTGTTCTGCAGTCCATGCAGAGATGCCTCATTGACGACAGATATGTCCAGGTGATGAGATGTTTGTATGAAGCCGCATCAATGACCGTCCAAGTACAGGAACATAGCACAAAGCCAATCCAACTGCGTCGTGGGGTAAGACAGGGAGATGTAATATCTCCGAAACTGTTTACTACCGCGTTGGAGGACGCTTTTAAGACGCTTGATTGGAAAGGACGGGGCATCAACCTCAACGGCCAGTACATCTCTCACCTGCGATTCGCGGATGATATTGTCGTCATGGCAGAATCTCTGCAGGATTTGGAAGGAATGCTGAACAGCCTTAACCATTCTTCAAGACGAATAGGTCTCGGGATGAATCTCGATAAAACTAAGGTTATGTTTAACCGCCACATTCTCCCAAGACCTGTAGTCGTGGGTGATGCCACTCTCGAAGTTGTGCAAGAATACGTTTACCTTGGCCAAATTATCCAACTGGGCAGGCACAACTTCGAGAAGGAGGTGGATAGAAGAATTCGGTTGGGCTGGGCGGCATTCGGGAAGCTACGTAACATTTTCGAGTCGTCGATCCCTCAATGTTTAAAAACGAGAGTTTTTAACCAGTGCGTCCTACCCGTAATGACCTACGGAGCTGAAACGTGGACACTGACCAGCGGACTGGTCCACAAGTTCAAAGTAGCTCAGCGTGCTATGGAGCGAGCAATGCTTGGAATTTCTCTGGTGGATAGAATTCGGAATGAAGTCATCCGCCAGAGAACTAAGGTCATCGATATTGCTCGCAAAATTAGCACGCTGAAGTGGAAGTGGGCCGGTCATGTCTGCAGACGGACAGATGGTCGGTGGAGCAGACATGTGCTGGAGTGGAGACCACGGTTAGGCAAACGTAGTGTGGGACGCCCTGCTGCACGGTGGACCGACGACTTGAAAAAGATGGCGGGTAGCGGGTGGATGCGGGCTGCTCAAGACCGGGATGGTTGGCGCTCACTTGGGGAGGCTTACGTCCAACAGTGGACGACAACAGGCTGAGATAATAAACTTTCTTACTAACTATAGACAAGTTGTTGGAGCGCTTGCATATCTGATGGTGGGTACCAGACCTGATATTGCATACGCCGTGAGTGTGGTTTCCAGAAGCCTAGAGAATCCAACTCAAGCTGATTGTATAAGGCTAAAGCGTATACTAAGATATTTGCAGTATGCTCCAGATATGGGTATCCTTTACAAAAGGAATTATAAAAAGGGTAACATAGAGTGTTATAGTGACGCTGATCACGGTGGAGATATTGCTACGGGAAGATCTACTTCCGGAGTATTATGCCTATATGCTGGTGGAGCAGTATCGTGGCTCAGTCAAAGACAGCAGAGTGTTGCTATATCAACAACAGAAGCGGAGGTAGTTGCAGCCAGCGAGGCAGCAAGAGAATGCATTTGGCTAACTCGTCTTTTCAGTGGTTTGGTAAAAACAGAAGGTTTACCAGTGTTACATGTTGATAATGAGGCAGCTGTACGTTTAGCTGAAATCCCCGAGTTTCATAGAAGAACCAAGCACATACGGATTCGTCATTTCTTTGTGCGTGAATTAGTGACGAATGGAAATCTTATTGTGAAGAGGATTAGTACTGAAGTACAGCTTGCGGACATTTTTACGAAGCCACTTCCTAGACCGAGATTTAAACAGCTAATGAATGAGCTAGGTCTATACGTCGAGAGAAGGTGTTGAGGTAGAACCTCTTTGTTTTATGACGACGTAAATATAGTTTAAAATTATCTGTCTTGTTCTTCTTGGTTCGGTTGTTTGGTTGTCAAGGTATTTTTTTACTGTTACTGTTTTTTCTGTTGTCAAATATATATAATATAATATTTTACCTTGTGCTAATTATTGTTTTCTTCTACACTGCTACTGCATTGCGCTATTAAAATCTATGCGCTACAAAAGTTATTTCGTCAGGTTGGTAATGAAATGGTTGCCCCGTTTTTACACGTAAAATTAGGCAGTATGGTCGGAAGACTATAAGCCTGTCCTTTGGACGAATTAAAAAAAAGGAAGCCCCGTTTTGACATTTGATGTAACTTTTTTTCTTTGAAGTGGGGTCTCGTCTTACGTAGTATTATTTATTATATTTGATATATAGTGATATGATGATTATAGAAGAGGTAAACGCTGTTTTAGCCGAATATAATGAATACAGCAAAATATTTACCGATGGTTCTAAGTCGAGAACTGTGTCAATGGCGTTCTATAATCATCTGCGTTTTGGATTTGCCACAAACTTCAAGTGACTTATTTTTTCTGCAGAGGCTTTGGCCATCCTAGCTGCACTGCAATATATTAATCAACATTGGCTCGTTATAACGGACAGTATGAGTGTTTTATGTGCCTTGCATAATAATATCTTGGACTGTAGAATGAATTATTTTATATAAAATCTAGAGTCGTTGGCTTCATTAGAGGAATCAAGGAAAAGAAGTACAGTTCCTCTGGACACCTGCGCACGTTGGAGTGACAGGAAACGAGCAACTGGCATCAAGTCAGTTGTTGACAGCGGCAGTCCTGTTGACGATGTTGCCACACCATTTTCGGACATGAAATCAATAGTAAGAGAGAAGGTATTTCATAAAGAATGGAATCAATATTGGCTGAATTCATTGAAGACTAAGGGTACCTTTTATGCAGCAATTAATAACTATGTGGGATGGTGTATTTGGTTTTGTAGATCCAAATTCAACAAGCATGTTAAATTTTATACTATTATGAACAGACTTCGTTGTGGACATGGTCGTTTTAAGGCCCATCTCAGTCTAATGTGCATTATTTCATCCCCCTTATGCACAGATTACAATCAGAATTTTGATCAGACAATTGAATGTTTGAATGCCCTGCCTACAGACAGTATACAAAGGATTTTACTTATTGATAAGTTAATTTATATCTATGGCAAAACTGAGTTTGTCCTGCGCTCTATATGCAATACTATAATACATATATAGGACAAAAAATGGGTTTGACTTGAGTTTATTTTGACATAATAAACCTGTATACGGACTGTTCTTTATGAAGACTTGGCTACGGCCTGAAAATGAAAATGTTGACAGTATTATAAAGAATTGGCTTAGGCCTAATTGTATTCTGTTCCATAGAAATATTACATATGATGAGGCTGTACGGGCTAGAACCCTTAACCTTAACCTTCCCAATAAATGGGAAAATTGTGAAAAAAAAAAAATGCAAATATTTTCCATTCAAATTACAAAATTAATCGTCGCATCGCCTTTTTGCACCCGTATTGTGTTAATTTTGAACATTTATTTTTATGCGTTTCATCTGTCGAGTTGTGCTTAAGTTCCTACAGTAAATTCATATTGTTACTGTGATGCCAAATATTGCTACAAAATGCTCAGTATCAGCTTGAAGTCTGGAATTGTGTGAAAGTGGTACATTGTCGTCAGCAGAATGTAATTCAGCAACAACTTCGCTGTTTGTATCACTCTTAAATGGTCGGAATCATCTTCAAATTAATAAATTTAATTCTATTAAAAATACATAAAATAAACCAAAACCTTCGAAATATAAATCGTAAAAAGGGATTTTTCGACGCGCCGTACGAGGTGGGGTGTATGATGCCCACACGCACTTTAACCCTTAAATTGTCACCCTTGGATCCCATGGGTTGATTACATTCAAATTTTGGTCTTGGATTGGAATTAGGGTAAAAAAGAATATTCTTTTTGTTTTTTTTTTAAATATGTTATATTTATCATATATTTTTTTAATGTCCTATAAAACGGACATTGCCCTTTATATGCGCAATTAAGGTAGGCGAAGATACGTCACATATAACGGACATTACCAATAATGTGTTTACAAATAAAAATAATATTTAACATTAAGTTATAATTAGGATCCTTCTAGAATTAGTCTTAATTAGTCTGCTGGCCTAAAACAAAACATAATTTTCTAAAAATATCAAAAAATAAACAAAACAAGAGTGTTGTACACTTTTATTTTTCACATTGGGACAGTGTACAAGCACTATCTATTTATGCCTTTTGTCGTAGTACCATTCTATACGCTTGTATTTGCGCCATCATATGCAAACAAGTCATTCATATCTAAAGTACCAGAACGAACTGAAAAATTTGCTGAAAAATGCTGGAGTTGAGAGGAGTGGAAAGGATACATCTCGCGCCGTCACTTGGTAACTGATCATCACTAATATAATATTCGAGATCGTTACAGTTTTGACTATTTATGGCTTTACTGACAGTAAGGTTAATCTATAAGTTATATAATTCCCGAGAAATTATACGGGGCGAAGATGAATCACGTTTATAACTTTGGAAAAACTCACATTGCGCAAGGTTGGCTTCTAAATCGTCGGCAGACTCAATGTCTGACTCTTTAGAATTCAACGGAGGTATAAGTGATATGATTTTCTTTGACATCCAAGCCATATTACTGTAAAAAAAAAAAGTATACAATATGGTTTAGTAACGACGACGCTACGAGTGACAAATTATTGGCAACGTCCGTTTCATAGGACAAACAAAAGTAGGCCCAAATGGCAATGCCGTTACATGGGACAAACAAATAATACTCATTTAAAACGGACGAAATCAATTTAAGGGTTAAGAACGTGTAACTCACTTGGCGATTACCGCTGGACTGACTGCGCAAAGCTAATCGGGGCAGCAACGTCGCAATTTACAACATTTCATAACGCAAACTTGCCTAAAACAAAAATACCGTTTCTTTATTTTGCTATCCCAAGTACTATTATATTTTTTATTACTAACTAGTAAGGAAAATAAAAATAAAAACAAAAACGTGTGATGACGTCACGTACATGGCTCAATGATATTTGTCCTTTGTCCAAAAGTTAAAAATAAAATTACATTGAGTCATTGACATTATTTAACGTTGACTGAGAATCTGTAGACTCCTACTAAAGGTGTCGCAGAAAGAGACAAGGATACAATTTCGAGGGTTACCGCGACAAAAACAAATTACCCCACAATTTGTTTTGTTACGTGACGGCATGTACTACAATTTATTGAGAAATAATAGGTTCTTGCTTTTGTGAGTAAATAATACAACATAGTTATTTTCAATTACCTTTTATTATTAAAATATTATTTTTATTAGCTTTAGATGAGACGCGCAAGTCACTCACCTGGTGATAAGCGTCACACCTGCCCATAAACAGAAGCAACACCAATCAGAACCTCGAATTACGAAGTACTACATGGCACTGAACTACGCTCGTCACCCAGATACATAAGGTGTTGTGTCATAATGCCAAGTAAATTCACTGGCGTCAATGTCCTTCAACAATAACATAACAACATAACACACTGTAGTAACACACTGCTGCTTGGCGGCAGAAATAGACAAACCGGTGATACCCACCCAGACGGCCTCTCGCATACGATGGTCTGTATGTAGTTTGTGAGAAATCTCCCTTAGTAATTTATTTGTCTATAAAATGTACACCATTACAGTTTGAATCAGGTCAATATACATAATAGTTTTAAAAATGTTAAACTCAAAACATATGGACCAAACTAGAGTGGTAGAGCCACGCTGTAGACACTTGTCTACAGCATGTATGGGCCGGCTCGTCCGGGTCATTATCACTGTCTCACAGAAAACCGATGTAAAGGAGCAGCTTGCTGCTGTGTTTCGTACGGTGAGTGAGATACCCGGAGGCCCAAACCCCCTCCCCTTCCCAATCCCTTATATCCCTTTCCTTTAAGGTCGGCAACGCACCTATGATTCTTTTGATATTGTAGGCGTACATGGGCGGTGGAGATCACTTACCATCAGGTGACCCACTTACTCGTTTGCCGGCCTATACCATAAAAAAAACATGGATTATAACTTATTTAAATCAAAAGTTTTATATATTGATCTGTAATGTAAATTAGAATTTTTTCGACTGCCTCGGTGGCGCAGTTGTAATGCGTACGCGGTACGACTGCTGTGCTGAGGTCTCGGGCTCAATCCCCGGGTCGGGCAAAGTTCCCGTGATGGGATTTTCTATCATGCTATGCTTAGTATCAGCCCGGAGTCTGGAATTGTACCCGGTATGGCGATAAAGTTTGCCTCCTATCACATCATGGGACGAATATAAACTAGGCGAAATGTGGGTATACTAGTTAGGTACACATCTGCCTACCCGTTTGGGGAAAACAGGCGTGAGTGCGTATTTAATTTAACTGCATTTTCTGAATATTTGAATTCTGTGGTTACTTATTATTGTGACAAGAATTACCATTGTTATATTAAAATATCTTTACTCTAATATAAATACCATTATACATATATCGGTTTGTGATCCTAATAAATAAAATAATATTTAAAATATAATTAATTTAGGTACTTTTTCTATTGATTATTGCTCAGTATCAGCCCGGAGTCTGGAATTTGCGCCCGGTATGGCGATAGGCTCGCCCCCTATCACATTGTGGGACGGAGATACGCTCGGCGAAATGTGGGTGTACTGGTTACACCTCTGCCTACCCCTTCGGGGATTATAGGCGTGAGTGCGTATGAGGGCGTATAATTAATACATTTGTTATATTTAATTTTATTATTAATGCATACTGCAAAATTAATATTTCCCATAATATGGGGCAATAATTTATTGAAATTTCGGCAACACCAAACGGAGTAATTTTGTTTGGTTATAAATTTTATTAAATGATATTTACTTTGATTAATGCTTTACTACGAAGAATTTTACGATAAGAATACTTTAAACACAATATACCATATTTTTAAAAGCCTTATTACTGATAAATCGTGGTATACTTACGAATGAAACGTAATAAGTCGGCATTTTCTTTCCACTATCTCTTTTTCACCCTCTAATGCTACACCGCACCATAGTTTCATAGAAAATGATTACATAAATTTTAACTAATTTTACCAGGAAGACGATAAACAAATATACGCCAACTGACAAACTTTGTTTATGAAAGTTATTTGATATACTTCAAATACTAAAATTCGTCATGAAACAAAAAATATAATCGTTTTGTTTCATTCTTTTATACGATATCAATTGTCGAAATCTATGATTCCACAATCTAAAATTAACATATAATTGAATAACTTAACTAGTACAAGAGCAGTAACAGTATTTGGTGGGTACTTGCAGTACCTACACATATTGTGTTGTGTATCTTTCTACAGCCTATATATATTGATTAAATTATCATGTAAATTTTGCTTTTATATATTTGGGATTTAATAGACTTGTTTTTCTAATGCCTCCTGCCATAAAGTCGGTTGAATTACAAGCATAAAACAGAACATATTAACATTTATTGTATAATATGTATAATTTTAATACAAGCATGTGTGGCGTTCAACCACAATTTAAATTCTGCGCCCAAGCCTGCACTGCGCGGAAAAAAATATTAGCTCATTTTTAGCTCCTTAGAGAGTAGGTAAGCCTTATAATTCTAGGTTTAGGTCATATAAAACTTTTGTATCGAGCCGTGTCAAATTTGTTGGTATAATATATCAATAAAACACTACATACTTATGTACTTAATAAAAATAAAAATTGGAAGAAGATGTGGAGAACTATCGGTACTGGATCACAAGGAAAGGACGACCTAAGTGAAAGTCACGCCTGCCTCAATGTCTTGTTGGGACACCGCCTTTAACATAAGTGTTCCAAAAACTTGATGAACTTTGGCCAAGTACATCTTCAACTTCATTTCTAAAAATTTGACGTGTATTAAAGTCCATAAAGGTGTACAAGTAAAACCGAAGACATGTGATAGAACAACTTTTTGTGCATTATCTAAAAGTAAGACAACTGTACCATTGCTTGAAGAAGACTATGAGATGGCAGAAGTAGCATTACCTTTAAGACAAGGCAGCACCACCTCTGCTGACATATCAGAAGTTTCATCTGAAGTTAATGTGAGGAATATAACCTTTAGGAAGCTTTATGCTTAATATAATTTTGCCATAGCTGGGCATTAACTCGTTAATCCGTTAATCGTTAATTAACGAAGTTAACATTTTGATTAATGGATTAACTTTTAAATTAACTTTTAAAAATGTTAACGGACACGTTAACTTCCGTTAATATGCAGAAGTCCGTTAATCGTTAATCCAATGCCTAACTTTTTACCGCACAGCACCGCGGCGCGGCGCGAAAAACAACTCTATAAATTAAAAAACATTAAATCTAAGGGCCTAGTAAATTGCACAGCTTTAGCCAATGCATAATTAAATGGTTTGGACCACTCCTGAATGATGAACAGTGCCAACTTGCCGCGGCATTTCACCCAAAGTTCCGGTTGATATGGCTGGAAACGTATGACAATAGTAGAGTGGATGCAGTAAAAAAGTGCATGGAAGAAAAGGTAGAAGATGCCTTACGACAAGAAGCAGCGGAAAATTCGAAGCACAGAGATAGTTTAAGTGGCGGAGGGAGCAATGCGAGTAACAATGATGATGTCCAGGAAAACTTTTTCAATTCTGTCACTCAGTCCTATAGAAAATCCAAACAGCTCCAACTCTTTAAAAAGTAAAGCGCAAAGTCTCGTTAAAATGTGGCTGGACATGAAATCAAAAGACTCGTTCAACGATGCTGCATTCCTCGGGGAACAATTCATAAATCTTTTCATTAAATATAATACTGCTATACCCTCAAGCGCTGCAGTTAAACGTCTGTTTTCCACGGGTAAAGATATTTTAACACCAAAACGAGCCTAGCTTTCAGACGAAACTTGCGTTAATTCTTCCGTAATGAAACGCTTTAACGTTTAACGAAGCTAACTTTTTTTGTAGCGGATTAACGATTAACGAAGTTAACTATTTGATTAACGGTGCCCAGCTATGAATTTTGCAAAGAAACCATATAATTACATTGGCTTGCCAAACTTATTATTGGTTGATTCAGTATTTAGAATCTAAACTTAAAGTTAAATATTTTAACATTATTGTCACATTATATAAAATTAAAAATAACATTGCATGTACCCAAATGCTAACATGCATGTTTGAGGTGTCCTAACCACTTTGTGGAGAATATATGCAAATATATTTTGCATCATTAATTGATTTGAAATAGAAAAGCCACCAACCCTATTACCTTGTGGGTATTCGTCCCCGCAACAGTAAAATCAAAGGATGTTTTGTTTTAACGTTTGATACTAAAATACTTAAAATACATATACATACGCGTGTGCGGGGTGTGCGTAAGACGCTACGGAGTGGCGTGGAAACGCGTGTGGTAGTGTTGTCCGCCACAATACCCCCCTGCGAGATCAATGGCCTGTGGAATGACAATAATAATCAGGGAATTTAAGCTTTCTACCCGATCTTGTGGTCTAAACCAACGAAGGTGGTCTGCTATTGACTTCCGGTTGTTTTTCAGGGCTCTCGGCATACTTTAAAATATATGCGAGCTTTATTCTGTCGATTCACTCCTTCATAGCGCTTCTTGGTAGCTGTACAGTGAGCGTTTTATCATCTCGTGAAAGAACTGGGTATGGTCCGGTGTAGGGTGGCTCGGGGGCTGCACGTAGCGCATCTTTCCGTAGATATACGTGACCGCATGTGTTGGCCTTGCTGCAATGTCTGGACGCTGGAACAGGTTGTAAAATAGACATGTGCTCTCGTAGACGAGTGACGAAATCAAGGGCCTGCGGCATGGGAGATGTGGAAGAGCTGATTAACTCACCCGGGATCCGCAAAGGTTCACCGTACAACATCTCGGCAGTGGAATATCGTAGGTCTTCCTTCCAGGCGGTTCTAATGCCAAGTAATATCACAGGCAACATTTCTGACCAACTAGGGTAATTGTGTGCAATTATAGCAGTCTACATGGTCACTGTACAAAAAATGCGAACACATTGAAGTACTTGTTGGCTACAACTCCTGATGGTTTTGTTATCTTTATATCTGGTGGCTTTGGTGGTCATATATCTTATGCTCAAATAGTTTAATATAGTGGTTTTCATAATGTGCTGCCACCTAACTGTAGTGTTTTGGCAGATAGAGGTTTTAAGCACATACCGTACAAATACCTTATACAATAAAAAGATAATACTTCTTCGGCCACCAAGTATTTCAAAAGATATAAAATTAACAAAACAGGAAGCTATCAAAAGTAAGGTCATTGCTAGTCTGCATATCCATGTTGAGAGGGTAATAAGAATAGTCAGGCTGTTCCACATTCTGTAATCAATAATAAATTGATTCAGCATGCAGATGACATAGTTATTGTGGCTTGTGGATTAATTAGTTATATCTTAAAAAAATAATAAAAGGTTCAAAAAATTTGTTAAATTTTTATTGTATTAAAAATATATTTTTTCCAAAATTCTTCAGCAGCACTTAACATAGATACTAAATATTTTTCATTATAATCGACCCAGTATTTGTGTATTAGTTTTGTATATTTAAAACGGGGAGCAGCAACACATAACAGACCATTTGATTTGTGTGCAGAATGCATTTGTACCATTAATTGAGCTTTGTATTTTTCCTGCAGTTTTCCATCTTTCACATAATTTTTCATTATTAAGGCACTTATAGGACATTTCAAACACCTATATACAATGTTAGTCTGAAAGGGTGTATAAAGCTCTGGCCAACTTAAAGTACCGCTGATAATTTTTTTTACATGAATATCTTATCTCATAAAGCTCATATTTTATTTTCATACAAAAATCATAGAGAAATCATTCATAAAGAAAATAGCCCACTTCTATCGGCTGCGAAATTAATGCAAGCGCCGCGGCACCGCGTCGCTACCTAACGTTTTATCTACGATGAACCTACTTATGTGTAATTTTATTATTATCTAAGATTTACTTTTTCCACGAGATTATTATTTTCCAATTTCAACGTATTATTTATGTAGCTATAACAACACATACGCACTTAGTTCTATATGTACATACTACTGTTACATAGTACTATTTCACTAAAATCTTAATGGTTATAACCGCTCACCGATTTATTAAGTAGAATCAAACGTCACATCACAGAAATGGTTCGATATGATGTCCTTGCCGCCTGATACATAAAGAGGCCCGTCGATGTACTGATGCCATTACGTTTGTTAATATCTGTGGAGATTCTCTTATCTTCGCAAACGCAGATATTATTTTAAGCCTCATTACCTGTTTATTGCTGGACTCCTCTGCATACACAATGCCTTTCACGTGACCCCACAAAAAAATTCTAGCGGAGTGAGATCCGGGGAACGAGGAGGCCAGGCTACAGGCCCACCACGACCGATCCACACAGAAAACCGCTTATTTAGGTATGCTCTGCAGTCTCGAGCAAAGTGTACTGGGGCGCCGTCGTGCTGGAAAACAACCCCGTCGTAGTCAGCCAGAGGCAGCTCTTCAAGAGCTTCTTCCAGATCCGTTCTGAGGAAGGTCAAATAGTTCTCTGCGTTGAGTCTCCTTGGCAAAAATACTGGACCTATGAGTCGCGTACCAATTATCCCAGCCTACACATTGATATGGCCCACCGATGCTGGTATCTGTCAATTTTGGAAACGTGAGGATTTTCATGTGCCCAGTAATGTTCATTATGGATATTTCCTATTCCACCTCTCGTGAAAGTAAGTGGCTTCATCTGTCCATAAAATCTTATTATCAGATTTGGGCTCTCAACCACCTGAGTAACGTACCACCGGCAAAACTCAAGACTTGATGCATAATCGCCTGTAACTAGTTCTTGAGTTCGTCGAAAATGGTAGGGATGTTGCCCTTCTCGTCGTATGATATGCCAGGCGGCTTTTTGGGAAATACCATAAGTTAGTCCGGCTTGAGTAGTACTTCGTCTAGGGTCTTCCCGGAAGTACTCAAGGATATCTTCGAGTTCCGTGCGTGCACGACCAGAAGGCACGGGTCTGCCTTCAGAACGCGGTGACTGAACTGATCCCGTAGAAAACAACCGATGTGTCAAATTATATATTATTATATTATGGTAATTATTATTATTATATTATGGTAATTATTATTATTATATTATGGTAATGGACGGTTGGGGTACCGTTGTTGCGCGTACAGTTACAGGGCCCGTACAGGGCCATAGAAAGAACCCCATCACATTTACCGACACACAACACCATGTCGTAATATTCTGCATTGGTTTACTCCCTCGACATTGTCAGTACCTTGCTAACACACGAATAACTCGATAGTATTGGAAGATGGTGCAAAGTTCGGTTACTGTCGCCCGATCCCAGGCGCTAACCATTCTGGAATATTCGGTAACTGCGGCGAATCCCACACCTCGGCTTGAGGCTGGCAGTGGAATCGCAACCGGCTAGACGGTAACGTGAAGAGATTCTATGGCCGCTTCCAGTTCGGCTGTACTCTCATCAAACATACAAAGTCTTCTCATGGCGGCTTCCCTACCTTCTTTAGACTGTCTTTGATTCATTTTCTTGCGAAAAGCTAAGCCGAGATTTCTTCCCGCTTCGTCGTTGAGCAGAGGATACTGGCTCCTCCGTGGATCTGGTTGATCACATCTTCACTTATAATTTTTTGAGAGAAATGTTTAAAATTGATATAGCTGTGATCAATACTTGCTATACAAACTGCAGCACTAAATTATACATACTGTTAATCATTTATGTTGGCCGCTGGTTTCCACAGTAATTTAAATTCATCCCTGTACTAATTTTACGTCGCTTACACTCTTCAGAAAACATACATAAATTAATACTCATGTAGACATCCTCTAGGGTCCTTTTCATTTTGCCAATATATTTTGCTAATATAAACTTCTGATCACCTACAGCTCCAGCAAGTTTTGGTTTACTCCAGTAACATGTAGAAGTGACTGAAGGTTCATCTGACCTTTTTATGAGCCAAATGGCAAAGCAGAATACATGGAAATAGATAAATTAATTAAACCACGGTCTGAGTTGCGGCAGATCAGCGGGTCGCTTTCCACGGCACCACATGCTCAATGACATCATCCGCCGTGCCTTGGTGTCTGCTGGTTTGCCCTGCACTTTGGAACCGCCTGGTTTGAGTCGCACTGATGGCAAGCGGCCTGATGGGCTAACCCTTATACCTTGGGAAAAAGGTCGCTGTCTGTTGTGGGATGCGACGTGTGTCAGCACATACGCTGCTTCTCACTTGACGCGCACTGTGCGTGAGGCTGGCTCGGCTGCCGAATGGGCGGCATCTCAGAAACACTTGAAATACTCCGCGCTTGAGCAAACATACTTCTTCGTTCCTTTCGCTGTGGAGGTTAGTGGGGTGTGGTGCGCGGAGGCCAGGGAATTTGTCCGAGAACTGGGGCGACGACTAAGAAGAAATGGTAAGGATTCCCGCGCTGAATTGTACCTGGTGCAACATATATCACTTTCTATACAACGTGGCAACATTGCCAGTGTAATGGGCACATTCGCATCTGATACAGTCCGGGGCGGTCTCTTCGATTAAATTTAAATGTAATGCTTGTGTAATTTTGAACAAATGTTCATGTAAATATTAATGTAAAAAATAATTGTATCGATTTCTTTTAATTTATAGTAAATTTAAAATGTTGTATTTTGAATTTCGAATAAAATAGTTCTTATTAAATAAATAAAATACATGGAATTAGTCAAATAAATTAATAAAAAAATCATAACCTCTAAGTACGTAATTTTTTAATCACTGAAATTAGTCATATTGTGGGTATTTTATTGTGAGTTGGTAACATAGATTTTGTCGCTTAGGACTTTATTTTATTTTAATTTCTAGAATTTAGTCTATGGCAGCTGATACGTAAAATTCGGTAAAATACTTGTCATTGGCGAAATGCATAATGCAGAATGCCATATTTCTAGTTAATTCAAAATCTAATCTCAGTTCGGTTAATATTCATTCGCAGTGTCAGTTAAAATACGAGAATTGGCCCTCTGGTCATATTCCGTCTGGAAAATTTAGGTTTCTTATGGGTATGTCAACAACACCTAATTGTGAAACATGTGGTGTAGTTGAGGACGTGCAACATATTTTAATCAAGTGTACTCGCAGTGGTCATCTTAGAGGAAGCTTATTTAGTGGTGGTGTTTGTAATATTGGGAGATGTAACAGTATCTTGGCTCACTTTGCATCGGACTCGGCCAAGGTTCTTTACAAAATTTATTAAGATTGTCTATACAATATGATGGAGCGGCATAGTCATATTGTGACAAAGCGCCTTAATTAAAGAAAAAAAAAATTACGTGAGCATAGTACGCGACATGTTCCGAGCTTGCGCTTCGTATTGTTTGTTTTGTTTTCATGTAAATTGTAATTAAAATTGTCGGTTACTCCCAAAAATTAGTGTTTCATTCCTCATAGTGGCGCACAACTTGCGGCCAATCACGCCGCCGGACAAAACGAGAAAAATTGTCGTCTGAAGTTTCCGCGGAAGCCTCCTCCATGTAAGAGAGTGGGTAGTCGGCGTGGCCAGATCCAGCCCAGCGACAGAGATGCCTCCTACGACAGACTCACCCAGCGTTACCGACATCGGAACATGTATTTAGGTTGATTGAAACGTTCGCGAAATCGCAAGCGGAATCCAACCGATAGCTGTCAGAGACTATCCTCGCAGCCTCAACCGACGGTGACGGTGGCGCCGTCAGAATGAAGTCTGAGGGTAACTTTAGTAAGTGCTCCGCCCGCTTCGACTGAGCGTCAAGGGTGTTCGGATTTTATTTTAGTTAAACACTTATAACAGAGTATTTTATTTATTGATGAAAAAACACGTATTCGTACAACAACATTTTATAGGAGGAAGCCAAAGAAGACAAGAGAGAATGTATTCCAAATACGAAATACATTTACTTTTTAAATTCGGAAATTAATACTTTTTCTTAACACCCTCTCCTAATTTCTGAAGCTTTACATTATTATAAAAACACAAATGAAATAAATTTCATGTTACATTTTTCTGACATAAAATAATATATGTTCCCAGTCGTATTATTGTTAACTGTATCATATCAACATATCATTTAACAATTTTATTACACCACAATAAAAAACAATTTTAAACAAGTAGACAATTTTACAATTTTTTTATTAAGGACATTTTATGTTTTACAAATTTTATTTTATTTAAAGGTTTGGTAAGTATGTCGGCAGTTTGAGAATCACTGGGACAATACTTAATACAAATATCGTTATTCATATATAACTCATGAATATAATGAAAACGTACATCAATATGTTTTGATCGCTTATTAAAAACACCAGTTTTAATAAGTTGTATGGCACTTTGATTGTCTATATAAAATACTAGTTGAATATTAATTTTTAAGTCAAATAACAATGATTTTAGAAACATTGCCTCTTTACAAGATTCAGCCGCTGCTATAAATTCTGCTTCTGTTGACGACAATGCAACAATCGGCTGTCTTCTAGAACACCAGGCTACTGGTCCTTGAGCTAACATTAACACATAGCCTGTAGTACTTCTGCGTGTCTCTAAATCACCGGCATAATCTGAGTCACAGTAAATCTTCAATTCAGTCACATCTAAATTAGAACTATAAAATAAACCTTCTTTTATACTACTTGCAAGATACTGGAATATCTTCTTTACAGCAGTCACATCTGTTTTAGTAGGTCTTTCCACATATCGGCTAGCTATAGCAACAGAGTGAGCTATATCAGGACGTGTTCTTGTTGACAAATATAAAAGACTTCCCACTGCCTCTCGGTACGGAAACTTCACATTATCTTCTTCTTCTTTTCTTGAATGTATATAATCCATTTGACTGGGTATATCTGAAGATTTGCAGTTTTCCATGTTATATTTTCTTAATATTTGTTCTGTATATGAAGACTGTGTTAAGTACAATCCTTCATGTTTCTTTTTTATTTCCAAACCCAGAAACAATTTAGGTTCTTCATAAATTTTTATTTCAAACTTTGTATTTAGTTCTCTTAGAGTCTTCAATATCTTCTCTCTATCACTAGTCCATCATCAACATATATTGCCAATATTATGGATACATTTTCATTTTTAAACACACATGGTTCATTTCTTGTAGTAACAAAACCAATCTCATGCATTATTTCTATGAATTTCTTATTCCATCTCTGTGGAGCCTGTTTTAATCCATACAGTGATTTTTTTAAACAACAGACTTCGTCTTCATTACCCTCACAACCTTCAGGAATCTTCATATAAACCTCACTTTCAAGATCACCATATAAGAAAGCTGTCTTGACATCAAACGTCATGATACATAAGTTTTTAGCTACTGCAAATGCAAACATAGTTTTCAATGCTGACTGACAAGCCACTGGACTAAATATTTCATCAAAGTCAATATTGCGTTGCTCACAACCTCTAGCAACCAATCTTGCTTTATATGTTCCGTCTTCTTTTATTCTAAACACCCATTTATTGGTCAGTATTTTATGTTCTTTAACTTCATTTTTATTTACTAATTTCCATACATTATTTTTCGTTAGTGATTTTATTTCTTCATCGACAGAATTTTTCCATTTATCTTTTTCAGGTGATGACATTGCATCTTTGAAGGTTAGTAAAGCATAGTCTTTATATTTTTCAGGTAACTTTCTTAATCTTTTAGATAAATTTTCGACATTCTTATTTATTATTTTTGTTTCAGGTTCTACGGTTTTTATTTCGTCAGATTCACATTCCTCAATTTCTTCTTTTACAGATTCATCGCTTAAACTACTGGTTTCATCTGGAGAAAAAAATTCTTCTTCATCATGTTCTTCATCTTGAGAATCTTCATTATATATATTTATGTTAACACCTTGTTTTAAATCAGTTTTATTTATGTTTGTCTGCTATTTTGTTTTTAAATATAACATCACGAGCATAAATAACTTTTCTTTTTATTTTATCAAACAACCTGTATCCTGTTTTATAATATCCAATCATGATATACTTCTCTGTTCTTGAATCTAGTTTCTTACTAGGTCTTAAAACTTTGGTGAAAGCTTCAGAACCAAACAACTGGATGTTAGATAAATCAGGTCTCTTATCTGTCCATGCTTCATACGGAGTGACTTCAGATCCTTCTGTAGGTAATCTATTTATTAAGTATGCTGCTGTGCGTACTGCTTCACCCCACAATTCTTTTTGCATCCCAGAATCAAATAGAAGTGACCTTGCTTTTTCCATGATGGTTCGATTTAACCTTTCCCATTCAACTGCGGACTATATGGTGTTGTATAATCCAATTTAACACCTTTTTTAAAACACCATGTTTGAAATTCTTTACCTGTATACTCACCTCCATTATCACAACGTAAAGTAGAAACTTTGTTAGCAGTTTCTCTTTCCGCTTCATTAATGTAGTGCTTTAAATGCTCACTTACTTCATTTTTATACTTTAACAAGTATACTTTAATAAAATGACTAAAATCATCAAGTACAGTTAGCACATACTTCCTACCATCCCATGTGTCACAATCCAAAGGTCCACATATATCACTATGAATTATTTGGAGCTTTCTAGTTGCTCGCTCTCTTTTCGTATTAAATGGTTTTCTTATATGCTTTCCTTGGATACATACTTTACATTTATTAATATCTTTATTTATTTGATTTTCTTTAAGTGATATACCATCTGCCATCTTCACTAATTTTTTTAAAGCACCATTACTGCAGTGTCCCATTTTAATATGCCATTCATTGTATGTTTCTTGTTCCTTTGTATATAATGACATCCCATTATCTCTAACAATATTTATTTTATACAAACCTGTTTGGTCTTTTTTACCTTTTATGGATACATCATTTCCTTTTTTAATTTCTATACTATCTTCAGTAAAGATAACTACACCACCCTCTTTAGTAGCAGCTGAAACTGAGAGCAAATTCTGAGACAAGTCAGGTACACACAAAGCATTTTTAAGTATAACATTTTTACCAACAATATTACCACTACATGTAGCAGTCATTGTTACATTTTTCTTTGCCAAAGACAGTTCGGTTTCATTACATTTAATGTTTTCTAACAAGTTTTTATCTCTCACCATATGAGACGTACAACCAGAATCTACAACAAACTCACAAATATTTTTCTTATTGTTACAACTATATCCTAAAAAGGCTACAGGTTTTATATTATTGTTTTTATTCCTAAAATAACAATTTTTCTCAGTATGATTACTTTTCTTACAAATTGAGCACAACTGCTTACAATCTTTTTTTAAGTGACCTGGTTTGTTACAATTAAAACATTTTACCTTACTGTTAACTTTAACTACTTGTTTGTTCTTTTTAAGTGATGCCTGAAATACCACAGCTTCTTGTTGTTCTTTACTAATAAGCTTCTCAAATTCTTTTAACAATCTCTGTTTTAAATTTTTTAGGTTCTTTTCTTCTTTTGATGTTGATTCCCATGCAGTTATAAATAGATCATAGTCAGGTGAAAGTGATGTCAGGATCTTGGTCTCTATCATATTCTGGTCTAAATCAATTTTGAGTTGTTTCAGTCTATATATTAAATTTTCTAAACTCGCAAAATTTTGTATCATGTCTAAGTTACTGTCAAACTTAAAATTGAAGAAGTCTTGCATCAAACGACCTTTGTGCCGATCTTCATTCCCATCGAATATTTCACACAATACCTTGAACATCTCCTGAGCTGTTTTACATTCAAATAACTGCGAAAGCAATTTCTTGTCAACCGTCTGCATTATCACATATTTTGCTTGGGCATCCTTTTTATCAAAAGAATCGTCATCCTTTTTTAATTGTTCTGTTTCCTCGATAACATCAAGTAACCCTTTAGCTTGAAATATTATTTTAATTTGAAAGCGCCACATTTGGTAACTTTCAATATCACACAATTTTTGTATATTTTTTAATTCCTCCATGGCGGTAGCCATCTTATTTTTCCAAATTTCAATTTCGCAAATTGCGTTATTGATCAAATTTTATGTTGTACTGAATTTTACTTTTTACTTTATAATTCATCAACGCAGCTTAGAAGGGAACTGGGCCCATAACCTGTTCGGATTTTATTTTAGTTAAACACTTATAACAGAGTATTTTATTTATTGATGAAAAAACACGTATTCGTACAACAACATTTTATAGGAGGAAGCCAAAGAAGACAAGAGAGAATGTATTCCAAATACGAAATACATTTACTTTTTAAATTCGGAAATTAATACTTTTTCTTAACAAAGGGACGCCGAGGTTCTGATAAATCGGGAATAAAAGTAAAACAAGCCGTCACGTCTCAACGATTTAATTCGAACACAAACCAAAGACAACTACCGCCATCTAGACATTTAATAAATGGAGTGTTGCCTGTAATAAATATACTACAGGTTCTAGAAGCGTTTATCGACGCGGTGTTGGTTTTTAAAGAATGCGTCGGCGTCAGCAACGAGAATGCATTATTAGGTTGCTCCTCACTGGAGACGCAGCAGTCTGGTGGCAGGGCATCAAAACGGACATGCACGACTGGAAGGACGCCTTCGTGAAACTTCGCGGGATGTACGGGATCGTGAAACCTGCGCACAAACTGTTCCGGGAGATTGTCGCGTACGAACATACCCCACCGGAACGCATTGAAGTGTTCGCGTGTAGGATTAGAGCGCTGATGAGCCAGCAACCGTACGGTTAATTTGGGTTTTTCTTCATTTAGGGGCTTGTCAAATACTGGTTTTAAACATCATTGTTCTTTGAGTGTGATTACGCTTCCAATTATCGATTAGATTGGTTTTGATTACTGTTGCACATTTTAAGAATTCACGGTTCACATCAGTGTTTTTACTGGTGCACCACATTACATGTTCTATCTGAGCGCTGTGGTTAGGGGTCGACTATTTATGATAGCCCCAAGTTCCTTAATTACTGTATATAACTGCTTTTTGGATATCTTTTTATACTGTGTTTTACGAAGCCAATCAGGCGTTCATAAAAACCTCCAAACCAGAGGGCCAATTGTGGTTTAATCCATCGTAAGATACTCTGTATGAAATAATCGGAAGTTGGTGTATCTGCTTTAAGTTTGAATTGTGAAGCATTGTCTGATATAATTCGCTGAAGGAAACTTCTTCTGCTATAAATCTCTAATCGCTGATGGATTAGGGCTAAGAACACTAAGATTATTTGAGATTAAGATATTTTTAAACAAGAGACCGTACGCACCATTACAGTAGTTTATTACAAGAGAAATTGACAGATGTCAAACGTATATCAATACATTATGCAAAAGACAATATGCGTTTTGTTTCTGCAATGTTGTAATCACGTTTAGTTTAATACAATGCATATACACAATTCCAACACTGGCCCTTAAACCGATATACAATCATTCAACAATTACATTACTCGGCAGTTGTATGTAACAAGTATGTACTTATATGATAACATAATACATGATAACATATAATTTCCGAATTTAAAAAGTAAACATATTTTGTCGCTGGCAAACGTTCTCTTTGTTTTCTTGGCTTCCTTCTTTAAAATGTTGTTGTTAGTTTTTTCATCTATAAATTAAATACTCTGATAAAAGTATAGTAATTAAAATAAAATCTGAAAAGTTTATGGGCCCAGTTCCTCTCTAAGCTGCGTCGATGTATTTTAAAGCATAAAGTGAAATATAGTACAACATAAAATTTTGTCAACGCAATAGCGAAATTGAATTGAAAAGTAAAATGGTATCGCCATGGAGGTATTAAAAAATATTCAAAAAATGTGTGACGTCGAAAGTCATCAAATGTGGCGCTTTCATATAAAAATACTATTTCAAGCTAAACATTTACTTGATGTTATTGAAGGAACAAACCAATTACAAAAGGATGAGGATTTTTTTCGATAAAAAAGATGCCCCAGCAAAATAAGTGATGATAATGCAGACAGTTGACAAGAAATTGCTTTCACAATTGTTTGAATGTAAAACTGCTTAGGAGATGTTCAAGGTTTTATGTGAACTATTTGATGGGAATGGAGATCGATGAAGGTCGTTTGATGCAAGAGTTCTTAAATGTTAAGTTCGACACTAACTTAGATATGATGCAAAATTTAGCTAGTTTAGTAAACTTAGTATACAGATTGAAACAACTCAAAATTAATTTAGACCAGAATATGTTAGAGACCAAGATCCTGACATCACTTTCACCTGACTTTGACCTATTTATAACTGCATGGAAATCAATGGAACATTCATCATAATTCATCAACATCATGTGACATTATTTACATAGGAAGAAGAATCATATGATAAATGGCATATTAAAATGGGCCACTGCAGTTATGGTGCATTAAAAAAAATTGTGAAGATGGCAGATGTATATCACTTAATGAAAAGCAGATAAATAAAGTCATTGGTAAATATGAAGTATGAATCCAAGCGAAGCAAATAAGAAAACCATTTAGTGCTAAAAGAGAGCGAGTAACTAGGAAGCTCCAAATATTACATAGTGATATATGTGGTCCTTTGAATAGTGACATATGGGATGGTATGAAGTATATTTGCCGAAGCATAAAAATCAAGTAAGCGAGCATTTAAAGCATTCAATAATTAAGTGTAAAAAGAAACTACTAACAAAGTCTTCACTTTACGTTGTGATAATGGTGGTTAGTATACAGGAAAATTATTTCAAACATGGCGTCTTCTTTCAAAATCCTGGTTTAAGCCACTTCTCACTTAAAGCTATAACACTAGGGTCATATTTATTAATAAGACAAATTAAATCAGACATATTCTTTCTTATGCTTCTGCAAATCCATTGCAGAACTTTGTCTATGTGAGCCATTGTTAAATATGTCAGTAATTGTTTTCATTAAAGGATCAACGTTGCACGGCGATTTGGATCTAGATAATGATACAACCATGCAATAATTAAATCAACCACAGATTGTGATTCAGACAGGGTAGTTTTGATCTACGGCTTTAGGAAGGGCACAGCCATCCGAATAGGAGGGTGAGTCATAATCACGCATAAGAGCTTGGTGAGCTGCACGATCGTAACCTTTTATCGATTTCAGAGGAGAATGGGGCTTCTGGAAAATAGTTTTTTTTAAGAGCTAGTATGTTATGGTTAAGTGGCTGAATTTCTATTGTCTTGGCTGTTAGTTACAAGTGAAGATGAAATCGGAAACTTCAAAATGTCAGAGTATGATTTATTAACCGCAGGGTGTACCTTTGAAGCTTCAGAATACGATACAGAGTTTTGGGCCATATACCTTTTAATATTGGATTGCCTACAGGCTTCTGGGCAAGTCTCGCTGATTGCAATATGGTGACCACCACATTTTCAGCAACAATTTCAGCTTAATACTACTGTCTAAGTATAGTATAACAGTACACAAGTAATTTTTATATTACCAGTTAATTTGTGATGTGAAATTACCTACCTATTAATTAATTCAGTTTCATAATTATCTTTGAGGTTAGGTATCGTAATTATACAGTTATAAATTGATGGTTTTAGATTACGGAACTAATAGCAAATTTATTTTGCAAGTCATCACGAGCATCATACGGACCCAGTAGGCCTAGTATGAGTTACAAATACGTTCACAGTTTTCGAATTCGTATAAAATTACTACCGTCGAAGTGTCAAACTAGTAATTCATACGGTAATAAAGAAAAGAATCGCTTGAAAACTAATTTCATAATCTATTATTATGAAATAAAATAAACCATATAATTAATTTTAATTCATCATAGTTCCCACTAGTGGCATATTTGACGTATTGAGAGAAAACGAAAACTTTCATCGTTTTACAAAACTATTAAAACTTGTAGTAGGCCTACTGAGATAACTGAAAAGTTGTAGATATTAGTTCTCATTTCTTAAACAGGTATTAGTGATTAGACTATTTATACAACATTGCTACTTTATTTTACAGGCTGTCCGTTGACTGCATGCAGCTGAGGCAATTTCATGAACAAAAAACCAGTGAATTATATTTGGATTTATTTACATTGCATAATGCATACTGCACGATTATGCAAAAAATTGTGTTAAAACTAATATACATTGGGTAATACCCAATGTTTAATTTTAACACAATAAAAAAAAAATACTCTGCTTATGTGTTCCTTTCCTGTTCTTTCCCATTGCTTAACTGCATTTTTGGAATGTGTCAACTACTTATAATAATAAAATAATAAAAACTATTTTTATTCATTTATTTACTTTTCGCTGCAATAGCACACAAAAGACTGATTGATATTATGTACTTATAAAAAGAAAGTAGTTAGTCTATTTACTTCTAGTTCGCACATAGACTATTTACTTTTTGTATATACAGCATCTATTATAATGATAAAACAAAACAAATGATACTGTGGTTTCATTTAGTAAGGGGATCTTGTAAATTAATTAAAGCACATGCTGTAGCCATACACAATCTGAGTGCTCTTGTTCCATGGTTTTTGAAATTTTCCTTAAGTCGGAACCTTGATTTCATAAAACATTCCATTTTTAATGGAGATGTAGAAACGAAGATGAATTAATTTACTATTTGAATGGTGATGTTGCCTGATGAACCAACTTAAAAGTTTTACTTCTAAATTTATGTCATCTTGTCAAATCTTTAACCGATTTATCAGCTGTTTTATAAGCTTCTTCTTAATCTTCATCCACATGCAAAACTGAAAAATCAAATCTACTTAAGATATTATAACTTCTTACTGCTAATCACATTTGATGCATATCTGAATTTGTGCTAGAACTTAGAAGTATGTTCAGAGACTAAATTAGTAGGTAGGTTACCACCTATGCAGTACCCTGAATTTGACTGAGGCATTTAAAAGCACTCATCCATTACAAATCATCCTTTGTTTTATAATAATATACAGCCGTTCTACATGTTCGGTCTTCACAAAAATACATTCGAGAATCTGTAGCGACATTCACCTTGCATGTTGTAGCCAATTTTTTCCTATTTGTTGCTTCTTAGACACATGAATAAACAGTTTTAGTATTTTAATTTTTGTACTTTCACAAGGACCGCAATACAGTACTTGTAAAATGTAGAATTCGTTCGAAACACTTCATATGACGCCCAACCACAATGTCAATAAGTAAAAAAAATACTAGAAACATTAAGATAATAGATGAGAAAAATATAAATATCTATATTTTATGCACCATTCACCAGTTCTACCGCGTAGAAATCTGCTTGTTTTATTTTAAACTTCATCATGATAGATACGCGCAAAATGAACGTGAGAGCTTTTCTCTGAGTCAGTCTTTTCTCTTCGACGAAGAGTGGAGACAGCTTCTCCAGTCTGACAACCAAGTCCCACTCGATTTCTACAATATAATCTGTAGTCTTGGGAAAATTTAAGGGTCCATCGTGTGGAATACGTTTCCCGTACTAGACGCACCACAAAACGCAGAACAGGCTGCGTGTTACATATATCCTCCAAACATCCGCCAGACGTTAGATGTCATGGGCAAACTCCAAGATATAAAACACTTAAAAAAAACTTGTCAACTAGCCTATTCGGATATCAGTGATTTTTATTATCACACGCGGTATTTTTTTCTATATTATCCGGTTTTGGATTGAATCGGTCTCTGCTCCCTAAAACCAGATATTTTTCTAATGTAGAAATAAAATAAAAGCACTTAAAAGGATAAAATATATTTATTTCTATAGTAATAAATCGTTTATTTCGAGGATTCATACTTTGAGAATACCTTACAAATTACAACAATTATTAAAAGGTTTACAAATTTTATGTCAGTTATTTTTTGATCTATTCAAATTATACAACGTGTTATATAGGAAGGGGCGGACAAATTTAAGCAATGTATAGTATAGCGTATAAGTATTGTATACCCCATAGTACCAAATCCGATTGCATTGCTAGGATATAATTATTTTCATTTTATCGAATGAGTAACATGTCGATATACTTTTAACTTTGGACCACCCTAAATGATTGATGAACAGTGATACTTCAGACCTTAATTATTTTATTGCATTGCATTTAATTATTTTATTGCATTGCATTTAATTATTTTATTGCATTGCATTTAAATATTTTATAATTAAAAACATTAAACAGTTGTCAAATGTCAATATTTATTCGACGCAGTCAGTTCGGCAATTTCTGATTTTATGAAGTATGATACGAGTTCAAAAAATATGCTGTATTTGACTAAAAACAAGTATTACGTATTTGTATTTTGTGTGAGTGCAACTAATAACAGCTTTTAAGAGGCTCGACGACTGTATTAAGCAAAATTCATAGATGGAAGACCCGAAGGAAGTCTTTAAAATGCTTCTAGAGGATGGTACTTGTAGAGTCTTCAGCACACAGTCTCTTTCAGGTGTTATTTCTGTGTTTAAATTACAAGTTACGTACATACTCGTATGTCCGTAGAATTACGAACATATTCTTATTCAAGTTTATTAAAAAGTGAGTGTCGTTCATAATAATTAATAGTGATGTCAACAATCGTTTCGATCTTAATAAACGAGTGGTTAAAATTAACGTAAAATTTTAGGAGATTTCGATTTTGAAAAGATCCGGTACATAAGTACGAAATGTAAGGTGTATGTTATGACTCTAAAATAGGACCACCCCTTTCTGTAAACGTTGTATATGTTTATCGATGCATACTGTAAATTATTATACATATTGGAATAAAATACATTATACAGTAGATATAATTTTTGCCTGTTTCCTAGTGTTAAACGCCAAAATAAAAACTTTAAAATTAATTCAATACTTTAGACCGATACCCATAAAATTATTAAGGTGATTGCATACATTATTGTTGTTAGGTACTGTACATGCCATGTAATTATTATACTATGTACTCTCTCTCTTTGTAGTCGGCCCCTCATGACTGAGGATCATGGTACATATTTCGATCGGTTGATATCTGTCTATCAGCTTCTGTTCATCGCATCTCTAACAACTTTATGGAACCCGGCGGCTGATGAGTTTTTGATCTGGTCCGTCTATCGTGTTGGGAATCGACCACGTGAGCGTTTTCCTTCTGTGTTTCCACGATGAGTTTCTCCAAGCTTTCATCACCCTTCCGTACTATATGACCCTAAGTATGCAAGTATGCGTTGGTAGCAAATCGTGGATAAGCGTGTCTTCAGTTTGAGCTGTGAGAGGATTGACACATTTGTGCGTTTGGCGGTCCATGGTATTCTCAGCATTCGCCTCGAGCACCGGCGCTTTATTTCCAGAGCGCAACTACCGTCACTGCAGATTTGGGATCCAAGATATATGTAGTGATTAACCATCTGAATCCCTGAGATGATGTCATTGCAATTGGACAAGGTTCCAGCTCGATCCACGACCATGATCTGGGTTTTCGCCTTGTTGACTGAGAGACCAATGTTCTCACTTTCTCTTTCGAGTGAGTGGGAAACTCTCGCGCTCGTTTTGTGCATAGCGAGCAAGAAACAATTCAAAATAGAACAAACTCAATTCCACCCGATAATATTGGTGGATAGTGCACAACTCTTGAATCTTCTGCCTATCTTATGAGCTGATCATACGACTGTATTCAGCAACAGTCGCAAAGCCAACTCCCCTACTGGCTGCTGGCAGTGGGATGGCTAGTGGCTGAACGGTTACCTTAAGTGATTCAATGGCACGTTCGAGCTCAGCTGTTCATTCAGAGTCATCGAAGACTCCCAAACGCTTCATCGCCGCTTCGCGACCTTCCTTGGCTTGGCGTCCGTTCATCTTCTTTCTAAATAATAATTGTTGTCTTGATTTCGCTTGCTTGCCGCTTCGTTTGTGTGGAGCAGAGGGGACTGGCTCCTCAACGGGTACATTATTGGATGCGTGTGCTTCCATTGTGGTTGGTGGTGATCTCCGTTCTAAATTCAAATCCAAATTTCTTCTTCAAAATTAAATTTTTAAATTCATTTAATTTTTTGAATTGTCGTCAGTCCTTGAGTAGTACATATACCAAATTTCGAGTTAATCCGACGTTTTGAAGGGGGTCAAAATAATGTTCAAGTTTCCGTAACATACATACATACGTATAGAGCTAATAAAAGCGTATTAAAATCACAGCATTTAGGACTTAACTTACTGACACAGATGTTTTTTTAATGTATTTGTATTATACTTAAGCAACCTTTTGGTGAAACAGCAGCACACAAAATGTACTTTAATTTTGGTCCTCGACTATTATTCTTGAATCAAAAAGGTATATAACATAAAGAATAAGATTTGATATGCTTAATTTAAGTGGTAAACACTTTTTTACGTGGAAAAAATCCATTTTACACTTCCAGCCTGGGGAAGGAGGAATGGTTATGTCGGACTTACTGGCCTCCAGATCTAGTTCACTGACCGAGTGATTGGTAGATCAAGGACCTAAACAATTTTCCTACACCGGTGTACCGACTAAAAACTCCACGGTGGCCTCCTTCCGTGCAAGTAGGACTGTTCCGTGAGATCTTGTATTACCTGGATTGCTGCATGTACCGCCCCTGCAATCTGCCTTTGTGGTCCGCCTCCCTTAGAGGTTAGAAGTTTTACCCTCAGTCTGGACGCTCTCGGCAGCATTAGGTTTTCGTACTGCTAACCGTCTTAGGGTCGCACCAAGAAAATTTACAAATGTATGAAGAAGATCACACGGCCGCGACACTCGAAATTGGTAAACACTACTTCAAGTTTCAACACATGTAATCAAAAAATGGATAAACGAAAACGAGTAGGCACACTTAAAACTGGAATTAGTGGTAAAGCTTAGAACACCATTTGATACACCACTATAGATTTATCACAATTTTTATGAATAATGGCGTCTTCTTTTTGTTATATTTTCTCCATGAAGAAAAGGCAAAGGTTTGTAACCATGCAGCCTAGTCTGCTGTTAGTTTGTTCATAATGGCGTCTTTTTGTCTTCAAGTTTCAAAATAATGTTTTAAAACATTCTTTTGAAAAGGCAAAGGACAAGGTGATGCAGCCTAGAAATGGCGGTTCGGTTGCCGGTTCTAACTATAGGTGGGTAATGGGTTAAAATCCATTCTTCCCAATTGGGTTAAAACCCGGTGATTTGGGTTTTAACCCATAAGCACCCATTTTGATTGGCGAAAACGTGTATTGTTAATTATTTAATAGTAGTAAGTAGTATTCATTACTAGCTAGTATACATAAAAGCCTGACTACAAAATCAGGTAAATTTATTATCTATATTGCATGCTGTAGTTTACTGTAATTAGAGAAACACTATTGTCTAATACTGCCATATTGTGATCTTTAAATGTAACAGGTGTATTCTCTGTTGTAAACTCCAAATAAATAAATAAATAAATCTACTAGCTGTCCCGCGCGGGACATGTTTCATACAAAGTTTTAACCCTCCTATTACCCCCTTGTAATGTAAACCAAAAATCCTTTCTTGGCGGGCCCCTACATTTTATTTCTTATTCAGCACACTCCGCGCCTCTGCTCCCGTTTTTTAAATCTCTGATATCTTCTAACATATTAATTTTAATGATATGCTGTAAAGGGCAAATTTCATCTACATGAAAATAGCTTGGTAAATAATCAGTTTTTATTGTAATATGTAATAGATAAAATGTTAACTGTGGGTTATTATTAGGAAATGAACATAATATACCATCGCGGACTTTGTTTTATACTATGTAAAGAAGATTCGTAGAAAATTACAAAGGCATATGCGAGCTTTTTTATAAAAGAAACTGTTCCTATTATTTTTTCGGTGTCCCCTATATAATAGCTAATTACGAGACTTAAGGCATATTATAATTGAGTGTCTATAAATTACTTAATCATCATTCTCACTGTCATACGAAATACGCTCACAGTCTAAAAATTCAAAATGTTGTATGCCGGATGTAGAAGGTTAGTAGTAAGTTTAGTAGTAACTTACTCGTAGTAAGGGGCTGGGACGCGTTGTCGTGGGCTCTATATGTCTGGGATTCCATGTTAAGTTCTGGCGATGAATCAAAACATGTAGTCTTCGGCGTCATTACGTATATCATCCATAGGTTTGTGTAGTAAGTTCTAGTTATATGTATTTGTTGTATATGTGTACGTGTACCTATGTGTGTGTGCGTGGGCTACGTGACCTATTTCCCATCGCCGCGCCCGTGTCTTAAATAAACAAATGAATAAATCAGTGTGCTAGTAGCAGTCGGTGGTTTCACTTGTCTCCGTACATAACAGTGGCGACGAGGATCTAAGTACTCGCAATTTGGAAAAAAAAACGTTATTCACAATGGCTCAATCATTCTTTGGAATTCTTTCAACTTTTGATCACAATATCAACGATTGGAAGCAGTACAAAGGTCGTATAACGCAATGGTTCATCGCAAACGATATTGGCGCGAAAAGTGACGTGGCGGGAACCAGGAGGCGAGCGATACTACTCAGCGCACTCAATGACGGTACCTACAAGCTGGCAGCGGATTTGGCGCTGCCCAAAGATGTGTAAGAGGTGCCGTATGACAAGCTGGTGGAGTTGTTGGATGGACATTTTATCCCAAAACGCTGCGGGCTTTAGTGAGCGTCACAACTTCTATGCAGCTACGCAGCAGCCGGACGAGACATACACCCAGTGGGCGGCAAGGCTACGCGGACTCACAGTGCATTGTGGGTTCAGTAATGTCGAGGAAGCGTTGCGCGATCGTTTTGTGAGGGGTGTGGTAACGGGACCTCAACGGGAAAATCTGTTCGCGCGTGGAGCTAGCAGAAAGCATTAGGTGCGCCCGCGCAGGCGCTGCGGCTACTACATCTACCACAGTGGACCAGGGACAGGTATTCAAAATCTCAAGAGGTCAAAATAGTGCCAAATCTCCTAGTCCTAGCGCCGAGAAAGAAAAGTGTTCGGTGTGCGGTCGTGCTAACCACAAAACGTCACAATGTCGGTTCGCGAAGTAGAAATGTAAAAAATGTGACACGGTAGGGCATTTGCGTAAAATGTGCAATAAAATTAACTATGTGTTAACGGAGATGTGAGCGAGGGCGACGACGGTAAGTCTCTTTTCCACATTTATTCAGCTGGGGGGAACCCATGACAGAATCGATTACAATAAATGGTCAGTCTGAGAGTACGTATAACAGGTTGTTTAAGAGTGTACCGTTACAAATGTCTAACAAACGATTTTATAGTTACACCGGAAATAAAATGAAATGTGTGGGTTATGTGCGTTTACCAATAACGTACTTTTTTATAACCCTAAGTTGTTGGTAAATTAAAAGTAAGGTGAGAAGTACCTTCCGGTACTTCTCCGGTGAGAGCCGCTCCCAATAAATAACGCCAAGCTCGGGCAGTCTCGCTCCGTACTTCGACAAAGCCTCACATCTCCCAATTTCTAAATCTTTATAAAATCTGTGTAAAAACAATTATCTTTTTTTTTAAAGAGTTTCGCCGAGTCCGGTATAACATTGGTGGCAGCGTGAAAGCGATGTTAAATCCTCTACGGTCCGTTGCGGAAAACTAAGTCGTGAAAAACTAATATCGCGAGTTTACTAAAAGTGCATGCAAAAGTGAGTTCACAAGAATTCACCGCATCACACAAATATTACAATTACCAGCCAGCGCAGAGCAACACGGCGTGTATTCCTAGAAATGCATCCCATCGCAATCGTCTGCGTCGTGTACCAGCTGTGAGTAAACAATCTCTGCATATCACAACGACATCATATACCGAACTGTATCAAGTAATAAGTTACATTCAGTTCTTGTACAATGCCGATAACCGAAGATCCTAATTCACCGATCATTCCATCAAAATCGAAATTGATACAAACCATGACCACGCTTACAGCCTCGCAACTGAAGGACAGACCCATCCTTTTCAAATATTTTAGAAGTCAATTGCAGGGTAAAGCGGATGTTTACCAACCCAACATAACATAACCATTCCGCTTCCCCCCGGGGTGGGGCGGTAGCAATAAGTCGCTTTTCCCCGCAACAAAAAAAAATATAAACGACCAGTGTTTCTCAATTAGTGGTACGCGTGTCCAGGGGCACCTGAAGTTGCATCAAGGGGTACGTCCGGCTATCAGTAAAACCAAGAACAATTTCCAAAATAGTTTCCGCTTCCCGCCAGTTCGGCTTTTGTCGTGAGCCGTGTGACACGTGTTTTGTTTCGATTGTGAATTAAGTGCTAAGCGTCGCGTTACCTCGGCCTAATATACTTTGGAAAAAGGTAAGATAATGTTTTAAGCTCTGGATACCCTGATTCTCCGTTGCCACAGTGTGTCGTTTGTGCAGAAACGCTGTCAAATCATTTGCTAAAGGCGTCTTTACTACGTCGACATTTAGAAACTAAACATGCTAATTTGAAAGAGCAGCCTGTATCCTTCTTTCAACATAAATTAAAAGATCTCAAACAAAGACAAAAATCTATTGAGGCTCTCTCCCAAAACACGAATGACAACGCTCTGCAAGCCTCTTTTAGAGTGAGTTATTTAATAGCTAAGCAAGCGAAACCTCACACTATTGGGGAGAACCTTATATTGCCTGCAGCAAAAGAGATAGTGAAATGTATGTTTGGAGAAAAAATGGCACGAGAACTGGATATTATTCCTATGTCAAATAACACTGTCTCTCGTCGTATTGCAATCATGTCAGAGAATCTCAAAACCCACCAAATTAAACCGAAATCGATTACTTTGCCATACAACTTGATGAATCCACAGACATAACAAACTTGGCTCAACTTTTAACGTACGTTCGTTATGTTCATTCCAAATTTTTTTAAGAATTCCTGTTTTGTCGTACCCTTTCGATTCGCACCACCGGGGAGGATATATTTCATATGGTCGACAGTTTTGTAAAAGAAAACCAATTGGATTGGTCAAAATGTGTGAGAATATGTACATATTGATGGTGCCAGAGCAATGACTGGTCGTTTTTCAGGACTTGTAAAGCGGGTACAAGATATAGCCCCCCAGAAGCAAAATGGACGCATTGTGGAATTCATCGAGAGGCACTGGCTTGTAAAAAAAATGCAGGCAGCTTAGATATTACTCTCAAAAATGCTGTAAAAATTGTTAACTTAATCAAGGCCCGTGCCACAAACTCTAGAATTTTTGCAGCTATTTGCAAAGTGCTTGGCAGCATAGCTGGGCATTAACTCGTTAATCCGTTAATCGTTAATTATCGAAGTTAACTAAGTGAACTTTTAAAAATGTTAACGGACACGTTAACTTCCGTTAATATGCAGAAGTCCGTTAATCGTTAATCCAATGCCTACTATTTACCGCACAGCACCGCGGCGCGGCGCGAAAAACAGCTTCAGACAAGTATGAAACGACAAGTGCCGGGTGGCGCGTGGCAGCGAGTGAATCAAAAACAAAACTAGATATATTTTGCCGGCGCGTGTGAGTGAGAAACGAACTGCGAAGAGATGTGTTTCGTTTCAGACGAGGACTTCAACATGTTAATGTTCATGAAGGGGAATATGCACCTTATGCCCAACGATTATATCACACATTTGAATTATACAAGTATTTTGTTTTGTTCCTAACCTGTTAACTTCCAGAACCTAAACCAACAGGTTTTATTAGTTCACTAACGCAACGATATAAAAATGTAATTTTACACATATTAACGGATTAACGTTAACTTGCGTAAATACTTCCGAAATGTAACGCTTTAACGTTTAACGAAGCTAACTTTTTTTGTAGCGGATTAACGATTAACGAAGTTAACTATTTGACTAACGGTGCCCAGCTATGCTTGGCAGTGAACACGAGACCCTGTTGTTACATACTGAAGTGCGTTGGCTGTCCAGAGGAAGAGTTGTTTCGAGAATGTTTTTGAGTTAAGACATGAAATTGAGTTATTTTTGGTCGAGCAGGGACACGATCAGTACAAACAGATGCTGACTGACTCTTTGTGGGTGCAAAAAATGGCTTACTTGTCAGATATCTTCACAAAATTAAGTGAGTTGAATTTGGGACTACAAGGCCGTGATACAACCATATTCACTATGCAGGAGAAAGTTGAGTCCACTATAAAAAAAAATATCCCTCTGGACATCTTTGATCTTTGATCATGATTGACAAGTGTAAATATGATCAGTTTCCGAATCTTCTTCGAGAGTAAATGAAGATTTAAAATCAGACATAAAATGCCACTTGCAAAATCTGTCGGCGGTTTTACGCAGTTACTTCCAAGAAATATCGCCGCAATGGAACTGGGTAAACAATCCTTTCGCGAACCATTCCATCATTCCACTAAATCATCCATTCATTTTGGATTACAACATCATGATGGGTGGGGTTGACAAAAAAATACCAGATTAAGCCTCATACCCAATAAAAAGAAAACGGACAAGGGTTTGGTTCAAAAAGTTATTCCGCAGACTATTAAATGTATCAGTACTTAACTCATATATTATTTTCAAGCAATCCAATCCAAGCGGTCCCAAATCTCACTCAATTTTCATCAAGTGATATATTTCGGCGAATATTATACATTGACTGAAATTTATTATTCAAATGTGACACCACTGGTTTTATCTTAACCAGTTCTCTCTTTATCTTACTGGTCCACTGGTTTTATCTTAACCAGTTTTATCTTAACTCGTATCCAATTCTAACGGACACATATCCGCATTGTTGGAAAAATGTAAGCATTTACACAACAATTCAAATCTTCTGAGAGATATAATTGCCAAGAGAAAAGACCACCACAAGAGTGTGCGGCACCTGTAGGAATTGACAACGTAAGAAATATCATGTCCTCTCCTCAGAAATCCATCACGCCCTGTCGTTTGTCTAGCTCAAGCTCTTCGTCCATTCGTCCAGCTATAGTAGCTCAAGCAGTTCGAGTAGTAATTCAAGTACTACTTCATGAAGTACCTATTCTGACAATCATAAAACAGCCCGACCACCTTTAGATGAAAACAGCGACCCACACCAAGTACGTCAAGAGCCAATGTTTGTCCGCCATCCATATTGACGCCGATTTGTGACGAATTACCACCAGTTAGATCCCGAACAGCGGTTCGTAATCACATAATTTCTCCATTACGATAGTGTATTTCTTTTAAAACTATACGGTTCTCGCCTATCTGGATTTTATTATAAAAATTAAGTACTATCCGCAATGAACTTACTGGGCAACACTTTGTTCTTTCGTTGTTTTTTGTAACATATCGTGTACTTTCGTATTCTCTCTAATATCTTAGTTTCAAGTTATCATGAGTTTCATTATTTACTTCGCAGTTTACAGGGCATATACCCGCTTTTCTGAATCCATTACAAAGCACTTGTGGATTTATCTCAGCCCATACCTGTCTAATTAATTTCGCAAAATCATCAACTACACCGGGCGTTGGCCTTATAAAACAGGCAAAAAAGTTTTCTTGAAAAAGGATTCGAATACCTCAGTCTCCATCCAACCATTCTTTGTTGCGGCATACGATATCCCTGGATATGCTTCAGCAGAGGTCCATGTATCCCATACATTCTTTCCTTTATAGACAATCAGAGGCGGCGTCTTTTCTCCTGAGGCACTAGCACCCAGTAATACCGTAGTGTTATCTTTTCCAGGTGATGAGATCACTCTAGCTGCATGGCCTTTAGCACCAACGATTCTAGTTATGGTTGGATCCTTGGGAAAGCTTGTTTCATCAAAATTTCATATGGATGACGGTTTATGTTCCAAATTTAAATCTTTAATGTTCATTTTTGGTAGGTTAAAATAGGGTATATAATAAATGGGTGTAGACCCAGTGCCTACCTACAGCCTTTTTCCGTGCATATTCTACGGCTTGGGACTTTTTTATGGATAGACCATGGCATTTTTAAAAAGCCAAGAACCAGTCTTTTCCGGATCTCCCATGTTTAAAAGGTGTAATCAGGTCATTTTGGTTCACATAATCTCCAACCATCTCCAAAACTTTTTGTCTACTGAGTCCAAAGCCATATTTCTCCATAAAATCGGGTCGCGTAGCCAACTTATATTCAATATCTGGTGATAAATCTGTATTTTGCCCAATTGTAGTAGATTTTACTCTTCTTTTATTTACATGATCCATTATGGTCATACGAGGTATTTGGTATGTTTCTGATGCACCATAACCACTCATCCTGCCACTTTTAACTTCTTGCACAGCTTCTCTTAATTTTTCCTTAGAGTAGGATCCTCTGTTGGAATGCCGAGGATACTTTCCTGTGTTTATTTTATAAATACCTGCAAAAATATTTACTTACTATGCAAATACATTCTTACGAAAGGTATCAATGAATCGTATGGCATAGGACCTATGCTATTAATATTATAAATGTGAAAATTTCGTTTAAATTTATCGAATTGGGTATCTTTAATTTAAGAATATGCTTCGACGGAAAAGGTTTACGACATCTGAATGCGGTCAAGACATATGCCGAAGGCATATGCCGAATTTGCCTCCAAGAAATAGACGGACTTCCCCATTATAGCACTTTTAGGTTAGATTTTTTTATAAAGATAAAGTATTTGATCATTAATTAACTTACCTGCACAGATCGGAATAATAGAGTGTAGAAACAAAACTTTAGCAATTTTTTTTAAAGCGTGGCCTACTATAATCAACGTTCACAACGTGACTAAACTTCAAATGCGTTTTTCACTGTGTCGTAAATAACGCCATCTATGTTAATTTATTGAAACTAGAACTGTTTTGTAATTTTGTTTATCCAACTGTTGTATTTGTAGCTATATATACACAACGTGTTATATTATATAAAGGGGCGGGCAAATTTGAGCAATGTATAGTGTAGGGAATAAGTATATTATCTCCCATAGTAACAAATCCGATTGCATTGCTAGGACAATAGTTATAGAATTTTCTATTTTATCGAATGACTGACATGTCGATATCTACTTTCAACTTTGGACAACACTAAATGATAAACAATGATACTATAGACCTCCTTAAATTTAAGTATTTAATAATTAAAAAAACATTAAACAGTTGTCAAATGTCAATATTTATTTGACGCAGTCAGTTCGGCAATTTCTGAATTAAAAAGTGAGTGTCGTTCATAATAATTAATAGCGATGTCATCAATCTTATCGATCTTAATAAACGAGTGATTAAAATTAACGTGAAATTTTTGGATGTCTTGGTTTTGAAAAGATCCGGTACGTACGAATTGTAAGGTGTATGTAATGACCCTAAAATATGACCACACCTTTCTGTAACTCGTTGTATATATAAAGAAAATAGCAATTCCCTTAGTCAGCATTTAGGTATTTGTAATGGCTTTTACTTTTGATACTGATTTTATTAAATTATTACTTTATCTTTGACTGCCTCGGTGGCGCAGTTTTAATGCGTCCACGTTACGATTGAGGCTAACGCTGAGGTCTCGGGTTCGATTCCCCCGGGTCGAGTAAAGTGGTATTGGGTTTTTATATTACGAAATGCTCAGTATCAGCCCGGAGTCTAGAATTTGTGTCCGGTATGGCGATAGGCCCGCCCCCTATCACATTGTGGGACGGAGATACGCTCGGCGAAATGTAGGTGTACTGCTTACACCTCTGCCTACCCCTTCAGGGATTACAGGCGTGAGTGCGTATGTACTTTAACTTTATCTGATACTAGCATTTACCCGCGGCTCCGCCCGCATAAAAGTTTTTCTGGGATAAAAGTTGCCTATGTTCTAATTCTAGTCTTGGTCTACCTGTAAGCCAAATTTTACCCAAATCCATTCCGCCGTTAAGGCGTTATTGATCTACAAACATACAAACTTTCACATTAATAATATATACAATTTATCCCTCCCCCTTTACCCTTTAAAGTATAAATTTGTAATAACCCTTTCTTTACGTGCCCCTATATAAACAAACTATCTTCTATCTATTTCAGCCTGTATCTAACCACTGCTGGGTATAGGCCTCCTCCAATTCACGCCAATTCTTCCGGTCTTGTGCGAGACGCATCCAGTGTAAGCTATCTTCTGACCAAACATAATCCTAGCTTTAGTAGAGTTTCGAGATAGTTATCTTCAATATATTTAAATTACTGCTCCGCTCCCATTGGTCTTAGCGTGATAATATAAAGTTATAAACCACTGAATCCACGCAACAAATGAAGGGTGTGACTATGACCTCGATCGGTCAAGTTGTTAAAAAGTTTAAAGAATCCACGCAACAAATGAAGGGTGTGACTATGACCTCGATCGGTCAAGTTGTTAAAAAGTTTAAAGAATCCACGCAACAAATGAAGGGTGTGACTATGACCTCGATCGGTCAAGTTGTTAAAAAGTTTAAATAAATACTTGCATACTAAGTCCCCCCTTTTGCAAGTGGAATTTTACAAAAATGTGAATCGCATATTTAATTATTTATGGTAAGCAATATTTGTGCTTAATTTCACAGTCGTATTCCGTTCAGTAAAAAAGTTTCATACAATATTCAAACCCCCCTTTTACCCCTTTGAAATGTGAATTTCCAAAAATCCGTTCTTAGTACGCCTCGCCATCACACAAAGTATCATCTAGCCAAATGTCATGACCCCAGCTTCAGTAGTTTTTGAGAAATCGTGATTAATCAGTGAGTGAGTGAGTAAGTTCAACCCCCCTTCCTTCCTTAGGGTTGTAATTTTGGCCTTAATAATTAATTTGGTGTTGAAAAGTGCCGTTTCACTTTCAAAGGCATGATGTTTAAATCTTGGATCGAACATGATGCAAATCGCTATTAAGTTTTTTATTGGCTGGTATAAATCATGTAATAATAGTTCTTCACAAACAGTGTTTAATCCAACCACTAAAACAACAGCTTTACACGCTATTAAATATTTTTCTCCACTCATTATTTTAGTGACCTGTTCTAAAGGCTTGAGCACCTCACAAAGCTGGGGTACACAGACTACTACTCTTTCATGGGTATAATAGGAAGATTAGTGTGCAAATTTGAAATTGTAGCTCGCAAAGCTTCCTGTAAATTATTGAATCTCTCGAGCATAAAATACACTGAATTCCAACGGGTAGGGACTAGGGACTGACAGGATTTCATTTTTTGGGTTGAGACATTTTGTGCTGTGGCTTGATATTTCAAGTGTTTCTCTTTGGCGATTGTGCTGCGTTTAAAATGAGCCACTATTTTTTGTACTTTGTCAAATGTGCGAGAAACTCCTTCATCATTTAAAGCACCTTGAACGATTAAGTTAAGTTTGTGGGCGAAGCATCCACAGTAACTTTTATTAACGATTCTTGCTGCTGCTGCTATGTTGGCAGCGTTATCTGACACTAACAAATTGAGTTTTTGGTTTATGTTCCACTCATTGAAAATTCGTTGTTACTCTTCCCTTCAAACGCAACACATGCCAACAAAATGCTGTGAAACTCGAGAGTTTCTTTGTCCAAAAAATGCCCCGTGATTGCCATATACTCGTATGCTTCCATATTTCTGGACGTCCAACAGTCTGTCGTGATACAGATACTCACATTACGTTCTCGCACCAAGGTTTGGATTTCGGTATCACGATCACTATATTCGGTCGCCAACAACAAGCCTGATAGCGTCTTCCTATTTGGCATCTCATAGCTTGTATTTAGGGCAGATACAAACGCAACTATGTTCCGTTATAACATCAACAGCTTTTACTTACAAACTTACTTAAATGCTTGGTATAATAAGCAGAGCTTAGTAAGTGTTTTTCTTTATAACGCCCACCTCTAATCCCAAATGGTCGTCGATTGGCTGCTATAACTAGCTACTCAAATATTTCGGCCGCCGCAGCCTGGCTAGTGCCCGCGGAGCCATTTAATGTACTGATTGATGGTTATAATTCATTTAATTTATAAATTTTATTCAGAGGGGGTGTTCCACTATTGAAAGAGGTGTCCCCGATGCAAAAATAGCCTTCGCGAATAATGAATGTAAATATCTTTTATTTAAATTTGTTACATTTACTGTAGATGCACTGCTCTAAATAGCAATTTTAGAGAATACTATATAAAAAAAAACGACATTCTTGTGTAAAGACTTTAATTATATTTAAATAATAAATAAGACATTATGAGGTAAGTACAATTACGAGACGCGGAACCGTAGACAATGAATAGTGCCACGAACCATAGACACAAGCATAGATAACATTTGACATTTATTTATACTATATTCACAACATCTCCCTTTTTATTTTTAGATATCTGATTTTCTCTTTACATATTTATAGTAGCTATTAGGACTAGTTGACAATAATTGTTATTTAACCAAAACTAAACTTGCTGACTTAGCATGCACATAATTTAGACACAATAGACTTACAATTTCAGTTTGAAAACATAAAATTTATTTTTACAATTTATCATCAATGGTACATTCAATTTTCAAATCTAACTGGGGCTTTGACCTGTCTACCGCTTCTTGTTCTCATTATTCCCTCATCATTACTTTCTTTATTTCTTTCCATTCTCATTTACTTTCTGGGACTAATATTTTTACCCATTATTGAACTTTATTTATTTTATTTATTTGCTTTTCATACCTTATTTTATTATCTAGACATGTTGGATGAGAAGATAATAAGTGTTGACTATTTCTTCTATATACCCATCTGGAGTTTCAACAATAAATGATCTAGGTTGTTCACATTCCTTCACAATTTATCCAGGCTGCCAACTAGACTCTGGTGACTTTATAAACATAATTTTATCTCCTTTCTTCAATTGAGGTAATTTTTTAGACATTTTATCATAATAAAATTTATGTTTCTTATTATTTTGTTGTTTTATTTTCTTATATACTTCATGACTTATTATTTTTGGTTGAAGATGTTTTACAACAGTAGGTATAAGTGTTCTGAGACGACGAGACATTAATAATTCAGCAGGAGATGGTAAGTTATTTCTAGGTGTAGTTCTGTACTGCAATAAAGCAAGATACGGATCACCCCTGACTCTGCACATTTGGTAAGTGTATGCTTTTTACAATTTTTACTCCGGACTCCACTAATCCATTAGATCGCGACAGCTATGGACTAGATGTTGTGTGTGTTACACTCCAAGAATCTAAAAACTTGAATTCTTGTGAATTATATGGCGAACCATTATCTGAAATAATATTTAAAGGAATTCCATGCCGACTAAATATAGGTTTCAACGCATTTATTAAGGCTTTTGTTGACCTATTATTGGTATGCTATTACCACAGTATTAAGTTACTTTAGCATGACAAGGTGTTTTTTTTTGTTTGACACAATGATTTTAACAAATTATACGACATGACATTAGCATCACTTCCTGTATCTAGAATACATTTTAAAGTTAACATAGCAATCTGACTTTGGAGATAAATTTGAATCTAAATGTCCCATAAACAAATAATTTGAATCATTACCTTTAATGTTCATATCCTCAACTTGTACAATTTTTACTTTTTTCGACTTCGACATTGCTTCATAATGAGCAATATTTTTACACTGCCGACACCGTGCATGTCTGGCTGGGCATTTAAATCGATGGATTTGACCACACCAAGTGCATTTATTCTTATGTTGAGACTGTGAACTTGTTCTTGACTGTGACCTTGTTCTTGACTGTGCTCTCGCTGTTGACTGTGACTTGGCTGATAAGTTTGACCTGGCAGAATGTTGCTCAAATTTATTGACTAATTGACTAAACGTGACCTACTCTATGTTTAAGTTGAAGGTGTTAAAAATTTCTAGACATTCATTTCCTATGAAATGCAACAATACTGCCACTTTTCGTTCGTCCGTCTCATCATAAATCGCAGATGCCTTCAAGAAAATAATAAACGATTGATACCATTTCTTCCAATTTGTGGACAGATTCCCTCTAAACTCATAGGTTTAATATTTCCTCCGACGTTCACATTTTTGACGACGCCATTAACTCTTCCCGCTCACCACGTTGCGTGACTTGCTTGGTTTCCGACATATTTTGTGACTGGTGAATAGAATATTTTAAGCACTTCTGACACCATGTGTTGTTATTGTGGTTGAAACCAACTAATGAAAATAATTAAATTACGACATTCTTTAATTATATTTAAATAATAAATAAGACATTATGAGGTAAGTACAATTACGAGATGCGGAACCGTAGACAATGAATAGTGCCACGAACCATAGACACAAGCATAGATAACATTTGATATTTATTTATACAGACTATATTCACAAGATTTTGCTCCAACTGAGGTGTATACATCCGGTAATGTAGAACATGTGCCTCCTGCTCAGAACGTCGTTGAAGATTTGTCAGCACCTACTCCGCAGCCAAGTGTCTCTGATATCTGCCAACCCTCTACTTCTGTAACACAGGATTTCTTGGAGGTTCCGCGAGAATCTACAGAACAAACTATTAACTCACCATTGATAACTTATGATGATGAACTACAAAGGTTTAATTTAGATGCTTTGAATAATTCACCAATCCATCAAATAGTAGCTCCTTTGAAGACAGTTTTGACACCAGAGGCAATTCTACCCTATCCGACTGTTGTAAAAAGTAATATAACAAACAAAGGGCGACGGTCAGGAAAATCACGTATTTATACTGACACACCCGAAAAAAAGCTAATTGAAGAGAAACACAATGAAAAGCAATTGAAAAATCTAGAATAGGAAAGAAGGGCTAGGACAATACAAATGAAACGTAGTTCAGCTGATTTTAATTTAAAAACGAAGAACAAGAAAGCTAAAAACACAGAAAGTGATGAATCTAATTTTGATAGATCTGATATAAGCTTTCAAGAGATTTCAACTTCTATCACAGATGAAGATGAAAGCGAGCATGAAAATTTTGAAATGAATAGAAGCCAATTGACAGTTGATGTAATACCAGAAAATATTAAAGACGGTTCGTTTATTTTAGTGAGATTCCCTAAGAAAAAAAGTATTATTTACTATGTAGAAAAAGTTGTCGGTCACTATATAGTCAGACTGAATTTAAAGTATCTTATCTAAGAAGCCAGGCTATTCGTGGACATTTGTTTTCCGTAATGTTGAATGTTTCATTTGGGATTAGGGCCCCAGTTTACAAGCAAATTGTAGTCAATGTATTCGAGCCAAGGTCATTCAGGTTAAAACAGGATCAGGGGTGGTACCGGCTTCGCCGAACTTATGCAAATCTATGTTCGATTAGAGAACCAATGATTCTGTATTACCGCCGAACGACCGTCTAATGGCCAAAACGATGAAACGATTTATGACGTCACATGAACTTCAATAAAACCGATTTATTTGAGTAAATTAATGCCGCCATTGCCATGCCACAGACAGATTTTTAACAATATTTGATAATTTGTTTGATTCATTTAATGACCACACTTACTTGGATACAGAGAAGACATTTATGGGGTGCCTTAAAAATAATTCCACTCATATAAAGTACTAGAAAGAAATTCTTCCAGTAATAAAAAGTATTGAGTTTAAAACAATATTAAAAAATTAAGATGGCACTGACAAAATTAAATATGAAAAAGTGCCATCAATTTCTAATTGGGCAAATAATATAGAAACATTTATAGAAATGTGGGAAACGTTGAATAGTGAACATAATATTACTAGTTTACTCACAAGACATTTTAACCAGGACCCTTTAGAAAAATTCTTCTCTGCTATTCGAAGTAATGGTGTCCGGAGCACGAATTCTATCTGTGCTCAATTCATAAACGCATATAAAACTCTAATGGTCAATAATCTGAATTCACCACATTCTGTGAACGCGAACTGTGAAGCACATGATAATAAATGTTTTAAACCATTAAAATGTTTAATAAAAAGTTCAGCCGACTGTGTTTCACAAGATGAACATATTAATTTGAATATTGACAAATTAATAGAAATATTATGGGATCCAGATTGTGGTGAAATATACATAAGAAATCAAAGGGATATGTTGCAGGGTGGGGAGGCCGGGGTTCAAGTGCCGGGGGCAGGTTGTTCCGATTGAAATAGCTCCGCGAAGAAAAGAGATAGCAATAAGTGTGAAGTGCATCGCGAAACGTCATATCATCGCGCCATTGCGTCAGTCATTTTAGTGACGGTCTGCCCGCGTGTTAGCGTGGTAGTCGATTGGTGACACTCAAACATCACGTAAGTAAATTTTTTCGTCATCATACTTTTTGGTCTATTTCAATCAATTTTCTAGCTATTTGTGTGTTACTTGCTATTATCTGTCGAGCAAACTACAGTGATTAACTTTTTAATATCGTTTTTGGCTTTTTCAAACTTATTCTATCATAATTGGATGTTACTTTAGAAAATGGAATTTGGGGTTCCAAGTTCCTCTGGTGGGGGGCTAGTTGTTCCGCGGAAGAACGTGCCCCGTAACGAACACGTAAATAATAAAATTAAAACTTTGTTTTAGGATGAGAAACTATAAACGAAAAACCGAACGGGGCAAGGTTTCAATTGAACTTTTGCAGCGGGCTGCTGATGCCGTTATTAAAGACGGTCGTAAACTTAAGACGGTAGCTCGGGAATTAGAGATATGGCATATGACATTGTTTCGCTTTGTCAAAAAGTTGAAAGCTGGTGTAACACCTACTGTGGGTTACTATTCTAGACAGGTGTTCAACCAAGACCAAGAGAAGACATTGGCGGATTATTTATTAAAATGTTCATCAATTTACTTCGGTCTTTTGCCAGAAGAAGTAAGGAAGTTGGCATATAGTTGCGCTGTCAAATTTGACATGCCTAATATTCCAGTCTCTTGGAATAGAAATAAAGAAGCTGGAGCTGATTGGTTCACTAGTTTTCTGAAAAGAAATCCGTCATTGTCCATAAGAGCTCCGGAAGCCACTAGTGCAGGACGCGCATCCTCTTTTAACCGACACAACGTTAATGAATTCTTTAGCAAGCTTGGAGACGTCATTTTGAAATATAACATGCTACCGTCTAGAATTTGGAACTTGGACGAAACAGGTGTTACCACTGTATTGAAGCCGAAGAAAATAGTCGCTGCAAAAGGCGGTAAACAAGTGGGTGCCATAGTGTCTGCGGAGCGGGAACTTTAGTTACCGTTGAACTTGCAGCAAATGCAGTGGGAAATACGGTACCACCTATGTTTATTTTTCCGCGCCTTAAATATAAGGACTTATTTCTTCGAGATGGTCCCACGGAGAGTATTGGAGCTGGAAATAGCTCGGGATGGATGACGGCTACAGAATTCCTTATATTTATGGACCATTTTATAAAACACACAAAGCCCACTCCCGAAGACCCCGTATTGTTATTGCTTGATAACCATCAATCACATGTTGACATTGATGTGGTTGAAAAGGCAAAGGCAAATTCGGTTATAATGTTGTCTTTCCTGCCACATTGTACCCATAATTTGCAACCACTAGATGTTGGCGTTAATGGACCGTTTAAAACGTATTGTGCCAAAGCGCAAGAAAACTGGCTACGTAATAACCCAGGCAAGACAATGTATATTTATGAGATACCTTTTTTTTTTTTTTTTTTTTGTCGCGGGGAAAGCGCATTATTGCTACCGCCCCGCCCCGGGGGAAGGCAGAACGGTTATGTTGGGTTCACCGGTCTTACGACCCAGCGTTAAGCCGCCCGGGAGAGATGTTAAATCCGAGCGACCGCTGGGCCGAGTCCCTAACACTATATACAACCTACACCGGCATACCAACTAAAACCCCGCGGTGGCCTTCTTCGGCGCATGTGGAGCGGCCCCGGGGTATCCTTAGCTATATCTAAGGATTGCTACCGGAACCGCCTCTGCGCGGTGCCGCCTAGCGGCCCGTCTCCTTGTCGGGGGGGCTCAGAAGCCCCCGCGCACCGAAGGACGCCCTCGGCGTCAACGGCAGACACGAGGCCGACCACCCGTGCTGCCGTCCATCCCGGGGTCGCACGTACGAGAGTACCATAATGGGCGCTACGACAGCCCCCGGCTGCGCGCCCGTGACCCCCGATGGCCCCATTAGTCGGCTCTTACGACAGGCAGGGGATACCGTGGTGGAATTCACCAAACGCCCCCATTCCACAGGGCGGGAGACGCTGGTCAGTCGTCCACCCGGCGCCTCCTACGTCTCCTTTGGCGGCGCGCGGGATCGTTCTGCTCACGATCCCGCTCGGCGCTCTCCTTTTGCGAGATGACGCACTCGCAAAAGGAGGCTACCGCCCGCCAAGACCTCCGGCTGCCGACCATGGCAGACACCACGGCCGGCAGCGACAGATCTCCTCCGACGACTGCTCTGAGAGCGCTGCGCTCGTCACTCCAGGCTGGACACTCCTCCAAGGTGTGTTGTGCCGTGTCCTCGCGGCAGTTGCCATAATGGTGGCACACGGCGGAATCCTCTTTTCCGGCTATGCGACACAGGTACGAGCCGAAACACCCGTGGCCCGTCAGCACCTGTGTCAGCCGGAATGTGGGCGCACCGTGGCGCCTGTCTAACCACTCGTCAAGGACAGGACGCACTGCCGCGACAGTCCTCACACAGGCACTTGGGCTCTCCAGCCTGGCATGCCACTCCTCCACGGCGGCTCTGCGGAATCGGGCCGCAATCTCCCTCGGAGCCAATCTTTCTCTACGTTGGGACGCCCCCTCTCGCCAAAAGAACGCAGACGAGAGGTGCTGGGCGTCCAACTCCCAAGGGAGAGTATCCGCCAACAGGCAGGCCGCCTCATGGGAGACCGTGCGGTAGCCCCTGATGATGCGCTGTGCCACTAAGCGCTGCGGCTTACGCAGTAGAGTGACACAGCGGGCGTTCAGGGACCCGGCCCAAACGGGACAACCGTATAGGGCCATGGAACGCACGACTCCCGCATACAAAAATATTGTACAAGGAACAACGCCACCTAGCGCTATTCACGTAAATAAGTGATGCCATTGCCATCTTTGACACATCAGTAAAACACCTTTTGCATTACTACTATTTTTCGATGAGAGTGGCTCATCTATTCCTATATACTCGTAAGTTAATCTATGCCCTTAAAGGTGATTTGGGAACTGACAGATACTTCCCCGCGATTTTTTGTTCGTCGTCACTCATTGCAGTGGTTTGATATAAAGCAAGTTACTACAGTACTTACAGTTACCACTCGAGACTTGATGACCCAAAGCAGCTCACGGTGGATGAACCTATAACCAGACAATAACACGGTATTAGCACAAAGCGATGGAATAGGGGTCTAAAAAGGATGGATCTAACCGTCTTCTGAGGCGTGTGTAGATCCGTGTTGATTTCCGACGCCGCGCCGGTGCAGTGATGAATTTTCGAATTTCTGATGCTGAACCCGATGATTAATCGGCGACGAAGGTCCAAATGTTAGGACATGTATGTGCCAAATTGCACTGATTTTATTGTGTTTATGCTTTGGAATAAATTAAAAACTTTGATCGGAAAAATCCATTACGGTACGAGGAAGAAAGTGTCTTACAAAATAGCCAACACGAGAAATTTAGACAAGTTACAAATATATTTCTAAATTCTGCCACTGGATGGCTCGGGGTTCAATCATAGACAATTATTAATATTTGTTGAATAAAGCATTATTACATATTACATAAAAATACTAAATTAATGGTCGACGCTTAAACACAGTGTGAATATACATTTCACACCAAGGTACTTTTGTAATTGAAAACATTGAATTTTTTCAACATACCTAGGTAGGGTAAAAGCCGGATAGTTGCCTCGGACGGATACATGCCCCGGTTTTTAATACACCTTGTTGGGAATATACGTTGTGTTAGCGCTTTACTACAATAAGCAGTGACCGCCTCAGTGCCGCGTAAGCCATCGAAATAGGCGCGCGTGTTTTGTCCGTGTGAGCAAAAAATCTTCCGCGGCGAAACTTTGACAGAGGTTATAATTATATTGGTAAGTAATTTTAATCTTTTTTCCCTAAAATCAATAGTTTCTGCGTACGAGCGCCGTAAACCATTATACATCCACACCAACGTGTATTATTTACTTTAAACTGCTATTGTGATTTGTAAATTACAAAATTATACGAAGGTTAAATATTGTTCCATAGAATGAAAACCCAGCTAACTATAGTCTGTCATGTCTCCGCAGGTATAAAGGAATGCGTCCCTTCTGTGTCAAGTCCCTTCTTCCCCTTCTAAGAAACATCTGGACCCAGCTGAGCTCAATAGAAATATTTAGTCTGAGTCATCAGTATACGTTTATCATTTCACAGTGTCGTTTGCATTTATAGAGCCATGGCTTCTAATGAAGTAAACTGCTTTATTTGTGGTGATATACTGCAAGAAAGTGAAGTTATTGAAGTGAAGGAAAAAGGATTGGAAACTTTTCGTCAGTCAAGTATAAAAAGAAAAGACAATAAATACAAACTTTTGGTGGGATTGAAATCCATAGTAGTTCACGATGCGTGTCGAAAACGATATAATAATGAGAAGTTCATCGCTGCAGCTTTGCGTAGGGGAAGTGATGGTACAACTTCTCCAGTACAACTGCGATCTACACGTCCAACGTTCTCATTCAAAAATCATTGCTTTTTATGTGCTGTTGAGATAACAGCAGAGTTCATATCTAAACAAAAACAGACGCGTTTATGTGAACGTAATATTATGTATAGTGTGCGTAAATTGTCAATGAAAAATAGTATTTCAGAACTTGCTCGGGCTCGTAACGATGATTGGGGACAAGCAATAGTTGAACGCCTGGAGCAGGTTACTGACTTAGTCGCAGCCGATGCACAATATCACAATTCGTGTATGAAGAAATTGTATCAAACGCCCTCGACCGAAGAAAGAAAAAAAAGAGGTCCGTATGCAAGCGAGATTGATACCGCGATGCAATACATTTATTCATATCTCGAATAAAATTCCGAAGAATGTCAATTTTCTCTGGACGAACTAATGACAAAAATTGAAGGTGATTACCGTCCATACACATAAAAACAGTGAAAGCACAACTGCTTAAAAATATGGTGATGATATTTTAATTGCTGTCACTGCCAATAAGGCGCCTGTGGTATTTTTTCGAAGTACAGGGTTTAAGTTATTAACGGATGCCTGGTACAATGAAAAAAGTGACAACAAATTAGAAGAACATAAGCGTATTGTAAAGGCAGCAGTAATAATTGTTACAGAAGATATTCGGTCTAAGGTATACGAGACGAGAAATCATTATCCTCCACCAGACAATTTTTTTCAAGATGTCGAGTCAGATATCCCTGAAACTTTGCGAATTTTTCTGGATGGTATAATTTAAAAAAATATACGAGCGTCACTTGACAAATGGAAGAAAAAAAGCATTGCTCTCGCACATTCTATTATTGCCGCAGCAAGGCCGAAATCTTTCATATCATCGGTTCAGGTTAGAGTAGCAGTATTTTTATTTCAAAAATATGGATCTCGACGATTGATAGATACTTTATCATCTCTCCTATTTTGCTCTTCTTACACTGAAGCAATGCTGTTCGAAGTTTCAGCTATAATGCGCTCGCCATTGAATATCGATGATCAATCGTTTTCACAGTTTGTTTTCGATAACGCCGATTTCAACACGCAGACATTAGATGGGCACAACACTTTTCATGCTAGGGGTGGTATCCATTGTATAACACCTAAAAGTGCGATTGCTCCTGACCAAAATATTGAACGATTAAAGCAAATGCCGTCTGCAGAAGTTGTAGGTACTTTTGGTGCCATTGAATTAAAAACATTTACGAAGAAAAACGATACGGACTTGAAAACAATAAAGATTCAAGATCTTGGTAGCATTCGTGCGGTAGCGAAGGAGATTATACCATCAGTTTCCGATTTATTATGGCTAAATGGAAAATCGGTTGACCTGCCTAACATACCTGGATGGAGTGGATTCATAGAACAAGCGACAGCAAAACTGCTCTTCGAAAAATCATTTATTGGGTGCTTACCCTTTATTAATGCTCTACCGAGTGATTATGACACAATTTTAACTGCTCTGTTATTTGCTTGTGAAAAATGTGAGTCATTACATCAGCATACTTGTTTTGTCACTTTTGACCAGCCCTTATATTTTAAGGCGCGGGAAATCATTTCTTCATATGATGAGAATTCCAGATTGAATAATACTATCATAAGACTCGGTGGATTCCATTTGTTAATGTCGTTCATGGGATCTATCGGATACATAATGAACGGAAGTGGATTAAAAGAGCTCTTTAACACTATTTATGCACTGATTTCAATTGAAAAAATTATGGTAGGACATGCGTATTCACGCGCAGTAAGAGCGCATATACTGACTCATCTTGCTATTGCTAAAATTGTCCTACAATTTATCGATGTGACACCTGATCTCAGTGCAGAATTAGACAGAATTTTATATAATTTCGACAGGTCAGTGGTACTTGAGGCGGACCAGGAAGAATGTTGCAAAGAACTTGCTGATAAGTTTGCGAATGAATTGATTAAACCTTGAACAACGTGGTGCTACAGCGAAATTATGGGTGCAATATTTTCGGATGGTTACACTTCTAAAACAATTCATTGCAGCAGAGAGAATGGGCAACTGGAATTTACATCTTGACACTGTGCAGAAAATGATACCTTATTTTTATGCCAGTGGTCATTTCTTATATGCTAAATCTTGTCATTTATATTTGCAAGACATGCTTCATTTGAAGCAAAGAATGACAGCTGAAGAATATGAACTATTTACAAGGAAAGGGTTTTTCACAATTAGACGTTCTGACAAATTTTGGTGTGGTACTTGGTCAGATATGACGATAGAGCAGTCGTTAATGAGGACGATGAAATGTCTTGGTGGGCTTACTCATGAGGTCGAGGAGTCAAGGAAAGCGTGCTATCCAAGTGGACGTTAGGAATGGCATTTCTATACAATATTTGTGACGAAGTTGAGAAATTTTGCGATATAGCTTATTCCAGTTCCGAGCAGCATGTCGAAATAAGAACTTCACGGGTTAAACGAGACAATGATGACGTCAAAAAATTGGTGGATTGGTTGTCCAATCATCCACCTTTTCCAGAATTGAAGGAAATCATGTCAATAAGCACTGGAATTATCGAAGACGAAAAAGTTAACTGTCATAATATGTCTCAAGAAGTTGGTAGTGCTGGCATTTCTAAAATCATTGGCAGTGATTTCTATACCGTAAAATTTAAACGTAATGACAGAGTAAAATCACTTGGTGTTATTAATACAGGTATTCGGATAGAAAACGAGTTTGTCCCGATTAATCCTTTGTTAATTTTCCAAAGAATGTGCATCGCTAAAGATTCTGAAGAAGAACTTGAAAATTTTCTTGCGTACGAACTACTACTTTATAACTACGAAATAATACTTTTTATGTACCTGAATTAAGTACAAACCTAATGTCAGTTGCAAAAATTACTGATAACAATCACACAGTGATTTTCACAAAAAATAAAGCTTATATAAAGGACAGCAAATCAAAAATAATATTAGAAGCTGAAAAATCCAATGGCTTATACTATTACTATGTATATGAAAATAAAATTGAACAGTCAAACTATGTATGTCAAAATGACATTACAAAATGGCATAAAAAGCTTGCTCATATAAATGAAAAGGATCTAAAAAGCATGTTTAGAAATAATCTTGTAAAGGGAATAAAGTTCAACCAAAATAGTGAAATAAAACACTGTGAGATTTGTATTAATGGAAAAATGACTCGTCTTCCATTTCCTAAGTGTGATGTTCCAAGAACAACCAATTTATTAGAAATCATACATAGCGACATATGCGGACCCATGCAAGAAGAAACTATAGGAGGTTCGCGTTACTATATAACATTCATTGACGACTATAGTAAATATTGCTATATATATTTCTTAAAAAATAAATCTGAAGCATTCACAATTATTTAGAAATAAAAGAAGAAGAAGATGGATTAAAAGTCAATCAAAGGAAGTACTTAGAAAAAGCCCTAAAGAGATTCAATATGGAAAATTGCAAACCTTGTAACACACCAATAGAACCTCACTTAAAACTTCAAAAACGAAATAAATGTGAAGAAAATGTACCGTATCAAAGTTTAATTGGAACACTGATGTACTTAGCAGTGGCCACAAGGCCAGACATATCATTCTCTGTGAGCTATCTGTCTCAATTTAATAACTGCTACACAGAAGAACATTACAAATGTGGAAAACGTGTACTTAGATACTTACAAGGCACAGAGGATATTGGCATTAAATATATAAAAACCTCACAAGATTTATTTGGTATGGCTGATGCTGATTTTGGCCAATGCATAATTGATAGAAAGTCATATAGTGCCTATTGTTTTAAGTTTGCAAATGCATGCATCAACTGGGAATCCAAGAAACAAAAATTAGTAGCCCTAAGCACAGCTGAAGCCGAATATTTGGCTCTAACTGAAGCCACGAAAGAAGCTCTACACCTCAGAAATTTAATGAAAGATTTAGATATAAAACTACACAATAATCATATTCTCATTTTCAGTGATAATCAAGCTGCACAAAGTTTGGCCAGAAATCCAATCATAAGTGGAAAATCAAAACACATTCAGGTCAAACATCATTTTATTAGAGAGTGTGTGCAGCGGGGAGATATAAATATTGAATATCTAGAGACCGCCAAGATGGAAGCCGACATCTTGACCAAAGGTGTTCCTGCCCCAAGGTTGAAGGAGTTACGCAGCTCACTTGGCCTATGCTGATGTTCGAGATGAAGGTGCAGTGGCAGTGAGGAGGAGTGTTGGACATCACTACCCAGCACCCTTCCTGTGCGCCGTCGTCGACTGGCAACACCTATGACACAATACATCCATCAATGTCCGTACCGGTCCGTTCTCTAACTTCATACATCGTAACACATTATTGTAAACCATAAATCAGTAATAGTATTTTTAATAAAGAAATGTTTAATAAATATTGTTTCATAACAATGTAAACATATTTTCCCAACAGTTACCAAACACATGATACATGGACCTTGCGGACTTTTCATCTACAATTCACCCTGTATGGTCGACGGCAAGTGTTTCAAGCGATACCCAAGAGACCTGCTTGCTGAAACCATAACGGGAAATGATGGTTACCCATTGTATCGTCGGCGATCATTTGCCGACAATAGGCGATCAGTAGTTGTGAAGGTAAGAGGACAAAATGTTGATGTTGACAATCGTTGGATTGTGCCATACTCGCCAATATTGTCCAAAGCTTTTGAGACTCACATCAATGTGGAATATTGTAACTCTGTGAAGTCGATAAAGTACATATGTAAATATGTTAACAAAGGTAGCGATATGGCTGTCTTCGCTGTAACCAATGCAAATGATGAAATATCACAGTACCAGGTGGGTCGCTATGTAAATAGCAATGAAGGAGTTTGGCGTATCTTTTCATTTGCGATCCATGAAAGTAGTCCATTTGGCAGTCCATTTAGAAAATGGTCAACGAGTTTATTTTAATGAATCGAACGCGGCAGACAGAGCGGCACGTCCACCGTCGACAACATTAACAAGTTTCTTCACAGTCTGTCAAACTGATGATTTTGCTCGCACTTTGCTGTATGCTGACATGCCAGGCTATCACACATGGAATACATCATCGAAATCGTTTCAGCGTCGAAAACAAGGAACAGCAGTTGAAGGACATCCAAATGTATTTGCTTCAGACGCTCTGGGTCGCATCTACTACACAGTACATCCAAATAACGATGAATGTTATTATTTGCGGTTATTGTTGGTGAATGTTCGTGGTCCGACATCGTTTAAACAACTGAGAACAGTTAATGGACAGCTGTGTGCGACTTACCGTGAGGCATGTCAACTATTACATTTACTTGAGAACGATTCGCACTGGGATGATACGCTCAAGGATTCCGTAATATCTTCATCGCCGCAACAAATTCGTATATTGTTTGCGATTATCATATCGACATGTTTCCCCTCGAATCCAAAAGATTTGTGGGTTAAGTACAGAGATGACATGTCTGAGGATGTTTTCCATCGTGTGCGCCGGCAAACTTTGAATCCTACACTACAAATGACGGCAGAAATTTATAATGAGACATTGATCATGATAGAATATATGTGTTTATTGATGGCAAATACAAGTATTCTTGTGTTTGGGAATGACAGCACCAAATCGTCATATGCACGATGCATTAAACCACGAGTTGCTAAGAGAGCAACAGTACGACATTGAAGCATTGGCCGAAACAGTTCGTACAAATGTTCCACAATTAAATCAAAAACAAAGAATTGCGTACCTTTGATAGAAGCTGTGAACGGTGGATCTGGTGGAATTTATTTCCCTGATGCTCACGGAGGAACCGGAAAAACATTCTTAATTTCATTGCTTTTGGCGAGGATCAGATCGCAAAATGATGTTGCTCTAGTGTTGGGTTCATCTGGAATAGCTGCGACTCTGCTAGAAGGCGGGCGAACTGCACATTCTGCCTTGAAATTACCATCCTACGTGTTACGGAGCCGTTCGCAGGGCAACGGGCAGCGCGAAAAAAAACAAGCAGAATTCAACCTTATTGACATACAACCCGCCCGCCAACTTTGAGATTTAAATGTATTATTAAATAATTATGCCATAAACATTCACTGACGTTTAGACAATTTACCGTAGAATACTGTAGCATTTTTAAATCTTTTACCGGCAACACTTTGAACGGGAAAATAACGATTTGAAACGAGCGAAGTCATTCAGTGGTTCATTCTGGCGGCCATTTCGCAAGCGTTCAGTGATAAACGACTAAAGTGGTATATTTTATTGGTTTTGTGCTTTCTGTTACAGAGTAAGTGCATTCTTTTTTTAGAATAATGTTTTTGAAGTAATATTACGACGATATATTGTATATTTATTGTAATTTGTGTTTGTTTTCCTTGCCTTGAAAACCGGGTACGTATATTTGATAATTCCATAAATTTTGGGTACAGTTTTCTCATATACATTGGAAATGTGCTATTTTATACATATTTACAGTGATATTGCGATGATATATAGCATATTTATTGTGATTAATTGTAATTTGAGTTTGTTTTCAAGCCTTGAAACCGGCTACGTATATTTCGATAATTTCAAGTATTTGGGTACCAGTTTTGTGAATATCCATTGAAATAGGCTATTTTATACATATTTACGGTGATTATTTCAATGTATAAAAGCACATTTTTGATAAATCTCCCAAAATAATATTCAAATATTAGCAGTTGAAATTCAAAAATGTACCTAACAACGCCCGATAGTGATGTATCATGTCGTGATTTATCGAGTTATCGATACGAGGTTTTTGACATTTGTGAAGCGCGTAAATGTATAGGCCTTTACCGTCAAGGGGTAGGCAGAGGTACACCCACGTTTCCCCAATTTTCTTTCCTTCCCATGATGTGATAGTGGGGCGGGTCTATCTATGATGATTGTGTTTCTGAGTCATATTATTATTTTCAGTCATGTCTGAACGTAGAGAGTGGCTTCAGGGGAGGCCAGCACCTGACTGGCTCATGCAGGAGCTGTACGACAGTGAGGACTCTGAGACCGAGGTTCTCGAGCGTCTGTCGGATAGCGACGAGGTATTTTATAAAAGCAATTTGTAACTAATGGTCATAATAATTTATTTTTCATGTTTTTAGGAAAGAAGCTACCCGTTGCACCTCCCATAACCATCACTGCAGGTATCTAATATTTACCCTCAGGATTGTGGTGGCTTTTGGTGATATTATGGACTTATATGTATGATGATTTTCATGCATGAGGGATAAAACCTGAGGATTTTGATGCAGGCTTTTTTGCATGTTTCATATAATTGAGTAAAAATGTGCATGTACCTAACATATATGTTTGGCAGTCCGTTACACACTGCCATTAATTTTTATACAACGTGGCCAGTTACTGCTACTCTACGAAGCAGTCTACAACATACTCAACAAACTAAAATAAATGGTTATTTATTTTTTATTGTACGATTCCGGCGACGCAGAGGAGCCTGAGGCCCCGCCTTATTCTCCGCTGACGTCGCCGGAGCGCTACTCGTCGCCATCACCTCGGCGCTCGAGAACCCGGTCTAGATCTCCACTGCGACGGAACTGCAGCGCGTGGACGTGGACGTCGAGGATCCGCCGCTCGCAGACGCCATGGATGAGGATGAGGTACACCCGAACGTCCACATTGAGCACGAGGTTGAGCGCGCGCGTCGACGCGGTCGTAGAGCTCGTGGACGCGGGGGTCGCGGTCGCGGGGGTAGTGGGCGTGCACGTGTGCGTTCGGGTGCTGGCCAAGGCCAGAGGGGACGTCGTTCTCGGTTCCAGTGGTCAGTGGGTGACCCCCTCCACGAAATCTGGTTAACCGATGACGACGTCCCCATGGAATTCGTGCAAATGGAGAGGGATGCAAGTAACCGACAGATGATGAATGATTCTGTTGATATGAATGAGGATGCCATTGGTGGAAGGAGTCCTTCGCTGCAGTATGCAGACCTCCGTTTTCATTGGTCCCATATGGACAGTTTTGTAGTTCAAGAGGAGATGTTTAGGCCTGAGCGAACTGGTTCTGTCGAGGTTCATGAGACTCCGTACGATGCGTTTCGTACCTTCTGGGACGATCGCATCTTGCAGGTCATTGTGACCGAGACTAACCGGAACGCATCCAAATTTCTTCTACGTTTCAACGTGATTGGCGTCCAACTACCGTGGACGAAGTGTTATGCCTGTTCACTTTTTGGATGATGCTAGGCACTGTTATAACCCTTGGTTGTTAGTAATTTAAAAATAAATAATAAAGAGTAAGGTGAGAAGTACCTTCCGGTACTTCTCCAGTGAGAGCCGCTCTGAATAAACAACGCCAAGCTCGGGCAGTCTCACTCCGTATTCCGACAAAGCCACACATCTAATTTCTAAATCTTTTGTAAAAACTTTAATCACATGTAAAAACAATTTTCTTTTTTAAAAAAGAGTCTCGCCGAGTCCGGTATAACATTGGTGGCAGCGTAAAAGGGATGTTAAATCCTCTCCGGTACGCTTCCGTTGTGGAAAACTAAATGATGAAAAACTAATATTGCGAGTTTACCAAAAGTGCAAAAGTGAGTGATACAAGAATTCACCGCATCACACAAATATTACAACTACCAGTCAGCGCAGCGGCGTGTATTCCAAGAATTGCATCTCATCGCAATAGTCTGCGTCGTGTACCAGCTGTGAGTAAACAATCTCTGCATACCACAACGATATCATATAGCGAACTGGTTCAAGGAATAAGTTATATTCAGTTCTTGTACAATGCCGATAACTGAAGATCCTAATTCATCGATCATTCCATCAAAATCGAAATTGACACAAATCATGGAACTAGATTTGAACTGTCTCTTCAAATTCATCAAGCCGTACGACGGGAAAAGAGAAACTTTGAAATCATTTATAACGAACTGTGACCACGCTTACAGCCTCGCAACTGAAGGACAGAAATCCACCCTTTTCAAATATTTTATGAGCCAATTGCAGGGTAAAGCGGAAATTGTTTGCTCGATCCGGGAATTCGCTAATTGGGAACAATTAAAAGAATTTTTAAAATCCCAATTCAGTGAAAGGAAACACTATTCTCACCTCTTAACCGAATTGCAAGAGAGCAAACAAAGCCCGCAAGAAACAGTCAATCAATTTGCCTTAAGAATAGAAACTTGCCTCTCCCAACTTTTGACAGAAATATCATTGTCTACATTAAAACAATATGAATTACCTGGTCGCTCAGCGGCAATGCAAGATCTTGCCCTTCATCACTTTACTATGAGATTGCTTCCCCGTTTGTCAAATATGGTAAGATGCAGGTCTCCTAGTACATTAAATGAGGCTATTAATTATGCAGTTGATGAAGAGCGCATTCAACAATCGCAGTACAAAAAACTTCAGCATGTGGAAAATAGGTTTTCAAGGTCAAATAGGGAAAGTAAACCACATACTAATTCAAGGCCCTTAGAACATCGAAATAATCAATATCCAAATAGGTCAGAAATAATTTGTCGCTATTGCAAATTTCCGGGTCACACATTAGATTCCTGTCGTAAGCGCGAATATAACAACAGCCGTTATCGCAATCAGTCCTCAGGTTTCGGGAATAGGCAACCACAAAGAATCAATTATGTGGAGGAACCTAACGACAAAGGTGACTGGAATTACGATGAACCTGATGGTGATAACACAAAAAACTAACAAGTGGCTCGTATAGGTGTCGTACAGGGCCACACTCGCACATGCTAGACACCAGTCACCGCCTCACCAAATCTACTACATCATTTACTAAATCTGCTAAATCCACTGAATCCAATATATTTGCTAAACCCACTGAATCTGCTAAATCCACTGAATCCAATGTATTTGCTAAATCCACTGAATCTGCTAAATCCACTGAATCTACTAAATCCACTGAATCTGCTAAATCCACTGAATCCACTAAATCCACTGAATCTGCTAAATCCACTGAATCTAATGTATTTGCTAAATCCACTGAATCTGCTAAATCCACTGAATCTGCTAAATCCACTGTATCCAATGTATTTGCTAAATCTACTGAACCTACTAAATCCACTGAATCTGCTAAATCCTCTGAATCTGCTAAATCCAATGTGTCTGCTAAGTCCACTGAATCTGCTAAATCCGCTGTGTCTGCTAAGTCCACTGAATCCAATCACGAGCAATATTCACTTACCTTATGATGGAATTATAGGAACTGACATGCTAAATAGTTTCAGCGGAAACATTGACTATGTAACTAGTACTTTGTCGATCAACGGGTCACAAATCCCTCTCCAATTCAATGAACCTATTTATTCTATTCCTGCTAGATCTGAAGCAATAATTGAATGCTCTGTGCGCAATCCTGAAATCAAAGGTGTCGTCCTAGATCAAACCCATGACAACAACATACTTATAGCTAATTGTCTTGTTAAAGTGAAGGAAAACAACAGAATAAATGTTTCAGTAATTAATGTATGCGAATCCCCTGTATCTTTAAAATCTAACCTTAACTTAATACTCGTCCCCATAGAATCATATCGACCTTGCCCACAAAACCTTATTAACACTATGCAACCCCAAGACACATACCAACGCACTCGGGAAATCCTAAACTTACTCAGACTAACACACCTTAATCACGAAGAAGTAGATGCCCCCCGTCAAATTTGCTCAGACTTCTCCGACATATTTCATCTGCCCGGTGAACCCCTCTCATCCACAGAAGCGCTACAACACGAAATCCATACTACGCCATGTGAACCAATTCATGTAAAGTCTTACAGATTTCCCGAATGTCACAAACAAGAAGTGCAGAAAGAGAAAGACAAAATGTTAAAGAACGATATAATTAAACCGTCTATGTCCCCATGGTCCGCGCCCATATGGGTTGTTCCAAGGAAAATAGATGCCTCCGGACAACGCAAATGGCGCGTTGTCATAGATTATAGGAAACTCAATGATGTCACTACCGGAGATTCCTATCCAATACCCAATATCACCGAAATACTAGATCAACTTGGGAAGTCTAAATATTTTTCAACTCTAGATCTTTCTTCCGGGTTCCACCAAATAAATATGGCTCCTTCCGATGCCGAAAAAACCGCATTTAGTATGTAGTACCACAGGGACACTATGAGTTCAAGCGAATGCCCTTTGGTCTCAAGAATGCCCCTGCTACCTTCCAAAGATTAATGAACTACATTCTCTCAGGATTGCAAGGTATTAGATGTTTTGTTTACCTGGACGACATAGTTATATATTCTTATGACCTAAAATCGCATATTCAAAACTTAAGGTCCATATTTCAACGCCTCAGGGAATTTAATTTAAAATTGCAGCCTGATAAATGTGAATTTCTCCGAAAGGAAGTCTCCTATCTCGGTCATCAAATAACAGACGACGGTGTAAAACCAGATCCTGAAAAAATAAAAGCTGTCTGAATTTCCAATTCCTAAAACTCCTAAAGACGTCAAATCATTCCTAGGCCTCATGTCATATTATAGAAAATTTATACCTGATTATTCCAAGCTTGCAAAGCCCCTAACCTCTCTCTTAAAAAAGGGAACTACGTTCATTTGGCAAAATGAACACCAATTAGCTTTCGAAACTCTAAAAACAAAGCTAATCTCTCCACCTCTCTTAGCATACCCAGACTTTACGAAATTATTCATACTCACGTACGACGCGTCGAATTATGCAATCAGTGCAATATTATCACAAGGCGAAACCGGTCAAGAAAGGCCCATAGCTTATGCGTCTCGAACTCTAAATAAAAGCGAAACAAATTATAACACCACTGAAAAAGAATTATTAGTAATATTGTTCGGATGTAAGACCTTCAGGCCATATCTATATGGCCAAAAATTCAAAATAATTACCGACCATCGACCATTGAAATGGCTATTTAACCACAAAGATCCTTCCAGTAAACTACAAAGATGGAGATTGAAATTAGAAGAGTATGAATATGGAATTATCTATAAAAAGGGTAAACTTAACTCCGCCGCAGACGCATTATCTAGATACCCAGTTAATGCATCCACCCCGATTAACACTATTGACGCCGGAAAGATCGACTCAGCCCTTGTCGTACCCATATCAAATCCTAACTCTCTAGATACACAACTTCCTTCCAATCCTCTAGACCCTGAAAACTACAACTTACCTTCCTTAGATCCCCTCCAGGAGACGGATTTTGGCCCTCTCAATGTGCCTCTTGATGTACCTCCTGATGTATCTCCCGATGCTGAAAGTGAGGAACATAACATTAATACACAACCTAGTACTAGCAATGATAATAACTCACCTACTAACTTACCCAGTCCCGATGTCCACGAAAATTCATACTCCGATTTCCTGAAAGCAACCTGTAATAAAAAATTTACATACAATACCGTCATTCATGAGTAACCCATTGTTATCTACGGGATGCAATGTAGTCGTTATTTCTACCTCTATCGATTTAGACGAAACCAATCCCTTTTTTACCGAAGTTCTCGCCAATTACGATGGTGACTCAGCAGTTATGAATAATGAGAGAACATTACACTCCTTCCAAAACCTGAAATCAAAAAATAAATCTTATTATCTCCTCTTCATTAAAGTACACCACTTTGACGTCGTCTCATATACAGATTTATTCAAATCTTTAAAATCTCTTAGAAATGAGCTAATAGTGGGAACAACAGAAACTCCCAACGAAATTGCTATTTCCGACTTCAAAGATCCCTTTACCAAACTGTCATATACTAAAATCTATAACATCCTAGCTTATCTATTTCACAATACTAATATTACTATAAACATCTATAGGAACACGATGATTTTCCCAGTCCCCAGCGAGATACCTAAAATAGTGAAACAAAACCACGACCTACCTGTTGCTGGACACGTATGGTTATCCCGAATGTATAATAGAATTACAGAAAGATATCACTGGAAAAATATGAAATCTGATATCGAAAATTATGTAAAACGTTGCTCTGAGTGCCAAATTAATAAAGTACTCCGTCAGGTCAATCGAGCTCCCATGCAAATTACTTCCACATCAACCGCTCCATTTGAGCGCATAAGCATGGATATCGTGGGTCCGCTCCCTGAAGCCGGCCAGTGCAAGTTCAAATACATTCTTACCTTACAAGACGACCTAAAGAAATTTTCGTTTGCATATCCAATCACTAACACCACCGCCGAAGAATGTTGTGAGTGCCTAATTCATTTTATATCTTTATTCGGAATATTTACCGATCAAGGTACTAATTTCACGGCCAACCTATTTAAGAAAACATGCCAGTTCCTAAAAATTAAGCAGTTATGGTCCACACCCTACCACCCTCAGACTCAGGGCGCACTAGAAAGAAGTCATTCGACTCGAAGAATATTTGAAATCATTTATAAACAAAGACCAAACAGATTGGCATAAATATCTATACACTGCTATTTTAGCATATAATACTAATGTTCACACCACAACTAAATTCAAACCATATGAATTACTCTTCGGACACAAACCATACCTCCCAGACTCTATCTATGAAACAGATCACGCAGACACTTACCACGAATTCATAAAAATGCTCAATCACCGCCTAAAATTAACACCCAACACAGAGCCCTTGAGAAAATTGAGAAATCTAAAGAGATTTCGAAAAAATACTATGACCAATACACACGTCCAGTCACATATAAAGTCGGTGACCTGGTTTATTTAAAAAGTCATCTTAGGCTACGTAAGGCACTATCACCTGTCTGGAAAGGTCCCTATAAAGTAGTCAAAATTCATGGGAACCACACGTTGTCCCTCCTAATAAACCGACGACATGTAAAACATCATTATAACGAAGTGAAACGAGCCACTGAATAGCTATTAAGTTCTTTGTTAGTCTACATATTATATAGTTAATTAAATATAGATAAAATATTATATACCTTGCCTCCTAGACGTAGATAATAAGTATTAATTTCCTTACAGCATGGCAATACTCTGTCATGGCGTGTCACGTGCACAGAACTCCAACACCATCGATCAGATCACAAGAAGCCCTGGTATATACTTTAACCCCATAGGTACCGTAAAACTAATTAATGATTACTTACATTTTCTGGTCCCCATAGATATTGAATATATCAAACCTCATATTGATAATGTAAAACGCATATTACATTCAGTTCGATACTTATGTGTTAAAGGTAACTCAGATGATAGTTCGGAATGCCAATACATATTTCAACCACTACTCAATGAGTGAAGACATAACGCGTGATTATTATTCAATATCCCATCTAATATCCACGAGATCTAAACGGTCTGCGTGGCTACCAGGTATTGGCACCATTTTCAAACACGTATTCGGAACCATGGATGAAGACGATGCCGTAATGTACAGTAACGCTATACAGTCACTTAAGGAAAATGACGAAAAATTACTTAATATGGTTAAGGAAAGCATCCTAATTTCAAAATCGCCTATTTATAACTTTAATGCGTCTATAGCAGAGATAAGGTAAAATGAAAACTTACTCAACACAATGATTGAAGACCTATCTTCCCATATAGAAAACATGACCACTGCAACTAACATGCTGATATATAAATCTATCATACAACGTACATTGAATGTGCTCGAGTCCACTATGCTCAGCCTCTCTTATAAGTTAGAAGATTTGTAAATTCGATATTATTCGCTCATTCTAATACTCTTCATCCATTTGTAATTACACCTAAAGACTTGTATTATGACCTCGCTGACCATGTACGAAATTTACCTTAATATATAAAATTCCCTACCGATGTATCTTTAAATAATATACACACAATTATTAATTTATCTGAAATTGTATGCTATATCCTAGAAAGTAAGTTAGTGTTTACACTTAAGATTCCTTTAGTTATAATGGATGAATATAATTTATATAAAAATATTCCTGTCCCTGTACCCCATAATACAGATAAATTCCAATCTTATGCACTTGTAATACCTACGGCTGCATATACGGCCCTAAGCCAAGATAGATCGAAATATGTACTTTTAAGTGAACCTTCTAATGATTGTAAAATTATATTTAACCATGTATACATATGTAAACAAATTACTGAACACAGTGTCCAAGATAGCCCTATTTGCGAAACGGAGATTATGACGAAAACTTTAAATGCACTCCCGGATGAATGTCAGAGTAGATTTCTCTATGGCCATGTTAATATTTGGCAATCTTTAGGCAATAATAAATGGTTATTTACACACTCAGAACCTGTAAAATTAACCATGAAAATGAAAATGAGTGTGAAAATGAAACATCAGAATACACCCTTACAGGTACGGGTGTATTAAGTTTAAAACCCGGTTGCAACGCCTATTGTAAAAATACCAAGTTATTAAGTAAGAGATACCCTAAAATAGTTTATAATCATATTTACTCAGATTTTAATTTAATCAACGATTCATGTTGCAATCTCGGTTTTGAAAAACTCGTATACCATAAAAACTTGTCGAAAATCACTAACTTGGACACTGATAATTTGAATAAATTAAATGATAGAACTGACGATATTTTGGAATTAATAAAAAATGTAAATCCAAATAAGGTAAATGAAAACCCACCAGTACATTCGGTTATTACGTATATTTTTGTATTACTTTTTATAATTTATCTAAGTTACCACTTTTGTAAAGGGAAATGCCTGGCTTTGTGTCGGAAAAATAGAAATACTGATAATGATGTAGAAATGCAGGATACAGAAGATCATACAGCCTTGAATCAAAGAGATTCTATTGAAACCACCCCTCAGCCGCGCTTGAGGATAAATTAATCGCAGTAAACTTGTCTTTTTAACAGGACAAGTTTCCACCTAACCGGGGGGTTGTTATAACCCTTGATTGTTAGTAATTTAAAAATAAATAATAAAGAGTAAGGTGAGAAGTACCGGAAACAAAGCCACACATCTCCTAATTTCTAAATCTTTTGTAAAAACTTTAATAAATCAGTGTAAACCAATTTTCTTTTTTTAAAAAGAGTTTGCCGAGTCCGGTATAACAACACGCTTAGTATCAGCGCGAAGTCTGCCTTGTGCCCGGTATGGCGATAGGCTCGCCCCACCACATCATGGGACGGAGATATGCTCGGCGAAATATGGATGTACTGGTTACACCTTTGCCTACCCCTTCGGGGATTACAGGCGTGAGTATTTATAGATGTATGTACCTACGTAATATGAATAGCGTATAACGTAACTTTTAAAGTGGTAGAGCCATGTTGTAGAAAGTATTCTTTTTTATTTATTTTTAATGTCTGGGTCCCTTAACAAAGGATGCTCAAGATCAAGCAAAGTGGAGGCGTATTTTAGTGGGAAAGCGGACCCTGTCACTAGCCGGGATAATGCCAAGTAGAAATTAGGTTCTGAATGACAAAACGAGCAGGTCGCTCACCATGGGTAAGCGCCACACCTGTCTATAAACAGACACAACACCATACTGAACTTTGAATTACAAATCACTGACATTAGACTGCGCTCGTCTCCCCGAGACATAAGTTATGCCCAGTAATTTCCATCAATGTCCTTCAACCTAAACAGCAATGCTTACCGCCGTAATAGATAAAACGTCGGTACCAACCCAGATGGCCCCTCGCATACGAAAGATGTACCACAGAGTAAAAAAACCTATTTATTTATTGCAAAACGATATTGCCTGCTTACAAGCAGAACGACATTGAAGCAAATGCGTGTAACAGCACTCTGCATTTATGGATTACAGTAAAAAAATATTTTCGTGTTTTTCATTTTATCGTGTCACGACAGGTTTTTTTAAATTTATTGAATAGGCCGGCAAACGAGCAAGTGGGTCACCTGATGGTAAGTGATCTCCACCGCCCATGTACGCCCACAATACCAAGAGTCATGGGCGCGTTGTCGATCTTAAAGGAAAGGGATAATTAAGGGATTGGGAAGGGGAGGGGGATTTGGGCCTCCGGATATCTCACTCACCGTACGAAACGCAGCAGCAAGCTGCTACTTTACGTCGGTTTTCTGTGAGACAGTGGTAACGACCCGGACGAACCGGCCCATTCATGCTGTAGACAAAATTGTCTACAGTGTGGCTCTACCACTCGTAAAAACAATAATGGGCTTGGTTTATTTGACCAGCAGCGACACAGGCACCGATTCTAAAAAGACTTAAAAAAAATATTTTTGACTTTTCAGTGTTGTATGTGTGTATGTTGTGTTAAATAGATACATACATACGCACTCACGCCTGTAATCCCCGGAGGGGTAGGCAGAGGTGTAACTAGGACACCCACATTTCGCCGAGCGTATCTCCGTCCCATGATGTGATAGGGGGCGGCCTATCGTCATACCGGGCACAAATTCCAGAGTCCAGGCTGATACTGAGATTTATCGTAATAGAAAAACCCAATATCATTTTTGCCTGACCCGGGGATCGAACCCGAGACCTCAGCGTCAGCCTCAGTGGTAACGCGTTCGCATTACAACTGCGCCACCGAGGCAATGTTAAATAGATATAATGTTTAAATAGTTGTATGCATTAATGGCTGTTGCATTATTATCTTCTATAACTTATAACTTACACAATGTCTAGTCTCCGCATCACCGTAGGTTGACTGTTAGAAATGCATCTGGCATTAAGTCTGCCTTTATGCATATGAAGTTTAAATAAATAAGGGATCTAACTTATAGCACCCCTCTTTTTTAGAGGGTTAAAAGAAATACAGTATCACTTGGCTGTAGCTACGTCACCTTGGCCTCGATATACGCGGAACTGCGAACTCACTCGAAATAAACGTTCACGCTTTCGACGCGCGGCGCCAAGCCTAATAATGTACGCACACTCGTTTAACATTAATAGTAGCTTACAGTGAATTGTAGCTAATTAAAATATCATCTGGAAGCCGATTGTCGTAATTTTAAATGTTCAAAATATCATTCCGGTCTAGTCTCAGCGTCAAGAAAGTTGCAAATGGCATTCTCTTAAACCAATAATCAACGTCAAATATGAACATAGATGGTAAAGAGATTGAATGTAGAATAAAAGTTGACTGAAGCTAATGCTAGGTGCATTTGACGTTGATTATTGGTTTAAGAGAATGCCATTTGCAACTTTCTTGACGCTGAGACTAGATCGGAATTATATTTTGAACATTTAAAATTACGAGAATTGGCCTCCTGATTCACTAGAGTCACTTTTAAAACTAACTTGTGTATAATATAAAATAAATACCAGCCCTGTATTATACACGTCCCACTGCTTGCAACAGATCTCCTCTATTGTATGAGAGGTTAGGTATTATTCCACCACGCTGGCCTAATGCAGGTTGGCAGACTTCACATACCTTTGAAATTCTTGGAGAATTTCTCAAGTATACAGGTTTCCCAACGATGTTTCCTTCACCGTTAAAGCAAGCGATAATTAATAATACATACGTAACTTAGAAGTGTCAGAGGTACATGCTCTTGCGAGCTGGTTTCGAACCTGCGACTTTCGTCTCGACACTCCGTACCACTCCCCGCTATGCCGACGAGTCGCGTCGACGCCAAAAAAAAGAAAATGATGTGTGCATTGCCTTAATTTACATGCTATGGCAGTAAATATCACATTTTTTTTTATAAAATAAGTTTTAACAAACCTTAGAAACAGACTTTAAAATAAAAACACTTTCAGTCAAGTCGGTTTCAAAGTTTTGTTAAAACTATATTTTCCCCCATTTTTTTTATTGCTATAGATGCATCTTTACTAGCGCAGTGGTAATTTATCGATGCCCTTCTTGAAGAAATCGGCTGGACGGGAGGCATCAAACCCTTCAAAGGTAAATGAAAAAAAAACAGTTTTTCAAAATACTATGGCGTCGAAGTTGGGTAAAATTACGACTTGATATATTTACTTGATATAGTTATACATAATTTCTATGCTTCTTTATTTGCATAAAATTAATACTTTTTATCACATAACCTAGAACCATGACCAGAACCAACACTCTCATATACAAAAACAATTAACAAAATAGAATATTTGGTAAAGATTACCCCAAAAGTCGAAAGACGTACATACTACACCTACATCACAATATATGATATGCCATATTTCTAAAATGATGTAAGCCCATAAAAATGTCATAGATGAAGATGAACAGCACCAGTCTGCTGAACATCTTTATGAAATTATGTAGATCGCGGTTTAGTGTTGCAAGCGATTGTATTTGAAGAAGAATCTGTAAAGATTTGCACAAACCGAATGCGGTGCCACAACACTGCACATTCATGAAAGTGTGTTTTAAGGTATGCGACCAAAATAGGATACCGCGACCGCGGTGTCCAGTCTCGGTTGCATATCTCAAAATGTGCCTTAATACCTGGGCTACGAAAGCAACGCTCAAAAGAAATTCGCTCTGCGCTCGAAGCGTCAGCGTGAAATGACAAAGATGAAAACATAATATGAAACATACATTTGTCTTTGTCCTTTTGACACTGATGCTTGCAGCGCAGAGCAAGTTCGCTTTGAGCGTTGGTTTTCGTGGCCCTCGGGTAAGGGAGAACTATACGATTAACAAGGTACTTCGCTTTTACGAATCGCGATGTAATTAACCAGACCCGTGTATTCAAGTACTAATAAAAAACCGTTTAATCTATGTACCTGTATTTATTTATAATTAACTCAATTAATAATTATCATAAAGACAAAAACATTAATGACATTTTAAGCTTCCGTTTATTTGATCCCAATGTTTGTTTATGCAAGAATGCGATCCAACGTAGTACTATTTTGTACACTAGTTCCGAATTCGTTCATTTTCTGAAGTCAAAAACATCTCCACTTCAGAAAATTTCGGATTCGGTTCGAATGCAACGCGTAAAAACACGCACACACACAATGTCATATCACAAGTTGGACATAAACATCTATAAACGCGGGTTGCGCCATCCGTCTGGTAATTCTAATGTAACAAGCAATGGTTCACATTATTTAAAGGTTGTATCATTGAACATTGTTTTAGGTACTATAAAATACAGAATACTAAAATCCATTAATGTTGTCAATCATGGCTTCTTACAATAACTAACATTAACCGACGTGACGGTAGGTGCAATCTACACTTATCGTGAATTGAACCATCCGTTGGTCAAGTTAAAGTAATTGTAACAAGCAATGGTTGACATCTACATGATTTTACATTTTGGTTGTACTGAAAACAAATGATATAACGTGAAACATTGCTTGTTACAATAAGTTTCAATAACCGAAGCAACGGTTGATGCAATCTACACATAGTAACACATCAATCGTTGGCAATTTACAATATAATTGTTATTTAAAGGTTATATAATTTGTTTTCAATACTATCAACATGTCAAATCTGTAGATATTGTCAACCATTGCTTGTTATAATGACTTTAATCAAAGAATATTGCAACCAACGCTTACACGCCCGTATTCAGGAACAATACTCATTCCGAACTGCATGTTGATTGATCTGTTCTGTATTCCTGTTTGGGTCAGTTTTGGTTTAGCCCCGAAAAGGACCAATCATGTGTACAGAAATCGCCACTATGCGTTCGCGAGTACTATGTAACCTCATAGTAATATTTATGAATATGTTTAGTGTTTAAACTAAGCACTTTTAACGAAACACGAAAAAGACCTACCGTCTTTTTCTTTTCCTACATTTTATTACTCGAGGTTATAAAACACAAAAGTCTTATCAGTAGTACAGTCTGTTTAGGACGTAGTTTCATAAAAATACCCAATCCAACAATTAGTCTCAATGTAGGTTGGATCCTTTTCATTTAGCTACGCCACGCCGTTCAGCATCTTACAGAATACATTATATACATTTTACAGCCGGCACGCAAGTGCTAGTCAACATTCACCGCCCATGAACCTCCAAAGTACCCGACGAATCATGGACACGTTGCCGAATTAAGGGACAGGAAAGGCGATTTGGGCATCCGGACTTAAAAGTATTTTTTGTGTATACGATGTACTTCCCCCCACTCTCATATCACAGGAGTTGCGCGCAAACTACACCATGTTTATTTATGTATCATACAAAAGTCATAGCACTGATAACACACATAATACTACTCCGTATGCACATTGAGTATTGATACGTAATTATATGAAATTAATTATAGTTATTATACTGAAATATTAAAGAATGTAGTCTCGAGGGAACTAGGTCGTTTTGTACCAAACACGCGGGCCAGCTCGCCGTCGAGTGCCCGCTGCACCTTTTATAAAAAAAAATGAGATCGAAGATTTGCGGCTAGCCGCATCAAGCAAGATAAATGGCTAGAAGTTTGGTATTACACAAAGCTCGTAAGTCTTCATCAAGTAAGCCTCAAAGTGCGTACAATGAGCGTTATAATGTGTGCCATTACAAGAAAAAGAACGTAGACAAATTAATGTTTTCACGTTACAATATGCGATGAGCGAGTTAGTAAAATATATTTTAAAAATATCATGGGCTGTCGGGCGTTGTCGGACCCTTAAATTTGTTTTAGTAGTAAACACTGTATGCTTGGCTCTTAGAGTTGAATAATATAGCGAAAACATCACGTTTGTAACCATAATATACATCTAACTATAAGACGTAAGCTATGACGCGTGCCGAAACTCTGGGCAAAGCCTGTAGTCTATAAGATAATCTCTGTCTATAGGAGCAATTTAGTGATGAAAAACACCCTCGTTACAAACTAAAGCTCCTTTAACCTTTTACTACTTCCAACCATAGAAAAGACAATATCCGAATGTTTAGATGATATTTTATTGCGGTTACATCGAGTGCAGCCTAAATCAGATTATACATGCGTAAGATCTCATAGTTCGTGTCGGTACGCGAAATAGAAACACTTGCGATGTCTATGCGTAATTAGTCAAACAAATAAAATGTTTAATATCATTATAATAATTTTTAATCCGTAATTCACCTGTTCCATTTTATTTCTGAAGGCGCAGTACAGGCTCTGTCACCCACAGAATGATTCGTTGGTTTACCCACTTCCTCACACAAGACACAATGGGGTGGAAAGGTGCACTCAGCAGCCTTGTGGCCTTTTATACCGCAAAGGAAACACTGTTCACTACAATCGACTTCTGAGGTGCAATCTGAACGGTTGTGCCCGGCTTCCATGCACTGTGAACACCTCACAGGTTTGGGTGGTAGAATCTTAACTAGTACGAGTATAGATCCGACAACTAATTCAAGGCCTTCCGCGACTTTCTTTGCCACCGCCTCCGGCAAGGTCACAAATACACTGTCCATCTCTTGCCCTTGCTTGCCGTATTGAACTATATCACTGCATATAACTAGCTCTGGAGGACAACCCCCCTTTTTGGCAACGGCAGCAATGACCTGATCTTTTGTTATGCCGAGCATCCTCCATATACGTAAGTCGACCCACTCAGAATACTGAAAAACACTGATATCTATATTTCCTTCAGCATTAGCAATAGTTGCTACATGGGAGGTGTCACTCACTTTCGTAGCAGCTGGCTGCGACTGAACGGGAACTGAAGCGGGGGCTGAAACTGACTTTACTGCCGGCTGCTGTAAAAGATTTCCAAATTCGGCAAGCTCCCCTTGAAGCTCGGTTACTTCTTCCTCCACTGCCGCTTCCTCCGCTAAGGTACGACTAACCAACGCTGCACCTGCGTCCATAATGGAGGACGCCGCGACCTTCAAAGCCCGTCTGCAAGTGCCGTTTACCCCCTTTGACTCTTTGGCAACGCGAAGGATAGCCGCCACAGCGTTCTGAAGTTGGTTTATCATGTCGGTTTCTGTTTTGGTACCTGCTTGCCCTTTCGCCACTGGAGAAATACAAAGAGTCTCCGCTTTTCGAACCAAATTGTCAATCTCCTGCCGCTCTGCCGCAGTAACCCCTTGACTCCGTTTAGCCGTAAGTATATTACGAGTGGCCAAATCCGACACGCTCCTCGAAGCCGACGCGTTTGCACCGCTCCTTATACCAGAAGAGGTAGAAGGCTCCGGCTCCGCATTCACCTTTAAAACGTCTTTAAATTTAGTTTTGTTATCCATAATAAATCCCACGAGTAAGGGAGAAAAAGAAGGTCCGCCCAGATAGAGCTCCCTGTATCTGGGTAAGCCTAGCGTAACCCGCCAGAGGGTCGGCTGGTACACTGGCGGAGGTTGCACTCGAGACTGAACTTCCCATCAGCCATGCATCCCCTCACGGTGCGCCGCCGCTTGAGATTCGGGGTAACTTTTTATAGAGGTTTTCTCCCTCACGGCCCGGGCGGTTAAGCCAAGACCCTCGGTCCGGACAGAAGTCGTGAGACATGACCACGGCACTTTCACCGGATTACGAGAACATCAAGGGTAATGACAGGAAAATATTCTCTCGTCACTCCATTTTTCTTAGTTTATCAGGTAGGTACACATAAAAAATAATCCTGTCATAAGCGTTAAGGTCAATAATGTGGAATTTTCCAAAAAATATTTTCCTATAAGGTATATTTGCAAAAGCATGACCTAGAATATATATTTATTTTAATAGCATAGGCCGGCAAACGAGCAAGTGGATCACCTGATAGTAAGTGATCTCCACCACGCATGTACGCACACAATACCAAATTTATAAGCGTGATGCCGACCTTAAAGGAAAGGGATAATTAAGGGATTTGGGCCTCCGGATACCTCACTCACCGTACGAAACGCAGCAGCAAGTTCCTACTTTGTTGGTTTTCTGTGAGACGGTGGTAACGACCCGGACGAGCCGGCCCATTCATAAAGACAAAACAGTCTACAGCGTGGCTCTACTACTCAAAAGACACAAAAAAATATTGGAAATTATATATATGCACCCACGCCTGTAATCCCCGAAGGGGTAGGCAGAGGTGTAACCAGTACACCCACATTTCGCAGAGCGTATTTCCGCCCCATGATGTGACAGGGGGCGTGCCTATCGCCATACGGGGCACAAATTCCAGACTCCGGGCCGATACTGAGCATTTCGTAATAGAAAAACCCAATATAACTTTATCCCGACCCGGGGATCGAACTCGAAACCTCGACATCAGTCTCAGTCGTAACGCGTACGCATTACAACTGCGCCACCGAGGCAGTCAGTGGAAATTATATATTCACAAATTATGTATATATAGTTTCTAATATGTAAAATTTTGAACATGCCGAAAATGATTTTGTTACTCAAGCTTATGCTGGCCGAGAAAGCTGGAAACGAACATGGAAGGGACTTTGCTGAATTAGTAGAGCATTTAATTAAATAATAATATCTCAAAGATGCAGCAATCCTTCGCCTGCCTGTATACTAAAAAGCGAACTTCTCTGCTGATAAGGCAATGGGTTTCTGAACATCCCTGAAGATTTAATCTAAAAAATTTAATGGTGTCAAGAACGTGGTGAATGATGATGGTTTGGAACACTTGATTTGACATAGTAAACAATTTGATGGAATATCTATCCAGTACCTTCAAATGTGACAAAATTAGATCAATAAAATAAAAAATAGGTCTAAACATTCGACTCATTTCCAAACATACTGCTGTAATATGCCAAGTGTATGATTAATTTAATTATCACAAAAAAAATGGCCTCAACAAAATTGTGAAAAATACAATTAAACAATTTTACATAGGTGGTTTTGCAATGTCAATGATGGGTAGTGAGCACAAACTCAAAGAAACATTGGCTTTTCAGATATTTTGCAGCTCATTTTTTTTTGTTATTATTTTACTCACTGGTCCAGTGGCATGTTTATTTCTTGAGTACCCACTTTGATAATGGGCTCGCCCCCTATCACATTATGTGATGGAAGTAAGCTTGGCAAACTGTGATGTACAAGTTGCATCCCAGCCTACCCCTTTGGGGACACAGGTATGATGAGCTTATGTATGTATCAAGGTTTTATTTTACTACTACTAGTGAAAAAATCATTGAAGTTATAGAGCATGTGAAATATTCAGAAAAGTGGTTCGATTATTCACTAGCATAGCTTATTTCTTAGGTTCCTGAAACACTTTTTGACAAAACATAAAAATAAACAAGTTTGAGTCAATACAATTTAATGGTTAATCAGTGATACCCCCTACTCAAAGTTGTTTTGTTTTATTTTTACTTTTTTGAGTTGGTATTATTTTAATCAAAAATATATTTTTAAAATTTTTCAAGTTCAAGTAATTTCAAAAACGATTTCATCCCCAAAAAAAATAACGGGACTACCCTGTGAGTAATCCCTATCAAATACAAAACAAATTATACAAATTGCTCCATATGGTGGTGGTTATGCATGAATATAGATCAAAACGAAAAATATATGCCGACAACATTTTAGGTTATTTTGCATTGGTTAAAAATCCTAATTCAAGACCTACTTATAGTTGAGCACTAAGCAAAGTGTAGATTTATGTAACTGTAAGTAACCAGTATTTGTTTGGAGCCAAAAATGGACCAATCACCCATACAGAATCATCACTATACATTCACAGGCACCATGAGACGTCATCGTAACATTTATGAAAACAAAAGTTAATTCCTCAACATGTAAGTTTTAACTAGTTCAGACTGAGGTATACAACCCCAAACATCTTAGGAGTATGTAAATTCATTATTAATAGCCATATTTATTATATTAGACATAGTTTTCTAACACTGTTTAAATGATTAATTTTAATTGTGTGACACCAACAGCTTTGCATTCCCTGTTGCCAGACTTCATTGTTTAGCGTTGCAATATCCATGCTACAGTTATTCCTAGCTTACATGAATTGCAGTAAGTACATAGGTAACAATTACAGTTACATAGTTGACAACTATAGTGACTGCTAGTTTCTTAAATAATAATAATTCTGCTGCAAATTATAAGTAGACAGGGCTCAAAACCAAACCAGGACACCAAGTGATTATCCAGATCAACTGTCGCCTCTACATGATGGAAGTAATCAGTCTTCAACCATTGTTTTATATCATGTTAAAGGGAGGTTGCAAGTAGGTAATTTATGTCACCATTGTCATGAAAATAAAAAATAGATAGCTTCAGATCTATGACTGCCTATGTCATAAAAAATATACAACTGTTACCTCCATGGTATAAGCTATGCCTTGTAAGTTGTGGTTGCCGATTAACAGGAAAACCAAATTTATTTTTTGTTAGTGTATCACATTCTAGCAATGGTTAAATAAATAAATCACGACCAAATTTCAGCCAAATAATCTGAGATTTTTCAAGGGACACTTGAGACACTTTAAATGACCTAATATAAATATCTGTAATATCATTTTCTCGAGCACAAAAACAGTTAAACCTATAGATTTAAATCCGGTACATGAACAACCCGTTGTGAATACTTATCTTTGCTGAGATTTCAAAACAAATAAGACTGGGGTCATTTTCGAAATGCAACGAATGATATATACTGAGAGAAGACTGAGAAAAAGAATCAATAACGAAGCTGTTTTTATCAAACGCACGAAAAAGACCTAGGCCTCGAACCATGTTCCACCAAAATTTTAATGGCGCCTGCAATCTGCATTAAAGATATACTCACTGGAAAAAACACTACAAACAAAACGCTTGCCAGCCGCCAGATTGGTACACTTTATCATAAAAATACTTTTTATTAAGCAGACAAACCAAAATCACCATTGTGTAGCATTTATAAACGACTTCAGGCCTCTTTTATAAAAACTTTGCCGATGTCCAATCAGTCCGTAATCCGTATTTCCTTTTACAATCTAAGTACCTAAATTAAAATATTTCTCTAATTGAACTTATGGAATACATATTATCTTCACTTGAGCCTTGCCTCTAAAGCCAACAAGCCAAAAAACGTTCACTCTATAATCTTTGTAAAAGGCCTCCCTATAGTGTTGCCAGAGCTAAGTTTGGAAATTCTCCGTATTATGTCGAAAAGTCCCTGTTTACGTATTTTACACTTTACCTTCAACAAATTTACAACCAATTACAGATACACAGTTTGTACAGGTTAATTCTGAGTTGATAATAAAGACATTTGCTAAATGTTGTATCAAAGACATTTATTGATATTATTAGAAAGTAGGTTGATATCAAAGACTTTAACACTTTAGACGGGCTGTTCAAAAGTAAAATTGTTGTGCATACGCGGCCGGCGAGGCAGGAATGACGTCTAAGGCATGAAAGCGAGAGGAGTTGAGAGTAAGCGAGATGGCAATATTGAGACGGAGTTGAGACGGCTGTTTTTTGTATTCGTTTTCATTCCCTATAAATGACATTATCGAACAAAACCAAGAAATAATATAGTTACTTCCTTAAAATAACTTTTATTTTATATATTTACGTTTACGTAAACAGGGACTTTTATTTTATGAGTAATATTATATGCACACAAATAATGATAATGTTTTATGAGTCACAATAATAATTTCGTGTTAGTTTATCGAATTTAACGTTCGCAGCTATTCAAACAACAACAACTGCTCTTGTCGCTCTCTCGCAGGTGATTAACTGAGTTGCGGTCAATTGACCGTAACGTAGCATCTACATCTATTATATACATTTACGTACTCATTCATGCATATATCCCTTGGAGCTAGGCAGATACTACTGCGCGCCACAAGCTACGAACCTGATGTATCTCTTCTACATTCATATATTTTCGTCGGTGAAGGGTGGGTACTCGTGACGTGCTTTTTTCGGAGATTGTTTTTTATGGCAAAGGCTGGCAATCGAGCACGTGGGTCACCTAATGGTAAGTGATTTCTACCAACCACCATAAATAACATCCACAATAAGTAAAGAATTATGGACGCGCTGCCGACCACGTAAAAAACCTTATGATTATAAAGTAAGAAATGAATTCATAACTAGTAAAACATTTACCTCAAAAGGGTAAAAAAATACAAGATATTATTATACAAATATATTGAAATAAAATGGAAGAGAAGACACACCAACACATAGGAATCAAGTAAAGCTTGGCTAAGAACACTCAGGAATAATTACCTTGCATACTTAAAAAAATAACGAAGTTTTATGTAGGGAACTAAAACCCCCAATTCCCTGTTACAATATTTATTTTCCCATAGAAATCCCCCAATGGATTTATATCCCCAAAATCCGCCCAGAGCACGTAATGCCTCCAAATATTCCCCCAATCTGACCTCACTGTTATTACCGTTGACTGAGTATCTAATAGACTCCTAACTAAGATGTCGCAGAAAGAGACAATGATACAATTTCGAGGGTTACCGCGTCAAAATCAAATTACCCCACAATTTGTTTTGTTACGTGACGTCATGTACTACAATTTCTTGAGAAATAATAGGTTCTTGCTTTTGTGAGTAAATAATACAACATGGTTATTTTCAATTACCTTTTATTATTTAAATATTATTTTTATTAGCTTTAGATGAGACGCGCAAGTCACTCAACTGGTGATAAGAACCTCGAATTATGAAGTACTACATGGCACTGAACTACGCTCGTCGCCCAGATACATAAGGTGTTGTGTCATAATGCCAAGTAAATTCACTGGCGCGGGCGTCAATGTCCTTCAACAATAACATAACAACATAACAGTAGTAACACACTGCTGCTTGGCGGCAGAAATAGACAAACCGGTGATACCCACCCAGACGGCCTCTCGCATACGATGGTCTGTATGTAGTTTGTGAGAAATCTCCCTTAGTAATTTATTTGTCTATAAAATGTACACCATTACAGTTTGAATCAGGTCAATATACATAATAGTTTTAAAAATGTTAAACTCAAAACATATGGACCAAACTTAGAGTGGTAGAGCCACGCTGTAGACACTTGTCTACAGCATGTATGGGCCAGCTCGTCCAGGTCATTATCACTGTCTCACAGAAAACCGGCGTAAAGTAGCAGCTTGCTGCTGCGTTTCGCACGGTGAGTGAGATACCCGGAGGCCCAAACCCCCTCCCCTTCCCAATCCCCTATATATCCCTTTCCTTTAAGGTCGGCAACGCACCCATGATTCTTTTGATATTGTAGGCGTACATGGGCGGTGGAGATCACTTACCATCAGGTGACCCACTTGCTCGTTTGCCAGCCTATACCATAAAAAAACATGGATTATAACTTATTTAAATCAAAAGTTTATATTATTGATCTGTAATGTAAATTAGAATTTTTTACTTTCATTTTCGACTGCCTCGGTGGCGCAGTTGTAATGCGTACGTGGTACGACTGCTATGCTGAGGTCGCGGGCTCAATCCCCGGGTCGGGCAAAGTTCCCGGGATGGGATTTTCTATCATGCTATGCTTAGTATCAGCCCGGAGTCTGGAATTGTGCCCGGTATGGCGATAAAGTTTGCCTCCTATCACATCATGGGACGAATATAAACTAGGCGAAATGTGGGTATACTAGTTAGGTACACCTCTGCCTACCCGTTTGGGGAAAACAGGTGAGTGCGTATTTAATTTAACTGTATTTTCTGAATATTTGAATTCTGTGGTTACTTATTATTGTGACAAGAATTACCATTGTTATATTAAAGCCTTTACTCTAATATAAATACCATTATATATAGGTTTGTGATCCTAATAAATAAAATAATATTTAAAATATAATTAATTTAGGTACTTTTTCTATTGATTATTGCTATACATGCTTAAACTAAATATTTACCAGAATAGGTACAGCATTACAAAGCAGTACAGTCAGTTTCTTCTTTTTGAATAATACATTTTTCTCTAAATGTTGCTAAAAATTATTGATGATGGTTTTGGTGTCCAATATCAATGTCTTACGTTGATACAATCCAATTCTACAGTAAAACATTATCTTCAGGAAAACTGAAACGAGCCATTTCATACATCATTAATACATTTCTTATATTTGATTTATTATTAATGCATACTGCAAAATTAATATTTCCCATAATATGGGGTAATAATTTATTGAAATTTCGGCAACACCAAACGGAGTAATTTTGTTTGGTTATAAATTTTATTATATGATATTTACTTTGATGCTTTACTACGAAGAATTTTACTTCAAGAATACTCTAAAAACAATAATATATTTTTTTACAGCTTTATTACTGATAAAGCGTGGTATACTTACGAATGAAAAGATAAGGTCGGCATTTTCCATCCACTATCACTTTTACACCCTAAAATGCTACACCGCACCATGGTTACTTCGAAAATTATATAAATAGTAAGTCGACGTTGTTATCAACAACAAATAATCGCATGTATTTTTACTTTAACAATAATTATTAATTATTTAATTTATTTTACCAGGAAGACAATAGACAACTATACGTCAATTGTCAAACTTTGTTTATGCAAGTAGTTTGATATACTTCAAATACTAAACACTCGTCATGAAACAAGACATATGATCGTTCTGTTTCATTCTTTTATACGATATCACCATAAGTAGCTCTTTTTCTTGTGCGAATGCGACAAAAGCTATGAATTTCTCTAGGTATTCTCCCTCTACGGTTATTACAATGGTTTTTCTTCGCACTTTTGTCATATGCGTCGTCTGGCAACACTGTGTATTAGCCAAAATGTCAATTTCAGTGATGCCAGATTGGGGGATTCCCACCAAATTTTAGGGGATTTAGGAGCTCTGCGAGGATTATTGGGGTTATAAAATTCTTAGAGGGATTTAAGGGGGGGGGGGGGAATGTTGTGGGAGGGAATTGGGGGTTTCAGTTTCCCTAAACAAAACAAAACTTCGTATCTAAAGACAGATCTCGCCACATCGCCTGAACCGATTTAGATGCGGGTTTTTATGATTGCAAGGTGATTAAGTCGTGAGTGTTCTTAGCCAAGATCTACTTGGTTCTTAAGTGTTGGTGTGTATTTTTGTAAAAATATCTTGTATAATTTTTTATCCTTTTCAGGTAAATGTTTTAAAGTCATTATTTACTTTTTAATCATTGGTTTTTGTAGGGGGTTAATAGCGCGTCCATGATTCTTTAGTTATTGTTGATGTTATTAATTATTGGTAGAGAACACTTACCATCAGGTGACCGTCGTATGCCAGTATTTGCCATAAAAAAATATCATCGAAAATAGCACGTCACAATTACCGTCCACCGACGGAAATGTATGAATGTGGAAGAGGCGAAAGAGGTACGTCAGGATCGTAGCTTGTGGCGCTCAATAGTTTCTCCTAGCTCCAAAGGATTTTTTACTCCAGTAATCCGATAGATCTAAAGATAGCGATTCACTTGCAGATCCTTCAGGGATCCCATAGGATGGACTCCTCAATATAAGGACCAGCATAGGCCAGACCCCACCGAAGGTCTTTGAGATGTCAAGTTCTCTACAGCCTTGCTCTTACCCAACCCAGCTATGAACCTGACCTGAAAACCATATTGCGATTGCTAATCAGCTGGTTCTCCTCAAGGTGTCTACAAGATTTAATTTATTCACGGTCATCATAAACCCCTCTCCGCAGCTTGTTATAATTTGACAAACACTTTTAATTATTGATATAAAAAAGATCAGTATTGGAGGGTTTTTCTTAAAAAACATGAATTTTGGTTGGAATCTACGTAACACTGGCGGGAATGAGAGACTTTCATCTGGGAACACTGGTCAATTTTGACATTTAGAGTCTAATTCTGTCTAATTGAGAGTTTTGGCGGGAATTCTTACAGTGCGGTGGCTCTCTTGTTTTAACTATTTCCTAAACTGGTTTAAAGTTGTGTTTGTTGTATAAAAGTGGTGTGGTTTTGTGCAATAATCATTAACGATGATGAATAGTGTATGGAAACATTGAAATAAGTGGATTTGGGTGATTTATGATCAAGGGTATTGTCGACCTCGTGATTTCGATTCGCTTGAAGGAAGTCGTCTAAGAAGCATTGAACTGAAAGGAATTAACACCAAAACTCCAACAAGACCTTGAAATCGGCCACACCCCCGTTTCATCGTTCTTGGAATATAAGAAAAGAATCTTATAACTAATGACTTGGCAGCATGGTCTCTGATCTTAGCCGGTTCCATAAGGAACAAACAAGTTTTTTTCGCGCGGGAAACTTGAAAGTGAAAGGCGCCAAAAAAATAATTTTAAAGCAATATTTTTGTTTTATAGTGTAAAAATATATTTATTTCTTTAGTTTCATCCAGAAATTAAATCTTTATTGTAAATTTCATGTTGTAAATAGAAGATGGGGGGAGTAAAGCGGCGGAAAAAAGATCCTCCTGATGAGCGTTCATGTCCCAATATGGAAACTTCTTCTGACTCTGATGACGACTGCACCAGGAAGTATCAAGTGTATAAGGTACCAGGGTACTCTAGGAAGTACTCTGAAAACAGTAAAAAATCAGAATACATTGTTTTTTTATCTCATCAAGATGAGACAAAAAGTTTCACCGATAAGGACAGGTTGGCAATTTCTCGTGCCATACGCAAATATTGTGTAACTGGTATACTACATTTAAAGTCAGTCAATAAATTTAAAATAGGTATCACATTTGATCTTTCAAACAATGCCAATGTATTCCTGCAAAATAAAAAATTGTTGGATGAGCTGGGTTTAAAAGCCACCATACCAGCTATTGACACCGAGGTAACTGGCGTGCTTACGTCTGTCCCTACGGACTTAGCTAACAAAAGAATATTTTCTTTAATAGGGAGCTCACGAAACGTCATACAGGTAAGACGCTTCATGCGCCGTGTACGGAGTGAGTGTGGTGCAGTCACATATCAGCCCACACAGACTGTCGCGGTAACCTTTGCATCAACTGAGTTACCTCAGTACGTATACCTTGACTCTTGGAGGCACGAGGTAAACTTATATATCCCCCCAGTTAAGCAGTGCCTGCAGTGCCTGAAGTTTGGTCATATAGCCAAATATTGTAGAAATACAGAGGTATGCTCAATATGTTCACAAAACCATAATTTCAAAACATGTAAAGAAGATCCGAAAAATGCTAAATGTTCCAACTGTGGTGGCAACCATATAGCTATATCAAATAGTTGTCCTCAGAAGAAACTTAAATTAGAAGAGAATAAAATTAAATCTAAAGCTACTCAATATTCAGCTTTATTTAATGAAACTATATTCCCACAATTATCAAAGTCAAATATTGAAACTCAAATTCAGAATTTAACAAAATCTGATTATTTTATGAATATTTTAACACAAGCCATAACAAAAATTGTAACTAGCCAAAAAGACACCCCTATTAATACAGTATCCATAAAACAAGTTCTTCAGCAAACATTCAGCAGTAATACATCTTCTACCAAAAATGGACCTTAATATAATGCAGTGGAACGCTCAGAGCGTAATTAGTAATAAACTTTTATTGATCAATTTTTTACATGATTATAAAATAAATTTAGCAATTATATCAGAAACCTGGTTAACACCTGAAAAACATTTTAGTATAAGGGGTTATAAAATAGAACGAAATGATATAGGTAATAAACATAATGGAGTAGCTATTTTAATTCATAACAGTATAGATTACAAAAAAATTCATACATATTCTGATAATTCCTTACAAAACATTTGTGTAAGAATTTCTTTAAATAACAAAGAAATAAGTATTGTAAGTTTTTATTGTCCTACAAATTGTACTCCCTCTTTTGACAAACATAAATTTGAATCATTAATAAAGTCAGTACCTGAACCAATGATATTTGCTGGTGATTTCAATGCTCATCACACATCATGGGGATGTAATTCTGTTAATTCAAGAGGCCGGGACATTTTGGAGATTGTTGATGATAATAATTTGGTTTTGTTAAATACTGGTGAAGTGACTACAGTTGGCTCTTTGACATGGCGTCCAAATGCCTTAGATTTGTCTATAGTTTCTTCATCTTTGGCTCTTTCTTCTGACTGGTCTGTACATAATGATCCTCTTGGCAGCTATCATCTTCCTGTGATTATTAAACTTTTTGTAAATAATAATAATGCAAGTAGTTGTCCTGCAAATGATTATAATAACATACATCTGCCCATCTACCCAAATTTTAAAATGGTAGATTGGAAAATGTATGTACAAAGTGTAGATTTAGAATTGTCTAATTTTCAAGTTCATGGTATTACACCACTGGAAGCATATACTCAGTTTTGTGAAATCTTGCATTCAGCAGTTGATAGATCTCTTCCATATCGCAACCAACCCAATTCATCTATTACAAATACTTTAGCCAATAATTCTTCACGCAGGAAGTCGTTTAAAAGGCCTCCCCTCCCTTGGTGGAATAAAAAATGTTCAGAAGCAATTCAAAATTCTAAATCTGCTTATCTTCATTTTAAAAATAATCCTTCAGATGAATCATATATAGAGTTCAAAAGATTACAAGCTCTTAAAAAACTTACTTTAAAAACAGAAAGGTCGAACAGTTGGGTTGAACTATGTAATTCTTTTAACCGGTGTACTCCTCTGTCAAGAATCTGGAAATGTATGCGGAAATTCAATAAAACATTTTCATGTAATAATAATGATGATACTTGGGTTCAAGATTTTCTGCAAAAGTATACTCCAGACTATGTAAATAATAATTCAAATTTACCTTCTGTTAGTTTTACACAGTCTCTATATAGTTTTTTAACCAATCCCTTTTCAATACAAGAGTTGACATCTGCTGTTTATTCTAGAAAGGATAGTGCTTTTGGTTTGGATGGTATTCCTTATATTATGTTGAAAAAACTCAGTAAAAAAAGTTTGCACATTTTTCTTAGGATCTTAAATAATCTTTGGTTGAACAATGATATACCTCATTCATGGAAATCTGATTGTTTGGTACCCATATTAAAACCAGACAAGGTTCGGTCTAATCCAGATTCGTATCGTCCTATTGCTTTAACATCATGTGTTGGTAAAGTTTTTGAACAACTATTAAAACAAAGGTTGGAATTTTATGTAGAACAAAATCATATTTTACCTGCTAATCAATTTGGTTTTCGAAGGGGAATGTCAGCTCGTGAAAGCATCTGTCAACTACAACTTGATATCCAAAATAGTTTAAATAATAAGCAGTTTTTAATGTCAGTATTCTTTGATGTTGCTGGTGCTTTTAATAGTGTCAATATTGATGTACTTTGTAGTGAATTACTTTCTGTTGGATTTCCAAACAAAATAGTTGACTGGATCCATATGTTCTTGACTGAAAGAGAAGTTTATGCTAAGTATAATGGTAAATTATATGGTCCAAGATTTGCGTCTGTTGGAGTATGTCAAGGTGGAATACTCTCTCCTTTAATTTTCATCCTGTATATACGTCGTTTGAATCTAGTTTTGGGTACAAAAGTTAAAAATCTTCAATTTGCCGATGACCTGGTTGTTTATGCATCTGGAAATAATTTAGCTAATATTACAAACACTCTTAATAAGTCTTTGGAATGGCTATGTGCATACTTTTCTTATTTGAATCTTGACATAAATACACTAAAATCTAAATTAGTTGTATTTGGTAAAACAAGCAATTTAATTCCGTCTGTATATTATAATAAAGCCTGTATTCCTGTTTCTCCTGAAGCTAAGTTTTTAGGTGTGACCTTTACCCATAATGTTTCTTGGAAAAAGTATATTGATTTAATAAGTTCAAGAGCTAATAGAGCTTTCAATGTCTTAAAATCATTATGTAGAACATCTTGGGGAGCTGATCCCAAAATATTGTTGCTTTTATATAAATCTTTGATCCGTAGTCATTTTGAGTATGGTTTTCTTTGTTTTGCTGGTGATAGTAGATTAGTAGACATCTTGGATAAAATACAAAATAAAAGTTTGAGACTAATAACAGGAGCATTTAAAAGCACTCCTATTAACACAATGCAAGTTGAGTGTAAACTTCCTCCCTTAAGCATAAGATTCACTTTTTTGAAAGAAAAGTTCATATTGAATCTGTACAGTAAAAAAGATAATCACCTATTTTTAAACTTGACACATGCTCTTCCACCATCTATTCATAATCCTCTTTATATTCTTCAGGGCTTTCCTCAGTACATAAATTTTCTTGAAACTCTGCAAATCTATAAATCATCCCTTCTACCATGTTATCATGGAGATTTTAACAGTAAATTTCCTCCAATTAAAGTTATTATTGATCATAATTTATCTTCTAAAGAAGATGTTGATAGTAAATTTTCAGAGTTTACTGATTATAGATTCCTGTATACTGATGGGTCTAAAACTGAGTCCTCAGTCTCATTTGCTATATTTGATAGGCTATTGAATTCTGGTATTGGTTGTAAAATAAATTCTAATACAAGTATATTCACAGCAGAGGCTGTGGCTATTCTTGCTGCCTTAAAACATATAAAACACAATAACGATGGATGTTGTGAATGGATAATAGTTAGTGATAGCATGAGTGTTCTTGAAAATCTTAAAAATAATAAGTTTAATGCTAGCACTAATTATTTAATTCCTATAATTAAAGAGACTTGGCTGGATTTGTTCACTGTACATAATATTAAGGTTTTGTTTATGTGGGTCCCTTCTCATGTGGGAGTGTTGGGGAATGAGAGGGCTGATTATTTAGCCAGAATAATAACCAATTCTACAACCATTGTCCCTGATTCTAGTAGTGATTTCAATGTTTTCATGCCATGTACAGATATAATCCCTCTCATAAAGAAAAGGTCCACTGACATTTGGAGAAGACATTGGAATTACACAGTTCAAATTGTAAATAAAGGATTATGGTATGCTACATGTAATGTTTCCATTGGATCCATGCCTTGGTTCTGCAAAAGTAAATTTTTCTTAAACAGGAAATTCTACACTACTATTTTAAGGCTTCGTTTTGGACATTGTCGTTTAAATTATCATCTCTTTCGGCTAAAATTGGTGCAAAGTCCACATTGTGATTATTGTAATTCCCAGGTAGATCAAACTCTGTCTCACATATTCTTTGATTGTTTATCCTTTGGCATTCAGCGCCTTGTGCTGATGGATGAACTGATTAAAATATACGGCAATCCTGATTTAGTACCGCGCTCCATCCAGGCTCTTCTTGTGAACAGTTCAACTTATATAGCTTTAGTTAGATTTATTAATAATACAGTTGGGCAAATTTAAGTATTGGTGTATAAATTGTATATAAAAGTTTAAAGTAGGTAATTAAAAAAAAAAATGTATTTGTAGTTTATCAGCGTCTTTTGCATTTTCATTTTAATTGACATTTGTATGATGTATATGTATCTTGCCTTGAGCGTTGACTTGAGTTGTACTATGAGTTGTACTTGTTTTTTGCCAAATTCTTGGTTTATGACTTAGACTATTAACATAGTTTTTGCTGGTGATTTCATCACCGAAATTAATTAATTTTGACTTATGCACTTATATATCTATGATGACGATTTACTTTAAAAAAAAATATATAAAGAAAAAACTAATGAAATTATATTACTTATGACTTGACAGTATGGTCTAAAAAAAATATATAAAGAAAAAACTAATGAAATTATATTGCTTATGACTTGGCAATATGGTCTAAAAAAATATAAAGAAATACTAATGAAATTATATTACTTATGACTTGGCATTATGGTCTAAAAAAAAATATAAAGAAAAAACTAATGAAATTATATTACTTATGACTTGGCAGCATGGTCTTTGACCTTAGCCGGTTCCATTGGGAACGAAAAAAAAAAAAAAAAAGGAACAAACAAACAAAAAAAAAAAACTGTCTAATTGACATAAAAATGGATGTTGGCTAATGGAACTTGGATTATTTGCCATAATCTTAAAAATAATTAATTAATTATTTTAATACTCGACATTGGGAAATCATGGAAAATCGATGGGGTCATAATCTAAAAATAGAATTCAGTAGTGAATGGCGAATTCCAAAATCTAAATTGTCCTTTTTTTGTGTAAGGTGTGAGTGTGTTTCCATATTTACTGTATAACGTTAAACGTTTTGCGAATGAAATGTCGATTTTCTTGAAGTCTTTGATTTTTGCAAATGAAATGTCTATTTTAGTGGTTTCACAAATGGTTGATTTCAATTTCAAAGCCTTTATTTACTAAAACAGTGTGTTTTACAATTACTATTTATTATAACTTTTTCCACAGCCGCCCTCTTCATAGCTTGTCCTTTTGACTAAAGGCCTCCTCCAGAGTTCTCCATTTCTTCCTGTCTCTTCCGATTCTCACCCATAATGGGCCGGCGTTGGTTGTAAACACACAAATGCTTGTCTATCCAATTGAATTCCACTTCGTATGACTTACGTTAATCTGTTACTTATACTTGTAAAGAATAGACCAAAAATTTGTGAAAAATGGTTAGGCTGGATAATATTATCATACCTACTTTCTAATTTTCTGGCCAACTTTCAGTTATGTTTTATTTTTATTCATACTAGTTGGCAATTTAGAAAATAGATTTAATGAGGCATTCTGGTAACAAACAATCAAAGACTATAAAATATTATAGTTTTAGACAGGACAAAGCGAACAAACTTGTGATCCCTTACTCTGTCTAGTTTAAGTCATCCAAATGGCAAGTCGTGCTTGTGTGTGGCAAAGGAAAACACACTAGTTATTAGTGCAACCTACAGTCTGATAGCTAAATTGTGTATTGTGACTTGTGTACTTGTTTTTGTTATTCAAAACTACATAAGATTTACTGACACTTGAGATCAAAGATTTTTATGAATATGTTTCCTAGGGCCGCTCTATATATGTACTTCAATTCTCTTTGCAAATAACTGATTTCCACATGCAATGATTCTTGACAAACTTCAAGAATATTTTTTTCTTTGTGGCTCTTCTGTTTTTTGAGAAAGTTTTACTTATATCCAATTTTGTTGCATATTTTAGGTGATCACAGAACATGTGATTTCATGTACATACCTACTACCTACATATATTTCCTATACATCGAATCATACCTACTACTATTCCTTTTTTGTTTAATTATTCCTTCCTTCTATTTGATGCCATTATGTAGCATTATTTAAAACCGTCCAACCACAGACATCAAATTTAGGTATTAGTTCACAGCCCAGTGTTCTAGGTAGCGAGTAACAAGTGCCCTTAAACGGAAGGAACACCAATTAGAACTTAGAATTATGAAGTACTTTTGACACTGGCCTGCACTAGTCACCCCGAGACATTACATGATAAGCCTCTTAATAGGTTATATTTATACTCATTTCACAGCCGTTTTTCGTTCCATACAAAATTCAACACCCCGGCCCTTGCATTACACATACTATCTTCTGATCAAACATGATTCTAGCCTTAGTAGAGTGGTTGACTGTCCTTCAACCGGTGCAGGTCGTGTTGTCTGATACGTGGTTTTGTATTAAATCGATCGCGATAAGCGCACGGTCACGCTTGCGTGCACCCGGTTAGTTACACTTGTGCAATGCAGAATGAACCGTATGTCTTAGACGGCTCAGTACAAAATGATATTATACAAGAGGATAATATAAATGATCGTGCAGATATAGTGATTACACCTAGTATGGAATGCAGTGCCTTTACACCTATTAGAGACTGAGAGGAAGAAAGCAAAGCGGAGAAGAGATTACGGGAGGAAATTTCCTCTGACGAAGGATGGGTTATTCAGTCAAAGGGTCGTAAAATTCTACGCAGGTCAGGTCAAAATGTTACCGATGAGAAGCCTCAAGTTTCTGTAACGAGTGATTCCTCATTACCTAAACTGTTTGCACTGGCGCGCTTATTTAAAGATAATAAAGTTAAAAACATATGCCCCGTTAAATATGTACATCAATACAAAATGATATTAACATTTGAAGAGGATTCTAGCGCAAATATATTTGTTAATTGTCAAACTTTTTCTGACCTAGGATGGAGATGCCATAAGACATCAGAGGTAGGCTTATCTTTTGGCGTGATTAAAGATATTGATCTAGATTTCGCCGAGGCAGATATTAAAAACAATTTACTCTCGAACCTAGAAATTATATCTGTTAAAAGGCTGAAGAAGAGAAATCATGATAATTTGTCTAAAGACGCCTGGGTATCATCCGAATAAGTACGTCTCGGGTTCAAAGGCTCTATGCTTCCTACGCAAGTGTCTATTCTTGGCATGAAGATAAAGGTAGAACCGTATGTTTTCCCAGTAACCCAGTGTAGCAGGTGCTGGAAATTCGGACATAATTTAAGAATGTGCCCTTCTAAAAAGATAATTTGTCCAAAATGCTCTAAGAGCCACGCTAACTGTGAGAAAACGGTCAACTTCCGATGCGTGAATTGCACAGGCAATCATATGGCACTACAAAAAATCTGTCCTATTTACAAAAAAGAAAGAAGAGTGAGAGAATTAATGGCAGAATTTAACTGCACCTACAGACAAGCACAAAGTATGTTCGTACCGCCTTCCCCAACCTCAGAACGAGATATGAGTCCGGGATCATTAACTGAATATCCTCCATTGAATAGACAGTCGATAACTGTGTCTACGCATACTGCTCAGCCAATTTAAAGGGAGAAGTTGATGTCAGACCTTTTTGAGGCTCCCCAGGAAGATCAGGCTATTAAAACGCCTCTAAGTCGTAGAAAACAAAAGAGACAACGGCAGACAGCCCGTGCTTCTACCCCTATCCCGTCTGTTCCCGCAGACGATGAAGATTGGTTCCAGCCCAGTCAGGTAAACTCGCTCCCATTGGACAATAGTGACCACACGGATAGTAGAAATAGACCGAAAGAAATAAGTTTTATGTGCCTATTGATTAGATTTAAAAATGTAATTTTAAGTAACGAGTCGCTGGAAGTTAAAATTCGCCAGGTGGTCTCAAGTTTAACGGAATGGATTATATATATAAGATTGCTCAGAATAATGTATCCGTAAGTTCTTTAATGTCAACGCTATTAAACGTTGTTATTAACGAACATGGATAGGTGCAATTTTGTAGTTAATTTGAATATCATACAATGGAACTGCCAAAGTATAAATAATAAACATATTTCACTAGAGTCATTTCTATCACAGGAAAAAGTGCATGTAGCTGTCTTATCTGAGACTTGGCTAAAATTTGGCAGTAACTTTAATATAACTGGTTATAATATATACAGACAAGATAGACCGGAAGCTAATGGTGGGGTAGCTATATTGATTCACAAATCCATCAGATCAGGGTTATTCATGTCAAGGAACCCTAATTCAGGTATTGAGCTCTTACATGTTAAAATTTATGATTGTCGACATATTGAAAATATAATTGGGATATATTGTACTATATAAACGTGTTAGCTGTTTTAAGGTATTATTAAAAATACTTTTGTAACCATAAAGGCCATAATAGCAAATAATGCATATTTTTTCATTTACCAACAATTCTCATAAAGTTAGATTGCCGCTTTTGAAACTAGTCGACTCATTTATCATCTTTTCATCAATATTTTAGATATTTTGCCACGTATATCTAACATATTTCAATTAAAAAAAAAACGATATTTTTACAATTTGTTTCTTTGTAGCTCTGATGTATTAGAACGGGTAATCGCGTTGGACATGTCGGAGGAAAAACGGATGACATCTTGACGACTCCTTGGCACGTGCGACGATGGATGTAGGGGCTGCATCATCAGGAATGTTATTTCTAACCCCCGCCGCTACCGCCACTACAGAAGTAGACCTTGGTTGTGCCGGCAGTGGTTTGGCGGAAAAGGCCACTGCAGGGGAAGGCACGACCAAGATTTCCCCTGTAGATGATGTTGTCGTCATTCCCAAAGTTGACATTCGTCCATCAACTTCGGGTGATGGCGACGATCGAGCCCGTGCGTAGACGTGAAAAGAGAATCGGCAGTGATTCTGATAGCGAATTTGACGAGGAGTTCCATATTTCTCCTATAGAAACCACTGCTGTTGTTAAAGCAGCAAAAGACATTCCTAATGATGAGTTGGAGGAGCCCGTCCCAGATGTATTTATAATAATACTGCGACGGACATGGATGACGAGGCCGATCGTCTTCTTAGGGTATCGCCAAATTTCTTATGGGTCGAAAGCTTTGAGTCGTTCAGGGATGTTCCTGATCGATTTTCAGGTCCAACCCCTGGGCTAATCAGACTACGATTCTCCCTATGATGTCGACATTTTGGATAAAAACAAGAAAAAAATCGACTTGCAGTTTAAAGGGCAGTTGAAACCATAATCTTGTATGCATGAGTGGACGGAGATTAATGCAGACGAGATAATGGTACTTATCGGGGTGTTCATGTTTATGGCAATCGATTCGAGGACATCTCAAAACGAATATTGGAGATCAGACGATTAATTTGAAATGCCCAAATTCAAACATCGGCTATATGGCAAGATTCCAAATCTACACGGGTAAGTCCTACTCGTGAACAGTGCCCCGTCTGTTAGTGTTGATTTGGGAGGTAAAACTACCAAGGTTTCAAGGTCTGGAACGACGAAGGCATTGTGTGATAATAGTAAATTTTTACAATTGTCCATCGTTAGCACGATACATCAAGAGTCTGGGCTTTGACTGTTTGGAAACTCTGCGGACTGTTATAGGGACCTCTTTGGAAGGCTTTTTAAAAAAAAGATTTTTAATACGCTAATTAAAAGTATATTCAATAATTAATACACTTGGAATTACAAAAGTAAAATAACTCCGCGGACATCCGTGTTCTAACAGAGATGTAAGCAGACTAGCTAACTCCAGGGCAGCCTCCCATAAATACCCTTGGCTACTGCTGACCACTCTGTATAAAAGAGACAGGGAAGCACTAAGGCTAACTAACTAGGGGTATAACACCTCCCCATGAGTGATGAGTCTAAAGTCTGTTCATTTTCATGATCACTATTATTTTCAACAGTTTCAATATTCAATGATTTTACAGAAATTAATTCAGGCTGAGGTGGTGTTCGCGTGGATCTCATTTTGAAATTAAAATGGGGAGTATTATTTAAATTAGTTCTATTTGGACGATTGTCATTGGATCTATTTCGGAAATACTTAATAACTAGATGCATAACAAATAAAACTATTAAAATAAACACAATTATAGTAAGGGTAGAATAATGTGTCCCATATTTGATAATATGTGGTTTCATTTCTATAGTTTTTAACCTATCTAACAGTGAATCTGTGATAATTTGGGTTTTTGAATTAAGCTCATCTAAATCCACATTTTGTAAGTTAACAGGAGACACATCATTTATAACATTGTTAAACTTATCTAGATAACAACAAGTATCGTTAAGAAGGTTAAAGTCAGGAATATGATTTACTGGTGACGTAATATTTAAGGCATCGAATTTGGGTATCAGAATTGTGCTTTTGCAGAATCCCGTACAACCATCAGGGATGGAGAGTATACCTGTGCCCACGACATTTGTTTCATATAACTGGTTACTTATACAATCAATAGAAATTTTAATTGAATTTTACTGATTACCTTTGATATAAATTCACTTTCACAAGTGGGTCTAGCATCTGTTGCATAGACATTTGTTACGTCACAAATAAATGTTCCTGGTTGTACTATTTTACAATTAGTTAGATCATCTATATTACAATAGTGAGTTTTGTCTTTGGTCATTGCAATGTACTTACTATTATTAAGCTAAACTCCTTTGGATCTCTAGGATTATAAGGTGTAGGTAAAGCTACACTATGGAATAACATATAGTTTCTTATATCTACTAGTGGTACTTGAAGTAAAAATATAACCTTATTGTCTCTCCCGTGACCACGAAGGCTGAAAAGCTTTCGAAACGTCGGGACTAAAATAAAAATTAAAAATTAAACCGCGATAAAATCCGTATAAACTAGTTTTATTTCAATGTGTAATATTCGCGTAAACCTAAGAAATCACTATATAACCTTATTATTTGAATGATAACATATTACTTTGGATATACTTAAAACTAAATGCAGTGAATTAATATCTAAAGAAACAGGTAATTCTAAATTACTAGGTAAATGTCTATAATTATCGGCAAGCTCTTTGTATAGCTGCTGAGGAGTAATAATGGCCGGATGTAATGTATTCTGGCCGCTGAATAGAATAGCATTAGTTAAGTCTTCCAGTTGGAAAGACAAGGTAAGTATGGAAGTTTCCAGGTATACAAAGATTTCATTTACATTTGCGAGGATCTGTAAACCATTGGTTATCTCGGAAATATACTTTAAACTGAGTGAGAGATTGTCGATAGCTTCTTTTAACTTGATTTCATTATTCCTAAATGTAGTTATAGTTATGTTATAATAAGACATAACAGAAGTGGTAACTAAGATATTCTCTTTCATTAGCGAAGCTAATTCCTTAACATCACCTTGTACATTTGAGATTGCTTCATCATATTTTAAAGCATCATCTTCGTCAAGGGTGCCGAAAATGTGTTTGAGTACGGTGGCTACACCACCAAACCAAGCACTGCGTTTTACTCTGTTACTTGACAAGTATGAGATGGATTCGAATTCTTTATTCATATCATGGAAACGTGCTGTTAAGGGTTGAAGCAAGTTACGACATTTTAAATCTATTTCTCTGATTCGAGTCTGACTACATAGTTGTTTAGTATCATCTAGAGCATTTCTAATGTTCATAATGTGGACCAAAATGCGAAATATCTACTGGAATTAAAATTTTCAACTGGGCATTATTAATTTTTAGAGTTCCTAAATAATCAAAATAGAGGCTCGCGCTTGATGTTATCGGCTGGACATAATCTTCGTGAGATTGACCCCAAGCTGAACTGCAAATAATAATTTGCCATTAACACTAGATTAAATGTAAGTATCGTAGATATATGTGTTACAACTAATACTAAGGTTACTTTACAGGTTCATCTGGATAATATCGCGAGGTAAGTATTATTTATAGTAATTAGATTTATATTAATTATGAAATTTTATTTACAGGTTATTATCGACGGTGGCTGGTTTCACCTGATTGAAGTGATGAGTAACATGCCGTCGATTGACGAGTAAGGTAAGTGTATTGTTACCATTTATTCTTAATATTTTATAGGGTCCTTTCCAGACCGGAGAGAGAGCCTTACGCAATCGCAAGTGATTATTTAGGTACACATACTCGCCGACTTTATATTTAATTGGGCGGCTATGTGCATAATAATAAGATTTTGAAGTTTCTTTTGATTTCCTTATTAAATCTAGGGCTTTTTCCCTTGAATACTTTAGTCGATTTTGCAACATGCGGACATAGTCAGGGTATGTGGCCCCTGGGGATTCGTCATAAATAGAGTTAGGAATAAATGGTTTGTTCCCGAACATTAGTTGATGAGGTGTGAAGTGTGTTGGAGTGTACAGACGAATTATAGGCGAGCATAGCGGTGTAGACATAACGAGGCCAGTTGGTCTGGTCCTCATTAATGTAGGACTTGAGGTACTCTTTGAGAGTAGAATGACTCCGCTCTAATGCTCCCTGGGTTTGAGGATGGTATGGTGAAGACCGTAAGTTTTTGATTTTCAGGAATTTACATGTCTGTTTGATAAGGTCTGCTGTGAAATTAGTCCCTTGATCGGTTAAGATCATTTTAGGGATACCGAAAATAGATATAAAATGAAGTAAACATTCGCATGTTTCTTCAGCTTCGAATAGGATATGCGCAAGAAAACTTGGTTAAATCATCTTGAATAGTCAAAATGAATCTTAATTTTGCAAGGCCGGCTTCAGGAAGTGGGCCAACGATGTTCAAAGCAACACGCTGGCAAGGGGCGGTTGAAGTACTAGTAATCTGCATAGGACTTCGATTGACCTTCCTCAACGCTTTATTTGCCTGGCAGGATTTGCAATGTTTGACGTATGTTTCTATATCGTTGCGCATTCCTTTCCAATAGTAAGATTCTTTTAATCTACTATACATTCTGGATGACCCTAGATGACCTGCTATCGGGATGTCATGATTTTCGTGTAATATATTCTTAATTTCAGTGGGTGAAGGATATTTTATATTGTTGTGATAAATGTTGACTTTGATGTGAGTGTCATGGAAAATGAAGTTCAAGATATTATAGATTTTAATAAACGAATGTTTCTCAAATGGATTTCTTAAGTCAGAGATGGCGATTTCGTCCTTATCTTTAGTGACGATGAATTCATTCCTGATATGTATTAATGTTTTGAAGATTTCAGGATATGAAGCTTCATCAAAATGATGAACCTTAGTGAAAATGAAGTTGTTAAAGTTGCATTTTTGAAAAGAGTATAATTCCTTTTCGCTGTTAATAATGTCATCCCTTGCTTCTAAATTACTTAGGATCTCCTGAACATAAGGGTTTGACTCATCTACGTCTATGGATGTCGGGACGAGAATGATTCTGCAAGGAGATTTTAAGAGGTTTTCGTTATGCTCAATTATCTCTGTATTATATGATTTATCTTTATTCGAAATCGATTTTAAGAAGGTATTGTAGTCGTCAGGTACAAGATCGGAATTAGCATGATGGTCAGGATTTGGATTATTACTTTCGTTTACAGGATTATGAGGACTTTCACGAGGAGGTTCTTGAAGGGAACTGGAATGGAATTAATGGTGTTATCGACAAGTGGATCAGTAGTATGTATTGTGTCGGGAGAGTCTTGTCGATAGAGATCGAGATTAATTTCGTCTGGATTGAATGTAGGTTTAATATCGTCCAGGTCAAAGTTTGCAGGTGAGTTCATATTAGAAGGTAAGTTATTAATGTCGTCATTGGGCGTATTTGGATTTTGTTGATAGAGGTCAGGATTATTTTCATCAGAGGTCTGAAATAACCTCGTCCAAGTCGAAAGTTGGGGGTGAGACCAAGAGGTCCATTAAATTTCTATCATAATTATAGGAACTAGGAAGTTGATGGGTTGTTTCCTGTGGTGTAGTATCGTCAGTCATTGGATTCAGAGTGTCGGGGTTGTCCACTGGTTGGATAGGATTTACTGGAAAACGTGATAGAGCGCCGGCATTAGCATTGATTTTTCCCTTTTCGTATTGAATGTCACAGTCGAACTCCTCTAGTTTTAATCGCCAACGAATAAGTCTGGAACCTGGATCTTTACAATTGAAGAGCCATTGTAATGGCTTGTGATCGGTAACGATCTTGAACTTATGCCCATATAAATAGGGACGAAAAACTTTTTTACCGAATATGATAGCGAGACATTCTTTCTCTGTAACGCTATAATTGCATTCTGCTTTGTGCAGAGTGCGAGATGCAAATGCGATAGGACGATCTTTTCCTATAGGACCTTGTGAGAGGATGGCGGAAATTGCATAATTGGAGGCATCACAAGTGAGGATGAATGGTTGTTTAAAATCTGGATAGATCAGAATTGGAGCAGTAACTAATTTTCGTTTTAGGGTTTCGAAGAAGTTGTTGGTCATTTTGCCACAAGAATGGAGTGTCTTTCTTTAGAAGTGTGGTAAGTGGTTTAGCTATTTTGGAAAAATTAGTAATAAATCGTCGGTAGTACGAGACGAGTCCTAAGAATGATTTTATATCCTTAGGGAGACTTTGGAGTAGGAAATTCAGCTACTGCTTTTAGTTTATCGGGGTTTGGTTTTACCCCTTCATCACTTATGATGTGTCCTAAATATCCAACCTCTTTACGGAGGAACTCACATTTGTCGGGTTGGAGTTTGAGATTGACGGTTCTAAGCCTTTGGAATACAGAGGTAAGATTTTCGATATGACTTGGAAGGTCAACTGAGTAGATAACGACATCGTCGAGATATACGAAACAACGCATGCCTTGTAAACCAGATAACCATGAGTTCATCAGTTTTTGAAAAGTGGACGGGGCATTTTTAAGCCCAAATGGCATGCGATTGAATTGGAAATGACCCTGTGGTACAGAAAATGCTGTTTTCTCAGCGTCGTCAGGTGAAATACGGACTTGACGCGAGGTCAAGGGTAGAAAAATATCGGCTCTTGCCTAATTGGTCTAATATCTCCGAGATCTGTGGAATAGGATAGACTTCTCCTATAGTGATGTCGTTCAATTTTCGGTAATCGATTACTACACGCCATTTACGTTGTCCTGATGCATCTGATTTTTTAGGAACTACCCATATAGGTGATGACCAGGGTGATACAGAGGGTTCAATGATACCTTGATCTAGCATTTTACCGACTTGAGATTCAACTTCTTTCTTATGAGATTCAGGGAAACGAAGATGTCAGAGTATTCTGCGCAAATTTCGAAGAGTTCTGATTTCTCTTCACTGTTAAGGTGTTGTACTCTGAGTGAATTTAACACTTCTTTAGTGCGTTGTGATGTGTTATGTAGATTCGATTCAGGGTTTGCCATACATGTGTTAATATCTGTTAAGTTTATGAGTTTTATAACAAAATATAATTAGTAGCGCCATCTATGATCGTCCTATGTACAACTTCATTAACAATGATGTGAATAAAGTTTGTCAGTTGTTGCCAAGCCAAACTGCGTATCATTTATAGGTTATGGGCTATAGTGAGGTTGGTACAAGTTCTACACCAGAATGCGTTTGCGTCGAAAAGTTGGCAGTACAGAAATACAAACCAAACGCATGCGCATAGACAAACGTCATCACAAAACGTCAAATCAAATGTCAGATGTTTCAAATGTAAACAATACGGTCATTTTATGAACAAGTGTAAAAATACTCCAAAAGGAAACGAATCTAATGCATTCAGTGCTATAAGGTTGGACGTTCGGGAGACGTAAGGAAAGACTGCTCTTCATGAGTAAACATTTATTACTGACTAATTACGACAACATACCTTATTTAATAGGATATACACACATACATAGATAGGTGGATGGATATACACACTACACGCCCATCCACCAAAAATAAAAAAAATATAACTAGAGTTTACATTTTTTTTATATATAATTACAATCAACATAATATAGGTTTTTTTTTCATACTAATGTTACATAATAAAATCCTTAAGAAGTACTTTCTGTTTTAATATAAGGTCTAGTTCGGTTTTTATGAACCGTCATATGCTTACCTTTATACATAAGTACGGATCCGATAGCATATCCTGACGCATCTGTTTTTAATATAAACTTATTATTCTCGTCAAAGTTAGGATACTGCAATACTGGTGGTGTAATTAAAGCCTGTTTAAGTGTAGAAAATGACGCTTCACAATTGTCATCCCACCGAAAGGGTACATTTTTCCGACAAAGATTGTTTAATGGTAAATAATTAAAATATTATTGTTGGCTACGAAAAAATTCTAAAGCATTCGAATGTTTCTGCGAACCCTCTAAATTTTGCATGTCGTCATTCGACGTGCCAGTGGAAGCGGGGAGGGTAGAATCCAAGAAACGGATTCTATTATTATTACCCCGAAAATTACCCCGACGGTTACCGTTATTTCCTCTAGAAAAAGTCCGAGTATATTGTGGTTGTCCCCTTGGAGAATAAGAAGAGTGCGGTACACTAGACACGGTGTTTTTGTGTACTGGTCTATTTTGTTGCTGATATTTTATTCGATTGCCTCTACCACGGAATCCTTTGTACGTATCTCTATTACTCCGATTACCAAAATAAACAAACTCCTCCTTATTCTCACAGCTACAAGACGGCATTTCGTCCTTCGCTCCCCTAATAGCATCTTTCAGAGCTGTATAGTTACGCGCAGTTAAGATAGTACTTATTCGGCGATTTCTCAAACCATTGACGAAACTTTTTACGGCTATTTTTTCATTTAGCGGACGTAATATCTTAAAGGCATTTGTATCGCCATCAGCTTGCGAAATCGTCAAATCTACGAATAATTTTTCTATTTTACTGCCATAATCGTCTAATGAGAAACCGTTTTGTTTCATTTAAACAAGCTCATTATGTATTGCTGTGTCTGATTTCTTTGTTAGTAAATGGTTTCGCATATCAATTAAAAGTTCATCGCACGAGTCGTATGATTCCAAAAGTCTTAACTTAGCATTTTGTGTTACACACCTACCTTGATCGTCCAGTGTGGTACTGTATAATTCAATTGCATCTATCAGGCTCCTGGTAACGTGTTCTTTACCCGTCATCACAGGCAGCATGGACACCGCTATTTTAAAATTAAATTTTTCCATCGTGTCGCTTTTCACACCTAAAACCTTAGAACTCGACTGAGAACTATAATCCTTAGAACAGAATTCTTCAATTTGCAGATATATATCCTCTATCAAATCGCAATATGATTGTACCTCCGATAATGCCTGACCTTTAATTTGTTCGCCTAAGATATTCGAACATACATAACATTCTTGCTTTATAATTTATAAGCTTCATTTAATTTTTGCTGCAAAACATCCCTAGTTCTCTTAGCATAGCTTAACTTAACTAAACTCTCTTTAATTCGTTTAAGGCTTTCATATATAATTTTAAGGTCACTAGCCATTACAAATTTTAACAAAGTACATTAGACATGCTTTCCTCCAATACAAATGACATAAAATAGTTATAATAATATTCTAAAATGTTATTTGATGCAATCTTAGTACATACAATTTAGCATAAAATTTATTACCTTGGCTCATTATACCATAATTACTTCGAAATATCTCTTGTCCATATTTCACTTCAGTCATACTTTATGTCAATTCGTTATTTTCTCAGCATCTCGGCCGCTGTTTCCTCTCGACGACCATCGTAGTACATTCAAAGTCCTGGATCCGGACGTCTGAATGAGCGCCTTAAATTTTGAATCGTCGATTCCTCTCTTATCCACACCATATGACAACTTTTGTACAATTTGTAGCCGACGTACAGAACTCCAACTCCCAGGATAGTGCAGATAATAATAAGCACAATGGTTATCGCCGACAGATGATATCGAAAATCTTCCACAGAAGCTGCGTTTGATCCCAGTGCGTTCTGATTTATGAATACATCCTCTTTCTCTACCGTTGATCGACACATAGTTCACTTCTTTATTTTCCACTCTGATGAAATTTTGTATTATTTTTTCCAATGTTCAATTAGGTACTTTTATATTTTCACGCCCGTCGCCGAACCGAACCCGAGCCAGAACGCCGTACATGGCAGGGTCGCCATATAAGGTTGGACGTTCGGGAGACGTAAGGAAAGACTGCTCTTCATGAGTAAACATTTATTACTGACTAATTACGACAACATACCTTATTTAATAGGATATACACACATACATAGATAGGTGGATGGATATACACACTACAGTGCTGTATTTCTCAGCGGGAACTTCAATCAAACGGATTGGTATGTTGATAGCGGTGCCAGCTGTCATCTAACATCCAAAAAAGACTGGTTGTTGAATACAACAAATCAACACCAAGTGCAAGAGATTATCATCGCTGATAAAACGAGGATTTCTGTTGAAGGTTGTGAAGATGTTCAAATATCTACAGTTGTTGGAGATACCGAGCACGAGAACACAGTGATGGGAGTATTATATGTACCAAATTTAGCTATGAACTTGTTATCTGTCAGCAAGGTCATTAGCAACGGAAACAAAGTGACATTTGATGAGAAGCACTGTTATATTTATAACCAAGAGTGTGCTAGTGGCTACTGCAGATTTGGATGGAGGAGTGTATTAGTTGAGAATCAAGCAAGTGGATTGTTTGTTGACTTCAGTGTCCGGAAGCGTGTGGCATAGAAGATTTGGTCACTTGAACAGCAAAGATCTTAATGTGATGAAAGATGGTGCTGTTAAAGGAATGTCATTCTTGGACAAGGCTCAGGTCAGTAAAACAAACTGCGTAGTGTGCTGCGAGGGAAAGCAGGCCAGGTTACCATTCAATCATGTTGGTAACAGAGGCAAGAAACATCTTGAGATCGTACACGCAGATGTTTGAGGACCTATGGAAGCTAGATCTATTGGAGGAAAGAAATATTTCCTGTTATTTGTAGATGACTTCAGTCGGATGGCTTTTGTATATTTCTTGAAGACAAAAGATGAAGTATTCTCACAGTTTAAGGCATTCAAGACACTAGTGGAAAATCAGACAGGTAGAAAGCTCAAAGTGTTCAGGACAGACAACGGTAAGGAATTCGGCAATAAAGGATTCAATAAATTCTTGAAATTTGCTGGAATTGTACACCAGAAAACTTGTCCATTCACACCAGAAGAAAATGGTCTGTGCGAGCGGTTTAACCGTACAGTGGTTGAGAAAGCAAGATGTTTGTTATTTGATGCAGGATTGCCTAAGCGTTTCTGGGCAGAAGCAGTAAACACTGCAGTTTATCTGCGAAACAGATCAATCGCATCAGGATTAAATAACAAAACGCCCATGGAAATTTGGACCGTAGCTAAACCAGATGTCAGTAATCTACGTATGTTTGGAAGTAAGGCTATGATACACATACCGAAGGAAAAACGGTTAAAACTGGACAGAAAAGCAACTCAGTGTATTCTTGTCGGGTACTCAGACAATGTAAAGGGTTACCGAGTTTACAATCCCAATAATGACAAAATAATAATTGCGAGAGATATTGTTGTGATTGAGGAGGGGATTGAACAGAAGCAAGATAAAATACACGTTGACATTAATGAGAGCACTGATATCTTTCCAATGAAAATGGAAAGAGAAGAATGTACCCAAGAAGTGGGGGACATGGAACACACAATAAAATTGGAGGATCAGGAGCAGAAAAGAAGTGAAGGTTCTAATAGTGATAACGAGGACTTTGTGGACTCCAAAGCAGAGATGACGGGGCCAGAACCAGCAGGGCCTGGGAGAGATCACATGTCTCAGCCAAGGCTACCCAGCGAGTCTCCAGTGGAGGTGCCAACTAAGCGTATTCGCAGACAACCTGATTGGTATAGTGCTAATTATTTGTGCAATGGTCAAAGCAGTGATTTAAATGCCAGTGAAATAACAATAGATGAAGCGTTGAATGGACCAGAATGTGAACAGTGGAAATTAGCCATGCAAAGTGAATTTAACTCTTTTCAGGAAAATGATGCCTGGGAATTAGTTGATATTCCGGCCAATGACCCAATTGTTCAATGTAAATGGGTTTTTAAACGCAAATTAGATGTTGATAATAAAGTGAGGTACAGAGCCAGATTAGTTGCTAAGGGCTTCACCCAAAGGTCAAGCATTGATTTTGATGAATGTTTTTCACCTGTTGTCAGACACTCAACATTGAGATTGTTATTCGCATTGGCAGTTCAGCTTAACTTAGATGTTAGTACTGCATTTTTAAATGGTTTTTTAATTGAAAAAGTTTACATGATGAAACCACCAGGATTTCAGGATAGTAATGATAATGTAAACAAAGTTTTGAGATTGAAACGTGCCATTTATGGCTTGAAACAATCAAGCAGGGCATGGTATCAAAGAGTTGATGAATTATTACAATCTTTAGGTTATAGAAAATCTAAACTTGAACCATGTTTGTTTACAAAAATAGATAAAAATGTAAAAACGATTATAGCATTGCACGTTGACGATTTTTTTGTATTCTCAAATAGTGAACAGGAAACTAGTTTTTTAAAAGAAAATTTGTCATCTAAATTAAAAATTAAACATCTAGGATGTGTTGTTGTTCAAAATTGTTTGGGAATGAGAGTGGTGGTTGTAGATAAAAAGAATAGTACTATAACTTTAGACCAAGAAAATTATATTGAAGAGTTATTGTTAAAGTTCAATATTTCGGATTGGAAGTCTGCAGATACACCGATAGATCCTAAACTGAATTTGACTAAAAGTGAGAAATGTGATAAAAAGTTACCTTATCAGCAATTGATTGGTTCACTTATGTATATAGCTATACTCACACGTCCTGATATTGTATTTTTTGTTAACTTTTTAAGCCAATTTAATAACTGTTATGATGAGGAACATTGGGCCTATGCTAAAAGAGTGCTAAAGTACTTAAAGAAAACTAAATCTTTCTGTTTAAAGTTTTCAGCTAATGGTAATAGTAAATTAGAAGCTTATGTAGATGCAGACTGGGCCAGTAATATAATTGATAGAAGATCATATACTGGATATTTTTTTAGGCTGTCAAATTGTGCAATATCTTGGGAAACGAAAAAACAACATACCGTAGCATTGTCTAGTACGGAAGCTAAGTATATGGGTATTTCAGAAAGTTGTAAAGAAGCAGTGTATTTGCAAAATTTATTATTTGAATTAACTAATGAAACTTATCCTATATCAATATTTAATGACAATCAGTCAACCCATAAGTTGTCAGCCAATCCTATTCATCATAAGAGATCCAAACATATAGATGTGCGGTATCATTTTTGTAGAGAAAATTGCTAGTAAAATTGTAAACATTAAATACTTATCTACCTCAGAGATGCCCGCAGATTTGCTTACTAAGGGTTTATGTAAAACGAAACATTATATTTTTTTGGAAATGTTTGTTTATTTGATAAATTAAAATAATGTAGATTGTTACAAGATATATTGCAAAGATGTATACTGATATTTGATAAGTATAGTGTGCTAAATCTATGCATCTAGTATTTTGTTAAGTGGGGGTGTTAAGTTTATGAGTTTTATAACAAAATATAATTAGTAGCGCCATCTATGATCGTCCTATGTACAACTTCATTACCAATGATGTGAATAAAGTTTGTCAGTTGTTGCCAAGCCAAACTGCGTATCATTTATAATATCAGTTGGTTCGAGTCTCAACTTAAGATTGGAATTGATAGTAACGGAATCTTCAGATGTATTTACTACAGTTATGTTGATCCTTTGATTATTTTTTACAGATGTCAAGCAAATGGCAACAAATATTTTGGTCCAGAATTAGACCTTCTCTAATCTCGGGGTTTTCTACTGTACATTCAATTACGGTTTCTGTGCGGGTGGAATTACGTAAAAAGGATCAATAAAATTAAGTTTTATACTGAGGGTATTAATTTTCAATATGTCGTTATTATAGTCTATATTACAACCAAAAGATGTAAGAAAATCTGAACCTATTATTCCGTCATATGGTAGGCTAATGTTTTGAATTACATGAAACTTATGAGAAATAGTTTCATGGTTATGGAACCTTAAATTCAACTTAAAGTGACCTAGAGTTGGAGTTAATTGGTCCCCAGAATCAATTCCTCTGATACCTATGGGTTCTTTAATTAAATTTGGATGCCTTTTGATCCTTTGAATCCTTAAGTAAGCAAATGGCAGAACCTGAATCTATAAGAAATGTTAATGGATTGCTAGATACGGGTGTTTTCAAAATAATGTGGGGTAGTGATCTCTTATTTGTGTCAAGATTAATTTCATAAATGTCGACTTTACGGGTATTGACAACGGATGTAGTTGAATTAGTTTTATTGTGTTTAGTGCGTGTAGCGGATACAGTGGATTTCGTGGATACAGCGGATACAGTGGATTTTTTAGACACAGCGGGTACAGTGGATACAGCGGATTTTTTCGATACAGTGAATGCAGTGGGTACAGTGGATACAGTGGTTGCTGTAGATACAGTGGGTACTGTGGATACAGCGGATACAGTGGTTGCTGTGGATACAGCGGATACAGTGGATACAGTGGTTGCTGTGGATACATAGGATACAGTGGATACAGCGGTTGCTGCGGGTACAGCGGATACAGTGGGATACAGTGGTCATTTCATTTTTTTTATTATATAACATAAAAAAGTAGTTGTCAAATCAACATTTACGAGTATTTGACGCCGTCGGTTCCGTAATTCCTGAAGTATGATTACGAGTATATTTTTAAAATATGTTGTATTTAACTAAAGTAAGTATTTTGAATTAAGTGTTTTATGTTGGAGCAGCTGATAATAATTTACAAGAGGCTCATCGGTTATAGTTAGTTCATAGATGGAAGACCCGAGAATGAAGTATTTAAAGTGCTGTGCTTTTAGAAGATGGTATACCGTATAACGTCTTCAGCACACAGCCTCTTTCAGGTAAACTTATCGATCTTAATAAACGAGTGATATAAATTAACAGTAAGTACACAGGTACTTACTGTAAGGTGTATGTAATTACCCTAAGATATGAACACAACTTACCGTAACACGTTGTATGTATATAATTTTCTTCCATTCAAATGTGTTTCGCATCAATTTTAACATATGAAACGCATCTAAAAATACAGAGACATCATTATCAGCACAGGGATGTTTGAAATGTGTTTATATCTTTTTAAAATCGTGCAACTCGCATTCTTAACTTTTCATAGCTGCAATATTGCTGTTGCAGCCAACAAATGTGACACTAGGAATTGGCACACCAATTATGTTACATTTTTCTAATGCATTTTATTATGAAATTGGCTTTCAATCAGTTTTGATACTATCGATAAATAAATAAGCTAAAGGTGGTTTCCACGAGTCATTCATCTCAACTAACATAAAAACCTAAGCTTTACTTGCAATTTGGCTGCTGTCATCGCTGTCTTAACCCATGTCTACTAGGCGCTCATAGCGTTTACCTGTTCATATATTTTTCCTTCTTATTGAAGTTTCATCAGCAAACAATGCACAAATAACAAAATGTTCACTGAAATTTGCTTTTTCTTCGGCTCAATTTATAGTTTCGGCGTATAAATCTAACATAAAGAATATATATGTTTCTGCTAATACCTAATGCATATTAATTTCCCTTGTTCTCCAAATGTGTGCACCATGTGATGCTCCACTAAATGTGGCATCAACATTCAAAATATTTGAATCACTATTACAAATCTGAAACAAATTTATATCGATAAGATATTCATATTAGATCAATCTATTTAAAGAAAAGCAAAATACCACTAACTCACTGATTAATCACAATATCTCAAAAACGACTAAAGCTAGGATTATGTATTATGAGTTTACGATGCGGTCCCGTATACATTAGGCGAAAATCTGCTGACGGAGTACCCGTGTCGATTTCTATATTCACTACAGTGTTCTCAAAAGATATTTACTGATATCTTTTGAGAACTGGCTTTTAATTATTTAGGAGATTTAATTCCTCCTCGATCTCCCCGTTATTCTTCACGCAGCAATTCATGGCGGTTGTCATGCACTTGGGACCGTCTGGCTTCTGAAACAGTCGCTGCCGGATGACGTCACTACTAAGAACACGCATATGAACTGGTCGCGCAAATTTTCATTGAGGTTCGCATTAAATTTCCAGTGACGGATATAAATCGTCTCCCGACCTTTGACGTTTTCGGCGTAATCGGTATCTTTCCGCCAAAGAAGATGGTGTCGGTTGTAAATGTTGACGCATTAATTCGCACGCCTCTTCATATTTTAACTCTGACGGCTTCTCAGGGCTAGCGAGATCATATGCCTCGTCGCCCATCGTGGCAATCAATGTAGACAATTTTAAATCGACCGTTACATTGTTGACTTTAAAGTACATGTCTACTCTGTCTATATATGAACGCCACCCTCCCGACCGCACGTCGAACTACGTACTTTACCGATCGACATATTATTTCTGCTAATAGATACTGCTCGCACGCGAAACACAATATTATAATTCTACCCGTTGTCGCCAATTGTAATGTACTGTGTTTCGGAGAAAAGGAAACACGTATTATCGGTAGCATGATTTATTCCGAACTGACTGACCCGTTTTTAACCCTGCTGCCTTGCGCCGCCTACTCACCTTACCGTTGACAATTTGTGGCATACACCACATCCTCCACATCGAATTGAGTGTTGTTCAGCACAAATGAGGAGCATTTATGGAATCCACGGCATGTCTTGGCTGAATGGTTGAATTTTAAACATTTAAAACATTGCATCAGTGGTGAAATGTATAGATTAACTTGGTATATAAATAGTTTGATATAAGCATACTGGTGTAGAGAAGTTGAGGCAAATGTTACTATCATAGTAGTCAATGGTGTTTTATATTATTATCTTTCCAACACTGCGGGATGAGGATGGACGTTTCTGTGTTGGAGTTTCTCTAAATGATGACTGAGATTGTCTTAATCTTAAATCTTATTATTCTCAAGTACATTCAGAATATACTGACCTTAGTCATCTGTCAAGAGTCTACGGGAGGTTAAACCACCAGTCTCCAATATTTTTCCCCATTACCCTGTTCTAAAGGACAAGATCGATAAAGCTCAGGAGAGTATTTAATGCTTCTAATCATATTTCTTCTTGTTTATCAGGTATAATTGCCGCCAAAACTCATTTGTCCCCCAGCCCCAGCTACTCGCTAGTCAACTCCCATCCCTCCGATCATCGCGCTGTTTATTATTGTTTTGTGCGCGTGTATTTAAACATCACAAGAGCTTTATTTTAATTTTAAAATTATTGTTAGTAATGACAGTATTATGTCATATCTTTAATATCAATACTAGGGACACTGTGATGAAATAGTTACATTCTGTGTTTTACATAATTCGCTTTTGGGTTGGTCTATGGTACAGTTTTGGCGGGAACACAAAAATTGTTATCGGCGCATCAATATAATTATTTTTATTTGTTTATTCTTATGATTGATATAGATTTGTTGAAGTGGGTGCTTAAATAACAACATAGAATTATTTGTAACCTTTTAAATACGCGGGCTCGACCTTCACGGGTCGGGACCTGGACGCTATGGACAATGAGACGCACATTGTTCAAAATTCAGCTGAGTTTGGTTTTACTATTGAAGATCAAGGTTCTAGCCTGGAGACTTTTAATTCAGCGAAAAGTACCCTGTCTAATGACAATTTAAATTTAGAAATAGACGAGTTAAATAGAAAGCGCTCAAGAACACATGAAGACAATTCTTCAGAAGAAGGTTGGCATTCGGGATCTCGATCACGTAAAGCAATGCGCAAAACTAACGATGACGTTACGAAAGTCATTCAAGTATGTATAACAAGCAATTCTCCCTTGCCTAAACAGTTCGCATTGGCCCGATTATTCAGGGATAAAAACATTAGAGGGATTTGCCGAGTGAAATATATACATAGTTATAAAGTTATTGCAACATTTGAAGAATAATATAGTGCTGACCAATTTATCCAGTGTAAAGCACTTGACGACCTTGGGTGGAGACGTTGGAAGACTTCGGAGGTAGGGGTGTCCTACAGGGTAATTAGATACATTGATTTGGATCTCACCGAGGAAAATATAATTAAGGAGTTGGAGTGTGACGTTGAAATTATTTCTGTGCGAAGATTAAACAAGAAAAAATTTAATGAAGATTCATCGGCTAGCTGGGTAAAATGCGAAGCTGTCCGCTTAGCTTTTAAAGGCTCTTCTCTTCCTGCGTATGTATCTCTTTATGGTATGAGATTGAATGTAAATCCTTATGTCTTTCATGTTCTCGATGTTGGAAGTTAGGCCATACTCGTTTGTTGTTGTTGTTATGTCCATCGAAAAAGATAACTTGTCCTAAGTGTACTAAGAGTCATGAGAATTGTGAAGTTACATCCTTTCGATGTGTCAATTGTCATGGAAACCATATGGCCCTTCAAAAGGTGTGCCCAGTATTTAAAAAGGAAAGGAGAATTAGAGAATTGATGTCTGAATTCAATTGCACGTATAGGAAAGCCCTTGACATCTATGTCCCGCCTTCTCCGATCCCTGAGAAATACATATCCTCGATCTCAGATTTTCCCGAGCTACAGAATCTTAAAGAGTTCATTGATCCAGCTCGGAAAGAGAAACTGTTGTCTCAGCTATTTGTCTCCCCGAAACAAGGTTCATTTAATTCGAGACAAAGTAGTAAGCAGAAGGGACGTAAACAACCGGCTAGACCTTCGACTCCAATCCCCGTCCCGGTAAGCTCTCCAGTTGCGCCGTCCATGGAGACGGACTGGAATCGGAAGAACTCGGAGTGTTCAGAAGGCTGTACTCGTGTCGACAATGAAACTTCTAAGAAATCTACAGATAGAATTAATAAGGAATCGAGTTTCATTTGTTTACAAGTTAGAATATATAACATAGTTGTAAGTAGAGATTCTTTAGAGGCTAAAATACAACAAATCGTAACAGTTTGCGCAGAGTGGATAATGTCAAAATTAGTCAGGGAAAATGTTGTTTCTTCTTTTTTTAGCACCTTAATTAATAGTTATGGATAGCAGCCGTATTGTCGTTAATGTTAATATTGTACAATGGAATTGTCAAAGTTTGCGTCCTAAAGCCTTATCTCTTGAATCGTTGCTTATACTAGAAAAAGTACACATAGCTGTGTTAAGTGAAACTTGGCTCCAGCCTGACAGTTATTTTAATATCAACGGTTATAATACTTACAGATTGGACCGATCAGATGGTTATGGCGGTGTTGCTATTTTAACACATAACTCGGTCAAACGTTTTGTTTGTGTATCTCATAGTCCTAATGTTGGTATTGAACTTTTACACGTTAAAATTCTTAATTGTCGGCATATTGAAAATGTTATATCTGTGTATTGTCCTTCAACAATACATACAACGCAAAATGATTGGGATTATGTATTCTCTCTTGTAAGTAGTAAATGTATAATTTTAGGTGATTTCAATGCCCACTACCATATTTGGTCTTGCAGAGCCGAGCAAAGGGGCCTTCAAATTTTTGACTCTATGTTGGAACACAATTTCATTTGTTTGAATAACGGAGCTCCAACCAGAGTGCGGCTCGTAGATGGATTACTGCAGCAAACGTCCCCCGATATATCATTTGTTTCTATAGATTTGGCTACTCTATTGTCTCAGAATGTTAGTAATGAATCTGTGGGTAGCGACCATCTAATAATTAAATTATCAATTACATTGAATATTTTTAGAGAAATAATTAAAAAAGAAACTTTAAAAATAGTGACTGGAGTTCTTATACTTCTTTCATAGCGAATTCATTTTCCCATTGTAGTTTTCCCGCTGATTTTCAAGATTTTTATGATACATTTGAACTTACTTTACAAACTGCAGCAAATAGATTTATTCCTTACAAGAAAATTCCTCAACATATTGTATGTAATTTTAACCCTAAACTATACTGGAATGTGGATTTATCTAGAGCGGTAGCTGAGGCGCCGTGCCCTGGCCAATTTAAGACGAAACCCATCTCCTTCAAATTTGGTCATTTTACAACAGAAAATTCGTAACGCACAGCGATTAATAAGATCAGCTAAGTGTAGATCATGGCAGCGTTTTTGTACCTCTATAGATGAATACACTTCGTCGTCAGACATGTGGTGTAAAATGAGATGGTTAAAGGTCATCGCGCTAACATATCAAATAGTTGTGTGGACAAAGGTAAGGCAGAGAGACTGCTTAATGATTTAACTCCTGATTACGCATGCCCTCCGCAGCCGCAATTTCATTCAACAAACGATAAATTAGAATCAGATATTACTATATAAGAGTTAGAAAATTCAATCAAAAATCTGATACTTCGCCAGGTTCCGATGATATATCATTTTCAATGATAAAGCATCGGCCAAATATAGGTAAGTGTATTTTAGTTAAGATGTATAATTTGTTTTTACATTCAGGGTTTGTGCCTTTACAATGGCGACAGGTAAAGATAATTCCCATTCCTAAACCAGGTCGGGATCCGAATTCTCATTCTGCTCTTCGACCAATTTCCTTGATATCCTGTCTTTGTAAAATTCTCCATTCGATTCTTAATAAAAGACTGGAATGGTATTTTGAACGGCATTTAATGTTTTCTGATAAAATAGTAGGTTTCCGTAAAGGGCGATCATGTTACGATAATCTCACTCGTTTGGTATCTCACATCCAAATTGGATTTTGCAAAAATTTAATTACTACAGCCAGTTTTATTGATATACATAACGCTTATAATAATGTTGACGTGAGTTGTTTATTAGATATTTTAGATCAACTGGGTGTGGGTTCTAAAATTTGTTTATATCTTTGGTCTTATCTTAAAAATAGACGATTAAATATTGCAATTGAAGGATGTAATTTAGTTAGATCAACCGGTAGAGGTCTAGCCCAAGGTGACCCGTTATCTCCACTTCTGTTCAATGCGGCGACTATTAATATTTGTAATACCATTAAAAACGTTGAAATCTCTCAATATGCCGACGATTTTGTATTGCACACTTCAAGTAAAATTTTAGAATCCTCAATTAGAGACCTTCAGATCGCTTGTGTTAATCTCGATGGCTTGTTAAATAATTTAGGTTTAAATATTTCTCCGACAAAAAGTAAAGTATGTATTTTTAAGTAAGGTTGTCTTAGAACTTCTGTAGAGTTTGTAATTAATAATAATACTTTTCCGGTAGTTAAACATGTAAAATATCTGGGTTTGTGGTTGGATAGTTCCCTCAGATGAGGAAAGCATATTAATGAAATTATTCTTAAGGTATCGAGATTCTTAAACATATTGAAAGTCTTATCAGGGCCCGGTTGGGGTGTTCATCAAAAACATATAAGACGCTTGTACATATCAATAATTCGTAGTAGATTTGACTATGCTTCTTTCCTATATGACAATAGCTGCCATACAAATTTATTCAAGATGTCCAAAATTCAAAATCAGGCATTACGTGTTATTGGTGGTTATGTTCGTAGCACCCCAATTCACGTAATGGAGAACGATTTATGTCTGCCACCTCTCCAATTGCGTAGAAAGTTCCTTGCTGGAAAGTTTTGGTTAAAATCGAAATCTATTTCTAATAACAATACTAGTAAGATAATAAGAGATTTTGAATGTTTCAATCGTTCACGTTATTGGTCTAACAAAAAAATGCCTTTAATTATGAGTATTCGAAACGAGTTACGTTTAATATCAATTCAGAGTACTGATTATCTTGAGATGTATTCATTAGATACTTGGGTCAGCAATATTAAGTTAAATCACATAATTTTTGATTCGATTCCACTGATTGATCGTTTTAAGCGTTTGTATAGTTGTCATCATCTAAAATCTATTTGTTTGCAGTTTATCGAGCAACAATATAATGGTTGTTATAATTTTTTTACTGACGGTTCGAAAGATGTAGTTCGTGGAGGTGCGGCTGTTTTAGATTCTAACTTGGATTACAATATTAAACTTAAAATTTATTCCAATATTTCTATTATGCATATTGAATTGATTGCCATAGCTGAAGCTTTATTATACATTGATAAAATTAATTCTGATAAATTTGTCATTCTAAAAGTTCTCTGCAACATCTGGCTCTTTGCACTTCTGGTGTGAGAGGTTTGCCGATTGCATACCACATATTGGGCACAATTTTAAAGTTGCAATCCCAGAATAAACAGATATTTCTTCAATGGATTCCATCCCATATTCAGCTGGAAGAAAATGATGCCGTCGATCTGTTAGCTAAACAAGCAACTGTAGATGGGATTCCGGTTAATGTACTACCTTTGTTCTCAGACTATTATAAATTAATAAAATATCAATGTAGAGCGGCATGGCAGGAATACTTTGATATGAGATCGCGTGAAAAAGGTGTATGGTTTAGAACTATCCAGCCACAAATACCCCAACATCCATGGATAGACACTATCACAATAAATAGAAATTGTTTAAAGACTCTTCTTAGATTACGCTCGGGACACATTCCATCAAACAAGTTTGCATTTTTAATGAAGAAAGTTTCGTCGCCCAATTGTATCGATTGTGGTGTGATTGAAGATGTTCAACATGTTTTGATGGAGTGTGTTCGGAATGATACTTGTAGGACTTCACATTTTATAAATCGATCGATGTGCATTGGTCTATTAAATAGTATTTTGGCCTGCCCGATGTCAGAAAAAGTCAAAGTGTTAATTAAGTTGGCTGATTTGGCTCTTAGTAAGTAGTATAAGCATTGGTACTAACGTCCTTTTTTGTGTAGAATTTTTGTTTTGTTGCCTTTACAGGGCGATGTGGTCGCTCAGCGACAAAGCCCTGAATAAATAAATAATAAAAAAAAAACATAATTCGCTTTAGTGTAACATTAAAGCAGTCAAGATTTTACGAATATCTTTTTGAAATTTAAGATGGAATTTAGATCTCGTGCGAGCCTTGAACAATTTACTTTGATGTTAGATTTTTTTCAAAGGTCAGTTTATTCTGGTATTTCTACTTATTATTCTCAACTAATTTTGATTTCTCACTCGCAAGTGCATTTATAAGATGATAAACCTAATATAGGATGCTTAGTTTCATCCAATATGTTTATTCAAGTAATAAAGTAACTAATATGTAGATAACTAATATATATAATAGTAGCAATTGTTTACATATAAGTAGTATGTAAATATATTACATATTGTTAAAAATACTTACAAATTTAACATATATACATACATACGCCTGTAATCCCCGAAGGGGTAGGCAGATGTGTAACCAGTATACCCACATTTCGCCGAGCGTATCTCCGTCCCATGGTATGATAGGGGGCGAGCCTATCGCCATACCGAGCACTATTCCAGACTCCGGACTAATACTAAGCATTTTGTAATAGAAAAACCCAATAATTTTAATCACTTTTACCCGACCCGGGGATCGAACTCAAGACTTCAGCGTCAGTCTTAGTCGGTAACGCGTACGCTTTACAACTGCGCCACCGAGGCAGCTTACAAATGAATCCCTATGAAAAGAAAATTAAGATACAAAGTACTATTAATTTAATGTACTAGGGGCGTTGCCCATGTTTTTTCACAAAACATAAAATAAAAAAAACTTAAAGTCCGACGAATATGAGACATATCTTACTTTCTTCCCCACATTATTCAGCATCGATTGGTATCGGTCTCGACCCCATACCCCCAGCGGTTTCGGAGGAGATAGCGTGACGTTGCTTTCCGAATTTGGCGATGTTTATGGTCGAACAGTAAATATGACCGGTACGTACTAACATTTTAATAATAAACATAGTAAATAAAGTGTAATCTCTCAATGATAATGTGTTTTCACAAGTAATTTATCTATTTTTTGGCTTTGTTTACATTTTGTTGAGGTTATAAAATTTACCTTCGTATTAAACAAAACTACCAACAATTTTGATCCTTTTCTCTTATTTCAGTAGTTTGGTATTTGTTATAAAATATATTATTATTTTTAGGTGTTTCCGAAAGCACAATTCGGCTTATAGTGAAGAATGGAGGTAAATTTGAGACGCCTGGAAAACGCAGGACAGGACGACCTAAAAAAACGTTAGATGATTTTGATTTATGTGCCATACGGCAAAAAGTTCATTTTTTCTACACAGTGCAGAAAGTAGTCCCTACACTAAGAAATCTTTTAGCTGTGGTGAAGGATGAATTGAATTTTGATGGGAGCCATGAACTTCTTCGCCAAGTTTTACTTTCGATTGTCTTTAAATATAAAAAGTGTCAAACAAAACGACTGTCTCTCATAGAAAAACCAGCAATTGCTTCAAAACGGGAGTATTATTTAAAGCAAATTCTTGATAATAGGATAATAAGGATTGCCAGATTAATTTAAAAAAAAACATTATTTACTTCGATGAGATATACATGAGTCCTACAAGGTAACTAAATGTTGGCAGTCGATTAATATTGCTGGCGTCCAACAAGATGTATCTAAAGAAAAAAGGTGGATAATTGTGCATGCCGGCAGTGAAAAGCGTTTTGTGCCTAATGTACTTTTAAAATTCTCTGGTAAAAACAAACAAGATTACCATTCTGAGATGAATGCCCAAAATTTCATTAAATGGGTAACTGAAAAGTTAATCCCAAATATAACGGAACCATCAATAATTGTAATGGACAATGCACCATACCACCCCATTGTTACAAACAAGGTATTGTAATCATTATGTTTCATTCTTATTATATTATAAATATATAATACACTATTATCCTTTGTTGGTAATACTGAAATTAAATTATTAAGTAAAGTTTTATTCTTCTCAGGCTCCTACATCTGCGTCAAAAGTTGTTGAAATAAAATTGTGGCTAATTCAAAATAACATTGCGTTTGACCAGACATTGAGGAAACCCTCCTAATTAATGCTTGTAAAAAAACACAAACCAGATCCGGTTATATTATGTAGATGAACTTTTAGGAGAACATGGACATACAGTTATAAGACTGCCATCTTATCACTGTGATTTGAACCCGATCGAATTAATTTGGGCGATGATAAAACGGTAAAAAGGAGAATTGCTGAAAAAAATGTTGGAGGTCGTAATATCGCGCAGTTGGCTGAAGAAAGATTTAATTCAGTAACTCTACAAGATTGGAGAAATTGTATTGAACATGTCATTAAAATTGAATATTATGCCCGTGGTGGAACTCTGTATAATGATATAGAGCGATTTGTAATATCGGTAGGTGATGACAATGATGAGAGTTCCAGCTAGTCTGAAGATGAAGAAATGGAGTCTACTAATGGTGCTAGAGCTTCAGGCGACTTTACGGGCGTCAAATACCTTGACCCTGATTTTTTTAGACTCCGAATGATAGATTGATGATTCTCCGATGATTTTATTTTGCTCCCTTAGTCTTGTTAGGATTGGTTTAGTGTTAATAGTGTTTTTCCTGCTTGCTCGTAGGTAAGTAAGGCTAACGCCGCACTGCGATAAAAATCTATGCTTAAATCAATTTGATTCAAAATCGCGGCGTATGGAACAGCGGTTACGGTGAGAAGTAATAGTGAATCGGTAATTAGGTACTATTCTATAAAATAAAAACAAGTATCAAAAACTATCATTCCAAATATATGGGGATACCGTGTTAAAGATGGTGGCGCCCTCCTTTATTTTCACGACTTGACGGACTATAGATGTGGTGTTAATAAAACAGCAGAAAAATGGAAGAGGGTAATCAAATTTTAATGATTAGTGCATGACACTGTTTTATATATAGATGACGCCTGTTTCCCATAGGGGTAGGCAGAGACAATGTTTTATAATTGCTGAATTAGAAATATTCTTATTATATTGTAACGATTCTCAGAACACATTCCAGTAACCAAGTACAAACTTAAATAGTTTCCTCAACTTGTATATACAATATGTAAAAAAAACTATTCGATTCGAAAGCGGCATATAGGTATCCCAATGACATTACAAAGAAAAATAAAATATTAATAATGGAAATAAAAATGATATTTTATTTTAAAATGTAAGTTATTAGAACCCAAATTACCCTAAAATCTAGTAAATTTTTAAAATGTTATCAGCGACCCTTTGACCAAATACCAACAGAGAATGCCGCAGGCGATCAAAAGCACCGCCGACACGTGTAAGGCGACTATCCCGACTTTGAACATTTAAACAAGTCAGTTTAGCGCAAAAATTGCTTCCGAGTGGTTGTTCCGTTGTTTGTGTTCAGCGAAATGTCATACTCTTGGAGTATTTTAATATGATATCCGATAGTCTGAGCACCCCATCCGACGTCTTTGTTCTGTGACGCGACAGCTGGGTACTAATCACGTGCAAGTGTGGAAAGTGTTAAAAGGTTAAAAGTAGATGATCAACATTATTTCATCCGATCCGTACGTAAATAGTAAGAGTAGAGGAAAGGATGCTAATTTGAAATACTGCTGGTAATTTGGAATATTGCATTATAAAAGTATTGGGAAGCGCTATCTATTAACGAATACCGGTATTATGTAGTCTGTGTCTTAGCCAAATAATTGGGCGACGCGTAAAAGCGGCTATATTGACAGTGTCGTGACAAACTGCATCAGAGTGCAAGTGCTGTCCAGGAAATTTTCCAAGTAAGTAATAAATCAGGTTGCATCTTGGGTTTAATTTACATTAATATGTTTATATTTGTACAAATCTATAGTTTAGTGTATCAGTAGTAGAAATGCGCGCTTATTTTATAAATTATTCGAAACACAAATTGATAAAAATAATTTAGGTTAGAAATGGTTATGTTGCCAAGTATTTCATAGGTGAAGTTAATTTGGAATATTCCAAATTATGTGCGCATTATGCCTTCCTGTTTCTAGTTCTAAATTTGGTTATTCGGCCCCTAAGGCAGCTATAATTATGTACTTGATAATCTTTTTGATTAATATTTTTTATTTTGTTTTAGAAATGTCTACAACTGCCACCAACTCTGTCAGTAAATATAAAAGCGTAAAAAGTGGAGTCAAAATGATATGGCTAATGTGATATTAGCTGTTCGAAATAAGAAAATGGTCTATTTAAAAGCAGCGCAGACGTATAATGTACCCAGAACCACCTTCTTTAGACTTGCAAACGAAAAAGAGAATCTGTTAGAAAATACTCTGGACTAAAAAGATAGGTCGTAGACTAGTATTTGATAAAGTTCTTGAGGATATGCTGTCGAAATATGTAACAAAACATCTAACTAACTGTCCCTTGTTATGGAACAAAAATTATATGGTCTGACTCGAATAGATATGAGAAGGCTAGCATATTAACTTGCAGTTAAAAATAATGTGCCCCATCCATTTCATAATGAAAGAACTGGCAGATACTGGTTCAAGGGCTTTCTTGCAAGGTATAAGCAAATTTTATCAAGCCCACTAGAACACTTGCTAGAGCCAACGGATTTACAGAGGCTAGGGATCGTATATAAAAAATTAACAGAAAAATAAACAAAGGTTCGATAAGCGACATAAAGCAAGTACTGTACCTAAAGGAAGAAGAAACTTGTTTAGACTTAGTTCGAATTATTAGGGCAATAGTGTCATGTTCAGGTAGATCAAGGAAATTACAATCAAAATTACATACAATATATAAAAAAAAAATTTGGGCGTTTTAACTGTGAATTAGAATCGATCAGCACAGGGCCCTTGCAGAGGGTTTGAACGCCATAATGAAGAAGTGCTCTAGTGGCAGTAGGGAGTTAAGGCAGTTGCTGGCAGAGAATTCTAATTTTAAGACGATTTCAATTCAGTTACTGCAGTTTGTCTGTGCACATCGATCTTCGTCTTACGGTATTTAAAACAAAGAATAAGGTACTGAACGGCGCGCTTCACATTATTCCTCCTTTACCAATGCACTTGTTTGATGAGAAGTTACTGAGTTCCTTTGTTAAGGATAATAGTGGAGTATCAACCATTTTCTTACCACAGAGGACCAAAGGAAACAAAGAAAATTTAACACCTCTAATCCCTTTAGTAAGCAGTCACCACCTGCTAAAACTAGAGACAGAAAACCGGTTTGGCACTCCCGTCCATCTGCCATTCATCCTCCCACTACTCATCGCCCCGCAACCCATCTGCTAAAAAGTCGTTTAATCACCGCAAGACAAAAGACGGAAGTGACAGGAAGTCCCGAAATCCGCGCAGTACATATCGACAGTTTGCGAGGGGAATAGTTGCGCGAATTCCTGCACCAGTGGGAAGAACTTGGGGCCCCTAGGGCAATTTTAAAAAAAGAAATTCAGGTTATGCAATACCCTTTGTACCCAAAACGCTCTGCATCCCCTAGCAAGACAATTTAGGCAGATTCGCGACCAGACCTTCGTGTGTAATGTCCAAAGAGCATGAAAAGCTTCTACTCTGAGGCGTAGTAGAGAAATGTCGGTCCGAAACCGGATTTTTTCGCGAATGTTTCTAATTCCAAAACCAAACGGAATATTAAGGCAAATCTTCAACGACACTTTTGTCTACAGCATGAATGGGCCGGCTTGTCGGATCGTTACCACTGTCTCACAGAAAAGCGACGTAAATCAGCAGCTTGCTGCTGCGTATCGTATGGTGAATGAAACATCCGGAGGCCCAAACCCCCCCTCCGCTTCCCAATCCCTTTCCTTTAAAAATAATATAAATAATTTCACATATTTGTAAATTTCCACTCGCGAAAGGGGGGGATGTTTGCTTTATATATATTATTAATGTGAAATTTTGGATGTTTGTCGATCAATCACGCGTTAACGGCTGAATGGATTTGGTTTAAATTTGGCAAATTCCCAATAAAATTTAAAAATAGCTTATCTCTCTTCTTCAGAAAAGCTGTTACCACATGAAAGTCTGCATGTATTTGAACACTTAGGTCCCATGGTCTTCGCTCTTACTTTCTTGCCTGTTCTTGAAATGTATTCTTGTCCTCTATTTTTAAGCTGCTTTTTACGATTTTTTTTCCAGTTATTGGAGTTTCTCGTCCTTTTTTTGGGTTTAGTTAGCTCAGATTGCTCAATTATAATAGGTACTTTAGATATATCCTGGTTCACTAAAGCTTTGGAAGCAACAGAATTAGATTGAATTTCGTGATCATCTTCGGAACTTGAAGAAGTTTAACTACTTGAACTACTGTCATCGCTACTGCTACTTTCACTACTGGAAGACGAAGGTGGTTTAAATTCATCAGAATTAGTCCCAGAAAAGTCACATACATATTCTGTAACTGTTCCGTTATTTTTTTTATTTGTGGTATCAGGTGGTTTTATTTAATTGTCAAAGCTTGAAGGTTGACCCTTAGCCAATCTTATTAATTTACGAGCACGTGACTCGATCATGAATAGAAAATAACCTGAAACGCATCATCAATTAATAATCTATAAAAGAACAACGACTTAATTGTATTAAAAATCGTTGTTGCACCAAATGCTTAGAGTGAACTTATAAAAAATGACATAAATCACAGTAAGGTCAATGTAGTTCCGGAATTTTAACAAAAATGTGCTTACCGCTCTCTGCGAGCAACTGACCAATCAGTCAATATTGTTGTCTTATTGCCCCGCGCTGATTCGACATCGACACTACTTCCATCTAGCTTCATACATTGCATTATCATGAAAGTCAATGCTGCCTTCGATAGTTTGTCACTTTTTAACATGTTTGTACTATACTTAAGTAAGTTTCGCAATTTTTTGCACTTACGTCATTGTAATTCTAGAGGTGCGATATGTCAAATACTTAAGTGGTTTTTGCGCGAATTTTGCTAATGCGATAGATCTCATATTTTAATTAATTCCAATTCATATTTTAAATAGTTTGTCTTGAAAATGATCACAGCGAAAAAAAGACAAAGAAATGAAAATTGCTTGGAGGAAGATAAGGTTGGTACAGTAATTTTCTATACTTGAAAGTTCCAGTTTGCACGGTTCATATTTGCATTACTAATTTTATTTTCGCTTCCTAAGATTATCTTAAAAGAATTGGTGAGGGAGCGGGTTCGTGTCATCGAGAACAAAAATAGTGACACGAACTCCAATTCCTTGAAGGTGGCGGCGTGGAAACTAACCAAACCTAACCTCAAAACTTATAACGTGCACGTGCGTACGTTTGTTTATTTTCAAGTGAGAATAGTTTATAGTTAAAAATGTCAAATAAACGCAAACACAAGACATAGATTTGAATAATAAAATGGAGATTTTAAAGAAGTTAGATTGTGGAGAAAACATGTGCAAATAGGCAAAAGAATATGGTGTTGGGCGTGATACTATATACGATCTTAAGAAAAAAAGTCAAAAAATAGTAGACCACGTCAAGACAATGGAACCGGGCCAGCTGGTTATTCTGCTAAAATACAGCCTTGCGTACAGCGCTGCCGCAGCGACGAACTATCAGATTTTGTTACATTGGTATTCGCTTAACCGCGATATGCTACACTAGCGCTCTAGGCTGTGACGGCCGTGAATTGGAACTACTTAACGGCGGGCAAATTGACATTCGTCCATACATTTTAGCATTCCCTTAAAAAAAAACAGCGTCGGGGACGCCAACAGCTTCGCCCACAGCCTCGCTTTTATCTGTCAAGTCTAAAAGCTACAAAAATTGCGCTGAAACTCCGTTGATTTGTAAAGTTTACTCAAAATAATTGTTTTTACATTGAAAATAATGGCTGCTCGGTTAATTGTGAAGCTCTATTTATTAGAAGAAACGAAGAAAAGTGATGATTTGAAGAAATCTCGGCAAGCAAAAGAATTGAGGAATATGTTGAAACAGTATCCCGTGATACGGAGTTCATACAGATATATATGCTATCTGAAGATTTAATAAATTTATTGGAAAGTGATCTAAAACCATATTTGCCTCCGCGACTTCGTTCCGATGGCCTAACCAATAGGTTGAAGGTTTGTTCGTTGTTTGATTTATAATTTCTTACAGGATACTTATATGAATAACTATACCTAAATACATTTTGAAAATGAGTAATTTAATAATCATGTTCCAGATATTATGCACGCTGTCATTTTTGGTTAATGGAAGCTACCAAAAAATTATTGGCAAAAATGTAGACACATATGTGTCTCAATCTTCTGCCTCTCGAGCAATTCAGCAGGTTGTAAATACTCTCAACAATATAAATATAATCAATAAATATATAAGGTTCCCTCAAAATTACAATGAACGACAAGTTCTTAAGGAAAGGTTAGTTATAGTTAATATGTAAGCACATTTATGAACTAAACTAAATTATCTGCTATTCTGTCTTATATTAACCATTGTTTGATTTTGTTTAGGTTTTATGAAACATTCAAAATTCCTGGGTGCTAGGTTGCATTGATGGTACTCTAGTGTCTATTATTCGCCCCAAAAAACATGAAGAAAGATATTATTGCCGAAATTATATGCCGAATTGTTAAAGTATTGATACACTTTTGTGCCTAAACTATTATGTCAATAAATATGTAACTTATACCATGCTTTGATCCTTCTTTCAGGTGACTCAGGATATGCCCAGAGGCCATATCTTATGACTCCCTTTAATAATCCAGCATCAGGGACTCCTGAAAGCCACTATAATAATCTGCATAGTAGTGCTCGCAATAGTGTCGAGAGAACTATTGGCATTTTGCAAGGGAGATTTAGGTGTCTTTTATTTCATAGGGTCTTGCACTATGACCCAATAATGGCTGGAAAGATTGTTAAAGCTTGTTGTGTTTTACACAATATGTGCAACCGAGCAGGACTACCAGCTCCCAAATTAAGCTCGAGAGAGATAGATGAAGAGGACCAAATACTTAGAACTGTGATACAGCAGCCACCACAACATGACAATTTAGTAAGTGGACAGATAAGTAGAAGAGATCTAGTTCGGCAATTGTGGCGAGCACGTCATGTCTAATTTTAATTTCTCTTAACAAGATAAGCAGTGGCAAACATATTTATCATAATAATATGATGTTACATAGTATACATGTTTGCCACTCTATGTAAAATGTCAGATGTAAAATGGTTTTGTATGTGTAAAATAGTTTTGGAATAAGTGATTGTATTTTAAGGATTGAATTAATAATAATATTAGTTATAATTATTATGTCTGATGCCTAAAAAGATAAATTGCCCATAATTTTGTATTTTTTGCAAGTTATGTCATTATTGCTATAAAATCAATGTTATAATTGAATTTGTATTATTGCTAAGTAATTTTATAAGTTAATTAATATATTAGATACATAGTTTACTATATTAAAGGAAAAAAATGTTATTTGACAAAAAACTACAAAACCATGTTGCTCATTGTGTAGAGTGGATAGAGAAATAAAAATAAGTATATTTTTCAAGTCTTATGGTAGATGGAGTGGAAGATGTGGAGCAACAATATAACAGTATTGTGACAGGTATACGTAAGGCTAGCAAGAAAATAAAAAGAGACAAGAAAAATAAAAATATTTTTTCTGAATATACTATTAAACTCATAGAAAAACGATCCTGCTTAGAAATCAATAGTCAAAATTTTAGGCAAATAGACAAAGAAGTAAAACGTTCAATCAGAAAAGATATTAGGAAATCCAATTATCACTTAGTCACAACAGCTCTTGAAAAACAGACATCCCTTAGAGTGGCTAAGGAGGGAGTTATCAGAGGAAAATATTGGATCAACAACCTACAAGATGAAAATGGAATAAAACACAGTAACAGAAATAAACTATTAGAGATCTGCACAAAATTTTACAAGACACTGTACTCAGACGAAACAAAAGTAAATACAAACATTGATTATGTAGTTTCTGATACAACCCCTTCTATAACTAGCTCTGAAGTATATACAGCATTAAAGAGTCAGAAGTATGGCAAAAGCCCAGGAGAGGACGGTATTACAACAGAAGCTCTCAAAATTGGTCTATCTACGCTACTTCCCTATTTAACCAATTTATATAACTCCATACTCGAAACAGGTCGACTACCAGTAGGAATGTGCCACTCAAATATTATACTGTTACATAAAAAAGGAGATAAAAGCAGTATTGACAACTATAGACCAATAAGCCTAATATCACATGTATACAAAATATTCATAAACATTTTAAAAAGTCGTATAGAGTTCAAACTTGATAGCCACCAACCACCAGAACAAGCTGGTTTCCGCCCTAACTATTCCACCACCGATCATCTACACACCCTAAACCAAATTCTAGAAAAGCACACTGAGTTTAATAAACCCCTTTACTTAGCCTTCGTGGACTACACGAAGGCATTCGATTCTGTTAAGCATTCATCCATTTTTACAGCGTTAGAAAATCAAGGCATAGATAAAACTTACATAGACATCCTAAAGGTAGTATACAATAATAGTACAGCGTCAATAAAATTAAATTCATCTGGTCCAGCATTCACAACAACTAAAGGGGTAAAGCAAGGAGATCCATTGTCGCCTAAGTTATTTACGTGCGCGCTACAAGGAATTTTCCAAAACTTGGCCGTCTCATGGCAAAACAAAGGCATCAAAATCGGCGAAAAATATTTAACAAATCTTCGTTTCGCGGATGATATCGTTCTTTTTGCCCCAACTGCGTTCGAATTACAACAGATGCTACAGGAACTAAGCACAACAAGTCTTGGGTTTGGATTAATGATGAATCGGTCGAAAACACAATTAATGACCAACAATACCAAACGCAGGGTTGAAGTGGATGGGCGGGAGATACATTATGTCGATGAGTACATTTACTTAGGCCAGTTAGTTTCCTTCGAAAACAGGCAAGACAAAGAAATCAAACGTCGAGTCAATAACGCCTGGAAGAGCTACTGGTCCATGAAGGAGTTTATGAAGGGAGACCTTCCTCTATCATTAAAGAGACGTCTCATCGATACGTGTATCCTGCCTATCCTGACCTATGGCGCTCAAACCTGGTCGCTGACCGAGTCACAGAAATCCAAGCTCAAGATTTGCCAAAGAGCCTTAGAACGCAGTGTTCTTGGAGTGAAAAGAATAGATCGCGTACGTAATACTGATTTGCGCGCCATAACAGGTATTGCGGATGTGGGAAAAGAGACGGCCAAACTAAAATGGAACTGGGCAGGACATGTGGTTCGTATGCATCCGGACAGATGGGCGAAAATAGCTACTGAATGGGTGCCTTTTGATGGCCGGCGGCAGCGTGGCAGGCCTAGAAAGAGATGGCGTGACGATCTAGACGCCTACGATACCACGTGGCAAGTAAAAGTTCACGACAGGGAACAGTGGAAGGAAATGGGGGAGTCCTTTGCCCAGCAGTGGGACACTAAAGGGTAATAAAAAAAAAAAAAAAAAAATATTTTTCTTATATCTTTTTATTATCATACCTACACATAATGACATACTTAATTGTCTTTATAGCTCTATTTGATGTCTTTGCATTTTCTTTAATTTTACATTATATATAGGTTAGTATGACTGCTTAATTGCTATGGTTAGTGCCTAGCAGTATCCCAGTATAATGCCATGGTCCACCCTCGTACTATTGATTTGACGGTATTTAGTATTATGCAGGGTGACCCGCCGTCTAACCCCCACAACCCGCATCAGGAACCATATTTCGCCATTGCCTTGTCCGATAATCAGCCGATTGTACCATGTGCAGGTGAGATTGGCTTTGGGCCTAACTTGTTGGTGGCCCACTTCCACTGCAATGGTTAGTGTTATTACAATACTACTTTAACTTAATTATTACTTAATTTCTTCTTATACTTTCTACTAAATCCTGTAGTGCTCTACTTTTGGTGGCCCAAGCATCAGCTATCTGCTGGAACACATTAATTAATGCTCTCTGATTTTCGGCCAACATGTGCTCTGTTTCCAAGCGTCTCTCTTCGATGGCAATAAAACGCTCACTTAGGCTTGCCATTTGTGACTGCCTTTGTGAAGGTGGCGAGCGCTGGATCAGACGTCGCCTTGCAGTAAAAGCACGACGTCTACGGGGTGCTAAAACATAAAATTACTGTTAGCAAATGTTCATTATTAAGTAAAGCATCACACATCTCGTATTAAGGAGTATCAACTCGGGAATCAAATCTGGGACATGGCCATTGCCACACAGCATTCAACAAACCAATGATTGTTATTAATACACTTTGAGTTAAACTTACATGAAGAGGCAATGGACGCATTACGCGTTGAAGGCACTGCAGGTGGTGGTGTTGTAGCATGATCCTGCAATTCAAACAAGTGTTAGTTGGTTTAATATCCATAGCAGAATATACATATATATGCTAGCATTTATATTTTAACCTCACCGATAGTGCTGGTTGGTTCTCCATTCTAATCTAGGGAGATTAGAATGGATAGAGGGAGCATAGGGATGCTGTTCTGGATCTGGTAGTATATCCTACAATTATAAATATGATATTAAATATTACCAATGATAACATGTGGTGTTAAGTTATTGGTGTCTACTTACTTTTAGAGAAGGCTGCATCGAGATGACCTGACTTGGCTGTACATCCTGTAATTATAGATTATATATTAAATATTATCAATAATTAATAGATACTTGGTTTATTTATTGCTATCTACTTACTGGAAGGGAAGGTGTAGACTGTTCAGTCTGGATCACACCTGCTGTTCCCGGTTCCACAGCCAGTGACTTCATAAACCTACAAATGAAACTGTACTTTAAAGTCAAATAATGTATATTTATTTATATATGTATTACTTTTAGTTTATATTAAGTGTTTGTATCCTGTACAAAAAATAAATAAATACTATAATTTCAATAAATAACACTATTTGCTGATTGCAAATATTTATAGGTACCTGCAGTATACTTTCAGAGCCAGTTGTAACATTAGTTGCATCCTCTGCAACATCCTGTATGCTCTGTAAACAAAGTACATTTAAGTTTTTATTCAGGAAATAACACAATATGATATATATTTCATTATACATTTCTCACACTTGACAGAGATTGATTTAAGAATAGTCGATACTGACAATGTAGGATATGGGTGTTAGAATTTTTACTCCATTAGCACTGATATCTTTCATTCTGGACTACTATTTACATACCCATTCTACCAGTCCAGAAAGTGTCCTGGCTCCTGAAGTGCCTGGAACTTCACGGGTATTTTGTTCTGCTTCTGCATTCATAGTTGGCTAAAGACCAATAATTATTATTATTTGAAAACATGTACTTAGTATAAATTAGAAATAAGCGCCGTTATCCGTTCTTCAATTACAGAAAGAACAACTTCCTCTGCTGCACCACCACCAGTTCTTTGTCTAGCCATCCGTATTTGACTGACCTTTTTCTTAACAGCTGCTTTCTTATCTTTGAAATACTAAAAAATATCCAATGTTTAACTACTAAGAGTTTCTTACTTTTATATATAACATTCTCTGTGAGTACATACACAAAAAATATGAACTCACACAGGATATTATATACAGTTAAGCACTACCAAGTTAAATGCAAATCACACCAAAAATACAACACATAACTCATCATAACTGTACCAAACAAACCTTTGCCCATTGCTGATAAGTTTTCATACAACCACTTCCATCAGCATTTAACTTGACAGCTATTTCTTGCCATGCTGTTCTTGTCCGATCACGAGCATGGGCAGTTCGAGCATGCCCTGTCGCAAGCCAAGGTTTTTCTTCTAAACAATCAAGCAATTTCTCCACTTGTATTTGCGACGGTACTGCGCTTCGTGACATACTGAAAATTCCCATAATTTATTAGTAGGGACCTGATTGATGTTTATTAGTCAATAAATAGTTAGATATCCTTACGTTAAATCATAACTTATCATCATCGTTTTCTAACAACTTATTAATCCCTTAGTGCATCATACAATTATAATACAATACACATAATACACTTCTGTTTATTTGATTTAGTCACAAAATAAACCTTCTAGTACACTTATGTCACACGGTAATTGGAATTTTGGTAATATATAGCCGTAATAGATTTAACGTTTATTTAATCGTTGTATGTATTGTTGATTGTTTACAAAACAACGCGTCGCGTCCTTAACTTTTTTAAATTACGAATATGGCAAAGGAATCCTCATTCAGCCATACAAAAAAACAAAAATATAATATTTGTAGAGTCATACTATGAAATATTAGTTAGTAATATTACTTAATTGCCAAAATAGTAACATAGGCCTTAATATGGCATTTTTTATTTTTGTTTTCCTCTGCTTCAGAGTAAAAAATCTTTTCAACGGCTTTCGCACATGATTCTTGCTTATCAAAGTAGCTTTTCAAAGCAGGCCAAACCTTGATTACTCGCTCAACAGCAGGACAGAGCGACGGAAATCTTTTATTTACGTGACGTAATAATTCGACCCATTCCATTTCCGTAGTTTCAAATATCTTCACCAATTCCGCAAGACGTTTAATTGAATGTGAGAAATTACCATATATTTTTAAGACGATAGCTTCTATATCGATGTCTAAATAATCTATCACATGCATTTGCTCATGTTATGCAAGATGTGAACTGAACAGTTAGTGTTCGGTGTAATAGTACCGAACACCTTAGCTCAGCATTTATATGCGCGTGGCGCATTTACCTAAAAATGTAAAGTTAGTCGTATAACGCTCCGTTACCGGGACAGTCGATTACACTCATTAACATCAACATTCATCATTAACATTTTATAACATTATAACATTTAAGGGCATTTGTGAAAGTGAACAATATTAAACAGCTCACCTAAACTTATAACATTTTTATCATTTCAAACACTGGACCCTTGCTCTTTAGGCTTCGTTCACACGGCATTGTCCTGCACATTTTTTTCGTATTCGTTTTTTTAACGTACAATCATCCGGGTCTTCACACGGTAAATTATCATTCGTGTAAAGACGAATAGCCGCAGTCTTCACACAGTTGTCACAGCGAGTAGACGTTACTGATGGATCCACGCGTGGTTGTACTTTTATATTGGTATCGTAGGCGCCAACGGTCTCGCCGCCGACAAAACAGAAGGTTTTGGGTACATCCTATTAATCAAGAATCTGTGCGAACGATCACATTTGAAAAATTATTCGAAAATCTTAGAAACGATGAAAAAAAGTTTTTTAATTACTTTCGAATGTCTGTTGAAAGTTTTGAAAAGTTATTAACTCGACTGGAAAATTCAAGCCTACCAAAATCAAATATGCGGAAATGCATTAGTACTAAAATGAAATTAGCCATCTGTTTAAGGTAAGTACACAAATAAAAATACACAGGTTGTGATTATTTAAGTTTTATTAATGTTAATTATTATAATTAAAAAAATATAAAAATTTGACCAATTTTACTATGGTATATTCGTGTTTCGTATTAAAAGACATTGTAATCAATATCCGTGTAGTTAGAATAGCAGGATTCGACAGAAGACGGACTTTGAAGAGAAGCTGCTGTAGTTAATTCTACAGAGGCTGGACTTTGAAGAGAAGTCGTTGTAGTCATGTTTGTACTAATAGAATTTGTAGCTTCTTGTATATTACTATTTTGGTATTGTTGTGTAAAATATCCTCTGTGAACTGATGATAGATTGAAAGACGACGAATTTGGCGACTGTTTTTAATTTTTTTCATTAACTGTAACACACCCATTTGGAATTCAAGGACTTCATCATCGTCATACTTATCTAATGATGGTAATATCCCATTAAAAAATGAAAGATGCCGATTCATTGTTTTAGGTTCGTTATTCGAATAAGAATCCATAAATTTCATCATCTTCGCATCTACAGGACTAATCATATTCTTTAGAGATCTTTTAGGTACACGATTAGGTATTGGGCTCTTTGCCGCCATTGTGTCATGTGTCTATAGAGTTTGTTTCCAATGTTTCATTTCCACCCTCAGAATTTTTTTTCTGGTTTTCGGATTCTGTGTTATTATTGGATTCCGTGTTGTTATTTTCGGTAGTAGCATTATTTACTGTCTTTTTAGGTTCTATTACTTTCTGCAGAAAAGATAACTGTTTACTATATACATAAGGCTTTGCTGTTTTGGCGCCACTTCCTGAGCTTTTCTGATCTTTTATCTTTTTATACGATCGATTATAATTATCTCTTATATGAGTCCACCGTTGAATAATCATTTTAGCTGTAAAAGACAAACAAAAACGGTAAACAAAAAAGTAATACGGTACAGACAATAGCACGTCCCTCTTTACACTTCCATTATAAACTGATCTTGTCAAACCAGTCTGTGTAATGATGCCGCGTGTCAGTTTATATTGGATCTGTATAGAGGGACGTGCTGTTGACTGTACATATACATTTTTTTTCAGGTATTTAGCATCGGGGTGCTCCATGAAAGATTTACACTATTCATACAAAGTTGGAGTATCGACTATAAGTGGTATCATCTGGGATGTTTGCTGGACTCTATGGCATGTCCTTCAGGGAAAATATCTTCAAATGCCTTCTACAGAAAGTGAATGGATAAAAATAGTGGAAGGTTTTGAAAGAAAGACTAATTTCCCTCATTGTTTAGGTGCAATTGACGGAAAACACATAAAAATCTTAAAGCCTCCTCATAGTGGATCCATGTACTTCAATTATAAAGATTATTTTTCAATTGTGCTACTTGCGGTGGTTGATTCGGAATACAGATTTATATATGTAGACATAGGATCATACGGAAAAGATTGTGACTCATCCATTTTGAAAAATTCCGTCTTGTGGAAAAAACTTAATGATGGTTCGTTGAATATACCCAAACCAAAGCCATTATTAGAATGTGGAGAAAGTACACCTTACGTATTTATTGGTGATGAGGGATTTGCTCTACATAATAATTTACTACGCCCTTTTGGAGGAACACATTTAGATTTACGTAAAAAAATCTTCAATTACAGCCTGAGCAGAGCAAGGAGGTACGTGGAGTGTGCTTTTGGTATCTTAGCGGGAAAATGGAGAATTCTACATAAGGCTATTGATGTTTCACCAAAGAAATCATAAAAGCATGCATTGTATTACACAATTATGTTCGTGAAAATGATGGACACAATTTTGAAGATGTGGCAAATCCTTCATTATTTGAAAATATTCAAAGTACGGCAGTTCGAAATGTTCAAGCAAACAGCGTAAGGTCCATTTTTAGTCACTCTTTTTTATCAAACGAAGGAGCAGTCCCATGGCAAAACGAATACATTTAGAACTAAGCAGAGCAAATTAAAATATGTTGTAACTCAATTTTTATTATTAGTAATAAAATATACATACCTAAGGCTTGTCTTGTTTTTTCTTCCTTTGTCTCAAAATTAGGATCAATTATTACCATGATTCCCTTCCAAGCCGCTTGAGTTGCGACGCGATTTTTATAAAGTTCCAAAGTTTTATCCCATAAAACGGGACATTGTTCCACTAAAGAAATTAATAGTTCGTTGTCTATAGAAGATTCCTCAACCATTTTGAATATCAAACCAAATCAAACATAAAATACGTGCCACCCGTCCAAAAGACGCTCAGGTACTAAACGCTTCTTCGGTTGCTATTCGATAAAAAACGTGTGAACATCGTGCCGTGTGAACGAGACAGAGCTATATTATGTGCCACTGCGAACCGAATACGTCAAAGTTCATTCGATTTGCTTGACAAGTCCGTTGAGTATGCGTTTAAACGTATAAGCGGTACACGTTTTTTTGCAGTACAATCGACGTGTGAATGGATATATTATTATGTACGTTGTATGGTCACTATTTATACGTTAAGACGTATACTGCAAAAAAACGTGCAGGACAATGCCGTGTGAATGAAGCCTTACTCGTACATTTTTTTGGTCCTTCGAGCTGGATGAATATTGGTAAGTATATCTAGGAGAATATCCTGATTTCTTTTTAAGTTTTGTAATAAATTCGTTGCAGTTAGTGACATCAGTGTAAAGTCTTGTAGTGCCGATATGTTGTTAATTTCTTGTAACTTGTTTGATATTTTGTCGAGATTGATCAAGTGTTGATTAATAATTTTGTGTTGTTTTCATAATATCTTCAGTTCGTTTTAGGATGTTATACTCTGATTCTATTACTGAAGTTTGATTTTTCCATAATTCGATTATATGCCTTTCATTCTGCCTTATTAGTTCGATGTCCTGGCTGTATTTTTCCGCGAAATGTTCATCCAGTACTCCGAACAAGGAATTTGCTAAATAGCCGACTCCATTAATGAGGCCGCGCCGCTGTCTGGAGTGATCGCGTGATTGTCGTGTCATCAAAAGTGTATTATAGTATTTTAGTTCATCGGCCTCGTGGAACAGTTGAGGTACTATCATGTTACAATGTTTATCGCTTATTGTTTTACAAGTTTTATGTAAGTAATTTGTTATTTTGTTGAATGCTTCTACTCCTTCCCAATAGGGAGACATGTCATAGAAAACGACAAGTGTCCACATATCCTTGCATAGACTCAGTTTTGCGACGGGGTCAAAGTATAAAGATTGATCCCTTCTTAGCTGAGTAATGTTATAGGCGCCGCTAACATTGCCACAAATAGTCAAGAAAAACGTTAAGGCCATAACGACGTACGAAAAGGAAATGTGAGTCGCATTTCTTCTCTTTGTATGCCTTATGTTCGATTGTATTGATTTGTTCCTTTCTCCGCTTGTTTTGTCAGCTTCCGAAGAAGTGTATTGTTGTTCCATGGCTTCGAATGGTAGGACAGAGAGTTTTACGATAGGCCTTTTTATTATGCCATTTTTTGTTTATAACGTTACTACTCGAACATATCCGTCGCTGCCAGGATGTGTATCAATCACTCTACCCATTAACCATTTTCCTGCTGGAATATTATCCTCATGCACAACAACCATATCGCCAGTCTTCAAATTTCTTTGAGGTTTCAGCCACTTGTCTCTCGCTGTTAGTTGGGTTAAATACTCGACTTTCCATTTCTTCCAGATTTGCCGAAACATGTTGTTAGTTAAATGCCACCTTGTTCGCGCATCAGATTTGGTGTCGATAGTGGTTAAACCAGATCTTCCTGTCAAGAAATGGGCCGGTGCCAAATAATCTAAATCCTCAATGTCCTCTGTTAGTGAGCACAACGGCATCGAATTAAGACATGCTTCCAGTTGTGTCAGGATTGTGGTATATTCTTCGAAAGTTAACTTTTACTCTCCAACTACCCTTTTCAGATGGTGTTTTAAACTTCGGACGGCTCTTTCCCATAATCCTCCGGCGTTTGGCCATGACGGTGCGTTGAAATGCCATTCTATGTTCAGCTCTGCTATTTCTGCCAGTAAGTTGTCATCAAACACTTGCTTTAATTGCTCGTATTCTTCCTGCAGCACCCGATTAGCACCGATGAAATTGGTGCCTTGGTCGCTATACATGTGATGTGGTGTTCCTCTTCTTGCTGCCATCCTCTTTAGTGCAGCTAAAAATGTAGAACTAGTAAGGTCTGATACCAGTTCCAAAATTACGGCCTTTGTGACCATACATATAAACACCGCAACATATCCTTTTGTTGCTCGTATGCTTCTTGCTTTACTTGCCTTAATTTCCACGAAACCTGTATAGTCTACCCCTGTATGGTAAAATGGAGGGGCCGGGTTTATTCTAGCCGCGGGAAGGTCGCCCATCAATTGACATTGTTTTCTTGATTCGTACTTTCGACAAGTGACACAATTTCTTAACTGTGCCTTGGTAGTGTTTATCCCCCCTGTTATCCAGTATCGTTGCTTAAGAGTTGCCAATGTTAGCCTCGGTCCGCCGTGAAATGTTAATAAATGAGATTCTGCGATCAAAAGTTCTGCTAAACGGCTTTTGTTAGGAATAATACTGGGATGTTTCATTTCGATACCCATATTCGCGTGCCTTAAGCGTCCTCCTACTCTCAGTATGCCTTCCGTATCAATAAAACAGTTTAAATTTAATAATTTACTATTAGACCTAACTTTTTTGTCCTGAGTTAAATTTTCAATATCGTCGGCGAATTCCTTTCCTTACACGTATTTTATTAAAGCTAATTTAGCTTTACGTAGTTCTAATAATGTTAGGTAGCGCGGCAAATGTTGACGCCGCGAAATAGGTGTCAATGCTCTCTTTATCCACGCGAGTATGCGTACAATTTTTCTAAAAGAATGATGTGTTTGTAATAATTCCTCTATAATGTTATTGCGTTGTTGTACAATGTTAATTTGTTTTATAATTCTTGTTTCTTCTTCTGTTTTGTAAATCGGCTGCTGTGATTCTCTCTCTACGTTATATGTTAGGAGCCATGACGGTCCTTGCCACCACAAAGAATGTGTTACAAGTTGAGTCGCGGTCACACCTCTGCTGGCACAATCTGCAGGGTTCTCAGCTGATTTAACATAGCGCCAGTTACTGCTTGGCATAGTCTGTTTGATCGTGTTAACTCTGTTTGACACAAATGGTTTCCAACGCGTCGAGTCACCATGTAGCCAACCCAACATGACCATTGAGTCACACCATCCGTAGATTTCATAATTACAATTAATACTGTTTTTAATTTTGTCCATTAGTTTCGCTAATAAATATGCACCGCACAACTCGATTCTTGGTAACGTGATCGCCTTTTTGTGTGGTACAAGTTTTGATTTAGCAGCGACTATTACTGTTTTGTTTGTCCTTTTGCAACGCACGTATACTACACATGCGTAGGCCTCAATAGATGCGTCGCAGATCCCGTGAAGTTCGATGACGTCATTTTCTTGACTTAGAATCCATCTTGGTATCACGCAATTTTTTATGTTATCGATATCCGCTATTAACTTGGACCACTCGCTATGTATGTCATCAGATACTGTATCGTCCCATTGAAGATCATTTTTCCATAACTTTTGAAAAAGTAGTTTTAATTTCGTAGATAAAGGTGTTAACCAGCCCAAGGGGTCAAATAGTTTTGAAATTTCCGATAGTAATTTCCGCTTGGTAAGTTTTAATGTTGTTTTAGTAAATTCGCAGTTAAAGGTAAATTGATCTTCTTTTGTTTTCCAGCATAAGCCCAATGTTTTGGATGTGTCTTCGTTTTTAAAATTGTATACGGTGTTATCGGTATTCAAAGAAGTTATGTTATTTAATAATTCGTGACTATTTGAAGACCACTTTCTTAAATTGAATCCACCTAATTTCAGTAGCTGAATTAATTGGTCAATTAAGCATTTTCCTTGATTAATGTTATAGGAGCCATGTAGTAGGTCGTCCATAAAAAATGAATTTTCTAGGACTGCTGCCGCTTCGGGATATTTGGCCCGTTCATCTGACGCAAGTCGTTTCAGAGTCATGATTGCCAGAAATGGGGCAGATTTTGTGCCATACGTGACGGTGGTAAGCTGGAAGGTCTGTATTAGTTCTTCTGGAGACTGTCTCCAGACGATTTTTTGTAGGTGTTGATCGGTACTAATGAGAATTTGGCGGTACAATTTTTCGATGTCCGAAGTAAAAGCATAGGGATATTGTCTCCATTGTAATAATAAGGATTGTAAGTCCTTTTGTAAATTAGGCCCTTTATACATAATGTCTTTGAGACTGAGCTTCGTTGACGTTTTGGCGGATGCATTGAACACCACCCTGTATTTTGTGGTGGTTGAATCATCCCGCTGCACGCCGTGATGCGGCAAGAAGCATTCGAGGGTTATTTTACTGTTGGTTTCATCAGGTTTCATATGCTGTAACTCTAGATATTCATTCATAAAAGATTTGTATTTTTGCGCCAACTGTTCTTGTTTTTTAAATCGTTGTTCCAAATTTTTTAGCTGTGCAATTGCCATTGTTTTGGATATTCCTAATTTTTGTTTGAAATCGTTTTTCAATGGTATCCTAACTTCATAGCGTCCATCTTCTGTTCTTATTGTAGTTGCGGAATATAGTTGAGTACATTCTTGATCCTCCTCTCATAAATTGGAAGATTCACTAATTTCTTCAACTTGCCAAAATTTTTGAATCTCGTCGATGTTATTTAAGATTACGTTACAATGGTATGTTTTTACATTACCGCATAATAACCATCCCAAATGCGTTTGTTAAACTAAGGGTTGATATGCATTATCACCCTTAATCATACCACTCAAAATAATGTTTGCATAAACGTCGGCTCCGAGTAGCAAATCCACGGGGCGACTATGATAAAACTCCGGATCGGCCAACTGTATGTTTTCTATAAATGACCATGCCGGTTTTGGGAAACTTTTGTTAGGTAGACATTTGATGAGGTCGTTCATGATGAAAACTTCCGATTCGAATGTAAAATTATTGTACATTGAAGAACATTCTATCGTAATAATTCCCTTGCAATTGTTTTCCTTATGACCTACACCGAAAATGACTCCCTTACATCTCTGCCTCTTTATGTTCAATAGTTGTGCCATCCTTTCTGTAATGAGCGATATTTGTGAACCTTGGTTCACTAAGGCTCGAATGTTGTAATATGATCCATCGGAAGCCTTTACTTTTACGACGGCAGTAGCGAGCAATATCTCCGAATTATCATCTTGCGATGCATGTGACGTACCGGCTACTTGTTCATTGCGTTTTTCTTGTTGCTGAGTGGCCTGATTACGGTTTGTGGTGTTTGTTTGAGTTGAAAAATTGTTCGTTTTCGTAAATCCGTCATGAAGAATCGTATTATGCGACGCTAGGCATTTTCGACATGTTTGGGTCGATGTACACTTATTGCCATTGTGACTAAATAAACAATTGGTGCATATTTTCAATTTGTTTACCGTTTTTAGTTTTTGATCATCATTTAAAATTAAAAACTTTTTGCAATTATAAATACCATGTTGATTATTGCAAAATGGACAATTAATGTTTAACGCGTGCAATGATTTTGCAATGGGTTTGCTGATGTTGTTGAAATTTTTATAATTATTATTTCTGGATTTGTTATACGAATTATAATTATGTTTCTTTATATTCGACGATGAATGATGATTTTTTGTTTGAGATATATGGGTTGAAAAAAATATAAAAAATGTTTGAGAATGACGCCAATGTGTATTAATTATGTACAAGAATAATAGGCACTTATGAAATTTTAGAAATATAGGTATAACTAAGTAAATACACTGTACAGATACAGGAGATACATTTTTATTAGAAATCAGAATTATTACAATGTGAAATGAATATTAATCTAAAAAATGTTCATAGTTACAAAAAGGTATCCTTAGTTTTGACACTCGTTTTATATAGCTGAGTAGATATATTAATACCAGCTTAAATAGAATAAAAAAAAAAAAAACACCGAGATTGAATAATCAACAGGAATTTACTTTTTGTAACTACATTGATGTGTATGTTTTAACTTAGTTAACTGGTCTAAACATTCCAGTAATGTCACAGTTAGCAGTGGTTGGCATACTAGACATCACCTCTTTACAATAAAATCGAGCGAAAGTGTCCTTAGATCTCCAATTTCCCCTGGAGAGTATTTCTTCTAAGGAGCAATTGTTACTCCAATTTTTAGATGCCACCGCTGATCTAAGACTGCCGGGTGAGGCTGTCACCCCTGCCTCTAACAACAGGGTTTTAACCCAACCGGCGATTACTGTCCGAGAGGCGACTTTCGGTCGACCTCTTATATTAATAAAGAGGTTAACTAACCCCCCAGCCTGACGCTTTTCATTTAAAACAGTTACTAACCGTTTTACCCAATAAACAGGGTCTAAGTTCTTGCTGGAGCTATTAGAAGTCAATCTCCATCCAGATTGTCTATAAAAGGCGGTATCGGTTTTGGAGCCGAATAAAGGCCATAAGATCACGCTACCATTCTTTTCGGACATATGTTTCGAATCGACTGCAAGGAGGGTTAAATCGTGCACTCTCCTTTTTTTTTTTTTGTCGCGGGGAAAGCGAATTATTGCTACCGCCCCGCCCCGGGGGAAGGCGGAACGGTTATGTTGGGTTCACCGGTCTTACGACCCAACGATAAGCCGCCCGGGAGAGATGGTAAACATCCAGGCGACCGCTGGGCCCAGTCCCTAACACTATATACAACCTACACCGGCATACCAACTAAAACCCCGCGGTGGCCTTCTTCGGCGCATGTGGAGCGGCCCCGGGGTATCCTTAGCTATATCTAAGGATTGCTACCGGAACCGCCCCTGCGCGGTGCCGCCTAGCGGCCCGTCTCCTTGTCGGGGGGCTCAGAAGCCCCCGCGCACCGAAGGACGCCCTCGGCGTCAACGGCAGACACAAGGCCGACCACCCGTGCTGCCGTCCATCCCGGGGTCGCATGTACAACAGTACCATAATGGCGCTACGACAGCCCCCGGCTGCGCGCCTAAGACCCCCGATGGCCCCAATTAGTCGCCTCTTACGACAGGCAGGGGATACCGTGGTGGAATTCTCCAAACGCCCCCATTCCACAGGGCGGGAGACGTCAGTCATCGTCAGTCGTCCACCCGACGCCTCCTACGTCTCCTTTGGCGGCGTGCGGGATCGTTCTGCTCACGATCCCGCTCGGCGCTCTCCTTTTGCGAGATGACGCACTCGCAAAAGGAGGCTACCGCCCGCCAAGACCTCCGGCTGCCGACCATGGCAGACACCACGGCCGGCAGCGACAGGTCTCCTCCGACGACTGCTCTGAGAGCGCTGCGCTCGTCACTCCAGGCTGGACACTCCTCCAACGTGTGTTGTGCCGTGTCCTCGCGGCAGTTGCCACAATGGTGGCACACGGCGGAATCCTCTTTTCCGGCTATGCGACACAGGTACGAGCCGAAACACCCGTGGCCCGTCAGCACCTGTGTCAGCCGGAATATGGGCGCACCGTGGCGCCTGTCTAACCACTCGTCAAGGACAGGACGCACTGCCGCGACAGTCCTCACACCGGCACTAGGGCTCTCCAGCCTGGCATGCCACTCCTCCACGGCGGCTCTGCGAAATCGGGCCGCAATCTCCCTCGGAGCCAATCTCTGTGTTCGTTGGGACGCCCCCTCTCGCCAAAAGAACGCGGACGAGAGGTGCTGGGCGTCCAACTCCCAAGGGAGAGTACCCGCCAACAGGCAGGCCGCCTCATGGGAGACCGTGCGGTAGCCCCTGATAATCCGCTGTGCCACTAAGCGCTGCGGTTTACGCAGTAGAGTGACACAGCGAGCGTTCAGGGACCCGGCCCAAACGGGACAACCGTATAGGGCCATGGAACGCACGACTCCCGCATACAAACTTCGGCAGGGGTTGCCGGGACCTTCCAGGTTCGGCAGCAGGCTTCCAAGCGCACCTGCTGCCCGCACCAGTTTCGGCGACAACTTCTCAAAGTGGGCGCGGAAATTCCACCGGCTATCTAGAACCAATCCTAGGTATTTCATGGTTGAGCCGATGGAAATCCGCACCCCCTCCACAATGATGTGGGCCTCCATAGGTGGCCCCCTCCGAGGCCCATGGAAACACAGGGCCTCAGTTTTGTTCAGGGCCACAGTGAGGCCCAGTCGCCGAATCCTGCCCACCACCTGCTCTGTACCCACAGAGGCGAGCAGGGCGGCATCCTGGAAGGATCTCGCCGTCGCTGTCACTAAAGTGTCGTCCGCGTAGCAGACGACAGCGACGCCCCGAGGATTGGCACCACGGAGCACCCAATCGTAGCCAATGTTCCACAGAAGCGGGCCCAGAACTGAGCCCTGTGGAACACCGCAGGCCATTGCTCTTCGGTGCCACCCGTCGGCGCCCGGATACAACACGTCCCTATCAGATAGGTATGAGTGCACCAGACGCCGTAAATACGGTGGCACCACGTGGTACCGCAGTGCTTCGTTTATGCAGGCCCAGGGCAGCGTATTAAACGCGTTGGCGATGTCGAGAGACACCGCCACGACCACCTTGCCCCGGGCTACTGCATCCTCCGCCTGTGCCTTGACCCGCAAAATCGCATGCACAGTCGATCGGCCATGCCGGAACCCGAACTGGCAATCTGCCAGGTCCGGCCCGACCCCTTCAAGATGCTCGACGAGGCGAGCATGAACAATCCTCTCAAATAATTTACAGACCTCGTCGAGCAACACGATGGGCCGGTAGGCCGATGGCGACTCTGCAGGTCGGCCCTCCTTCTTGAGCAGAACGAGCTTCCCGGTCTTCCAGCGCGACGGGAAGACGCCCTGCTCCATACAGGCGGAGAAAAGGCCGCGGAGCCTCGCACCCAGGAACTCGAGGGCTAGCACCCAGGCTTTGCCGGGGATACCATCGAGCCCTGGGGCGGTGTTTTTGCCCCGCAGCCGAACCACTGCCGCCCGCAACTCTGCGGGCGAAACCTCGGAAACAACCCCTGCCAAACTCAACGACGATGGCGCCGCTGGACCTGGCGCCATCGGTGGAGGAGTGACATCCCCAAATCGTGCACTCTCCTGCCCGAACACATCAGCAAGAGAGTTGCTGTGTGTCTACAAACCATAAATAGACTATTTTCGTTTACCGAATAATTTTCTAAAAATGTCGCCAATTTATCCAAGTCCCAAACTGTAGGTGTTTGACTCACTGGCTTCTTTAATGCAATAGACTTTAGTACATGGTTAACTAAAACACGAGAACTTAATTTTCCCGATTCATCAGAGTTACATAAAGTGCAAACTACAGATTTGTGTAATAAAATAGTATTATACGCTTGACCTGTCAAAATATGTAAATCTGCCAGGAAACGAGCTAAAACCTGCCCAGTTGGTTGTAAGGGATTATAATTATGTTCCTTATTCCATGCTAACCATCTGTTCCATGCTACCGTATAGGTCTTTTTGGTAGATGGACGCCAAGAAGATTTTAGTAGATTTAATTGTGCATTGTTCCACTCTATTAAGTTGGCTGACCACCCCCACATTTCCAAACCGCCAACGTCATTTCTTGAACTTTGGGTGGGGGACAGCCCGTCACTGTGTCTATTAGGTACAAGTGCAATTTCTGGATTGTGAACGGAGGTGCTAGCGGCGTTTTAGATCCGCTCTCCAGAACACTCGCTCCCACCGCGGAACTATTAACAGAAAAACCCCTGACGCTGAGTTGAGGTGAGCTAGCACCTTGGGTATTAGGTATGGTGGTGGGAACACCCAAGCCAAGGGATAGGTCCAGTTCCGGGAGAACACATCGTGGTACAGTGATTGCGTATAGTTTTGATCCAAAGGAACATAGTTTATTACTACCTTTGCACGTTGGGACGCGAAAAGATCTATCAATGGTATTCCAAATTTCTTGAAGATTTTGTCTGTGCAATGCGGTAACAGGTGCCATTCTGGCGGGCAACGATGTCGAGAAAGATGGTCTGCATGATTGTTGAATTTGTCCGGAATATGGTAGATCTTTAAGTTTATATGATTCCTGTCTAGACTTTGAAAAACCTGTTGTGTTAGACTCATCAACGGGGCTGATCTGGTGCCACCTTCGTTTCGCAAATCGGCGACTACGGTCTTGTTGTCGCACTGGACTAGGACTGTTGACCGGCTCAAGTGACAACCTCGCTGTTCTATAGTCTTCAATATCGCAAGCATCTCCTTTTGATTGCAATGTAGGCGTTGCTCTTGTTTTGACCATTGACCTGTGAAGGCACATCCATCGAGCTGTGCACCCCAGGCCACATCTGACGCATCTGTGGTTAGAAAGTGAGACGGTGCAGGTGTGTGAATTAGGGACGCCCGATGACAGTTTAGCATCCACCATTTTAGCTCCTCCTTCACTTCTATAGGCAAGATGACATTGACAGAGCCATCTTTCAGATTTTTGTTTAGACAGCCGAGTGTGACACGAAAGTGAAGCCTGCCCTTTGGTACCACAAAACTGGCGAAGTTCAGAAGGCCGACCAGGCTTTGTAGTGTTTTTAATGTAGTTATACGCTTGTGTAACACAGGTCCTGAATTTTTTCTCTTAATTTGGATATCTTTTCGTGAGGTAGGGTTTTTTGGTTTAACCATGGGTTCCACAGGATACCCAAAAACACAAGACCTTTGCACGGAGTCATGACCGACTTTTGAAAATTTATCGACCATCCTAGGTAATGTAGACGATCTAGAACCACTTGGATATGTGCTAGTAACGTGCGAAAATCTTGATGGACCACCAAGAAATCGTCCAAGTAGACCAATATTCGAATGCCTTCCCGCCTCAGTGTCTGCGCTATCCAATTTGCCATGGTTGCAAAGATCTTGGGCGCAGTACTGAGGCCAAATGGAAGACAAGTCATTTGTAGTAATTTCCCTTTGTAAACTAGTCTGAGGAATCGCCTGTGTGCCTGGAATATTGGCAGGTTGAAGTAGGCCTGAGAGAGATCCACTTTGCACATCCAGTCCGCTAGTTGTAAAAAGTCTGGAACACGGAACACATTTACGAGCCTGAATGGTTCTGTGTGAACAAAATCGTTCAACCTTTTTAGGTTGAAAATAGGCCGGTTGGTCCTATCGCACTTTGGGACCAGAAACATCGATGATAGGAAACTTGTTGAGAGTGGCGCTTCCTCTAGGACATTTTGTATCATCATTTGGGAAATGATGGTTGACATTGCCTTGGACTCTTTTGTTACAAATGGCCCTCGGACATCGGGTAGCGTAAGTGGAGGTTTTTTGATAAAGGGTATGCGATAACCTCTTATTATGCGTAGAAGGATGCTTGGGGCTCCCAGTTTTTGCCATTGATTGACATAGTGAACTAATTGGCCCGCTCTGAACTCCTGCCAGTCAGAACTTTCCTCGTTTTCCTCCTTGATGATACTCGGAGGTTGATGTCCGCTTTCTATTATTTCTGTTGGAATCCTGTCTGTTGTGACTTCCTCGTGAGCGAGACTGTCCACGAAAGTTGTGGTTCAACCCACGTACTCCTTTATTATAACCGCTTCCCTGTGAGTGATGGTTGTGTCTGCAACCCTGCGAGGGTTGGACGTTCCCGTAACCCTGCGAGGGCTGGGCAGAGCCATGCATATGACAGCATGCTTGATGAATACCCTGCGTGGGTACACCAAAATGAACTGACCCCTGCGGGGGGTAGCGATTTACCTTCTTATTTCCCGTTTGTGAAACAGGTTTATAACCACTGGGTCTGTTCAGAGGTAAAAATGCCTTTTTGATACCTCCGGTCTTTTCCAGAGCCGATTGAAATAACTCGGAGTTAAAAATATACTGGTTGGATGGTGGTATTTTACGTAGTGCTGCCTTAACAACGGGATCGCGAAGATAATTTGTTAAACCGTCCCTGCGCATTTGGATCGTCTCAGCTCTGTGACCACATATAAGCTGAAGTAGATCGGAAGACACTTTGTAGTATTCACCATTCGAAAATAACTCAGTGATTTTATCACGTAGTTTATCTGGTGTTATACTACCCTCGGCGCGAGACCAGGTCATAAGATCAGTCATACTATTTTGCAAAACCTCTCGCTGCTTAAGGGCGCAAAAGGTCAAAGCACCATATGCTTTATCAGCATAAGCCAAATGTCGAAGAGAATCATATGGTTGGATTTCTCTATTAACCCCTAACTCTGTAAACCCCGGGGTGTGATTGTACATTTTTTGTACTTCCGAGTATCTAACCTCACACCATTCATTTTGGTCAAAATGTTGAATACTGTACTGCACTGTAAAATATTTCAAGGTACTTACAGTTCTTTTCGTCGTCACTTTTGTAAAGTTAAACACAAATTGTACTATTAGGACAATATTAACACAAACTGCAGACTTGAATAGGCAACGACCGCTTACGACGGAAAATAAGACGCCAATGATTTATAAAACTACCGAGGCTAAAACATGCCTCGGGTAGCCCCACCTAGTGGAAACTATTAAACAAGAAAGAGATAGGTATACTGGGATAGAAAGAGATGGACAATATAGCGGAAGGAAGGAGACACGCCTATCACAATCCGGTAAGCTTCAAATAACGGTCAAGTGTTTAATGTCGGGTTGCGGGGTACAAGGCTGCTACAACACACCATAAAAAACAATAATTATCTTTGTTTTTAATATTCAAACAAGCTTTTCTATTTTTTATAAATTTTGGTAAATCTATAAATTTAGCTCCGCCGAGGGGTTGGTATTTATTAATATTTATTTCTATATATGAATTCCTCAAAAATGTCCAACCGCTATCTCTTTCTTGAAATTCTTCAATTTTTTTTAACAGCAACATAGCTGTACATTTATATATTAAATCGAAATCGTAATTGACATGAAATACATAATTTTTTGTAGCGAACGATTTAATTTCTTGCTGATCATTTTTATACATAAGAAAAACAAAAAAGTTCAAAATTAATTTTCACAGATGTATGTATTTGAAGTGATCTATCTATTAATTTTTTTTACTTGGTCACAAATGCTACTAAGAAACATCTCAGGAAAATTATTTACCTGCTCGTCAGTTGCAGTTATTCTATAAGTTACGATACGTCCTTTAAACGATCTATTAATAATTGCAATATTATCCTGAAATGGGGTCGCGCTATTGTTTTTATGTGTATTGCTACGTAAATGACCAGACCATCGTCGATTATCTACAAATAATTTGCAAACCGAACAGTGAGGCATTATTAATACGTGTATAAATACTAAAATCAATATTAAATTATTTAACACTTACAACTCAAATACCTATATAGGTTTTCAAACACTGTAGATTTCTATTAGTTTCCAGTCCAAAAAAAACTAATTGAAAGTGAATCATCCAACACGATCCAAAGCAGTTCGGTCCTGTTGATTTTTAGCTCTCGTTCAATAATTACTTGATCTTGAACAAATCACGTTGTTTATAAAAATATTTCTGAAAATAAATGATGCACAATATTAGATAGGTACTTACTTACATAATTTTAGTAAAACCACAAGAAAAGTTATATTAATTAATGTTTATAAAGTACCTGTAATTTTTACTATTATTAGTTGTAGATGTCTGGGTTCAGTTTTTCATATCAAACTTTAGGTGCCCACGAAGATGTTTTCTGTATCCAAATATTTTAGTTTCATATATTAATATTATTTTAGGAACAATACGAAACAACTGTTGCGGTGTAGGTACTGATAGCAGTGCCTACACCGCAACAGTGATTATTAGTATAGACTAATAATGGTTTTATTCCAAGAAAATCAATTATTATAAATTATAGAGTAAATTCATAATCAAAGTTATTAATCATTAGAGTCATAATATTATTAGTAAACATACAATCTTTTTCCATTAGATAGATACACTGCAATATATGCTATGTATGTTATAAATAATTTATAATGGTGTAGTTAAACGATGCGTCTAGTACGCGCGAAACGGAGCGCAATCTATTCATACAAGTAACACGACGGGACGCCGCGCTGCACATCGTTTATTCACTGACTTATATAAACTTCAGGTATATTTGGAGACGCGCGCAACCACGCGTAGTTTAACTGCTGCCTAAGTATTATATTTCAATACTTTGCAACAAAATATTTGTTATTGCTTAATTGGACAGCGTTATGCAAAAATGATTCAATCAATAAATTGTGTTTTTAATTATAACACGATAAAGTGATTACATCGCATCTGACCCTAAGTACTACCAACATGCTACCAAATATAATGGCTACATAATCGAGTTTTAAATAAGCACAAAAACATACTGGCAGTCTAATATCATTTACCCAGCGAAACTTAACTTTGTCAAGATACCATACAAGTAAAAAAAATCTGGGTTATCTTTTCGGAGCTATACATCAGATTAACTCAAAAAATAAAAATAATGTTAGCTGGATCTTTTACGCATAATGTCGTCCAATAAGTGCACTAGACCTATTTTATTTTTCCAGTTAGCGAAAGCACATTCGCACCAAACAGCTATTTTAAGTAAGGATGGCACGTATTCACATTTATATGTTATCTATATACATCGGTAATTTAAAATACTTAGGTATAACCTCTTAGAGATGACTTTTTTGTATCATACTGATCAACTTTAATTTTAGGACTTTCCAGTCATACCATTTTTTGCTCTAAAGTGCATAACTACACGTGGTTTGTAAAAAAATAAAGGGTGATAGGCTACATTGTGATACAAAGCGCATGAGGGGGCTTAGTAGGCGGCGCTATGAGGCGCTTGCAAATTAGAATTGGCATATATAATTAATTATTTTTATTTATGTATGAAAACGACTTACTTACTTCAACTTTTTATAATACTGAATTACGACAAAAAAATACTGTAAAGCTAGTTTTTTATAACAGTTTTTAAAATAATTTGTTTTATTGAATTATGACATGTTTGAAAACACGGTATAGTTTTTGTCAACCCTAAGTGTTTTTGCTGCATCAACATTCGATATTGCTCGAAGTCTTTATTGCACATTTTACATATTATTACATATTATAATACGTACAAGGAAAAGAGTTTGTTTGAATACACTATAACTTCATCGTTTGCAACATCTTTCAATATAGCAAATTATCACGCGCTTTTGACTTATAAACAAAAGTTTTCGAAGGAAGCGACACTAACGAAATCAACTCGACTAGTGTGGAAACAAACTTGAAGAAGTAATCTACAATCAACCCAACCCGCTGCCTACTGCTGCCAGCTGCCTTGCTCGCTGTCTCCGGCTTGTCGAACCCATCGTGCAGGTATATAAATTTATTCGACTGTTTGGAAAATGTAAGTATACTAACTTATTAATAAACACTTCAAGACAGCAATTTTATGTATTTAAATATTTTATTCATGAAACATTACTGCTAACAGATATACATTCAAGTGCAATAAGTATAACATTGAAGTTTGAACACAGTAAAATTATTTATTTTAATTTTAATCCTCGCTACGGTGATTTGTACCTAACTCAGCTGTTTATTTATGCTGCTGGCAATGTTCAACGTCTCCAGATAACGCCCAGCTATTTATCTAATTTATTTTATTAATATGTGAAACTAAATGTTTATGTCTTTATTTCAGGTCGGAATCCGAATGTGAATTCTATCAACCAGCCTCGACCTCTGTACAAAAAACTAAATCCAACCGCAAGCAGATGGCAAACAATGGGAAGCGCAAATCAGGATCATTGACGAATTCAACTTGTACGAGGTAGGTAATTACGTTATAATAATACGTAGTAATTCCATAGATACGTGTTAATACAATTTAAATCATTTATAGTATCTCTTTAAAAATCGTCGCTTAGCTAACAACACCGCGCAAGTTAAATTGGCTTGGTTTTCAGGAGAGACATAAAACGGAATATTTTTTATGAACATGTCTGATGTAACCAATGAATTGCGCGGTGACAGAACTATTTGAATATCGTGCTTTGTATGGTTAATTTAATTTTTTGTGTAAATTTATTGGATACGCGGCAAAAACAATTTCTCTAATGACAAAATCACATGATAAATTTTTGAGTTACGCGGTTTTGTTAGCTAAGCGACGAAATGTCGTAGGATTGATTTTAATTTGAACTAAAATTTATGTTTTCTTCCCGACTACCGACCGACTCCCTGGAGCTGTGGAAGAAGGCGCTTGTTCGCATCAAGTTCCACGCCGACACGGATTCACATCAGTGGCAAAAATTACAAGAGTTTGTGCGTTCCGCTGATTTATTGTTCGAAGAACAACCTAAGGTATTTTGTTCTAAATAAAAATAAATGATTGAAAGCGTCTATGTTGTTTTACTAAATATTCTATGAACAAAACCACAGAATACATGTTAGTACTATGTAGAATACATACAAAATCGTTGGTATGTTTTAATTACAATTTTATTGATTCACAAAAACACAAAACAAAAGAACACTTTTGCTTCAAGAGTCAACGTTACTGCTTAATTCGACTAGGAATATTTACTCTATACCCATTATTTATGTACGTTTATCGTTTTTAGATCATTAAATACGTGTTTCTTATCATAATTTCAGTCGATTATTTACTATTGGGCATTCTGGACCACTGGCTAACTGGTTTCGCCGAGTGAAAAGTGGTCCAGAATGCCCAATAATACCCTACTTACCTTTGTTATTTCGTCGGCAGTTTCGTCATTAGTCTCTACAAAATCTAATAATTTGTTTTGTATTCCTTTGACCAAACTGAAATATCGCACACATATTGGAAACATTTTCCGGTTTCCTTTATTGCTGGCATCCGTAGAAATTGAAAATAAAACATCGACTTTTAAATGTTGAATTACATCCTTCAACGCTTCTTTTGCCAATACTTCACAAACTATTGCTTCACTCTTTGTCCTACCACATTTAACGTTCTTAGCTATTTTAGAATCGGCGTACATGAGAGGTAATAACTTTTGGCTACAATAGTATGGATTGCTTCCATACTATTGTAGCTTAAAGAATGTTTAACGGTGTGATACGAGTATATAGAAGTAATTTCTGCGGCTGACGTTTTATACATAATATCATCGCGATCACGATCAGATGTGGAAGTACCTGATGCCTGGAAATAGCTAGTTATGTTTTTGCAGCGCGAGAACTCGTGATCTTCGAGTGACTAATTGTTTTTGAATGCTTCACTACGTCGTTTAATCCGCCATGAGAAATAGTAAACTCTTTTTTACACAGTAAGCTTTATACTCATCCGACGTCACAATACACAACCAATTATAATCATTCGGCCAATTTGTATTGTTTTTCGTGAGGCGATGTTTTCCTAGTTTGACTTTCTTCTTGGGTGTGATGTTTTCCAGTTCCGAGCAATCCGAGTAATTAAACTAAATTATGCACGCAACGCAACTCGCTATTTGCTCACTGCTTTCCAAGTACTAAAACAAATGGTATTCGTTATTCCTTCGTACGTAATCGTGTGTTCTCGCGAAATAAATAAACAAATGAGAATAAGAAAAAGAGAGTGAAAAAGAAAGAGAAGCATTTGTGCAAAAATCAAGTATTTTGTTTTTACAGTCATCTTTCATTGTTTTGTGTGCGTTGCTAGGTTTTAGATATACATTTTATATGTACCGAGTTTCTTTCAATATAATGGATATAACTTTGGTAAGTACCTACTTTAACTACTTTTGCTAAGTTACGTGTATATTAATTGTTAATTATCACTTTCTTTATAGGTTTGGTGCTGCCAGGTTGTAAATTTTATTTACCCAGATTTATTCAAACAAAGTTTTATTCCACTATTTCAGGTATTTAAATGTAGGTTGAATTGGGAGCCTGCAAAATATACCAAATGTGCTATGAACTTTTTAGTGAAAGATCAACTATGTAAAAAAATAATTGTTATGTTACATGCACAAGCAGTGCCAACAAAACTTAGACATGTGAGTATTGATTATTTAAGTTATTGACCGCTACCCCGATTTTGTTGGTACTGTGATTGCACTCTGAGCAATGTCAAGGTCTTAGATTTGATTCCCAGCCATGCAGCTATGGTATATTTGAATAGCTGTTTCGGGTGTAAGTCTGGGTGTTAGATATTTAGACTGCCTCGGTGGCGCAGTTGTAATGCGTACGCGTTACGATTGAGGACAACGCTGAGGTCTAGGGTTCGATCCCCAGGTCAGGTAAAGTGGTATTGGGTTTTTCTATTACGAAATACTCAGTATCAGCCCGGAGTCTGGAAATTTGTGCCCGATATGGCGATAGGCTCGCCCCCTATCACATAAGGGACGGAGATAGGCTCGGCGAAATGTGGGTGTACTGGTTAAGAGGTGTACCTCTGCCTACCCCTTTGGGGATTGCAGGCGTGAGTATGTATATATTTGTATGGCGGTTGTTTACCTTAGTATCCTCAATAAAACTAGTATTATCATAGTGTTGAGTTCACATGAAAAGTTTTTTTTTATATTACAGGTTGTGAGCTTAGACGGTTTGAACGTTTTACAAGAACTGCAAACTACTGAGCGAAATCTATGCTGGGTAAATTTTGTAACTATCATGTGGTCCATATTACAGGTCGCCCCCATTAAATTGCTGCTAAACCGCTGATTTTTATATTGTAATTCCTGTGGAGAAGAGATTGATTATAGACTTTGTATTCCGTTTCTTGCAGTTTAGACATAAAAAAAAATACCTGACTGATGGCATACCTTTTTGGCATTATCTGCAAAAATGTTAATTGTCACCTTACTAATTTTAAGTTATTTATTCAATTAAATGTGCCTCCAGGTACTTCAGAAGATGTTTCCATTACAGAACAACCTAGTCCATCTGCATTGACATCAACCCATAAGAAAAAAAAAAAAATTAGGTCAAAAAGCAAGATCAGTTAAACTAATGAAAAATTGCGTGTTGTGTTGAAAGTGGTGTAGCAGAGCTAAAGTGTAAGATGAAAATGTATTCAAGAGTTTGATTTACTATCAAATAATGAAACTGAATATGCTGATTTTCTGAAACGGTATACTGATATAGAAAACTGCCACTAAAAATATTGACCCGCACTAATAAATAATAATAAATAAATACACCCAACAGTCACACACAATCCCGATCCCACACTGGGTAAACCTGTATCGTCGGTATCAGGAACTACGAGGGACTTGTGGTCCCATAATACAGACCAGAAACAAACTTTTGTGGATCACACAAACATTTGTCTCGGTGCGGGAATAGAACCCACGCCCTCTCGCTTTGCAGCCGGCTACTCGCACATGGCGCCACGGAGGCTGTCTTTAAATTTTATAACAGAGTTTGGTTTTGTTTGTAAATTAATACTTAACTAAAATAGATAGTGATTTCTTTTTACCAACCTCAGTTACCCATATGAGTGATACATATAGTTCGGGTTCATAAGCTACAAGCATTTTTTTTTCATCTATTTTCTCTACAGTATAAATGAGCCGGCTGGACCGAATTGTTACCACTGTCTTTCAGAAAATCGATGTCTATTCGAATTGACTAGTCGAATTAACGACTTGCTGCTCCGTTTCATATAGTGAGTGAGATATCCGAAAGCCCAAATCGTCTTCCCTTCTCAAGCCCATAATTATCCCTTTTCTTTAAAGTTGGCAACGCGACCATGATTCTTCTGGTATTATATGGGCGTTCATGGATGATCACTTACCATCAGGTGATCCACTTTCTCGTTGCCTGGCCTATGCTATAAAAAATAATATTTTAATTAAGAAAAAGTAGTTTTGAGTTACCTACGTTTTTCCTAAATGCTGGACATAGTTGTGTTTTTCGATACTTTAATGTGAGTTTAAACTTAAAAGACAGGAATTTGACAGGAGTTGTGATATTTTTTCCCAAACATGAAATGGGCAAATATATGTAACGTAGCAACATTCCAAAAAATCTAGCTGTCTTATGTGCGGTCACGCCATGGCTCTATCTATAGGTATTATATCAATGTACGTCACATTTAACGGACATTACCAATAATGTGTTTACAAATAAAAATAATATTTAACATTAAGTTATAATTAGGATCCTTCTAGAATTAGTCTTTATTAGTCTGCTGGCCTAAAGTAAAACATAATTTTCTAAAAATAGCAAAAAGTATCAAAAAATAAACAAAGCAATTAACTCCTGCTTATAAAAGAACGCCGCCCATATGAGTGTTGTACATTTTTATTACATTGGGACAGTGTACAAGCACTATCCATTTTTGCTTTTTGTCGTAGTACCATTCTATACTATGCATGTATTTGCGCCATCATAAGCAAACAAGTCATACACCATACCTGAAGTACCAAAACGAACTAGAAATTTGAATCCCAATTTGTTGTGTTTTTGTAGCATTTATATTGCTTCCTACTACCTAATGTATTACCTTTGTAAGGTAATATCATTTCATCTAGACCGTTCTTCTTCGATCTTCAAGAATCGCTGCCGAACATAATCCATGACAGGAGTAATTTTATGGTAACGATCATTTTTATCTACATTTGTGTTGTTACAAAAGTGTAAATTGCGTTTGATGGATCTATATCGTTTAAGTGGCATAGCGGATGAAATCTGCTCATACTTTAAATTAGCACTCCAGTAGTCTTCTAACCAAGGTTTCTTTGCTCCTGGCAGAGGCATAAGTGACGAGTCTATGAGCGCGGTTTATCTGGTTCGACATGTCACCGTGTTTGACATCAGTGTAGCTCTAGAAAAACTTGAAGATGGTTTTACATCAACTTCTGATGATGGTGTTTCAGATGTACTGCCTCAGTGGCGCATTTGTAATGTGTGCGTGGTACGACTGCCGTGCGGAGGTCTCGAGTTCGATCCCCGGGTCGGGTAAAAGTGATATGCTCAGTATCAATCCGGAGTCTGGAATTGTGCCCGGTATGACAATAGGCTCGCCCCCTATTACAACAAGGGACGGAAATAAGCTCGGCGAAATGTGGTTGTACTAGTTACACCTCTGCCTACTCCTTCGGGGATTACAGGCATGAGTGCGTATGTTTCGGAAATATAACGTGACACTGGCACTGGAGTTGAGAGGAGTGGAAAGGATACATCTCGCGCCGTCACTTGGTAACTGACCATCAGTCATATAATATTCGAGATCGTTACAATTTTGACTATTTATGGCTTCACTGACACTAAGGTTAGTCAATAAGTTATATAATTCCCGAGAAATGATAAGGGGCGAAGATGAATCACGTTTATAATTTTGGAAAAACTCACGTTGCTCAAGGTTGGCTTCTAAATCGTCGTCAGACTCAATCTTACTCTATAGAATTCAACGGAGGTATAAGTGATATGATTTTCTTTGATATCCAAGCCATGTTACTGTAAAATTAAATAAAAATATTATACAATAGGGCTTAACGACGACGCTACGAGTAACAAATCATTGGCAACGTCCGTTTTATAGGACAAACAAAAGTAGGCTCAAATGGCAATGTCCGTCACATGGGACAAACAAATAATACTCTAGTTAATAGTTCAAATTGGCAAGGTCCGTTTTATGGGACATTATAAATAAACCAAGTTTTTGACACTTATCATACTAATATTTATATAAATTATATTAAAATACAGTACCATACCTTTATTCATAATGTAAATAAAAATATAACATAATATAGATGACAACCGAAATGCTCACAGTTGTTATCACATTTGTAAGGAGCCTAAACAAATCTAACCGTTGCACTTTTTCAAAAGTTCACTGCTCGCGGTCGTTCATCACTACGTCTATGCAACATGCGCGAGCGCTAAAGAGATAGATAATTGAAGGCTGTGTCGAATTGTGGCTGCGCTTTCGTCTGTTAGAACGATCTCTATGTTCGTCTAAATACTACATCCTTTAAAACGGACGAAATCAATTTAAGGGTTAAGAGTATAGAAAAAAAATCAGTTAAATTTAGTTACATTTTAGTTGCATTCTGGACACAAAAAGTCCTCTCAAGTCGTTCTTAGTTAGTCCGACACATTCTTCGTGGTACCACGGAAGGCAAGCAACGCATTGTCGCATATCTACGATTCGTTCCGATTTACAAGCTCTGCAATACCACCTTTCAGTCTTATTTTCTCTTGCTTTTGTCCCTCTCCCATAACCCCTATTTTCTACATTTTCTTTTTGATATTTAAGCATTTTCATAATCTTTTGTTTTTTACCTTTTTTTTGTATTGTCTTCGTTATCATTTTTGTTTGTTGAGTTATTTCTTCGGCTTATAGTGTTTTTAGCTTTTGCTGGTGTTGGTCCCCTAATTTTTTTTTCTTGGACAGCATCAAACAAATCCTTCGTTACTCTTTGACCAATATAATTTAATGCTTTTCGCCTTGGCTAACTCTTAATGGTCGCAAAGTTAGGTGTTGGTAAAAATTCGTGAAATGGAGATCTCTTGTGGGTATTCTTCTTATTTTGCTTCAAAATTGATAGCGACTCATTGTCAGAATCATCAGAATTATCATCCTCGTGTCTAATACGTAGTCTCTGTTGCTGTGTGTGAGCAGCTGTTGCATTAGATGGATCCAGATTTTCTTCTTCTGATTCTGATGATGTATAAATCCTACAGTTCCTGGTAGAATGTTGACAGCATTTTTGGATTGCGTTTATATCAATATTTTCGTCGGTTGAAGATGACGCAGAAGAATTGATAACTGGTCTTCGTAGTACATTCTGTCTTACTAACCAAGACGTGCTTGGAATTGGAGAATGAAATTGTGACGCCCTATCACATAAAGTCATGCCTGTTGCTGAAAGTCTTTCAGCAACATCGCCAATAGCAGATTCACTGTAGTCTGTATGGAACTGTAGTCAACTAATTTCCTACATGCATAAGTTGACGATTGACTCTGTGTCTGAGAATGAGATGAAAGTGGTGGCGGTAAATATTCAAACCAAGTCTGAGGCAACGGCTGTAGCGTTCTTGGATATCGATCAGATGCATGCACATTTTCATTTATCAGTGACGGCGATATAAGTAAAATTTCTTCACAATCTGTGTCAGATTCATTATTGTGATACACAGCTGACTCTCTAAAATTTTGAGCTTCAAGATCATCTGAGTTAGAAGCAGTTTCGTGCAAAATAGGCCGCTGAGTGAGGATAGAAGATGTAAAAGCCTGCTCGGGAATCGTATTTGGGTTATAGAGGTGAAGCCCAGTAGCTCTAAAACCGTTTTTATATTAATTTGAGTTACGCATTTAGGCCATACCTTTGAGAAAATTTTGTTAAACCTAACTTTTGTGAGCTTACGATCCGGATGACGATAAGCGTACAACAGTACTTCTTCATCCCAATGGTGCTCGTAAGATTTATTGACCGATTTGTCTAAAGGTTTTACGGGTGGTAAAAACATGAATGGTACAGCATGAATGGGCCGGCTCGTCCGGGTCGTTACCACTGTTTCACAGAAAACCGACGTAAAGTAGCAGCTTGCTGCTGCGTTTCGTACGGTGAGTGGGATATCCGGAGGCCTAAATCACCTCCCCTTCCCAATCCCTTAAATATCCCTTTCCTTTAAGTTCGGCAACGCGCCCATGATTATTTTGGTATTGTGGGCGTACATGGGCGGTGGTGTTCACTTACCATCAGGTGACCCACTTGCTTGTTTGTCGGCCTATACAATAAAAAAAAAGGTTGCAATTCATGAGTAGTATTGGATGGCAGACAATATAATACTATGTTGTTCTCATCTGCGGCATCCACTATCCTAGCATCCAGATGAGAAGCAGCTCCATCAAAAACTAGCAAATATTTCCCGGGAGACTTATAGTTGCCAAGATGATGTATAAAATCAATAAATAAATAAGTATTTATACTAGCTTTTGGTGCCATTCTGACTATAGTACCATCAGGTAAATTGTCATTGAACTCAGGTCTTAACCTTTTACCTTTGAAAAAGGTCAGCCGACAACCATTTTCTTCTATATTATATAGACGTTCTGGATGTCGAGGAATATCTAATTCGTCATACAATTTTTTGACAGCTTTGAAATGTTGGTGCACTATGTGTTTATTTAATTTTTGAGCTCTTCCAGAATTCATAAATTGTGCTTTACGGACAGAAATTTCAGGGTTTCGTTTTAATTTTTTTTTTGCCATTTTCTGCCTGCAGTGCATCTGCTGTCATTGAAAGAATTTGGTATTTTATGAGATTTACAAAATAAGTAGGCTTGCTTTCTTACAATCTTGCAGGTCAACGGCACGCCCACTTCAGCTAATCGTATTATTCGTCTTGCTAAATCTTTTTCTTGGACATTATTTAGTGTAGTTGCTCGACCATTTCTCTTTTCTTCACTGCCAGATTTTAGGTGGTTTCTTAAAGTTCTTCTGGGGATACTGAAAGTAGCTGCGGCCTGTCGTTGTGACATACGGCAGATTTTACAGATTCGATAGCTGATTTAAGCTGCTGTTCAGTCCACCCACTACGTCGCTTCTTATTGATTGTTTCCATTTTGTGAAATCTAAAATTAAATCAATTAAGTTATGAAATAATTTATTTACTAATTACTTATACAAAAATCTATTTTGTATTTGAGCCACGTAGGTGATTACGAAGATTACAAATTAGCACTGAACACTAACGACTGATTTTTTTTATTTCAAACCTTAAGTTTAATAAAGAATTTACTTACGTAAATGAAAGTTTCAAAATTCTATTGCAATACTAACAACTGTATCTAAAATTTAACCAAAATTACTTATTTTCTTTAATAAACTATGACATTCAATATTCCTAATAAGGCCCGGACCATCTTAGGAACCCGTATGATGGGCCTTTATAGGCACTTTACACGGTAAGAAGATCAATTTCTTTAAAATTTAAATTAAACAAAGAATTCAAACAACACTTACCTTCTTAAGAATGCCCATAAATCTAAGTAACTTTATACACAGAAGAAAATACTCAATCAATCAGTTTTTCAAATAAAATTCTAAAAAGATTGTAAACATGAGGTTCTTCTTCTTCTTTTAAAATTTAGATGGCTCCACCGAAATATCAGTGATTTTGCCACTAACATAACAAAGACGAGAACTTTCGGCCTGAGGTTATTTATGTATCTATTAATAATAGTATATAAGAATCTTATTTTAAATAATAGCTAAACTAAAATAATACGAATTTAAAAAAAACATTAAAAAAACCTTTATAGCTGTTTTCTGTTATTCCAGACGTAGATGAATTAAATAAATACAAAAAGAATTTTAAATAGGAAGTTCCGGAAGTAAATGTAGGATGCTATGTTAATTTGTAAACATGAGGTTATAAATTGGTAGCCGTTTGCAACGTGTCTGACAAACCGTCAAATATTACGAAGATGGCGACACCCTACCTTTCATAAACACTAATCGAACATGGGCGCAAAATTTAAACCCATTCGACCTATTAACTTGTAAAATTTCGAAAGTGGGCTATCTTAGGCGTACTTACCTTAGTTCTTGTATAACTGCGCTATAGGAAAGCTGACGTCACCCACGATCCGACTGGCCAATGATTTTGCGACACCAGTGTAATCTGCTACTGACAGCAACATTGTGCCCAATGCATAAAATCTTAGTGTCAGCAGCAGTTGGTGTAACGGCGAAATTCCATTATTCCTTAAACACACAACATTAATTAATCAACATACAATTATATTTTGAAAGTTTGGGGTTATCAACCCACAAATCAATTACTAACCTGGTTCCAGTTACACGCAAATGGGGATGTATTTCTGTCAGCAGTTGTTCAACAGCCGGCTTATCAAACCGAAACCGCAGCTGGAACTCATATGAATCTAAAGTATTCATATGGTCTATTCTATCCTTATAAACTCTGCGAGTTACTTCTTCGTTGGAATCAGTCTCCGAATTCCAGTCCGACATCATATTTAGCATTTCCGTGTCACTTTCTGAACTCGACATTGATAATTCTTAAAATTATTGTTGAAAATTGCCGAATTAACCTGAGAAACCGTCCAAAATCTCGCGGTAGCGAAACGAACTACGGATCGTAACTTTGACAATTCACTGACGTTTTTTTTATTTTATAAGAACACCCTAATGAGTCATCTCCATACATTATGCTTACAGAACGTAGTTAGTAGCCCTCCCATCCGTTAGTAACAAACCTTCGTTAATTTGAGCTACGAGTCGTCTTTATAGGAACAGTTTCAGCATAAGTTTGTTAGGATATGTTACTGTTCGTTACTAAAACGAGTCGTTTTATGGTTATAGGAACCGGGCAATAGTGGTGAGTATATTAAATCCATTGAGTAATAAACTGCAGATAACGTCTGTGTACATTGGCAGCCTCCGTGGCGCAGTTTGTAAGTAGCCGGCTGCGATGCGACAGGCTGTGGGTTCGATTCCCACACGAGACAAATCGTTGTTTGATCCACAAATATTTGTTTGCGGTCTGGGTGTTGTGATACAATACAGGTTAACCTAGTGTGGGGTCAGGACTATGTGTGTGACTGTTGGGTGTATTTTATTTATTTTTGTTTGGCAAAGTTAGTAGTTTATTTCGATAATAGTCGACGAGCCATTGTAGCCCGTTCCTTATGCACTAGTATATAAGGCATTTGGGGCACTTTGCGCTTATGCACTGCCGTTAGTGCACTCGATATTTCAAAACCTAGGAGTGATGTTACTGGCCATTGTGCTTGGTTAGATGTTAACTTAAATACCACAGGCCTCGCATGTTTTTCAGCCTAGTAAAGTCGAACATTCACATTTTACCACCATAAACTGAATATTAGTTTGTTTATCATTGTGAAAAAGTACATGCTGGCATTACACTACCTAAATATTTTACTGTTTATAAAAAATACATTTACATCAGCTACTGTTATCAATCTGACAGCTTAATAATTTATTATAACATTTTAATTAAATTTTCTAATTGTGGTTTGAATTATTTTAATTCCTTATTGTACAAATTACAAAATCATAGTGGTTTCGTTCACAATGTTCAGATTTTTCTAATAACTGTGACTCAATTTGACTAATATTAACAAAACTTTGTTTGAATTGAAATTACGAGTCCTTCATTGCCCATAGCATTTAGTAATATAGCTATTTGTTTCTTTTCTGGGCCTTTTTTCTAACTAGTTGGCTTCGAAATATGATTCATATTTCTGCATCCAACGCTTCCATTTTGCTGAATTCGCACATTATTTAGCGCCGCCATTTTCCGTGCTGAGAAGTAACGGTTTCATGCTGTTTGCCTATATTACATTGTAACTTTTCTTGGCCTTCGTCGGTCATTTTTATTTTTCGTGTCGTCGTTTTAAATCCCACTTCTAACACCATGTTGCTTGGGCGTGAGAGGAAGCGGGAAATTATTAATATTTAATATAATAAACGGTGTAATAATCTAAACACCACGGGACCAGTCTCAAACCTATTTTTTTTTTCTTTGGTAGAAATCATAGTCTAACTTGGATTACTGACGCGGATGCTGGTTAGAGTAGAAAGCGGGAAGCGTTGCTTGCGACTGAAAGATACTAGATAAGATTAGTGATAAGATTTAAAAGCCTGTATATGTAAAAATACCTTATCCGATCCAAAAGCGACATAGGTATTCCAATGACATTACCGAGAAAAATAAATAAATATAATTGATGAAAATAAAAATGTCCATGTAATTCAAAATGCACATTATCAGTACCCAAATTACCCGAATTTCCTTAAAATCTAGTAAATTTTTAAAATGTGACAGCACCGTCGTCGACGGTTCGTGTTGTCGGCACCCTTTGACTAACAGAGAACGACGCGCACTTCGCCGCGGGCGATCAAAAGCACCGGCGACACGTGTAAGGCGACTATCCCGTCCTTGAACATTTTAATTAAGTCAGTTTAGCGTAAAAATTACTTCACAGAGGTTTCGTGTTGTTTGTGTTCAGCGAAATGTTGTACTCTAATCAAGAGTATGTCAATGTGTCTGGGTAGGAGTGACTGCAAATATTCAGCCTGGTAGCGCCTGAGTATGTCTGTGATCATCAAAGAGCAGGAGCCCTACCATCATCTTTTAACTACCGACTCAGTTCCGATTCAATTCAATATAGGTCCTAAACTGGATCGGTTTTATTTCGTACCATGATGTCATTAGCTCATAATCGCATTTGACTCGGTTCTCAGTAGATGAGTGAATGAAATTTGTCTCTGGTCCGTTTCTTACACAACAAATTAAAAAGAAATAACCATATACAACACTGCATAAGTGTGTCTCGCTTGCTCGAGATTTACTTCCTGCGTTCGAAAACCCTAGTAACAGTTTTGCGGTAAGTTACGGTTTATTATTTTTATAGTTATTTAAGTTTAAAACTATTTAATTATACGTAAAACCTCGTCTTTGTTGCATTAATGTATAAAGATATGAAAAACTTAAATCGAACATATTATATGTGAAATTGTTTTAATATTTTGTATTATTAAACAACAAAATTATTTTGAATATCATGTTAAGAACGCACCTCTCCTTCTTGACAAAGGTGTCGGATAACGCGGGTGTTGTTTACGTTTTAAATTCTTGCAGTTTTGGTTGAATATTTAATTTGAAGTATTTAATAAGTTTGTACTGTTTTCTAAATAATGGCGTAAGTACACGTGCTAATTCAAATGTATATTCCAACAAACTAGTTCATAAACAGTGAAATAAAATTCAAAACTACTTATTTACCTAATGTAAAAAATGAACAGTGTTTCAAGTGCCCTTTGTTTTATAGTGAGGTGTCGCGCCGAAGAGTTACGTATAATCAACTAGATGCATTATGGGAAATTTTAGCCCAAAATAGATCATTGGCAACTGGCTATAATAAAAGTTCCCAAGCAAGGGAATTTTCTAAAAGAATGTGGCAGAATGTGGCTAGCTCCCTTAATTCCCATGGGGATGGAGCTGTTAAAGACTGGAGAGGATGGTGCAAAGTAAGTTTAATTGCGAAAAAACATTTTGTGTATTACATTTTAAACGTATGTATTAGTAATTACATACCTAGTTACAAATATTTTACTCAAAAAGCTTTAAAAAAACACACATCTACCTGCTCGACAAAATATTTTAAGTGGTTTGTTTTTTGCAAGCTTTTGCTTGTGGCACCGCTCTTGTGAATTTCTATTTCGGGCATAAAAAGTAGCCTATGTATGTGGTGTTTTTGTAACAAAAAGTTCCGTTGGTCTAGTGGTTTTGAGGAGAACCCAGGTTCGATTCCTAAGATCTCACTATGGGCATCATGGCCTCAACCACAATATCATTATGAAATTTAATTTTTTCGGAACTATCAGTCGTTTCGGAGCATAGGTTTGCAAAATTGTACAATAATTTTGCTTTATCACGCCATGTCGTGTTCATAATATAAATATTGTTTTTTCAAATGCCTTTTGTATGAAGTATTGAGGTTGTGTATCTACCTATTTGTTTTAGTACTGGAATGACTATAAGTCAAATTTAAAAAAAAAGGCAGCAGCTACAAGAGCGTCAGCGCAGCAGACAGGAGGAGGGTCGTGTCAGGTCAAACCAATGACAGACATAGAAAAAAAAATTCTTCAAATATTAGGTGATGACTTTGGAATGGGGATGTCTGGTATAAGGGTGGAGCCATTTCAAGCAGTGAGTATTAGTGTCAATGCAGGCTAATGGATATAATTATTCAATAAAAACTGAAACTCGGATTTATTTTCTTTGAAATAATATTTAATTTTGCTTTTGTGATATAAAAATTACTGCATAAACATGAGTTTCAATTGTTATTGAAATAGTCTCGTTGCCGCCATCCTAGTTCAGTGAGAGTGTATTACATTTCATTTTTTATTATTCTGAATGACGATACGAGCGGATCGTTCACGTGATGGTAAGCGTAACGCCTGTCTATAAACAGAAGCGACACTACACAGAACTTTAGGTTTCAAATAAATGCGTACACTAGACTGTGCATTACCCCGAGACATACTCGTAAGTTGTTAAGTTTCATAATGCCCAGTAATTACATACTGCTTGCCGCTTGTGGCAGAAATAGACAAAGCGGTGGTACCAACCCAGACGGCTTCTCGCATATGAGGGATTTACCACCTTCTAAACCTTATCATTGGATGGTTTAAATTACTCATAATGTAGTCTGTGTATATTAATAGAAGTGAAGAACAAACTGACTTGACTGCCTCGGTGGCGCAGTTGTAATGCGTCGGTACGCGTTACGGCTGAAGCTGACGCTGAGGTCTCGAGTTCGATCCCCGGGTGGCGTAAAAGTGATATTGGGTTTTTCTATTACGAATTGCTCAGTATCAGCACGGAGTCTAGAATTGTGCCCGGTATGGTGATAGGCATGCCCCCTATCACATCATGGGACGGAGATACGCTCGGCGAAATGTGGGGTATTGGTTACACCTCTGCCTACCCCTTCGGGGATTAGAGGCGTGAGTGCGTATAAGTAAACAAAGTAGGGAGTACAATAGGTAAATCCTGGATCCTTTCAGGGTATAATCACACTAATACAATTTCTCTCTAACAAAAAATATTATAATTTTGCAGGAGGAACAAGAATTGCACACAGAACCAAGGGAAGACAGCACACCCATGATTGAAGATGCAAATTCTGAGAGTATTTTAACTCTCTGTGCAGTTACAACTCCTTGTCGGGTTCCTGAAGTAAGTGCGGAATCAGCACAGCCTGGGCCGTCATCAAGGCAGACACCTCCTCCAGTTACACCACCGCCTTTAGGAAACACAACTCCTCAAACCCAGCGCACTCCTAGACGTACCCCTCGGTCTAGCATCCGGCGTCGAAGACGTGAACAGACTCTCACACAAGAGGCTGTTCGCCGAACTATTGTCCGGTTCACTGAAAGAAGATTAGAGATTGAGGAGGCGAAGCAACGGTCCTTAGATATTTTAGTGAAAGAAATGAGGGAAATAAAAGATTTTTTTAAATCGAGGTAAAATATTTAATATGTATAAATAGTAATTAGTACCTATAGGCTAAGAAAACTATTTATTTATAATCAATAAAATATTATTTTTAGGTTTGGCGAACATCCCACAACCGGCGAATGAGGTTGCTCCTGGTACCCACACCACGCTGAAGTGTTGCGTTGTTACTGCTGGCACTTGCAGTGTCCAACTCTGTCACAAGCACCTGAATTTGAGATTCTTGAATCACTTCTGAATTACTAGACTCAGGCACTGGAATGTTGGCTTTATTACAAATATTGTGTAAAATTACACAAGCATTTATAATAGAGCCAGCGACTCTTGATGTGTAGTGTAATATTCGATGCACTAGAAGACAACGGAACCGTGCTTTAAGAAGCCCAATTGTTCTCTCAATTGTGTTTCTCGTTTTAATATGTACTTCATTGTAATAACTTTCTGGTGTATCAGCTACTGTATTATTAATGGGTGTCATCATGTAATTTCTTAATGGATATCCAGAGTCCCCTGGAAAAAAGTGTTAATACTTTAAATAACCCTGTATTTCATTTAATACATTCCATTGTTAACTAAAAGATAAAGATTATAACACCTTTATGCATCGATTTTGATAATTCTTTCATTTAAAAATACTAAAATAATAAAATATAAGTTTAGTTTTACTTTTACGTTTTTAGTGTTTCTTAGTTGGTATTTTTATAAGCTCTTGTTTCATTATGTATAGGTATTGGTTGTAAGTTACAGCAGTGATAGCTCAGCGGAGAGTGGTACGAACTGTTGAGAGGAAAGGTCGCAGGTTCGAAACCCGCCCCAAGAGCATACACATCTGACTTTTCTAAGTTGTGTAATAAAAATAATACTAGCCCTGTATTATACATGCCCCACTGCTGGGCAAGGGCATCCTCTACTAAATGAGAGGCGTTAGGTCTAAGTCCACCACGCTGGCCACGCTCAGTAGACAAGGCCCATGTCCAGCAGTGGCACATATATAATATAGAGCTATTATTATTCATTATAAAGGAAAACAAATAAAATAAATTATTTAACTGTTCGTAGAGGCTATTGGCATAATCTATTCAAAATTATTATAATGTTAAATATTAAGATTGTTTTATTCAATGTATGTTGTATGGTCTTATATGAAAAATTCACTTTTTTAATCTATGAATTAATCTACAATATAAATATACACATTAGAACATTTCAGCAGTATCGATTTTTTTATTACTTACCTAGTAACCATACAGGTTCATTAAGATTTTCTAAACAATTTTTTAATGGATGATCATTCCAGATAAATGAATCGTGTGTAGCACCACCATAACTTGCATCCACACTAATTATTTGCATATCTGCATCACAAATCTGAAAGCAGTTAGAATATATGGTTTATTTATTGCCAATGACCACAAAATACTAACAATGATATAGAATTTAGGAACACACCAATTGAACGTTCAAGGAATGGTAATGTTTTCTACAGTAATATCTTTCTTCATTTTTCACTGGTCTAATCTCAGAATACAGAAAGAACCAGAAACCGTGAGCGCGCCTAATACTGAAGCTACTAAAACTACTCTTAAATAGAGTAGTTTGACGCGCGACCGATCAGTGACCTTGTGACCGTCGGAACGCATGACGCGTTTTATCGGTGACCAATTTAACTAAATTATGCCGTCTTGTGTCGTTCCTACCTGCAAAAATGCAGCAGGTCTAAAAAAGAAACAAGATGGCATCACATTTCACGTGTAAGTATCGTATTTAGGTATCAACTTATTTAATTATTGAATAAATTTCTCAGTTTTCAATTGTCATAGATAATGATGCATCCATCTTGTTAGTGTTGCCAATATAAGAGTTTTGATTTACCCTTCTTTTTATTACCTTTTGAGGGCTTTTATTCAATGTAGAATATTAATAAGTAATTTAATAAAAATTAACCGACTTGAAAAAAGAAAGTATAAAGCATCAGTGCAGCCCGTGTGTACCAAACCAAATAATCCTATTAAATAGTATGTTAATATCGGATTTCTAAACATTTTTTGATGTGTGTGTGAGGGAGAAGGGGTGAGGGGGAGCGGGTATGAAACTATGTTTATAAATTAGTTATCTCAAATTTTAGCTTCCCTGCTGATGAAGAAAGGAAAGCGGTGTGGACAAAAATAATACAAAGAGCACGGCTGGAAGAGTTATGGAAACCATCGAAGCGAAGCGTAGTTTGCTCGATGCATTTTGAGGAGAAATACATTTATAAGACAAAATGTGGTTTGAAAAGACTTAAGACAGAAGCTTTTCCAAGTAAGCATTTGGCCATAATAGCAGAAGAGTCCGGGTCATACATGGAAAAGTCAAAAAACGCTGAGCAACTTCATTCGCCCGCTAAATCAAACTTGGAGATTGGTGACGTAAACATATCCGATTTGAACTATATATTTGACACGCCGAAAAAAGTTAAATTAAGATCCCAATTACGCAAAAAACAAATTCTTTCTGAGAAGCATGTCCGACGAATAAAGACATTGCAACAAAAAAATAGACGTCTTGTGAAAAAGAACGAATCTTTAAAAGGTATTCTCAAGAATTTAAAAAATAATCGTTACGTCAACGATGATGTTTATGACCTGCTGTCAACAAATGTTGTAACAGCTGATATTTTTAATAATGTATATCGAAAATGCATTCTAAAAAAGAAGAAACCAAAATACAATCCCCAGATCAAAAAGTTTTGTCTTACACTAAATTTTCTTTCTCCGACTGCCTATAAGTACGTAAGAGCTACATTTGACACGTGCCTTCCACACCCGAAAACATTGTCTAGGTGGTACTCTAATATAAGCGGAGAGCCTGGATTCTCAGATGAATCGTTTTTGGCTTTAAAAGAAAAGGTTAAGTCTTCTAAGCGTAAAATTATTTGTTCGTTGATGGCTGATGAGATGTCCATCAGACAGCAATCTTTATGGGATGGCAAAAAGAATTGCGGATATGTAGACATGGGGACTGGTACTTCTGAAAATTGCAAAACCTTAGCTTCTGAAGCATACGTTCTTTTATTGAATTGCATTAACGACAATTTCAAATTACCTCTTGGATATTTCTTAGTACACGGTTTAAATGCAGAACAAAAAGTTAATTTAATTAAATTATGTCTCATCAAATGTCACGATGCTGGTGTTAAAGTAGTTTCTTTAACGTTTGATGGGCATGCAACCAACATAACGGCAATGAAATTACTAGGATGTAAAATAGACCATGAAAGTGAAATGAAAACGACGTTTAAGCACCCGGTAGACAATTCTGATGTAGCTGTTTTCTTAGACCCCGTACATATGTTTAAACTAATAAGAAATCATTTTGAATCAAAAAAATATATTTTGGATGAAAATGACCAAGAAATAAATTGGAATCTACTATGTGAGCTTAATAAACTTCAGGAAAATGAAGGGCTCCATATAGCAAATAAGCTTACACGTAGGCATATAATGTTTCGTAACAACATTATGAAGGTTAAGCTAGCTAGTCAGGTTTTGAGTAAAAGTGTCGCAACAGCGTTAAAATTTTGTCGCGAGGATGCAAAATTGTTAGCATTCAAAAATTCTAAACCAACCGAACTTTTTATAGACAACATGAATAATCTCTTTGATATTTTTAACTCCCGTAATATGAAACAATTTGATTTCAAGCAACCATTGAATAGAAGCAATAAAGACATGATTTACGATTTTCTTGATCGAATGACAACATATATTCGTGGATTAAAAATTAAAAATGCCACGAAAAGAAAAATCAAGGGAGATGACCGACAAGTTATAATAAAAAGCTACAAACCGATTTTAGAATGTGCGTGTAAAACAGGTTTTCTTGGCATTTTTATTTGTATTGAGAGTCTGAAATGCCTATACGCGAATTTAGTTGAAATTGACAGTATGCTTGTATTTATACCAACATATAAATTCAGTCAAGACCATTTAGAACTACTCTTCGGGATGATACGAATGCACGGGGGCCATAACGATAACCCAAATGCAAAACAATTTAAAGGCATTTATCGAAAAGTATTATGTCATCTAGAACTTAAAGCCTCTGATAGCAGCAATTGTATACCTCTAGAAAATATAGGCATATTAAATTGTTCATCATCAACCAAAGCAATTAATTTTTCAGCACACTCGCAAAGATTTGAAGACAATGATCAACTATTTAGTCAAGTTTCAACAACATCACCTATTGAAAAAAATGGTGGCAGTATCGCAAAATTATTGTCTTCTGACTTGCCTCAGCTACATGACTTATCCAAATATATTGTAGGTTACATAGCTGGGAGTGTTGTTTATTACCTAGTGAAGCTTATAAAATGTCAGTCTTGTATAGAAGCTATGTTAGCTTCTGATGTCAAATGGTTTCATAAACTTATTGGTTTAAAGAATAGAGGTGGTCTTTGTTTCTCTTCTCAGTGTGTTTATGACATATGTTGTATTTGCGAAGCACACGTTCGAAGAATTTCAAACGAGGATATAGTTATAACCTCGAATTCTCAACGTTTGGCATTCGTTATTTCAATTTATAAGCAATTCGTAGGAAAAGATGACATATTTCCAGTTGGGAATAGCCATATAAATGGTTTAAGCCACAGAAACAGTCTGATAAGGGCTGTGATTGAAAAATACCTAGACATAAGATTTCATCATTTATCTAAATGTAAATCTTTGTTAATAAGTTCAAGTTCTAAGAGACAATATTTTAAAAAGCTTACTCAGCAAAAAGGAAATTAAATGTATTTTTTTTCTAAAGCGTCTTTTATTCAATAAATCTATCGACTTCTTGAGACAATTACGTAGGTACATTATTATATAGAATAGGACAATTTTTATTCTATTATTATCTCACCTCCTAGACTCCCAAAATTTACCCTAAAAACGGGCAAATAATGCCTGAGCTAGCAACATTACGCGGGTGGGAAGTGACGCGGGCGGGGGGCGTTGTTTTGGTTTTTGGACACAGCGTGTAGCTCGCAATTACAGTTGAACGCGGCTTCTGGTTCTTTCTGTATTCTGAGGGTCTAATAATACCTATTTGGGTGCAGTCGATGCATCCCAATACACCAGGAAATTTAAACTTCTCATAAAACCTGAAAGAATATTTTTTTTTTAAACCTATACATATATATTGAACACAAGCAAAATAAACTTTCAACTTGGAACATTACTTCATAAGAATATAATAAACTAACCTTGCTCTAACTTTATTCCTTTCTTCAACAGTTTTAGGAAAACTAATGTATTTTTTCCTCATGTATGTGGAGTCAATACATGCCGTCACTTCTGAAATAACTGAAGATACAGTCTGTTGAGCCATGGAATGAGCACTAATATCACCAATAGGTCTTTGATATGACCCAGTACCATAAAATGACAATGCAGTTAAAACCTGAAAAAAATACCTTAATTTATGTACCATGTTACAAAGTTTCGCTAAAAGTGGCATGAAAGTTTTATGCTACTTATTGGCCAGGACTCAGGGTTCTGTGAGATTTCACGGAATAAAAGTGGTCTATGTTGTTATAGCGATAGCTCAGTGGAGAGTGGTACGAACTGTCGAGACGAAAGTCGCAGGTTCGAAACCAGTCCTAAGAGCACACACCTCTAAGTTTTCTAACTTGTTTGTGTATTAATTGTTATTTATCGCTTGCGTTAACGTTGAAGGAAACATTGTGAAGAAACCTGCATACCTGAGAAGTTCTTCATAAAAATTTCGAAGGCAGGTGAAGTCTACAAACCCGCATTAGGCCAGCATGGTGGACTAAGGCCTGACCCTTCTCATTTAGTAGAGGAGGCCCGTGCCCAGCTGTGGGACATGTATAGTGGGCTAGTAAAAAAATGTCATTGACATATAATTTATCTAGCTACTATTAGTGAAATAATTTATAAAATTGGTTTCGGAGATTACTTCCTGTATACAAACTCAGATATTTTGAATACCACTTTATAATATCAGTGTAGGTACTTAGATAATGAATTTATTTAATTTGCTTTAAGTGTGTAATGCAAATCTTCTGCAATTACAAATCAAATGACCTAATGATACAATCATTACTTTTGTCTCTACAGATAAATCTGTAGATTTTCTTGGCTTTCTAAATAATGGTCTTATTTCATTACATAAGTCCATTACTAATTGTTTGGAAAGTCGATATCGTTTTATGAATTCTACTTCTTCTATATCGAAAGGATCTGTCTGCTCACGTATAAGACGTCGTCTTCGTCGTCTTGACGCTTTTAATTCAGAATCGCTTTCTAGTAATTCTAACAATAATAATTCGTCCGACATCTAAAATCAAAGTAATTTATCACTTTTTTATACGAAAACACATTACATTAGTAGAAATTAAAGTATAAACGAATGTTGAAATTACCTTTACACAGGAGGTCACAAGTCACAAATCCAAAACTACGATACAAAGTTCGAATTAACAAATGATGCATTTGGGTGTTTCCGCCAAATTGAAAATTTTGAAAGATTAAAAAAAAGAGTCAGTTAACAGGTTACTAATGAATTTAATATATTTCCACAATCATTATAAGGGTTTCACTTTGCGTGTACAAAAAATATTTTAAATTGTTTAATAGATATTCAAAAAACAAAAAACGGTATGGACACAGAAAACACGGTAGTGACATGTTAATAAATTTTGTTAGTATTAATTAAGTTAAACTGTCTCATAGTAAAATTGAAAAGATAACCATGTCTACCGAGTTTTTATTTTGCAGCTATCGTAGATAAGCAAAATATCCAAGGAACGGTAAAGACATCTAAATACGGTAATGACAACTTATTAGCAATATGCATTAAATAGGTACAGGATCTTGATAGTGATCATTATTATAGGGATTATGATTAAAAACAGAAAACATTTTACAATCAACCTTTTTTGTAATTAATATAATCATATGTTATAAAGTTTTCAGCAACATAAAAATTATGAATACTTAGACATTATTTAAATCAGTCTCATATAATTCAACAAAATCACAGAATAATTAGTTAATAACAACAATAAAGTCAGTCCTGTAAAGCAATAATACGGAAATTCCCAACATATTTTTGAAAATCGATGGTGGCGAGATACAAATGACAAGGTATATTAGCAATACTCTATGTATACTACTTTCAACATGCAACGTTATATAATTTATATTGTAGATCGTTAATAATACTGAACAGAAAATATATTAGAAGTTTTAAAAATAAATATGGTCAATATTTTCGAAGTGAAAATTAAGTGCTTCATCTATAATTGGTTCAGATAGAACTGCTATAATACATTGACTAGAAATTACGTCTCTTTTGCGTGTTTTGGGCCATCCGAATCCACCTGGTAGTTTTTTAAGAATCGAAATGGAAACATTATCATCATATACGCCAATCACCCTTGCAATCTGGTGTTTCCGAGCCCTACAAGACTTTTTGATTAAAATCCAATCAGCTGTTTGTATTGATAGGGTTGCCGTAACAGCACTAGTGCTTGGACTATCAAGCTGTGACACATTTTCTTTACCAGCCTCAAAACTATTGATCGTCGTTAGAGGAATTAACTCATCAAAATCACGATTACTGCCAGATTTAGATGTTGATGGCAGACATAGCGTATTAGAGTGAATATTTGGTACTTCATTTAATACAGAATGTAATATTTGAGATTCGTTAAGAATGGTAACAGCTCCATAAAAAGGAATATTATCCCTCATGTTTTTAGCAGAAGCTAACAATGTTACTTTAGCTGTTTCAGCTATATCAGGCACTCTAAGGAAGCCCAGATGAGCACCATGTTCGCATTGAACATGTGCTCCACAGCTGAAACAACTGAATTTTCTAAAAGTCAGATCTGGACCACTAAATATATCCCAGAGAACTTGGTGAACATCAAGAGTTCCTTTAAAAGTTGGCAAATTAAGAGGTATACTTTTTAATTTCGCAGTAATAAAAATATCTTTAACAACCTCAATTTCTACATTTTGGATGTTCTGCTTCAATATATTGTAGAAATCATCGAAGTTACCAATATCCTGCCCAAAGTTAACAAGACTATCGGCAGTTCTTTTGAGGACGGCACCGACTCCATCCGCAGCCCCTTTGCCATGCCCGGACTCACTATAGTTCCAAGTTAACATGTTTAAAAATCCTACATAATCTTTATGCAATTGGTTCATTATCCAAAAAATCTTTTTGTTTCGATACTGGCTACTTGGAGAGTCAGTCAATATATGAATTGAGTCTATATTTGGGTTTGTGTTGTAAATTTTATCAAGAATAGGTCTTAAGTGGGCCCAAACGGCTGCAGCATCATGACGTACGTTTTCACTTATGGTACAAAAAGACTGTGTAACTTTGTTGCCAGTTAATTCTTCGTGCAAATATAATACAGAAGTATGCAGAGCAATTTGTCGACGACTACCGCCAAAATGCATAGATTGAACTTCTTCGTGGTACTTAAGCTCATAATTTTCTGACCAATCCATGTGGATAACTGCTTCATTATTACGCAGTGAATGTTTAAGGTTTTTCATTTCTTTGTACTGATTTTCTATAATGAAACAATGCTTTAAAAATCCTATTTCATTTTGCTGTAATTTTTCAATTAAGTTTATAGGTATAAGTTTTTCTTTTTTCTTCGTAGTTATAATCATGAATTTATTGGTTTCTCCAATTTTTTCTTTAATTTTGCACCAATAACTGTATTCTAATAGGATTTCGTTATTAAATTCATTACAGACGATGGTTTTATTTTGGCATGCTTTGCAGTTTCTCAACAAACAGTTGTCAGTTTTTGGGTTACAGCATAAAGACTTAATAAAATCATAATCATTATTTTCAGTAATAATTTTTGCCTTGTGTAAAAGCCTCAATTAATAATTTAATATTAACATGTTGTTGACATGAACACGTTTCACGATTATTGCTCTTAGGAAATACTACCCAAAATGGTCTATATTTGCAAAACATAGAGTAACTAATGCTCATCCCGGTACTTGAAATAAATTTGTCGTAGAGATTTTTTAAGCTCATCACTAAATACCTTTTTGTCTTCTTAATACCTTTTCTTGTAATAAACTCTTTTTTTCCTGCGCCTTGTCTACTATTATTATCCTCTTCGTAAAATTTGTGAATTTCTTTAATTATATTTGTAAAATCAATTCTTTTATTGGTCTTTGGTCTTCGTATGGGTTTATTTTGGTTTTTCAACCTGTGTATTTTGACTCTGTATAAATTGTTTTTCCTCTGAAGAATTTTAATTTTTCGTTCATAAAATTTTACCTTCCTTTTTAGCTGATCTACTAAACTTTTGAATTTCGATTCTTTACACTCTTCATTATTTATCGATTTTTCTAGTGGATCTTCTTCCTGATTATTGATTATGTCCTTAAATATGTTTGTTTCTTCTACGTTAACCTGGTGTGGTATGGAATTTATTATTTTCATGTCCCTAGAACTTCTTTTGTTTATTGTCCATTGCTTTCTTATTGTTCTCTTTTCTCTTTCAGTCATCTCCGCTACGCTTTTAAGTTTTTTTGCTTGTCTTCTTCTTTTATAACGCTCCCTTTCCTTCTCAAGTAATTCTGCATATTTTTCAGGGTCATTATGTTTTATGTATTCATATCGTTTCCTCTTATTTATCCTTTTTCTTTCCTTATTTTCTGAGGTATTAATCTTTGGCATTTTGTGTTAATTACTGAAATATCAACATAATTATTAATGTTAATAAAGTCTCAAAGTGATAATTGAGTGGTTGAAAGGAACGACTAGTCGTGATACTGGATAGCGACACTCGAGCATTGTACAGAAAAATAGCGGGAAGTGACAGATTGCTGTTGAGTTTCGTACGATGTTCTCCGAACATCTCACCCATCCATCCCTCTCTTCCCTTAATCCCTATTCTTTTCATTTAAATCTGGCAGTAAACCCATTGTTTTTCTGGTTTTATGCGTATTTAAGGTCATTGGCCAGTAAGGATCAGTTAGAATAATTATGTGGCCCATTTGTTTATGTGCCGATTTATATATGATATAGAAAAATCCGAAAATACAATAGCGAGTGTAAGGTTAAATAAGCCTCCGTGCAGCAGTAATGTAAGCCCCAGTTTAGAATTGGTTAGAAATTATTCATGCAAACTTTGTCATCACCGTAGCTATCGTGTCTTTACCGTGGTATCTAATTTATTGCGGTAAGGACGGTGCTGGTAATGACATTTCGGACATTTTGTATTATTTTACACCTTAATTAAAGTCTTAAAGTATCCAGCCATTGACAAAAGATTCTAAACAACATTATACTATGTGACATTCAATAATGAACACAATAAAACGTGTACTTACCAGTATATTTTATGATGTATCGGTAATGACACTTTTTAGAATTTCGTGAAATAACGCGTCTCACGGCCGAACTATGTACACCACGACTGTCACTCACAGCGCTCATCGGCGTACTGACGCGCTCGCCTTGCAGCACAACTGAGGTAGCGGAGAGCATTCGGTCGTAACGTAAAAAAATATGTTTTGTGAGTGATTTGGTAAGGACCGATCTTGGACCCACGTTTATATTACAAGCAAAAGAATATACTTCTACGGCATATATGATAAGAATATATTGTATTCGTATATCTGTAAACTGCATTTATTGTATAAATATTAATTTGAAGCCGGTTTCTGTGGTAGTATTTTGTAAAATTCAATTGAATTTTAAAAAACATGGTTTGTTACACTACTTTTTACGCTTGTTATGATAAAGATTTATTTATTTTTGTAATATTCATATAAGTTTGACTACTGATATAACTTGTTAGTGTATAAAATGTCTTTAATGAGATTATAAAATTGTGCAGTGAAAAAAATATTGAAAATTTCAAATGCTAGATAACAGTTACATGTTTTTTGGCTGTTGGCGGAAATGCCCATGTAACAACTAATGCGTTCAATGTTTCTGTGTTCTCACGTAAATAAATGCAACACTTCTCTTGTAATTTTTTACACGATCATAATTTGGAGTATTTTCACCCGGACCCCAAGTCACAAGTGGCCACTTATGTGCGCAAAGGATTTCTGCAGCAACACAACTAGTTTTTTTTCCCTTAATTAGTGATTTGATATGTTTTATCAACAAACTCGATCAATTTCAGCTACTAAAATAGTAACTTGTTTTGAACCGCTAATTTTGACAGATATGCGATTCAGTTTTGGACGTATTGGTAGATGATGGTACGGCTAAGAATGAATGGAAATAGATTCCGATTCAAAATCGGTCTTGATTACAGTGACGTATATATTGGTCGTGTTTAACGACATCGTGGTACGAAATAGCGAACCAGTTCAGTTTAGGTTCAGTATTGAGTCGGAATAAGAGATGATGGTAGGGCTCCAGGGGGTCTAAAACGGCCACTTTGCGCAATTCACAATAAGATCATAATATGATTCAGTTTTGAAATGGTAAAATGGCCACATATTATCGTGAATTCATATTAGGAATTGCGTATGATTCATATTACGCAATTCATCCGTTTGACAGTTTTCTATGGATATTCGTAAAATAGCCCACCAAAGGAGAATTGCTTTAGCGCCAATTAGATGAATCGTTAGAAGTTACTCAAGAGCAACTTTTTACAATTCATACGGCAGATTTACCATAAAAATAAAAGTATTATGGCAGATTTAGGGCTATACGAAAACTTTTTAGAACACACTCGTGTATTAGATAGACTTAATTATAATCGGCGAAGTGTAAATATTCGAAATATGGAGTTAGCATTCGAAATGCCGGACTCGGAGTTTGTTGGCTTGTATAGGCTAAATGAAAGTTTGTGCCGTGACCTTATTCAGGAGCTGGAGCCCTATTTACCCAACAGCCGAAGTGGAATAAGTTCAGTTTGTAAGGTATGTGAAATATTTATTCGTTCTTTCACACCCATGCGTCAGACATTGAAGCAAGTGAAATTACTGGGCATTATGAATTTATGGTAGAGCCACACTGTAGACACTTTTGTCTACAGCATGAATGGGCCGGCTCGTCCGGGTCGTTATCACTGTCTCACAGAATACCGGCGTAAAGTAGTAGCTTGCTGCTGCGTTTCGTACGGTGAGTGAGATATCCGGAGGCCCAAACCCGTCCTCTTCCCAATCCCTTAGTTATCCCTTTCCTTTAAGGTCGGCAACGCGCCCATGACTCTTTTGGTACTGTGAGCGTACATGGGCGGTGGAGATCACTTACCATCAGGTGATCCACTTGTTCGTTTCCGAACTGTGCCGTAAAAAAACCTAACATTCAATGTCTCACTTTCAGACAAAATATATTGCCTTTCCACAAACTCGGGAAGAATGTAATAAAATACGAGTACTTGTTACGAGTATCCTTCACCTTTGTTACTGAATGATTTGTAAATTATAGGTACATAATGTAGTTTAGGAAGAATGGCAGCGTCGGTGGCGCAGTGCGCGAGTAGCCGGCTGTGAGAGACCACGGGATCGATTCCCATACCAAGACAAATGTTTATGTGATCCACAAATATTTGTTTCGGGTCTGTGTGTTTTCTCCCAAGAGGGGTTGACGTCAGGCAGGCGGCCCGGTCGTAAAAACTACAAGACAAATCATTCTGTAACATGTGTTAAAAAGCTTTTTGCACCGACCTCACTGTGATTAGGATAAGGGCAGATGAGAGGAGTTTAGGAAGAACACAATAAAATAAGTTAAAACTATTTAAATAATACTAAATATTTCATTGTTTATTAAGTTTTAAAATAAAATGATGCAATTTTTTTACATTGTAATTAATAATTTATATAGCTACACTATAACTTTAATATAAAAATAAACAACTATTGGAAAAAAACCATATTTAAACTGAAATTACTAGCCTTTCTCTCATTTTCCTAAATGTCTTCCATCCTTGTAAAGCCAAAAATAGGTTGAATCGTTTAGTTGTGAAGACAACAAGACACAGTAACAAACATGCAGCCAGAATCACTTTCACATTTTTAATATTCATATGTACAATGGAAAAAAATACAATAAAATTGCTTAAATAGTTTTTGTTTTTACATATATTGAGTACTGAAGCCAACCATGATTCCTTTGTGTGGACATCCGCTCAAGAGCCACCTTGAACAACTTCACGAGTCTGGAAATGAAACAGTCTGGTTTTTAGTTTGATATCAAAACTTTATTGTAACAATGACTTATTTCGCACATTATTGTAAATGCAGCTAGTTTACCCGAAATGCCACTAACACAATTAATACAAATAAAATTATGTATACAATTATATTTTATAACTGGATTAAAAACATCTACTTATTATATATATTTTTTTTTCAGATAATACTAAGTCAACCAGAATCTGCATCCAGACAGAATAACAGTTTAGCTGCTGGAGAAGCGGCAAGAAATGTCCTTATAAATAGACTTTGGTTAGCACAACAATGATAAATACAAATATGTATCAGATAAGTATTTAATAAAATCTTGCAAACTCTATATTAGTTTTATTACCTATAAATAACTAGCAGCGCCTTACAGTTTCACCTGATATAATAAGCTAATATATAAATTTAAGTGGTAGATCCATGCTGTAGACAGCTGCTAGATTGTAGACAGTCTACAGATTAAATGGGCTGGCTCGAATGGATTGCTGGAGGCCCAAATTCCCTTCCCATTCCCAATCCCTTAATTATTCCTTTCCTTTAAGGTCGGCAACGTGACTATGATTTTTCTGTTATTGTGGATGTTCATGGGCTGTGGAGATCACTTACCATCAGGTGACCAATTGGTCTTTTGCCTCTACTATTTATAAAAACAATATAACATACCAAATTTCATACAAATCCGTTCAGCCATTAATAGAATAGGAACAAACACTCATACAGTTTTCACATCACAAGTGAAGTGAAAGTGAAATGACTAAATAAATATTTACCTTCATTGAGGTCCATAACAATTATTTAAATATCTCTCAGCTACATCTGCAAGCCGCCCCAGATTCTGGTCAAACAAGTCTAGAGTATGTGCCTTAGCAGCGTCTGCAGCAGCCCGTTTTATCTCAACTTTGGACAAAATCCTTAGAGCTTCATCGAGTGGTGCTAGAGGACAACCTGAAATCATATATATTTTTATCTCTATACTGTCATTTAGCCATATTGCAATAATTCAATAATTACATTTTAATAATAGCCATTATCAGTTGATTCAGTAACAATTGAAGTGTTATTTAATAATCCGCTAACCCATGGGGGATCAGCAAATAATAATTAATAATTAATAATTACTTCAACGGTAGGCAGTGGCTTGGCTGTGCTGAGGTCCATGGGCGGCGTTAACCACTTACCATCAGGTGGGCTATCTGCTCGTCTGCCTATCTATGTAATAGAAAAAAATATATAAAACACACTTACTTACAACCAACCATTCCTTGGATGTCTTGATTGTACCCGATCCCTGGGAATTAAGTACACCAGCCACCTCCTGCCAAAGACGTGAGGACTCTCTTCGTCACTGGGAGCTGTTATTCTAACCCCAAGCCAGACTGGGGTTACACTCTAAAAAGTCTAGCAGCACATTCCATTGGGCCTCGGAGACTCGTAATGAACGCTTTTCCATTCCTACAAAATACGTGAACTTTAATTATCTGCACCACAATAATTGTTTACTAATCAATTAGGTATTGATTAGAAATGGAAATCTAAGACGAAAATGTACTACTTTTATACCTACTTTTAATTGATCCCGACGACGTCTCAATACAATATCACGAACACCAATGAATAAAACGTTCAAATGCACGTCCTGCACGACCAAAACACATTATTTTCAGTTAAAATATACCACTTAGCAAGGGACATTAAGTGATTCCAATCCATTTGATGGAACAACTACAAAACTCAACTTATGTAAACTCAAGAATCATTTCTTATCACACTATTCCGTTTTACGTTGATTTGGAGGACTTTTAAGTATTATGTTACAAGTGTTTATTTGTTTTTCAAGAGTTTTAGCAATTATTATAATTTATCGTTTTAGGTTATGTTTTTGTTGATATACAGTTCAATACATTTTTTTTTTGTTTGTTCCATAAGGAACCGGCTAAGATCAGAGACCATGCTGCCAAGTCATTAGTTATATCTTTTCTTATATTCCAAGAACGATGAAACAGGGGTGTGGCCGATTTCAAGGTCTTGCTGGAGTTTTGGTGATAATTCCTTTCAGGTCAATGCTTCTTAGACGACTTTCTTCAAGCGAATCGAAAGCACAAGGTCGACAATACCCCTGATCAAAAATCACCCAAATCCACTTATTTCAATGTTTCCATACACTATCCATCAGCGTTAATGATTATTGCCCAAAACCACACCACTTTTATACAACAAACACAACTTTAAACTAGTTTAGGAAATAATTAAAACAAGAGAGCCACCGCACTGTCAGAATTCCCGCCAAAACTCCAGTTCAATACAGTTTGTTGCCAGAATAAAGACCAATCGGCAAAATCAATTATGATCAACTTGCTATTTTAGCATATAAACTATAATATATTTTACAATTCTAATCTTAAAATACATAAAACATTTATAGTCAACACAATCTTGAAAAATATAGCCTTTGAACATTAAAAATAATGAAAAGAAAAACATACCGGAAAGTTACGATTTTGTTTATATCGCCTGGCAATGTTCACACATTAAATCTCCTAATCTGAATCTGATTAGGAGATGAATTGAATATGATTCACTAAATTAATTGACCATTTTACCAAAATAAACAGAATTGCTAATAATGATCTGCCATGAATTCATAGAATGAATTGCTTTTTAGTGAATTGCGCAAAGTGGCCGTTTTAGACCTACAGAATTATTTAGTGAGGACTCCATCCGAAGTACGCGCTAAAAAGCACCTAATTTACAGTAAAATTAGTGATAAAGTGGAAGGTTTTGTAGACCTTGAACCTGGAGAGCGTATGGGAAAGACCAATAAAGTCGCAGATCATGCCCTAGTCTTTATGATCCTAAATCCATAAGGTTAAAGTATAAACAGCCGATTGCCCATTATTTTATGGAAGGTACAATTTCGTCGCAACAGTTGGCTAGCATATAAAATATTATAATGCTGGATCGATAAAATACGCAGCTGCAGAAAGAAATAGAAGTGTTTTAAAAAGTTGAGTCCATTGGTCGTAAATTCAAAATTATAAAATAAAAATGAGAGTAAAGTATGCAGCTCATGCACTAAGTAACACCATGACAGCAATTCTGAAAGTGATGGCATGGAAGGATGGCAAAGCAGAACATATTGATGAAACTGCATATGATGTAGAGAAATTAGATAAATTATTTAAAATTAGATCAATGGCTTCCATTAAAGATGTTAAAACGGGTATTCGAGAAAATGTTTCAGCAAAAACTAATCACGAGGAGTCCTGGAACCATTATTTAAAAATTATGGACACTTTAAAATTTATTCACCCAAAAAACAAAAACAAAAAAAAAACAAACCAAGAATCAAAAAAATGTACATTGTATCAAAGAATTCCAAATATCAGTTTAACACCCTAAATATATTTGTAATCTTTGGCACAAAAAAGAATGAATGTATAATTATTAAATAAGATAAACCAAAAAAATAAAAAGCAAGTAATACTTTGTGGAGACTTTAAAATAAATATTTTGACAAAATCGAGTCAAGCAATTGATTTGGAAAATTTTCTTTTGAGCTATAACTTAATGCTTCAAATTAAAGAACCAACAAAAATACACAGTTAACACATGTAAAAGCGAAGTTATTGAATTAGGATTAGGATTAAAGAACCATACAGCACAATTATTGAAATGTCCAGTCAAAAAATCGTGCTTACTAAAAAAAATGGCAGCTTAAACGCCGCAATTACTGCATGGAAAATCTTATAAAGTTTAAAAACTGCTTACAAAGCTTAACTTTTTCAGACGTACTTACATCAAATCATCCCAACATAGCTTACGATATATTCTTAGACTATTTTAAATGTTTCTACGATCTAGGTTTTCCATATAAGTTTATCACAAAATCCATAACTCAAAAAACGAAATGGATATCTAGAGGACTATAAATTTGTTCAAAAGTAAAAAGATCATTATTATGGAAGTATAGAAAAAGTCCTAGTGTAATAAATAAAAATGCTTTTATAAACTAATCAAAAAAATTACGGCGTATTATTAACTTGACTCAACGCTCACAAAATAATTAATATATCAATAACGCACATAACAAATCAAAAGCAACATTGGTATATTATAAACCAATCAAAATATGATTATCCAAAAGACCTCATAACAAAAGTGATAAAGGATAATGTAGCAATTACTAATCCAAATAAAATAGCAAATGCCTTTAACGACTTTTATATAGACCAAATAAAGGATTGCGTAAACACTATACCTGGTTTGAAGTCTAATATATCTTCAATTGACAGTCTCCGTAGTAGCCGGGCGAGTAGCCGGCTGCGAAGCGAGACGCCGTGGGTTCGATTCCCACACCGAGACAAATATTTGTCTAATCCACAAATATTTGTTTCTGGTCTGGGTGTTGTGGGACCGCAAGTCCCTCGTGGTTCCTGATACTCACGATACAGGTTAACCTAGTGTGGGGTCAGGACTATGTATGTAACTGTTGGGTGTATTTATTTATTTATTTAATTACTAACTGTAATTCTATGTTTATGCCTCCGTCAATACCAGAAGACATAAACAATATCATATTGTCCTTAAAAAATAAGAACAGTGTAGGTTATGACGAAATATGCACAAAAGTATTAAAATATGTTGCCCTGATAATTGCGATACCTCTCAGTCACATTATTAATATCAGTAATTGAAACGGTATATATCCTGATAAATTAAAACCAGTAATCATTAAGCCTCTGTATAAAAAAAGACTCTTGAGATATGATGAAAAACTATAGACCGATAGCTTTAATTCCAAATATATCAAAAGTGTTTAAAAAATTCATATACCGTGCCCTCTATAAATATTTAGAAACTAACCAATTACTAATGATGATATTGATGATTTTATTACTGCATATGATGACGGAACAATGTATTCAGCGGTACAATCCATTAACACGGCGGTACAATCCGGTACAATCAAGAACAAACCACGTAAGTGTTCGAAAATCGTCAAAATGCTACTATTTGCAGAATATGTGCTGCCATTTCAAGGTTCTTGATGATATTGATGATTTTATTACTGAATATGATGACGGAACAATGCATTTAGCGGTACAATCCATTAAGACGGCGGTACAATCGGGTACAATCGAGAACAAACTACGCAAGTGTACGAAAATCGTCCAAATCCTACTTTCCGCAGAAAAAGTACTGCCATTTCAAAGATAATGATGATATTGATGAATTTATTACTGAATATGATGACGGAACAATGCATTTAGCGGTACAATCCATTAACACGGCGGTACAATCTGGTACAATCGAGAACAAACAACGCAAGTGCACGAAAATCGCCAAAATCCTAGTTTCTGCAGAAAAAGTGCTGCCATTTCAAGGTTAATGACGATATTGATGATTTTATTACTGAATATGATTACGGAACAATGCATTCAGAGGTACAATCTATTAACAAGGCGGTACAATCCGGTACAATCGAGAACAAACAACGCAAGTTTACGAAAATCGTCAAAATCCTACTATCTGCAGGAAAAGTGCTGCCATTTCAAGGTTAATGACGATATTGATGATTTTATTACTGAATATGATGACGGAACAATGCATTTAGCGGTACAATCCATTAACACGGCGGTACAATCCGGTACAATCGAGAACAAACAACGCAAGTGCACGAAAATCGCCAAAATCCTAGTTTCTGCAGAAAAAGTGCTGCCGTTTCAAAGATAATGATGATATTGATGATTTTATTTCTGCATAGGATGACAGAACAATGCATTTAGCGGTACAATCCATTAACACGGCGGTACAATCCGGTACAATCGAGAACAAACAACGCAAGTTTACGAAAATCGTCAAAATCCTACTATCTGCAGGAAAAGTGCTGCCATTTCAAGGTTAATGACGATATTGATGATTTTATTACTGAATATGATTACGGAACAATGCATTTAGCGGTACAATCCATTAACACGGAGGTACAATCCGGTACAATCAAGAACAAACCACGTAAGTGTTCGAAAATCGTGAAAATGCTACTATTTGCAAATATGTGCTGCCATTTCAAGGTTCTTGATGATATTGATGATTTTATTTCTGCATAAGATGACGGAACAATGCATTTAGCGGTACAATCCATTAACACGGCGGTACAATCCGGTACAATCGAGAACAAACAACGCAAGTGCACGAAAATCGTCCAAATCCTACTATCTGCAGGAAAAGTGCTGCCATTTCAAGGTTAATGATGATATTGATGATTTTATTACTACACATGATGAAGAAACAATGCATTCAGAGGTACAATCCATAAACACGGCGGTACAATCCGGTACAATCGAGAACAAACAACGCAAGTGCACGAAAATCGCCAAAATCCTAGTTTCTGCAGAAAAAGTGCTGCCGTTTCTAAGATAATGATGATATTGATGATTTTATTTCTGCATAAGGTGACGGAACAATGCATTTAGCGGTACAATCCATAAACACGGCGGTACAATCCGGTACAATCGAGAACAAACTAACTGTAGAAACAGTCAAGTGCCATTTCAAATATATAATAATTATATTGATGATTTTATTACCGCATAGGATGCAACAAGAATGATTCAGTGGTACAATCGATTAAGATATGTCAATATGTTGTCGATGTTTATGTATGAATTCATAACTTTTCACAGGGTGGAATGAGTTTGTTGATCTTTATTTTATTTTATCTTTATTTTTTATAGCTCAAAGTTGATTCCATTCAAATTTGAAGTAAATATTCCATCCCTCAGTGGGTCGAAAAGGAAACCGGGGATGAAAGGCTACAACTTCGGTATTTGTGCACCGATTTTAATGAAACTTTCACAAAAACATGTAAATAAAAACATTTTATCAAATAATATAACCGACTCAAAAAGCAAAAATCTTAAACTACAAATAATTTACGGTGACGACCAAAGCAGAGGCAAAAAATTGGTTCTGTAAATAGAATGGTTAATTGAATAACAAAAATAATAACTGTTCAGTTACTATTTATGTTATTCAACTACTTCTTACGTACAATAAAATAGACAGATATTTTTTTTCCAGTTTGACCCTTGAAGTCGCTATTATTGGTTTGTTGCCACTTAAAAGATCATTGTGAATCTCCCATCGACCGGTGATTCGACGCACGTACGAAATATAATGCCCCATAGATAATTCAGACTGCATATTGTCGTGTTCTGTCGACGGCAATTTTCCTAAAAGTTCTATGACAGTTTGAATGGTATATTCCACGTTTCCTACTTGAATTTTTTCGGGTACATCATTGAGCGTAAATGTTCCCGGCCAAGCAGGGTGTCCGAGGTTCTTGGCTAGTTGAGTCCATTGCAGACATTCAATATCAACAATGAAATGTTTGCCGCTTGTCATCGTTGCAATAACATCCATCGATCTACATATAGCGCACTGCTTCTTTTGCTGTAAGCGATCCGTTATTACTTGTTGCAAGATTTGCATACCATTGATATAAAATGGATTGACCTCAACTTCGACTACAACGCAGTGTTCCATTGCTTTTTGATTGCAAGACCTACAATTATGATGAAAGAGAAACGATTTTCGTGCACTTGCGTTGTTTGTTCTCGATGGTACCGGATTGTACCGCCGTGTTAATGGATTGTACCGCTAAATGCATTGTTCCGTCATCATATTCAGTAATAAATTCATCAATATCATCATTATCTTAGAAACTGCAGCACTTTTTCTGCAGAAACTAGGATTTTGACGATTTTCGTGCACTTGCGTTGTTTGTTCTCGATGGTACCGGATTGTACCGCCGTGTTAATGGATTGTACCGCTAAATGCATTGTTCCGTCATCATATTCAGTAATAAATTCATCAATATCATCATTATCTTTGAAATGGCAGCACATATTCTGCAAATAGTAGCATTTTCACGATTTTCGAACACTTGCGTTGTTTGTTCTCGATTGTACCGGATTGTACCGCCGTGTTTATGGATTGTACCTCTGAATGCATTGTTCCTTCATCATGTGTAGTAATAAAATCATCAATATCATCATTAACCTTGAAATGGCAGCACTTTTTCTGCAGAAACTAGGATTTTGGCGATTTTCGTGCACTTGCATTGTTTGTTCTCGATTGTACTGGATTGTACCGCTGTGTTAATGGATTGTACCGCTAAATGCATTGTTCCGTCATCCTATGCAGAAATAAAATAAATCATCAATATCATCATTATCTTAGAAACTGCAGCACTTTTTCTGCAGAAACTAGGATTTTGACGATTTTCGTGCACTTGCGTTGTTTGTTCTCGATGGTACCGGATTGTACCGCCGTGTTAATGGATTGTACCGCTAAATGCATTGTTCCGTCATCTTATGCAGAAATAAAATCATCAATATCATGATTATCTTAGAAACGGCAGCACTTTTTCTGCAGAAACTAGGATTTTGGCGATTTTCGTGCACTTGCGTTGTTTGTTCTCGATTGTACCGGATTGTACCGCCGTGTTTATGGATTGTACCTCTGAATGCATTATTTCTTCATCATGTGTAGTAATAAAATCATCAATATCATCATTATCTTAGAAACGGCAGCACTTTTTCTGCAGAAACTAGGATTTTGGCGATTTTCGTGCACTTGCGTTGTTTGTTCTCGATTGTACCGGATTGTACCGCCGTGTTAATGGATTGTACCGCTAAATGCATTGTTCCGTCATCATATTCAGTAATAAATTCATCAATATCATCATTATCTTTGAAATGGCAGTACTTTTTCTGCGGAAAGTAGGATTTGGACGATTTTCGTACACTTGCGTAGTTTGTTCTCGATTGTACCCGATTGTACCGCCGTCTTAATGGATTGTACCGCTAAATGCATTGTTCCGTAATCATATTCAGTAATAAAATCATCAATATCGTCATTAACCTTGAAATGGCAGCACATATTCTGCAAATAGTAGCATTTTCACGATTTTCGAACACTTGCGATGTTTGTTCTCGATTGTACCGGATTGTACCGCCGTGTTTATGGATTGTACCTCTGAATGCATTGTTTTTTCATCATGTGTAGTAATAAAATCATCAATATCATCATTAACCTTGAAATGGCAGCACTTTTCCTGCAGATAGTAGGATTTGGACGATTTTCGTGCACTTGCGTTGTTTGTTCTCGATTGTACCGGATTGTACCGCCGTGTTAATGGATTGTACCGCTAAATGCATTGTTCCGTCATCTTATGCAGAAATAAAATCATCAATATCATCAGGAACCTTGAATTGGCAGCACATATTCTGCAAATAGTAGCATTTTCACGATTTTCGAACACTTACGTGGTTTGTTCTTGATTGTACCGGATTGTACCTCCGTGTTAATGGATTGTACCGCTAAATGCATTGTTCCGTAATCATATTCAGTAATAAAATCATCAATATCGTCATTAACCTTGAAATGGCAGCACTTTTCCTGCAGATAGTAGGATTTTGACGATTTTCGTAAACTTGCGTTGTTTGTTCTCGATTGTACCGGATTGTACCGCCGTGTTAATGGATTGTACCGCTAAATGCATTGTTCCGTCATCATATTCAGAAATAAAATCATCAATATCATCAAGAACCTTGAAATGGCAGCACATATTCTGCAAATAGTAGCATTTTCACGATTTTCGAACACTTACGTGGTTTGTTCTTGATTGTACCGGATTGTACCTCCGTGTTAATGGATTGTACCGCTAAATGCATTGTTCCGTAATCATATTCAGTAATAAAATCATCAATATCGTCATTAACCTTGAAATGGCAGCACTTTTCCTGCAGATAGTAGGATTTTGACGATTTTCGTAAACTTGCGTTGTTTGTTCTCGATTGTACCGGATTGTACCGCCGTGTTAATGCATTGTACCGCTAAATGCATTGTTCCGTCATCATATTCAGTAATAAATTCATCAATATCATCATTATCTTTGAAATGGCAGTACTTTTTCTGCGGAAAGTAGGATTTGGACGATTTTCGTACACTTGCGTAGTTTGTTCTCGATTGTACCCGATTGTACCGCCGTCTTAATGGATTGTACCGCTAAATGCATTGTTCCGTCATCATATTCAGTAATAAAATCATCAATATCATCAAGAACCTTGAAATGGCAGCACATATTCTGCTAATAGTAGCATTTTGACGATTTTCGAACACTTACGTGGTTTGTTCTTGATTGTATCGGATTGTACCGCCGTGTTAATGGATTGTACCGCTGAATACATTGTTCCGTCATCATATGCAGTAATAAAATCATCAATATCATCATTATCTTTGAAATCAATTAATAAAAAACGTGTTCACTTAAGGCGGTGGTTGACAAAATTTTCCCTCCATCATATCTCTTACCCCCTCGGGGTACAAACAAATTGAAAAACGGTACAATCCGGTACAAACCTAGTACAATCGAATAGAAATAGTAAAATTGAATTATTCAGTACTCACTGGCTAAGTTCACATAGGTCATTTATGCGCTATATTCATGGATATGAAAAAAGCATTTGATTCTGTAGATCATAACATATTGATAAAAAAAACTCAATGCTTACGGAATCAGAGGTAACGTTTTACAATTAATAGAATCCTATTTAAGTAATAGAATGCAATATACCGTTTTTTTTTTTTTTGTTTTTTTGTTCCATAAGGAACCGGCTAAGATCAGAGACCATGCTGCCAAGTCATTAGTTATATATTTTCTTATATTCCAAGAACGATGAAACAGGGGTGTGGCCGATTTCAAGGTCTTGCTGGAGTTTTGGTGATAATTCCTTTCAGTTCAATGCTTCTTAGACGACTTTCTTCAAGAGAATCGAAAGCACAAGGTCGACAATACCCTTGATCAAAAATCACCCAAATCCACTTATTTCAATGTTTCCATACACTATTCATCATCGTTAATGATTATTGCACAAAACCACACCACTTTTATACAACAAACACAACTTTAAACCAGTTTAGGAAATAATTAAAACAAGAGAGCCACCGCACTGTAAGAATTCCCGCCAAAACTCCGCAATATACCGAATTAACTAATATATCACCAAAAACGGCCAAAGAGATGAAAATTCGTTCCAAAGGACGCAAAATAAATTACGGTGTTCCACAAGGGAGCGTCTTAAATGATCTTCCTAGACAAATAAAACATCAAATGGTATTATTTGCAGACGACAGTACAGTCATTATCAAGTGCAATAACCCTTCCACATTCGAAAATCACATAGATACCACACTTAGGTCAATTATTGAATGGCTCACAGATAATAATCTTTTAATTAATTTGGATAAAATAAAAGTTATGTTCTTTACTCAGCGTATAAATCTACCACATGACGCAATAAGTTATAACGGAAATATTATTGAGAAAACAGCTAAAACTAAATTTTTGGGTCTATACTTGGGTGGAGATATGTCATGGAGAACACACGTGGATGAGGTTTGTAAAAAGTTAAGTAAATATTCGTACGCCCTTTATAGGTTGGTGAAGGTAGTCGACATGAAAGCTGTCATTACAGCGTATCACGGGTTTGACGCATCGACCCTGCGCTGTGGGTTAGTTTTTTGGAGCAACTCAATAGCAAAGGATAAAATATTTAAAGCACAAAAAAGTTGCATCAGAGCAATTGTAAAAATACAATCCACCGAAAGCTGTAAACCATACTTTAAATCATTAGAATTATTAACATTACCGTCCTTATATATATTTGAAGTAGCAGTGTTTGTAAAAAAAACACCCATATTTATTCCAAAACGTTTCACAGGCTTCAAACAGAACATTGCGCAATAACCAGAGACTTAAAATAAAGAGTACCTTCTAACACGAAATTAAAGCACGATAGCTTAGTCTGTATGGCTCCCAAAATTTACAATAAAGTACCAAATTCAATAAAATCGCATAACTTAATTTCGTTTAAAACTAAATAACACAATTTGTTAGTAAATAAGTGTTACTATTCTCTATTTGATTATTTAAATGATGATACTTTAATATGATTGATCTCTTTTTTTAATTTTGAGTTATTTATTGGCTAGAGGAAATAATTTATTTGTTGTTAGTTGTTAAATTTAATTATTGTTTGTTTTGGATTTTTTCTAAGTATAACTTTAAAAGTGTATTTAGATATGATTGCATTATTACATGTTATCATGCAAATAATATTTGTATGCCGGCTTAACGGCAAAGCATAGAGAACTCTTGTAATGTCACCTATGTTTAAGATCTTTTATTTACCAGCTATGCTTACAAATAAACTATTTTCATTTGAAAAGCTGAGTTCAAATATTTAAATTTAAGACAGTTGAACCAGGACTCCTTTGGGTTAAGAATAATTAATAAATATCGGACATACTTAATGAATTTATAATTTAATAATTCAGGCATTAGTATATTTTGTGCTCGTGTCACATATATTAGTAATATTTTGTGCTCGTGTCAGCGACAATACTTGTGATAGTATTTTTATAAAAATAATTGGCAACACAAGTGTCGTCGATGGTACGAGCGTGAGGTAGGCAATACTGTCATTATTGAGATAAAGAATGAAGAGTGAGGGTTTTTGTAATTTGTAAAGCCGACACGAATAAACTTGTTTTGGAAAATAGCCTTGTTTGTCTTCGGAATTGTATAGTCCGTCGTAAGTGTTGTGTATGTGTAACTTTTTTTTTGTTGATTTTATACTCTGGGCGTTTTGGGCTGATAAGGTCTGTGACATAAATGTCAAGTTTGACAGATGCCCGTTTGGCGCCAGAACGACCAGTCATGAGTAAATCTTACCTATAACACCTATAAGTTAGAAGTACAAAATATATTACAATAAATAATGTTCAAGATAGCCTGGATTTTCATTACTTATTTTGGTTACCCTTTATTCCTTGGTGTTGAGCTATGAACCCGGACTTATCAGAACAAATTAATGTTTCGATTACACCTGAAGACACGCCTCCTTGTCAATTATCACGTTTTCTTAGTAGACACAGGGCTTATGTATACCGTAAACGTAGATCTCAAACTAAATCAAGGCACCGCTTACGCCGTAATGGTGATAGCGATAGTCGGTTGGTAGAATCACCCGTGCGCCGCCGTATGAGTCGTCACGTAAACCATTTTGCATGTACCTACTTAGGATAAGTTGCTTATGTAAGACTGTGTAGTTATAAGTAAGTTTATGTAAGAAATAAAGTTGTCTAATGGTTTATTATGCTGGGGGAGAGTGTGGCAACACTGGGGTTTTGCCGCGCTTTCCGGCTAGCGGATTTTGACAAATATAGCAGTAACAACTTATCGTGGCGTATTCATTAATTACGACCCTAACATACAAATATAACATTATGGATTGAACTCGTAATCATACTTTATAAAATCATAACTTGCCGAACTGACTGCGACAAATAAATATTGACATTTGACAACTGTTTAATGTTTTTTTAATTATAAAATAATTATATGAAAGGAGGTCTTTATAGTATCATTGTTTATTATTTAGTGTTGTCCAAAGTTGAAAGTCGATATCGACATGTTGTACATTCGATAAAAAAGAAAATTAATATTAATAAAAAGCCGCATAGGGCAGAAATAAGAATTTAAAAAAGATAAGTCTAGTATCGATATATTCGGCATAAGTTGCAACCACGAAACTGACACGAGCTCACCGAAGGCACATCGGTCAATCATTTATCATCATTCTTAGCCATTGAGCGGCAAACAGCGAGCACCGACGGTGAGTACTACATAGACTGATGAAACAATAGAAGTCACATCTTGTCTCTTGTCTTAAAAATAAAACATCAGATAATCGCATAATATTATTTAATTTACCTACTGACATATTATTAAATGTAAACTCCTCTCTACCTTCTGTTCAGGATAATATTTTTGATAAAGGTGACAATATTTTAAACCTGATGAACTCAAAATAGTTAAGGCATGCTAGGTAAAGAACTACAGATGGAAATGTTCATGAGGTGTAAGGATATTGACATCCTATGTATTACAGAATACTGGATTAGAACTGAGCAGCTTATGTTCAATTTTAATAATTGTTAAGTTTGTTGTTGTTAAACACAGTTGGCAGTTACTTCTGCAGACAGAATGCTATACGTGAAGGCTCTCTAATAATAAATAATAAAAAAGGACATAGTGAGTCTCTGTGTGGAGCAGACTGCAGACTTATTTTAACGCCGTAACTATATACTCTATGAAAAAATACATAATTCATTAGCATGTTATTATTGTGTGTACCACGTAGTCAAATCGGGCGACGGCTCGAGGAACTTTTAAAAAGACTGTTCAGGATGAAGATCTTTATTAGACTGATTTTAATGGTACATTTTCTTTATTTATATGGTGGAGCGATCAAAACAATACGTCTTACTTATTTTAGAAAGTACAAGTTGTTTACTACAAAAGTGCTGAGGTAGCGTCTGAAGCACACTTGTGATGTTCTCTAATTACGTCAAAACATCACGCACTCGTTCTAAGAAGTGTGTACTGTTTACAAAATATGCTTAGCTTGCGTATGGGGTACATCCTGTGGTGCGACGCCATCAGGTCGTATGCATAGTCCAGGATACGTAACTACGTAGAATACAGAAACGTTTATATACAATTTTATTGATTTACAAAAACACATAAATCAAAAATTTTGCTTCAATAGTCAACGTTACTGCTTAATAATAATTAAATATATGTTACTGACCACTGATTCAGTCGATTGTTCATTGCAAATTGGGCATTCTGGACCACCGTTCGGAGCGATGGCGAACTGTGAAATTATGCTTGAATTTCTTGATTAATTCGTCAAAACTAAATAACATCAATATTCACAACGAAAGAATAGAATATAATGAGAGATTCGATACCTATAAAATGCAACGCAAAGGCGAACTTACGACTGTCTATTTACTTCCAAATTATTAGCTCGTAAATATATCTTCAGTTGTGTTATCCAGTTTTTCCATGAGACTGACATGTTACCTCTTCCCAGTTCCAGTGGTTTCAGATGTCCTGCGGATCTAGACAAAAACCCTTACGTGATACCGCTAACGCCAGTGGAAATTAAAATTTGTATGGAAATAACACTTGGTTGTGAAAAGTCACGTGACTGCTGCAAAATTTGGTAGAAGAGTTGCAAATTCCGCACGTGGAATGTAACGTTATTGTAAGCGTGGCGTCGAAACACTTAACTTTTCATAGAAAAGGTAGACAAGTGTCATTTTTGACGGACACTGATATCGTTTTGGTGTGGGGACGCCACGATTCATCACCGTGAGCTCGGATCCTCACGCTTGTGTTAAAAATATTTGTTTATTGAGTAATTAGTGACAATAATTGTTTAAATTTTTTATAAATTATATCTTAAAATGCATAGGTTAAGACTATTTTGCCCAGCTATTATTGAAGCAACATTAGAAAGACGTCGAACAAGGATAAATCGCCGTAAAATGGATTTAATTGCAGAAATGTCGGAATTAGAATTTGTCAATTGTTTTTTCTCGTGCGGAGTTGCTGACCTCCCATCGAGCGCGTCCCCGGGTGGTGGATAGGGGAATACCTCCCAGACATGGGTGGTACTAGGGAAATTAAATACCTAGCGCGAACCAAAACAGCAGGCATGGGCGTGCCTTCAGTCTCTTGAGATGCGGCCTAAGGGAAACAACCCCTACAGAAAAATTTAAAAGCTGTAGACAGCAACAAACTTATGAATGTCGGAATTAAAAACAAAACTACCCCAGGAGGGTACCACTATTAGTGGAGAATCCCTCTCTGTACAAAGCTGTTCTCAGCAGCTGAGTCCAGGCTGTCCCGCGTATTCTGGGGGGGACAAATTTCGATTAAGTGAAGAGAATAAGAAGAGCCGAGACGCTAATCAACATAAAATACTATGTCAACAAGTCTTCCACAAGGGAATGTTCCTGAACAGACCAAGGTCGAATTCATGCTCTGCGCAACCTTTTGAAAAAGACATAAACAATACTGGACCCACAACAGTAGGCACCAGTGATGAACACCTAATACAGGATCAAGACTGGACTGTAGTTCAAAATAGAAAAAGGCTAAGGCACAGCCCTGACACCGTCTCTGGGACACAAAAACAAAGTAAACTGAACTATTGGCTTGCAGCACCAACACCAACATCAAATAGTTTCTCTGAGCTCACCAATGACTCGGCTACAACTGAAACACAAACAACAAAACCTATTAAACCGCCACCAATATTTGTTGATAAAGTCAGTAACATCCAACCACTAACAAAACTACTAGAAGATTTAACATCCGGAGAGTTTGAAATTAAGATACTACAGTCCGAACGTGTTAAAATACAAGTAAAATCCGCAGAGTTATATTCAATTATTTATAAGGAATTAAAGAAAAGAAATACTGAATTTTTCACTTACCAGCCGAAAGAAGATCGGAGCTTTAGAGTAGTTTTAAAACACATACACCATTCTACAAACCCAGAGGAAATAAAGTTAGCCCTAAAAGATATGCAGCATGAAGTACGAAATGTTTGGAATATCAAACACAGACAGTCTAAGCAACCACTTAACATGTTTTATATTGACCTTAAACCAGAAATTAATAATAAGGATATATACAGTTTAAAGAATATTCTTAATTGTAAGGTTACCTTCGAAGCCCCTAGACCTAAACGTGAAATACCACAATGCACAAATTGTCAGCAGTATGGACATACAAAGAAATTCTGCCATAGACAACCAAAGTGCGTTAAGTGCGCTGGTACACACCATACTACTGATTGCCCTAGAAAAGAACGTTCAGACAAAGTAAAGTGCATCCTCTGTGATGGAAACCATTCGGCGAATTATAAAGGATGTACAGTCTATAAGGAATTACAAAAGATCCACTACCCAGCTTCTCACCAGAGAAAATTGAGGGAACAACTGCCTCACGTTAAAAAATCACCTTTAATAGATAATAGCAAGACTCATGCAGAAGTACTTCAAGAAAACCTACCACTCAAAAATCCTACCAACGTACAAACACAAAATACAGAATCGTTTTTGCTTAAATTAAATGAAACCATGCAAGATATTATGAATCAAATGCTAGTCCTAACAAAACTTTTAACAGAGCTCATGTCAAAGTTGGCTTCACATTCCAATCCTTAAACTTATGTATATGGAATGCCAATGGGCTATCAAACCACTCGGATGAGTTAAAACTATTCTTAAACTTAAAAAAAATTGATGTCATGTTAATTTCGGAAACTCATTTAACCAGCAAGAGTTACCTGAAATTCCCAGGATATTCATTGTACCACACAATGCACCCAGACGGCAAGGCCCATGGGGGCTCGGCAATTATAATCAGGAGTAATATTAAGCATTACCAATCTACACCATTCTCAGAAGAATATATTCAAGCAACGAATATCGTTGTAACCGACTGGATCAGTGACTTGACCATTTCAGCTCTATACTGTCCACCAAGACATAACATTAAACAAGCGAAATTTGAGGACTACTTCAAATCGCTCGGTCGTCGTTTCATAGCCGGTGGCGATTATAATGCTAAAAATACATACTGGGGCTCTAGGCTCACTTTACCGCGAGGACGCGAGCTCTTAAAATGCGTCCAAGCCAATAACATGGATGTCCTCTCGACAGGGCAACCCACCTATTGGCCTACAGATCCCAATAAAATACCAGACCTCATAGACTTCTGTGTGACCAAAGGAATTTCCAAAAACTACCTATCTTGTCAGAACTGTTTTGATCTATCATCTGACCATTCACCTATTATTATCACCGTGGCTACCACCCTAATAGAAAAGGACCGTAAGTGCACCTTACATAATTTCAAGACAAACTGGACACTATTTAGACATCGTATCGATTCTGCATTCCGAGAGCCAGTCAGACTGAAATCAGAACACGACATAATGGTAGCAGTTGAATATTTTACCAGGACTCTGCAAGAGGCTGCTTGGGACTCCACTCCACTAACTAAAAATACTACTAAAGTTAACCATATACCCAATCATCTAATAGACTTTGTGTCTAATAAAAGAAAGTTAAGGCAGAAGTGGCAACAATCCAAATGTCCGCGAGCGAAGAAACATCTAAATCACACAACCAGGAAGCTCAAGAACGCACTCGCACGAGATTGCAATAACAACTTTCAGGCTTATATAAGTGGGTTAGATACTACCGCTTCTTCAGATTACTCCTTATGGAAGGCCACAAAAAAACTTAAGCGTCCAGTAATCAACTCACCTCCTCTACGCACTCAAAATGGAAAATGGGCCCGTAGAGACACAGAAAAAGCCGAAATATTTGCTACACACCTTTTGTCAGTGTTTAAACCGCATCCGAACGAAAACTCACTAGATCACGAAAAACAAATCTATGATTTTCTTGAGGTGACATCACCAACCCAAACTGAACAAGAAGACATTCCCAAATTTACGAAAGCTCAAGTTCTAAGTGCAATCAAAAGAATAGACCCAAAAAAAGCCCCTGGATATGATCTCATTACAAGCCGTATCTTAGCTGAACTGCCGCAGTCAGGGATAGCATTGCTTACGTTCATTTATAACTCGATGACAAAATTAAAATTCTACCCACCACAATGGAAAGTGGCAAAGATAATAATGATCCCAAAACCGGACAAACAACCAGAAGATCCAAAATCTTACAGACCCATCAGCTTATTACCAATTGCTTCGAAAGTGTACGAATCGCTATTATCTACTCGCATATGGTCAGTTATTGAGGAAAAACAAATAATACCTGACCATCAGTTTGGATTTCGCCATAAACATGCCACTACTGATCAGGTCCACAGACTTACAGATGTAATAGGCAAGGCCTATGAAGATAAAAAATACTGTGCGGCGGTGTTCTTAGATATATCCCAGGCTTTTGATCGAGTGTGGCACGAAGGCTTATTGTTCAAAATTAAAGCAGTTATGCCTCCCTATTTGTACATGGTCATCAAAGCTTTTTTAACTGATCGATATTTTACGGTTCAATGTGGCGACGCAACAACTAACTTACGTCCAATATCAGCGGGTGTTCCACAGGGAAGCGTGATCGGTCCTGTTCTCTACCTATTGTACACCTCAGACCTGCCTACAAGTACGACAACTACCACTGGTACTTTTGCAGACGATACAGCTATCTTAGCAGTCCATAGCCAGCCAGACGTAGCAGCAAATATGTTACAAAACAGCTTAGATAACATAGCAACTTGGTTAAGGAAATGGCGAATTAAAGCTAACGAAAGCAAATCCGTCAATGTCACTTTCACACTCAAGAAAGGACACTGTCCACCAGTCAAGTTAAATAATGTGGAAATCCCGCAAGCTGACCATGTGCGGTACCTCGGCTTGCACCTAGACAAACGTTTAACTTGGCAGAAACACATCTTCACCAAAAGGAAGCAGCTTGGTTTACAACTCAGAAAATTATATTGGCTCATTGGCAGAAAATCCCAGCTATCACTATCAAATAAACTTCTACTCTATAAAGTAATTCTCAAACCTGTGTGGACATATGGCATACAATTATGGGGTACAGCTTCCCACTCCAACATTGAAATACTTCAAAGATTTCAAAACAAAATGCTACGGATAGTAACAAATGCCCCATGGTTTGTCACTAATGAACAACTTCATCAAGACCTAAATATGCCCACGATTCGAGAGGAAATAGCTAAACATACCAGATCCTACAAAGACAGAATCACTAACCATCCTAATAAACTAGCTCAAAAATTGATGAACTACCGTCAGCCTAGACGTCGACTTAAGCGCAAAATTCCCCAGGATGTGCTATAGTAAAAGCACAGAAAAAATATACAGGATGTGGCACAGGTCACACACCTGAACATGTTAACTTTAACATCCGACATGCCTACTGCTTAATGTCCCATTATGGTGACAGATTGCTGTACAAACAGTTATAAAAAAAAAAAAAAAAAATTGTTTTTGATTAAATAAAGGAATTTTTAGGCGTCTTTGTGGTGATTTTCGACGTGTAACAACATTAAAAGGCACACAAGAAATAAGTTTGGAAGTCAAAGTAAATTTTACATTTACATGATATTTGCACAGCATTGTTTGTTATCACTTTTTATGAACCTATGTTTTGTACTCTTTTAATTGTTTGGCTATAGTATCGTATCAACGTATTGTTCACCTTGCGACACATCTACTTCAAAGAACCACCAGCAGGTGCATACATCAAGGCTTCAAATCACCCTACCATTTTAAATAAATGGATTGTGTTTCCAAAGTCGCAACAGTAACGAGCTTAAATAAGACTTATAATTTTATTACAGTAATATTTTCTTTATTTCTATTCTTATCTCAATCCAATGGCAGATAAAGCTGTCAATTATACTTGTTTTTTGTCAAAATATACATTAAGTATTCTAAGCTTTATCTCTGGTGTACAATAACGTTTTAAATAGAGACTTAATTGTAATTCTACAAAGGGACAATATTTATTTTTATTAATTACTTAACAGCTTTTTTGCAGGTTTCAGAGCAGGTTTAGACCCGGTACAGTTGGATATGAAGACTGCACACATATGACAATTATTAGGCCCTTTAAAGATAAACACCTATTTTTCAATAGAAAAGGCAATAAATTTCAATGTATAATTCAATAAATGTGCAAATAATAATATACAAAGCTAATTTATGTCAGATGAGGAATAGAATATAAATTAAAGAACTGCAGTGGCCCACTTGGCAGACATTAAATCGTCTCCGTACCGGGGTGGGTCGTTGTAAGACAAACATGGTGAGGTGGGGTTACTCATCAAAGCCCGATTGCGACTGTGGTGCTCCCGAGCAAAACATGCTTCAAGTGCCCACCACTGTGCCCTACCACCTGTACAACTAAAGATCTTATGGAGGCTATAGACGCTGCTGTAAATGTAGCAAAATTTTGCAACGGGAAGATATAACTTTTCAACATTTTAAAATATATACCTACATATCAACATTTATAGCCATTGACACGATAGAAGAAGAATTAAATACTTAATACTACTTACTAATAATTTTCTCTATTATAGGCATTTTAAAATAATTAATGTCAATCCAAAGTTTGGTGGAGCCACTGTTAGGTAGGGAGAAGGGTAAGACAGAAGGGCATGTAGTGGATCCAGAGTTTGTTGTCCTTGATGTATGTTAAGTGTTGAGCCTATCATTATATTAGACACACAAATTTAATTCCTGTGAAGTAATTTTTTTTTTGAGAATCTGCAAATTGAAAATATAATTGTGATTACCCAATATGAGATTTGAACCCAGTACCTCATCAGTTTCTCACCATAAGTATGCTGCCACTAGGCTAGTGAGAATGAATTTACATATAAAATCTTTTATTTGATTATACTTAATAAAGTAACTGCCTCGGTGGCGCAGTTGTAATGCGTACGCGTTACGATTGAGGCTAACGCTGAGGTCTCGGGATCGATCCCCGGGTCGGGTAAAGTGGTATTGGGTTTTTCTATTACGAAATGCACAGTATCAGCCCGGAGTCTGGAATTTGTGCCCGGTATGGCGATAGGCTCGCCCCCTATCACATCGTGGGACGGAGATACGCTCGGCGAAATGTGGGTGTACTGGCTACACCTCTGCCTACCCCTTCGGGGAGTACAGGCGTGAGTGCGTATGCGTATGTATGTTAATAAAGTAAAGGTCATTGACATTAAAGTTTCATGTATCATTTCTGATTTTATAATAAAATAATGTATTTTGCAGGTGACCCTGGGTATCAACGACCGTGGCTAATGATACCTATACTTAATGCAACTCCTGGATCCATTGAAGATACATATGTATACACAGCGACATATGCAAGCTAGGAACTGTATAGAGCGCTGCTTTGGTCTGTTAAAATCACGTTGGAGATGCTTACTGAGACATAGGGTATTGCATTACCATCCTGTTGTGGCAGGGAAAATTGTGCTTGCTTGTTGTGCGTTACATACATAACATAGCTTTAGATGCCAATTTACCTCCACCTAATATAATAGAAGAAGATGAGGATTATCATGGTAATGCTGGAAGTATTCCTAGTGTTGGTAGTCAGAGTGAGTTACTCCAAGGCAGAGCTGTTCTAAATAGTCTTTTGTTAAGACTGTAAAATCTTAAATAAGAAAGAAAGAAGTAATAAGACCTAGGCCACAGCTTCTACCTTATAGCCAGTGGGCTACAACTTTCAAGACCCTTCAGCGCAATAGCATTAGCACAGTCAATAATAATATCATGTAAGTATGGGAGGAGGATTTTCATTGAACCAACATACATTTTTTTGTAATTTACCTATTTCCATTGAATTTATCATGTGCTTAAATCTGGCATATTTGGTTATTATATTATGTACAACCACGGTTTTTACTTTGCTGGCTTTTTCTCATCCATGGAATTTCAGGAAGAAAAGTTAATTTATCCAGCAATATTGCAAATTGTATCAATATTACTTGTTATGGTATGTTGCGGGCGGTGGCTCTAATTAATTTTCTACTTAGGTTATTAATGAAACCGTTCCAGGTTTCCCGGAACGAGAAACAATCGATTTCCCAGGATTTCCTGTGAGAATATCCCAAGTTGGTTACTGAAATTATTTATCCCTACAATGTTCAGATTACATATTTAGTTCAGTCACATTAGGGGTTTCACCTCGGAATGAGAGATAATAAGATATAAACTTGTTTATACCTTTATTTTGGCATTCTGATAGTTTTTTCATAGTATCATAAAATCTGGTGTCTGCGTTTTTTCCCCCTCGTAAAATTTTATTATTAGAGTGGCGCATCCGGAGCGGATTTTTAAAATCGCGATTACTGTGTCGTGTTCCCGAAATCGAAACAGTGTGGTGGTATTCCGTAAATTATCCGTAAACGAACTAAATAAATAGCCCAACAAGAATAAACGTGTGTGTTAATAGTTAAAGTTGGAGGACATGGGTCCGAGCGGTTGGTGAGTAAACTTCTTCGCTATCCATTAACCCCGTTCTATTCCACGAACTGTTTCAAGGACAGGGTACTCCTGCTCAAGATTTATACCTTTTTGACTGCCTTTCAAGTCAATTAATTGGTAAAGCAGCAATATTATTAAGTGAAAGGGACGATATTGTAAGTAAGAGTCTATTAAAATATTTAAGTACTTACTTACTTACGCAAAATTTTGGTGACCCAAGGTCAAAAGAGTGTAATGCAAAGCAAGGGAATCATACCTAGCCTAGTGTAGTAGCCTGTTTTCTAAAGCCCAATAATATAAGCCTCTAATTTATAAAAACACATCATTTAACGTTTTCTTATATAAATTGGCCGAAGATTTCATAAGAATAATAGAACTGAAGTTTTTATTCCAATATAATGCGAAATACTAAAGCATTCAAACCGAAATCCCAGGCACAACTAATTCTGAATAATAACTTCAAGTTTGGTACATCATCGAATTCTTTTCCGAAGTTCACTGTTCCTTAAACTTCTGGATTTGTGCAAAGTTCAGTCCCAAGCAAGAATAATAATTATAAATTCGGTATCTCTAATTCTCAAGGTTTAAAGTATTGTTTACCTCAGCAACAAGGTTTTAGGTCTATGAATAATAATAATTTTAGGCCACAATTAGGTGTCCAAAATCAACCAAATCAATTCCGGTTTGGGATGCCACCGACTCATCGAGCACAACATAATATGAATACAGATGTGTAAATTCGCACTGCCCCTCCGTTGAACAGGAATAACATAATAAATATCCCCGAAAATGTGTTTCAATAGTAATGAGTTAGAGGCCACTAATTACATTTGCAAGAGTGAGGCCTTTTGCATTTGATAGTTTTGTTTTAGTGACTCACTACGATCTCTCTCAGATTTATTAGCTAATGATATGTCGCATTTGTTTTTTTATTTTGAGCAGATTTAGTGGAGCATTCTTTGAACGATAAAATGCTGCGTTTTCTTTGGGAAATATGACATCTAAAAGAATAGTTATCTTTGTACTTTTGTCTGGGTTTGGTGTTTTTGACTTTGGTGATACATCTTTGTTGCTTTCGTTACTGTAAAACTGTAGTAACCTTTGCAGGTTTTACGGGAAGCCTAACTTGATTTTCCTTATTCTTCTTCACTGTTTTTTGGGCGCCTAATACTTCTTCTTCAGATACAGATTTTCCTGCAGTTACTTGCAATTTATAATTCCTTCCACCTGCCATTGGCTTTGCTTCTCGGGAAGCTTTAAGGGGCTTCCATCTTGACACCAACGACTCCATAAGTGCTCAGATTTGTGTACCACGTAAGGCGCCGAACATTTTCCGTCGCAAAATAATCGAGACGGAGCTTTTGATGGAGTTAAGTACAACTTCAGGGTGTTTTGTTCCTTTTTTGAATATTGATTTGCTGCAGCCAGGATCATCGCTAAGATTCGTTTCGTCATAATTCAGGAAATGGGATGGTGGCACATTTTTAATTGAGCATCCGAGATTTTTGAAATAGTCATTTAACTCGGCAACGAATTTCGTCGCGCGACTTCTCTTGATATTTTGCGTGGAACGCCTTGTCATATTATGACGTGCTATAAAATTTCGTGCCCAACGTTGACCAAGCATCTTCCCGATTATCCTCTTCGCCAATATTAAATATATTTTAGCGCAGCATTTATTAATCTCCATAAAACAAACATAACCGAACCCGACGCATTGTTTGAATAATCGTAACCGACGCGACGGTTACGCGTGACGATTTTAACTCGGGTGCCTGAGGTATAGGGCATGCAAACCGGTAATTTATCGATAGTCCGTCCATTTTTTAAAACGATAAATATCGAAAAAAAAAACTATAAATACCGATAAACGATAAAAAACAGCTGATAGAAAGGAGTATTATAGAGTTTTATTTGGTTATCTATGTGACTGATATGATGTTGATTATTATTTTGTTTATTTAAGGAAAATAGATTTTATTTAGTTTAAAAGTTCTCATATTATTCTCTCTTCAATCATCTGAATTTTAACAAGGATTTTTTAAAAAAATTAAAAATTAAATTTCAAAAATAATGTCAATATAAATAACACCTTAAATATGGTCGCACTGCGAAATGGACGGAACATATTCGGGGGCACCTTATACTCGTAGCTATCCTTGTTACACTTACGTAAAAATATATTATTTGTTTCTTTCTTATTTCTATTCTGAAGGGGATTCCCTGAAGCAATAAGTATTTGCTTGTATGAGCTATTCTGATTACACAGTACGACTCTGTGTTTCGTGTAGTACTGTTTAATATTTTCATTGCTTTTGTTGTAATAAAGTGTACACAATGCCGCCTAAATTTAGTCAGCATTATCGGATAGAATGGGAGAAGATGTCTGATTTCAAAGAGTGGTTGCAGCCTGTTGAAGGTGACTGTACCAAAGCTTACTGCAAATATTATGAGTGCAATATTATTGCTAAATTATATTATTTGAAGCAGCATATTTCTACGTCCAAACACATTAAAACTGTAGAACCATTGAAAAGTCAAAAGAGGATTGAATTTCTGACAGTTCAGAAGAATTTAATCCCTGAAAAGGCAGAAGCAACCCTAGCTCTATTTATTTGTGAACATGCCTCGATAATGGCAATTGATCATTTATCACAAGACTGTAAAAAAACTTTCCGTTATAGCCAATGTTCCGACTTACGTATTCATAGAACAAAATTTACTAATATTATTAAAAACGTTTTGGCTTCTCATTTTATTCAAGAAATAGTTGCTGATTTTGAAGATCAAGAGTTCAGTCTCCTATTAGACGAATCTAAGGATATTTCCATAACCAAGTTGTTAGGTATCACAATTGGATATTTCAGCCGCTCGCTGAAGAAAATAGTTTCTACCTTTTTAATTATCAAAATCGAAGATGGCACAGCGGACAGCATTGTAAATAAATAAATAAAAAATGCCAGCGTAATGACAGGAATAAATAACGGCGTGCACGCGTTCCTAAAAAACGAAACTGGTAATAAGTAATTTGGTACTAGTACGTTACAATTGGCCATGACTCATGCATCCGAAGAAACTCTTCCTCGTAGTATCGAATATCTTATACGAGAAACCTATAAATGGTTCAGTCATTCGTGGAATCGGCAAATTTGCTATAAAACCTATATAAAACGATAAATTGTGGACCCGAGCTCTAAAAATTCCTCAACACAAGATGGATCTCTATAGAGCCCGCAGTTTGTCGTATATTAGATCAATGGGTAAATTAAAACTTTTTTGAGGTCGCTAGGCGAAATTGAAAATGCTACATGGCTGAAAGTTATACAATATGTATAATGACCCTTAAACCATTTATATTTATTGTGTTTAAAACCAATATTACAAGTAGTAAATAAACTATTTACATATATACGCACTCACGCCCGTAATCCCCGAAGGGGTAGGCAGAGGTGTAACGACGATGTGATAAGGGGCGAGCCTATCGCCATACCCGGCACAAATTCCAGACTCCGGGCCGACGCTGCGCTTGCCAGTACGTGGCCTCCAATCGAAAACTTTTTTGCCCCATCTGCCGTCAGTTCTTCGAATCTGCTGGATGCGGGCCGCTTTTGACAGATCCGTCTGAAAATCTTTAGGGGAGACCTATGTTCAGCAGTGGACGTCATGTGGCTGATGATTATTTTTTAAATTCTTATTTTTTCAGGTCATGCAGTATTTAAGTTGAAATAGCATGAGTACATAGACACATATGAAAAATTTCCATTGCTTCGTAAGTAAACTTATATCATCATCCTCCTGCCCTTATCCCAATTGATTTGAGGTCGGCGCAGTATGTCTTTTCCTTCCATTCATCCCTATATTTCGTCATCTGATCATTCACTCCTTTTTCGTCCATATCACTCCTCTCATCTTTTTCTTGCTCTACCTCTACCCTTCCATCCATCTACACTCATTTTCATCACTCTTGTAGTGACATGGCTTTCATCCCTCCTCATCACATAGCCGTACTAAGACAAGCTGTTCACATTAACTTTTTCTGTCACTGGTGCCACTTCCAAACTCACTTTAATATACTCATTCCTTTTTTTGTTCATTCTCGTTACTCCACACATCCACCTTAACCTAATACTCAAAGACCTCAACATTCTCATTTCCGCCGCATGCAATTGTTTTTCATCCGACTTCTTGACGGCCCAACATTCCTATCCATACAATACGACAGTTCTAATCACGGTTTTGTAAATTTTACCCTTTAATTTGAGGGGCATCCGTGGGTCGCACGTGGTGGCTGTGATCTATCGCCATTTCATCCATCCAGCGTTGATCCGATGAGTTATGTCACGGTCAATTTCCCCATGCTGCTTGCTCTGGATAAGTGACTCCAGGTACCGAAATTAGGAGCAGACCGATAAGGACGCACCGTCGAGAGATATGGCGACAGGACTGGAGAGACCGCCGAATTCGCAAAACCTGACTGCGAACAAACACACTAAGTATGTGCAGCCGCGCGGATTCGAATCCGCAACCTCCGGGTTATAGCTACAACGTTGTAACAACTAGACCCTTGTAAGTAAAGATAACCTGAGCGGTATGTTGGAAGATTGTGATATTATACCTAAGTTCGTAAAATATTGTAAAGAAATAGCGTGTAATGTGATAAAAGGAAACAAATAGAAAAGGGCAACTACAGTGTGTAATATAAGATTATATGTTTCTAGTTGCCAAGGACAAGCTGGTATCGTGAGGAAGACACGTTATTATCTTAGAGCGTACACATGTAATTTTTAATAAATCAGATAAACTCAGTTTTAAAAGCATGTCTTATGTATGTAGTTACATTTTTATTTTTTCAGGCATACTAAAAGTTGTAAAATCCATTTTTTGCTATATTGAGTTTCGTCAAATGCGAGACGCACGCACGGTATTTCGCCCCCCGCTCCCCGCTCCAATGGTTCGTCGAATATTCGAAATCGACTACTAACTTTGCATTTTATGGCCACTGACCCTTAGTACAGTTTATTACTCTATGGATTAAATATACTGGCAACAATTTGAACGGTACAACAACCTAAGAAACAAAATTATTTTTGTTGAGTTGTTCGGAGTTCGAAAATTGCGTCGAGTGTCACTTGTTATTGTTACGCGCGGTATCGTAAATATTTATGTTATAAACATAATTTATGACTTGTTTAGTGTAAGTGGAGTATGTTATCGAATAAAGACTTCATTGTGGTTGTGTTCAAGTGTAATTTGAGTGCTTAGTGTAAGATTACCTTTGTGTTTTGTGACAAAATGTTTTTATTCGCCGAGTGAAAATTATTGTTTTTTAAGCGCAATCTGCAATATCACAGGTAATTCTATAATTATAATACTAGTTTTGTTAGATATATTATAGATAATTTTATGTAGATTCTAAATAGATACAGTTTTTATTGTCTAAATGTAGAAAGACCCTCAATATCTTGGTTATTTCGATACCATATACAAAAAAAATGCAATGTATGGGGCGCGCGACGGCCTATTTGCTATTTTGTAGGTATACACGCGAGCGATCGTTTAACGGGTTAAGACAGTTTAACCGACTCCAAAAAGGAGGACGTTTTCATAAGTCATATATATACCTTGTGTCTTATGAAGACATTATTGTATTTAATTTTATATTCAATGTTTGATGTTGATCTTTGATGTTTGTGAATTGAATTGTAATTTCTCACGATATCTATTTTTTATTATTTTTATGAACTTCGCTTCATTTTTTTTTAACCATGAAGCTCCGTCAAAAACGGGTAGCTGTTACAATCCTAATTTCTAAGTATTTATCGAAACATCAGCATTTCCATAATATTCATTGTTTACTGCATATAAATAAAACGGTGAATTGCTAATTTGAAAAGCATAATTATCAGTGCAGTTAGTTCCTGGCATTCGCGACTTGCGGTACTCGCTCCTTTAGCGACCCGTTAACATAGAAATCTTTAGTTTAAAACTTTAGTGTGTTTTTAAGAGTTTTTGGTTATTCCCAATAAACTTTACGTGTGGTAAAAGCAAGTACGAGTAGTTCGTTTCGTAAAAAATATTTAAATACCTGTAAAATTTTGTATATTTATTGTAGGTAATTTTATTGTAAGTAGCGCGTGAGGCTTCAGTTTGTGAACTTTTTCTTAATATGGAGTAGTTTAGTATGGTCAAGATGTGAAAATATTTACTTTCAACTCGAGTTATATCCTCTTTGTCGCCTTCATCCATCGCTAGAATGCCACAAAGGAAAATGTTTGTATGTTGGTATTCGTAAAATATCTTGCTCCTTATCGCACTCGTGTGTCGCGACGTCGCGTCTTCTCGGTCACTCGCTTGACGATATGCTGCGTCTCTTTCGCATTCACTCCGGTGAGTGAGTACTGCGACGGCGTCGTGCTGCGACGGAGGGAAATATTGCTCACGTTGCGCCGGCACTTGTCTGTTGCGCATGACCCGAACTCTTTTTGCAGCTCGATATTTACCCTCTTTTCGCTCGAAGGACCATGTTTGGGCCGAGAATTGATTTGTGGGTTGTGAAACACAAACTCATTGTTCAAAATTAAATTTATTGTTGCTCCCAAATAGAATTACAGTGACTTTCACTTACGCCATATTTATGAAAAGTGTGGTAAGCACAAAAAAGTGCTTTTATTCTAAAAATACAGAATATACTTTTGTTGTTGTAAAATCGAGGCTCCGCTAGATTCCAAACTCGACGTGTAAAAGTGCCCTTGGCGGCCTAATTACTGAATAAATGATTTGAATTTGAATTTTTTGAGGAGAAGATAGGAGGTTCAGTTACTTGTTGGACTCGAGGCAATGAATATCGTAGGACCACTTTCCGACTCGAGAGCTTCTCCAGTGTATATCAGGCGGAGATCGTAGCTCTACTTAAAGTGCTAGATATGATTAATGCTGAAGGACCCGAAACTCCAAACCGCAAACATGCTCAGTGACTCAATGTCGGCGTTAGTAGCTATGTCGGACCAGTAGCTATGTCGGACCAGTAGCTATGTCGGACCCGCTAACCTACTCGTACATCCTCTGATCGCTGACGCCCGCGACAAACTAGAACAGGTTCAGATGATTGCCGGAGCAGTACATTTTTATTAGGTGAATGCCCACATTGGAGCAACGGAAGAGCCGACGAACTGGCGAAAAAGGATACTCTAACGAGCAAACAGTTGCGAGCGATCAAAAAATTTATAAGATCTGGCACCATCAACAAATGGCAAAACCAATATTGGGAAGCTGAAACAGTGGCAGTGACGAAAAAGTTTTTCCCAAATGTCAACGCTACCTAACGCTAGAGTATAGGATTCGACTGTCTAGGATAGTAAGGCATTGACTGGAGTCAACTTTTGGCCTGTGCTTCTGTGGATGCTAAAATTCAGTTGTTTAATAATATTTTAATTCAGCTATATGATGTACACGCACCTGTGCGGGCAATTACAGTCAAACATCTTCCAGCTCCTTGGCTCACAGATGATATCAGGAAGGTCATGAGGAAAAAAGTGTTAGCGAAGTCCAAATTTAAACGTAGACCATCAGAGGTAAATCGAGAGAAATATTCTTATATTAGGAATCACTGCAACAAGGTGTGTAGAAATGCCATACGCCAACATGTCCACAGCTCTATAGAAAACGGAGATCAAGCTAAAGTTTGGAAGTTTCTTAGGTCATTAGGGGTTGGAAAGTCGCAGCGAGATGTGATTTCTAAAGACTTAAACATCGATCTTCTCAACCAACATTTCTCATCTTCACCCAACATTGACAGGGTACAAAAAATAGAAACTTTAAATCGTCTTTCATCTCTTCCAACTCCTGACTACTCACCTTTTGTCTTTGATCAATTTACTCCCTGTGATGTTAGGAAGAGCATTGTATCAATAACTTCCAACGCCGTTGGAAGTGACTGTATCAGCCGGAATATGATCCTTCCTATCCTCGATGAAATTCTTCCAATCCTATGTCACATCCTAAATTTCTCAGTATCCAGCGGCTGCTTTCCTTGTTTATGGAAAGAAGCCCAAATAATTCCTTTGCCGAAAATGCAAAATCTATCATCTTTTTCCGAATATCGTCCCATCTCTATACTACCATTCCTTTCCAAAGCACTTGAACGACTCACATTTAATCAGCTAAATTCCTTTCTCTGTAAAAATAATCTCCTCAATCCCTTGCAATCCGGTTTCCGTCCTGGTCACAGCACCGTCACTGCCCTGATTAATATTACGGACGATATCAGGTACTCCATGGAGAATAGAAATCTAACAGTTCTGGCACTTCTAGATTTCAGTAACGCTTTTAATACCGTGAATTTCGATATACTACTTGGTATACTATGCTCTCTTAACATATCTCCAGGGGTTCTTGATTGGTTTCGTAGTTACCTGTTTGGCCGCAGGCAGCGTATACGCATTGAGGATACTCTATCTTCTTGGTGCAATACGTCGGCTGGCGTGCCGCAGGGTGGCGTCTTATCTCCATTACTCTTCGCTATATTTATAAATTCTATTTCTAATCCGCTCCTCTCATCCTACCACCTTTATGCAGATGATCTCCAAATATATAACCAGGGATCTCTAAGCACTTTATCGGAGGCCGTTGACTGTATAAACTCTGATTTACAACAAATTAGTCGATGGAGCAGAGCCTACGGTCTCCAAGTAAACCCTCTGAAGACTCAGGTCATTGTCGTTGGTAGCTCCAGAATGATTGCAAAGATTGACTGGACTCTACTACCGAAAGTTGTTTTTAATGGCACTACGATTCCCTACAGCAAATCTGTGAAAAACCTTGGGATACACATAGATGAAACATTATCTTGGGCGCCTCAAATCAAAGAATTGAGTCGAAAAGTGTTTGCATCCGCCGGGTCACTGAGAAGGCTGCGTAACTTTCTCCCAACTGTCACTAGAATTGCGCTTGCACAATCACTTCTCCTTCCAATCCTCGACTATGCCGATGCCAGCTATCTTGATATCACGGAGGGCCAGTCAGATAAACTTGAGCGACTTCAAAATTTCTGTATAAGATTCATATTTGGTTTACGCAAATATGATCATGTGTCCGAATATCGCACTAAGCTCAAGTGGCTTCCTATTAGTCCGGTCATTTTAGACATAAAAATAGTGATCAAATAAAGAAAATTCCGACAGAGCCAAATCTTTGTAGAGACCTTAGGTTTACCACAAGGAATAAAGTGTCAAAAGTCCCCATCAGTCCCATGTGAGCTTAGGGACTTATTCGGGGCCCAAGGTCAAAATTTTAGGTTTTTTGGATTTTTCTCGAAAACGGTAAGTTTTATCGAAAAAGTACCTCGGAGCAAAGTTGTAGATCTTAAAATTCTCTATAAAAATGGTTCCCATGATTTTTTCTCTAAGACCCACTATTTCCCAGATATTGCGCTTGTAAGAATCATGTTCTACATAGTATGCACACATATGCCACGTATATACATATTTAGGTACTCAAGCAAGCAAAAATGCCTACTCGTGCCTCTTCTATGTATACATTATACTATTCTAAGAAAATTTATTTATTACTCTAAAACGACCGCCGGTCCCTTACCGAATCCCCTCTACTTGAATAACATCTGGCCTTGAAAAACATCTGCCTATTCTTTTGTCCATGTGGTGTCGTTCACGTATACCTGCTTCTTTTAGTGTTGAACGAGCAGTTCGAGTGACTATACGTATTTATTACAAGCGTCTACTATTGAAATTAGTGCTGATTAATATTTAACAAAAAATGTCACAATTTTGCTTTATTTTTACGTGCGATAACCGGATGCGATACTACGTCAGCAATGTTTAGAAGGGGCAAAAATTCAGTATTAAAATTATTTGAAAAAAATGATTTGATTGACTGCGCAAAAGTATTTACAGAAATTAATTCTTCACCTCAAATACTAATTACTAAAGGAATTCGGTTTCTTCTTGCGGTTTATGGAGCTCCAAAAAAAATTGATTGCATAGATACGTACAGATATTTAACATTCGTAAAAAATACACGAAACAAAAAGCAAGTACAGCTATCTTGTCTTCCTCCAACATCGGCATCTGCTACTCAACATTTGTTTCGAGTATACTATCAAGTTCAGACATGGCAAGGCAATGAACTGAACCCTGAAGACTGGGGTTGGAAATTGATAAATAATACTTTGGAACCGATTCGAACTTTACTGCCCCCTGCTCCAGAAAAACTTCTTAACACTATTTTTTGCAATTGCAAGAAAGGTTGTAGTGCCAAATGTGGCTGTAAAAAAGTAGGATTGCAGTGTTCTCCAGCGTGTACCAATTGCCAAGGTGTCTCTTGCTCAAATGTTCAATTAAATACAAGAGAGGAAGATTCATGTGATTTTGATGAAGAGACAACTGATTCATCTTCATTTGAACAATTTCTAAGCGTTCATCAACAGGAACGAGAAGAAGAAGAACAAGAAGAAATTGAAGAAAACATGATTGTTGAAGTTGAATATGAAGAGTATGAGTCAGATTAAAGTAATAAAAAAAAGTTAGAACGACAGTTAAACTCAGTAACCCATATCAATAATCTTCATACTATTAAATAATTATTGTTCCTGAAAATAACGTCATAAAGGTTCGTGGAATAGGCCTACCGGGGATACCACGTTAAAAAAAACGCGCCGAGTACACTACCTCACAGGTGGTGTGGAAATGTGTGCATATTATGTAGAACTTGATTCTTACAAGCGCAATATCTGGGAAATAGTGGGTCTTAGAGAAAAAATCATGGGAACCATTTTTATAGAGAATTTTAAGATCTACAACGTTGCTCCGAGGTACTTTTTCGATAAAACTTACCGTTTTCGAGAAAAATCCAAAAAACCTAAAATTTTGACCTTGGGCCCCGAATAAGTCCCTAAGCTCACATGGGACTGATGGGGACTTTTGACACTTTATTCCTTGTGGTAAACCTAAGGTCTCTACGAAGATTTAGCTCTGTCGGGATTTTCTTTATTTCAAATGTCTAAAATGACCGGACTATATTAGACATCGCCGGAATGCTCATATTGTTTACCTTCTGTACAATATTCTATACAATCCCACTGCTCCTTATTACCTCAAAGAACGTTTCGAGTTCCTTCACGACTCGCATACACGATTCCTCAGATCATCAGAAAATCTGACGCTGAAAATACCAGCACATTCCACAGGGTTTTACGACAAATCCTTTTCGGTTCAAGCTGCCCGTCTATGGAATGAATTGCCAGCTGTGATAAGACGTGCTGAATCACTAGCTACATTTAAACGACTGGTTAAGGAGCACTATCAGACAATGTAGCTCATCATTGTACTCTCTGAGTATCGACACTTTTATTAACATCCTATTATAATTATATCTGTATGTATTATTTATTTATTATTTAATATTATATATTATTATAAGTATATGATATAGGTATATATATGTATATGTATATATATATTATAATGTTTAAGTTTATTTATATTATTGGCATACTGTAAACTACCCTCGTTTTTTCGATACCTAAAACTTCTGTCCATCCTAAGGTTGTCTGGAAGAAATCGCTGTTTGCAATAAGACCGCCCATTGTATCACCCTTACTGTATGATCCTCGTTTCATAAGCTACCTACTATATTTAGTGTGCAATAAAGAATATTCTATCTATTCTATCTATCTAAGGTCTCGGGTTCGATCCCCGGGTCGGGTAAAGTGGTATTGGGTTTTTCTATTACGAACTGCTCAGTATCATCCCGGAGTCTGGAATTTGTGCCCGGTATGGCGATAGGCTCGCACCCTATCACATCGTGTGACGGAGATACGCTCGGCGAAATGTGGGTGTACTAGTTACACCTCTGCCTACCCTTTCGGGGATTACAGGCGTGAGTGCGTATGTATTCATTAATGGAATCAAAAAACATTTACGAATATGGAAAAGAAATATTTCATGGAAGTAATAAAAAAATTAAAAAAAGCAAAGTTGTAGAAAATAAAGATAGCGACCGGGCTACATTACGAAATAAAAACGAAGCGTGGAATAGAAGCGTGGAAGGTTACAGCAGAATTTAATGCTGAATTTAAGTCATCTTACAACGAGCCCGGTAAATGTTTATTTTTTATTATATACGTGCAAAGTCGCGCCATTCAACGGTTCCTTTCCATATGAATTTTCTAGTTTCACCTTTATACTAAATAGCAGGCTCGTGTCGTAACAAATATTATTTTTAGTAGGTACCTTTTCATTTATTTTATATTTTAGGAAACAGATAATATACAACTGCGTCGATTATGGGCAAATCTGAAGCAGCGACAGCGAGAGGCGTTGACAAAGGGCGTCAATATAGATTGGCCACTCGAGGAGGCTTGATGGCCCTAACGATGCCCACATCGACCCCGATGTATTAATGGTTGCCCCTGCTCTCATACTCGTAGTTGGAATTGATAAAGCCATAGACTCGGATACAAATAAAAGTTATCCTTAGTTTACATGTATGTAATAAAAAATATTAGGCTCAATATGATTTATTATTTTTTAATTTGAATTTGACAGCCTCCGTGGCGCAGCGGACGAGTAGCCGGTTGCGAAGCGTGAGGCCGTAGGTTCGATTCCCGCACCTTGACAAATGTTTGTCTGATCCACAAATATTCTGGGTGTTGTGGGACCTCAAGTCCCTCGTAGTTCTTGATACCCACGATACAGGTTTAACTAGTGTGGGGTCAGGACTATGTGTGTGACTGTTGGGTGTATTTATTGTATTTATTTAATATGACGTTTGAATTTAATATTTGTTTCTTTTCTAGAAAATCAAGCCATAGAACTGAACATAAGTTTTCCTCTCTCCACAAGAATCTCTGAACCACAAGTAATTGAATCTGATACCATCAAAATTCCTATCCCACAGACATTTATCACTTCATTTCCCATTTCATCTCGTTCACTAGTTTCGAAGTCACAGACTCAGTGCACAAAATTAAAGATAATTGAAAAAGAATATAATGATCGGCGAAAACGAGCCGATGAAAAGTGTGACGATCCCTAATTTATGTTATATTGTTAAGGTGGCAGGTAGTTTAGATTTATATTTAATAAACCGATTTATATTTAATAAACCAGTCAGTCAGGGAAGAGATGCGGGGAGGGCGGAAAACGCACATTCCTACTCGTGAACACAGTGCTTCGCGGGGCGTCTCAGTGAGCGTGAGTCAGCAGATGCTCCTATATAATATTATTCATAATTCAATAGACTAAAAAAAATAATAAAAAAAAACTTACCACTTATAAATTCAACTTATTAAAGACCTAGTGCAAAGAATAGTCCTCTTTTCGTTTGTATGTATTATAAATCTCTTTGTTCTTTTATACAAATAATATTTAGCTGACGCTTGGAAATCATCCCTAAAGGCTCAGTAGGTAAACAACAATAAATGAACAAAACTGTGAGTTACATCAAACAAGAGGTTTTCGTAAATAATATTTTATCAACAAGTTAACTCATTGAAAAATAACCAGTATCTAAACACTTTACGTCGTAGTATACTGGGTTGCTATATTAGTATTATATTAGACTTAGGCGCCCTCATTAAATCCACACTCTTTTTTGCCAAGCTGTACGTTATATGCAAGATTAACCCTCGAATCTATAAAGAAGTCATTACTTGTTCTTAAGTAATTTATCAACTAAGTCATTACTTGGTCTTAAGTAAATTATATTCTATAGACAAGTAATGCATATTACTTACTTGAGCAATGCTCAAAGTAGTACTCAGTGCTTAGACTATACTGCATAGTCTTACGTGTAAACTCTGTGCTTGAGAATCTTTTCGAACTGGCAATATTGCGTCTTGCGTTTTGTTATTTAAATACACAAAGGGCAAAAGACGTAATTATTCATCTTATTTTAGTTTTTATGTTTATGTACTGCTACAACATCTATAAATATATTTTGTATAATAAAAAATTATGTACTGTGTAAAATAGTTAGTGATAAATTAATTAGCGATATAACTGTGATGCTTACACGATAAACTTCGTGGGTAAAAGTCTTATAACGCTACTAAATTTGGAAAGCCTCGTACGGCGTTTGGTTAGCATGTTATAAAGTGCATTTTAAATATGTTCATAATATGCTCGTTTTGACAGCGACATTTGTTTGTCAGTATTTATCATTCATCGAAATTTTGTTCACGCTAATCATTGCTTATAGTTGTAGGATACGCAATACAAACTTTTAAAATGAGTAATGATAATGACAGAAAAAAGCCTTTTTCATTACTAGAGAAGGATTTATTTCTCAATATTATTCAGAAACATGAGAATATTTTATCGTGCAAGCAAACAAATGCCACCAGTGCCTATAAAAAGAAAACAACATGGGAAACGATAAAGGAGGAGTTTAACACACGGTAATTATTATAATACGTTAAATAACTACACAAATCTATCGCACAAATCATTATACAGTATGTAACAAAAACCCTGTTGGCGCTTTCTAGGTCGTGAAGATAAACATATAGACAGCTTGTTAAAAATAGTTGAATTTAAAACATAAAAAACAGAAGCGAGATATTATTCTTACACAGATAACTGAAAAAATATAAATATTTAAAAAATGTTATTTGCATCTGAATTTATGTGGATTTACGAAGCTCTCCGGCGCGCGGCACGTTTGATGTACGTGGACACCGCAACATGCTATCTCGCTCTGGATCCAAGTCATCGCTCTTGCAGAGGTAATCAATCGGAATACGGTTTACAAACAATAAATTAATTCAAGATTAAATATGGTTATTTTTATAGTCCAATTTTCGTATACAAGTTTTTTCATTGCGTTTGAATATCGATTCTGATATCACAGTTGCAGTTAGTTAATGTCCAACAGGGTTTTTGTTACATATTATATTATTATTTCTGAAGTCGTTAAAAAAAAAACATTTCACAAACAATTATTTCCAGCCGGCCTAGTTCAGTATTGCCATCTTAGCGATGTTTTCAGTAAATCTAGCGACTTTTGGCCTCTTTTGGTGATTTATTCCTTTTTTGCGGTTTATAGGTATAATTAAACCCAATTATTATCATGCTAAAGTTTCTTTAAATTATTCTTTATCTACTAGATTTATTTTTTTATCTTTAATTCATAATTTTAACCCGTTAATTTTAAAATTAAGGTTACTATTCTATAGCTTGAATTTGTTGATTTTATATTGTGAATTATTTAAAGACTAAGGTTACTCTTGCTACGCTATAAGGATACCCATAATGCATTTGACTTTAACATACATATTAATTTTGATTAATTTCCATTCTATCCACAATTACTTACTTGTAAAACAGAAACAAAAATAATTTACATATATTCTCATTACAGGTTTCAAAAAATATTCAATTTCGTGGAACCGGGGTCGATTATAGTATTAGATAATGCACGGTACCACTCTAGACTCGCAGACCGAGTGCCAAATATAAGTTGGCGGAGGGCAGATATTCAAGCGTGGCTGCAAGAAAAAGCAATAAATTATGAAGAAACAGAAATAAAAGCTCAACTTTTATCAAAATTTAATAAAGAACATAATAATAGAAAAGTTGTTGACGAAATTGCAGCCACGAAAAATATTACTGTTTTACGTCTTCCGCCCTACCACTGTGAATTAAACCCAATAGAGTTAATATGGGCACAGCTCAAATTAATTGTAGGCAAATATAATAAAAGTTTTAAAATGGCGAAAGTCAAGGAGTTATTAAAAGAAAGCTTACGTAAAATTGGTACGGAGTCTTGGGTGCGGTGCATCGAACATGTAAAAAAGAAGAGGATAAGATGATGCAGCTTGATTGGCTTATAGATTCAACTACTGAAACATCGACCCCTAGTTTTATAATACATGTATCAGAAAGTGACGATTCAAGTAGTAAAAAATTTCATCTATTAAAAATAATAAATAAATTAAAGGAAAGAAAACTTAATTTTATTACATAATCAGTAAAATCATTCACTTTCCATTCATGTTTTATTAGTTTAGCCAACCCTATCAGTTGTCATCGGTTTATATACCGCCATATTTGTTTACTACATAAGACTTCAAAGAGAAAACGAAATATCTAATATATAAAATTCTCGTGTCACAAAGTTCGTTCCCATAGTCCTCCAAAACGGCTGGACCGATTTGTATGAAATTTTGTGTGCATATCGGGTAGGTATCTGAGAATCGGCCAACATCTATTTTTCATCCCCCTAAATGTTAAGGGTGGTCCACACCTATTTTTTTTTTAATATGTTTTTATTTTTTTATGATACAGCATTAAAAAATACATACAACCCTAAATTTTAATCCTGGAAATAGGCATTCATGCGGGCGGAGCCGCGGGCGACAGCTAGTATGTTATAAACTAAGCTTATTATATGTCATATTTTTGTAGATTATGAATATATGTATATATTATATACATGCCCTGCTTACCCATTGGTAACCAACCATTACACTTCAATGAATATAACATAGATTCATACCATACACACAATTAATGCATAAATATTATGAAATATACAATATTTTGTTCTTTAGACATCAACCAAACAACTTATTAAATTATGGTATAACATGAAGTCCAAGGCAAGGGAGTCAAAAACCAAAGAAAATATTCGATATTTAACCGGAGGTGGGCCAGCTGTTGTCGACATGGATGCCATTGATGCAAAAGTTATGGATATTGTCAAAATTCACCAATATTGCAGTTGATATTGATAGTGCTGTAGATAACCTTTTGGATATTCCGAGTTTATAAAATGGCTTGAATCCTTCTGTTTGAAGAGTTGTTGCGAGAGGAAAGTGCTGAGCGAAGTCGGAAGCGTCTCCGACTGCGTGAAACCTTCGTTCACCGCAATATTCCACACATGGATTTTTTTAAAAGTTATAGGGTTTCGCCATTCCTTTTTGAAACAATCTGCGAGTATATAGTTCCATTGCTTCCTCCAAAAAACAACAATATACGGGGAATTTATCCCACCACTAAAGTAAGTTACAAAATAAATATTACTTAAGACTTACTTAAAGATATACCTACATATTGTTTGGAATAGGGTTCCAAACAATATGTTCATTCGAACTATAGTTTATGGGTCCGAAAGAAACGATCCGATGACGGATTCGAAGTAATTTGGTAGTTAGTTTTAGTAGGTTAAATACGAAGTTCGTCGTTTCACAGAATATTTTGTCAGTAATAATAATTAACATGTAACAATTTTAATTACCGTTGGAAAATCCAGACAAATCTTTAATTTATTCCCACAACTGTTTAACCACTTGTCGATTGGAATGATTTGTATCAACAGAATTCCACAATGGCGGCCGTGTCAAAACGCACTTATTAAGTCTTCTGTCGAGAAAGGCATAACCGGACGCCACGAGTGGGAAAAGCAAACTAGTTCGCTTCGTCCCACGCCGCCAACGCCGCCCGCTTGTCCCGCTGCGGATACCGCGCACCCGCGCCTCTGTTACAATGTTAAGTCTATGTATAAGAAGCTGTGTGTTAACCGACACCCGCTTGTGGAGTCCGCCGCCCGCGCCGCGCCTACTAACTTTGTACACTTTTAAAATGCCCATCGAGAAAATGCAAGCATTTAATTTTAATTCGAAATAGTGGCCGGCGTATGTTCGTCGCGTAAATCATTACACAAGTTAAATGAGATCACCGATGAAATGAAGTTGTCTATGTTAATAACGATCGTGGGGGAAGAAACATACATACGCGTTGATGTGTTATGTTTGTTCACCTAGTTTTCCAGAGGATAAAACTTACGAGTAACGGAACACTTGGAACCTCAACGTTCGGAAATCACCGAGCTTCACATATTCAGGTTGCACCGACAGCGCACCGGTAAATCCCTAACACAATACCTGCAGGCACTAAAACATCTCGCGGCTACGTGTAATTTCGGCAAGTGCAAATCATATTCGACACTCCGAAGAGAAATTGTGCGACTAATAGTTTCGGGCCTGGCTAATGACGCAATGCGTTCTAGAATATTCGCCGAGAAGATTCAATATAAAGAGGCGGTGAAGTTAGCGCTGGCGCTTGAGGTAGCAGAGAAACATGCCGAGGTGAGCAGCTCAACGTCGACGATGGCCGTTGACTCAGCGGCGGCGACGAATGGCGAAGCGGGAGAACCCGCACTACGCGCGCGGCGGTCGGGCAGGCCCGCGGGCGCAGCCATTACGAGTGGTGCGGGACCGATGCATCGCAGAGGCGATACGGAGGCTTCGTCCTCGCGTGCGTGGGCCTGTTGGCGGTGCAGCAGGAAACACGCCGTAGAAAGGTGTAAATTTAAAAATTACAATTGTTATGAGTGCGGTGCTAAAGGCCATTTAAGTGTGATGTGCAAACAAGTGCGCGTTACTGCTAACCGGCATAATTATATGAGTGACGGGTCGGACGAGGGCATTTTCAACATTGAAGTGGCAGTAAAAGGTAACAAAAAGTTCATGTCTATTGATGGCAGTACAATAGAATATGAAATGGATACATATTTTAAAAGTAGGTGGCTCAAGTAGGTATTTGCCGTTCTTACTTACAGCCTCCGTGGCGCAGCGGGCGAGTAGCCGGTTGCGAAGCGTGAGGCCGTGGGTTCGATTCCCGCACCTTGACAAATGTTTGTATGATCCACAAATATTTGTCTCGGGTCTCCCCTGTCTCACCAAGATTTTACAAACGGTACGTAGATAATACTCTCACAATTTTAGCATCTGAAATTAACTGTATTTTTAGATCATCTCAACTCTATTAACAATAAAATTCAATTCACAATGGAGTTGGAAAATAATAATTCAATTTAGGCCCCACTGGAATATGTATAAAATCATTAGCCGGCTCAACACCCCAGCTCAGTGCAATGCATTTGCTGAAGAGCATAGGCTCCTTCCTACAGAAAAAATGTGTACATAATATAGAAGACCTATGATGTTAAGCTCCAACAGTAAGACTGGGCAGCTTGGCATCTTCCGATGCAGGAAGAGCAAACTGTCGCTCTAGGGCAGTGAGTAGGGCAACGGGAACATGGTTCGAGAATGCGCGGCTGTCTATCGAGTTACAATTTTTACCAATGTATATGTTCAGCCAAAAGTATAGTTATCTTCAAGTAAAATTAGAGACAGCCCCTGAAGATCGAGAAGCAGTTTTATCGACAAGGACAATAGCTGACTGGTTTTCTTACTGCCGGAAGACAGTAGTTATTTTTGAATTGTAGCACCAAGAAGTTAATGGCAAGATTGGTGGTCTAGGCAAAATCGTACAAATAGAATCAAAATTTGTAAAAATAAAGTACAATAGAGGGAGACACATTGAAAAGGCCACTGGGTGCTGGGCATGATAGAAAATAGGAAACATGATTTGAGAGTACAAGTGTGTCCCGATAATGATAGATCTGCGGAAATTTTGGTGCCATTAATACAATAACATGTGGAGGTAGGCACTGAAATCCATACCGATTTTTGGAGAGCCTATGATTGTTACTGAAATGTGGATTTTTCAGATCTCCGATAGTAAATGTCGTATTTTAAATATTATTACGTGTGGAGTATGGAGGCGTCACCCACGACGCTTTGATATAAGAAAACAGCAAAGTATGCAAGAAATTCATCGTAACAATGAACAAGTTTAGTTTAGGTAATCAATTATAATGTGCTTTTACACGATATCTAACTTTGAGTCTTAACTTAAAAAATAGAACCCACGACCTGCGCGTTGCACAGTGATTCGCCTAGAACTACCTTCCTTTCTTTGAAAAACATTCCACAGGGATGAGTCATCAGCTATTGCAGGTAGGTAATATAATAAAATAATTGCATTAATGTAATTAGAGTAGTTGCATTTTTGTAGTGCTTTCGATAACATCTCCTAAAATTCTTGGAATATATTAACGTATGTCTGTGATGGATACCACTGTAGAGGGTAAATACTTTCATATTTCACTACCAATTAGATTCTAATAAGAGAAAGTGTGGTCCAATAGGACTTTGAATATATTATTGAAAAATTCAATTTTTTTGACAAGCTTCCAAATTTTCAAGGAATGTATCTTTCATTATCCTAATGTATCCAGTCTATTTTTTTATATTATATAGTAGTCATATTCACCTTTTAAACGAGATATAATTTGGTTCCACATACCACCACTAACAATTTTTATTTTATTTTTCAGAACATGTCTACTCCATTTTAAAAATGGACTATTTTGAAGAATGGCGAAAACATTCTAAAGAAGAACGAAATATTTGTTTATTAGAACATATACAACATAAATTTGATGTTAGTGATATACTCGTAACTAGTGATTCGCTGAGAGCCATTAAAATGAAAATATCTAGTATATCACCAAAATAAGCCGAAAAATGGGCGGCAAATATGTTAATCGATCGCTTTTTAAATAATAATAAAATGTAGCTAGAAGGAGACAACATAACTTTTACAATATGCACCTTGCCCATCCACGTCATCAGAAGGAAGTCAGAAAAGATTTCGACAATTCGTGTTTTAAAACAATAAAGCGCAGAGTTGAAGACCTACTGCAAAGACGCAGTGTCGGCGAATTGACCGTAGCTGCGGAAGTTGCAAACCGTATGGCAGGTCACAGAAAAATCGCTTCTGGGATCAGAAAGAGTAGCGACTCGTCTGACAAAAATAAATCAAGTGAGAATACGTGCGGTGGTAGACAATTAAATGGTGACGAAGCATTAGCTTACTATGTAGATTCTCAAAGTTTTATATTTTTATATAATTTTCTGTTTCATTATATAATTTATTTCGTAAGCCTTTTTTATATTACAATTTTACATCCATTTTAATCCGTGTCTTAATTATTATTATCCTCTAAGCGTTTAAAACATATTTCCCCTTAAAATATTACTCTTTTTAGCCAAAACAACCAAGTGAGATTTTGAGGACTGAATAAACAAAAAGTCGCCTTATTGGTCTAGTGGCGGGCGGCGTGCTGAGAAAGCAGTGAAGTCCTTAGTTTAAATCCCGCGTTAAGCAATCAGTTATTTTTACGGTTTTACAGATTTAAAAAATCAGACAAGGAGTTGCCCCTGAATGATATTTGTGCCTGCTATGGCGATAAGCTCGTCCTCCCCACAGGGGTTGAACGTCAGGCAGGTTGTAGGTGGCCGGTCGTAAACACTACAAGCCAAATCATTCAATCACACATGTTAAAAAGTATGTTGCGCCGACCCCACTGCTAGTGAGATAAGGGCAGGTGAAAGGAAGGATGGCGATAAGCTCGTCATCATGGGACGGAAATAAACTTGGTGAAGCGATATTGTTATATTGTTTATGCTATTTTTTCAAGTAGTTCCAGATATCCACAACGGCCGTGGTTAATGACACCTATTCCAGATGCTGTTGGAAGCCCCGAAGCGAATTACACTATGCTTCAAGGTAAAGCGATGTCATTGGTCATTGGATCAATATCTTATAATTTAATTAATTTTATCAAATATCTTTGGAAGATTAAGAAAACAGGTGGAGGTGTGTAAGCAAGGATTGCACTCTCCACTGTACTCCAGAAAAATGCGCTAAAATAATTATAGCGTGTTGCGTATTACATAACATTGCTGTCAATTCAATGAATCTGATCCAGAAGAGTACCTACAACAGTGATCACACTTGAATGACACTTAACTGGGTTCGTCATCCGAGACATAAGTTGTGAAGTGGAGCAAGTTTTTATTTTTAATCATATTATATTATGATTTTGGCGCCACCTGAAACTATTGCGTATCTCAGTTGACAACGCAAAGTGATAGGCACTATTCAAAGTGTTCAACAAATAACTGTCAAATTACTGATTTCCTATTGGCTAACTTGGGTTATCAACTAAGATGTCACCAGTGTTGATGAACAAGGCTAGACACCGGTGACGTCACGGTGGATTTCGATACATGTTTAGCTGTGTCAGTTTCTATCGACGTTTAATAAATTGGAATTAAGTAAGCAAAGTGGACATCAAATTAATAGCCACTCGTAGCTGTCAAAAGTTTTATGAAAGACACGTTCTAAGAGCAGTGTTTGTAAGTCGTGAAGTGATGATCATTATTAACCGGCTATTTAATGTTGAGAAGTATTTATGAAGCAACGTTGAACGATTTCAGATTTTGAATTTGTTAGGAGTATAATCACAGGAGCGATTGTTTATGTACCTCTAATTGTTGAATTGTGTTTACATTTAATTAAATTTGGATTACGGTGACTGATTTGGGTTTTCCAATTATGTCCCGATCGATTTTGTTGGGATTTGCTGAAGAGAGGAGGAAAAAGGCTTTGCGCATAGAAAGACGCCGTTTGCGCGACGCAAGTGATCCACTGCAGTTGCCTAATAAAGAATTTGTTGGACATTTTCGTCTAAATAAGGTTGGATTCCGACAGGTTTAATAGAAGTCTGTCCTCACCTGCCAGTATATTGGCGAAGAACGGCTGTGACCAACGAATTAAAAGTGTAGTACACTAATTACTAGTGTACTTTTTATATCCCTAATAAATAAAGTACATAACAAGTTTTCGGAAAGAATCTATTTAGATAAATAGAAATCTATTTAGATTAATAGATGTTTTAAATGTATATTTCTTATTAAAAATAATTATTTTAGACACTTACGTAGGTACTTCAAAACGTAATAATACAAATTTACATAATATTTATTTCAGATATTGGCCGCTTTAAACTTTTACGCAAATGGATCATATCAGCATAATGTGGGCGCCTCTTTTTTATTTAACATGTCCCAGCCTACCTTTAGCAAGTGCCTACATGAGATCACTGAAGCATTCAATGCACGGGAGGTGTTTCTTAAATATATAAAGTTCCCCTCATCGCGTAGAGACCGAGAAGTTATTATGACAAAGTAAGGAATGGTATTAATATTAGATATATAAAATATTATTATTGTGTATGTAAATTGATTACTATTTTTACAGTTTTATGGAAATGTTTGGTTTCCCAGGCATAATAAGGTGTATTGATGGTGTAGTAAAACAACGAGAGCTAGTTGAACACTGGTTTATTTATAAGTACCTTCACCATAATAATATTAACAATACATATTTATAAGTTACCTACTACATCTTTCTCCTTTTAACTAAAATAACACAACGTTATATGTAAGGTTTAAATAAAAGGTAACATAAGCATTAAACACAATTATTACCAAAAGATAATTATTAACAATTTATGCTTTTTAAAAACTGTATCGTTTAGTACTGTAATATAAACTTATTCTTAATCCTATCTAATTAAACATGAACGATTGTACGTATAAACTTAAGTTTCATATACAGGTACGTTAGCTAAGTGTTTGTATTTGCTTCTCGTCATAACACCAATTGGTAGTGTGGGGTCAGTTCCTGTAGGATGTAATAACTGCCCTTTACCTTCATTTTTGCACTCCACTATATTAGATGGATGTGCGAGGCTAGTACCAACCTGATCCTCCTCGTAACTACCCCTACTTCCCGGCTGTATCTGTCTGCGTATAATGTGCCGTCTGTTCCGCCGGTACTTACGACCTACTGCATCCTGCAGAATGTAAGACCTGGGTTCAGATGATGGCTTCACAACTGTCATGAATTTACGTTTAGCACCATCACTAACCACTACTTTATCATTACTGTGTAATGGAGGGAGGTCCCTTGACTTTTGATCGTAATAGGATTTTTGTTTTTTCTGTTGCTCTAATATTGCTTTATAATTCTTTTCATTATTTATTCCTTGTGGAACTAATAATGAACTACTTATAGGTAACCTAGTGTTAAGACGTCTACCCATTAAAATTTTCGCTGGAGAATCCATATTATCTCTAGGTGTTGTACGAAAATTTAATAAACTCAAGAAATAATCTTGTCCTGATAATAAGCATTTTTTTAACAAATTTTTAACTGTTCTTATAGTCCGTTCACTTTTTCCGTTTGATTGCGGATACATTGGTGAAGATGTAATATGCTTAATTTCCCACTCTCGAAGAAAAACGCCGAATTCCCTAGAGTTATAAGCAGGCCCATTATCCGTAACTAGTTCACTGGGTATACCGTGTCGAGAAAATTGATCTTTCATTGCCGTTATAACAGACTTACTGCAGATAGAATTTAGTTGATTAACCTCAACATAGCTCGAAAAATAGTCCACTAAAATTAAATAATACTTTCTGTTATATTCAAAAATGTCCGATCCTAATTTGTACCACGGTATATTCGGAATGTTATGGGGTTGTAAAGGTTCACAAGGCGGCGATGAGGAGAGTAACGCACACGCCTTACACTCACGGACTTTTAAATCAATATCTCGCGACATACCCGGCCAAAACATAATCTCGCGCGCACGTCTCCTGCATTTGTCAATACCTAGATGCCCTTCATGGATGCGCTCTAGCATTTCCCCACGTAAAGATGTCGGAATGTATACCAAGTCACCTTTATAAATCACTCCGTAAATATACTGCAGTGAATCTCTGCATTGCCAAAAAATACGTACATTATTATCTATTTCATATTGACGTCTAGGCCAGCCTTGTGCTATATATTTTATAAGTATTTGTGCAATCTCGTCCTTAGCCGTGTGTTTTTCTACTAACCTTAATTTTTCACTACTGAACTGAACGTTCTTTAACATAAAGCAGGTTTGCGCTTCAACCTCTTCATTTACTTTCTCATGCATCAACTCTGGCAACGCCCCTCTCGACAATGTATCCGCAATATACATGTATTTACCTGGTGTATATATAACATCTATCTTATAAGCTTGTACACGTAACATCATCCTCTGGAGTCTCGCTGGTACGTCAGCCAACGACTTCTTAAAAATTGATTCGAGCGGTTTATGATCCGTCTGTACCTTAACGTCCGACCTACTAAATATATATTGGTGAAACCGTTCACACGCAAATACTATGGCCAACATTTCTTTTTCTATTTGAGCGTATCGGCTCTGTGTATCAGTAAGCGTCAACGAAGCAAATTCAACCGGACGACCGTTCTGCAATAACACCGCGCCTAACGCCACTGAGCTAGCATCAACTGATAACAAAACCGGTAGTTCACTAGAGTACAATGCTAACACGGGTGCATTTGTTATTTTTTGTTTCAATAATTCTACCGCCTTAGTGTGCTGATGATCCCAGAGCCATTCAGATGTTTTTTTTAAAAGATTTCTAAGGACGTTAACCGATTGCGAATAGTTGGGTATAAACTTTGACAAATAGTTCACCATGCCCAAAAAACGTTCTAATGATTTTTTATTATCTGGGTTCGGTAGGTCAACAATAGCTTTTATTTTTGCTTCATCTGGTCTCATCCCGCGCTCGTCAAATATATGCCCTAAATAAACTATCTGAGTTAATCCAAATTTGCACTTCTCTTTATTAAATTTAATTCCGATATTTCTCGCCCGCTGTAATAAACGGTCCAAACGAGCGTCATGTTCCTCCCTGCTAGAGCCCCAAACCACTATATCGTCAATAAATGAATCTGTTCCGTCTAAGTCCTCTAGTAGTTGTCTTATTTTGGCATGAAATATTTCCGGTGCACAATTTATACCGTAGGGCAAACGAAGAAATTGATATCTTCCGAATGGCGTATTGAATGTGCATAGATCGGCACTATTCTCATCCAAACGTAGCATCCAAAATCCGCTGCGCGCATCGAGTACACTGAAAAAGCGCGCTCCGCGCAGCCGCGTTGCCAGCTCGCTTACCGTAGGCAGCGGAAAGTGCGCGCGCTTGACCGCACGGTTTAGCGCTCGCGGATCAAGACATACACGAATATCACCATTTTTCTTAGCCGCTATCACTATACCATTAACCCATTCCGTAGGGTGATTGACTTTACGCACGACACCCAAACGTTCCATCCGTTTTAATTCACTAAATAATTTATCACGTAACCCTAACGGTACTCGGCGGGTAGGACAGATCACAGGTTGTACAGACTTGTCAATAATAATTTTATGCATTCCTGGTAACTCACCCAAACCTTGAAATAGATCCCCATATGTATCAAAATTTACAGCATCTATTCGTTTTATAAAGCCTAATCTTACGCTTTCTTTAAGGCCCAATATATTTTTGACCATCAGATCAACCACGACAAACATAACCTCATACGTCTCATTATTACGTTTTATGTGTAATGTACACTGTCCCATGACAGGTAACTTGTGGCCGGTATACGATAAAACTGTTTTATTGTATGGTACAAGTTCGACCCTCAGTCTTTCAAAATCAAACCTATTTATTACATTTAGATTCGCTCCACTATCTAATTTAAACTTAATACGCTCACCCTTAATGTCTATATATTCCAACCACTCGTCATTTTCTCGCACGGTCGATCTTATCATGTTTACATACATTATATCTTCACTCTGATCGCTGTCGTCCCGGTTTTCAAGTTCCACATTAACATTATACACTTGTTTACTTGACATTTTATTCAAGCATACTCGCGCAAAATGACCTCGGCCGTTACACACGAAACAAATCATATTCACCGCCCGGCACCGTGGCCCGTTATCACAATACACTCTGCCGCAACGTGGGCACGGGTCGCGCGCACCGCCGAGCCCGCGCCACCGGCCACCGCCGAAGCCGCCGCGCCGAGGGCCCCTCGCCCTAGCGGCGCCACCGTCACCTCCGCGGCGCCCACGTTCGCGTCCGACGACCGCATCCACCTGTTGTGATCCGCCTGCCACTTCTATCTGCTGCCGTTCCTCTCTCGAAATTTCGTCCGCCTCACATATCTGTACGGCTTTTGCAAACGTTAAATCTTCACAACGTAGCAACCGATCTCGAACTATACCGTTAGACACGCCGCAGACGATACGATCCCGTACTAAGGAATCCACTAGGTGCTCGAATTCACAATCCTGACTGAGTAATTTTAAGGCTGTCACGTATTGACTTATTGTTTCACCCTCATGCTGATTTCTACTAAAAAACTTAAATCGTAGCATGGTTATATTTGTTTTTGTGCCAAAATACTCGTCATATTTTTTTCTAAGACATTCAATGTCATCTGCATTTTCATCCTTTGTATATGTAAATGTGGAAAATACTTCATAACCCTCAGCTCCTATGAGGTTCACTAGCAGGCTCGCCTGAACATCTGTAGGCTCTTTATTCACTCCGGAAGCCTTTAAAAACACCTCGAATTGCTTCCACCATTTTCGCCACGCGTCCGCCCGAGCGGCTGGACTGCCTTGTATCTGTAACTCCGTTGGTGGCCGTGCATGCTCCATGATAATAACGGATCCCTTAAATCACTTCTCCAACTCAATATTTCTACCACTTTTACGCTCCAATATGCGCTATAACACACTAGATTTATATTTTCCGCTGTCACCATGTAGTAAAACAACGAGAGCTAGTTGAACACTGGTTTATTTATAAGTACCTTCACCATAATAATATTAACAATACATATTTATAAGTTACCTACTACAGATGGTACTCATGTAGCATAAATCCGCCCAATTCAACATGAGGAAACATATTTCAATAGGAAAAATTATCATTCCTTGAATGTTTTATTAGTAAGTATTCAATGTATAACTATTACCTATACCCATGACACATGTGTCTGATATTAAAAATAACAGACCTTGTCCAACAATAATTATACTTTCAGATTTGTGATGCTGATTTAAATATATTGCATGTTGATGCATCATTTGGAGGTGCACCACATGATTCCTATGTCTGGAATCAATGTGCCATAAAACCATTTTTAGAAAGACTAGAAAGGAGTGGAGAACATTGGCATTGAACATTGGCTATTAGGTAAATATACCAATATTGATTATAATTTGTCAATGGATTGTTTAATTGTAAATCTAAATAAATAATATTAATATAACGTTTAGGAGACTGGATATGCACAGCGTCCTTGGATGATGACACCTATTTTATGTACAGCTCCCGGGATCCCAGAAGCTTAATACACTGAGCTTCATTGTCGTGTCAGGAACACTGTGGAACGCTGCATAGGAGTACTGAAAGCACTTAGACGTTGTTTATTGGCCCACAGAGTACTTCACTATGATCCAGTTACCACTGGTAAGATAGTGAATTCATGTGTTGTATTACATAACAAACATCAACCATAACGCATAAATTAGTGTTAAAAGTAGATATAATATTACTAAGAAATTTAAATCCACCAAAACTATGCAACGGTACAAGATGTAGTCAATAAAAAAAACTAATGTACTATATTAACTGGCAACGGAACTGCTGAACAAAATAATACAGATTTCCCGAATGCCACAAGAAAGAGGTGGAAAATGAAATCAACAAAATGTTTGACAAAAACATAGTCACTCTGTAATATCACCTTGGTCCTCACCCAATCTGGGTTGTTCCCAATAAGCTTGACGCTTCGGGTCAAGGAAAATGGAGAGTCGTTATCGATTATAGAAAATTAAATCATATCACCATAGGCGAAATATACCCTATTCCACAAATAATAGAGATCTTAGATCAGCTAGGCAAATGTCAGTTTTTCAGCACGTTAGACCTAGTATCTGGATTTTATCAGATAAAATGTCCCAGCTACACTTCAAAAGTTAATGGACACATGTTTGGACTTCAAAGCTGACGTTGCTTCGTCTATTTGACTCTATCGTGACGATATTGTTGTTGTTCTCACCGGATCTATTAATTCATATTGATTTTACGATCGGAAAATTCAGAATAAGGTTCTGAAATAGTACGATTATCGTACCGATTATTTTTTTACAGACTACAAGAACAGTGCAAAAGACATAAATTATGAGCACTACAAAATAAACGATCTTACCTCGATCCGCTATTTCTGTTCAATATTACCTATAGAAAGAGAACTTTGGTCTCAATTTAATAATAAATTGTTTAAGGATTTCTAAAAACTATATTATTTTATAAAACTCTATACTCCGCAGAATGCTGTTGAGCTATCCTTATTATAAGGTAATAGAATTCTGTGTCTCACGTTATGTAAAATACAATTATATGTTCTCTCTCTTAATAATAGTGTTAACTGAGTGTTATGTACGTTATTGCGGGTGGTTGCATCCACTCCTGTATAAATACGTGTGACGCTTGACAATAAACTCAGTGCGATTCCAGCTATCTGTCGTTTCACTAGTTCCTTACGCGCATACACATCACTTAGCCACTGATTTTACACCAAACTTTCTTATGTTTGGGCGTCAACTTATTTTTGGTGCGTCGCTCCATCGTTTTAGTAAGTCTCTTGAAGATTTAGCTCACCTTGAGTTGGGCAGTCGTAATTCTATTGCGCCCTTTTAAAATTCACTTAGCGAAGTTTTTGTTAAAAGTCCAAAATCATTTACTTAAAGCATGTAAGCGTAATGCTACTTATTATAATTAGGGAAGGAGCCATTTCTCTTTCGGTTAGTAATGTAAGTTGGAAGCGTAGTTTTCTACAATCTAATAACCTGCATATTTTTTGCCTAAACATGCTCCTAAATTTATAAAATGTGAAGTCACGACGCGACGCCAATATCGTGGGGTGGCTAGAACAAGATCTATCTGACACAAAAGATGCAGCGATGTGGAGTCAGATGTTGGAGTACAACATGTACTAGAAGAAAGTTGCGTGTCAGATAATATAGAATGCGAATCAAATGAAGTGGAGAATAATGAAAATATGCCGCTCCAAAATTATTCGTCTTCGACATTATGTGTACAAGAAGAAATTGAGTATGTGGAAAATGCCATTAACGCCTTGCACATGTGTACAAGAAGAAATTGAGTATGTGGAAAACGCCTTGCAAAAAACAACATTTTATTGGAGGAAAAGTCATAACATTTTATTGGAGGAAAAGTCATATTCTGTAAAACATACTATGATGCTTACAATGGTAGACGCAAAAGTATGTAATGCCGCCACAGAGACCTTGTCAACCAAGAGGTGCTACATTTGTGGAGCAACATCGAAAGAATTCAACGATTTAACCATCAAAAGAGATGTTGATGCAGACGCACTTACATTTGGATTATCCACTTTGCACACCAGAATTCGTCTGTTTGAGAGTATATATAAACTCACTGTGAAAAGGTGGCAGTTAAGATCTGACGTTGACAAAGCTTATTGTTAAGGAGAGGAAAAAATCATTCAAGAGAAATTTAGACATTTAGGTAACTGGTTAAATAGTGGATGTACCGAAAGGTGGGTTTGGAAATACCAATGATGGTAATACAAGTAGAAGATTTTTTTCCAATCCTGAATTAGCTGCGGAAATAACTGGAGTTGATTACAATTTCATTTACCTTGGTCAAGTGGTCACAAAGTCCATGTTAACAAGTTTTCTGACTATTTTATTACGTAGATACTGCAAAACTTTATATAAGTTTGTATCCGTGGCATCCTATGACACTTACGATGCATAAGATCCTGGTGCATGGTGCTACTGTCAATTTTATTGGCAAGTCTTTGTTTCCAATTCGGTTGCTCTCTGAAGAAGCCGCGAAGGCACGGAAATATTTCCGGCTGTACAGGCAGAATTTCGCGAGAAAAATTTCAAGGGTCAAGTATAACACCGATATTATAAATAGATTATTACTTTGTTCTGATCCGCTGATTACTGGAATGTGACCAACCCCCAAACAGAGAACGTTGACATTCACAAAAGAAGCAATTGAGTTGATGATTCCTGCTGTACCTGACTGAAAGAGACTCGTATTCTGATTTGGAGGAGGTTCACTGAAAGTAGTGAGGATTATGAAGCACCATAGGACTCTTTTATAACATTTTGTTTAAGAAAAAAATAAATATTGAAATTATAAGTAACTATAATAAATTTTTATTAAATTTTTCTCCTAATTTTCAAGTTATTATTCATTTGAAATAAAACTATGGCTTATAGCTAACCAGAGTAATTCCCTAGAGTTAAAAAACAATATAAAATTTTGACGGCTAGATCAACGAAATACCGCTATGTGCGTCGGCGCCATGACTTCTCGGGAACGAAGGACTAACGTTAAAGTAGTAACTGCTGTATCTGCTTATGGAAATTCAGTACCCCTATGTTTGTTTCCCAGAAAACAATTTAGGAGACACTTTCTTAATACTGGTCCCCCTAAATGTATAGAAGCAGGCAATGCCAGTGGATGGGTTACAGACGAAGAATTCCATCTTTATGCAACATTTCATAAAACATGTGAAGCAGTCCATGAAACACCGTGTTTATTAGTATTAGACTACATCAGTCCTCTTATTTGAACGTGGAGACACTAAAGAAGAATGCCCATTTATGACCTGTCAAACCATTGCTATCCAAATGTCGTGTGTAGTGATGTGGTGTATACAAAAAAAATTGCTAATTTTGAGTTAACTTCAAAATGCTGAATAGAATTTTAAATAGAGTTCCAGAAAAAAATAAATTAAATTATGAAATATCCACTTTTGGTAGTTGTTTTATAAATAGAATGCAGCCACTCTGAACGCATTCATTGCTTAAATGTTTAACGTTCCATCTGCAACAACATTAACTGTTTTAATTTCATAGTAAATATGTATACCTTATTCTATCCATCCCTACTCTATTTGACCCTCTCTTCAATTAGATAATTATTTTAAAAATCATTTACGATATAGGTATTTATACCTTATTCTATCCATCCCTACTCTATTTGACCCTCTCTTCAATTAGATAATTATTTTAAAAATCATTTACGATATAGGTATTCATTTTGTACCACCTTTGCATACCCCACCCTGTACCCTGCATTTACGATTACTTTGGCTAGTTATACGGCCACCGATATTATTTGTTTTGTGTTGTGTTTGCTTGCGAAAAGCGATACTCAGATCAGCATCATGGATACGAGATGTCGAACTGAGCGTTTACTATGCAGTAACAGTAATATAAGCGTAAATACGCTTCGGCGTCATCTCGTCCTTCAGCTGGATGCAAGAGTCGTCTCTCTTATTATCAACTGGATATCTCCAGTCATAGTAAGTATAATTATTCTTGTAACCTACTATAGTTTTAGGAAATTGTTAATAACTGTTCAGTAAATTGAAAAGATAAGCATTGACAGAAAGGTATTCAATCCTTTTGAATATCTATTAATTAAATACACTGTATGGCCTGTAATTCACCAGCAGGTTTTTTTTCAGATAACTGATGAAGACTACATCTGTGAAGCATGTTTCTTTTTATCGATGCGGATTGCCAATGATGCGATTCATGGAGACGTTGATCGATGTGCAGGCCCTTCTCGACGAGGCCATATGTATGTGTGCTTTATTTGTGGGCGATCTTTGGTCAATCGGCAAAGTGACCACATTTTGAAACAGAACCCATCAAACCTCATACAGTTAATGATACAAATAATTGAAACCATAATAGAACCTCGTCAGGTAAATATCTAATTACTGTTAACTAAACTATTATTACTAATTAGTTAGTACGTGAAATATTTACTCACACTTCTTTGTCTAATAATGTACTTATTTAATATCACAATTTGATTGCTTATGCCATGCCTGCTGGTTAAAAACGAAAAGAGAGGCTACTCGCAGGCTAGAACTTGACGAAAGACGAGATGGGGACCACACTCTTCAGGTTACTTTTATGTCTCGTGATCAGGATTATATTCCAGCTGGTCCAGATAACTTGAAAACCCAACCGGGAACACTAGATCTACTAATTCAGCAGCAGTCAAATGAGTCAGCTGAAGATCCTTACGAATTACCACCATTACATGAACCCATACAAAATCAGCCAGGATCTCTTGTACACCGAATGGCTATAACATTGCCAAAATACAAACGAGCTCCCAATACAGCCTCACACTGTATTTTTACTGGTTGTGATTATATAACTAATCTCCACACAGTATCTGATTATCTCAGAGCAACATTAATACATAATTATAAGTACCTATTACATACCTCAACTTGCTCGTGTCTGTTCAACACACAAAATAATAACTGGGATTCCCTGTACAATGCTGAAAATAGTATGACCACCTTCACAGATATCCAGATAGAGCATGTTTTTTCTTTACTGAATGCGTTTAAACCATTCTTAGATTATAACAGCATACAATCTGTTAAACATATGGATGACCATTTATTTTGGTATTGGATGGGTATGGCAAAATAATGTTTTTTATCTTAATTACGGGAACTCCCCAGAGTTATGGCATTAAAAAGGGGTATTTTAGGATTATGATCGAGCTGATGCTGCTCAAATTATAAATATCATAAGAGAGAGGTTTCCTCTAGAAAATAATTTGTCTAGAATTGTTAGCAATCTCAATCTTAATAGACGAATATTATATTTCATAAATATGACAGCCAATGCAGATAATGTTTCTTTTGCCCAACTGGAATATTATAAATTAATATTATTCTCATTAGGAACATACCAAATTCGTCAAGCACGTTCTTGTTACGGAGAACACGTAAGATTTCATGGCGGGTATAGAATAGAAGTTTGTAGAGAAGCATTTAATGTAGCTTAATCAGGTCTCGAAGGTAATGGGGAATACTCATTAATAAAGGGTAGAATGAAATCAAGACATATAAATAGGCGACAATATTACGTATATATTTTAATAAAAAATAACATAAATGGCAGAGAAGTTATAAACGAATATTGTTGCAGCTGCATAGTAGGTCGTCGCACAGTTGGTTGCTGTGCGCATGTTATGACCGTGGTATGGTATCTTGGATGGGCCAGATATCAGGACAACATTGTACCTCCAGCAGCATTCTTAGATGATGTTGTGGTTAGGAATGATATTGAATAAAATTAAAGAACCATAATGTTTTGTTTTATTTTCCTATGCCTACCCCTTCGGGGATTACAGGCGTGAGTGCGTATGTAAGTATGTATGTACCTATGTTATAAAAAGTCGCGAAGAAAGAAACAGTATTATAATCATATGATTTTATTTAGTTCCTATTCTTGCTTAGGTACGTACTGGCTTTACCAAGCTGCAATATTATATACTTTCATTTGTTTAATTGCAACAGTACAAACGAATCTTATCAACCGTAGCATATTACTAGGTGATAAGGTAATCTATCACCTAACCGTATACTTAGCATGTATAAGCATAATTCTAAACCAAAGTGTAGATAATAATCCTCGAATAAGTATAATGAATGATAGTACCTATACCTAAATATAATACCAGGGCACGCCGCGTCATGTCCGCACTGCCGTACCTACACGATCATACCTACTTAACCTCAAAAATTGATTTTACTATATATCCTTTACCAGGCTTTTAAATAAAAAACGGATGACATTATTGTTCGTAGTATACTATAATGATACTATTATATCACAAATGGCCTGTAGACATTGTAGTGTCTTGCATCCGTGGCTGAATGATCATGTACCCTTTGCCATTACGATACGACGAGCGCTGGAGTAAAGATGTATTAAGGTGACGCTAAATTGTTTTATTGGTATTTAATGACCTGTACAGACATTACCTAAAAATAAAATTGAATGACAGGTCAATTGATGTATAGGAAATGGGCATTGTTCTTTGGCCAAAGAGAACGGAATTGTAATGTTGTCCTTTCTACCGCATTGTAGCCATAAACTACAACCATTGGATGTCTCAGTATTTGGACCATTCTAAAAGTATTGCGCCTCTACTTAAGATACAAACAACCCGGGCAAGACCCAACTATTTATGATATACCAAAAATCGTTGCAGTTTGCTCAGACAGATATAAATATTGTCAATGGTTTCCGAAAGAATGGTATCTTCCCGTATAATGCAAACATTTTTAGTGAGGATGAGTTTTCACCATCATTTGTGACCGACCGTCCAGATCCAGAAACTGTCGAGCCGGATAAAGATCGTCCAGAGCAAACTATAATGTCCAACACTGAACCTAATCCCACTCTCTCTACCTCCACGAATTAAGTTGAACCCGAATCTGGTACAAGGCACAAAGAAAACGAGCTGGCCGATCTAACGCATTTTCCCCGGAAATTGTTCGACCATACCCAAAGGCGGGCCGAGAAAAGTTACCAAAATTAACAGAAGAAAGAGAAAACCTTCTGTTCTAATAGACACTCCCGAAAAGAACGCATTAAGTACAATTGAAACAAAATAAAAGCACTAAAAAAGTTAAAAGGCCAAGGACGAACAATGATAAAAAAAGAAAGAAGAGTGGTTCTAAAAAAGTACTCCAGTCAAGTGAGGAAAGCAACGACGATGATTATTCCTGTCTGATATGTCGCAAAGGCTATTCTGAAAGTCTACAAGTCTACCAGGAGAAACGTGGATCCAATGTCAAGTTTGCAGGAAATGGGCACATACAAAATGTGCGCCAGGTCCTGGTCTTACTTTCGTTTGTGTCAATTGCAACAGTGACAACGACTATTAAGTTTCCAAGATCATATTAAGATTTCCTTTTATAATATAAGCTATATTGATAATTCATAAATATTCAAGTCTGATTTTAAACGGAAAGACTGAATCTAAACCCAAAGTTAAGCTTAGATACGTTGATGTTTTGTTGATTCTATTTTTAGTTTAGTATTTAAAGAAAATTACTTTTAGTATTCTATTTTTAGTTTAGTATTTAAAGAAAATTACTTTTAGTTTTGTTGTTTTGTCACTAAAAGATATAAATAAAAAGTTGACTATCAAATAGAAATGTTATTTCATGCCTAGTTAACATTGAACCCATGGTTTGGCTAGACTTTTTGAGTGGTCAATTTTCCCCATACCCTTGCCCAACTTACCTCACCTATGGGGTACGTTGAGCGTACTTCACTTTCTGCATTTAGACAACCGAGGCGCTACTACCAAAAACAAAATCCGTAGTTTCGGCTGACGGATCGCACGTTTTGTTACTACGAAGTGTTACGGATCCGATGACGGATTCGAAGACGGGTCCGATGTTCTAATTTTGACACTCATGACATTATTACGTTCGTCAACCCTACTATGAAAACAATTTGACATAAAATACATCGTTTTTTCGTTCGGATCTTAACCTCAATTACACGAAAGCTCTAAACCTTTCGTTTGATATTCGTTTATATATTCCGAGTTTCTAAAATGGCTGGATTCCTTCTGCTTGAAGAGTTATTGCGAGAGGAAAGTGCTGAGCGAAGTCCGAAGCGTCTCCGACTGCGTGAAACGTTCGTTCACCGCAATATTCCAGATATGGAATTTTATCGAAATTATAGGGTTTCGGCATCCCTTTTTGATACAATTTGCGAGGATATAATTCCATTGCTTCCTCCAAAAAAAAAATACGAGGAATTGATCCCACCACTAAGGTAAGTTACAGAATAAATATTAATTTTACCTTTCTCAAGTACCTAGCTGGTAGTAATCTTAACGCCTATATAATCTTATCTGTTTTTGTTAATAGATGCATTATATACTAAAATGACCTAATATTTTTAATATAATTTCAGATTTTGACTGCGCTTAGTTTTTATGCCAGGGGCAGTTATCAGGGAGCAGTGGGACTAAGTATAGATGGGTCCATGGCGCAACAAACCGTTTCGAAGTGCCTCAGGCAAGTCACTGAGGCATTCAATCAGCCTCATATATTGGCAAAATATATGAAGTTTTCCCAAAACCGACGGGAAAGGACTATTATAAAAGAACAGTGAGTAAATTATTAAACTTTCATCGAAAGTACCTATCATCTACATAGCATTGGCCTTTACTATAAAATAAATTTAGACACTTTATTTACTCCGGTTAAAACAAGCCATTAATAATTTCAGGTTCTTTCAAAAATATGGGATACCAGGCGTATGTGTGGGTGCATTGACTGCAGCCATATAGCCATAATAAGGCCCCAATTACATGAAGAGCGATTTTTTAATCGGAAGCACTTCCATTCTATTAATTGCCAAGTGGTGAGTAATACAATATTTATAATTCTACACGACTCCTTTGTATGGCAGAATAGTGAAATTCGGGAGCATCTGGAAGGTCTTAGTACAAACACAGATGAGACGGCCATGCTATTGGGTTGGTACTTTATATTAAGATCAGCACTACATATATAAAATCAAAAGTAAATAATCAATACTTTAGCTAAAGTTTTATTATCAACTAGATGACCCGGTAAACTTCGTACCAACTACATACTACTACAACTAAACCATCCCAATAATGAGGTGAACAAAATAATTCATTACATATTAATTGCAGGAGACTCTGGTTATCCTCTTAGAAGATACTTGATGACCCCAGTAGTTGGTGCTTCAGATGACTCACCAGAAGGACGCTATAATGACATACAGAAAAAGGCACGGTCCACCATAGAGCGCACCTTCGGAATTTTAAAAGGCAGGTGGAGGTGTCTTTTGGCTGCCAGACAACTGCATTATAGCCCTGAAGTTGCAGGAAAAATAATAATAGCATGTTGTGTATTACACAACATATGTAATGCAGCTGGCCTGGAGCCATTGTATTTGACTACTGAAGAATCGCAACGGAGAGTCAAATGCAACAAAGAGCTGAACATCATGCAGCAGGGCTTGCTCTAGTAGAGGGACAGCGAGCTCGAAATGACTTGATACAGTTACTCAATAGAAATAATAGGTGAATATTTTACATCATTATTATTAACTAGCCTTGCCTGCCTGCATTATTACTGTATATGTATATAGCCGACAAAGATTTCGAATAATAGATATATTACAGAAAACGTAATTAGACATCCAATTTATATTTTTTTTCATAAGTATGTCATAATCGGTAAAAAATTACGGTTTTTAAAGATATACCTCCCTAATCCGAACAATATGTTCATTCGAACGATTGTCTATGGGTCTGACAGAAACGTTGTCTGATTCGAAGTAATTTGGTGTTTTTTTCTGCTCGACGAGTTGTAAGTAGGCAAACGTGGCTCGGGGAAAAAAAACTTAATTATTTTTTGTTGATATTGAAGATTCTCTGTAACGATATAGATAGCCGTACTTACTAATAATTAGATAAATAAAAAACTAACACTTATTATCAATTTATTTTATTTATTAGAATATTACAATGAATGACCCACCCGACCCTCCTGACCCAGTTCCTCCGAATGAGAGCGTTATGGACACGACACCCCTTTCCATAAGTGACAAGCGTAAACGACCATGCACTGGCGAGTCATCTGCCATACCAAATAAAAAAACAGTAGAACCATCCGCATCAATCCAACACATATACACAAATCCGCAATTTGCAAATCATAAATTGGCATATATAAATGACAACGGTCCATTCCTGGTACATATTAGTACAAATGAACCCGATGCATCCATGGGACTACAAATAAAAAGTATGAAGTTTGCACAACGTTTATTTAAAAATAAAATAGAAGGCATTAGTAAAGGGGGCATAAAGGCTTTAGGTCGCAACCGCATGACAGTTGAATTTAAGTCGGCAAATCATGCAAACTCTTTTATCAATCACCAGATGCTAGTTCTTCACAAGTTGTCTGCAGTTATTCCGTCTTATCACATGACTAGGATGGGGACAATTCGACATGTGCCTACCGATTGGACAATGGAGGAACTAGTCTCTGGTATCGAAATGTCTCAGGGAAATACAAAAGTAATCAGAGCCAGGCGTTTGAACCGCAAAACTTATAATGATGGATCACCTGTTTGGATTCCTACCCAATCTGTGGTTTTGACTTTTCAGGGCCAGCAGCTTCCGGAAAAGGTATTCTGCTACTCAATGTCTATTCCCGTGGAGATTTACAATCTCCCAACAATACAGTGCAACAACTGTTGCCGGTTTGGGCACGTTAAATTACAATGCCGTTCCCAGGCACGGTGTTTTAAATGTACGCAACCTCACTCAGACGAAAACTGCTCAGTCTCTGAGGAGAGCTCGACCTGCCTCTTTTCCTCTGCATCACACTTCGCCACCAACAAAATCTGCCCTGAACACTCCCGTCAAAAATGCATCAAGGTTGTCATGTCCCAGGACTATGTGTCCTACACTGAAGCGTCGTTACGATACCCTCAAGTTCGTAGGTCATACTCAAATGTAGCCCAATCTTCATCTTCACAGCCTGCTCAATCTTTAGTGGACAACTCCCAAGCTAGCCCCCGTTCTCAATCCTATAAAAAAACAATATCAATAAATCGCCGCCCTCGTCCCACCACATATAAGTCATACGACCAAGAAGCCCACAAAGCCATTACTCGTACTCCTTTTTTTTTGTCGCGGGGAAAGCGAATTATTGCTACCGCCCCGCCCCGGGGGAAGGCGGAACGGTTATGTTGGGTTCACCGGTCTTACGACCCAACGTTAAGCTGTCCGGGAGAGATGTTAAATCCGGGCGACCGCTGGGCCGAGTCCCTAACACATATATACACCCTACACCGGCATACCAACTAAAACCCCGCGGTGGCCTTCTTCGGCGCATGTGGAGCGGCCCCGGGGTATCCTTAGCTATATCTAAGGATTGCTACCGGAACCGCCCCTGCGCGGTGCCGCCTAGCGGCCCGTCTCCTTATGGGGGGCTCAGAAGCCCCCACACACCGAAGGACGCCCTCGGCGTCAACGGCAGACACGAGGCCGACCACCCGTGCTGCCGTCCATCCCGGGGTCGCACGTACAAAAGTACAAAAACGGGCGCTACGACCCCCGATGGCCCCAATAGTCGCCTCTTACGACAGGCAGGGGATACCGTGGTGGAATTCTCCAAACGCCTCCATTCCACAGGGCGGGAGACGCCGGTCAGTCGTCCACCCGACGCCTCCTACGTCTCTTTTGGCGGCGCGCGGGATCGTTCTGCTACTCGTACTCCTACCTCAACTTTGCTTAACGGTTCTGCTATAATAGAACCCACACTCAACTCCCCAGGATAATTTACTCTCATTACTAGTGTCAACTTTGATAAATTTAGTTTCAAAATTTGATGATGCTTTACCGTACAATGTCATTGACATGCTGAACCAACTGCTCACCTCAATTAATAATAAAATTCCATCCTCTCAACATCCTTCAATGGAATTGTAAATCAATTCGCTCCAAGAAACATTCATTTGATTAATTAAAATTCAACCGTCAATTCTGGCCATTTCGGAGACATGGTTAAGGCCGGGCTCGAATTTTCGAGTATCAGGCTTTTCATGTCTCCGTGATGACCGAAATGATGGTTATGGAGGAGCTGCACTTCTCATTCAGAGAAATATTATATTTTCTCAAATACCTATTCCCTCCCACTCTTCCACGTACAATATTGTTGCACTGAAAGCAATGAATTTTACATTTGTATCCTTATACATCCCCCTCCCTAGCCTCATTATCATATCCGAATTAAATTCTATTTTTAGTTCTTTTTCTGGTCCCATCATAATTCTTGGTGACTTTAATGTTCATCATTCTATGTGGGGCTCCTACGACTGTGATTCCCTTTGCCCACATCTTATTGACATGCTAGACAATTGTAATTTATGTGAGTGTGTGCACGTAGAGTATCCCCCTTACAAAAATCAGAGTGCTGTTGATTTGACAGTTTGCTCACCTCAATTGGCTTCCCTTTTGACTTGGAAAGTTTTGCCCTTAGCATATGGAAGTGATCATTTTCCCATACCTATAAGTATTCCTCAAAGTTCTATTCCTCCCAAACGAATAACCCCACTCTAAAAATATAGAACTTGTAAAGCAGACTGGGAAAAATTCGAAAATGAGCTAGATAGATTGTTAACTTCATTACCTCTTGTTACCGATTCTTCTTTTCTTTTATGTTATGACAAATTTGTGGTGGCTCTCAATGCGGCAGCAGACATAGCAATTCCTGTGAAAAACTCTTCTCGAAATAAAACCCCATCTCCCCATTGGTGGGACTCTGATTGTACCATGAGTATTCGCAGGCGTAAAGCAGAAAACCGTTTTTCTTTAGATTTGAGCCCTGAAAACTATCTGGAATATCAAAAAAATTCAGCATCTACAAAAAAGGCTTCTCCAAAAAAAGAAAAAGCTAGGTTGGACGAATTTTTGTGAAAGTCTTTCCCCTCCTTACTCCTTGGTTTGGAAGAAGATTAAAGCATTTAGAGGATATTTTAATAACTCTGATATTTCCAGTAACGACTCATCTACGTGGTTAGACGACTTTACAGATAAATTGGCTCCTCCATTTGTCCCGTCGGAAGAATCAGTTATGGTGTTTGAACATCTTGCTGGATCTTCGGACAGGATGGATGGTAGTTTTTCCTATCCCGAACTGGAATGCGCCCTTAGTAATTTAAAAGATTCATCTCCTGGCTTGGACGGAATCCCATATATATCTTTATAACTAATGCATCTAAGAGCTCCAAATTATATATTTTAAGTATTATCAATAAAATCTTTGAATCAGGACATATTCCAAATCCCTGGAAGATACAAGTTATTTCTATTTTAAAACCTGGGAAAATCCCAATGATGCATCTTCTTATCGTCCAATTGCACTTTCTTCTTGTTTAGCGAAAATTACAGAACATTTGATTAAAAATCGTCTGGAATGGATAGTTGAACATAGACATATTCTTCCTAAGTCACAGTTTGGTTTCCGAAAATCTATGGGTACTATGGACAGTCTCAGTATTCTTACTACTGACATACGGTTGGCTTTCTCAAAAGGCAAGCCCCTGATAGGTGTTTTCCTAGATATTGCCTCAGCATATGACAATGTACAGCTTCCAATGCTCAGGCAAAAGTTGCACCATCTGAGTATACCTGAGAAGATGTCAAATTTCATATGCAACCTTCTGTCAGACCGCTCCATAACTGTCCGTTGTCAAGGTAATTTTCAACCTCAAAGAAAGGTCTGGAAGGGATTGCCTCAAGGGTCGGTCTTGAGCCTAATATTGTATAATTTGTACACATTCGATTTGAATGAGACAGTAGATAGTTTCTGTAACATTTTACAATATGCAGACGATATAGCTCTGTATTGTTCTAGCAACTCTTTTTCTGATATCACTAGCCGTATTAACTCTGCTCTTACATATTTAAACAATTGGCTCACAAACCATGGACTTTCTTTATCAGTTCCTAAATGTAAAGTAGTTGTTTTTTCCAGAAAACGTTCTATCCCAAATATCCAAATTTCATTAAATAACCAAGATATCCAGTCCTCTGTCAAATTCCTGGGAGTAATATTAGACTCAAAATTATCTAGTGTTCACCATCTCAATTATATCTCCGAAAAATGTGAAAAGAATGTGAATATCTTGCGATCTTTATCAGGTGTTTGGTGGGGTTCACATCCATACTCACAGAAAATACTCTCTAATGCACTTATTCGAAGTCATTTTGATTATGGAGCCTTTGTTCTTGAACCCTGTAACAAATTAGCTCTATGTAAATTAGATAAAATCCAATCAAAAAGTTTAAGAGTAATTACAGGGGCTATGCGTTCTTCTCCTATTAATGCACTTCAGGTGGAGTGCTTGGAACCTCCTCTTCTTTTTCGCAGACAGATTTTTCTATAACATCATACAATATTTCAACCATATTTTAATCCCTAAACTACATTCTTTGTCTCTAATTGCACCCCAATCTGAATATTGGTTATATAAAGAACTTCCTTGTTTACTAAAGTCCTATTTAAATTTTTCTAGAACAAACCATCCTATAGTAAAATTCCCCCTTAACCCTATATTTAGTGTTCCATTTGATGCCCTTATACTCAAACCCAAAATTATTTTAAATTTGGGGATAACCAAAGATTCACCTGAAGCAGACAAAATCTTTAATAGGATTTTGGAGAGAGACTGGAAAAACTGCCTTCATATTTATACTGACGCCTCTAAAATAGAGGGTTCATTAAATGTTGGATCTGCTGTGTGGATACCAAGGTACTGTATCACTCTTAGTTTTAAATGCCCATCAACACTATCCATATTTTCAGGTGAAGCCATAGCAATATTAGAGGCCATAACTTTTGTCAAATCACATAAAGTTCCTAAAACAATAATATTTACTGACTCTCGTAGCAGCCTACAAGACATACTTAAAGTTCCATTTAGAGCTAGAGAAAACTTTTATGTAACCTTAAAGATCAGAGACCAATCACTAAAGTGTTGTTTGCTTGGCTTGGATATTGTGCTTGCATGGATCCCTCTCACAGTGGCATCAAAGGCAACGAGGCAGCTGATGCCTATGCTAAGAATGCCATTAATTTGGGTCTTGGAACCCACAGCGAAAGTTTTGCGCGAGATTTGCGTATAGAGGCAAAACCACAGATGAATGGACAAATGGAAGAAGGACTGGGAAAGATCGTCTATTTCTAAGGGTAACCGTTACTTGTAACATACAGTGTACAATCCCCGTTAAGCCATGGTTCTTTAAATTTCGTGGATTTTCCAAGCATGTTACCTCAACGATAATCCGTTTGCGATTAGGACACATTTGTTCCCCTGTGTTTTTACACAAAATCAGAGTCCGGGATCACTCTTTGTGTGAATGTGGTCTGGAGGAGGGAACGGTTGACCATTTATTTATTTTTTAACTGCCCCAATCTCCGATTCTATTTATATAACTGTCTTCCTTCTAACATCCCGAGACCAGTTAACATGTCTTTCCTGCTAACATTAGGTGACCCCTCTTTTATACACATACTCTCTAAATTCATTGAAATTAACAATACTAAACTATAATAACCAATATTTTGCTGAGTATCCTCAAAACATTTATAACATTAACATTTCGCATGCTTAATGGAAAACTGACCCATTACTAGATAGGTCAGAAATGAGTTACGTACAGAGACAGGCTTCTGTTAACGCCATCTACCATCTACCTGTCGAATAACGTTGAAATTACGAATTGTTTTCGCCCGCAGTTTTTTCGCAGTGATATATCCGTCTCTTTCACTTTTATGGGATCTCTCATTGTGTTTTCGCGGAACAACGACTCATGCCAGTTTGTGTCCGGCACTTGCGGAACAAGCTTATAATTTTTTTATTGAACGAAGACCCAATCGTTGTTGAGTGTGTTTACGAATAAATTTACAGGTAAGTTTTATCAAATTTTGTAATCTTGTATTGACTGATTAAATCTTAGGTCAGTTTACAACAAATTTTGCTAATATGTTACATGAAACATTTCGTTTTAAGACAATTTATCATTGAACCATGTTATATTTTTTGTGACCCATTACGAGTTGAGTCAGTTTACTATTAAATCTATACATCATTTAAGGTAACGCTTTGTGACATTCAAGTATAAGTCTGTTTACTACTAAAGGTTATTGTTACTTAGGAGCCGAAATATTAGTTGAGTCTTTGTTTGAAAAAAGAGATTGGAATATAATGCGTATTTTTTTCATTCTCAGTAAATATTTTATGTTAAGTCTGCGTTAGTCTAAATATTAATTACAAAAATAAATTGTGCGAGAGGCTTATAATGTTACTATTAATGTTTTAGGGTGAAAATGCCATTCAACAGGTCGAAAAAGATGATGGAGATTGTTCAGGCTCAAAATCCGGCGCCAGAAACTGCAACACAAGAACGTGAATCAGTGTCAACAACTGAAGTGACGGTAAGAATTAAAAGTGACTTTAAAAATTTGGTGTGTATAATTTTTATTTTTACTACTAAAATATGTTTTTTTTTTTTGTAGTTGTTAAGTGATATAACAAACAATGCCGAAAATCAGCGTTACTTAAACGTAGAAGAATATTTTAAGAATCTGCAATCAGCTTCAGTCGGCAATAAAAATCACCTTCATAACACCACAGTAGTCTACGATTGCACCGATGCGAGATATTCTGAAAATAGCGATGTCGATTTAAGTGATCAAGATCCAACATACAAAGTTCCGAATCCGAAGAAAAAGCAAATACTAGTATATCCAAGTCAATCCAAATCTTCAAGGAGTTCCTCGTCCTCATCATCTTCAGGATCTTCCAGTGATAGTTCCGATACAGAATCTTGTAATGAACACAACAAAACACAAGAGAATATGATTCAGGTAACCACAGAACAGCAATCCGGAAAAATAAACATTGATGAACCTAGAACAACAGAAGTTTCGACAAATCAAGAATTTAGAGAAAATACTACATCACAAGAAGAACAAAAAAGGGGAGGAAACGTAAACGGAACGAAGAAAGCTGGAAACAGAATAAAGCTAAAAGTCTAAGAAATGCTGGAAAACAATACATTAGTAGAAAAAATTTAACAATCAAATCTCGTTCTGTTCAACCACCTTGTGGTGTAAAATGTAGGCTCAAATGCTGGGAAAAAGTAACTGCAGATCAAAGACAAACAATATTTGAGGTGTATTGGAATCTCGGCCAGGTTGATGCTCAAAGATCGTTTATTATGTCTTGTATGACCGATATAACCCCAAGATATAAATATACAAATGCTCGTAATCCAAGAAATTGCAACCAAGCATTCCATTTCTTAGTGGAAGGGCAACCGGTTCGCGTCTGTAAATCATTTTTCATAAAAACCTTAGATATTTCTGATCGCGTTATACGTACTATCAAAGGTAAAATAGATAAACATGGAATTCTAGAACGAGATCTGAGAGGACAGCACATCAACCATGTAAGGGTTGATGAACAACTTCTAACCGATATTAAACAGTTCATAGATACTAAGAATTGATTCCCATTACATAAGGCAATATTCTACTCGTGAGTACATTGATGGCGGGAAAACAATTTCAGATCTTTTCAGGGACTTCAAAGCAGCTCAAAATAAAAATAACAAAGCAGCTGGTAGATATTGTACATTTTATAAAATATTTACACAAGATTATAATATATCATTTTTTCGTCCCAGAAAAGACCAATGTGATTTGTGTTTACAATACAAGAACTCGACGCCTGAGCAAAAATTATTACTCAAAGAATCGTACGATAGCCATTTGGAAGAAAAAACATTGAGCCGCCAAGAAAAATTCGATGACCGCTGCAAAATAGACGATAGAAATAAAGTTCTTGTGTTTGATCTGCAAGCTGTTCTGCAATCTCCTAGAGGAGATACCTCAGGATTTTATTACAAATCAAAGTTGAATAGTTACAACTTTACAGTCACGTGTTTAAACAAAAAGGTTGAGGGCCAGATGAAAGATTCGTATGATGATGTACACTGTTTCTTCTGGAATGAAACTGATGCTAAACGCGGGGCAAACGAAATTGGATCTTGTTTACTAAAAGTTTTTGAGAAACTCTCAGTGGAGTCTCCAATTAGTGACAACGGCTGTAACTTAATTCTATATTCTGACAATTGTTCTGGTCAAAATAAAAATAAATTCATAGTAGCACTTTACCTGTTTGCAGTAACTCATCTAAATATTCAATCTATCACTCATAAATTTTTAGTAAAAGGTCATACCCAAAACGAGGGTGATAATATTCATAGTCTCATTGAAAAGGAGATAGCAAAAAATCTAAAATCCGGGCCAATCTATTCCCCTCACCAATATGTAGCAATAATTAAAAACGCAAAGAAGTCGGCGCGGAAATTTTAATATATTTTAATAGAAATTTTATATATATATATATATATTTATATAAATTTTTGGTTGTTACCTGTTGTTCTAGTATTCATAAAGAATCTTTAGTGTTTCTTACTTTATTAATATTTATATAATATGTATCGGACAAAATAAAATAATACCTATGTGTGCTTTCTACACTCCGTACTTGACATTGGCGGAATTGTCGTATTCACGACACGGCCATTTTAAGAAATTGGAATTGGAAGTAATTTGGTAGTAAGGCCAAATACGAAGTTCGTCGTTCCTTCGTTTCAGACCGACGTTTCGACGATCTTTTTTGGTAGTAGAGCAGCTGTAGCTCTTAAATTCGACTCGTTAAAAATAAATTACTATGGACACTTTTGCAAAGGGATAAATTAGTAATCCATCAGAATGCATAACAAGCCATTAAGACTTAACGTTAAGGAGCTATAACTGCTGAAGTGAAAAATTGCTCAAGTAGCCCGTCCTACCCTAAGCGACAGTTTATCTAACTAGTAGTGGTTTAATTTATAACCTAGCTATTTCAGGAAAGCGTTTTTTAGTTTGGAGAGGTTAAATTGTAGTGGTAGTAATATCTATAAATTCAGGATTGAGATGTTTCATAGATTAGTTTGTTTGTTAATAAAGGCAGCAACCAAATTATTAGTGCAGGTTATTACTTTCTACATGAATCACAATAGATCCACACGTGAAGATATTAAGGATAGTTTGTGATGGATGCTCCGGATAAAACAAAAAAACAGAAATGATTAGTATGCTTGGAAAATGGCTATACAGTGAAGTACCTCTCAGTGTAAAAAAATGGAAATTATTTTTTCCATGATAGGTCACTCCTTCATTACTCCCGACCTTGCATTTGCAAAAATTTAGAAGACATTAAAAACCAAAGTTTGATTGTTTCTTCCTTCAGAATACACGGAGGTATTTCAGGAAAATGGAACATGCGTGAATCCGACAACAATTCCAGTCTACGATTGGAAAGCTGCTTATGAGCCCATTATAAAACCTATGTCACCATGGCACTTGCCATTCATGAGAAGTAAACGATATTTCCTTAGTCGTGCTATAAACGAGAATATCCTGGTACAATGAGAAGAGACCTACCGCAATGAAATTAATAGCAAAAAAAATATTATGAAGTAACTAAAAAAATATGATGATTACTCCACTGACCATAAACCCCAATATTTTACCCAAAGATGTGACAGACTTACTGCAAAAGCATTTCGGTCAAGAATGGAGAAATTTACCTAAACTAAAATAATATATTGATATAGAAGATCAGCTTCACATACCAAGCACAGCTGATAATATTAATAATAGTGATCTTTGTGAGCAAGGCTTTCAAGATGTAACTGTACATATTTAATTATTATGATTTTTTTACATTAATATGTGCTAATACGCATTTTGTTTTTCATTTGTTGATTTTATACCTTAGCTATATACAATGTTAAGTGATTAGTCTTTCAACTTTATTGCATAAAATCATGCAACATTCATCAATAGAAGGTTAGATGCCCAACCCTCTATGATTATCTAACTATATCCTCTATACCATTGATTTTCAAAATCCATCAAAATGGCAAGTTGCTTGCAAACTCCTCTATAGTAAATTTTATTCTTTAATGTCATTGAAAATGCACATAAATATTTCAGATTATCCACGTTTTTCAGGATTGCCATGATATGACAAATAAATTAATATCAAATATTGCTATTTGCATTTAGTTTACCACAAGATATTCAACATAATCTTATTATAAAAAAATTCTTTAGGATTTAGAGTTTTGAAATTACACCCTTCATATCAGCATTTTAATATTTATTTATGTGTACCGCGTACACACTACAACTGCTTTTCTGAAGTCTCAGGTTTGGTCCCCATGTCGGGCATAGTGATATTGGGTTTAACTATAATGAAATGCTAAGTATCAACCTAGAGTCTAGAATTGTGCCCGATTTGGCGATAGGCTCATCACCGATCACATCATGGGACGGAAATAAGCTCGATGAAATGTGGGTGTACTAGTTACACCTCTCCCTATCCCTGTGCGGAGTACAGTCGTGAGTATGTATGTATAAACTTTTTGGTAGGTTTTCAAAAACCTTTTTAACTCCTGTAAAGATAAGTTTTTTGACATAGGCAGTATTGATACAATTGTCGATATCTTACATATAAGAATTTATGTACATCATTAATGATAAAATGTTGGATCTTTTCCTGGCATTTAATTAAAATACTGTACATTCTATGAACGTGCTATTTCATTTGTTTGATTAAAATGTGACATAAATCTACATATCATTATATGTAAGGAAATAAAATTGTGCATCTATCACATAGTAAGAACAGGTAAGAACTAAAGATTGTAAGATCTATTTTTGCATATTATATCGTTTGATTTTTATAAAGGACGTTACTGTTATATATTTAGGTACCTGTTTTTATACGTAAAAGTGGTTAAAAGGTAATGCCAATGAGATTTGAGACACACTTTTAATTGTTTTTTTGCAAAATTCACTATGAAACAAATTGCAAATGACCAAAGACAAATGACCGCCCGATTCACATACTTCTACTTCTTCTTTCTTGGTGAATGGCGTCAATGGCGACGACGGACGAGATTCACAGATTAAAATATATTTTTTTCTCCCTCATGGCTTCGCAGTTCGCACTTACATTAAAACTAATTACTAAACAATACTCTTTGAAAGATTTTACAAGTTTACACATTCCCACAGACTACTTATAAAGAACTGACGTTCACATTCCATAGTGCGCTCATCGCGCTCATATTTCTACGTAGAGGGAAATAATTCACAGACTACTTAGAAAGAACTGGCGCTAGTGCGCTCATGACTAGTGCTGCCAGATGACCGTCTCCCATTTCTCCCTAATTACGTAGATTCCCCCCAAAACTCAGGTTTTTCAAGATTAAACCTCAATAGTGTTTTTTTTTTTTTTTGGAGTAATTAAAAATGTTTGTGCCTCAAACAATAAAAATAAACACGATACAATCAATATACACTCCTGGACGAAATTTGTTTCAGAGTTTCTTTAGCGTAGAGGGAGAATACCTAGAGAAATTCATAGCTTTTGTCGCATTCGCACAAGAAAAAGAGCTACTTATGGTGATATCGTATATAAGAATGAAACAGAACGATCATATTTCTTGTTTCATGACGAATGTTTAGTATTTGAAGTATATCAAACTACTTGCTTAAACAAAGTTTGACAATTGACGTATAGTTGTCTTTTGTCTTCCTGGTAAAATAAATTAAATAATTAATAAATAATGTAAAAGTAAAAATACATGCGATTATTTGTTGTTGATAACAACGGCGACTTACTATTTATATAATTTTCGAAGTAACCATGGTGCGGTGTAGCATTTTAGGGTGTAAAAGTGATAGTGGATAGAAAATGCCGGACTTATCTTTTCATTCGTAAGTATACCACGCTTTATCAGTAATAAAGCTGTAAAAGAATATATTATTGTTTTTAGAGTATTCTTGAAGTAAAATTCTTCGTAGTAAAGCATTAATCAAATTTTATTATATGATAATTAAGTAAATATCATATAATAAAATTTATAACCAAACAAAATTACTCCGTTTGGTGTTGCCGAAATTTCAATAAATTATTACCTCATATTATGGGAAATATTAATTTTGCAGTATGCATTAATAATAAAACTAAATATAAGAAATGTAGTTAATGATGTATGAAATGACTCGTTCCAGTTTTCCTGAAGATAATGTTTTAAGGTGACCACTGAAAATCAGCGCTGTGTTGTGGTTCACGCCACAGCACAGCAACACGCTGAGTGGTCACCTACCTGTCACAGTCACGACGCGCAATTGTCAAAACCTTATTGATGGTGTTTAGTTAGTATTGTTTTACTCTAAATTTATTGTGATCTGTGACTAATAAATTGTCTTTCTTTCTTTCTTTATTTCTTTCTATTGTAGAATTGGATTGTATCAACGTAAGACATTGATATTGGACACCAAAACATCATCAATAATTTTTTGCAACATTTAGAGAAAAATGTATTATTCAAAAAGAAGAAACTGACTGTACTGCTTTGTAATGCTGTACCTATTCTGGTAAATATTTAGTTTAAGCATGTATAGCAATAATCAATAGAAAAAGTACCTAAATTAATTATATTTTAAATATTATTTTATTTATTAGGATCACAAACCGATATATAATGGTATTTATATTAGAGTAAAGGCTTTTTAATATAACAATGGCAATTCTTGTCACAATAATAAGTAACCACAGAATTCAAATATTCAGAAAATACAGTTAAATTAAATACGCACTCACGCCTGTTTTCCCCAAACGGGTAGGCAGAGGTGTACCTAACTAGTATATCCACATTTCGCCTAGTTTATATTCGTCCCATGATGTGATAGGAGGCAAACTTTATCGCCATACCGGGCACAATTCCAGACTCCGGGCTGATACTAAGCATAGCATGATAGAAAATCCCATCCCGGGAACTTTGCCCGACCCGGGGTTTGAGCCCGAGACCTCAGCACAGCAGTCGTACCGCGTACGCATTACAACTGCGCCACCGAGGCAGTCGAAAATTAAAGTAAAAAATTCTAATTTACATTACAGATCAATAATATAAACTTTTGATTTAAATAAGTTATAATCCATGTTTTTTTATGGTATAGGCCAGAAAACGAGCAAGTGGGTCACCTGATGGTAAGTGATCTCCACCGCCCATGTACGCCTACAATATCAAAAGAATCATGGGTGCGTTGCCGACCTTAAAGGAAAGGGATAAGGGATTGGGAAGGGGAGAGGGTTTGGGCCTCCGGGTATCTCACTCATCGTACGAAACGCAGCAGCAAGCTGCTACTTTACGCCGGTTTTCTGTGAGACAGTGATAATGACCCGGACGAGCCGGCCCATACATCCTGTAGACAAGTGTCTACAGTGTGCCTCTACCACTCTAAGTGTGGTCCATATGTTTTGAGTTTAACATTTTTAAAACTATTATGTACATTGACCGGCTTCGAACTGTAATGGTATACATTTTATAGACAAATAAATTACTAAGGGAGATTTCTCACAAACTACATACAGACCATCGTATGCGAGAGGCCGTCTGGGTGGGTATCACCGGTTTGTCTATTTCTGCCGCCAAGCAGCAGTGTGTTACTACTGTTATGTTGTTATGTTATTGTTGAAGGACATTGACGCCCGCGACAGTGAATTTACTTGGCATTATGACACAACACCTTATGTATCTGGGTGACGAGCGTAGTTCAGTGCCATGTAGTAGGTACTTCATAATTCGAGGTTCTTATCGCCAGGTGAGTGACTTGCGCGTCTCATCTAAAACTAATAAAAATAATATTTAAATAATAAAAGGTAATTGAAAATAACCATGTTGTATTATTTACTCACAAAAGCAAGAACCTATTATTTCTCAAGAAATTGTAGTACATGACGTCACGTAACAAAACAAATTGTGGGGTAATTTGTTTTTGACGCGGTAACACTCGAAATTGTATCCTTGTTTCTTTCTGCGACACCTTAGGTAGGAGTCTATTAGATACTCAGTCAACGTTCTTTAGGGTATCCGAGATCTGAAATAAAACCAGATATTCCAGCGTTTCGTAAATCAGTTAGTAGTACAAATTCGCCCATATGCCACTTAAGTTAACATTTAAATCTTGTTTATTACATTGATATCATTGATATATTACCTATAGATAGAGCCATGACGTGACCGCACATGAGACAGCTAGATTTTTTTAAATGTTGCTACGTTACATATATTTCCCCATTTCATGTTTGGGAAAAAATATCAACTGTCAAATTCTTGTCTTTTAAGTTTAAACTCACATTAAAGTAACGAAAAACACAACTATGGTAAGTGATCATCCATGAACGCCCATATAATACCAGAAGAATCATGGTCGCGTTGCCAACCTTAAACAAAAGGGATAATTATGGGCTTGAGAAGGGAAGGCGATTTGGGCTTTCGGATACCTCACTCACTGTATGGAACGCAGCAGCAAGTTGTTAATTAACATCGATTTTCTGAGAGACAGTGGTAACAATTCGGTCGAGCCGGCTCATTTATACTGTAGACAAAATAGATGAAAAAAAAATGCTTGTAGCTTATGAACCCGAACTATATGTATCACTCATATGGGTAACTGAGGTTGGTAAAAAGGAATCCCTATCTATTTTAGTTAAGTATTAATTTACAAACAAAACCTTTAACGACTTTTATATAGACCAAATAAAGGATTAACACTATACCTGGTTTGAAGTCTAATATATCTTCAATTGACAGCCTCCGTGGCGCCATGGGCGAATAGCCGGCTGCAAAGTGAGAGGGCGTGGGTTCTATTCCCGCACCGAGACAAATATTTGTGTGATCCACAAAAGTTTGTTTCTGGTCTGTGTTATGGGACCACAAGTCCCTCGTAGTTCCTGATACCTACGATACAGGTTTACCTAGTGTGGGATCGGGATTATGTGTGTGACTGTTGGGTGTTTTTATTTATTATTATTTATTAGTGCGGGTGAATATTTTTAGTGGCAGTTTTCTATATCAGTATACCGTTTCAGAAAATCAGCATATTCCGTTTCATAATCGAACTATTTTGAATACATTTTCATCTTACACTTTAGCTCTGCTACACCACTTTCTAACGGAGCTAGCTTTTTTACTAATCTACGTTTTGATTTACGCACAACACGCAATTTTTCATTAGTTTCTGATCTTGCTTTTTGACCTAATCTTTTTTTTTCTTGTTATGGGTTGATGTCAATGAAGATGGACTAGGTTTTTCTGTAATGGAAACATCTTCTGAAGTACCTGGAGGCACATTTAATTAAATAAATAACTTAAAATTTGTAAGGTGACAATTAACATTTTTGCAGATAATGCCAAAAAAGTATGTCATCAGTCAGCTATTTTTTTAATGTCTAAACTGCAAGGAACGGAATACAAAGTCTATCATCAATCTCAAAACCACAGGAATTACAATATAAAAATTAGCTGTTTAGCAGCAATTTAATGAGGCGACCTGTACTATAGTTACAAAATTTACCCAGCATAGATTTCGTTCAGTAGTTTGCAGTTCTTGTAAAACGTTCAGACCTTCTGAGCTCATAACCTGTGATATAAAAAACTTTTTTAGTCAACTCAACATTATGATATACTATAACTCATCATTACTAACACCCAGACTTACACCCGAAACATATATTCAAACTAGCTTTTGCCCGCGGCTCCGCCCGCGTGAAAGTCTTTTTCAGGGATAAAAAGTACCTAGCCTATGTGGAAATACAAAAATGAGAAACATGTGTCACATTATATTTAAAGTAGAGCATATTATGCATCTACCACTCACTTAAACTTAATTAATTTAACTAAACGGCACTAACGCTATCTATAAGTTACCATTGTAACCATATTAGTTGGTGTTCCAATGCTACCACTTGCATATATACAAATTTGATACCAATTCGACCCATAGTTCAAAAGATAAAAATCACTGCCACCAGCGCCACCTATCCGGCACTAACGTAACTATGTTCGTCCGAGTGGTCTCTTCGCTCTTTATATGTGTGCAAAGTTTCACAGCACATTTTAGTAAATTTTGTAGGCTCCCAATTTAATCTACCAGTGGCTTTTACCCATCGAACTCTCATTTTCGGGTCAGAAGGATACCTAAAATAATACAATAAAACATTTTTTATTAAATCTGGGTAAATAAAATTTACAACAAGGCCATACCAAACCTATAACTGATTTTAACTTTTTAGTAAAAATACTCTATTAATCTGTATTTCTAACGGGTTCAACTGTAAATCTTTCTTTATGTTTACTTATCTTTACATCACATGCCATCACAACAGAAAATTAATAACATTTTCAACTACTGTGAAAGCTTATGCCGGCAATTTGTCGTTCATTACGGCTTTTATAGCGTAGCACACTACACCCCACTATTCTTTTTTTGTCAATCAATCTGTATATTTACTTTAATAAGCGTCTTCAATTCCTTTATTAGCTAGCAAAGCTTCTTCTTCTTCTTCTTTTAATTGTGTTTGGCTCCACCGTAGATCGGTGATTTCGCCAGTGTCCATTGTGTAACATAGTGGCTGAACGCGATACTGTTTCATTCACACCGATAAGAAAGGTTAAACAGAAAATAGTTCGTAAGATATAGAAAAATAAAACTGTATAAAGTACCCGCATGTAATAAAAAATATCAAATAACTCTGACCAAATAACATAAGATTCATGAAAGAATGAAGATAATAATGCGTATAAGCTAATAAAATTAAGTCGAAGTAAAGAAATCTAAAGCCTATTCAAGGAAGATGGAAACATAGTTAAACGAATCAAATTAGCTGCATACTTTGCTGGTTTATTGCCGATAATGTATGTGTTTATTTAGTCGATGCAGAGGCTCAAAGGTAAATATTATTAGTTTTAATAAATTTGCAAAGAATATTAATACTACGAGAAAAAACGCATGTTAACAGCGAGGTTACATTTACAGGACGAGGAAAATCTTTGGGGAGTATGTCATAAATGGTGACCGGTACTCTAGGACAATTAAAAAAGATATGATCTAAGGTGCCATCGTCTAGTCCACACTCGCATAGAGAGTGGTCACGAACATGAATCTTGGCTAAAAATACCGGCGAACAAACATGACCCAACCGTAAGCGAATAATAGCTGATGTTACCTTTTTGTTAAAGCTAGCAAAGCTTATTGAATAAAATTTTCTGTCAAACCAACCGACTGACAATATGACAAACAAATGAATCTGACTTATTGACAAACAAAATAACGACGGGGACAAAAAAGAAGCCTTTTGTCTCTCTCTTTTACCAATGTTTGGTATCTCGCGATCTCGCTTTCACTTTAGGAAGTAGAATAATGGCTTCATCTTTAGGTAATATATCAATGATTGATATATATCGACGATCCCTAGTCTCTTCCTGAGACTTGACAAATGACACATAAGACTTGGCAGTATGGTCGAAAGACTATTATAGCCTGTCCTTGGGACGAACTTTAAAAATATTATAATGACAAATGACAGTTGACAGATTACAGATGAGGAGTTTTGGCGGGAATTGTCACAGTGCGGTAGCTCTCTTGTTTTAATTATATCCTAAACTGGTTTAAAGTTGTGTTTGTTGTATAAAAGTGGTGTAGTTTTGTGCAATAATCATTAACGCTGATGAATAGTGTATGGAAACATTGAAATAAGTGAATTTAGGTGATTTTTGACCAAGGATATCGATCGACCTTGTGCGTTCGATCCGCTTGAAGAAAGTCGTATAAGAAGCATTGAACTGAATGGAATTAACACCAACACTCCAACAAGACCTTGAAATAGGCCACACCCCCGTTTCATCGTTCTTGAAAATATAAGAAAAGAATATAACTAATGACTTGGCAGCATGGTCTCTGATCTTAGCCGGTTCCTTATGGAACAAACAAAGCGAGTTTTGGCGGGAATTCTTACAGTGCGGTGGCTCTCTTGTTTTAATTATTTCCTAAACTGGTTTAAAGTTGTGTTTGTTGTATAAAAGTGGTGTGGTTTTGTGCAATAATCATTAACGATGATGAATAGTGTATGGAAACATTGAAATAAGTGGATTTAGGTGATTTTTGATCAAGGGTATTGTCGACCTTGTGCTTTCGATTCGCTTGAAGAAAGTCGTCTAAGAAGCATTGAAATGAAAGGAATTATCACCAAAACTCCAGCAAGACCATGAAATCGGCCACACCCCTGTTTCATCGTTCTTGGAATATAAGAAACGATATAACTAATGACTTGGCAGCATGGTCTCTGATCTTAGCCGGTTCTTTATGGTTAGCAAACAAACAAAAAAAAAACCACAGATGACAGAAGTGGCAGTCGGCAGGCTGATTATGTATGTAGCAGACGATTAGCAACAGCAACAATTGCTGGAAATCTGCTGTCAAAATTGAATTTCGTATTTCATAACTCACAACAAGTTAGCAATCAGCAAAAAGCGACAGTGCTGCCTCCACGTGTAGCAATCATAAACTATATGTGCATTCTTTGTATGGGCAATCGCTTTGTTTCGTATTATGTACTTTATTTGACAGCGATCGGATAGCAATTTATCGCGTGTTGTTTATATTATCCAGCAACAGCCATTTTAGCGTTCGCTGAGCATCTGCTGACTGTCTGCTGCTAGTAATACATTATTTGTTTGATTCTTGTGCAGTAATTGTGACTAAAGTACTCTACATTTTGAATAGGTAAGTTGATTTTGATCAATAACTTAGGTAATTTATTTCATATCTGCAGTTAAAAGTACAGTTTAAATGAAGTGGATAACATAACCTAGCCATATATACAACATAACGTAACAATTATATTAATGCAGATGGCTCGTGCTGCGTTGATCATCGAAGCTCTAGAAATGCAAGATAGAAGTTCCGCGAATCTAGACACCGCTCGCCTGAGACGCAGCCTTCGACTTAGAGCCAAAGCTTTGGAGCTTTCCGATGAAGAATTCCGGGCTCACTACAGGCTCTCTAAGGAAGTATTCTTAGATCTGTGCTCGGAGCTTGCACCTCTTTTATCACGACCTCGAAGAAGAACTAAAGTTGCCGCTGAAACAAAAGTGAGTGAAATTTGATTAATTAAAACATTAATAAGTACCTATTTCAGTTACATTTTGATGTGACACATCTAATGCGGTAGGTTTGGAGACTTAGTTTGTATTTTGATAAATTTAAAGCGAGATTTAGTTAAAATTGTTTATATCTTCCTATGCCAATTTTGTGCTGTCTTCACTATGACTTACTGAACGTAATTATTAAACGTCTTTAAAATGAAGGAGGTTCTCAATACGTATTATATAATATAATTTTGGTATTAAATCAATAGCTACGTATGTATTTTATAATATATTTTTTCTTTTAATAATATCTGGCCTAGGCCTAAACCCCTCTCATTCAGTAGAGGAGGCCCGTGCCCAGCAGTGGGACGAGTATAATACAGGGCTAGTATTATTATTATAATAATATCTGAATATTTTGTTTTTCGTTATGCCATATTTATTTATTTTAACTAAACCATCCTTTCAAGCATATTTTCTATACAAAACAGTTTTGATGGTTCATATCTGCCAGTTATCCCGCGATGGCTCATTTTTCAATTACATACAATGGAAGTTCGGTACCCACTGACAATTCAGCACATGGTTAACTAGTATGAATAGTAAAGAAGACTATTATAATTTACAGATTTTAACAGCACTATCATTCTTTGCCTCGGGTTCATACCAAAAGCCAGTTGGAATGAGTTTTCTACATGGGCTCAGTCAAAGTAGCGTGTCAAATGCTATAAAAGAAGTGACTGCAACTCTAAACGACCACAATATACTCAGAAAATATATAAAATTTCCTAAAACTAGTCATGAGAGGCAATTGATTATCAATGGGTAACTATCAGCACACTTTTTTTAAAATATCTAAGATAAATACTAACATACTGGAAGCTATGCACAGCAGATTTCATATAAATTATGTGATTATTTTGGATATTAAACTTTGTGACATTCTCTTGTACTTTCACAATGACCTTTGAACTTTTCCTCCAGATTTTCAGACAAGTTTGGTTTTCCTGGTATTCTTGGCTGTATTGATGGAACACATATTGCATTAGTACGACCCACAGAGCATGAGGAAAGATTCTTCAACAGAAAACACTACCATTCTAGAAATGTTCAGATCGTAAGTTTATGTAAATGTAATCATAAAGTAAAGTAGCGGCCACCAGCTCAGTTTCATACGGTGAGTGAGATATCCCCCTCCCCTTTCCAATCCCTTAATTATACCTTTCCTTTAAGGTCGGCAACGCGCCCATGTTTCTTTTGGTATTATGGGTGGTGGAGATCACTTACTATCAGGTGACCCACTTGCTCGTTCACCGGCCTATGTTATAAAGAAAATAGATGCCACTTTTTGATACCTAAAAGATATATCTAATTAATCTAATGTACATTTTGCAATATCTTATAATATAAATTTATTTCAGATTTGTGATAGTGATTTAAATATTTTGAATATTGATGCCACTTTTGGTGGAGCAACACATGATGCACACATTTGGAAATCAAGTGAAATTAACATGCACATGCAACAACTCCACCGCAATGGAGAAGTAGTTTGGTTCCTTGGTGGGTACAATAAAATATCATTTAGTAATTTATTGTATTCTAAATCATGTTGCTCTTTATTTTTATTTAAATAAAACTGAAAACAAATAATTTTGTATCAAGTAATTTTGTTTGTAGATGTTTATGCCTTCTTGGGCAGGTCCAACCACCTTACTTGAAATTTTCAAATAGCTGATAAGATGCACTTGATTAAAATATCAATATTTTCTTTTTCAGGTGATTCAGGATACCCACTTAGACCATGGCTTTTGACACCAATTGTTAACGCTGAACTAAATAGTCCACATGAGCACCACACAAATTTACACTGTAGGGTGAGGAATACTGTGGAAAGATGTATTGGGGTGTTGAAGGCACGTTGGCGTTGCCTTCTGACTCACAGAGTGCTCCATTACGATCATCACACAGTAGCCAAAATAATTAATGCGTGTTCAGTGTTACACAATATTGCGAATCACCATCGAATACCACCACCGGAATTATCCGTTGAAGAAGTGCATCAGGACTCTATCTTACAAGTTCCTCGTTTATTACCTGTAGATAGAATAAATGAAAACGAGCATTTAGAAAGAGGTCGCCGTCATCGAGATGTTATAGTACAACGCTTATGGAGAAATAGGTCTAATAGTTAATAATATATATATACTAGCTTTTGCTCGCGGCTCCGCCCGCGTGAATAGACTTTTCCGAAATAAAACCTAGCCTATAACCGTCTCCAGGGTCCCATCTATCTCTACATGAAAATTCATCAAAATCGGTTCAGTGATTAAGGCGTGAAAGCGTAACAAACAAATAGATTTTTTTCCTAAGAAGTATCCTATGTTACTTCTTATACCTCCATGAATATGTGTACAAAGTTTCATGATGATCGGTTAAGTAGTTTTCGCGTGCAAGCGTAACAAACAAACTTACATTCACATTTATAGGATTAATATGATGTAATACTTCTAATTAAATCGATTTAATTATTTTTAAACTTTCTCACTTAGACATATTATAATTGAAACACGTATACTTTCCCCTTGGTTTCGGCTGAATAACATCAACCACGGGTGGATGATAATCACGAATAAGTCCCGTTTCAGTTATAATAGATTTAATAGCTGTAGATACAAACTATGTATACTTAGCATTTCGTAATTATTTAGTTTTTAGGTGTAAATATAAACGATCTATGACTTTTTTGTAATAAAATAATATTTTATTTATATAAACGTAATAGATTTAGTTAGATGTAGATACATGCCAAGTAAGTAGTTTTAGTTTCTCTATATCAGTTATTTTTAAGAGAAATGTCTGCAAAAAGTCGTGCTCTTTTTTATGTATTATTATTATGTATTACGTAATAGTAACTAACTAGTAAGCCGGTTTGTTTATACTGATGAATTGCTGGTGGGAGGGTACCTAACACCTAATATTTTTGTACTCGACTGGATAGCTACCACCATACACACGGTGAAATTCCCGCTGTAGTGTTTAGGCGATTCGCGTTCCGGGATCAGCCAATGTATATCCAGTAACTTCAGGCCGGTATAATTCTGCCGAATTTCGGGGGACCCAATGTCTCTTGACGGTCGATATTATGTTTGGACTGCACTGTACTTAACATCAGATTAAGTACAATCACTGCCGTGCCAGGATAGAAAAAATGCTACTTTTATTAAGTATCAAAATGATAAAATATTTGCAATTTTATATAAAATATTGAATAAAGTGTTGTCAGATCACTTTCCTAAAGCAATGGATATCTATGTATATATTTTTTGGTAACTAATAATTGTAAATCGATATAATTTGAATTTAGCATCTTAAATATTACCTACAGTATTCCATCCATGCACTTTCAGGTGCTATAATTTTATATAAGTGGACTTGGATTAAAATTATTGTTATTAATGTCATGTAAATATTAATTCTAGAAATAATAACGAGCATGATCACAAGGTAATTAGAGCAACCCATATAACAACTTTTGTGTCTATTTTTTATGGACTGTAACATCATATCGGTAATAACTTTCAGTACCTATACGTACATAGCAATTTCGTCTTAGATTTTGAGAATGACACAAATTACATTTAAAGATTAAACACGTTTATTTTCGGATTGTTTCTTTTAAAACAGTAACCATAGACGCCATTGTTTCAACATGTAATTTAGACGCTTCTGCTTGTATTTTTGCAGCCTCTGCCATCATATATACTGCGTCTGCTATCTTCTCCTCGGCTCGTACCCGACGATTTTCTAAATCTACCAGCCAAGCAGGTTCAACTTTTTTTTGATTTTCTATAAAACAAAGTGTAAAATTAATACTAAATAAAGTAATCGGACATAGCGCAATTATTTTAATTAAGCATAATACATTTGATAACAGAGGGAAAGATTTTATTTTTATTCATATAAAGTTAACATATTTGGTGCTCTTTTTACTTATTGGTTGTTATTTATATCATATGAATTATGCGTACTGATATATGTACTTAATTTATTTTTGTAGCATAGGCCGGCATACAAGCAAGTGGGTCACCTGGTAAGTGATTTCCATCATGTATGCCAACAATACCAAAATCATGGGCGCATTGCTGACCTTAAAGCACAGGAAATAAGTTACCGATTTTATTTATCATAATTGAAATAAAATTGAGTTATATTTTTATTGCAGTATTATTACTCACTTGATGTACTGGACTTAGTCTGCGAAAATAATCTGCGTTTGGCTGCAGGTGAACGACATGGTGAACCTAAAATAAAATGTAAATTTAATATGTATCTAGAAATAGGTAAATAGATTGTTACTTTTAACATATGTACCTACAGACACACATTAAATATCAATGTTGTATTAAAATACGATACTACTGTTTATTTACTAGTATGTATATATATTATTATTATTTTATATTATTAAATACACCCAACAGTCACCAACATAGTCCTGATCCCACACTAGGTTAACCCGTGAGTATCAGGAACTACGAGGGACTTACGGTACCACAACCCCCAAACCCGAAACCGATATTTGTGGATCACAGAAACATTTTTCTCGGTGCGGGTATCGAACCTGCGATTTCTCGTTTCACAGCCGGCCACTGGCCTGTTGCGCCACGGAGGCTGTCAATTATAATGCTACCATGATATTAGAAATTTTTTTTTAGTTATTTTTAATTGGCGATATAAATTTCGTTCTTACTGTAGGTGTGTCTTTGGACGATTGGGTGATCTCTCTTGCCCGGAAGCCTGCTCGAACCCATATCACCAATTATCCTGTTGGGACCAAGTCCGATCACCGACTGATCAAAAGGACTAGATGTACTGGTATTAGCGTGCGGAACTGGCTGAACACTGGTATCTGTAGTAGCTCTAGGTGGTAATGCATAGCAATCTGTAAAAATATGTCACTCTTAATGTGGCATTTTCTTGATTTTGGTGTTTACGTATTATGGTGTTACAAACGCAAATGGTTGAATAATGCTTTGGAAAATAAATAAATGGTGTTTTCCAGAAAAGACTTACGAATTATATCAGTGTGGCCTCTTGTTGAAGGTGATTTTACACCTGGTATATTTTTGTCTATAACTGGAATATATGAAAACATAGTATGTTAATTTCAATACTAGGTAATTGCTGTTAACTAAAATAAACGATGAATTTGAAACCTTAATGATTTTATTTGTTTATACCCAATCTGTAAAATCCTTCAAGGATAAGGTACGGTTTCTTGGAGTACATGTTTATCTAAGCAGCCTAAACATAGTTTTTCAATAACACTCGTAAACAGGATAACATTAATGTTTTGTCAGCCCAGCTAAGGGTTTTCAACCTACGCCCACTTAAACCATGTGTGATGTGAGTGTTCAAGTGCTTTGCAGGATCGAAACCGTGTGAAGCGTATAAAAAACTTGTTTAACTCTGTACTTAAGAACCATTTTTTGCAAGTTTATGGTTTGAGGAATGTTTTAAATTAGTTACAATACTTTACCTGCTCCTATAATAACCTCTTCAGAGAAGTTCACTTCATTGGGATTTATTATTTGTTTGGTGTCCTGTAAAATAAATGAAATAAATAAATATTAACGCATGTACTCACTTCTCCAGCTTCAGGAGTATCTTTAGTATGAATACCTATCTTTATTATTAAATTTTTTATTACTTACAAACACTGGTATTTTGTGTTGAGTATCTCCAAATACAGCTGCATCACCAATTATATTAAGGATTTTCTGGTGAGTGCCAGTCAAACTGTCGACTTTTGATGGCCCACCACCAGTCCCACTAGCTTCCTGCCTCAAAGCTGAAGCCCTGGCTTTTGCTTTATGTTTAAGGTCAGACCAGTACTGCAATAAGAAGTAAGTAGTCTTAAGTCAATGCACACTTCTAACTAGAAGCCACAAGGAGTCTGTTAGTGAGACTACCCTAAATAATAAATACACCCAACAGTCAGACACATATTTCTGAGCTCGCACTAGGTGAACCAGTATCGTGGGTATCTGCAACTACGAAAGTCTTATGGGCCTACAACACCCAGACCCGAAACATTTTTTGTGATTCACGCAAACATTTGTTTCGGTGCGGGAATCGAAGCCACGCCCTCTCGCTCACTGCGCCATGGAGGCTAAAATTTTGCTTACGCGTTTCCATCTGAGGCCACTTTTCGATGCATCCAAGCCGTGACCGTTCAGTCTATTTGATATTTCATTCCAGGCACGATCCATTGCTTCTTTGGACCGTCCACCCATACCCACACCTTTAGCGAGAAGCGGATGTTGTGCCAAGTAATCCAGCAATTCCTCCAATTGTGCTTCGGATACTTTGTCAGCAGCTCTGCTTTCCATTTTCTAAAATATTTTAAACTTTTAATCACATGGAGCACATAAACGACACAAACATCATTAGCATGTATTCACTTGTAAAAACTTATATACTTACGAGTTGAACAAAAAAAAAATATTTAAAGTTAAAACACAGTCTTCCCAATCACAGACTTATTTGAACTGTTTATTTTTCCCACCAAATTCTCTTATTATACTTGAACCTTTATTCCACAGATAATCTAAAAATATAAGCTCTGTAGTCTTTAGTTCCATCGATTGCTACCTCATTGCTGTGGCGCTGTAACTATCGCTGAAAGTGCATGCAGCAGCTAGCGAGCGACAAGCAAGCGATCGCTATGCGTAATTCGATTTTTTTTGACAGATAGCAATTAATTGCTAGGTGTCTGCTCGCTGATTGCTGATCGCTAGCTGTCTGCTGATTTTACATAATTGCGGGGCGGCAGATGTGAAATGACAGGCTGCAGTTGACGGCAATTTTTGAATAAAAATATTAGATGTTCTTGCTCACAAAAATACTAAATTTTCATCATTTACAAACGAAATTCTGCGCGAATAAGACGTGAAAATATTTCGCTTCTGTGAAAACTACTCATAGTGCATAAAAGGTTTATTAAATTTTCTTACAAAATGTCTCAGGCTCGTCTCGCATCGTGTTTACCTCTGCCTTTAGAACAAAAAAACTTAGTAAATGTGATTGAAATAGCTAAGGACTGGGCGCTGATGCACGGTGTTGGAATGAGGGACAGGAAAAATTTCACCAAGGATTCAATTCAGGTTTTCTTTTTATAATAATATTTGTTCGGATATGTGATTATTTTTGTATTGTGGGCCAAACTTAGTTCCGTGGTCTATTGGGAAGCGTAGGCCTTGCCTTAGAACAACAATATAATACTGTACATCCAATTTTGCCACTACTTTTGTACTTAAGCGAAAATTCAACCTTATTACAACAAATTGTGAAATATTAGGTAAGTTGCTTATTGTATGTGCAAGTTACTTTGTTTCTCTACATTACCTGCAGAAGACTGACTTCAAATATCTAATAGCTTAATGTATCAATTACCACGGTTAATTGTAACTAAATACAATATCTATTATATTTCAGCCTCTGTGCTGCAGTTGGCAAGTAGGCAGCTGTGAAGCGAGAGGACGTGGGTTTGATTCCCGCACTGAGACAAATGTTTGTGTGATCTGTCTCTGTAATTTCATTGGATTCAATGTCCTTCATACCAGAACACAACAGTGCGTACACACTGGTGCTTCACGGCAGAAATAGACAAAGCTGTGGTACCAACCCAGACAGCCTCAGATATGAGGGACCACCTTTAAATCGTAAATCAGAACTGAGTCTGGAGTTTGTAGATTCTGGGTGCAGTGAGTTACTTTAATCCAACTAAATTATTTGATGTGTATTGTAAAATGAGTATAAGGAAAACAAAGTCAGGTGATAGTGCTGGTGATTACAGATTTGATACCACAAAACAATCGTGAAATAAATCTGCATTATATTTTTTATTTCTCACATACAATCTTGTTTGAACCATTAAATACAATTACGTTTTATTCATATAATAATTATTGAAATCATATTTTTCTTTATAACGTAATGTAAAGCCATTAAAAAAACTAGGTGTGCGGTATAATTTACCTACGGCGTATGGCGCGCGGTGATACGCACTGGGCAGTGACCCCGATCACCTGTTGGCAAGTGATCTCCACTGCCCATGAGCATCCACAATACCTGAAGAATCATAGAAGCGTTACCAACCTTAAAGAAAGGGATGATTAAGGGATCTCTGGATATCTCACTCACCGTACTGAATGCAACAGCAAGCTGCTTCTCCACATCGGTTTTCTGTGAGACAATGGTAACAATACTGTCTACAGTGTAACTCAACCACTTTAGACATTTCCGGAGTTTGTCTGCCACTGGAGTTACTTGTTAAAATAGTCTAATTTTGCACTGGAGAGTTTTTTTTTCCTTTGTTACAGATTGCGCCATTTGTATTGTTGCCATCGCCATTCCCTCGGACAGAATTTATCAAAGCAGTGGAATTACAACCAATATTAAATGAACTTATGCATAAGGTAAACACTTCATCTTATTAATAATTAGGCGTGTAGTTATGCAATAAGGATCCATTTAGCATAAGATATTATTAATATTATTTTGTTAAATCAAAGTGTAATTTTTTTTTCAATTTTTGAGCATTTTGGCCACATTGATAAACTAACTATTCTCCTTTTTACCGACTTAAAAGGACGAGCGCGTATTTAATTCCCTTTTTTCTATACAGGTTGCGCATGATGACGATTTTCTAGAGCACACGCTTCAGAACGCACTCCAAGTCGACGAGTTCACAGCCAGCCTCTATGATATATGGATCAAAATTAGAAACGAAGGAATAGCTCAAGTGAGTATGATTTTTTATGTGATAATCTGTCAAAGCACTGAAATATGTGGCTGTAAGTAATATGTGTATATTATTAAAAACAGCCAAGTGCTAGATGGTTTTAATTATTTGTTGAGTTGCTTACTGGCAGTAAGCAACTCAACAAATTTGACACATTTTGTAGGGAAGATGTGTCAAAATACTATTGATAGTAAGCAAATCTATCTTTAAATAGAATCTATATTCTATTGTCCTCCCCTATGGAACGTCCATTGGTCGACAACATGACTGTATGAGTCCTCCTTTTTGTATATGAACGGGGATCTTAGGCAGCTTGGTTCAAATTTGGTTAGAACTAGGCAATACCGACCTGTGGCTCGAGACCACCCGTACTTTTTCCGATTAATCATGCGGTTCGGTATCAACGAAGAAGCATGTTGACCATAAACTATGTTATTTAAGCCACATAATTCATTGCTACAATGTAGTTTTGTTAATTCATTAATAATTAATTTTTAATGATTTCATACTATATGGCAAGCGGCTTCATTGTACTATTGTCATTACTTTAAACAATACTACAATTAGATATAATATATCAATCAATTATCTTTAATAATTTACCGGGAAGTTACTGATTGTGTATGCCCAGATAATTCAAGGTAAAATATTCATACTATATCAAGTTCGTGTAAGTTGGCAGAATTTGGAAGAAATTCAAAATTTTATGAATATTTTATATGACCGATTTTTCAATCTCCAAGTTAACGTTGTTTAACAGATAAAATTTTCATTCATATATACATAGACTTACGCCTGTTTAAATTTCATGCATGCCCGTCGGTTTAGGGTATTTTTGACATACGGGCTTAGCATATCGTCGCTTAGCTCGACTAATACCGCGTAACTCGAATATTGTCCAAGTGATATTGTCATTGGATAAATTGTTTTGGCGCGTATCCAATAAATTTACACAAATTTAAATTAACCATACAAAGCACGATATTCAAACAGTTTTGTCACCGCGTAATTCATTGGTCATCATCACACATGTTTATAAAACATATTCAGTTTTATGTCTCTCCTGAAAACTAAGCCAATTTATCTTGCGCAGTATTGTTAGCTAAGCGACGATATGCAACAGGACATATCTCGTGCGAGAGAGATAACTATCGACGATAAATATCTCAGGTAAAACTGTTGAACGTTCGATAAAATTACGTCACCATGTTAGGGTTCGTAGACAAAGTACCAAGAGGTTGAAATTACTATTTTCTCTACTTCATCTCTACTTTGACATAACGAGTCGAGTATTCTATGTTAGGGTAGATAGAAATATAAAATTAAACTGGTTTTTCACGACAAAACGAGTTGACAAAATCATCTCGTGTTGCTTATGCTAAGCCTCCTGGCCTTTGAACGAGAAAATTATTGCGATATCAATAAAATGTATTGTTGTTATTATACGGACGTATGTCAGATTGGTACTTTCAATTATTTTTGTATAATGCGCTATCTGGCACATACAATTTTCTCGGACATTGAAAAATAGGCCTTTAATTGTATTCTGGTATGCGGAATAGATTCAACCCTCATTAGTTAGTGACATTAAAAGGATCCAAGTTTTAATGGGGGTAAGGATTATTTCCGCAACTAGCTTAACTGGGTAGAATTGAAAACTGATTATGGCTTGACGATAGAGTTTTTATTAGTCTACTAAGTGTCCCACTGCTGGATAATGCCCATTTTAAACTTCTGCCACTTGTTACGCTCTTGAGTGATCTCCTGCCAGTTTGGATGGCATGGTGTCGCCCATTATTTCAAAATAATATGCTTGTTGATCTACAATTTTTAAATACGATTCTAACAGATGACTCATCTGTACTTACTCCAATTAAGAAAAAACTATTTATAAATTAATTAATTAATTCATCAGTTCATACGAGTTAACTTCTTACCTGTAAATAATGAATACAATAGGTACAAATTAATTCGAGATTGAATGATTTGTTACTACCTACTGGTTATTTTATTTGACTCTACTGGTTTTTGACAGCCTCCGTGGCGCAGCGGGCGAGTAGCCGGCTACGAAGGCCGTGGGTTCGATTCCCACACTGAGACAAATGTTTGTGTGATCCACAAAAAATTGTATCGGGTCTGGGTGTTGTGGGACCGCAAGTCCCTCGTAGTTCCTGATGCCCACGATACAGGTTTTACGTAGTGTGGGGTCAGGACTATGTGTGTGACTGTTGGGTGTATTTATTTATTTATTTATTTATATACGTCATTATTATAATAGTCATTAACAAACCGATAACATTTATTGGTCACGAAGAAAAGAAAAAATCAAAATATTTTTTCGTTGGACTAGGCCCAGAATCGTTTGAAATATAAACACAATATTCCCAGATTACAAGTTTTACAGTCAAAAGATTGCAAATAATGTCTCGTATAGCCGATATCGCTAGGTATGCTTCGGTCGGACATCATGTTGGAATCCCGATGTCCGCACACGGAGAATCAGTGTGCGAAGCACACGCCCTACTGCTCGTGGAAACAAGTGGAAATCAACTGCATCGCGTCGGGATTCGGCCATCTCGGGCCCGTTTCCAGGGAGATCCAGAGGTATAAGATGGACGTTTTTGTACGGGACTTGAAAAGCGATCGTACTCCGAAATCATTGCATCCATTTTCAGAATGGTCCAATTCAAAAAATCACTAAATCCACTGAAAGATTTTTTGATCTGACAACTATTTTATTTTTACTAAGGTTCAATTTATCAATTATACATATAGTTATTATCAATAGTTATAATTAAAGGTAATAACTATTACTTATCTATAAAAATTATATGTATAAAATCATATTACCGTATTTTTGGATTTTATCATTTCAAAATGACAGATCATAAAGTTCTTAAGTGAACTTGTAATTTCGTGAATTGAACCATTATTTAATGCCAAATCTGACTGAAGTTAGATGTAGTAGATATCGCTTTATTCACTGGAGGTCAGATAATTGTAAGCTTTAAGGATAAACTTTGTTTTTGTAAGTATATTGATTGCATAAAATGTTCTTTGTATAAACTGGCGATACATATTTATTTGGTTAGACGTGACATAGTGTTAGTAAATGTCACTTTTATAATGATTTCGGTGTACTTTGGCGACAATCGAGCTGTGGTTTCGTCTTACAAAACGCGTAAACTCTCGATTGTATTCAAGTATGCCAAGACACTTTTAACTAGTGTCTTGTTTGTCAATTACTAGATACATCCTTTTATATTGATTGTATTTGTGGTATTTGACTTTTTTACTATAAATATTATTTCTCTTGTATCTATATAATGAAATTGTAATGAAAAGCGGGATTTAAAACTCATGCCTTCTTGGAGGCTTGACTTTTAAGTAAATTATGTGAGGCAGCATATTATTTCTGGTGTACATGTTTCACAAAGTAAACCATGATTTGAAGATAAATACATCAATAAAAAGTGTTTAAACGACTTCACTCAAGCGTAACCTTGCATAAATTAAAAAATGCAACAAAAACACAATCAATATAAAAATCTAGCAATTAACAATAATTAACAGATTAACATCAAAATATATAGAAGTAGAGTATCCCCTATGACTGATACTGATATTGTAGACTCCGAACTACTAAGAGTCAATAGACGGGTTCTAAGTAAATTGGTGTAAGTGTCAGTTGGCTTAAACTATGTTCCGTTTTTGCTATGGAATACGGGGATATAAAATATATATATATATATATTGAAAATGCCAATTGTAAAAAAAAAACTGTGATATCTGCTTACTGGAGTTTTGATAACTTCAAATGTTGCCATCTGCCACTTGCAACAGTATACTAGGAACCTATCAACATGATGTAGTAACTCTATTAATTTTGTAACGCTATTTGTGTATGATCTAATTCAAACTCTAGTCATAATTGATGATAATAATATTGATTTATCTATGAGCTACATATCAGATTGAGAGTCCAATTATCGAATGACAAATCGATCGCGTGAAGCTTCGACACTCCGCGTTCCTTCATTTCGCAAATGAAGTGCGCAGCTAAAGATTGTACTCACAATTCGTACCTACTTCTTACCTGTACTTAAGGTGGTCTATAACTTCACCTGAGTACAACATAAAAAAGAGCAAAATTATAGACAAAATTGGCTAGGGGTCCCGTATTGGTCGAAATTGGACTTCAATAATCATATAGTTTTTTTTCCATAACATTAGCGAGATTAGGACTGCACTTCTCCATATAAACTTTTAATATGTCAAATCTCGAACTCCTCCGTGCTCGTATATTGCTTATAAAGGGGTTCAAAGCTTTCTCTTCATGTATTAATATTAGGTATAGATATAGATGGTATATAAAATGAAAAGTCATGACTGACTCATTCACTGACTCAACGCCCAGCCAAACCCTTGGCCCTAGAATGCTGAAATTTTGCACGGAGCTTCCATTTAAGATGTATAGATAGATGTAAAAAAATAAGGAAGGATGTCTCGTAATTCAACTCTCTAAAGTGGTAAAATGGGGATTAATTTTTTCTATGGGAAAACGATATTAAATAGACATTTCGATTCGAAACTTAGTAGGACTACTCCTAAAAACAAATACGTCTCGCGATTTTTGTAAATCAACCCTTTATTAGGTGAAATGCTTAAAAAACACGGGGGTTTTTCCGGTCAAAGACAACAAGCCCGCCAGTAGATGCTAGTCATAAATATAAATAATATGGAAGATGTAAAAATCTTTAGAAATAGATTTATGTTTTGGTATTTATTTATGCAACTCTAGTCTTTGCACTTGAAAGTTATAATAAACATCGCGTGTGACACCATAAACAATTCATAGTAGGATTTTCAATATCAATTTTGACAAGAGTTTGTATTGTTTGGATCCACCGTGCAAGTGTAATATTTTTATAGCGCTCTTTTGTTTGGCGTTTTAAATTCAATACCCGAGGGCTTTGATGATTAGTTCAATATTTTATATCGATTTGTTGCCAGACTAGTACCAACAGGGCTGCCAGACCTTATCTTGCAGTAGTTTTATTGATTTTACTAGAAATCTACTAGTCTACTGATTTTCGTAAAAACCTACTGATCTGATACTGCGAGGTCAAGGTGGTATGGCCCTCGTATGCGAGAGGCACCACTGGTTCGTCTGGGTTGGTACCACTGCCTTGTCTATTTCTGCCATCAAACAGCAGTGTGTAAGCACTGATGTTTCGGAGTAAAGGACGTTGAAGCCAGTGAAATTACTGGACATTATGAGAATTACTTACGTCTCGGGATGACGAGTGCAGTCCAGTGCCAGGCAGGGCTTTGTAATTCAAAGTTCTGTGTGGTGTTGTTTGTGTTTATTTATGGCAGGCATAGCGCTTACCATCAGGCGAGCGATCTGCTTGTTTCACGTTAGTGAAAAAGGAACTCAGTAAATATCTAAGTACCTACTATCTTTTTAATGAAGGTAGACCCTTTTCTATGATAGAGAGAAACCTATGTCCCTCGTAGTTCCTGATACCCACCAACTCCGACTTTAGACACGACTCCGACATTGGATACGCCTGAGAGTCCGAAGCAGTCCCACAACTAGCCTTCGGCACACTGATGTACACAGACGGCGTTAAACTACACTCCCCAGTGATTGTTCAAAGACGCCTGCTTAATCGCTGCTAAATAGATAGTATATATATTTCTGGTTAAAGCGCCATAACCACCGGTTTTACTGCCAGATAAAGCTGTAAAATCAATATAGGCTAACAGCTCAAGACCAATCCAGATACCCACGACTAGTATAAGTCTAGTATTGGGTCGACCTACACGCGTGACTTTTTGTTTATTTATTTATAGTTCCTAATATCAACGGCATAAGAGCTAGGATTCTATCTGTCTTATAAGTGTCGATGGCTCTTTACAACACGATTCCATCAGGCTTCGATTAAGGTCGAAACTATGTGTGTTTCAATACAAAATAAATCATATATTATTGAGGACAATACCTCCAGATGATAATAATAAGTCATCAACGCTCTCTGGGAATTCCTGTACTTCAGCATGTAGTGTATGTAATTATCTAATTCTGGTCTGATTCATTTATTTTTCTAGTAGTTTGAGGAAATCCTTAAGTTTAACTGCATGTAAATACCCGCGTCCAATACTTTTCGCATCTATGACTGAGCGGGTTTTTCGCTTGAATGACGAGATGGACAGGCTGCTGGGCTAATGGTATGCGCCTCGCCTGACCATAAACAATGGCAACACGACCCAGAACTTTGAATATCCAATCCTGCATGGCACTGCACTACGCTCAGCAGTCGGCACCCCGATGTCAAGTCTAATTATGCCCTTTAATTTCACTTGCTTCAATATCCTTCAAACCAGAACACATAATGCCCTTTAATTTCACTTGCTTCAGTGTCTTCCGAACCGGAACACATTAGTGCTGACACATTGTTTTTAGCTGCCAAAATATATTAAAAACCATTATTAAGAAACATGGAATATTATACGTTTTTCAAATCAAGTGATACACCCTGTAAAATTATTAAATTCCGAGTATCAATACCTTCGAATCCTTTACAGACTGATGCAATGTTATATGATAAAACAAAATTTTAAACGGCTTGATGCATAAGTAGGCATAAGTTCTTTTGTCGATTTATACGTGTCTAATAAATCTGATGCGAACAGTATTGCCGCGGCTTCTTGTGTAGTATGTAGACGACGCGCTTTAAACTGTTTATAATACTATTTGAGCATGCATTGTAAGTATTTAGATGCGTTGTGCAGTAATATATTATGTTAGTTTATATTTCATACGCTTAGTAGAATACAATGAGGCGTAGTCAATAGCACTTCGAACGTCTACATTTAATTGAATATTTGCTGTATTTGTAATTATTTTGATCTAGAAGAAAATGATATAAATGATTAAATCTCAAACTTTAAGAATCAGAATTCTTACTTCTACGCATACACATTAAAAACTCTATTGTGCATAAATTCGTTAAACTTATGCCTCATGGTTGAGAATTTCTGGTGCGGCATAGGCGAGAGTATAAAAGGAAACTGTCATTTACGAGGTCGCGTCATACAATCCTTTTTCAAACTGTATGTCGCGGCAGCGTAAACAAGAGTTTTCTGTTAAACTATCGTCTGCGTCATAGGATAAATTCTCTTCATCGGAATAGGGCATAATACGCGGTGCATTCAGCTCTTTGGCATATGCGTTTGCCCAACTTATGCGTAGTGCAGTCAACTTATGCTGGTTTGATAAAGATGACATAGTAAGCTTTGTACGCTGGATAAAAATGCAATATATTATGCTTCATGTCCTCTACTGTTTTGGTCCTGTATAAACCCAAGCATATAATGATATTTAAATTTATCTCTATTTATATTTAATTCTCTCTTTAGTAATTTAATTATCTTAAGCATTAATAAATAAAAGCGTAATATTGTTAAAATTATGCATTGCGCATATTGAAAACGTTGACTATGGAAATTACAGCACTTGGAGCCCAAAAAGCATTTTCAACATCAATACATAGTTTACAATGACACTGTTTTTAACAATCATCGGGTGTAATTTAGCGTGGAGTTAGAAAATTACGTTCCCTTCCAGAGCCGACCTTAAATTTTTATAGACAGATTTAACTCAAACATGGACGCCATGCTATGCGTGTGTGAATTTGTAAATATGTTGTTTTGATTTGTGTGATGGTGACGCGCCAGACGCCTTAACTCTTACTATAAAGCCTACGTGGCGCAGTAGGCAAGTAGGCGACTGTGAAACGAAAGGCCGCGGGTTCGATCCCCGCACTGAGACAAATGGATGTGTGATTTACAAATATTTGTTTCGGAACTGGGTGTTATGGCACCGTAAGTCCTTCATAGTTTCTGATACCCACAATACATGTTAACCTAGTGTAGGTTCTAGACGTGCAAAAAAGAGTTAATAATATTAGTTAAAATTTATACGCATATATCAGAAATACAGGGCTGTATTTAGGCCCTTTACTAGGGGTTAAGTTTATCACAATTAAGGTAGGTATAACAATTTGCCAAAGCACTGATGATTAATTGACTTATAAAATAATTAACTCCGATTTTTTTTTCAATTGAGCATAAGTCGACATGTAAGTTGTGTTATGTTATTGACGGAATTGTACGTGTTTTTATGATGTGTAAGAATTTCCACCCCACACATTGGTCGAGACCTGGCAAGACAGAGTTCATATTCTCGTATTTGTCAATTCGCGGCATGTCTCGCCCAATGTGTAGAGCGGGCTTAACATTTGTGACGTTATGTAGTAATTAGCATTGACTTTAAGCGGGTGAAGGTGTAATGTGTGTAACTCTGGTATTGTAAAAAATAATATAATTTATGGTGTCATGACATCTGTAGAGGTATACTAGCTAGCCTATACAGTAACGGCGCCATACGATGCCATTTGGGACGAATGCACGCTCATGAAGTTTAAATATATGTGAAGCCAATAGAGAGGTGGCGTAAAACAAGGACGTCGACTCTTGTTTCGGCGTCCAAAGCTCACTTTAGAACGATTGCCTGCGGAGTTTATGACGTGAAAGAATAAAGCCAAAGATAGACTAAGCCCGGCACGCAACGTATGCAATGAAAAATGATATCTGAACGCTTGATTTTATATGAAGACATAGGGATTAGTAACATACTTATAGTATTCAACGAGGGATAGAGTGTCCAGATTTCATAATACGTTGCGTTTGCCATATTATATCATGAATCGCATATATTTACGAAACTCTGGCAAAAGGAACTCTATTTTTAATAAACAAACGTGATGTATATTATTTTTGTGTAGTAGAGTTCAATCGTGATTGAACTCTAATACATAAATGATGATGGCCTTGCACAACTTGTAAACCATAGGTGTTAACTAAACATTATTTATTTTAGAGGTTATATGACTTGGTGTTGGTGATTTAATATAGACATTTAGGTAGGCGTTATACAGCTGGAAAGTTTATAATCTGATTTTATATTATTAATACAAGAAGCCCTGAAACCTTTACACCTTAATAGGTACTTTACACGAATTTTTTTCAGATTTTGAATGACATAGCTGTATAAGGCCAACCTCAAGGTTAAATTTAATTAATTTGTTGTGTCAGTTTGTGTAGTTACCTACTGTACTAATTATATTTGAAGTTGTCAAAAATATGTCACTATTTATGTACAACTATTAATTTTTGATATCTGGATACATTATAATCTCCATAGATGTATGATCTCATTTTGGATATTAATAATTTTACATACAGTGTGACAACTATAAGTTGGTGAGATAGTTTTTCAGTTGTGACACATGGTAGGATTCTATACATTTTCGATTAGTTCTAAAACTTACCACGTCCAATTACTTAGTATTTTAATTAGTATATTTATGACCTCGTTAATATATTTTCTTTATAGCAGAGGTCAGCATAAGAGCACGTGGTTCACCTGATGGTAAGTGATCTCCACCGTCCATAAACATCCCCAATACCTGAAGAATCACGGACGTGTTGCCGACCTTAAAAGAAAGGGGTGATGAAGGGATTGGGAATGGGAAAGGGATTTAGGCCCCTGGCTATCTCGCTCAAGAAACGCAACAGCAAGCTGCTACTTCACGTCGGTTTTCTGTGAGACAAGTGGTAACAACCCGGTCGAACCGGCCCATTCATGCTGTAGATATAATTTATTTGTATTTTCTTTTACATAGGATTGGTGCACTTCATTGTACATTTGGCGTCACGGTGTGTATTTAGTAATTTCTGACAGATGATTTGTTTGTTATGTTCGAAGATAATCGTGACGTTATTCATTTTATCGTATGATTGTGTGGTGTTCCTACATCACTCAATGCCACAGCTACTAATATGAGATATTCATGTGTGTGTCATAAAAAGTGACTTATTTATTGACGGACCATTAAGCCGAGTCATTTGCGATTCCATTCCTATGGGATTTTCTAAATGAAAGATGTTGTTTTGTTCTTTTCTCTGTATTAAAATTATGAGAGCATATTTTTATTCAATAGATTCATAAAAATACGCAATCATACTACCTACTTAAAGCAAATCGGTTTATTAGTCCGTCATTTTTTTATTGTAACTTGTGCTGGGGTAATGCGGTTATCATTTTCAGTTATTAGTAATAACGCCGTCGAAGAGCTCCTTATTGGGGTAGAGCGAGATTAATAGAAGAAAATGTCATATACATATTTAAAATCATTGCTAAGTGCCCCTCCCTATGCTCTTAACGACAAAACAAAGCGACTTTGGATTTGGCGCTTAAACACTTTAACGTCCTGAATTATAGAATTATGAAATTAAATTGTAAACTAGTACTCTCTGTTAACGTAACTAAGGATACAACGTGTTATAGAATGGAGCCAGTAGATCTCGGGGGTTGCACATAGTATCTAAACGCAAAAAAATAGATATAAATTTTTGACGTATTGAGACATTCAATATATCAGCTTGACATTTGGGCACCCCTTTTTCGACCCTTATTTTTTCATATCCAGTCTTGCCTCAGTCCTCGCTCTACCTCAATTTCCAGCAAAGATTGGACAGAGTGTTGACCGTGTGACATGTTTCAGTCGGTCAGCCTCGGCCTGTTCCGCTCCGACTACCTGATGCAGCACCCAGACGGCAACCGGATAAAACAAGTGGAGTTTAACACGATCGCGTCCAGTTTTGGCGCGATAACATCGCACCTGCCCACAATGTCTCGGTACCGACATGTTGTAAGCTGTGATGCTGGCTGTTATCTGGATACTTGACATCTACACCAATTACATTAAACTAATAAAGTTACGCACTTTGGCAACCGTTTATTACGAATTAGTATAAATTCAACCAATTTCTGGTCATCCATTCGTGTCTGAATGGTCAATAATAAAATATAAATATATTTTATCGTTTATATAAAAGAATCGTTTATGTCAGACAAGTAGGTTCAATCCATTCGTGGCATACACATTTACAATTTTAAAGTATTAAGATTAAAAGCCAAATATATATTAAATAAATTAAAATCTAAAGCCATTCAATCAATATTATAATATAAAAAATTAAAACAAAGAAAATTAGATCAAATAATTAATCATAGTATCATATATATTAAATAATCTTCGGAAAAAAGGCTCCTCCGGAGTGGCGATGAGAATCTGTCCGCTACAGTCCTCAGAAACATGGTATGACTGCCCGTATTCTGCTGATCAGTTTTCGTACGACTATTAATGCCATGAAATCCATCAATGAGAAAAACAACATGCATATATAAACTCACGTCTGTATCACCGAAGGAGTAGGCAGAGGTGCAACTGAAGTGAGTCTATCGCCATACCGGGCACAAATTCGAATTCCGGATAAGGGTTGCTACTACGTCAATGCGGGGAGTAAAATAAGAACGTAATATAATATTGTAACAGGGCTATAATGAATCGTCATCACGCGTACAAAAATAGGCGAAAATTGTCGAAGACATGATTGTACATTTAAGACGCTTCTGTAGGAATTTCAACTTAATTCTGAATTTCAAATAATTCAGTCCATTATACCGAATCTCAAAGCAATCCTCAATTATTAAAATTTGTCATATTTAGGATATTTAGACGAGTTGCATTTGGACTGGAAGCTCCTTGAAAAAATACTGTTTGAATGCGGATGATGTAGTTGACATAATTGCATCGAAACTGCCGGCTGCGCAGTCATCATGCAGTTCTAAATAATTCAGGCAGTTTGAATGTACCAGTAGTTATGCCTACTGCGCGAAATCGGCTTCTAAACAGCAATTTTGAAGCTAGTTTGCAAGTCAAGTGCAGCTTCTCCGTGGATCCTTGAAATGTTTGTTTTAAAATAATCAGACCAAATACAAGTTATAACGTAAATCGATCACAATTATTATATTTTCCTCTTTGTAATACATGTTTCTTATCGCAATTAACGTATACCTACAAATTGGGTTCACAATTTTTATGCTTAAACATAATTGAACATGCAAAATGCTTCATAGATTTTTAAAATAATTAATTAGTATTTCGAAATAAATACTTGTATCAAATAAATATTTATCGCTAAGGATTTTTCACATAATCCTAATTAATATACAATTGTTGAAGAACAAGTATCCAGATTATCACCCTCACACATCAGCTAATTCAGTCGACATCTCTCATGTGACTGCTCTCTTTCCCACTCTATGCACGCCTGTATTTCCATCTCTGTCATCCGTCTAGTGCTTGTCTTGTGACGTTTGTTGACACTACGCTTGCGCTTTCATTTGGTGGTTTGTGGTTCAAAAAGCACGGTTTGGCAAAGCATGCTATTATTCAAAATTTTAAATGGAAATTGGTGTTGGTTGGAAAATAGTTTGGTATAAATTGGTTACAAATTGGAATTTAGTATATGATTGGGGGTTAATTCGATTATTTTGCCGAGTACGCCACTGCTTAGAACTTCATAAAAATTTGTAAATATGCCTAAAGTATTGCTTTGAAAAAAGTTATCTGATTTTTATAAAAAAAAGAAACCCGATTTAAATCCGTATAATAGTAGTTTCCCATAAAAATACAAAGTATATATAGCTATTAGTTTTGACCAATATTGAGACATCTTAACTAAGATTTTTAGTAAATTCAGGATATTAAAAAACTATCCTGAGTTCGGAAACAAAATAAACTTTTTCTTTATCTACACATTTTATGTAAGTTTTATTTTTTTAAAGGCGGCGATAAGGTTCTCAATTCGACATCGTATATTTTCACTCTTAATATATTTCAAAATCTACTAGTAAATAATTTAAAGGGTCTAATTTCAGAATTCCCAAAGACTATGTAAGTAGGGTTTTTTAATCTGACATTTTTAAAGTGTACACACAGAAATATGTTATAATCTGATTTAATTTTAATCTTACACGGGCTTATTACAAAATATATACTAACTTATTACATGGCTTAAATAATCTAGTTATTATGAGTTGCCATAGTAACTAGTTATAAACCAAATCGAAAGTTATTAAGATATTATATGGTGTGTAATAAGGCCGATAATCACTAAATTATAATATTATAAATAGTTTTGTATGAATTATAATGATAAATAAAAAAAATAATCAGATTATACCATATCTTCAATTTAGAATAAAAAAAATCTAGACTTGGGACTTTTGAGGCTAGTTTCAGTTTATTTATCAATAATTAATCGATTAAAAAGCATAAAATAAGGTGTCTCAATTGTTTAGCAGTTGTTTGCGTGCATGCATAGAAGTAGCTTGGCAAATCACTTGAGAGATGTTACCTACCTCACCTGTGTTGTCGGTACGATGTTTGGTGCAATATTATAAACATGTCTCTGTCCAATGATTGCCGGGTTTGGTTTAGGTTCACATCCCTCAATAAGCTAGAGATGCTACGGTGAATTATAATCGATTACGATTATGATTTTATACATTGAGTTTGGGTCCTATAATAAATAGCATTGATGTTTCAGGGCTTTACATAAAAAATATTTCCAATTATTGAGTGAATCAGAAACGATTTGGTCATTTTTAGTTTATTTTTTTATACTCTGCATTAGCAGAGTCATTGAACATCGATGGAGCCATAATCTAAGACAAGAATAGATCTTATCACTGTTTTGTTTTATTACTCTCATTTCTCAATTATTGATTGAGGTAAGGACAAATGGGGCAACTGTTGTGCTTATGATTAGTTAAAAAATTAGATAGATGGGGAAATAAATTGGGCAAAAAGGGAGTATAAAAATTAATCAATCTATTTGTATACATATTTAATTATTATTGATTATTAAAAAGGTATTTTATAATACAAAATATGTATATGAATATATTTTAGACTAGCTTTTGTACTTAGTATTAAATGAAATTAATTTACAAATCATTATAATACTATTAATTAGTTGCCGACTAAATAACATGATTACAAAATAAGTTTTGATAAAAATTCCATTACAGAAAAAAACAAATGAATTTTCCGTAACATCTCAAGCTATCGCTTTTTATCTTGCGCACCGTCGTTATTGAGTTTGTGAACTATTGCATCATCGATATCCAGGGTCGTAGCTTTCTACGTTTACGTTTAATATCTTTGATGCAGGACAGATAATTCGTTTTATTTTATCAGAACAGCGAGTTAGTTTAGTAATAAATGTATTATAGTAACGTTTAAATATTTAGAGAAAAAAAACTATTTTGTATATCTGTGAAATGTGTTGAACTATGTGTGTACGTTTTGGTTGTATCTATTAAGAAAAAGAACTATCCCACTTACACTCGCCAATGTAACTCCTGTAATCCAGGATCGACTGTCGCATGCATTTTTTACCATAGCACAGCTCCGCGAGTCTCTAGGAATACGAAGTGGTCTATCCCGCAAAGAAATGAATCAAATAGAAAGATTTGAAGGAGTTGAAAACTAAAATTTTCCAAGAGTCCCTAAATGCCATTTATACTATTACTGTAATACTTAGCACTGTTCAGACTGAAGAGATTACGCGGACATGGGACTCGATTCGTTGATTATGTTAGCAGGTCAGTTTTACCTATCTACAGCAAGAATAAGTCAACGTTTACTAGTATGTCAATCTGAAGCCTTTAACAATGGGTAACTATTAAAGATGCCTTCCAGCTAGAAAAGACGAGGAAGGTATTCGGTAATCGCTAGCCTATCAGCCCAGCATCCTCTCGGAAACGATCAAACGACTGGAGCTCTGGGCTCTCTCCAATTTTCAATATCGCTGTGGTAACATTGCCTGCTACCAACTTCAATAGACTGGTTATAAGGAGTCGTTTTTTTCTCAATTTGCAAGATTAACTAACTGATCCAGCTGTTACTAGGTAAGAAGTAATTGAAAAAACTAATTTGCTAATAATATAAGACGAGTCATGCATACGAATGTATAAAAAAAAAAAAAAAAGTATGTGTAGACGAAATGTTTAAAAGCTGACTCACGAAAAACAACAGACTTGAGCATGTCCTCTCTAGTAGCTTAATTTAAATATAGCTTAAATTGCCTAAATTAAATAAAATGGAGTGACGATTAAGTTATCTGTATTGTATTAACATTTTAATCCTATAATTGTAGCTTTATAGTATGTCTGAGTGTGAGTGGAGCACCAACATCTTACGCCAAAAGCCTTACTTGCACATGGTAGATACACTCTGCTGATATACGGACGAGGCAATGACGAAACTTTGGTCCCATTGCGGGATGTGTGGGTCAGACGGCGCGACGGGTCGCCCCTTATAATACCAAATACCGTATTGGGCCAGGATAACGCCAGCCAGAAATAAGAAAATAATTGTAGTAATTGCTCAAATTAAAAGCGGAAACAACATATTTTCAACAAAAGTAATAAACACACTGCGCACCCATGATTCTTCTAGTGTGGTGTTTATGGACAGTGAATCACTTACCATCAGTGGACCCACATTTTCGTTTGCAGATACCCCTACATAGTATGTGAATATTAAGTGTGTAGGGGTCAGATGCAAGGGTAGGAAGGCTGGTGGACGTGTCACTTACCACAGGTGTTAAAAACAAAGCGTCGTTAATCTTCAATAGTTGGAGTTTATATTCACTAATTTCCGCTTTTGGAATGTTTTTAGAATCATGCAAATTTGCTCACACAGGATTGGCTCAGCATCGACAGTCGCAATTCGTCTTTTCATATTTGTATTTACAATGATGCGTCCTATACGCACGCGGGACTCGATCAGCAATTCGTCAATCTCACGTGTAAAACAAATTTGCATGATAAAAATTTCATAAAATGCTCTTATTGGCTACATTATGACGTGACGAGTGACAACAAAAAAGAAACTTTATGACCCGCTCATCATGAAAGGCACTTGTAATAACGTCGACAAAAGCAACAATTAACCTAATCTGCTATACTTTATAAGGTATTAACGTAAAATTATAACTGCACAATTTTCTCTTTATATTGAAAACTGGTTTATTGCACAAGGTTTTACTTATGTGATAATTTGAATTATAAGAAAATAGAATACATAATATGTAATTTTCCCAATTCATTGATTAGCTAACCACATTGCAGGTAGCACGTTTAGTGCACGAGGTAAAATGAATGCATGCCGTAAGCATCTAAGCGGGTCACCAAGCGAGCGGTGTGGCCGCGTCCATAACATGTAATGTGTCAAATCACCAGGATGTGTCTTTTAAGCTACCATTTATCTTCTTGCCACTAGGCGTGCCATCTATGTGACGTTGGCCTTATAGTTAATTACGTTTAATTGTTAAGTAATATAATAAGTAATAATATTATTACCTTTTATTTTATTTTCTGCATACTACATATTATACTTACACCATTTTTTGACACAATCCAATAATACTTATTATTATTATTATTAAATACACGTGATATGTGTGGTATTTGTTAATGTATATTTATAAGCATACAATAGGATTCTTTGTAGGATTAAAATTTAGCGGATTGTCGCATGATTCATTTGTAATGCTTTTAGGTATGTCGCTATGTAGTTAGTTTGTTTCTCTGTAGTGTATCGTATGTAGTGTCGCTTGTACGCTTGGGCCCTATCGTGTTCCTCTTACTGCGGACCTGTATTTTATTATTGAGAGTATGTATAAAATATTTTCCTTTTTTTATTAAAAATATTATGGTGCAAAAGTTTGTTGTTTTGCATTCTCATAACAGTGGAGAATTAGTTTTAGTTAAATCATGAGTACATATAACATTGTATGTTTCCAGTTATATCCTAAGGCAGTTGGGACACGGCGACATGATAAAAAATGTAAGTAAATCATAAATATATTGAGTGCAGTCTCTCAGATGAGATGTTGCTTTCGTATTCATTAGTCGTATATTAGTAACCACCTGTGGGGTCATAATTTGATCAATTATTTTAGTGAAGTAGCGAAATTCAAATAGTTTTTTGTACAGCCACGCTATAGACAGTTTTGCTTTTATGTTTCCTATCCCACTTACACATTCGCCAACTACTGTTATAACCCCCTACGCGCGTGTGTGTGTGTGTGTGTGTGTGTGTGTGTGTGTGTGTGTGTGTGTGTGTGTGTGTGTGTGTGTGTGTGTGTGTGTGTGTGTGGCATCGTAACGCCTAAACCAATAGAGCCATTTTAATGCTTTTTTTATTTGAATGCTTGTATAATCGAGATGGTTCTTCGATATGTTTGAAGAAAATCTATTGTATATTATGGTTTGACTGGCTCGGTGGCGCAGTTGTAATGCGTACGCGTTACAAAATGTGGGTGTACTGGTTACACCTCTGCCTACCCCTTCGGGGATTACAGGCGTGAGTGGGTATGTAAATTGACGTTGGAGATTATTAATTTATTTCTGTGATTTTATCAGATGCCAGAAAACCGCGCGCTCTCCGGACTTTGCTCTGGCATCACCGAGGCGTACGATCTGTTCGGCGTGCCCACTGCGGTCGTACTGTTCGTGGTCGAGGAAGTGACGTACAACATATGCGATCAGAGGTTCCACGAGTTCGAGATATCGGAAACCAGGCCTGAGATACAGGTGGGTTGATTTTATTTTATTTAGATGCCAAAGTTACGGGTACTGTTAAGTTTTTGCTCTGGAAACACCAAAGTTTACGATTTAAACAATGTTTCACAAACAAATAGAAAAAGTATTTTTTTAAGTATTTGCTTGAATGACAAAATAAGCGACTGCCTCGGTGGCGCAGTTGTAATGCGTACGCGTTACGACTGAGGGTGACGCTGAGGTCACGGGTTCGATCCCCGGGTCGGGTAATAGTGATAATTGGGTTTTTCTATTACGAAAAGCTCAGTATCAGCCCGGAGTCTGGAATTTGTGCCCGGTATGGCGATGAGCTCGCCCCCTATCACATCATGGAACGGAGATACGCTCGGCGAAATGTGGGTGTACTGGTTACACCTCTGCCTACCCCTTCGGGGATTACAGGCGTGAGTGTGTATGTATGTATGACAAAATAAGCATGTTGATCGCGTGATGGTAAGCACCACGTCTGCCCATAATCAGTAGTAACACCACATAGAAGTTTTAATTACAATGTAGGTACTGCATGACATTTTATTGCGTTCGTCACCACAGGACAAATGTTATGTCGCATAATCTTCACTAATGTCGCTGGCTACAACGTCCTCTCAACCGGAACAGGGCCGCGCCGACCCCCCACAGCGCCTGTGTGCGAAACCTATGAAGCGCCTCTTTTTTTCACGTTTCTTCATGTTTCAACTTATTTTTTTTATTTGTTAATTTTGACCGAAATAATTGTTCTCTAGTTTTATATACTTAAGCAATATTTTCCTAAATAGGTGTTTTGGCTCTCTCGTTCCTTAAAGTCAGGGAATCCCTGTGACCTCACCCCGCTTGCGTTGCACGCATCGCATCGGGTTGCGTTCATAAACTCACGGCGGTTCTTTTGATTGTAACGCTGAAATGAAATGAAATGAAATGAAATGAACTTGTACTATAAGCGTAATATATGTTTTGTTATTTACAAGGCATATGTTGCGCCTATTGTATCTACTTACTTATCAATACTCCACTACAAAGAATATGTTGTTGTGTAAACTTGTAACAAAATTCAAAAATAATTTCGATGGCGGCGCTCCTATTGTCTTGGCGCCTGTGTGCGCCGCACACTTCGCACATAGGGGCGGCTCGGCCCTGAACCGGAATACAACAGCGCTTGAACATTGTTGTTAGATGGAAGAGGTAAACAAAGCGCTGGTACTTACCCAGGCAGACTCACATACGAGAGACCCCTAGATGCTTAACGCCTCGGGATAGTTTTATCGACTTGTTTGTGGTGCCATCTCTACATGTCAATCAAAGCTACCATGCCGCCCCGATATTCACTGCAGGAGAAGATATTGCCGTCTCATTTAATTGCCCTATCTCTGTCACTCTTTATGTCGTAGAGTAGGTACACGTTACAGTACACTAATCGATATCGAGGAAGTTTACTCTCGTCCGTGATATATCTCGAGGTCTTATGCTAAGCGGGCTGTTATTATTATGTATCTATGGAGTACATTTAATAAATTTTCAAGGTGAAACATTACGTTCTTCTCATATAAATATTAAGAACTAATAATTTTAATCACTAACCGTAAAACAACACTTCCTGTGTAAAGACTTTTATAACTTATTTTCAGATATACAGAAAAACGCTGAACGAAATTTATGAAGAAACAGAACTCAATGATAAGAAACAGCTTATTATGTAAGTATTTTTATTATAAGTATTGTTGTTAATTATCCCTTCCTTTAATGATGAAGGAAACATCGTAAGGAAACTTATATATGTAACTATATAAGTAAAGTTCTCCATTAGAATTTCGATGTCATGTGAAGTCTGCCAACCCACATTAGGCCAGCGTGGTAGACTAAATTATAACCCCTCATTAGTAAAGGAGGCATGTGCCCACCAATTAGACGTATACAGCATGTTACTGAAAGATGTGGTCAAATTAGAGCTAGGTAGGTATAGTGTACGATACAAGTATTTAACCCCTCATAGTACCACATCCGATTGCATTGCTAGGACTTTTTTTTATGGCATAGGCGAGCAAACGAGCAAGTGGGTCACTTGATGGTAAGTGATCGTCACCGCTCATGTACACCCACAATACCAAAAGAATAATGGGTGCGTTGCCGGCCTTCAAGGAAAGGGATTGGGAAGGGGAGGGCCTCCGGACATAAATAAAGTATATCGAATGAGTAACATCTAGATATTCAACTCGCAATTTTAAACAACACATTTATCGATAAACAGCTGATACGAATGAAATCGCCACTTGACGCGCAGAAGAACACGTTGTATAATACGGGAATTGTGTTAAAATTGAATTTTTGTTACAGAGACGGTCGTCCAGTGGCTGTAGTCTACTATCGTTCAGGTTACGAGCCCGCACAGTATCCCTCGACCCGCGATTGGGAAGCGCGACTTCGTGTCGAAAGATCAACGTGCGTGTTTTAGATAAACTATCTAGTGATTTCTTATGTTTACGCGAATATAACACATTGAAATAAAACTAGTTTATACGGATTTTATCGCGGTTTAATTTTATTTTAGTCCCGACGTTTCGAAAGCTTTTTAGCCTTCGTGGTCACGGGAGAGACTGAAGTCTCCGTATAAACTAGTTTTATTTCAAACTATCGTGTCTGTTATACAATGTTTACCACCACTCAATATCATGAAAAATAGCGGTCTGACTAGCAATTCTGAAAGTGTGAAATCGATATTACTATTTTTAATTATATTACTGTACTAAGTATCGATTCCGATGTAGGGAGAAAAATATCGATATTAAATATATCGATATTGTTCGACATTTTAGATACGACTCAACTTCATTCTTCGTTTTATTTATTTTTATATATATATTGTATTGTAAACATATTTTAAAATTGTAGGGGGGGGGGGGGGGGTAACCAACTCGCTCGTTTAGGCCCTTTTCTATAAAAATATACAACCCCTTAACCTTTTTTGTTTAACGCCACGAACTTGATTAAAATCAAACTCAATACATATATTATTAGAGTTCTGTCAAACTAAATTTAGCTAGGTTCCTTACACAACCTTTTGACAGGTGCAAAATATTTTTAGTTAACTTTAGTTGCAATAAACACAATCTTTCTATCTTGCGTTATCCCGGTTTGGTGCCACAGTCGGGCCTTCTCGTCATGATTTGACGGTTGTTTTTTTTATAGCATAGGCTAGCAAACGAGCAAGTGGGTCACCTGATGGTAAGCGATCTCCATCGCCCATGTACGCCCACAATATAAAAAAGTAAGGGCGCGTTGCTGACCTTAAAGGAAAGGGATTGGGAAAAGGGAGGGGAATTTGGGCCTTCGGATATCTCACTCACCGTACGAAACGCAGCAGCAAGTATTATACCGGGCGACCCCCCCGGTCGGTAGAATATACTACGTGCAAGTGAGGTTGGCTCTGGGCCTAAAACAATAATCATCACAATTATTTGCAGCGCAATAAAATGTCCATCGATCAACTACCATCTAGCTGGTACAAAGAAGGTACAACAGGCGTTAGCATCGCCGGGAGTACTCGAGCGGTTCATGGAGGGTGGCGCTAGTATCGCTCGTGTGAGAGACATCTTCACCGGACTCTATTCGTTGGACTTCGACGAGAGTGGAGAGAGAGCTGTGGAGATGGCCATAGCTGATGCTGAGAGGTAAGCTAGTAGTACATAACTAGCTAGTATATCGCGTAAGGAATTTATATCAGCCTCAGTGGCGTAGTGGGCGAGTAGCCAGCCGTGAAGCGACAGGCCGTGGGTTCTATTCCCGCACCGCGACAAATGTTAGTGTGGTCCATAAATATTTTTCTCTGGTCTGGGTGTTATGGGACTGCAAGCCCCTCGTAATTCCTGCAGGCCAATTGCACCTAGCATTATACCGTTTTGGCTTCAGTCAACTTTTATTCTACGTTCAACCTCATTACGATCTATGTTCACATTTGACGTTGATTATTGGTTTAAGAGAATGCCATTTGCAACTTTCTTGACGCTGAGGCTAGATCGGAATGATATTTTGAACATTTAAAATTACGAGAATTGGCCTTCTACATCCACGATACAGGTTAACTTAATATGATCAGGACTATGTGTATGACTGTTAGATGTTAAAAAAAACGTTACTTAGCTGTATAGTTACTGTAGTGATAATGCTGAGTATTCGATCAGATTCGTGCTGAAGCCTCAGCGTGAAGGCGGCGGTAACAACGTGTACGGCGCGGAGGTGCGCGACGCTCTCCTGCGCATGCGCCACAGCCGCGAGCGAGCTGCCTACATACTCATGGAGAGGATACTGCCGCCGCTGGTCACTTGATTACCACTCATTTTTTATTTATGGTTATTGGCACAATATATGGTAGGAGAGCCAGGTGGATCCAGCCCATTCCACAATAGTGCTAAGCTCTGCTTGGTCTGCCGCAGAATCCTGTTGGCTCCTCTCAGAATCTATCTCTCGCCTTAGAATATCTCGAATCCCATAAGAAATCCAAAATCCTGGTAGGTTACTCCCAAATTCCATTAGTCATAGTCATTATCAGGAGCCTTTCAGCCGCTTCTAAAATGCTGTCAGTCTAGTACTACTATCCTCATAGCCACTCCCACCACATAACCCTGCTAGCTCAACTTAAAAATCCTGATAGTCCGCCCCGTAGCCCAGCTAGCTCACCTTAAACATCCTGTTGGCCCACCTGATAGCCCTGCTAGCTCACTTTAAACACCCTGCTGGTCCACCCCATAGCCCTGCTAGCTCACCTTAAACACCCTGCTGGTCCACCCCATAGCCCTGCTAGCTAACCTTAAACATCCTGCTGGCCCACCTGATAGCCCTGCTAGCTCACTTTAAACACCCTGCTGGTCCACCCCATAGCCCTGCTAGCTCACCTTAAACACCCTGCTGGTCCACCCCATAGCCCTGCTAGCTCACCTTAAACACCCTGCTGGTCCACCCCATAGCCCTGCTAGCTAACCTTAAACATCCTGCTGGCCCACCTGATAGCCCTGCTAGCTCACCTTAAACATCCTGCTGGCCCACCTGATAGCCCTGCTAGCTCACTTTAAACATCCTGCTGGTCCACCCCATAGCCCTGCTAGCTCACCTTAAACACCCTGCTGGTCCACCCCATAGCCCTGCAAGCTAACCTTAAACATCCTGCTGGCCCACCTGATAGCCCTGCTAGCTCACCTTAAACATCCTGCTGGCCCACCTGATAGCCCTGCTAGCTCACTTTAAACATCCTGCTGGTCCACCCCATAGCCCTGCTAGCTCACCTTAAACACCCTGCTGGTCCACCCCATAGCCCTGCAAGCTAACCTTAAACATCCTGCTGGCCCACCTGATAGCCCTGCTAGCTCACCTTAAACATCCTGCTGGCCCACCTGATAGCCCTGCTAGCTCACTTTAAACATCCTGCTGGTCCACCCCATAGCCCTGCTAGCTCACCTTAAACACCCTGCTGGTCCACCCCATAGCCCTGCAAGCTAACCTTAAACATCCTGCTGGCCCACCTGATAGCCCTGCTAGCTCACCTTAAACATCCTGCTGGCCCACCTGATAGCCCTGCTAGCTCACTTTAAACATCCTGCTGGTCCACCCCATAGCCCTGCTAGCTCACTTTAAACATCCTGCTGGTCCACCCCATAGCCCTGCAAGCTAACCTTAAACATCCTGCTGGCCCACCTGATAGCCCTGCTAGCTCACTTTAAACATCCTGCTGGTCCACCCCATAGCCCTGCTAGCTCACCTTAAACATCCTGCTGGCCCACCTGATAGCCCTGCTAGCTCACTTTAAACATCCTGCTGGCCCACCTGATAGCCCTGCTAGCTCACTTTAAACATCCTGCTGGTCCACCCCATAGCCCTGCTAGCTCACCTTAAACATCCTGCTGGCCCACCTGATAGCCCTGCTAGCTCACTTTAAACATCCTGCTGGTCCACCCCATAGCCCTGCTAGCTCACCTTAAACATCCTGCTGGTCCACCCCATAGCCCTGCTAGCTCACCTTAAACATCCTGCTGGACCACCTGATAGCCCTGCTAGCTCACCTTATACACCCTGCTGGTCCACCCCATAGCCCTGCAAGCTAACCTTAAACATCCTGCTGGCCCACCTGATAGCCCTGCTAGCTCACTTTAAACATCCTGCTGGTCCACCCCATAGCCCTGCTAGCTCACCTTAAACATCCTGCTGGACCACCTGATAGCCCTGCTAGCTCACTTTAAACATCCTGCTAGCTCACCTTAAAATGTTGCCGGACCACCCAGAACCCTGTTGAATCACTCCAAAATTCTGGACACTGGAAATTACTGCTGAATTTCTAGAGCTGTAAATCTGCTATTCAGAAAAAAAAGGTCAAATTTACAACATCCCTGTTTTACCGGGGTTATAAAACTATGATAGCGAGGAGTCGTACGGATTACCGAGACCAACGTTGTGGGTTCGATTCCCGGGACTGACTTGCGTATTCATTGTTAATTATTGCTTTCTTTTACGGTGAAGGAAAACATCGCGAGGAAACCTGCACACTTGAGAATTCTCCATAAGAACATAGAAAGCATTTGAAGTCTACCAACCTGCATTAGACCAGCGTGGACTAAGGACGACCCAGGGCATTTAATAGTGAAGGTTCATGCCCAGCAGTAGGGCATGTTGAGTTGAATACAGGCCTGATTGTTTTATTATGTAATGTTTTAGATACAAGGATATGTGATAAGGCCTGGTGCTCCAGTACCACCGCCTGTGGTCGATTTGGTGTCGGAACTTGGTATCTTTGGAGTTATCATTGGGTATGTAATAGCAAAAAATGTTCAAAATTATCTTTTATAAACTGCCTCATTGGTGCAGTTGTAATGCGTACGCGGTGCAACTGCTGTGCTGAGGTCTCGAGTTCGATTCCCGGATCGGGTAAAATTGATATTGGGTAGTATCAGCTCAGAGTCTGGGATTGTGCCCGGTATGGCGATAGGCTCGCCCCCTATTACATTATGGGAAGGAAATAAGCTCTGCGAATATGGGTGTGATTACACCTCTGCCTACCCCCTCGGGAATTGCAGGCGTGAGTGCGTATTCGTACATAAGATAGTAAGTATACTATCTTACGAGCGAGTCGGTCACCTGATGATAAGTGATCACCACTGCTGGTAAACACACACAAAACAAGAAAGAATCATAGAAGTGTTACCTTTATAGAAAGGATTGGAGGATATTTGAGCCTTCAGATTATTTTTATTAACTAAAGTGATGATATGAGGACGTTGCTGATCAGATGGTTAGCGCCACACCCTTTTTTGTAATGTAAGGATTTGCTCGATTAAGCAAGATTCGATATCGAATAAGAATAACATCGATTTATTATGAAATGGTTTTTTATAAATGCTTTTCGATTTTAAATCGACATGCCTAGCCTAGCGCTTACCATCAAGCGAGCGACCGCCTATGCACATTCACAATATCAATATTTAATCAATATGTTTTCAATATTTCGCCCTCCTTAACGATTATAGGATTAAATTTTTTTACAGGACCAAAGACAAGATCTACAGTAATAAACAAGTGGGTCACATGCTTCGGACGAAGTTAGCCGACGCCAACGAAGGAGGTGTCGCGGCGGGACTCGGCGCTTTAGACTCGCCATACTTGTTGGATATGTAGCCTATTGTTAATATGGCGGGAAAATTATAAAAGAAGATTTTAAACCATAGATTACACAAATAAAGATTATAACCTAGTCGTTAAAACCCCGACATCAATTAGAAAAAGATCCGAGATATTTAATGAAAAATAAACAAATTTTTACCAGTTATGTAAATTTTCACGATTTTTTTAAAGTTATAAAATTATTTACATAATGTTAATAAATAAATGCGTTCATATTGTATACACGCGAAAAACTAATGGTCTTTACCCGATTGAAAGAAGGGTAAACCCTCCTTTTGGACAGTCGGGTAATTAATGCGATGGAATCAATTGTACTAGTTTTTTTTATGAAAGAGGGGGCAACCGAGCAAGCAGATCACTTGATGGTGACTGGTGAGTGATCACCGCCGCCTATAGACACCGTCAATACCAGAGAAATTGTCGGTGCGTTGCCGGCCTTGCCTGCCGTAAATCGTTGTACCAAATTAAATTGCATTGCTAGAACATAAAGCATATTCTTTTTCTTTTAATAGTGTTTTGATCGATGTCATCGATCGTAATAAACGAATTATTATAATGAGCGTGATATTTTATGATTCCTATATTTTAAAATCTAATATATAAACACTCGGTCATGTGTAAATAACAACTCTTAAGTTTGGCCACACCTTTCTGTAAATGAAAATATAATGTGTAATGTTGATATATTAAGTCCGTTTAATCCAAACTTTTGTGGAAGGATACCTGTTATTATTTTTACTCGACTGTATAGTGAACTCCGCATTTTTTTGTTAGTCTATTTAGTATCCCACTGCTGGGCAAAGGCGTCCCCCAACTACATGAAAAACCCGTCATAGTGGCTCATTGAACGAGTCGCATTTCGCGGTCAGCCAATGTATATCCTATCCAGTATCTTCAGAACGGTATCTTATATATAAAATTCTTGTGTTACAATGTTAGTTACCATACTCCTCCGAAACGGCTCGACCGATTTGTATGAAAATTTGTGTGCATATCGGGTAGGTCTGAGAGTCGGCCAACTCTATTTTTCATACCCCTAAATGATAAGGGTGACCCACCCCTAAATATTTTATATTCAATTTTGACAAATTTTTATTTTATTATAATGTGGCATTAAAAAATACATACCACCCTAAATTTTCACCCTTCTACCATCAAACCATATTTTTTAATAGCGATATTAGTATTTTTGTGTTGCGCGTTTCTCACACCGATCGCGATGACTGGACTCGCTTGATGCGATCACCGCCCACGCCGCGCCACCGCTCGAGCCCACTAGACTACTTTAATCCTGGAAATAGGCATTCACGCGGGCGCAGCCGCGGGCAACAGCTATATATACTATAATGTATAGCACATCGCACTTGGCATCAAGTTCTAAGCAGCGTTTTCCTCATAATCTTGATTGCCTGCTACCAAAGATCTCCATTCCAGGTGTTCAGCCGCCTGGTGCTCCCATTAGGTCGGTATTTTTTTGTTTTCATGTGGAGCTTCTGCACATCTTTGTACCTAAGGAGTTATTGTATTTGGACTAACTACCCTATATCCTGTACAGATATCTAAACTAGCTTGATAACAAAATAGAAAAATATATTTGTAACAAAACTGACAACTGTTTCTGGACAGTCTAGATTTCTCTGGACTTACGAGTGAGTGGTATTGTGTGCTATTATGAAATGATGTCAAGTGATATAATAAAATATTGTTATGATCGTCAATGTTTGCTAATTTTAAACTTGAACATTCCTTACTTAGGTTTGAATATTTATGGTATAAATTGTACATCAATGATAATATTGTATGAACTATTACTTAAATGACGATATTGTTTCTTTACATAGACATTTATAGATTATGAATATATTATGATTTTAAAAATATATATAAAATTTAATTGTACGATGCTGTGTGCGACGTAGATATAAATTTACTAATGGTGAATAACCGTTCAGGCAAGTCGCATTCCAGGCTCAGCCAGTGTATTATCCAGTAATTTGGACGCAATGTATCTTGTCGGTCGACATAACATTTCATTGGACTGCACTGTACTTAACATTAAGTATGGTCAGTCAATTCAATTCAAATTTTAGGTTATGGCTCCATCGTTGTTCGATGATTTTGCCAATATCGAGGTAGGAAAAGACACGGGTTTATTTCTTATAAAAAGTTCAAAATATGACTATTGACCAGTGTTTATAGTGATGATTTCTCATAGTTGTTATGCATGCTGAAATAGGACAAAGCAATGTATGTTAGTTGACATGTATAACGACACAAAATTTTTTTTATGGTTTTTAATTTCGACTAAGATTTACTTACACATAAAAAAATTATATCTACTAGGAGGGAAAACAAACAACATTAATTAATCGGTTAGAGATATTACAATCGAATGTTATTAATTCTAATAAATTTATACAATACTTTGATCAGAGGTGAATGGACTAAGGTTAATAGGAATGGAATATTAATTGGGCGGGGGATATCAGCAGGCAGAAGGTCGTAGAGGGGAATTATTAACCTAGGACACGAAAAAAATAAATGTTCCAAAGTACCCTCATCCAGGCCACACTCACAAAGGGAATGATCTCTCACTCGGATCTTAGCTAAGAACACGGGTGTACATACAAAGCCAAGTCGAAGACGAATTATCATAGATGTAGTTAGTTTGTCATAAAAGTTTTTTTTACTAAACCAACACTTAGGGGGAATGGAAGGTTGAATAGTACCATAATATCTTCCTTTTATTTGACGGGATCTTTGCCAAAGGGTATCCCATCTTTTAGTCATCATGGGTTTAGCTAGACAGCACAGATCCCGTGGAAAACATGCTTTATGAGATTCAATGCCACAGTGAATAGCCGCCTTAGCTATTGAATCCGCACTTTCGTTGCCCACAATAGCAGAGTGACTGGGAATCCAAGCCAAAGCCACGTCAATACCTAAACTCTGGCATCTATATAATAGTTCCTTTATTTGGAGGGTAAGAGAGAAATTATGTCGAGAGCGGAAATTGGATTTTAGTAAATCTTTTAAGCAGCTTAGGGAATCCGTAAGTATAATGGTTCTATTCAATCTGTGTGAAATCACATAAGAAATGGCCTCAAAAATAGCTATCGCTTCACCTAAAAAAATGGAGAAGTATGGAGAGCAGCGAAAGTTCAAGATAATTTTAAATTTTGGTATCCATACTGCAGCACCAACATTGCTACCCTCGGAGAGTTTAGACCCATCTGTGTAAATGGCAAGCCAGCCATTCCAATTCTTAGCTAGTATGCTATTGAGCTTTGTGTTAGCTCCAGGATCATTTTTGCTTATGTTAAAATTAAGGCATATATTGGGTTGGAAAATTAAAGCTTCATATGGGACTTCAAATATAGGATTAATATTGGATTGGACAATGGGAGTATGCATATTAAGAAATGTATTAAAACTGTTGATTAAGAGAGGCCGATCTTTATGGGTCCAATAATGAGAAGAAGGAATTAGCTCAAAAAGTTTACGCAGAAGAGGAAGTAGAGGGTGAGATTTAAATTGAAGTATGTTAAAAAAGTACCTATCAGAAAGGAGTTGTCGACGTAGATGGAGTGGAGGTTCCAAACACTCGACCTGCATGGCATTTATTGGGGAACATTTCATAGCTCCTGTAATAATACGTAAGCTTTTGGCCTGAATACGGTCTAATTTGGTAACAGCAATTTTATTGCATGGCTCTAAAAGAATACTGCCATAGTCAAAATGGCTTCTAATAACAGCATTATATAAAATTCTTTGGCTGGAAGGATGAGAGCCCCAACGGACTCCAGATAGGGCACGGAGTACATTTACCCCTCTTTCACATTTCTTGGTAATATATTCTAGGTGGTAGAGACCAGTTAATTTCGAGTCAAGAATAATACCAAGAAATTTAACCTTTTCTAGGATAGAAATGGTTTCATTCCCTACTAAAAGATTGATATGGGGTATGATGCGTTTACGAGTAAAAACTACCGCATTACATTTGGGTATGGATAAGCTCAAGCCGTGTTCCGTTAGCCACTGGTTTAGGTAATGCAGAGCGGAATTCATTTGTACCGAAGCATCAACGACAGACGGCGCACTACAGTACAAGGCAATGTCATCTGCGTATTGTAAAATTTTACAAAAGCAGTTAACAGACAAGTCCAGATCACACGTATATAGATTATACAGAATAGGGCTCAAGACTGATCCCTGCGGGAGCCCCTTCCAGACAAGCCGAGGAGAGGAGTTGGTGTTTTGGTGGCGAATGGTAACCGTACGGGCCATAAGGAGGTTACATATGAAGTTGACCAACCTCGCAGGAATACTCAGATGGAGCATCTTCTGCCTGAGTAATGGAAGTTGGACATTGTCATAGGCAGACGCCACATCCAAAAATACACCAATGACGCTTTCATTTTTAGAAAAGGCAATTCGAACTTCGGACATGAGAATACTTGCGCTATCCAACGTACCCATACCTTTTCGGAAACCGAATTGGGTATTAGATAAGATGCCTTTATTTTCTAGTATCCACTCAAGTCGGTTTTTGATAAGGTTTTCCGTGATTTTAGCCAAGACTGAAGATAGGGCAATAGGCCTATATGAAGCTGAATCATTAGGGTCTTTGCCAGGTTTTAAAATAGGGAGTATTATTTGGGATTTCCATGAGTCTGGAATGTTACCGGTAATAAAAAACGAATTAATTAAATTTAAGAAATAATTTTTTGAAGTAGGAGAAGAGTTACAAACAAACGAATAAGGAATCCCATCGACACCAGGCGCGGAATCACGGAGATGGTCTAATGCACATGAAAGTTCAGAAAATGAGAATGGATCATCAAATATATCAGATGGAGGGGAAATTGTATTTAGGGTAGGGAGGCAATCATAATTGGCGGCGAATGGGGGAGCTAATTTATTAAAGAAATCACCTAACCAGGAACTAGTGTCATTGGATGAAATACTAGAAGAGAGATCATCGCAAGCTCTGCGGTAAGCTTTAATTCTCTTCCATACAAATGAGGCAGGGGTACGTGGAGACAGTGATTCGCAGAAATTAAACCAACCAGTTCTCTTCTTTTTTGCTAACAGTCGGCAGGTCTGAGCTGAAATTTTCTTGAGGTTCAAATAATTAGGCATAATAGGGGAAGTTGCATAGGTGATTTCAGCTTCCTTCCGTGCTCGAATGTTCTCAGTGCACTCAGCATCCCACCAAGGAGGTGAAGGAATTAAATTACGAGCAGAGTTTTTGAGTGGAATACTGGAGTCGGCAGCTCGTAACAGACACGTGACAAATTTTTCATAAAGATGTATAGCATTTTCAGAGTTTGCTTGGGGAAGGGTATGAACTTGTAAGTCTAAAATAGAGGAGAATTTATCCCAGTCAGCTTTAAGTAGGCGATATTTCTGAAGAGGTGGGACTGGGGAAACAGGAGTATGAGCATTAGGGGCAGTAATTAATATTGGGAAATGGTCACTGCCGTACGAATTTGGGAGGACAGACCAGGACAAAGTTGAAACCAGGGAAGGAGAAGCAAGACTGAGATCTGGCATACTTATGTTTTGGGTAGGAGCGACCCTACGGGTAGCAGATCCATCATTAAGAACACAAAGGTTAATATCATCTAAAAGATCCAGTAAAAAGGATGATGAGGGGTCATTGCAATGTGAGCCCCATAATGTGTGACGACAATTAAAATCCCCCAACACAATGAGGGGACCAGAAATAGAAGAAAGAATAGAATTTAGTTCTGAGAAAATATGAGCATTAGGGTGAGGAATATAGATTGATATAAAGCAAACATTAAGACATCTAATAGCGACAATATGAAAGCCTGGGTCATGCTGCCGAATTTGGATTTGAGTAAAAGTGATGGATCTGCTAACCAATAGGGCGCAGCCCGCCCGACCATCATCTCTGTCATCTCGCAAACAGGAAAAGCCAGGAACCCTAAATCGGCCTCCAGGACTAAGCCATGTCTCCGATATGGCAAAAATAACCGGTTTGAAACAGTTCAGTAAATGAATTACTTCATGCTTTTTTTGCCGGATACTTCTACTGTTCCATTGGAGGACTTTGTAACCCATGTTTGGTCCATGAATTTAGTAGCGCTTCTATCAGAACGATGACGTTGGGCGGTATTGAGTCACTGAATTTTGATAATATGTTGATTAAGGAACATGTCAATAGTTCTATTAGGTTATCATTAGGGGTGACTAGAGGAGTGGTCTCAATGTAGGGATTATTCAGGGCGCATCCATTAGGTTGGGAGAAATCAGGGGAGTTAACAATTGATTTGTGGGTTTGTGCATCATATGATTTACCTAGTTCGGCCACAGGTCGAGGCGAACGGTAAATAGTTTTCCTGTAAGTTTTAACAGGCGAAGGAGAAGATACAGTAGATGGTGGATCTGGACTGGTATTGGGATGGGATACTAGTGAAGGGAAATTTTGTCTGGGTTGTGCGTGAGGGAAACTTGTTGCTGCGTCTGAGTAGGATAATTTAGATTGTGGGTACCTTAAAGAGGCCTCCCGGTAGCTTAAATTTTCCTGCGACATTACCAATTTGATTAATTTTTGCCTGGCATGCTCAGGGCACTTTTGGTCTGTGGCTTTATGTTTTCCACCTTTACAAAGAAGGCAGGTGACATTATGATCAGCAACATCACAGGTATCACCACTATGGGGCTGGGAGCACCGATAACATTGAGGCTTAGATCTACATTGCGTTTTGATGTGACCAAACCGCAAGCAGTTGTGGCACTGAATAGTAGGGAGTTGGTAGCATGTTACAGGGAGTGAAGCATGGAAACAATATACTCGTTCTGGGAGGACTTGTCCTGAAAAGGTCAGTACAACAGTAGACGAAGGGGACCATGTGATCGTATTTTCCTTCCGATTTTTAAAATTTAGTCGCCTAGCTTTAATCACTTCTCCACAATTTTTAGGGGTTTCTATACCTGAGACGAACTCCTCCAGTGACCAATCGGTTGGGACATCTCGAACAACACCCATACGTGTGACTTGAAACCGAGGGATAACTGCCACATAATTATTCTTAAGGAGTAAGTCATTTGCAACAAAGTGATTAGCGTTACTGGCTGATTTGAATTGAACAGATATTTTATTCCTACCCAATGGTTTAATTCCTCCCTCTACAATACCCTTGATGTTATTTTTGTGAAGGAACTGGCCGAATTTTAAAGTTTTTAATGTGAAACCGGCTGAAGGTTCAGTTTCTAGTTTGGATACATAAACAGTGAAAGGAGCGTTGTCACTCTCACTGTAATTTACTTTAGAGTTGTTATCAAAGCCTGGCTTTATATATACAGATTGCATAGAATCTGCAGGGGATCTATTTTTTTTAGGATCACTATCAATCTCGGGCTCCGCAGGGCGTTTCAAATTTACTCTAACAGAGCTTGGATCAGCCAAGCTTTGAGAACACTCCATAATATTAATATCAGGAGGTATCCCACCCCCATCAGGGGGCTCCTCGGAGCTCATTTTCTCAAATGAGGAGAAATTATTACTAAGGCTACTTATACCAACCTTATTGTTATAAACCTTCACCAGACAACACAAAATAGGATAAACAACACTAAAAACGTATTTTCGTATCAGAAATTTGAGGTTATGCAAGCACGCGTGTCAAGACCAAAACCCCGAATCCGTATGGTCAGTCATTGCCGTGCCAGGACAAAAATTATATATGTACCTACCTGTTTTATACATCGTGTTACAGAAAGGTGTGGTCAAATAGAAGCAACAAATGCCAGATTTATTGGAAGCAACGTGTAGTGTACGATATAAGCATTTCACCTTCCCCCATAGTACCAAGTTCGATTGCGTTGCTAGGACATAAATAAAGCATTTCCTTTTTTATCGAATGAGTAATGTCGATATTCATCTTGTAACTTTGGACAACACTAAATGATCGAGCTGAAAATGTTGTTCCACATCCGCACTCTTCTCGCTCACGCACTTCACTTAAATAAAATGATGCGATTGATCTTATCGATCGTAATAAACGAGTGATTAAAATTAGCGTGAAATGTTAGGATGTATAGATTTTCATAGGATCCACTACATAAATAGTTATTATCATATGTATGTAGCCTTTAAATATGACCACACCTTTCTGTAACACATTGTATATTGTTAAACAAGCAAAAACTTTGTCTGTATTAATAACTATATTCATCAGAATAGTCCCAACGGACAGCCCATTTAGCGCCGACCAGAAAACAATTGCATATCCCCGCGGCCACCGATTCGCCAGTGGCGCCTCTCGCCATCCAGTTTTGCGCGGTGCGCCCGCCGCCTGTGCAGCCGAGTGTAACCGAGCGCCCGAGCGCCCGAGCGCCGCCGAGCGCAGCCGAATGTTTACGAAAATACCCGATGTCATCTACAAACGAAGCGGCGCGTAGCAATATAATATATGTTTTTTACTGTATTTTATATAATAGACAAAATATAATGTTATAACAGAATAATTGCCTTTAAATTATGGATATTTTTTTAATAGAGTTTTAATTAAGTTACAGCTACAGGTGGGTGGGTAAGTATATAAAATTTATACCCAACTGTATAGCGATACTGGATATTTGTGCTTCCGCGACAAACATTTGACAGCGTCTTTTTTTACCTAATATCAACAGTACTACATACAAGCTATTTAGACCTTTATGTCGAGTGTCTAACTTAGCTACTTAGCACTTCATTCGTATTAAGACTACAAATGTATTTATTGAGTAACTCAAAGAAAAACTTTTCTTTGTCAACCAAAACCAAATCCAAAATTTACAATTTTATTAAATTAACAATGATACTACATTCGCTCTGTTTGTCTATATATACTCTGTGTATTTGGGCAACTTGTTCTTGGTGAGGAGGCCTGTGTCGCCCTTGTTGTAACCCTCGAGCCAGTGGAAGGCGGGGTGTGCGCTGATCACCTGAAAATAAACAATAACCTTAGTACACCACAATGGCTTAATGAGGATTGGCAGGATTCACATACCTACCGTCGAAATTATTTTGGTGAACTCCCAAGTATGCAGATTTCGTCACGTTTCCTTCACCGTTAAAGCAAGTGATAATTAACAATGAATACACACGTAACTTAGAAAAGTCAGAGGTGTTGGGGCTGGTCTCGAATCTGCGACTTTCGCCTCGGTAATTCGCACCACACACCTCGTTGAGCTATCGCTGTTTATTTGCAAATAAATAAATACATACTCCCAAAAGTCACACACACTCTTGACCCCACAATATACCGATATATTGTTTTTGAAGCCACAATAGGATAACCTGTATTGTGGATATCAGGATCGATATTGGGACCTACACAGCCATACCCAAAACAAAAACCGCACTAGGTACACAGTATTGTATATAGCATAAAAGGGTGAAATGGTTCAACTTAGGTGAGCTGATCACCCGTCTGTGCAACTCGCAGATATCCCCACCATAAATACAATATAGCATGAATGGGCCGGCTCGGCCTAGTTACTTACTCAGAAAACTAACAAAGTATTGCGTTTAAGCCTACTCTGCTTGCGTTTATTGCGTTTCCTGTATTGAGTGAGATTTCCGAAGGCCCAAATCCCTTCTCAATGCTTTATAATAATCCCTTTCCTTTCAGGTCGTCAACGTGTCAATGATTCTTCAGGTATTGTAGCTGTTCAGGGGCCATCAGGTGACCCCCGACCCACTTTATTTTGACGGTAGATGTATAAAACTGATTTCAAAATAAAAACACTGAAAAGACACAACACACACTTTGGAGTTGGTGCAATTTTATTTGACCGGCAGCGACACAGGCACAGAGTCTAAAAAGACCTATAGAAATTGATATTTTTAACTTTTTAGTGTTTTTATTTTGAAGTTGGTTTCTAGGTTTTGTTAAAGATTACTTTAATTTTTTTAAATTTTTAGTGGTAGTTACAGCAAAAGCATGTAAATTCCAATACAATAACACAATCGCGACGCGTGTACTGTTATCCGTTGAATTGTTGTTTTTTTTTACTTCGTACTCTGTCATCAGATCTTAAACCAAATTTATCTGGGACCACATCGAACTATACTCTATCGAATGCAATTTTTTCTAACAAAATCGGTCCACAGTTGGCGGAGAAATCGATGTACATACATAAAAAAGGAAAAAAACGCGCCGAATTGAGAATCTCCTCCTTTTTTGAAGTTGGGTAAAAATGCCTACCTTCTCCCTCTCATAAGCATCCTCAGCGCTGGTAATCAACTCTGGTACGTCCAACTTCGGTATGCCAAACAGATTCATCAGGAAGAACTTGTTGTTTGTATACAGTTTGCGTTGATCAGACCACTCTATCTCGCGAGGCAGACGCCAGTCCTTCATCTTTGGCTCCTCACGCTCTATGTACTGGTCGAAGTTCAGACGCTCAATGTCTTCCACAACCTGAGATAAAAGGTTACGTTCCGCATTAATTGTAATATTAACACAATTATACGCCAAAAGATATCCTGTTTTTTAAACGGTTTATTGGTGAAGGAAACCTGCATACCTATGAATTTCTTCATAAGAGTCTACCAACCCACATTAGGCTACCGTGGTGGACTAAGATCTAACCCCTCTCATTCGTAGACAAGTGCCCAGCAGTAAGACGTGTACAGGGCTAGTATTATTATGAGAAGGCTATTTAAAGTAAATATTTTTGTCAAATAATATCGACTTAAAAAAATAAGATTTAAATTAGCATAGTAGTAAAATCTAACCAATTTTGAGTATGTGCTTTCGGGCCGGTAAACATACAAGTGCGCTTTGCTCAAAAAGTTTCACTAAATATTGGCATGATGACCATTTTTTTTTAATAACCTGAATGGCGAAACAACTTCGCTTGTCTGATGGTAAATGCCTACCCATATACAGCAGCAACACACTAAACCTTGAGATACAAAGCACTGCATGATAAAGGACTGAGCTTGTCACACTAAGACATAAGATGCTAAGTCACATAAAGCCCAGTAATTTCCCAGGATTCAATGTCCTTCAAAACGAAACACAACAGTCCTTATACACTGCAGCTTGACAGGAGAAATAAACAAAGCGGTGATTCCAACACAGACAACCTCTTGGATTATACATATACAAGGTTAGTCGGAAAGGGTGTAGGAAGCAGGAAATCCATAAAAGTACCCGTAATTCTGAACAATATTAATAATAATAATACCAGCCCTGTATTATATACGTCCCACTGCTGGGCACGGGCCTCTTCTACTGAATGAGAGGGGTTAGGCCTTTAGTCCACCACGCTGGCCTAATGCGGGTTGGCAGACTTCACATACCTTCGAAATTCTCATGAAGAACTTCTCAGGTATGCAGGTTTCCTCATGATGTTTCCTTCACCGTTATAGCAAGTGATAATTAACAATTAATACACACATAACTTAGAAAAGTCAGTTTCGAACCTGCGACTTTCGTCTCGACAGTCCATACCACTCCCCGCTGAGCTATCACTGCTATTATCAAATTATCATTATTATTTTTTCCAAAATACCCCATTTTTACAAAGATATTGCTGTCCAAAGATTTTAGAAAAAAAATACGCATACGTAACTCTGAGATCAGCTGTTTTCATTTGAAGCTAACGAAACTCAAGAATTATGTGCAATTAGGGGACATTCCGACAGGCGGCATCCGACAAATAGTCTAGCGGTAAAATAAAACGTTGTCAAAAAGTTCGCCGATGCCGAGTAAATATGTAATAAAAGAAATAGAGACGACATTTCTTTTAGTACAGTTACGTGTGCGTATTTTTTCTAAAACCTTTGTACAGCAATATCTATGTAAATATGGGATATTTAAAAAAAAGTGTAATGATAATGTTGTTCAGAATTACGGGTAATTTTATGGATTTCCAGCTTCCTACACCCTTTCCGACTAACCTTGTATATTAGAGACATACCACTCAATAAATCACACACAATTACTATTAATCTATCTATGGTTTACAATGTCTAATTTCTATTAATATTGCCATGCTTACCACTTCAACATCACCACCACCAGTCCAGTCATACACAAGAAGCTCAGCATGAGTAGCAATGTCTCTCAAATACTTTGTTTTGTATTGCTTCTCCACCTCAGTAAGGAATTTAGGAGTAAGTGCTTTTCCATTCACTTCGTGCTTGAGGCTGCGACGTTTAATTGATTCTTGGACCTGAAAAAATAATATCTGACTATAATATCTGTCTAACGGTAATTTTCAATATACAATCTTAATTTGATTCTCCAGATATATTGCAGAAATGAGATAATCACAATGCAGTTTGAAAGTCAAACATACACAATACTTAGTTGGATTGATTGACTTCGGATCCAGATAGTGAAATTAAAGCCCGAATACTGAAACACAACTCGAATCATTTCAGATCGTATTGAAACGTGTTAAGAAACTCATCTGTCAAAATTGTATGAAAATAATTAGCCGATAAGACAGTCGCCTATCAAGTATTCATTAAGATTGTTTACTGAAAATAGCCTTTAGGCAATGCTTCTGCCCATGGACATCTGAAGTTTAGGGTCTACACCACTAGTCCCATCATGTTGTACCATCACGAGACAATAAATAAATAAATAAATACAACCAACAGTCACACACATAGTCCTGACCCCACACTATGTTAACCTGTATTGTGGGTATCAGCAACTACTAAGGATTTGCGGTCACACAACACCCAGACCCGAAACAAATATTTGTGGATTGCACAAACATTTGTCTCGGTGCGGGAATCGAACCCACGGCCTCTCGCTTCGCAGCTGGCTACTGGCCCCCAGCGCTATGGAGGCTGTCAAATATGTCAATAGGCACTATCCTGTCCCAGTTGTCATATGGGACCAGTGACACAAATATTTTAGTGCCAGATATCACCATATACAATTTCAGATCAAACATCCATAATTCTATACAAATAGTTTCTGTTGGCATATTTTTGTTAAAGCAGAAACCGGAAAAAATTTAGAGCCGCTACAGCTGCGTAGGGACATTGCCTCGCTTTCCGTCTTTTATCGTCTATATCACGGTGAATGCTCTGAAGAATTTTTTGACCTTATTCCTTCCTCACCTTTCCTTAACAGAACCACGCGTGCTGGCTTGCGAAACCATAGCTTCGTGGTCTCTTCCATCTCGGCTCGGACCAAGAGGTTCGCAAAATCGCATTTCTGTCGGACCATAAAGCTGTGGAATAGCTTGCCGGCGCACGTGTTTCCTCCTTCGTATAACTTGGGATCCTTTAAACGGAGTGTGAAGAAGCAACTAAGCAGGCCGGCATAATTCTGCCGATCTGTGACAGATTCAGTGTCTATCGTTGGTCGACAGTATTCATGGATTGCGCTATACTTACCATCAGGTATAGCGTAGTATCTTTACCGAGCTAGGATAAAAAAAAAAAAAAAAGAAACGAGCAACTGAGTCACCTGATGTTAAGTCGTATCTTAATTTTAGTTTAGTCAACTTAGTTTAGACAACAGAATTGACAGTACCGCAGAATATGTCTGATCAATTTTGAAATGTTCCATATTGTAAATTATGTCCAATTTTGTAAAAGAAAATAACATGTTTTATTACCTTGTCAACTGGCACATCAAGGTATACAACAAGATGTGGTCGCATAAGCTCCTCAATGGTATTACTCCTTAGTTCATAGTAAACAGATCTGGCGCCCTTGCTAATGTAGTTACTAGCAAACATTGCCTCTAGGAACACAAAGTCAGAGTATGGTGACCTCTCTAATACCACACCCTGGCCAGTGTTCATTAAATGAGCCAAAGCATCAATGTATTGACTATACCGAGCTGTATACATCATTATTTGAAAATTAGCAGCGAGACGGTGGTCCGGTGTCAGATTGAAGTTTACGTGATCGAATGTTCGAGTGTCTTCAGGGATTTGATCGTCAAACATTCTCAAATCACAACCATTTGGCCTGATGTAATGTAAATCCATTGTTGCTTCAGGGAAATGCTTCATGCCAAGGTCCTCGGCGAGAGCGGCTGCGAATTCAGACTTACCAGCAGCTACGGGACCTTCAACCAGTACCACCTTTGTGTTATCATCGAATCTGTGAGTTGTGCGGTCGAATAAACTGCGGAACCATGTGTAATCTTTATCGACATAATCGAAAGGTGCTGGCTTTGGTGGCTGTGGGCCTAAAGTCTCACGAAGGGTTTTCCCGGAGATTTTTCGGTTCTGGACGAACACACAACCAGCGATCTTAGCCCCCTGACCAGGGGTGATTACCTTCGCAACAGCGGTTCTTATTAGAGTAGCCATTGTGGTTTGAGGTATCTAATTGGGTTCGATACCTGCGGAAGTAGATAAAGGTAGATTTAGTGCATGGTTTGGCTTGATTAAATCTAATTTATCTCTGCTTTTCTTACCTCAAATCAACACATAACAAAAATCAGCCCGTAGATTTTGTGACATAACCATTCTATAGGTCGCGTTCGTAATTTGAATATTTTATTTATTTGTAAAGAATGTTATTATAATAAGTTTAACCAGCATTATTGTAATATATATAATATATAATTTATGAATAATCATAATGTACTCTAAATGCAATAATATTCATTTCTACCATTCAATTAATAATATCAATACTTTTAAAATCAAATGTGAAAATATGAACGCAGCGTTAAGCAGCTATAGACTATATAATAAACAGTACTTGACAGAGCTTATCAATGTGACCATATGTGGCTGTTTCCTGCTATTTTGACAGAATTTATGTCTTACTTTACACCGTGGCATGTATTTTTTTTTTATTAGCTTGAATGACAACCGAGCAGTTCGCTCTCCTGATGGTGAGCGCCACGCTTGCTCATAAATAGAAGCAACGCCTCACAGAACTTTAAATAACAAAGCACTGCATGACACTGGACTGCGCTCGTCACCCCGAGACATAAGGTATTAAGTCTCATAATGCCCAGTAATTACACTGGCTTCAATGTCCTTCACACCGGAACACAACAGTGCTTACACACTGTTGCTTGGCGGCAGAAATAGACAAAGCGGTGGTACCGACCCAGCCGGCCTCTCGCATACGAGGGACCTACCACCTTGTCTCTGGTAGTATTGCCATGAAGACTAACTAATTATAGCCAAACCACATATCTGGCGTATCGCCACGCCTGCGGGGCAAGAGGTAGGTGGGAGCGGGGTAAGTATATAGATGCATGAGTGCACTGTCGAGCATGACGTTAGTCCCTGCCGCACGATCCCACTTTACAAACTTGTAACACTCATACCTCATACGGTTCTCGCGGCTCCCTTGCCCTAAGGGCGATACATCAGGTTTGCGGTCTTTCTATAGTAGGTCACTTGAAGGTAAGATATATCCACCGACTATGTACATATCATGACAATTATGGGTGCTTTAAGGAACAGATTAGGAAATTGGAGGGGTTATTGAGTGGGATTCGTTATTTTTAATTAGGTAGGATTTGGAAGTTTTCCAGCGAAAGATAAGCAGGATTTTTATTTTTTATTTGGTGACACTGGCTGTCAATTTGACAATTCTTTCTAGTCTATGCTGTCAGATGATGGCCATGTGAGACTTTATTTTGCAACAAAAATAACTCGGATTTACCTACATTACGTTACTTTATGTGGTGTAAGATACAACGCACAAGACAATGGAGACCCAAAATATCCAAATTGACGACTTTTTGCCTGCAAAAAATCCCGTAAAACTAAAAAATATCAAAAGGAAGGCTGATCCAGATTCTGGCAATGGAATGGATGTAGACGAAGGTAACAAGCAAAAGGAAAAGGTGAAAAGTCGTCGTTTGAGACCAAAAAGACTCAAAAAAGGTGCCGAACCCAATGAAAGTAAAGAGAATATGAGAAAAGTGCCAGTTCCAGCACACAGGTATAACCTCAAAGTAGTACTCATACGATTTGAAAATGGGAAAATATTTATTTCGTTAGTAGTAAGTACATCAATGATGGTCTCTTAGTAAGTATGAAAATACTTGTAGCAGGAGATCCCGCTCTTCTGTAGGTTACGTCAAAGGCACCTAAATATTAACAAAGATAGTAAAATAAATTTATTGTTGTGAATCCTGGGTTGTGTGAATCTACGGTGTGTGTGGGTTAGATTTGATCATTTCAATAATATTGTGGCTTATTGTAATATTGTTTCCTACATATCTCCAAACTCTATCAAATCAATGTTAATATTTTTGTATATATGCAAGTAAACAATTTCATATTGCTTGTCAACAAAACACCACTACTTTGTACTAATGTGTCAGTAAACAAGATGTATATCAGGTAGGGAGTGTTTTGCCCTGCAGTGAGACATTTTAGACGAATATAATAATTATTTTATTGTAATTAGGTAACCTGTGCAAATACTATTTTTCTATTTTTCTACATTGTGGCTTAGTAATCTCTATTAAGCAACATGTTTTGTTCAACTCATTTCTGACTGGATATGAAAAGACTTTAATGCCAGGCAGAAAGAAGTTTCTTTTTATTCTGTTAGACAATACTCATCGGTGAAAGTGGGTACAAAATGAAGTACATGTTTTTTTTACAGATACACACCACTAAAGGAGAGCTGGCTAAAAATCTTTACACCTATTGTAGAACATTTGTTACTACAAGTGCGTTTTAACACAAAAACACGCAATGTTGAGATCAAAGTTGGTCCAGAAACAAAAGATATTGCCAACTTACAGAAAGCTGCTGATTTTGTTAAGGTGAAATAATTTTATGAATATAAAAAAAATGAGTCATGATAAATACACATTTATTATAATAAAGATGGCAAAAAAATGTCTGAGTATGGGGGCCATACTGGGCAAGGTTTATTACCGACAGTCTAATGGAGACAGTTGAAGGAGAACTATGCTAAAAGGCACATCAAATTATGGGACATTTAATACATTATATATGTAAATATATGGAAAAACCAAAATCCCTCATTTTCTGGAAAAGGAAGTTATTATGATAAGAATTCATTTAAAAAAACAAACACAGACAGGATTTAATTTATTTTACAATTGTCTTGATAAATATTGCATTTTGAATTCAGAATCATAGATTCCTAGTTGAGAACTAGTTAAAAGTAGCCTGAGGTAGTTGAGAATAATATTCCATTCATTAATTTATTTTATAGTTTCAATAAACATTTTGATAACATAAAATAGTCCATTAACGTAATATTATTATTATTTATTTTCAGGCGTTTGTTTATGGATTTGAAGTTGAGGACGCACTGGCACTCCTTAGGCTGGACGATCTATTTGTAGAATCTTTTGAAGTGAAAGATGTGAAGACTCTCAATGGAGACCATCTAAGCAGAGCCATAGGTCGACTCGCAGGCAAGGCTGGTAGAACGAAGTTCACAATTGAGAACGTAACGAAAACAAGGATAGTGCTTGCAGACTCTAAAATACATATATTGGGCAGTTATCAGAATATAGCTCTAGCGCGTCGGGCCATATGCAACTTGATCATGGGATCTCCGCCTTCGAAAGTGTACGGAAACTTAAGAAATGTAGCTAATAGAGTTGCTGAGAGGATGTAGTTAATAAAATGTATATTTATAATTATTATTTTATTAAACCCCTATATAGAAGCGACTAGGTGGTAGGTTGCACGTATGCGAGGGCGTCTGGGTTGGTACCACCACCATGTCTGTTTCTGCCGCCAAGCAGCAGTGTGTAAACACTTGACTTCTGTTTGAAGGGCATTGACACCAGTCGAATTACTGGGCATTATGAGGCAAAATCTTATGTCTCAGATGAGAAGAGCGGGTCGTTCGCGACGTCAAGTTTATCATTATTCTAAGGAACTATGCCCTACATAACAAATAAATTCGTATTTTGGTTAGTCGTCTTTTGGTTGTTAGAAAATCTTACACAAATGTCTGCAGCAACTGCATATAATTTTTATTACATAAACTAATATTTGTTGTTGGTATGCAAGGATCATAGCAAGTGGGAATCCGTTGTCTCTGCCTACCCCTATGGGAAACAGGCGTAAGTCTATGTATGTATGTATGTACGTAATATTTGTTTTCTATATGAAATAGATTTAAAGTTGAGATAAACCTTCATTTAATTTTCTCTTCCGATTATGTGATTGATGTAATATGTTTTTGTCAGTTTATGTGTACTTTGATTGAAAGAAGCTTTACCATGAAATACTTTTATTAGATAATTTACATACATTTTGGAATGCCTAGGTACACAATATACATATACGGTATAGACCACACATAACATAATAAATGTCGCATTACTACTTCGCGTGCCGATATTTAGCGCATACTATATTGTTATAATCCATGCATGCCACAATGACATCACCCTACATAGTAAAAATTGACACGCTTGGTTTTCATTTTCCATACTAATAGCAGTTTTTTTAAGGTATACAACTTTTGTAAATACCGATTACGTGACAGTTATCGAATTTATTATACCAGCCGTGTATTATATACGTCCCATTGATAGGCTCAGGCCTCCTGTACTGATGAGAGGGTTTAAACCTTAGTCTACCAAGTTGCAATAATGCGCGTTGGCAGATTTCACATACCTTCGAAATTATTGTAGAGACCTTCTCAGATATGCAGGTTTCCTCACAATGTCTCCTACACCATTAAAGCAAACGATCATTAACAATAAATACACACGTAACTTAGAAAAGTCAGAGGTATATGTTCTTGGGGCTGGTTTCAAACCTGCAACTTTCACCTCGACAGTCCGTACCATTCCCTGCTGACCTATCGCTGTTATTTATTAACAAACTCTCATAAACTTGAACTACATGCACTAATCACATCACTGATTCGACAAAAAGTGCATGATAATTAATAAGACACTACAACAGTATCTTGTACTTGAAGTGTCTCGGTACTCTAGAGAGTACGAGCCGCGCGTCGTAGCTGAGCGAGGCGAAGGTCCAGGGCTCCGCCGCGCTCCACTCCGCGCAGTACACCGAGTCCTCATGCTGCTCGTATGATTGTAACACGCCATCCTCCAAACTATACACAAAATATACATATTCTACAATGTGTTACAGAAAGGTGTGGTCAAATTTAAGCAACAAATAGTGTACAATGTAAGTATTTCACCCCCCACAGTACCGAATAAGTAAGTAATCGAATTCGATTGTTGTTAGGACATAAATAAAGTATGTATGTGTGTAGAAAAAATATATTTGAGCCTCTGGTATTCTCACTCACTATAGGAATATTAGGAAGAAGCTTTTGCCTGTCTCCGCATACATCATTAGGTTTATGTAATATCGTATCGATATTTTTTACAATATCTCACAACTGTATCCCCCAAAGGGTAGGCAGAAGTATCACTAATGCACCCACTGCTCGCCGATCTTGTTTGTATCCCATGATGTCATAGGGGGTGAGCCTGTCGCAATACCGGACACTAATTCCAATCTCGGGTAACATTCGTGTAATTTTTCGATTCGAAAATTCGAATCCAAGCTGCGATTATTCTATCTGGAATTTAAATCTCGAACCTTATCGGGTTTTCAACCTAATTACGCGGCCATTAAACCTCTGAGGCGGCGCGGCGTATCGATAGTTTCAGTGTCGATATATCGACAATAAAATATCGATATGAAAGTCACGTCATTTATAATAATTCGAAGTTCTGACTGGTGTTGGGTCTGTTTATGGGCAGGTGTGGCGCTTACCATCAGGCGTGCGTCCTACTAATAAAAAAAGGTATAAGTTACACTTTGCTGAGCCTTTCTCCCTCGTCGTCAAGATCTCTGCACACGCTGGCAGCGGCCGTCAGCAACGCGCGAGCATCCGAGCTGCCCGTCAGTAATAACTGCTCGTGATAGGTGTTGTATCTCACAGTCCATACCCTGTGTAACAAAATATTATAATAATTGAATAAAAAAAAAAGAGATGAAGAAGAGATGGAGAGACGAGTTGGACGCATTCGAGGCGAAATGGGAGAAGCTGATAGAGGACCGAACCCAGTGGAAGAGTAAAGGGGAGGCCTTTGCCCAGCAGTGGGACACATTGTAGGGTATTAAAAAAAATTTTGAAAAGAAAATGTAATTTAAGTCGTAGAGCCACGCTGTATACAGTTTTGTCTACAGCGTGAAGGAGCCGGCCCGACCGGGCCATTACCACTATCTAGTGTAAAAAAAAATTTTTTTTGAAAACTATGGATAGTTCTATAACAAACATGTTTTTGATAAATTAAATGATTCCGATACTTCATAAAATATATCGATGTGTCGTTATATCGAAATAAAATATCGATGCATGCTTAGTGTTACTACAGTTGTCTATGGCGCAGAAAAAAAAACGCAACTTACCAGTGTGAGTGGTCTGTTCTGCTAAATATCGCCTCCTTGGTGTTCCTGTAGTCCCAAATATTAAGTGCCGCATCATCGCCAGCACTTGCCAAATGGAATTGCCTACAAAAATTATGAATTATATTCCTACTATACTATTATAAATGTGACAAAGTTTCGATGTTTGTGAATTTGGATGTTTGTTAGTCAATCACGCCTTAACGGCTTTGGATAAAATTAGACACACAGGTAGACCATGACCTGGATTGGGACATAGGCTACTTTTATCCCGGAAAAGGCCGTTCACAAGGGTGGAGCTGCGAGTAAAAACTAGTATTCAAATAATATGTATTACAAAATTACAATAGCGTCATTGCCCTTTCACGAATCTGGGAGTTTGTGCAAATTCCTTAATTTCCTGTGGGATTTTACGGATCTGAGATTTTGTTAGTTTGTGGTTTATGATATGCTATCTGGAATTTTCATAAAGTGAGATTTTTCGGACTTGGTACTTTGTTACTCTGAGATTTTATGAATCTGAGGACTTCCCAAACTATGGGTGAGAATATTATTACTTTACCTGTTAGGATTGAAGTCTATATCCCTGACAAGTTGTCGGTGCGCATTGTCTATGCTCCATGATGGTTTCGAGCAATCCGTGCGTGTGTCGTAGCACTTTATGTGCATGTCTTGTAACACAGCGAACTGGCAAACAATAAACATAGTATTTTGTATATTATTTTATTAAGATTTTAGATAATATAAAAAAATATAATAATGCTAGCTTTTGAAAAAGATTTTCCTGGGATTGTTTCAATTTTTATTAATTGGTTAATCCTTTCATTTACTTTCCCTGACTTCACCCCCTTTGAAGCAAACCTCGCCCCACTTTGAAGTAAATCCTGGCTACGCCTTTGGATGTAATGCAAGCGCCCGTAGTCATGTGTGAATAGAACCTCTTCGGCTGGGTGCGTATCGCAGGGCATTTGACAGCAGGTTGAATTTTTTTTCGAGCTGTTGCAAGCAGAATTAACCTTATTGAATCAGTACCTGCGCGTGTCCCTGGTGCGGGTTCCACTTGCCGGCGGTGAGTGTGGCGCGGCCGGGTGGTGTGACGTTACACACCACCGCCCCCTCCCCTGTGACGTCATGCACGCGCACCCTCCGTTCTGAGACGACGCCCACGCGGCTCGCATCCGTCGGATGCCACTCGGCGCTGTGGATCTCTTCCTCTGGCTTCTGGAATGGGTGAGGACTGTAGATTCCTTGGGTTAGTGACCAAACCTAGTGGCACGGTTTTTAATACACTCAGATGAAATACCACTGATATGTATTGGACATACACACTCACGCCTGTAATCCGATAATAATGTCGACCGAAGAGGTAGGCAGAGGTGTAACCTAATGTGGGTATAATTACCCACATTTCGTCGAATATAATATTTCAGTCTCATGATAAGATAGGGGGCAAGCCTCTCGCCATACCGGGCACAATTCGAGACTCGGGGCTAATACTGAGCATTTAGAAATAGAAAACCCCAATATCACTCTTTAACACCAACCCGAGGATCGAACCCGAGACCTCGGCACAGCAGTCGTATCGCGTACGCATTACAACTGCATAATTATTTTCCGAACTTGGCTGATACATTGGAAGTGGAAGTGGGTCACCTGATGGTAAATGACCTTCGCCGCTCATGTACGCCCACAATATTAAAAGAATCATGAGTGCGTTGCTCACCTTAAAGGAAAGGGATAATTAAGCGATTGGGAAAGGGAGAGCGATTTGGGCGTCTGGATATCTCACTCACTGTACGAAATGCAGCAGCAAGCTGCTACTTTACGTTAGTTTTCTGTGAGACAGTGGTAACAATACCCGGACAAGCCATGACAACTGTCTACAGTGTGGCTCTATCACTCAAGGAGTCAAATAAACTTACTTCTGGTGCTATTGTTATGAGAGTTTCCATGTCCTCAGCATTCCTTCCTTGGATTGCACTTAGGTCATCCAGATCTTTAGGTATTACCTGCAAAATTAATATATGTAATCAGCATTGCTGTCCTGTCGGGAAAGGAACCTTGATCCCAACATGCTGGGTTTGAGATTTGAGGTTTTTTTTATTTGCTTGAATGACGAGAAGAGCATGTCGCTCGCCTGCTGTTAAGCTTCACGGACTCTGGATTACCGAGCACTGCATGGCACTGAACTGCGCTCATAAGATGTGTAAAATCATTATGAAATTGATATCAATCTGATTTTGCTCTTTTTAGCCTCATTTTAAATGACACACATTGACAGAGTAAACGTCTGCAAAGCGAGGCCATGGGTTCGATACCAGCACCAAGACAAATATCTGTGTGATCCACAAGTATTTGTTTCGGGATACAGGCTTACATAATGGTAGTATAAATTAATCATGCCTAAATTTCGACGGTTGATGTCAAATAGTAGGAACAACTCCACATTTGTATAGAAAAAATACAGACCAGCGACACCTAAAGGTTGACTTTTGATTATTTTTAAATTGTCGAATATTCATCGTTCAGTTTCGATACTACATTGTCAAGTTTGTGTTAACCCTAAAAATACATTTTTGTCATCTCTGACGTACCTGTAATGTGGGCAGCTTGTAAATAGTGACTCCCATAGTGCATTGTGAATTGGCAGGGTCATATGAGTTATGAGTTGTTAGCAGAATAGCAGCATCGTGCGGCGAACACCTCAAGTGCCATATCTCACCTACTTCATGTTTGTAAACCTATAAAAACAAACTCATACATACATACATACACACACTCTCACGCCTGAAATCACCGAAGGGGTAGGCAGAGGTGTAACCAGTACACCCACATTTCGCCAAGCGTATCGCCGTCCCATGTGATAGGGGCGAGCCTATCGCCATTTCGGGCACAATTCCAGACTCCACATTGAGACATTGTCTCTTGATAGTTGAATTAAATATTTGTGAATCTTTTACCTTAGTATGCAGAGCTCCCGTATCCTCTTCAAGTTCGACAACATGGACTTGATTGGAGTTAGGTTTAAGGCTCTGTGTTCCGATCAAGAACCTGATGGCATCACTCTCTCCATACTGTGGTGACAGGGCTCTTGTCTGGAATAGAAACATAAGAGTTCCATCATTTGTAAGTAACTGGGCTGTGAAATTGCTGGCTGGGTGGTACCACAGTCTGTGACTGAGGTTTCCTGAGGCCTAAATAACTGGTGAGAGTAAAAATTTATAGCGTATCTGTAAGTTCAAAACGGTAAACAGTAGATCAATGATCGTAGGCAAATAGTCCATGTAGATTGCCTTATATTCTCCGTTTCAAATGAAAGTGAATTACCTGATGCTCTAGTCCGTAAATTATGGAGTTTCCATCTTCCATTATAGATATTTTACGCTTTTGCCATTTATTTTGTTTACGTTATACATGTACGATCACAAATCGCAATTGGCAAAGTATTCAAAGTTTTTCCCGTTTCAACTTTCATGTTTCAGTATATTTTAAGAGTCTCCCTCTGTCTCTCTAATGGGTAGTGTATTGATTAAATATGCTCTCAAATGCTTTAAAATTTAACATTTATAGGCAAGATACGGAGCAGTGCTACTGACATTTTGGTTCGTTTTTTTTTTGTATTCATGTTCCATAAGGAGCCGGCTAAGATCAGAGACCATACTGCCAAGTCATCAGTTATATTATTTCCATAATTTCCAAGAACGATGAAACAGGGGTGTGACCGATTTCAAGGCCTTGATGGAGTATTGGTGTAAATTCCTTCCAGTTCGATGCTTCTTAGATGACTTTCTTCAAACGAATCGAAAGCACAAGGTCGACAATACCCTTGATAAAAAATCACCTAAATCCACTTATTTCAATGTTTCCATACACTATTCATCATCATTAATGATTATTGCACAAAACCACACCACTTTTATACAACAAACACAACTTTATACCAGTTTAGGAAATAATTAAAACAAGAGAGCCACCGGCCACCGCACTGTAAGAATTCCCGCCAAAACTCTCCATTTTGGTTCGTTTTGATTTAAAAAAAAATGATAGACATTGGAATACTATTTCATACGTGGCTGTATGAAATTACTATTACTTTTATTTGTGTAATTAATATAATAAAAAAATACATCATTTCGTAAAACTATGAAATGATTACTCGGTTATGTTAAAGGGAAATTTTAATAAGTAGATACGTTTGTATTTAACCGACGCAAAAACTGGAGTTTTGTATGATTCTTTTTGCAAGTATTCGAAAGGGTTTACTTCCATAGTGGTCCCATGATTCTATGTCCAACATTACCAACCTATGTAGGTACCGATTTTGATGATTCTTTCAGCAAATCTCGAAATCTTATACAATGTCTCAAGCCTATGTGCAAAAAAGGCTCACCGTGGGCCTCAAATAGATTTGCCGCCCCGGGCTCCCAACGGGATTAGTTCGCCACTGCCTGGTGGTTAGTGATCTCTACCACCTTCTACCACCCATGCACACGTACAATACCAGAAATATTATAGACGAATTAAATCCGACCATAAAGGGATGGGTTAGATATCTCACTTACCGTAGGTAATAAACGCAACAGCAAGTTGCTACTTCACGTCGGTATTATGTGAGATTGAGATTGCCGGCGTCTGCTGTAAAAAAATCTATACGTACTAAGTATTCTTGTTTATTTTTTAGATCTTGGCTAATCTTTCTTTCTGCTTGGCGTTATCCCAGCTTAATTCGAGGGTCCGACTTCTCTTACTATAGATTTGACGGTATTTGGTACGTATATTACGAGGCAACCCGCCGTCTGACCCACACAACCCACAACGGGAACTTAGTTTCGCCATTGAGTGTACCACGTGCAGGCGAGGTTGCCTAAGATGTTGGTGGCCCACTTACACCCCAGTGTCTTGGCTAAATAATGAGCAATAATTCAAGAAATTCATGGAATCTGATATCTCAGTTGAATGAAAAAAATAACATCAAGCATTCAATGTGTATATAATTAGGTAAACTATTAACTAACATTTTAAATCTACAATGTTTTGAACCGAGAATAGTAAAGTACGATCAGTTAAGTGGTTCTGGGGATTACTGTAATATTTATGATGCATCAGGAAAGACGTCGCGTCGGTTCGAATCGTCGCGCATCTCATTATTGCAAAAACCTGTTGATAAAATCTCCATCTAAAGTATTATTTACAGTTATGTTGTGTTTCTATGCTTTTTTATAATATTGGTGATGCAAATAGTTGATAAAAATTTGTTACTCTTTCTTCTCTTTCTGTCTGGCACAATCTCGGATTAATGCCAGGGCCCATGCATATTGTAGGTAAACTATCTACAGCGTGGCTCTAAGAGTTGGAAATCTGTGCCTAGTAGAGGAATAATTTAAAAAGAATCATGGGATCTTTATGGATAAATATGGGATTGGGAAGGGGAGGGTATTATCCTCCGGATATCTCAGTCACGAAATTCAGCGACAAGCTGCTACTTTACGTCGGTCTTTTGTGAGACACTCGTAACGACCCGAACGAGCCGGCCAATTCATGCTGTAGACAAAACTGTCTAAGTCTGTCTGTCTAGAACGTGTTGGTGCACTGTGCAGTGTGTAAGCACTGTTGCGTTTCGGTTTTAAGGACATTGAAGCCAGTGAAATTACTGGTCATTATGAGACTTAACATCTTATGTGTCTGGGTGACGAGCACAGTCAAATGCCATGCAGTGCTTTGTAATTCAAGGTTATGTGTGGTGATGCTTGTTTATGGCCAGACGTGGCGCTTACCATCAGGCGTGCGACATGCTCGTCACGTCATTTAAGAGCATACACGTATGCATTTTTTGACGAACCTCGGTCGTACTCCTTACATCAAAACAGAATAATCAATGAAGTAGTATTTTCTAACTGTATACTAAGTTGATCGCCGTTAATGCGCCAGATAACTTGTCGCTTGTAACCGTTGTGTGGGTCAATGCTTCTAAACTGGTGGTAAGTAAATAAATAGGTATAAAATCTTTCGACTTAGTGTTTTCTGTGTTGTTTTCTGACAAGGAAAAGTGTCGAAAGGACATAATAATCCCCTTAATTCTGATCATTTTCACGCCTGTAATCCCCGAGGGTAGGTAGAACTGTAACTAGTACACGCACATTTCGCCGAGTGTATCTCGGTTCTATGATGTGATAGGTAAGGGGCGAGCCTATCGCCATATTGGGCACAATTCCAGACTCTGGGCTGATAATGAGGATTTCGTCATAGAAAAACTCAATATCCCTTTTAGCCGACCCGGGGATCGAACCCGTGACCTCAGCGTCAGCCTCAGTCGTAGCACGTACGAATTACAACTGCGCCACTGAAGCAGTCATTATTTATACTTGCAATTTTGTTAGAAATTCCCATAGGGCCACACACACACATAAAATAAACCAAATAAATAAATTAACATAACTATAGATCCGGCAGAAGTACGATTTATCGAAGTTTTTAGTTCGAGCCGAGATGGAGGAGACCACGAACCTGTTGATCCGTAATCCTGCACGCGTTTTGTTTAGGGCCATGAAACTCATGAATGAGTAAGCTAGTCGAAATCAGGCGGTAAATGTCGTTAAAACGATCGCCTCATTGATCTTGTAGCAATAGCACGCCTGTTTCCCATAGGAGCAGGCAGAGACAATTGAGGGAAAAAAAATGTAAGGAACGAACTTTCACAGATCAATTTGAAGATATTCTCGAAAAAGGCCAGGTCAGGAGCACCCTAAACCGACGTGCATGTATGAAAAATTTAATGAGAGTGAATGAGGCCGAAGAGCTGTGTAAGGATCGTAGCAATTAGAAATCCGTTGTCCGTTTTAAAAATAAATGATTGTTTCTTAATCGTCGATGGGATAGCGGCGTGGCATGTGCCCTAATCAGTTCGCTGAGGATGTTCCCACGGCTATCAGCGGCGAGTTCCGGTTGGATAGTATGACGATATCCGGCCCCACTGTTAGAACCGGGAATTAAAAAATAATTGTTCACTATGGATTTTAAGTTTTAGGCTTGCACGACGATCCTAAATCGAGTTTAATACACTAAATGTGTTCAAGAAACGTATGAAATTAAATAGTATGAAAATTTTACATAAGTAAATAAGTGTAGTGGGTTCAAAAATCATACTTTTTCTACTGTATAAATCCGTAATTGGATGACCTGTTTCTTTAAGACCCGTAATGACTATTTACTAGGTGGTAGGTCCCTCATATGCCAAAGGCCGTCGGGGTTGGTACCAGTGAGTTGCCGCTATTTCTCGCCGCCAAGTAGCAGTGTGGAAGCACCTATGTGTTTCCGTTTGAACAGTAAAACTACTGGTTATTATGACAACATCATATGACGACAGAATTTAACAACTTATGTCTCGGGGTGACGAACGCCATGCAGTAAAAAATAATAAAAATACTCCCAATAGTCACACACATAGTCCAGATCCCATTCTAGGTTAACCTGTATCGTGGGTATCAGGAACTACGAAGGACTTGAGTTCCTACAACACCAGACCCGAAACAAATATTTGTGGATCACACCAACATTTGTTTACCCAAAAATAAGTTTGGGATGCACGTCGTAATCCCTGGTCATCTGGCTTCGGGAATCGGGATCTGCCGTTTGACGTGTGACACCTACACAACATCGTAAATGTATTTTGAGAAAAAAATATCCTGAGTCTATTTTACTCCTCCACTAATCGATCAAGTTCGTCTATTTTTACTACTTACGATTTTAATAATTCGCTTTCTTATCAGTCTGTCTGTTCGGTACTTTTCTAATTGATTTTAAAATAACTTCTTGACTTCCCGGTAAAAAGATTTAACACTTTAAAAATTGTTTAGGACTAGATGATGATGCAGTGATATGGTAGGTACTTACTGTCGAAGGTCTGATTATAGGTCTAGAATGGACATCATTTATCACCTTATTGGTCTAATGATCCTCCAAACAACGAATGAATCGTCGGCGATCCCGATCTCAAGGACAACCTGGAACATTTGAAACTGCGGAGACAATTCGGGTCTCTCTGTGTATTTTATCGTATATTCCACGGGGAGTGCTCTGAGGAACTGTTTCAGTTGGTATCAATGTCGCCATTTTACCAACCCACCACCGCAGTAAAGTTCATCCATATGATCTGGAAACAATCCCGTCTAGCACGGAACGTTTTACAGCATTCATTTCTACCACGCACATGCAAGCTCTGGAATGAACTCCATGCATCGGTGTTTCCGGAGTGTTATGACCTGTCCTTCTTTAAGCTTTAAGCTAGGCTTAAAAAGAGTTTTCCATTAACGGTAGGCAGCACTTACCACTTACTATCTGTGAGCCGCCTGCTCGTCTGTCTATCTAGGTACTCGTAATACGAGTAAAAGAACATAAAATAGCCATTATTTTGAATCACAGAACACAGGAATAATCTATTTCTGTGTACTGTATTTTGAACGTTGTCAACAGACATTAATAGGCAATTTTGTAAATCTCTCTATCTCTCTGTTCTAAAAAAAAGTAACTGGCGCCGCCGCTGCCAAAAGCTTGTCACGCTATCTCCTCCGAAACCGCTGGGGGTATAGGGTCGAGACCGATACCAATCGATGCATAATAATGTGGGGAAGAAAGTAAGATATGTATCATATTCGTTGGACTTTAAGTTTTTTTTTATTTTATGTTTTGTGGAAAAACATGGGCAACGCCCCTAGTACATTTAAAAAGAGTAAACCTTACAGACATAGACTTAATTAAATATCCTATACCTATATGTAATTCTATTTTATATCGAATGGATCGTGGCCAATCTAGTGTCAAAGTTTTCAAGCTGCACGAAGGCCTCCGACTGCTTTTGAGTATGTAGTCGGGACCAAGTGTTTACGTGCCTTCCGAAGCAGGAAGACGTTCAGTTGAAATACCACGAAGCGATCACCCATCTAGCTATACACATAGCTTTACACGCTAATCATTTACCGGTTAGTGACTGCAACTGGGTATGAGTGCTTTAAGGAAAATGTCGCGGAAATCTGCATACTTGCGGATGTTGCTTATGCATCTTGAAAGTATGTGAAGTCTAACACCCGTATTAGGCCTGCATCGTGGAGGCCTCACTCCTCTCATTAGTACAGAAGACTTATGTTCGGCAGTGGGATAGTACATATAATATAACACAGGGATGATAATATTATACGTCTTTACCTCAAAAATGAGCCAGTTACACTCAATATTAATCGGTAATCAACTGCACGTGTCTGTGCTTCAAAAGGCACGTAAAAACTAGGTGCAGGCTGTTATCAAATGACAGCAGCCAAGTCGGAGGCCTTTGGGCGGCTTGAAAACTTTGAGACTTAGGTTGGCCACTAACCATTCGATATATAATACATTTTATATAAAATATATACTGTAAATACCTATATGACTGCCTCGGTGGCGCAGTTGTAATGCGTACGCGTTACGATTGAGGTCAACGCTGAGGTTTTGGGTTTGATCCCCGGGTCGGGTAAAGTGTTATTGGGTTTTTCTATTACGAAATGCTCAGTATCAGCGATAGGCTCACCCCCTATCACATAAGGGACGGAAATACGCTCGGCGAAATGTGGGTGTTGGTACTGGTTACACCTCTGCCTACCCCTTCGGGGATCACAGGCGTGAGTGCGTATGTGTATAAAATATATTTTTAACAATATATTCTGCGTGGGCTGGTAAATCGCCCCATATTTTTATAAAAAGATAAATGGTTCCGCTAAGCCCTATTGACGTAGTCTCATAAAGAACAGTTTTCACAAATCGAATAATAGGTTTTAAGTATCTAGAGGAGATTGGGGATACCTGAATATCATTTTAATGAACTAGATCCTGACTGCGACTACGTTGATGCGAGTTTTTCAGGCGATTGTTTATTTTGATACGTTCTAGGGAACGGATAATTCCGTTAAATATTTCCGTACCGAGTTTATCGTAGGCTAATTTAAACAAAAATCTCGAAGTCTCTATAATCAAATAAATTTGAATCAATCGTATATGATTGATTCGTTATACAGACACCTAAGCTCGACCGATGATGAATGATGAAATTATGGATTTGTGAATATTTCTTGATTTTAATACAAATTGGATTTTGGCTTTATGATTAAGAATCTTACGAGAGCATTAGGTATAATGAATCGTGGGTAAAATTTATGCTTTTTACGAATATCCCCAGTCTCCTCCACATTCACAGACTGGCGCCAAGTATGACGGGACCTAGCAACCGGACTTTCTGGATAAAAACAAGTAAAGAAAATGAAAAATGCGAATTCCTGAACATACCAAAGAGAATAAGTGTATGGTAATAAAACCGCAGTAAAGTTAAATTTTCTGTATAATTTTTTTACGATGGTATGAATGGTGGGAAAATAATTTAGTTTTGGCTATCAGTTTCATCTGTCTGCTTTCGATCAGATGTTATGTAGAATTTATGCAAATAACTATTAAATTATTTACTAAAATGAATTCAATATTCATCGGGAGAGCAAACACCTAGGTATTTTTTTTTACAAGAAATCTAAAAATATTTTTAAACGCTAAATTCAGCGGTATTGAAAAAAAAACATTCATCATTATAATTCGATGAACGTCTAAGCATATTTCGTGGTGAAAAAAGGCATAAGTTATGATTTAGATATTTTACTTGAAAATACTTTTTAGATTCAAAGTTTTTTTTTCAAAATAGGGTGTTAGTACTATTTATTATTGCATTTAGACTAAATTAGGTAAAAATACTTAACTGCAACAGTCTTACAAAAATAAATGTAATCAGCAGTGATTATTTCAAATAAAAAACTACTAAAATGACCCAAATTTATTACTGTACTATTTTCTCATAGATCCGGCTAAGATTTTACGCAATTAACTCGTGTCTGATGATCATCTGTCCATCAATAGTCATCGGTTGTAGACTAAACAACTTGTTCGCACATTCGGTATGGTATATAAAATTTGGCAGTTCATTCATTCAAAACAGAAGTGACGGCTGTATTTATCAGATAAAAAATGTTTTTGTATTTGAATCTGTTATATTTTCGGTATTATAAATAAAATTACGTCATTACTCTTTGTTTTATTACGATATTTCGTTTGCCTAACAATGAGTAATTGCAGAGAAATAAGCAATTTATGGATATATTCATATAGTGACATGGGATAATTGTAAAATATGTGGCCAGTAGGTATTAAAATAGCAACATTTGTAAACTTAAAAAAAATATAGGTAATAAAATAAGGGGTCACATGATATTCAGCCAACATATTTATCTAAATTATACCACACACATAAAATCTGTTTAAAACAAAAATGCAACTAATCAGACGGGCTTCTTCGAATCAAACTATCACGGGAGCATAATTGTTGAGGTCACAACTCACACCACGCCCGCGCGCCACACACAGCGTAACGCGTTCCGCTATTAAAGTCATAATTACAGATCGACAGACAAACAAACATAGAAGTGCACCTCAAAAAATGCAATAGCTAACTTACCACGGCATCCAATAGTGGTGTGCTTAAAGAAATGAAAGCAAGAACAGTAATATTAAACTTGTGCGTATATCAGTTGGTTTGTAGGCGTTGGGGTGTCAGTAGTGCTTTGGCCACGACGGGAGGTGGACCTCACTTGCTGTGATTGTGTTGTGTCCGGATTTTGTGAAATGATGTGGTTATTGTTTGCTGTTTTACTCGTTTTTGCGAGGCATGCTGATTGTGGTGGTGAGTAGTATAAATGAATACACCTTTGCCATTGATAAAAAGTAAAAATGTCAAAGTTATAACCAGTGTCAGCTTCATAACCTGACTTTATAATTCCCGCGGGAACTTATTAAAATTCTTGGGTTATATCACTTTGTAATTAAGATCCCTATATTTTGCATTTTAGAGCGTTTGTTTTTTTTAACGCGTTATAAGACCAATGTAGCCACATTGACTGAAATTAAAAATACCTACGAAACTTCTTCTTTTTAAATGTACATAAATAAAAAATAAAGCGTTGATATTGTGACTTAAGTAGGTATATCCTATTTATTATTTTGAAATGTGTTTTCTAAAGCTAGAAACCTTTAACATCGAGCACATTGACTATTTTATTTAAAAATATCTATCAAACCTCTTTTATAATATAAAAAACAAAGCGTTGATATCATAAAACATACAGCCAATTATACTGAAATACCAATAATTATAATGTTTTTATAGTTAGAAACTTTTAGAATCGAGAATGATCATAAAATTAAAAATACCTATCAAACCACTTTATTAATGTAAAAAACCTAAAGCATTGCTATCGTGAAACATACATCCAATTAGTTTAGAATATGTTTTTAAAAATAAATTTATCAAGAAACGTGACTGTATTTAAAAAGCGTACCGCCAAAAGTTCTTAGAATCCCTTTGCCCCGGTTTCCTGTTACGGGTTACCTTATCTGCATTTTGCTGTTAATGAACTTACGTCGGATAGTTAAGCTTTTATCTTGACGTTCATTAATAAATAATTAGCGATTATTTTTATTAATTATCGCATCGTTTACGCGACGGTTGAGTATTATTTACTAGTTAGTCATTTGCTATAACTTATTATTCCTCGACTCGCACATCTCCGCGGGATATACAATCTCATCACCGACGATCGTGGATGATGCATACGATGTGCAGTCAGTTAAGTTCGGACCTTTCGATCGATGGCGTTCATCTCAGTATGCTACAAGTTTACATGAGCACAGGCATAACCAACCGTTGAAGGCACAGATTTGTTCCACCTGAGAAAAAAACTGCTGAGTACGTTCATCAGGCGACTGAAGAAGCGTTCCTTTCCCGATTGCTTTACATCCGCACTTACTTAAGGTTTTAGGCATACTCTGATATTTGTAGGACTTAGTTTGTAGGTATCCTGGTAAAATGTTCAGTTATTTTAAAGCAAGTCAAATCGATTTTTTTATGCGAATAACTTGAGATCATCCATATACAACGTGTTACAGAAAGGTGTGGTCATATTTTAGAGTCATTACATACACCTTACCGTAAGTATGTATTGGATCATTTCAAAACCAAGACCTCCTAAACACAACATACTTTTAAAATATAGGTACTCGTAATCATAGTCCAGAAATTATCAAACTGCTTTCAAACTGACTGCGCCAAATAAATTTTGCCAACTATTTTTGAAATTTTTAATAATACACAATTTAAATGAAAGGAGGTCTGAAGTATCATTGTTTATCATTAAGTGTTGTCCAAAGTTGCAAATCGATATCGCAATGTTACTAATTCGATAAAAAAGAAAATTTATTCACAATTCATGCAATTGGATTTGTCACTATAGGGAATGAAAGACATATACATACTGACGTACACTATACATACGCACTCACGCCTGTAATCCCTGAAGAGGTAGGCAGAGGTGTAACTAGTACAGCCACATTTCGCCGAGCGTATCTCCGTCCCACGATGTAATAGGGGGCGAGCCTATCGCCATACCGGGCACAAATTCCAGACTCTGGGCTGATACTGAGAATTTCGTAATAGAAAAACCCAATACCACTTTACCCGACCCGGGGATCGAACCCGAGACCTCAATTGTATCACGTACGCATTACAACTGCGCCACCGAGGCAGTCAACACATTATACATACTCGTACACTATACATTATTTCGAATTATCCACACCTTTCTGTAGCACGTTGTAGGTATATATTATAGTAAGTGGGATATACATCCCTCCCACTCCGTATAAGGTATCCTAACCTCGGATGCAACGTAGAGTTGCAAGCTTATTATTTTGATACACGAAATAAATCTTGTCTCAATTTACCTAAGCGGTTTTATTAATAGATGATCGTATTTTATTGACACCCGGGTTAAAAGATTGGCGGCGCCAATTAACAGAATTACGAATTAGTCGACGAATGCAGCTCATGCTTACTTATATTTATTTGTATTAGGGAGAATACAACACATAAATAATATATACCTACGCACCTGTAACTCTGAAGAAGTACACCGAGGTGCATTTACATCCATTATTCGCCAATCATGGCATTGGCTTAAAAAACATCACTAATAGCCGTTCCCAATTGTCTATCGACAGGTTTGCTTACCGGCGGTAAAATTTTGACACATTTTGTATGGAAGATCTGTCAAAACACTATTGATAGTAACTAAACTGCCGATAGATAGAATATAGGGAACGGCCATTAACCGACTTGCACGACGATCCTAAATTGAGTTTCACAGTCGGATCACAACACTATACCTAATTAAGTTTCATATTGCTCCCATTAATATTATTTGAAAAATGAACATGCTTTAAATGAACGTCAACTGCTACTGCGGGCTTACGAGCGGTGCCCCTCTCACTCGCCGCCACCACGTGCCTGCTTCACCCCCTCAAAACCATGGCAAGCTGCCGCCCACCTCACCTTAATAATTGGAATAACCGCAAATCCAATACAAAAAGAATCATCCAAATCGGTCCAAATTTGGCGGAGTTATGCGTTAACATACATAAATATATACAGACGAACTGAGAATCTTGTTTTTTGCGTCGTGTTGGTTAAAAATAGATTTTAATAAATTGAATAAAAGATTCCCCGATTCCGTCATCTTTTAACGTACCATTGAATAAAAAGTTATTTTTCTCCTTAAGGAAAAGGCATCACGGACGGCTTTTCGGAATTAGCAACAAGGAAATGCGACAAAAGCAGGGTGGCGTCATTCTCTTTATAATAATAGAAAATAAGGATAAATGTATTTAAGTCCTATACTTACCACAATGTTACAATGAAATGGGACATGATTCGCACTATTATATATATTACTAGCTGTCCCGCGCGGTTTCTCCCGCAACTGCAGCGGCTTCACCGGCCGGATCCAATTGTAAATCTAAACCATCCAGGGCGCCACCCAAAGGCATACAAAAAAAACATTCAAATCGGTCCAACCGTTTAGGAGGAGTTCAGTCACATACACACGTACAGTAGAATTATATATATAAAGATAAACGCGAAGGAACATTTTTTGGCACTGACTTGGCCACCTTCGATCACCTGAAGCAGTATTAAGAACCAAAATAGAGCCAGGCTGTAGATACGTTTGTCTACAACACGAATGGTCAGCTCAACCGGGGTGCTACCACCGTCTCTCAGAAGCCGATATCAAGTGGCAACTTTGCGCTTTATATAAGTAGTTTATGCGAATTAATTCTGCTATAAAAAAAATAGGAGCAGGAAAAATCTAGTTTATCAGGCTTTTGGCAGGTTTGGCGAGACTCGTAAGAATCAGTTGTGTTCCACTATTCCTTTTTACTTTAACTTTGATTTCTGTATTCAATCCATTTTCCCACAGGAAAAATCCCATTTACAACCTTTAATAATCCACCACGGGGTAGGAGGGATGGTTATCCGAACACAGCAGCCTTCCTATCCAGTTGTCTTTATCCGAACAACCGCTGGCGCTGGTCCCTAACCACAATCTCTACGCTACTATACAGACTAAACCCCCGCGATGCATATTCGGAGCAAGTGATAGAGATAGTGATTATGAGTGGTGGAGCCACGCTGTAGACACTTTTGTTTACAGCATGTATGGGCCGGCTCGTCCGGGTCATTACCACTGTCTCACAGAAAACCGGCGTAAAGTAGCAGCTTGCTGCTGCGTTTCTACGGTGAGTGAGATATCCGGAGGCCCAAATCCCATCCCCTTCCCAATTCCTTAATTATCCCTTTCCTTTAAGGTCGGCAACGCACCCATGATTCTTTTGGTGTTGTGGGCGTACATAGGCGGTGGAGATCACTTACCATCAGGTGAGCCACTTGCTCGTTTGCCGGCCTATGCCATAAGAAAAAAAAAGCGAGACGGTCTCGGTGATCCTGAGTATACTCTGGGCTGCTGTCGGAACCGCCTCTGCGCTGAACAACTTTGCGTCCCATATCCTAAGGGGCTTAGGAGCCCCTTGCAATAAGGACGCGAGGTATCCGGCAGCACGATATTTCGAAGTGCCGTTCCTCTCGAGGTTGCACCGAAAATGTACATTATGCGCATCCCCTGCCGCATGGCCGCCCTTCCAGTAGGCCATGCACAAGTTACAAATACGTTTACAGTTTTCGAACTCGTATAACATTACTACCGTCGAAGTATCAAAATAGTAATTCATACTGTAATAAAAGAATCGCTTGAAAACTAATTTCATACTCGACTAATATGGAATAAAATTAACCATATTATTAATTTTAATTCATCATAGTTCCCACCATGGGCACTAATGGCTACTGATACTCGACGTATGGAAAGAAAACTTTCATCGTTTTAGAAAACTATTAGAACTTGTAGGTACTAACTATGTCGACAGGCAGCCCAAGTTAATCGCCTTTTACGACAGATAAATATCACTTTTTAAAGGATACCGTGATGGAATTCTATAAAAGCCCATAATCCATGAAAGAAGTAATCAATACTTGAGATATTTGTAGAGTAAATTTATTACCAACTGGAAATGTTTTTTCAACTCTTTAATTTTTCTCCGACGTTTTGGCGCCATCCAACGTCAATCTTGCTTGACAACTGTCCACAAATACCATCAAGTAGTCTAATAAAACATGTGAAGTACAAAGTCCGCCAATTGAAGATATCAAAAAATATTATAAATCAATCGATACAAATTGCAACGGGAAAGCTCGATTGCTTGCAATTGAGATTGATTGCAATGAATCGATTTATGAGCCTTCTGTGTTTTATCGTTTTATGGACGTTTATCTATTTCTATACCCTATGGTGATTCATTTTTATACTCCGACAAAAAATAGGGGTCTTTATAAGATTGAATGATCTGTCTGTAGGTGTGTGTGCACCGTACCGTCTATACTAATGGACCGATTTGAATGCGGTTTTTTTGCAATGCAAGCTAATTTAATCGTGATGATTCACGAAAAAAAGGAAAAGCTAATAAGAAATATTATTTAAAATCCTAAAAACAAAATTTACCACCATAATTAGGCACTCCACATCCACTCTAATAGACTTTTGCTAAAGCTTGGCATTGTAATATAAGAGCGTTAACAGGTTTTTAAATAAACAAGTAAATATTTAATTTAGTCCCGTTGCTTTAGTCTGTCTTTTTTATGAGAGTGTGGGCAAACAAGCAAGTTTAAACGGTTCAAACATTAACTGCAAGCATTAAGTAAACTGCGAATAATTCATCTTAATATAATGTTAATTAAATAAATAACACCCAACAGTCACACACGTAGTCTTCACCCCACACTAAACCTGTATCGTGGGTATCAGGAACTACGAGGGACTTGCGGTCCCACAACACTCAGACCCGAAACAAACATTTGTGGATTGAACCCACGGCCTCTCGCTTCGTAGCTGGCAACTCGCTCACTGCGCCACGGTGGCTATCAATATCACACCATTTTTATTAATGGTTATAAATTAAAGAGCGTAAGTAATTAATAAACAAATCGAGACAAATGTTTGTGTGATTCAATATGTTTCGCGTCTGGGTGATTGCTCTCTAGAAGGACTGACGTCAGGCCGGTCGTAAAAACTACAAGCCATATCTTTCTGTACCATGCGTTAAAACATGTTGCGCCGACCCCACTGCAAGTGGGATAAAGGCTGAATGAAAAATAGATTCTAAGCCTTTAATGTATACTACTAGACAAGTTGTGCGGTACATAGAAATTGTGCCACTAAGTTACGGTCAATTGACCGTAACTCAATATTACCATCTCGCTTACACTTAACTAGTCAAACTCCCGCATTATGTGACGATATTTTACTTCTATACAACCAGTCTAGTAGTATACATTAAAGTCTTTGCTCTCAGCAAATGGATAGGTTTTAATGCGGTTTTGTTTGTTTAAAAGGTAATTTAATTGAGATGATTCTTAGATATATTTGAAGAAATTAACGTCGGCAACGTGCACATGATTCTTCTAGTATTGAGGGCATTCATGGGCTATTGAGATCACTTACCATCAGCTGACCCACTTGTTTGTTTGCAGGTCTATGCTATAAAAAGAAGGTAGGTACGTACTTTATTATTGAAGGAAAATTCTGAATGGAATAATCAATAAATAACCTCAAATCGATTGTAAACATCACGGATATGAATTCTTACAATTTACAATTACTTAAGTATCAGTTATTTTGTAATCATAATAATATTTATGTTTCCACAATAAGGAAGCTAAGTTCCCACACGACAATTGTTTTATTGTTCTCAAATAATTATATTGGTTATTGCATGCCAACAATATTCTTACCTTATTAATTGTTTTATGACATCTTCTATTTTTATATAATCATAGTATTAAACAACGTCTTACAGAAAAGTATGGTCGTAATTAAGTGTCGGTACAGACATCTGACAGTGAGTGTAGTACATGCCAGATCTTATCAAAGTCTAGACATCCTAAAGTTTCCCCCTAAATTTATTCACTCGATAATTACGATAAAAAATCTGAAGAATTGTCTGATTCTGATTCTATCACATCCCCATAAATAAAGTGAAGTGCCTGAGTGAGAATAACAATACCACTGGAGTTTTTTTATAGCATAGGCCGGCAAACGAGCAAGTGGGTCACGTGATGGTATGTCTCCACCGCCCATATACGCCCACAATACCAAAAGAATTATGGGCGCGTTGTCGACCTAAAAGGAAAGGGATAATTAATGGAATGGGAAGTGGAGGGGATTTGGGCCTCCGGATATCTCATTCACCGTACGAAACGCAGCAGCAAGTCAAACTTTACGATGAAGTTTTAGTCTTTCATCCCCTTAGGCGTGGAATTTCAATCGGAAATTTAAATGTGAGCAACTCAGCTATTTACCCTTTATAACGAAAAAATAACCCTTAAAATCGGATCACTCTGTGGAAAGTTATGCGTTTAGTAGGTAGATAAACCTACAAAAAGAAACAAATACACGGGTCAAATCGAGACCCTCCTTAATTTTTTCACCGGTTCAATAAACAAAATACCTATTTTGAAAGTTTTATTGAAAATAAGTATTATTGGAGTAAACTATAAGATACCATATGATATGTTAAAAATGTATCCTGTTTATAAAAACAAACATTTCATCGAAATAAATTGTGTGAGCAAAATAACTTGCCGAGAGTTCTGTATAATGTGTATATAAAAAAATGGTCCTGAAATTGAATGATGTGTAGTGATAACAGCTCCGTGGCGCAGCGGGCGAGTAGCCGGCTGCGAAGCGAGAGGCCGTGGGTTCGATTCCCACACGGAGACAACTGTTTGTGTGATCCTCAAATATTAGTCTCGGGTCTGGGTGTTGTGAGACCGCAAGTCCCTGATACCTACGACACAGGTTTACCTAGTGTGGGGTCAGGACTATGTGTGTGACTGTTGGGTGTATTTATTTATTATTTAAATGTAAAAGAAGGAAACTTTCTTTTCTTTCTTCCTAGCGTTATCCCTTCTTAATGCTAGGGTCCGCCTTCCCATCATGATTTGACGGTAGATTTAGTATAATGTAGAGAGACCCGCCGCACCGCGCTTTGCAGCTACTCGCCCGTGCGCCACGGAGCTGGCAATACCAATGAGATTCCATTGCTATGGTACGGGTCCCTAAAAATCTTTAAAAACAACTTAGCAACAGGTTTATGTATTTATGCGAAATAAACTCGCCAATTTTAAAACAACTTGGCAACACGACCATAAAGGACATCGTCCTCACCGATCACCGATCACCGACCACCGACCACCTTGCAAAATGAACAAAATGGGAATAAATTTGCATTGATATTAGTCCGGTTAGAGAACTGATTCCCTTGGTGATAAGGTACCGTTATAAGACATCTTGGCCGACACACTGTTATTTGCGAATTGCAATGCGGGACGAGAAAACTGGTCAAAATAAACGTATTACATACACACTCACGCCTGTAATCCCCGAAAGGGTAGGCAGAGGTGTACCCAGTACACGCACACTTCGCCGAGCGCATCTCCGTCTCATGATATGATAGGGGGCGAGCCTATCGCCATATCGGGCACAATTCCAGACTCCGGGTTGATACTAAGCATTTCAAGATAGAATACCCCAATATCACTTTACCCGACCCGGGAATCGAACCCGAGACCTCAGCGTTAGCTTCAGTCGTAACGCATACGCATTACAACTGCGCCACCGAGGCAGTCACAGGTACAGGTACAGGCAGGAACGTGTTAATCGACGAAAACAAACGAAGCAGGTTCACAATTTCGACGCTTTCTTTGTACCATGTATGTATATAACCACGGATAACTCCGCTAAATGTGGACCGATTTGGATTATTACATTCGAACGAGTACCTATAGATCAAAGTTAGTTCTGTTTTAATGTCAAGAAGAAAATTTACCCCTTAGAGAGTTAAATTGGGGATGAAGATTAAAACTTCGTCATTTATGCACGGATTTTGATGACTCTTTCGCAAAAAATTGTTGAGTAGTATTCTGCAGCATGAATGGGCAGGCTCGTCCGGGTCGTTGCCACTGTCTCACAGAAAACAGACGTAAAGTAACAGCATGCTGCTGCATTTCATACGGTGACTGAGATATCCGGAGGCCCAAATTCCCCTTCCCATCCCAATCCCTTAATTATCACTTTCTTTTAAGGTCGGCAACGCGCCCGTAATTATTTTAGTATCGTGGGCGTACATGGTTGGTGGAGATCACTTGCCATCAGGTGACCCACATGCTCGTTATTCGGCCTATGCTATAAAAAAAATTTAAAATAAAATCTTTTTAACAAAAATAAATCCAACGCAAAAAAGGTAAAAATAAACAATTTTAAGTCGGTCGGTCTACCTATAATTGACATTACATTGAAATAGCAACGAATTAAAATTGTTTATTTTTAGCGGTTTTTTGACTTTGTTTCATTAGTTGAAAGAGTTTTGTTAAATGATATTCAGTTATTAATCAGATATTCAGTGCATACATGAACAAATATAAATGTTAATTTATTTATTTACTTATAATAATAATAATAATATATGTTTTAAATAAATAAATGTTAATTTATTTATTTACTTATGTTAATATATGTTTTAAATAAATAATTGTTAATTTAGTTACAAACATTGAAATAAAAGTCAAATTATGAGTCGAACAGGTCAGTCGCCTAGACAGTCAACACGGTTGAACCGTTACTTACGCGTGCACATAAATAGCAACACAGCTAAGAACATTGAATTAAAAATTGCACCAGGTTAGCTAGTGTACATCCCCAGTAACTTCAGGCCGGCATAATTCTGCCGACCGTCCAGAGACGCAATGTCTCTTGAAGACGATAATGCAATAATGTGAAATATAAATATGGACTGTTTTCTACCTAATTGGTATTAGGTAAGCACAATACAGTCCAATTTTATATTTAGTGACTTCACTGGAACACCAGGTCCATTGGGCATCCTCTAAGAATGAGAGGAATTATTAGGATTAGGATTAGGCCTTAGTCTGCCACGTTGACCTAATGCGAGCTGGCAGACAGTATTATCTACAGCGTGAATTGGTCTGGCTCGACCGGGTTGTTACCACTGTCTCACAGAAAACCCATGTGAAGTAACAAACAACTATAACAATAACAACAACAAGGAACTTGCTTTTACTAAATCCGACTAAAAAATGAAAAATAAATAATAGTTTAAATATTTTATTGTAAAAAAGCGGTTTTTTTTTATTGTCATCGGTCCTTGATAAATATGCCAAATTTCGAGTTAATCCGATGTTTTGAAGGGGGTCAAAATCATGTTCAAAGTTTCCGTTACATGCCATATATATCATATTATTCGTATGAAGCTAATAAAAGTGTATTAAAAAAAGAACTTTTCAGGTATACAGAGGGGCTAGCACGGAAACTTGCGAAAAGTTATTCGAGCTGTCATCGACAACAATTTCTATGAGATTTTAGTACAGCGCCTCTATCGTACGTAAAAGAAACGAATATATATGGCATATAGACCAATGATATTTAAGGAATTATCTATCGAGCCCTCGATACCTTTACATTACGATTTCGATAGTTTTCCGTGCTAGCCCCTCAGGTTTCCTTGCGACGTTTCCTTCACTGCGAAAGCAAGCGATAATTAGCGGTAATAATTTGCATTCCAGACTACATTCCGCTGAAATATTGATGCATCTTTGCAAGTTTTTTTACTTGATTGACAAGTTGTTTATATTCCATTATAATAAAATGATAATAATTTTGCATAAATTAATATAATATTCTTCTTTCATCTGGTTTAATATCGCATCGTAAGTGGTATTCTGAGTAATATGTTTATCTAAATATAAATAATGAAATAACGTAATTGATATTTTTATATGACGCTGTTAATATAAATTTAAAGATAACAAAATTGAATATAATCCAGCCGCTGTAGTATCAGAAAACTATAACTTGATTTTGCATTACATTTTTATTATTCATAAATCCCTATTATTCAGCATATTGTAGCGATATCCCTGGCGTTATTCCGGCTAAGTTTGCCTTCAGGGTTTGCCTTCCTACTTAGAAATTTCACTGGATCTTGAGCATTTTCCGTAGTGAGACCATTGGCTCTCATATTGCCCTAGTACGAGTACGTCAAGTCAGTGCTTTTTGGGCTGTCCGCGCGATCGTTGCCCTGGTTCGATCGGATATAGGCATTTGTGAAAAAAGTCCTGTGGTTTCATCTAAGAAAGTTTATCCACTTTGTCTCGGACTTCACGGCTGCCGCGAATGTACTCGTTGCGTATACGGTCTAGTCTTGTAACGTTGCACATGTACCGCAGCAGCGGCATCTCCGCGACGTGGATGTCCTGCACATGATGCCTAAGGGCAGGCCATTCTCACACCTATGTAGGAGCACAACTATATATCCTAATTATTTTTTAATATTATAAATGTGAAAGTTTGGATGTGTGAAGTTGGATGTTTGTCAAACAACACGCCTTTACGGCTGAATGGATTGGGATGAAATTCCGCACACAGGTTATTTATATCACGAAAAAACGTTCACGCGGGCAGAGCCGCGATCAAAAGCTATTTAGCTTGTATTTATTTAAATTTATACAAGTGCACACGTAACTTTGTCCCCGAGTGTACGGTGTAGATACAAGTTCTACCTGTGGCGGGCGGGCGAGCAAGTTCGAGGGCATTAGCCGAGTTTGCCCTCACCGTGAGTCATAATAACTATGTTACATGCACCGACCGTGTACGTACATGCATCACTATTCGCTACATAATACTGTATTAAGTTTTAAATCATGTGCTTTGGCAAACTTGGGGTTTTTACGAATTGGAACGAATATGTAATGTATGCCCAGCCCCCCGGGTTATCCAAAAGAGTATCTTTTTTTAACAAAATATAAAACCGACTCAAAACCTCAGAAGCTAAATATAAAACTAAGCAATGTTAAGTTGGTTGGGGTTTTTTATAGCATAGGCCGGGAAACGAGCAAGTAGGTCACTTGATGGTAAGTGATCTCCAACGGTCATGTATGCCCACAATACAAGAAGAATCATGGGCGCGTTGACGATAAAAAGGGTTAAAAGGGATAATTAAAGGATTGGGAAGGGGAAGGTGATTTGGACCTCTGGATATCTCACTTACCGTACGAAACGCAACAACAAGCCGCTACTTTACGTCGGTTTTCTGCGAGGCAGTGGTAACGATCCAGTCGAGCCCGCCCATTCATGCTGTAGACAAAACTATCTACTGACTATACCACTCAAAAACGTGCACGTGGTCTCTGTTTATTAATGGACGAGGCAATGGTCAAACTTGGTTCCTGTTGCGGATTGTGGGGGTCAGAGGGCGGTTCGCCCCTTGTAATACCAAATACTGTCAAATCTATGGTACGTGAAAGCGGATCCTGGCATTAAATCGGGACAAAAGCGAAATACCACTCAGTTTCTGATTAACCACGATATCCCAAAAACTACTGAAGTTAGAACCATGCAATTTGGTTAGATGATAGATTGGATGCTAAGAAAGGATTTTAAGAAATTTACATTTCAAATGAGGGAAAGAAAAAACTTTGTATGAAACTTTTTATGCAATGGAATACGAATGTGAAATTGAGCACAAGAAAGAAAGAGTAAGTACCTATTATTATTACTCCTTCATTCGAACAAGCACAGGTACGAAACTATACTGCCAAGAGTCAAGATTGTGACAGTAAACATGTTTATTTATCTGACAATAGGTATTTATTTCAAGGAGCGTAAAATCCCTCGCATGCTTATTAATATTTAATTGGTACCAATATCGTCACATAGATGATATGACACAATTATAAATCAATGTCAAGGTTATATAATGTACAATATGATTGCATGATTTTAGAGTCTAACTAGGTACATACTTACTAGATTAAAAAAAGAACAGATCAATAGGTTATGTGTTTTATAAGGTTGTTTCGCTAAGCAAAATTTAAACGACTTACGAGTATCAACATACATTTTTTATAGCATAAGTCGGGAAACGAAGAAGTGGTTCACATGATGGTAAGTGATCACCGCCCGTGAACGTTCACAATACCAGAAGAATCATCATGGACGCGTTGGGGATATTAAAGGGGATAATTGGGAAAGGAAGGGGGATATGGGCCTTCGGATTTATCGCACCGTATGAAACGCAATAGCAAGTTACTACTTAACATTGATTTTCTATGAGACAGTGGTAACAATCCGGTCGATCCGGCCCATTTATGTTGTAGACAGAACTGTCTACAGCGTTTTACTTACGTTAACAATCAGCCAATATCTTGTGCGTTGTAATGGTAATATTAATAATTTTAAAAATATATATACAACGGGACTGACTGCCTCGGTAGCGCAGTTGTAATGCGTACGCGTTACGACTGAGGCTGACGCGGAGGTCTCGGGTTCGATCCCAGGGTTGGGTTAAAACTTAAAGTATTGGGTTTTTCTATTTCGAAATGGTCAGTATCAGCCCGGAGTCTTGGAAATGTGCCCGGTATAGGCTCGCCCCCCATCACATCATGAGACGGAGATACGCTCGGCGCTTTGCCTAACCCTTCGGGGATTATAGGCGTGAGTGCGTATGTATGTATATACAACGTGGCAGTGCTTTATTATATAATAAAAAAATATAATTTCGTAAGAGCGCGTCGATCCGGCAATATATGTGGGAGAACACCCGAAGCCATTGATAATGTTGATAACATTTGACTCACGTCTAATCGCCCATTGTCCGTTATTTGGGCAGGTTCATTATTTTCAACTGCCAATAGAATTGACGAGACGACGGAAGGAGTGGGGGGGGGGGGGGGATAATAACTATAGACACGTGTCATAGTATTTTTATCACTACACTGGATCTGATGTTAAGTACAGTGCAGTGCAAATATAAAGTCGACTGTCAAGAGACAGTCTATCGTTTGACAGAATCAGGCTGGTGTGACGGTACTGGATATACGCTGGCTGGCTAAAGGTCAAATTGACCCGTTTCACGTTTGTCTGTCTGTTTGTGTGTGTATCTGTATTATAGCGCAATATAGCGCCAAAACGAAAAGACTGATTTCAATGCGGTTTTTTTAATAGTTATTTTTTCTTTTTGTTCAATTATTGCTTCGCATTTCCATGCATATAGCCAATGAAAAGTGTTTAAATATATTTTCGAGTATTTATAAGAACGATGAGACACCGGTGTGGCCTATTTCAAAGTCTTGTTGGAGTGTTGGTGTCAATTCCTTCCAGAATTATGGTTCATAGACGGGTTTCTCCAAGCGGATCGATTGGCCAAGGTCGGTCAATACACTTTGTCAAAAATCACCTAAATTCAGCAATTTCAATGATTCCAGACACTTTTCATCATAGTCAATGTCTATTGCACAAACCCACACTTTTATAAAACAAACACAACTTTAAATTAGTTTAGGAATTAATTAAAATTGGACACCGACCGAGCTGTCACAATTCTCGCCAAACTTAATTTGAAAGGTTGTGGAAGGTAATCAAAATCACTATCATATAAAAATGATCCTATTTCTATAGCTCATAGATATATAAGAAATGTATGACAGTGTAAGGAACATAAACTTCATATTTTCTATGATCATATTTCTATGGTCCTATTTCACAGCATGTGACATAGGATCATATATCTATGATGCAAATATGATAGTGGAATAGCGGCCTTAGCAGTGGCGGACTAAGCTCATCGGGGGCCGAGGCGGAAAATCTATTTGGGGCCCCCGGTGAGCTTTTTTTAGCGCATAAGCTTGACACTGTATGAGATTTAGATATTTGGGGACCTCCTAAGGCCAGGGGCGGACCGACGCCGTTAATCCGCTACTTGTATCTTAGCATAGAAAGTATGTTCAGTCACTTAAAACTTACATATGTTTTTGTAATTGACGTCGGGGAATTTATATGTAAGTTATTTATTAAGGTCTTTTATAAGTATGATAATGATGTTTCTCATCTAATTATCTATTTTACTAGGAAACTATGTAGATTGTTTATATTTATGTTATCAATGAACACATGCACTGTAGTAGAGATAACGCTACTAGGAAATTTTGTCAATGAATGCATTTTGTCATACATTTTCCTAATAAATCTTATTAACAATAATAAATAAATAAATACACACAACAGAATAAATAAACACACACATAGTCCTGACTCCAGACTAGGTTAATCTGTACAATAGGTAATCCGCCATTTAGAAATGACAGAACATTTTGTTATGGATGTCGAGAGATTTTAACGGTAACATCTTAGGCTCAAAGCCAACCTCACCTGCACGCGGTACACTTGGTTTCCGTTGTGGGTTGTCTTGTCGCCCCAAATAATATCAAACACCGTCAAATCATGATGAGAGGGAGAACCCTGGTTTTAAGGCAGGATAACGCCAAGAAAGAAAAGAAAGATTATTTGCATTGAGAAATGTTCTTCAAGAAGCTGATTGACAAAAAGTTAAACAGTAAACCTTATCAGTTATTAAAAAGAAAGAAAACAAATTTTTTTTCACAGACAATAAACATACTCGTACCTACATACGCAGGTCAAATCAAATATGAGAAAACACTTATTAATTATTAACCATAGTTATTAACTAATTATTGCGCAGTTGCATGTCGTGGTCATGACAGCTGACCACTCAGCATATTTCTGTGCTGTGGCACGAACCGCAGCAGCACAGTACTGATTTTCAGTGGTCACGCTAAATGACGTGCGGACGCAAACCATCCAGCCAATCAATACCTTACCTTAAGAATAGTAATACTTAATTCAATAGTACCTAACTATAGGCAATAAAGATATTCATACAATCAATAATACATTACAAAACAAGAATAAGAAATCACTGTCATTATAAAATATGACGATCGACTATCCTCAATTTAAAGTAATTTTGATAACATATTGGATAGATTATGCAGCACGTAATGATGTACATGATACCTAAATCTTTAGTCCAAACTAGATATAAAATATTTAATTCTTATTGATCTATCGTTAACGAAATATCAAAGCAATAGAAGTACATTAAATATAGTTTATGATTTTTATGATATCGTTAAATGACCATCCCATTTACAGTTATAGTTATTTTTAGGTTAGAATTTGGACATTTTGTCCGAAGCTATCATTGGCGGCAAGTAATTATTGAACCAATTGTTTGCAGCTATTAATAGAACTGCAATAATTGCGAAGGTTAAAGGGCAAATTGTGGATCGGTCGGGCGCGCTGCGTCGCCCGAAACGTATCACGTGACTTTTGACAGCCGTCAAATTGTGGCGCGAAAATGTACTTTCATGTTTACTTTTTAAAACTAGAACAGAAAACCAATCCGTTCTTATTATAAAACGTAACTTAACTGCCTCGGTGCCGAAGTTGTAATGCATACGCGTTATAACTGAGGCTGACGCTGAGGTCTCGGGTTCGATCCCCGGGCCGGGTAAAGTGTTATTGGGTTTTCTATTATGAAATACTCAGTATCAGCCCAGAGTCTAGAATTGTGCCCGGTATGGCGATAGGTTCGCCCCCTATCACATCATGGGATGGAGATACGCTCGGCGAAATGTGGGTGTACTGGTGACACCTCTGCCTACCCCTTCGGGGATTACAGGCGTGAGTGCGTATGTATGTATGTATAAAACGTAGACTTTAAAATTGGCTCATATCGTTATTCTGGTTTACCCTTGGTATACCATAAAATCGACCGATACAAATCTAGTTTAAACTTTAACTTAAACTAAGGCCGCTTATTTTTGGAACGAAAATTATCATTGCTCAAAGGCAAATCATTCCATACAGCCACGAATGTATGCACATAATTTTTATTAAGCATAATATAACATTTTTCATAATTTTGGAAATATATTATTTTGTTGAATTAATTCAATTTGACTAGACCTTATGTATCCTCACATACTGTTACTGTTTTATACGCGGATTTATAAAACATGATAAATAAGTATATTTATCAGAATGGGATATTGAAAGATTTGTTACTCGTTTTATAACCTTACTGGTCCAGTTATAAGGTCCTGGGTCCAGTTATAAATATTATGTCTGCCAAAACTAAAGTATTTCATAATTATTATTAACTTATTATTTATTTAATTTCAGCTCTAAGATGTCCGGAAGGAAGCACGTGTACAGCCGTGGCAGAATCAAAAGGTGAAAATATATATAAAAGTTTATTAAAATATTTTACGTGGTAGGTCCTTTGTATGCGAGAGGCCGTCTGAGTTGGTACCAACGCTTTGTATATTTCTACCGCTAATCAGCAGTGTATAAGCACTGTCGTGTTACGGGTTGAAGGACATTGAGCCAGTGAAATTACTGGGCATTATGAGACTTAACACCTTATGTCTCGGGATGACGAGGAGCAGTTCAGTGCCTTGCAGTGCTCTGTAATCCAGTGTTCTGTGTGACGTTGCTTCTGTTTATGGGCAGACGTGACGCTTAACATCAGGCAAATAAAAAAAAAGTTGTTACCAACTAATTCCCCAATTACCATGGTTTTTAGGCGGCAACTTTTACTGGATTTATTGATTAATTTTTTATCACCTACCCAAAGACACACGTACCTATTGCCAGGGAATGGATTCAATTTTTGACCCTGGCATAACAAAGTAATTACTTAGCATCTAATGGTAATTGTACAGTGCAGTCCAAATATAATGTTGTCTGTCGAGAACCATTGCGTCCTCAACGCTCGCCAGACGCTGCTTGATAACAATGATAAAATAACAGCGGATAAACAATGACCAACTCCAAGCCACGATTCACTGGTACAAGCCAAAGACTTTCATGTATACTACTAGACGGGCTGTTTAGAAGTAAAATTGTGTCGCATAACGCAGGAGTTTGACAGCTCACAAACAGGGAGCGCGATAGGGGTTCTAGTTGAGAGTAAGCGAGATGGTAATATTGAGTTACGGTCAATTGACCGCAACTTAGTACTACAATTTCTATGTACCGCGCAGCTTGTCTAGTAATATACATTAAAGTCTTTGGTACAAGCCAATGTTTGGTTATTCACTATATACGATGGTCGTCATCCAGTCGGGTACAAATGTGTGTCAGGTACTCTTCCATCAGTCTTGTTTGAAGTCAGACTGGCGACCGAAAACTGAGTGTAACATTTTGGGTTCCATACCCAAGGTATCGACGGAACTCTATTACCTATAGAGTCTACGCGCGCCGTCTGTTTGTCGGTCTCTCTGCCCTTTTTTTATTTTTTTATTGCATAGGCTGACAAACGAGCCATTCAGGTCACCTAATGGTAAGTGATCTCCATCGCCCATGTACGCCCATAATACCCAAAGAATCATGGGTGCGTTGCCGACCTTAAAGGAAAGGGATAATTAAGGGATTGGGAAGGGGTTTGGGCCTCCGGATATCTCACTCACCGTACGAAACGCAGCAGCAAGCTGCTACTTTACGCCGATTTTCTGTGAGACAGTGGTAATAACCCGGACGAGCCGACCCATACATGATGTAGACAAAAGTATCTACAGCGTGGCTCTACCACTCATAAAAAGCCCTGTCGTTAAAAGATTCCACCGTTCTTTAAACCTTTATTTATTAACCGTCTGAAATTTTCACAATATATTTGTCATTATGGAGATTTCAAATGGAGATCAGCTATATTATGTATAGAGGTATAATCTATACTAATATTATAAAGAGGAAAGATTTGATTGTTTGTTTGCATTGAATAGGCTCCGAAACTACTGAACCGATTTGAAAAATTCTTTCCCTGTTGGGAAGTTACACTATCCCCGGGTGACATAGGCTACTTTTATGACGAGACGAGCAGATAAATCACAGATGCTTGGCGGCAGAAATAGAAAAGCGGTTGTACCAAACCAAACGGCCTCTCGCATACGAGGGATCTACCACTAAGTAAATAAATACACCCAACAGTCACACACATAGTCTTGACCCCACACTAGGTAAAACCTGTATCGTGGGTACCAGGAACTACGAGGGACTTGCGGTCCCACAAACACCTAAACTGTTATCTAATAAATAAATAAATAAACTTACACTAACAAGCTTCTATGACCGCGGCAAGTATCAGGCGCCTCATGTTGCAGTTCAACGACGCGTTCAACATAGCGTCAGCCGAAACATAGATAAATCGGAACCATTCGTGCAAGTGACGCCGGACATCGTTTTGACTGACTGCCTGGGTGGCGCAGTTGTAATGCGTTCGCGTTACGACTGAGGCTGACGCTGACGCTGAGAGGTCTCGGGTTCGAACCCAGGGTCGGGTGAAAGTGATATTGGGAATTTTTATTATGAAACACTTGGTATCAGCCCAGAGGCTGGAATTGTGCCCGGTATGGCGATAGTTTCGCCCCGACCACACCATGGGATGGAAATAAGCTCAGCGACATGTGAGACAAGCTACATCTCTGCCTATCCCTTCGGGGATTACAGGTCTCACACCTGTGTGCCTACGCTTATTGTATATTTATATTGTCCTTTCAGCTAAAAGCTCAGTGGAGTTGCCATCAGGCGAGGAATGCGCGCCAGGATCTTCATGGATGAACCAGTGTAATAGCTGCCTCTGCAGTCCTAGTGGCTTTGTGGATTGTACACTGATGGAATGTTCTGGTCGCGAATCTGGTATGATATAATAATATTACTAGCGCCCTGTATTACACGTCCCACAGCTGTCCAAGGGCCTCCTCTACTGAATGAATGAATGAGAAGTTAGGCCTTACTTACCACGCTGGCCTAATGCTGGTTGGCAGACTTCAAATGCCTCGCGTGCCGAAACAAGGAACAAGATCTTGCGCACGCGTAATCCGATTGCTGCACTCCACGTTATCGCAGCTCAACAAGAAGTCAACCGATTTTTGTTATTCGCATAAATGACGCGACGAGCAAGTCACTCGCGTAAGCGTCACGCCTGCCCATAAACAGAAAACACCACACAGAACTTTGAATTATAAAGTACTACATGGCACTGCTGCGCTCCCCACCCAACGTCCTTCAAACCGTATTACAACAGTGCTTACACACTGCTGTTTGAAGACAGAAATAGAAAAACCGATAGTACCAACCTAGACAAGCTCTCGCATACGAGACACCTACCACATAGTAAGCACGAGTTAATGTTACAGAACCTGAGAGACACTGTGCTCCGAACACTGCGTGGAAAAAGGACTGTAACACTTGCCATTGCAACAATGAAGGTCATCCAGAATGCACCAGAATGGAATGCGGCACACACGCAGGTCAGTCGGTGTTAAGAAGCTTTTGCCTATTTTTCATCACAATTTGGGCCTTAAATACTACCACCGGATCCAAAACGACTCAGCTTGAGAAGACCCGGCAAAAAAATCTCTTGCTTTTGATCCGTTTACTCTATTTTCGAAAAAGATAAAAAATTTCAATTTTTTGTTTTTTATACAAGTGGTTAAGTTTATACGTGTTACAGAAAAGTGTGGTCATATTTAAAGGTTACATACACCTGATAATAACTGTATGTACTGGATCCTATCAAAATCTAGACATCCTAAAATTTCATGCTAATTTTAATCATTCGTTTATTACAATCGATAGGATGGATCATATCCTTATAAATTATGTGAAGTGCGTGAGTGAGAGTCCAATAAGTAGGTAAGTCGCGAGTTACCAATTCGATAAAAAAGAAAATGCTTTATTTATGAACTAGCAATGCAATCCCATTTGATATTACTAGGGGTGGAATACTAATCTGGTACACTTTACGTTGCTTAAATTTGACCACACCTTACATACCTTACCTTACTGCAACACGTTGTATATCAGCAATATTTGCTCGCAGCCCCGTTCGCGTGATTTTTCTTTCCGGGATAAAAAGCAACCAGCTTCAATGTCCTTCAAACCGAAACACAAAAGTGCTTACGCAGTACTGCATGGTGGGAGAAATAGATAAAGCGGTGGTACCAAGACGACCTCTTGCATACAAGAAACCTACCACCTTGTAGCAAAATAAAAACGGTCCAAAATATCAGTTTTAATGATTTTTCACACATTATACACTTGGTAAATACTCTTAAGAGTTTAAGCGGGAATTCTAACAGTGCGGTTAATCCCGTTATTATAATTATTTTCTAAACTAGTTTACAGTTGTGTTTGTTGCATAAATGTGGTGTGAATTTGTGCAATAAACATTGACGATGATATGTTTATCATCGATAACACACTGTTGTGTGTGGAAACATTAAAATAAGTGAATTAAGGTGATTTTCCACTAAGTGTATTAATCGACCTTGGTCGTTGGATCCGCTTGGAGAAAATCGTCTATGAAGTGTCCATACTGGAAGGAATTAAGATCAAAACTTCAACAAGACTTTGAAATTGTTCACACCGGTGTTTCATCGTTCTTGTGAATACTTGAAAATAGTAAAATATACTTGTCATTGTCTATATGCATAAATAACGCGAAGCCATAATTAAAAAAAGAAAGAAATTAACTTCCACAACAAATTTTACTTTTTTTAAGCTAACTATAAGTTACGCTTAGCCATAAGATCACACAGTGTCCGTTTCAGCGTCGTACACCGTGTTTAATGCCTTACCCCCACCAACTCCAACTTCCAACCACCAGAATAAACCAGTGTTGCAATCACAATTACCCTCCAGAATGTACCTAATTTGTTATAACTCAGTATTATCTGGACTGTAAAGTACTAACCGTCAGGTGTAGCTGGGTGTAGTGTAGTCATTTTGCTGAGTTGCGATAAAAAAAACCCTTTTTATATGAAAAAATTACCTTCCAGTGAAGCCATCAGTCGAGCTGCTATCAGGTGAGGATTGTGCGCCAGGATCTTCATGGATGAACCAGTGTAATAGCTGCCACTGCACTCCTAATGGCTTTGGGTCTTGCACACGGATGGAATGTTATGGTCGCGAATCTGGTATGATATAATAATAATACTAGTCCTGTATTATACACGTCCCACTGCTGGGCATGGACCTCCTCTACTGAATGAGAGGAGTTAGACCTTACTCACCACGCTGGCCTAATGCGGGTTGGCAGACTTCACATACCTCGCGTGCCGAAACGATGCGCAAGATCTTGCGCACGCGTCATCCGAATGCTGCACTCCACGTTATCGCAGCTCAATAAGACGTCAACCGATTTTTTTATTCGTATAAATGACGAGACAAGCAAGTCTCTCGCGTAAGCGTAATTTGTAAGCACCACACCTGCCCATAAACAGAAAACACCACACAGAACTTTGAATTATAAAGAACTACATGGTACTGCTGCGCTCCTGACCCACAGACAAAGACAAGTTTCATTATGCCCAGTAATTTAATTTGGCTTTTCATTCTTTAAACCGTAACACAACAGTGCTAGCACACTGCTGCTTGAAGGCATAAATAGAAAAACCGATAGTACCAACCCAGACGAGCAACCGCATACGAGGGACCACATAGTAAGCACGAGTTATTGTTACAGAACCTGAGAGACACTGTGCTCCGAACACTGCGTGGAAAAAGGACTGTAACACTTGCCATTGCAACAATGAAGGTCATCCAGAATGCACCAAAATGGAATGCATCACACACACAGGTCAGTGTTAAGAAGCTTTTGCCTACTTTTCATCACAATTTGGACCTTTTAAAACTACCATCGGATCCATAACGATTCAGCTTGAGAAGACCCGGCGAAAAAAACTTAGTGGGCTTGGTTTTGGTCCATGTACTCTATTCTCGAAAATAACGACATGTCACTTAAAAATTGCCAATCTTCCGTTTGTTATACAAGTGGTTGAGTTTATACAACGTGTTACAGAAAGGTGTGGTCATATATAAAGGTTACATACTGTAAGTGTTTATGTACTGAATCTTAACAAAATCTAGACATCCTAAAATGTCATGTTAATTTTAATCACTGTTTATCACGATCGATAAGATCAATGTCATCGCTCGTCTGATGAGAAACTCCTGCCCATTAAACAAAATACACACATAACTACACATAGAACTTTACATTACAAAGCACTACATGACACTACTGCGCTTGTCATCCCGAGACGTTAAATATCATAATGTCCAGTAATTAATTAATTAATTAGGCTTCAATGTCCTAAAAACCAAAATAGATAAAGCAGTGGTACCAAGATGGCATCTTGTATACAAGAGACCTACTACCTTGTAACAAAATAAAATAAAAACGATCCAAAATATCAGTTTTAAAGATTTGTAACACATTATACACTTGGTAAATACTCTTCACAGTTTTGGTGGGAATTCTGAAAGTACGGATGATTGAAATAAAACTAGTTTATACGGATTTTATCGCGGTCTAATTTTTATTTTAGTCCCGACGTTTCGAAAGCTTTTCAGCCTTCGTGGTCACGGGAGAGGTGTAGGTGAGGTGTAGGTCGTCTCGAAAAGTTAATGTTAAACCGCGATAAAATCCGTATAAACTAGTTTTATTTCAATGTGTAATATTCGCGTAAACCTAAGAAATCAGTACGGATGATCCCGTTATTATAATTATTTTAGAAACTTGTTTACAGTTGTGATTGTTGCATAAATGTGTGTGAATTTGTGCAATAAACATTGACGGTGATAAACAGTGTGTGGAAACATTAAAATAAGTGAATTGACCAAGTGTATTGATCGACTTTAGTCGTTAGATCCGCTTGGAGAATATCTTCTATGAAGTGTCCGTACTGGAAGGAATGGACAATAAAACTCCAACAAGACTTTGAAATCGGCCACACCGGTGTTTCGTCGTACTTGTGAATACTTGAAAATAATAAAATATACTTGTCATTGGTTATATTATGTATAAATAATGCGAAGCCATAATTAAAAAAAAAGAAAGAAATTAACTTCCACAACAGATTATACTTTTTTAAGCTAACATTAAGTTCCGCTTAGCCACACAGTGTCCGTTTCAGCGTCGTACACCGTGTTTAATGCCTCACCCCCACCAACTCCAGCTTCCAACCACCAGAATAAACCAGTGTTGCAATCACAATTACCGGAGGGTACACCTAATTTGTTACAACCCAGTATTATCTGGACTGTAAAGTACTAACCGTCAGCTGCAGCTGGGTGTAGTGTAGTCATTTTGCTGAGTTACGATAAAATAACCCTTTTTATATGACAAAAATTACCTTCCAGTGAAGCCATCAGTCGAGCTGCCATCAGGCGAGGATTGTGCGCCAGGATCTTCATGGATGAACCAGTGTAATGGCTGCCACTGCAGTTCTACAGGCTTTGCGTCTTGCACACGGATGGAATGTTATGGTCGCGAATCTGGTATGATATAATAAATAATACTAGTCCCCCTGCTGTGCACGGGCCTCCTCTACTGAACAGCCTTGGATCTACGATTTTTGCGAATCAGGGCAGAAACTTGATAGTGGCGCCTCTCTCTCCAGCGTTTGAGAAAAAATATTTATAAAAACTCACAAATATATAATAGTTGGCATTTTTCTTAACTGTGACAATAAGAACCCTTTAATAAGTCTCATAATGCCCAGTGATTTTACTGGCCTTAACGTCCTTCAAACCGTAACACAACAGTGCTTACACACTGCTGTTTGTAGACAGAAATAGAAAAACCGATAGTACCAACCCAGACAAGCTCTCGCATACGAGAGACCTACCACATCGTAAGCACGAGTTAATGTTACAGAACCTGAGAGACACTGCGCTCCGAACACTGCGTGGAAAAAGGATTGTAACACTTGCCATTGCAACAATGAAGGTCAGCCAGAATGCACCAAAATGGAATGCAGCACTCACGCAGGTCAGTGTTAAGAAGCTTTTGCCTATTTTCCATCACAATTTGGGCCTTTTAAAATTACCACCGGATCCAAAACGACCCAGCTTGAGAAGACCCGGCGAAAACAAACTCAGTGGTCTTACTTTACCACTGGATTCAATACGGTGCGACCCAACCCTTAGAATATCCAGCTAGTCAAACTTAGTGGGCTTGTTCTTGCTCCGGTGATTCAATTTATTAGGGAAATACAACGAACTATATTTAACTTTAAGGGTGATTGATATGGACCATGTGTATCTCCGAATTGTTATTTTAAAACTACCACCGGATCCAAACGCGACCCTGGCTGAAAAGAAAAAAACTCAGTGGGCTTGTATTTGATCCGGTTACTCTATCCTCGAAATTAATGTCTCGTCAACAAAAAATTGGCAATTTACCGTTTTTTAAACAAGTGGTTGAGTTTATACAACGTGTTACAGAAAGGTGTGGTCATATTTAAAGGTTACATACACCTGATAATAGATGTTTATGTACTGGATCATATTAAAATATACACATACTAAAATTTCGTGCTGATTTTAATCTCTCGTTTATTACGATCGATAAGATCGATCACATCTCTATAAATTAAGTGAAGTGCGTGAGCGAGATTAACAATGATGGAGTGAGACAAAAGCTCAGCTGTTTATAATTTAGTATTGTCCAAAGTCGTAAGTTACTAATTAGATAAAAAAGAAAATGCTTTATTTAATATGTCCTAGCAATGCAATCACACACTGTCCGTTTCAGCGTCGTACACAGTGTTTAATGCCTCACCCCCACCAACTAGCTTCCAACCACCAGAATAAACCAGTGTTGCAATCACAATTACCCTCCAGAATGTCATTTGTTACAACCCAGTATTATCTGGACTGTAAAGTACTAACCATCAGGTATAGCTGGGTGTAGTGTAGTCATTTTGCTGAGTTGCGACAAAATATATTTTTTTTTACGAAAAAATTGTATCTTCCAGCTGTGACATCAGTCGAGCTGCCATCAGGCGAAGATTGTGCGCCAGGATCTACATGGATAAACCAGTGTAATAGCTGCCACTGCAGTCCTAGAGGTGTTGGCATTTGCACACTGGTGGAATGTTATGGTCGCGAAACTGGTATGATATAATAATAATACTAGTTCTGTATTACACATGTCCTCTACTGAATGACAGGAGTTAGGCTTTACTCACCATGCTGGCCTAATGCGGGTTGGCAGACTTCACATACCTTGCGTGCCGAAACGATGCGCAAGATCATGCGCACGCGTAATCCGAATGCTGCACTTCACGTTATTGCGGCTCAATAAGACGTCAACCGATTTTTTTATTCGCATAAATGACGAGACGAGCAAGTCACGTCCTTCAAACCGTAACACAACAGTGCTTATACACTGCTGCTTGAAGACAGTAGAAAAACCTGTAGTACTAACCGAGACGAGCTCTCGCATACGAGGGACCTACCACATCGTAAGCACGAGTTAATGTTACAGAACCTGAGAGACACTGCGCTCCGAACACTGCGTGGAAAAAGGACTGTAACACTTGCCATTGCAATAATGAAGGTCGTCCAGAATGCACCAGAATGGAATGCATCACACACGCAGGTCAGTGTTAAGAAGCTTTTGCCTATTTTTCATCACAATTTGGGCCTTTTAAAACTACCATCAGATCAAAAACGACCCAGCTTGAAAAGACCCGGAGAAAAAACTCAGTGGGCTTACTTTACCACTGGAATTAACGCGGCGCGATCCAACCTTCAGAATATCATTTCAATATATTCAGAATAGCTACCACGGGATCCAAACGCGACCCTGTCTGAGAAGAAACAAATTCAGTGGGCTCGTTTTTGGTCCTTTTATATTATTCTCGAAAATAATGATTTGTCACGTTGTATTCGTACACCGTGTTTAATGCTTCACCTCACCAACTCCAGTTTCCAACGACCAGAATAAACTAGTGTTGCAATCACAATTACCCTCCAGAATGTAATTTGATACAACCCAGTATTATCTGGACTGTAAAGTACTAAGCATCAGGTGTAGCTGGGTGTAGTGTAGTCATTTTGCTGAGTTGCGATAAAAGAAGCTGTTTTTACGAAAAATTGTACCTTCCAGTGAAGAGATCAGTTGAGCTGCCATCAGGCGAGGATTGTGCGCCAGGATCTACATGGATGAGCCAGTGTAATAGCTGCCACTGCAGTCCTACAGGATTTGGGTATTGCACACGGATGGGATGTCTTAGTCGCGAAACTGGTATGATATAATAATAATACTAGTCCTGTATTATACACGTCCCACTGCTGGGCATGGGCCTCCTCTACTGAATGAGAGGAGTTAGACATTAGTACACCACGCTGGCCTAATGCGGGTTGGCAGAATTCACTTAGCTTTGAGATTCTTATGCAGTAATTCTCAGGTATGTAGGTTTCCTCACAATGTTTCCTTCACCGTTATAGTCAACGATAAATAGCAATTAACACACACGTAAGTTATAAAAGTCAGAGGTGCAAGAGATCTTCATGGAGGAATCGATGAAATAGCTGTACTTGTGGTGCCTCCAGGATAGGATCTTGAATTCTGAAGGGATGCTTTGAAAATGATGCAGGTACGTGGAGACCATAAAGGCATTGTCAATTACGACAGTTAAATATGGTTCAATCGCGTTGCCGACCTTAAAGGAAAATAATAAATTATTAAGGGATCGGGAAGGAGAGAGGAATTTGGGCCTCCGAATATTACACTCACCGTACAAAACGCAGCAAGCTGCTCCTTTACGTCAGTTTTCTGTGAGACAGTGGTAAAGACCCGGTCGAGCCGGCCCATTCTACCACTGAAGTGTGGTGAAGCGCATGATGATCTTGCGCACTCGTAAATTGATTGCTGCACTCCACGTTATCGCGGTTTATTAAGACGTCAGCCGATTTTTTATTTTATTATTCGCATAAATGAAGAGATGAGCAAGTGGCTCACGTAAGCACAGTGGGTAAGTGCCACGCCTGCCCATAAACAGAGAACACCACAGAATTTTGAATTATAAAGTACTACATGGCACTGCTGCGCTCGTCAACCACAGATATAATTGAGTCTCATTATGCTCAGTAATTTTACTGGCTTTATCGTCCTTCAAACCGTAAAACAACAGTGCTTACACACTGCTGCTTGAAGATAGAAATATAAAACCCGATAGTACCAACCCAGACGAGCTCTCGCATACGAGGGACCTTACACATAGTAAGCACGAGTTAATGTTACAGAACCTGAGAGACACTGCGCTCCGAACACTGCGTGGAAAAAGGACTGTAACACTTGCCATTGCAACAATGAAGGTCATCCAGAATGCACTAGAATGGAATGCATCACACACGCAGGTCAGTCGGTGTTAAGAAGCTTTTGCCTATTTTTCATCACAATTTTTTAATCTATTTAGGGAAATACAACGAACTATATTTAACTTTAAGGGTGGTTGATACGCACCATGTGTATCTCCAAATTGATGTTTTAAAACTACCACCGGATACAAACACGAACCTGTCTGAGAAGACTTGGTGAAACAAATGCAGTGGGCTTGTTTTTTGTCCGTTTACTCTGTTCTCGAAAATAATGATTCGTCAATAAAGAATTGCCAATTTTTCTTTTTTATATAAGTGGTTGAGTTTATACAACGCGTTACAGAAAGGTGTGGTCATATTTAAAGGTTACATACACTGGATAATAAGTGTTTATGCACTGTAAAATTTCATGCTAATTTAATAAATAAAACGTTTTATTTATGTCCTAGCAATGCATTCCGATTTGATACTATCGGGGGTGAAACAATTATATCGTACACTATACGTTGCTTAAATTTGACCACACCTTTCTGCAACACGTTGTATATCACTAACATTTGCTCGCATCCCCGTCCGCGTGATTTTGCTTTCCGAAATAAACAGTATGCTTTATCCTAATCCAGGTCATGGTATTCTTATGTGCCTATCTTTTGCCAGTTCCGTTCAGCCGTTTAGGCGTGATTAATTAACAAACATTCAGATTTAGAAACTCGCAAAAATCTAAACTTTCTCATAATATTAAGTAGGAAGTAAGATTACACCATTTTGGTTGGCAAACGAACATTTGGTACATGGTATGATGTGGTTGGTGGTATGTTGGGGTTGGTGGTGTTGTGTGGGTGATGGTAAGTGATCTCGCACTATCCATAAACACTAACAAAACCAAAAGAATCATGGATGCGTTGTCATCCTGTAAGGAAAAGAATGAGGATTGAGAAAGAGGGGGGGGGGGGCGATTTGGGCCTCTGCCTCCGTACAGGCGTTGACAAAATATTAGTTCTAATGATTTGTCACACATTATACACTTGGTAAATACTCTTCCGAGTTATGGCGGTAATTCTGATAGTGCGGTTGATCCCGTTATTATAATTATTTCCGTAACTAGTTTACAACACAACTGTGTTTGTTGCATAAATTTGGTGTAGATTTGTGCAATAAACATTTACGGTGATTAATAGTGTATGCAAACATTGTAATAAATAAATAAATACACCCAACAGTTACACACATAGTCCTGACCCCACACTAGGTTAACCTGTATCGTGGGTATTAGGAATTACGAAGGACTTGCGGTCCCACAACACCCAGACCCGAAACAAGTATTTGTGGATCACACAAACATTTGTCTCAGTGTGGGAATCGAACCCACGGCCTCTCGCTTCGCAGCCGGCCACTCGCCCACTGCGCCTCGGAGGCTGTCAAATAAGTGATTTTTGATCAAGTGTATTGATCGATCTTGGTCGTTCGATCGCTTGGAGAAGTTGGAGAAAACCGTTTATGAAGCGTACGTACTGGAAGGAATTGACATCGAAACTCCAACAAGACTTTGAAATCCGTTACACCGGGGTTTCATCGTTCTGGTGAATACTTGAAAATAATAAAATATAGTTGTCATTGGCTATAAATATAAATAATGCGAAGCCAAAATAAATAAAAAAAAGAAATACAATTTCACAATAGATTTTACTTATAACCTGCTTAGAGGCTAGGGCATAAGTTCCGCTTAGCCATAAGATCACACACTGTCCGTTTCAGCATCGTACACCGTGTTTAACGCCTCACCCTCAACAACTCCAGCTTCCAACCACCAGAATAAACCAGTGTTGCAATAACAATTACCCTCCAGAATGTATTATAATTTGTTACAACCAAGTATTATCTGGACTGTAAAGTACTAAGCATCAGGTGTAGCTGGGTGTAGTGTAGTCATTTTGCTGAGTTGCGGTAAAAGAAGCTGTTTTTATGAAAAAATTGTACCTTCCAGTGAAGAGATCAGTCGAACTGCCATCCGGCGAGGATTGTGCGCCAGGATCTTCATGGATGAACCAGTGTAATAGCTGCCACTGTAGTCCTACAGGCTTTGGGTACTGCACACTGAGGGGATGTCCTGGTCACGAATCTGGTATGATATAATAATAATACTAGTCCTGTATTATACACGTCCCACTGTTGTGCACGGCCTCCTCTACCAAATGAGAGGAGTTAGGCCTTAGTCCACCACGCTGGCCTCATGCGGGTTAGCAGCAGACTTCACATACCTTCGAAATTCTTATGAAGAACATCTCAAGTATGTAGGTTTCAACACAATGTTTCCTTCACCGTTATAGTCAGCGATAAATAACAATTAATACACACGTAAGTTATAAAAGTCAGCGGTGCATATGCATGAGATCTTCTTGGAGGAATCGATGTAATAGCTGTACTTGTGGTGCCTCCAGTATTGGAGCTTGAACTCTGAAGGGATGCTTTGAAAATTATGCAGGTACGTGGAGACCATAAAGGCCTTGTCAATTACGACAGTGAAATATGGTTCAATCCGCTTGGCTCTCGCATTTATATGTGATTGAATTCAAGTGGCAAGCAGCAATAGTTCAGTGGAGTGGTACGGACTGTTAAGACGAAAGTTGCAGGTTCTGTCATCTGACTTTTCTGAGTTACGTGTTTATTATTGTGGTTTATTTTTATAGCATACGGCAAACGAGCTACTGAGTCACCTGATGGTAAGTGATCTCCACCGCTCAATGACGCCCATATTACCAGAAGAATTATGGGCGCGTTGCCGACCTTAAAGGAAAGTGATAATTAAGAGATTGAGCCTCCAGATATTTCACTCACTGTACAAAATGCAGCAACAAGCCATTACTTTATGACAGTTTTCTGTAAGACAGTGGTAACGACCCGGTCGAGCCGGTCCATTCTACCACTCTGAAATGTGGTGAAAATGTAGGAATACATGTTAAACATAACAGGTATACCAACTTCGCGTGCCGAAACGAAGCGCGCACGCGTAAATTGATTTCTGCATTCAACGTTATCGCGGCTCAGTAAGACGTCACCTGATTTTTTTAATCGCATAAATAACGAGACGAGCAGTCGCTCGCGTAAGCGCCACGCCTGCCCATAAACAGAAAACAACACACTTAACTTTGAATTATAAAGTACTACATGGCACTGCTGCGCTCGTCACGCCACAGACTTTTTTTTTTTTAACCTATACTTTCCCACTGCTGTGCAAAGGTCTCCCTCAACTCCCTCCAACGTTCCCTGTCCAAGGCTGTTATCGGCCAGTCTTTGTTAAAGTGGTCAAGATCGTCGCGCCACCTCTTTCGGGGTTTGCCTCGTCGCCGTCTACCATCTTCGGGCACCCATTGAGTGACAGTCCTGGCCCACCTTTCCGGATGCATCCGGCTCACGTGACCTGCTCAATCCCATTTTAACAGGGCTGATTTATGTCCTAGATCCTTTATTGTAGTTATGGAGCTCAAGGTGGTATTGGGTATTTTGTTCGTACGTTTCACGCCAAGGATGCTGCGCTCCATAGCTCTTTGGCAAACCTTGAGCCTGGACTTCTGAAGCTCGGTCAAAGACCATGTTTGAGCTCCATAGGTGAGGATGGGTAAGATACACATGTCGAAGACATAGTTATAGACATAGTTAAGTCTAATAATGCCCAGTCATTTACTAGCTTTAACGTCCTACAAACCGTAACACAACAGTGCTTACACATTGCTGCTTGAAGGCAGAAATAGAAAAACCATTACCTAGTAAGCACAAGTTAATGTTACAGAACCTGCGAAACTCTGCGCTCCGAACACTGCGTGGAAAAATGATTGTAACACTTGCTATTGCAACAATGAAGGTCAGCCAGAATGCACCAAAATGGAATGCAGCACACACGCAGGTCAGTGATAGGAAGCTTTTGCCTATTTTGAATCACAATTTGGCCCTTTTAAAACTACCACCGGATCCAAAACGACCCAGCTTGAGAAGACCCGGAGAAAAAATCTCAGTGGACTTACTTTACCACTGGATTCAATGAGGTGCGACCCAACCCTTAGAAGATCCAGCTAGTCAAACTCAGTGGCCTTATTTTTGCTCCGGTTTTTTAATCTGTTTAGGGAAATACAACGAACTATATTTAACTTTAAGGGTGGTGGATACGCACCATGTGTATCTCCAAATTGTTGTTTTAAAACTACCACCGGATACAATCGCGAACCTGTCTGAAAAGACTTGGTGAAACAAACTCAGTGGGCTCGTTTTTGGTCCGTTTACTGTATTCTCTGAAAGAATGACTTATCAATAAATAATTGCCAATTTTCCGTTGTTTTATACAAGTGGTTGGGTTTATACAACGTGTTACAGAAAGGTGTGGTCATATTTAAAGGCTACATACATATGATAATAACTATTCATGTACTGGAACCTATCAAAATCTATACATCCTAACATTTCACGCTAATTTTAATCACTCGTTTATTACGATCGATAAGATCGATCACATCCCTGTAAATTACGTGAAGTGCGTGAGCGAGAATAACAATGCTGGAGTGAGACAAAAGGTCAGCTGTTTATAATTTAGTATTGTCCAAAGACGTAAGTTACTAATTCGATAAAAAAGAAGATGCTTTATTTATGTCCTAGCAATGCAATCCGATTTGATACTACTAGGGGGTGGAATACTTATATCATACGCTATACGTTGCTTAAATTTGACCACACCTTTAACACGTTGTATATCACCAACATTTGCTCGCAGCCCCGTCCACGTGATTTTTTTTCCGGAATAAACAGTATGCTTTATCCTAATCCAAGTGATGGTATTCTTATGTGCCAAACTACATCCAGTTCCGTTCAGCCGTTACGGTGTGATTGATTAACAAACATCCAGATTCAGAAACTCGCAAAAATCTAAACTTAGACATTAATTATAATATTAAGTAGGAAGTAAGATTACATCATTTTATTGTCATGGTTGACAAACGAACATGTGGTTCATGGTATGATGTGGTTGGTGGTGTGGTATGGGTGATGGTAAGTGATCTCGCACTATCCATAAACACCAACAAAACCCAAAGAATCATGGATGCGTTGCCATCCCGTAAGGAAAAAAATGAGGATTGAGAAGGGGGGGGGGGGTCGATTTGGGCCTCTACCTCCGTACAAGCGTTGACAAAATATCATTTTTAATGATTTGTCACACATTATACACGATCACAATCGAACCCACGGCTTCTCGCTTCGCAGCCGGCTACTCGCCCACTACGCCACGGAGGCTGTCAAATACGTGATTTTTGATAAAGTGTATTGATCGACCTTGGTCGTTCGACCCGCTTGGAGAAGTTGGAGGAAATCGTTTATGAACTGTACGTACTGGAAGGAATTGACATCGAAACTCCAACAAGACTTTGAAATCGGTCAAACCGGGGTTTCATTGTTCATGTGAATACTTGAAAATAATAAAATATACTTGTCATTGGCTATATACATAAATAATGCGAAGCCATAATTAAACAAAATAAAGAAATTCACTTCCACAATAGATTTTTTACTTATAACCTGGTTAGAGGCTAGAGCATAAGTTCTACTTAGCCGCCCATAAGATGACACACTGTCCGTTTCAGCGTCGTACACCGTGTTTAATGCCTCACCCCCACCAACTCCAGCTTCCAACCACCAGAATAAACCAGTGTTGCAATCACAATTACCCTCCAGAATGTAATTTGTTACAACCCAGTATTATCTGGATTATACAGTACTAAGCATCAGCTGTAGCTGGGTGTAGTGTAGTCATTTTGCTGAGTTGCGATAAAAGAAGCTGTTTTTACGCAAAAATTGTACCTTCCAGTGAAGAGATCAGTCGAGCTGCCATCAGGCGAGGATTGTGCGCCAGGATCTTCATGGATGAGCCAGTGTAATAACTGCCACTGCACTTCTTCAGGCTTTGGGTATTGCACACTGATGGGATGTCCTGGTCGCGAATCTGGTATGATATAATAATAATACTAGTCCTGTATTATACACGTCCCACTGCTGGGCATGGGCCTCCTCTACTGAATGATAGGAGTTAGGCCTTATTTCACCACGCTGGCCTAATGCGGGTTAGCAGACTTCACATACCTTCGAAATTCCTATGAAGAACATCTGAAGTATGTAGGTTTCAACACAATGTTTCTTTCACCGTTATAATCAGCGATAAATAACAGCCTCCGTCGCGCAGCGGGCGAGTAGCCGGTTGCGAAGCGTGAGGCAGTGGGTTCGAATCCCGCACCTTGACAAATGTTTGTCTGATCCACAAATATTTGTCTCGGGTCTGGGTGTTGTGGGACCGCAAGTCCCTCGTAGTTCTTGATACCCACGATACAGGTTTACCTAGTGTGGGGTCAAGACTATGTGTGTGACTGTTGGGTGTATTCATTTATTTATTTAATTAATACACACGTAAGTTATAAAAGTCAGCGGTGCATATGCATGAGATCTTCATGGAGGAATCGATGCAATAGCTGTACTTGTGGTGCCTCCAGTATTGGAGCTTGAACTCTGAAGGGATGCTTTGAAAATGATGCAGGTACGTGGAGACCATTAAGACCTTGTCAACTACGACAGTGAAATAGGGTTAATTCCGCTTCGCTCTCGCATTTATATGTGATTGAATTCAAGTGACAAGCAGCAATAGTTCAGTGGAGTGGTACGGACTGTCAACGAAAGTTGCAGGTTCTGTCATCTGACTTTTCTGAGTTACGTGTTTATTATTGTGGTTTATTTTTATAGCATAGACCGGCAAACGAGCTATTGGATCACCTGATGGTAAGTGATCTCCATCGCTCATTTACGCCCACATTGCCAGAAGAATTATGGGCGCGTTGCCGACCTTAAAGGAAAATGATAATTAAGAGGTTGAGCCTCCAGATATTTCACTACCGTACAAAATGCAGCAGCAAGCCATTACTTTATGATGATTTTCTGTAAGACAGTGGTAACGACCCGGTCGAGCCGGTCCATTCTACCTCTCTGAAATATGGTGAAAATGTAGGAATACATGTTAAACATAACATGTATTAAACATAACTTCGCGTGCCGAAACGAAGCGCATGCGCATACGTAAATTGATTTCTGCATTCAACGTTATCGCGGCTCAGTAAGACGTCACCTGATTTTTTAAATCGCATAAATGACGAGACGAGCAAGTCGCTCGCGTAAGCGCCACGCCTGCCCATAAACAGGAAACAACACACTTAACTTTGAATTATAAAGTACTACATGGCACTGCTGCGCTCGTCACCCCACAGACATAGTTAAGTCTCATATTGCCCAGTCATTTTATTGGGTTTAACGTCCTTCAAACCGTAACACAACACTGCTTACACATTGCTGCTTGAAGGCAGAAATAGAAAAACCACTACCTAGTAAGCACAAGTTAATGTTACAGAACCTGCGAAATTTTGCGCTCCGAACACTGCGTGGAAAAAGGATTGTAACACTTGCCATTGCAACAATGCAGGTCATCCAGAATGCACCAAAATGGAATGCAGCACACACATAGGTCAGTGATAGGAAGCTTTTGCCTATATTGAATCACAATTTGGGCCTTTTAAAACTACCTCCGGATCCAAAACGACCCAGCTTGAGAAGACCCGGAGAAAAAAACTCAGTGGGCTTACTTTACCACTGGATTCAATGCGGTGCGACCCAACCCTCAGAAGATCCAGCTAGTCGAACTCAGTGGGCTTGTTTTTGCTCCGGTTTTTTAATCTGTTTAGGGAAATACAACGAACTATATTTAACTTTAAGGGTGGTTGATACGCACCATGTGTATCTCCAAATTGATGTTTTAAAACTACCACCGGATACAAACACGAACCTGTCTGAGAAGACTTGGTGAAACAAATGCAGTGGGCTTGTTTTTTGTCCGTTTACTCTGTTCTCGAAAATAATGATTCGTCAATAAAGAATTGCCAATTTTTCTTTTTTATATAAGTGGTTGAGTTTATACAACGCGTTACAGAAAGGTGTGGTCATATTTAAAGGTTACATACACTGGATAATAAGTGTTTATGCACTGTAAAATTTCATGCTAATTTAATAAATAAAACGTTTTATTTATGTCCTAGCAATGCATTCCGATTTGATACTATCGGGGGTGAAACAATTATATCGTACACTATACGTTGCTTAAATTTGACCACACCTTTCTGCAACACGTTGTATATCACTAACATTTGCTCGCATCCCCGTCCGCGTGATTTTGCTTTCCGAAATAAACAGTATGCTTTATCCTAATCCAGGTCATGGTATTCTTATGTGCCTATCTTTTGCCAGTTCCGTTCAGCCGTTTAGGCGTGATTAATTAACAAACATTCAGATTTAGAAACTCGCAAAAATCTAAACTTTCTCATAATATTAAGTAGGAAGTAAGATTACACCATTTTGGTTGGCAAACGAACATTTGGTACATGGTATGATGTGGTTGGTGGTATGTTGGGGTTGGTGGTGTTGTGTGGGTGATGGTAAGTGATCTCGCACTATCCATAAACACTAACAAAACCAAAAGAATCATGGATGCGTTGTCATCCTGTAAGGAAAAGAATGAGGATTGAGAAAGAGGGGGGGGGGGGCGATTTGGGCCTCTGCCTCCGTACAGGCGTTGACAAAATATTAGTTCTAATGATTTGTCACACATTATACACTTGGTAAATACTCTTCCGAGTTATGGCGGTAATTCTGATAGTGCGGTTGATCCCGTTATTATAATTATTTCCGTAACTAGTTTACAACACAACTGTGTTTGTTGCATAAATTTGGTGTAGATTTGTGCAATAAACATTTACGGTGATTAATAGTGTATGCAAACATTGTAATAAATAAATAAATACACCCAACAGTCACACACATAGTCCTGACCCCACACTAGGTTAACCTGTATCGTGGGTATTAGGAATAACGAGGGACTTACGGTCCCACAACACCCAGACCCGAAACAAGTATTTGTGGATCACACAAACATTTGTCTCAGTGTGGGAATCGAACCCACGGCCTCTCGCTTCGCAGCCGGCCACTCGCCCACTGCGCCTCGGAGGCTGTCAAATAAGTGATTTTTGATCAAGTGTATTGATCGATCTTGGTCGTTCGATCCGCTTGGAGAAGTTGGAGAAAACCGTTTATGAAGCGTACGTACTGGAAGGAATTGACATCGAAACTCCAACAAGACTTTGAAATCCGCTACACCGGGGTTTCATCGTTCTGGTGAATACTTGAAAATAATAAAATATAGTTGTCATTGGCTATAAATATAAATAATGCGAAGCCAAAATAAATAAAAAAAAGAAATACAATTTCACAATAGATTTTACTTATAACCTGCTTAGAGGCTAGGGCATAAGTTCCGCTTAGCCATAAGATCACACACTGTCCGTTTCAGCATCGTACACCGTGTTTAACGCCTCACCCTCAACAACTCCAGCTTCCAACCACCAGAATAAACCAGTGATGCAATCACAATAACCCTCCAGAATGTAATTTATTACAACACAGTATTATCTGGACTGTAAAGTACTAACCATCAGGTGTAATGTAGTCATTTTGTTGAGTTGCGATAAAAGAAGCTGTTTTTACAAAAAAAAATTACCTTCCAGTGAAGAGATCAGTCGAGCTGCCATCAGGCGAGGATTGTGCGCCAGGATCTTCATGGATGAACCAGTGTAATAGCTGCCACTGCAGTCCTACAGGCTTTGGGTATTGCACACTGATGGGATGTCTTGGTCGCGAATCTGGTATGATATAATAATAATACTAGTCCTGAAGTGTTATATACACGTCCCACTGCTGGGCATGGGCCTCCTCTACTGAATGAGAGGAGTTAAACATTAGTACACCACGCTGGCCTAATGCGGGTTGGCAGAATTCACTTACCTTTGAAATTCTTATGGAGTAATTCTCAGGTATGTAGGTTTCCTCACAATGTTTCCTTCACCGTTATAGTCAACGATAAATAACAATTAATACACACGTAAGTTATAAAAGTCGGAGGTGCATGAGATCTTCATGGAGGAATCGATGCAATAGCTGTACTTGTGGTGTCTCCAGGATTGGAGCTTGAACTCTGAAGGGATGCTATGAAAATGATGCAGGTGCGTGGAGACCATAAAGGCAATGTCAATTACGACAGTGAAATATGGTTTAATCCGCTTCGCTCTCGCTTTTATATGTGATTGAACTCAAGTGGCAAGCAGCAATAGTTCAGTGAAGTGGTACGAGCTGTCAAGACAAATGTCGCAGGTTCTGTCATCTGACTTTTCTGAGTTATGTGTTTATTATTGTTGTTTATTTTTATAGCATAGGCCGGCAAACAAGCTACTGGGTCACCTGATGGTAAGTGATCTCCACCGCTCATTTATTCCCACATTACCAGAAGAATTATGGGCGCGTTGCCGACCTTAAAGGAAAATGATAATGAAGAGATTGAGTCTCCAGATTTCACTACCGTACAAAATGCAACAACAAGCCATTACTTTATGATGGTTTTCTGTAAGACAGTGGTAACGACCCGGTCGAGCCGGTCCATTCTACCACTCTGAAATGTGGTGAAAATCTATGAATACATGTTAACCATAGCATGTATTCCTACTTCGCGTGCCGCATCGAAGCGCATGATCATGCGCACGCGTAAATTGATTTCTGCATTTAACGTTATCGCGGCTCAGTAAGACGTCACCTGATTTTTTTAATCGCATAAATGACGAGACGAGCACGTCGCTCGCGTAAGCGCCACGCCTGCCCATAAACAGAAAACAACACACATAACTTTGAATTATAAAGTACTACACAGACATAGTTGAGTCTCATAATGCCCAGTCATTTTACTAGCTTTAACGTCCTACAAACCGTAACACAACAGTGCTTAGACATTCCTGCTTGAAGGCAGAAATAGAAAATCCACTACCTAGTAAGCACAAGTTAATGTTACAGAACCTGCGAAACTCTGCGCTCCGAACACTGCGTGGAAAAAGGATTGTAACACTTGCCATTGCAACAATGAAGGTCAGCCAGAATGCACCAAAATGAAATGCAGCACACACATAGGTCAGTGATAGGAAGCTTTTGCCTATTTTGAATCACAATTTGGGCCTTTTAAAACTACCCCCGGATCCAAAACGACCCAGCTTGAGAAGACCCGGAGAAAAAATCTCAGTGGGCTTACTTTACCACTGGATTCAATGTGATGCGACCCAAACCTGAGAAGATCCAGCTAGTCAAACTCAGTGGGCTTGTTTTTGCTCCGTTTTTTTTTCTCTATTTAGGGAAATACAACGAACTATATTTAAAAAGTGATATTTATCTGTCGTAAAAGGCGATTAACTTGGGCTGCCTGTCGACCTAGTTAGTACCTACAAGTTCTAATAGTTTTCTAAAACGATGAAAGTTTTCTTTCCATACGTCGAGTATCAGCAGCCACTAGTACCCATGGTGGAAACTATGATGAATTAAAATTAATAATATGGTTAATTTTATTCCATATGTGCTCCTTACACATAGTTAAAAAAAAAGTTCAGCAATGGCTGCATAGTAAAACATACTCAGAATCTGAAAAAGTAATTAAAGTTTGCACCTAACACACGCACGCACTTACGCACGCACACACAAACAAACACACACACACACACACACACACACACACACACACACACACACACACACACACACACACACGCACACGCACACACACTTACACACATATGCAGATGCACATACATATTTATTTAGATTCATTCATTGTTCAAATAAAATTTATCTAAATTATCTGTACACAATATTTTGTTAAACGGCACCAAGCCATCCACGAGACAGGCTCGCCCTAGTGTGGATGGCATCAGATACCCTAGCCTTAGTGTTAAGCAATATTGATTTATGTCCTACCAACTACATGGAAATGTATTGTAAATGACACTGTAATTCTAAATGTAATAATAAATAAATAAATATAAAACATAAAAATAAAATAAAAAAAGAAATACACTTCCGCAATAGATTTTACTTATAACCTGGTGAGAGGCTAGGGCATAAGTTCTACTTAGCCGCCCATAAGTTCACACACTGTCCGTTTCAGCGTCGTACACCGTGTTTAATGTCTCACCCCCACCAACTCCAGCTTCCAACCACCAGAATAAACCAGTATTGCAATCACAATTACCCTCCAGAATGTAATTTGTTACAACCCAGTATTATCTGGAATCTAAAGTACTAACCATCAGGTGTAGCTGGGTGTAGTGTAGTCATTTTGCTGAGTTGCGATAAAAGAAGCTGTTTTTACGCAAAAATTGTACCTTCCAGTGAAGAGATCAGTCGAGCTGCCATCAGGCGAGGATTGTGCGCCAGGATCTTCATGGATGAGCCAGTGTAATAGCTGCCACTGCAGTTCTACAGGATTTGGGTATTGCACACTGATGGGATGTCCTGGTCGCGAATCTGGTATGATATAATAATAATACTAGTTCTGTATTATACACGTCCCACTGCTGGGCATGGGCCTTCTCAATTGAATGAGAGGAGTTAGACCTTAGTCCACCAGCTGGCCTAATGCGGGTTGGCAGACTTCACATACCTTCGAAATTCTTATGGAGAACGTCTCAGGTATGTAGGTTTCCACACAATGTTTCCTTCACCGTTATATTCAGCTATAAATAGCAATTAATACACACGTAAGTTATAAAAGTCAGAGGTGCATGAGATCTTCATGGAGGAATCGATGCAATAGCTTTACTTGTGGTGCCTCCAGGATTGGAGCTTGAACTCCATGAAGGAAGGGATGCTTTGAAAATGATGCAGGTACTCGTAGGTGGAGACCATAAAGGCCTTGTCAATTAAGACAGTGAAATATGGTTTAATCCGCTTCGCTCTCGCATTTATATGTGATTGAATTCAAGTGGCAAGCAGCAATAGTTTAGTGGAGTGATAAGGAATGTCAAGACGAAAGTCGCAGGTTCTGTCATCTGACTTTTCTGAGTTACGTGTTTATTATTGTGGTTTATTTTTATAGCATACGGCAAACGAGCTACTGGGTCACCTGATGGTAAGTGATCTCCACCGCTCATTTACGCCCACATTACCAGAAAAATTATGGTCGCGTTGCCGACCTTAAAGGAAAGTGATAATAAGGTGTTAGAGCCGCCAGATATTTTACTCACCGTACAAAATGCAGCAGCAAGCCATTACTTTATGATGGTTTTCTGTGAGACAGTGGTAACGATCCGGTCGAGTCGGTCCATTCTACCACTCTTAAATGTGGTGAAAATGTAGGGATACATGTTATACATAGCATGTATACCTACTTCGCGTGCCGAAACGAAGCGCATGCGCACGCGTAAATTGATTGCTGCATTCCACGTTATCGCGGCTCAGTAAGACGTCACCTGATTTTTTTAAAAGCATAAACGACGAATAGGGATAATGAATGTTGCTGCTATGTATTGCTAGCAATGTTTAATTGAAATATTGTGTTTATCCATAATTGGCGTACGTATTGGGATTTGGCTTTTGCAGTGGTAATGTATGAGTGTTGTATACATTGTGCTGTGGATATACCTTAAATAAATAAATAAATAAGTTTAATAATGCCCAGTAATTTTACTGGCTTTAACGTCCTTCAATCCGTAACACAACAATGGTTACACATTGCTGCGCTTGAAAGCAGAAATAGATAAACAACTACCTAGTGAGCACAATTCAATGTTACAGAACCTGAGAAACTCTGCGCTCCGAACACTGCGTGGAAAAAGGATTGTAACACTTGCCATTGCAACAATGAAGGTCAGCCAGAATGCACAATAATGAAATGCATCACACACACAGGTCAGTTATAGGAAGCTTTTGTCTATTTTGAATCACAATTTGGGCCTTTTAAGACTACCACCGGATCCAAAACGACCCAGCTTGAGAAAACCCGGAGAAAAAAACTCAGTGGTCTTACTTTACCACTGGATTCAATGCTGCGCGACCCAACCCTTAGAAGATCCAGCTAGTCAAACTCAGTGGGCTAATTTTTGCTCCGGTTTTTCAATCTATCTATGGAAATACAACGAACTATATTTAACTTTAAGGGAGATTGATATGGACCACCTGTATGTATCTCTGAATTGTTGTTTTAAAACTACCACCGGATTCAAACGCGACCATGCCTGAGAAGAAACAAACTCAGTGGGCTCGTTTTTGGTCCATTTTCTCTATTCTCGAAAATAATGATTTGTCAATAAAAAATTGGCAATTTTTCGTTGTTTTATACAAGTGGTTGAGTTTAAACAACGTGTTCCAAAAATGTGTGGTCATATTTAAAGGTTACATACACCTGATATTAAGTGTTTATGCACTGTAAAATTTCATGCTAATTTTAACGTTTAATCATTTGTTTATAACAATCAATAGGATCGATCACATCCCTATAAATTAAGTGAAGTGAGTGAGCGAGAATAACAATGCTGGAGTGAGACAAAAACACAGCTGTTTATAATTTAGTATTGTGCAAAGTCGCAAGTTACCAATTCGATAAAAAAGAAAATGCTTAATTTGTGTACTTCTAGCAACTCAATTTCGACTTGACATGAGATTTGACATTTGATTAGTTAATTTAACATTGATCAGCCTTTTAGAAACCCGGCGTAAGAAGATTAATGGTTAATAATATAAACAATTCCTTCATTTCAGATTCTAATTTACCTGAAATAGGTCAACAGCAGAACGACGAAGTACCCAGATCGGTGAGTGATAGTATATTAAACGCTGATATTTCAATGTCTGAATAAATTTTATCTACCAGATAAAGCTTAATGGGCCAATTTAGAAAGTACCAATACGACATTCGCTTCTCTGGCACGTATTCACAAACGACACTTAAGTAAGCTATTTGCTCAGTGTAGATTTCTGTGTACGTGATTGGTCTGTTTTTATTTAGCGCCAAAAACTGACCAATGACGTTTAGAGAAATAGTCACTATACGTTCGCGCTCATTTTGAGGCCTCATAGTAACGTTTTCTGTGTATATGATTGGTCTGATTTTAGTTAGCGCCAAAAACTAACCAATGACGTTTAGAGAAATAATAACTATGCGTTCGCGCTCACTATGAGATGTCATAGTAACGTTTATGAATACGGGGGTCTGTGTATTGACAGTGTCATAATTTTGTCTTTTGTCGTTTTATATACCATAAAACATTTATTTGGAAATTTATAAATCGTCCCTAAAGGCTCATTTACACGGAGAGAGTTTATTGCATCAGAGATAAGAATATAAAACCGGAAACCCCATCATACCGGGTGTAAAAAAAACGCTTAGGTTTAACTATAGGTGGTAGGCCTCTTGTATGCGAGAGACCGTCTGGATAGGTAACACCGCTATGTCTATTTCTGCCGCAAAGCAGCAGTGTGTAAATATTGTTGAGTTCCGGTTAGAAGGACATTGAAGCCAGTGACATGACTGAGTATTATGAGACTTAACACCTTATGTCTCAGGGTGACGATTGCAGTTCATTGTCATGCAGTACTTCATAATTCCAAGTTCTGGTTGGTGTTGATTCTGTTTATGGGCAGTTAAGTAAAGACCATACGACGAGCGATCTACTCGTTTCCTCATTCAAGCTATTAAAAAAACTCCGTCTAAATGGGGCTAATTGTGATTAACTCACACACGAATACTGAAACGCAACTCAACGAACGATCTAAGTGCTATTTATTTTTACTCAGGAGGGTCTTATCATGTTTAAGACGAACTTAATTTTGCATTTCTGTATTCGGGCGTTTTTTGTGCTAATATTTTCATATGAAATGGTTTATTGAAGTTACATTTCACGCGAACACATTATTTCATTTTCAAATCCATTTGTTTTACATCATTCAACATACATTTGGTGTTTGGGATTTCTGAATAAGGTAAGTATATATTTTACTTATTATGTGCCTTACTTATTAAGATTGCTCAAGAGCTGATGTTAAACAATTTTTCGTCTTTCTCTGTCATGGCCATTTATAAATTTGCTGGAAAGAGACAAAACATTGTTTAACAATTCAGTGATTGAATAACATTTATAAGTAAGGTATTCGGTGTTTTTTGTTTAAAGTGTTAAATTGATCACCTTAGAAGCATATGGGTGTAAGTAATGCAGAAGTTTTATTTAACTAACGCCCGTATGTTTCTAATGTTAACTGCCGGCTTCTGCGTTTTGTATTTATGTAGAAAGCTTTATATGCATTATGTTTATAGATTTTTTGGGGTAAACTCCAGTCAACCCTCCCCTTCCTAATCCCTTTCCTTTAAGGTCGCCAACGCGCCCATGGATCTTTTGGTATTGTGGGCGAACATGGGCAGTGGAGATCACTTACTATCAGGTACCCACTTGCTCGTTTCGGACGTATGCCATAAACAAACAATAATCACTTCATAATCACGCACGACAGATGGAATGTCGCTTGAGGTGGTTTGGTCACGTTTTAAGGGAACCGTAGGAGTACCTCAGTCGCAGATGCCTGAGCCAGTTCGTACTCGGGGTTCGATGCCGCGAACGGCCCAAAAAGCATTGGCTTGACGTGTTAGAGGGAGACATGATACCCAATGGTTCCTAAATAGGATGGTCAAGATCTCGCGAAGTAACGTTTAAATAGGAAGGCGGACTGCCTCGGTGGCGCAGTTGTAATGCGTACGCGTTACGACTGAGGCTGACGCTGAGGTCTCGGGTTCGATCCCCGGGTCGGGTAAAAGTGATATTAGGTTTTTTTATTACGAAATGGTCAGCATCAGCCCGGAATCTGGAATTGTGCCTGGTATGGCCATAGGTTCGCTCGCTATCACATCATGGGACGGAGATACGCTCGGCGAAATGTGGGTGTACTGGTTACACCTCTGCCTACCCCTTCGGGGATTACAGTTGTGAGTACATATGTAGAAAGAGAAGAGATATAGAAATGCGACAGAAAAATCGGGGGATTCTGGAAATGATACCTAACCATAACAAAAATGAAATATTTTTTATTCTTAAAACCTTTATTTTAGTGCAAATATTACATAATCATCATGCATATAGGTAATGGTGTGGCATTTGCATGAGCTTTTATTGATAGTGGCACTGTACGATGACACTTGGGACAACCTACATTAGAGTTATAACATATTGTAGTTTCGATTTACATTACGTCAATATTGCGATTTCTATTATAATGAAGTGTACGGATGTAAAGTGTGTTCAATCACGCGTAGTTGTCATTATTTACGGACATTTACTAGGTGGTAGGTCTCGTATGCGAGAGGCCGTCTGGGTTGCTAGAGCGGTGCGTATATTTCTGCCACTAAGCAGCAGTGTGTAACCACTATTGTGTTTCGGTTTGAAGAACTTTGTAGCCATTGAAATGGCTGGGTATTATAAGATTTAACATCTTATGTCTCGGGGTGACGAGCGCAGTCCAGTGCTTTGTAATTCATAGTTTTGTGTGGTGTTGCTTCTGTTTATGGGCAGGAGTGACGCTTACCACCAGGCAAGCGAGCTGTTCGTCTCGTCATTCAAACTAATAATAAAAATAATTAATGAGCATGCAAACGTCCAAAGTGATATCGTAAGGAGCCACTACTATAAAGCACAACTTAATACATTGGTGATGGCATATTTCCAAAATTGTATTCAAAACTACAAAAATTAACACCCACGCTTCTTTCAGAAACCAAAAGCTAGAATAGTAAAAAGAGAGACCACGTGTAAACCAAACACTGAGTTCAAAATTGATTGTAACATGTGTAAATGTTCCGCAAATGGTAGAAGCTTCAGTTGTACACAGAACGAATGTCTAGAGAGCGGGGCTGACAACAGTGACGTTGAAGTGTTCCAGGAGTCTGATGTGAGTATGATTATGACTTTTCAGAAATTAAACTGAATTCCAAAACAATCAAAACATTTTTATTAAGGCCCGTATTCTTAAACGACACTGACGCCCGGTTTCTGGAAGGCTGATCAATGTAAAATTAACTAATCAAATGTTAAATCTCATGTTAAGTCAAAATTGAGTTGCTAGAAACGTGGTCAACACCTTTGATTTCACACACATGTTAGACATAACAACATAACAAAACATAACTTTAAAATTAATATGAAAAATCGTATTTCAAACGCTACTAACGAGACATGAAATATTATTTTTTTCACTTTTCAACGTTTCAGCCACTCTAATTGATTTGACAGCGGTGTCAAAATAAAATATATGTTAGTTGAATGTTGATTTGAAAAGCCTTTCAGAAACCGGGTGTAAAGTAAGCTCTTTGCTCAGTGTAGATTTCAGTGTACATGATTGGTCTGTTTTTATTTACCGCCATAAACTAACCAATGACATGTAGAGAAATCGCCACTATGCGTTTGCGCTCACTGTGAGGCCTCCCGCCTCATAGTAACGTTTATGAATCGCCACTATGCGTTTGCGCTCACTGTGAGGCCTCCCGCCTCATAGTAACGTTTATAAATCGCCACTATGCGTTTGCGCTCACTGTGAGGCCTCCCGCCTCATAGTAACGTTTATGAATACGGGGGTTAGTACCTATAGCAGAGATAACATAGCGGGGAGTGGGATGGACGCCATGATAAGCGTTTTTGTTTAGTTTGGCGCTAAACAAAATCGGATATCACGTGTGCAAAAATCTACACTTAGGAAAGATCTCACTTGAGTGTTGTTCCTGTATAGGGACGTTAGTCTATCACGCTGGCCTAATGCAGGTTTGTAGACCACGTTGTAGACACTTTTGTCTACAGCATTAATTTGCCGGCTCGTCCGGGTCGTTACCACTATCTCACATAAAACCGACGTGTTTCGAACGGTGAGTGAGTTATCCGGAGGCCTAAATCCCCCTCCCCTTCCCCCTTAATCGTCCCTTTCCTTTAAGGTCGGCAACGCGCCCATGATACTTACCATCAGGTGACCCATTTGCTCGTTTCCGACCTATGACATACAAAAATCCTTTTTAATAAAATTTCATCACTTTCAGGGTACGGATCACGTAGAAAGAAATACTTTGTGCCAACCCCTCAGCGAATTCTACGTGTCATGTAACAGGTGCCTCTGTAATGCGTTTGGAACAGACTACGCTTGTACCCTTAAACCTTGTCCATTACCGAAAGATGTGGAGGTCTTCCATGAACTCATGGTTTGTAGGCTTTTTTTTCTTTTGATTAATAATACGCACTCACGCCTGTAATCCCCGAAGGGGTAGGCATAAGTGTAACCAGTACACCCACATTTAGTCGAGCGTATCTCCGTCCCACGATGTGATAGGGCACGAGCCTATCGCCATACCGGGCACAAATTCCAGACTCCGGGCTGATACTGAGCATTTCATAATAGAAAACCACTTTACCCGACCCGGGGATCGAACCCGAGACCTCAGCGATCGCCTCAATCGTAACGCGTACGCATTACAACTGCGCCACCGAGGCAGTCGCAGTTCAGTATTAGCATGATTTAAGTCACCTATCGTTGAACACTGCTGTGAGTTCTTACCAATGGCTGTTCAATCAGGCGCAGATCTAGTCGAACGAGAAACAATTTTGATAAGGCGAAGAAAAAGGTCATTTCTGTTAGAGATTTACACGGAATCGAGTTGACTTTGCTTTAAAGTACTTCGGATTTACTTGGCTAAGGGGAAGGCAATTGCCCCTATCGCCACTCTCCTCTTGTATTTTTATATACACATTTTTATGACTAGTTAACTCTTTTTGTTTTTTTTTTATCATGACTGCGACTAATACCGGACCTGATGTTAAGTACATTACAGTGTACCTAAATATAATGTCGACCGTCATGAGCCATTTTTTTTATTAGCTTAAATGACGAAACGAGGAGGTCGCTCCAGATGGTAAGCTCCACGCCTGCTCATAAACAGATACAGCATCACACAGGATTTTGAATTATAAAGCACTGCATGACACTGGATTGCGCTCGTCACTCCGAGGTCTGAAAATGCCCAGTAATTTCACTGGCTTCAATGTCCTTCATACTGAAACTCAAAAGTGCTTACACACAGCTGCTTAGTGGTAGAAATAGACATAGCGGTAAACAGCTTTACCAACTTAGACAGACTCTCGCATAGTTAGGCCTACCAACTTGTAACATTGGTTCCTCGACGGTTAGCAGAATTATACCGTCTAGCAGTTACTGGATATACACTGACTGATCCTGGAACGCGCCTGGCCTTAACGAGCCACTATGGTGGGTTTTTCACCATGTGTACGTTATAGAGTTTTAGCTTTTAAACAGTAAATATTCTTTTACAGGAAACGAATCCGGTGGTCCCTGTAAATAGACATCAGACAATTTGAAACCTTTATCAAGATTTGTAAGAAGTACCGGTAATATTTGGCAGTCTATACCATTATATAAATATAATTATTACAACTTTATATACCATATTATTAATAAAATTTGTCAAATTCGTGTTGTTTTATTGAAGTCACACATCAAATCCAATAAAAAGACTATATTTTAAATCCGATTGAGGCGAAACGCATGAACATATAGTAACACAAAAATATAGCATATAGAAGAAGAATTGAAGCAAAATGTGAATCGAATATAGTTATTAAAAATTGTTTCATATTCTATAAAAAAAAAACCAAATCACCCATCAAAATACATTTCTTCCAGAATTTGATAGATTTAACTAAAGACACCTACATGTATGTATGTATGTACCTACCTATGTCTACCTACATCTAAAACACAATTTTCTTAGACATCAGCAAAAATATTACAGCTGCTTCAAAACCTGCCAATACTAATAGAGACAATACACAAGAATTATTATAGCAAAACATAATATTGTGTTACAATAAAATTATACCATAATTAAATCGACGCAGTTTTAGTTCCTTTATGTCTTGATGAATGAAGAAAGATTTTTATATAGCAGAGATCAGCAAAAGAGGGAAAACTGATATCCACCGCCCTAAACACGACAAAACCAGAATAATCATGGATGCCTTAAAGCAAAGAAAAGGGGATGGTGACAGGGTGGGAGGGATTTGATAATCCGGTAATCTCACTCACCATACTAAACGCAAAAGCGAGCTGTCGCACTTCTACAGTTTTCTGTGAGACAGTGGTAATGACCTTGTCGATCCGGTTCATTCATGCTACAGACAGCTTATTTCAGCAGCTTTATTCATTGTTGTGAAATGAAATGTGGGTGTACTGGTTACACCTTCGGGGATTATAGGAGTGAGTGCGCATGTATGTATGTATGTATGTATGTATTCATTGTTAAAATAATAGTTTGTATGCTTAGCTCCAACAACAAGACCGCAGTGCTGATTTTCAATGAGGTGTTCCAAGTCACATTTTTGAATAAGATGATTTTATAATATTTTATCAAAGGTTTCATCCTAAAATACATGAAATCACATGTCGAACAAAATTTTATCAAACAATTATAATAATAATATAATAAATACACCCAACAGTCACACACATAGTCCTGACCCCACACTAGGTAAAACCTGTATCGTGGGTATCAGGAACTACGAGGGACTTGCGGTCCCACAACACCCAGACCCGAAACAAATTTTTGTGGATCACACAAACATTAGTCTCAGTGTGGGAATCGAACCCACGGCCTCTCGCTTCGTAGCCGGCTACTCGCCCGCTGCGCCACGAAGGCTGTCATATAACAAAAAAATTGGACGAAGATATTTGATGCGTAACTTATAATAGTCCTTCCTACGGAGCGACAAATACGGTTACACACGTCAGAAACCTTCAATTGTTGGACAATTCAGGAACTTTGCGTCTCCATTCTCGTAAGGGAGAGACTTTACATCTATATTAGCCAGTAAGCATCTAAATCATTCTGTAGATGGCTCGTTCAGCAGTAAACACGACCAAGGCAGTCATATGCGTAGCAAACAGGATGTTCATCAAAGACTGCAACACTTGCTGGTGCAATGAGGATGGCACCAGTTTCTACTGCACCAGAAGAATCTGCACCATCCCGGATGATCTGGAGGATGCTCAGAAGGTCATTGTTTGAAGATGTTGGTGGTGGTTGATGCTTCGAATATGAACATTCTTTCTCTCGTTCGAGGCAAATGTTTTAGAACTTGTATCTGTATTATTTTTAGATGAGTTTTGTATTGAGGTTTAATTAAAATGTTGTCTTTTGCGGAGTGGTCTTTTTATTATTTAAGTTGCATCTGTTTAACATTTTTAGTTGGAACTGTATTTAAAAAACCTGTCTTAATTTTATAATGTTTCACACTTTGATAATGTTTTTCCTTTATCTACTATCTAAAAAATCTTCTTGTAAATAGTTCTTGATTAACTATTCATCACATCTTTGTATCTGTTTTTTCTTGGTTTCCTAATTTACTATTTTTAACTTGGTTTTTTCTTCCTACATCGACTATTTCGTGGGGTTTTTGGTGCCTTCTTCCTATCACGCGGATTTGTGCCGGTATGTGTATTTGTGATTTGTACTTTCATACAAATATTGATTCATATGATGTCACGTGAGTGTGGCTTGTCGCGTATCCTGTTATAGGCATACGCAACGCGGGGAGTCTCTCAGCACGCTAACTCACGAAAGCACTAACAAGCGCTGCAGCGTGGTAAGGAAAAGGCTAATATATCAGGTTCAGGTTCTATTTTATTTGATCAACTGCCAAATCGCATATGATTTGAACCGTCTGAACAAACTTTCAATCGAAATAATCAATAACCATACAGCTTTTATTTTGTGTGAACTCGCTATAAGGGGATTGTTTATAATGATTAGCTAAGTAAAGGTGGTGATGGTGTTGAATAATAAAATGTATTGCTAAAAGATTAACTTGTACTTTAATGCGTATTATTTTAAACATATGTTCTTAATTTTATACCTATTTGTAGAAATTAATACATTGGTGTGGGAAAATACCTCTCATAATATTATTTTAATAAATTTAAATTTTTATGTTCAGGTGACACAGGCGGGCCTATCCAGGAAAATACGTGCGTTTCAGGTAAATATTATTTGTTAATGCTCATTTTATTCATGGATGGTGGAGCCACGCTATTGACAGGTTTATCTACAGCATGAATGGGCCGGCTCGACCGGGTCGCTGCCACCGTCTCACAGAAAACCGACGTGATGCAACAGCTTGCTACTGCGTTTCGTACGGTGACTGAGATATATGCAGACCCAATTCGTCTTTCCCTTCCCAATCCCTTTCCTTTAAGGTCGGCAACGCGTCCATGATTCCTCGGGTATTGTGGATGTTCATAGGCGGTGGAACTTAATTACCATTAGATGACCCAATTGCTCGTTTGCCGGCCTCTGCTATCTTCTTACTTTCTACCTGGCGTTATCCCGGCTAGTGCCAGGGTCCGCCTTTCTACTAGACGCCTCCGCTTCGACCGATCTTAAGCATCCTCAGTAGTGAGACCATTGCCGGTTGCTGCTATAAAAAAAAGAAATCAAGCAACAAATGGATGCGTCAGTAACGTATATATCAATTTCCTGCTAAGTGACATCGGCCCGAGGCTTACGTGCGTTCTTAGTAGAGTTGACAGAAGTGATTGATACTGAAGCATCAGCCTCTCTTGAAAAGAGGGTCCGAAGTCCGCCATTTTACCATTTAGTACTTACCGGTTTCTGTATCATCAGGAAGTGCCGAAGCAATGCCAGCCAGGTCAGGAGTTTCGACTGGACTGTAATAAGTGCCTCTGCGACAATGAAGGGCAGAATTTCTCCTGCACTCGTATGGATTGTAACGCTGTAAACAACCATAATGGAGATGGGTATAGCAGCGCCAGGGCTAAGAGGGGTACGATAATTTTAAAAAGTTTAATAATCTATAAGTAAAATACTTCAAAAGTTGACTTCAAAACTAGAATTTCAGTGCCTTTTTTATAAGAGTCTGAATGACGAAACGAGCACGACTCTCGCCTGATGGTAAGCGCTAAAGATGCAACACCACACAGAACCTTGAATTACAAAGCACTGCATGGAATTAGACTGCGCTTGTCACCCCAAGGCAAATGTTATTAAGTCTCATAATGCCCAGTAATTTCACTGGCTACAATGTCCTTCAAACACTTTGTTTCTTGGCGGCAGAATTAGACGGTGTGTTGGTACCAACCCCGACGGCCTCTCGCATACCTACCTAGGAACCTACCACTTTGAATCGGGTTTCGAGACTATCCCACTCACACACCCGCCACTGTAACTCCTGTACGCCAGGATCGACAGTGGCAACTATATTTCGATACTGAGCAATGAAGCTCGGCGAGTCTCTGGGAATGCGAAGCTCTCATATTCCCTCAACGACATTAATCAAATAAAAAGATAGGTTGTAAATATATTATTTTAAACTTTTGTATCGGGTTTGTAGACTCCACATACTTTTGAAATGATAATAGAGAAATCTCAGCTTCAGCTATGGAGGTTTCCTCCTTATTAAGTAGACTTTACATCCTTTTGAAATGCTAATTGAGAATTCTCATCTTCAGCTATGGAGGTTTCCTCCTTAATAAGTAGACTTTACATACTTTTGAAATGCTAACTGAGAATTGTCAGCTTCAGCTATGGAGGTTTCCTCCTTAGTAGAATTCACATACTTTTGCAATGCTAATGGAAGAATGGAGAAATCTCAGCCTTTGCTATGCGGGTTTCCTCCAAGCCCTGGTTTACAAAAGAAAATATCTGTTCCAGAAACTGAAAAGGAGCAAATGAAGTGCGTGCCTGGCAGCGTTTTCGATCGCGACTGCAACGTGTGCCGGTGTTCCGACGAGGGTCATCACGCCGTCTGCACCATTAAGAAATGCCGCCAAAACAACGAGTTGGAAGGACATGCGCCTGGTAGGTAAGCGTTCCTTGATGTCTTTTATTATGTATCTTTAAACACTTACATAAGCTGACAAACAAGTGATAGCTCAGCGAGGTGTAAAGACTGTGTGGTAAGTCGCAGCTTTGAAACCAGCCTCAAGAGCACCGACAACTTTTTACGTATGTATTTACTGTTAATTATCGATTTCTTTAACGGTGAAGGAAAATCGTGAGGAAAACTGCATACCTGAGAAGTTCTCTATAAAAACATCGGAGGTATGTGAAGTCTGCCAAACCGCATTAGGCCAGCGTGGTGTACTAAGGTCTACGAGTAACTCCTCTCATTCAGTAGAGGAGGCCCGTGCCCAGCAGTAGGACGTGTATAAGGGCTAGTATTATTAATATTATTTCACTTTTATCTGTGAAAACTTGTAATTGGTCTTCTGTCACCTATTCTATATTAATTAAGTATTTCTGTTGAGCTGTAAGTTTTCTGAACATAAATTAAATAAATAAATAAGGGCACACCTGTCTCCCCAAAGGGGTGGCGAGAGATGCACCTAGTGCACTCATTTATTATTTTCGTCCGATATTATAGGGGTCCCATGACCTTCCTTTTCCATCTGGCCCTATCCCATTCGCAGCGGGGTCGGCGCAACATGCTTTTTAACTCATGTTACAGAAAGATTTGGCTTGTAGTTTTTACGACCGGCCGCCTGCCTGACGTCAACACCTCTGGGGAGAACGGATTCTACTTATTAACATTTACGGATTGAATACAAATGTGAAATTTACCGTCGTATTTTCTATAGCAGAGCAAGACCAAGGGTTCAGATGTAATCCTGGCGAGCAGTTTGCGCAAGAATGCAACGATTGTACTTGTTCAGCGGACGGTCGGAGTGTATTCTGCACGCTGCGACTCTGCGACAAGGACATCTCCGCTGGCATATAGACATTATAGTACACAACTTGTCTTGATGCGAACGGCACTTCCTACGCTATACAAGGTTAGTCGCAAAAGGTGTACTAAGTCGTAAAGACATAAAAATACCCGTAATTCTGATAATTTTTTGCACTTGCAACTTTTTCAATATATGCAATAGTTTTGGAGAATTGATATCTTTATTAGTGATACTTTAAGTTGGCCATGGCTTAGTACACTCTTTCTGACTAACCTTGTAGCTAATCAACTCATTTGAGCTCGCGGTACTATATACTTAAAATTACGGCCGCGTTAAAAAATTTACAGTACTATTACTACTGATGCTGGTTTCACTAGAAAACTGTTTTTTATTCTTTTATTAGCTTAACTGACGTAACGAGCAGGTCGCTCATCTGATGGTAAGTGCCTGCCCATAACTATTTATTACACTTGTAGATAATGCTGCTTAGTTCTACTCGTAAAAAATGAAGACAGTAATTCTGTAACACTAATGACCAACATAACAATGACATTTCTCATACCCAGCCTTGTTGGAATGTATTTTAGAACAAAAATATAGTATCGACGGTACTTAAAAAATGTTTGAACGCGCCAATTACCTGTTCTTTATAAGCCATTTCGCATCAAGACAATGGTCCTCCACAGCAGCTTGTCACGTAGAATCCTAATCGGTGAAATATCGATACTATATTTATTGCAACAATCGATTGTATTCATTAGATTCACATCGAATAAGGAACGCGAGTTCTAGTAATATTTTTCTTTAAGTATTTGTGACTAATTTTTAAATTAGTTTTTTTTTTATTTTGAACGTTTTACGAACGATTTTTTTAATGTAAAATACTCATTTGTTTTTTAGAGTTTATGTATACAGTATACAGGGTGAGGTTTGAATGTCGACTTAATATAATTATAATAAAAGAGATGGTACAGATCCTTTATTTCGAGTGTTAATCTGAATAACAAGCAAATTAAATAATAGTCTGCTTTTTCTTCAGACGCAACGTGAGTGAGACACGTGAGCAGCGTGAGTTTTGCTGACCTTGGGTTTTTTTACTATTATGCACTTTACAATAAATATGTAGTTTTTAAAAATATTCCATTATATTATATACCTACAGTCGACGATGATTTATTAAGAGGAATTTAGGAAAGGCATGGTATTTGTTAACCATAGGAAGCATAATTTCGTTCGCAACAATATAATTGGTGAATGATTGTCACGATATATGAAAAACTATGCCAAGTAATCAATCTTCAGCAGCCTTATAATAAACTCAACACGGAACTGCGTTGTAATTTGACAGCCCGTTGCAGGTATAAATTATTTAATCAATGATGCCAGGCTAGAATTAAGAGTTCTAATGCGAACTTGTAGGCGTCTTTCTTTCGTATAAGATGTAGACTATTATGAAACCTCCTTAAAAAGAGAAAAGAAAATATTAACATTTATAAGATATTAGTCTAAAAATAAGGCCGCTGCGAAATGCGAAATAGCTCTGCAACGTCTCTTTAATGTATTTTTGTGTCATTAAGTTTTTCCCTACATTAAACGAATTCAAATATCTGAATTAAAATAGTGATTGAATTTGTTTTAGATATTCAGTTGTTCGTCATTTACGAAAACATATTTTTTATTGAAAGGTAGGTATAACCTCGTATTGAATGGGTAATAAACACATATTTTTCTATGACAATATAGTTATTTTTTTTACAAATTGTAACTAATATTAAGTATAATACCTATTAAGGTAACATCCAACTCACTCATAAAAATGGAAAAAAAAACATGCTGTTTATAAATTTTACAGAATACAAATAAGTAAGTACCTATTTGGTTTTATAAAAAATATTTTACGTGTAATTAGTATAATGTTATAGAAAAAAATATTTTTAAAAAGTATTTCGTAATATGTGTACCCATTTTAAATAACAAGGTACCAATTTTTAGGGCATGCTTCACAATATCCGTATAAATGTTATCCACCAGATACCGTATTGAACAGCCAGTTTAGGAAGTAGTTTGACATACGCCCCTTCGTGTATATTAAAATATAATAATTTTGTATTTTGCGTTATACTTTATTTGATAAATTAAATTTACTTGAATATTGTGAAACAGGCATTAAATATCATCAATGATAGATTTTATTAAAGTAGTCCTCAACTGGTTTCGTTTACTTGTAAGCATGGATTTTTAGTTGTATTTTAGTAAATATCTCTACTGGAAGGAGTTACAATGTATTATTTTTTTAATGGAATCCCCAAATACAGTGTAGATAAACTGCCACTAGATGGCGATAATATTTTAAGGTATGACTCTGAATTCAGCGGCAGAACGCAGCGACACTACTGCTTTGTTAAACTATTATATGTATTTCAATGGAATTACTTTCGAACATGGCGACAGTGTCGCATGCCGAAGAACATTTAAACCTGCTTAAGGTAGTGTCGTTGCGGTTTGGCGACACTGTCGCTGCGGTCTACGGTCTACTGCCGAGCTCGGAATCATACCTTTATTCGAAATACTGGAATTATAATTACATTTAACTTAATATTTTCCCTGTTTTAACTTTGTTTTGAGATCTATAATCACTTAAGGCGAATATACGTAACAAACTTTAACATTAATTCACTAAAGTCTATTTTACAAGGGAATGGACGTACCACACAGAATCATAAAACGAAATGTTTAAAATGTATATTGCTGATTTTACACATTAGGTAATTGTAACAAGAATATAGAAATAGATAAATGATGTTTCTGAACCAAAAATAAACTTGGTAACCACTGTTAAATTCAGTCTACCTATTGTTATTTCAGACTTGTTTGTTTCGTGTTTTTGTTTTGTAGATCTCAGACATAGATTGTATTCTGTAACTCATTACTATATGTCGAGTAATAACGGTTTAATTGCTTAATAGATAGTGTGCCTCATGTATTAGAGTAATACGTAATTATACTTAAGTTTTTAGATAGAAACGAATAAACGATAACGGAGTATGATGTGTGAGTTTTATTTTTGTCATGTTTTTTTTTATAGTACCTATAGGCCGGCCGGCATACGAGCAAGTGGGTCATCTGATGGTAAGTAATCTCCACCGCCATGTACGCCCACAATACTAAAATAATCATGGGCGCGTTGCCGACCTTAAAGGAAAGGGATACTTTAGGGAATGGGAAGGGGAGGGGAATTTGGGCCTCCGGATATCTCACTCGACGTACGAAACGCAGCAGCAAGCTGCTACTTGACGCCGGTTTTCTGTGAGACAGAGGTAACGACCCAGACGAGCCGGCCCATTCATGCTGTAGACACAACTGTCTACAGCGTGGCTCTACCACTCCACCATGTCATCCCTAACCATCCAACAGTGAGCGTTATGCGCTTTAGTCATTTTCTTAATAATAGTACCAATATAAAATCCACTTCCGAAACGAGCGTGGCCAGTCTCGGTGCGGGAATCGAACCCGCGACCTCTCTCTTCACAGCCGGCTACTCGCTCACTGCGCCACGTAGGCTGTCAAAATGAACGTAACTAGTAATAATAAATCCAAAATTGATTAAGCTCGTTTACGATCAATAGCAATATGTCGTAAAAAATATGAGCACAGATTAATTTTTAATTTAGTCAAGTGTTTTAATTCTTGAAATAATGGTGTACCAACTAGTAATTCCTTCTATTTTATGGATCTCTATGACTAATGGGCTGCTGTGTAAGTACTATAGTCAAGAATTAACAGATATAAGTTCACACCTTTTTTTAATAGTCTGAAATTCTGAATGACGAGACGAGCAGGTCGCTCGCCTGATGTTAAGCGCCACGCTTGCCCATAAATAGAAGCAACACCACACATAAATTATAATTACAAAGTACTACATGGTATTAGATTACGTTTGTCACCCCGTCACATACGATATTAAGTCTCATAATGCCCAGTAATTTCACTAGCTTCAATGTCGCATCAAAGCGGAACAACAGTGCTTACACACTGTTGCTTGGCGGCAAAAATAGACAAAGCAGTTATACCAATACAGACGGCCTCGCATATGAGGGACCTACCACCTAGTAAACCTGTATCTCCGAAGGGGTAGGGAACTATCAAAAAAGACATGCGTAAGAGGCTTGAATTACTGAAAATATGGTTTACCGTCGCATCAGCATCAGTTGGATGCAACGAATCACAAAGTTTTACAACGTGTTTGAAAATCTCAAGAACCAGTCTTGACCATCAAGAAACGGAAAATCAGTTTCCTAGGGCATATGCTCTGGCATACTCAATATAGCCTTGTACAAACAGTTGCATTGGGCAAAGTCGATGGAAAGCGACACGTCGGTAGAAGAAGGAAATCGGGGCTCAGTAACACGAGGCAATTGACAGGAGTCACCAGAGTAGAAGAGATATTTAACATGGAAGGAAAAACGGAATATGCGTAGTTGACAGCAAACATTTAATAGTGAATAGGCACCGCTAGAGTGAGGGAGAGAGTGAGAGAGAGATCAACGAATTGGAAGCTGCAGACGGCATAGTTGCAGCATCAGGTCAAGTTTATCTAGCTTAGAATACTTTTGAATAAATTAGATCTGAAATTAAAAAAACAAATCCAAATCGCCAATGAAACAAAACTTTAATCTTTTATTTTTTTACATAAATACACCCAACAGTCCTGACCCCACACTAGGTAAACCTATATCGTGGGTATCCAGAACCACGAGGGACTTGTGGCTCCACAACACCCAGACCCGAATCCAAAATCACAAAAATTTGTTTCGGTCTGTATGTTGTGGGACCGCAAGTCCATCGTAGTTTCTGATACCCACGATACAGGTTTACCTAGTGTGGGGTCAGGACTATGTGTGTGACTGTTGGGTGTATTTATTTATTTAACCTCAAAAATACTAATTCTAAATACAAACCAAATTCCATTGAAATTCCGGTGTCAGTTAAACCTCAAAGTAAGTGCGTGCCAACGGCTGCTGTCCAAGGTCCTTGCCATGAATGCGTCTGCTCTACTCAGGGCGTGTACCATTGCTGGCACAAGAAGTGTGACAACAACGAAACGGGTAAGAAATCATGTAATGTATGTGTTATATGAACTATTGTATCCAAGGAACAAGAGAGAATAGAGAGATTTCTCCTTACTCACAAGGAGATTCTATGTCAGCAACAGCTACCCTCTTCCTTCACATAAACAAAGCTCCATTTATACGGAGAGAGTTTATCCTACGCATAGACGAAAATATAACAATTAAAACATAACAAAATTTAAATTGATTAAAGAAATCTAAAGACCTATTGCAATTTCATAGTCAATTATGATAGAAAGCAACGACTCAAAATTGGTTGTTTTTAGTGAAAGAATCATGAAAATCTGAGTATCCATGACGAAGTAATAAGTAGTCTTTCATCCCTTTAGGGATGGAACTCCTTCTTAACATATAAAATGGGACCAACTTTGAGCTATACTCTTTCAATTGAAAAAAATAATCAACCAAATCGTTCTACATTTGGTGGAGCTATGCGTGGTTGAGAATCTCCTCCGTTTTCTTCGTCGGTTAAAATGTATGGTTTACGAGGCTGCATCATACCATTGCCGCTGTCAAATTACATGCGAAAATGAGAGTTTTCTTTTATTTTCGCGGCCCCAAAAATGCTATAGATAAAAGTGTTCACAGTGTGGCTCTTCCACTGACAAAAGTTTTCAACAATAGTTTATATCTATGCCTTAGATAGTACGTTATTACATTTTCTTTATACTTTTTAGTCAACAGTACTAAGTAACTGCTCGATTATAATATTTAGAGAAGTCTAATTTCCAATACTCATCTTTGCAGAAACCACAGATTTTGGTAGAGAATGCGAGCCTTCGCTAACGTACATAGAAAAAGGTTTGATATGCAGTTGCAGTATCATGAGAGACTGGCGTTCAACGAACTGCAGGAATCGCTTCCGACGCATCCTAACGAAGAACACCCTTACCCCGCAAACGTTAAGGACGTCTATCGGCTGCACACCTAACATGCTATATCTGATGGACTGCAATATATGCCGTTGCGAATCTAATGGAATTCTTAAAGTGTCTTCTTGCACAGATAGATCTTGCTTAGCTATACATAAAGCTCAAACTTGTAGACCAGGTGATATACAACGTTTTGGTAATGAACTATGCGCTTGTAGTGACGCTAATTATTTTATAGATAGACTTTGCTTCGCCATAAACGATGAAAAAGTACAGACTGTAGATAATAAGAAATTGGAGAAACTGGTGTACGCAGATCAGCCGTGGAGAAGAACATTTCTAGAAAATCACAGATGCAATCAAAACTTAACGTTTACTATGGATTGCAATACTTGTGTCTGTAAGAAAAACGGATTGGAATGCACCAATAACGTGTGCGAGACTGGTAAAAATATTGGCAGAAGTGAAAAGAGGAGTGCTAAAGTTTTACCTGAACTGAAAAGTGCTGACGAACGTTGCAGACCGGGGCAAAAGTATAGATTTAAATGTAATATATGCGTATGCGCTGATGATGGCCAACCTACTTGCACTAAAATGTTTTGTTTGAAAGATTATCTGCTTGGTCTTTGGAGCCTTCGTGGGACATTGGAGACTGCACCTGTTGAAAAACGTTGAGTGGTTTCTTATTTAAAAAATATTTTCAGGGATAAAATTAGTTCTACCCTCTTTAAGTCTTATAGTACTCTATCGGATTGGACAGCGACGACCGTACACATGGTGAAAAACCCGCCTTAATGGCTCGTTCATGGGTCACCCCAATAAAAGTAACAGTAACTTCAAGCAGGCACAAATCTACCGACTTTCGAGGAACGAAATGTCTTTTACGAAATTATATTTAGAATGCATTGTGCTTAACATCTGAAGCAAATTGCCAACCGTTTTCACGTTTTAAGGATGGAATATAAAAAACACTGAAATGTGGGAAGTGAATTGAAATGCCAGATGTACCTCTGCCTACCCCTTCAGGGATATTGGCGTCAGAATATGTTTATTACCTCTGTAAATTCCGTGACTTATTCCATGTATACAGTCCGATACTCAATATATACCTATATAATGTGTACCTTGTTTACAGTCCAGTATTGTATTCCAGTTAATTGTGTGTTGGGTTTGAAGTACATTGAAGCCGGTGAAATTGCTGGGCATTATGAGACTTAACATCTTGTGTTTCGGGGTTACGAGTGCAGAGCCATGCAATGCTTTGTAATAAAAGTTTTGTGCTTCATTTTACAAATACCCAACACAAAAATAGGTGTATTCATCAAGGCTTCTAAATAAGTGTGCGATTTTTATTAAACTTATTTTATTAGATAACTAGTTCAATCTTGGGTGGTACGTAGCTACCTAACATTAAAAAAAAACTATTTCTCCATTTTATAAAATTACAGATCTCTTATGTCTTATATGATGTCGGGGTTTTAGAGTTAATTTATCAACTCTTGCATATTTCTAAACAAACACTATTTTTAGATTATTAATCCACACCCAAGTACCTCTAAACTTATCAAATGTAAATTACAGCCAACTTAAGTAACATCGCTAGAACGCTACCCGAAATTCACGAGGATGAAAAATGCGTTCCTGGGCAGAAATACAAAATGGATTGTAATACTTGCTTCTGCAAAAGTGATGGCAGTTTAATATGTACCAAGGTCCTGTGTCTATCTCAAATTGGAAGAAAAAAAAACGATGCGAATGATACGACAATAGCGAATTTGAAAGGAATTAAAGAAGCACACCCAATTAAAGAAATAAAGAAGTTATATCAAATCCCTAATCTTCCGAAGAATAAATGTGTCCCTGGCAAAATATATAAAAACGGTTGTCAAGTGTGCTTCTGCGAAGATAATAACAAGGCTGTTTGCACGTTAAAGAAGAGTGCATGTAAGCAAGATAGAAAGGGTGAGTTAATAAATAAATAATAAATAAATAAATACACCCAACAGTCACACACATAGTCCTGACCCCACACTAGGTTAACCTGTATCGTGGGTATCGGGTACAGGTTAACCTAGTGTGGGGTCGGGACTATGTGTGTGACTATTGAGTGAATTTATTAATATTAAACATTTTATTATTAGCTCAGTCAAAATTAAAGCAATTATTGAACACATTGATCATCGACTTTGAATAAAGGAGACCACATATAGTACACCACTTACTGCTTATAGGGGGTGTAAGTAGGCCACCACCAGTAACCAATTGTTTGACCTTATTTGCTTTGGCACCCCTGGCTTGCGATATCATAGCTTCGTGGTCTCGTCCATCTCGGCTCGGACCAAGAGGTTCGCAAAATCATACTTCTGTCGGACCATAAAGCTGTGGAATAGATTGCCGGGGCATGTGTTTCCTCCGTCCTATAACATGGGATCCTTTAAACGGAGTGTGAAGAAGCAATTAAGCAGGCCGGCATAATTCTGCCAATCTACGGTCGTCGGTCGAACCTATTCTTGGATTGCGCTACACTTACCATCAGGTGTAGCGTAGTCACTTTACCGAGCCAGGATAAAAAAGGCCCAAAGCCACCCTCACCTGCTCGTGGTACACTCTGCTGTGTGCTGTGATGGTGATAGGCTTGCATATCACATCCTAGGATAATCTCGACGAAAAGTGGGTGTAGAATTGTTTGCACTTCTGATGTAAGTAAGGGGTAAGCCCCTTAGAGGTAAATCTTTCTTACTTTCTTTTATTTTAATTATTCCTGCATCCTTACGATTATCGTTACAATAAAAATACTATTTTATTTACATCCCAGGTATTCAAATACGTTACCTAGAAGACGTCCGCTCTCCATTCCAGCCTGCAGAATTGGAGAACCTTCCAGAACTACCGCAGCGTCAGGTGAAATGTCAGCCTGGCAAGTCATATAAAGTCGATTGCAACGGCTGCGTGTGCCTTGCAAGTCGTAACTTGATTTGTGACGAGCTCATCTGTTTGAGCTACGACGACATGCACAGGATCGACGCAGATGAGAAGTCTAGTAAATATTTTATAATTTCCAGTATTTTATAATACGATAGTATCAATAGCTCAGAGACGATTATAGACTGTCGAGATGATAGTTGCAGGTTCGAAACCAGCCCACCAGCATGCACATTTTCTAAGGAAAAATCATGAGAACAACTGCATAGGCACCTAAATAGTACTGCATAAAAATCTTGAAAGTATGTGAAGTCTGCCAACTTGCATTAAGCCAGCGTGGAGAACTAAGACTTCCCCTCTCATTCGCAAAGGCCCAATAGTGGCACATGCATTTTTTTTAATAGCATAGGCCGGGCCGGCAAACGAGCAGGTGGGTCACCTGATAAGTGATCTTCACCGCCCATGTACGCACTCAATACCTAGATAATTATGGGCGCGTTGCTAACCTTAAAGGAAAGGGATATTTAAGGGATTGTGAATGGGAGGGGGATTTGAGAAACGCAGCAGCAAGCTGCTACTTTACGCCAGTTTTCTATGAGACACTGGTAACGACCCGAACGAGCCGGCCCATTCATGATGTAGAGAAAAGTGTCTACAGCGTGGCTCTACCACTCAAATGCATAATATAGGACTGGTATTATTATTATATTTATTACTATTTTATTGCTAGTGGGAGAATATCCAATATATTTGTACCCGGCTGGCCGTACACATGGTGAAAAACCCGCCATAGTGACCGGCGAGTCGCCTTCCAGGGTCAGTCAATCCAGTAACTGCAGGAGAGCATAAGTCTCCCGATCTTCGAGGGACGCAATGTCTCTTGATGGTCGACATTATATTGAGACTGCACTGTACTTACGAGTAACATCAGGTGCAGTTTTAATGATTTTGCCATGCCAAGATAACAAAGAAATTGAATAAATACCAAGCGACTATAGCCCAGCGGGGAGTGGTACATACTGTCAAGACAGATGTACTGTTGTTATTTATAAATAAATAATACACCCAACAGTCACACACATAGTCCTGGCCCCACACTAGGTAAACCTGTGTCGTGGGTATCAGGAACTACGAGGGACTTGCGGTCCCACAACACCCAGACCCGAGACCAATATTTGTGGTTCACACTAACATTTGTCTCGGTGTGGGAATCGAACCCACGGCCTCTCGCTTCGCAGCCGACTACTCGCCCGCTGCGCCACGGAGCTGTATTTATTTAACGTTATTTGCAAAGACTTTAATGTATACTACTAGACGGGCTGTTTAGAAATAAAATTGCGTCACATAACGCGGGAGTTTGACAACTCACAGACAGGGAGCGCGATAGGGAATCTAGTTGAGAGTAAGCGAGATGGTAATATTGAGTTACGGTCAATTGACCGCAACTTAGTGGTACAGTTTCTATGTACCGCGCAGCTTGTCAAGTAGTATACATTAAAGTCTTTGGTTATTTGTTATAACTTTGAAGGAAAACATCGTAAGAAAAACCTTAGAAATGTCAATAAAAAATTTCAAATGTATATCAACCAACAAGACAAGTTTAACAACCTGCAATAGGTCAGAGTGTTTTTATTTTTTTGTATTAGATGCAGGCAAACGAGCAACTGTGTCATCTGATGGGAAGTGATTCCCTTTAATGCACCTTTTTGACGCCCTTTAATGCGTTGTCGACCTTAATATATTTTTTTCTGAAATCTGTTGAACATAATTATACTTCTTCTAGAACAGAGCTGCCAACCTCAAACATTTAATAAAACTGAAGAAAATTGCGTAGAATGTGATTGTGTTAAAGAGAAACTGAAATGCAATGAAGTAGTGGGCTGTATATCGGAGAATGACAAGAAACTGCCAAATTGGAACAACGGCAAGCCGAAACTTACTTTGGACATGTTTAAGGAGACTTGTATGCCTGGAGGGGTGTACAGGTAGGTTTCTTGGGTGTTCTATGTATTATATGTTCGATCGCCGGGTCGGGTAAAAGTGATATTGAGATTTTATATTAAGAAATGCTCAGTATCAGCTCGGAGTCTGGAATGTGTGCCCGGTATGGCGATAGCCTCGCCACCTATCACATCATGGGACGGAGATACGCTTGGCGAAATATGGGTGTACTGGTTACACCTCTGCCTACCCCTTCGGGGATTACAGGCGTGAGTGCGTATATATATATTTTCCTACTATTGACGTTGCCTCTAAATATGTGTTTTTTTAGTATCATTAGTTTAATATAATATTATTTTTGTTATTGTAACTATGTTACAGCTCACGTATTTGTTTATACAACGTGTTACAGAAAGGTGTGGTCATATTTTGGGTCATGGATAAATTTAACTTAACATTTTATATTCCAGAATGGACTGCAACAATTGCTATTGCCAAGATGATAGTACATTGAGATGTACTCAAAAAACATGTCTTAATTACTCACAGGCCAAAGCACTTGAGAAACAACGGTCGTTTTTAATAAAACATAGTCTCTAGAACATTCTAAAACCTTGGACCATAAAACAGATGATGTGGCGAATTTACGGACTCAGATTTAATTTTGTGGCAATAAAGCGGTTTTAAAATTATAATTCGTCCGTATTTATTTAACAGAAAGAAAGAAAATGTTTTTATTACGGTACCCCTCACACTAATACAGAGATACAGCTAGAATACTGTAATATTTAAAACAAAGACAAAACACAAAATATAATTTACGAGTATAACATTACATGCATCGAAATAAGATAATCTTCTAATATATAAAATTCTCGTGTCACAATGTTCGTTCCCATACTCTCCAAAACGGCTGGACCGATTTGTATGAAATTTTGTGTGTATATCGGGTAGGTATTTTTCATCCCCCTAAATGTTAAGGGTGGTCCACTCCTAATTTATTTTTTATTTTTTAGACAACCATTTTCTTTTTTCTCTTTTTATGATACAGCATCAAAAAATACATACAACCCTAAATTTTCAACCCTCTACGATCAACCCCTATTTTTTAATAGCGACATTAGTATTTTTGTCAAGCGTGTTTCTCACCGGGACTCGCTTGATGCGCCCACTAGGCTACTTTAATCCTGGAAATAGGCATTCACGCTGGCGGAGCCGCGGGCAACAGCTAGTAATTTATAACATTACATGCATCAAAATAAGATAATTACATACGCACTCACGCCTGTAATCCCGAAAGGGTAGGCAGAGGTGTAACCAGTACACCCACATTTCGCCGAGCGTATTTCCGTCCCTTATGTGATAGGGGGCGAGCCTATCGCCATACCGGGCACAAATTCCAGACTTCGGGCTGATACTGAGCTTTTCGTAATAGAAAAACCCAATACCACTTTACCCGACCCGGGGATCGAAGATAATTACATATAATATAATAAGTACCTAGGGGCCTATTAATCGGTTGTGTGAGGCCGTAATTGGTCCCATCTCAGCTTAAAATTGCTACAACGTGATAAGCGTTGTAGCGCTGGTTTACGACAGCCTCCGTGACGCGCAGCGGGCGAGTAGCCGGCTGCGAAACGAGAGGCCGTGGGTTCGATTCCCGCACCGAGACAAATGCTTGTGATCCACAAATATTTGTTTCTGGTCTGGGTGTTGTGGGACCGCAAGTTCTTCGTAGTTCCTGATACCCACAATACAGGTTAACCTAGTGTGGGGTTAGGACTACGAATGTGACTGTTGGGTGTATCAGATCATTCTTTCTTTCTAAGATGGTAACCCTAATTAATGGTACTCTGATGGTAACAAGTTTATTTTTAGTCATCACTCGCTTTAACGGTGATGGAAAACATCGTGCAGAAACCTGCTTACCTAAGAATTCTCCATAAGGATTTCGAAGGTATGAAGTTTACCAACCTGAAATGAAATGAAATGAAATGAAATAGTTTTATTCATCATGTAGGCAATTAAAATAGCGCTTATGACAAGTCAGTACAAAATAAAGAAACTTATGTAAGTACAGAAATCATATCAGCTAATATATACATAACATACATAGCATCGTCAAAATACACTGGGCAACTATAGAGTTTACAATATTTTTATATTAGTCCAGGATTGTTAAGTATTATTATTAGTACCTGATTTTTTTATTACCTTTATACCTTATAGTAAGCGTCACGCCTGTCCATAATTAGAACCAACACCACATAGAACCTTGAATTACAAAGCACTGCACGGCACTGGACTGCGTTTGTAACACCGAGGCATAACATGTTAAGTCTCATAATGCCCAGTATTTTTAATGGCTTCAATGTCCTTCAAACCGTAATACAACGTACAACATTGCTGTTTGGCGGCAGAAATAGACAAAGCGGTGGTACCAACCCAGATGGCCTCTCGAATACGAGGGACCTACCATCTAGTTTTTTATAGCATAGGTCGGGAAACGAGCAAGTGGGTCACTTGAAATGATCTCCATCGACGAACGCAGTCCAATGCCATGCATTGCTTTGTTTTTCAAAGTTCTGTGTGGCGTTCTTTTTATGGGCAGGCGTGGTAAGACGAGGTAAGGCGAGCGACCTGCTCGTGTCGTCCTTCAAGTTAATAAAAATTTAAAAATACATACATACATACATACATACGCACTCACGCCCGTAATAGGCAGAGGTGCAACCAGTACACCCACATTCGCCGTCCCACGATGTGATAGGGAGCGAGCCCATCGCCTTACCGGGCACTAACTCCAGACTCTGGGCTGATACTGAGCATTTCGTAATAGAAAAAACCCAATACCACTTTACCCGACCCGGGAATCGAATCCGAGACCTCAGCGTTAGCCTCAATCTTAACACGTACGCACTACAACTGCTCCACCGAGGCAGTCTATTAAAAAAATACCTACTAATAATTACTATAATTTATCATAACAACTAAAATTACTACACCTAATGACCTCAAAGGTTGTCGGATATATATCACGGATAGCGTAGTTATCTTATTTCGATGATAGCATAACTGATGGCGATAATTATATTACAATAATAATATAATCTTTTGGGTATTATTTAATACTGGCGCTTGCTCCCGGTACTGCCCGCATATAATAGCATATGGCGTTAATATAATGGCATATGTATCTATTTCCAGGATAATAATAGCATATGGCGTTGTCCAGGTCATGATCTACCCGTTCATAGCTAGATCGGTAAACGAAAGCCTCGGATCTGCAAACCCCCCCCCCCCCCCCTCGCGACAGTTTCAGGGGGCGCCAAAATCATAATATGATTTCTTAGGTTTACGCGAATATTACACATTGAAATAAAACTAGTTTATACGGTTTTTTTTTCGAAACGTCGGTACTAAAATAAAAATTAAACCGCGATAAAATCTGTATAAACTAGTTTTATTTCAATTATAATATGATTAAAAATAAAAAAACTTGGTTCACAAAGCGCGTAGCATATGGAAGCCTGGTTGGCTCACCATCAACTTGCAAGAAAAAGTACTCACACAGGCCACAAGTGAAATGCACAAAATCATTAAAGGGTTCTTATGGTTGAAAAATGCCAACCATTATATATTTGCGGGTTTTTTTAAAGTTGTTTATCTCAAACGCTGGAGAGAGGGGCGCCACTATCAAGTTTCTGCCCCGGTTCGAAAAAATCGTAGTTACGGGACTGGTAAACGATTAGCGAGATAAGCAACCCTTGGCGCGGGTGAAATGGTTCAACTTAAGTAAGCTGATCACGTCATTTTTTTTTTTGGATGGACGCTTGTTGATAGCCTGACGAGAGTCGGCTTTAGTCAGCGACACCGGACTTTCGGGCGAATGCTTTAGGCACTCCAACCCTAACTGTCTGATCCCCCGTCTGTGCAACTCGCAGACGTCCCCACCATAAATACCATAAATACAAACCCTTGGCGCGATCAGTCTGTGAATGGGTAACCGCTTATTATTTGTATTTTAGCCGAGAGTCTCCGTGCTTCGGAGAGCACGTAAAAACTCTGTCCCGATTGTTATCAACTGACAGCAGTCAACAACACAACACTGCACTACAATTACCCTTCAGAATGTAGTATGTGGACCAGCTGTTAGGACCAGGGGTGGTACCGGCTAATTCGCCGAACTTCGGCGGGAACTACGAATTTTTGCAAATCTATGTTCGATTAGAGAACCAATGATTCTGACGTACCGGCGTACGACTGTCTAATGACCTAAACAATGAAAATTGATTTATGACGTCACATAAACTTCAATAAAACCGATTTATTGGAATTCATTAATGCCGCCCGCGGGCGATTAATCTGAATGGACTTGAACGCCGGCAGAGTTGATGAAGTTCGGAGAATTAGGCGGTACCGGCCCAGCGCTGTGACATGACACAGATAATGTTCATTTGTTTCAACGGGAAGTTAGAATGGACCACTTGGTGACACTAGGTCGTAAAGCCGCACATCTTTCGCACATAAATATACCTGTGAAGTGTTTTTGAACCTGCGCAGGCGACCGGCGCAAGATCGATAATCAATTCTTTTGAGTGACGCCAAACGGTGAAGCTTATATATATATAGCTTAAGCCGGCAAACGAGCAAGTGGGTCATCTGATGGTAAGTGATCTCCATGTGCACCCAATATCAAAAGAATCGTGGGCGTTGCAGACCCTAAAGGAAAGGGATTAATTAAGGGATTGGGAAGGGGATATCTTACGCACCGTACGAAACGCAGCAGCAAGCCGGTACTTTACGTTGGTTTGGTGATGAGATAGTGGTAACGACCCGGTTGAGCCAGCCCATTCATGCTGAACTGTCTACAGCGTGGCTCTACCATTCACACAGTTGGACGTAAGCCTCCCCAAATGAGCGCCAAACATTCCGGTCTTGGGCAACCCGCCATCTTAATTAACACGTATACGAGTACAACACAAATTGGTAAATTTACGATTGCTTTGCTTTTTACGATATCAATATTTATGTATACCCATCGAAATAAGATAATTAGAACGATAACTCTCATATGAATCTGCTAAAAATACACACGTAACACTCATACACGCTACAAAAATTATTGAACGTTCAAAATCAACTTCATTTCATAAAGTTCAAATATTACATTTCTAAATCGAGATACGACGTTCTGCACCGCGCAAAAAATTGGACGTATTAAGTATCAATTAAAGATTATGAGTCAACTTTTATGAATTGATGTATGAACGAGCTGCACAGACTTTTATAGCCCGCCCCTTGCACAGAGTTTTGGTGGGGTCATTTTTTGCTTGAGTTACGTTTCTCATTATCTTATTTCGATGTGAATACCTCATAAAGATCGATATGATAAAACATTGAACTAACAAAACGTGTAAGTATGTTTTATTTGTATTTAAAAGATGTGTAAAGTCCTTTACCAATAATTTGATTATTTCTGACCATTTCTGGCGTTTACTAAAAAAATTAACGTCTAGAGTCTAGACAGATGCCCTTGAATTTATATTTTATGACATTGCTTACAAGCATAGCAGTGTACTCGCAAAAATATCTGCATCAATTGTATACTCGTAGAACACAGGCGGTGTGATTCAGACAAGCCAACAGAGAGTTCCGTGCCACAAAAAAATACTTTATGTATTTTTATCCGCTATAATAACACATACTCTGTGATCATTGCATGTAAGTGCTAGAGCCACAATATACAGTTTTGTCTACACCGGCTCGGCTCGACCGGATCGTTACCACTGTCTCAAATAAAACCGATGTAATGTAGCGGCTGCGTTTCGTACGGCCCACATCTCCCTCCCCTTCCCAATCCATTCATTATCCCTTTCCTATGAGGTCGGCAACGCGCCCATGATTCTTTTGGTACGTATTGGTAAGCTAAGTAGAGAATAGAGTTATGGACACAAATTAGGTACATTGTATAAACTGAAAGTTATCAATTTCCTACTTACGTTATTTATTATATGAAAGGTGATTTTTATCAAATAAAATTTGACCCCGGGATATCATCTTAATTATAAATACTTATTTACTGATAACAGGATTATGCGCAATAAGTATAACTGATGTTTTTACCATTGCAAATATATCACTGGATAAGGCGTAAATTCAGTGATAGCTCAGGTGGGAGTGGTATGGACTGTCGAGACGAAAGTAGCAGGTTCGAAACCAGCCCCAAGAGCATACACCTCTGACTTTTCTAAGTTACGTGTATATTAATTGTTAATTGTCACTTGCTTTAACGGTGAAGGAAACATCATGAGGAAACCTACATAACCTAACTGAGAAGTTCTTCATAATAATTTCGAAGGTATGTGAAGTCTGCCAACCCGCATTAGGCCAACGTAGTGTGATATGTATAACACAGGGCTAGTATTATTAAGGTGTAAATTATATAAAGGCTGCTAGATGACTTTTCTATAAGCCATTTTTGTGAGATATGCAAAATTGTCCAAAGTCGTAAAAAAAATATTTTATTTAAATTATTTGAGTGACAGAGCCACACTGTAACACTCTTCTGTTAAAATGCAATGTGTAAATATTTGGAGTCAATTCATCAACTAGTTTTTTTTTATAACATAGGCTAATGGTTCACCTGATGGTAAGTGATCTCCACCGCCCACGTACGCCCACAATACCAAAGAATTAAGGGCGCGACGCCGACCTTAAAAGAAAGGGATATATTATTATTTATTATTCATATTAAGGGATTGGGAATGGGAGGGGGATTTGGGCCTCCGGATATCTCGCTCACCGTACGAAACGCAGCTGCAAGCTGCTATTTTACGCCGGTTTTCTGTGAGACAATGGTAGCGACCCGGACGAGCCGGGCCATTCATGCTGTAGACAAAAGTGTCTACAGCGTGGCTCTATCACTCTAAAGTTTCAGAGATTTGCGGCCACAAACATACGAAACCAAATTTTTATACATAAGATAAGCTTCCCGAGTGTATTTATGTCAGTGCAACTGTTGTAGGATTATTTTTATCATCAACTGTGCGGTGCTCTTCACGGTCATAAATCAATTCGCGCGCAAACTATCTGAGTTTTTGACGTAAAGTTCAGATAAATGGGGAACTAATTACTCATGCACGATATTAGAGAGTGGTACGGAATTCGGACTGCCATGCCCAGACGAGAGTCGCCGGTTCGAAACCAAGACATGCATGTCTGATTTATAAGTCCTCTGATTTGACTAAGTTACGCGTGTATTCATTGTTAAATATAATTAACAATCAAATTCTCTTTTTAAATGTTTTATGGAATTGATTTTCAATGGTTTGCTCCTGGTAATTACAAGTTAGAGGAAGGAAAGAGGATACACTGTTTCAACACCTATCTAAAGATTCCACACACGGCGTATATATTGTTGGCGCTGGTGTTTTTTCATCCCTCAGTTACCAAATTACTTTGTTTTTTTATAAATTCATCAATTTTGATGTGGTATAGCCACGCTGTAGACAGTTTTATATAGACAGTATGAATGCGTGGGCTCGTCCAGGTCGTTTCCACTGTCTCGCAGAAAACCGACGTAAAGTAGCAACTTACTGCTGCGTTTCGTACGATGAGTGAGATATCCGGAGGCCCAAATCCCCTCCCGTTCCCAGTCCCTTATCATCCCTTTCCTTTAAGGTTGGCAACCCGCCCATAATTCTTTTGGTATTGCGGACGTGCATGTGCAGTGGAGATCACTTACCATCAGGTGACCCACATGCTCGATTGCCGGCCTACAAAAACCTAAAAACTTATGGTGCGACTTTAAAGGAAAGGGATAATTAAAGAATTGGGAAGAGGAGGGGGTTTGGGCCTTCGGATATCTCACTCATCGTATGAAACGCAGCAGCAAGCTGCTGCTTTACGCCGGTTTTCTGTGAGACAGTGGTAATGACCCGGACGAGCCGGCCCATACATGCTGTAGACAAAAGTGTCTACAGCGTGGCTCTACCACTCTATGTTAATTACCTCAAAGACAATGAATATAAAAAATATTATACATTATTTTTTATTATTATACATCTATTATATACATCTATTATATTATAAAAAATCAAAGCTTCATGTTTGAAAAACTAATTTGCTTAACTGTGTAAATATCTTATCATAACAGCTGTATGCATATAAATGAACTTTACACACAATAGTCTCACTCGAAATTCATCACTGGGCTCAGTCATGTTTGCGACACTGTTGTTCACGTTTGTCGTGTTTCTGTTGTTCTGCTTAGTGTATTACAATCATAAGAAGAAACTACAATATTGGAAGAGAAAAAATGTGCCGCATTTAAAACCCGCGCTTTTATGGGGCAACTACAAAGATTATGTGTTGTTGAAAGAGATCCCAGGAATCGTGTTGAAGCAAATTTGCGAGGAATTCCCCGATGAACAGTATGTCGGAGCTTATTATGGAACAGATCCCGCTCTAATTATCCAGGATCCCGAACTTATCAAGTTAGTTATTACAAAGGATTTCTACTACTTTAGCGGGCGAGAAGCATCTGATTATAATGGTATAGAAAGCACCACCCAGAATATATTCTTCGCGTGTTGTGACAAATGGAGGGTCTTACGACAAAATCTTACACCTTTATTTACTACAGCAAAGATGAAGAACATGTTCCATTTGATAGAGAAGTGCACTCAAGTCTTCGAGAAGGTGCTTGAAGAGAAAGTGTACGCTTCTGAAACTGTCCCAATCAATGACTTGATGGAGGCTTTCACTATGGACTGTGTGGGTTCGTGCTCCTTCGGGATAGACACCAACGTCATGACCAAACCTGCCAATAACCCTTTTAGAAGAATTGGAACAGCGATATTCGAACGGTCAACGTTCCGCGGAATGAAAAACGTCATGCGCAGTGTTTGGCCTCAAATATTCTATTTCTTCGGCTTCAGGTTTTTTCCAACAGAAATAACCGACTTCTTCGTGAAACTATTGACGGAAGTTTTCGAGAGCCGTCAGTACAAACCATCACAGAGGAATGATTTTGTCGACATTGTTTTAATGTTGACAAACAACAGTTACATTAGCGGAGATAGTGTGCCGGATTTCAAGACAGGAGAGGTGAAGAAAACTACAATGGAAGTAACAAACGAGATGTTGGCAGCCCAATGTTTATCATTCTTTGGTGCTGGGTTTGAGACATCAGCAACGACCTCCAGTTTCACATTATATGAGCTCGCTAAGAACCCAGAAGCTCAAGAGCGAGCAATCCAAGAAGTGGATGCATATTTTCAAAAATATAATAACCAGATAAACTATAATGTAATCAATGAAATGCCATATCTGGATGCGTGTATAGACGAAGCACTACGTTTCTACCCAGTCCTCAGTAGTTTGAACCGCGAAGCTATGGCCGACTACACATTTCCCACAGGACTGCGTGTGGAGAAGGGGATGCGCATCCATATCCCGGTGTACCATCTGCAACGTCATCCCAAACATTTCCCTGATCCAGAAGTGTTCCGTCCAGAGAGATTTTTAGGAGATGAGAAATCGAAAATTGATCCACATGTGTACATGCCGTTTGGAGGAGGTCCCAGACTTTGTATTGGTAAGTACTTTACCTTGGTCCTTGGCTCCACAACACAGTAGTTTAGTAGTCATTACTACGACTAATCTTTTTGGCGAGTTGTTACCAGTATTATGCAGTTACGTTGTAGGTCGTCATAACGCTACGGAATTTAGAGCTTTGTTTTTTATTTATGTTTATTAGCTTGAGTGACGAAACCAGCAGGTCGGTCGACTGATGGTAAACTGCGCCTACCCATAAACAGAAGCAACACCACACAGATTTTGAATTACAAAACACTGCATGTCATTGGACTGCGCTCGTCACACCAAGACATAAGATGTTAAGTCTCATAATGCCCGGTAATTTCAGTAACTAGGTATATCCATAATTGAATTTTTTGTATGAAGTTCCGACCAATTTAGACAACAATATAAACCATTGTCTAAGAATAAATATAATAATGTTGCTGGAAGGAGCCCTGGAGGGCGAGCACGTACAACTTACTATTCGAATCGAGCTCGCTAGCATTTGTATGAAGGTTCAAACAATTTTTTGAAATTTCGATACGTATAAGTTCTCGCAAGTTATTCGTGCTAGCCCTCTGAAATATATTGTGTACCAGACTGGATAGCGACCTAGATACCTCCACATTGTGAAAAACCAGCCATAGTGGCTCATTCAGACGCATAGCGTTCCGGGTCAGCTAGTTTTGATCCAGTAGCTTGAGGCCGGCATGGTCCTACGTCGAAGAACGCAATGTATCTCGATTTATGTGGAATGCCTCGGTGGCGCAGTACACCTTACGACTGAGGCTGATGTTGAAGTCTCGGGTTCGATCCCCGGGTCGGGTGAAAGTGATAGTGTTTTTCTATTACGAAATGCTCAGTATCAGCCCGAAGTCTGGAATTGTGCCCGGTATGGCAATAGGCTACCCTGTGACATCATGGGACGGAGATACGCTTGGCGCTATGTGGGCGTACTGGTTACACCTCTGCCTACCCCTTCGGGTGTTACAGGCGTGAGTACGTATGTATTATATTTGTATTGCTCTGTACCTACATACCACCAGGTGCAGGATACTTTGAAAGAAAGAAAGAATGAAAGAAAAGTTTATTGCCGTCATCAAGGAGGTGAAACACAATGCAATGCGCAATAATACATTAAGACATTTACATAAAGTTAAAAATATACAATCGCATGCGTTCGCGATAACAATGCCTAATTGTGCCAGAATAAAAAAGAAACAAATGTATTTATAGATATTCAGACATCTTGTGTGTGTTGCGCAATATTTTATTTACCTACTGATTAGGAATAAATAAAATAAATACACTCAACAGTCACACATATTACAGTCCTGACCCTACACTAGGCTAACCTGTATCGTGGTAGTATCAGGAACTAATACCTAGAGACTTGCGGTCCCACAACAACCAGACCCGAAACAAATATTTATGGATCACACAAACATTTGTCTCGGTGCGGGAATCAAACCCATGGCCTTTCGCTTCGCAGCTGGCTACTTGTCCGCTGCGCCACAGAGGCTAAGTATTATTAAAGTGTCGATTCGTCGTAATTAAAAAAAAGCGGAAAATAATTACAAATTTTTGAATTTGCTGACGAGCAAGGATCCCACTAGAAAATAAGGAATGCCCTAAGCTTGTCTATGGCTTCGTAGCGCCTAAACGAATGGACCGATTTGAATTCGGTTTTCTTTGATAGCTAATTTAGTTAGTGTTTTTATGGTATAGGCTGACAATTGAGCATGTGGGTCACCTGATGGCAAATGAACTCCACCGCCCATGAAAGAATCGTGGACGCTTGCTGACCTTAAGAAAAGGGATATTTAAGGGATTGGGAAGGGAAGGGTATTTAGGGCTCTGGATATCTCACCGTACGAAAAGCATTAGCAAGCCGTTACTACTACGTCGGTTTCGTGTCAGACAGCGGAAACAATCCAATCGAGCCAGCCCATTGATGCTGTAGACGAAACTGTCTGTAGCGTGGCTCTACTTCTTTAAAAGAGGACGAAGAATTATGAAGGCAGCGTCGTGTGCCGGGTCGGTCACTTCCGTGTAACATGGTTGAGGAGGCCGATGGCTGGCACATGCGTTATACTCGTGAACGGGTGCTGCTTGCGTGAACTGGTCTGCTTGACATGATTAGCAGATCATTATACCATTCTCTGATTAAGAAGTTAAACAAACGAAGCTACATTTACAAAGCTAATGAACTAATTATCAAATCAAAACAAAGTATCTGCATCTCCTAATTTGCTGTACCCGACATGGTCGAAGACTATGTACACAAGTTACCTACTTACTAGCTTTTTCTCGCTGTTCCGTTCGCGTGAACATCCTTTCCCGGAATATAAAGTAGCCTGGTCTAGGTCATGGTCTACTTGTGTGCAAAATTTCGTTCAGCTGTTACGGCGTGATTAACTTAATGCCAGGGTCCGCCTTCTCGCACCATAGATAAGGCGATATTTAAGGCGGTATTATACTGGGTGACTCAGCGTCTGACCCCCATAACCCAGGTGAGGTTAGCTTTGGACCTAAGATGTTGGTAACCCACGTTCACTCCATTTTTTTTACTCACATGATGTCCATAAACAGATGCATAACCACTGAATTTTGAATTACAATTGCACTGGACTGTGTTTTATCACCCCGAAAAAAGAGTTAAGCCTCATAATGCCCAGTAATTTCACTGGCTTCAATGTCCTTCAAACCGAAACAACAGTGTTTATACATTGTTGTTTAGCGGCAGAAATAGACAAAGTGGTGCCTTCTTACCACCTACCTCTTTCGCCGGGTCTTCTCAGGCTGGGTCGTTTTGGATCCGTTCGGCCGTTTCGGTAATACCTATGGTCCATATCAACCCATAAAAAAGAAAATAATAATAATAATACTTAACAATTCTGGACTATTCCTTAATAAAAATATTGTAAAACTTATAGTTGCGCAATGTATTTTGATGAAGCTATGTATGTTATGCAGGTATACATTAGTGGATATGATTTCTATACATAAGTTTCTTTATTTTGTACTGACTTGTCATCAGCGCTATATTAATTGCCTACATGATTAATAAAACTATTTAATTTCATTACCCAGAAGGCCTCTGGCAGACAAGGGACCTAGATAATCACCAACTGAGTGGTAGAGCCACGCTGTAGACAGTTCTGTCTACAGCATCAATAATAGGCCGTCCGGGTCGTTACCAATGTCTCACAGAAAACAGGCGTAAAGTAGCAACTTGCTGCTGGTACGGTGAGCGAGATATCCGGAGGCCCAAATTTCCCTCCCCTTCCCAATCCCTTACTTATCCCTTTCCTTTAAGGTCGGCAACGTGCCCATGATTATTTTAGTATCGTGGGCGTACATGGGCGGTGGAGATCACTTACCATCAGATGACACTCTTGTTCGTTTGCCGGACAAGAAAAAAGTATAAATAATTACCCAATTGTTTTATAATTGCAGGATTGCGGTTCGCGAAAATGCAGATGCTGGCCGGCCTAGTGACCCTGCTGAAGAACTACAAGATAGAACTGGACCCCTCCACTCCTCGGAAGGTGGAGTACGACCCTCGCATAATTGTAACTCGTCCCCAAAACGCGATTAAACTCAAACTTATACCTCGTAAAATAAAATGATTTAAAAAAATATTCTTTGTTTCTTTTTTTTGGAGTGTAAGTAGGTCAACATTTAGCCAAATCCAACCCCACCTGCACGTGGTACACTCGGCTGATAATTAAGAGAGATGCAGGTGAGGATGGCTTTGGGCCTAAGATGCCGGTGGCCCACTGAACGAACAAGAAAATAATAAGAATTTCTGATAGGTTTTTATTTTATTTTGCTTAATGAGGAGTCCAGTGGTAGAACCACGCTGTATACAATTCTGTCTACAACATGAATGGGCTGACCGAGTCGTTACCACTGTTTCACAGAAAACCGACATAAAGTAGCGGTTTGCTGCTGCGTTCCGTATGGTGAGCGAGATATCTCGAGGCCTATAACCCCCTCCCGTTCCCAATACCAAAACCACCCCTTTCCTTTAAAATCCACAACGCGTCCATAATTCTTCAGGTAGGCGTATATGGGCGGTGAAGATCACTTACCATCAAGTGACCCACTTGCTTGTTTGCCTGCCTATGCTATAAAATATAAGCTTTAGTATTATTTTGTATGACAGAACGAGCGCATTAAGCAATGCCTATTTCGCCTGTGGTACCACTGTCTCACAGAAAACCGACGCAAAGTAACAGCTTGCTGTTGTGTTTTGTACAGTGAGTGAGATACAAGTATCAGAGGGGCGAGCACTAACAACTTACGAATAAGTATTCGAATCGAGAACCCTAGCATTTGTATGAAGTATGTTTTTTTGGCATTTCAATACGAATACGTTCTCGCAAGTTATTCGTGCTAGCCCCCTGGAGCCTAATTCCCCTCCCCTTTCTAATCTCTTAATTGTCCCTTTCCTTCGAGATGAATAAGGCATCCATAACTCTTTTAATAATGTCAGCGTTCCTAGGCGGTGGAAAATACTTACTGACTATGTTTGTCGACCTGTGCTTTTAATTAAAAAAAAATACCAAAAAATAAGACCAACAAAAAAGCTTAAATAAAACTAATCAATTTTGAGTCGCTGGACAGCATGGGTGGCGCAGTGGGCGAGCAGCCCACAGCGAAGCTAAGCGAAAGGCCGCAGGTTTAGATTCCCACACCACCCAAAAATGTTTGTGTGACAACCCTACTGCGAGTGGGATATGGGCAGGTGGAAGAAGGTAAAATAATATTAGTATATCACACGTCCCTATTAAATTTTTTATTGTAAGAATTGAATTGCAATTTGCCCTCTATGAAAAAAATCATTAGCATTTATCTCATGTTTACTCGTAATTTGCATATTTGCATACTTTTAATAGCGAAACCATGTTGATTGTCATATAAATAGAGTCTCAACATATTCAACTCATTCTACTATCGCCACAAGACTAACTCAGTCATGTTTGCGACACTGTTGTTCACGTTTGTCGTGTTTTTGTTGTTCTGCTTAGTGTATTACAATCATAAGAAGAAACTACAATATTGGAAGAGAAAAAATGTGCCGCATTTAAAACCCGCGCTTTTATGGGGCAATTACAAAGACTATGTGTTGTTGAAAGAGATCCCAGGAATCGTGTTGAAACAGATTTGCGAAAAATTCCCCGATGAACCGTATGTCGGAGCTTATTATGGAACAGATCCCGCTTTAATTATCCAGGATCCAGAACTCATTAAGTTGGTGATTACAAAAGATTTCTACTACTTTAGCGGGCGGGAAGTAACTGAATATAATGATAGAGAAACCGTCACCCAGAGTGTGTTCTTCGCGTGTTGTGACAAATGGAGGGTCTTACGACAAAATCTTACACCTTTATTTACTACAGCAAAGATGAAGAACATGTTCCATTTGATAGAGAAGTGTACTCACGTCTTCGAGGAGGTGCTTGAAGAGAAAGTGTACGCTTCTGAGACTGTCCAGATCAACGACGTGATGGGTTGCTTCACTATGGACTGTGTCGGCTCGTGTTCCTTCGGAATTGACACTAACGTTATGAACAAACCTGTCGACAATCCTTTTAGAAGAATCGGTTCAGCAATATTCGAGAAGTCATCGTACCGCGGATTCAAAAACGTCATGCGCAGTATTTGGCCTCGAATGTTCTATCTTTTCGGCTTTAAATTTTTCCCATCAGAATTAAATGACTTTTTCGTGAACCTTTTGACGAAAGTTTTCGAGAGTCGTCAGTATAAACCATCACCGAGGCACGACTTTGTCGATATTGTATTAACATTAGCAAATAACAGTTGCGTTAGTGGTGATAGCGTGCCAGACTTCAAGACGGGAGAAGTAAAAAAAACTACGATTGAAGTAACAAACGAGTTGTTGGTGGCTCACTGTGTGGCATTCTTTGGTGCTGGGTTTGAGACATCAGCAACGACCTCCAGTTTCACATTGTATGAACTTGCTAAGAACCCAGAAGCTCAAGACAGAGCTATCCAAGAAGTCGATGCATACCTTCAAAAGAATAACAACCGGTTAAACTATAATATAATCAATGAAATGCCGTATCTAGAAGCATGTATAGACGAAGCACTACGTTTCTACCCAGTCCTCGGTAATTTGAACCGCGAAGCTATGGCGGACTACACATTTCCCACAGGACTGCGTGTGGAGAAGGGGATGCGCATCCATATCCCGGTGTATTATCTCCAACGTCATCCCAAATATTTCCCTGATCCAGAAGTGTTCCACCCGGAGAGATTTTTAGGAGATGAGAAGTTGAAAGTTGATCCACATGTGTACATGCCGTTTGGAGGAGGTCCCAGGCTTTGTATAGGTATGTTTATTTATTCACTAATATTGTAATTGTACTACTTTCTACTATTATAAGCTTGGGCCGGCAAATGAGCAAGTAGTTCACCTGATAGTAAGTGATCTTCACCGTCAATGAACGCCCACAATACCAAAAGAATTATAGACGCGTTGCCGACCATAGAGAAAAGGGATAATTAAGGATAAGGAAGGGGAGAAGTATCTGAGCCTCCGGATATCCCACTCAGCGTTCGAAATGCAGCAGCAAGCTGTCTTTATATCAGTTTTGTGTAAGAAAGTGGTAACAACCCAGTCAAGCCGGCCCATTCATGTTGTAAACTATCTACAGCGTGACTACCACTCTACGTAGTAAAGTATAACAGTCATTATTTTAATATCCAGCACCATATGACCTTATTTAACTAATCATTACAATCAATCACCTGAGTTCAAACGGTTCAATTATATTTGATCAACTGATTAGAATACTCAAAAGTTGAGGTAGAACCTACCACTCAAGAAATAAAGAAATGTGAATAAAGTATCACAACATAACAGAAGTAAGAAGCAGCAGCAGTGTTTACCAGAATCCCTAGACTTCTAACTCTAGAGTTAAGGCCCGTATTACAGAACGATACTCAAGTAAGCTTTTTGCTAAGTGTCGATTTCTGTATACGTGATAGGTCCGTTTCTGTTTGGCGCCAAAAAAGCCTTCTTAGTATCGGAAGTGCTAGAGCCACACTATAGAAAATTTTATCTACAGTATAAGAGATCACTTCACAATGAATATACCCAACAATATTCAATTAGCATTACATGCACCACTTGCAGGTGAGATTGGCTCTGGGCCTAAGATGTTGGTGGCCAACTAATCCTCCATACCTTGGACGGTCTCCGTGGCGCAGTGGGCGAATAGCCGCCTGCGGAGCGAGAGGCCGTGGGTTCGATTCCCGCACCGAGACAAATGTTTGTGTAATCCACAAATGTATTTTTCTGGTCTGGGTGTTGCAGGACCTCAAGTCCTTCGTAGTTCCTGATACCCACGATACAGATTATCCTAGTGTTGACAGGACTACGTATGCGACTGTTGGTTTATTTATTTATGGTAATTAGTAAAATGTTATTCGCCTGAATGACGAGACGAGCAGATCGTTGATAATCGCCATGCCTGCCCATAAACAGAAACAGCGCCAAAACTTTGAATAACAAATTACATAATAAGTGCACGTGCGCCCGTCACTTCGAGACATAAGATGTTAAGTTTGATCAGTAGTTTTACTGGTTTTAATGTCCTTCAAACCAGAATTCAGCGTTGCTTAGTCACTACGGTCTAGTGCCAAAAATAGACAAAACGGTGATACATATACCCAGAAGGCCTCTCGTCGGCGGGCTTCTTTTTTGTTTTCGCGCCCCACCGCCCCACCTCGGGGCTAGGCAACCCGGTTATATTGGATTCACCGGTCTTACGCTCCAACGTTGAGTCGCCTTGGAGAGATGGAAACATCCGGGCGACCATTGGGCCGAGTCCCGAATACTATGTACACTCTACACCGATAATACCAACCAGGGCCTCTACCCCTACCACTCAGTTTATAAATAAGTCTTCTTCCACCTGCCCTTGTCCCACGCGCAGCGGGTCGGCGCACCATGCTTTTTAACACATGTTACAGAAAGATATGGCTTTTAGTTTTTATGACCGGCCGTCTGCCTCACGTCAACCTCTCTGGGGATATAGTGTATACTATAAATAGTTTATAAATAAGTACATAAATAAAATATGTTTTATTTCGAACCCAGTGACGACAAAGGTATATTACTAACAATATTTGCTTACGGAATATGTTAGTATTTATTTATTTATTTATAGTAGTAACAAAGACTTTAATGTATACTACTAGACAATCTGCGCGGTACATAGAAATTGTACCACTAAGTTGCGGTCAATTGAACGTAACTCAATATTACCATCTCGCTTACTCGCAACTAGAACCCCTATCGCGCTGCCTGTTTGCGAGCTGTCTAACCCCCGCATTATGTGACGCAATTTTACTTCTAAACAGCCCGTCTAGTAGTCTTTGATTAGTAACAGGTACCTATCTTTTATTTCGAGAACAATTGTGTATCAAACATACACCTACGCACACAATGGGTTAAAAGTGGCGCCGTTCAGCATTCATTTTCAGCATTGAATTAGTGCTAGCACGCACCCTGCAGAGCTATTTGTTGTGTCTATTGTTTGTTTACATTAAATCAAGGTCTAAATTTATTCTTCATGCTTATGAAGGTCATGCAGGCTAATCCAATGCGTAGATATCATTTCTGTAATTGCTTATTAATATAAATTGAGTTGCTCTAATTTCAATTAAATATTTTATACCTATATGCTGTAATAAATTGTAAACTAATTTTTTGCTCGTTCTTCTCTATCGAAATAGCATTCCGAATTAGCGGTTGAATTTTGACGGAATCTAAATAATGTATAACAGTTGCGGATCCAGGATTTTGGTTCTGGGGGGCTTGAAGCAAAATTATAATTTAAATAATTTAGTATATAGGTACTCGTACTGCACCTACTTAAAATGGAATATGTAAAGATAAGCGATGAAAATTATACTGTAGGCAGTACTAAGAAAGTAGGATAATAATTAATTTGAGATTCATCATTTGTTGTTTAATCAAGTAAGTCTTTTTGCGGAGTACCGCAATGAAGTCGTTCGTTCTTGCTTGTGTGAACATACCTGATGCACTGCAGAAGCGGGAAGACTCATCAACATGCTGAATCAGTTATTATACCGAATCCGTAGAGCGCTGATGGCCCATGTAGTTAGTCAACAAATTGCACGTGTAAAAAACTTGACAGTAGGCTTTAATTTTATTTTTATTATACTGGAACCGTAGAGCGCCGATGGTCCGGTGTGTGTAGTTAGTCCACAAGTTGGACAAGTAAAAAAACTTAGCAGTAGGCTTTAAATAATGTTATTCTCACAACCTCGCTACATCAAGCAAATGCAGTAATGCGAGATGAATTAAGGCAATATTTAGAAGTATTTTTATAATTATAGGTATGCGGTTCGCGAAGATGCAGATGCTAGCCGGAATGGTGACACTGCTGAAGAACTATAGAATAGAAATGGATCCCTCCACCCCTCAGAAGATTAAGTTTGACCCCCGCATAATCGTCACTAATCCTTATGAACCGATTAAGTTGAAACTTGTACCTCGTAAATTAAAATGATATTGCGAATGTTTTTTCTTTTTCATCTAACCATAATAACATTTGGGTTTTTCTATCACGAAGTGCTTAGTATCAGCCCGGAGTCTGGAATTGTGCCCGGTATGGCGATAGGCTCGCCCCCTATTACATCATGGGACCAAAATAAGCTGGGCAAAATGTGGGTGTACTAGTTGTAACTACAGGCACAACCAAGTTAAAACTTGTCATCACGTAGTGTCTAAGGCATTGACGATGGGTTGCCCTCAGGGCTCAGTGGTCGGTCCATACTTATGGAATTTAGGCTTTGACGATTTTCTTACAATTCCTTTGCCCAAAGGTTGCTCGTTAACTGGCTATGCCGATGACGGCCTCTTGTTAATTCATTCGAATAGGTCCGGTCTTGAGAATTTAGCAGCGAAGTGCCTGAAATTAATCTCAGAATGGGGTGACCGTAACCGTCTAACGTTTGCACCTCAAAAAACCTATCAACTACTTTTAAAAGGCATTTTAAAAACACCGCCGCGAGTTAAATTTAATAACATCACAATTAAAAGAAAAGAATCGGTTTGCTACCTTGGGCTAGTTTTAGAACGAAATTTTTCATTTATCGAGCATATTAAAAACTTTGGGGAAAAATCTAAAAGGAATTTCTAGGCTTTGACGAGGATATCGACTTCGACGTGGGGTCTATCATTTAACACACTAAAAGTCATCTATGGAGCAACTTACTTAAGTTGCGAAGCGTGAGGCCGTGGGTTCGATTCCCGCACCTTGACAAATGTTTGTCTGATCCACAAATATTTGTCTCGGGTTTGGGTGTCGTGGGACCGCAAGTCCCTCGTAGTTCCTGATACCCACGATACAGGTTTAACCTAGCGTGGGGTCAGGACTATGTGTGTGACTGTTGGGTGTATTTTTATTTATTTATTAAGAGACTTAACAACTTACGTTTTGGGGATGACGAGCGCAGTCCAGTGTCATGTATTGCTTTGTAATTCAAAGTTCTGTGTGATGTTGTTTCTGTTTATAGGCAGGTCTGGCGCTTACCTAAAGGCGAGTGACATGTTGGTCTCGTCATTCAAGCTAATTAAAAAACAATGCTTAAAAAGAGGTACCTACAAAGTTTTCTCTTCACTTATTAATATATAGAAAAAATCTGTGGTAATAAAGCCAGTGGCGTAGCCAGCAAGGGTGCCACCAGGGCGGATATCGTGGCTTCACCCAAAGAATTAAACTTTAAACTATGCTTTAACTGATTTCAAAAAAGGAGGCCCTAGTTTTTTTGGCTAAATATCGCAGATTGACTGATGACGTAATGGCGAAAGTTGGTTCCGTTGCTGGTTGTAGAGGTCAGACGGTGGGTCGCTCCACATACCAAATCCAGCGTCAAATATTGATGGGAAGGCGGACCCTGGCATTAAGAGGGAATAACACCAGGCATACATACATACGCACTCACGCCTATAATCCCCGAAGGGGTTGGCAGAGGGGCAACCAGTACACCCACATTTCGCCGAGCGTATCTCCGTCCCATGTGATAGGGGGCGAGCCTATCGCCATACGGGGCACAAATTCCAGACTCCGGACTGATACCGATCACTTCTACCCGATCCGGGGATCGAACCCGAGACCTCGACGTCAGCCTCAGTCGTAACGCGTACGCATTACAATTGCCCCATAGAAGCAAGAAAGAAAGAAAAGAGTTTAGCTGCGATTGGTCCCATGACTCCCATATCAATTTGGTAAAGATAATGTCTTCTATAATGGTAGGTCCCGCGTTACATGCGAGAGGCCGTCTGGTTATAAGATCCATCACCACTTTGAAATTAAAATAATAATGAAAAATGTATCCATCCGTGAAATGGAATGGCGACGTATAACTTCTAAAGCATATACTCTAGATTATTTATGAGAATATAATGTTGATAGCCTTAACATTGCTATGTTTGCTGGCTATAATTCCATTGGGGTTTACTATATTCCGTGAGTATAATTTTGCATACATTATAATTAGCAACAGCGCTATTACCGATATCTTTTTTTATTAGCTTGAATGACGAGACGAGCAGGCCGCTCGCCTGATGGTAAGCGCCATGCCTGCCCGTAAACAGAAGCAACGCCATACAGAACTTTGAATTACAAAGCACTGCATGACACTGTACTGTGCTCGTCATCCCGAGACATAAGTTGTTAAGTCTTAAAATGCCCAGTAATTACACTGGGTTCAATGTCCTGCAAACCGGAACACAACAGTGCTTAGGTACACACTTGGTGACAGAAATAGACAAAACGGTGATACCAACCCAGACGGCCTCTCGCATACGAGAGATCTACCACTTAGTAAATTCCTTCAGCAGATTAGTATGTTTTAATTATATATGTATTTATACGTTGCTACAAACAGTGATAGCTCAGCGGGGAGGTACGGGCTACCGAGACGAAAATCGCGAATTCGAAACCAGCCCCAAGACCATGCACCTCTGACTTTTCTAAATTAAGTGTGTATTCATTGTTATCTTTATAATATAAATTATACTGTTAATTAAATCATTGGTGTGCTTATTTTTATGGGCAGGCATAAATAGAATCAATCGCTTATAATCAGGCGAGCATTCTGCTCATCCCGTCATCAAAATGTATTTTTGAAGACTCGTGTAGACCGAGCCTCGCCCGTATCCCCGCTCGCGTTGTCATGCATCATTTAACTTCACCACAACGTCGTATTATGCTTTCCTATTATCTATTGAGGCACATTTATTTAACAGTCATTGTGTTTACATCACGCACAAATAGCAAGACTCGCACAAATCAACCGAAATGTCTATTATCTACACAATATTATTTCTCCAATAACACGATATATTTCCAATCAGTGACTCGTGTCTTCCAATTTATCAGGTACTTGCATCCCAAACACAAATTTTCATCTGAACGGCAAAATATGCATATGCGACGCTACAGGACGGTGGAGTGAAAGCAGCTGCCACTCACCAGCACGACGCCAAGCCTGCCAACCCGGACAAATCATCTGGGGAAACTGTAGCCAATGCCTCTGCCAGGAAAACGGACAGTTATTATGCACCGAATCAACTTGCAGCGAGGCCGTTACAAAAGATTCCCTTGTCTTCCAAAAGGAACACTTCGAGACCGCGGGTCCCTGGTGTACTCCTTTCAAGTCTTACTACATAAACTGTAGTCTCTGTGTATGCCCTGCTTCGGGACGGACGTCTGAAGCTAGGTGTGCTATCGACGCATCGTGCAAAGTTTGTTCTTTTCAAAACAAATTGGTCATTTTGGAGAAAATCTTGAAAGCTAGCATTAGCGACACTCGTCTGATCAACACAGCATCTATAAAAAAATCATCAGCAGACTTCAATTGTGATCCAAATGCATTGTATTTTGATCGTGGAAGATATTGTTTGTGTCCAGAAACTGGGAACACAAGTTTTAAGTTTTGCACTTCAGTTTTTACTGATGTAATTAAAACACCAAAATCACACATAGCATTCGAATCAAATACAATAAAAACTAACTTCAACGTTTCTTGTGAACCGAGCACTTTTGTAGATTTTGATTGCAACACGTGCTATTGCAGCAAAAATGGTAGAATTGATCCAAAATGGTGTACTTACGATGACTGTCATTCAAAAAAGATTATTCAGAACAATCACAAATTACATCATCCACTCACTCAAACATCTACAACATCAGACTATTGTAATCCAGGTTCGATATCGAAGGAAGAGTGCAATTTTTGCATCTGTCCAGAAAATGGACTTTTCAAAGATAGAGCATGTACCAAAAACGACTGTTTCAACAACGATTCCGTAGATGATCAGAAATTCATTTGCGAACCATTAGCTTACTACGTTGTTGATTGTAACGTATGCTATTGTCCAAAAGATGGGCTGAAGAATGTAGCAAAATGCACCAAGAATCAATGCGAGAAGAATTTCCTAAGATCTGACTCTTGCATTCCTGGAGACTTATTTAGCGAAGACTGCAAAGTTTGTGTGTGTCCTCCAAACGGGGATAAAAATGATAAAGTATGTACTAACCATTCTTGCACTTCCACAAACTCCTCTTGGCAGAGAATCTTCAAGCTATCGCAGAATTTGTTAAGTACCAGAGTGGCCGATGAGTCTACGAGGAATCTTCATCGTTGCTTTCCTGGTGAAGAGTTCGTTGACGGATGCAAAGCTTGTGTGTGCCCTGATATGGGGTTGAGGGAATATGCCTCTTGTACCCCTATGTTTTGTAATGAAGGAACTCCTGGGAGCGATGTTGAGGTAAGAAATATTTAAATGAGAATGAGTTGAGATTGAATTTAATTATTGAACACGTTCATAAATGTTATGGCATAGCATGAAAACGATTGCGGATAAATAACAAATTTCCTGAAGGGAGACTTCCGATTATCGCGTCAAGCGACGGACACGGACTGTACACTATGTAAAACTGTTAGAAATGCTTTACGGTAGCTTCACGCACGGTCACATTGGCGCTTGCAATAGGGCGTTGATAAAAGATGACGTCACTGATATGACCTGTAATGACCTTTTTTGGGGTAAAAAGTAGCCTATGTCCTAATCCAGATCATCATGGTTTACTTTGAATTACAAAGTACCGCATGGCATTGGACTGCACTCGTCACTCCGAGATATAAGTTGTTAAGTCTCATAACGTCCAGTAATTTCACTGTCCTAAATGTCCCCCAAACCGTAACACAACAGCGCTTACACACTGTTGCTTCGAGGCAGAAATAGACAAAGTGGTGGTTCCAAAGCAGATGGCCTCTCGCATACGAAAGACCTGCCACCATCTCTACCACCTTGTTTTTTTATAATTCACAGTATCAGACATCGTCAAACAGTTCCAAATCTGATGACGCGAAACAATATCATCAAATGACAGCACGTAGAGAAGGGGGCAGTTGCATGACGTACAACCTGACTGACAGCTCCGAGAGAAAAGAATGCACTCCCGGCTCTATGTACATCATCAGGTATGGTCTTTTATTAACTTACAGTCAGTCTCAATATTATGTATACGCGGATTGGTGTTGAATAGGACATACTAGAACATTACATTTATTTATCGTGGCGATAGGCTCGCCCCCTATCACATAAGGGACGGAGATACGCTCGGCGAAACTGGTTACACCTCTGCCTACCCCTTCGGGGATTATAGGCGTGAGTGCGTATGTATGTATATTTATCGAGTACATGACGAAATTGTACACTTTCTTGAGTGGTAGAGCCACGCTGTAGACACCCTTGTCTACAGCATGAATGGGCCAGCTCGTCCGGGTCGTTACCACTATCTCACAGCAAACTGAGCAGCAAGCTGTTACTGTCTTTCGTACAGTGAGTGAGATTTCTGGAGGCCCAAATCCCCTACCCTTCCCAATCCCTTTTTTATCCCTTTCCTTTAAGGTCGACAACGCACCCATGATTCTTTGGAGTTGTGGGCGTATATGGTCGGTGGAGATCACTTACCATCAGGTGAACCACTTGCTCGTTACTGACCTATGCCATAAAAAAAAATGTAAGACAAGAGGCGCGAGCATTATCCACTTACGAATAAGAGCTTGTTCCCATTTTTCGGGTGTCTAGTGGGAACTATTGTGAATTAATATTAATACCTAATCTGGTTAATTTTATATCATATTAGTCGAATATGAAATTTGTTTTCAAGCGATTCTTTCCTTTATTACCGTATGAATTACTAGTTTGACACTTCGATGGTAGTAATTTTATACGAATTCGAAAACTGTGAACGTATTTGTAAATCGTACTAGGCCTACTGATCGGTATATTAATCGGATGTCGGCGTCTCTGTTCACACTATCGGTTAATAATCGGTTGTCGGCCACGGTCGAAGTTGGTGCCAATTTTTAACACTACGCGAGGCTAGTGTACACGATGGACGTCGACGAAGTAGACAGGAAGCGGGGAGAGGGTTATTGGGCCCGACATCCGACAAATGTGAACAGCGCCATACTTACTCATAGGCAAGCGAGATCCGACACGATTTTTTTCCGGGGTTTCTTGTCGGCGCCGACACAAAATCGGTTTCCGATAAGTGTGAATAGCTTCATATAAAATGCTCTAACACTGAAACATCCGATTAATATACGCACAAGTTATTCGTGCTAGCTTTATGCCTGTACCTACTATTAAAAAAATTATGTGGCTACTCTTTTACTATTTATTCCCCATGACGCAGGCTGCATGCGTGAAAGAGTGAGAGCGAGCGAGTAACATTCAAGACCACTCCTCATTTGAAGTGGTACCTTGTACTAGCTCAGTACAAAAAAAAAGGTTACTCTTACAAAATCGTTTAAAAATCGTGTACTACTTCAGCACTAACGGGGATAAGACCAAATCCCACTCACAATGGGGTCGGCGCAACATGCTTTTTAACATATGTTACAGAATAATTTGGCTTGTAGATTTTACAACCGGCCACCTGCCTGACGTCAACCTCTCTGGGGAGAAAACACCCAGACCCGAAACAAATATTTGTGAATACAAATATTTTGTCACTGCGCGGGAATCGAACCCGCGCACTCTCGCTTCATAGTTGGCTACTCGCCCACTGTGCCATAGAGGTTGTCATCATTATCACTACAAGACAATATTATATTTTGAATATTTTTAATGTTTTTATAGCGCAGTGGGCGAGTAGCTAGCTGTGAAACGAGAGACCGCGAGTTCGGTTCCCGCACCAAGACTAATGTTTGTGTGATCCACAGGTCTTTGTCTCGGGTCTGGGTGTTGTAGGACCGCAAGTCCCTCGTAGTTCCTGATACCCACGATATAGGTTAACTTAGTGTGGGGTCAGGACTATGTGTGTGACTGTTGGGTGTATTTATTTTTAGATGCAGACAATGTATATGTCCGTATATGGGTAACATAAACCATTTCTGTCGGCCCTTACCGCCTGATGTATATTGTGAACAAGCCTTCCCTACCTTCAACTATTTGCCCATGGGAAGACGCACTAATAAAGGTAAAATACTATAACTACATATATCTAGCACTCTGTGGCGCAGTTATAATGTGTACGTGTTACCACTGCTATGTTGAGGTCTCGGGGTCGATACCCGGGTCGGGTAAAAGTGATATTGGATTTTTCTATGACGAAATTATCAGTATCAGCCCGTAGTCTGAAATTGTGCCTGGTATGGCGATAAGCTCGCCCCCTATCTCATCATGGGATGGAGATACGCTTGGCGAAATGTAGGTGAACTGGTTACACCTCTACCTACCACTTCGGAGTTTACAGGCGTTAGTACGTATGTATGTTTATTTATTTTATCCGACTGTCCATTTATCAATTTACATAAAACGTAGATAATTAAAAAAAAACTACAGTTTGTTTAAATTGTTTGCTAAAGTGGTATTGATAATTTACTATAATTTATATTTTTATAATATTTACCCATATTATAATATACATACGCACTCACGCCTGTAATCCCCGAAGGGGTAGGCAGAGGTGTAATCAGTACACCCACATTTCGCCGAGCGCATCTCCGTCCCATAATGTGATAGGGGGCGAGCCTATCGCCATACCGGGCACAAATTCCAGACTCCGGGCTGATACTGGGGTATTTCGTAATAGAAAACCCCAACACCACTACCCGACCCGGGGATCGAACCCGAGACCTCAGCGTTGGCCTCAATCGTAACGCGTACACATTACAACTGCGCCACCAAGGCAGTCATTATATTATTATTATATTATAATATAATTTATGGTTACTGTAATTTACCATTTTCATTGAAGGTGAAAGAAAATTCTTTTGATCTTGCGTTGTGCCCCATTGAGTACAACGCCTGTATAAACAAACAAAATTTGCATTAAGACAGCAATACTAGGCAGCCTCGGATCTAGGGCGGGGGGGGGGGGGCAAACCGGGGCAACCGCGCCGGGCGGTAGTTTCGGGGGGCGCCTAAATCATAATATAATATGATTAAAAATAAAAAACTTGCTCCACAAAGCGCCTAGCATAGGCCTGGTTGGCTCACCGTCGACTTTTAGGAAAAAGGCGCCACACAGGCCCACACCACAAGTGAAAAGTACAAATTTACTAGGATTCTTATTGTCCCAGTCAAGAAAAATGCCAACCATTATAATTATATTTCTTTAAGTAATTTATCTTTTTATTTTTTATTAGCTTGAATGACGAGACGAGCAGGTCGTTCGCCTGATGGTAAGCGCCACGCCTGCTCATAAACAGAAGCAACGCCACACAGAACTTTGAATAACAAAGCACTGCATGACACTGGACTGCGCTCGTCACCCCGAGACATAGGTGTTAAGTCTCATAATGACCAGTAATTACACTGGCTTCAATGTCCTTCAAACCGGAACACAACAGCGCTTACACACTGTTGCTTGGCGGCAGAAATAGACAAAGCGGTGGTACCAACCCAGCCGGCCTCTCGCAAACGCTGGGGATAGAGGTGACTATCGAGTTATTGCTCCAGTTCGAAAAAATCGTAGATCCGGGACTGACACTAGGCGCCTGACGCTTGCCGCGGTCATCGGAAATCTGCATATATTTTTTTTTAATTTCTTCTGTTATTTTGGTTCCGTGACCTTAAAGGCTGTATTCACAAACAATATTTGCGTATGTAAAGGTGCGTCCAGATTTCAACGCATAGAGATTCGAGCCTGCTGCTGTTTCACGTACTTGCTATGTCTAAAAGTGCGTCCACACTTCCGCGACATTTCGTCGCACCGAAATTCGCGGCTGACACACATACTTGTTACGCTAAGTGGACGCGTGTCGTAACATGGACTGTGTCATTTTCTCGTGACTGAAAACAAAAAACGATAAAATTTAAAGTGACACGGCGAAATGTTACGGAGTCTAAGAGCGGATTGCTCCGTGTTATATCTTTGCTTTCATCCTTCGCCGTCCCAATGCTTTGGCAGATCCCAACGACTCCATCACAGTCGCTATCGAAGCAGCACTTTCCTTGCCCAATCCGAATCGTCATAATAATACGCGACCCCGACATACGACACGCCTTCGAGTCCGAAGAACTCCCACAACTGACTCTCGGCACAATGATGTGCAGAGACGGCCCTAAACTATACTCCCCAGCGATTGCTCAAGCTTAGGACTGAGACTTCTAAAAGGCGCCTCTGTTCTCAATCGCTACTAAGTACATTATACATATATCAGCTAGAGCGCGATAAGCGCCGGCCTTATTGTCAGATGAAGCTGTAAAAGCAATATAGGCTAACAGCACAAATCCATAAAAAAAAACCATAAAAGGCTAGATATAGATTTTAAATTCGATTTATTCAGAAACTATGACATTATGCCCCTGGATCCTCGACTATATGTGGTTTTAATTTATATGACTAAGTTAATAGTTACTCGCCATATACATGCAGTCTTTATTGATACCACCTTTTTACAAAATCCTGTTTAAACAAACTAATAGGTAGTTTATTTTAGTAAAAAAACTACGCGAGTCAGATTCACACGAGACCGGTTTTTCTGCACTAGTCTTGACAGTGGTTACAGTTCTATGTTATGATTAATTTAAGTAGTGTATTTATGTTATTTACTATTTTTTAAGTGATACTTACGTAAGTGCTATCAGTTTAGTAAATTAAATAAAATTACGCCACTTAAATATGATTTTGCAAAAAGTACGAAAATGACTCGCAAAAATATTAAATCTGTTATTATAACGTCGAAAAAACTTTATTGATCATGCTCGTTTAAATTATTTAGGTAGTTATTAGTAGTTGTTAGCCTCGAAAAGATTGTGTAGAAGTTTCTAGATTTAATTATCTCTAATATTTGCTTCTCACGATGGTTAAAAGAACGATCAAGACTATTATTTTTGTTTTTTAGTTTTTGTTGGACACGCTAGCAAACATATATGTACACATAAAAACACACATACACATAAAAAAATTCATACTCCACGTATTGTTAGAGGTTACGTGAGGCGAGTATTATTTTACTAATACCAAACGACAGTAATCACTTCAACTCATGGTTTATTGGTTTCTTTTACAATGATACTGCTTTACAGGCCACAACCCCGTCGTTCTTGCTAAAGGTTGTATCACTTGAATATCAATAATAATACTTTTCAGAGAACCAGACATCAAGTACTATTCCAAAGCAGATCACAGTGTCTCACAACCATACTAAATACCCTTGCGCCAAGTCTGGACAGATTGTTGATGACTGCTTCATTTGCAATTGTGAAGACCACGTGATCATAGAAGAACACTGCTTCAGAAGTGATGCTGCCAACTGTACCAACGTTGTTCCCACATTCTTAGCTAATGTGGAAGTACCTCGTAGTTTATGATACCCACAATACAGGTGAATCTAGTATGGGGTCAGGTCTATGTGTGTGACTGTTGGGTGTGTTTTTATTTATTTATTGAATAGTCAGTGTCGACTGATTGGGTGACTTATACATACTGGAATTCCATTTATGTTATGATTATTATAGAAAAACTCTGTTTCAGAAGTGAGACTGCCAACTGCACTCACGTTGTTCCTTCTTACTGTGCTAATAAAGTACTTAGTCGAATGATTTGGTATTTTATTTGAATTGAATTTTCCATTTATGTTGTGGTGAATAAAGAAGTACACTGTTTCAGTTCAAGCGATGCTGCCAAGTGCACTAATGTGTTAATTCCTTTCAGTACGATTCTTCTCCAGTGTTGACAAAAAGAGAACGGGATACGGGCTGAATTGTGAACCTCTTCTTTTAATATTTTTTTTTGCAATCATCTCACACTTTCAATATGACAATACTAATTTTATAATTGCAAATTTTGCTTGAAATCTCTCATTTACTCCCATTCTGAAGGGTATTGGTGATTATACATACATGTATGTCTCGAGTGATTGGGTCCGAGAAATCCTGTCATGCAATAGCGGTTTCATAGGGAGATATGAGAGCCAAAGTACTCATCACTAACTTTCGTTATGGATGATGTTTAAGGCCGAGCGATGTGAAATCATCTAAAAAAGGAAGGCTCCAGGGTCGGCCTTCATTATGCTGGGATAACGCCAGATAGGTGATGTCATGATTTCAAGGTGGTAGGTCCCTCGTTTGCGAGAGACCGGCTGGGTTGGTACCACCGCTTTGTCTATTTCTGCCGCCAAGCAACAGTGTGTAAGCACTGTTGTGTTCCGGTGTGAAGGTCATTGAAGCCAGTGTAATTACTGGGCATTATGAGACTTAACACCTTATGTCTCGGGGTGACGAGCGCAGTCCAGTGTCATGCAGTGCTTTATTTAAAGTTCTGTGTGGCGTTGCTTCTGTTTATGAGCAGGCGTGGCGCTTACCATCAGGCGAGCGACCTGTTCGTCTAGTCATTCAATCTAATATAAAAAAAAGATAGGATAGAAAGATTTATTCTTATCATTGAAACAAAATTATAATACTACTACTAATTACTATGAATTATAATCTTCTTCTCTATATACAACGTGTTATAGAAAGGGGCGGGCAAATTTAAGCAATGTATAGAACTCCTTTCATTTAATTATTTTATAATTAAAAAAACATTAAACAGTTGTCAAATGTCAATATTTATTTGACGCAGTCAGTTCGGCAAGTTCTGATTTTATGAAGTATGATTACGAGTCCAAAAAATATGTTGTATTTGACTAAAAACAAGTATTATGTATTGGTACTTTCTGTTGGTGTAACTGATAAAAGTTTTTAAGAGGATCGTCGACTGTATTAAGTCAAATTCATAGATGGAAGACCCGAGAATTAAGTCTTTAAAATGGTTCTAGAGGATGGAGGATGGATTGACCTATTTGTCTTCAACACACAATCTCTTTCAGGTGTTAATTTGTGTTCAAATTACAAGTTACGTACGTATGCCCGTAGAATTACTTACATCTTATTCAAGTTTATTAAAAAGTGAGTGTCGTTCATAATAATTAATAGTGATGTCATCCATCTGATCGATCTTAATAAATGAGTGATTAAAATTTTTGGATGTATTGGTTTTGAAAAGATCCGGTACATAAGTAAAAATTGTAAGGTGTATGTAATGTATGTAATGTAATGACCCTAAAATATGACCACACCTTTCTGTAACACGTTGTATATAATTCTACTGTACGTGTGTATGTGACTGAACTCCTCCTAAACGGCTGGACCGATTTGAATGTTTTTTTTTTGTATACGTTTGGGTGGCGCCCTGAATGGTTTAGATTCACAATTGGACCCGGTAGGTGGCGCTGCTGTTGTTGCTGGTGAAACCGCGCGGGACAGCTAGTATTATATAGAATTATTATATTTTAGCAAATGTATGATTAAATAAATGTATATTTCATCGTGTATGTAGGTAAAAAAAGGTTTTAATTAATACAGGAAACAAATGTCAATGTATTTACTGGTGATTTACAGAATCAGCGTCTTTAATACTGGTTTGTATGTTTTTTTATGAAATATAATAATAATAAATTAACAATACTTCAAAATGTTCTTCACATGTTTTACATGTTTCATTTTAAACGCAGCATTCAAAGGCAATTATTTTGCATAATAATTATAAATTCTAAAATCTTGACTGCCTCGGTGGCGCAGTTGTAATGTGTACGCGTTACGATTGAGTCCAACGCTGAGGTCTTGGGTTCGTTCCGGGTCGGGTAAAGTGGTATTGGGTTTTTCTATTACGAAATGCTCAGTATCAGCCCGGAGACTGGAATTTGTGCCCGGTATGGCGATAGGCTCGCCCCCTATCACATAAGGGACGGAAATACGCTCGGCGAAATGTGGGTGTACTAGTTACACCTCTGCCTACCCTTTCGGGGATTACAGGCGTGAGTGCGTATGTATGTACAAATATCTGTCTAGGTGTGGGATTCGAACCCGCGGCCTCACGTTTCACACTATTCGCCCACAGCGTCTTGGACGCTGTCAATCATAATACTATACTGAAATGCAGCTATAAAGTTTCAATTAGTAGATTCAGGTCAATAAAACCTGCCATTCAAAATAGTCCAATTAATCAGCATGTAATGATCGCTTTCAATAATACAAACATTATGAGGCGTGTAGACATGTTACTTCTTATATTTACTCTTTATATTACGCATTCGACTAATGCCGCCGGTAAATATATTTTGATTTGAATATTTTCTACTAAATAAATAACACTGCCTCGGTGGCGCAGTTGTAATGCGTACGCTTTGCGACTAAGGCCGACGCTGAGGTCTCGGGTTCGATCCCCGGGTGGGATTAAAGTTATATTTTGTTTTTCTATTACGAAATGTGTTTCAGCCCGGAGTTTAGAACTGTGTCCGATATGGCGATAGGCTCGCCCCCTATCACATCATGGGACGGAGATACGCTTGGCAAAATGTGTGCGTACTGGTTACACCTCTCTCTGCCTACCTCTTCGGGGATTACAGGCGGGAATGAATGAGTATACTGATGCTATAAAATTATTTAAAACTTTAGCTCCAAGTTCTTCAACTGGGAATGTTTTGTCTCCAGAGTTTTATGTTAAAGAACTATGAGTACTAGAAACAAAGACTAACGTATACTAGACAAGCTGGGCGGTACATAGATATTGTACCACTAAGCTTCGGTCAATTGACCGTAACTCAATATCGCCATCTCGCTTACTCTCAACTAGAACCCATATCGCGCTCCCTGTTTGTGAGCTGTCAAACTCCCGCGTTATGTGACGCAATTTTATTTCTAAACAGCCCGTCTAGTAGTATACATTAAAGTCTTTGAATAGAAATCTAGTTTTCGAAAATATCTATATAGGTACAGGGACGTGTATACCTATAATGTAAACTCTAAGTAAAATAAATAAATAAATACACCCAACAGTCACACACATAGTCATGACCCCACACTAGGATAACCTGTATCGTGGGTATCATGAACTACGAGGGACTTGCGGTCCCACAACACCCAGACCCGAAACAAATATTTGTGGATCACACAAACATTTGTCTCGGTGCGGGAATCGAACCCACGGCCTCTCGCTTCGCAGCCGGCTACTCACCCGCTGCGCCACGGAAAATCATGAACTATACGTCTTATCTGCTACAGTTGCTAATATTAATAAGAATTTGCAATATTATGGAATTCTAGGTGATGAAACCAGAATTCAGACTTGCAAAGTAGGGGATGTGGTGCAGAACGAATGTTTACAGTGCGTTTGTACTACTAAACACATTTACAAATGCACTCCAAAGGGCTGTTCTACGACTTCCATGGGTAAGAATTTGTTTTACTAAATTGTTTGATTAGTTGAGAAAATATTTATTTATTTATTTAGAAAAGTATTGCAAACGGAGTTAACAATAAATAATCTAAATTCTACACATAAATTAGAAACAAACTAATTGCAACTCTAGTTCAATGCAACCACCGCATGTGCCGCAGATTATATCTCATGAACCGCTTAAAATTTTATTGTCTGTATGTTTCCGACTGTAACGATCTATGCTGCCGGTGTTGCTTGTTTAAGAACCAATTAAACATGTATACGTAGAATAACCCCCCATATTCACAAACAATACTTAAGTAAGCTCTTTGTCGTGTCCAATTTTTTTTATATAGCATTGGTCGGCAAACAAGCAAGCAAGTAGGGGTCACCTGATGGTAAGCGATCTCCACCGCCCATGAACGCCTACAATACCAAGAGAAATAGGGGTGCGTTGCCAACCTTAAAGAAAAGGGATAATTAAATTATTGGGAAGGCGAGGGGGATTTTGGCGTCCATGTTTCAAAGTAATGATGGTAAACGGTAAGCAATATAGATTATGTTTTAACCAAGTATTTTAAAGGAGACATTGTCAATAAAAAAATAAAACAAAAAAAAATTACATCATAAACTCAATTAGTTTCGTACGGTGAGTACCTTCCCCATCCTTATCCCTTAATTATCCATTTCCTTTAAGGTCGACAACGCGCCCTTAAGTATGCCATTGGTATTTACGGTGTACATGAGCGGTGGAGATTAGTTACCATCAGGTGACCCACTTGCCTGTTTGTCGACCTATGCTATAAAAAAACTTTCTCAACTATTTACAGAAAAATTACCACACTTAAAAGAAATAAACAAACCAACATGTCGACCAAACATGGTATACACAACAGATACTATGACATGCATTTGCGATAAAAAAGGACATCGGCCTCATAGCAAATGCGAAGAAATCTTTCGAACTCTAAACGACACAACTGATTCTTGTGAAGCAGACTCATACGTCATTTTAGATTGCAATGTATGCCGATGCAGTCCTGAAGGGAAAATTGATAAGGAACGTTGTACAACAAATATTTGTGAGAATATATCCAACACACGAAGATACATGAGCAGCGTCTACGGCAGTTGCGAAATTAAAAACTGGTATTCCTTAGCCCCATGCCAATTCTGCTTCTGCGTCTCTCAAAATAAATTAGTATGTAACACGGGTAATCATTATGCTAAAAAACTAGATCTTGGATCATATCATTTAAATGTGTGTGGACAGGGGCTTATTTACGAAGCTATAGCACTTATACCAGACAATGATTTGAATCTACGATTCGGTAATTTCATTAATACAACAGTTACATCCACACCAAAAATATTTACGACATCTAAATATGTTAAATTACAAGAAAAACAAAAAAATGGGATTGATGTTAACAAAGGAAACGAAAATGAAAGCAAAGACAATAATTATCGACAAGATAATGATGAGTCATATTCAGAATCTGAAGAAAATAAACCAGTACCTACGACTAAAGTAAATAACGTAGCAAGTACACAATTCCCTTTCTCAGAAGACGGTGATGACACGAGCAAAGAAAATGGTTTTTACAGCGATATAAAAGATCCCGATGTCGGCCTGGAAATAGGAGTTGAGCACAACCCAGAAGCATCAAAGACTCCCACAACACTCACACCAAAACCAGAAGAGACATTGAAAAATCTGGGTCAAAATTTAGGACTAACTTTGAAGATGAGTCTTCCGCACATGTTGGACCAAATGTTTAAGATGGCTCTTAGAAAATCAATGCTGTCATTGAAAGGTGATACAAAATGCCAGCCTGGGACGACTAAAGTGGTCAAATGTAACATGTGCTTCTGCATGAAGAACGGCAAATTGTTATGTACCAATAATGTTTGTGAATAAACAAAAACAGTACCGTAATTATTATTATTATTATTTATTTTCTATTAGCTTGAGTGCCGAAACGAGCAGATCGCGCACTTGATGATAACCGCCACGCCTGCCCATAAACTGAAGCAACACCACACATGACAATGAACTGCTACAGACACCCCGAGACATTAGATGTTAAGTCTTATAATGCCCAGTAATGTTACTAGCTTCAGTGTTCTTAAAACCGGAACATAACTGTGCTCACTTATTGCTGCTTGGAGGCAGGAATAGACAAAGCGGGTGGTACCAACCCAGACGGCCGTTTACCACCGTTTAAAAAAATCATTTGTTATTTTAAAATATTTTTATTATAAGTGATAGAGCCCCGCTGTAGACACTTTTGTCTACAGTGTGATTGGGCCGGCTTGACCGTGTTATTACTACTGCCACAGAAAGTCGACGTGCAATGGCAGCTCGCTGTTGCGTTTCGTATGACTGTGAATGAGATTTCTGGATTAATAATATAAAAGAGGCTCCCTTCCCTGATGCCATAACATTACTTTTCCGATAAAGATAAATAGTGTTAACGGGCTCTCACAGTGCGAGCATTTGCTAGAACGCTTCAAATTTTCGGTCCCATATCAACTCCCAAGATAATCAATCAGCAAACTATTTCATCAGGCTTCACGCAGAAGGAATATCGCAAAGCATTCGCCTATTTGTAGAATTTCCATCGAATATAATGAAACTTGTTTCAAAGTGTCAGAAATATATGTATTCTTTGACTCCCTCAAGAATTTTAAGCATAAAATCACCGCTTGCCTTAAAAATGTTACTAATTAACTAGGTATAACCTATTTTTTTTTAATGAATGTGCATTATGAGTAGCAATGTATTTCTCGACTTGACTTGTGCAGTCCAGTGCCATACCATCAGGCTTGCGACCTGCTCATTTCATCATTAAAATATTTAAAAATAAACTATGATAATATGACACTACAAAAAAATATTCAGTTACAATTCAGTAACTTCATCATACGTCAGTAAATATTAATATTTGTTAAATAAGTTTTACAACAAAATAACCTCATATGGGCGAAAAAAAACGATACCCTGTTTAAAAACAGGGCATCGCCATCTATCGCGCGACGAGCTCTATAATTATTATCCAGTTGCTTGTTTGCCGAATTGTGCGAGAAAAGACGAATGAGGAAAAACACATACCAAAGCTAAATAATTTGAATTGAAATAACGAATCTTAAACAAATTTTAACAATAAAAACTAAGAAGCTAATGAAAGAATCGTAAAAATGAAAATTAATAGAGGAGCAGACGTAGTTGAGAAATTATGATTGCAATTTTACGACTTGGACAAAATATACGATTTTAAAATGGCAACAAAGGAATTTGTTCTGCTATTATTGACTTTGGTTCATGTGATTTTGCATGTGATGGCGTTGATTCACCAGAAACGTAAGTGTTTTTTTAATCCATAGGCCGTCAAAGGAGCTAGTGGCTCACCTAATTTTAAGTGATAGAGTACCACCCACAATACCAATCATGGACACATCGTAGATTTAAGCGATTAGGAAGCGAACGGATTTGGCCCCCAGATATCTCACTCTTATATTTACGTACTTTATTGCAGCTGTCGCAGAAAAGATATGGAGTCAGAAGTGCACAAAAGGGACCCACGTCCTTAACGACTGCAACTGGTGCCACTGCGACAAACGGCATCAGTTCAACTGCAAGGCGCGGATCTGTTCCGAGGTCGATATGTTCGGACACTTTAATGGTTAAAATTCAGTATTACTCTTGCACAGGCGTAAAAATGTCAATTTCATCCGCCTTCATTCGCATATTTATTCTTTTCTTCCACCTGCCTTTATCCTACTTGCAGTGTGGTCAACGCAATACACTTTTTAACATATCTTACAGACTGATTTGGCTTGTAGTTTTAACTATTTGTCTAACGTCAACCCCTCTGGGGTTTGTTCTTCTTAATAATATAAGTATTCATTTTCGATACCTTCTCTTCTATATGTTTATAAATGGCAATCGCCATTAAACGTAATAGTTAATTTTAAGTTTGTTTGTCTACTCTACGATAACCAATTTACAGGGTCGGTTCCTCGTATGCGAGAGACGGAGGCCGTCTGACTTTGTCTATTTCTGCCGATAAATAGCAGTGTGTAAGCACTGCTGTGTTTTAAGGACATTGAAACCAGTAAAATAACTGGTCATTATGGGACTTAACATTCTGTGTCTCGGGGTGACGAGCGCAGTCCAATGCCAATACAATTCTTTGTAATTCAAGGCTCTGTGTGGTGTTGCTTCTGTTTTTGAGCAGGCGTGGCGCTTACCATCAGGCGACCAACCTACTCGATTCGTCATTCAAGATAATAAAAAAACAAACTGTCACATACCCATTTGTTCCAAACATTCTGGATAGTCTTCTGAGGATTTCTTCAACTTTTCTATCGTGTAGTATTGATGGATGCATGTGAACAATCTATGCTGAACCATAGGAAATCAAATGAATCGCTGGTGGGAGGATGGGTCCCTGAAGCATATTTGAATCTGACTGGGTAGCGACCACCGTATTGCCTGATTGACTTTTTATAAATTTGTTCGCTAGTTGTTTACATTAGGATTGGTTCATAGGACTTAACGTTTATATTGCGTGTGTATTTAATTCACTCCGGTTAAAAATTATCTATTTTTTCTTATTCCAACATTACAGATGCAATCCGAGAAATTAACGTAGGTATGGACGGTCATGGTGTATGGCGTTCTTCCGAAACCCCGTGCGAACCAAGAGTCCACTATCGAAGAAAGAGTTTACTTTGCGTTTGTGGAGACGACGGCTTCTGGCCCAACCCGGTCTGCCGAGACGTCTTTCAAAACCTTCATCCCGTAGTAATTATAGACGACACCGAAATCGACTATCAAAAATGTATTCCTAGCAGATTCCACTTAATTGGTTGCAACATTTGCTTTTGTCCGTCGAGTGGTCGTGTTGATCCTGAATTCTGCACTAAAAAGACTTGCAACGGTGACGATCCAGCTGTTAAGAAAGAAGCAGAAATTGAAGAGGAGGTGGTAGAAGACATTTACGCTGAATGTAAAAGGAATATAAAATATAAACTCGGCTGTCAGACTTGCGTATGTCTTAGAAACAATAGACTACTTTGTGACAATTGCACTACTGAAGTCAGATCAGGAGACACGTATTGTAGTAAAGAACAAAGTAATAACTTCAATATTGAATGCAATACCTGTCGTTGTGATAGTAAAGGTCTAATGCATTGTACAGCAAAGAAATGCCTAACAGGACCAGAAATTAAAACATTACAAAACGAACTTGTTTTACCTGAAGAAGAATTTACACAAGTAACAAAACCTATCGACGATCAATACTGTGAGCTAGGAACTAAATACAATAAACAATGCAACAGATGTTATTGTTTCCAAAAAGATGGAATGAAAATGTTCGCCTGCACGTTAGACTCGTGTTCGTCTGACCAAAATATCCACAGCAACTGCGTTGAAGACACTATCTACGAAATTAATTGCCTCATTTGCCATTGCGTGGTAGAAGGAGGAAAGAGAATGCAGGTGTGCCTAGCCGACAATCGATGCACAGAAAACCAGACGACAAAAGTACGTTCGAATGATTTACGATCACTCCACGGTTACTGCGAACCGTTGCATACTTACAGAAAAGACTGTAATACTTGCACATGCAATGCGGATGGACAGAGTGTAGTTTGTACAGCGAAGTTCTGTAGTTATACACCCGCTAATCCGTTATCTGTTGGCATAGTCCCGGTTATAGAGAAAATCGGGATATGTCCTGTAGGACATTATTATAAGATAGATTGTAATGTATGCTTTTGTTTGTCAAATGGTAACGCTATTTGTACGACTGCTGCTTGTACAAATGACTATTAAATTACCTTTTGTCTACTTGGACTTCAATATCCGATGAACTTTTCTTAACTCGAACTTGGCTTTTGTTTATTCTTGAACTAGATGACCCGGTGAACATCGTACCACCTAAAATTCATTTTATTGTAACTCTTCATAATCTAATATCAATCCTAATCAACCTTCCAACCAAAATTACAAATTTCTTTTTTTTCGGTTGTTCCTATTGGTTTTCCTAATTTTTTGAGTGGTAGAGCCACGCTGTAGACACTTTGTCTACAGCATGTATGGGCCGGCTCGTCCGGGTCATTACCACTGTCTCACATAAAACCGGCGTAAAGTAGCAGCTTGCTGCTGCGTTTCGTACGGTGAGTGAGATATCCGGAGACCCAAACCCCCTCCCCTTCTCAATTCTATAATTATCCCTTTCCTTTAAGGTCGGCAACGCACCCATGATTCTTTTGGTACCATGGGCTTACATGGGCGGTGGTGATCACTTACCATCAGATGACCCACTTGCTCGTTTGCCGGCCTATGCCATAAAAAAATATTATTATATTATTTTGATTTAAAAAAATCTAATCAGTCGGACCAATTTCGAGTTTTTGCGAGATTCACGCACGGCATATAATTTATATATATATATATATATATATATAGTTGCTAGTGTAAACGTGCGTCCACATGGCTCTCTTAATCTTATTTACTTTGACTTGCTACACATAGACGTGATTTGTCACATGACACAGCATAATGTTAGTTAGTTTCTACGAGGTGTCAGAAGGGATCGCTTCGTGACATTAGATCGTAACACTTGACAACCGTCCACACTTGTGTCTTACACGGATTGACACGATCACGGAGTCTCGGTGAGTCTAAGTGCCACGTGAAGCAACAAACCCAGCCTTCGTGGCGCAACTGCCGAGTAGCCGGACGAGAGGCCGTGGGGTCAATTTCCGCATCGAGACAAATAATAAATACAGGTTAACCTAGTGTAGGGTCAGGACATTAGAGGAATGCCCAGCCTGGGACGAGGAGCGCAGCGCTCTCGTTGCAGTCGTCGGAGGAGACCTCTCACTGCCGGCAGTGGTGTCCGCCATGGTCGACAGTCGGAGGTCCTGGCGTGCGGTGGCCCACTTCTGCGAGGCCGTAATCTTGCAGAAGGAGAGTGCCGAGAGGGATCGGGAACGAGCTGATCCCTCCCGCCGCCAGAGGAGACGTAGGAGACGCCGGGGTGACGACTGACCGGCGTCTCCCGCCCTGTGGATTGGGGGCGTTTGGAGAATTCCACCACGGTATCCTCTGCCTGTCGTAAGAGGCGACTAATAGGGGCCATCGGGGGTCGCGGGCGCGCAGCGGGGGGCTGTTGTAGCGCCATTGATATTCTTGTACGTGCGACCCCGGGATGGACGGCAGCACGGGTGGTCGGCCTCGTCGCTGTCGTTGACGCCGAGAGCGTCCTTCGGTGGCGGGGGCTTCTGAGCCCCCCATATTTGGAGACTGGCCGCAAGGCGGCACCGCGCAGGAACAGTTCCGGCTGAAGCCGGGGCGCTTCTCGCCTCGGGAACCCGGGGCAGTTCCTAATGCGCCGAAGATGGCCACCGCGGGGTTTTTAGTTGGTATGCCGGTGTAGGGTGTATATAGTGTTAGGGACTTGGCCCAGCGGTCGCCTGGATGGTTACCATCTCTCCCGGGCGACTTAACGTTGGGTCGTAAGGCCGGTGAACCCAACATAACCGTTCCGTTTCCCCCCGGGGCGGGGCGGTAGCAATAAGTCGCTTTTCCCCGCGACAACAAAAAAAAAAAAAAAAAAGTGTAGGGTCAGGACTATGTGTGTGACTGTTGAGTGTGTTTATTTATGTAATTTTTCTAAGTAATGACTGCAAGATACGTCCATATCATACATCTATCAACGACTGCCTCGGTGGCGCAGTTGTAATGCGTAGGCCTTACGATTGAGTCTAACGCTGAGGTCTCGGGTTCGATCCCCGGGTCGGGTAAAGTGGTATTGGATGTTTCTATTACGAAATGCTCAATATCAGTCCAGAGTCTGGAATTTGTGCCCGGTATGGCGATAGGCTCGCCCCCTAACACACTAACACGGAGATACGCTCGGCGAAATGTGGGTGTACTGGTTACAGCTCTGCCTACTCCTTCGGGGATTACAGGCGTGAGTGCGTATGTATGTATATCAACGTATCTTGCCGTTATTACTTAGGAAATCAAAAACACCATTCAGATCAGTAGACTCAGACAACAAAATATTTTATCCAATCCAATTTTATATTGTGGCTCCATCTGGGTACAATGATTTTGCCAATGTCGAGGTATTTATTGGATAAGGTTGGAATAACACCATTGATTATATTAGAAAATAAAAATGCAAAAATGTTTTAAGGAACTATAATTGAATTATTTTAAACAATTTATAAACACCGTCTTTTTTCACATTACAATAAAAAATAAAGAAAATTAATCTCATTACATTCGCAACATCTTTTATCTGAAAACAAATAAGATTAACATAGCCTCACTTATTCGAAATTTATAAAATGTTTTGGTAGTGGTAGGTATCCCTACCCTTTAAAGTCGGCAACGCGCCCATGACTGTTTTGGTATTGTGGGCGTACATGGACGGTGGAGATCACTTACTATCAGGTGACCCACTTGCTCGTTTGCCGGCCTATATTATAAAAAAAAGACTGCAGTTAATTCCAGTTAATACTTTTTTTCAGTTAAACCTGACTCTTTGACCCTGCCAAAGCATTTTAAAACGATTTCAAAGCAGGCGATAGTACCTACTTGTTTGCAATGAAAAATATGTAACTTTTTAAATTACACTAGGCATTCACTTTGGACCAATAAAATATTTGTGTAAAAAGCAATTAATTACTGTGAAGTTGGGTTATAATATTCCTATAATACTATTAAAATAAATAAAATTGTGCTACTTTATTTGAGTGTTGTAATATTTGAGATATGATGATATTATTTAAAGCCTTTTTAACCACATACATCCATTATTTATTCATAAAATATAGAAATGCCACAAAAACTAACAATGAAGATTAATTTTGATTTTATAATATAGATAAAGATTAAGCCAGCTATCTCATTGGGACTCCATAGTAAAATGCTTTGGAGTCGGACGCTAGCGCGCACAACATAGGCCCAGAAGATATTGTCGAGTCACCTTCTTGTGCTTTCTTTAATTCTCTATCTATATTATTATGTCCTGGGGTGCAAGTAACGGTACAAAAAGAGAAACTAGTTTTTCTTGCGCGCGTGATATCTCGTCAGCTTATTCTAAGCGCGCAACTGAGATACAATACAGCTGATATTTAATAATATTGTATCAGCTGAATAGATATAGAATACATTTTGTTTGCATGGCGACCTTGGTTGTGCCACCATGACGTCCGAATGCGATAGTCAAAGACTTTAATGTGTACTACTAGACGGTCTGTTTAGAAGTAAAACTACGTCATATAACGCGGGAGTTTGACAGCTCACTGACAGGGAGCGCAAGAGGGGTTCTAGTTGAGAGTAAACGAGATGGTTATATTGAGTTACGGTCAATTGACCGCAACTTAGTGGTACAATTTCTATGTACCGCGCAGCTTGTCCAGTAGTATACATTTAAGTTTTTGGCGATAGTGTATCAACTTATCAGCTGTTAACTACTTGGCGTATATCTACGTCCATACAGAATACAATTTCTTTCAACTTTGTTCTGATTGCTGGTCTTATAAAAAAAAAAAGAATAAGACCAATAAATATATACTAAAAAAAATACTAAAAACATTTTAAATACTACCAAATTAACCAATTTAAAATTATCACGTAATTTTGATTCAACGATAAAATACAATTGTAAATTCAATGTCTGAAATAAACCTGTAAAAACCAATATTAAGAAATAAAAGTTTGCCAATAGTCACAAGAGTCCCAAAGTAAAATCAATATGAAAATTCAAACTACACACTTATATTTTACATAACCTCTATGGGTTGAACACTTTCAAGTAACATTGTCTATTTTATGGACTATTTACACAGCCATTTATTGAGACAATCCATTAAGAAAGACAGCAAGAAAGACAGAATAACGTTTATTCGGCGTATATAGAGACACACACCTCAAATTAACACAAATAGAAATAATGATAAAAAACACATCAGTTACATAACAAACAAGAGATATCAAGAGATATAAAGGAAAGAGAAAAAAAGAAGAAGAGAAGAATTAAAGCTGCACCTTACGCCAATAACCTTGGCGATTTGCGCCATACAAAACCTATCGTAACGAAAGGATGGCGCGACCGAGACTCCACCCGCGTAAACGGCCTTTTCCGGGATAAAAGTAGCTTATGTCCTAATCCCGGACATAGTCTACCTGTGCGCCAAATTTCATTCAAAACTGTTCAGCCGTTAAGTCGTGATTGACTAACAAATATCGAAGTGACAAATATCCAAACTTTCACATTTATAATAGTATTATTATACAGCGACTGGGTCGCCATTTTCTTGTAACCCAATATCATTTTTACAATTTAGCTTTAGTTACAGCCTTAATGGATTGTCCCAATGGCTTGACCCCGTGATGGTCTATTATACCAGTACAGTTCCTATACCAGCCTATCTCAAAGACTTTAATGTACATATACTACTAGACAAGCTGTGCGGTACATAGAAATTGTACCCACTAAGTTACGGTCAATTGACCGTAACCCAATATTACCATCTCGCTTACTCTCAACGAGAACCCCTATCGCGCTCTCTGTTTGTGAGCTGTCAAACTCCCGCGTTTTGTGACGTAAGTTATTTTTCTTCTAAACAGCCCGTCTAGTAGTATACATTAATCTTTGGCTTGTCTATCTACTGAATGTATAACTGTCAAAAAGAATTAGCACCAGCGAATTGATTTCATTTAAGCTATATAATGATTATGATTGTCTTAGTCAAAACTGGAGTAAAAAGAATACCATTTTACACTTTTTATTAATAATTTGTTGGACATCGCGTAAGATACATGGAGAGACATGTAAAAGGCCACCAAAATATTAGGCATTCTAATTCAAGATGCTGCGTGGTGTTGCTTTTGTTTATGGGCAGGGGTGGCGCTTACCATCAGGCGAGCGACCTACTCATTTCGTCATTCAGGCTAGTAAAAAAATCATGTCTTACAAGAATTTCTCTCTGTCTAAGCGAGGGTTTAGTTTAAAAATTATGAAACAGTGTCATATTAATAACTATTACAAAATATTTTTCAAACGGTAATATCAATTCTATTGATTTACACCAGTTTTGACTAAGATTACATTTTACTCCAATATTCTCTTAGAATCTATAGAAATCTCTTGTGCGCGAGTGACGCGACCATAATGTTAATAAAAAACTAGTTACCAATGGGTTTATACTGTGATTTATACACGTATGAATACATGCATGTCAGCTTTACTTAACTCTTTCCACACGGATGATGACAGTTTACATCGTCATACAACTTGGAATCTTCGTACACTAAAAAATACAATATGCTTGAAAAATTTGATTTTATTTTACGTTATATGTTTTATTTCTTGATATTTCGCTATAAAAGGTCCAAGCGGAAAGCGTCAAAGTAAATGTTCATAAGTATCTATGATTTAACAAATTCAATATCTACGCATTTATTTAATTAAATTGTGTAATAATTGCATAAAGTTCTCATTGCCGCACTGAAACTTCACACCAGTTTAATTATCATTTATTTCGTAGAATTCGATTAATCCTCAGACTCAGAGGCACAATTAAAATTATTTATGTACTCAGTAACGGGTCATAAAGCGTTTTCTGAATTATTGAAGCATAAAACATTAACTGCCTCTGAGTGTGGAAATAAATTAATTTTAGGAAATTAATGAATGGCAATTAAATATACTTGATGTCTAAGTGCGGCAGTTAAGCGAACCTTAACCGTTTACAAACTTCAAATCGTATGAAAATTTAACAGTAAATACAAGTCAGTTTGAATTACGAGTAGAATTCGATTATTTCCTCACTCTGTGCCATTTAATACTTTATGCTCAGTTACTGAGTACACAAAATGCTTTATGCTCCGATACTGAGTACAAAAATAATATTAATTACTGTCCCTAAAAATTGAGTTATCCTAAAAAAACTAACTTAAAATTAATGTTCATTGACACCAATTAGTGCGGCAGTAGGTTGGTGGCTAACTAAATACGATTAACGATCGTTGTGCAAATCAGCCTAAGAATTATTTAGGCCTTTTAATACATTATTATCCTGTCTGGAATATTATCGGCTTAAAGTACATACATATTATGTATAATTTATTGTATTTTATGTTGTATTTATTGCAAATTAATACATTAAAAGAGGATTTTTAGAAATTCATACGATCAATAAATTATATCGTTTCATCAGCCCTTATATCACATACATTATTAGAAAGAAAGAATTCAAATTTACTAGCCTTAGACAACATGTCATACATAACACTATACCTACTTATGTATAGTGTTAAATACATTAGATTTCTAAGCTATTTTTTTCTTGTAACGCATCATATCATATTTTCGTTAGTTCTGTCTTTAAGCCGCCGATATTCTTTTAGGACGAAAAATTAACACTTGGTTTACCTCTGAGGTACAAATAATGAAGTCTTACTTCTAAGAGATAATTCAATCTTAAGTTCAATCTATAAACTAGGCATATTTGCAAATGATTACTACAACGGTCTTTGCACATAAAACTGTCACACTCAGAGATGTCAATCAAACTTAATTGTCAATTAGCAAATTCTTAGAATTCCATTTTTCTCGTTTATTTACCCGACTGGATAACCACTACTGTACACATGGTAAAAACCTGCCATAATGGCCCGTTCAGGCAAGTCACGTTCCGCTATCAGCCAGCGTATATCCAGTAACTTTAGGCCGACATAATTGTGCCGAATATCGCGGAACGCAATATCTCTTGACGGTTGACATTATATTTGGACAGCACTGTACTTAACATCAAGTCTAGTGTACCTAGGTTTTACCGTGTCAGGATAAAAAATATTATATTAATTAAAATTATGTAATCAAATAATTTTCTGTACTCAGTAACGGAGAATAAAACATATTTTGTACTCAGTAACGGAGCATATAGCATTAACTAAGAGAATAATCTGAGTGTGCAAATAATCGAATTCTAAGAAATGACAACGACAAAATTGAATCACATCTGAATGAGACAGTTAAGTAGTTCCTTAGTGCGTGTTTGAAACCGTTTGCAAATATATCTTCCATGACCTGTTTAAGAGAAGGATTCATTGACCTGTCTGCAGCACCTGATGAAGGTGGCCCTGCGAGTCAGTTCCCGAAGTCTTGCCGCTCCTACGTAAGTACAAGCTGATCGAAGTCCTCCGAGGATGTCCTTTACTGTAGCACTGACGTCACCTCTGTACTCCACTTCGACTGTTTTACCTGCAAGGTGAAAAGTAACTCAAGTCATTTGTGTACGTATTTTAGTGTTGTCAACTCCATCGATATAATATGACAAGAAACGTTACTCAAGCAAAAAAATTACCCCACCAAAATTCTGTGCAAGGGCGCGGGGCTATAAGTCTGTGCAGCTCGTTCATTCATCTATTCATAAAAATTGATTCATGATCTCTAGTTGACACTTAATACGTCTAATTTTTTGCGCGGTGCAGAACGTCGTATCTCGATTTACAAATTTAATATTTAGATATGTGTAAGCAAGTGGAGCCGTATTTTTGACTGGCTTCAGTGTACTTCAAACTGAAATACAACAGTGCTTACACACTGCTGCTTGACGGCAGAAATAGACAAAGCCTCTTTCTGAATGGTATCAATACAGAAAGCCTCTCGCATACGAGAGACCTACCACTTAATAAAAATTGTCTAATTAGCCCCTCCAAGTCCCCTAACATGTGCCAGACTCTACGGCGCTGCCACCCTCTGATCAGATAGATCCTCACCTTCTGAAGACCTGTAATCAGCAACACCGCCGGAATGCTTGAGCATCGCCGTGGAAGACGACATGCCGTAGAACAGCTTCACCTTGCGACCGTCAGCGGTGGTGACCACTTCACCACCACATTGGTCGTGGCCGGCGAACATACCACCAGCCATTACGAAGTCTGCGCCTGCACCGAATGCTTTGGCAACGTCACCAGGGCAGGTGCAACCGCCGTCCTAGGAGATAGAAAAAATACCCCTTATTTTGGAAACAAGTAGAAAGGTAAATAAAACAGTTTTGTCTACAGCATAATTGAAACGGCTCGACCGGGTTGTTACCACTGTCTCACAAAACCGACGTGAAGTAGCAGCTTGCTGTTGCGTTTTGTACGGTGAGTGAGGTATCCGGAGGCCCAAATCTCCTACTCTCATCCCTTTAAACCTTAAAGTTTAAGGCGAACAATGCGTCGAAAACAACACGATTCTTCTAATACTGTAGATTTTGATGAGCGTAGAAGATCACTTACCATCAGGTGACCAACTTGTTCGTTTCCCGTCCTGAACTAGAGGATTTCCAAAATTGTTATGAACGAATAGCAAGATCGTTTCTTAACCGACGAATACAACGGAGGAGGTTCTAAATTCGACACGTTTTTTTTTTAATTATTTTAATATGCATGTTCACGCACGACTCCGTCAAATGTGGACCGATTTGGATGATTCTTTTTTTATACTCATATAGCTCAAAGTTAGTCCCATTTAAATGGTATAAATTCCACTCCTATGGGGATGAAATCGGGGATGAAGAATTTTATCATTTATACATTGATTTTGATGATTCTATCACTAAACATAGTATCATAAAAACTTTTAACAAAATATAACTAAGAAAAAAAAACTAATTTAAAGTCTTTATATCAATAATTAATTGATAATTAAATTATTGCAATTTATCGACTCAAAATCTGTTATTTTAATTTTTGTACTTACAGAAATAATGTGTCCCTTCAGTCCATGTGCTGCGTCTGCGCATTCAATAACGGCTGATAACTGAGGGTATCCAACTCCGGTCTTAATACGTGTTGTGCATACAGAGCCTGGTCCTATGCCAACCTAATAATAAGAAAATCATTATTTGAGAAATATATACTATATAAAATTTCTTACAATACATAAACATAAGCTCACGGCTTTATCCCCCGAGGGGTAGGCAGAGATGCAACTAGTGTTTTTCACCCAGATTCCTCCGAGCTTATTTCCGTCCCATGATGTGATAGGGGCGAGCATATTGCCATAGGGACCAGGCACAAATTTCAATCCTGGGCAATTCGTGTGTGATTTTTCGAATTTAAAGTGATAATGACCTAGGAATTGAACTTAGGACCCCACGTTTCTTAGCCTAATACACTGCCACTAGAGCAATGAGGCATAAATTGTATTATATTAATGTTATGGCAAAATAATTCGGCGTCAAACAGTAAACACTTTGTTAGTATTTAAATTACTCTTACCTTAATAATATCAGCGCCAGATAAAATTAATTCTTCTACCATTTCACCAGTCACTACGTTACCAGCCTGGAAAAATCGTTTTAAGATGCTTAAATATTTCATAATTCGATGTTTATGCATACAACTACAGAGTGAGTTCCCCTAGATGGTAGATTAAACAGGCCCACAAAAATCCTCGAAAAGAGAAATAGAAGGAAGAAAGTATGGTAGTTGTCCTGCAGTAGGTCATATACATAAATGAATAATCTATTATCGCCTCTATACATTCCGAAAGAGCTGTGAACGGCGATCAAGAATTTGACCAAAATGAGAGATCACATCAATTAGATTAGATCTTCTAATTCTAAAAGTCGTAGAGTCATACTATAGACAGTTTTGTCTACAGCATGGGGCCTACTAGCTGCTGTTTCAAATTGTATTTCTGTGAGACAATGGTAACGATCCGGACGAGCCGGCCCATACATGCTGTAGATAAAAGTGTCTACAGCGTGGCTCTACCACACAAAAATTAAAAAAGGTACTTACTATAATAGTGTGTTTGGGGAAGGCAGCGCGTACCCTCCTCACATACTCGACGAAATGCTGCGAGTATCCATTAGCAACGTCTAGACAAATGAACTTTAGGTTCTTGACGGTGGTCAGGATCTCATTGAGCCTCTCGAAGTCCACCTCCGCCGTGCCTGAACTTGCGGCTGAAATATAAAATCTCGTATTACATGTGGTACCAGCAAATATTCTTAAAGTTTAAAGAAATATTGTAGATGTTTTCAGCGGTATAGATCTCAGATCTTGCTGATTTCCATCATCCATGTCCTGGATTAGGGCGCAGCTACGAAAAAAAGCGAATTTTCTAATATTTTTACATAGATGTCAGACTTAATTTTATAAATAAATGGCAATTCATGTGTGATTTTTCGAATCGAAAACTCGAAACGATCGAAACACAAATTGTGATTGCCTGACGTAGGAATTGAAGCCAGGACTTCAAAGTTTTCAGCCTTAGTACGCTGTCATTAGACCAACTTAGGGGCGATTTATAATGAAGATTATAATATATTCTGTCACATACCCATTTGTTCCAAACATTCTGGGTAGTCTTCTGAGAATTTCTTCCATTCTTCTATCGTGTAGTATTTGTGGATGCATGTGAACAGCCCATACTGAAATAATGTATAGAAATTCAGATGAATACCTGAAGTATATTTGTATATGAATCCGACTGTGTTGCGACCACTGTACATAGGCAGTAGGTAAGATAATAAGTAAACTTTATTTGCTCGACCTAGGAATCGAACTTATTACCCTTAGATCATTACGAACGCAGCCACGACACCTGGCTCGGCAAAGTGACTACATTAGACCAGTGCCTCAACCATGAGTTTGTCTCAGTAAAATCGCTAGCGACGTAAAATATTTGTATGACAAAATTTAGTTTCTCACGTATCCGCTAGAGGTGAGGTACAAAATATGTATCTGGTACCATTCTACTAACGAAATGAATGCATTCAGAATGTTTTTATATTTTATTGCATAGCAAACGAGCAGGTGGGTCACCTGATGGTAAGTCTCCTTCACCCATGTACGCCCACAATACCAGAAGAATCAAGGGCGCGTGGCCGACCTTAAAGGAAAGATATTGGGAAGGGCAGGGGAATCTGGGCCTCTGGATATCTCACTCACCGTACAAAACGGAGCATCAAGCCGCTACTTTACGTCGGATTTCTGTGAGACAGTGGTAACAACCCTGTCGAGCCGGCCAATTCATGCTGTAGACAGAACTGCCTGTCTGCAGTAGTACAGTTGTATTTAATTTTAGGAAGCTTATACAATATCTTAGACTTTGTAGTGTGAGTAGGCCACCATCTTAGGCTCAAAGCTAACATCACCTGCACGTGGTACACTCTGCTGATTAACGGACAAGAGTCAGACGGAAGGTCGCCCCAAAAAATACCATATACCGTCAAATCTATGGCACAAGAAGGCGGAGCCTGGCAGAAAGAAATAAAACCATACCTTAGACAGTTCCCTGGCCATTTCGAAGGTCCCGACGGTGTCCATGTTGCTGGCCATGACCGGGACACCTCGGTACGTCTGCCCGGAATTCCGGAACGTGATTTCCCGATATAAATCCACCTGAAAAATAGTATCCAATTATGTACTTTCTATTCATTGATCTGAACCGTCATGGTAAGTTTAGTGTTTATAGTGATTAGTGAAAGTGTTGGCTTGACATTTTGGAGGGAGACATGGCCAATGGTCTCACTACAAAGCATGCTCAACATCGAAGTAGAAGCGTTTAAGTAGATAGGCGAACACTGGCACTAAGCCGGGATAACGCCAACCAGAAAGAAAGAAATTTACTGCCTCGTTAGCGCAGATGTAATGCGTACGCGTTACAACTGAGGCTGACGCTGAGATCTCGGGTTCGATACCCAGGTCGGGTAAAAGTGATATTGGGGGTTTCTACTATGAAATGCTCCGAATGCACCCTCGACAAAAAAGAGGGATGTAATAAGTTTGACCGCTTTATCTATCTACGATCTGTTTAGCCGTTTGAAAAGTACACATATGTTTCTAAGTATTTGACGTCGCTTCGGGGGTTTTTTATACCGAGGTAACAATACCGTGTCTCAATAAATCTGACGAGAAGTGACACTTTTATAATACTGAGAATTTCTAACGTAAGAGAATATACAACACCCTCGGTTAATTGGAACTCGATCTACCCAAAACAAATACGTCAATTAGGGGAGGATAAATAAATTACTCTCCCCTCTCGAGGCACGTCCTTGGCCCCGTCAGGCGAAAAGCAATTTATCATAAAGCCTATTAACTTGCAATCTATAACAAAAGTAATCAAGGCAATTCTTTCATTTGTTATTTATGAATGATAAGTTATGAGCTGTATGAAATCTTAGGTTTACGCGAATATTACACATTGAAATAATACTAGTTTATACGGATTTTATCGCGATTTAATTTTTATTTTTGTGTGATCCACAAAAATTTGTTTCGGGTCTGGGTGTTGTGGGACCGCAAGTCCCTCGTAGTTCGTGATACCCACGATACAGGTTTTACCTAGTGTGGGGTCAGGACTATGTGTGTGACTGTTGGGTGTATTTATTTATTATTTATTTATTTATTTTAGTCCCGACGTTTCGAAAGCTTTTCAGCCTTCGTCCCTCCCGTCTCTCCCGTGACCGCGATAAAATCCGTATAAACTAGTTTTATTTCAATCTGTATGAAATCTTTATTTTCTTTTATTTATTAGCATATTCAAGCGATGAGATCTCAGCGGGGTGTGACACGGACGTCCGAGACGAAAGTTGGAGGTCGAAACCAGCCCCAAAAGCATGCACCTCTGACTATAAGTTACGCGTGTATTTATTGTTAATTATCGTTTTTATTGCCTTAGTTCGACAGACGAGCGGGCGGCCCACCTGATGGTAAGTGGTTACCGCCGCCCATGGACCTCAGCAATGCCAGAGCCCAGCACAGGAATTCTTTATAAGAATTTCGAAGGTATGTGAAGTCGACAACCCGCATTAGCCCAGCGTGGTAGACTAAGGCCTTAACCTTCTTACTATTAGAAGTGTATGTGCCCACCAGTGGGGCAGTATAGTATACATGGATAATATTATATTACGAATATACTTTAGCATAGGCTGGTAAACGTACAAGTCATCTGATGGAAGGTGATTTCCACTGCCCTTGTACACCCATAATATCAGATATATATGGACAGCTTGCCGACCTTAAAGGGAAGGGATGATTAATGAATTGGAAAGCCAAGAAAAAATTGCTCTAAGCAGTACCTTCAAGAAGTTACCCAGATACAAACACGATGTTACCCAACATCTAGGAATAAGATTGTATCGATTGTGTTGAGCGAAATTCAACTACTTCACTGCCCCATTTCTAAAACATTAACTACACTGAAGCCAACTGCCCTAAATCTCGCCAACCTCCTGCACCAATATTTGATCAAACTTCTGCCATGTCACTGCTGTATGAAGCTAACTGTTTGGGAACGGTGCCAAAATATCTAGGCGCGCTGTTGTCTCTGAACAAACAGAAATTTCAAATGTGGAATGCTATTAAATGTTACGGAAAATCTTGATGGAAAATTCAATAACTAATCTTGGTACTTCTTTTTAGTTTGGGATTTTATTACAACAATCAGGAAATTAAGTACGACGATTCAAGTAAATTGATCACATAAAATCGGATCATATGAACCCGTTATAAGACAGTAACAAATACAGGCTGATTTTATTTTTAGTCATCTAGGCAAGTAAACCCTATTCTATCCCGGAAACTGCTCTGTTAACATTGAATTAAATTCACTTTACTGTCGCACTCAGATACGTCGATTATTTCTGTACTCAGTAACTGAGTATAAAGTATTTTCTGAACTCGGTAACATAGCATAAAACATAAACTGGGTCTGAGTGCAGAAATAATTAAATTCTAAGGAATTATTAATTGACAAAGTTAATTTATCTCAATTGTGTTTTAATTATTATTGGTCGGCAACGCGTCGTGTGTTCAAAGTGTTCATGGGCGGAGGATATCACTTACCATGAGGTGACCCACTTGTTAGTTTGCCAGCCTTTAATATAAAAAAGCTAGTCAAGGTGTCTGCCTCGGTGGCGCAGTTGTAATGCGTATGCGTTACGACTGAGGCTGACGCTGAGGTCTCGGGTTCGATCCCCGGGTCGGGTAAAAGTGATATTGGGATTTTCTATTAAGAAATGCCCAGTATCAGCCCGGAGTCTGAAATTGTGCCCGGTATGGCGATAGGCTCGCCCCCTATCACATCATGGGACGGAGATACGCTCGGCGAAATGTGGGTGTACTGGTTACATCTCTGCCTACCCCTTCGGGGATTACAGGCGTGAGTGCGTATGTATGTATATATGTAATCAAGGTATCAGAGTGTGGTGGTTGGATTTCGCATCTGCAAATGCATGACGTAAGAAATATTTACGAGGCAATACGTAGTAAGGGAAAATAAACATTGATTACATTATCTAAACAAGTTTTTAACATCGATTTGTGAAGTCATGCATGCATGATACGTTACAACGCATTATGACGTCATGAACGTTGCTGATGAAGCGATATTCCATAAAATACATTTCAATAAAAATAAATCCGACCCAAATACTTACGAGTAAATCGTTAAAAATAAGAATAGCCATCTATAGTCGGTGGCAATACAATGGTCGATTATAATTGAGAATTAAAATCAATTAATTAAATTGACTAGCCGATGTTTTCTGTCAACAATAATTATCGGTATTTTTATTAGTTTTCTAGCTTCTTTTTGAGTAGGTTTTGTTTTTGTTAAAAGAGTTGTTTTACTATTTTGAGTGAAAGAATTATCAAGATCGGCTCACTATGATACTTATGCGTGTTACATATAACAATATACACGCGTCGAAATGAGAACCATCTCCATTTATTTTCGTCAGTTAAAAATTATATGTTTATTGCGATATATTTTCCATAGTGTCTGACTTATATGACGTATGAAGTCATGACGAGTTATAGCAAGTTCACACGGATCTAATTTAGTCTATCAACTACTAAATAGCATGCGGTTTAAACTGCCTAAACCGCCTGAACAAATTTTGAATCAAATTGATCAATAAAAACCGTACAGCTTTTGTTGATTCAAGTCAACTGATCAAATATAAAATACCCCTTTTTATTGTAAAGCGTTGAAAATGGTCACGATTTGTAAAATTCATAGCATAAAAATATAACATACTACTCCTTACTACATTAGCTATATGCCAGTGAACGTCCCGTCAAAATTGCTCCAGCCGTTCCAGAGATTAGCCGGAACAAACAGACAGACACACAGACAAAATTTGTAAAAAAATATATTTTGGTATATGCACCGTATATACATTATAATAATAATAACAAAATTTATTTTCCAAGAACTGTATTTACACAATTTTCATATTTTCATTCATATGAATGTTGTAAAAAGCGGTTATTTTAATTTTACAAACAGGCACTTCAATTTTATTTATTTGTATAGATTATAATTTTTTTGTGGTGTTGCTTCTGTTTATGGGCATGCGTGGCGCTTATCATCAGGCGCTGCTTGTCTCACCATTCATGCGGATATAAAAATCAACTTTCCTAGTAGGTACCTATTTATTACTTTCTGAATTACGTAATCTTGAAATCCATCACGTGCATCTTCAAGGCGTCAGATAATAAAGGAAAAACAGTACGTTATCGTTGTTTATAGGGCGTTGCCTAGGCAACGATGGAGCAACAAAGAGTGATTATAAACCTTGGAGGCAACACATTGTTGATTGCATATAATCAACATAGAATAACTAGTACATAATATACTACTGCCTTGGTGGCGCAGTTATAAAGCGTACGCGGTACGACTGCTGTGCTGAGGTCTCGGGTTCATGCGGTCGGGTAAATGTGATTTTGGGTTTTTATATCATGACACGCTTAGTATCAGCGCGAAGTCTGCCTTGTGCCCGGTATGGCGATAGGCTCGCCCCACCACATCATGGGACGGAGATAAGCTCGGCGAAATATGGATGTACTGGTTACACCTTTGCCTACCCCATCGGGGATTACAGGCGTGACTATTTATATATGTATGTACCTACGTAATATGAATAGCGTATAACGTACTTTTAAAGTGGTAGAGCCATGTTGTAGAAAGTATTGTCTATTTTTATTTATTTTTAATGTCTGGGTCCCTTAACAGAGGATGCTCAAGATCAAAGTGGAGGGGTATTTTAGTGGGAAAGCGGACCCTGTCACTAGCCGGGATAATGCCAAGTAGAAATAAAGTTCTGAATGACAAAACGAGCAGGTCGCTCGCCATGGGTAAGCGCCACACCTGTCTATAAACAGACACAACACCATACTGAACTTTGAATTACAAATCACTGACATTAGACTGCAATTTCCATTAATGTCCTGCAACCTAAACAGCAATGCTTACCGCCGTAATAGATAAAACGTCGGTACCAACCCAGATGGCCCCTCGCATACGAAAGATCTACCACATAGTAAAAAAACCTATTTATTTGTTGCAAAACGATATTGCCTTTGTAAGCAGAACGACATTGAAGCAAATGCGTGTAACAGCACTCGGCATTTATGGATTACAGTAAAAAAATATTTTCGTGTTTTTTCATTTTATCGTGTCACGACAGGTTTTTTTTTATTTATTGAATAGGCCGGCAAACGAGCAAGTGGGTCACCTGATGGTAAGTGATCTCCACCGCCCATGTACGCCCACAATACCAAAAGAGTCATGGGCGCGTTGCCGATCTTAAAGGAAAGGGATAATTAAGGGATTGGGAAGGGGAGGGGGATTTGGGCCTCCGGATATCTCACTCACCGTACGAAACGCAGCAGCAAGCTGCTACTTTACGTCGGTTTTCTGTGAGACAGTGGTAACGACCCGGACGAACCGGCCCATTCATGCTGTTCACAAAATTGTCTACAGAGTGGCTCTACCACTCGTAAAAACAATAATGGGCTTGGTTTATTTGACCAGCAGCGACACAGGCACCGATTCTAAAAAGACCTTTAAAAATTGTTATTTTTGACTTTTCAGTGTTGTATGTGTGTATGTTGTGTTAAATAAATACATACATACGCACTCACGCCTGTAATCCCCGGAGGGGTAGGCAGAGGTGTAACTAGGACACCCACATTTCGCCGAGCGTATGTCCGTCCCGTGATGTGATAGGGGGCGGCCTATCGTCATACCGGGCACAAATTCCAGACTCCGGGCTGATACCGAGATTTATCGTAATAGAAAAACCCAATATCACTTTTGCCCGACCCGGGGATCGAACCCGAGACCTCAGCGTCAGCCTCAGTGGTAACGCGTTCGCATTACAACTGCGCCACCGAGGCAATGTTAAATAGATATAATGTTTAAATAGTTGTATGCATTATATAATGCCTGTTGCATTATTATCTTCTATAACTTATAACTTACACAATGTCTAGTCTCCGCATCACCGTAGGTTGACTGTTAGACATGCATCTGGCATTAAGTCCGCCTTTATTCATATGAAGTCTAAATAAATAAGGGATCTAACTTATAGCACCCCTCTTTTTTAGAGGGTTAAAAGAAATACAGTATCACTTGGCTGTAGCTACGTCACCTTGGCCTCGATATACGCGGAACTGCGAACTCACTCGAAATAAACGTTCGCGCTTTCGACGCGCGGCGCCAAGCCTAGTAATGTACGCACACTCGTTTAACATTAATAGTAGCTTACAGTCAATTGTAGCTAATTAAAATATCATCTGGAGGCCAATTCTCGTAATTTTAAATGTTCAAAATATCATTCCGGTCTAGTCTCAGCGTCAAGAAACTTGCAAATGGCATTCTCTTAAACCAATAATCAACGTCAAATATGAACATTGATGGTAAAGAGATTAAATGTAGAATAAAAGTTGACTGAAGCCAAAACGGCATAATACTACTGCTAATGCTAGGTGCATTTGACGTTGATTATTGGTTTAAGAGAATGCCATTTGCAACTTTCTTGACGCTGAGACTAGATCGGAATGATATTTTGAACATTTAAAATTACGAGAATTGGCCTCCTGATTCACTAGAGTCACTTTTAAAACTCACTTGTGTATAATATAAAATAAATAATACCAGCCCTGTATTATACACGTCCCACTGCTTGCAACAGATCTCCTCTATTGTATGAGAGGTTAGGTATTATTCCACCACGCTGGCCTAATGCAGGTTGGCAGACTTCACATACCTTTGAAATTCTTGGAGAATTTCTCAAGTATACAGGTTTCCCAACGATGTTTCCTTCACCGTTAAAGCAAGCGATAATTAACAATACATACGTAACTTAGAAGTGTCAGAGGTACATGCTCTTGGAGCTGGTTTCGAACCTGCGACTTTCGTCTCGACACTCCGTACCACTCCCCGCTGGGCCGACGAGTCGCGTCGACGCCAAAAAAAAAGAAAATTATGTGTGCAATTCACACGTGGTAGAAGTGAAACCTTCAAAAATTTTGGGTTCAGGATAATGAGACGAATGTAAAATTTCGGAAAATGTATAATGCATCCTATCTCATTTTCTCCCACGTTAAATCTTATGAATTTACGTATCTATCTCTTTTTACTGACGCTTTTTCGTTTCATCGATTTTCAACTCACAACGATGCTAAAGAAGTTTTCACTTCAAAAATGTAAAAACCTTTTCGTAGTTTCGTGACAAAGGTATATTTGATTTACCGATTGTTGCTTCTTTACGTTACTGTATTTCGTGATTGTTTAGCGTGGATCGATCTATCAAGGTCGACTGATCAAGGAAGAAAACTGTCTAACAGCTGTTTTCAATAACCGATCTTAGATTGAGTCTCCCGATCGACCCCAGAAATTAGCCAATAAGAATACAGTTTGAAAGTCACGCGTATAAATTACTAAGTTTGATTGGTCGATTTTTGGGATCGATCTGGAGAATCAATCCAAGATCGTTTATTGAAATCGGCTATATGTGGTAAAAAGTGCATCAAACCCTTATCAAATCGATTCATTCGTCAAGATACAGACAGACAAGGTATTGAATCTTATAACCTCCCTCTTTTTATCAGAAGTTAAAACTCGAACTAACGATTCTGAAATCATCTTTTTTTATAACATAAGCCGGTAAACGAGCAAGTGGGTCACCTGATGGTAAGTGATCTCCACTGCTCATGTACGCCCACAATACCAAAAGAATCATGGGCGTGTTGCCAACCTCAAAGGAAAGTAATTAAGGGATTGGGAAGGGGATTTGGGCCTCCGGGGATATCTCACTCACCGTACAAAACGCAACAGCAAGCTACTACTTTACGACGGTTTTCTGTGAGACAGTGGTAATGATCCGGACGAGCCGAGTCATTCATGACAGACAGAAAGTTGTATACAGCGTGGCTGTACCACTCAAAATTAGTTATGCGACCCGCAATAACCCCTCGCGGCGATTTATCGATTCGACTACGTTGCACAAACTTCAAAAGTTATGAACAATGCTCTATTATTCTAGTTAGCGAATAAATGCATGTTTATACAATAATATGGCTTCGCGGAAGTTATATATTAAAGTTTATTTATATGGTAAATAGTCGCGTATGGATGAATAAAGTTCTCATCAATAGAAATCTGATGCTCTAGCAAGGTACATACACACTCACGCTTATAATCCCCGAAGGGGTAGGCAAAGATGTAACCAGTACACCCACATTTCGCCGAGCGTATCTCCGTCCCACGATGTGATAGGGTGCGAGCCTACGGTTCACGCGGGCAGAGCCGCGAGCAAAAGCTGTAGTAAATAAATATATACGTCGCGCTAAATTGGCAGCGGCTGGGATAGCATTGTATTCATGTTTGGGATAACCTTTTTTTAATGGTATAGGGGGCAAACAAGCAAGTGGGTCACCTGATGGTAAGTGATCTCCAACGCCCATGTACGCCCACAATACCTAAAGAATCATGGGTGCGTTGCCGACCTTAAAGGAAAGGGATAATTAGGGAAGGGAAAGGTGTTTGGGCCTCCGGATATCTCACTCACCGTACGAAACGCAGCAGCAAGCTGCTACGTTACGCCGGTTTTCTGTGAGACAGTGGTAATGACCCGGACGAGCCGGCCCATACATGCTGTAGACAAATGTCTACAGCGTGGCTCTACCACTCAAAAACCTTATTAAAAAGTTTCATCAGAATCTGTCATGGGCGGTGGTGATTTATTTACATTAAGAATTCATGGTAGAGTCACAGCATTATTTTTTATTGCAGGGACCAGCAAACGAGCAAGTGGGTTATCTGATGTTAATTAATCTACACCATCCTTAAACATCCACAATACCTGAAGAATTATAGACACGTTAAGACCTTAAAAAAAGGGATTGGAAATGTGAAGGGGATTTGGGTATCCAGATATCTCACTCACTGTACTAAACGCAACAGCAAGCGTGACGTTGGTTTTCTGTGAGATAGTGGTAACAACCCGGACAAGCCGGTTAGACGCATATAACTTAGGAAAGTCAGAGGTGTATACTCTTGAGGCTGGTTTCGAACCTGCGACTTTAGTCTCTACAGTCCGTACCACTCCCCGCTGATAGTTAAATAAAATTATGATAGCGTATAACAAATAATCGGTACTACCTAAATTGACTGGTTAAAGTGCGTTATTTGGTAGTAAAATTAAATGGACAAAGTGAAACAAGCCCTAAGTTCTACTTTTATTTTTAATTTGTTTGTGTTAATGACGTATATCGTATTTAGAAATTAGAAAATAAAAGGTCCCAAAAATTGGTCGATTGCCAAAACATTCAAAGAAAACTCTCGGAAAATTAGTTACAGAACTACCAAGGCCAGATTTCGCAACACTGAAAAGATAATGACAAACAGACAAACTTACCCCGGAAATCAAACTTTAAAAAATAGTTCTTACAAACAATAAACTTATCGCAGTAAATATAGGATCCAGAATAGACGCACTAAGGAATTTTCCTAAAACCTTGGTATTCAAGATGCAATTTCAAAAATTATTAGTTTTTTACTTACATCATTTCTGCTTCTCAGAGTACTCCGTTTCGGTCTCAAAAGCACATCTTTAAAGTCCAATTTAACCTCGTTTATGATATTTGGCATTTTTCACAAATGTTTTAACTCCGAATAATATTACAGGCGCATGAAAGGCAACGCAGCTCTTTCCGCGCGCGATATCGACTGGGCAATGTGTTCTGGGTTGCCAATTAATACATTTTACACTACCCTAATTTAGTTGCAATATTTTGTTACAAAAAGCACAATACTTATGGTACAAAAAGCATTAATATTTTAAATATTACAATAATTTACTAGCAAAAAGTTAAATGCATAAAAAAAGAAAAGAATAAAGGCTACTACTAAGACATTACTAAAAGCCAATACTGCCTAACAAGGCATTGTTAGAGAAATATCTATGTCTCATGGTCATGGGCCATGAGTATTCAATAAAAATAATTAGCATAAACATTAGAAAAAATATATTAACTAATATGTAGTTCGATTTTGTCCTATACGAATTCTACAGAAATTTAAAGTATCAAATGTTAGTTAATGAAACGGAATGGCCCAACACGATTTTATATTTTTTTCTTCATTTTTACCCACAAAAACAAGGTAAATTCCACACATTGGCAACACAGTAAGCGTGACACGTGACGTCACAAGGGCGCACAGAAATACCGCTTTCAGCTGCCTAGGTGAAGGTTACTGTTCGACCAAGACAGCTGAACGTCATAAAAAACTAATGGCAATTTCGTCAATCTGCAGACGAATTGAGGCAATTGCTGAAACCTAGCCGCTAGACTAAATGGACTTTACGTAATTTCAGCGACTATTGTGTTATTGGGTGGCGAAAATTTGAATAACGAATGCACCCACAGTTTCCCAACAGGAATGTAGAAGTAAAAAATAGTAGAGCCATAGATAATACACTATATAACTTAAAGGTAGAGCCACGCTGTAGACAGTTCTACAGCATAAATGGGCCGGATCGGCCGATTTTTTTTACCTTCATTTACTGTATCAGAAAAAACCGACGTGAAATAGCAGCTCGCTGGTACTTTTCTTACAGTGAGTGATATAAACGGAGGCTCAAGTCTCCCCCCCCCCCCTTACAATTCCTTAATTATCCGTTTCCTGTAAGGTCGGCAATGTTTTTTATGATTTTTGGGCCGTGGAGATCACTAAGTATTACTGTTCATTTTCCGAACCCTGCTATAAAAAAACTGTGTTATACCATGATATGAATTATGATAAGATAACTTATCATTATACTGGGAACAAATTAATCCCGGAAACGTCGCCTTCCCGGGCATTCAAATAGTACCACGCTGGAGACACTTTTGTCCACAGAATCCGTGGCTCGATTATCAGATAGCCTGACCTGGGATTATAACTCAGTCATCTTATCGATTTTTCAGCCTCAATAAATAAATAAATACACCATACGATTCAATAGCATAAATTAAATTGGCAAATAACTGCCTTGGTGGCACAGTTGTAATGCGTACGCCTTACGATTGAGTCCAACGCTGAGGTCTCGGGTTCGATCCCCGGGTCGGTTAAGTGGTATTGGGTTTTTCTATTACGAAATGCTCAGTATCAGCTCGGAGTCTGGAATTTCTGCCCGGTATGGTGATAGGCTCGCCCCCCCTTCACATAAGGGACGGAGATACGTTCGGCGAAATGTGAGTGTACTGGTTACACCTCTGCCTACCTCTTCGGGGATTACGGGCGTGAGTGCGTATGTATGTATGAATAAATTTAAATCATTTTTCTTCTTCCACCTGCCCTTATCCCACTCGCAGTGGGATTCGATTCAACATGTTACAGAAAGATGTGGCTTGTAGTTTTTACGAACAGCCCCCTGCCTGACGTCAGCTTTTCTGGGGATAATTTAAAATACCTTTATTTGTTAAATTCAATGCATATTAATATTTTTTTATCACGTGATCTTGATTATGACCAAATTATTATCATGTAGAAGGTTGTTTATATTGCAAGGATATTTGCAACTAATAGCAGTGATAGCTCAGCGGGGAGTGGTACGGACTGTCGAGACGAAAGTCGCAAGTTCGAAACCAGCCCCAAGTGCATACACCTCTGACTTTTCTAAGTTATGTGTATATTAATTGTCAATTATCACTTGCTTTAACGGTGAAGGAAAAACATCGTGAGGAAACCTGCATACCTGAGAAGTTCTTCATAAGAATTTCGAAGGTATGTGAAGTCTACCAACCCACATTAGGCCAGTGTGGTAGACTAAGGCCTAACCCCTCTCATTCAGTAGAGGAGGCCCGTGCCCAGCAGTGGGACGTATATAATAAAGGGCTAGTAAAAAAAAAAAAAAAAATTTTGCAACTATAATTAAATACTTGGCATGGATTTGATTTTTTCTTGTAGAAGTATCATGCAGATATGGATATATTGGCGTTTACAATGTTGTTGTAACAAAATAAATAAATTACGTGATCAAAAATGTCCTATACATTTTTTTTTAATGGAGCATCGGCGACAGCCTCCGTGGCGCAGTGGGCGAGTAGCCGGCTGTGAAGCGAGAGGTCGCGGGTTTGATTCCCGCACTGAGACAAATGTTTGTGTGATCCACAAATAGGTATATGTTTCTGGCCTGGGTGATTTCTCCCCAGAAACGGTTGTAAAAACTGCAAGCCAAATTTTTCTGTAACATGTGTTAAAAAGCATATTGTGCCGACCCCACTGCGAGTGGAATAAGGCCACGTGGAAGAAGAAATAACAGCTTGCTTTTGCGTTTCGTACGGATAATGAGATAGTTATCTGGATGCCAAAATCCCCCTTTTTGACGAGAACAGCTTTTTCCGGGATAAAAAGTAGCCTGATCCAGGCCATCGTCTATCTGTATGCCAAATTTCACATTGATAACAGTACTAGCTTTTACTCGCAGTTCCGTCCGCGTAAATGGCCTTTTCCGGGATAACAATTAGCCAATGTCCTAATCCAGCTTAAGGTCTACTTGTGTACCAAATTTCATCCATAACCGTTCACCTTTTAAGACATGATTAACTAACAAACATCCAAATTCACAAACTACCGAACTTTCACATTAACAATAGTAGTAGGAAATAGGATATAGTAGTGGTTTAATGGAAAACAACATTGCCAAAAGCAATCGACATTGATTCTAACAGAATGTCTGTTATCATATTTCGTCATAGATAACATGTTCTCACTATTATATAGTCTGGTGTCTTATCTTACGAGGTCTAAACTTCTGGCTGATATAAAAATCAAGCGGAATGACAGCTGCCTAATTACTGGACTTCTGCATGGTTTTTAACAAAAGTTTGAAGAAGACTGCCTCGGTGGCGCAGTTGTAATGCGTACGCGATACGATTGAGGCTGATGCTGAGGTCTCGGGTTCGATCCCCGGGTCGGGTAAAGTGGTATTGGGTTTTTCTATTACGAAATGCTCAGTATCAGCCAGGAGTCTGGAATTTGTGCCCGGTATGGCGATAGGCTCGCCCCCTATCACATAAGGGACGGAGATGTACGCTCGGCGAAATGTGGGTGTACTGGTTACACCTCTACCTACCCCTTCGGGGATTACAGGCGTGAGTGCGTATGTATGTATGTATGTATTGAAGAAGAACGATTTCGCTTGTCGTTTTTACGACTGGCCGCCTGTCTTCAACCCCTCTGGGGAGATTATATATTTATCATTATTCAATAAAGAAATAAACAAAGTCACAGAAATAGGATACTGCCGCATTTATTATCAAAAAATTATGAGATAATTTAATTGGCACAATTTCAATTAACTTTTTCTAACATTTTTCGTAACTGTACAGTCCGCGTGGCTTTGATTGGCTTATTTGTTCGTTGAGGCAACTTGTCCAATAAAGGAACATCTGAAAACAAATTGATTATCTAGTTAAAGTGGTAGAGAACCTATAATAAAACATGTCCTTACAACAGGAAAAACAAATATATAAAGAAAAAAAGAGGTTCTTCAAAACTCAAACTTCAAAAGACAAAACAATATGTAACAAAAACCCTGTTGTTCCTCTTAACCACGTTATCAGAATCGTTATTCAAACTTAAAAAAATATACCAATTAAGAAAATTCTACCATAAAAAATTGAAGTGAATTTGATCCTTTTCGTTAAACAACGTCCAGTAGTAGTGGGAAGTAAGATAGCATGATACCTTCAGCTCCGTCATCGGAGGTGGCGGCCCACTCGTCCACGTGTGGTACAAACACCGCGTCCTTGTAGTTGCCGTAACCATCGCACTCCACCTCAGAGTTTGTGCGACACTTCTCACGAACGCAGTCTAAAATAGATACGGAGGGCCCGGGATCAATTTTCAGGTCGTGCAATTTTATTAGGTGGTAGATCCCTCGGATGCTAGCCGTCTGGGTTGACACCGTCGCTTCGTCTATTCCCGCCGCTAAGCAGGAGTATGTTAATACTATTATATGTTGGTTCAAACATTAAAGCCAGTCAAATTACTTAACACATGTTACAGAAAGATTTGTCTTGCAGTTTTTACGACCGGCGACCTGCCTGACGTCAACCCCTCTGGGGAGAATACAACAGACTCTAAACAAACATTTCACTAAGATCAGTGCTCAGTCGATAGAGTTCATTACGCGGTAGCTCTGCTGGTTTACTATTCGGTTCTAGCTGTTTTAGTTATAATTAGAGAGCGGTCTCTAGAGAATCCTGACATGGGGTTTGTGGTCTGTAAAGCAGTAACATTGTAAAAGTAACCATTAAACTATGAATTCAAGTGATGACCGTCGTTTGGTGTGGTCACCTCTAACAACATATAGAAAAACGAATGCGTCACATTTACAACTCCTCTTTTTTGTCAGGTGTTAAAAACGAGACAGACTCACCACAATTCATATTGGATACTTCGACTCTTGGAACTTTTATGCCTTGGATGAAGGTACCATCTTCTAGAGCGCAGTAGCACACGAAGCGACGACACTTAAACAAACATAAATACATTCCTACGTCCAGACTGCCTCGGTGGCGCAGTTGTAATGCGTACGCGCTACGATTGAGTCCAACGCTGAGCTCTCGGGTTCGATCCCCGGGTCGGGTAAAGTGGTATTGTGTTTTTCTATTACGAAATGCTCAGTATCAGCCCGGAGTCTGGAATTTGTGCCCGGTATGGCGATAGGCTCGCCCCCTATCACATCGTAGGACGGAGATACGCTCGGCGAAATGTGGGTGTACTGATTACACATCTGCCTACCCCTTCGGGGATTACAGGCGTGAGTGCGTATGTATGTATGTATGTAGGTATGTGAAATTGATTTTTTTTGCGAATGACGAAACGAGCAGGTCGCTCGCCTGATGGTAAGCGCAACGCCTGCCCATAAACAGAAACACAAACACTTTGAATTACAAAGTACTGCTTGACACTGGTGTTATCATCCCAAAACATAAGATGTTAAGTCTCATAATACTCAGCAATTTCACTGGCTTCAACGTCCTCCAAACCGGAACACAACAATGCTTACACACTGATGCTTGGCGGCAGAAATACCTCTCGCATACCACCTTGTAAAATCTTCACCATCTGCATCAGTGTGTAAGCACTATTGTGTTCCAGTTTGAAAGACATTGATGGTTACCTGCACGGGGGCATACAGCCATAATGGCGTACACTGTGGTGCGTTGTAATGCAAGTGACCGTCCAATCCAAACTTCTTCTTGAAATATTTCAACTCATTCTTACACGGCTCTAGAAAAAATAATCATACATACATACGTGCATACGCACTCACGCCTATAATCCCCGAAGGGGTAGGCAGAGGTGTAACCAGTAAACCCACATTTCGCCGAGCATATCTCCGTCCCATAATGTGATAGGGGGCGAGCCTATCGCCATACCGGGCACAAATTCCAGACTCCGGGCTGATACTGAGTATTTCGTAATAGAAAAACCCAATACCACTTTACCCGACCCGGGGATCGAACCCAAGACCTCAGCGTTAGCTTAATCGTAACGCGTACGCATTACAACTGCGCCACCGAGGCAGTCAAAAAAAAACATGGAAAACGTTAACTAGCTGGAACAGTTTATGACCAACTTAGTGTCAAATATTTCAAGCCGCCCGAAGGCCTTCGACTTGGCTTAATGATTGGTGTCAGTTGATAACAGCCGGGACCGAGCTTTTACATGCCTTTCGAAGCACGGAGACGTTTGTTTTTATTACATAGGCAGACAAACGAGCAAGTGGGTCACCTGATGGTAAGTGATCACCACCATACCACCGTACGCCCACAATACCAAAAGAGTCATGGGCGCGTTGCCAACCTTAAAGGAAAGGGTTAATTAAGGGATTGGGTAGGGGAGGGGGTTTGGGCCTCCGGATATCTCACTCACCGTACTAAACGCAGCAGCAAGCTGCTCCTTTACGCCAGTTTTCTGTGAGACAGTGGTAATGACCCAGACGAGCCGGCCCATTCATGTTGTAGACAAAAGTGTCTACAGTGTGGCTCTACCACTCATACTGCATAAAATAATAAAATAAAATAAATTGAATACCATTGACAGATAGATCGTCTTCGTCTCTCTTCCTGCGAGTGCCGACATTGGTCTGGACCGTGTGTATGTCCTGACATCGACCCTGTCTGCAGACGAGACCGTCGTCACATCCAGGCTCCAAGAACTCTTCTTCCACCTAAACAACCATCAACTAACCTTCATTTATGTAATTATTCTATAAATATTAATTGGTGATAGTTTTGACAGCTTTTTTGTGTTATAAAGGCCGTAATCACCAGGACTGCCACCTATCTTAATTTATGTAAGCGTTTTTTTTATGGTATAGGCCGGCAAACGTGCAAGTGGGTCACCTGATTGTAAGTGATCTCCACCGCCCATGTACGCCCACAATACCAAAAGAATCATGGGTGCGTTGCCGACCTTAAAGGAAAAGGATAATTAAGGAATTGGGAAGGGGATGGGGTTTGGGCCTCCGGATATCTCACTCACCGTACGAAACGCAGCAGCAAGCTGCTACTTTACACCGGTTTTCTGTGAGACAGTGGTAACGACCCGGACGAGCCGGCCCATACATGCCGTAGACAAGTGTCTACAGCGTGGCTCTACCACTCAAAATCACATTACACATTAATCTCCTTATTTCATTAATTATCATCCCTCCTTACTTATGCGCTACCCCTTTATTTTGTTAGGTGTGTAATATTTATCTAGCGGCCATAGTAGCCTGATAATAAATGATGTAACACACCAAACAAATATACTCATCGTGTCGTGTCTTGATGTCAATAGATGGCGCCACTGCTATAGCGAGATTCAAATAATATGACACACCATCATCGCGATGTCAAGTTTCGGGGTAATTATCGATGTTTGTCAGAAGTATCGATTCCATGTATTTCCGTATTGTTACTATACAATAAACTTCATTTACTGTTGAATTCAGTAATAATTACGTCCCCATCGCTGCATCGTAACCCACTCCCTTAAAATGATGTTATCAAGAAGTTTCCCACTTTTACTCGAAAACATATCTAAACCAAATGTATATAGGACCCTCGAGGAAAAGATATAGTTTAACCATATCGAAAACAAAAGGAATAATCAAAATCGGTCCACAATTGACTGAGATAGTTACCGCGTAATGTAAAATGCTAAAATAAAGCTAATAAATTTTGAGTCGGTGCTATCAAATTATTATTGACCATTAAACTAATGGCATCGACACAAAATCGGTAAATTTTATTTTTAGCTTATTGAGTCTGTTTGAGATTTTTTTTTACCTCAATCTCCTTGGTTCCATTGACATTATGTTCGGTCTTCTTGAATTCGGCACATTTCTGATTCAATTCTGTGAATAATTAGGAAAATATAAATAAATAAATACACCCAACAGTCACATAGCCCCATACTAGGTAAACCTGTATCGTGGGTATCAGAAACTACGAGGGACTTGCGGTCCCACAACACCCAGACACGAAACAAATATTTGTAGATCACACAAAGATTTGTCTAGGTGTGGGAATCGAACCCACGGCCTTCGGCTTCGCAGCCAGTTACTCGCCCACTGCGCCACGGAGGCTGTCATATACTTACAGGCATGAAGTTGGTCCAATTTCTCTTTATTACAGAGGTCCGCAAACAAGCAAGGGAGTCACCTAATGAACGGTGATCTCCAACACCCATGAACACTTATAATATCAGAAGCATGTGGACGTGTTGCCGACCTTAAAAGGAATGAGAATTGGGAAGGAATTTGACAGACTCCGTGGTGCAGTAAGCGAGTAGCCGACTGTCAAATGTGAGGCCGCGGGTTCCATCCCGCACCTAGACAAATATTTGTCTAATTCACAAATATTTGTTTCGGGTTTGGATGTTGTGAGACCTAAAGTATCTCGTAGTACCTGAAACCCACGACCCAAGACTCGTATTATACTGTGGGGTCAGGACTATGTGTGTAACTGTTGGGTGTAAATTATTTATTATTTGAGGCTCCTGAAATCTCACCATACAAAACGCCACTTCACGTCGCGTCGGTTTGCTATGAGAGAAAACAAAAACCTCATCTTAAAAAACCATCCATCTTACAAAAGAAACCAATACTCACGATGGTACGAGCTGCATCGTCCGCAGCAGTTGCAAAGTTCCTTGTCAGGTAGGAAGGCTCCGAGAGGACATTTTCCCTCACGCACCAACCCGGGAGGACACTCATACCCTCTGCATGATATGGGGCAGTCCTGCCCATCTGTGGCAGGCTCGTAGCGGAAACTGCGGCGGCTGGATATATAGACAGCACTATGACTAAACTTGTGAGCTTTTTTATATCTGAGACCGGCCAACGGTCGGTCACTGGTAAAATACCACACAGTCAGTACAGTCGGTAAAATATCTCCAACGCCCATAATAGCGGATGATGGTTGCGTTAGTGATCTTTAGGGATTTTTAAAGAAATGCGGTAAGGGGTGTTGATTTGGGCACCGAAATTAATAGAGAAGTAACGGAACTTGAAGCAGAGCATTAACTAGTTCTGGATAGCGATTATGGCCTAATGTTTGCCAATAAATGCTTTCTTTCTTTCTTACAAAATAATGTAACGTCTATATTCAGGGACAACACTCAAGTGCGCTCCTCTCGTGATTGCACTGTTTTTTTACTGTACGAGTAAATCCATCGAAATAAGATGACAAGAAACATAACACAAACAAAAACATGACCCCACCAAAGCTCTGTGCAAGGGGGCGGGGCTATAAAAGTCTGTGTAGCTCGTTCATTCATCAATTCATAAAAATTTATTCATGATCTCTAGTTGACACTTAATGCGTCAAATTTTTTGTGCAGTGCAGAAAGTTGTATCTCAATTTAGAAATTAAATATTTAGACATTAACTTTTATAAAAATATAAAGTTGATTTTGAACTTTCATTAATTTCTGTTGCGTGTATGAGTGTTACGTGTTATGTTACCTTTGCAAGTAAAAGTAGAGCCGTATTTTTGGCAGATTCATATGAGAGATCATTCTAGTTATCTTATTTCGATGCGTAAATCACGATTGAATCGATGCTTGAGCATTAATCTCATATCAAATACCATTTAAAATTAAAAAAACTATTCAACTGAACGCTGATTGATGAATCTAGTTTTAAGTCATTTTTTTTATACGAGCAAGTGGGTCACCTGATGGTAAGTGATCTCCACCGCCCATTTACGCCCACAATACCAAAATAATCATGGGTGCGTTGCCGACCTTAAAGGAAAGGGATAATTAAGGGATTGGGAAGGGTTTGGGCACCCGGATATCTCACTCACCGTACGTAACGCAGCAGCAAGCTGCTACTTTACGCCGGTTTTCTGTGAGACAGTGGTAAAGACCCGGACGAGCCGACCCATTCATGCTGTAGACAAAAGTATCTATAGCGTGGCTCTACCACTCATAAAATATCGTTCTGTAATACGGGCCTTAGAACGGCAGTTAAACTCACAGATTTAAAGTTTCATTCGGCAATGGTGGCACCGTTACAGGAACACCTACAGAAACACTATACTTATCAAATCTATTAGATACTGTTAGGCCGTGGTAAATAATACAAGTATTTGGATCTAAACTTTACTAGAAAATTTACCACGGCCTAACAGGTTATGGGCACAGGTGACCAATGATAATGTAGATGCAATAGCTGATAACAGGCTTTCTCATTATCATCAGTTTCCTGATCATGATGAGAAAACATGATACGCAACCGATGTCCAACCTAATCTCTAAAAGATGAGATTCCATATTTTTTTTGGATAGGGAAGAAACCGACGGTAAAGTATATACAAGTATTATTTTACCACGGCCTAACAGATATCAATGTACAGATATTTCATTTCATTTTGTGCTATGTCTGAGTCAGTTTGTATTTTTAACCGACTTCGAAAAGGAGGAGGTTCTCAATTATTCGTCTGTGTACAACGTGTTACAGAAAGGTGTGGACAAATTTAAGCAACGTTTTTTTTTTTTTTTTTAGTGTACACTGTACGATATAAGTATATCACCCACCGTGGTACCAAATTGGATTGCATTGCTAGGACATAACTAAAGCATTTTCTATTTTTTTAAATAAATAAGTAACATCTCGATATTCGACTTATAACTTTGGACAACACTCATTTTTAAAAAGCACTGCATGGCATCGGACTGCGCGTCACCCCGAGATATAAGATGTTAGGTCTCATAATGCCAATTCACAATGCCCTTCAGACCGAACCGACCGACCGCTGCTCAGTGCTCATATTGTTGCTAGGCGGCAGAAATAGACGAAGCGGTGGCATATTGTAAAAAATTTAATACAGAATAAAATTTAATATAGTTTAAACACCCTAAACCGACATGCATACTCGTACATTTAAAAACAGTGAAAGAGGCCATAGAGAAGTGCAAGGATCGTAGCATATAGAAATCTGATGTCTCTGCCTACCCTTATAGGAAACAGGCGTGAGTCTATGTATGTATGAATGTATGTATAATTGCTTACATCTACGTAAAATCTTGTCACATCTCAGCGCCCTGAACTCCTGCTCCGGATGTCCCCAGTATGGATTGCAGCCAGCTCTAAAATCTATAAATAATGCTCTAAATGTGTATAAATAATTAAACCTAAATACAGTAAATATACGTGCGGCAAAAAATCAAATCGGTTCAGAACCAGGACAACAAATACAATACTTTCCTAAAAAAATTGTCAATGACTGAAAACATCGTAATTATTTAGATTAGGAATTATAAAAAATTTGGCTTTCAGTTTTTATTGAGTATTTTTTATTTTTGTTAAGTTTTTATTTAATAGTTTTGGTGAATCATCCAAATCAGTGATTAAATGCCAATTTTTTGTCTTTCAACCCATAGAAATAAGATAACTAGAACGAGAACTCTCTTAAGAATCTGCCTAAAAATTCTGAAAGTAAAGAATAAAATTCTTAAAGTGTCTGGCTCCACTTAGTTACACATGAAAAGTAAAATCACACGTAACATTCATACACGCAACAAAAATTAATGAACGTTCAACACTACAAGAAGATCGAGATACAACGTTCTGCACCGCGCAAAAAATTTGACGTGTCAAGTGTCAACTAGAGATTATTATGCACTGACTTTTATATCCCCGCCCCATTGCACAGAGTTTTGGTGGGGTCCTTGGGCTTGAGTTACGTTTCTTGTCATCTTATTTCAATGTTTTAACCTCAATTTTTAGTAAGGGTAATTTTCAAACTCAAATGAAAGCACGGGGATGTGATAGTATGTGCACGGTGTTTCCCGAGCGCTTTGACCTGTCGTCTAAAAGAGGCCTAAAAAGAGTTTTCCTTCAGCGGTAGCTGTGCTCTGGCATTGCTGAAGTCCATGGGCGGCGGTAATCGCTTACCATCAGGCGGGCCAGCTACTCGTCTGTCTAGGCAATAAAAAAAGCATAAACGAAAGCAACAATTGATAAATTGACACAAATTAAATATCTAATTTTATTTCTTCTTCTTCCACTTGCCCTTAAACGACTCGCAGTAGGGTTGGCGCAATATGTTTTTTAACATATGTTACAGAAAGATTTGGCTTGTAGTTTTTACGACAGGCCACCTGCCTTTCATCAACCCCTCAGGGGAGAGTGGAATATAAATATGTAATTTTATTTGTAGATAAAAAAATATGTACTTACCAATAGACATAACAGGCAAAAACTCCTCTGTATTAAACGTATACTCATCATGCATGCAAGATTGATCCATCTCTGAAAAAGCACATTTTATTGTGAATAACATTTATAATTTTGAAAAGAGCAATGCTAGAGTTTATGGCACATTCTTCTGTAGTCTCCGAAATAGTGGCAGAGTTATTGACGGAATCTAAATAATGTAAAAAAATATGGATTTAATAAATATTTTTAATTAGAGGAATGTCATAAATTTGTCCCCTTTTTGTCTGTTTATTTGTCGGTATGTTTGTATTTGTCTGTGGCGTCGTGACGTCTAGTAGCGCCTAAATGAACGGACAGATTTTAATGCAGCTTGTTTGTTTGAAAGCTGCTTTAATCAAGATGGTTCTTAGCTATGTTTGAAAAAAAAAACTGCCGTTTACAAATTTCAGATGTTTTTGTTGGCTATCGGGGGTTTTTAAATGTTAGTATTTACAGGGTTAGGTAGTATAAGACTTGCGTAGAGAGATCGATGCCTACCTCTATAGAACACGCATTCGTCACAACACCGGCAATGCGAGTAGTCCGCGGGAAGGAACATCGTCCGCCACTTGCCGTACTTTCGATCGCAATATGTTCCGTACTCAGATACATGGACTCTTCTCTCTCTAAAATTATAGATACAATGTAGAAATTGCTACGGAGGACAAAGCAAAGCTTGTTTACTACCCAATTCATGTCGAAATATTTTGCCCTACAAGATCAGGGGTTGGCAAACCGTGGCTCGGGAGTCGAATGCGGCTCTTTCGCTCCTGGATTGTTGTTTGGTACAAATAAACAATTTTGTGGACAAAGTCAAAACTAGGGGCTGATAACGAAAAATTATATCTTTGTGTTGGCTCTTAAAATAATTCAACCGATTTTAACTGACACAAAAAACAACGTTTCTCAATTTTTCTGTACTTAGGTAAGAATATTTTTTTTTTTATAGTATAGTCCGGCAAACGAGCAAGTGGGTCACCTGATGGTAAGCGATCTCCACCGCCCATGTACGCCCACAATACAAAAGAATCATGGGCGCGTTGCCGACCTTAAAGGAAAGGGATAATAAGGGATTGGGAAGGGTAGGGAGATTTGGGCGTCCGGATATCTCACTCACCGTACGAAACGCAGCAGCAAGCTGCTACTTTACGCCGGTTTTCTGTGAAACAGTGGTAACGACCCGGACGAGCCGGCCCATTCATGCTGTATACAAAATAGTGTACAGCGTGGCTCTACCACTCGTCGTATATAATTTTCTATACTGTATGTTCACGCATAACTTCACCAAATGGGGATCGATGTGGATGATTATTTTGTATTCGATAGGCTTTACTGCGGTGGTCGACTCAATTAACATTTAAGAAAAAAATCTCTATTATATCTTTATTCACACCCTTAGATCAGGGATGAAATACTAAAACAAGGTGTTTTATCTGTACGGATTTATAAACAGTTCAAACCGAAACACAACAGTGCTTACAAACTGTTCCTTAGCGGCAGAAACAGACAAAGCGGTAATACCAACCCCGACGACCTCTCGCATACGAGGGACCTACCACCTTGAAAATAGGTAATACCAATGAAGATCACTGATGCGAACATATTAAACAGGTTGGGCAAATGATAGCCTCCGTGGCGTAGTGGGCAAGTAGCCGGCTGCGAAGCGAGAGGCCGTGGGTTCGATTCCCACACCGAGACAAATGTGTGAACCACAAATATTTGTTTCGGGTCTGGGTGTTGTGGGACCGCAAGTCCTACATAGTTCCTGATACCCACGATACAGGTTTACCTAGTGTGGGGTCAGGAATACGTGTGTGACTGTTGGGTGTATTTATAAAAAAAATATGTGTATCTATTGTCTAGCAACGTCGCCTGTCCTCAAAAAACTATGCGATCCTATTAATTTTAAGCTCCGTGCTGAAAGCAACGTTGCCAAACATGTTGAGCGTCATATCTAAATGACTTAGGTACTTACTGACAAGAGTCTCGAAACAATTCGCATTCAGTGTGATTGTTGAAATGTGCGCATTGGGGGCAAAGCTGGCGATCTGTAAATACGAGCTAGGACAATTAAACAATTTAAAACCATTATTGAATCCATAGAATAGCTCGTTCAGGCGAGTCGCGTTCAAAGGTCAGCCAGTGTAAATAATTACATAATACTGCTAGAACGGTGGGCTGTTTATAAGTAAAATTGTATCACATGACGCGGGAGTTTGACAGCTTACAGACAGGGATCGCGATAGAGGTTCTAGTTAGGAGTAAGCGAGATGGTAATATTGAGTTACGGTCAATTGACCGTAACTTAGTAGCACAATTTCTATATACCGCACAGCTTGTCTAGTAGTATACGTTAAAGTCCTTGTATAACATAATTCTGCCTGTCAAGGGACACAATGTTTTTTGATTGTCGACGTTATATTTGGACTGCACAGTACAACATCAGGCGGTCTAGTTTACCGTGACATTATAAAACTAAGACGGCCACTCTACCACTTTTTATTCTGGATAAAAAAGTGAATAAAAAATTGTCATCAAATCATAGACTAACCAATCTGAGTCTTGCAAATAGGTCTCACGGTCCTCCTGCTGGGCAGCTGGACTATTGCAGTATCTGGATTTGCCTTTTCACACCTTTCGTAGTCTATGCTCATCTCGTTGGAGCGCACCAGAGATAATATCTCTGTCTCCCGCCAAAACTCACTCGTATCCTTGTCTATGTCCACCAACATTATGAAAGGCAGGTACTAAAAGAGAGTTCGCTGTAATAAACGTCAATAATCCTAACGGGTAGGTAGAAATGCAATGTATTCAATTTGCCAACGATTTTATTTATCAGCCTGAATGACGAGACGAGCAGTTCGCTCACCTAATGGTAAGCGTAACGCCTGCCCATAGACAGAAGCGACATCACACAGACCTTTGCATTCAAAAGTTCTGGACTGCGTTTGTCACCAGACACATAAGATATAAAGTCTCAATGCACATAACCTGCCCGGGATCTAAATCCGGTATGAAGTTATTCATTTCACCCGCCCTCTACGCCTCCCGTGACCTTTATGGAAAAATTTACACGAGGCCTAGTAGAAGTGATCTCCACCGTCCATGTATGCCAACAATACCAAAAGAATTATAGGCGCGTTGCCGGCCTTAAAGGAAAGTTGAAATTAAGGGATTGGGAAGGGAGGGGGGCATTTAGGCATCTGGATATCTTAATCACCGTACGAAACGCAGCAGCAAGCTCCTACTTTACGCCGGTTTTCTGTGAGACAATGGTAACGACCCGGAGGAGCCGGCCCATTCATGCTGTAGACAAAACTGTCTACAGCGTGGCTCTACCACTCAAAAATAGTCTATGTATGTATGTATCTTAGGTATGTATGTATTAATTCATACATTTACAATCTATTGATGTGGACTTACTGTTCACACAATGCCAATAATGAAAATGAATACTGGATTTTCGCAATAGTTTGGTCTCATAAATGAAGCAAGCCAAATTATTTTGCAGATATTTATATAAAATATTCTAAAAAAAGGAGCATACTTTTAGATCCCTTGTAGTTTTGTTACTTACTACCCTCATTTTGGGGTCTAATGATAGTATAGGAACAATGCTCGTCCCGGCCACATATAGTAAATTGATTATTATATAAAAACTGCACAAAACTAAATATATTTTCATGACGGTCTTTTAATTTTCAATACATAGATAGGAAAATACTTTGACATTTTAGGTGACGGAAGATCACAAAATCATTTTATTCTAGCTGAATAAGTTTATATGGCCAGTAAAGGCCAGTAAAATGTAAGAGACATCGCAAATAAAAAATAAAAACTGATGTGCTTGCTCGATATTTTCGATCAGAATAAACAAGTGATTAAAATTAGCGTGTAATTTTTGGATTATATTTTGATAAAATACAACGCGCCTCGGTGGTGGCGCAGTTGTAATGCGTACGCGTTGCGACTGAGGCTGACGCTGAGGTCTCGGATTCTCGGGAGGGATTTTTCTATTATGAAATGTTCAGTCCGGAATCTGGAATTGTGCCCGGTATGGCGGTAGACATCGCCTATCACATCGTGGGAAGGAGATACGCTCGGCGAAATGTACTGGTTGGCGTGAGTGCGCATGTATGTATGTATTTTGATAAGATCCCGTACATAAACTCACTGTTAGGTGTATGTATCGACCCTTAAAAATATGATCACACTTCTCTGTAAAACGTTGTATAAATAAATAGCAACAAATTCCCAGATGTATTTATTAATGTAAAACATGATATACAAAAGTGATCCAAATAAAATGTAACTACCAATCACGACTTTAGGAACAACCCTTCAACATCCACTCATCCAATTTAACCATCCAGTCCCAAGTCATCATCTAGAAACTAAAATTTACCTAATGAGTAGTAAATCTGACAATTTATTAACGAAGTAATTTGTCACTGGCATCGTTTCCTTTGCAGCATGTACCTATTTTTACTTTACTCAAATTCAACCATCCAATCAAATTCATTTAGAAATCAAATTATAATGAACAGTGACTCAAATTCATATATGAATAGACGTGTCTTTTGGAACTATTTACACAAGTCTGACTAAATCTAAATTACTGTGAGCAAAATCTTTAAATTTATATAGGCAGTGTATTTTAGGAACATGTTTCTATTGATTAGTATTTTAACCTCGTCCATGATAAAGACTAAAATCAAGTGCGACCATCCATCACATAAATGTTGATGAGTGGCCGTTCCCTATATTCTATTTAGAGATAGATATGCTTACTATCGATAGAGTTTTGAAAGATCTTCCATACAAAAGGTGCCATAAATTAACTGCCAGTAAGTACCTAAATCTATCGCTAAACAGATTATTGGGACCGGCCATTATGTTATGTTATGTTATGCACTTAGTTTGTACTCTAAGGCTTTAATAGAGAGTATATTATTCCTTTTATACGCTTTAGCCTCAGTAAACAATAGCCGCGACATACACCGCTTGTGCCAAACTTCAGATCAGGCAAGTTATTTTGTGCGTGTGTCAAAAATGCGGTCGGCCTAACTCTACATTTTAATCTACCATTTATGTTTAATCAGGGAACGTATTCAAGTGAAATGAGTATGGTCGTGACCCCCTAAGCCTGATATAAAAATGTATTTATGTAATGGTGTAATTGCTGTCTAAATTGATTTTAAGTTCCATTCATGATTATTACATTTTCACGAAACCAAAATGTACTGCATTGTTACATGGTATAGGGTTTATTTATAGTCAGGTATTGTTGTGCTTGTTGTATATTAATAAAATTCATATTTCCAAAACCAAACGACTATGGGAACACAATTTCATCACCACATTTCATAGGAACAATAATAAATAATTATAAAAACACATTACACACATAAAAGTCAAATTCAAAGCCGTTCATAGTAATACGAGTTTATATATTTAAAGTTTAAAGTAAATTACGAGAGATAATAGGCCGATATGGTACCGTTAGACAAAGTTTAAATTCGATCTCAATTACATTTGTACTTTTTACTCACGTTTAGAAACTACATAAGTGGACTTATGAATAAACTACTAATGTAAAGAGCGTCGTAAGTTACTTCCTTTATATTATGTCAATAAATTACCTAAGTTGTAACGTATATAGTCAGATCTAGTTAACACATATGTAACCCACGCAAATCTTACGTAAGCCTGTACCTAAGTAAAATTTACATATGTAATTCAGCCCTTTTAGACATTCGATAGCATATACTCTTGAGGCCATACGTTATTCATGAATTTGACTCCCTCTTTAAAAATCCTGTTTCATCACTGCAGTCTTGGATAAAATGGTCAAAATATTACATATCGTTATTTATAAACTAAATAACTGTTTGTGGGAAATGACAACCAAAACACCCCGTTAAGAGCAAACCGGATTCGCATACTAAGGATTCCATACCACACCTTAAATTTTTATTATTTGTTATGAAGTTAAGATATCCGTCATAAAAACGTATTCTATGAAACTTTCGGCATCCTATCTATTACGATTAAAATGACACAGCTCGTTATAGGTACAAAAAACAGGCAGGCAAGGCAGACGGCCGCCGTAGACTTACCTATCAACACTTTAGCACCCTTTGAGTTTGACTTTGAGTACAGAATCAAATATTACTAAATAGCTAACATAAATTTTACACACGTTTATTATGGGACCAATATTTACCATTATTTCAAATTGTTCTAAAAACCAAACACGCGACCATAGACTAATTATAAACGACTTATCTAAACTAAGGAGATTTCTAAGCTCATCGTATGCTCGTCCTGAGGTCCATCAAGGCACTGGCTGTAATCACACCGTGTCTTTGCTTCGCACAATCGTAACCAGAATCACCTATAGTTATAGTAGAGAATGACGTAGAATTCCGTCGTTGTTGGAGATTCTTTTTCCCGCCACTGACGACGCCAGTCTCTGACGGACTCTGACGCATCACTGGCTGGAAGTAATCTCCGTGGCAATTGGTCTCCATCCAATCATGTCGATGTTCAAAGACTTTGGTCGCGCGGAGTGGTTTGCCAACGCTCTGGTCGGAGCGGTATTCCTTAATAGGTCGCTCTGGTTGCTTGGTTGCTTTCGACCGGACTTTTTGGTCGGCGGAGACGCTGAGGTGTTTGGTTTTGTTGTATTTGGCGAGCTCGGTCTCTTGGAAACTTTTGCTGCTTTTACTTGTCGTTGATGGTAGTGGATGAGTTTTGTTGCTGGAAAATGGAGATAGATTTTATATACCTACTGGCATGGCAAAAAGATTACACTGGTCCTGGTGAAAAGTACAAGGTAGTTCTATTATCCTACTTCTTTCTTTCCTTCTGCTTGGCGTTATCCTGGATTAATGCCAGGGTCCGACTTCTCATATCACAGATTTGACGGTATTCTGTACCTAAACAGCTTAACAAATTTGGATGATTACACCATGGTTAGGACAAAGTCTTACTTTTAATCTCGGAAAATAATATTCACGTGGGCAGAGCTGCAAACAAAAATTAGTCTAAAAAAATTGACATCACGTTTATCGACGGTCGCCAGAATTATGTCGGTCTGAAGTTAATGGGTAAACACTGGTTAACCCGGGATCGCGACTCGTCCGGACAAGCCACAATAGTGTATTTTTCATTGAAATAAAACTAGTTTATACGGATTTTATCGCGGTTTAATTTTTATTTTAGTCCCGACGTTTCGAAAGCTTTCGAAGGTCCTTCGAGGTCTCTCCCGTAACCACGAAGGCTGAATTGAAAAAATTAAACCGCGATAAAATCCGTATAAACTAGTTTTATTTCAATGTGTAATATTCGCGTAAACCTAAGAAATCACAGTGTATTTTTCCTCAAGATTATCAAGAACATCCACTATATTGAGCCTCCACATAACGGACTTAAAAAATAATAAAATATCTATCACTGCAGATATAATTATAGTCAACATAGAATGAACAAACCTAGAGTGACCCTTCCTAGTCTGTTGTCCATTGTAACCATGGGATCCTTTAGCCATAATGCTGTACAGTTTGTTCCTGTAGTCGTCCACAGACATTTGCTTGTCATCTCGTAAGGGAAGTAACACATCCGAGGATAAGGTCGGCTCGTCACGTTCGCGGTGAAATCTGGGGAGTTACACGTGTCTTATAAATCAATTTTTATGGTTCCAAACCAAAGAGTGCGAACGGACTCTATTACTTTTTTTATAGCAGTATCCGGCAAATGAGCGAGTGGGTAATGATGGTAAGTGATCTTCACCGTCCTTGAACATCCACAATATCTAAAGAATCATAGAGGCGTTGCCGACCTTAAAGGAAAGGGATGATCAATGATTTGGGAAGAGGATGGGGATTTACGCCTCCGGATAAATATTTCAGTAAACCAACGTTGGGTTTTCTACGGGACAGACAAAAATTAAAATTTCTATGTCATAATCAAATAGTCAGTGAGGACTATGCTTTCATAGATATAGGCAGCAGAAGACTAACTTGGCAACATATTCATGGTCGAGGGCGCGTTCAGCACTCAGCCGCTTGGCTGGGTTGAAGAATAGCAGCTTCTGCACCAAATCAGCTGCGTCACGAGGCGCGCATGACAACATACTGTTTAACGACGCGCCAGCATTAGCGCCATTCACAGCTTGCTCCCGGATTAATGAGGACCCGTAACCACTGCAGACAGCTGCTATATCTGCAGGATACAAAAAACCGCGGCAGTCAAACCTGAATAAATAATAAATAAATACACCCAACAGTCACACACATAGTCCTGACCCCACACTAGGTAAACCTGTATCGTGGGTATCAAGAACTACGAGGGACTTGCGGTCCCACAACACCCAGACCGGAGACAAATATTTGTGTATCAGACAAACATTTGTCTTGGTGCGGGAATCGAACCCACGGCCTCACGCTTCGCAACCGGCTACTCGCCCATTGCGCCACGGAGGCTGTCAATGTGCATATATTACGTACTCTTTTTTTTTATAACTTGAATGACGAGACGAGCAGGTCGCTCGCCTGATGGTAAGCGCCACGCCTGCTCATAGACAGAATCAACGCCACACAGAACTTTAAATAACAAAGCACTACATGACACTGGACTGCGCTCATCACCCCGAGACATAAGGTGTTAAGTCTCATAATGCCCAGTAATTACACTGGCTTCAATGTCCTTCAAACCGGAACACAACAGTGCTTACACACTGTTGCTTGGCGGCAGAAATAGACAAAGCGGTGGTACCAACCCAGCCGGCCTCTCGCATACGAGGGACCTACCACTCTTATTATATTTAGTTATTTTTTATTGACTTTTGTGGCCTAGCAAGCAGCACATATCTTGTTGTGTCAAATAAAATTATTTCTCTTTTTTATCTTACTAAAAAGAATTGACACCAAAACTCCAACGAGTCTTTGATATCGGCCACACCGGTGTTTCATCGTTCTTGTGAATATTATAAAATCTATTAACCACTTGTCATTAGTAAATAATGCGAAGCCATAATTAAACAAAAATCTATGTATACAGAATGTAACAAAAACCCTGATGGCCCTTTCTAGGTCGTAAAGATAGACACATAGACAGCTTAATGAAAATACTTAAATTAAAAAATAAATAAACAGAAGCGAGATATTATCCTTACACAAGTAGCTTAGAAAATGAACATATTTAAAAAAAAAACATCTGTAAATGAACAGCTGAGTGATGGTACGTAGTGACGAAACCGGGTGCACACGCGGCGCAGCTCGTTTGATGCACGTAGACGCCGCAACTTGCTATGTCGCTCTTGCAGAGGTAATCAATGGAAATTGGAATTAAATATGATTAATTTTATAGTCCCATTTTCGTATGCAAGTTATTTCATTACGTTTGAATATCGATTCTGATATCGCGGTTAAAACGCCCAACAGGGTTTTTGTTACATATTGTATATATTACCGTCAGACGATGGTCGAGGCAGCGCCGACATAATCCTCTCGATCTGGTTGACTGTAGAGGTCCCAGGGAACAGTGGCTGTCCCACCAGCATCTCCCCGAGGATGCAACCGAGTGACCACATGTCTATACCTTTGGTGTAACTACGGGAAGAGACGATAACTTCTTTTATATAGTATTAACCGGCACGAGCAAGTGATGGTAAGTGATGACCACAGCTGACCGCCCATGAATGCCCACAATCCCAGACGAATCAGGGACACGTTGACGACCTTATAGGAAAGTGATAATTAAGGGATGGGGATTTGGGCGTCCGAATATCGCACAAAATGCAAGCCACTACTTTGTGAAACAGTGGTAACGACCCGGACGAGCCGGCCCATTCATGCTATAGACAAATCTGTCTACAACGTGGCTACCAATTTGATTGACATAAGATAATTTATTTCATTATCTTGTCTTTCATTCTTTATGAATTAATAATAATAATACCAGCCCTGTATTATATACGTCCCACTGCTGGGCACGGGCCTCCTCTACTGAATGAGAGGGGTTAGGCCTTAGTCTACCACACTGGCCTAATGTGGGTTGGCAGACTTCACATCCCTTCAAAATTCTTATGAAGAACTTCCCAGGTATGCAAGTTTCCTCACGATGTTTTTCCTTCACCGTTAAAGCAAGTGATAATTAACAATTAATATACACATAACTTTATGAATTACTTACTACTATTTCTTCTGAATTAATCCTCTACAAAAAAATTCACCGAATAAAATAACATCAATCTATCATCAACAATGAACAATATATTGACATGAAATTAGCAAATTGTAAAGGATGGCACAAAATACAGTAGACAGCAGCTGTGCAATACTTAAAGGTCATGTTTGGTAGCTACGCGACGGTAATAAAAACTCTATAGATATACTCGTATATAGCTGTTTTATAGCCGTGAAGCATTCATAATGTAAAAGACGAACTATCCAAACACATAAATGTATAGACAAGTATGTAGTAGGCAAAGACTGTATAGTACTAGACGAACTCAGTCAGTCTCCGTGTCTCCGTGGCGCAGCGGGTGAGTAGCCGGTTGCGAAGCGTGAGGCCGTGGGTTCGATTCCCGCACCTAGACAAATGTTTGTCTGATTCACAAATATTTGTCTCGGGTCTGGGTGTTGTGGGACCGCAAGTCCCTCGTAGTTCTTGATACCCACGATACAGGTTTACCTAGTGTGGGGTCAGGACTATGTGTGTGACTGTTGGGTGTATTTATTTATTTATTTATTAACTGTTTAGAAGTAAAATTGTGCGACATAACGCGGGGCTCCTGGAGCGATGGCTCAGGCAGGGTACAGCGGGAGAGGGGAGCTACTGCAATGGATATCCTCATTCTAGTTAAGAGTAAGCGAGATGTTAATACTGAATTGCGGCGAATTGACCGTATCTTAATGCTCAATTTCTATATACCGCCGGTCTTGTAGTATACGTTAAAGTCTTTGGAAATATCTCATTATTTTAAGCCAAACCGTTGATCGTACCAAGGCAATGTCAGGATTGTATACGACTACATTGGCGTGGATGCGTTCGGAAGTCAACTAAGGGTGGGTTCTAAATTGAACACGTATACGACATCCCTTCATGGTACAATTGAACGGTGTAGTTAAACGCGTGATAGCGCAAGCCGAACTACGGACGCGACGCGCGCACAGCCTACTCATATAAATGACGCGACGTCACACAATTTATTCCTAATGAATCGTCATTCGCCTAAACTTTAATACCATTGGAGTCGCACTGCACCGCGCCGGGTCTTCACTTATACAAACAGCCTCGCTATAGTATGGTATAATAGACAAACACATTACAAAAAAAAAATACATAGGTACTAGGTTTCATTGGATACGGGCTAGCTAACTCACCAATTGATAAGACAGAATTTAAATTAATGTTGGTAGCTAGTCACTTACTTCTTACTAGCGATTAGTATCTCCGGTGCCCTGTACCACCGCGTGGCGACGTAATCTGTGAGGCATGGATCGGCACCGTCTTCCCCTCCAGAGTACATACTGGACACTGACCGAGCCAATCCGAAGTCTGCTAACTTCACTCTAAACAAATCGACAAATATTTAGAGGTTTTATCAAACTATGCTGAAACGACGCGCTTGGATCTTAAACGTGAATGATATAATCTTTCAGAACCTTTATAGGATCTCTCTTAATTAAGGATGTGAGTAAGATATCGGACACCCAAATCCCTCTCACCAATCCCTTTCCTTTAAGGTCGGCAACGATGATTCTTCTGGTATTATAGGCGTACATAGGCAGTGGAGATCACTTACCATCAGGTGGCTCACTTGCTCGTTTGCCGGCCTATTCTATAAACAATGCCTGTGGTCCATATCGACTCAAAATATTTAATAATTCTGGACGTTTTTAGAGTACAAAATATTGTTACTAATGTAAAATGAAAAGACGACAAATAAATAGTTTAGTGTAATTGCCTAGTGTATTTTGACGATGTTGAGTAGTTGATATTGATTTCTCTAAATAAGTTTCTTTATTTTGTACTGACTTGTCAAAAGCCCTATTTTAATTGCCTACATAATTAATAAACTAAATTTTCATTTCAAACAAAACAACTGCCAAAATTTAAACAAAAAAACACACGACTCACTTGCAAGCACTGTCAATAAGCACGTTACTGGGCTTCTGATCCCTGTGTATCACATTCCCCGAGTGGATGTACTTCGTAGCCTTCAGCATCTGGTACATTATGTACCGCTTGTGTATGTCCTTGAGGATGTTGCCGCGTTTGATCACATTGTGCAGGTCTGTCTCCATGTACTCGAAACCGAGGTATATGTCGCGGTTGTTCAGGGCTCTGGGTAATTAAGTCATTATCAGCTTATTTATTGCTTATGTAAATAGGGGCTTTGCCCATAATTTTTCACAAAACATAAAATTAAAAAGAAACTTAAAGTCCGACGAAAATGAGACATATCTTACTTTCTTCCCCACATTATTCTGCATCGATTGGTATTGGTCTCGACCCCCATACCCCCAGCGGTTTCGGAGGAGATAGCCGCGTAAGCCGCGCGAGACAGTGGTAACAACCCGGTGAAGCCGGCCCATTCATGCTGTAAACAATACTGTCTACATCGTGGCTCTACCACTTAGGTATCGCCAGCAAATCAGGTACACCATGATCTCCCGGGAATGTCTGACTTGCACCAAAGGAGACCATCGCGAGGTTTAAAGTCGATACATCGACGGAAAAAAATTGGTTAAGGCCACCATTTAGCAGTTACTCGGAGGTGAACTGGGTCCAAAAGCCGACGAGTCTGCTTCTACACAAGGACTACTGAAGTTCGACATGGCCCTAATAATTAATGGGTGCTTGAGGTTGCGGAAACTAAAGCAAACTTCGCCATTGCCAAGGGGACCTGTCTCCGACGAGTACGGAGGCGGTAAAGGACGTAATTTTAAACAATACTGAACTTACTATTAGACTCTACTCCTGGCTTTATTATAGCAGAAGGTAGCAAACGAGCATGTGGGTCACCTGACACTTGCTGACCTTTAAAGCTACGAATGGGAGTTGAAAAGGATAGTGGATTTGGGTATCCAGAAATTTCACTCACCTAACAGCAAACAACCACTTTACGAAGGTTTCCTGTGAGACATTGGTAACTACCCGGTCCAGCTGGCCCATTCATGCTGTAGACAAGTGTCTACACCGTGTCTCTACCACTTTCTATCAACATTCTAGTATTTTATGAAGAAAAGAATATACAGGGAAGTCGTACCTGTGTATGCTATGCAATTTGACGATATTAGGATGGTTCCGAAATGACTGCAAGAATATAATCTCCCGAAAAGTTCTCTGAGCATCGGTTTGGTTGCGAAACGCGTCGAAAATCTTCTTGATAGCCACTACGTCTTTAGTCTTCTTGTCTATTGCTTTCCACACTATCCCATAAGCGCCTTTGCCAAGTCTCTTTCTGATATCAAACCTTTTTAAAATGTGTTCGTCTATTTCTGACATGTTCTTCTCGGGGCTTTTCTTTTGCGTTTGCTTCTGGCCTGCATCTTTCCTTTTCTCAACTTTTACTTGGTTTTGACTCATTGCTAATTCACGCCGATCAACGAATGTATAACCTGTAAATTTATTTACGGGTTTGCGACATCGCGGAGCATATTTTAAGGGACGTAAAATGTAAATTAAACCAATTTGAATATTTCAAGCGTGTCTGTCGTTGTAAATTATTGATTATACATTAAGCAACGCAATTGATCGATAGTCTTAATTACTATTTTTGTAATGAATACTCACTTGTGTACGTTCCGATTTACATATTCCATTTGTAATAATTATTTACTTTTTTCAATATTGCTGATCGACGCGACGTTTGGTTAGTCGCGCGTGTTTCATTTGTTTACTGGGGCTAAACAATTGTGTTGTCATAGCAACGCGTGCTGTCAACTTCGGTGATAGGGAATGTATAATCGATATGAAATTATGGGAATTATAATCGATAATTAGGTCATGTTTATTACCAAGGATTGCGATGACTGGCAAGGTTGGATGCGCCCTTTCTGCGATACTAGCTAATAGCTAAGTCTTTGTTCAGAAAGTTTAGTTTTTTACATACATACGCACTCACGCCTGTAATCCCCGAAGAGGTAGGCAGAGGTGGAACCAGTACGCCCACATTTCGCCGAGCATATTTCCGACTCATGATGTGATAGGGGGCGAGCCTATCGCCAAACCGGCCACAATTCCAGTCTCTGGGCTGATACTGAGCAATTCGTAATAGTAAAACCCAATATCACTGTTACCCGACCCGGGGATCGAACTCGAGACCCCAGCGTCAGCCTCAGGCGTAACGCATTACAACTGCGCCACCAAGGCAGTAGTCCCTTAATTATCCTTTTCCTTTATTATTACTAATTCCTCCCTAACCTTTTATTTGACTCATTTCGTTGCGGAATAAAGATTTGCATTCCCAGAGACTCGCCGAGCTTCATTGCTCGGTGTCTGCATATGCGTGTCAGTGTCGATCCTGGCTTACAGGAGTTACAGTGGCGGGTGTGTGGGCGAGATAGTCTCGTATTATTTTCCTTTAAACTCCGTAACGCACCCATAATTCTTTTGGTATTGTGAGCAAACATGGGCGGTGGAGATCGCCTATATTATAAATAATGGATAAAGGTATTAATAAAAAACATAATAACTAAACTCCTTATTATTCATTTATTAACGATTTAACAAGAATTGAAGCATGAGTGAATCACATTGTTAATATCAAATACATATTTAACAATAAAATACATTAATATGTTAACTTTCGATGATTTTAGTTTATTTAAAAGTTTACGTGATTTTTTCAAGCGTCCATATAAAACAAAATATAACTTTTTAAAATTCGGTCAATATATTAAAAAAAAATTATAAAAACATTGTAAAAATTATAACTTAACAAATAGTACCTATAACATAAAACATTTTAGCTACCTATAAAAATATAAGTTTGGAATTATTAAAGGTTAATTTAGTTTAATACGAAATAAAATTACTATTTTGTAAAATAAAAATAAATCTTCACTTCGATTCTAAACAGCAAAAAGGAGGTATTTTTAAAATATAAGTACTTAATTAAAATCACAACAAAAATCATTAAACTACAAATAAAAAAATAAAAACAAAATGCATCCAAATTCTAAGTCGCTCTAAGTACATAATAAAATCTATGGAATCATAACGTGGAAGTTCGATTTGTAAAAAATAATAAGAATCTATGGAATCGCCTTTTCACTTAAAACTAATATTATTATAATTTTTTTAAAGCTATGAATTACAATGAATAATAATACTATCAAACGGGAATCAAAAGATTTCCTTACATTAACCACTCGATCGAAACAAAAGACTTTTATGTATCTACTAGACGGGCTGTTTAAAAGTAAAATTGCGCGGGAAAGGGGAACTAACCTAATTCTAGATAAGAGTAAGCGAGATGGTAATATGAAGTTGCGGTGAATTGACCGTAACTTAGTACCCAATTTCTATGTACCGCAGCTGCTCTAGTAGTATACATTGAAGTCTTTGATTAAAATACGATAATTTAGATTTTAAAAAATTCAATACGAGATAACTTCGAGAATACTTCGTTAAATGTAATCCTAGATTTATTACGTTACTACATTTGTCTTGCTAACAACAACCTAAACAACTTATCTGTATTAGATATTAGTATTTAGTAGTTATTGTTCAATAACTTTCGTGACTACTTTTGTCTTTACCCTATGCGCAACCTTGGCCTATCGGGAACCCCCAAATACAATAATTTGTCAGTAATTTGGTTGATGACGTCATATTGGAAAAACTTTTTCTTTCTAAAAAGTCTCCAAACTAAGTGTTGTCTCCGTATGCTCAAGACAATCCTGTGTGTGTCCATTAAGAATTAAATTTTACTGGAAGTAGGCATTTTAATATGGGAGAGTTGCATAGTGTGGCAAGAGGATGGCTCCCTGGGATTTGAACCTAGGACCTCACTAGTTTCTCAGGCGTAGTATGCCGCCACAGAACCAATGAAGCGACTTGCTGATATTACTTATAACAAAAGCTACCTCAGATATAATTTAACCATCTATAGTAAATCTATAAACAGAAAAAATTATAAAAAATGTAGTTGAATAAAGGGAAAAGAGATTTTACACAGATAAGTTGTAAAAACTAGCCTCCTAGACTACATGCAGTGAAGGCACAGTGCCGAACAATTGGGCAGTTCATTATAGTTGATTATTATAAATACGCACTCACGCCTGTAATCCCCGAAGGGGTAGGAAGAGGTGTAACCAGTACACCCACATTTCGCCGAGCGTATCTCCGTCCCTTGTAATAGGGGGCGACCCTATCGTCATACCAGGCACAATTCCAGATTCCGGGCTGATACTGAGCATTTCATAATAGAAAAACGCAATATCACGTTACCCGACCCGGGATCGAACCCGAGACCTCAGCGTCAGCCTGTCTTAAGGCTTATGCATTACAACTGCGCCACCGAGGCAGTCACTACTACTAATTTTTATATATATTAAAAATCTTGTAAGATAATTTCACAACTGTAGTCATCTGCCCAATTAATATTTGATCACATTTACTGCAGGAGTGGAGGATGGATTTTTTTCTTTTCCTCCTCGTCAAGTCTGCCAAGATCTATGGAGGATGGAGTTGGTAGTCCACACGGCCACTCCAAAGAATCTGCTTCGTGAGTCATTATATGCTCAGCTTCCACTGCAAGAAATTAAAGGATGGTAAGCGAATATACACAATTTTGACAGCCTCCGTGGCGTAGCGGGCGAGTGACCGGCTGCCAAGCGGGAGGCCGTGGGTTCACAAATGTTTGTGTAATCCAAAAATATTTGTTTCAGGTCTGGGTGTTGTGGGACCACAATTCCCTTGTAGTTCCTGATACCCACAATACAGGTTAACCTAGTGTGTGGTCAGAACTATGTGTCTGACTGCTGGGTGTATTTATTATTATTATACAGTGTTTGGTTGGTCTAACATTATTCTTCAGAGGGGTTGATGTTAAGCAGGCGACTAGTCGTAAAAACTACAAGCCAAATATCTTTGTAACATGTGTTTAAAAAGCTTGTTGTGCCAACCCCACTGCGAGTGGGATAAGGGTGGACGGAAGGAGTTGATTTAACATTATTATTATGGACAGCAGCACTTTTCAAGTTTTTTTAATAAACAAGGTAGCAAGATATATTTTTCTTTTCTGCAATAATTATTTTATTATTTTACTTACTTCGAATCCTGTGGACTTTGTTGCCATATGCGAGATCCCAATAGTACAAAGTCACGAATGTCAGAGGTATTAAAGGCATTAGCAGGTAAGGTCTTTTGGTTCTTCTAAAACTGTAAAAAAATATTATGTATGACGCTAATTTTATTTCTAACCGTCACTTATTTCATCTTATTATGTACTTAAACTTACAAAGAAATTACTGATAAACCGCATTGTAAGTTGCTTACTGTAAATGTCATCAAATTTCATAAGCTGTCAGTTGGTAATTATGCCAGTCCTAGACATTCAGGTGTAAAACCGTATATGGAAGTCACATATGTATGTAAGCCCTTCGTAAGTTTATAAGCACAACTTAAAAATTAAATTCAGGCGTAAAAGAAATCATACAATTGAGGTGTAGGTGAAATTATGTGATTATTTATGATGAACAAATAGTAGCAACATTTCTGAATCTGTGTTCAGAAAGCGTGGAACCCTACTACTAAATTATTTTCACAAAATATGTATATTATGGCACACATATTAACAAGTGATATTGGGTTTTTCTATTATGAAATACTCAGTATCAGCCTGGTGTCTGGAATTGTGCCCGGTATGGTGATAGGCTCGTCCCCTGTCACACCATGAGACGGATATATGCTCGGCGGAAAACCAGTACACCCAGTACTGGTCACACCTCTGCCTACCCCTTTGGGGATTACAGGGGTGAATTTGTATGTAACAACAAATAATAAAAATAACGTAAAAATTTAAGAGTGTGGATATGAACCCCTTAGTGCGCATGTCCGAATCGCACTTGCCTAGTTTTTAGTATCTGTAAAGTTACTAGTTTGTTAATGTTCTTATGGAATGATGGCCTCATTGTATTCCTCTTTAAATATTTATGCCTACCTACTTTTCGCTTCAAGATAAGGACGTCTAAGACTAATAAAATAGACTAATAAAATCAACTATTGATAGCTAGAATTAAGAGTTATAGATTATTTTCGTAATAATAGCTCACCCAGTAAAAAGTCCAGTGGCGGAAGTTACGTAAAAAGCAGTAAGCCAGAGGCAAGTATCTCTATTTTTGGCTATTTGCATGGCCATCTGCCGTTCTTGCATCTGATACTGCAGCTGGATTTGTCGCTCCATCTAAAAATCATTGTAGCCAATAGATTTCTAAACAGCTACATAATAAAAACACAATTTATTAATGTCTACCTTTATTTTATTTATTGACTGGATGAATTCTTGATTCTTTTTAAAGTTCTCCTCCATGTTCACCGTAAAGTAGTTGCCCATTTTGAATTTTGAATATTTGTAGATCGAAACAAAAGAAATCCAATAAACCTACGCCCCCAAAATGTTATCAACTGTTTGTTGTCATAAGTCATAACATTGTCAAAATGTCATTTTTTTTTTGTTCCATAAGGAACCGGCTAAGATCAGAGACCATGCTGCCAAGTCATTAGTTATATCTTTTCTTATATTCCAAGAACGATGAAACAGGGGTGTGGCCGATTTCAAGGTCTTGCTGGAGTTTTGGTGATAATTCCTTTCAGTTCAATGCTTCTTAGACGACTTTCTTCAAGCGAATCGAAAGCACAAGGTCGACAATACCCTTGATCAAAAATCACCTAAATCCACTTATTTCAATGTTTCCATACACTATTCATCATCGTTAATGATTATTGCACAAAACCACACCACTTTTATACAACAAACACAACTTTAAACCAGTTTAGGAAATAATTAAAACAAGAGAGCCACCGCACTGTAAGAATTCCCGCCAAAACTCCTGTCAAAATGTCAATTTAATTTTGTCAATTTCCGTGTTGCGTTTAGTTTTTGCTATTGTTAAGTGACAAGCTGTCCTTAGCCTCCCACGAACAGCCGTATGAATGCCGGCGCCGCGTCGCGCCAGATATAACTTCAAAGAGTTGAACATTTAATTTTGTTTGAAGACCTTTCAACGCACATTTGAGTACATACATGCGTGTCGCAAACAAGTGTACCTGCCAGACATACTTTGCAAACATGTGCGCTCACAGTACTCGAATAGACGACAAATAGGATGGACGACAATTTTGTAGACGCGGTATGACTATATTATTTATGTGCATGTAATTTTCTTATACACAGTTCTCCATAAACAACTCAATAAATTCTAGGACAGTTTCGTAGCCCTAGTCGCATCTTGATTTTTTGAATGAATTTATGATTAATAGGTAACGCACACGAGTTTTGGCGGGAATTCTTACAGTGCGGTGGCTCTCTTGTTTTAATTATTTCCTAAACTGGTTTAAAGTTGTGTTTGTTGTATAAAAGTGGTGTGGTTTTGTGCAATAATCATTAATGATGATGAATAGTTTATGGAAACATTGAAATAAGTGGATTTAGGTGATTTTTGATCAAGGGTATTGTCGACCTTGTGCTTTCGATTCGCTTGAAGAAAGTCATCTAAGAAGCATCGAACTGGAAGGAATTTTCACCAATACTCCATCAAGGCCTTGAAATAGGTCACACCCCTGTTTCATCGTTCTTGGATATTATGAAAATAATATAACTGATGACTTGGCAGTATGGTCTCTGATCTTAGCCGGTTCCTTATGGAACAAAAATACAAAAAAAAAAAAAAAAAGGTAACGCACACGCATGACGCAACTGGACTTTGCGAAGTGTAGCAGGCTACCCAAGCATTTGAACTTTGAAGTACTTTGAACGCTTTGATGTGCACTTAAGTGAACAATATAAGCACGTAAATAATGACAATGTTTTATGAGTCACCTCTTTGTGAGTCACAATAAACAATTTTGTGTTAGTTTATGAATTTACCGTTCGCAGCTATTCAAACAACAACTGCTCTTGTCGCTCTCTCGCAGGCGACTAAATGAGTTGCAGTCAATTGACCGTAACTTAGTGCACAATTTCTTTGTACCGCACAGCCTGTCTAGTAGTATACATTAAAGTCTTTGACCATAATGTAAATAAGTTTAGTGGTAAAGTCGTGTAAGTCGGCCTTATATTTAAGAGATGATAATAATTTTATTTTTGATTGGATTAGTGAAGTATTGTAGCCGTTATTGTAGCTATAATAATTTAATATATTCAAGTCAATTATAGATACAAACTTCAAAAATTATAAAAAATCTACTGGCAGCCCTACATTTGCCGCCAAAATGTCAAATTGAATCTGTGATCGGCGTAGAGGGAGTTCGGGCATTTGTCAAGTAAATAGAATTAATTTACCGAAAACAATTAAACCCTAAATTAAAATGGGTATTTTGGGTTTATCTAAGTTAATAGCAGATATTGCTCCACAAGCAGTAAAAGAAATGGAGATTAAAAACTTCTTCGGTTTGTAAAATATATCCGTTTCTAATACGCTAACGTAAGAATGATTTTCAAAATATAACCTTTAATTTCAGGAAGAAAAATAGCAATTGATGCTTCTATGAGCCTCTATCAGTTTCTTATAGCTGTCAGGAGTGAAGGTATGTTCATATACACCAATATAAACGCCGTAATTTTATAAGACTAATTGGTAGAGATATCACATAGTACCACATACCAATATGTTTAATTTTCATAGATTTCTGCTTAATTTATGAGTTAACGTACAAATCAATAAAAATACTGTGCCTACTATTGTAACCAAAAGCAGAGTTAGCATTTTAAGAAGGTTGTCTTGTAAATAATCAAAATCTTTCCAATTTATATGTTTTCTTAATTTAAATCACAAAGACAATTCACATAACACTCTTTGACCATAATTTCTATGGCAATATTTAAAAAGAGAAGTAGATACATTTATTTTATACTCTCAAAAAGGCCCCCCTACTCTTGCTAGTACAACAATGTCACTAAAATACATGTAACCTTTGTGCAGGTGCCCAACTAGTCTCAGTAGATGGGGAGACCACATCGCATCTCATGGGCACATTCTACCGCACCATAAGACTGGTAGAGAATGGTATAAAGCCAGTTTACGTGTTTGATGGTAAACCTCCTGAGATGAAGTCCCATCAGCTGAACAAGAGAGCTGAGAGGAGAGAGGAGGCAGAGAAAGAGCTGCAGAAGGCTACGGAAGCTGGTAACCGTGTTTGATGTAATTAACTGTAGTTTTTAAAGGAAGAGACAGATTTTTTTCTCTTTTTTTTTATAGGGCTCATGATATACCAGCAATATAAAAACATAAAATTATATAGGTACTATTTTGTAATTTGGCTATGATGACCTAAAACATAACTGTAACTAATCAATACTCTTTATACTATGCAGATAAGATGGTAATTCAGAAACCAATAACTCAAATTAAAAATATTGAATTAAAATAATATACATATATGGGTAGGATGTTATCTAATATTAAATAATTCTAGGTGATCAAGCATCTATAGAGAAGTTCAACCGCCGGCTTGTGAAAGTGACCAGACACCACAGTGAAGAGGCTAAGGAATTACTCAAATTGATGGGCATTCCAGTAGTTGACGCACCATGTGAAGCGGAAGCACAGTGTGCTGCATTAGTAAGCTTGCTAATTTGTTTTATTTGCCTTAATGAAGGATGGAGCTGGTCGCTCATGTGTTTTGGCATGTGTGTGTGTGTGTGAGAGCACATATTCGTATGTGTGTTTGTGTGTCTTACTGACATTGATATCAATTGAACAATATTTTATTAATATTGATTTCTAATTGATCTAGGCTCATTTTTTCACAAGAGGCTTCTGTGGTGTAGTATGCAATTGGCACGTTATAATGAGAGCCCGCGTGTTCGATCCTCACACTAAAAGAATGTTTGATACAAAATATTTATTTCAGAACTGGGTGTTGGACCGTAAGTCCTTGTAGTTTTTGATACCTACAATACAGGTTATCCTAGTGTGGAAACGGAATTGTGTGTCTGACTGGTAGTTGTAGGGTATGGACTGTGTGTGACTGTTGTAGGGTAAGGACTGTGTGTGGTTGTTAGTTGTAGGGTAAGGACTGTGTGTGACTGTTAGTTGTAGGGTGAGGACTGTGTGTGACTGTTGGGTGTATTTATTTATTGCAGGTAAAAGCCGGCAAAGTGTTCGCAACAGCGACAGAGGATATGGACGCCTTGACATTCGGTGCTCCGGTGCTACTGCGACATCTCACCTTCTCCGAAGCGAGGAAGATGCCCGTGCAAGAGTACCATCTGCAACAAGTGCTGCAGGGATTGGAACTGAACCATAACGAGGTAAATAAAGGCATAGATCCAGTAAGGGCGGTGGCAGACACACTGTTTGGGTTCAGAAAATAAAAGATTTCAATGGGAGAACTACATTTTATACTAGCGATTCAGCGAAGTGGGTTCAGCAGAACTGCAAGGGTTATTTTTATCCTGACACTGCAAAATGACTACACTGAACCTGATTTTAAATACAATGCAGTGTAAATTTAATTATGTCAGTGTGACTATTGGAGTCAAATGTGATTGATTTAGACGCACTCAGTATTTAACAATTCCACAATAAAATTCAAGAATCTTGAAAGTTTAGGAACCACTGTGTAGACACTTGTCTACACCGTGAATGTGAAAATAAATGTTGTGTTGTTTAGGAATCACTGCTGTAGACACTTATCTACACCGTGAATGTGAAAATAAATGTTGTGTTGAAAGCTCCGTGACGCAGGGGGCGAGTAGCCGGCTGCGAAGTGAGAGGCCGTGGGTTTGATTCCCGCACTGAGACAAATGTTTGTGTGATAGTTCGTTTGAAGTGTCTTATTTTAATCAATTGTACTGTATGTTAGTTTATAGATCTTTGCATCCTCCTGGGTTGTGACTACTGCGGTTCCATCCGCGGCATCGGTCCCAAGCGAGCGGTCGAGCTGATCCGACAGCATCGAACCCTGGACAACGTGCTGCGTAACATCGACACCGAGAAATACGTTCCGCCGGAAAACTGGAACTATGAGCACGCCAAGAAACTGTTTTTGACACCGGAGATCGCTGATCCTAAGGATATCGAGGTTAGTTATGGGATTATATATGTGTATGCCAAGCTCACATTTGTATCCTTGAGGGGGCAGGCGGATATGCTGAAAAAATATCGAGGATCGATATATTTTCATTGATATATCGATACGACAGCCTCCGTGGCGCAGTGGGCTAGTAGCCGGTTGCGAAGCGTGAGGCCGTGGGTTCGATTCCGATGTTTGTGTGATCCACAAATATTTGTCTCGGGTCTGGATGTTGTGGGTTGGCAAGTCCCTCATATTTCCTGATACCCACGATACAGGTTTACCTAGTGTGGGGTCAGGATTATGCGTGTGACTGTTGGGTGTATTTATTTATTTTATGTATATTTTTGGCGAAATATTTTTTATTAGGTGTCGAAATCGTAACAAAAACATTAAAGGTCGTCTAAATCTCAAGCAAATATATTGGTATATTCATAATAATCCCAAAAAAGATAGTTAAATGTGAAGCCGATACATCGATACTTTTTGCCGATATATCAACATCGATACTTTAATTGCACTTCAGACACTAGGCAGAGGTGTAACTAGTGCATGTCTACGATTCGCTTAGTTTATTGCCGTCTCGTGACGAGTTAGTCGACTAGGGTATAGCCACATTGGGCAAAAATTAAAATTCCATGCAATTGGGATCTGTAGAATCGAAATACCAACACTAGCTGACAGTGGCGTGCAGTCCATAGAGACAAAGCGACACTGCCTACCCTGAGAATTTGCTAATTAAATAAAGTAAAAATAAATAAACAGCAATCAACAACAGATATTGTCAAAATTTACATTTGAGTGGTTGAGCAACGCTGTAGACACTTGTCTACAGCACGAATAGGCCGGCTCGTCTGGGTCGTTACCACTGTCTCACAGAAAACCGGCGTAAAGTAGCAGCTTGCTGCTGCGTTTCGTACGGTGAGTGAGATATCCGGAGGCCCAAACCCCTTCCCCTTCCCAATCCCTTAATTGCCGCTTTCCTTTAAGGTCGGCAACGCACCTATAATTCTTTTAGTATTGTGGGCGTACATGGGCGGTGGAGATCACTTCACCATCAGATGACCCAAAAGCTCGTTTGCCGGCCTATGCTATAAAAAAAAATTGCCGCGCTCGCGATCGATTTGATGCCCGGCGCCACTGACCCTCTGCTGAGACAGCTAGTAGCTGTGCTCCGACTCCATAAAAGTAGCCTATGTACTAAACCAATTCATTGTCTACCTGTGAGCCAAATTCCATCCAAATCCGTTCAGCCATAAGTCATGATGGATTAACAAACATACCAAATCACAAACCCGTTAATTCACTTTTTTTTTATTGCATAGGCCGGCAAACGAGCAAGTGGGTCACCTGATGGTAAGTGATCCCCACCGCCTATGTACGCCCACAATACCAAAAGAATCATGGGTGCGTTGCCGACCTTAAAGGAAAGGGATAATTAAAGAATTGGGAAGGGGAGGGGGTTTGGGCCTCCGGATATCTCACTCACCGTACGAAACGCAGCAGCAAGCTGCTACTTTACGCCGGTTTTCTGGGAGACAGTGGTAATGACCCGGACGAGCCAGCCCATACATGCTGTAGACAAAAGTGTAAAACATCCAAACTTTTGCATTTGTAATTATACTAGGATATTGAATCATATTTTGAAACCATATCGTCGCTTAGCTAAAAACACCGCGTGACTTGAAAATTAGCCACGTGATATTGTCATCGGATAGTTTTCTTTTGCCGCGTATCCAATAAATTTACACAAAAATTTCAAAATCATATCATAGTTCTGTCACCACATAACTCGTTGGTTCATCACACATGTTCATAAAAGATATTTAGTTTTTTGTCTCTATAAACTAAGCCAATTTAACATGCGCGGTGTTGTTAGCTAATCAATGTATATGCTAATGATATGTATAATGTTATCCTCAGTTAAAATGGTCGGATCCTGATGAAGAAGGTCTGGTGAAGTTCCTGTGTGGAGACAGACAGTTCAACGAGGAGCGAGTCAGGAACGGAGCCAAGAAACTAGCGCGAGCACGGACCGCCACCACGCAGGGACGACTCGACGGATTCTTTACGGTACATGCTTACTACCAAACACTTTAATGTTCTACTAGATAAGCTGCGTGGTTCATAGAAATTGCACCATTAAGTTACGGTCAATTGACCGTAACCATCTCGCTTACTCCCAACTAGAACCTTTATAGCGCTCTCTGTCTGAGCTGTCAAACTCCCGCGTTATGTGACGCAATTTTACATCCAAACAGCCCGTCTAGTAGTTTGATGAAAGTATGTCTTAATTTCTTAGCAACAATTAATTAACTTCCTACAAGATGGAGCGGCGACCTGACAAGGGTTGCAGGAAGCCGATGGATGCAGGCCGCTTCCAACAGCGAGGCCTGGAAGGCATTAGGGGAGGCCTATGTTCAGCAGTGGACGTCTTGTGGCTGATGATGATGTCTTAATTTGATTTATAGATCTCATCATCACCGAACCCAAAACGCAAAGCCGAGGAGGACAAGAAGAATGCGGCTAAAAAAAAGGCGAAAGTCGGTGGCGGCGGACGCGGCAGGAAACCTAAATAAACCGCATGTTTATATTTTAATTATTTTCTATATACTTGTCGATATCGTGATTTCTTATGTTTACGCGAATATTACACATTGAAATGAAACTAGTTTGTACGGATTTTATCGCGGTTTAATTTTTATTTTAGTCCCGACGTTTCGAAAGCTTTTCAGCCTTCGTGGTCACGGGAGAGGCTGACTACTCTCCCGTAAAATAAAATTAAACCGCGATAAAATTCGTATAAACTAGTTTTATTTTAATACTTATCGATATATACTGATGCAGTTAAAGGAGTATTATGACGCATATGAACAAGTGATAACGCGATCCGAGCTATGCACGGAGCGCAAACTACACACACCATTTATTCTTAGTTTTTTTTAATTGATCTGAATGACGGAACGAGCTGTAGGCCGAGTACGAGTTACAAATACGTTCACAGTTTTCGAATTCGTATAAAATTACTACCGTCGAAGTGTCATACTAGTAATTCATATGGTTATAAAGAAAAGAATCGCTTGAAAACTAATTTCATATTCTATTATTATGAAATAAAATAAACCATATAATTAATTTTAATTCAACATAGTTCCCACTAGTGGCTAATAATATTTGACGTATTGAGAGAAAACGAAAACTTTCATCGTTTTACAAAACTATTAAAACTTGTACTAGGCCTACAGGTCGCTCGTCTGGTGGTAAGCGCTTACCGATAAACAGAAACTTCACACAGAACCATTAATTACAAAGCACTCTGGCAATGGACTGTTCTCATCACCCAGAGACATAATTTAATTAAGTTTCATAATGTCCAGTAATTTCGCTAGCATCAGTGTCCACAACATTTACACATTGCTGCTTGGCGGTAGAGACTGGGCGTAGTGGTACCAACCCAGACAGCCTCGCATACAGGGGACCTACCACCTTGTAATCCAAGAGACTAGATGGTGAATGGTCACTCCAGCCCAACCAAGTGATTATCGATGTATTTGATTGACTATTCATCCCACCATATAAATAAATAAATACACCAATATGGTATAATTTATCAAATATTCAACCTAGTTGTGGTTTGTTCCTTATATTGTGAAACTATTTGCAACGCTATTTGAACAGCTGAATTAAAATATAAGTCTTGTTAAGTATATTTGTATTTTATTATAATTCGATATATAAACACACTAACTGTAGACACTTTTGTCTACAGCATGAATGGGCCGGCTCGTCCGGGTCGTTACCACTGTCTCACAGAAAACCGGCGTAAAGTAGCAGCTTGCTGCTGCGTTTCGTACGGTGAGAGATATCTGGAGGCCCAAATCTCCCTGCCTTTCCCAATCCCTTAATTATTCCTTTATTTTAAGGTCGGCAATGCGCCCATGATTCTTTTGGTATTGTGGGCGTACATGGGCGGTGGAGATCACTTACCATCAGGTGACCCATTTGCTAGTTTGCCGGCCTATGCTATAAAAAAAACAGCTTTTGTTCGCGGGTCCGCCCGCGTGAACTAATTTTTCCGGGATTAAAAGTACCCTATAACCGTTTCCAAGATCCCATCTATCTCTGTGCCATAATACGGTTCAGTAATTTAGGTGTGAAAGAGTAATAAACAAGGAAACAAACTCACTTTCTCATCCTACTACTATTATAAATGTGAAAGTTGGTAAGTCTGTGAATTTGTATGTTTGTTAATCAATCACGCCTTAACAACAGATTAACCTAGTGAAGGGTCAGTGTATGTGTCAGGTGTATTTATTCATTACCTGAGACATTTAAACAAATCTTATAATAATAAATTGCAAAATAATAATTTATTGTATATATTATGATATAGCAGTGATAGCTCAGCGGGGAGTGGTACGGACTGTCGAGACGAAAGTCGCAAGTTCGAAACCAGCCCCAAGTGCATACACCTCTGACTTTTCTAAGTTATGTGTATATTAATTGTCAATTATCACTTGCTTTAACGGTGAAGGAAAAACATCGTGAGGAAACCTGCATACCTGAGAAGTTCTTCATAAGAATTTCGAAGGTATGTGAAGTCTACCAACCCACATTAGGCCAGTGTGGTAGACTAAGGCCTAACCCCTCTCATTCAGTAGAGGAGGCCCGTGCCCAGCAGTGGGACGTATATAATAAAGGGCTAGTAAAAAAATAAATAAAAAAAATATGATAAACATTTATTCTAAACATTAACTCACATACATAAACATTTATAAAGCGCACCCAGCCGCCGGCGATATCTAAAAATGCATTACACTGTCAATATGGAAACGTCGCGTCGCTAAATGAACAATATAAATACAGAATACTGTATTATTTTGATTCTCTTTTTTGTGGCAGATTTATTTATAAAATATCCCACAAAAAACTGACGCGTTATGCAAACCATACACAAATTACATCTATGCCTAGATATAAATTTAATAGACGCTGCAAGTGTGCAATAAAGGAATATTTTCTAGAATACTTGGTCAATCATATTGAGGCTTAGCGATGACAATGACAGTGTTGCAACCTAGTTTGTATAGTTTTGCTGATCCTGCAGTCAAACTGTTTGTACAGTTTTGTGGGACATTGTAGTAGCTCATAAGTTTTTCTTTTTCTTGTATTTTAATAATTAAATAAATAAATAAAATAAAACGTTATTTTAGAATATAATAATATCGAACCGAGCATTTAAAATGTACTACAGTACTTAATAAATAATGAGACATAGACGAAAGCTAATTGCTGTCTATAATATTGTGTGACGTCATTATACTATCGATAGAAATATATTCGATATGTTTGTTAGCAATCACAAGTCACTTAAAAAATTGCGTTGAATACATTAGTGATGTGCTTATCTAGAATAATATCGACATTATTTACCCAAAAATATGAAATTTTGAAATATTGTGCATCGAAGCTAATAAAATATCGTTAATTTAACATATAGCAAATAATTTACATTTAAAACATTAATACATCAGACAAATAAATTAAAAAAATTACATTTATTTGTTCGACAACTGTACAATAGTTATATGACGTCACAGCTAAAAATTTAAAAGTTCTCCTTCAAGAAGTTTATAAGCCCGTTAGTAGAGGCATCGTGAGAGGTTACAGGCTTATTATCCTGTAATTCAGGTTCGATGGCTTTAGCGAGCTGCTTGCCCAACTCAACGCCCCATTGGTCGAAGGAGTTGATGTCCCAAATCACGCCTTGGGTGAAGATTTTGTGTTCATATAGAGCTGAAAGTAAAATTAAAATACAACTTAATATCTACTCAGCGGAGAGTGGTACGGACTGCGGAGGCGAAAGTCGCAGGTTCGAAACCAGCCCGAAGAGCATACACCTCTGATTTTTTCTAAGTTACGTGTGTATTCATTGATAATTATCGCTTAACGGTGAAAGGAAACATCGCGAGTAAGCCTGCATACCTAAGAAGTTCTCCATAGGTTTTTTATTGTGAAGCTTGCCCAATTTTCAAAAAAATAGTGGGCGTACATGGGCGGTGGAGATCACTTACCATCAGGTGACCCACTTGCTCGTTTGCCAACCTATACTATTAAAAAAAAAAACAAAAAAATATAGACAGCAAGACCAGCATGACTTACCAATCAAAGCTCCGAGAGTGAAGGGCGAAATTTTCTTCACGACTATTGAGTTGGTGGGTCGGTTGCCTTTGAACACTTTGTGCGGTAGAATTTTGGCGACCGCTTCGGGGGCCATGCCCGATTTCTCCAGCTCTGCTTTAGCCTAGATAGGAAAGCATGGAAATATCGAACTTCAATCATATTACATAAAGTGTAAAACTATATTATCATTGACATATTTTTATCCAACTTTCTATATTTGCAGTACTAGCATTTACTACCGGCTCGGCCCCAAGTTCCTCGTAGTTCCTGATACCCACAATACAGGTTAACCAAGTGTGGGATCAGGACTGTTGGGTGTATTATTATTATCTCATAAAACAAACCCCTTGACGCGACGTCAATTAGCAAAAAATATCTGTAACTTTTAAAACAGCTGAACTGATTTCAAATATAGCTAAGAACAATGTTGAATGTGATTGCCCTGAGCGATAAGGCCGCCAATTGTACTATTATTTGTATTCTTATTTTTTTACATACTTGTACTTTAAGTGTTGTACAATAAAGAATTATAAATAAATAAATGTTTAATACAAAAAATAACGTTCAAATCGGTCCCTCCGACACCCACAAAAAGAGACAAAAGGGTAAAATATGAACATCCCTCTTTTTCGCCAGGGGTTAATAAAAAAGTTTTACCTCATCAGCAGTCTTGCCCTTCATGAGCGCTTCAGTCTGCGCCAAGAAGTTAGCGAGCAGTATCTTGTGATGCACACCGTTTGATATCGGGTTGTGCGACTGTGCAGGGGCGATGAAGTCACAGGGGATCAACCTGTATGTAATAATAATAATTTATTGAAAAAAAAAGGTAAGTACAGTTGTTTTATACCCACTTTATGTAGTAAGAATCATGGGTGAGTTGCCGACCTTAAAGAAAAGGGATTGGGAAGGGGAGGGGGTTTGGTCCTCCGGATATCTCACTCACCGTACGAAACGCAGCAGCAAGCTGCTACTTTACGTCGGTTTTTTGTGAGACTGTGGTAACGACCCGGTCGAGCCGGCCCATTCATGCTGTAGACAAAACTGTCTACAGCTCGGCTCTACTACTAGTTTTTGCGTAGTGACATTTTCAATGCCTTACATTTCATTTTTGATTATTATATTGGGTCAATTTAGTCAGTCCAACATTGGCTAACCGACATAGTTAATTGTAATTTTTACTCATAAATTACATTTAAGCAGTGATAGCTCAGCAGGGAGTGGTATGGACTGTCGAGACGAAAGTCGCATGTTCGACACCAGCCCCAAGTGCATACACCTCTGACTTTTCTAAGTTATGTGTGTATTAATAGTTAATTATCACTTGCTTTAATGGTAAAGGAAACATCGTTTCGAAGGTATGTGAAGTCTGCCAACCCGCATTAGGCCAGCGTGGTGGACTAAGGCCTAACCCCTCTCATTCAGTAGAGGAGGCCCGTGCCCAGCAGTGGGACGTATATAATACAGGGCTAGTATTATTATTTTTATTATAAATCTATTTGTTTGTTTACCTGGTTCCCTGGTGTATGAGCTGGTAGAATGCGTGTTGTCCGTTGGTCCCTGGTTCTCCCCACACGATGGGTCCCGTGGAATATTCCACTTCAGCACCGGAACGGGTCACGTACTTGCCGTTACTCTCCATGTCACCTTGTTGGAAGTACGCTGCGAATCTAAAAAATATTATACAATATTTTCACAGTTACTCGCCCCCTAGGAGATACGCTCGGCAAAATATAGGTGTACTGGTCACACCTCTGCCTACCCCTCTGGGGATTACAGGCGTGAGTGAGTACGTATGTTTCACAGTTAAAGGACATGTATAAAAATACTAGCTTTCTAGTCTTTTTTAACTGAAGATTTTTATAACAAAAAATAGTCGATAACACTCAGGGATAATGTTGCAGGTATGGGTAGTGGCGCTTACCATTAGGCGAGCGACCTGCTCGTCACGTCATTCAGAAAAATAAAATCGACACAAAAAACTATAATATTAAAAATTGAAATTTTTGATGCAATAATATCGCAATTTATTGGTCATTGATATTGAAATCACAGACTCAAAAATGTTTATTTCTAACTTTGTTTTTTTTAGTAAATTTTATTTGAATGTTAAAAAGCTTTCATTTCGCTATTCTCAGTAAAATAATCAAAATCGGTGCATAAATGAGTGTTTTACATTTTCATCTTATCTTATTATCTTTAAATTTCTTCTTAAAATTTATATAGAACAAACTTGTCACAATTGGATCAGTCTATGAAAATTTATGCGTGGTTATATATATACAAAAATATATACAACATGATACAGAAAGCTGTGGTCATATTTAAGGGCCGTTAGATACTGTTACAGTAACAGCTAACATTAATTACTCAATAAGATCGATCACATCACTATCAAATAAATAAATAAATACACCCAACAGTCACACACATAGTCCTGACCCCACACTAGGTAAACCTGTATCGTGGGTATCAGGAACTACGAGGGACTTGCGGTCCCACAACACCCAGACCCGAAACAAATTTTTGTGGATCACACAAACATTTGTCTCAGTGTGGGAATCGAACCCACGGCCTCTCGCTTCGTAGCCGGCTACTCGCCCGCTGCGCCACGGAGGCTGTTTATTTGCATTACCTCTGCGTGCCTTGTCTCAACTGTTTTATCATTTAGTGTTGTTAGAAAAATCGAAAATCGACATGTAATTAATTCGATAAAAAAGAGAATGTTTTATGTCCTACAAATGCAATCGGATATCTTAGTACGAGGGGTGTAATACTTAGATCTTTCACTATATGTTTATTAAATTTGACCACACCTTTCTGTAACACGTTGTATATAGTCGAATCGAGAACTTCATCCGTTTTTTTAGTCAGTTAAAACTTTTGTAACCACAAATATTTACTTACCTATGTAAATACTGATCATACGGCAGCAGGGCATGTGTCTCAGCACCGTAGAAGTTACTGTACCATACTCCAAGAAGAGCTAGCAGCACAGGCGCCTGAGGAATATATTATTTATCTATTTAGACAGCCTCCGCGCAGCTGGGAAATGAGAGGCCGCGAATTCGATTCCCGAACCGAGACAAAAAGATGTGTGATCAACAAATCTTTGTTTCGGGTGTGGGTGTTTTTCCCCAGAGGGGGGTTGACGTCAGGCAGGCGGCCGGTCGTAGAAACTACAAACCAAATGTTTCTGTAACATGTGTTTAAAGCATTTTGCGCCAACCCCACTGCGAGTGGGATAAGGGCATGGAATGAGATACTATTTAGTATTTATCATGACTGCCTCGGTGGCGCAGTTGTAATGCGTACGCGTTACGATTACGCTAAGGCTGAGGTCTCGGGTTCGATCCCCGGGTCGGTTAACATGACTAAGGCATTTGACTATGTTGACCATAAACTATTATTATATAAGTTAGAAAAATATGGTATTCGAGGAAAAGCGAACAACTGGCTGGAAAGCTATCTGAGCGATAGACAGCAATGTGTTGAAATTTGTAAAATTCATGGGGGTAAAAATGGTGTCATCGAAGCAACTTTCAGGTCAATAAATTTGGAGTACCGCAGGGCAGTGTTTTGGGACCATTTTTGTTTCTCATGTATATCAATGATCTCCCTAATACCACTAGCCATAAAACAATATTATTTGCAGATGACACAACTTTACTTGTAAAGTGCAAAAACTTATCAAGTTACGAAAACGACATTACTGACGCTATCAATAATTTAATTAAATGGCTAGGAAATAACAATCATCAGATTAATATGGAAAAAACAAAGATGATACAATTTCGATCTAATAGGCGAATCCCTTTAAATCTAAAAATTCAATACAAAAATAAAGCAATTGAAGTATCGACAATCAAATTTCTTGGCATAATGTTGGATAAAAATTGTGACTGGAAGGCCCACATAGACTACGTTTGCAATAAACTAAACAGATTTGTATACGCAATTAAAAGATTGAGAGCCTACTGTTTCAACAGAAGCTGCGCTTAGTGCATAATATGTGGAGCCTGGTGCATGGAAAGTTGCAAACCCCTATTTAAAAAAATTAAAATACTGCCATTAGCTTGTTTGTACATTAGAGAGTTGTGTTTGTTTGCCAAATCACACCCAAAATATTTTAATACACATGCAGAAGTAGTAAAAAGAAATTCAACTGTAAGAAATAGATTTACATTATATTTTCCACAATGTAGGTTAGAATTATTTAAAAGAAATGTGTTTGTCAATGCCATTACAATACTGTAATGGCGTTGACAAACACATTTCTTTGTATACACAATAAACTACCAAATGCATTTAAAGATTTACCTATTGCTATATTTAAAAGAAAAATAACGCTATGGCTAGCTGAAAACTGTTTTTACGAACTAAAAGATTTTATTAAGTAAGTAAATTGATGACAAATTTTAATAATTAATCATTGTAATTGACATTTAATATGTATATTTAATGATAAATGTGATTTGATAACTAATATTTGCACACCATTTAAATATGGTAGAATGTATAAGGGCCACTTATATACAACGTGTTATAAAAAGGGGCGGGCAAATTTAAGCAATGTATAGTATAGCGTATAAGTATTTTATCTCCCATAGTACCTAATCCGATTGTATTGCTAGTACAATAATTATAGAATTTTCTTTTTTATCGAATGAGTAACATGTCGATATCGACATTCAACTTTGGACAACACTAAATGATAAACAATAATACTATAGACCACCTTTCATTTAATTATTTCATAATTAAAAAAAACATTAAACAATTGTCAAATGTCAATATTTATTTGACGCAGTCAGTTCGACAATTTCCGATGTTATGAAGTATGATTACGAGTTCAAAAAATATGTTGTATTTGACTAAAACAAGTATTATGTATTGGTATTTTGTGTTGGTGCAACTGATAATGGCTTTTATGAGGCTCGTCGACTGTATTAAGCCAAATTCATAGATGGAAAACCCGACAATGAAATCTTTAAAATACTTCAGAGGATGGTACCTATATCGTCTTCAGAAAACAGTCTCTTGCAGGTGTTATTTTGTGTTTAAATTATAAGTTACGCACGTATGTTCGTAGGATTACGTAAGTTTATTAAAAAGTGAGTGTCATTCACAATAATGAATAGTGGTGTCATCAATCTTATCGATCTTAATAAACAAGTGATTAAAATTAACGTGAAATTTTAGGATGTCTTGGTTTAAAATGATCCGGTACATAGGTACTTACTATAAGGAGTGTGTTATGACCCTAAAATATGACCACACCTTTCTGTAACACGTTGTATATCTAAGACCATACATACTGCACACCTACATTCTTGCAAATAAATTATTTGATTTGAAAGTGGTATTGGGTTTTTTATTTCGAAATGCTCTGTATCAGCCCGAAGTCTGGAATTTCTGCCCGGTATGGCGATAGGCTCGCCCCCTATCACGTGGGACGGAGATACGCTCGGCAAAATGTGGGTGTATTAGTTACACCTCTGCCTACCCCTTCGGGGATTACAGGCGTGAGTGCGTATGTAGTATTAATAACCAAGGTTCTATGTATACATACATTCTTCTCCAACGGAGCTGATGTGAAATGCTGATCCATAAAGTTGGCTCCTTCCAGAAGCTTTTCGAAGTTGTCGTAGCCAATGTAGAGCGAGATTGAGAGACCGATAGCAGACCAGAGTGAATACCTACAAGTTAGTAAAAGCCTTGTATTATACATGTCCCACTGCTGGGCACGGGCCTCCTCTACTGAATGAGAGGGGTTAGGCCTTAGTCCACCACGCTGGCCTAATGCGGGTTGGCAAACTTCACATAACTTTCATATAAACTCTTCTCAAGTAGATCCTTTCTCACAATGTTTTCTTCACCGTTAAAGCAATCGACAATAATAGGGTAGTTGACTAGATTTTTTTTATTATTTAAATCAATAAGTTACGTTACTCAAAATCTATTGCAGAAAGAATTTTATAAATCGGACCAAAAATAAATAAGATAGAATCCATTGAAATCCTGTAGAAGGGGTAATTGTCAAATGACAGACGATGCAACCTTTGACGTCACTGTGTAAAATGTTCATTATAGTGCACGCGTGCAAGCGAGATAGTGAGATATCCCTACTACGCACCCACTTTTCCTCATACCAACATTTAAAGTCATAACTACGGGCACATTTCTGAACCAATTTTGATTGTGTTTTAATAAAAGGGTTTCTTTTGCGTATCATTTTCTGTTGCTTATAAAATTAATGTATAAAATTCAATATAGGAAACTACCCTATTAATACACACACAACTTAGACAGTCATCGGTGTATGCTCTTGGGGTTGGTTTCGAACCTGCGACTTTCGTCTCGACAGTCTGTACCACTCCACTACGCTACTGCAGCTTTTTTACTACCTCTAAGATTTAGTTACTACTGCTTTGCCGCGTGGTTTATACAGTGATAGAGCAACGCTGTAGACAGTTTCTTCAACAGCACGAATGGACCGGCTCGACTGGGTTTTTACCATTGTATTACAGAAAACCAACAAAGTAGCCAAGTCAAGTCAAAGTCAAAGTCAAAATATTCTTTATTTAAATAGCCTTTTCCAAGATCTTTTAAATCGTCAATTATATTGTAGATATACTACTACCGCTTCGGAACGTGTTACAGCTGTGGAGAAGAAGCGGTGCAAGAAACTCCCTCAGCAACACGATCTGTCAAAATAATCCGAAAAATAATCAAAGTATGTCATATAAAAAAAAATAATAATAAAAAAAAATAGAATAACATTCATCTTAAATAAAAATAAACATTAAAATAAAAACATTGTCATAATATATTAAAATATACCGATTAAAGTAAGTCTCAACGATTACAAACCAAATAATATTATGAGCCACTTAGTCCCAAGCTGTTTTATCATCCAAATAGTCAAAAATTCTATAATAAGCCTTACTACAAAGCTGGGTTTTTATTCTGTTTTTAAATTGTTTTACTGACAGCTGTATAATATGCTTTGGCAGTTTATTAAAGAAGCGTGTACATTGTCCTATAAAGGAATTACCGATTTTGTGGAGACGAGTAACATGTACAAGAAGTTTATGTTTATTCCTAGTGTTAAGACTATGTATATCACAGGTTTGTTTAAATTGTTTGATGTTTTTACGCACATACATTAAATTTTCATAAATATATTGTGATACTACAGTGAGAATTTTTACCTCTTTGAACTTCTCTCTGAGAGAAACCCTCGGACCAAGGTTATAGATGGCTCTGATGGCCCTTTTTTGTAAAATGAAAATAGTATTGATGTTCGCCGAGTTTCCCCACAGAAGAATTCCATATGTCATGATGCTATGAAAATAGCTGAAGTAAACGATTCTTGCTGTTTCTACATCAGTCAAATGCCTAATTTTTTTAACAGCGTAAGCTGCAGAACTTAATCTACCTGCCAATTTATTTATATGTGGCCCCCACTGAAGTTTTGCGTCTAATGTAATGCCCAAAAATGTGGTAGACTCGACAGGGTCCAACCTATCTCCATTAATTTGTACATTGGTTCTTACCTGTTTCGTATTAGGCATGGTAAATTTAATGCATTTTGTTTTACTTGCATTAAGTAATAAATTATTGGCATTGAACCACTTTACAACTTTGCAAAGTGCATTGTTCACTTCGTCAAAATTTAATAGCTGTCGTTTAATATTAAATATTAACGATGTATCATCTGCGAACAATACTATTTCGGGGTTATCCCTTACGTAATAAGGTAAGTCGTTGATGTACACAAGAAATAAGAATGGACCCAAAATTGAACCCTGCGGGACTCCCATGGTGGCTACAGACCCTGGAGATCGTTTTCCGTTTATATCAACCTTTTGAATCCTATTGCTCAAATAAGAGGTTAGAAGGTTGAGAGCTTTATTCCTAATACCATAGTGTTGTAGTTTCCTGGCTAGGGTTTTATGGTCAACACAATCGAATGCTTTGGATAAGTCACAGAATATGCCAAGGCCATCCCTTGACTCCTCCCATGCATGAAAAATATTTTTTAGAAGATCCACCCCCGCGTCAATTGTTGAGCGACCCTTAGTAAATCCAAACTGCTTCTTATGTAACAAGTCATTTGAACTAAAATGTTTCATTAATTGAGCTAGAATAATTTTTTCAAATATTTTACTCAGTGTTGGTAGCACAGAAACAGGTCGAAAGTTGGAAGGGTCTGACTTATCACCAGCTTTAAATAATGGAATTATTTTGCTGTGTTTCATCAAGTCAGGAAATACTCCAGATGCGACACAGCTATTGAATATAGTTGCAAGATAAGGAACGATTATAGTGATTATGGCTGAAACAGTCTTAACAGATAAGCCCGACAGATCCTTGGTGGTTTTCATATTAATCATTTTAAATGCATTGAGAACATCTTTAGGGCTCACGGTTGAAAATTCAAAGTCTGTGCTGCATACCCCTACGCTCTGCTTGAGTAGAAGCTCAGCAGATACAGAAGAAGACGTAAGAGTTCTAGTAGCCATAATTGGAATTTGGGAGAAAAATGTCTCAAACTCAGTCGCAACCTCTATATCCGCTTTAACATCAATATCATTAATTTTTAAATGAAAGTCACGACTTCGATCTTTTGTCCTACCAGTCTCACTATTTATAACATTCCAAGTAGTTTTAATAATATTTGTCGAATATTTTATTTTATTCTTTAGGTAGATAGATTTAGCAGTAAAACAGGTTTGCTTAAATATTTTTGCATATTTTTTTACATATTCCTGAAAAGTCGGATTATAGTTATAGGTTTTTTCCTCATACAGTTCGTACAATTTTTTCCGACTTTTGTATATAGCAGGAGTTGCCCAGTCACTGAACATCAGATGATCATTTACAGAAATTTGTTTAGGAGTGAAAATTGAAGTGAACTCATTATTAATTAAGGTGAATAAAGAATTGTACAAGTGATCTGGTGTGCTGTGACAGGGCAACAATGCCAATTTTTGTGTTATATTACATTTAAATGTTTCTAAACGACTTTTACTAAATGGTATAAAATTAATTTGTTTTTTTTGAGTTTTTGGTGGGATCGAAAAAGACACCAACTGACCTGAATGATCAGACTGTACCTTATTAATTATTGATTTACGTAGAATGTTTACAGTGCTAAATATATTATCAATACATGTAGCACTTGTAGCAGTTATTCTTGTTGGTTCATTAAAATTATGATGCAAGTTATAAGATTTAAACAAATTCAAAAAATTATGAGTTACTGCATTGTTGTCCAAAATATTTATATTAAAGTCCCCACAAATGATCACAGTTTTATGGCCACTCGATACTTTATTTAAGGCATCCTCCATAATCTCCAAAAAGGCTCCGAATAGCGCACAAGGAGGTTTGTACACGCTCATAACAATGAATCTCTCCAACTCAACACATGAAATTTCTACAACTCGCTCAACTGAAAGGCTGACCACATCACGCCTTTCTTTAGATTTCAAAAGTTTATTTATTAATATTAAAGATCCGCCATGTGTATACTTTTTTCTGATGAACGAGCTTGCAACCTGGTGGTTATTAAAGCTGAAGATAAATTGATGGGATTTCATCCAGTGCTCAGTTAAACATACAATATCAATATTGTTACAATTAAAATACAACTCTAATTCTAGCTCTTTTCCCATTAAGCCTTGAATATTTTGATGCACCAGGTTGATACAATGTTTTGAAGTATATTTCTTGCAGGTTGAACTTATGTTTGATAGGTTTACATGTTTTTTTGTTACAAAATTTTGACAATGTGACGACTCTTTTTGGTTAATTATATTTTTATAAGAACAATTTAATTTTGTCTTTATGCAAGAGAAATCCTCTTTTGTCCAATTATTTAATTTAAATTATTGTTATCACAAATGTTATTATTATTATTATAATTATTAATCATGTTAGAAATGTCATTATCATTAGTAGCATTACTAACATTATTCATGTCAATAGAACATTTCTCTATAGAAGCTACTTGCTTAGCCAAGTTCTTGGCTGATATCTTAAAAAAATAGGAAAGCGAGAAAGCTATTTGCCTTTGGCATTGTTTAGAGAACAACTTGCTGTTGCGTTTTGTACGGTGAATGAGATATCCGGAGGCCACAATCCCTTAACCATCCATTTCCTTTAAAGTCAGCAACGCGTCCATGATTATTCAGTATAATATATATTCAGTATAATTATTTTCAGTATAATATATTTTCAGTATAATATATATTCTTCTCTGCTATAAAAATACAATATTAAAGGGCTTTACTTATATATATATATATATATATATATATATATATTTTTCAAATTCTGGCACTGATTAGTTAATTAAAAGCGATATTACTCTCTTTCTACTTTATAAATGGCATTAACAAAGAATGACAAAAAATAGTTGAATAACATTTATAAGTAAGGCCCATAGTTACGGTTTTTGGTTACCTGCCACCAACCCAGTCCCAGAATCCAAACATATTGTTCGAGTCGATGCCAAAAGCAGTTACCTTCTCGGCGTTTGTGGACAGCGCCACAAAATGCTTAGCTACTGTTGAAGGCTGAAAGCAAACCATAATCTTATACATACAATTCTCGTGTCACAATGTTAGTTACCATACTCCTCCGAAACGGAATTTTTATGAAATTTTATATGCATATTCAGTAGGTCTGCGAATCGGCTACTATCCATTTTTCATACCCCTAAGTGATAAGAGTTGTCCACCCCTAACATTTATTTTTTGGACAAAGTTTTATTTTTTTAATTTTTTATTATGTGGCATTAAAAAATATATACAACCCTAAATTTTCACCCTTCTACCATCAACTCCTATGTTATAATAGTCATTTTAGTATTTTTGTCAAGCGCTTTTCTCACAACTATGACGGGACTCGCATGATGCGATCACCCCTCACGCCGCGCCCACCGCTCGAGCCCACTACTACTACTGTCGCTACTTTAATCTTGGAAATATGCATTCATGCGGGCGGAGACGCGGGCAACAGCTAGTATAAATATATAAATACACAACATTCAAACACATAGTCCTAACCCCACACTAGGTTAACCTGTATCGTGGGTATCAGGAACTACGAGGGACTTACGGTCCCACAACAACCAGACCCGAAACAATTATGATAATGATAGACTTCCGATCATTAGCGTCATCACGCTTCGGTTTTGTTATCCTGGTTCAGCAAAGTGCACTGCACGTGGTGGTAGTGTTGAGTAGGACACGATTTTAAAATGACTTTGTAAGGGAAGCTTCTTTTTTGTACTGAGCCAGTACAATGTACCACTTCAAATGAGGCGAGGTGTCGTAAAGCTCGGCGGTACATTTGATGTTTACTTTGGTTTGTATTGCGTAATTCATAAAAAAACGCGCCGTCATTGGCGCCTACTGTTGAAGTGAAGCATGTGTCTAGCTCATTCTTCCTCTTTCACGCACACAGTCTCATAAGAATAGAAAAATAGTAACGCGACTTAAAATTTGAAGTAGTACTTGTAAAAAATTCGAGCCGCACTTACTTTATTTCGTCATTTACGGGACAAATAGATAGATAGATAGAATATTCGTTATTGCACACTAAATAAAGTAGGTAGCTTATAAAAGAGGATCAATGGTGAGGGTAATACAATGGGCGGTCTTATCGCAAACAGCGATTTCTTTCGGACAACCTTAGGATGGACAGAAGTTTTAGGTACCGAAAAAACGAGGGTAGTGTACAGTATGTGAATAAAAATAAATAAACTTAAACATTATAATATTAAATATACAAATGTACTGGGTCTTGTATGTCCTACGCAACACTACTTGGTGGTAAGTACATAACATAAGCTCGAGCCTCAAGGGTAGACAGAGGTGCAACTAGTGCTATAACTACATAATAACCATTCAACAATAAGAGATGGCACTCAAAAAGAAGCTTTCTATACTTACATCCTTGGCTACGCTCAGGAACCAGTTCTTGGCCGAGGTAGCGTTGGTGATGGTCTCCTGGGTGGTGAAGGTCTTGGACGCGATGATGAACAGTGCCGTCTCGGGGTTTAGCTTCTTGAGCACCTCAGCTAGGTGAGTACCGTCTATGTTTGAGACAAAGTGGACCTGATATCGAAAATTTGGAATAACAAAAAATTTTATAGTTTACAGTTATAACTTATACTAAGTATTTAAACTGCCTGCCTCGGTGGCGCAGTTGTAATGCGTACGCTGACTAAGTAACTGCGTAACTGAAGCTGACGCTGAGGTCTCGGGTTCGATCCCCGGGTCGGGTAAAAGTGATATTGGGGGTTTTCTATTACGGAATGCTCAGTATCAGCCCGGAGTCTGTAATTTGTGCCCGGTATGGCAATAGGCTCGCCCCCTATTACCTTAAATAAAGTAATGCAAGTGGGGCACCAACTTTTAATGCCCAAAGCCAACCTCACTTGCTCGCGGTACACTCTGCTGCTTGAGTGGTAGAGCCACGCTGTAGACAGTTTTGTCTACAGCATGTATGGGCCGGCTCGTCCGGGTCGTTACCACTGTCTCACAGAAAACCGACTTAAAGATGAAGCTTGCTGCTGCGTTTTGTACGGTGAGTGAGATATCCGGAGGTCCAAATCCCCCTCCCCTCCCAATCCCTTAATTATCCCTTTCCTTTAACGGTCGTACATGGGCGGTGGAGATCACTTACCATCCGGTGACCCACTTGCACGTTTGCCGGCCTACGCAATAAAAAAGAACGAACGAGGTAATGCAGAAACTTGGTTCCTGGTGCAGGTTGAGGGGATCAGCGGCGGGTACATAATACTAAATCCACCACCCTCAAATCATGATAGGAAGACGCACCCTGGCATTAAAGCAGTAAGAAATGATTTCACCTACCTTAAGATGGTTGGCGTAAGGCTTCAGTGCCTCGGTGACCATCAGCGGGCCAAGATCCGATCCACCAATGCCGATGTTTATTACGTCGGTTATGGACTTGCCAGTGTATCTATTTATGGAAAAAAATATGACATAATTAATGCTCCAAAAGAAAATGCTGCAATAACTTTGCAAGCAGGAGTTTTGGCAGGAATTCTGGGAGTATATGGTCGGTCATAAAATCTAGTTCGCAATAAAGAGAGATAATGTAGTTAGTTACCAAACTAGTTTTAAAGTTGCGTTTGTTGTATAAAATATTGTCTTAGAATATTACATTTTTACAGTACGAAATGTAAATGTGAGTTGGTCTCAGAATACTACATTATTACAGTACAAAATTTAAATCTGAGATAATCTCAGAATAATATTAAATTTTTATAATTCGAAAATATACTTAACCTGGAATATTTTCTTACTTTAATAATATTGATGTTATTAGTAAGTATGCTGTTGTTGGGTACAGAACCACATAAAGATGCTTGTTTTATACGAACCCCTTCCACTGTCCGCTGATGACCTGGTGTGAGAACTCCTTCATGTGCTGCAGCACGGCATTCACATCAGGAGTGACATCCTTATCATTCACCAGTATGGGTCTGTTCTGACGGTTACGCAGTGCGATGTGAAGCACTGCACGGTTCTCCGTAAAGTTAATTTTTTCACCTATATTACATAATTTAATTACATACATACGCACTCACGCCTGTAATTCCCGAAGGGGTAGGCATAGGTGTAACCAGTACACCCACTTTTCGCCGAGCGTATCTCCGTCCCACGATGTGATAGGGGGCGAGCCTATCGCCATACCGGGCACAAATTCCAGACTCCGGGCTGATACTGAGCATTTCGTAATAGAAAATCCCAATACCACTTCACCCGAACCGGGGATCGAACCCGAGACCTCAGCGTTAGCCTCAATCGTAACGCGTACGCATTACAAGTGCGCCACCGAGGCAGTCAGTAATTTAATTAATAGTTATAAATACACCCCACAACATATACAATGTGTTACAAAAAAGTGTCGTCATATTATATTAACATGACATTGAGTGTTTATGTACCAGATGTTACCAAAATCTAGATGCTAATTTTATTCATTTATTACGATCTTTATCGATTATCGATAAGCTTGATTACATCCCTATAGATTAAGCGAAGTGAGTGAATGAGAATGACAATGCTAGAGTGAGACAAAGTCTCAGCTGTTTATTATTTAGTGTTGTCCAAAGTAGCAAGTCGAAATGTTACTCAGTCAATAAAAATGGAAATGCTATATTTATGTAGGACTAGTAATGCAGTACTGCATGGGGTGAAATACTGAATTTGACCACACCTTTCTGAAATACTTCGTATACAAGTTTATTTAAAAAAATATTGTAACATTAATAGATGCTCAGTGTAGATGTTATGTATACATTAGTTGATATGATTTCTATAATTAAGTTTCTTTATTTTGTACTGACTTGTCATAAGCGCTATTTTAATTGCCTACATGGTAATTAAAACTATTTCATTTCATATAAAAAAGCCATTTTCTTTAAAATGGTATTAAAAAATTACCTGTGAACATAGCATCCCTGGCTTGTTCCACATTACGGCTCTTGGCCAGGTTGAGAAGCAGCCCCAGGACTTCATTGTCCACTTTGTTCTTGGAGTAGTCCAGTAATATGTCACCTTCACTTGGTGTTGGAATGCGTAAGCTTCAAACAAAATTAAAAAAGTAATTTCTATAAGACCTTCAACCAAGCAGTGATGGTTTTAACATAAAAAATACAGGCCACTTCCTATGAAACTAGTTATTTTTTTATTTAAGTTGTAAATATGTAATACAAGCTTCCAAGTTACAACCAAGGTTATACTTTGTCTTTATTAAATTATACCTATCATTCTCATAGGTAATTTTCTTTTATGTAAGAAAGTTTAAAAGCAATCTAGTATTTTTTTTGTACTGTTATGTTTGTTAAGTAAAAAAACATATTTTGATGGTATGTGAAATCTGCAGCAGAGGCCCATACCCCAGGCTGCAGTGGGATGTATATATTATAGGGCTAGTATTATTATATTAAAAAAAATATATAATAAAGGTATACAATTTAATTAAAGAATTTAATTTAGAAAATCATAGCTACACAGTATTGTGGCTTACTTTGAAAACGTAATTATTTTAAATATAATACCATGACACAGACATCATTGGAAAGTTACTACACCTTTAACAATTTTGTATCAAAATGAATACGGCCTAGAGGACGTCCTCAAAGTTGCGATGATATAACAACACGTAATATATACATAAAATCACCCAATTTAACACATACTGGATGTAAACAATTAAAAAAACCTAAAACCGGCATTAATATTTCAAATAAATACTCATAAAAAGAATACCTGAACTTATTGAAGCGGTCGGGATCTTGTTGGAATAGTTGCGGGATGTTTATTTTTTCCGCATTCGTGTTATAATATTCCTGGAGTTTTTGATAGGCTGGATCATTTTTAAGGCTGATTTTGGGCTCCATAGCTTTTAAATAAATTAAACGAGTAGCGAAAGTTCGACGCGACTGAAACTGTAGTAAAAGTGCTGATAACGAACGTCTTTTTGACATTTCAATGACATCTGAAGGTTGTTTGCGTCTTATTATTGCAAAATTTTAATACAATTTTAGTATTGTGGATATTTAGTTGCCAAAAAAAATTGATAAGCAAGGTGACTAAAGGGTGAAGTATTTATATTTTTGCTACTGATATCGAAGTGTTTGGTAATAAATTAAATGTTTCGAATTTTACGGGTTCAATGTAGTCGTCGTGAGTTATAATTTTCATTTCTTTAAGTAGGTACATGACTTTTTACACGTATATACAATACGTCCTTGGCCTTGAATAAAATGCATGTCATTAAAAATTATTCATAATACTAATCCATTTATGATAAATACGCTTTGGTATACTGGCAGCATCCTTATGAACAATAAATCGCTGAGGTTACAAATCCCAGGTTGGCAGTCACAATTTCTGTTCGTTTTTATTTCGAAATACCACACTAGTCACCCAAGATTTGGAATTTACCCGATAGGTATGGTTCGCCACAATCACGTCAGGTGAGGGGACGGAAACATACTTGGCGAACCATGGGCTTATTAGTTTGCACCCTACCAACCCCTTCAGGGATACAGGGTGCTAGAACTTGTATATCATATACTTATGATGTATCATCTTAAATAGCCATTCCAAAATATTATAATTACATAAAATAAGCAAAGTAAAAACATATGATCTAGTTCTACTTGGCAATAAATAAATAAAATATTTCCATACCATGCCATGAAATGAAACAACATTTCAATTTAACTAATTTATTGTATCACTGTTATGTATTAGTCTAATTCAGAATCAATGATAACGTAGATACAAGTTATTGTATATAGATACGATAGATAGGTTCATTTTTGCACGTTTTGCTATGCGTGTGTGTAAGCTTGTACATATATCGTTTTGATTTGTGTGTCAGTGACGTGTCAGCAGTCATCTTATACATATAAGTCAATACCGACAGGCAGTAGGCACACATAGTCATCGTATCTATACAAACACATCACGCACACATAGATATGCAAGAATGAGTTGAATCATCTATTCTATACATATTACATAAATGGTATATCTAATGGTTCAAACAGAAAAAAACCGGCTAATATTTGTTCAGCGTGTATAATATTATATTTATTTAACAATTAATAATAATTTTCTCATAAATAAGATATGTCTGAACTAATATACTCATGCCAAAATCTATTAACTCCCGTATATAATTGTAATTACATATTAAAGGCAAATGAAATCACAATACATATATGAAATATATTGTTAAATCTATCTAAAACAAAGTTATTGTTTAAAAAAATTGAAAAAACGCCTTATTCAACTAAATTCATACGATTTAAATGGATTTTCTTAGCAAATCACATCCTATTTATTTTATTGTGCAATTAAATGTGTGAATGTTTTCAAAGGTCATATACAATAAGTTACAGTCCACCTATTGAGTTTCAGACCATTTGCTTTTAATATGCAGGAAAACTACAACTTCATAATACTAACATAAAAATAAGCAGTATTGATATTTATTCATTAGTTCGCCATTTATTACCAAATATATTAAATCAAGCAACAAAAAATGCTAGTGTTAAAAGATATTCACTAATAATACAATGGAAATATAAAAAGATCTCGGAACAGTCAATTTACGCCCGAATACTGAAACACTACTCGACGGCTAATTATTTTCATAAAATTTTGAGAGATAAGAAGTTCCTAATATGAGACTTGCGTTTCAGTAAATCTAGCGTTTTATTATTCCAAAAAATTACTTAGAATTAGTGTCCGGCCGAACTTTTTGGTTTCGGCTTTAGCTGCCATCCAGCCGAAACTACGGCCGAAACCGAAACTGAATTCAGGAGGTTTCACGCTGCGATCGAATATGTTCGGTGCATTGAGCTGCGCTGTGAGGGACGAAGTGTTATTTTGCCGCGTCCACGCTCATAGTCGTGTCAGAACTTAGGTGCGGTAGTTTGTTTTTTTGTTGTGAAATTGCGAGTAATTGTAACACTATTTCGAAACAGTTAAGTTTTATTTCGAAGTTAGTTCATGATATTTAATCTTCTTCAACCTGCCCTTATCCCACTCGCAGTGGGGTCAGCGCAAAATGCCTTATCAACACACGTTACAAAAAGATTTGGCTTGTCGTTTTTACGACCGGCCGCCTGACTTCAACCCCTCTGAGGAGAAATTCATGATAGTTAATGAATAACAAAATTTGGGTTCTTAAAGACTGATTAAGATTAGCTATTTTGTTCACGAAAACATGACCTTTTATGGAAGTTTCGATTTCGGTTTCGGCCGTAAAAACTAGTTTCGGTCGGACAATACTTAGAATAAATTCTGCTCTATAACATTTGAGCAAAATAGTATTTATTAAATAATATTATATTATATTTTATTAGGTCATACAATTTCTCTGGGATAGTTAAAAAAATAATATCATAGTCATCATTCTATAAGGGCGTATGCGCCAAATAGTTAGAAGCAGAAACTTTCGAGCAATATTTCTGAATATTTTATATCAAAATATAATGGAATGTAACTCATTTCATTGAATATGCCATTTAATGCTACTTTATGTTCATCCTGTCATTAAAAAAATAATTACATATTTGTCGCCCTTAGAGTAGATTCACACGGTTTTACTTTAGTTGATAAACTGCTAAATCACATGCGATTTGAAGTGTCTGAACAGACTTTTCATCGCGTGATATGGAATCGTGCGATCCCGCTATTATGGAACGATGCCCTCGACATAAATCTTGAATCCCCGAGTTTTTAACATCAAGCAGGAGCCAAAATTGAGGAGTCATTGTAGTGACCCTACACAATAAGGGCAAACTTAATTGAATTAACCGATTGTGACAATAATGCGGATTGGCAGACTTCATATACCTTCAAAATTCTTATGGAGCACTTCTCTCAGGTACGCAGATATTCTCACGATGTTTCCTTCACCGTTAAAGCAAGCGATAATTAACTATTAATACACATGTCACTTACAAAAGTCAGAGGTACATGCTATTGGGGCTGGTTTCGAACCTGCGACTTTCTTCTCGTGCGACTGAGCTATCGCTGCTACTAAATAATATTTAGAGTAAACTACAGATCACGGATAAATAATACATAATTATATATCGAATCTGTATAGATCTGGGTCTGCCAGTGTAACTTTTGGACCCCAGCTTTTTAGTCCGATTTAGTACTAAATATATTTCTGAAGCTATAAAAGCGTGGAAAACCAGGCGCGGATCCAGAATTTCGTTAAGGGGGCAATTTTTGTTCGATATATCAAGGGGAGGGACAATTTCAATTACATTTACGCGGGATTTTGCATTCAAGTACTTCACTGGTTACTCAGTTCAAAAGGAGGCCCTATTGCCTTTCTCCTTGTATGTAACTGATTAAATGGATATAACTGGTATGTAAGTATATTGTAACATAGTTTAAAAAATATTATATTTTAACTATCCCATACTAACATATTTTTCAAGACTAATTTATATTACGGTATTACAATTAAAATTATACTCTCCAAAAAGCTTCGTTTGTTTCAATTTAATACGGATATGCAAACAATATCCGCCCTTCCCGTATTCAAGAGAAAAATAAGTGCAAAATATTATGTTCTTTATTGGAACATCAGCCCCCTGGGGGTTTCCCACATTAAACGAAGATTAACGAAGCGCATAACTCGAATCGCACTACTGTACAAATTTATATAATTCAATAAACATATTAACATTTAAAAACTCGCTTAGCAGACATATTATCATCTTGAAACAACTTCTACAAAATCATTTTAATCACATTGCTAATTTCCATATTCACCGACCTTTACTTAACTTTATTTGACCCCTAACGCCTTAGGCTACTATTCCACCATAATATTTGCATCATAGATATATGACGTCATATATGATCCTACGTCACAGCATCCTGTGAAATATGATCATAGAAAATATGAAGTTAATGTTGCTATTACACTGTCATACATTTCTCATATATGTATGAGCTATAGAAGCAGAATAATTTTTATATGATAGTGGAATAGCGGCCTTACCAAAGCGGTATGACGTCAGTCTAGTTTGACGTTGCGTCACACCAAATAAATGTGAGTTGGGCGTTAGGTATCAACTAAATTTAAGCAACGGTATAATGGGCAAAAAATCATAGTCTTTCAAAAGGCATTTGCGGTACGGAGTGGCTCGACAAGCTAGGTACAGTAAAAGCTCCTTTAAACCGTTACCTAAAAAGATGAAGAAGTTGAAGACAATAATTAATCAATATGGTCAAAAACTTTAATTAAATTCATTTTTTTTATATATGTTATTGTTTTTTATTTTGTCACCTAGGAACGTATCCCCTATAATCCCATATAAATTACCATTCCATATTCACGGTTTCTGCATTCGCGGCATATTTACGGAACATATACCCCGCGAATAAAGAGCTTTTACTGTACTAATAATTTTGCTATAATATTGTTCTAATTTAAGACGCCTATAGACGTTGACGATTGTTTTTGTTACAGACCACAGATAATATACATATAGACTTCAAGTGTGTGCTCCTTTGCATGCTGCGATTAAGCGCAACGCGCACTTCAAAATCTATGCGCCCCGCAATGAAAATCTACGTAGTATAAGATGAAAAGTTGTTCAGAGTTAGGGGTATTTTATGTCTTTTCGGGTTAGTACACCTTTTCCGACTAACCTTGTATAGTATAATTAGTGTTTTTAAATATTATTATTATTTCTTATTCAAATATATTCTAAAAATAATTTTATCGATATGGATGAGATGTAACGATGATCGACAATAACATATCGTCGCTTAGCTAACAACACCGCGTAACTTGAAAATTGGCCATGTGATATTGTCATTGGATAAATTGTTTTTGCCGCATATTCAATAAATTTACACAAAAATTTAAATTAACCATACAAAGCATGTTATTCAAATAGTTCTGTCACCGCACAATTCATTGGTTACATCACACATGTTACGTTATTCAAATAGTTCTATCACCGCGCAATTCATTGGTTCATGTTCATAAAATATATTCAGTTTTATGTCTCTCCTGAAAACTAAGCCAATTTAACTTGCGCGGTATTGTTAGCTAAGCGACGATATCCAGTCATTGTCGATATTTAATCTCGTATATTTGAGACACACAAAATTACTGCTTCCTTTTACTAATCAAATCCATATCACATTTTTGACCAAATAATGTTTTGGAATAGAGTTATACAATTTATTTAATAGTATTTTTCTTGGCGCATTTTATGTAAAGGTCCATTTAATTAATAAAGTGATAAATATTCTTACATGAGACATTACAAGGAATCTTATTTTACACTTAATAAAACTACTCAACCGCCACAACTTTTTAAACAATTTTCAACGTTATTAATATAATGATAAAGACACATTTCCTCTGCAAATGGTCGCGTAGAAAAATTAACAAAAAAAGACTTAACGGCCACAACATCTCACAAGACTTTAAGCCGTATTTATATGGTGATAAAGATGCGTTTCCTGTGCAATGCTACACCGACAGCGAGCCATATAAGCATGGCGGCCGCGTGTGTGGCGAGTAGTGTGGCGTGCGCGGGCGCATCAAGTCGCCAGTGTACAGGGAAGTGACGCTTCAGCAGCTCACTGCCTATGTACAGGAACAGTGCGTTTTGACCTGCGCATAACGTATTAACATCAGCCCACTGTTGCACGAGACTCCTTACTAATTACCACGCTGGCCAAATGCGGGTGATAAAGTATGTTATTAAAATAAGAAATCGATTTAAAATCCGATTAATAGAATCTTTCTAAAGGAATTTTGACAACTAAAATCGATTCGTTGTTTATAATAGCGGGCGGCCGACGATCAAATAATCTCCACCGCCCATGAACGTCCACAATATCAGTAAAATCATAAACCGACCTTAAAGCGAAAGGATAATTAAGGAATTAGGATTGGGGCTTGGGCCTCTAGATATATCACTTACTATATGAAACGCAACAGCACGCTGTTACTTTACATCGGTTTTCTATAAGACATTGGTAACAACCCCGTCGAGCCGGTTGAATACTAAAAGCTTGGTTTAATGCGCTACCCGGAAGATGGCATAGGTCGGCATACGAGCAAGTGGGTCACCTGATGGTAAGTGATCACCACCGCACATATACCAGAAGAATTATAGGTCCGTTGCCGACCTTAACGGAAAGGAATAATTAAGGGATTGGGAAAGGGAGGGGGTTTGGGCCTCCGGATATCTCAGTCACCGTACGAAACACAGCAACAAGCTGCTACTATACGCCTGTTTTCTGTGACAGTGGTAAAGACCCGGACGAGCCGGCCCATTCGTGCTGTAGGCCACAAGTGTCTACAGCGTGGCTCTACCACTCAAAATGCGAACATCGAACAATCGATATAAAAAAAACAACTTACCAGCATAATACAGCGGCCTCCCACCCCACTTAGTCTTCAGATCCACTATGAAATACAACACAGCTTGTATGAAGAATGCCATAGACGATGTCACCAGGCAGTAGGACACGGACCATAGATTCTTGTTGACCGGTATCGGACCGCCGTTCTTCGAAAACATGCACAGAGCACCACCGGACACTCCGAATATTATCGACCAGAACACCCAGCGCATTATACGGGCCCTGAGACATAAAAAAATCATTCATATACATAGGCTCACGCTCGCATGCTAGAAGCGGTAGGTAGATGTGCAACTAGTGCTGCACTCACGGTTCGCCGACCCTATTTTCGTCCTATATGATAGAGGGCGAGCCTATTGCCATATCGGACACAGAAAAGAATCCCTCAACTCATGTGTGAATCAAAAACTCAAACACAAATACTCGTGTTTAAATAAGACATAAACGTGTTTGTGTATATGTGTGTGCGTGCCCGCCTGTGTGCGCGTGTGCATATGCTCGTATGTGTGCGTGCGTGTGCGTGCTCATATGTTCGTGCGTGTGAGCATGCGTGTGCGTGTGTGTGCGTATGAGTGCGCGAGTGTGCGTTTGTTTTGATTCATTGTGATTATTCTTAGCTATGTTTTAATATACCCTTAGGTTATTACATATATACAAGACATAATTGTCTATGCACAGTACGAAAATTGTCCTGCTATCGTGCGGTAATAATCCGATATTAATCGTAAAAGTAAAAAGAATCTTTAGTAATAGGGTTTGGTTGGCACTGTCAAGGTACGGAACCTCAAAAATCTCACCTAGCGTGGTTGTAAGCCAACATGATCCTTGTAGCGTGTGCGCCTGCTTGCACCACCAGCACTCCGGAGAAGATGCCCAGGATGCCCTCAGGGTCGTGCGGCAACGTAGTCTTGTACAACTCCTTGAATGTACCACCACGGTACAGGTGCTTCGGCCCCAAAATTAATCTGAAATATAGAAATAATTTAATGACATCCTCCGTGATGGTGAGGCCGAGTGTTTGGTTGTGAAACGCGACGTCGCAGGTTCGATTCCCGCGCCGAGATAAATGTTTTTGTGATCCACAAATATTTCGGGTCTGGATATTGTGGGACTGTAAATCCCTCATAGTTTCTGACACAGTTCGGATTATCATTATGGAGGGTCAGGACTATATGTGGGACTATTAGGTATATTTATTTTATTTATATTAATGTTTGCTCTATGTAGTTTTTTTTTTTGCATAGACTGGCCGTCGCAAATGAGTAAATGGTTCACCTGATGGTAAGTGATCTATACAACACTAGGATCAAGTATGGAGTTGCTTACCTTAAAGGGAAGGGATAATTAAGGAAAGGGAGAGGGATTTGGGCCTCTGGATATGTCACTATACGAAACGCAGCAGCAACCAGCTACTTTACGTCGGTTTTCTGTAACAACCCGGTCATACCGGACTATTCATGCTGTAGACCATTAGTTCCCAAAGTGGTCCAGGGGACCCTAGGGGTCTACGGGAGACTCGACTGAGATCCATAATTAGATCTTGTCTTCACATTTTTTGTCGAGTTTTGGGAATATGGTAGAAATGTAGCTTTAGGGGGTCCACCGTAACCTGCAAAATTTTGAAAGTGGTCTATGAGAAAAAAAGTTTGACACCTCTGCAGTGTAGACAAAACTGGCTACAGGGTGACTCTACCACTCAATTGTGGTGTAGATTCCAGCTTTTGAGTGGTACAAGTCAACATACCTGTCTATATATCCAGCGATACCCGCAGTGCAGTTCTGTAGAGACACAGCGGAGACGTTGGAGAGATGCAGCCCCCCGGGGCCCTGGTACCCGCGCGGACAGCCTGGAGCCGCCACTGTCAGCGTTATGCACACCTACAAAACAAATTATATCATTATTTACCATTTATGAACTGCCTCGGTGGTGCAGTTATAATGCCTACGTGGTCCGACTGCTCTACTGAGGTCTTAGGTTCGATCCCCGGGTCGGTTAAAGTGATATTGAGTCTTTCATGAAATGCTTAGTAACAACGGTAGTATCTTTCGTAGTGGTAGAGCCACGCTGTAGACAGTTTTGTCTACAGCATGTATGGGCCGGCTCGTCCGGGTCACTACCACTGTCTCACAGAAAACTGGCGTAAAGTAGCAGCTTGTTGTTGCGTTTCGTACGGTGAGTGAAATCGGCATAACTCTGCCGATCTACGATAGATTCAGTGTCTGTCGTTGGTCGACAGTATTCATGGATTGCGCTACACTTACCATTAGGTGTAGCGTAGTCACTTTGCCGAGCCAGGATAAAAAAAAAAATATCCGCAGGCCCAAACCCCTCTCCCCTTCACAATCCCTTAATTATCCCTTTCCTTTAAGGGCGGCAAATCGCCCATGATCTTTTTAGTATTGAGGGCGCACATGGGCGGTGGAGATCGCTTACCATCCCGTGACCCCGTTCTTCGTTTACCGGCCAATGATATATGTACCACCTATTAACACAACTAAATAAATGATTGATTGACAAATATAAAAACACGAATTGATAAATATACCTGTACAGCGACGAGTAGAATGGTCGCGAGCCATTGTTGCCAGCCGGCGGCGATGTCACGGAATAGAGAACGTCCTGCGCAACAAAAACATTTGTATAGTTCTCGACATCTAAATAATATGACAAGAACAAACACTCTGTGCAAGGGGGCGGGGCTATAGAAGTCTGTGTAGCTCGTTTATTCATCAAATCACAAAAATTGATTCATGATCTCTAGTTGACACTTAACACGTCTAATTTTTTGCGCGGTGCAGAACATCGTATCTCGATTTAGAAATTTAATATTTAGACATTCACTTTTATGATATAAAGTTGATATTGAACACGTTCATTAATTTTTGTTGCGTGCATGAGTGTTACGTGTGATTGATTACCTTTGCATGTGTAAGTAAGTGCAGCCGTATTTTTTTAAGGATTCATATGAGAGTTATCGTTCTAGTTATCTTATTTCGATGGTTCTCGTCAATTCTTTATGGCCGCTCTGAAGTTAGTCACGAGCTGCGTAGTAGTTATTGTTTTGAAGAGACTAAAGGGCAACGAGAGGTGCAGAGGATAAGTGACGTGACTAGCTTCAGACCGGCCATAATATTTGACAACTATAAATATTTGGAATCATTAGGTCCAGAGGAGCGTATTGTCTATTTTCATACTCTCGAAATTTTAATAGTTTACAATTTTTCTAAAGCAGCGGAAAACCGATGGCAGTTTGCGGTTGTGTATCATACGGTGAATCGGATTTTCGGAGGCCCAAAACCCCTCCCACTTTCCCAATCCAGATTCTTGTCTCTCAAAATCGCCAATGCGTTCTTGATACCTATGGTTTTATGGGTGTTCGTAGGCGAGATTTTGAGATTAAGATTACCTATAAACAGGACGTCAGACCACGTCGCGTCCACTGAACTCAGTACTATAATGTACAATACATACCCGGTGTAATGGTCTGCGTGGTCCTCATGAAGGCACATTCCAGCGCGCCAACTATCAGATACATGGCGGCGAGACGTTGTAACACGCCGGGCAGACGGACGTCAGACCACGTCGCGTTCACAGAACTCAGTACTATAATGTACAATACATACCCGGTGTAATGGTCTGCGTGGTCCTCATGAAGGCACATTCCAGCGCGCCAACTATCAGATACATGGCGGCGAGACGTTGTAACACGCCGGGCAGACGGACGTCAGACCACGTCGCGTCCACTGAACTCAGTACTATAATGTACAATACATACCCGGTGTAATGGTCTGCGTGGTCCTCATGAAGGCACATTCCAGCGCGCCAACTATCAGATACATGGCGGCGAGACGTTGTAACACGCCGGGCAGACGGACGTCAGACCACGTCGCGTCCACTGAACTCAGTACTATAATGTACAATACATACCCGGTGTAATGGTCTGCGTGGTCCTCATGAAGGCACATTCCAGCGCGCCAACTATCAGATACATGGCGGCGAGACGTTGTAACACGCCGGGCAGACGGACGTCAGACCACGTCGCGTTCACTGAACTCAGTACTATAATATACAATACATACCCGGTGTAATGGTCTGCGTGGTCCTCATGAAGGCACATTCCAGCGCGCCAACTATCAGATACATGGCGGCGAGACGTTGTAACACGCCGGGCAGACGGACGTCAGACCACGTCGCGTTCACTGAACTCAGTACTATTCCAATTAGGGACAACATGAGCGAGCGACGTGCCACCTGGACAAACAGATGGAGTTTTAAACACATAACACCACTATTGTGATCACTTACCATCAAAAAGTGAAAGAGAAAATCAAGAATGCAATTTTATTGCTATAGTTATCAGGAGACTGCCTCGGTGGAGCAGTTGTAAAGCGTACGCGTTACGACTGAGGCTGATTCAGAGGTCTCGGGTCCGATTTCCAGGTCGGGTAAGTGATATTGGGATTTTCCATTACCAAATGCTCAGTTTCAGCCCGGAGTCTGGAATTGTGCCCGGTATGGCGATAGTCTATCACATCATGAGACGGAAATAAGCTCGGCGAAATGTGAGTGTTCTTTTTACACCTCTGCCTACCCCTACGCGGATTACAGGCGTGAGTGCGTATGTATGTAAGTTATCAGGGAATCTAGTACTTTGGCATCTCTTTTAATTATAAAAAATAAGTTTATCAAAACTTAGAAACCGACGTCAAAATAAAAAAAACTGAAAATTCAAAAATAACAACAACCAATATATATTTCGTTTTTTCTTAGGGAGTCTTATGTAGGAGATAAATATGGCGGTATGTCAACCGATGACAACTGATAGGGTTGGGAAACGCTTGAACGAACTACTGAACTAATCAAACCTGAATGGATAGTGAATGATTTTACTGATTAGGTAATAAAAATTACTTCGGTCATGTGGCGAGAAATAAAACGAACTGTTCCTTTAGTTTATTTATTATTTTTAATCTTTAATAGATGAAAAACATTTTTAGTCATCTGACTTTTCACAACTTGAATTGTCACTTTCTGATGCATGTATTATAAAACTCGGGGTCGGTGTTTCAGTACTGGAATCTATAAGTCCATCAAGCTGCATCATCTTATCCTTCTTTTTACATGTTCGATACACCCCACCCAAGGCTCCGTACCAATTTTGCGTAAGCTTTCTGTTAATAACTCCTAGACTTCCGCCATTTTCAAACTTTTCATTATTTTTGTCAACATATGACTTCAGCTGTGCCCATATTAACTCTATTGGATTTAACTCACATATAGAGCGCACTTTAACTTTGCTTAGACTTATCTTACTGTAAACTTTGCCGAGTTTATTCTTAGCACAAACTGGGATTTCATATTTATAGCTATTTGACGTTGATATTACCGCTGAGGATATACTAAGATAATTAATGCCAATGCTAACAGACATTTCTTTTCACGTATAACATTGATTTATGTTTGAAAAGTTTAAATGAATGATTAATATAATAGTGGTTAAACAATGTAATACAATGATTAATAAAAATAGTGGTCTAAAATTTTAGTTTGCATCGTATTTTTTCACGGCGTTTAATAAGGCCCTATTACTTCCTATACTTTAAACTTTAAAGAAAGTTTAGTATGATAATAATTGGGTTTAATTATACCTATAAATCGCAAAAAATATAAACACAGAATTAAATCCCCAAAAGGGGCCAAAAGTCACTACTTTTATTGAAAACATCGCTAAGGTAGGCAATACTGAGCTAGATCGGCTCCATCATTTGCCAAATCTGTAAAATATATTTTTATTTTATGACCCGTTTAGAAAACAGAAATAATAATATAATGATTTGTGTAGTTATTTATCGTATTTATTATTAAAATTTATTTTAAATTTGAAAATTATTTCTAAAGCTTGTATATCCTATGTTAAAATCATTAATTCATACACTTACTCCGATCACTTAAAATTAGCAATACGAAATGTCAAATTTACAGTTCCTCTATATAATCTATGCAAATGCCATTTGGGAATATTCAGTTTTTGAGAAAAATATCGTAATTTATTGGTTATTTGAAGCAATTTAAAGTTTAATTCATATTGTATGTGTTTGTTGCAAAGATCGACACCTTCTCGTATAACTTATGCTGTGTGATTGATTTGGAAATTGTGATTTTAGTGCGAAGTGAAGTTTGTTTACTACATAAGACAGCAAGGATAGAACGAACCTTAGGTATCTTTAGAGTTGGTGCCTGTGTCACTGCCGGTCAAATAAAAATTACAATAATTTTACCTGATAAAGCGCCGTAGTCCTTGGTATGGCGGTGCGCAGACGAGTGTTGAGTGATAGTACGAGAGCTTCACCCATCGCGAACGCAAACCATGGAAACACCACGTCAGCGACGGTCAGACCGTTCCACACGCTGTGAGAGAAGATACTGTACCCACCGCCGCCGGCGTTCACGAATATCTGACACAAACGAACATCCATTGTCATCCTAACATGTTACAACATTGTCATCCTACTTCCTATCCTATTTGCTACTAATCCTACTATCCTATTTGATACTAATCCTACTATGCTACTTGCTTCTAATCCTACTATGCTACTTGCTTCTAAGCCTACTATGCTACTTGCTACTTATCCTACTATGCTACTATCTTCTAATCCTAATTCCTACTATACAACGTGTTACAGAAAGGTATGGTCATATTTAACCTTTGGCGTGGTTGGTCTATGGATGGTTGACCGCTTATATTCTGTTCATGTTTAAAATTTAGCGAGCATTTGTATTGTTAATATTTTCTATTTTTATTGTTTGATATCTTATACTTCTCCTATTTTTTTTATTGTACTCTGTGTTGTCCATACGGTATGTAATATATATAAAATAATATTATAAATCATTCAATTAATGTAATTGGTTACAACCTAGTGTTTAAATAAAAACATTATATTGGCACTAACCCTTCGATATAGAATAAAATGGACAATAAATGGGTTATTTTAAGAGGCAGGCTGTCGGAGTGACGTCAAAAAGACTGTATTTGAGACGAAGCTAAAGTAAAGATGGAACCGCGCAAGAAGTCATTAAAAGTTTAGTTATTTCTATATTGCGTTAGTACCTAATATTTATCCAGATTCGTCTGGCAACACTGAAAAAAACACCAAAACTCCGGCAACACCTTGGAATCGACCACATCCGTGTTTCATCGTTCTTGGAGAATAAAGGAATAGCAAAACTCATACATTATTGCCTCCACCATTACTCTAGCTAGCTTCGTGGTATTCTATAACGTATGCCCTAGTTGAAGTTTGTTGATAATTGCCACGTCATCCATATTCACGATAATATTTATGCAGATCCATACAGCACCCCTAGCGGATTGTATTGGAAACGAAATAAATTGAAACGGATATATCAAGTACGTATAATCACGTCATCATATACGGATGACGTGACAGCTATCGAAAAAACTCATACTAGGCATGCGACTCAACATTTATACCTTCCACATTTTGCAAGCGGAAGAGTAATGCTGTGGACAGTTTTTTTCTCCATGATTTTTTTAATATTGTGGGTGTTTCCAGACGATGGAGATCACGTGACCCACTTGCTCGCCGGCCATCTACTATAAGATAATTAATTTGACAGCCGCCGTGGCGCAGTGGGCGATTAGCAGGCTGCGAAGCGCGAGGCCATGGGTTCGATTCCCACACCGAGACAAATGTTTGTCTAATCCACAAATATTTGTTTCGGGTCTGGGTATTGTGCGACCGCAAGTCTCTTGTAGTTCCTGATACCCACGATACAGGTTAACCTAGTGTAAGTCAGGACTATGTGTGTATTGCAATTACCATAAGAGCGATGCAGAACCCTCGGAATATGTCTAGCGATCGGAGTCGGGAACGTGTTGGTGATCGTGGCGCTGACACTTCCACGGTAAGCACTCGGGTCTCGGAGCCCAGCTCGTTGTCCTCTCTGTTAATAAAAACCCCATAAATACCATCCATCATTATAGTACAAAGACTTTAATGTATACTACTAGACAAGCTACATAGAAATTGTACCACTAAATTGCGGTCAATTGGCCTTAACTCAATATTACCCTCTCGCGCTCTCTGTCTGTGGGCTGTTAAACTCCCGCGTTATGTGACGCAATTTTACTTCTAAACAGCCCGTCTAGTAGTATACATTAAAGTCCAAAGACTACGCTATAATTTTTAAGATTCTTTTTTTATTTCTAATTTCTCTTTTAAGATGTACAATAAAGAGTTTATAAATACAATTACAATAATTTCTACAGGTACACTACATGGTCATGCTACAAGGTCTTTGTCTATTTCTGCGGCAGTCCCAATTTCTATTTAAGCAGCAGTGTGTTTCGGATTAAAGGACATTGAAGCCAGTGAATTGACTGGGCATTATGAGACTTAACATCTTAAGTCTCGGGGTGACGAGCGCAAACCAATGCCATGCAGTGCTTTGTCAATCAAAGTTCTGTATGGTGTCGTTTATGTTTATGGACAGGCGTGGCGCTTACCATCAGGCGAGCGACCTGCTCGTTTCATCACTCAAGCTAATAAAAAAGTTCTTAGATGCTGGTGACCCCTTACACTCGATATAATAAACCAAACACGCCAGAAATACCCCCAACTCACCTCGCAAAATACCTGGCGTACATCCTGGACGCGACGAACCTCTTGCCGATGCCCTTCACCACGTACCACATGGTGGCCATGGACAGCAGGATGACCAGGGTGGTCAGGATGGGCAAGTACGCCGCATCCGGCTCCGCGGTCATGCGCGGGAGGCATGTGTCCTTGATTACCTCGGTGACGTTGATACTGTACTGGCCGTACTCGCCGAATGAGTAGGTTCCTATGGAATGAAAGGTTTTTAAATATCAGCATTTTTTATAGCATTGGTAGGTCGGCAAACAGGCAATAAGGTCACCTGATGGTAAGTGATATCTGCCGCCTATATACGCCCACAATACCAGAAGAGTCATGGGCGTGTTGCCGACCTTTAAGGAAAGGGATAAATTAGGGATTGGGAACGGGAGGGGGATTTAGGGCTGGAGTGCCTAAAGCATTCGCCCGAAAGTCCGGTGTCGCTGACTAAAGCCGACTCTCGTCAGGCTATCAGCAAGCGTCCATCCCAAAAAAAAAAAGGGAGGGGGATTTGGGCCTCCGGATATCTCACTTACCGTGCGAAAACGTTCGTAACATAACTTATTGATTTCATAGTGATTTCTTATGTTTACGCGAATATTACACATTGAAATAATACTACATATTTTATACGGATTTTATCGCGGTTTAATTTTATTTTAGTCCCGACGTTTCGAAAGCTTTTCAGCCTTCGTGGTCACGGGAGATACTGACCGTTATTGATTTCATTTGGTAGTTGATTTTAGGGGCAGTCCCCTATTGTCTGTATTTTCATAATATCCGAAGATTGTCGAAACACATATTTTAAATTGTAATACTGAATTTATAAATAAATGAATACACCCAACAGTCACACACATAGCCCTGACCCCGCACTAGGTAATTCTGTATGGTGGGTACAGGGTATCAATAACTACGAGGGATTTGCGGTCCCACAACACCCAGACCCGAGACCAATATCGGTGGATCACACAAACATTTGTCACGGTGTGGGAATTTAACCCACGGCCTCACCCTTGTCGAAATGTCATTGCACTTTGCGTGCCCGTGTTAGATATAGGCATGAATGTAATATATAATATAATACGACTCGGTTAAGTCACACTCTGTGAACATTGTCGGTTACCTAAGTTTCAGTTTCTTAGTTATATCCAGCCGAACCGGTCCAGACTGCCGAGCCGAATTATTATTCTATTGCACCATATACATGCATCTATTGCATCATATACAGTAAAAGCTCTCTATTCGCGGGGTATACGTACCGAAAATATGCCGCGAATACAGAAACCGTGAATATGGAATGGTAATTTATATGGTATTATAGGGGATACGTTCCTAGGTGACAAAATAAAAAACAATAACATATATAAAAATAAAAAAAGTTATTGACCATATTGATTAATTATTATCTTCAGGCAAAGGTTTAAAGAATTTTGTAATTTTTAAAAATATTAAGTTTACTTTATGCATTGAGTAATAAGATTGATTTCATTCTGTTTTTTTACATTCTCAAAAACGCTGACCGCGGCGAAGGCGGCTTGTGTCAAAGGCGGAACCAATACAGCGGCGATATCATTTAACAACATACTTTAGGCATAGTTGTAATAAGGTCTATTTTACTATTTTATTAGTCCATTTAACGACGCGTTTACAAAGGATATTCGGTTGGATACCTACATATTGGAATCCTTTTTATCAATGTGTATGTACCGATGTACCGACTAGATCCGCGAATAAAGAAATCTTTAGCCGCGAATATAGGAATTGGGTCGCAATTTTTTAATCCGCGAATAGTGAAAACGCGAATGAAGGAAGCGCGAATAAGGAGCTTTTAATGTATATAAATACTGTCTCTATACTCCTGTACGGGTATGGGACGTGGTCTGCAGTAAAGCGTCGTGTTAGGGAGATCCAGGACGACGGCGTCACCATCAAGTTTTTGTCCCGGGTCGATAAAATCGTATATCCGGTGCTGTTTGTAATTCAAAGTTATGCTGCTTCTGTTTATATGAAGGCGTGGCTATAATCAGGCGAGCGACCCGCTCGTTTCGTTTCAGACTAATAACAAAAGGGAATATTATTGACTGAGTAACCAGTTCAAAGATTCACATTTAAGTATTTAAATTTTACATACATACATACGCACTCAAGCCTGTAATCCCCGAAAGGGTAGGCAGACGTTTAACCAGTACACCCACAGTTCGCCGAGCGTATGTATCTCCGTCCCACGATGTGAAGGGGGCGAGCCTATCGCCATACCGGGCATAAATTCCAGACTCCAGGCTTATACTGAGCATTTCGTAATAGGAAAACCCAATACCACTTTACCCGACCCGGGGATCGAACCCGAGACCTCAGCGTTGGGCTCAATCGTAACGCGTACGTATTACAACTGCGCCACCGAGGCATTTAAATTTTAATTATTCGAATAATGCTTTACAAACGAGCACATAGCAAATATAGTACATTTGCAGTCGAGTTTATCAGTGAATCCCACATACGACCCGAGATAACAAGATTACTCACATTATTATTGGATTACCTATAATAGCTTCCTTCTCGACGTGTGCTCCTCACTCAATAAACAATCATTTTAATAATAAATGCTGGCAAACGAGCAAGTGGGTCACCTGTAGACCTAGTACAAGTTCTAATAGTTCTCTAAAACGATGAAAGTTTTCGTTTTCTCTCCATACGTAGAGTATCTGTACCCACTAGTGGGAACTATGATGAATTAAATGTAATAATATTATGTTAATTTTGTGCAGTGATAGCTCAGTGAGGAGTGGTATGGACTGTCGAGACGAAAGTCGCAGGTTTGAAACCAGCCCCGAGAGCATACACCTCTAACTTTTCTAAGTTACGTGTGTATTCATTGTTAATTATCACTTGCTTTAACGGTGAAGGAAACATCGTGAGGACACCTGCATACCTGAGAAGTTCTGCTTAAGAATTTCGAAGGTATGTGAAGTCTGCCAACCCGCAATAGGCCAGCGTGGTGGACTAAGGGCTGACCCCTCTCATTCAGTAGAGGAGGCCCGTTACCATCAGGCGAGCGACCTGCTCATCTCGTCATTCAAGCTAATTAAAATATATATATATAGGTACTCTCCACCGCATATAAACACTCACAATAGCAGAAGAATCATCGACGCATTTTAAGACTTTATTTATAGTTACTTTTGTATTCATTGTTTTAATATAACTTACTTTAATGGTGCAGGAAATAACGTAAGCAAACCTGCACATAAGAGAAGTTCTTCATAAGAATTTCGCAGGTAGGTGAAGTCTGCCAACCCGCATTAGGCCAGCGTGGGCCTCAGTCCACCCCTCTTTCAGTAGAGGAGGCCCGTGCCCAGCAGTGGTACTTGAATAATAACTGGCTGGTATTATTATTACTCTATTTATATTCTATTATCAATTTAGTTTTTACATTCAATTATAAACGCGAATATTTTGAGCTATAATAAACATCAAAAAGTTTTTATCTCACAAATGTCAGTGTAGAATTAATTTGCATAATTTCTTGAAGTTAAAAGTGTCTGTATCGTAAATTAGACAACAACATAAATATTTTTATAATGCGACAACTTACCGGAAAATAAACACATTCATGAATATGCAATTAATACTAATATAATCAAAAATAAAAAAAAACGACCAATACTTTTATGATTCTTAACTAGCTTTTGCTCGCAACTACGCCCGCGTGAGCCTATGATCTAATCCAGTCTACTAGGGGGCGAGTCTTTTTTTACATGGGGGAAATCCGCTTGGATTCGCGGCCACCTTAAAAAGATAGACGGGGTATGCCGGATTTTTACCGGTTAATAACCCCATGGTTGTCGCCATCTGCACTATGGAAGGGTTTCGGGACCTCCAACAGAAACACGCCGAAACCCCTCCAATGCAACGCTGTAATAGCACAGCGAGGGGGAGTGTGTTAACTCCTCCAGCAAATATATCTCGCCTCTAGGCAGAGGAACTGAGGTGATTTCTGGCATCGCGTCGGAGGGGGCGAGTCTAACACAATATATGTATACCGGGCACAATTCCACTCTGGGCTAGAACTAAGCATTTCGTGATTGAAAACCCCAATATCACTTTTGTACGACCTGGGGATCGAACTCGAGACCTTCGGCAGTCGTACTGCGTACGTATTACAACTGCGCCACCGAGGCCGTTTAACAACAAAGTAGGGACATATCTCGCCTAGCTTGGTGTCTGGTGGCAGGTGAAATCTCTGGGCATTATGAGACTTAACACCTTATGTCTCAGGGTTACGAGCGCAGTTCAGTGCCATGCAGTACTTCGCAATTCTAAGTTCTGATGGTGTTGCTTCTGTTTATAGGCGGGCGTGACGCTTACCATCAAGCGAGCAACCTACCAATCTCGTCATCTAAAGCTAATAATAAAAAAAAGTTATTTTGAAAAATACTCTACATCTTATCTCCTAATGCAAACATTAATATTTTAAAGATTTTAGTCCAATTAAGATTTATTATTATATTATCATGCCGGTACCTATTTGTTGTTATCTGTTTTTTAAAATATTTCTAGAAACACGTTTTGATTTTAAAAAGGTTAGTGACCACCAATTTACATTGTATTAATTAAGTATTGAATATTATAATGGTGATGGCCTAGAGTCGAGAGTAAATGTCGTCTAAGATGGCTTGAACACATTCAAGAAAAATCTACAGGAGTATTTATGGTGGGAACGCCTGCAAGCTGGGAGTATTTATGGTGGGGATGCCTGCAAGCTGCACAGACGGGTGATCGGCTCACATTAATGGAACCATTTCACCCAAAAGACGTCCCAAAAACATCTGGCTTGACGTATTACTCTATACATGAGAGCCAATGGTCTCATTAAGGAAAGTGGTGAAGACCAAGCAAAGAGGAAGCATTTAGGTATGAATGATATGATAGCACCAGGTAGAAGAAGCCTAGTGGTCAGTGGAACAATCTGAACAGATGTAGAGGGTTTGATGCCAACCCCAGGGCACACACTTCTAAAAAGTTTAATGTATATGTACATTATGTTACTAGGTGGTAGGTCTTTTGTATGCAAGATTATTAGATATTATGAGACTGCCTCGATGGCGCAGTTGTAATGCGTACACATTACGACTAAGGTGGTAGCTGAGGTCTCAGGTTCGATCCCTGGGTCGGGTAAAAGTAATATTGGGTTTTCCTATTACAAATTGCTCAGTATCAGCCCGCAGTCTGGAATTGTGCCTGGTATGGCGATAGGCGCTCCCTATCACATCATGGGACTGAGATACGCTTGGTGAAATGTGTGTGTACTGGTTATACCTCTGCCTATGTATCTAAAAAGGAAAATTTTCATCACCAGCAATGAATATAGTATGGTACTATGATATACATAATCAAACCATTAAAAGACCCTGACATCAATTAGATACATTGATAATTTTGAAATGGCTGAACAGATTTTATTTGAACATAACTAATCCATACGTCGAGTATCAGTAGCCACTAGTGCGAACTATGATGTATTAAAATTAATAATATCGTTAATTTTATTTCATATTAGTCGAATATGAAATTAGTTTTTAAGCTATTCTTTCCTTTATTACCATTTGAATTACTAGTTTGACACTTCGACTGTAGTAATTTTATACAAATTCAAAAACTGTGAACATATTTGTAACTCGTACTAGGCCTACTGAAAACAAAGCCAATTTATCTGGAGCAATATTGTAAATTAAGCGACGATAATTTGTTTGCATACGCATACAACAGTGCTCACAAACCGCTGTTTGGTGGCAGAAGTACACTAAGCAGTGGTACCAACCCAGACGGCCATTCACAGATGAGGGACCTACCTACTAGAAAATAAATATTCTTTATTATTTTTTATCATACAACAATCTTCATTATGTTTCATATCATAAATGTGACCTGATAACGCAATCTACATCAATCAAAATGTGTAAACAATAGAACTATATTTTGATTTTAAAAGCAAACTACTACCTCTAAAACTACGAACTCTGCTACTTACAAATGCATGACGATATGTACATGTAATATCAAATTTCGTTGTCATGTTACGCAGACAATAGGTAAAATGTATGTCATACCATTGCAAATTTGCCCGTAGCCATTTCGTATCGCATAATTGAGCCGGCTCGTTGTACTGATGACCACAGCGTCCGTTGATGTAAACCGCGCAGTCTCCAACAGAATGCAACTTTCGCACTCCTCATACTGGCTCCAAAAACTGATGTTTTCCTTCGTAATTATTTGAAGGCACGCTTGGTCGAAACGTAGTTGCGCGCCGTTGCACTCGCGCACAAACGATCCCACGTTTTGGAAATTACTGTATGCCATTTTTGTATTTCATTACAATTGGCGTCCAAATCAGACTCGGTAAACAACGTTTGTAATTCCACATAAAACTCGGAGGAAAACAAAAATTCGAAACGTCAACGTGAATCATCAGCTGAACAATTGGATTTTTTTTTTTTTTTTGTATTTTTGTTCCATAAGGAACCGGCTAAGATCAGAGACCATACTGCCAAGTCATCAGTTATATTATTTTCATAATATCCAAGAACGATGAAACAGGGGTGTGACCGATTTCAAGGCCTTGATGGAGTATTGGTGAAAATTCCTTCCAGTTCGATGCTTCTTAGATGACTTTCTTCAAGCGAATCGAAAGCACAAGGTCGACAATACCCTTGATCAAAAATCACCTAAATCCACTTATTTCAATGTTTCCATAAACTATTCATCATCATTAATGATTATTGCACAAAACCACACCACTTTTATACAACAAACACAACTTTAAACCAGTTTAGGAAATAATTAAAACAAGAGAGCCACCGCACTGTAAGAATTCCCGCCAAAACTCCTGAACAATTGGAATGAATATTATGCAGTTTGACCAGATTTAAATTTAAGATCCTGCTAATCATATATCAAAACCTGCTTTACTAACATTTCTTTTTAAATATGCTGAAATAATCCTAAGTTCGTCCTATTTATACACCGCAAATTTATTTTATTAATTTGTTAATCACATTGAAATAAAACTAGTTAGTAAAATTTGCGTAAACATAAGAAATCACTTTGTTAATCACAATAACAATATTTAGCCCTTTCAAATTTTAATAGCATATTTAAATAAATTGAAATCTGTTTTTTTTTATTAATTTGATGGACAGTCCCTCCTTAATCCCTCTTATTATTATCAAGTAACAGTTGATCTTTATTTTGTATGGACGAGTTAGGAGTGTGACGAAAATAAAATACACAGAGTGTCACGAACGTATTGCTGAATATGATATAACCGCGAAGAACTATTAACCTTTTAGCTAATGTAAAAAATGGTTACCTCATTTCTACTAAGTTGTCGATGGCTCCTAAGTATACTCGGTCAACTCAAAAATTAAAATTTTACAGAATTATCGTAAAGGTGAATTTTATGATAACTTTTTGAGTGATATGTTAGATGGCATAAGTGAAGAGCCATCAAAACTCTAGATGTTTTAAAACAAAGTCCCTATTTTGCTAAAGTCGCAGGATCTCGCTAAATCTGGTCATACTGGTCGAACGATCCCATGAACATCGAAGTTTGAGTTTTGGCGGGAATTCTTACAGCGCGGTGGCTCTCATCCAAACTTTCATCTGCTCTCTTAATTTAATGATTTCCTAAACTAGTTTATATTTGTTTGCTGTATAAAATATTACTTACGACAAGGCTGTATGGGCTAGAACCTTTTGCTTTCCCATTTCCTAAAAAGATGAAAATGAAAAGAAAAAAAATCGAAGCAATTACAGGCTACAGCCAGCCCATAGGATATAAAAAAAAACGTAATAAATCGTACATACTTTTTATTCCATCTTCTTATATATAACATTCTCGTGTCACAATGTTCGTTCCCATACTCCTCCGAAATGGCTGGACCGATTTGTATGAAATTTTGTGTGCATATCAGGTAGGTCTGAGAATCGGCCAACATCTATTTTCATCTCATAAATGTTAAGGGTGGTCCACCCCTAATTTTTTTAAATTTAATTTTTTAGTCAATTTTTTTTGCTTTTATTTTTTTATGAAAAAATACATACAACCCTAATTTTTCACCCTTCTACCATCAACCCCTATTTTTTATAGTTTTAGTATCATTTATTTATGATAGTCACTTTTATTATAAAACTTACAAGTTAAACACTAAGTTATAAATAATATGGAACCAAAACCATCACAAATACTGTTTTACAGGCTCAGGAAACTTATAAAAGGGGTTCAAAATGTCTGCCTTGCTGCTGAACACATAATTGTGTCCGCCGTAATATGTTCCCAGATACTTTTCGCAGCATTTGTGGAGTTACAGTAGAAAATGCAGAAAATATGCGTTTCTCCATTTCCTCTCGAGTGTTACATATGCTATTACTGTATACCCGGTTATATACATAGCTCCACAGGAAAAAAACCATTGGTGTGAGGTCTGGCGAACATGCTGGCCAAGGAATGTGGTCTTTACACCCAATCCATTGTTTAAAGCGCATGTTTAGGAACTCGCATACCGGTCTTGTAAAGTATGCAGGGGTCCCATCATGCTGGAATATAATATCGGTGTTGTCAGAAATCGGCAATTTTCCCAATTTATCTTTGTTAACATTGATGAGAAACAACAAATAACTTTCTCCATTTAATGTATTTGGGAGGATTATCGGGCCAATAAGTGTTTCACCTATAATTCCCGCCCATATGTTTATACACCACTCATTCTGGAAATTAGCTTTAGCTGCAGTACCTGGGTTATTGAGTGTCTGCACATTCTGTTTGTGAAGGTTTTTAATGCCATTACGGGTGAATGATACTTCGTCCGTCCATAACACGCTTGACTCGAAATCCGGTGAAGCTGCCACACGATCCTGGTACCACTGACAGAAGTTGAGTCGGGCTGCAAAATCGGCAGGTGTCAATACACCTACCGATTTCAGGACGCAGGAATTGACGTGCATCCGCTGAAAATGGTGAGAATGTTGCCCACTGTCTCGCAGTACGTTCCCCACCTGGACGTGGTTAACCCCGAGAGCTGCCTCGGCTCGCGGTGTGGTGGTCTTCGGTTTCGTTTGCTTGCTGATGCCCTTTTTCAGCTTCGGGGATACCGTAGGCGGCCGGCCTTCCGGACGGGAACCACGAAAAGAACCTGTGTCGTGCAGACGATGTACCATCTTACTGAAGCAGCTTACCGATGGTAAACGACGACATTCATGTTTGGGTCTTCCATCTATGAACTTAGCTTGGTACAGCCGACGAGCCTCTCGTAGGCTGCTATCAGCTGCACCAACACAAAGCATCATTTCATAGTACTCGCTGTTACTCAAAAACGACATATTTTTTAACTCATTTATTTCCTAATTTATAGCTCTTTGTTTCCTAGAAAATCAAAATACAAAACAAAAGACTGTTCTTTTTTGTAACATATTCTCTATGAATGAAAAGGCAAAGGATCGTAACCATGCAGCCACAGACTACTATAGAGATGCTTTGCATAATGCAGCCTAGTCCGCAAAAAAAAAAGACTTTTTTTTTATTTGATATTGTTTAAATTTTTCTTTTTATTGGGAAGGCAAAGGGATCTAGCCCATAGAGGCTCGTCATTAGTTATTTAATAAAATTTATTTTCCAAGACCGATGAAACATTGTTGTGAGCAATTTCAAGGCCTTGTTGGAGTTTTGGTGTTATTTCCTTACAGTACGATGCTTCATAAATGACTTCCCGTGAATCGAACGCAAACGGTCGATCAATACCTTGATCAAAAGCAAAAGACTGAATGCGTCAAAGAATAGTGGCAAAGAGTGTATGTGTATGCTATGGAAAAACAGTGGAAAGTGTGATATATTATATTCCTTGATGTGATATGGTTCCAGTTAAATTAATATCATACTCTTTTATTGATAAGTTTCCATAGACTAAGAAACACTACTTATGTCGACATAAGTTTATTTTTCACTAGTTTTTCTCTGCAAGTAAGTTTCCCATTTTAATAGATTAAAAAAGTACTCCACTGATAGGTGATTATTTGCGCAAAATCATTTTTATCCATATTTAATCGAAGGATCGAGCTGTCTTTTTCAAAAAACTTATTTAAGTATATTGCCCAAAGTATACATCATGTTGCCATATTTTACTTTGACTTGGCAGTATGGTCTTTGACCTTAGCCGGTTCCAATTGGATCGAAAAAAAGCGGGTGGAAAATCAGCACTAGCCCGTGAAATTCAATTTAATTTTGGTTTATTTAGAATTGCAGCTCGATCCTTTGATTAAATATGGATAAAAATGATTTTGCGCAAATAATCATCATGGATATACAGAATAACCAGAATAATAACAATGAAAACTATAAATATTGCTTCTAGAGCTTTGTTATAGAGTTAATGAATGTCCAGAAACTTATTTTTGACTTAGATTAGTCATTTTGGAATCGAGGAAAAATGGAATGGAAATTAATTTGAATTGCGCGGGCTAGTGCTGATCTTTCACTGCTTTTTCAGAGGAGATATTTGGACTTTATGTTCATTGGGAGTTAAATAAAACGAAAATTAATATATTTAAAGCATATTATATTATTATCATTTATTAACAATAGGAATGTATAAATATCTAACAGTATTTTATGTAGTTGCGAAAAGATACAGCAAAGCCTTCGCAAACTGCACTATTTCTGAACCGCCCAGCTTAGATTCACCATAAACTCTGTCTACGAAGGTGATTGGCACTTCGCCTATGGTGAATTCTAATTGTCGAGCTCTGGGGATCAAAATAAATCTTCTTGAAAAATCCTCCCGTAGTTAAGAAACTATAATGGCTGTTCCCAATATTCTATCTATCGAGAGACTTGCTTATGGGCAGTAAAATCGTGACACCTTTTTTATGGAAGATCTGTTAAAACACCATTGATAGTAAGCAAATCTATCTCTGTATAGAATATAGGGAACGGCCATAAGAAGACAATTATCTTGTATCGTGGGTATAGGAGTACCCATGACACGCCATTTCTTAGAATTTGATTATTTCTCAGACACATCACTTAAGAGCATGCTAGTTGACGACTCGAACTCGTTAGTAGGCCGAGTCAAAACTTCATGCTATCTCATCCTAGCATTATGCGGCGTGAGTCTTTAGAGTGAAATGCAAAATAATTTGTTTGGAAATCGAGCGCCATAAAATTGATGAATAGTCTAAGATTGGTATTTTCATGAAGGAAAACATAAATTTGTCGTTTCGACATGAAGTATTTAATATATAGTTACTTTTGTCTCGTTTTTATGTATGTGCTTGAATTTCTCTGTCAATTGATTTTGATTTTGTTGGAAAAATGTGTACATACATACATACACATTCACGTCTGTAATCCCTGTAAAGAGTACACCCACATTTCACCGAGCTTACTTTCGTTCCACGACGTGATAGTGGGTGAGCTTATCGCCATTCCAGACTCCAGGATTATACTAAGTATTACGATAGAAAGACCCAATATAACTTTTACCCAACTCTGGGATTGAACTAGAGGCATCAGCGCAGCAGTTGTACCATGTATGCATTACAACTGCACCACCAAGACAGTTGAAAGAAATGCCTCACCTGATAATCATTTCCATTTGGAAGACATATCCTTTAGAGACACAGCTGTCTATCAGTTTCTGAAGAACATCTTTCTTGTATAATCTGTAAGCAAAAAGATGATATTGGAAGGGTTATAGGAAAATGTGGCAGTTTATGGTGAAATAGCATAGACACTGAAAAGAAAAATAAGTTACATTCTGGTTGCGGCCTTCTTTACCTCTTAAGGGGTAGGCAGAGGTGTATCCAATACACCCACATTTCGCCGAGCTTATTTCTATCCCATGATGTGATAGGAGACGATCCTATCGCCATATTCAGCACTATCCCAGACTCCAGGTTAATACTAAGAATTTACGATAAAAAAAACCCAATATAACTTTATCAGACAAGGGGATCGAACCCGAGACCTCAGCACAGCAGTTGCATACGCATTACAACTGTGCCACTGAGGCAGTATATACTAGTGTTATATGCTGTACCCACCTAAAAGATCCAGTAAGATCGGATGCCCCTGGCCTAAGTAGCAATTGTGTGACAAAGTTAGCCCCACGTGAGATGAGTTTACGTTTGAAGTCCCAGCCATAGACGCCACCACCATCCTTATACCGAGTGCCAGAGACAAGGTCATAATCATGTTCCCGCTGGAGTTCTATGAACTTTGGAATGAATTTTGGCTGTTGATGATAAATATAGATAGTTTAGTGTTTTATTGAATACAATTAAATTTATGTATAATACAACCAAAATAACTTGGATAGGCTTAAGTTAGTCAACAAAGAAATAGGTCTCTCGTATGCAAGGCAGTCTGCTTTGGTACCACGGCTTCATTGATTTCTGCCACCAAGCAGCACTGTTGTGGTTTGGTTTGAAGGAAATTGAAGCCAGTGAAATTACATAATGGGCATTATGATACTTAACAACTCATGTTTTAGGGTATTAAACACAGTCCAGTGACAAACAGTGCTTTGTAATCGGTTAGTTTAAGTTCTGTGTGGTGTTGTGTCTGTGTATGGGCAGGGGGACATCGCGCAGTTTCAAATATTAATTTTCGATGTAAATATCAATTCTGATGGAACTTACGTGGTGACTTAGATCAGCATCCATAATAATAATAAAATTGCCGGTGGCATGTTGTATGCCATGTATGTAAGCAGTCCCTAAACCAAGCTTCTTCTCCCGGGGCCGAAGTACGATTTTGCTCGATCCATAGATTTTTTGTAACTGTTTCGCCACCTCCAAAGTGCCGTCAGGGCTTCCATCATCAATTACTATTACTTCGTAGTCGTAACCACTGGAAAACAGCAACAATAAAGACAAAAGTTAATGGGTACATCGACACGGGAGATATCGTCACAATTTGTTATAAATAGCCCAAATATACGCTTACCTTGTATCCAAATATTTAATAATAAGCCATATTATAATCGGCAAATTCTCTCTTTCATTGTAAGTGGGCAATAATATGGAATATTTGTCGCTTTTTGTAATTTCGGAATCTAGAGCTGTAGACGCCATGCTGTCAGATGTCAGTGCCCAGTGGCTGTCGCCTGTCAGATCACAGATGTCAATTTCTCCCTCTACGAGGTACTCTACGATGTCAATTGATTATATTCTTATATACTATTATTTAATAGATACATAAATAACCTCAGGCCGAAAATTCTCGTCTTTGTTTTGTTAGTGGCAAAATCACTGATATTTCGGTGGAGCCATCTGAATTTTAAAAGAAGAAGAAGAAGAAGAAGAAAATTAATCTATGATCTATGTCTATGTTTGAGGTTTTTTGGCAGGAATTTGTGTTTGTTGTTTTAAAGTGGAGTGGTTTTGTGTAATAAACATTACAGATGATGAATAGTGTATGGAAAAATTGAATTATGTGATTTTTGACCATCGTTCTTGGAAAATAAGAAAATAAGAGAACTAATGCCTTGGCAGCATGGTCTCTGCTATTAGCTTGTTCCTTATGGAACAAAGAAGGAGTTTTGGCGGGAATTCTTACAGTGCGGTGGCTCCCTTGTTTTAATTATTTCCTAAACTGGTTTAAAGTTGTGTTTTTTGTATAAAAGTGGTGTGGTTTTGTGCAATAATCATTAACGATGATGAATAGTGTATGGAAACATTGAAATAAGTGGATTTAGGTGATTTTTGATCAAGGGTATTGTCAACCTTGTGCTTTCGATTCGCTTGAAGAAAGTCGTCTAAGAAGCATTGAACTGAAAGGAATTATCACCAAAACTCCAGCAAGACCTTGAAATCGGCCACACCCCTGTTTCATCGTTCTTGGAATATAAGAAAAGATATAACTAATGACTTGGCAGCATGGTCTCTGACCTTAGCCGGTTCCTTATGGAACAAACAAACAAAAATAAAATGGAACAAAGAAAAAAAAAGATTTTTTGCCGTGCAGCGAAGGAAAATAGGAGTTTTATCGCAGATTTTCTTGAAATTTAGATCACTCGTTGTTGTATGTGCGTCTTTTTTGTTGTGAACAATGAACTATTTTCCAAGCTGAATCTGAAATTATTTAAATTTTTATAACAAATGAAATATATAACTATGGCTTGAGACATTCATTGCTAGTTGCCAACATGGAGTCGTTACAAAAAGTGGAATACAATGTGAATATAAAAACGGAACACGAAGGGGGAAATGTGGTGATTAAAGTTGAACCTGATGACGAAAGTAAGGAACATGACTTAAACTATTTTCCAACTAGTTTAAAACCTATACCTTTCCCTATGACTTTTTACTCCCGCCATCAACCTTGAACCATTTGAGCTCTGTGCGTCCATAAAAAAATCTATGACGTTGAGGTATCGCGCGACCGAGACTTTATTGATTTTTATCGAAGACTTTAATGTATACTACTAGACAAGCTGCGCGGTACATAGAAATTGTACCATTAAGTTGCGGTCAATTGACCGTAACTCAATATTACCATCTCGCTTACTCTCAACTAGAACTCCTATCGCGCTCCCTGTCTGTGAGCTGTCAAACTCCCATGTTATGTGACCCAATTGTACTTCTAAACAGCCTGTCTAGTAGTATACATTCAAGTATTTGTGTTATTTCAACTATTTTGTTTGATTAGCGCTTTTTATTTGATCACAAGGCTCTCTTTGGTATAGGTTCCATGTGACTTGATAAGTAGGCTTTAGTCAAATTAAATCAAGAATTAAAATGCCTATGCCATGCCCTTCAAACAAGCCAACAACTTATGTCTCAGGAAGACAAGTGCAGTCCAGTGCCATGCAGTGCTTTGTAATTCAAGTGTGGTTTTGCTTCTGTATATGGGCAGGGGTTGAGCTTACCATCAGACAAGCAACATGCTTGTTTAGTCTTTCAATTAAAAAAAACCATATCTTCCATGTACTCTTGCTTCTAATGGCAGCTGTATCAGAAATCAACCTCTTTTTTAGATATGCCAGAATGTAGTCTGCAAAATTCATCAATGATTCGCAAAACGGAGAGCATACTAATACCGGAATTCAATGTAAATATAAAAACAGAACATCAGGAAAACGAGGATGAAAGCTATACTCACGATGTGATTGTGAAAGTTGAACCTTATGATGAGGGTAAGTGACAATGATAATTAAATATATAATTATTCTATATATTATTTCTCAAAGGTGTGTTTTTGTCAGATCACCATAACTTCCATAATTCTTCATCAAATTCAAACACCATTTATAAACTTATGTTTGCTGCTATTGATGAAGAATAGATAAATGTGTTAAAAAAATGGTTCAGCCAAAAAAAAATGCTATGTTACTGACCACTATCAGTGTGAAGTATTTGCATGGTTCACCTAGTATACATATATTATTTCTAGTGTTTTTTTTGGCAACACCATTTCTTACTTAATTCCTTTTCTAAATCAATGATTCAAACATTGTTTAAAAGGTTATGTTCTTCGCTATTGACGAAAAATAGACAAATAGAGTAAAGTTAAAAGTAGTCCTCACTATGACCATTAATAAAGCACAAGGTCACACTTCAAAGAACAGGATTGTATATTGAAATAAAACTAACTAGTTTATATGGATTTTATCGCGGTTAAATTTTTATTTTAGTACCGACGTTTCAAAAGCTTTTCAGCTTCGTGTTCACGGGAGAGACTGACGTATAAACTAGTTTTATTTCAATGTGTAATATTCATGTGTATATTACAAGAACATGTTTTTGCCACATATAAGCCCCATGGCTTACGTAATAAAATAAGTCATATTTATGTATGTGTTAAAGATATTTATGGTCAAAGTGTCAACGGTTATCACATTGTAACTACCAACATTGCTTACAAAGAAGTTTTGTGAAATAGAAAAGTTTAAAAAATATCTAATCATATCAAAGCCCATATCTATTTTATTAAATGTATACTTTTTACTTTTACTAATATACTTCTTCTATAGATATATTGAATTTAAATGTCTTTTTACAATTAGACCGATATGTATAACATGTCTTCAAAATAAAATATCTTAAAATAAATACTTGCATTTGACTAGTAGCTGGCTGTAAAGTGACAGCTCGCGGGTTCGATTCCCGCACCGATACAAAACGTTTGTGTGATCCACAAATATTTGTTTCGGTCTGGGTGTTTTCTTCTCAGAGGGGTTAACGTCAGGCAGGTGGGCAGTCGTAAAAATTACAAGCCATATTTTTCTGTAAATTTATTAAAAGCATGTTGCGCTGACCCCACTATAAGTGGGATTAGGGCAGATGGAAGAAGGGCATGTACGGGGCCAACTCAAGATTCTCTGTGTGTATCCCACCTGCTAGTTACAACATCAGGGTTTAAAATCAATCTTTTTTTTTAGATGTTGCCAAAACACAGTGCTTACAAATGCCAGAATACAATGTAAATATAAAAACAGAAAAACCAGACGAAAGTGACACCAATGAAGTAATAATTGAACTTGCACCTGCTAATGCAAGTAAGTTTTTATTTATACTACTAATTACTAAGCGATTGAGTGAGCATGTCAACTGATTGCAAGTACCGCTGCTGTAATGCACACACCTGGGGGTTAAGCATATGCAACACGACATATCTCGCGCACGATAGAGATAACTATTGTCGACAAATATCTTTTTTTTGTATTAGGTTGAATAACGAGACGAGCAGGTCGCTGGCCTGATGGTAAGCGCCACGCCTGCTCATAAACAGAAGCAACGCCACACAGAACTTTGAATAACAAAGCACTGCATGACACTGAACTGCGCTCGTCACCCCGAGACATAAGGTGTTAAGTCTCATAATGCCCAGTAATTACACTGGCTTCAATGTCTTTCAAACCGAAACACAACAGTGTTTACACAATTTTGTTTGGCGGCAAAAAGTCTCGTGTAAAAATATCATACATACATACGTACTCACGCCTGTAATCCCCGAAGTGCTAGGCAGAGGTGTAACCAGTACACCCACATTTCGCCGAGCGTATCTCCCTCTCATGATGTGATAGACGGCGAGTCTATCGCCATACCGGGCACAAATTCCAGACTCCGGACTAAGTATTTTGTTATAGAAAAACCCAATAACACTTTTACCCGACCTTGGGGATCGAACCCAAGATCTCAGGGTCATCCTCAGTCGTAACGAGGCAGTAAATTACGTCGATATGTTAGGGTACGTATATACCACAGAGGTAGACAGTACTATTTTCTCTACGTTATCTCTACTTTTGACATAACGAGTCGAGTATTTTATGCAACCATGTTAATTTCGATAGACATACAGAGAGTTAGCATCGATAGACATATAAATATAACTAGATATAACTGGGCTCTCATGATAGAACTAGTTGGCAAAATTATCTCGTGTCGCTTATGTTAAGCCCCCTGTGAGTTATCTCTATATGTCTATCGAAGCTAATATGCGGACGCGGTGATTACGACGCGGCTAAATGTTCCCGCTTCGTTTTCTCGTACTATCTTTAGGTCTCTTATCACTCATTCTGTATAAATAAATAACACTCAACAACCACACACATAGCCCTGACCCCACAGTAAGATACGAGTCTTGTGTTGTGGGTATCAGGAACTACAAGAGACTTGCGGTCCCACAAAATGTAGAATGTCCCAATCGTATGTCGTTACGAAACATATAAGTTAGTTGATATCGACAAATTTTTATCTCCCTTTCGTTTGATATCTCGTGAGTTTATGCTAAGCGCCCAGGTCAGCAATTTATCTACAAGTCCTTTGACATTGTGGTCGTGCATGATGGTCACTTGCCATCAGGTGACTCATTTGCACGTTTGCCAGCTTTTTGCTATAAATAGGATGATTTGTAAATTGTTATATAAGTATTCAGATGATGATGAAAATATGCCGCGTGTACCATAATTCACATGCCTAAAGGCAGCAAGGGGATCACACAGAGTCAACGAATATGGGACACTAATGCTAAGTTAATAAGAAATATTTTACAGCCTGTGTTATTAGAAGTTAAGGAAATTTTATACCTATGTTTGTGTACTTCTGCCTACCGTCTTTCGGGGATACAGGCGTGTGTTTATGTTATGCGATGGCGATGGTGAATGCTTGTAGAAATCAAAATACTTAATTACTGACACTAGTTGTGAGCAGTAGTGGGGGCAATTGAAAGTCCCAAAAGACACAAGCATCGACTGATGGACCAATCGCGTTAAGTGTTGGCACCCAGCCCTCCTTAATTCCGCCAATCAAATCTAGAAATGAATCTGCTCATTTGAAGTTCGTACTCGCGACTCGTGTCGGTGCTTGTACTTCAAATGATTAAGGGGAATCTTAGGTGGACAAATTGTATGTAAGCACTGGTGGCTGGTGTATTAATAACGTATTATTAACCTTTCTTCTTTGGCTTCCATAACATTATAAAAAAATTGGCGTTGAACTCTCAAGTTGTAGTCTTTTCGATTGTTGCCGGTAGTCAAGAACATACTCATAAAAAACTTTTCCAAGGTGATTCGTAAACATTTTACAAAAAAATATTAATTCTTGTGAGTGAGACCAAGTAAAAGGGCAAGATTTCAAATTGCATACGGGTTTGGCCTAATAACGGCCACAGCGCCGCCGAGCGGACATAATAGAAAACCAAAGGCGGACACTCGCGCCATCTCTTCGAAAACACTCCAGACCTCCGGGTCAAAATTACCCAAAATTAAGTGTAACTAGAAACGAACTTGAACTATCCTCATTTATATTTGCTTACTACCGCGGTCATAGAGTTATAACACATAGAGTAATAGTTTCATTCAAAATCCCTTAAGTATTCGAAGCAGGAAATAATTCAATGTGTGCTTAGGCGGCGCGTAATTACTTTCGCTGACACACACACAAGCGCATAAATAATGTTGCAAGTAAACATTTTTCCAACAAAATAGGGAAATTTAAACTGTTCTAATTATGATAAACTTGTCTTGTTATATATACTTTAATTTATTGTGTTTTAAGAACAGTGTAACAATTTATAAGCTGTGATATAAATAAATTTTAGACATCAGAGTTATATTGCTAAGCATTACACTACTCAACAATTTTTTAACAACCAAAACGTTTTCTATTCCTGATTTGATTTGTTTATTATTATTATTATTTTTTAATTATGGCTCTGTCCTTATGGACAATTCCGCCAACGTCAAGTGAGGCAATTTGATTTGTTTCTACCACGTCTAGTTTTGACGTTATAGAACTATCAATGTTACTGCACTTTTTATCCCGATTAACCGAATTTTTAAATTATTGTGGAATTTAAATGGATAGTCGGTCACACAGACATGATGAAATTGTAAGGGTTCCGTTTTTTGCCATTTGGCTACGAAACCCTAAAAATGACTCTGATTAAGTCTTGTTACATAGTAGAAACTAACTTCTAAGACTCTTAGAAGAAATGTCACGCCCTTATCGAAAATTTTAATATGATGAATATGAATTTTGATTTTATTTTGGTTAAATGCATTGAATGAAATAGAATATTTTACTGAAGATTTTTTTATAACAAATTTTAAAGGAAATCTAAAAACGATATAAATAAATTTTACTTCACTGCATTAGAAATAAAACAGTTTCCCATTATAAAACTTGGCAACTGTAATATTTGGCAAAATATTTTGTGAAGTCGGTTTTTAAGTTTTGTAAAACTTTTTTATGTTTCAATTTTTTAATTCCAATACACAATCGCGATGACTATGCTGTTATCCGTTGGGATGTTTAATTTTTTTACTCCATACTCTGTCATCAGATCTTAACCAAATTTATATGGGACCACATCCCAAACTATATGTAATAAAATGTTTACCAAGAAAATCCGTCCACAATTGGCGGAGAAATCGATTTCTCATACATAATAAACATAAATATAACTCACCGAATTGAGAACCTCCTCCTTTTTTGAAGGCGGTTAATAAAAGCAAGCCCTACTTAGGATCGGCGACATGCATTCTGAATTTCTCTGGATCATAAAATATTTGTGTTAACGGGAGTAGTATATTCAAATTATTAGTTCATACCTCATCAAAGTGTAGACCTCATCAGACCAGCTTGATGGTATTATATTATTGAATTTCCATAAAACCTCCACAAGTTTCATGATTTCCAATAAAACAGTAGGTATAAAAAATGGTAAAGTATTTTCCCATAGCTAGCAACATTTTAATTGTAATGGCGTATGTCAAATTAATGATTTTATGAATGTTTTGAAATAAAATATAAGATGCTAGTAAGTACTTACCCATGAAGGTGATCTTTACATGTTTCTGGTGATTATTTGACGCGTTGTGACATCCTTTCACAGTACCATAAGTCATTTTCTTATTAAAATTGTGGGAGCTCGTCGTACTGAAGTTTGACATTTGACACTGACGTGCCGGGTAACGTATTTAGCCTTTTAGGGCTAAATTGGTATGGGATCAGTGGCCACACCGCTTGCTTGCGTCTATTGCGGTTCTAAGCCTTATATTTCTATGACCGCGGTATTATGTGTGCAATTGGTGAAGTAAATATAGGACATCTCCAACCAATATAAGCCAGCGTGGCGGCAGCCATCATCAACCAGGCGGGTGGAAAAGACTGTGAGCTGGAACCTATGGATCAAAAGGGCTATCCCGTAAGTACCTTTGCTTTGTCTTGCTCACAAGCTCTCCCTATCGTAGGGATTCTATGGATGCTTTATTTTAATCGGAATCTCGTTAGCTAATCGCTTCCTGATGGTTAGTCTGAACACAATAGTTGTATTTGTTTAGGGTTGCTAACCCTAAATGTCGTAACCTAGGATTTGTATTTGGGCAAACCAGGAGTTTAAAAAGTCTGAGTTATAATAATCATATTATTAATAAAAGTATATAATAGTAGAGAGAAAGAGACAGCACAGAGTGCATGTTGCGTCTTTGTTTTAAAACCACATCGTGACGTCGCCCTTAACGTAACGATTGTAAAAATGGAACGCGAATTTTTATACTTTAATTATTTGTATACCGTATTTCGATTGATTACCTCTGCAAGAGTGATGACTTCGAGCCAGAGCGAGATACCATGTTGCGGCGTCCACGTACATCAAAAGTGCCGCGACCCCGGCTTCGTCATTACATACAGAAATTCAGATGTAAATAACATTTTTTAAATATGTTAATTTTCTAAGTTACCTGTGTAAGGAAAATTTATTTTTTATTATTATTAAGCGGTCTATATTATGTCTATCTTCATGACCTAAAAAGGGCTAATAGGGGTTTTGTTACATACTGTATAACGTTGAAGATTAACAACATAACCGCTGCCGCTACTTGGCAGAAAATAGGTATAATATCCTTTTGCATCAAAACAGTTTATTAAATTATTACCTTGAATCAGCCGGTTAATGTCACAGATTCCTAAGACAGTTCAATGCATAGGAATACGGTGTCTTCTTTACCTATACTGGTAGCTAAGGTTACAAATCATCCTCTTTATAATGCTGTATAATATGTTTAAAATATTTGCTTGAAGCATTGAACCTAATTTTTGTAACAGCTTATATAGTGGCAGTACTGGCTGGCTATTTAATTTTTCTGTATCTTCTTATATATTAATACGTGAAAAGAAAACTTTGCACCCCTTTTTAAGCAAAATGCGCGCACGGATGAGTGTGAGATTTGACATAAGTAATTAAAGTTTATATGAAGGAGGAGTGCAGAAAGCTATATATATATATAAAATCAGCTACAATTAAAAAAGTAAATTAAATAAAAAAATCATTGTTTTCGTTTATACTGTCCAATGTGTGAATGTCAAACCTCGCAGCTGACATATAACAAAAACCAATGCAATAACACCTAATAACAAACACCAACAAGGTCCAATTTCGACCACTAGTTATAATTATGATCCTGATCATAGGACCAGAATATATATTAATATTTTTCGTGACTCTAGGTGCATCCCCAGTGCAAACAATGCCTAAGCTACAAGAAAATCAGAACAAACAAGATAAAGCCACGTTTATTGAAAATGGGATGCAGGAAAATATATCTAGAGCTGTAACGAACATAGTAGCTAATGAAAATAAGTCGACCCAGATTGTATGTGGTAGAAAAAGTAAGCAAGTTTATGTATGAAGAATTATAAATAATCTTTTATTGTTTTAAAACAAGTGATACGAAAGCTTTTCTCACCAAACATATTAGACATACACCAGTTATTATTAAACTAAATATCACATACGGTGGTGGACTTATAATTAAAAACATCAAATATTACTCTATTTTTAGTATAAATATAATCATAGAGATGTGTATCCATATCATGAAGTAATGTCATTTATGGAAATGTCGTCTTTCTTTCTTACTATATACGAGGGAAGGTCAAAAAGTTCGCGGAATGGAAAGGGGCGCGAAATTAAACCATTTTTTTCCATTTCGATATATTCTCCCTTAAGCCTAATACACTTCTCAGATCTTTCATAAAGTTTATTAATACCTACAAAAAAAAAATGTTTTTCAAAATACTTAGAAATAGCCGACTTCACTTCATCATCAGTAAATCTTTTTCCTCGAAGCTCTTTTTTCATATTTGGAAATAAATAATAATCTGATGAGGCTAAATCTGGACTATAGGGAGGGTGGTTCAGTGTTCCGAACCCGCATTTGTGTAGGGCAGCCATCACAACATGACTCTTGTGGACAGGTGCATTGTCGTGCAAAAGGAGCACACCTCGAGTCCATTTTCCCCTTCTTTTTTCCTTAATAGCTTCTTTTAATTTTTCTAATAATGTAGCGTAATATTCTCCGGTAATATTGACACCTTTTTCTTTATAATCGGTCAATAAAATACCCTCTGCATCCCAAAAGACCGTAGCCATAATCTTGCCGGCCGATTGCGACACTTTAAACTTCTTCAGAGGTGCTGCACTTTTTCTGTGCCACTGCATAGACTCCTGCTTTTACTCAGGTTCATAGTGATAGTGAACCCAAGTTTCATCTCCAGTAACAATTTGGTTCATAAATTGATCCCTGTTGTTGAACACTCGACGCGCTGTTGTTCTCGGAACCCATCTTGCACAGACCTTATACATGCCAAGATGATCATGGAGGATGTTGAAAATGGTTGTATATGATACTCCAACCATTTCTGCGATTTGTTTGTTCTTTAAACGGGCATCTTCCAGAACAAGTTTTTCAACTTTTTCGACAATGTCTGAGGACGTCGCTTCAATCGGTCGACCTGAGCGGTCATCGTATTCAATCGACTCCCGATTAAGAAAAATAAATATTTAATGCATCTAACTATATGTCCACCACTGTTTATAATAATAATAAATTAAAAATATCAAAGATCAACTTCAAAACTCGAGTCATTGTCGTGCGTTTTTTGTTGTCTGTTGATGGGTTTCCCATTTTCCTTCATACTACTTTACCAGATCTTAACAAATTTATATGGGACCATCCTTAGGGTAAACCAAATTAGTTACACAAGTAGTCATCTAGATTTGGCCGAGATATCGCGCAGTATAATAAAAATAAAACAAAATACAGACGAATTGAGAACCCCCTTAGTTTTGGAGCCGGTTCAAAAAACAGAAAACTATATGTGATGGGAAATTTACAGGAAGCTCTAATTTGAAAAAGGACTCTGACAATCGTGCATCTGAAAAAGCATTTAAATGTCAATACTGTGATTATACTTCTCCACGACCTAATGATTTAAAGAGACATATTAAAATTCACACAGGAGAAAAACCTTTTAAATGCGAACATTGTGATTATACATGTATACAAAGTAATCACCTAAAGAGACATATAAGAACCCATACAGGCGAAAAACCTTTTAAATGTGAACAGTGTAGTTATATATGCTCAGAAAATCGTAATTTAAAAAAACATATGAAGAGAGCTCACACAGAAGAAAAGATTTTTACATGTCCAGACTGTAACTATACATGTAAAGATAATATTGGATTAAAGGAACATCTTAGAAGTCACACAGGAGAAAAGCCATATCAATATCAATACTGTAAGTATATGTGTACAAAAGTTTACGGTTGGCTAAATTATTAAAAGATAACCCTTTTAAGTAATAGTCGTATACAATATATTATAATTACGGTGAAATATGGCTTCATTACGGAATTTTCAGTATTAGTAGAATTTCTGTGTGGTTAAAATAATATAGAAACTATAAATATAATATACTGACGCACTCACGCCTAAAATCGAGAGGCCGCGGGTTCGATTCCCGCACAGACACAAATGTTTGTGTGATTCACAAATTGGTTTCGGGTGCGGAACTGTAAGTCCCTCGTAGTTCCTGATACCCACGATACAAGTTAACCTAGTATAGGGTCGGGACTATGTGTGCGACTGTTGGGTGTATTTATTATTGTTAATTTCTCAAAAACAAGAATTGCCGAATCTCATAACGATAGTCGTAGTAGGTACTGTAGTCATTTTAAAGGGCATCGTTCATATTGTAAATTATCAATATTTAAATAAAGTGAAAGGGAACGCACGTCCGTTCGTAAATGCACCTGAAACTGAAATCGATTGTTTTTTAGATCCTAAAATGGAGTCCATACAAATGCCGGAGTGCAAAGTGAATATAACAACAAAAGATGAAAATGAAAGTGACACTAAAGTAGCAGTAATTAAACTTGAACCTAATGATGAAAGTAAGTAACATGACGGTTAAGCTGAAATCTATATAGTCGTTACATACTGTATGCCCCTTTGTATCAAAACACTTAGGGCCTTACTTTTAAAAGTTACGCATTGATTAGTTAAACATTCTTTTGTCTTTCTCTGTCAACGCGATTTATAAAGTGGCTAGACACAGACGAAAACAGTGTTTTAACTAGCTCAGTGCTTAAAAAGTTTATTAGTTAGTGCCATAGGGCCTTACTTATAAACATTACTTAAGAAACGTTATAAGTAAGGCCCTTATTGTTATTAGATAACCTTAGAATTAGCTGGTTAATGTCCGTTGACATTAACATTATTTCGTTAACTAGTTACTTCTGTCGTGACTATATCAGTTAAATGCATATAAACACAATATATTGTTTACCTGCACCGGTAGCGGAGGTGAAAGGGCAATGCAAACCCTCCTTATGCATCGTAATAAGATAACTAGAACGATAACTCTCATACGAATCTGCCAAATTACGGCTCCACTTACTTACACATGCAAAGGTAATTACACGTAACACACAAACACGCAACGAAAATTAATGAACGTTCAAAATCAACTTTATTTCATAAAAGTTAATGTCTAAATATGAAATTTCTAAATCGAGATCCAACGTACTGCACCGCACGTTTTAAGTGTCAAGTTTTATGAATTGATGAATGAACGAGCTGCACATACTTTTATAGCCCCGCGCCTTTGCACAAAGTTTTGGTGGGGTGTTTTTTTTGCTTGAGTTACGTTTCTTGTCATCTTATTTCGATGTCCTTATGTGCTTAACCTCTTTATTGTAACAGCCTATATACTATGCCAGTTATCTATGACTATCAATATTTCTATGTTATAATTACAATAACAACTTCAAATATTTTATTGATTCTATAATATATTTTCGTTATTTCTAAGCTGCATCCCCAAACAAACAGCCTAAGCTGAAAGAAAAACAACACTTTAAACAAGATAAAACCAAAGTTATAGAAAATGAAAAGCAGGAAAACTTCTCTGGAACTGAAACGAATATAGTTATTAATGAAAATAAGTCGTCTCAAATTATATGTCGTAGAAAAAGTAAGCAAGGATTAATTAAGAATTATAAAAAGTCGTTTATATGCAATGATTGTGGTAAAACATGTGGTACGAAAGCTCTTCTTATCAAACATATTAATGGGCATAAACCTGTGAATGTAAAACCAAATGAGACATATTTAAGAATAAAAAAATCTATAAGCAACAGGTATTTTACAGAAAGCGATAGTTTGGAAAAAAACTTAGACATTAATAATACATGTAAAACAACTTTCAAATGCCAATACTGTAAATATATTTGTCCTCGAAAAAGTGATTTAACTAAACATATTAGAACTCACACAGGAGAAAAACCTTTCAAATGTCAATACTGTGATTATACATGTGTACAAAATAGTCGCTTAAAGAGACATGTTAGAACTCACACAGGAGAAAAACCTTTTAAATGTCCATATTGTGATTATGCATTTACACTAAACTGTACTTTAAAAAGACATGTTAGAAACCATATTGGAGAAAAGCCGTATAAATGTCACTACTGTAATTATTCAAGTACAGATAATGGTAATTTAAAAAAACATATTAGAACTCACACAGGAGAAAAACCTTTAAAATGTCCATACTGTGATTATACATGTATAGAAAATGGTGGTTTAAAGGCACATATTAGAACTCACACAGGAGAAAAACCGTTTAAATGTCAATACTGTAGCTATACAGCTACTGAAAGTAGTCATCTAAAGAGACATATAAGAACTCACACAGGCGAAAAGCCTTTTAAATGTGATTACTGCCATTATAGATGTACAGAAAGCGGTAGTTTAAAGGCACATATCAGAACTCATACAGGGGAAAAACCGTTTGAATGTGAAATATGTAACAAGAAATTTGCAGTGAGGAGTAATTGGAGGCTTCATTTACGAGTACATAAAGGTAAGAACACTTGTTAATTCTGTCGCTTAATTGTCCGAAAAATAACTAGAATATTAGCTGAAGAATTATATACCTATAATATTACAGTAATTTCAGTCAAAAAAGATTATTTTACTTAATTAAATTTATTTATTTCTTAATATTTTTATAGCTTTCTAATGTTATTGAAAAGTTTTAGAGTTGCAGAGATTACCCCCTACACACAATATTGTTAGTTAATTCTTATTTTTTATATCCGTGTCGGCTGTTTCACCTCCCCAGAGGGGTTGACGTCAGGCTGGCGGCCGGTCGTAAAAACTACAAGCCAAATGTTTCTGTAGCATGTGTTGAAAGCATGTTGCGCCGACCCCACTGCGAGTGGGAAGAGGAAAGGTGGAAGAAGGAGTGTTGACTGTTTATTAACTAGTATTAAAGCATAATTAAGATAAAATTACTACACATGAAAGAAATTTAATTGCAGTCCTAGAAAGGCTGTTATTATCGCACACAAGTACGGTATAATATGTAGTGTTTTATGAACTTTTTAACAACGTGACGCATGATAGCTGGTAAGAGGGTACTAATTGTATATATTTTGTATCCAACACCAAACTTAGTAGCTCAGTTCGAAGCCATGCCTTTCGAGGACAGCCAGTGTACATCCAGTTAGAGTGGCGGGCATAACTGTGGCGATCGTCGGAGACTTAATGATCGACATTATATTTAAATTGAGCTGTAATTATCATCAGTTGCACTGTAGTCATTTCGAAGTTCACATAATTTTTGAAAATGTATTAATTATATTTCCCTCCCACGCCCATTCTTAAAACGCCACTGAATCTGAAATCTTTTTTTAGAAGTTTCCAAAATTGTGCGCATAGAAATACCGGAATACAGTGAAAATATAAAAAAAGAGAACCAAGGTGAAAGTAACGTTAATGAAGTGACGATCAAAATTGAACCTGATGATGAAGGTACGTTATATAACACATTAGATTCTCTGACCAGGTTAGACTTAGCAAAGTCCCCCACTCCTTTCCTTCCTGATTCCTCTGACATTATGGTCGTCATGGGTGGTGATGACTTGGCGTCATATGGCCCATTTTTTTTTATGGCATAGGCCGGCAAACGAGCAAGTGGGTCACCTGATGGTAAGTGATCTCCACCGCCCATGTACGCCCACAATACCAAAAGAATCAAGGGTGCGTTGCCGACCTTAAAGGAAAGGGATAATTAAGGAATTGGGAGGGGATTTGGGCCTCCGGATATCTCACTCACCAGACGAAACGCAGCAGCAAGCTGCTACTTTACGCCGGTTTTCTGTGAGACAGTGGTAATGACCCGGACGAGCCGGCCCATACGTGCTGTAGACAAAACTGTCTACAGCGTGGCTCTACCACTCTCAAATTTGCATGTTTACCAGCCTTCTGATATAACAAGGATGATTTGTAAATAAATAAGTATGATTGTAAATTTTTAATGTAGCTCTTGTAAAAAAATATAAAAAAAAACTTTAAAAGACGAAAACTTTGTGGCATTTGTAGTTTTCAAAATGAATAGGGACCAATTAAGAGAGAGGTCCTCGCATCGAAAATATTGATTTATACTTAGCAATAAGTGCTTGATAATATATGAATATAAAATTGATTCCTATCCAAAGTACATGTAAAATTAATTCACTGGAGTAATATTTAAGTTGAAAGGGCATGAAGACTGCAGTGCGATCATGTGTCTATATACTCCCATCATGTCCGCTTGTAACGACAACTAATTCTGAAATCAATATCTTTTTTAGACGATGCCAAAACGGAGTCCTCACAAATACCGGAATACAATGTAAATATAAAGACAGAAAAACAAGATGAAAGTGACACCAATGAAGTGATGTTTGAAGATGCACATGATGATGAAGGGAATATGCCCATTGTCCCATAGTCCACCGGCCAAAAAGCGACAAGGAGTCACATGCAGTCGTAGACAACAAACTGGAGACACTACTGCTAAATTAGTAAGATATATTTTCTAGATTGTAACTATTGTCAAAATATTTATGTTGGAATGTAAGTCTACTAATGGAAAAAAATAGAAAATAAAATATATTAGTATTGGTCAAAAATCAAGAAATGACTGTTGTCATTGCATTTGTGGTAACAAATTATTTTTTGCAATATAACTGCTTCTAATATTCGCCCTCCTAAATGACGTGCATTTGTTGTGAGAATAAGATTAAATAAAACATACTAAAAAATTAAAGGTTGCACTATTTCCGTGTTTGTTTCTTGTACTCTACTTTCATATCTTTATTGATATACAATATGTAACAAAAACCCTGTTGGGCGTTTTTACTGTGATATCAGAATCGATATTCAAACGTAATGAAATAACTCGCGTACGAAAATTAGATAAAAATAGTCATATTTAATTATTATACTTTAACTATTTTATTGTTTATAACCTGTATTTTGATTACCTCTAAAAGAGCGTGAATGACTTGGAACCAGATACTATGTTGCGGCGTCCACGTACATCAAACATGCCGTGCCGCGCCGCGTGCGCGCCCGTCTTAGTCAATACGTCACATCAGTCAGCTATTCACCACTTTTCAGATGAAAATAACATTTTTTTTATATTTTGTCTAAGCTTCCTGCGTAAGGATAATATCTCGCTTGTTTATTATATTTTTAATTTAAGTAATAATTTTTACTATGCTGTCTATATGTCTATCTTCACGACGTGGAAAGGGCCAGCAGGGTTTTTTTACATACTGTATAGAATATCATAGAATTATAAGGCTTAGTTAGAACCGCAATAGGCGCAAGCGCCATGACGCCATTTCAATTTAGCCTGGCGTATCGCAGGACATACGACAGCTCCAAGCAGAATTCAACCTTATTGACATTAAATTTTATTACGAATATGACACTGTACTGTGAAAGAATGTCAGAACGCATCACATAAGCACCAGAAACATGTAAATATCACATTTCACCGACAAACACTACCTGAAATATATACTTATACTTTTGAGTAAAACATTGATCAAAACGAAATATAAAGTTATAAACTTGACATTCGTCAATGCAATCAAAATGTTGCTAAATATGGGAAAATATTTTACCAATTGTTTTCTTTTTAAATACTGTTTTATTGTAAACTTGGTAATTGTGTCGAGGTTTTATGGACAATACAAAAATACCATCGATCTGGTTTAGTGATTTTTAACTACATATATTCCATGTACCGAAAAAAAACAATGCATGTTGTCCTTTTTTCCTTTGGGTAATCCTTTATTCGTACTGTTTCATCGCATGGCCGGCGTGGGGGGGTTAGGTCCGACTCCCACGGACTAAAATCCGAATTCGACGATGTTCCGCCCGGTGCGTTTGTTCGGTTACGTCTGCGGGTACGTTATGTACTCTTCCATGGGCCCGACAGGGACGGCCCTTGTAAAGGGTCTCTGGTCGGTGGGTAATGGGGGAGTTATCCACCCACCGCTGCTCCCCTCAGACGAGGTTCGCGCGCGTCAACTGGAGGCCTTAACTGTGGGGCGACGGACTGCCACGTGTCCGCCGCCCAGGCCTCTGTCAGGGGGGTAGGAGTGTCTCTCGCATCCTACTGCGCGTGACCCTTCTGCAGCAGATGGGGAGCTGAGATACAATTTCCCGCTCGCGCTTCGCCGCCTCCTTCCGCGACATCACCAATTCACAGAAAGTGATCATAGCGTACCACGACCTTTCGCTCTCCACCATGACTTTAACCACGACCGGTAATGAGAGGTTGTCCCACAATGCTGCGTAGAGTTCGCAACGATGCTCTGCCCACGCGGGGCAATGCATGTAATCCTATCCTAAAAAGTTTTTACATATAATATAGTAATACCAGCCCTGTATTATACATGCCCCACTGCTGGGCACGGGCCTCCTCTACTGAATGAGAGGGGTTAGGCCTTAGTCCACCACGCTGGCCTAATGCGGGTTGGCAGACTTCACATACCAGAGAAATTCTTATGGAGAACTTCTCAGGTATGTAGGTTTCCTCACGATGTTTCCTTCACCGTTAAAGCAAGTGATAATTAACAATTAATATACACGTAAATTAGAAAAGTTAGGAGGTGTATGCTCTTGGGGCTGGTTTCGAACCTGCGACTTTCGTCTCGACAGTCCACACCACTCCCACCTGAGCTATCAACATATATATTTGCCAAATATTATAGTTGCTAGGTTTCATAATGGAAAACTATTAATACTAATGAAGTGACCCGATTATTGTTGACTCTACAGCTAGGAAGATGGAAGCCAAGTAAATAAACCAAAATATGTTCAATGCATTCTATTTAACCAAAATAAACGGACCGTATGTCCGTGTAAGTTCATAATAATACAATAAGTTGGTATATCGGCATAAAAAATGCAGTAATATTGATAATACTTATAACATAAAAACTAGACGTGGTAAAAATAAATTAAATACTAGTTTTAATAAGGGTAGTTATAGATATCAGAAATAGAAAGCCTTATGTCTGTTATAAACAATTGTTGAGTAGTGCAATGTTTAGCAATAATCTGATGTCTAAATTGATGACAGCTTATGTATAATTGGTTTCACTGGTGTTCAGAACGGATCCCTCTTGGCATGCATAATATTTTTAGTCATAGTTTTCTATCGCATAATGTCATAACAATCTGTGGCCCTAAACTTTTTCGTCATAAACTATTAACGATTAATTCTGCAAGTCCAAAAAGCTAAAATATCACAATACCTATTGTATTATAAATATTTTTTATTATAGACATGTTCGCGGCTTGGGGTGTCCCAATGGCCACCCCGCCGCACCTTAACCTATTGAAATTTTAAGTCAACTAAAGTTATGCGAAAAAATATAGGGCAAGTGATATTATGCCTAACAACAGTTATGCCAAACAACAATTAGGCAGAAAAACTTTATGCCAAAGGTGTCAGGACTATCAACATTATGAGAAACAATTTTATGCAAAATTGGGCGCGCCCGTTCCGAATAGTGTACGAACAACATAATTATAGTTCTGAGTCTATAACAAGGCAAGTTTAGAATTATTAGAACAGTTTCAATTTTCCTATTTTGTTGGAAAATTTAAATTTACTTGCAACATTATTCATGCATGCGTTTGTGTGTGTATCAGCGAAAGCAATAACGCGCCTCGAAGTATTTTCTGCTTCGATTATGACTGGGATTTTGAATGAAATTATCACTCTATGTCTTATAACTCAAAGTAGAATATAGCGAACGGCCATTAGTGTAGGTTGCACCATCCATTGGTAAAAGTTATTACAAGAAGTAATGGACGTTATTTAAAGGTTATTTAATTTGTTTCCAGTACTATAAAAAATGACAAAATCAGCAGATGTAATCAACCATTGTTGTTGTAATAACTGATGGTGCAATGTGCAACACACTAAGTAAATTTTCAATGCATATGAATATATTTATTTTTGCGGTAGGTACAGGTAGCTAAGGTACAAATCATCCTCATTATTATAATATTATGTGCTTAAAGCTTGTAACTTCCTTTATACCACAACCTGTATAGTGACAGTTAAATTAGTATCGAATAATATTCTGGTTCTATAATATTTTTTCATGGTTGTCAAGGTGCATCCTCAAACAAAAAGGTGGAAGAAAAACAGAACTTTAAACAAGATGAAGCCAAATCTATAGAAAATAGTAAGCATGAAAACATATATGGAACTAAAACGATCGTATTGGCTAATGAAAATAAGTCATCTCAGATTTTATATGAAGAAAAAAGTAAACGTTTTATATGTAATGATTGCGGTAGAATATGTAATACTAAAGCTCTTCTTATCAAACATATTAGTGGACATAAACCTGCGATTGTTAAACCAAATGAGACGTATATAAAAACAGAGAAAACTATATTGGACTGCAACATTACAGAAAGCGATTATTTAAAAAATGATTTAAAAATTCTCATAGAAGAAAAACCTTTTACATGTCAATACTGTAATCATATATGTGTGCGAAAGGATCAGTTAAAGAGACATATTCGAACCCACACAGTAGCAAAACCTTTCAAATGTCAATACTGTAATTTTACATGCGCAGAACATCGTTATTTAATGAGACATTTAAGAACACACACTGGAGAAAAGCCGTTTAAATGTCAATATTGTAGTTATGCATCTACAGATAATTCCAATTTAGTGAATCATATCAGAACTCACACAGGAGAAAAACCTTATAAATGCCAGTATTGTGACTATGCTTTTATACAGAAGTATAGTTTAATCAGACATATTAGAGTACACACAGGAGTAAAGCCGTATAAATGTCAGGACTGTGATTATACATCTGCAGATTATAGTAATTTAAAAAAGCATATTAAAACTCACACACGAAAAAAACCTTTTAAATGTCAATATTGTAGTCACACATTTACACAAGAGAGTGGTTTACAGGAACATATTAGAACTCACACAGGAGACAAGTCGTTTAAATGTCAGTACTGTGATTATACATCTGCAGAATATAATAATTTAAAAAAACATATTAAAACTCACACACGAGAAAAACCTTTTAAATGTCAATATTGTAGTCACACATTTCCACAAAACAGTGGTTTACAGGAACATATTAGAACTCACACAGGAGAAAAGCCGTATAAATGTCAATACTGTAATTATATAACTGCAAGAAGTAGGTCTTTAAAGAGACATAATATTAGAAATCACACAAAAGAAAAACCCTAACAAGAAAAGAACTTTAATATATTACTAGGTACAAGGGGACCGCTTTCGAAGCCGAAACTGTAATAAAACACTACTTTAACATATGCACTCACGCCTGTAATCCCCTAAGGGGAAGGTAGAGGTGTAACTAGTACACCCACATTTCGCCTACTTACGCACATACACACTACTTTTAATATAAACTGAAAACTCTATTCATTTGCTGTTTACTTAGCATTTTGGAAACTTAAGCCCTCAATATAAAGCGTACTAATGCTAAAGTCGGGGTCAGAGTCCAGAGACTCCGGACTCGCGCGTATTGCCGTGCTCCAATACTCAGTAGGTATACCGCGCCGACCCACTCAGATGATTCCGAGCGTCGATGTTTTTTATTGGCTTTACATTACTTTATTAACAAAACTACGATTTTAATATATGAATAAAACGTCATTATATTTATTGATCCATACAAAACTGGGTGAAAAAAAACATATACATAACTTATATTGCGATTTTTAGTGGTATCATGTCTGTAAACACCCGCACTATCACCTGATGTCATTTTCGTAAGCGTTTCCCTTACATCCGGTAAACTAGACGGCAATATTTTAATACTTCATTGGTTAGAAAACAACTAGAATATTTATATCAGCTTAAGGTTGTTACTTAGGCTAAATTGTAAAAATAACGTTGGTTGTAGTAGTTTTTCCTGGACAATCCTTTTAAGTGGTTGCTGTATAAAATGTAATTATGTGAAATATGGTTGCCTTACGGAGCTTTCAGTCTTGATATAATTTCTTTATGTGTTCCCAAAATAATATAGAAATTTGTGTTTTATGTGGAACTACTCTTAATTCACGTGTGTCTTAAAGGAACTAAAAAAAAAGCGCTGTGGCAACATAAAAAATGAGTTATGTTACATTTCATATGCCCCATATATGTATTTAATATATAAAAAAAATAAGAAACATTTAAAATATTTAGCGCCACGCAATATGACGGCCGCGTGGCTTATCGCTGATGTGTAGGTCGTTTGTATGAGCACAAAAAGCTCAAATCGTCAAGGTTGTCGACGTGAGCTTTGCCAGCGATATATTATGTGTATATTATAGTGTTTAACACTATTTAAAAGTATTTTTCTTTTGGATAAATAAAATGATTACTAACCGTGGCGGTGAGTAACGCTTTTATGGCAACAGACCGTCTAGAAATGTAGACTGTACCCATTATATGAATGTTAAGTGGACTAATTTGTAGTTTTCATATAGCTATTCATAAGGAATAAGAACATAGGTATAATACTTTTATTATTGTATTTAAATTAATGTCATAAATTATTGTTAGATGATATTTTTATTGCTAAGTAGTTTAATATAAATAGCTCCGAGATCCTGAGGCGAGAAGTTCCCCAGCTTCTGCCGGAACGACTCTTCGCGTTGCCGCCGTGCAGCCTGTTTCAATTTGTGTGTCTATGGTGGGGAGGCATTTATTGTTAATATAATATAGTTTGCACTATTTTCTTTTATTTAAGTATTTATATATAGGAAATATAAGTACATATTTCTGGAACATAAAAATGACTATTTTTTATTGAACGTTGGCCCCCTTTTCACATTTATGTTTTAGGTAGAATATACATGTTTAGAAAGTTGTACACTTGGATTTATCTAACTTGTAGTTCTACTACTATTATAAATGTGAAAGTTTGGATGTTTGTGAGTTTGTGAATTTGGATGTTTGTTGGTAAATCATGTCTTAACGGCTGAATGGATTTGAATTAAATTTGGCACACAGGTAAACTATAACCTGGACTAGGACTAGACTAGGTGGAGCCGCGAGCATAAGCTAGTTTAAAATAAGAATTAAATTATTCTCGTATTTTTCATGAATAGCTTGAATGACGAGCCAAACAGGATGTTCGCTTGGTGATGGTAAGCTCAACAGAAGCAAGACCACAAAGAATTTTGAATTACAAAAACACTGCATGGCATTGGACTGCCACTTGTCGGAAGCCAAAAGTAGCTCGAAATGATTCGTGTAATATTATACACAGCGGCCAGTGCGTCGCGTCGCCCTTTTTCAAATTCCATCTTGAACTTGGCTTGACACCATCGTGTGTCTATACATGAGGAGTGGTACCGAGTGCTAGGATTGCCGAAACGAAAGTCGCAGGTTCGAAACCAGTCCCAAGAGATTTTCTTTGTTCTTGTTGAAGCTAATAAAAACACTAGTCTCATCACTATTGATGATACACATCCCTAGTAACGCCGACAATATGGCGGATGTAATAATGCTGTTGTAACACAAAAGTTAATTAAAGTATATAAAATAAAGTTTTAGTTTGGATTCCATACTAATAAAAACATTTCAAAACGTAACATCTAATTTAGATCCGATATGATCCTATGGTGATTGGCGTCATTTACTTTTTAATATCGAAATTATACCTATATGTATTTGCTTTATCGGATTTCCCATAAATATTTTCACCAGGACCTGTCCACTATAAACTCAGATATCCTGCTATCTTCGACCTGCCCTTATCACATTCGCAGTGGGGTTGGTGCAACATGCTTTAAATACGTTACAAAAAGATTTCGCTTGTAATTTTTACGACCGGCTGCCTGCCTGCCGCTTAACTCTGAGAAGAACTCAAATATCCTGCTATACAGTCCTATTTTCTGGGCATATTGCATAAAATAACGTTTTACGTTTAAACCAAAGCTGCTACCGGGCGGAGCTGAGCCGAGCCGCAGGATTATGCTACTGCTTAAATTGAAGTGCATGAGCGAGACCTACATAGGCGGCATTATAGTTACAATTCTCTTTGGTCTCAGCAAGTGCGCGTACATACTGCATAACACCACTGACCCATAACACTGGCATAAAGTTCCCAGAGCCGTAAAATAATAGAAAAAGAACGATTGGTTAATTGACGCAATCTGGGCTGCCAAATTGTATAATTGGATACAAAATCCGTAATATAGATTTAGCGATTGCATCTTCATTGTAACGTGCATTCATAAGAATATTGAATACAAATAAAAATACGTTGTTTACGTGATAGAATAAAAATTATTATTGTATTCCTTTTTTTTCTAATATTTGTTGCCACTGTTTGCACATACACTGTTCGGCTGTATGTCGCCATCCAATGAGCTAGAGCCTAGAGGGGGCAACAAGATACAGCATTTAAGGTATTCAATCCTGAAATTTTGATTGGGGACTGATGAGGACGAGGACGAGGACGAGGGATATATTAATAATTGAAAATTTTATTTTTTACCCTGACACTGCAATATTCACCTGACGGTACGTTTTGTTATTAGCCTGAATGACAGAAAGGGCAGGTCGGTCGCTTGATGGTAAATGCCACGCCTGCCCATAAACAGAAGCAACACCATAGAACATGGAATTACAAAAAAACTGCATGGCATTGGACTGCGCTGGTCACCTCGAGACATAAGATGTTAAGTCTCATAATGCCCAGTAATTTCATGACCTTTATGTCCTTCAAACTGAAACAATAGTGCTTACACACTGCTGTTTGACGCATAAACAGATAAAGCAGTGGTAACACCCCAGACGTCTCTCGCATACGAGAAACCTACCACTTAGTGCAGCGTACTAGTAAGTACAGTGCAGTCCAAATACAAAGTCCACCGTCAAGAGACGCTCTCTTCATGGTCTGCAGAATTATGCGAATGAATAAGACTCTCCGAAACGCACCGCTATGGTGAGCTTTTCGCCATGTGTGCGGTGGTTTAAATTCACAGACAGGTACAAATATGTGTTCGGTAAAATGTACCTACATTGACTGACCAACTCAACGTCAATTTTACACAATTTTAGGGACAAAGCTGAATAATGTATAAACTTCTTCTGTCAACCCTGGACTCGATATGTCATGGAATCGACGACAGCTGACAGTTTTCGAGGTTTTCCATTTGTGCTGTTTTTCGAAATACTCTGTCCCAATTCAACAATAAAAAAACATATCGAAATTCACAGTTCACATAACGTCTGACCGGTTGTTCAAAAAAATATCTTCAATATTCACGTATTTCTTACATTTATCAATCATGTGGAAGTGAAAGTTGGGCACAGAAATGGGAAAAACTAGCAAGGTTGTTGTATGTGGTATGAAAGGGGTCGGGAAGACTGCAATCCTAGAACAACTAATATACGGTAATGTGAACTTGAAGTCGTCATTTTACCCGACGATCGAAGATATATATGTGGCAAATATCGAAACAGACCGGGGGACGAAAGAACGCGTATGCTTTTACGACACTGCAGGCCTGGAGCCCCCGCTTACAGGCGAGTTGAAAGGTTTCCGTACAGTTTGTGTTAAGCTTTGTTTTTGCAAGCATCCGCTTTATGCACATTATGTAAATATTTTGTACATATTTTTGGTACTGGGTGCGCTAGGGTTTTCTTATTTAATTTTGACTGTATGACGAGACCAGGGGCGTGCTTTCTGTATAGAATAAGAGAGCCTGTACCGTGGTAATTTGCTAATTAAATGAATTAAAAAAACAAATACATTGCAACCAAAAACATTTTCAAAAATGTCACATCTTAATCCACTTATCACTACAAATATCCTGCCGCTTAGAAATTAAATGAAGTTACTGAGTTTGCACACAACCAAAGCTTTTTATTTATAGCAAAGGCTCACAAACGCGCAAGTGGGTCACCTGATGGTTAGTGATCTTCACCGCACATGTTCACCCACAATACTAGACAAATCATGAGTGCGTTGCCAACTTTAATAGAAAAGGATAATTAAAGGATTGGGAAGTTATGTTTCTTGTAGTACTTGATATTTTTGGTATGGATAAGTATATAAGATGGCTCATCTATTGAAACTAGGAAATATTTCAAGTTGCAATTTGATCAGTTTTCTAATTTGTCTACCCTATTGAAAATGACTGGACATCTGAACGGGATGACCAGGCTCATTATCACCAATAAATGCTTCACATCCAGCTTGATCTTTATCAAAACTAAGCATGCCAATTATTACTATGTACCCATAAATTGTAATATAGAATTTTTTGTACTTAATCACACCACACAAATATACACATACTTGATCATGTGAAGTATGTGAGTAAGATACACGTGATCCATGGTGAGTGCTCTCTAGGGATTATCTTCATTAAAATGTGAATGAAATAGAGTTTCATTTGCATGGCTGCCTCAGTGGCGCAGTTGTAATGCGTACGCGTTACGACGCCGAGGTCTCGGGTTCGAACCCTGGTGTCGGGTAAAAGTGATTTGGGTTTTTGTATTACGAAAAGTTATGTATCAGCCCGGCGTCTGGAATTTGTGCCGAGTATGGCGATAGGCTCCCGCTATCACATCATGGGACTCGGCAAAATGTGGGTGTACTGGTTACACCCCTACTCCTTCGGGGGTTACAGGCGTGAGTGCATAGGAAATTGAGTTTTATTTATTGTAGTTAATTAATGGTACATCCATTACAGTAATTTAAGACCTTGGGTGGATTCAGGCACACCCTAGTGATGTAATGTGGGTGTTTCACATATTACATTAATAAATTACTGTCAAAACTACATAAGTCAGTTTATTGATATATTCAATATAGAATGGTTAGTGGCCACCCTAGTATCAAAGTTTTCAAGCTGCCTGAAGGCCTTTGCTTGCCTAAACGACTGCTGTCAGTTGATAACAGCCGGGACCAATATTTTACCTGCTCTTTGAAGTAAGGAAGAACACTCAGTTGTAATACCAATAAGCAGTCACCCATCCACACACTGACCGCACCAAGAGTTGCTTAATTCGCTAATAGCCAGAGGCTGTGGATTCAAAGCCTGCACCGAGAGAAAAAATGTTTGTACTTACGTACGTACTCACGCCTGTAATCCACGAAGGGGTAGGCAAGACGTGTAAAACACATTTCGCCATAGTATCTCCGTCCCTTGATGTGATAGGGGGCGAGCCTTTCGCCATACCGGGCACAAATTCCAAGACTCCAGGCTGATACTGAGCATTTCGCAATAGAGAAACTCAATATCAATTTATACCCGACCCGGGGATCGAACCCGAGACCTCAGCGTCAGCCTCAGTCGTAACGCGTACGCATTACTACTGCGCCAACGAAGCAGTCATTAAAAAAAATTGGTATTTTCCACAAATATTTGTTTCTGTTCTGAGTGTTTTTTCCCCGAAAAGCGTTGACGTCAGGCAGGCGGGCGGTCGTAAAAACTATAAGCCAAACTATAAACATGTGTAAAAAAGTAAGCGCCGATTCCACTGCGAGTGGGATAAAAGCAGGTGGAAGGATTATTTAATTCATTCATTCGCCGTTAATTAGCGGCATGAAAAGCGGCCGTACTACTTCCCTGACAACTTCCTCACCACTTCCATTGCTATTCATTGAGTATGACCAGTATAGTCTTACTCTGGATTTCTTTATTTTTCATTTGCTTGAATGACGAGACGAGCAGGTCGCTCGCTAATGGTAAGTGCAACGCCTGCCAATAAATAGAAGCAACACCATACCAAACTTTGAATCACAAAGCACTGCATGGCAATGAAATGCGCTCGTCATCCCGAGACATAATTTGTTAAGTCTAATGCCCAATAATTTCACAGGCTACAATGTCTTTCACCCCAAAACAGAACAGTGCTTAAACACTGCTGCAGAAATAGATAAAGCGGTGGTACCAATTCAGACGGCCTCGCATAGGAGAGACATAATTCGAAAAATAAATAAATAATTTACCTATTTATTTCGATAGCCTCCGTGGCGCAGCGGGCGAGTAGCCGGCTGCGAAGCGAGAGGCTGTGGGTTCGATTCCCACACCGAGACAAATGTTTGTGTGATCCACAAATATTTGTTTCGGATCTGGGTGTTGTGGGACCGCAAGTCCCTCGTAGTTCCTGATACCCACGATACAGGTAAACCTAGTGTGGGGTCAGGACTATGTGTGTGCCTGTTGGGTGTATTTATTATTATTATTATTACCTAGTAAATCCCTTACTTCGATTTAGGCACGCAATGCCATTTTGCAGGTACATTTTCTTTGTATACTTAGATCTATGTCGGTAATTCATACGCTCTATGCCCAGGCCCTCCGCAGTCTCCTACAATGCAGCTGACAGCGAACCAAGTGCTACAGAGACATTACCTCGGCTTTGCTGAAGGCTTCGTCATGGTATATGACACGGCCAGACCTGAATCTCTTGACGTTTTAATGTACCTGAAGAAAGATATTGATAGGAATAAGGATAAAAAGGAGGTTAGTACAATCATACTACCTAAAATTACTATAATTATAAATGCGAATGTAATTTTATTTGTTACTTTTTCACGCGAAAACTACTTAACCGATCATCATGAAACTTTGTACACATATTCTTGGAGGTATAAGAAGTAAGATAGAATACTTTTTTGAAAAAAATGAATTTGTTTGTTACGCTTTCACGCCTAAATCACTAAATCGATTTTGATGTAGAGATAGATGGGACCCTGGAGACGGTTATAGGCCACGTTTTATTTCGGAAAAGTCTATTCACGCGGGCGGAGCCGCGAGCAAAAGCTAGTAGTGTATAAATTCACACCTATATCCGTGAAGTGATAAAATGTGGAGTCTGTTCAGTTGACTGGGTCCGCCCCTGTATATTTACCGGTAGGGGGTCATAAATGGCATTAGACGTCGAAATGGTTATTCAAACCGGAACAAAACAGTGCTTACACACTGCTGCTTGGCAGTAGAAATAGACAAATTGACCTAGACGGACCCTCGCCGATGCTACCACCTAATAAATCTTTCAAAAATACTTTATACAATATGTAATTAAAACCCTGTTGGGCGTTTTAACTGTGATATCAGAATCGGTATTCAAACATAATGATATAACTCGCATACGAAAATGAGACTAAAATAATCATATTTCTTTTCGATTGATTACTTCTGCAAGAGCCATGACTCGGAGCCAGAGCGACATAGCAAGTTGCGGCGTTACGTACACCAAACGCGCCGCGCCGCCTGCTCGCCCGGTATCAGTTCCTGCTGTTCATCACAATTCAGATGAAAATATTTTTTTCAAATCTAACATTTTTTCTCAGCTGTCACCTGTGTAGGAATAATATCTAGCTTCTGTTTATTAATTCTTTATTTTACAATTTTTATTAAGCTGTCTATATGTCTATCTTCACGGCCTAGAAGGGGCCAACAGGGATTTTTACACACTGTATTTTTAATTTCAGGTAGTAATGCTCGTTATAGGCAACCGCTCAGGTCCTGACGACATCAACAGCCTTGAAAACACATGTTCGAAGGCTTCTAATTGGTGCGCGCGGGAGAAGATGCGACATTTTGAAGTAACTGCCATGGATAGGCCTTCGTTATACGAGCCTTTTATATTCATGACGTCACGACTCAACCCAGTACAGAATAAAACCACCTTTCCACAACTAAGCACATTGAGCAAGCTCACACAGAAGAATAATAAAAGTGAAGCTATGTAACGGTACTTCTTTAATCTATGCCCTTTCTGCTATCAACCTTGAAGTTATCATGCATGGAGTCAATAATGACCCGTTATTTCATCTGTGGTTAAGTGATAATCATGAAGGTTTTTCCCGGAACATCGTTTGGTATGTGGCCATTTGTATTTGTATTTTGATCTCAATTAATTTAATGAAAAAATGTTTGATGGTTTTTAATTTGCCACTTAACAATATATGTTGATCAAAACATGACATTATGTACTTAATATGTGCGAACTATTTGCATATTTATTTCTTTTGTTAATTGTTAGATAGGTAAAAGCTTGTCTCAAAAATAAATATTAAGAGCATAATAATAATATATTTAGTAAAATACCAGTATTTATTTCTATTTTTAATATGAAATCTACACTATTTTTATTTGAAAGTTATAAAAAAATCTGTTCTATTTGATAAGTGTTCATGATGTAGGTACATGCTATTAATTTATCTAAGATTTAAGAATTATTTTCTTTTGTTTTATAATTGTATTTAAACTATGTATGTTTCATTTATATCATATAATATACTGAGAATTATATCATTAGGTTGACGTAAGGCAGGCGGCCGGTCGTATATACTAAAAGCCAAATCTTTCTGTAACATGTGTTAAAAATCATGTTGCGCCGACCCCACAGCCAGTGGGATAAGGGCAAGTAGAAGAAGATTAGATAATTCAGTATATTTATTGTAGTTGACTTATATACAATTTAAATATTGAATGTATATAAAATAGGATGTTAGAATGAACAGATTTAAACATTGTATTGCCAGTAAAACTGGTTTTACTTTATTTCTGGTATTTCAGCCTTATGATCGTATCACAGACATATTCATTCATATAATTTTAGAACTAAAAACCACAAGGATAGTTTTGAAACAAGAGACCTTAGATTCTATCCCACAGCGAGACAAATATGTGATATTCAAATATTTTTTTAGGTATGGTTAGACTGAAAAATCTCTCATAGTTCTTGGTACACACGGTAAATCGTATCTTCTTGTGGGTCTTGTGGGGTATGTGACTGTTGGGAGTTATTCATTTATTTTTATATTAATAATGGCAATTACTCATTTATATTCTCTCACTTTTTAGTCAATAACAGTATTTATTTTGTATTCCGTTATATTTATATGTAACGTGATGAAATAAACGTTATAAAAATAAGTATTTTTAAAGAAATCTCATAATATGTACTTAAATTCATGCATATGAACTTTCTTATTTATTAATGTTCAAGAGAAGGCCAATTGGGTGCTTCTAAATTGTTTGATGTATTATTTTCAACGGGTTTAAAATTAATATTTAATTAATGCATTATTTAAATTAAATTAACTAAAAATAATTGTGTAAAGTACTGTAAATCTTTTGTACAAAACCATTAAATATCATCAGGATCTACCTAAATAGATATATTTACAAGAAAAACTTGCTTCAATATATTTTTTAAAAGATATCAAATTCAGCCCCATTTCAAATACTGATGCACTTACAAATCATAAAATCATTTTATAATATAGTATAGGGGCATAGATTAAAGAAAATAAGCTAAGTACTTAATAGTCTCGAATTTACCCATTAGCTTTAGTGTAGAACAACTTTTAGTGCAATATTAGTAGTTTTAAGATTGATTTCCAGTTGTTAAATGTACACCAGTTAGGTTAAGTTACGTAATGTGGATAATTTTGCACCTTAGGCAGTAGTTAATCAATGCCAAATTGTATTATCAATATGGGGCAGTTTTACGACTACTAGTGTTATGATAACCACAGATCACGTATAATCCTTATACTATAAATATAGAAGTTTGGATGTTTGTGATTTTGGATGATTGTTATTCAGTCGCGCTTTAATGCTTAAACGGATTTACATGTTTGGCAAACAGGTACATCAAGACCTGGGTTAGGACATGGATATCTGTTACCCGCAAGAAATATGAATACGGGCAGAACCACCAGCAAAAGTATGGAAATCAAGCGTGATAATCATTACGTAGGCCGATGTTGTAATCGTGGTGCGAATCAATTACATACTCGTAGAGCGCGTTGCTTGTTGCTACGCTAAATATCAGCACGCGCTGTATAATCAGTATAATAGGTTACATCTGTTTATTATCCGTGATCTGTGGTATTCTCGCCTACGAGAAACGATCAAACTTTATTGGAGAGGTCGTACTAGCGAAAAAGGATTATTAAACAATCTTATAATTATAATTCGTATGCTAAAGCTCGGTGGGAAAGATTAACAATTTGGTGTGGGTGGCACCATCCATCAGTTATTGTTAAGTTATTGTAAGAAGCAATGTTTGAGTTTTGATATTTACGGATTTTGGCATGTTGATAGTACTGAAAATGAATGATAAAACCAATGAATAACGTGAACCATTGCTTGTTATAATAACTAATGTGTGTGGAACCCACACTAAGAAACATAATTAATTACTACAATAAATTTTTAAGGTGCAGAATTAAACTTAGTATAATTTGTCACAATCGTCGTTTTTAAGGCAGTTTGAACTTAGTGCTGCTGATAAATGATTTATCGTTATGGTCTTTTAGCTATTGCCTCTAATTTCTAAGCACTATTTATTTTGTATGAAATATTATAGAATAATCGAAATCTATTGGCTCTCTAATTGTTAGCTTTAATATTTGCATTTAAATTATTTTTCTCACTTTTGATCGTCTATTGATGAAATATGAAAATATTTTCATATTTCATGAGTGGTAGAGCCATGCTGTATACACATTTGTCTACAGCATGTATGGGCCGGCTCGTCCGGGTCATTACCACTGTTTCACAGAAAACTGGCGTAAAGTAGCAGCTGTGCTGCTGCGTTTCGTACGGTGAGTGAGATATCCAGAGGCCCAAACCCCCTCCCCTTCCCAATTCCTTAATTATCCCTTTCCTTTAAGGTCGGCAACGCACCCATGATTCTTTTAGTATTGTGGGCGTACATGGGCGTGGAGATCACTTACCATCAGGTGACCCACTTGCTCGTTTGCCGGCCTATACCATAAAAAAAACAATGAAGCATTAACCTTTATGGGGGTCTTGCACCCTGTGAATATCTGAATCCGCACCTGGATTTTTGATTTATTTCATCAATAGATGGAAATAAGTGAATTCTCGTATTGTACTTACGCTTATGCTGATTCTTGCTATTAGACAATTTTAGATACTATATTTCTGTACCGTAATGAAGGTAGGTAATACGGGGGTATTCATAAATGTTACAATGAGGTTTCACAGTGTCCGCGAGCACATTGACGATTACTGTATACCTGATTGGTCTATAAATAGCGCTAAACAAAAACTGACCAATCACCTATACGGAAATCTCACGTAAAGGTTTGATACGGGGGTTAGTATTTTTTTTTAAATCACTATTAATTTATAAGGCCACAAATAAATATTTTAAATGCCTTGATCAGTAATAAAATAACTAGTTTAATAGTGTAGTAATGGGAGTTTAAGACAAACATAATCTGTATTTTTTTCGATTTCGCTATATGGTACAGTAAGATAGAAAGAATACTAAGGTAAAATTACAAAAAGTATGTAAACTGAAAATTATATGATCAATATAAATTTTGTTAAAATATGCGTAGTCTATTTTTTTTATTTTTATTAGATTGAATAACGAGACGAGCAGGTCGCTCGCCTGATGGTAAGCGCCACGCCTGCTCATAAACAGAAGCAACGCCACACAGAACTTTAAATAAAGCACTGCATGACACTGGACTGCGCTCGTCACCCCGAGACATAAGGTGTTAAGTCTCATAATGCCCAGTAATTACACTGGCTTCAATATCCTTCACAACGGAACACAACAGTGCTTACACACTGTTGCTTGGCGGCAGAAATATACAAAGCGGTGGTACCAACCCAGCCGGTCTCTCGCAAACGAGGAGCCTACCACCTTGTAAATCCATCTTGTCTTTATGATCCTTTGAATATAGATACGAACACCAATAGGTAAGGTAACATTCAGTAGCGGATCCAGTTGGGGTCGATGGGGCTCAAGTCTGCCGCCAAGCAGCAGTGTGAAAGCCTTGTGTTTTAATTTAGGTAGTTGGAGCCAGTGAAATTACTGGGCATAAGAGTCTTAAAATCTTGTCTTGGAGTGACGAACGCAATTCAGTGCCATGTAGTGAAGACGTGGAGACCCATCACCTTGTAAATTATTATTAAGCATTATTTTGTCTACACCAGGAACAGGCCGTATCGACCGGATTATTACCACTGTCTCACAGAAAACCGACGTGAAATGGCAGCTCGCTGTTGCATTTCCTACTTTGAGTGGGCTTACTGGAGGCTTAAATTCCCCCTCCCCTTCCCATTGGCAAATAGTGGTCAATCACCTTTACCACTATTTGCCCCAAAACCCCATGCATTTCCTTAAAGCCGGAAACAGATCCGTCATTCTTTTGGTATTGTAGCTGGTGGATATAATTTACCTACCATCAGCCGCCATCGGGTGACAAGTAGGTCACCTGGTTCCTGCTATAAAAAAACTTAAAATACAAATTTCAATTGGAGCCATTGGCTCCAAACTACAACCACCATACTAATAACTACCTACTCACCATATTCTTATGATCCTCACATACCTATAAATCAATGTATGAAACGCATTTTTCACATCTACAAATTACCAAATTATTTGGAAAATACATTTTAGCTGACATTTCAAGTAAACACATCACAACTATCGAATTTTCAGCTTACGATTGTGAGTACCTACGCGTTGTTTTTACATCTACCTTCTGTAAGTAATTATTCTAAGTATATTTTATAAAAATAAAAAACTAAATACGATGGCTTTATTTTTATTTTGCGTTTGAAAATGTTACAATTGTCTTAATATTAAATTCACCGGTTTATCTAAAACTAGATGGGAACATGTCCCGCGCTACAGAATCAATAGCTCTCGCGAGCGATAGTTCATTTCAAATGTGCAGTCAACGTAGGTATTTTTAATGAAAATTGCAAATTATTTGAACATTTTGTTGTCAAGGGCGGATTCGAGGACCTTGTTGGGGGGAATTTATATTCCTCATATACCTATGTTGTTTAATCATCAAAATCGCATCGATATTTTTTAAGCTAGGTATATAAACAACCCTAATACTATTATTTGTAATGAAAAAGCCTCATATAATCTAAAAGATGGCAAGAATATTTAGAACAACCTTGTTTCGGTAACCATTCTAATTTCACCCAATCCGCCCTTGACGTTAGTGATGTGAAGTAAATAAGTTTGGTACTGAATGATAAACGCACTTGTAATAATTTTGCCCTATATTTTTATTTTGCATGATAAATATATCTTGAATCAAAATCTTGAATATTTGTCAATAAAATTGCAGACACTGTGAATAAACACATATTTTATCATGAGCTTACCAATGATTTTAATTCACGTGACTTCAAATATCTTTCAATCACTTTATTATAGATTCCATTTATCATTTATTTAATAATTACAAGAGGCAATTCATAAAATAATACATCTTGTATTACTTTTCTTATCTTTTAACATGTTCTATGGAAATACACTATACTTAGTGGTATTTTCGTTGTTGTAGGAAGTGCTGTAGGTAACGTTTAGCAGGACTATTTACTTCACATCAGTTATCTAATTTAAAAATCTTGTACAATATATAAAACACTCGAAATTCAAAATTTGAAGTACCTAGCTAGTATTTGAACAGAACCATTCTAAATATATTGAAAATAAGTTCAAAACTCGATTTTATATTACAAACATGATTTTAAAATATCTAATAATAAGCTTCATAAACCTGTTACAGGCTTTCTTCTAGAAAGTCAAGAAAATGTTTAACTAAGTTTTATACAGCGGTAATTACTTCTGCTTTCTGAGAGGCAGATTATGCACTTAATATTAATATAATCGAGATTAAATTGTTAAAAAAGTTTTTAGACTTGATAAAACATTCAAGGTAGAAGATAGCTAATTTGAAGGTGCATGACGTTTAAACCGCTGAAAAGATTTCGATGCAGGTTTTACTAATATGCTACAGGAACTCCAGGCAGGTATAGGTAGGTTATAACATTTAAAAAAAATACAATTATTTACCCCCTGTAAATAATTGTTAATCAGTTTTTGAGTAATTTATGAATTAAATTATACCTAATATTTTTTGCTACTCAATATGGATAGGTATAAACACATAATATTAACCGATAAATATTTTTCCTTTTTTAATTATGTTAACTACTTTTTTTAGAATACTTTCATAGAAAATATCACAATTCATTAGAATTTGTAATAAATTATTACAATGTTAGTAACATTGAAATTTTTGATACTTTTCTTACGGTGGAAAACTTTAAAAGCCTTTTATATTAGTTTAAAATAGGTATAACAATAATAATAACGATAAATACCTAATTTTTAAATACAACGGCACCACAAATAATGTTTGAATCTAGGAATCTCAGGTGTTTTTTTAATATTTTTGCTATAGCTACAGGACATATTTACACAGTCTGCCTCACAGAAATCGTGTGCGTTCTACGCCTGTAAACTAACACATCTACACTAAACAAATGACTAGCATCGCTGTGATTTAACGAATTATATCTATTTTCAATTAAGAGTTATTGTTTTGTCATTAAATGTTATATACTAAGGAACATTTACTCGGCAATTGTATTGACTCAGTTTATTGAATTTTGCTGTCATTTAAACATATAAATTATTTTAAATCGAGGATATTACTGTATAAGTCGATGGGGGGTTTATCTCCCGTCATAAAATTTTAAGTACATCTCCACTGAATCAATATAAACACCATTTTTCTCGTTCGTAAACAGTATCTTAGTATCTAAAGCAACGATTTTTAACGATGTTTCGTTTTTCTCTACTATTTAAAGTGCTTGTACACTGTGAGTCGTGGCTTGTATTGGCAATGTAAAATAAATATCGATAATCGATATAATAGGTATATTCATACGATTATTTGCAATTGAATTATTTTTAGTAACAAGATGTATTTAGCGAATTTTAACAAACGATGTCACACATTTTTGTATTTAACAATTTAATAATCGCATAATAACTTGGCCGGACTAAAGCTCACCCGTTCTAGACTCCTCCCTTTAGTCCTTACATTTTCATAAAATAAGAAACCAATGTGTTATTGCGTTACTTTAATATCAAGAACAATAGGAGCCAAGGCGCTTGTGACTAGCCGGCTAAGTTATTTTGTGCATATTATAAGATTGTAGATATTTCAAATAAACAATACACTGTATTCACGATTGAAAATGAAAATTAAGTTAATCTAGCTATTCAAAGTCTATGTATAATACGGAAAAGTATAATTATTAAGTATTTAATCCATAGAGAAAAATATTATCTAAATTTTATTTTTCATAATATGACGTCATTTACTAGTTTTTACTTTGCATTGTAATTCCACATTACTAGGTACCTTTTCAAGAAAATTACACACATGATTAAGGGCTTCGGATGCCAACGGATTCAATGTTTTTTTTATATTTGACGTAGCTTTAATCGTGGAATTATGTGATACGTATTCGTCTTATTGTAGTGCGGCCCTTAGAATGACAATCATCTGCCATAATCGCCAAACTTTAAGCCATGACTCATTTGTTTAGTTGGTGAGATCTTTTATTCTAAAGTATCTAATTACTTAAATTAAGGCTAAATTGCACATCGTACTTGTGTAGAACTTACGTTATTTTATAAGACTGGTATTAATTTATTCTGAATTCACCAGTTTAAATATTCACTGTTTAATAAATTGAAATTTTCTTTTTAATTCAGAAGAGAAGAGATGTCAATGAATATTGAAACATCAAAATAAAGTATGTATACTTTACTTTAGACGTGGTAGAGTCATGCTGTAGACAGTATTGTCTAAACTCTACACTCTACAGCATGGATGGGCACTCTACATGGTAATACCACTCTCCCACAGTAAGCCGGCGCGCGTGGAGAGGTAGATGACTGTGTACGATAAGATTTTCCAAACCCCATTTTTTCCATGAAGTTCGCATGCAAGATTCCTACGGTATGGGGATGTTCATGTCATAGGCGGTGGAGATTACCTACCATCAGAGCCATTTGCACGTTTGTCGTCCACTGCTTTAAAAAAAACTGCCATACAATTTTGACAGCTAAGAGGTTCTCAAAATATGCATAACACGATCTCAAATGCTTGAATTGCGTTTCTGTCTTCGGACGTAATGGTGTATCAACACACTTGTTTATTCAACTTTATTATTGTCAGTTTTTTTTCTAAACATAGATCTACTATAAAGAAAATTAAATTAATGTCAGTTCCACACAAGCGGTGACATGTAGGAATTACGAATGAATTCAACAATTCGATATAAATCGTCAACAACTTAGCGCTATTAATTTGTATAATGGATAAATCGCCGACCCCGTATCAAGACACTTCGTGTTTGATATGAATTCTGTACCTGAATAACTAGTGGCATTTTAGTTGGCAATAATCAGTCTCTAATATTATGTTTATGGTGTACACGTCTTGGTAGTTAAGCTCTTATTTTTATGACCAATTCATATACAACATTTTGGTCACGTCAAATTGTTTTTCATTGAGAAACACCTAAAGTTTCTTAGACTCTACTCTATATGTTGTTTAAGAATTTTTACTGTTCCAGTTAAAATAAATCGCACTATATTACAGAAGTAAATTAAATAAAAAATACGAAGACCGCCAATTTTTTATTTATAAATGTGGATTTATTTTAAATTACCGAAATTTAAAAATAATATTAATCGGATTAGTTTTGAGCAGTTCGAGATAACGCACGTTTTTTGCAATATATCCCTTCACTAACTACTGAAATAAGTCAAATATAATGCCACTAAATTATTATATCCCAGTATTAGATACCATCACAAATCCTATAAACATTGTTTGGGCGGATACTAAATAGACACGATTTCATGGAATATTTTCACATTTCAGTTATTCGTAAAGTCGATTGAAATCATAAATAGAATTCAAAAGGACCATTAATAATCTAACATTTATCGTGTCCAAATTACATCCGTTACTACATTAAAAATAAATTACGCGATTTAAAAAATGAATTGAAATGCAACGGTCAGTCGTCGACGACGTCCATTTTGAACGCTGTCGGCTTACGACCTATAGGCTTCATAGCAAGACGCCCTGTCTTCTTAGTGTTTAAAATTTCTTCGTCACTACTACTAGAATCTTCAAAGGGTCGTGCTTCGCATCTGTCACTTTCTGAGTCGCTCTGAAAATAAAACATGGATTGGTTTAGTTTTTCCTAATATTTCAGCATCACGGCAGTACGTGATGCTTCGGAGGAAGAGGCGTACCAGGGATGTTACGGAGGTGGTTTTACCGGAACCGGAGTCGGAGCCGGAGTTTTTAAATTTAACTTGTCGGTGTCGGAGTCGGAGTCGGAGTCGGTGTCGGAGTCGGAGTCGGAGTCGGAGTCGGAGTCGGAGTCGGAGTCGGAGTCGGAGTCGGAGTCGGAGTCGGAGTCGGAGTCGGAGTCGGAGTCGGAGTCGGAGTCGGAGTCGGAGTCGGAGTCGGAGTCGGAGTCGGAGTCGGAGTCGGAGTCGGAGTCGGAGTCGGAGTCGGAGTCGGAGTCGGAGTCGGAGTCGGAGTCGGAGTCGGAGTCGGAGTCGGAGTCGGAGTCGGAGTCGGAGTCGGAGTCGGAGTCGGAGTCGGAGTCGGAGTCGGAGTCGGAGTCGGAGTCGGAGTCGGAGTCGGAGTCGGAGTCGGAGTCGGAGTCGGAGTCGGAGTCGGAGTCGGAGTCGGAGTCGGAGTCGGAGTCGGAGTCGGAGTCGGAGTCGGAGTCGGAGTCGGAGTCGGCGTCGGAGTCGGAGTCGGAGTCGGAGTCGGAGTCGGAGTCGGAGTCGGAGTCGGAGTCGGAGTCGGAGTCGGAGTCGGAGTCGGAGTCGGAGTCGGATTTTCTCAAAAAAATTACATTTTGCCGGATTCGCATCAATTTCATTAAAGTAGTTCCATATAACACTTGTTTTTGGCTTCATTATTTATTCTTTCAATAAAATACCGACGTTGAAATACTAAATAGTAATATATCGCTAATAATTTAAATTAAATAAATAAATACACCCAACAGTCACACACATAGTCCTGACCCCACACTAAGTTAACCTGTATCGTGGGTATCAGGAACTACGAGGGACTTGCGGTCCCACAACACCCAGACCAGAAACAAATATTTGTGGATCACACAAACATTTGTCTCAGTGCGGGAATCGAACCCACGGCCTCTCGCTTCGCAGCCGGCTACTCGCCCGCTGATAAATACAGCGTTTGTCAGCGGGCGAGTTATTATTTGTATTTGTAATTGACAAGTAAGTTTTAAAGAGTCTCAAAGCGCGTCTAACACACGAATAAAAACAAAACAAATAACTGTTGAGAGACGAGAGCGGAATTCACCGAGCAAGACCGAGCGACAAGTCAAATCGTGTACAGACTTGTACGTTCACTGCCTTTCTATCTTCGTTATAACCTCCGATTCAAAATTATCGGAGCTGAAGTCGGAATCGGAGGTGTAAAATCAATCGGAAGTTCCGACCTTTCGGAGTCGGAGGCGAAGATCCGTAACATCCCTAGTAATGACTAATGACGCATAATGCACCTTAACAAATGCTGTTATTTTAATGTTATCGGTCATCAAGATTTAAATAGTAATAACAGTCTTAGTGCATGTAATAATTCAATAAAATCAATACTAGTCTTTAATGGACTTTTTATCAATACAGATTTTATGATTCAAAGTTTCATACATAATAAATGTGGAGAAAATTACATTAAACTAGACTATCAATTTATATACCTACTTAACTACAAGTAACGGCAAGCATATTTCAAAACAGAGCAATGAAGCTCGGCTAGTCTCTGGAAATGTCTTAAAATATATATTAATTGCGTTATCCGGTAACGTTTTACAAACTCGATAGCAGAATTCAGTCTGAAGCACTTTAGGCGTTCACCTTCCATAATGAATCATACTTACGCGAATTCAGCTAAAATCTTATAAAATAGACTTACAAACCTTCATAGAAAAGTAATGGGCAATACATGCAGAAAGTTTTAACTTTTAAACCATTCCATAAAGAAAAATACCATATTCATCGTATTATTGAGACGTTGAAATAATTTCTAATTGTAAGTATTTACTTACCTTTATATATAAACCTAATATAGGCATGTATAAGCACGTATGGCGTATAAAAGAACCTTGAGTAAACAGCTTAGAAGCCAATACTTACCTTTTCTTAAATTTCATATGCAAACAAATAGAAATTAAAAGAAGCAACCAACACCACGACCTCATGCAAAAGCATAGACAAGAGCTAAAGCATATAACCCTGACCATATAGGTCGGAGTGTTTAAAAACACAAACATTTATTTCTTGGGGCGACTGCGCGCGATGCTGGCGGGCAGGCGCTTGCTCGGACGTTCTTCGCAGCTCTCGACGCTCTATACATGAAATATTTACACACATTTAGCACATACATCTAGCTTAGCTTTTATAGACAACACATTGTACTGAGACCAAGTCGAGTATAAGTTGGCAGTCTCATTCTCTATAGTAGTTTGTGGTTGGTAACCGGTAACGTTCTCAGGCTCCAGCGCCGTGAACTATTCACGACTACACTGCTAAATTATATTAGACAGTCTATATTAGCTTAGATGAGGTTTAAAAGATAATTTGATGGTACTGTCTAGCATTATAGGTTATAAGTGGTAGTCACGTTGTAAACAAATTTGTTTACACTACAGCATGAATAGGCCGAATCGATCGAGTTATTACCACTGTCTCACAGATAATCGACGTGAAGTGGCTCGCTGTTGCATTTCGTACGGCGAGTGAGATTACTGGAGGACCAAATCCTCCTTTCCAATCCCTATTCCTTTCTTTTACGGTCGGCAACGCATCTATGATTCTACTGATATTTTAGGCGTTCATATACGGTGGAGATCACTTAACATCAGCTGATCTAGTTGCGTGTTTGCTGATCTGTATAAAAAATCATTTCCTACATAAAACCTGAAAGTAAGAGAGTCAGGGCCTTACGTCGAAGTCCCCGATGGTGAACTTAGTAGCGGCGTCGGCGACAAGCTGGGCGGGTGCCGGCGGTGCTGACTCCGGCGAGATCACCTACCCGTTTGGTTATGTACAAGCGTTATGTCACAGTTAGTACATGTATATACAACCGAAATGGTAAGGTTATTTTCCACCGACATAACCTTATGAGGTATTTTCTGGATTGACCCCAAATAAACTTGAGCTAAGTACAATCCATAAAACCATAATAATTTTCTGAATTTGGTTAAGCGAGCCAATAGGTCAGAAGGGTGCAACAGACTCCCTAGAACACATGTTCGGGGGATGACATGGGAGGGGGAATTTAATTGTTCTGGGTTTGATTCATATCACCCAATTAGTCTTTCCAAACCATTCCTTGTTTACGGTATTGTATGTGAATTGGCATATGACTATTTTCGAGTTTTTAAGGACAGCTGCCTCCACTCCCAAGTATATTGCATAAAAGGCCCCGTATTGATCGATGGCAATTACTATAACGGTCTACAGTTTTACACATTATTTTATTTTCTTGGGTGAGGTCCCGAAAAATTACAAGAGACGGATTTAGCTTTAGAATAGCCAGTCACAGACTTTGTATAGCATCGCAATAAAAGTGCAATATTACGGTTTTTAATTATGGTAATAGTAATAATTTTAACCTCGGCTTGGTTCTGTTGGTGCAAATAGACTTTAGCAACATAAATGTCATGAAGGTTTATGATGAATCCACCACACCAAGGTTACAAGTCAAAATACTCGGACTTTTTTTTTTAATGTCTACGTAATTACATGATAAAGTGTTTGCGGCCAAATGTGTGGCGGGCGCTTTAGCCATTGTAATACTAAGATCTTAAACTTTGGTTTTTTAAAATTAATATACCTATTCTTTACTTAAATTTCGTAGTATTTTGATTTGTAATTTCCAAATGCCATGTTTCACGAGCCATTTAAGAGAAATATGGTCTACAGTCCACCAGTAGCACAATATAATATGAGTTGTTATCTGCTGTTAAAGTGTGACAATTATAAGTTGGCGGTGCTAAGTTTTGGACCTAATTGAAAATGTAATAATCTGGCAAAACATAAAATCGACCATAACAACAGCGCCACTCATCGCGCGAACTTATATTTGTCGCAATATAACATAAAAGTACCATAAAGTACTTATTTACTACGATTTGTTTAAAACGCTTCAGCAATCTATTTTTTGTAGGAATTAGTACGAATAAGTAACGAATGCCCGGCCATACTTGTCCGGTCTGTCACTTAGAACAATAACTAAGTACCTATTTTAAGGATGTGACAGGTATTAAATCATCATCACGCGTGCGTATATTAGAAATAGACGAAGATCGCCGAAGCGCATAACTTTAACCGTTATACTGTACTAAATTAAGTTTAGTTTAGCCAATAGCCACCCACATTAAATGAATTAGAGCAGGTTTGAAGCTCGTTTACAATATTTTATAGCATTAGCTTACTTTACATCTTTATCTCGTTTTGCACAATTAAATGACTAACTTAATTCCAAAGTGTAATTTTGTACTTAAAAAGTCTTGAGTAAACTCAACTACTGACACCAAAATCTTTTTAGTTTTGAAAATTGTAGTCAATATTTTTATTACTACGTACTTAAAGAAAGATAGTCTCTGTGGCGCAGTAGGCGAGTAGTTATCTGTGAAGCGAGAGGCCGCAGATTCAATTCCTACACCGAGACTGTGATCCACAATTATTTGCTTCGGGTCTGGATGATTTCTCTCCCCAGAGGGGTTGACGTCAGGCAGGCGGCCGTAAAAGTGGTTGTAAAAACTACAAGCTAAATCTTTCTGTACCTAACATGTGTTAAAAACTGCAAGTGGGATAAGAGCAGGTGGAAGATTTACAAGCTTAGGTATGCACATTTAGCAAGATGTGCTAAATGAACCGATCCATATAGCTTTTGTTGTATAAATATTTTAAGTAAGAAAAATCATTATTTATTTCCAATATTATTAATTTTAACTTACACTTTGGAACCAAGTGTTTATGCACAAGTTATACCTATATCCCAATATCCCACCACATTCTCCCACTTACATCCTGATCGCTCATCATCTCCTTGGTCGATACTGTTGTCTCGATCCTCCTGATGGAGCCCTGATGGATGTCCACGTCGAAGGCCAAGCACTGGAACCTTCTGAGCAGCAACACCACCGGGATAGGCAGGACTCCGGCTAAGATCATTACACATGCGATAGCCAGCACCCAGTTGGGGTAGGGCGTCTTCACTACGCGACCCTAAAACAATTATGATGTTTAAACTTAAAAAGGTCGGTACGTAACGGGTGTAAGGAAAAAATACTCTAAAATTAATACAATCTTGCATATCGGCGTTTAGCTAACAATACCACGTAACTCGAAAATTGCCCATATGATTTGTCAGGATAAAAATTGTTTTTGACGCGAGTCAATTTTTCATTTCACCCCCTTATGATTAAAATTATTTCTTCAAATTGAATCGGTCCACATTTGGCAGTGTTATGCAAAGCGTGAACATACATAATAAGCAGTTGGTAAAAAAATTATACAGACGAAATGAGAACCTTTTTTTTTTTGAAGTCGGTTAATAAACGAACCTCTACCCCTTGTAGCATATCGCATTTAATCGCTTCATGACATTAGCTCGTAACCACCCTTGTGTCTTTGTTGCGCGTATATGACACGGTCATGGAGTGTCTTTGTGTCAAAATGTCACAAATATATACGCACTTTCCAATGCGAGTATTCATAAAACAGGTCTCGAGTTAAGGAAAATTATAACAACAAAATACGTATTCAACGTTTTACCGTTTGTTGTCATAACGTGAGTCAGCCATGCTTCAGATTGATGCGGGGAATTACTTATAAAGATACTTCGTGACAATGGTTCCGTATATTGGATGTTTACATACGCGCTCACGCCTGTAATCCCGAAGGAGTAGGCAGAGGTGTAACCAGAACACCCACATTTCGCCGAGCGTATCTCCATGATGTGATTGGAGGCGAGCCTATCGCCATACCGGGCACAATTCCAGACTCCGGCCTGATACTGAGCATTTCGTAATAGAAAAACTCAATATGACTTATACCCGACCCGGGGATCGAACCCGGGACCTAAGCACAGCAATCGTAATCTGTGCCTCGGTGGCGCAGTTGTAATGCGTACGCATTCCTTACAGAATTCAATAAAAGAAACTGTGAAAATTATTATTATACCTATAGACGTTTTTCTATTCCATTATGACTGTAACAGAACCTTAATATTGCCTTATCGACCTAACTCGCCCATACAAACAGAACACGTTTTCCTCTGTCTCTGTAAACATGTTGTGGATATTTTTGTTGTTAATATTCGAGCTGGCTCGGTCTGAAGATGTAATAGTGAATATTAGTAAAGGTACTGTGGTGGGTCAGAAGACTAGTGAAGGATACAAGACATTTTTCGGCGTACCTTACGCTAAGGTTGACGAGGGGAATCCTTTCGGTGTAAGTATTCAATAATACATTCAGTTAAATGTCTTACCCCTGTATTCATTAACGTCACTATGAGGCCTCATAGTGAGCGCGAATGCGTAGTGACGATTTATCTAAACGTCATTGGTTAGTTTTTGGCGCTAAATCAAAACAGACCAACCATGTACACAGAATTGGACACTTGGCAAATAGCTTACTTTAGTGTCTTTTGTAAATACGGGCCTTAATGTGCGTCTTCACTTCCGGGATATTTTGCGGCACCGAGTGGCGCGACCGTCACACGTAGGTACTTGTTTGCTAATGTCATTGACAACCGTCCAAACTTGAGTTTGTCACGAGTGTTTGTCACAGTGACTCCCCTCAATGTGGCGAACTGTCACAAGTAGAGGTGTCTTTTAAGATGCCACTGCGTGATTTGAGATTTCTACGTTTTTATTGCTATTAGCCTGAATGACTAAACGAGCAGATCGTTTGACTGACGGTAAGACTATTATACTATTCCAAGGCCATCTCACAAGGATGAAATTCGTCTACGGATCACAAAAAATAATAAAATTTTACTTTTCAGAACTCTTTGGAACAGCCGGCGTTCGCCCAACCATTCAAAGCGACAGACTCATCAATACAATGCCCTCAAGCGACGATTTTTGTGGGAGGCATAATCCAATGTTTGACACTCAACATATACGTGCCAAATCAAGCCAGTGCTAACAATAAAAAGCCAGTATTTATATGGTTCTATGGAGGAGGCTTCTTCTTCGGTTATGCTGGTCAATATGGCGGCAAATACTTGGTCCAACGTGACATAGTAGTTGTCACTATAAACTACAGACTTGGTCCGTATGGTTTTCTTTGTTTAGATGATCCTAAAATACCAGGCAATCAGGGATTGAAAGATCAGATCGCTGCTTTGAAGTGGATCAAGGCAAATATTGGGGCATTTGGTGGAGATGCAACCAAAGTAACTATTGCTGGAGAAAGCTATGGTGGTGGGTCAGTTGATTTTCATCTCTATTCATTATACGAAAAGCTATTTGATAAAGCCATAATACAAAGTGGCTCGGTGTTCACTCCTTACGTATTTGGTAAGGGAGATTTTAATGCACTTAAAGAACTAGCTGATAAAATGGGACATAAGAGTTCGAGTAATGATGTGGCACTTAGATTTTTAGCAACAGCTAACCCTGTAGAAGTCATGACAGTCGCTCGCAACTTGAGTAATATCTTACGACCGTGTAAAGAAAAGCAATTCAAAGGGGTTCAAAACTTCATCACTACAGATCCGTACCATTTTAAACAGTCTGATAAAGTGAAAAATGCAAAAATACTTATAGGATACAACAGTAAAGAGACTTTTGATACATTCGTCGATAAAGGTGATGATTTTTACAACGGATTGCAAAATGCTTTCGTTGAAAGACTAGGTCAGATATTTACCCTCAAAAAAGAAGAATTGGATACGCTTACAAAGATTGTGCAAGATTTTTATTTAGGAGGAAAACCGATAGCTAAGGAATCTGCACTCGAACTTAGCGATTTCTTGTCAGATTTTATGGTAAATCATGCGGCTGAACGTTCTATTAACGCTTATGTAAAATCGGGAGCAGAAAAAGTATACAAATACGTATTTTCCTACGTTGGAGGCAGTCCATACAAAGATATACCTGGTGTTGGAGCTTTTCATACAGAAGAACTGCAGTATCTTTTCGAAATGACACAAAATCTTACAACTAAAGAACAGATCATGATGCGAAATAGAATGACCGAGATGTGGGCCAATTTTGCTAAGTATGGGTAAGTTGAATACCCATTTTTTTTTAAAGAAGTATTAATAAAAGTGATAAGATATTGAATATGTAAATTAAAAACGCAGAAGTCTTAAATTTTTATATTTAACATTTCATATATTTAGGTGCTTTTTGTGGATTTGTAGACCCCGCCAAATGAGAGGGGTGTTATAAATTTGACCCCTTTGTCTGTCTGTGTATGTATATGTCTGTGTCACTACGAGTATTATGTGTATGTATGTTATGCAGGTATACATTAGTTGATATGATTTCTATACATTTTCTTTATTTTGTACTGACTTGTCATAAGCGCTATTTTAATTGCCTACATGATTAATAAAACTATTTCATTTCATTGTTAAACTGACCTCTTATCTAGGTTAACCTAGTGAGATATGGTGGAAGGTGACTCCGTCAACTTCAAGTCAGTATCTGGCGAGAGGTGGGACAGGGTCCATACAGTTACATGGCCCCTGTTTCGGAGTCTAACGCCTGAATACTGAGACGCTACTCATCGGCCAACTATATTTTTTTTATTAGCTTGAGTGACGAAACGAGCAGGTCGCTCGCCTGACCAAAAACAGAAGCAACACCACACAGAACTTTGAATTACAAAGCAATGTATGGCGTTGGACTGCGCTCGTCATCCCGAGACAGAAGATGTTAAGTTTCATAATGCCCAGTAATTTGACTGGCTTCAATGTCATTCAAACCGTTGTCTTGTTGTACAGTGTTCACGTCGTCACAATCGTTGCGTTTTAGTATTCGGCCGTAAGACTCATATTGGATTGCTGAGTCTTAGGAGTTAGTTATATCAAGCTTTTTAAGTTCCCATGGTTTGCACGTTAACAAAACTAAAGCACTTTTTCAAAATATCTGTCCGTCTGTTTGTCTGTTTGGCTGAACCGATTTCAATGGGAATTTCATTGGTAGATTCAGGACTTTCTAGACTTCTTAGCATACTTCTTATTTCAGAAATATGACGTGACATTTTCATGCGGGTGGAGTCCCAAGCAAAGGCTGGTTAATTAATAAAAATATTTTTCTCTCGGACTGCCTCGGTGGCGCAGTTTTAATGCGTAGGTGTTACGACTGAGGTTGTTGCTGATTTCTCGGGTTCGATTCCCGGGTCGGGTAAAAGTGATATTTTGTTTTTCTATTATGAAATGCTCAGTATCAGCCCGGATTCTGCAATTGTGCCCGGTATTGCGATAGGCTCGCCCCTCGATCACATCATGGGGCGGAGATACGCTTGGCGAAGTGTAGGTGTACTGGTTACACCTCTGCCTACACCTTCGGGGATTACAGGCGTTAGTGCGTATGTATGTATATATGCATATCAATAATTGATATTTAAACAATATGTATGTATATATTTTTTAGCGATCCTACACCCAAAGTGACAGATCTGCTGCCAGTGAGGTGGACGGCTGTACCTTCCGGAAATGCCAGACCATACATGAACATAGATGCCACTATGGAAGTAAGGGACCACGTGAACCACCAGAGGATGGCGTTCTGGGACCTCATTTGGCATCAATATTGGAAGACTTCCCCTGCCATATAACATTAAAATGGTTTACGCAGATAAATTAGAACAAAGATGAGGTTAAAAAAACATGTTTAAATAATTAGGTACAATTAAAAAGTAAAATTTCAATATTGTATTTTTTGGTTTGCAATACGAAAGTGTTGATCTACTTTTAACAGTCTGGTGTTCAGCGAATTTTGACCATTTAAGATGACTATCCAATTTTGACACTATTTTATTTATTTATGAACATTACTGCTAACATATATACATCTAAGCGCAATAAGTATAATATTGAACAACAACTAGTCTGTTATGCGATATATTTATCATATGATGTTTAGGGTTTTTGAAAACATGGATGTGTTCATCGCATTGGTGTTGGCTGTTCAAAGTATCACTTATCATTTATAACCTCACGCCCCTGTCCCCATAAGAGTAGGCAGAAGTGCAATTACTGTACGCTGTGCTTATTTCCGACTCGCCTATCACCATATCTGGCACAAATGCCAGTCCCGGGAAATTCATAAGTAACTTTTATAAATCCAAAAGTATCCAAAAATCCGAACGTAATTAAGATTGCCGGACCAGGAATTTTAAGCAAGGACCCAGCCCCGGATCTACAATTTTTTCGAACCGTGGCATAAATTTAATAGTGGCGCTCCTCTCTCTCCAACGTTTGAGATAAATTACATAAAAATACTCACAAATATATGTAATGGTTGGCAATTATCGTGAACGGGACAATAAGAACCCTTTAAAAAATTTGTACTTTTCACTTGTTGTGTGGGTCTGTGTGGCGCCTTTTTCTTACAAGTCGACGGTGAGCCAACCAGGCTTCCGTATGCTAGGCGCTTTATGGAACAAGTTTTTTATTTTTAATCATAAAATATTACGATTTTGGCGCCTCCTTGTAAATGTCGCCCGGTGCCCCGGTTTGCCCCTGCCTAAATTCGGGCTGCAAGGACCTCCCGGTTTTTCATCGTTAGTACACTGCCTCGGTGGCGCAGTTGTAATGCGTACGCGTTACGACTGAGGCTGACGCTGAGGTCTCTGGTTCGATCCCCGGGACGGGTAAAAGTGATATTGGATTTTTCCATTACGAAATGCTCAGTATCAGCCCGGAGTCTGGAATTTGTGCCCGGTATGGCGATAGGCTCGACCCTATCACATTATGGGATACGCTTGGCGAAATGTGGGTGTACTGGTTACACCTCTGCTTACCCCTTCGGCGATTACAGGCGTGAGTGTGAGTGTATGTATGTAAGTACACTGCCCCTTGATAAATGGCGTGGCCGAGTAGTAATTGATTGAGAGGTCATTTGTTATCATCTTATTGAATAAATATATATGAGTAACATACATTTTCTTTACCTTATCTTACTACTATTATAAATGATGAAGTTTACGCACCAGGAAGGGTTCCGTAGTCAAGATGACTGAATATTGTGTAACCGAAAATATACCATATCTCAAAAACTATACAACCTAGCTTATTGAAACTAATTTTCGTTGGAAGTACCTACCTTTTAAGTTATACTCGTATTGGATTTTTCCGAATTTCCCACACTGTAGTTTAAAAGTTAGAGGGGTGGGCAAACATTATTGACGACTTTGAACACGCATATCTCACAAACTAATGACTTATATAAAAAGTAATTTATCAACCTCCATATCATTTTAGAAATCTATTAATATCTTTGCTGCGCTTTAGGTCGCTCGCCTGATAGTAAGACCACACAGAAGTTTGGATTACACAGTACTGCATGGCACTGCACACGTCACCCCGAACCGTCATGTTAAACCTGACAATTTCCAGTAATTTCACTGTCTTCAATATCCTACAAGCGGAAACACAACAGTGCTTACACACTGCTGTTTGCCAGTAAAATAGACAATAAGGTTTTACACTTGTAACTGTGTTGTTTACTGCCAAACAGCACAGCAGCGTAGACAGTTTTGTCCACATCATTAATGGGTCGGCTCTACCGTGTTGTTACCACTGTCTTACTGTTACTCTGCAACTACCTATTTTAATGTTGTAACAAGTAGATAGATAGATAAGTACCTTAGTTTTATTTCGGCACATAGAATATTTACAAAGTAATAAATATAAATAATGAAAGAAAACTTAATATGGATAATTCAAGAGACATGTTTTGTCGAGTGGTAGAGCCACGCTGTAGACACTTTTGTCTACAGCATGAATGGGTCGGCTCGTCCGGGTCGTTACAACTGTCTCACAGAAAACCGACGTAAACTAGCAGCTTGCTGCTGCGTTTCATATGGTGAGTGAGATATCCGGAGACCCAAATCCCCCAAATCCCCTTCCCATTCACTTAATTATCCCTTTCCTTTAAGGTCGGCAATGCACCCATAATTCTTTTGGTATTGTGGGCGTACATGGGCGGTGGAGATCATTTACCATCAGGTGACCCACTTGCTCGTTTGCCAGCCTATAAAAAAAAATGTGTTTTTCTATCCCATTTATATTAACTACGGTACCTTAAAATTCACTTTATCGACTAAAGTCGTCCGAACAAACAGAACACGTTTTCCTCTGTCTCTGTAAACATGTTGTGGATATTTTTGTTGTTAATATTCAAGCTCGCTCGGTCTGAAGATGTAATAGTGAATACTAATAAAGGTACTGTGGTGGGTCAGAAGACTAGTGAAGGATACAAGATATTTTTCGGCGTACCTTACGCTAAGGTTGACGAGTGGAATCCTTTTGGTGTAAGTACTCAGTATTGTGTACGGCGTGGCGCAACGGGCGAGTAGCCGGTTGCGAAGCGTGAGGTCGTGGGTTCGATTCCCGCACCTAGACAAATGTTTGTCTGATACACAAATATTTGTCTCTGGTCTGGGTGTTGTGGGACCGCAAGTCCCTCGTAGTTCTTGATACCCACGATACAGGTTTACCTAGTGTGGGGTCAGGACTATGTGTGTGACTGTTGGGTGTATTTATTTATTATTACTTATTTATTGTACTATGAATTAAGTTATGCGCTTCGGTAATCTTTGTTTTTTAACCCCCGACGGGAGTGATAAGTTTGTCCTCTTTGTCTGTCTGTTTATCATTTTATCACATTGAAACTGTGAAAATACTGGACATTACATAACATCTTACATCTTGGAGTTACGAGCGCAGTGACTGGACTGCGCCACTAACAACTTAGACCCAAAGCCCACCTCACCTTCACGTGGTACCTACACTCTGTTGATAAACGTTCGAGGCAATGGCGAAATTTGGTTCCCGTTGCGGATTGTAGGGGTCAGACGACGGGATGCCCCGCATAATACCTAAACCACAAGCAGATAGATTAGTATTGAAAACGAATGAAACAATCTTTAAATAACGTGAACCATTGCTTTTCCCGAATGCTGTTATAACTAACATTAAGTAAAATTGAATTCTGCTTTTCAGAACTCCTTGGATCAGCCGTCCTTCGCCAAACCATTCAAAGCGACAAACCATGCGATACTATGCCCACAATCGGCAAGAATTGAAGGAGGAATACTCCAATGTTTGACGCTCAATATATACGTACCAAACGAAGCCAGTGCCAACAATAAAAAACCGGTGTTAGTATGGTTCTATGGAGGAGGCTCCTACTTCGGATATGCTGGGGTATATGGCAGCAAATATTTGGTCCAACGTGACATAGTAGTTATTATTGTCAATTACAGACTAGGTCCGTATGGTTTTCTTTGTTTGAACGATCGTCAAATACCAGGCAATCAGGGACTGAAAGACCAGATCACTGCTTTGAGGTGGATCAAGGCGAATATTGGAGCATTTGGAGGAGATGCAACCAAAGTCACTATAGCCGGAGAAAGCTATGGCGGCGGAGCAGTTGACTTCCATCTTTACTCTAATTATGAACAGTTATTTGACAAGGCTATTATTCAAAGCGCCTCGATTTTCACTCCTTACTTATTCACCAAAGGTGACTATAACGCGCCTAAAGAACTAGCCGATAAAATGGGGCACAAGTCTTTGCATAACGATGTACTTAGATTTTTAGCAACAGCAATCCAAATCCAATCAAATCATTAGGCCCGTGCAAAGAAATTCAATTCAAAGGAGTTGATAACTTCATCACCAGAGATCCGTTTCATTTCAAAACGTCTAATAAAGTTAAAAAGGTAAAAATACTTATTGGATACAACAGTAAAGAGACTTTTGATAGATTCATCAATGAAGATGATGAATTTTACGAAAAATTTGAAAACGTTTTTAGTGAAAGGCTAAAAGATATATTCACTCTTGAAAAAGAAGAATTGAAGACGCTTGCAAAGATTGTTCAAGATTTTTATTTAGGTGGAAAGCCGATAGCGAAGGAATCCATGCTTGAACTTAGTGATTTCTTGTCCGATTTTATGGTAAATCATGCGGCTGAACGCTCAGTGAATAAGTATTTGAAATTAGGTTCAGAAAAAGTATATAAATACCTGTTTTCCTACGTTGGAGGCAGTCCTTACAAGGATATACCTGGCGTTGGAACTATTCATACAGAAGAATTGCAATACCTATTTGACATGGCACCTTCATTAACAACAAATCTTACAACTCAAGAACAAATTATGATGCGAAACAGAATGACTGAGATGTGGGCTAACTTTGTTAAGTATGGGTAAGTTAAATATTTAGGTAAATGTAATTGTTTCAAGCACGTTATTTCCGATAATAAAAATAGCGCATCCACTAGATTTGTTTGTTGATAGGATGTAGTCTCACTGAATATCCAGACAATCCATCTTAACGGGGTCTTTAAGATAATCATTTCCAGAACTTAAATTTCATTAAATCAATAGCTCGCCGTTTAAAATTTCATCATTCTGTTGATGAAAAAACTGAAGCTGAAACTTCTATAAAAAACTATTTTTGCAAGATTTAGATGAAAAAAATATATTTTTTAATGTTTGTTTATCTTAATAAACAAACGAGCAACTGGAATACCTGGTGATATATGATTTTCACCGTACATGAACACCGTATATTAGAATATATATCAGAAGAATCATGGACGCGTTGCCGTCATTAAATGGAAAGGATAATCAAGGGATTGGGAAGTGGAAAGGAAGATTTGCGCTTCCCGATATCTCGCTCACTGTACGAAACGCAACAGCAAACTGCTGCTTCACGTCGGTTTTCTGTGAGACAGTGGTAAAAACCCAGTCGAGCATCTATGCTGGGGATAAAATTATCTACAATTTAACTCCAAAACTTATTTTAATAACTACTTAGTTTAATGATTTGAAAAGGTGGTAGGTCCCTCGTCTACGAGAAGTCGTCTGTGTTGGTACCACAGCTTTGTCTATTTCGTCCGCCAAGAAGCAGTCTGTAAGCACTGTTGTGTTTCGGTTCAAAGTACATTGAAGCCAGTGAAATTACTGGGATTATGAGACTTCTTATGTCTCAGTGTGACGAGCGCAGTCCAATTCCATGCAGTGCTTTGTAATTAAAAGTTCTTACCATCAGGCGAGCAATCGGATCGTTTCGACACTGAAGAAAATAAAAAAAAACATTTTTAAACAGAAACCTATTGTTTTAGGGACCCGACACCGAACGTGACAGATCTACTGCCAGTGAGGTGGACGCCGGTAACACCAGGGAATGCCAGACCGTACATGAACATAGATGTCACTATGGAAGTTAAGGACCACGTGTATCATCAGAGAATGGCGTTCTGGGACCTCATTTGGCACAAATATTGGAAAAAATCTACCACATACTTAGAAAATCTCTTCTCAGTTAGAATAGAATTTATTTAATAATTTTCTTATAAATTAACTCAATTTCATCATGTCATTTATTTGTTTATGGCCTATGAATAAAGTTTTTGATACAATATACACTCAGGCCTGTAATCCCCAAAGGGGTAGGCAGAGGTGTAACCAGTACACCCACATTTCGCCACGCTGTAGACAGTTTTGTCAACATCATGCCGGCCGCTGGCCGGCTCGACCGTGTTGTTACCATTGTTTTACAGAAAGCCGAAATACCGTAGCAGCTTTCTGCTGAGTTTCGTATGGTGAGTGAGATATCCGGAGGCCTTAAAATAAATCCCTTAATTGCACCTCTCCTTTAAGATCAGTAATGTGTTCATGATTCTTTGGGCATTGTGGATGTTCATGGACGGTGAAGTGACTTATCATCAGGTGACCCACTTACTCGTTTTAGGGCCTGTGCTATAAAAAGCAGTAATAAATACCTAGATATACCCAGATGGATTGTCGTATACGAGAGACCACCTAGATCCGATAAAAATTGGTGAAATTAAAACAGACATGGAACCTGCATCCAAGATATCTATAGTATACTAGAACAAGTCTAGCATCCTGTCATTGAAGCCAGTATAATTACTGGGTAATATATATAACACTTAACATCTTATTTCTCTGGATGATGAGCGCAGTGCAGTGTCATGCTATGTTCTGTAATTCACAGTTCTGAATGGTGTTGCGATTCTTTATGGGCAGCGTGGCACCTACCATCAGGTGTTCTGCCAGTCTCGTCATCGACATGTATAAAAAAATGCTTAAGGAAAATTGTTTCAAAGGTACTCAATGACATGACGTGAGTCAGGGGAGACTTCAAGACTAGGGGAATTACTTATAAATAAACTTGACGACTACGGTTCCGTATAAATTAAATTTATGTATTTGTTAGAAGTTCTGACTGTAGTACAAAAATAATATAATGAGAACGTTACTTATACTAGCAATATTATAAATGGTAAAGTTCGTTAGTGGGTTTGATAAACTTTGATAGGCCATGATATGATTAGGACATATACCTACTCTACTTTCCTGGAAATAGGCTTCTTTTATCCCATAAAAAGACAGTAGACTAGTACTAACTAGTTCTTATTACTATATTGAATCAAATCAAATAATTTGTTCTTTAAGTTGGATCATAAATAGAACTTTAAACAAGTCAATTATTTTTTATTGTAGATTACATTTACGTTTAAGTCGGCATTTCGTGGTTAGCCATGAGAAGAAACGCCGAAACAAACTCATGGGTTATGATCTCTTTTAATATCCATTTCCTTACCTCTTTCTCTTCCTCAAATCCTCTTATAATTGTACGAAGGAGCTCATCTTTAATTGTATGAGAGTCAACGGTCTGTAGGAAGACCCAGGAAATATGCCGGGATAACGCCAGCCAGAATCGAGAACCTCCCCCTTTTTTTGAAGTCGGTAAAAAATAAGACTTGCGTTGCGAGACATTTCCTAGTTTATTAGTATTAGCTATTGCCATGAAATGCCAAGATTGTAGTTGGAAACATACCATAAAATATGTTCTTTCTAATTTATTACCGTTTATGTTCTAATTTCTTAAATATTTGTATAAATAGGTAACATTTTAACCGCGCATAGGTAACTAAAACGCTTTAGATATTTATTATAATGTTTTATCACTATGACTTATAATTTCTAAGACCTTACTAAATTACCCGGCTAATTCTACTGGGTTTTTGTATGGCATAGCTCAAAAAAAGACCAAGTGGGTCACTTGATGGTAAGTAATCTCCACCGCCTATGCACGCCCACAATATCAAAAGAATTATGGGCGCGTTGCCAATCTTAAAGAAAAGGGGTAATTATGGGATTGGGAAGGGAAGGGGAATTTGAGCCGCTAGATATCTCACACGGTCAGGTGACCCACTTGCTCGTTTGCCGGCCTATACCATAAAAAAAAGAAAGTTTACTATGGATAATTCAAGGGACATGTGTTTTTCTATCCCATTTACATTACTACGGTACCTTAAAATTCACTTTATCGACTAAAGTCGTCCGAACAAACAGAACACGTTTTCCTCTGCCTCTGTAAACATGTTGTGGATACTTATGTTGTTAATATTCGAGCTGGCTCGGTCTGAAGATGTAATAGTGAATATTAGTAAAGGTACTGTGGTGGGTCAAAAGACTAGTGAAGGATACAAGACATTTTTCGGCGTACCTTACGCTAAAGTGGACGAGGGGAATCCTTTTGGTGTAAGTACTCAGTATTGTACTATGAATTAAGTTATGCGCTTCGGTAATCTTTGTTTTTTAGCCCCCGACAAGAGTGATAAGTTTGTCCTCTTTGTCTGTCTGTTTTATCATTTTATCACATTGAAACTGTGATAATACTGGACATTACATAACATCTTACATCTTGGAGTCACGAGCGCAGTGACTGGACTGCGCCACTAACAACTTAGACCCAAAGCCCACCTCACCTTCACGTGGTACCTACACTCTGTTGATAAACGTTCGAGGCAATGGGTAAATTTCCTTCCCGTTGCGGGTTGTGGGGGTCAGACGACGGGATGCCCCATATAATACCTAAACCACACGCAGATAGATTAGTATTGAAAACGAATGAAACAATCTTTAAATAACGTGAACCATTGCTTTTCCCGAATGCTCTTATGATTTCTTATTTCATAGTATTTTCTCATTGAAATAAAACTAGTTTATACGGATTTTATCGCGGTTTAAATTTTATTTTAGTCCCGACGTTTCGAAAGCTTTTCAGCCTTCGTGGTCACGGGAGACACTGACCCGTCTCTGAATCCGTATAAACTAGTTTTATTTCAATAACTAACATTAAGTAAAATTGAATTCTGCTTTTCAGAACTCCTTGGATCAGCCGTCCTTCGTCAAACCATTCAAAGCGACAAACCCTGCGATACTATGCCCCCAGTCGGCAAGAATTGAAGGAGGAATACTCCAATGTTTGACGCTCAATATATACGTACCAAACGAAGCCAATGCCAACAATAAAAAACCGGTGTTAGTATGGTTCTATGGAGGAGGCTTCAACTTTGGATATGCCGGGTTATATGGCGGCAAATATTTGGTCCAACGTGACATAGTAGTTATTACTGTCAATTACAGACTAGGTCCGTATGGTTTCCTTTGTTTGAACGATCCTCAAATACCAGGCAATCAGGGACTGAAAGACCAGATCACTGCTTTGAGGTGGATCAAGGCGAATATTGGAGCATTTGGAGGAGATGCAACCAAAGTCACTATAGCCGGAGAAAGCTATGGCGGCGGAGCAGTTGACTTCCATCTTTACTCTAATTATGAACTGTTATTTGACAAGGCTATTATTCAAAGCGCCTCGATTTTCACTCCTTACATATTCACTAAAGGTGACTTTAACGCGCCTACAGAACTAGCCGATAAAATGGGGCATAAGTCTATGCATAACGATGCACTTCGATTTTTAGCAACAGCAAACCCTGTAGAAGTTATGAAAACTGCCGCCAACTTGACTAAATCATTAGGACCGTGCAAAGAAATTAGATTCAAAGGAGTTGATAACTTCATCACCAGAGATCCGTTTCATTTCAAGACGTCTAATAAAATTAAAAAGGTAAAAATACTTATTGGACACAACAGTAAAGAGACTTTTAATATATTCGTCAATGAAGATGATGAATTTTACAAAAAAATAGAAAACGTTTTTAGTGAAAGACTAAAAGATATATTCACTCTTGAAAAAAAAGAATTGGACACGCTTGCAAAGATTGTTCAAGATTTTTATTTAGGTGGAAAGCCGATAGCGAAAGAATCCATGATTGAACTTAGTGATTTCTTGTCCGATTTTATGGGAAACCATGCGGAGGAACGTTCAGTGAACAAGTACTTGAAATTAGGTTCAGAAAAAGTATATAAATACCTATTTTCCTACGTTGGAGGCAGTCCTTACAAGGATATACCTGGCGTTGGAGCTATTCATGCAGAAGAATTGCAATACCTTTTCGACATGGCACCTCCATTAACAACAAATCTTACAACTCAAGAACAGATCATGATGCGAAATAGAATGACTGAGATGTGGGCTAACTTTGTTAAGTATGGGTAAGTTGAATATTTAACTAACTTAATAACTAAATGTAATTGTTTCAAGCTAAAACGTTACTACTGATACTAAAATAGCGCTTCCAATAGATTTTTCGGATATAGTATCAATATATAGGCATTGAATATTAACGAGCTCTTTAAGATATTCATTTCCAGAACTTAAATTTCATTAAATGAATAGCTCGCCGTACACAATATCATCATGATGTTGATGAAAAAACTGAAGCTGAAACTTCTATAAAAAAACTTTACATAAAAAGGATTCCAAGATTTAGATGTTTTTTTTTTAAGTTTGTTTATTAAGCTGGCAAACGAGCAACTGGATTACCTGGTGATAAGTGATATCCACCGCCCATGAACAATATCAATGTCAATGTCAATATTAGAAGAATCATGGACACGTTGCCGTCATTAAATGGAAAGGATAATCAAGGGATTGGGAAGTGGAAAGTAAGATTTGCGCCTCCCGATATCTCGCTCACTGTACGAAACGCAACAGCAAACTGCTGCTTCACGTCGGTTTTCTGTGAGACAGTGGTAAAAACCCAGTCGAGCATCTATGCTGGAGATGAAATTGTCTACAATGTAACTCTAAAACTTATTTTAATAACTACTTAGTTTAATGATTTAAAAAGGTGGTAGGTCCCTCGTCTACGAGAAGTCGTCTGTGTTGGTACCACAGCTTTGTCTATTTCGTCCGCCAAGCAGCAGTCTGTAAGCACTGTTGTGTTTCGGTTCAAAGTACATTGAAGCCAGTGAAATTACTGGGATTATGAGACTTCTTATGTCTCAGTGTGACGAGCGCAGTCCAATTCCATGCAGTGCTTTGTAATTCAAAGTTCTGTGCTTACCATCAGGCGAGCAATCGGATCGTTTCGACACTGAAGACAATAAAAAAAACATTTTTAAACAGAAACCTATTGTTTTAGGGACCCGACACCGAACGTGACAGATCTACTGCTAGTGAGGTGGACGCCGGTAACACCAGGGAATGCCAGACCGTACATGAACATAGATGTCACTATGGAAGTCAAGGACCACGTGTATCATCAGAGAATGGCATTCTGGGACCTCATTTGGCATAAATATTGGAAAAAATCTACCACATACTTAGAAAATCTCTTCTCAGTTACAACAGAACCCTATTAATAATTTTCTTATAAATTAACTCAATTTCATCATGTCATATATTTTTTTGTGGCCTATGAATAAAGTGCTTGATATAAATAACGAAAAAAATTAACCCCTGTTTTAGACACGTGATTTGTTCTACACACTACACAAAAGCATTTTTTACACATTGTAGCTGTCAAAGCCTGTTTCTTTATTTGTTTGAATTGAATTTGGATGTTTGTTAGTTAATCACGCCGTAATAGCTGAATGGTTTTGGATGAAATTTGGCATACAGATAGACCATGACGTAAATTAGGGACAGAGGCTACTTTTTATCGTGGAAAAAGCCATTCACGCGGGCGGAGCGGTGAGCAAAAGCTGGTATACCTACTTATATTTATTTCGCAATATTTTTTATTGGTGTCATGTCCGTAATATCAACACCCGTCCGTACTCTTTCCGTTTCGTCAGTATCCTTTTAAATTCAAATTCAAATCATTTATTCTGTAAATTGGATCATAAATAAAACTCCCTTAAACTCCTCAACATTATCGAGTCAGCTAGTTTACATGTTCTGCCGTTGCAAGCGACTCATCATAACGCAGATGGAAATGATACTTGGCTTGACTTAATCCTGTCCTCTGATCCTTCCCTTGTTTCCAGCCATGGACAATATCTTGCTCCTGGATTTTCCCATCATGACCTCATTTTCCTATCCTATGCTCTTAAAACTCCCAAATCCTCACCTAAGGTTCTGTACATGCGGTGCTTTGGACGCTTGGATGCGGATAAATTGCGCAGGGATGCTGCAGCTTTAAATTGGGACCAATTGACGGCAGCGTCTACAGTGGACGAAAAGGTTCAGATATTAAATGATAAAATTCTCTCACTTTACGACGTGCATGCTCCCGTCAGAATGGTTAAATTGAGGCGTCCCTCTGCACCTTGGCTAACAATCGGGGTTCGGATGGCGATGAGGCGTAGAAATCGGGCCTTCCGTAGATACAAGAAGGATCGGACAGAGGATGACTGGACATCATACAAGGCTGCTAGGAATCGGTGTAACCAGATGATACGTAATGCCAAACGCCGCCACATTCTCAATAATGTAACTTCCTCTTCTCCTGCCAATATCTGGAAGTTCCTTGGGACTCTGGGTATTGGTAAAGAAAAACACTTTGACTTTCAGGGGACAATTGGTTTGGATGATATCAATGATTATTTCACTACTCCTGACTCGCTGAATCACCAAACCAAGTGTCATACTCTGAATTTCTTAGCTGGTCTTCCTCATCCCAACATTAACCTTTTTTCCTTTTCTCCAGTTGCAACGGAGGAGATCAAAAAGTCAATCTTATCAATTAAATCCAACGCGACAGGCTGCGACAACATCAGTCGCCGTATGATTGTTGCTATCCTTGACCTCATTCTCCCCGTAATCTCCCACATCATAAATTATTCATTTAGCACTGGTGTCTTTCCGTCATCTTGGCGAAAGGCTCTTGTTATTCCTCTCCCTAAAAATTCTAGACCATCCCTTGTCAACCACTTCCGTCCGATATCCCTTCTCCCTTTCCTATCCAAGGTGCTCGAAGCTTGTGCATACAAACAGCTGTCCAAGTTCGTACACCTGAACAATCTGCTAAGTCCATCGCAGTCCGGATTTAGGCCTGGCCACAGCACCATCTCCGCACTCCTGAAAGTGACTGACGATATAAGGGTTGGAATGCAGGACACCAGAGTCACTGTACTGACTCTGGTAGACTTTTCCAACGCTTTTAATACCGTCAGTCACGATATCCTTCTATCTATCCTTTCCAACTTGATGGTCTCTTCCGTAGCACTGGAATGGTTCTCAACTTATCTTCGAGGGCGTCAGCAGTCAGTGCGTATTGGCGAGTCTTCGTCAAACTGGCGCAACCTTGTTTGTGGTGTCCCTCAAGGCGGTATACTTTCTCCTCTATTGTTTTCAATTTTTATTAATTCCATAACCCAAAACCTTCAGTGTGCGTATCATCTGTACGCCGATGACCTACAACTATATGCTCAGGCGAGGGTCGATGACGTAGCTATTGCTATCGCCAAAGTAAACAGGGATCTGGATCATATCAAAAACTGGTCGGACCGGTTCGGTTTGGGTGTGAACCCGGATAAATGTCAGGCGATAGTAATAGGTAGCTCGCGAATGATTAACAGACTGGACACAACAACTCTTCCTCCAATCCTGTATGATGGTTTGGTCATCGCTCTGTGTCCTAATGTAAAAAACCTAGGGTTGAACATAGACTCTACCTTCAACTGGCAGGCCCATGTTACTTCTGTTTGCCAAAGAGTCACAGGCACTCTTCGCGCTCTCTATCGCTTGAAGAACTTTCTCCCGTGTAAAACCAAGACAATGCTTGTGCAGACCTTAATCCTTCCTATTATCGACTATGGTGACGTGTGTTATTTTGATCTGAATGCAGATTTACTCAACAAACTTGACCGTCTTCTCAATAACTGCATTCGATTCATTTTCAATCTCCGTAAGTATGACCATGTGTCTTCTTACCGCTCCCAACTCAAATGGTTACCCATTCGTCAGCGCCGAAATCTGCGCGCACTTACTACACTCTTTTCTATTCTAACTTCACTTAATCCCCCTTCTTATTTAACTTCTAACTTTCAGTATCTTGGATCTAATCACGAAAGAAACCTTCGCTCTTCATGCAATCTTCTTCTACAGTGCCCTCCTCACAATTCTGACTTTATTCATTCCTCCTTCACTGTCCAATCTATACTTCTTTGGAATGCGCTCCCACTCGAAATCAGGACGTCTACCAACCGACTCACTTTTAAATTTAAAGTGCGGGCGCTATTGGCTGAATCACGACAATAGTAGATTCATACTATATGTATTATGTATATATTACAATATTTATGTAAGTACTAGTGTATATAATATAATACATTTATATGTATTTATGTAAGTAATGTTGTATCATAGTCTTCTATATATGTAGATTTATGTATTAAGTAGTATCTTGTCTACTTATTTTTTCTTGTTCGTTTGTTTTATTCGACGATTTATATACACCCACATTATCTCGTCTCTGCATCACCCACAGGTAGACTGGTAGAGAATGCCTTCGGCATTAAGTCCGCCTTTATACATGTTATGTATATAAAGTTTAAATAAATAAATAAATAAATAAATAAATAAATATCACTTTTACGTGTAAATAATTTTTTATGCTACATTTCATTTGCGACGGCATTTCGGGGCTAGCCATGAGAAGAAATGCCGAAACAAACTCATGGGTATGTATATGGAACCCTCTCTCTCTGGAGTCGTCCCCTCATGACTGACGACCGTGGTCATCATTGGATGGTCCGCATTTCGATCGGATGATATCCAATGGAATCCGATATAATGATGATAGGATATGGAACCCTAAAAATATTAAAAAGTTACCTCCTGTGCGTCCCAGGCGCCGTAGGTGGGCGGGTTGATGAGCATAAACACGAGAGAGGAGAGCAGGATGCAGGAGACGATGGCGGGGCCCACGTACCGCCACGTCACCTGCCAGTACACGCCCGGCCTGTACCCTGTCATCTCGTAGATGTCGTTTGTGAACCTGCACAAAACCAATTCTATTTCTAACCGACTTCAAAAAAGTTTCGGCGTTTTTTTTTAAATATTTTTTTGTTTTTTTTTTTATGTATGTACGTCGATTTCTCCACCCATTGTAAACCGATTTTACAGGAAAAAAATCACTCTATAGAGTTTAGCTGGTCCCATATAAATTTGGTTAAGATCTGATGATAGAGTACGGAGAAAAAAAATAAAACTCTTCAACGGACAACAGGATACTCGTCGCGATTGTGTTATTGTATTGGAATTTACATGCTATTGCTGTACATTGAAATCGGTTTCTAAGTTTGATTAAACGTTATAGTTATTATATCGGATGGTTAGTGGCCAAGCCAGTGTCGAAGTTTCCAAGCCGACAGAAGATCTAATCAAAAGAAACATTCGTGTCTTTAGGAAAAAAATATAACTGTTAATTCACATGGAATTCACTCCCTCTCGAAATCAGGACGTCCGCCAACCGTTATACTTTTAAGTCGAAAGTTCGGGCATTACTTACTAGACATAATTTAGAGCATATTTCGAGCAGTTATCTGTTGTTAGTTACCATTCATCTGTCTACAGCATGGCTCTAGCACTTTTTGCTATCATAATATTAGAGAACCACATTGTAGAGAAATATTTAAAAGCTATATTATGAAATTTTCAAGCTTTCGGAACCTATAGTAAATTTTTTATGATTTTATTCTTTTTGTTTAACTTTAAACCACTCCTCTAAAGTTTTTTTTATTGCTTAGGCCAGCAAACTAGCTAGCTGCTACTTTACGCCGGTTTTCTGTGAGACAGTGGTAACGACCCGGACGAGCCGGCTGTAGACAAAAGTGTCTACAGCGTGGCTCTACCACTATAAAATATTAATGGTGATAATGGCGGTCATCCCTGTTTAGCTGTTAATCCACCAGTACCCTCACACCAGCGGCCCATTGTTACTCACCTCTCATGCCCATAGATGTAAACGACAGCTACCATCTCTAGCAGTGCAACGACCACGAGGCCGATGGTGCCGGCGAACGAGTCGAACATCTTCAGCCAGTACTCTCCAGCACCGGTCGTGAAGATAAGACCCACGAGGAAGCAGAAAGTGCAGACCACACCTATAGTAAAGAAAAGAAAGAAACAAAGAAAAAAAAAACTTTGCCACAACACGACATGTACACGAATACTAGCTACTACTTGCTAGAATATAAAAGTCTCTCTATTCTAAAAAAAAGTAAGTGGCGCCGCCGCCGCTGCCAAAAGCTTGTCACGCTATCTCCTCCGAAACCGCTGGGGGTATGGGGTCGAGACCGATACCAATCGATGCAGAATAATGTGGGGAAGAAAGTAAGATATGTCTCATATTCGTCGGACTTTAAGTTTTTATTTTATGTTTTGTGGAAAAACATGGGCAAAGCCCCTAGTCAATAAAAAAAAACAACCAATAAAAAGTAAACAGTTGCATGCCGTGGCTGACAGGCAAGTGCTCACTCAGCATATCGCTATATTATATGTTGTTATTACGTTTAACCGACTTAAAAAACGTCGTGTAACAGGAGAAGTATTTACAGCTGCTTTTAACGCACTCAAAGTTGCCATATCCCATTATAGGGCCTCGGTACAAAAATCAAAAGCAAATTTATTACGCAAAATTGTAAAACGGTTAGATAAGGAGGGCCCGTGGTATCCCCTATACCATGAGTTTAAAGCAAATAGGTCAATCAATTTGGCCTATGTACAAAACATAAAAATCAACAACACCTATACAACTGGTATTGAGGAGACAACGGAAGCTCTGCTGAACTCGTTAATACCCGACGATACAGTGGCAAGTGATAGCGATTATCATAAACAAATACCGATGTGGGCTGCGGTACCACCGAATAGTCCTTCTTCAGACCACCATCTTTGGACCAGTTTATGGATATCGTTAGATCTTTGCCACTAAACAAAGCCTCCGGTGAGGATAAAATATCAAATAAAATGATTAAGAAGTGTGAAAACAGCGGCTAATTCTATATTAATAGTCTTTAATCGATGTATCGCTGAAGGCATTTTCCCCCGAATTTGGCGTTGCGGTTTTATTCGAATAATACCTAAAAGTGACGATAAGGCCCCCGACGATCCAAAATCTTATCGACCAATAACATTATTACCATCTTTAGGGAAAATTCTTGAACGTCTTATTGTATTGGAGCCGGGTGGGCCAAAATTTCATGAGAAACAGTTCGGTTTTTCTATAGATAAATCTACTGTAGACGCAGCAATATCGGTTAGAAGGACGGTTAGTAATTCGATACATAAATATGTCTTAGGCATCTTTTTGGACATCTCCGGTGCCTTCGACAATGCTTGGTGGCCAATGATACTACTCAAATTAAAAATCCGAGGTTGTCCTAAAAATATTTATTCACTTATATATTCATATTTTTCCTTAGGCACAACCAAGTTAAAACTTGGTCACCATGAAGTGTCGAAGGCACTGACGATGGGTTGTCCTCAAGGCTCTGTAGTCGGTCCGTATTTGTGGAATTTAGGCTTCGACGACTTTTTCGCACTCCTGCCCCAAGGATGTTCCTTAACCGGTTATGCCGACGACGGGCTCTTACTCGTACAGTTGAATAGTAGTAGGTCAGGACTAGAAAGTTTGGCTAGCACTTGCTTAAACCTGATTTCCGCTTGGGGTGAAAGAAATCGTTTAACGTTTGCACCTCAAAAAACATACCAATTACTTCTAAAAGGCAATTCAAAATCACCGCCACGAATAACAGAAAAGAATCAGTTTGCTACCTTGGGCTAGTTTAAGAACGGAACTTTTCATTTATAGAACATATTACAAACGTCGGAGAAGAGTCAAAACGAAACTTTTATGCCTTGACAAGGATATCGACTTCGACGTGGGGTCTATCATTTGGCACATTAAAAGTTATCTATGGAGCTACTTACTTGGGATGTATTTGCTATGGATCACCTGTATGGGCTGATAAGGCTACTATCGGTGCCGTACGACGAAAGCTGCTCCAAAGCCAACGTCTGGCGTTGATATTCTTGTGTAAGGCGTATAGAACTGTTGTACCGAAGCTTTGCCTGTCGTTGCGGGTGTACTTCCAGTTGATCTGGAGGTGCAGCGTCGCGCCGCTATGTATTACTCAACGAAAGAGAATATGGACAGAAATTTTCTTACGCCGCGTGAGCTATTAAGAATCAATCTACTTTTTAAATCGTGCTCCGAAAATTGCAAAGATCTAATTAACGAATGGCAATTGCGTTGGGATAATTCTATCAAGGGACGGCATCTATATCAATACTTTCCGTCGGTTCGCGATCGTCTTACAAAAACTTGGCTGAAGGAGATCATTGTGTTTCACAATTTCTCACGGGCCACGGCAACTTTAAGTTTAAACTGTTCTCATTTAGGTTGGTTGATTCGCCTACGTGCCCATGTTCTACACCTAATTGCCGGTACGAACAATCCGCACATCATATTCTTTGGGAGTGTGGTCTCTGGCAACAAGAGCGCAACATTATGTTAGACAGTATGCAAATAACATCTGGAGTTGTATACTATATGGATCTTGTGGAAACTAGGAAGAACTTCCGTGCTTTTCAGCGTTTTTGCCATACCTATTATTGGAATCAAGTTTAACAGCTCGCGTGATAGGACCCACTTAATGACATCCGTGGTGCTTTACATCTGGCTTCTCCAGTTGTAAATGTCCTTGTGCCTGAGGTTAATGCCTCCTTAGTTCATTATTTTGTCTCCCGCTTTGCTTTGGGTGATTTCTCCCTGGAGAGGTTGATGTCAGGCAGGCGGCCGGTCGTAAAAAATACAAGCTAAATCATTCTACAACATGTGTTAAAGAGCATGTTGCGCCGACCCCACTGCGGGTGGGATAAGTGCAGGTGGAAGGAATAGCCTTGTGTTATACTGTCCCACAGCTGGTCTGTCCCTCGTATGCGAGTGGCCGTCTGGTTAGGTACATCGCTTTGTATATTTCTGCCGTAAAACAGTTTGTAAGCACTGTTGATTTCCTCGTTTTAGGACATTGAAGCCAGTACATTTAACATAATATAAGCTCAAACATTTATCTACGAAAGGGTGGTAGAGGTTCAATTAATGCACAAACGTTTCAATGTGATAGCGGACGAGCCTATCGCCATACCGGGGACTAATTACGATCCCGCGCGTATGTGTGATTGTCCGACCTGGGAATTGAACCCAGAACCTCACGATTCTTAGCATTAGAACACTGCCACTAGACCTACGAGAGCAGTGAAATTACTAGGCATTGAGATTGAAAATCTTATCTTTTCGAGTGACGGACGCACTCTCAATATCACTTACCCGACCCGGGGATCGAACCCGAGACCTCAGCACAGCAGTCGTAACGCGTACATTATAACTGCGCCATCGAGGCAGTCTAAAAATGTGAAATATACCTATATCTTAATAACTTTAGGCATTATGAGATTTAACTTATGAGACTTATCTTTTCGAGTGACGGACGCACTCTCAATATCACTTTCCCGACCCGGGGATCGAACCTAAGACTTCAGCACTGCAGTCGTAATTTATTTACTACACCTGCGCCACCGAGGCTGTCTAAAAATGTAAAATATACTTACCAGTAATAACAGGTTTGCTGAACCTCTTGAAGAAGTCGATATCGAATATGGTGCAGAGCATTCCTTCCATGATGCCAATCTGGCTACCCAACCCTAAGGACAGCAACATGAGGAAGAAGATAATGGACCAGAACGGAGCTGGTGTCAGCTTCAGGATGGCTTGCGTGAACACAATGAAGGCCAGGCCTGTACCTTCAGCTGCCTGAAATAGAACATTGCTTTTAGATCTAAAGTCTTACTTCCTGCTAATCCATACTAATATTATAAACTAGCTTCTGCTCGCGGCTCCGTGAACAGCCTTTTCCAGGATAAAAGTAGCATATAACTGGCATAAAAGTAGCCTATATAACCGACTCCAAACGACTCTCCGTCGTCTAACGCAAAAGAAATGTTGCAGGTTTCCAAAAAAATCGGTTATTTGTAGATGAGCAAAATGTGTTTTTTTTACTCGTATTCGTAATCGATCGGCTTAATTTTTGCGCGTGTTGTTAGTTTCTATAAGTAGTTATTATTCTAAGAGAGATTTTATTGAATGGTAGAGCCACGCTGTGACACTTTTATCTACAGCATGAATGGGCCGGCTCGTCCGGGTCGTTACCACTGTCCCACAGAAAACCGACGTAAAGTAGCAGCTTTCTGCTGCGTTTTGTACGGTGAGTGAGACATCCGCAGGCCCAAACCACCTCCCCATCCCAATCCCCTAATTATGCCTTTCCTTCGTTGGCAACCCACTCATAATTCTTTTGGTATGTTGGGCGTACATGGGCGGTGGAAATCACTTACCATAAGGTGACCCGCTTGCTCGTTTGCCGGCCTATGCTATGAAAATTTTAAATTAATATTTGCTATTTACCTCTTTGATATACCTACATGATTATTCATGAATTTGTGATATATTTTAAAGCTGTTTTTAGTAAGGTCAGTTATGACAGCCTCCCTAGTCGGCCGTGAAGCGAGAGGCCGCGGGTTCCATTCCCGCACCGAGACAACGTGTGTGTACTCTACAAATGCCTATGCCTATGCGATAAAACAAAAGATTTACCTCCTCAAGCTGCCGACTCATGGAACATCCAGTAAGGTTGAGAGATGCCACGACGGTCACATTCAGTTTCGGGAACTCTTCGCGATAATAGTCGTCGGTAGAGTCCAGCGTGAAGCCTCCGATGTGGTGCAGGGCCAGGATCTTTATCTCTCTGCAAGGTTGAAGCATTTTGGATATGTGCACTTTTGGTTTTTTATTGCCTAGATAGGCAGACGAGCAGACGGCCCACCTGATGGTAAGTGGTTACCGCCGCCCATGGACCTCAGAAATGCCAGAGCACAGCCAAGCCGCTGCCTACCGTTAAATGTGTGTACCGCTATAGGTACATAATGCCTAGCTTACAAAATGAGAGTTACTTCAGTGCAGGTACTCGCAATGTTTGATCACATTATATGACAGTTTCCTTGACGCAGCGGTCAGCGGGCTAGTAGCTACCTACAACCCAAATCTAATATTTACTCGTATCAATAAAAAAACACTATAATTGCCATCAACATACCTCAAACATTTAATAGCTATATAAAGGGCGTAAAGAAATTTGAACAGCACAGTATGATAATAATAGCAAATGTCTGCCTAGCACGCAAGGTCGCCACATTTGTAGATAAAATGCTGTTCGGATTTATTTTTAGAATAGGTTTATTCGATATGAAGGTTACATAATGTCACAAAAGTCTGATAAACTAAAGTAGAATTGGTGGGACGTGTGGTTCGTATGCACCCGGAGAAGAGGGCGAAAATCGCCAATGATTATTGAATGGTAAACGCTATTCCAGCCCATAAACAGAGCAACACCACACAAAGCTCTGAATACCAAAACACTGCATTACACTCTGGACACTACTGAAAATATATATATTATAAACTTGCATGACAGCAAAGTATAACAATAATCTAAATATTGCGAAGGGGACAAGGGGATTTGGGCCTCCGGAAATGACACTCAGCGTAAGAAATGCTACAGCAAGATGACGCTTCACTTCGGTGTTTTTGTGAGACAGTGGTCATTCATGCTGTATATAATATGCATAGTTACATTTATGGTTACATTTTCGGGTATACACCATTTACAGATGTGAACTTATTGTACTTGGATACATATTACAAGTTTAGAAAATTACATACCTACAATGATACAAGTATTTACCTATAACCCGAAAAAATACTACCAATAAAGTAGGTCAATGACACTATATTGATATGTAACTAAAAGCTCGCTAGAGTAAAATTGTGACTAAAAGGATATATCGACTTATCGAGGGTGTGGTAACACTTAGCAAATACGTCAATTTGTTCGCGAAGTTTATGCGTATTAGGCGTTAACTCAGAACAAACAGTACTCGTTCAACTGTTTGCCTTCCTGCAGTACTGGAAAATAATAGAACCGAATTATATGAGTCCGTAAACTTAGATACCTACTTGAGAATGGGGTTCTCTACTATAGTGTAAATTTTGACGCCGAGGATACTGAAGATTATCGCAGACGCGTAGATACTAGACAGAGTCTTACACACAGAGACAAGCAAGACTACACTAACGCAGTTGTTGTTCAGCGGATTGTTGAGCCGCAAGCGATGAGTAACCCAAAAATTACGAGAGAACCAATAATGACGACATAATCGAAAATGATTATAGAACCGAACGCAACTCCAATTTATTTAATTTGCTATACTTACTTTATAATGCAGTTCTCTGCCATAGTATAAGCCTTGAAGCCGAGGATACTGAAGATGACTACAGATTCGTAGATAGCAGTCAGAGCGTTACACACAGAGATAAGCAAGACAACCCTAATGCAGTTGTTCTTTGGCGGATTGTAAGAGCCGAAAGAGATGAGAAAGCCAAAAATTATAAGAGAGCCGATAGTGGTACTAGAATCGAAAATAATTACAGAACCAAACGCGAATGCAAAGTATGTAATTTGCTATACTTACTTGATGATGCAGTTCTCCGCCATAGTATAAGCCTTGAAGCCAAGGATACTGAAGATGACTACAGACGCGTAGATAGCAGTCAGAGCGTTACATACAGACACAAGCAGGACGTCTCTCACGCAGTTGTTGTTCGGCGGATTGTAAGAGCCGAAAGCAATGAGAGAGCCGAATGCTAGCCCGAATGAGTAGAACACTTGTGTTGCTGCATCCAACCATACTGTTGGATCAAGTAGTTTCTCCAACTGGAAAGAGATATTATAGTCTAATACTACCTGTATTTGAAAGACCATATCTACAGTATTCTAGACATAGTGAAAATAAAATGTTAGAGTAGACTTCCGATTACCGCGGCAAGGGACAGACGCGCGTCAGTAAAGCGCACGTGGCACGCGTATTGATAAAGTCTGTCGTTTGATGCAATGATTGGAAATAGGCCATATTAGTGATTTTCAGTAGAGACTAGAGATTTAGAAGAAAAAGGAAAGAAGTATTGGAACAATACTCGTCAATATTATTACAGTAAATAAGTTCAAAGTAAAACATGTTGTTCCAACAATGGGGCTTCTCATTCAGCAAAATACTGTAGCGTCGGTTTTCAATGAATGGCTATAAACGGGGTTCCGTTTATAGCCATTCATTGAAAACCGAATATGGTTATATTGAAGAGCCTTAGCTCTATACACGGAGTATAATCTATGGCCTACGCTGTCAGCCTATCTTCTTCATCTTCCACCTGGCCTTCCCACTCGCAGTGAGGTCGGCTCAACATTTAACACATGTTATAGAATGTTTTTACGACCAATCCACCTTCAAATATCCTTTATATACATAGTTATATCAATATTTACTTCCCTATTTTGTTGAGTTTATTTTCTTATTAAAATAAAAAAAAGTGCTGCTTTTGAATGATTAATTTTCATCTTTGGAAAAGATTATTTCACGCATATCTTATCTATTCATACTGTAAAGTATTATGTACGATAATTCTTACTTTAGGTTTGTACATGTGCACGATGCCGTCATAGGAGCCGGGCAAAGTGATGCCCCGCACAAAGAAGATGGTCAGCACCGCGTACGGGAACAGAGACGTGAAGTAGACCACCTGGAAACAATCAACAAGATTTAAACATTGTCTACACTAGGTCTTGAACATATTTTTTTAAACGCTGTGGTCAGATTTGTCTACACCATGAAATGGACGGGACAATCCACTGTCTCATAGAAAACGGTAGCTTGCTGTTGCGTTTCGCATGGTAAGATTTACGGAGGCTCAAACCGCCACCTCCCCTTCCTAATCATTACTTTTCTTTCAAGTCGAACGCACCCATGATCCTTCATGTATTGTGGGTGTTTAGATCACTTACTTTCAGGTGACCCGCTTACTGGTTTGCTGGCCTACAAAAGATGATCATATAGGTAACTTAATATAAAAAACAAGGTGTTATCGCCAGCTTTGTACCAATTGTAAGCTTATATTTCTATACATACACACTCACGCCTATGTCCCATAGGGGTAGGCAGAGACTATTGAGTACCACAAGCTACGATCCTGACACACCTCTTTCGCCTCTTCCACATTCATACATATTCTCATACATTTTCGTCGGTATATTTCTATATTACCCACAATTCGATTGTCTCTTCTTTAATTGTCCATTACAAAGGAGTTAGGTATTTGAAAAGTGGGTACTTCGAAATAAATACACCCCTCAGTTACACACATCCTGATAGTAGATTTAACCTGTATCAGGAATCAGGAACTACGAGGGACTTGCGGTCCCACAACACCCAGACCCGAAACAAATATTTATGGATCACACAAACATTTGTACGAGGATCGAACCCGTGGCCTCTCGTTTCCCAGCCAGCTTCTCGCTACGGTTGCTGTAAAATTTCCCATTTATTTTGATATCATTAATACAAACCTAAGTGGTTTCTTAGATATTGTTATTTAACAATTGTTTGTAACTCTTTATAAACGGTAAATAAATGAGAAAAAGGCATTTCCATTACGTACCTTCCCGCTGCTCTGTATCCCCTTCATCACAATGAAGAACACGATGATCCAAGCCAGCAGCAGGTACAAGACAATCCACCACCGCGGCACTCCAGGTTCGTCGATACTTGGCGACGCATCCAGAGCCTCGCGGTACCAGTAATACACTGTAGCTGATGCCTTGTTGCATTCAGCTTCTGCAGTACCATTGTCTTGAGGACAGTGTGCCCAGGGTAGCTGGTCGGCTGTTAACTGAAGAAAGTTTTCAACGTCTTTAAAACCGCACTGAAACATGCGGTTACCAGCGGGCATAGTTTTTTTTATTGAATAGGCCGACAAACGAGTAAGTGGGTAATCTGATGGTAAGTGAAAACCACCGCTTGTGGTACGCCCACAATACTAAAAGAGTCATGGGCGCGTTGCCGACCTTAAAGGAAAGGGATAATTAAGGGATTGGGAAGGGGAGGGTATTTGGGCCTCCGGATATCTCACTCACCGTACGAAACGTAGCAGCAAGCTGCTACTTTACGTTGGTTTTCTTTGAGACAGTGCTAACGACCCGGACGAGCCGGCCCATTCATGCTGTAGACAAAATTGTCTACAGCGTGGTTCTACCACTCGTATACGCAACACGACATATCTCGTGAGCGAGAGAGATAACTATTGACGACAAATATCTCGCGTAAAACTGTCAACATTCGATAAAATTATGTAGTCATGTTAGGGTTAGTAGACAAATATCACAGCGAGTTTGAGATTACTAGGTACTTTATCTCAACTTTAGAGATAACTAGTCGAATTCTATACAACCATGTAGCTTCGATAGACAGAAATAACCAGATAAACCTGGGTTTTTCACGACCAAACGAGTCCATAAAATTATCTCGTGTTGTATATTCCAAAACCCCATGGTTAGGTTACATAGGATTCTCGACAACTTATGTTAAAAGAAGAGATAAAGGAGAGAAAATAGTATTTTCAACCTTTCTCTGGTATTTTGTCTACGAATCCTTAAATGATGACGTAATTTTATAGAATTTTGACACAATGTTGAAAATATTAAATTTTCAAAACAACAACAAACAACTGAAGACTATAAAAGCATATAAGTAGGTAATAAAACTTTCTTAATACTCGTACAGTACATTTTTATTAACGAACTTTATGTAATGTTTTCAAACTTTTTTATTGTAAATGTGATTTTACGAATAGAAAATTATACAATATGTAACAAAAACCCTGTTGGGCATTTTAACTTTAATATAAGAATCGATATTCAAACGTAATGAAATAACTCGCATACGAAAATGAAACTTTAATTATTTTATTGTTATTTGTTTGTAAACCGTATTTCTACTGATTAGCTCTCTGCAAGAATGTAGTGTAGTTGAATCGTAATATGACTAATAAATACTACCTATATTCTATTAATTTTATCAATTGAATGAACTATATTTATTCTGGATTCTGAAAACCTCCTTGGCGCAGTAGGCGAGTAGCCGGCTGTGAAGTGAAAGGCCGCTGGTTCGAATCCCGCACCGAGACAAATGTTTGTGTGATCCACAAATGTCATGTTTCGGGTCTGGATGTTTTCTCCCCAAAGAGGTTGACGTCAGGCAGGCAACCGGTCGTGAAAATTACAAGCCAATTATTTTGTAATAATAATTAATATGACGTGTTATAAAGCATGTGTGCCGACCCCACTGCGAGTGGAATAGGGACAGGTGGAAGAAGAAGATTACTCTGGATTCTATCAACTTACCCGAATACTATTGACGAGGTAGAAAAACACCCAAGTGATGATCACATTGTAATAGAGAGCGACGAACAGTGTCACCACGCAGCTGGAGATGCCGATACCGCCGAGCCACGGGTGGATGGTGTTCCAGACACCTAAGGAACCCAGCCGCATCTTCTGACCGATGGCCATCTCGATCAGGAAGAGGGGGATGCCCTCCAACACCAGCATTATGAGGAATGGTATTAAGAAGGCACCTGCGGATTAAATATTGTTTGTGAACATTAAGATGAGTGGTAGAGCCACGCTGTAGGCAGTTTTGTCTACAGATTGAATGGGCCGGCTCGTACGGGTCGTTACCACTGTCTTACAGAAAACCGGCGTAAAGTAGCAGCTTCCTGCTGCGTTTAGCACGGTCAGTGATATATCCGGAGGCCCAAATCCCCTTCCCTTCCCAATCCCTAGGTCGGCAACGCGCCCATGAATCTTCTAGTGTTTGGGCGTACATAAGCGTTGGAAGGGTGAGGGTTTCAAAATACGTTTCGATATAAATTGAAAACTGCCCTACTTTACAAGATTTTATCAAGTAAAAGTGCAAGGTTTCGATCGATAGGCAGTGCAATGCTGAATACGCCAAATCACTTCAATCGTTGGCATATTGCCATTCACCAACCACTCGCGCTCGAGTACACCATATTACCGCCGCGATGCATTCATACTGGAAATTGCGTTCTATTTTGCTCCTTTAGAATGCAAAAATAATCTTTAACAAAACTTAAAAACCGACTTCAAAATAATGATACTGGAAAGTCAAAAAGACGGATTTTTATAGGCCTGTGCAGCTGCTGATCAAATGCAATTGCACCGACTCCAAAGAGACCTATAGAAATTGTTATTGTTAACCTTTCAGTGTTATTATTGCAGTAAGCCGCTACTTTACGTCGGTTTTCTGTGAAACGGTAGTTACGACCCGGTCGAGCCGGTCCATTCGTGCTGTAGACAAAACTATATACAACGTGGCTCTACCACTCACATTGGAATTTGTGCACGGCATGGAGATATGCTTGCATATCACATCATGGGACGAAAATAAATTCTGCGAAGTGTGCTACACTAATTGCAAGTCTGTCTACCCCTTCAGGGATAGACGTCGGTTTTATGTATGTATGCAATATATTAAACATAAGTTTTATGTAGGAAATGTGCAATATTATATTATTTGAATTATCCAAATTCGTTAAAAAGTTATAGTAAAGTAGCTCCATAGTCCATAGAATTGGAAACTATAATTGTGTATTGCCTCGGTAGCGCAGTTGTAATGCGTATACGGTACGACTGCTATGCTGAGGTCTCGGGTTCGATCCCCGTGCCGGGTAACAGTGATATTGGGTTTTTCTATCACGAAATGCTCAGTACCAGCCGGGAGTCTGGATTAGAGCCCCGTATGGCGATAGGCTCGCCCCCTATCACATCATGGGATGGAGATACGCTCGGCAAAATGTTGGTGTACTGGTTGCAGCTCTACCTACCCCGTCGGGGATTACAAATGTGATTGCGTTACGTATTCAATGTATTGATTCCCAAACGGCAATGCTACGTCGTAGACACGGCTCGTAGATGTTCTACAGTTAACCTTTGCTACGAATGTTACGTCATATATTTCGTTCAATCCAGTAATGTCACAGCTGTCGTTTGGATGGATCGATTCTGGTAGAATTGGAACGGGCATTGAACTGTTTATTTCCATTTAAGGCAATATGTTCACAGTAATTTGTGCCCGTTATGGCGATAGGCTCGCCCCCTATCACATAAGGGACGGAGATACGCTCGGCGAAATGTGGGTGTACTGGTTACAACACCCACAACACCCAGACCGGAAACAAATTTTTGTGGATCACACTCATTTGTCTCAGTGCGGGAATCGAACCCACGGCCTCTCGCTTCGTAGCCGGCTACTCGCTCGCTGCGCCACGGAGGCTACATACATCTTATTTCGATGACTATATAGAATAAAATATATTATTTTGAAATCCATAAAACAACAGTACAACGGGTAACAAAAGGGTAAGTACAAAGCTTACAATACAAAGGAAATTTATATGGCAATTTTATTATACCTAAGTAAGTTGGTCTTATTCACTAATAAGCCGTAAGGTATGCGAGTCACGTCTTGGCATTATGTCTTTTATTTCATTATAAATATCGACAAAATACTTTGTCACGTGCCGATCCCGAGAATTATTATAAAGGTGTTTTCGAAAACCATAACAAAACGACTGCCTCGGTGGCGCAGTTGTAATGCGTACGCGTTAAGATTAAGCTAACGCTGAAGTCTCGAGTTCGATCCCCGGGTCGGGTAAAGTGGTATTGGGTTTTTCTATTACGAAATGCTCAGTATCAGCCCGGAGTCTGGAATTTGTGCCCGGTATGGCGATAGGCTCGCCCCCTATCACATTATGGGACGGAGATACGCTTGGCGAAATGTGGGTGTACTGGTTACACCTCTGCCTACCCCTTCGGGGATTACAGGCGTGAGTGGAGTGCGTATGTATGTATGTATAACAAAATATTGGAGTCTCGGTGGAATTTAGTCTTTTCTTTTATGAAAATCTTTAAATAAAAAGACTCCAAGTTATTAAAACAAAATGATCCACAAAATTCGCGGTAAAATATATATTTTACATTATACCTAGTTTACATTGGTATCATCATCATCATAGCCTGTTGCCGTCCACTGTTGGACCTCTCAAGTGAGCGCCAACCACTTTGATATATTGCTACATTGGTATACATATTGCTATTGAAGGCCATAACAACCTCCGAGGCGCAATGGGCGACTAGCAGGCTGCGAAGCGAGAAGCCATGGGTTCGATTCCCACACCAATACAAATGTTTATGTGACCCTATATTCGCGGCTAAAGATTTCTTTATTCGCGGATCTAATCGGTACACACACACATTGATAAAATCATTCCAATATGTAGGTATTCAACCGAATATCCTTTGTAAACGCGTCGTCAAATGGACTAATGAAAGTAAAATAGACCTTATTACAACTATGCCTAAAGTACATATGTTGTTAAATGATATCGCCGGCGGTATGTCGGCGTTTTTGAGAATATTTATTTATATTTATTGTTTAACTTTCCATTCGTTGCAAAAATTGTGATCGAGTAATACGTCTCTACTGCGGTCTTCCTAATTTATGTAGACAAAAAAAATAAAAACTAATTTCGACGTGAAAAAAAAATCTGTGTTACCGCTTAAAGAGAAAATAGAAATGCTTGAAGGAGCTTTTAAAAACTGTCAAGCAATAAAAAATTACAAAATTCTTAAACCATTGCCTAAGCCTGAAGATAAAAAGTAATCAATATCGTCAAAAACTACATATTTTTTTATATACCTGTTTTTTTGTCACCTAGGAACGTATCCCCTATAATCCCATATAAATTAGCATTCCCTATTCACGGTTTCTGTAATCGCGGCATATTTACGGAACGTATACCCCGCGAATAAAGAGCTTTTACTGTATTATCAAATGTTACGACCTAATGTCACGTAGCAATCTGCTCTGAGATCCCGTAACATTTCGCCGTGACATGTCATTTAAGGTTTTGCCATTTTTTGTTTTAAGTCACGGCAAAATGACACAGTGCATGTTAAGACACCGTCACATTAATGTAAAGATACCGGTATAGATGTACCACCCTAACTGTGAATTGAAGAGCGTCGCTCTGTTCGCTCTAGTATTGCCATTTTACAAATAATCATTATTATGTGGGATATTTCAGGTATTTCACATTAGGTAATTCGTTTATTGTCAGCCAAGTTACATAAATAATGAAAGTGACATTCAGGATACAAAAAAATATACACGTCGGCATATCATCAGAATTCTTAAAAAAAAATTAGATATTTACGAACTGTGAAACAGTATAACCATGATCCGAAAACCTAGAAATGTTAATTTGTTTGATAGTAAAATGAAGACATTCCTTTCCAATAGCTGAGTAGTTAACTAAATTGCAAAATATACACACTGGCGGCGGGTCCACGCACCAAATCTAGGGATAATTCGAATAATTTGGGAACACTGTCTGTAGTTCCATTGTCTGCCATTTCACAGTTAGGTTACTCCATCTATAACGAGTACGTGTGACAGCCATGCCTCAGCGGCCTCTCGAGCCATCGAGATGTTACGGAAGTGTGGTATGTTCTCGCAATGCCATTATTCGCAGTACAACTAAATCTAGTAGGTAATTTCAGGCCTCACGCCTGTCTCCCTAACCGGTTATTTCTGTCCCAGATCGCCTTAAGGTGCACAAATTCGGTCAACCTTGTGGTTTATTGACCTCCGATAAAAAGAGGGGTGATCCTTTGTCTATCTGTGAGTGTGTAGGTATGTCTTTTTGTGGTATTGTATTGCCTAAACGAATGGACAGATTTGAATGAATTTGAATTGAAGTTGGTCGAAAAGAAAAATTAATTTATTTCATTTTTAAACATATTTCGTCTACATCGTAGCTATTTTTGTAGTAATAAAAACAACTTAGGACAGTTCCAACAATTATCAGAAAAAAAATGTTAAACTATGATTACCGCTAAAAATACAAAAATATTTCAAACATGTAGGTACCCAATAGTTTTTTTTAATATGCCTCATAAAATTTACTGTTATTTAAATGCGTACAAGTTTAAAAAAAAGTCATAATTAAAACAATACCAACAACAGCTCCGGGCTCCGTACCTAAATAATGTAGTAAGAATAAATAATTCTCCATCTATGGTAAATAAACATTAAAAACAGAATCTTACCTCCACCATTTTGTTGACACAGGTACGGGAACCTCCATATGTTACCCAGACCGACGGAATATCCAATAATGGACAAGAAGAATTGCAGTTTCCCTGACCAGGCGGCACGGTCCTCCTCCGGCGCATCACGCTGCAACGATCCCCTCGATCCTTGAAGGACGATAGTCACTCCATGAGGACGTTCAGAACCATCCGAACGAGTGGTCAAAGGCGCCAACTCATGTCCATTCCGCGGCCCAATAGGCTCAGCTTTAGCCGCCATTTTGATTTAATTTAACTTACAAAAAAATAATGTCTTTAATATTTAAGTTTAACGAGGTTTTTTAAATGATATCTATCGCCTATAAATATGTTCATAATATGTTATTGACAAGTCTCATAATACGCGAACCGTATAGCGTCCTTTTTGACGAATTGCACTTCTTTAAAATATGTTTTGATTTTTTTCAACAATTTCTGTCGTAGTTTTAGTGAATCCCTGAAGACGTGTGTTGCCTCTCTGGGCATATGAATCGTTATGAGTTACTTTTCAAATCTCAAACATATTTAATTGAACAGTTACGTTTTTGTAGTGTTATTTTAATTTGTGAACTTTAATCCATTGTGTACTCCGACGAGACCGCTTAACAGGTTGTTCTGAAACAAATAAATAAAATGTTACATGTTACTGCCTCGGCGGCGCAGTTGTAATGCGTACGCGTTACGATTAAGCTAACTAAGCTACTGAGGTCTTGGGTTCAATCCCCGGATCGGGTAAAGTGCTATTGGGTTTTTCTATTACGAAATGCTCAGTATCAGCCCGGAGTCTGGAATTTGCACCCGGTATGGCGATAGGCTCGTAGGCACCTCTGCCTACCCCTTCGGGGATTACAGGCGTGAGTGCGTATGTTACATTTTACAAAACAGATATGGAAAATTTTGTGATTGTTTTCCTTTCTCACAAATTATTTATTTGTACAGCAGGTTACTTAAGGGGGCATAACTATAAATATATTAAGGTATTCAATAGGTTTCCATATGTAAATAAACCATTAATCTATAATGCATTTTTTCATGTGATCGAAGTTAGGAGCAATATACCTACTCTAATACTCTACTCGTTATGCAATATACACTCGCTAAAGTTCCACCCATATATCTTAAAATTGTCCCTAATCTCATAAACAACGAAAGCCACAAAACTCGGTTAAATATTTAAGCCATCCAGCTACAGGCGTGACCCGCCACAGGACTGAGAAGTGTGCCAAGGCCGCGGCGTATCGAGGGGACGCCATTATTGTGTCCCCTAAAGGAAAGCTACAGTGGGACGCCCTTCACAACTTTCTATTCAGGCAACATCTGGCGCAGATTTAGTTTTTGTTCTTTGAGACGCCTTTAGTCATTAATTTTGCCTGCTCCTGTCGTTGAATTTAAAATTATTGAAGGCAATTTGATTTATAATCCTTTCTCAGTCGACTCGCGGACCTAAGATCTTTCCAAGTGCACAAAGAAAAAGCAAAAGAAAGAAAGAAAAAAGCAAAGAAAGAAAGTCACTGTAGAAAGTTTCCTAAAGCATGAGTAGTCTTGCTCGACTGGGTTGTTACCATTGTTGCTGTTGTGTTTCGCACGGTGACTGAAATATACTTTACAACGTGTTAGATCTCTCAAATGCGAGAGGCCGTCTGGGTTCGTACCACCGTTGTTTGTCTATTTCTGCCGCCAAACATCAGTGTGTAATCACTGAAACCGGCCTTTCAGAAACCGGCCGTATATCGTTGAAAAGACCTTGCATTTAATGTACAAGTTCCTACTTTATATAAGAGATGGAACTTCCGCTGTGGAAGTTTCGTATTCCGTAAGTAATGCACAAGTTTACGCCTCGAGCGAGTGGAGCAACGTAAAACCTTTGATGTTGAAATTAAAAACGTCGGCGAACAACGCTGTTCACTTTTCAGTGACATTTCCATTTAAGTACACGACTTTCTGGCTTGTAGCGAAATGCCGTTTATCTATCAAATAACGCAACAATTATTAGGAAACGGCCGACTAACACCCGGTTTCTGAAAGGCTGATCAATGTAAAATTAACTAATCTAATGTCAAATCTCATGTCAAGTTGAAATTTAGTTGCTAGAAGCGTGGTCAACACCTTTGATTTGACACACATGTTAGTTAACATAACTTTCAAATCAATACTAGGTAGTATGAAAAATCATACGATCATGACAAACGCTACTAAAGAGAGATCAAATATTATTATTTATTTCACTAAATAACGTTTCAGCTACTCGAATTGATTTGACAGCAATGTCAAAATCAAAGTTCTGTTAGTTGAATTTTAATTTGATCAGCCTTTCAGAATCCGGGTGTTAGTCTTTCAAAAACCAGGCGTAAGGGTTCGAATTTAAAATAAGCTTCAATAATTTAGTATTTTGATGTTTTTAAATTTTACTTGATAAGTAACGTTTACATGGACCCGTGACTTAGGCAGATTTTCACAACGATCCTTAGCGCCTATTTCACGATATTCAAGTAAGATTTAACCACTGATTAACATATAACACAAATATTTCTCAAAGTATAGATGTACCAAGACAACTGTGAATTGAGGGGCGTCGCTCTGTTCGCTCCAGTATTGCCATTGTACGAGTAATCATTTATTATTATGAGGGATAGTTCAGGTGGTATGAGGCACATATTCTACATTAGGTAATTCGTTTGTCTATTTATGTATGTATGTATAATCATGGATCCCGTCGGGCACGGCAAATTACATAACCTTTAAGTACATACAGCGACTGAAATACATGAAAATGCATTGAAATTACTATCCAATATCGAGATTAAAACAGAATTGATGGATAATAAAATATGCTATCAAGAATATTGATCACTGTGACCGACTTCACAACACAAGTTTTTTTATTAGCTTGAGTGACGATACGAGTAAGTCGCTTGCCTGATGGTCAGCGTCAGGCCTGCCCATAAACAGTAGCAACACCACACAGAACTTTGAATTACAAAGCACTGCATGGCACTAGACTGCGCTCATCACCCCGAGACATAGATGTTAAGTCTCATAATGCCCAGTAATTGCACTGGCTTCAATGTTCTTCAAACCGAAACATAGTTCTTACACACTCAGATATTCTCAATTAGGTTTCCTCATGATGTTTCATTCACAGTTATAGCAATCGATATTTCCCAATGAATACACACGTAGCTTATAAAAGTCATGCTATTGGGGCTGGTTTCGAATCTGCGACTTTCGGTCTCGACAGTCCGTACTACTTCCCTGCGGAACTATCACTGCTATTGCTGCTAAATAATTGACGATTAAATTTCTAAAATAACTTAGATAATATATCGATGGAAATAACACGTCGAAAAAAATCGCCAACTCTGCTAAACGTGTTTATTATTGTTTGCATAAATATCATTCGACGTTCATTCAGCAAATATGAATCACTAGTTGTTATGTGATTATCAATTGACTAGTTTTTTTTTTTTTGTATTATTACATACGCACTCACGCATGTACTCCCCGAAGAGGTAGGCAGAGGTGTTACTAGTACACCCACATTACCTACGGGTCGGATATAGATCCTCTTTTTTCAAATCTGTTAAAAATGCACTTCGTTTACGCGATTGGTTTAAGTATTCCCAAATTCATTTCCATTATAAATTATTTACTTTGGCTTTATGCACAGTATTCTGTATTCGCTTTTGAAAATGTATTTACTGGACTATAAATGACGTCTTTAAGCAACGAAGCGATACCGTTCCATTTCAAATAATCACTGTCTTTATTAAAAAACAATCAATTAATATATAAATGTAATTCTGAGGAAAGTCATGAACTTTTTATCTTAACATGGTTGATAAAAGTATATTACTGCACACGGTTCTAACCTATAATTATGGTTAAATCAGTAATTAGGTATAACAAAAACAGGGGCAGTCTGTTTTTTTTTATAGCATAAGCGGTAAACGAACAAGTGGGTCACCAGATGGTAGGTAATTTTCACTACATATGAACACCATCGGAAGCAAAATCATCTATTTCTAGTCTAAATAAGGCTCTAATATCATTATAGTATTGACATTCCTGATCCCTAAACAAGACCACGTTATATTCATGAATAGTTAAATAATATTTAAGACGATAGTGCGCATACAACGACCACTGTACACCAACTGAACTGTGGATCAATTGATGTTTGAATTATTGTGCATGAATATTTCCGCGGTGCATCTTAGTTTATGTACGAGTATGCAGCTGCATTCCGGAGGAGCAATGGGCCAAAATTACATCTGACTGGGTCCCAATAAATAAAATACGATGTCGTGGCAGACCCAGAAGAAGATGGCGGGACAACCTGGAAGACTTGTAGAGAGGCCTTTGTCCTGCAGTGGAATATTTTAGCCTAATATGATGTAATAATCTTAGTTAATGTAAATAACTACATGGCGCCCGCAAATGTAAGGCTCGCGCTAGACTATGTAGTGTGGTAGAGCCTCGCTGTAGCCATTTTTGGTCTTATTCATAATAAGTTATCGAAGCTTTATAAGGCCGTTATTAGATGATTGATAAAAATTGTTATTCATAATCGTTCAATAACGCTAAAACGCTCATTAACTCTCCTATAAAGTGTCACTATTTTATAGAAGCTATAACCCTTCTATAAACCTATTTTAAGGGTTCGATAGTGAAAAACATGGCCGACATCGGTCAGCTGTTTCTTAGTTCACGTATAATTTTACGTCTACTGTCATTTTTTTTTATTTATTACTTTGTCTTTATTTATAACGGCTTCGCCCTATTATACATTTCACCAATGACAAGTACTATATTATATATTTTCAACTCATCCCAAGAACGACGAAATATCAGCGTAGCGGCGCGGCGTGGTCAATTTCAAGGTCTTGTGGAATTTTAAAAACTCCTGTTTGTTTACCTTTCTTGACATAATTGACATTGATGAGATGTCAATTTTCTTTTTTTTTGTTGATTTTTAATGTTTCCATACGCTATTCATCATCGTAAATGATTATTGCACAAAACCACACCACTTTTATACAACAAACACAACTTTAAACTAGTTTAGGAAATAATTAAATCAAGAGAGCCACCGCACTGTCAGAATTCCCGCCAAAACTCCGTCAATTTTCTTTTTATTTAGTTTGTTTCCAGTCTTTCCAGAGACAAACCATATTAAAATCATTCAATCAATCAATCAATCATTTTCTGTAAACTGGCAACTTTGTGTATGATAAACCTATTTTAGTTATCGGAGCTTTATCAAACGATTATGAATAAAGAATTTTATTGAACGTTCGATAGGCTTAAAATACGTTTTAACTAATGAAGGTTTATACCTTCGATAAGCGTTTTATTATGAATAAGACCCTTTGTCAATAACATGAATAGGTCGGCTCGTCCGGGGTAGTACCACTGTCTTATAGAAATCCGACTTAATATTATCAACAAGAAAGATCTGCTGTTTATAATTACTTAGTCAGCAAGATTGTACAATTGGTTAGCAAGAAAATATCAACTGGCAAGAATTATGTCAATAAATGCGCGAGCCGAGCGAGCGAAGCGAACGTGCCGCATCACGGCGCGGCAGCGGCCGACAAGCATCCAAGTCAAAGTGACTCACGATTTGCCTCTGTATTGCTAATATTCCTGCAGGTATATTTAATTGCTATGGAACCAATTTTAGAGCTGTTGCAAAGAATATATACCTACTTATTAGTTAAGGAAAGAGCTGCCCAATATGACATTATTTTCGGATGAATATTGTTATTCTTGCTAGCCACTAGTAGTGCGTCAATTGATGTACTATATTTGCTACTAACAGAAAACATTTTGGAGTTGACCAAAACCCAAATATACTTAGATGGTCATTTAAATCAAAGCCGTTTTCATCGAATTATTAGGTCGTTGTAATAAGACAACAAACACGCGAGCCGAGCAAGGGAAGCGAGCGTACCGCGGCAGCGGCCGGTGGGCGCCTGAATTGAATACATACAGCCTACAGGTAAATCTATAATTACATAAATACTCTACAGATATACCTAATAGCTAAGTTTAAAAAACGTAGTCTGTTTCGAATTTTAAACCTATTTTATATATTTGAGAAAATATAATCATTTATTTAAATATAAAAGAGCACACATCGACACGCAGGTTAGGCTAGATTAGAACCGTTAAAATGTACCCAAACAAAAGTATTCACAATTCCAACTAGTATTGTATGTTAATTAATTTTAAGAAAATACTAGCGATCTTACGATGACATTATTACATACATTAATGAGTGTACCACGAGTACAATACCCGATAAACATTTCGTTTCGCCATTTCAATTTAACTGCGTAACTGGCTTAGGTACTGTTTACAACTTCGGAATAAAATATTTTTATGCAATGGAGATAAAAATAGTGAATAATCCGTATTAAAAAGAATAAACTGCTTAGGATTGACGATGAATAAAATGTACCCATGTATAAGGCACCTCCACCCACCCTTTCTGGGCAGACAGGGATTAAAATATACCTGGCTTATCTACGTAGTACTTCTGCCTACACGTCACGGTATGTAGGCGTGACTATGTAAAATGTTATAGGTACACGGCGGATTATTGTGTCCATAGGTTCTAATGCGCACAACTTCGCATTTCATTAATTGTGGCGTATTTATAGGTAATGTGATGTTCAGGCTTATTTTGGATCAAGGCTTAACGTTATGTACAATTTGTTCTTAGGGTTCCGTTGGTATTCAGAGGGTTCCTTCAGTTCGATATTACTAAGCTTAGTCGTCGCGGTGTTTGGTCTGTACTACTTTTCTAAGGTGCTATCTATTAACCGCTTATATTAACCGTAATATGTAGTCGGCTGAAATTTTCACAGAATATTGCACGTTCGGTAAGACAAGGGCATAACTTGTTAATATTATCGATTACAGCGCCACCTACCCGGTTCAATTGTGCATATAAACAATGCAGAGACCCATTAGTGATCCATAGGTGATACAGAGATTAATGAAGTAGGTGCAAAGGATACATACTAGAAACAGAACATTATAAAAATATAATTATTAATATAATGTTTATATAGTAACTACATAATAATATAACCAATATTTAAATACATATTACATACATAAAATATATAAAAATAATATACATTGTTGTGTCAAAGGAAATTAATTCGTCATTTTTTCCCACACTTACGTTAAAGGGTTGCACGGTGCATGCACTCTTTAAAAGCCGCGACGAAACAAGAACCTATTATTTTTTTTCAAATTACTATAATTTTAGTCCATAACATAATATGAGTACAGATATTATCTGTACGACACGTACTTTACAATATTTCACGGTACACCTGATTTGCTACGCTCTTGATTACCACATAATTATAGTGATTACAAACGCACAGCTGTCTCGGTGAATATTTGTTGTTTAAATATAAGGTTTCCATCTTTATTCCAATTCAAAAATAAATGTGGAATTATAAAACTGCTTTTTGCTTACTTACGTTTACTAATCTGTATGTATGACTACTTACTTAAGTCCAGGATTATTAACACAATAAACACAGTAGCACGTGCTTTTAGACACACGTGCCAAGCCCGCAATGGGATAGAGTCCTGACCTTCCTAATAGCGCATCGTCTGCACCGCCCGCACGGCGCACAATCGATACCACACCTCCACGAAAAACAATCTCTCAACCCCCGTCCTCTAGACTCCATGCTGATTTATTATCTTTATTTTTAAATTAGAATCTTACAAAAAAAAAGGAATCAAGCTTGACCACTGTATTTTTTGAATTTGGAATTGTTATTTTCAGGTGTTTTTTAATAACCGTGCTTCGCTTGAAAAAATCATGTGAGTGCACTTTGTTATTTAATTTCAGAATTCCTTAATATTTTTTCTAGGCGTGTGTACATTTTTAAATGGTTCGAATGAAAGGTAAATGTATTATAATTGAATAAGAGAGCACCGGATTTCTAAAGTAAATAAAAATGTTTACTTACATATTTTTTTGGATCACAAAAAAAAGATCGTAAACACTTTTGACGACAGAAAATGAAAACTGGCTTTGTGAACACTATTGGAACGAATTTCAAAAATTTCAGAATAGTATCGTTCGTGATGTGCGGACATTCGCGCTAGGCGTACTCTACTGACTGCCAACATCGACACCAGTGCGTTGCCACAATTTCGATGCGTGCACTATCGATAATTTTCATTAATTATTAATTTTATACGAAAAAATATCTTTTTTTTTAACGTTTTCTATTAGACACATTAAAATTTACTTAAGATAATAACTTTTAATTTAACTTATTTAAATGATCACGGCAATCACACCATTCGCGTCTGGAAATTAAGCGATTTGCATTTATTATTTTCTTTACCATCGAAAATAAAACTGTAGGAGTATTATATTTTACCCACGAAACAACTAGGTTCAACGTTGTTAATATTTTAAGCACTAATATGCTATTGGGCGAATGACCCAATGAAGGCCTTAGAAATAATTTTACGAGTCGCGTGTCATGCTGTAGACAGTTTTGTCCGGGTCGTTACCACTGTCTCACAGAGAACCAGCGTAAAGTAGCAGATTGCTGCTGCGTTTCGTACGGTGAGTGAGATATCCGAAGGCCGAAATCCCCTCCCCTTCCCAATCCCTTAATTAGCCCTTTCCTTTAAGGTTGGCAACGCGCCCATGATTTTTTGGTATTGTGGGTGTACATGCGCGGTGGAGATCACTTACCATCAGGTGACCCACTTGCTCGTTTATCGAACTATGCTATAAAAAATCATATTTTTATCGGAGAATAAAATAGAGGCTATAATAGGGCACTACTATATTTAATACGTACTTACATCAATGTTTATCGTATCGTTGACCGTATAATATTTAATTAAAAAAACAATATCGCATTAGAGTATTTATAAACACTACCTAACAGTGTTTTATTAAGATAATGAAGTGTTGAAGCACATACATCCATCGATCAATTACGTTGTGCCGTGTCTTAAAATTAATTTTATAGTGGTTTAACAAGATATCCCAAGGTTTTTAGTATTTATAAAATATCTCGTAGTTAAAGATAAATAAGTAGTTTATATTTTTTTTTAGGTTAAGTTTCAAAATATATGTACGAAAATAATGTTCTATTTATAATCGTTAAATTCGATAACCGTCGCTTGCACTCACTAAAATAATATTAATTTCTTTGCTTTTAATATAATGTCATTTTCGATATTTAAACATTATCAAGAAACTATTATTTATTGCTGTTTAAAGTATTATTCATTCTTGCGTTATTTCATCTTTTACTTCTTTGACGTAAAATAAATTATGAGTCTGTAAAACAATATGCATAAACTGTTTATATTGATGCAAAGTAAATTAAAAAGTTGAAAAGAAAAATAAGAAAATGTTCACAATTATATCGACATGTGTAAGGGATGAAAAACGCGGCCTCACTCGCAGTGACGTCATTAGGGGTGAGCATGCGTGAGGGAAACCTCGCCATTTTGTTTGCTCTCGGCTACATTCGTAAAGCTTCGGCAAAATTCGTACGGCATAGTCATGTCTAGTGATGTTCAGGAATGTTACCAAATTCTTCCATAATTTCCTTGAGTCTTGAACCTTATACCATTGTAATAATGACTATGTGTACGCAATTATAAACTTGTAATAAAATGGTGCAGTGAAAACCTTCTCACTGTGTTTTCAGGAATTTGCGTCATATCTAAATTTAAACATTCAACGTAAAATCTTACCCTGTGCGTCATAGCATTACCTTTTTAATGGGCATAATGACCGAAATACCCTATTCGTATGGACATGACACCAAGTTTCAAACGCTGATGAAACCTATCTTATAGGCTTTTGGCGTGTCCTTTATTTCATTCTATGGGACTTCATTTCATTTCGACCTACCCAGAGGAGGCTCGTCTGGGTAGGTATCACCGCTATTTCTGCCGCCAAGCAGCAGTGTGTTAACACTGTTGTGTTCCGATTTGAAGGACATGGAAGCCAGTGAAATTCCTGGGAATTATGAGACTTTACACCTTTTGTCTCAGGATGACGAGCGCAGCGCACCGCTCATAAACAACAACAATACCAGAAAAATCATGGATGCGTGGACGACCTTAAATCAAAGAGATAATTAAGGGATTGGGAAGAGGAGGGGGATTTGGGCCTCCGGATAACTCTCACACCATACGAAACGCAACAGCAAGCTGCTACTTAGATCGCGTCGGTTTTTTGTAAAATAGTGGTAAGTAACAATCCGTTCCAGCCGATCCATTCATGGTATATAGACGAAACTGCTTACAGCGTGGCTCTATATCCTAAAAAATATTGAGTACTTAATACACTTTATAATTTTGGCAAGTTTTAAAACTATGGGAATTAAAATTATAATACTTACATTTTAATGATATTTAATTACATGATACTTTGAACAAAAACGGAGCGTTACCTTGTCTTTGTTTTTTTTACTATTACAAATTTTAATAATTGATTTTTGAGTTCATTACCATTATTATAGGTGAAATAGAAAATAACGCTGAATGAAATATAAAATATTTTGGTAGGCCGAGGTGTAACCAGCACACCCACATTTCGCCGAGCGTATCTCTGTCCTAGGATGTGGTAGGGGGCGAGTCTATCGCCATAACGGGCACTAATTCCAGACGCGGGGTTGATACTGAGCATTTCGTAATAGAAAAACTCAATCCCACTTTACCCGACCCGGGGATCTAACCCGAGACCTCAGCGTCAGCCTCAGTCGTAGAGGCAGTCATAGAAAATTACCATATTTTGATTAGGATCAATTTTTTATTATCATGAGTATAGGCTCAAGGATAATGTAACTTTCTATTGGTGATGATTTTTTCTAATTGGATTAGTACCTAGTTCTAGAGATCACCCACACAAACAAACTAACAAAGTCACAAAATTGATCTCTTTTGAAATATTAGTATCGATTTATAAAAACCAGAACGCTAGAAATACCACCCAAAGTACTTAAGGACCCATTTTAGCAAATAATTAGGGTCACTCCGGCAGGATTAGTTCCACATGACTCATTTCGTATGACTATTCAACTAATTGACCTATGGCTCTTCTAACAGGACTCATGGTGTTTAAAAATATCATGTTATTGAGATGAATAATTTTTCATTCATATCAGTATCTCATTATCGTATTTTTAACCGACTTCAAAAGGAGGAGTTTTGAATTCGACTGTATCAATATATATTAATTGAATTCCGAGCAAGCTACGTTTCACGTTTTTTTTTTAATTCACTTGAATGACGAGACGAGCAGGTCGCTTGCCTGATGATAAGCGTCACGCCTGCCCATAAACAGAAGCAACGCCACACATAACCTTGAATTACAAAGCACTGCATGGCACTGTACTGTGCTCCTCACCCCGAGACATAAGATATTAAGTCTTATAATGCCCAGTAATTTCACTGGCTTCGATGTCCTTCAAACCGACATACCACAGTGCTTACACACAGTTGTTTGGCGGCAGATATAGACAATGCGGTGGTACCAACCCAGACCACCTCTTGCATACTAAAGACCTACCACCTTGTAAATATAGCGGAGGCCACGACCTCAGGGTACTTTTCCTTGAAATGGCAGACTAAGACCGTTAGAGGCCCAAGTGGCAAGTCTAATGGGGGCCCGGGGCTATTTGGGATAAGCTTATTTGCTGAAAGGCTTGACATTTTATGAGATTTAAAGACGTGGGGGGCGGCTAATTATGAAAACGAACATATTAAAATATATTTTTCGACAATTAACATTGTGCAACAGATGTTTCAGATGTAAATAAAATATCCCGAAATAAAAAGACGGTAGAGGCCCAAGGCCAAGGATAGGACCGGCTTCCGTGAACTAAATTAAAGGGCTGACTTATGCTATCGTAGTTCATAAGTTATTTTTAACTACGATAACACATTAGCGTTGGTATATTTATGAAACAGAAACTCTGGTTGCAGCGAGAGCAAAATACTGGTTATAAATTTAACAATGTAGATATGGCTGATGTAGCAAGATCAGAAGTTTAGCAGATTCATCTCATATATCACATGTATGTACATACATAATTATTTATTTAATATGTATTTATATATTATGTATTTATTTAGATAACAGGATAGGATATTTTTTTTCTATTACGAAATGCTTAGTATTAGCCCGGAGTATGGAATTGTGCCCGGTATGGCGATAGTCTCGCCCCCTGTCACATCGTGGGACGGAGATACGCTCAGCGAAATGTGGGCGTACTGGTTGCACCTCTGCCTACCCCTTCGGACATTACAGGCGTGAGTACGTATTTATGTATTAGATAATATATCCAAGTATTTTAGTAAATTTTATGTATTAATATCTGTTAGAGTACGTATTTTCTTTTATCTTCTTCTTCCACCTGCCCAATCCCACTCGCACTGTTTCCAGTCTGGATGTTTTCTCCCCAGAGGGGTTGACGTCAGGCAGGCAGACGGTCGTAAAAATTACAAACCAAATCTTTCTTTAATATGTGTTAAATGCATGTTGCGCCGACCCCACTGCGAGTGGGATAAGGGCGGGTGGAACGAGACTACATACCAACAGATGTAGTGTAGTCACTTTACCATGCCATTATAAAAAAGTAATAGGTAATTATCATATCCTTTTCTAATAGAGTCACTCTGTAGACAGTTGTAGAGTTGGTAGACCCCACATCATATCTTCGAAGTTCTCATGGAGAACCCTGGTAAGCACCACGCCTGCCCATAAACAGAAGCAACGTCACACAGAACATTGAATTACAAAGCACTGCATGACACTGGACCGCGCTCGTCATCCCGAGACATGAGTTGTTAAGTCTCATAATGGCCATTAATTTACTAGCTTCAATGTCCTTCAAACCGCAACACAACAATTCATACACACAGCTGCTTAGCGGCAAAAATAGACAAAACGGTGCTACAAACCCTGACGGCCTCGTGCATAGGAGAGGCCTACCACTTAGTAAGTTGTTTAGAAATTGAAAATTTAACTTTTTATCGAAACCTTTACATGATTGCCTTTTTTTATGGTATAGGCCAGCAAACGAGCATGTGGGTCACCTGATGGTAAGTGATCTCCACCGCCCATGTACGCCCACAATATCAAAAGAATCATGGGTGCGTTGCCGACCTTAAAGGAAAGGGATAATTAAGGGATTTGGAAGGGGAGGGGGTTTGGGCCTCCGGATATCTCACTCACCGTAGGAAACGCAGCAGCAAGTTGCTACTTTACCCCGGTTTTCTGTGATACAGTGGTAATGACCCGGACGAGCCGGCCCATACATGCTGTAGACAAGTGTCTACAGCGTGGCTCTACCACTCATGAGCCTTTCCAAACTTTAATATATCACGGGGAGAGTGTACATCGCACATCAGATTGGCTGGTTTCCAAAATTGTTTAAAATCGATGCAACCTACACGCTGTTCTACGATCGATACCACTCGAGGCATTGCATCAACCGTGAACGAAACAATTTACAGTATACATAGACTTCAGTAGACTCTTCATTCTTGCTTTCTTCTGCCTTTCATTATATCGTAGACACAAGTAAATCTTCTTCTTATCGAATGGTTAGTGGCCAACCTAGTCTCAGAGTTTTTCAAGCCACCACGAGTAAATTACAATACGATATAAAATTATACGCTTCCGCAATGTTCGTTCGTTCATTGTTATTTTTATTTTATATTATTTATTATGATTTCATACGAATATACAATGAATTCGGCTTCATCAGACACAAGAAAAAAATTAAATTATTACTCTTTATTGTATACCACACACATAAAAAACACAATATGGAAAAAAAAAACAAAAAAACAATGTGTTACAATGGGCGTTCTTATCGCTAATAGCGATCTCTTCCAGACAACCTTAGAGAGAAAAATAAGTACCTAAATAATTTTATTTTGTAACAAGTGTCTCATCACAATCTTTTGTTCGTATTTACAAAATATCTCAAAAAATTACCAAGCGAATATTTTTAATCGTCCGCGGCGCACTGTAATGTCTACTGTCATGACTTGTATTTTTATAGTATTTAATTTGAAATAGGTATGTACAGATTGAGGTAAAGCAGTCGTTTCATAGCGTCCCAACGTTTGATTCCTTAATTAATAATAAGTAGGTAACTGAGCGAGAGGATGATGAGAGATGAGAGAGGATAGATGAAAGACGACTTACGAAAGGTATTTATCGTGCGAATGTGAATGGGAGGGTCGGAAGAGGGCGCCCGAGGAGAACATATGCCGATCAAATAAATGATATTCTCCGAAAAGGGCACGTCACGAGTACCCTCAACTGACAAAAATGTATGAGAAGATGTATGAATGTGGAAGAGGCGAAAGAGGTGTGTCAGGATCGTAACTTGTGGTACTCAATAGTCTCTACCTACCCCCATGGGACATAGGCGTGAGTGTGTATGTATGTATGTATGTAACTAAGCGCTTGATATAATTTTAGATGAGTTTATCAGAGTTTATCTATCAATGTGATAGCCTAACGGACTGCCGGGACAGAGAGACGGAGCAGAAGAACGGCCTATATTATGCATACTTGATTTGTCTGGGTCTGAGTGTTCTGGGACCGCAAGTCCCTCATAGTTCCCGTTACCCATGATACAGGTTTACCTAGTGTGGGGTCGGGACTATGTGTGTGACTGTTGGGTGTATTTATTATTATTAAACAGGATGGCAAAAAGTTGTTGTACCATTTTTAAAATGTTGTGTAAAACAGTTTACCGATGGAGTGCACTATTTCATGTGTGACTAAGATGCTACTTAGACCGTTCTTGCACTCACTGTGTCAAACACTATTATGCATAAATAAAAGCAATTTTGAAACTCATTATTCAATTTAATTAAAGCTTGCATAGGAAAGTTGGAATTTTGCCAAGTTGCTGAAAACCTCAGGAAAAGTGCGTGGGTGTTGATTGTTGACCCAAAAACATACGCCTTTATTGTTAGGCTCGAAGTATACTCGGCACTCGCTGACGGAAATGCGTCTCACATGGAATTTTGGAGTACGAAATAATAATGATAAGTAATATATAATGAGTATATTTATGTATATATGTAAATAATATACATATGCACTCACGCCCGTACTCATCGGAGGGGTAGGTTATAGGTGTAACTAGTACACCCATTATTCGCCGAGCTTATTTCCGTCTCATGATGTGATATGTGGGCAATCCTATCGCCCTTTCGGGCACAGACGCCATTCCAGATTCCATGGCACGTGCTTTTACTATATTTAATCAAACTAATGTTCACGTCTCTATAAACCAGTAATAACTAGTTATACCGGTTGAAATCAGATCATGGATCGTATATTGATGGCGTATATGACAGCCTCCGTGGCACAGTGGGCGAGTAGCCGGCCGCGAAGCGTGAGGCCGTGGGTTCAATTCCCACACTGAGACAAATGTTTGTCTAATCCAGAAATATTTGTTTCGGGTCTGGGTGTTGTGGGACCGCAAGTCCCTCGTAGTTCCCGATACCCACGATACAGGTTTACCTAGTGTGGGGTCGAGACTATGTGTGTGACTGTTGGGTGTATTTATTTTATTTATATTTAGTCGTTATTTTTACACATTAATAGGGTTTTTGACAATTTTTTTTTTATTGTTTAAATCAATAAGTTACGTTACTCAAAATCTATTGCAGAAAGAATTTTATAAATCGGACCAAAAATAAATAAGTTAGAAGCCATTCAAATCATGTAGAAGGGGTCATTGTCAGATGACAGACGACGCAAACTTTGACGTCACTTTGTAAAATGTTCATTATGGTGCACGCGTGCAAGCGAGATAGTGGGATATCCCTACTACGCACCCACTTTTCCTCATACCGACATTTAAGTCATAACTGCGGGCACATTTCTGAACCGTTCTGAACCATTTGATTGTGTTTTATTTAATAAGGGGTTTTTGCGTATCTTTTTCTGTTGCTTATAAAATCTTATATATAAAATTCTCGTATCACAATGTTCGTTCCCATACTCCTCCGAAACGGCTGGACCGATTTGTTTGAAAATTTGTGTGCATATCGGGTAGGTCTGAGAATCAGCCAACATCTATTTTTCATCCCCCTAAATGTTAAGGGTGGTCCACCCCTAATTTTTTTTTTAGTTTTTTTTTTGTTTTTTTTTAATGATACAGCATTAAAAAATACATACAACCCTAAGTTTTCAACCCTCTACGATCAACCCCTATTTTTTAATAGCGACATTAGTATTTGTGTCAAGCGCGTTTCTCACCGGGACTCGCTTGATGAGCCCACTTTAATCCTGGAAATAGGCTTTCACGCGGGCGGAGCCGCGGGCAACAGCTAGCAATGTATAAAATTCAATATCGGAAACTACCCTATTGGACCGTGTTGCGCAGAAATTAGTGAGTGGAGTTTTTTGAGTGGTAGAGCCACGCTGTAGAATGTTTTATCTAAATCATTAATCTACCCGGTCGTCCGGGTTGTTACCACTGTCTCACAGAAAACCGACGTAAAGTAACGACTTGCTGTTGCGTTACGGTGAGTGAGATATCCGAAGGATCAAATCCCCTTCCTCTTCCCAATCCCTTAATCATCCCTTTCCTTTAAGGTCGGCAACGCGTCCATGATTCTATTGGTATTGTGGGCGTACATGGACGGTGGATCACTTACCATCAGGTGACCAACTTTCTCGATTGCTGGCCTCCGCTATAGTAAAAACTAGTTCATAAAATTAAAATGGCAATGATAAAATGATTCTTCTTAGCTATATTTGAAAAAAAATCTGTTCAGCTGTTTTCCATTTGACGTCAGGTGTTTTTTTAACGGTTAGGATTATAATAAACGGAACAAATGCGTAGTACGTCGAATCCGCCGTAACGTAAGCAATGAATGAGTTAGGTATTTAGTATAATCAAGACTGTTTTAGGTCATGCGGTAGCACCTGGGCACAGTTTGTGATTTTATAAGTTTTTTTTTGTATAAAATAATAATAATACTAGCCCTGTATTATATACGTCCCACTGCGGGGCACGGGCCTCCTCTACTGAATGAGAGGCGTTAGGCCTTAATCCACCACGGGTTGGCAGACTCCACATACCTTCGAAATTCTTATGAAGAACTTCTCAGGTATGCAGGTTTCCTCACGATGTTTCCTTCACCGTTAAAGCAAGTGATAATTACATTTGATTTTGATGTTGCTTTGAATTCAGTTGTGGCAAACTTACTACTTTTTGTGCGTCTTAGACTTGCCCGACTATCATAAATCGGGTTTAATCCACTAAACCTGTTTAAGAAACGTCAAGTCCGGGCTGCAACCGGCGCATGTTTCGAGAAACGGATGGATGAGGAAGCAGGCCAATACTTCAAGGGTGGTGATCTGGGACTAGCCTAGACAAGCAAGTCAAGCAGTAGACAGATACAGGCTGATGGATGGATGGACATTGAGAACATACATTTTAAGTAGATAAATATCTTCCAGCCCGTATATACATACCCACTCACGCCTGTAATCCCCGAAATGGTAGGCAGAGGTGTAACTTGTACACCCACATTTCGCCGAGCATATCTCCGTCCCACGATGTGATAGGGGGCGAGCTTATCGCCATACCGGGCACAATTTCCGGACTCCGGACTGATACTGAGCATTTCGTACTTAATAGAAAAACCCAATACCACTTTACCCGACCCGGGATCGAACCCGAGACCTCAGCGTTAGCCCAGTCAGTCCCGTATTTACTTACCAGTATAATACCAGATACCAGTATTAATAAAACAATAATCTTCTTAAAATACGTATATTCTATAACGTATATTCGTACAATATATATTTTATTAATATTATAACTGAAAATGTTAATAATAATACATACATACGCACTCACGCCTGTAATTCCGAGAGGACCAGTACACCCACATTTCGCCGAACTTATCCGTCCCAGGGTGTGATAGCAATCCTATCGCCACACCGTGCACAATCCAAGACTCCGGGCTTAAGCATTTCGTGATAGGAAAACCCAATATCACTTTTACTCAGCCCGGGTATCGAACCGGAGGCCTCAGTACAGCAGTCGTAACGCGTATGCATTACAACCGCACCATCAGGCAGTCTTAGTTTTAATAATATTCTAATAATTACAATCATTTTCTACCAAGTTGGGTATCAGTGTCTACAATCCATGCGGACAATTGACTACTATTACGCCCGGTTTCCGAAAGGCTGATCAATGTAAAATTAACTAATCAAATGTCAAGTCGAAATTGAGTTGAAGCGTGGTCACCTTTGATTTGACACACGTGTTAGTTAACATAACTTTAAAATTAATATGAGAAATCGTATATCAAACGCAAAGAGACATCATATATATTATTATTTTCAATAAAACGTTTTAGCTACTCGAATTGGTTTGACAGCAGTGTTAAAATCAAAGTTCGGTTAGTTGTATGTTCATTTGATCAGCCTTTCAAAAACCGGGTGTTAGTAATTTGTATGACTTAAAAGTGGGTTTCCTAGAGACATTACCACTAACAAATACACACAATAAGTAACCTATTAAACTTCGTAATAACGAAGTAGCGAAATGTAGCAAAATAGTGCTTGCTGACATTATAAGCACTGTTTTTCACTGCAGTTTTCTAAGCGTTCAACATGAACGCAATCTAGTGTATATTTTATCGAAGGTCTAAACCCTTAATTTTATACTTATTTGTTTATGGTCAAGTCCAGATACTACGGCAACGAATAACACTATCATTTACACTATCTTATCGATTTACGAAATGTATCAAACTACTTTGAATATGTTTTTGTTAAAATAAAGTTTTTGGCGATATTAATAAAAAAATGTATATCACAACAATTGTAAGAAATAAAATCTACAAATATCAATAACTCAGACTGAGTACTTAGTCGATATATTAAAGTACCTATATCTATTTTCCATCCAATAATTGAAGTGTAAATCTATTTTAAGTTATATAAAGACATCTGGGACGTTTCTACCGAGTAATAGTAGAAATCTTGAAAAAAACAACCATTGTTCTATATTTTCAATAGATATTTAAATCTTAGCTGTACTTGGACTTTGTTATTAATTCATAATAATCTAAATAAAATAAATATTTTCTTTGGAATCTTCCCATAGTCATTGATCTTGATTGTTTATTTTCACGTGGTATCGACGGGACTTTGACATTTCTTTTCCTGTACGTCTATGCGTGTTCTCTGAAGTTCCACTTTGCTTTAATTAATATTATTTTTGGGCTATAAACATTTTTGTTTAATATACTTTTAAAATATTCGTTTCTATTAAACAGATCTATTATTGTCTATTTTTTTATTCACATGAATAAACGTCTCACCATTTGAAAAGATATATCCTTTAACTCTACCAACATTAGGAAATAATAAAAAATAAAAAATACTGTTCAAAAAGTTTATTTCGTTCTATCGACCTCGATAGAAACCTCTTTTACAATGCATACCTAATGGAATAACATTACGTATTTGAATGCACACACTCAATCTTTGGCACTAACAAACATTTTCCAAAACTGTGACCTACGTGTGCTTCACAAAACATCGATATTTTAAAATTCAATTTTTTGGACATGTTAAGGTATTTTTTGTTGTTATCTATTTCATAAAAACTCTTCTTTCTTCTTCTTACTTTAAATATTTTAGGAAGTGAAGTTATGGTCGACTTACGATTCGAGTTAAAATTGATATGGCGTGACTTCAGATAAACGAAGAGAAATATAGTCTAGCTTTTTTAGTACTAAAAAATACATAATTATAATAAATTACTACATTATTTCATAGTTTGTTTTATTGTAGTCACCATTTTATTTTTATATTTATTCTTCATAAACGACTTAAAGAGTTTGTATGAAATAGATAGGAACTGAAAAAAACACATAATTTCATCGCATGTAACATCACAAATACAATTATATCACCAGCCTCATAATTCATTACATTCTAATACATATAGGAAAAATTAAATAAAAAAGAATTTTCGAGCCAAGAAACTACGACAGATTTTACTAAAAAAAACCTTTTTTTATTATTAGAATTTTCAGTAATTAGATATTTCTTATTTATAACAATAATAAGATGGCATATTTCGGCTACAAATCATATTTCAAGTTATAATATATTAAAAATAACTGTCTTTAATAAGGCATATATGCTAGAAAAGGCTAACTTTTCCCTTTATTTCGATCCATTCAAGGAAAAAACCAATTTTATTTTTCAAGTTTAAGAGACAAATTGAAAAATTCTTCACATTAGGAACGTAAAATGTGTAAAAAAGCTTTTTAATTGTCTAAAAAGAAAACGTCACATCAATATATTCCCAATGAATCGAAAAAAATACGTATTGAAGAAGCTAATAATATTACGTTTCACATATCGATACTAAATCTACAACACTAGCACTACTCTATAGTCCATTCCCAACGATAAAATAATATCGATCCGGTCGATTTGTACTAAAACACGTCACTTGGTTCTGTCACGTTGGTTCACTCAGTTCATCACTATATCAATATTATCGAGTCGAATCGTTCCTTCTAACCTATAAAACTGGCAGAGCCACACTGTAGATACTTTTGTCTACATGATTGGGTTATTACTTATGTCTCACAGAAAACTGATGTGGTGCCAGCTCACTATTGCATTTCGTAGGATGAGTGAGATAACTTGACACTAAAAAAATCCCATCCCAAATTACAATAGACGGCCACAACATACGTCAACGTTTCGTATCGATAAATAATCACGTTATATCGATATTACTTGTTACCGTCTCCTTTAAGCGCGCGTTCTAGCACTGCCTTGGAAGCTATTTCGACGGTCACTGTCTTGCTTATTGTCGACAGTTGTGCTTGTTCCGCGGCAGTGTTGTCTTCCAGTGGCTCAGTCAGGATCCTTAAGGACGAGACCTTCGCCTTTTGGTAAGCTGTCACTGTGTTCATGCCTAGAAACCTGTAGAAATACGATATATATTATTATGTACAGATAATAAACGCGTTAGAGCTTGTAGATATTTTTGTCTACAGTATGAATGGGCCTGCTTGATCGAGATAATGCTACTGGCTCATAGACAAAACATGACATATCGTTGATTCAACCCTTCGGCATTGACAATAAATAATAATAAGACCAGCCCTGTATTATATACGTCCCACTGCTGGGCACGGGCCTCCTCTACTAAATGAGAGGGGTTAGGCCTTCGTCCACCACGCTGGCCTAATACGGGTTGGCAGACTTCACATAACTTCGAAATTCTTATGAAGAATATCTCAGGTATGCAAGTTTCCTCACGATGTTTCCTTCACCGTTAACGCAAGTGATAATTAACAATTAATACACATATAACTTAGAAAAGTTAGAGGTGTATGCTCTTGGAGCTGGTTTCGAACCTGCGACTTTCGTCTCGACAGTCCATACCACTCCCCGCTGAGCTATCACTGCTATTGACAAACTTGGACAAATTTTAATTGCTTGATATAAAGATAGAATACAATATTTGGATAGTTTCACAAGTTTGCTGTGGATAGGGGAACAACGATGTGTCCATGAACATACCTGACAGCGACGTAGCAGATGAGCAGCGCCGCGCCGGGGGCCAGCACCCGCACCGCCGAGTAGTTGAATATCTGCACGAGCACCCACGCCGCTGCCACCGACAAGCACATCAACGCAACCGCCAGTGCAGTGCGCACCCAGTGCAGGCATGTGAACCCGCGCTCCCAATCCACCCTGCGTCATAAACATCACTTTCATATTTCACATTGTCATATCAATCATTAATGACATCCTCATAATAGGGTAGTTTCCTATATTGAATTTTATACATTATTTTATAAGCAACAGAAAATGATACGCAAAAGAAACCCTTTTATTAAAACACAATCAAAATTGGTTCAGAAATGTGCCCGCAGTTATAACTTTAAATGTTGGTATGATGAAAAGTGGGTGCGTAGTAGGGATATCTCACTATCTCGCTTGCACGCGTGCACCATTATGAACATTTTACACAGTGACGTCAAAGTTTGCGTTGTCTGTCATTTGACAATTATCCCTTCTACATGATTTGAATGGCTTCTAACTTATTTATTTTAGAAGAAGATTCTTTGACCCGCCTTTGTCTCACTCGCAGTGGGGTCGGCGCAACATGCTTTTAACACATGTTAAAGAAAGAATTGGCTTGTAGTTTTGACGACCAAAAACGTGACGTCGTCCCCTCTGGGGAGAAAACAACCAGACCCGAAGCAAATATTTGTGGATCACACAACCATTTGCCTCAGTGCAGGAATCGAATCCGCGGTCTCTCGCTTCACAACCGGCTACACGTGCGCCACGGAGGCTGTTTTGCCACATTATTTATTTTATAGTATACAACAATTTTATTATTATCGACATTATTATTCTCAGCACCATCACTACCCTGACAATAATTATTCTCAGCATCATTACCGTCTGCATTCTCAGACCTTCATACTCATTGTATTGTTAACTGCAGCACCATCATTATTAAAGTATCTATCTTTCTACTCGATACAATTCTTTGTGGGTTATAGACACACTAAACAACTCAGATTATAAAATTTTACAGGAATTATAGTACCAACTGGCGGTATTGTCTCTAAAAAAACTTATCATTATCCAAATCGTCATGATGCTCAAAATCTTTATTCTCGTCATCATAATTGTCATCATCCTCAGTATCATCATTACCATCATATTCTTAGTGCATCTGAGTTACCTCATGTACACTATACAATATGTAACAAAAACTCTGTTGGATATTCTAACTGTGATATCAGAATCGATATTCAAACGCAATGACATTACTCGCATATCAAAATTGGACAATAAAAATAATCATATTTATTTCTATAAACTTGAATTAATTTATTGTTGTAAATCGTATTTCGATTGATTACCTCTGTAAGAACGATGACTTGGAGCAAGAGCGAGATTGCATCTTTCGGCGTCCACGTACATCAAATGTGTCGCGCCCCTGCGCCGGCTTCGTACACACTTTAAATATGTTCATTTTTAAGTTATCTGTGTAAGGATAATATCTCCCTTCTGTTTAATATTTTTTAATTTACCTATCTTCACGACCCAAAAGGGCCAACAGGGTTTTTGTACATATTGTAATAAGTAATAACATACCTGTTCGTCTCCTGCACAAGGTACGGTGTGTTGCAAACTTTGCATTTCAGACCGTCGGGTGTGGCGGCACTCTGTAATAGAAAGAAAAACTCGGTACAGTCTATATGTAATAGTGAATTTCTTTTTTTAGTTGCTTCACTAACGTTAGCGTTCAAATCATTAATCTACCTACTGCTGTCTTCGGACAACAATTTGCCGACCCATATAGAAATTTTCCCGACTCCGGAACAAATCGAAGTCCGAATAAACGTAAAATAGAGGCAAACTCGGCGCTATAGCAATGCAAAATAAAAACAAAATCCGAGTCGGTTTTCAATGAATAGATCGGATGAAAGGCCGCATGAGGATGAATGGATGGATGAATGGATGGATGGTTGGATGGATGGTTGGATGGATGGTTGGATGGATGGTTGGATGGATGGATGGATGGATGGATGGATGGATGGATGGATGGATAGATGGATGGATGGATGGATGTATAGACGGATGGATGGATGCAGATGTATACTGACCTCGACCAGCCAGCGGCTGAGGCAGTCGTGGTGCACGGCGGAGACGTCGCCGGTGCAGCGACACGGCCGGATGAGCGGGTCCGAGCGCGAGTTGTCATAACAGATCCAACAATCGCGGGCTAAACTCACGCTGCCCACAAGCGAGTCTGTTTCCACATTCTGCAACACAAAAACAAAACTGATGTCGTAAATCGCATCTAAACACTTTTTTATACATATATACTGTCAAAAACGTTAAAAGAACACCAATTTATCATATTTCCCATCCTTATTACTTTATGTCAACTTTAGTGGTCCCGTAATATTGTAAGTGTAAGTCGGAGCAAATGTCTACAAATCTCTGCCGAGTCCGAATTCTCTTCAACATAAAATATACAATTCTGGATCCGTTACTGATGTAAGTTTTACGACCTCGAACCTTGTAAGTAATAATGGTGACAATGCCGCTTAATATCAAACTAAAAAAAAATCTTAACGTCGAATTCATACAACTTCCAAATCCTAGTGTAAAGACACACACAATGACCGACTCCAATATATGAAACTTACCAAATCGTTCTTAGCGCGCGGCGTCGACCCCGTTTCTAGGTTATCTCTTGACTCGTCCCCACAATACTCCAAATACTGTGGTGAGACAAAGACGGCAATAGCTACCTTCCACAACAGCCACTGCCAGTATCGGACTAATTGCACCATGTAGGTTGCTTTCTGACGCCACGATAGTTCACGGAACCCGACGAGACTCTGAGGATTTTGGGGGATTTTAACTTATCCCATTATGTGATGAAAACCCAGGCAAAAATATGACCAACATGGAAGCACATAGAACAAGGAAGACGAACGAAGCATCGTAGCATCAGTTTCTTTAGATTCGCTTTATAAATTCCAAGCAAAGACTTTAATACCATAGACGGGCTGTTCAGAGGTAAAATTGTGTTGTATACGCGGCCGGCGAGGCGGGAATGACGTCTAATACGTGGGAGCGAGAGGAGTTGAGAGTAATCGAGATGGCAATATTGAGACGGCTGTTTCGTTTGGTATTATTTTTCATTCACAATAACTGTTTTGTCGATCAAAACTAAGAAATAATATAGTTACTTTCGTAAAATAATTTCAAATCGAATGAATAATATATGCACGTAAATAATGACAATGTTTTATGGGTCACAATAAACAATTTCGTGTTATTTTATCGAATTTACGGTCGCAGCTATTCAAACAACAACAACTGCTCTTGTCGCTCTCTCGCGGGCGACTAGACGAGTTGCGGTCAATTGACCATAACTAAGTGTGCAATATATTTGTATCGCACAGCTTGTCTAGTAGTATACATTAAAGTCTTTGATTCCAAGTCATAGAGTTTCTGCCTAGTAAACAAGCTGGGTGCATATACCTCGCTTATCGTTATATTATGCTAACGTATAAGGTCGGGTCGAAATCGCAGAATGTTATTTCGCGTAGTGTATATGACCATAACATATTATAAAGGGTTTAAGAGATGTTGAAAATGTAAGTTTCTCTGTCTGTTAGGTTTTTTGTTTGTATTTCACAACTATGTCGCCTGAACTGATTAGGTAATAATTCTACAGAGATATTACTTAAAATCAACCGGTCCTATTAAAATTCTAAACAGACAAAAATCTGGCGAAAAAACTATTTTTATCCTAGAAAACAGCGCGTTCTTTTAAGAGCATTTAATATGAGATTGATCAATATACGTGAATAAAGTCACCGAATTCAGTATCCCTATAAAAAGCAATAAAAAACACTACCAAAGCCAGCTCAAATTCGATTTTCGAAAGCAAAAAGCGCCGAAGCTTGAAGACTTTTACAACTTATGCGCCCTCATAGCCAAGGAGGGAAATGACGACAACAATGACCAGAGACAAGCCGGATGTCGTGATGATGACGAGATGTCCGACACAGACAAAACAGGTACCGATAAATAAAATTATGTAATATTAAAATTAACATAACATAATATAATTTAATACATATAAATCAGTCATATAAATATTCAGCATAATTTCTGTATACATATTATTTTTTTATTGCATAGGCCGATAAACGAGCAAGTGGGTCACCTGATGATAAGTGATCTTCACCGCTCATGTACGCCCACAATACCAGAAGAATCATGGGCGCTGTTGCCGAACTTAAAGGAAAGGCATAATTAAGGGATTGGCAAAGGGGATTTGGGCTCATCTCACTCACCGTACGAAACGCAGCAGCAAGCCGCTTTTTACGTCGGTTTTCTGTGAGACAGTTGTAACGACCCGGTCGAGCCGGCCCATTCATGCTGTAGACAAAACTGTCTACAGCGTGGCTCCACCACCATGAACGGGTTGCCGACCTGAAAGGAAAGGGGATTCTCGAAGTGAGAACGCAGCACTTACAATGCAGGCAGTACTTTATAATTCAAAGTTCTGTGGGGTGTTGCTTCCGTTTATGGGCAGGCGTCGCGTTTATCATCAGACGAGCGACCTGCTCGTTTCGTCACACAGGTTACAAAAACGGAATATAGTGTGGTATTACCTTGATGTCGTGATGGTGCGCCAACAAGTCCGCTAGCTTGGCGTCGTCGAGCTGCCTGGCGAGCAGCCGCCTCGGGTTCAGCAGCCACAGCCGCTCCGGCGCCATGGAGTTCCACAGCACGCACGGGAACCATAACGCGACGCCGATCTCCGCCAGACGGAACACCAGGTCGTGCCAGTTGCGCGACACCACTGGTACTCTTTAACAAATTTAATGTACTGTTAGGCAACATTTGTTAGATCGCAACACCAGACTTGTTAGGTTACTCCCTATTGTTAATGAAGGTGTCCGAGAATACGAGTATAATGCCGGGTAATAAATAAAAAAAAAATTACACCCAACAGTCACACACATAGTCCTGACCCCACACTAGGTTAACCTGTATCGTGGGTATCAGGAACTACGAGGGACTTGCGGTCCCACAACACCCAGACCCGAGACAAATATTAGTGGATCACACAAACATTTGTCTCGGTGCGGGAATCAAACCCAGGGCCTCTCGCTTCACAGTCGGCTACACGGCCACTGCACCACGGAGGCTGTCAATCAAGTTGCACTCACTAATCATTAAATGATACGATAACAATATTCAAATGTCATGAGACATTGCGTCAATATTGTGCCTACTTGGACTGAATTCTAATTATCATCGGGTACATACATACATACATACGCACTCACGCCTGTAATCCCCGAAGGGGTAGGCAGAGGTGTAACCAGTACACCCACATTTCGCCGAGCGTATCTCCGTCCCACAATGTGATAGGGGGCGAGCCTATCGCCATACCGGGCATAAATTCCAGACTCCGGGCTGATACTGAGAATTTCGAAATAGAAAAACCCAATACCACTTTACCCGACCTGGGGATCGAACCCGAGACCTCAGAGTTAGCCTCAATTGTAACGCGTACGCATTACAACTGCGCCACCGAGGCAGTCACAGTTTAATAATATATACAAAAATCTTCATGATACTCGTAGAGCGGGAAAGTAAACGCCATATAGGTATACAAATATAGCCAGATTTTCCCATCAGCCAAGTTTTTTTTGTTTTTATACGTAATAGGCTCTTGTATGGCCACTATCACGCCTGATGGTAAGCGATGATATGGCCTAAGATGAAGCACGCTTGCCTAGCAAAAAACGATTCAGCGACTTGAAGACACCCAGATTATATTTATCGGGGAACAAAGACTCCGGCAACTTGTTCCACAATTTGGCAGTCCGTATGATGAAGGTGGAGGAATTGCGCGTTTTGGGAACGTCTATCATAAATGGGTGGCGTTTTGCCGTGTCTAAGTTTCAGGAATACGACGATATTGGTGACTTTACTTCGTGAGTCAACGTTGTGGGGCTTGTTTGACCGAACCATCAGATTGTGTCGGCATCGCTAATGATAAAATCTGCTAGCATACTAAAGATGGAAATAGATCCTTAACTCCTGTTAAAGGTATATGTAGTAATATTCAAAAAATAAACCTACCCACTGACTGCCTCGGTGGCGCAGTTGTTATGCGTACGCGTTTCGATTGAGGCGATTGAACACCGAGGTCTCGGGTTCGATCCCCGGGTCGGGTAAAGTGGTATTGGGTTCTTCTATTACGAAATGTTCAGAATCAGCCCGGAGTCTGGAATTTTTGCCCGGTATGGCGATAGGCGCGCCGCCTATCACATGGTGGGACGGAGATACGCTCGGCGAAATGTGGGTGTACTGGTTACACCTCTGCCTATCCCTTCGGGGATTGCAGGCGTGAATGCGTATTTAAACCTTCACAGTTTTCAATGGATGGTAATACTCTAGAACACTTTGGAAACTACGTACTTGGTCTTCCACAACTCGCTGAGCGTCTCCGATGCGAGGAAGCCGGCAATGAGGATCAGCATGAGAGCCTGGCTGATGAGGCCCACCCGCGACTGGTTCAGCTGTGAGTGGTCCACTGATCGAGGGTCCACCGTGCCGTCGCCATCCGCCAGATCTGTTTGAATACCCTGGAAAGACAAAGGCTAATTAATAGACATTCATTTCGAGTGCAGATTTCTTTTTTATAGGAGATGCCGATGCCGGCATACGAGCAAGCAGGTCATCTGATGGTAAGGGACTTCAACCGCCCATGAGCACCCATATCAAAAGAATCTGGGACGTATTGCTGATCTTAAAGGGAAGGGATAATTATTAAGGGATTGCGAGGGAAAGATTTACACCTCCGAATATCATTTCATTCACCGTACAAAACGCAACACTAAGCTGCGTAGTTTTGAATAGGACATACAAGAGGCATTACATTGGCCCCGTACATGACAAAATAATGTAAGAGCGGCTCAAATTTTTTACATGTAGGTACTACTTCAAATTTTATATCGCGTTACTCTGTTACTATTGCCATGATGCGGGCTGCGTGCATGAAAGAGTGAGAACGAACGAATGAACTTAAAGACACCTCGCCTCATTTGAAGTGGGACCTTGTTCTGGCTGAGATGGAGGCGCCACTTATTTTAAAATATTGTAGTAGCAGTATTAAAGGGTATTTACTAACTGTCAGCGCCATCTGTTGTTAAGGGGCGAAACGCATATCCAAACAACCGGATTGTGTGATAATGCATTGTATCGACTGTCCGTAAATAAGGTTCGTATTACAGAACGATATCTTTCTTAAGTGTCGATTTCTGTACACGGGATTGGTCTATTTTTGTTTGGCGCCAAAAATAGACCTATCACGTGTACAGAAATCGTCACTTAGCAAAAAGCTTACTTGAGTATCGTTCTGTAATACGAACCTTACTTAATGACAGTAAATTTTTGACACATTTTTTATAGAAGATCTGTAAATAGGATATAGGAAACGGCTATTTATTCCAAATTATTATTCCCAACTGACTTCAGACGGTCGTAGATGTAACTTACCTGTGTCGTTACACACTACAATGAGTCATAAATGTCTATACTAATGAGAAATTGTCTAGTTTGTTTGTCAATTCCAGTCTGTAACCAAGCAACTAATCGTAACCTTCAGTTTAATTATAATGTGCGTAACGCAACTTATAGAATAATATATACGCACATAAAACTTACACACTCACGCCTGTAATACCCGAGGGGTAGCCAGAGGTGCAACCAGTACAGCCACATTTTCGCCGAGCATATCTCCTCAGTATCAGCCTGGAGTCTGGAATTGTGACCGGTATGGCGATAGCCTCGCCCCCTATCGCATCATGGGACGAAAATAAGCTCGGCGAAATATTGGTGTACTTATTACACATCTGCCTACCTCTTCGGGGATTACAGGCTTGAGTACGTACCTATGTATGTCCTCAAGAATCGATTAAAACGTGAAACAAAAACAAATCAATTATGTATACGCTTGTGACGTAAACACATCGAATTACACAGTTAACTAGAAACAATCGTGTAATGAGCAATCGATTGACACCATTGTCCGGTTTCCGAGTAATCAGACCGCAAAAAACCACAACGAGACAGGGTTTCCTTGCAAAAAAGTCATTGACAAGTGAATTTTTAACTGTCATCTTCAAGTGGTTTAATATTTTGGCGTCAAATGTGCAAAAAGATTTAGCGATTGTTGTTTCCGTTTTTGTAACCTGTGTGACGAAACGAGCAGGTCGCTCGTCTGAAGGTAAACGAGCAGGTCGCTCATCTGAAGGTAAACGAGCAGGTCGCTCATCTGAAGGTAAACGAGCAGGTCGCTCGTCTGAAGGTAAACGAGCAGGTCGCTCATCTGAAGGTAAACGAGCAGGTCGCTCATCTGAAGGCAAACGAGCAGGTCGCTCGTCTGAAGGTAAACGAGCAGGTCGCTCGTCTGAAGGTAAACGAGCAGGTCGCTCATCTGAAGGTAAACGAGCAGGTCGCTCATCTGAAGGTAAACGAGCAGGTCGCTCATCTGAAGGTAAACGAGCAGGTCGCTCGTCTGAAGGTAAGCGCTACGCCTGCCCATAAACAGAAGCAACACCACACATATCCGTAGGCCCAAATCCCTCCTTAATTATCTCTTTCCTTTAAGGTCAGCAACAGCGCCCATGATTGTTCTGGTATTATGGGCGTATATGGGCGGTGAAGATCACTTACCATCAGGTGACCAACTTGCTAAAGTAGGCTTTACGCCGGTTCTATTTAATGTTACATTTGGCGGTCTGCATTTATTATCCACCTAAGTTGGGAAAGTTTAACTGTTCTCTCACCTGCTTCGTAACCAGCGTGTCCTGGACGTCGTCACCGTCAGCCGCTGTGGAGGGACCCGGTCGCGGCGATATGATGGTGCACACCTTCGTTTCCTTCAGGAACTCGCCGCGAAGCTGATGACAAACGGATTAACATTAGTAACTTATAGTAGCATTTTTAAGCTGAGATGGGACCAATTACGGCCTCAAACAACCGATTAATAGGGCCCTGCCTTATATTACATGTAATGATCCGTTTTTATTGTTAATAGATGTATGTAATGTTATAAATTGTCGTTTTGTGTTTGTTTGTTTTAAATATTTAAGTATTCTAGCCGTATGTGTGGGGTGCCGTAATAAAAACATTTTCTTTCTTTCTTTCTTATACTGTCTAATCGGTTAAGTTAAAATATTAGTTTTGGTCCAAAGACTGTATATTACTAGACAAGCTGTGCGGTACATAGAAATTGTACCACTACCTTGTGGTCAATTGACCGTAACTCAATATTACTATCTCGCTTACTCTCAAATGGAACCCCTATCGCGCTCCTTGTCTGTGAGCTGTCAAACTCCCGCGTTATGTGACGCAATTTTACTTCTAAACAGCCCGTCTAGTAGTATAACATTAAAGTGTTTGGTTTTAATCAATAATGTTACACTTCTCCCAAGATAGATGGCATTGTACACAACCTACCTGCCCTTCAGGGTGTACAGGCGTGAGTGCATATGTCTATATCTATTCCCACAATCAATTACGTGCAAAATGAATACAACTCGCAAACTGTCCGCTCATATTGTTTATAACAATACTCCCGGTGCAATCATAATGTATGATTGACGATGCCATTCTCACAAACCTGATGACTACCCATCGCCTTGTTAGAAGGTAATGTGATTTATTGTGAAGGAATGTTGCGGTTTGTTTTTCCTGATTATAATCAGTGGGAAACTTTTTGTTATGGGTGTGAAAGTACAGACACACAGAAAAGCAACAGTAAGCCGTTACTTTACCTCAGTTTTCAGTGGTAAAAACCCGGTTGAGCAGACCTATTCATGCTGTAGACAAAAATGTCTACAGCGTAGTTCTACCACTTTATGTTGTAAACTTCTTTTTTATGTTATACATTTAGTATGCAATAATAGGTAACCCTCGAAGCTTAATAATTATATACGCACTCACGCCTGAACCGGTAGGCAGAGGTGTCACTAGTAGACTCACATCTCGCCGAGCTTATTTCCGTCCCATAATGCGATAGGGGGCGAGCCTATCGCCATATCGGATACAATTCCAACTCCGGGGTGATACTAAGCCATTCATGATAGAAAAACCCAACATCGCTTTACCCGACCCGGAGATCGAACCCGAGACCTCAGAACAGCAGTCGTACCGCGTACGCATTACAAATGCGCCAATGAGGCGTTCTTAATAATTAATTTATACTAATGTTTAAACATCAACGTGGCGCAGCGGGCGAGTAGATGGCTGCGAAGCGAGAGGCCGTGGGTTCGATTCCCACGCCGGGACAAATGTTTGTGTGAACCACAAATATTGGTCTCGGGTCTGGGTGTTGTGGGACCGCAAGTCCCTCGTAGTTCCTGATACCCACGATACAGGTTTACCTAGTGTGGGGTCAGGACTATGTGTGTGACTGTTGGGTGTATTTATTATTATTATTATCAATCAAAAAGACTGCCTTGGTGGCTCAGTTGTAATGCGTACGCGTTTCGATTGAGGCAATTGAACACCGAGGTCTCGGGTTCGATCCCCGGGTCGGGTAAAGTGGTATTGGGTTTTTCTATAACGATATGTTCAGTATCAGCTCGGAGTCTGGAATTTGTGCCCGGTATAGCGATAGGCTCGCCGCCTATCACATCGTGGGACGGAGATACGCTCGGCGAAATGTGGGTGTACTGGTTACACCTCTGCCTACCCCTTTGGGGATTACAGGCGTGATTGCGTATGTACGTATGTATCAATCAAAAAGATGTAAACAACATTCAGCCAAGGCTGTACGACAGTATATTTGCGTACCATGAAATAAAAAGGTAAAATGCATCATAGACATAAATGGCACACCATACAATACTCGACCCGTATAGAACATAGTGGCATACCATACAAGACCATAATGAGTACTTAGTTATATCACGCAATTGACTAGCTCAATATTTGGATCTCTATTGAGTTTTGCAAATGGATCGTGAATGAAGCGAACAGTTTATTGTAATGTTGAAGGCCAGTATGTTTCCTTATGCTTCAGTCTATACTCTATAGGACTAAAGGTTTCTCAACTCATACGGAACAATATAAAGAATAATAACAAAAAGCTAATTAAACTAAAAAGCTAAAAGTTTATCTAAATATATTTGAATCTGTGATACTGCAGTTTAATAGTCAATGTTCGATAGAATTTAATTTTTATATTACTATTTTTTTATTAAAGAATTATCATAATCGGTGCATATATGTATCAGTGCATAAAAGTGCTTAGTCTTTCATCCCCGATTTCACCCCCTTAGATGTGAAATTATTTCCATAAATATAAATGAAACGACCGCCACATTAAACCCTATCGAATACAAAACGAATCATCTAAATCTACCCATATTTGGCAGAGTTATGCGTGAACATACTTAAAACAATATATAATAGGTCTTTACGAAAGACTTTAATGTATACTACTAGACAAGCTGCGCGGTACATAGGAATTATACCACTAAGTTGCGGTCAACTGACCGTAACTCAATATTACCATCTCGCTTACTCTCAACTAGAACCCCTATCGCGCTCCCTGTTTGTGAGCTGTCAAACTCCCGCGTTATGTGACACAATTTTACTTCTATGAAACTGCTGTTCTGTACGAAAAAGTTAAAGTATTTTATTTTCCATATCTTTTATTTCTATTAATCAAAGTAACCACCCATACTATCGATGCATCTTTGCCAGTGCAGTGGCAATTTATCAACGCAACAAACTCTTCAAAGGCATTTTTACTGCCTCTCGGGTATTGATTGTATTTCATATTCAAAATGCGCGTCATCTTACTTCACCAGAAATATGTTCACAACAAAAGATACTTTATCTAAGCTATAATTATCAACATATAACAGTACATTGAAGTACACAAAGAAATGTTTATTTCAACTGTTGACTGTTTGGTTGTAAATAAGTAATTAGTTAGTGATAAACCGCCCCAAGATAGGAACGAGGCAAACATTTAAATAATTAACACTTAACTTAAAGTATGTCTGGTTGCTGTTTTTGAGTGGAAGAGCTACGCTGTAGACAGTTCTGTCTACAGCAAACGGGCCTGCTCGACCGGGTCGTTACAAATGCCTCACAGAAAATGCGTAACTTCAAAAAGTCAGATATGTGTACTCTGAAGACTGGTTTCGAAAGCACGTCTTCCGTTTCACCAGTCCGTACCAGACTTTTATGTGCATTTTTAACAGACTTTATATTGCGATTACTATAAAAATTAAAACTCACCTTGAAATACACCTCAACGCCATAGATTAGGAAGAAGATGACCACCACAAATAGCAGCACAGCGTAACAGCCGTTGAACACGTGCTGGTAGAAACTCTGCAACAATCAATGTGAGGTCAGTGTCGTGCAGACGTTACGCTGAGCGTATGTTGACACGTAGACCTAACACAATATTTTTTTTAAATATATTTATGTTCATACTAGCTTTTGCTCGCGGCTCCGCCCGCGTGAATAGATTTTTCCGAAATAAAATTTAGCCTATAACTGTCTCCAGGGTCCCATCTATCTCTACATCAAAATTCATCAAAATTAGGCGTGAAAGCGTAACAAAGAAATTGTTTTTTTTTTCATAAAAAGTATCCTATGTTACTTCTTATACCTCCAAGAATATGTGTACAAAGTTTCATGATGATCGGTTAAGTAGTTTTCGCGTGAAAGCGTAACAAACAAACTTACATTCACGTTTATAATATTAGTATGATTATTTGAATATGGAACATTGTAGGCGTCTTATACGTTATGGTATGGCGCGAGCCTTATAAAGATTTTAATTGTTACTACAACAAAACTTTTGATAGCCTCCGTGATCCAGTGGGCGAGTAGCAAGCTGTGAAGCGCGAGGCCGCGGGTTCGACTCCCGCATCGAGACAAAAAATGTATGTGTAATCCAGAAACATTTGTTTGGGGTCTGGGTGTTTTCTTATCAGGGGGACTGACGTCATGCAGGCGGCCTTTCGTAAAAACTCCAAGCCAAATATTTATGTAACATGTGTTAAAAAGCATGTTCCGCCGACCCTTCTGCGAGTGGGATAAGGGTAGGTGAAAGAAAAATATACAAAAAAACATTTGTTTAAAAACGCCGTGTATGTAACTTTTTATGTAATATTTTCATTGTATGATGTTATCAATTGACAGCACTCGTTAAACTAAGTCAGAAGCCTTCGTGCGGCTTGAAAAACTTGACACTAAGTTAGCCACTACCCATTCGATGAGAAGATATGTAATGATGGATAGGTATATGTTTAACAGCACCTATTAATTTATTATTATTAACATTGTACCAGACTCTTAATCCAATAAACAATGCCAGAACTGCGTTACGCTGCGCTTCGATGGCCACTGAAAACCAGCGCTCTGCTGTGGTCCACGTCACAACAAAGCTAAATCGTCGTTGATATTTCAATACGTTTCATGTCAGTTTTGGCGCACTTTACAGGAGAGGTCAATAACACTTATTAGTAGAAACTACCGGGTTGCGGCAATAGTTTTATTATAGGCTTAATACAGTATTTATTTTACGGACGCGTTTAAAATTAGATTTAGGTCCGATTCGACAAAAAAAAGAAAAAATAACACAAGTTAAATAGAACGAATTGTAATATCAACGACGTTATAGTCGACTGAGATAGTCGCCTAATTGTCACGGTGTAAGCGTGCAACGGTTGGCGCACTTTGTTAAAAGTGTAGTATAAATATCACTATTGTCACTATTTTTTAAGACTTCTTTTAACGAAACCTATATTTTACATTTGGTAATTATACAATGTTGCAGGGTTATACCGTACAATAAAATCTTTCTTTCTTACTTCGTCGCCTGCGCGTCACCATACACCCGGCGTGGTGTGTACTGTGTAGTGTACTACTGCACGCGATATGATATCCGAAATGTGGTGTGTACAAACATTATCAATTCATTATAAACAGATAAACGCGTGCGTTCTGTTATTGTAAACATAACACGTAATAATGTGAGTGGTAGGTTAAGAAATGGTCTAATCCATAAAGGGCCAGTTGAAACTATGAAATCGTTTTCCAAGACTGTGCTCTGTTGTGGATTTTTTTTAAAGTACATAGGCCGGTAAGTGATCTCCACCGCCCATGTACGCCCACATTACCAAAGTGGGCGCGTTGCCGACCTTAAAGGAAAGGGATAAGTAAGGAATTGGAAACGGGAAGGGGATTTGTGCCGCCATATATCTCACTCACCGTATGAAACGCAGCAGCAAGCTGCTAGTTTACGCCGGTTTTCTGTGAGACGAGCCGGCCCATTCATGCTGTAGACAAAACTGTCTAGGGCGTGGCTCTACCACTCGCAATATTTGCTGACTTGATTTACCCTATATGTTATTCAACAAAAATCATGACGGTAAGTCCGACGGCTGCTCCGACGGAAGGTAAGTGCAAATCCATCCAAAAATAATAAGGCAATTATATCAAGATTATAATAAATCTTATCAGTCGCAATGCCCTTCAAAAACTTCGGTCATCGCTCTCTTCTATTGTTCCTTTTTATTATCACGTAAGGATATAGAAGAGGCCAGGACAGGGCCACGCTGTAGACAGTTTTGTCTACAGCATTAATATGCCTTACCGGGGCAGCATCACTGTCTCACAGAAAACCGGCGGCATGAAGTGGCAGCTTGTTGTTGCGTTTCGTATAATGAGTGAGATTTCCGGAGGCCCAAATTCTCCTTCTTTTGCCAGCCCTCATTGCTTTTCTGTAAGGTCAGCAACGCATCAAAGATTCTTCTGATATTGTACATATATACATTCGCACTCACGCCTGTGATTCCCGAAGGGGTAGACAGAGGTGTAACCAGTACACCCAAATTTCGCCGAGCGAATCTCCGTCCCACAATGTGATAGGGTGTGAACCTATCGCCATACCGGGCACAAATTCCAGACTCCGGGCTGCTACTGAGCATTTCGTAATAGAAAAACCTAATACCACTTTATCCGACCCGGGGATCGAATCCCAGACCTCAGCATTGGCCTCAATCGTAAAGCATACGCATTACAACTGCGTCACCGAGGCAGAGTCTTGTCGTTTCGTATAATGAGTGAGATTCCCGGAGGCACAAATTCCTCTTCTTTTGCCAGCCCCCATTGCTTTCCTTTAAGGCAACGCATCCAAATTCTTCAGACCACAATGGTCGTATTATCTGGGAAGTGCAGATCACTTACTATCAGATGACCTATAATTTATATCGTCGTCGTACTGTAGTGCATAAGCAGGCCCGAACCTAGGGCGTGGGGGGGGGGGGCAAACCGAGACACCCCCCCGGGAGGCAGTTTCAAGGGGCGCGGCGCCAAAATCATAATGTAATATGATTGAAAATAAAAAAAACTTGCTTCACAAAGCGCCTAGCATACGAAAGCCTGGTTGGCCCACCGTCGACTTGGTAATAAAAATGCGCCACACAGGCCCTTTGTGCATCATTTTTTTATTTTCTTTTAGATTTTTAAGTAATTTATCTCAAACGCTGGAGAGGGGCGCCACTATAAAGTGTCTGTCCGGGTTCGAAAAAATCGTAGATTCGGGGCTGTGTATAAGTAGTTGTGTAAGTACATATTTTATATGAGCAGTCAATAATAAAGAGTCGTAACTGAGCACAGTCGATCTTTCAACACGTCTCATCGAACCTAACATCATTAAATGCCGACCCTGCCAAGACAGTTACAGTACCGTGCTTGTATTGTCACGAAATACATACAGTATGTAGCAAAAACCCTGTTGGCCCTTTTTGGGTCGTGAAGATAGACATCTTAATAAAAATAGTTAAATTAAAAAAATAATATACAGAAGCGAGATATTATCCTTAAACAGACAGCTTATAAAAATTAGCATATAAAAAAAAAACATCTGAAAAGTGATGAACAGCTGACTGATGCTGGGCGCGCATGCGGCTCAGGGCGTTTGATGTACGTAGACGCCGCAAATTGCTATCTCGCTTTGACTTCGAGTCATCGCTCTTGCAGAGATATTCAATCGAAATACGGTTTATAAACAATAAATTAATTCAAGGTTAAAATAAATATGATTATTTTTATAGTCAAATTTTCGTTTGCGAGTTATTTCATTAGGTACGTTTGATTATCGATTCTGGTATCACAGTTAAAACGCCCTACAGGGTTTTTGTTACATATTGTATTCACAGACTTCTCCTTAAAGGGATGATTGTTTTTTTAATCCTTTTGATTAGATTGTTCATTGTCGTGACATTCTTTATTCGTATCTTTAGTTATTTGTTTTTGCATTGCCCAATCATCAAAGAGATGATCTGGTTTCTTTCCGTTGTTTTGTTGATTTTTTGTCAATAAGAATATAATTTGCTTTGTTTATGACGCCATTATTTGTATTTATTATTAGCCTATATGTTAAACGTATTTTGAATGCTCTTTTTTACCCAAATGATGAGTCAATTCAATGAACTGATATAGGTGTATTGCTATAACCATTTCAGTGTCTTTTCAGCGTTAGATGTGTCTATTTAAATCACATTTCTTCTCTTCACTCGAGCTAATAAAAAAAAAAATCCATATTCTATATGAATGTTTGTTGTTGTTTTAACATAAATGCGCTGCTCTATTTACTAACAAATATTGTAAAGCCTTTACGCTCTCAAAAATAATTATAAATGAGTTTTTTTTTTTATTAGATTGAATGACGAGACGAGCAGGTCGCTCGCCTGATGGTAAGCGCCACGCCTGCTCATAAACAGAAGCAACGCCACACAGAACTTTAAATAAAGCACTGCATAACACTGGACTGTGCTCGTCACCCCGAGACATAAGGTGTTAAGTCTCATAATGCCCAGTAATTACACTGGCTTCAATGTCCTTCACACCGGAACACAACAGTGCTTACACACTCTTGCTTGGCGGCAGAAATAGACAAAGCGGTGGTACCAACCCAGCCGGTCTCTCGCAAACGAGGGACCTACCACCTTGTTTACCAGTATTAAAAAGAGGAACATTAGATAGTTTTTTGCCCGTTCTGTTCTAGCGAGGCAGCCTTCCGAACTGGCGAGTTTGTGACGGAATCTAAACAGTTGGCGACGCGATCACCGACTCCGCGGTTAAAGGACCTATAATCGATCTCCTATATGCGAGATTGAATTGTTACAAGTGTTATGTGAATGCGTCCGCGTCGCGCTTGCGTAAGTGAGAAATATATAATAATGTATATAAGTGCCTTGCGCGCAGGATAAATCGTTGTATAGATTGAAAACTTTCAATGTTTATCATTAGTTACGTGTTATGTGTTTTAATCATTTACGAGTTTATAGTGTAGTGTTTTATGTTGATGTATAGAGCTAGTTACGAGCTATGTAAACAAGGTATTGTATATAAATGTAATGTTTGTGTTTTCTGAACTAAATGTCATTCAGGCCAATAGTCATAGAACAAAAAGGGTCATTATGGGGGTAAAGTTGGGTAATTTTTCCGGGGATCTCTCGGTTGATATCCTCGAACCTCTTAAGTGATTAGGGTCAATTAGGGAATTTGTGTCAGCAAGTACCAAATTTCGTCTTCAACTGGAAAAAGAAGAAAACTAAAGAAAGAAGAATCAAGAAAGAAGAGGAAGAAAACCTGCTTCAAGGAAGATTCATCGGGACTTCACGGCGATATAGCGCATAGGTTCGCGGAGTGTTAGGTGCGGTTGGCTGGTTATGCTGCTAGTTTTTTTTTATAGTATACGCTGGCAAACGAGCAAGTGGGTCACCTGATGGTAAGCGATCTCCAACGCCCGTGTACGCCCACAATACAAAAGAATTATGGGCGCGTTGCCGACCTTAAAGGAAAGGGATAATAAGGGATTGGGAAGGGTAGGGGGATTTGTGCCTCAGGATATCTCACTCACCGTACGAAACGCAGCAGCAAGCTGCTATTTTACGCCGGTTTTCTGTGAGACAGTGGTACTGCAGTCGAGCTGGTATATTGATATGTAGAGAAATCAGTCTAAAGCGTGGCTCTACTACCACTTTAGACTATAACAATCTAAGGGAGCAGATCTTTCTAATCAAATATTAGGAATTGTCAATTGACAATTGTTCTCTAGCACGATTTCCTCGTCCCGAACAGGCCCACACCAAAAAAAAGTCAACCATTCACTCAGTTAAAAAATTAACCCAACAGTCCCACCTAGTCCAACCATTATCGTGGGTATCATGAACTAGGAAGGTCCCATAACACCCAGACCCGAAACAAATATTTTTGGATCACACCTCCATTTGTCCCGATTCGGGAGTCGAGCCCGCGGCCTGTCGTTTCGCAGCCGGCTCCACGCCCGCTGCGCCACGCCTCTCTGTTTTTCAGTTGAACCTTACCTTGGTCTCATGTGTGGTGTCTGCGAAGGTGGTGGTCAGAACCTCGGCTGCAAGCAGGGAGTAGCTGATCACGTTGAAGGTCACAAAGGCCAGGAACGATTTCGACAGGAATCGCGGCCTCTCCCACCTGATGTCACGGAGATGGAACACCTGGGGACAATTTAGTATATTATGAATCAAACTTTACAATAATAATAACAATCCTGTATTATTTATTACATAGGACTTTTCAAAGTTATGTGTGTATTCATTGTTAATTATCTATTACTTTAAAGGTGAAGGAAACATCGTGAGGAGACCTGAATACCAGAGAAGTTCTCTATAAGAATTTCGATGGTATGTGAAGTTTGCCAACCCGCATTATGCTAGCGTGGTGCCATTAGGCCCAACCCCTCTCATTCAGTAAAGGAGACCCGTGATTTGATAATAATAATTTGATGAAGGATTATGAAAGTTATGGCGACAAAAACACACCTTTGAGAAATAAAATATAGAGACTTGTAAATTTACTAGTACGTCCCTCGTATGCGAGAGGCCGTCTGGGTTAGTCTCGCCTATAAGTAGCAGCTTGCTGCTGCGTTTTGTACGGTGAGTGAGATATCCGGAGCCCCAAATCCCCCTCCGCTTCCCAATCCCTTAATTATCCCGTTCCTTTAAGGTCGGCAACGTGCCCATAATTATTTTGGTATTGTGGGCGTAAATATGCGGTGGAGATCACTTACCATCAGGAGACCCACTGACTCGTTTGCCGGCCTATCATATAAAACAAAAAATATTTAGAACTACCGATCTGATTCTAAAGTAACTTTTTTTTTACTTAGCTTAAATGACGAGACGAGCAGGTCACTCGCCTGATGGTAAGCGCCACGCCTGCTCATAAACAGAAGCAACGCCACACAGAACTTCAAATAACAAAGCACTGCATGACACTGGACTGCGCTCGTCACCCCGAGACATAAGGTGTTAAGTCTCATAATGCCCAGTAATTTCACTGGCTTCAATGTCGTTCAAACCGGAACACAACAGTGCTTACACACTGTTGCTTGGCGGCAGAACTAGACAAAGCGGTGGTAGCAACCCAGCCGGCCTCTCGCAAACGAGGGACCTACCACCTTGTAAAGGTACCACCCTACCAACAGTAGGGTATTTCGCTTTGTATAAGTACACCTACTTAGAAAAAAAGAAAAAGGAGGTAACGCATTCCTTAGACAGCTTGGTAAATGAATGAATAAGACTTTTATGCCAGTAGAGCCGGGATAAAAAGATAAGTGTCTTAACTTAAACTAAAAATACTCAAGAACGGCAAACAGGCTCTGTATTAAACGAGATAAAACAGAATACGAAGAAAAAACATCGGGCCACGACACCGGTTCAAATTCCGAGAACACCGTTCTAAGTAATGAAATAACGCGGGACAAGGATGAAACAGGCGGGACACATATTGAAGTATGTTTTTTTATGTGTTTTTGTCCATTTCAAGGTTTGATTTTACAATTTAAAGTTTAATTTAAAAGTAATTTAAACGTGGCCTTATTTTTTTAAAGGTTACTTTTACACCTAATTAAAGCAGAATTTTCGGCGTCCCGCATAGGGTGCTGATGGGACGGTTTCAGACAGGGCTGAAAAGCGGGACGTCCCGCTATAATGGGGACATCACGCAACACTAGTGCTGAGGAACTAATGGTCATTTCTGATGTTTAAGGACATAACAAACAATGGACAATATAACCTGATATACGCAAACTAGTTTTTTACCCACATTTAATGAGCGTTTCCGTTAACACGAGATTTTTGGATAGGTTGTGTGGAAACAGAATAAATTTGAAAAACAGTAAATTCAGGCTGTCATCATTCTAGCATCAACATAATATTTGGAGTAAACCGCGCTGACCACCAATTGCGGAGTGCGGTTTACAGGCATTTTCAATAAACGATCTTAGTTTGATTAATCGGATAGATCTCGGAAATCAACCAATCAAACTAAGTAATTTGTACGCCTTACCTTCAAATTGTATTCTGATTGGCTCATTTCAGCGATCTATCAGGAATTTTTTTTATTGGTATACCAACAATTGGTATCCCATTAAACTAAGATCTTTTATTGAAAATGGCCAATAGTCACTTTGCTGTGTCTGGATAGTTCAGGCCCTAAAACCTGTGAGTCGAGCGTAAGCCCATGCGAAGTCAGACTAAACCATCGAAATAAGATGACCATAAACGTAACTCAAGCAATAAAATGACCCCATCAAAATTCTGTGCAAGAGGGCGGGGCTATAAAAGTCTGTGCATAATAATCTCTAGTTGACACTTGATACGTCCAATTCATGACGCGATGCAGAACATTTTTATGAAATAAAGTTTATTTTGAACGTTCATTAATTTTTGTTGCGTGTCTGAGTGTTACGTGTGATTTTACCTTTGAATGTGTAAGTAAGTAGAGCCGTATTTTTAGGCCGATTCATATGAGAATTATCGTTCTTAGTTATCTTATTTCGATGCACTAAATTATGAGGCAAAAGAGCTTCATACTTAGATCTCGCTTAATTTTAAAAGTAGCCTTGAATTCATACTGTAAACCAACAATTTTGTTTTGTTTATCTTGATACGACAAAGTGACTCCAGTGTAGTCACCAGGGGTAGTAATTCCTCATTACCGTATAAACCCATCACGCCAACTTCGCGAAATCCTTAGACTATTAACTCAGCATCGAATGGCATTCTTTAAGTCAATGTCAAATCTGCATAACAAGCACGCAACGCACCTTAATCCTATTTAATATTATAAAGTGCGTTTGTTGTTATGCCTAAATCGCGGAACCGATTTTGAAGAATTTCAGTAGAGATAGATGGGACTTTGGAGACGGTTATAGGCTACTTTTTATCCCGGTTATAGGCTATTTTTTATCCCAGAAATTACTGTTCACACGGGTGGAGCCGCAAAAACTAATGCGTTTATAAAATTTAGCATTGGCTTAGAAAACTTCACTCAATGCCAATTTCACGAAGTCAACGCAACGCGTTCGCGTGTGGAGTTCACGAGTTCATAGAGAATAAGGCCCCAGATGTTAAATGAAGTGCTGTCCAAATATAATGACGACTGTCAGGAGACATTCAGTCCTTTGGCAGAATTATGCCGGCCTGACGTCTAAACACAGAACGCGACTCGCCTGAACGAGCCACTATGGCGGATTTTTCACCATGTACACATTATCTAAAAGCATAATACTTATACCTAAATAGTAAAATAATAAACAACAACAATAGAAAATGTGGGAAACGTGGGTGTTACGCACGCAAGTAACGGAACATAGCAATCAACTAGTATACTCATAGTAATAATACTTAGGTGCAATACGAACGAGCGATTATAATCCGTCCGAAAATAATGCCCGTTTTCCCCAACGTACCCTCAAACACCTCCTAACTAAGGGTCCCTTAACCTAAGGAATTCCTTAAATCTATCCCTTACCTAAGTTTGTTTTTACGTAGTTAAGGGAAACATAGGTGTCCCCTAAGTGATGGTGAAAACAAAATTAACTCTTAAAATGTCTTAAGGGCTCACCTAAACTTAGGGATCGATGGTGAAAACGGGCATAAGTCTACCATAATTAGTCCCAAAAAAGGCTCTACATAATATTATACGACGCGCAGGACTCAACAAAACTGAAATCAGCAATATGCGTTCGCGCCATCTCCCAGCTTAGACCTTCGAAGCTGGCTATTTTAAGAAGGCATATATATATAAGTTATTTTTACTATATCTATGTATATTTTACGTTTACAGGCGAGAAAGTAAACGACACAAATAAATGAATACTTCCACTCACAGCGGATCGATAGATGTACTGCAAATTGCAAACATACGAGTATAATAGTTTTTATGTAAAATCATCTTTTAGAGAGACTATCCTGCCCACATATTCAACACTGAAACTCTTGTAAGAGCAGGTAGAAGAATAGCAAAGAAGCACGGCGAGTCAATGATAATAAATATATCTTGCTGATTTGATCAAAACCATAAAAAGCTCATGTTAGTCACAAATCATCACCGACGACAGTCGAGAACGCGGATTAAAATCGCTCGTCTACGTTAATCCTTAGTATCTAAGGATTTATTCAATTTTCTTCAATTGGCACACATGTTGCGATTTAAGCTTGGTGCCAAGGTCACGGACGAATGGTAACTCTGACAGCGGAATGTAGACTTCCGAACTGGTTTTTTTTTGCTATCGCTGAATTATGTAATCTATGCCAATGCAAGAATTTTATAATACTGTTTATTTTTTTATAGCATTAGTCTTGTAAACGATTGCTCCTTTGGCCTAGTGGCAGCATGTGTATATAGGCTGGGCCGTCCTGAATCCTAAGTCTCACCTCTGGAGATGATGAGCGTAATGCAGTGCCTTAAAACCCGCCTCCTACTACTATTATAATTAGAGTGTTATACTTAGAGTTTGTGAATTTGGATGTTTGTAAGTCAATCACGTGTTAACAGGTGAACGGTTTTGGATGAAATTTGGCACACAGGTATACCATGACCTGGACTAAGCTACTTTTTATCCTGATGAACGCCATTCACGTGGGTGGAGCCGCGAGCAAAAGCTAATACTTTATAATTCAATGTTCTAAGTGGTGTTGCTACTGTATGCCGGGTGTAAGGGAACCGCTTCCGAAGCTAAAACGTTAATAAAACACTACCTTAACATAAACGGAAAACACTATTATTTTGCTATTTACTTGCCATTTTGGAAATGCAAGCAAGCAATGTAAAGCGTACTAACACTAAAGACGGAGTCAACGACCCGCGCGTATTACAGCGCATCAATACTCAGTAGGCATATTGCACTGTGCGCCGCGCTGCATAGCTGATACCGAGCATCAATTGTTTTTTTTTAAAGAAAATCTTGCCTTATTACACGCAACAGCAAAGTTGCCACTTAATGGTGGTTTACCATAAGACTCCGGTTGAGCCAGCCCATTCATTTAAACAAAACCTACTCCAGTATAAATAAATATGCACAAACTAATAATTACCCATTTCTCAATGAAAACACATAAAACCAAATGCCAAATGGTGTTACCCAATCGGCCAATAATAATATCAAAGGTCAAAGCCAATTAGACGCCCAGGTCCTTGGCATCAAAATCACTTCCGAACAGGTTTTTATGTGCAGATATAAATAGATTTAAACGAAATATAAAATATTTTTTTCTTTTTTACACGCTTTTTATATCAGCGATAACTTAGCGGAGAGTGGTACGGACTGCAGAGACGAGAAGTATGTTCGAAACCTGTTATTATATCTGAGGACTCCCCATAAGAGCTTCAAGTCAAATCAAAATCTTTATTAGGTAATTAAGGCGCAAGGGCTATTTTACATCTCAAGTTTAGAATCTACCGGTGCTTAAGAAATACCCACTGATCTGAGAAAAGGCACCAAGAAACTAAGCCATAGGTCTTTTGTTTTTTTTTTCATTTATTTAGATAATTTACATTTTAGTAACTAGTAATTCATTGAAAAACGGTATCGATTTAGGATTGATACACGTACCTATTCAGAGGATTTATCAGTACTCCGAGTCTAAATAAACCAGTTAATTGACCAGTGACATGCAGGTGCCTTATAATTCAAAGTTCTGTGTTGTTTCTGTTTATGGACAGGTGTTGTGCTTACCAACAAGCGAGAGACTTGCTCGGATCGTCATTCAATTTAATAAAATAATGAATCACTTAATGGTACGTGATCATTAGCGCCCATAAACACATAATGTAGATGGTTTGCTGATCTTTAACGAAAACAACTTTGATACGGATGGTTCTCCAGTAATATCATTGACCTCACCAAACGCTGTTACCTTACGTTTGTTTTCTGTGAGACAGTGGTACAGTCAACACCTTAAGTCAATGAACGCATTCAAACCAAAACCCCTATACATGTACACAAGTCGCTCAACGAGGTAAGCGCCAAATTGGATGAACATCGTAAAAGGTCAAAGATAGCTGAACATCAAATTATTAAACGTAGTTAAACGTAGCTGAACATTAAGCTTACGAGCATGAGCTACAGTTACAACTATAGTTGATGTTGTGTTTTATGAAAATATAAATATTGGTGTGTTGCCACTTTCTTTCTGCCTGGTGCTATGCCGACTTAATTCCAAGGTCTACCTTCTTATACCTTTATTCTTTCCAATTCAATTGCGAAGGTACTTTTGACCGTCTGATGTTCAGTTAATTTCGACCTTTTACGAGTCTTGTTAAGAAACATAAGTATTCTACAATCTATAAGGTTTTTGGAAATCTGCATGTGTTCAACGACATTTGGTGTTGACCGTAGCATTTCAGTGGAGCCGGTCAACTCGCACTGAAGACTAAACTGGCTGCAACGTGGCTCTATCACATAAAGGCCTTCTTAGAGTGTAGTTTATAAAACAACCATCAAAATTGATTTTTTCTTATATCATAGACCGGTAAACGAGCAAGTGGGTCACCTGACGGTAAATGATCTCCACCGCCCCTTTACACATTTAATAGCAAAAGGATCATGGTCACGTTGCCGAACTTAAAGGAAAGGGATATTAAAGGTATTGGAAAGGGGAGGGGGATTTGGGCCCACAGATATCCACTCACCGTACGATACACAACAGCAAGCTGCTACTTTACGCCGGTTTTCTGTGAGACAGTAGTAACGACCCGAACGAGCCGGCTCATTCATGCTGTAGACAATCCTGTCTACAGCGTGGCTCTACCACTCACCTAATTATTATTATTACCACATAATTATTGAGATAATCGCGAATTTATAATAATATACACACGGGTCGAATACAGAACCTTTTTATAAATCGGTTTAAAAATGGAATAAGCTAGCCCCGTTTTGGACAGGGTGATATTGAACCTTTACACTTATAAGCCGTGTTACAGAAAGATGGTCATATTTAAGTGTCATTACGTACACCTTACATAGCTCGATCACATCACTATTAATCATGAACGACAGTCACTCATTGGCTAAAAAAATGCTTTAATTATTCCTAGCACTGCAATCGGATTCGGTACTACAGGGCATGAAGTAATTACATAGTACACTATTGTTGTATGCTTAAATTTGACCAGACGTTTTTATTACACGTTGTATATGGCATATCTATATATCTATACAAATAAATAAAATTGAAGTGTCTGTTTGTAATATTAAAATAACCGATTTTTACTATATGCATATGAATGTATATACGGTACATATACCAAAAAAAACATTTTTTAAATTTTTGTCCGTCTGTTTGTTCCGGCTAATCTCTGGAACGGCTGGACCGATTTTGACGAGACTTTGACTGGCAGATAGCTGATATAATAAGGAGTAACTTAGGCTACTTAGGTACTTTCTGTCCCAGAAAATAACATTCACGCGGGCGCAGCCGCGAGCAAAGGCTAGTTCTTCTATAAAATTAGTAGTAAATTACTTATGACAATATAAAATCAACAATTAGATGCATTTATGTCACAGAGCTGAGTAATCATTGTATACAACACAATGTATTCGCACATTACCCACTGCCTAGTTTAATATTACTTGACATGATCATACTTAATAGTCAACCTTACTTGAGGACAAAATATTCATATGATGAAGTAGTTGCAACGTGGTTTATTTCATAATATCTTATTACCTATTATAAATATGAAAGTTTGGATAATTGTTAATCAATCACGCCTTACTGGCTGAAGTTGAACGGAAATGTATGAAATTTAGCACATAGGTAGATTATAACCTGGATTAGGCTATAGGCTACTTTAGATCTCGGGAAAAAAACATTCACGGGGGCGGAGTCGCGAGAAAAAGCTTGTCCATATTATAAATATGAAAGTTTGGATAATTGTTAATCAATCACGCTTTACTGGCTGAAGTTGAACGGAAATGTATGAAATTTAGCACATAGGTAGATTATAACCTGGATTAGGCTATAGGCTACTTTAGATCTCGGGAAAAAAACATTCACGGGGGCGGAGTCGCGAGAAAAAGCTTGTCCATATTATAAATATGAAAGTTTGGATAATTGTTAATCAATCACGCTTTACTGGCTGAAGTTGAACGGAAATGTATGCAATTTAGCACATAGGTAGATTATAACCTGGATTAGGCTATAGGCTACTTTAGATCTCGGGAAAAAACATTCACGGGGGCGGAGTCGCGAGAAAAAGCTTGTCCATCATTAAATCAGATAAATTATGGCAACAACAGGTTAGAATTATTATTAAGGTGTCATTCTTTCTTTCCACCTGCCCTTATCCCACTCGCAGTGGGGTCGGCGCAACATGCTTTTTTTTAACACATGTTAGAGAAAGGTTTTGCTTGTAGTTTTTACGGGCGGCCGCCTGCCTGACGCCAACCCCTCTGGGGATAAAGTAATAAGTTAAAGAAACACCTAAACATATTTTACCAGTGAATAATTTCATCGGTGTTTTTCTCTTTCACACCTTCAGTTATTTGACGTATGGAAGAAAGGAAGGGAAGATTGCTATTGGGGGGTACCTGACCATTGTTGTACACCGTACGCATAATAATAATAAATACACCCAACAGTTACACACATAGTCCTGACCCCAAACTAGGTAAACCTGTATCGTGGGTATCAACCTACGAGGGACTTACGGTCCCACAACACCCAGACCCGAGACAAATATTTGTGAATCAGACAAACATTTGTCTAGGTGTGGGAATCGAACCCATGATGCTTCGCAACCGGCTACTCGCACGCTGCGACCCGGTGATAAACCCGCCATAGTAGCGTTACGGGATCAGCCAGTGTATATACAGTAACTCCGACCATCGAGAATTGCAATATATCTCTTTTGTAAGCGTCACGCCTGACCATAAACAGAAGCAACACCAGAACACACAATTGCTTGCCGGTAGAAATAGACAAAGCACCAACCCAAACATGCTCTCGCATACGAGGGACCTACCACCGTACATGTAGGGTCCCATAGGTAACTAGTGTCTACAGCAGAAATGGGCTGGCTCGTCCGGGTCGTTACCACTGTCTCACAGAAAACCGGCGTAAAGTAGCAGTTTGCTGTTGTGTTTCGTACGGTGAGTGAGATATCTGGGGGCCCAAATCCCCCTCCCCTTTCCAATCTCTTAATTATACCTTTTCTTTAAGGTCGGCAACGTGCCCATGATATCCTCTTGGTATTGTGGATGTACATGGGCGGTAGAGATCACTTACCATCAGGTGACCCACTTGCTCGTTTGCCGGCCTATACTATAAAAAAGGTATACGATTTAAGGTTAAATTTACTAATACTACTTGACTAGTTTACACCACAGACGAGTTATTCACGGTCGATGCGTTATCTTACATAAAATCACTACGTTTTGCAAACAATGCCGAAATTTCTATTGGCATTCCGTAGATGTCGAGGCCAATATGCTTAATGGCATCCATAAGATATTATACAATGAATTCAGTGGTAGAGCCGTAGACACTTTAGTCTACAGCATGATTGGGCCGGCTGGTTACCACAGTCTCACAGAAAACCGACGTACAGTAGCAGCTTGCTGCTGCGTTTCGTATGGTAAGTGAGATATCCGGAGACCCAAATCCCCTCCCCTTCCCATTCCCTTAATTATCCCTTTCCTTTAGGGTCAGCAACGCGCTCATGACTCTTTTGGTATTGTGGGCGTACATGGGCGGTGGAGATCACTTACCATCAGGTGACCTACTTGCTAGTCTGCCGGACTATACTATATAAAAAAAAAACTTTTTACCGGGGATTAACAAAAATCTAAAGAATTATTATAACGTTTGTGTTGTTTTCTTAAAGGCGCCAAAAACGCAGAGTCAATGCCCTGCGACCGCGAACGATTACGACAAAAAAGTGCGTCATTAATTGTTATCTTTATTTAATACTTTCAATACGAAAATGTGTTTGTTAGTTTGTTCTTTCACGCACGATCGAAATTATTTTTTACATAGAGTTAATTTTTTGAGCTGGAATGTGGCATATATATATATATATATATATATATATATATATATATATATATATATATATATACTAGCTGTTGCCCGCGGCTCTGCCCGCGTGAATGCCTATTTCCAGGATTAAAGTAGTCTATTCGCATCAAGCGAGTCCCGTCATCGCGATCGGTGTGAGAAACGCGCTTGACAAAAATACTAATATCGCTATTAAAAAATAGGGGTTGATCGTAGAGGGTTGAAAATTTAGGGTTGTATGTATTTTTTAATGCAGTATCATCAAAAAATAAAAACAAAAAATGTTGTCTAAAAAATAAAAAATAAAATTAGGGTTGGCCCAGCCTTAACATTTAGGGGGATGAAAAATAGATGTTGGCCGATTCTCAGACCTACCCGATATGCACACAAAATTTTATACAAATCGGTCGAGCCGTTTCGGAGGAGTATAGGAACAAACATTGTGACACGAGAATTTTATATATAAGATTTTTTATACATAAAATATCCCGGCTCGGTAAAGTGATGATATGTATAGTCCAAATAATAGGTTTTTGCCTATGAAATTGCCGTTATGTACGAGAAAAGTTAAATTATTTTTTCCGAAATCTTTTAATCCGTAGCAATTCATAGCTAACTTATTTCTACTATAAACTGTAGACCGTACCGTAGATCCATAACCTAACCTAACCTATGGATAAAAATCTGTGGGTCTGGTTATATTGACACCTACTCCCAGACAGTGAAGGGAGTCAAACTTATACTGTCCCTGTTTTATGTTGGTGGTTAAAAAAACCTTTACTTTGCTCATATGAGTATTGAATGCTACCAATTGGACAAATAAAGGGATCAGGTTGTTCGTACACTTGCAAACCACACCTGCTTAGTATTTTTTATTACAAAATCATAAACAACCTTTATTAATCATACAAAGCATACATAATAATATTATAAAGATATTATGGTGCCCTTTAAATTATTGTCATTTCCTTATTAAAAAAATATTGATCGATGACCTTGGTTCTACTATCTATGTATGACCATAGTTTTAAAATCAGACAGTCTGTCAACGCGTTTGATGTTGAGAAAAAGATGACATACCCGGATCCCCGATCCGGCGATCGATGTCGAGACCTTAGCACATCAGTTGTATCGCGTATGCATTACAACTGCACCACCGAGGCAGCCCTATACGCCCCTACGGAATAATGACCTTGATATAGTTTAATACCGATACAGAATACGGAACACACAAAAAACACGGAAGACATCTGCAAAAGGTAATATTACAGACCAGTATTAAAAACTAAATTATGGACGGTAAGTTAAAAGATATAAAGATAAAAAGCTGCAATTAAAGGACACGTGAAAAATACATAAACCAAGGGAAAGTGACACTATCTGGCCTCAAACACCGGGTAACTGTTTACAGACATCAATTATAAAATTGTACGTAAGCGGACAGACACTGCGGAAAACGGACGGCGAACATGCGAAAACTGTGTGGATGGCCCATCAAACCGCACGGACGTATAGTGCAATATACAAAGAACACGGTAATATCAACAAGCACTGCGCGGATGACACCTGGATACCATCCGCTTAATTTCTTAAATCCCACACCCAACCGACGATTAACATTTCCGAGGGATATAGACAATCATTAACGGCCGATTTCAATAATCGATCTTGTGTCTCCGCTTCGATTAAAAATAACTTTTTTCACTAGCCTGAATGATGAAACGAGCAGATCGCTAATCTGATGGTAAGCGCCACGCCACGCCGACCCATAAACAAAGCCACCACACTGAACTTTGAACTAAAACTGCATGGCAATGGACTGCGTTTATCATCCTGAGACTTAAGTTATTAAGTCTTATAATACTCAGTAATTTCACTGGCTTCAATGTCCTTTTCAACCAGACCACAATAGTGTTTACACAATGCTGAGTGACATCAAAAATAGACAAACGGTGGTACAAACCCAGACCGCCTCTTGGATACGAGGGACCTATCACGTAGTAGAAAAGTAAGTGGAAAAATACTGAAACTTTTAACCGAATAACATTTATCGAGAACAAAAAAGAAGTCCTACCTTAATTAACTAGTACCCGAGTTGTAGTAAACACAAACAGTATAATACAGTCACACGAACCTTTCGCTAACCAAGTGCTATACTATAAAAACACACACAAATGCAAGAATAATAATAGGTCTTTACCTATGAAATAAATAAATAATAAATAAATAAATACACCCAACAGTCACACACATAGTCCTGACCCCACACTAGGTAAACCTGTATCGTGGGTATCAGGAACTACGAGGGACTTGCGGTCCCACAACACCCAGACCCGAGACAAATATTTGTGAATCAGACAAACATTTGTCTAGGTGCGGGAATCGAACCCACGGCCTCTCGCTTCGCAACCGGCTACTCGCCCGCTACGCCACGGAGGCTGTCAAAAGGCTGAAATTTCTGTTCTGTATGAAAAAAGTTAAAATATTTTTTCCATCTTTTTAATTTCTATTATTCAACGTGACCACGGGCATGCTATCGATGTATCTTTGCCAGGGCGGGGACAATTTATCGATGCCCTTCTTGAAGAAATCGGCTGGAGGCAACAAACTCTTCAAGGGCATTTTGTACCTACTGCCTCTCGGGTATTTTTTGCCAATTTTTTTCCTATAAAATGTCAGTTTCATAGGTAAAGACCATTTATAATCGTGACACTCTTATCGCCGACCACAATCCAGACCACATAAAAAAACTATAAAATCCGTATTTCAATTACCTACTTCGATTTACTTTATGTTACAAAACAACCATTTTTCATCTGTTTGTATAATTTTAGTTTTAAACTGGCCTTCGCCCGCAGCTCCGTTTGCGTAATTAGATTAAACGATACGTTCACAATAAATAAGTGGTGGGTCACACTATGTGGTAGGCCCTTTGTATGCGAGAGGCCACCTGGATTGGTAAAAACGCTTTGTCTATTTCTGCCGCCAAGCAGCAGTGTGTACCCCTTGTTGTGTTTAGGTCTGAAGAACATAGAAGCCAGTGAAATTACTAGGCATTATGAGATTTAACAACTTGCCTCGAGGTGACGAGCGCAGTCCAATGCCATGCAGTGAGTACTTTGTAATTCAAGGTTCTGTGTGGCGTTGCTTCTGTTTACGGGCAGGCGTGAAGCTTGCCATCAGGCGAGCGAACTGCTCGTTTCGTTATTCAGGCTAGTAAAAAAAACATTCCCCTTCATAAAAAATATCCCGGCGAGAAGCGAACCGGCTACAGGGACAGCCCAAAGAATTGCGTATGTTTTTTAACCGACTTTAAGAAGGAGATTCTCAATTCAACGACTTTTTTATTTATTATTATTATTCTTGAAAAAAAAACCTAAATCTAATATATTCCAACAGATATCTTAAAAAATAAATAAACTGGTCGAATTAAACCTCCTTTATTGTTTTAAAACCATAAAAAGAATATAAAAATGCATTTACCTATTATTTATGCAAATCAAAACTACTTTAAGTAAACAACATAGCGAAGGAATCGCGAATTTCAACATAATATTTAATTTGTTAAACAGTATATAAGTATTATTATAATTTCAACTCACGGTTCAATAACGCACGATTTGTATTTTTTTTTGCCTGGCAAACGAGCAAGTGGGTCACCTGATGGTATGTGATCTCCACCGCCCATGAACGCTCACAATACTAGAAGAATCATGAACGCGTTGCCGACCTTAAGGGAAACGGATTATAAGGAATTGGGAAGTGGAGGGGAGTTTGGGCCACCGGATATACAGACAGGCTCACTCACCGTAGGAAACACAGCAGCAAACAGCTACTTTACGTCGGTATTCTGTGAGACAGTGGTAACGATCCGGTCTAGCCGGCCCATTCGTGCTGTAGACAGAACTGTCTACAGCGTGGCTCTATCACTCAAGAAGTTTAAGGAGCATTTCACATTTTAGACGAGTCTACTTTAGCATGTATTCAAAAGTGTTACAAGTCTTTCTCAAGATGGTGAATTTGGCGTTCAAAATCTTAGATTACTCCCCTAAAATGTGAAATGTCTCTTAAGCCTTTTTCGGAGTGAACCTTCTTTGGAGTGAACATACATAAAAAAAAAAGTGGCCGAATTGAGAACCTCATCCTTTTCTGAAGTCGGTTTAAAAATAAGATGATATGATGATATTGGTCAAACATTACATATAGTACACAGTAACGGGTGTACTTGTTACCCGTTCGGGGATTACAGGCGTGAGTGCGTAAGTAACACAAATTAATAAATTAAATACTTATGTAATTAGCATACTATTTCAAAGTCAACAAAAAAACTTATACGAGGCCGCCTAGAGCAGAGTCATGGTCGGAAACATATTACGTATATAAAATACGTAATAAAACTCAATTGTGTGTCGCTTGTATACCTAGATGGGTAGACAGAGGTCTGATACGACGACCACATTACACCAACGGTGTTTCTGTCCGATATGTCGCCATATTACGATGGAATCAAAGCCCCATTTGTCCTCTACAAATATCAAAATTAATCAATTAAAAAAATACGTTATTATTTAAATTTCATAGTTAAAAAGGAACTCTAATCATATTTTTGTACAATATAAATCAAAAAATTAAAAGCGAATAAGAAAACTAAATATTTTTAAATAAAAATAAACACTTTTGAGTCGGTGCTATTGCACTGTAATGGTAGAAAGGTAGTGTAATGTAGTATTTCAATCGGAAATCTTAACGAAGTTTGAATCTTTCATCCTCGATTTCATCCCTTTAGAGGTAGAACTTCTTTTTAAAATTAAAATGGGACCAACTTTGATCTATAATCTTTCGAATGAAAAAGAATCATCCAAATCGGTTCATATTTGGCGTGGTTATACGAGTACATACAAAAAAAAATACGCGTCGAAGTGAGAAGCTCCTTTGGTTTCATCGCGTTGCTTGAAAATGCATAATCGAATACCTTTTCTGACTTTGACTGCCTCGGTGGCGCAGTTGTAATGCGTACGCGTTACGCTTGAGGCCAACGCTGAGGTCTCGGATTCGATCCCCAGGTCGGGTAAAGTGGTACTGGGTTTTTCTATTACGAAATGCTTATTATGAGTCTGGAATTTGTGGCCGGTACGGCGATAGGCTCGCCCCCTATCACATTGTGGGATGGAGATACGCTCGTCGAAATGTGGGTGTACTCATTACATCTCAGCCTACCCCTTCGGGGATTACAGGCGTGAGTACGTATGTATGTATGTATGAATACCTTTACATGTATATTTTATGTTTTTTTTTTATTATGAATACATTAGTAATAAAATGATGACATTGAAATTACTTCCGGTTGACACATAATCCTATATTAGGGGCCATACACCTCCGTTGTTTATGATCATAAAATCTACTCCTAATAAAACTGTGAAATTTTGGAGGTTTGTGAGTTTATGAATTTGGGTGTTTGTTAGTCAATCACGACTTAATGGCGCTGAACAATTTTTAATGAAATTTGACACATGTATGTAAGTACATCGATTACTTCGCCTAGTGTGGACTGATTTTGTTGGAAATAAAAGTGACAGAGTTGTAAAAAATGAAACTCCTCAACAGATAACAGCATAGTCATCGCGATCGTGTTATTGTATTGAAATTTACAGACCATACACAGTTATAACATATAGGTACAGGCTTACCAATAATAATATTAAACAAAACTTAAAAACCAACTTCATAAAATAACATTGAAAAGTCATAAATAACAATTGCTGTAGGTATCTTTGAAGTCGATGCAATTTCATTTGAATGGCGGCGACACAGGCACCGAATCTAAATGCATATGTATGTATGTAATATTAAGCTTTTTGCAAAGAAAAATCAAGAAGATTATGCGTGACACGAAATTGCGTATAGCACTTGAGCTCAGAGATAATCTCAACGACAGATAGCTATGAATACGAAATTCAAGTTTGTGCTAAGAGTATACTCGGCAAAGATTAGTGTAAGGTAAGTGTAAACAAAGTCAAAGGGCGCTCTATATATTTCAGCCATAGACCTTATTGGTTTATTATAATAAATAAATACACCCAACAGTCACACACATAGTCATGACCCCACACTAGGTAAACCTGTATCGTGGGTATCAGCAACTTGGACTTGGTCCCGCAACAACCAGACCCGAAACAAACATTTCTCGATTACACAAACAATTGTCACGGTGCGGGAATCGAACCCACGGCCTCACGCTTCGCAGCCAGCCAATCACCAACTGCGCCACTGTCCAACCCAATTACCACTTTACTTCCTAATACATGCATCTTTAAAGTCGTAGGACGGTCACTGTTCTAAGTTGAACGAACATGAGTCGACGATCAGCCGGTCGCCCTTGTATTCGAACCTTGCATCACGGAAACCGAAATGTCGATATGAGGAACATTAATTGTACAGATTTATCATTTGTTTTTTTAGTTACAAACAAACATTTTAAAACATTACCTTGACTCTGTCTAAATGATTCGAGTAAAAAATATTTAACTGACCTAAAGGTAGGTAGTTAATTAACGAATTAATTAAAATGTAAAGGACAGGAATACAGGAAAAAAAGGTTGTTTAAGTTTTTACTTTATTAGTTGCAGAAAGAACGATGATAACGAATAAATGGACTTAGGTTATGCAATACGACATATCTCGCGCGCGAGAGAGATAAATATCGACGCCAAACATCTCGAGTAAAAGTGTCAACATTCGATAAAATTACGTCGTCATGTTAGGGTTCGTAGACATAATACCACAGCGAGGGTGAAAGTACTATTCCCTCTACTTTATGTCTACTTTTAATATAACGAGTCGAGTATTCTATGCAGCCATGCTAGCGTCGATAGAGATATAGAGATAACCAAATAACACTGTTTTTTTTTCACGACTAAACGAGTCGATAAAATCATCTCGTGTTGCATATACTAAACCCGCTGACGTCAATAGGCAAGTAAGGTAAGGACGTCAATAGGTAGGCTAATAATGAGATGAGAGATGAGATAAATATTTGCAGTTTGCGCTTTGCTTACCTTATACAGTACGAAAAATCATTACTTATTATTTGCTCTACGAGTCATAAAAAAACGCAAGACAAAGCGAAATCCTAATAAATACACCCACTGATCAAAATTGCCATGCTTCTTTACATGAATGCAATGTTTGTCTGTCCGTTAGTACCCCTATATATGTGTGTTCATATGTGAACCGCTAATCTAATTTCGATGTTATTTTAGTTGATAAATTACGTTTATTAAATATTAGTATCTATTTTACTAACTTACAAACTACAAGCCAAATATTTCTGTAACATGTGTTAAAAAGCATGTTGCGCCGACCCCACTGCCAGTGGGATGAGGGCAGGTGGAAGAAGTAGAAGACATATTTTACTAACTTAGAAAACAAGGCATATGCAACGACGATAATTATGAAAAGTCAGAAAATGATAATCATCACCTGCCGTGCATCCCAAAGGGATCTTCGGTGCCTTCCCGGCTTTTGAGGAAAGAATAGGCTCTAACCTTGAAAGTTCCTAAATCGTACAGGTCTACAAACAACTAAAGCAAAAGCCGATTCCACAAATATGATGTACGGAGATAGAAAGATCGTGCAGATCACACCGTTGAGGTACACCATCCATCCAGATGGTGTGGATGGAATCCCTACTTGTGGCAAACGGTTTAAACACTACATAAACCGTATGGATACCGTACGGATACCGTGCGGATGGTACAGAAACCGCTAGGACGTGTTTAAATGACTTTCTAATATCCTAGTCCGCACTTTAATGAATATATAAAATTCAAATTCAAAATATTTATTGAATCCATAAAATGTTATACATAATTTGGATTCCGTCAAAATTCTACCGCTAGTTCGGAATGCTGTTTCTCTCGAGAAGAACGAGCAAGAAACTCCAGCGTTGCTCTTTTCAAAACTAGTTTACAATTATAACAGCATAAGGTTTTAAAGTATTTCATTGGAATTAGAGCAGCTCAATCAAGCAATTACAGAAATGACATCTACGCATTGGATTAACTTGCATGACCTCCATAAGCATGACGAATAAATTAAGACCTTAAGATAGTGTTAACAAATAAAAGATAAAAAAATATATATATAAGGGCGCATGTTTTGGAATACAATCTGGTTTTAATTATTGTATAGTTATAAAGTTATACTAATGTATTGATTGTACTCTGCTTTGCGTCTTAAATAAATAAATAAATGACACACCTACATTGTCTCGTCTCTGCCTCACCCGTAGGTCGACTGTTAGAGAATGGCCCTGGCATTAAGTCCGCCTTTATACATGTTTTGTATATAAAGTTTAAAATAAATAAATGTATATGAAGATGAAATGACCGCGCGGTAATTAACGTGTCTGAACTATCGGATTTTCATGGTGGATTCGCGGCCAAAAACTAGTATCGTACAAAAATATTAGTTCATGTTATACATATTATTTACCGAAGTATATTATTCATAAGTTTGGTGTAAGCAAATATTAAAAATGGACTCTTGATTTAGTCTTAATTTGTGTTAACTTTAGTATATTCGGGGACTTTGGGACATTACCTTCTTATTGTCGGAACAAAAATAAGGAAAATGATATTGGGTTTTTCTATTACGAAATGCCAGTATCAGTCCGGAGTCTGGAATTTTGCCCGATATGGCGATAGGGTCGCTCTTACTACATCATGGGACGGAGATAAGCTCGACGTAATGTGGGTGTACTGGTTACACCTCTGCAGAATACATATATATATAATATATACATATTCGCAGAATACAGGCGTGAATGCACACGTATATAAATAAGGAAAGATAATCCAAAACTTCAATATTGTTATAGTTACAAGCTTCGCGGAAGGATAACATTATATCAATTATTTTTTTGATTCAGTGTAAAGAAAAGATGGGTTCTTAAGACATTAAATCCGTTATAATGATTCATCAATGCGTAAAGCGAAACTAAAATACATTATTATTAACATATTCATGCAAATGAATTTCAAAACACTGTTTCATACTAAAAAATATTTTTCAATAGAACTAGGGGCGTTGCCCATGTTTTCCACAAAAAATAAAATAAAAAAAAACTTACAAGTCCGACGAATATGAGACATATCTTACTTTCTTCCCCACATTATTCTGCATCGATTGGTATCGTTCTCGACCCCAGCAGTTTCGGAGGAGATAGCGTGACAAGCTTTTGGCAGCGGCAGCGGCGGCGGCGGCGCCAGTTACTTTTTTTAGAATAGAGAGACTTGCGGATAGTGTATAATCAATTTACCCAACATGACAGCATTCACTATAAGCTTTTGGAGTAAATTGAGAGTAGTTTTAATCTTTTCTTTTTACTATGTGCTATGTCCCTTGCATGAGAGAGTCCGTCTGGGTTGGTACCACCGGTTTGTCTATTTCTGCCGCCAAACAGCAATGTATAAGTACTGTTGTGTTCCAGTTTGAAGGACATTGAAGCCAGTGAAATTACTGGGCGTTATGACACTTAACAACATATGTCTCGGAGTCACGTGCTTTGTAATTCAAAGTTCTGTGTGTGTGTTGTTTCTGTTTATGGGCAGATGTGGCGCTTACTATCAAGCGAGCGACCTGCTCGTTTCATCAATTAAGGTAATAAAAAAATAAAAAACACGCCTTGTGTCGTCGAACGATAACAAAGAATTTGATTACAGAGTGGTATGAACCATTTTTATTCGACAACAGTTTAAACTTAGGTATTGATATATGAAAAACCCTTGGAAAACATTAATTAGTTCCTAGGAATAGACAAATTCACACGGATTTGGTCAAATTGTTTAAAATACTAAAGTTTAAAAAAAAAATCTCATTCGTTAGAAACATAAACTGTGGTTTTTACTCTGGCTATAGGTATAGTGACTAGTATATCTTTTTTAATAACTTGAATGACGAGACGATCAAGTCGCTCGCCTGATGGTAAGCGTCACGCCTACGCATAAACAGAAGGAACACAACACAGAGCTTTGAATGACAAAGTACTGCATAGCATTGGACTGCGCTCGTCACTCCGAGACATAAGATGTTATGTTTCATAATGCCAAGTAATTAAGTAAGTTGAGTGGTATAGCCACGATGTAGACAGTTGTCTACAGCATGTATGGGCCGGCTCGTCCGGGTCATTACCACTGTCTCACAGAAAACCGGCGTAAAGTAGCAGCTAGCTAGCAGCGTTTCGTACGGTGAGTGAGATATCCCGCTGCCGAAACCCCCTCCCCCTTGCCAATCCCTTAATTATCCCTTTCCTTTAAGGTCGGCAACGCACTCATGATTCTTTTGGTATTATTGGCGTACATGTGCGGTGGAGATCACTTACTATCAGGTGACTCACTTGCTCGTTTGCCTGCCTATACCATAAAAAAAGTAATTTCCCGGTTTATAAACACATATGTAAGTACACAGCTACGGTATGATGTTTTTTGTGTCAGGATATTTATCCCTTATTTAAGGGATAAATGGAATTCTAACATCGTCTTATTAACTGACATTTACTGACAAAGGTCTCATATATATATGCAGTTAAATAAAAACCTACGACCAAATGTATTTATTTAGGTAGTTTTGTATAACCAGAATTTGGTTTCTTCTTTTTTGTGCAAGGAGTTAAAGCTCAGGGTTGCCTACCAGCCTATTTAATAGTATTAGCGTTTAATCCCTTATACGCATTGCAATACTGATAGTAGGTGAAAGATATCCCGAAATTAACTAAAAATAAATACATAAATAGTTGACTAGGTGATAGGTTTCTCGTGTGCGAGAAGCCATCTGCGTAGGTACCACCGCTTTGTCTTTTTCTGCCGCCAACCGGTAGTGTGTAAGCACTGTTGTTATTCGGTTTGAAGGACATTGAAGCCAGTGCAATTACTGGGAATTATGAGACATAACATCTTATGTCTCGGGATGATGAACGCAAATGCGATGTAATGCTTTATAATTCAAAGTTCTGTAATGTTGCTTCTGTTTACCATCAGGCGAGCGACCTGGTCGTCTTGTCATTGAGTTGTATAAAAACAGGAACACACAAAAATAAATGCACCCAACCGTCACACATATCCGTATTTGGTTGGTCAGCGTGGTGAACTTTTAAAAAATACTGGTTTTAAGAAAAATCTCAAGGTGACAGCCCTAAGATAATATTTGTTTCGATAAGTTCATTAAACGTATCAATTAGAGTTTTCCTTTAATGCAAACGATATTTAACTAAGTAGGTAGCGACATTTAAAATGCAACCGCCATTTACCCAGAGGGGTTGACGTCAGCAGGCGGACGGTAGTAAAAACTACAAGCAAAATCTTTCTGTAACATGTGTTAAAAAGCATGTTGCGCCGACCCCACTGCGAGTGGGATAAAGGCAGACAGGTGGTGATATAGCGGTGGTGGAAGATAGCATATGCCGGCAAAACGAGCAAGTGGTATGATGCTAATGTTCTTTGTAATATTTTGTAGACAAATATGTATCGAATGTTTAGTCTTAAAGTTATTGTAACAATCAATGGTTCACGGTTTTGTTATAACTGAGGACGGAAAACGAGGAAGTAGATCACCTGATGGTAATTGATCTCCATCGGCCATGAACACACACAAAACCTGAATAATCATGGACGCTAACCTTAAAGTTTAAAGGAAACGGATAATTAAGGGATCGGGAAGAGGAGGGGTAATTGCACCTCCAGATATCTCACTTACCGTACGAAACGCAGCAGCAAACTGCTACTTTACATCGCTTTACAAAACACAATATGTGACAGTGGTAACGACCCGGTCGAGACGGTTCATTCATTCTGTAAACAAAACTGTCTACAACATTTCGCCGAGCTTATTTCCGTCCTATGATGTAAAAGGCGAACCTATCGTCATACTGGGAACAATTTCGCTCGGCGAAATGTGGGTGTACTGGGTACACTTCTGCCTACCCCTTCGGCGATTACAGGCGCGAGTGCGTATGCGTATGTACATGAGAATTATTTTTGGTAGAGCCACGCTGTAGACAGTTTTGTTTACATAATGAATGGACCGGCTCGACCGGGCCGTTACCACTGTCTCATATTGTTGTGAGACCCTTAAGGCGAGCGCAGGATAGGACGCCCCACTTAAGAAGGCTGCGGCAACTGCGTAGTTCGTAGCCCGTGGCCTTCGATATCAGGAAGAGAGCGGAAATCGTGGGATTCAATCAATAAGGCGGTCAAGGCCGGTGAGTCCGATATACCTTCGAGATAGTTCGGAGACGTTGATAAAAGATTAGGACGCCCTGAGGCGATGTATGGTGACAATCTAGGGAAAGAGGCAGATAGGAAGTAGAAAGCTAAATACTCTGCTGTATGGTAAGCTGTAGGAAAGGCTATATCGACAGCGTACGAGTCTAAACTGATGATCATATAGTTAATAATTAATTTAATTTAAAATTTACTATCGCATCATAAGAAAACTATACGTGAGACTTCTCCATAAGTTTTTTTGTATTTGCTCGTTTTGCGTCACGCCTGCCCACATCGAAATAAGATAACTAGAACGATAACTCTCATGTGAATCTGCCTAAAAATCTCCACTTACACATGCAAAGGTAATAGACGCAACAAAAATTGCACCGCGCAAAAAATTACACATATCAAGTGTCAACTAGAGATTATTATGCACATACTTGTATAGCCCCGCCCCCGTGCACAGATATTTTGTGGGGTTATTCTTTTTGCTTGAGTTACGTTTCCTGTCATCTTATTTCGACGCCTGCCCATAAACAGAATCAACGTCACACAGAACTCTGGATTACAGAGCACTGCATGGCACTGAACTGTGCTCGTCATCCCGAGACATAAGATGTTAAGTCTCATAATGCCCCGTAATTTCAATGGCTTCAATGTCCTTCACACCAAAACACAACGGTGTTTACACACGGCAGATATAGACAAAGCGGTTGTACCAACCCAGACGGCCTCTCGCATAGAAGAGACCTACCACCAAGTAAAGTAATAGTTATTTAGTAGTTTGTGAGATTTCGTGATTCATTTTCACTGACAATGATTGGTATTTCGCTTTTTGTATATCCTACCATTAAGTATTAATAAAAGCCTTTTATTTCTTGTTTGTTCGAAATACAATTTCAATATCGATACCAATATGCATGCAAAATTATTCGTGACTTCAAGTTTATTTTTGCTAATTTTCAGTGCATTTTGAAATGCTTAAAGAATAAATAATAATAAATTTTGTTTTTTTTTTATTACTATTTATTATTACTATTAAGTATTATAAATGTGAAAGTCTGGATGTTTGCGAGTTTGTGAATTTGGATGTTTGCTAGTGAATCACGCCTTAACATCTGAACAGTTTGTAATGGATGAAATTTGGCACTCAGGTAGACCATGCCCTGGATTAGGACATGCGAGTGGTAGAGCCACGCTGTAAACATTTTTGTCTACAGCATGAATGGGCCGGCTCGTCCGGGTCGTTACCACTGTCTCACAGAAAGCCGACGTAATGTAGCAGCTTGCTATTGCGTTTCGTGCGGTGAGTGAGATATCCGGAGGCCTAAATCCCCCTCCCCTTCCCAATCCTTTAATATCCCTTTCCTTTAAGGTCGGCAACGATATGATGATTCTTTTGGTATAGTGGACGTAAATGGGCAGTGGAGATCGCTTACCAACGGGTGACCTACTTCCTCGTTTCCATCTCTACGACAAAAAAAAAGACTTTTTATCACGGAAATTGCTGTTCACGCGAGCGGAGCCGCGAGCAAAAGCTACTAAATATAATAACAAAAACATTATAGAGCGAGCAATGATTTTATTGTTCATGGTGCCAGATTGGCTAGGAGTTGTCAGACTGTGAAGTTTGTTACACTTTATGTGTCGGTTGGTTGGATTGGCTAGTTATATTTTTTTGGGTTTCTTATAGAATATAAGACATTAGGATTTGTCCTGACAGAGAAATCGTCGGTACGTTGCCGACCTTTGAGAAAATAATTTTGTGAATGGTAGAGCCACACCGTAGACAGTTTTACCACCAGCTTAACCGGATCGTTACCACTGTCTCACAGAAAACCGATGTAAAGTAGCAGCTTGCTGCTGCGTTTCGTACGAAGTGTGATTTCTGTACACGTCCTTGTTTAGTTTTTGGCTCTAAATACAAACAAACCAATAATGTACACAGAAATCTACACTTAGCGCAGAGCTTGCATAAGTGTTGTTTATGTATACGGGCCTTAGGTTCGTACAAAAAATATTTTTAAGGCCAAGACAACACGAGCGTACAGCCCACTTGAAGTTTAAGGTCGCGTCACATATGCCATTTATCAACGCGCAATGTTTTGTCAACCTTCACATGTGATAACCCTAATGTACTCATTGAGAATCGGATGTTACATAACTGATATTTATATACTAACTAACGTTTACCCGCAGCTTCGCCCGCACGTTAAGTAAATTAAATAAATAAATAAATACACCCACCAGTCACACACATAATTCTGACCTCTCACTAGGTTAACCTGTGTCGTGAGTATCAGGAACTACGAGGGACTTACGGTCCCACAACACCCTGAATCGAAACCGATATTCGTGGATCATACAAACACCTGTCTCGGTGCGGGAATCGAACACACTGCCTCCCGCCCCACAACCGGCCAGTTGCCCGTTGCGCCACAAAAATATTTTATTTACCTTACAAATTTGACAACTACCTCTCTGCCCTTGACTGTGAAATGTGAGGTCGCGAGTTTGATCCCCGCACCGGGACAAATATTGGTCTGATGCACAAACATTTGTTTTTGGTGTGGGTGCTGTGAGACCGAAAGTCTCTCGTAAATTGTAGTTGACACCCACTACACAAGATTATTGTATCATACTGTGGGGTCAGGGCTATGTGTGTGACTGTTGGGTGTTTTTATTTATTTATTATCATTTGAAAACTCATCCGAGACCAGCAATATTCAGAAGAATAGATTTCAATAAGTACAAGAAGGATATCAAAAACTGCCTCGGTGGCGCAGTTGTAATGTACGCGTTAACATTGAGACTAACACTGAGGTCTCGGGTTCGATCCCCGGGTCGGGTAAAGTGGTATTGGGTTTTTCTATTATGAAATGCTCAGTATCAGCCCGGAGTCTGGAATTTGTGCCCGGTATGGCGATAAGCATATCACATCGTGGGACGGAGATACGCTAGGCGAAAAGTGGGTGTACTGGGTACACCTCTGCCTATCCCTTCGGGGATTACAGGCGTGAGTGCGTACGTAAGAAGGATATCGTTTTGCACTTCAAATAAGTGATGATCGACAAGAAATCCTAACAGGAATATTATTCTGGGTACGATGCTGCCATATAAATAATATAAAAAATTAAGGTTGTACGATATAAAACGTACAGAGGAATATAATAATAGAATGATAATGGAATAGAACGGCTGTACGAGGTGCATAGTACATCGTATGTAATGTAATTTCATGTACCCTTAGACCGCCCTCTCTTATTCGTATTCTTATCTCCATCCAATGGTTGACTGTAAGAGATGGCCCGCCAATTGCAACTAAATTGTGAAAAAAATTGACACAAAGTAGGTACAACTTGCATGTTAAATGCAAAAACTGGCATGTATTTTTATTTTTAATAAATGTAATATGCAAGAAAATTCTATGGATTTCAATGAGCACTTGTCACTATTTTACTATTTAGTATACTTGTTACTTCTTCCCAAAAATATATGTATAGGATAAAAACACGAAAAATGCTTCCATGATTTTTAACAACTTTTTATAACCATGAGAAGTCCATATCAGGTAATATAATTAGTAGTAATACCACCGGAATCACTATATAATATCAACTTGCTCCATTTTAACCTCTTAATTTCCTGGTAATACTTGTAAATTGAAAATCACATTTTTTGTGTCGCAGCAAACTACCGAAATCTGAATTGACATTTACGTGTCATTAATTCTTTATTGAAGGAGGCCTTTGCCCGGTGCTTGCAGATAAAAAATAATTATATTAGTTACAGTTTTTGAGTGGTAGAGCCATGCTGTGACAGTTTTGTCTACAGCATGGATGGGCCGGCTCGTCCGGGTCGATATCACTGTTTCTTAGAAAGCCAGCGTAAAGTAGCAGCTTGCTGTTGTGTTTCGTACGGCGAGTAAGATATCCGGAGGCCCAAATCTACCTCCCCTTCTCAATCCCTTAATTATCCCTTTCCTTTATGGTCGGCAACGCGTTACCTTACGTACCTTAATGTTTAAATAATAATCACCTATGTGTAATTTATCTTCTGACTGCCTCGGTGGCGCAGTTGTAATGCGTACGGGGTACAACTGCTGTGCTGAGGTCTCGGGTTCGATCCCCGGATCGAGTAAAAGTGATATTGGGTTATAGGTTCGCCCCCTATCATCATGGGACGGAAATAAGCTCGGCGAAATGTGGGTGTACTAGTTACAACTGCCTATCCCAGGGGATTACAGACGTGAGTGCATATGTTGTATATGTATCTTGTCTTGCAAGAATTAAAAGTCATTTTTATTTTATTTATACTTCATCCGCATATTCAAATCTTACCCGGAATAATATTAGAAACAATTATATTACGGTCACTGAGCTGGTTCAAAATAATTATTTTTTCAAAGACTACTGTTTAAATGTATACTACTAGACGGGCTGTTTAGAAGTAAAATTGCGTCACATAACGCGGGAGTTTGACAGCTTTCAGACAGCTGAGAGTAAGCGAGATGGTAATATTGAGTTACGGTCAATTGACCGTAACTTAGTTGTGCAATTTCTAACCGTGCAGAGTAATCTATTAAGTCTTTGGTTTTTTTTTTCAAATATAATTTACAATCATAAATACTGCAAAAAGAGGAGTCCCGTTCCCTCGAAGCGGATTAAAAATAAACTGCATTCACTAAATTGCATAACGGACGGTACAATTATAAATCTTAAGTTCAATGCACTCACCTTGCACAAAACAGGAGAGCAAGCGCTTAAATGTCGGCCAAAACACTGCACCGTAAGAGGCGATAAAAAAATAATTACTACAGTCCAGTCCTCGTTGGGACAGATTAAAAAATGTTTTTAAAAGAAAAAAAATCCAATGAATTAAAAATATAACACTGGCTGCATACGGAAAAAGTCACAAAAAAGTTCGAATATAAGTTCGCGCGTAAAAAAGGCGACGCGTCGCAATCGGCGCGGCACGCGTTTCCCGCGCACTGCGTATCACAATACTGGACTGTTTTCAATGTTTTTTAGAATCAATGGCGCGCACAAAAACACGATCGGATGTGCGATGCATGTAGGAAGATATGCACGAGATTGTATCTAACTAGGTATATGATGTATCATGTATGAAAGGAAAAATCCTGACTGACTCATCATCGCCGAACCTAAACCCTTTTTTTATTAGATTTAGATGACGAGACTGGCGCGGGCGGGTCGTTCGCCTGATGTTAAACGTCACACCTGCCCAAAAACAGAAGCAACACTATCAGAACTTCAAATTATGAAGTACTGCATGGCACTGGACTGCGTTTGTTACCTCGGGACATAAGTTGTTAAGTCTAACAATGGCCAATAATTTCACTGGCTTCAATGTCTTTTAAACCGAAACACAACCGTGCTACTTGGTGGCAGAAATAGAAAAGGATGGTGCCAACCCAAAGGGCCTCTCGCATACGAGGAACCTACCAGCTACTGTCCATTCTGTGAGTTCAGACTTTTCATATACCAAACCATAGACAGGGAGCACTATTAAGATCTTAATCCATCCTAAAATTACTCTCCGACTTGACAATGCAAGCCTAATCTTAAATATTGTCATATCCACGTAATAAAAGTTAAGCAGAATTCAAACAAAACTGCCAAATAGACGAAAGTGTTTTCAAAACTATCAAGACTGACTAAATTACTCAACTGGGGCAAATTCATCTGTTTTAGCAAACATGGCAAATGTTTAATTCAGACGATAGATTATTATAGTGACGTCATAAGTTAAACGGTGATCTAGAATCAATAGCGGACTAGGGGGAGCTAAGCTCCGGGCCCCCAAATCACGAAATCTCATAAAATATCAAGCCTATCTGCAAAAAAAGCCCACCGGGGGGCCCCAAATAGATTTGCCGCCCGGGCCCCCGATGGAATTAATCCGCCACTGCCTAGAATTCTAGACGTAGGTAATATAATAAACTAAGACAAGCTCTAATATGCATGGTGTAATTACTGTTGTCAAGCAATTATTTCATCTATTCTATATCGAATGGTTAGTGGTCAACCTAGCGTGGGAGATTTCAAGCCACCCGAAAGCCTTCGACTTGGCTTAACGACTGCTGTAAGTTGATAACTGCCGGGACCGAGTATTTACGGGCCCTCCGAAGCATAGAAACGCTTTTATTAGTCTAAAATATAAATACAAACATACAAAACTCTCAGGTCGCTCGCCTGATGATAAGCGGCACACATGCTCATAAACAGACCACAGTTCTCATAAATGACGTAGGTAACTTAATAACACCAGCCCTGTATTATACACGTCCCACTGCTGGGCACGGGCCTCCTCTAATGAATGAGAGGGGTTAGGCCTTAGTCCACCACACTGGCCTAATGCGGCAGACTTCACAAATATTCGAAATTCATATGGAGAACTCAAGTATGCAAGTTTCCTCACGATGTTTCCTTCACCGTTAAAGCAAGCGATAATGAATACACACGTAACATAGAAGTCAGAGGTGCATGCTCTTGGGGCTGGTTTAGAACCTGCGACTTTCATCTCGACAGTCCGTACCACTCCCCGCTGAGCTATCTCTATTATAAAGTGAAAGTACTTAGTATTATGCTGAAGTACATAGAACCCTTTCAGCACCATGAGACACACTCTGCTTACCTTAATTTTTTTTAGATGCTCTTTAAACTTAATTGTTGTTTGGTACGTTGTTTATATTAGTCTATTTCTGTTGTTGAATAAATATTTTTCTTTCATTCTTTTAAGGTTACCAGCAGGTGGTAAATTTAAGCCAAACTTATAAATAAAAATTGTAGGCATACGTTTGAAGCAAATAAAAAATTGCATAGTATGTTCAATAACCTTAAACATACAACCTTCTAGTCGATCATTAGAAGCTAGTCAACAAAAATCCAGTAAACAGAGTCAGCGACTCACTTATTATACGTATATATAAATAATGGACGTACGGACAGAAGGCCTTTCCAAAACATTAACACGTTTATCACTCTAGTGCTAAATATACAAGCCTTGAGGGTAACCGACTGCTTTAATCTATGGAATAAATATTTATTGTTTTGGCGGTACACCTTTCGGATAGTGTAAACCATCGAAATAAGATAACTAGAACGATAACTCTCATATGACTCTGCCAAAAATACGGCTCCACTTACTTATTCATGCAAAGGTAAAATCACACTGGACACTCATACACGCAACAAAAATTAATGAACGTTCTAAATCAACTTTATTTCATAAAAGTTAATGTCTAAATATATATAGTCTTTTTATAGCCCCGGCCCTTGCACAGAGTTTTGGTGGGGTCATTTTTTTGCTTGAGTTACGTTTCTGGTAATCTAATTTCGATGTTCTAATATTATAAATGCGACAGTGAGTTTGTTTGTTATGCTTTCACGCGTAAATCGCTTAATCGAATGTTGATCGATTTTGGTACAAAGATAGATCGAATACTGAAGACGGTTATATATAGGCTACTTTTTATCCCGGAAAAAACTATTCACGCGGGCGGAGCAACGAGCAAAGCTATCTTAAATAAGTCAATAAGTTACGTTACTCAAAATCTATTGCAGAAAGAATTTTATAAATCGGACCAAAAATAACTAAGTTAGAATCCATTCAAATCCTGTAGAAGGGGTAATTGTCAAATGACAGACGACGCAAACTTTGACGTCACTGTGGAAAATGTTCATTTTGGAGCACGCGTGCAAGCGAGATATCCCCTACTACGCACCCACTTTTCCTCATACCAACATTTAAAGTCATAACTGCGGACACATTTCTGAACCAACTTTGATTGTGTTTTAATAAAAGGGTTTAACAGGTTGCTTTAACAGTGAAGGAAACTTAAGGAACCTTCATACCTGAGAAGTTCTCCATAAGAATTTCGAAGGTATGTCAAGTCTGCCAACCCGCATTAGGCCAGCGTGGTGGACTAAGGCCCTAACCCTCTCATTCAGTAGAGGCCTGTGCCAAGCAGTGGGACGTATATAATACATAGCTAGTATTATTGATAACCATACAATAATAGGGTAGTTGACTAGATTTTTACGTTACTCAAAATCTATTGCAGAAAGAATTTTATAAATCGGACCAAAATTAAATAAGTGAGAAGCCATTCAAATCCTGTAGAAGGGGTAATTGTCAAATGACAGACGACGCAAACTTTGACGTCACTGTGTAAAATGTTCATTATGGTGCACGCGTGCATGCGAGATAGTGAGATATCCCTACTACGCACCCACTTTTCCTCATACCAACATTTAAAGTCATAACTTCGGGCACATTTCTTTACCAATTTTGATTGTGTTTTAATAAAAGGATTTCTTTTGCGTATCTTTTTATGTTGCTTATAAAATAATGTATAAAATTCAATATAGGAAACTACCCTATTCACTTTTATAATGAACATCATACAGATGTCTTCATCTCGGAGATGAGTATTATACCTAGTGTAAGGGAAGCGCTTCCAAAAACGACGAAGTGCTGGTTATAACTGACACGATACCATAAAAAAAACGCGAAATAAGTAGACATATTTTTTTTCACGCACCGTCTTTGTTTTCGATTTAGTATTGCAAATTGTCAAGGTCATAGGTGTTGGATACAATCTTAACATTTACATTCGCTTTCCCAAATACCAATTTTGAAACATGGAAAACATAATAGCGCCATCTATTTTATTAATACTTAAGCTTAAATACACAACAGCGCCATCTGTTAGCAGATACTAAAACTCAAACAAGTTTTTATCGACGTTTGTGTTTTTAGTTCCACAAACATCTAATAGATGTCACTACCACGTAATATCAACAGCTTACCAACAAATGGCGGGCAATAAGTTCAACAAGCTTCTAAACCTACTTCAAACGCATTAAAATTTACTGTTGGTCGTTGAGGAGAATTTTAACTCGGTCATCAGATCTTTACCAAGTTTAAATAAGAATCACCAAACGAACAATTAGCAGAACCATCATGTAGCGTACATAAAAATTACGCATCATATGGAACCTGTGCCTCAACCATGAGTTTGTCTCAGTAAAATCGCTAGCGACGTAAAATATTTGTATGACAAAATTTAGTTTCTCACGTATCCGCTAGAGGCGCCACTGGGTTTCCCATATAAATATCTTACGTCGTCGCTAGCGAGACAAACTCATGGTTAGCCTGCTGCTCTATTAAAGTCAGTAAAATAGAACAACTTACCTCCGCCCAAAAGCAGACGATAAGCGAAGAGCCGGACATCAGCAGGGGATAGTAAGCTGACAGAAGACTGGTCGCCCATCCGTCTTGGAACGCCGACTGTGGGCATAATAAAAAGACCTAAAAAAATATGAAATTTAGCTTCATATACATTTACTACTGATGATCTTATTACATACTAGCTTTTGCTCGCGGCCCCAGCCGCGCTCTCGTGGGTCTCTTGTATGCGAGAGGCCGTCTGAGTTGTAAGACTGCTTTGTCTAATTCTACCGCCAAGCAGCATTGTGTTTCGTTTCTAAGGACATTGAAGCCAGTGCCACTGTGCATAATGAGACTTGACATCTTATGTCTCAGGGTGAATTCAATGCTTTGAAATTCAAGGTTCTGAGTGCTGTTGTCTCTGATTATGGGCCGGCGTGGAGCTTAACATCAAGCGCGCGACATTGTTTCGTCATTCAGACTAATAAAAAAAATATAGGATCACACAATTATTGTGTCGGTGTGAGAATCGAACCTGCGTCACGGAGACTGTCAAACTTTATACAATTTTACCCGCGTGAACCCTTACCTTCGGTCCGTCTACAAAACTCGCACTAACCGGTGACACGAAGTACGCGCCACGTATCAACGAGGCCAGGAACGCGACCAAGTAGAGCATCTTCTGTGTGGTCACTTTGCACGCGCGGAGGAACGTTGGCGCCTTCAACCTCCTGTACTCGGTGATTATGCATATCGTCAGTTGTACGGCGCACACGAATGCTACTAGAAGGAACACGCCACCTATGCCTGGAAACAATGGTAAGAGCGTATTAGTGAGTCATGCATTTATATTCACGTATTCTTGAGTGGTAGAGCCACGCTGTAGACAATAGGGTAGATGACTAGATTTTTTTTTATTATTTAAATCAACCACTTACGTTGCTCAAAATCTATTGCGGCAAGAATTTTATAAATCGGACCAAAAATAAATAAGTCAGAAGACATTCAAATCCTGTAGAAGAGGTAATTGTCAAATGACAGACGACGCAACCTTTGACGTCACTGTGTAAAATGTTAATTATGGTGCACGCGTGCAAGCGAGATAGTGAGATATCCCTACTAAGCACCTACTTTTCCTCATACCAACATTTAAAGTCATAACTTCGGGCACATTTCTGAACCAATTTTGATTGTGTTTTAATAAAAGGGTTTATTTTCCGTATCATTTTCTGTTGCTTATAAAATAATGTATAAACTTCAATATAGGAAACTACCCTATTGTCTACAGCATGAATGGGCCGGCTCGTCCGGGTCATTACCACTGTCTCACAGAAAACCGGCGTAAAGTAGCAGATTGCTGCTGCGTTTCGTACGGTGAGTGAGATATCCGGAGGCCCAAACCCCCTCCCCTTCCCAATCCCTTAATTATCCCTTTAATTTTAGGTCGGCAACGCACCCATGATTCTTTTGGTATTGAGGGCGTACATGGGCGGTGGAGATCACTTACCATTGGGTAACCCACTTGCTCGTTTGCCGGCCTATACCATAAAAAAGGTGACGCTACTCGCTAGTGGGTTTTCCATACAAACGTTGTGGGGTGATTACTCGATTGTCTTACATCGTACGTCAAAAGTTAAGCATGATATCAATTGACTTTACAGTTATCTATGTCTGTACGTAAATATAATTGTATAATAAAAAGTGATTTGAAATAAAACTAGTTTATACGGATTTTATCGCGGTTTAATTTTTATTTTAGTCCCGACGTTTCGAAAGTTTCAGTCTCTCCCGTGACCACGAAGGCTGTAAGCTTACTAACTAACTAGTTTTATTTCAATGTGTAATATTCGCGTAAACCTAAGAAATCACAGTGATTTGAAAGTTATAAGCCCTGAAAAATCCATATTTCAACACTATTATTTATTTTTTCATCGAAATTTAGCTCCAGTTATTATGAATGTTTTAAGTTATTCACATTCACATATTGTACATAATTACTAATATTATGACTCAATCAATACACACGTCAAGAACCATATCAAACGACACATATTTTACCATACAATACAATGAAGAATCTCATGAATATGTAATAAAAGAACGTCAAAGGTCTGAATTACAACAGTAAAAGAAATGACGAGGCTTGATTGAACAATTATATTGAGCAAATATATATTTTTGTAAACCACGTATTCTGGCGCGCACCTCAAACTCAAGAAACGTACTATTTTCGCAGTTGCCAGTTGCACTCACTAACCAGTCCCGGATCTATTGGGTCAAACTGGGGCACCAGTCCCGGGCGGCAGTTTCAGGGGGCGCCAAAATCATCATTATCACAATCATCGTTAAACTTATAACATATCTCTTTTTAATAGCTTAGGCTGGTAAACGAGCAGGTGGGTCACCTGATGGTAAGTGATCTCCACCGCCCGTGAACACCAATACCAGAAGAATCATGGACGCGTTGCCGACCTTAAAAAAAGGGATTGGTAAGGGCAGGAGATTTGTGTCTCCGGATATCTCACTGACCGTACGAAACCCAGCAGCAAGTCACTACTTTACGTCATCTTTTTTTAAATAAATTAATATTCAACACTAAATACTCACAAGCATGGTACGGCATGTTGAGACCCGAGCAGTGGTCACCCGAGTACCGTATCTCGCAGAGACATGTGCCGTTGATGCAGTCTCCGTGGTCGCTGCAACTGAACGCACAGCCCGCGCCGCGCTTCGCAGCCGACATCATCGCGTCAGCGTAGTACACCAACAACGAACGCATCTTACTGACAGCGACGGACGCCGTCGCTTGCTATTGCTGAAACAATAAACATAATACATGTTAAAAGGACCGTAGATACTATTTCCATTCGTTTTAAATGTGGTAGCGGAGCAGCGGTCAGGATGCTTTCACTAAAACGGATATCATATATCAAATGCAAGGGAAATGCCTCCGAAAACAAAGACGGGTGTCAGTGTAGGTAATTACAAAGCCGATAACACCAAAAAAAGTCGCTGAATAAATCATTCATCATTCAGTCATTTTTATTTAATTTTTACGCACTTTCTTGTTTCTTTTTTTTTTATTGAGGATAACAAACAATTGTGTAATAAAGCTTAAATAAATACAGTAAACGAAACAAAATTGGTAATTACACAACCAACATCGTTATCCACCACTAAATAAGGTATCTAATTGTAGAAAAGAACACATAACAGTAAACCACAGCTTAAGACAATCACATCGTGTGATTTTAAAAGTAGCAGAGATACTTAAGTTATTTTACAGACTAATGGCCGATTTCACTGAATGAATCTGGACCGACTCGAGCCAAGAAAACTAGCGATATGCATACTAACATGACTTTCAAATTGTATTCAGGCAATAATCTTCACGTCATGTAGGATCGATCGGGAGATCCAATACGAGATCACTCGATGAAATCGACTGTTGTACATTTAGCTATACTTGACAAATTCAAAGTTTACCCCGAACACCACCGGTGACAGGGATAAAAATACAATTACAAACGAGCTAATATAGTTAACTTGTTATGATAATAAGTCGACCATAGTAGCCGTCGTGCGAAACTTTACAACAACAGACACTTCGGAGGGATGCGCTGAATATACCGTGATATATACATACACATGTGTGCAGCCACGTATACGCACATAGATGCGTACACAGGTACACACATATTTACATATACCCAGCTGCACAATGACACGCACAGTGTACCTACTCACATCAATACTAAGGCATATTAGTGCGCATGCCTTATGTACTTCTAAAAACATAAATGACAAGCAGTGCAGGTACGCTGTAATAATAATACAAATTATAAATTATGGTTATATCAATCAACTAGAACAATCTTTAGTGTGTCTAAAATAGCCTTCCTGAACTGACTAGCGGACAGGACAAAAAAGTCGAGATCTGCAAAAGTAGTATTGTACGTCTCCATAATGCGTCTGAGTGGAGCACGTTTATTGTTTCGACCAATAAATACAATAACAATTCATAATAACGAAACTTAAAGCCAATAAATAAACAGTTGAGACTTGTTCCTACTAAGTATTGAAGCGCGGTAATGCGTGCGGGTCACCCGATATTAGTATTTGTACGCTTCACATTTCGAGCATACTTTTCCAAAATGGCAAATAAATATCAAAAGGATAGTGTTTATATTAAAGTAGTGTTTTATAACCGTTTTGGCTTCGGAAACGGTCCCCTTACACCCGGACCCCGGTATTGTGCACTGGATAATGTGGAGCGTAACATTACGTTTGCCGCTGAAGGCGTTCACAACTCCAATCGTCTTCGCTGCATTGGCCTTTAAGAAAATTAATACATATCTTCGTTTCATTTGATCTGTGTCCACTAAAATTAATACATATCTTCGTTTCATTTGATCTGTGTCCACTAAAATTAATACATATCTTCGTTTCATTTGATCTGTGTCCACTAAAATTAATACATATCTTCGTTTCATTTGATCTGTGTCCACTAAAATTAATACATATCTTCGTTTCATTTGATCTGTGTCCACTAAAATTAATACATATCTTCGTTTCATTTGATCTGTGTCCACTAAAATTAATACATATCTTCGTTTCATTTGATCTGTGTCCACTAAAATTAATACATATCTTCGTTTCATTTGATCTGTGTCCACTAAAATTAATACATATCTTCGTTTCATTTGATCTGTGTCCACTAAAATTAATACATATCTTCGTTTCATTTGATCTGTGTCCACTAAAATTAATACATATCTTCGTTTCATTTGATCTGTGTCCACTAAAATTAATACATATATTCGTTTCATTTGATCTGTGTCCACTAAAATTAATACATATCTTCGTTTCATTTGATCTGTGTCCACTAAAATTAATACATATCTTCGTTTCATTTGATCTGTGTCCACAAAAATTATACATATCTTCGTTTCATTTGATCTGTGTCCACTAAAATTAATATATATCTTCGTTTCATTTGATCTGTGTCCACTAAAATTAATACATATCTTCGTTTCATTTGATCTGTGTCCACTAAAATTAATACATATATTCGTTTCATTTGATCTGTGTCCACTAAAATTAATACATATCTTCGTTTCATTTGATCTGTGTCCACTAAAATTAATACATATCTTCGTTTCATTTGATCTGTGTCCACTAAAATTAGTACATATCTTCGTTTCATTTGATCTGTGTCCACTAAAATTAATACATATCTTCGTTTCATTTGATCTGTGTCCACTAAAATTAATACATATCTTCGTTTCATTTGATCTGTGTCCACTAAAATTAATACATATCTTCGTTTCATTTGATCTGTGTCCACTAAAATTAATATATATATTCGTTTCATTTGATCTGTGTCCACTATTTGATTTGTCGAGACAAATATTTGTGAATCAGAAGCAAATCAATCAGAGCAAAAAGACCCGAGGGTCTGAGTGTTGTGGGACCGCAAGTCCCTCGTAGTTCCTGATACCTGATATACAGGTTAACCTAGTTTGGGGTCAGAACTATGTGTGTGACTGTTGGGTGTATTTATTATTATTATTGTTAAGTAAATCATGCTGTAACAGCTGAACGGTTTAGAATGTAATTTTGCACACAGGTGATATTATTAGCTGAAACAGCGGTGCGTCGACCTCGAACCCGCTACACGTGACGCTGAACGTACGTTATAATGCACCACAGCTGATTGCCGATTGCATAATATTTAGTATAGTAGGGTATTTGACGGTGTATTTATACATTATTTTATATGCAACGAGTAATAATACGAAAAATAAACTGTTTTGCGAAAACAGAATTAAAATTGGGTAAAAAATGAGGCCGCAGTTCACGTTTTAAATATTGGTACAAGCAAAGGTGGGCGCGTAGTCACTATCTCCCTCGCACGCATGCACCGCAATGGCGTGACTTGCCTTGTGACGTAACTTGCCATGTCGTGCATTCTCTTTCCGTCATTTGACAGCCACCCCTTCCAACAGATTTGAATGGCTTCTAACTGTTTATTTTTGACTTGATTTATATAATTCTTTCGATAATAGATTTTAGGGAACGTAACTTATTACTTATTATTAAGATATTAGGTAGTCAGTAGAAAGATTTGGTAAAATTTAAGCATTTACTGTTACGTTACAAGAATTTCACTCTCAAAGTACCAAATCCGATTGCATTGCTAAGACATAAATAAAGCACTTTCTTTTATTCCAAATGAGTAACATGTCGACATTCGACTTGCAACTTTGGACATCACTAAATCATAAACAGCTGAGCTTTTATCTCACTTTAGCATTATTATTCTCGCTCATGCACTTCACTTCATTTAAAGGGATATAATCGATCATAAATTTTGATAATATGCGGTACATAGACACTCACTGTCACGTCACAAGCGTATGTAAGACCCTTACATATGACCACACCTTTCTGTAACACATACATACATACACACTCACGCCTATGTCACATGGGGGTAGGCAGAGACTATTGAGTGCTATAAGCTACGATCCTGGCATACCTCTTTCGCCTCTTCCACATTCATGCATCTTCTCATACATCATACATTTTGTCGGTTGAGGGTATTAGTGACGTGCCCTTTTCTTTTCTGTAACACGTTGTAATATTTTTATCCTGGCATGGTAAAGTGAGAACACTACCTGATTTATATAGGTACTGACATCACGATTGTTATTAACTCCAAGAAAGTTTACATGCCATAGTTACCATTAAAAAATAAAGAATAAATGAAGTTTTATTTTTTATTAGCTTGAGTGACGAAAAGAGCAGGTCGGACGCGCGATGGTAAGTGCTGCGTATAAACAGAAATACAAAGAACTGCATGGCATTGGACTGCACTCGTCACCCTGAGACATAAGAAGTTAAAAAACCGAAACATAACACCGATTTCCGTTGGCGCAGGGTCCACAAAAATGTCTAGAAATTGTATTTTTTGATTTATCAGTGTTATTTTTTGAAGTCAAGATTTTAAGTTTTGTTTTTACATTTAAATTTAGCATCATATTTAAGTGATTCCGTCGAGTGTCAATCTTCTTTGACCCACTACGCAAAATAACCATTTATATCACCGAAATTATACTATCCTTAAATCTCACTGACGTTTATGTCAAAGTGTTAATGGGCATGAGTATCTCTCTGTGTAAACATTTATACAGATCGCTGATCGGGCCATCGACCCGTATCCAGGACATTTTTGTGTCTCTCATCTGAAATTTACGCTGTTAAACGTGCATTTTAGACATTGGTGCGTCTTTCGTATGCGAAAAGCTGTCTGGGTAGATTACCATCGCTTTGTATGTTTCTGCCACTAAGCAGAAGTGTTGTGTTCCAGTTTTGAGGACATTGAAGCCAGTGAAATTTCTGTACATAATGACGCAAGTTAATATTTTATGCCTCGCGGGGTCGAGTGCATTGCGGTGCCATGCAACTCTGTATTATAAAATGTTGTTTATGGAAAGTCGTGGCGCTTGTCAGACGAGCGACCTGCTCGTCTCGTCATTCACGCGAATAAACCGAAACATAACGTCGAAATTCTTTTCGACAGCAGTGGGACAGTATAATACAGGTCTAATATTATTATTATGTACCTAACTAGATTTCGCTCGCGGCCTCGACCCTACGGTGTCTTTTGCTTGAATAAAATGTAGTTATATAGCCTATATGTAAAATCCGTTCAGCAGCTTTTACGTGATGCACGTTCAAATTAACAGACAAACAGTCGAACCTACAGATACAGGTTAACCTAGTGTAGGGTCACGACTATGTCTGTGACTGATGGATATATTTACGAGTATTATAAAGATAAAAGTTATTTCATCATTCACTAGATAGGTCTCTCGTATACGAGTGGCCGTCTGGGTTGGCACCACTGCTTTGTTTATTTATACCGCCAATCAGCAGTGTGTAAGCACGAATGTATTTCGGCGTGAAAGCAATTGAAGTAAGTGTAATACTCGCCATTATGAGACTTAACATTTGACGTCTCGTGATGACTAAGTCCAATACCATGCAGTACTTTGTTATTCAAAGTACTGTGTGGTGTTACTTCTGTTTATGGACAGGCGTGGTACTCACCGTCAGGCGAGCGACCTTCTCGATTCATCATTCAGGCTAATATAAAAAAGATAACGTTTTGTTTGTGAATAAATAAAACAACCGATAACCTGCACTGGCCTACCTAACATTCTGGAAAAAACATCATCATAATTTTAAACGAATTATCTTTAATTTAGACTCAACAAAACAACCACAATGAACTATATTGACATTATAAAATAACATAAGCTCACGCCTATATTCCCGAAGGGGTAGGCAGAGGTGCAACTGTACCTAAAGTGCACCAAGCTTAATTTCATCCGTTGTTTCTTTTCATAGCATAGTCCGGCAAACGAGCAAGTAAGTCAACTTAAAGTGAGTGATCTCCACCGCCCATGTACACCCACAATACGATAAGAATAATGGGCGCGTTGCCGACCTTATAAGAAAGGTATAATTAATGAATGGAAAGGAGAGGGGGATTTGGACCTGAATCACAATGCGGTTGGAGAGTCTATTGCCATACCGGGCACAAATTACAATCCCAGCTCTTTAAAGTAAGTGTCTGTTACTCAAAAGAGTTCATCGCCTTTATTGTAAACAACCATAGAGCAACATTGCGCAACAAAATGCGCGAGTCTTGCATGGTGTATGTTATACGCACTCACGCCTGTAATCCCTGGAGGGGTAGGCATAGGTGTAACCGGTACACCCACATTTCTCCGAGCGTATCTCCGTCCCATGACGTGATAGAAGGCGAGCCTATCGCCATACCGGGCACAATTGTGATAGAAAACCCAATATCACTTTCGACTTGGAGATCGAGTCCGAGACCTCAGCACAGCAGTCGTAACGGGTACGCATTACAACTGCGCCACCGAGACAGTCTTTATGGTTGTATCATAATAAGGCAAACGCTATATGGCAAGACATGTCGAGAACGGATGCGGTTACGACAAGAATCGGCGAACATGGATAAAGTAGACAGAACACGTAATCAAGTTATTTTATTGTATCTCAGCAATTTACATGTAGTGGTCGTATGCGAGAGGCCGACTGGGTTGGTACCACCACATTATATTTGTGCCGCCAAACAGCAGTGTGTAAGCGCTGTTGTATTCCGGTTTGAAGGACATTGAAGGCAGTGAAATTACTGGGCATTATGAGACTTAACAACTTATTTTTCGAGTTAACGAACGCAGTCCAATGCTATGCAATGTTTTATAATTCAAAGTTCTGTGTGGCGTTGATTCTGTTTACGGACAGGCGCGGCGCTTACCATCAGGCGAGCGACCTGCTCATTTCGTATTTCAAGGAAATAAAAATTAAAAAGTAAGTAATGTAAATTACATTAGTGGAACAATCGTCAAAATGATTCATTAGTTTTTGAAAAAATTGCGAATAAATTTACATACTCCTACATAAATACGGGTTGTATAAAAAACCTACCTTTTTAAGTCGTTTTTGTTTTCCTTACCCAGTATTATATTCGTCCAACTGCTAGACACGGGCCTCCTCTACTAAATGCGAGGGAGTTAGACCTTAAGGTTAATTAATTAACAGAAAATAATGACTGCCTCGGTGGCGCAGTTGTAATGCGTACGCGTTAAGATTAAGCTAACGCTGTGATCTTGATTTCAATCCCCGGCCCGGGTCGGGTAAAGTTTTTCTATTACGAAATGCTCAGTATCAGCCCGGAGTCTGGAATTTGTGCCCCCTATCACGGTATGGGACGGAGATACGCTCGGCGAAATGTGGGTGTACTGGTTACACCTCTGCCTACCCCTTCGGGAATTACAGGCGTGAGTGCGTATGTAAATAATGTTATTCCAAAACAGGACTCATTCATATAAATTCTGTTTCTCATGCAGCTATCTCTCTCATATCATTTCCTTCTTGCTATTCCTATCACCCAGTGACAATGTTAGTTTGTTTTGCACATATTCAACATACATTGTTATGTGAATCTTGCACAGTACCTAGATAACGTGCGACGCGGCGCGTTATCAAAGCAACTCGTGCAAACTCGCGGCTCGCAGATAAAACATAACACATTTTTCCTGTACGCTTTTGATTCCTCGATATATTGTATTATTAGGAGTAATTCCTTTTTATTAGCTAATTGAGGGTGTCTAAGAAAAATAAGGATGGGTACATTGAAATTATATTGGTGCGATATAGTAGTAGAAGGGTGGATAAATCGTATAAAAGAGGTCGTTACCATAGTTGGAGCCCCAATAGCCCAGTCTCTCTCACGACCCTCAGTCGCCCAGTCGATAGTCCAAGTGTTCATTACTGGTTTGCTATTCGAGTCTTAGTTCAGTCTTAGTTGTAATTAATTAGAGAGCGGTCTCTAGAGTATAATCCTGAGTGGTTGTGTTCTGTAAAGCAGTAACATTATAAAAGTGACCAATAAACTATGAGTCAAAGTGAATATCATAGTTTTGATTTATTTAATAATACTCGTCACATGTAACTCCTAACACTATTTTATTAATATACTGCCCCCTTGGCGCAGTGGACATGTAGCTAACTGCGATGCGAGAGGCTGCGGGTTGGATTACCGCACTGAGACAAAATGTTTATGTGGTACACAAGTATTTGTTTCGGGTCTGGGTGTTTTCTCCCCAGAGTGGTTGACGTCAGGCAGGCAGCCGGTCGTAAATACTATAAGCCAAATATTTCTGTAATATGTTAAAAGCATTTTGCACCGACCCCACTGCGAGTGGGATAAGGGCGGGTGTTAGATGAAGACACTATAATAATTCCAATTAATTTGTGTGGAATACACCAGGTTTGCTTGACTACTTGTATTTTAACCTCTTACAAATAAGAGTTATAAGTTCTACCTCTTTGGCATTGAACATAAACGAATGGACCGATTTGAATGCGTTTTCTTTCGTTCGAAATTTGGTCTAATTGAGATGGTACTTAGCTATGTTTATAATATCGATGTTTTTCTAATTAACGTCCGTGTTTTTATCGATTAGGTTAACCATCCGTTAATTGCCTGTCTATTGTAGGTCAATTGTCTATAACCCAGTTCCAAACAAACATATGCACCGGCAGGGCCGGTCGCGGCCGCAAGCTGCAGGGTCAAGGGCGTTCAACCGCATTAATAAATCAGGTCGCCGAACATGACCCACGCGCGACTCCTTGTACTAACTAATAACATAATATTGCCGACTTTTATGAGTGGTAGAGCCACGCTGTAAACACTTGTCTACAGCATGTATGGGCCGGTTCGTCCGGGTCATTACCACTGTCTTACAGAAAACCGGCGTAAAGTAGCAGCTTGCTGCTGCGTTTCGTACGGTGAGTGAGATATCCGGAGGCCCAATCCCCCTCCCATTCCCAATCCCTTAATTATCCCTTTCCTTGAAGGTCGGCAACGCACCCATGATTCTTTTGGTATTGTAGGTGTACATGGGCGGTGGAGATTACTTACCATCAGGTGAACAACTTGTTACCACTAACGACCCGGACGAGCCGGCCCATTCATGTTGTAGACAAAATTGTCTACAGCGTGCCTCTACCACTCGTGAATAGTTATTACCGACGAGCTTAAAAATTTTAATAATCTTGTGTCGTTGATATGTAATGAGGGACTTTGGCCCTACATCTACGCAACTATCGCTTACATATACGCGTCACCTGACATTATTATCATATTATGACTCACACACGTCACACACACACGTAGAACTGTCTGTGCAGAAAACTGGCGTGAAGATGCCACTTTAACCCTCACCGTACAAAATGCACCTCAGATGCCAAACAACTTCTCTCCTAATTAAAAATGTTGAGGAGTCAAGCATTATACTAACTTCTAAGTTCTAACCTAAGTATAGAATTATTGACGGGACAGAGATACACTCGGTGAAATGTGGGTGTACTTGTTACACCTCTACCTACCCCTTCGGGGATTACAGGCGTGAGTGCGTATGTATGTATTATATAAACATGATGTCACAAACAGTTACACAATTTGCCCTAATTCTTTATATAAAACAACAACACATAATAAATATCTGCGTCGGTGGCGCAGTTGTAATGCATACGCGTTACGATTAAGGCTAACGCTGAGGTGTCGGGTTCGTACCCCGGGTCGGGTAAAGTGGTATTGGGTTTTTCTATTACGAAATGCTCAGTATCAGCCCGGAGTCTGGAATTTGTGCCCAGTTTGGCGATAGGCTTGCCCCTATCACATCGTGGGACGGAGATACGCTCGGCGAAATATGGGCGTACTGGTTGCACCTCTGCCTACCCCTTCGGGGATTACAGGCGTGAGTGTGTATGTGTGTATGTATGTAAATTAAGCGCTTCGGTAATGTTCGGGTTTAACGAAAAATTACGAATATACGAGTACATTGAATGGCCGGCCATATGGGGCCCGTCAGTCACTTAAGAGGTAAATAAGTAGATATAATCATCAAAATAAAGAAAAAGATCACAAATTCTGTTAAGATGATAATAATAATAATAATAAGCCCGCAGGGCAGCTTGTGGCGAGCTGTTGGGGAGTAGCGACCCTACGTACCCGAGTGCTCCCGGGGGAGGCTCCTGTTCTTCATCTCTGGCTCGCCTTAACTGGCCGGCTGGAGTGAACACTGATGAGGAACAGGTCCCCCACCGGCTTGCCTTCACCGGCCGGTCAGAGTGGAGTCGCGAGAGCTTCATGCTCGAAGGGTGGATGTGAAACGTAAGTGGTGAGTGGGCAACGTGATGGGACCCTAAGGGAGCAAATGATCGTTGTTTAAAGCCCAGTGACACCTCTCCACCCTTTAGCCACTCATCTGGGTGTTGCTCCCTTGTCGCTTTTTCTAGTGACTATTTTGGGGAGCCCATCTACCTGAGTTGGCAAGTCACCACCTGCCTATTTTATCCATGTTTTCAACATAGACCAGGCAGGTGCCATAGTCCTTCCCATAGACCCGGTTATCCGATCCATGAACACCTCACCTCAATAAAATAGTATATATAAATTTTTGCCCATCCCTACAATAGTCCTACACCGACCGGGGGCTGTCCTTGGATACACTTCTATAGTGTATACAAGGATAGCCGCCGGGCGGTGTCACATCACCATATAAAATTAAAATTGTCTAACGGGCCTCTACGTGTTCGGCCCCACGCACGCCTTCCAAAGGTCCGGGACTCTGTAGTCCCGAGATTATGGCAAGACAAACATAATAATAATACTAGCCCTGTATTATATACGTCCCACTGCTGGGCACGGGCCTCCTCTACTGAATGAGAGGGGTTAGGCCTTAGTCCACCACGCTGGCCTAATGCGGGTTGGTAGACTTCACATACCTTCGAAATTCTTATGAAGAAATTCTCAGGTATGCAGGTTTCCTCACGATGTTTCCTTCACCGTTAAAGCAAGTGATAATTAACAATTAATACACACATAACTTAGAAAAGTCAGAGGTGTATGCACTTGGGGCTGGTTTCGAACCTGCGACTCTCATCTCAACAGTCCATACCACTCCCCACTGAGCTATCACTGTTAAACAGATAATATATGTAAAAAAAATACACCCAACAGTCTCACACATAGTCCTGACCCAATACTAGGTAAACCTGTATCGTGGGTATCAAGAACTATAAGGGGCTTGCGGTCCCAGAACACCCAGAATCGAAACAATTATTTGCGAATAACACAAACATTTGCCTCGGTGTGGGAATCGAAGCTACGGCCTCACGCCACGGAGAATGTCAATCAAGATGGGCAAAATGTTTTTCATACATTGATTTATAAGTGAGTACCATAAACCTAATATGTTGAGTAGTTATTAGTATGGTGAACATAGTTGAACGGTGATTTCTTAGGTTTACGCGATTGTTACACATTGAAATAAAACTAGTTAGTTAGTAAGCTTACAGCCTTCGTGGTCACGGGAGAGACTGAAGCTTTCGAAACGTCGGGAATAAAAATAAAAATTAAACCGCGATAAAATCAGTATAAACTAGTTTTATTTCAATAGTTGAACGGCTTAAATGTGGTGTGAACTTAGTTATTATAAGAATATTACTTTATTTATTTTTCTATTACGTTAACTGCAAGCGTGTACAATACGTTATTAACGTGTTGTTTGACATTGGTTGTATGATTGTAAACAATGAATGTTTTATTTTATGTATTCGTTTCAGTATCATGTATCTCCAGACGACGTCATGCAGGCGGTCGGTCACAAAAACTACAAGTCATTCTGTAACATGTGTTAAACAGCATGTGACCCCACTGCGAGTGGGATAAGGGCAAGTGGAAGAACATATTTGTTACAAATATTACATATAAATAGTTTTCTGCACTCCTCGGTACAAACTTTAACTATACCAAATCTCACAAAACTTTGCTTACATACACATAGTTTTCTCTTCACATGTTAATATACAGAAGATAGATGATAATACTGACAATTGCGTAATAAATGTCGCAAATCTAACAACAAAGAGACTACAAATAAACTTTATCTATATCAAGGCGTTGCACTATAAAACACAGTACAAAATAAAAATGGCCGATAAACATATCACACAGGTGAATATCATAATATCCACACAACACAACTTGGCCGAGCTGAAGATAGTAACTTCATAAGCCCTCTTGCGGCCATAAAACGAAGCACTATTCTATTCTATATGGAATGAGTAGTAGCTAAACTAGTGTCAAAGTTTTCAAGCCGCCCGAAGGCCTCCGACTTGGCTTAACGAATGCTTTCAGTTGATAACAGCCGGGACCGAGTTTATACGTAACAGCACGGAGACGCGGCAGTTGAAATACCACTAAACGGTTACCCATCCATAGACTGTCAGGAACGGGTGCTTAGTTTTTTCGGACACATTATGCGGTCTTCCAGATATAACTTGGACAGAGTCTTAATATTGGGCCAAATAGAAGGGAAACGCCCTAGGGGAAGAGCGCCATCTAGATGATCAGATGCCGAGAAAAGGGCTGTTGGTGGCAGCATATACCAAGCGGTCCAGACATCTTATGACCGCTTAGCTTCGAGGCACATATGTGGTCGCGACCCTCAGCACTGACAGCACTGAGGGACCGACAAGGAAGAAGAATCCATAGACTGATCACGCCAAGGGTAGCAACCGGGTAGTATTCGCTAATCGTTTACCAATCAGTAAGTGCCAACTGGCTGTGAGCGGCTCTGGCTACGAGGCACTTAAAATAATATATTACAATAATATATTATGATAAAATGCTCACTGATAGAGATAACAAACTTAAAAAATCACGATCAGAGGTGTTATCGATGTACACAAAGTACAATGTTGCAAACGGACACAAATATTTACGAAGATTGCGTAAACAATCGCACATGTTCCTTGGTTATAGCAGATTCGCACGGTTGAATTTTAGTTTTTTAGTTGATTCATTGCTAAATCGCATGCGTTTTGAACCGTCTGAACAGACTTTCAATCTAATTAATTAACAAACCATACAGCTTTTGATGATTCGAGTCAGTTGATCAACTAAAATAGAACCGTGTGAACTATAAACCATATCATAGCAAAGCCATATCATCATCTCCCGCCCGTGTCTTACTAAAAGCAGCGCCAAGTTACGACGGAACAGACGCTGACAATCGTCTATGTTAATTATAAAACGCTGCTTTGGTCAGTTGTGAACAATAGGCTTTTTGAATGGGTCATGAGCGAGAGCGCTGTCGTGGCGCCATTTTTACTTTCACATTAAGTACATTGTTCTATCTCAAGATGGACGGCAGCACGGATGGTTGGCCTCGTTGCTGCCGTTGATGCCGACGGCGTCCTTTGTTGCGCGGGAGCTTCCAGGTCCTCACAAATGAAGGGGCATGCTGTTAAGTAGCACTACGCAAGGGCGGTTCCGGTAGAAGTCGAGACGCCTCTAATTTTTTTTATACGAAGGCCGGCAAAGTCGAGCAAGAGCAGTTGGTCACTTTAAAGCAAGAGATAATTAGTAATTAATACACACATAACTTAGAAAAGTCAGAGGTTCATGCTTTTGGAACTGGTTTGGAACCTGTTACTCTCGTCTCGACAGACTGTGTAGGTACACAGTCTGTCGAGACACAAAGCAGTGATGAGCTAGTGGGGATAGCCCACTAGCTCATTACTGCTTTTAAAATTCTGGTAAATAATTTTTTACGACTGCCTCGGTGGCGCAGTTGTAATGCGTATACACGCGTTACGATTGAGGTCAACGCTGAGGTCTCGGGTTCGATCCCCGGGTCGGGTAAAGTGCTATTGGGTTTTTCTATTACGATATGCTCAGTATCAGCCCGGAATCTGGAATTTGTGCCCGGTATGGCGATAGGCTCGCCCCCTATCACGGTATGGGACGGAGATACGCTCGGCGAAATGTGGGTGTACTGGTTACACCTCTGCCTACCCCTTCGGGAATTACAGGCGTGAGTGCGTATGTAAATAATGTTATTCCAAAACAGGACTCATTCATATAAATTCTGTTTCTCATGCAGCTATCTCTCTCATATCATTTCCTTCTTGCTATTCCTATCACCCAGTGACAATGTTAGTTTGTTTTGCACATATTCAACATACATTGTTATGTGAATCTTGCACAGTACCTAGATAACGTGCGACGCGGCGCGTTATCAAAGCAACTCGTGCAAACTCGCGGCTCGCAGATAAAACATAACACATTTTTCCTGTACGCTTTTGATTCCTCGATATATTGTATTATTAGGAGTAATTCCTTTTTATTAGCTAATTGAGGGTGTCTAAGAAAAATAAGGATGGGTACATTGAAATTATATTGGTGCGATATAGTAGTAGAAGGGTGGATAAATCGTATAAAAGAGGTCGTTACCATAGTTGGAGCCCCAGTAGCCCAGTCTCTCTCACGACCCTCAGTCGCCCAGTCGATAGTCCAAGTGTTCATTATTGGTTTGCTATTCGAGTCTTAGTTCAGTCTTAGTTGTAATTAATTAGAGAGCGGTCTCTAGAGTATAATCCTGAGTGGTTGTGTTCTGTAAAGCAGTAACATTATAAAAGTGACCAATAAACTATGAGTCAAAGTGAATATCATAGTTTTGATTTATTTAATAATACTCGTCACATGTAACTCCTAACACTATTTTATTAATATACTGCCCCCTTGGCGCAGTGGACATGTAGCTAACTGCGATGCGAGAGGCTGCGGGTTGGATTACCGCACTGAGACAAAATGTTTATGTGGTACACAAGTATTTGTTTCAGGCAGGCAGCCGGTCGTAAATACTATAAGCCAAATATTTCTGTAATATGTTAAAAGCATTTTGCAACGACCCCACTGCGAGTGGGATAAGGGCGGGTGTTAGATGAAGACACTATAATAATTCCAATTAATTTGTGTGGAATACACCAGGTTTGCTTGACTACTGATATTTTAACCTCTTACAAATAAGAGTTATAAGTTCTACCTCTTTGGCATTGAACATAAACGAATGGACCGATTTGAATGCGTTTTCTTTCGTTCGAAATTTGGTCTAATTGAGATGGTACTTAGCTATTCTTATAATATCGATGTTTTTCTAATTAACGTCCATGTTTTTTATCGATTAGGTTAACCATCCGTTAATTGCCTGTCTATTGTAGGTCAATTGTCTATAACCCAGTTCCAAACAAACATATGCACCGACAGGGCCGGTCGCGGCCGCAAGCTGCAGGGTCAAGGGCGTTCAACCGCATTAATAAATCAGGTCGCCGAACATGACCCACGCGCGACTCCTTGTACTAACTAATAACATAATATTGCCGACTTTTATGAGTGGTAGAGCCACGCTGTAAACACTTGTCTACAGCATGTATGGGCCGGCTCGTCCGGGTCATTACCACTGTCTTACAGAAAACCGGCGTAAAGTAGCAGCTTGCTGCTGCGTTTCGTACGGTGAGTGAGATATCCGGAGGCCCAATCCCCCTCCCATTCCCAATCCCTTAATTATCCCTTTCCTTGAAGGTCGGCAACGCACCCATGATTATTTTGGTATTGTAGGTGTACATGGGCGGTGGAGTTCACTTACCATCAAGTGACCAACTTGGTACCACTAACGACTCGGACGAGCCGGCCCATTCATGTTGTAGACAAAATTGTCTACAGCGTGCCTCTACCACTCGTGAATAGTTATTACCGACGAGCTTAAAAATTGTAATAATCTTGTGTCGTTGATATGTAATGAGCGACTTTGGCCCTACATCTACGCAACTATCGCTTACATATACGCGTCAACTGACATTATTATCATATTATGACTCACACACGTCACACACACACACGTAGAACTGTCTGTGCAGAAAACTGGCGTGAAGATGCCACTTTAACCCTCACCGTACAAAATACACCTCAGATGCCAAACAACTTCTCTCCTAATTAAAAATGTTGAGGTGTCAAGCATTATACTAACTTCTAAGTTCTAACCTAAGTATAGAATTATTGACGGGACGGAGATACACTCGGTGAAATGTGGGTGTACTGGTTACACCTCTACTTACCCCTTCGGGGATTACAGGCGTGAGTGCGTATGTATATATTATATAAACATGATGTCACAAACAGTTACACAATTTGCCCTAATTCTTTATATAAAACAACAACACATAATAAATATCTGCGTCGGTGGCGCAGTTGTAATGCATACGCGTTACGATTAAGGCTAACGCTGAGGTCTCGGGTTCGATCCCCGGGTCGGGTAAAGTGGTATTGGGTTTTTCTATTACGAAATGCTCAGTATCAGCCCGGAGTCTGGAATTTGTGCCCGGTATGGCGATAGGCTCGCCCCCTATCACATCGTGGGACGGGAGATACGCCCAGTGAAATGTGGATGTACTGGTTACACCTCTGCCTACCCCTTCGGGGATTACAGGCGTGAATGCGTATGTACATAATAAATATGTTGTAACCCACAACTCTATCCTCAATAAAGAATGACGGGGAAGACTTCTACGCGGGAGTAGCGGAGAGCAGATACCTTGTACATCAAACAATATGATTGAATCAAAAATTCTCTATGTTTTAACCGACTTCAAAAAAGGAGGATGTTCTCAATTCGCCATTTATTTTGCTTTTTTTTTATTACGTACGCAAGTATGGAATGTTATACTTTGTTAATAAATTATATATTTTTTAAATATGTATAAGTGAAGGAAACATCATGAGAAGACCTGCATACTTGAGAATTTCTTCCCACTGCTGGGCACGAGTAGAAGAGGCCTATGACCAGACGTCTATAACATACAGAGCTAGTATTATTATTATAATATTAATATCTGTCATATTTTCATATCCTTTGTCGCCGAAATCAATATTTGTTATTACTTACTTATAATTCATTGCATTAATATATAAAATAAAGTCAGTTGGAACTAACGTAGGTAACTTAGAATAGCGTTAACATCCAATTGTTATTGAAAACAATGAATACAGATGTCAAAGATCAAGTGAACATTATATTTTCTATACAGTCATGCAATACATATACAAACAGTAGGTACTTACTACGGATTAGTTTGACTGCCTCGGTGGCGCAGTCGTAATGCTTACGCGTTACGATTGAGGCCAACGCTGAGGAGTCGGGCTCGAACCCCCGGTCGGGTAAAGTGGTATTGGGTTTTTCTATTACGAAATGCTCAGTATCGGCCCGGAGTCTGGCATTTGTGCCCGGTTTGGCGATAGGCTCGCCCCTATCACATCGTGGGACGGAGATACGCTCGGCGAAATGTGGGCGTACTGGTTGCACCTCTGCCTACCCCTTCGGGGATTACAGGCGTGAGTGTGTATGTGTGTATGTATGTAAATTAAGCACTTCGGTAATGTTCGGGTTTAACGAAAAATTACGAATATACGAGTACATTGAATGGCCGGCCATATGGGGCCCGTCAGTCACATAAGAGGTAAATAAGTAGATATAATCATCAAAATAAAGAAAAAGATCACAAATTCTGTTAAACAGATAATATATGTAAAATAAATACACCCAACAGTCTCACACATAGTCCTGACCCCATACTAGGTAAACCTGTATCGTGGGTATCAAGACCTATAAGGGGCTTGCGGTCCCACAACACCCAGAATCGAAACAATTATTTGCGAATAACACCAACATTTGCCTCGGTGTGGGAATCGAAGCTACGGCCTCACGCCACGGCGAATGTCAATCAAGATGGGCAAAATGTTTTTCATACATTGATTTATAAGTGAGTACCATAAACCTAATATGTTGAGTAGTTATTAGTATGGTGAACATAGTTGAACGGTGATTTCTTAGGTTTACGCGATTGTTACACATTGAAATAAAACTAGTTAGTTAGTAAGCTTACAGCCTTCGTGGTCACGGGAGAGACTGAAGCTTTCGAAACTTCGGGAATAAAAATAAAAATTAAACCGCGATAAAATGAGTATAAACTAGTTTTATTTCAATAGTTGAACGGCTTAAATGTGGTGTGTGAACTTAGATTCTAAAAGTAGTTATTATAAGAATATTACTTTATTTATTTTTCTATTACGTTAACTGCAAGCGTGTACAATACGTTATTAACGTGTTGTTTGACATTGGTAGTATGATTGTAAACAATGAATGTTTTATTTTATGTATTCGTTTCAGTATCATGTATCTCCAGATGACGTCATGCAGGCGGTCGGTCACAAAAACTACAAGTCATTCTGTAACATGTGTTAAACAGCATGTGACCCCACTGCGAGTGGGATAAGGGCAAGTGGAAGAACATATTTGTTACAAATATTACATATAAATAGTTTTCTGCACTCCTCGATACAAACTTTAACTATACCAAATCTCACAAAACTTTGTTTACATACACATAGTTTTCTCTTCACATGTTAATATACAGAAGATAGATGATAATACTGACAATTGCCTAATAAATATCGCAAATCTAACAACAAAGACACTACAAATAAACTTTATTTATATCAAGGCGTGGGACGATAAAACACAGTACAAAATAAAAATGGCCGATAAAGATATTACACAGGTGAATATCATAATATCCACAATATAACTTGGCCGAGCTGAAGATAGTAACTTCATCAGCCCTCTTGAGGCCATAAAACGAAGCACTATTCTATTCTATATGGAATGAGTAGTAGCTAAACTAGTGTCAAAGTTTTCAAGCCGTCCGAAGGTCACTGACTTGGCTTAACGGATGCTTTCAGTTGATAACAGCCGGGACCGAGTTTATACGTAACAGCACGGAGACGCGGCAGTTGAAATACCACTAAACGGTTACCCATCCATAGACTGTCAGGAACGGGTGCTTAGTTTTTTCGGACACATTATGCGGTCTTCCGATATAACTTGGACAGAGTCTTAATATTGGGCCAAATAGAAGGGAAACGCCCCAGGGGAAGAGCGCCATCTAGATGGTCAGATGCCGTGGAAAGGGCTGTTGGCAGCATATACCAAGCGGTCCAGACATCTTGTGACCGCTTAGCTTGGAGGCACATATGGGGTCGCGACCCTCAGCACTGACAGCACTGAGGGACCGACAAGGAAGAAGAATCCATAGACTGACCACGCCAAGGGTAGCAACCGGGTAGTATTCGCTAATCGTTTACCAATCAGTAAGTGCCAACTGGCTGTGAGCGGCTCTGGCTACGAGGCACTTAAAATAATATATTATGATAAAATGCTCACTGATAGAGATAACAAACTTAAAAAATCACGATCAGAGGTGTTATCGATGTACACAAAGTACAATGTTGCAAACGGACACAAATATTTACGAAGATTGCGTAAACAATCGCAGATGTTCCTTGGTTATAGCAGATTCGCACGGTTGAATTTTAGTTTTTTAGTTGATTCATTGCTAAATCGCATGCGTTTTGAACCGTCTGAACAGACTTTCAATCTAATTGATTAACAAACCATACAGCTTTTGATGATTCCAGTCAGTTGATCAACTAAAATAGAACCGTGTGAACTATAAACCATATCATAACAAAGCCATATCTTCCGCCCGTGTCTTACTAAAAGCAGCGCCAAGTTACGACGGAACAGACGCTGACAATCGTCTATGTTAATTATAAAACGCTGCTTTGGTCAGTTGTGAACAAAATAGGCTTTTTGAATGGGTCTTGATAATAGGCGGAGTCTGCAGTCTACGATTACTTTCTGACGCAACATGTTTTTGGACTACAATTCTTTTTTAAACATATCAGTGTTCGATTCCGTGGACAGCCAAAACGCGCTGGCTGGCGTCTTAGAGGAAGATGTGAGAGCCAATGGTCTTACTACAGAGGATAATTAAGATCCGGCATTTTGGAAGCAGTGATACCTCAGCGGGGAGTGGTATGGACTGTCGAGACGAATGTCGCAGATTCGAAACCAGCCCCAAGTGCATACACCTCTGACTTTTCTAAGTTATGTGTGTATTAATTGTTAATTATCACTTGCTTTAACGGTGAAGGAAACATCGTGAGGAAACCTGCATACCTGAGAAGTTCTTCATAAGAATTTCGAAGGTATGTGAAGTGTGCCCAGCAGTGGGACGTATATAATACAGGGCTAGTATTATTATATTATATATTGGAAGCATGTAAGTAGGAAAGTGGGCCCTAGCAAAAGTCCGGGGTAACGGCAGGAAGAAAAATAGCAGAAGACTTATTAGTCCGCCCTGTGGATTGGGGGCATTTGGAGAATCCCATCACGGTATTCCTGGCCTGTCTTAAGAGGCAACTAATAGGGGCCATTGAGGTCGCGGGCGGGCGGCGAGGGCGCTGTCGTGGCGCCATTTTTACTTTCACATTAAGTACATTGTTCTATCTCAAGATGGACGGCAGCACGGATGGTTGGCCTCGTTGCTGCCGTTGACGCCGACGGCGTCCTTTGTTGCGCGGGAGCTTCCAGGTCCTCACAAATGAAGGGGCATGCTGTTAAGTAGCACTACGCAAGGGCGGTTCCGGTAGAAGTCGAGGCGCTTCTAATTTTTTTTTATACGAAGGCCGGCAAAGTCGAGCAAGAGCAGTTGGTCACTTTAAAGCAAGAGATAATTAGTAATTAATACACACATAACTTAGAAAAGTCAGAGGTGCATGCTTTTGGAACTGGTTTGGAACCTGTTACTGTACTGAACTTGTTACTGTGTACCTACACAGTCTGTCGAGACACAAAGCAGTGATGAGCTAGTGGGGATACCTATCCCCACTAGCTCATTACTGCTTTTAAAATTCTGCTAAATAATTCTTTACGACTGCCTCGGTGGCGCAGTTGTAATGCGTATACACGCGTTACGATTGAGGTCAACGCTGAGGTCTCGGGTTCGATCCCCGGGTCGGGTAAAGTGCTTGGGTTTTTCTATTACGATATGCTCAGTATCAGCCCGGAGTCAGGAATTTGTGCCCGGTATGGCGATAGGCTCGCCCCCTATCACATAAGGGACGGAAATACGCTCGGCGAAATGTGGGTGTACTGGTTACACCTCTGCCTACCCCTTCGGGGATTACAGGCGTGAGTACGTATGTATATATGTATGTATGTAATTCTTTACGATTTTTTCAAAATCAACCAGTAGATTTCTATTTTGGAACAGCTATTATGCGAAAGCTGTCTGAATGCTCACGTCATAACAAAACATGCAAAGCAATGAGAAATTGTTATAGTCTGTATACAACTTCAAAAATTACAAACACACGTAAATATTTACGTACGCCTAAAACGGCACATGCTTACATCGTTAGTGCGACATCGTGACCTTGGATTCTTGGATTTTTTGCGTTTATAAATATATCTTTTCCTCATCACACATTTGTTTAATAGCAGAAGGTCAGAAACTAGCATGTGGGTCACCTGATGGTACAGTTCACAAGCTGGTATGCACACCAATGCAATGGGAATTAACGAGGGGGTCCAATGAAAAACGACTCCGACCAAAACTAAATAGTAGCTTGGTACCTGTAACTACCACGAGTTCCTACAGTTTACAGATTAGTGTCCGGTAACCGATTTTTTTTTATTAATCGACTGAATGACGAGATGCTTGAGCATATCGCGTCGATCGCATGATGGTAAGCGACTGCCCATATACAAAGCTGCGGGCTTCGCATATGCAACATATCTAGCGCTTGTTATATTGATATGAGTACATGCATACATACGCACTCAAATCTGTAATCCCCGAAGGTGATAGAGGTGTAACCAGTATACCCACATTTCGCCGAGCGTATTTCTGTCCCATGATGTAATATAGGGGGCGAGCCTATCGCCATACCGGGCACAATTCAAGCATCCAGGCTGATACTAAGCAATTCGTAATAGAAAAACCCAATATCACTTTTACTCAGATCCAGGGATCGAACCCGAGACCACAGCGTCAGCCTGTCGTAACGCGTACGCATTACAACTGCGCCACCGAGACAGTTATGTGAGTGTGTGCGTGAATTCTGAGAACGATGTGCCGCGGCCGTGAACTTTAATGTAGAGACAGATATTTAGCTTAACTCTCCTTTTACCGCTTAGACTTTAAATAATAATGTAACCATATAATAATTAATTAAAGCGTATAGTGACATAAGAGATTTTCTCCAATCAAAAGCTCGTCGGCTTTATACCACAAACATAACTCGCAAGAGAGATAACTATCGACGACAAAATATCCCGGGTAATAGTGTTAACATTCGATAAAATTTTGTCGTCATGCGAGGTTGAAAGTACTATTTTCTCTACTTTATTTCTACTTTTGGAATAACGAGTATAGTAGGTATTTTATGCAACTATATTAGCTTCGATGGACATATAGAGATAACCAGATAAAAACATCATCATCATCTCGTGTTACATATACTAAGCCCATAGGACCACACAACACAATATCGTAACAGAAAACAATCAACATAACAAACAGTATTCATGCTAACTAATATTATAAATGCGAAAGTGAGTTTGTGTGTTTGTTTGTTACGCTTTCACATCTAAATCGATAAAACGATCTTGATTCATTTTGGTTAGTATAGAGATAGATCGGACCCTGGGGTGTTACCGGCTAATTCGCCGAACTTCATTAATTCTGCCAGTGTTCAAGTCCATTCAGATTAATCGCCCGCAGGCGGCATTATTTAATTCAAATAAATCGGTTTTATTGAAGTTCATGTGACGTCATAAATCGTTGTTCATCGTTATGGCCATTAGACGGTACGACAGAATCATTGTTCTCTAATCGAACATTGATTTGCATTGCAAGTTCGGCGAATTAGCCGGTACCGCCCCCGAAGGCAAATGTTGTGTAGGACACGATTTTTAAAAGAGTTTGTAAGAGTAGCCTCTTTTTGTACTGAACCAGTACAAGGTCCCACTTCAAATGACGCGAGGCGTGTTGAAGGTTACTCGCCCGTTCTCATTCTTTCACGCGCGCAGCCCCCGTCTTGGGAATAGTAACAGAGTAACGCGACATAAAATTCAAGTATTACATGCAAAAAATTTGATCCGCTCTTACATATATTTATTTTATTTTTATTTATTTATTTATTACCGTATCAATTAGTATACACTAATTGTGTTATATAACTGAATGCAAATGGGCGCGGGCGCGGGCAGAATGATCATCGCGTACGATGTGCGGTCACGTGCCGCGGAAATAGAATAAATAGATACAAGTGGCCACTTGTATCACGTTGGATGAACGCGACGTCATCAACATTTGATCCAATGTTTGGAGTAGCATACAGGCGTTCCGTTCAACGTAAGTAATGCGATTTTTAATCGCATGCGATAACTTACCATGAACAAGATACTGATAAATATATTTAGATGTATAACGTATTACAACAAGTGTAGTATACGTGTTTTTTTATTATTATAACATAAATAACGAGATAATCATTATGAGAAGATTTTAAAATAAGTTTTTACATTGCCTATTCCCAAGATTGCAGTAATGGAACGTAATATGGAAATCAAAGTTTAAGCGGGAAACCTAGTCTATCTAAGTTTAGATTTCATGTTATTCTCGTTGTGTCTATTTTGCTCTCAAAATGAATACAATCCAAAAAAACTACCCATGTACCCAGCAGAAGCATTTTCTTCCAAATGGTGGAAGCGGATCTACATCTGCGAAGTGTAACATTTTCACCAATATTTTCTAAGCGTGAAGATAAAAACGATGGATAAATTTCAGAAAAAATAAATGCCCTTACTGGCGCAAACAAATAGTGGGAGGGTTGGTGTAAAGTAAATAAAATACAGACCAAATTACTATTTGAAGCCCAAAATACCGCTCCCCTTACCAATTCCTCAATTATCCCATTCCTAGGTATTATGGGCGTACATGGGCGGTGAAAATCACTTACTATCAGGTGACCCACTAGCTCGTTTGCCTGCCTATGATATACAAAATATGTTTATTTAAGTATTATTCCAATTAATTAGATATTATTCTAATTTGTTGCATTTGTTACAAAAATATACAGAGTTATATAATATATAAAAGTAGAGTCAGGATTTAGAGTATATTAAATACTTTCACTGCTATAAAATCCATCAGTCATTTGTAACCATCTAATTTACTGCGACATTTTAACTTCTCTAAGCAAGTAAATAAGTAGGTAAAACTTGGGTAAACAGGAAATAAAACATAAAACATAAAGTTAATATATTTTAATAAACTACCACCACTTCGGAAATAAATAGGTTTATAAATACATCTTTCATTATTAAATTGCCATATTCACTTTTCTCGACACACTCGTACCACAAGCTTAGTCACAAGGAATTGCAATCATCAGCAATATCAAACACGCAAACAAGCTGGCTTCCTTTAGCATATTTATTGTTTGTAATATCTACACATATGCATCACGCCTGTATTCCCCGAAGGGGTAGACAGAAGTACACCTCTGTACCTGTATTAATGTGGACACCCACATGAATACCACCTAATGTACTGATTGCAACCAGTAATTAATGGCCGAGATTCTTTCCGTCCCATTTTGTACTAGGGGGCGAGTTGTTTGTAATATTTACTTTGTTTATCCATTTTCAGACATAGTATGATCGTAAAACGAATGTAAAAAGAAAATTGTAATTTATAAATAATTTAAATTAAATATTTTGACAGTTGACATTGTCATTTGTATTCGACATTTACGTTTCGAACGCTCTCTACCATTCGAAGTAACTCTATCAGCAACTTACGAGATATTCCGAGCCCGAGATTCCCAGAATAGCTCAACGTGAATTTCATTCGAAAAATGTTCGAATCCGAGATTTTTCTCGAATGCGAAATGCGCGAGAATTGCCACACTGATCGGACATATTCATATATACTTAATGTATTTGGCGTTTCCTTATTTTTTGAATGTCCGTTTGCCAGTTGGCAAAGTCCTCCTCTAACCTTCTCCATTCTGGTCTCTCTCTGGCTACTCTACTCCATGATTTTCCAGCAACCTGTCTAATGCCATCATCTTTATTACATTAGGTACTAGGATTTAAATTATTCGATCGCCAATCATGGATTTTTACGAATTGTTCCAAATATGCAATGAACGCCCAGCCAGGTTCCGGTCAGTCACTCAAGTGATAGTTAAGTACATAATCTAATGTTGTTTAAAGTCTGTACTCGGTCGTCATCATGCCGCGTTCTTGATTCCACAAATATACATATAGTGACTTCATCTATAGGTTACATTTTTTTTTTTTTTATCGTATAGGGCGGCATACCAGCAAGTGGGTCATCTGATGGTAAGCGATCTCCACCGCCCATGTACGCCCACAATACAAAAGAATTATGGGCGCGTTGCCGACCTTAAAGGAAAGGGATAATAAGGGATTGGGAAGGGGAGGGGAATTTGGGCCTCCGGATATCTCACTCACCGTACGAAACGCAGCAGCAAGCTGCTACTTTACGTCGGTTTTCTGTGAGACAGTGGTAACGACCCGGACGAGCCGGCCCATTCATGCTGTAGACAGAACTGTCTACAGCGTGGCTCTACCACTCATATACGGGTCTACATTTACATTAGCGGCTACTGGTGTTACTTTGTTTGAAAGTCTTGTGTCGGGTCGGTCACTTCCCTGTAACATGGTTGAGGAGGCCGATGGCTGGCACATGCGTCATACTCGTGAACGGGTGCTGCTTATGTAGACTGGTCTACTCAGATTGCTTATTATTAATTATTAATAATTGTATTGTAATAATTAATTGGTCTGCTTAGATTCGGATTACTGTTACATCCCCTGAATGGGCACCTGTATCAATCCCAAATTGACACTGTTTTTTATATGAACATATTAGTTATAACGTAAATTATGTAAGTTTTTTAATAACAATTACAAATCAAACAAAAAAATTACAAACATACAAAAGACCTACGGCTGAGTTTCTTGGTGCTTCTTCTCAGACCAGTGGGCATTTGCGAAGCACTAGTAGATTCCAAACTCGACGTGTAAAAGTGCCCTTGGCGGCCTAATTACTGAATAAATGATTTGATTTGAAAGGTGCACAAATTTTCATGTCATTGCATAGTGTCGACTGTCGCTGTAATCGTGCGTCGCGCGCGATCTCGCATCTCAAAACAAGCCTAAATAATTACATTCCAGGGTCAGCTTCCCTAACCTCGAATTAAGATTTTGATTAGAAGATGTGTATGATTAAATATTTAGACCGGAAAGCGGAACTTACAATAACCTCACAATTTGACACTATCAAATGAGTATAAATTACAATATTTTCCCATGTTTTTTTTTCTAATTAGCTTGAATGAGGAAACGAGAAGGAAGGTCGCTCACCTAATGCTAAGCGCCACGTCTGCTCATAAGCATAAACAACACCACACAACTAGGAATTATAAAGCACTTGCGTGGCACTGGACTGCGTTCTTCACCCCGAAACTGTTAAGTCTCATAACGCCTAGTAATTCACTGTCTTCAACGCCTTCAAACCGAAACATAACAGAAGGATGGTGATTTCTTATGTTTACGCAAATATTACACATTGATATAAAACTAGTTTATACGGATTTTTTCAGGAGAGACTGAGGTGTAGGTCGTCTCGAAAAGTTAATGTTACACTGCCTATCTTCATTTTAAAATTAAGTACATATACATTGATTTTATTTTCAAAACACCACTACCACAATAACGAAGGCTGAAAAAAAGCTTTCGAAACGTCGGGACTAAAATAAAATTAAACCGCGATAAAATCCGTATAAACTAGTTTAATTTGAATAACAGTAGGATATTAAACAGTCGAGTAAGCTCTCCGCAACGCTTGTATGGAAGAAATACCGACTAGCGGCACATTAAGCAGCAGTGTGCAAGCACTGTTGTGTTCCGGTTTGAAGGACATTGAAGCCAGTGAAATTACTGGGCATTATGAGACATCTTATGTTTCGGGGTGACGAGCGCTGTGCAATGCCATGCAGTGCTTTGTAATTCAAAGCTCTGTGTAGTGTTGATTCTTTTTATGGGCAGGCGTGATGTTTACCTTCAGGTGAGCGCCTTGCTCGTTTCGTCACTCAAACTAATAAAATTAAAAAAAACAACAACAAATAAAATCATCAAAATCGGTCCTCATTTGGCGGAGACATCGCCTACAATAATAATACGCGTCGAATCGAGACCTCGTTTTTTGAAGTCGCCCATAAACAATACTACATTGCTCAACGACAATCACGCAACACGTGGCCGAGAACATCGTATGATCTTGTCCCTTACGAACCAGTCTGATGAAAGTGGGGGGAGGTACAGGCTACAGACCAATCGCATGGTATCCAGTGAAAGGCGGATGCTTTATAGGACTTTCTGCAAAATATTTAACTGTAAGCTAGTTTAAACGTTAACTTGAGTAGGGTAGTTAACTTGATTTTAGTTATTATTTATATCGATAAGTTACGCACTCACGCCTGTATTCCCCGAAGGGGTAGGCACAGGTGTAACCAGTACACCCACATTTCGCCGAACGTATATCCGTCCCACAATGTGATAAGGGCGAGCCTATCGCCATACCGGGCACAAATTCCAGACTCCGGACTGATACTGAGCATTTCGTAATAGAAAAACCCAATACTACTTTACCCGACCCGGGATCGAACCCGAGACCTCAGCGTTAGCCTCAATCTTAACGCGTACGCATTACAACTGCGCCACCGAGGCAGGCAGTCAGTCAGTCGATAAGTTATATTACCTAAAATATCTAAATAAGATAACTAGAACGATAACTCTCATATGAGTCTGCCAAAAATACGGCTCCACTTATTTACACATGCAAAGGTAAAAACACATAACACTCATACATGCAACAAAATTTAATGAACGTTCAAAATAACTTTATTTCATAAAAGTTAATGTCAAAATAATAAATTTCTAAATTGAGATGCGACGTTTTGCACCGCGCAAAATATTAGACGTATAGTGTCAACTAGAGATAATGAATCAATTTTTATGAATTGATGAATGAACGAGCTGCACAAACTTTTGTAGCCCCGCCCCCTAGCGCAGAGTTTTGGCTGGGTCATTTTTAATCCAATATTTTTTTTTTATCAAAGGGAATTTTTCTATTATTTACTGTTTTTTTTTAATTTTATTTACAGCATAGGCTGGCAAACGAGCAAATGGGTCACCTGATGGTAAGTGGTCTCCACCGCTCATGTACGCCCACAATACCAAAATAATTATGGGCGCGTTGCCGACCTTAAAGGAAAGGGATAATTAGTGGAATGGGAAGGGGAGAGGATTTGGGCCTCAGGATATCTCATTCACCGTACGAAACGCCGGTTTTCTGTGAGACAGTAGTAATGACCCGGACGAGCCGGCCCATACTTGCTGTAGACAAGTATCTACAGCGTGGCTCTACCACTGTGATTGTATTTATATGCTATTGCTGTAACTACCACTAAAAATTGAGAAATAAAATAAGTTTTAACAAAACTTAGAAACCGACTTCAAAATAAAAACACTGAAAAGTCGAAAATAACAATTTCTATAGGTCTCTTTGTAGTCGGTGCCATTTTATTTGACCGGCGCGGCCGCGTCACAGGCACCACCTCTAAAGAGACCTATAGAAAATTGTTATTTTTGACTTTTCAGTGTATTTATTTATATTTTCAACAAAAAACTTTTTAATTCATTTAGGTTAACAAACGTCGAATTGCCAACACGCAATATTGGGAATATTCTTCGATTGTGATCTCAGTTTAAATCCTGGACGGGAACTCTTCAGCTTCAGTAAAAAAAATACATAATCCCTCCGCACTGACTACTGGAAAAATCCACACTTATGACATAAAAAAAACCGCTAATCAAAAACAACATTTTACTTATCGTTGAACCGCTAAATTCATTTCAGATAAAGATAAGATAAAACGGATTATAAATCCATGTGTAATGTGGTATGCGTTACGACTGAGGCTGACGCTGAGGTCTCCGGTACGTTCCCCGGGCCGGGTAAAAGTGATATCGGGGTTTTTTTTTCTATTACAAAATGCCCGGAGTCTGGAATTGTGCCCGGTATGGCGATTGGCTCGCCCCCTATCACAACATGGGACGGAGATACGCTCGGGGAAATGTGGGTGTACTGGTTACACCCCTACTCCTTCGGGGATAACAGGCGTGAGTGCGTATGTATGTAATTATGTGTGGTTGATGTAACATATTTGTTTCATCAACCACATAAATTGTACCTAATACAAAGACCGTACAAACAATCAACGGATTTTCCAACTGTACTTGATACGTCAAAAATAACAAACAATACACATATTGTAAAACAACCCCAATGCAAAATATTCAGAGATCAAAGTGACTTATTTTGTTTTCGCTGTTTCATTAAAAAAACCAATAGACGATTATCGAATTATAATTGAATTAGACAACCATCGCGTCGTTCAAACTTTGAATAACAATTAGGCTTAATTCATTCCATGCTAGTGCCAAATGTCTAAACCAGTCTTTCCCAAAGTGGGCGATAACGCCCCCTTGTTGGCGCTGCATGCCTAAAGGGGGGCGGTAAGAGACCCAGAAAAGGGGGGGCATTGTAGAGGAAGGTACTTAATTTTAAAATTCAAACTGCACAATATAAACTTTATTTAGTTAGGTACTTAATTACTAAGTTAGTTCATATATCTGTCCTGTTGATTGAATAAATAAAAACTAAAAATATTTAATACTAGTGACTTTCCCGCGGATTCGTTCGTGCATATAGAATAGAGAGAGATTTGATTTTCCCTTATGAGAATCCGTTAACCATTATGAGAAGAATGAGCAAAGACGAATTGATGAAATGGCTGAAAACATTGAAGAATCATTGTGCAATCGTCTGAGGACTAGTCAATTCTCAATTCAGCTCGATGAGTCCACTTTCCCAACTAATGAAGCATTGTTGCTGTCTTCCGTGAGGTTTATTAAAGATGATAAAATATGTGAAGAACTATTGTTTGTTAAAAATCTAGAGACATATCACACACATGTTTTGTTTCGAAAAGGTGAAACCATATTCAATACATTGGAAAAGTTTTGTTATGAGAAAGAAATTCCCTTGCAGAATATCAGAAGAACATATAATCAGCTGCTACGGATGGCGCTCCGGCTATAACAGGGTTCCATAAAGGCTTCATAGCGTAATAAAAAATAAAATTCCAAGTGTCCTTGCTTTACATTACATTATTCATCGATAACATTTTAACGACTATTTCAATCACTGCAATATGTCATCAAAGTAGTCAATAAAATCCGCAACAGCTCTTTGAATGATAGATTATTTCATCAGCTTTGTGTTACTAATAACGAAGATTTCAACCGTTTCATACTGAAGTTCGTTGGCTAACAAGAGGCAATTGTTTGACTCGATTTTACAACCTGTTTGACTTTGTGATAGAATTCTTGGAAACCAAAGATACAGAATTGCGCAACAAGCTAATTACATCAAAGAATGATACATGACATTATTACATTTACATGACAGGCCTGTATAAATTGTTTACCGACATGAATCTCCAGCTGTCAAGGCGATGAACTAAATTTAATTAAAACAAAAAATATCGTAGCTACTTTCGCAGCCAAACTGCTTCTACACAAAAAGAATATCGGCAGACGTGAGTTTCACAATTTTCCGCATTTATCAGTATCCTGCAGTAACGACGGACTTGTTTGCCTACTGCCAACATTTAGAAAACCTCCACATTGACTTCACCAGGACAATTTGAACTTGGAAATACCAGACTGGGTGTTGGATTCGTTTTCAAATGTCAACACAGCAATATCACCTCAGCTGGAGGAAGAACTTATAGAATTGACAACGAACGAGAATTTAAAAATCAAGTTAAAAAATGGCTACCAAGAAATCTGGCTACAAAAACCGATCCCACAATTGTACCCTGGATTGTGGTCAATTGTTCAACGATTCTCGATAGCATTTCCATCGTCATATTTGTGTGAACGTGGATTTAGTGCTGTGGCAACGCTGTTTACTAAAAAGATAAATGTTGTTGCATGTTACCGAACGTGGCGACTTGCGGCTGTTCTTGAGTAGATTGGAACCTGATATCAACAAACTTATTAAACAGCATCAGATTCATCCTTCACATTAGTTTTTATAATAAAATCTATTATGTTTGTTTAATTTTGAATAAATATACTCTGTCTGAATACTATAAAGTTGCGTTTCAATAATCATTGTCATTAGCTAGAGTTAATTTGAGACCTAAGCGCCTTAGTGTACTACTACCTACTGCGCTCAGGTCTCAAGTCAAAAGTCTCGTTTAGAATGAATGTTTAAAATCCGCTGATATAGGTCACAATAATTTATTTAATTTGAAGTTATAGGTTTTTAAGTAGTTAAAAAAATGGGGGGCGCTATAAAATTATTTATTTTCAAAGTGGGCAGTAGACAAAATAAGTTTGGGAACCTCTGGTCTAGACTATAATCGAATAAAAAAAGGGCCAAGTGCGAGACGGGCCCGCGCATTGATAGTTCCGTAACATGCATTTATTACTATAAAAGTTTTGTTATTAGTATTTGTTATTAAAGAAGTGTAATAGGAGTGTAAGTGAGTGTAAGTCACCAACATCTTAGGTCCAAAGCCAACCTCACCTGCACGTGGTACACACACACTCTACTTATTACCGAACGAGGTAATGGCGAAACTTGGTTCCCGTTCCGGATTGTGGGGCTCAGACAGCGGGTCGACCTATATGATACTGTCAAATCTATGGTACCTAGAAGGCGGACCTTGACATTAAGGCCGGGATAACGCAAGGCAGAAAGAAACAAAGTATTTGTTAGTATATCCGCTATAATAACACATATTCTTGTGAAAATTACAACCTGCTAGGTAGATACTTATTCTAGTTCAGAAGATATGGATAAGAGGAAGAGTCATTTAAAATAACGACAGAGACGCGAGACGACGCGGAGCGACGCGCCGCGGTAGGCAGAATTTTAATAGAGTTCCATAAGCGCTATTTGGGTATGGAACCCTAAAAATGTCACCAGCAGCTCGCTCTGCCGAAAACCAAACAATTAAAAAGTTTACTTACACATTCGCATTCCAATGTAACACGCGGCCATCCTGTGAAGTTTCAGGCAAAAATGGTGCCAAAAAACGTGCCAAATTCCAATACTATTCTCAGCCAGTTATAAAAAAACACCACTTTCTCACAACACACACACAAAATCGATTTTAAATTACACAAATCGTTTAAAAACTACTTTATTCAAATAAACACTTTTTTAAATACAGAACACGCGGGATGATAATGATGGGCGCGAGTAACCGCTTCTGTACTCGATAGTAAAGTAAATAAAATAATTATTATCTCTGGTACTTTATGACATACCGGCGCGGACACTCGGTGCGTACTGCGCGCCAACAGTCAACATCGCGAATAATGTGATACAAATGTAAAACACGTTATGTATTTATTTATTCGATGTATTCAGAGGCTCCTTTGTTACTTTTTTTAGAACATTGACCTTTGACTAGCGACAAGCTGGAGGAAATTGGTAATTCTAGTTGAAATTATACATATTGATCTATTGGTTGCGATCAAAAGGGAAAGTTAAATTCATAATTATTTATATTCTCATAGAAATTGCATACAATACAAGTGGTAGAGCCACGCAGTCTACAGTTTTGTCTTTGGGTTGTTTCTTGTTAGGGTACTATTGTTTCAAAGAAAATCGACGTGAAGTATGTTGCATTACGTACAGTTAACGTCATATCCAGAGGCTAAAATCTCAACACACCACTTCCCAATCTCTTAATTATCCCTTGAAAATTAAAATTATTTCAGATCACCCACTTGCTCGTTTGCTGGCCAATGCTATAAAATAAAATATAAACTACCATTTATAATAATTACAATAGTATTTATATACTACCATACATATTATTAAAATTTTATATTAACGTGCATTTATAATCTAAAATTAAATAAATTGTTATGAGTTACATACATAAAGATACTTTTTTTTTTTCAACAAATATTTATATCAGATACATTTCATAAAAAAGTCATCTGACTGTGAAATGTATCCTACTTTTGCATGACAAAGGAAACTGCAAAACGATTATGATATCACGAAACAAAATGAATTCATTATCGATAAGTGAAGATTGTATAATATAATCGACTTTCTTATCTTAATCATATGATCTATAGACTAAAATACTGTTTTATCGACAGAAGGAATTTTCCCATAAAATAATAGTTATAATACTACTAACAGCCTCCGTGGCGCAGCGGACGAGTAGCCGGTTGCGAAGCGTGAGGCCGTGGGTTCGATTCCCGCACCTAGACAAATGTTTGTCTGATTCACAAATATTTGTCTCGGGTTTGGGTGTTGTGGGACCCCAAGTCCCTCGTAGTTACCCACGATACAGGTTTACCTAGTGTGGGGTCAGGACTATGGTGTGACTTATATAAAAAAAAAAACTATATATCCTCCCACTACTATAAATGTCAAAGGTAAGATATTTGTGAACTTTTGAATTTGGTACACGTTTGTTAGTCAATCACGCCTGAACGGTTTTGGATTAAATATGGCACGCAGATCATCGAAATAAGATAACTAGAACGATAACTCTTATATCTACCAAAAAAATACGGCTCCACTTACTTACACATGCAAAGGTAAAATCACACGTAACACTCATACACGCAACAAAAATTAATAAACATTCAAAGTAATAGCGTCTTGGCAATTTGGCATGTCCCATGTCGAGTGTCGACAGATACCAAGATGGTTTTAAAATTAGTAAAAGTAGCATTAATGCGTTGATCTTAGTTTATCTATTGTGTACCTATGTATAGAGCGACATTACTTAAGTTACATTGCGTCTTAAGTTAGACTAAGCTCTTTAAATATATCTTTAATGTCTAAATATTAAATTTCTAGATCGAGATACGACGTTCTGCACCGCGCAAAAATTGACGAGTGTCAACTAGAGATTATTACGCACATACTTTTGTAGCCCCGCCCCCTTGCACAGAGTTTAGGTGGGGTAATTTTTTGTGCCTGAGTTACGATTCTTATCATCTTATTTCGATGACACAGATAGACCATGGACATTAGGACCTAGTCTACTTTTTATCCTGGAAAAGGCCGCTCACGCGGACGGAGCCGCGAGCAAAAGCAATAGACAACATTATAGTACAATATATGCGAAGATTACCAAAGCGAATTATTTAAATAGTATAGTATTTATGCCCGTTATGGCGATTAGCTCGCCAAGGTTGCATGATAGAACAGGAACAAACGCAGCAAACCGTGGTAGTACTAGTTGCACCTCTGCCTACCCCTTCGGAGACACGGGCGTGAAACTATGTTATGTAATGTTTAGATCATAAAAACTTCATAATTGAGAATTTATGAGTGATAGACCCACGCTTTAAACAGTATTCTCTACAGCATCAATGGGCCAGTTCAACCGGGATTTTACCACTGTCTTACCGAAAGCCCACGTGAGGTGGTATCCGTTTGTTGTCGCGTTTCGTTGAGTGAGATATCGGAACGCCTAAACTCCCCTCCCCTTACCAATTCCTTATTTCAACGCGTTCGTGAATTCTCGTTTTTCTGTGAGACAGACGGTTGAGCTGACACATTCATGCTGTAGAAAAACCCGTCTACTCCACAGCATGACTCTACCTCTCAAAAACTCGATTGCCGCGCTTTACTATAAAAAAAATCTCCCACTCACGAATTCACGCTGTTCAATTCAGAATATTATCTAATAACAGACATTTAATTGCGTGTTTGTGCAGATCATGTTTAATAAGGTTATCTCGTAATGCAAAATACCCCGCGCACTACACACGCTATTGTATTAAATAGGTCACTGCGGCCAATGATCAATAAAAATCATATTGTATATACTCTCACACAGATCGAGTTTAGAATAGGGTAGTTTCCTATATTGAATTTCATACATTATTTTATAAGCAACAGAAAATGATACGTAAAAGAAACCCTTTTATTAAAACAATAAAAATTGGTTCAGAAATGTGCCCGTAGTTATGACTTTAAATGTTGGAATGAGGAAAAGTGGGTGCGTAGTAGGGATATCACACTATCTCGCTTGCACGCGTGCACCATAATGAACATTTTACACAGTGACGTCAAAGTTTGCGTCGTCTGTCATTTGAAAATTACCCCTTCTACAGGATTTCAATGGCTTCTAACTTATATATTTTTGGTCCGATTCATAAAATTCTTTGTGCAATAGATTTTGAGTAACGTAACTTATTGATTTAAATAATAAAAAACATCTAGTCAACTACCCTATTGATGAATAATCATTGAAGAATTTTATATACAAGCATTCTTTCCTTTAGAAAAATATGTACAAGCTTTTTAGTAGAGTTCATCCTTATTATATGGAAACAATCCCGTCTAGCACGGTACGTTTCCAGCGTTCATTTCTACCACGCACATGCACGCTCTGGACTGAACTCTCTGCATCGGTGTTTCCCGAGAGTTATGACCTGTCCTTTAGAGAGGCTTCCATCAACGGTAGGCAGCGACCTGGCTGTGCTCTGGCATTGCTGAGGTCCATGGGCGGCGGTAACCACTTACCATGCGGTGGGCCGCCCGCTCATCTATCTAGGGCGATAAAAAAAACTGGTTTTCCACGGCAAAACGAGTCGATAAAATCATCTCGTGTTGCACATTATGCTCAGCCCAGAACACTTACCGACCACCGTACTAAATGTAACGAGCAACATTCCTCTGGCATTATGGATATTCATGAGCCGTGGTGATCTCTTGGCTCGTGTTTTTGAAAATTTGGAATTCAAATGTCTTCTTACTTATAAAGTAATTAGATGTTCAATGCTCACAATACAAGCAGCGCCTCTACCGTCTAATCTCTTCTCTTCTTCGCCTTTTTTGTGGGTGGGGAAAATCCATCTTACGGATAGCTTCCCAGTCCAGGGATGGAGGGATGGTTATGCTGGAATCACCGGCGTTCCGACCTAGGTCATACCCAATTTTCCTATGCTAGTGTACCTGCTAAAAAACCCGCGGTCGCCTGCCCTTATCCCACTCGCAATGGGATCGCCGAAACATGCTTTTTAACAATGTTACAGAAATATTTGGCTTGTAGTATTTACGACCGGCCGCTTGCCTGACGTCAACTCCTTTGGGGGAAAACTCCTCTATTGTCCATAAAGTGAACTAATATTTCAACTACTCATTTTTAAATAAGTTTAGTTTTTATATTTTAAATTTTACCTTGTGTTTTCGCCATAAGTACATATTATATGGTATCTTTATTATGTATTTTAAGATTAAGATTCCGGATTTCTGATTTGCAATGCCTGCAAAGGCTACAAGTTTAAGCACATTCATGTAAATTAATCTAAGAAATTGTACACTTGACATGCAAATAAAATCTATGAATAATAATCATATTTGAATGCCACATATCAAATAATTCATAATCCGAGATCCGGTATAAAAAATATATACCCTCATCTGTTATTTAATTATAATAAAGAATATATACATCAATACATCGCAAATACGAGAAGGTTGCCTAGCTAAATCACGTGCCGATGATGTTAAACAATAAAATGTTGTTTTTGATCAACTTCCCCGATCAGTTATTTATGAAATAATATAAATGATAGCTATGTTAATATTGTAATAACTTTTATCACTGTTATAATAATTATTGTAAACTAAACTTCAATAGAGCAACGTTAAGAGTTTCATGCCCGTTCTTCTTTAGAGAAACTTACCGGCACCAACTCCAAAGAGAGGAGTGTTATTTTGAAGGCGGTTTTTAGGTATTGTTATTAAAACGTAATGTAAGAAAAAAATCCCTTTGACTAATTATTACTAAATTCAAATATTATCATCTGCAGATACAAATACAAATATTTATTTCGTATCTAAAAAAACATTACAAGGAGGTATGATAATGCAACCCAAATGTTAATTCTAGATCCGCACCTGTTGCCAATTAAAATCTGTTTGGCATGTGTGAGGGACAACTGAGGACAAATATTTGAACAAACGTTTGCATTTAAGAGCAATCCAACATTTATTGTTAGCATTAAAAAAACTATAAAATAAAATATACGCCCAACAGTCCACACACACACATAGTCCTGATCCCAGGTTAACCTGTATCATGAGTACCAGGGACTTTAAAGGACTTATGGTACCCACAATATCTAGACCCTAAACAAATATCAGTCAATCCATACGTCCATTTGTTATAGTACGGGAACCGAACCGGCCGCCTCCCGTTGCACAGCCGGCTATCGCCCGCTGTGCCACGATGGCCGTCAAAACTCTGTCACTCGAATTAGATTAGGAATTAATATTACCTACATAATGTCGAACCCACTGCCTTTCATTTTTTAAACTGACGAACATGGATGGCGCTGCGACGTAAAATTCGTTTTGGCACCGATCATAATAAGAGTTTCCACATTTTTTTATTACTTAAATGACGAAACGAGCCGGTCCCTGATGATAAACGCCACGCCATGATGCCCATAAACATAATAAACACACAGAACCTTAAATTAGAAAGCACCGCATGGCACTGGTCTGCGCTCGACACCCCGAGACATAAGATGTTAAGTTTCATAATCACCAGTAATTTCACTAGCTGCAATGTCTTTCAAACTTCACCATAGCTCCTAACTTATGTATATTCTTAAATAATGATAACGAAAATTACGAATTTAGCGAGCATGCGTGGGCGCCAATGAATCGTTTATACATGAGGAGCAGCTCGCGAGTACCTCACGGGAGAAAATGAGGTACATCCCCATCCTTGAAGTTACTAGACGAGATTTTTTTTATAGCATAGGCCGGCAAACGAGCAAATGGGTCATCTGATGGTAAGTGATCTCCACAGCTCATGTACGCACAAGAATTATGGGTGCGTTGCCGACCTTAAAGGAAAGGGATAATTAAGGGATTGGGAAGGAGGTTTAGGCCTCCGGATATCTCATTCACCGTACGAAACGCAACAGCATGCTGCTACTTTACGGCGGTTTTCTGTGAGACAGTGGTAACGACCCGGACGAGCCGGCCCATTCGTGCTGTAGACACAAGTGTCTACAGCGTGGCTCTACCACTCTAAGATTTACCCATCTCTAATGACAACTGATTTTTTTAAAAGCAACGACCTAAACGTCATTATCCCGTATATTATGACGTCACTTGGCGTTTACGACTGTTTAGTATAAAACAAAATTCAAAGCGGAAATAATGAATGAAGAGAAATAAAAGATCTCCGATAAAAGGAAAATTATGAATATTTAATTTGGATCTATTTTAATAATATAGGTTAGTTGATTTTTTTTTAATGTGAATGAAATGTTGTACATATCTTATATATAAAATTCTCGTGTCACAATGTTCGTTCCCATACTCCTCCGAAACAGCTGGACCGATTTGTATGAAATTTTGTGTGCATATCGGGTAGGTCTGAGAATAGGGTAGTTGACGAGATTTTTTTTATTATTTAATTCAAATAGTTATGTTATTCAAAATCTATTGTAGAAAGAATTTTATAAATCGGACCAAAAATAAATAAGTTAGAAGCCATTCAAATCCTGTAGAAGGGGTAATTGTCAAATGACAGACGACGCAAACATTGACGTCACTGTGTAAAATGTTCATTATGGTGCACGCGTGCAAGCGAGATAATGAGATATCCCTACTACGCACCCACTTTTCCTCATACCAACGTTTAAAGTCATAACTGCGGGCACATTTCTGAACCAATTTAGATTATGTTTTAAAAAAAGGGTTTCTTTTGCGTATCATTTTCTGTTGTTTATAAAATAATGTATAAAATTAAATATAGGAAACTCCCCTATTGGCCCACATCTATTTTTCATCCCCCTAAATGTTAAGGGTGGTCCACCCCAAAATTTATTTTTTTACATTTAAGACAAAAAATGTTGTTTTTTTTATGATTCAGCATTAAAAAATACATACAACCCTAAATTTTCAACCCTCTACGATCAACCCCTATTTTTTAATAGCGATATTAGTATTTTTGTCAAGCGCGTTTCTCACACCGATCGCGATGACGGGACTCGCTTGATGCGACTAGACTACTTTAATCCTGGAAATAGGCATTCACGCGGGCAGAGCCGCGGGCAACAGCTAGTATAAGTATAATGCCAAGTCTGAACGAGTGGTGATAACTGCTAGCCGCCAACGCGCTATTTTAGAATCGTAACACGAAGAAACCCAGCCATTAAAGAATGATTCACAAGTAACTGAATCATACTTAATAAGTTTTTTAAGTGGTAATAGCCATGGTGAAGACACTTTTATCTACAGCACGAACGGGCTGGCTCGACCGGGTCGTTACCACTGTTTCACAGAAAACCGACGTAAATAATAGGAATAAGAAGTGATTTAAAGGTGAGTGAGATATCCGGAGGCCTAAATCTCCCTACCAATTTTTTTTTTATGGTATAGGTCGGCAAACGAGCAAGTGGGTCACCTGATGGTAAGTGATCCCCACCGCCCATGTACGCCCACAATACCAAAAGTATCATGGGTGCGTTGCCGACCTTAAAGGAAAGGTATAATAAAAGAGTTTTGTGAGTGGTATAAAACAAATTAAAAACCCAATTTGTATAGCAAGACATCGAGTTGTATTGATTTCTTAAAATCTGAACAAAAATCGCTATTTTATAACATTGCGACCGCACAATTTTGGAACAATGGGCCAGTCAGCGATGGTTGTATTGGTTGGTTGGCCTCGTTGCTGCTGTTGACAGCGAGAGTGATCTTCGGTGGCGGGGGCTTCTGAGCCCCACATACTTGGAGACGGGCCGCAAGGCGGCACCGCGCAGAAATTTTTGCTATGAAAATAATTTCAAACAATAAACTTACTTCTACATACATACGCACTCACGCCTGTAATCCCTGAAGGGGTAGGCAGAGGTGTAACCAGTACACCCACATTTCGCCGAGCGTATGTCCGTCCCATAATGTGATAACGGACGAGCCTATAGCCATATCAGTCGTAATTCCAGACTCCGGGCTCATACTGAGCAATTCGTAATAGAAAACCCCAATATCACTTTTACCTGACCCAGGGATCGAACCCGAGACCTCAGCATCAGCCTCGATCGAAACGCATACGCATTACAACTGCACCACCGAGGCAGCATAAACCTACTTCTCTTTTTTGTAAAAACGATCTCACAAAACAAATACTCAATATAAATTTTATTGCAAAACTCTTTTTGTGTGTGCGGATCCGGAAGCTAGTCGAACCCTGCAGGTTTGCAAATGTTGCCAGATCGCACTTTGCGGGATTGTAATCCCTAGGCCCGCTACTAATAGACTGAATGGACGGATACAGGATTACATTGTGCAAATAAGTTTAAAAAAGCACGCCTTTTCAAAATAGCCAGCTCTATAAGACATGGTTGGCGCTCACTTGGGGAGGCTTACGTCCAACAGTGGACGACAACAGGCTGAGATATATAAGACAAAATAGAAAAAGAATTAATGCTATCGTATGGCCACAGTGAGTGCACGTGCACCGGCTGATCAATTGTTTACACAAACACCTATGTAACATTTTCGAGTCGTCGATCCCTCAGTGTTTAAAAACGAGAGTTTTAATCAGTAAGTCCTACCCGTAATGACCTACGGAGCTGAAACGTGGACACTGACCAGCGGGCTGGTCCACAAGTTCAAAGTAGCTCAGCGTGCTATGGAGTGAGCAATGCTTGGAATTTCTCTGGTGGATAGAATTCGGAATGAAGTCATTCGCCAGAGAACCAAAGTCATTGATATTGCTCGCAAAATTAACACGCTGAAGTGGAAGTGGGCCGGTCATGTCTGCAGACGGACAGATGGTCGGTGGAGCAGACATGTGCTGGAGTGGAGACCACGGTTAGGCAAACGTACTGTAGGGCGCCCTGATTTACGGTGGACCGACAACTTGAAAAAGATAGCGGGTGTATGCGGGCTGCTCAAGAGCGGGATGGTTGGCGCTCACTTAGGGAGGCTTACGTCCAACAGTAGACCGCAATATGCTGAGATATATATACATATATACAACGTGTTACAGAAAGGTGTGGTCATATTTTAGGGTCATTACACACTCCTTATAGTAAGTACCTGTATACCGGATCATTTCAAACCAAGACATCCTAAAATTTCACGTTAATTTTAATCACTCGTTTATTAAGAACGATAAGATTGATGACATCACTATTAATTATTATGAATGACACTCACTTTTTAATAAACTGGAATAAAATTTACGTTTTAAACACAAAATAACACCTGAAAGAGACTGTTTGCTGAAAACGATTCGGTACCATCTTCTGAAGTATTTTAAAGATTTCATTGTCGGGTCATCCATCTATGAATTTGGCTTAATACAGTCGACGAGCGTCCTATAAGCTATTATCAGTTACACCAACACAAAGTAACAATACATAATACTTGTTTTTAGTCAAATATAACATATGAACTCGTAATCAATCATACTTCATAAAATCAGAAATTGCCGAACTGACTGCGTCAAATAAATATTGACATTTGACAACGGTTTAATGTTTTTTTATTATAAAATAATTCAATGAAAGGAGGTCTGAAGTATCACTGTTTATCATTTAGTGTTGTCCAAAGTTGAAAGTCGTTATCGACATGTTACTCATTCGATGAAAAAGAAAATTATATAATTATTGTACTAGCAATGCAATCGGATTTGGTACTATGAGAGATAAAATACTAATACCCTACACTATACATTGCTTAAATTTGCCCGCCCCTTTCTATAACACGTTGTATATATATATATATATATATATACCTATGTGCTAATTATAAACGTCTCATATGCCGGCACTAATAGACAATCGACGGATAGAGATATTGTGCAAGATTCAACAGACTCTGAGACGACTATCAAATCTAAAATCAATGAATACACAATAAAACAATGACGTGTCCGTCAACGTGGGTGCACGTGCACTTAACGCATCGGTCGATCGATCGGTAAAGAGTTACGATTTACTTATGCTAAATGAAATTAATGAAGGCCTCGTACGCCACACTAATAGATAAATCAATAAACGGATATAGCATTGTGTGAATTACATACCGGATATGATAAAGTGGAATAATTTATACGACAAGTTTATCTTAACCAGTTCAATGGTAGAGCCACGCTGCACTGTAGGCAGTTTTGCCTACAGCACGAATGGGCCGGCTCGTCCGGGTTGTTACCACCGTCTGAAAAACCGACGTAGCGGCTCGCTGCTGTGTTTCGTACGGTGAGTGAGATATCCGGAGTTCATGTGATTTTTCAAACTGAAAACACAAACACAAATTGTGGTTGTCTGATCTGGGAATCGAACCTTTTATTAGTTAGTCTTAATTTGTTTGTCGTTCCTGTGAAGGTCAAGCATGCTAATCTAATTCGTAGCTATCATCTACATTCTATATGGGTGTTTGTTGGTTTTACATCATTTGCTGCTCTATAACCAACCAAATATCGTAAAGCGTTTACAATCTCAAAAATAGTTATAAACTAGTACTTATTGAAAAGAGCAACGTTAGAGTTTCTTGCCCGTTCTTCTAGCGAAACAGCCTTCCGAACTGGCGGTAGAGTTTTTGACGGATTCTAAACAATTACATAACATTTTATGAATTCAAAAATACTTTAATTAGATTTGATCCCAGGACCTCACGGTTCTCTGCCTTGTACGCTTGACACTAGAGCCATTAAAAAAAACATTAATATTTGTTTACATTTTAATCAGAATCATACGTTATAAAATACGCATTCACGCTTGTAATCCCCGAAGGGGTAGGCAGAGGTGTAACCAGTACACCCACATTTCGCCAAGCGTATCTCCGTCCCATGATGTGATAGGGAGCGAGCCTATCGCCATACCGGGCACAATTCCAGACTCCGGGCTGATACTGAGCAATTCGTAATAGAAAACCCCAATATCACTTTTACCCGACCCGGGGATCGAACCCGAGATCTTAACGTCAGCCTCAGTCGTAACGCGTACACATTACAACTGCGCCACCGAGGCAGTCGTTATGTATTTATTATTATCTCAGCCTGTTGCCGTCCACTGTTGGACGTAAGCCTGTTCAAGTGAGCGCCAACCATCCCGATCTTGAGCAGCCCGCATCCACGTGCTACCCGGTAGGTGCGTTATGTATGACGTCATACAACTTCCAAACACACCTATTATATTAACAAATATCCGTACCGCAGTGTTATTAATTCCCGCTTATTGATCGTCGGTGCGCGTGCACCGAACGCACCGAAACCAATTGAATCGTTTACACATTGCTAGCGCCTATATCATCCAGACCAGTGTTTTTCAAACTTTTTATCACCGCAACCCAAAATGGAATGTAGAACTCCTTCACGACCATATAATATACTCAACCATAAAAAAATAGCTCGAACTTTCGTGACATTCATATTTTTCTCAAGACAACCCATGTTGAGTACTTCCAATAATAAATAATGTTAATTGACAACATTTCAAAACACAAACGTGCCTAAAATAACTTTTATTTTCGAAGTACTACTTAATTTTGGGGGGGAAAATTAAAACCAAAATTCGGGTGATGACGTCACATATACGGCTGAATGAGGTTGGTCCTTTGTCCATGATAAAAATAATGTTAGATCAAATTGACATTTGATAATGTCATATTTTAAAAACACGTAGTGAGGAGTCTGTTACTCATGAGTCCGCCTCGTTTGCGGACCTTGTGTCGGAAAAGTAACAAACAGTCGAAATCAACATTAGAGCACTTCACCAAAGCTCCTCACATACTTATATAATGGGGCACCTTACCTTAAATGAGGGGCAGCTCGCGAGTTCCTCAGCAGAGAATATGAGGTACTTCCCCATCCTCCGAATGTTATAGACGAGTTACCCATCTCTAGGTCAACTGACAGTTTTTTTAAAGCAAAGGCCATATATACGCCATTATACCGTATATATGACGTCATTTGACGTTTTGTTTAGGATAAAACAAAAATTCTTTTTTTTTATCTATAATTATTTAGAGGCTTTGAATCAACAAGATTATGCCAGCCCAAAAATTCATGAATTCAGGAAATAATGAATGAAAATAATCAATCACCGAAAAAAGGAAAATATGAGTTTATTTATTTCGATCTAAATTCACTTAATATAATTATTAGATACCTATGTTGAAAACATGAAATGTTGTCATTCCCATATTTATAGAGCATTGTAGAGCATGGTAGAGAATTAAGGGCTGATGGAGGGATCGCGACCCCCTTGGAACCTCACCGGGACCCCCCTGAGGGTCGCGATCTACAGTTTGAAAAACACCAATATCTAGTTAATAGAAAACAACATGAAACTTGCGAGGCCGTTCGAATATATAGAATATAATAAGCATAATACATACATAACGTTTGTTATTGTGGTTTGGAAAATGTATGATAATTTATAAGTCATAGCTAAGTGTACGTAGTTATTGTAAGTGCTAAAGGTTGTAAACAGTTTTAAATACAGTTTGAATGAGCCAGCTCGACCGGGGCAGTAACACTGTCTTGCATAAAACAGACGTAAAGTAGCAGCTTGCAGCTGCGTTTCGTACGGTGAGTGAAATATCCGTAGGCCAGAATCCCCCTTCCATCCCCAATCAATTACCACTTTCCTTTAAGGTCGGCAACGCGCCAATGATTCTTCAGGTATTATAGGCGTGCATGGGCGGTGAAGATCACTTACCATCAGGTGACCCACTTGCTAGTTTGCCAACCTATGCTATAAAATAAAAAAACAATAACAATATTGAAATAAAACAAGTTTATACGGATTTTATCGCGGTTTAATTTTTATTTTCATTAGTGTTCAGTCTCTACCGTGACCACGAAGGCTGAATAGCTTTCCAAACGTCAGGACTAAAATAAAAATTAAACCGCGATAAAATCCGTATAAACTAGTTTTATTTCAATGTGTAATATTCGCGAAAACCTAATAAAAATGCAAAACCTTAAACCGATTTGTCTCTAAATAATATTATCATGCATCTTGCGAACAACAATCGTATCGGAATCACAATATAATAAATCTAGTTAAACAATTACATAATCTGCCCGTTGTAGTTGCCAGCGTTAGTGCACGTGTACCGAACGTACTTGACTTGATAGGATTTTGTATGGCCCTTATGAGGTGATTTGAGCCCACGCTGCTGAGGTTGAATGATCATAATATGTACTTGTATACATATATGTACCGACACTACCTATCTATTTATCAAATGATTTGTTGAAAATAAACCAAACCGGCTAAAATTTAAAAATCTTTTGAATTTTTGAATGGTTGAATAGATTTTCTTCAAACACAGCAAAGAAATTACGCGAATATATTAGCTTGCAAAAAAACGCATTCTAATTATCGTTTCACATCGACCCATTCCTTTGGGCGCTACGATGCCACAGATAGACACATACCCACAAACATATAAAGGGGTGAAATAACACCCCTCTTTGTGTCGGTGGTTAAAAACTGAAATAACATGAGCGTGCTTACATGCATGAACTCTAGATTTATCCAGTTTCAATTCAACTGTTGACTAAAATATCTTAGCTATACAGTTAACCTATAATATAAATAGATATTATATTATGTAAATGTATACATACGAACAACGTGCTACAGAAAGGTGTGAATAAATTTAAGTAATGTATGTATTATGCACAAGTATATAACAGTCGTACGAATCCGATTGCACTGCTAGGACATAAATAAAGAATTTTCTTTTTTATAAACAGCCGAGCTTTTGTCTCACTCCAGTATTGCTAATCTGGCTCACGAACACTTAATTTATAGGGATGTGATTGATCTTATCGATCGTAATAAACAAGTGATTAAAATTAGTGTGAATTTTTAGGATGTCTAGATTTTAATAAGATCTGATACATTTAAACATTCACTGTCAGATGTATGTATCGACCCTTAAATATGACCACACCTTTCTATAACACGTATTCAGTATGTAAAAAAACCCTGTTGAGTCTTTCTAGGTCATGAATGTAGACAGCTTAATAAAAATAGTTACATTAAAAAATAACGGTAGCGAATATTATCCTTCTACAGGTAGCTTAGAAAAATTAACTATTTAAAAAAAAATATTTTCATTTCAAATGGATGAACAGCTGACTAATGCCGGGCACCCTTCCGGGCGCACCCGGCGCGTTTGATGTACGAAGACGCCGCAACTTGCTATCTCGCTCTGGCTCCGAGTCATCGCTCTTGCAGAGGTCGAAATACGGTTTACAAATCATTAAAAAAAATTAAATTATAAAAAATAAATATGAATATTTTTTGTCTCATTTTCGTATGAGAGTTATTTCATTATGTTTGAATATTGATTCTGATATCACAGTTAAAACGCCCAACAGGGATTTTGTTTGTTATTGTATATAAAAATTATAATTTAATATTATAAAAGCAAAACGTCCAATGACGTGTTTACCACAAGACGGTATCGTTAGTCTTCAGTGCGTTCGCACTAATGGCCGTTCCCAATATTCTGTCTATCGACTTGGTTTGCTTACTGGCGGTATAATTCTGACACATTTTGTATGGAAGATCTGTCAAAACACTATTGATAGTAAGCTAATCTGTCGATAGATACAATATAGGGAATGGCCATAAGCACACATACATAGGTACCTACTGAATTTGTTCACCTTATCACTAATAAATGATATAAAACTATGTTATTATAATTCCAGAGCCTTCAGTACATAAGCAATTAATGTACTACGCATCGTTAGGCAGAGGTGCAACTAGTACACCCATTATTCGCCGAGCTTATTTTCCGTCTCATAATGTGATAGCGAATCTATCGAGTAAATTCCAATCCCGGCCAATTCATTTGCGATTTAACGAATCGAATAATCAAACAAAAATTGTGATTGGCCAGATATTTGAAACCAGAACCTCATCGGATTCTCAGCGTAAACAGCAGTGGCGGATCCAGGATTTTAGTTTGGAGGGGGCTTGATCCAAAATAAGAATTAAAAAAATTGAGAATATATTATACCTACTTAAAATGGAAATGTAAGGATAAGCGATGAAAAATATATTGCAGGTAGTATATAGTAGTACCATAGATACACTAATGTGTCTATGGTAGTACTAAGAAAGTAGGATAATTGAAATAAAACTACTTTATACGGAGAGAGAGAGTCTCTCCCGTGACCACGAAGGCTGAAAAGCTTTCGAAACGTCGGGAATAAAATAAAATTAAACCGCGATAAAATCCGTATAAACTAGTTTCATTTCAATGTGTAATATTCGCGTAAACATAAGAAATCACTAAGTAGGATAATATAAAGATTAATTTGGCATTTGTCAGTGTACATAAATGCTTTTATGGGCTTGAGCTTCTTAGAAGATCCGCTACTGGTAAACACTACACCAATGAGGCGAAATTATAAACTTGCTTAAATACACAGTCAAAACATTGTAGGTACCTATTTTCTCGACTCAAACAAAAAACACTTGTGCTTATGTGAGCTCTGAAAGGAAACCGGCTGGGTTGGTTTTGTTACCACGTCGCAGGTGCACGTGTACCGAATGCACTCGCCGAGTTGTTTAACAAAGCGAAGTAATGAAATGATTCACCATTGTTATTAACTAGCTTTCCTCGCAACTCCTCCCGCGTAAATGGCCTTTTCCGGGATAAAAAGCCTATTTCCTAATCCATGGCCTAGCTGTGTGCCAAATTTCACCCAAAACCATTCAGCTGTTAAGGCGCAATTGACTAACAAACATTAAAAATCACAGACTAACAAACATACATACTTTCACATTTGTAGTAATAGGAAGTAGGATGCGATAGTAACTCTGTCTATATGTTACGTTTTTACGGCTAAACGGCTGAACGGAATTTAATGAAATTTGGTAAGGTGATACTTAGGGTCATAGAAGTCATAGGGTACTTAGGCCCCAGAAAAAAACATTCACGCGGGCGGAGGCGCGAGCATAAGCTAGTCTGCTATAAATAAATAGTACAGTCAGTCGGCGAGAGTCAAAAGCAAACTGACTCACAATTTGCTACTTTATTACTAACTAGCTTTTGCTCGCGGCTCCACCCGCGTGAATGTCATTTTCCGGTACAAAAAAGTACCTAAGTAGCCTAAGTTACTCCTTATTACATCAGCTATCTGCCAGTGAAAGTCCCGTTAAAATCGGTCCAGCCGTTCCAGAGATTAGCCGGAACAAACAGACAGACAGACAAAAATTAAAAAAAAATTGGTATATGTACCGTATATACATTCATATGCATGTATGCATGTAGTAAAAAGCGGTTATTTTAATATTACAAACATACACTTCAATTTTATTTATTTGTATAGATATAATAATACTAATATTGTTGAAGATATATTTAATTAGCCCGTGACGCAGCGGGCTAGTTTTCAGCTGTGAAATGGTGGTTCGACTCCCGCATCGAAACAAAAATGTTTGTGTGATCCACAAATATATGTTTCGGATCTGGGTGTTTTCTCCCCAGAAGAGTTGACGTCAGGCGGGCGGCCGGTCGTAAAGACTACAAGCCAAATATTTCTGTAACATGTGTTATAAAGCACTGCGAGTGGGATAAGGACAGGTGGAAGAAGAAGAATGTTTGTTCTCATAGCAATAGCATTTCAGAGTGTTTTTTAAACATATAAATCCCAATAATAATCATTATTATCATAGTTGTGATAACGGGTGTCACCTCTGTTTTCTCTGATTATCTTATCAGGGTAGGTATGGTAGCTAGCAAATTGCGGCTTTCGGCCTTTTTTATTAGCTTGAATAACGAAGCGAGCAGATTGCTCGTCTGATGGTAAGCGGATGGACTGAATGGATCGCGCGAGACGCGCCGGTAAGGGAAGAAGAGAGAAGATGCCTACGTGCAAGAATGGATCACAAAGAGGCCTTGATGATTATTTTCGCTTAATATATGTATAAATTGTGGTATTTAGTTATGCTTATGTACATCATTTCTAACTATCCTCTGTTTGTGACGATCGCCCGCTTTTTCTCCTTCTAATTCGATTTCCATCCAAAGGATGTCTGGAAGAAATCGAAGTTAGCGATAAGACCGCCATTTGTACTTCGTCTATAATTTTTATTTTGTATATTTTAAAATTTTCTTGTTTTAAGGTGTATAATAAAGAGTTTATAAATATTAATAAATAGACATACGTTATAAGGTATGCGACTAAGATAGGAGAGCGCAACGTGTGTTTCCATACAATTTTATATGTAGACATGTAAGTGTAGCGGGCTAAACGTTATCGCTTGACTCGGTTCATACGTCGCAGTTACCAAGTACGAAGTAGTACGTACGAGTACAAGTCACGAAATATATCTATCTGCTTGGAGTGTAAATGGAGTACCAACATCTTTGACCCATAGCCAATCTCGCCTGTACGTGGTACACTCTGCTGATTAATGACGAAACTTGGTTGCCGTTGCGGGTTTAGGGGTCAAACGGCGGGTCGCTCCAAACAATACCAAATACTTACCGTCAAATCTATGGTACGAGGCGGACCCTGGCATTAACGCCAGGTAGAGTTACTGCCTCGGTGGCGCAGTTGTAATGTGTACGCATTACGACTGAGGATAACGCTGAGGTCTCGGGTTCGATTCCCGGGTCGAGTAAAAGTGATATTAGGTTTTTCTATTACGCAATGCTCAATATCAGCCCGGAATCTGGAATTGTGCCCGGAATGGCGATAGGCTCGATATCACATCATGGGACGGAGATAAACTCGGCGAAATGTGGGTGTACTGGTTACACCTCTACCTGCACCTTCAAGGATTACAGGCGTTAGTGCGTATGTATATATGTAGAGAGAAAGATCTGCCCGTATGTTACGTCATTATACAAATACGTCTTGTTTCTTGTTTGTTTTGTTTGTGAATGTAAAGTACATTTCTTACACAAGTAACATTGCACTGTGATTCATGCAGGCTAGCCTAATCGAAATAATAAATGCATGATTAATGCACGTGTTAAACGTATTTCAATTGTTTTATAGCGTTTTAGTTTTACACACCTCTGATTATTATCATCACTCATTGAATTAAATCCTAGATACGGCTGGCAAGATTCAGCCTATTATGGTTCCGTGGCCTATTATGTTATTATGGCGCGTGCTCACGCCTGTAATCCCCACATTTCGTCAAGCTTATCTCCGTCCCATGATGTGATATCGAGCCTATCGCCATACCGGGCACAACTTCCAGACTCCGGGATTACACCGAGCATTTCGTAATAGAAGAACCCGATATCACTTTTACCCGACCCGGGGATCGAAACCGAGAGCTCAGCGTTAGCCTCAGTCGTAACGCGTACGCATTACAACTGCGCCACCGAGGCAGTATGATCATACTCATATCTTAAGTATTACGTGTCCAACCACAATATTGATTATATTGTGTAAACATAAATGAGAAATGCTACGCCAATGTCATGTTCATTTCCTTGGAATTTTTCCCTCTACCATAGCGATAGAAACGGGAAAATGATACATGATATAAATCAAACACGTGCTGACGTCCATAAATACACTCCAGTTAATTTGTATCTTCCTTATTTTTGTCTATAGTGTTAGCGTATTCTCTTAATATTGGTATATTGAGGGTGTCTGAGAAAGCAACGTTAGGTACACTGTAATAATAATGGTGCGATATAGTTGTGGAAGGGTAGTTAATAGTATAAAAGAGCTTGTCGCCATAACTGGAGGTCTTTTGCCCGCATTCGGTCAGACAGTCTCCAGTTCAGTAAGATCAGTGCTCAGTCGATAGTCCAAGTGTTTATTACGCGTTAACTCTGCTGGTTTACTATTCGGTCCTAGTTGTTTGAGTTATAATTAGAGAACGGTCTCTAGAGAATCCTGACATGGGGTTGTGGTCTGTAAAGTAGTAATATTGTAAATGTAACCAATAAACTATGAGATAAAGTGATTATTGTCGTTTGTTATTAATAAAATAATACTCGTCTCACGTAACTTCTAGCAATAGGTCGGCAAACGAGTAAACGTGTACCTGATGGTAAGTGATCTCCACCGCCAATGTACGCCCACAATACCAGAATCATCGACCTTATAGGAAAGGGATAATTAAGAGATTGTGAAGAGGAGGATTTGGGCCTCCGGATATCTTACTCACCGTCCGAAACGCAGCAGTAAGCCGCTACTTAAGTCGCGTCGGTTTGGTAGACAGAGTGGTAACGACTCTGTCGAGCCGGCCCATTGGTGCTGTAGACAAAACTGCCTACAGGGTGGCTCTACACTCACAATTTTCTTTTTTTCTTTTCTTCATTCTCCATTGGACGCGTATATTTTTTTATGTATAATCAACTCTATGATTAATCCCACTACTAAACATTTACAATACTACTATAGCATACACTATACCTATACTTATAAATTACTAGCTTTTGCTCGCGGCTCCGACCGCGTGAACGAGCTTTTCCGGGATGAAAAGTAGCCTATGTCCTAATCCAAGTCATGGTCTACCTGTATGCCAAATTTCATCCAAAACCGTTTACCTTTTAATGAGTGATTGACTAACAAACATACAAACTCGCATTTATAATAAGTAGTATTAGGAAGTAGGATTCTCCGGTATACAGGTACCCTTAGAATGTATTAATTCACTGTTAAAGCTAGCGATAATTGACAATGAATACGCACGTAACTTCGAAGTCAGAGGTGCATGCTGGTTTCGAACCTGTGACATTCGTATAGGCAGTCAGGTCCTCGGTAGGCTATCTTAAGCTACCATCATGTCATGAGTTATAAACTTCTTTTAACATAATAATGGCTTAAATACGTACAATGTACGGCCGCTACATTTACAAAAAAACCTGAGGTGTAAAAACGACCAAAAAATTACATCCACTTGCAAAACAGTACTAACAAAACAAATATCGACCTTATCACGCATACATAGTTCACAATGTCGCGTACCGTAAGAATATTTAATGAAAGTGTAAATGCCGCGTTGCAATTTACACCTTATCGACATAAATTTAAGGTTCAATGTTAGATGTTTTACCGTTGGCGAGTGCACGTGCACTAAGTTCGCACCCACTTAGGTCAATGAATAATAATTGTTAGAGTTATTGTTGTGACGCAGTTTTGAGGGAACCGGTGTAGATATTTTTCTGCGATTTTAACTGACTTCAATAAAAGAGGATGTTCTCAATTCGGCGCGTATTTTTTTAAATGTATTATCATCGATTTTATCCGCTAATTGTGGACCGATTATGTTGCATAAAAAATATTTGATAGAGCTTAGCTGCGATGTGGTCCCATATAAATTTAGTTAAGATCTGATGACGGAGTACGGAGTAAAAAAAAATAACTCCTCAACGGACAACAGTACACTCATTGCGATTGTGTTATTATATTGGAATTTACATGTTATTGCTGTAAATACTACTAAAAACTAAAAACTGAAAAAAATAAGGTTTAATTCAGGTTCGGTGCAATTTTATTTGACCGGTAGCGACACAGGCACCGACTCTAAAGAGACCTATAGAAATTGTTATTTTCAGTGTTTTTATTTTAAAGTGGTTTTCTAAGTTTGTTAATTTTTAATTAATCTAATGTCCAGTTAAGCCCACAGTTAATTAGATTAATAAGTTGTTTAGAAAATAATAAACCTGGTTTATGATTATTTAATTACGTTTGTGTTTGCCACATTGTTATTGCTTATTCTGAGATAGCCTTGACAACACAATTTCTATAAAGCGAATGTTTTACTATGATGTTTGCGATAACAATATCAACATAGCGAACTTCATGTCAAACTATATAATACTCGTAAATATAAGAGCATAGATACAATTTATACGCAATATTTTTTATATATTAGCTGTCCCTCGCGGTTTCACCGCAGGCATGTTACTTTTTTTATAAATACATCCTACAGTCACACACATAGTCCTGACCCCACACTAGGTTAACATGTGTCGTGAGTACCAGGAACTACGAGGGACTTACGGTCCCACAATACCCAAACCCGAAACCGATATTCGTTGATCACACAAACATTTGTCTCGGTGCGGGAATCGAACCTACGGCCTCCCGCCCCACAGCCGGCCACTCGCCCGCCGCGCCACGGAGGCTCTCTTTTCCCATGGGTCCTAGCGTGAGATACATATAAAGCTTTCAGAATATATTGAAATAGAAATTATTTATTGCACACCACACCATCACACAAGAGGAAAATTAAGATAAGATCTTATACCTAACACAAAAATAAAAAATAATAACAAAAACATGGCAATAAGCTATAGTAGCAAAATGGCGTGCTTTGTACCGAACGTCATGGTATGGGTGCAAACGGGACTCATTCAGCACAAGCCGCGAGATAGTCGCCGCGCTGGTCTTCCATGAGCCCGTCGAGAGCGCACGGACACGAACGTGTTTTAGTTACTATATACATATACATATACATATACTATATTATAATTCGACAATTGATTTATTTAATACCTCAGCACTTCGCCTTAAGCGTTGTCTGAATGACATGTTTTTTTTTCCTAAAATAGCATCTGTACTTAACTCAAAGTTAAATATTTAATTACAAAGTTGAGTTACTTAATTTAAACTTACAAATAGCTTCTGTACTTACTGGGTACGCGGTACCCATAAAATCTCCTGATTAATCTGTATAACATCTTATAGAGTAATATTTACTGTCCGTCTGAATCGTTCGATTTTGTAAGTTTCTTTTAAATTGTATAACCTAACTGTGGAGACTTATAATTGGCTTTCAGTACATAGTCTGTAAATGTCCGATAACCTAGCTGTTAGTTTCCCTGTAAGATTAAAATAAAATAAAAAATATTCTCTAAATGATGGTGAGAACGGCTTCTAATTACGTTGCATAGTTTGGTAGAAATAAGCGGAAAAACAGATGCAGACAGCGACTTTGTTGTATACAATGTATTGAAGCGTGGGCTGTCGACACTAAGTAATAAGGGCAAACACATGGCGAATGTCTATATTACTTAACGGCCGTCAATGCTCTTTGAGTGCAGTACACAGCGCGTCTAAGATGGTGTTGGGGCTTTCGCACTACTGAAGCACGTTGGGTTTATTAGCTAACGCACACACTAACGTGGAAGTTTTCGCAGCGATAAGACGCAAGTACGCTGAGTCCTTGCTGCACGGAGTACGTGCCAGCACAAAATGCCTCCTGGGAGCTTGGCATATACAACACGAGATGTTTTTGTCGACTCATAATTGAAAGAAGTCTTTTACTTTGCTAATGATTACAACCGTACTTGACCAGCGTTTCCACGTAAAAGTTCCAAGCTTGACTCAGTTCTCACAATTAATACCTACAGCACCCTCTTATATACCTCACCAATCACCTCCACCACGCCTCGCTATCCTACATCTACCCACTTAATACAGTTATTGCCTTGAGTACCCTCAATAACACCAATAAACAGTACTCTTACTATTAAGCTAACATAAAATAAAAAAATAAATAACACCAACAGTTACATCAATAGCCCCGACCTCACAGTAAGATACGAGTCTTGTATCGTGGGTATCAGGAACTACGAGAGACTTACGGTCTCCCAACACCCAGACAGGAAACAAATATTTGTGTATCAGACAAACATTTGTCTCGGCGCGGGGATCGAACACGCGGCCTCACCCACTACGCCAGGCTGACAAGGAGGCTGTTTTGTCGTGTTTTTTTTTATCGGGTTGTCTCAATATGTGTATCGAAGCTAACATGGTTGCATAGAATACTCGACTTGTTATGTCAAAAGTAGATAAAATAATAATAATACTAGCCCTGTATTATACACGTCCCACTGCTGGGCACGGGCCTCCTCTACTGAATGAGAGGGGTTAGGCCTTAGTCCACCACGCTGGCCTAATGCGGGTTGGCAGACTTCACATACCTTCGAAATTCTTATGCAGAACTTCTCAGGTATGCAGGTTTCCTCACGATGTTTCCTTCACTGTTAAAGCAAGCGATGATTAACAATTAATACACACATAACTTAGAAAAGTCAGAGGTGTGTACACTTGGGACTGGTTTCGAACCTGCGACTTTCGTCTCGACAGTCCATACCACTGCCCGCTGAGCTATCACAGCAGAAAAAATAATACCTACTTTAAAGCTGTTTCTGATATTTAGTCTACGAACCCTAACACGACGTAGTAATTTGATCGAATGTCGACCGTTTTACGAGAAATTTGTCGTCTATAGTTATCTCTCTCGCGCATGAGAGTTCTCCACAAACCTACGTCAAATCAAACAAAGAAAGAGATAATGGCAAGAAAAATATACATCAATGATGGATGACTCATACATCGTTTTTTTCAGCTATTATTATAGCAACAAATTACAATGTCCGGTTTGGGTATTCGTATTTAAAAACAGATTTATATAAAAACCTCGTGTTCTGTAAATTGATGTATTTTTTACATACATACATTACGCATGACTGCCTCGGTGGCGCAGTTGTAATGCTTAAGCGCTACGATTGCTGGCCTGAGGGGTCGGGTTTGATCCCCAGGTTGGGGTAAAAGTGATATTGGGATTTTCTATTACGAAATACTAATTGTGCCCAGTATGGCAATAATTCCAGACTCCAGGTTGATACTGAGCATTTCATAATAGAAAATCCCAATATCACTTTATCCGACCCAGGGATCGAACCCGAGACCTTAATGTCAGCCTCAGTAGTTATTAACTTTAATAACTTTAGTATTACAAAAGTGAACAAAATTGCCTTTTAATGGCTTTATCTAAATGGAAGCTTGTACATAATAATGATTATGTTTTGTAACACCTGAAAAATATGAGGTTACAATTTAAACCCTTTGTTTGTCTGTGAATCTGTCCGTATCACTGTAGCATCTAAACTAATGAATCTATTTCAGATACATTTTTTTGTTCAATGTTGGTTCAATCAATACAATGCTGGTGGTATGTTAAAAGAATTACATTCAGACATATAGAAGTAGCAAACATGAACAACTGTGTCATGTTGTCACTGAAAATCCTTCAATTGAATAATTCAAAATATAAAATACTAACTTTTGCTCGCGGCTCCACCCGCGTGAATAGACTTTTCCGAAATAAAACATAGCCTATAACCGTCTCCAGGGTCCCATCTATCTCTACATATAAATTCATCAAAATCTGTTTCAAATTGGAAAAAAAACATAAAAAGTATCCTATGTTACTTATACCACCAAGAATATGTGTACAAAGTTTCATAATGATCGGTTAAGTTGTTTTTGTGTGAAAGCGTAACAAACAAACTTACATTCGCATTTATAATATTAGTATGATTGTACTTGTAAACATCAAACATAATATCTGAAATACAATTAAAGTGGGACATTTTAAAGCTATTATAGAAAATGTTGGGGTTACTAAATAAAAAAATAACAAATAACATAATAGTACAATTTGATTCTATTGTGAATACTCGATTAGAATATGAAAAAATCCAATGAGATGTAATTTTGATCATCTTTTTACTATTAAAAAAGTTGCTACTGGATATTAAATACTATTGTATTTTATTTGTGTTTATGGTGGGGGAGTCTGTGATTTGCACAAACGGGTGATCAGCTCACTTAAATTGAACCATTTCACCCTTAGTAACTACCATACGCATGGTTAATACCAAAGATAGTGACTCAGTAACTTCACACCCTCATAATGCTGATTGTCGAGACATACCTTCCAGGTCTCGGTTGACATTATATTTGGACTACATAGTACATGTGCAACCTAGTCAATGCTTTTTTTATCCTGGCTCGGCAAAGTGACTACGCTACACCTGATGGTAAGTGTAGCGCAATCCATGAATACTGTCGACCAACGACAGACACTGAATCTATCGTAGATCGGCAGAATTATGCCAGCCTGCTTAATTGCTTCTTCACACTCCGTTTAAAGGATTCCAAGTTGTAGGAAGGAGGAAACAAATGCGTAAATAAACAGTAAAACACAACGTGTGCTGTACCAAGGTATCAAAAAAGTTAGTAATATAGCATACATATATAACACATAACAAATTTTTATAGCAAACATAAAATTTATATTATTACACATTTTAAAAAACAATGAAATTAGCCATAAAAGCTATACCCATGCAAAACCTTGCAAGTATATCAGTTTTGTGTGAAACATCTGTGTACAATAGACATGATAAATAAATATCACCTGACCGAGACAACTGCTATGTAATTACACACTTGGATCTTAAGCGCCCACACGCAATGGCTTAGCGAAATCTTGAATATGTCAGCAAATAGTAAAAATAAATGTGTATAAAGTGCATTTATTTGTTTTAATTTAGGATTGTCAAGCACTAAAACAATGGTAAAAAGCAACTTACCTCGTCCAATGATTATTTTGACTCCTTCCGTCTCACAGACACATAAATTCACAATTATTTTCATCAAACAACACTCAAATTTGTTTTCGCACTGCAACTTTCACTTCGTTTTCGGTAAATTCGCGAACTCGTATAAGATTTTTCGGTACGAAACGAAAAGATAGGACGAAACTCTGATTTAGCAAAACTACTGTAAACCATAGGGCTGTAAACTGCAAAACAGACAATTCCATCTGGGTCTTTGCAGCTAGTACATACCTATTTGTTTTTATGAACTTAGGCGTCTGAGTAATAGTTTGAGATTCGCTCAATAGATAGCGCTTAACACCATTTTTTTGATAATATTTATAATGATACTGCTCTTATTCTAAATCATAATAAATAATTCTTTTTCAAATTGGATTATTTTATTTTAATTTTCTTTTTCGTTTTCTCTCCCACCCGGCTACGTTTTACAGACTACGATCAGTTAGAATAGCAACAATATTGTTACAAAAGAAGAAAAATACATGATAATTTACAGATTCAGTCGCTCTTTTTTTCAACTTTATTCCCATTAAATAAAAATAATATTCAATTTAACTAAATCCTTTTAATAATGGTATTGGTATACATATAGATATGATAAGGTAGATAGAGACTCACTGAATAGATGGCGCTTATGATTTAGATTGAGCTGAACGTTGAGCTAACTCTATTCCCATCTTTAAAACTCAAGATAATCTATGAATTGCATTGCACGGCCAATCAGGGCTGCCAGTAAAGTTATCTTATTTTACACCGCTGGCCTCTAAAATTATAAAAAGTAGATTATCAAGATACAAACTGGGTTGTTACTTGTTACCACTGTCTCGCGGAAAACCGACGTGAAGTAATAACTTGATGTTGGATTTCTAACGATAAATAAGAAATCCGGAGGCCCAAATCTCTTTTCAATCCCATATGACTTAATAATTTCCTATAAGGTTGACAAAGCGTCCTTGGGCGAAACCAGATTCCCTGTTTACAGTGGGGCAAGATTTGCTTCAAATAGGATAAAGCCAGGAAAAGTGAATTAAACGATCAACCAGAGATGGAGCAGAAACAGCGATGTATGACACCACACGTTGATATTTCAAATTGTGCGTGGAAATTATGAAATTAAAATTGATGTTTGCTCACCCACAAGCACAACAGTATCCAGGGTGAGGCAATCACCCCACCTTGTCCCACCGTGGCTACGCCCATGCGTTCATGATTTTTCAGGTAGGTATTCCGGATATTTATGGACGGTAGAGATCCCTTATCATCAGGTGACCCACTTTCTCGTTTGTCTCAGCTATAAAAAAAGAACAGTGATAGAAATAATACAAAATAAACAAAAACATTTGAAATAAAATGAAAACAATTCATTTTAATATTTGAACTTACATGATGTTGTTTTTGCTTACATCTTATAAAAAAAAATTCTCGTGTCACAATGTTCGTTCCCAAACTCCTCCGAAACGGCTGGACCGATTTGTATGAAATTTTGTGTGCATATCGGATAGGTCTAAGATCTTTATTTTTTTTATGATACAGCATTAAAAAATTCACACAACACTAAATTTTCAACCCTCTACGATCAACCTCTATTTTTTAATAGCGACATTAGTATTTTTGTCAAGCGCGTTTCTCATCGGGACACGCTTGATGCGATCACCCCCCACGCCGCGCCCACTGCTGTCGCCCACTAGGCTACTTTAATCCTGGAAATAGGCATTCAGCGGGCGGAGCCGCGGGTAACAACTAGTAATACAATAAAATGTAATGAGATTCCACGACACAATAATGCAATTAACAACCAAAAGTTATAGTTTGTGTAATAAATAATACAATCTGGCAGCCCTAGGACTGGCTATATATTTTTACTCTGTGGTCTGGTGTGTAGTGATGTAAAGAAAAGGCGATTATAATAGTTTCTAAATTTAAATTGATTAAAATTAATGTACTATGTGTACAGTGTATGAGTAACAAATCTTAATAAAATATTAATTTTCAAATCAAATTAGCGTTATTGTTGCAAGCAGCAGCTTATACTTTAACATTATACTTTAATGACTATTTAACATTATAACGAATTATTATACACTGCCCTTACCATCACCACTGCGCATGTTCGGTATAGCATTACACATGCATTACACCGTTTGCTAAACAGCTTGACAGCAATTTATTGATTTTTTATTACTCAGAGATACAAACCAGCAAAGTTTGATTAAAACGCTGTAAAATGTTTCGCATGGCGATGTTACTCGGTTGGTACCTTGTTTTAGGATTTTACGGTGCGTGTAAGGGATCGAACGACCAAACTCCAGTAACTTTCACTTTCAAGGAGTATCAGTACAAAGATTCACCTAAAAACGTATGTTTTAAATAAATGGTAGTTAGTCTAACATGAGTGAAATAACTTATCAATAAATATATATTTATATTCAATTGTTTGTTCCAGGAGATGACATTTAGAGAATTTGAAACAGCATGTGAACAAAGTGGCGCCTGTAGCCATTTGTCTGGCTTGCAAAAAACTCGCTGCGTTAGAGAGTGCGTTTCTCCCTCGTGCTACAGGGAGCTTTACCAAGCTGACCCGGTAATGGAATCAGGAAGTATTGAAATACAATACCTTACGAAAACATTATAGGCATAGGTAGATATAAGTTCAGAGTAATCAGCAAACATCTTTTCGTCTTAGTGTAAAGGCAAGTTTCGGATGGTCACGTGATAGGCATCAGTAACACCACGTCCAGACTGCACTACGCATTATGTAACTCTATGGGAAAATATTCGCTAGTAGTTACTTACATACGGCGTGGCGTCACTGAGTGCATTGGCGGAGCTAGAAATTTTCCGGGCAGCATTGAGCTTTTTAGGGTAGGCAATGCCCTCTCTTGTCCCTGCCTAGGTTCACCTATGACCACCTGTAAATCGACATAATATTATTGTTTACGGGTGACAGTGTCACAGATGCCAGCGTCTGATGCTTGACGCGAAGTGATCATTGAATTTGGACTTGATACTATTCTATTTTTTAGCCATGATGTGAACGGAGAAAGATTAAACAGTGTGACAACTATAAGTTGTGTTGTCGTCAAACGCTCATTAGTCGATTTCCGAATAAGACAGATTATACCACAATTTAATTTAACTTCAAAATTTTCCATCGCCAATTTAAAATTATTGCATTTTATTTTAGCGGATTGTTGCGTCGGCGTTACAATTGTCTAATTAATAGTACAGCGGCAGGAACTAACATCTTGGTACTACTTATAGTGGCTCTTTAACAAAAACCAACTTAAAATCTGATTTAGTTGGAGATATCTTACTCGCTAAAATCTTTCTTATACGTGAGGCCGCGGCTATGTGGGCAGGCAGGCATCACCTTGTCTATTTCTGGCACTGAGCAGCACTATGTAAGTGTTGTTTTGTTCCAGTTTGAAGAACATTGAAGCCAGTAAAATTGCTGGACATTATGAGACTTAATATATCAAGTCTCGGAGCGACGCTATGAGAACAGTGAATTCTCTTGCAATACTTCAAGGTCTGGGTGGTTTTGTTGTTGTTGTGTTCTGCTGATCTCGTTATTTAGGCCAATAAAAAAGCATTCTCGACCAAAATATTCAATCTTACTAATATGTATAATTTTTCAGCTAGAGGAAGGTGAGATTGACGTCCGTTTGAACTCTTTCAAGGGCTGCTTTACACAGAGAAGCGGCCGGACGAGAAACTGATTTCGCTCCACCGTCATTTCCTCATTGGTCTTGTGTGCTAACAAGATAAATAAAATTCGACGCAAAGTGAAATTCGTTTTGCATGTCTTGGTATGTTAATTGGTTAGATATCTGATATCATGTGTCATTTCTATTATCACCGACTAAACTAAAACTAATTTAGTATTAACAAAAATAACAATCTACAGAGTCAAAATCAGTCTACACAACCCTATGTAAATCAATCTAGATAATATACTGTCAGTCCTGATAAACTAAAATTAGTTAAGTCCTGACCTTTTAGTTCTCTACCTATATATAATTATATATAGAAGTTAACAATTTTAAGTTAGCTAGATTATTTTTATATTATTTAAACGTCTTTGATCAATATATAAAATCATAGTTTTCATTTACTTGTTGGCTACGTCTCTTTCCGCATAAAATTATATTATTAATTGAGTTAAAAATATTCATGTTATGTTTATATGTATTTTATAAAATATTTTTGTTTTATTTTCAGTTTCTCTCAAGCACAGATGCCAAAGAAAAAACTTTCATGAATAAAGTTACATCAAACCATTTATGAGAATTCTCACTAATAATAATAAGCGAATGTTTTAAAATGTTTCTTTTCTCAAATACGTCATCATTAGTGGAGTGCGCTAGATCTTAGACCTGGTTTATTGGTCTAAGCGGTGGATGCATCCTGGAAGATTTCAACTCTACCAATATAATTTCGAAGTGAATCGTCACCCGTATGAAGACGGAAACAAAGTCATCAATTTATTAATATTACTCCACTTATTATCGGTGTCGAGCTACATAAGTGTGAGTGATGTCTGTGTACGATGATTTTTACAGATACAATTACTGTGTGTGATTGTTGTTGTGTTGTGTGTGTTCTGTTGTGATTAAACACAAATAAAAAATTAAACTTATTTACATTCTAGGTACACATACCAAAACGTTGACAAATCGGCCAAACTATATAAATTCATGCATCTTTTATGCCACACAATACTGATTACTGAAGGTATATATCCCAGTTATTCTATTGACTATTTTTAGATTATCATAGCAATAAACCGTTACATTTATAAAATGTCTTTGTATGTAAATAAGAAAATAAAGGATAGACCCAGTCATATTAAAGATTATGTATTTCTGATTTCACAAAGGCGCTCCCTACCACATTGTTACAGAGATAGGAGCGGAATGCGTAGCATCTCTATAGTCTGTGGACGCGGAGTACAAGCTGTAATTTCGCCTCCGTAAAAGTTTTTTTCCAAAATGGACGATCATGTGCATATATGTGTCCTAGTATAGCGTGCGAGAATATGGTGTCGAATGTCGATTCCTTTATACGTGATTGGTACATTCCAAGGCCGTAGCCAGGAATTGCCATGAATCAACGCCTTGGGTGGAGTTCTGGACCAGACATTATAAATTTGAGCATTCACTTGTAATGATGTCAAAGCGGTAAGAGCAAAGCTCACGTGTAATCATGCATGTAATACACAGGAGTGTTTTAATGAGCAGTCTTGCAAATTAACTAAAATTTGCTTCGCGCCTTTTACCGAGTCGAGCAATTCTTATAGTTTTTTTTTTTATTTAACTGTTAAGCATAAATGTAGCACAGGCGACAACAGATTTATTGACGAGCATTTACTTGAATTTTCGCTAGAATAAGCAATGAAATGTTCGTACAAGGGTCGTACCGAAGCGACGGCTCTATACGTTGTTCAGTATGACGAAATTAAAATACCGCGAATGCTCAAAGCATTTCGACGAAATAGTCTATTGATTCATTTATTTTATTTTACATTTCAATTTCACACATGTCGAAGCACGGGGAAAATTGTATTACGGATCCGAAAAAAGAGTAGAAAACAATTTAGTAAGTAAGTACCTACATAAGTTTAAAGATAGAAGAGATAGAGTAGGATTGCAATAACTTTGACATAACATCATAAAATTTTAATACAATTTTAAAATGTAATAAAATGCGTAACGATCGCGATGCAGCGATGGAAATTAAAACGACCGCGAGTTGCCAGCACAGATTAACTATTAGTAGCTGCCAGCTAATGATCAACATTACAAGTCACAGATTGACTATTAGTAGCTAGTTATAAGTGGACCACAAAACTTGTGTACTAAGAAGATGTCATGGAAAAAATGTATGGGAAAAGGGCTTGAGCTTCCTTCAAATAAATTTATTTCATAGAGAAGTGAACCTTTGATTATCTGTGCAGAAATCGACTATTTCAAAATTTGTGTTCACATCACTACAACAGCACAGAATTTTTATTCCACTTGCTATCGTTAGAAGCGGTCTAGTGAGAAAATAAAGCAGAATGGCGTCTTTGTGCAGGCAAATTATTAGAGGAAATGCAGTACGAAGTGTCCTGTTTTCCACCGCCAGGCGAGGATACGCCGACAAAAGTAAGTTTTTCAAAAATTTCACGTGAGAAATAGTCGCACCCCTTGACATTTTGTTACGTAATGTCAAAAATCCACTTGTAAACCTAAAGAATCCCCATGAAAAAAAACATAAAACTTTTTAATTCAGCCGAATACCTATTATCAACTAATATATCATAAATGGATTCCAATTTACATTATCCTACGTAGTTATATAAAGTATGAAATGACAATCACCAATCACATTGTATTGATTTATTTTTCTTTTGTATTTTTACTTTATTTTGTAACTTTAGGCGTAATTTCCTTACCTAACAAATCGGTAATTATCAAAACTATGCAAAATGTTCTTTTTCATAGGTATTTATTGTTACATTTTATTGGTTTTAGGTTATCTTTCTTATCTTGGAGATATAAGGTAAATGTCTATAAAGCGGCCAATACCGCCAGTATTAGCTCAGTACTGAGCCTATATGAAAAAAAAACGATTCCTTAAAAGTGTAAATTTAGTAATCACATCAATAAACTTATACCATTACAGAAAGTTTTTTTTTTTAAATAGCTTATAAAATATCCACAGAAATATTTTGTTTATTAAGATAATTAATTTATTCAACAAATTAGAAAATCTCAATGTTCAGAGTTATAAGGGTGTGTCCTTATGCTGTAACATGTTTTAAAACTTATGTTTTTCTAATAAAAGTAATCACTACTTGAATTATAAACATTTTACTACCAAGAAACTATGAAATAGGATGGTATTGCACTAATTTTATATCACAACTGGGAATTTAGCTGGATAATATTTCTTTCTGTGCAATACTTATTCATATTATTTTATATTCACTCATGGAATAAAGTACTGCATGGAGAGCCATCCAGTCTAGTTAGACTGCACTCACCACTCAGAGACATAAAATCTTAAGTTTCATAATGCCCGGTAATTTTACTGGCTTCAATGAGCTTCACTCCAGAACACAACAGTGTTTACACAATGTGGAGTGCTGGCAGAAATAGACAAGAGATGGTACCTACCAAGAAAGCTGCTTCTGCTGAGCAGTAATATGACAGATTCTGATCTGTTTGGTGGTAGTAACTCATTTTTGTTTACTATAATTTTCGCCACCGATTATGACCAATTATCAAAATAATTATCATTTGAAAATAAGGTATTTAAATGTTTAAAAACATAAGTATACATAACTTCTAACTAAAATTAATAATGTTCCAGTGATGGCTGATCCCCTGGAACACGCCACCGGAATCGAAAGACAGGAGCTGATGGCCATGCAGGCGGGCAACGATGACCCCTTCAACATGAAGGTGCTGAAGAAGGCAGCCGGCACACGCGAGAACCCCACACTCGTTCCCTCATGCTTCGACGCGCGCATTGTCGGATGCATATGTGAGTAACATGTCAAACTACAGCCTACATTTTCGGCTTTTTTCATCCTAGCTTTACAAAGTGGCTATACTAGACCATATGGTAATTAAAGTAAATTTTAAATATATTAACCATTAAGAGACATTGTGTCCTTCGACGGTGACCAGAATTATGCCAGCCTGAAGTTAGTACTATTGATAGTACACTCTGGCTGACCTCGCAACACGATTTGCGTGAAAGAGCCATTATGGCCACTATCCATTCGCTTTGGTGACGTCACTTCGTGAGGGAACTGTAAAATGCTATTAACTACTGATGTTACCCACAGGCCACAGATATAAATAGTCAAAATAAGCATTTCAATCTATGAAAACCAAACATACCAATTTGTACTAAGAAGTTCTTATTAAGATAACTGACATTGTCATTGCGATAACCTCAACTGTGCATGATAAATACATATATTGCGAGAGGTCGCATCTTTTATATCCCTACCCCCTTGCACAGAGTTTTGGTGGGGTCACTTTTTGCTTTGAGTTACCTTTCTTGTCATATTATTTTGATGGTACACATACAATCTATAGGTCTTTGGTCCAGAATATGAATATTGATTTTCAATGTATTGTTTTCAGGCGAAGAGCACGCCACAGCCGTCACCTGGCTCTGGTTACACAAGGTAATGGATTTCATAAGATTCCAACATTTTTACTGAATCCAAGTTTAAATAAGAGTACAGTATTTATGGCTTCGCATTATTACGCATTTCGCCAATGACAAGTATAATATTTGCAAGTCTTCACAAGAACGATGTAACACCAGTGTTACTGCTTTCAAGGCCTCGTTGAAGTTTTAGTGTGAATTCCTTCCAGTACGACGCTTTACAGACGATTTTTACGAACTGGATCGAGCAAAGTACGAACAATGTTAATCAAACCGCCCGGACAAAACCCCTCAAATTAACTTATTTACTGTTCATCACCATTGATGTTTATTTCACTAGCTACACCACTTTTATATATCAATCTCCAATATAAACTAGTTTAGGAGTAATGAAAATATGCGGTCAACCACTGCTGAAATTCCCACCAATCCTCATGAGGCGATAAAATAACTTGTTGCCAATTAATTGTTTTTTTATTTCAGGACAATCCCCGCCGCTGCGAGTGCGGTCACTGGTACAAATTAATCGAGAAGGAGCCTGTACACTAAAAAATAAAATTAGTTTATTATAGTAGTGATACATCCGCAATACCAATAAACACGCATCTTTAATCGCGCAAGCATTTTCATTGTCTGTGGTTCCTGATATTGCCATGTGAGGGATGCGTTAGTTTGACAAATCAATTAAATATTAAGCATATTTAATCAGTGTTTCATTGCCCTTGTTGTATTGATTTTGAGCTAGTTTAAGTTTAATAAAATGTTTAATTTGTGTACACATATTTCATTTTTCATGAGTTCCCTTTTAGAGATTAGATTCCAACATAAAGGGTATAAAGATTACTCATTTCAGTTGGAAATCTAATGATATCTCTAAAATAACTATACAATTTTCAATCCTACACACAAGACTAAGTAGAAAGAGGAGGTGGTCGTGGTGATAAACCACGTCTTTACCTCTATAACATTATTTCCAACATTTTCATGGTATAAAGATAACCCGGGAACTGGGAAAAATATCAAACTAAGGAAAACCTAGGCATGTAGTCCGGGAGAGTAATGCTTCCCGTTTTTTTATTAGCGTGAATAACGTGACTAGCAGGTCGCGCGCCTTATGGTAGCGTCACGTCCGCGCCGCCATAAGCAACACATATCCGAACTTTGATTATTATATACCTACTGCCTACTGCATGGCACTTTTTTTTTTTTACTGCCTGGATTATTGAATGACGAAACGAGCAGGTCGCTCGCCTGATGGTAAGCGCCACGCCTGCTCATAAACAGAAGCAACGCCACACAGAACTTTGAATAACAAAGCACTGCATGACAGTGGACTGCGCTCGTCACCCCGAGACATAAGGTGTTAAGTCTCATAATGCCCAGTAATTACACTGGCTTCAATGTCCTTCAAACCGGAACACAACAGTGCTTACACACTGTTGCTTGGCGGCAGAAATAGACAAAGCGGTGGTACCAACCCAGCCGGCCTCTCGGAAACGAGGCACCTACCACCTTGACTTCGCTCGTCACCTCGAGACACAAGTTGTTAAGTCTCGTAATGTCCAGTAATTTCACTGGCTTCAATGTCCTTCAACCTGAAACGCAACAGTGCCTACACTGCTGCTTGGCGGCAGAAATAGACAAAGTGGTTGCACACGAGGGACCTACTACTTTTTAACCGACTTAAAAAGGAGGCGGTTTTACCGACTATTAACCGTTGGGGAGTTTTTCACCATCGAGATAATCAAAATCGATACACATTTTAGCGGAGTTGTCACGACATATTATAAAAAACAAAGTACAGTAGAGATTATGATAAGAACCCTTTTTTTTATGGTGGAAGATCCAGCACTAAAGAGTGCCAAAGAGATCAGCGCTAGCCCGCGAAATTCAATTTAATTTAGTTTTTTTGGAAAATCAGCTTAATCCTTCTATTAAATAGGGATAAAAAGGATTTTGCGCAAATAATCACATAGGATATACGAAATAATAACAATGTAAACTAGAAATATTGCTTTTGGAGTTAATTAATGTCCAAAATGACTAATCTGAGAAAAAAATAGTTTTCATTTTTATTCGAGGGAATCGATGCTTCGAATTTTCAGAAATCCAAATCCACAGTTTTAATTAGATGCTACTAGTGTTGTGTAGGACTTACAAGAGGCCATACATTTATCACGTACATGACGAAATTATGTAAGAGTTACTTATTTTTTTAATATTACCATGTCGCGGGCTGTGTGCGTGCAAGAGTGAGAATGAACGAGTGAGCTTCAACTCACCTCACCTCATTTGATGTGGGACCTTGTAATGGCTCAGAACAAAAAAGAGGCTACTTTTACAAACTTATTTAAAATTCGTGTCCTACTCAACACGACTTAATACAAATATTTGCAAGTGTTTATGAGCGACATAAAATTTGAAGTAGTACATGTAAAAAAATGTGCTTCTACAATATTTCATCATGTATGGGACAAATGTACTGCCTCTTGTGTGTCCTACACAACACTAGTCCCGTCAGGGCAAATGGCAACTGTTTAGCCGTGTAATTTCTTTAAAAATAATATTTACGCTAAAATGTTGAAGTTTTTTTAGGCTGACGATGCAATGTGATTTACATATTTTACAAACCACAACTGCTAGGTACTAGCCCGTGTGAACAATGAACTTGCCTCGTAAGTAACTTATTAGACATAAATATATCAAGTGATGATAAATATTTTGCTAATATTATTTACTTTTTAGGGTACCACGTGTATTCTGCTAACTATAATATATGCAGCGTGTACATAGCCGACGGCTTCGCGGACGACTGCGATGAACTGATACACAGATGCAGTCAAGTAAACACGCTCAGTTACGAGAAGTTCTGCAATGTTTGGAAGGATATGGATTTTGCATGTGTTTTTCAGTGAGTTTTGTTGTAGCACATTCTTGGCATGAGGAGTTGCTATTATCTTTAAATGTCTGTTCAGTGTACAATGTAAGAAAAGAAGAAAGAAAGAAGGAAGTTTATAATCAGAGCAATAATTACAGAGTTAAAAAAAAAACAAACAAAAAAATAATACACAAACACTTCAAAATACTACGCAATTATTGCGCTAACAATGTCTAGTAATTATTATCAATATTATTCCATGATAAAATTTGTCTCATTTCAATTTCAGTGGTAGAAGCTTGTATTCAGAACTGGCCGAGCTGTCCGAGGAGGTTCTTCACATAGCAAAACATTACATGGTGGCTAACACTGACAATTATGAGGTCAATATTTACTATAATTAACAAAAAAAAGAGTATAAAGCTTTATTTATAGTTTTAAATTTATTTTCAATGTTAAACTTTATACTTGGCTATGATATAAAAAAGATGATAAATATTATAATCAAAATATTATCTGAAATCTCTTTTAAGAATTATAAATCTTAATCCAACGAAATAAGATGACAAGAAACGTAACTCAAGCAAAAAAATTGCCCCTCCAAAACTGTGTGCAAGGGGAAGGAGCTATAAAAGTCTGTGCATAATTATCTCTAGTTGACACTTGATACGTCTATTTTTTTTCGCAGTGCAGTACGTCGTATCTCGATCTAGAAATTTAATATTTAGACATTAACTTTTATGAATTAAAGTTGATTTTGAACGTTAATTAATTTTTGTTTTGTGTATGAGTGTTATGTGTGATTTTACCTTTGCATATGTAAGTAAGTGGAGCCATATTTTTTGACAGATTCATATGAGAGTTATCGTTCTAGTTATCTTATTTTGATGACCTAATCAGGCAACTAATACATAAATAAAGATATTAATGAATTTACTTAATTTACCACAACACAATTTATTTATTGAAATTAATCTTATTAATGAAATAGTTTTAACATTTGTGATTATGACATATTCAACCATGTTACATCGCACAGGAATCTGTAGCAGGGCTATTTCTTGTCTATGGTCTTCTAAACCTCCAACCAATTTCAAAGTTCGCCTATCTACGTCTAATCCCTGAGGATGTACCTGCCATAGCAAGGATACAGTCAGTGGCCAGACAGACCAGACGGTTGGACGTTCTGTATATATTGGGCTCTGTGCTGATCTTCAACACTCATTACCATGCTGTCCAAAGAGAGCGGGGCATGGAGTACCCGATCAGGAAGTATTTGGAAGGTATGTGTCAGTCGCTATATACCTACCCCTTCTTCTTCCACCTGACCCTTATCCCACTCGCAGTAGGGACGGCGAAGCATGCATTTCAACACATGTTACAGAAAGATTTTACAACCTGCTGCCTGCGTGACGTCAACCCCTCTGAGAGTTCAATGCCTTAACATAAAAAAAAACGAAAATGACCAGGACTCCAGAAATTCACTGGAATGAAGAGGTTTAAAGATTTTGAACTTTCATGATTTTTGTTGCGTTTATGAGTGTTACGCTGGCCCGGTAGAATGTAATGGAACTTATTATTCCTTCAACACCCTGTACATTCTGCAATAAACGTTTCTGTATTTCTTTCTGATTAAATTCGTTGCGGGATAAAGAACATTTGGCGGGTGTGTGGGCGGGATAGTCTTACCAAGAGATAACCACATATGTTTTTCAGGTTACACGACAATAGACAAACAGGGCATCCGCCCGAAAGGTGTGTTCTACAGACAAAACGAAGAATTGGACATCATAAGGGATTTGAATAGACTCGGAAAGTTTTACAAAGACGCCAAAGATGCTGTAGTTGGTAAATGTTTTTGTTATTCGCCCGAATTATGAGACCAGCTGGTCGGTAAGCTCTACTGCTCATGGCTATGAAAATGTTGTACGGCAGGCAAACACTTTCGAATTTATACAAGGTTACACGGAAAAGGTGTACAAAGTCAAAAGGACATATAAGCACCCGTAATTCTGAAGAACTCTTGTATCAGCAACTTATTGAATAAACCCAATAGTTTCAGAGATTATAATTTAATTTTATAAATAAGAATAATACTAGTGTATTACACACGTCCCACTGCTAGGCACGGGCCTGCTCTACTGAATGAGAGGCTGCTTAGGCCTTAGTCCACCACGCTGGCCTAATGCGTTTTGGCCATTAGAAAATATTTTTGTTATAAGTTCAATATTGGGTCAGTTGGGTCGATATGGGTCATGGGCATAACCGAAACAAATACAAATACCCTAAACATGGTGGTGTCATGTTTTGTTAATATTTCAGGTCCGGGCAAATCCGAGCGCAATCTGAACTTTGTAAATGATAACTTTGCTAGTGAACTGGACGCCTCTCTCAAGAATGTCATAAATGGAATTATTGAAGGAGACAATGACAAACCCGGTAAGCTCATACTACTCTTACAATCTTACTAATAAGTTTTGAAATAAAACTAGTTTATACGGATTTTATCGCGGTTTAATTTTTATTTTAGTCCCTAAGTTTCGAAAGCTTTTCAGCCTTCGTGGTCACGGGAGAGACAGAGGTGTAGGTCGTCTCGAAAAGTGAATGTTACATTGCCTACCTTCATATATACATATATACATACTATACATTTATTTTTTAATTATTTAAAAAGTTAGTTGACACTAGTACGATCTACGCAGAAAGAGCTCACGGTAGACACTTTTGTCTACAGCATGAATGGGCCGGCGCGTCCGGTTCATTACCACTGTCTCACAGAATACCGACGTAAAGTAGCAGCTTGCTGCTGCGTTTTGGTACGGTGTTATCTCTCTCTTGGGCCTCCAGATATCTCTATCTGGAGGCCCAAATCCTCTCCCCTTCCTATTCCCTTTATTCCTTTCCTTTAAGGTCGACAACGCGCCCATAATTCTTTTGGTATTGTGGGTGTACATAGACGGTGGAGATCACTTATCATCAGGTGACCCACTTGCTCTTTTGCCGGCCTATTCTATAAAAAAAACATGTTTCACCAGCCCCACTACGAGTGGGATAAGGCCAGATAAACGAAGAAGTAATCGCACAATACCTATGTATTTTTATTAATACTTTTTGTGATCAGAAAATGCGAGTTCAGAAGGCGAGCCGAGTACACTTCAAGCGATAAAGAACAAGGCCATGAAGATGCCCGTTAAAGGAATGGGTCATTTAGTAGGTGTTGACGATAGGTGAGTATTACTTTTTTTTTGGCAAAAGTGTCGATACTGGACCTGATTTTAACTACCACTGTAGTGCGGTCCAAATAAAATAAAATAATAAAATAAAATCGTACTTCTGTCGTACCATAAAGCTGTGGAATAGTTTGCCGGCGCACGTGTTTCCCCTTTCCTATAACATGGGATCCTTTAAGCGGAGTGTGAAGAAGCAACTAAGCAGGCCGCCATAATTCTGCCGATCTGCGATAGATTCAGTGTCTATCGTTGGTCGACAGTATTCATGGTTTGCGCTACACTTACCATCAGGTGTAGCGTAGCCACTTTTCCGAGCCAGAATATAAAGTGTGTAAGCACTGTTGTGTTCCGGTTTGAAGGATATTGAAGCCAGTGAAATGACTGGACATTATGAACCAACAACTTATGTCTCAGGGTTACGAACGCAGTTCAATACAATGCAGTGCTGTGTAATTCAAAGTTCTGTTTGGCGTTGCTTCTGTTTATAAGCAGGCGTGCCGCTTACCATCAGACGAGCGACCTGCTCGTCTTGTCATTAAAGCTAATCAAAAAAAGCATTAGTCATTCGACGATTACTGCGTGTATGAAGCGCAAATGAATTTGTAATCGCTATTAAATTCAATTGAAACGTTCCGTTAAATTCGTTTACATAATATTATAAAAGACAATCTGGCGACTGATTAAATTACGTATAATATAGTTCGTGCATCTCACAAAAACGCTCGCACACTGAACTCCGCCATTATGATTGCCCTGATCCAATCTGACTGCTCCAGCGAAATTAATTCTGGAATCAGCGTCCAATCACTACATAAGCTCATACATAATATACGATTTTGTCATCAATTCGAAATTAATTTTAAAAGTGATAATAATGATAACAATACAAATTCTAACAATAATATAACATTCTTCCCGCAGAATACCCCAAAATCGTAAACAAAAAATAACACAGCGGAAAAGAAAGGGGAAGGCCAAACGGGGTCCTAGGAAGAAGAGACGCCGAAATTCTACAGATTCGGAGTCAACGATCGATGAAGAGGGATTGATGTTATCTGATAATGATGAATTGGATGATATTGATGAAAGCGAGGCAGTACAAACACGACTAGATACCAAAGAAGTCTGCGAGATAGAAATAATTGACCAATATACAGATAAGGAAAAGAATCCTCTTATATCAATGCTAGTCGAGCAAATGAAATTACCTGATTTAGATGAAATGGCCGAATCAGGAGCAGAAAGTCTGACGGAAATAAAGGACGCGTTGCAAAAACGTAATGTCATATTGACGAAAGTCGGAAATTCGAGCCAGTGTGATTCGTCAGCGGTAGTGGTGACCGACGTGGCGGAAGTTACGCAAGTGAAGCCAGAAGCCGTTTTCAAGAAACCTATAAAGTTTCCAGGAATGAAAGAGAGGCGCGATTTGAAGCAATCTAAGATCAAAACCAAGTTTCAACGGATGGGGATGTTGCCTGTGGCTAATTTTGAAGAAAAGAATAATAATCAGAATAAATGAAACCCTTAATGTACATCAAATTTGACTGCCTCGGTGGCGCAGTTGTAATGCGTACGGCGTTACGATTGAGGCTAACGCTGAGGTCTCGGGTTCGATCCACGGATCTGGTAAAGTGGTATTGGGTTTTTCTATTATGAAGCTCAGTATCAGCTCGGAGTTTAGAATTTGTGCCCGGTATGGTGATGGCTCGCCCCCATCACATCGTAGGACGGAGATACGCTGGGCGAAATGTGGGTGTACTGGTTACACCTCTGCCTACCCCTTCGGGTATTACAGGCGTGAGTGCATATGTATGTAAATTTGCTTGATAGTGGCGATGCCATTGTAGGCAAGCTGAAAAAATAACCTCATTATGTCTTCAATATTTTATGGCGGTATATTTTATTTCGATATTTTTCTCATCAAGTATCGAAATCGCGTTAGAAAACGTTTTTTTTATAAAATAGGATGCAAAAGGGTTCGTTGAAATCTCGACCGATACCTACGAAGTTTTACTTAGTTGCCAAAAAATAATCGTTAAATTATGTCAAGCCGATATCGATATTTTTAGGCGAAATTTCGATACTGAGACTTAAAAAATATTGAAACGACATATATCGATACTCTTTTACATTTTCATTAAGCGTGCCTGTCTTGAAAGGAAATCAACTTCAAATAAGAAATCTATCGCTTTTCAGGGTCGTGTCAGTATGTGATTGTGTATTTGTAAAGATTCGAGTCTGAAGTCGACAAATTATGTTTGTATTGTACAGTTTATTGTAGGATTATATCTGTGATATGTTACTCTTAGTTTAAGTGATTAAAGAATTGAACTCTTATAATTGTTTTTATATGTCCATAATTTTTAGTGGTCAAGGGGACTAAGTATATATTTACAGTACTACGAATTAAACTATGAGCTCCGGCAAAGGTAGTTATTGAATATTTTTTTAATCAACTAGGGGCTTTGCCCATGTTTTTCCACAAAACATAAAATAAAAAAAAAACTAAGTCCGACGAATATGAGATCTTACTTTCTTCCCCACATTATTCTGCATCGATTGGTATCGGTCTCGACCCCATACCCCCAGCGGTTTCGGAGGAGATAACGTGACAAGCTTTTGGCAGCGGCGGCGCCAGTTACTTTTTTTTAGAATAGAGAGATGCCTGACCATCCAGGTCTTGTTAGTCACTTAGTGAAAAATAAATACATTATATAATACAGTTTATTGTAATATTGTAGTTAGGTATATTTTAAATAAAACTTTTCCCTCATCTCCCAAACACGGTTCCTGAGCAGGATGTTTCCCCCTGAAGGCATAAGTTTACACCAAAAACTAATGTATACTACTAGACGGGCTGTTTAGAAGTAAAATTGCGTTACATAACGCGGGAGTTTGACAGATCACAAACAGGGAGCGCGATAGGGGTTCTAGTTGAGTGTAAGCGAGATGGTAATATTGAGTTACGGTCAATTGACCGCAACTTAGTAGTACAATTTCTATGTACCGCGCAGCTTATCTAGTAGTATACTTTTAAATCTTTGGTTTACACTAAACAACTATCGAAATTACATATAGGCTCACATACGTACCTATAGCAAATGTGCACAAGTGAATTAAGTTTTTTTTATCATGGTTCGGCAAAGTGCCTTCACTATAGGTGCCTGATGTTAAGTGCAACTCAATCCAAGAATAGTGGCGATCAACGATAGACAATGCATTTATCGTAGGCCGTCAGAATGTTTGACTATGTCTAATTTTATACATTATTACCCGCGGCTCTGTCCCCGAAAATGACTTTTTCTGGGATAAAAGTTACCTATGTTCTAATTCATATGTTGGTCTACCTGTGTGCCAAATTTTATCCACACCCATTCAGCCGTTACGGCGTAATAGATCTACAATCAACATCCAGTTTCACATAGTTAAGAGGTACATAATATGAACATACCCCCCCCCCCTTTGCAAGTGGAATTTTGCAAAAGCTTATTACTTTTTTTTTTTAAAGCAATATTTGTGCTTATTTTCACAGTCGTCCCCTTCCATAAAAAAGTTTCATACAACTTATAAACGCCCCTTTTACACCCTTAGATGTAAATTTCCAAAAATCCGTTCTTAGCTAACGTCTACTTTACAAAATCTATCATCTGACCAAATTTCATGATCCTACTTTTGGTAGATTTTGAGAAATCGTTTTTGATCAGTGAGTGGTATTTCGGTATTATATATATTTTTTTACCAATTCTGCAAGTGTTCAGACTTGTAGCTTTTTGGAGAAGAGTGTTCGAGAGCTTATGCATGCCGAAAATATTATTATAATGCAAAAATAAGCGACATTATTATCAGGTTCAGGGTTGAGTGACCTGGCCGGTCAGAGTTCATCTTGATAACAATTTACAACTGAATAGTTCGCACATGATACAACCATCCTGAAATATGCGGTACCTTTACGTCTATTACTATTACCAGATACTAGTTATATAGACCGACAATGTCGGGTTCGATCCCCGGGTCGGGAAAAAATTATATTGGGTTTTTCTATTTCGAAATGCTCAGTATCAGCCTAGAGTCTGGAATTGTGCCCGGTATGGCGATAGTGATAGGCTCGCCCTTTTGAGTAGAGTAGTGAGATATATGTTTCCACGGGATGTATTTGTATATAAACATTACTGGTTTAACATGGTTTCCCCTTCACAGCAATCTTCTTGCATATAATTTGATCAGCCCCGGATCTGGGGGGGGGGGGGAGTCAAACGGGCAGCCGGGCGGCAGTTTCAGGGGGCAAAATCATAATATAATTAAAAATAAAAAAACTTGCTCCACAAAGCGCCTAGCAATACGGAAGCCTGGTGGGCTTAACGTCGACTTGTAAGAAAAAGGCATCACACAGGCCCACACCACAAGTAAAAAGTACAAATTGATTAAAAGGTTTATTGTCCCATTCACAAAAAAATCCAACCATTATATTTTAGTGAGATTTTTTAAAGTAATTTATCTCATACGCTGGAGAGAGGGGCGCCACTATAAGTTTCTGTCCTGGTTGGAAAAAATCGTCGATCCGGGACTGAATTTGCTTATGGCCGTTCCCTATATTCTATCTAAAGACAGATTTGCTTACTGTCAATAGTATTTTGACAGATCTCCCATACAAAAAGTGTCAAAATTTTATTGCCGGTAAGCAAATCTGTCGATAGACAATATTAGTAACGGCCATTAGTCAATTATGAAGGTATTTTGTATTAAATCTGAAATGAGTATAAAAAATTTTTTTATTGTACGCATTTATTCGCTATTTTTACATTTCAATTAACAGGATTCGTTAAAGAATATAACATTACTGATTTTTATAACTGTATGCTTAGAATTTAAGATTTGAACGTCGCATTAATTTGTATACCAAAATAAAATGAAGGATACGAAAAAATAAATGGCAAGGAGAGCAATAAATAACTTAATACAAATAATGTACAAAATAAAACATTCTAATACGATTATTTAAAATTGATAATAATAAATTTGACGTAAATTGTGGGGGGTCATGGCCCCCACATATATTAACCGACCGCAATTATTGAATGGAGCATTTAAAAATAGAACGCTATTTAGTCGATTATATGGTTCACAATACCGTAAAAACATTAACTTTGTAGCAAAGAGGAATCATACAACTTTATTTGGTCTTTATAACACGTAGACTAACTTTAAACTGGACACCAGGACTGGAAAACCAGGACAATGTTTGCATATTCGTAATAAAACATAAGTTCTGTGTGGCGTTGCTTCTGTTTATGAGCAGGCGTGGCGCTTACCATCAGGCGAGCGACCTGCTCGTCTCGTCATTCAAGCTAATAAAAAAAAGATAATAAAGTTAGTTTAAAGTTAGTCTACATACATAAGTCCGATTGAATCTGGAAGGCAGAATTATTAAAAAGGTCCAAAATATATTTCTACTGGACGTAATTAGGGCGTACTGTATAGTATACGAAGCTACCTTCGATTTTACATGTGACGTCATTTAGCGTGTCGAACTTTAAATTTGGCCACATCGATGAACTATATCATAGAAATATAAATGCTGCGGAAAAATCTTATATGAAATATACAGTAAAAAAATATAAAATATTTAAGCAACCATTTGTTTGAAGTATCTTGAGCATATTTATATTTTATAAATTGTTATATTATATATCGGACTGCGATCTACAGATCTACCACCATACAACAAACTTCTAACACATATATTTTGAACCTACACTTATCTAACCACATATTTAGAAATTGCTTATTTTCTATTATTATCTACCTCAACAATTTTATTATATCATTTTGTGACAGTAAATAGGCATATCGTAAGACGGAAAGGAAAAACTAACTATAGTTAAGTTGTTGTTTATGGGTAGACGTCTATATAAACCAGCCGCAAGACACGTACTCGCCACGCTATAGTCTTAGAATTCGTTGTATAAAGTTATATTTTCAAAAGGGTCGATGTTAGGCGGTCGTTCGGTAAAAACTAATTTATACGGATTTTATCGCGGTTTAATGTTAATGTGTAATATTCACGTAAACATAAGAAATAAAATCTTGCTTAAAAAGAAGTATGTTGGTTTGAGCCCACTACCAGTGGAATAAGGGCAGTTAGAAGAGAGTTGTATGAAATTATATTTTCTAAGCCCACACGTATCCGCACTGCACTTAAGATATCGTGTGCGAGGTTGTATTCTAACCGCGGCGCGAACGGCTCTTGCGGCGCGTTTAGGCGTACTTTTGCCCCTATTATTTATTCACGCGATCTACGTTAAACAAAAGCACGTGGGTACAATTACCCCCATGATAATCTTCTAGATTCGTATCTGGTATTAACTATTATATTATTTCTAAAGCTCATGTTTTTTTTTATTATAATGTTTAATATGTACATAGATTGATGGCCATTCGATTATGTCCATATTTTTGTTGTACTGATTTACTAATATAATATAATACTTGTTTGGAATGATATTGATAACTCAAATGGAAAAATAAATGCAATATGTGTGATTTATACAAATAAATTTATACTTATTTTTATAAACTTGGTAGAGTTTAACAAGTCAAATGCCATTAGGCCTTGAACGACTATCCATTGATATTAAGTTAGTGTTGGTTATATTTAATTCAAATGCGCAGTACGCATAATTCATAAAGTCATCAGACGATATTTATTTAAAAAATAAAAAGCCAATTAGCCAATTGAACGATAAATTATGAAATGCGAATAGCATTAATTTTACCAAATAATATCTTCACGCAAGTTAATTACTATTGGTTGGCAATGAATCATAATATCCCCCTAACATACTCCTGAATCCGTGTCTGTATTTAAATTTTTGTTCGGTAAAATATATTTGTGGGGATATAAAAGTATTATATGATTAAGACACAAATTAATATAGGAGAAACATTCGACTTGTTAATTTTACAAAATATTTTTTCTTAAGAGATTTTTCAGCATATTATTAAAAAGTTATAGGTACCATCTCTTTATAAATTCAAACCCAAGATGACAACTGACAGAAAAGAAGAAACTGCAATCTTTCAAATAGACAAAAGTTGTTTTAGAATTATCGAAAGGTAAGTTAATTTTCGTTTCGTTCTATTATCGCGAGATCGTCGTCTTCACCTGAGGTATTCGTTTTAATTTCCGCATGTAAGTTAGCTTCCGAAGAACCATTACTCGACTCATGAGACCTAGGACTTATGCTAGTCTTTCTAACATACAGTACGTTAGAATCTAGTCTATCGCTAAACCCGTACGCGCTCCCGTCCGATATCCGATTCAGTTTATGTATCTGTTCTCTTAGTTCGCAAACTTGTCCATACAACTTTTTGTTCTCCCTCAAAATTGCTATATTCTCTGTCTCTAATAGCTCTCGTTTGCTCCACTGTATCGTGTTCTCTGATTTGAGCCTCTCAATCTCCATTTTGAGCTCTGCTATCTTCTCTTCTAGCACTTGTTTGGCTGCTACTTCATCTTGTAGCTCATTCTGAAGCCTTTCAACTTCACTGTGGCTCGAGTCTGTTGAGCCCATTGTCCTGTCACTGTGCGTTAACTCCATCTTTGTATTATGAAGTTCTGCTGTCAAAGTTTCTATTTTAGATAGCAAGAATCCTTTCTGGTCCTTCTCGGTCTGCAAACACTTGCACGTCTCGTCTAATTTCAGTCTTAACTCACTAAGTTTGTTCGCAAGAATGTTGTCAACATTCGAGAACTTATGGGAATCTAACGAAGCTCGTTGCCTCATCTGTTCGTTTGGCGACACTAGATTCTTTCTCCTCAACTCTACGCCGTCGTCAGCTGTTAAGTCAGCAGTTACTATCCTGCTCTCGCCAATGCTTAGTAGCTTCTCGTTTTCCTTCTTTAGTTCAATAATTTGTTGTTCCAATTCGTTTTTCTCAGTCTTAGCATAGCTTAATTCTTTTGCAAGAGCATCGGCTTTGTTTTTAAACGCTTTGGCTTCTTCCCTGGCTTTGTTCCGTTCATTGCGGACCTTACTCCATTTCTCTCGCCAGTTGGCCGTGCAGTCCGACCACCACCGCATTGTCTTCTCCATCTGCGTGGCTCTAGCGCGAGCTTCGTCCAGTTCTCGTTGATAGAGCGCCTCTTTGGCCTCCCAGTCAGTGTTGGTGTACCGCATTGAGCTACCATCGTGGTCGCGACTGCGTCTGTGACTACCGCCGTGTGAGCTTTGCGCCATTTTCTATAGTTGTTTCTGGAATTAAAAAATACTGTTACCTATATGGAATAGATTCTATCACATGAGTTGAGACCACAACCACATTTTCTTTGGTGTCCAAAATCTATATGCGAGTGCGACACATTACTCCCGGTGAGTGCAGCAGTAGCGGAGAATACAACAGGAGTGTAGCGCCGCATTCGCACAGTTTTTTTAACACTCCCAGCGTGTGCCGCTGTATCCTTGTATAGAATTTTTGTTATAATACACCTAGCGTGTGGCACCACATATATGACTCGCATTATCAGTACAGCCAGTGTTGCGCCGCAATCAACGTATTAACAAGTCTTAAAATGAGTTCTCTTGCAGAAATGAGTCACACCTGTCAGCCATGTCCGCCTTTTACGCCGCCCCCGTGCCCCCAAGTGTGTCCCCTACCGCCGCCCCTGCCGCAGTGTCGTGTGAAGCCCATAATGCGAGGCCTACACATGGCTCAGACAAAGAGAGTTATTGCTCAAGCGGTGCTACTGTCTGTGTTGGGTGGGGCCGCATACGCTGCGCTAGTTGCAATGCCACGTAAGACGGCTTATAAGCACTTTTATGAGTAAGTTTACTTCGTTTCTACAGTACAGTAATCATGGGGTAGAGTAGCCAGAGAGAGAGAGAGAGAAAGGAGGAGGTTGGAGGAAGTCATTGTCAACAGGCAAGCACAATGAGGAAATGAACAATGTATCTGGCCGATTGAAGCGCTTTATTATTATTATCAGGGACAGAATTACTGGTATTTTTTTGGCAATGCTATTAATTACCATTATGGTAACAATACCCATAAGTCTAATAATATTACAAGTTACCAAAGAAGTATCAGTAAAAGTAACAATACTTATACCTGTGGTTTATGTCTACCCGTGTCACTGATGCAAAGTACACATATTATTTAATGTTAAATCTCTTATTATTAACAATACTTTTTACATTAACAATTAAGCACAACATAATGTTACGGTTGTGGTAATTTTACCAGTAAAAAATTAGTGCCGTAACCATCCCTGATTATTATTATTATAACAAACAAAAGTTTATTTATTTATTTATTTAAATCTTTATTGTACACCAGAAGTAAAGTTGCAGTAAAAGGCTATCTGATATAATATGTAGGCTGTGTTAGTACAATATGGGCTGTTGTAGCGACATTATCATTTGTACGGCTTCACCACAAGGAGCAAGTTACTGGGCAGTCTCTAGTTAGAGAGTCCCAGAGTTTATGGCCAGACATGGCGCTCACCATTAGGCGAGCAACCTGCATGTTTTGTCATTTATGCAAATAAAAAATAATAAGTATAAGTTTGATGACCGATATTGTAACAAATATAAAGTAAATATTTAATGTTGTGGAAACGAAACGAGTCTGATATAGTTACTTTACTGTTTTTTTTATGTCATAGGTTGGCAAACGAGCAAGTTGGTCACCTGATGGAAAGTGAACTCCACCAGCCATGTACGCCCACAATACCAAAAAATTATGGGCCTGTTGCGACCTTAAAAGAAAGGTATAATTAAGGGATTGGGAAGGGGAGGGGGATTTGGGCCTCTGGATATCTCACTTACCGTACGAAACGCAGCAGCAAGCTGCTACTTTACGTCGGTTTTCTGTGAGAGTGGTAACGACCCGGCGAGCCAGCCCATTCATGCTGTTAACAAAAGTCTCTACAGGGTGGCTCTACCACGAAATGTAACTCACATAAGTACTTACAGGATAGTGATAATGTCAAAATCAGTTTTCTTTGTCTAATAAGTATTATTTTAAAGTTTTAATTATCAAGTAAGAGTGGCTTTACAAAATTACTTCCTTTCACTTTTATTTAAGTATACATTAAGCATTTGTATGTTTACATACCAAATCAGACTAAAACGTAATAGAATACCAATAATAGCACTTCTATGTTTGTTATATCAAGATAGTCTAGGGAAATACAGGCAACTCATGACCTTATATAACATTCCAAAAATATTGAATTTTTACATGATTTTAGTCACTTATTTGGCACTGCCTGCCACATATAGCAATCATTTGGATAGAACAGTTACCTTATATGTAATAGGACGACAAAAATGCATAATTACAAAACATAAAACCAAATAATACAGTTGATTTCACCAATACTTAAAATCCATATTAAATTAATTTAAACTCACTCTAGCAAGTAGATTGGGTGGTATAATTTAAATGATCGGATTTTATTGTAATCAAAACCATTTAATTCAGCTTACAAATAAAATATTTAGTAAAAACACAGGAAATCAACACAAAGATACATTGTGCCCATGTTATGCGTTGTTATTGTTGCTTGTATTCACATAATGTGTATAATTTATGTAACTACAACTATTAACACGTACCGGAGCAATGTTCAAGCACCATTTAATACATTATTTTATACTTTTTCACCAATAATTCACAAAATGTAAACTGCAAGAAGACATTCTGAAATCTGAATTCTCTGTGCGATTTTTTATTTTTAATCCGAACACCTCAGTGGTGTCCCGTCACTATGTCAAAATAATATTCGATATATCGATAATGATTCCATCGATATTTAACAAAACCAATCAAAGTACCGAAATTAATTAATGACATAACTTTTATCTAATATCTACTTACTATAATACTAGTTAATTTGTACACTCTGCTGAATATCGGACGAGGCAAGGCAAAGAATATTATCTCTAAGGCAACTGGATCGCATCATAAACTAAATACCGTAAAATCTATAGTACGTAGTAGTACGAGAAGGGCGAAAGTTGACCCCTGACGTAAGAGGCGACTAAAAGGGGCCATTGGAGGTCGCGGGCGCGCAGCGGGGTGCTGTCGTAGCACTCTTTGTATATAATATTCTTGTACGTGTAACCCCGGGTTGGACGGCAGCACGAGTGGTTGGCCTCGTTGCTGCCGTTGATGCCGAGACCGTCCTTCGGTGGCGGGGGTTTCTGAGCCCCCCATATATGGAGATGGGCCGCAAGGCGCACCGCGCAGGGGCAGTTCTGGCTGAAGCCGGGGCGCTTCTCGCCTCGGGAACCCGGGGCCGTTCCTAATGCGCAGAAGATAGTCACCGCGGGGTTTTTAGTTGGTATGCCGGTGTAGGGTGTATGTAGTGTTAGGGACTCGGCCCAGCGGTCGCCCGGATATTTACTATTTCTCTCGGGCGGCTTAACACCCAACGTTAGCCCGAAGACCGGTGAACCCAATTTAACTGTTACGTCTCCCCCCGGGGCGGAGCGGTAGCAATAACACGCTTTTCCCCGCGATAAAAAATAGGATGACCCCTAGAAAGAAAGTATTAATTCTTAAGCTGCCTTATTTTGATATTCGATTATTCATTTCAAGAAATAGCAAATTGTGTACTTTTTTAAGAATAGGTCTTTATCGTGCCTGCCTCGGTGGCGCAGTTGTAATACGTACGCGTTACGATTGAGACCAACGCTGAGGTCTCGGGTTCGATCCCCGGGTCGGGTAAAGTGATATTGGGTTTTCTATTACGAAATGCTCAGTATAAGCCCGGAGTCTGGAATTTGTGCCCGGTATGGCGATAGGCTCGCCCCCTATCACATAAGAGACGGAGATACGCTCGGCGAAATGTGGGTGTACTGGTTACACCTTTGCCTACGCCTTCGGAGATTACAGGCATGAGTGTTTATGTATGTCTTTACCGTATTACATACCTATGAAATGGCCGTTCGGTGACGAAAAAAGTTAAAGTAAAATATGTTGACGAAACAACTATTGGTGGATGGTTATTTGCAAAGATAGTTAATATAATAAAATTAAAATTTTCAGGAAAGGTGAATTTGAAGACTGGGCTGATGAAATGGCAAGAAAGGGGTTATTTCAATCAGTCCCCCAGAATACACTGAAGGATAACCAACACATGAAAAAATGAGAAACGATAAATTAAAGTTACATTTAAATTTTATCGTGTTTTATTATTATTCTATGGCTTAAAGACATATAATAATTGAAGCAAAATAGTTTGACACGACTGTTGTAGCAGTCAAAAGCGGAGAAGGGCGGTCAGCCCCGCGCCCCCGGTCTTATGGGGCTCTAAATCTATAGAAATTGTTCTGTGCTCTAAATCTCGAAATGCATACCCTAATTACCGGCAAAAGCCTAAGACAATGTAGGCTGCGCGGTAAGAAATTGCGCCAATAAGTTCAGGACTACAGTCAATTGGCCATAACGCAATACCTATTGCATAAATTACTCGGTTACTCATACCTAGAACCCCTTTTCTGTCCGCAGTTGTTAAACTCCTGAGATAAGTACCGCAATTTTATATCTAAGCAGCCTGTCTAGTAGGTAGTACCTATACATTCTCACATTTTGGGCCCCCACAATTACCCCCGTATTCATAAACTTTACTATGAGGCTTCATAGCGTAGATAGAGAAACCTATAGATGGTCACGTTTTCTATCTCTTTTACTTCACAGCGAAAGAGACTTAATACACTAAGCGTGAAAGAGACAAAATTACTTATTTGTTGGCCTTATCGCTGTTAATATTTGAACTCCAAGTTTGTGGAGTCAAACATTGGTGTCCGCATCAAAGACTTTAATGTATAGACGGGCTGTTTAGAAGTAAAATTGCGTCACATAACACGGGAGTTTGACAGCTCAAAGACAGAGAGCGCGATAGGGGTTCTAGGTGAGTGTAAGCGAGATGGTAATATTGAGTTACGGTCAATTGACCGTAACTTAGTGGTACAATTCCTATGTACCGCGCAGCTTGTCTAGTAATACACTAAAGTCTTTGGTAGTTAGGTATGATTTAAAATACACAAAATAAATAAATACATACATACTTAAATAAGATTATTAATATTAGAATACATACTATTCCTACATACATTTGATGCTATTATTGAAAAATGATTTTTGGTTTTTGAAATGTTTTACTTCAACTGTATTTTCTTATTAAATATTATATTAAATAGTCAAAAAAGTTAGTTAGTTATTTATAATTGGTGTACTTATATCCACGCTACTTATTATATGCATATGAAAGTAAATCTACCTGTCTGCCTGTGATTTTTTCGGCTAATCGGTTGAACGGATTTTGCTAAGAAGATAATCGTAGGACATAGGGTATTTTTTGTACCGGAAAAAGGATTTTTGCCCCGGAAAAAGATTATGACGCGGGCGGTGCCGCAAGCAAAAGATAGATTTTGAATATTTTTTATCATTATAAGAACATTACATTTTTATCATTACAACTACAATTCCTGTGTGATAGATTAATTATGATCTAGTCTACTAGCAATACATTTAAAATATACGTTTTTCTGCGCTTATTGATAAAAGGATTATTGACGTATTTTTTTTATCAACAGGAAGTGAATCGTGTCTTCGGCTTAATGGCGGCAGCCAATCACGTAGTTGTATATTATTATTAAAACATGGAGATTACATTATCCACCAATCAGAATTAGCCTTCAGTAGAGCATGAAACATTCAGTGAGTGACCTTGTAATGGGGTACAGACAGCTGTAATAAATAATAATGCAAGAGCTTTATTAATTGCTTTTAAAAATATGTGACAGTTTTTTTTATTGATATTAGGTATCAGTAGATTTTATAATGTTTAATATATTAAGTTTAATTTAATACTCTGCACAAATATGGGTACTATAGACGTTTGTCAAAGGCTACGTCACTCATGTTTGTCTACGGCTAGTCAGTGCGCATGTCAAGTTGAAAATTGCAAATGGCGGCCGTTGTTATTGTTCGTACCGAATTAACTATTTGTAAATTATATACTAATCTTTTTAGCGATTTTTCTAATGAACTGTTATACTGATGCGATGCTTTAAATTCTCATAATTCGGCGCGACAGGTTTTATGTACGTTTTTAAGTGTTTTGAGTGTTTTTTTGGTATTTTATGTGTGTCATGCAAATGGGGTAAGCTGGAATTATCGGATGTCGCTTAGGTTGTTTTGGATAGTTTTAATAAGAAAATGAAGTGATGTTCTGTGACCCTAAGTGTTAAAATGGATAGTGCATAAAGTTTTCCAAATATCGCTGCTTAAATAAAGTGTTGCAAGAGACAGGAGCCGCCGCAATTTACGATTGTTCCATGCTGTGACTGCACTCCCCGTACATTTCAAAATGGCTGCTCTTTACGATATATGAGCTTTGCGTCACTGGAACATAAATCAGTGGATCCGAATCGTTATGAAATTGTCGTGTTTCTAGTCGTACGAACGTTGGTGAAAAATCGTAAATAATCCAGGGACACGTTCCCGGGCTGGTGTGGACCGTGGCAATAGTGTTGTGTCATATGTTTTCGTAGTGGAGTGGACACTGGCCATAGGTCCGATATTGGCTTGCGTCCGTGCCGGACTGTGATGTTGCGATTGATATTCCAGGATGATTTGAGACACAAGGGAATGGTACTTGTGTGGAATTGAGCGGAATGTGACATCGTATGAGAGGTGAGTGGAGTTTTACGAACGTTTATTTACATTTTGCGGCGAGTGCCGTGGTACTTATGTTCGACACAAAATGGACACAGTGGTGGGTGACAGGACGTCGGGCGGCCGCTGCGGACGTGCCCCGCGCGCCGTCCCGCTGAAAAACGCAATTCGCGTTTACAATGTCACAGTTCGATCTATAAGAAATTGTGTAACACGCAATGTGGTGTTGACGTTGTTTCTGAGCGGCCGTTCGCGGCATATTCCATGCCCACGGCGCTCGTAAACTCCACTAATATGTCGCTACAACACGTTAATACATTCTTATTAGTGTTTGCACCGCGTGTCGCGTCATTAAAGCGAAAAAAACGAGTCAAAATACTGAGTAAACACTGCATAAGGTTACGAAAAACGTATGTGTCGTAAACACTGCCTGTACAATGCCATTCACACGAATTTAATCCAAGACACAGGTGTACATTGGGCTTATATTAATTTAAATTGATAATGAATACGTCGTATTTTTATTGTGAAGCTAGAAATGTTGAAAAATGCCATTTGGAACATTAGTTCAAATACATTCTAATTGATGTGCAACTATGATTTGTTTTCAGCACTTTTAACTAATTATCATGCTGTAAACCTAGGTTTATCCTTAGTATTTGCCTAACATTATCCTTTGCAGGTTACCAGGATAATTTTTCAGATTTTTTAAAAGTTACAAAATCTAAATAAAGATATGAAAGTATTGATTATGATCTATGAAGATTGATCAGGAAAAAATAGTTTGGAAATGAAAGGTATGGTTCATAATATTATGAATACACGGAGTAAGATATGTATGGTAAATATTTGAATAATAATTAGGTAAACAAATATATAAACACAATCAGTGATGAAATTGTTTTTCAGTATATTTGTTGTGAATGACGGACAGTTTTATTAGGTAATAATAAATATATATTAAAAATAATCAAAGGATTCAATATACTGTCACCTACTTTTATTTCCATCATTTTTTTTTTTTGTTTTTATTTGGAAAAACAAATTGCCAATTCCATAGTTGTTTTTAAGAACTTGCCCTGAGCCACCAATATGCTTTTATTTTCCTTATTTTAATTACTCCAATCTGTATATTTGGTATCCAATAAGTTCATAAATAAATGAACTTTGGGGGAAACTTTTTAAAATAATTTTTATACAGAAATGAAAAACTCAATTATATATTATGCCTTTTTCAGAATTTGTAAAATTTGAATATGAATATGCAAATGGACTTTTACCATATTTTCAGATAGATGGAAATATTTGAAATGGGATGTCTGACTTTGTAATGGTAAAAAAGTTGGTTCAATAACTCTTGATTCTTAACAAACAAAACTATAATAGATGAAATTTCTTTATTTTTTATTCATAATTAAGCATTTTATACCAACTATTTGGTTCAACAGACTTCAACATGAGTTTATATTATTATCAGATTATTAATACATTAATTGAATTATTAAAATGAATTCATGAATATGGATAATGTGTGGATAAGGAATATCTATAGTTTTGAGGAACTTATTTAATGAATTTATTATGTTAGGTTTGGTTTGGAATGTTCAAGTAAAGATTACTTATTAAATAAAATATAATCCAAAATTATCATACTGAGATAATGCATAACATATCAAATGAATACTTCCAAAATTAGCTGTCTAATGAGTAATCTTAATGAATACAAAATCTCATAGTTTTTTTTAGTAGTCTGTTATTTTTGTTATAAAGTTTTATTTTACCCATTTTCGTGAGTTATCAAAGTAACTACATAAACAAAGTTATCTTTCATCCATGATTTCACCACCGCAGGGATGGTTTTTTTTTCTTGAAATTTAAATGGGATCTACTTTCGAGCTCTTTGGAATGAAAGAAATCACCCAAATCTCTATTGTAATAAATATTCAGTGGTATGTTTATAAACATAAACCAAATCATATCTAATTAAGTACCTCCTTGCATTTTTTTCCATTGGTTAATAATAGTCGAAGTTAGATTTTTATCAAATTATTTATCTTTCAGTTCAATGTCAACCTAAACATGTGTTTAAATTGACGTTGATTTTAACCAATATGTAAGTAAATAGTAATTTTGATAGGTTGACAATAATATCTTATTTATTTTAATACATATATTGTATTATTCTAAAATATTATCTTAATATATATATTTTTATTATTATTTGATTACACCAAAAATTATTATATTCCTTTTTTTGTAAGGAAACAAATTTATTTTATTATATCTAAGAAAACTAAAAAAGGCTTTGTATGATAAAGAAACTAAATAAATAAATAAATACACCCAACAGTCACACACATAGTCCTGACCCCACGCTAGGTTAAACCTAAATCATGGGTATCAAGAACTATGAGGGACTTGCGGTCCCACAACACCCAGACCCGAGACAAATATTTGTATTTGTATAAGTGCGGGAATCGAACCCACGGCCTCACGCTTCGCAACCGGCTACTCGCCCGCTGCGCCACGGAGGCTGTCTACTGGATCACAACTACATTTAATTTTTGTTAGTGCAGTAATGTACACTATATGAATGTGAACTTTATCAAAATTGTTACAGCAATATTTTTTATTGTTAACATCTTGTACATTTTAGAGTGTTTTATAATAAAACAAGATTTTTTGGCAACAGAAAGACATTAATGAATAAAGCACAAAATAAATGAAACTAAGTTTTACAGTGAATAATAATATGACAAATACATTTATTACAAATTATAAATTCTACAGCAAATACGAGGAAAGTGGCCAAAGTACTTAAAATAGCCAAATATTATACTTTTTGATCCACTTTCCTCCTGTAAATTTGGTGTAAATGTAAATGGCTATTTCCACTTCCTGTAGGTTTTTTTTTAAATTATCAGTCATGTGCCATGAGTCAGTGTGATAATTGATAATGTTTAACAACACACTATAGTATACATGTACCTGGTGATGAATTAGTTTTGGGCTGTCAAGTACTGGAGGCCTAATATGAGTTACAAATACGTTCACAGTTTTCGAATTTGTGTAAAATTACTACTGTCGAAGTGTCAAACTAGTAATTCATATAGTAATAAAGAAAAGAATCGCTTGAAAACTAATTTCATATTCTATTATTAGGACATAAAATAAACCATGTTATTAATTTTAATTCAACATAGTTTGCACTAGTGGCTACTAATATTTGATGTATTGAGAGAAAACGAAAATTTTCATCGTTTTACAAAACTATTAAAACTTGTACTAGGCCTACAGGAGCTTCTCAATATTATAGAGATAGAATGATTTCCTTTGATTCGTATCCTTACTGAAATTATTAGATTTGTATAATCTTCTTAGGTAAAAAAAAGTCACAATTCTCGCACTGATGGTTCTTTACCCAAACTGTTAAATTTTTTACTTTTAGTCTGTAAGTATTTGTTAGAATAGCCGCCATATTTCGGTAAAAATTTCTTCCATCTACAAAAGGGTACAAAAGATAAAGCCCTAAAGGTATGATAGTGTAGGCTTTGAAATAGGGTTTCATGGACACCCCTTAAGTATGGAACCTTAAAGATGCGAATTTTATAGTGAAGCGTTTTGATAGTTTATTTTATATATTTTCTTTCTATTCTGTTTTTTGATTATGGCCCCATTGATTTTATTTTATATAATATTAATATCTGAAGAGAAAACTTCGGACCCCTTTTTAAGAATATTGCCTCCATGGTGGATTGTGAAATTTGACATATAATTGTATGAGTTTTCCATCCCCTCATACTTGCTGTATGTAGATCTATTATTCATACCACCTTTCTGCAACACCCTGTATATATTTTAACAGTATATAATCAGTACTAAAAATGGAACACTTACAGAATCTTGCATTTGTCAGTTACATGTATCATGTATGGAGAGCCAAGTGAAAAAGAAAACCAGATTTCACCACACCTTTGTAGCAGTTCATAGCATTTAGTGGTATTAGTCACCAAGTAAAATAACTGTGATATAATACGCACAAGCGGACTTGAAATTATAAGGGTTTCGTTTTTGCCATTTGGCTACGGAACCCTAAAAAGGCTCTTACATTATATCAATTTGAAAGTTTACGACGGCGACGAATTGTATGATTTTATAGTTAAAGTATTGGATTCCAAATATTCCACTAATTGTTGTATATTTTTATGAAGGAGGAATGTGGAAGGAGACTGCTTCCGAAGCCGAAAGGGTAATAAAATACTACTTTAACATTAACGGAAAACAGTATTTACTTGTCATATTGCAAACATAAGATCGCAATGTATATGCATGCTAAACTCGGGGTCAATGATCTGGGTACCAATGCTCAGTAGGTACATCGCGCCGCGCAGCTGATTCCGAGCAACAGCTTATTTTTATTAGCTTTACATTATGTTATAAAGAAAAATACGATTTTAATTATTATTTGAATAAGAACTCATTATATTTAATGGTCTAAATAAGACTGCGTGAGAAATAAAAAAATGATTAAATTATTTTTGTTGCGATTTTTAGCGGTATCGTGTTTGTAATCACTAGTACTACCCCACCTGTCTTCGTTTTCGGAATAGTTTTTTATACATTCGGTAGAGTATCGATATTCGCAGGTTATTAAACTATCTGCTATAGACAGGGTCTGCCTTTTCGTACCATAGATTTGACGGTATTTGGTATTATATAGTACTACCCGCCGTCTGAACCCCAAAACACGCAACGGGAACCAAGTTTCGCCATTGCCTCGTCCGTTAATCAGCTGAGCTGTACCATGTGCAGGTGAAGTAACTTGAGTACTACATATGGTACTGTATGTAGGGACCATTGATTTCATATATATGAAATTTCACATAGGTATAAATGGCCAATTAATACAGAAGGATTTTTAAATGTCTATTAAATGTTTCAACCAAATTAATTAACTTTACAGTAAGTTCAATTTAGTTCCAAAAATTGCCAATATGACTCATGCTAATTAGTATTTTTTTATCAAAGTTATTATTATACACTTAATACACTTATACAATATCCTTTTTTTTTTAAATAAATATAAATGATCTGAAAGACAATCTTTGTAAATCGTAAAAGCATACTGCATCAGTTCATACATTCTCAATACTAATCACAGACCGAGATAATCCACTGATTTACTGCCTTATTATAAAACGTAGACTATAAACTAGGTTTATAACATGGACCACGGCTCATAATATACAATATGTTACGGAAAGGTGTGGTCGTATTTAAGGGTCGTTACATACACCTGACAGCGAGTGTTTATGCGTCGGAGTCTATCAAAATCTAGAAATTCTAAAATTTCGCGCTAATCTTAATCACTCGTTTATTACGATCGATAGGATCGATCACATCCCTATAAATGAAGTAAAGTGCGTGAGCGAGAATAATAATGCTGGAGTGAGACAAAATGATATGATATGACGTTAGTACATAGTAAAAATTGGCACGCTTGGTTTCCATTTAGGCCGACATAAATGTTATATCTATTATGCGTGATGTGTGGTTGAAATGGGGTAACAAAATAACTTGTTGATTAAACTGAGTTTAAAGTTAGTATACATACTTTTAAAAAGGTCATTACAGTGTCATAAATTTTGAAACAGCATTTTAATTATCAATTTTATAATTCTTACATCTTTAATTATATGGTTGAAAGTGGCATAATACACATTAAACTTTAAGAAACCAAGTTACACGCATTCGTTTTTCAATAGAATTTGCATTATATTGTAATTAAACTACACATACATATGCACTCACGCCTGTAATCGCCGAAGCGGTAGGCAGAGGTTTAACCAGTACACCCACATTTTTACCGGGCGTATCTTGGTCCCATAGGGGGCGAACCTACTGCCATACTGGGCACAATTCCAGACTCTGGGATGATACTGAGTCATTACATGAACAATACTTAACCGTTAAAAACCCTGACATCAATTGAAAAAGAAACTATAATTTCTAAATGGCTAGATAGATTTTCGTCAAATATAGCAAAGAAACACTTTGAATAAATTAGTGTGAAAAAATCATTCAAATTGGTCCATCTGCTTATGTGCTACAATGCCAGGGACGTAAAGTCAGACATAGTGATCAAACTTATAACATCCCTTTTTGTCAGGTAGCTAACAGAGATGTAAAAAACAATGATAATACTAGTGTTGTATTATACACGTTCCACGGCTAGGCACCGGCATCCTCTACTGAATGAGGTTAGGCCTTAGTCCACCACACTGGCCTAATGCAGGTTGGCAGACTTCACATACCTTCGCAATTCTTATACAGAACTTCTTAGGTATGCAGATTTAATCACGAAGCTTCCTTCACCGTTAAAGAAAGTGATAATTTACAATAATAATAATAAATAAATAAATACACCCAACAGTCACACACATAGTCCTGACCCCACACTAGGTAAACCTGTGTCGTGGGTATCAGGAACTACGAGGGACTTGCGGTCCCACAACACCCAGACCCGAAACAAATAATTGTGGGATCACACAAACATTTGTCTCGGTGCGGGAATCGAACCCACGGCCTCTCGCTTCGCAGCCGGTTACTCGCCCGCTGCGCCACATGAATACACACGTGACTTAAGTCGTCGGTGGATGCTCTTGGGGCTCGTTTCGAACCTGCGACTTTCGTCTCGACAGTCCATACCACTCCCCACTGAGTTATCGCTGTTTAACAGAGGTGCATTAGATGAAATTAATTTCCATCATAATTTAAGCTAACATCTAAACAAAAATATCTTAATTATGTACGACATTTCTGATGCAAGTTTGTTTTTTGTTGCTTCGACATACTGTGAAAGCTCATTATTAAGGGAAATATATGTACACTCTGTCTGAAAGTTCTATTGGTAAATTCGGTAGTTTATGTTTTTAAAACGTGTGGTGATTGGTGTTGCAGCATGGCAGCGGACAGCGACGGGCCAGGCTCGGCGGGTGGAGGCGGGTGCGGGGTCGGCGGTGGTGGCGCGAGCGGCTGGTGCGGCGTGGTGGTGACCTGCGAGGGCGACCTGCGCGACCCGAGGTTCCCCGCGCGACTACGCCGCCTTCTGCGCGACTTGCGCGCTTTACTCGCCGACCCGCATCCGCACTCGCTCAAAGTTAACAAGGTAACAATATAAGCCACATTTACTCCTTAACGCGTTCGCTTTTACTATCTAGTTTAATATTTATTTTTAATTTAGTCTATAAAAATATGTATAAATCAATACTATGAAAAACTGGATTACATATTATTACCGCCAAAAGTCGGGAGCACAAACTTCGCCTGCGCAGCAGTTTGTCAAACATTGAAGCCATAGTTATGATTGGGGTATTGATGGAGCCCAGGGCGTCACTGCTTTACGCAATTGGTTCGCCAGCCGATGCTAGTCATCTACTGGTATTTCAACTACCATATTACTGTCCATTTGTGTCGGTAACTCTACCACTGCTTCGTTTAATTTTTGCCGCCAAGAAGCAGTGTGCAAGTTCGAAGTTTGTGGGACATTGAAGCTAATGAGATTTCTGAGCAGTATGAGACATGACGTCATCTTATGCGCGGCATGACGAGTGCAGTGCACAACTTTGTAATTCAAAGCTCTGTGTGGTGATGCTACTATTTATGCTTACCATCAGGCGACCTGCTCGTCTCGTCATTTAGGTGAATAAAAAAAATCCGCTTCTGGATAGAATACGTCACATTAGCAGAGCAGTGTATTTTCTGGTGTACATAAAAATGTGAGATAATGATTTTGGTTTGACCTATCGATTTGTTTTTTAAAGCAGAGGTTTGGTACAATTTTCCTTAAAGTCATTATGCACAGTGATTTTTTTGTTTGCTTCAAACAAAGATTTAAAGTTTTTTTTTCGTATTTTGTCTTATAAAATACACCCGGTCACACAAGTTGGGCATCCGTAATGTAATTTATCAAATATTTTAATTTCAATCGATTTAGTATAATGTTTAAATGTGTACAAAAAGTGTCGGCCCTAACATACGTCGAACGGAGTGGAAAGCGCCTCCGCATGTCACTCTTCAAAGCTCAGGCTTAGCCATCCTAAATCATATAAATATTATATTGCGCAAGTATATTTTCTGCATCCTTAAATTAGCCTCAGACCGGCATTGCTTACAAATATTTTTTACGCTATGAGAATATTCTAGTGCTAGTTTTGTATGGTGTTGCGGTTAATGTGGTCAATCTAAAACTATTAATAATTACTGGTAATTATTTATGTATGAGGGTTTTGTTATATATAACAACTCGTAGGCTAGGTTAGGTAGAGCGGAGCACGAGTCGAGCCCAAATTCGTGTAGTGTACGACCGAACCGACTTACAAGCCTCGAACGAGCGCGCTTCGAGCGTTTGGTTCGTGCTCGATTGTTCTACGTCTACTGTCGGTTTTTTGAAGAACATATAGGGATTTGCATCGCGTTCGAGGACAGTTATTGTTGTAGGTTCGTTGTACGTCCACACTCGACACGGCGAGTAGAGCGGCTCCTCTAGCGTAGACCCACCTTTAGAATAGCGGCAACAAACTTGCGAGCCGAGCGAGCAAAATAAGCGTGCCGCGGCAGCGGCCGGCCGCCAATCATATTATCATTAGACTCGTAAATCCCTAAATTGGGTTATTATTTACTACTAACCGCAATTATTACATTGACTAACATTGGTATTATACATTATTTATGTTGCCTTTCTGCTAAATATCCGGAACTAGTAGTAGTTTAACATCCTTTTTAATGTTTCGTAGTACTCAAGATGTTTACTCACTAAATGTAGACGGTCGCCATTTAAGAGTCGAAAACAAAACAAGTCACTTCAAGGTACTTGGCATAAATTGTAAACTAAGCTACATCATTTTTAAAATCTTTAGTGTAAAGTTCAGAAATGTCCACATAAAAAATATCATCAAAGAATTATTGGTGATATTTTTCTTATTATACATGGGCTTGTTTTGTATTTTACAGGGGAAAAATACATCTAGTACTTACATTTTCGTAGGTTGAAAACCCCGAAACTGTAATGGTTTACAAGTTTGGAAATTCATTAGAGTGGCTTTGCTAATGTGACATTTTTCTGCATATAGCAGATGGTTAGTTATTACCTTTCTCGAATCAGATTGTTTTAATACAAACTATAGATTTCTTCGAAGAGGTTTATTAATTTAGTAAGTATATCAATTTAAAAAGTTTATCAACTAAAAAAATCATGTACAGTATTGCAAAAATCGAAGTTAATATTTATGTCGTATTTAAAATAAAAATAACTGGTTAAGTGTGCACATCGAGGATTCCGTACCCACACGGAGGTAGGTCCTTCGCATGCGAGAGCCGTCTGGGTTGGTACCGCCGCTTTGTCTATGTTTGCTCCCAAGCAATAGTGTGTAAGCATTGTTGTGTTCCGGTTTGAAAGACATTGAATCCAGTGAAATTACTGGTCATTATGAGTCTTAACAACTTATCTCTCGGGCTGACGAGCGCAATCCAGTGCCATGCAGTGCTTTGCAATACAGTGGGTCTAGGTGTTGTGGGACCGCAAGTTCCTCGTTATTCTTGATACCCACGATACAGGTTAACCTAGTGTGGAGTCAGGATTATGTGTGTGACTGTTGGGTGTATTTATTTACTATTATTATTCACGGTTCTGTGGGGTATTGTTTGTTTATGGGCAGGCGTGGCGTTTAGCATTAGACCATCGACCTGCTCGTTTCGTCATTCAAGGTAATAAAAAAAACCATTCAGATGTTTAGTCGCATAACATACAATAATTTTACTGGCTTCAATGTCCATCAAAATGAAACATAATAATATAACAAATATAACAGAAGTCGTTAAACGAGCAAGGGGGTCACCTGATGATATGTGATCTCCAGCGCTCATGCAAACCCACAACACCAGAAGAATCATGGACAGCCATTATATTCTGGTCGAACCCGCCTATTCATGCTGTAGACAGGAGATTGCAGGGTTGGTCTACCACTTAAAGATATTATCATGTTATTATATTTGTTCATATTGTTTTGGAATTTGTGTCCGGTATGGCGATAGGCTCGCCCCCTATCACATCACGGGACGGAGATACGCTCGGCGAAATGTGGGTGTACTGGTTACACCTCTGCCTACCCCTTCGGGGATTAAGCGTAAGCGCGATTAGGCGTGAGTGCGTATGTATGTATGTATATTTGTTCAGGTGGAGCCGTGGAACTCTGTGCGTGTGACGCTGTCGGTGCCGCGCGCGGCGGCAGCTCGGCTGCGCGCGTTGGCTGCTGGTGGTGCGCCCCAGCTGCGAGCGCTCGGCATCCTCTCCGTGCAGCTGGACGGCGACGCGGCCGTCAGTCTGCGGCTGCAGCACGGCGCGGAGCTCACCATCAGTGCTGATGCGGACGGTAACCATTCACAAACTACAACTTTAGTAGAATTTGCAGATAATGTGCACATACTGATACTCAGATAAAAGGATTTGGAACATGGTTTTCTTAGGTGTGCAAATGAGCAACGATGTCACCTGATGATAACATCAGTAATCTTTACTGCACGCAAACATCTATAAAACCAAACATTCATTTTAAGGGAAAAAGTAAAGGAATGGTGATTGGGAAGGGCAGGGAGGATTTTCAGTCTCCGAGTATCTCACTCACCATATGAAGCGCACCAGCAAACGGCCATTTTACGTCGGTTTTTGTTAATAATATCCTGGTTGTGCCGCCCCTTTATGCAGTAGTCAAAAGTGTCTACACTCAGCTCTACCATCATGAAATTATATGTATTATGAAAGCTTCAAGGAAAGATAGTTCTATGAAGAAAGAAAAGAAAGTTATATGTTTAATTATGTGATTGGACTGTTTTTGTTTATCGATAAAAAGGAAAATTTACACAGAAAAGACTCACATAAATATTAAATATTCTATTTGATATACAGATGCGGGCACGTCAAGATCTCAACCGAACGCGGAGCTTCTAGCGGGGCTGGAGGGCATCGGGCGACTTATGGAATGCGCGGCGGCAGCAGGCAGCGCGGAGGGGGGCTCCGCCACGCCCCCTGACGCCGCGCCTCCGCCACCACCCCAACGAGACGCCTTCAAGTCACCCAACACCGTCTGCCCCATGGACGGCAAGATCCCCCAGAACATTCCCACGCCGACCACCGACCGCTGCGAGTACCCCTTCGGCAGCATGACGCAGGCGAGGGTTATACACAGGAAAGAGAATACGTTAGGTAAGAATGATGTGGTATTTAGAAAATTTTTGTTTACTTATGTGGATTTGCCCATAGCTCCGTCCCCGTAAATCTCTATTGGACGAGAAATATTAAGGATATATTTTTTTTAAGTTGATCTCACTGTTTTTCGGTATAAATAATAAGTCTTGTCATCAGAAAGTCGTTTATCTACCCACGAATTTCAATAGTTATTCCGTACAAACAGTCAATTCATATCAAATGTATGTGTCAGGTTTAGGTGGTCCATCAGGCGGCATCAGGCCTCAAGCGGACGGTATGTTCGTGCGTCCGTCGACGTCAGCGTTCGCCGGACCGCCTCCCCCGTACCCCGCGCAGCCGCCTTCCTCCCCCGCGCCTCCGCCGCCGCAGCACCAGCAGCACCAGCAGCATCAGCAGCACCCGCAGCATCAGCAGCATCAGCAGCACTCGCAGCATCAGCAGCACCCGCCTGCACACTCGCCAGTATCAACACCGCCTACAGTGGCGATGTCGTCGCCGCTGTTGGTCAATCTGCTGCAGAACGATGCAACGGCGCCCCAGCCGAGACAGAAGCCGCCACCGCATCCGGCTAAGTTAGATCGACTTGAGGATGGACAGGTGAGATCTGGTTGTCGGTGCGAGATGTGTTTTTTTTACAAACATGTCGACTGAAGTATCGATACCAAATATCGGTATCCAATACTTAATCGGCTCAATACTATCGAGTATTGAAGAATCGATATTTTTGATAGGAAATGGAAGATTTTTTTATTGTGCAATCATAGCATAGTATCAATTTAAAGTAAAAACTATTCCTTGATAATCTGGGCTCCCATGTTTTCCCAGACATCTTGTAAAAGAACTTTGAGAACTATTTTTGCTGTAGCTACTATTTTGATTTATATTGATTATCGAGGCAAAAGTATAAACAGTTTTCATCTGAGTATCGCGTCTATAATCGATAATTTTTCAGTATCGATATTAACATTCGAACCCTACTCGTGTTGATTACAGGTGGAGCTGGCAGTAGGGCGTGCACCGTTCGAGTACCGTTCCCCGCGCACACCAGGTCCGGCGCGGATGCCCTCCTCCCCCGCGCCGGCGCCCCCCTCCCCGGCGCCGCCGCCGCCCCCTCCGTCGCCCCGAGCACCACCACGTCCCGCACCGTACGTGCGGAGAGCATTCCCCGCACCTCGACCTGCACCACCAGGTCCATACCGACCACCCGTACCGGCACCCAACGCTACTGTGGTATCTCGGGGGAGGTTCCCACTGAATTACCCAACGGAGTCGTTCGGTCCGCCGCCGCCGTATGGAGTGAGGCAGGCGCCGCCTCGAGCCGGGCCGACGAGGAGTGTGACGCCCGCACCGACTCCGGCCCTGGCGAGGGTCACGGCGGAGGACCTGCAGGCGTTGCTGCCACCACCTCCGACGTCCATGGATCAGAAGACGCAGTCCAGTTTCCAGGTATGTGATTTGTGGCTATTGCAGTGTATTTTATACAAGTCAAAAAACAAGCAAGTGGGTTAATTAATGACCGCCGCCCACCCACAGTGCCAGAAAATTTGTGGGTGTGTTACCACAGAAAGGAATAATTATTGGAGGTTAGAGGTTTGTTGAGCTCGACTAACTATGCAAAACACATAACAGTAAAGTGCCTATTTCACTTTTTTCTGTGATTTAGTGGTATCAACCCAGTCAACCTAACCCATTCAATATTCATGCTGTAAATAAAAAAAAATCTATAATTAAAATTGTGGTACCACCTATTTATTTTATTGTGTCAAGTCTCCATATGCCATGTATATTTACAGGAGTTCCAGAGATATCAGCAGCAATACATTGCGCTCCAGCGCGCCAACTCCCGAACGAACACCTCCAGCCAGGGAGACTGGAACGAGCCGTATCGGGACTCGTTATGGGGCCTGCAGCTATCTGACATCCCGGACACGTGCGACCTCGACCAGCTCCTGCCGACCCTCGGGGCGGACCTCAACCTGGACGACACCGCCCTCTCCGCCATATCCGACCTGGACACCAATGCGAAGCTGGACTTGTTATGTGACACGTCGCAGCAGGACGCGCAGAATTCAGAGGCGAATCAAACACCTGACTCCTTGTTACAAGAGATAACTGGTCAGTTCACGCCGACAATGAATGGTCCTTACCATCCAGAGACGTCATCGGCGTCGACCACACCATCGAATGTGAATGATGTGCCTTCAAAGTCGACCTCCTTCGAGAGCGAGACGAACTTCATGCCTCCCCCGCCGGTACCGCAGCAGTCGACCTCAAAGTACCAGACGAGTACTCAAAATACCCATTCTGTGGCGCAGCATCCTCCATTCAAATCACCGCCGACGTTTACGACATCGCCGAGTAATTCGGAGAGATTGATGATCAGTCAAGGCAGTCAGATTGGTCAGATGAGTCATATCCAAGTGAGTCAGACGACGTCAATGCCGCCGCCTATGCGGTTGCCGGTAAGATCCGCGGCGTCGGTGACCACGGCGACCGTTGGCTCGCAGGCGACTGCGCAGGAGATCGAAGAGCAGAGCAAGCAGTACCTGATTAAAACGTTGATGAGGGATGATGATATACCACCGCCAAAAGAACAAGAGAAGAAGCCGGAAGAAGTGACAGTCGCGCAGTGTAAAGTCAAAGAGAACGCGACCGAAACACCGCCAGAGATCTTCGGTATTGCGAAGTCGATACCCGAGGACGATGCTAAGAAAGACGAGGATAAGTTGAAGAATAAAATCATAAAGAAAGAGCGCGATGACAAGCTTACAGCACAGAAAGGCGGGAAGCCGAGAACGACGGGCGCGAAGGAGAAACCCGCCACGCTCAAAGACAAAATAGTCCGCGACGGAAAATCTACCAAAGTTGCCTTACCTCGTGCGCCGGTTGCCAAGCCGGCCACACCCGCCGGGGACCCACCCAAATCCCCGCCCGGAGAGAAGGAGTCCATAAAGCTAAGGCTCACGAAGACGAAACTCGACAAAAACGAGCCTGTGGTACAGCCAGTGTACAAGGCTGATGTCAGTTTTGTCAACCAGCAGAAGGGCGATAAGGCTACGGAGAGCGAGTTAAGGGTACCTCCCCTTCACATCAGCCTTAAAGGCCGCAACTCCGCCGTCATAAAGAACTCCAAGAAAGAGAAGAAGAAATTCAGTCCAGGTGACTTGCATACCAAGAAGGTAAAGATCAAGAAAGCACTAGAAGAGGAGAAGTCTCACAGAAGGGACTCTGAGGAGTCACTAGCTTCAAAGTCAGGTGAGAGCACCGAACACAAGACTGATGAGTATTTAAACGCGAAAGGCATAAAGCTTAACAACCATTATGAGGGTGACGCGATCAAAGCAGAGATCGCGGGCGACAACAATGTTGTTTACAGGATGAAAACGATATCGAAAAACGCCCATATAGTAACAAAGTCACATGATTACAAGCTGAACAACAAAATGCTAGACATAAAAATGAAAAAGAAGTTTAAATTACTCAGCGACGGCAAAACGGACAAGGACAAAGAGTGGAAGAACGACACGCTGGACAAAGAGGGAAAATACGCGCAGAACGAGGGCTACAGAGAGACACCGAACAACCACGAGTCGAAAAAGAAGTTACCCAGTATGGAGTGTGGTGCAAAATGTGATAAGTCCAGTGATGGGAAGACTGTGACTGACACTGAATGTGATAAAGGTGCTAGTGAAAAGTGCAAAGTGGAGTGGACGCTGGCTGACGCCGACGCGCGCAACTCCGACGCGGACAATAAGTTAAAACGGACTATCGCTGACAGTGCTATTACCTCACCCAATGGGCTGCTTACTTCCGAGAAAAAACGGAAAACCAGTCATAGTTCCTTACCAGGTATGGATACATTTTTACTAACTTATTATTACAATACACACAAAGTAACTTTGTCAGTGTGAAATTAGCCACAAGCAACTTTGCTGCTATTGTTTTTAGAGACTAAACACCGACGTAAGGTACCGAGGGCGGGTGAAGTAACTAACTTAAGCTTGGTCAAGTTATTTTGCGTGTGTTGTTACAAAGCACACTGCAACTTCAGTTGTCAATACTAAAGTTTCAATTGGATATGTAAAGGACATTTCAAAATATTGAATAGGTATAGAATATAAATATGGAAACTATTTTGTCTTGGTAATTTAAATGATTATTATAGTAGTAGTATAGTAGGTTTGTCACATTCTACCAGAAGTGGACTGAAATGTGTAGAAGTGATCCAACCCGCAAACTGGCACTTCGTGGGTTGGATCATTTCTGACCAACATGTTTCAAATGGCAGTTAGTAATTTGGAGTGTATTGTCATGGTTCGCGTACTATGTTTCAGATCCACCTGGATCTACAAACGTAGGCACGATAGGCACCCGCGGGGAGTCCCCGCCGGGCGCGTCCTGCCAGCGAGGCGGAGCGACGTCGCCGCGGCGGAAGGAACGACCCAAAGACAAGTCCTACTGTAAACTAGTCGCCGAGCGCGCCGCCAGACCTGACACAGACAAATTTGCGAACAGATCACCCACTTCACAAGCGCAAGGTGAAGATTCCGGCATAGAGTCGATGGACGCGCTATCGGAAAAGTCGCCCAACCAGGCGAGTCAGTCACCGCCGGGCCCGCAGCGGAAGGAGCGGCTCGACATGCCGCGGTCAACCAGTCCCACCTCCGTGCAGAGGATAATCGGCGTCATCGACCAACCACCTGCATCTGACGAGCTGCTGGAGCGGCTGTCACTAGCCTCTGGACAGCCGCGGTACGACACCGTGCCTCCCGACATCGACGACCTCGGCGACATCGAGGCGGAACTCGCCAAGATGCATGCCGACCACAATGGCGACGACGCGCCGCGCAACACCAAAGAACGGCAGCCCACGCCGATACTCAGGGATGAGGATAAAGCTCAGTCTCTCGATAGGGATAAAGACGGCAAGACGGACGTTAGCATCGAGAACGATGTGACCGAGTCTAAAGAACTGATCAGCCCTAAAAAGGAGAACGACTTCGATCCGCTACCGAGCAGAATGTCGCCGCCGTTGTACACGTACTCGAATCAAGAAAAAATCAGTGCCGACCTCGACGCCAAGGAGGAGAAAGTGATAGCCGAGAATGGCGACGTGAAAGACGAAGACAAAATCAAGCAGGAGCCGAAACTAGAGAGGTTACCGATGAAGGCCGACTTCCCAGATAAGAGTCTACTCGAGCAGCTGTTGATAGATATACCGACGCCGGATTACGTCGGGAAGAGGCCGGAGTCGCCGTCGCCGTCAGCGCTAGAGAGGGTCGCGCGGAGTAGCGTGCGGACGAGGTCCAGCAGCAAGATGAACAGTCCCGCTGACGGGCCAAAGACCCCGCGCCTCAGTCCCGGGATCAATAAGCTCGAGCGGTCCGACTCGCCGGCGTTACAGCCACGGAACTGTCTGCGTGGGCCTGACGACAAGACGAGTCCGAAGAACGCGGCGCCACCGACGCCGGCCGTCAAACCAGCGCCCGCCGCCAAGCGGAAACGGCGCGAGTCGGAGAGTTCCGGCGCGTCCACCATCAGCTGCGAGGAGGGGCTGTCGCCGGCCGGCCGCCCCAAGAAGAAGCCGCGGCGCACCGACACCAAGCCGATCAACCCGGCCGCGCCGCCAGGCAAGACCAAGAAGGATTCAGATAGTGACAGTGACGAGCCGCTCATCTGTAAAGTGCGGGGGAAGACTGGCAAGGGTGTGCGCGGGGTGGGTCGCGGCGCGGCTAAGGTGGGGGAGGGTGTGGGTACGCGCCGGTCGGTGCGGCACGGGCCGGTGCCGGCCGCCCTCCCCCCCGCGCCGCACACTGCACACCCGCAACACCCACCCGCACCAACACCAACACCAACACCAACATCAACACCAACACCTACACCAACACCAGCACCTGCACCAGCACCACCCCTCGCCACTCCCAGGAGAAAAACCAGAAGTGCTGGTGAGTTTATACAGACCAATCTTTTAGACTAGTAAACCTAGTATAAGACGTGATATACGACGTTTTTTACTACTACATGTGATGGTATAATATGAACAACAGGAGGCGGTCGCTAAAAGTATGCTGGCTTGCCCTAATTTAATATAAGGTGGCTGGCTGATGCCACAAGGTGATTTGCCGAAACTGTCTTTCGGCTATTCTTCATAGTTGCTAGCTAGTTAGGCAGAGTATAAAGTTGCTTTCACCAGCAAATAATTTACAGGTATTTCACTCCTAGTTTCATATTATGATGTGCAACAACTTTCTACCAAAACTCTTCATGGATTTTATAAGTTTTGGGCTAACCTATTTGGTCCAAGATACTCTTACCATAATAAGGTGGTGTACAATGACCTATCTGTATGTATTACAGTGGGCGAAGTCCCCGGTCTGACAGCGCGTCGTCGCCGCGCGTCTCGCGACGGCAAGTGACGTCGGTCGCGCGCGGAGCCCCGCCCCGCGCCCCCCTCGCCCCCCTCACCACCAACGCCCCTTCCTCATCCGCCGGCGTCTCCGCCCCATGCCCCGCGTCTGCAACTGTTGTTCCCGCTCGACTGACCGAAGCATACGGCCCAAGCACCGACCGCCTTAGTACCCGGTGAGCTATTATGCGCACGCCAATGATAACTGTTATGATCACGTTAATATGAATCAGTGCCTCAAATAGGAATATTGACTACTTTATTATTTAAATATACAATACAGTTAATTCAATGAAGACTTTATTTATACCACTATGAACGCAAATAAGCATACGGCCCGCCTGATGGTAAGCGCTTACCGTATATATGCTTGCCACACCAGAGATATCACCTACGCAATGCCGACCTTCTTTTTATATTATTTTTTAAGAACCTTATAAATTTCGACAGTAAGTTCATTCTACACTTTAGACGTATGTGGAGGAAATTCCTTTCAAACCACACAGTACGGGATTAAAGTGTGGGAATAAACTACCCGCCGAAAAAAATGCAGAAAAAGTAAAAAAAAGATATAAGTATTTAAAGTTCAACAGAGACAGTAGTTTCGAACCAGGACGACACATTTGCATTACGTCGATTAAAAAAACTAGTTTCAAAATACTAATAGTTATGATCTCCGAATTTTATTAGTCCATTTCAGATATTTTTTGTATTCTACTTATCGTTTTTTTACAAACGTTATTGGATTAAGTAAGTTCAAAGTCGATTTATCGACAATTCTAACACTAATCTGTCATAATATACGTTATAAACTGAAAAAATCTAAATAAAGTCCGTGTCCCCTTGAAACAAGCAGTAATAAGGTAACATTAGCTTTTACGGCGTTGTTTTTGATGACGAAACAAATGTCGATAATTTTACGAAACTATGGACTTAGATTTATCGATATATTAACTGTTGGTTGTCTCATTGCCTTAGCTAAAACGCTCGTAGTTAATAGCCTATATTATATCGAATAATAAACACACAGAATTTAAGTATTAGTCGAAAATTTTAAGCAAATTTAGTTGCATTGGGGTGCGCATATAAATGTAATCTTATGTGCCTAGTGTGAGTTTTATCGATAGCTGTCACGTCTTTGTATACGATAAATATGCATGAAGTTAAAACGTTTCTAAAATAATTAGTTAGGTGCGCTGCGCGGAACTGCATAATATATCGATATCTATAATTTCAATTGTCGATATCGATCTATTTTCGTAAAAACGGATGACGTGATTATCGAAAATCTCGCACGAGTGCCACTGCACAGGGATAGACTGAGGTGAACACTGATGCCTTTTAATGTTTTAGTATAAATTATGTTAATATTTGTTATAACAATAATATTATGAATTGGCGTTAAAAATAAGTGATAAGCGACATATATTTATTTATACAAATCAATGAACTAAATGAATTTGAATTCTTTTGGTGAATTTTGTTTTAACACTATGGCTCATGCCTTGGTTGTCTAATTAGAAATTAAAATTCCCACAATAACCATAATGTAGGGAATATTGTCTGTTGTCAATGAATATTGTGATGTAAGTCTGTATTGTTGTACAATAGTGTGTTGTCACATTATCCCAACATCACATATAAAATCCATAGCCAAGATAATTTTCATAGACAAGTGAATGCAAATAAAAGAAAATGTAGATTATACTTACCGAAAAAGATTTGACCCAAAGCAGACTGCATTGCCATATCGTGAATTAGGAAAATTTAAAAAGTATATACCAAATCATTTGGCCCATGTCTGTCCCTGTAAAACAAGGGTATAGTGAATTTTATTATTTTTTAATGTTTCGAACTTTTTTTTACAAGCCAACTACAAAGTTGGCTCATTTTGGATATTGACTTTTTATTTAGTGAACAAATCATGTTACCAATCACTGTTGCACTTGATTATTTTCTTTTTATATGTAAGTTATTTTTAAGAGCCTCTGAATATTACCCTGCGGTGAGACCGGCCGTGACTCTGTGAGCAATGTGTCCGCATGTGGCCGATATACCAGAATGTTGATGGAAATTGAGGCATACAGTTGTTAATAAATGTTGAATAGTCTAGTATATTTATTTTTTAACCAATAACAAAAATCAGTTTATGGCGGTCGTCACACGGTTCACAGAGCCACCTGGATGCCTCCCCAGTGGCGAGCCTTAGGTTACTAGTGAATAGATGTGTATCGATATTGTACAAAAGCACTTGATATGTAGGAACTTTGTTATAATAGAGTAATTAATTCCCGAGAGATATAAATGAATGCATAAAAAGTAATAATTATATAACATATTTTCATACGTTTTTGCACGTAATCTCGTGATTCGACATTGTGAGGTAAGCGCAGCGTAGTTGTTTATCGATGTTTTGGCGGGACCGCGTCATTTCTTTGCAGTTTCATCTGTCATTATCTCGCATTGATAAATGTAGAGCCGAAAACTAATTAAACTTGAGTATAATTAGCTGTGGTTTTTTATGTAATCAGTAGTTGTGTTTATAATTTTTAATCAGGAACTAAATGAACCGTCAAAATTTGCAAATTTTTAAATGTTCTTATCGTGAATGAAACTTTATTACAAGATGGCGCGCTCCCGCGCAAAACCTAGGCCGCTATTACGATTAGCGTTTTTATATTGTAAGGACAACTCACGACCAATAATTGTAATTTAAATTGTGAAACTCGATAATTTCTTAGTGAAATGATAATAATCGCGACTGAGTGTTTCAACAGTTTGTCTGTGCGGGCTTCCAGTATACTAAACATTTTTCATTTCGATGCCCCAATGTTTCCTTTTGTATTATTTAAAAACCGCCATTTTTTATCATATTAGGTACCAAATCATTTGATCCAGTGACTTAGACGTATTATTTTAGGTTTCTTCTCGCACTGTACATAACTGATCGACATATTTCTTTTAATGAAGTTTCTTGTTTAGATTCTAGTATTTATTCTCACATTGTTTTACTAAATCATTCACTTAGTGTTGAGTCTAATGGTTTTTTTTTCGATGATATGTCAAGGTTTCGCCATGGTGGTGGTATCTGGTGACTAGTGCCTCAGTGTCCAAGAGTGGTGACTCGTGTTGACGGTTGTCTTGGTCCAATACTCGAGTTGGAGTTCGCGCGGTTCCTAATTAGGGGATACAAACACAGAGCAATAAATGTGGATGTGAAACAGATATTTCCTTTTTTAAAGTGCACTTTTTTGGACAGCTTTTATTGAATTTTTATATAGCTTAGAACGCTGTGACATTTTGTACGTATTGCGTTACCCACTCCCATATCCGTCTTTGGACTGACGGCTGCCAATGTCGGTATAAAGTGTCCCTACACTATAGGCGAAGCTGTGTCTATGGGTGACACCCTTGCTTACTTCAGTGGCTGTGCAATGACGTTGGCAGCTCGCTATATATTTTCTACATATAAAACAGTGACAGTGATAGTACGTACATAGTTTGTATAGTTATAATGAGAATATTTTATTAAAAAATAAAACTTAGTTGAAGTGCATTGCCTGAAAAATTGTGCCCTATTATAGTGTTTGGCGTGGATGTGTGTTAGCGGTAGTGGAGAGGGACGCGGCTAGTCTATAGCGGGGGCGTGTCGCACTTGACCGTGGACACGTTCCGTTTTACGTGCTTTTGTTTCTTTTTAAATTATTTTTTTAAACAAACTCGGTACGGCCGATGTACAATCTCTTGTAAATTTTTATGTATAGACGGGGATATTAATTACGTTAGACTTTAAGTGTATTTGTTTGTTTTTTAAAGACTATTGATGGATATCGGTGTACATATGCGACTAGCGTACGTCCCAGCACGGACGGACTCCTGTAGTAATGCAAAAAGCCTTAATACTGTAATATAGAGGGGTTGCAAGCTTGTACCATATAATTATATTGTATGAACTCTCAACTAGTTGTGTATATTGGGTGTATAGTTATCATTATTAGTTTGTAATTGTTTTTGTTTTTCATTTTTTTCGACTAATGATAGTAATTTATGCCGGTAAAAAAAATTAAAATATATACGTTTATATGTATGAAAAGAGAAATACAAATAGTTTATAAACACTATAAATATAGAATAGGGATAAATGCACATGAGCATAGCGTATAGTTTTGGTATGTAAACAATATATAAACGTGTACATAGAACGCAGACGTAGTGAATAAAAGAATTGATAGAATACTGAATATTTTACGTTATTTGTAATATTTTTGTAGTCAGTCGCGAGGATGTCCACACACTATACTGACAAGTGACTAGTGCATGTAGGTTCGGCGACCGTTCGTCTCGGTTCGCCTGCTGTCCACACGACGTTTGTGCATTATTTTCACTGTAAGTTGCTTTCTGTCTTTTCTATATTATTTTTTAAATCATATAATTATATTCGTAAAGTATGATGAGTCATGGTGAATTATTATCATATTATTGTGAATGAAAAAGAAATAAGGAATATAATTGTTCTGCTATTATTAAATTTGTAAAGTTAGTTTATTAATAAATGAATAAAAAATATTTTTTGGTTTCCATTTGTGTGTGTTTTAACCTGAATAATTCACGAGGAAACCGCTTACTGGAGATATTTTCTATGGGCTAATTTAAAAACTCTTACATGTGTTTTCTTTAGATCATACTGAACAACTTAATAATTCATAATTGTTTAAAGGTCAAGATCAAAAGTGTATTCGCCTCCCGCTAAGTCCCCTGCGCCTGCGCTTTGCATCCCACTGGTTGTTGACTACTTTCTTTTGCGATCGCACACCTATAGTTATTGCCCTCTAGAATAAAAATCTAAATATTGAGATTAATTTAATGAAAAATAAAAATTCTATTAAAAGTCGAGAGAAATTAGGGTTGTTCAGCATGATGTAAAGCAGTTATAAACTAGTTTTATTTCAATGTTTAATATTCGCGTAAACCTAAGAAATCACTAGGGTATTAGTATTTTTAAATTATCCCTATCTACAACCTGTTACAGAGAGGTGTGGTCTAATTTAAGAAAGTATAGTGTACGATATAAGTGTTATAAATATATAATATAAGGCCCAAAGCCAACCTCGCCTGCACGTCGTACACTGCTGAATGACTGACTAGGCAATGGCGAAACTTGGTTCCCGTTGCGGGCTGTGGGGAGGTCAGACGGTGGGTCGCCCTACAATATGAAAGCCACCGTCAGATCATGATGGAAAGGCGGACCCTGACAGGTTGGGATGTACCAGACCGGAAGAAGATAATGTACGATAAATGTACGGTAATTCATTCACTTAGTACCAAATTCGATTGCATTGCTAAGACACAAATAAATCATTTTCTTTTTTATCGAATGAGTAACATGTCCATATTTGATGAGTAACTTTGGACAACACTAAATGATAAACAACAGCTTTGTCTCACTCTAGCATTGTTATTCTCGCTCATGCACTTCACTTAATTAATAGGGATGTGATCGACATTATCGGTCATAATAAACATGTGATAAAAATTAGCTTAAATAATAACGCGAATAGTATGTTTAGATTTTGATAAGATCCGGTATAACACACTGTCAGGTTATACCTTTCTGTAATACGTATACAAACAAATAACAATGCACCGATAGCCTAGTAGAGAGTGCAACAGACTTCCGAGACTAAGATAGTGGGTTCGTTCACAGGCCCCAGTAAGTTTTCAAGAAAGTCGCTCGCCTGATGGTAAGCGTCACGCCTACACATAAACAGAAGCAACACCAATCGGAACTTCGAATTATGAAGTACTGCATGGCACTAAACTGTGCTCGTTATCCCGAGACATAAGATATTAATTGTCCAGTAATTTCTCTGGTTTCAATGTACCTACCTGCGCCTCGCAACTTTTAAGTTACGTGTGTACCGATTCATTGTTACATCACTCGTTTTAGGACAAAGGAAAATATGAGGAAACCTGCATATCTGAGAGCTTGCAATGATCACCCTAGAAACCATCAAACCCCAAAAAAAATATATAATCAAAATATAGTATCAAAATACGGTAATAAATAAATCAATATACATACTATACACATATACCGCCAATCGCTTCACATACCGTGATGACTCCACTATTCCATCACAACAGTTGTCGAACTCTTTACAGCTTTGAAGGCCAGGCGGGTAGTTGCCGTCTGCCGATCTTAATTAGAGAGGGAGCGCACTCCTGAGGAGTACCTATCGATAGGATAGCGAAAGAAAAATGGGTAAATTCAGAACCATAAGGAGGACATTTAAGAAGGATTTCTTGTGGAGCGAAGGTTTATGGGACTGCGACTGGGAAGATTCAGCCTCCGTAGCGCAGTGGGCGAGTAGCCGGCTGTGAAGCGAGAGGCTGTGGGTTCGATTCTCGCACTGACCAAATGTTTGTGAGACCTACATAAATTTGTTTCGGGTCTTGATGTTGTGGGACTGCAAGTCCCTGGTAGTTCCTGATACCCACGATACAGGTTTACCTAGTGTGGCACTATCTGTGTGGACTATCTGTGTGACTGGTAGGTGTGTTTATTTATTATTTAAATAAGATCATCTTTACTCGTCTCCGCTGCCTTTGCCACAAATAAAAAATAAATATTGTTAGGGTATTCTCTTTTCATTGGTGAATTGAGGGTGTCTGAGAAAACAACGTTGGGTACATTGTAATAATAACTGTGCGGTACAGTGGAAGAAGGGTGGACAAATCGTATAAAAGAGGTCGCTGCCATAACTGTCCATTTGCCATTTGCCAGTTGACAGGGCCTAGGGCTCAGTCGTAGTCTCTAGTTCTTAGTGATCAGTACTCCGTCGATAGTCCAATAGTTTATTACGCGGTAGCTCTGCCGGTTTACTATTCAATTCTAGTTGTCTTGGTTATAATTAATAAGAGAACGGTCTCTAGAGAATCCTGATATGGGGTTGTGGTCTGTAAAGTAGTAACATTGTAAAAGTGACTCGATAAACCATTAGTAGATTAAATGATAACCGTAGTTTTATAATACTCGTCTTATGTAAATTTTAAAAATATCATAATAGATAGTTACGAAACACCAAGTTGGAGAAATGTAAAATTGGCCCGCTATTTTGTTACTACCTACCAAAGACTTTAATGTATATTACTAGAAAAGCTGCGCAGGACATAGATATTGTACCACTAATTTGCGGTCAATTGACCGTAACTCCATATTACCATCTCGCTTACTCTCAACTAGGACCTCAATCGCGCTCCCTGTCTGTGAGCCGTCAAACTACCGCGTTATGTGCCGCAAGTTTACTACTAAATAGCCTGTCTAGTAGTATACATTAGTATACCTACCTACTATCAACACAAATGAGCCTATGCTAATATCTATAATTTTGCTTACCTATATTAACTTGTACTTATATACCTATATCCTCACGCATGTACCTCAAAGCGGTAGGCCGAGGCGCAACTAGTGTACCCACGAGTCGTCGAGCCGATTTACGTTCAATGCTATTGTGATAAGTGGTGAGCCTTATCGCCACATCGAGCACAACTTCCAATCCCAGGAAATTCATGTAAATCGAAAATCTCTATTACAAATGTAATAACCCGCCATGGGATATGACTTTTAGACCTTGGTTTCTTAGCGTTAAAATAATGGTACCTATTTCCGCAAAGGCCCGACAGGTGCGTATGACGTCTTACAGTAATGAGCAGATGGAAAAATATATAATACTAGGGGCGTTGCCCATGTTTTTCCACAAAACATAAAAATAAAAATAAAACTTAAAGTCCGACGAATATGAGACATATCTTACTTTCTTCCACACATTATTCTGCATCGATTGGTATCGGTCTCGGCCCCATACCCCCCATCGGTTTCGGAGGAGATAGCGTGACAAAGCTTTTGGCAGCGGCGGCGCCAGTAACTTTTTTTTAGATTAGCGAGATAATAAAATATTGTTCTTTTTCGTAAGAACAAATTATGTATCTAAAATTATTTAAAATTAATGTGAGGGGGCGGAAGTTCTAAAATAAAGTCTTCGTGAAACGAAACGTTCAATTTAGTAAATTTTTATTTACTATCATTTATTTACTATATTATCATATTTTGTAAGTAAGTTTTACTTCATGTAGATCACAATAATGCCATTTAATTTCTTTGTATATAAATTACAATAAAACAACTAAAAGGATATCTTGATATATTCATGAAACATTAGCATGAGAAATCGATATCAAACCAGCGAATCGTGATTGGTTAAAATAAGTAGCATTAATGTGAAACAGCCAATGAACGACCTGGAAACTGTTATCACTGACAGTACTCTGAAAGTGTGAAACAGTCTAATTTTACACTTGCTGTGAATTGTGATCGTGCCTATCGTGATTTTCGTGGAAAATCCTAAATAAATGTAAGTATTTTCATATGTTTTATGTCAATTTATTGATTTATCACCTTTAAATCACGGTAAGTAATAATATAAATTGATTTAAGATTTAATTAAGACACTGACGTGTTATGTAATTCTATTGTTGTAATCTATGTTTGTACCTGCATATAAAACTGATAATAATCTAATAATGGTTTATTACATTACTTTGCACAATATCTTCTATATAATTTTTATCATATTAATACGAACTTAATAAATCTTCAGCTAACATTTATTTTTGTTTCCGTATTTCGGAAACTTAACGACTGAACCTTTTAAAACCAACTTCTTCAAACGATATTTTATTAATTGACTACAAATATTATAATTTGTAAGTATAAGTTTATTCTTACGTCAAATTTAACTTAATTTATGTTGTCATTTTATCTCGCTCTAACCTAAAAAAAAAATTATCTATTGATCCCTTTTATACCAGACTGCGGGACTGACAAGAATGAACTCAGGACTATGTAGGTACCTAATTAATATTGCTGAAAACATTTAGTTCTTTATTAATTATGTTAACAGACTATAATATTATCATCATTATGATTAAGTATAATATTGATACTGATTTGGGCCTTCGGATATAGATAAGAGTAATCTAATGTTTTTACTACTATATTACCAGCTCTGTATTAAGTGCACATCCCACTGCAGGGCAGGAGCCACCTCTATGTATGAGAAGCATATAGCTTAGTCCTTCGAGTGCAAAATCAAATGCTATGTACTAACACAAATGCTCCTCAAGGAGATTCTTCAACATGTGCCAACATTACAATCCGAATTAGAGAAGTTTAAAGATTAGAGAAGTTCGACGGTCTCTGTGGCGCAGCGGGCGAGTAGCTTCGATAGTTCGATTCCTGCACCTAGACAAATGTTTGTGCGATCCACAAATATTTGTTTTGGGTCTGGGTGTTGTGGGACCGTAAGTCCTTCGTAGTTCCTGATGCCCAAGATACAGGTTAACCTAGTGTGGGGTCAGGACTATGTGTGTGACTGTTGGGTGTATGTATGTCAATATGCAGAACACCTGACAGGTCGTCCCAACATTCAATATGTTCAACTTACTCCTTCAGTAACAATGAAAAGACTAGAAAGGATGGACGTACTGTCGGAAGGTTGTTGAGGTACTGGCCTCATCTACTAGTCAAATGCCACCTAATAATGTATAATTGTCTTGACTCTAAACTGATATATTTGGTGGTGACAAAAAAATATTTTTCAGATGGCTGGTGAAGTATCTACTGTCGCGAAGCCCCAGATGCGCGGCCTCCTGAATGCCGTGATCAAGCGCAACCTGATCGTGGCTCTGACCCTCGCTGGCATCTCGGGCTTCGCCTTCAAGCAGATTGTTGGCACTGAGCGCAAGAGGAAGTATGCTGAATTCTACAGGTGAGCAACTATAGTAGCTTCTGAGAGTTAAGGGTGAAATGGTTCCGTAAACGTGAGCTGATCACGTCTGTGCAATTCGCAGATGTCCCCACCATAAAAACTTGCTGTGCTTAGGTCTCGGGTTCGATTCTCGGGTTGGATAAAAGTGATATTCGGTTTTTCTGTCACAAATTGCGTAATATCAACAAGGTGTCTGGAATTTTAATTTGGACAATAATTAAGGGATAAGAAAGGTGAGGGGCCGCTGGATATCTCTCACCACGCAAAACGCACCAGCAAACCATTACTTTACGTCCATTTCCTGTGAGACAGTGGTAACAACCCGGGCGGCCTACAGCGTGGCTCTACAACTAAAAACTGAGGAAATGCCATTTAAATATTGGTTTGATAAAAGGTGGACGTGTTGTGGAAAGTTCTTATTATCTCCCTCGCACGCGTGCACAGTTATGGCCATTGCGAATATTGACGTCACAATATGGCTGTGTATATTCACTTCTTATCTCATCGCCTCATTGGTCTAGTATCAGCTTACTTGGGTTCAATTCCGAGGGCGGGCAATCACAATGTAATTTGAGTTTTCGATTTGAATAATCAATCACACATGAGTTGGCCGGGATTGGATTTTTGCCCGTGTGGCGATAGGCTCGCGCCCTATCACATTATGGGACAGAAATAAGCTCAGCGATACGTGGGTGCAGAACAGACACACATTCGGGAACAGATGTGAGCCTATGTTATTATTTGGCTATTATACATACGCCAGACCGCCAGACTATCATTTGTTTTTAACTTATTTATTTTTGAGAGTTTTGGCGGGAATTCTGAAAGTGCGATTGATATCCTATTTTAATTAATTAATTAGTGAATTTAGGTGATTATTGACGCAAGTGTATTGATCGACCTTGGTCGTTCGATCCGCTTGGAGATAATCTTTTATGGTGCATCGTACTAAGAGTTGACATCAAAATTCCAATAAGACTTTGAAATCGGCCACAACGGTGTTTCATCGTTCTTGTGAATACTTAAAAATATATTATACTTCTTATTGGGTATAAGCTTATTGCGAAGCCATAATCTGTCTATTCTAAAAAAAAGTAACTGGCGCCGCCGCCGCTGCCAAAAGCTTGTCACGCTATCTCCTCCGAAACCGCTGGGTCGAGACCGATACCAATCGATGTAGAATAATGTGGGGAAGAAAGTAAGATATGTCTCATATTCGTCGGACTTTTAGTTTTTTTTTATTTTATGTTTTGTGGAAAAACATGGGCAACGCCCCTAGTATTATATATTTTTCCATCTGCTCATTACTGTAAGACGTCATACGCACCTGTCGGGCCTTTGCGGAAATAGGTACCATTATTTTAACGCTAAGAAACCAAGGTCTAAAAGTCATATCCCATGGCGGGTTATTACATTTGTAATAGAGATTTTCGATTTACATGAATTTCCTGGGATTGGAAGTTGTGCTCGATGTGGCGATAAGGCTCACCACTTATCACAATAGCATTGAACGTAAATCGGCTCGACGACTCGTGGGTACACTAGTTGCGCCTCGGCCTACCGCTTTGAGGTACATGCGTGAGGATATAGGTATATAAGTACAAGTTAATATAGGTAAGCAAAATTATAGGTATTAGCATAGGCTCATTTGTGTTGATAGTAGGTAGGTAACATAAAAATTAAAAGAAAAAAATTAAGAAACCTCATTATAATTTATTGGGTGCCCAATGCACTGCATCTGTTCCCTCTATACTTAATTTTTTACTGTACTGTATTGTATTAGAGTTAATTTTCAAAAATCAATTAAATTCTTGTTTCAGGAATTACGACGCCGAGAAGGACTTCGAGGAGATGAGGCAGAAGGGCCTATTCCAATCGTGCTAGACCGGCGCGATGTAGTGTAGTATTATAATATTATTTTCTGTGAATATGTTATTTTAAATGAACAATTAAATAAAGCGTCACCTACGTTCCATTTTCATTTTTTTTCTTATTTTAATTCATAATCACAGGCTTGATAAAAATTCCAGATCCTCAAAATCTTATCTTACTACATACGCACATACTCACTCACGCCTTTAATCCCCGAAGGGGTAGGCAGAGGTGTAACTAGTACACCCACATTTCGCCAAGCGTATCTCCGTCCCACGATGTGATAGGGGGCGAGCCTATCGTCATACCGGGCACAAACTCCAGACTCCGGGCTGATACTGAGCAATTCGTAATAGAAAAACCCAATACCATTTACCCGACCCGGGATCGAACCCGATACCTCGGCTTTAGCTTAATTTTAACGCGTACGCGTTACAACTGCGCCACCGAGGCAGTCTTATCTTACTACCTAATAAAAAAATAAAGATCAGTCCGATTCGGTATTTTTTTTACTTTTATCTATCAGCCTGAATAACGAAACTAGCAGGTCGCGCGACTGATGGTAAGGTCCACGAGTTTTTTGACGTTGAGAAACCATTTATGGGTACCGACCCTCCGCGTGGTCGGCCGGGTCGGTCTCTCACGAACTTATCCCAACGATGTTCCTCCGGGTGCGCTTGTTGGGTCGGGGCTGCGGGTACGTTTTTGTACTCTTCCGCGGCAGTATTCCTTCTTGTAGAGGGCTTCTCCGGTTGGTGGGTGATGGGGGAGTTAACCACACATCATTTTGCTTCGTCCTCCTGCGCGTGACCGTTCAGCGGTAGATGGCGAGCTGGGATGTGATTTCCGCTGGCGCTCCGACCTGTCTCTCAACTATGGCTTTAACCACAGCTGGTAACGAGAGGTCTTCCCCTAATTCTGCGACGAGTTCGCGACGCTCCTCTGTCCACACGGGGCTCTCCTCCAGAGTGTGCGCCGCGGTGTCCTCGTCGCAGCTGCAGTGGTGACACTGGTGTGTCTGCTCTCTTCCGGGTATGCGGTACAGGTACCTCTCGAAACAACCGTGCCCCGAGAGGACCTGCACCACATCAGTGACCCGTGCCGCCTTTTGTTCGGAACAGGGCGGACAACTTCTACAGTCTTTGAACCGGCCAAAGCATTGGCCAGCCACGGCATTCACTCCTGAAGCAGAGACTGTCGAGCGTGGAATGTCCGCATCGTGTCTCCCCCAGATGGGGGCGTTCTCCCCGCGCGCCACTCGTACATCAACGCATGAACTTCAGCCTCCAGATCCCACTGAGAGAACCCCGCCAATAAGCGTCACGCCTGCCCATAAACAGAAGCAACGCCGCACATTTTGAATTATAAAGCACTGCATGGCACCGTACTGCTTTCGTCACCCCGAGGCATAAGATGTTAAGGCTCATAATGCCCAGTGATTTCAATGACTTTAATGTATGTACTTCTAACCGGAACACAACAGTGGTTACACACTGTTGCTTGGCGGCGGAAATAGACAAAGCAGTACCTACTCAGACGGGCTCTCGTATAAGAAGGACTTATCACCTAGAACAAGATTATATTATGAGTGGTAGAGCCACGAATGGGCTGGCTCGTCCGGGTCGTTACCACTGTCTCACAGAAAACCGGCGTAAAGTAGCAACTTGCTGCTGCGTTTTTTGCGGTGAGAGATATCCGGAGGTCCAAACCCCCTCCCCTTCCCAATCCCTTTATTATCCCTTTCCTTTAAGGTCGGCAACGCACTTGTGATTCTTTTGGTATTATGGGCGTACATGGGCGGTGGAGATCACTTACCATCAGGTGACACACTTGCTCGTTTGCCGGCCTATGCCATAAAAAAAAGATTTAATACCAACCAGTGTGCGTATCCAGTGAGATCCGTAATTTTGTGGACCGACGCGTCAAGGGCACAATGACGGCACAATGTCTCTTCACGATATATATACACCCAACAGTCACACACATAGTCCTGACCCCACACTAGGTAAACCTGTATCGTGGGTATCAGGAACTACGAGGGACTTGCGGTCCCACAACACCCAGACCCGAAACATTTGTCTCAGTGCGGGAATCGAACCCACGGCCTCTCGCTTCGCAGCCAGCTACTCGCCCGCTGCGCCACGGAGGCTGTCAAACGCCACGATGGATATTATATTTTCCAGTGTAGTCACTGCCGTGCCAGAATAAAAAAAGAAACGTATTAGGTAGGTTACCTGCAAAAAACAACTTTAACAAAACATCAATCAAATAAAACAATGTATATTTTCCAATAATTTAATCGGGACATCAAGTATTAGGTACGTAATTTTCCAGAATACATAAATAATTTAACAATTCAATTGATTACATCCTCGCTCCTTACACGTTACGCTTAACGTATGTTCAAATTGATCGCTACTTATTCTACGCGAGCGAAGCGATGCTTATCAAAGCTATTCTAAGCTAAGCAATGAATTGATATCTCTGATTCAACTGAACATCTTGCTTTCGGTAATTGTATCACATTGTAATTAGAACCTCGATGATGCATTACATAAATAGCTAGCTTAGAATTGGACAGCTGCCGATTCGATTTATAAACGGCAATTCGATTCAGGTCCGGGAGTTTTACGCTCGTGTTGAAAAACAAACCTAAGTCATAAGATAATAGGGTATTTGACTATGTCTTATTTTATACATTATTTAAGATGCACCCGACAATAATACGAAAAAGAAACTGTTTTGCGAAAACAGAATTAAAATTGAGTAAAAAATGAGGCGACAGTTCATGTTTTAAATATTGGTATGAGCAAAGGTTGATGCGTAGTGGGAAAGTCTCACTATCTCTCTCGCACGTGTGCACCACTAACTGCGTAACCTGTCTTGTGACGTCACACGACATGTAGTGCATCCTTTTTCCGTCATTTGACAATTACCCCTTCCAGCAGATTTAAATAGCTTCTAACGTTTTTTATTTTGACTTCATTTATATAGTTCTTTCAATAATAGATTTTGGGGAACGTAACATAATGAGTAAAATAATAAAAATAATCTAGTCAAATACCCTATTACTGTTATAGTAAGATTTATAAATACGGACCAAAAGCCTGATACATGACTGTGCTATGTATGTAGTTATGTATACACATCAATAAGTAATAAATATTCATGTGATCAGAAACAAAACGAGCAAGTATGTCACGCCGAGAACATAAGATATAGGAATTTTCTAACATATTTATCGCTTTATTAGTTATATATCTACTGCAATCATTAACACGTTACTACCAAATAGCCAAAAATATGACAGTGAGAAATACCAAAACATACGGTACGCTTCGCACATCACAGTAAAGCATCGCTCGGTTCGCGTTGAACTTAATAATATAACCTTATATCTAACATACAGAATATCGGATAAGACAGGGACCAGCCTGTTTCCACTACAAAGGGTATTTACGCTAAATTATAAATAAATTAACAATATTCAACCTTACACGAAATGCTTTTCAAATAGCTTCGGACGCTTGTACACTATGCTACTAGTTAGTAAGAAGAGTGACCATTATTTTTCGTGAAAGATTCGTGTTTGCCTCATATCTACAGACGGTTATCTCATAGACAAGTCTGTTCCAATAGCTCATTTCACGAAGTAACTAGATACACGACTATCTAATCCCAATAACCGACTCACGGAACAAGGTTCTCATTGTATAATATGGTATCTATACCCACAAATTTACAAGGTGGTAGGTCCCTCGTATGCGAGAGGCCGTCTGGGTAGGTACCACCGCATTGTCTATTTCTGTCATCAAGCAGCACTGTGTGAACACTGATGTGTTCCGGTTTTAGGGACATTAAATCAAGTAAAATTACTGGGCATTATGAGACCTAACACCTTATGTTTCAGGGTGACGAGCGCCGTTTAGTGCAATGCAGTACTTCATAATTCGAAGTTCTGATTGGTATTGCTTTTGTTTATGGGCAGGCGTGACGCTTACCATCAGGCGAGCGGCCGTCACTCTGAGGCATAAGGTGTTAAGTCTCATAATACCCAGCAATTTCATTTACTTTGATTGGTTGAATTCAGAGATTTAACCGGATATTCAAACTAAAATGTTTATTGTAAATGGCCGTATATGGACAAGCGTCACTAACGTCAATTTGAAAAGCATTTCCTGAAAAAGTACAAAATAAAGGGACGTCTATTTTTATAAGTGAAAATGCTATAAGTTATTGCTTAAAAACAGTCGTCCAGTTTACTTTGTACTTAAATGAAGCATACAGTGCAAGTTAAGCGACGGAAACCCTTATAGTTTCGCAGATATCGCGCTTTGGAGATTATTTGAGCAAAACTTATAAGTTAACTTTACTCAATTACATTTTAGATACTTATTTTAAAAATATTAGTGATAGACAAAGACTTTGATGTATAGTAATTGACAAGCTGCGCGGTACATAGAAATTGTACCACTAAGTTGCGGTCAATTGACCGTGACTCAATATTACCATCTCGCTTACTTTCAACTAGAACCCCTCTCACGCTCCTTGTCTATCAGCTGTCAAACTCCCGCGTTATGTGACGCAATTTTACTTCTAAACAGCCCGTCTAGTAGTATACATTAAATTCTTTGCTGATAGATGCAATAAAAGCAACGGACGCGCCACTTTCGTCTATACGTTTAAATTAAGGAAATGTGAGCACAATCAATAATATTAATTATGTAACTTGGCCACGCTGAAATCACTTAACTACTCCATGTGTCCCATCAGACCCAAAAAGAACAAAGAAAATAACAGAATACATTTGTTTTTTTATACAATTTTAAAACGAGAATATATGAAGCTATCTTGTAAATAGTATTCTGTTATATTGTCGCCTTTGTCATTCGATCAAAGAATATTATACTCTCGCATTCGATAAACTATTTCTGTTCATTTTATGTAATGGATGTGACGGTGTTCGTGACTAACTTCAGGTTGGTGCAATTATTTTGCGTGTAACGGACCTTTTGACGTGTTCGATTTTTGAATTATGGTATTCTATTGAAGGTTGTGCTATTAAGAAAACAGATACGCATATTTTTTGCATTTACAGTACCTATGTATTGAAAAGTTGTATTCTATTAAAAGTTGTATATTATCTATTATTCAACAATGAATAATAGATAATGTAATGAACAAAAGCTGTTGGAAGCTGTTCCTGGAAGTTATTTATAGGCGTAAATGTCAGTGGTACTCAACATTTAGTTTACTTTTTGCTTTACTAAACCACTTTATTTTAAACCTTTTATTAACACAATACACAATTAAATATATTAAAATATTTATAAAATGACATTTGTGGTTAATTTATATAAATGTGATAAATAATGAATGAATACAGACTTATATTTAAATGAATAAAGGACTCCACGCCACGATATTTGCGAAACGCAATGTTTGCACCAGGCAAATATTCTTTACAACTTGCACATCCACGATGAAGCTTAAAAACAAGTTAAACGATGGAAGCAAAAGTTACACGAAAACAATACAAAGAAGACGTTATAATTCAGTTCATCCTTATTATATTAGAATAGATTGAGATAAATAGCCGTTGTCAATTACAAATCAACAGAAACTACCTGAATGTTTTGATTGTATGGGACTCTGCTAGGTCCTTTCTTTGCATTTGAGATGGATCATTCACTTTGGCATTTAATTTTGACTATGTTACAAATATATTGTATTGATACAAAGTAAAATAAAGGTGATTAACTAGCCGGGCTGAAACTAGCTACACTTTAAATACAATAGCCGCGTTCGTTACTAACTTCAGGACGGTCAAGTTGCTTTGCCCATATTGTAAATGTTTTCTCGAATGATCTCCCCTAGTGAATTATTTGATGGCGATTTTTGGGAACCTTTCACATGAACATTCGTTTCACCATTGATGAATTTGTTAGTATAACCCAATGTTACATTTTATAAACCCATTGACGTGTTTGTTATGAACATTTGACATTAGCTTCAAAATCCCATAGATACTGATTTCGCGACGCGACGCGTTCACGTTACGAGTTTATACTGACATAGGGAATAAGACCTTATAGGAAGGAAGGTAAGGAATTATACCGCCTAAGTCTTATAAATAGAACACGGAAAGTATTGTCGATATGTGAATGGCACCTAGTCAACAAAAGCTTATATTTCTTAATTTCGATCTAGCCCATCGTATAATATCAACACGGCACCGGTATTTTACATAGCTGACGTAAAAATAAACGACTATTTATCTCAGAATAAGATAAGATTACAGCTAGATTACATTAGATTGCTTTGGTCGAAAGCCTTCGCAGCTTTTGAAATGAAATTACATTTGTGCATCAGGTATATATTGTGCTATATTATATCTACACGTTATATATACTACGTTTACATTGCTTGTTTGGTCGCAAATCAGAGAGGTTTACAATAATGAAGTCAACACAAATACGTTTTAATATTATAATAGGGTTTTGGTTCCTTGAATTTTTTTATGTATAGCATTTACTTTACAATGCCTTTTTTATTAAGATTACACAGAACGAGTTTCTAGTACAAAAAGGTCAGGAGGCTAATTCTCGTAATTTAAAATGTTCGAAATATAATTCCGATCTAGTCTCGGTGTCAACGAAGTTACAAATGGTATTCTATTAAACCAATAATCAACATCAAATGTAAACATAAATCGTAATGAGATCGAAATTAGAATGAAAGTTGACTGAAGCCAAAACGGTATTCTGCTAACATTTTTAAATGACACATGCCCTTAAATAAACGTCATAATTGTGACTGAATTTAGATTCTAACGACATCGATATGAGATTATATTGACACCGGACTGAGCCTAAAGGGGAGCAGAATACCATTTTTAGTCAAACAATATCTAATCTCAGTTCTGTTAAAATTGATTCGCAGTCTCAGTTAAATACGAGAATTGGCCTTCTGATATAACAGAAAAGTATCGTTTACCACGCCGCATCGTACGATATTCGCTTTGAAATTGCATAACGCGCCCTTCTAAACCAGATTTTTTGTTATATTCTCATCTATATCGTACTAGCACATCCTTCCGTATATATGGCATTTCACGTAGGAAGACTCGCAAAGCATGTATTTCTGACCGATGATATTAAGTTGTTGAAACATAGGCAATATAAAGGTAGAGTAAGTTTAATCATCGTTTAAATTGGCTCTGTCATTCAATATTTATATTTTAAGTCAAGACAATATAATTTATTTTGTTCTAACACGCATTCAAATTAAAGTTAATGTTAGCAGCTGCTCGATAATTCAAGAATTTTTGCCTTGGAATCGAAATAATCATATATGTATGTAATTTCAGTTTTCTAATTAATTAAATCTGATAGCTCAATTTAAGATTTACTCTTATTTAAAAATATGTTTTGGCAATAATTGTAACATAATTTATGAAGGACGCAGAAATATTTTCTTAATTCTTTAGTAAATTTTGATTAGTTTAGACAAGCGCTAGCAGCACATATTTCACGATTTTTAGTGGTATCATGTTCATTTACTACTGTCTCAGTTTGTGGAAACGTTCCTTTACACCCAGTATGTATAAATAGTACTTAAATATTGATACAGAATATAATAATGGATGAGAAGAAAACGCAAAGTTTTGTGCGAATTCTGTAATGGTCAGTAACTTGAGCTAGTTACCAGCCTCGTAAGTGAGCTTACCATCAGACGAGGATTCTGCTCGTCTCGTCATTAAAGGTCAGAACAAAAAAAACCTTCTGCGCCCTAATGGCCGCGACGTCACTCGTGACTAACGTCCGGCCAGCCAAGTTATTTTGTACATACTGCAATCTAAACCTTATCGTCAACCGCGCAAGATATAAATTTAATACAATTTTGCTCGTTAGCCACTAGAGGCGTTAGTAATGTTGCCAGCGTGAGAGATGAAAAATGTGATAGGAAATGAGTTAAGATTCAAACTTTATCAACCCTTACACCTAATTTCACCACAAAATTAGTTCTAACATCAACATTAAGGATAGAGAGTTCACTAAATACATTTTGTATATTATTAATAATGTAATTAATAAGCGTAATAGATCAAAAAACATTAATGTTTTTTTCGTGTTTCCATTTTTTTTCAATCATTATATTTTTGTTCCTTTTTCTCCCCGGACTTTTTTAAGCCAAGTGTGAAATTGCTTAATTTTTATATATATTTTTCGAAGAAGTTAGAAGTTTCGCCAATGTTTGTATCGGTTAAGTACTTACATTTTACACATAATTTGTATTTTATTATTACATAATATGTACTTACTGTTAATTTTCTTGATTTGCAGTATTGTATTTAAATAAAGGAAAATAAGCTGCCGCTATGCCATTACTACATAATAGCGTATTTGACTATGTAATTTTATAAGCAACCAACAATAAGACGAAAAATAAACTTTTTTGCGAAGATCTAATTAAAATTGGGTAAACAATGAGACCGCAGTTCATATTTTAAGTATTGGTATATAGTGGGAAAATCTCACTATCTCCCTCGCACGCATGTACCGTAATGGCGTAACCTGCCTTGTGACGTAACTTGCCATGTCGTGCATTCTCTTTCCGTCATTTGACAACTACCCACTCCGGCAGCTTTAAATGGCTTCTAACTTGTTTATTTTTTATTTGATTTATATAATTCTTTCGATAATAGATTTTAGGGACGTAACTTATTAAATAGTATAATAAAAATATTCGAGTAAATTACCCTATTATGTAGAATATATATATTGATTTACATTTGTGTACAGGCACCGGCACGAGTCGAGAGCATTAAGTTCACCTGCGCAGTAGTTCATTTATAGCTCTGATTGGCGGAATAAACAAACATGGGGCGTTAACACTTCACGCGATTGGTTCGTTAGTCGATGCTATTCGCCTATTGGACTCTTATCTATCATTCGGCTACTGCACACGTGCAATTTTAGAGTTGTGCCTAAAACTCATGCCGCTAATTGGACCTGTTGCGTAGGAATGAATTAATAATACAAAATTTATACACAATGCCATTAAAATATGATTTGGTACTTATTTTCTCAAGTTGGTAACACCATTAGTAAGTGTGTAAAAATAATACTGGCTCAAAGCAATGGCTTTAAACGGCTTTAAATGTAATTGAATCAGCAAGACAAACATTGGCGCACCCTGGCCTTAATCTTTGAACCAGACTCTTCACCTGGCGTGCTATGAGTCATGTCCCTTGAGGTCGAAGGTCCGTCCCTGCAGGGCGGAGTCCCCGTATCCCGCGTGGTCGTGGTCGGCGTCCCTCCCCGCCGCGACCGCCTCCGGGGCCGGCCCGTGGAGTCTCACACATACTAGTTGGTTATAGTTCTCTAGAGCTAGCGCCAGGATGGACCCCCCTAGGAGGATCTCGCAGGATGTTATCCGTTCCGGTGGGGTGTACACTGCTATTAATTTACCTGTTGGGAAATTTGATTATTTTATATTTGCCCCGGACATATACACTGTCCTGCTTGTCATAGACCTCCTTTTTTATCCTGGCATGATAAAGTGCCTATACTTGACCAGATGTAATGAAGTGCAGTCCAAATATAATGTCGACCGTCAAGAGAAATTGCCTCTCTAGATGGTTGGTGGAATTATACCAGCCTGTATTTACTGGATATACACTGGCTGACTCTGGAATGCGGCTCGCCTGAAGGACCTACTATATGGCGGGATTTTCACCATGTGTGTATGGTGGTTGGGTACAAAAGTTATGAGATCTTCCATCACTTACTAATCCCTCCTTTACTAATGGGAGAATTTAGGCTTATCGTCCACCAGGCAAGACCTAGACTACCTATTGGTGGACGCGATTGCCTCGTCTGTTGATCATCAGGGTCGTAAAGATGACCCTCTTTGGACACCCCTTATTTTTGTTTACTAGTAATAACTCTTTTAATAGCAAAGGCCGGTCAACGACAAGTGGGACACCTGATGGTAAGTGATTGTCACCGCCACTATACCAGAACAATCATGGGTGCGTTGCCGACTTTAAAGGAAAGGTGTAATTAAGGTACCGAAAGGGGGATTTGGGCCTCCGGATATCTATCACACGCAGCAGCAAGCCGCTGCTTTACGTCGGTCTGTGAGACAGTGGTAACGACCCGGTCGAACCGGCCCATTCGTGCTGTAGACAAAACTGTGTACAGAGTGGGTCTACCACTTATAACCCTTTAAAAACATACATACCTGTGTGCAGGTCCCACAGTCTCACAGCCAGGTCCTTGCAGGTGAGGTCGGTGGAGAGCAGCACGCCGCCTGACTTGGCCAGACGCAGCATCGACGGCGCTGATACATGACCACGGAGAGTTAGCCGACAGTTACCTGGGTGATTTTTTTAAAATTTTATTAGCTTGAATGACGAGACGAGCAGGTCGCTCGCCTGATGGTAAGCGCCACGCCTGCTCATAGACAGAAGCAACGCCACACAGAACTTTAAATAACAAAGCATTCAGTCCGCCACATTGGCCTAATGCAGGTTGCCAGACTTCACATACCTTCGAAATTCTTATGGAGAACTTCTTAAGTAGGCAGATTTCCTCACCATTAAAGCAATTGATAATAAAAAATTAATACACCGTATTTAGACAGAAAAAAACCATTTCCTTTTTTCTTTAAATGACATGCTTGAATTTATTTAGTAATCAAATTCAATTTTATTTACTAAAGGCACTTTCAGTACTTTAAAATAACCTGGGTAAACTATATCAAGAACACTTCTGTGCTGGAGATGATGGAAGAGTCGATACAGATACTTAAGTAAAATAAGGAAATTGGAATATTTTGGGTCACATTATGAGAAATAACAAATAATAACTCTTTCAACTAATCATTCAAGGAAAAATATAGTGTAGATGGAGGCCAGGTCGCTCGCCTGATGGTTGCCCATTAACAGACACAAAACTATACAGAATTTTAATTTACAAAGTACTGTATGGCATTGGACTGCGTCACCCCGAAACATAAGATGTTAAGTCTCATAATGCCCGGTAATTTCACTGGCTTCAATGCCCTTCAAACTGGAACACAACAGTGTTATCACACTGCTGCTTGGCACCAGAAATAGACAAAGCGGTGGTACCAACCCAGACGGCCTCTCGCATACCAGATACCTACCAGCTTGTGAATCATCTTTTGTTGAAACTTGCGAGAAACTTAAACTAACTTTATGAGTGGTAGAGCCACGCTGTAGACACTTGTCTACAGCATATATGGGCCGGCTCGTCCGGATCATTACCACTGTCTCACAGAAAACCGGCGTAAAGTAGCAGCTTGCTGCTGCGTTTCGTACGGTGAGTGAGGTATCCGGAGGCCCAAACCCCCTCCCCTTCTCAATCCCTTAATTATCTCTTTCCTTTAAGGTCGACAACGCACCCATGATTCTTTTGGTATTGTGGGCGTACATGGACGGTGGAGATCGCTTATCATCAGGTGACCCACTTGCTCGTTTGCCGGCCTATACCATAAAAAAAAACTCGCCATGCTACCAGAAAAAAATGAGTGGCAGCAAACAACCACAACCCATGTTCAAAACTGGAAACTCACCCGTGACCAGATCCCACACTAGTATCCTGGTGTCTGCGAGTCCTGACACAACGCAGCCGTCCACCGAGCTGATGGCCAGCGCCACTGTGTCACACCCTGGCTTCCACTTCTTGAATAAAGTTCCTGATTGTAGGTCGTACACCACTATGAAGTTTGGACTTGGCTCGTCCAGCTCCCGGGAGACTACGCAGACGTATGATCCTAGAAACATGATTGATTGGAGAAGGTTTAAGCCAAAATGGCTTCATAGACTTCATCATCATAGAGATCATTTATAAGTGGTAGAGCCACGCTGTATACACTTTTGTCTACAGCATGTATGGGCCGGCTCATCCACAGTCTTACAGAAAACTGGCGTAAAGTAGCAGCTTGCTGCTGCGTTTCGTACGGTGAATGAGATACCCGGAGGCCCAAACCCGTTCCCCTTCCCAATTCCTTAATTATCCCTTTCCTTTAAGGTCGGCAACACACCCATGATTCTTTTGGTATTGTGGGCGTACATGGTCGGTGGAGATCACTTACCATCAGGTGACCCACTTGCTCGTTTGCCGGCCTATGCTATAAAAAAAAACTTACCTTCATAAGTGATAGCAGCCTTGGACGTGACGAAGTCATGGTGTGGTATCCTCAGATCGTAGAGTAGTTTCCGTGACGTCAGAGACCAAACCAGTAGCGGGAACGGCTTCTGGGTTTCATCACCACATACCAACACTCTGCGCGAAATTATTTTAGTGTGAATATGTGATACAGATATCTCTATATATCATTTTTAAGGGTGTTTATTTGTCGGAACGCCATAACTTCCATAATTCTCCATCAAATTTAATGATTCAAAGACCATTTTAAAGCTTACTTTTGCCACAATTGGCGAAAAATAAACAACTGTTTTAAAATTATAGGTTTTGCCAAAAACATATGAAAATTTAACAGTGCCATCTGTTGACAATATAATCAACTAATTTCTTTGTTTTGTATTTAACTGACCACTATCTTTTTTTTTTATTGTATAGGCCGACAAACGAGCAAGTGGGTCAACTGATGGTAAGTGAACACCACCGCCCATGTCCGCCCACAATACCAAAAGAATCATGGGCGCGTTGCCGACCTTAAAGGAAAGGGATAGTTAAGGGATTGGGAAGGGGAGGGGATTTAGGCCTCCGGATATCCCACTCACCGTACGAAACGCAGCAGCAAGCTGCTACTTTACGTCGGCTTTCTGTGAGACAGTGGTAATGACCCGGACGAGCCGGCCCATTCATGCTGTAGACGAAATTGTCTACAGCGTGGCTCTACCACTCGTAACTCGTACTCGTCTATCTTACACTTATTAGTATTAATAGATATATTGATTGATACATCAAAATAACCGTCTATTACTGTTGTCTCTCACTTTTTGTCCACCAATGCTAGTCAACGGAAAAAAAGTTGCGATGTTGTTGGGGACCAATTAGAATTCTCCCATTATCCCCCACAGACGGGCAACGGGAACGAACTAGTTGAACGCACTTATAACTTATGTAAAAAAGCTATAATAACGGCTACTTTGATATTTCCATTGAAATGGATCCTTATAAGAATCAAAGACGGGGAATTTTGAAGTAAAATTGCGCCATATAGCGCGGGAATTTGACAACTAATAGACAGCGCAGGCCGCGCAGCCAGTCTAGTAGTATTAATTGAAACATTGGATTGAATAAAAAACGGACGTATAACTTTTAGAAAAACTCTATACAAAAATAATGAAATAAAATCGCATCACAGACGCGTGAAACTTCCATTCTGGTAGATTTTTGTATGGCGCAAATCGTCAAGGTCATTGTCGCGAGGTACAGTCTTAATAGATGTTAGTAACGTAACATACTTTAATAATTATTTATTTATTTATTAAAATTATATTTTAATAAATAAATAAAAAACGAGTCAAACACCCTATCCAAGTAGTGTAGAATATTGCAACCCGAAGAAAATGATTGGCAAACTTAAAATTGTTAATCATCAATTTGACAGCCTCCGTGGCGCAGTGGGCGAGTAGCCGGCTGCCAAACGAGAGGCCGTGGAATCGATTCCCACACCGAGACAAATGTTTGTCTAATCCACAAATATTTGTTTCGGGTCTGGGTGTTGTGGGACCGAAAGTCCCTCGTAGTTTCTGATACCCACGATACAGGTTATCCTAGTGTGGGCTTGGGACTATGTGTGTGACTGTTGGGTGTATTTATTATTTATAAAGTGCTGAACCAAAACGGTATTACAATATCTCACCTTCCATCACCAGACACCAGCAGAGAGTTTAAAAATCTATCTTCACCGGCTTTGAATGTTGTCACGCAGTCACCTAAAACGTAGTAATACAGATAAATTATTTTTATTATCTTCGTGCTTCTTATTTTTATGCGTGCAGATCGCTCGCCTGATCGTAGATAGAGTAACGTTGACCTATACATGAGTCACGTTTTCCATCTCTTTTACTTCACAGCGAAAAAACGAGACAGAATTACTTATTTGACTCCAAGTTTGTGGAGTCAAACATTGGTGTCCAAAACTATGTTTTATACAATTATAGATTCCGGCTATGTAGTTATATGTTCTCGCGTCATAAAGTGTCTGAAAGTGCTTGCGGCGTATTTTTAAAACCATAAAAGTGGACTGCCTCGGTGGTGCAGTTGTAATGCGTACACGTTACGATTAAGGTCAACGTTGAGGTCTCGGGTTGGATCCCCGGGTCGGGTAAAGTGGTATTGGGTTTTTCTGTTACGAAATGCTCAGAATCAGCCCGGAGTCTGGAATTTGTGTCCGGCGATAGGCTCGCCCCCTATCACATCGTGAGACGGATATACGCTCGGCGAAATGTGGGTGTACTGGTTACACCTCTGCCTACCCCATCGGGGATCACAGGCGTGAGTGCGTATGTATAAAAAGAAGAATAGAGAAGCATATAAATAATTATACAAACCGGTCTCAATATTCATGAGGTTGACATACATCCTGTTCCGTGACAACGCCACCAGATGCTTGGGGTCGTGCAGTCCATAGTACGGCATCTTTTGATTCATCACGCCCTTCAACGCTACTAGAAATGTGCCCTGAAATTTATTATTTATACAACGTGTGACATTAGTGTGGTCATATATAAGTGTCATTTTTGTGAGTGGTAGAGCCACGCTGTAGACACTTTTGTCTACAGCATGTATGGGCCAGCTCATCCGGGTCGTTACCACTGTCTCACAGAAAACCGGCGTAAAGTAGCAGTTTGCTGCTGCGTTTCGTACGGTGAGTGAGATATCCGGAGGCCCAAATTCCCCTCCCCTTCCCAATCCCTTACTTATCCCTTTCCTTTAAGGTCGGCAACGCGCCCATAATTCTTTTGTATTGTGGGCGTACATGGGCGGTGGAGATCACTTACCATCAGGTGACCCACTTGCTCGATTGCCGGCCTATATTATAAAAAAAAAAAATATAAGTATTTAACTAACCTAGTACTGTCAAACCAGATTGTATTGCTAGGATATAAGGTACATTTTATTTTTTAAAGTTTTTTTTTTTATTGGCTTGACTGACGAAACGAGCAGGTCGCTCGCCTGATGGTAAGCCCCACGCCTACCCATAAACAGAAGCAACACCACACAGAACTTTGAATTACAAATCACTGCATGGCAATGGACTGCACTCGTCAACCTGAGACAAAATATGTTAAGTCTCATAATGCCCAGTAATTTCACTGGCTTGAATGTCCTTCAAACCGGAACACAACAGTGTTTACACACTGTTGCTTGGCGGCAGAAATAGACGGCGCGGTGGTACCAACCCAGACGGCCTCTCGCATACGAGGGACCTACCACCTTGTATAATGAACGTGTAATATGTCGATGTTTTGGTGATGAACGCAGTCCAATGCCGTGCAGTGTGGTGCTGTGTTAGTTGCTGGGCGGGATTACCATCATGCAGACCAGCTCGTTTTGTTATTCAGACTCTTTATTTATTTTCTACTACCCTTATCCCACTTGCAGTAGGGTGGCCGCAACATTTTAAATCCATGTTACAGAAAGATATGGCTTGTAGCTTTTACGACTTGCCGCCTGCCTGACGTCAACCCCTCTGGGGAGAAAACATCCAGACCAGAAACAAATATTTGTGGATCACACATTTTATCTCGGTGCGGGAATCGAAGCCGCGGCCTCTTGCTTCACAGGCTAGACCTGCCTGATGTCGACCCCTCTGGGGAGAAAACATCCAGACCCGAAACAAATGTTTGTGGATCATTTAGTTCGGTGCGGGAATCGAAGCCGCGGTTTTTCCTTCACAGCCGGCTACTGGCCCATTCATAGATTAATAAAAAAAATATATAACAGGGCTATTGGTTGTGAATATTACCTGATTCAAGTCATAGACCCTGAGCTCTCTCCTGCACAGGACGACGCACTTGTACTCGTCTATCGGCACCAGGTTGATAGGATGCGTTACACCCACTATCTTTCTTACTAACTCACACCTGAAAATACATGAGTAATGTAAAGTATACGCACTCACGCCTGTAATCCCCGAAGGGGTAGGCAGAGGTGTAACTAGAACACCCACATTTCGCCGAGCGTATCTCCGTCCCTTGTGATAGGGGGCGAGCCTATCGCCATACCGGGCACAAATTCCAGACTCCGGGCTGATACTAAGCATTTCGTAATAGAAAAACCCAATACCACTTTACCCGACCCGGGGATCGAACCCGAGACCTCAGCGTTAGCGTAATCGTAACGCGTACGCATTACAACTGCGCCACCGAGGCAGTAGTAGTAGTGTAAGTCATACTAATATTATAAATGTGAAAACCGATCATCATGAAACTTTGTACACATATTCTTGGTATAAGAACTAACATAGGATACTCTGTATGAAAAAAGAAAAACTATTTGTTTGTTACGCTTTCACGCCTAAATCACTAAACCGATTTTGATGAATTTTGATGTAGAAGTAGAAGATAGATGGGACCCTGGAGACGGTTATAGGCTACGTTTTATTTCGGAAAGGTCTATTCAAGCGGGCGGAGCCGCGAGCAAAAGCTAGTAATAAATGGTCTTGACCCAAAATTAGAATAGAAAAAATAAAAATATACTACTTATAAGGAAATAGGTAAGGATAAGCGATGAAAATATATTGTAAGTAGTAATAAGTAAATGGGATAATGTCAAGATTAATCTGAAATTTGTCAGTGGACTCAAAAGCTTTCTTTTGAACCCCCTTCCCCCCGCCCCCCGGATCCGCTAGTGCTAGTAGTGAATAATGAACTTACTTTGTAACATCCCAAACGCAAATCTCCTCTCTCTCAGTAGATACGGTAGCGACAAACTTCCCTCTAGTATCGAATCTCACAATCAAATCAAATGTCTTCGTATCGAACCCGTCGACCATAGACAAATCCTTCTTCTTCCCCTCAATCTTCCAGTAATCCTCATTTATCGGATAAAACGTCGGCAACGGTGGGTCATAGACATCCTTTAACCAATCTTGAACAATTTTCGACTTTACTTCCAATCCATCCCGTTGCCTCTTCTCTATGGTCAGTCGTAGGAGTCCATAAAATTGTCTATGGTCGTAGTCTAGCGCGTAGGAGTGTGTTTCGAATAATTCTTTGAGTATTTCAATGTGTTCAGGTAACGGTTCTATGTGGACTAAGGCCAGGTCTTCTAGGAAGTGACAGCAGTCTGTGGCTGCCAGCTTGTCGTGGGCCCAGTCTAGTTGGGTGAAGTAGGGTTGGGTGGCGAAGGTCTCAGGTTCTTCCTTGTACAAATGGTAGTGTTGGTAGGGAAGCTCGTCGAGCTTTCGTGTGTTGTAGCTGTGAAGAAAATTTGGCAATTTCTATAAATACATTCAGAAATAAAGAAATACAGTTAGTAGCGTAGAACAATGAACATTTTACAGTAATGGCATCGTACGATGTCATCATGAAATTGAAGAAATATTGACAACTATGTGTGAAAGAACAATAATTGTACTTCATGGTTGTGGGAATTGCAAATGACGTGATGCTGGAAGTATAATGTAATGAAACTATAGTGCGTTACTATTGTAAGTTCGCCCAAGTGACATCGTACAGCGCCGTTACTGTATTGTAGGTTTAAATTACAAGCCTTTGAGAAATAACAGAGGAATATATACAGTTCCGTTCCGAGCTTTAGATATGAAGTTCCTTAGATATGAAAATATCTAAGGAACCTTGAAGATATCTATGAAAGTCGTGTTTTATAATAAAAAAAATTTTTAGTTACTTATACTCCGATATATTAATTATAATTATCTAAAATAAATAAATACATCCGACATTCACACACATAGTCCTGACCCCACACTAGGTTAATCTGTATCGTGGGTATCAGGAACTACGAGGGACTTGCCAACCCACAACACTCAGACCCAAAACAAATATTTGTCTTAGTGTGGGAATCGAACCCACGACCTCTCGCTTTGCAATCGGCTACTCGCCCACTGCGCCACGGATACTGTCAATCTTTTGAAAAATGATGTTTTCTATACTTACCAATCATCAGAAAATTTATTCTCTTGCGAAACCAGACGGCCAGCCATCTTGGGATCATTTTCTGTGTACCACACCCCCTGGAAATGTAATTAAGCAACTGGCATCACATATGGTTCAAATTTTATAACACGTTAAAGTGCGTCTTGACTTGTGACATTTCGTCCCAACTAGAGGCGTGACTGTGACAAACACACGTGACAAAGTGTGGCCTGTTGTCATATGTTACGATCTCATGCTACAAAGCGATTCGCTCTAAGATCCTCTAACATTTCACCATGATATGTTATATCAGGTTTTTATACCCAGAGGAGTTGACGTCTTCCTTACCATCAGGTGACCCACATGCTCGTTTGCCGGCCCATACTATAAAAAAAAACACGACTCGGGCAATATGTTGGTAGCACTCACGTAGCAGCGTCGTAGCTGGGAAAGGCGACTCGTAGCTGTCTCGTAGTAATCCCGTAGACAAGTAGCGACCTAGTAGGGTTCTTGTAGCAATCTCGTAGCTTTTATCTTTCAATGTCACGCATCTTTTGTATTTTGTAAATGCAGTGATAGCTCAGGTGGGAGTGGTATGGACTGTCGAGACGAAAGCCGCAGGTTCGAAACCAGCCCCAAGAGCATACACCTCTGACTTTTCTAAGTTACGTGTATATTAATTGTTAATTATCACTTGCTTTAACGGTGAAGGAAACATCGTGAGGAAACCTACATACCTAAGAAGTTCTCCATAAAATTTCGAAGGTATGTGAAGTCTACCAACCCGCATTAGGCCAGCGTGGTGGACTAAGGCCTAACCCCTCTCATTCAGTAGAGGAGGCCCGTGCCCAGCAGTGGGACATGTATAATACAGGGCTAGTATTAATATTATTATTATTATTATTTTTGTTTTTATAGTAGAGGCCGGCAAACGAGCAAGTGGGTCACCTGATGGTAAGTGATCTCCACCGCCCATATACGCCCACAATACTAAAATAATCATGGGCGCGTTGCCGACCTTAAAGGAAAGGGAGAAGTAAGGGATTGGGAAGGGGAGGGGAATTTGGGCCTCCGGATATCTCACTCACCGCACGAAACGCAGCAGCAAGCTGCTACTTTACGCCGGTTTTCTGTGAGATAGTGGTAACGAACCGGACGAGCCAGCCCATTCATGCTGTAGACGAAACTGTCTACAGCGTGGCTCTACCACTCAAAATTAGTAGTAGCATCTTTTGAATTATTTTGATGATAAGGATATATTGAAATACAGCATCTACAAAACTCAGCGTTCGTAGCAAGCAACCCATCACAGCGCTGATCAGTAGTAGCTCTTTAGTTCCTCTACTCCAGGGTCTTGCCACAAACACTACTACACTACCGAGTTGGGATATAGTAAGGATTCGGATATAACACGCCGTTTGAGTTGGTAACACCCTTTTGTCTATTTCTGCCACCAAGCAGCATTGTTATTTCGGTTTAAAGAACATTGAAGCTAGTGTAACTACTGGGCATTATGGGTGAAGAGCGCAGTCCAGTGCCATCCAGTGTTTTGTTATTCTTAGTATGGTGTTGCTTCTATTTATGGGCAGGACTTACGCCTACTGTCAGGCGAGTAACCTGATCGTCTCGTTATCAATGCTAATAAAAAAATGGTCCCTTCCAACTTAACAATTGGTGGTCAGTTGGTTTCAGCATCATTTTTGCTAAGGCCTTAGATAGTAAAGCATCAAGACTAAGAGATATTTTTATCGCTGAAACACCTACTTCTACAGTATACTTTATTTTATTTTTATTTTATTATTGGGACAATAAAGGGTTACATGTTAGGAATATACAAACTTATCTTAGCAAATGAATATGTAAACATACAACCCACACCATTGCCCACAAATTAATTAAAAAGAGTGGAAGACGCATAGTAGCGAACAGAATCGTAAATAGATATTACGCGGTTAAAACTAGGAATTTAAATTAAAGTTGTGCAGAAAGGTTGTGAATGGCCGTTTTCTTAAATTTTTGATTAGAGAGGGAGAATATGTCTATATCTGTGAAGTGTGAGTTGTATGTGTCTACAAGATGACGGAGCGGCACTCGTACCCCGGCGTTAAATATATATTATATTTATATACAGTGACATACAGTGACATACGTTATACAGTGACTCAACCATGAGTTTGTCTCAGTAAAATCGCTAGCGACGACGTAAAATAATTTTATGACCTAATTTAGTTTCTCACGTATCCGCTAGAGGCGCCACTGAGTTTTTCATATAAATATCTTACGTCGTCGCTAGCGATTTTATTGAGACAAACTCATAGTTAGCCTGCTGGTGTATGGGACGTGGCGCTTACCATTAGGCAATTGATTAGCTCGTTTCATCACAGTTTCATAAACCAGGCTAATAAAAAGAATGTCTCGCCTCGTAGTATTCGCGCAGCGTGTTCCTGACGTCGGGCTCGCAGTCGGCGAGGTACCGGTCCCGCGCCGCGCCCGCCAGCGCCGCGTCCCGCCAGCGCGCCGCGCCGCGCGCGTCCCAGCGCAGCCACGGCGCCAGCAACGCGCCCACCACCGGCCAGAATAGCGACGCGGGCGCCCACGGCACTGACACGTACGGGAAACACGCGAGAAAAAACTCTTTAATACTTTAAGTTAGTGAATTCAATATGGACGTAGTAATGCTAATATATATACGAAATATCCGGCTCGAAGGACCACTGATTATCGTATACTTTCACACTACATCCGGCTCGAAGGACCTCTGACTATCGTATAATTTCACACTAAATTACTGCCTCGATGGTGCAGTTGTAATGCGTACGCGTTAGGATTGAGGCTAACATTGAGGTCGGTCTATAACGAAATACTCAGTATTAACCCGAAGTCTGGAATTTGTGCTCAGTATGGCGATAGGCTCGCCCCCTATCACATCGTGGGATGGAGATACTCTCGGCGAAATGTGAGTGTACTGATTACACCTCTGCCTACCACTTCGAGGTTTACATTTTATATTCGTAATTATTATTATACTGTAAAAATGCGCCGACTGGTATACTTATTAGTTACATGGTAATAATTATTAGCGAACTCGCAAATCTTACTTCTAAATACGTACTAAATGATTAGTAATCACTTTAAAATTTAAACATTTACATAATATAAAATGTGAACCTAATAATGATTGTACGATAATACAATATAACAGGTACTAATATTAATTTAATTTAGAATAGCGGCCTTTCTATCTAGATGATTGGTCCTTCAAGTTAGATAATATGTCTTTTAAAGTGGATAGTAGATTCTCCGCGCTAAATGTGTCCTTAAAATATATTTCTTATTGTATTGGTCGGTAAACGGGCAAATGGGTCACGTGATGGTGAGAGATCTTCACTACCCATTTACCACCACATCACCAAAAGTATCATGGACGCGTTGTCGACCTTAAAAGGGATAATTAAGGGACTATAAAGAAAAGGAGGGATTTGGACCCATAGGTATCTCATTCACCGTACGAAATGAAAAAATTGGTAAATAAATAATAATAAAACGCAATTGGTCCTTCGAGCTAGATAATTGATCTTTCGAGCTATTCGATGTTTAAATTAATCGATCGTTCTAACTGGAAAATTATTCCTTTTAGCGGGATGAATCAAAGAAAAAACGTTTTTTTTACCTTTACTACTATTTTCGTCGTTAGTGGTTAGGGTTATGTATTTATTATAAATAACACATTTTAATAAAAATGCTAGGCCCTACAATTGAACTCACAATAAGTCTCCTCACTCCGGAACAGCTCGTCATGAGCTAGGATATCCAGGATCTCTGTATCATCCAGCCCTCGCCTCGCAGCTGTCAGTAGAGCCAAACAGGTCTTGACCTTCTCTGCACCCAGAGCAGCTTCAGTCGTGATCAGGATCTGGATGAGCTGGCCTTCAAGGTCCTCACAGATGACCAGCTCTGGGGTTGTTTCTGGTTCTGATTGTTCCGTGAATGTTTCCGCTGATAATGAGATTTGCCAGGCAAGAATCTGTAAGATTTTGTTTGGTGTATATCAATCGATAATCAAAAAATGGATTTACAATTAATTAATAAAGATTCTGAGTGTAGCTGGATATAACACTTGCCTTTATTACTAAAGCGCTCAGGTTTTTTTTATAGAGGTTCCATGCCCCATGTATGCCTCGAGTCTAAATATATTGCTATTTTTAGGGATGAAGAACTCAACATATCTTAAAACATTTAACCCATTAGGTCAGAAACAGAATCAGAAAAAGTTTAGTTGCTTATTTATTTTTTATTACGCCTTCGTGTGAGTTTCTCAATTGTAAAATTTCTAACAAAATTGAGTCGGGATGGTCTGAATCACTATGTCTGAATTATTACCATATTACAAAAATACTGTTATCAAAATATGGATACACGGATTGCGCAGAAACCCTCCAAATAAGAGATGTGGCTGTCTTTGTCTTTGACGACTGAATCATTCTTATCAAGATTAAAGAGATATAAATGAAAACCTACCTTAGCATAAAGCGGTAAGGTGCACTTTTGAACAGCCTTCACAGCGGCCTCTGGCGGAGACGCCGCGCCTGTCTTGCTGTAGGTGGCAGCACACGCTGTCAACACTGCTTTAGCTTCCTCAGCACCCACCGGTGGAGCTCTAAGCACCTTCGGCCCATCCTCTGATGAGAGGACGGCCATGATGGCTGAACTGGATGGCTCGTCGGTTTCTGTAAAGAATTTATAGTAATAAGTGGCTAATAAACCACTTTTTATACAATAGGCCGGCAAACAAGAAAGTGGGTCACCTGATAGTAAGTGATTTATACAGTTTATGTACGCCCACAATACTAGATAATAATCTTTCATCTTAAATCAACAGCAAGCTACTTTAAGTCGGTTTTCTGTGAGACAGTAGTAATGATCCAGACGAGCCGGTCCATTCGTGCTATAGACAAAACTGTACAGCATGACCACTACTACCACCACTCTATAACTTGACTCGACTTAGACTTGACGTTATAAAGGAATCCATGACAGCTAATAGCTTCATGTCAGTGAATTTTAAATATTTCAACTTATAATATATCTCTTTTTGTGTGTGTGGTTTTTTTAATTTGACTTTTACACCTGCCCTCATTAAATGGTGTGGGGTGGGGAGTTAAACATGGTGTTGTACAAAAGGCTGTACCCTCAGTGACAGTGACGATCATCTTGACGTTGTTGGGTAACCGCTCGGGCAGCCAGCGCGCCGCTCGCAGCGCGTCCGCACCGACCACCGCCAGCAACACCGGACGACGACGAGCCAACGCCGCTAGCGACCGGCGCAGTGCCGACCCTAGTGCACCCACCTCCTGTACACGTACCGCATCATGTGATACAACATCACATAACTTCACATCACATAACATAACGTGACATGACATAACATAACGTGACATGACATAACGTGACATGACATAACGTGACATGACATAACATAACGTGACATGACATAACGTGACATGACATAACGTGACATGACATAACATAACGTGACATGACATAACGTGACATGACATAACGTGACATGACATTCATTTATTGTTGAAGAAGGCTTACAGACTAATAACTAAATTACAAAACCATATATATATCATAAGAAAAAATGATAATGATAAGCCGCCATATTTGTATAAAAATCATATGTGCACTATATTAAGACTAAGTTAAGGAAAAGATAGACAAAGATATAAAAATATTTGTCATAAATATTTACAAAAAAAGGAAATACAAATAAATGCGTACTTTAGAGCAACACAACATTGTACAATAAAATACATGATATAACATAATATGATAAGATAGAACAAGGCATAACTTAATATGCTATACAGTGGAATGGCAGAACATTACATAACGTGATATGATATAAAATAAAATAAAAAATAAAATAAAATAAAAAAGCAACTAGTGCATCCTCGGTTTGCCGAATTTATTTCCATTCCGTGATGTGATAGCAGGCAAGCGTTACTCTCATGTTGGGCACAAATTCCAACACCCACTCAAAATAACATACATACGCACTCACGCCTGTAATCCCCGAAGGGGTAGGCAGAGTTATAACCAGTACACCCACATTTCGCCGAGCATATTTCCGTCCCTTATGTGATAGGGGGTGAGCCTATCGCCAAAATAAGATTGCTTGATTAACATTTCGTAATACAGGCACACGTATTACTTACATTCTTTCCTTTATACACAGTGCCGGTGTTCAGTACATGACATTGGTCCACTATAGACTTGAGTAGTTGATGGGAACTGCTTGACTGCGGTGTGAGCCCCACAAACCTTAACAAAGATACATACATAAATACATATTTTTGTAAAACAACATTATTTCTAACTTCAAACAATTTATGTTTACTTATTACATAGAATACAAAAAGAGATACAGAAAGGCGGGAGAAGAAAAAAGAGAAAGAGTACCAAGAGAGTGAACATGCTTAATTTAACCATCCTAATCTGTATCTAGATGGAAGTCGCATGAATGTCCATCATCCAGGATCGGCTGGGTCAATAGATCAAAGACTTCGGCATGCAAAAGCAACTAAAGATGATAGCACTTGATCAGCGCCAGCGGCACCGTGCTGTCGCTAGCTGTGTACTGTGAGTATAGTCAGTGGGTACCTCACGATGACGGCGAGGTCCTGCTGGAAGGAGGGCGCGATGGTGACGGCGCGCGCCACCAGCGTGGCCTTGCCGCAGCCCGCGCCTCCGATCAGCGCCAGCGGCACCGTGCTGTCGCTAGCTGTGTACTGTGAGTATAGTCAGTGGGTACCTCACGATGACGGCGAGGTCCTGCTGGAAGGAGGGCGCGATGGTGACGGCGCGCGCCACCAGCGTGGCCTTGCCGCAGCCCGCGCCGCCGATCAGCGCCAGCGGCACCGTGCTGTCGCTAGCTATGTACCTGTAACAAACACCTCTTAAATCTTCTCCTTTCAGTAAACAGTATACTGGTACTGGACGAATGCTGGAACCAGTTACCGCAATGAAATTATATCAAGCGCTTCGGGCTGATTATAAATGGACCCCGTTATCAACCCAAAATCATTTTTCTCCAGGACATAGACAAGTAGCATCGACCCCTTGAAGCTGTTCTCTGCTGTTTTCTTACTCTCGTTCTTTCTGCATCTACATTCACACCATTAACGCGGTCGACATTGAAGGAAAGGAAATTACGAAGTAGGTGAAATGATGATGGGATGATGAGCGCAATGCAGTTCCATGCTGTACTTTGTAATACAAAGTTGTGAGTGATTTTGTATGGACAGTCGTGGTGCTTACCATCAGGTGGGTAAACTGTTCATCTCATCATCCAGTACTTGCACACTGGACAAATATACATACATACGCACTCACGCCTGTAATCCCCGATGGGGTAGGCAGATGTGTAACCAGTACACCCACATTTCGCCAAGCGTATCTCGGTCCGACGATGTGATACCACCTATCGCCATACCGGGCACAAATTCCAGACTCCGGGCGAATACTGAGCATTTCGTAATAGAAAAACCCAATACCACTTTACCCGACCCGGGGATCGAACCCGAGACCTCAGCGTTAGCCTCAATCGTAACGAGTACGCATTACAACTGCGACAACGAGGCAGTAAATATAATAAATTGGAATAATCAAGATGAACCTATGGTAGAGGTTTCGTCCGTCTTAATACCCTCTTCAACCGCTCTCTACGCCTTCTGTAATATTTAAAAACCGCCTCGCGATGGTCGCTTCAAGCGTCGGACGCTGGCGTCAGTAACGATCTCGTCTGTCAACACCGACGAAAGTGTCAACTTGACAGCTGGTGACGCTACCAATGAATGCTCTCACACAGATTTATATACTGGCATACTAACGCGCAGGAGCGGCGCTACTGACGTCCGTAATGCTATTATCAGAAGTCTCTTGAAATCAATATCTGCTGCGCCAGTTGTGACTAAGTTCAGAGCGGATATGAAGATTAATGATAAGTACTTCTAGAAGATTTCTTTATAGTAGAGACTGGCAAACGAGTAAGTGAGTCATCTGTTACTAAATGATCTCCATCCTTAAACATCTACAATAGCAGAGAAGTATAGATGCGTTCCTTATCTTCAAAGGGAAAGGAATGAGAATGGGGAGGGGAGGGGTTTTTGGGGGTTTTGGATCCCCGGAAATCATTCACTGCACAAAAACAGTAACGTGCTTCTTATTCTTAACACTGGTGTTTTATGAAACAGTGTTCCTGTCGAAGGCCCATTCATGCTGTAGACAAAACTGTGCCATAATATGACAGCCTCCGTGGTGCAGCGGACGAGTAGCTGACTGCGAAACGAAAGGCCGTGGATTCAATGCCCACACGGATGTTTGTGAGATCAAAAATATTTTTTCGGATATGGGTGTTATGGGACCGTAAGTCCCTCTTAGTACCCGATACAGGTTAACCTAGTGTGGGGTCCTGCCTGTCGTAAGAGGCGACTGATTGGGGCCGTCGGGGGTCGCAGGCGCGCGCCGGGGGCTGTCGTAGCGCCCATTATGGTACTTTTGTACGTGCGACCCCGGGATGGACGGCAGCACGGGTGGTCGGCCTCGTGTCTGCCGTTGACGCCGAGGGCGTCCTTCGGTGCGCGGGGGCTTCTGAGCCCCCCGACAAGGAGACGGGCCGCTAGGCGGCACCGCGCAGGGGCGGTTCCGGTAGCAATCCTTAGATATAGCTAAGGATACCCCGGGGCCGCTCCACATGCGCCGAAGAAGGCCACCGCGGGGTTTTAGTTGGTATGCCGGTGTAGGTTGTATATATGTGTTAGGGACTCGGCCCAGCGGTCGCTCGGATTTAACATCTCTCCCGGGCGGCTTAACGTTGGGTCGTAAGACCGGTGAACCCAACATAACCGTTCCGCCTTCCCCCGGGGCGGGCGGTAGCAATAATTCGCTTTCCCCGCAAAAAAAAGTGGGGTCAGGACTATGTGTGTGATTGATGGATGTATTTATTTATTTATTATATGTTTTACCACTTTCTACTGTTCAGTATACTTACGTTTTGAGTTCATTTAACGTGATCTCTCTATTGGAAGTACATTGCGCGGCTTTCTGACAGAACGACAGGTGCTCATTTATTTCATCCAATAACCTGGAATAAAAAAACATATTTACGACATTTGACTTTGACTTTTCTTTAAATTAGCGTTAATAATGAGACGAGCAGATCACTCGCCTGCTCATAAGCAGAAGCAACACCAATCGGAACTTCGAACTTTTACAAGATGCTAGGTCCCGTGTATGCGAGAGGCCGTCTGGGTTGGTATCACCATTTTGTCTATTTCTGTCGCTAAGTAAAAGTGTGTAAGCGCTGTTGTGTTTCGGTTTGAAGGATACTGACGCCAGTGAAATTACTGGGCAATATGACAAGTTATGTCTCGGGGTAACAAACGCAGTCCAATGCCATGTAGTGCTTTGTAGGTCAAATATATACTTGATGACTCTGTTTATGGGCAGGCGTGGTGCTTACCATCAGGCGAATGACATGCTCGTTTCCTCAGGCTCATAAAAAATGCTGCCTTTGTAATCAGGCAGCTCGTTGAGCTGGTAGCAAACCATGGTGGTGTTCAGCTACCAGCACCCAGAGCAACTCTGCAAGCATTCACGACAGCTTCCGTGGCGCAGTGGGCGTGTAGCCGGTTGCGAAGCGTAAGGCCGTGGGTTTGATTCCTGCACCTTGACAAATGTTTGTCTGATCCACAAATATTTGTCTCGGGTCTGGGTGTTGTGGGACCGCAAGTCCCTCGTAGTTCGTGATACCCACGATACAGGTTTTACCTAGTGTGGGGTCAGGACTATGTGTGTGACTGTTGGGTGTATTTATTATTATTATTCCAGGTCATCACCACCACTGGTACAATACTCACGTGGCAGGCACCCCGTTGTACCCCGGCGGCTGTTCGTGGTCTGCGACCAGTGCGTCCAGGAGTGCGTCCAGACGCTCCGCCAGCGCTCCACGCACTCGCTCCAGGTACTGGTCGTCACCACCACTGCTGTTGCTGCCACCATTGCTTCCAACACCAGCGCGACCACGCACGCTTGCGCGGATTATGTTGCGCTCGCTGAGGTGCAACTGAAACAATTAATTTTCTCTAATCCTGAATGATCTTACAAATAATCCTGATCAAGTAGGCCAAGAAAACTTCTTCCTGTCTGGCTTTATCCCGACTTATTACCAGGATTCGCCTTCTCGTACCATAGAGTTATAAATAAATACACCAAACAGTCACACACGTAGTCCTAAACCCACACTAGGTTAACCTGTATCGTGGGTATCGGAAATTACGAGGGACTTGCCAACCCACAACATCCAGACCCGAGACAAATATTTGTGGATTAAACAAACGTTTGTCTCGGTGTGGGAATCGAACCCCCGGTCTCACGCTTCGCAGCCAGCTACTCGCCCACTGCGCCACGGAGGCATTTGACGGTATTTGGTATTATATGGGTCGATCCGCCGTTTGATCCCCACAACGGGAACCAAGTTTCGGCATCGCCTCGCCCGTTAAGCAGAGTGTAACACATGTAGGTGAGGTTGGCTTTGAGCCTAAAATGTTAGTTGGCGACTTACACTCCGGCAAACGGGTAAGTGGGTCACCTGTGAGTGAGTCTTTGTGAGTGGTAGAGCCACGCTGTAGACAGTTTTGTCTATAGCATGAATGGCTCATCCGGGTCGTTACCACTGTCTCACAGAAAACCAACGTAAAGTAGCAGCTTGCTGCTGTGTTTCGTACGGTGAGTGAGGTATCCGGAGGTCCTAATCCCCTACCCTTCCCAATCCCTTAATTATCCCTTTCCTTTAAGGTCGGCAACGCGCCCCTGAACCGTTTGGTATTGTAGGCGTACATGGGCGGTGGAGATCAGGTGACCCACTGGCTCTTTTGCCGGCCTATACCATAAAAAAAACTGATATAAATACCATCAAATCTATGGTACTAGAAGGCGGAAACATTAATCCGGGATAATGTCAAGTAGAAAGAAAAAAGACCTGCACCAAGAAGTATTTATAAGGAGGGTTGACGATTGTCGTTCATCAAACACCTTTAATCCCATCATACGTCCATATTTAAATCAGCTGATGCTGACACGATTTGATAGGGGGCGAGCCTATCGCCATACCGGGCACAAATTCCAGACTCCGGGCTGATACTGAGTATTTCGTAATAGAAAAACCCAATACCACTTTACCCGACCCGGGGATCAAACCCGAGACCTCAGCGACCGCCTCAATCGTAACGCGTACGCATTACAACTGTGCCACCGAAGCAAGCAGTCTTTATTCTGTAAATTGGATCATAAATATCACTTTTACATGTCAATCATTTTTATGCTACATTACATTTACGTCGGCATTTCGGGGCTAGGCCATGAGAAGAAATGCCGAAACAAAATCATGGGTTACGGCCTTTTTTAATGTCCAGACATTGTTTTACAGGATTATGCGAGTGTAATGTGCAGAAATTCCTGGATTGGCCCTTTCAAGAGATAGTCAAGAGTATACCAGACATACCTGGCACTCGCACTCACATTAAACAAAATGAAATACTTAATATTTATATATAAAAATCAATTGCTGTTCGTTAGTCTCGCTAAAACTTAAAAACGGTTGGACCAATTTTGTTAAACTTTTTGTGGGTATTTGGGTAGGATCCTGGATGGTTTATATTCACAATTGGACCCGGTAGGTGGCGTTACTGTAGTTGTGGGTGAAACTGCGCGGGACAGCTATTAATAATAAAAATAAAGAATTCAACATGGCATTCCATATTAACGAAGCTTAAAAAAGTATTACTATAGTAGGCAACAGCTGTGCCCCTGGCGTTGCTAATGTCTATGGGCGACGGTAACCACTTACCATCAGGTGGACGGTCAGCTCGTCTGCCTAAAAAAGCTATTCGTCCATTAAGGTCTACCTTGAGATCCTTCTGCAGGTTGGCCAGTCTTCGCTGCAGCTCGTGGTGATGTGCTGCATCTGCTGCGTCAGGCGGCTCGGCGTTGTCGGTGCTGGTGACTCCAGCAGCTCCAGCGCGACACACCCACACGCAGCGACGAGCTGCTTCCACGCTCATTAGGACTGTGTGCTGGACTTCCTGTAAACATAAAAGGAAACCTCAAAATGTTTTCATAATTACGGATATCTAAGTCTGCAATTGTCATGTCTTGATGGAAGTTGGAATACGCCATGGACCAGTTTTTTTAATTTATGTTTTATTAACTTGAATGACGAGACGATCAGATCACTCGCCTGATGGGAAGCGCCACGCCTGCTCATAAACAGAAGCAACGCCACACAGAACTTTAAATAACAAAGCACTGCATGACACTGGACTGCGCTCGTCACCCCTAGACATAAGGTGTTAAGTGTCATAATGCCCAGTAATTTCACTGGCTTACATACTGTTGCTTGGCGGTAGAAATAGACAAAGAGGTGGTACCAACCCAGCCGGCCTTTCGCAAACGAGAAACCTTCTACTTTGTATGTTGTAGAAGTATAAGGTGTTTCAGTGATATTAATATCTCTTAGAGAAGGTGACGTAGTTGTAATGCGTATGCAGTACGACTGCTGTGCTGACGTCTCGGGTTCGATCACCGGGTCGAGTAAAGGGTTTGTCTATCATGAAATGCTCAGTATCAGCGCGGAGTCTGGAATTGTGTTCTGTATGGCGATAGGCTCGCCCCCTATCACATCACAGGATGGAAATAAGCTCGGCGAAATGTGGGTGTAGTAGTACCTCTGCCTACCCCTTCGGGGAGTACAGGCGTGAGTGCGTATGTATGTATGGAATAATACTATATATTTGAGTGGTAGAGCCACGCTGTATACACTTTTGTCTACAGCATGTATGGACCGGCTCGTCCACTGTCTCACAGAAAACCGACGTAAAGTAGCAGCTTGCCGCTTCGTTTTGTACGGTGAGTGAGAAATCCAGAGGCCTAAATCCCCCTTCCCTTCCCAATCCCTTAATTATCCCTTTCCATTGAGGTCGGCAACGCGCCCATAATTCTTTTGGTATTGTTGGCGTACATGGGCGGTGGAGATAACTTACCATCAGGTGACCCACTTGCTCGTTTGCCGGCCTATGATATAAAAAAAGTTAAGAAAATGCAATGATAGCTCAGCGAGGAGTGGTATGGACTATCGAGACGAAGGTCGCAAGTTTGAAACCAACCTTAAGAGCATACAACTCTGACTTTTCTATGTTACGTGTGTATTAATTGTTAATTATCGCTTGCTTTAACGGTGAAGGAAAAATCGTGAGGAAACCTGCATACCTGAGAAGTTCTCCATAATAATTTCAAAGGTATGTGAAGTCTGCCAACCCGTATAAGGCCAATGTGGTGGACTAAGGTCTAACTCCTCTCATTCGGTAGAGGATGCCGGTGCCCAGCAGTGGGACGTGTATAATACAGGACTAGTATTATTATTATACGTATCAGGAGTACCTGCTCGACAACAGTAGTGAGGTACGCATCACAAGCCTCCATCGGCAACGTCCGTACTAGAACGGACAGTGCCCGTGCCATCTCACGTCGCCAGCGGGCAGGAGCACCGCGGACCAGTCGGTAGCACGCCGGACTTCGGCTGCTGTCTAGGCTATACCTGTAACCATACACAACTGCTTGTATTTTTGCTTCTAGAATGTTCTTGAAACAACTCGAAGAATTAGCTTAGAAATAAAATCAGAACCCGACTGCGAAAAAGGCAATATAAAAGTAATGCACTAAAAAGACCGAAACAAGATTGCCAATAGAAAACAAAATGAAAGTAAAAAAAGTAAACTCTACTTCGATGCGTTCGCGCTCACTATGGGGTCTCATAGTAACGTTTATGAATATAACGTTTACAGGTATAAGTAATATTTCTCTCTATTCTGAAAAAAAGTAACTGGCGCCGCCGCCGCTGCCAAAAGCTTGTCACGCTATCTCCTCCGAAACCGCTGGGTCGAGACCGATACCAATCGATGTAGAATAATGTGGGGAAGAAAGTAAGATATGTCTCATATTCGTCGGACTTTAAGTTTTATTTTATTTTATGTTTTGTGAAAAAACATGGGAAACGCCCCTAGTATAAGTAAAGTAAAGTAAAGTAAAGTATTTATATCACCTTCATCAATACTCAAGTCTGTATCTATAAAGTACCTACTTACGTCTTTATTATCAGGAGTATGCCATTAATAGTAGTACATATTTGCTTTGCATCATTTGATCCGTGTTATTGAACTCATTAGGTGGTGGTCTCTAATATGCGAGAGGCCGTCTGGGTTGGTACCACAACAAGTCTTAAAATGCCCAGTAATTTCACGGACTTGGCGGCAGAAATAGACAAAGCTGTTGGAAAATAGACAAAGTTTACAAGGTGGTAGGTCTCTCGTATGCGAGAGGCCGGCTGGGTTGGTACCACCGCTTTATCTATTTCTGCCACCAATCAATAGTGTGTAAGCACTGTTGTGTTCCGGTTTCAAGGAAATTGAAGCCAGTGAAATTACTGGGCATTATGAGACTTAACAACTTACGTCTCGGGGTGACGAGCGCCGTTCAGTGCCATGCAGTACTTCATAATTCGAAGTTCTGATTGGTGTTACTTCTGTTTATTTATGATTGGTTATTTAAAGTTCTGTGTGGCGTTGCTTCTGTTTATGAGCAGGCGTGGCGTTTACCATCAGGCGAGCGACCAGTTCATCTCGTCATGCTAATAAATAAAACCTTTTTACCTAATATCACAGTACCTACCCAGACGGCCTTTTGCATACCAGGGATCTACCTAGTAAAGGCTAGAAGATCAAAAATTATTATTATATTTAAAGCGTACCATTTATTAAGCAGCGCCTTGTCATTCTCATCATCAGCTGCGTCAAGAGCTGCTTGGAAGTCGGCGCACTCCAGCGTATGTGGTAAGAGCGGCGTACCCAGATCCGAGTTCAGGAACAGTACCGGTACCACTGCACCAAGCTCGGATTGACCTGGAATTAAATATATTACAGTAAGTACTAGTAGAATTATAAATTGATTCAGATAGTGGATTAAAAGAAAATTGACTTAAACAAATAATAATACTGCCTTGGTGGCGCAGTTGTAATGTAAACGCGTTACAACTGAGGCTGACGCTGAGGTCTCGGGTTCGATCCCCGGGTCGGGTAAAAGTCATATTGGGTTTTTCTATTACGAAATGCTTAGTATCAGCCCGGAGTCTGGAATTGTGCCCGGTATGGCGAAAGGCTCGCCGCCTATCACATCATGGTACAGAAATACGCTGGGCGAAATGTGGGTGTACTGGTTACACCTCTGCCCTACCCCTTCGGGGATTACAGATTCAATTCAATGATATTATTGAATTGAATTGAATAAAATAATATCATATGTTATATTTCATGCTATATAATATTTCCTCCAAGAAATAATCTTTATACCATCTATAAATCACATATTTATTTAATCAAAGAGCTTGATAACAATGATAAAAACAAAATATGCATATGTATAAACAATTAATATCATGCAAGAAAGTCATCTTGCAAGAAATAAAAGGCTTTTTAATTTTCATATTTTTCTTAGAAAAAAAGAACGAAAATACATTTATTTCGTGTAACACGGTTTGAAAAAATAAATAAAGTCACAAGTAAAAATATTTCTAAGCTTGGTGGTCTAGCGATTTTCAACTGACCCCCGTACTTTCTTCGGGAAATGAGGATCCCCAGGGAGGAGTCAAAACTTGCGGCAAACCAGAATATACCTACTGCATAATAAGTGTGTATGTCACTGACATACTCCGTGGTGCAGTGACCGAGTAGCTAACTGAAACGAGAGGCCGCGGGTTCGATTTCGGCACCGATACAAAATGTTTGAGTCTTACACAAATATTTGATTCGGGTCTGAGTGTTTTGTCTATCTAATATCCATGATGTACTTACGAGTCTTCTTCTTCCACTTGCCCTTATCCCACTCGCAGTGGGATCGGTGCAACATGCTTTTTCATGTTACAGAAAGATTTGGCTTGTAGTTTTTACGACGACTGCCTGCCTGACGTCAACCCTTTGAGGAGAAAACAGAACCGAAACAAATATTTATGGATCACACAAACATTTGTCTCGGTGCCGGAATCGAACCCTCAGCCTCTCACTTCACAGCCCGCTATTCGCCCACTGCGCCACGGAGTCTGTTACCATTGTTGGGGACAACACTATGTGTATGTCCCAGCACTAGAGCTATGAGAAGATGGCGTCATTGGTTTATTTGTGAAGTAAAGGTATAACGTTGATTAAAGTTTATAGCCCGAGATTACAAGTATTTTATTTAAGTAAATATCCTCAAGAATACAACATAACAACCATGATGTACTTACGAGTAAGCTCAGTGATACACAGCACAGGGAAGCGATGGTCCCTCTGCTGTTCGAGGGGCGAGCGCCAGTGCAGATCAGCGACATGGACGCGCCAGCCACGACGACGCGCTCGCACGCGCAGTACAGCCGCCGCACCGCATTGCAACGCGCCTTTCTCCGCGCAGCAATCTGTGCACAGCAGCAGAGTATAAATCTTATAGAAGAAAGTAAGGGAAGGTACCCACCAAAGTGGAGATGGGCGGAGAGGAAAGGAGATGTTTCGAAAATAACTAATAGTATATCGTTCTCCCACATTTTAGCTCCAGTGGATAACACGCAGCGCCGCTCATTTAGCTACGTAGGTCTCTAGTATGCGAGGCGTTGTTTGAGTAGGTATCACTCGTTAGTCATTATTAGCTATTAAAAACAAACAGTATGTCAGTCCTTCAGCTAAGATATACATTCAGTTGAAAGCCTTGATGGACAATAAATATGATTTAAAAGAACTTTATATCTCGCAAAAATCAGCTGAGAAAGTTATACAGAATACTTGAGAGTCGGCAGCTCCTGACGCGGCACTCTGCCCAGCAGACAGCAGCGGTGATGGTAGAGAGGCCACTGTGGATAAGCTGCATCGATCCTCACTACCTCCATACCTTGCGAGTCGGCGGCGCACACGTAGATGAGCATCGCCCTCCGCCTGCGTGCTCTCTGACCCGGAACTCTGCCCAGGAGGCAACAGCGGTGCTCCTCTGGGAGGGCGGTCACGTTGGCCGGCATCGGAGGGCCCTCCACATCTTCCTTGGGCGTCGCACATGTCACCGGGGAGGAGAGTGAGATGGAATCTATGGGTATAAGTTATTTCAGCTCTATTAACGATCGTATAATTTTTGAAAATAAATTTTCAATCAATTGACTGCCTCGGTGGCGCAGTTGTAATGCGTACGCGTTATAATTGAGGCTAACTCTGAGGTCTCGGGTTCGATCCCCAGGTCGGGTAAAATGGTATTGGGTTTTTCTATTATGAAATTCTCAGTATCAGCCCGGAGTCTGGAATTTGTGCCCGGTATGGCGATAGGCTCGCCCCCTATCACATCGTGAGACGGAGATACGCTCGGCGAAATGTGGGTGTACTAGTTACACCTCTGCCTACCCCTTCGAGGATTACAGGCGTGAGTGCGTATGTATGTATGTATGAAAATTTATTATAGACTCGACAATATTATTTGACTCAAATTATTAACTGAGGCACGGAAGTATTCAAAATTTACGCCAAACAATATGGTTGTTTTTCAACCAAGATTTAAACTTAAGCTGTAGTTTAATTTTGTCAAGTAAACAGTGTTTAACAGGTGTTAATTGATTAATATACATCTATTATATACAGGCTATTCAGTACCATGGTATGGTCTCGCCAATACGGCCCAATAATAATAATGAATACAGACGTTTTTAAAGTAATAAGTTGTGTTGTGTGTTGTAATTGGCACATGCTGTGGTTACTAGTTCTAGAGTTGCAATCACCTCAATTATTATAAACATGTATAACTTAACAATCATATTATTTTACCATTGCATAAGCACTGGCCTGATTAGAAGTACACTAAGAGCTAATTGTCTCACGCAAGTGGAAGTGTCTGAGCAGGTTGGCCTAGGTTCTTTACTTCAGTGCAGTAGTTATGCATTGTATTTATTGCATTTTAGCAAATTAACTACCTTTCCTAATAAATTAGTTTTCTTGTAAGTTGTAACAGGTTAATAGCAGGGCCGAGGGCGAATGTTTATAAAATAATACCATAACGTTCTTATCAGTTTTTAATTACTTTATTTAATTAAGATTAATTAACTTTTCATATAATCAGAATATGTACCATATATTTCAAAATACTTAAGCATTTGGGGCAAAGGCCGTTAGCTTAATTCGCGTAGCTGCGTAATATGTAGCATTATTGCATATTCGAACTGTAGATGTGTTCTACGATATTTCGTAGCACACTGCTACAGTTTGAATAACAATGACCTGTAGGCCAATTATTGTAATTTAAAATGATCAAAATATCATTCCGATCTAGTCTCAGCGTCAAGAAAGATGCAAATGGCATTCTCTTAAACCAATAATCAACGTCAAATGTGAACATAGATCGTAATGAGATTGAATGTAGAATAAAAGTTGAATGAAGCCAAAAACGGTATAATGCTACGAGTAGGTGAATTTGACGTTGATTATTGGTTTAAGAGAATGCCATTTGCAACTTTCTTGACGCTGAGACTAGATCGGAATGATATTTTAAACATTTAAAATTACGAGAATTGGCCTTCTGACTATCAAATTGATGTAATGTATGGCCCTACGAATGAAATAATACAAGTATGGTAGGTATGATATTTAATGTCAGTCACGTGGTAGACACATTTTTCTGCATCATAAAGAGGCCGGCTCGAACGAGGTGGTACCACTCCCTCACAGAAAATCAACATGAAGTAGTCTTTTTTATAGCAAAGGCCGGCAAACGAGCAAGTGTTACGCCCACAATACCAATAGAATTATGGGTGCGTAGCCGACCTTAAAGGAAAGGGATAATTAAGGGATTGGGAAGGAGAGGGGATTTGGGCCTCCGGATATCTCACTCACTACTCTCAAGAGATGAATAGGCCTTAAATCATTCACGAATCATGATTGTTGATTTATGATGATCACTTACGATCAAAAGACCCACTTACTCGTGTGCCAAGTTTGCTGTAAAAGTGTAACTCACCAGAAACACTGGACCCGACCGGTCGCGGCCCCTTCAGTTGCGGCCTTGCCTCCTTCACCGAGGGTGTGGGCTCTAGCAGGTGCTGCTCGGAGGCAGGAGGCGGCTCGGCTGATGCGTCCACAGACGGCTTGGTCACCCTGTACGACGGAGACCTGCGCGAGCAGCAGTTTGACCTGTTCGTGTCAGTTGATTAAATAAGATTAAAAAAATAACAAATGCATGTTTGTTGGCTTGGGCTGTCGCAATAGGTAGTTTCACACGGTTCAATTTTAGTAGATCAACTGCTAATGCGACTTGACATTCTGAACAGACCTTAAATCGAATCGATCAACAAAAACCATACAACTTTAATTAAATAAATACATCCAACAGTCACACACATAGTCTCGACCCCACACTAGGTTAACCTGTATCGTGGGTATTAGGAACTACGAGAGACTTGCGGTCCCACAATACCCAGACCCGATACAAATATGTGTGGATCACACAAACATTGTCTCGGTGCGGGAATCGAACCCACGGCCTCTCGCTTCGCAGCCGACTACTCGCCCGCTGCGTCACGGAGGCTGTCAGGAGGCTGGAGGCAGAATTGATTCAAGTCACTTGATCTACTAAAATTGAATCATGTGGACCCGGATTTTTATTATCCAACTAACCTGTCACGATTAAGTTTTTAGAGATTAAAAGTCGACGAAAGGTATAGAGGATGGTGGAAGTAACTAACTTCAACCTGGACAAGTTATTTTGCACGTATAGTTATTCCAGGCAGGATAAAAACAACAGACCAATACCCAGATCCATACCATTAATAAAGTGTTGTTAATGCACACTCGGGATCCATTAATTCGGCACTGTGGTTAAGTATCGGAGCGTGATCGTGCAAGAGCCCGAACAGGGGTGGAGCTGGGCTGTGGGCCCCCACCCGACGTAATAAGTTTTTATATATAATTAGTTTTCCGTCTAAGCGAGAACGTTTAGAAAATATATTTTAATCTATTCTAATATTATAAAGAGGAAATATTTGATTGTTTGTTTGTTTGCATTGAATAGGCTCCGAAACTACTGAACCGATTTGAAAAATTCTTTCACTGTTGGGAAGCTACACTATCCCCAGGTGACATAGGCTACTTTTTATCCCGGAAAAGGCCGTTCACGCGGGCAGAGCTAGCAAAGGCTAGTGATTAATAAAAAGGTTAATTGAAAATATATGATCATTTTACCGTCCAGAATCATACATTTACCATATTAGTCCTAATAAAAAAGTTAACACACTTAAGTCCCATTTAGACGGAGTTTGTTTCATGAGAAAGACGAGAACTTACGTACGAAATGCAAATATGTAGTAAATATAAGCCACTGTATAATTATTATTCACTTACATCCAATAAAAAATCCACAGTTAACACAAATTTCTTTACATTTTATATTAAAACTAGCTATTGATCGCGGCTCCACCCGCGTGAATAGACTTTTCCGAAATAAAACGTAGCCTATAACAGTCTCCAGGGTCTATCTCTACATCAAAATTCATCAAAATCGGTTCAGTGATTTAGGCGTGAAAGCGTAACAAACAAATAGATAAAAAAAAAACATAAAAAGTATCCTATGTTACTTCTTATACGTCCAAGAATATGTGTATAAAGTTTCATGATGATCGGTTAAGTAGTATTCGCGTGAAAGCGTAACAAACAAATTTACATTCACATTTATAATATTAGTATGATAAATATACTGAACTAATTAAAGTTAAAAATAACACACAACACAATATGTATCATTGCCCCCCATAACCCACTTACACTTACACAAATACACCCCTGTGTTCGAGGAGGCATGAAAAACATTTGACGGAGCTAACTCGAACGCAGGGGGGGGGTTAAGAGGATTGCTCATATGTTAGACTCCATATTGAGTAATTACTGGATTAAAGAGTAATATAATGTTTCAAATGTTTTAGATATATTATGTTCAGGCTAGCGCCACACAATGGCGCGAATGGTGTCCCAATATATTGTTTCCAAATATACAAAATAGTAGTCTTTTGGGCATCATTTTAGACTCCGAGCTGATACTGAGCATTTCGTAATAGAAAAACTCAATATCACTTTTAGCCAACCTGGGGATCGAACATGGTACCTCAGCGTAGCAGTCATAACCAATACGCATTACAATTACGCCACCGAGGCAGTCACAATGACGATTTTTACCGTTTATTCCATTATTATTATTATTATTCAAAGTGTCAGAGTATATGCCAATCAACAATCATTTAGCTAGTTTTGCTTCTTCAGAGTGCAAGCAAATCTACGAGCCACATCGCACACCACCACGTTATTGTGAGTACGTCAGAGAGGGCGTGGTCGGGCGGGGTGCTGACGTCACGGCAATATGACGTCAGCACGTGACGCTCTCCCTCGGCCTAGATATCGAGTGCATGAGCTTTACTTTTTTATTGTTTCACAACAGATTCGGATTTGTAACGGATGTTTGGAACAATATTCATAGGTTTCTTTATTCATCTGACTACCTCGGTGGCGTAGTTGTAATGCGTACGCGTTACGATTAAGCTAACGCTGAGGTCTCGGGTTCGATCCCCGGGTCGGGTAAAGTGCTATTGGGTTTTTCTATTACGAAATGCTCAGTATCAGCCCGGAGTCTGGAATTTGTGCTCGGTATGGCGATAGGCTCGCCCCCTGTCACATACTCGTAGTGGGACGGAGATACCCTCGGCGAAATGTGTGTGTACTAGTTACACCTCTGCCTACCCCTTTGCGGTTTACAGGCGTGAGTGCGTATGTATGTATGTATGTTTGTTCTTTATTCATTAACTAGCCTTTGCTCGCGGCTCCGCCCACGTGAACGGCCTTTTCCGGGATAAAAAGTAGCCAATGTACAGAACTTTGATTTATCATCGCTGTCAAAACAATCCGAGTTGCTGAAACATTATTTAGTGAAATAACATATAATATTTGATCTCTCTTTAGTACCGTTTGACATACGATTTATTAATATTATTTTTTTAAGTTATGTTAACTAACATGTGTGTCTAATAAAAGGTGTTGATCACGCTCCTAGCAACACAATTTCGACTTGACATGAGATTTGAAATTTGATTAGTTAATTTAACATTGATCAGGCTTTCAGAAACCGGGCGTCAGTATTAGTAAATTAATAAATGCGTGATGGCTCAGTGGCGAGTGGTACAGACTGTCGAGACTAAAGTCGCAGGTTCGAAACCAGCCTCAAGAGCATACACCTCTGACTTTTCTAAGTTATGTGTGTATTAATTGTTAATTATCGCATGCTTTAACGGTGAAGGTAACATCGTGAGGAAACCTGAGAAGTTCTTCATTAGAATTTCGAAGGTACGTGAAGTCTGCCAACCCGCATTAGGCCAGCGTGGTGGACTAATGCGGGTGAATGCCTAACCCCTCTCATTCAGTAGAGGAGGCCCGTGCCCAGCAGTGGGACGTGTATAATACAGGGCTAGTATTATTATTATGTACCTATATTTTATTAAAAGCGTTATGACATATTCTAATTTTAATTGATTGTTAGTTACTTGATCAAATGTTAGTCATAAAAACTATTAAATTTAAACCTTTCACGCGTGGCTGACGGCAATGTGTACCTGTGCAAAAAATAATTATTAATTATTACATACACACTCACGCCTGTACTCCCTGAAAGTGTAGGTAGAGGTGTAACTAGTACACCCACATTTCGCCCAGCGTATCTCCGTCCCATGATGTGATAGCGGGCGAGCCTATCGCCATACCGGGCACAAATTCCAGACTCCGGGCTGATACTGAGCATATCGTAATAGAGAAAAACAATACCACTTTACCCGACCCGGGGATCGAACCCGAGACCTCAGCGTTACCCTCAATTGTAACGCGTACGCATTACAACTGCGCCACCGAGGCAGTACGTAATATATTATATACGTTAATATATTTTATATCTAGATCAATCCAACATACAGTTTTAAGTGTCCTATTAAATTATAATGAACAAAATATATATATATTGAGTCATCTCATTATTTTAGTATTGGACTCGAGCCAGCGCGTGTGTGGACATTTTTCTCTTATATCTTGTTTACAAACGACAATTTTGATGTTAAATTGTAGGTAATTAGAGATTTTAAAGCGATATTGGATCTAATTTCAATTAAATTACAAGGTGATATGGCTATGCGAGAGGCCGTCTGGGTCGGTACCACCGCTCTATCTCTTTCTGCCGCCAAGCAACAGTGTGTGTCAGCTCTGTTGTGTTCCGATTTGAAGGACATTGAAGCTGAAGGAGAAGAAATTACTGGGCATTATGCGACTTAACAACTTATGTTTATTGACGAGTGCAGTCCAGTGGCATGCAGTGTGTGTTAACATTGCGTTGAAGCCATACCTATTTGAGATATCATTCTACGCATTAATTATGATACTCCTTAAGTTTATCTCAGAAACATATTGTATTGTTTATGCCTACGATTTTACTCGTCTGGAAATCACATATGGATAAGCAATCTAAAGATGATAATATTAATTCCGCTTGTATAAAATAAAATTACCCCCACCCAGGGGTTGACGTAAGGCAGGCGGCCGGTCGTAAAAACTACAAGCCAAATCTTTCCATAACATATTGTGTTAAAAACAAATAATACTACTAGACGGGCTGTTTAGAAGTATAATTGCGTCACATAACTCAAGAGTTTCACAGCTCACAGACAGGGAGCGCGAGAGGGGTTCTAGTTGAGAGTAAGCAAGATGGTAATATTGAGTTACGGTCAATTGACCGCAACTTAGTGGTACAATTTCTATGTACCACACAGCTTGTCTTGCAGTATACATTAAAATCTTTGGTGGAGCTGCGAGCAAAAGCTAGTACATCATAAAGGGAAACTCTGTGCAAAAGTAAATGTAAATGTATGTAAAAGGATGTACACTGGCTGACCTCGGAAGGGTCGTTATGGTGGGTTTTTTACCATGTGTGTGGTGGTCGCTTCCAAATCGGATCCAAAACTAATAATAAATAAATACATCCAACAGTCATATAGTCCTGACCCCACACTAGATAAACCTGTATCGTGGGTATCAGAAACTACGAGGGACTTGCGGTCCCACAACACCCAGACCCGAAACAAATATTTGTGGATCACACAAACATTTGTCTCAGTGCGGGAATCGAACCCACGGCCTTTCGCTTCGCAGCCGTATACTCGCCCACTGCGCCACGGAGATAAGTGTTTAAAGCGTGGCTCTATCGCTCATTAACGTCAGTTATGAATAAACTATGCTTGCGAAATACACAAATAACATACATACGCACTCACGCCTGTAATCCCCGAAGTCGTAGGCAGAGGTGTAACCAGTACACCCACATTTCGCCGAGCGTATCTTCGTCCCACGATGTGATAGGGGGCGAGCCTATCGCCATACCGGGCACAAATATTAGATTCCGGGCTGATACTGAGCATTTCGTAATAAAAAAACCCAATACCACTTTACCCGACCCAGGGATCGAACCCGAGACCTCAGCGTTGGCCTCAATCGTAACGCGTACGCATTAAACTACTGCGCGCAAATAAATATGACTATAAAAACGTTTGTCCCGCAGCCAACGTGTGAAACTGTTAAATTTCGTTGGACACGCGAACGTGTGTATTCTCGCACGTGTTTGTTTCGGTGGATGGCCATCGCAATTTCACGGTTCTAGTCGTTAATTATACTGGGGGCGAGCACGAACAACTTACGAACAAATATTCGAATCGAGAATGCCTAGCATTTGTATGAAGGTTCAAACAATTTTTTGACATTTCGATACGAATACGTTCTCGCAAGTTACTCGTGCTAGCCCCTCTGTGTGTTTTGTTTACAGCGGGTGAACAACGAAAAATCCATTATGTCTAGGTGTTACCTAAACGGTTTACTCAAGGTGTGATTCCGAGCTCACCGACAGACCGAACATACTGTGACAGCTATCTTTGGAAGTAATTTCATTGGAATACATATAAACCAGCACTCTCGCTGCGATCTGCCGCTGCGGTTGGGCGACACTGTCGCTGCGGTTCGCGGTCTGCCGCCGAGCACGGAATCCTACCTTTATTACACCTCATACTTCTATTCCCTATTCTTCTACTAATATGTACCACTACCACTGTATCACAGAAAACTGGTGTAAAGTAGCAGCTTGCTGCGTTTCGTACGGTGAGTGAGATATCCGGAGGCCCAAATCCCCCTCCCCTTTCCAATCCCTTAATCCCTTTCCTATAAGGTCGGCAACGCACCCATGATTCTTCGAGTATTGTGGGCGTACATGTGCAGTGGAGATCACTTACCATCAGGTGACCTACTGGCTCGTTTCGGCATATGCAATTAATAAAAATAAAATAATACTTCAGGTGGGTGCCATCATTAACTTTCATATTAAGTAACTCCCACCTCAACAAGTTTTAATATACTTGCGGCCAAGGGTTAACACCGTTTAAATACTCTTTTACTTGGGTATCTTTTTTAGGAATATATAGCTTATAGATATAAGATAATGATAGTTACAAAGGTTTAAAAACCACAACGAATCTTTAATTTGCAGGCACCTACAGCTATATGCACTTACTTTAGCACTGAAGACATCGAAGCAGGCCGGCATAATTTTGCCGACCTACGATAGACACATCGTCTGTCGTTGGTCGACAGTATTCTTGGATTGCGTTGCACTTAACATCAGGTGTAGCGTAGTCACTTTGCCGAGCCAGTATAAAAAAAAAAACGAGTTTAATGTAACAACTGTGAACAATGCGGCTCGTGCGGTGTAGATAGGTGTGCGAGGATGCATTTAATTATTGAAATAATTCAATGAGTGCAATGCCTATGGCTCCTGCGGCGTGGATAAGTATACGTTCGACTTTAGTTACATTTTCTTACCCATCATCAAAATCAATTTGAAGGTTATGTCAACTCGCGCCATTTGTCACCTATACATTACTCATCAGTTCGGTATTTGAGCGTTTCAGATATAAGTTTTCCGCTCGTTTGTGAAGATTTATATTATTTATTTTGATAATTTACAACACTCAGCATACGCTGAAATGGCGGTCATTTTTCATTTCAATAATTTCCCGCCAACACAAATGTCAAAAACGATTTTAGAGTTCCTCCATACGCAGATTTCTGAGATTCTTTTATTACACAAAATAACCATTACCCATTGCTGTAAGCCACCATCAAACATATTGTTATATAGGAGATACTTATTTAGTATTTGACAATTGCCGACTTAAAAACTGAGGTCTATGTAAAATATAATTGGAAGGAAAGTATGTGAGGTAATTCTGAAAATGTGAATAAAAATATGTAAAAGGTAATGTAATAAACTGCCAATGTATGTTTAATAATAACATTCCGAAGTGGAATAAGTAGGTACCTATTGTTGTGTGAGTTATAAATTAACGATTAACAAAACTTAGAAACAGACTTCAAAATAAAACACTGGAAAGTCTATCTATTCTATTCTCTTTGGAGTCGGTGCAATTTTATTTGACCGGTAGCGACACAGACACCGACTCTAAATAGAATAGAATAGATAGATTTTGTTATTTTTGACTCCTCCTTTTTAAAGTCAATTAAAAATGGCACAAAAGTGAAGATTGTACCCACCATGAGAAACCTACTTCTACTTCTACATGCCCCTTATCCCATTCGCAATGGGGTCGGCGCAACATTGATTGCATCTGACGCTTGACGCGACTATGGAAAGTCTGCCTTTAGCCTTTTGTCTGCTAGAGCTAATGCAAGGCTTCTTTTTTAGTCTTCCTATCTTTCACTTCTATCAAGTAACGTTCCTTTAATACGGAACTCCCCATAAAACACCGTACACACTTGCTATATATTATTTTAAACTCATGCCTGAATTGCGAAGCGTTTCTAATTTGCAAACGGTCATTTATCTACTGTTTGACGTTTATAATAACGCGTCCATCGTAAACTGTGGCGTAAATAAAACGATGTTAGTGAGCGAAGTTAAAAAAGTATTAACGCCTAGTGTGTAAAACAAAGTCGGTTACCGCGTCTGTCTGTTTATCTGCTAACTTCTCCTAAACCACGCAACTGATTTTGATGCGGTTTTCACTATAATTTAGACAATTTCTTTCGGAAAATGTTTTTTTTTTTAGTTTGAATGACGAGACGAGCAGATCGCTCGCCTGATGGTAAGCGCCACGCCTGCTCATAAACATAAGCAACGCCACACAGAACTTTAAATAACAAAGCACTGCATGACACTGGACTGCGCTCGTCACCCCGAGACATAAGGTGTTAAGTCTCACAATGCCCAGTAATTACACTGGCTTCAATGTCCTTCACACCGGAACACAACAGTGCTTACACACTGTTGCTTGGCGGCAGAAATAGACACCCATGATTCTTTTGGTTTTGTGGGCGTACATGGGCGGTGGAGATCACTTACCATCAGGTGACCCACTTGATCGTTTGCCGGCCTATGCCATAAAAAAAACAAAAAAATATCCCAAACTGCTGAGTCTAGAAGCATGATATTTTGCACGAAGGTTCCTTTAATGACATAAGTGAGCACTAAAAAGGGATTATTGCAAATTCATACCCTAAAGGATAGAGAGATAAAATAGGCGATGTAAGTATGTATGCAGAAAATAATTAAAACAGACATTTCGAATCGAAACTTCGTAGGTGTAGGTACTCCTAAGCAACTAAGTATTTCGCGATATCTCGAAAATCATCCTCTTAGGGGGTGAAAAGCTTTAAAAGGGCGGGGTTGTTCCGGATAAAGACATACACGTAGGCGGAGCCGTGAGAAATAGCTAGTAAAATATAAAGTTATCTTAAACGCAAGAATCTTTTGCATCTTTGAACCGATATACTTCTATGTTTTAAATGGAAATAATATTAAAACCCATTCAACAACACAAAAACCGTTCGTCTCTCGCAGTTAAACCGTCTAGACGGTTTGGTGGGATATATCATGCGTGTAAAAAATAAAAATAAGATATAATAATAATAATAATACCAGTCCTGTATTATATACGTCCCACTGCTGGGCACGGGCCTCCTCTACTGAATGAGAGGGGTTAGCCCTTAAGTCCACCACGCTGGCCTAATGCGGGTTGGCAGACTTCACATACCTTTGAAATTCTTATGGAAAACTTCTTAAGTATGCAGGTTTCCTCACGATGTTTCCTTCACCGTTAAACCAATTGATAATTAACAATTACTACACACGTAACTTAGAAACGTCAGAGGTGTATGCACTTGGGGCTGGTTTCGAACCTGCGACTTTCGTCTTGACAGTCCATACTACTCCCCGCTGAGAAATCTCTTTTTTTAAGCAAATAAGAACGATTTAATAAATAAATAAAACAAATTGTATACACCCGTGTCCTTTCGTTCGACACGTCATGGGCGTCAGTGCGTTTTAAGGTAACGACCGAGACACGCGTCACGGGGTTCCTGTCTCGGTCCTGTCTATGAGAGACCGTTCTACAGCGGCGTCAATCATCAAGTACTAAAGCAAGGCTGGCTATCAATCTGAAAAGTAGGGTAAATGCACGCTCAAATCAAATTAAATCATATCAAATCATTTTTTTATAGTATTGACCGGCAAACGAGCGAGTAGGTAACCTGATGGTAAGTGATCTCCACCGCCCATGTACGCCCACAATACTAAAATAATCATGGGCGCGTTGCCGACTTTAAAGGAAAGGGATAAGTAAGGAATTGGAAAGGGGTGGTGAATTTGGGCCTCCGGATATCTCACTCACCGTATGAAACGCAGCAGCAAGCTGCTACTTTACACCGGTTTTCTGTGAGACAGTGGTAACGACCCGGACGAGCCGGCCCATTCAGTAATTAGGCCGCCAAGGGCACTTTTACACGTCGAGTTTGGAATCTATATTAGCGATTAGCACTAATACGAAACACATGCGCCAGAGGAAGGTGCACGATCACGAGTCAGGACATGACTTTATAGCGGCTACTAGCCAAAATAAATGATCTTTAGTCACCCATGACTAATGAAGGAAGTCCAAGACAATCGGATGAATGGGCGCCTCATCCTCTCCGCGGAATAAACGTAGGTGTATAATTTAATCGTAATATCCTGCAGTAATTTTTCAATCTTGCGCATTCATTCGATTAGTTTTAAATTGTTCCACGCGCATAGTTCTAAACGAGAAATGTAAAGATTTATAAACCAAATTATATTATTGATAATTTCTTATTTTTTTATAGCAGATGAACGGCAGTTAAGCACGCAGTGAGTCAAGTATTGAGTCACGCTGGTGGGTGGATCATAAAAAATAAATAAATAATAAAATACACCCAACAGTCACCCACATAATCCTCACCCCACACTAAGTTAACTTGTGTCGTGGGTATCAAGAACTACGAGGGACTTGCGGTCCCACAACACCCAGACCCGAAGAAAATATTTGTGGGTTACACATTTGTCTCGGTGCGGGAATCGAACCCGGCCTCACGCTTCGCAGCCGGCTACTGTCCTAAGAATGTAGATACACAAGACTTTTAATACGCGAACGAGCTACCGAACACCTAAGTTATCGAACGAGTAATGTTATCAAATATATTTCTGATAAAGGACCTCAGAAACTGGACATTAATCAATTATTAAAATACAAAAAAGGTTGTATTCGCCCTTGCCTACTAAAGGTTAGTTCGATATTAAAGGTATTTGGGTAAACAGCCGAAAAATCCTTCGCCTATAGCAATATCCATTTGGCCGTGTTTACGAGAATGATAATAATAGGCGAAAAGGTCAGATTTCATTTTCCAGATGGAAATATTGTGTGCCTATCTTGTACTTAGGCTGTATGAAAAATCGTCTTTATACAACCTTTTGTGACGAGGAAAATAGGGATCGCATATCCACAGATTAAAATACAAGGTTATTTCTGTTTAACCTTTTTGATTTTTATATTACATCGCTCATTTCTGTTTTTTTGCTAGCCCTGTATTATACACGTCCCAATGCCGGGCACTGGCCTACTCTACTGAGAGGGGTTAGGCCTTAGTCCATCAAGCTAGCTTAATGCGAGTTAGTAGACTTCACATAACTTAGAAATTCTTATGAAGAACTTCTCAATTACGCAGGTTTCCTCACGATGTTACCTTCACCGTTAAAGCAAGCGATAATTAACAATTAAGGTGGAATGTCGGCACTAGGCCGCGAAATTCAATTTAATTGCAGCTCTATCCCTCGATTAAATATGGATAAAAGTGATTTTGCGCAAATAATCAGAATGGATGTACGGAATATTAACAATCAAAACTGTAATCATATTGCTTCATCATTTTCTCCAAGGGGACCGAACCACCAAGGTCCATCAATACCCATGTTCCAAAATCACTTAAATTCACTTATTTCAATGTTTCCATACACTGTTCATCACTATCAATATTTATTGTACAAATCCACACCACATATCTCTCTATTCTAAAAAAAAGTAACTGGCGCCGCTGCCAAAAGCTTGCACGCTATCTCCTCCGAAATCGTTGAGGGTATGGGGTCGAGACCGATACCAATCGATGCAGAATAATGTGGGGAAGAAAGTAAGATATGTCTCATATTCGTCGGACTTTAAGTTTTTTTTTATTTTATGTTTTGTGGAAAAACATGGTCACGCCCCTAGTGCATATACAACAAACACACTTTTAAACTAGTTTAGGAAATAATTAAAATATGAGATCAACGGTACTGTCAGAGTTCCCGCCAAAACTCATTTCATCGAGGTATTATTTTATTAAATAAGTACTTGACACTGGCAAAATTGTGGAATGGCAACACCACAAAGGCCAAAACAAGAATTGATTTTAACTGAAAGGAATTTAGCATCAAATCACCCCCAAAGCATAATATTGCCAACACAAAAACCCCCAACACATTAATATGCGGGTTTAATTGAACCTCCACTTTGGCGTCCCATTGAAGTGGACTTCAAGAGGCTCCTTTGTTTGTCCAGCCGTTCGTCCTCGGCGTAATTTAAAAATCATTATTAGAAGAGTGGGGGATATTAGATGTATAGCATACGCACTCATACATACGCACTCACGCCTGTAATACCCGAAGAGGTAGGCAGAGGTGTAACCAGTACACCCACATTTCGCCGAGCGTATCTCCGTCCCATGATGTAATAGGGGGCGAGCCTAGATGTATAGCGTGTATGTAAATTCCTTTTAAATAACCAGTAGACGTTTTAACTACTAATTCGCGCTCAATTTGAACCTTAGAATAAAAATAAAGAATGCATCAAAAGCTTTCGTATGAGATAAGTTTTTTTTTAATACACAGAGGTTGACAAACGAGCAAGTGAGTCACTTGATGGTAAATGATAAACATACGAGTATAAACCTCCACAAACATCCTCAATACCTAAAGAATCATGGACAAAAAAAAAACACGTTAATACCGACCTTAAAGGAAACTGACGATTAAGGAACTTGAAAGGGAAAGGAATTTGGGCCTACGGTTATCTCACTCACCGTACGAAACCCAACTGCAAGCTGGTACTTCACGTTCGGCAGAATTACCGCGGTATTTGAATATAATAGAGAGTAATTGTGAGTGGTAGAGCCACGCTGTAGATAGTTTTGCCTACAGCAGAATAGGCTATTCGTACGGGTCTTTACCACTGTCTCACAGAAAACCGACGTAAAGTAGCGGCTTGCGGTAAGTGAGATATCGGGAGGCCCAAATAACTCTCCCCTTCCCAAGCCCTTAATTATTCCTTTCCTTAAAGGTTGGCATTGCGCCTATGATGGCTTTCTTCTTGTGTTGTGGGCGTGTATGGGCGGTGAAGATCACTTACTATGCTACTTGCTCATTTGCCGGCCTTTTTTTATTAGCTTGAATGACGAAACGAGCAGGTCGCCTGCCTGATGGTAAGCGCAACGCCTGCCTATAAACAGACACAACACCACACAGAACTTGGAGTTACAAAGCACTGCATGGCACCGGACTCCGCTCGTTACCCCGAGACGTAAAGACGTTAAGTCTCATAATGCCCAGTAATTGCACTGGCTTCAATGCCTTTCAAACCAAAACACAACAATGCTTACACACTCCAGTTTGGCGGCAGACATAGACGAAGCGGTGGTACCTACCTAGACGTCCTCTCGCATACGAGGGACCTACCACCTAGTAAAAAAGAGCTATAAAATAATAATAATAATAAATAATAATCTATAGCTACTATAAAAAGAGTCAAAAAGGCTAGCGCGGATCTTGTATGTTGTTTGAAATTATACGAATCTTCGCTAAATATTATTTGAAACCGCTAAATTATTCGCTCGTCGATTGGTCCATCAGCTACTAGGTATAATCTACGATATAAAAACTGTAAATAAAGATTTGTCACTACACGTGATTAGCCATCTGACCTTCGCTACGAGCGTAAAGCTCACGTCACTTTATTTTCATTAAAACATCTATTTATTGCTACATTTTCAGTGACATACGCGACCAATATGTGAGCCTAATAATAACAGTACTATTAATAGTTTTGTTATTTTAAAATTGGCTTGTAATATTTTTTGAGATTTGAAATTGGTCGAAGGGCTTTTTCTTAAATAAGAGCTAAAATCAATATGTTTGCTAAACTTGTATTTATAAAATAGCTTTTTTTATAGTACTAGGGTACGTTGCCCATGTTTTTCCACAAAACTTAAAGTCCGACGAATATGAGAGATATCTTACTTTCTTCCCCACATTCTTCTGCATCGATTGGTATCGGCCTCGACCCCATACCCCCGGTTTCGGAGGAGACAGCGTGACAAGCTTTTGGCAGCGGCGGCGGCAGTTACTTTTTTTTAGAATAGAGAGATAGGCCGGCAAACGAGCAGTGTTCACCTTATGGTAAGTGATTTCCACCGTCCGTGAACGCCCACAATACCAAAAGAATCATGGACGCGTTGACGAGGTAAAGAACGGGAGGGGGAGAGGTTTGGCTCTCCGGATATCTCGTTCACGTACAAAACTTACAAATTTGCGATGAAAAATCATATTATTTGTTTCAAAGATCGTTTCACTGGTCTTGAAACATGGTACTTAGACTTATATATAAAAAAAACTTAGACGAGCAACCGTGAGTTCTTCAGTTCAAATCCCAGGTCGGGAAATCACAATTCGTTTGAATTTCTAATTCAAGAAACCACACAGAAGTTGCTAGGGACTTTACGTGAGATTTCTGTGAGACAGTGGTACTACGACAAGCTGGTCCTTTCATATTGTGACTACCAAGTCATGTACCTGTAGTTTTTTTTATAAATTGTAATTCAAACCGTCAAACTGAAATTCTTATGAATCATATAATGATGTATTTCAGAAGCATTTAGCACAAAAAAATAATTTCCTGTACATTCTAGGTGGTTGTGAAATTCCAACTGATTGAATTGACCCCCAAAAAGCATAGCGAGATATATGGGCGGACGGGACAGAAATAAACTTGACAAAATGTGCGTGTACTAGTAACACCTCTGCACACACCTTCGGGGAATTCAGGCGTGAGTGCGTATGTATGTAGGACTTCTAAACAATAAATTTTCTGGGACTGAGGCTAATTTGACACACAACACGTTTGGTTGAACATCTTCGTTGCCAGAGACTCGCCCGTTCCTCTCAAAAACATTTAATATTGGATAAAAAGTACGTGAGTTATCCATAATAAATAAATACACCCAACAGTCACACACATAGTCCTGAGCCCACACTAGGTAAACCTGTGACGTGGGTATCAGGAACTACGAGGCACTTGCGGTCCCACAACACCCAGACCCGAGACCAATATTTGTGGTTCACACAAAAATTTGTCTCAGTGTGGGAATCGAACCCACGGTCTCTCGCTTCGCAGCCGGCTACTCGCCCGCTGCGCCACGGAGGCTGTCAATAATATTATTGTAATATAACTTATCCGATAACAACGTCAATTAGAAAAACATAGCTTCGAACATTGCTAAGCCCTCCTAGATTAAACCAGTTTTCAACACAAAACGCATTCTAAATCGTTGTTTCTAGGCGGTACATCATACAACTACGCACACATACACACAGTTAAAAAATAATTCTACCTTACTACTCGAAATAAGATAACTAGAACGATAACTCTCATATGAATCTACCAAAAAATACGTCTCCACTTACTTACACATGCAAAGGTAAAATCACACGTAACCCTCATACCCGCAACAAAAATTAATGAACGCTCAAAATCAACTTTATTTCATAAAAGTTAATGTCTAAATATTAAATTACTAGATCGAGTTACGACGTTCTGCACCGCGCAAAAAATTTGACGTATGAAGTGTCAACTAGAGATTGTTGTGCACCGACTTTTATAGCCCTCTTGCACAGATTTTTGGTGGGGTCATTTTTTTGTTAGTTTTACGTTTCTTGTCATCTTATTTCGATGATCTTACTACTATTATAAATGTGACACTTTATACTCGTATGTTTATGAGTCAATCGCATAACAGTTGAACGGTTTTAGATGAAATTTGGCACACATGTCGACCATGACCTGGATTAGGACATAGTATACTATTTATCCTGGAAAAGGCCATACACGCGGATCCGCGAGCAAAAGCTAGTGTTTCATAACATTGATTATGTTACCAAACAGCTTTAACATTAAAAAAAATTATAGCAGTACCTATTTTAAAAGGAAAATTATGAAAATATGCAAAGTATTCTGCGCGGAATGGAACTTTGTCTACCTCAAAGGAAAAGGAAAGTCTTTATCTGCTCGAAATACTTTTGAAACGCTAAATTTTGATAAGTTCACAATGTGAGTTTTAGCGGGAATTCGGACAGTGCGGTCGATCTCCTATTTTATTTTATTCCAAAACTAATTTAATGTTGTGTTGGTTGTATAAAAGTGGTGTGGATTAGTGTAATAAGCTACTAACAATACAAAACAACAAAAGTACTCTACTTATTTAAAAATAATAACAAAGTATAAAATTAATAACTAAAAAAATTAATAAACAAAATTATAATTACATATTTTGATGAATGGTGTATGGTTACATTGAAATACCCAAGTAGGAAGGAAGTGAAAGATCGATATTCAATTTTTATTCTTCTCGGTGTGCCTCTACAATTACTCAATGTTTTTTATTGCCCTAGATAATATAGACAGACGAGCGGCCGGCCCACCTGATGGTAAGTAGTTACCGCCGCCCATGGACCTCAGCAATGCTAGAGCACAGCCAGGCCGCTGCCTACCTTTGCATAAGGTTGACTGGCAGCTTGGAACATTGAGTTTTATTTTTCGCATGGCGATTTGGTCTTTAACGCTTACAATGCTCGTCCACTCGCTATTTCTGCGTAATCAAAATTTCTTCCTACGCCCAACTCGTCTACTTCCAATGATGTATCATGTAATAGGTAGAGAGCCTGTCGTCATTTCGGGCACAAATATTCATCCCGGATGAGTCAAATATCGATTTTATCGAACCAAAACACTGATACCTGACCTAGGTTTTGAAGCTAGCACCTCACTCAGCCTAAGTACCAGCCTAACAGCCAAAGTACTCTACCACTACAATAATCAATTGATTCAAAATACGAATGTTTAGAGTGTAAACAATCGATTTTAAAATCGATGTCACATCTAGGCCGAGCACTTGCTTGGATGATTAATGCGGCCACGTTCACTTAGCACAATGTATCAGTAATTGGTCCAATTACTTTTGTCACATTGTTATTACTGATCAAGAACTGAGTTGGCTTGCGTACATTACTTTTATAATGTATGGGACACTGGCTTTGAAAGATTGTTTCGAATCTGGGTATTGACTGAAGTCTCTTGTACTTCTTAAAACCCAGGACACACGACTCTTATCTTATTGTGGGGTCAGAACTGTGGCATGACAAAAAAGTAGAGCAAATTTGGTTGAAATGAAATTTAAAACTGGTGCTATTTTCTCTCTATTCAAAAAAAAAGTAACTAGCGCCGCCGCCGCCGCCGCCGCCGCCACCGCTGCCGCTGCCAAAAGCTTGTCACGCTATCTCCTCTGAAACCGCTGGGGGTATGGGGTCGAGACCGATACCAATCGATGCAGAATAATGTGGGGAAGATAGTAAGATATCTCTCATATTCGTCGGACTTTAAGTTTTTATTTTATTATTTCATGTTTTGTGGAAAAACATAGATATAATATACCTACATGCATACACTTGCTACGATCCTTGCATACTCTTTGGCGGAGGCCAAAGAGGTATGCAAGAGTGAAAGAGTTCACTCTCAGTTATTTAAAATATCGATGTTTTTTATATCATTATTGCGTTTTTTCCGTATAAACATATATATTAGATGACCTGCTTTAACGGGTAAGGGTTTAGAAAAGGTGATTAAGAAAAAAATACTTCATTTTATTGTATATACATATACAATATAATTTCAATGAGTTTGACTTAAAATAAATAGGTATATGTTACTTAATGATTCTACTCGTATATAGCTGAATCTATCTTAAATATCGCACATTCAGAAGTAAGTCAATATTTTATATGACAGTTACGAGTATGCAAGCCGTTGTCTGCCTCGGTGGCGCAGTTGTAATGCATACGCGTTACGACTCAGACTGACGCTAAGGTCTCTGGTTCGATCCCCGGGTCGGGTAAAAGTGATACATATTGGGTTTTTATAGTACGAAAAGATCAGTATAAGCCCGGAGTCTGGAATTTGCGTCCGGTATGGCGATAGGCTCGCTCTCTATCACATCATGGGACGGAGATACGCTTGGCGAAACGTTGGAGTTATAGAAAAGTGTAGTAAATTTTCAGCAACATATAGTGTACGATATATATAAGTATTTCACAGTAAGACCAAATCTGGTTGAATTGCTAGGACATTTTCGTTTTTATCGAATGAGTAACAGTCAATATTTGTCTTGTAACTTTGGACAACACTAACACCCGATTTCTGAAAGGCTCATCAAATCAACATTCAACTAACAGAACTTGGATTTGATATCGCTGTCAAATCAATTCGAGTTGCTGAAACGTTATTTAGTAAAAAAAAAAAAAAAATTTGATGTCTCTTTCGTACCGTTTGACATACGATTTTTCATATTAATTGGAAATTTATGTTAGCTAAATGTGTTATATCAAAGTTGATCACGCTTCTAGCAACTTAATTTCGACTTGACATTTGATTAGTTAATTTAACATTGATCAGCCTTTCAGAAACCAGGCGAGACGCTGTCAAATGGATTGCTAATGATTTGCTACTTTTGAATTGTCAATCCGAATGACGTAAAGTTAATAATTCATAGCTTAACAAACCCACGTAATGGTTGACGTAAGAAGTTTTTGCATAATAACCTTCAGTTACAGCGTTGACCAACAGAAATCATTTACATAAAGGATCTTTTGTTCTATTATAACTATGAAACTGTAGCTGTTTGTTGTGTAGTTGGAATTATATTTTCTATTTTAGTCACGATTAAATAATAAATAAAAACACCCAACAGTCACACACATAGTCCTGACCCCACACTAGGTGAACCTGTATAGTGTGTATCAGTGACTGTTAGGTGTATAGGTACATAAAAAAAAACTTTTATGGAGAAATCTCAGGTATGCAGGTTTCCTTAAGCTGTTTTCCTTCGTTGGCAGCTATATCACAAACATTCCGTTTTTGTTTGTATATTTGTTTTTGAATCCTTTAACTTGACATTTAACATCTTAAGTAAATAAATAAAATAAATAAAAATAAATACACCCAACAGTCACACACATAGTCCTGACTGACCCCACACTAGGTAAACCTGTGTCGTGGGTATCAGGAACTGCGAGGGACTTGCGGTCCCACAAGAACGACAGTCTCGGAGTGACGAGCGCAGTCAAATGCCGTGCAGTGCTTTGTAATTTAAAGTTATGTGTGACGTTGCTTCTGTTTATGGGCAGGCGTGGCTTACTATCAGGCGATCGACCTGCTCGTCTCGTCATTAAAGTACAAAACCGAACGCATTTTTAATTGATAGCTGGTTTGATTGAAAAACTCACTCACTAAAACTCAACCATTATTAAACAAAACTAACTGATTTTAAAACACAAATACAATCTAAAATTAAGCGTAGTCCCTAGCAATTTCTTTTTCAACCACACAAATTGCTTTGTATTTAAGAAGCCGTTTTAATTAAGATGAGAGGGGCAGTAATCAACAAAGCTGTAGACCTCAGGTACAGTACAATACACTCCGTAATTTATGTTTTGTTTGTGCGTGCCGTGGCTGTTTGTTTATTATCCTTCGTTTCCTTCGGTGTTAGGTTAGGTTTAGCTTTGAATCTAATTTTGGTGTATATATTTTATGATTATATTAGATTTTGTGTACTTTGTCATATTTGATATTGGGATGTAAGTGGACCAGCATAATTGTTGGTCCATAGACAACGTCACATGCACGTGTACACTCTGCTGATTAACGGACAAGGCAATGGCGAAACTTGTTTCCCTGTTGCGAGTTGTGGTGGTCAGACGGCAGGTCGCCTCATGTAATTCCAAATACCATCAAATTTATGGTACGAGAAGGCATTTTATATTAAGCTGGTATAAAGCCAGGCAGAAAGTAGATAGTATAATAAGTATAGTAAGTAGTATATAATAATAATAATAATACACCCAACAGTCACACACATAGTCCTGACCCCACACTAGGTAAACCTGTGTCGTGGGTATCAGGAACTACGAGAGACTTGCCAACCTACAACACCCAGACCCGAGACCAATATTTGTGGTTCACACAAACATTTGTCTCGGTGTGGGAATCAAACCCACGGCCTCTCGCTTCGCAGCCGACTACTCGCCCGCTGCGCCACGGAGCTGTCATATATATATATAGTATAGTAAGTAGTATTAAGATTTTAAATAGTAGAGCCACGCTTTGGACACTTTTGCCAACATTATGAATGGTCCGGCTCGACTGAATTACCACTGCCTTATAGAAAACGGATGTCGAGTGGAAAATATATCACGTACGCGTTATGACTAAGGCTGACACTGAGGTCTCGGGTTCGATCCCCGGGTCGGGTAAAGTGATATTGGGTTTGTCTATCATGAAATGCTTAGTATCAACCCGGAGTATGGAATTGTGCCCCATGGCGTAGGTTCGCCCCCTATCACATGGGACGGAGATACGTTCGGCGAAATGTGGGTGTACTTGTTACACCTCTGCCTACGGGGATTACAGGCGTAAGTGAGTGCGTGCGTATTATCTTTCTTTCTACCTGGCATTATCTCGATTAATACCAGGATCCGCCTGCAGTCGCCTTCTTGTACGATAGATTTGAATTTGTTATTATATGGTGCGACCCCCACAACCCGCAACGGGATCCTAGTTTCGGCATTGCCTCGTCCGTTAGTCATCAGAGTGTACCACGTGCAGGTAAGGTTGGCTTTGAGCCCAAGATATTGGTGGCCCACTTACATTCAGCTCCACCAATAAATTATTATGCTTATTACTAATATCTCAATTGGTCTAGATACGTGTCTTCATTTTTTTATACGTTGCTATTATCCAGAACAATTAGAGTTTTTTCAGTTATCCTTTTTGGTCCTTCAACCCAGATGTGTTCGACGAATCGAATAAAGAAGTAAAGCAATCGTTAATTAGATAAACTGCGTGTATTAAAAGACGATGTAGTGATAGATGATGGAGTAAATAAATTTGTCGGTGTTTTATCAGCCTATCCATGAAGTTTTCTTCGTATAATAATACCATCTATTTTACTTCATTTTTCTTTCGTAATATTAAATTTGTTATATTGTAAAAAAACATATTTTCTTGTTAAATAATGTTTTTATTTACAAATAAAAACAAATAGGTATTGTTTATGAATCCATATAATTTGAATTTTGAATAGAGAACGCTTCCAACGCAAATGAGGATAAATGGCTAATGCAGACAACCTGTAGGCAAGAAGCGGTGTCAATGTATTGATTTATTTTGACGAGTCCACAACACGCCTTCGCTTATCTCGAGAATCGAGTGGGACTCACCGCCGCTGCGTTGTACGACAATATACACAAATAAAACGCGCATAAGAGCGTGTTGTTTTCACTCAGCTCATTTAGCTAACGAGACCATTGTGGCCGAGCGACCTTCACGCCGCGTCCAACCACGATCACATCAATATTCGTGCGACACAAAGAGTACTCACTCCTCGGAGTGCTGCGACACGTTGTCCTTATCCTTATGGGCCTGCCCGGAGCTGCACGAGTTGCCCATCTCAAAGCCGCGGCGAGCCCCTCAACTCGCCACCGCCACCCCGACGCGTCGCCTCATGCATCCACCGACACCACCGCCACTCACTAAACACAACAAATATAAAAACACTCACGAGCGCGTCCCGACCGGCTATTACGGTGCGATATCACGCAATAATTTAACATCTCCCGGCGTCGCGATCGTTTCGGGCGGCAAATCTAAATATAAAAAACGTATGTGCTGGCGCGACGGACACTAGGCGGCGAATAATCGATGCGCGCCCTCCGACCCGCCGCCCCCGCCCCCATGGCCGCCCCCCGCACCGTCCCGCGCCCTCATCGTGTGCGCGCTCATTATCCATGCTTTTCACGACACACGCCACTGATACCGTGAGCTTTTCCGAACCGAGGTTTATTGCCATGCTGATCAAAGCGAACTTCGTAAACGGAATTAAAAAAATAATATGCACGAATTTGTTGACACTGGCCAGCAGCGGCGGGATTCGAAATTTGATTTTATGTTATTTGAAATGTTTCGTTTCGCTTGTTTCTGTCTTTCAAATACAGCAAGTGCGCTACAAGTATTATGAATGTTGACATAGTTTTATTGAATTTTCAATATAATTATCGATTTAGAAATTTATTTTAAGTGCAGTAATATAATGCCTAGGTGTTACTTGAACTCTGTGAGGCAGCCCTACAGCGATTTCATACATGACTTCGATGATATATCGCCTCAAAGTAAGTAGAGTGGTAGTCGATAAACGAATAAAAATTATATGCAATTTATTCCTACTGCAGTACCTACATTTTGTGTCACCATTATTATATTACATTACATTACCTATTATCATCTTTGATTGAATAGAAAAGTTTTGTGACAATCACGTAGTAATCTTTAAAACTGCGTATATTTATGTGTTTGAGTTTTCTGACAAGTTGCATATTTTATCGAAGTTTTTCAGCTAAATATTAATAGCTTTTATTAAGTATATTTAGTATAATATATTTAAAGCGATTCATGCCAACTAATTTCATCGTAGGCGTGATCATTAATAGTGTCATTATTCCATTTTTACATTATAATATTCCAGAAAATATTTAAAGCAGTGGTCCTAAAGAAATTATACCGATGAATGAAGCTGATGCTGAGCATTTCGTAATAGAAAAACCCAATATCACTTTTACCCGACCCGGGGATCGAACCCGCAACCTCAGCACAGCAGTCGTACCGCATACGCATTACAACTACGCCACCGATGCAGTATTATAAATATTATTCTTGTACTACACGACCACATTAGTAACGACTCTACCAATCCTCCTACAGTGATGATATCTATGCTATACGAAAGCTTTTTGTGTAGTTTATTTCATTTTTTGAGAACTAGGTTCGAATCGAGCGCAAAAATGTTGTTACAATGCACTAAAAAATATAAACATATCCACAGTATGGCTACTTTTTATAGACTCTACCAAATCTTCCAACAGTAATGAAAAATCTTTCATGAGTGGTAGAGCCACGCTGTTGACAATTTTGTCTACAGCATGTATGGCCCGGCTCGTCCGGGTCATTACCACTGTCTCACAGAAAACTGACGTAAAATAGCAGCGTGCTGCTGCGTTTCGTACGGTGAGTGAGATATCGGCAGGCCCAAACCCACTCCCTTCCCAATTCCTTAATTATCCCTTTCCTTTAAGGTCGGTAACGCACCTATGATTCTTTTAGGTATTGTCTGTGTACATGGGCGGTGGAGATTACTTACCATCAGGTGACCCACTTGCTCGATTGCCAGCGTATGCCATAAAAAACATAATATGTCGTCCGAAAGTTTTCGCAGTGTACTTTATTTCATTCCATGACAGCTAGGTTCGAATCGTCCGCAAAAATGGTGTTACGATACATTATCTACTCGTATTTACAAGATAGGTCCCTCGTATGCGAGAGGCCGTCTGGGTTGGTACTACCGCTTTGTCTATTTCTGTCTTTTTAAGCACTGGTGTATACCGGTTTGAAGGACATTGAAGCCAGTGAAATTATTGGGCATTATGAGACTTAACATCTTATGTCTCGGGGTGACGGACGTAGTCCAATAACATGCAGTGCCCTGTAATTAAAAGTTCCGTGTAGTTTTGTTTCTTTTTTTTTTTATGTGCTTACCATCAGGCGAGCGACCTGCTCGTTTCGTCAATCCAGCTAATAAAAAAAAACATTAAAAGTACATCTTAGAATGATTTCTGAGTGGTAGAGACACAGTGTACATAGTTTGGTCTACAGCAAGATTGGGCCGATTGGAACGGGTCGTTACCACTGTCTCACAGAAAACTGACGTAAATTAGCGGCTTGCTGCTGCGTTTCGTACGCTAAGTAAGATCAAATCCCCCTCCCCGTCGGTCGGCAACGCGCCCATAATTCTTCGGTATTATGGGTGGAGATCACTTACCATCAGGTGACCCACTTGTACGTTTGCCGGCCTATACCATTAAAATAAGCATCGTCATTCAAGTCGACCTTATTGTTTCATTTACAGCTGACGCAAAACCACGCGCCGTAAAATTGAACCAAAAACGACAGAAGAATTTACTAAAAAACACAGAAACCGTTTACCACGACAAAGTGCCGATATGCACTCGGTTTTACCTGCAACTTCTAAAACGAAGTCAGTTCGTACAGAGTTTCGTTGACGCCGAGTGCTACGACTTCGCTTCGGAAAGTGAAAAGGCGGTTACATCTCCTGTACCCAAAAAAGGACTTATGAAAAGGGGAGACAGGACTTATAATTTAAGGTCTAATGAGTCTAGAACACAGAGGAGGTATTATGAAAAGCCTAGGACGCGGAAGGTTAGGAGCTGTGAAAAATTGCAGGAAGCGAGAAAATCCGTAATTACTATAGAGGTACTTCCTCTTTTTTACTTGCTCAATGTTATCCTGGCTCAATGTTAGGGTCCGTCTTCCTACTAAGACGCCTCCACTTTGCCCGGTCTTGTACATTTTCCACAGTATAAAATAAATAAATACACCCAACAGTCACACACATAGTCCTGAACCCACACTAGATTAACCTGTATCGTGGGTATCGGGAACTACGAGGGACTTGCGGTCCCACAACACCCAGACCCGAATCAAATATTGTGGATCACACAAACATTTGTTTCGGTGTGGAAATCGAAACCACGACCTCTCGTTCCGCCGCCGGCTACTCACCCGCCCGCGCAACGTGTGCTCTTGAAGTTGGTTACGAACCTGCGACTTTGGTCTCAACAGTCTTTACTACTCTTTGAGCTATCACTGCAATTCAGATATAATAAGATTATTTTGTCTCCCCTATAGATAGAAGACTTAAAAAAATATAAGGCTAAAATCCCCCTAGCTCCAATCATCGAAGAAATAAAGAACCGGGACCCATTGAAGTATTTCAACAAGGGTGGGTCAGAAATAGACAAGATTGCTGAGAAGCTGAAGAGTCTTGCGAAGAAGACCGTCGAAGAGAATCTGGATAAAGAGCTGTTGACATGCAGCGAATCTTTTGACTTGGATCAGTATGCTGATGGCAAAGAAAATGGCCATGGTGATCCTTTGAAGGATAATGGTGAGTGTTGTGGCTCACCAGGGGGTTTAACATAACGCGTGCAACTGACGATCCTAGTGCACAGGAGTTACAGAGGCAGGATAGTCTTTACAAAGTTTTGTCGACTCGTATCTGAAGGCCAATTCTCGTAATTTTAATTGTTCATAATATCATTCCGATCTAGTCTCAGCGTCAAGAAAGTTGCAATTGGCATTCTCTTAAACCAATAATCAATTACGAGAATTGGCCTTCTGGTCTCCTTTCCATGTCTCTCTAAGCTAACACGTCGGCCGGCCCAGTATTCACGACATGATTTTTTTGTCTCATTTTGTAATTCTATCTCTATATCTTTGGAGGGGTATTTTTGTTCAGTAAGCAAGGATTGATCTCCCCAGAGGTGTTAATGTCAGGCAGGCGGCCGGGCTACAAGCCAAATTTTTCTGTAAAATGTGTTAAAAAGCATGTTGCGCCGATACCACTGCGAGTGTGATAAGGGCAGGTGGAAGAAGAGGAGCTCAGCAAGCTGACCCTGACTACATTAAATCTGATGGTAAGTGTCCATTATTCATAGACCATCACTGAATTTATCAGATGTCAGATGTCAAGCTTAATTATTATCTAAAATGTGTTTATTTCTTCTAGTAAATATCGTTTTTTAAAGCATAGGCCAGCAAATTAGCAAGGAAAGGGATAATAAAGGGATTGGGAAGGGGAGGGGGATTTGGGCCTCCTAATATCTCACTCACCACACGAAACGCAGCACCAAACTGCTACCTCAGTTTTCTGTGAGACAATGAGAACGATCCGGTCGAGACGGCCTATTTATGCCGTTAACAAAATTGTCTACAGCGTGGCTCCACCACAAAAGATGGCCTTTATCCTTTATTCGCCGTTACACATTTTATTCGATTTTTTGTTATCATATGATCATACATTATTGCTGTTACTTAAAAGTCAATTACAAATGACATAAAAAAAAATTTGTGTTTAAAAACTCACCTATATAAAAACCAGTGACAATATCAGCGCCACGTGAAATAAATCCTAAGTCCCTTCAGGTGACGTCCAAAAAGAAATCTTAGAACCAGTCTGGCCGGAGGCACGCAAGTCTGGGCGCACCACCCATACTTGCAGCTACTGCGGGAAGGGATTCGACCGGCCGTGGGTCCTCAAGGGTCACCTCCGTCTACACACAGGAGAGCGACCCTTCCCGTGCCCCCATCCGCATTGTGGCAGGACATTTGCTGATCGGTGAGATATTTTAAGCATTTTCAAGTTTTGGTACTCATTTGATCAAATAAAATTGTATTTTGACAGCCTCCGTAACGCAGTGGGCTAATAGCCGGCTACGAAGCGTAAGGCCGTGGGTTCGATTCCCGCACCGATACAAATGTTTGTGTGACCCACAAATATTTCCAACTCCTCCCTAACTTCAAACTACTAATTCATATGGTTATAAAGGAAAGAATGGCTTGAAAACTAATTTCGTATTGGACAATATGAAATAAAATTAACCATATTATTAATTTTAATACATCATAGTTCGCACTAGTGGCTACTGATACTCGACGTATGGAGAGAAAACGAAAACTTTAATCTTTTTAGAAAACTATTAAAACATGTACTAGGTCTACAGTATTATTTGTGTGTCCAGTTCGAATCTCCGCGCACATCAGCGCACCCGTGGCCACCACACATGGCAGTGGTGTTGCATCGAGTGTGGGAAGGCGTTTAGCCAGCGACGGTACCTGGAGCGGCATCGAGCTGACGCCTGCAAGAAGTACAAGTGAGTTGGAGTCAGTACAGTAACACTCAGAGTCTGTGCACACGTGACGTGATTCTGCATCGAGTGCGGCAAGGCATTCTATGAGTGGTAGAGCCACGCCGTAGACACTTTTGTCTACAGCATGAATGGGCCGGCTCGTCCGGGTCGTTACCACTGTCTCACAGAAAACCGGCGTAAAGTAGCAGCTTGCTGCTGCGTTTCGTACGGTGAGTGAGATGTCCGGAGGCCCAAATCCCCCTTCCCTTCCCAATTCCTTAATTATCCCTTCCCTTTAAGGTCGGCAACGCGCCCATAACTCTTTTAGTATTGTGAGCGTACATGGGCGGTGGTGATCACTTACCATCAGGTGACCCACTTTGTCGGCCTATGAAATAAAAAATAAAAAAAAATCGGCCAACGATAGTACCTGGAGCAGCATCAACTCTACGCCTGCAGGAAGTACAAGTGAGTACTTGGATTACTTGGAATAGACATGAATGGTGTCTGATGGACGGCAGCTTTCGCATACGACGGACCAAGAATTCAAGGTTCTGTGTGGGTTTGCATTTGTTTATGGGTAGGCGTGGCGCTTGCTATTAAGCGAGCGAAATGCTCGTTTTGTCATTCTGGTTAATAAAAAAAGATGGTTTAATCGAGATGGTTTTTACATACGCACTCACGCCTGTAATCTCCGAAGGGGTAGGCAGAAGTGTAACCAGTACACCCACATTTATATCTCCGTCCCATGACGTGATAGGGGGCGGGCCTATCGCCATACCGGCCACAATTCCAGATTCCGGGCTGATACTAAGCATTTCGTGATAGTATAACCCAATATCATTTTTACCCGACCCGGGGATCGATCTCGAACCCTCAGCACAGCAGTCGTACCGAGCCACCGAGGCAGTTGTAACCAAAGAGAATATGGAACCTGTTAGGTTAACCTAACTTTTTTTACTTTATTTGTAATGGTTTTTCAGATGTTTTTCCAATTGACGTCGGACAGTTTTTAATTATATAACTTTTGAATTTTCAATTCCAGACAGCATTCAAAAAACTCGAAATGCAACGAACCAAAGAACACCTGTGAGGTCCCTCCCGCCATTCCTTTATATGGCATCATACGGCATAATGACTTGAAATCTCCCTCTCAAGAGAAGGTTAATGGGGACTGTCAAGATTGCCCCATTGATTTGTCTTGTAAAAAAAATGTTGATTAGATTGTCTTTTGATGATGTATTATTTTGTATGGACATCGAAATAAGATGACAAGACACGTAACTCAAGCTTAAACATGACCCCACCAAAACTCTGTACAAGGGGACGGGGCTATAAAAGTCTGTGCAGCTCGTTCGTTCATCAATTCATAAAAAATTGTTTCATGATCTGGAGATCACTTAATACGTCAGATTTTTGCGCGGTGCAGAACGTCGTATCTCGATTTAGAAATTTAATATTTAAACATAATTTTTTATGAAATAAAGTTGATTTTGTACGTTCATAAATTTTTGTTGCGTGTATGAGTGTTACCTTTGCATGTATAAGTGGAGCCGTATTTTAGACAGATTCATATGAGTTATCGTTCTAGTCATCTTATGTCGATGTGTATGAAGGAATAAAGGTTTGATTATATGCAGTATTTTTGGCTTTTTATAACGGAACAACTAACGGACAAGTAGATTACCTGAAGTAATCGTTATGTATAAATAATAATATAATTATCTAAAAGTCGCGAGATAGTCGACATCAATATGTATATTGACAGTGGCAAGGCTTTTAAACTTTACAGGAGAGCGTTTCAATCTATTTTTTACGAAAAAAATACCTAAATCTACTTCAGTAAATCTTATATTCTCTTGTTCCACCTGCCCTTATCCCACTCGCAGTGGGGTTGGCGCAGCATGCTTTTTAACATATGTTACAGGAATATTTGGCTTGTAGTTTTTACGACCGGCCGCCTGAATGTCGACGTCAACCACACTAGGGGGAAATCAGCCACACCCGAAACATATATTTGTGGATCATACAAACATTTGTCTCGGTGCGGGAATCGAACTCGCTGCCTCTCGCTTCACAGTCGATTACTCGCCACTGCGCCACGGAGATCTTACCAACCTTTAACTCGTTTTTATAGAGTTTAGTAGAATTTAAGCATCATATAAGTAAAACCAGACACTGTATTTCAATTATGTTTTATTATTACAATAAATTAAATAAATACAATTTGTACAACTCGATAAGTCACTACGTAATGTTACATCTAAGCGATCACAGGACGCACTACACTGCAGGCCAGATATATCGTGCACCCGCTGAAACATATTTATATGAGAAGAAATTTGCTTATAGTTTGTTTACACATAAACAGATATTTATAAAACATTCAAATTGTTATTAAAATATTGTGCGTTTCTTAAAACCAATTAAAAGTACTAACTTCAGGAACGTAAAAAGTTAGGTTAAGTTGGGACGGACGGCCGTCATAATCGATACCATTTTACTTTTGATATGAGACGTACGAGTAAATAGATATTGCGGAAAACACACAGGGGTTTTTATAGACGGTGAAAATAAAATTTTACCCAATATATACCCTAGGCCATATAATATAATCCCTCTCGTTCAGTAGAGGAGGCCCGTGTCCAGCAGTGGGATTTGTATAACACAGTACTAGTTCTGCATGTTTATCTTTAAATGTTGTCTATCTAAATGTTTATAAATCAGCATTATCTATCAGTTTGCTTACAATGCGCAAATTCTATTGACTCATTGTACAACATCAATATGGAGTTTATCTAACACGGAGTTGGTCAAAATAGTGTAATTTAGTTACTTACTATTTATTTTATTTTCTGATGATATTGCTAGCCGTCTTCTGCCAACCCTACATGGCATATGTTATTAGATTTTTCTAATATACATGTAAACAAACTATAATAGGTTAGAAAGCGCATAGCGATCCTTACTTAAAAATGAAAATTATACTTTATCAAGTATATAATTAACCTAAACATTTGGCATACATTTATAACTCTACGATAAAAATCGTGTGCGAGACGAGGACAGAATACGTTATTTTATATAAAAAAGGACATATTCACATTGCATAAAACAGATCACAAGTCAATGACATGTTTAATAAATTTTTCTTTTTTGATAAGAAAAATATATTTGTCCAGCAGTGGAATAAAGTATTTTAAAGTTTGCGGAAGGCGAACTGTCACAGGATTTGAGAACGCTGCTGTGTAATGGTCATGTTATTCATATAAAGATATTGAGATGCGCTACCGAGACAGTAAATCACAACAAGCGACACTAGTCTACTGGCTCCAAGTTAATTATTTTAGTTACTATTGTGTTTTTTTATTCAATACCTGTTGCAGCAATTTTTTTTTGTTCTTCCTTTTCTTTCATGTCAGGCGACAGCGACACCTATGCTTTATATAAAATTCGTATACAAAGCGGTCGCATCGTAGTCTCTTGTCTCGGTCGCGCACATCAAAGGCGACCTTAGGAGTAACTATAACAACTTTACTGCAGCCGTAAAGTTGATATAAATTGATTTGAAAATAAGTCGTTTTGAGTGTGGCATTACAATCTCTTTGACTTGTGATTTGCAAATAATATTTTAAGACAACCGAGTTCATTGAGAAGTTAATATGCTAATAAATAGGACAATTTAGGACAAATACTGGCTTTACGATTTAACAGTCGATTACTGTTGATAGTATAATTATAACATTCACACTCACGGCTGTAATCCCCGAAGAGGTAAGCAGAGATATAACCAGTACACCCACATTCCGCCGCGTGTATCTCCGTCCGATGATGTAATAGGGGGCGAACCTATAGCCATACCGGGCCCAATTCCAGACTCCGGGCTGATACTGAGCATTTCGTAATTAGAAGAACCCAATATCACTTCTACCCGACCCGGGATCGAACCCGAAAACTCAGTGACAGCATCAACCGTAAAGCGTACACATTACAACTGCACCACCGAGGCAGTCAATAAATATATTAATTAAACCATGGAACGTTTTATTTGGACTGCACTGTACTTTTTTTTTTTTTTTTTTTTTTTTTAGATATGGACGCTTGCTGATAGCCTGACACATGGGTCGGCTTTGGTCAGCGACACCGGACTTTCGGGCGAATGCTTTAGGCACTCCAGCCCTAGTGCACTGTACATAACATCAGATCCAGTGTAGTCATTTTACAGTGCCAAGATAAAAAAAAACATTTGACAGCCGTGGCGCAGCGGGCGAATAGACGGCTGCGAAGCGAGAGGCCGTGGGTTCGATTCCCACACCGGGACAAATGTTTGTGTGAACCACAAATATTGGTCTCGGGTCTGGGTGTTGTGGGACCGCAAGTCCCTCGTAGTTCTTGATACCCACGATACAGGTTTACCTAGTGTGGGGTCAGGACTATGTGTGTGACTGTTGGGTGTATTTATTATTATTATTTAATAAATCTTTTAGTTTACGGAACCATGAAATGTATATTTAACTAGCTATCCTTCGCGGTATTACCCGCGTGAATTTTACTGCTCCGCTCTTGTGTTACGACCAAAGAAATATATGTATAAATATAAACTCAATCGGGCAAGTCCTTCGAAAGTTATATCTTATGATCATAAACGTATCAACGAGTATATGTATAAAGATATATACCACTCACTCTCTCCCTTTCTTACAGCACGCTGTAGACATATTTAAGAGGTATGTAGAGCTACGCTATCATATTTTTATGTCTACAACATTTATTGTATTTGACAGAAAAACGTCGTGCAGTAACAGCTTGCGTTGCGTACGGTGAGTTAGATAACCGAAGACCCCTTTCCAATCCCTTAATTATTTCTCCCCTTTAACCTCGGCACATCTTCCATGATTCTTCACGCATTATATGAGTGGTAAATATCACTAAACATCACCCACTTGCCCATGTTGCCTATGAAAAAAAACAACCACTAAACCGTATCGCCAGATTTGTCAAAAGCACAAAAATATATCGCTTTGCACCATATACATCGTTTGAAAAGATACTATACAAGCATCACTTTTGACAATTAATAGGACTAAATTATGTATCGGAAGGGATAGGTACATCGAATGCGAGAGTACGTCTGTGTATGCAAATTGCTGCCGCCCAGGATAGCCCATATTTTTATGAGTGGTAGAGCCACGCTGTAGACACTTTTGGCCACAGCATGAACAGGCGGGCTCGTCCGGGTCGTTACCACTGTCTCACAGAAAACCGACGTAAGTAGCAGGTTTCTGCTGCGTTTCGTACGGTGAGTGAGATATCCGGAGGCCCAAATCCCCATCACCTTCCCAATCCCTTAATTATACCTTTCCTTTAAGGTCGGCAACGCACCCATGATTCATCTGATATTGTGGGCGTACATGGGCCGTGGAGATCACTTACCATCAGGTGACCCATTTGCTCGTTTCCGTCCTATGCCATAAAAAAAGTAAGTTTCACGCCTGCCTATAAACAGGAGCAACACCAATCAATCGTGACACCAAGACATGTTAAGTTGCATAATGCCTAGTAATTTCACTGGCTTCAATGCTTTTCAGATCAAACGGCAATAGTGCTACACATTTTTCACTGTAATATCAAGATTAATTTGAGATTTGTCAGTGGACCCAAAAGCTTTTGGGGGGAGGGGGTTTGATCCCCTTAACCCCCCCCCCCCTGGATACGCTAGTGTTTTGCAGTACCTACCTAGACGAATTTTCGCATACGAGGGACCTACCACCTAGAAAACCTACCTAGTAATCTGCTTGCAAAGTTCCCCTTCAAATCCATAAACATTTTCCTAATAATAAGATTCATAAGTAAATAATACACAACTAAAGCGTTTGACCAAGCGTTACAGTATAATATGTACAATATAACTTGGCCTGGCTAAGTTAGTTACTTCATTCGCATTCTAAGCCTCCCGTCACTCTTCTATAAAAATTACCTTTCCGCGTCTGTCTGTTTATCCGCTATCTCCTTCTAATCCACGCAACGAATTTTGGGGACCCGGCGATCGAACCCGAGATCTCAGCACATCAGTCGTAGCGTATACGCATTATAACTGCACCACCGAGCCAGGAGATTTTCTGTTACGTTTAAAATAATGTACGAATTCAAGGAGAAACAAGTACCTAAAGCCGCGACTCCGCTTGTTACTAACTTCAGCCCGGCCACGTTAGTTTGCACGTATAACACACAAGGGAATGTAGCTTACACACACTTAGAAAATATTGTGCATAGAAAATACATAGATATATCAAAAATACCAAATAATCTACATTTATTTAGTGACTATTGGCACTTTACACTATAGACAATTAGATGGTAGGCTGGCCACATTTGTACCGTCAGCAAATTAAAATCATGGCAGAACCATTCGTAAACTTGATTATGTTTTGAATTTTTTTAAACATCACACTCCTTTCTAGACAGTCGTGTGCAATGAAAATCAGAAATGCTGCTGTATGTCAATGGTCCATTTAAATTGATCATAATTATAAATAAATACCCCCAACAGCCACACACATAGTCCCGACTCCACACTGGGTAAACCTGTATCGTGGGTATCAGGAACTACGAGGGACTAACGGTCCCACAACACCCAGACCTGAGTTTTAGTTAAGTCAGGTGATGACAGAATTGACATTATTATGTCGCAAAATTGACTAGTATCATATTCGTACCGTTACACATGGATAGCAATCCTTCGTGAGAATTAATCGCGTGCAAACTAGGCGCCTCGCAACTCGGTGAGACCAATTTTAATGCGCCTTTAGAGTTTTGACCATTTCTTCATTTCATTTCCATTTCGTGTTACAATAATATATATTTATTGGGACAGCACAAGATTCTTATAAAGGTTTTTAAAACATCACATTAATCAAGTTAATAGCGCGTCACGTTGGGCGCCAGATATAATTGGCGCCCAACGTGGGGCCACAGTCGTTATTTACATATAATATAAGCTCACGAATGTAGCCTGAAAGGGTCGGCAGAGGTATAACTACTACACCCATGGTTAGCCTAGTTTAAATTGTCATTGCCCGACCTAAGATTTGAACGTTGGACTTCACCGATTTCACACCTTAAGCACACTGCAACTAGACCAATTAGGCGATATTGTTACATATTTTATTAATGTGAAAATAAGTAGGTACTTACAACTCTGCCGACCTCTTAAAGGTACAGGCATGAGCTTATTAATGAATATAACAATATATGGATGTTTAGTATAAAAGTTTCATAATATGAGACCCACACGTTTAACTACAAGCACTTTACGAACAAACACTGATTATAAAAGGCACCTCTCCATAATAAACGCACTTCACTTACTGCTCACTAACTGCCCGAGGTTCCCAAACTTTGATATGACAAAGGCATGCCCCTTTTTCATGTAGCAAAATTTCAACTAACAAATATTGACGAATAAGTCCGAATATTTTAATAAATAATACCAGCAAACTTAGTTCATACTGCTAATAGATTCACATCTCGACATATTTTACGTAAAAAATACGATGTGAAAAAGAAAATTAATTCGCTCCATTGCGAAAACTGCGGTTATCGATTATTTGCACCATTTATAACAGAATATATGATCGCAATGTTAAAAACATTGAATAAAAAGTATCATAGGTATCAGAAGCCTTTTGGATTTGGTATTAGAAGTTCCTTTATGTAATATATCATATTACACTAAATATTTCTTTTATGTCATGTTAAAATTAAAATTAAAAAATTAAATAAGCCATGATTGTTCAATTTTTATAAGATGTAAACAAAATAGATAGATTTATTCCATCTATTTTCCTTAAATAAGGGGAAGTCCTCGGCGAATCTTCATAGATCAAGTTGGAGATATTCTCGAGAAAGACCAGGTCAGGAGTACCCTAAGCCGACGTGCATGTATGAAAATTAATGAGAGTTAATGAGGCCAAAGAGGTATATGCAAGGATCGTAGCAAGTGGAAATCCGTTGTCTCTGCCTACCCCTATGGGAAACAGGCGTGAGTCTATGTATGTATTTTCCATATATGCATATAGTATGACGTCACGCTTAGTGCTAATCTTTGGGAACCTCAGGCTTACATACAACGCTTCTCATATTTAAACATATTTATGAAACTATCATTTCCTTTGGAAATTTTGTGGAAACTCTAAGCCGTTTCTATTTCCAGAATATTCACTTATTTACATGTTATATAATATGTAGCTTACTATATTTTTAAATAAATAAAATTATGTGATGACTAGATTTCCTTAGGAAATTTATCACGCAGAATGAAAATATTAGGAAGTTAACATACTTTTTTTTAATGTGCGGTAATAAGATAGGGCAATGGATGTTGACGTTGGACATGGTATTGTTTTTTTTAAATTCTGACACGGCAAAGTGACTGCACTGGAGCTGGAGGCCAATTCTCGTAATTTTAATACGCACTCACGCCTGTAATCCCCGAAGGGGTAGGCAGAGGAGTAACCAGTACGCCCACATTTCCGTCCCTTATATGATAGGGGGCGAGCCTATCGCCAAACCGGGCACAAATTCCAGACTCCGGGCTGATACTGAGCATTTCGTAATAGAAAAACCCAATACCACTTTACCCGACCCGGGGATCGAACCCGAGACCTCAGCGTTGACATCAATCGTAACGCGTACGCATTACAACTGCGCCACCGAGGCAGTCTCGTAATTTTAAATGTTCAAATTATTATTCTGATCTAGTCTCAGCGTCAAGAAAGTTGCAAATGGCATTCTCTTAAACCAATAATCAACGTCAAATGCACCTAGCATTAGCGGTAGCGTTATACCGTTTTGGCTTCAGTCAACTTTTATACTACATTCAATCTCATTACGATCTATGTTCACATTTGACGTTGATTATTGGTTTAAGAGAATGCCATTTGCAACTTTCTTAACGGACGCTGAGACTAGATCGGAATGATATTTTGAACATTTAAAATTACGAGAATTGGCCTCCTGATAATAAGTACAGTGCATATTTTACAATGCGTGTACAGTGATTAAACAAATTTGCATTGTTTTCAGCCGCGTTAAATCGCAAACATAAAATTGTTCATATATTCTGTATGAATCATCGCACTCTGTTTTTAGTGCAGGATTTTATAAGCCCGTCTTGTAAGATTCGTCTGAGAGCCCTTAATAAAAAAATGCTGAATACATACAAATAAATAACATTTATAATTTAAGACAGATTTGCAGACAAAAAAACATGAAATGTTTTAATCGGATCTACAATATGTAACCAAAACCCTGTTGGGCGTTTTAACTATGATATCAGAATCGATATTCAAACGTAAATGAAAAACACGCATACAAAAATTGGACTAATGAAAATAATCATATTTATCTTTTATTGTTTGTATTTGTTAACAGTTTTTCGATTGATTACCTCTGCAAAAGCGTTAACTTGGAGCCAGAGCGAGATAGCATGTTGCGGCGTCTACAAACATCAACGTGCCGCGCCCCCGGCTTCGCCAATACACACAGAAAATCACATATATATTTTTTAAATGTTCTAAACAACTTGTGTAAGGATAATATCTCGCTTCTGTTTATTATTTTTTGAAGCTACTATTTTTGTTAAGCTTTCTATATGTCTATCTTCACGACCCGAAAAGGGTCAACAGAGTTTTTGTTACATACTGTATAGATCTAGTATAATTAAAAAATCTACTTGTCTATGACAAAAATGATAGATAAGTACTTTGTGGTGAACACATCAGTTATCCATTATAAGTATTTGAAAACGTAATTCTGTCAAAAGCTTTATTTGATAGGCGAGAGACAGAAAAACATGTTTTACCGAACAAAACGTGAATTATTGTTTTTCTTTCTTTCTTTTATGTATCATGGTTACTTTTGTCTTAACTGGTGACTTTGGCCAAACCATAAACGTGGTCAATATTACTCGATAAACGGCAAACGAACTAGAATTGACGGTATCATTTTGATACATAATAATAAACAGCATAGCTCTTAATTAAGCTAAATTTTTTTATGTAGTTAAACCAGTAATGAAAATTCTATTTATAAATGTAGATGCTTTACTGTTAATTTTTTCAAGAATTTTATATGAAAAATGGTAATATCTCATGGTAATGGTCTCATTGGGTCAAACCAAGAACGAGGTTTTGAAGAATTGACTTATGATGGCGTTTCTTGATGCTTTACTGTTTATTTTTTAAAGTTTTGTATCAAGTAACATGGTAATAAAAGTCCTCACTATGATAATCCAATATGAAAAGTCAATCAAAATTGATTTTAGATGCGCCATTATTTTTTTACAATGATCCTGTATAGCAATTTTCAATCGCCCAATTATTATGGTTGTCACATTTAAAAATGGCCAAATTTACCTGAAATAATGAAGGAGACAAAAAATCCTGATAATTTAATGCAATTCTTACGATGTATGATGGTAGTTTCTGAGTAACGCCATTTCATTTTCGATTTCCTGGGGTCTGGCACGCTGTCTCCGTACACAACTATATATTAATTGCAGGTAACGTACGAGGCGCGGTGGTCGGTAGATGTCGTCACGTGATTGTATGTGGGGGGTGGGGGTGGGGGGTTATAATGGGGGAGGCTCGCGGATCCCCTCGCTGTGACGTGTGCGGCCCGCCATGTCCAGAATAGCTTTGGCTTCAGGGTTTGTGTCTAGGACGCTCACGTCGCGCTCGTCCTGGAAAAAATATTTTTATTGTAAATACTCTTTATTACCTACAGTACAATTTGAAGACGTGTACATAATACGTATAAATCTTAATATGTGGCAGTGGCGAAGAATAAAATACTCAAAAGGGAAGTCGACACTAGTTTAGAGAACTGTACATTTTTTTCGTTGATTGCATTGATTAAAGATATACGCTTCGCCAATCCCTGTCTATATCGGAAATATGAACGCACTATGATGATCTAACACTCAACTGTTACAAAATTAGATTATGTACTAATTTTTTCCTTGAAAGACTGACTAGACTACTATGTATTCGTTGCATATTCATACTTCTTCTTCCACCTGCCCTTATCCCACTCACAGTGGGGTCAGCAATAAATATGCTTTAAAACACATGTTACAGAAAAAAAATGTAGTTTATACGACCGGCCGCCTACCGGACGTCAACCCCTCTGGGGAGATACATATACATATTCGTACTAGCGCTAAAAAACGAAGATTGCATTGTTTATCACACGATCACCTTACTATGACATAAAATTATAAATTATAGTAATATTTTAATATTATGTATTAGGAAGCCGAAAGTTTTTTTTTAATATAATATAGGCAGACAAACGAGCAAGTGGGTCACCTGATGGTAAGTGAACATCACCGATGTTCACAATACCAAAAGAGTCATGGGCGCGTTGCCTACCTTAAAGGAAAGGGATAATTAAGGGATTGGGAAGAGGAGGGGATTTAGGCCTCCGGATATCCCACTCACCGTACGAAACGCAACAGCAAGCTGCTACTTTACGTCGTTTTTCTGTGAGACAGTGGTAACGACCCGGACGAGCCGGCCCATTCATGCTGTAGACAAAATTGTCTACAGCGTGGCTCTACCACTCGTAACCGTACCAAGAATCCTACCGTATGGAGCCTTCGCCACTGACACGTGGTATTCACAGACATAGATCTAAATAGACAACGCAACAAAGTATTTTACCTGTATGTATAAATTAAGCGTGCCGAATATTTTTACCTAGTGTAACGACACAAGAGCAAGATAGTGAAATATGTTCGAACTATTTTTGAATAGTTTTTACAAGGCTTTACAGTCCTATAAGCCACCTTTCGTATGTTCAACTGACGCCTAACTGCGATAGCGTCGAGAGCAAATGAAATCAAAGTACGGTTGCTTATGGTTTTGTCCCATAGGATTTTACAAGTAAGTTTGGACAGTTTACGAATTCGTATAAAATTATTATTGGCGAAGTGTCAAGCTAGTAATTCACACTGTAAAAAGGCAAAGAATTTTATTTATTTTATTTTGGACAATCAGTGGTAATTACGTTGTAATTTAATAATGTAATAACATTGAACTAACTTACATGATACATGCATCGCCTTCAGAGCCACAGCATGCATTGAAAATAATTATTGGAGATGAAGAAGAAGAAAGAAAGAATCGTTCGAAACCTAAATTCGTACATACATACGCACTCACGCCTGTAATCCCCGAAGGGGTAGGCAGAGGTGTAACCAGTACACCCACATTTCGCCGAGCGTATCTCTGTCCCATGATGTGATAGGGGGCGAACCTATCGCCATAATTTCGTATTTAACAAATATTATAAAATTACTTTTACTATCAATTTTAAATCATGATAGGCTCCGCTAGTGGTTCTTGTTAGTCAATAAATGGAGAGAAACTATTAAAGCATACACTACCTACATAATTTCATTTCTATTTCGGCACGCGATGTAGCTACACTTGCGTCATCTACTATATCCATGTCTGTGGTTAAATACTACAGTATTACCCAAATACTGAAATGCTACTCTAATATTTTATATCAAGTTATCTAATTCAATTTTTTTTTGTGTTCATTCATAAAATACGTTCGTAAATGGGAGGCGGTGAGGAGGGGGGGGGGGCATATGACCCTGTATCTAATTGCAACCACAGTGCAGTCCAAGTATAACAACGCGAAAAATTTCCATACACACTTTATGAATGGCCTTACTCAAATTTGTATGACTAAAAACTAAATAGCTATTCGTTAGTCGATCAATTTGAGCCGAGTTTATTGATCATGGATTAGTAAGTACGTCGCGCTAAATGTTGCGCTTAATCGCGGCACACAGACGAAGTCAGTACATTATGCATGATCCGAGGTAGCGTTAAAGTATTTGGGCGTTACTTGAACAATAAAATCATACTTTTTTTTCTACCAACTTCTAATTTTGCCTAACTACAAACGTCCATAAAGTAGGTACCACACAGTCAAAACAAGACTGTTCTCATTGTCTATATCCGTCACTTATTTGCGGCTTGCCCATGATCTGCAGGAAATTGCGCTCCGACTTGTGCGTGTCCAACACACTGCTGCGTGTGGACACCGACACCAACTGGGTTAGGTTAGGATGGGTTAGGAATATTACCTCAAATAAATATAATATTTTTTTTAGCATAGGCCGGCAAACGAGCAAATAGGTTACCTGATGGTAAGTGATCTCCACCGCCCATGTACGCCTACAATACCAATAGAATTATGGGCGCGTTGCCGACCTTAAAGGAAAGGGATAATTAAGGGATTGAGAATGGGAGGGGGATTTTGGTTTCCTGATATCTCACTCACCGTACGAAACGCAGGTGCTTCTTTACGCCGGTTTTCTGTGAGACAGTGGTAAAGACCCGGACGAGCCGGCCCATTTATGCTGTAGACAAAAGTGTCTACAGCGTGGCTCTACCACTCTACTAATAGAATCCTATTTCTATGCCTACACCGTCCGTCTGTCTGACCTACCTTTAAATGGTTTTAAAGTATAATAGCTAGGTGGCTGACATTTGTATATATAATAATACATCCAACATTCACTCACATAGTCCTGACCCCACACTAGGTAAACCTGTATCGTGGGTATCAAGAACTACGAGGGACTTGCGGTCCCACAACACCCACAATATCTTTCTGGTGCTTTGTAAATTTTAAGTACTGTGTAGTGTTTTCTGTTTATAGGCGGCTGCCTAGGGGAGGGGCTCCTCCCCCCATTCCTTCAGTCCCATTCTTTTTCTTGAAGATTAGTAACGACTTCACGATTATTTGTTTTTGTGAGTGTTTATGGGCGGTGGAGATCACATCTAGTGGCCCACATGATCGTTTGTTGTCATTAGCTAAAAAAAAGTTTTCTAGTAACTTATTTCTCCTTTTTTATTCACTCGAAACTAAGTTTAAATGCTCTTCAACACAATGTAACGACATACGTATTTCAGCGTTTGGAAAAATTCAACCCCTAAGGCGTGAAAGGGGGTATATTTTTTTTAATTTCCCAGATATACAGACCAGCGGGCGGCCCACCTGATGGTAAGTGGTTACCGCCGCCCATGGACCTCAGCACAGCCAAGCCGCTGCCTACCGTTAAGAGTATAGTATATATAGAGTAGTATCCCAGAGTTTCACACGATGGATGTCGCGAGTAAAAGTACTCATACGCACTTACACCTGTAATCCCCGAAGGGGTAGGCAGAAGTGTAACCAGTACAGCCACATTTCGCCGAGCGTATCTATGTCCCACAATATGATAGGGGGCGAGCCTATCGTCATACCGGGCACAAATTCCAGACTCCGGGCTGATACTGAGCATTTCGTAATAGAAATATCCAATACCACTCAAGTAAAATTGGGTCAAGTAAAAGGAGTTTATAAATGTTATATTATTATAACGTTTAACAAAACGTAGAAACCGACTTCAATGTACAGCAATAGCATGTAAATTCCAATACAATAACACAATCGCGACGAGTGTACTGTTGTCCGTTGAGGAGTTTTTTTTTTTTCTTCCGTACTACGTCATCAGATCTTAACCAAATTTATATGAGACCACATCGCAGCTAAACTCTATCGAGTGAATTTTTTTCCTACAAAATCGGTCCACACTTAGCGGAGAAATCGAATTACATACATAAAAAAAATAAAAAAAATAAAAAACGCGCCGAATGAGAACCTCCTCCTTTTTTGATATCGGTTAAAAAGTAAGAAACAAGTCAGTACTCACCGACTCCTTGACCGTGACAGGTTTGTCTCCAACACCCCACACCTCCAGACTCCGGATGCGGAAGCTGGGTTCCTTGCTGAGTCTCCGATAGTTCCTGTAGGTGCTGCACGACTCCGCTGAGGAACCCTCGCCGAACGGGTCCGCGTTCACCCATATAGCGCCGAAATTGAACTGACCGCCCATTAGCTAAAAATATACAGAATGACTTTATACATCTTTATGTGTGCGTGCGTGTGAGTGCGTGCGTGCGTACGCACGTGCGTCAGTGCGTGTGTACGTACGTGAGTGTGTATGCGTGCATGTGTGTGGGTTTTTATATGTCGATTTATATCTGTCTGTGGCATCGTAAAGCTTGAACGAATGGACCGACGCGAATACGTTATTTCTCCTTTAATCTATCATCTTGCAAGTGGTAGAGCCACGCTGTAACTTTTTTGTCTACATCACGAATGAGTCGGCTCGTCCGTTACCACTGTCTCACAGAAAACCGACGAGAAGTAGCAGCTTACAGCTGCGTTTCGTACGGTGAGTGAGATATCCGGAGGCCTAAATCCCCCTCCCCTTCTCAACCCCTAATCATGCCTTTCCTTTAAGGTCGGCAACGTGCACATGATTCTTTTAGTATCATGGGCTTACATGGGCGGTGGAGATCACTTACCATCAGGTGACCCACTTGCTCTTTTCCAACATGACATAAAAAAAACGAGATGGTCCTTAGATAACTTTGGAGACAAACAGTTCAGCTGTTGAAATGTTAAAAGTAGAACTTGATGTCAACAGTTTTTATAAATATAATTGTTTTCCATAGACAAACTCACCAGTCCGTTGGGCAGCGTCTTGGTGTGATGGTTCATGTACTGGTAATGGTTGTTGTACGTGGTGGCAGGGTACACCCTCATCTTGGGCGCCACGCTGAACAGGAACGACTCGTCAGTGCCACCAAAATTTGGGCCGAGCGACCACGGCTCGGGGGCGTAGCCACCAAATATATGCCCCGAATTATCCTCGATGATGAGGATTGAGGGTCCCTGGTCGATTATGCGACCTGGAACAAAGTTTTTTTATATGAATAACGAGACTTTTTTTTATTAGCCTTCGATGACTATATGAGCAGGTCCCACGCCTGATGGTAAGCGCCACGCCTGCTCATAAACAGAAGCAACGCCACACAGAACTTTAAATAACAAAGCACTGCATGACACTGGACTGCGCTCGTCACCCCGAGACATAAGGTGTTAAGTCTCATAATGCCCAGTAATGTCACTGGCTTCAATGCCCCTCAAACCGGAAAACAACAGTGGTTACACACTGGTACTTGGCGGCAGAAATATACAAAGCGGTGGTATTAACCCAGACGGCCTTTTGCATACGATGGACCTACCACCTTGTACACTGGCTGACACCTGAACACGAATCGCCTGAACGAGCCACTATGGCGTGTTTTTCGCCATGTGTAAAGAAAGAAAGAAAGCATTAATTGGCATGCATTAGGTGGTTACATGTACAATTGATTTAGAAGAAATATTACCTAGTGATTTCTTAAGTTTACACGAATATTACACATTGAAATAAAACTAGTTTATACGGATTTTATCGCGGTGTATTTTTTTTTATTTTTTTATTTTAGTCCCGACGTTTCGAAAGCTTTTCAGCCTTCGTGGTCACGGGAGAGACTGAGGTGTAGGTCGTCTCGAAAAGTTAAAATTACATTGCCGACCTTCATTTTAAAATTGTACATTTATTTTTTAATTATTTAATAAAGTTAGTTGACACTAAACGTCGGCACTAAAATAAAAAAATTAACCGCGATAAAATCCGCTTTTGTTTCTATTACTATTGTGTATATTGTAGCTATGCAGTAGGGTAAAAAAAAAATGTATACGGACCACCAGCAAGTGTATACGGGCGCCACTTACCACCAGATGACCCACTTGCTCGTTAAGTTGATGTACAAATATCACTGCTAAAATAAAAATTACCCGCCATTGTGGAGAACGACTCGCCGTGTATGTGCGATGAGAACAGAAACCTCCATTTGTGCTGATATTTTTGTGGTATATGACTGTTGAGCCACACTATGTGGGATAAGTCGATGAACGCCGGGTAGTCGGGCATCGGTTCCAGACCTGGAATAAATGTTTTTTTATTATTATTCGCTTGAATGACTTGTCTTCAGCATGAATGGGCCGGCTCGTCCGGGTTACCACTGTCTCACAGAAAACCGACGTAAAGTAGCAGCTTGCTGTTGCATTTCGTACGGTGAGTGAGATATCCGGAGGTCCAAACCCCTCTCCTTCCCAATGCCTTAATTGTCCCTTTTCTTTAAGGTCGGCAACGCGCTCAAAATTCTTTTAGTATATTGGCGTACATGGGCGGTGGAGATCACTTACCATCAGGTGACCTACTAGGTCGTTTGCTGGCCTATGCTATAAAAAGAAAACAAAAAAAACAGCGGGTTATTTTTACTATCATTGTTTTTGTGGTATCGTGACCGTAATCACTAGGACTATCATCTGTCTTCGTTTTCAGAATCGTTCCTTTCACACCCGGTACTATATCGACCAACCTAGGGGCTTAGCTTATGAAGCACGAGATGTTTTTATCGACTCGTTTTGTAGTGAAAAACTAGTTTAATCTATATGTCTATCGACGCTAAAGTACATAGAGAAAATAGTACTTTCAACCTCGCTGTGGTATTTTGTCTATGAACCCTAACATGACGTCGTAATTTTATCGAATGTTGACACTTTTACTCGAGATATTTGTCGACGATGTTTAGCTCTTTCGTGCGCGAGATATGTCGTGTTACATGTGCTAAGCGCGCTTATGTTAAAGTCCATCGACTTGGCTTAAAGACTGCTGTCAGTTAAAAACAGCCGAGACTAAGTATTTACATGCCCTCGAAAGCACGGTGACGCTCAGTTGAAATACCACTAAGCGGTCACCCATCCATACAATGACCGCGCCAAGTGTTGCTTAACCCGCTAAACGTTTATCGATAATAGGGTGATTGACTAGATTTTTTTTACTATTTAAATCAATAAGTTACGTTACTCAAAATCTATTGCAGAAAGAATTTTATAAATCTGACCAAAAATAAATAAGTTAGAAGCCATTCAAATCCTGTAGAAGGGGTAATTGTCAAATGACAGACGACGTAAACTTTGACGTCACTGTGTAATATGATCATTATAGTGCACGCGTGCAAGCGAGATAGTGAGATATCCCTACTACGCACCCACTTTTCCTCATACAAACATTTAAAGTCATAACTGTGGGCACATTTCTGAACCAATTTTAATTGTGTTTTATTAAAAGGGTTTCTTTTGCGTATCATTTTTTGTTGCTTATAAAATAATGTATAAAATTCAATATAGGAAACTACGCTATTGAGTGCAACTAGCTATGAGCGCCTATGGTGTTATGGTATATGCATACCTTCAGGTAGAGGCAGTAACGATGGCGCAGTGGGTGGCATCGGCGTCGGACTCTCGTCTCCTTGCTTTTTGTTAATGCCATACAAATTCACGAACACCAACTCCGCCAATTGCTTCAGAAGTGTATTCGCCTGCAACCTGTTAATATAATAGGGAATTTGACTCGATTATTTTTAAAACTAAGTTATATAAATCAATATAAAAATAAACAAATTAGAAACCATTCAATTCTGCTGGAGACTGCAGAGGGTGGTTGTCAAATAACGGAAAAAGGATGTACGGCATGGCAAGTTACGTCACCAGACAAGTCACGCCATTACGGTGCACGCGTGCGAGGGAGATAGTGAGATTTTCCCACTACACACCCACCTTTGCTTGTACCAATATTTACACATGAACTGCGGCCTCATTTTTTACCTAATTAACCAACTTCAAAAAAGGAGGAAGTTCTGAATTCGGCGCGTTTTTTTTATGTATGTACATCGATTTCTCCGCCAATTGTGGACCGATTTTGTTGGAAAAAATTTAAGCTGCGAAGTGGACCCATATAAATTTGGTTAAGATCTGATGACGGAGTACGGAGTAAAAAATGAAACTCCTCAACTGAAAACAGAAACTCTCGTCGCGATTGCGTTATTGTGTTGGAATTTACATACTATTGATTTAACTACAACTAAACATTGAAAAATAAAATAAGTTTTAACAAAACTTAGAAACCGACTTCAAAATAAAAACACTGAAAAGTCGAAAATAACCATTTCTATTGGTTCTCTTTGGAGTCCCTGCCTGTGCAGCTGCCGGTCAAATAAAATTGACCTAACCTAACCTTAAGTCGGTTTCTAAGTTTTGTTAACACTTGTTTTATTTTTGTTTTCTTCGTACACAACGTTTTACAGAAAGGGGTATAAGTCTAGAATATTTTAAAGGTCGATACATACACCTAACAAGTGAGTTGTTATGTACCGGATCTTAACAAAACCTAGACATCCTAAAATTCCTCGCAAATTTTAATCAAGCGTTTATTACGATCGATAAGATCACATCCCTATAAATTAAGTGAAGTGCTTGAGTGAGAATAACAATGTTGGAATGAGACAAAAGCTCAACTGTTTATTATTTAGTGTTGTCCAACGTTGCAAGTCGAATATCGACATGTTACACATTCGATAAAAAAGAAAATGCTTTATTTATGTCCTAGCAATGCAATCGGATTTGTTACTATGGGGAATGTAATACTTATATCTTACACTATACATTGCTTAAATTTGACCACACCTTTCTATAGCAAGTTGTATATGGAAAATATTTTCACTAGCTTATTTACGAGTAAAATACCGATCTCTACAAGTGATAGTTGACAAGTAGACTTACTGATCTTTGCAAGTAGTACTAATTAACAAGTCATCTTCCCTTTATTATCATCAAGTGACCCACTTGTTCGTTTACCGGCCACAGATATTAAAAATACAGTGATATAACGTCTTGTTTATGAGCTAATCTTTCATTGAAACGCCTCTGCTCTCCACAATTGTTCATGTTTCCTTACCATCTCGACAGCTGGTCGGCGGTGCAGTGGTGCTGAGGCGTGTCCGCGTCGCCCACGGTGGCGGCGACCGCCTCGCCCAGCGCCTGCACGTGGGACGCTCGCCCACGGAACCCTTTACTGATCCATGTCTGCGCGCGCTTCGATGATGACGCTTTCACTATTTTAATGTATGTCGATGCTATGCTCTCGCAGTACTGTAAAAAAATCATATATACACTGACGTCTGTTTGCCATATGGGTAGGCAGAGACAACGGATTTCCACTTGCTACAATCATTACACACATAAGTATCATACTGAGAGCCATAATTTAGACAGCCTCCGTGGTGCAGCGGGCGAGTAACCGGCTGTCAAACGAGAGGCCACGGGTTCGATCCCCGCACCAAGACAAATGTTTGTCACTAGCCACTCATATTTTTTCGGTCTGGATGTTGTGGGACCTTGGGACTTGCTCGTTAGCCAGCCTATGCATTAAAAAAAATACATTGTATTTGTGATAGTTACCTCTCTCAACAACTGGTAAGGCAGCTCCACTTCTTCATTATAGTCTTTGCCGAGACTGTTGTAAGTGACCACCATCCTCTCGTCCACCGTACCTGCAGAAAACATATTTTAACCGACTTCAAAAAAGGACGAGGTGCGCAATTCGTCTTGTATTTTTTTTGTAAGTTCACGCATTACTCGGACAATCATACACTAATTTGGATGATACTTTTTTTATTAGCTTGAATGACGAGACCAGTTGGTCGCTCACCTGATGGTAAGCGTCACGCCTGCCCATAAACAGAAGCAATACCGGACAGAACATGGACTACGCTCGTACCCTGAGACATAAGTTGTTAATTCTCATAATGCCCAGTAATTTCAATGGCTTCAATGTCCTTCAAACCGGAACACAACAGTGTTTATACATTGCTGCTTGGCGGCAGAAATAAACAAAGCGGTGGTACCTAACCAGACCACCTCTCGCATATTAAAGACCTGACACCTAGTAGTAGGTTGGCAACACATTCACAATTCCACGGACATTGTGGATATTTATGGACATAATAATAATATTATTACAGCCAACAGTCACACACATAGTCCTGACCCAACACTCAAGTTAACCTGTGTCGTGGGTATCAGGAACTACGAGGGACTTGCCAACCCACAACACCCAGGCACGATACAAATATTTGTGGATCACACAAACATTTGTCTCGGTGCGGGAATCGAACCCATGGCCTCTCGCTTCGCAGCCGGCTACTCGGCCGCTGCGCCACGGAGGCTCGCATTGGTGATCACTTACCATCAGGTGACTCACTTGCTCGTTTGCCGACATTTTGCTATAAATAATAATAACCTTACCTCTCACATTGTAAACGTATAACTCCGCGAATCTGTTAAAATCCACCGTGGGAGATTTCTGCTGGCCCGAGCCGAATAGAAAATTCGTCAGGTATTGAGCCAGCCGCGGGTCTATCTGAGGACCCCAGAATTTCTGGAAAAGTTTGATAGAGGCACTTTAGTGAACGAAAAATATACTCAGTACTTAAAAATAATCTTATATCTACAGTAAATAGAGTCGCTCGTATCCAGTTGCACTCACTCATCGGTAAAAGATAAGCGAATTAAGCAACCCGAAGAGTTGTTTGACCCATCCTCACCTTTCCTTAACAGAACCACGCGTGCTGGCTTACGGAACCACAGCGTCGTGGTCTCTTCCATCTCTGCTGGAACTAAAAAGTTCGCAAAATCTTACTTCTGTCGGACCATCAAGCTGTGGAATAGTTTGCCGGCACACGCGTTCCCTCCTTCCTATAATATGGGGTCCTTTAAACGGAGTGTGAAGAAGCAATTAGGCAGGCATAATTTTGCCGACCTGTGATAGACACATCGTCTGTCGTTGGTCGACAGTTTTCTTGGATTGCGCTGCACTTTCAGGTGTAGCGTAGAAACTTTGCCGAGCTAGTATTAAAAAAAATAACCCCTGGCGCGGTCAGTGTATGAATGGGTGGTGGTATTCGCTTAGTTGTATTTCAACTGAGCGTCTCTGTGCTTCGAAGGGCATGTAAAAACTTCTGGCTCTTTTCAACTGGCAGCAGTCGTTAAGCCAAGTCGGAGGCCTTCGGGCGGCTTGAAAACGTTAACACTATGTTGGCCACTAATCATTCCATATAGAATATATTAAATACCTATATCATAATTTGTATATATTATTTCTCATAATTATCGTCTAGCTACGACCCAACATAAGATCTAGCCTATGACACCAACAGTCGCCATCCTTCCCTATGCTGTGCAAGATTTTGCCGTGGGCTTGTTTAATCTCTCGCGAATTCATTGTTTTGCCAGCGATATCTGACTGTATGGACAGAGAGACGACCCACAGATCTACATCGATTCCGTCGTCGTAGACTCCCTTTCCCATGCAATCCTCTCCCATTCTCTCGATATATAGTCGCATAGCCTGTGTTCCTTTGACTCTGGGATATTTGTCTAGGTCAATAGGTTTTCTATCTCGCTCTTCGTCATAACTCTCAATCTCCCGCTCGACCTAACCGACACAATTCGTATGAATACAAGTCAACAAAGATTACAGATGAAGGACAAGGAAGGTTAAGAATAAGATTTTTGAAATAAAACTAGTTTATATGGATTTTATCGCCGTTTAATTTAATTTTAGTCCCGACGTTTCGAAAGCTTTTCAGCCATCGTGGTCACGGGAGAGACTAAGGTGTAGGTGGTCTCGAAAAGTTAATGTTCTATTGCCTACCTTCGTTTTAGAATTGTACATTTATTTTTTAATTATTTAAAAAGTTATTTTATACTAGTCCAATCTACGCAGAAAGAGCTCACAGTGTCTTGAGGTCTGGCAGTTGGTCTTTTGGGTTCCGATTTAATTAGATGTATAATTGGATCCCAGGCTTGTGCAAGCTTCCAACCATCCTCTCTATTGAAATTTGAGTGTTTTTTTTTAATTTCAATAGCCTTGAATGTATGTGGAAAATTTTAAATGGCCTTCTGATAATCATATTTCTGTAATGTTACGTGTATGCATTTCCGAATACACTAAAATAAAATAAAACAGTTACTAGGTTGTCATAAACACACGATTACCTACAAAATAACTTCATCTGAACAAGAACACGCCTTGCAACGCTTAGTAACGCGATGCGCGAGTTTGCAGAGATGTACTTGCTATTATCATTAGGGGTCTTTTTAGAGTTAAATTATTGTGATATTTTAAAATACTCGTGTACTTTCTGACAGTTACGATTGAGTGATACTAATTAAGGATCATTCTTTCTAGTGATTTTTTTAATATTTTATTTTTTTATCTGTAGCAAGTATGCTATGCCATAGGTATATAATGGCGGCAGACTGTCAACAAAAAAGTGGGCTTTGGATGGTAAGTGATCACATCCGAAGGAAATAAAACCTGTATTAATAATTGATAATAGTTGGGTTGGGTTAGGTATAGAGGTTGAGTTATCTCCAGTAATCTCACTGAAATACGAAATGCAACAGAAAGCTGCCAATTAACGTCGATTTTCTGTGGCACATAGGCATTTATCCGGCATTTAAAGACAGGTCGGCCTGTTCATGATGTTACTAGCTACAACCTGACTGTATCACAAAAAATATTTACAACCACGGCTTGATTAATAGGCATGAAAATATAAAATAATTTGGTAGGCCGCTAGTGACTGCGCGTTATAATATTTATTTCTCATTACTCATGGCAAACATAAATAACTGTTTGTTTATATGAAACATTTTTATATAACATATAAAAATGTTATTAGTAAAACATATAAGAAATCTCATGATATTAATTTTAGTTTATTGCCTTCGGCTGGTGTTTTGAGAAAGGCCTCACGAAGGGTATACAAGACCGAGCGAAGTGGAAGCGATTAAGTAGAAATACAGACCCTAACACAGGTCCAAATAATGCCAGGTAGAAAGAAAGAAAGAAAAATTATTTACTTGTCATAATTGACACCGCGCATATACCTACCACTACAATTCAAATACAATTTGTCAACGAGTCAATATAAATATTTTATGTTGGCAATAATGTTTTTGGCATGGCATCCCTATGTCCGGTGTGTGTTGTTGAAAGATGGCGTCTGGTGGTTGTAACTTGTAGTCATATCGTGTACCTAATGTAAGTGATCAAATTAAAGATCCATTCTGCAAGTAATAATATGTTTTAATATAACAAACAATAAGTCCTAACACAAATTAAAATTAAACTTAATTATGATTGCAGCATTTACGGATCGTGACTGTGCAAGGTAGGTGAAAAGAAGAAAGACCTCTGACTGCTGTTAAGGGGGGTCCCGCCCCCTTACTATGCCATAGTCCGCTCACTTCGATTCCGCTCATGAGTGTTATATTTGAACACAAAATGATTTGCCACGTGCGTATGTGTTTAACTGTAAGTTCCGGTAATAATGTTATATCGACATGACGGTTTATTTTAATTGTTTTCGCCTCGAAGTTTATTTACGTGCTGCTTATGATCCGTGGTGAAAATTACTCGGAACGAGAATAAATAGATTTTGTGTTACAGAAGTATTTTAAAACGGCGTAAAATGTTTCAAGAATTTGCTATACGTGACGTTATTTTATTATTTATACATACTATGGTAGGGCCTCGGGGCGCGTTTGCAGAATTGCTCCATATACAACATGTAACAAAAACCCTGTTGGTCCTTTTAGCTGTGTTATAAGTAGCCATATTCAAAGACAAGGAAATATCTCTTGATAGTCTAAAACGAAAATTAAAGCAAGCATTATTGTAACCATTTAGTTAAATGTAAACGATATCCTACCTACATATATACATTATCTAACAGGTGTTTAACCGTGTCTAGCTATGCTAAGTTTCAATATTTTATGTGTTTGTCAATTATCTTTTCGGCACTATAGGTCTTTTGTAAATATCCTGTTTCATGTAAATTTATATAATTTGTAAAAAATGACTGTTTGTTGCCAAAATAAATGAAAAAAAAAAACTCTTATAAGAAGAATCTAACATAAAAATAGGTCAGATGGCCAGCAGCTCAATGAAAGTGGTTTTTTAAATGAATTACTACTAAAAACTATAATTTTATGTGTTTTACGTGCGTATTAGTAAAGCGTCGACTCGCTGTAATAGTAAAAAGGTGCTGTACCTAGTAACTACTTTTGATAAACCACCGGGTGGTCGCCATTCGTTATTTTTATGGCAGAATTTTCTTCATTGTGATATTTCTTTACGTCTGAACAACGATTCTGATAACGTGGTTAAAAGGAACAATAGGGTTTTTTGTTATATATTGTATAAGTATGCGAAGTTTATTTTTTCCCTTTCAATTTATTTCGGGAATTAATGACAAAATATGAAACATATACGCACTCACGCCTATAATCCCTGAAGGGGTAGGCGTAGGTGTAACTAGTACACCCACATTTCGCCGATCGTATCTGCGTCCCACAATGTGATGGGGGCGAGCCTATCGCCATACCGGGCACAAATTCCAGACTCCGAGCTGGTACTGAGCATTTCGTAATAGAAAAACCCAATACCACTTTACCCGACCCGGGAACCCGAGACCTCAACGTTGGCCTCAATCGTAACGCGTACGCTTTACAACTGCGCCACCGAGGCAGTCTTAAGTGCCCCACAATAAACTTTGTCAAATAAAAAGTTTTTTTTTCTTTTTTAGTATAGTATTGACCGGCAAACGAGCAAGTGGGTCACCTGACGGTAAGTGATCTCCACCGCCCATGTACGCCCACAATACTAAAATAATCATGGGCGCGTTGCCGACCTTAAAGGAAAGGGATAATAAGGGATTGGGAAGGGGAGGGAGATTTGGGCCTCCGGATATCTCACTCACCGTACGAAACGCAGCAGCAAGCTGCTACTTTACGCCGGTTTTCTGTGACAGTGGTAACGACCCGGACGAGCCCGCCCATTCATGCTGTAGACAAAATAGTCTACAGCGTGGCTCTACCACTCGTAAACCATATGGCCTAATGCTGGTTGGCGGACTTCACACACCTTCCAAGTTCTTATGAAAACCTTCTTAGGTATGCAAGATTCCTCACAATGTTTCCTTCACCGTTAAAGGAGGCGATAAATCACAACCAATACACACGTAACAGAAAAGTCAGAGGTGTATGCTTGTGGGGCGAGCTTCGAACTATCGTCTCTGCAGACCGTCCCACTGAGCAATCGCTACTTCTAAATGAATGGCTACCTAAACCGTAGTGCCAAATCCAATTGCATTGCTAGAACATAAATAAGGCAATTTCTTTTTATAGAATAAATAACATTCTATATTTGACTTGCAACTTTGGACAACAGAAAACAAAAGAATGACAGAGTGTGCGATTCTACATAACTGAAATATGTTAACATCCCCATGTAACCACATTCTTGCAAATAAAATTATCATTCATTCATCATTCATTAATTCATTCAACACAAATTGATCAACATCTGAGATTTTGTGTTTTGTGTTACTCACGCAGTCCTCTTAATTTATAGGGACGTGGTCGATCGTAATAAACGAGTGATTAAAACTATCGTGAAATTTTTGTATGTCTAGATTTTGATAACATTCGGTACATAAACATTCACTGTCAGTTGTATGTAACGACCCTTAAACATGACCACACCTTTCTGTAACACGTTGTATACCAAATGACGTTACAGCCCAATTTCCCGTATCTTGATTCAAGGTATCCACACAACATCACCTGACCACGTTATAAGTGGATTTCATTATATCTCAGTTAAAACTTTCATACAATATTTATATTTACGTTCGATGCATGGTTTACTTCAATCCCCGTGTATTGTAGTACATCAGTGTATATTGTTTAAGTCTAGGGCTATCAAATAAGCGTGTTTCATTAGAGGAGCGGATTAAGATAGTCGTAAGCCGTCGTAAATGTAATAGCATAAAAAATTATTGACATGTAAAAGTGATATTTATGATCCAATTTACAGAATAAATCATTTGAATTTGATATATTAAGCGTTTTTGTCGTAACCGTAACTTGTAAAGGGCATTTTTGTGCACTAAAGATTCGTTTGAAGGCAAAATAACTACAATTAGCTTTTTATTGGTTTTTTTTATAGTAGATTTTTAAAATAGCATATTAGCAAACGAACAACGGGATCACATGATGGCAAGTAATCTTTATCACCCATGCATACGCATAATTTTGGAAGAATCATGGACGTTTTGTCGACCTTAAAATTATAAGCAAAGGATAATTAAGGAATTGCAAAGGTGAGGGGGGGATTTGACACTCCGGATATCCCGCTCACCGCCGTACGAAACGCAACAGCAAGCTGTTACTTTACGGCGGTTTTCTGTGTGACAGTGGTAACATCCCGGTTAAGCCGATCTTTTCATGCTGTAGAGTGCAGAAAAAGCCGTCTACAGCGTGGTTCTACGACTTAAAGACGCAAACTTACGGTCACGGGCCAAAAGATAGAAAGTAGGATGGCATTATACAAAATGCCACCATTAAAATCCTACCCTCCTTGACCTCCCTCGTCATCCACCGAAAACGGTTTCTGACTAGCCTGATGCCCCCTTCTGGCCCATGAGCTGAACAGTCTTCAACCAGACAAATAAGCAAATCAAAAATGAAACCGCATTAGTTAGACACATCGATAAATAAGAATGACGTCAATTAGCAGCTTGCAATTGCGTTTCACATTATGACTGAGATATCCGAAGGCCCAATCCCCCCTTCCTTTCCCAATCCTATCCCATTCCTTTAAAGTCGGCAACGCATCCATGATTCTTCTGGTACTGAGCGGTGAAGATCACTTGATCACCACCATCAGGTGGCCTACTTGCTCGTGTGCTCACCTCTGCTCTAAAAAAAAAAGGTATATTAAAGGTTTTTGTCGTAACCGTAATTTTTAAAAGCCAGTTTTGAGGCGCGCGACCGAGGCAAGAGACTGCGACGTCTGACGACAGCGACACGTTATCGCAAAACTACGTTGTCGCGATCTCCCTGTCTCGGTCGCGTACCTCAAATCGTGCCTAAAGTAAAGTGAAGTGCCACAGTGCACTTCATTGGCTATTAATCATATCCCTGAATTCTTATCTTCTTTTTTGTTCCATCCCTAAACGGATGAAAAGGCATCGTTTGTATGGGTAATAAAAAAATGTGCACTGTTCAAAATACAACCGCTATGTAGAGAAAAGGATAGAAAATTGCATGTAACGCGGGCAGAACCGCAGCGGGAAGTATTCATCCATGTCAACGACACTATATCATCAATCTTACGTAAAAAAATGTGAATGTAAGAGATTGTCTCAAAGGTTATTGACTGTACAAATATTATGACGTAACAATTTGAAGGTCCCATAACTCGTGTTTGAAATGTTTACACGAAACTACGTCATAATCACGAGGATCGATATTTTGAGTACACAATAACCCTGGAAATGTTTATACTGCATAACAATTCACAAGACAGTCAATCGCCCCCGCTGTCGAATGGCTAATAAATAATATGGCACCTTATAAATACGCTCGCCACTACGGGGAGCATAGTTCTCTCTCGACTGGCTAGGTATAACCCATAACCGAGTGTTATCCGACGTTGATTATTGGTTTAAGAGAATGCGATTTGCAACTTTCTTGAGAGACTCTCTCTTCTTCTGAGACTAGATCGGAATGATATTTTGAACAATTAAAATTACGAGAATTGGCCTTCAGATTTAAACACGGCAGACACGGAACACTACAAAAATCAACACGCAACAAATTCAATATCCATAAGCGATAGCGTATTAAAACTATCAAAACTCGCCCATCCCGCGGCCCCAACGGAGAACCTAAATCAATATATTCCCGACATTGTTTCGCGCGAAAAATAAACAATTGTTCGATCTTTTAACGGTGTTGGACTTTCTATGTATAGAATGCGGGTGGGCCGCGGGCAAATTTATATGATGCCCATCAAAACTTGCGGCTGGGCGTCTGGACGCGATGTTGATTCATGTTGGTTTAATATTTACCACTAGGATTAGTTCGATAAAGTTGAGACTACCCCGCCCACACACCCGCCACTGTAACTCATGTGCACCAGGATCGACAGTGGCACGCATTTTTGTTGACACCGAGCAGTGAAGCTCGGCAAGTCTCTGGAAATGCTAAATTGTATTTTTCCCGCAACGAAATTAATCAAATAGGAAGTTAAGGAGGAGTTGGAAACATTAATATCGATAAAGATGGATGAAATCCTAGTTATTTTAAATAGGCCAACCACGTGAGCATTTCTAACTGATTAAAAAAAATAAGGTTTAACAAAACTTAGAAACCGAATACAAAATAAAAACAAAGAAAAGTCAAAAATATCAATTTCTTGTTTTTATATTAAAGTTCGTTTCAAATATGTGTTAAAACTTATTTTATTTTTCTACGCAAAATTCTACAAATCCAAAAAAGTTAAAATATGACAATACCTATTGTATTATATATAATTTTAATGACAGTCATGTGCGCGGCGGGCCACCCTCGCCGCACCTTGACATGTTAAAAATTAATGTCAACTTAAGTTATGCGAAAAAAAAAATAGGTCAAGTAATATTTATGACAATTAAAATATTATGCTTCGGTGGCGCAGTTGTAATTCGTACGCGTTACGATTGAGGTACACGCTGAGGTCTCGGGTTCGATCCCCGGGTCGGGTGAAGTGGTATTAGGTTTTTCTATTACGAAATGCTCAGTATCAGCCCGGAGTCTGGAATTTGTGCCCGGTATGGCGATAGCCTCGCCTCCTATCACATAAGGGACGGAAATACGCTCGGCGCAACGTGGGTGTACTGGTTACAACTTACACCTCTGCCTACCCCTCCGGGGATTACAGGCGTGAGTGCGTATGTATGTATAAAACATTATGCCTACAAACTGTTATGCCAAACTACAATTATGCAAAAAAACTGCCAATGGTGTTAGGACTATCAACATTATGACAAACAATAGGGTAGCTGACTAATTTTATTTTATTATTTAAATCAATAAGTTACTTTACTCAAAATATATGGCAGAAAGAATTTTATAAATCGGACCAAAAATAAATAAGTTAGAAGCCATTCAAATCCTGTGGAAGGGGTAATTGTCAAATGACAGACGATGCAACCATTGACGTCACTGTGTAAAATGTTCATTATGGTGCACGCGTGCAAGCGAGATAGTAGATAGATATCTATAGAGATAGATATCCCCACTACGCACCCACTTTTCTTCATACCAACATTTAAAGTCATAACTGCGGCACATTTCTGAACCAATTTATATTGTGTTTTAATAAAAGGGTTTCTTTTGCGTGTCATTTTCTGTTGCTTATAAAATAATGTATAAAATTCAATATAGGAAACTACCCTATTATGTGCGAAATTGGGCGCACCCTGTATATTATCGCGACGAGTATACTGTTGTCCGTTGAAGAGTTTCATTTTCTTGCACCGCACTCCGTCATCAGATCTTAACCAAATTTATATGGAACCACATCGCAGCTAAACTCTATCGAATATTTTTTTCCAACAAAATCGGTCCACAATTGGCGGAGAAATCGATGTACTTACATACATAAAAAATCAAAAAATAAAAACAAAAAACGCGCCGAATTGAGAACCTCCTCCTTTTTTTGAAGACGGTTAAAAATGGTCAAGTACGTGTAGTATAACCATAAATTATCCAATATCTCAGAAGTTATACAACCTAGCTAATTGAAACCAATTTTTATAGCTCGACCGGAGCGACAACACTGTCTCAAGATATTTTACACATCGAAATAAGATAACTAGAACGATAACTCTCATATGAATCTGCCAGAAATACGGCTCCACTTACTTACACATGCAAAGGTAAAATCACACGGAACACTCATACACGCAACAAAAATTAATGAACGTTCAAAATCAACTTTATTTCATAAAAGTAATGTCTAAAAATAAATAAATTTCTAAATCGAGATACGACGTTCTGCACTGCATTAGACGTATTAATTGTCAACTAGAGATCATGAATCAATTTTTATAAATTGATGAATGTAGGAACTGCACAGACTTTTATAGCCCCTCCCCCTTGCACAGAGTTTTGGTGAGGTAATTTTTGGTTGAGTTACGTTTCTTGTCATCATATTTCGATGATTTTACGTGTACTGTACATCAGCCGATATTGAATCTTTAAACGTACAGCCGCTGACAGAAGTAAAACTGCTTCAATAACAATTTCCAACGCATTCGATGGTCGATCCATTTCTCGTGTTGAAATAACTGCCTGTGTTCAAACGCATCGCCCATAAATCTCGCAGCCGGCAGCGTTTCCATTTTTTGTTTTTATTTTTTCTGCCGTGTTCCAGTTTTGTAAAATTTTATTCTAGTACAATTAAATCCTAAATAGCTTTCGCCTGCGCCTTCATCTGTGTTTTATTAAAATTGTAATTTTAAAAGCTACGATTATTTATCAATATTTTTTAAAACAAGACAAAAAAAAATAGTTATAAGTAAGTAAGATCACCACCGCCCATGGAAACCGTTAATACCAGAGGAATTATCGGTTCGTTGCCGGTCTTTTAGGAAAGAATAGGCTCTTTTCTTGAAGGTTCATTTTTTTTCTTTTCTATCTGGCATTAACCCGACTTAATGCCAAAGTCCACCTTTTCGTACTATAGGTTCGACGGTATTTGGTATTATATAGGGCGACCCGCTGTCTGGGGCGGTACCGGCTAATTCGCCGAACTTCATCAACTCTGTCGGCGTTCAAGTCAATTCAGATTAATCGCCTGCGGGCGGCATTAATTAATTCAAATAAATCGATTTTATTGAAGTTCATGTGACGTCACAAATCGTTGTTCATCGTTTTGGCCATTACACGGTTGTTCGGCGGTACGACAGAATCATTGCTCTCTAATCGAACATAGATTTGCATAAATGCAGTTCGGTTACCGGGCACCGCCCCTGATCACCATAATCCGCAACGGGAACAAAGTTTCGTTAATCATTCGTTAATCAGCAGAGTGTACCATGTGCAGGTGACGTTGGCTTTGAGCCTAAGATGTTGGTGTTCCATTTATACTCCATAAAGGCCTATTTTACTATGTCAAAATAAATTTTATCTACCAGATAAAGCAATAAACACGCAATTTAGGAAGTATAAACACGGCATACGCTTCTCCGTGTCTATATGTAGAGTGATAGTTTTGTATATTGCCATTTTATATTTATTTGATAAATAAAGTTTACTTAGCGCTTGTTTTACCACCCGTAATAAGTGCTACTTAGCAAATAATATTCAAACACGAAAGTCACACTCTAAAATATACAACGTGTTATAGAAAAGTGTGGTAAAATTTTAGCAATGTATAGTGTACGAGTAGGTACGAAGTACTTTTACTTCATCCCCAGTAGTACCAAATCCGAACACGTTCCTAAGAGATAAAGCATTTTCTTTTTTATCAAATGAGTAACATGTCAATATTGAACTTGCACATTTTGACAACATTAAATGATGAGCAGCTTTTGTCTCACTCCAGCATTTTTATTCTCGCTCACTCACTTCACTTAATTTATACGGATGTGATCTATCATATCGATTGCAATAAACGAGTGATTAAAAATAGTATGAAATTTTACAATGCCCAGTTATTTCACTGGCTTCAATTTCCTTCAAACTGGAACACAACAGTGCTTACACACTGCTGCTTGGCGGCAGAAATAGACAAAGCGGTGGTACCAATCCAGACAGCCTCCGCATACGAGGGACCTACCTCAGATAGTATTTCAAAAACATAATGCAACAAACATAACTCGCTTTATATTTTTACAATATGTATTACGGACACAGCTGGATCAGATCACGGTATATGTTTTAAAATATCGACCGAACTGAAGCTTTTCACGTGCATTGCCGCGTTAAAGTCTAGACGTAACCGATAAATCTAAATGAAGTATCTGGAAGTGTGCTTCAACAACACATTCTATTTTAATGGCATAAAAAATGCGTGCCGGAACTACTTAGCCTTTTCATTTGTTGTTTATAGCCCGCACGTTGTTCCTAGTCACCTCCTGCGGTACATCAGCGACATGGGGAGAGCGACGCGACCTCAACGAAGTGTAAAAGGCGAATATGCCCAGTAATTTCACTAGCTTCAATGTCCTTCTAAGTTCTAAACAAAACACAACAGTGCGTAAACACTGCTTGGCTGTAGAAATAGACAAAGCGGTGGTACCAATCCAGACAGCCTCTCGCACATGAGTTCGATTTAAATTCTTCTCAACTGTGAAGTACAGTGTAAACAGTAGACCCACATTTCGCCGTATCTCCGTCCCATATGTGATAGGGGGCCAGGCTATCGCCATACCGGCACAATTCCAGACCCCAGGCCGATACTGAGCATTTTCGTAATAGAAACACCGAATATCACTTTTATCCGACCCGGAGATCAAACCCGAGACCTCAGCGTCAGCCTCAGTCGTAACGCGTGCGCATTACAACTGCGCCACAGAGACCGAATGTGTTACCAAATATTAAGGAAAACTGCCATTCGGTGCCAGAAAACACATCGAATTAATTATTATTAATTATTATTTTCTAAAAGTTATGACAATATGAATAAAATCGTCTGTTTCTAAGTAAATCAGTCTCGAGTGCCAAAACATAAACTTTGAAATCTCGTCAAGGTCCTAATCGAGTACCGGATGAAACCCGCCATAATAAATACACCCAACAGTCACACATAGTCCTGACCCCACACTAGGTTAACCTGTATCGTAGAAACTACGAGGGACTTGCGGTCTGACAACACATAGACCCGAAATAATTATTTGTGGATCACACAAACATTTAACTCGAAGCAGAAATCGAACCCGCGACCTCTCGCTTCACAGCCGGCCAATTGCACATTGTGCTACGGAGGCTTTTGATCAAATATCCATACTAATATTATGAATGCGAAAGTAACTCTATCTGTTACATGTTCACGGCTAAACCACTAAACCGATTTAAATGAAATTTGGTAAGGAGATAAGTGATATCCTAGGACATAGAGTACCTTCCGTCCCGGTAAAAGACATTCACGAGCCGCGAGCATAAGCTAGAGTCTATCCCGCCCACACACCCGCCAATGTAACTCCTGTAAGCCAGGATCGACAGTGGCACGCATATTTGGACACCGAGCAATGAAGCTCGGCGAGTCTCTGGGAATGCAAATCTGTCTTTATCCCGCAACGAAATTAATCAAATAGAAAATTAGTGAGGAGTTGGAAATAATAATTGTCCACTTCCCTCCATAGCAAAGTGGGAGACAAAATAATGAACTAAGGAGGTCTTAACCTCAGGTACAAGGACATTTACAACTGGAGAAGCCAGATGTAAAGCACCACGGATGTCATTAAGTGGGTCCAATCACGCGAGCTGTTAATCTTGATTCCAATAATAGGTATAGCAAAAACGCCGGAATGCACGGAAATTCCTCCTAGTCTCCACAAGATCCATATAGTATACAACTCCAGATGTTATTTGCATACTGTCAAGCATAATGTTGCGCTCATCATGCCAGAGACTACACTTCCAAAGGATATGATGTGCGGACTACTCGTACTCCCTGCCAGGTGTAGAGCATGGGCACGCAGGTGAATCCACCAACTTAAATGAGAACAGTTTACACTTAAAATTGCCATGACCCGTGAGAAGTTGTGATACACAGTGGTCAATTTCTAGCCAAGTTTTTGTTAGGCGATCGCGAACCGAAGGGAAATACTGATATACGAGTAGATATCGCCCCTTAGTAGAATTATCCCATCGACATTGCTATTCATTTAGTAGTTCCTTGCGCACAAAAGCGAGCAAAATCTAGTAAAAAATACGTTTCCAAGAGACGTGTCACGTGAACTACTTACTCGTTTGCTTGCTATATATAGGCCAATAGGAGGCCCAAATCCCCTCCCCTTCCCAATCCCTTAATTATCCCTTTCCTTTAAGGTCGGCAACACGCCCGTGACTCTTTTGGTATTGTGGGCGTACATGGGCGATGGTGATCACTTACCATCAGGTGACCCACTTGCTCGTTTATCGGTCAAACAATAAAAAAACACGTAGCTATGCAACAAATAACAAAATCTAGACAAAGAAATGGCGTAAACCATACCGGCTAATAGGGGTGTGGCGGTGACGTCACACCACCACGAACCCCCGCCCCCCACCCCCTGTCTCCATCGCAAACAGGCCCAATAGTAATGAGTTTATCCAACTACTCCTATTTGAATGCCATTAGTGTCGGGCGTGGTACAGCATTCGATTACTTGTCGAGGAGTTATGGTTTTGACAATGGACTATTTTTAGTGTCTTGTTTTTATTAGCTTCAGTGACGAAACGAGCAGGTCGCTCGCCTGATGGTAATCACCACGCCAGCTCATAAGCAGAAGCAACTCCAACAGCTTAAATTATGAAGCACTGCATGACATTGGAATGCGCTCATCACCCCGATACATAAGACGTTAAGTCTCATAATACCCAGTAATTTCACTCGCTTCAATGTCCTTCAAACCGAAACAGTGCTTACACACTGCTAATTGGCGGCAGATATCGACAAAGTGGCGGAACCAAACCCAGACGGCCTCACGTATACTAGGGGCCTGCCACCTAACTTATCTATGTATGCACTATAAATCGACAGCCTCCGTGTACAGCGGGCGAGTAGCTGGCTGTGATACGAAAGGCGGCGGGTTCGATTCCCGCACCGCGAGTAGTATGAAGCTAGAGGCTGCGGGTTCGGTTTTCGGATAAAACGTTTGTGTGATCCACAAATATTTGTTTCGGGTCTGGGTGTTGTGAGACCGAAAGTCTTTTGTAGTGCCTGATACCCACGACACAAGACTGTATCTTAATGCGGGGTCAGGACTATGTGTGTGACTCTATTATATTATTCCTTCCTTCCATCCACCTGCCCTTATCCCACTGGCAGTGTAGTCGGCGCAACATGCTTTTTAACACATGTTACATAAAGATTTGGCTTGTAGTTTTTACGACCGGCCTGCCTGACGTCAACCCCTCTGGGTAGAAAACTTTTATTCGAAAACCGAACCCGCAGCCTCTAGCTTCATACTACTCGCCCACTGCGCCGTATTATATTATATTATTATTAAATCTAAACGTGCCAACTGCCAAGGCAGGAATGTCACGATTTCTATAAATCTAAAAAGCATATGCACAAACATAAGAACATAAAAATATTCATAAAAGCAGTTCATAACGTAAATACAACATTTTAATTACTATTTTTTCTTATAAATTAACATTAAACACGGCGCATTTCATTGGCTTTACGAAACAAATTTGACATCAAAGATTATTTTTTAGTTTGCCTGAATTATGAGATTTATAATATTGCCATCATCGATATAAGATAACTAGAACGATAACTCTCATATGAGCTGTGACGGATCCAGTATTTTGGTTTGGGAGGGGAGAACTTGGCCCAAAATTATAAATAAAAAATTTAGAGTATACTATACCTCCTTAAAATTTTGTCAGTGGACCCAAATGCTTTTTAGGCTTCAGCGGGGGGCGTCAGTGTATGTGTGTATATTATTAAAATTGAACAAAAAAGACCCTTGGTACAGTAAGTACCAAGGGAGTCATTATTAATAACAATAAAAAAACATCTCCCCTCCCCTTCTCCATTTAGGTTGATGCCTCCTTAGTTATAGTGTTGAGTAGAACACGATTTTTAAATGTAAGAGTAGCCTCTTGTTTTATTACTGAGCCAGTACAAGGTCCCACTTCAAATGAGGCGAGACGTCTTGAAGCTCACTCGCTCGTTCTCAGTCTTTCATGCACGCAGCCCGCGTCATGGGATTAGTAACATAGTAACGCGACATAAAATATGGACATGCAAAGAAATCTAGCCGCTCTTACATTACTTCATGTCCGGAACAAATGTAATGCCTCTTGTATTTGCTACTCAATACTACTTACTTCATTATTTCTTCTACCGCTTTGCTATGAAGGGAAGTGGACAATGATAATTTTCCAAATCCCCTCTAACTTTTTTTGAGTGGTAGAGCCACGTTGTAGACAGTTCTGTCTACAGCATGAATGGGCCGGCTCGTCCGGATCGTTACCACTGTCTCACAGAAAACCGGCGTAAAGTAGCAGCTTGCTGCTGCGTTTCGTCCGGTGAGTGAGATATCCGGAGGCCCAAATTCCCCTCCCCTTCCCAATCCCTAACTTATCCCTTTCCTTTAAGGTCGACAACGCGCCCATGATCATTGTGGGCGTACCTGGGCGGTGGAGATCACTTACCATCAGGTGACCCACTTGCTCGTTTGACAAAGTTTATTGTGGGGCACTTAAGACTGCCTTGGTGGCGCAGTTGTAAAGCGTACGCGTTACGATTGAGGCCAACGTTGAGGTCTCGGGTTTCCGGGTCGGGTAAAGTGGTATTGGGTTTTTCTATTACGAAATGCTCAGTATCAGCCCGGAGCCCTGGAATTTGTGCCCAGTATGGCGATAGGCTCGCCCCCTATCACATTGTGGGACGCAGATACGATCGGCGAAATGTGGGTGTACTAGTTACACCTACGCCTACCCCTTCAGGGATTACAGGCGCGAGTGCGTATGTATATATGTACTTTAGCTCTCTCAGACTGAGACTCTCTAGAGCTTCATTGCTCGGTGTCAACAAAAATGCGTGCCACTGTCGAACGTGGTGCACAGGAGTAATGTACAGCGGCGTGTATGTGTTGGAATAAATGTTAAAACGAATGTTTAGGAGGAATAACCTTTTAATAATACCGAGTACAACCGTCAGCTAACACGTATAATTCGAAATACAATAGCCTGACACATAGACCATGTGTTGTCTTTGTATAAATAATAATAAATAAATACACCCAACAGTCACACACATAGTCCTGACCCCACACTATGTAAACCTGTATCGCGGGTATCAGGAACTACGAGGGACTTGCGGTCCCACAACACCCAGACCCGAGACCAATATTTGTGGTTCACACAAACATTTGTCCCGGTGTGGGAATCGAACCCACGGCCTCTCGCTTCGCAGCCGTCTACTCGCCCGCTGCGCCACGGAGCTGTCATGAATATGGAGTTTGCATTCAACTATATTTCAACAGTATGTGTGCGGGATAGTCTCGCCTAAGAATGCAAAAAAACATGGTTTATGAAAGCTTTGAATGTGCTATTAACCGTGAACGTTATGAATGCAAGTGTATATTATGAGTTCATTACTTATGTACAGAGGCATGGAATGGCGTTAACGTCACGCCAAGCCACACGCGTGCGTGGGCCAACTATTTCATTGTAAACTTTTGGCTGAAGACGTGGGATACACTCGGAATTATGTTACAATACCGACAAGCTGTTTTTCATTTGATTTTTAGTGAATGACGAGACGAGCATGTCGCTCGCTCGATGGTAAACAGAAGCAACACCACCCGGAACTTTGAATTACAAAGTACAGCATGGCATTGAAATTTACAGTCGTCGCCCCAAGAAATAAGGCCCGCTTGCAAGACGCTCCTTAAATCGAGTTTAACCCACTAAACCAAATAAAATAATTTAGTGGTAAATATAGAATTGTCATGCAAGTTGACGTAAGATGTTAAGCCTCAAAACTACCAGTAGTTTCATGAGTTTAATATCGCATAACACAACAGTACATAGCACTTTATGGAAAGAAATAGGGGGGGGGGGGATAGAGTAGTTTCCTATATTTAATTTTATACAATATTTTAGAAGCAACAGAAAATGATACGCTAAGGAAAACCTTTTATTAAAACACAATCAAAATTGGTTCAGAAATGTGCCCGCAGTTATGACTTTAAATGTTGGTATGAGGAAAAGTGGGTGCGTAGTAGGGATATCTCACTATCTCGCTTGCACGCGTGCACCATAATGAACATTTTACACAGTGACGTCAAAGTTTGCGTCGTCTGTCATTTGACAATCACCCCTTTTACTGGATTTAAATGGTTTCTAACTTACTTATTTTTGATCCGATTTATAAAATTCTTTCTGCAATAGATTTTGAGTAACGTAATTTATTGATTTAAATAATTAAAAAAATCTAGTCAATTTCTTAGGTTTACACGAATATTACACATTGAAATAAAACTAGTTTATACGGATTTTATCGACTAAAATAAAAATTCAACCGCGATAAAATCCGTATAAACTAGTTTTATTTCAAAATCTAGTCAACTACCCTATTGTTGGACATACGGTAACCTAACTAGACCCTAAATAAATACATTAAGTTCGGTGCAAGTATCGAGCCCGCGGTTTACTAGAGACTATCCCGCCCACACTCCCGCCACTGAGACAAAAATAAATTGAATTTCGCCGCGACAGCCTGATCCTCGGCTACTAGCAGCCATCTTGTGTATATTGTCACTCCACCTAGCTGAAGGCATCCTAAACTATGTCTAACGTATAATCTCCACTTAAGAACGCGTCTGCTCAACAAGAACCACGCTGTACCTGGACAGTTATATTTACAGCATGAATGGACGGGCTCGACCGGGTTGTTACCACTGTCTCAATGAAGACCGACGTGAAGTAGCAGCTTGCTGTTGCGTTTCGTACGGTGAGTGAGATATCCGGAGGCCCAAATCCTCGTCCCCTTCCCAATCCCTTAATTATAGCTATCTTTTATGTTTGCAATGCATTCATGTTTCCTCATTGTGTATGTTCATGACCGTTGAAGCTCACTTACCATCAGGTTGGCGTGGCTTTGTTATACAAAAAAATCTTGGGTAACAGAAACTTCGAGACTCTTGCCACATACCTGTGAAATATTTACGTACCACCTCCCACAGAGGTTGTCTGTAACAGTCGAGAATTTATGAAAAATTATAAACTGCCATGACTTGTGAGCATTTTTCACATAGTTTATCAATATCGCATGGTCCGGTGCTAGCGCGGGTTCGTGCGCAGGCGCAGGCGCATGTTCTATTTGCAGCACAGTTTACATATTAACGTGTGTTTAGTAAGCTGTAAATCATTTTGGGAGCGTTCTTGCGCTTACGACCAGCCAACATTGGCAGGAACTGTTAACTAACGTGAGAGGAGCGCAAGGTATGGACTGCAACGTTGAATTACCAGAATATTTATCGCATTACGACTGAGGCTAACGCTAAGGTCTCGGGTTCGATCCCCAGGTCGGGTAAAAAGTGATATTGGGTTTTTCTATTACGAAATGCTCAGAATCTGCCCGGAGTCTGGAATTTGTGCCCGGTATGGCGATAGGCTCGCTCCCTATCACATCAAGGGACGGAGATACGCTCGGCGAAATGTGGGTGTACTCGTTACACCTCTGCCTACCCCTTCGGGATTACAGGCGTGAGTGCATATGTATATATATGTTTTATTTTCTTAGCTTGAATGACGAGACGAGCAGGTTGCTCGCCTGATGGCATGACATTCGCTTGACAGCCTCCGTGGCGCAGTGGGGGAGTAGCCGGCTGCACTGTTGTGTTCCGGTATGAATGACATTGAAGCCAGCGAAATTACTGGGTATTATTAGACTTAACATCTTATGTCTCGGGGTGACAAGTGCAGTCCAATGCCATGCAGTGCTTTGTCATACAAAGTTGTGTGTGGTGTTGTTTCTATTTATGCTTATCATCAAGCGAGCGACTCCGTTCCGTTTCGTCACTCATAAAAAATAATAAATAATAAATAAATACACCCAACAGTCACACACATAGTCCTGACCCCACACTAGGTAAACCTGTATCGTGGGTATCAAGAACTACGAGGGACTTGCGGTCCCACAACACCCAGACCCGAGACAAATATTTGTGAATCAGACAAACATTTGTCTAGGTGCGGGAATCGAACCCACGACCTCACGCTTCGCAACCGGCTACTCGCCCGCTGCGCCACGGAGGCTGTCAGAAATGAAGAAAATGAAGCTTTTTACGCATTAATTTTAAATTTGCAACGACGATATGCGATTGTGAAATCTCTTCACCTTAACTGACTGACTGCCTCGGTGGCGCAGTTGTAATGCGTACGCGGTACGACTGCTATGCTGAGGTCTCTGGTTCGATCTCCGGGTCGGGTAAAATGTATATTGGGAGTCTCGAAATGTGCCTCGTATGGCGATAGGCTCTCTCCCTATCTTATAATTGAACGGAAATAAGCTCGGCGAAATGTGAATGTGAGTGTACTGGTTACACCTCTGCCTACCCCATGACTCTTCTGGTATTGTGGGCGTTCATGGTCGGTGGAGATCAATTACCATCAGGAGACTTCCTCAGTTGCTGGTGTATGCTAAACGAAAAGGAATTTGGGCTTCCGGATATCTCACTCACCATACGAAACGCAGCAGCAAACTGCTACTTTACGTCGGTTTTCTGTGAGACAGTGGTAACGACCCGGACGAGCCGGCCCATTCATGCCGTGGACAAAAGTATCTACAGCGTGGCTCTACGACTCATAAAACTCATATTACATCTCTGCCCACACTCCGCTTGTGAAGCATAATTCACAAGTCGTGTCTTTACGAGTTTCCATTCATAATAAAAGCTTGTATTCACGCAAAGTTATTTCGAACATTCTCATCTTTATACCTGTATCCTTAGCACGGTACAGGGTCGGTAGTGAGCTGCTTATTTTGAGATCGATTTCAGTTATGACGTCAAACCTACCTGAGTAGGCACAGGTGGTTACACTTAGGATTTTATTATTTTAACCAAAAGGTTTTTTTTCGAATGAATTTGTGCTGTTATCGTATATTGTTTCTACAGCTTCACCTGACAATAAAGCCGGCGATTATGGCGCTCTAGCCAGAAATATGTATATGTATTTAGCGATTAAGCACAGAGGCATGTTTTAGAAGGCTCAGACCTCAGGTTGAGCAATCGTTGGGGAGTATAGTTTAGGTCCGCCTCTGCACATCATTGTGCCGAGGGCCAGTTGAGTTCTTTGGACTCACAGGCGTGTCCTATGTCGCGTATTATTATTGCGATTCGGATTGGGCAAGGAAAGTGCTGTTTCGATAGCGACTGTGATTCGAGTCGTTGGGGTCTGCCAAAACAAGTTTGGGACCTCGACGGAGGAGACCAATAGGTAAGTTACGTTACCCAAAATCTATAATAGATAGAATAGGGTGGTTGACTAGATTTTTTTTATTATTTAAATCAATAAGTTATGTTACTCAAAATCTATTGCAGAAAGAATTTTATAAATCAGACCAAAAATAAATAAGATAGAAGCCATTCAAATCCTGTAGAAGGGGTTATTGTCAAATGACAGACGATGCAACCTTTGACGTCACTGTGTAAAATGTTCATTATAGTGCACGCGTGCAAGCGAGATAGTGAGATATCCCTACTACGCACCCACTTTTCCTCATACCTACATTTAAAGTCATAACTGCGGGCACATTTCTGAACCAATTTTGATTTTGTTTTAATAAAAGGGTTTCTTTTGCGTATCATTTTCTGCTGCTTATAAAATAATGTATAAAATTCAATATAGGAAACTACCCTATTGTATAGATCGGGTCAATAATAATTGAGTTAAAAATCATTTAAATCCGATGAAAGGCGTAACATTGTCAAATGACGGAAAAAGGGATGCACAACGTATATTGTGACGTCACATTATATGTCACGGCTTTATGGTGCACGCATGCGAGGGAGATAGTGAGATTTTCCCACTACACGCCCACCTTTGTTCATTTATTTAAAACATGAACTGCCCTAATGCGCACGCGTTCCGATTGAGTCCGAGTCTCGGGTGCGATCCCCTGGTAGGGTATTGGGTTTTTCTATTACGAAATGCTCAGTATCAGCCCGGAGTCTGGAATTTGTGCCCGGTATGGCGATAGGCTCGCCCCCTATCACATCTTGGGACGGAGATATGCTCGGCGAAATGTGGGTGTACTGGTTACACCTCTGCCTACCCCTTCGGGGATTACAGGCGTGAGTGCGTATGTATGAACTGCAGCCTCATTTGTTACGCAATCGTAATTATGGTTTTCAAAAATAGTTTCTTATTCGTATTATTGTCGATTGCATATAAAATAATGTATAAAAGTGGACATAGTCAAATACCCTATTCAAAATATATCAAAAGATATAAAGAAAGCGGAGACCCAAATCCCCGTACCCTTCCCGACCCCTTACTTATCCCTTTCCTTTAAGGTCGACAACGCGCCCATAATTATTTTAGTATTATGGACGTACATGTGCGGTGGAGATCACTTACCATCAGGTGACCCACTTGCTCGTTTGCCGGCCTATACTACATAAAGAAAATTTACTTATCTTCACTAACAAAAAAAACTATAAAGCATTTAGTGTAGTAACGTTATTCGGGTCGAGTTTCAAGAAAACTATAAAATGCGTTTGGAAAGAGGTCGTCTGTCAATGTTAATGGCGCCTTTGATAGTTTAACACTGTTATAAAACACTTTTGTTACTGTTGGGTGAATTCTTTAAATATGAATAAAACAGCTTTACATACATATTACAATTTACAGCTGCATACATACATACATACGCACTCACGCCTGTAATCCCCGAAGGGGTAGGCAGAGGTGTAACCAGTACACCCACATTTCGCCGAGCGTATTTCCGTCCCTTATGTGATAGGGGGCGAGACTATCGCCATACCTGGCACAAATTCCAGACTCCGAGCTGATACTGAGCATTTCGAAATAGAAAATACCACTTTACCCGACCCGGGGATCGAACCAGAGATGAGGTCTTAGCTTAATCGTAACGCGTACGCATTACAACTGCGCCACCAAGGCATAAGCTGGTGGGTACCTGCCTTTCTACCATCGAAATAAGATGACAAGAAACGTAACTCAAGCAAAACAATGACCCCACCAAAACTCTGTGCAAGCCCCGGCTATAAAAGTCTGTGCAGCTCGTTCATTCATCAATTCATAAAAATTGATTCATGATCTCTAGTTGACACTTAATACGTCTAATTTTTTGCGCGGTGCAGAACGTCGTATCTCGATCTAGAAATTTAATATTTACACATTAACTTTTATGAAATAAAGTTGATTTTGAACATTCATGAATTTTTGTTGCGTGTATGAGTGTTACGTGTGGATTACCTTTGCATGTGTAAGTAAGTGGACCCGTATTTTTTACAGATTCATATGAGAGTTATCGTTCTAGTCATCTTATTTCGATGTAGGTAATAGAGTAAAGAAAAACCCGCCATAATGGTTCGAATCGCGTTGCGTGATCAGCCAATCTATATCCAGTAACTTCAGGCCACGGCTGCCAACTTAGCGGCTTCAGCTATAGGTCTAGCGCTTTTTTGTGTACCGTGCGCCTTAGCGCCTAGTGCTAGATCTAGCACTTTTTGAATTTGAGTATTCGATTGTATTAAAATATGGATCGGGCCGATGTAATCTTAGAATTGGATGAACAGATATATTTGTATTTACGTTGAAACTGACCAAGTTCAACCAGCAGTCGGTATCATCTACTTCGTATAGAACAAACGTCGAAGAAGTACGTGAATTGAACTCAGATGATTCCATTGCTGTTTTTCATAATAAATAATAATGTCCAGTCATTTCACTGGCTTCAATGTCCTTCAAACCGAACCACAACAGTGCTTACACACTGCTGCTTGGCGGCAGAAATAGAAAAAGCGGTGATACCAACCCAGACGGCCTCTCGCATACGAGGGACCTACCATTGTAAACGTCTTGTTGAGTCTTTCTAAATAACTTTTTTAATACTGGCAAGACAAAACATTAGACCTGAAGGCATAGTGCAGTCCGATGTGCAGTGGCAGGATGATGCCGGCTTAAGTTCGAACTGCTCATAAAAATTAGTCAGATTTTTTTTTTTTACCTATTTTCAATGAATTTCTAGTTACAAATGGTCCCACTTACCGATTATTAATCACTTGACATACACAATTTTTTTAAAAAAAGTAAAAAATCAAAAAGCTCTATAAAGCTACGGCCACAAAATACAATCTAATGGTGTAGACGTAAATAATGTATAAAAAGAAAAAAGATTTAAAATGGAACTAAAAAGACCAAAAAATAATATGAAAAAAATAACCACCACCTCCAAATTATAAATCTAGAACAAAAAATACAGTGGAGTCAATTTTTGAGCAAACAATTGTATGTGAATAACGAATTACGATGTTTGAATATATGTTTAATAAAAATAGTTGCTAATTGTTACTGAAAATATGATGGGTGTGACTAAGAGGATGGTAACACAATATTACTTTTTTTATTTTAATGTATGACTCATTTAATATAACATGTTTAGGTTGACTGGCAGAGAATGCATCTGGCATTAAGTCCACCTTTACATGACTTGTATGAAATGTTTTTTTTTTTTTTTAGATCAATAATAAAACCAGTGGTCACGTGTTAGTCTGTGTCGCGCACTGAGGGTTTTGTACCCACAATAAATGTTTACTTTTTATTATTAGTTAAAATATTCGCACTAATAATACGAATTCTATGAAAATTTAATTAGGCCACTTTTGGACAAATGACCTAGACTTATTTACAGGGTTCTGTTGCCACCCACTGGGTATGGAACCCAAAAAAATAACAACAAAATTGACTCCTGTGTACACAAAATAAATGAAAACAATTTATTACATACAAGTTAGAATACACAATGTGAAATGTGCCAATAGGGTGTAAATGTAAACAAAAACTAAGTTACAAATAAATGAAATATACTAAAACTGTGAGAGTCATACTAAATACTTACGAAAACTTGTATGCAATGGATATTTCAGTTGGTGTTGGGATTAATATTGTTAAAACCTTTTTATCTGTGTTTTTCCACTTGCACATTTTTTTAGATACTGCAATGTCTTACTTCTTTACATTGAAAAAAGTAGAAATATTGCAAAAATAATAAAAAACCATATTATTAATGTTTTTTTTGTAAAATACACAACTTTTATTACTATATTGATGTTCCAAGTTCAAATTTTTGTTTATAGACTAAACATTTCAGCACAAACTTCAAATCCCATCACGAACCCAATATTAAACTAAAATTAAACTAAAAATGAGATAACAAATGAACACACTTCTAGCGACACTGCATCTACTTTGCCACTCACGATGAGATCATCCTCTCGTATCCTCTCGGAGTTCTTGCTGGCCGCCCTGAACGTGGCCGCTACATGCTTCTGTTCATCTTTAGTTAACAGGGTACATTTTGCTGCCAACTTCTTGCTTGTATTTCCCATTCTGTCAATAAAAGTATGTGTTATTGTCTTATATATGAAATTTAGAAAATTTTATATTCTCGGATATAGTATACACGATACAAAAAAATATATAAAGAAAAATAACTTGCCCACGGAGCTTATATATGCAACACAAGATGATTTAGACAACTTATTTTGTTGTGAAAAAACAGTTATCTGTTTAAATAAATAAATAAATACACCCAACAGTCACACACATAGTCCGGACCCCACACGAGGTAAACCTGTACCGTGGGTATCAGGAACTACGAGGGACTTGCAGTCCCACAAGACCCAGACCCGAAACAAGTTTTTGTGGATCACACAAACATTTGTCTCAGTGCGGGAATCGAACCCACGGTCTCTCGCTTCTCAGCCGGCTACTCGCCCGCTTCGCCACGGAGGCTGTCAAATTCTATATCTATATCTCTATTGACGCTAACATGGTTGCTTAAAATACTCGACTCATATTAAATGTAGAGAAAATAATAATTTCAACCTCTCTGTGGTAAATTGTCTACGAACCCTAACATAATTTTATCAAATGTTTTACACAAGATATTTGTCGCCGATAGTCAACTCTCTCGCGTGCACGATATGATGTGTTGCATGTGCTAAGCCTACTGGCAGAAGTTAGTCACTTCACACACCCGAGCCCATCAAGCTTTTTATGTGTTAAAACAATAGCAATGAGGGATTACTTTCAGCCCGGCCAAACTACTTTACATGTATTATAACTAATATATAAATAAATAAACTCAACAGTCACACATAGTCCTGACCCCACACTAGGTTATTCTGTATTGTGGAACTATGAGATACTTGCAGTCCCACAATACCCAGACCCTAAACAAATTGTGAATCACATATACCCTGGGTTCCGAACCAAGGTGCAAAGAACCTAATAATTAAGACCTAATTTAATAAAATACCTAAGATTTTCTAGTCGGTTAAAAATACATTCAAATTGTAAGACTAGTGTGCAATTTGTGATTAATAAAGATATTTGTATTTGCTTGTATTGTTTGTATTGAAAACATTTTTAGGTCAGGGTTAAATCAGTCAAAAAAAAGGACATGTGACGAGTACCCTCAACCGATGAAAATGTATGAGAAGATGTATGAATGTGGAAGAGGCGAAAGAGGTGTGTCAGGATCGTAGCTTGTGGTACTCAATAGTCTCTGCCTACCCCTATGGGACATAGGCGTGAGTGTGTATGTATATGTATGTATGTAGGTTAAATCAGTTTTCCTAATAGGTCACAGGGGTAACAATATTGAAAAGGTTAGCAACCACTGACATATACTTTTGTCTTGATGCTTTTCAAACACAAACTAAAGCATGTTTTAGAGAAGAAGAGTTTCTCATACAACATAGGCAAAAATATAACAGAAAGCTCGGATTTATAAGGCCTTTTTATGTCAAATATGGCATTAGAAACATTCTATATGACTATTTTATCTTCAAAGGCACCTGCCTTTAAAATATGAACCTTCATACATCATCAATTTTGACTTATAGGGTTTCTTTGGTGGGCAAGAATAATCAACTATCACATACCAGATGACCCACTTAATAGTTTTGTCTTCTTGTAAATAAAATAAAATTTAAAAAATATTTTGTTAAATAATTTGCTATATTAGTGTATGGGTATGATGGTGCAACACAGTAATAATATCAATTTAGCATGAATCCGATAAGATCTACTTTTCAATTACTGTAACTATAACTTGATAACAAATAAATACTCAGGCACTTTCTACAATATACTGAGTGAAACTTATTTTTTTTTGCAATGATTCATCACCAAATAAAAAGTAATTATTTTTCACAGTTGATAGTTGATGGCATTAGTGCGACGTCTTTTCCGTATTCGTTACTATAAAAGGGTTTCAATACCAATGTCTTACAACCTTATACTCACAAAAGGAAAATTAAATTAACTTTGTATAATAATATTTGAAAATTAGCTGCGGTTTTTTTCACTTCATATACAAAATACAATAAATGAAGTTTAATTTTCGTACGTAATATAAAGTAAAATATGACATTATATATCACCTTTTCTGGAGAAATATCCTCACTCACAATTCAAGTGTACATAACACTAAACACAATCAACCTGTGTTATCGATTAAATAATTTATTGCACATAATCTCTACTATCCTCACATATTACGTTAAACTTTCGAAGATAAATCTAATTACAGTTTATGCGCCAAAATAAATAATTAGAAACAAATCAATAAATAAGTGACAACGACAAAATTTACAAAAATATGATAGGTTACCTGTCAATGTCAAATGACGACTTTTATTTATTTTTTTGTCTCGTGATACCAAACCCACGACTCACAATGCCAATAACACGTCTTCCATCAAACGTCGCGTCACGGCGACTGAGCGCCTTATCTTCGCAATTTTTGCTCTAGAAATAAACCACACAATACAAACATTTGAACATTATTTCACTTCCGAGGTTTATTGATTACAGGTTATTTATCCTTACGCGATTCATTACTGGATACGTTAAGATGTTCATTTATTTGGTGATTTCACAAATAACATTTCAGTGGCACATGCTTGGTCTGTTTCATTCATTCATGACTGTCCATTAGTGTGGATTCGTTGTGTAAACACACGTAGATCACGAGACTTTTACATGCTTTGATCTGAAAATTGAATTTACGCGCTGACATCAATTGGAAATAAGAACAACAAATCAGGAATATATTTGCTTTTTTATTAAAGGTACATATTACCCACAATATTCAATAGCAACATTTTCTATAGACATTGTTTTCCGAATCAACTACACGAAATGGATTTCTATCGTCACTTTTAGCAATTTGGGTAATATCGTTTACACAATTTTTTACACAATATTGAGGTTTAAATATTATATCAGTCTTGAAATGTAAATCTATTAATGTAAGCTTAGTAAGCTATTAACCCCGACAAGTTTTTAACAAAATATTTATTTAATGTTTTGAAGTTTTAACAGATTTTTCTTCTAAATGCGCTTCGTTGTGAAAGTCATCAACTGGGTTAAAAAGTAATGAAGGGGTGTATATGAACAAAATTGCTTTTGTATTTTTCTTTATAATAAAGTTTTTATACTGACTAAATTGATTGACAATGTTTCGTCTCGATTTAATTAGTGTTATTTAACTTCTAATCAGCGATAAAATGGTCCACAAAGTAGATATCAGAGTAACAGCGGAATACGCTCTAAAAGTTTTGGTAACAGTGGCATTATCGATTCTGGATGTAATGTTTCTGTGCAGCAGTAACAGCATATGGACCTGGGGAGGTACACTTAAAGCTGTGGCGAAAACTTTAACTCGTGGACACAAAAACGATGGTAGAATTGTTCCAATAGCTATAAAACTGAAAACGACAGCACTTAGGATCAGGCTCCCATTAACGTCTTTTGGATAGATAGAAGTTCCGATGATATAGCTCCAGTGGATTAACGTGCCCATGCGTACGATCCACAGAAGTTTTAAAACGATTGTGCTAGAAACAAGAATAACTATTGTTGACAATAAACACATAATGATTGTTATAGCATTATTGTTTCATGGTTTAGACTATAGACTATTTTCAGATATTGTTTTAAATATTCTCGATTTTTTTCTTGGAAAATTTCACTTTAATACTGTTGAGTTTATCTGATTTTATAGAAATTGACTCGTGTCATTATTGACATAATTTCTAGTCCGCTATTAAATGGTAAAAGCGTTTTCACACGAGAGATCTGGAGGCCAATTCTCGTAATTTTAAACGTTCTAAATATCATTGCGATCTAGTCTCAGCGTCAAGAAAGTTGCAAATGGCATTCTCTTAAACCAATAATCAACGTCAAATGTGAACATAAATCGTAATTAGATTGAATGTAGAATAAAAGTTGACTGAAGCCAAGACGGTATAATGCTACTGTTAATGCTAGGTCCATTTGACGTTGATTATTGGTTTAATAGAATGCCATTTGCAACTTTCTTGACGCTGAGATTAAATCGGAATGATATTTTGAACGTTTAAAATTACGTGAATTGGCCTTCAGTTCAACACGACAGGATAAGATGTTATAACAACTCCAAGTGCTTTGTGACATACTAGCTTTTGCTCGCGGCTTCGCCCGCGTGAATAGACTTTTCCGAAATAAAACGTAGCCTATAACCATCTCCAGGGTCCATCTATCTCTACATCAAAATTCATCAAAATCGGTTCAGTGATTTAGGCGTGAAAGCGTAACAAACAAATACTGTTTTTTTTTCCATAAAAGTATCCCATGTTACTTCTTAAACTCGTACACATCGAAGAATATGTGTACGAAGTTTCATGATGATCGGTTAAGTAGTTTTCGCGTGAAAGCGTAACAAACAAACTTACATTCACATTTATAATATTAGTATGAAGTATGATTTCTATAAACATTTTTCATTCATGACGCTTAACCGCAACACATAAGCTTACGCCTCACGCCTGTATCGTAGAAGAGGTAGGCAGAGCTGATTGTGCACTAATTGTGCTGAATGCACGGTTCGCTGGGCTTATTTCCGTCCCATGATGTGATAAGGGGTGCCTATCGCCCTTACCGAGTACCTACAAATTTCAATCCCAGGTAGGTGTGATTTTGCAAACTCATAACACAATGTTATTTTATGGCCCAATGTGTTGAGCCCAGGGCTTCTTAATTTCTCAGACTAAGTAGGCTGCTGCTAAAACAATGAGGCAATTCTACATTAAAAGTACACATTTTCAAACAACTTTTTGGACTATATTGTCGCGTCGATCGGTCCGATATTGTGGTCATTAGAATTTGTGCGTGGTGATATTGCTGCTGTACGATGCGAGTGTTAGTTTTATAAGTAGGCGTAATTACAAATTGGCATTTGGCACGCTTATTAACCGACTTCAAAAAAGGAGGAGGTTTTCAATTCAGCGAGTTTTTTATTCTCAGTCAACAGTAGGTATACATCGATTTCTTCGCCAATTAAGGACCGATTTTTGTTGAATTAAATCATGCCATAGAGTTTAGCTGCGATCTGGTCTCATCATCGATATCCTCTACGATTGTTAAATTACCTAGGTCTCATTCATATTTGGTTATGGTCTGATAACGGAGCACAGAATAACTATTATTAGCTAGTAACGGAGTATCGAGTAAAAAATGAAACTTAACGGGTAACAGCATAGTCATCGCTATTGTGGTGCTGTATTATAATTTACATGCCATAGTTGTACCTACCACTAAGCCCTTAGCTTAGAATAAAAACCTATCTAAGGCGATCTAAGGCCCTAAGCCTTCACTACTACACACACACACGCAAAGCACCCAAAGCAAATAGCAATGTATCGATCGTTGTAAAATAAGTTAATTTATTGTGAATGCATCAATAAAAAAGAGTTGCCGTGTTACTGAAATTCTTCTAAATTGATACGTTTTATATAGTACGCCATATTATATTTTTATCTGTTTAATAATAAATGTAAATATTCAAGAATAGATATTTCATCACAAAATTATAAATTGATATAAAACTCAAAACAAAAAGTAAGTAACTTCATATCAATTAGCAAATAAGTTAATTATCCCAAAAAAGCTACCATTTCGTGATGATAAATGTGGTATATTTTTTAGTTTATACTTGTCACACGTCATCGTGACTCGGAAAATATTAGCGATCGTAAAATAAAAATTGTGTTGTTTCTTCTGTGAATATTTGATATTCAATCATTAAATGGTATTGGTATAGAATAACATTACAACATGACTCTCACAAAGATGGAGGTGGACTCCGCCAAAGGCGAGGGATTCCGACCGTACTACATCACAAAGATCGAAGAATTGCAGCTCATTGTCGCTGAGAAATCTCAAAATCTCCGTCGTCTGCAAGCCCAGCGTAACGAGCTGAACGCCAAGGTCCGTATGCTGCGCGAAGAGCTTCAACTTCTGCAGGAACAAGGCTCGTATGTCGGCGAAGTTGTAAAACCAATGGACAAGAAAAAAGTGTTGGTAAAAGTCCACCCTGAAGGTAAATTCGTCGTAGATCTCGACAAGAACGTTGATATTAACGACGTGACCGCCAATTGCCGCGTCGCCCTTCGCAACGAGAGTTACACTCTCCACAAAATCCTTCCTAACAAAGTCGACCCATTGGTATCCTTAATGATGGTAGAAAAGGTCCCTGATTCAACTTACGAGATGGTAGGAGGGCTGGATAAGCAGATTAAGGAGATAAAGGAGGTGATCGAGTTGCCAGTGAAGCACCCTGAGTTGTTTGATGCTCTTGGTATAGCACAACCCAAAGGTGTGCTGCTATATGGACCTCCAGGTACAGGAAAGACCTTGTTAGCTCGTGCTGTAGCTCACCACACAGAGTGTACATTCATCCGTGTCTCAGGTTCAGAACTGGTGCAGAAATTCATTGGTGAAGGAAGCCGTATGGTCCGAGAACTCTTTGTAATGGCCAGAGAGCATGCTCCATCTATCATTTTCATGGATGAAATTGATTCTATAGGTTCCTCTCGTATCGAATCAGGCAGTGGCGGAGACTCAGAAGTACAAAGAACTATGTTGGAGCTTCTGAACCAGCTTGATGGCTTTGAGGCAACGAAAAATATCAAAGTCATCATGGCGACCAACCGAATCGATATTCTTGACCCTGCATTACTCAGACCTGGTCGTATTGACAGGAAGATTGAGTTCCCCCCACCAAATGAGGAGGCAAGATTGGACATCCTCAAGATCCATTCTCGTAAAATGAACTTGACTAGGGGTATCAATCTACGTAAGATTGCAGAGCTGATGCCGGGAGCATCTGGTGCTGAAGTCAAGGGTGTGTGCACTGAGGCTGGTATGTACGCTCTTCGTGAGCGTAGAGTCCATGTTACCCAGGAAGACTTTGAGATGGCTGTGGCAAAGGTTATGCAGAAGGACTCGGAAAAGAATATGTCGATCAAGAAATTGTGGAAGTAATTTTAATTTTTCTCTTAATGTATTAGATCAAATAAGTATTTCTAATATATTTGTTTTTTATTTATGATCACCACACTTGTATAGGAATTTATTTGTTATTGCATGATTGGGAGTAACATTTTAGAGCAGCTGTTGCTGGCAGCTCTGCCCAAGTGAACATACTTTTCTGGGATAAAAAGAATCCTATGTTCTTATCCAAGTCTTCCTATGTGCCAAATTCCATTCAAAACTCAAAATTCAGTTCAACTGTTATTGACTAACAAACATCCAAACTTCAATTTATAATAGCTACTACAATTACAGTAGTGGCACTTGTATGATGTCACTTGGGACATGTTTAAGGTCTTACAGCTCCAGCAGTATTTTGGGGATCCTTACAATGAAGTATGGCTATTGTTCTTTCACCTTCTTCTTTGTCTAATACCACTCGAAGTGGTGGTGCTTTTTTAACATTATTTTTTATTAGCTTTAGATGAGATGAGCAGGATCTTGGCACTTGCCTGATGGTAAGCGTCACGCTTGCCCATAAACAGAAGCAACATATCAGAACTTCGAATTATGAAGTACTGCATGACACTGAACTGCGCTTGTCACCCTGAGACAAGGTGTTAAGTTTCACTTTTTTCAATGTCCTTCAAACCGGAACACAACAATGTTTACTCACTGCTGCCTGCTCTTTGGCTGCTTGGCGGCAGAAATAGACAGCAGTGGTACCAACCCAAACGGCCTTTCATATACGAACAACCTACCACCTGGGGAATTTAGAGTTTGACATTTATTTAAATCGGCCATAAGTGACATTACTATAGTAAAGTATATACTTGCCCAAATTAAACCATATAACTTCAGGGTTATACACAAAAAAAGAACTAGTAATGTCTAAACGAATTTGCCCAACAAAATCTGGGAAATTAAATACAATATTTTGAAATATATCATCTTTAATACCATATTAGATGTAACATTAAAATAATAAAAATATAAACAATTTAATTATGTTCAATCATAACTAAATAATGTTATCACTTAGTAATATTTCAGGTATAAAAATTCATTTAGTATAGAATTCCATACATTTTACAATCATTAAATTACTTTAAGCGAAAATAATAAATACAGTTAGCATTATAATTAAATATTTCACTGACAAAATGATAAAATATGTAATATTAACAACAATTTTTGGCATTTATCTCCTAATAAATCTTTTTGTGTCTCTGTCGTCTAAATCTGATTCTGTATCTGAGAAGTTCTGCTGTGGCGACGTGGGGACATCTATGGTCAGGCCAGCTGTACCCTGGAAATTATATAATAAAACTACCAATATAACTTATACCGTTACATCTTCCTATAGTAGCAACAAATTAGAGACAAAACTCATTTTTGTGGCGAGCAAGCGACAAATTCAACAAACTAAGTCAGCACATAGATAATTGATATTTTCTGCACAAATGTTAATACGGCAAAGGAACGGTTGAGCAGAAACATTGAGATGTTTCTGCTCAACATATCTACTCTGTTGAGACAGAGTAGATATGTATAAATTGTAATGTAGATAATTGTATTTAAACTACACATTACATTTACACATTATTTTAAACCCGACAGAAAATATTTTTGTTTTAAAACAATCAAAATTCAATTATGAGCTTGCAGTTATGATATTAAATATTGCAGTATGAGCAAAAGTGGGCGTGTAGTGTGGACATCGCACCATCTCACTCGCACGCATGCACCGTAATTGCAATTTTAATCGGTGACGTCATGGTTTGCATTGTCTGTCATTTGAAATGTACCCCTTCCATCAGTTGTGAATGGTTTCTAATTTATTTATTTTCAAACTGATTTATAACATTCTTTCTGAAATAGTTTGAGCATCTTAACTTATTGATTCCATTTTTTTTAAATAATCTCTTTATTGTTTTCATGGAGTAAAGGGGGCCAAATTAAATTACGCGAATTAGTTGATATTCGTGCCGCTGTATATTTTCGTGACGTCAGGAATGTATATATGGTGGATGTATATATATTTATCATTTACACTTACAACTGGACGAGAACTCCTCCTAAACGACTGCTGCCACGCGTTTCTTACATATTCTAATGGGTTGACGAATTCGTGGACATTAGCGCTGAAAACAAAGCGTTGAAAATATAATTTACAGATGAATTTACTATACATATTCCACAATTTTTCTTCGTTTTTTTATAGCATAGGCCAGTAAACGAGCAAGTGGATCACCAGATGGTAAGTGATCTCCACCGCCCATGTACGCCTACAACACCAAATGGATCATAGTCACGATGCCGACCTTAAAGGAAAGGCATAATTAAAGGATTGGGATGGGGAGGGGGATTTGGGCCTCCGGATATCTCACTCACCGTACAAAACGAAGCAGCAAGCTAGTTTACTGCGGTTTTCTGTGCGACAGTGGTTAACGACCCGGTCGAGCCGGGCCATTCATGCTGTAGACAAAACTGTCTACAGCGTGGCTCTACCACTCGTCTGAATGAAGAGACGAGCAGGTCGCTCGCCTGATGGTCTTACCTACCCATAAACAGAAGCATCACGGCTCAAAACTTTGAACAACAAAGCACTGCATGGCACTGGTCCCCCAGAGACATAGGATCTTGAGTCTCATAATGCCCAATAAACTCACTGGTAAACGGTACTAAAAGTCAATATAGGTAGGACATCCTCCGTGGCGCAGCGGGCGAGTAGCCGGTTGCGAAGCGTGAGGCCGTGGGTTCGATTCCCACACCTAGACAAGTGTTTGTCTGATTAACAAATACTTGTCTCGGGTCTGGGTGTTGTGGGTTGGCAAGTCCCTCGTAGTTTCTCATATCCGCGACACAGGTTTACCTAGTGTGGAGTCAGGACTATGTGTGTGACTGTTGGGTGTATTTATTTAATATTGCTTTACCTTCCATTTCCGACTTCCACATTGGGATTGCATATAAAAGGTCTGTCATCATCGGACTTCGTCTGGTATCTCACTCTGAAACAATACAATAGTCATGGATTACTGAAATAATGACATAAGGTTTTTTTATAGCAGAGAACGGCAAATGGAGAGTGCAAGTGAAAATCAGCGCTGTGTTGTGGTCTACGCCACAGCACAGCAATACGCTGAGTGGTCACCTACCTGTCATAGTCACGACGCGCAAATGCCAAAACCAGAGCCTTATTTAGAGTGGTAGAGCCACGCTGTAGACACTTGTCTACAGAATGAATGGGCCGGCTCGCCCGGGTCATTACCACTGTCTCACAGAAAACCGGCGTAAAGTAGCAGCTTGCTGCTGCGTTTCGTACGGTGAGTGAGATATCCGGAGGCCCAAACCCCCTCCCCTTCCCAATTCCTTAATTACCCTTTTCCTTTAAGGTCGGCAACGCACCCATGATTCTTTTGGTATTGTGGGCGTACATGGACGGTGGAGATCACTTACCACGACTGGCTCGTTTGCGGGCCTGTGCCATAAATAAATATATATATATATATCGAGTGTCTCTTTTTTCCGAGACTTACCGAGCCGACATATGAGCTTTTAGTCCTGACACTGTCAGGATAAAAAAAACCCTATTAATAGTTGTACTCACTCAGTGTACGGAGACGCCCTGTTCTTCCTGACCTTGTATACGAAGTGGTAGTAGACAAACAGACACAAGTAGACGGCGAACAGCACAAGTACTGTGACGATGACGGTGAAGCTCGCGTGATGTGCACGCTGGGAGTCCTGGCGAGACCAGCCGTTGAACAGCGGCAGCTGAAGAACAAACTTACTTATATGTCTTTACCGATTTTAAAAAGGGAGGGGCTTTTGCAATAGGGTAGATGACTTGATGTTTGAAGTGCAAAACTTGTTTAGGCGCGTTGAGCACTCTTTGGGTGATCAAAAAGCGTAAAACTCGCGTCATCGTCACCGTGATTAAATTTACCGGTAAACTGATTTGACAAGCAGAATTCAAACTTATTGACACCGACCTGCCCTTCAAATTTGAGACTTAATGTATTATTAAAAAGAGCTATTATGCCATTAAACTTAGTATGAAAGTATTTATTTTAACTTTTGAACAACTTGACCGATTGGGATCATATTCACACCGTACATTTGTTTTGTGGAAACAATGGTTTATAACTATATATCATCACGCTACGACCCATGGGAGCGGAACAGTAATCTATACATCTATTGAATTTTTGGATATTTGTAGATCAATCGCGCCTTAACGACTGAATGGATTTGGATAAAATTTGGCATACAGATAGACTAAGACATGAATTAGAACTTTGACAACTTTTACCCCAGAAAAAGACATTTACGCGAGCGGAGCCGCGCGCAATTGCTAGTTATATATATAAAGATAAAGATGTTTACTAATAACGCACGGAGGTATATCTATGTACATATATACAGTATATATATAGCTCATGGAAAGCGTGCGGTGACGATGACGCGAGTTCCATTATTTTTGTTCACCCAAAAAGTGCTCAACGCGCCTAAAGAAGTATCCACTTCAATATACCAACCTCAGTCTGCTTAACCATCCCACAGTCCCCATCCTTGCCGAAGCTTCCATCATCACACACACACACCGGGCCGTGCTCATCCAAGGTGCAGATGTTGGAGCACTCCAGCTGTTCGCAGTCATTCTTCACATCATCTCGCTGGACGGCCTCGTGTCTGATGACGAAGGTGTTGGCGTCGAAGGCCCTGTATATGTAAGTCTCGCAGTGCTTCGGTCCATAGAGTACGCAACGGCTCAGTCTGAAGGAGTTCGCCACTATGTAGTAGATGTAGTCTTCGAAGATGGCCAGCCCGTGTGGTGCTTGCAGCTGTGGATGCTCAGCTAGGATCTTTTTGCTGCAAAATTATGACGTGAAATGTTACGATGACCAAGTGTTTCAGGGTTCATATACAGCGTGTTAAAAAATTAGTTTATTTAAATTTTTTTGTAGTCTAGTCGAGCAAGTGGGTCACTTGATAGTAAATGATCCCACGACCCATGAACATTCACGGTACCTGAAGATCATAGATGCGTTTACAGTTGCCACCCTTAAAGGAAAGGGATAATTAGGGGATCGGGAGGGAGAGGAGATTCGCCCTCCAGATATCTCACTCATCGAACGAAATGCAACAGCAAACCGCTACTTGTTTAAATTTAAGGTGTGGTTAAATTTAAGCAACGCATAGTGTACGATAGAAGTATTTCAGTCCCCGTAATACCAAATCAGATTGCATTAATAGGACATAAATAAAGCATTTTCTTTTTTGTCGAATGAAAAACATGTCGATATTGGATTGACAACTTTGTATAGCACTAAATAAACAATTGATATGAATGAAGCCGTTACTAGACGTGCGGGATTACCTAATATAAATAATTTATTGTGATGTGAACAATATTCATAAACAAGTGATTACAATTGGAGTGAAATTTTAAAATGTCTAGAATTTGATAACATCCAGTACATAGCAGTGTCGGGTGTTTACATACGCCCCTTAAATATGACCACACCATTCTGTAACACGTTGTATAATGTCCGTAGATAGTTATGTCTACAGCATAAATGGGCCGGCTCGTCAGGATCGTTACATCTGTCTCACAGAAAACTGGTGTAAAATAGCAGCTTGTTGCTGTGTTTCGTACAGTAAATGAGATATCAGAGGACAAAATCCCCCTCTTTCCCAATCCCTTAATTACTCCTCTCCTTTTAGTTCGGCAACGCGCTTATGATTATTTTGGTATTGTGTGCATACATGGGCGGTTGAGATCACTTACCATTAGGTGACCCACTTGCTCGTATGCCGGGTTATGCTATAAAAAAATATAGACTTTTACTAGCAATCTTTAAATATTTGACGCCCATGAACTACAGAGGAACTATAAATTTATTGCAGACCTTTGATGAACGGAAGACAGTTTCAGGCGACGAGAGGTAGGGTCCTATGGCAGACCTTTGATAAATGGAAGAGATTTTGAGGCAACGAGACGTAGTTAAGGGTCCTTGCTAAAAGTTAGAGAAGTGAATATAACTCACTGAGTCCCTCCATCGAAGTCCATACTGATGATGTGTGGGGGTCCGGTGACCGCCACGTACAGTCTCCTGGTGAAGGAGTCCGCAGCCAGTCCGGTGCAGTTGTGCGAGGGCGCCAGGTCCATGGCGTGTGCGCCGCTGAGCGACGCCGACCACACCACCGACTCCAGCTCGTGCAGCACGCAGTAGAACATGCGACGGGAAGCCGGCTCCACTATCAGAGCTGTCACCTGGATGAGGAAATTACTCAAATCTGATCATAGGTCAGTTTGTCAGTTTTTAGAGCCAAATATGACTAATAATATATAAATAACTAGCCGTCCCGCGCGGTTTCACCCGCAACTACCACAGCGCCACCTACCGGGTCCAGTTGTGAATCTAAACCATCCAGGGCGCCACCCAATCGCATACAAAAAATCATTCAAATCGGTCCAGCCGTTTAGGAGGAGTTCAGTCACATACACACATACAATAGAATTATATATATAAAGATAATACTAGCCCTGTATTATATACATCCCACTGCTGGGCACGGACCTCCTCTACTGAATGAGAGGAGGTTAGGCCTTAGTCCACCACACTGGCCTAATGCGGGTTGGCAGACTTCATCACACCTTCGTAATTCTTATGAAGAACTTCTCCGGTATGCAGGTTTCCTCACGATGTTTCCTTCACCGTTAAAGCAAGTGATAATTAACAATTAATGCACTTATACTGTTGCTATGTTTATTACCGTTTAGGCTTAAGGTGAGTTATTTTGAAGTTGAGTGTGTGCGTGGGCGTGTGTGCTTGTGCGCGTCCGTGCGTGCGTGTGTGTTGACTAGTATCAGTTGATAACAACCGGGACAGAGTTTTTACATGGCAAAGCACGGAAACGCTCAGCTGAAATACCATTAAGCGGTGACCCGTCCATACCTACACTGATCGCGCCAAGCGTTGCTTAACTAGCTAATCGTTTATCGATTAGTAAGTGCAACTTTTATGTAATAAATCAGCTAGTTCCTAACCTTGGATTTGGACGGCAACTTCTGCAGTTTGGCACATCTCTTCTTGGCAATATTGCAAACTCGTATGCAACTTGCTGACGGCGTGTTGTCTGCGAAGTAGACATTCCCGGTCACCCAGTCCACTGCCACCTGGGAAATAAAAGAATGCAGTAGGCCTAGTACAAGTTTTGATAGTTTTATAAAACGATGACAGTTTGCGTTTTCTCTCCATACGTCAAATAGTATTAAGCACTGGTGGAAACTATGATGAATTAAAATTGATAATACATATGGATAATCTCTCTATTCTAAAAAAAGTATCTGGCGGCGCCGCCGCCGCCGCCACCAAAAGCTTGTCACGCTATCTCCTCCGAAACCGCTGGGGGTATGGGGTCGAGACCGATACTAATCGATGCAGAATAATGTGGGGAAGAAAGTAAGATATGTCTCATATTCGTCGGACTTTAAGTTTTTTTTAATTTTATGTTTAATTGTGGAAAAACATGGGCAAAGCCCCTAGTTTTATTTTATCTTAGTCGAATATGAAATTAATTTTCAAGCGATTCTTTCCTTTATTACCGTATGAATTACTACTTCGACGGTAGTAATTTCATACGAACTCGCAATCTGTGAACGTATTTGTAACTCGTACTAGGCCTACAGCAACCTCTGTGGCGCAGTGACGGAGTAGCCGGCTGTGAAACGAGAGGCCGCGGGTTCGATCCTCGCGCCGAGACAAATGTTTGATCGAAAAATATTTCGTGTCTTGGGTGTTGTGCTGGTATCCCCACGATACTGGTTAACCCAATGTGGGGCCAGGATGATGTGTGTGCCAGTTAGTTTATTTATTTAGTAACGGTGGTGGGAGGGTATCCTTAGGCCCAAATTCCCTTCCACTTCCAAATCCCTTAATCATCTCATTCCTTTAAGGTCGGCAACGCATCTTCCATTGTTCATGTGAATGTGGTGTTGGAGACCACTCAGGTGACCCACTTGATCGGTTGCTAGTCTATGCTATACAATATGTAAAAAAACCCCTGTCCGATCCGTGAAGGTGTTATTATGTATCGAGATAAGGTTCTATTAATGTAATACTTTTAGCATAAATAGTAAAAAAAAAATACCCTTAATAAAATTCAATAAAATTTAATTTCACAAGAAAGTTTTCATGGCAATACAGGGGTGATGGTGCGGTGCGCGACACAAAAGACTATATAATAAAAATATTTATACTACAGAAACACGTGACGGCGACGACGGTGATGTCACACTTTGAAAATTTACTACATTTTAGGGAAATTCGAGTAATTTGGGTACTAATAACGTGCATTTTGAAATACAATAACATTTTCATTTTCATGAATAATATTTTATTTTAATTTTTCCCGGTAATATCATTGGGATACCTGTATGCCGCTTTCGGATCGGACAGGGCTTTTCTTACATATTGTATATATGCTAAAAACAATAATCGCGACCAGGTTAGGCCAGTCAAGTTATTTGGCGTTTATTATAAGACTGCCTCGGTGGCGTTGTAATGCGTACGCGGTACGACTGCTGTGGTGATGTCTCGGGTTCGATACTCGATCAGGTAAAAATTATATTTGGTTTTTCTCTCACGCTGCTCAATCTTAGCCCGGAGTCTGGAATTGTGCTCGATCTGACATTAGGCTCACCACTATCACATCAGGGGATGGAAATAAGTGAAATATGGGAGTATTGGTTACACTTCTGCCTACCCCTCAGGCCCGGATATAGAGGGGACAAACCGGGGCACCCGCCCCGGCCGGCAGTTTCAGGGGACGCCAAAATCATAATATAATATGATATGATTAAAAACATAAAACTTGCTCCACAAAGCGCCTAGCATACGGAAGCCTGGTTGGCTCACCGTCGACTTGTAAGAAAATGGCGCCACACAAGCCCTTTGTGTATCATTATTGTAACGGAAGTAGTTGATTAGACCGATGACCAACTGGAAGGAGAGGTGCGGAGGTGGGGCGAGGTGCAGTGGCGGGGCGAGGTGTGCATGCAGTGGAGAGGAGAGGAGAGGAGAGGGGAGCCACATTATAAAAGCGGTGTGATCAATTTAATTCGGGTTGTATCGAGTTAGGCAATCATAAAAAAATCTAACTGTGTTATCTTTTACATTAAATTTTCGATAGTAAAATACATATTTCATTTGTAAAGTACACTACGTTATATTATTTTATTTTAGTATTTTTAAGTAATTTATCTCAAACGCTGGAGAGGGGCGCCACTATCGAGTTTCTACCCCGGTTCTAAAAAATCGTAGATCCGAGGCTTCTACCCCTTCGGGTATTACAGGCGTGAGTGCGTATATGATATGTGACCAACAGTAGGTGTTACCTTGGTAGGGTGTCCTACATTGGTGACGGTGACCACGTTATGGGTGCTGTTGACCTCCATCAGTTTACCAGACTCCGCCGAACTCACGTACAGTTTGTTCTTCCTAGAAGCAGTCGGTACAATTATTAAGGTGGAAGAATAAATTAAACTATCAATATTGCTTCTAGAGATGAATGCCCAAAACGAGACTATCCCGCCCACACACCCGCCACTGTAACTCCTGTAAGACAAGATCGACAGTGGCACGCATTATTATTATTATTTTTTATGTATGTAATAGGCTCGCTTTGGCCACTATCACGCCTGATGGTCAGCGATGATGTGGCCTAAGATGAAGCACGCTTGCCTAGTAAAAAACGATTCACTCGCGACTTGAAGACACCCAGATTATATTTATCGGGGAACAAAGACTCCGGCAACTTGTTCCACAATTTGGCAGTCCGTATGATGAAGGTGGAGGCAAAGCGTTATACGCATATTTCGACACCGAGCAATGAAGCTCGGCGAGTCTCTGGAAAGCAAATCTGTCTTTATCCCGCAACGAAATGAATCAAATAGAAATTTAGGGAGGAGTTGGAAATAATAATTGTCCACTTCCCTCCATAGCAAAGCGGGAGACAAAATAATGAACTAACGTGAGTGTCCAAACGACTAATCTGAGAAAATATAAGTTTCTGGACATTCATTACCTCTAGAAGCAATATTTATAGTTGTCATTGTTGTTATTCAATATATCCATTGTGATTATTTGCGCAAAATCATTTTTATCCATATTTAATCGAAGGATCGAGCTGCAATTTTCAGAAGACCTACCTTTTTTTTTTTTTTTTTAACGTTGGGAAACCCTTTATGGGTACCGCCCCACCGCGTGGTCAGTCGGGGCGGTTATGTCCGACTCCCACGGACTAAAACTCAACGGTGTTCCTCCGGGTACGCTTGTTCGGTCGGGGCTGCGGGAACGCTATTGTACTCTTCCGCGGCCCCGACGGCGCCGGCCCTTGTACAGGGCCTCTCCGGTCGGTGGGTGTTTGGGGGAGTTATCCACCCACCTTTTTGCTTTTTTTCAGAAGACCTACCTAACTTAAATTGAATTTGGCTGGTTAGTGCTGACATTCGACCTTTAAGTTGTATGTGGCAGAAGCTGTGATGACCTAGCGGGAAGTGGTACACAGCCAAAGCATAGCGTATAGCGTTTTCAGTTTGTGTTAAGGGTAGTGTTTTATTACCTCTTACACCAGGTATAAAAAAACCTGTCAGTTCATCTTGAGAGTCAGTATTTACTTGTCATTTTGGAAAAGTAATCCCGCAATTTAAAGCGTAATGCTAAAGTCGAGGCAATGACCCGCGCGTATTACCGCGCTCCAATACATAGTGCGCCAACCCGCACAGCTGATTTCAAGGATCGATGTTTCGCTGCTTTATTATTGCTTTTGGTATTGCTATTAAAATTATTCGACAAAAACAGTGAATTTTCTCTATAATATGAATGATCCAGCGCGACCGTAGTGGTACAGTCAACACGAAAAATCGACGAACACATTCAAATTTCTAAAAATCATATACACCTTAAGATGCATAGGTCGCTCAAAAAGACTAGCACCAAAATACGATGAACATCGTTAGGGTCTTAATAGCTGAACCATGAGTCTCGATAATTATTTCGAAACTTTTTCGATAAAATACGTATTTTTGAAATAAATCCGCCAGATCTCACATAGACAAAATTCCTGAATACTAGATTCTCGATAGTCTAAGCCAATTTTATTAAAATTACCTGACGTTGAAGTCGACATCAGTAATGACGCCAATCGCCGGATCGCTGTATTCCACTGCGCTGTACCCGTCAGCGGATATGGAGCGGACAGTGTTGTCAGACACGTAGAGGATAGACATGTTGCCTTTGTAAGCCTTGCATGAGCGACGGTCCGATCTGAAAATGAATCTCGATTCGAACCATCAAAACGGAAGGGGAGCTGTTTGTACTAAAATGCTACCAAGAGTATTAAATCAAAGCTTAAATTTTAACGCATCTTCTGCGTATTATGCATATTATGTGTGGTCTATTTAGACAGGATCCTTATAATGCCTTGGACCGAAGCGCTTATACGATAAGGTCACATCTTATTTGCTATTACATCATAAGATGGTCATATCGTCCGCGAAATGTGGGTGCATATAGTTACACTTTGGTAGGTAAGTATGCCTTTTAATTCAAAACTAACTTTTGTAAAAATCTTTTCACGTCCTCACATCGGTACCGGAGGGTGTGTCATGTGTCATGTGTCATGTGTGGTCGCTTCATACCTGAGCGCGTATCCGTGGTGGCAGGAGCAGACGAAGGAGCCAGGTGTGTTGACGCAGGCGTGCGAGCAGGCGCGCTGGCTGCACTCGTCCACGTCCTCACATCGGCCGTGTGACGCGCGATATCCCACCGGACATAAGCACTGCGGACCTAAGGGAGTGCGCTGGCACTCGTATGCGCATAAGGTGTGCGTGCATGCTGTCGCTGTAAAATAAGTGCATTTAGTATATATTACAAGAAAACTACTGCATCGGTGGCGCAGTTGTAATGCGTACGCGTTACGACTGAGGCTGACGCTGAGTTCAATCCCGGGTCGAGTAAAAGTGGTATTGGGTTTTTCTATTACAAAATGCTCAGTATCAGCCTGGAGTCTGGAATTGTGCCCAGTATGGCGAAAGGCTCACCCCCTATCACATCGTGGGACGGAAATACGTTCGGCCAAATGTGGGTGAACTGGTTACACCTCTGCCTACCCCTTCGGGGATTACAGGCGCGAGTGCGTATGTATAAAAAAATTCATAATCTCGTAAGTAAGATATTATGAGAAAACAATGGTAGGCCACGTTTTTGGTGTGCGGTGTGTCCATGGCATTGCTGGTGAACATGTGAGTGGCAATGACCGCTTACCATTTCTTATGAGACTGAAGAATATTCTGTAAAAATAACTGTCCACGCAAGTATTTTTGAAATCCTATTAGCAAATTGAACATATTATGGTATGCGTAACTCCGAAATCCTGAACAAATTATTGGGAAAGTAAATAATTCAAATTCTAAATCTAAGTAAAATAATTGTAAAGATAAAAATAAATACTATAAATACTTACAGCAACGTCCGCCCTCATCAGAGCCATCGAAACAATTGGGCGTGTTATCACATACATCGCGCCACTCGATGCATTGCCCGTTTGCGCAGATATACCCGTCGTGGCAGTCTGCTGAAGAGTGCTTGATCGAAGGATAAAGGTGGGAGGTCTTGTTCACTGGAAAGAAGATTATGGACGGATCCAAAAGGTAGTTCTTTTCTAAAATTACAGGAGTAAGAATATGTTATAAGATGTCAAGAACGAGGTGGTATGGAACTCTTCGTAAAAGCCAACAGTCATACAAATCGGGAGCTGTAGCGGAACTTGGAACTGTCTCTTTTAATGAGGTAGCCCTTGTGCAGTTTTTGCCAATCTTGATACTGCATCAATCATCATTACCTTTTCCATACATTTAACAGGGGATGCGCATACGTCATGCAGAGTACGATAAAACACTGCGCAGCGCACAGAAATATTTTACTCTAGGCGCAGCGCGACTGGCCGTCGCGCTCTTTGGCGCTATAGTATTGCCACGCTACACTTTCTTTAAGGAAATTGGCGTTATCCCGGCCTTTTGCCAGAGACTTACTTAGACAATTCTATTTCACTCGGTCCTTAGCATCCTCTGCAAAGAGATCTTTAGCTCCCATATATCTAGGTATAAGACTACTCACCTGTAGCACAAGCGTCAGGAGTTTCGTCAGAGCCATCAACGCAGTCTTTTCTATTGTCGCAAACTTTTTTGGTGGGCAGACACAGCAGCTGCTGCTTGCAGGCGAACATCCCGTGAGGCGCGCAGCGAAACTCGCAGCCACTCTCGTCTGTGCCGCCGGGACAGTCTATCTTCATGTTGCAACTGTCACGAAATCACTAGAATTGGACTGGTTGATTTTTTGGAGAACACAGATCACCTCCACCGTAATATCCCAGACGAAACTGAATTGATGAATTCATATGCTACTTCCTACTAATATGTTGAATGTCATATATGTTAAGATGTTAGCGAGTTTTTGAATATAGATGACTGCGCACTACATAAAACTATGGGAAACCATTAAACGGTGACGTCACTAACGCACGCCATTACTGACTAGCGCCTCGAGTGGGCGTCGACAGACGACGGCGTTATTGACGCCTGACGCGAACATCGGAAGTTTGCCTTTAGACAATATGTTACACTGATAGTTGAATTTTAAATAATCTATTATAAATTTATAAATGTAGCTGTTACGAGTTTTTGTTTATTTTAGAAGTAGTTACCACAGCATGCTTATTATTACATATTTGCCCCAAAATACAATAAAATTTTACGGGGTTATTATCTATTATTATTAACGTAGACTAACTGGTCTTCGTTTATAACAACTAGTTACTATGGCAAACAATAGTAAGGCCAACACAAAAAGTCGTTGAACACACACAGTACACCCAAAACTTTAATTATCTCTTTCCTTTTAAGAGAACATTCATGGGCGCGACACTCATTCATGCCGACCACGCGTCCATGAGTCTTCTGAGTAATTTGGCGTATTAGCCTGGTATTGTAGGCGTATATGGACGATAGAGATCACTTACTTTTCAGATGACTCACGTGCTCGTTTGCCGGCCTATGTTATAAAAAAAGATTTCCAAAAACCTTATACATCGTAGAATACATAAGTCGCATAACCTGACAAGTGCCAAAATTGCATGATCATCGCAAAAGGTCCAAATTCGTTGAACACCGAAATGTCAACAGTGGATCAATACTATCGTATTGCATTGAATTTAAAAATTAAATTCATATTTGTCAGTGGTAATTTAGCAAAATTTACATATATTATTTCCGCAAAACACAACAACTATGTTTTAACTGTAGCTCATGCTCGTTAGCTATTCAGCTACTTTTGACAAAATGGTAGTCAGCTAATTTCGATCTATTACGATGTTGGCGCTAATCTTCTTAAGCAAATTGTATACATCTTACTATGTATAGGATTTGGATGTGTTCATAAATTTTTGGTGTTGACTGTACCTAACTAAATATTTTAAAAGTTTAAACTTACACTTACTACTTAGTTAGTCCACGTTTTGTAATAAAGCCGTTTAAGTTAGTATTGGGAAAATCTCACTGTCTCCCTCGCACGCATGCACCGTAAAGGCTAAAAATATCTTGTGACGTCACAAGACACTTCGTTCATACTTCATCTGTCATTTAACAATTACCCCTTACATCGGATATAAATAGCTTCTACCATAAAAAATCTTGACTTAATTTATAAAATTGAGTGGTACAGCCACTCTGTAGACACTTCTCTACAGCATCAATGGGCCGGCTCGTCCGGGTCGTTACCACTGTCTCACAGAAAACCGGCGTAAAGTAGCAGCTTGCTGCTGCGTTTCGTACGGTGAGTGAGATATCCGGAAGCCCAAATCCCCATCGCCTTCCCAATCCCTTAATTATGCCTATCCTTTAACGTTGGCAACGTGCCCATGATTTGGTATTGTGGGCGTACATGGACGGTGGAGATCACTTACCATCAGATGACCCACTTGCTCGTTTCCGACCTATTTTTTTCAATTTATGGGGATCACAACCACTTATATAACGACAGTATCTTAGATAAATAACAAAAAGCAAATATTTTTAATGTAACCAACACTATATGTTATATAGTTACATAGACACATAGCAGAACTTAATTTCTAATAAGTAATATATACCTAAAACAGATATAACTATTACAGTGATACAATGATACAAAACATGCCACTTGGAAAAATCGGTGGTTATGGTATTTAAGTATGGGACCTATGGCAAAAATCCTGATAATTATTGATTAAAATAATAAAAAAAAACGATTGAATACCCTATTGTAAGTTGAATCAATACAATACGCTTTAACTTCAACACAACATGCTACAGAAACCATGGAAACACCACCACAAACCCTGGTACACAACAAAGACGATCACATAAAAAAAAGCTAGATTCAAACCGAGCGGCGTGTGGTAAACAAATGCTGGTATTCATTTCGCAAGTGTACTCCCAATCTGCACAGCGAGGCGCCGACTCCTGCCCAACCAACATGGATATAAGCAAAGCAGTACTGCTGACTCGGTGGCACAGTTGTACCGCGATACGAATGCTGTGCTGAGGTCTCAGGTTCGATAATATTCCCTTTTTTATGAAAGAGGGGGAACCGAGCAAGCGTGTCACCTGATGGTGAGTGATCACCGCCGCCCATGCACACCAGAGGAATTGTCGGTACGTTGCCGGCCTTCGCGGAAACAGTAGGCTCTTTTCTTTAGCTCTCTTTTCAGTAGGTTTCTAAGTCGTATCGGTCTGGAAATACCGCAGGTGACAGCTGATTCCATAAGGATGCCGTACGGGGAAGAATACTTCGTGCAAATCGCATCGTTGAGAAACGCCAGCCATCCAGATGGTGTGGATGGAATCCCAACTTGTGACGCGTTGTGCGATGGTTGGTATTAATGCAAACAGTTCTTCAGAACACTCCCCATGATAAGTACAATAATCCCCTTCCCTTTTAGATCGGCAACGCGCCCAATACTCTTCTGGTATTGTGGGCGTACATGTGCAGTGGAGATCACTTACCATCAGGTGACACACGTGCTCGTTTGCCGGCCTATGCTATAAAAAAAACTTTACAGTTAGTGCACTAGTTAGGCATCTCCGTACCCGTGGGTACTGGTTGAATGTGCAATCTGTTTTACATATTTTAGCTTAATGCCGCACTGCTGGTCAAAGACCCTATCTGCTAAGGAGTGTTAGGCCTTAGTCCACCAATGAAGTTTGGTACTCTTTATACTTCTTCGAAATTCTAATAGAAAATTCTTAGGTATACAAGTTTTCTTCAGTCTTGTACCTTGAAGCATGGATTAGAGATACCAAACAAAAGTATGAAGCAGTTTTAAAAGCAGCAGAAAAAAATGACAATAATGTAGTATTAGTTCCCAAAGTGATCCAGATGGACCCCCAGGAGACATGGACTCGACGGGTGTCCACTATTAGATCTAGTCTTCACATTTATTGTCGAGTTTTGGGAATATGGTAGAAATGTAGCTGCAGCGGGGTCCACCGGAACCAGCTAAATTTTGAAAGTGGTCTATGAGAAAAAAAAGTTTGGAAACCTCTGATCAAAGGGTTCGTACCAAGATCTGCATAATGACAGGCTCATCGCATTCCTCCTCATCGGAGAAGTCGAAGCAGTCCTGGTGCCCATCACATCGCTTCTTCAACTCGATGCATTCCCTGTTCCTGCACTGATAGAACCCTGGAGCGCAGGTCATGTTTTCTGGGACAAAAAAATTACAAATTCACATTAAATTAACGCTGCGCCCGATAGTAGGTAAAATACATACGCACTCACGCCTGTAATCCCCGAAGGGGTAGGCAGAGGTGTAACCAGTACACCCACATTTCGCCGAGCGTATCTCCGTCCCTTTGTGATAGGGGGCGAGTCTATCGCTATACCGGTCACAAATTCCAGACTCCGGGCTGATACTGAGCATTTCGTAATAGACAAAAAAATTACGTCCGAATATAATGTAGACGGTCGGCATAATTATGTCTGTTAATTAACTTTACAAGGTGGTAAGCTCCCTCGTATGCGAGAAGCCGTCTGGATTGGTACCACTACAGTGTTTATTTCTGCCGCCAAGCAAATTCAAAGTTATGTGTGGTGTTGCTTCTGTTTATAGATAGAATGACCAGCTCGTTTCTTCACTCAAGCTAATAAAAAATATATATGGCCAATTACCCGCTAAATGACAGCCGCCGTGGTGCAGCAGGAGAGTAGCCGACTGTGAAATGTGAGGCAGCGGGTTTGATACCCGCACCGAGACAAATATTTGTCTAATCCACCAATATTTGTTTCGGGTCTGGGTGTTGCGAGACCGAAAGTCTATCGTAGTTCCTGATACCCACGATCAGGTCAGGGCCAGGGCTATGTGTGACTGTTGGGTGTTATTTTATTTATTTATTAAATTCTAAAATAAACGTTACAATCTTCTTTGTCGAAACTTTCATTGATAATAGTCATATTTGGACGCCAGGATAAAAACCCTGGTGAAATATATTTTTAAAGTACATTATGTTCTTACCACAATCGACTTCATCTGAAGCGTCATTGCAATCCTGATCGCCGTCGCACTTCCATGTAGCCAGGATACACGAGCCTGACGCACACCTGCCAACCATTCATACATGTTGGTACATACATACATACGCACTCACGCCTGTACTCCCCGAAGGGGTAGGTAGCGGTGTACATTTCATTTATTATTTCCGCTCCATGATGATAGGAGCGAGCCTATCGCCATATCGAGCACAATCCAGACTCCGGGATGATACTGAGCTTTTCGTAATAGAAAAACCCAATATCACTTTGGCTGACCGGTGGATCGAACCTGAGACCTTGGCACAGCAGTCGTAACGCACGCATTATATCTAATTACGCAATATAACCTGTATTGCAGACTTAACAGTGTCACATTGACAGCTTCCGTGGCGCAGTGGACCAGTAGGCGGCTGGTAAGCGAGAGGCCGCGGGTTCGATTCCCGCCCAGAGACAAAAATAGTTTATGTGATCCACAAATATTTGTTTCGGACCTGGGTGTTTTCTCCCCAGAGGGGTTGATGCCAGGCAGGCGGCCGGTCGTAAAGACTAAAAGCCAAGTCTTTTTATAACATGTGGCATGTTGCGCTGACCCTACTGCGACTGGCTTAAGGGCAAGTGAAAGAAGAAGATCGCAGGCCTAATATTAAAAATAACTAGGTAATTTTTACATTAATGTACTGATCCTATAAGGTACATTGTGATAGCTAATAGAGTCAATTTGCAGAGAAGCATAGATTTTTTCTCCTGGTAGACACACCTGCGACCTGTCTATGTACCTACAGGACAGTGCTACTGTACACTGGTACAGTGGGTACTCACATGAACTCTGTGTCGAAGCATGCAAGCGTGTCACAGTGTGCGGGCGCCTCGTCGATGCCGTCGGGACAGTCCCACTGTCGGTCACACACCTGCGACCTGTCTATGTACCTACAGGACAGTGCTACTGTACACTGGTACAGTGGGTACTCACATGAACTCTGTGTCGAAGCATGCAAGCGTGTCACAGTGTGCGGGCGCCTCGTCGATGCCGTCGGGACAGTCCCACTGTCGGTCACACACCTGCGACCTGTCTATGTACCTACAGGACAGTGCTACTGTACACTGGTACAGTGGGTACTCACATGAACTCTGTGTCGAAGCATGCAAGCGTGTCACAGTGTGCGGGCGCCTCGTCGATGCCGTCGGGACAGTCCCACTGTCGGTCACACACCTGCGACCTGTCTATGCACATGCCATCATGTGTGCATTGGAACTGCATGTCGCTGCAGTTATTTGGGATTTGTGGTGGTGATAGAACTGAAAGCGGATAACATTCTTTGACAGCCTCCGTGGCGCAGCGGACGAGTAGCCGGCTGCGAAGCGAGAGGCCGTGGGTTCGATTCCCGCACCGAGACAAATGTTTGTGTGATCCACAAATATTTGTTTCGGGTCTGGGTGTTGTGGGACCGCAAGTCCCTCGTAGTTCCTGATACCCACGATACAGGTTTACCTAGTATGGGGTCAGGACTATGTGTGTGACTGTTGGGTGTATTTATTTATTTTATTTATTTATTTATTATTATATATTCTTTCTGCCTGTCCTTATTCCGGCTTAACGCCAGGGTCCACCTGTTTGTGTCATTAAAGGTATTTGATATTATATAGGGCGACCCGCCGTCTGACCACCATAATCCGCAACAGGGATCAAGTTTCGGCATTACATCCACCAGTACACCCACATTTCGCCGAGCGTATCTCCATCCCATGATGTGATAGGGGGCGAGCCTATTGCCATACCGGGCTCAAATTCCAGACTCCGGGCTGATACAGAGTATTTCGTAATAGAAAAACCCAATATCACATTTACCTAACCCGGGGATCGAACCAGAGACCTCAGCGTCAGCCTCTGTCGTAACGCGTAAGCATTACAACTGCGCCACAGACATTTTACGCCGCATTACGACTGAGGCAGTCTGATAAACTAATCGCGTTCATTTCGCCAATACCCAATTTCCAGATATGTTTACGGTTATTTTCCATACGAGACTTTCCAATAGACCATACTTCCCAGTAGACCAGACATTCCAGTAGACCAGTCAATCCAGTAGACCAGTCAATCCAGTAGACCACATATCGCAGTGGACCAGAAAATCCAGTAAACCAGACAATCCAGTAGACTGGATATTCCAGTAGACCATACAATCTAGAAGACCTGATTTGCCAGTAAACCAGTCATACCAGTAGACCAGACATCTCAGTAGACCACACAATCCAATAGACCATTCTTGTAAACTAAAAACACATGCGTCACTTACCTATATTCTGAAGGTCGGAGTACGCAGCGCACGATGAAGCTTTTTTTTTATCCACACATACGTTGTTACATAGGATTTCGTGGCTATTGCAAGGGTGCACAGAAGTGTCCACCATTTCAGCTGCAAAATTATTTATTTCTTTATAGCACGAGCAATTCGATAAGTGATCTCTATTGCCCACGTGAGCCATGCCAAAACAATGCCCATTAAAGGAAGGGGATTATTAAGGGATTGGGAAGGGGAGGGATTTGGGCTTTTTTTTATTGCATAGGTCGGTAAACGAGCAAGTGGGTCACCTGATGGTAAGTGATCTCCACCGCCCATGTACGCCCACAATACCAAAAGAGTCATGAAAATATCCGAATATCCTACTATCCGTACGAAACGCAACAGCAAACTGTTACTTTATGTCGGTTTTCTGTAAGACAGTGATAAGAACCCGGTCTTGCGCCCGGCACATTTATGCTATAGACAAAAAAGTATAAATTATGCGAAAGCAACTCTTGTCTGTCGTTTTTACGGCTGAACGGATTTTATTGAAATTTGGTTTGGAGGTAGGTCATATCCTGAGGAAGGACATAGGGAACTTTCATCCCGGAAAAAGACCATCATGTGGGCAGAGCTACAAGCAAAAGCTAGTTATGTATAATTAAAAACTTACCAATACAACCTTCCTCATCTTCACCATGGGCACAATCTTTTTTACCATCACACACCCCACTCTTATGGAAACAATGGTTACTCTTATGGCAATACTTTTGATCCGGGTCTGAACAGTGCACCAACTGCGAGCATTTACCATCGACTAGCAACAATCCGGGAGGGCAGAGACACTTGTATCCTAAATGGTAGTGGAGGGGATACTTCTGGGGGGTGGTGTGGGCTGTCTGGACGCAGATGTGGGAGCAAGGATGTTCTGTTTTGCAGGGGTGGACGAGTAAAGGGTTTTTAGGGTCTGGTGGGGGGGAGGTAGCTTGGATTAAGAGTTGCGTGTGGTTTGGGAATATTGCTGGAACATAAAGTTATTAGCTATATTTAAGAAGTAGTGCCACGTTAGTTGAACACTGTTCTGCAGAAATGATCCAACCCACAATTGGTCCTTTATGGATTGGATCATTTCTGCACGACACGGTCCAGTTATGGTTGTATCCCTAAAAGAATAGACTAGAAGAATAGAAGATAGAATGTTTCGCTAAAGGTATCACGCGTTGCTGACATAACCACGCAGTTCGAATCGAAGGGGGTTCTGGAATATATTGGGCCCCCGACAATCCCAGTAACCGCACGAAAGGCAATACTCATCCAATGTAACCAACTCCAAATTTGACCTTTAGTAAGCCTCCTTTGTCTGGTGCCATCACACACTATCTGTGAACATTTGGTTCTGGACTCTATTGCCAGGCTTACACTTTGTACGAGTTACGGACATATTTCTACCATCGAAATAACATAACTAGAATGATATATATCTCATATGAATCTGCCAAAAGTACGGCTCCACTTACACATGCAAAGGTAAAATCACACGCAACAAAAATTAATGAACGTTCAAAATCAATTTTATTTCATAAATGTTAATGTCTAAATATTAAATTTATAAATCGAGATAAGACGTTCTGCACCGCGCAAAAAATTAGACGTATTAAGTTTTTTGAATTGACGTTGAATTGATGAATGAACGAGCTGCTCATACTTTTATTGCCCTGCTCCCTTGCAAAGAGTTTTGGTGGGGTAATTTTTTTGCTTGAGTTACGTTTCTTGTCATATTATTTCAATGATTTCTACTTTAATATTATTAACTGACCACTATCGGTACAAAGTATTCGCACGGGTCACTTAGTATATATACGCACTCACGCCTGTAATCTCCGAAGGGGTAGGCAGAGGTGTAATCAGTACACCCACATTTCGCCGAGCGTATCTCCGTCCCTTATGTGATAGGGGGCGAGCCTATCGCCATACCGGGCACAAATTCCAGACTCCAGGGTGACACTGAGCATTTCGCAATAGAAAAACCCAATACCACTTTACCCGACCCGGAGATCGAACCCGAGACCTCAGCTTTGGCCACAATCGTAACGCGTACGCATTATAACTGCGCCATCGAGGCAGTCCAGATGTAAACCAGTACACCCATATTTCGCCGAGCGTATGTCCGTCCCATGATGTGATAGGGGGCGAGCCTATCGCCATACCGGGCACAATTCCAGACTCCGGGCTGATACTGAGCATTTCATAATGGAAAACCCAATATCACTTTTACCCGACCCGGGGATCGAACCCGAGACCTCAGCGTTTCCCTCAATTACATTACTAGTATACATAATAATATAATAATTAATAAGCCATACTTACAAAGTTCAATCCTCCGTATCTTATGCATTGTGTCGTGTACATCAGCCCAGAACAATCTTGGTGTGCGTCTGTCCGTCCAGAATGCAAACGTATCTGTTATGGCGAGGCTGGTCACAGTAGTAGACAGCTCGCGGAAGTTCTCGCGACCAGTACCTGATACCATTCATACTCGTTTCGCTAACTTTTTTTTTATAGCTTTGGCCGGCAATCGAGCAAGTGGGTCACTTGATGGTAAGTGATCTCCACCGCCCATGTACGCCCACAATACCAAAAAAAATATGGGAGCGTTGCCGACCTTAAAAGAAGGGGACAATTAGGGGATTTGGGCCTCCAGATATCTCACTCGCCGTACGATTGCTCAGTTTACGACGGTTCTCTGTGAGACAGTGATAACGACCCGGACGAGCCGGCCCATACACGCTGTAGACAAAAGTCTCTACAGCGTGGCTCTACCACTCAAAAAATCCTGGCCTAGCCTGGCCTGATCTAGTCACAGTAAAAAAACTTTTAGATATACAGAAAGCGTTAAGTCGACTTCTTCTGCAGAAGACAGATGGGTTCTGTCAAATATAATAATTATAAATACACCCAACAGTCACACACATAGCCCTGACCCCACAATAAGATACGAGTCTTGTATCATGGGTATCAGAAACTACGAGAGACTTTCGGTCTCAACACCAAGACCCAAAGCAAATATTTGGGGATCACACAAACATTTCTCGGTGCGGGAATAGAATCCGCTACGCCACAAAGACTGTCAATAAATAAACATGACTGACCTTCAGGATGCATGTAGTCGATGACTCCACTCCCCTCATCAGACACGTACACGATGTCCATTTCATGAGCATACCGGAGACGCACGTGAGGTCCTGGAAAACAAAAAACTTTTATAAAGGATCTGTCTGCACTTAGAAGACCCTGGTGCAATATTACTACATATATACATACGCCTGTAATCCCCGAAGGGGTTGGCAGAGGTGAAATCAGTACACCCACATTTCGCCGAGCGTATATCCGTCCCATGATGTGATAGGGGGTGAGCCTATCGCCATACCGGGCACAAATTCCAGACTCCGGGCTGATATTGAGCATTTCGTAATAGAAAAATTGAATTCCCCAGATATGAAACAAATATTTGTGGATCACACAAACATTTTGTCTCGATGTGGAAATCGAATCCGCGGTCTTTCGCTTCACACGACCAAAAACAAATCCCAGAACCCATGTTTTTTATAGCATAGGCCGACAAACGAGCTAGTGGGTCACCTGATGGTAAATGATCTCCACCGCCCATGTTCGTCCACCATACCCAAAGAAACATGGGCGCGTTGTCAACCTTAAATAAATAGGATAATTAAGGGATTGGAAAGGGGAGAGGGATTTTGGCCTCAGGATATCTCACTCACCGTAAGAAACGCAGCAGCAAGCTGCTAATTTACATCGGTTTTCTGTGAGGCAGTGTTAACGACCTAAACGAGTCGACCCATTCACGCTGTAGACAAAACTGTCTCAGACACTGAAACTAGATCATTCGTTCCCAAAATGGTCCAGGTGGTCCGCCAGGGTCCACCGGGAGACTCGACGGGGGTCCATAGTTAGATCTAATCTTCACATTTATTGTCGAGTTTTGGGAATATGGTAGAAATGTAGCTGCAGGGGGTCCACCGGACACAGCTAAATTTTGAAAGTGGTCTATGAGAAAAAAAGTTTGGGAACCTCTGCAGTGACTGAACTCCTCACCTTTCAAGTTGTTCATAAGCACATGCTGCCGACCTTCTCCGTCGAGTCCGATACTGTCGATACGGATCGCATTGTTTTCTTCACTCTCCACTACTGCCACCAGCATTTTTCTGACAAATAACATATATCTTGGGTGAGGTGATACAATGACAAATAACATACAATATAAAGGTAAATCAAAGACGTTTTATTCAAGTACTAATTAAAACCTTATTCTTCTTAACGTAATGTAAAGCTAATAATTAAATCTCGGAATCAACAGTCTTAACGTAATGTAAAATCATCAGCTGACGCTCGGAATCAACTGTCTTAATAACGTAATGTAAAATCATCAGGCGACGCTCGGAAACAACTGTGCGGGCCGTGACGCGCTGCACGATGTACCTACTGAGCATTGGTGCGCGGGTCATTGACTCCGTGCCTAGCATTAGTATACTCTACATTGGGGGCTTACGTTTCCATAATGGTAAGTAAACATCAAATCAAATAATATTTTTCGTTTATGTTAAGGTACTGCGTACTATCGTTTCAGCTTCGGAAGCGATCTTCTTACACCCGGTATTATTGGCTATAGTATATAATGTCTCTTAATTCCAAAATGGGACGTTACTTAAGTAAAGTGTCATGCTTTGTAATTCAAAGTTCTGTGTGGTGTTGCTTCTGTTTTTGGACAGACGTGGCGCTTACCACCAGGTGAGCGACGTACTCTTTTTCTCACAACATCTAAAAAAATGTTCTTACCCGTATTCCGGCAGCACACACAAAGCGATGGGTATCTCTTGTTCCTTGAACCTGTATACCAGAGCTCTGTACTGAGTGCTCAGCGACATCACTTCCACGAAACGACGAGTCGCGTCCAATATGTACAGGGAATCCGACACGTAATCTGGGGAAAACCAGCCATAGCTCAGCGGGGTGGTACGGACTATCAAAGGGACTGCCTGTTCAAGATTACAATTTAAAACTATAGGTGACATCTATCGTTCAATTAATGAACCAGTGCTAACGTACTGGCCGTGCTTCGCCGTGATTGGTTAATTATTGTTCCCTTCTCTTCATCCACAAATTTTGTAAGTTACTTTTTCTTTTTCGATTACAACGTTGAGGTTAATAAACACAGTAAATTTTGTTCTACGAGAATTTGAAGTTTTTATTTCACAAATCCATGGTCAAGAATCGGTCTACAGCAATAAGCAAGCACCAAGCTGCATCACTGCCTGACTGCGGAAAGTTGCAGTTTCGAAATCAGACCTAAGAGCGTTTCCAAGTTACATGTGTATTCATTGTTAATTAACGCTTGCTTTAAAGGTGAAGGAAACTTTGTGAGGAAACCTGCATAGGTACCTGACAAGTTCTTCATAATAATTACGAAGGTATGTGAAGTCTGCCAACCCACATTAGTCTAGTCTAGCGTGATGGACTAAAGCCTGACCCTTCTCATTCATTAGAGGAGGTCCGTGCCCAGCTGTAGGACGTGTATAATACAGAGATACTCGTAGTATTATTATTATTGTTAATCTAGGAAATACGGGTTACAATTTATAACCACTAATGTAGTCCACATAATGGTCCATGGCTGCCGCCCACGATCGTCGCCAAAGAGTATCACAACTTGGTTTATCAAGTTTTCAGAATAAAACAAGCATATCTTCTTCTTCCACCTGCCTTTATCCCACTCGCAGTGGGGTCGGGGCAACATACTTTTAACACATATTACAAAAAGATTTGGCTTGTAATTTTTACGACCGACCGCCTACCTGACGTCAATTTCTCTGGGGTAAAACACCAATACCCGAAAAATATATTTGTGGATCATACAAAAATATAGCGCGGGAATCGAACCCGTGGTCTCTCGCTTCACAGCCGGCTACTCATCCACTGCGCCGCGAAGTCAATATAACTTACCATAATCCATATCAACAACGTTTTCTAATCCATAGTAGATGAGCGTATGTGTTTTGCCGTGTGTAAACTCGGTCATGTTCGTGAACTCCAGGGATCGACGCTGGCCGTCGTAGATGTACAGGGTGTCTACAAAACACATCATAAAAATAAAGACCTACAAAAAAAAAAGGTCTAATAGTCGATTCAAAGTCTGAATTCATAAATGCTGTAAATAAACAGCAAGAAATATTTTAAAAAAAAAGGTCAAATAGTCGATTCAAAGTCTGAATCCATAAACGCTGTAAATAAACAGCAAGAAATATTTTTAAAAAAGGTCAAATAGTCGATTCAAAGTCTGAATTCACAAATGCTGTAAATATACAGGCTTTTGTCAGCTTAAATCAGCAGATTAAATCAGCTTTTATTATATTTATTTATATTCTATATTTATTTTCAAATAAAAATCGGCATTTTAATTGGCCACGCTTATGGACGAACTAAACTATTATTATGCTACAATGCCCCCGACAAACATACAGACAAAGAGGTCTAACTTACAAAATCCCTCTTTTTGTCCATTTTTTTTTTTAAACAAAAGAAATACAACAAATATGTCATAAGATCAACGCCAAACTCCAAACGCTGTAAATATACAGGTTGTTGTTTAAAGTAGATATTTAAAGTTTAAAAAATATATACCGGCCGAAGGAATATGTCCAGTATTGTTTTTAAAAATAGTGACGTCAGCCGTAGCTGGTAGCAATTATTTTCATTTGTATTAATGTTCTCCATGACAGAAATAATATAAAACAGTCAATTCCAATAATTAAACTCTATATTAAAAATATTACAAGTAGTACATTACAGACTGCCTCGGTAGCGCAGTTGTAATGCGCACGCGTTACGATTGAGGCGAACGCTGAGGTCTCGGGTTCGTTTCCTGGGTTGGGTAAAGTGGTATTGGGTTTTTCTATTTACAAAATGTTCAGTATCAGCCCGGAGTCTGGAATTTGTGCCCAGTATGGCGATAGATAGGGGGCGACCCCTATCCCATAAGGGACGGAGATACGCTCGGCGAAATGTGGGTGTGCTGATTACACCTCTGCCTACCCGTTCGGAGATTACAGGCGTGAGTGCGTATGTAGTACATTACAAGTACTACACAGATATAGACGTTGTTACTACGAACGCTGACAAATGAATGACCGCGCCACTGCAGCGGGCGGCCTTTTTATAGGCGAAGTAGTGGGGTGATCGCCGTGAGTCAGTAGTCAAAATGACGTAGTTGGTGTTGCTAGTGTGGAATGTTGTTTTGCGCCGATATACCTAATGCTTATATCTTACGATAATGCAAATAAAACAAAAAAGAAACCTAAAACATAGTTTATGTAGAATTATGAATTTTTAGACATTCAATATATTTTTTTATTCTTCTCTAACACAGCTATGTCCCAGAAATCTTTTCCAGTGCTATTTATTATTAAGGTGACCACTGAAAATCAGCGCTGTGTTGTGGTCTACGCCACAGCACAGCAACACGCTGAGTGGTCACCTACCTGTCACAGTCACGACGCGCAATTGTCAAAACCATATTGATGGTTTTTAGTTAGTATTGTTTTACTGTAAATTTATTGTGATGTGTGACTAATAAATAAAATTGTCTTTCTTTCTTCTTTCTTACCTCTAAGGCTATCATAAGCCATAGCCTGGACTCTTCCGATGTCGAACTTGGTGGTGTGTGTTTCGGGACTTCCTAAACTGTCGTACTGTATCTTAGTGAAGAACTGACCACCTCCAACTATCAGGTATTGAGGGCGGTAGTCGGGTTTTGCTGAAAATAAAATATAATGTCAAGTGTGTGTCTGGGTGAATACCATTGATTTGTCATTTCTGCCACCAAACAGCAGTGTGTAAAAATATTTTCCGCCTGAAGGACATTGAAGCTAATAAAATTGCAGTGATGAAAGCATTGCAATGCCATATTTTGTGTGTCCAATATGGGGAGTCCACCGTCTAGATGAGTCGACCACATTGAAAATACCGTGAGCTGTTCTGTTTGAACAGGATAGAGATAGAAAGTTTTCAAGTGTAGAGTCACGCTGTAGACCATTTTATCTACAGCATGAATGGGCAGGCTCGACCGGGTTGTTACAACTGTCTCACCATCGATATATTATTCTAAATTATTCCAACTATTTATGATCGAAGTGTCCTAACTCACAGAAAACCGACTCAATGTAACAGCTTGCCATCAACAATGAGTGAGATATCCAGAGGGCCAAATCTACCATTTCCGTTCATAATTTCATAATCATCCCTTTTCTTTAAGGTCAACAACGCGTCTATTATTCTTCTGATATGGTGGGCGTTCATCGCCTACAAACAAGTGATCCACTTGCTCGTTTGCCCTATCTGCTATAAAAAAATATCTAGGCCAGCAGTGAGTCGACTTGGGCTGAAAATGATAAGGGCATGCACTCACCGACACAGCTGCCTCCGACTTGGTCCATGTTGTCTGGACATCCGCAGGAGTAGGTGGTGTTGGAGGAGATGAAGCAGAAGTGTGAGCACGGGTGCGAGTGGCACGGGTGCGAGGGTTTGCGCATCAGCAACGGATGGTATATATGCATGCCTGAGAAAAAAACTGATAAGTAAACCAGTGCATTTAGGCAACTCACTCTCGACCTTGGATCTGATTATTCATTAACTTTACTATGAGGTGTCATAGTGTGTGCGAGCGCATAGTGGCGATTTCCGTATACCTACATGATTGGTCCGTTTTTGGCACTACAAAAATGGACCAATTACGTATACAGAAATTAACATAGAACTCAAAACGTTGTTCTTAATTACGGGCGTAAGGTATTATTAACTGTCTGAAAAAAACAAAGGTTCTAAATTCACCAGCATATATATACAGTATGTCTTAAAACCCAACGTCAAGCGGGTACCTGGCAATAAGTTAGGTTATACCAGTTCTGGCTAAAGTAATAAAAAGTCACGTTGTATCAATTTTAAGCTGAGATGGGACCAATTACAGCCTCACGCAACCGATTACCCCCTTATTACGTTTACATGTAATGTTATAATTTGTCGTTTTATGTTTTGTTTTAAATATTACAGTATTCTAGCCGTATCTCTGTAGTAGTGGAGGGGTACCGTAATAAAACCATTTTCTTTCTTTCATTTACCGCACCTCTGTCTACCTATTTAGGGTACAGGCCTAATGGTAATTCAATACTTCTTTTCCTGTATATTGTTTATTAAGGAACCCAAGTTGATTTCGGTTTCTCCAAAACTCGAATCTTCGTACCACAAGGCAGAACCTCTATCAATCCAAGTAGTATATAAGTGTTTGAAAATTTACCTATAACAGGACTTTCCAGAGACAAGAGCAAGTTCCGTTTCTCCGAGCTGCCGTGGATCTTGTCCGTGGTCTGGATGGTGTTCGAGGTCCAGTCGCTCCAGAACACAGTGTTTTCGAATACAGATATCGAAAATGGATGGTGGAACGGCTCTTCGAACAATGGCTGACATAAAATATGATTTAAGCTATAAATTAGCCTATCATTCGGAAATAAAGTAAAAAATTGGCCAAGTGCGAGTTGGACTCGCGTACAAAGAATTCTGTACTGCCCCCCCTCCCTTGGACATGATACATACATAATAATAATAATTTATTGGATTAAAAAAGATTAAACATTACATTACTTAAATTTGAATTTGAGCAAAACCAAATCTTTCTGTAACAAAAGCATGTTACGCCGACCCCACTGTGAGTGCGATAAGGGCAAGTGGAAGAAGACTAAGTACATTCTAGTGTAGTTCTTTTATTTATTTATAAATAATCCCTTTACCGTGCCAGAATACAAAAAAAGCAACTTACATAAACATGTCTAGCATCCAACATGACGACTTTGATAGTCCTGTCTACATAATACAGGCGATGGTTGGGAGCGTCTATGGCCAGCCCCGTGGCTGAGCCGGACAGCTCATCCACCAGCACTTGAGGCTCGGAGCCGTCCATCCTAGCGGTCATGATCACCGCCCGATGGTGCCAGTCGGCCCAGTACATTTGACTGAAAAAAAATAACACTGATAAGTCAACAATAACAATTTATATGGGTTTTTAAGTTTTCATAAAACCTATTTTATTTTTAAAACTTTAGTGGTAGCTACAGCTTTGGCATGAAAATTCCAATACAGTAATACAATCGCGACAAGTGTAATATTATCCGCTGAGAAATTTAATGTTTTACTCTGTACTCCGTCAGATCTTAACCAAATTTACATGGGACCACATCGCACCTAAACTCTATCAAATTATTTTTTTTCCATCAAAATCGGTAGGACACAATTGGCGGAGAAATCAATGAACGTACTGACATAAAAAAAAAACAAAACAGTTATACGCGCATCTACAATTTTTTTTTGTGAAAGTGTTTTTTTAAGTCTTTCGATGTCACGTTGGGATAAATATTTTTTTTATTACCTTTTACCATCTTAACATATAACGTGAAGGTAGGCAGACTACGGGCAGAATTTAAAACCAAAGTAACTACCAAAAATAACAATAAAAACCCACCAAGTTACCTTTCTGACTATCACTAAGGCCCAAATCTTATATTTTATATAATAAAATACATTCAAAAGACACATACATAATCCTGACCCCACACTGAGTTCAAGTTTTGTATCGTGGAGCAACTTTTAACACCCAGCCCCGAAACAAATATTTGTGTATCAAACACATGTTGTTACGCTGATCAAACCAGTGGCCTCTCGTATCACAGGCCACAGCCAGCTACTCGCCCACTGCGCTACTAAACTGGGAATTCCATTTAACTACGTCATTATTTTAACCAAACTCACCCATTTCTAGCATCAAGGGTCACAAATCTTGGCCTCTTAGTCTCCGTGTGTAAAGTGGTACACTTGAGTCCATCCGCGTGACACACGAAAATGACCCCTCGCGCCGAGTCGCTGAAATAGATGTGACCTCCCACAAAGTCCACGGCTACGTCCCCGGGGTCCTCAAGACCGATACCCACTATTACCTGGGATAAATTGAAAATACATCAGCCTGTATAAATCAATGATCACATCGCAGTTTTATAAATAACTCATTAATTATCATCGGGCAATTATAATAAAAACTTTATATGTAAAGTAACATCATTTTAGATGTCAAAAGACATTATTGTTGTTGTCAAAACACAAGTTTCCGTGAAATTAAAATACATCAAAAAGAAATCAACTTATATAATTAAAATATTAAGCTGTTTAATTTAACAAAAGTTGTTTATAAGTTGTAAAAAACATCAGGCTGTATATATAAAAGACATCCATCTTTGTAATTAAAAGACCTCGATCTGTTTAGGTACCACGACGGGATTTAAATCGTACACTATATGTTGCTTAAATTTGACCACACCTTTCTGTAACACATTGTATAATATTAAAAGATATTATAGGATAATGGATTTATTTACCTTCTTAGTTCGTTGAATGTCGCTCAGCAAGGCTCTGAAGATCGACTGATGTCCATGAGCAGTCTCCACCCAGTAAATATATGTACCGTCCGATGATACACCGTGAGCCTAACACAACAATATAAACTATTTTACACGGAGTTTATCGCAAGACTGAGGTGGGAAAACTGGTTTATAAAGTCGCGTCATTTATATATTTATTTATTTTAGAACAGTTAGTAAAATTAATTACAACTAAAATATATGTAGGATTTTTTATTTTTATAATTAACTAAATATGATACTTTTTATCTGATAGTTAAATGATTCTAAACGGTATGGCTGTTGTTGACCGAAAGTGAAATGAATGAAAGGGGAATGAATGAATGGGAGCGGGGAGACGGGAGATATATGGAGATGGAGGAAGAAAGGAGTAACGTTGTGACAAAAAAGTGTTTTATTTGAATATAAAGTTAAAAAGTGTTGTTATTGGATTGGAGCCAAATCCTACATATATATAACAGAAAATTCATTATAACAATTAAATAACTAATTCGCGGAACCCACTTTAAGAATCGCTGCACTAGACTAATGGGATTTGGGGTTTAAGGTCTTACTTATATTCCGTTAAAGAAAAAGGACCTTACAAAGTATTTTTCGTAGGAAATTAAAAAGGCATTAAAAACACGTACTATAAATATAGTGATTTCTTATATTTACGCGAATATTACACATTGAAATAAAACTAGTTTATACTCAATCTCTCCCGTGACCACGAAGGCTGAAAAGCTTTCGAAACGTCGGGACTAAAATAAAATTAAACCGCTATAAAATCCGTATAAACTAGTTGTTTTATTTCAATACTATAAATATATTCTACATACATTTTTAACTCCAGTGACCAGTGTAACGAGCTCCTTGGATTTTATCTTCAAATACTGTATGCTGTTACGTGTGCTTAGGAACAGCATGGCTTCCGGTCCTAAAATAAATTTATGCATTAGTTGAATTATTTCGCCTCTCTTAAAGTTCCTGTTAAGTCTCATAAAGCCCAGTATACCTTGTAAAATTCAACTTCAATTTCAACAACTCCAATATCGTCGCTTAACTAACAATACCGCGTATCTCAAAAATTGACCATGCGATATTGTCATTCGATAGATTTTTTTGCCGCGTATCCAATGAATGTACACAAAAAAAAAATAACCCTACAAAGCACGATATTAAAATCGTTTTGTCACAGCACAACTCATTGGTTACATCACACAAGTTCTTTTTTTTATAGCATAAGCCGGCAAACGAGCAAGTGGATCACCTGATGGTAAGTGATCTCCACCGCCCATGTATGTACGCCCACAATACTAAAAGAATTATGGGTGTGTTGCCGACCGATAATTAAGGGATTAGGAAGGGGTTTGGGCCTCTGGATATCTCACTCACCGTACGAAACACAGCAGCAAGCTGGTACTTTACGCCGGTTTTATGTGAGACAGTGGTAACGACCCGGACGAGCCGGCCCATTCGTACTGTAGACACAAATGTTTACAGGGTGTACACTACCACTGTAAAATTGTGTTCATAAATATTCAGTTTTTTGTCTCTCCTAAACTAAGCCAATTTAACTTATGCGGTATTGTTAGCTAAGCGACGATAGGCCATTAATCATCTCACTGACCTGTAGAGTAACACAAGTATCCATACTCGTCCTTGATGTACCCATCATCACATTCACATCTGTAGTGTCCATTGCCATTGTGGCAGGAGTGGGAGCACTGCGGTCGCTCCAGGAGGCACTCGTCGACGTCATCACAGCGCCTCGTCATGTTGTTATAATGCCTCATAGTGAGGGACGGGAGGCAGAGGCAGGTGGGGCCGTGACGCTCCGGGGTACACAGTGTGTTGTTGCCCGGGCACGTGAAGTTCGTGCACATCGTGTGCCCTGGGACAGATATAGGAACTGTAGGGAATGCTCTGCGATCTCGCCAGGAGGCACTTGACGTCATCACAGCGCCTCGTCATGTCATAGTAAAGGAGAGAAGGCAGAAGCAAGTCTTTTTTATATAGCTTGAGTGACGAAACGAGCAGATCGCTCGCCTGATGGTAAGCGCCACACCCGCCCATAAACAGAAGCAACGCCACACAGAACTTTAAATTAAAAAAGCACTGCACGACATTGGACTGCGCTTGTCACCCCTAGACATAAGATGTTAAGTCTCTATGCCCAGTAATTTCACTGGCTTCAATGTCCTTCAGACCGGAACACAACAGTGCTTACAGACTGTTGCTTGGCAGAAATAGACAAAGCGGTGGTACCAACCCAGACAGCCTCTCGCATACGAGGGACCTTACCACCTTGACCTAAGTGGGGCCGTGACGCACCGAGGAGCAGAATGTACTCGTATTGTTACCGGTGCATATTATGAAGTTCGATCACACTACATGGCCTGAGAAGTATGGTAAAAGATAAATGGAAAGAGTGCACTGCCATTTCTCCCAAAGGCACACGTCGACATCGCAGGGTAATTCAGAAGTACTATTTTGGGTCGAACCAGCCGCACTCATCACAGATCTACAGAACTATCTGCACCGTGGCTTTTTTATAGCATAAGCCGGCAAACGAGCAAGTAGGTCAACTGATGGTAAGTGATCTCCAAGTACGCCCACAAGACCAAAAGAATTATGGTTGCGCTGCCGACCTTAAAGAAAAGGGATAATTAAGGAACTGGGGAGGGGAGGGGTTTGGGCCTCCGGATATCTCACTCACCGTACAAAACGCAGCAGCAAGCTGCTACTTTAAGCCGGTTTTCTGTAAGACAGTGGTAACAGACGAGCCGGCCCATTCATGCTGTAGACAAAAGTGTCTACAGCATGGCTCTACCACTCAAAAACTACTACAAAAAGTCTTGAAGAATGGGGAGCAGAGTGCTGGAAAATAAAAGTATAAATAAATAACACCCAACAGTCACACACATAGTCCTGATCCTGATATAGAAGTAAATAAACTCACAGTTAATACAGAAAGGTCCCTCGTCACTGCCATCCTTGCAGTCCTGCATACCGTCGCACATCATGAAGGCGGGTAGGCAGAAGGACGAATCCAGACACTTGTAGTTCCTCTCGCCGACAGTCACCAGCTCTTGGCAGTACGAACCGTCCAGGATTGTGTGAGAGAGCAGAGTGTGACCTAGGTAAATAGAAAATACCGGCAGTCATTTCTGCGATGCTGGAGAGATGAGACTGTTATGGTTAGGAAGGAGGCTGCGGAGCGGGTTCGGGAGAGGGCTGAACCTGCTCGGAGCGTAGACGCCGAGGCGATGCTAGAAATCACCTCAGTTCCTCTACCTAGAGGCAAGATATATTTGTTGGAGGAGTTAACACATACTCCCCCCTCGGCGTGCTATTACAGCGTTGCATTGGAGGGGTTTCGGCGTGTTTCTGTTGGAGGTCCCGAAACTCTTCCATAATGCAGATGGCGACAACCATGGGGGTTTTTAGCCGGTAAAAATCCGGCATACCCCGTCTATCTTTCTTTTTAAGGTGACCGGGAATCCAAGAGGATTTTCACCACGTATAAAAAAAAAGGTAAATAGAAAATAGAAGCACGCCTGTGTCACTTTGCCTAAAAGCACTGGTGACCACATAGTAATCAACTACCATTTCTTATCAGGCGCGCTTCCCAGCAACAGGGGCACGGTTAGTGCAAAAGAAGCTTTCTCGCGTAGTTCGGAATATTCTGGCTTATGCGTGCGCGGCGATGTTATTGGAGCTGAATTATAAAATTTATCGGTATCTCTCTATTCTAAAAAAAAGTTACTGGCGCCGCCGCCGCCGCTGCCAAAAGCTTGTCACGCTATCTCCTCCGAAACCGCTGGGGGTATGGGGTCGAGACCGATACCAATCGATGCAGAATAATGTGGGGAAGAAAGTAAGATATGTCTCATATTCGTCGGACTTTAAGTTTTTTTTAATTTTATGTTTTGTGGAAAAACATGGGCAAAGCCCCTAGTTGTTTAAATATTTAGTAACGGTTCGGTTTTCTGTGAGACAGTGGTAACTGGTAATCCGGTCGAGCCTGCCCCTTCATTATACAAAACTATCTAAGAGTGGCTTTACGGTCTACCATTTACTTATACCATACGTATTAGGAATTCTTATCAACTGTTTATAGCCCATCGAAATAAGATTTATAGTCAGTTGATACCATTTTTTAAACTTCTTTTTTAGTTTTGCGTAAGTAAAATAAGTTTTAACAAAACCTATAAAAACACTGAAAAGTCAAAAATAACAATTTCTTGAAGTGTCTTTGGAGTCAGTGCAATTTTATTTGACCGGCAGTGACATAGGTATATTTTTCAGTTTTTAGTTGTAGTTACAGCAATAGCATGTAAATTCCAATACAATAACCAATCGCGACGAGTGTACTCTTGTTCATTGAGGAGTTTCATTTTTTTACTCCGTATTCTGTCATTAGATTTATATAGAAATTTATATAGGATCACATCGCAGCTAAACTCTATCGAATGAAAATGTTTCCAACAAAATCGGTCCACAGTTGGCGGATAAATCGATGTACTAGGTACATACATAACAATATAAGAAAAACAAGTATTAAAAATACGCGCCGAATTGAGAACCTCCTCCACTTTTTAAGTCAGTTAAAAATATACTTACGGCAGGCATCGGCAGTATATTCATCGGTTTTGTCGTCGCAATCGTAAGCTCCATCGCACACCCACAATCTTGAAATGCATTTCCCGTCGCCGCATAAAAATCCTTTGCATTTGGACTGAGAAACAAAATATTATGCAACTAAAACTTGAACGACTTTGAAATAAAACTAGTTATACGGATTTTATCGCGGTTTATTTTTTATTTACTGCTGGGCACGGGCCTCCTCTACTGAATGAGAGGGGTTATCCTTAGTCCACCACGCTGGCCTAATACGGGTTGGCAGACTTCACATACCTTCGAAATTCTTACGAAGAACTTCTCAGGTATGCAGGTTTCCTCACGGTGTTTCCTTCACCGTTAAAGCAAGCGATAATTAACAATTAATACACACATAATTTAGAAAAGTTAGAGGTATATGCACTTGGGGCTGGTTTCGAACCTGTGACTTTCGTCTCGACAGTCCATACCACTCCCCGCTGAGCTATCACTGCTATTATTCTAAGGAATTACAATTATCAATTCGACACTTGAGTTTCAGCTGAATAGAATTTAAAACTCTTTCTGAAATGCATGCTTGAGTTTAGATTTTAACCTTAAACTAGTTTTGAATGATCACGAGTTTAAACGCAATTTGATACGGGCCTTTAGTCCTAATTTCTCTAAACTAAGCTCACATTCTGCGTAGGTTCAGGCAGGGCGGTACAGTTGGCCTCATCGCTTGCATCGTAACAGTCCGTCTCATTGTTACAAATCCACTGGTTAGGAATACACCTCCTCTGATCCCGGCACAGGAACTGGTGGGTTTCGTTGCAGAACTCCGCGTCTGGCCTGTGTTCCACTGTTGGAATGGAATAATTATGATTCGCACAAAATAACTTGGCTTGGCTTGGCCTGAAGTTAGTCAAAAGCGGCGTCGCGGCTATTGTTTTTCGCGATTGTTCTTTATACCGTAGGTATATCTACTATTACGTACTCGTATCTAATGCCGGCGTCAGATACGTGAGTAAAGTTTGTGCAGACAACTAACAAAAAAAACATTTTGTGTGCCCAAATAGGCCGCAAATACACGCGCCAGGTTTGTCCTCAAATATTTGTATTCAAAGACTTTAATGTATACTACTAGACAAGCTGCGCGGTACATAGAAATTGCGCCACTAAGTTATGGTCAATTGACCGTAATTCAGTATTACCATCTCGTTTACTCTCAACCAGAACCCCTCTCGCGCTCTTTGTCTGTGACTTGTCAAATTCCCGCGTTATGTGACGCAATTTTACTTCTAAACAGCCCGTCTAGCGCAGACTAGTAGTATACATTGATGTCTTTTTTATCGACATTCAAGTCGCTACTCTTTTGTATGGAACTTTACTTTGTAGGTAATAAGCGAGGCAAGTCGCCCAAACTTTTAACTTTGTTTATTTTAATGTACGCTGAAAGCGGCAATGCATAGCAAGTTGCAAATGTGTGCTCAAACTATGCATACATAGGCAAAAAGCGTATTCGAAGCTAAGGTCCGTATTATAGAACAACACTCAACTGAGCTATTTGCTACTATACAACGTGTTATAGAAAGGGGTAAGCAATTTATAGTGTAGGGTATAAGTATTTATCTCCCATAGTACCAAATCCGATTGCATTGCTAGTACAATAATTATAGAATTTTCTTTTTTATCGAATGAGTAACATGTCGATATCGACTTTCAACTTTGGACAACACTAAATGATAAACAATGATACTATAAACCTCCTTTCATTTAATTATTTTAGAATTAAAAAAACATTAAACAGTTGTCAAATGTCAATATTTATTTGACGCAGTCAGTTCGGCAAGTTCTGATTTTATGAACTATGATTACGAGTTAAAAAAATATCTTGTAGTTGACTAAAAATAAGTATTATGTATTGGTGTACCTGATAAAAGTTTTTAAGAGGATCGTCGACTGTAATAAGCCAAATTCATAGATGGAAGACCCGTGAATGAAGTCTTTAACATGCTTCTAAAGGATGGTACCTATTTGTCTTCAACACACAATCTCTTTCAGGTGTTAATTTGTGTTTAAATTACAAGTTACGTACGTATGTCCGTAGAATTACGTGCATCTTATTCAAGTTTATTAAAAAGGTAGTATCGTTCATAATAATGAATAGTGATGACATCAATCTGATCGATCTTAATAAACGAGTGATTAAATTTTACTTGAAATTTTCGGATGTCTTGGTTTTGAAAAGATCCGGTACATAAGTACTAATTGTACGGTGTATGTAATGACCCTAAAATATGACCACACCTTTCTGTAACACGTTGTATAAGCAATTAGGCAGGCCGGCATCTATCGTTGGTCGAGTTTTTTTGGATTGCGCTACACTTACCATCAGGTGTAGCGTAGTCATATTGCCGAGCTAGGATAAAAAAAAAAATTTTTTTGGCGCCAAACAATATCGGACTAATCACGTGAAAAGAAATCGATACGAAGCAAAGAGCTCACTCGAGTATCGTTCTTTAATACGGGCCTATATCTGGTGTCAGACGCATCAATCGCGAATAAATTGGGATCAAAGCTTAGAGATCAAAGTAAAAAAAAAAAAACAGAATACCTTGAGAGCGGGTACGGGGTAATACATGACATAATAAGCTCACGCCTGTACCCCCGAAGGGGTAAGCAGAGGTGCAACAACCAAATGGTGCACCCAGAGCTCACCAGACTTATTTCCAACCCATGATGTTGATAGGAGTCTATTTCCATACCCTGAACAAATTCCAACAACGGGCAACCTACGGGTTATTTTTCGAATCGAAAACTCAACCTATATTGTGGTTGCCCAATATTGGATCTAGAACGTTGTGGTTTCTCAACTTAAATACGCCGCCACAAGACCAATGAAGCAATATTTAATCTAAACCACCATGCAGGTTCTGCCCAATGAAGAGACTGGGTAATCTAAGAAAATTGTAATCTACTCACAGCAAAAGTTTTCATCACTGCCATCAGGGCAGTCGATCATTCCGTCACAGTGCTGCGACAGCTGGATACAACCTCCGTTCATGCAGGAAAACTTCTCCTCACCCAGGCACTCTTCTTCAAGGGTCTGCATTTCATCAGAAAATTGTGCCGAGCAGCCTGCTATCCATATTGCGACGCACAAAATATGCCAGCTCTTCATTTTAATAACTGGTGGAAAAAACGCAATAAATCTATATGAATAGAAACTTAATTTGAAATACGTTAAATTGATAAGCAACGTGGCAATACAATTACTCCTAATGATTGATTATGAATTACTTACTTCTATTTGCTAGTGTTACACATTGATAAAAGTGAATAAATAATTACAATAGATTGTGGAATATGGACAGAAAAATTAATTAACTGAATGTTCACGTGGCTGCGATGGAAGCGGAAGGCAATGAAGAAAGGAAACCGTTGATTAAAAAATGTTTGAATTTCAAAACTACCCTCATATTCATTTCTAAAATAACAAAACGTTACTTTATTTTTTTCATAGTCAATATCACATGTATAGATTATTGATTTGGTATAAACGTATTTCAATGTCCATATAAATGTAGAAAAAACATCGAAGAGGAATTATAGCACAAATGTTTACTTTTAGAGTCAATATTATATTATTTACATTAATTGTAATCTATTTATTATGACTACATAAAGATAATAACAAAACGCAATTTACACGGCACGTGGTTGACAGTTAAAAAAATGTTGCCCTGAAAACGATTTTAAAACAAAATGTGGTACATGCATTCACATCTATCAAAATAAGTTTTTTTTATATTATTTGCCATTAACTTGTAACTCCAAATCCCATACACTGAAAATTCAGTTTAAATGTGCCTTTTACAGATTAGGAAGTAGATGGAGCAAAGTTGGTGCAATTAGTGCTGCACACATGTTTCCCCGAGCTTATTGCTATTCTATAATGTGATAAGGGGCGAGCATATCTCCATACCGGGCAATTAGTCTGCATTTTTACCGAAAACTCGAAACAGAAATTGTGATTGCCTAAACTGGAAATCGAACTCAGGACATCACAGTTCTCCGCCTTAGTACGCTGCCACTAGACCAATGAGGCGGTGTTATTTTGCTAATTGCAATCGGTAAGATAGTGGTTTTACTAGTACATATCGTTTTACCATATAATAAAACATTATTACGTATTAGATATTAATTTACTGAGAACATAGTATTAAACCTACAGCCTCCTTGGTGCATTGGGCGCGTAGCCGGCTGTAAAATGAGAGTCAGCAGGTTCAATTCCCGCACGGAGACAAAATGTTTGTTTAAATAAATATAAACATTTGTTTCTGGTCTGGGTGTTTATGTTTTCTCCCCTGGGGAGTTGACATCAGGCAAGCGGCCGGTCGTAATAACTACAAACCAAATCATTCTGTTACATTTCTTAAAAAGCATGTTGTGCCATGTCCACTGTAAGTGGGATAAGGATAAATTAAAGAAGAATATACGTACTCACGCCTGTAATCCCCGAAGGGGTAAGTAGAGGTGTAACCAGTACACCCACATTTCGCCGAGCGTATCTCCGTCCCATAATGTGATAGGGGGCCATACCCGGCACAAATTCCAGACTCCGGGCTGATACTGAGCATTTCGTAATAGAAAAACCCAATACCACTTTACCCGACGCGGGGATCGAACCCGAGACCTCAGTATTGTATCTTTATGGGCAGACGCTTACCATCAGACGAGCAACCTGCTCGTTATGTCATTCAAGCTAATAAAAAACATGATAGTATCAAAAATTGTCCGATGTTTTTTTTATTCTGGCACAGCAATAGTGACTAGACTGGACCTAATAAGAATATGGGAAATGTTATCATTATTTTGCTTTTGAGTTTTTTTTACTTCCTACCTCTTTTGAGATAAAAGCATGAGGTTATGTTATGCTTAAATATCACCGAAAAGAATAAATTATGTTTTTTTAGTTAACCTATATCATCCCACTGCTGGGCAAAGGTCTAAATTATGTTTTTTGTACTTCACGAAAATATACTTTGCTATGAGTATAACTGTAACACTTTTAAAACATTACTGGCAACTTTACTTTTTAACCTACTATGGGTATTGGCTACGGGTCAGAGTCCAACTTTCTTTAAGTTTTTATAAGTTTATTTTCTCTCTTTATTTAATTACTAAAAATAAGTGAACTGTTTTAGAAATTCCAATTGTTATTAGTGTTCAGCAGCTGGAGAAAAAGAGCAGCCATGGCGTCTCAAATCGCAAAATCTATAGCTAAAGTTAACCATGTCACATCAACGTTAAAGTTTGGTATGTGATTTTCAACTTTTGTATACATTAAATTAGATAATGTTATACAATAATGTGTAGAAAATAATGTTCAGGGTATACTAATTTTAATCATGTAAATTCAGATATATTTTCTGTCTTTTATCATATAATTTTGTGATGTAAACTTTGGACTTGGAATAATTGGCAGAGTTGGTTTAGTTTCCATTAATCGTTGCCAAAGTATGATATTATTAATTTAAAACATGTACTTTTCCATGACTACATCCGGGGTATATGATTTAATACCCATATAAATTTCAATAGAAACGATGTTGATATTGTAAACAATTACATACTTTAGTCAAATTCAAGCTTGGACTTTGGATATTTTGTTAATGGGATTAACAGCTGAGTTAATGCAGATTTAAGGCTCTGTCGTGCTATCACAAATGATGCGACAGGCTGCACCAAAGTTCCATTTTTAAATTTCAATAATAACAATGTTCATTACATCGAAATAAGATAACTAGAACAATAACTCTCATATTCTAATTATACTCGAATTCAACTATTTTACTTCCAGATGTTGCAAGGCGTGCGCTGAGCGTAGCGCCAACATTACAGCAGAAGAAGAGTCTTCCCGACCCCTCAGGCAAGAATGTAGTGCTGGTGGACGGTGTACGCACACCCTTCCTCCTGTCATTCACTGATTATGCCAAAATGATGCCCCATGAGCTCGCCAGACATTCCCTACTGTGAGTAAATTGATTTGTAGAGAGAGATTTCTCTCTATTCTAAAAGTAACTGCCGCCGCCGCTGTCAAAAGCTTGTCACATTATCTCCTCTGAAACTGCTGGGGGTATGGGGTCGAGACCGATACCAATCGATGCAGAATAATGTGGGGAAGAAAGTAAGATGTCTCATATTCGTCGGACTTTAAGTTTTTTTTATTTTATGTTTTGTGGAAAAACATGGGCATCGCCCCTAGTGATTGAAATAAAACTAGTTTATACGGATTTTATTGCGGTTTATTTTTATTTTAGGCCTGACGTTTCGAAAGCTTCTCAGCCTTCGTTGTCAATGGTGGTTGTGGTAGTTTTATTTCAATGTGTAATATTCGCGTCAACCTAAGAAATCACTTGTTCAAATGTTTTTCTGAAAATCATGTACTTGGTCAAAATCATATGCGAGAGGCCGTCTGGTTTGGTACCACCACTTTGTCTATTTCTGCAGGCATGCAGTAGTGTGTAAGCACTGTCATGTTTTGGTTTGAAGGACATTGAAGCCAGTCAGTCAAATTACTGGGCATTATGAGAATTAACAGCTTATGCCTCAGGGTGATGGCCACAGTCCAGTGCCATGCAGTACTTTGTAATTCTGTTTGATGTTGCTTCTGTTTGTGAGCAGGCGTGGTGCTTACCATCAGGCGAGCGTCTCGTAATTCAAGCTAATAAAAAAAAACTATTGAGGAACGCACTGTTTCTTTACGGTTGACTGCACTATACTTAACATTAGGTCCAGTGTAATCACTTTACCGTGCAAGGATAAAAAACGAACCAAATAATGTTACACTCCATTTTACAGTGGTCTACTCCAAAAAACTGGCATATCGAAGGATCTGATCGACTACATAGTATACGGCACCGTGATACAGGAGGTGAAGACGTCTAACATAGGTCGCGAGGCGGCGCTGGCAGCGGGATTCAGTGACCGCACTCCAGCCCATACTGTCACCATGGCTTGCATATCCTCCAATCAAGCTATTACCACTGGTAGGTTTGTGCTGTACATTGTTCACCATATTATAAACCTGTATGAATGTCTTTCGGTCAGTATTTTCTATAAGACTGTAATAAAATAGTTTTATTAATCATGAAGGTAATTAAAATAGCGCTTATGACAAGTCAGTACAAAATAAAGAAACTTAATTATAGAAATCATATCAACTAATGTATACATATCATACATAGCATCATCAAAATACACTGGGCAACTTTAAATTTTACAATATTTTTGTTATGGAATAGTCCAGAATATTATTATTATTTCTTCTTTTTTATGGGTCGATATGGACCATAGGCAGATGATGCAGAACTGCCTCGGTGGCACAGTTGTAATGCTTACGCCTTACGATTGGGGTTGGCGTTGAGGTCTCGGCTTCGATCCCCGGGTCTGGTATAAGTGATATTGGGGTTTTCTATTATGAAATGATTAGTATCCGCCCGGATTCTGGAATTTTGTCCAGTATGACGATAAGCTCGCCATGGGATGGTGGTTACACCTCTGCTTACCCTTCCGGGATTACAGGCGTGAGTGGGTATATATGTATTGATGAAGAAATCATGAAATTTGGCCACTTATGAAGTTAAGTAATCATGAGGTTGGTTCACAAATCCTTTATACTTTTGTTACACAGGTGTTGGCATGATAGCGGCAGGTGCGTACGACATTATAGTGGCGGGCGGAGTGGAGTTCATGTCTGACGTACCCATCCGACACTCACGCAAGATGCGCTCGCTCCTGCTCCGCATGAACAAGGCCAAGACACCAGCGCAGAGGCTGGCCCTCATCGCATCCATACGGCCGGACTACCTCATGCCGGAGGTATGTACTGTACCATCCGACACTCACGCAAGATGCGCTCGCTCCTGCTCCGCATGAACAAGGCCAAGACACCAGCGCAGAGGCTGGCCCTCATCGCATCCATACCGGAAACAAATATATGTGGATCACCCAAACATTTATCTCGGTGCGGGAATCAAACCCTTAACAACAGGCTACTTGTGCCACGTAGGCTGTGATTTATCAGGATTTAATTTACTTTTGGAAAGATATATTTTTTTGCTATAGCTTTTGGGTAAAGTAACTTATTAGATATATATATTTTTTTGCTATAGCTTTTGGGTAAAGTAACTTATTAATTTATGGCCATTCCCTATAGTCTTTCTATCGACAGATTTGCTTACTACCAATAGTATTTTGACAGATCTTCCATACAAAATGTGTTAAAATATTTACTGCCGGTAAGCAAATCTGTCGACATACAGAATATTGGGAACGGCCATTAAATAATAAACGATATCCAAGTGATATGGTGTATAGTGAGTGTGGGGTTTGGTGTTTGGTGTTTGGTACAGTTGCCAGCGGTAGCGGAGTTCTCGTCCGGCGAGACGATGGGTCACAGCGCGGACCGGCTGGCGGCCGCGTTCGGGGCGTCGCGCGCCGAGCAGGACCAGTACGCGCTGCGCTCCCACACGCTCGCGGCCGACGCGCAGGCCAAAGGGTACTTCACTGATCTCATACCTGTCAAAGGTGAGCTGGTTATGTACATAACATAATAGTTACATTGGATGGTGCGTAATGTCTACCACACAAACTTTAATGTTGTTGACGTTGAGTTGTAGTTAAACAAGATCACTTAACGACCACTCAGTTTATTTGAGTTCACAATAGTTAAATATATTCATAATAAGTACTGTTGTTTGCACAATGGCGTTGGGTGAACTGATGCGATTTTATTAATACAATGAAAATGACGTAAAATACTGACCAGGCGCATGTATACGTATTATACACGCGTCTGCTGTAGTGTGCGGTTTGCATAAACCGTACATACATACTCGGTGGAGATAGCCAAGCGAAGGCTGGTGACAATCTACCGGGGGTGGGAGAGTATGCAGGCAGACAACGCCAAGCACCAGGTACACTCTACGTACTGGCTGGGCGCAGCCCATCCTGACAGTCCTCACGCAATGGTCTCGATGGATCAATGTGGCGGGACTATCAAGGAGCGGCTGCGTTGGGCAGAAGTGGATGTCGGAAAAGTGCCAACCTAGAAGATATCCATGATGCCCCAAAGGCCTGTCTGAACTGCAGCCGAAACCCTATCGGTGGAGACCTTCTCTCAGAGGGGTGCAGGGGAAATGGAGCCAAATCCGAAACGAAAGTGGTAGTACCACCCAGGCTGGGATTAAGGGTGAAATGGTTCAACTTCAGTGAGCTGATCACCCGTCTGTGCTACTCGCAGACGTCCCCGCCATAAATACAAAATACAATACATACTGGGTACCTGGGTAATGAATAATTACGGTTGTCCATTGAAGCCAATCAAATTACTGGACATTATGAGGCTTAACATATAAGATGATATCGAGGTGACGAGCGCAATTCAGTGCAGTACTTTATAATTTCAGGTAGTATGGTGTTGTATCTGTTTATTAGCAGGCGTGACGCTTACGATCAGGCGAGCGACTTGCTCGTGTTGTCATTCATGCTACATAAATGTTATATTTAACAGTGGACGGCAAGGACAGTGTGGTTGACAAGGACAACGGTATCCGCGTGTCCACTCCGGAACAGCTCGCCAAACTGAAGCCGGCCTTCATCAAACCGCACGGCAGCGTCACAGCTGCTAATGCATCATTTTTGGTAAAACTATATTTATATTATTATACAATGTGTTACAGAAAGGTGTGATCAAATTTAAATATCAAAATCAGATATCCTAAAATTCTACGCAAATACTAGTCACTCGTTTATTACGATCGATAAGATGGAAGATTACATCCCTATAATTGAAGTGCGTGAGCGATAATAATAATGCTGGAGTGAGACAAAAGTTCAGCTATTTATAATTTAGTATTTACCGAACTACTTGTATCATACACTTTGCATTGCATATATTTTACCACACCTTTCTGTAACATGTATAAATAAAAGCGAAATACCAGTCTCTAAATAATTAATAAATTTATCTCAAAAAACACAAAAATATTAAAACCTAATAGTTTGTTTGTATTTTGGTAAAGAAGAATAGTTTAACGAGGAGTGGTACGGAAGAAACGAAAGTCGCAGGTTCCAAACCAGCCCCAAGAGCATGCACCAACCACATTTCTAAGTTACGTGTGTATTAATTGTTAAATATCACTTGTTTTAACGGTGAAGGAAACATCGTGAGGAAACCTGCATACTTGAGTTATCCATAAGAATTCTGAAGGTATGTGAAATCTGCCAACCCGCATTAAGCCAGTGTGGTAGACTAAGGTCTAACCCCTCTCAATGAGGCTTTGGACCTAAGATGTTGGTGGCCCTTTTCCCATATCACATTATGGGACAGAAATAAGGTTGGCGAGACGTGGACTCACTAGTGATCTCTCTCGCTGCTCCTCCATGTATATAGGCGTGAATTTATGTTACATTTTAAGGCCCGTATTCAAGAACAACACTTAAATGAGTGTGTCAATTTGTGTACACGTGATTGGTCTATTTTTGGCGCCAAACAAAAACGGACCAATCTCGTGTACAGAAATTGTCACTTAGCAAAGAGCTCACTTGAGTGTTGTTCTTGAATACGGGCCTTAATAATATGATTTGACAGACCGACGGCGCGTCAGCTTGCTTGATAATGTCTGAGGCGAAGGCCAAGGAGCTCGGATTCAAACCTAAAGCGTACGTGCGCTCCTTCACTTATGTAGCTCAGGTAAGTTATTTTTCATTAATTGTTTATTGGCTTGTTAAACAACGGCTTTTAAATTTTTAAAAACCATGTATATAGAAAAAATAAGCACAAAATTTCAGGATGCGCATGATCAAACATTAAGAAATATGTATAAGCATTCAATACTATTTAGGAATATGTAAGCATTCAAACGTAAGTAAATTATGTACGTAAGTCGACTTACGAAGAAATTACTAATTAGCTTACCGTAAATGTCATGCCGCCAAGCAGCAGTGTGTGTGCACTGTTGCACAAGGACGTTGAAATCAGTGAAATTACTGGGCATGTGAGACTTAACATCCTGTGTCTTGGTGTGATGAGCGCAGTCCAATACCATGCAGTACTTCATAATTGAAGTTCTAATTAGTGTTTCTTCTGTTTATGGACAGGCGTGACGCTTATCGCAACGGGCGAGCGACCTGCTCGTCGCGTCATTAACGCTAATACAATTGAAGACAAATATAATTGAAGCCTAACAATATTATTGTTTGACAGGACCCCGTCGACCAGCTGCTGCTCGGACCCGCTTACGGAATTCCCAAAATCCTCGACAAAGTAGGCCTCAAGGTGAACGACATCGATACTTGGGAAATCCATGAAGCGTTTGCTGTAAGTACAATGTTGGTTTTTGTTTCTAATTAAATCTGAGATATAAAGATGTATAATAATTATACGTAAATATAAAAAAGAAGCACACAATTTCAGAATGAGCATTATTTAGGAATATGTAAGAATTCAATACTGTATATTTAGAAATATGTAAGCATTCAATACTATATATTTAAGAATATGTAAGCATTCAATCTGTATATTTAGGAATACGTAAGCATTAAATAACAAAAAAAAAAAGAAAATTGACATCTCATCAATGCCAAATGTCAAGAAAGGTAAACAAACAGGAGTTATAAAATTCCACAAGACCTTGAAATTGACCACGCCGCGCCGCTGCGCTGATATTTCGTCGTTCTTGGGAAGAGTTGAAAATATATAATATAGTACTTGTCATTGGCGAAATGTATAATAGGGCGAAGCCGTTATAAATAAAGAAAAAGTAATAAATTAAAAAACAAATTACAGTAGACGTTAAAATAAACGTCAATTATGAAACAGCTGACCGATGTCCGCCATGTTTTTTACTATCGAACGCTTAAAATAGGTTTATAAAAGGGTTATAGCTTCTTTAAAATAGTGACACTTTATAGGACAGTTAATGAGCGTTTTAGCGTTATTGAACGATTATGAATAACAATTTTTATCAATCATCTAATAACGGCCTTATAAAGCTCCGATAACTACTTACGAGTGGTAAGCCACGCTGTAGACTATTTTGTCCATAGCATGAATGGGCCGGCTCGTCCGGGTCGTTACCACTGTCTCACAGAAAACCGGCGTAAAGTAGCAGCTTGCTGCTGCGTTTCGTACAGTGAGTGAGATATCCGGAGGCCCAAATCTCCCTCCCCTTCCTAATCCCTTATTATCCCTTTCCTTTAAGGTCGGCAACGCGCCCATGATTCTTTTGTATTGTGGGCGTACATGGGCGGTGGAGATCGCTTACCATCAGGTGACCCACTTGCTCGTTTGCCGGCTTATACTATAAAAAAAAAAACTTATTATGAATAAGACCATATATATATATTTGTCGCAGGGCCAAATCCTGGCCAACCTGAAGGCGATGGACTCGGACTGGTTTGCTCAGACCTATCTCGGACGCAAATCTAAGGTTAGTAACATAAAAAAATAGTAATTATATAATTTATGTTCCCTGATAAATGAGTCACTACCAATTAAAGAAAAAATATTATACTCTAGCTCTCTAAATAAGCTAACTTTATAATAATAAGCTATACATACATGACAATAATTAAATATAATAATATGGAATTCATATTTATGTTAAATACATGAAACTGAAATTGATTGTAAAGCAAGCAATACTAACCATTCTGTGTGGAAAATAAAACTAATTAATTTTAATTTTGCTGGGAGAATAATGTAAATTCGTGTCTAATTTCAAAGCACGTTTTTTCAGGTGGGTGTTCCCGACCTCGACAAGTGGAACAAGTGGGGCGGCTCGCTCTCTATCGGACATCCGTTTGCCGCCACCGGTGTAAGTATTTTTCATGTAATTGTTTAAAATAAAACTTAAGTTTTCCAGAATTTTTAATCGAAGTATTGAAAAATTAAGTATTATTTTATACATAAAGGTATAAGTATTTCTTTTAATTGTAAGAAAAATAATGGTTAATGCCTTGCGTAATAGTCTTAAGTTTTCAATTGTAAGAATTTCAAAGACTTCAATACAGTTTCAGAATGGCCAAACCTATCTTTTTAGTAGTAGGATAATTTAGGCGGCCCGCGACCCTGAGCCGTTAATCTATCAAATTGACAATATAGGCTTGCGTTATTGGGCCTAAACTGGAGAATGCGACATGCCTAGTACAATGTAGTTGCTCAAATCAATCAAAAATCAATTTTGTATTCACCCTAACCAAAGTGTATTTAGAACAGATCTAGGCAGGGATCAACAGATATGTGATCAGACATGGTACCACCCTACTTTATCTATATTGACCCATGACCAAAAAAGTTTAACACCCACTGGTGTAGTATATGTATATATTGAGAGCTGCATACCTCGATAATTAATTAATATGGTGCTGCAGTCAACGTGTCAATACAAGGCTGATATTTAATACAATACACAGCCTCCGTGGCGCAGTAGGCGAGTAGCCGACTGCGAAGCGAGAGGAAATGTTTGTGTGGCCCACAAATATTTGTTTCGGTTATGGGTGTTGTAGGACCGCAAGCCCCTCGTAGTTACTGATATCGACGATACAGGTTAACTTAGTGTGGGATCAGGACTATGTGTGTGACTTTCGGGTGAATTTATTTATTGAATTTTCAATACTTCCGTTTGTTTCCAGGTCCGGCTGGCCATGCACACAGCCAACCGTCTAGTCCGTGAGGATGGTCAGGTCGGAGTCATCGCAGCGTGTGCTGCAGGTGGACAGGGCGTCGCCATGCTGCTCGAGAGACATCCTGACGCTACTCCCAACTAAACACATCAAACGTAACTGAACTCTGAACATTGCGATGTCACATGCAGATCTATTTACACCAAATGTAAAAAAAACTTCTCCAACAACTCTTTCTCTTTTGTGCTAATGTGTAGATGATGCAATGTAGTTTCAATCCAATTTTATATTGTGGCTCCGTCGGGGTACGATGGTTTTGCCAGTGTCGAGGTACAAAAAGAATTTCCTTAACCTAAAAGTTTTTTTATTATATCACCTGTGTTGATAAGAAGGTACTATAACAATTAGTGTACTCTGTACTAAGACTGGAAATGCTGTTGAAAGGTAAACAAATATGTCTATTTAAACTAGTTGTACACAAATTTTATGATTGAGCCAAATTGTAGCTAGTTCTCCCTTCATTAATTGTAATTATGATATTAACATGTCACTAATAGAACCCAGGAAAGTGGAATATTCCAATGTTGTAGAAACAATGTATCCATATTAGAAGATATGTGTCAATATAATGAAACCTCTTTTGTATATCCTTAGAATGTTTCTTATTGACTAGTGCATAAGATTGAAAATTATTTATTAGCAAGCTATATCTTTATAATAAACTATAATGTGTAAACATACGCCTTTTCTATTATTAACTACGCCTACTACATTAACACACGCTTAAATCCCCGAAGAGGTAAGCAGAGGAGCAATAGTGCTAGTTCGGTTCGCCGAGCTTATTTCCACCCCATAATTTGATAACGGACGTGGACGTGAACAACGTGGGCTTGTCGTCATACTGCCGTCGGTATGATACCGTTTCCAAATACCAACCCTGAACACTTGTGATTTTTAAAATCGATAACTAACACAAATTGTGGTTGTCCAACCCTGGGGTTTGAATCTAGGACCTCATGATTTGTCTCTGCAACTAAGCCAAAGAGGCGATACACAGGCTAATTTATATTTTACCTTTCTACTATGGCTCAAAAAGTGTGAAATGGTTTTAATGTAAATAAAAGAACACATATTGGCAACACTTTATTATCAGTCGCCACTAGCAAAACTGTCTTTAAACTATTTAACCTAATTATATAATATTGACCATCCTTGGTGTGCGCAAGCGCGTATCTCACTCGTGGAAACAGTGTTGCCAACCTATAGCCACTTCTACCAAACTTACAACCTACCAACTCAAGAAAATATATGCATTTTATATTACCATAAACTATATTACACTGTTAGAATAGAGAATATATACTTTTCTACCAAAATACACGTGGCAACACTGTTCTCGGGAACGAGCAAACATTTTTATACAAAATACACGCGAGGACGATCCCCAACATAATATAAAACCATTAGAAGACGTGTTTATTACTGGAGATTACACTTGCTGGAACACTGAAATTGCGTACAAATTGTAGGCAGAGGCACCGAGATCTTATTGACCATGTATAAGTAGTAACCATTTAGTTTCCGTTATATAAATAATACTGCCATTACACACCACCCAATCAACATTTTCAATAATATATAAAGGATAAATATTTTTGAAAGCATTCATATACCGTTGACGACATTCAAATAAAACATGATCGCTAGTAGTCCAAATACTTTAAAAATCAATAAAATAAGTGTTAAACCATAATTTAAAAAACCTAAATTTTCAAACATACTAAATGCAAAAATAATGTAATAGAAACACAGCATGCTGTATAAATAATCTACCTATATCAAATGATATGTCTACTAAAATTGCTGAGCCGCACATTTTATTTGGTTTTACGAATGTAGGCATCATGATAGGTAAATCTGAATTGATTTGATCCGTCCAGATGAATGACCTAGTGCATAAGAAACTCTCAAATGTATTCACAGCATGCGTAAAAATGGTTAAAAGTAAAAAAAAACCAGTGGCTATAATGCTGCATATAATTTGATATTTTTTGGTATACGAACTACTGACACGATATTCAATAAGTGGTTTTTTTTTTGCATAGGCCGACAAACGAACAAGTGGGTCACCTGATGGGAAGTGATCACCACCGCCCATGTACGCTCACAATACCAAAAGGAAAGGGATAATTAAGGGATTGGGGAAGGGGAGGGGGATTTGGGCCTCCGGATATCTCAGTCACCGTACGAAACGCAGCAGCAAGCTGCTACTTTACGCCGATTTTCTGTGAGACAGTGGAGTAGACCCGGACGAGCCGGCCCATTCATTATGTAACGACATGACGAGTTTCAAGTAAACTCGTCATGTCGTCGCCACTCGGTATCTACAAAAACTTTACCTACCGTCTTTTCCTATCTCTAGTCTCTACTTTGGCAAACAAAATCATTAACTTCATAGAGATCATAAAATATAGTTTTTTCGTCTAGAAACTACTCAGTTTAGTACCAAATATACATTTAAAAACTTTGGTTAATTGATGCAATTTATTTTAAGAATATTCGTAAATAACCCCTTCACTAAATGTTTACTACTTTTAGGATAAGCGCCAGAGGACGAAGTGACAGCCTAAATTGAATTCGATAATAATTAAAACTCCGCCTTAATCTGGGTCTTCTGCAGATGTTTTTCCCTACACACTACACAAAAAAAAAACATTTACACAAAACAAGTTTTGTTTATATACCCAAGTTGTCTCCTGGGTATTTTTATTGATCGTTTTCGTTTAAGTTTCACGCAGTAGCGAAATGTGTAGATGTTTTCCATCAGGCATGGAAAGCAAAAACATTGTTGTAAATGGGCTACACAAATCAAAGTTACGTCAACAAAATGTATAGCGAAACAGTGTTTTGTGTAGTGTTTAGGAACAATCATGAGCAGGAGACCGAGCTTTACGCTCTATCGAATACAATTGATATAAGAATAACAAGTAAACACCGAGCAGAACAAAGCACAAAGCAGCAGCAAGCAAGTTATTCTAATACCATTTGTGACATATATGAAAATATATAAAGAAGTTTATATTATAATCGAATTCGATAACATCATGGCCACTCCGCGCTAACTCTACCGGTTTTATTACAAAACGTAGAAATAAGGTTCACAATATTCGAGTAGGATTTGACAATCAATTAAGGTATATGACAACTATTCTTGAAAGTTCCTAAGACATTTTTCATCCGGTATTTGGTTTTTAAGCTAAGCCTTATTGCAATTAATTACTATGGAAATTCATGGCTTACCAAAGTACAATGAACTAGTAAATATACAACAATATTAATGTCAGTCTATGTTTTGTAAGTGTTTAATTTGAATATTGCCTCTGCCGCGAGTCCCATCATATTTCCAAAAGCGATCATATATAATTTACGACTGCTACAAATATAGTCTGTTTAAATCTGAAATATCCCGGTCTTTCAAGCTTCGTATTACCTACTTAATTTTGTATGCAATAACATTCAAAATTGCCTAGCAACACACGTAATTTTATATTTGTACACATCTACAATAAACACAAAATAATATGGCCAGGATGAAGCAAGTCCTTCAACTGCCCTCTACACAAATCACAAGGGACTGACTAACTTCAAGGCAATTATTTTGAGTATATTTCACCTATTTAATATATTGCTATAAGGTCTCTCGTAAATACATGTAATCCTTTCTCTCCATTTTGGTGACCACGCCACGCTCACAAAGTTGCCTTTTTTACGATCGCAAAGTGCATATTCTTTTTGGTATCCATAATAGACTGCGAAGATCTGAACGAAATATCAGTGTTTCGAAGAATATCTGTGTATATCTCACAATAACGTCTTTTATAAAGACCGTTGTACTTTGCATGTACAAGTTTAAAACAATATATTCAATAATATAATTACATTATAACTATTTATAAGACATTAGTTGGTACGGTGAGGTTGCGTTGGGAGACAAATTTTTAAGGAAATTACGACCGAATACAACTTCAATGTAATGTATAATATTATCAATTGTTCTCTATCAATTAATCTATAAAGGCAGAATTGTAATGGTCGCGGCACGGGCGTCAGTGACGCCGCGTCAGCACGTTGGTATTACACACTGTGTAGATCTTTAAGAATCCATTCCACGATAGCGTCATTAACGCGGTGTCATCAGCTATCAAGCTGAAATTTTGTAGAGCGTTGACAGAACGGCTGACGCTTTACGCGACCATTGTAAGTCAGCCTTATTTTAAATATTGCATTATCGAACATGAACAATAATTACGTAAATACCTTATTTTTGCCATGACCAACACAACCCCACCGCATACAAAAATTAAAACCATTACACAATGAAAAACAACACAAAACTGCAAAACAGAACCGTAACGTGTACTGTATAGGCACTGAATATTACACTACCTTACATTATATTTACATCTTACAACTAAATAATATATTTGTCGTATTAAAATCTAATAATTTTCCATTATTACATAAACTATACAATGTCCATGCGGGTTACCGCTTCATCCCGGCTTGGGACTGACCACTCCCGGCTTATTCCTGTGCCTCTAGCGTGTTTTAAGCCTATCCATTTAGCGTGAAATATTAACCAATAATATTGAACGCAGTATTATTTTTGTACAATTCTATTGGCTCATATTTTTAGCGTCGTTTTAATTGGTAGACAGACCGTTAACGTCTACAATATACGCAAAATAACTTGGCCGTGTTGAAGCTAATCACTTAACACGTCTTCTAGACCTCCCTTGTTTCTGATAACAATAGCTACAATTAACTAACTTCGACCAGAAAAGTTATTATGCATTGTACTATCAGTTCAAGTTAACGAGAAAGAATGAAAAACGCTCTCTAGCAGACTGTGGAGGAATTATTCTGATATAGCTTAAAATGACGCGCTCCTAGTGGAACACAGTGTTAAATAAAGTTTAAAATTGTCTATTTTTGTCCTGACACACTAAAGCGTCTACACTGCACTTGATAAAGACAGTGCAGTATTGTCGATAATCGACAAAGTGCATCCCTCCACTGTCACTAATTATGCCGGTCTAAAGTAACTAAATATCCAAACTAACCCGGAAAAACAAAACTCCCCGGATATGTTTGGTCTTGCACTTACGTACGGTACGTACTTCACGTACGGGGGTCAGTAGGAGTACCAATATGAATAAGGTCATATTGGTACATATGAATAAGGAGGGGGGTCCCTCCCCATCATAAGAAATATTGTTGATTATTGGCGAGATTTTATATTACATTTCTACATAATTCTCGTTATCGTAAACGCGCTAGTACATCCACTAAAATCCCATTTCATTTTACAAACTTGTCATTCAATCAGTATAATAGCGATCACCTCTATTTCTGTACAATATGAAATATATATCTATTATTCTTTGATAATTTTACTTGACATATTATTGCTATTATTTTAGAATAATTGTTAAAAGTTAAGTTGCTTTAACGGCGAAGGAAACATTGTGAGTAAACCTGCATACTTGAGAAGTTCTCCATAAGAATTTCGAAGGTATGTGAGTCTGCCAACCTGCATTAGGCCAGTGTGGTGGACTAAGTCCTAACCCCTCTCATTCAGTAGAGACCCGTGTCCAAAAGTGGGACGTGTATAATACAGGCTAGTATTTATAAAAGTAAAGCGGTGAGAGCCTAGCGGGGGTTGCACAGAATTCAAAGATGTATCGCGGGTTCGATACAAGCCCCAAGGCCTGCACAAAAGTTCAGAGAGTTCTCCAAAAGGTTTTCAATAGTATGTGACTATCAATCCGCATTGGGCCAGCATGGAGGACCAAGGTCTATTTCATTAGCAGAGAAAGTCCAACAGTATTTTTATAAGGCTAAATATCAATCGTTGCAAATTGTATAAGTAAGTACACTTCTCATCGTGGCGTCAATAAACTAAACTTGTTGGTTAATGCAATACAAACATTATATCATCATATCATATAATTATAACATATTGAAATAAAACTAGTTTATACAGTGACTGTCTCTCCCGTAACCACGAAGGCTGGAAAGCTTGAAAACGTCGGCACTAAATTAAAAATTAAACCGCGATAAAATCCGTATAAACTAGTTTTATTTCAATGTGTAATATTCGCGTAAACATAAGAAATCATTACTATCATACGTTTCCATTATTGCTGTCGAAAAAAGTGTGCAAAACCTTGTTTACCTACAAAATTGAGTTATGACATTCAAAATCAGAGTAAAAGGGAGCATCTGCAAATATTTTTTTGTTATCTACCGGTCTTATTTCCTGATGCAAAAGCTGAGAATCTGCACGTAATTTAATAATTAAATAAACATCTCTACTTGCACCCTTTTATCTAGCAGTTTAGTAGCAGATCAATATTTAGGGCTGTATTTTGCGTGACCAAAAACCCATACATGCAAGATTATGCTTACGAAAACCAATAATTAAGATTAATGTGAGCCCGAAATATGAAACTTTATTACGGTATAAAATGTATTTCAATTAATCCCCATACATATACGGTCAACACAAAAGTCGATGAACACATGCAAACTAAAATTCTTATATATTGTAAGATGTACACAAGTCGCTCAACAAGATAAGCGCCAAATTGGATAAAAAGGTCTTTCTTTCTTTTTGTTTATTTATACGCACTGACGCCTGTAATCCCCGAAGGGGTAGGCAGAGGTGTAACCAGTACACCCACATTTCGCCGAGCGTATTTCCGTCCCTTATGTGATAGGGGGCGAGCCTATCACCATACCGGGCACAAATTCCAGACTCCAGGCTGATACTGAGCATTTCGTAATAGAAAAACCCAATACCACTTTATCCGCCCCGGGGATCGAACCCGAGACCTCAGCGTTAACCTCAATCGTAACGCGTACGCATTACAACTGCGCCACCGAGGCAGTCAAGGCAGTTTATTAATGGCTTCGCATTTCCATGCATATAGCCAATGACAAGTATATTATATATTTTTAAGTATTCACAAGAACGATAAACACCAGTGTGGTCGATTTCAAAGTCTTTTCTAAGTTTTGGTGTCAATTCCTTCCAGTACGATGCTTCATAGACGATATTCTCAAAGCTGATCGAACGACCAAAGTCACTCAACCAAGTCCATACACTGTTCATCACAATCGAAGTTTATCGCACAAATCCACACCACTTTATAAGCCAAACACAACTTTTAACTAGTTTAGGAATTAATTAAAATAGGAGATCGACCGCACTGTTACAATTTCCGCCAAAACTTCGGATGAAAAGGTCGAAATTAAATAAATACACCCAACAGTTACACACATAGTCCTGACCCCACACTAGGTTAAACCTGTATCGTGGGTATCAAGAACTACGAGGGACTTGCGGTCCCACAACACCCAGACCCAAGACAAATATTTGTGGATCAGACAAGCATTTGTCAAGGTGCGGGAATCGAACCCACGGCCTCACGCTTCGCAACCGGCTACTCGCCCGCTACGCCACGGCGGCTGTCCACAATCCAATCCAAATGAACACCAGATTGTCAAAAATAGCAGAACATTAAGATTACGAGCGATATACAGTTGATATACATTTTGCTATATTGCCACTGACAAAAATCAAATGTAATGCAATACGATAGTATTCAGCTATTTTTGACAGACTGGTATTTTAGGACTGCCTCGGTGGCGCAGTTGTAACGCGTACGCGTTACGATTGAGGCTAACGCTGAGGTCTCGGGTTCGATCCCCGGTTCGGGTAAAGTGGTATTAGGTTCATCCCGGAGTCTGGAATTTGTGCCCGGTATGGCGATAGGCTCGCCCCTATCATATCGTGGGACGGAGATACGCTCGGCAAAATGTGGGTGTACTGGTTACATCTCTGCCTACCCCTTCGGGAATTACAAGCGTGAGTGCGTATATGATGTTTAGCGAATTTTGAGCTTTGTTGTCAAATTGCCATCCAATTTTGTTCATCCAAACAGTCTTGTTAAGCGACTTATGTATTCTGAGATGTAATTTAGGTTTATTTGAAAATCTGGATGTGTTCATTGACTTTTGGTGTTCACCATACAAAGAACAAACAAATCAATTCGTTTAATATAAATATATATTTCTATATTAGAATATGCTGTACCATGTTTGGTAGTTTATGGTATTATATTTGAATTTAAAATATTAAAAAACACAATATACAAAATGTATAGTTGTAGACAGAATGTAAAATTAGATGTTATGTAGAAAATCTAAAATATGAAAAGACTATTACATTATTGAAGAATTTAAAACATTTTCTGACATGTTACTAGACTAACTTCAGCCTTGGTGTATAATAATTTGTTACTATGGAAACCCATAGTAACTATATAGTTTACAACCAGTATTAAATTTAGTATCCATTTTATAATAATTCCGTTTATGTATGGTCTACAATAATATCTGGATCATATTTCTCGGAATTTATTATCAACGTTGCCCATATCATAAAGAATTAACCTTTTGTAGGCTTTTCACGAAACCGCCAACCATACAATATTTATTTATCCTTGGCACAATACACAAGAAAAAACATTACAAACTATAACTAAAGACATGATAAGATTTTAAATAAATTAGTGGTGCTAAAATTGCCAACAGTAAATAAAAACATAATTTGCGAATCAAAATCTGCGAATGTGTGTTATGTAAGTCACTGTAAAATATAATTTTAGACATTTAGTGATATGATCTGAACTGTTACCCTATTATGCTGAACTTTATTATATACCTATGAATTATCAGTCATTTAGTAAAAGTTCTTACATATATTGTTATATTTTATCTTAGCTACAGTAGAGTCTATTGCACAACATTCTGAATTTTAATCACAATAATGTACTCGGGCACAGAAGAGACAGGCTACAGGACGGGGCGTAGGCGCGGCACCTTTTCAATAGGATAGTGTCGTATGTTAAATGTTGTATATTATTTTTATATGCAACAGTAAATAATACGAAAAATATAAAATAAATAATAAGTTTTTTAAAACCCTTCTTTTTTGGTTATTTGACTACTATCCCTTCCGCCAGAATTAAATTCACTTCTAAATTATCTATTCCTTTTTTGTATTTAGAAAATTCTATGATATTAAATTTTGGGTAATATAACATTTGAAATAATAAAAAAACGGGTCAAACTCTACTATTTTGGTAAGATAGTAAAGTGTCACACTGTACCTACTTGATCAACAAAATTTATTGTACGGCCGCAGCTTGTATTGTATAATCTTTTTATATAAGCCTTGTTGTATAGCTAAACTATTAAATTAATTTCGTATTTAATATTAGGCTCGTCACTAGATGTAAACACTTCTTATTAATAATGTGGATAGAATTGTGGGTAGTATATTTAACCGTTTCATTATGTTCTAGTTTATTGTTAATGTCTAATGTACTACTGTTTGTTATCGAGAATAAATAAAAAAAATGCGTATAGAAGCATTGAGATGCAAACATATACAAGAGACAGCGGTTTGACGCTTATTCGCCTACATTGTATTCGCTGCGGCCTCGTCTTAAGTCTCTACTGTGTGGCCCACACCTCATAATGACATAGCGAGCTTCCATAATATTATGTTTCGATCTTTCATCATGATGTCCCTATCCACCTTGCCGATGGGAAATGCGCATATTGACATAGTTTTGCTACAAGTGCTTGCGAACATTAGGTCAGTAACATAAATCCCGAATAATCATGGTAATCTTTAAATTGACTCAAATCCTCTAGCTCAGGTCCACAGCCACAAGGCAAAGGCGAAGATGTTATGCCGGGAATTCAGACAAAGTGTTCAGCCACTTCTTCTTCCACCTACCCTTATCCCACTCGCAGTGCCGTCTGTGCAACATACTTTTTAACACATGTTACTGAGCGATTTGGCTTGTAATTTTTACGACCGGCCGCTTGGCTGACGTCAACTCCTCTGGGCAGAAAACACCAAGACCCGAAATAAATATTTGTGTATCACACAAACATTTGCCTTGATGCGGGAATCGAACCCGCGGCCTCTCTCTTTAAAGCCGGCTACTCGCCCAATATGCGGTTAGCCACTTATTTGATTTATTTCATAAACTAAGTTAAAACTCAAACAAGACCTTGAAATCGATCACACTGATGTTTAATCGTTCTTGTGAAGACTTAAAAATATACTTGTCATTGGCGAAATGCATAATAGTGCGAAGCCATTATAAAAAAGAAGACAAAGGCGAGAACTCGACTATTGGGAAAATCCTAAACTTGTTATAAAGATGACAGTCAAATAAAATTATCCACAATATGACATTCCAATAAATCCTAAAAAAACTAGGTTTAGCATCTCCGCTTTCGTGATTAGATTTAACGTTATTTTCGCGGACTGTGCCCCTACACCAGCGATCCCTAAAGTGGGTTCCGCGGAACCTCAAGGGTTTCTTTTTTTATCCTGGAAGTAACTACTGGGGAGAAAACACCCAGACCCGAAAAAATATTAGTGGATCACATAAACATTTTATCTCGGTACGGGAATAAAATACATTTTATTTTCAGCCAAGTGTTCATGGAGTGGACTGCTGAGACGAAGTTCTTTGGTACAATCTCAGAGTATGACTTTTCGATGTTACGCGTGTAAAATACACGTAAATTTAATAGGGTAGTTTCCTATATTGAATTTTATACATTATTTTATAAGCAACAGAAAATGATACGCCAAAGAAACCCTTTTATTAAAACACAATCAAAATTGGTTCTGAAATGTGCCCACAGTTATGACTTTAAATGTTGGTACATATGAGGAAAAGTGGGTGCGTAGTAGGGATATCTCACTATCTCGCTTGCACGCGTGCACCATAATGAACTTTTTACACAGTGATGTCAAAGTTTGCGTCGTCTGTCATTTGACAATTACCCCTTCTACAGGATTTGAATGGTTTATAACTTATTAATTTTCTTTCTACAATAGATTTTGAGTAACGTAACGTATTGATTTAAATAATAAAAAAAAAACTAGTCAACTACCCTATTGTTATTTATTATCGCTCGCTTTAACTGTGAGGAAAAACAATATAGGAAAAGGGATTACCCCTATTATTGATAGAGGAATGGACCTCCCAGGTTACCTAGCAATGGGACAAATGAATACAGGGTTGAGAAATTAACACATATTTTAAGATAATGGTCCTTAGTTGCATTAATGGTATCTGTTTCTATACACATAAGAACTATAATCACATATCAATCACTATAGTTGACTGTTATCAACATATTTTAACATGCAAAGAAGACAGTTGATAAAGGACGAAATCTATGTCGATCGTAAGTTTTTGAATATTGTGGGATCAAATACATGAATAATTACTTATTGTAATTACTTTGAATGACGTAACGAGCAGATCGCTCGGCTGATGGCAAGTGCCATAAACAAAAGCTACACCACACGCAACTTTGAATTATAAAGCTCTGCATGGCACTAGACTGCGACCGTCACCCTGAGACATAAGTTGTAAGTCTCATAATGCCCAGAAATTTCACTTTTGTCACTCACAACACAATATTTAAGTTAAAGGCATTAGTGGTTTTGTAAAATTTTCACAGTTTATCCAAAAGAAAGATACTAAACACAGATGTATGTTATGTTATAAAAATCCAGTCATGTCTATTAGTGTGCGTTTATAGGTAACTGTTACCTTATTAGGTGTGTATAGGCTTAGCAAGGCAGCCTCGCGAGGCAAATACACAAACAAATACGCCTCGCGGAAAGATATAATACAAGTTTGTATTAGGTCAATGATTAAAGATCAACAAACGGTACGAAAAATACTGGCACATTGTACGAGTATAATAAAAAAATGACTTAGCTAAAACGTTTTGAATATAAATTTTACTGCAAACAATATTGAGCTTTAAATTAGAGTGTTAAGGTTAAAAATAAATTGCGATTGTTAACACTAAATCATTTGATTTTTAACAGTATGAATATAGATGTATACAAAGTTAGTCAGATAGGGTGTATTAAGTCGGGACCAACTTAAAGTATCGCTGATAAGGATTGCATCCATATCATCTTATAATTTATTTTTTCATACATAAAGCAAATTATTTTTAATTTTTTACGTTTAACATCCTTATCACACGGTTTTTATGCTCACAGCTTAGCGACAAAATACGAAGGTACCGCATTATCGCGCGATGCAAATTAAAATACAGCTGAACATAGGGTTGTGTGCGTATTTTTTATAAAATTTTAAACAACAATATCTTTGAATTTATTGGATTTATTGAAAATATTGTTCATAATTACACATTCTCTTATAACTTTTTGGCTTAGTACACCTTTTCCGACCCACCTTGTATAAATGCGGCTGTGTATATTTTTAATTTCCAACCTAGTACAAATACTATACTAATGGCCTTGTCCTATCGCATGGAAGGCAAACCTATAAGTGCGTATTTGCCTCGCAAGGCAGCCACGCCCAACCTAAACACACTTCACATAATTTATTTTAGTACAAAATACAGTAAATACGATAATAGTGGAACATTCCGAGCCATTAGTCTCAACTGTATCAAACGATCTGTGAAATTATAAATAAAATATTATTTAACTTCACTGATATATTTGATATGACAGATCTGTCCTTCTATATTCCGCATATAAACATACTACATCCCTTTGGTCTCATTTAAACTATTGAAACAATCATCCAGCTTACCTGAGCTCGAGGCACACATTCTAGCACACGTCCCACCGACACTCGGTCTTCCACTAGTACCGTGCACTGATCGTTAGTAATGACAAGTCACGTGACACGCGGTGGCACTTTATCTTGCATATTCGTCCGAGTGTATATTGACGAGCAGTATGGGCAGTATGGGCAGCATGGGCAGGATGGCGCCGGCGGGCTCGCGCGCTCGGCGCAAGGGTTGCTACTGGAAGTCGGCCAGAGACTGTCGCCACGTCGCGTGGAACGGAATACGCAGCAGCTTCAGCTTCGTGTTCGGCAGCTGCGCGGACAACAGCCGCTGCAGCGTCGGCAGCGGCAGGATCTCAACCTGCGGCGGGCCCGCCACGTGTTGATGCTCGCTGGGCAGCTTACAGCCCGGCACCGGCTTCAGCACCGGTATACACTCCCCTACGTCACGCTTCTTGGCATCGCCGGCCTGCTCGCACTGATCGATGAACAGTTCGGTGACGCGCAGCAGCTCTATGGTGACGCCCCACATGAGGTGCGTGAGCGTGTCCTTGAGCCGCAGCACGCCGCCGAGCACCTGCTTGTTGGTGGTGGCGGACTGCGACACGTACGTGGGTATGATGAGGAGGCGCTGTATGTTGGTGCACTCGGCGAGCGCGTCGTCGAAGCCGACCTTGACGTCGACGTTGACGAGCTCGAGGCTGGCGAGCCTGGGCAGCCGCGCCAGCGCGCGCAGCAGCGGCGGCGCGGCGGCGGCGGCGGGGCCTCGCTCCAGGCGCAGGCGGCGCAGTCTCGTCAGGCGGCCTAGTGCTGCGCCGAACTCCGCGCGGAACGTACACTCGCCCAGCTCCAGCGACTCCAGCAGAGGCAACGACCCGACCACCTCGCATGCGCACCAACCCAACTCCTACCAACACAAATACAACACTCACAAACATACTCTATCATACTTACTACCAACAATACTTATACTCATAGTGAACGCGAACGCATAGTGATGATTTCTGTGTACATGATTGGCCTGTTTATATTTAGCGCCAAAAACTAACCAATGACGTTTAGAGATATCGCCACTATGCGTTCGCGCTCACTATGACACCTCAAAGTAACGTTTATAAATATGAAGGTTATTAGATTCAGGACAAATGTTATGGAAAACCACAATTATTTATTTCAGTGCAGCAATTGTCTTCTAGACTATTGTTTCTATACCTCACTGCATGACGAAAGCTTCAAAATGTTTAATAGTACTAAAATGATAGAGCAAAACATTGTAAGATACATTCTGGTGTAAAAGAAAACATATTTGAGTGAAATGGTATAATGTATTTACTGGATATTTATCGTAACAAAGATATTACAATTGGAAAATTGACATTTATGGTGAATCTTGGGGTTAGACAGACGGCGGGTCACCACCATATAATGTCAAATTCACCGTTAAATCATGATGGAAACGCGGACTCAGGCATTAGGCTAGAATGGTGTCATATAGAAATAATGGTGAATCATAAATTTATAATATACGCAATTTAACTTGTCCGTTCCGAAGTTAGACACAAGTATGGTTACAGTTGTTGTTTTTAGAGGTGGGAGGTATGGATGTCCTGTGAAATGATCAAGTTGAAGTGCAAACCTTGATGGAGGTGAGCGACAGATGCTGCAGACGCGTGAGCGCGGCCAGGTCGGACAGGTCGCGCGTGAGGCTGAGCCCCGCCAGGCTCTTGAGGCGCAGCTCGTGCAGCAGCGGCAGGCCGGCCAGCGGCGCGGGGTCGAGCCGCGCGTCGCGGATGGCCAGCGCCGCCAGCGAGCGCAGCGCCGGCAGCGCGCCACACACCGCCTCCACTGCCGCCGCCGGACAACGGCACATCTCTATCCTGCGGCACACAACCACACATTCAAATCATTTATTCTGTGAATTGAATCATAAATATCACTTTTACATATCTAATCATTTTTTATGCTACATTACATTTACGACGGCATTTCGGGGCTAGCCATGAGAAGAAATGCCGAAACAAACTCATGGATTATGGCCTCTTTTAATGTCCAGACACATGCCACATGCCACCTCAATACACCGCCACTCCATACTCTTCTTTTTTCGTTAAATTATGTCTTTGCATTATTGCCAACGACATACATGATTTAAATTTTCTCAAGAACGATAAAACACTGGTGTGACCGATTTCAGAGTCTTGTCGGAATTTTGGTGCCAATTCTTTCCAATACAATGATTCATAGACGATTTTCTCCAAGCGGATCGAACAACCAAGTCGATCAATACCCATGGTGAAAAATCACCTAAATTTAGGGGGCGAGGTAGTATCGTAACACAGGTCAGTAGTACATACCTCTCCAAGGTGTCTACAGTGGCGATGTGTTGCGCGAACTGTTCCCAGAACAGCGCGTCGTTCTGTGGCAGCAGCATCTTGCGCAGGTCCAGACGTTTGGTGCCGTGACGTTTCAATGCAGTACACAACCCGCCCCAATCGCTTACCTGAACAAAAAAAAAACAAATAAATTACAGTGATAGAGCCACACTGTAGACAGTTTTGGCTACAGCATGAATGAGCCGGCTCGTCCGGGTCGTTAACGCGCCCATAATTCCTTTGGTATTGTGGACGTACATGGGCGGTGAAGATCACTTATCATCAGGTAACACATATACTGGATTACCGGCCTATGCTATAAAAAAAAGGTCTATGGTATAAATAAAGTATGCTTACATGTGAGTTCTTCATCCGCACATGTCTCCATAACGCAGGTGTCGCAGCAAGTTGTCTCCACAGCTTGCACACACGCGCGCTGTGAGCCAAGTCGCGCATGCCCAAGTATTGGAAGATCTGACGACAAATGTCTTAACATTAGTGTATCTAAAATTCAATGATAGTTCTTAGAATAAGCGACTGCTTCATTACCTTCCAGTAGAAGAATTATATGACACGGTTAAATAAAAAATCCACATTCTAACATATATCGGGTGTAACATATTACGAAAAGGGAATAAAACATTTCTACCACCTGCCTTATCACCCCTCTGCGACAAAAACCCTCCACACCTCAAAACTAAAATTTGTATTGATCACACAAACATTTTGTTTCGCTGCGGGAATTGAATACGCGGCCTCTCGCTTCACAGCCGAAAAAGAAACTATTACTACGCGTGTGTGTGTGTGTGTGTGTGTGTATGCATGTTCGTTACCTGTACAACAACATTATAGTTGGTATCGTGCGCCTTGTGGTAGAAGGATGTGAAGTGGTCGACGTCGTCAAGCCTGGGCCTGCCTCGTCGTCGTGGTTCAGTGGGTAGTCCGAGCACGCCCGCTACGGCCGCGCCCGCCGACACGGACACCGGTGACGTCACGCACGCACTCACACCCGCACCAGGAGGAGAAGCCGCGCCGTTAGCTAGTCTACCGCGACGACGCTCCTCACTATACACATTACACACGTCATACATATACATTCATCTATCAAACAACTTATGAAAACATAAAAACAAATATAATTGTATCCAGTTATGCCAAAATGTACTAACACACATATCAAAAAATTCGTTTTCGAGACAAAACCGATCAGCATAATATGATATATTACTACTTAAAAAAAGCCATGCAAAATCATATCTGACATTAAAAATGTATGAACCAACCCACACACATAGGATATATAAATAATATCCTAAAATAAATTAACCACAAACGTTTGGATTATTCCATCAGTTATTCTAAATGGATATAAAAAATATTAAAACTCTTAACGCGATGAGCACAAACTGACATCCACAAAAATTACATACATTTAACTGAACCATTTGCAACCACAATTCAAACTTCCAACCGTTATTTTCTCGAAATCAATGCAATGTGACTTGGTACATTTTGGCAGAGCTGGGTCAAAAATAATATATACGAAAATAATTGTTATGCATTTATTTTAAATGCAAGTGATAATACAATTTACGCAAAATAACTTGGCCAACCTGAAATTGTTAGAGTTGAGTCACAGTTTCAGAGAGTTGAAGGTGACAAGAAGCGTATAAGACGGGTGACCCTGACCATGTTATTTTACCTTCTTACTACACTAACCAGTCTTTAAATAATTTGGTTCAATCGATACATTTTTACCGTAATCTTGTAAAAAATAAACTAATTTAAAACCCTTCATCCCTATATGAAAACTTTTTATAATTGCAGACGACAGTACAGACATAAAATTAAACTAATGCACTTCGACAATCCTCGTTTTTTTACGAATTATTACGAATATTCAATCAATATTCGCCATCTGGGTCCAGGAAAAAACGTATATTCTAACGTTGGAATACTTCTGATAAAGATTTGTCGAAGCTCGTAAGTTTAATCGTAGTACTTGAGTACTACTATTAATATTAATATTAAAAATAAAAAAAAAAAAAAACACATTACCTTTTTAAATGATCACACCAACATCAGATCGGTATAATAATAATAAATAACGCCTTTGACAAACAGATAGCGAAGGGAAGGCATGTCGAAACGACGCGAGATAAATAGATTGTTTAATACACTCCGCTGTCAAAAACATTTATCGAAATTATTTTAGTTCTTGAAGCCAATATGCCCTTCATATTTTTATTGGCTTGAATGACGAGACGAGCTGGTCGTTCGCCTGATGGTAAGCACCACGCCTGCTCATAAACAGAAGCAACACCACACAGAACTTTAAATAACAAAGCACTGCATGACACTGGACTGCGCTCGTCACCCCGACACATAAGGTGTTAAGTCTCATAATGCCCAGTAATTACACTGGCTTCAATGTCCTTCACACCGGAACATAACAGTGCTTACACACTGTTGCTTGGCGGCAGAAATAGACGGCGCGGTGGTACCAACCCAGCCGGCCTCTCGCATACGAGGGACCTACCACCTTGTAACACACAAAATATACATAGACGTTACACAAAATATAAATTGAGCGACCTAAACGTTCCAACCTTGATAAGTTAGTTGTTGTGGGTAAGGTGGAAAGAAAGAGACCCCGCGGCCGAGCGCCTAGCCGTTGGTGTGACCAAATAACCACCCTCACTGGTCTTCCTATGACAACCGCCCTGAAGGAAGCTGAGAACCAGACAAAGTGGAAACAGCTAATACAACGGTCAACGAAGGCCTTTCAAGGACACGACCTTCAGTAATGAAGAATACGACTAAGAAGAGAAACGTTCCAAATAAAAACCGCCTCGCCACGCATTCGTTTCGCCGTCTGTTTTACAACGGCTTAATTGATACAAAATGCTAATTTATTATAGCGTTATTTTGATACATTCATTTTGTATATACACGAGTTATAAATCAGCTCATAAGACAAAAATTCACAATCACTTTTGAGGCACTAAAATTATTTTAAATCATCGTTTTAACTCAAAAACACGTCTTTCCGGGAAACTGTGGACTTTAGCGGGTATCTGGGCACGTAACGTACCACTAATACTAAATTAATTAAACTATTGAAAATTTTACGTTAAAATGATAGATAACTGAAGCAGATACCAATACTGATTAATTTGGCATATGTAGTAAGATAGAAATGTCCTAAGTTACCCGTTAACGGCCGAAAAAAACCGAAATGATTTACCGAAATTAATATTTCACTTTAAAAATCCAAATACAATTTCTCAATGAAAAATGGATGTACAGGATGTTTGAAAAGAGTTGAAACATGTTATTAAAATTGCAATGATTATGTAAAATATTAGATCGTAAGGCTAAAAATAGTTGAACCAGCAACTATTTTAATAAAAAAAATCAAATCCCCTGCCCTACCCAATCCCCATCCTTCAAGGTCGGCAACACAACCATGATTCTTCTGGTATTGTGGGTGTTCATGTACGGTAAAGAAATGAGCAAGTGCATTTGCTAACCTCTGCTATAAAAAGAATACCACAATAGTAATTCTTACCACTAATTAAAGCTTTGGCTAGAGGTTGTAACCACAGATCGCAGATGATACAATAGATCAGATGACAGATCAGATAGATGATAGAATAGTCAATCTGTATAGAAACCAAGCGTGCCGATTTGTACTACTTACACTAACGTAGACGTCATGGTGCGCGTAGTTTTTATAGTGCGTGTTGCGCTGAATATTGCGTACAAGTCTATTATCTGTAGTTGCAGCTCAATAGTGAAAGGTGGTATTAATAATAACCCCACATTTAGGTGTTTTTTTTATTTATTATTGGTGTTATGTATAACCTGTTGTAACACCCTGTACAATAAAAATAATAAAATTGCATAATCAACTAATTCCCAATTCAATTTCTAAATTCTACTATTTTATTTATTTATTTTATCCCAAAAATTAAGACCAAATAAAAACTTTATGTTTGACCTAAAACGATGATTTTCAATATTCACACTGTAACAACAAACTTTACAACATTTATAGACTTTATACAGAGTATTCCGTTTACAGTAAAATATTTCAAAGGTATATCCGGTCAAGTCTGAATAAAAAGCAAAATTATTTAATATACAGAATGCTTCTATTTTGCAAGATATGTCTTAACTTGTTCCAAAAACATTTGTCTTTTTGTTTATTGACAGCTATTTATATCTCTTTTTTTTCAGTGACCATACAGCTTGTCACTAAAATAATATTGTTGAATAAACATAATACGCTCAGGATATATCAGTCATTGTTCTGCGACTCTGGATCGCATTTCTCCTGCTGTTATCTGAAAACATGAAATATTCATTATTCATTTTCCTATTTTCTGTTTTGCCTTTCTCTTTGTTACATGAAACAATTAATGAGTGAAAGAGACTAAACAATTTGTCATAATTGTTGTCAATGTTTTAAGTCTCTTATTTTTTTTAAACGTGAATTATTTTAAATAATTTACATTAATTTGTAACCCCGACTGAAAAAAGCCGATGTGCTATATGATTACGGTGTGTTGGGGTAGTGACTTTAACTCGTCAGAACGTCCTCTACTTCACTCAACAAATCTGTTTATAGTCTGCCACTCGGCCACTGAATACATGGTATAAAACCTAAATAAATAACACCCAACAGTCACACACATATAACACATAGCCCTGACCCCACAGAAAGATATGAGTCTTGCACACTGCGCTGTCATACATGGTAAAAACCTAACACAGTCCCTTCTTCTGACGAGTCGCGTTTTATGTACATCTATCTAGAAAGGCAAGCATAATCTTGGCTGCCGTTGAGAAATAATGTAAAAATCAGTAGTATATACAATATTTACGTATGCGTCGCGGCTTGCACCAAGTTCCGTGGCACCACAATGAAGCGTCGACCGTTTAGCATCGCCAGCGACTGCGGCGCTGCACCGCGCCATGTCGCCGACACCGCGGGGACGGGGACGGGCACGGGGACTGGCACGGGGACTGGCACGGGGACAGGGACGGGGATGGAAGCAGGGGAGGGGACGGGGACGGGCACGGGGGCGTTGGAGGGGGCGGGAGGGGCCGCGGACGGCGCTACAGACCACACGCGCTCGCCTTCAGCACTACCCGCCGCCTGATATACATGGAAACATACGTTATTGCTAGCACTGTATTACACCATCTCGCTGCATGTTGAAAATATATGGATCAGTCGATTGTATTTTCTATATATCGATATTTTTGAGGATATGTTGAATTTCGATATACATATTTAGAAGTTTCAAAATCATATCGACATCGATATTTGTAAATGGAATTTTATAAAAGATCGTTTAAATCTCAAGACATTAATATTTAAATATATTTTATGATGCCAAAAAACAGTTGTTCAGATGTCAAGCCAATATATCGATATTTTTAGTCAATATAACGCAATCGACATTAAATATATCGATACCGTTTTGCACTTCCGACATGCCTTCCACAGGCATCCTCTACTGAGAGATTAAGAGATAGTGGCTCTTCCAGTTGAGTCGCGTTCCAGGGTCAACCAGTGTACATCCAGTAACTACAGGCCGGTATAATTCTGCCAACGCTCTCTGCCAATTCTCGAAAGACGCTATGTCTCTTGACGGACGCAATTATATTTATATTTAGACTGCAATATACTTAACATCAAGTCCAGTATAGTCACTTTGCTGTATCAGGATAAAAAAGGCGAGTCGCGACAGATTCACGAATAAGACGAGTCCCGTATCCGTAGTTCGGCTCGCGAAAGAACGCGTCGTTGAATTAGACCATATTTTGTTTTACCTTCATCCGTAACAGCACTCTCCGGTGGGGTCGGGTGGGAACTGGTGCTGGTCTTCGCGGAGGTGGAACTCCAGATTTATGCACTAATGCAGGTGGTTCTAGTAGCGGTGGTGAAGATGACTTGCGACAGTTCTGTATGAACAAATGTGTTATACGATATACAACGTGTTACAGAAAGGTGTGGTCAAATTTAAGTAACGGATAGTGTTCGATATAAGTATTTCACCCCCATAGTACCAAATCTAAATGCATTGCTAGCACATAAATATTTTCTTTTTTTTAGAATGAGTAGTTTTTCTTTTTGTTCATATTCGAGTTGCAACTTTTGACAACACTAAATGTTTTTTTTTTAATAGCCTACAAAGTGTCCCACTGCTGGGCAAAGGCCTCCCCTTTACTCTTCCACTGGGTTCGGTCCTCCATCAGCTTCTCCCATTTCGCCTCGAATGCGTCCAACTCGTCTCCATCTCTTTTTCGGTCGTCCGCGTTTTCTATGACCGTTCGTTGGATTCCAGTTCGTAACCAGTTTTGCCCAACGATCCGGACCCATTCGAAGCACATGCCCCGGCCAGTTCCATTTCAATGAGGCGGCCTTTCTCCCTACGTCTGCGATACGAGTTTTGCAACGATATGATAAATAGCTGCGTTTTTTTCTCACTCTAGCTTTGTTATTCTCGCTATTTACTTAATTTATAGGGATGTGATTGATCGTATCGATAGTAAAAAACGAGCGATTAAAATGATCGTAAAATTCTAATAAAAAAAAGTGCTTTATCACTCCTTCCATCATATGTAATTAGCTTACAATATTTATTTTAGACGTGATTCATAAAATTCTTTCGATGATAAATTTTGAGGAATCTAACATATTTAAAATAATAATAAAAAATTGTCATGATTCACTTTTTTTTAATTTAGTACGCGGTATTACCTTGCACAGGAATGTGGCGGTGTTGGATGGATGCGCCCTGAGTCCGACGCAGGCGGGATGGTAGAGACACAGGCACGCGACACACGACAGCGACGGCACCGCCCCGCGACCGCACGACATCGAGCACGGCTGCAGCACTGCACCGCCTGCACCGCCTGCACCGCCTGCACCGCCCGTACTCGATACGCTGGTCTGCGCCACATTTTTTTTTATAGTGTAGTCGTCATATGACAGTCGCTGTTGATGGCAAAGTCTCGCTACCTGTTTATTCCATCCATTAGTAGGGGAAAATCTATACTTATAAATACCCACAATAAATATTAATATTGTTCAATACAATTAATGTCCAACCTTTTCAGCATTTTCAAAATGTAATTATGTACATACGGGACAAAGTTTTCACAAAACGAAATCGCGTGTTACAGTTAGTTATTGATACAAAATATTTAAAAATCTTTTATCACTCGTGACACGTGAAATGGCTCCATTAACGTGACCTGATCACCAGTCTGTGTGACTGGCAGACATTCCCACCATAAATAAAATAAACACATTTATGACGAAGTAGTATCACCGGAAGTTATTTTACTTGCCAAGCAGTTGTGTCACGGAGAACAAAGTAAAATATAGTAATGTTAAATATAGTACCGGCACATCTGGAGAAGTCTGTACTGGCGGCGGCCTGATCTGCAACGGCGGCAGTTGTGCGGGCGGTGTCTGCGGTCGCGGCGCGAGCGTGGCGGGTGTGGTGGGTGTGGTGGTGGCGACGGTGGCGGCAGCGGTGGCGGCAGCGGTGGCGTAGGTGGCGGCGGGGGGCTCCGGCGCCGGGGCCCTGCCCCGCACCAAACTACACTCGCACGCGCTCAGTACCCGCGGCGGAGGGTTAATTGCGCGCACGTCAATTAACCCTCCTTGCGATAAATGCGGTATACCGCATACGGCACTCGTTCGTACAGACATTGCAAAATAATCCACTAATTAAAATGGTAGATTCTTTTGTAACAGATTTAAATACAGCATTTTTTTTTAACAGAATATTCTAATGCAGATCAATACACCGACATATATAGTTCTTAGTGATTTCTTAGGTTGACGCGAATATTACACATTGAAATAAAACTAGTTTATACGGAGACAGCTTTCGAAACGTATAAACTAGTTTTATTTCAATATATAGTTCTTATTTAAGAAATCATGTGAACTCCAATAATACATGTTTAAAATAATTTCAATGCATTACACATATAACAAAAATATCTTATAAATTACTTTAAAAATATATATTTCGTAGGGAATGTATCAATTGAACCAATTTACTTACAAACTAAAATTAATTATACTAAGTCAATGGTCATTTTCACCAACCTATATTTAACCTTAATTGACTTCTAACTCTGGACACATTTTAAAAGCGATGAAAGTTAACTAAAATGTGGAAATAAACGTAACATTGTAACAACTTGATGTGTATTGAGTTTTGGCAATCAATTGAAGTCAACTATAAATTGATGAAAGCATAAATATATGGCCATTCCCGATATTCTGTCTATCAACAAATTTGCTTACTGACGGTAACATTTTGACACATTCTATATGGAAGATCTGTCAAAATACTATTCAAAGTATTTTGACAAATAGCAATATAGTAATAAGCAAATCTGCTACTAGATAGAATATAGGGAACGGACGTTAATATGTAGTACATACCTGGGTTTCTTCCAAGCGGCAGTGTTGTTGTTATCCGGCGTGGGTGTCTGTTTCTTGCCCTGCTTGGCTGCAGCCGGAGACGCTGGTGCTGCACCACTCAACCTGGACCCCACCGACTTCACCTGCTTGAGGGAACGAATGCATTTATTGTAGGCAAAATAATTCAACCAATGTATGTATGTATATGTAACTACTACACCAGCTCCGTCGTACACATAAATTGCGCCAATAAGTTACGTTCAATTGACCGTAACACAATATTACCATCTCGCTTACTCCTAACTAGGATCCGTCTCACGCTCCCTGTTTGTGAGCTGTCAAACTTTATTCTTTTCATTTGCATGAATGACGAGACGAGCAGGTCGCTCGCCTGATGTTAAGCGTCACGCCTACCCGTAAACAGAAGCAACGTCACACAGCAAAGCACTGCATGACATTGGATACACTCATACCTTTACCTATCTGTGGTGGCTCGTAATTGGCTTATCTATTGTATTCACTTCGTTATATATATGTTTTTCTATTATTGATAGCTGTGAGCCACCCGAATATAATAAAATAATAAAATAAAAATAAATAAAACACTCATCACCCCAAGATATAAGTTGTCAAGTCTCAAGTTCAAACCGAAACACAACTGTGTTTACACACTACTGTTTCTTTTAAATATTAGTCCCATTGCAACTCATGAACCTCCTCTACTGAATGAGAGAGGTTAGGCTGCACGTCCAGACTAGTGGTGGTTAATATAGCGCATAGCTCCATATTACAGCGCGATATCTATTCCCATCAAATCTAGCGCGCTGTCTCAATTTCCAATCGGCGCTAGGAATATCACGTTGCCATACAAGTCACGTTCTTGGTCTAATAGTAGAAAAGTAAAAAAAAAAATTATACATGTGCGAGACTTAGAGTGACTCTACCTTACAATTTTTTTTTTATATTCACCCTGTGTATGGTGGTCGCTATCCAGTCGGGACTTAGCTACCTTCCGCGTGCCATTATTATACACACCTTAATTTTTGCCGGCGGTGATTTAGGCGTGGGTTCAGGGCTGGCCCCCTTGGGCGGCTTCGGTTTCGGAGTTCGTTTACCCTCGACGGGAGCGACCGGCGCCGGAGACGACACCGGCGATTCCACGCGACGGATCATCTTCGCGTCTCTACAATACAGGGAATTTGGCAAAAAATCAGTTATGTTGAAGCGATATAATAATGATATATGGGTTAAGGAGAATCCCCTGGTATAATGATATATTGTAGCACTAGCTTTTGCCTGCGACTTCGTCCGCGTGGAATAGTTACTTTGGGATGACGCAAAATATTAGCCTATAGCCTTCCTCAATAAATGGGCTAACACTGAAATAATTTTTCAAATCGGACCAGTAGTTCCTATTAGCGCGTTCAACCAAACAAACAAACTCTTCAGTTTTATAATATTAGTATAGATTTATAACAAAGAAAATGTAGTGATTTCTTATGTTTACGCGCTTATTACACATTGAAATAAAATTAATTTATATGAAAATGAAGGAAGGCAATGTAACATACTTTTCGGGACGACCTACACCTCAGTCTCTCCCGTGACCAAGAAGGCTGAAAAGCTTTCGAAACGTCGAGACTAGAATAAAAATCAAACCGCGATAAAATCCGTATAAACTACTTTTATTTCAAAGAAAACTTTACACAATTTTCAACATTGTTTTTTTATTAAATTGTCAACCATATTTTTTTTATAACCGAGGCGAGCAAATGAGCAACACGTCACCTGATGGTAAGTGTTCTCTACCTCCTATGAATATTCACAATACCTAAAGAATTATGGACAACAGGCCGATCTTAAAGGAAAGGGATAAGGGTTTGAAAGGAGAGGGGGATTCGGGCCTCCGGATATCTCTCTCACTGTACGAAACGCATGCAACCCCAAGTTTCTTGTGAGCAATGTTAATAACCCGATCGCGCCGGCCCATTTATACTGTAGAAAAAACTCTCTACCACACTTAATGATACAATCAAAGTTTAAATACACAGTGATAATTATATTTAAATCAAATAAATTATATCTATATTATGTGATTTAAATATTGTGCCAACTTTCTGACACCACCTGTATATGACAATGTTTTTAATTTCCAAATAAAAAAACAATATAATAAAAAGAAATTCAAACTTACCTTATGATTTCTTTATCAGGATCATCAACTCCCAAAGGCTCTTTGAAAAATGAGAAGTTCTCCAACGTCAGTCCAGTGCCCGATAATTGTTCAGCTACCTGATATACAAGAAAATCATAATTATTGATGACACTTCGACTATACGAAAAAAAATACTTATACAGGGTGTAACACAACTGGTCGATCAATGGAATCAGGTCGATAGACGACCTCAATACATACCGATTTTAGTTATTGACACATTCGAGTACATTTTTTAACATGATGATAACTGTGAAACTATTGAAGGGTTAATTCTCAATGAATGCGCGCAAAAAAATCTTTCTAGTGCTCTTTAAAGTTTGGTGTAAATAAAAAGTAATTTTCCATTTTAATTTCTTCAAGTAATTAATTACTCTTAGTGGTATGGTAGTTCGGAAGGGCTAATATTGGTATAAGTTAATGAAATAAACTATATACGTAATAATTTAGCTGCAGTTGCGAAGTTTAGTCCAAAAGTCGGTTTTAATAAATATTCTATAAAATTCAAATAACCTTTGAACCATGCATTTTCGATCATACATCCCAGAAGTTCAAACGATAGATATAGGATATTCCGGTCTTCTATCGACCTGATTCCGTTGGTCCACCAATCGTGTTACACGCTGTATATTTGAATACTTTTATTTTGGTTACTACTTGATGTATTTTTTATTGTTTGTAACTTTGTATTATCACGTACAAAGTAAATATTTAAATGATTCCATATAATAATATAGAGCATAGACATACACGTAACATCTCGCGTGTGTGTCCATTAAGGCAGAGGCAGCGCTATCATATACCTCCGCATGTCCGTTCTCTCTGTTGTATAGAGTACACTCACCTCCCTGGTAGAGCGCAGCTTCTTCCCCTTGGGCGAGTAGTAGTAGATGTCGGCGTTGCGTCGCGAGTGCGCGTCGAGCGCGGCGCGGTACACCAGCTCGCGCTTCCAGCCGCGCTCCAGCGGCACGCGCAGCAGCGGCGACGACATCTCAGTGGTCGCGCGACGTCCGCGCTGCATCGGCGATGACGCGTTCGATACGCCGCTCGCCTACACCCACACACACATCCACGACAAATCATCAATACACGCACCACTCCCACTAAATCTATACCGCTCAGAACACTGTGGATGGAGCTCAAACTAGGAACAAGCGCAGACCGCTATAAGACTCGATACGCTCTGTCAACCGATATCAGTCTGCGGCGACCAACACATAAGCAAGCGACACGGCGACTCGTGCGTAAATACGAACTGACGTACTTTATGGTTACTGGCGACCGGTATATAGTGCATAATGGTGTTTTAGTGTCATGCTGATTTGCTCAAGCCCATTGGTTTGGCTTAGAACTAACACCCGCAATGTAACTCCATCATAACCATGAAATTATTGACACCTGTGTACATCCTGTACCATCATTTACAACATAAAATATAGAAACGTAATATTTTACTAATACTTGCCACTATTGCCTAAATTCACAGACATGAAAACGAATAATAAAGAATATTAACAAATTCAATTATAAATCAAAATTGTACTGGTTTTGACTATTTCAATTATACTTGCCACTAGTGACTAAATGCATAGACATAAGGAATAAAAAGATAAAAAATATCAATAAATTAAATTATGAATTAAAATAGTATTGGTATAGTTAAATATTTTAATTATATCCCTAATCATAAATCAAATATAATTATTTTTTGGTACTTTAAAAATATCACAACCTGTATATCATCCATTAACCAATCACATTGGTTTTATAAATAAAATTCTGATACAAAGTATGTCTATTTATTTTAGTTGTATTTATTGGATTATGTAGTGGATTAGGGAGCCCAATCAATATCTTATTGTTCATAATCTAGCCATTTCGTTGCGCACTTTATCAACCAACAGACGAGGTAATGGCGACCCACCAACTTATAATTAAAGAGTGTGGTGGATTGCCACCACTGTCTGTCTAAACCCCGTTGGCATATTTACAGATGTTTTACCCAATGTCCCAGCAAGTATGATTAACATTTCCTGTTATAAATATGAATACTCACATCCGTAGCTTCGTCAGATCTTGACGACATTGCTGATGACGGCCTTGACCCATCTGTAAAAAAGTTAAGTATGTAGCATTTCTTATACAACATAAGCATGGCTGTATGCCTACATCGCCTCATTGGTCTTGTGACGGCCATGGACGGGTACTTGATGCCAAGTATTTAAAGGAAAACTGGCAGAACCGTAGTCAAAAAAATATATTATCTATAAAAATAGCAGTTTGAGTAAAAACCAGATTATTGTAGAAATCATGCAGTGGCATCTTAGACTATAAGATTGTTTAATTTCAGTTGTAAAGCTGGAACTTACCGGTATCCTTCCGTGGTCGTTTGGAGGCACGCACAGGAGCCGATGGTGTACCCATGACTTGTCGCAATGGAGTGAACTCCTTACAGGCGGCTGTCACCTCAGCTTCCAAGCGTTCTGCACAAAATACATCATACTAATATTATAAATGTGAATGTAAGTTTGTTGTTACGCTTTCACGCGAAAACTACTTAACCGATCATCATGAATCTTTGTACACATATTTTTGGAGGTATAAGAAGTAACATAGGATACTTTTTATGAGAAAGAAATACCTATTTGTTTGTTACGCTTTCACGCCCAAATCACAACCGATTTTGCTGAATTTTGATGTAGAGATAGATGGGACCCTGGAGACGGTTATAGGCTACGTTGTATTTCGGAAAAGTCTATTCACGCGGGCGGCGATGCGAGCAATAGCTAGTACAATATAATTTATTTTAATTTTCGAAGGTATGTGACCTATATCCCGCAGTAGACCAGCGTGTTGGACTATGGTCTAACTACTCTCATTCATAGAGGAGGTCCGTGCCCAGGAGTGGGGCAGAATAATACAGGGGTAACTCGGCTAATTTTAGCATGTCTTCCTTTGTGTGTGATCTTTTAAATATGTGGCTTTGAATCGTGTGAATGACGCGGCAACCGTCGCCCTATAGATATCTATAGGGCGACGGTTGTATATACATATATTGACACCCACATAGTGATCATTGTGTCTATACATCACGCACACATAGCACCGCGCGCAAACTATACATACTAACAATATAAAAATTATATGTACATTTCATCAACCAGATGCTTTGAGAAGACAAATCATCTACAATTTTATGAACTTCTACCTGCCCCTCGCGGTTTCACCCTCATACATATTACTGCTGCACTCCCATGGATTGTAACGTAATATTATATAGCTATGAAACATTACAACAAAAAAAAATATATGATGTGAATATGACCTCAATCGGTCCAGACGTTCAATAATACGCATTAATAATCTTATATATAAAATTCTCGTGTCACAATGTTAGTTACCATACTCCTCCGAAACGGCTTGACCGATTTTTATGAAATTTTATATGCATATTCAGTAGGTCTGAGAATCGGCTACTATCTATTTTTCATACCCCTAAGTGATAAGGGGTGTCCACCCCTAACATTTTTTTTTGTTTTTTTTTTATATGGCATTAAAAAATACAAACAACCCTAAATTTTCAGCCTTCTACTATCAACCCCTATTTTTTAATAGCTATATTAGTATTTTTGTCAAGCGCGTTTCTCACACCGATCGCGATGACGGGACTCGCTTGATGCGATCACCCCCTACGCCGCGCCCACCGCTGTCGCCCACTAGGCTACTTTAATCCTGGAAATAGGCATTCACGCGGGGGGAGTCGCGGGCAACAGCTAGTATAATAATCAAAAAATATTCAAATAACAGAACAAACATTACTCACCGACAACACGACAATAGATTTCAGTCTTAGTTTCAGTATCGACGGAATCAAAGCCTTTAAATTCCTCGTTTCCAACTTCACTAAACGCGTCAGACGCCTTGCGTTTGATCCCTCTTTTATTATCATTATCCTCCACAACATCAGGCTCCACTTGCTCAAACTCGTCATCCACTTCTTGTTTTATTTCAGCCTCTGTGTCTTTGTCTTCAGAGTCCATTTTTTCCGTGTCAGTAGTTACATAGTCTTTTGTTTCCGTGTCAGGGGTTACGGCGTCTTTTTTCTCGTCTGCATCAATATTTTCAACTTTGTCTGTAGGTTCTTCTGGCAGGTCATCTGGAGTTTCTAGTGTGTCTGCTTCTGGAGGCGCTGTGGACAAAAATAAACATTCAAAAATTGCAAGTAACTGAGAGCGTCTGTGGCAGGGGGAGCGAGTAATCTGTGAAACGAAAGTTAGTTTGTACTCCCCGCCGAAACATATTTGTTTCGTTAATTCATATTTTTATCAAAATTCATTATTGACATCTGTGCTCAGCATAATGTAAGTACATCAAGTGCTAGATTTAAGAAGGGTTACCTACCTAATTTGAGACAGTATACCTATATATGTATAATCGACTCATAGACTAATCCGTCTAGTCTAGTGGCAGTATACTAAATTAATAAGGATGAGAACCGTGAGGCCCTGGGTTAAATTTCTAGGTTGGGCAATTTGTCTTTGAATTTTCAATTCGAAGACACATATAAATTGCACGGCATTTAAATTTGTGCCCAGTATAGAATATATATACGAATGAGCCGGCTCAACTGGATCGTTATCACTGCCAGAAAACTGACGTAAAGTAGTGGCTTGCTGCTGCGTTTCGTACGTTGAGAGGTGGAGGTAAAATCTCCCGCCCCTTCGCCCATGATTCTTCTGGTATTGTTGGCGTATATGGGCGGTGGAGATCACGTACCATCAGGTGACCCACTCGGTTGCGTGCGTATGGTATAAAATAAAGGCATGAGATTATCTAATTGGGAGTGTTGTTACTGTACTACCCCCACATAGATGACATGGTGCACATGTGCGCCCAGGCTCACAAAATGTATAACAAATGCTCTCCTAATATCTGATACATGAAGTGGACGGCAAATAATACAATTGCCTCTATCCCCCAAGAAAAGTAAAACTGTATTTAGGAAATATATGATAAATTCACCCTCCTCCATAAATCATGCATATAAGTAGAATACAGTAACCTCTTTTATAAGTTGATGTAAAATGTCCCCCCTTACTTATGTAAATATTGAATCCGCACCTGACATACACATACTGTAAAATAACCCTATTTATTTAGCACCTATGAGTCTTCAATACTGTTGATACACATATTATGTGTGTCATTCATGTATTATGTAACTATAAAAACAATGCTACTATGCACTAACAATAAATAAGCAATACTCTAGTAACGGGTATGTGAAACTTAGTTTCCATAGTGTTAATCAAATGTATTAACATTTAACATAATATGGAATATGGACTTATTAGTAAAGAAGACTATTGGACTATTCCTTAATAAAAATATTGTAAAAATTATAGATGCCCAGTGTATTTTGATGATGCTATGTATGTTATGTATACATTAGTTGATATGATTTCTATATAAGTTTCTTTATTTTGTACTGACTTGTCATAAACACTACTTTAATTGCCTACATGATTAATAAAACTATTCAATTTAATTTCGAAGGTATTATATCCAACAGTTACTTGAGGCCGGCATAATTCTTGCATCAAAAGGTTGCTTAGATGCAACATCTCTCAATATCTACACTTGTAATATCAGTAATCAAGAAAAAGCCATTTCCTATTTCAACCGACTATATCATTAACAATATGATTGTTATTATTATTTTATTATTATTATTATTATTATATGTTTAAACCACACTGGCAGCTATTGAGCTGATGCGTGTGTGTCTTGTGATTTGGAGTTATTATCGAGTCTATTTTTAAAGCAATTTAATGTGGGTGCCATAACAACATTTTCAGGAAGTTTGTTCCACTCTACGACAACACGGTTTGGTAAAAAGTGTTTCAAGGGATTTAACTTTGACCGTGTTCGACATAACTTTAGTGAATGCCCTCTCAAATGCTTATTTACATTGGGTGTATACAGATCTACAATCTTATTAACATCATAATAGTTATTTACGATCTTATATGTCTCAATAAGGCTGCCTCTCTGTCTGCGGTTTTCAAGAGTCGTGAAGTCAAGTTCCTTTAGCCGTTGATCGTACGACTTGTTTCTCAGTAGTCCAACCATTTTGGTTGCTCTCCTCTGTACGTTTATGTCTTTTTTAAAGTAAGGGTCCCATATGACATATGCGTACTCCAGTAGTGGTCTTATATATGTTATATACAGCTTCACAAGTGTTTTTGGTGTGAGACATCGAAATGCCTTTCTAACCATATATAGCATGGAATTTGCCCTTTTCACAATGCTGGTGATGTGAGTTTCCCATTTTAGGTCACTACTTATTGTGATACCCAAATCTTTCTGAGTATCCACTTGTGACAGTTGATGCTGTCCCAGATAGTATGGTTTACGAGGATTGGATTTACCTATATGTAATATGGTACACTTTGTAACATTGAGTGACAATAGCCATTGTTTAGTCCACTCAAATATGCCATTTAGATCATTTTGTATATCTTGCTCTTGTATGTATGGGTTTCCAAAAAGTTTTGTGTCATCAGCAAACAACGAGAATGGCAACCGTAGTGTAGGCTTAAGATCAGTCAGGTATAGTATGAAAAGCACTTTCAGGTGTTGAAAACACTTTCACTTTATCACAATTATGTTGCTAGCAGATTTGACTGTAATATAAGTTCTTACATACAGTACTGTATACAGTATACAGATATTTAAACAATACAGACATGTGATGTATTGACTTAATATAAACCTGCTCAAACATTAATTGTGACTGACCAGCACCGGATGGTTGGGCATTCATTGCATAATCATAAAAATCCATAAAGACTGAACATTGTCAAAGTGCATAATTTATATAGTTGTCAGATACTCAAGTACAGGTATGAGGCTTAATGAGTTCATACTACCTTCATTTTTCAACAAATTATTCTTACAATAATGTTGAGCATGTCCACAGGAATGAACCAAAACACCAATAATATTACTATATAGAAAAACCGGCCATGTAAATGCCACACCACGCACAGTAAAGTGTGTACCCATAGTCAGTGTGAACATTCATAGTTTTAAATAATATATTTACACTCAAGTATAATATTGAATACTAGCTTTTGCATGCGGCTCCGCCCGCGTGAACGGCCTGTTCCGGAAAAAATATTTATATAGCCTATAGCCTTCCTCAATAAATGGGCTATCTAACACTGAAAGAATTTTTCAAATCAGACCATTAAGTAGTTCCTGAGATTAGCGCGTTCAACCAAACAAACAAACTCTTCACCTTTACAATATTAGTATAGATTTATTTTATCTGCAGCAAATATAACTTTGTCTTGCTCAAAAACACTGTGATTAAAAAAGTTACTTTTGCAGTTGCTAAACTAAAATATTGCATAACTGAAAATATCTAATATTTCAAAAACTCTACAACCGAGTTTATTGTAACCAATTTTCGATGGAAGTACCTTTTAAGTTACTGTGAATTTTGACAGATTTTCCCACCCCAAGTAAAAAGTTAGTGCGGGACACATTATTCACAACTTTGAATCTGCATATCTCACAAACTAATGACATATGTATAGAAAAGTCATGGACAAACCTCTATAATTTTTATAGATCTATCCCATGATAAAACATATGCCTATGTACAATGGAAAAAAACCCCTGAGGGATACAGTTACAACTTACAAGTATGGTGGGCCACCCCAATTTTTTCCATAATTTCACTACACCTTTGTGTAACAGTACATAGAGTGTACTCCAAATGTTAACCATATAGTACAAATAGTCTTCCGTAAAATGCCAGTGACATATGGACGGACAGGATGAAATTATTTGGATTCCATTTTTGCCATTTGGCTAAGGAACCCTAAAATACAATTTTTAAAGTAGATATTGGGTACAAATAATTCATGATTGAAACTGATTAGCTGTAAACATTTTTACCTTTGAACTGACCATCTATATATTCTTCCATAATATCATATTCTCTTTTACTTCATATAGTTCTTACTTATTACAAATGAAGATTTCTCCAATATCAGTTACTATGTATATTGATTTATTAGAAAATCATATCTTCCTTGACAATGATAACAATGATCCAGATGGCCGAGGCAAATAGTTATTTATCGCTAATAATTTCTATTTCTACACTTGATAATATAATTGTTCTGATGAAGTTGAATAAATAGATAATGTAATGTAAAATATTGTGAAATCCTATCAAAACCTCATGAACACCAAAATAAATATTGGAATAAGAATGAAATGACGAACATTAGGGATTTAAAGTGTTAAACTCATAAATTACTTTCGTTTTCATTTCATTGACATTATTACATTCTGTTGTCAAGCTGTGGTCAAGCATAACTTAATGCAGAAATGTAATATCCTAATACTGTTTGGAATTTTGCTACACCAGAGTAGACTAGAAACCAAAGTATTGTAAGTTATATTTTATGGTGGCGGGTGATATAGTTCAACTATTGTGAGCTAATCACCCGTCTGTGTAACTCCAGACATCCGCATCTTAAATACAATACAAAATACAATCATCACTTCTCAGTAGTGATTGTGCAAGTGGTATACTACAAATATACAGACAATTACTCCGATTGTCCAAATTTTACACATCTTGAAATTATAACTACAACGGAACAGAGTAAATTGATCTTGATCAAATTAAATTCTCCATGAAAACATGTGAACTAGCATGCAAATATTGATGGTTTATGGTGTCATGTAAAATGGAATCAGTTCCGTGAGTATGAATATTTTATGCAAGCAACTTCGTCAATTCGCAACGCATCGCCATCGCGTTTGAAAACAGAACGTGATAACAGTCATCTAATTATAATCATATTAGTATCCTTCTGAATTCTGTTTGCTTACAACCCAATAAAAGTTTGTACATTGATATTGTATGTGGTAAAAAAAAAAACATTACACCTCAAAATTTGAGTCTATGGTGTGGTTAGCACTTACAAAAGACTTTAAACGTGAATTATGTAGACAAATATGGATAGATTATGTTGAAAGTATGTCATCATAGTCACAAAGAGGTTATGTGAAAGTTTCATATTACCTTCTGCGAGAGTTGGGTCCTCTTCAGCAGAAGGAGGTGCCACCTCCTCCGGCTGCGCTGCGGGTACCTCTTCAGCGTCTTCGGTTTCGCCATCAGGTGCATCACCAGAGTTTAGTTTATCTTCTTCGCCTGCTACGTTATCACTCACCGCCATTTCATCCGACATTGTCAATTCTAACAAACTGTATCACAATTCCGCCGTCAAAACATAAATGAGTGCATAACAAAGCGATTACGACACATTTGCTGTCCTCGCGGCGAATAATCAACGTTTGTTCGCGTCACAACGAAGATTTCCCGCTATAATTATTGAAAAAAAACTTGGCTATATCGCGCATACGTAACATTCACTGCATGGTTTTTCTAATTTATCATGCAGTGTACTAACTTGCATTCACGAGTTTACAACAAATTCACCTAGATTAAAGGGAACTTAAACGAATTTTTGAATAATTTGTTTCCCAAAATTACATTTTGTGGAAAATGTCGATCATAAACAACATCCGCACAGAGAGAGACGCCACACTTGTCGTCTACTAAACTCTTCCTATAATTTATGGTGTTTCTCTATGGTCCATATTGTAATAGGTGATTAATAAATAATCGACTAAATATAGTTGGTTGAATAAACTTTATTTTTTATTTTTATTATTTACTTGAGTTTATATATATAGTACTTAAATATCCATTTTGCCTGCGTGCTGCAACTGCTCAAACCAGTTTGCGTAGGTAAGTGCGTGCGTGTAGACGGAGCATTATAAAATAAAAAAATAAAAGAACAGTAATGCGAGAATTTTACCGTATTATCATTTTTGGTTCTCTATCGTGATTAGTGAATCTTTTTATGTATTTATACTACTTACAGTGCTACTTTTACTATAAAAAACGAAATCCTTCCCAACATGCACCTAAAACTTACACATCGATAAAATGTATTTATTTATAGGAATGAGGGCCACATAAATGAATCGAATGCTTTTAGAAAAATAATGATAAACGCGCTTTATCAATCGCCACAATCAAAGAAAATTTTAATGAGCCAATGGAGCCACAGCCCACAACGCCATAATCAAAATTGAAAGGCGGCGAATGGCGAGTGGCGTGGCATGATTAAAACCATCTCTATTGCTATAGTATTGATTATTACACGAATTAGAAAAAAATATTTTTTTCACTAAACTATTTTGTTACATCGGCCCATAATAAAGTCAATTAAAGCCACACTACCGGGCATGAGTCTCTTCTACTAATGAGTGGTTAGGCCTTTATCCACCACGCTGCAGCTGGCTTTATGTGGGTTGACTTTACGCACTTCCGTAATTCTTATGACTCTCTTGCAAGATATTTTCCATTTTTTTTATAGCATAGACCGGCAAACGAGCTAGTACGTTATCTGGCGGTAAGCGATCTTCATCTCCCATTAACGCTTACAATACCAGAAGACTCACAGACCCGAAGCCGAGCTTAGGGCGAACATTATAAAATTTTCAAAAAATTTAAAACAAAAGGGAATGGCAGGGGTATTTGAATCGAATATCTCATTCACTGTACAAACTGTACAAAGCCGCTACTTTACGTCGGTTTTCTGTAAGACAGTGGTAACGACCCGATCGAGAATATAATTGCTTATAATTCATTGCATCTTAGTGAATTACGAATGAAAAATAAAACTAACCAATAATATTTAAAGGCACATTTATTTTTTCCTACGACCACCTTGTTTCGGAGCTTGAGGTTTCCCAAACGCTTTACCTTTCTGTGCCCTTGGCCCTTTTTGTCCTTTTGGCCCTTTTTGTCCTTTCTTGGGGTTGTCTTTGCCCCTTTGATGCGGCGCTTTGCCCCTTTGATGCGGCGCCTTGCCCTTCTGGACGAGATTGGCGTCATATCTTAGCCGTTTGGCGGTCTTTCTTGAAGTGTCTGTAAGGTCAGAAGCGAAATTGCTTTGCTTCTTTTTATTCCTTTGCTTGTTTTTGGATTTTTGGTTGGGACGGTCATCTTCGTCGTCAACGGCTTTGATGCGTCTCTGCTTCTTCTTATGTTTGGATAGACGCGATTGGAGCAGTGCAACCTTTAACAACATATTTTAAATTAAATCTCTATATTTGTGCAGGACGAAAGTATATAAGGTAGTAATGTATATAGGAAATAAAGTTTTGTTTAAGTTTCAATAGTAATACAGAGGGCGCTGCGCGGTAAGCACTGCGTCTCCCCGCGCGGGCGTGTGCGCACCGCACTGTAGTAAAGTACAGGAACGGCGGTGGTCAGCATCAAGTGACCCTCCTGCTCATTTGTCCTCGCTTTATTACATACGCACTCATACATACGCACTCACGCCTGTAATCCCCGAAGGGGTAGGCAGAGGTGTAACCAGTACACCCATATTTCGCCGAGCGTATTTCCGTCCCTTGTGTTATAGGGGGCGAGCCTATCGCCATTCCGGGCACAAATTCCAGACTCCGGGCTGATCCTGAACATTTCGTAATAGAAAAACCCATTACCACTTTACCCGACCCGGGGATCGAACCAGAGACCTCAGCGTTAGCCTCAATCGTAACGCGTACGCATTACAACTGCGCCACCGAGGCAGTCCTCGCTTTATTAAAAACATTAATTTTCGCATATTAAAAAAATTACCTTCTCCATTTCTCGATTGACTCTCTCCTCGGCGGAGTCTTTGTTCGGCGGTTTTTTCTCTTTTACATGTTTTTTCTTCTTGTTATTCATATCATGGTCAGAATCGTCATCGTCGTCCCTCTTACGCTTTTTGCCTTTACCTTTTGTTTTCTGTGCATCTATAAAAAAATACAGAATCTATAGTGGTACATAAAAAATGTATGCAGATACATTTTTTTAGTACATTATGGCCGATTTTTAAATGTCCAAGTAAAGAATCATTTCGATGGGGAGTTTATCGCATGAAAGAGACAAGAAAACTCTTATTTACGAGGCAGCGTCATACAGTTTAAAAAAAGAATAATATGATGTGGCTTCGACCGATGAGATACTGCGTCCATCGACGGTCAAGCCATATATAGGGTTGAACTGGTAGAGAATGCCTCTGGCATTAAGTCCGCCTTTATACGTTTGTATATAAAGTTAAATAAATAGATATATAAAACATTTTTTTTATGAATGATTACATACATACGCACTCACGCCTGTAATCCCCGAAGGGGTAGGCAGAGGTGTAGCCAGTACACCCACATTTCGCCGAGCGTATCTCCGTCCCTTATGTGATAGGGGGCGAGCCTATCGCCATACCGGGCACAAATTCCAGACTCCGGGCTAATATTTCGTAATAGAAAAACCCAATACCACTTTACCCGACCTGGGGATCGAACCCGAGACCTCAGCGTTGGCCTCAATCGTAACGCGTACACATTACAACTGAGCCACCGAGGCAGTCAATGAATGATTAACATTTCGATATTCGATTGCAAGTTTGGACAACTGATAAACAGTTGAGCTTTTATCTCATTCCAGTATTGTAATTTTCGATCACGCATTTCACTTAATTTATAAGGAACTGATCGTTCTTATCGATCGTAACAAAGGGTGATTACAATTAGCATGTTATTTTAGGATGTGTTTTAATACGATCCGGTACATGGACACTCACTGTCGAGTGTATGTATCGATCTTTAAGTATGACCACACCTTTATGTAACAAGTTGTATAATAAATGTTCTATTCTCTCTATGTTCTTCATCTAACCAGGTGAATGATAGCACATTGAAATAAAACTAGTTTATACGGATTTTATCGCGGTTTAATTTTATTTTAGTGCCGACGTTTGGAAAGCTTTTCACCCTTCGTGGTCACGGGAGAGACTGAGGTGTAAGTCGTCACGAAAAGTTAATGTTACATTGGCTATCTTCATTTTAAAATTATACATTTATTTTTTTTAAAAGTTAGTTGAAACTAGTCCGATCTATGCAGAAAGAGCTCACGGTGTCTTGAGGTCTGGCAGTTGGTCTTTTGGGGTTTCTCTTTCTTCATCTTGGTAGTTTCGTTCTGGATTCTTCGATAAAATCCGTATAAACTAGTTTTATTTCGATGTGTAATATTCGCGTAAACATAAGAAATCAGTATGATAGCAGGTTACCTTTCCCCGGATGCAGCGTGAGTGCGAGCCGTTCCTTCTCCTCTCTCTTCTCTCGGGGCGTCTGGAACCACTCGCGCTGTCTCTGCGGCTCGTACTTGGGCCCCTCTTCTTTTTTCAGTACCGTCTCTAATTTGGCAGTCTGTTTTTCCATTTTGTTCATTTGCTTCTCAGCGTATTCTTCGTCTAAGATTGCGGCTGGAGAAAAAGTATGAATGTTGTGGTGAGAAGTGAAGTATTACTCGATAAGTTAGTTACAGGAGTATTAGGTGGCAGGTTTCTCATGAGCGAGAGGCCGTCTGAGTTGGCGCCAGGCTTTGTCTATTTCTGCCGCCAAAGTAAGTTTAAAGTAACTATAGTATTTTCAGTCATACATACCGATATCTGTCTCGAGATCAGCCAGTCTCTGCCTGTACTTGGCGACGATGTCGGAGGGCACGAGTCGTGATTTGACGGGTCGCCGCGCGCGCCTGACGATGGCTCGCACGAGCGCGCGCTCGCACTCGCCCGCCAGCGACACGGACACGCCCGCGCGACCGGCGCGCGCTGTACGACCCACCTGCGGATTATATTATGCTTTACGAATCGTATTTATATTGTTCAACTAGCTGTTGCCCGCGGCTCCGCCCGCGTGAATGCCTATTTCTAGGATTAAAGTAGCCTAGTGGGCTCGAGCGGTGGGCGCGGCGTGGGGGGTGATCGCATAAAGCGAGTCCCGTCATCGCGATCGATGTGAGAAACGCGCAACACAAAAATACTAATATCGCTATTAAAAAATAGGGGTTGATGGTAGAAGGACGAAAATTTTGGGTTGTATGATGTATTTTTTAATGCAACTTTATAAAAAAAAACCATATTTAGGGGTGGGGTCACCCTTATCATTTAGGGGTACGAAAAATAGATGTTGGCCGATTCTCAGACCTACCCGATATGCACACAAAATTTCATACAAATCGGTCCAGCCGTTTCGGAGGAGTATGGTAAATATTGTGACACGAGAATTTTATATATAAGATATATGCATAAGCGAGTAAGCTATACATGTGTACTTGTTGTACGGAGCGATGTATTACATCGTTAGTTAATCAGTGCGCTATTAACCGGCTTTGAGTTTACACCTATTCCCGACACAACAAGATTGTTTCTGTGGACATATAAGCATGGCAATAGAAACAAATAATTGAAATATTAGACACGAAAATGGCAGTACCCTCAACCGGCGAAAATCTATAAGATGTATGAATGTGGAAAGCACACGTCGTCGACAACGTCAGATTTGATGGCGCAGTTGTAATGCGTACGCGTTACAGAGGTTTACGTTGAGGTTTCGGGTTCGATCCCCGGGTCGGGTAAAAGTTGTATTGGGTTTACCTATTACGAAAATGCTCAGTATCGGCCCGGAGTCTGGAATTATGGCCGGTATGATGTCATGGGACGGAGATACACTCGGTCAAATGAGGGTGTACTGTTTACACCTATGCCTGGAGTAGGCATTACTCGGGGATTATATGCGCGAGTGTATATGTATGTATGAATGAGGAAGAGGCGAGAAGTGTATTAGGGTCGCCGCTTCGTCCCCGGTCGTCTTTCTTAGTTTATGGTACTCAATAGTCATAGTACATGTGTCTTTGTGTATTTCTGTCACCAAACACCCATGTGTCAGCACTATTGTGTATCGGTTTGAAGGACATGGAAGCCAGTGAAATTACTGAGCATTATGAGACTTAAAATCTTATATCTTCTAGTTGATAAGCGCAGTCCAATGCCACGCAGAGATTTGTAATATAAAGTTCTGTGTGGTGTTGCTTCTGTTTATAGGTAGGTAGACGCGGCGCTTACCAGAATGCGAGCGACATGCACGTCTTATCATTCTAGCTAAATAAATAATAAATATTACAACGTGTTACAGAAATGCGTGGTCATATTTATGGGCCGTTACATACACCAGACAGTGAATGTTTAGGTATGTAATAAATCTTATAAAACTCTAGATAGTTAAAATTTCACACTAATTTTAATCACTCACTTATTAAAATCTTTAAGATCAATCAATACTGATCTACAATACTAGAGTGAGGCAAAATTTAGGCGTTTTATCATTTAGTATTGTCCAAAGTTACAAGTCGAATATGTTACTCATTCGATAAAAAAGAAAATGCTTTATTTATGTACTAGCAATGCAATCGGATTTGGTACTATTGGGGGAGTAATACTTATATCGTACACTATACGTTGCTTAAATTTGACCACACCTTTCTGTAACACATTGTATAATTTAATTTGTATTTACAATATTGTGATTTTTTTTAGAAAATCTTAGAAAAGGAAATTTTCAATGATAAGATTGCTGTGTATAAAAGTAAATTGTTGAAACATCTTCGTGGATAGGGTCAGTCCTTTCAATTTAGTTTATATTTTATGTTTTAAAATCGTAATTTTTGATACTTAAGTACCTGGTGAATGCTGTGTATACCTGTAATCGGCTATAAGACCTTATGTATTTTCTAGTATATAAAATTGTAGAATATGTATGCTGTTGGTGTACCTAAAGTAAATAAATAAATGTACCCTGTGTATATAATGTTCGAGAGTGGCCGGCAGCGTGAAGTTGAGTACAGTGTTGACTCCCGGTATGTCGAGGCCACGAGCCGCCACATCAGTCGCCACCAGCACATCAGCTTGCTCCTCCTTGAACCTCTTCAGCGAATCCAGACGCTGCGGTTGGGTCAGAGCGCCGTGGAGTTCCGCCACCTGCCAATATATATTTTGTTGTAGCCTACAATGTGTTCCACTGGTGGGCAAAGGCCTCCCCTTTACTCTTCCACTGGGTTCGGTCTTCTATCAGCTTCTCCCATTTCGTCTCGAATGCGTCCAAATCGTTGATATTTATATATATTTATACCTGCCCTTTTGATGGAGATTTTCTCGTACGACAAAGGCGAGAACATCACAGAAAACTGTCATTTACGGGAACGCGTCATAAGATTATTAATATAATTCGGCTGGGCGCGGCGTCGTGAATGTGTTTTTGTGTGTCTTTTTTTATTGCAGAGATCGACAAACGAGCGATTGGGTCATGATGAAATGATCTCCACCGCCCATAAACATCCACAATACCTGAAGAATCATGGGCGCGTTGCCCACCTTAAAGGGAAGGGATGATTAAGGGATTGGGAAAGGAAGGGGGAAATTGGGCCTACAGATATCTCACTAACCGTACGAAATCCAACAGCATGCTACTACTTCACGTCAGTTTTCTGTGAGACATTGGTAACAACCCGGTGGAGCCGATTCATGCTATAGCTGTAGACAACACTGTCTACAGCATAGTTCTACCATTTATATCGTCGCTTAGCTAACAACACCGCGCAGCTCGAAAATTGGTTATCTGATATTGTCATTGGATAAATTGTTTTTACCGCGTATATAATATAATGGTTTTTTATGGTATCTTAAACCTAAAATTTATTGGCTACGTCTGTTGGAGACTCGTCAATTATTAACTAAGTACATAACAAAAATCATCTTTAAACGTAATCTCTGCACATACTCGGATAATCCAACTTGTTATATGGTCTTAGTCCTCTTTTTCAAATACCTATTACATAAAATAAGTGTTTTTATATAAGTATTCTTTTAAATGTGACTTCGGGTCGGATGTTTATAATAATCAGTACTAGAAACTGGCAAAATCACCATTGAAACGGTGGAGCCATAAAATAAAAGAAGAAGAAGTATAATAATTTTACACATACATTTAAATTAACTTACTAAGCACGATATTCAAATAGTTCAGTCACCGCGCAATTAATTGGTTACATCACACATGTTCATAAAAAATATTCATTTTTATGTCTCTCCTGAAAACTAAGCCAATTTAACTTGCGCGGTATTGTTAGCTAAGCGATGATATCAGAAGGCCAATTCTCGTAATTTTAAATGTTCAAAATATCATTCCGATCTAGTCTCAGCGTCAAGAAAGTTGCAAATGGCATTCTCTTAAACCAATAATCAACGTCAAATGCACCTAGCATTAGCAGTAGCATTATACCGTTTTGGCTTCAGTCAACTTTTATTCTACATTCAATCTCATTACGATCTATGTTCACATTTGACGTTGATTATTGGTTTAAGATAATGCCATTTGCAACTTTCTTGACGCTGAGACTAGATCGGAATATTTAGAACATTTAAAATTAGGAGAATTGGCCTTCTGTATTGTGTACCTTGACACCGAGCAGTCCCAGAGCGACATGTAGCCGATGCGCCTGTTTCTTGGTCTGTACGAAGATGACGGCGCGATCCCTGAAGGTCCTGCAGACCAGCGCTGCCAACATCGCCTCTCGATCAGACTCGCGCTCCTTACGGATCCTTGTGGTAAATACAAAGATCATGAGCACCAGATTAACGTAATGGAGTAGTTTTTATATCTTTCTTTTAGTTTTATTGAATGGCTCCGTGGCGCAGTGGGCCGAGTAGCCGGCTGTGATGTGAGAGGCCGCGGGTTCAATTCCCGCACCGAGACAACTGTTTGTGTGATGTATTAATATTTATTTGGGATCTGGGTGTTTTCTCTTCAGAGGGGTTGACGTCAGGCAGGCGGCCGCTCGTAAAAAAAAAACTAAAAGCCAAATGTTTCTGTAACATGTGATAAAAGGCATGTTGCACCGACCCCACTGCAAGTGGGATAAGGACAGCTGCAAGATGATTCTTTTCTTCACTTTGCTACTGCTTTTCTGCTACTGTGCCACGGAGGGTGTCAAATTATATTTATATCGTAAAGACACTTATATGACCCACTTCGGGTCGCTGCGCCAGAGGAGTAAGTAAGTGAAGACACTTACAGTGGTTGTCTTACGACCTTTCTTACATTTTTTTATGGCATAGGCCGGCAAACGAGCAAGTGGGTCACCTGATGGTGAGTGATCTCCACCGCCCATGTACGCCCACAATACCAAAACAATCATAGGTGCGTTGCCGACCTTAAAGGAAAGGGATTGGGAAGGGGAGGAGGTTCGGGCCTCCGGATATCTCACTCACCGTACGAAACGCAGCAGCAAACTGCTACTTTACCCCAATTTTCTGTTAGACAGTGGTAATGACCCGGACGAGCCGGCCCATACATGCTGTAAACAAAAGTTTCTACAGCGTGGCTCTACCACTCGTGAAGACCAACTTCGGGTCGCTGCGCCAGAAGAGTAAGTAAGTAAGTGAAGACACTTACAGTGGTTCTCTGACATCCTTTCTTACCTTACAAACTCCTGTCTGAGGTTAAAAGCGACGTCCTTATTCGAGTCGACAAACAGTTTGACTGGTTTCTTGAGAGACACCGCGGCCAGATCCTTGACCTCGTCGCTCATGGTGGCAGAGAACAGCATGGTCTGACGCTTGGGGGAGCACTGACGTATGATCTCCTTCATTTGCTCCGCGAAGTACTCGTCCAACATTCTGATGGAAGGAAAATTAAGTTACCAAATAAATAAATGTGACATAAATACACCCAATAGTGACACACATAGCCCTGACACCACACTAGGTTAACCTGTATCGTGGGTATCAGGAACCATGAAGGACTTGTCTCATAACACCTACGACTCGAAACCAATACTTGTGGATCTCACAAATATTGGTCTCGGTGTGGGAATCGAACCAGCGGCCCGTCGCTTCGCACTGCTCGCCTACTGCGCCACGGAGGCTGTGAAATGGCCATATAGGCCTTAAGTTACAGGATATACACTGACTGACCTCAGAAAATGGCAGGTTTTTCATCATGTTCGATAGCAGTGATAGCTTAGCGGCGACTGTCGAGACGAAAGTCGCAGATTCAAAACCAGAAGCATACACCTCTGACTTTTCTAAGTTACGTGTGTATTAATTGTTAATTATCACTTGCTTTAACGGTGAAGGTAACATTGTGAGGAAACCTGCATACTTGAGAAGTTCTCCATAAGAATTTGGAAGGTATGTGAAGTCTGCCAACCCGCATTAGGCCAGCGTGGTGGAGTAAAGCCCTGAACCTAACCCCTTCATTCAGTAGAGGAGGCCCGTGTCCAGCAGTGGGATGTATATAATACAGGGTTAGTATTATTATTTTTATTATTACGATTAACATAGATAAGATAGATAGATAGATAACACTTTATTGAACACCACAAAAATAGAACATTAAAAGGAAATACAATAACTTAATCAATAGCGAAGTACAATGGGCGGTCTTATCGCTGTAAGCGATCTCTTCCAGACAACCTTTGGATGGACAGGATTTTATTGAAAGTCAAATGGCGGTGTCTTGAACTACTACACTAATTAGAATTAGTACCTAGATTAGATAAACCCATTGACCATAATACATACCTGTCCGCCTCATCCAGAACTAGTACTTCAATGCTATGTAGTCCGAAAGACGGCGTGTTTCTAATGTGGTCTATCAAACGACCCGGAGTGGCGATCACGATGTCTGGGTTGCGACGCAATACACTTTCCTGTGAGAAGATAGGACTAATCTTATTGTTAATTAGCTTTTGCTCGCGGCTCCGCCCGCTCGAACGGCCTTTTCCGAGATAAAAAGTAGCCTATGTTACTCTGTGATAATGTAGCTTTCTAAAAACAATTTTTGAAATCAGTCCAGTCGTTTTTAAGTTTATTTGTTACATACAAAAATACAAATCTTGCCGCTTTATAATATTAGTGTAGATAACTTCTTATGTCTCATAGACATTTAATGTCAATCATTTCACACACTTTTTTATAGTTTTTTTTTTGGGTTTTACACTGTTGCTAGCGTCAGAAGTAGACAAAGCAGTGGTACCTACCCAGACGGACTTCCGCATAGGAGATACCAACCGGCTACCACCTAGATAGTATTATCTCAGCCTGTTGCCGTCCTCTGTTATGTTTATGTTTTTGTTTTATTTTCCTACTTTTCTGCAATGTTTTCAATAGCAATGACTGACAATGACCACGGATTATACAACGTGTTACAGAAAGGTGTGGTCAAATGTAAGCAACATATAGAACATATGTATTCCAACCCCCCCGTAGTTCCAAATGCTAGGCCATAAATAAGGCATTTTCTTTATTTCCATCCAATGAGAAATTTCTATATTCGACTTGCAACTTTGGACAACACTAAATGATAAATAAGCTATTGTCTATTGTCTCACCCCAACTTTGTTATTACTATAGTACAAACCTGATATTTAACATCGAGACCGCCGACCGACAGGCCAACAGTTACAGATGTAAACTGAGCCAGTTGTCGAGTCACTGTGTGTACCTGAAACAAGCGTTTGATTATATTAAAAAAATATACATACGCACTCACGCCTGTAATCCCCGAAGAGGTAGGCAGAAGTGTAACCAGTACACCCACATTTCGCCGAGCGTAGCTCCGTCCCACAATGTGATAGGGGGCGAGCCTATCGCCATACCGGACACAAATTCCAGACTCCGGGCTGATACTGAGAATTTCGCAATAGAAAAACCCAGTACCATTTTACCCGACCCGGGGATCGAACCCGAGACCTCAGCGTTAGCCTCAATCGTAACGCGTACGCATTACAACTACGCCACCGAGGCAGTCGAAAAATTAAAATGATTAAAAAAATAAAAAGCTAAACACAAAACTAAACTAACTATGTACCAGTGTCTCAGATAGTAATCCACACAAACACTTTATTAGCAACAGAGTAGTCAGAGCGTGGAACAAACTCCCGGAGAACGTAGTCGCACCTCAAAATACAAACCAGTTTAAGAATTGACTTGACAATCACCTTAAATATATAGATGCAAACAATTGCAAGTGAAATGCAGGAGACAGGCAATATCAGTTGCAGAACAACTGACTGCCTGATAAATAAATAAAACAAAGTCTGTGTTATTGCAGCTTAATGGTCAATGGATGTTAATAATTATCGTTTGCTTTACTTATGAAGCGGAACATAAGAAATCCTGCATACCTGAAAATTATCAATAAGTATTTCGAAGGTATGTGAATTCTGCCAACCCGCATTGAGCCAGTGTGGCTGACTAAGGGCCTTACCCCCTATTTGTAAAGTCCCGTGCCGAGCAGTGGGACAGTATAAAACAGGACTGGTTTGTATATATATACAACGTGTTATAGAAAGGGGCGGGCAAATTTAAGCAATGTATAGTGTAGGGTATAAGTATTTTATCTCCCATAGTACCAAATCCGATTGCATTGCTAGGATAATAATTGTTTTTATCGAATGAGTAACATGTCGATATCGACTTTCAAGTTTGGACAAAACTAAATGATAAACAATGATACTATAAACCTCCTTTCATTTTTATTATTTTATAATTAAAAAAACATTAACAGATGTCAAATGTCAATATTTATTTGACGCAGTTCGGCAATTTCTTATTTTATGAAGTATAAATGATTACGAGTTATGAAATTGTATTTGACTAAAAACAAGTATTATGTATTGGTAGTTTGTGTAACTAATAACAGCTTTTATGAGGATCGTCGATTTTATTAAGCCAAATTCATAGATGGAAGACCCGAGAATGAAGTCTTTAACATGCTTCTAGAGGATGGTACCTATATTGTCTTCAGCACACAGTCTCTTTCAAGTGTTCATTTGTGTTTAAATTATAAGTTACGTTTGTATGTCCGTAGAATTACGTACATCTTATTAAAGTTTATTAAAAAGTGTGTCGTTCATAATAATTAATAGTGATGTCATCAATTTTATCGATCTTAATAAATAGGTGATTAAAATTAAAGTGAAATTATTGGATGTCTTGGTTTTGAAAAGATCCGGTACATAAGTACTTACTGTAAGGTGCATGTAATGACCCTAAAATATGACCACACCTTTCTGTAACACGTTGTATATATATATATACCATTTGTCACAGCTTCCATGGTGTAGTAGACAAAGAGCCGACTGTGAAACGAGGCCACGGGTGTGATCTTCATAATAATATCGAGACATATATTTATGGGGTCCACAAATATTTGTTTCAGGTGTTTTCAGTTTTTTTTTTATTGTATAGGCCGACAAACGAGCAAGTGGGTCACCTGATGGTAAGTGAACACCACCGCCCATGTACGCCCACAATACCAAAAGAATCATGGGCGCGTTGTCGACCTTAAAGGAAAGGGGTAATTAAGGAATTGGGAAGGGGAGGGGATTTGGGATTTTCAGATCTTAAGTCTCTCGGAATTTATGATATCCACGATACAAAACTCATATCTTACTATGGGTTAAAGACTGTGTGATGTTTGGGTGTTATAATATTACATTCAGAATTACTACAAGACATTCAGAAAGGTGATTGGCGATATTTAAACGACATACCTGTGCACCAAGTTCTCTGGTAGGTACAAGCACCAATACTCTGGTAACGAGGTCACTTCCTTTAGTCTTGTACAATAACCGTTCCAATATAGGCAGCATGTATGCCGCCGTCTTACCAGTACCGGTGGCTGCGCACGCGCATATGTCTTTACCTGTGAAATAGTCCTTATTTATATATTGGTTAGATCCAAAAAATACCACTACAGGCTAATAATAATATAATAGATAACGTAAGTAATACAATCTTTATAAAACCAAGCATGCCAATTTTAATTACAGGCTAAGGTTGTCATCAAAGTGTGGGTAAACGATGTATGTATACATAACGTACGCCATTTATTATATCATGATACAGGGTATGTGGTCAACATTGGGCAAGCATAACAGAGCAAAGACACATTATTAGAAAACTTTTTTTTTAAATAACACTATTTATGAGTTTCTTGAAATTGGCTGGGGATTTCATTACTCTTATGATAAATTACTTACCTAACAATGCAATAGGAATGGTAGCGGCCTGTATAGGCGTGGGATGCACGTAGTTCAGAGCACCGATGGCCTTCAACAGCGGCCGGGACAGGTTCATCATGTAGAACGATGCATTCTCGTCGTACGGTGGTGGCTCTTCGAAGAAATCCGAGTCGTACTCCACACGAGTGCCTTGCTCGTCATCTTCCAGGTCCTATGAATCAATTCAATTGGTGATGACAGCAAAGTTTTCACCACAGATCATGGATAATATAATAGATCATTGCTTATGCCATTAACTACGGCGACCCTTTAATGTATATGTGTCAGTAGAGATGTGTGTGTGAGAATATCAGCAATGTGAGGACATTGCTGATATTTGAATATACAATGTGTTACAGAAATGTGTGGTCAGATTAAAGCAACATTATAATGTATGACACTAGGGGCTTCGACCCCATACCCCCAGCGGTTTCGGAGGAGATAGCGTTACTTATTTTTAGAATAGAGAGATAAGTATTTCGCCCCTTAGTACCAAATCCGATTGCATTTCTAGGACATAAATAAATCATTTTCTTTTTATCGAACGAGTACCATATTGTGTCCCTCGATGGTCAGCAGAATTATTAGATACTTTGCAATCACATGGAGCTGATGAAATATATAAAAAATGCCATTAATTTTGTATATATTCATTTGTCGAGCTTACAAAATAAAACATATGGATGAAAATATTACTTGTTTCAACTTCTCTTTTTTACTAATTTTCTTTTCCTTCGTTTTGATTTCATCTTTCTTAAGTTCGTCATCAGATATTTCCAGTTCATCCACATCGCCATCTGTAAAATGAATAGTTTCTATAGGTGTATCTATAATGTAGAAATAGGGTGAAATGTTTCCATTAACGTGAGCTGATCACCCGTCTGTGCGAGTGGAAGACGTCCCTACCATAAATACAATAAATAGTGTAGATCTACAACGACAATCTCGACGGTGTAGATTCTACACTCACCATTGAAGTACTAATATAATGAGGACCGTCAAGACATTGCGCACTTAACGGTCGCCATTTTATTTGGACTGAACTGTACTTAACATTACTTTGCTATGCCGGAATTAAAAAAAGATTTGAATAGGGCAATTGACTCGTTTATTTTTATTATTTTAATCACTAAGTTACGTTCCCCAAAATCTATCATAGTAGGTACTATATAAATCAAGTCAAAAGTAGGTAAGTTAGAAGCTATTTTAATCTGGTGGAAGGGGTAGTAAACTGACGGAAAAAGGATGCACAACATGTCATGTGACGTAACAATACAGGTTATCCCATTTCATGGTGTTTGTTGCGTGCGAGGGAGATAGGGACCTGCATCCACTTTTGCTCGTACTAATATTTAAAACATGAACAGTGGTATAACTTTTCACACAATTTTAATTCTGACTTCGCAATACAGTTTATTATTGGTTACATATAAAATAATGTATATAATTAATTAGACAGTTAAATACCATATTGAAATCATTTATTAGAATCGTTGGTTAGTCAGAACTCAACATTACCACTGTAAGATATCAGCTGAACACACAAAAATGCCTTGACATTCCCTAAAGTATTGTACTGCCTCGGTGGCTCAGTTGTAATGCGTACGCGTTACGATTGAGGCTAGCGCTGAGGTCTCGGGTTCGATCCCCGGATCAGGTAAAGTGGTATTGGGTTTTTCTATTATGAAATGTTTAGTATCAGCCCAGAGTCTGGGATTTGTGCCCGGTATGGCGATAGGCTCGCCGCCTATCACATTGTGGGACAGAGATACGCTCGGGGAAATGTGGGTGTGCTGGTTACACCTCTGCCTACCCCTTTGGGGATTACAGGCGTGAGTGCGTATGTATGTAAAGTATTGTAAAATCGGTTACGATTTTATATATGTTAACATACCTTTATTGTCAACATCGGAGTCCGTATCTACAGCATCAGTGTTACCATTGACCTTCGCTTCAGCCCTACGCTGAGCTATCTTCTCATCCAAGGTTCTCTTCACATTGCGACGCACATACTTTTGTAAATTGTCCCATGTGTTCTAAAATAGTCAAAAATTTACAATTTTATTGTAATTTTTTTAAAATGTTTTCAGGGATTTACATGAGTTCATGAAATTAAATGAAATGAATAGTTTTATTAATCATGTAGGCAATTAAAATAGAGCTTATGACAAGTCAGTACAAGATAAAGAAACTTATGTATAAAAATCATATCAACTATACATACATAGTATACATAACATACATAGCATCGTCAAATACACTAGGCAATTACACTAAATTGTTTATTTGTTGTCTTTTTATTTTAAATTATTAACAGTATTTGTAATATGGAAACGTCCATTATTAATTATTAAATATTTTGAGTCGGTATGGACCACTGCATTTACCGAAACGGCACGAGTTTTAAAACTACCACCAGATCCATAACGACCCAGCTTGAGAAGACCCGGCGAAACAAACTCAGTGGGCTTAATTTACCACTGGATTCAACGTTGCGCGACCCAAACTCTGAGAAGATCCAGCTACTTGAACTCAGGGGGCTTGTTTTAGGTCCGGATTTTCAATAATTTATATTAGGAAATACAAAGTCCTATAGTTAACTTTAGGGAGATTGAATGCGGACCATGTGTATACATTCCTTATATTACAATTGGCTTACATTATTATGCAGTTTATAATTTGAAGTTCTAATTGATATTGTTTGTTTAAGGGCAGACATACCGCTTAGTATCAGGAGAGAGACCTGTGTTTTTAAGTGGTAGAGGTCTACTGTCTTGTCTAAATAAATGGCCAGCTCAACTGGGATGTTACTACTATCTCACAGGAAAACGATGTGAATTAGCAGTTTGCTGCAGCGTTTCATACAGTGAGAAATATACAGAGATCTTAATCTTGTTCCCCTTCCCAATCCCTTTCCTTTAAGGTCGACAACATGTCAATGATTCTTCCGGTATTGTGGGCATTCATGAGCGGTAGAGATCACTTACCATGAGGTAGGTAACCCATTTCCTGTGTAAATATGCATTTACACAGGGACCATCTGACTGGATCAAATGGATATTTGATAAAGACCTTTTAACAAATGGTGTATCATACATAGTAATATATCTTTATACCTTATTATATTCATCCACAGAGGCCACAAACTGAAACTTTGGATTGAAGTCTGCTTTCCGTTTCACTTTTTGTTTTGATGGTTGGTACTATAAATAGAATATAAGAGTGTTTATTTCAATGATAGGTACAGGAACATTATTTCTGATAATATAATACTTTTATCTTCTTATAACCTATAATATTGTTGCAAAACAACTACGACTGTGATAAAATAACTGAGAATAATTAAATTACTTGAAAATAGTAATATAACTTATGGTTCAAAATTCAATATAAATACATAATAAAATGAAAATAATACTTATTGCGCCTACCTACCTCTATTTCTTCGTCAGATTCCTCCGAAAAATTCTCAACTTCGTCGCCATCATTGATAGTTTTTATAAAATCAGGATGTCCTTTGAGCATCTTCATGATTTTTATTACAAAATAAATAACATTTCTATTACATAAATATAAAACCAGTTCAGTTTAGGGCAATATAAAATTGAACTTATTTTGATTTTTAGGTTATCTTTCAAAAGTTTCTAACTCGCATGCAAAGAGCTCGCATGTTTGAATTGGATCATGGATGTTGGCAAAGATGTTGGTACTTGGTACAAGTATTGCCGGCTATACACACTCAACGAGTGAGGCCCAGACAGCTCAATGCTCAAGCCCTAGTAAGTCACAGGCCACAGCACGGTGCGGCGCGGCGTGCAGCCGAAACCAAGCCTAACGTGTTACGAGAAGCTTATTAGTTCCCGTTTACTACCGGTTTGCAAGTTTGTATTTATAATTTAGAATATAGAAAAAAAAACAAAACATGTTCTCGGCGAGTATGTAGTATCGGCATTACATACGTTCCTTAACACGCCTTATAAAATGATAATATATTAATAGCTGGTATAAACAGTACTTCCGAAAATATGTGCATTAAATAAAAATTATTGTTTATTGATTAATTTCCTAGTATTATTTAAAAAAGAAAACAAACAATTTGTTGTGCCTCCACATCACTAGTGTCATGTCACATATGTCAATTTTCCGCAAGTGTGTAGAACTGAGTGAAGAAAAAACTAATTTTATTTGATAAATATTCATTTGAAATGGCAGATCAACTGCTAATTCACGATGATATTAAATTGTAAGTACAATAATGTATTTTTTAACCCCAGATAAGTTATTTATTTGAAGATATTTATGGCAGTTTTATGGCGTTAATTGTTGTTCTGTAATATTCATGTTTTTGAAGAAGCCGTACAATATTCACGCCAAATTGCATTATCATTATTAAATATTATCGGCAAAAGACATTTTCTGTATAATTTTAATGGTTTAGGAACCAAGTATTTTTAAGCAGAAATTAGAAGGCCCAATTTCGCCAACAACTGTTTGCCAAAGTAGTTTTGTTGATTATTAAATGATAATTACGTCATTTTCACCTAACGTACGAGACGGGAAAATTTAATTACCATTGTAATCTCAAGGAGAAACCATACTTGTCTTCATACTTGATAAGAAAACTATCCTTTCCACTTAAAAAAATTTGGACATTCACTTCAGTGCAGATTATAATCTTTAGAAGTAGATAGAAATCTTTCGATAAAGTTAATATTTGTAAGACTACATTAACAGTTTATATTAACACAAAATTGTATTGTAAACAATAAATTATTTCTATTCATTTACTATTTTGAGAAGCTTCTATTGACATTGTGTGCAATAGTACCTCTGTTCACCTCTTCAGAGATGGAGGCGTGATTAGGGTTACCAACCATCCAATTTTGTCTAGAAATATCTACCATTTAGACTTTACAACAAGGGAAAGTTTCAGATAATCATCAGAATGTTTAATTTTCATAATAAGCTAGTAAAATGTGGCCTTTGCAAATGGTTTACTTTGTTCTGATTTTATAAAATGGTGACCATTCTTGTAACATTATCACAAACTATAGTATGTGTATTACAACCTAAACTAATAAGAAAATTATATCTTTTAAAATTCATGGCATAAAATATCTTTCTGAGAAATCATCAAATACACAATAACACTTTTAAATAAATACTATTTTATATGTTTCATTCACTAATAGCTTACTTATCAGTTACTGATATAGAATTCTGTGTATAGTATGTAAAAGATAACAGTAACACTATACAGTATCTTCTGTGACCAAATCTGTGTAAATTTAACATATTATAGGTAAGGTCTATTTACCATACCTGTTCCAAAAATGTAAATATGTATCTGGTAATTTTTGAATTATCTTTTTTTTTATTATAAATATATGTTATTATTTTTTGGTTGTTACCTGTTGTTATATACATATTGTGTTTTACATAAAGAATATTGAATGTTTTGTACTTTAATAATATTTAAATAATTTGTATCGGACACAATAAAATAAAATAATACCTATGTGTGCTTTCTACACTCCGTACTTGACATTAGCAGAATTGTCGTATTCACGACACGGCCATTTTAAGAAATTGGAATTGGAATCTTTATTACATTTGGTTTGCATTTTTTTATATTTTATTTAGACAAATAAGTAAGACCTAGTTAAAGATTCTCCACACTATAAAACAAATGTAGTGTATTAATGCCTTCAACGGTAGGCAGCGGCTTGGCTGTGCTCTGGCATTGCCGAGGTCCATGGGTGGCAGTAACCACTTACCATCAGGTGGGCTGTCTGCTCGTCTGCTGCCTATCTAGGCAATAATAAAAAAAACAACATGGAAAGAATGCAATGAATATTAATTTATCTGAATGGATTGTAAGTGGGCCACCAACATCTTAGGTCTACTACCAACCTCACCTGCACATGGTACACTCTGCTGATTACAGGACAAGGCAGTGGTGAAACTTGGTTCCTGTTGCGGGTTGTGGGTATCATACAGAGGGTCACCCCACATATTACCAAATCAACTGTCAAATCACTATAAGGAGGTGGACCCTCACATTAAGCCAGGATATCACCAAGCAGAAAGATAAAGAAAGTGAATCCCAACATAGTGTAATTTTGTGGGGGTTGAATTATGAAGACCGATAATTACATACGCACTCACACCTGTAATCCCGAAGGGGTAGGCAGAGGTGTAACCAGTACACCCACATTTCCCCGAGCATTTCTCCGTCCCATGATGTGATAGGGGGCGAGCCTATCGCCATATCGGGCACAATTTCAGACTCCAGGTTGATACTAAGCATTTCATGATAGAAAAACCCAATATCACTTTACCCAACCCGGGGATCGAACCCGAGACTTCAGCGTCAGCCTTAGTCGTAACGCGTACTCATTACAACCAGTCTCGGTGGCGCAGTTACCAATAATTACTGAACTCATTATAATTGTATTGTTTCTCTTTAGATACACCACCTCAGACAAGTTCTATTTTGAGCCGACCATCAATCCTACAGAGATTATGGTCATTGATAGAATAACCGGAGAGGCATCTGTTAAAGGTGAGTTGTGGTGTTATAAATTTTCAATGTTATGAATATATCTTTATATTTGTTCATCACAATCAGAATTTGACAGTTATGTTTAGTGTCACAAGTGAACAAGATTTGGGCTGTAGTTTTTACGACCTGCCGCCTGCCTGACGTCAACCCCGCTGGGGAGTTCATGATAGTTAATGAATTACAAAATGTGATTTCTTAAAGACTGATTAAGATTGGCTAGTTTTTTCAAGAAATATGGAAGTTTCGGTTTCGAAACTGACACCTAAGCCGAAATTCGGTTTCGGTCGGGCACTAGTTATTTTCCTTACAAAAGAGACTCTTACAAGTGGACGTATCATACTATGATTATAGCTATATGCTAAATGTGATATTTCAGTATTACCCTCAATTTTCTTAATATGCAGTAGCATCCTGTGTTATCTCCTTTTATTTTATTCTTGTTTAATCTTCTTCTCCCACCTGGCCTTATCCTACTCGCAGTGGGGTTGGCTTTTTAACACATGTAACAAAGATTTGGCTAGTAGTTTTTACGACCGCCCGCCTGCCTGATGTCAGCCCCTAAAACACTGACCCGACACATATATTTGTGGATCACGAAAACATTTGTCTCAGGTTCGGGAATCGAACTCACGGGCTCTCGCTTCACAGTCGGCTACTCGCCCACTGCGCCACGGAGGCTGTCAATTTCATTCTTATTTAATAACACACAAAACAATAACAACAAATTCCGCATTAAATAAATATATGTATTTTGAAAACCTTCAAAGAATAGACGGATTTTTTTAAAGATGTCTACGTTTTGATCTTTATTATTAGATATTGCTATTTTAATACTTGACATTGGTGAAATCATCGAAAATCGATGGGGCCATAATCTAAAAATAAATAAAAAAATTAACAAATAAAAATATTGCAGATATAAATGCAGTCAAAATACCTATTCCTGCGAATGCATACAGACCAGTGTGCGGCTTCCTGGGATCCATTAAACTCGTGTCTGGACTGTACCTCGTGGTCGCCAAATACAGGATATTGGTAAGCATTTAAACAATGTACAAGATATAGTACCGCGGTTTTAAGAAGACCATTTTACTCACAGTGAGCCAAAGAATGTGAATTTATGACGAGCTATCAGCTAAACTCCCGTTTGTTTTTTTTTTATTAGCTCGAATTAGGTAACGAGCAAGTCGTTCGTCTGATGGTAAGCACCACGCCTGCCCATAAACAGAAGCAACACCACACAGAACTTTGAATTACAAAGCACTGCATGGTATTGGACTGCACTAGTCACTGCGAGACATAAGATGTTAACGCCCGGCTAGGCTGATCAATGTAAAATTAACTAATCTTATGTCAAATCTTATGTCAAGTCGAAATTGGGTTGCTAGAAGGTGTTGATCACCTTTGATTTGACGCACATGTTGGCTAGAATAACTTTCAAATTAATATGAAAAATCGTATGTCAAATGGTACTAAAGAGAGATCAAATATTATTATTATTTTCACTAAATAACGTTTCAGCAACTCTTAATTGATTTGACAGCGATGTCAAATCAAAGTTCTGTTAGTTAAATGTTGATTTGATTAGCCTTTCAGAAACCGGACGTCTCATAATTCCCATTAATTTCACTGGCTTCAATGTCCTTCAAACCGAAACACAACAGTGCCTACACACTGCTGTTTGGTGGCAGAAATAGAAAAATCATCAGACAGCCTGTCTCATACAATTGACCTACCACCAAATGAAGCAAAGTGCTGGTGTTTTTATGACGAGTTATGAGTTAGGGCGTTGGCATCCGTTGCCCCTCCTGGATCTGCGAAATCGTTCTTCTTCCACCTGCCCGTATCCCACTCACCGTGGAGTCGGCGCAACATGTTTTTTAACACATTTTACAGAAAGATTTGGCTTGTAGTTTTTACGACCAGCCGCCTGACGTCAACCTCTCTGGAGAGAAAACACCCAGGCCCGAAACAAATATTTGTGAATCACACAAACATTTGTTTTGGTGCCGGAATCGAAGCCGGCTTCGCGCCCACTGCCCCAGGGAGACTGTCATGAAATCTTTAAAACCGTTTTATTTATAGATAGGGAAATTGAATGGTCATGACATCTTTCAACTTGCCGGTGCCGATATCATCCCGTATGCCAGATCAACCACACATCTTACGAATAAACAGGTTGGTAGTAATAAAATAATGATAATATACTTTAAGATTTACATAAGACGAGTATTATTTTAAAAATACAAAACGACGGTTATCAAAATCCAGAAATGGTTTATAGAGTCAATTTTACAATGTTACTGCTTTACAGACCCAACCCCATGTCAGGATACTTTAGAGACCACTCTCTATTTAGTAATAACTAAGGCCGAACTAGAACCGAATAGTAAACCAGCATAGCTACCGCGTAATGAACACTTGGGACTATCGACTGAGTACTGATCACTAAGATCTAGACTAAATCTGAGCCCTAGGCACTGGCAACTGGCAAATGACCTCCAGTTATGGCGGCGACCTCTTTTATACGATTTTCCACCCTTCTACCACTGTACCGCACAGTTATTATTCCAATGTACCCAATGTTATTTTCTTAGACACCCTCAATTCACCGATAAAAAGGGAATACCCTAACAATACATACATCCAGTCAATTCCCGCTACGTATATAAGGTCGTCGGTCCAGCGGTGAGGCGGGGTCGAGGTCGGCCCACACTGCGCTTGGATAGACGTGGTCTCCACTCTAGTACCTTCGACCCCATTGGCCATCGTTGCCGAGACAAATATGACCAGCCCACTGCCACTTCAACTTGCTAATTCGGCGGAGGACCGTCAAGGGTGGCGCCAACTTGGAAAGGCCTATGTCCAGAAGTGGACGAATTCAGGCTGATGATGATTATGATACATACATACGCACTCACGCCTGTAATCCCCGTAAGGGTAGGCAGAGGTGTAACCAGTACACCCACATTTCGCCGAGCGTATCTCAGTCCCATGAAGTGATAAGGGGCGAGCCTATCGCCATACCGGGCATATAATTATAATATACACTTTTTTGAATCTTAAAATAATAATCTTGATAATTAAACTAATATCTTTCTTTCTGCCTGGCGTTATCCCGGCTTAATGCTAGGATTCGCCTTCCGCCATCATTATTTGACGGTAGATTTGATATTATATGGGGCGACCCGTCGTCTGAAACCCACAACCCGCAACGGGAACCAAGTTTCGCCATTGCCTCGTCCGTTAATCAACAGAATGTACAATGTGCAGGTGAGGTTGGCTTTAGGCCTGAGATATTCGTGGCCTACTTACACCCTTTTTTTTGTTTTACTAGCCCTGCATTATATATGTCCCACTGCTGGGCACGGGCCTACTCTATTGAATGAGAGGGGTCAGGCCTTAGTCTACCACGCTGGCCTAATGCGGGTTGGCAGACTTGACATACCTTCGAAATTCTTATGAAGAACTTCTCCGGTATGCAGGTTTCCTCACGATGTTTCCTTCACCGTTAACGCAAGCGATAATTAACAATTAATACACACATAACTTAGAAAAGTCAGAGGTCTTGGGATTTGTTTCGAACCTGCGACTTTCGTCTCGACAGTCCATATCACTCCCCACTGAGCTATCGCTACGTACACCGTATTTTATTTTTTTATTATGGCCGTATATCAACATAGATAGATGACAACAACACGTACGAGAAGATGGTCCGCGCGGCTCTAGAGACCCCAGGTATCTACTTCTCGTACGGACACGACCTGACGCACACACTGCAGAGGCTGCACTCCGTCGGACCAGACTTCCACAAGGTAAATATATATACATGGGCCGCGGTTTACTAGGGATCTAAAGCATATCAGCAATCGCCATTCCATTTACAAATTTATACATACGCACTCACGCCTGTAATCCCCGAAGGGGTAGGCATAGGTGTAACCAGTACACCCACATTTCGCCGAGCGTATCTCCGTCCCTTATGTGATAGGGGGCGAGCCTATCGTCATACCGGGCACAAATTCCAGACTCCGGGCTGATACTGAGCATTTCGTAATAGAAAAACCCAATACCACTTTACCCGACCCGGGGATCGAACCCGAGACCTCAGCGTCGGCCTCAATCGTAACGCATTACAACTGCGCCACCGAGGCAGTCTTACAATTTTATGGATGTGAAAAAAAAAAATACAATGGTACGATATATTATCGATATATTCCGTCATATTATCGACACCTTTAAATTGAAAGGGACATTTAGACGTGTGTCTCTTGCGACCATTGAAATTACAGGTATTGTTTTGTACCCTAGCTTTATATTGCCAAGCTGGTTTTTTACTTACATACTATGGATACACTTTGGCTGTTTGTTATAGATATCTTTGTCAATTAAGGTTAAAACGTTAAAAAATTATATTCTTCTTTCAAATTATTATGAAAATTAAATTATTATCAACCTATTTTTAGTGATAGTTAATATAATATAATATGTGTTGCCAGGGTCTTTAAATGTGTTTTATTGCAGATGTCAATGGCCAACCGCGCCGATTCTAGATTCCTTTGGAATGGCCACTTACTAAGGGATTACTCCCAGGAACAGTTCTCACGATTTGCGTTACCGCTCGTGGAAGGCTGTATCCTTTTTTATAGTACCATTTATTATACTCATTCCTGTGAGAATGACAGATTTAAGTATAATAATTACTTAATGTCAGTTCAGAAATTTATTTTATCTATGTTTTCTATACTATTATAAAGAGGATTTTTTTTTTGTATGTTTGTATGTAACGAATAATCTTAAAAACTAAAAAACCGATTTAAAAAAATATTTCCTGTTGGAAAGCTGAGAAACATTATCAGTGAGTAAAATAGGCTACTTTTTATCCTGGGAAAGGCCGCTCACGCGAGCAAAGGCTAGTTCAATATAATTTGCACATGGATGAACTCGTATGATCATTTTCTTCTCTATGAGCTTCTGTTTACTCTGGCGTGTATGTAGGAGTTTGATAAGGTGACAATTTTTTTGATTAGTCAAGGACAGCGCAGAGACTTTTTTTTGTTCAAAGTTATTTTTCTTGTAACATTGCTTCTGCTGCTCTAAGAGACCAGTCCGCGATTAAAAATATGACTATATTATGTAATGCCTTGACTCAAGATGTCAGTCGTGTCGATAAACTGTTTGTCAGTGAACAGTCGTCAGATCACATGGTCGTTGGTGTCTCGCCGCTGCGTCGACCGCGCCGGCACCAGGTTCTTCATGCGGGGCGTCGATGCGCAGGTATACATTGCTATTGATCAACTGTTTGTCATCGAAAAGTCCTCGGATCAATCCTACTACTATTATAAATGTGATAGTTTCGATCTTTGTGAATTTGGATGTTTGTTAGTAAATCACGCCTTAACTGCTGAACGGTTTTAAATGAAATTTGGCACACAGGTAGACCATGACCTAGATTAGGACATAGGCTACTTATTATTCCGGAAAAGGCCATTCACGCGGACGCAGTCGTGTGTAAAAGCTAGTAAACAAATAAATAGCATCCGATAGTCAGACCCATAGTCCTGAAACCACATTAAGATAGGGTTATCTTGTGTTGTGGGGATCAGGAACTACGAGATACACGGTCTCAACATCTAGACCCGAAACAAATATTTGTAGATGACACAAACAATACGTCTTGGTGCCTCGATATATGCCAAAATTATCGAATATGTATGAAGCCGTAATCTGTGCCTCAACCATGAGCGTGTCTCTGTAAAATCACTAGCGACGACGTAAGATATTTATATGAAAATCTCAGTGGCGCCTCCAGCGGATACGTGAGAAACTAAATTTTGTCTTACAAATATTTTATGTAGTCGCTAGCGATTTTACTATGACAAACTCATGGTTGAGACATTGATTAGAAAATAAATATTTTGGTCCGGGTTTGAACCCGTCGCTTCTCGTTCATGGGTCTATTTACCCACTGCCTACCTACTGTCACCTGCTTCCCACACTCAAATAATGTTACTATGATCCTCTATTTAGGGCAATGTAGCTAACTTCGTGGAGACCGAACAGATCCTCGAAGTGGGCAGCGAGAAGTCCTCATACGTACAGACCAGGGGTTCGATCCCTCTGTTCTGGAGCCAGTATCCTGACATCAAATACAAACCGGCTGTGATCCTGGCTCATGAGGATCACGTGGCAGCTTATACGAAGCATCTGAGAGATCAGCAGCAGAGATATGGGAACCAGGTGTTGGTGAATTTGGTGAGTTTATTTTTTTATATTTACACCATATAATGTTATAAATGCAAAATATAGTTATATGTAGTTTGTCCTTTCATCCAGCAACGGTGCAACAGATCGACATGATTTTTGTTATAGAGATATGTTATGGGGCAGAGAGTGATTTATCCTAAAAATATGATGGGAAAGTTATCCACGCGGGCGGAGCCATGAACAAAAGCTAGTATTATTGTAAAGCGTTAAAGCTTGTAATTTTGTGACTTCGTTTGTAGAGAATTACCTCTGGGTCTACTGATCCGATTCTGGAAATTCTTAAATAACTTGGCCAGGCTGAAAATGACGTCGGAAGGGGCCTACATTTTTGTGCTAGACGCTAGTTTCCAAGGTTTTCATGTACCACATGGTGACCAGATCGACCAGCACGGCAAGGAAGAGGCACTGGAGCGAGGATACCGCGCCGCCGTGGCCGCAGCCGCACTGCCCGGCGTGCGGTACGAGCCCTTCGACTTCCACGCGGAGTGTCGCGGCATGAGGTACTACCGGCTCAACGTGCTCATCGACAGGATAGCGCACGAACAGGTATACACAGGTGTCCGCAGGACTAGGCATGCGAGTTTAAAAACTTCATAAACCTTAATGGCACTGCCTTTCTGCTGCCTGTACTCCGTCATTAGATCATTCCCATTTTCATATAGGACTATCATAGCGGTAGTGGGGTAGACCTTATCGAATCCAAAATAAATGTTGAGTGGTCGAGCCACTCACTTCTCTCACTAGACAAAACTAGACAGTTTTGTCTACAGCACGAATGGGCTGGCTTGAGCGGGTCATTACTACTGTCTCACAGAAAACTGGCGTAAAATAACTGACGTAAAGTAGCAGCTTGCTGCTGCGTTTCGTATGGTGCGATATCCGGAGGGCCAAATCCGTCATCATCCCAATCCCTTAATTATCCCTTTCCTTTAAGATCGGCAATGCACCCATCATTCTTCTGGTATTGTGGGCGTATAAGGGCGGTGGAGATCACTTACCATCAGGCAGCATACTTGGAAGTTTGCCGGCCTAGTCTATAAAAAAAACTATCCACGTTTGGCAGACTCTCTGACGTAGATTAAAAACCACTGAAACTGACTGGTCATCATTGAATTTCGTCGCCTCACTTTTTCGGTCAGATAGACTTAATATTAAAAGGTAAGCACATGATTTGTTACTTAATTGATCTTTATATTATGTTAGTAGTGTGTTTTATTATTATTTATTATTATGTATTAAATAAATAAATAAATATTCAATTGATTGACTCATACAAACACATACCCCAGTGTGTTTGTCGTGCTGTTCCATTCATGCTGTAGATAAAACTGTTTACAACAAAGATCTACCACTCAAATTCGGGACATGTCCAGACTAGATTTAATTATCTACACTAATATTATAAAGAGGAAAGATTTATATTTTTGTATGTAACGAAAACACTTAAAAACTACTGAACCGAATCAAAAATTCTTTTGCCGTTAGAAAGCTAAATTATCACTGAGTAACAGGCTACTTTTATCCCGGAGAAGGCCGTTCACGCGGGCGCAGCCGCGAGCAAAGGCTAGTTTAATATATTTTTCATTTGTTTTAGACGGAATTCGGCTACTTCCTCTGCCGTGGTGGAACTGTCTTGCTTCGTCAGAGTGGCGTGTTCCGTACTAACTGCGTGGACTGTCTCGACCGGACGAATGTGGTGCAGAGTCTCCTGGCGAGGTTGCAGCTCAAAGCGGCACTGGCGCTGCTGGCGGTGGCACGGCCAGATGAACAGCATCCGCATCTCGACACGCTGTTCAACACTGTGAGTAATATATTATCGACATACTGTGTAACGTGTTACGTGGTGCAGTGTGCCTAAGCGACTGAAGCAGACAAATGTCAGTATATGTGATTTAGAGATGGGTAAATTGGTATAGATAGTTCAGTTCATATGTGCGTGTGGTGCTTTATATGCGTGATGTGTTTGCAAGGACAGAATTCAATTCAGATTCACTGTCCAAAAAATAGTGCACAAATAAATTGAAATATATTTAAAAAATGGCAAACTTTTATAAAAAGTTTTTGGTCCTTCGAACCAGATCAACATTTCACGCATATTTTATCCCGTAGGTATGGGCCGACCACGCTGACATGATATCGATCCAGTACTCCGGCACAGGAGCGTTGAAGACAGACTTCACTCGCACCGGCAAGAGGACACATCTGGGCCTCATGAGGGACGGAGTCAACTCCCTCACTAGATACTACAAGAACAACTTCAGCGATGGGTTCAGGCAGGTGGGTGGTCAATTTGAAGTCTACTTGTTGTACAAAGTACTTGTGATCATGAATTTAACGATATTTAATTGAATTAATCAGATTATATTTTGTGACACGAAAGGTCGCGTAATCGATCACCGTACCGATACAAATGTTTGTGTGGTTCCCAAATATTTGTTTTGGATCTAGGTGTTGTGAAACCGTAAGTCCCATTAGTTCCCGATACCCATGACGACAGACATGAATTTCTATACTGTGAGGTCGGCGACTATGTTTGTGTGATGATTGATTTATGGGATTCCAAAATGGAGTAATTTATTTATATAAATAGTCTATCGCAGCAAAGAAAACTGTCTTGTATCGTTAAAACGAGATCCTAAATTATCTACTTTTCTTTCTTTTATTATCCATACTATAGAGCTTCTTTTTGTATGGTATGTTAACAAAATTCGTTTATTCCAGGACTCTATCGACTTGTTCCTAGGTAAATATTTGATAGCAGATGGCGAGGGCAACACCTTGCCTTGTCCGCTACGTCGTGATAGAGATTGGAAATATATTACAGTAAGTCGATATCTCCATTAATAAATCGATTCTTGGATGAAGCGATATTGAGTATCGATAACATTGCCTAGAGGCATCGATACGTAATATCGATAATTAATTTATAGGTCAACACCAACTTTACCGTGTTTTAACCCAAACATGTACTTTTAGTTTGTAAGATCAGAGTAGCCCTTATTGTGCCATTTCATCGATATTTAAAATGTTTTTTATCGTGCCTACAAACTTTATTTGAAACTCCAGTTAATCATATTTTTATAGATTTATGGTGAAATAAATAATGGTAAAGTATCTTGTTATGAAAGAGGGGGCAAACGGGCAAGTGGTTAAACAAAAAGGAAATGTAAAGTGTGTGTAGGTACCAGTAAACAGCGTGTTTGTTTGCGTTTGCGCAGTTCCCGTCGGTGCTGCTGGTGGCGGTGTCGATGTTCTGCGCGAGTGCGACGCTTCCGTCGCGGTACACCAGCGAGGTGCTGCTCTACTTGATGTTCTGGGGCGCGGCCGTCGGCGCTACGCTCTCATTCATATTCAGGTGAACAAATAAAACAAATACATCCAACAGTTGGCAGTAAGACATACTCCTAACCCTACACTAGGTTAACCTATATCGTGGGCATGAGGAACTACGATGTTACTTGTCGCAAAACTCCCCGGACCCGAAACAAATATTTGTGTATCACAAAACATTCGTCTCTGTGAGAGAATTGAACGCGTGGACTTTAATTTCACACATGGCTAAAATAAACTATCTTAATTGATATATCTAAATCGATATCTGAAATAAACCAATGAATCAAAATAATCTTTAAAGAATTCTAATTGATTCATTTCTAGAAACAATCTCTGGTGATTTTGATTAAAATTGTTTAATTTTTAGTTGTTAGTACTTCAACTTGAGAGTTGATAGTAGTAGTTATTCTTGAAATACGCCTCATTATTACAACTTGTTACATAATTGCTTTTCACTAGTAGTGCTACAGGAAAAAATCTTTCCCTTGAAACCACACTACTACATACCAGCTGTGTTCCTAAATACTGTTAGAATGGGATAAAAATTACACAGCCGGCACATTCACCGGGGTATAAGCCGGCACATTTTTGAGTGGTAGAGCCACGCTGTAGACACTTGTCTATTATCGTCCGGGTCATTACCACTGTCTCACAGAAAACCGACGTAAAGTAGCAGCTTGCTGCTGCGTTTCGTACGGTGAGTGAGATATCCGGAGGCCCTAACCCCCTCCCCTTCCCAATCCCTTAATTATCCCTTTCCTTTAAGGTCGGCAACGCACCCATGATTATTTTGGTATTGTGGGCGTACATGGGCGGTGGAGATCACTTACCATCAGGTGACCCACATGCTCGTTTGCCGGCCTATACCATTAAAAAAATAACACTATTTAATGCCAAGCTGTTTTTTCATTGAGAATAAAGGTCGTGGATGTATTTTTGCACAGACACGGCAAGGAGTTCGTGGACTGGCCGCGACTGGACGCGGGAGGGCTGGTAGCGGCGCGGGCCATCGTGCCGCAGCACTCTTTATGATCCAAGAGTTGCCGCTCGTAATCGTCGTGTAGGACAACGCAACCGATCTTCCCTATACTGCATTTTGATTTGTGGCTGTGGTCGCAGTGGTGTAATATAATCAGCCTCACTATCCAATTTAATAAGGGAGAATCACATTATCATAATATAATCATAATATCACATTGGTCTGGTGTGGATGGGTGGTTGACCATTACCTCGACTGTTGGTCGAGTCACTATGGTCGGACCAAGTTGGCTGGACCATCGTCCTCTCTCTTATAGCTATCTGAATATTAAATGTCATGCTCACAATCTTCCCAAAACAATATTTAGTGCGTAAATGTTACTGCATAATATGATAAGTATATCTATAACTGAAAAATCAACTTTAAAAATCAGTATTTATGTTATTATTTTAACTAAGCATGGTAACTCCCTGGTGGTAACTATCAAATACACATTGAAGTTAGTAAAGAATCATCTAACGCGGTCCACAATTGGTGCAGGTATACTGTAACATAAGTAAAAATCGACGTAAAACCTCCTGTAAAATTTAATGCGGACTCACTTCATTTTAAATTCCCTTCAATTTATTTTACTCATCCATTTCATTTATTTCGAATATATGGAGATTCTTTCTACCCTTAAAACGCTGTCTAGATTGATAATGCCACTTGTCGACCACAAGTTACAACTATCAAAACCAAAAACTTCTACTTATGTAGTAAACATAAATTCGACACACGAATAGACGTTAACACTTATGGAATTTTTAGATTTTAATTCCACGGAACCTTTCTCTAGGCCGTCGATTAAAGTATCGATAGTTTTATCAAATTGTAAAAATAGTAAAAAAAAACTATTTTAATATTCTGCCAATTTTAAACTTATTTTACTTTATTGCACCAGCCTCTAGGAAAACTCACTTCGTAATAAAATTTAGCATTTAACACGTCAAATGCCAGTGAAAGTATTGATAAAAAATAATACGTGCAAAACATTGTGATAAAAAATCGAGGACGCCACTTTATTCATTGTATTTGAAAAGCTCACAAAAAATGCTCAATTTATACTTGAGCCTTTTTTGTCTTTTTACATCATAGACATAGATCAAATAGACCACATAAGTATGTCTATATCACTATGATAATTATTCCTCAAAAAGAAAATGTATTGCAAACTATAATCAAGTTTGATTTTCTATTTTCAAAATGTTTTGACTTCAATACTCAGAAAAAAGTTAATCTTAATAAAGTGTCAAAACGATTTAAGAGGAACTATAATTAGGCAAATACTAATGTTTTTCGATTTTGCATTCTAAACATGGCGTATTACAAGCCTTATAGAATAAAAGAAATAATATAAAATCTGTAAATTATATTGCATTGTCGCTCATTACTAAAAGATTTTAATGAAAGGTTGTTAAGCAACTAAATAAATTTTTAATAAGGCGTATTTAAATGAAGTATATTTACATTAAAGTATTCCAAAACTGAAAAAAAAAAATAATGTCCAGAGATATTTCTTCCCTCGAGTTGTTGACGTAAAGTCGATTGTACAAATTATAAACATTTATTTCTAATATGGTACATGATGGGTCTTTTCACACGTTTACATAAAAAAGTTATATGACATGCTCTTCAAACGAAGCCTCAAAAAGTTTTCCATGTTACCATTTGTTGGGCCGTCCCCCCTCAGCTCGTCTGCCTTTATAGGCTAATAAAAAACTCGAGGACAATTTTGAAATTTAAACATACCTTAGCAGTGTCTGATGCCCACGAGACATCCGTTACTGATGCTCCCGAGATATCATTTTTCTTAGCCAGGTAAATAAATGAAATGCTTTAAGTAAAGCTGTGAAACGACCTTTCTAAAAATGCATAATTTTCATCGACCAATAATCACGTTACTATTTTTCTTAGTGTATGAACAAGATGTTGACCATTATTTATTATATTAGCATTCCAGTGAATAGTATTGGGTTAGGTGTTGCTACGAATATATATAAAAAGAATGTATTATAAATATTAGTTTGGTTGCCAGGACTGCGTAAAGATTTGGTTCCGGTAGTGATAAAGGATTTGTATTGATTGCAATATGGATTTAAACTTATAAATAGGTCATTATTGTACCTACATTGATAAATACTGTTTTATCGACTATAATTATTAAAATTAACAAGTGAGGATAAGTATGTACTTAATTATACTAACACAAAATGTTAAATCGAATGTCTCTGACGCTATTTATATAATTCAAAAAACTAATGCTTGAAATGCTCAAGCTATAATGAAAGATTTCTTATCTATGGTTTTTGGTCCTAACAGTAAGATTTGTCCGATTTGCAGATTGGGGATTTTAAACAACAAATATTATATTTTTTGAGCAAGTTATGTCTGTTGGCATCACTTCCCTTAGCAGACAGAAGCTCATACCAGTAAGCTGGTCAGTGTATAGCTTGTGCATTTCAAAATGACGCACGTATATTGGCTCGTATCGCTTACTTCGGATGGTCGCGTCAACCGTGAGACGCAAAATTCAGTGACGTCACGTCTGCGCGTTTATACTGTGCACTACGTAAATCTATAGGATACCATTCGACAGTAGCCACTAAGGCACGTCGTCACTGGCGCCTTTAGTATGATGTTGACAGATGACATTGATGCTCTCGTCTGAAGTATGACGCAACCATCGGAAGGCTGCCTTTGCGCTGTATACGTGCGTGATTCAGAGTTTTTTTTTCTTATTGATATGCACTACAAAGTTAGTACAAAGCAATATGTTTATATTGCTTTGTACTGTGTATTGAGCGTATTGTATACGCGTGTGAGCGATTGCTCACACGCGTAGAGAAGTTCGGAATTCAAGTGCTCGCGGTTTTGTGAAATGCATAACCTAAAACTTATCTTTATCAATGTAGGTAGAATGCTGGGGTTTGGTTGCGTGTCTAGGGAATGTCTTGTAACGATGCGACGCGGCAGATTTATGCCTTAAGAAATAACATTGCGTATTTATTTTAAATATTTATCGATGCCCTATAAGGTGTACTGAGCAATTCCTAAGATTGGTATATTCCGAGAATATTTACTAAACTCTGTTGTATTTTATTATGGAAAGAAATGGGATATCGATATACACACGGACGGGCATATTATAGTATATTCATTATCTTTGAATACGGCTATTTTATGATTTACATCAATGCACTATATCTAGACTATAGTGGACAAAGAAAATAGTTTTTGACCCCCCCCTTGCGAGGCGTCTCACGATTTTAAGGGTATTTGAACTAAAATTGATATGTAGTAGGCATCGATAAATACTTTTGCCAATTGCATTTATTTTGTGTGTTAAATCCATTTAAATCATGTCAATAGAATACGCAATAATCAAAATGTCCTTAGAACCATGATTAGTGATGTACATAATCAATCGATTATCGATTAACAAATCATTTGTTTTGAATTTGCAAATATCTTGTACCTATTTTAGCATATTACCTATGTATTTTGTGTTCCCATGTACGTTCCTATGTGATTTTGTGCTTGTTAATTCTTTTGCAGTTATAATGAATACACAAATAGTTTAAAACTATACGGCGTTATAAAAAAAAGTTCATCTAATGTATCATGCTGAAGATTAGGTGAGCCTATTACATTATTGATTTATTTCCCCCGCAGTGTTATTTCCCATAAGATAATGTAATTTTACTTTAGCTTTTCGATCAACATCATGTGGTTGTTTAATTTATAAATGTAATTTTATGAAAACGATTATAGTTCAATAAACATTTAACCTTATTATTGTTTTATTTTTTGGTAATCTGTACTTATTAATGTTGTGACGTTACAAATGGTAAATCCATTATCGATTACATTAAGCGTCAAATAGCTTGACCGGACATATCTGAAAACAATAGCTGTGACACGAATCGTGACTGACGTAGAGTGAGTGAGTAGAGTTTTGTCTACAGCACAAATGGTTTAAGTCGGCAGTCGGGCGTAAATGGGCAGTGGAGATTACTTACCATCCGGTGACCCACTTGCTCGATTGCCGGCCTATTATATAAAAAAAAAACGAATTTAAAAAGTATAGTGACTGCCATTTGGTTACAGACACCTAAAAATATAACTGACAAATCACAATTCACAATACGCAAGGAAAATAAAGTCTTAAAAACAAGTACTACATTATACATACCTACTGAGAATAATAATGAAGCCGGTGTTTTTTCATTCCAATATTCAAATTGATTCATTGTTGTGATAAAGATGTAAATGAACATGAAATGAACGCATTCTTATCGACGACTGTCACCGTGGCCTGTCAAATCAATGGAGTTTTGAAACCTGTACGATTTTGTATAAGATTTATTAATTAAATATACAAACCCATCGGTGTATATTTTTGAGCTTATATGTATTGAATTGCAATTATTTTATATATTTTTTATTATTCAATTCGAAAACCAAGTGGCAATAATTTTGGTGTGTGTGTCAAGGTGCTCTCTACAGAGTTACACTGTAGAGTTCGAATACAGCTCAATTATATTTCAGAACGCAACCGCCATTCAGCAGAGAAAAACGCTGGCTGATGTAGCTCGCGTCTCGCACTTCGGTAATATTTTATCACAATTTGAACAAGTTTCATTCAAAATTAAAGCTCAATTATATGATAAACGCTAATAAACTAAACAAGCAAGTCAACTGCGTGGCAACTTTTGCTCAATTTTAGTGAGAATTTCGTAAATATGTGTGTAGTGAAGTGAAAGATTTATTTCTTATTTTTTTGCGACACTCGGGCGCCAGAATGTCTGACGAGCTCGAAGCTAGGATGTGGGACGATGGAGGCTCTAGATACGAGTCCAGAAGCCGCGGAGCATATTTCGAGTCTGCCTTTGCCTCTTCAGAGCATCTAGATAGGGCGCCTTTGTTATCCGAGGTAAGGAAAATATTATGGAATTTTTTACAAGAAAAATCATGATTGAAATCGTTTATAGTATTTTTATTACACATATAAAACTATTTCGATGTAAAATCATGCGGTTGTGGTTGCGTATTCATTGTTACGAATTTATGCGTAGTTGTAATAGATATTTACTTAGGTGCGGGATTATCTTGGCAATTAATATAATCTGGTGGCGGCTAAATTCTTTATACAATCAATTGGGATATAATCTGTTGATAAGATATAAACAATTTAATTTGGATCTTAAGTTCCAAAATGTTTGCAATATTTTGTATTGTTTTTATTTTCAGGATTAAGGCTCGAAAATATCGAATCGAAATTGTAATCTAGAGTTTGCGTTTTCTTATTACTACATAGAAATCTTATATTATATATTATAATGACAGATGTATTTACTTAAATCAAGATTTTTCTAATTTATTATTATACTATTTATTTGTTTTTATTCTATTTTGTTAATTAAAATTTAGTTACATAGGTAGTTGAGTTTATTGTAGTTTTTTAAATACATTTACATTAGTTAGATTTTAGAGAAATTTCATAAATATAAGAGCCAAGTCTTGCCTAACATTATTAGTTTTTTAGTTAAGTTTCCATTATGCAAACAGCATATGCAGTATAAAACAAAATTTCATACAAATTTACATAAGTACAGCTACTGAAATAATATCTCTGATCTTGTTTCATGATAAACTAAATGCCTACTTATCAACTGTGTTATCAGTTGAATTAGAACATTACAGACATATATTGATATCATGATATCATTTCAAACGTTATAAATAAAATGCTAGTTCCAGCCAAGGGTTAGAAAGAAAGAAAAAATATTTGTCAAACAACATAGTGGAAAAATAAAACAACGTATGAGAAAGACAGATTTTGGTAAAGCCACAGGCTACAGCAGCGATTTCTAAAGTGTGTTCCGCAGACCCAAAGGGTTCTGTGGAAAAGTCACTAAAGGTCCACAAATTAGTTACATTTATCACTGACTTGTGATATACATTTATGCTAATGTTGGATCAGATTCACAAAATATCCGGCCACATTCAAGATGAACTCATACATGGTTAATCCCATGCCTGTGATATGTTTTTTTACATTAACAGTGACACAGTATCGGTACTGTATCATGAGTATGAGTAACTACAAGCGGTTTCACCCGAAATAAATATTTGTGGATCACACAACATTCGTCTTGGTGTGGGAATCAAACCTAGGGCCTCTCGCTTTCAATATGTTTGCTCTTTTCATGTAAGGTAATGATCATTTCATGTGGGGTTCCTTTAAATGAAAGACACTTGTTGAGTGCTCGTAGCTTTAAAAGTTTGGAGAGCTGCTGTTCTACAGTATGAATTGGCCGACTAAACTGGTACAGACCAAAAACTGCTGTATAGTAACAGCTTGTTGTTGTTTCATATAACGAGGGATTTCTATATTCCCAAATCTCCCTTCCCTTTCTACTTCACATTCTTTTCCTTTAAGGTCTCTGGTCTAAAATACATCCATGATTCTTTTGGTGTTATGGGTGGAGTGCATTGATATCAGATGACCTATTTTCAAATACTGGGAATCCGTTTACGGATCTCTCCTAGCCGGAGTTTGAAGGTATGTTGGACTCACTGGTGTAGGCCATCCTACTGACTAAACTCCGCAGTGTAATTCTGAAATTTTGATCTTTATTTTTATGTACTAGGGGCTTAGCCCATGTTTTTCCACAAAACATAAAATAAAAAATAAACTTAAATTCCAACGAATATGAGACATATCTTTACTTTCTTCCCCACATTATTCTACATCGATTGGTATCGGTCTCGACCCCATACCCCCAGCGGTTTCGGAGGAGATAGCGTGACAAGCTTTTGGCAACGGCGGCGGCGCCAGTTACTTTTTTTTAGAATACAGAGATTGCTATTTTAATACTCGATATTGGCGAAATCTATGATGAACATCTAAAATTAGAATAGTGTTCCTCTCTCCCATAAGTCAGAGGCCAAGGGGTACACAAATGCATGCAGCCGCAGCTTTTGCGGCAGTCGACCCTTGTACATGGCCTATTCCGGTCTAAGGACTCCTCAGATAGAGCATGGGAAAGGCACACACGCCAGCATCTCAGGACTTAATGTGCGTAGCGGTGGGCCGGTCTTTGCAACCGCCACCTGCAGGTTAATTTATTGAGACCAGATATGATGTCTCCGGCGTTTGGTTTGCCGACTTAGGGATGGGAGTCTAATACTCTACTCTATCTCTCTTTGCGAACACGTTATGTCCGCAAAGAGGCGGCTCTATGCGGACACAACGTGTTCGCAAAATGAGGCAACGGAGTTCCACTGTCTTCGCTCCCGACCGTGACAGCACCACTGACGAGTCTGCCCATTCATTCTGTAGATAAAAGTGTCTACAGCGTGGCTCTACCACTCGTATCCTAGGCGGTTTGACAATGAAGGTTGGGGATGGCTGATTTGTGTGTTGCACACATTGCACGCTAGGTAGTAAGAGTGTGGACATACGGTGTTTACTTAAATCCAGATAATAAAAGCTAATGTACTTCCAAATTATCAGTTTACTTAAACTAAGATAAGCTATTTATGTATAGCAAATTGTGCTTCCGATAAGCGATAATCGTAAAGCAATTAAAAACATGTATTATCCGTACAATAAGTCAATGATATCATAATCTTAGTTCTAAAGCGGCGACTAACATTACCTAAAACCTCTCCGTTATCAATTAAGTACATTGTACAATACTCTTTATTGTTAACTCTTTTTCACATTTTTAAATATTGCATTTCTAAAAAACATAATTGAATCACCATATAAAACCCTCCAATGGCGAGGCCTAGGACCCAAACCATCGGCGGTTAGGACCCCAGAGTGAGAAACCTCACAATGCATGCCGTGCCCAATAACACCGCTTTCTGCATCTGTCTCTTGACCCAACTACCAATTGAGAGCTTCTGTAGTTGTTGGTCGAGGCTCTTCGCTATCAACCCATGGGCAGAAACGGCTATCGGGACAATAATTGTTGATTCGAGTCCACATCCCATAGACATTTTATTCGGCTTTTACGAGGTTCTCATCATGGGGAATGGTGACATCAACAAGCATTGCCATCTATTACCACAGTCTTATTGGCAACAATAGTCCTGTCCGTGATAACAGATCGATCCCAATAGAGCGTTGCACGACTATTTTGGAGAACTGGTCGGGGGACATATTGATAATATGGCTCCTCGGAAGTCACTAGGCAATATCGAAGAGCATGTTGCTGGTATATGATCTTGGCTACTAGGTTATGTCTATGCAAGTACTCGCCGTTAGCAAGATACGAACAACCCGAAATCACATGCCTGATAAAGTACATCAATTATTGATGTGGAGAGCCCCCGTAGCGCAGTGGGTGAGTAACCGACTGCGATGCGAAAGGCCGTGGGTTCGATTCCCGCACCGAGACAAATGTTTGTGTGATTCACAAGTGTTTGTTTCGGGTCTGGGTGTTGTGGGACCAAGTCCCTCGTAATTGCCGATATCCACGATACAGGTTAACCTAGTGTGGGATCTGGACTATGTGTGTGACTGTTGGGTGTATTTATTATAAGACATCAAAAACCGTCTTCAGAATCCGAATCACGGTGTGATTGCTGTTTTCCGTTGAGGAGTTTTCATTTTTTTTCCCGTTATCAGATTTATAAGGAGCCATCTTCTGGGTAAACCCTATCGAATACAAAAATAATCATAAAAATTGGTCCACATTAATCAGGCGGAGATATCGCGTGACATATATAAAAATCAACAAACAAACGAATTAAGACATACATACGCACTCACGCCTGTAACAGAGGTGTAACCAGTACACCCACATTTCGCCAAGCTTATTTGTGGCCCATGATGTGATAGGAGCGAGCCGAATAATACGGGGCACAATTTCCAACTCCGGGCTGATACTGAGCATTTCGAAATAGAAACCCCAATATCAATTATTCCCAACACGAGGATCGAACCTGAGTCCTCAGCACGGCAGTCTTACCGCGTACGCATTACAACTGCGCTACCGAGGCAGTCATATGTTTATTTATTTACAAGCAATATATTCATATATTTATTTATTTTATATTAACAACACAAACTTTCCGAAATAATCAAACTCATTAGAGCGATTGTTATTAATTATGTATTTGGATCGCTCGTTACTGTTTGCTAATGAGCATATACATATATAATAAACATTGTTATCTGCCTATGTCCATACGAAATCCCCGCGATAACGAGCCCAGCATCCCGTTGTTTATCAATAACCGCAGTTTATGGGAGTTCCGCGGGCATAACTGTTACTATGGTACGGTATTTTGTGTGTCCACAAACATTTCTCAAATTAATAAATACACCCAACTGTCACACACATAGTCCTGACCCCACACTAGGTTAACCTGTATCGTGGGTATCAGAAACTACGAGGGACTTGCGGTCCCACAACACTCAGACCCGAAACAAATATTTGTGGATCGCACAAACATTTGTCTCGGTGCGGGAATCGAACCCACGGCCTCTCGCTCGCAGCGCCACGGAGAATATATAATGAATAAATACTACATACATACATACGCACTCACGCCTATACTCCCCAAAGGGGTAGGCAGAGGTGTAACCAGTACACCCACATTTCGCCGAGCTTATTTCCGTCCCATGATGTGATAGGGGCGAGCCTATCGCCATATCGGGCCCAATTCTTAACTCCGGACTGATACCTACTAAGCATTTCGTAAAACCCAATATCACTTTTACCCGACCCAGGGATCGAACCAGAGACCTCAGCACAGCAGTCGTACCGCGTACGCATCACAACTACACCGAGGCAGTCGTAAAATTTTATATACGAAACAATGGGGAGATATCACATCAATCTCTCACGAGTCCTTTATTTCATCCATCCAACGGTATCTGGTTGATCCACTTTATTCGATCAGTCGTCCCAGGTAGGTACTTGGGTTCTTCTTCCACCTGCCCTTGTCCCACTCGCAGTGGGGTCGGCGCAAGTCTCAAGTGCTTTTTAACGACCGGCCGCCGGTCTGACGTCGACCCCTCTGGGAATATATACCTATACATCAAATCTTGCACAAAATGTCACGGAATTGAATCCAGGCACTTTCTTTCTGCCTGGCGTTATTCATGATTTTGGGTTTTGGTATTCTATGGGGCGATTCCATTGCGGGAACCAAGTTTCGCCATTGCGTCCGTTAATCATCAGAGTGAACCACGTGGAGGGTTTTTTTATTAGCTTGAGACGAAACGAGCAAGCCGCTCGCTTGATGGTAAGCGCCTGCCCATAAACAGAAGCAGCACAGAACTTTGAATTACAAAGCACTGCTGACAGTGGACTGCGCTCGTCACCCTGAGACATAGGATGTAAGTCTCAATGCCCAGTAATTTCACTCGCTTCAATGTCGTTCAAACCGGAACACAACATTGCTTACACACTGCCGTTTGGCGGCAGAAATAGACAAAGCGGTGGTATCAACCCAGACGGGCTCTCGCATACGAGGGGCCTACCACCTTGTAGAGGTTAGCTTTGGGCTTAAGACGTTGGTGGCCACCACAGATTAATAACTAAACCACGGGAGTGATTGTACATAATACAACATTCACAAAATACTCCATTTTTATAGTAGTAAGAAATATTTTTTTCTGTTTGTATCATTCGCCTTCCAAATAGGAGAATTACATACGACCAAGCTCTTTAGGTATGGATTTTTATTATCATAATAATATTGTACAGTCTTGATTATCTAGCAGTAGTACCACGGTAGTACTGCAGGTGTGCGATAATTTTTTATTTTATTTACTTTTAATTCAGTTATTTATGTTTTGTTTTGTTGCATGCGTATCACTGGAGACAATAAACCATTTTTCTTTCTTCTTACCTTCTTTTCTGCCGCCAAGCAGCAGTGTGAAAGCACTGTAGTGTTTCGGTTGGAAGGACATCGAAATTACTGGGAATTATGAGACTTAATATCTTATGTTTCGGGAAGACGAGCTCAGTTCAGTGTCATGTATGCTGTAATCCAGAGTTCTGTGTGACGTTGCATCTGTTTACGGGCAGGTGTGACGTTTAACGTCAGGCGAGCGATCTGCTCGACTAGTCATTCAAGCTTATAAAAAAAAGCTTCCTAATGTCACAATGGTGGGCAGGAGATTTTTCTACTTATGAGAGGGGTAAGGACTTGCGTTCCCAACGCTGGTCTAACGCGGGTTGGCATACGCATCATACTAATATTATAAATGTGAATGTAAGTTTGTTACGCTTTCATACGAAAACTACTTAAACCGCTTAAACCGATCATCATAAAACTTTGTACACATATTCTTGGAGGTATAAGAAGTAACATAGGATACTTTTCATGAAAAAAAATATCTATTTTTGTTACGCGTTCACGCCTAAATCACTCAACCGATTTTCATGAATTTTGGTGTAGAGATAGATACGTTTTATTTCGGAAAAGTATATTCACGCGGGCGGAGCCGCGGGCAAAAGCTAGTAATCAAATATAAAACAATGTCACTTTCCGCGTCTGTTTATCCGCTAACTCCAAAACTACGCAACGGATTTTGATGCGGTTTTGACTAACATTTAGATGGAATATTTGTATATATATATCACGCTATTATTCATGGGAGCGGGGTAGAAATATGCACGCTGAAGAAACCTCGGAAGACAGCTAGTAATTTATAATAACGTAACATTAGCTTTCGTCTGTATTCCCAAAGGGGTAGGCAGAGGTGGAACTAGTACTACGCCCTCGGTTGGCCGAACTTATTTCCGTCTCATGATGTGACAGCGGGGCGAACTAATCGCTATACCTAAACACATTTTTATTGCCTGACCTAGGATTTCAACCCAAGACCTCACGGTTTCTCAGCTAAGTAGGCTGCCACTAGACCAATTGGGTGGATTATAAAATACTATATATTTACGTCGGACTAAATTCAATACTTCTAAGTTGTAATATAGTTTGATAGATGCCGCTATAGACATCTAAGATAATAGGGCATAATAAATTATTAAAAAATATTGGTATTAAATGTAATATTTGAATTCCTACTAATAGCACGAGCCAAAAAAAAACACTAATTTACCGTACAAAATACCATAACTCAAAATTCTTTAATAACTAGCAACACTAAGAAAAAACAGTAATTTTTCAGTTCAATTTACCCGCACATTATTCCGCAAGAAGTTTGTGAAAAATTGTTGTTTGTTGGACACTAGCCAAGATGTTTCGACTTAATGTGAGTGGACTTTACATTGTTTGACTATATACGGACGTTTATTTACGTACATAGCTCTTATATACGTGTTTCTATGTAGATACATACCTCTAATATACATTTATTTACACATTTGGGAAGAAACCTTTGTACTTTGTAGTCGAGAGATCGTCATTCGATCTAATAACAACGTCCCAGTGGAGTCTTTTTTCCAGTTTTCACACCCCATGACTATGTAGGCATTTAAACATTCCAATTTTGAAAATGTGTAACCTACTAAGCCGGCTAACTAGCATTAAGGAATGTGTTCGGAGCGAGCCTCTGCGGCAACAACTATTGTATAACACTAATTTTAACGTAGGTATGTGTAATAGCTTCCTAGCTGCACCATTGTCAAAGTTGGCAAGATTGATGGCAAAAATATTGTATCAATGAGAAGGTTGTAGACAAGACTTAACATGTAAATATAATTTGTATTGGTTATACGGGGGTGACATAGTCAATCTTGTGTCTAAACTCCTAGGAAAATAAAGAAAGAAAAAAAAAACTAGCATTAGGAGTTAGCTCAGTCCGGTCGATATCTTATTATAATTAATTCTAAAACTGGTTTAAAGTAGTGTTTCTTGTATAAAAGTGGTGTGAATTTTTGCAATAAACATTGATTGTGATGAATAGAGTGATTGATAGAGCCACTTGTGTCTACAGCACGAATGGGCCGGCTCGTCGGGGTCGTTACCACCGTCTCACAGAAAACCGTCGTAAAGTAGCAGCTTGCTGCTGCGTTTCGTACGGTGAGATATCCCGAGGCCCAAACCCCCTCCCCTTCCCAATTCCTTAATTATCCCTTTCCTTTAAGGTCGGCAACGCACGCATAATTATTTTAGTATTGTGGGCGTACAAGGGCGGTGGAGATCACTTAACATCAGGTGACCCACTTGCTTGTTTGTCGGCCTATGCTATAAAAAATAAAATAAAAAAAGTGTGTGGAATCTTTTTGACCAAGTTGTTGGACCAAGACCGATCCGCTTGGACAAAATCGTTTATGAAGCGTCGTATATGCATAAATAATGCGATGGCATACTTAAACAAAAAAAAAACTCATTAGACTAGACTTGTGGACAAAAGATCCTCTCATTAGTAGGCAGAGGTCAGTATCCACGATGAGTAAATGCTATTTCGGTTTAATTAATAATTTATTTCTACCCGTAAAAACTATTACATTATTATAAATAGATATTTTGTACATACATTCATACGCACTCACGCCTGTAATCCCCAAGGGGTAGGCAGAGGTGTAACCAGCACACCCTAATTTCGCCGAGCGTATCTTCGTCCCATAATGTGATAGGGGGCGAGCCTATTGCCATATCGGTAACAATTCCAGACTCCGGGTTGTGATACTGAGGATATCGTAATAGAAAAACCCAATATCACTTTTATCCGACCCGGGGATCGAACCAGAGACCTCAGCGTTGCGCCACCGAGGCAGTAAACTGTCAAATACAAAAATAATCGTCATCATCGGTCCACATTTGGCGGAGTTATCGCGTAACATGTAAAACACATTACAAGGTGGTAGGTCCCTCGTTTGCGAGAGGCCGGTTGGGTTGGTACTACCGCTTTGTCTATTTCTGCCGCCAAGCAACAGTGTGTAAGCACTGTTGTGTTCCGGTGTGAAGGACATTGAAGCCAGTGTAATTACTGGGCATTACGAGACTCAACACCTTATATCTCGGGGTGACGAGCGCAGTCCAGTGTCATGCAGTGCTTTGTTATTCAAAGTTCTGTGTGGCGTTGCTTCTGTTTATGAGCAGGCGTGGCGCTTACCATCAGGCGAGCGACCTGCTCGTCTCGTCATTCAAAACACGCGTGGCATTGAGAAGCTCTTTTGAGAGCGGTTAAAATAATTTACAAAATGGAACCGTATTCATCTGCTAACATGGTGTACATAATTAATCACGACACTTCACGCTTCGTTGGATACGACGCGTTGACTTCGTGTATTAAAATAATGGAATCTCTTGATTATATCAAACACTTTAATGTATACTGCTAGACGGGCTGTTTGCAAGTATAATTGCGTCACATAACGCGGGAGTTTGACAGCTCACAGACAGGGAGCGCGATAGGAGTTCTAGTTGAAAATGAGCGAGATGGTAATATTGAGTTATGGTCAATTGACCGCAACTTAGTGTTACCATTTCTATGTAACGCGCAGCTTGTCTAGTAGTATACATTAAAGTCTTTGGATTATATGGATTTACATGTATTTCTTTCACTAGCTTTTGCTCGCGGCTCCGCTCGCGTGAACAGCCATTTCCGGGATAAAAAATAGCCTATGTCCTAATCCAGGTCATGGTCAACCTTTATGGAAAATTTCATCCGAAACCATTAAGCCGTTACGGCGTGTTGGTTAAACAAACATCCAAACTCACAAACATCCAAACTTTCACATTTATAATATAAATGTTATATTTTTTATTACCTTGAGAGACGTAACGAGCTGGTCGCTCGCCTGATGGTAAGCGTCACACGCCCATGAACAGAATCAACACCACACTGAACTTTTGACTACAAATCACTGCATGGTATTGGACTGCGTCCGTCACCCCGAGACATAAGATGTTAAGTCTCATAATGCCCAGTAGTTTCACTGACTTATTGTTCTTCAAAAGTAGCTTCAATGTCCTTCAAACCGGAACACACAAATGTTTACACACTGCTACTTGGCGGCAGAAATAGACAAAGAGGCGGTAAACCCAGACGGCCTCGCATACGAGGGACCTACCACCTAGTCTGATGTAAAAGTTTATTTTCAGGAGACGTATACCGATGTTCCCGTGGCACCAGTTCCTGACACGGAGCACTGTCATTGGAAGCCACGCGCGGAGCCGCCCAGTGCTATACCGCAGCTGCTCACCGCGCTCGTGCTGTGTGGCTTCTTCATGGTGAGTACATGTTCAAATACAAAAGTCGTTGAACACACACAGATTTACAAAATGCTCGTAAGATACATATTGGCATTAGGAATTTTAAATTGACAAGTCATTATTGTTGAGATTATAGAAATTGGACCAAAAACAAGCCCACTGAGTTTGTTCCGCCGGGTCTTCTCAGACAGGGTCGCGTTTGGATCCGGTGGCAGTTTTAAAACAACAATTTAGAGGTACACATATCCGTATCAATCACCTTAAAATAGAAATAGGACTTTTTATTTCCCTAGTTTATTTTGGTATGATAAACCGGACCAAAAACAAGCCCACTGAGTTTGACTAGCTGGATCTTCTCAGGACTGGGTCGCGCCGCGTAAAATCCAGTGGTAAAGTAAGCCCACTGAGTTTGTTTCGCCGGGTCTTCTCAGGTTGGGTCGTTTTGGATCCGGTGGTAGTTTTAAACCACTTGCCGTTTCGGTAATGCCTATGGTCCATATCGACCTTTAAAACAGAGAAAAAATAACAATAATAATAATACTTAACAATCCTGGACTAATATAAAAATATTGTAAACTTTATAGTTGCCCAGTGTATTTTGACGATGCTATGTATGTTATGTATATATTAGTTGATATGATTTCTATAATTAAGTTTCTTTATTTTGTACTGACTTGTCATAAGCGCTATTTTAATTGCCTACATGATGAATAAAACTATTTCATTGATTTGATTGTGGGCTCCTTTTCTCCGCACTTAGCCCGTTGAATGTCGGGCCATTGTGCGTCATTACTATTCATTTCACTAACTATTTCATTTCATTTCATTATAATTCTATTCTATTTTTAGATTATGGCCCCATCGATTTTCGATGATTTCGCCAATGTCAAGTATTAAAATAGCAATATATATAAATAAATATCAAAACGTAAACATCTTTAAAAAGATGCTCAATTAGTAAAGGATACGTATAAGCCACTAACAAAACTACCGCCGATTTTCTTTTTTTTACTAGCTAGAATGACGAAACGAGCAGGTCGCTCGCCGGTTGGCAAGTGCCACGTCTGCCCATCAATAAACAAATCCACATAGAACTTTGAATTACAAAGCACTATATAGCATCAGAGGCATAAAGTCTCATAATGCCCAGTAATTTCATTGGCTTCAATGTCTTACAAAATTCAGTTTGGCGGAAGAAACAGACAAAGCGGTGTTACCCACCCAGACGGCCTCTCGCATATAAAATTTGCAAGAATTTTTTTACTTTGTATTTTAACGTAGACGAAAAATCTCGGACAGAGCCGAATAACAAAAGCAAATGACACGTTACTATGCAAAATTAAAAAACATAATAAAACGAGAGTTCTTATTGAAAATGAAATTATTCCTCTTTAGCCAACATACAGATTAGTCTACTCACTAATTTATAGATGTGAGACAGCATTTACATTATTAAACAAAGTACCTATGTCAAAATATTATACACTAGCCTTTGCTCGCGGCTCCGCCCGCGTGAACGGCCTTTTCCGAGACAAAAAGTAGCCTATGTTACTCGAGTGATAATGTAGCTTACTAACGGCGAAAGAATTTTTGAAATCGGTCCAGTAATTTTTAAGATTATTCGTTACATACAAAAATTAAAAAAAAACTCCCCTTTATAATATTAGTGTAGATTAATATGAAATAAAACAAGAACATATGCGGATCAAATAAATGACATTCTCCGAAAAGGGCACGTCACGAGTACCCTCAACCGACGGAGAAGATGTATGAATGTGGAAGAGGCGAAAGAGGTGTGTCAGGACCGTAGCTTGTGGTACTCAATAGTCTGCCTACCCCTATGGGACATAGGCGTGAGTGTGTATGTATGTATGTATGTATTAATATGAAATATTTTTTTTCCTTGATATACAATGTAGTCTCACCTACTCATCATCATATTATTATTGATATTTGTCCAAAGGTATGCGAGCTAATAGGCGGGTACTTGGCCGGCAGTCTGTCGGTAATGTCCGACGCAGCTCACATGCTAAGCGACTGCGGTGGTTTTGCGCTGGCACTCCTCGCCTTCCACTGCGCCAAGCGTAAACCTGACGTCCACATGTCTTATGGATACAAGAGAGCTGGTAAGTATAACTTAGTAACTTTTAACTCTTAGGTTGACTTCCACGACGATCCTAAATCCCATGATTTAGACAGGTAACCAGTGCACCCACGTTCCGTCGTGTGATAGGGGGCGAACCTATCGCCATACCGGGCACAAATTCCAGGCTCCGGGCTGATACTGACCATTTCAGAAGAGCATTAATAGAAAAACCCAATACCACTTTTACCCGACCCGGGGATCGAAACCGAGGCCTCAGCATTAGCCTCAGCCGTAACGTGTACGCATTACAAATGCGCCACCGAGGCAGTAGAGTTAGTTTAGCCTTTTTACGAGTGTACAAAACCTATGGAACCTTTAAAATTCAGTAATTATGAGATTAACTGTGAAAGTATGGCATCGGAATTTGATGGGCAGACCTTGACTGCATTATCGACACTAGTTGTAATAGTAAATACAATATGAAGGTAAAATCCAAGGTGAGGATATAAAATTCTACTACGGTTCTACTAGTTATCTTAAAAGTCTGTCGTTAAAAGAACTAAAAACACTTATGGAGCTGCAAAGTATCTGCCTTTAGATTGGTCGAATAAAACCAGACTGCCTCGGTGGCGCAGTTGTAATGCGTACGCGTTACGATTGAGGCCAACGCTGAGGTCTCGGGTTCGATCCCCGGGTCGGGCAAGGTGGTATTGGGTTTTTTCTATTACGAAATGGGGATTACAGGCGTGAGTGCGTGTGTATGTATGTATGTAAATAAAACCAAAGTGCTTTCCTTGGACCTTAGGTTACACGGCCGACTTTTGGTGAATTGAATAAAATGTGCCCTCCCCCTCGGTTTACCTAACAATAGTTACTCCTCTCCCTTTTGGAAGGAAATTTTCTACTCTCGCCTGCGGACTTATTATTATATATGCCCACGAAATATCTCGCGCGCAAAAAAGAAAACTATCGACGACAAATATCTAGGATAAAAATGTCAACATACGATAAAATTACGTTGTCATAGCGTTCATAGATAAAATACCACAGAGACGTTGCAAATTTATACTATACTAGCTGTTGCCCGCGGCTCCGCCCGCATGAATGCCTATTTCCAGGATTAAAGTAGCCAAGTGGGCGGTCCCTGTGAGAAACGCGCTTGACAAAAGTACTAATGTCGCTATTAAAAAATAGGGGTTGATCGTAGACGGTTGAAAATTTAGGGTTGTATGTATTTTTAATGCTGTATCATAAAAAAATGTCTAAAAAATAAAAATAAAAAATTAGGGGTGGACCACCCTAACATTTAGGGGGATGAAAAATAGATGTTGGCCGATTCTCAGACCTACCCGATATGCACACAAAATTTCATAAAAATCGGTCCAGCCGTTTTGGAGGAGTATGGGAACGAACATTGTGACACGAGAATTTTATATATTAGATTTTCTATCTACTTTTGATATGGGTACATCTTCTATGCAATCAAGTGAGCGTAGATACACATGTAGAGATAACCAGATAAAACTGGTATTCCATGACAAAAATACTTCGTCATGCATATGTGCAGTCGCCTGTACGGTATCTTTAACCTGTAAACGAACCTACTAAGTATAAAAACATACATACGCACTCACGCCTGTAATCCCCGAAGGGGTAGGCAGAGGTGTAACCAGTACACCCACATTTCACCGAGCGTATCTCCGTCCCACGATGTGATAGGGGGCGAGCCTATCGCCATACCGGCCACAAATTCCAGACTCCGGGCTGATACTGAGCATTTCGTAATAGAAAAACCCAATACCACTATGCCCGACCCGGGGATCGAACCCGTGACCTCAGAGTTGACCTCAATCGTAAAGCGTACGCATTACAACTGTGCCACCGAGGCAGTCATAAGTATAAAAACGTCTATTCAAATATCAAAATAAGCTACAGGGAATGTTTATATTTGAGTTGCCTGTTTCCTGAATGACGAGCAGGTCGCTCGCCTGATAGAAAGCGCCACCTGACCATAAACAGTAGTTACATCACTCAGAACTTTGAATAACAAAGTACTGCATGGCGCTGCATTACTCTGCGCTCGTAGCCCTGAGAAATTAGTTCCAATAGTGCTCAGTAATTTCATTGGTTTCAATATCTGATTAAATCCAAGTGACCGCTTAGAGCGATAAGACCGCGCCCGTTGTGCTTTCTTTTTCTATTTTTGTCAGACTTCAATGTATACTAATGACAGACTCCGTGGCGCGGTGGGCGAGTAGCTGGCTGCGAAGCGAGAGACCGTGGGTTCGATTCCCGCACCGATACAAATATTAGTTTCAGGTCTGGGTGTTGTGGGACCGCAAGTCCCTCGTAGTTCCAGATACCCACGATACAGGTTAACCTTGAGTGGATCCAGGACTATGTGTGTGACTGTTGGGTGTATTGGTTGATACGGGCTGTTTAAAAGTAAAATTGCGTTACATAATGCGGTAGTTTGACGCCTGAGGCGAGGCTGATTTTAGCTAAGAGTAAGCGAAATGGTAATATTGAGATACGGTGATTTGACCGCAATTTAGTGCGCAATTTCTGTTTTTTTTTAAATTATTATTAGCATAATAACGAGCAGAGACGAGCTGGTCGCTCGCTTTATGGTAAACACGTAAACAGAAGTAACCTCAGAAGCAACAGACCTTTGAAATACAAAGCACGGGACTGCGCTCGTCACCACGAGACATAAGTTTGTAAAGTCCCATAATGCCCAGTAATTTCACTGACTTTAATGTCCGTCAAACACGACACAATAGTCTTTGCTTGTTTTTTGTTGCTTGGCGGTAGAAATAGACAAAGGGGTGGTGCTAACGCAGACGGCCTCGCATACTAGGGACCTACCACCTTGTACCACTATGTACCGCGCAGCCGGTCTAGTAGTATATACGGGCGCTGATCTGATTATCGTATCGTTGATGCAGCATCCCGTAACTTATTATGCGTTAAATGTTACTGAATTACGATTTAAAATACGATTTATACTCTTAATAATCAGAAGTTAATATGATTTTTGTGACTTATAATTAGCAACAAGTGAGCAAATTGAGTGAATTAAAGTGTTTGTGTTGGAAATGACGTCATTGAAAGATTTGTATAGGCGACGGTATTACTAGTACTAGACGGCATTTTGTAGTATTACGTGTGCAAAAAAGCGTTTTGTCAAACATCAAAAGTTAGCAATTTTTTTTAATTCGCAGAGGTCCTCGGCGCCATGGTATCCGTTCTCTTGATATGGATCCTGACTGGAGTGTTCGTGTACGTGGCAGCGACGCGTCTCCACTCCGGCGAGTACAACATCGAGCCGGACATCATGATGATAGTGTCCGGCTGCGGCGTCGGGTTCAACGTGATCCTCGCGGTGGTGCTGCACGGCTGCGCCTCGGACATCGGTGAGCATCTGTCGGACATCATAATGTTGCAGTTTTTTTTTCTAGAGACAAACGATTTATAGTAGTAGTGATTAAGCACTGATAGCTCAGCGGGGAGTGGTATGGACTGTCGAGACGAAACTAGCAGGTTCAAAACCAGCCCAAGAGCATACACCTCTGACTTTCCTAAGTTATGTGTGTATTAATTGTTAATTATCACTTGCTTTAACGGTGAAGGAAACATCGTCAGGAAACCTGCATACCTGAGAAGTTCTTCATAAGAATTTCGAAGGTATGTGAAGTCGGCCAACCCGTATTAGGTCAGCGTGGTGGACTAAGGCCTAACCCCTCATTCAGTAGAGGAAGCCCGTGCCCAGCAGTGGGACGTATATAATACAGGGCTATTATTATTATATTATTATTAGAAGTGATTTTGGACTTTGCTGCACCTGATTAAATGTATTTTTTTATAGCATAGGCCGGCAAATGAGCAAGTGGGTCATCTGATGTTAATTGATCTCCACTGCCCATGTACGCCCACAATACCAGAAGAATCATCGACGCGTTGCCGACCTTAAAGCGAAAGGATAATTAAGGGATCGGCAAGGGGATGTGGATTAGGGCCTCTAGATATCTCACTCACCGTACAAAACGCAGCAGTAAGCTCCTAATTTACGTCAGTTTCTGTGATACAGTGGTAACAACCCGGTCGAGCCGGCCTATTCGTGCTGTAGACAAAACTGTATACAGCGTGGTTCGACCACTGAAATTCATCTGTATTCCAGCAAAAGTATAATTTAGACTAGCCAGAGAAGTTATACAACGTGTTACAGAATGGTGTGGTCAAATTTAAGCAACGTATAGTAAACGATGTAAGTATATCACGCCCCCGTAGCATTAAATTCGATTGCATTGCTATAGGACATAAATAAAGAGTTTCTTTTTTATCGAATTAGTAACATTATTATTTTATTTATAGGGGTGTGATCGGCCTTTTCAACGGCAATAAACGAGTGATGATATATACATTTTCAAAAGATCCATAAACACTAAACACTCACTGTCAGGTGTATGTAACGTCCCTTAAATATGACCACACCTTTCTGTAACACGTTGTATATCTACAGTAACGACACAATACAATGTTATTTCAATAGTGTTATATAACACGTAGTTTCGATATTACAGCTTCAACAGTACGGCTATTGTTCTTTCATATGTCGTTGGTAATATTTACAGAACTTCATGGGCGTGCATGCGTCCCAAGTAACATCGTACGTTGCAGTTACTACGGATGGTGGTCGAAATATAAACATAATATCAACTATCACGCCGGTATACCTGAAGAGGTAGATAGAGCCGCAACTATGTGCCCACTGTTGACTGATCGCCGAGCTTATTGCCTTACCGGGCACAAGTTCCACCCTGGTACACATGTGTTTTTTTTCATTGAAAACAAATATAAATTGATTGCCCGACTTCGGATTTGATCCGAGGACCTACCGTTTACTAAACCTGTGTACGCCTATGACCGGCTGTTGATATTTTGTTGAGCAGCCCATCACCACAGCCACGGTGGGGCCGCGTGTCCCCACTCCCACGCCCACGCCCACAACGCTGAGGCCAGGCCTCGGTTCAAGTTGTTCCACCGCACTCGCGAGCACAAGCACACCAACGGCCTGGTCAATGGAGACTACAGCATGAAGGACTTGTCCAGCGCTGAAGCTAACGTGGTGGGAGCGACGGCTCGGTGAGTTGAAATACAATTTCTTATTAGATTTTGCATATTTACTATGTCAATGGTCTTTTTCCATACATACATACATAGACTCACGCCTGTTTCCCATAGGGGTAGGCAGAGACAACGGATTTCCACTTGCTACGATCCTTGCATACCTCTTTGGCCTCATTCACTCATTAAATTTTTCATACATGCACGTCGGTTTAGGGGTACTCCTGGTCTTTTTCCGGGGCCATTCAAATCATTTATTCTGTAAATTGGATCATAAATATCACTTTTACATGTCTAATCATTTTTTATGCTACATTACATTTACGACGGCATTTCGGGCTAGCCATGAGAAGAAATGCCGAAACAAACTCATGGGTTATGGCCTCTTTTAATGTCCAGACATTGTTTTACAGAATTATGCGTGTGTAATGTAAGGAAATTCTTGGCTTGGCCTTTTAAAGAAATAACCTACTTGACACTCGCACTCACATAAAAACATACAAAATGAAATAATTTATAATAAAAAATCAGGCAAAAAGGTAATAGGTAATAGGTAGGCCTTATTTCAGATCATGGTGCATCTTTGTGTCAAATTTAATCTAAATCCGTTTAGGTGTTAAGGCGCGATTGATTAACAAACATCCAGTTACAAACTCGGACATCCAAACTTTCACATTTATATCTGTAGGCTTATTACGATAGTAGGGTTAATAAGATATAGTATTAATAGAAATTTTATTAATGATATTTATTTTATTTATACAGTATGTAAAATAACCCTGTTGGCCATTTCTAGGTCATGAAGATAATAAAAATAGTTCAATTATAAGAATAATAAATAGAAGAGAGATATTATCCTTACACAGGTAGCTTAGAAAAATGAACATATTTAAAAAATGTCATTTTCATCTGTAAAGTAATGAACAGCTGACTGATGTGACGTATTGAAGCGTTTGATGCATGTAGACGCCGCAACTTGCTATCTCGCTCTGGCTCCTATTCATCGCTCTTGCAGAGGTAATTAATCGAAATACGGTTTACCAACAACAAAATAATTAAAGTATAAAAAATTAATATTTTTATACCTAGTCTCATTTTCGTATGAGAGTTATTTCATTACGTTTGAACATCGATTCTGATATCACATTTAAAACGCCCAACAAGGTTTTTGTTACATATTGTATAGTATATTGAAATCAGTCAAAAGATGAAATTCTGTAACGTTTATCGATTTTCAGTAACATCAACTTACGTGCCGCGTTGATCCACGTGATAGGTGACCTCATACAAAGCTGCGGCGTTCTTCTCGCCTCCGTTCTCATCAAGTTCTACGTAAGTCGTTGCTTGTACAATAGTCAAACAATTTTCATCCTTTAATTTCAAGCTGTAGACAGTATTGTGATTCATGTTTTATGACATATGGTTGGATTCCGTGTGTTACCACTTGGAGGCGCCAGGACAAAATCGTTCGTAACGCCTCCGTGCGAGGGAGCGGTGCGGCAATAAGCGGAATTAACAGGGACGAGGCGTAAATTCGCCCCGATTCTGTCTGGAGGGTAGACAGACGCGGTGGGCATTAAGAAGGCCCTAATGTGGGATTAAAGCGGGGTATAGGATATGAAGGACGCACACCCACATACCTTGGAACGTAGCAGTCAACACCTGGCGTCAGCGGCGGCTTGGGAGTGGCAGCGGAGTACTTCAGGCACTTGACGGCGCAGTGAGCTTGAGGCTTACACACATTATACACATGCACAATTCGGTAAAGTTTATACACAATCCCATGCGCGGGCAAAACTATGAGGGACTTACTGTGCCACAAACCCCCAGATCCGAAAAAAAATAACAGTGCTTTACAAAGATTAGGGGTAGGATCGAATCTGCAACTCACAGCCACTAGTCCGCTAGATGCCTGTTGCACCACGGAAATTTTCAATATATATCAAGTAACCAAAAGTCTCCTTTCTAAACAAATATGTATTTGTTCCATCAGCCTGAAGCGAAGGTGGTGGATCCGATATGCACGTTCCTGTTCAGTGTGCTGGTGCTGCTGACGTCAGCGAGGGTGGTCCGTGATGCCCTTAACATGCTGATGCAGGGCGTGCCGAAGGAGTTCAGGTAAGGATCTTCAAGCACTCGATGGTAGGTATCGTATGCTGTAATCCGTTTGGATAGGTACCATCAGTATATTTTTGCTGCCATCGGCAGTGTATAAGCACTGTTGTGTGTTCCAGTTTGAATGACATAACACCCAGTAGGTGATTCATTTCACTGGGTTGTAAGACTTGAATGTCTTGTTTTAGTATGATGATGGTAGTGCGATGCTATGATATATTTTGTAGTTCAAAGTATTGGGTGGTTAACTCTACTGTTAAAGTACAGGTGTGTACTCAGGCGAGCGACACGCTCGTCATGTTATTTTGTTATATAATATGATTCGAGTTTTTGAAAAATGATAGGGTGATCACTGACTGCCTCGGTGGCGCAGTTGTAATGCGTACGCGTTACGATTGAGGCCAACGCCGAGGTCTCGGGTTCGATCCCCGGATCGTTTAAAGTGGTATTGGGTTTTTCTATTACGAAATGCTCAGTACCAGCCCATAGTCTGGAAGTTGTGCCCGGTATGGCGATAAGTTCGCGCCCTATAACATAAGGGACGGAGATACGCTCGGCGAAATGTGGGTGTACTGGTTACACCTCTGCCTACCACTTCGGGGATTACAGGAGTGAATGCGTATGATAGGGTGATGGAAGGAATAGAGGTCGAGTGTAGTGAGTAAGTTCAGACTGGAGAAGTGACTCGTAAGTAACGTGCAAATGTGTTGTGTCAGGTACCGCGAGTGCGTGTCGGCGTTGTCCGGGTTGTCCGGCGTGCGACACGTGCACTCGCTGCACGCGTGGGCGCTGTCCACACATCATGTGGTACTCACCGCACATGTCGCCATCGGTACGTACTATATGTACTGAGCTACACATTACACATTGTGCACTACACACTACACACACTACACTACATAGTGAGTGGCATACAGGCTTGTCTACAGCTTGAATGGGCCAGCTCGTCCGGTTCGTTACCACTGTCTCTGGGCCGGCTCGTCCGGGTCGTTACCACTGTCTCACAGAAAACCGGCGTAAAGTGGCAGCTTGCTGCTGCGTTTCGTACGGTGAGAGATACGATATCCGAAGGCCTAAATCCCCCTCCCCATGCCAATCCCGTAATTATCCCTTTCCTTTAAGGTTGGTAACGCACCCATGATTCTTTTGGTATTATGGACGTGCATGGGCGGTGATCACTTACCATCAGGTGACCCACTAGCTCGATTTCTGGCCTATACTATAAAAAAACTACACTGTCCTACACTACGCTACACCATACACTACAATACACACTAAATTACAAATTATACTACAATTAAAAATTATTCTATCATAGTCTAATGATGATGCAGTACGTAAATGCGTTAAGGTTTCAATTCAAATTAATATTGTTTTTTTGAAAATTGCATCTAAAATCATTTAATGTCCTAAAATAAATAATCGGAGAAGAAATAAAGGTTTTGGATTAAATAAATCTAGAAGCAATATTTATAATTTTCATTGTTATTATTACGTATACAATATGTTAAAAAAACCCTGTCCGATCCGTGAAGGTGTTATTAGGTATCGAGATAAGGTTTTATTGATGTAATCCTTTTTGCATAAATAGTAAAAAAACAACCCCAAATAAAATTGAATTATACGAGAAAGTTTACTTGGCAATACAGGCAGGCGGCACGGAGGGGCGCGCGACAACTGTACGGTAATGACATCATGAGGTCATGACCCCAGTTGATCGTTGGATTACAGACGTTATAATTCTTATGCAACTTTTTATGTATCATCCGAGTTCATATCGTGTTTAGAATCATTCGATGATCAAAAATACGATGGCTGTGATGAAGTTGCTGTTCGACGTTTCTGCCACCAACAATAATACAGGTCGCCATCGTCGTACAAGGATGGCATGAACGCTTCTTACCTCATTTGTGTCCGATTTAATTTAATCAAACACTGCTATAATCCACAAACACATTTCGGTTTCAGTTTCATAAATTTACTAGATTTTAGGGAAATTCGGGTAATTTGGGTACTAATAACGTGCATTTTGAAATACAATAACATTTTTATATTCATTAATAATATATTTTTTTCTCGGTAATGTCATTGGGAACCAATATGCCACTTTCAGATCGGACAGGGTTTTTTTTACATATTGTATACATTGCGATTATTTGCGTAGAATCATTTTTATCCATGTTTAATCAAAGGATCGAGCTGCAATGATCAAAAACACCAATATTAAATTGAATCTCGCGGGCTAGTGCCGATAGTCCCCCTTAACCATTTCGGCTACCTCTTTGGGGATAAAGAGCTTATTTTCACAATACACTACACCACATTAACTCTTCCACTCTTAATAAAACATGCAAACTAACCACACATCTCCCCACCAGACGAGCTAACAGACCCAGAAGCGGTGATCCACGCCTGCCAGCAACTAGCGCGCGTAGAGTTCGGTGCCCATTCTGGAACATTCCAAGTGGAGCGCTGGAACGCCCGCATGAGCTCCTGCGACGAGTGTCGCCAGCAGCCGGGGGCGCAGCCCTGACATCTCGCCACGCTGTCCAATGCTCCCACGCTCGGACCATTGGCCTTGTAGTTTCATGCTGGGTAAAAAAGATATGGGGCGTGATTTGAGTATTGACGGTGGTACTGGCCTTTAAATCCGACGGTATGTGGTTGTTCTGACCTTTGTAAGAAGGTTATGATTTTGGTCTTTACGACAGTTTGAACTAGGTCTGATCGTTAAATGAGACTGCAGTTTGGTCTAACCTTCAAATACGACATTGTGAGCTTAGACTGACCTTTAAATACAAAAGTTTGAGCTTAGTTTGACCATCATAAAGTGTCTGTTCCACTGTATTGAATACCATAATTGGCTATTACGGTATCAGTATTTTTTGTATTGGATTTGGATGTTTTTATGGAGAAGTGTATTAGAATGGGTCAAAATTTGGACAGTACTCCGGGTCAAAATTGGGCGCTGGTCGCTTATTGGACAGTTAATAAAAATATTTAGGTTATTTATAAATAGTAAGGTTCGAATTTGACAGATTACAATATGACATCAACGATAATAATGATCTCATGAAAATAGCATAATGCACCGAACTGTATGATAGTAGTGGTACTTTGAAATATAATCCCGGGCTAATAATATTTTATATAATATTCAAATGATATAAAATTCATCGACTAATATTTGAAGATAGCTGTACAAAAAAAAAAAAGAATGGACCGTCAACTTCGGCATAGACAATTTATATAAGTGGTGGAAAATTCGACATGCAAACAATATTGTCTGTGCCATCAAAAACGATTCGATATAATATGTTGACAAAAAAATCGATAAATTGAATGTTAAAAATATTTTTTAAAAAACGTACCAAAAATAAAGAAAAATATTTAAATATGAATAGTATTAAAATTGTGCCAATGATGGTAATGTTATGTGTAAGATAAATTATTCGACAAAATGTATCTTCTGCTATGTATTTAGAAAATTAGTCGATTATCAGTGCTTTATTGCTATTTATAAATATCGCATCATTTCATAACATTGTACGCGCAGATGTATGTTTTTTTAGTTTGTGAAGAGTAAAAAGTGTAAAAAAGAGTTCTGCGACGAAATTATATTGTTTTATAATTTTTGCCAACAAATATTAACAAATCTTTCTGAATATTTCAGTTTGATCACACGATTCTACAAAAAAAAATTTTTTTTGCCACTCTTGTTAAATTGGGCATAGTAACTTTTTTTATTTGCTTCGTCAGGTCGTTTAATTTACAAACAAGATCTCTATTTCCTTATGATTATGGCTCCTTAAACTTCCTTATTCTTTGAGAGTGTCGTGTCCGTCCGTGGGTACGTGTTTCCTTATTTTTCTCTAACATAAAATTCTCATTTATTTCTGAAGTATATTTTCTCCTTTTCATCTTAAATTACTTTGTTTAATCTGTGTATTTTTATACGTGCGTGTTAAATAGCACACTAAGTCCTGGTAATTAACTAATATCGGCTTGTAAAGAAAATGTAGCTGCTGTGTTAAGATTTGTAAATCATTTAAATTAAATTGTTTTTCGATTCACTACTTAATACCACAATCAATATAGGAACCGCAGAAACGTATTAAATACAATAGAATTTAAATGTGCGTAACAATAATGAATATGTATAATGCATTTTAAAAAAATTGGTATTATAAGTAAACAATATGTAAATAATCATAAGAAAACAATTTCGGCAAAAATTCAATAATACAGCCTCCGTGGCGCAGCGGGCGAGTAGCTGGCTGCGAAGCGAGAGGCCGTGGGTTCGATTCCCGCAGTGAGACAAATGTTTGTGTGATCCACAAAAATTTGTTTCGGGTCTGGGTGTTGTGGGTTGGCAAGTCCCTCGTAGTTCCTGATACCCACGATACAGGTTTACCTAGTGTGGGGTCAGGACTATGTGTGTGACTGTTGGGTGTATATACATGATTGTGAAATTGACATGTCTGAAAAATTTAATTTAAAATCTTTTTTACATGAGAATTGATCCGTGTTATGATCCAGAATTAATGTAGTCAGTGTCTAAGGACAACATGGGCATTTTTATCAGTATTTCATGAATTTAATGGTGTTTATATAGTCCCATCATATGTCCAGGTGAATCTAAAAATAATTTAATTTTAATATGTAAAATGTTATGTAGTGTACTCGATATTTTGCTGAATTCGTAGCTTTAAAAATGTATTAAACATAGTGTAATTATAATTAGGGAACATGTTTTTAACGTTGACTCGTTGTACAGTACAATATTTTTTGTAGCTTTCCTTATATATATAAAAATTTTAAACGTGGTATTTGCAGAGCGCGTTGAACACTTGAAGCGTTTAAAACGCTCGAAACAGTCTATAATAGCTTCTTCCAAATACTAGAATTCTTATAATATTTAGTCATTGTTGTCGAGCGCTTAAATCGCTCTGAGCGCTTATAAGCCGCGAGCGTTTACTGCGGGTTTTTATAAGTGTTTAAAGTGCTATATATGTCCACATGTAAACCAAAGTTATTATAAGTGGGTATTTAACCCGATTAATTGGAATACCCACTCTATTACTAGTATACGGGGTCCTTATTATATGAATAAATTAATATTCATTAGTAATAATAGTTAAGTCCCGTTCACATTGGCTAAAACAAGTAACTTACAAAAAAGGGGTGAAACAAAAAAATGTACAAACTAACGTCAATAACTGCGTAATTATCACGTAATCAATAAAAAAACATATATAGAGAAGCTTTATTCCGTACGTCAGAAATATCGTCAGCAAATTGTATAAACTGCCGACGTTAAGTGTTTACTGAAATTCCTAGCGTCAGTACTGACGTCAGTAAACAAATTGTAAACACACCTGACGTCAATTTTTTACTCAATCTCGTAGCGTCAGTAAACAAATTGTATACCTTTCCGAAGTCAATTTTTTACTCAAACTCGCGTCAGTACCGACGTCAGTAAACAAATAGCATAGACTGACGTAATTATTTTCTCAAACTTGTCCAATGTGAACGGGTATGGTGATGTTAGTACTTGATACAGGGTGAGTGAATATGTTGTATTAAGTCAATTGTGACTACACCAGTTGAAAAGTGAACACAATTAGTATGTATATAACATAATTTAATAAGTCACAATGTAGATAAATATCGAATGTTACTGATACTATATTTTATTAGGTTTTTTTATAGCAGAGGCCGAAAAACGAGCTAATAGGCCACTTGGTGGCTCCTAAAGAAATTATAAATAAATAATAATACATACACCCAATAGTCACACACACACTAGGTTAACCTGTAACGTGGGTATCAACTAAAAGAGACTTACGGTCCCACAACACCCAGACTAGAAACCGATCTTTGTCGACTATACGTTTGTGTACGTATATAATACGGGAATCGAGTCCGCAGCCTTAAGTTTCACAGCCGGCTACTCGCCCGCTGCGTCACGGACGCTATCAAATGTAACAGAAAACTGTCGATTACAAGGCGGCGTCATACAATTATTTTTTCAAACTGTTTAAAGCGGCCTCGTAGACAGAGTTTTCCGTTATGTTCCGCAATACTTTCTCCCAAAAGGACGGAAATAAGTAGAGATCAGGGCCTCCGGAAATCTCTTTCACTTGTACCATAATAAACTAAAAAAAAAATGACAACACATTAACTGTAGGAAGGGTATTTAAACAAGAAGTATTTTAAGTAAATTAAAAAAATTCAGTGTTTTTCAATGGTATATAGTTTCAGTAACAAGTCATTCATTCACATTCCCTTATTAGTATTAGAAAATAGTAACTTGTATATTATGTAGTAAAATAATTTTATTGTTACTCGTTATTTTATAATCGATAGACTTAAGGAGTTATTTATTTTAATTTATTCTTCATATTGACAGATTGTTTATCAGTTTTATTATATAATTGTGTTTAGTGGCAAAAACGTGATGTGACATTTTGGCAAAAAATAAAAAGTATTTTTTAGTTGTTATAAATTTCAAAATTAACTGATTATATATGTACTTAATTTATTTCCTGACTGATAAAAAAACTGATAATTAAAAGCTTTATTAGTGATGTTAAAGTAAATTGTTTGTTTCTATAGCCTCAATTTAATTTGTAAGTTTTACTGTAGTTACATAAGTTGACTTACGAAGATATTACTAATGTAAGTTGCTTACTGTAAATGTTATTAAATTATACAAGCTGTAACGTGTCAGATCTAGAACTTAGTCCAAGTGTGAGATACTTACGTAAGTCTTATGTAAGTGAAATTTACAAATGTAATCGAGGCTTAATACAACTGTAGAAAATATACATTGTTATATTAACTAACATCTAGTATTTCAAAGATTTTTATTTGCTCAATAATTAGCAATTTTATGACTGCGTCAATAATAATTTAGTAAATTTTAAACAAATTTAAGTGTGCGACAACCATGAGTGGTGGTAAGTTTAGGAACTAATTAAAAGTGTATAGATTAATCTGTCAAAACTGTAAATTTACCAATGAATGTACAACAGCGCCACTCATCTCGCCATCATAATAATATAGTTGTTGCACCGGTCGTGCCGGTATTTTTTGTAAAAAGTTACAAAACTATTGCACGTTAGAAACAATTAAGAAATATTTTTGAACGAATGAGGAAATGAAGTTCTCTTTTGAGGTATAATCTATAACGTTTGGCGTTCACAGTTCGTTCTTCAGCGCCATTATATTATTTTCCTGTTTCGCTCGTTCGTTTTGAAACGTACCGTTCGTTCGTTCGTTTTGAAACGTACCGTTCGTTCGTTCGTTTTGAAACGTACCGTTCGTTCGTTCGTGTTGAAACGTACCGTTCGTTCGTTCGTGTTGAAACGTACCGTTCGTTCGTTCGTGTTGAAACGTACCGTTCGTTCGTTCGTGTTGAAACGTACCGTTCGTTCGTTCGTTTTAAAACGTACCGTTCGTTCATTCGTTTTGAAACGTACCGTTCGTTCGTTCGTTTTGAAACGTACCGTTCGTTCGTTCGTTTTGAAACGTACCGTTCGTTCGTTCGTGTTGAAACGTACCGTTCGTTCGTTCGTGTTGAAACGTACCGTTCGTTCGTTCGTTTTGAAACGTACCGTTCGTTCGTTCGTTTTTCATAGACAAAATGTGTGCAGAGAGCGAGATTTTCTAGATTAATTCCCGAGAACGTTAACTGCGATTCGTATAATTTGACACTCGACAGACTCTGTGGCGCAGTGAGCGAATAGCCGGCTGTGAAGAGAGACGCCACGGGTTTGATTCCCACACCGAGGCATAAAAATTGTGTGATCCACAAATATTTGTATCTGGGGTCTGGATGTTTTCACCCCAGAGGCATGTCAGGCAGGCGGCCGGTCGTAATAACTACAAGCCAAATCATTCTGTAACATGTGTTAACAGCATGTGTCACCAACCCTACTGCGAGTGGGATAAGGGCAGCTGGATGAACAAGAAATAGACTTGAATTGACACTAGATGTCGCTGTATTTATTCTATAAAAATCGCAGTCAACGTTCCCGAGATCAAATGTGAAGAAAATCTCGCACAAGGCGCACTGTTTTTGAAACGGGTTTGCGGTGAGTTGTTTTTTTAAATAGACGAAAGTGCTCTCGCGTTCAGATTGTTTTTTTATGTTTTTGTAATTGTCAAAGGATTTAGCTGTCGTTTTGACGTTTAGTTAGTTTTAAGTGAGACTGTTATAACGATAGTACATTGTCGGCATTATGTTTTGAATCAAGACTTCCTTTTTCGATACGCTGTAAGAGCGAAATCGAGTTTAAAAGTTAAAAAATCCCACCTCAAATTGTGTGGTCAAATTTGATCCTAAATGTTTACAAAAATCTAGTTAAATCATTTATTGTCTCTGATACCACAAAGTATATTTTTAAATTATTTTTTTTTAATTAAAAGTGGGGTCAACTTTGTCCCATGGAGTTGAAGAGATTAGAAGTCAATATTTTAAAGTTCACTCTTACCGCCGTATATTTCCCACGTTATGTTATTTAAATAGATGAATAGAGTAGATGTAAACAATATTGTCTGTAGCTCAATTTAACTCCGTATATATAAGTCATTCATAAATCATACCTTTAAATATTCTGCAGTAGTCGATCGGTGCTTCCACATTTCTTTATTTTTCATCACATTCCGTTTTCCAATCTGTCTAGGAATGAAACTCTAAGGCCGACTTGCTCGACGATCCCAACTCTAGATTTACCACTAAACATATTTACATATGTGAAATTTTCATACGATTTAACGTTTCTTAAAACAGGTTTAATGGGTTTTAAATCGATTTAGGATCGTCGTGCAAATGGGCCTGAGAATATTTTACACAGGTATCGTTTATGTTGAGATAGTGACTGTCGACGGCGTGGTTATCGTACCAGTTCAATCCCAACAGACAGTGCAGCCCCCATAGAAAGCAACAATAGCTGATCCAGGGGGTGCGGCTAAGGGGGCTCAAGCCATGCTAAAAGCGCGTATAGAAAAGCGGTGTTTTTTTTTATTGTAACTTTGTGTTAGAATTTTTTATCACTGTTCCTATACGCTTTTGCTCACGGATTCATATTAGTGGCAGTAAATTCTATAAAACAAGAAATTTAGAGAAACAAAAAATATATACATAAGGGAACGTACCCATACTACGTGACCAATTTTTACAATTTGTTATACCCCTCCCCCATCGGTGACCACCCGTTGCCCGAGCCCCTTAGCCCCGCACCCCCTGGATCCGCTAGTGCCGGTATATTTATGAGAGCTCCGACCGCCTTAATACAGAGTCAAAACCACGCCAGTGATAACGATATTGTGGACAGTTACCGTCTGAATATATACCTGTTTTTAATGTTCGTATCACGTTTGACATCTGCGACTCCCACTCCCCAAGTGAAGAAGCGAGAGAATACGGCAACAGGTAATCATTCACAGACCACGAACGTCCTAATCTAATTACATACTTTAATAAAATATACAAAGATACTCTGTTCTTTGCAAATGTCATTTTGAAAAGCTCGAAGGATCAAAATAAAAAAATACGAGAAAATTATCACAAATTTAACCTTATCCACGCGTCATAAGGTAGCTGCGATCTGCGGCGTTTTTGTGACGGTCGACGCCCAACTGAAGGCAAAAAAGTGTTTGTTAGCTATCGAAATAAGATAACTAGAACGATAACTCTCGTATGAATCTGCAAAAAATACGGCTCCACTTACTTATTCATGCAAAGGTAATCGCACGTAACACTCATACACACAACAAAAATTAATAAACGTTCAAAATAACAACCGTCCACCATTGTCTCACAGAAAACCGGCGTAAAGTAGCAGCGTTTCGTACGGTGAGTGAGATATCCGGTGGCCCAAATCCCCCTCCCCTTCCCAATCCCTTATTATCCCTTTCCTTTAAGGTCGGCAACGCGCCCATAATTCTTTTGTATTGTGGGCGTACATGGGCGGTGGAGAGCGCTTACCATCAGGTGACCCACTTGCTCGTTTGCCGGCCTATACTATAAAAAAAAACTTTATTTCATAAAAGTGAATGTCTAAATATTAAATCGAGATACGACGTTCTGCACCCCGCCCCCTTGCACAGAGTTTTGGTGGGGTTATTGTTTTGCTTGAGTTAAGTTTCTTATCTTATTTCGATGTTGGCATCGTTTTGTTCCGACATTTACTTAGCGTTCATGTTGTATCTTTGTATATTTGATCGATAACATGAGATCGCAGTGCCTCAACCATGAGTATTTCTCAGTATAATCACTAGCGACGGCGTAAAATATTTGTATGACAAAATTTAGTTTTTCACGTGTTCGCTAGAGGCGCTACTGAGTTTTTCATATAAATATCTTACGCCGTCGCATGCGAGTTTACCGAGACAAACTCATGGTTAGCCTACATATTATGTCAAGTGTCATCCACCTTCCTTATAGTTGTTTATCCTTAGCGCCAAATTGTAACCAAAAATTGTGACGTATTTTTGTAAATGTTTGCGAGATGTTTCATTATGTGCTTTAATTTACGTCGCGTTTTCCGTCCTCGACCGTGTATGGATTTTGTTGTAAACCATTGTGATGAATAAAATGTTTAAACTTTATGAGACTTTATTTAAAACCTTCCTGCGTCTGTTAATACCTTAATTTGTATTAATAAACATACGCACTCACCTGTAACGCCTGTAATCCCCGAAGGGGTAGGCAGAAGTGTAACCAGTACACATTGCAGAGCGTATCCTCCGTTCCATGATGTGATAGGGGGCGAGCCTATAGTCATACCGGGCACAATTCTAGACTCCGGGCATAAGCCCGTATAAACGATAGTATAAACCGAGCATTAAAAAACCTAACTTAATAGAAGAACCTAATATCACTTATTTTATTAAGTTATTATACGGCTTTTGAAAAACATACATACCGTAGTGTATGTTTAATACTTAGGCTCAGTGACCGTAGTTTCAGCCCATAGTAAGCAGTATGTCCATAAAATTATGGGCACTAACTCGCCCAAGTGACTTCCGACCTCCCCTTGGTCACGCCTGACCCAGCAATAGGGTATTTGACTCGATTATTTTTTTAATTATAATCAATAAGTTACGTTCCCCAAAATCTATTATCGAAAGAATTTTACAAATCAAGTCATAAATAAATAAGTTAGAAGCCATTTAATTCTGTTGGAAGGGGTAGTTTTCAAATGACGGAAAAAGGATGCACGACATGTCGTGTGACGTCACAAGGCAGGTAATGCCATTACGGTGCACGCGTGCGAGGTAAATAGGGAGATTTTCCCACTACGCGCCCACCTTTGCTGATACCGAGATTTAAAACGAACTGCGCCCACATATTTTACCCAATTTTAATTCTGTTTTCGCAAAACATTCTTTTTCGTATTCTTGTTGGTTACATATAGAATAATGTATAAAATTAGATAGTCAAATACCCTATTCTGTTTAAACGTATACCTCTGCCCGCAGCAGGATGACCATATACTTTGTCGCCACAGAAACTTAACCACATATAGGTAGGTAATATAGAAAATGTGAAAGCACAAAGAAATATAGCATTATAAAGTCACCTTGATTATGTTTTAGCACTTACCGTAAAACTCTACTTTGTCGCACTAGTGTAAACTCACTATCACTTTTTGTTCAATAAAGATAAACAACTTCGTCAGGATGTTCAATAGCCTTTACCAAAAACTTTAATGTACACTACCTACTACACGGGATGTTTAGAAGTAAAATTGCGTCACATAACGCGGGAGTTGACAGCTCACAAATAGAGAGCGCGATAGAGGTTCTAGTTGAGAGCAAGCGAGATGGTAATATTGAGTTACGGTCAATTGACCGCAACTCAGGGGTACAATTCCTATGTACTGCGCAACTTTTCTAGTAGTATACATTAAAGTCTTAGGTCTATACACATTAAATGCAAAATTATATTACTGTTCACAATTTATTACACTTTGTATGATTAGTCACAATTCTAACTGCACTCGGGCAGCGTTTCCACGGAAATGTTCTAAGCACGACTGAGTCCTCTCAAATAATAACGCACCCTCTTATATACCTCAGCAAATCACCTCCACCCCGTCTCCATCTTATTATGTACCCGCTTTACATAGTTATTATCCTGACTACCTTCACTAACACCAATAATGGTGCTATTACTAATATGAGGGTAACACTAGGTACCTACGCAATCTTCATATATTTCCACTAACTAAACTGTCCACTCGCAACAGAAAAAAGCCGCTGCCCTCCGTCGCCTCCAATATATACTTATATGCAGTATTTATCTACCCACAATATTTTAAAATAAAAATAAGATTTCCTGTATACCAACTTATAAATGAACAAATGTAAATAGGCAAAATATTTCGCGGTTTTCCGCGACAGTCATGTCCTTCTGTCTTGAGACTATATGGATGTATATGGATGGTAGGTGTATTCTAAGATCCGCTACACAAAGCTGTAGTGAAATTAAGGTTGTTTTTTTTGGGGTAGCTTTCCATATATGTTAAATAAGCGATGACTTTTTTGACGGACAGAGACCTTAGTCAGTTCAGTCACACCTTAACGGATGAACGGTTTTGGATGAAATTTGGAACACAGTTCTAGGCCATAGGCTACTTTTTATTCTAAAAAAACTGTCATACAGGCGGAGCAGCGAGTAAAATGCAGTATGAAATAAAACTACAAGTAAATAAGTATTACCATATTTATTTATGTGAAGGCGAGTTATCTCAACATGTACATACAAGCTCTTGTGTATAATATTGACCAAAGCGACAGAAAATAACAATGTTCCATTTAGAAATGGAATTGTTTTTTTTTTAGTTTTATTAATGTTGCCATTGTCGTCTGAGCAGAGTATATTTTATTACATATATAATAAAGTCAGTTAATTAAAAGCATTCCAGGGCTGTCACACATTTTATCAGCAAAAAACTTGAAATAATAAATTGAGCATCTTTTTAAAGATGTTTACTTTTTGATATTTATTTATAGATATTGCTATTTTAATACTTGACATTGGCGAAATCATCGAAAATCGATGGGGCCATAATCTAAAAATAGAATAGAAAAATATCGACTGCTAATCCTTGGTCAATATTAGATCACAGGACTACGTATGCATATCACAATGTAATGTAACTAACGTTTGTACAGATTTAATATCACATGCAGCGAACATAATATCGTTTTAAAGCTATCGCCGGACGCGACGATACCGCGTGAAAGTCACATCGAATTTATATGAAAATATATAAATAATAATATGAGCATTCCTTACAAATGGAAATTACGTTCATATACATTATTTTATCAAATAAAAGCTTGCCGCACTCAGATTTGTCAATTAACTTCAACTAGTTATTTATTAGATAGATTTTTTCATCACTGCTTTATGCTTTGTTTATGCCGTTACCAAGTAGGTACAGAACTAAGCTTAATTGACATCTCTGAGAAATAATAGAATCGTCTAATCGTCAATTACATTTAATTGATAATTCTGAATGCAACACTAAGACATTTAAATTACACTTTTATAAAACCTTTTTTAATATTTTTATGTCTATTTCGTACTAATATCAATGATTGTCATATAGGTATTGAGATGCAAATTCAGAGTAGACATGACTTTATATATCTAATGAAAATATCTTATATAAAACCATACCACTCAAGAAACAAAGTTTAAAATCGATGTAACACTCACGCAGTGTTTTACAAATCTCTGTCATTATAATTACTTAGATTATAGCGTATAACACAAAGCGAAGGTATACTTATTGGTGTAGATTTTGTGAAGTTGAACAAGCTGTGATGTTCGCTAATTTAATGAGTTTCTTTTTGTATTTAGGACCGATATATCAATATCTAATTAAACATTTAGCATCTTCCAAGACGGCAAAATACAAATTCATCACGCTTTCAATATACAAGCTTAGTCGGAAAAGGTGCATTAAGCCGAAGAGACATGAGTACTCATAATTTTGAACAACTTTTGTACTAGCAACTTTTTCAAAAATTCTAACAAGATCAGAGAAAGATTTTATGATAAATACGCACACATGACCCTACGACCAGCTGTATTTGCATTTGAAGTCACGAAATTATGAATGACAAAGCTATATAGCTAGACTCATCAAAATAATCTTCGGACCGTGTAGTGCGTTTTAAAACTCAATATTTGATTTTAGTATGAAAACAAAAATATTTTTATGAGAAGATGGTAGAAATCCTTATCAACTATGATTTAAGTTGACCACGGCTTAATACACTTTTTGACTAACTTTGTATAAATAGGAAGAAGCGCATGTCATATGAGTATTTTTTTCTGTTTTATGCGTTTCCCGGCAGTTACTTTTTTAACACTATCCCTCTTATGGAAATTTTAAATTTGAAAGTTCAATAGCTAAAATGCTGTTATCAAATGTTTATGAATAAGTGGCTTTTTTCCAACGGTCAAGCGCGTTTCATAATACATATACAACATGGAATGGATAAAGTTTTGTGCGAAACGAACTAAGTGTATAATATATTAATGCATTCTCTAATAACTAGGACAATTTATACAGGATGTTTAGTAAGTAGTGTAAAATATTTTAATATCCAAAACGTAATATGGTAAATGCCACATTTGCTGAATAAATAAATTATTTTAATATATTTGATCTAGAAGTGATATTAAAATATTCCACTCTATTAGTAAAACACACTTTGTTATTGTGTAATATTTAACAATTTTGATGGTGGGTTGACCATACGTTACGTCAATCGATGCTTGAATATGGAATATGCTTGGTGATGGTGATGATGCATTATTTTACGAAACATATGTATAGTTTATATATTATTATATACAGCCCATGCTATAGAATTATCTACATACATAATTACAAAACAGGCTGCAAAAAATCCTCATACTAGATTTTTTTTTGTTGCCTTGTAATTCTGGTATTTGTTATATTTAGCATGTAAGCATTTTGTAAATTTGTATGTAAAATTATTAATAAATAAATTTCATAGTTTATTATAGACATTTTAAAGATTACCCTACGGTAACCCTATATCATGGACTGAGTACATATGTTTCGATAAAATTGTTTCAAATTCACCGAGTACAGATGGTTTATTATATATTGTTGAAGTAAAGTTATTACAATACTTTATTTGGTGTGCTTTAAAGAATATTCTATTTTTCTAGTACGTCGTGGCCTTGTAAATCAGTTTTCTGCTTTATTGTTTCGAGTCATGATTTAAACTTACTTCATTTATTAAATCTGAGCACATTTCTCATACCGTAAATTATGATTAACCCTCTCACATATAATGTACAATATGCCAATATATTCGACGTATAAATAAAATTTGAAACCACACAACAGGGTTAACAAACACATTGGAAGACTTAAATAATAATTACGTACACCAACATTTATGTAGATTAATTTAAATCGAATGCAATACACGACTCACTGGGAAGTTTAAATCAAATTTTGAGGTATTTTATCTTACAATAAACCTCTTGTTGCTTGAATATAAAAAAATGATTGATCAACGTTACAATAGATTTTTATTACACCGCCCGGTTCCTGGCACGCTTTTACATCTAATGGTGACGACATTAAACTAAAACATGATCGCTACTAGTCAATCCAAATATTATAAAATGATTAATGTATTAATTAATTAATGTTGTAATCAAATAAAAACCAAAATTTTCTAACAAATTAAATACTAAAATAATGTGCAAAATACAGCACACTGTATATTATATTATCTACTGATATCTTATATTATATCTACTATAATTGCCGAGCCGCACATTTTATTTTGTTGTATTTTACGTATGTAGATTGTAGGTATCATATAGGTAAATCTGAATTGTTTTGGCCCGTCTAGATGGATGACCTAGTCAATGTAGTTAACAAACGCGTGATGTGTTCACAGCAAGCGTCAACATTTTAAAGTAAAAAAGAAACAGTGGCTATACCACCAGTAATTACTGGGCATTATGAGACTTAACACCTTATGTCTCGGGGTGACGAGCGCAGTCCAGTGTCATGCAGTGCTTTATTTAAAGTTCTGTGTGGCGTTGCTTCTGTTTATGGGCAGGCGTGGCGCTTACCATCAGGCGAGCGACCTGCTCGTCTTGTCATTCAATCTAATAAAAAAAAATAAAAAAATATACCGCTGAATAGAATTTGATAATTTTTGGTATACGAACTACAGACACGATACTCAATATGAGGTTTTAAGTAAAATCGTCATGTCGTCACCACTATGTATATGTTTTTAAATTACATTTTGATAAAACCTCGTGAGCGTCAGTTTTCATAATAATTAGAAGTTATATTGCATTTTTAATACGAGTGGTAGAGCCACGCTGTAGACAATTTTGTCTACAGCATGAATGGGCCGGCTCATCCGGGTCGTTACCACTGTCTCACAGAAAACTGGCGTAAAGTAGCAGCTTGCTGCTGCGTTTCGTACGGTGAGTGAGATATCCGGAGGCCCAAATCCCCCTCCCCTTCCCAATCCCTTATTATCCCTTTCCTTTAAGGTCGGCAACGCGCCCATAATTCTTTTGTATTGTGGGCGTACATGGGCGGTGGAGATCGTTTACCATCAGGTGACCCACTTGCTCGTTTGCCAGCCTAAACTATATAAAAAAAAAAAACAGCCTAAATCAATATTAAGTTGTCATTATTGCAAACATAAAGCCAATGTGCTGAAATAAATTTTACATGACATTAAAATAATCTAATTAATATTTATTTATTAATATTTCACAAAAATATGAGAGAACATGATCAAATATTTTTTTATTATGTAAAATTATAATATCGAGTTATATGTACACTTGGCGGGTTATGTGCAGTCACTGTTAAATATTAACTGGTAATTTGTAAATGTTTAGAACAAATGTATTTAAGAATTATAAGTAACAGCGTAACTGCACTTCTAGAAGAGTTATCGAATTTCCTTTACTGTATTGAAGACACAAGTTACTTTCAAGAAATGGTATTGTGAGACTTTTATTAAGGTTTAAATTTAAATAACTTGAAGTGCAGGACGCTGTACCGGTATAAATCGACAAATATATTTTATGGACATCGCACAGGGTACTGTGGACTGTAGGACATGGAAAATGCTTTCTAAAAACACATGTTATTTATGATGACTGTACAAACAAAATGGCCGATATCTACAAAAAATATCGTTAACTTAAAATAATACTGCAGTATAAAAATTAATATAAAATGCACAATTTATACTTATACTACATTTGGACGGGATGTGAAAAAAACTCTATTGAAAAGATTCTTCAGACTTAATAAAATTAGGAAAATAGCGGTGGTGTAAAAATTCTGACTTAGTCACACGACATTTATTTCGAGTCCCGATTTTGTGGGTTTTTGAAAGCCTACTTACTACTAGCTATTATAATTGATAATTCATAATAACAGTAAATTGAATACGAATATATTATACAGATTCATTCATAAAACATAAAAAAAAATAGTTTAATATGTTCGCATGGGATGTAGATATAGGATTTTTCTGTATAAAAAATTTCCTGTAAATCTAACAGATTACGTGTATTTCAGTGATTATAGTTTAAAAAAATAAAAGTTAGTGTCTGTTTACACTGTTTTCGCAATAGGAGTTTCAGACAGTGAAAAAAACAACACTTAACCATCGTTAATTTTCAAACTATAATCGTTCTAATCCATGGAATTTCAAATTGAATATAAAAAGGGTAAATACTGGCAGTATTTTTCGTCAACATTTTCTTTTGCAAAAAAACAAGACTAAATACTTTATTTTATTATTTTTAGTACTGGTTTGGCATAAATAACAATCTTTGCTTTGCTTATATCCATTACGGTACATAATATCACAGTCTGACGTGTCAATTTAAAATGGCACACATTTGTACTTTACGCACCAAAATAATAATTTTGTCGAACATTAATTTGTAATTTATTTGTTGTAATAAAATTGTAACGATATTAATAAATAATCTATTCATCAAATATAACAAGTTCGTATACGATTTCACGGCTCGAGAGTATACATTTTAAGAAGTAATCCGTGATCACACGGTACTATTTTTATTTGATCAACGTCAATATTGATATCAATTCGATTTAAGCTGTCTGAACAGAGTTTCTAAATTCAAAATAATAAAGATGTTTCCACATTCCGTCCAAAAATCAGATCTATTATCCTAGTTATATAATATAATTTACATAGGCAAGTGATTTTAGGCTTTCTGTCTAACTACAGAATAACTTATGTACTGGAGTTTTTAATATGACAACTGTATATTTTAGCTTACAGTTATGAGGTTGAAAATAAAATTCTTACTATATATGATTAATATCTATTTGTACATAAATCTATTATTGCTCTTTATTGCTTCTTTATATTATTAAAAATAATGATGTAAGTATTTAATTGTGTTGATTTTTCCTATTTTAAATAAGTAGTTAGATATTTTAAAATGGCTTAGTAGTGTTATTACATTAGTATAGGTTTGTTTCAAAATAAAAGATCTAAAAACATCATAATACCAAAAGCTTTAAAATATTTTTATATTTTGTTTTGCTTTTTCGAAAAAGAACCAAGCACATGTTATTTTCATTTAGTTGCTATCCCTAAAGTCATTTATCGTAGGATTAATACGATTTCACTAATCACCAATTTTCGCTTTTCCCCAGTAAAGAGTAGTCTAATTCAAAATAAAAAGTGTTTGGACAAGATCGATAGTTCGCATTGTCATGGAATAAATTCAGAATTCTAAAAATGCACTTCAAATTGATACTCCTTATAACGGATTCCCACGGTTCTATTTTAGTCGACCAATTGCTAAATCGCATGCGATTCGAACTGACTGGACAATCTGGAGGCCATTTCTCGTAATTTAAAATGTTCAAATATAATTCCGATCTAGTCTCAGTGTCAAGGAAGTTGCAAATGGTATTCTCTTAAACCAATAATTAACGTCAAATGTGAACATAGATCGTGATGAGATCGAAAGTAGATTATTAGTTAACTGAAGCCAAAACGGCATTCTGCTAACAATTTTAAATAACACATGTCCTTAAATAAACGTCAAAATTGTGACTGAATTGAGATTACAATGACATCGAGATGAGATTATATTGACACCGAACTGAACTTAAAGGGGAACAGAATAATATTTTTTAGTCAAATCAAAATCTAATCTCAGTTCGTTTAAAATTAATTCGCAGTGTCAGTTAAATACGAGAATTGGCCTTCTGTTGATAAAACGAACTCATTCGTAAATGTTATTATATTGTTTAAGAAAGTATGATGTTTCATGTCAATATGCTTAGTTACCATTCTATATGTAAAATACTCCTGTGTAAGACGTAGTCGATTGTAACCATGTTCATTTAAAATATAACTTGTCATTATACACATCATCATAGTGTATTATTTACCACGGCGTAACACAATCAAATTGATCAACAAAAACCATACAGCTTTTGTTCATTCAAGTCAGTTGATTAATTAATTAAAATCGAACCGTGTGAACCTGTTTACTGTCGATGCATGGTCGTGCGAAGTCCCATTTCTATTGTTACATTGCAATGGGATCCTATATTATCGATCAACGACTTTTCTTATAGGACACGCAATAATAGCCATATTATAAACTCCAGCGCAGTTTATTATCATTTCACTTATTGCTAGTATTTTTTATCGTAACAACCTACGTCTAAAGATCTCAACAAAGTTATCGCTTAGGGTTCCATCATACTACTACAAAAGTGTATCAGACGTTGCCATTTGAAAATGTTGTATGGAAAATAACGGAACATCTGCAGCCTCAAAAAAAACGTCGTAATATGGCGAGACCCTAAGTGTTATTAAAAGCCCAAGACTAGCTTTTGCTCGTGGTTAGTCTTAAAATGTTCAGTGAAGCAGGCCGACAAGTCGACGACCCACCTAGTGGTCACCGTCGTTTAGATTAGTCTAGAACATTGGCATTAAAGTCTAGAAAAATCTTAACCTCCCCTGGGTTAGGATATTTATATTACAGTATTTCAAATGATTCTTGCAGATATTGTAAACAAGCATTTTACGTAATAAAATCTCACTAATTTCATGATATGAAATGATCTCCACCACCATGTACGCCCACAATACAAAAAAAATATGGGCATTTACATCTTTAAAGGAAAGGGATGAACGAGTGGTAGAGCCACGCTGTAGACAATTTTGTCTACAGCATGAATGGGCCGGCTCGTCCGGGTCGTTACCACTGTCTCACAGAAAACCGACGTAAAGTAGCAGCTTGCTGCTGCGTTTCGTACGGTGAGTAGGATATCCGGAAGCCTAAATCCCCTTCCCGTAGCCGACCTTAAAGGAAAGGGGATTGGGAAGGGGAGGAGATTTAGGCGCGACTATTTGCCCGTTTCCCGGCCTCTGTTATAAAAAAGTTTGTTTACAGTATCTCCAAGTTTCATTGAAATATAGTATAAGCTTTACATATTGTAAAAATTGACTTTACTGTGCATTTCTTTCGACATATTCACTAAGAAACAAGCATTCATTATATTAGTGTAATTTTTCTTTTTTTCTTCAAGTTTTCCCCGAGTTTTTGGCGATATGAAAATTTCTAATTTACTATAATTATGCTTTTTACTTTTCTTAAATATTTTTTATTTAAGACCATACTGATTCATACAGCGAAGTTTTTATGATTAAGTTTGTAATGTTCATGAAAATGAAATCGATGAACTTTAATGATGTTTTATAAAAGCTTGACTTGAGCTTGTTTTATAAATGATTGACTGGTAGAGAATGCCTCTGGCATTAAGTCCGCCTGTACATATTTTGTATGAAGTGTATTAAATAAATAAAAATAAAAAGCTCACATCGCCTTTTCTCTTTCCACATTTTCAATTTTCGATAATCCATTACGACTACTTACGATTATCTAGGCAATGTACTTATATTATGCGTATTGGCAAGTACTTTATTATCGACTAGTATTTGTAATTGGGAATTAACGTGAAGACTTTTTGTCGCATGCGATTTTTTATCGCAGACCCTAGCAAATCTGCAGTTAACATGTGATGTATACATTTACAATATACTCACCATATTTTTCTGTTATGGATTAGATGATTAAGAATCCAGCTTAACATAAGAAGTGAAGTACTCTAATTGGCTACATTGAAATTATTATACTATGCTCATATTTGATTAGATTCACATGTAAGGATATAGGAGACGTCGTTCAGATAAAATCTGCTGAGGTCGTCTACTAATCAATATCAAACAAATTTGCGACATATTTGTCGTGAAATCGCGCGACAAAAAATCGCGCCGGTTCCATAACTTTGTGAAAATAACGCTACTCCTCGGCATGTACTGTCGATGTACTAATTTGTTACTGAAGCGATTTATCGGTAACTACGGCTAATTGTCATTACCTTAGCTTTTCACTCTATCGACGTCTAACATAATCTGCAACAAGACAATATTCTTTTGTTGAAATAAAACTAGTTTATACGGATTTTATCGCGGTTTAATTTTTATTTTAGTCCCGACGTTTCGAAAGCTTTTCAGCCTTCGTGGTCACGGGAGAGACTGAGGTGTAGGTCGTCTCGAAAAGTTAAGATTATATCCAGGGAGTTAAAGACAGAGCTATCAGCATTTGATTATAAAAATTGCATTGAGGCTATTAATAAACGTGAAACATCTAAATATAATGAATGCAAAAATAAACAAATTAAAAAATTAGAAAAATTAACATCTAAATCAAATGCCAAAAATAGAAACACCGAGTGTAGGAACGGAACGCACCCTACCATAGATAATATCCACTCACGCGCAGATGAACAACGCGCTGTCATTAATCTGTCAATACAAACTTTGGATAGAAACACTGTTGAGGTTTTATCAAAAGGATTAAATTTTGCCATAACACCACGAAGGATACCGTATGAAGATATTATTTGTAACGTTGAGAATGGTCTCTTCAAAAACAACTTGAAAAAGGAAGATTCGGAGGCGATACGTCAAGACATTTCGTCTATATTACGTCAGAAGAAAGTGCCGAAACCAAATCTTCCAAAACAACAATATATCGCTTTAAACAATTTGCGATCACAGAAGGACCTAACTATTCTCCGTGCGGATAAAGGGAACGCGACAGTAGTAATGGATACGTCAGATTATAATAGTAAAATTGAACACCTTTTGTCGGATGAAAGTACTTATAAAAAAGTCAAAATAGACCCGACCAACAAAGTTTTAAAGGCTACTAGCTCTTTAGTAAAAAGTTACTCCGACACATTAAATCTAGACGTAAACTTACTCGTTCCTTCGTGTGCAAAACCTCCCAAACTGTATGGGTTACCAAAAATACACAAGCAAAATGCTCCACTACGTCCTATTGTGAGTCAGGTCGACACACCAACCTACAGATTGGCTCAGCACGTAGCAAAAGTGCTTTCACCACTCAGAGGAAACACTAGAGCATCTGTGAAGGATTCTTACCAATTTTTCAGTGATATTAAACACCTACAATTAACTGACAATGAAACCATGGTCAGTTTTGATGTCCAGTCGCTTTTCACGAGCTTACCATTACAAGACTGCATCAAAATTGTTTCTAAGAAGTTAGCGGATAATAACATGCCCTTAGCATATGCAGAATTGCTTGAACATTGCCTCACATCTGGCTATATGTTGTGGAACAATCAATTCTATGTACAAGTGAATGGAGTGGCTATGGGCTCACCCGTATCTCCAGTAGTCGCCGATATTTTCATGGAAGACTTCGAGGAGACAGCCCTAAGCACATCCCCTGTCTCACCAAGATTTTACAAACAGTACGTAGATGATACTTTCACAATTTTACCATCTGACAAAGTAACTGCATTTTTAGATCATCTCAACTCCATTAACAATAAAATTCAATTCACTATGGAGTTGGAACATAATAAATCTCTAGCCTTCTTAGATGTTTTGGTTATCCGTAATCCTGATCAGTCTTTAAGCCATACTGTGTATCGGAAAATGACCCATACTGATAAATACTTGAACGGTGAATCTCACCACCATCCAAAACAGTTAGCTACCGTGGGTAAATCCTTGTTTCAGAGAGCACAAGGAATCTGTGACGAGGAACATCTGGCTACTGAGCTACAGCATGTCAAGCGAGTACTGCGAGACAATAAGCTCCAAATTCCACGCCGCCGTCACAGAAACCGAGTGAAACCAGCCACAGTTGAACGTGCCCCTGTTGTATTACCATATGTTAGAGGTGTCACAGACAAGATTGTCTATATACTGAAGCGTGCTTCTATTAAAACTTATTTCAAGCCGCCCAAGAAGATTAGTCAATTTTTACCATCTGTCAAGTGTCACATACCTCTACAAGAACAGGGTGTATATAAAATAGATTGTGACTGTGGACTCTCATATATCGGACAAACTAAAAGAAGCATAGGGACCCGCGTAAAAGAACACATAGCTGATGTTAAACACCGACGCTCTACGAAGTCTGCAGTTGCTGAACATTCAGATGAAGGCTCCAAACATTACCTTAGATTTGACAAACCACAAATCCTTGCCAAAGAACACCGATTCCTACCTAGGATGATTCGCGAGGCTATTGAAATTAAGAAACACCCAAATTTCAATAGAGAAGATGGTTGGAAGCTTGCACAAGCCTGGGATCCAGTTATACATTTAATTAAATCGGAACCTAAAAGACCAACTGCCAGACCTCAAGATACCGTGAGCTCTTTCTGCGTAGATCGGACTAGTGTCAACTAACTTTTTAAATAATTAAAAATAAATGTATAATTTTAAAATGAAGGTAGCCATTGTAACATTAACTTTTCGAGACGACCTACACCTCAGTCTCTCCCGTGACCACGAAGGCTGAAAAGCTTTCGAAACGTCGGGACTAAAATAAAAATTAAACCGCGATAAAATCCGTATAAACTAGTTTTATTTCAATGTGTAATATTCGCGTAAACCTAAGAAATCACTAATATTCTTTCGTATTTTTTTTTGCAAATGTTACTGTTTGAAGGACATTGAAGCTAGTGAAATTATTTGGAGTTGTGAGACAACTTTTTTGTGCTGGGTCGACGAGCTGAGTGCTGTCATAGAGGTTGCCAATTTGTAATTCAAAGTTCTGAATGGTATTGTTTATGGGCAGGAGTGGCGCTTACCATCGGACAAGCGACCTGCTAGTCCGGACTCACCGTTCTAATATCGTGCCTCTGGTGATCGCCTCACAGCGACGCCGGCGAGTCTCTCACAAACTGCCTCCAGCTGCGCGTCCAGCATCAGAGACGCTATCTGATCGTCTGTCAGCATTTCAACACTGGAAACAACATACATTCATTAATACATACGCACTCACGCCTGTAATCCCCGAAGGGGTAGGCAGAGGTGTAACCAGTACACCCACATTTGGCCGAGCGTATCTCCATCCCATGTTATCATAGGGGGCGAGCCTATCGCCATACGGGGCACAAATTCCAGACTCCAAGCTGATACTGAGCATTTCGTAATAGAAAAACCCAATACCACTTTACCCGACCCGGGGATCGAACCCGAGACCTTAGCGTTAGCTTAATCGTAACGCGTACGCATTACAATTACGCCATCGAGGCAGTCATAATTAGTAATACAATATGTAACAAAAACCCTGTTGGACGTTTTAACTGTGAAATCAGAATCGATATTCAAACTTAATGAAATAACTCGCGTACGAAAATGAGACTATAAAAATAATCATATTAATTTTTTATACTTTCAACTATTTTATTGTTTAGTAAAGCGTATTTCGTTTGATTACCTCTGCAAAAGCCATGACTCGGAGCCAGAGCGACATAGCAAGTTGAGGCGTCTACGTGTATCAAACGCTTCGTCAATACGTCACATCAGTCAGCTGTTCATTACATTTCAGATGAAAATAACATTTTTTAAATATGTTTATTTTTCTATGCTATCTGTAAGGATAATATCTCGCTACTGTTTACTATTTTTTTAATTTAACTATTTTTATTAAGCTGTCTATATGTCTTATCTTCACGACCTAGAAAGGGCCAACAGGGTTTTGTTTTATATACTGTATATATACTGTTTGTATTTGTGTGCATGTCCGTGTACCTGGCGAGGCTGTCAGTGTCGGAGTATCGTTCGTCGGATGCGGAGGATCCGTCGTGTGGTGCGGGTGAGCGCCGCGCTCGGGGTGAGGGGGCGCGGCGCGGGGTGCGCGGGGCCGACATCGAACCGCGACGCTCGCCGAACAACGACAACCCTGTCACATTATAATCATTTAACCGTCCGACATCAATTAAAATAAGTAAAGCTAAATTCCACCTTATTATTAGGCCTAAAGTCAACCTCATCTGCACATGGTACACTCTGATGATTAACGGACGAGATAATGAAGAAAGGTTCCAGTTACGGGTTATGGAGGTCAGACGGCGGGTCGCCCCACATAATACCAAATCCATCGTCAAATCATTATGGGGAGGAGGACCTTGGTATTGGGCCGAGATGACGTCAGGCCAAAAGAAAAGCTTTACTCCCTGACAACCCTAATATTCCATCATCAAACACTAGATGGCCTACAGATGTAGTAAACGACAAGTATTCGATTAGCACATACATGATATACCTGTTATTCTATTCTATGAATGGTAAGTGGCCAATACAGTTTCTAAGCCTCCCAAAGACCTCCAACTTGGCTTAACGAGTGATATCAGTTGATAACAGCCAGGACCAACGTTTTACATACCCTCCGAAGCATGGAGACACTCATTTGAAATACCATATGCGGTCACCCATCCATGCACTGACCACGCTAAGGGTTTCTTTACTCGCTAATCATTTATCGATAATTCCAGTGCTGGCTATGAGCGCATCTGCTATTCACTATCGGGAGTTGGCAGTTAAAGACGGCTTTGTTATATCAGCTAAAGGTCAACGAACAAAGACCAGCCTCGGTTAACTCAAACAGCCGTCATTTCACAACTAGCTACTCGGCCACTGCCCTACGCAGGCTGTCACGTTTTTAACCACCCTTTTTTTATCAGGGATTAATATAATAAAACAGTTATTATATATTAAAACTCTAAACGCAAACACACCAATCACCTATAACATTTAATATAAGTACGCTCAATTTATATCGGAATATTCATGTGATCACCAAATACTTATGTAAATGAATATTATTTTGCATTAAAACGGCCGCCGTTTCAATTTTCAATTTTTTTAGGTTAATTTATTTCAAAATAGATATTTGGGGGGTCCCGTTGTAACTAATGTTAAATCCAATGGTAGAGCTGGCCATCACATTTTTTTTCTTTGTTTTAAAGGCAATTGTCTTTAGAATCGATATCTGTATGGCCCTGTGTACAAATCATAGATCTATTGTTAGATTTAAAAAACCCGTCGGCATTTTGCATTCCTTTGTCTTTATACAAAATTTTATATAGAAATCTACCGTATTGCCCTGAAACAATACTGACCTTGGAACATCTCCTTGACCTTCTCCCCTGTATCATGCAGCAAGGCATCCAAGCTCTGGCGGCGACCCTTCTCAAGTTCAGCGCGGATGCACGCGTTCCTCTCCGCCGTCCTGATGATGCGCCGCGGTGAAGCCGCAGACACCTTCGACTCCTGAGGACTTGGGGGCGAAAGCTTCTCTGGAGTCGATCGTGGTCGCAGACAACATTTCTCGAAGCTCACCTGAGACAGATAAGTTCGTTTTATGCGTAAGTACGGATTCTAAGTTCGGAATGCAGATTCCATCTGTGAGTGTGGATTGCCATCTGAAGATCGGAGACTGTGCTCGTGTAAATTCGGATTGACTATATGAGTTCGGATTTATGCAAAGTACGGTTTTAATTATGGTATAGGCCGGCAAACGAGCAAGTGGGTCACCTAATGGTAAGTGATCTCCACCGCCCATGTACGCCCACAATACCAAAAGAATCATGGGTGCGTTGCCGACCTTAAAGGAAAGGTATAATTAAGGGATTGGGAAGGGAAGGGGGTTTGGGCCTCCGGATATCTCACTCACCGTACGAAACGCAGCAAACTGCTACTTTACGCCGGTTTTCTGTGAAACAGTGGTAATGACCCGGACGAGCCGGCCCATACATGCTGTAGACAAGTGGCTATAGCGTGGCTCTACCACTCAGAGTTTCCCGAGTAAGTAAGTTCGGATTTAAGTGTGTGTAATTGCGAATTGTCTTTATAAGTGTGTATACAAATGTGTAGTGCGGATTTATGCGTGTATAAATGCGGATTGTTTGAATGTGAATATATTCGGATATACGGATTGCTTGTTGCGGAATTGTTTTGGATTTTCGTAGAAATAAATACACCCAACAGTCACACACATGGTCCTGACCCCACACTAGGTAAACCTGTGTCGTGGGTATCAGGAACTACGAGGGACTTGCGGTCCCACAACACCCAGACCCGAGACCAATATTTGTGGTTCACACAAACATTTGTCTCAGTGTGGGAATCGAACCCACGGCCTCTCGCTTCGCAGCCGGCTACTCGCCCGCTGCGCCACGGCGGCTGTAAATAGATTACACTAAAGCCTCACCTCCTCAGGGCTGGAGGTGTCCAGGTCTATCTCGGTCCAGGTGTCAGCATCCTGCGGTGCTCTCGCGTCTGCACTGCGCAGGAGCCACTCCCGTACATTGGCCACGGAGTTCGACTCACAAAGCTCTTCGAGTTTGTCGCTTACTGTCGTGTTGGTATCGCTCGCCGTGTCTGTGATTGTTGACTGGTCTATATCTGTCGAGAAATGCATTTAAATACATTTTCATACATACATACATACATACATACATACGCACTCACGCCTGTAATCCCCGAAGGGGTAGGCAGAGGTGTAACCAGTACACCCACATTTCGCCGAGCGTATCTCCGTCCCACGATGTGATAGGGGGCGAGCCTAACGCCATACCGGGCACAAATTCCAGACTCCGGACTGATACTGAGCATTTCGTAATATAAAAACCCAATACCACTTTGTCCGACCCGGGGATCGAACCCGAAACCTGAGCGTTGGCCTCAGTCGTAACGCGTACGCATTACAACTGCGCCACCGAGGCAGTCATAATAGATTTTCATAACTTTTGATAACAGAGTACAAACGGATAAGTGGGTCACCTGACCATTTATCACCCTCATTTTGCAGCGTCGTGATACTATTACCAATGTGAAAGTTTGGATGCTTGTAATATGTGAGTTTTTGAATTTGGATGTTTGTTAGTCAATTACGCGTTAACAGATGAACGGTTTTGGATGAAATTTGGCACACAGGTAGACCATGACCTGGATTAGGAAATAGGCTACTTTTTATCCTGGACGAGGCTAGTGAAAAATAAGTATTTCAACTATAGTATAGTAATCTTACCATTCCTAGCCGACTGCCTCCTCGAGCGGTGCCTATGGATCTCATCAGATATCCTCTCCAAATTTCTCAGGGCTGAGGAGTACTGCTGCTTTGCTTCTGCCACCTGTTCCTCCAAGGTTTGTATCCTTGCCTTTTGCCCTTCTAAAGCTGTGTTGATACGCGCCTTCTCCTCAAAATAAGGTCTGAAATTGTATGTTGTTTAAAAAGTTGTTGCTTTGTTGTGCTATATATTAGTTGTTTAATGACGACGAGCAGTACGCTCGCCTAATAGTAAGCACAACGCCTGCCCATAAACAGTCGCAATACCACACAAAACTTTGTATTATAAGTTACTGCATGGCACTGTACTGCGCTCCCGAGAAACAAATGTCTCAGTAGAGACATTCTTATAAGATACCGTATAAATCACTAGGAAACAAAATTAGTAAAATAAAAACGTTTTTGATGTGTTTTTGAAAACGCCAATCAGATAGCTTTTTAAATACACAACATACACTTACCTGTGATGAGCGAGTTTAAATTGTAATAGAATGTGGGCGTACATGGGCGGTGGAGATTTACCATCAGATGACCCACTGGCTCGTTTGCCGGCTTATGCAGTATGCTATAAAACAAGGAATAATTCAAATAATTTAATAAAAAAATGTGTCACGGGAGAAACTTTTAAATATTTTTCTGCAACAAAATGTATGAAGTTTATACAGTTATATTTTAGTATATCTAAAACAAGAGTACCAGTAAAAAATCTATACGTATATTTAAATCATATTAGTCATTACGAAAAGGTGTAAGAAACAATTACATAATCAACACATGCATTTAAATAACACTCACATAATATTATTTACAATATACTACATTTCTACAATAATTAGCATATAAAAATAATTTATAATTAAACACAACCTTAAAGGGCATTTAAGAAAGCAACTTTGTATGGCAAGGTAGGGCAATATTATTTAGCAACCACTGGTATTATTAGCACATTAGAATGGCCGAAACAAAAACTTTCAAGATTCAATCCCAGCGCCTCTGCCTTTTCGAAATACCGTGTGTATTTATTGTTAATAACAGCTTTTGGTAAAGCGAAACATCGCGAGGAAACCTGCAGACCAAAGACTTATTTTTATAAGAAAATTCTTAAAGAAATTAAAAGGTAACAATCTGCACTAGTCAAGCGTGTTGGCCTAGCCTCATTTAACTGCAGAAGAGGTCCTCGTTCAGCTATAGGACAATTTAATACAGGGCTGATATCCTGCCAAAATTCCAATGTTTGACTACACGCTGTTTTCCAGCAATTTTTCAGCAACATACTATAGAGCTAAAGTTATGCGCTTTGGGAATTCTTGCACGCTCCGTCAGTTACTCAAGAGAAAAATAATATTACAGGTTTATATTAGATCATCATCATCACGCGTTCGTATTTCCGAAATAGACATAGATTGCCGAGGCGCATAATTTTTTTGACAAGCAATATTGCCTTAACATTGCCGACAATTATTGCTGGTTTAAATATCCCTTTAAATACATGGGCATGCATTACGTACACGTTGCCCATACTTGAGCGCTTTCATCTTCAACTTGCGTCTTCCTTAGACTCCTACCTCTTGAATCACCGTGCATGCCGCATGCGCAGTGAGCTGTCATGCAATTACACACTTGTGTAACATGCACTATTGGATGCGTCATTGCGCTATACGCATGTAATAAAGACGTATGAAGATTTAAGTAGACACCTTATGTGTACCAACTTTGCGTGCCGATATCTTGGGCAACTTATCGGACACATGCTACATACAGTGTTTTTTATTGGTACAGTACGGGGAAATCCTAAACTATACAACATACAAGAAAACTGTCGGCGGATACACAGTTTATTGGAGGTGTTATAAAATATTTTATGAAGCCATTGTAGTAATAAAGTAAAAATATTTTTTGTGAAAAATCTTTTATATTTATCCAACTACTGATATCCAGTTTTCTTTCTTTAATACAATGGATTGATTGTAACATGAAAAAACACTGGTAAATTCCATAATTTTTCATGGACAATTCAGGCCTAACCAAAAATGTTATAAATCCAAATTGTTTTACATAAAAATCCCAAAGGGTCCTTAGACAGTTCTCCTGTACCTTCTATTGTTTACGATTAAGTCGCCTCACTGTCTTAGTAAAAAAACACAGTATGATCTAGTTATTGACGTCACCGTACACATCTGTGTAGAGAGTAAACACCTAAGTACACTTGAGTTACAAAGACCTTTGTTTCATTTCGGCAATGTCCGTTTTTTTACGAATTAGTACGTATATGCAATCAAGGCCCGGCTATCCTGGTCAGTCACTCAAGACAAAATAAGTATACAACGTGTTACAGAAACATACATCTGATTGTGAGTGTTTATGTACTAGATCTAACAAAATCTAGATATCTTAAAATTCCACGCTAATTTTAATCACTCGTTTATTACGATCGATAAGATCGATCACATCCCTATAAATTAAGTGATGTACGTGAGCCAGAATAACAATTCTGAAGTGAGACAAAAGCTTAGCTGTTTATCATTTAGTGTTGTCCAAAGTTGCAATTCGAATATCGACATGTTACTCATTCGATAATAAACGAAAATTCTTTATTTATGCCCTAGCAATACAATCGGATTTGGTGCTACGGGGATGAAATACTTATATCGTACACTATACGTTGCTTATGTTTGACCACACCTTTCTGTAACACGTTGTATAATACTTATATCGTACACTATACGTTACTTAAATTTGATCACACCTTTCTGTAACACGTTGTATGATCTAGTCACTAATGTAAAAGGTTTGTATTACGTCATTATCACATATTCGTATTTTCGAAATATCCGAAGATTGCCGAAGCATAATCATAGTATTATATGTGGTCTAAGGATATGTCAGTTGGAAGACGCAACTTGCAAAAAGTGCACTGTGGGCTTAGCATACGAAACACGACATAATTATATCGACTCGTTTTGTCGTGAAAACCCAGTTTTAGCTGGATATCTCAATATATCTATCGAAGCTAACATGATTGCTTAAAATACTCGACTCGTTATGTCAAAAGTAGAGGAAACATTACTTTCAACTTCTCTTTGGTATTTTGTATACGAGCCCTAAAATGACGACGTAATTTTATCGAATGTTGACATTTCTACCAGAGATATTTGTCGTCGATACTTATCTCTCCCGGGCGAGAGATACGTAGTGTTGCATATGCTAAGCATACTGGTATAGACATAGATAAACAAAAACACATGCATATAATAAAATCAAAAGTACCGAGTGAGCTAGCTACGCGGTGGCGGGGTGGTCTGCTGCCGGTGGTCTGTGCGAGCTACACAAGCAAGTATTATTGTATGTGGGTCATTTCTGGCACAGTCGGATGCGAATGGTGATGAAAAATATTAAATTATTAGTAATATGTGATTCGACATGTCAATATAACAATGACTAATGCATGGCGGACTAAGGCGGAAGTCCGAACCCATTAGTCAAGGAGGCTCGTGCCTAAGTAGTGGAACTCTATCTCTAACTTGGGACGTTGTAGAGGGTAAAAAAGTAAGTGCATAAAGTAATCAAAGGAATAAAGTTACAAAATTAATAATTTGCCAGAAAATCATTTTTCGCAATTTATTTATATCAGAAATACTTTAACTGGAATATAATAGCAGGCTCATTCACACAACTTGTCATTAATTCGATTAGTGATTTCAGAAAAAAATTGTCCACATTACAGCATTGCATATTGTAAAAAAAATCACGAATCATCAATAATGACTATCCGTGTGAAAAAGCACGATGGCGACTTTTGCATACGACTGTACTAAAAGAAAATAATGAATCTACAGAAAGTTAGTTGTTGAAAAGAACTAAGCTAACTTATCTACAAGAATCAAAATGCAGAATTGTGGTGCCTTTCTTAATTTATATTTTGCAAGCTCAATAGTGATGTGACCTTATTATGTATCGATAAGGTTTAATCGATATTTCGCCATGACGAATCTTGTATGTGTTTGGAATTGTTTAATGTCCAAAATGATTATCGTGAGAAAAAATAAGTTTTTTTGACTCTAGAAGCAATATTTATAGTTTTCATTGTTATTATTTCGTATATCCATTGTGATTTGCGCAAAATAATTTATATCTATATTTAATCGACCGGTCGAGCTGCAATTTTCAAAAAACCAAAATTAAATTGAATTTCGCGGCCTAGTGCCGACATTCGATCTTAGTACGCGCTCCTTGTAAACGGTCTCATGGTTAGTACAATAGCTTGCGCATGCCGCGCGATGTTACATGTTAATGAAATAGCACTTTATTGTGTCGAAGCGAGAGTCGCTATTTGTTTAACGGTCTTTTTTGTTTAATTATGACTTCGCACTATTATGCATTGCGCCAATGACTAGTATTTAATATATTTTCAAGTAGTCACAAAAACGATGAAACTCCGGTGTGGCCGATTTCATAGTCTTGTCGGGGTTTTAGTGTCAATCTCTTCCAGTACGATGATTCATAGGCGATTTTCACCAAGCGGATCGAACGATAAAGGACGGTCGACACGCTCCGAGGAAATTCCCCAAAATTCACTCATTTTAAAGTTTCCATACACTGTTCATAATCGTTAATGTATATTGCGCAAACCCACACCACTTTTATAAAACGAACTCAACTTTATACTAGTTTACGAAATAAATAAAATAAGAGTCCGATTGTACTGTCAGAATTCCCGCCAAAATTCTGTTAAACGATCTTTACAGAGTGAATATTCTGTATGTAGTACTATTACCATAGTAACTTAGTTCATATACACATACAAAATTCGTCACGGCTATAGAAAAAATACTACAAAGAAAGGAGGCATTGAGTTCTTTTACAGACTTTACTGATCTCAGTGTGCATAAGTGAAATGTCTATGGTTTACCTGGACTTGGCTATGTGCCTTTTGAGCGAGTTCTGTAACTGTTGCACTAGAGCTGTGGCGGCTCTATGCGACGCTGCCTTTGTCCGTTGCGTTACCGTCGCATGCGCACGGTCCGACTCCGCCTTAAATTCCATAATTACCTTATGGCCGACTTTTCAATCTCGATGAATTTCGACGGCTACTTATGTATATGTAGTCATTTTAAACTAATATTTCTAAGAAGTGTTACCATTGCTTATGGGCAGACGCGGCGCTTACCATCAGCCGAACAACGTGCTTGTTTCGTTATTTAGTAGTACACGTAATAACCATTGCAGTGGATGTTGTGAGGGCAGAATAGTAAAGCACCTACGTCGTTCGGCCACAAGTAAAAAAAAAAAACCCGTCAAATGCGAGTCACACGCGCAACGATGGTTCCGTAAATTATAACTTTTTGTTATTATTATAATTTATTTGTTATAACATCTGTCAGTGGATAATGACCCATTCTCATAATTTGACTACACTTCAATAAAAAAAACATCTCCGACCTGGTTAACTCTGTGCGTGGCGTGGTTGAGCATCTCCTGCCAGGCGGGGTCGAGTGTGACGCCCCCGTCAGCCCCCTCGGCCAGTCGCGCCAGGCCCTGCTCCGCGAGGTACACCATCTCACGAGCCGCCGCGTGAGCGCTGTTGGCCTTGTCATATGTCACCGTCGCCGTCTGCAGTTCTTGGGATGTCTGACAATAAACGTGAATGAATTAGTGATTTCTTAGGTTTACGCGAATATTACACATTGAAATAAACCTAGTTTATACGGATTTTATCGCGGTATTTAAAATGAAGGTAGCCAATGTAACATTAACTTTTCGAGACGACCTACACCTCAATCTCTCCCGTGACCACGAAGGCTGAAAAGCTTTCGAAACGTCGGCACTAAAATAAAATTAAACCGCTATAAAATCCGTATAAACTAGTTTTATTTCAATGTGAATGAATTAGTTTCGGATATTATAATTTGTATAAAAATACAAAAGTGGTAGAGCCGCGCTGTAGACAGTTTTTTCTACAGCATGAGCGGCTCGTCCGGGTAGTTACCACTGTCTCACAGAAAATTGGCATAAAGTAGCAGCTTACTGCTGCGTTTCGTACGGTGAGTGAGATATCCGCAGGCCCACATCCCCCTCCTCTTCCCAATCCCTTACTTATCCCTTTCCTTTAAGGTCGGCAACGCGCCCATGATTATTTTGGTATTGTGGACGTCCATGGCTAGTGGAGATCACTTACCATCAGGTGACCCACTGGCTCGTTTGCCGGCCTATGCTGTAAAAAATATATACAGATAGCTAATCTTTGTTGGTTTGTCTGGCGTTGTCCCAGCTTATTGCCAGGGTCCGCTTTTCCGTCATGATTTAACTTTGGATTTGATATTATCTGGGGCGAACCACCGCACAGTGATTCGCCTAGAACTAGCTAGGTCGACAAAATCATTTGAGTTTATGATTTGGTTGTTTTGGCTAAAAACAGTAAAATTTAAAGGGGAAATATGTTTTAAATGCTTAGAGAATAATAATAATTAAGACCCGCATTAAAATGGATGAAAAATTGTAATATAAAAAAGACAGCTTACGAAATAAATTATATTATAAAACACAAAATAAAAGCGTATGTCGATTCTTGGAAGTGACTTTTGTCCACCTACGTAGTTCTAGGCGAATCACTGTGCGCCGTCTGACCCCTACAACCCGCAATAGGAAAAACGTTTTACCATTGCCTCGTACGTTATTAAAAACCAATTTAATGCGATTACAAATTAATTAGCTGTTTAGAAACGCAATATTAACACAATACATTTTGGCTCATGTTGTGCCTACGTTGTGAGCGTGGCGCCAACGCAATAACAATAGTATATTATCAAGGAGTATTTGCTGTTGCGCGTTGCGTTCCATATCTATGAGTGACAGTGTTTACTTGTCATTTTAGAAACGCAAACCGACAATGTAAAGTGCACTAATGCTAAAGTTGGAGTCAATGACCCGCGCGTATTACCGCACTCCAATACTCAGTAAGTATATCACAACGTCATGGTTTTTTCATTGGCTTTACATTGCATTATTAAGAAAATTAGGATTTTAATTATTATTTGGGTAAAACTTTGTATTTATGTGTCCAAACAAGACAAAGCATGAAAAAATTAATTATGTAACTCATTATGTTTTTTTCGTGGTATCGTGTCTGTAAACTGTAAGCATTATTTTCTGTCCTTCGAAATAAGATGTCAAATAACGCAACTCAAGCAAAAAAAATTAACCCACCAAAACTCTGCACAGCTTGTTCATTCATCAATTCATAAAAATTGATTCATGATCTCTAGTTGACACTTAATACGTCTATTTTTTGCGCGGTGCAGAACATTGTATCTCGATTTGGAAATATAATGTTAAGACATTAACATTTATGAAATAAAGTTGATTTTGGACGTTCATTAATTTTTGTTGCGTGTGTGCCGTATTTTTCGCACATTCATATGAAAGTTATAATTCAAGTTATCTTATTTCTGTCTTAGTTTTCGGAAGCGTTTCCATTACGTCCGGTATAATGCAAAGCTGTTTAAAAACAATTCATCTTTGCAATTAGATTCTATTTATGGTTAAGTCTATCAGAATATTCTTATATAATAGTCCATAGTACTTACAATATTAGCTCTAAATCTGGCTTCATAATATGGTCGTGCTTTATGCACACTAGTCCCTAGTTTCTTGGTGAGCTGCTGGATACGCAGGTGTCCTTCGGCCAGGAGACGGCGGAACGCTAGTCGCGCCTCATCCAACTCTACTTCAAGCCGGTTTATCTCATCTGTAGCTGTGTTCAGGCGCTCTAACTCTATCTGTTGGATAAAATAAGTTTTTAATACAGCATTCACAAATCTAACGGTCAAAAGTACGAACATAAGCACGTACGCAAGCATGCACGCACGCCAAACCCCATCCCCACAGCTGGCTACTCGCCCATATTGAGATAACAGCTTTAAATTCACTTTTATTGTCAAATATGAATTTTTTGAATTTGGTAATTTCCAAGAGCCTAATAAGCTTTATTGAATACAGAAATAATCATAATTAACATCTCTGAGAAATAAATAATTTTAATGCATAGCTAATTGACAATTAATGTTAATTGATGTCTCTAAGTGCAGCAGTAAATGTGTATTGTATTGAAATTTTGACATTTTGGTGAAATCATAGGTAGTTTGAAATATATAAGTCATGACCAGGTTTCTTTTCAATAGACATCACATTGTCAAAAATTGCACTATTTTAGCAATTCACAAGTTCCTCAGCATACATGATTCATAAGTCGATTAGTTAGCTGTGCCAGCATGTTCAGTCTACCTTGACATATGTTTGTTGAATAAAAATACATATGCATTCACGCCTGTAACCCCCGAAAGGGGTAGGTAGAAGTGTAACCAGTACACAGATTTCGACAAGCATATCTTCGTACCATGATGTGATAGCCTTGCCTATAGCCTTCCCTTTAGGGATTATAGCGTATGTTTATTCAGTAAAGGAAATATAGGTTTAGGGTAATAATAATATGAACTTTCACTAGTTTTTTTTTTTATAGCATACTCTGGCAAACAAGCAATTGGGTCACCTAAATGGTAAGTGATCACCATCTATATATGCCTACAATACCAGAAGAATCATGGGCGCATTGCCAAACTTAAAGGAAACTGATATTTAAGAGAGAGAGGTTGGGCCTTTGGATATCTCACTCACCGTATGGAACACAGCAGCAAGCCGCTACTTTACGTCGGTTTTCTGAGAGACTATTCATGCTTTAAACAAAACTGTCTACATCTACCAATCAATAAAATATTATTTTCTAAATAGAGTTAAAAATTATATACCAATTTTGAATTATGAATATTATGTTGAGAACAATATATTGATGGCAAATAATTAGTAAACAACAAAGGCTATCAAATATATTATTATTTTTGAAAATACAGAATTTATGATATTGCATAATAACACCCTAATCGCCCCAACAAACAACTTTTTATAGAAATATTTTACAATATTTTTTCAATGACAAAACACTTTCATATCTGTGCCAATTGTTATTTAATTCCGTATACGTTACACTTAATTGCACATTTATTGACACTTGCTGAAAAACTGCCTCAGTTCCACTGTTACCTTCAAAATATCGATTATTTTCACCTGTACTCGGGGATCTAAAGCTTCGCTGCATTCCGCCGCGCAATCGTTCATTGTTTTCTCAATACCAACGCATTTTAGCCGATGTTACATTGAACAGAAAGCTTTTGTGGTCTATAGCCGTTGTCCTTTTGTGTAATAAACATCACAAAAAATCATTTTTGTAACCACAAATGTGTCGTTTTGTCAGATCTCCGATTTTTGACAATTTTTGTTGCCGCTACATAAAACATAGAGCGATAACAAATTATTTCATTCACTCGCTATACCTACTTTGCTGTACAATCCATAAAGTACAGAATATAGATGATATTTTAGTCGATTTTTTTGTAAGTGGATAAAATATTTTTTTCTTAGTCATGCTACTGTGTTGACTGGTAACTCGTGTTACACAGCGTACACCGCATATCTGATAATCAACTTTCAAGCGCAATTTCAATCGATTTGAACCATGGTAGTACGTAGTTTGTAGTATATATGTCGCGCGTGAGTCGTGACTATCACTAGACGCGCTCGCAATACCATACTTAAAACAAGTTCCGAACAAGACATCAGTTTCACACTGTAATTAAGGGCCAATATGTCGCCTACACCTATGTAAAGGACGAGCACCGTTTCCATAGTCATACACGTTTTAAAAAACTAATTATCTAGTAATGCACACTTGTAATGTATTTTCGAGAAAAAACAACAATTATATCAATAATTGGTTTTAATCGATTGTACAAGTTATAATATGGATGTAAAATGGTTTAATTTCGTATTGTCGAATGTCGAGCCTTCGTTCATTCAAAACGTCAAGCTTTAAGATTTCATTCATTCAATAACGTCACTATTATATTTTCATTCATTCATGGTTTCTCATCAGTGGGTGTCGCAGTGTGAAAGTTTCTAATATTTCAACGAATTTCTTATAATGGTATTTAATTCTTGTAAACGGTCATTTTTGATGTTTCAAGTAATGTGATATGTTCAATGTGATTTTGTTTACAGGCGACGGAAGTTGAGGAAACGATAAAAAGAATCCAAGCCCATAAGGGCGTGATGGGAGTAGTCATTGTAAACCACGAAGGTTTGATCAATTCTTTGCAGTTGCTATGGTTTTGCCTACTTTCTATTCTAGAATTGTTCTTAAATGACCCACATCCTTAGTTATTTATATATTAATATGATGAACATTAACTATTTCTGTTTATACAACTATGTAATATTATTATTTTTCAGGCATACCCATCAAAAGTTCTTTAGACAATGCTACATCAGTTCTCTACGCCGGACTTATTGGTCAGCTGACAGAGAAGGCACGAAATGTTGTCCGCGAAATGGTAAATATAAGTTCACACCTCTACATCTAAAAAGTAGGCAGAGGTAAAACTATTGCAACAACTCTTCGTCGAGCATAGTACCATCTCATGACGTAATAGAGGTGAGCCCTGCACCAATTCCAATCTTGGAAAAGGGTTTTTTTTTCATTTTAATAAACATGAACTCAACTTGAGAATCAAACCCAGGACTCACTGGTTTCACAGTCTATGGAATATAGACACTACCATTAGACAAATATAATGATCAGACACATTTTGAATAACTTAGTATTCCTAATTTATATGTTCTTATATTTTTCAAGCTACATAGCTTTTTTCTCTTCATTGGCTCATGGCAGCATAGGATGAACTATACAAATTGACTCGCATAGTCCTGACCACAGCCTAGGAATCTATAAATTACATAATCTACATAGAAAGGTGGAATATGCAGCTCAGGCTCGCATCACAAGCGTCTCATCCCACAGCCCCTCACACCATTGCTCAGTCAATACGTTGTTGGACGTCGATATGTATTCCTAGGCTGTGAACCTGATCAAACACTAGATTATCCTGTATTGTGGGTATCAAGAACTACGAGGGACTTACAGTTTCACAACACTCTAACCAGAAACATATTTGTGGATCACACTAACATTTGATTTGGTGCTGCAATTGAACCTGAAGCCTCTCATTTGGTAAACAGCTACTCACCTACTGCATCATGGAGGCTGTGACGTCAGCTTATCATCATATTGTATGATTGAATATGATATATATACTACTGCAACTTGTAAAAAGTTTTGCATAGATACAACACCCCTAGTGGGATAAGGACAAGAGTACGTTCTTCCACCTGCCTTATCCCACTCGCAGTGGGGACATGCTTTTTAACACATGTTACAGAAAGGTTTGGCTTGTAGTTTTTACGACCGCCTGTCGACCCTTTTGGGAAGGCAAGAAGGGCAAGAGTATGTTATTTTAAATAATTTATTAAATTGTTTCAGGACACAACCAACGAGCTGACATTCCTGCGTGTACGGAGTAGGAGACACGAGATACTGATTGCGCCGGACAGGGAATTCATACTGATTGTCATTCAGAACACTTCTGACTAATATTAGGTAAAACATAAGCATTGATAATCTATTATAAATCAACACCATCAATTAGAAAAACCATCTAGTTTTAATAGCTGATTCGATTTTCTTCAAACATATAACTTTCTCAATTAAACAAGCACATTCAAATCGTTGCAGTACAATTTGTTTATGCGATATGATGCTTCACAGTAGTCTGAGAAAGGGATCAAATGTATACAATCCATTTTGTTGAGGGTTGAATACTGATGTCTTTGTAGTGTAAGGCCTTTATTTATAAACTTAGTTTTGTATAAAATAAGGTCGGGACATTCTATTCAAAATGACTAGTACATATTGATTAACAGCATCCATAGGGCAGTGGACGACTAGCCGACACGAGAGGCCGTGGGGTTCGAACCCCGCACCGCATGTATTTACATTACACCCCAATGTTTTCAGTCAATACCCACCTTATGAAAAATGCATCCAAGAGCTGAAAATTTAATATTTTCAAGTCCACACATGGTGGAACTATGTGGTAGGTGTCTCGTACGCGAGAGACCGTCTGTGAAGGTACCACCGCTTTGTCTATTTCTGCCGGCAAGCAGCAGTGTGTAAACGTTGTTCTGGTTTGAAAGACTTGAAGCCAGTGAAATAACTGGTTCTTCCGAGACTGAACACCAATTCTCAGGGTTATGAGCGCAGTTCAATGCCATGCAGCACTGCATAATTCGAAGTTCTGATTGGTGTTGCTTCTGTTATGGGCAGGTGTGATGTTTACCATCAGGCGAGCTCCTACTCGTCTCGTCATCTAAAGCTAGTAAAAAACTAAATGCAAAATGATCTGGTTTATCTAAAAAACTAGACTAGCCTATCAGATAGCTGAGTTTAGATTACCGCGATTCCGCACTTCTCCCCAATATTCTCAAAAGCTTTGAGTCTAATATAACTATTGTGGCAACTATTGGATGTATATTTTTTGGGATGTAGTAAGAATAATTTATTCTTTGTTATTTCAGCGATCTGTCCAGAGTGTATGCAAGTAATACTATAAGAAAATGTGACACTTAAACATAGTTATTAAAGATCATTATACCTTGCAGATATTGTCAACATTTTTCTCATATTGTGTTACCATAAGATTAGTGCACTCAACAAATTGCACCTTTCGAATGCATAATTTACGATAAGTGCTTACTTACTTAAATAATAACACACCACACACCCCCTATGTCCATTAAAAATGCATCTGTAATTTCTAAATGAGGCTGAACAGTTTATTTAAAACATAGCTAAGGTTTAGGCGCATTATATCCTTTCTCATAATAATCGATTCAGTACCTACTACAGAAACCTTCAGAAATATAACGAAAAAAAAAACGGATTGTTTGTAACGTGGTGCTGAATTTATTATTTTGAGAAAGAATATGCGCCCGAACCCTAAGAACTACTTCGGTTTCTAGCTTTCAAACATAAAACCGCATTCAAGACTGTTGATTCGTTTAGGCCCTACAATGCCACAAATGGGTCACTGCTTCACCGCAAGTGGTGGGTAAATTTTGGAGACTACGCTAATAACACCAATGTTTACAGACTCTGCAAGATCTATTGAAAGTACTCTTAAATATAATTTGCTTTGCTAATCTAGTCTAAGATATTTTTTGTGATTAGAAAATCAATATTGCACTTCTGATCTATCATTAGTTTTCAATGTTATTATATAAAACTGTCTATATACAAATGAAAGTATGTATGTAGATATAGGGTAGTTGCTGCTCTGAATTTGTACACTACCGTGTATGCAACAAAAAATAATACGAAATAGAAACTCTACTGTGAGAAACTACTGAATTAAAATTGTTATAATTGCGTGTGCGTTAACTAATAATTATTAATAAATCAAGATGCGGTTGGGGCAACGAAGCTGTCCTAGAATTTGTAGTTGCTTCATGTAGAACCGTGTATATGGAAATTACATGCACATAAATAATATACGTAATACAACGTCCACAAAATCGCCATCTATACGATTACTGTGAGCGCATATGTTTGCAAAGCATGTCTGGCAGCTACACTTCTTTGCGACAAACATGTGATCAAATGTGCGTTGAAAGGCTTTCAAACAAATTATGTCTGGTGCCGGCATTATGTAGAGGTAGGCGCGAAGTGGGAACATCTCGCTATCGCCCTCGCACGCGTGCATCGTAATGGCCATTGCGATTATTGACGTCACAATACAGCTGTGCATCATTTTTCTGTAATTTGACAGTTTCCCCCTTCCGCCATACTAAGGCTGCGTTTCCACCAGATATATGCGAGGATGCGTAGTGAGGGTTGTGTTTGTTAAGAACCAATAGAATCACTTCATTTACCTAGCCTCGCTCACCGCAGCTCTAGTTGAAACAGCTCAGCGGAGCGAGGTTTTTGTACATACATACATACATACAAAACAAGGGAAGGATGTGTGCTGGGGACGGACGCGAGCGAAAACGTAGCAGTCACTATAGAGATGGACAAGTTCGTGCGCGACCGTCCCGCGGGGTACAAGACGTTGTACCCGGGGGACGGTCGCGCACGAACTTGTCCATCTATAGACCGTGTTTGTCAGAGGTACGTATAGTGTAGAAAACATGGATTAGCCATCCGCGCACCGTTTCACAGCGTCGCTGAGCATGCTCGCTTAGCTCAGCGGCCTAGCATATCTCTGGTGGGAACGCAGCCTAATGTTTAATAATGTAATAATTATCAGTTTTATAAAATTCTCCGATAATATATTTGGCCAATGTCACTTATTGAATGAAATAATAACATCGAATCAACTACTCTAGATCGCTTCAGATTTCTTGATTATGTTGCAATAATTATTTGGTTTAAGTATATTTATTTTTAACCCTGTATTCATAGTTATTAAATATTTGTACACAACAAAAGCATTTTTAATTAAATAAAACCACAATTTAGTAATTATATTTCTTTATTAATTAAAAAAAGGAATAAGCAGTCTAGAAATGGTAGAAAAAGATAAAAAGAGTATGTGGAAAATCCTAGGTACAAGGAATATTATTGTCTACACAGATTAATGCCCAAAGCAATGCTGACCGCTTACCATCAGCTAGATAGCCAAAGCTCTTGAAACACAGTAAAAAAAACAGAAATTGACGTGCACTATTTACCGATAGTACATGCTAGTTAACCAATGGGCGTGTTTGGACAAAGTTCTGACTTCTGAATAGATGAGTTAGACACTCAGAATATAAAACTAAGCAGCTTGTACAGTAGATGCTGGCAGTTAACTGTTAACAGTTGTTTATTGACTAAAATTATGAACACTGAATGCGATAATAGCAAGATAAGGTGTCAGACATAAACTAAGCTAGATGTGCAGAGATTTGAACTTGGATTACTTAGAACTATGTTCATCAAACACGCCTAATACGTTGAGTTCTAGTTCCATAGACATAGATATAAATAGACACCATAACTCTATCACATTACTTCCATCTACACTGATGTTAGTTTATGAGCGGTTTGTAGACAATGTATAATACCTATCAGTCATTAGGTAAAAACTTTGACGTAAGTCAGTGACTGCGCCTGCGTTTAAACGTTCTATCCGAGGCATTGTTCTAGTTCATAGTAGAGTACTTACCACCGCTTTGTTGGCAAAATAAACAAGCTGTGGGCACGCGAAGTACCACTACGGTGTCTATTTTGATCTTTGGCCATGTCTAGATCACTGTTTGGGTCGCCAGTTTTGTGTGGGGAAATGGAAAAGAACAGCGGTTTCCAATCTTTTTGATACTTAAGCACTCAAGATACTTGTGTGAAACAAAATATTTGAAAAAGAAATATCAACTGGCATTCAGTTAAAATTGTATCAATGTCGAGAGTCGCTTGCGAACTAAAGTGATTTCTACCGCGACTCTGATTTGAGTTGAGACCACATATCACGGAAAATATATAGCAGTAAATGACATTTCAAAATACAAATGTGCTTAAAACTAAAATATCCTATCTTTGTTTTACTTGAGTTCTTATTTTTTTTTTGACGTACGTTCATTAGGCGTTTACGTCTGTTTAGGATAAAACAAGATTCAAAGAGGAAATCATGAATGAAAATAATCGACCTCCGATAAAAGGAAAAATATAAGTCTAATTTGGATGTAATTTCACTTAATATTATATATAAAAATCAATTGCTGTTCGTTAGTCTCGCTAAAACTTAAAAACGGTTGGGCCAATTTTGATGAAACTTTTAGTGGGTGTTTGAGTAGGTCGCTGGACGGTTTATATTCACAATTGGACCCGGTAGGTGGCGTTGCAAGCGTGGTGATGTTGCGGGTGAACCCGCGCGGGACAACTAGTAATAATATAGATATCTTGGAAAAAAATATTTAATGTTGTCAAATGCCGGTATCTGATGTAGTTAATATACAAATCGGTGATCTGTGGTCGATACCCAGTACCAAGGTTGAGAACCGCTGTAATAATGTTGCAATTAATATAAAAGCAGGAAAACTTACCCTCCTGTTGTGTAAAGCTGTCACTCGCTGGTTCAATTTATATCGACAGTAAAATGAATTATACAAAAATATTTATGTATATGTTTCTTAATATATTGACTCTGCTTATGTACTTAGACCATTTTGTTTTTATTAAGAAATTTTTAAATCTTCTGGTGTCGGAGTTAGTAGGTAGATATTTAAAATATTCTTCCTGATATTTTCAGTTCTCCATTATTTCAAATTATTGCTATGTTTTCATTTCTAGTTTCTAGCAAAGTATTAAGTTGAGTGGCTTTATATTAGAAGATTTTTGGTCTATTATTGTTAACATTTACATAATATAAAAATTTTACTAAATTTTAATATTCAAAATGATTCCATATTTAATGTTTTTTGAATCTGCACTTTTTAATACATTAATAGTCATTGAAATATCAACATTTTGAAACTAAAACACATCGCTAAGTATTTATTTTACATTATTATTTTATTATTATTAAAATGACAACTTTTAGGTTTATAGTATCAATGTTACATAAATTAAAATCACGATTTACTTTATTAAATATTTTTTTATTTTTAGTCACACAAAAATTTTGCAATACATTTGTATTTTGTTCAACATGTTTCAACGTCGAGAAGCTATTATTATTATTATACCGTTTAAACTATATTTATTTATACTACGTACTATTAGATTATAATCTTAATTTTAAAAATCCAAGTGCATATTTTTACTTAAAACATGTTGAAATTTATAAAAATCCTTAGTTTTCTAAAATAATATCTTATTGTATAAGTTTACTTTCGGTTAATTAAAAACCATATTTTTATACCGTCATTAATATTATTGCTTTTATCTGCAATTCTTTTCGTATTCTAAAAGTTATGTACTTTTGTACCTATTCTATGAAATTCTGGAAAAAATTATCAAATTAACATAATTTGTGTTTTTATGTCATCGTTATCTTTTGCAATTTTTTGTTTTTTTTATTTTATTTGTTGACACGCAATGACGAGGCTTTCTTCAAGTTTATTTGTTTGTCTTGATTTGGATAACTGCCATATTTTTGAGTTAATATTTTGCGTCCAACTTATACTCACCGGTGACTTACATTGAGCGCTTCTTTTGGATTGGCCTGTAATTTCGAAAGTATGTTATTCAATATGTTTTTATATATTTGTTAACATATTACTAGCTTTTGCTCGCTGCTCTACGAATTTTAAAGTCTTCTGCTATAATTAAGCTTCCTATTGGTGAAAGGATTTTCAAATTTGGACCAGTATTTCCAGACATCAGCCCCTACAAAGAAAACCGACGTCGTAGTCTATACGAATGGACCGATTTGAATTAGTATTTTTTATTAGAAACCTAGTTTAATCAAAGTCTTCTTAGTTACGTTTGAAGAAAATATGTTCACATTGACATTGAGAAATTGCTGATCGTTTTTTTCTAATTGATGTTGGGGGTTTTTTAACGGTAAGAATAAATAATCTTAAATCAACACATACAATATCAAACCTGAACTGATTTTGATGATTATTTTTGTATTTGGTAGGGTACCTTAAGGGTAAACACTAGGTAAAGGCTGTAAGGTCTTCAACGAATGCATTTAAAGTTTATAAGTTTGAATGTTTAGTGATTTTTGTGCGTTACCCATGCTTGTTGGGCGGGCGTGCATACGGTGAGGCGCGCGCGTACTGGCGCTGCGGCGCGTGCTGCGCGTGCGGCGCGTGCTGCGCGTGCTGCACGTGCGGCGCCTGCGGGCGGCGCGTGCCCACCTCGCGGGCTGACTTGTACTCGCGCGGCTCCTCCTTGTAGTACGACTCTTCTTCGTAATAACGCTCATGCGGACGCTCGTAGTACATCTCCGCCTCAGCCGCGCCGCGGGGTGGGCCGCGGATCTAAAAAACACAGTTTAGATAAATAATACATGTCTTAAATCAAATTGATGTCTATTCCAGATTAGGCAATTACAATTAGTGTTTCCAAAAATTACAGTTGATCTGGATTAGAGTTTGTATCTGGTATGGTGATAGACTCGACTCCCTATCACATCTTTTCTCTTTCTTTCTGCCTGGCGTTATCTCGGCTGAATACCTTCCTACTAGTCTACATACTGGTCATGCAAATGGGACAATGATGAGATTTATAGAAGTGTCAATCACAGTTTTCACAGAAATATCATTAGACTCACCGGTGGCTCGGGCGGGGCACCGTAGGGATCTTCGTAGCTATAAGACGACTCCATGGCGGTGCGAGCGCGGTCCAGTATGCTGAACACCTTGGTCTTGTTCGGCGGCGGAGGCCCACGCGGAGGAGGCACGCGGGGCGGCGGCGCACGCGGCGGGGGCGGAGGCCGAGCACCTGTTGGCACAATACTACTATGGACCGGTTCGCGGTACGTGTACGAACGTGGCGTCACCATGCATTCACCGTACAGGACGCGCTTGGGCTGCGGCGGGTGCGTTGGGTTCGCGAGGAGTGGGCGCCTCAGCTCCGCGGCATCTGCCGACAACCCACACGGTTCACGCCACCTACCAAATATCTAGACGCCGTATGCCCCCTACTACTTCGTGTGCCGACATCTTCGGCGCGAGGATGCGACGCCCTAAGTACTTTCATAAAAAATACGGTAAAGTCTCAAATCGTAGGGCGCGGGCGACAAATAGCGTCGCCCCGTCGCCCAATTTTACCTCTTTTCTATGTGGTTCGCACTTGTGCAACTTTTTTGGCAACTCGCACCGCAGTGACGTCAGTGTACTTAGTAAATCAGCACGCTTGGTTTTCATACAGATTGAAGTACGACGTCTGTTTAGATATTTGGTCTGTGTTCACGCTGTCGTTCTAGTTATAACCAACGCCACGGACGTTTTTGGCAAAATAGAGTTATTATTTAAATTCAACAATTAATCTGTCTGTTTCTGCTTATTGTTTTATTTTAGGTTTGCTATTTTTATATGCTTGATCGACGACTTCTCGCAATTCGCTCGTCTGATGGTAGTTATGCTCATAAACAGAAGCAATATCACTTAGAACTTTGAATTACAAAGTAGTGCATAACACTGCATTGTGGTCGTCATTCCGAGGCATACTGTCTAATAGTATAGTCTCATAATGTCTAGTAATTTCACTGATAGTAGTATCAACTGTTTTTTATAGGCTTTACATTGCGTTATCAAGATAAGTACGAATTTAATTATAATTTGAATGAAACTTCATTGTATTTATATCCAAACAAGACTCTTACGCGGAAAAATAATTTCGACTTTGTTGTTTATTTTATAACACAGGCCGGCAAACGAGCAAGTGGGTCACCTGATAGTAAGCGATCTCCACCGCCCATGTACGCCCACAATACAAAAAAATATGGGCCTGTTGCCAACCTTAATGGAAAGGGATAAGGAAGAGGAGGGGGATTTGGGCCTCCGGATATCTCGCTCACCGTACGAAACGCAGCAGCAAGCTGCTAGTTTACGTCGGTTTTCTTTGGGACAGTGGTAACGACCCGGACGAGCCGGCCCATTTATGCTGTAGACAAAAGTGTCTACAGCGTGGCTCTACCACTCATAGATTCCAGCTCATGTTCGCGTTTTTTTAGTACTATTGTGTTCGTAATCATCAACACCACCACCTGTCTTCTTTTTCGGAAGCGTTTCCTTTAAATCTGGTATAACATAGCAGATAACTCAGCAGGAAGTGGTATGGACTGGCAACACGAAATTTTTCGGTTGAAACCAACCGAAGTAGTGTGCACCTCTTGGCTTTTTTTGTTGTTTGTATTCATTAATTATTTCTAATGTAGCTTTAATGGTTAAGCAAACATCGTGAGGTAACTTATATATCTGAGCATTTCCAAAGTATATAGTCTATCAACCTCTATTAGGCCAGTGTGGAGGATAAGATAAAGGCCTAACCCCTCCTTTGTTGAGGAGACCTGTGCATTTTTTTACAGGACAGTATAAATACAGGGCTGATATTATTATTATAACTTACCATATACGTCAGGTCTTTCCATCTCCCTCATCTGTGGCTGCCACATCATGTCGTTAGTATCTGGTATCAGATATTTCTTGACTTCAGCGAGTGCGTACGCGATGCGCGCGTGCGCTTCAGCTGGTGGTGCCAGCGCACTGATCTCAACATGCAACTCGTCCATCAGATGAGCATATTTTGGGTCCAGCGAGTTGCGCAGTTCTTCCTCTTTTTGCCTGTGATGGATATAAAAATAAATATTTTGTTAATAAAGTATTTGGAACACACCCAGAATTGCAAAAACCCCATCGTATCTCGGAAGATTGCCGCGCATTAACACGCAGTTTAAGATATTGTTACTAAAAATCATCTAGATTAAGGGTTTGTGGTCCTTTAGATTGTATATAACTACCTGTCCCTCATAGATCCCCTGCCGAGAACAGCCATTTTGCACATGGTCTCCTCCTGCAAACTTTTCATAGTGTTTCCTTTGGGTCCAAGTAGTTTTCCCACAAAGTTGCACTGTGGACAAACAACAAATATTTTTATACCAACTGACTCGGCCAGTATTAGACAGCCTCCGTGGTACAGAGGGCGAATAGCCAGCTGTGGAGCGAGAGGCCGCGGGTTCAGTTTCCGTACCCAGACGAAATTTTAGTGTGACCACAAATATTTATTTTGGATCTGGGTTTTTTCTCCTTAGAAGGGTTGACGTCAGGCAGGTGGCCGGTCATAAAAACTACAAGTCAAATCTTTCTGTAACGTGTTATAAAGCATGTTGCGCCGACCCCACTGCGAGTGGGAGAAGGGCAGGTGGAAGAAGGGCTCAGCCTGCATTACACACAAAACTTTTATAACAGCCTTTAAAAATATAGTGTATTCAAATTATAAATAACGTTAAGCATTAGTCAAATCAACATTAAGGCCCACTTGCACCACTTTTTTAATTCAGGATAAACCCACTAAACCTGTTTAAGAAAGAAAAAAACCTGTTTGTTAGTTGTGTTTGCCTGTAACTTGGGTAGTATGTTATATTTGTTAGTTACATAGTAGTAAATAAGTTTTATATGTACACCCATTGGCGATCCAAAAAAAACTCGAGTTTCACCCACTACACCAGTTTCAAGAGATGGCAAATCGTATGAAAATTTGACATACGTAAATAAGTTTAGTGGTAAATCTCGATTTAGGATCGTCGCGCAAGTCAGCCTTTATGTGTTTATTTAAAATTAGTTTTGTATAATATAGTAAATCATGTGTTGGTTTTTAATCCCTGACAAAAAAGTGGAGTGTTATAACATTATCCCTTTTACTGTGAAATTGTAGCACCTAACTGAATGGACCAATGCGATTTATTGTTTGGTAACTGGTTTAATTGAGGTTTTTACATTTGTAGGAGATCTTCAACCATTCAAAAGTTGCAGACGTCTGTCTTTTTTTTTTTAAATGCCTGAATTAATATACAATCATGTCTTTCAACTGTAAGCACCACACCTGCCCAACAGATGCATCACCACAACAACTTGAATTACAAAGCACTGCATGACATTAGACTGCATTCGTCACCCTAAGACAAAGGATCTTAAGTCTTATAATACCCAGTAATTTCACTTGCTTCAATGTCCTTCGAACCGAAACACAACAGTGTTTACACACTGCTCCTTTGCAGCAAAATAGACAAAGCGGTGGTACCAACCCATACTGCTTCTCACATATGATGGATCTACCACCTAATTGACGTTGGGGAAGTTTAACAGTTAGGGATGTACTCTTACCTTAGGATGTTCTTTGATGGGTACCAGTACTTTGACGGATACCTTCGTCGGTTTGTCTCTGTATACGTCCAAATACTTGGCATCTTTAAGGGGCACTCGGCCGCTTGCCTGCACTTTTGCCACCTCTACAACAAAAGAACACAGAAATGTATATATATATATATATATATACATTTATATATATATATGCAGTTTCAATTAATTTTAATAGCGATTACCAACTTTATTGCGCACGCATTACAACTGCCTCGGTGGTGTACTTCTACGCGTATTATAATAAGAGTCGGACCCAAATACTTTAAATGTATACTACTAGACTGGCTGTTTAGAATTAAAATTGCGTCAGATAACGCGGGAGTTTGACAGCTCACAGACGGGGAGTGCGATAGGGGTTCTAGTTGAGTAAGCGAGATGGTAATATTGAGTTACGGTCAATTGACCGTAACTTTATGGTGCAATTTCTATGTACCGTGCAGCTTGTCTAGTAGTATACATTAAAAGTCTTTTGGCGACCACATTTAATAGTACAAAATACTTTCGCGGGCACGCGACCAACATGTAGGTGCATGGTCTTAACCGCAGTTGCACTGGTGCAGTGTGTATACAGGTAGCCTATATAGTATAGGTAGGTGAAAAATTGTGCTTTGTGGCGTGATTATATTCAAAATGCAATTAAAAATATTATTGTACAATATTCACCGGTCAATGACCAGCTCAGTTACTTATTTGTTCAACGTTCTTTACAACACTTTTGAGACTTGCATAACTTTTTTTACAACATTGATTAACATAATTAATACAGTAAGTTTACCTTGGTCAATTAGCTTAGATGAAATCGGGAATTTGGCATTGTTAATTTTAATTTTTTCACTCAGTAATTCTCTCATGTATTCACCGGCTTTTTCGTTTAGTTTGGATGTATCTTCGCCATCTTGTTCATGCTCCGCCTCTGGCGGTTGTTCGTGCGTCGAATTACGTTTGAAGTCACCACTATTATATCCGTTCTTATCATATTTCTCCGCCATATTCACTAGTGTAATAGACCACGTAAATATAATAAATGAAAACCTTTCTTCACATTAGAATTATCTACAATAACTCTTACAATTTTGGCGTCCTACAACGAATGACGCGCAAATGACGCGGGACGCCGGATGATGCCAACCAAAGAAGAAAACATTGAGAGTTGTCTATGACAAGCTGTATCCGATTTTTTGTGGCGGCTATAGTGTTGTAGTTTTAAGAAATCGACTATAGGGGCTAAGCCTTAACATAGGGTAGGATGCGGTCGAATTCAGCACTAGCCCGCGAAATTCAATTTAAATTTGTTTTTTTGAAAACTGCAGCTCGATCGTATTTTAAATATGGATAAAAATGTTTTTGCCCAAATAATCACAATGATTAAAATAATAATAACATCGAATAAACTACTCTAGATCACTTTAAATTTATTGATTATGTTGCATTAAAATTTAAACCCTCTCAAACCATCGACTGTCCGTCCACAATTGACAAAATTTAATTTTTCAATATATCTTTATTAGATGAATTTAAATTACATCCAAATTAAAGAAACCCATTTCTTTCCTTTTTTCGGATATCGACTGTTTTCATTTATGACTTCTTCTTTGAATTATATTTTGTTCTAAACAGTTTTTTTTCAATAGCCTCACGAATCAACCTAGGTAGGAATCGGTATTCTTTAAAATTAAGGTAGGCAATGTAACATTAACTTTTCGAAGCGACCTCTCAGTCTCTCCCGTGACCACGAAGACTGAAAAGCTTTCGAAACGTCAGGATTAAAATAAAATTAAACCGCGATAAAATCCGTTTAAACTAGTTTTATTTCAATGTGTAATATTCGCGTAAACTTAAGAAATCACGATAAGATTTACCCATCTCTAGCATCAACTGGGTTTTTATGTAAAATAAATGCATATACGCCGTTGTGCCATTTGGCGTTTATGTCTGTTTAGGATAAAACAAAATTCAAAGAGGAAATCATGAATGAAAATAATAGACCTCCGAAAAAAGGAAAATTATGAGGCTTTAATTTGGATCTATTTTTACTTAATATTAATAATATAGGTCGATATCCAGTACCAAGGTTGAGAAGGTTAGGTTAGGTACCAAGGTTGTATGTATGTATTTTAAATAAAAGTAGGAAAATTTACCCTCCTGTTGTGTAAAGCTATCACTCGCTGGTTCAATTTATATCGACAAAAAATGGATTGTACTAAAATATTTATGTATATGTTTCATTATTAGCTATGGAAAGCGTCCTACAACGAATGACGCGAAAATGTTTTTTTTATATAGTTTTTCCAAATGACAGACTATAGTCTTTTGACCATACTGCCTAGTCTTACGAGTAAACGCGAAAATGACGCGGGACGGATGATGCCAACTGAAGTAGAAAACATTGGGAGTTGTCTATCTATATAGCTATCTATAGCTGTGTCCGATTTTTTGTACATGGCAGTATTAGTGTTAGAGTCGTTAGTGTTTTAAGAAATCGACTATAGGGGCTGAGTTTGTCGATATCACCGCAATCTAGTGTATATTTATTGTACCTAGACCATGTCAAACTAAAGGCCGTGCCCTAGTACGCCGTGCCCAAAGCTGTGCCTTTACCAAATGCCTTTACATCTTTGATTATAAACCTACTTTACATACATTTACTTGGTCGAATGTCAGCACTAGCCCGTGAAATTCAATTTAGGTTTTTTGAAAATTGCAGTTCTATCTTCCTTTTTAATATGGATAGAAATGATTTTGCCCAATAATCATAATGGATTTAAGGAATAACAACAATGAAAACTATAATGCTTCTTGTTATTATTCCGGATATTCATTGTGATTATGTGCGCATATCCATATTCTTAGTCCATATTCATATTTAATCGAAGCTGCAATTTTCAATATAATACAGCAGGCCAATTCTCGTAATTTTGAATGTTCAAAATAATATTTCGATCTAGTCTCAGCGTCAAGAAAGTTGCAAATGGCATTGTCTTAAACCAATAATCAACGTCAAATGGGAACATAGATCGTAATGAGATTGAATGTAGAATAAAAGTTGACTGAAGCCAAAACGGTATAATGCTACTGCTAATGCAAGGTGCATTTGAAGTTGATTATTGGTTTAAGACAACGCCATTTGTAACTTTCTTGTCGCTGAGACTAGATCGGAATGATATTTTGAACATTTAAAATTACGAGAATTGGCCTTCAGATCAACCAACCAACACAAATGATCAACAAGACAAATGTGGCTACGCTGAAGCATTGAAAATTAACCACAACTATTTGCCCAGTTTCCGAGTTCTTCCGCTAACATCTTATTACTTATTACCAAAGAGAATATACCTAGTTATTACCGGCGTGTCTGGCGAGCTGTCGCTGGACGCTCACCCAGCACGTGCTACCCGTGCTGCCCTGCGTCGTGTCGGGAAGCTGCCCCGACACCACACCGCCGAGTCCGTGCCACGTATCTCCATCCCTGCGTGTCCGTTCACCAGGACTCGGAGCCCACGACAGGCCAGACTCTGTTTGCGTACCACCTGAAAACGAGTACCGAGTGTAACACGGTGATGTGAAATATAGCTAGTATCCACGTATAAAATCCTGTGTTTTAATTGTCTCACTATGGTCTCACACAACTACCTAATGTCTGCGGTGCTACTACATCTACATCTTACTAAATAAAAAACAGAACGCCGCACTGTCGCTGAGTTTCTGAATACACGTCGGCCGTTTCAATTTAGCTATCGCAAACTATAGTTTCGTTATGCAGTTAACTATGTATACTCGCTAGATGACTCTATTACAAACATTTATGATATAAAAACAATATTTGTCATATTTCTTAGTTATTTAAGTATTTATTTAGCAATTACCTAGTTTTCATAAACACTGTCAATGAAGAAATTTCCTTAACAGAACCACGCGTACGGCTTGCGAAACCATAGCTTCGTGGTCTCCTCCATCTCGGCTCGAACCAAGAGAGCAGCTCCGCAAAATCTTACTTCTGTCGGACCTTAAAGCTGTGGAATAGTTTGCCGGCACACGTGTTTCCTCCTCCCTACAATTCCGGCATAATTCTGGCGACTTCCGACAGACACATTGTCTGTCGTTGGTCGCTATTCTTGGATTGCGCTACACTTACAATCAGGTGTAGCGTATTTGCTTTGGCGAGCCAGTATTAAAAATGCAGTGTTCTGTAATCCAGAGTTATGTGTAACGTTGCTTCTGTTTATGGGCAGGCGTGAAGTTAAACACCAGGCGAGCGATCTGCCAGTCTCGTCATTAAAAAAAATGAAAATATATATATATCGGGAATAGAGGTTTCAGTATATAAAGATACAGATCAAATCCGGCCCGCAACCTTTATCACGCCTGTTCCTCTACCACTAAGCAATCGCTACAAATTATGGAAGGATATTGTTTACAGTCGCCTCAGTGGTCTAGTGGCAGCGTACTAAGGCTGAGAATCGAGAGGTCCTGGGTGCAATTCCCAGATCAGCCAATTTGTGTTTTATTTTCGATTTTAAATATCGTATTTAAATTCCCCGGGTTGGAACCTGTGACCGGCTTGGCGGTAGGCTCGCTCCTTATACATCAGCAAGAAGCTTGGTGAAACGTGGGTGCAGCACTAGTCGCACTTCTGCCCACCTCTTCGGGGACAAAGGCGTGAGCTTATGCATGTATTGTTTAGGAACAGTAGGTATACGGAATTAAACAAGTCATGCTACAAATATTTAAACCTTTGAATAAATAAGGAAAATTTGTGTCAATTCCTCTCGTCTATAATTCATATTAGTAAAACCTCTGAGTAAATAACAAGCTAAGTGACAGCGGAGCATAATGAATAAACTGCACATCAACGCCAAAAAATCAGGTATTTAATACTTTAATTTTTTAAATTTATTCGATAGTTTTATGTTCGACGCGGGAATATAAAAGAAATCTGCCAATGAGTAGGTCGCGTCATTCGATTTCTTTTTCAAACTGTGTGACACGGCCTCGTAAATTACAGTTTTCTGATAAATTCTTCATTGTCTGAGTGCCTCGGTGGCGCAGTTGTAATGCGTACGCGTTACGATTGGGGCTAACGCTGGGGTCTCGGGTTCGATCCCCGATCGGGTAAAGTGATATTGGGTTTTTCTATTACGAAATGCGCAGTATCAGCCCGAAGTCTGGAATTTGTGCTCGGTATGGCGATAGGCTCGCCCCCTATCACATAAAGGACGGAAATACGCTCGGCGAAATATGGGTGTACTGGTTACACCTCTGCCTACCCCTTCGGGGATTACAGGCGTGAGTGCGTAAGTATGTATGTATGTATGTATTCTTCATTGTGTTTTATGTGATAAATCTCGCCATCCAAATGCGGCTTCAGCCAGACTTGAAATTCCTACAAATTTTAGTTCCTTTGCTTGTTTTTTTTTTCTTCTTACCTTGTGTTGTCCCGGTTTGGTGTCTTCGCCCAATCTTAAATATGGGTCATTCCGTAGTTTCGTACAAAAAGTATTTCCCATAAAATTTAGTTAAGTTACCAAGTTACCTATGAAAAATAACCTTAATTTTAGATATTAATTACCTAATGTGTAAAAGCATGCGTACATCAAAAGGGGTATCGCTTATTTTACATTTTGATTGAATGGTTTTTTTATCCTTACTAATATTATAAAGCTGAAGAGTTTGTTTGTTTGGTTGAACGCGCTAATCTCAGGAACTACTGGTCCGCTTTGAAAAATTCTTTTAGTGTTAGATAGCCCATTTATTGAGGAAGGCTATATGAGACTTGTTTCCCGGAATAGGCCGTTCACGCAGGCGGAGCCGCGAGCAAAAGCTAGTTATTAATAAAATTGCGTGCACAATCGTTCCTCTCCGTTTCCAACTAGATACTTCAGAAAGTTTTTAATTATTTTCTTGTTAATAGTCAAAGTGTCATCTTTAATTACTACATAATACTAAATTCAAAGGTATGACTTATTGATTATGTATTTTTATTATACATATATACATTTGAACTCACGCCTGTAATCCCCGACGGGGTAGGCAGAGGTGTAACCAGTTCACCCACATTTCGCCGAGTTTATTTCCGTGCCATAATGTGATAGGGGGCGAGCCTATCGCCATATCGGGCACAAATTTCAGACTCCGGGCTGATATTGGGTTTTTCTATTACGAAATGCTCAGTGCAGTTCGTAATAGAAAAACCCCATATCACTTTTACCCGACCCGGGGATCGAACCCGAGACCTCAGCAGAGTAATCGTAACGCGTTCGCATTACAACTGCGCCACCGAAGCAGTTGATTATTTGGTTGATTATGCAAATAACATAATAATAATTGAAGAATTTTTTTTTATTTTTCTAAAACAAAACTTCAATATCCTTTGCATGATACCGCCATAATTTTTTGAGCCGTCCATGCGATTAAATCCTCTTTATCTAAAGTTCCCGCGCGGTTTTATTTATTAGCTTGAGTGACGAAACAAGCAGTAACCCGATTCACGTAATCAAAATAGTTGCTCGCCTGATGGTAAGCGCCACGCCTGCCCATAAACAGAAGCAACACCACACAGAACCTTTAATTACAAAACACTGTATTGCATTGGACTGCGCTTGTCACCGTGAGACATAAGATATTAAGTCTCATAATGCCCGGAAAAGGCCGTTCACACGGATGCAGCCACGAGCATAAGCTAGTAATTTATAAATGCTCTTTAATAGAACTGGCTCATCACCCGTTGTGTTCTCCAAGGTGTTTACTTCGAAGATTATTGAAGCGCTATTGAAATCGTCGTAAACTGTAGGTATTTGGTTCAAAGGTTGTCTGGCAGAGATCGCTTTTAGCGGTAAGACCGCCCATTGTAAAACCAAACAGTTTGTAATAAATAATTTGTGTATTGATTTTGTTGTTATTGGTTATACAATAAAGAGTATTGTATTGTATTTGTGAATTTTCCAAGGGACTTTAGAAGGCTGGCTACCGAAATACATGTGTCTTTGTATGTTTGATATAGAAAATCGTCGTACACTACAACCACCATTGCAGCCTGTAGAAGAAGATGAGTCTGTTCCTCCATCCTCCCCTCGATTCAGGAGTCAGAGTGAAGCATTTGTGTAAGTAAATTTATATACTAACACCCGGTTTCTGAAAGGCTGATCAAATCAACGTTCAACTACCAGAACTTTGATTTGACATCGCTGTCAGATCAATTCGAGTTGCTGAAACGTTATTTAGTGAAGAAAAATATAATATTTGATCTCTCTTTAGTACCGTTTGACATACGATTTTTCATATTAATTTGATTGTTATGTTAGTTAACATGTGTGTCAAATCAAAGATGTTGATGACGCTTCTAACAACTCAATTTCGACTTGACATATTTTGATTAGTTAATTTAACATTGATCAACCTTTCAGAAACTGGGCTTTAATCTTTCTTTCTGTCTGGTGTTATCCCGGATTAAAATGATAATGATATTATTCGTTTTTTTTTAATTTTATTATTATTATTATTATTTATTTTATTATATTATTCTTTTTTTATTATTATTTATTCTTGATTATTCTTAATGCTTGGGTCCGTCTTGCCATCATGATTTGACGGTACATTTGGTATTATTTATTTACTTAGGCATTATGCCAACCTTTATCGAATTTAGAATAAATGAGGACATAATCTCTACCCGCCGAGCTTTGGATGAGAGATTAATAAAGTAGTTGCTAAACGATACAACAAACACAAAACTATATACTTACAATATGTAACAAAAGCCCTGTTGGGCATTTTAACTGTGATATCAGGATCGATATTCAAACATATTGAAATAACTCACATACGAAAATTGGACTATAAAAATAATCATATTTATTTTCTAATAAATAATAATTATTAATTCAGAGAGATTTACACCCGGTTTCTGGAAGGCTGATCGAATCATCATTCAACTAACAGAACTTATAGAATTTCGAGTTGCTGAAACGTTGATTAGAGAAAAAAAAAATTGATGCCTCTTTAGTACCGTTTGACATACGATTTTTCATATTAATTTGAAAGTTATGTTACCTAACATGTGTGTTGATGACGCTTCTAACAACTCAATCTCGACTTGACATGAGATTTGACATTTGATTAGTTAATTTAACATTGATCAGCCTTTCAGTAACCGGGCGTTAGAGATTTAGGGGTATTAGGTAATATACCAATAACTGAGTGTTATCCGTGTCTCTATAAATATTTTTCGGTGAGGTTTGGGCTGTCTGTAGAGGATAGGAGGTCAGATAAATACACTACACACACGGAAAACCACAAAGTCCAATATGATCTTTCAAACATAGCTGTATAACCATACTGAAATGCTGTGAAATATTAATAATATATTATTACTAGCTGTTGCCCGCGGCTCCGCCCGCGTGAATGCTTATTTCGAGGATTAAAGTAGTCTAGTGGGCGACAGCGGTGGGCGCGGCGTGGGGGGTGATCACATCAAGCGAGTCCTGTCATCGCGATCGCTGTGAGAAACGCGCTTGACATAAATACTAAAATGACTATTAAATAATAGGCTTTGATGGTAGGAGGGTGAAAATTTAGGGTTGTATGTATTTTTTAATGCCACATATAAAAAAAAGAAAATTGACAAAAAAATAAATGTTAGGGGTAAGTGATAACTTAGGGGCATGAAAAATAGATAGTAGCCGATTCTCAGACCTACTAAATATGCATATAAAATTTCATAAAATCGGTCAAGCCGTTTCGGAGGAGTATCTATCTATGGTCACTAACATTGTGACACGAGAATTTTATATATAAGAAGTTAGCCGGAGTATGATTGGATTTCCCAATGTAAATACAAAGGGAAATCCTGTATCTATATTTGTAATATGTAACAAGCTTAGTCAAATTGGTACCTAATGGATTTACGAGATAACTACCTATTTGTTCTTTAATAAGGAAAATTACTGCTACGGAAAACCTAATGAATCAATACTGAATATTATTGTATGAACTCGTGACGCAGTGGGCGAGTAATCGGCTGTGAAGCGGTCATCCCCGCACCGAGACAAATGTTTGTGTGATCCACAATTTTTTTTCGGGGCTCGGTGTGTTTTCTGCCCAGAGGTGTTGACGTCCGGGCAGGCGGTCGTAAAAACTACAAGTCAAATCTTTCTATAAAATACATACATACGCACTCACGCCTGTAATCCCCGAAGGGATAGGCAGAGGTGTAACCAGTACACCCACATTTCGCCGAGCGTATTTCCGTCCCTTATGTGATAGGGGGCGAGCCTATCGCCATACCGGGCATAAATTTCAGACTCCGGGCTGATACTGAGCATATCGTAATAGAAAAACCCAATACCACTTTACCCGACCCGGGGATCGAACCCGAGACCTCAGCGTTGACCTCAATCGTAACGCTTACGCATTACAACTGCGCCACCGAGGCAGTTGAATATTGATATTGCGAAAAAGAGATTTCATGGTAGTGTGGTGTGTTGCAAACATACTACTGTTAAAACTTAGTATTAATAACTGTTGGATTTTTTAAATTATTAGTTAACAACAAAACATTAAGTACCTGCAACCGTGACTATAGAAAATTATTCATAATTACCAAAATTTTTCCTATTAGTTTGAAACACAAATATTTAGTACTTAAAATCGACCATAGCAGTCAAAAGTATAAAATTCCTGTCGCACATAAATATGGTACACGAGTGGTATCTACAAGTAAATTGAATGTACCAAGAGCTACTAATTATTTTGGAGACAGAACCTTGGAAAAACGTATATCGTTCCTTCTTAACACCTTACCTGTAGATATGAGAAGTGAAACAAAGCAAAGTGAGTTTGTTAAATTATTAAAACAATATTTACTTGATAACACAATGTGTGACTGCTTCGATGGCGCAATTGTAATGCGTACGCGTTACGATTGAGGTCAACTCTGAGGTCTCGGGTTCGATCCCCGGGTCGGGTAAAGTGGTATTGGGTTTTTCTATTACGAAATGCTCAGTATCAGCCCGAAGTCTGGAATTTGTGCCCGGTATGGCGATAGGCTCGCCCCCTATCACATAAGGGACGGAAATACGCTCGGCGAAATGTGGGTGTACTGGTTACACCTCTGCCTACCCCTTCGGGGATTACAGGCGTGAGTGCGTATGTAACACAATGTGCGATACATAATTATGAGACACGTTCGATCCCACAGACAAACTGCGTGAGCAGTTTTGTGGGCCAATGTATCATTAAATTGTTATTTTTTGTAAAACTTTACTAAAATAAAAAATAATAACATTCTTGTTCACAGACCTACGGCTCATAATCAGTTGTTCTGCCTGCCACGGCATGGCTCAGACAATATAGACTCTACATCTGTCGGAGAATCTCTGCCTAGGTTTCACAGACGCAGCGAGAGACGTTCAAGGATACTGAACACTAAACTGCTCGAAGCTATCATAAGCAAAGAAACCTTTGCGGTGCAGAAGTACGTAATGCAATATATTTCCTTTTTTATTACTAAGGTGGCGACGAGCGTGCAGCCCGCCTACTGTAAGTGATAAGCATCGCCCACGGAGTTTAGCAATCCCAGAGCACAGCCAAGCCGACGCCTACAGTTACTATCTTGTCAGATTTTATATATTTTATATACCTCAGATTTTATTAATTTTTGGTAAGAACTAACCATCTTCATTGTAAATATACAACATGTAATAAAAATCCTGTTATTCCTTTTAGCTGTTTTATGAGAATCGATATTCAAACATAAGGATATATCTCTAATTTGGGGATTTGCAAGCTGCTACTTTATGTCAGTTTTCTGAGAAACAGTGGTAACAACCCAGTCGAGCCGGCCTATTCTCACTGTAGACAAAAATCTGAACAATGTTACTTCTGCCGGACCATCAAGCTGCGGAATAGTTTGTCGGCACACGTGTTCCCTCCTTCCTATAATATGGGGTCCTTTACACGGAGTGTGAAGAAGCAATTAGGCAGGCCGGTATATTTTCGCCGACCTACGATAGACACATCGTCTGTCGTTGGTCGACACTATTCTTGGATAGCACTACACTTACCATCAGGTGTAGTGTAGTCACATAACCGAGCTAGGATTAAAAAACTATCTACTAGTGGCTCTACCACTTATATGGTGGGGTTTTCACCATATGTACGTTGGTCGTTATCCAGTCTGGTACTAAAATGTATCAATGTAATAGGCTAATTCTACCAATAGTCCAGTAAGAGATAGGTTAGATTGTTAGCTTCTCAAAAACATACATACGCACTCACGCCTGTAATCCCCTAAGGGGTAGGCAGAGGTGTAACCAGTACACCCACATTTCGCCGAGCGTATCTCTGTCTCACGATGTGGTAGAGGGCGAGCCTATCGCCATACCGGGCACAATTTCCAGACTCCGGGCTGATACTGAGCATTTCGTAATACGAGTAGAAAAACACAATACCAATTTACCTGACACGGGGATCGAACCCGAGACCTCAGCGTTGGCCTCAATCGTAACGCATACCCATTACAACTGCGCCACCGAAGCAGTCCAAAAACAAAAACAGTGCCTTCTATAATGTGAAAATGATCTTTGCCAGACTCCTGATTCAAGGCGCGAATCCAAACGCATCAAGTTACAGAGATTATATTTCTGCATGTCATCTGGCAGCACTTGTCGGTGGCGGTGCATTATCTTTACTCAAAGCGCGGAATGCGCAGATGATGCGAACAGACCAGCTTGGACGAACTCCACTACACTTCGCTGCTTGGGGAGGAAACATCGCCCAGATTGCCATTTTACTCGATATTCCTACTGGTATGATGAATTTATAATTACTAGCTTTAGCTCGCGGCTCTGTCCGCATGAATATCTTTTTGCGGGATAAAAATTCATTGTCTATAAGTGTGTCAACTTTCATCCAAATCTGTTCAGACATCCAAACTTTGGATGTTTGTGATTTTCATATTTATTAGGATTATGTGCAAAGGCTAGCCATTTCCTGTTTTTTCTCCAGAATTGAAGAGACCTCTCGATCAAATTATATCGAATTTTATACAGTACTTTAGCCTTGAAATTGAAGCCTTAAAAATGTACTTTATACGAACTCAAGCCTGTAATCTCCGAAGTGGAAGGTAGAGGTGTAACCAGTACACCCACATTTCGCCGAGCGTATCTCCGTCCCTTATGTGATAGGGGGCGAGCCTGTACCACTTTACCCGACCGGGGGATCGCACCCTAGACCTCAGCGTTGGCCTCAATTGTAACGCGTACGCTTTACAACTGCGCCACCAAGGCAGTCAAAAATGTACTTTGTAATTTAAAATCACGAATTAAGTATGTGACCGATGCACGCGATAGCATCTCATCATCGTAACAATCATCACCCTAATTTGAAACTGTATTGAAGATGAATTATGAACAAAATTTCATTTGTTCTTTTGTATTTTAATCGCAGTATTTCATTGCAGATATGCAAAACAAATTACAACACCACGTATCGTCAGAGGTGGCTGAAGAAATAAAGTCCATCAACAGTACTTTTCAGGAATTAGCAAATGTTCGTTGTGAATTAGGAAATGTTACACAGAAGCATCCAAACGATTGGCTAGATAGCATGGACCACAATTGCTTACGAACCAACACTCACGTGAGTTAACTGTATTTTTTTCTTCTTATACGCTTTCACGCCTGTAGTCCCCGAAGGGGTACGCAGAGGTGTAACCAGTACACCCACATTTCGCCGAGCGTATCTCCGTCCCACGATGTGATAGGAGGCGAGCCTATCGCCATACCGGACACAAATTCCAGACTCCGGGCTGATACTGACCAATTCGTAATAGAAAAACCCAATACCACTTTACCCGACCCGGGGATCGAACCCGAGACCTCAGCGTTAGCCTCAATCGTAACGCGTACGCATTACAACTGCGCCACCGAGTCAGTTTTTTCTTCTCCTTCAGTAACTTATGCGCAGCGATAGTCTACCGGGAAGTGGAAGGGATTGCTGAGACGGTAGACATTTTCGATCTCAGCCGCCAGAGTATGTTTTTTTATTTTTTTTTTATTAGATTGAATGACAAGGCGAGCAGGTCGCTCGCCTGATGGTAAGCGCCATGCCTGCCCATAAACAGAAGCAACGCCAAACAGAACTTTAAATAAAGCACTGCATGACACTGGACTGCGCTCGTCACCCCGAGACATAAGGTGTTAAGTCTCATAATGCCCAGTAATTACACTGGCTTCAATGTCCTTCACACCGGAACACAACAGTGCTTACACATTGTTGCTTGGCGGCAGAAATAGAAAAAGCGGTGGTACCAACCCAGCCGGTCTCTCGCAAACGAGGGACCTACCACCTAAGGTAAATGTATGTCTGACTTGCGAAGTTACAACATACTAAGTAACTCTAATTACTGCTCAGGAAAATATTGTATAGTCACCCTCGTGCTTGATAGTTCTCCGTAAGAATTTTGCAGTATGAAATAACATACAAAATTATTTAATGAAGTTTTTAAAACTAACATGAAATTTTTCTGGAAATATTACAGGTTTAGGTTAAGAATTTTCATTACCCTAATGAACTTCAGAATAAAATCATTTCTTAACACTCGTCAACTAACTTATTTTTTTAATTTTTAGGTCAGTAGTTTTACAAAAGCATGATTTTTTGTTCTTAATACTAATTCCATTAATACTTTTTCGTGTTAACAGGATTAGATAAGACGAATCTAATAAGCCTAAACTCGATGGGTTGACTCGTGGCCATTTAAGGGTTCCGTTACCCATCCAGCTCCATCATCAAACTAATAATATTAGTATTAAATAATTATCTTGTAACTTTTATACTTAAAAGAGACATATTTTTTATCTCATTTATATTTATAATTAGCTTTATCATTTTGAAAAATAATTTCATATCACACTTTACACATACACACAATACATACACACAAAAATATATAAACATAATCACCACCCATTACATTTTACTCACTGCACCTACTTTTAATGTAAACGTTCTGTTTACTTTTTATCTATTTATGTACCTAAATCAAATTCTTGCACACTTTAATACCCATTATTTATTATATATATTACTTATTATAATACACTTTTTAAAATTAATAATCGTTGTTTATGGACAATATAAATATTATGAATGAATTGGAGCAGATAGAAGTTTCCAAAGCATATACCTGTTCTCCAGAAATGTGTCATACTTTCGTAGCAAAAACAGTATGCTCTTTAAAAATACTCCATGTCAACATTAGAAGTTTAAGTCATAATTTTGACGATTTCTTGACTTTATTAGTACGAATCAAGGTCCAAATTGACGTGATCATTTTATCGGAATGTTGGTTAAGTAGGTGTCCCTTTATACCTGTTCTACCCGGCTACAACTCTTTTATGTCAAACTACGCTAACCAAAATGATGGGGTTGTAGCTTACATTAGACACGAGCTGAATTTTGTAGTCGAGGTACCAACGTTTTTAGACGCAAACTGCTTAATTCTTAAACATAAAAACTTTGTTTGTGTCGCACTATATCGCTCGCCTTCATACAGAAACACCGATAACTTTATAAACTCGCTAGATACTGTCTTTAAAACACTATCAAAATATTGCAATTATCGGGGACATTAATATAAATATCGGATCGGATAGTAGCGACTCAAACTCTGACTCTTATTTAGATACACTTATTTCTCATGCCGTAATACCAGCTCATACTTTACCAACCCGTAACACAAATTGTCTCGACCACATTATGTTAAAAACAAAAAAAATGGCTACTACTTTAATTCTTGACTCCTCCATTACTGACCATGCCCCTGTTATGCTTATAGCTAATTTATACATACAAACACATAAAATGCAGCATTTCACAAAACGAACTGATGTAGCAGCTTGTATCAATGACCTTCAGGGCATGGATTATTCTTCTATTTTAGCTTGCGAAAATCCTGATAGGGGAGCAATGTTACTTGTAAAAATTATTTCTGACGTCATTGCCAGTCATACCATCAAATTAGTTATTTCCAGCAAAAATGTATTACTAAAACCATGAATGACGCCTGGTCTTTTACGTTGTATACGAAATCGCGACAAACTTTATCGTAAAACAGTAAAGGATCCTAGTAATGAAATAATGAAAACAACTTATGCCCGTTATAGAAACTTCTGTAATAATACTATTAAAAAGGTCAAACGAGAATATGAACGTTTACAGTTTAAAAAAAATAATAAAAATCCAAAGGCTATGTGGGACCTAATAAAAAAAGTAGGAAATATTAAAAAAACTTCTTCTACTTCGCATGACCTTCTTACCAATGCAAACGATCCCTCATCTTCTATAGATACTGTAAATAAATACTTTGCTAATATTGGTAAAAACTTAGCTTCCAAAATTCCAGTACCAATTCTAGATCGGCGCTACAGTCGTTTATTAGATGATTCCAAAAAACACCCTCCTTTAAATTCAATGTGTCTTCTTAGCACCAGTTCTGAAGAAGTTGAACAGCTAATTCTAAGCCTTAAAAACACATCAGCAACCGGCTGGGATGGAATTCCTACCTCCATAATAAAAGCCATCAGACACACGATTACCCCTGTGATTGTTCATGTTTTTAATTTGTGTCTTTCTTCTGGTTTATTCCCAAAAGTGTTTAAGAAAGCTCTCGTACATCCCATACATAAGAGTGGAGAGAAAGACAATGTTGACAACTACAGGCCGATTTCTGTATTGACAACATTGTCCAAAGTTCTTGAAAAAATCTTAAACAAAAGATTATTAGATTTTGTGAACAAGCAAAACATCCTCTCCGACAACCAATTCGGTTTTAGACAAGGTAAATCTACGGAGGATGCTGTGTTGAGGTTGACGGAAACTGTGGCAAAGAACATGGATACCAAACTTAAAACAGTATCAATTTTTCTAGACCTGTCTAAGGCCTTCGATACTGTTTCTATCCCTATTCTTATAACTAAGCTGGAACGCATTGGTGTTCGGGGTATTGCCCTTGAAATCTTCAAAAGTTACCTTAGCGATCGGTCTCAGTGTGTTATGATTGGAGATAGAGTTAGCCAAGATGATCACGTTAGCTTTGGAGTTCCCCAGGGTAGCGTCCTTGGACCTACCTTGTTCTTAATTTACATAAATGAGCTCTGCAAATTATCCTTGCCGAATTGTAAAATTATAACGTATGCCGACGATACAGTTCTACTAATACATGGTAAAGACTGGCTTGAAACTCGATTACGTGCTGAGTTGGCCTTATCCCTAGTTATCAACTGGCTAGCACATAATCTACTCACTCTTAATGTAAATAAAACTAAATACATGTGTTTTGCCTTAAAAACCTCTTCTCTCCCTCCCCCTTCTTTCACATTAATTGCACATAGTGCCTGTAGTACTTTACAAAATTGCTCATGCTCGCCAATTATAGCAACTACAAAAATTAAATATCTTGGAATAGTTATTGACAATCTCTTAACGTGGGATGGACACATTAACGTAACTAAAATAAGGATTCGTAAATTAATATATATTTTCAAAAATCTTAGATCTGTACTTGACTTAAAGACTCTAAAAATTGTTTATTTTTCATTAGCACAATCAATCATAACATACTGCATCACAGCTTGGGGTGGGTGTGGTAAAACAAAAATGTTAACTCTTGAAAGAGCCCAAAGGGCAGTCTTAAAAGTAATATTATTTAAGCCAATACTATTCCCCACCATAGAATTGTATTCTCTTGCGGAAGTACTATCTGTGAGACAATGTTTCATCCTTCAGTCCATTCTTCGTAAACACTTACAACTATCTTTCAATACCAGTTTTAGCAAACGCAGAATCGATTTGGTATGCCGCACAGAAACTTGTAGAACTGCCACATGTAGCAAACAGTATTATTACCTTGGTCCCCGGATATATAACAAAGCTAACAAGTTGCTGAATCTATATTCCCGCACTTTACGTGAATGTAAATGTAAAACTACTAAATGGCTGTTAACTTTTTCCTATGATGACACAGAATGTTTCATAAAAACAAGTAGCTAATGGAGTAAAACACACAACACCCACACCCACACACACACACACATACACACACACACACACACACACACACACACACACACACACACACACAGAGAGAGACAGAATTTGCAAATATATAAATTTATAAAATGTTTAATTTAATTTTGTTAACATTTAGATATTTCTTTTTGGAATATAAAGTGTCGCCGCTGAATAAGGAGATGGGCGTTAGTGTCTGCAACACAGTTCTTAACTAATGTAGATATTATCGAACATTTGTATAAATTGTATGTTTTATTATTCCAAATAAATAAATTATTATTATTAATTATTATACTTCGATGATACCGTAGTATTCTAATGTCACGAAAAGTTACACAATAGCTAAGTTTTATGATCCTACAATAATAGATATGGATGAAATTCAGTTCCAATAGTTACAGTTCGACCCTAAATGTATGACGACCCTCAGTTGCAGCTATGCAGATGCAGCTAGGTCATGATATTCGATTTTGTACATCCAAAGATTGTATAGCACATTTTAATATTTTTTTACGGGATTTCGTTCTTTAAGATCTAATAACGTTTATTATATGGAATCTTGTGTTCTTATTGTAGCTACCACTGTTACAACCAGGCTGGACCCCGCTTCACGCTGCGAGCGCGAATGCTCGTCATCAGAGCGTACGCCTTCTGCTCGCTGCTGGCTCGGACCCGAACGTGCGAGACTTTATGGGGAGATCAGCACTTGACGTAGCCGGCTTCGCGCATTACAACGGTCAACATATTAACCCGAATAAGTGAGTTTCTTTAATCATGAGACGAGCCGCCGGATGGTGAGCGCTATCCTTGCTAAAATAATCAAATTCAATTCATAATAACTTTCAGCTTCGCGGAAGTAATCAAATTACTTCTTCAAGCTAATCCGAACAACAGCAATCTTAACCTAGCAAAAGTACAGAATACACCCCTTCATACAGCAGTCGAAGTTGGAAGTGTTGAAGCTATGACAGAGTTGTTCGCAGCTGGTGCGTCGCTGTTACAACTAAATCGAGATGGACTCACACCGATGCATTTGTGTGTTAAGAAAAAACTAAAAGAACATCTGCAGGTAAGATCTCTACTAGAATTTAAAGTTTTTATGTACCCTTAATAATTAATTCAACTAAGTAAGAGCAATATCATCTTCGGAAAATAACTATTCAATTACTCTTGAATACATTACAAGAGCGATTTCAACACTTCTTTTTGTGATATATTTCTGATAAAACGAACTATAATATTTAGTTTAGTAATGTAACTAGTCTTGTTAAACTATAGATCTTTTCTTTACCTTTTATTATAAATAGGCCATTAAAATAAGAAAGGAACGTAAAATGTTTCAGGTTTTATTATACAATGACAATAATTGCCCAGAAAATGCCACGGCCGCTATAGATGCGTTAGACAAAGATGGCCGAACAATCCTCCACACGGCTGTGCTTTCGAACTGGGCGCCGGGGGTCTGTATCGCACTGGAAACGGGATCTAACATCACAGCAAAAGTAACTTACTTTTTAAATAATCGATAAAATAGAATAATCCCATCTCAGGCTTATTGCCAGGATCCGCCGTCCCATCATGATTTAACGGTGGAGTTGGTAATATGTGGGGTGACCCGCCCCTTCCCATTCCCTGTAATCCCATATTGCAAGTTGCAACTTTTTCACATACATACGCACTCACGCCTGTAATCCCCGAAGGGGTAGGCAGAGGTGTAACTAGAACACCCACATTTCGCCGAGCGTATCTCCGTCCCACGATGTGATAGGGGGCGAGCCTATCGCCATACCGGGCACAAATTCCAGACTCCGGGCTGATACTGAGCATTTCGTAATAGAAAAACCCAATACCACTTTACCCGACCCGGGGATCGAACCCGAGACCTCAGCGTTAGCGTAATCGTAACGCGTACGCATTACAACTGCGCCACCGAGGCAACTTTTTCCTAGTTGTTATTATACGTAAGTGGTAGAGCAACGCTGCATAGTATTTTCTACAACATGAAGGTGCTGGCTCATCCGTGTTATTACCACTGGTTTACAGAAAACCAACGTGAAATAGCAGCTTTCTGTTGCCTTTCGTACGTGAGTAAGATATCCGGAAGCCCAAAGCTCCACCCTTTCCCAAGCTCTTAATTAACCCTTTCCTATAACATCGGCAACGTATCCATGATTCTTGAGATCACTTACCATCACGTAACAATTGTAATAATTAACAACACAATTTATATTTCCAACTCCTTAACTTTCTATTTGATTAATTTCGTTGCGAGACAAAGACAATTTAGCATTTCCAAAGACTCGCCGAGCTTCAGTGCTTGGTGTCAACAAAAATGCGTGCCACTGTCGATCCTGGTGCACAGGAGTTACAGTAGCAGGTGTGTGGGCGGGATAGTCTCGTTACCATCACGTGGGTAACCCATTTACACTATTCTCGATCTCTATTACAAAAATCGTTGTTTATGTGAACAATATTATTGTTGATGAATACATGAATGTCTCTTATTACAATTATAATATCACTGTAAATTTCAGGCAAATGACGGAGAAACACCCTTACATTTAGCTGCGGCGCTAGGCAACTTAGATATCCTCAGCGAAATTCTCAGTGTCGCCAATAGTGACAATATCGACTGCCGAAACAAAAAACATGAAACGGCTCTCTTCAAAGCAATAGAAAATGGCCATATTGATTGCGTTAAAAAACTTTTAAAGGACGGAGCATCCATCACTGTGACTATGCCTAAACATTTCAACGTATTTCACGCCGCAGCCAGATTGGGTTTCACGAAAATACTTAAAGCCCTACTCGATCATGACTATCCTTTCACACGACTAATGGTAAACTTTCAAACAACTGACCACGAAGATGGAAAAGGATACGGTCCAATACATTACGCCGTTTGTAACAATTATCCGGAATGCGTGAAACTGCTTCTATCACAGAACGCCTACGTAAGACTAAAGACTACCTATGGCGAGGACAGACTGTCTACACCCTTACACATTGCAGCAATGAAGAATAATTTGGAAATAGCAAAGATTCTTGTTACATCCGATTCGAAAACAGTGCATGATATTAACCATTATGCATGGACTCCATTGCACACAGCGTGCCGCTACAAAAGTCGGGAAGTGATTTTATATCTTCTAAAGGAAGGCGCCGACTTAGCAGCGGTTACTACCGGTCCGGACAAGTTCCGAAAAACAGCTGTAGATATGATCATGAACAATTTGTCAAAACCTACAGAATTCATGGAAGTTATGTTTGACTCATACATTTATAGTAATGACTTAAATCTCCACGATCCAAATTGTAAAGTCACAGTAGACTACAGTATACTAGATACTAGTTCCGCACCACCTGAAAATTGCCCAGACGATACATTATCCAAAACATATGACATAAGACAAATAACTGTTATAGAAGCAATTATCGGAACTGGGAATAGACAGAAGCAGAATAGATTGCTGGTGCATCCTCTAATAGAAAGCTTCCTCTATTTCAAATGGAGGGCATTGCTGCCGTTTTTCTACACGATAATTGTAGTTTACAGTATGTTTGTTTTTTCTTTGACGGTAGTCATACTATCTTCCTTCTTCTATAATGACAGGAGTAGACATATTCCTCCCATATTCAATACGAGACCATGGTCGTACATTGTATTGGCTACACTTACAATACTGATACCACAAGTAAGTCTAATATTTAATTTATGATCTTCCACCTGCCCTTATCCCATTCGCAGTGGGGTCGGGGCAACGGCTATTTAATATTTATGTTACAGAAAGATTTGGCTTGTAGTTATTACGAGCGGCCGTCTGCCTGACGTCAACCCCTCTGAGGAGGAAACAACCCGACCCGAAACAAATATTTGTGGACCACACAATAATTCTGTCTCGGTGTGGGAATCGAACCCGCGGCCTCTCCCTTCACAGCCGGTGGCTGTCAGTATGTATTTAATAATACTTTTCATAGTGTTTTAGAGCAAAAGCCGGCAAGGGTGTCACCAGATGGTAAGTGATCATCCTGAGCCATGAGCACTCACAATAACAGAAAAATCAAGGCAGCGTTGCCGACCTTAAAATAACGAAGAGAAATAAAGAAATTTTGCTTTTATATGCCTCCGAAAAACTTACAGTATGACTTTCAATAGCGAGCTGCTAAATATACATTTTGCAGTCTACCTCGACTAGACTACCTTGGTGGCGTAGCCGTCTCGTAGAGGTCTCGGGTTCAGTCCCCGGGTCGAGTAAAGTGGTTTTTCTATTACGAAATGCCCAGTATTAGTTCGGAGTCTGGAATTGTGCCCGGTATGACGTTAGGCTCGCCCCATACCACATCATGGGACGGAAATAAGCTCGACGAAATCTTATCACGCGTCTTCTTAAATGACAATTTACTCTGATATTCTTATCTATACCATAAGAGAAAATCCCCCTTCTAAATGATTATTAATTGTTTCAGGAGGCGTGTTACTATAAATTCTCCAAAAGATATTTTGAACAATTGGAGAGCTGGATAAAGTTGACCGCCATTTTCTTAGCCTTAATCTTAATGATAAACTTCAATCTTAATGATAGCTATAGCCCAGCTTCAGACCTAGTTTGGCATCGACACGTATCCACCATGGCATTGCTCCTGTCTTGGGTTGAGCTCATGATTCTATTGTCAGGATTTCCAAAATGGGGATATTATGTTCCTATGTTCCGCAAGGTCTCTTCAAATGTGCTCAAGGTAAGAAATTTACACACGAGTTTAATACATAGTCACGGGTTTATTTCTGTTTCTGCCCCTCAATGGGGACAAAGGAGTTACATTTATTACGTTTATGGTTCTGTATATGGGCAGGCGCGGCGCTTAACATCAGGCGTTTGACCTGCTCGTCCCGTCATTTAAGCTGAAGAAAACAAACTGTTCAACTATTACAACGTTACAGAAGTTTTGTAATTGAAGACGGGATTTTTAAACGCTTACGTTAAATTAATGCTGTTATTTGGGGTCTTGTAGTTATTCTAATCACTAAATTATTTCAGATTCTCCTGACCTTTATGTTATTAATAATCGGCTTCGCTCTCAGCTTCATGATAGAGTTTCATGCACTAACACCGTTTGAGAACCCATTTGCTGCCATCGTCAAGACCATGGTGATGATGACGTCAGAATTCGACTACGACGACCTCATTGAAAAAATTGTAAAAACTAAAGGATTAGCTCCATCTCTCTTAACCATTCGTGTCGTCTTCGTAGGCTTTCTGATATTCGCTGCTATAGTCCTCATGAATTTGATGGTGGGAGTAGCCGTCAATGACTTGCAAAACTTAGAACTACTAGGTAATATTAGAAGGATTAAAAAACAAGTTGATTTTTTAGCTTTCCTCGAAAACATGAGTAACATAAGTTACTCCAACTATATGCCTTTCCATGGGGGTCTCATGTCATGGATACTTGAGAAAATAATAGTTAAAAAATCAATCATCCTGCGCCCGAGCGAGCAATCTTGCGAATATAATAAGAAGCTGCCGGCGCATATAAGAGACGCAATATTTGACATTGCTCAAGCAAAGAAACAGCACACGGATGAAGAACTTGGTGCAAAATCTTATAATAAGAAACTTGATGAGATATATAAAGCAATTGTCACAAGTCGTAAGGACGATGGAGTTTCCAAAATTCCTAATGTATTGATGGAGATAAACCAAGATGAAATTGATAAAAAACTAGAGTCGCATGTGTCAGAACTAAAAAAGCAACTTGACTTCTATTTTGAGCGAACTCAGTCTTCCATTGAGTTATTAGATAAGAAAACGAACGATATAATTAATAGATTACAAAAAGTAGGAATTTAAGTGTATTTTTGTTAGCAGTAAACCCACGCTGTAGACAGTTTTGCCTACAGAATCAATGAACCGACCAGCTCTAAAGGGGCGGTAGCTGTCTCACAGAAAACCTGCGTAAAGTAGCAGCTTGCTGTTGCATTTTGTACGGTAATATTTACGGTAGCCCAAATCCTTCTCCATTTTTCAATTCTCTTTCCTTTCATCTAAGGTCTTCAAAACAACTATGATTCAGCCCCTTCCCCCTTGGATCTCTTTCGAGTGTAGACGTGTGTGACAAGATGTTAATTATTTTTTTGTTTTTATTTGGAAGTATTTAAATTACTATTAAAAATTGCAATAATAAAATAGGAGTGCATAAATATTAAGAATACAACTGTTGCGGCTGGTGTAAGAGTGCTGTGTGCATATAATGTCGGGTGAGACAAATGCATTGATACTATTGCAAACTTGTGAACCGAAAACAGAGACAACTATTTAGTCGAAGTAACATCGCGACACTCGACCCCACCTATGTTGAAAAAAGACAGATAGTTATCGATCATTCTGCAAGCAGGGATTTAATTAAGTTGGACGGAACACAACATTGTAAGAAGCTCTCGATAGCCACCAGTTTAATGAGACACATACAATTATATTGCATTTCCTTGTGCTGATTATTTTTTATACCTGCACTTTGGAATGACACGGCTTGTGATTTCTGGTTGCCTAGTACCTGCAGCCTAATATACGAGATCTATTGTGACATCTAAATATTTGTTATAAAGATATTTATCTGATGTATTATGATTTCCTGGTACCATTAGAGTAAACATTGGAGTGTGTGTGAAACTGTGCTATTTTTGGCCAGCCCTACTTTTAACTACCTTAAAGTTCTGATTCCCTAGTAACATGGCAGAGAATCAAATGGACATCGAGGCAGCAGAATAAATACAAACCCGCTCCAAAAAGAAAAAGGATACTACTGAATTAACACAAAATTGTAACGCATTTAAGGATGAAATCAAGATCTTGAAATCAAGAGCATGAAATAAAGAAGATTAGCCCCGTGTTGACAGAAATTCAACAATCAAATATTAAAATTGAGAGCTCCATTGCATTTCTCTCAGCTCAATGTGAAGATCTTAAGAAAAAGAACGAACAGCTGGAAATTCAGTCTAAAAAGGACAGAGATTATATTATGGTATTGGAAAATAAAGTTGAAGATATACAAATGTCAAATCGGAAGTCTAATTTTGAAATAAAAATGTCCCCAAATTAAATGGGGAGACCAAAGATGATTTAATCGAGATGGTGCAAAACTTATCAAACTCGGTAGACTGCTATTTGGATAAAAAAGATATAAAGGATATTTATAGAGTAAGCGGATATTTATAGATTGGCGACATCAGCTTTAATCAGCATCAGCTGTTACATTTCCTACTTAGAAAGAAAACCTTGAATTGTAAAGGAGACAAATTATACACTTATATATATGGTAAATTGTTTCGAATCGAAAATTATACAAACAAATCCAAATTAATGACTCGGGGATTCTCTGAATCTCATGCGCGGAATCCCCTAACTTTCCCAGTGTAGCCAGACGACTCTGTATAACTAGTACTCACGCGTACGGAAATATAAACGTCTAACTAAGCTTTTAGTAACTCGTAAAAGTTTCTTGCGAGGCCCGCTATGGCGCGAAGCTGTCGGCGGTCGCCGACGTCACCAACACCTAACGCCGCCACTGGTTGCGACGCTGACTATAGATAGCCATTTAAGTTGGGAACGACAAGAATGAATATACATTGTCATATTTGCGCCCAAACTTGCATGTAAATTACATAGTTCTGGAATTTTTGAAGGCTCATAACTTTCAATTTTATCCATACTTTTATGTATATTATATTTACGTATGTTTGCAAATATATTTATTATTTATATACATCAATTTATTTTGTGACTTTTTTATACACCTACCTTGTTAATTTCTGTCATCACTAAGGTTTTTTTATTCATAAGTCGGCAAACAACCAAGTGCGTAACCTGATTGTAAGTGATCTCCACCACCCATGTACGCCCACAATACCAAGTCATTGGGAAGGGGACGGGAATTTGGGCTTCCGGATAGCTCACTCGCCGTACCAAACGCAGCAGCAAGCTGCTACTTTACGTCAGTTTTCTGTGAGACAGTGGTAACGATCCGGTTGCGCCGGCCCAATCATGCTGTAGACAAAATTGTCTACAGCGTGGCTCTACCACTTTTAAAAGTTGACTGGTGTAATTAAGTCCGCCTATATACCATGTATATAAAGTGTATAAATATATTTAAAAAAATATTTGCTTATTCCAAAGATAGGAATAAAAATACCTCAAATGTATATGTAAATAAGATCATCTGTTTTAAGTTCTAATAAACGAGATATTTTTGTATAATTTGATTGTTTTATTTTTGACACCGAGCCAAAAAAGACAGATGTTATAATTTTAACTCCCTGCTTTGTCTCATAGATATGATACGCCTAAACGCAACATATTCAAATTAAACATATTTATTGAATCCATAAAATGTTATACATTGTTTAGATTCTGTTAAAACTCTACCACTAGTTCGGAATGCTGTTTCGCTAGAGAAGAACAGGCAAGAAACTAACGTTGCTCTTTTCAGGGTTATTATTTAAAGATTCAGCATTTATATTCATAGCATCTAAACGAATAGGATTATCGAGGAGTTTGAAGCTGCAGAAGCATCAAGCATTTGAAGTTGCAGCATCAGGTTAATGTTAGATAGGAACACTTTTGATGCAAATATGCTAGAATATGGGGGATAAAAGAAAACTATTTACGCGCTTTAAACAGAGAGGTCGGCACGAATAACTTGCGAGAACGTATTCGTATCGAAATGTAAAAAAAAAATGATCCTACATACAAATGCGAGCGTTCTCGATTTGAATACTAATTCGTAAGTTGTTCGTGCTCGCCAGATTAGAAGTTTTATTTTAGGTCTATGATTTTAGCGATGCAACTAAGATGGACGGAACAACCCGGACGTTGACTGAGTATACTCTACCCGGAAAAACCAAAAGACAAAAGATAATGTCAGATGACTGACACATACGTTTACAAACTCTGCTTAGAAATTAACAGGTTTTGCATTTAGGAAGAATCATACTAATATTATAAATGTGAATGTAAGTTTGTTTGTTACGCCTTCACGCGAAAACTACTTAACCGATCATCTTAAAATTTGTACACATATCCTTGGAGGTTTATGAAGTAACATAGGATACTTTTATGAAAAAAATCTATTTGTTACGCTTTCACGCCTAAATCACTGAACCGATTTTGATGAAGATAGATGGGGTCCTGGAGACGGTTATAGGCTACGTTTTATTTCGGAAAAGTCTATTCAAATAGAAATATCGCATCTAAATTGGCCCACTCATTGAAGCGCTACATATACAGTAGTGGTAGAGCCAATCTGTTGACAGTTTTGTGGACAGCATAAATGGGCCGGCTCGACCGGGTTGTTACCACTGTTTCACAGAAAACCAACGTGAAGTAGCTTGGTGTTGTGTTATGTACAGTGAGTAAAATATCTGGAGGCCCGATTTCCCTTCCCAATTCCAATAACGCAAGGGTCGGCAACTTGTTCATGATTCTTCTGGATTCGTGGGTGTCCATTGGCGTTTTAGATCACTTAGCATCAGGAGAGCCACTTGAGCCACAAGAAACAAATACCTACACACACAGACAAAAGTGTGAAACTTATAACACCGCATTTTTTGTGTTAGAGGTTAAATTCGATACCTAGTAATTTTACTAGATGGTAGGTCTCTTGTATGCGAGAGGCCGTCTGGGTTGTTATCAACGCTTTATCTATTTCTGCCGCCAAGCAGCAGTTGTATTCCTGGTTTGAAGGACACTAAAGCCAGTGAAATATCTGGGCATTATGAGACTAAAAAACCTATGTCTCAGGGTGACGAGCGAAAAGTAGTGACATTTGTAATTATTCCAATTTCTGTGTGTCTTTATGCACAGGCGTGGGTGGCGCTTACTATCAGGCGAGCGAACTGCTCGTTTCGTCATTAGACTAATAAAAAAAATTGTAATTGTAAATTGTAAATAAAAAAAAAATTGCAATTCACGCGTGGTAGGAGTGAAACCTTAAAAAATGTTGGCTTCAAGATAATGAGATAAATGCACAATTTTGCGAAATGTATAATGCGTCCTATCTCATTTTCACCCACGTTAAATCTTATGAATTTATATGTCTGTCTCTTTTTACTGCGTACACGTATACAAAACACCACGGTTGTTGTGCTGCCTTTTCTCAAGCTTTGTACTACGCATGTGCGCACAACACGCATGCGCGCACAACTGTATAATGCATCCTATCTCATTTTCTCCCACGTTAAATCTTATGGATTTATGTGTCTGTCTCTTTTTCGTATGAATTTTTTGTTTAATCGACTTGTCGTTTCATCGATTTTTAAATCACAACGATGCTAAAGAAGTTTTCACTTCAAATAGTAATAATGGATTAGCTGGACCTACTAGATCGATAGTTTTTGACAATGTGTATTTGCTATAGCATTTAATTTTGTAAAATATATTTTTGATTAAATTTTAATCTAACGATGTTACGCTCTTATAAAAAGAAAATACGCAGAAGAGATATGCCTGAAGTGAGTATAGTTCAAATAAACCGAGGCAGATTTAAGGTAGACACCCCCCATGTACACCCACAATACCAAAACGAACCATAAGCAAGTTGCAGACCTTAATTGGAAAGGGACAATTAAGGGATTGCGAAGGAGAGGGAGATTTGGGTCTCCGGATATCTCACTCACCGTACGAAACGGAGCAGCAAGCTGATACTTTACGTCGGTTTTCTGTGACAGTAGTAATTACCCGGACGAGCCGGCTCATTTATGCTGTAGACAAAACTGTCTACAGCGTAGCTCTAACACTGGTATTTTACCAGTTACCAAATCTCTACTCAAATCAATGTCTATGCCTTGAAAAAACTAACGGCAGACTAGGCTGCATGGTTACGAACCTTTGCTTTTTCTTTCATGGAGTTTAATAGCCTACACTGTGTCCCACTGCTGGGCAAAGGCCTCTCCTTTACTCTTGCACTGGATTCGGTCCTTTATCATCTAAAAAAAAAAAATACAAACAAAAAAAATGTCTATGCCTTTTTTATACAGCCGAATGACCAGACGAGGCAGCCACTCGCCTGATGGTAAGTGACTCGATTTCCCATGAACAATTGTAACACGACCAAAGAACGTTGAATTGCAAAGCACTCCGTGGCACTGCACTGCGCTCATCATCCTGAGAGACAAGATGTTAATTCTCATAATCCGCAGTAACTAAACTTGCTACAATGTCCTTCAAACCAGAACACAACAGTGTTTACACACTACTGCTTGGCGGTAGAAATAGACAATGCAGTGGTACCTACCCAGGCCGCAGGCGGACTCTCGCATACAAGAGTTCTGCCACGTAGTAAATAGCTTCTGTGCTAATAACACATTTGCACTAAAACGTGTAAATGTAAACTAAATGTCTTAATATAAACTTTAGAGTTAAAATTATTTTATTTAACTTTCCCGAAAACTGAGCATTCAAAGAGAGTGGTAAAATTGTGACCACAACTCTACCAGTAAAGCCTTTATATTCATAAAATCTTGTTGCCTCAATGTGTTTTTTACTGTCAATTAATTTTAACAACTAAATGCGTAATCGATAATAATTTTTCCTTATATTTGGGCCGATTATTGCCATAATCGATGAATTTTATCGATAATCAATAACTTAAAAGAGTTTTGGTGGGAATTTTGACAGTGCGATCGATCTCCAATTTTAATTAATTCTTAAACTACTTTAAGTTGTGTTTGTTGTATAAAAGTGGTGTGGATTTGTGCAATAAACATTAACTGTGAAGAACAGTGTATGAAATCATTAAAATTGGTGAATTTAGGTGATTTTTGAACAAGTGTTATTGATCGACCTTGGTCGTTCGATCCGCTTGGAGATAATCTTTTATGGTGCATCGTACTAAGAGTTGACATCAAAATTCCAACAAGACTTTGAAATCGGCCACACCGGTGTTTCATCGTTCTTGTGAATACTTGAAAATATAATGCAAGTATATATTGGATATATGCATGAAAACGCGCAGCCATAATTAAACAAAAAGAAAGAAATATTTAATTATTATTACTCAAAGACTTATGTATACTATTAGACGGGCTGTTTAGAAGTAAAATTACGTTATACATCACGGGAGTTTCAAAGCACTTAATATAAAAAATAAAGATAAAAAAAAAACACGGGAGTTTGACAGCTCACAAACAGGGAGCGCGAGAGGAGTTCTAGTTGAGAGTAAGCGAGATGGTAATATTGAGTTACGGTCAATTGACCGCAACTAAGTGGTACAATTTCTATGTACCGCGCAACTTGTCTAGTACATTAAAGTCTTTGTTATTACTAGATATATTTCAGCAGCTATTCAAAATTAGTTAGCTTTATTTATAGTTTTTGAGTCGGTTTTTCAATAACAATTAACTTCCAGGACTTTGAAGAACAGACAGTTAAGGCGATACACAGGATCAGCGAATGCCACAGTGTGGTCGGAGTCCTATATTTACGAAACGGTACGGAGTTATAAAAAAACCTACAGCATTGATGTGACTTGTGACAGTAGTCACTCACTAAATATCGTTTCGTAAATAACTGTTACTTAGAATTATTTTAACAAATTCAGAATTCACGAGTGGTAGAGCAATGGGCTGGCTCGTCCGGGTCGTTACCACTGTCTCACAGAAAACTAACGTAAAGTAGCAGCTTACTGCTGCGTTTCGTACGGTGAGTGAGATATCCGGAGGCCCAAATCCTCTCCCTTAATTATCCCTTTCCTTTAAGGTCGGCCACGCACTCATGATTCTTTTGATATTGTGGGCGTACATGGGCGGTGGTGATCACTTACCATCAGGTGACCCACTTGCTCGTTTGTCGACATACGCAATAAAAAAAAAATACTAGTTAGTAATCACTGGTTTGCAAAACTAGTGACGCGTTCCAAATCACTAGTTACGTTACGTTCAGGTGTACCACTTGCTCTGAATGCTGGCCCATGTTATAAAAAAAAAAACATGAAGATCACGTAACGACTCACAGCTACTATTCAGTTGGGTACAAAAATATCAATCCCTCCCACCAGCAATAGTCCACAGCGTTGTTCTACTACTTCACTATGTTTGATGGGTATTTTGCACTTGATTGCAGGCTTGTCAGAAATGTATACTTTGCCAGAAACAATGGCCCAGGTGGTATCTGCCAAACTACCCCATCTGACTTCTGGCATACATCGAGCGGTCACAGAATTGGTACCTATTTTTTTACTCCATAGGTCTTCAATTTAACCGCTAATTAACGTTAAAGACAAGTATATGCGAAAATACCTAGTAGACATCCTTCTTTCGGTATCAGGTATACCGGGTGTCAGTGGAATGGTTCCGAAGCCGAAATGGTAATAAAACACTAAGTTAACATTTAACGGAAAACAGTATTATTCTGCTGTTTACTTGCCATTTTGAAAACGTAAGACCGCAACGTAAAGCGTACTAATACTAAAATCGGGCTCAATGACCTGCACGCATTATCGCGCTTCAATACTCAGTAGCATATCGCGGTGTGCTCCGCGCTGTGCAGTTGATTCCGAGAGTCTATTTTGTTGATTGGCTTTACGTTACATTACTAGGAAAAATACGGTTTTAATTATTATTTGATGAAACGTCATTGTATTTATTGGTTCAAACAAGACAGTGCGTGAAATATAAAAAATAAATATGACTTATTTGCTTTCGTGTTTTTTTTTATAGCATAGGCCGGCAAACGTGCAAGTGGTCACCTGATGGTAAGTGATCTCCACCGTGCATGTACGCCCACAATACCAAAAGAATCATGGGTGCGTTGCCGACCTTAAAGGAAAGGGATAATTAAGGAATTGGGAAGGGGAGGGGTATGGGCCTCCGGATATCTCACTCACCGTACGAAACGCAGCAGCAAGCTGCTACTTTACGCCGTTTTTCTGTGAGACAGTGGTAATGACCCGGACGAACCGGCCCATACATGCTGTAGACAAAAGTGTCTACAGCGTGGCTCTACCACTCATAAAAGCTGTTTGGAAGCGTTTCCCTTACACCCTGTATGTATACTGCGGTCTGCGGCCGAGTTCGGAATCATACCTTTAAAACATTACGGTATTCAAAAACATATGACTAACTTAAAATCCATGGCCAACAGGACATTCAGGACGAGTTGGTTGCGTACAGAATTGAAACAAAGACAGTTGAAATCTTGGTGGCCGCAGGGTCAGGTTTCACTGCCTGTGTTGTGCATAAAGTAAAGAAAAGACATAAGAAGTTCCTTAACGCTGTTTTAAAGAAATAGTTTGTTTTTAAAAGGTATTTATCCGTATCTTGTAGACAAAGTGGAAGGTCCCTCGTATGCGAGAGGCCGTCTGGGTTGTTATCAAAGCTTTATCTATTTCTGCTGTTAAGCAGCAATGTGTAAGTGCTGTTGTGTTTCGGTTTGAAGGACATTGTAGCCAGTGAAATTACTAGCCATTAATAATAAATACACCCAACACACATAGTCCTGACCCCACACTAGGTAAACCTGTATCGTGGGTATAAAGTACTACGAGGGACTTGCGGTCCCACAACACCCAGACCCGATACAAATATTTGTGGATTAGACAAACATTTGCCAAGGTGTGGGAATCGAACCCACGGCCTCACGCTTCGCAACCGGCTACTCGCCCGCTGCGCCACGTAGGCTGTTATGAGACAACATTATATCTCGGGGTGATGAACGCAGTCCAATGCCATGCAGTGCTTTGCAATTCAAAATTCTGTGTGGTGTTGCATCTATTTATGGGCAAGCGTCGCGCTTACCATCAGGCAAGCGACCTGCTCGTTTCGTCATTAAAGTTGTAAAAAAACTGAAATAGGTCTTAAACTTCAATACTTCTCAGCTAAGAACTTAACGATGGTGTTCTCTCCTTCCTGCAACATGGGTTCCTTTTAAACGCAGTGTGAAGAAGCAATTAGGCAGGCCGGCATAATGTACCGATCTTACGATAGATACAATTATCTGTCGTTGGTCGACACCATTCGTGAATTGAGCTACACTTACCATCAGTTGTAGCATAGTCACTTTGCCGAGCCAAGATAAAAAAAGATTTAAAACTCTAATCGCGTTGTTTTTTTTTATAGTATAGGCCGGCAAACGAGCAAGTGGGTCATCTGATGGTAAGTGATCTCCACCGCCTATGTACGCCCACAATACTAAAATAATCATGGGCGCGTTAGCGACCTTAAAGGAAAGGGATAAGTAAGGGATTGGGAGGGGAGGGGAATTTGGGCCTCCGGATATCTCACTCACCGTACGAAACGCAGCAGCAAGCTACTTTACGCCGGTTTTCCGTGAGACAGTGGTAACGACCCAGACAAGCCGGCCCATTCATGTTGTAGACAAAATTGTGTACAGCGTGGCTCTACCACTCAGAAAAATTGTGTATTTATTTATTTTATTTCTACTTCACAGGTCATCGTTGCAGTCTACCAGAATGAAAATTTCAACTAACTTATTAAAGGACATGCGTGACGAATGGTTGGTCAGGACGGTAAGTTACTAAAGTAATGTAATTACTTTTGTCAGCCTGAACAATAGGTAAAATATGCTCAAAATAACAATTTATGAGAAAAAATAAATATGTAATGAAAACATTAAATTCATAAAACATTATGCATGGTAGGTAGATATTAAAAGAATTTCCAAGGTATGTGAAGTCTACCAACCCGCATTAGGCCAGCGTGGAGGCCTAACCCCTCTCATTCAGTAGATGAAGCCCATGCCCAGCAGTGGAACGTATATAATACAGGGCTAGTATTATAGATATTAAAAGACCTACGGTTGAATTTCTTGGTGCTTCTCAGACCTGTGGGCATTTCTGAAGCACCGGTAGATGTTTTAATGTAAAATGTTTTATTATTGAAGTGTGTAAGAGCCCTTTGTGGCCTGCTAGCAAAATAAATGTTTTAATACTTTCGAAGCTAATCACTTCACTCACCTCTACGTCTCCAGTCACCGTTTTGTTTTTGGAAGTTTCCGTGTTTTCCGGCTATTACTACTGGGATCAAAATAAAATAATCAGCGGTGTTTTACATCTGTCTCCAGTTGTAAATGTCCTTACACACTTAGGTTTTCCTCTTTGCTACGACGGGAAGTGGAAAAAATTTATATTTCTATCTCTGTTTCTAACTGTTCTCTATCTTTCTATTTGATTAATTTCGTTGCGGGATAAAGACAGTTTCGTATTCCCAGAGACTCGCCGAGCTTCATTGCTTGGTGTCGAAATATGCATGCGCTGACGAATCTAGCTTACAGGAGTTACAGTGGCATGTGTGCGGGCGGGGTAGTCACGTAACTGATTAATTAGTTGTAGGTACATGTTAAAAAAGGTATTTAAATATTGTAAAATGTAGTCTAATTAAATTTCAGAGTGCTTCAATAAACACAGTAAATCCCGTAATAGATAGAATAATGGAAGATGAATCTGTAGAGGGCGTTATTATGACTAACAAAGAAGGTATAATAATATAAATATTTATAAATAAATACACCCCCAGTAGTCACACACGTATTCCTGACCCACACGCGCTGGCAAAGATGCATCGTATAACGAAGTAGAAGAATTGATACACAATGTACACGATCTTCTCCATTTATTTGGGCAGAGTAACACTTTATATTCCGTTTACCAACCGACTGACCACTGGCAATAATTATCCCACCTTATTTATACTTTTTTACAAATGGTTGACATTAGTAATTGTATCTATTATTGAACATGTGGAAACGTTCTAAATAAAGTCTATATTTAATAATTATAATAGAATAATTAAATAAATCAGAGATTATCTTATGTATTAACCGACAATATAAAGTTATACAATCATAGTGTGACGTCATAACCGTGCCGTGTGTCTAGTAATGTTAGTACTTGGGACATTCGTACGTCGTATTTATACTGATTATAATTGAATAATAAAATAAATTAGAGATTATCATGAGTATTAGCAGGTGATATAAAGCTATACAATCATAGTGTGATGTCATAATCGTTGTGCAACCATTTAGTATTGGCAGCACTTAAATAACAATCGATAGCATGGGTGGTTACTTTGTTTAATAGAATAAAAATAGATTGAAATAAATACATCATGGGACGGACATACGCACGGTGAAATGTGGGTGTACTGGTTACACCTCTGCCTACACCTTCGGGGATTACAGGCGTGAGTGCGTATGGTAATAAATACTTTAACTTTATTCGTAAAGAACGAATTTCATAGGTAAAAACCTATTATATAATACACCTCTATAGAATTTAGCAGAGATAGCGCAGCGGGGAGTGGTACGGACTGTCGAGACGAAAGTCGTAGGTACGAAACCAGCCCCAAGAGCCCTATGAGTTTGGTATTCATTGTTAATTATCGCTTGCTTAACGGTTAAGAAAATATCTTGGAGAAACCTGCATACTTGAGAAGTTCTCCATAAGAATTTCAAAGGTATGTGAAGTCTGCCACCCGCGTTAGGCCAGCGTTGTGGACTAAGGCCTAACCCCTCTCATTCAGTAGAGGAGGTCTGTGCTCAGAGGTGAGACGTGTATAATACAGGGCTAGTATTATTGTTATTATATAATTTAACTCTTTGACTTTTCAGGTGCTCCAATATTAACTAATATGAGTCTAATAGCGGCCACGAATTATGGATTAACATATAATAGATACGGGACTATGGTTCAAAACTACATTAAAGAATTGGTTAGATATATATTATTGGTGAAATTGTACTAGTACCAGCACGAATCGTGAGCATAGACAGAAAAAAACAGAGGAGGTTCTCAATTTGACGCTTTTTTTGTATGTGTAACCTATAACGCCGTCAAATATGGACCGATTTGAATGATTCTTTCTTCATTCGGACGAGTATAGCTCAACGTTGGTCCCATTTTAAGAAGAAAATCCACCCCTAAGGGGATGAAATCGGGGATGAAATACTTTATCATTTATCCACCGATTTTAATGATTATTCACTAAAATAATGAAATAAAAATATTTTGACAAATATTTTTAAGAGTCTACAAATAGTCCTCCGTGGCGCAATGGGTGAGTAGTCGACTGCGAAGCGAAAAGCCGTGGGTGCGATTCCCACACTATGACAAATGTTTATGTGATCCATAAATATTTGTTTCGGGGCTGGGTGTTGTGGGACCGCAAGTCCCTCGTAGTTCTTGATACCCACGATACAGGTTAACCTAGTGTGGGGTCAAGACTATGTGTGTGACTGTTGGGTGTATTTTTATTTTAGTCTTTACTAATTTTTTTATGATAAGGGGGAAGCGGAGCAAGCGGGTCACCTGATGGTGAGTGATCACTGCCGCCCATGAACACCATAAATACCAGAGGAATTGTCGGTGCGTTGCCGGCCTTTGAGGAAACAGTAATCTCTTTTCTTGAAGGTTCCTAAGTCGTATCGGTCTGGAAATAACGCAGGTGATATCAGTGATATCAGGTGGTTATTCTAACCCCGCTGCAATTTATAGTTGTGGTGTCTTTATTTTACAGGATCCGTTTGACGCAGTCATTATAATGCGAATAAATACGAAGAAAATAGAAATAATGGTGGCCCCAGACCCCGAGTTCAATATAATAGTCATACAACACGCTCGTCACAGAAGTAAACACGTGGATATGATAAAAAATAAATAAATAAAAAAATATTAAATAGTTTTTCTTATACAGATGTAATAATACTAACTATTGAAGGCTCTGCCAACCCGCATTACGCCAGGGTGGTGGATTAAGGCCTAACTCCCTCTCATCAAGTAGAGTCCCGTGACCAGCATGTAAAAAAAAGAATCTGAAGGCTCATTCAATAAACACTCTTAAACAAATAGAGACTCTCGAGCCGATGCAATTAAGTGCTATTTAACTCTCTCGGTGATCCACACCGATCTATTAATTTACATTTTACAGCAAAAGCTTTGATACTATAGACGGGCTGTTTAGAAGTAAAATTGCGCTACAAGCGGGAGTGACGTTTAAGTCGGGGGAGCGGGAGGGGAAAGCTTTTGTAGTGAGTGAGTAAGTGGTGTTTCGCTTTTAAAGGGTGTAAGGGTAAAACCAAGACAGATGGTATACTAAGTGGAAGGCCCCTCTTATGCGAGAAGGCGTCTGGGTTGGTACCACCGCTTTGTCTGTTTCTGCCGCCAAGTAGCAATGTGTAAGCACTGCAGTATTTCGGTTTGCAGGTAATTGAAGCCAGTGAATTATGTCTCGATGTGACGAACCCAGTTCAGTGCCATGTAGTGCTTTGTAATTCAAAGTTCTGTGTGGTGTTGTGTTTGTTTATGGGCAGGCGTGGCACTTACAATCAGCCGAGCGACCTGCTCGTTTTGATGAAAGACTAGTAAAAAATAAGAATTTAGCTTATATCATATAATCATCATCAGCCACAAGACGTCCACTGCTGAACATAGGCCTCCCCTAATGCCTTTCAGGCCTCGCTGTTGGAAGCGGCCTGCATCCATCGGCTTCCTGCCACCCTTGTCAGGTCGTCGGTTCATCTTGTAGGTGGACGTCCTCTGTTGCGCTTGCCAAATACGTATCTTATCATATAAGTATGCCTAAAATGAGGTGAATTGAAATTAAAATTTAATTTTCATTGCCGCGGTATCGCCGATGACATCTGGCATTATGTAATGTATTATTAATCCTGACGGTCCGTCACGGCAGTGGACTTTGTTTTAAAATGCATTAAGACTAATCTCGAGTCCGGCCGCATTAAATATTAACACACGGTATCTACCCGTACATAAAATCGGTAAATTTTCGGGGACGCGACACGAACGCCTTTAAATGTTTTATTAGTTAAAAGTACTGGCACATTGGACGGGAATTTGTGTTCTTGGTCTAAAAATCTTTTTTTTTTATAGTATAGGCCGGCAAACGAGCAAGTGGGTCATCTGATGGTAAGTGATCTCCACCTCCACGCCCACAATACTAAAATAATCATGGGCGCGTTGCCGACCTTAATGGAAAGGGATAAGTTAAGGATTGAGAAGGGGAGGGGAATTTGGGCCTCCGGATATCTCACTCACCGTACGAAACGCAGCAGCAAGCTGCTGCTACTTTATGCCGGTTTTCTGTGAGACAGTGGTAACGACCCGGACGAGCCGGCCCATTCATGTTGTAGACAGAACTGTCTACAGAGTGGCTCTACCACTCAAATAAATTAAATGAATTGGGGCATATTTATATATTAAAGTGTTTTAATTGAAACAACTATTTGCGCGGGAAACTGGTTTCATAATAACTTTTTAATTCTACCACAGACAAAGGACTTAAACTTTTTCTTAATAAACACTGCACCCTTGCATTAAACTGTTAAAAATAATTATAATACGAGCCTTGTTTATTTATTATTATTTATTATTATTTGTATTGCACAAGTATTACTAGTATTGTATTTACAAGGTCCTTCGTATGCGAGAGGCAGTCTGGGTAGGTATCATCGCGCCGTCTATTTCTGCCGCCAAGCAGCAGTGTGTTGTTGTTGTTGTGTTCCGGTTTGAATGACATTGAATCCAGTGAAATTACTGGGCATTATGAAACTTAACAACTTATGTCTCGGGGTGACGAGCGTAGTTCAGTGTCATACGGTACTACAAAATTCGAAGTTCTCGTTGGTGTTGATTATATTTATGGCCAGGCGTGACTCTTACTATCAGGCGAGCGGCCTGCTCGTCTCGTCATTCAAGCTAATAAAAAAAAGATACCGGCCCTTATATTTTCTCAGCTTTTAAATAAAATATCCAGTGATAGAGCCGTGAGTGAACTCGTGAACTCTGGTTTTTGGGTACCGGTGGGTTGTAGTAAAAACTTAATCGCTGTTAACCGACTTCAAAAAAGGAGGTTCTCAATTCGGCGAGAATCTTTTTTTTTATAATTACAAGTCTCACATAGAGTCCTGACCCAACACTAGGTTAACCTGTATCGTGGATATCAGGAACTACGAGGGACTTGCGGTCCCACAACACCCAGACCCGAAACAAATTTTTGTGGATCAGACAAACATTTGTCCAGGTGCGGGAATCGAACCCACGGCCTCACGCTTTGCAACCGGCTACTCTTCACTGCACCACGGAGGTTGTCATGTACAATCAATTTCTCTGTCAATTGTGGACTGATTTTGTTGGAATAAATTTCATTCGATAGAATTTAGCAACGAGCCCATGATTATTTTGGTATTGTGGGCGTACATGGGTGATGGAGATCATTTACCAACAAGTGACCCATTTGCTCGTTTGCCGCTATATACAAAACAACATTTAAATTTGCATCTGCCGCCATTTATTGCGTACGGAATCGTTATATTCATATGAATACGCGCTTAGCGGAAGATTTTATAGTTTAAAATTCAACATGAGGTCTCGAGAGGCGTTCGCTCAACGATTGGTACGAGAGCGGCATCAGCAAGTGATGCACCGTGACCATATACATAAATAAACTTTTCAATCTCTCTGATTACTTATCCAGCGCTGGCCTTACCCTATGGCGAACTAAATGGCCGCTCCAGCCGGCTTTTTTAATTCCGGGCTATGTTGCTTTTTAACCAACTTCAAAAAAAGAAGGAGGTTCTCAATTCGACTGTATATTTTTATGTTTGTTACTTCTGGGGGGCGAGCATGAACAACTTACGAATAAGTATTCGAATCGAGAACGCTAGCATTTGTATGTAGGTTCAAACAATTTTTTGACATTTCGATACGAATACGTTCTCGCAAGTTATTCGTGCTAGCTCCTCAGAACTTTCGACTGGGTAAACCAATTTTGACGATTATTTTTATTTGAAAGCTGGTGCTTGCCGTGTGGTCCCATTTCAATTTGGTTAAGATCAGACGACGAAGACCGGAGTAAAAAAATAAAACTTCTCAACGGACAAACAGTACACGCATCGCGATTGTGTTATTTTATTGGAATTTACATGCTATTGCTGTAACTACCACTAAAAATACTCTAAAGATACCTATAGAATTTGTTATTTTTGACTTTGCAGCGTTTTTATTTTGAAGTCGGTTTCTAAGTTTTGCTAAGCGTAATTTTATTTTTCAGGTGGTCAGCAAACAAGCAAGTGCTACTTGATGGTAAGTTATTCTACTTCCCATGAACGCTCACCACGCCAAAATAATCATGAACGCGTTGCCGACCTTAAAATAAGCTACGACCAAAAGCTACTACTACTCCACAATAGGGTATTCTACTTGATTTTTTTTATTATTTCAATCAATAAGTTACGTTACTCAAAATCTATATCAGAAAGAATTTTATAATTCAGACCAAAAATAAATAAGTTAGAAGCCATTTAAATTCTGTAGAAGGGGTAATTGTCAAATGACAGACGACGCAAACTTTGACGTCACTGTGTAAAATGTTCATTATGGTGCATGCGTGCAAGCGAGATAGTGAGATATCCCTACTACGCACCTAATTTGCCTCATACCAACATTTAAAGTCATAACTGCGGGCACATTTCTGAATTTTGATTGTGTTTTAATAAAAGGGTTTCTTTTGCGTATCATTTTCTGTTGCTCATAAAATAATGTATAAAATTCAATATAGGAAACTATCCTAAAGGAACGTTGGCTTCCGTTTTGAAAATGTATCTTCGCCATTGAGCTGCAATGCCTTCAACCATCGAATGCATTGCATGTTGGAATTTCTGCGGTATATTAAAATGCCTCATTGTCCAGGTAATGCCGAGCAGCGGCGATATTACAAATTCCGTGAGAAAAACGTTCAATCGGTATTGCGTATTGAGAGAACACCCAGTTGTTAAAGTGGGTAATATTATTTTATAGAGGAAGGTCATTGTGGCAGGAAAACTTCAGTAATGTCGCTTAAGACATAATACACTGTGCGTGTCATTGTGCAGCTGGGTAAATGTAAATATGTGTGTACCTGTGTACGCATCTATGTGCGTATACGTGGCTGCACTCATGTGTATGTGTATGTATATATCACGGTATATTCAGCGTATCCCTCCGAAGTGTCTGTTGTTGTAAAGTTTCGCACGACGGCTACTATGGTCGACTAATTATCATAACAAGTTACCTATATTAATTAGCTCGTTTGTAATTGTATTTTTATCCCTGTCACCGGTGGTGTTCGGGGCAAAATTTGAATTTGTCAAGTATAGCTAAATGTATAACAGTCGATTTCATCGAGTGATCTTGTATTGGATCTCCCGATCGATCCTACATGACGTGAAGATTATTGCCTGAATACAATTTGAAAGTCATGTTAGTATGCATATCGCTAGTTTTCTTGGCTCGAGTCGTTCCAGATTCATTCAGTGAAATCGGCCATTAGTCTGTAAAATAACTTAAGTATCTCTGCTACTTTTAAAATCACACGATGTGATTGTCTTAAGCTGTGATTTACTGTTATGTGTTCTTTTCTACAATTAGATACCTTATTTAGTGGATAACGGTGTTGGTTGTGTAATTACCAATTTTGTTTCTTTTACTGTATTTATTGAAGCTTTATTACACAATTGTTTGTTATCTCAATAAATAAAAAAAAAAGATGGTTTTGTCACGTTTTGAGGAAACCGCAAGACTGCCTCTGTCACAGATGCCAGATCGTAGAAGTACGATCCCGCGGACGGCCCAAAAAGCGTTGGCTTGACGTATTGGAGGCAGACATGAGAGCCAATGGTCTGATTATGCTCAAGATCGGGCGCACTGGAAGCGTTTAAGTAGGAAGGTGGATTCTGGCAATAAGCCGGGATAACGCCAGGCAGAAAGAAACATGTAGAAGAAAAACAATTGCCTGTTAAAATGGCTCCTCTCCCCCTAAAAGTAGCGATAGCTCAGCGGAGGGTAGAACGGACTGTTTAGACGAAAGTCGCAGTTCGAAACCAGCCTTCTGAACACACACGTCTGACTTTTCTACGTTACCTGTGTATTAACTGTTAATTATTGCTTGCTTTAACATTGAATGAAACATCGTAAAGAAACCGTCATACCTGAGAAGTTCTCCATAACAAATTCGAAGGTATATGAAGTATGCCAACGCGCCTTAGGCCAGCGTGTGGAGGTAGGGCTTTGAACTTCTCTCATTCAGTAGAGGAGGCCCATGCCCAGCAGTGTGACCTTCATAATACATGGCTAGCATTATTATTATTATAGCTGTGATATAACGGCGCATCATCATAATATGTAAAACATAAAAGTAAATACAAAGCCTCAGACAAGTTAGATTAAACCAGACCTAAGTCTCAGGCTTTAACTTTGCCAGCCCCTATCATTGCGGCTTGCTACTATTGCTCGCAAGTCGACTCGAACTCGTCCTAAAGCAAACTTCATCTTTGCCTAAGAAAACTAAAAGAAAAGAAAATAATGATGCAAAAGGCCTGTGTGGCGCCATTTTCTTACAAGTCGACGGTGAGCCAACCAGGCTTCCGTATGCTAGGCGCTTTGTGGAGCAAGGTTTTTATTTTTTATCATATTATACTATGATTTAGGCACCCCCTTTTTTTTTTTTTTCGGGGGGAAAGCGAATTATTGCTACCGCCCCGCCCCGGGGGAAGGCGGAACGGTTATGTTGGGTTCACCGATCTTACGACCCAGCATTAAGCCGCCCGGGAGAGATGTTAAATCCGAGCGACCGCTGGGCCGAGTCCCTAACACTATATACAACCTACACCGGCATACCAACTAAAACCCCGCGGTGGCCTTCTTCGGCGCATGTGGAGCGGCCCCGGGGTATCCTTAGCTATATCTAAGGATTGCTACCGGAACCGCCCCTGCGCGGTGCCGCCTAGCGGCCCGTCTCCTTGTCGGGGGGGCTCAGAAGCCCCCGCGCACCGAAGGACGCCCTCGGCATCAACGGCAGACACGAGGCCGACCACCCGTGCTGCCGTCCATCCCGGAGTCACACGTACGAAAGTACCATAAAGGTCGCTACGACAGCCCCCGGCTGCGCGCCCGCGACCCCCGATGGCCCCAATTAGTCGCCTCTTACGACAGGCAGGGGATACCGTGGTGGATTATACTATGATTTTGGCGCCCCCTGAAACTGCCGCTCGGGGCGGGTGTCCCGGTTTGACCCCCCCACCCTCCCTAGACCCGGGCCTGTAGTTATATTGGACTTACCGGTCTTACGACACAGCGTTAAACCGCCCGGGAGAGGTATATCCTTATTTATTTATGAACGGGTGGTGCTTTTGTAGAAACCGCGTTCTATGAAATTTTAATTATTGTTTATTTAACACTTTGAATTAATTATGCTTTTAAAGTAGGCAACAGCTTGACTTTACTAGAATTACAACGTACACAAGCGGACGTCACCGTTTACTTTAAAACGCTGCTTGCTTGATTGCCTTGATAATAATAAACAAAAAAGATGTATAATCAAATATAACAGTATGTAAAAAGACCCTGTTGGCCCTTTCTAGGTCGTGAGGATAGACATATAGACAGCAGTTACATAATAAACAGAAGCGAGATATTATCCTTACACAGGTAGCTTAGGAAAATTAACATATTTAAAAAATGATATTTTCATCTGAAAAGTGATGATCAGCTGACTGATGTGACGTATTGACGAAGCACGCACGCGGCGCGGCGCGTGAGATGTACGTAGACGCCGCTACTTGCTATCTCGCTCTGGCTCCGAGTCATCGCTCTTGCAGAGGTAATCAATCGAAATACGGTTTACAAACAATAAAATAATTAAAGTGTAAAAAATATATATGTATATTTTTATAGTCTTATTTTTGTACGCGAGTTATTTCATTACGTTTGAATATCGATTCTGATATCGTGGTTAAAACGCCCAACAGGGTTTTTGTTACATATTGTATATGTGAAAAAGGCGTGAGTTTATGTGTATGTATGTTTTTCAAAACATAAACGAGCAAGTGGGTCACCTGGTGGTAAGTCCACCGACCATGAACGCTCATAATAATTCCGGTAATACCGGAAGAAGCATGGACACGTAGAAAGCAGCAAGTTGCTTTCGTCGGTTTTCTATAAGACAGTGGTAGCTCGGGCGATCCCGGCCCATTCATACTGTAGACAAGATTTCCTAAGCTGGCTGTTTAAAGCGATATCTTGCACATAGCATTAATTTGGTCATTGGAGAATCGGAATAAACGATTTAAATTGGAATCGATTGCAGAATGAGTATTTATCGAGAACTTTTAGTTAAATCGGTTAGCGCGTTGTTCAGTTTATATCCAAAGACCGATGTTTATCTTTTGAACAAATAAAAGGCCGGCGAAGTTGTCCGAAGGTCTCTTGAAGTAGTTTCGAGAGAGGCGTTGTTACACAAAAGCCAACTTAGAATGCTTTATAATAACTAAAGAATATTTAAAATGATTAATGGTATAATAACGAAAAGATTGACTGCCTCGGTGGCGCAATTGTAATGCGTACGCGTTACGATTGAGGCCAACGCTGAGGTCTCGGGTTCGATTCCCGGGTGGGTCGGGTAAAGTGGTATTGGGTTTTTCTATTACGAAATGCTCAGTATCAGCCCGGAGTCTGGAATTTGTGCCCGGTATGGCGATAGGCTCGCCCCCTATCACATAAGGGACGGAGATGCGCTCGGCGAAACGTGGGTGTACTGGTTACACCTCTGCCTACCCCTTCGGGGATTACAGGCGTGAGTGCGTATGTATGTATGTAACAAAAACACGATAGAGTGTAAGTTGGTCACCAACTTCTTAGGTCCAAAGCCAACCTCACCTATACGTGGTACACTCTGCTGAGTAACAGACGAGGCAATGGCGAAATTTGGTTCCTGTTGCGGGTTGTGTGGGTCAGAAGCGGTTTGCCCCACATAGTACCCTGCCGTCATATCATAATGTGATGGCAGACCCTGGCAATTAGCCGGGAATACGCCAGGCCAAAAAGGTTGAGTGGTAGAGCCACGCTGTAAACACTTTTGTATACAGCATAAATGGGCCGGCTCGTCCGGGTCGTTACCACTGTTTCACAGAAAACCGGCGTAAAGTAGCAGTTTACTGCTGCGTTTCGTACGGTAAGTGAGACATCCGGAGGCCCAAACCGCGTCCCCTTCCCAATCCCTTAATTAACCCTTTCCTTTAAGGTCGGTAATGTACGCATACTTCTTTTGGTATTGTGGGCGTACATGAGCGGCGTATATCACTTACCATCAGGTGACCCACTTGCTCGTTTTCCGGCTTAAGCTTTATAGCTTAATTTTTTTTTATAAAAATAAAGAATAAAAAGTCTGCGTTAGACTTGCATACTGAAGTATCGTACCCAATGTTTAGTTTGATACCTTTTAAGAAAAAAAATAAAACTTTTTTTGATACTATATGATCTCATCTGCCTCGACTTGAGTGCCTCGGTGGCGCAGTTGTATTGCGTAAGCAGTACGACTGCTGTACTGAGGTCTCGGGTTCGATCCCCGGGTCGGGTAAAGTGATATTGGGTTTATCTATCATGAAATGCTTAGTACCAACCCGGAGTCTGGAATTGTACCCGATATGGCGATAGGCTCGCCCCTATCATCATGGGACGTAAATAAGCTCGGCGAAATGTGGGTGTACTAGTTACACCTCTGCCTACTCCTTCGGGAGTTCATATGTTCATACGTATATCATCACATTATTGGTCTAGTGGCAACGTACTAAGGGTGAGAGCGGTGTGGTCTTGAGTTCTATGTCGGTCAATCACAATTTGTTTTTGAATTTGCGAGTATATAACATGTTACTTACTCGGGAATGGAACTCGTGTCCGGTATGACTGTAGGCTTGCTCCATATTACAATATGGAACAGCAATTATAAGCTTGTCGAAATGTGGGTGCAGAACTAGTCACACTTCAGCCTACCCCATCGGGGATATAGGCGTTAATTCACCAATTTGAATGATTCCATACACTGTTCTATACACGACTTTAAACTAATACAGAAATTATTTAAAATAGGAGATCTTCCGCACTGTCAGAATTCCCGCCAAAACTATCTTCTCTTTTTTTTCAATATAATTTGTTCATGTCCATGGATACAAGTCCTTCAGACGCATACATTTTGTTTTCTCAAGAACGATGAAACGGGGGTGTGGTCAATTTCAAGGTCTTGTTGGAGTTTTGGTGTTAATTCCTTTCAGTTCAATGCTTCTTAGACGACTTTCTTCAAGCGGATCGAACGCACAAGGTCGATCGATACCCTTGGTCAAAAATCACCTAAATTCACTTATTTCAATGTCTCCATACACTATTCATCAGCGTTAATGATTATTGCACAAAACCACACTACTTTTAGGTATACAACAAACACAACTTTAAACCAGTTAAGGAAATAATTAAAACAAGAGAGCCACCGCACTGTAAGAATTCCCGCCAAAACTTCTCTCTTCTCTTATGTCATGATGTTGCTATAATTCTACCATATAAAATCATGGTTCCATCTTTACTTGGGCATTGTGTCTATGAACCAATAAGAAGCTTGGTTTATCTAGAAGGACATTACACATATAATATTTGTTTTTCTTATCAGAAGATATAGGAACGGTTGCGCAGTCTTACTAATTGTTAGAACAGGCAATTTCTAGTCCGGTCAAATTAAACCAAAAAATAGGGGTGAGGTTACAATAATTCACACTTGGCTGAAAATTGGTAGGATTGTTCAAAACACCATTGTAAATGAAATGTGAAAAGTCCTCATCGATCCGACATCGGGAAAAACATTACACATCCAAGGTTACAATATAATCTGAAAACTGAAAATATAATGAAAATAAGCACAAAAAAGACTTGTCTTTCGCCTTTTGAAAAGTTTGATAATATTACATACATACATACATACAAACGCACTCACGCCTGTAATCCCCGAAAGGGTAGGCAGAGGTGTAACCAGTACACCCACATTTCGCCGAGCGTATCTCCGTCCCACGATGTGATAGGGGGCCAGCCTATCACCATACCGGGCACAAATTACAGACTCCGGGCTGATACTGAGCATTTCTCCCGAGATCTCTGCGTTAGACTCAAACGTAACGCATACGCATTACAACTGCGCCACCGAGGCATAATTAATTGATAATATTAGGTACTAGCTGTTGCCCGCGGCTCCGCCCGTGTGAATATAAAACGTAGCCTATAACCGTCTCCAGGGTCCCATCTATCTCTACATCAAAATTCATCACAATCGGTTCAGTGATTTAGGCGTGAAAGCATAACAAACAAATAGATATTTTTTTTCATAAAAGTATCCTATGTTACTTATTATACCTCCAAGAATATGTGTACAAAGTTTCATAATGATCGGTTAAGTAGTTTTCGCGTGAAAGCGTAACAAACAAACTTACATTCACATTTATAATATTAGGAGGATTATGTATTTTAATATTTCAGTATGACTTATCAAGTCGATTCGTAGCTCACGTTGGAATTTTTAAAGGAAACTGATAACAAATCGTGTATGATCCAGTAATGTTTGTGAAGTGTGTGAACGCGTTATATTTAATATGTTGTGCAATTATTAAATCGGATCATGTCTTATTATAAAGGTAAATTGTTTATAAGATTTTTCTTGTTCCTGAGTACTCCAAGAAGGGTCACAAAGCGGCACATCGCAGGGCCGGTACCGGGAGCAATCTAGAGTTCACTCAAGATCCCGGGACCATCCCTATTGCGCTGAAGAAGGCCATCGCGGGGTTTTTGTCGGTATAGCAGCGTAGGGATTTTGGTCAGAGACCCGATCCAGTGATCGTTCGGGACAATTGGGGTCGGAAGGCTGATGAGTCTAGCATAACTATACCTCCTTCCGATATCGATTTTGCCCGCGGGAAAATGACTGACAGACTGACTGTCTTAGTGGCGAAGTTGTAATGCGTACGTGCCGAGGCTGACGCTGAGGTCTCGGGGTTGATCTCCGATTTCGGGTAAAAGTGATATTGGGTTTTTCTATTTCGAATTGCTCAGTATCAGCCCGGAGTTTGGAAATTGTGCCCGGTATGGCGATAGGTTCGCCCCCTATCACATCATGGGACGGGCGTAGCTCGGCGAAATGTGGATGTACTGGTTATACCTCAGTCTACCCCTACGGGTAGTACAGGCTTTCGTGCGTAATATGTATCTATGTTATATAATTTAATGTCCATTATGTTTGTTATGTTTAAATTCTTTCTTCGGGATAAAATCTCATGGTTGAGTGGACAAAATCGTGCGCGGAAGGTTATCCTATACAGGAACAATGTATAACCTATTTTCCGCACAAGCTATCAACAAGTGTGTGGTAGAAACGGTTCTTGAAGTTTGTATAGAATACTATATTTTTTTACTTTACCAAAATTATTTTAGCAAGAAGTCGAGAAAGTAAGTAAGTAGTAGTAGTAGTAGTAGTAGTACTGTTCATTAATCACGTGATGTTTTTTAGCATTTTTTAAGCCAGAACCCCGCCCCGTCCCCTTGGTGATACGTGGTGAGGTTTAAGACTAACACCTCCCCCCCTTCACCCAAAATCACGTGTATTTATTGTACCTACTATCTTAAAATTTCTAGAATATTGTTTTTAAATAGAGGTATAAAGTATAATCTAATTTTATTCTGAAATTAAGGACTATGACAAAAATGTCTAGATAGAAATATTGCAGGTTGTTTTTGACTGGCATAAAAATAATATTAGAGGAATGGTGTAATCGTGCAAAAAAATATATTGTACACGCTGCTTTCCGGTTTAGAAATCGCGCGTTTGACGAAAAAATAAATACACGTGATATCTTGCTACACCCCCATCCCCCCTTGTGATATTTCGTGATTTTTGATAAACCAGCCCCCCCCCCCCTTTCATGTCTCACGTGATTAAGGCGAAATGGTAGCGAAGTTGCCTTTGTAATTGCATACTCGGCGTGCGCGCTTCCAATATTTACTAGGCTTTATTATTTAAAAAAACATCATACGCTTTTACAAAAAAAAAAACAGGTATTTGAATGTTTGTTGGGAGTGCACACATTTTGTTTTGTAAAAATATTTTCGATAGAAACTGAATGAACTTAATTCAATCCTTCGACGGGACCGTAAAAATGGGTGTTTTTAGGAAAGTTTACGATTTTTTTTTATAGAGTCAAATATCATTAATCGTGTATCGGCGAACATATCCGATTAAAGAATTTTGTGAACAATTATTATGCATGAAAAAATAATGTTAAATAGGCCTTTTCAAAGGTCTAGTATTGAATATTTGTGAGGACGAATCGTCAAATTTGAGGCATATTTCGCCTTAATGGACGGTCGCTTGGCACCTGCGAGTAGATCCTCACGTGCGTGGGTGTGTGTGCCTGCGTGACTGTATGTACATTGTTGTGCATGTGTCGACAGCCTCAGAGGCGCAGTTGGCGAGTAGCCGGCTGCGAAGCGAGAGGCCGTGGGTTCGATTCCCACACCGAGACAAATGTTTGTGTGATCCACAAATATTGGGTGTTGTGGGACCGCAAGTCCCTCGTAGTTCCTGTGGGGTCAGGACTATGTGTGTGACTGATGTGTTTATTTAATTTATTTCTTTATTTATTCATTAACGAATGTGTTTTTTTTAATGTGGTTTCATCGAGATGGTTTGTAGGTATGTTTTAAGAAAATCTGTTTAGCCATTTAGTTTATATTATAGGTTGCCAAACGATCAAGTGGGTCACCGGCCACTCTAGGAGCACTCACAATACCAGTAGAACCATAGATGCGTTGCCTACCTTTAAAGAAAAGCATAATTAAGGAATTGGGACAAATGGGAATTTGGGCATTCAGATATTTATAAATTTTCTAATCGATAGCGTGGATCTCGATTTTAACGCTTAGGTTATGTTCTAAACTAATCCATAGTTGCTTCCTTCCATTAAGTAATTTGATAATGAAAGAAACTAACTGATTCGGTTAATACATACACACGCACTCACGCCTGTAATCCCCGAAGTGGTAGGCAGAGGTGTAGCCAGTACACCCACATTTCGCTGATTTTATTTCCGTCCCAAGATATGATAGGGGCAAGCCTATCGCCGGGCACAATACCAGACTCCAAAAAAAAACCAATAACACTTTCCGACCCGTGGTCGAATCCGAGACCTCAGCACAGCAGTCGTAAAGTTGGGCCTCCAGATATCTCACTCACCGTATGAAAAGCAGCAGCAAGCTGTTACCTTACGTTTTCTGTGAGACAGTGGTAATGACCCGGACGATCCGGCCCATACATGCTGTAGACAAGTGTCTACAGCGTGGCTCTACCACTGAGCAACTCACTCACTCAACTAACAATCGAAATAAAATATCATCCAAGAATAAAAACAATATAAAATTAGATATCATTGCTTACAGATCGAATAGTGTTGTGAACTTTTAAATTATAATAATATCGATTCCTCATTATTAAAAATGGAATTGTAGTAGGTATTTTACTGTGATAAATACTAAATAGAATAGAATAGTGTAATAAATTACTAGCATTAAGACGTATCTCTCCCTCGACAGCCTCTGCGGCGTAGTGGGCTAATAGCCGGCAGTGAAGCGCGAGGCCACGGGTTCGATACCCGCACCGAGACAAATGTTTATCTGATCCACATTATTGCTTTTGAGTAGGCAGGCGGCCGGTCGTAAAACTACAAGACAAATCATTTTGCAACATCTGTTAAAAAGTATGTTTGCCCCTACCCCACTTCGAGTGGGATAAGGGCACGCGGAAGGAAAGAGACCAGTTACCAAGGACCGTAACCAAGGACTAGTTACTCTGATCTCGCCTGACGAATGAAGAATTAGAAAGCGGTGGGGTCTTATGACATCCTTATCGAGGCGTGGAAGGCGATGGGCTCCTATGGTGTGGAGCTTCTTGCCGACTTGGTCAACCGCAACCTGAACACCAAACAAATGCTCAACCTTTAGCAGATGAGTTTTATAACTCGAGAGTAAGGGTAGTGGTCCCGTGGTGAAGTGGCTAGCCAGACTGGAGAGCCCGAGTGCAGCCCATCGAGGCAGTGTGTCTTGTCTTCAGTGACACTTTGTGCAGGGGCCACAGTGCGCTATCATTCCGTCTGATACAGGTGCTGACAGGGCACGGTTCCTTTAGTAGGTTCCTTTGTCGGACCGTAAAGGAGAAGTCTGCCGTGTGCCGCCACTGTAGCAGCTGCTAGGAGGACACGGCCAACAGTCTCAAGAGTGCACTGGGACGAAGAGTGCAGCACTCTCAGAACAGTCGTCGGTAGAGACTTCTCTTTGCCAGCCCTGGTAACAGTCATGGGTGACAGACAGAGGTCTTGGCGTGGAGCCAATTGCCCTCTTCTGATCGCGTAATGTCGCCTCTCTCTGTTTGTCCTCCCTTCAAAGGGCAATCTATTTTGAACCCTAATTGATAGCCGACTTTAAATATATGTTATGACAGCAGGCATAATAAAAAACAGGAAACATATAAGAGTATGGCAGTATATGGAGCCTTTGCTCGAATCCGATTCGCACACAGCCGTTTTTTTTATGAATAAAACGCAACTTGGTCAATAAAAGCCAATTTTTAGTCAATGATTGATATCACCGACTCAGAATTGTTTTGTTTTTTTTTTAAGTCGGTAGAGTTTATATTTTACAATTCTTTTGTGAAAGAATCATCCAAATCCGTGCATAAAGGTGTTTTAGTCTCTTATCCCCAATTTCATCCCGTTAAGTGTGGAATTATTTCTTGAAACTTTAATGGGACCACCAGCGCAGTAAACCCTATCGAATACAAAAATAATCATCCATAATTTGGCGGAGTTATGCGTACATACATAAAAATATATAAAGACGAATTGATTACTAAAATCAATACTGAGTAGAATCGATTGTTATTCTATTTATTCCATAAGTCATAATTCACAGCATGGCCTTGAAGATGTTTACTTTAGTACAATCGTGAGATGAATGACGCCACACGTTAGTGAGAATTTTTCTGACTGTAATGTGAACATTTTAACGTGAAAAATGTGATAATATTGTTTGAAACTGTGATGTTTATAAGAGAATTGCTATCAACATTCTCTCAGAGAGGTAATTTTTTAACAGACTAGCTTTTCCTCGCGGCTCCGACAGCGTGAATGTCTGTTTCCGGGATAAAAAGTTGTCTATGTTCTAATCTAGGTTATGGACTGCCTGTATGCTAAATTTCATCCAAATCTCTTCAGCCGCTAAGGCGTAAACAATATACATCTAAACTTTCACATTTTTATTTGTAGTAGGTAGGTAGAGTTACAAACATATTCGTAACCTTGGCGATAAATTAGCATGCACGACCATAGACACGACGAACAAATTAAGAGTTAGCGGGGGCGGTTTGTGCAGCGAGGAAGGGAAACAAATGCAACCGCCGCAATGTTTTCCTTCCCCGCTAACATCTAGAGAACCTCGCCCCCCCAACGTCTTGTACCCCGCAGGACGGTCGCGCACGAACTTGTCCATCTATAGAAATCTTATTGCCCCGAGAATATTTTAGCCTACAACAATGGGCAAGGGTGGGCGCTAAGCTTGAGATAAAATTTTGACCGATCCATCTATGTAATCATTGAAATAAGATAACTAGAACGATAACTCTCATATGAATTTGCCAAAAATACGGCTCCACTTACGTAACACCCATACACGCAACAAAAATTAATGAACGTTCGAAATCAACTTTATCTCATAAAATTTAATGTCTAAATATTAAATTTCTAAAGCGAGATACGACGTTCTGCACTGCGCAAAAAAATTGACGTATTAAGTGTCAACTAGAGATCATGAATAAATTTTTATGAATTGATGAACGAAGGAGTTGCACATATTTTTATAGCCCTTGCATAGGGTTTTGGTGGGGTCATTTCTTTTTGCTTTAGTTACGTTTCTTGTCATCTTATTTCGATGTATGTAATAGACTCAATGTAAGTTTTTTTTTTTTTTTTTTTTTTTTTATTTATTATGTAATCTGTTACAATACATTTCTTACTTAATATACTCATTAATTTTCATTATCATTTTTTTCATCATTAGGTTTCATTCTGATTTACCCCGTTTTACAACACCGAATATCCATGAATGGTAAAGAGTAAAGATTGGTTTACCCGGTACCCGTAAACGAGCTAACACAATTCTTAAACAATTTGTTTTAGATGTAGAAAGCGGTATGCCTGAGGACGAAGAATATAATGAAAATCGGCGGCCGTTGCTTGCCGATGGTGATGGTAGGACTGTTGGTCGAGCACGACCTTTGAGGCCAAGGCAGTTGGGGCTTATGGATACCACACAGTATGTATTTTTTTTTAGTATTGACACATAAATGAGCGAGTGTCACCTGATGGTAAGTGATATCCACCACCCGTGTACACCTACAATACCAGAAGACTCATGGGCGCGTTGCCGACCTTAAAGGAAAGGGATAATTGAGGGATTGGGAACCGGAGGTGTATTTGGATGCAATGAGCCAAATATCGGGATTAATGGTGTGCAATCGGAGAAGCGTATACCTAGCAGTGTATAAATGCTTAGATGGCAGGTCACTTGTATGCCTGAGATCGTCTGGTACCACCCCTTTTGCCAAGTTCTAAAGTCAAGCAGCAGCGTTACACACTGTTGTGTTCTGGTTTGAAGTACATTGATGCCAGTAACATTAGTGTGTTATGCTGTACTGACCCACCATTTGGGAAAAGTATTGCGCAACTAAACCCAGTAGTTTTTGTTACGTTTTAGCTTTAGTTACAACCCTAATAAAAAGGAAAGGCGACAGCTAAATAAACAATATTTTATAAAATGTATTATTACTAGCATGCACCCCTTGAAACACTGACGTAGAGTTGTTATCACTTTTGTCAAGTTATGTTAAGCTTGTTAATTATAGATTATGATCGATATTTTAAACATATCAGATTTTTTTTTTATAAATTTTTGCTTTAATCTTTATAATGATGATAGATCATAGATTGAGTACTACACGCTTAAAAAAGAACTAACTAATCACGGTGTATATTTTAGTCTAACAGAAGGTCTCTAAAGGTATCCAAAGTCAAAATTGCTTGCTTTGGGAGACCATTCGACAGTAGCATAAGATTTAGAGTTCTTTTGGAATTATCAATGTTTATGTTCGGTGGAGATCTCTAATACCTTAGTCTAATACAGTTGAAAATTAGAGTTACGCAATACTTAGTGCAATGCAATTTATAAGATAGTAAAAACAGCGTGTAAACAAGGTGGTAGGTCCCTCGTTTAAGCAACAGTGTGTAAGCACTGTTGTGTTCCGGTTTGAAGGACATTGCAGCCAGTGAAATTTTTGGGCATTATGAGACTTAACACCTTATGTCTCGGGGTGACGAGCGCAGTCCAGTGTCATGCAGCGCTTTGTTATTTAAAGTTCTGTGTGGCGTTGCTTCTGTTTATGAGCAGGCGTGGCGCTTACCATCAAGCGAGCGACCTGCTCGTTTCATCATTAAAGCTAATAAGAAAAAAAAACAGAATAACAAAATAATATACTTAATATAGAACCAGATTTTTTTCTCAAACAGAACCGTATGACAACTCTTCTTTTGAATTTTTCTATTTATGAATAAATATGAAGGTTTCACGTTGCAATAGCATTCAACCTTCTTTTACAATCTCTTTATGCACGAAGGCCACACATCACCCGCTGTGCGGACGCGACCCCAATGTCCTCGATTAGTCGCTTCTTACGATAGCCAAGGGGTACCATGGTAGAATTCTACAAATGCGCCTAATCCATAGGGCGGGACACAATAGGGTAGTTTCCTATGTTGAATATGGCCGGTCGTAAAAACTACAAGCCAAATCTTTCCGTAACATGTGTTAAAAGTAAGCATTTTGCGCCGACCCCAGTGCGAGTGGGATAAGGGCAGGTGGGAGAAGAAGAAGACGTGCATACATGACATAATGATCGAATACAGAATCTGCATTTTTGGAGTCGGTTAAAGTGTGCGAGTTAAGATACAATGGAAAAATAATTAAAAATTTCTAGGAATCCTGCGCGACTGTTGCCGAAGCTAATGCTCCCGGACATGACACCATCATCTGTGTCTTCAACGCTCCCAAACACTCCCGTCGGAGACACGGCCAGCACCATGAGCAAACCTTGGAGACGCGGAGACAGGAGACTCAGGAGACTCAACACTGAACTCCTGGAAGCCATCGAGGCTCAAGATGTGGAGGAGGTGGAACGGTGATGTGATTGCTTTTTATGTATATCCTTTTACAAGGTGGAAGGTCCCTCGTATGAGAGAGGCCGGCTGGGTTGGTACCACCGCTTTGTCTATTTATGCCGCCAAGCAACAGTGTGTAAGCACTGTTGTGTTCCGGTTTGAAGGACATTGAAGCCAGTGAAATGAGTCTTAACACCTTATGTCTCGGGATGACGAGCGCAGTCCAGTGTCATGCAGTGCTTTGTTATTTAAAGTCCTGTGTGGCGTTGCTTCTGTTTATGAGCAGGCGTGGCGCTTACCGTCAGGCGAGCGACCTGCTCGTCTCGCCATTCAAGCTAACAAAATAAAACCTTTGATGCTATTTTTTTCTTAAAAACACATGGTATAAGATTCAATTCAGGTAATAACTTGTCCTGGCATGGCGAAGTGAGTACAATACACTTGAAGACAACTAGAGCAGTCTTTATTATATATTACCATCGATGAAGTTCCATCTCCCAACTGGCGCCAGGACTGTGACGGCCTGAGGTTACTGGATACACATTAGCTAACCTCGAAATGCGACTCACCTGAACGATCAATTATACATAAATAGACTCACTAATGGGGTATCCCATAGGAGTAGGCAGAGACAACGGATTTCCACTTGCTACGATCCTTGCATACCTCTTTGGCCTCATTCACCCTCATTAAATTTTTCATACATGCACGTCGGTTTAGGGTACTCCGATCCGTACGATCCATTATGGCGGGGTTTTACCATGTTTTTATAGCACAAGCTGGCAATCGAGCAAGTGGACACCTGATGATGTGACTTCCACCGCCCATGGTCATCCCCAATATCTGAAGAATTATGGACGTGGTGCCGACATGATATTTATTTATTATAGGCTGCTGAATGCTGGAGCCAATCCCAATGCCACCTGCCGGCTAGACCTGGTGTCCGCCTGCCACATTGCAGCATTAATGGGCGGGGATGCACTCGGCCAGCTGGTCAAATTTGGGGCTGAGAAACTTCGGATAGACCGGTTAGGAAGGACTCCCCTGCACCTCGCAGCATTGGCAGGGAATGCAAGACAAGTGGCCATACTGCTGGACTTTCCAGAAGGTAGGTAGGCTTCCGAAGACGAAAGGGTAATAAAACACTACCTTAATATTGACGCGTCCGGTACGCGAATAGCCAGGTTGAAGTGGAGTTGGGCGGGACACTTGGCTAGGAAAGACCATAACAAGTGGACCAAGGCAGTTACAGAATGGTACCCAAGAGGAGATCGAAGACCTCGTGGCAGACCACCAGCCCGATGGACTGATGATATAGTGAGATACGTCGGTATACACTGGATGCGTCTCGCAACAACACCGGATGAATTGGCGTGAATTGGAGGAGGCCTATACCTAGCAGTGGGTAGATACAGACTGAATAGATAGATAGATTGATATAGACGGAAAACGTTATTTCTTTGCTGTTTACTGTATTAGAATGGGCTGCATCGTGCTGATACTTTAATTATTATATACATAACATTAGGTATGCAAAGAAAACACATGTTTATAAAGAAAATAACATTAATTCCAATGACTACATACGCACATAATTTTAACACTAGTAGTTATAACTATCATAATGTTATGAGTTTAATTATCACAATGCTTCATGTGTTGGCCCTTAGGGTTTCACTAAAGTTAAGCAACGTTTGGTGAAAACGAATTAGTCACACTTCGCTATGCTAGTTTCTGTCTAGTCAGGAACAAATACACATCGGATATTCTTCCACCAGCATTAATAGACGAAATGCTAAATGTGTTTTTTATATTTATCATGTTTATGGAATATAATATTAGTTCATAGACAATTAATTTCTCATGACAACGATGAGGTGAAACTCGGCGTCCGGCGCCACCACGGCTTCTGTCTTCTTCGAGACCAGTCTTAGAACCACTAATTCATCGGTGACATCCTGTATATAATTTGAGCATGAAATAGTGATTTCTTAGGTTTACGCGAATATTACACATTGAAATAAAACTAGTTTATACGGATTTTATCGCGGTTTAATTATTTTTTTGGTCCCGACGTTTCGAAAGCTTTTCAGCCTTCGTGGTCACGGGAGAGACTGAGGTGTAGGTCGTCTCGAAAAGTTAAAGTTACATTGCCTACCTTCATTTTAAAATTAAACTTTTTTTTTAAACAAGGGGCTTTGCCCATGTTTTTCACAAAACATAAAATAAAAAAAAAAACTTAAAAGTCCGACGAATATGAGACATATCTTCCTTTCTTCCCCACATTATTCTGCATCGATTGGTATCGGTCTCGACCCCATACCCCCAGCGGTTTCGGAGGAGATAGCGTGACAAGCTTTTGGCAGCGGCGGCGGCGGCGCCAGTTACTTATTTTAGAATAGAGAGATTATTTAAAAAAATTCAACGGCGATAAAATCCGTATAAACTAATTTTATTTAAATTGAGCATGAAACTTTGAAATATATGTTCGTGACGTTCGGGGTATGATAGGTGCTAACGGACTAGCTTGATTCTCCACTTTTAGAACAAGCAGAGATGTGAAGGGTGTTTATACGTTTCTGGTCTGGGTGTTTTCTTCCCAGACGGGTTGATGTCCGGCAGGGGGCCGCCGGTCGTAAAAACTACAAGCCAAATCTTTCTGTAACAAGTGTTAAAAAACATGTTGCGCCGATCGCGAGTGGGATAGGGGCAGGTGGAAGAAGAAGAATGGTCTCAGTACAGAGGATAGTCAAGATCGGGTGAAGTGGAAGGGCCTTAGGAAGGCGGACGCTGGCAATAAGCTACGATAATGCCAGGTAGAGAGACAAAGATAAACTTACAATTTCTTTGAGGGCATTAGAGGCATGGTGTGACAGATTTCTCATATGCAAAGAGTACGTGGCGGCAGTCAAACTATCCAACGTTGTCGTCTCCGGGAAACCTGAAAATTTGCATAAATTTTACATATATACATACATACGCACTCGCGCTTGTAATCCCCGAAGGGTTGGGGGTGTAACTAGAACATTGCAGAGTTTGTTTTGGTCCCTAGGATGGTATGGGGCGTACCTATCGTCATATCGGGTACAATTCCAGATTCTGTGCTGATACTAAGCATTTAGAGATAAAAAAAACCCAACTTAAGTTTTCGCCGACCCGGGGATCGAACCCTCAGTAAAAAAAAAAAAAAAAAATACACCCAACAGTCACACACACACAGTCCTGACCCCACACTAGGTAAACCTGTATCGTGGGTATCAGGAACCAAGAGGGACTTGCGGTCCCACAACAACCAGACCCGAGACAAATATTTGTGAATCAGACAAACATTTGTCTAGGTGCGGGAATCGAACCCACGGCCTCACGCTTCGCAACCGGCTACTCGCCCGCTACGCCACAGAGGCTGTCAGTACAGCAATCGCACCACGTACGCATTACAACTGCGCTACAATGTGCAAAATGTGCAAATATCATATTAATAAACGCCTATCTCCTATAGGTCCTATAGGTCCTCTCTCAAGAGGCAGTGTATAATCACTGTTGTATTTATTTTTGAAGGACATTAAAGCCAGTGAAATTTCAAGGTAATATAAGACTTACCTAAGCTCTATTTAGATGTAAAATGTATCGCATGGTACAGACAAGAAAATAACAGAACACTATTAAATGAATTGACGCGGTCTTGTAAACGACAGTTTTCTGTTATTTTCTCGCTTAGGACGTACTAGAAACTCATCTATATGAGGATTTAGGGTCCGCCTTATTACATCAGAACAGACATCGCCGATGTTACATTTAATACATTTACCATACACCAATTTGCAAATGGAAGACCGATGACTGCTATTCCATTTCATTAATCATCTATCATCTCATTCACTCACTGATTAATTACGATATTTCAAAAACGACTAAAGCTAGGATGATGACATTTGGTCAGATGATACTTTGTGTTATGTAGGGACCCGCGATTAAAGGGCTTTTGGAAATTAACACTTTAAAGGTAAAAAGGGCAAAGGGGTTCACGCGGACAGATCCACGTCTAACAGCTAGTATATATTATATGTTGGCAACGGTAATTACGTTGTAAAGTAACAAGGCACTAAAAGCGCGACGGCATAAGCAGAATACACTAGTAGTAGTAGTAAGTCAAGTCATTTCCCAAGAATAATGGCGGACAATTTATTCGTAACGTACCCTGGTACTTTGTAGTTGTTACAATGTACAGCGTTCGTGGTTACTGCAGTTAAAACTAATAGATGTCATTATACTGCAGTCGGTTGCAATATGCTACCACATTTTCTACACAATATGTAACCTAACACTGCTGTTCCTTACAACTGCGAAATCAGAATCGATTAATTCAAAAGTAAGAAATATCTCAAATGAGTTTTGGCGGGAATTCAGACAGTACGGTCGACAACTGTATATATTTCATAAAAAATGTGTTTGTTGTATAAAAGTGGTGTGGATTTATGTAATATACTTTAACAATGATGAACATTGTATAGAAATTTTGAAATTAGTGAATTGTAGAGATTTTCTTCGGAGTGTGTTGAACGCCCGTAGTCGTTCAATCTGCTTGGAGATAATCGTCTATGAAGCATCGTAGTTTACCAAAACTTTGACATGACTTTGAAAACGGCCACTTACCGGAGTTTCATTATTCTTGTGAAAATATAATAAATACTTATTGGCTATCAAAGACTTTAATGTATACTACTAGACGGGCTGTTTAGAAGTAAAATTGCGTCACATAACGCGGGAGTTTGACACCTCACAAACAGGGAGCGTGATAGGGGTTTTAGTTGAGAGTAAGCGAGATGGTAATATTGTGTTATGGACATTTGACCGTAACTTAGTGGTACAATTTCTATGTACCGCGCAGCTTGTCTAGTAGTATACATTAATCTTTGTTGGATAAGTAATAAATTCCTATTACCTTCACAGTTTACGATGATGGTTCCCACGACGTTACCATTCTCGTTGATACGTAACATTGTGTTTGTAGCTCCTGGACCCTGGAAATTTGCCATTCACAACCAATTCAAACTATAGCATAGTTAAAAATAGGACTGCTTGAAAAGTATTTTTTTAAGATTTCACAGATTTTACGTACACATCACTTCGAATAATGTAAGGATTCTATTTTTTTATAGTGTAGGCCGGCAAACGAGCAAGTGGGTCACCTAATGGTAAGTGATCTCCACCGCCCATGTACGCCCACAATACTAAAATAGTCATGGGCGCGTTGCCCACCTTAAAGGAAACTTAACAGTAAGGGATTGGGAAGGGTAGTGAAATTTGGGCCTCCGGATATCTCACTCACCATACTTTACGCCCGTTTTCTGTGAGACAGAACTGCTAGTAATTACACATTACTTTATGAGCCTGAATGACGAAACGAGCAGGTCGCTCATCTGATGGTATGCGCCACGCCTGTCCGTAAACAGAAGCAACACTATACAATATAACCTTTAATTACAAAGCACTGCATAGCATTGCACTGCGCTCGTCATCCCGAGACATACTTAGGATATTAAGTATTAAATCTCATAATGTTCACGTATTTCACTGGCTTTAATGTCCTTTACACCGAAAAACAACACCCTTGCTTGGCCATAGAAATAGACGAAGCGGTGTAATCTACCACAAAAAGGACAAATACACCTATTATCTAAATCGGTTCAGGTGTTAAGAAGTTTTGGTCGAAGAAGAAGTTAAATAACTTCTAATTTCTCAGTCTAAGTAGGTGTAGAAGCGGCCAATTAGGCGATATATCTTGTGTAATATTGTTCTATAATGCAAGCGAAGCTATGTGCTAATGCCTAGTTTACATCTCTCTTCTCTTTTCCACCTACTCTCCCACTCGCAGTGTGATCAGCGCAACATGTTTTTTACATACAGGATTTGGCTTGTAATTTTTACGACCGGCCGCCTGCCTGACGTCAACCCCTCTGGGGAGAAATGTACATATAATCATACTAATATTATAAATGTGAATGTAAGCTTGTTTGTTACGCTTTCACACAAAAACTACTTAACCGATCATCATAAAACTTTGTACACATATTCTTGGAGGTATAAGAAGCAACATAGGATACTTTTTATGAAAAAATATATCTAGGTTTGTTACGCTTTCACGCCTAAATCACTGAACCTATTTTGATGAATAGATGGAACTCTTGAGACTGTTATAGGCTACGATTTATTTTCACGCGGGCGGAGCCGCGGGCTACAGCTGGTATGACATAAAATATTCACGCGTAAAAATCTTCGCGGCAAACTTGCACAGTTCGACTTTTCCATTATAAGTTATGTAATAAAAGTATAAAAGAAAAACGGGACATTTAGTTTTTATTTTGTGTGTTATGGAGGCGTTTTACTAGCTTTTAAACTTTTTCACACTTAAGTCTGTCTGTCACACCTGTATAGTAAAAACAGACTTTGAATTAGAAAGCTATTAAAATTGTACGTGGTAGAAACACGGCCAGAAGCCAGAACGTACCAGGAGTACGATCCCGCGGACGGCCCATAAAACACTGGCTTGACGTATTAGAGGCAGATATGAAAGCCAATGGCCTTACTGCAGAGGATGCTCAAGATCGGGCGAAGTGGAGACGTGTTAGTGGGAAGGCGGACCCTGGCACTAGCCGGGATAATGCCAGGTAGTAAAAAAAAGGTAGAAACAGCAGAGTTTTGCTTACAAATTCAGCCTAACAAAATATCGATAAGACGTCAGTCTATTTTTACGTTGGGTCGCCTCGCCTCTTTAGTGTATATTCGGCATTATGGGTCAAGTAAGATGAGCATTACTCGGTGAAAACGACCATAAAATTCTCTTCTATGGTGGTTATTGTGTATCTATTTTCTAAGTATCATGTATGCTATTAAAATATTATCTTTTTTTTTTTTTATTAGATTGAATGACAACACGAGCAGGTCGCTCGCCTGATGGTAAGCGCCACGCCTGCCCATAAACAGAAGCAACGCCACACAGAACTTTAAATAAAGCACTGCATGACACTGGACTGCGCTCGTCACCCCGAGACATAAGGTGTTAAGTCTCATAATGCCCAGTAATTACACTGGCTTCAATGTCCTTCACACCGGAACACAACAGTGCTTACACATTGTTGCTTGGCGGCAGAAATAGACAAAGGCGGTGGTACCAACCCAGCCGGTCTCTCGCAAACGAGGGACCTACCACCTTGTAATATATATATCTTTCTGCATGGCGATATTTCGGCTTAAGGCCAGGGTTCGCCTTCCCATTATGATTTGACGGTCCATTTGGTATTATGTGAGACGACCCGTCGCGCCTTCTGACCCCACAACCCACGACGGGAACCAAGCTTCGCCATCATCCGTTAATCAGCAGAGCGTACCACGTAATTATACCAAATAAATAAATACACCCAACAGTCACACACATAGTCTTGACCCCACACTAGGTAAACCTGTATCGTGGGTATCAAGAACTACGAGGGACTTGCGGCCCCACAAACAAAACAATGTAACAAAAGTACAAATCTAAATTACCATAAAATTCTGAGCTATCTCCATTCTAAGCAAAAATATTCTTTCACAGCACTACAAAGGAAAATATCGTTTAGAAAATACGGATTAACTGACAGATCTTTTATTTCTATCTACTCTTTGTTTCCAAAGAGATTGTTTCTATCAGAATGTCAAACATTTATGAGTTACAGTATGTCTGCCAGTATTTTTTCCAGTCTTGGAACCAAGTAATATTCCTTCTATAGTGAGCCATGCTCAGTCCAGCACGCGGGACTGATGCGTCGGAATCCGTTCATACATTGTCTTGCATAGTAACTCTGGCGACTTCTTGTCGGCCGCCGTGATAATAAATAAATAAATACATCCAATAGTCCCACACATAGTAGCACAAGGTGGTAGGTCCCTCGTTTGCGAGAGACCGGCTGGGTTGGTACCACCGCTTTGTCTATTTCTGCCGCCAAGCAACAGTGTGTAAGCACTGTTGTGTTCCGGTGTGAAGGACATTGAAGCCAGTGTAATTACTGGGCATTATGAGACTTAACACCTTATGTCTCGGGGTGACGAGCGCAGTCCAGTGTCATGCAGTGCTTTATTTAAACTTCTGTGTGGCGTTGCTTCTGTTTATGAGCAGGCGTGGCGCTTACCATCAGGCGAGCGACCTGCTCGTCTCGTAAGTACATCCCCCATAGTAGGTTAATCTGTGTCGTGGGTATCAGGAACTACGAGGAACTTGCGGTCCCACAACACCCAGACCCGATACAAAAATTAGTGGATCACACAAACATTTGTCTCGGTGCGGGAATCGAACCCACGGCCTCTCGGTTCGCAGCCAGCTACTCGCCCTCTGCGCCACAGAGGCAATCAATGTGATGATTTAATTATGAATAATGGATGGATTTGACAGCCTCCATAGTACCAACGGGCGGGTACCCAACAACTTCCACAGCTGCTGTGAAACAAGAGGTCGTGGGTTCAATTCCCGCACCGACACGAATGTTTGATCCATTCATATTTGTTTCATGTCTGGATGTTTTATTACTCGTAGTTTGAATGACGAGACGAGCAGGTCGCTGGCCTGTTGGTCGGCCCATAAACAGAAGCAACACTTGGGTGTTGTGGGACTATAAAGCTAGGACACACAGAGGCTGTCGGTCAGGCTGTAGCGTGGCTTTAATATATAAATGTGGCAAAAATACAAAATAAGTATGCCATAGACTGCCTCAGTGTCGCAGTTGTAATGCGTACGCGTTACGACTGAGGCTGACGCTGAGGTCTCGGGTTCGATCCCCGGGTCGGGTAAAGTGATATTGGGTTTTTCTATTACGAAATGCTCAGTGTCAGCCCGGAGTCTGGAATTAGTGCCCGGTATGGCGATAGGCTCACCTCCTATCACATCGTGGGACGGAGATACGCTCGGCGAAATGTGGGTGTACTGGTTACACCTCTGCCTACCCCTTCGGGGATTACAGGCGTGAGTGCGTATGTATGAGTGTGTATGTATAATAAGTATGTTGTTCCACAGATATGCAAGATAGAGTGGGTAATGAAAGCATGTCTTCCGAAACAGAAGAGGACGTGAGAAAGCTATGTCCACATATTAGAGAGATGATAAACGTGAGGTGTGACCTTGGTGAAGTCAACGTAATTATTCCTAAGACCTGGAAGGACAACATTGACCACGAATGCAGGGATATTAAAGCAGGCTTGAGTGAAGTATGTTTTTTTATTAGCTTGGATGACGAAACGAGTAGATCGCTCGCGTGATGGAAAGCACCACGCCTGCAGATATACAGAAACAACACTTAGAATAAAAATAATAATACTAGCCCTGTATTATAGACGTCCCACTGCTGGGCACGGGCCTCCTCTACTGAATGAGAGGGGTTAGGCCTTAGTCCACCACGCTGGCCTAATGCGGCTTGGCAGACTTGACATACCTTCGAAATTCTTATGAAGAACTTCTCAGGTATGCAGGTTTCCTCACGATGTTTCCTTCACCGTTATAGCAAGTGATAATTAACAATTAATACACACATAACTTAGAAAAGTCAAAGGTGTATGCACTTGGGGCTGGTTTCGAACCTGCGACTTACGTCTCGACAGTCCATACCACTCCCCGCTGAGCTATCACTGCTTTTTGCTGAAGCAACACTTAGAATTACAAAATACTGCTTGGCATTGGACTGCGCTCATCATCTCATGAAATGAAATGAAATGAAATGAAATGAAATGAAATGAAATATGAAATGAAATATGAAATGAAATGAAATGAAATGAAATGAAATGAAATGAAATGAAATGAAATGAAATGAAATGAAATGAAATGAAATGAAATGAAATGAAATGAAATGAAATGAAATAGTTTTATTCATCATGTAGGCAATTAAAATAGCGCTTATGACAAGTCAGTACAAAATAAAGAAACTTATGTAATTACAGAAATCATATCAGCTAATATATACATAACATACATAGCATCGTCAAAATAAATACACTGGGCAACTATAAAGTTTACAATATTTTTATATTAGTCCAGAATTGTTAAGTAATATTATTATTGTTATTTTTTCTCTGTTTTAAAGGTCGATATGGACCATAGGCATTACCGAAACGGCACGTGGTTTAAAACTACCACCGGATCCAAAACGACCCAACCTGAGAAGACCCGGCGAAACATAAGCATACATAACATGGCATAAGATGCCAAGTGACATAATGCCCAGTAACTTCACTGACTTTAAATTCCTGCAATAGCGCTTACATACTGTTGCTTAGTGGCAAAAATATATAAATCACCCCAGACGGCTGCGCGGCCTCTCGCATACGAGGGATCTATCACCTAGTAAACTATGAATTTATAAACCGCTTTAAAAATGAAGAGGTTCTCAATTATTTTTTATTAATGTTACGCTATTTCTGTTATGTTACACGGTATGACTGCTGTGCTGAGGTCTCGGGTTCGATCCCCGGATCGGATAAAAGTGATATTGGGTTTTTCTATCACGAAATGATTAGTGTCAGCCCGGAGTCTGGAATTTGTGCCCGGTATGGCGATAGGCTCGCCCCCTATCGCATCATGGCACGGATGACGGATATAAACTAGGCGAAATGGAGATGCATTGGTTACACCTCTGTCTACCCATTTTGAGATTACAGGCGTGATTGCGTACACTGAAGAGAATTATTTCAATTCTATGCTTCTAATAAAGGGTGAATATTTACAGATGTTTCAACCAGGCTGGACGCCTCTGCATGTAGCGAGCTCCTGCATCAGGCGCCATTGTACTAGACTTCTGCTTGCGGCCGGTGCTGATCCCAACATCTGCGATGTTGAAGGTCGAACGGCTCTAGATGTTGCTGGGTCTGCGTTCTACTACAACAAGGATTTGAGCGCTAAACAGTGAGTTTTTTTATGACACTGCACATAATAAATAAATAAATACACCCAACAGTCACACATATAGTCCTGACCACACAATAGATTAAACTGCATCGTGGATATCAGGAACTACGAGGGACTTGGGGTGCCAAAACAACCAAACCAGAAACTATTGTGATCACATCAACATTTGTTTTGGTGCGGGAGTCGAACCCACGGCCTCTCGTTTCGCTCGCCCACTGTCCCACGAAGCCACAGCCTTCAAGTTAAGTACATTGAAGTAAATGTCAATAAGCCCTGTACTGCTACAAAATGTTTGTGATCTGTAAATATTTGTTTCTGGATTTTGTGAATTGAATATCTTGTATCATAGTATGTAATCAGAATTGTAATATTAATTTTAATAAATAACTACGTTCCCAGTCTACCAGAAGTAATAAAAATGCTGCTGAAAGCTGGTGGGAGGTTCAGTACGATTAAGCGACAGGGTCCTGCATTCGTGAACACTCCTCTCCATACGGCAGTAGAGCTGGAGAATCTTGAAGCCATTCGCGAACTGCTGGACGCAGGTGCTTCCATCAATACCTTGAACAAAGAAGGATTGACTCCGCTGCATGTTTGCGTCAAAAAGGAACTAGAGGAACATTTACAGGTGTATAGAATTGTGATTTTTTAATTGCCTCGTTAGGCCAGCGGTAGCGAACTTAGACTGAAAATCTAGATCTAGTCATTGGAAGGATATATCAAGTAATTTAATTTGTTGATTTTATTACACTAAATCTACTTCTAGAATTACCTTAGGCTCAATGTTGAATTCCAGGTTCTAGCAAACTATGATTACATCAACGTAGATCCCATGGCAGCAGTTGTAGATGTGAAAGACAAGGAGGGTCATACAGTACTACAAGCCGCTGTAGAAGCTGCTTGGGTTCCTGGTGTCTGCATAGCTCTCGAAGCTGGTGCCGATGTTACTTTAAAGGTAAATTAGAATATTTTTTTATGTTCACAGTTTAGTCCGCTATTTGTTGATAACATAGTACTAAATTTTAGGTAGAGAGCGTTAATTAGGTGGCTAATAGATATTTATGTCTTACGTTCGTTACGATCTGTTTATAATAAGTCACATTATTTTCAGGCCAATGATGGAGAAACGCCAATACATTCAGCGGCAGCTCTTGGTAATATTGACGTCCTAAACGAAATCCTAAGTGTAGCTAAACAAAAAGATGCCTTAGATTATCAAAACGAAGAAGGAGAAACCGCTTTATACAAAGCCATTATCCATGGTCGCTTAGAATGTGTGAAGCAAATACTGAACGAAGGAGCTTCCATGAAGATCATGTTACCAGGAGATGTTAATGTATTACACGTTGCAGCCGACTATGGAGAGCTAGAAATACTTAAAATATTACTAGATCACGATGAAGTTCTGACCGACGCTATGATAAATGCCTTAAGTGCTGGTGATAGACGAGGATTCGGTCCAATACATTTTGCAGTATCTGGCAATCACGCTGAATGCGTTAAGCTACTTCTTTCTAAGAAAGCTGATGTACGCTTGCGAACGACTTGCAGTCCTCACAAAGCCTCAACGCCGTTGCATATTGCTGCAGTCAAAAACTACGTTGAAATAGCAAAGATTTTAGTGGCATTTGACAAAACTGTAATTTATGAAGTAAATAGTCTTGGATGGTTTCCCGTGCATACTGCAAGTCACCACGGATGTCGAGACGTCATAACATTACTACTTAAAGAAGGAGCTGACTTGTCAGGGTATACAGACGGCCCGAAGAAATTCAAAAGAACAGCAATAGATATGATAATAAATAATTTGCCAAAACCAACAGAATTCATGGAAGAAGTGTTTGATTCATACATATCAAGTAATGGGCAAGATCTTCAAGATCCAAATTGTGTTATCTGCGTTGATTATAGTATTTTAATGCCAAGTGTTTGTGAGATGGAACAGATGAAGGTCATAGAGGCTCTGTTGAAGACTGGCAATCGTTATGGCCAGAAGAGGTTGTTAGTCCATCCTTTAGTTGAGAGCTTCTTATTTCTCAAATGGAAGGCGTTACTGCCATTTTTCTACACAATTATAGGCCTTTACGGTTTCTTCGTGCTGTCACTGACAGTGTTCACAGTTTCCGTATTTTTCTACAGAGATACCAATGATCATACACCTGAATGGTTGGACTCCACAATTTGGAGTTACGTTGTTTACGTCACGATTTCACTTATTCTCATACAGGTATTTATTATTTTTCATTTACATTGCTATTAGAGTATTGTAGTTGTATCTATTTCTTTTAAAAAAAACTATTTATTAGATAATAAATGTGTTGTCATTTTTAAAATTTTCCACAAAGATACTCTCATTCTATTTACAGGAATTACTCTACATGAACGTAAAAAGCAGTAGATATTTCCTTCAACTAGAGACCTGGGTCAAATTCGGCTCTTTAGGTCTAGCAGTTATCTTACCATATGCTGTCGTAGTGGTACAATTAAACGAAGCAGACTGGCCTAGGCATGTGGCGACGTTGGCTTTACTCTTGTGCTGGTTAGAGATGATGTTTCTACTATCAAGATTTCCGAATTGGGGATATTATGTACTGATGTTCGGAAAAGTTGCTTCCAATGTTGTTAAGGTAAGAGAAAGATAGTGGAGGTTGTATTTTATAATCTTTATTATAATAGCGCCCTTGTTTCATAAGCTTTTGAACACAGCAAAAACAAAGTATTGTTTTAACTAATCAGTATTGGGCTCTTTAACTCTTCAGTTGTTCTGTACGAGTCCAAAACACTGCTTATTAATGTTTATAAGTAGAGGATGAATTGAACTGTATGTTTAAATTATGGAAATTACCTAATACGTTTTATTTTTATAGTTTAAATACACTTACGACATACTTTTAATTAAAGTTTAGGCGAGAAGGTTAATTACTTTGGTTATTTAATAACATATTTTATCATCTATAAATGAATCAAAATGTATGTAAACGTTTATTATCTGTATCATAATAGAATTTTAATATTAGTTCTGTTTTAATATGCCCTGATTAAAAGTTTAGGATTCTTTGTAAACTAACTAGAAACATCATTTATTTACAGATCCTTCTAACATTCGCGTTTCTAGTCATTGGCTTCTCACTCAGCTTCATGATCCAATTCCATTCTCAAATGCCGTTCGAAGGTCCCTGGGCTGCTTTGGTTAAAACTATCGTTATGATGACGTCGGAGTTCGATTACGTAGCACTATTCGACGAGGAACACACTAAAGAACTAGCGACATCGTTAATAGTAGTCCGAATTATTTTCTTAGTATTTTTGATTCTAGCAGCTATAGTATTGATGAATTTACTAGTAGGTGTAGCAGTCAACGACATAAATGATTTAGAAATCTTAGGAAACATTAGAAGATTGGCGAAGCAGGTAGAATTCTTAAGCACATTGGACACATTCGTTTACAATAAGTTGTTCAACAAAATACTTCCAAGGAAAGTGAATAATAGTTTAAAAAATAAACGAAACGTTCACAGTATTATGACTTTGAGTCCGGGAAAACCTAGATGGAGGCATTCTAAAATTTTGCCTTCAAGGATAAGAGATGCCATATTTAATACAGCACAATCTCAAAAGAAACAAATGGATGATGCAAAAGATTTCCAACGTTTTAACAACATGATGGACGAGATTCATGAAATCATCGTAAAAGAAAAGAAAGATTGTGACAAACAATTGGAGACTCCAGAGCTCATTAAAGATAGACTTGTTAAAAGAGGAGAAGATATCGCGAAACGTCTTAATGAAATAGACGAGATTGTGGTAGATATTAATAATCAAACGAAATCTTATGTTGAAGAATCTAAGTCTTCCGTAGATATGCTGAATGTTAAGGTTGACCAAATGTCGTTAGAAATAGAAGTTATTAAACAGTTGCTAAATAGAATAGAAAGTAAGATAGGGAGATAATTGAACTGTAGTTTTATACAAAATTAGGTATATAAATGATTTTAGACTGGAGCATCTTTGTTTTCTTCATTACCTTTTTTAAATTTCAAAATATTAATAAAATTACTACACGTAAACTCATGCTTTTATCCCCGATGGGATAGGTACTAGGCAGAGTATGGGATGGAAATAGTACAATCGCCAAACTTATATTTTTCCCATGGTGTCATAAGTGGGAAGCCTATCGTCATATCGGGCACCATTTTTGAACCGTCCGGGTTCAACTCATTATGTAATTTTTTCAAATCGAAAATTGTAATTGTTGTTAAACACATATTGCAATTGCTAAACCTACGATTTGAATACAGGACCTCACCGGTATATCAGCTAAAGTGCATTTTCACTAAACCAAGGAGGCGAATGAGTGAAATATAGGTACTATGTAACAAAGTATCGTGCCTTTATTCTAAAATAATGTACAAGAGCTTCAATGAGTTTTTTTTATGACATACGCCGGCAAACGATCAAGTGGGTTCACCTGATGGTAAGTGATCTCCACCGCCATGTACACAATACCAAAATAATCATGGGTACGTTGCCGACCTTAAAGGAAAGGGATAATTAAGGAATTGGGAAGGGGAGGGGGTTGGGGTCTCCGGATATCTCACTCACCGTATGAAACGCAGCAACAAGCTGCTACTTTACACCTGTTTTTGTGAGACAGTGGTAATGACCCGGAGGAGCTGGCCCATACATGTTGTAGACAAAAGTGTCTACAGTGTGGCTCTACCACTCATAAAACATTTAAGTGTTATAGAACATTTCACCAACTGTAGTTATGTTCTAGGTAGGTCCCTCGTATAATATTATTTATTATTTTATTTATTATTTTGGAGAGGATGGATGAAAGACGACTTACGAAAGGTATTTATCTATATTATGATAATACTGCAAGCACACACACATACACACGCACGCACATTTGCGCGCACACACACACACACACACACACCAAACACAGCTTTATATTATATTTTTTCGTTTATTGCCTATCTTTATACCGGAAAATAAATATTGAATTAAAACTATGTACAAATAACACAGAACAACAAGATGCACTTACACGTTAAGATTTACCATAGCACCTATGAACGAGAGCCTGGTACCCATAACACAAATTAAATCTTACTTTGGGTACCAGTGTTCAACAAACCTATTGTACAAATAGTAGTTGCTTATATCTGATGTGTTTCAACTGTGTGTATCTTATGTGGCAAATAAATAAATAAATAAAAAAAAAAATCGTGCGAATGTGAATGGTAGGGTTGGAAGAGGGCGCCGGAGGAGAACATATTCGGATCAAATTAATGATATTCTCCGAAAAGGGCATGTCACGAGTACCCTCAACCGACAAAAATGTATGAGAAGATGTATGAATGTGGAAGAGGCGAAAGAGGTGTGTCAGGATCGTAGCTTGTGGTACTCAATAGTCTCTGCCTACCCCCATGGGACATAGGCGTGAGTGTGTATGTATGTATGTAATATTATTTAATAATATTTTATTATTTTAGGTCCCTCGTATGCGAGAAGCCGTCTGGGTAGGTACTAATTTGTCTATTTCTGCCGCTAAGCAGAAGGATGTAAGCACTATTGTGATTAGATTTGAAGGACGTTGAAGTCAGTGCAATGCCATGCAGTGATTTCTAATTCAAGCTAATATTGAGTTACGGTCAATTGATCGTAACTTAGTGTTGCAATTTCTATGTACCGCGTAGCTAGTCTGGTAGAATACATTGTAGTAATTGATTTTATGGTCGCCAACATCTCGCTACTGAGTAATAGGACTGTGGTGGGAAACGAGCCTATTACCAATTACCATTAATTACACGACTATCAAATCTAACAGTTTTGAGCTGACATAAACTGCCATTGCAACTATAAGATTTGTAAGTACTTCCCAACCTAAAAGTAAGTTAACAAAATTGTACAGCAAATACTCTTATAATACTGTTATATATCTCAATAAATATGATCTGATTACCTATTAAGTGGTAATGGAGCGTCCAGTTTCAGAAGATCTGTGGCACATTAGTCTTCATCAACATTAGAGCCTTGACTGGTGGGTCAGTTCAAAATGAACAGTAACCGTGTCAGCACGCGAGCAGAATTATTAACCGCTGTTGTATAATATGTACAAAATATTTTATTAACAGGAATTTTTATAATTATCATAGAAAATTAGACGAATTATCTTTTTAAGAGGGCTTACAACCAAGTACCTAGTTAGTTTTTCGAGTTGTAGAGCCACGCTGTAGAGAGTTTTGTCGACAGCATGAATGGGCCGACTAGACTGGGTCTTTACCGCTGTCTCAGAAAAAAAACCGACGTAAAGTAGCAGCTTGCTGCTGCGTTTTACGACTATATGGTGATCGAGATATCTGGAGGCCCAGGTCGCTCACTCCTTCCCAATCCCAAAAAGATCGGCAACGCGTCTACGATTCTTTTGCTATTGTGTGCGTTCATGGGCGGTAGAGATCACTTAACTCAGGTGACCCATTTACTCGTTTGCCGGCCTATGCATAAAAAAATAGAAATACAATTAATTTTTAATGCTAAGTAAAGAAAAGTTATATGGCTTGGAGGAATCTGAAGTACCTGTAGGGACACATATCATATTTCATGTGTAATACTGCAAAGAGCAGCTAATTGTATGTACTTAGTTTATAAGTTATTCAGTCTAATAAAAGCATTAATTGTGAGCAGACGTTTCCTTTAGCACAGTTCGGTTTAGACTCCATTGCTACGTATATAAAGTACATAGTAGATACGTACATACGTCTACCAACTCTACCATAAAGTACCTATATTAATGAAAATAATTTAAATGTTCAGTTTTTAAAGTGCTAATATTTTGTATAATTTAGATAAATTATATTCACCTGAATGCTGAACAGACAAAATTATTTAACAGTTACATACATACATACGCACTCACGCCCGTAATCCCCGAAGGGGTAGTCAGAGGTGTAAGCAGTACATCCACATTTCGCCGAGCGTATCTCCGTCCCACGATGTGATAGGGGGCGAGCCTATCGCCATACCGGGCACAAATTCCAGACTCCGGGCTGATACTGAGCATTTCGTTATAGAAAAACCCAATACCACTTTACCCGACTCGGGGATCGAACCAGAGACCCCAGCGCTAGCCTCAATCGTAACGCGTACGCATTACAACTGCGCTACCGAGGCAGTCATCAGTAACAGTATTTAACAGTTATTTTCAGTTTTCAAGCATTGCTTGTCTAATCATCATCATTAGAAATGTAAGTATAAAGGACTTAGGGGAATGGAGAAATAAATAAAGTAGGTGCAAAAGATTGGGAAGAATAGATATTGAGATGCGCGACCGAAACAAGCGACCGCGACGCGCAACGACTGCGACACATGTAATTTATATGCAACTAGCTTTTACTCGCGGATCCGCCCGCGTTAACTGCCTTCTTCGTGATAAGAAGTAGCATATAACCGTCTGCAGGGTCCCATTTATCTCTGTCTAAAAATTCATCAAAATTGGTTCAGCGATTTAGGCGTGAAAGCGTAACAAACAAACTCACTTTCACATTTATAATATTAGTTAAGATTAGGATTGTATAGGCGTAGTGTATTTAACAACTCAGTAAAAAGTATGTTGTACTTTGTTCATCTCTGCATCACCCTAAGGTTGACTGGTAGAGAATGCCTTTGGTATTAAGTCCGCCTTTATACATCATACTAATATTATAAATGTGAATGTAAGTTTGTTTGTTACGCTTTCACGCGAAAACTACTTAATCGATCATCATGAAACTTTGTACACATATTCTTGGAGGTATAAGAAGAGTCATAGAATACTTTTTATGAAAAAAAACTATTAGTCTTTTACGCTTTCACGCCTAAATCACTGATCCGATTTTGATTAATTTTGATTTAGAGATAGATGGGACCCTGGAGACGGTTATAGGCTAGGTTTTATTTCGGAAAAGTCTATTAACGGGCGGAGCCGCGAGCAAAAGCTAGTCGTATATAAAGTGTAAAATAAAAATAAAATAAAGTATGGTAGACTTTATAGTACCGGTATATAAGAATAAGGATGACATCTACATCAGAGGGCATTTATTAATACGCTCGCCACTACCGAGAGCGCAGTTCTCCCGACTGGCTAGTATGTGGCTGAAGTGTTATGAGTGTCTACACGTGTGGTGAGCGACAGGACTTGGGTGTAGGGGACAGACACGGAACACAACAATACGCACCTTTAAAGACAAACCGTTACTGAACACAATTTTTCAAGAATTGAGTTAATAATGGCATTTTTCTCAAAATTACGTAAACTAAAACACTTTCATAAAATTTCCACTTTTAGAGGTAGATGGCGCTAATTTTGACCGTTACAAAACTAAATAAGATTTGCTGGCTAAATGCAATATCGTGTTTATACTAGTTGTTGTTTAATTTTATATTTTCGTTTAGTAACGGTTTGTCTTTAAACGTGCGAATAGATATGAGCTATCCGACAGGAGAGTGTGACGAGCGACTCCCGTACAATTACATATACAAAAGGAACACGTCGCGGGTCCACGTAGTTTTCACTGTTTTAGATCTTTAGCCAGAAGCCCAATAAATATTTATGGTGTACGGTGGCTAGCATAAACATCGCAGTAGGTTATAATATAACATCTTGGGCTGAATGATCGAGCATTAATGACATGCTAACGAGAGCTGCGTTAATGGAAATGTTGTGTTTGCCGATATTAAGGTGGGAGCTTGCCTAGAAGCGGAGGCGAGCGGTGGGAGCGGGCGGGGTCGTAGTGTTGACGGGGAAACACTACATTATGTTTGGCGGCGATGGACTATCGTGGTAGAGGCTGTTGAGACAGATATCGTGGGTTCGGAACCAACTCTAAGGTTACATCTAACTTTCGGCGTAAAGTAGCAGCTTGCTGCTGCGTTTCGTACGATGAGTCCGATATCCGGAGGCCCAAACACCTCCCCTTCCCAATTCCTTAATTATCCCTTTCCTTTAAGGGCGGCAAAGCACCCATGATTCTTTTGGTATTGTGGGCGTACACTTGCTTATTTGCCAGCCTATGACATAAAAAAAAATGTCTACCAAAGAGTATTGGGCCAGTGTTGTGGACTAAGTTCTAATCTCTCTTATTGGTAAAGGATGCCATACCGAGCACAAATTCCAGACTCCGGGCTGATACTGAGCATTTCGTAATAGAAAAACCCAATACCACTTTACCCGACCCGGGATCGAACCCGAGACCTCAGCGTTGACCTCATTCGTAACGCGTACGCATTACAACTGCGCCACCGAGGCAGTATTTATATTTAATATATGTATTAATTATGTACATTTAATTAAATAAAATAAAAAAATCATTGTTTACGGTCTCAATGACAATGTCAAATCACGCAGCCGACGGAATAGAACAAAATTCAAAAAATAGTTCGAGTTTCGACCAATTGTTATCTTAAATGTATTTATATGAAATTTTGTGTGCATATCAGGTAGGTCTGAGAATCGGCCAACATCTATTTTTCATACCCCTAAATGATGAGGGTGACCCACTCCAAATTTATTTATTTTTGGTTTTTTTTTATACTGTGGCATTAAAAAATACACATAACCCTAAATTTTCACCCTTCTACCATCAACCCCTATTTTTTAATAGCTATATTAGTATTTTTGTCAAGCGCGTTTCTCACACCGATCCCGATGACGGGACTCGCTTGATGCGATCACCCCCCACGCCGCGCCCACCACTGTCGCCTACTAGGCTACTTTAATCCGGGAAATAGGCAACAGCTTGTTATTATTATAAAAAATTGTTTTTGTTATATTATCGCTGGCAACGTGACCGCATACCTTCGGTCCAGATACCGTCGTTCAAGCGGCTAATTACTACATGAAAGCCTTATTTATCGTCGAAGTGGTACAACAAACGCAGCGTTTGCTTTTCCCACCCATTATGGGGAAATCTAGAACGTTCTGCTATAAGTATTGTAAAGCCTCAATTACATTTTAACTTTTACTGATGTAATTAAAGACGTAAAATAACTTTAAGTGACTATTAGCTATTTTTCAAGACGCATTCAAATGGCCATTCATTTAGGGCTTAGGCGCTATAATGCCACAAACACATACAGATAGAAGAAGAACTTATAACAACCTCCTTTTTTGTAGGGGGATAATTTTACAAAGATAATCATTTTACGACTTAATGCGAGAGGCCGGCTGGGTTGGTACCACCGCTTTGTCTATTTTTGTCGCCAAGCAACAATGTGTAAGCACTGTTGTGTTCCGGTTTGAAGGACATTGAAGCCAGTGAAATTACTGGGCATTATGAGACTTATCACTTTATGTCTCGGGGTGACGAGCGCAATCATGTGTCATGCAGTGCATGGTACTGGACTGGGTGCGTCACTCCGAGACATATGGTATGATGAGTGGTAGAGCCACGATGTAGACAGTTTTGTCTATAGCATAAATGAGCCGGCTCGTCCGGGTCGTTACCACTATCTAACAGAAAAACGACGTAAAGTAGCAGCTTACTGCTGCGTTTCGTACGGTGAGATATCCGGAGGCCCAAATCCCCTTCCCCTTCCCAATTCCTTAATTATCCCTTTTCTTTAAGGTCAACAACGCGCCCACGACTCTTTTGGAATTTTGGGCGTACATGGGCGGTGGCGATCACTTGCTCGTTTGCCGCCCTTTGCAATAAAATAAACATATGTTAAGACTTAATGCCTAGTAATTTCACTGGCTTCAATGTCCTTTAAACTAAAACAGCAGTGTGTATATACTTGCTTCGGGACAGAAATAGACAAAGCGACGGTATCAATCCCAGATAGCGTCTTGCATACGTGGGACTTAACACCCAAGAACGAACTTAAATTAAAAAAATGGCAGTTGTAGAGACCGCCGATAGAAGTGAAAACTTAGAACATTTAGTATTAAAATTAGAAATTTCATAATGTCTGAATTAAAATGATCAACATCAATCTGGTTTTCACATCTATTGACACCTCCAATTAGCAACAATTATATGCATGTTTATATGGTTTTTTAGTACTCACTATTGTACTGCACAATGATTCAACAATTAAACGATTCAAATAATATACACATTGAACGTTTCACTAAATCCATTCAATTTCACTTATAAGATATACACAACACTAATGTTGCACAATACGTCAGCTGTATAGCTACAGATATACTGCTATAAGCATGTCGGTGACGCGAACGCACGAGATTTCACCCATCCAACAAAGTGTCTAACGCGCACAGCACACGGCCGCATGAGCATGTCGGTGAAGCGAACCCATAAGATTTTCCCCTACCAAAAGTAGACACACTCCACTATAAAATACCGTAGCACTATAAAAAACCTAGCAGCACCCGTAATTCATTACCTCAGAGCTTATAAGCTCCAGGGTTGTCCACCTGCGGCCGCCGCAATTCCCGCACCATTTGTCATCCCGCAAAAGATATATCTCGACGATATACGGGAACTAGGGATGTGCCTAATCCCCTGTAAGAAGGTGTTAGTAATTCATTCCTTTTTTAAACCCCAACAGGGGCTCATTGTTGTTATATTTGTTTTTAAGTGGCTCAACGGATTTCTTCTAATTAAGGAATCATCTCAACTGAACTTTATAAATAAAAAAAAGTTACAAAAAATTAAACCGACTCATAAAACTAAAAAGATGAAATAAAACTTTTTTTGAATCGGTGGTATCAATAATTGACTATTAAACTACAGTACCATCGACATTTCGAATGATCAAAATCGGTGCATAAATCAGTGCGTAATGATGTGCGTCTTTCATCCCCGATTTCACACTCTTAGGAGGGGGATTATTTCAAATTTAAATGGGGCCATCACCGCAGTAAATCATATCATATAATCATATTTTACGAGTGGTAGAGCCACGCTGTAGACAATTTTGTCTACAGCATGAATGGGCCGGCTCGTCCGGGTCGTTACCACTGTCTCACAGAAAACCGGCGTAAAGTAGCACCTTGCTGCTGCGTTTCGTACGGTGAGAGATATCCGGAGGCCCAAATACCCCTCCCCTTCCCAATCCCTTATTATCCCTTTCCTTTAAGGTCGACAACGCGCCCATAATTCTTTTGTATTGTGGGCGTACATGGGCGGTAGAGATCGCTTACCATCAGGTGACCCACTTGCTCGTTTGCCAGCCTATACTATAAAAAAAAAACGAATAAAATCACCCAAATCAGCCCACATTTGGCGAAGTTATGCAACATACTTACACAAAAAAACTTCAGACAAGTTGAGAATCTTTGTTTTTGAGACTGTTAAAAATACTGTACTGTAAGTTAGCCGTCATATTCGCAGGTACTATGTCACCGACACACCGACAGACACTCCTGTTTTTGCAACGTTGAAAAGGGTTTATTCATTCATTCATTCATTCATTGGGTTCATTACCTACGATGCTACGGGTCTTCTCAGGTTGGGTCGTTTTGGATCTGGTGGTAGTTTTAAACCACGTGCCGTTTCGGTAATGCCTATGGTCCATATCGACCTTTAAAACAGAGAAAAAATAAAAATAATAATAATACTTAACAATTCTGGACTAATATAAAAATATTGTAAACTTTATAGTTGCCTAGTGTATTTTGACGATGCTATGTATGTTATGTATACATTAGTTGATATGATTTCTATACATAAGTTTCTTTATTTTGTACTGACTTGTCATAAGCGCTATTTTAATTGCCTTCATGATGAATAAAACTATTTCATTTCATTTCAGAAACACAAAGGCTTGAAGCTTATACCCCTCTTTTTGCGTCGGGGGTTGAAAAATAAATCATTGAATACAACATCACTAGCGAGTGCGTATGTGCCATTCCATTTGATTTACTGTGTCTACTGTCTAGTTAAGTTTTTGTTCGATATTGCTTTTCTCTCACATTACGTTCTCATTTTACTACAACCGTTCTTCAAATTAAGTTATAACAGCAATTTTTGTAAATCGTTTTCACCTAATTGGTTAAGTGTCATTGCTCATAGTTAGTGTCATAGGCCCAAATCCCCCTCCCCTTCCCAATCCCTTAAACCCATTCCTATATGGTCGGCACCGCGCCCATGCTTATTCTAGTATTGTGGGCGTACATGGGCGGTGGAGATCACTTACGATCAGGTGACCCACTGGCGTTTGCCGGCTTTTGCAATAAAAATAAAAAAAAATAGCTGGAAATCGTGAGGTACTGAGTTAAATTCTCAGGTCAGGTGTTTGAACTTTTGATTCGAAGAGCTATACTCGAGTTGGATTGGAATTTATGCTCAAAACAGACTCGCCTCCTATCACGTCATGAGACGGAAATAAGCTCAGCGTAACGTGCGTTAGTTGCACCTCTGCCTATCCCTTTGGAGATAAAGGTATGAGCTTATATCTGTATGTAAATCTTTATATATATAATTCTACTGTACGTGTGTATGTCACTGAACTCCTCCTAAACGGCTGGACCGATTTGAATGATTTTTTTTTGTATGCGTTTAGGTAGCTCCTGGATGGTTTAGATTCACAAATCAGCCCGGCAGATGGCGCTGCAATCGGGTTCTTACTATCAATTATATGTTTCGGTGAAACCGCGCGGGACAGCTAGTATTTTTATAAATTACTAGCTTTTGCTCGCAGATTCGAGCGCGTGTAAGACTTTCCCGACATATTTTCGATGTAAAAAAAAGCTTGTCATTATAGTCATAGAAGCCCTGTATTATATATGTCCCACTGCTGGGAACGTGCCTCATCTACTAATGAGAGATGAACTGAAATCGGTCCATTCGTTTAAGCGCTACGATGCCACAGACAGACAGGCACACTTTTTGAGTGGTAGAGCCATGCTGTAACTTGTGTCTACACGGCACGTCCGGGTACCAACGTAAAGTAGCAACTTGCTGCTGCTCTTCGTACGGTGAGTGAGATGTCCGGAGGCCTAAACCCCTCACCTTCCCAATCCCTTAATTACCACTTTCCTTTAAGGTCGGCAACGCACCCGTAATTCTTTTGGTATTGTGGGCGTACATGGGCGGTGAAGATCACTTTCCATCAGGCGACCCACTTGCTCGTTTGCCGGCCTATGCTATAAAACAAAAACACTTAAACACGCACACGCGTAAAAAAATAATACAAAATTACAACACCCCATAGTATTGTCGGGAGTAAAAAATCTACCTAAATACTTTACTTTATTAAAATCATTGTCCAATGGATTTTAAGCTAAATTTTTGAAAATCAAATGGACATAGTTTGCGAAGCCGCTAAGTGTACGGCTGCAAAAACATGTTCATACCATACATACATTACGCACTCACGCCTGTAATCCCCGAAGGGATAGACAGAGACAAAACCAGTACACCCCTATTTCGCCGAGCATATCTCCTGCCCACGATGTGATAGGGGCAAGCCCATGCCATGCCGCCTGCCATGCCTGACATGTCGCCATGCCGGGCACAAATTCCAGACTTCGGGCTGATACTGAGCATTTCGTAATAGAAAAATCCGATGTCACTTTTACCCGACCCGGGATCAAACCCAAAACCTCAGCATCAGCCTCAGTCGTAACGCGTACGCATTACAACTGCGCCACCGAGGCAGTCCTACCGATATTGCTTATTTACGTAACTCACTAAAAGCAAATGAATTTTGGTCTCCGAGCACCTCGTGTGTGCTGCAAGTCATGTACTTCAAAGAGTCATAGTCTTGGCAAAAGGCTCGCCACCTCGCATCGTAGCCAGGAATTCACTTTATTGGTTGAGCTCAGGTTTACAAGGTGGTAGGTCACTCGTATGTATGCGAGAGACCGTCTGAGTTGGTACCACCACTTTGTCTATTTCTGTCCGCCAACCAATAGCGTGTAAGCACGTGCATGTAAGCATGTGTAGTGTTCCGGTTTGAAGGACATTGAAGCCAGTGAAATTACTGGGCATTACGAGACTTAACATTTTATGTCTCGGGGTGACGAGCTGGCATTGGACTACGCTTTCATAGATCTGTGGCGTTGATTATGTTTACGGTAATATTGAGTTGCGGTTAAGAGCCCGTAACGTAGTGCGCAATTTTTATGTACCGATATAGGCCTAGTAGTTTACATTGAAATTTAAAGTCTTTTGACATTAAATTACACACACACATACGTGCTCACTCCTGTAATCCCCGAAGTGGTAGGCAGAGGTGTAACCAGTACACACACACACATTTCGCCGAGCGTATCTTGGTCCCACGATGTGATGGGGGCGAGCCTATCGCTATACCCGGCACAAATTCCAGATTCCGGGCTGATACTGAGCATTTCGTAATAGAAAAACCCAATACCACTTTACCCGACCCGGGGATCGAACCCGAGACCTCAGCGTTAACCTCAGTCGTAACGCGTACGCATTACAACTGCGCCACCGAAGCATTCAATAAATTAAAATAATCTTATTGAGGTACTCTATTTACATAGCGCTAAATCTTGTAACTTATCCCAATATTGTATCAGCAATCAGATATTAATCAAAACCGATGGAATTTATAATTTGATCACGTATATATATTGCACGACTCTGCCATATATTTCATGTATTCAGTTTTTTGGTATGTTTTGGAAATTTACTTTACCAACAGGCAGACACACGGATAATAAAGTGATTCTTTATGGGTAGCGGTTTTTTTAGGTACTGTACTGTATATACTAGCCCTGTATTATATACGTCCCACTGCTGGGCACGGGCCTCTTCTACTGAATGAGAGGGGTTAGGCCATAGTCCACCACGCTGGCCTAATACGGGTTGGCAGACTTCACATACCTTCGAAATTCTTATCCAGAACATCTCAGGTATGCAGGTTTCCTTACGATGTTTCCTTCATCATTAAAGCAAGTGATAATTAGCAATTAAAACACACGCAACTTAGTAAAGTCGGAGATGTATGCTCTCGGGGCTGATTTCGAACCTGCGCCTTTCATCTCGACAGTCCATACCACTCCTCACTAAGCTATCACTGCTTCTTTTTCGAAGTATAGCCCTAATATAATCAGCCAATAGGTTATTTCACTTATACATTATTTTATATACAATTAACAATAATAAGAAAAAGAAACAGTTTTTTATGACATAGGCCGGCAAACGAGCCAGTGGGTCACCTGATGGTAAGTGATCTCCACCGCCCATAAACTCCCACAATACCAAAAGAATCATGGGTGCGTTGCCGAATTTAAAGGAAAGGGATTGGGAAAGGGAGGGGGTTTGGGCCTTCGGATATCTCACTCACCGTACGAAACGCAGCAGCAAGCTGCTACTTTACGCCGGATTTCTGTGAGACAGTGGTAACGACCCGGAGGAGCCATCCCATTCATGCTGTAGACAAGACAAGTGTCTACAGCCTGGCTCCACCACTCACGTTTTGCGAAAACATCATTAAAATTGAGTAAACAATCATGTTTTAAATATTGGTACAACCATAGGTGGGTACGTAGTGGGAAAATCTCGCCGAGCTTAGTTCCGTCCCATGATGTGATAGCGTGTCTATCGTCATACCGGACACAATTCCAGGACTCCGGGCATTACGAAACCGAAAAACCCAATATCATTTTTACCCGACCTGGGAATCGAACCAGAGACCTAAAGCACAGTAGTCGTACCGCGTACGCCACTGAGGCAGTTATATGATATACGGGAGTCGAATCCACTGCTTCTCGTTTCGCAGCCGGATATTTGCCTATACAACATGTAACAAAAACCCTGTTGGTCCTTTTAGCTGTTTTCTGAGAATCGATATTCAAACATAAGGATATAGCTCTAATGAGAAAAATCTAACATAAAAATAGGACAGATGGTGAGCCAGCAGCTCAATGAAAGTGGTATTTATTTTTATTTATTTATTTTTTTTTTTTTTATTTTTTTTTTTTGGATCGTCAATGGGTGTACATATAAAACTTATTAAGTAACAAACAAATATAACATACTACCCAGTTACAGGCAAACACAACTAAAATTTAAATGAATTGCAACTAAAAACTATTATTTTATGTGTTTTAAGTGCGTATTAGTAAAGCGGCGAATAGTAAAAAGGCACCGTATCTAGTAACTACCACTTTTGATAAACCACCTGGTGATCGCCAATCGTTATTTTTATGGTAGAAATTTCTTAATTGAGATATTTCTTTACGTTTGAATAACGATCCTGATAACGTGGTTAAAAGGAACGACAGGGTTTTTGTTACATATTGTATAAGCTACCCTACTTTCTACGAGCAGTCGCGAAAACAAGGATAAATAAATAATAATACACCCAACAGTCACACACATAGTCCTGACCCCACACTAGGTAAACCTGTATCGTGCGTATCAAGAACTACGAGGGACTTGCGGTCCCACAACACCCAGACCCGAGACAAATATTTGTGAATCAGACAAACATTTGTCTAGGTGCGGGAATAGAAACCACGACCTCACGCTTCGCAACCGGCTACTCGCCCGCTGCGCCACGATATAAATGGATAAACAGGGCGTAGTCACGTACAATATTTTCTAGCAAGTTCCATATTCATAGGGTATCGATAATGGCCGGGTAGCGGACGATAAGCAATCGGAAGTTCAGCGGAACCGGTACCTCCACTATCAGCCTTGGTACACCTCCCGCACTATCGGCTCTATGTTGGAAATCGTTTTACTTTCATGGCAGAATATTTACAAGGGTTAAGGTGTAGTAGTATTTTTAACCCTCGGCAAAAAGAGGAGTGATATTTTTTTTAAGTAGGCTTACAGACAATCAAATAACACTTGAAAATTATACGCACTCACGCCTGTAATCCCCGAAGGGGTAGGCAGAGGTGTAACCAGTACACTAACTTTTCGCAGAGCGTATCTCCGTCCCATGATGTGATAGGGGGCGAGCCTATCGCCATACCGGGCACAAAATTCCAGACTCCAGGCTGATACTGAGCATTTCGTAATAGAAAAACCCAATACCACTTCACCCGACTCGGGGATCGAACCCGCGACCTCAGCGTTAGCCTCAATCGCGTCCGCATTACAACTGTGCCACCGAGGCAGTCAACATTAGAAAATATTTATAATATAATAATATTTTTGGATCACACAAACATTTGTCTCGGTGAGGAGATCGAACCGCAACCTTCCGTTTTACAGCCTTCTGCACCACGGAGGCTTTCGACTTAATATGTTGTCACGGAGTGACAAACGCAGTCCAGCGTCATGCAGTGCTTTGTGATTCAAAGTTCTGTGTGATGTTTCTGTTTGTAGGTAAGCGTGGCGCTTACCATCAGGCGAGCGACTTGCTCGTTACGTCATTCAAGCTAATAAAATAAAGTAAAAGAAAGTTTGATCAATGTATGCCAATCTTGTGTCCCCAGTCATGAACATTCACCAACTTAATATAGCTCCATCTCTTGACAGGTGTTTGAACTAATTTCCTTGATACAGACGCTTTGATAAATTACACCGTCGACTTCCGTGTTCCCGTGATGATATATTAAATTATGTATGAGGCATTCAACCGTGCGAAGTTGCGAGGAACGTAAACATTACATATGTGTATAGAGGTCCTATGTATACAGTAAGCAGCTGGTTAGCAGTGGAGCGGACTGCCAAAGTGTCGGGTTCGATCCCAAACTTAAGGGCTGACGTTTTAAAGTACGCATGTGTTCATTATTTATAACGCATAATATACAACATATTACAGAAATGCTCAGACTGCCTCTGTGGCGCAGTTGTAATGCGTACGCGTTACGATTAAACTAACGCTGAGGTCTCGTGTTCGATCCCTGGGTCGGGTAAAGTGGTATTGGGTTTTTCTATTACGAAATGCTCAGTATCAGCCCAGAGTCTGGAATTTGTGCCCGGCATGGCGATAGGCTCGCCCCCTATCACATCGTGGGACGGACGGAGATACGCTCGGCAAAATGTGGGTGTACTGGTTACACCTCTGCCTACCCATTCGGGGATTACAGGCGTGAGTGCGTATGTAATAGGTACCAGCTCTGTAGCTTAAGTATATCACTGCTGACCACAGACCTACTAAATGAGAGAGCGGACTGGCAGACTTCACTTACCTTCGAAATAATTATTGAAAACCACTGTTGCATTGAAGTACAAACTGGTACATGAATGTGCATGTTTGTACAATATAATATCAGTTACGAACTAAACTTGAAGTAGTTAGTTTAACTGCCAAAAGTTTCAGTTCAGCGCAAAATTTAATTTTAAAGGTAATTGTGTTAGTGTCAATGTTTAGAAAGAAAGTTTCAGGTTCTTCAAGAGTTAACTTTGGAGTCAAAATTAAAGCGTTTCGTTTAAATTAGGCTTCTAGAAGGAAGATATCGACTAATGTTAAAAATATTTAAATAAATAAGTTTTTTTAACTTGAGACGATGAGACGAGCAATTATCTCGTCTGTTGGTAAGTGTCACGCCTGCCCATAAATAGAAGAAACTGCGAAGCGAGAGGTTGTGAGTTAGATTCCCTTACCGAGATAAATGTTTGTGTGATCCACAAATGTTTGTTTCGGGTCTGGGTGTTGTGGGACCGCAAGTCCTTCGTAGTTCTAGATACCCACGATACAAGTTAACCTAGTGTGGGGTCAGTACTATGTGTGCGACTGTTGGGTGTATTTATTTATTTAAAAGTGTGAACACATCTCCATTAAGCACAAAAAATATTATTTTTACGTAACTTAATGGAGTACTTTGTTTGCGCTGTTTGAAATATATTGAACATTGTTTAAATGTGTAGCATTTTATTACAATGTTCGGATTTTATTGTTTCACAATCCATAGAGTGTTCACAGTTGCTATAATTCTATTATGTATATATATAAAAGAGAATGTACGTATGTATGTATGTTCACCTAAAACGATACGACATAACACACATGACAGCCTCCGTGGCGCAGCGGGCGAGTAGCCGGTTGCGAAGCGTGAGGCCGTGGGTTCGATTCCCGCACCTTGACAAATGTTTGTCTGATCCACAAATATTTGTCTCGGGTCTGGGTGTTGTGGGACCGCAAGTCCCTCGTAGTTCTTGATACCCACGATACAGGTTTACCTAGTGTGGGGTCAGGACTATGTGTGTGACTGTTGGGTGTATTTATTATTATTATTATTATTATTATTATTATAACGAACGATGGCGACATGACCACTCCGACGAACATGGTAACTTTAGTGACGGATAGCTGGCTCTGGTGGCAGTGATTTTTATCTTTTGAACAATAGGTCGAATTGGTATGAAATTTTGAATGAATCATGTGACAGCATTGGAACATCCACTAATATGGTTACATTGGTAACTGATCGACGGCGTTAGTGCAGTTTAGTTAAATTAATTAAATTTTGAGTGTTTGTTGTCTTTATGTAGATGGATAATATGCTCTACTTTAAATATAATGTAACACATGTTTATCATTGTTGTATTTCTACATAGGCTAGGGGCTTATTATCCCTGAAAAAGATATTCATGCGTTCGGAGCCGCGGGAATAGCTAGTAAGATTATATAAGTTTGACATTACCAGTGTAAATATGGTTGGGTCGTAGACAGAGATGTCTATGGGTTGGGTATAGCCTTAGAATAACTACTTACCGAAAGTAGATGTCCAAACAACGCATACTCACAATTGTAAGCTGAAAATTCGCTAAGTGAGATGTGTTTACTTGCGACGACACACACACAAACGCAAAAGAAACGTTGTTTCCAAAAATTTGGTAATTTGTAGATGGGAAAATACTTTAAACGCACTATCACTTTTCACTTTTTGTTCAATAAAGATAAATAACTTCGTCAGGAAGTTCAATAAGTTTAATAGTCTTTATACATTAAATGCAAAATTATACTACTGTTCACAATTTATTACACTTTGTATGATTATTCACAATTCTAACTGCACTCGGGCAGCGTTTCCACGGAAGAGTTCTAAGTACGACTGAGTCCTCTCAAATAATAACGCACCGTCTTATATGCCTTAGCAAATCACCTCCACCACGTCTCAATGTTATTATCTACCCGCTTTACATAGTTATTATCCTGACTACCTTCGCTAACACCAATAATGGTGCTATTACTAATATGAGGGTAACAATCAAAGACTTTAATGTATACTACGAAACCAGCTGTCTGGTACATAGAAAGTGCGCACTAAGTTACGGTCAATTGACCGCAACTCATTTAGTCGACAGCGAATGAGCGACTTTCCCAATCCCTTAATTATCCATTTCCTTTAAAGTCGGCAACGCGTCCATGAATCTTCTGGTATTATGGGTGTACATGGATAGTGGAGAACACCTACAATCAGGTGACCCACATGCTCGTATGCCGGTCTATGCTATAAAAAATATAGTAAATCTGATTTAAAAATTACCCGTTCTTCACTGGAAACCTCCCAACATTGTTCACAGCTCCGCACTTCTCCGCTCCGCCCTGCTCTTCGTCATTGTAAACCCCCCCTGAATCTTGTCAGCGGAGTAGTTTATCAAAACTGCCATAACTTACAACTTTGTAAGAAAAACAAGCCTGATGAAAATATTGTTCCATAACTTTTGTATGTATATTGAACTACTTTTTGGACTATTATTCTTGTGGCAGCAATGATTGTAGGTACCACGTTATCCACTTCGGAGAGGCTTGTCTCATAATGCCCAGAAATTTCACTGGCATCATTGTCCTTTAAACTAGAACATAACTGTGCCTACACACTGTTGTTTGGCGGCAGAAATAGATAAAACGGTGGTACCAACCCAGACGGTATCTCGTATACGAGAGACCTACCACCTTGTATGGCACACGGAGCTCGAATGGTAAGGCCTTTGACGTACTTTAATTCTTCTGGAGAAGGGGAAATATCCAACGTTTAATATATATATATTTTTTTACCTATACTGTCCCACTGCTGGGCAAAGGTCTCCCTCAACTCCCTCCAACGTTCCCTATCCAAGGCTGTTATCGGCCAGTTTTTGTCAAAGTGGTCAAGATCGTCGCGCCACCTCTTTCGGGGTCTGCCTCGTTAATAATAATAATAATAATGGTATTATTATGATACTATAATAATGACTACTATAATCTTCGACTACAATAACAGCCTCCGTGGCGCAGCGGGCGAGTAGCCGGTTGCGAAGCGTGAGGCCGTGGGTTCGATTCCCGCACCTTGGCAAATGTTTGTCTGATCCACAAATATTTGTATCGGGTCTGGGTGTTGTGGGTGTTGTTAACCTAGTGTGGGGTCAGGACTATGTGTGTGACTGTTGGGTGTATTTATTATTATTATTAATAATATCATAAAAAATTGGGGTAGTAAAAGAACATAAATCATTTTTGATTATTTTATTAACAAAAAGCACAAGTACATAAATTGAGTATTTTACATACGCATAAGTTTCTTGTTTACTAACTAATACAGTACAATCGTCATAATCAAGGTAGGACTGAAATTAAAACAATAGATATATATATTTTTTTAAAAATACAAATATTTTAATGTATACTACTAGACGGGCTGTTTAGAAGTAAAATTGCGTTCCAAACGCGAGAGTTTGACAGCTGACAAACACGGAGCGCGCGAGAGGTTCTAGGTTAGAGTAAGCGAGATGGTAATATAAAGTTACGGTCAATTGACCGTAACATAGTGGCACAATTTCTGTGTACCGCGTAGCCTGTCTAGTATTATACATTAACGTCTTTGGGTCTAGAATATTCCCACTCGGTGTTTGTACAAATATTCGATCTGTCTAGACAAATATCTGAAGTCAATATTTGGTCTAGCTGACCGATGCTTCTCAAACGTTGTAATATAATTATACAAATATGCAAAACCATCATCAGAATTGTGGTATATAATTTTTATAATTTAAAACACAATATATACAAAATTATCCATTCTTATATTGTGGTAGTCAGTGGCGGATCCAGGTATTTGGTTTGTTTGGCTTGACCCAAAAATAATTTAAAAAATTGAGACTTACTTAAAATGGAATAAGTAATAAGAAAGTAGGATAATATTATTAATTTGAGATTTGTGCACCCAAATGCTTTGGAGGGGGGGGGGGGGGCTTGATCCCCTTAGCCCTCCCCCCTGGATCCGCTAGTGACGGTAGTTAATTAAACTCCATCTAAAATAGGGTTGTTACAACCGAACGGGTCGATTAATTCAATGAGGTTATTTTGTTTGAAAGTGTGTTTAATCGAGATAGTTCTTAGTTATGGTTGAAGAGAATCTGTTCAGCCGTCTGGCAATCAAGTCAACCATATCCGAATTTGAAGTTTCATTTCAATCCTACGTGAACTTAAAATACATACGTAAATACATCTTGTATCTTAAAAATAATTTCTAAAACACTTTCTTTGGTTAAACAACTCCTTACTTAAAAATACTTTAAATATGTTTTATATCAATACTGTTCGGATATCAATTCAATACCTCAGATGTAGTAAGTCTAGTTATCGAGTAAAAAATCGATACCATGGTAATTTTTTTACTTAGTATGTTTCTCAATTTTTTTGTATAATTGATTATAAATTAAGAGTGTGTAATGTAATTTATGATTTTTAGTTCCTTTTTGCAACTGAAGTATCAAAATGTTTTGGTATACATACTTAATTATGTACAAACAACGATATGTTATTAAAATTTCAGGTTATACTTTCTCTTATTTGAAATAAAATATAAATATATAAGACATTCTCTCGAATGCAATGATGTTACAATAGCGTATTTTTTACATATATTTTTTTAAATACACTATTTTCAATACCATTTGTGTAGTTTTGGAAAATACGTATTTTCTATACACATATACATTAAAAATAAACTTGGTGTTATATTTTTTTTTTTTTTTTCTATAACTAAATATTGAGAAAATTGTCACTATCTACATATCACAAAACACATATATGAGGTTTTAAGCAATTATTTTAGTTTACATCAATTATTTATTAATTTTAAACATCTTATTTTAAAACACATTTTATTACTCCATTTAATTATAAAAGGATTTTATGTATCTCTAAATATTTGCAAATATATTCCCTCTGATGATTGGTAGTGATTAAGAAATACTTTATTTGTCTAGACTGGTTTTACTTTAGACTGGTATTTTAGTGTTAAGAATCTTTGTTAACCAGCTGGTAAGTTAGAGTACCCTGTTGGTTATGCTGTCCGTACCTAAAGGTTTTTTTATGGCGGAAACTAGAAAACGAGCATGTAGGTCCACCTGATAGTAAATCATCTCCATCACTCATGACCATTTACATCAGAAGAGTCATAGTGTATTGTCGAACTTAAAGAATGGCGATTAGAAAAAGGAGGGGGGATTTTGGCCATCTCACTCACCCTATGAAACAGCAAGCTGCCACTTTACGTTGGTCTTCTGTGAGATATTTGTTCTCTGGATTAGATAGAGTAGATAGGGTTGTTCTCGATGTCTATCTTTGAAGTTATTTTTTTAAGTTGTTTTAATGATGGTAGAACTTCTTTACTAGTTTAATTAATATGTGACACACCAGTTTTCTCTCTTACTTACGTCATCAATGCACTTCGTCCTAGAACGGTAGTGCGCTAAGTGATTTTAATTCTAGTCAAAATAAATTCACAAATATTTTGAGATTATTATTATAATACATTTATGAACTGTCGGATGGACGCTTCATTTGACAGCATAGTAATATACATTTTAACAAACGTTTTACAATTGTTAGTTTCTCTTTATTCAGAAATACTTAACTATAGTTAATCAGAACACGGTAAATGTCAATGGTACTGAAATTTCGGTGCATGAGTAAAACGATGTGCCTGATTATTTTACAGACTATCTCTTATAAATTGACAGCTTTTTTCCAGCAGGTAATTTGTTGGCACCTTGGCATGACTTTGAGCTCGGCGGCAGACCGCAGGCGTCATTGGCAATGTCTTTACACTGCAGTGGTGCTACTGGTTTTTATTTATGTGCCGCGTTTGGATTTCCATAGAAATGCATACAAACCAGTAGTATCGCAACGGTCGTGTGCTGCGGTTTGGGCACACTGTTACTGTGGTCTGCTTTCTGCGTTTGAGCTGAAAATCATACCTTTAGGGTCTGCTAACATTTATCAATGCGAAATCAGTTTAAGCCGATTTACATAAATTTAATAAGATTAATACTGTTTGGTCGTTGTGACGGCTATTTACTCTAAACATGCTGGTGGTGGAATTCGAGAAATATCAGCTACAGATGATTTTAAATGAATTTTGAAAAGAGCAACGTTAGAGTTTCTTGTCCGTTCTTCTTTAACGAAACAGAATTCCTAACTGGCGGTAGAGTTAAAATTTGACTGAAACTAAATTATGTATAACATTTTATGGATCCAATAAATATTTTCATTTTAATTATGGATTCGAACAGAAAATCGGCAAATTAAAAAATAAATACACCCAACAGTCACACACATAGTCCTGACCCCACACTAGGTAAACCTGTGTCGTGGGTATCAGGAACTACGAGGGACTAGCGGTCCCACAACACCCAGACCCGAAACAAATTTTTGTGGATCACACAAACATTTGTCTCAGTGCGGGAATCGAACCCACGGCCTCTCGCTTCGCACCCGGCTACTCGCCCGCTGCGCCACGGAGGCTGTCAATTTCTGGTTTAGTGGACGTCTCATTATATTATCCACAGCAAGTCGATGCGAATGATGGCGTTTAGTCTTATACCTGGGATACAGTATTTTTCTGACCAACTCAAGCTGATTTTGCATCGATAAATGTGATGTTCACTCACCAATAGTTGAAGCCACGACAAAACAATGGAGCAGTTTTTAATAAACTTTAAGTTTCTATTTAGTCGAGCGTACCTAGCAGTGGAAACTGCATCACATATGCACTGCCATTACTGACCCCTAAAATATTAAACTCCAGATTCATAAAATGTGTTCTGTCACACTGTTTTGCCCACACTGAATATTGAACCTAATGATGACACTTGGCATATTTGTCCAAATATTTGCGTTAATGGGTTATATGTGCGTATAAATCACGCAACGTGGATTTTGCTTTGGCCAAATATTACAAATATTTGCCGAATGAAGTCCCGTCATCAAGTGCTACTGTCAATTTATAATCGACAATCATACCATTAAATACTTAAGTGAGTTTATATTTTTAAGTGTATTTAAAAGCAAGCGGTTATTTTATTTCAAAATATGATATAAGTCAAAGGTTACCAAGAAAAAATACGACACTGATATCTAGAAATATAAATATTTCTGAAGGGAAAATAAACAGCCTATATAAATGTATGTAATACAAAATACATAATAATATTACAATGATGGTATCATTTTCTCAACGTATTCAATGTTTATTACTTCATAAGATTTTTTGTATATTAATTTTTGCTTTTGGGTGCTAATTTTGGAATTAGAAATTGCGATATAACACTGATAATACCTACTTAATTTACGGCATCAATCCATTCATCCATTTTTTCGGAAAGCTTTGACTTATATTATACAATATAAGCATGGTAAGATATTTTTTCGGCTTTTTTATCAACTTAAATAGTGCTATTACTTCCCTACATGTCAAATACAATAAATAGTTGATCTATTCTAACTATTTTATTTTTGTAGAGAAATGAGAAAAAATTGGCCCACCCCCCATAAGCCTAGATTCGTGCCTGGACAAGTAATTTATAGAAATTGAAACGTAAACTCGCCAACGCGACGATGTGAGATAGCCTTTTTTTATGTGTAAAAATTTTAACAACGCATAAAGGCTCCAGTAATGGACAGAATAAAATGCTTGATAAAAGCTTTGTCCTGTCTGTAATTATATTACTCTACTTTACGCGGCAAATTGATGACCTGCCAGATAATGTGGGTTTTTATGTTCGCGTAAAACTTGCGAATATATGGTATGGGTATATTGTAAAAAACTGGTATTCTAGTAATTTAATATCAAAAAGGATACGCGACGACGATAAAAAAAGAATTACTTGTTAGTTTAGTCTCCACCCACACCTACCAAACGTCTAGGACTCTATAGTCATGAGATATGGTAACACATATATAATAATACTAACCCTGTGTTGTACACGTGTCCCACTGCTGTGCACGAGCCTCCTCTACCGAATGAGAGGGGTTAGGCCTTACTCCTTAGTCCACCACGCTGTCCTAATGTGGGTTGATGAACTTTACAGTAAAGTAAATACAACAAATTAGCTGATTATACTGTCAACAGATGACACTGTTAATTTTTCATAATTTTTGATAAAACCTATAATTTTAAAATATTTGTCTGATTTAAATCAATTGAACCAAAAATAAAGTTTAAAATGGTTTAAATCATTAAATTTGATAAAGAATTATAGAAGTTATGGCGTACCGATAAAAACACATTTAAGAAATAATATAGATAGTACTATTTAAGACAACTTAAAAACGCATCCAAAATGACACTATTTATTGCATATCTCTAAAATCAAAACCAAAAAACATCTCACCACACAATTATAATCAATATTTTATTCAATCGTAGTACCTAAATGTATTTGTTCTTAGATCTATAAGTGTATATTTACATTTCATCTAGAAGGCATGGGACATTAAACATCGTGGTCCTTTATTTATATCTACGCAAGCTTATTCATGGGGTTTATCTTAAATTGACTATAAATTAATCACCTTTTATTACGACCTTTTGTGGGTAATTCCACCAAATCATCCTATTAAGCCGACCCTGTTATCTATCAAAGAAGATCGAAATACTATATTTTATATTTACAATCATCGAAATAGGATAAAAAGACACGTAACTTAAGCAAAAATATGATTCCGAAAAGTCTGTGCAAAATAATCTCCAATAATCTCTAGTTGACACTTGATACGTCTTATTTTTTGCGCGATGCAGAACGTCGTATCTCGATCTAAAAATTTAATATTTAGACATTAACTTTTATGATTTTAAGTTGATTTTGAACGTTCATGAATGTTTATTGCGTGTATGCGTGCAATTACCTTTGTATGTGTAAGTAAGTGGAGCCGTATTTTCTGCAGATTCATATGAGAGTAAACGTTCTAGTTATGTTATTTCGATGTTTACAATATCCTTTAGCTTGGTAGTTTTTTAGTAGTATCATGACCGTTATCACCAGCACTATCATCTATCTTAGTTTTCGGTAGCGTTTCCTTTACATCCAGTATATACATGGCTCTTTTTAAGCATTCTATAGTATAAGCTAATTGGACTGATATGGCATCCGTACACTGCTCTAGGTACCCACTGAAAAACAGCGCTGTGTTGTGGCTTGCGTTACAATATAGCAATATCGGACGTAAACGTCGTAATTTTTGCCTAAAGGTTGATTTTACTATAAGTGGGCTATAGAAGATTGTGGTATTAGTTACATTTAATAATTTAATGTTCATTTAATTTATAGTTCTATTCTTTTGAGTGTTAAACACTGAACTAGATCATCACAATGATTTGGAAGTTGGCAACATTATGTTGCAAGTGACATTTCGATTTGTCCATTCACTGTGTTTAATTATCAATTAGATTAAAACTACTTATATGTCGCAGCGTAGGCGTGATGCATTTCTTTTTTACTTGTTTTTGCTATTAGTTTTGTTGTTGCATAGGTCACTATACAATTTCTTTATTTCAATTACAAAGGCATAAAACAGTGATTAGTTAGTTTAAAATAGTGATTTCTTATGTTTACGCGAATATTACACATTGAAATAAAACTAGGTTATACGAATTTGATTGCGGTTTAATTTTTATTTTAGTCCCGACAATTCGAAATCTTTTCAGCCTTCGTCGTCACGGGAGAGTCTCTCCAGTAAATAATTAAACCGCGATAAAATCCGTATAAACTAGTTTTATTTCAATAGTGATTATTTTAAAAGGTCGTAATAATAGGTATATTTGGGTGCTAAAGTTGTATAATGATTTCAGTACATGTTCATTCTAATGCTTTGTTGTCTAATGAAATCCTGGAAAATTTGTTGTCTCCTCATTTTTTCTTGTTAATTAGGGCCCTTACTAAAACTTTTTCGTTTAACTTAACGTTTTCGTCTGTTTCTAGCCACTTTATAAATGTCGTTGATAGATAAAGACAAGTGAGTGTTTAACTAATCAATGCTTTATAAGTAAGGCCCTATATTATTAGTCTGTACTTAGAAAAAGATCAAACAAACTTACTTTGACAAGCAGCTCCTTAATAATATGATAAAATAAAATGTGCCTGATTAGAATGACATGTATTGCTTGCTTTATTTTAATTACAGAGGTTCTTTTTGGGGTAAATGTCTCGGTATTTATTAGCATTACTATGATTTCAAATCTATTATTAGAACTTAAAAACTGCAATCGGAACCTCTGAATGAACTTAACTATCAATCAGCCAAATAATCGATATAAACGAAATCGATGTTGCAAATCATTCGATTGCGTGAAACACAATACAGTATCGATACTAATCGATTTAGTTCTACAGTAACTAACTTATTCTAACGAAATTTGACTAGTTTACGGTATAAAGTTACGCTAGGTTTATGTTTACTCCCACTCCTGTGACGAATTCGTCCCTGATGAGCGGCACGAGAGCTGTATGCCTGAAAAAAAGAATCGATTTTATTATCTAGTCTTTAAATAAATCAATATTTGGACTTTTGGTAGTATTAGCGCCATTAGACATTCTTATTGCAAACCGACGCCGAGTAGCAGTTAGCGGTTGCGTTTTATGGTGATTCCGGTTTCCGGAGGCGGAAATAATACCCCTCTTCCCCACACTCTCAATCCCTATTCCCTTTCCTTAAAGTAGGCAACGCATCCATGATTCGTGTTATTATGGGTATTGATTGAGTGATGGATATCACTTACAATCGAGTGAGAGAAAGATCGAATAAAAAAATGTGTGCGGCATTTATCTATTCAACAATATGCGCAAAATAACTTGGCCGGGCCGAAGGTAGTTACTTAACTCGACCTCTATGCACCCGTCATCTCTGAAATCTCGGAATTCAATAGCTGTGATGCCATGTCGCACCGCGCTCTTCGTAAATCATTATTAACTTGAAGACCAAGCTTTTTTGCACATTGTATAATATTAAATTGTGTTTAAGGGCAGATTTCAAATCCAAGTAAACGTTATTAATCAAATAAAATATCTGATTGCAAGATACAACATTTTCACGCTGTCAATATAGTTCAAGTGTGTGTCAAATTGATACTTCCTGAATTCGCTGTATACATATTTAGTAGATATTTATTTGGACATTGAAACTCAGCCGCAACTGACGTACCTATAAACGTTAATTAAATTTCATTGGCATTAGAACCAGGCGTTAGACACTTGAAGTCAAATATGTTTTAAGAATGCAGGAATTTTTACTGACACTTCACACTACGGAACTGATCATTAAGTCACAGACCTGAAATATGAGTATAGGCCTTTATGCTCCGTCAAAGTGTATAAAATTATTCTTTACTAGCTGTTGCCCGCGGCTCCGCCCGCGTGAAAATAAAACGTAGCCTATAACCTTCTCCAGCGACCCATCTATCTCTACATCAAAATCGGTTCAGTGATTTAGGCGTGAAAGCATAACAAACAAATAGATATATTTTTTTCTACATAAAAAGTATCCTATGTTACTTCTTATACCTCCGAACATGTGTACAAAGTTTCATGATGATCGGTTCAGCAGTTTTCGCGTGAAAGTGTAACAAACAAACTTACATTCACATTTATAATATTAGTAGGATTTACCTCTCTCAGAAATAATTAGGTAACTTCTAAGAAATGGTTAATGAACACTTCAACTTAATTAAGGTCTCTGGTTACGGCAGTAAGTAAATGAATTTTTCAATAAACCTTTTCAATTCATTGGATGTAGATTGAGATGTGTTCCTTCACTATCTTCGCTGATAAAGCAATTTAACACTGGTTGTGTGAACTCGCAAAGATTTATTAACTGATGTGCGTGTGTGTGTGTTTGTGGCTGTGTATGTGCGTGTAGTGTTTCACATTTTGATCTGTAAAGAAATAAATGTTTTTTTTAATACTGACACGGCGATGCAATGTGACTTTTTTATAGCATACGCGCAATAGGGTCACCTAATGGTAAGTGATCTCCACCGCCCATGTACGCACACAATACCAAAAAAATATGGGCCCGTTACCGACCTTAAAGGAAAGGGATTAAGGGATTGGAAAGGGAAGGGGGATTTGGGCCTCAAAAAAATATCTATTACTATTAGCCCTGTATTATACATGCCCCACTGCTGGGCACGGGCCTCCTCTACTGAATGAGAGGGGTTAGGCCTTAGTCCACCACGCTGGCCTAATGCGGATTGGCAGACTTCATATACCTTTTGAAATTCTTAAAGAAAACTTCCCAGGTATGCAGGTTTCCTCACGATATTTCCTTCACCGTTAGCAAGCGATAATAACAATGAATACACACATAACTTAGAAAAGTCAGAAGTGCATGTTCTCGGGGTTGGTTTCGAACCAACGGTTTGAGTGGTAGAGCCACGCTGTAGACACTTTTGTTTACAGCGTGAATGGGCCGGCTCTTCCGGGTCCACCACTGTCTCACAGAAGACCGACGTAAAGTAGCAGCTTGCTGCTGCGTTTCGTACGGTGAGTGAAATATTCGGAGGAGATATACACTGACGGACCTCGGAACGCGGCTCACCCGAACTTTTTTTTTTCACCAAGTGTTTTAATGTATACTACTAGACGGGCTGTTTAGAAGTAAAATTGTGCCACATAACGCGGGAGTTTGACAGCTGACACACAGGGAACGGGAGAAGGGTTCTAGTTAATATTAAGCGAGATGGTAATATTATGTTATGGTCAATTGACCGTAACTTAGTGGCGTAATTTCTAGTAGTGTACATTGAAGTCATTGCATGTAATCATTGTAAGTTTGGGCTGCCATGGGGTCGTGGTGAGATGGTTCCTAAGAACGTATAAAAAACACTTTGTATGTGTTAAATAGTTGCGAATTGTAAAGTACATACGCACTCACGCCTGTACTCCCTGAAGGGGTAGGCAGGGGTGTAACTAGTACACCCACATTTCGCCGTGCTTATTTCCGTCCCATGATGAGATAGGGGGCGAGCTTATCGCCATACCGGGCACAATTCAAGACTCTGGACTGATACTAAGCATTTCATGATAGAAAATCATTGAAATAAAACTAGTTTATACGGATTTTATCGCGGTTTAATTTTTATTTTAGTCCCGACGTTTCGAAAGCTTTTCAGCCTTCGTGGTCACGGGAGAGACTGAGGTGTAGGTCGTCTCGAAAAGTTAATGTTACATTGGCTACCTTCATTTTAAAAATTATACATTTAATTATTTAAAAAGTTAGTTGACACTAGTCCGATCTACGCAGAAAGAGCTCACGGTGTCTTGAGGTCTGGCAGTGGGTCTTTAGGGTTCCGATTTAATTTAAAATTAAACCGAAAAAATTCAACCGCGATAAAATCCGTATAAAGTAGTTTTATTTCAATGTGTAATATTCGCGTAAACCTAAGAAATCACTATCCCAATATCACTTTACTCAACGAACCCGAGACTTCAGCACAGCAGGCGTACCGCATTTTCTGTCTGTCATTTTCAGTCAAAAGTGTTTCATTTCAATATAATATCTAGTTCGTATAAATACGGGCATAATTCCCTAAATGAATTTTGATGTGCTACATGTGTTATTAAAGCAGTTCTCCAAACCGTTTTGCGCTTGTGGTTTTATTATTATAATTTCGTACGCAATTTATCTCAATTGTATAATTTATACATACATACGCACTCACGCCTGTATTCCCCGAAGGGGTAGGCAGAGGTGTAACCAGTACACCCACATTTTGCCGAGCGTATCTCCGTCCCACAATGTGATAGGGGGCGAGCCTATCGCCATACCGGGCACAATTCCAGACTCCGGGCTGATACTGAGCATTTCGTAATAGAAAAACCCAATACCACTTTACCCGACCCGGGGATCGAACCCGAGACCTCACCGTTAGCCTCAATCGTAACGCATACGCATTACAACTGCGCCACCGAGGCATGGCACCGGCATATAATTTATGTGGTTAGTAATAATTGACAGTCAGTGGCGGATTCAGAATTTGAATAAAAAAAAATGAGAATATATTATACCTACTTAATAAGTAAGGATAAGCGATGATAATTATATTGTTGGTAGTGCTAAGAAAGTAGGATAATATCAAGATTAATGTGAAATTTGTCAGTGGACCCAAAAGCTTAGGGGGGGGAGGACTTGAGTCCCTTAGCCCCCCCCTAGATCCGCTAGTGTTGACAGCCTCCGCGGCTTAGTGGCCTCCGTGGCCGCGAGTTCGATTCCCGCACCGATCACACAAAAACACAAATGCTTGTGTGATTTACAAATGTTTGTTTCGGGTCTGGGTGTTGTCTGGACGGCCAGTCGTACAAACTACAAGCCAAATCTTTCTATAATATGTGTTAATCTACCAATCTCTTAATTATCCCTTTCCTTTAAGGTTGGCAACGCGCCCGTGACTCTTTTGGTATTATGGGCGTACATGGGCGTTAGAGATCACTTACCATCAGGTGACCCACTTACTCGTTTGCAGGTCCTATGCCATAAAAAAACCTAAAGCTTCGATCGCGATCTTCTTTTTTGCCAACCTTAAAGGAAAGGGATAATTAAGGGATTGGGAAGGGGAGGGGTTTGGGCCTCCGGATATCTCACTCACCGTACGAAACGCAGCAGCAAGCTGCTACTTTACGCCGGTTTTCTGTGAGACAGTGGTAATGACCCGGACGAGGCGGCCCATACATGCCGTAGACAAAAGTGTCTACAGCGTGGCTCTACCACTCATAATCGCAAGGAAATCTATATAAACCCCTCCCTTTACCAATCTCTTAATAAAATCTCTTTCCTTTAAGGTTGGCAACGCGCCCGTGACTCTTTTGGTATAGGTGCTCCACAGGCTCGTTTGCCGGGCTCTGCAAAAAAAAATATACTTACTCGTGGGGCGCTGGCCATGCTGCCTGCTTGTGTGTGGCTGCCCTCGCTCGCGCCAGCAGCGTCATCACCGCCCGCTTAGTCGGTGACATGGCCGCCCTGGCGCCGCCCAATAGCGGCCGCTTGCGCGCCGTGCTCGCAACCTGCCCACCAGCGCCCGCACCTGTCCAATAGAAACTCTACATGCGTTTTGTTGAACGTATCCTAACAATAAGAATTCTTGTTTAATCCTGATAGCTTAGAGGGGACTTTTTTTATATATTAGATTGAATGACGAGACGAGCAGGTCGCTCGCCTGATGGTAAGCACCACGCCTGCTCATAAACAGAAGCAACGCCACACAGAACTTTAAATAAAGCACTGCATGACACTGGACTGCGCTCATCACCCCGAGACATAAGGTGTTAAGTCTCATAATGCCCAGTAATTACACTGGCTTCAATGTCCTTCACACCGGAACACAACAGTGCTTACACACTGTTGTTTGGCGGCAGCAATAGACAAAGCGGTGGTACCAACCCAGCCGGTCTCTCGCAAACGAGGGACCTACCACCATTCGCCGAACTTCATGAAGTTTGCCGGCGTTCAAGTCCATTCATAATAATCGCCCGCCCATCGGCGTTATTGAAGATCATGTGACGTCATAAATCGTTGTTCATCGTTTTCGCCATTAGACGGTCGTTCGGCGGTACGACATAATCATTGGGTCTCTAATCGAACATCGATTTGCATAAATCCGAATAGGCCGGTACCGCCCCTGGTACGGACTGTAGACACGAAAGTCGCAGGTTCAAAACCAGCCCGAAGAGCATACACCTCTGACATTTCTAAGTTACGTGTGTATTAATTGTTAATTATCACTTGCGTTAATTGTTACGGGGCGAACACTTGACTTGTAAGAAAAACGGCGCCACACAGGCCCTTTGTGCATCATTCTTTTCTTTTCTTTTAGTTTTTTTTAAGTAATTTATCTCAAACGCTGGAGAGAGGGGCGCCACTATCAAGTTTCTACCCCGGTCCGAAAAAATCGTAGATCCGGGGCTGACGGTAGGTAAAAAACTTTTCAAAACCGTTCTTACTTCGTCACGGGCATTGAATTTTTTCCCGCCAAAAAGTTGTCATAATTATGTAAAAAGTAGAAATCTGTAGGCGCAGGGTGTGGTGAGTGCTTGCTCGCTAGCCGACATCTGGTATAAAAAATAAATAAAAACAAGACGCTCCATTAAAATGAGAAAATTAAACAATCTGCGTAGAAAACCCGCTTATTATTGCGATGTAATATTCCACACACGTCACTCTCCAGCTTATGTTAATAATTTTAATTAAATTCTTACAGTTCCGGCACGCACAACGGTACCGAAGAATTAAGTCATAATTTGCTTTTTACATCATAAATCTTATTGGTTTTTTTATCAAATATACTTGTACATTTTAATTTAGCTCTATATTTAATTAAGGTATTGTTTCAGAATGTGCGAATAATGTATTTATTATGAGTGTATTTGACTGACTGACCTTGACAATTTGCGTCATATAAATAAACGTATGGAGGTTTCGCTCGACCGAGATGCAGTGCGGCGGGAATATTTAATGGTTTTTAATCATTATTTCACCTTTTTGTTTAGAATGTTGTAAAAGTAATGTAGGTATTGCGTTTTTTATTCCATAAATAGGATTATAAAATAGCAGTCTTTTTACGAAATAGTGCGCACTAATACAAATTATGCCTCGATAGAAATTTCTGTAACAAAACTATATAATATTTTAATTTTTTGTAACGCAATTAGTTCAGCATGTTTCTCAGAATTTTCCCAACATCTTTTTTACAATGTAACCTTAGTGACAACCTTAAATAGTCAACTTACAAGTACAAATTTGACATACGCTTCTCCAAATATTGTTTATAACGCCCGATAAGATCGATCACATCCCTATTATATTAAGTAAAGTGTGCGAGCGAGAATAGTAATGTTGGAGTGAGACAAAAGCTCAGCTGTTCATCTTTTAGAGCTGTCTAAAGTTGCAAGTCGAATATCGACGTGTTACTCATTCGAAAAAAGAAGGAAGCAATGCAATCGGATTTGGTACTACCGGGGGTTGAAATCCTTATATCGTACACTATACGCCTACGCTATATACCTACGCTGGTTAAATTTGACCACATCTTTCTATAACACGCTGTATATTGACAGCGTAATAATATTATTGTAGTTAAACGTTACTTGGCGATTCAAAAAGCGACCCTAATAATAAAAATAAATATCACGTATAAAAGAACAAAAGAGCCGATTGTAATTAAATACACGACGTTGAAGAACAGTCACCGCAATCAGCTTTTAACTCTAGCCATAAACTTTTATTTTTTTATTTAATTCCCTTTTATTGGGAAGGCAAAGGGTTCTAGACCATCCAGCCTCGGCATTAGTTATATAATTAAATTCTTATTTTCCAAAAACCATGAAACACGGGTTTGACCGATATCAAGACCTTCTTGGAGTTTTGTTGGTAATTCCTTTCAATACGATGCTTCTTAGACGACTTTCTCCAAGTAAATCGAACGCACAAAGTCGATCAATTGATCAAAATTCACCTAAATTCACTTATCAATGATTCCATTCACTGTTCATCGCCGTCAATGTTACTTGCACAAATCCACACCATTTTTACACAGCAAACACAATTTTAAACTAGTTTAGGCAATAATTAAAATAAGAGAGCCATCGCACTGTCAGAATTCCCGCCGTTACTCTCGTGCCGTAAAATGTTGGATGTCTGTAGCAAATGTTTTTGCTTCCAAAAAACGCATCAGCCAAACGGTTTCCAATTAGTAAAATGTCTCGTAGACGTTTCAATTAGAATCTGAATTGGTTAATTCAAAAAGTTCCTTTGATCGTTCATTTGTCATGAATCAAATAAGATCTTTGATCTAGTTCGGTCTTTTAATTTGATCGTTTGTGTTTCGTGGTTACAAAGACTTCAATGTATATCACTAAATCGGCTGCGCGGTACATGGAAATTCCGTACTAAGTTACAGACAATTCACCGCAACTCAGTATTGCCATCTTGCTTACTCTTGACTTGAATTAGGTTATTAACTGCAGTAACTCCTCTCTGACTGCCTCGGTGGCGTAGCACTAATTTGTTGTATTTGTTTAACTGACCACTATCGGTGCGAAATATTCGCACGGGGAACCTAGTATTAATATATATTTGTAATTGTAATTACAATTTTAGTTAAGTTAGTTAGGGTTAGACGAAACATTACTAAATTTCAAATGACCACCCTACCATATTCCTAATGGAAAAAAGTATGGACGTACCGACCTTGCGTCGCGAGCGCGTGCACGGCAGCTGGCTTAACCCCACGCATGGCTGGGTGGGCATGCAACACCCCGCCCAGCATGGGGCTGCTCAGGCCCAGGATGTCGCCGCCACCTGTTAGTAGGGTTAGGTTGGGTTAGTTTCAGATTATTTAGATTAAGAGCAACCGCGTGACACAATTTGCGGCCTCTAGCTTGTGTGACGATACGAGCAGGTCGCTCGCCTGATAGTAAGCGCAACGTTTGCCAATAAACAGAAGCGATACCACACAGAACTTTAAATTACAAAGCAATGCATGGCACTGGACTACGCTCGTCACCTCGAGACATAAGTTTTTAAGTCTCAAAATGCCCAGTTATTTTAGTGGCTTCAATGTCCTTCAAACTGGAACACAACAGTGCTTACACACTGTTGTTGGCGGGAGCAATAAACAAAGCGGTAGTACCAACTTACCACCTATTTATAATGTAACACAATCAATGTCAAATACAGAAATAGTAAAAGATTCTTTGAAAGTGCTATTATTCCAGCTGAATAAATTATGTGAAAAGGCAATTAGAGTTAATCCTATTTTTTACTCCAATGCAAACAAGACAGCTATTTATGGACGAAGATTATTCATTGTCTATTGATTTAGAATAAAACTAAGAAATGACGCTGATTCCTGAAATAAAGTTGCGAGTTGTAGAAAGGAGCGACTTCATTGTTTATTATCCAGCTTTCGATTTTGGGTTTGGGTAGTGGTTTAGAATAAGATTATGAGGAAGATTACATGCTGGAGAGTTCTTTGTGATTGTATATAGCAGTGGGTGGCAAACTAGCAAGGGGTTCCCCTGATAGAAAGTGATGCTCACCGCATCTGAACATTTAAAATACTTAAATTTAAGGGATTGTTGGGGATTAGGAAGGGGAAGTGGTGTTTGTACCTACGGCCTCGGGATATCTCGCTCACTGTAAGAAACTCAAGCTACTACTTCATACTTTTCTGTGAGCGTAGTGGATGAAAACATGAACTTCTTTCAATCTTGCCATACCTATTATTGGAATAAAGTTTAACAGCTCGCGTGATAGGACCCACTTAGTGACATCCGCGGTACTTTACATCTGGCTTCTCCAGTTGTAAATGTCCTTGTTATTTTGTCTCCCGTTTTGCTATGGAGGGAAGTGGGCAATTATTATTTCCAACTCCTCCATATCCTTCTATTTGATTAATTTCGTTGCGGGACAAAGACAATTTAGCATTTCCAGAGACTCGCCGAGCTTCACTGCTCGGTGTCAATAAAAATGCGTGCCACTGTCGATCCTGGTGCACAGGAGTTACAGTGGCGGGTGTGTAGGCGGGATAGCCTCGTAATCTTGAAGAGCTGTGCCGACGGAAGCAATTTAATACAAAGCTAATTTTGGTAATCTACGCAGTAGACAGTTTTGTCTACAGCATTGGGCCGAGGCTCAACCGAGGTATCTACTGACTTACAGAAAACTTACAAGAAGCAGCTACTACAGTGAGTTAGATTTCAGAGTCCCAACGCCATATCCAAATCATAATTCCTTTCTATAAAACTCGGCAACGCACCAATACTTCTTCTGGTGACTATTGACCACTTATCAGCTGACCCACTAGCTATTAAAATGTGCTACATAAATGAAAATCCAGCTTACATCAAGTTGATTAGAAATACAGTAGTTAATGCCAGTTGCCAGTTACGAGCACTAAAGTCCAAGAGTACGCTTTATTATTATTACTAATTACTTTCCAGTAGTTGTTGCTTTATTTCTATATACATAATTGAACGAATTAACGTCTGACGCAAAAGGTCTGACTGTGACTGTGGTACTGTACCTTTCAAGCGAGTAGACCGATTTAAATGCGGTTTTTATTTGAATGTCCAATATCGATGCGGTTTATCTAAAGCTGGTTTCATTAAGATTGTTCTTAGCTAATGAAAAAATCTATTTAACTATTATGAGGTCGCAAATCTATATATTGATGTCGTGGGGGTTAAATTAGGTTATTATTAAGTGTTAAGTAAGACAAGTAGTAATAGTTTATTGGGAATCTGAAATCCCCAAGAAGGACAAAGAGCGTGAATACATTCCAAGATTTTTTCTACCTTTAAGAAATCCAGGCGTTGTTTTATGTAAGTAAGGGTGATATGCCACACGTCAAAGATGTTTATTACATTTCTTTGTCCTATACTTTGACGTTTTTTTTTATATATTAGTTTTAGATGCCGAGTCGAGCCGGTCGCTCGTCTGATGGTAAGCGTCACGCCTGCCCATAAACAAGCAACACCAATCAGAACTCAAAATTATGAAGAGACTTAAGGTGTATGCTATATTAACAGCTACTGTATCAAAATCTTTGTTCAAATATGATGAAATTATCTAATTTATTTGGTCAAAGCCTTCGCGATGCAGCGGGCGAGTAGCCGATTCTTAAACGAGACAAATACTTTTATGATTCACACATATAGAAACTGGGTGTTATGGAGACTACAGTTTTTCGTACTCCCTGCTATCACGACTTAAGATTCGTTTATTTGTCAAATTAGGACTATGTGTATAAGTGTTTCATGTATTTGTTTAATAAATAGATATTTGATGAAGACCTTTGACAAGTGGAATACCACCCTAAAACCCCACTTTTTAGATAGTACAGTGTGTATTACAGTGCTATATATAATCAATAATACTTTTTGATTGCTACTAAACTACTCACCGAGTATGGAATTCTGCGTAAGTAGATGATGTGTTGGAGGCTGTTGAAGAACTCCTCCACCGACCAGCATACCATGACCAGTGTGACCAGCAGCCAACTGTAGAAGAAACTTATACTGGTTCCGCACTGCATCCGATACAACTCCGTTCCGAAATAGACTTAGTAATATTTGTATGAGGAGTTGCGTACTAGATCTGAATGCCGTATTCTGAAGTCTGAATATCCAGTGTATGGTTCATAGTCTCGGATTCGGAACGGAATGGAATCGGATGCAGTGTATTAACATTCTGGTAATAGTTGCTTATAAAATTTTATGACGGGACTGTAGATAGATCACTGATGCTAAGCGCCACGTCTGCTATTAACAGTAGCCACATCAGACATTTGGATTACAAAGTACTGCAAGATACTGCACTCGTCATTCCGAGATGGAAGACATTACGTCTAGCATTGCTCAGTAATTTCAGCTTCAAGATCCTTTAAAACCGAGCACAAAACTGATTATAGATGTATAATGCTTTTTTACGGCAGATACAGGCAAAAGTGGTGCCTATTCAGAAATGCTCTCACATGAGAGACCTACCACCTAGTTCTACTTTAAATGTATTTTGTCTTGTTTTGCTGGTTGAAGACAGATAGAAGAGCATACATATTTTAAAATGGGTTAAGTTTTTGACCATGGGGATATTAATAAATACCATTTGATGCTGCCACAGTTCAGGAGTTATGGCTGGCTGTTGGGCAAATATTGGATTCAAAATAGAACTATAAGGAAATATATTTTCTTCTTAGGAAATAGAAGACGATTTAGATGACATTGTTGATTGGCACCTTTATTTAGGGTTATTTTGTTGTTTCGACCTTTACTATATAGTACGGCCGTTTTGTCCGCAACTCTCTTCCGGGACAACAGTCGTTGGGGACGTGGCATTCTAGATGTTAGCAGGATTGGGTATTACTGTGGGCAAAGGAATCGCGCACACCTCCTGTAAACTATGTGCTAGTATGACATGCTATTTGCTGCCTCCAACGTCTATAGTCCCCAAGGAAGGTCGTCCATCATACGGCCATACTAAAATACGAAATTAATTTAGCACTTGGAATAATTTTACACCAAAATTAAAATAAAATAAAATTATAAATATTAACAGCAGTAGATACTAATGTTAATTGAACTAGTAGGTATTAAGGCTTACTAGTACTAAGGCGTTTGATTCGCTATGACAATAAACAAAGCTCAGGGGTAGACTATTGGCACCACTGGTGTTAACCTTTGCGCCTCCAGTTTCTCTCACAAGCTCTACCTCTACGTCGCTCTTCCGCGACCAATAATGCAAGGAATCTGTATGTATTAGCTCTGGGGAAAATCACCCACTATGTTGAACCTATATCGAAAAGCTCTGTAATGTATCATTCTCAAAATTCTTCACTATCTACGTACAGCTTTGATTTCAGTTTATGCTTACCTGATGATGAGCAGCAGTGAGGTGATCCGGGGCGGGTGTAGGTGCTGGTGGGGAAAAGTCTCGAGCAGTGGCCGCGTGGTTCACTGCTATGCCACTAGGCAGAGTCACCGGTGCTGGCGAGGGCTGCACGGATGTGATCTATGAAACATTATAGTTGAGTATATTGACTCAGTAAGGAAGATATTTTAGGGTGGGTTAATTGACTCAGTGGGATCTTGGGATCAGTCTAGCAACAGGTGTTTTGGGTGTATTTAGACCAGCATATCGAAGACGAGAGCAGACAAGATCAGATTATCGTCAACGGTTCCATTACGAGTTAAGTTCTTCAGGCACATCTCTAGGAATGATGGCCAAATATAGAAAGAATAGTAGTCCAAAGTCAGATACTCGTAGCAGGAAAGAAAGTAAGAGGCAGGCCCTTACTTGCTGGACTGATTGGATTAAAATTGTAACAGAGTCCTCCATAATAGAGAGCACGTGCAACTTTACCAACCGGTAACAATGGATTTGATAGAAGAATTTCCAGACATTAACCACCCAGAAGACTGATGATGTTGACAACTCTCCGTATACCACAGTATTAACAACCACGACCACTCTGTCAAGAGTGTTTGACTAAGAAGATATATCAGTGGAGGTCTTCATAAAACCAACAGTTTGGTAACATGATTACAGAATCACTGTAATACTGGAATCCTAATCTTAACTAATATTATAAATGCGAAAGTGAGTTTCTTTGTTACGCTTTCACGTCTAAATCGCTGAACCGTTGTTGACGAATTTTGGTACAGGGATAGATGCGACCCTGGAGACGGTTATAGGCTACTTATTATCCCGGAAAAGGCTGTTCATGCGGAGGGAGTCGCTAGAAAAACCTAGTAGTTAATATTCGGAACCTTTATTACCCTCTGCTTATGTGTGTCACGCAGTGGCAACGCTTCCTCGCTGCCACTCCTCGAAGAGTCTGGAGGTGTAAGTCTCCTTTGCTCGGTTTGCGAGGACAGTATTTGCATCTCCAGCATCTGCTCTTGTCTGATATCGTCGTTGTAGTCCTGGAACAATGGAGTGATCAGTTTGTTTTTATATCCTCCGATGAAAATGATTACGCTTAATCTGGTGGTAGGTACAGTTTAGCCAACATGTAATGTAGACCATCCATTGCGTCCCTCGACAGTCATCAAAATAATGCTGTTTTGAAGTTACAAAATATATGGTATCTAATACAGAGGCAGTGTATATAACACTATCCTGGGTATCTGGTATCTGGTATCTGGGTGGTACCATCGCTTTGTATATTTTTGCCCCCAAGCAACAGTATTCATTTCTCTTTCTTTCATGTCTTGAAGTGAGGAACGCAATCCATTGTCATGCAGTGCTTTGTTTTTCAAAGTTCTGTGTGGCGTTGCTTATGTTTATTGACAGGCGTGGCATTCGCTATTAGACGAGCCACATGCTCGTTTCATCATTCTGGCTAATAAAAAAGTCGACGTTTCATTTGCACTACGCTTACTTAGCATGAGGTACTCTGTATTCGTATTACCGTAAGATAAAAAAGATATAATTTTGTACCAACTACTGCACTGCGGAACAACTTTTGAAAAAACCATATCCCATGAGATACTTAGAAACAGGACACATTAAATACCTATTTTCTTGTACGTGAGGTAAATTCTCAGTTTATCTCAAGTGGGGTCCGTTAACAGAATCGCCACGGTATGAGGAAACGTGATCAAAGCCTTTCCCTTGGTACTTACTATTTAAACGAAACGATACATACGCAATCACACCTGTAATCCCTGAAGTGGTAGACAGAGGTGTAATCAGTACATTTCGCTGAGTGTATCTCCGTCCAATGATGTGATAGGGGCCGAGCATATCGCCATACCAGGCACAATTCCTGACACCGGACTGATACTAAGCATTTCGAAATCGTAAAACCCAATAACTTTGATTCCACCCGGGGATCGAACCAGAGACCTCAGCGTCAGCCTCAGTCGTAACGCGCACGCATTAAAACTGAGTCACCAAGTTGAGGCAGTTAAACGAAACTATTGGATTGAAAATCGGATGGGCCGGAGGTAAGTGGGGGGTTTGGTGTATTATATTTGACATGTTTATTTATTGCTATGACTGCCTTGTTGACGCAGTTGTAATGCGCACGCATTATGACTGCCGTGCTGAGATCTCGGGAAGTTATTTTGGGTTTTTCTATTACGAAATGCTCAGTGTCAGCCTGGAGTCTGGAATTGTGCCCGGTATGGCGATAGGCTCGTCCCCTATCACATCATGAGACGGAAATAAGATCGACGAAATATGACTGAAAGTGAGTTCATCTATTCTGTTTATCTATGCTAGTAGTCTTACTCAGACAGCCACACTGACAGATAAACTTAAATAACCCATTTTTGTCGCGGGTTAAAAATGAACCTATGTATCTATGAGATACTATCCCGGCGTTGACAATCCCCTGCGGCATAAACGAGCTATTTTCTAAACAGTCATAAAGATTCAGGTACTCAAGATGCATCAGTGAAATATTGCAAAGCCATTTCGCTACCAGCAGCCGAGCTCATAAATATCCGATGAAATATACTTCAAGGTTTGATATATGCAGTGTTTTGTCTGGCAAACGATGCTGGCAAATATTTGAGCTCAACAAATGCTCTCTGATACTGCTTGTGGAATTAACTCGGATTTCATAAGTGTTTGCGAAATTAAAATACATTGCATTTTAAATTATGATTGTGTAGTGTTTGTACTGAAATTGCAAATTTAATTGGAAATGATTGTACGGTATGTTTTTTTATTAGCTTGAATGACGAGACGAGCAGGTCGCCCGATGGTAAGCGCCACGCCTCCCATAAAATGAAGCTACTCCACACAGAACTTTGAATTATAAAACACTGCATGGCATTGGACTGCGCTCGTCAACCCAAGACATAAGTTTTTAAGTCTCATAATGCCCAGTAATTTCGCTGGCTTCAACATCAGTGCTTACACACTGTTGCTCAGATCACGTCTCGCATACGAGACAACTACCACCTTGTGAACCACCTTGGTGAGTTGATATATTTATTTATTTGATAGGATCATCAATGTAACTTATACTCGTATTATCTGAATGTAATGTTAAGGTTTTCATAATTTCATTAAAAATAACGTTTAAAATATCAAACAGAAATATTATTATTGGTATTCAATGTACAGTTTTAGCATTTTTATATGAACCCACACTGTTGAGTGCAAGTCTGGCTTGAACCACCAAGGTAGGTCGAGGTATCACCGAGGATTCCGTACCTGGACCTGTACCAGTATATCAAACTTAATCCAAATCAGTTCAACTATTAAGACGGGATTATACACGGATATAGACGGGAACAAATATCCAAACCTTCACATCTATAAAATTAAGGATTATCAAATGTAAGTTTAAGACACGACAAGGTAACCTACTTACTCGTTTACCGGCATATGATATAAAAAAATAAGAATAGGATATTTAAAGTAGGTAGCATTGACTTCACAACGCTTTTCATTTAGAAAAAAAATAATAACACTTAAACTTTAAACTGCATTCAAACTCCTAAAAGCAATCAAAAAATATATGAGCCGAAACTTAAAAATGAAAGCATGTTAAACGTAGCTGATAAACATCAGAATTTCCTACACATTTGAGCTAGAAATCGCAGTAACTCAGCCCGACAAGTACCACCGTTTAATAATCTAGTTTCCGACGTCGATATGTAGTCAAGATGATACAGTGTTAGAAGTAGGAAATAGTAGTGCTTTTGAAAAGGTATTTGATCAAGTTACTTTAGAGATACAATTTTAAACGTTAATACGATAGTGATTTCTTAGGTTTACGCGAATATTACTCATTGAAATAAAACTAGTTTATACGGATTTTATCGCGGTTAAATTTTTATTTTATTTTAGCCCCGACGTTGTAACATTAACTTTTCGAGACGACCTACACCTCAGTCTCTCCCGTGACCACGAAGGCTGAAAAGCTTTCGAAACGTCGGGACTAAAATAAAAATTAAACCGCGATAAAATCCGTATAAACTAGTTTTATTTCAATGTTAATACGATATCCAGATATTTCGGTTAGCACCACCGCTTTATCTATTTCTACGGCCAGACAGCAACGTGTTACGGTTTGAAGGAAATTGAAGCCAGTGAAATTACTGGTAATTATGAGACTTAACAACTTATGTTTTATTTTATTATTAGCTTCAATTTTCGAGATGTGTAGGTCACTCGCCTGATGGTAAGCACCACGCCTGTCCATAAGCAGAATTAACGCCACTCACAACTTTGAATTACAAAGCACTACATGGCACTGTACTGCGCTCGTCACCCCGAGACAGTATGTTAAGTCTCATAATGCCCAGTAATCTCACTGCCTAAAACAACCGTCAAACCGGAATACAACAGTGCTTACACACTGCTGCATGGCGGAAAAAATAGACAAAGCGGTGGTACCAACCCAGTCGGCCTCTCGCATACGAGGGACCTTGTAGTATGTCTCGGGGTGAAGATTGCAGTCGAGTGTCATGCAGTGTAATTCAAGTTTCTATATAATGTTAGTTCTGGTTATGGGCAGGCGTGCTAATAACCATTAGGCGAGCGACTTGCTTGTTTCGTCATTCAAACTGATAAAAAAAGATATTTCTTTATGAAGCATAGTAGAATATAGTAAAATAGTAAAAGACCGATAACGAACAAACCCGATGTTTTTTTTTATATAGTATAGGCAGGCAAACGAGCAAGTGGGTCACCTGTTGGTAAGTGATCTCCACCGCCCTTGAATATCCACAATACAAGAAGAATCATAGATGCGTTGCCGACCATAATTAAGAGAATGTGAATTGAAGTATTTGGGCCTCCGGATATCTCACTCACCGTACGAAATGCAACAGCAAGCAGCTACATTACGCTGGTTTTCTGTGACACAGTGGTAACGACCCGGTCGAGCCGGCCCATTCATGCTGTAGACAAAACTATCTACAGCGTGAGTCTAATTGGTTTCTCTCGCATACATGACACCTCTTAGTAACGTCAAACCATTTTAGTTTAGAATTTAGATAACTAAGTTCGTGCTTCAGCTGTCTCATAAAATGTTACGAGTTGTCAAAACTTTATACTACACAAGTATTCAATAAAGGTATGAAAGCGTCGTAAAATACCACGTGGTGTGGTCGTAAACGTGTCACGGAATGCAATCACTCCAGTGTCGTAAATTATATTGTCTTTGCACGGATTTGTGTTTGCATACGTAAATACAATTTCGGTGAAGCTTATTTACTTTAACCTTCGATTCAAATAGGTGTGTTTGGGGTTATTTTGACGCTTACTGCCAGTTGCACTCATTAATCGGTTGCGAGTTAAGCAACCCTTGGTCCGGTCAGTCTATGGGTACGTGGCTGCTTAGTGGCCGTAACTTACACGTGTGTAAGCACTGTTGTGTTCCGGTTTGAAGGCGTTGCTTCTGTTTATGAGCAGGCGTGGCGCTTACCATCAGGCGAGCGACCTGGCTCGTATCGTCGTTCAAGCTAATAAAAAAAATGAAAAAACAACTGGGCGTTTCCGTGTTTCGGATTGCCCGTAAACTCGATCCCGGTTATCAACTGATGCCAGTCGTTATGCCAAATTGGAGATCTTCGGGAGGCTTGAAAATATTGACACTAGGTTAGTCGTTATCCATTTGATATGATAAGATGTTTATGACATCGTAGTACTCAAACGGCTAACCAATGTCAATGAAGTTTTTAAGGTTCCCGACCCAATGTGTGCTCACGAAACCCTATTACAACGCTTACGCCGCGCCAAGCCATCTGTGGGATTGTTCTTTTTTAACCGACTTCAAAAAAGGAGGACTTCTCCGCCAATTGTGGACCAATTTTGAAGGAAAACAATTTTACTCGATAGAGATTAGCTGCATGTGGTCCCATATAAATATGGTTAAGATTAGATGACGGAGTACGAAGAAAAAACAGCACACTCGTCACGATTGTGTTATTGTATTGGAATTTACATGCTATTGCCTGTACATTGAAGTCGGTTTCTAAGTTTTGTTAAACGTTATATTATTATTAGCATAACTTACTTTAAACCGCACTCAGAGACTTCAAATTACTTTAATTATCATTAGATCATTTCTTACAATAATTTCCACAATCGAGCCAGTTAATCATGTATATTTAGTGTAATAAAAGTGAAATTTTGTGACGTCGCTGAGTGCGGCAGTATGTCAATTAAACTTAATTGACTCTGAGTATCAGTAAGAGTGATAATTATAAAATTGTTGTAATTGTTTATAAAGGGAAGTAATTAAAATACTCAAATAATTAGAAGACTTAATTATCCCTTTCCTTTAAGGTCTGCAACGCACCCATGATTCTTTTGGTAATCTAGGCGTACATGGGTGGTGAAGATCACTTACTATCAGGTGACCCACTTGCTCGTTTCCGTCATATGCCTATAAAAAAACAAGTTTTGCGAATTTTTAGCTTACGGAGTATGCGTTGTTTGGACATCTACCTTGAGGCCAATTCTCGTAATTTAAAATGTTCAAAATATAATTCCGATCTAGTCTCAGTGTCTATAAAGTTGCAAATGGTATTCTCTTAAACCAATCATGAACGTCAAATGTGAACATAGATCGTAAAGAAATCGAAAGTAGAATAAAATTTGACTGAAGCCAAAACTGCATTCTGCTTACATTTTTAAATGACACATGCCATCATATAAACGTCAAAATTGTGACTGAATTGAGATTGCAATGAGATCGAGATGAGATTATATTGACACCGGACTGAACTTAAAGAGGAGCAGAATGCCGTTTTTAGTCAAATCAAAATCTAATCTAAGTTCGGTTGAAATTCATTCGCAGTGTCAGTTAAATACGAGAATTGGTCTTCTGCTGTAAGTAGTTATTGTAAGAATTTTTACGACCGCCTACTACGTTTCCAGATTCGTCCCCGTTACAAACGCTATTATGCGAAAGTTTGATAGGGCCATTTTCAGTTATGTGCCCAAAATCGTATTATCTTCATAATAGAGCCTTTTACCGTCGCGTCGGACTATCTTAATATACATTTTATCAGAAAGTTATAGTAGAAAAAGGTCGACATGTTTTGTTTTGACCCTTTTCGCTATTAGAATAAAATTCTCCTTAATATCTGCGTTGGAATATAAAAAAAACTGACCAAGCTTTTTTACTTTTAACATGTTGCCGTATGAGTTACCTATGTCCTAATTAACCCCCCACAACAAAGAGTTATGCGTTTGACCCCTATATCTGTCTGTGTGTGTTTTTTTTTAATTAGAGTGATGAAACGAGCAGGTCGCTCGCCTTATGGTAAGCGCCATCAGGCGAGTGACCACAGAAACAAAACACAGAACCTTGAATTACAAAGCACGGCATGGTATTGGATTTTGAGTCTCATAATGCCCAGTAATTTCACTAGCCTCAATGTCCTTCAAACCGAAACAACAATGCTTACACACTACTGCTTGGCGGCATCGATAGAGAAAGCACGAGTTTGTGAGTGGTAGAGCCACGCTATAGACAATTGTGACTACGTCACGAATGGGCCGGCTCGTACGGGTCGTTACCACTGTCTCACAGAAAACCGGCGTCAAGTAGCTGTTTGCTGCTGCGTTTTGTACGGTGAGTGAGATATCCGGAGGCCCAAGCACCCTTCCCTTCCCAATCCCTTAATTATCCCTTTCCTTTAAGGTCGGCAACGCATCCATAATTATTTAGGTATTGTGGGCGTACATGGGCGGTGGAGATCTCTTACCAACAGGTGACCCACTTGTACGTTTTCCGGCCTATGCTATAAAAAAAAGCGGTGGTACCAACCCAGACGGCCTCTCGCTTACGAGGGACCTACCATCTCGTAAAATATATACTCACAGGTACTAAGAATCTCCGTAGTTCTGCCAAAGCGTACGCGATCCGTGCATGAGCCTCAGCTGGTGTCGCGAAGGCGCTGATCTCCACGTGCAGCTCGTCTGACAAGTGGGCGAACTTCGGATCCCCTGACACTCGCAGCTCCTCTTCCTGCGAACAAACAGTGCATTACGTAGGGGCGTTAGCTACTCATTGTCCTGCATTGATTTAGTAATGATAGTAGATGGGACAAAGCAGTATTAAAGTATTATAGTCCTGTATTCAAATTCATACATACATACGCACTCACGCCTGTAATCCTCGAAGGGTAGGCATAGGTGTAACCAGTACACCCACATTTTGCCGAGCGTATCTCCGTCCCACGATGTGATAAGAAACTAGCTTATTGGCATACCGGGCACAATTACAGACTCCGGGCTGATACTAAGCATTTCGTGATCGAAAATCCCAATATCACTATCCCCGACCCGAGGGTCGAACCCGACATCTCAGCACAGCAGTCGTACCGCGTACGCAAAACAACTGCGCCACCGAGCCATTCCAAAAATTCGTACACGTTTCAAATTGATCTATGAAAGTGTCTTAGTCTGAAATCTGCTGAAGCACATAGTCCCAAAAAGTAGCACAAGATTAACCTTAAGTCTAGGCCCAAAATTAAACGATAAACCTTCGTCAAACGAACCTTGGGTCCTAGTTTAATATAAATGAAATTAAATACCTTTTGGCGGTCCTTCATGGACCCTCGACCTAGGACGGCCATTTTGCACATCGTGTCCTCTTGTAAACGTTTTAACGAGTTGCCCTTCGGTCCAAGGAGTTTGCCCACGAAGTTGAACTGTAACAATGATAATGGGTTAATCATTGAAAATTACCTATTCATTGTTAATCGCTCGCTTTATGAAGGAAACGTCGTGAGCAGAGGCTGCTGGACATAAGCTTTGCGGTTTTTTATGGCATAGTTCAGCAAACGAGCAAGTGGGTCACCTGATGGTAAGTGATCGCCACCCGTTTTCTCATCCGGTCTATTCTATAAAAAAAAGATTGCCGAAGCGCATAATTCTAATCATAGCACTGTACTTGTACCCGAAGACATTACTCTATTTTCGCATAATCAAGTAAACACGAAGAGAAACCGCGCTATATTTCTCAATCAAGAACATAAAAAGCATCCGCGCTATATATCTCAATCAAGAAATAATTACAGCTGTACACTCCCGTACTGCAGTTTTATTATTCATCGAGAGTCCAAATCAACCAACATTGGTCGGTACACTTTAATTTTTCGCCGCAACCAATGATCCCAAACGAGTTTCCTAGGGATAGATATGTTAGAACAGCGAGAGCTGTAGAGACTTGGACTAAAGGTTTTGGTAGATTATAAAACATTTTAAAGGATATTTTTTTCCCGAAAATCCTATTTAAGGATACCTTCTCAACCTCGAGGGAACAGTAGCGGAGGCCTGTGTCCAGCAGTAAGAAGTGTATAATACAGGGCTAATATTATTTTTATAAATAAATAAATATCAATGTACGGTATAAATATCAATGTATATTTTTTTATGTATGTACACATTGATTTATCCACCAATAATAGACCGATTTAGTTGAAAAAATATTATCCAATAGAATTCTAAAATTATAAATAGAATATCAAAATTAAAAATAAAACTGAAAACCCAAGAGTAACAAAAAGAAAATAGAAGTAATTTGAAATCAGTGTATTTTTTAATATAACAAATTTATTGCCAAATCAAAATGTGGAATTATAATAAAACCTTGGCTTATATGGTAGCCCCATCTAAATATTGCTTCAAAACTTTTAAAAACAGGCGACTCCATGCATTTCTGTCGAGTTCATTTCCGAAGCCCCGGGCTTGCGCTAACAATTCCGGATAATTGCTGGCAGAATCACAGGTGTCTGTGTTGTTTCACAGCTCTACCAATCTAGTAATTGATCGAACTCGATCAGTTGTCTTTTTTGTTATTAGACAAAAACAGTACGTCTTAATTTGATTCTGCCGAGATCAATTGATTAAAAAAAGTACACATTTATGCTTACGCGTGTATACCGTGGGTAGGCAGACGTGTGACTAATACACACACGGTTTTCGCTGAGCTTATTTCCTTGCTTTCTTCCTTAAAAAAAGAAATGGCAGCCATGAGCAGCGCTGAATGCTTCTTTTGGAAAAGGTACAAAATAGTCTTGGGGTGACGAGCGCAGTCCAATACCATGCAGTGCTTTGTAATTCAAAGTTCTGTGTGATGTTGCTTTTGTTTATGGGCAGGTGTAGCGCTTACCATCAGCCGAACGACCTGCTTGTTTCGTCACTCGAACTAATAAAAAGAACAATAATACAAAATAGTACATAGCAACAAACACGTGCAGCAAACAAAGGATCATTACGTTAGAACTGCCAATTAAACAGCGTGCTTGATAACGAGCTCCCATGGGATTTGCGCTAGACGGCCATTAATAATAATAATAATACACCCAACAGTCACACACATAGTCCTGACCCCACACTAGGTAAACCTGTATCGTGGCTATCAGGAACTACGAGTGACTTGCGGTCCCACAACACCCAGACTCGAAACAAATTTTTGTGGATCACACAAACATTTGTCTCAGTGCGGGAATCGAACCCACGGCCTCTCGCTTCGCAGCCGGCTACTCGCGCGCTGCGCCACGGAGGCTGTCGTGCGTTTGTACATACATACATACACACTCACGCCTATGTCCCATGGTGGTAGGCAGAGACTATTGAGTACCACAAGCTACGATCCTGACACACCTCTTTCGCCTCTTCCACATTCATACATCTTCTCATACATTTTCGTCGGTTGAGGGTACTCGTGACGTGCCCTTTTCGGAGAATATCATTAATTTGATCCGAATATGTTCTCCTCGGGCGCCCTCTTCCAACCCTACCATTCACATTCACACGATAAGTACCTTTCGTAAGTCGTCTTTCATCCATCCACGACCATTTGTTTACAGTGCTAATTGTGTTTGATGTCGTAATGTGGATAAAAAAAACGGTATGTATCTTTTTCGATTCGATAACTCAAAACACGTTTGAGTGGCAGAAGCACGCTGTAGACAGTTTTGTCTACAGCATAAATGGGCCGGCAAAGTCGTTACCACTGTCTCACAGAAAACCAACGTAAAGTAACTGCTTGCTGCTGCATTTTGTACGGTGAGTATGATATCTGGAGGCTCAAATCCCTCTCCCCTTCCAATACTTTAATTACCCCTTTCCTTTAAGGTTGGCAACGCGACCATGATTCTTTCGGGTATTGTCGGCGTACATGAGCCGTGGAGATCACCCATGTGCTCGTTAGCCGGCCTATGTTATAAAAACTTACGTTGTCCCAAATCAATGGGTCCTTAAAAATCTTCAACCATGAATCCTAAAAGCCGTAACGGGGCCTATAATTCATAATTATCTAATTTATAGTTAGTAACTTAATTACAAACGTTATCTACAGAAACATTAGTGAGATAAAATGTTTGATTTATCGCCCACTTGTCGAAATTTATTGCGAAAAAGTTCCTTAATTATCTGAAGTTCATATTACTTAGATGTGTAGCGATTAGCCGAAATTCCGTACCTATATAGAATACTGGCAGGTACCCGCGGCTCCGCCCGTGAAAATGTCTATTTCTGGGATAAAAGTTGCATATGTCTAATTCATATCTTGGTCTACTTTCATATTAATAATAGGTACAAAATATGAACCCCCCCTTCGCGAGTGGAATTTACAAAAAGGTGAAACACGTGCCTCATTATTTATAATAAACAATATTTGTAATCTGAATGCAGATCTCCTTAAACTTGACCGTCTTCTTAATAACTGCATTCGATTTATTTTCAATCTCCGGAAGTACGACCATGTATCTTCTTACCGCTCCCAACTCAAGTGGTTACCTATCCGCCAACGCCGGAATCTGCGCGCCCTTACTACACTATTTTCTATTCTAACTTCTTATCCACCTTCTTACTTAACTTCCAACTTTCAATATTTTGGATCTAGTCATGACAGAAACCTTCGCTCCACAGGCAGTCTTCTTCTTCAATATCCTTCTTACAATTCTGACTTCATCCACTTCTCTTTCACTATCCAATCTATACTTCTTTGGAATACGCTACCTCTCGAAATCAGGACGTGCACCAATCGGTTCACATTTAAGCTAAAAGTTCGGATGCTCATGGCTGATGATGTAGCAAGATCAGAACTTTAGCAGATTCATCTCTTAATATATATCACATGTACTCTTATGTACATAATGTATAGTATTGATTGATATAATATGTATCTATATATTATGTATTTATGGATGTATTGCATTTATTTATACAACGTGTTATAGAAAGGGGCGGGCAAATTTAAGCAATGTATAGTATAGGTATAAGTATTTTATCTCCCATAGTACCAAATCCGACTGCTTTGCTAGTACAATAATTATAGAATTTTCTTTTTTATCGAATGAGTAACATGTCGATATCGACTTTCAACTTTGAACAACACTAAATTATAAACAATGATACTATAGACCTCCTTTCATTTAATTATTTTATAATAAAAAAGAAATTAAACAGTTGTCAAATGTCAATATTTATTTGACGCAGTCAGTTCGGCGATTTCTGATTTTATGAAGTATGATTACGAGTTCAAAAAATATGTTGTATTTGACTAAAAACAAGTATTATGTATTGGTACTTTGTGTTGGTGTAACTGATAATAGCTTTTAAGAGGATCGTTGACTGTATTTAGCCAAATACATAGATGGAAGACCCGAGAATGAAGTCTTTAACATGCTTCTAGAGGATGGTACCTACATCGTTTTCAGCACACAGTCTCATTCAAGTGTTAATTTGTGTTTAAATTACAAGTTATGTAGGTATCTCCGTAGAATTACGTAAAATTTATTAAAAAGCGAGTGTCGTCATAATAATTAATAGTGGTGTCATCAATCTTATCGATCTTAATAAACGAGTGATTAAAATTAATGTGAATTTTTTGGATGTCTTGGTTTTGAAAAGGTCCGGTACACAAGTACGCATTGTAAAGTGCATGTAATGACCCTAAAATATGACCACACCTTTCTGTAACACGTTGTATATCATAGTTTTTTTTTATAATAAGTAGATTTATGTATTAGTATCTGATATATAGTTGTTTTTACTTGCCTTTCTTTTTAACTTATATACACCCACATTGTCTCGTCTCTGTATCACCCGTAGGTTGACTGTTAGAGAATGCCCCTGGCATTAAGTCCGCCTTTATACATGTTTTGTATATAAAGTTTAAATAAAAATAAAATAAAAAAGTACAATTGCGCGCCGCAGCTGTGACAGGTAGGTGAACACTCAGCATGTTGCTGTGCTGTGGCGCGTACCACAGCGCTGATTTTCGGTGGTCACCTAGAAGGTATGTGAAGTTTGCCAACGGAAAAGGCCGTTCACGCAGGCGGAGCCGCGAGCAAAGGCTAGTTATTATATAGAACTTCCCATCAAAGGAAGAGCCCTTACACTAAGATTAAACTAATACTACCTTTCAAGCGTTAGACTCTGCATTCACCGGGTGTTTATAATGTAAGACCCTGCCATTTACGACGTTAAGCCGTGTATTCGTGGAGTTCAGAAGGGTGCTGAGATGGCCGATATTCTAGTCCGGAGTGAGTATTTCTATGTATGAAATGATATATTATGTAGTACTAGCTTTTGCTCGCGGCTCTGTCGGCGTGAATGACATTTTCCGGGATAAAAAGTAGCGAGCCCAGAGGGCAGAGTGAGTAGATATTTCTATGTATGAAATGTTATTTTATTTAGTAAATGACATTTTTCGCGATTAAAAGTATGCCTATGTTCTTATCCAGGTCATGGTCTACCTGTATGCTAAATTTCATCTAAATCAGTTTAGCCCTTATGGCGTAAATAAATAAATAACACCCAACAGTCACACACATAGCTTCACCTCACAATAAGATACGAGTCTTGTGTTGTGAGTATCATGAACTATGAGAGACTTTCGGTCTCACAACACCCAGACCCAAAACAAATATTTGTAGGTCTGAGACAAATATTGGTCTCGGTGCGGGGATCGAACCTGCAGCCTCACATTTCACAGTCGGCTACTCGCCCACTGCGCCACGGAGGCTGTCACAAACATCCAAAGTTACATTTTAATATAATATAACGTTTAACAAAACTTAGAAACCGACTTCAATGTACAGCAATAGCATGTAAATTCCAATACAATAACACAAACGCGACGAGTGTACTGTTGTCCGTTGAGGAGTTTTATTTTTTTACTCCGTACTCCGTCATCAGATCTTAACCAAATTTATATGCGACCACATCGCGGCTAAACTCTATCGAGTGAAATTTTTTCCTACAAAATCTGTCCACAATTGGCCGAGAAATCCATGTACATACATAAAAAAAAAAACAAAAAAAAAAAACGCGCCGAATTGAGAACCTTCTTCTTTTTGAAGTCGTTTAAAAATACAGCTCGCCTTTAGAAAATATTACGTAAACCTTTTACTGGTCTGAGCTAGTATTGGTTTGGGATATTAAGAAGTTTTCGATAAAAATCATATAAGCGTGACTCGATATGATATCGATTACGGCTACGTAAAACAAACATATCGAATGAAACCGTTCGATTGTTTACGCAACTATTGTGAATTTAATAAAAAAGCCTATTGTGAGTGGTAGAGTGATGATGTAGTCAGTTTTGTCTACAGCACGAATGGGCTGGCTCATCCGGGTTGTTACCACTGTCTCACAGAAAACCGACGTAAAGCAGTAGCTTCCTGCTGCGTTTCGTACGGTGAGTGAGTTATCCGGAGGCCCAAATCTCCTTCCCCTTCTCAATCCCTTATTATCCCTTTCCTTAAAGTTTGGCAACGCGCCCTGATTCTTCTGGTATTATGAGCGTACATGGGCGGTGGAGATTAATTACCTTTAGATGACCCATTCGCTCGTGTGCTGGTCTATCTTTTTCTTCCAGCTGCCCTTATTCCACTCGCAGGGGGATCGGCGCAACATGCTTTCTAGCATATGTTACAGATATATTTGGCTTGCAGTTTTTACGACCGGCCACCTGCCTGACGTCAACCCCTCTGGGGACAAATGGTCTATAGTGTATACTATAAAAAAATAAAAACTCGGACACAAAATGTCGTTGCCTGACCTGGAGGCCAATTCTTGTAATTTTAAATGTTCAAAATATCATTCCGATCTAGTCTCAGCGTCAAGAAAGTTGCAAATGGCATTCTCTTAAACCAATAAATAATCAACGTCAAATGTGAACATTGACCGTAATGAGATTGAATGTAGAATAAAAGTTGACTGAAGCCAACACGGTATAATGCTACTGCTAATGAAAGGTGCATTTGACGTTGATTATTATTGATTTAAGAGATCGGAATGATATTTTGAACATTTAAAATTACGAGAATTGGCCTCCTGTGTGGCAATTCTCGCGCATTTCGATTTCGAGAAAAATCTCGGATTCGAACTTTTTTCGAATGAAATTCACGTTGAGCTATTCTGGAAATCTCGGGCTCGAAATATCTCGTAGGTTGCTGATAGAGTTACTTCGAATGGTAGAGAGCGTTCGAAACGTAAATGTCGAATACAGATGACAATGTCAACTGTCAAAAGATTTAATTTAATTTATTTATAAATTACAATTTTCTTTTTACATTCGCTTTACGATCATACTATGTCTGAAAATGGATAAACAAAGTAAATATTACAAACAACTCGACCCCTATTACAAAATGGGACGGAAAGAATCCCGGCGAAATGTGGGTGTACTGGTTGCAACCAGTACATTAGGTGGTATTCATGTGGGTGTCCACATTAATACAGGTACAGAGGTGTACTTCTGCCTACCCCTACGGGGAATACAAACGTGAGTGCATATGTGTAGGTATTTCAAACAATAAATATGCTAAAGGAAGCTAGCTTGTTTGCGTGTTTGATATTGCTGATGATTGCAATTGCTTGTGACTAAGCTTGTGGTACGAGTGTGTCGAGAAAAGTGAATATGGCAATTTAACAAATAATGAAAGATGTATTTATAAACCTATTTATTACCGAAGTGGTGGTAGTTTATTGAAATATATTGACTTTATGTTCTATGTTTTATTTCCTGTTTTACCCAAGTTTTACCTACTTATTTACTTGCTTAGAGTACTTAAAATGTCGCAGTAAATTAGATGGTTACAAATGACTGATGGATTTTATAGCAGTGAAAGTACTTATTTAATATACTCTAAATCCTGACTCTACTTTTCTATATTATATAACTCAACAAATTAGAATAATATCTAATTAATTGGAATAATACTTAAATAAACATATTTTTTATAGCATAGGCAGGCAAACGAGCTAGTGGGTCACCTGATAGTAAGTGTTTTCCACCGCTCATGTACGCCCATAATACCTAGGAATGGGATAATTGAGGGATTGGTAAGGGGATCTGTATTGAGGGCTTCAAATAGTAATTTGGTCTGTATTTTATTTACTTTTCACCAACCCTCCCACTATTTGTTTGCGCCAGTAAGGGCATTGATTTTTTCTTAAATTTATCCACCTTTTTTCATCTTCACGCTTAGAAAATATTGGTGAAAATTTTACACTTCGCAGATGTAAATCCGCTTCCACCATTTGGAAGAAAATACTTCTGCTGGATACTTGGGTAGTTTTTTTTGGATTGTATTCATTTTGAGTGCAAAATAAACACAACGAGAATAACATGAAATCTAAACTTAGATAGACTAGGTTTCCCGCTTAAACTTTGATTTCCATATTACGTTCCATTACTGCAAATTTTGGGAATTGGCAATGGAAAAACTTATTTTAAAATCTTCTCATAATGATTATCTCGTTATTTATGTTATATAAAAATAAAAAAACACGTATACTACACTTGTTGTAATACGTTACACATCTAAATATATTTATCAGTATCTTGTTCATGGTAAGTTATCGCATGCGATTAAAAATCGCTTTACTTACGTTGAACGGAACGCCTCGCGCGCTGTTATGTTTTATAATGGCAACATTTTGCCCCTTCGAATAGAGATTTTTACGCATTTTATTTCGATTGTAGCTGAGAATACAAGATTCGAGAAAATTACTTTGACATTCGAAATTTTACAGTAGAGATCGCTGATTCGAATCCGAGATTATTTCGAGGGAAGTGAGAATTGTCTCACTGGGCTTGGGGCACCTTAATAAAGCTGATATTTCCAAAAATCCTTGGTATTTAAGAGTGAAGTAGATATATAGGCATAATGCGTATCAAAGACCCGTATTGCGTGATAGCACCAGAGTGGAGAGCTTCGCAAACACACCGGCTAGCCGCCGCTCGAGTGGGATGGGGTAAGCCACAAGCTGACAGAGGTTACATACATACGCACTCACGCCTGTAAAACACCGAAGGTGTAGGCAGAGGAGTAACCAGTACAACCGCATTTCGCCAAGCGTATCTTCGTCCCATGATGTGGTAGGGGAGCCTATCGCCATACCAGGCACAAATTCCAGACTCCGAGCTGATACTGAGTATTTCGATATAGAAAAACCCAATATCACTTATACCCGACCCGGGGATCGAACCCGAGACCTCAGCGTCAACCTCAGTGGTAACGCATACGTATTAAAACTGCGTCAACGAGGCAATTAAATCGGTGATCGGTAAATGATTTTCATTTTCCGGCCTCTATTATATAAAAACGCATTTAAATCGGTCCATTCTTTTACCACTAAGATGCCACAGACAGACACACAAAAGCTAAATTTATAATCCCCGCTTTTCTGTCGAAGGTTAAAAATCATGTAACCTCGGTGGCGCAGTTGTAATACGTACGCATATTATTAACATATATACGCACTCACGCCTGTAATCCCCGAAGGGGTAGGCAGAGGTGTAACCAGTACACCCACATTTCGCCGAAATGTTTGTGTGATTCATAAATATTGGTCATGGGTCTGGGTGTTGTGGGACCCGCAAGTCCCTCGTAGTTCCTGATACCCACGGTACAGGTTAACCTAGTGTGGGGTTAGGACTATGTGTGTGATTGTTGGGTGTATTTATTATTATTAATATTAATGAATTGTGATTGGTTGAGAGTTTAATAATTGTACCACACCACATAAAGTGGGCGATGATATAGCGACTGCAAATGTCAGTTATGAGAGTATATATCTATAATAATATATCGCACGTTACTGTTTGCAGCAGGCGGCTGGCGAGCAAGTGGGTTACAGGATGGCAAGTGATCTCCTCCGCCCATGTAATTATAAGATTATCGTCCAGAGAAGAACATTTGATAAAAATCTATACTAACAATACTATGCAGTATTAAATAAAGTAAATTATTTGTTTTTAATAATTCAAACTTAATTTATAAGAACAACAAGCTTAATAAAAACAAATTTGCAAACTTTCGTAGGTGTGCTACGAACGTCTACGACCCTACGAAGCTACGAGACTACGGCGTAGGTGGGCGTTATTATTTTGATAAAACTTGAAATATTCCATTCCGCGCTTATCCGACCGCGTCTGAAGGTAATTCCATTAACATGATGCCTTAAGGGTCAGAGCTAATGCCCCCGACCTTTGGAGAGTGTCTTTAAGTTCAAAATAAAATAATATCAATTCTTTCACAGACTGATAAATGTTTTTTTTGTTTGTGTATAGAAATGTTTTTGATGAAAAATATTTTCAAAGCAAAAGTAACTTTGCGAATTTAGATTGAGCGATGATTTCATAATATTTAAGTAAGTTACTACTAATAAAATAAATTTGTTATTCGCGTCTGTCTGTCTCTTGGTCCACTTAGTTCTCATAAACTGCGTAAGAGATTTGAATGCGGCTTTCATTAACATTTTTTTTTTTTAGGAAAGTATATAGATAATTTCTTCCAGAGAGTTTACATTATAAATTAATTTATAAATAGATTATAAATAGAAAAAAGATTTCCGCGGACGGGAAAATAACAAAATATAAAAGGCTAGTAAAATAAGAAAATAAAAAAAATAATAACATATAGATGTACTAAATTAACTGAATTGAAGAACGTCGCTCTGTTCGCTGCAGGATTGCCATTTTACGATTCATAATTTATTATGAGGCATATTTCAGGTGTTATGTAATTCGTTTATATATTCAACCAAGTTCCAGAAATTATTAGCAACTTTCGGGATACCAAAAATATACAGTATGTAACAAAAACCCTGTTAGCCCTTTCTAGGTCGAAGACAAACTTATAGACAGCTTCATAAAAATAGTTGATTTAAAAAAAAAATGTACAGAAGCGAGATATTATCCATACACAGGTAGCTTAGAAAAATTAACATATTTTTAAAAAATTGTCATCTGAAAACTGATGAACAGCTGACTGATATTAGGTATTGACGAAACCGGGAGCACACGCGGCGCGGCGCGTTTGATGCACGTAGACGCCGCAATTTTCTGCCATTTCACAGCTAGGTTTGCCCATCTATACATACATATATGAGGTTATGTCAAATGTCTTCTTCCTAAATTGGATGTCTAAAACCCCATTAAGACGGAGAGTTTATCGCAAGACTGAAGCAAGAACTTTACAGAAAACAGTCATTCACGAGTCCGCACTCCGCATCATGCAAATTGTTTTTTTTTATAAATAACACCCAACAGTCACACACATAGTCCTGACCCTGTGGGGTCTTGCTGTGGTAAGATACGATTATCTTGTGTCGTGGGTATCAAGAACTACGAGAGACTTTGGGTCTCACAACACCCAGACCTGAAACAAATATTTGTTGATCAGACAAATATTTGTCTCGGTGCGGTGATCGAACCCGCGGTCTCACGATTCACAGTCGGCAACTCGCCCACTGTGCCACGGAGGCTGTCAATTAATTTATGACGCGTCCTTGTAAATGTTGTTTTCCTGTAAAATGTTCCCCTGCCTCGTACGAGAAAATCTCTATGTAAATGAGAGCTTAATGCGTAGTCTGAAGATTAAAATTTAATTACACATTGTGTAATCGACTCAAATGTAACACTTTGTTCTATTATTCAAACAAACGTTCACATCCAAAATAATTTGTGTACAATTTATCAAAAACCAATTTGCGTTTTGACACAAGCTCCATCAATTTCAGAGTCACGTAGCTTTAGCAAAATAGGCATATTTCTTTGCTAACAATGACATACGAATGGGAGAAAAATTGCCCATGCCGGGGGATCGGCGTTACTTTACATTAGGCTGGGCTTTGGCGTGCGATTTTTTTTAGGTTAATTTTTCAAAAAAAAGTTGCAGTTATATTGTATTAAAATATGATTAAACTTTAAGTATTAATAACAATAACAATTATCGGCCTACAAAGGTAGTTTCAAAGTCATTGTAGAAACTCTCAAATATAAAATTTTGTTTTTTTCTTACACCATTAAAGCTAGGGATATAATCATTGAATACACATGTAACTTTGGAACGTTAGATGTACACTGGTGAATCAAACCTGTTACCTTTAAGCAGTCAGTTCCCTATTAACTAAAATAAAATACAATAACTGTTTTCTAAAGGAGAAACAAAACACCGTAAGGAAACCTGCATACGAGTTCTCAAAAAACGCAATAGAATTTAATTTGAATTCATAATGTAAATGCATTAGAATTCTCTTTGAAGAATTTTGAAGCCCCGTACTCTACCAACCCACATTAGGCTATCTGAGACAGTATAATATAGAGATAATTTCAGTATATTATTAAGTTACTCAACAGAGGAGAATGAAAAGAGTGACAAGAGGCCCAAAATCCGTTTTTGTCTCCTTCTTAGGCCAGAACTCAAACGGCTAGGGAAAAAGTGTTTTTTACAGACTCGCGCTTATTTTCTCAGCTAGCTACTCAATTCTGCGTCAATTGTCAGAACATTAAAAGTCGTTCCGTCTACGGAAAGCCTGAAGCCTCGCAACAAAAGTCGTAATTTTTCAGTGCGTAGTGTCGATAGGCGTCGATACACGATGCTAACATATTTTGGTAGATTTATCGTCAGTTCGTTGCGGGGGAGATCTGACTTTGAAGGCGTAAGGTATAATCATATTTTGTTTTGCAGAGCCACGCTGTAGGCAATTTTGTCTACAGCATGAATTTGAGATGCCTCGGTGGCGCAGTTGTAATGCGTACGCGTTACGATTAAGCTAACGCTGAGGTCGCGGGTTCGATCCCCGGGGTCGGGTAAAGTGGTATTGGGATCGAATCGGCGGCCTCTCGTTGCATAGCCGGTTACTCGTCCGCTGCGTTGCGAAGTCTGTCAAACGATGTTGGTACTTACTTTAGGATGATCACGTACTGGTACCACGACCCTGACACACACTTTGACTGGCTTGTCTCTCGTAATGTCCAGCATTCTTCTCTCGCCGCGCCATTCACCTGCGAACAAATGATATCATATCAAGCAACACTATTTATTAGATGGCAACACCAGACTTCGCCTGTCATAGGCGGTTATATACATACATACATACGCGTGAGTACGCCTGTATTCCCCCAAGGGGTAGGCAGAGGTGTAACCAGTACACTCACATTTCGCCAAACGTATCTCCGTCCCACGATGTGATAGGGGGCGATCCTATCGCCATACTGGGCACAAATTCCAGACTCCGGGCTGATACTGCGCATTTCGTAATAGAAAAACCCAATACCACTTTACCCGACCCGGGGATCGAACCCGAGACCTCAGCGTTAGCATTAATCGTAACGCGTACACATTACAACTGCCCCACCGAGGCAGCGGGTGTATAAATAGTGGCTGATTAGAGTACAGACGTCAGTTGACTGTTGAAGCTACATTGAATTTCAGCCCATTTAGTTATTGATTTGTATAACATTTATAAATAAATAAATACACCCAACAGTTTCATACATAGTTCTGACCCCACACTAGGTTAACCTGTATTGTGGGTATCAGGAACGAACTACTAAGGACTTGTGGCCCCATAACAGATCCGAAACAAATATTTGTGGATCACAATAAACATTTTTTCTCCTTGTGGGAATCGAACCTACGGCCTCACGCTTCGCAGCCACTCCCCCACTGCGCCACGGAGAGATACTATGAAATCTTCGGACAATAGTTAATTAATTACACTTAAAAAGTAAAGTCATAACAATAAGCTCCCAGTAAATCCACCGCTTTTTACAAAAGACAAATATACATCATTAACATCGCGGAAATAACTGTAAATTAATAGAAAATTCAGAAATGCGTTCGATTTTACACCCACGGTGTCATTCCACAATAATTAATGTTGCCAATTTAGTATCGTAAAACTTGCCAGCAGTAAAAAATACGACCATATTTTAAATGGCAATTTAAAGGAGTAAAAGTGTTTCCTTTGTTGCGAGTTCAAACAACTGGAGCACATTTGAATGATTTTTATGAGATTTACTAGCTTTTGCCCGCGGCTCCGCCCGAGTGAATGCCTATTTCCAGGATTAAAGTAGCCTAGTGAGCGCCACCGGTGAGAAACGCGCTTGACAAAAATACTAAAATGACTATTAAAAAATAAGGGTTGATGGTAGAAGGGTGAAAATTTAGGGTTGTATGTATTTTTTAATGCTGTATCATAAAAAAATAAAAACAAAGAAAAAATAATAAAAAATAATTTGGGGTGGACCACCCTTAACATTTAGGGAGATGAAAAATAGATGTTGGCCGATTCTCAGACCTACCCGATATGCACACAAAATTTCATACAAATCGGTCCAGCCGTTTCGGAGGAGTATGGGAACGAACATTGTGACAAGAGAATTTTATATATATAAAGATATTCGTTATTATTTCGCAAACTGTTGCAATACAGTCGCCCCTTTGTATCTGTATTGATTCAATACTACTATTGCTATAACTTTGAAAGTTTGAATGTTTGTGAGTGTGAATTTCGATGTTTGTTAGCCAATCACGCCTTAACGTGACAGACAACCTCCGTGGCGCAGCGGGCGAGTAGCCGGTTGCGAAGCGTGAGGCCGTGGGTTCGATTCCCGCACCTAGACAAATGTTTGTCTGATTCACAAATATTTGTCTTGGGTCTGGGTGTTGTGGGACCGCAAGTCCCTCGTAGTTCCTGATACCCACGATACAGGTTTGCCTAGTGTGGGGTCAGGACTATGTGTGTGACTGTTGGGTGTATTTATTTATATAACGGCTGAACGATTTGGAATGAAATTTAGCACACAGGCAAACCGAACTTTTTGGCAGGAAAAAAATCAATACTCGAGAGACAATACAAAATATCTGAAGAGTTTGTTGCATCCCGTCCAGTTAATTTCTCTAAGAAGGGTATTGATAAATTGTCACAGATGGCAAAGATGCGTCGGCCGTATGGGTAGTTAATTTTATTAACAGAAATAATAAAAAAAAACTATCTTTTTCGTACAGAACGGCAATTTCATAACTCATTATATTTAATAATAACTACATAGTATGTACTTCTGTTATCTTTTTGCTCGATGACGTCAGTCTATTTTATATAATTTAATGTAGATATTGTATATAAATAACAAAATAACTTTCTGCACATCTCCATATTATAAACTTTAACTATGCCAAATCTTACACTCCTCCATGCACGCAATATTCTTAAAAACGGGTACAAAGTTTACTCTTCACGTATTAATATCTAGAAGATACTAGCCCTGTATTATGCACGTCTTACTGCTGAAAACGGGCCTCCTCTACTTAATGAGAAGGGTTAGGCCTTAGTCCCCCACGCTGACCTACACTGATGCTGACTTCACTTATCTTAGAAATTGAAATAAAACTAGTTTATACGGATTTTATCGCGGTTTCATTTTTATTTTAGTCCAGACGTTTCGAAAGCTTTTCAGCCTTCGTGGTCACGGGAGAGACTGTAAACTAAAATAAAAATTAAACCGCGATAAAATCCTTATAAACTAGTTTTATTTCAATGTGTAATATTCGCGTAAACCTAAGAAATGCAGTTATCCTCACGATGTTTCCTTTATCGTTAAAGTAAGCGGTAATTAGCTATGAATACACACGTAACTTAGAAAAGTCAGAGGTGCATGCTCTTGGAGCTTGTTTCGAACCTGTAACTTTCGACTCAACAGTCCATGCCGCTCACCGTTAAGCTATCGCTATAAAGTTACAAGTAAAATGATGAATGAAAACCTGAGTGTCTGAAAATTCCTCAATTAATTTTACGAGCAATTATATAATTTCGTTTCAAATTCCGCCCATTTAATATCCTACAATATTCTCGACACGTTTAATAGATAAATAAATCATAACACGCCATGACATTTATTTAGGACGTCAGAGCTGTCGCGCGTCGGCCATCTTTAATCCCCGTTTGACAGCTGTCATTTTGCGCGCCAAATCTCACCTTTGATCCGACATAATTTTTCATTGGCAGCCCCGATACGCGTGTTTTGTGAAAGGTTTACGGTTTTTTGATGTATGCGTGTATGCGTGATGGGTCGGTTATAAAATTATGTTTTATTCCCGCCATTTTACGAGTACTTTACTTAATTTAAGTACGTAGTTAGGTATGGAGTAGAATCGACATTTTTTTAATGATGTAGGTTATTTGTGTACTTTTTAACCAACGAAAAAACGGAGGAGGAGGTACATTTGTGCACCGATTTTGATAAATCATTGAATATAGTAAAATAAAACTTTTTAATAAAAATTATATATGCTTCTATTTACTACTTCTTCAGGCGTAGCGCTTACCGTCGGGCGAGCGACCTGCTAGTCTTGTCATTCAAGTAAATAAAAAATACTCGTGCCTGTTTCCCTTAGGAGTAGGCAGAGATAACAGATTTCCACTTGCCACGATCGTTGTTCACCTCTTTGACCTCCTTCACTGTCATTAAATTCTTCATGCATGCTAGTCTGTTTAGAGTACTTCTTACCTGGCCTTTCTCGAGATATCTTCGACTTGATCTGAGAAGTATCACCCGAGCCCTAATCTCACCTAACTGTACCATTGACATACGACAAAATACCATAGAGAAATAAAATATACTATTTTCTCTACTTTTATATCTTCTTTTGACGTAACCAGTTAAGTCTTATGTGCAACCATATTAGTTTAGATGGGCCTTTACAGACAACCAGTTATCTAAATATCAAAGATAAATATCACTCACTTATACACACCTTGATTAATCACGATATCTCAAAAACTACTAAGACTGGGATCATGCAAGTTGGTCAGATGATAGTTTATGTAATATAGGGGCTTGGTATGAAATAATTTTTGGAAATTTTCATTTTAAGGGGGAAAAGGTTTCATGCGGGTGGAGTTACAAGGTGGTAGGTCCCTCGTATGCGAGAGGCCCGCCGGGTTTGTACCACCGCTTTGTCTATTTCTGCCGCCAAGCAACAGTGTGTAAGCACTGTTTTGTTCCGGTTTGAATGGCATTGAGTTTAGTGAAATTACTGGGCATTATGGGACTTAACACCTTATGTCTCGGGGTGACGAGCACAGTCCAGTGTCATGCAGTGCTTTGTTATTTAAAGTTCTGTGTGGCGTTGCTTCTGTTTGTGAGCAGGCGTGGCGCTTACCATCAGGCGAGCGACCTGCTCGTCTCGTCATTCAAGCTAATAAAAATAAGGTATTGGAAAAAGCTAATGACTGGTTATTTCGAATTTAATCGAAAATATTTACTTGAGGCGCATGTTAAGGAGGAGACAGAATAGACCACATTTGCTTAAGATAGATTGTTTGATAAATGTGCCATTGTACGCAGATGGTATTTCGTAATATTTTGATTTTATATATTGAATATCGAATTGGAAGGCGTTCATACATCCCTCGCCTGTAATCCCCGAAGGGGTAGGCAAAAGTATAACCAGTACACCCACATTTCGCTGAGTGTATCTCCGTCCCATGATGTGATAGGGGGCGAGCCTATACATATATATGCCCATACCGGGCACAATTCTAGACTCCGGGCTGATACTGAGCATTTCATCATAGTAAAATCGAATATCACTTTTACCCGACCCGGGGATCGAACCCGGGGCCTCAGCGTTAGCCTCAGTCGTAACGCGTAAGCATTACAACTCCGCCACCGAGGCAGTCTCTACGACGTGTTTATGCAATAATGCCGCCAGATGCAACTCGTTATCCGGTATTTGTGTACATTAGATTGAACTAGGTTCATTAGTGGTGCGATGTTCTAGAGCACGATAACTACCGTCGCTAACGACTTCCAGAATTAGCCACCAGGATAAACACCAACATCTGGCTGGAAATTAAATGGTGGGGAATTTGAAATTGGAACGTAGACTTTATATTTAAACGGTTTTAAGATGCAGTAATCGACGCGAGCCAAGCCATAGACAAAGCGCCACTTATTACGTTTACATGACGCCGCACATGATTGTGCATTACAGGTTTGCGAGAGGCCGTCTGGGTTGGTACCACCGCTTTGTCTATTACTGTCGCCAAGCAGCAGTGTGTAAGCCCTGTGGTGTTTCGGTGTAAAGGACATTGAACGCTGAACATATTTTGAAATCTTTGTATGTTATGGTGAAACCAGCGGTTTCCAATGAGTTTATTCATTTATTCCATTCACACACCACATTGACTCCTCAAATATCGTAATAAATAGAAATACTAATGTACAAAGGTAACGACCACAAATTTACTCACGAATCGCCCAATTATTTCACCCGAGTGATTAATTATTGGGCCGTTTCTCTGATCGTACTTGTGTACACAAATTATTTAGGTTTTCAAAAGCCTTGTTATCACAGACCGAATTATCGGTATTTTTTTTGGTATAGTTACTAAATATGGTACTACTACTACTAGCCCTGTATTATACACGTCCCACTGCTGGGTACGGGCCTCCTCTAATGAATGTGAGGGGTTAGGCCTTACACTACCACACTCGCCTACTGCGGATTGGCAGACTTCACATACCCTTGAAATTGTTATAGAAAACTTCTCAGGTATGCAGGTTTCCTCACGATGTTTACTTCACCGTTAAAGTAAGTGCAAGTCCCTTGTAGTTCCTGATACCCACGATACAGGTTTACCTAGTGTGGGGTCAGGACTATGTGTGTGACTGTTGGGTGTATTTATTTATATAACGGCTGAACGATTTGGAATGAAATTTAGCACACAGGCAAACCGAACTTTTTGGCAGGAAAAAAATCAATACTCGAGAGACAATACAAAATATCTGAAGAGTTTGTTGCATCCCGTCCAGTTAATTTCTCTAAGAAGGGTATTGATAAATTGTCACAGATGGCAAAGATGCGTCGGCCGTATGGGTAGTTAATTTTATTAACAGAAATAATAAAAAAAAACTATCTTTTTCGTACAGAACGGCAATTTCATAACTCATTATATTTAATAATAACTACATAGTATGTACTTCTGTTATCTTTTTGCTCGATGACGTCAGTCTATTTTATATAATTTAATGTAGATATTGTATATAAATAACAAAATAACTTTCTGCACATCTCCATATTATAAACTTTAACTATGCCAAATCTTACACTCCTCCATGCACGCAATATTCTTAAAAACGGGTACAAAGTTTACTCTTCACGTATTAATATCTAGAAGATACTAGCCCTGTATTATGCACGTCTTACTGCTGAAAACGGGCCTCCTCTACTTAATGAGAAGGGTTAGGCCTTAGTCCCCCACGCTGACCTACACTGATGCTGACTTCACTTATCTTAGAAATTGAAATAAAACTAGTTTATACGGATTTTATCGCGGTTTCATTTTTATTTTAGTCCAGACGTTTCGAAAGCTTTTCAGCCTTCGTGGTCACGGGAGAGACTGTAAACTAAAATAAAAATTAAACCGCGATAAAATCCTTATAAACTAGTTTTATTTCAATGTGTAATATTCGCGTAAACCTAAGAAATGCAGTTATCCTCACGATGTTTCCTTTATCGTTAAAGTAAGCGGTAATTAGCTATGAATACACACGTAACTTAGAAAAGTCAGAGGTGCATGCTCTTGGAGCTTGTTTCGAACCTGTAACTTTCGACTCAACAGTCCATGCCGCTCACCGTTAAGCTATCGCTATAAAGTTACAAGTAAAATGATGAATGAAAACCTGAGTGTCTGAAAATTCCTCAATTAATTTTACGAGCAATTATATAATTTCGTTTCAAATTCCGCCCATTTAATATCCTACAATATTCTCGACACGTTTAATAGATAAATAAATCATAACACGCCATGACATTTATTTAGGACGTCAGAGCTGTCGCGCGTCGGCCATCTTTAATCCCCGTTTGACAGCTGTCATTTTGCGCGCCAAATCTCACCTTTGATCCGACATAATTTTTCATTGGCAGCCCCGATACGCGTGTTTTGTGAAAGGTTTACGGTTTTTTGATGTATGCGTGTATGCGTGATGGGTCGGTTATAAAATTATGTTTTATTCCCGCCATTTTACGAGTACTTTACTTAATTTAAGTACGTAGTTAGGTATGGAGTAGAATCGACATTTTTTTAATGATGTAGGTTATTTGTGTACTTTTTAACCAACGAAAAAACGGAGGAGGAGGTACATTTGTGCACCGATTTTGATAAATCATTGAATATAGTAAAATAAAACTTTTTAATAAAAATTATATATGCTTCTATTTACTACTTCTTCAGGCGTAGCGCTTACCGTCGGGCGAGCGACCTGCTAGTCTTGTCATTCAAGTAAATAAAAAATACTCGTGCCTGTTTCCCTTAGGAGTAGGCAGAGATAACAGATTTCCACTTGCCACGATCGTTGTTCACCTCTTTGACCTCCTTCACTGTCATTAAATTCTTCATGCATGCTAGTCTGTTTAGAGTACTTCTTACCTGGCCTTTCTCGAGATATCTTCGACTTGATCTGAGAAGTATCACCCGAGCCCTAATCTCACCTAACTGTACCATTGACATACGACAAAATACCATAGAGAAATAAAATATACTATTTTCTCTACTTTTATATCTTCTTTTGACGTAACCAGTTAAGTCTTATGTGCAACCATATTAGTTTAGATGGGCCTTTACAGACAACCAGTTATCTAAATATCAAAGATAAATATCACTCACTTATACACACCTTGATTAATCACGATATCTCAAAAACTACTAAGACTGGGATCATGCAAGTTGGTCAGATGATAGTTTATGTAATATAGGGGCTTGGTATGAAATAATTTTTGGAAATTTTCATTTTAAGGGGGAAAAGGTTTCATGCGGGTGGAGTTACAAGGTGGTAGGTCCCTCGTATGCGAGAGGCCCGCCGGGTTTGTACCACCGCTTTGTCTATTTCTGCCGCCAAGCAACAGTGTGTAAGCACTGTTTTGTTCCGGTTTGAATGGCATTGAGTTTAGTGAAATTACTGGGCATTATGGGACTTAACACCTTATGTCTCGGGGTGACGAGCACAGTCCAGTGTCATGCAGTGCTTTGTTATTTAAAGTTCTGTGTGGCGTTGCTTCTGTTTGTGAGCAGGCGTGGCGCTTACCATCAGGCGAGCGACCTGCTCGTCTCGTCATTCAAGCTAATAAAAATAAGGTATTGGAAAAAGCTAATGACTGGTTATTTCGAATTTAATCGAAAATATTTACTTGAGGCGCATGTTAAGGAGGAGACAGAATAGACCACATTTGCTTAAGATAGATTGTTTGATAAATGTGCCATTGTACGCAGATGGTATTTCGTAATATTTTGATTTTATATATTGAATATCGAATTGGAAGGCGTTCATACATCCCTCGCCTGTAATCCCCGAAGGGGTAGGCAAAAGTATAACCAGTACACCCACATTTCGCTGAGTGTATCTCCGTCCCATGATGTGATAGGGGGCGAGCCTATACATATATATGCCCATACCGGGCACAATTCTAGACTCCGGGCTGATACTGAGCATTTCATCATAGTAAAATCGAATATCACTTTTACCCGACCCGGGGATCGAACCCGGGGCCTCAGCGTTAGCCTCAGTCGTAACGCGTAAGCATTACAACTCCGCCACCGAGGCAGTCTCTACGACGTGTTTATGCAATAATGCCGCCAGATGCAACTCGTTATCCGGTATTTGTGTACATTAGATTGAACTAGGTTCATTAGTGGTGCGATGTTCTAGAGCACGATAACTACCGTCGCTAACGACTTCCAGAATTAGCCACCAGGATAAACACCAACATCTGGCTGGAAATTAAATGGTGGGGAATTTGAAATTGGAACGTAGACTTTATATTTAAACGGTTTTAAGATGCAGTAATCGACGCGAGCCAAGCCATAGACAAAGCGCCACTTATTACGTTTACATGACGCCGCACATGATTGTGCATTACAGGTTTGCGAGAGGCCGTCTGGGTTGGTACCACCGCTTTGTCTATTACTGTCGCCAAGCAGCAGTGTGTAAGCCCTGTGGTGTTTCGGTGTAAAGGACATTGAACGCTGAACATATTTTGAAATCTTTGTATGTTATGGTGAAACCAGCGGTTTCCAATGAGTTTATTCATTTATTCCATTCACACACCACATTGACTCCTCAAATATCGTAATAAATAGAAATACTAATGTACAAAGGTAACGACCACAAATTTACTCACGAATCGCCCAATTATTTCACCCGAGTGATTAATTATTGGGCCGTTTCTCTGATCGTACTTGTGTACACAAATTATTTAGGTTTTCAAAAGCCTTGTTATCACAGACCGAATTATCGGTATTTTTTTTGGTATAGTTACTAAATATGGTACTACTACTACTAGCCCTGTATTATACACGTCCCACTGCTGGGTACGGGCCTCCTCTAATGAATGTGAGGGGTTAGGCCTTACACTACCACACTCGCCTACTGCGGATTGGCAGACTTCACATACCCTTGAAATTGTTATAGAAAACTTCTCAGGTATGCAGGTTTCCTCACGATGTTTACTTCACCGTTAAAGTAAGTGCAAGTCCCTTGTAGTTCCTGATACCCATGATACAGGTTTACCTAGTGTGGGGTCACGACTATGTGTGTGACTGTTGGGTGTATTTATTTATTTATATATTTATTTATCTGAAGACAAATAGAAACATTTTAAAAATGGAACACCACAATGATGACATTGAAATAAAACTAGTTTATACGGATTTTACCGCGGTTTAATTTTTATTTTTTATTTTTGTTCCGACGTTTCGGAAGCTTTTCAGCCTTCGTGGTCACAGGAGAGACTGAGGAAAGAAGGTTAAAAGAAGCATAGGGACCCGCGTAAAAGAACATATAGCTGGTGGCCAATTCTCGTAATTTTAAATGTTAAAAATATCATTCCGATTTAGTCAGCGTCAAGAAAGTTGCAAATGGCATTCTCTTAAACCAATAATCAATGTCAAATGTGAACATAGATCGTAATGAGATTGAATGTAGAATAAAAGTTGACTGAAACCAAAACGTTATAATGCTACTTGCTAATGCTAGGTGCATTTGACGTTGATTATTGGTTTAAAAGAATGCCATTTGTAACTTTCTCGACGCTGAGACTAGATCGGAATGATATTTTGAACATTTAAAATTACGAGAATTGGCCTCCAGATGTTAAACACCGACGCTCTACGAAGTCTGCAGTTGCTGAACATTCAGAGGAAGGCTCCAAACATTACCTTAGATTTGTCAAACCACAAATCCTTGCAAAAGAACACCGATTCCTACCTAGGATGATTCGCGAAGCCACCCAAATTTCAATACAGAAGATGGTTGGAAGCTTGCACAAGCCTGGGATCCAATTTTACATCTAATTAAATCGGAACCCAAAAGACCAACTGCCGGACCTCAAGACACCGTGAGCTCTTTCTGCGTAGATCGGACTAATGTCAACTAACTTTTTAAATAATTAAAAAATAAATGTTTAATTTTAAAATGAAGGCAGGCAATATATCATTAACTTTTCGAGACGTCCTTCACCTCAGTCTCTCCCGTGACCACGAAGGCTGAAAAGCTTTCGAAACGTCGGGACTAAAATAAAATTAAACCGCGATAAAATCAGTATAAACTAGTTTTATTTCAATGTGTAATATTCGCGTAAACATAAGAAATCACCACAATGATGATTCGTGATTAATGGGTAATTGTAATCTATCACCAGGGGGGCGAGCACGAACAACTTACGAATAATATTCGAATCGAGAACGCTAGCATTTGTATGAAGTTTCAAACAACTTTTTGACATTTCGATACGAATACGTTCTCGCAAGTTATTCGTGCTAGCCCCTGTAGGCCTAGTAAGAGTTACAAATACGTTCACTGTTTTTGAATTCGTATAAAATTACTACCGTCGAAGTGTAAAACTAGAAATTCATACGGTAATAAAGAAAAGAATCGCTTGAAAACTAATTTCATATTCTATTATTATAAAATAAAATAAGCAAATAATAAAATAAAAAATAATATAAAGAGTTTCCACTAGTGGCTACTAATATTTGACGTATTGAGAGAAAACGAAAACTTTCATCGTTTCACAAAACTATTAAAACTTGTACTAGGCCTACAGATGAAATATTTGACCGCGTGCAATAAAAAATGCTTTTTATTCACTGAATTTACAAACAGAATCTGCATAACACGCTGACTTGTGAAAACGACTTTAAAATTTAAATCTTCAAAAAAATATTCAACAAAACCTCGCGCCCGACCCAAGCGTCAGAAATTCAATTCGTGACATAGTTTTTTAAATTCATTTCCACTGAAGAGGCTATGTTTTGGCTTGCGGTATGTGCGGAAATGATTCCTTTGAGAGGCAATTAGACTTGCTTTAGCTTCGCCTCGGCTTTCACCGTTGGAAGCCGTCAAGTGTGATATGTGCCCTTAAAATAATCTCGTTTTGCAATGAAATGGCTGTGACAGAATACTTATTTCACTGATGGTAAAGCTCTGTTTTTCTGGGAGTCTTTTAACTTTAGCTGTTGTGGTAGTCAATGATTTTTCCATACAAAGGTTGGGAGGTGATTACTTTTTTTATATATCATAGGCCGGCAAACGAGCAAGTGGGTCACCTGATGGTAAGTGATCTCCACCGCTCATGTACGCACACAATACCAAAAGAGGTAAGGGCGCGTTGCCGACCTTAAAGGAAAGGGATAATTAAGGGAATGGGAAGGAGAGGGGATTTGGGCGTCCGGATATCTCAGTCGTCGTACGAAACGCAGCAGCAATCTGCTACTTTACGTCGGTTTTCTGTGAGATAGGGGTAACGACCCGGACGAGCCATCCCATTCGTGCTGTAGAGACAAGTGTCTACAGCGTGGCTCTACCACTCTAAAAACAACTCTCAAAACAACACTCTTATCACAACTTGAAAAACAAGCATACAATATTTATAAAAATGTACACAGTATCTGCCTGTGGGAGGTAGATGTGGCAGACTGACCCTATAGTTAGTTTGCAAGTCAAACACTCTGGTTTGTACGCGTACGTGTTTGTGCATTGTATGTGGTCCCGTTTCCAACTGGTAGCGTGCTCTTACCGTGGTCACCGTGGTACAGCGGGACTTTTTTAAAAGTATCGGAAAATGATTAAGCGGGTCACCTGATGGTTCGTGATCTCCACGTAGACGTAGCTGTATACTTCTGTCTACAGCATGAATGGGCCGGTTCGACAGGGTTGCCATTATCCAACAGAAAACCCAACGTGAAATATTAACTACAACGCAACGTGTCGTACATTGAGATTACCGGAGGCCCAAATCTCGTCTCCCCATTGCAATCCCTCTTCCATTCTTATAGGGACGGCAATGCTCCATGCTTCTCTAGATACAGTAAGTAAGAATTACGCAAGTGAAAGTTAAAACAATCATTACACATTAAAATAAAGCTAGTTTATACGGATTTTATCCTGGTTTAATTTTTATTTTAGTTCCGGTGTTTCGACAGCTTTTCAGCCTTTTCAGTTGCGGGAGAGACAAAATAAAAATTAAACCGTGATGAAATCCGTATAAACTAGTTTTATTTCAATGTGTAATATTCGCGTAAACATAAGAAATCACAATCATTAAATTTAAATAATGAGTGGTAGAGCCACGTTGTAGACAGTTATTGTCTACAGACTCTCACAGAGAGTCGACGTAAGATAGCGGCTTGCTGCGTTTCGTACGGTGAATGAGATATACGGAGGCCCAAATCCCAATTTCCTTTAAGGTCGACAACGCGCTCATGATTCTTTTGGTGCTGTACGCCCATGGGCGGTGGAGATCATTTGCCATCAGGTGACCTACTTGCTCGTTTGCGGGTTTGTGCTATAAATACCTCTTTTTCAATCGGTTAAGATAAAATAGAAATTGTTTACATACCAACAATATTATTACAAAGTGACTAATCGTTAGTGGAAGTTTAAGCTAACTATTTAGTTAACAAAAGAAAGTGCCAGAAAACTCTGTAAAGTTAATTAATTGTGAATGTCCAAGGGGACATTTCTTGAAGAGAGTTTGAAGCGAGATGTTTACTTCAGTATATTATTTGATTTATACTTTTCACAGCCTGTGGCACAGCAGGCGAGTGGCCGGCCGTGGGGCGGGAGGCCGTGGGTTCGATTACCGCATAGACACAAGTGTTTGTGTGATCCACGAATATATGTGTGACTGTTGGATGTATTTATTTTATGTCTTTTCATTTAGACTGCCTCGGTGGCGTAGTGGCGCAGTGTTGCCTTTAAATGACGAGACGAGTAGGTCGCTCGCCTAATGGTAATCAATACGAACCAGAACTTCGAATTATGAGGTACCGCCTGCCACTGAACTGCGCCTGTCACCCCGAGACATAAGGTGTTAATTCTCATAATGCTCAGTAATTTCACTGTCCTCAATGTCCTTGAAACCGGAACAACAATCTTTACACACTGCTGCTTGTCGGCCGAAATAGACAAAGCGGCCTCTCGCATATGAGATAACAACCACTCACATATCATATTCCGCGTTGAATCAAATGCTAATTACTTCTACTTGAATATTTAACACAAACCGCTAGAACTCGGCCACACGGAGATCCAGTTATAAACTTTAAATTAGTTTGTTGGGCAGATTTGAACTTTGTTGTCGTGGTTTTGGGTGTGTTTTCGCCTGACACATATCCGCCGTCAATTCTCCGTCGGATTACCCGAATAGCAGCACAACCATGATATAAAACATCAGGTATCAAGTTTCAACGGAATAACATATTTACGTGAATATTAGACAAGGAGGCCAATTCTCGTAATTTAAATGTTCAAAATATCATTCCGATCTAGTCTCAGCGTCAAGAAAGTTGCAAATGGCATTCTCTTAAACCAATAATCAACGTCAAATGTGAACATAGATCGTAATGAGATTGAATGTAGAATAAAAGTTGATTGTAGCCAAAACGGTATAATGCTACTGCTAATGCTAGGTGCATTTGACGTTGATTATTGGTTTAAGAGAATGCCATTTGCAACTTTCTTGACGATGAGACTAGATCGGAATGATATTGTGAACATTTAAAATTACGAGAATTGGCCTCCTGGTCTGTGAATCTGTGCAGTAATTTTGTAGGCAATAGGGCGTGACTGCCTCGGTGGCGCTGTTGCGGATACGCGATACAACTGCTGTGCTGGTCTCGAGTTCGATCCCCGGGTCGGGTAAAGTGATTCTGGGTTTTTCTATTACGAAATGCTCAGTATCAGCCCGGAGTCTGGAATTTGTGCTCGGTATGGTGATAGGCTCGCTCCCTATCACATCACAGGACGGAGATGCGCTTGGTGAAATGTAGGTGTACTGATTACACGTCTGCTTACAGGCGTGAGTGCGTATGCTTTAACTATGCCATAGCTATGTCATCGGATTTGGAACTACGGGGGTTGAAATACTTGTGTTGTAAACTATACGTTGCTTAAATTTGACCACACCTTTCTGTAACACGTTGTATAATACTTATATCGTACAATATACGTTGCTTAAATTTGACCACTTCTTTCTGTAACACGTTGTTTAATACTTATATCGTACACTATACGTTGCTTAAATTTGACCACACCTTTCTGTAACACGTTGTATAATACTTATATCGTATACTATACGTTGCTTAAATTTGACCACACCTTTCTATAGCACGTTGTGTACTGCTAAATTAGAACTATTTCATTGTCAGATATCATCAAAGGAACATCCGGTCCGAGCATTAGGCTGCGGGCGTCGGTAGATAAGCAAGTTGTCTGTCAAATTCAGAAGTTTTAATCGGTACGTTAGATGAGGGTGTCGCTTTGTGCTTTGTGGGGTCAGTTTTTGAGTGACAAAGCGATTTGATAACGTACGTCCTGTCTTTTATAATACTAGCCCTGTATTATATACTGTCCTATTGGGTACGAGCCTTCTTTACTAAAGATGGGTTAGGCGTGTGGCGTCATAGCGGACAAAATAATGGAACAGCAAGACCTTGGCCCAACAGTAGCTTGCGTTACCTCACCAAACAACACGCCGATACGTACCTATGGAGAGCGAACATTAGAACTCAACTTAGGTCTACGTCGCAGTTTCAAGTGGACATTCGTAATCGCTGACGTGAAAACCTCAATACTGGGTGCTGACTTTTTACGACATCATAAGCTGATAATCGATTTGCATCGCCGTAAACTTATCGACAGCGTAACAGAACTGACAATTAATGCGATCAAGATCAGGAACTCCGATCCAGCTGTCTACACACTCAACAGGGATCACGCCTACCATGACATCTTGGCGAAATTCCCAGACGTACTTCGACCGATGTCACTGAAGTCACCTGCAAAACATGATGTGACCCATCATATAGAAACAACGGGTCCACCCATTTTCTCAAGACCTCGTCCGTTACCGCCAGACAAGTACAAAGCTGCGAAGCAAGAATTTGAGAACATGATCAGTATGGGCATCTGTCAACCATCAAAGAGTCCGTGGGCCAGTCCATTACACGTGGTTAAGAAAAAAGACGGCTCGCTACGAGTATGTGGCGATTACAGACGTCTCAACGCTGTTACAGTACCCGACAGATATCCGATACCGCGTATTCAAGATTTCACCTACCAACTACACGGAAAAACAATATTCTCAAAACTGGATCTCAAAATGGCTTACTTCTGGATCCCGATCAAGAAAGAAGATGCACCGAAGACAGCCATCATAACTCCGTTTGGTCTCTTCGAATTTAACTGCATGACGTTTGGCTTACGCAACTCTGGTCAAACCTTCCAGCGGTTCATGCATGAAGTGCTACGCGGTCTAGACGACATTGTTTTTTGTTTCGTGGATGATCTACTCGTGCACTCGAAGAATCCTGAAGAACACAGAAGACATCTCGAGTTGGTCCTGGAACGCCTCAATACCTACGGAGTGTCACTTAACATCGACAAATGTGAATTCGGCAAAGAAACAATTCAATTTTTGGGTTACGAAGTCAGTCACGCCGGAATCAAACCTACTGAAGAACGAACGAAAGCAATATCAAGTTACCCCAAGCCACAAACCGTTCAAGACTTGAGAAGATTTCTTGGGATGATTAATTTTTATCGTGACTGCCTACCCCATCAAGCGGAACATCAACACGAATTGAATAAATACCTACAGAATCGCAAGAAAAATGACAAGACCGCAATTGTTTGGACACCCGAGGCCAACGCCGCCTTTGAGAAATGCCGCCAAAGCATTCTCGAGGCCACTACGCTAACGCATCCGATACCAAACGCTCCACTGTGTCTAATGACCGACGCCTCCGACAAGAGCATAGGCGCTGTTCTCCAACAGAAGGTTGACGACGTGTGGAAGCCACTTGCATTTTTCTCAAAAACAATGAGTGAAACACAACGTCGGTACAGTGTATACGATCGCGAATTATTAGCGATCTACACAGCTGTTAAACACCTCCGCCGGCTTATAGAAGGTAACGACGTCACAATATGGACCGATCACAAACCTCTGTCGCATGCACTTACGAAATCTCCGAGCAGCAGTGACACACCTAGAAGAGAGCGTCAGTTACATTTCATTAGTCAATTCTGTTCGAATATTAAATATATTCACGGTGATCGAAATCACGCAGCTGATGCCATGTCTCGGATAGAAGCCATAGAAAATTTTTCTCTCATTGACTACAATCAATTGGCCGAAGATCAAGACGCTGACAACGTGTTGGACCAATTAAAATCGAAACCAAACTTGAAGTTCGCAACAATCACATTACCGGGAGTTCAACGACCTCTGACATGTGAGACATCGTCGGCAAGCCCGCGACCGTACCTACCGATCGCTTATCGTTTTGCCGCTTACAAAGCGCAACACGAATTAAGCCACCCAGGTGTCAGAACGACAAGGAAGATCGTGACCTCAAAATTTTTCTGGCCTTCCATGAACAAGGACATTGGAGTGTGGACAAAAGCTTGCATCGGATGTCAACGCGCGAAAGTTCACAGACACGTCAACAGTCCGTTAGGCGAATTCCCGCAGTCAGCCAGATTCGAACACGTTCACATGGACATAGTTGGACCGCTACCTGCATCAAACGAATATAAGTACTGCGTCACCATGATCGATCGTTGCACGAAGTGGCCGGAAGCCATACCTACTCGCGACATAACTGCTGAAACCGTGGCTCAAGCATTGCATGAAGGGTGGATATCCCGATTTGGCTGCCCGCTTCGAATCACGACCGACCAAGGTCGTCAGTTCGAGTCCGCGCTATTCAACGCGCTTATGAAGAAGTTTGGGGTTGAACGTATACGAACAACGGCATTTCACCCACAGGCAAATGGCCAAATCGAGCGATGGCATCGCTCACTTAAGTCCGCGCTCATGGCAAGAAGCGCAAACGCACGCTGGAGCGAAGAGTTGCCGACCGTATTACTCGGCCTACGCACAGCCCTACGTGACAATAACATAAGTCCTGCAGTGATGACCTACGGATGCACTCTACGAGTTCCGTCAGATTTTTTCGTGCCTACACAGCCGAAAATGGATGACATCGAATTCATTCGTCGACTGACCGAAACAATGGCATCGTTATCACCCGTTCAGAGAACTTATGCCTCAAGCAAGAATACGTTCGTTTATAAAGAACTTGCAACGTGCAGCCATGTCTTCATCCGCAACGACACAGTACGCAGCCCTCTGGTACCGCCGTACGACGGACCCTACGAAGTGTTAGAACGCAGTGGAAAAACATTCAAGGTGCAGTTACCACTTCGCACTACCGTCGTGTCCATCGACAGACTGAAACCGGCACACTTGTACAATGCAGAGGACACTTCAACTACTGCAGCGCACAACCGACCGTCCGTACCAGCGAAGACTGCGCCGCGAGCGACTGAGGTAGCACCGCCGCCGTCAAAGCAGCCCTACGTCACTCGATCGGGACGCCCGGTAAGACCCTCTGTACGCTTCGCTTAGGGGGGAGTACTGTGGCGTCACGACCACACTTACACATTCATAAATACTTACACATTATACTTACGAACAGTTACACCATTACCATTACCATAATTATACCACATACCACATACCATACCCATTACCGACCAACACCATACCATAACCAATATTTAGAAAAGCAGTTAGTAAATAACACATACACATGCAATACATAACACATTTATTAGTACACACACACCCCCACACTTTTGACGTCTGCCGTTAAGAAACAAGAAGTCGTGAAGCTTAGAAACAAGAATCAACGAGTGCGCCGTGAAAACGACATCACAAGTTGCGTGCAGTACATGCAGCGGAGCCCGAAGCAGTCGACGGTTCCACGTCGCTGAAGCACGCACACGGCGACAACACTCTTGCTGGGGAGATGTGTACTGCAGGTCGGATCGCGCCAAAATGGACGAGCTGCACTGGCTCGGTATATTTATACCTGCGCCGCCGCCGGACCGCGCGCGTCGCGTAGCAACGGTCACGCGCGGGGCCGCGAGGGGAACTCGCGCTTCGCAGCACTAGCGCCACCATTCGGCATGCGCAGGAAACCTCAAGATCCACTCTGATTGGTCGGTGGGATAATTTGTAGATAGCTCACTTGTTAATATTTAACATGTACAAATTGTAAATATAATAAGAGCATTTTGTCAAATAAATATATTCGTGATTCCAGTCTTGAAGAGTTTGATTACAAGTAGGAAATAGTCCTTCCCTACAGGCGTTTAGTACTCAACTATTTTGAATGGTAGAGCCACGCTGTAGACAATGTGACTACAAATACTGTCTACAGCATTCGTTAAGCCAAGTCAAAGGCCTTCAAAACTTTGACACTAGATTGGCCATTAACTATTCGATAAGAAAAGGTAGAATTGAACCTATATCAAAATGTCGATAATAGGTGTAATGTATGGCAATTGAGGGTACCGCCTCTATCAAGTATGGTAGACTTGATAGCGGTAGAATAAGGAAGACATCTTTGTCACAACTATTTGGTTTGAAGGACATTGAAGCCAGTGAAATTACTGGGCATTTTCAGACTAAACAATTTATATCTCGGGATGACGAACGCAGTCCAGTGCCATGCAGTGCTTTATAATTCAAAGTCCTGTGTGATGCTGTATCTGTTTATGGCCATGCATGGAGCTTACCATCAGGCGAGCGACGTGCTCGTTAGGTAGCTTAGGAAAATGAACATATTTAAACAATGTTATTTTCATCTGAAAAGTGATTATCAGCAGACTGATGTGACGTATTGACGAAGCCAGGCGCGCATACGGCGCGGCGCGTTTGATATACGTAGACGCCGCAACTACTATCTCGTTCTGGCTCCGAGTCAGTAATCAATTGAAATACGGTTTACAAACAGTAAAATAATTAAAGTTTTAAAAATAAATATGATTATTTTATAGTCTCATTTTCGTATGCTAGTTATTTCATTACGTTTCAATATCGATACTGATATCGCAGTTAAATCGCTCAACAGGGTTTTTGTTACATATTGTATAGCTATCAGCTGCCCTGGTATACATAAAATCCACAGCATCGGATCCGTTGTCTACGTCGCAGTCGGAACTAACTAGTTCAAACTTGTTCGATCCAGTTACACGGACCTTCGTAGCTAGACGCTGGACAGCGCTTGTAACAAACGACACCGGTGAAATCTGGTTATTAGAACGAAAGAACTTTATTTAGCCAATACTTGAGACCAGCTGCAGAAAACATAGTGAAACAATTACACATAAATAAATACAATTATTATTATTGACCGGTATGTAGGCAACAAGCAAGATACAAAAAAAACAAAAACTCTGTTGGTACCAATATCACCATTTTAACACCATCGCACCACCCGACACCGCAGTAGAGTTCATCCATATTACCTACCTGGTGTAAACTCACTATCACTTTTGTGTAATAAAGATAAATAACTTCGTCAGGATGTTCAAAAAGTTTAATTTCTATTCACATTAAATGCAATATTATATTACTGTTCACAATTTATTACACTTGCTATGATTATTCACAATTCTAATTACACTCGGGCAGCGTTACCACGAAAGAGTTCTAAGCACGACTAAGTTCCCTCAAATAATAACGCGCCCTCTTATATACCTTAGCAATCACCTTCACCACGTGTCAATCTTATTATCTACCCGCTTTACATAGTTATTATCCTGACTACCTTCACTAACACCAATAATGCTGTTATTACTAATATGAGGGTAACACTGGAAGCAGTCTCGTCTAGCACGGTACGTTTCCAGCGTTCATTTCGCAACGCACATGCAATCTCTGGAATGAACTCCCTGCGTCAGTGTTTCCCGAGCGTTATGACCTTTCATTAAGCGAGGTTTAAAAAGAGTCTTCCTTCAATGGTAGGCAGCGGCCTGGCTGTGCTCTGGCATTGCTGAAGTTCATGGGCGGTGGAGATCTCTTACCATCAGATGCGCCGCCTGCTCGTAAAAAAAACCCTACCCCTCACTCCGCCACGACTGTCTGTGGGACGAGCAAGTGGGTCACCTGATGGTAAGTTATCTCCACCGCCCATGTACGCCCACAATACAAAAATTATGTTGTAGACAAAAGTGTCTACAGATGGCAATATTGAGTTACGGTCAATTAACCGTAACTTTGTGGCGCAATATCTATGTACCGCACAGCTTATCTAGTTGTATACATTAGTCTATTGTAACAAACAAATTAAATAACTACTTATTTATTAGAGAACTAATCCCCAATAGTTTTGGAACAATTTGAAACGTAGTCGTGTTGCGGTTCGTATATCCGTTTGTTCATACTCACCTACTTTTTAACCGATTCCAAAAAAGGAGGAGGTTCCCAATTCAGCGTGTTTTTTTATGTTAACCTAATAAAACACTTTTTTTCTTTGGGAACTGTGGGTGCACTAGTTGTGCCTCTGCTTACCTTTTTGGGAATACATAGATAAGCTCATGTACGTTTAGTATTATGTATTTACTTTTTATTTCATATTTACATACGCACTCACGCCTGTAACCCCAAGGGGGGTAGGCAGAGGTGTAACCAATACACCCACATTTCGCCGAGCGTATCTCCAACCAGGCACAAATTCCAGACCACGGGCTGATACTGAGCATTTCGCAATAGAAAAACCCAATACCACTTGTACCCGACCCGGGGATCGAGCCAGAGATCTCAGCGTCCTCCAAAAATAGGCGTGACGATATACCTACATGAAATTTGGATAAAACATAACAAATATTATGTCTCTCGTATGTGAAAGGCCGTTTGGGTCGGCTCCACCGCTTTGTCAATTCCTGCCGCCAACCAGCAGTATGTATGCACTGTTGTGTTGTGGATTAAAATACATTGAAGCCAGTGAAATTACTGGGCATTATGAGATTTAACAACTTATATCTCAAGGTGACAAGCGCAGTCCAGTGTCATGTAGCACTTCGCAATTCAAAGTTCCTTGCAGGCGTGGCGCTTACCATGAGGCGAGCAACCTGCTCGTTGCGTCATTCAAGCTAATATAACAAAACATAATCTCTCACTCTAAAAGGAAAGGCAGACGTGCAAGTAGTACACGATTTACCGTATTACAGCTCCGTGGCGCAGCGGGCGAGTAGCCGGCTGCGAAGCGAGAGGCCGTGGGTTCCATTCCCACACCGAGGCAAATGTTTGTGTGAACCATAAATATTGGTCTCGGGTCTGGGTGTTGTGGCACCGCAAGTTCCTCGTAGTTCCTGATACCCACGACACAGATTTACCTAGTGTGGGGTCAGGACTATGTGTGTAACTGTTGGGTGTATTTATTGATTTCCGTCCCATGATGTGATGTTCCATAGGAAAAATGGACAAATACCAATCCCACGCAACTAATATGTTTGAAAACTTTAACAATTTCTGATGAATATTTAACATCGCCGAATTGAAGCAGGCGTGCAAAAGTTAACAAAACTTTTCGTTCTTGAACAGTAAAATATTAATGACTAGTGTTGTTCAATATTTGAACAAATTTAGAGACAAGGCAAAGTTAAATTGTTACTTTCTAGATATAAGTTTATTGAAGTATCGTATTCGTCGGATGACTGCCTCGGTGGCGCAGTTGTAATGCGTACGCGTTACGATTGAGGCTACCGCTGAGGTCTCGGGTTCGATCCCCGGGTCGGGTAAAGTGGTATTGGGTTTTTCTATTACGAAATGCTCAGTATCAGCCCGGAGTCTGGAATTTGTGCCCGGTATGGCGATAGGCTCGCCCCCTATCACATAAGGGACGGAGATACGCTTGGCGAAATGTGGGTGTAATGGTTATACCTCTGCCTACCCCTTCGGGGATTAGAGGCGTGAGTGCGTATGTATAAAAATGATTTTGCGCAAATAATCACAATGGATATACGTAATGTTAACTATAAACATTGCTTGTAGAGTTTTTTTAATTGCATATGCCGGCAAACGAGCAAGTGGGACACCTGATGGTATGTGATCTCCACCGCCCATGTACGCTCACAATACCAAAACAATTATGGGCGCGTTGCCGACCTTAGGGGAGGGGGATTTGGGCCTCCGGATATCTCACTCACCGTACGAAACGCACCACCAAGCTCCTACTTTACGCCGGTTTTCTGTGTGACAGTGGTAACTACCCGGACGAGCCGGTCCATTCATGGCTCTACCACATTAATTTAAATGTCAAGAATCTTAATTTTCTTATTTTTTCTCTCCAATTAGACTAGGGCTATAACTAGTGCTGACATTAAAGGGTCTACATTTATTTCGACGAAACTAATGTAGACGCCTACCACGTAGGCCTCCACCTGTCAGCAGTAAATCCTGAACGGTAGTTACAATTTGTCCATGCCTGCGACGCGTGACGTCAAGACTAACCTGTGACATATTGCAGTTATAACCCTCCTTTACTTTAAACGCTGTCGGTGTGAGACAGAAGGGAACAGCGGGAGACTATCCCTCTCACTGACCCACCAAAGAAAGAACGAAAGAAAACACTGTAACTCCTGTAAACCAGGATTGACAGTGACATGCACAGTTTTGTCACTGAGTCTCTTCTTCTTCGTCCACCTGCCCGTATCCCACTCGCAAAGTGGTCAGCACACCATGGTTTTTAACACATGTTACAGAATGATTTGGTTTGTAATTTTTACGACCGGCCGCCTGTCTGACGTCAACCCCTCTGGTGAGAAAACGCCCAGAACCGAGAACATATCTGTGGAGCACACAAAACTTACAACTCTGTACAGGAATCAAACTCGCAGCCTCTCGCTTCACAGGCAGCTACTCGCACGATGCGACATGGACGCTGTCCAGCCTGTCGAGTGTTGTCAGAGGTTGTCACCGAGTCTCTGAGAAGTTAAATTGTCTTTTTTCCGCAATAATATTGAAAGTTTGGGTGGGAATATAAGTTATCCACGTCCCTCTAGTAATGTTAAGGAAGGAATGTACCTATCAGTAAGGAGGTATCAACCTCCGACATCAGATTAGAATTGACTAGCCACTAGCGAAAACTAAAATCTTTTTGTTTTGCTTAGAATTATACCAGCTTCTTACTAGACGGCTCCACTTCGCCCAATCTTGATCTGAAGTTTTTATCACAGCTAGACTGCGTTAGGTATGCAGCTACTACTAAAACAATGAAAGGAAAAACAATCTACAAGGTGGTAGGTCCCTCGTGTACGAGAGGCCGTCTGGGTTGGGACCACCGCTTTGTCTATTTCTGTCGTCAAGTAACAGTGTGTTAGGGTTTGTGATGAGCTCATTCCAGTCATACATGCTCTGTAATTCAAAGTTCTATGTAGCGTTGCTTTCTGTTTATGGGGAGGCGTTGCACTTACCATTATTCGAGCGACCTGCTCGTCTCATCATTCAAGCTTATATAAAATAAACTTCTTGAGTGGTAGAGCCACGCTGTAGACATTTTTTCTACAGCATGTATGGGCCGGCTCGTCCGGGTCATTACCACTGCCTCACAGAAAACCGGCGTAAAGTAGCAGCTTGCTGCTGCGTTTCATACGGTGAGTGGGATATCCGAAGGCCCCAACTCCCTCCCCTTCCCAATTCCTTAATTATCCCTTTCCTTGAAGGTCGGCAACGCACCCATGATTCTTTTGGTATTGTGGGCGTCCATGGGCGGTGGAGATCACTTACCATCAGGTGACCCACTTGCTCATTTGCCGGCCTATGCCATAAAAAAAACATATATTTGTAATAAACGCCATCGCCTCCGCTCATGACTCGTGACGAGTGACAGCGCGACGAGCCGTGACAACGCCACAGTGTTTCTACATCGCTGCTTGCCAAAGAATCTTCGTCTGCAATTTGTAAGGTCTCTGCCACAAAACGATAAGTTTGAATTCGACTCATGGAGAAGTTATTTTCCTTTTTTAGGTTTCAAACAAATGTCTTGTTATCCCCAGAGGGGTCGACGCCAGGCAAGGGGCGGGTTGTAAAAATTCCAAACCAAATCTATCTGTAACGTGTTAAAAACATTTTGCGCCGACCCCACTGCGAGTGGGATAAGAGCAGGTGAAAGAAGGGTTTAAAAAAATTACATGTAAATACACATATTTATTAAAGTTAAAAATAGAGTCACCGTACTCGAAGGGTGCCTAGAAAACCTTGATACTAACGCCCGGTTTCTGAAAGGCTGATCAATGTTAAATTAACTAATCAAATGTCAAGTCTCATGTCAAGTCGAAATAGGGTTGCTAGTAGCGTGATCAACGCTTTTGATTTGACACACATGTTAGCTAACATAACATTCAAATTAATATGAAAAATCGTATGTCTAACGGTACTAAAGAGAGATCAAATATTATTATTTTTTCACTAAATAACGTTTCAGCAACTCGAATTGATTTGACAGCGGTGTCAAATCAAAGTTCTGTTAGTTGAATGTTGATTTGATCAGCCTTTAGAGACCGGGTGTCTTTATGTTCTGCCTTTAAGCAATAATCGTACCAAGCGGGTAACCGTCAAGCAACAGTGTGTAAGCACTGTTGTGTTTCAGTTTGAAGGACATTGAAGGCAGTCAAATTACTGGGCATTATTACGAATTTTTTATTGATGATTCCGAGCGTCAGCTGATTTTTTATTGGCTTTACATTATATTATTAATAAAAAATACGCTTTTATTTATTGCTCGCGGCTCCGCCCGCGTGATCGGCCTTTTCCGGGATAAAAAGTAGCCTATGTTACTCAGTGATAATGTAGCTTTCTAAAGGCAAAATAATTTTTGAAATCGGTCCTGTAGTTTTTAGTTTACTTGTTACACACAAAAATACAAATCTTTCTTATTTATAATATTAGCGTAAATTTTAAACGTCATTATAATTAATGTTCCAAACAAGACTGAGTAAAATAAATAAATATATATAGACTTATTTAGCGTTTTTCAGTGGTATCGTGTCAGTAATCACCAACACTACCACCTTTCTTCGTTTCGGAAGCGTTTCCCTTACACCCGGTATAGTAAATTGCACTATTGACTGTCCTGAATTGCTAACTGTCATTTTTGGACTTGTTTAGTTTGGTACTTGAGAATAGTCAAGATTGAAGGGTCCCCTAAGACCGGGGGCCCGGACCGGAGACCGCAAATCCGCTACTGAAACTCAGTAATGTGTACGCGTGACCTTCAAACTGTATTCTGATTGGCTTATTTGTGCGAACTCTCCGGAGAATCAACCTAAGATCGTTTATTAAATTTGGTCCTTAGTGAGGTCGGACTCCGTATGTTTCAAATACATTCAGATATTTAATACATACGCACTCACGCCAGTAATACCTGAAGGGGTAGGCAGAGGTGTAACCAGTAAACCCACATTTCGCCGAGCGTATCTCCGTCCCACTATGTGATAGGGGGCGAGCCTATCGCAATACTGGGTACAAATTGCAGACTCCGAGCTGATACTGAGCATTTCGTAATAGAAAAACCCAATACCACTTTATCCGACCCGGGGATCGAACCCGAGACCTCAGCGTCAGCCTCAGTCGTAACGCGTACGCATTACAACTGCGCCACCGAGGCAGTCTTACTTTGATTAATAGAAATACAAAAGATGGGTAAAATACATTAATATTTTAGAGTGGTAGACCCATGCTGTAGATACTTTTGTCTACAGCATGAATGGGCCGACTCGCCCGAGTCATTACCACTGTCTCACAGAAACCCGACGTAAAGTAGCAGCTTGCTGCTGCGTTTCGTACGATGATTGAGATATCCGGAGGCCCAAATCCCTCTCCCCTTCCCGATCCCTTAATAATCCAGCAACGCGCCGATAAATTATTTGGTATTATGGACGTACATGGGCGGTGGAGATCACTTACCATCAGGTGACTCACTTGCTCGTTTGCCGGCCTGTGACATAAAAAAAAACTTTTTTCGTACAGAAATCTGTGTGTTAAAATTAACAACAAATTGCACAATCCGAAACATTTCTATGGCAAACGTTTGATATGTAATGAGCTGCTAAGCTACTGTGCCAGCATAATCATTACGAGACGTCGACGAGTACTTAGTCACTAATGCGTGTTGATCTTCACATTAATAATATTAAATCATGCAAGTCCGTGAAGCGGTTGACATCGTTAATTCATTATTTACATTCGTATGCATTTAATATGCTGCGGATAATGTACGAAATCAGCTGTTTTGGAATATTTTATGCGAATTATTAAGGTTTGACTTAATTAGCATAATTTGATTAGAAATTAATATTGGCCTAAGATGTTACGAATTAAGAGTATATACTTATATCCGTGGCGCAGCGGGCGAGTAGTCGGCTGCGAAGCGAGAGGCCGTGGGTTCGGTTCCCACACCGAGACAAATGTTTGTGTGAACCACAAATATTGGTCTCGGGTCTGGGTGTTGTGGGACCGCAAGTCCCTCATAGTTCCTGATACCCACGATACAGGTTAACCTAGTGTGGGGTGTGTGACTGTTGGGTGTATTTATTATTTATTTATATTTATTATTATTTATTGAGCCTCTATACCAAAAATTATTTGTAAAATTCAGCGTTTCAGCAAATATATATATTAGAAGTGTTTCCTTATTCTATTTTCTTTCAGCAACAATCATATCATGAGACGGCAAATTTATTATATCATAAACGGTTTTATTATAAATTGCAATTGAGTAACGTATGTAGACCAATATTTAGGACGGTCACCTTTAGATGCGCGATTCAAAATAGCACCTTCGATTGAAATTATGCACTTCGGAAATGTTCGGAGATTATGAATCACCAAAGCGTAAAGATAAAGGTTACCATACATTTAAAAAAACAAACTCCAAATACCGACAGCTTCCGTAGCGCAACCTGCGAGTAACCGCCTGTGAAACGAGAGGCCGCGGGTTCAATTCCCGTATCGAGACAAATGTTACAGTACCAGTACACCCACATTTCATGGAACGTATGATCCCATGATGTGACGGGGGCGAGCCTATCACCATACCGGGCACAATGCCAGACTTCAGGGCTGATACTGAACATTTCGTAATAGAAAAACAGGATATCATTTTTAACAGGAATAAAAAGTAGCCTATGAAACTCAGTGATAATATTATAGCTTTCTAACGGCAAAAGAATTTTTTAAATCCGTCCAGTAGTTTTTAAGTTTATTCGTTACATACAAAATAACAAAAAAATCTTTCCTCTTTATGTATTTTTTTTATAGTATAGGCTGGCAAACGATCACGTGCGTCACCTGATGGTAAGTGATCTCCACTGCCCATGTACGCCCACAATATTAAAATAATCATGGGCGCGTTGCCGACCTTATAGTAAAGGTCGATAATAAGGGATTGGGAAGGGGAGGGGAATTAGGGCCTCCAGATATCTCACTTACCGTACGAAACGCAGCAGCAAGGTGCTACTTTACGCCGGTTTTCTGTGAGACAGTGGTACGAGTCGGCCCATTCATGCTGTAGACAGAATTGTCTACAGCGTGGCTCTACCACTCAGTGTAGATTTTTATACTGTGCACCATAGTACAGTCAGGTCAATAGTTAAACTGATTTCCATAAAGTCCGGTACAGTCAGGTCAGTATAATCTAATTGGAACATCGCTTTATTATTACGGTTTTATGATTGCCCGTTGAACGCTCGCATAATATGCTCCAATCGAATTCCCGTTTTATAATCAATTAGATAAGGTACAAATTGGCTTGACAGATTATTTATATTGGTTTGGTATCATTGCGGTGATTAATAAATGTGGTTTTTAATATGCGTTTTTTGTAATTGTTTCCTTTTTATTACTAACTAGCTTTTCCTCGCGACTCCACCCGCGTGAATGTCATTTTCCGGGATAAAAAAGTATCTAAGTAGCCTAAGTTACTCCTTATTAAATATCTGCCGGTGAAAGTCCCGTCAAAATCGGTACAGCCGCTCCAGAGATTAGCCGGAACAAACAGACAGACAGACGAGACAAAATTTGTAAACAAATATATTTTGGGATATGTACCGTATATACATTCATATGAATGTAGTAAAAAGCGGTTATTTTAATATTACAAACAGACACTTCAATTTTATTTATTTTTATAGATTAGAGGAACGTGCATTAAGTAAACTCTGGCCGCTAGCATGACCTTACGAGATATTTCGCGTACAAGAGAGAAAGTTTAAATATCTATAATATAACGAGTGGTAGAGCCACGCTGTAGACAATTTTGTCTACAGCATGAATGGGCCGGCTCGTCCGGGTCGTTACCACTGTCTCACAGAAAACCGGCGTAAAGTAGCAGCTTGCTGCTGCGTTTCGTACGGTGAGTGAGATATCCGGAGGCCCAAATCCCCCTCCCCTTCCCAATCCCTTATTATCCCTTTCCTTTAAGGTCGGCAACGCGCCCATAATTCTTTTGTATTGTGGGCGTACATGGGCGGTGGAGATCGCTTACCATCAGATGACCCACTTGCTCGTTTGCCGGCCTATTTGACGGTAGGCAGCGGCTTTGCTGTGCCCTGGCATTGCAGAAGTCTATGGGCGGCGGTGACTACTTACCATCAGGTGGCCCGTTTGCTCGTCTGCCTATCCAGGCAGTAAAAAAAATTAAAATAAATAAATAAATATATAACTAGCTGTCCCGCGCGTTTTCATCCGCAACATATAATTGATAGTAAGAATCCGATTGCAGCACCACCTACCGAGTCCAATTGTGAATATAAACCATTCAGGGACACACTTAAACACAAACAAAAAAATCATCAAAATCGGTCCAGCCGTTCTCTTGTGTTGCGCCTAGCAACAAATTTCAGGACTATGTGTGTCATCAATGCCATGCATTCTGTAATACAGAGTTCTGTGTGACGTTGCTTCTGTTTATAGGCAGACGTGACGTTTAACATCAGGCGAGCGACCTGCTCGTCTCGTCATTCAAGCATATAAATAAAAACATTTCTATAATCTATTGATGTAACAGATCAATTAAACGATGAATTAGACCAACACACATTAAAATACATACATACATACGCACTCACGCCTGTAATCCCCGAAGGGGTAGGCAGAGGTGTAACTAGTACACCCACATTTCGCCGAGCGTATCTCCGTCCCACAATGTGATAGGGGGCGAGCCTATCGCCATACCGGGCACAAATTCCAGACTCCGGGCTGATACTGAGCGTTGCGTAATAGAGAAGTCCAATACCACTTTTACCCAACCTGGAGATCGAACCCGAGACCTCATAATGAGTCAGTCATAATCAGCAGAGTGCAAGTCCAGGTGCGGTTGGACTTTGGGCCTAAGATGTTGGTGGCCAACTTACATACCAACATCCATCGAAATAAGATAACCAGAATGATAACTCTTATATGAATTTGCCAAAAATACGGCTCCCCTTACTTACACATGCACATTACATAATCACACGTTACACTCATACACACAACAAAAATAAATAACCTTCAAAATAAACTGCCTCGGTGGCGCAGTTATAATGCGTACGTGTTGCGATTGAGCCGAGGTCTCGGGTTCGATCCCGGGTCGGGTAAAGTGGTATTGGGTTTTTCTATTTCGAAATGCTCAGTATCAGCCCGGAGTCTGGAATTTGTGCCCGGTATGGCGATAGGCTCGCCCCCTATCACATTGTGGGACGGAGATACGTTCGGCGAAATGTGGGTGTACTGGTTACACATCTGCCTACCTCTTCGGGGATTACAGGCGTGAGTGCGTATGTATGTATGTCAAATAAACTTTATTTCATAAAAGTTAATGTCTAAATATTAAAGTTCTAGATCGAGATACGACGTTCTGTACCGCGCAAAAAACTAGACATAAAGTGTCAACTAGAGATAATTATGTAGACTTTTATAGCCCCGCCCCCTTGCACAGAGTTTCGGTGGGGTCAATTTTTTGCTTGAGTTACGTTTCTTGCCATCTTATTTCGATGCAACAACCGTATACAGTTTGTCAAACTAGAAAAGTAAACAACCCAGGGTAAATTTAAATATTACGCCATAACCGGGATATATGACGTCCGGGTATACAAGGTAAGCGTGTGAGAGCTGCCGGATAAATATTTTGCTGGTTGTTGAATAATTCACTCGGGTGCGCTTGCGTCGTTGCCTCGGGATGTAAATTGGGCGACGTTGCATCAGGAAGGAGGTAGGTCACGAGTGATAGCGATTAATAAATAAATAAATACACCCAACAGTCACACACATAGTCCCGACCCCACTCTAGGTAAACCTGTATCGTGGGTATCAGGAACTACGAGGGACTTGCCAACCCACAACACCCAGACCCGAAACAAATTTTAGTGGATCACACATCGAACCCACGGCCTCTCGCTCGCTGCGCCACAGAGGCTGTCTAATTTAATGAAGCTAATGGCCGTTCGTATACCTGTTTGTATAGCTCTATAGACATAATGACTGTTGAACGATGATCCTAAATCGAGATTTACCACTAAACTTATTTACATAAGTAACATTTTCATACGATTTGACGTTTTTTAAATAGGTTAATGGCCGTTACCAACATTCTATCCATCGACAGATCTGCTTACTGGCAGTAAAATTTAGACACATTTTGTTATGGAAGATCTGTTAAAACACTATTCATAGTAAGCAAATCTATTTTTAAATAGACATACGCACTCACGCCTGTAATCCCCGAAGGGGTAGGCAGAGGTGTTGCCAGTACACCCACATTTCGCCGAGCGTATCTCCGTCCCTTATGTGATAGGGGGCGAGCCTATCGCCATACCGGGCACAAATTCCAGACTCCGGGCTAATACTGAGCATTTCGTAATAGAAAAACCCAATACCACTTTACCCGACCTTTCACTGTTGGGAAGCTACACTATCCCCGGGTGACAAAGGCTACTTTTTATCCCGGAAAAGGCCGTTCACGCGGGCGAAGCTGCGAGCAGAGGCTAGTAACTTTATAAGGTGTTCTCGATCATCAATGTCACACTAGTCTACGGCCTACCTTTATGATGGCTATACTAAATAAATAAATACACCCAATAGTTACACACATAGTCCTAACCCCACACTAGGTTAACTGTACTGTATCTTAGGTATCAGGAACGACGGGCTTACAGTCCCACAACACCCAGACCCGAAATATTTGGGCGCGTAGCCATCCGCGCAGTGGACGAGTAGCCGGCTGTGAAATGAGAGGTCACAGGTTCCCTACAGCGAGATAAATGTTTGTGTGATCGACAAATACTTGTTTTGGGTCTGGGTATTTTCTCCCCAGAGGGGTTAAGAGGGGTCAGGTCGTAATAACTACAAGCCAAAACTTTCTGTAACGTGTGTTTATAAAATGTTGCGCCGACCCTACTGCGAGTGGGATAAGGGCAGGTGGAAAGAAAGAAATACATTATTTATTTTCCTACAAAGATACTACGCATACAAAGGACCTACCACTTATGACGTAATACAGTCGCTTATGCCTTTCACCATAAAGTAAGTCTCTTATGCCATACACCATACAAAAGCACATAAACATTTGGTTTATTTACACAGACGACTTCTGAGCTCGAGTTGTTTTGTTTAATTTACATTGCATATTAATTCTGAGTGGTAGACCCACGCTATAGACAGTTCTGTCTACAGCATGAATGGGCCGGCTCGTCCGGGTCGTTTCCACTGTCTCACAGAAAACCGGCGTAAAGTAGCAGCTTACTGCTGCGTTTCGTACGGTGAGTGAGATATCCGGAGGCCCAAATTCCCCTTCCCAATCCCTAAAGTATCCCTTTCCTTTAAGGTCGGCAACGCGCCCATGATTATTTTAGTATTGTGGGCGTACATAGGCGGAGGAGATCACTTACCATCAGGTGACCCATTTGCTCGTTTGCCGGCCTATACTAAAAGTTTTTCATACAAATATCTTCTTACGTCGTCGCTAGCGATTTTACTGAGACAAACTCATGGTTGGCCTGCTGGCCTTTCTCGAGAATATCTCCAACAATATTACGTTTTAAATATTATTTGACACAATATATTTAGATACTTAAACCCTACAGGCTTACAGACAAATAAATAAACGTATTGTTATTTAACTAATAATCTCAAGGGTCTGCCGCAGGTGCACGCCATATTGTGTTGCCAATAAATGTCAAAACTGTCCAAAGCGCCGCTATTTTGATAACGGTAGCGGTGGTAAGACGAGATTATTACGAGATACAGCTTCGATGCAGTTGCGAAATCGCCAATTGGAGTTTTGGCGGGAATTCTGACAGTGCGGTCGAACTTTATTCTTTCTACCTGGCGTTATCCCGGCCATTGCCAGGGTCCGCCTTCCCACTAAGACGCCTCCACTTCACCCGATCTTGAGCATACTCTGTAGTAAGACCATTGGCTCTCATATCTGCCTCTAATACGTCAAGCCAGCGTTTTTTGGGCCGCCCGCGGGATCGTACTCCTGGTACGTTCTGGCACAGGCACTTGCGACCGACGTACTCCTGTGGTTTCCTCAAAACGTGACCAAACCACCTTAAGCGACTTTCCTGGAGTTTGTCAGCCACGTCGCGGACACCCAGCCTGCCGCGGATGTACTCGTTACGTATACGATCTAATCGTGTAACGTTGCACATCCACCGCAGCATCTTCATTTCCGCAACGTGGATCTCCTTAACATGGCGCTTAAGTGTAGGCCACGTCTCACACCCGTACAAGAGTACAGGCCGAATGATGGTCTTAAACGCCTGGTGCGGTCGAACTTTTAATTTAAATAATTCCTAAACTAGTTTAAAGTTGTATAAAAGTGATGTGAATTTGTGCAATACACATTGACTGTAATCATCGAAATAAAATAACTAGAACGATAACTCTCATATGAATCTGCCAAAAAATACGGCTCCACTTACTTACCTATACAAGCAAAGGTAAAATCATACGTAACACTCATGCAAGCAACAAAAATTAATGAACGTTCAAAATCAACTTTATGTCATGAAAGTTAATGTCTTAATATTAAATTTCTAGATCGAGATACGACGTTCTGCATCGCGCAGAAAATTAGAGTATCAAGTGTTACTAGAAATTATTATGCACAGACTTTTATAGCGCCGCCCCCTTGCACAAAGTTTTGGTGCTCGTCTCGTCATTCAAGCTAATAAAAAATAAATAAAAAAAGACTGAAATCAACCACACCTACTACTTGATAATATATTAAATACTTTTCATTGGCTGAGATTAAACTTATGTCTCGGGGTGACGAACGCAGTGCAGTGCCATGCTGTGTTTTGTAATACAAAGTCCTACGTTACTTCTGTTTATGGGCAGGCATGGCGCTTACCATCAGGAGAGCGACCTGCTCGTCTCGTCTATCAAGCTAATAAAAATGACAGCATCCGTGGCGTAGTGGGCGAGTAGTCGAGTGCGAAGCGAGAAAAGTGCGATGTCCGTCTTGAAATTGGTCGGTTTATTAGAAAAAAAACCGCAACGAATTGAAAACCTCCTCCTTTTTTAAGTCGGTTAAAAAAAAGTAGGCGAGATGCTTTCGTCACTCACTGAAGATATTAAAATAAATATACTGAATGCTATAAAAATTCTCGAAGTCAATACTAGAAATTCATCGCTTCACATTTAAATAAATGGCTAGTATTTATAATTGTATGTATTTTAAATGAAACACATTAGATGAAAATGTTTTATTTTTTTATTCATTTTTATTTGTAGTGGTCATTAGAGTGCGTCTTTTTTTGAGTGGTAGAACCACGCTGTAGACACTTTTGTCTACAACATGAATGTCCGGCTCTTCCGGGTCGTTAACACTGTCTCACATAAAACCGTCGTAAAGAAGCAGCGTGCTGCTGCGTTTCATACGATGAGTGAGATAACCGGAGGCCCAAACCCCTCCCATTCCCAATCCCTTAATTATCCCTTTCCCTTAATGTCGGCAACGCGCCCATGATTCTTATGGTATTGTGGGCGTATATGGGCGGTGGAGATCACTTACCATCAGGTGACTTGCTCGATTCAGACCTATGCTATAAAAAAAACTGCATTTGTGACATTTCTCCGCATCGAGAGGCGTGACTGTGACAAATTTTGTCAACGTGCACACTTGTCAAAATTCAATTGTATTGTAATAAGGTGTAATATTGTCTTCTTCTTCTGTCCTTATCCCACTCGCAGTGGGGCCAGCGCAACATGCTTTTTAAACACATGTTAGAGAAAGATTTGGCTTGTAGTTTTGACGATCGGCCGCCTGCCTGACGTCAACCCCTATGGGGAGAAACACCAATGCAATTTTCTATCTGACCAGCAACGACACAGGCACCGACCTTAGAGACCTATAGAAATTGTTATTTCTGACATTACAGTGTTTTTATTTTGAAGTCTGAAGTTTTGTTAAAACTTTATTTCCAGCAAGCTAGCGACTTGATCTCGTGATTCAGTGACATATTTTTTTATAACACTCAAAGCTAATTTGCCAGAAGCTAAAAGGCAGATTGAATTTGAACCAATGCCAATACGATGTGTATTACAGCTCCGTGGCGCAGCGGGCGAGTAGTCGGCTGCGAAGCGAGAGGCCGTGGGTTCGATTCCCACACCGAGACAAATGTTTGTGTGAACCACAAATATTGGTCTCGGGTCTGGGTGTTGTGGGACCGCAAGTCCCTCGTAGTTCCTGATACCCACGACACAGGTTTACCTAGTGTGGGGTCAGGACTATGTGTGTGACTGTTGGGTGTATTATTATTATTATTATTATATTATTTTTATAATAAAAATATTAATAACAAGTGTACACGTGTATTTTAGTTATAAAACAATTTGTTTCTGCTTTTACTGTACAAGGGTCCGTGACCTTTATACTTTTTTACATTGGCCTTGGATAGCCCAATGGCAGCTGAATGCAGTGGACGAGTAGCTTGTTGTGAAGCGAGAGGCCGCGGGTTCGATTCCCGCACCGAGACAAATGTTTGTATGATCCACAAATATTGGTTTCGCGTCTGGGTGTTTTCTCCCCAGAGGGGTGGACATCAGGCAGGCCGCCAATAAAACTACAAGCCAAATCATTTTGTAACCCAAAGTGAGTGGTATGAGGGCAGGTGTGTATAGTTAATGTACGCCACCAAACATTGTTAAATAAAGAAACCTCTGACCTTTACCAAATCTAAAATAGAATGCAATATAGAAACGTTAAAGTTAGATGACAGCTCCGTGGCGCAGCGGTCGAATAGTCGGCTGCGAAGCGAGAGGCCGTGGGTTCGATTCCCACACCGAGACAGATGTTTGTGTGAACCACAAATATTGGTCTCGGGTCTGGGTGTTGTGGGTTGGCAAGTCCCTCGTAGTTCCTGATACCCACGACACAGGTTTACCTAGTGTGGGGTCAGGACTATGTGTGTGACTGTTGGGCGTAATTATTATTATTATATAAGTTTTGCACAGTTTCGTCACGCTCGGGCGACATAACGTCGAACATTTGGATCTGTTTCTATCAGAAAAAGATTTTAGGGTACCGTCATACAAAGCCTTTAATGTATACTACTAGACGGGCTGTTTAGAAGTAAAATTGCGTCACATAACGCGCGAGTTTGACAGCTCACAGACAGAGAGCGCGATAGGGGTTCTAGTTGAGAGTAAGCGGGATGATAATATTGAGTTATGGTCAATTGAGCGCAACTTTGTGGTACAATTCCTATGCGCAGCTTGTCTAGTAGTATACATTAAAGTCTTTGCCGTCATATGTGGAATTTTTATTTGAAGGTGATATTCACGCTGTCGACAGTTTTATCTACATGACGAATGTTCCGGCTCGACCGGGTCGTTACCACTATTTCACTGAAAAACGACTTAAATAGCAACTTGCTGCTACGTTTCGTACGGTGAGTGAGATATCCGGAGACCCAAATCCCCCTCCCCTTCCCAATCCCTTAATTACCCCTTTCCTTTAAGGTGGACAACGTGCCCATGATTCTTCTGGTATTGTGGAAGTTCATGGGTGACGACCACTCACCATCAGGTGACCCAATTACTAAACAACAAATACAGCTGGGTACAAATGGCACCTACCCAGTACTGAAATTAGTACTAAGATATTTTTACCTTTTAAAACCCATTTTGAATATGAAATGCTTACCTGTAAACAACAAAAATATAATATTATTACAAAATAATTAAATCATTGGCTAGAATATCTTTGAAAGCGAAACATAGTGCTTACACACTGCTTGTACGGGAGTGAACTACTATTGTAACAACGTTTCCGAACGTACCTGCGCGTGAGCAACCCCAAGAAATACATTTTATGGCTAACAACACTGACGCTCTACGATCAAGACTGTGTCCGGACGCGCGCCATATTAAATATTAATTTAAAAATAAATGCTTAGGCGCGTTTGTACTGAACCATCAATTAACTATAGCCCAGTCACTTGCTTGGCGGCTGATTGTCTCAGTTTATCTACCTACTCGTCTATATCATCATCATCATCATCATCAGCCTGAATTCGTCCACTGCTGGACATAAGCCTTTCCAAGTTGGCGCCACCCTTGACGGTCCTCCGCCTTCCTCATCCAGCCGCTTCCCGCTACGTGTAACAGGTCGTCGGTCCAGCGGGCTCGAGGTCGGCCTACACTACGCTTGGATAGACGTGGTCTCCACTCTAGCACCTATCGACCCCAACGGCCATCGTTGCGGCGACAAATGTGACCAGCCCACTGCCACTTCAACTTGCTAATTCGGCGGGCTATGTCGGTTACTATAGTTCTCGTCTATACACTAGTGGTTAATTAAATATTGTGGGCGGACATAGGCGGTGAAGATCACATACCATAAAGTGACTCACTTGCATGTTTCTCGGCCAATGCTATAAAAAAAATTACCTTGCAGTGGCATAACCGTTATTTTAGTGCAAATGAATAAAAAAATCAACTTTAGCCAATACCCGTATAGCTTAACTTTTTATGTCTAAAACTTGCCTAAAAAATGTCGCATGCAGGGTATTTTACACTTTTTACCACTGTATTTTTTAAGTTTTTTTACTGTTTCGGGCGCTTCTATTTCGCGTTACAAATTGCATTGCCCTGCATGTAAATATTTTAGTAGCTGGACTAAAAGCTGAAAAGCTGCAATGGAAGCGAGGGTTATTTTACATTGGTGGTTATTATAAAACCAACGTTTCACCAAATTAATGAAGAAGAACCTAACTGATAAAATCCCTGTCTTCTATCTATTTAAAATAGTATGTAACAAAAACTTTGTTGGCCCTTTTTAGGTTGTGAAGATAGAGAAGAAGACAGCTTAATAAAAAATAAAAATAAAACAGAAGCAAGATATTATCCTTACATAGGTAACTTAGAAAATTAACATATTTAAAAAATGTTATTTACATCTGAATTTATGTGTGTATTGACGAAGCCGAGGGCGCGGCACGCTTGATGTATGTGGACGCCGCAACATGCTATCTCACTCTGATGCTATCGCACTTGCAGAGGTAATCAATCGAAATACGGTTTACAAAACATAAATGAATTCAAGCTTAAAAATAAATGTGATTATTTATATTATAGTTCAATTTTCGTATGCGAGGTTTTTCATTACGTTTGAATATCGATTCTGATGTCGCAGTTAAAACGCCCAACAGGGGTTTTGTTACATATTGTATGTATATGAAAATAAAAGTCCTGACTGACTCATCAACGCCCAGCTCAAACCTAGAAAGCTGAAATATTGCACAGGAACCCCCTTTATGTTGTATACAGAGAATAAAGAAGGTGATTTGAAGTTACTGGACATTAGGAGACTTAACATCTTATGTCTCAGGGTGACGAGCGCAGTCCAGTGCCACGCAGTACTTTGTAATTCAAAGTTCTGTGTGGCGTTGCTTCTGTTTATGGGCAGGCGTGACGCCTACCATCAGGCGACCGACCTGATCGTCCCGTCATTCAAGCTAGTATAAAAATAAAATATATTTTTTATCAGGCAAAATTTCTGTACATACTAAATGCAAGGGAACACCAAATTACAGTATGTAATATTATGTTTCTGATTTAATCCATGATTTAAATGGATGGAAATTAATGGAAATTAAATTGGATTAAATCAAAAGGCTTAAAGCTATAAGATTTGTGATACAAAACTCCCCAAATTAAGCGATAAAACTCAAAAGACAGGATACAGTTTCTACCTTGATATTTTTCGTTTAAATCTAGTTTAGTTCTCCCCGCGGGATATGAAACTACATGGTGGATGAAACTCTCACGTCATTTGCTGTGTGAGGACAAAGTCGTGGGAAGTTCTGAACACGTTTTCAAGTTTATCTTTTGGTTCTAAATATGTATTTGAAAGAAACTCCCTAGATAATATAAGCTTGAACCTGTATATCGAAGGGGCCAAAGAGGTACTCAATTCGTTTGACTTTATATGCAGACATACATACGCACTCCTAATCCCCAAAGCGCTAGACAGAGGTGTAATCAGTACACCCACATTTCGCCGAGCGTATCTCCGTCCCATGATGTTATAGGGGGCGAGACTATCGCCATACTGGGCACGAATTGCAGACTCCGGGCTGATACTGAGCTTTTCGTAATAGAAGAACCCAATATCACATTTATCCGACCCGGGGATCGAACCCGAGACTTTGGCGTCAGCCTCAGTCGTAACGCGTACGCTTAAAACTGCGCCACAGAAGCAGTTTATATGCATATACATATATAAAAAAATACACTCATTAGTACGCCGCCGTGGACAGCTTTCGATGGTTCTATTGATATTTTATTCCTTTTGTATTCGATAGGGTTTCCTTCGGTGGTGGTCCTATTTAAAAAGGAGATCCTTTTGAATTAAAATTAAGGATGATAGACTAAAAGTTCGTCATTTATGCACTGACTGACGATTCTTTTTATACTAAAAATAGTAACTTTAGTAGATCTTTTAAGTATTGGTACTTTTTACAAAAAGTAAATCCGACTCAAAAAGTCAAAGCTAAGAATGAAACTAAACAATTTTGAGTGGGTGGTTTCATTGTCCATTAAATTGTAAAATCATTAACAACAGTATCGAGTTTTTTTTTTAATATTTTTTTTATTTTTGTTAAAATGTTTTTATTCTACATTGTCTGAGAACTCTCATTGTTTAATCTTAGTTTTCAGACAGAAGTGGGCCGAAATAAATTGCACGGCCTTTAAATTATGTTTGTAAGTAAGCCACCCATTTACAGAGGGGTGAACTCACGTACGTTTAAGGATTTTAGTTATTAACTCCCTGTGGGTGTTGCTCAATGGACCATGTACAAATTTGACTTGTAACAACTTTGTTTTATTACAGAATTAGAGTTACATAGACTTCAATGTATACTACTAGACGGGCTATTTAGAAGTAAAACTGCGTCACATAACGCGGTAGTTTGACAGCTCACAGACAATCAATATCTATAATCACTATCTATTTTAGTTAAGTATTAATTTACAAACAAAACAAAACTCTGTTTTAAAATTTAAAGACAGCCTCCGTGGCGCCATGGGCGAGTAGCCGGCTGCAAAGCGAGAGGGCGTGGGTTCTATTCCCGCACCGAGACAAATGTTTGTGTGATCCACAAATATTTGTCTCGGGTCTGGGTGTTGTGGGACCGCAAGTCCCTCGTAGTTCTTGATACCCACGATACAGGTTTACCTAGTGTGGGGTCAGGACTATGTATGTAACTGTTGGGTGTATTTATTTATTTTACAGTAGGAAAAGGGATAAAAACATAAATCAAATGTAAACATAACTTTTAAGAGACTTAAGGAGGCGTCTTTTGGATACACACTAAACACATTATCTCGGTAGTAAATCACATGTAGAAGTTAAAGTATCCAACTTGATAAAATAAATTGGAGATTCGAAAATTCTGACACAAGACTTTATTAGCAATTTGAAGGATACGAAAGAAATAGCAAAAAATCACAAACGCAAAGTGAAAAATGAAAACAAAAACGCCGATACAGATAAACAAAATGACAAAGAATATCCAACTATCGACATGAATAAAAATAAATGTACGTACAAACATAAAACAAAAAACCAACTTTATTTATTCGAGCCAAGAGTTCATTTTCGCTAGTCGTCTTTACGATACATACGAACAAAAAATATGGCCAATCGAACGATGGAATAATAGATTGGATTATTCAATAAATTTACGGTTTAGTGAATAAAATTTGTTTGAGGGAAAACGGATTGAAAAATAAATAGGTCACGGGTGTACTGAAGGGGATGATACGGCAATTTGTATTTTAATATGAACATACAATTGTGCTTTGATTGTATAAACGAAGTTGGGACACAAATTATATTTTAACGCTAATTTAAGGTTTTTATAAATATAGTTGTGATTTCTTAGGTTTACGCAAATATTACACATTGAAATAAAACTAGTTTATACGGATTTTATCGCGGTTTATTTTTTATTTTTTTCAGCTTTCGTGGTCACGGGAGAGACTCTCCTTTCGAGAGCTTTCGAAACGTCGGGACTAAAATAAAAATTAAACCGCGATAAAATCCGTATAAACTAGTTTTATTTCTAAATATAGTTGTGTTTGTATAAAATATATAGCTATAAAATGAAGGCATCAGTTATAATAATAATAATAACGTTTTAATTTCCGAAACAACTACAAAATACAACTAACTACCGGTGTGCCTCTTGGCAAAGGCCTTCCCCAGCGTTTTCCTTAGTTGCCTGTCTTGAGCAACCCTTCTCCCTTTTGGACCTGCTGTAATCCTCAATTCGTCTTCCCATATTTATTAGATCGTCTCAAACAATTTGGCCTGTGTGTTGCATGTTGCGTGACGGTCGGCCGCGGAGTAGGCATAAAGTGAAAGGCGCTCGCCAGAGCAACCAAGGCCAATATGGCGATGTCTATAGTTCGCACGCTATTTTGTTTGTTTTTGTTAGTGTTTAATGTAATATTATTCCAAAAAATTTTAAAATTAAAAATAAATAAAAATTACTTCTTCTTCTTGTAGTGCCTCTCCAACTAGTGAAGGTTGGCAGTCAGCTCATCATACTGTCTTTTATCCTTTGCGAGACGAAATAGTTCAGCAGCGCTCGCTATCCCTGTCCACTCTCTGATGTTCCGCAGCCATGACTTTTTCCTTCGACCAACTTTTCTCTTACCCGCTACTTTTCCCATCATTATGAGTTGAAGGAGCTCGTATCTATCATGTCTTAGTACATGTCCTTAATATGCAACTTTTCTTTTTTTGATGGTGTCCAAAAGTTTGCGTTTTTGACCTACCCGTCGAATGACTTCCTCATTAGTAATTTTCTGAGTCCAGGATATTGACATTACACGTCTATAAGTCCACATCTCGAATGCTTCTATACGTTTCCTGAGATGTTGTAATTGTAAAAGATTACTAATTTAATTAATAATTTGATTAATTTGTTTTGTTTTATTTGATTTTTATTTTAAATTTTTAGTTAAATGTCTATAATGTGAAAAAAAGTTTCACTTTTACCGTGGTTTCATAAAACCACACAATAATAATTTTTATATACTGTCTTCAGAATATCTTATATGTTGCCTAAAGGAAGCCGAAGGAAGGTAAAAGAAGCCGTGGAGGGATCAGTTACAATATTTTTATTTAAAAGCTTAGATATACAACGAGTTACAGGAAGCTGCGGTCAAATTTAAGCAACGTATAGTGTATGATATAATTGTTCCATCCTCCGTAGTATCAAATCCGAAAGGATTGCTAGGACATAAATAAAACATTTTATTTTTAAAAACATGTCGATACTTGACTTGCATATTTCGACAACGGTATACAGCTGAACTTTTATCTCACTCCAGCATTGATACTCTCACTAACGCCCTTCACTTAATGGATCTTATCGATCATAATAAACCAGTGGTTAAAATTAGCATATGTCACAATCGCAATACCGGGCGCAAAGACTCCGGACTGATACTGAGCATTTTATAATAGCAACCAATATCACTGTTACCCGACCCGGGGATCTAATCCGAAACCTCAGCGCCAGCCTCAGTCGTAACGCATACGCATTACAACTGCGCCACTGAGGCATTCCAATCCAACAGAAAAGATCGACAAAATGTTCGCGGAACGGCACGACCGTATATAAAGTACATAAAACTCGGTCCTCGTCCATTCATATGAAGGAACGATAAGTCCGCAAAGACCGGCTCAAAGGGTTAAGACTCCTAAAAACTTGTGAATTGTTATGTACGTGTGTAGTTTGTTTTTAGGGTTACGATATCTTAAACTCGCTCGTTTGAATAATTTATGGAAAGGTCAAGTCGTATTTTTAAGATCGATGTTGTTAAACCGGGGTTTTTACAGCAGTAGCCGGTAAACGAGCAAGTAGGTCACCTGATGGTACATGATCTTCCCCGCTAATAAACATCAGCTACATTGATGCCGTTGCCGATTTTAAAAGTAATGAACGTTGATTAGGAATGGGGAGGTGTATTTGGACCTTCGGAAATCAAATTCATCGTACCTACACAACGCAGTAGCAAGCTGCCACTACTAATTCGGTTTCGGTTTGAAGGTCACTGAAGCCAGTGAAATTATTGGCTATTATGCATCGAAATAAGATAACTAGAACGATAACTCTCATATAAATGTGCCTCAAAAATACCGCTCTACTTACTCACACATGCAAAGGTTATCATACGTAACACTCATACATGCAATAAAAAATAATGAACGTTCAAAATCAACTTAATTTCCTAAAAGTTAATGTCTAAATATTTTTTTATATCGAGATACGACGTTCTGCACCGCCCAAGAAATTAGACGTATCAAGTGTCAACTAGAGATTATTATCAGACTTTTATAGCCCCGCCCCTTTGCAGAGAGTTTTGGTGAGGTAATTTTTGTTGATTGAGTTTCTTGTCATCTTATTTCGATGTAATTATGAGACTTAACATTGCATGTCTCAGGATGACGAACGCAGTCCAGTGTCATGCAGAGCTTTGTAATTCAAAGTGTGGTATTGTTTCTGTTTATTTATTTTATTTATTATTTATTTAAAACTTCATATACACAATATGTATAAAGGCGGACTTAATGCCAAAATCATTATCTACCAGTCTGCCTGTGGGTGATGCAGAGACTAGACATACATACATACGAACTCACGCTTGTAGTCCCCGAAGGGGTAGGCAGAGGTGTAACCAGTACACCCACATTTCGCCGAGCGTATCTTCGTCCCTTATGTGATAGGGGGCGAGCCTTTCGCCATACCGGGCACAAATTCCAGACTCCGGGCTGATACTGAGCATTTCGCAATAGAAAAACCCAATACCACCCGACCCGGGGATCGAACCCGAGACCTCAGCGTTGACCTCAATCGTAACGCGTACGCATTACAACTGCGCCACCGAGGCAGTCAGGCAGAGACTAGACAATGTGGGTTTATAGGCAGGCGTACCATCGGACGAGCAACCTGCTGTTTTCGTCCTTCAAGCTCTTCTCTTTCACCTGCCTTTATCCCACTCACATGCTAAAACACATATTACAGAAAGATTTGACTTGTAGTTTTTAAAACCAGCCGCCTGCCTGTCGTCAACCCCTCTCGAGAGAAAAGAAATAAAGAAATGAAAACCCCTCCTTCAAGGTAATAAAAAAACATCTTACGTCGGAACTGCCGCCGACCAAATGAGTTATTATTATTTATGTGACCGACTGATGAACGGCGTATGATCCGTCATAATGTCGCGCAGCCCTTAAGGGCTTTTTACCTGCCAAAAATTGTTTTCCTTAATGATTTGTCATTTTTTACCGTTATGGTCGGTCCTTTATAATCTTGGTTTATGCGTCACCAAGGGTTGTGTTAATGGAAGGTTAAATCGGGGTCATTTAAAGACGAAAAAGTGTTACCAGATGAACAATTTAAAAGTCCTGAGAAAAAGCCTGATAAAATACCTAACTTTAGTCAAAATCATATGTTTGAGTGGTAGAGCTACGCTGTAGACAGTTATGACTACAGTACGAATGGGCTGGTTCGACCGGAATGCTACCACTGTCTTACAGAAAACAAACGTGAACTAGCAGCTTGCTGTTGCGTTTCGTACGGTAAGATATCCAAAGCCTCATTCTTCTTTCCATTCCCAATCCTTTAATTATCCCTTTCCTATATGGTTGGCAACGCATCTATGATCGGATATTGCGGATATCCATAGGTGGTGGAGCTTTACCATCAGTTGAGCCACTTGCCCGTTTCTCGGCATCTACTATAAAAAATAGAGAACTTCCTTCTTTTTGAAATCGTTTAAAAATTTCTTTTTCAATTAACTGACTTTATACTTTCTATTCCAGAAACAGGAGCATTTATATAAATCAGCCTCAATATATCCTCAACAAGCGTCAGAATAAATACGGAAACATTCGTTAATAGCTAAAACCTATAAAAGCAACTTTTAAATACAGCTAAGCTTCCGTAACCCCGAGGCCTCAACAATATTTCAAAGTCAATTTAGCTAGAAAGGTCGGCAATCTATCAAAATTAGCTCGACCGTTTTAGGACCTGCCCAAATGCGCGCAATTCTTTTTTCTAAATGCTTTATTTTAGTTTAGGATTTATATTCATTGAAGGTTTTCGAGTAGTGGAGTAGAGTGTAAGTGGGTCACCAACATCTTAGGCCCAAAGCCAACCTCATCTGCAGGTGTACAATTTGCTGATTAATTGTGATTTGCGCTCATCACCCCAAGATATAAGATGTGAACGCCCGGTTTCTGAAAGGCTGATCAATGTAAAATTAACTAATCAAATGACAAATCTCATTTCAAGTCGAAATTGGGTTGCTAAAAAGCGTGGTCAACACCTTTGATTTGTAACACATGTTAGTTAACATAACTTTCAAATTAACATGAAAAATCGTATTTCAAACGCAACTACATCAAATATTATTACTTTTTTCACTAAATACCGTTACAGCAACTAGAATTGATATGACAGCGATGTCAAATCAAAATTCTGTTTGTTGAATTTTGATTTGATCAGCCTTTCAGAAACTGTTAGTCGCATAATGTCATAATTTCACTGCCTTCAATGTCATTCAAACATAAGCTTCGACATATACCAGTGCTTACTGCTGCTTGGCGGCAGACTAAGCCGCGGTACCAACCCAGATGGCCTGTTGTATACAAGGGACCTGCCACCTAGTCAATCATGACTTATTTCAACAGTGGCATGATTTTAGGTGATCAATTCGATTAAAAGTTCAAATCACAGGTGATTTAGTAGTTCTCTTTTTCTTCCCTCATCCCACTCGTAGTGGGGTCGGGCGCAACATCCTTTTTTTACACATGCTACAAAAAGATTGAGCTTGTAGTATTTAGGTGCGGCCGCCTGCCTGACTTTAATCTCTCTGGGGGAGAAAACACCCAGACCCGAAACAAATATTTGTATATGTCTCGGTGCGGGAATCAAAACCACGGCCTTTCGCTTCATAGCCGGTTACTCGCCCACTGCGCCACGAAGGTTGTCATGGGCAACCTCAATGGAACCGGACGAACCCAAATATCGGGTTGCCCCGTCCGTGGTTCAACTCGCGCTATAACACGACGTTTAAACTGGACCATAAAAATATGTATATTGATTTTTCAACGGAGATACGCTCGGCGAAATGTGGGTGTACTGGTTACACCTCTGCCTACCCCTTCGGGGATTACGGGCGTGAATGCGTATGTGTATTTTTCAACATGCCTACTGAAAAAACAACGTTGCTTATGCTGATGTTTCGACTTTTATTTATTTAGGACCTTTCATGGACCTTAACAAATGTACGCAACTTAAAAATATATTTATTTACGAATAATTACACCCGATTTCTAAAAGGCTGATCAAATCAACATTAATTATGACTGAAGCTGACGCCGAGATCTCGGGTTTGATCCCCGGGTCGGGTAAAAGTGATAGTAGGTTTTTCTGATGCGAAACGCTCAGTATCAGCCCGGAGTCAGGAATTGTGCCCGTTATAGCGATGGGCTCGCCCCCTATCACATCTTGGGATGGAGAAACGCTCAGCGAAATGTGGGTGTACTGGTTAAACCTCTGCCTACCCCTTCGGGGATTACAGGCGTAAGTGCGTATGTATGAATTACTAGATGGCAGACTTAACATCTTATTTCTCGTGGTGACGAACGAAGTTCAGTACAAAGCCATACAGTGCTTTGTAATTAAAAATTCTGTGTGCTGTTGCGCTTCTGTATGTAGGCAGGGCGCTTACATCAGGCGTGCAAAATGCTCGTCATTCATGCTAATAAAAAATTAAACCAATTCAATCCGCTAGGTTTATAAATACGAACTAATTAATTTATATACGCACTCACGCCTGTAATCCCCGAAGGGGTAGGCAGAGGTGTAACCAGTACACCCACATTTCGCCGAGCGTATTTCCGTCCCTTATGTGATAGGGGGCGAGCCTATCGCCATACCGGGCACAAATTCCAGACTCCGGGCTGATACTGAGCTTTTTCGTTATAGAAAAACCCAATATCACTTTTACCCGACCCGGGGATCGAACCCGAGACCTCAGCGTCAGCCACAGTCGTAACGCGTACGCATTACAACTGCGCCACCGAGGCAGTAATTTAGTATTGTAACAAAACTAATTATTGTGAATTAACAAGCATCCAGCTCGCTTTGAACTTGTAAAGTTTTCATAAATGTCAACAGCAATACTGTTTCAATTATTATTTAAATTAGTAAATACAGTTGAGGCCCTTAACTGTATTAATTAGTATACGAGTGGAAATATACGCCTTTGTCGAATTAATTTCATTAAAATAAAAGTACCTAATATCGCTTTGAAGCAGTGATAGCTCAGTTGCGAGTGGTACGGACTGTCGAGACTAAAGTCGCAGGTTCGAAACCAGCCTCAAGAGCATACACCTCTGACTTTTCTAAGTTATGTGTGTATTAATTGTTAATTATCGCTTGCTTTAACGGCGAAGGTAACATCGTGAGGAAACCTGCATACCTCTCATTACAATTTCGAAGGTACGTGAAGTCTGCCAACCCCCTAAGTGGTGGACTAATGCCTAACCCCTCTCATTCAGTAGAGGAGGTCCGTGCCCAACAGTGGGACGTGTATAATACAGGGCTAGTATTATTATTTTATTATATCGCTTTACTGGTAACAGAGTATTTAGACTGAACAATCATGTTCTATCCAAGTGGAGCAATTATAATGTGTCTTTCGAGTTGATTGTAAAAACCACACATGATTCAACTTACTGCAAAACGGAGGAGGTTCTAAATCCGGTGTCTTTTTTCCTTTTTTATGTATGTACATCGATTTGTTCGCCAATTGTGGACCGATTTTGATGGAAAATAATTCAGTAGGTCGAGTAGAGTTTAGCTGCGATATGGTCCCATAAAAATTTGGTTAAGATCTGATGACGGAAATAAGCTTGGCGAACTGTGGATGCACCTCTGCTTACCCCTTCGGGGGTAAAGATAGTGACCCTATGTAGATTTTCACAAGGTGGTAGGTACCTCGTATACGAGAGGCCGTCTGGGTTGGTACCACCGCCTTGTCTACCTACAGATATTTTATGTACTAAGATCGACTTGCACGACGATCCTAAATCGAGTTTTATCACTAAACTTATTTACCTACTTAAGTCTTCATACGATTTGACTTTCCTTATACGGGATTTAGGCATCGTAATAAGATAACTAGAATGATTACTCTCATATGAATCTGCCATAAATACCGCTCCACTTACTTACACATAGAACTTATACACGCAACAATAATTGATGAACGTTCAAAATCAACTTTATTTCATAAAAGTTAATGTCTAAATATTAAATTTCTAGATCGAGATACGACGTTCTCCACCACGCAAAAATTAGACGTATTAAGTGACAACTAGAGAACATGAAGAAATTTTTATGCATTGATGAATGAACGAGCTGCACAGACTTTTATAGCCCCGCCCTCTTGCACAGAGTTTTAGTGGGGTAATTTTTTTGATGAGTTACATTTCTTGTCATCTTATTTCGATGGAATTAGGATCATCCTGCAAGTGGAGGCTATAAATAAAGAAACACAGCCGTCACTAGCAGATGTGGCGTCGCGTCGTTTGAAACGCATTACACTGCAATGACGGACGGACAAAACGTATTGTTCTTACGGACGCGCACGTGAGAGAAATGATAAGTTAATATCCTTCAGAAAACATTGTAATCTCAATTCTGTCACAGTCTTGACATTTATACATACGCACTCACGCCTGTAATCCCCGAAGGGGTAGGCAGAGGTGTAACCAGAGTTACGTTTCTTTTTATCTTATTTCGATGGGATAATTCCACTAAATTGAGAACACTGTTGGTAGTTCCATTTTCTGCCATTTCACAATTAACTTGGTATAGATATACCTTAGATATTCCTTTGTACAGATGTACAAAGGAAGTATCTTCAATATTCGTGGGAAATAAACCATAGACAATTCAACTTTCCCATTTGCGTCAAGGAGAAATCGCGTCGCGAGAAATTGTTTCCTCGAAACATAAAAGATATCTTAGGGACTGACACTTAATATTTTGTCGCGAAAATTGCCGCCAAACGAGAGCATTGTATTATAAAGAGAATAAATAATTGTTGAGTTTCTGAGTATTTAGTAAATATCTACTTCAAATTCTTGTGGATACATTTGTAATTGTTTTTGCTACCTCGGTGGTGCAGTTAAATATACGCGATACGACTGCTATGCTGAGGTATCGGGTTCGATCCCCGGGTCGGGTAAAAGTGATATTGTGTTTATCTATCACAAAATGCTTAGTATCAGCCCAGAGTCTGGGAGGGAAATAAGCTCGGCTAAATGAGGTTGCACCTATTGGCTTCACCTCAGCCTACACCTTCGGGGAATACAGGGGCGAGTGCGTATGTATTACTTTTTCTAAATCAAGGCACAAGGTTTTACAAGATGGTAGGTCCCTCGTATGCGAGAGGCCGTATGGGTTGGTACTACTGCTTTGCCTATTTCTGCCGCTAAGCAGCAGTGTGTAAGCACTGTTGTGTTCCGATTTAAAGGACATTGAAGCCAGTGCAATGACTGAGCATTATAAAACTTAACATATCTTACGTCTCGGAATGACGAGCCCAGTCCAACGCCATTCAGTGCTTTGTAATTCAAAATTCTGTGTGGTATTGCATCTGGCGAGCGAACTGCTCGTTTTGTCACTCAAGCTAATAGAAAAAAAATCTCCGTGACTATGTCGTAGTAGCAACCGTCCGTCCACACTTGAGAATTTATTACGCTTGTTTATAACATTCATTTGTTTTGGTGCGATGAAATGTCACAAGTAGAGATGCACTTTACATAATCGGTGTTCAGTAAACTAGGCTAGTTGGTTTATTTGTGAAATTTTTGGCACCGGCGACTCGGTTTGAGATAAAATACCAAGATAAAAATCATCTAAAATTATAAAGTTAAATTCAGATGTTATCTGTCGGTCTGGTTCTGACATCCATTACTGGAACGATGAAACGATATGATTAAAGGATGACTCGACAGGTGCCTGAGGAATGACATTTGCGTTTATTTATGATGTACTACTATGAAACTTGAAGCGTTCATAGCGGTAAACGATTAGTGGGTTAAGCAACCCCTGACGCGGTCAGTTTATGGATGGGTGACCGCTTACGAGAATATCCCGCCCACACCCCCGCCACTGTAACTCCTGTGCACCAGGATCGACAGTGGCACGCATTTTTATTGACACCCAGCAGTGAAGCTCGGGGAGTCTCTGGAAATGTTAAATTGTCTTTGTTCCGCAAAGAAATTAATCAAATAGGAAGTTAAGGAGGAGTTGGAAATATTAATTGTCCACTTCCCTCCATAGCTAAGTGGAGAGAAAATAATGAACAAAGGAGGCATTAACCTCAGGTACAAGGACATTAACAACTGGAGAAGCTACATGTAAAGCACCACGGATGTCATTTCATTAAGTGGGTCCTATCACGTGAGCTGTTAAACTTGATTCCAATAATAGGTATGACAAAAACGCCGGAATGCACGGAAATTCTTCCTAGTTTCTACAAGATCCATATAGTATACAACACAAGATGTTATTTGCATACTGTCTAACATAATGTTGCACTCTTGTTGCCAGAGACTACATTCCCAAAGAATATAGGGTGACCGCTTAGTGGTATGTCAACTGATAGTCTTCGTGCTTAGGAGGGCACGTTACAACTCGGTCCCGGTTATTATCAACTGACAACAGTCGTTAAGCCAAGTCTGTTTCTTTCTGGCGGCTTATTAATAATTTTTAGAGTGTACGAGAAAAATAAGACCGGGTGTATGGAAATGAAAAACATTTAACTTTTGAGTGGTTGAGCCACGTTGTAGAAAGTTTTGTCTACAGCATGAATGGGCCGGCTCGACTGGGTCGTTAGCACTGTCTCTGAAAAAACTGACGTAAATTAGGGGTTTACTGCTGCGTTTCGTACGGTGTGAGATATCCGTAGGCCGAAATCACCCTCCCCGTCCAAATCCCCTAATCATCCCTTTAAGGTCGTCAACGCGCCCATGGTTCTTAAGGTATTGTGGGCATACATAGCCAGTGGAAATCACTTAACATCAGGTGACCCACTTGTTCGTCTGCCGGACTATGCTATAAAAAAGGGCTGACCAGATTTTTTCAAACATAGCTAAGAATTATCTCGACTAAACTAGATTTCAAACGAAAAGAACCACATCTAAATCGTTCTACTAGTACTCATTTAGCCGCTCCAATGCCACAGACAGATAAAGGGGCTCAAACTTATAACACCCCTCTTTTTTGGGAGGTTTAAAACTCACCGACGCAGTGTGACGCTCGCTTGAGCGACCGTCAGACACTCGCCTCTGAAACCTACAAAACATTTATGAATGTTTCATAGTAGGTTTCCAGGAGTTGTCGGGTATTTCACGGCAAGTTGCCAGCGCTGCATTATTACCCGAAAACTTTGGACATATCTTTATTCACACAGAACAACTATACACTAGTTTGCCGCGTAATGAGACTGGATTCCAAGAAACCATGATTCCTGGAACGATTCTGCTAGGTTATTTTTTAAGCCTGAAGACTGCCTCGGTGGCGCAGTTGTAATGTGTACGCGTTACGATTGAGGCCAACGCTGAGGTCTCGGGTTCGATCCCCGGGTCAGGTAAAGTGGTATTGGGTTTTTCTATTATGAAATGCTTAGTATCAGCCCGGAGTCTGGAATTTGTGCCCGGTATGGCGATAGGCTCGCCCCCTATAACATCGTGTGACAGAGATACGCTCGGCGAAATGTGGGTGTACTGGTTACATCTCTGCCTACCCCTTCGGGGATTACAGGCGTGAGTGCGTATGTATTTTTAAGCATAGGCTGGTACGAGCGTGTGGGTTTCCTGATGATATGTGATCTCCGCCGCTCATTAAAGCCGACAAATACCAGCAGAAACATAGACGCGTTACTGACCTTAAAGAAAAAGGATAGTAAAATTACATATATATGCAGTCACGCCTGTAAACCCCGAGGGGGTACGCAGAGGTATTACCAGTACACCCACATTTCGCAAAGCGTATCTCCGTCCCATAATGTGATAGCGGCGAGACTATCGGCATACCAGTCACGATTCCAGACTCCGGGCTAATGTTGAGCATTTCGTAATAGACAAACCCAAAACTTTACCCGACCCGGGGATCGAACCCGAGAAGCGTCAGCCTCAGTCGTAACGCGTACGCATTACAATTATTCTTCTTGTATTGTGAATGTTTATAGGCGATGGAGGTCACTTACCATCAGGTGACCCACTTGCTCGTTTGCCGTCCTCAGCTAAAAAAAACCAACAGCAATACCATAGTTATTATAATAATAATAATAAATGTATTTATTTCCAGAAAGCATTAAGTACAAACATTATTAGAGTATAGATATCGATATACATAACGTTTTGAAATAATTAAAAACATAAGCCTTTCCGTGCTTACCATCCGGTGCTCTTTGACTCGATATTTCAAAGGCACGACCTGTTTATTTACGTAAAATGCAATATTTTTACAGATGAATGCTGCGGAGTTTTTAATCAAGACTTTTTCATTTATAAGTATTGTATTTAGTTCCAAAGGTTCCAGTTGAACTAAGCAGTTCATATATGAATTCAGTATTTATGTAGCTATCGTTGTTTTCGGATATTTTGGCGTGTACATACATACTTACGTACGTAAAATGAAATAGTTTATTAACAGTTTGACTGCGGGCGAGTAGCCGGCTGCGAAGCGACAGGCCGTGGGTCGATTCCCGCACCGAGACAAATGTTTGTGTGATCCCACAATTATTTGTTTCGGGTCTGGGTGTTGTGGGACTGCAAGTCCCTCGTAGTTCCTGATACCTACGACACAGGTTTACCTAGTGTGGGGTCAGAACTATGTGTGTGACTGTTGGGTGTATTTATTTATTTAATCATGTAGGCAATTAAAATAGCGCTTATGACATGTCAGTACAAAATAAAGAAACTTATGTATTGAAATCATATCAACTAATGTATACATAACATAAATAGCATCGTCAAAATACACTAGGCAATTACACAATATGTTTTTTCGTCTTTTCATTTTACATTAGTAACAATATTTGTACTATGGAAACGTCCAGAATTATTAAATATTTTGAGTCGATATGGACCACAGACATTTACCGAAACGGCACGTGTTTTAAAACTACCACCGGATCCAAAGCAACCCAGCTTAAGAAGACCCGGCGAAACAAACTCAGTGGGCTTAATTTACCACTGGATTCAACGCGACGCGACCCAAACTCTGAGAAGATCCAACTACTCGAACTCAGGGGGGCTCTTTTTTGGTCCGGATTTTCAATAATTTATATTTAGGAAAAAACAAAGTCCTATAGTTAACTTTAAGGGAGATTGAATGCGGACCATATAATCCCCAAAAGGGTAGCCAGAGGTGTAACCAGTACTCCCAAATTTCGCCGAACGTATCTCCGTTCCATGATGTGATAAGGGGCGTGCCTATCGCCATACCGGGCACAAATTCCAGACTTTATTTTGGCGTGTAACTTTGGGATTGTTTCAAGCGCAGATATGCTGTGGAACTGGTAAGGCCCGTGTCCACCTGCTAAAGACAAAGTTATTCGAAATTATCATTTCTTTCACTAGCCAGAATGACAGGCCTAAAGCTTTTTTTTACGTTGGGAAACCCTTTATGGGTACCGCCCCACCGCGTGGTCAGTCGGGGCGGTTATGTCCAACTCCCACGGACAAAAACCCAACGGTGTTCCTCCGGGTGCGCTTGTTCGGTCGGGGCTGCGGGGACGCTATTGTACTTTTCCGCGGCCCCGACGACGCCGGCCGGTGGGTGATGGGGGAGTTATCCACCCACATATTGCTCCGCTTGAGAGGTTCGCATGGGAACGCCGCCCGCGTCGCCTCGAGGCCTTAACTGTCGGACGACGAACTTCCACGTGTCCGCCGTCCCAGGCCTAATGCCTGCCCAATAACAGAAGCAACACCACTCATCACTTTGATTTATAAAATACTAGCTTTTGCTCGCGGCTCCACCCGCGTGAATAGACTTTTCCGAAATAAAACATAGCCTATAACCGTCTTCAGGGTCATCTATCTCTACATCAAAATCGGTTCAGTGATTTAGGCGTGAAAGCGTAACAAACAAACTTACATTCACATTTATAATATTAGTATGATTGCCTAGCATTGGACTGCGCTAGTCTCACCGAGACATTTTTTTATATCATAGGCCGGTAAATGAGCAAGTGGGTCATCTGATGGTAAGTGATCTCCACCGCCCATGTATGCCCACAATACCAAAAGGATCATGGGCGCGTTACCGACCTTAAAGGAAAGGGATAATTTAGGGATTGGGAAGGGCAGGGGAATTTGGGCCTCCGGATATCTCACTCACCGTACGAAACGCAGCAGCAAGCTGCTACTTTACGTCGGTTTTATGTGAGACAGTGGTAAGGACCCGGACGAGCCGGCCCATTCATGCTGTAGACAGAACTGTCTACAGCGTGGCTCCACCACTCAAAAATCAGATCTACATCAGATATTAAGTCTCAAAATGCCCAGTAATTTCACTGAATTCAAAGTCCTTCAAACCGGAAACACTACTATGCTTACACACTGCTGTTTGGCTGCAGAAATGGACAAAGCGGACCTATCCAGACGGCCTCTCGCATACGAGAGACCCACATAGTATGCATTAGATAATACTTGCCTATTTTATATTAATTTCCCACGCGGCTTACCAAGCGAGCAGAATTAACTTCCTAACAAGCTTAAATATTTTACCAAAAAGTTTAAAACTGGAAAATTTTAATGTAGCCCTGATATGGAAGTTATCCCAAACTCAACAAAATAAACTTCTACGGGCAGAGAGTACCTGTGCGGTTTGGTAGAATAAAAGAATTTGGAAATTTGGAAATTGCAACATTCCCTTTTAAGTAATAAATTTGACAACACTCTGAGTTTCCAATAATGTAACTGTTGACTCCACCAATAGCATTTTTTTCGAATGGATTAGTGCTGAAAACCTATAGGTATTGCTCTTACAGCTTTACCTGACAAAAAAGCCGGCGCTTGTGGCACTCTAGCATAGCTCTAGCTCTATGTATAGTGTATTTGGTAGCGATTAAGCACAGAGGCGCCTTTTAGAAGGCTCAGACCTCAGCTTGAACAATCGCTGGGGAGTATAGTTTAGGGCCGCCTCTGCACATCATTGTGCCGTTGTTGTGGGAGCTCTTCGGACTCGCAGGCGTGTCCTATGTCGGGGTCGCGTATTATTATTGCGATTCGGATTGGGCAAGGAAAGTGCTGTTTCGATAGCGACTGTGATGGAGTCGTTGGGATCTGCCAAAACATGTTTGGGACGTCGACGGAGGGGGGCGGAGGTCCACCAGTAGCAATAAACATATTTCCCGTTTCCATCTCTATTGAGCGTCATCGGGCGTCACTCGTCAGCTGTCACGACACGCATTGACGGACATTGTAATCGCAATATTACATACGCACTCAGGCCTGTAATCCACGAAGAGGTAAGCAGAGGTGTAACCAGTACACCCACTTTTCGCCGAGCTTATTTCCGTCTCATGATGAGATAGGTGGCGAGGCTCCGGGCTGTTACTATTTCGAGATAGAAATACCCAATATCAATTTTATCCGAGCCGGGGATCGAACTCTCGACCCAAGCACAATAGTTTTAAAGCGTACGCGTTACAGTTGCCACCGAGGCAGTCCTCTATTCCTAAAGTTAGCTTTACGACCTTTAGTCATCCCACCAATTAGGTTAATGACCAACCAAATTTCGAACTATCTACCTTCTAATTAAACAAGTCGTAAAGATATTAGTCAAGCCCGGTGTCGAACCCACACCAAAGCCTGAGGCAATCAAAGTAATTGCTTAATAGCCGATGGGCTTACCCAAATTTTCTATATCAAATTAAGCCTTCGGCGTATTCGGTATTACAGATTCACACTGAATGACAGCCACCTTGGCGCAGTGTGCTAGTAGCCGGCAGTGAAGCGAGAGGTCGCGGGTTCGATTCCCGCACCGAGACAAATGTTTGTGTGATCAATAAATATTTGCTTCGGGTTTGGTTAAATTAATAAATAAGTACACCCATCAGTCACACACATAGTCCTGACCCCACACTAGGTTAACCTGTATCGTGAGTATCAGGAACTACGAGGGACTTGCGGTCCTATAACACCCAGACACAAACATTTTTCTCGGTGTGGAAATCGAACCCACGGCCTCTCACTTCGCAGCTAGCTACTCGCCCACACCAGTCACCCCGAGTCATAAGTTGTTAAGTCTCATAATGCCCAGTAATGTTAGTTAGTGGTGGGTTTGTGAATTTGGATGTTTGTTAGTTAATCACGCATTAACGGCTACGTATGCACGTACGTGTACGGTTTCGCTTGTGGCATCTAAGCTTAAATTAAAAGACCGATTTAAAGTGTATGCCACGCCATAGATCTATTGTCACACTTTTGTCTACAGCATGAATGGGCCGGCTCGTCCGGGTCGTTACCACTGTCTCACAGAAAACCGGCGTAAAGTAGCAGCTTGCTGCTGTGTTTCATACGGTGGGCGAGATATCCGGAGGCCCAAATCCCTCTTCCCCATCCCTTAATTATCCCTTTCCTTTAAGGTCGGCATCGGGCTCATGATCCTTTTGGTATTGTGGGCGTACATTACTCGTTTATCGATTAATCATATAAAAAATACACGGGTTTCAATGAAATTTGGCACACAGTTAGACCACATGACCTAGATTACGACATAGGCTACTTTTTATTCCAAAAAAGGCTGTTCAGGCGGGCGGAGCCCCGAATAAAGCTAGTCTACACTAATATTATAAAGAGGAAAGATTTGTATTTTTGTTACATACAACGAATAAACTTAGAAACTACTGGACCGATTTCAAAAATTCTTTTGCCGTTAGAAAACTAAATTATCACTGAGTAACATAAGTTATATTCATTACTAGAAAAAATTAGAAATCCTTAGAAATCCCTACTAAACCAACCCAAGGTGTAAAAAAATATTATAAAGGCGAAACTAACTCTATCTGACTGTTACGTTTTCACGGCTAAATAGCTGTACGGATTTTATAGAAATTTGGTAAAGAGATAGGATATATCCCGGGGAAGGACACAGGGTACTTCCGTCCCGAAAAAAAACAATCACGCGGGCGGAGCCATGAGCAAAAGCTAGTTAATAATAATTCAATAGCTAACATAAAGGGCCGTCGACGCCCCATCGATTTAACCTCCCAAGTCTCCTAACCGACATCTGTTCTTTGAACTCTTCAAACTTTGATTAATTTCTTCTGAATGACTTCTTAAATCCGTAATTGAAGGGTTGGGTTCGAGTTGACCCTTCTTTGAAATATCTTGCGCTCACGTATTTTGGTAGTCGAAAAACGTTAGGTGCGACATGGGCACGATATGATTTTGGTTCTGCATATTAAGATTTATAAAATTATTAGCCTGGCACCCGGTTTCTGAAAGGCTGATCAAATCAACATTTAACTAACAGAACTTTGATTTTAAACACCGCTGTTAAATCGAGTTGCTGAAACGTTATTTAGAAAAAAAAAAAATTGATGCCTGTTTAGTAGCGCTTTTTAAAAATAATTAAATAATAAATAAATACACCCAACAGTCACACACATAGTCCCGACCCCACACTAGGTTAACCTGTATCGTGGGTATCAAGAACTACGAGGGACTTGCGGTCCCACAACACCCAGACCCGAGACAAATATTTGTATCGGTGCGGGAATCGAACCCACGACCACACGCTTCGCAACCAGCTTCTCGCCCGCTACGCCACGGAGGCTGTCAAACTTTACATGCGATTTTTCATATTAATTGAAAAATTATGTTATTTAACATGTGTGCCAAATGAATTATGTTGATCACGCTTCTAGCAACCCAATTTCGACTTGACATGAGAACTGACATTTGATTAGTTAATTTTACATTGATCAGCCTTTCAGAAAGTGAGCGTGATTGTCAAAACGAACAGGTCGCACGTCTGATGTTAAGCATAACGCCTACCAATAAACAGAAGCAAAATCATACAGAACATTTGATTGCAAAGCAATTCATGGCACTGGACTGAGCTTCACACCCATAAGTTGTTAAGTCCCGAAATGCCTACTATTTTCACTGGCTTCAATCTCCTTCAAACCGAAACACAACAGTGCTTACACACTGCTACTCAGCGGCAGACATAAACAAATCGGTGGTACCAATCCAGATGGACCCTCGTATATGAAAGACTACCTAGGACTAAAGTTGTAGTCTGATAAATCGATCTCAGACGAACAACAATCTATCTAACTCATTATGATTTAAAAATTCCGACACTAGATTGATCACTAGACATTTTAAATAAATGACTGAATGAGAAAAAAATGTTGTAATAACAATTTCTTTACCACAAATATAATATTTTTAATGAATTGGCTGAATGCCCTCTGTACTGTGGCCAAGTAAATTTTTTATTGTCATCCTATTCTTTAAGAAATAAAACACTGACATCCAGACACCAAGACATTTGAACTGAATCTAAAAATAAAATGTAACCCTCAAAATGAAGAGTTTTGTAAAATAACCTGCCAGTAAAAAATTGCCTCGCTGGCGCAGTTGTAATGCGTACGCGTTACGACTAAGGCTGACGCTGAGGTCTCTGGTTCGATCCTAGGGTCGGGTAAAAGTGATATTGGCGTTTTCTATTACGAAATGCTCAGTATCAGTCCGGTGTCTGGAATTGTGCCCGGTATGGCGATAGATTCGCACCCTGTCACGTCATGGGATGGAGATACGCTCGGCGAAATGTGCACTGGTAACACTTCTGCCTACCTCTTCCGGGATTATAGGCGTGAGTGCGGATGTACTCGTATATGTTAAAAACTACCGACATAATAAAAAAAAGATATGTAATTTCTAAAAGGCTAGTCTCTTCAAACATAGTGTAGTTTGTTTACACACGACAGTAGAATTGCACTGTGCTATAAACTATAGAATGAATAAATACGGAAGTCCGCACATTGAAAATAATTGTAATGCTTGCAAAGAAAGAGATTACCTGCATCGAAATAAGATAACTAGAACGATAACTCTCTTAAGAAAATACTCTCTGCCAAAAATACGGTTCCACTTACTTACACATGCGAAGGCAACACACACGTAACACTCATACACGCAACAAAAATTAATGAACGTTCAAAATCAACTTTATTTCATAAAGTTAATGTCTAAATATTAAATTTCCAAATCGAGATACGACATTCTGCACCGCGCAAAAAATTAGACGTATTAAGTGTCAACTAGAGATTATGAATCCATTTTTATGAATGAGCTGCACAGACTTTTATAGCCCTTTGCACAGAGTTTTGGTGGGGTCATTTTTTGCTTGAGTTACGTTTCTTGACTACGTGCCGCCTTTCCCAACGACCGCGAGTTGAAAACCTAGCTTTTACAATATTCTAGAAAACGACACTTCACATAGCCAATGGTTTTAAAATCACACACAACCGAAATCAGTCCATTAATTTAAGTTGCTACGATGCCACAGACGTAAACATACACACACATACACACACACACACATATAAGCAGACAAAGGGCTCACACTTTTAACACTCCCCTTTTTAATGGGGGTTCAAAAAAGTTTTCTGTTTATCCAACTAGCAAACCATTCACGGACCTCTGAAAAATTGATACTGACCCGATGGTTATTTGGGCATTCCTCTAGCCCGTGATTGATGAATCACGGGTTCGAGAATGGATATTGGATACTTCTTGAATTTTCTGGACAGGGTCTTTGATGGAGCTTATGTACACGATTATTATAATTATTATAAAACGTTTTACAGAAATAATAATAATATCAGCTCTGTATTATATACGTCCCACTGCTGAGCACGCGCCTCCTCTACTGAATGAGAGGGGTTAGGCCTTAGTCCACTACACGGGCCTAATACGCGTTGGCAGACTTTATACACCTTCGAAATTCTTACGAAGTACTTCTCAGGTATGCAGGTTTCCTCACGATGTTTCCTTCACCGTTAAAGTACGAGATAATAAATAACGAATATACACGTAACTCAGAAAAGTCAGAGGTGCATGCTCTTGGTGTTGGTTTCGAACCTGCAATTTTCATCTCAGCAGTCCGTACCACTCGACCTATCGAGCTCAGCGGTGAGTTTCTGTAAAAGTATCGAATCTGCATAGCTGCTTTTATAGAAAGTTGTGGTCAAATGTAGTACCAAATTCGATTGCGTTGTAGGGACATAAATAAATCATTTTTTTTAATCGAATAATATAATTGACATGTCGATATTCGACTTCCAACTTTGGACAACACTAAATGTTAAAAATAAATAATGAGCTTAGTTTTTGTCACACTCCAGCATTGTTAATCTCACTCACGCATTTCACGATCGTATCAATCGTTAATAAAAGAGTGATTAAAACTAGTGTGAAATTTTAGGATGTATATTTTGATAAGATCGGGTACATAAACATTGACCTTAAATTTGACCACACCTTTCTGTTACATATTGAATAACTTGAAAAAAAAAACAGATACACTTTTTGGTAAGTTGTCATATAATTACTTGACTAAAAAAGAGATTCCGTGTTCGACCCGTATGTATTTCATGTGAATGTACGTAAAGATTGCGATTTTCTCAAAAACTTCTTTGTTTTTGCCTGGCGTTGATCCGGCTCAACGTTGAGTTCCGCGTTTCCATCACGTTTAGACGTCGGATTATGTATTATATGGGGCGCCCCACCGTCTAACCCCCACAACCCGTAACAGGAGCTAAGTTCGCCATTGCCTCCTCCGTCAGCAGAGTGTACCACGTGCAGGTGAGGTTGGCTTTAGACCTAAGATGCTGATAGCACAATTACACTCCTGTAATTTTTTTTAAATAAAAATAATAATTTGTTTAGTTCAAATTTAAACATTAAAAAATATATCACCGGCCAAGCAATAACATAAAAAAATACATAAAAAAATTACAACTACAATCACAAATGCCCAGGGGTACTCAATATTTACGACAAGTTATAAAATATTAAACTTTTACACGCTCGTCTAAAGCCGTAAATTATATTTTAATAACATAATCAAACTATTCTTTGATCTAAATAATATGATGTTAGTAACACGCCCGTAATTTAGGTTTACGACACCTGACAAAATATTTAGCCTACGATTCTGTTAAAAAATTAAAAGAAAATATATTTTTAAAATATGTTTGTATTGCGTATTTGACGCTTGCAACCAGCATAATTCTATTTGTAAAATCTATATGAAATCGTAACCCAAAAGACCAACTGCCAGACCTCAAGACGCCGGTTCCCCGTAAGCTGCAGTGAACTCTGCGTAGATCGGACTAGTGTCAACTAACTTTTTAAATAATTAAAAAATAAATGTATAATTTTAAAATGAAGATAGCCAATGTAACATTAACTTTTCGAGACGACCTACACCTCAGTCTCTCCCGTGAACACGAAGGCTGAAAAAGCTTTCGAATCGTTGGGACTAAAATAAAATAAGATTAAACCGCGATAAGATCCGTATAAACTAGTTTTATTTCAATGTGTAATATTCGCGTAAACATAAGAAATAGCTGTGTACAAACTTAAATAAAGCTTAATATGATTTTAAACAATTTTGAGTCCATTGGTATTGCAGTTAAATGGTAAATGATTGATACCGTCGACACAAATTGTTTTTTTATTTGTTTATTATTTTATTTACATTGGTTTTTTGCTATAAAGTTTTTATTTGTCTATATTTTGTAAAAGAATCATCAATAGTGGTACCTAAATATCGATGTTTTAGTCTTTCACTTTTAGTTTCTTTTCCTTTAGTAGTGTATTTTATTTCTTCAAATTTTAAAGGGATCATTCTGGGAGTAAACCCTATCCAATACAAAAAGAATCATTCAAATGGGTCCACATCTATACTAATATTGTAAAGCGGAAGAGTTTGTTTGGTTGAACGCGCTAATCTCAGGAACTACTGGTCCGATTTGAAAAATTCTTTCAAGATGTTTTCAGTGTTAGATAGCCCATTTATTGAGGAAGACTATAGGCTATATAAGATTTTTTCCCGGATAGGCCGTTCACGCGGGCGGAGCCGCGAGCAAAAGCTAGTAAAGTATATAAGTGAACATGCTTAGAAAATATATATAATTTTTATTTATCATACGCTATAGTGTCATTGGTCCAGTGGCAGCGTTTTATCCTGAGAATCTGGAGGTCCTAGGTTTAATTCCAAAGTCTGGCAATCACATATTGTGTTTGAATATCGTCGTTTAGCTAACAATACCGCGTCACTCGAAAATTGGCCATGTGATATTGTCATTGGATAAATTGTTTTTACTCGTATCCAATAAATTTATACAAATACTAGCTGTTGCCCGCGGCTACGCCCGCGTGAATGCCTATTTCCAGGATTAAAGTAGCCTTAGTGGGCGCATCAAGCGAGTCCCGGTGAGAAACGCGCTTGACAAAAATACTAATGTCGCTATTAAAAAATAGGGGTTGATCGTAGAGGGTTGAAAATTTAGGATTGTATGTATTTAATAATGCTGTATGTAAAAAAAATAAAAAATTTGTCTAAAAAATAAATATAAAAATTTTGGAGTGGACCACCGTTAACATTTAGGGGGATGAAAAATAGATGTTGGCCGATTCTCAGACCTACCCGATATGCACACAAAATTTTATACAAATCGGTCCAGCCGTTTCGGAGGAGTATGCGAACGAACATTGTGACACGAGAATTTTATATATAACATATAATTAACCATACAAAGCACGTTATTCAACTAGCACTGTCATCGCGCAACTTATTGGTTACATCAGACATGCTCATAAAATATTCAGTTTTATGTCTCTCCTGAAAACTAAGCCAATTTAACTTGGGCGGTATTGTTAGTTAAGCGACGATATTTCATTCGAAAACTCACATGAATTTCCCGGTATTGGAATTTGTGCCCGGTATGGCGATAGGCTTACCTCTTCTCACATCACGGGACACGTAAATAAGCTCGGTGAAACGTGAATGCACAAGATGCATTGCCGCCAAGCAACAGTGTGTAAGCACTGTTGTGTTCCGGTGTGGAGGACATTGAAGCCAGTGTAATTACTGGGCATTATGAGACTTAACACCTTATGTCTCGGGGTGACGAGCGCAGTCCAGTTTCATGCAGTGCTTTATTTAAAGTTCTGTGTGGCGTTCCTTCTGTTTATGAGCAGGCGTGGCGCTTACCATCAGGCGAGCGACCTGCTCGTCTCGTCATTCAATATAATAAAAAAATAATAAAAAAAGACGCAACACTGCCTACCTTTTAGAATAAAGGCGTAAGCGTTATATATATGTAACAGACACTATTTGTTCTATCGGTCACAAAATAGCAATAAACATTTTAGTATCGACCTACCATTTTGTTCCTATCACGGGGACTAATAAAGTCAAGGATTATTGCTTACATTATGGTTAGAATTGGTTAGGAGGCCTCCCCTCCCCTTCCCAATCGCTTAATCATGCCTTCCCTTTAAGATCGGCAACACGTCCATGATTCTTATTTTCATAGCCGGTGGAGATCACTTACCATCAGATGACCACCTTGCTCGTTTGCCAGACTTTACTAATAAAACTAATGCTCTACTATAACTGATATACTCTACTAGGTGGTGGGTGTATTGCATGCGAGATGCCGTCTGGGTAGGTACCACCGCTTTGTCTATTACGGCTGTCAAGCAACAATGTAGCACGGTCATGTTCTGATTTAAAGGACATTGAATCCAGTAAAATTACTGAGCATTATGAGACTTAACATCGACTTATGTCTCGGAGTGACGAACGCAGTCCAGTGCCATGCAGTACATTATAATTCGAAGTTCTAATTGGTTGATTTGGAAGTTCTAACCCCTCTCATTCAGTAGATGAGGCCCGTGCACAGCAGTGGGATATGTATAATACAGGACTGGTATTAGTATTATTAGCTTAAATGACGAAACGAGCAAGGTCGCTCGATTGATGGTAAGCGCCACGCCTGCCTTTAAATAAAAGCAACACCACACGTAACTTTGAATTACAAAACACCACACAGAACTTTGAATTACAAAACACCACACAGAACTTTGAATTACAAACACCACACAGAACTTTGGATTACAAAACACCACACAGCACTTTAAATTACAAAACACCACACAGAACTTTGAATTACAAAGGACTGAATGGCAATGGATTGCGTTCGTTACGTCCAGTAGTTTAACTGGCTTCAATGTCCTTTAAACCAAAACACAACAGTGCTAACACAATGCTGCATGGCAGAAATAGATAAAGCGGTGGTACCAACCCAGACGACATACGAGAGACCGATCAACTAGTAAATAGTATTAGTAAGGGGTTAATTTGTTGCATATCTCATCTGCCTTGTTTCATTGCTTTTCCACCCTTTTTTATAGCATAGATCGTCAAACGAACAAGTGGCAATTGAAGCCAGTGAAATTACTGGGCATTATTAGACTTCTTATGTCTCTGGGTGATGAGCGCAGTTCAGTGCTCTGTAATCCAGAGTTCTGTGTGACGTTGCTTCTGTTTATGGGCAGGCGTGACACTTAACATCAGGCGAGCGACTTACTCGTCTCGTCGCTCAAGCCAATAAAAAAGTTACCTTGCCATGCAAGAATAGTATCGTATAAATACGAAATTACTGCCCATTTGGAAATACTACGTATGTCGTAAAAGAACAAGAACCTTGCATAGCTTATAAAATCGAGTGCATTATATGGCAGTTAAATTTCCATTTTATAAAATAAACTACTATGTTTAAAAAGTTGTACAATGTTGTTGTACTAAATAAAAAAGGAAATTACATTTTTATTGTCTTTCTTACAATATTCAGTTGTATAAATGAGAAAAATCTTATTAAAATAAGTATATAACGAAGCGTGGAGAAGCAATGAAACGATGATGGCCTTATTTACACGGAGAAAAATTCTCGTACGTCTTAGGCGAGAATATGAGTTTTCTTAGTAATTTGAGTAGTAGAGCCACGCTGTAGAAAAAACTGTCTACAGCACGAATGTGCCAGTTCGAATGGGTTGTTACCACTGTCTCACAGAAAACTGGCGTAAAGTAGCAGCTTGCTGCTGCGTTTCGTACGGTGAGTGAGATATCCGGAGGCCCAAATATCCTCCCCTTCCCAATTCCTTAATTATCCCTTTCTTTTGAGATCAGCACCGCGTTCATGATTCTTTTGGTATTGTGGGCGTACATGGCCGGTAGAGGTCAGTTACTATCAGGTGACCCACAATGCGCGGAGAAATCCATGTAATAAAAAGAAACAAAAAAATAAATAAACAAAACTTGCCGAATTGAGAACCTCCTCCTTTTTTGAAGTCGGTTAAAAGTAGCTTATGCCGCTCTCCGGCCCAGAAACGATGTCTATGCAAAAACATTTTGATCCCCGCGTGGCGTCGGGTAAAAGTGATAATGGGTTTTTCTATTTCAAAACGCTCAGTATCAGCGTGGAGTCTGGAATTGTGCCCAGTATGGCGATAGGCTCGCCCCCTATCACATCATAGAACGGAAATAAGCTAGGCGAAATGTGGGTGTACTGGTTACACCTCTGCCTACCCCCTGGATTACAGGCGTGAGTGCGTATGTATGTATTTTGTTACCTTCGAGCACTTATCGACACCTAAATAATGAAGGTTTTATTCTTGGCTGGACACCACACTTAACATATTCGCTAGCGAAAGCTGTATATATAACCACTTATTAGACTAACTAAGAGCATAAGTTATGTACACAGGACTTTCATGGAACCCGGCTAAGCTCACGAAAGCTAAAAGTTCTGTGTTCGAGGTTAGAGTGAACTTCTGGGTGAAACCCTACTCGCTCGTTAAGTTCTCGGTGTATTGTTTGTTTGTATGACTTCATGCTTGCGAAACTTGTTTGTGGTCTTGAAGGTTGTTTAGTACGACAACAGATCACGTGGCGTAGTTGTGAGAATATTCGAAACCAGTTGCTCGGGGCTCCACCCGCGTGATCCTTCCCTTTTTAAACGACTTCAAATAAAATAAGTTTTAACAAAACCTAGAAACTGACTTTAAAAAATTGTTCTTTTCAGTGTTTTTATTTTGAAGTCGGTTTCTAGGTTTTATTTTTCAGTTTTTAGTTATAGTTACAGCAAAAGCATTTAAATTCCAATACAATAACCAATCAGGACGAGTGTACTGTTGTTCATTGAGGAGTTTTATTTTTTTTACACCGTACTCTGTCATCAGATCCTAACCAAATTTATATGTGACCACATCGCAGCTAAACTCTATCGAATGTTTTTTTTTACATCATATTCGGTCCACAGTTGGCGGAGAAATTGATGTACATACATAAAAAAAGCAAAATAAAACTCGCCGAATTAAGAACCTCCTTTTTTGAAGGTTAAAAAGGAGGAGGTTCTCAATTTGGCGAGTTTTTTTTTTATTTTATGTATCTACATCGATTCATCCGCCAATTGTCGACCGACTTTGTTGGAAAAAATTTCACTCGATGGAGTTTAGCTGCGATGTGGTCCCATATAAATTTGGTTAAGATCTGATGACGGAGTAAGGATTAAAAAAATAAACACTTCAAAGGACATCAGTACACTCATCGCGATTGTGTTATTATATTGGAATTTATATGCTATTATTGCTGTAACTACCACTAAAAATTGATAAATAATATGGCTCTACCATTCAAAAATATAATAAATCCAACATACACATGTTTAATCACAAACAAGAAATGAACACATTAAATCAAAAACAACGTATTCCCCTTCACCTGAGAGCCCGAATGGCATATAAAAGAAATTTTATTACTCCTTACACAGTAATACATAGCTTTGATAGAAAATCTCGACTTAGTCATAAATTCTGATGTAAAAATGGAACATTTGGTTTTATGTTGTTGAAATTGGATGGCTGTTACGCTAAGATATGATTTAACACGTATTTTGGTTCTTAAAATGTAATTTGGATGGAATTATTTACTTTTATGAGTAGCATACAAAAATGTGAATATTTTTAAGGTAAATTATGTTGCACTGACTGCCTCGGTAGCGCAGTTGTAATGTGTACGCGTTACGATTGAGGCCAACGCTGCGGTCTCGGGTTCGATCCCCGGGTCGGGTAAAATGTTATTGGGTTTTTCTATTACGAAATGCTCAGTATCAGCCCGGAGTCTGAAATTTGTGCCCGGTATGGCGATAGGCTCGCCCCTTATCAAATTATGGGACTGAGATACGCTCGGCGAAATGTGGGTGTACTGGTTACATCTCTGCCTACCCCTTCGGGGATTACAGACGTGAGTGCGTATGTAAATTATGTTGGTAGACTAATGCTCGGTTCCTATAATAACTTATGAATAGCTACACGTAAAATCCGACTTACCGACCAGCGTTACTGAACGTCATCTGGTTTATACGTCTCTTTTGTATAAAGAAACCAACGTGCGATTATAAATAAATAAATAACACCCAACAGTCACACACGTAGCCCTGACCCCACAGTAAGATACGAGTCTTGTGTCGTAGGTATCAGGAACTACGAGAGAAATACGGTCTCACAACACCCAGACCCGAAATTAATATTTGTGTATCAGACAAATATTTGCCTCGGTGCGGGGATCGAACCCGCGGCCTCACGTTTCACAGTCGGCTACACGCCCACTGCGCCACGGAGGCTGCCTTATCAGTGTAGCCACCTTGCGAATAATAAAATCACTAAGTTTCGTCTCAAAACTTCCCCGATTATGGGATTTTTACAGCAAAAAGTTCCCCTACAAAACGGGATTAAGTGAAAACAAAAAGGTAGATATCCAAAAAAATATTGTAGTAGTAGTAAGTAACAATGTAACAAATCTAATTAGTTAATTATTAAAAATCAACATCAATTAATACTTCCAGCGGTATTTCATCTTGATCAAATGAGGTATTCAATGACTAGTCAAGTGTTGCCAATATATTTTTTCGAAGTTCTACAATACAGAAACCAATTTAAAAAATATTTAGAGACATCAAAATCCAACAAAATAATTTTAAGCGATAACATATTTCAGAAAATCAATATTGAACTCCAAAAATCATTTAACACTAAAATTTATGATAATATTTTATGAGTGGTAGAGCCACGCTGTAGACACTTTAGTCTACAGCATGTATGGGCCGGCTCGTCCGGGTCATTACCAGTGTCTCACAGAAAACCGGCGTAAAGTAACAGCTTGCTGCTGCGTTTCGTACGGTGAGTGGTGGTGGGTGCGTACCCCACGTGTGGGGCACATTCGTACAAATATCTTATGCTCTCTTATGCTGACTCATTAACCTCTTAGCGTAACAGATTCACATTATTTTATAACTATCTGGAATATATTTATGATACTTACATAATTAATTACACCAGAGATCTTAGTCAATTAATTTTGAAGTAAAAAAATAAAACGTAAAAAGCGTACGAAGGGTACCTTCCCCTACCTTAGTGAAACACAAATAATAATAATAATAATAATTTAATCCACAAATATTTGACAAGATACATTTCAGTTTGACACAGTTACAGTTAATTCACAATAGATTAAAATCAATAGGTTCCCTGCCTCCCAAACTAGGTATAAACCTGTATCTTGGGATTCAGTGTTCCTCCGAATAATATGTCGGTGTCTACAGTATGTATACCTATATGCTAGTTTTAACATTATATTATTTTACGCTTTATATAAGTTGTTTTCTTTTTCTTTTAAACAACCATGAACGTGAACTATACACATTTCTTATGGACAGTGGCGCCCTCTTACTAGTTCTAAAGTCGGCGCTAGATGGTGCTAATTAATTTTACATCGCGCTATGGTTTCGTTACAGAGTTAATGATATAGTCTTTCGAAGTTAAAAATTAATTTACTCTGGTTTCCCTTCAAAACGTATAAATCTTTCGCCTTTTACTAAAGATTTCCGTGGAGGGGGACACTCAAATGAGTCTACCTCAATTTTTAATGCCCTGCCATCCCAGGGCTTACTACGAATTATCGACACCTACGCACCACCCGGATTCAACTCTTCCTTAAGTTTGGTGGAAGTAGTTTTACATTAGACTCGCAGATATTCCCGTCCCATGATGTGATAGGGTGTGACGGATAACTAATCGTAATAGCCAATAGGTACCTGTGCATTGCTAGTTGGTGCTGAATAGGACACGATTCTTAAAGTCGAAAGAGTAGTCCCTTATTTGTACTGAGCCAGTACCAAATGAGTCGAGGCATCTTGAAGCTCACTCGCTCGTTCTCTCTTTCACGCACGTATCCCGCGTCATGGGAATAGTAAAAGAGTAAAGCGACATGAAATTGGAAGTAGTACATGCAAAATATTTGAGCGGCCTTAAATTATTTCTTCATGAACGGTAAAAGTAAATCCTACTCAACACTAGTTTAGTATAATTAGTTTATTACAATTGGAAAAAATTACAATAAGCAAAGTACTAACTAACTAAGCTACTACACAACAGCAAGTGCCTGTTTGAGGTCACAATAACTATTTTATTTTTCGACTGATTAATGCTTAATGAGATGAAATGTGGCTTTAATTTATTCTACATTATTTGAGTTGTATTGTTGAGTTGAATTTTGGGGCGATTTTTTTTATTACCTCTTTCCTTTATCATGAGGTTGGCACAATATTTTTATTACACTATTGTCTGTTTCTGCAAAGCAGCAATGAGTAAGCACTGTTGTGTTTCAGTTTAAAAGGCATACAAGCCAGTGAAAATATTGTACATTATGAGACCTACGTCTGGTTTCTGAAAGGCTGATTAATGTAAAATTAACTAATCTCATGTCAAGTCGATATTGAGTTGCTAGAAACGCTTCTACACAACGAAATAAGATGACAAGAAACGTAACTCAAGCCAAAAAAAATGAACCCACCAAAACTCTGTGCAAGGGGGCGGGCTATAAAAGTGTGCAGCTCGTTGATTCATAAATTCATAAAAATGTATTTATAATGATTCATGATATCTAGTTGATACTTAATACATACGTCTAATTTTTTGCACGGTGCAGAACGTCGTATCTCGATATAGAAATGTAATATTTAGACACTAACTTTTATGAAATAAAGTTGATTTTGAACGTTCATTAATTTTTCTTTATGTGTAAGTGGAGCCGTATTTTGGCAGAATCATAAGAGAATTATCGCTCTAGTTATTTCGATGGCTCAACACCTTTGATTTGATACACGTCATGCTAGTTAACGTAACTTTATTTTCACTAACTAACGTTTCAGTAACTCGAATTGATTTGACAGCGGTGTCAAAATCAAAAGTTCTGTTAGTTGGAAGTTGATTTGATCAGCCTTTTAGAAACCATATATATATACATAGACTCACGCCTGTTTCCCATAGGGGTAGGCAGAGACAACGGATTTCCACTTGCTCGATCCTTGCATACCTCTTTGGCCTCATTCACTCTCATAAAATTTTTCATACATTCACGTCGGTTTAGGGTACTCCTGACCTGGCCTTTCTCTAGAATATCTCCAACTTGATCTATGAAAGTTCGCCGAGGCCTTCCCCTCCCAACTGTACCATTCACACTCACCATGTATATTTGTTTCGTCAATCTTCTTTCATCCATCCTCTCTACATGCCCAAGGTGTTACTTAATATTTTATGTTTTCGGGTGATCAACGTAGTCCATGCAGTGCTTATAATCCAAAGTAATGTGTCATGTTGCTTCTTTTCGTGGGTAGGCGTGGCGTTTACCACAACATGTCTCTAGTTAGCCCTCATTTAAACTGCGTACTTCATCAGTTACATGGTTACTTTACCAGGAAAAACTATAGAAAAAAAAAACACCTTTTGAAGTCGGTTAAATTACAAATATGTAAATTAACTCCGGAAATATTAGCTCATATTTCCACTACACGTAACAGACAGACGTAAGTACAAAAAACTTTTTACGTTAATTAATTCGGAAATTTGTACCGGCGACAGTAAACTCGCGTGCGACCTGTTTGTTGCTATGATTCTTTTACATTCATACATACGCACTCAAGCCTGTAATCCCCGAAGGGGTAGGCATATGTGCAACCAGTAGACCCACTTTTCGCTGAAATTATACCGTCCCATGATGTGACTCCGGGCTGACACTAAGCATTTCGTAACAAAAACCCAATACAACCTTTACCCCACCAGGAGAAAGAACCCGAGACCCCAGCACAGCAGTCGTATCGCCTAAATCGCTAAACCGATTTTGATGAATTTTGGTAAAGGTATAGATGGGATCCTGAAGACAGTTATAGACTACTTTTTATCCCAGAAAAGGCTGTTCACAGGGCGGAGCCGAGAGCCAAAGCTAGTTTATAATAAATATCAAAACTTACTCTTTATAATAAATGTCGAAACTTACTTGTTTATGACGCAAAAAGAAAACCACTTTCGGTGAAAATTGCCGGAACCAGTTTCCACTGAACTTTCACGTTGTTATTAGTAACATGAAAATAATGTTCCGTGACTCGTTGCTGGAAAATATAAGGCTTCAAAACAAACTGGAGAGTTGCACGTATTCATTCAAACAGTTTTTGTACGTATTTTTATGTAGGTACCTATTGGCTGTTTTCGTTTCTCTTTCTGAGTTTTCAAAGTTACGGATGTAGCTTTACAATTTTTTTTTTAGAAAGAGTGCAAACGGGGAAGATGTCCAGCTGATGGTGAGTGATCACTGCCACCCATGGACACCGTCAATACCAGAGGAATTATCGGGGCGTTGCCGGCCTTTGAGGAAAGAATAGGCTCTTTTCTTGAAGGTTCCTAGGACGTATCAGTCTGGTAATACCGCGGGTGCAAGCTGATTCCACACAGCTGCCGTACGGGGAAGAAAACTACGCGTGAATCGCACCGTTGAGGAACGCCAGCCATCCAGATGGTGGGGATGGAATCCCAACTTGTGTCGCGTTGTACGATGGTGGGATTTGGCAGCAGGTATTAAACCAAACAATTCGTCCGAACACTCCCCATGACATATACGATAGAATATGCAAAGACACGCAACGTCTTTTCGCAATGCTAATGAGTCGAGCCGATCGGATAGGACCCGGCGACTAGTCGAGTCGCTCTACATTGGATGCGATCAAAAGGAAGTAGCTGATACTGGGGTGCACCTGCCCAGAGGTGAGAACAATATTCCATACGAGGCCGGACCTGTGTCTTATAGAGCTGAACACGATGGGCCGGCGTGAAATACTGTCTCGCTTTACTGAGCACACTTAGTTTTTGAAGCCACTTTGGCTTTGCCTTCCAGATGACCGCAAAATTGAACGTCACTCGAAATGTCGACACCAAGGATACCGACACTAGGCGAGACATCTAGGGGAGTGTCTTCGAAACGAGAAAATACGAAAAATGAAGAATTTTAGCGGTAACCGCGCAAACCTATGTCTTGATAGGATTAAATTGGACTAGATTTAGTCAGCCCCAATCCGAGACTTGAACCAGTGAAGTCTCGATTTCAGACAAATGTTTTTCCGGCACTCAATGACGTGTTCCCGAGAAAGATTTGTACGGCCGGTGTACAAGGCATCCCCGGTGCTGTCATCTGCATAGCAATAAATGTTATCAGTAAGTAACATGTCATTGATATGCAGAAGAAACAGAGTGGGAGAGAGCACGCAGCCTTGAGGGACACCAGCATTCATAGGCTTGGAGTCCGAGCACGAGCTGTCCACTATAACCTTGCCCCGCTCTGTAAGAAAACTAGTCACCCAGTTACAAAGTTTCTCAGACATCTTCGAAAGAAGCGCTTTGGGCCAAACCCGATCGCTTTAATGGCGAAGAAACACATCGTGAGGAAACCTGCATTGAGTGGTAGACTCAAAAAAAGGTCAAATGTATGTAAAGTGTACCAACGTTAGTTAAGCCAGGATGGTGGACTATAAAGCCTGACCCCTCATTAGTTAAGGAGATCTGTGTCCAGCAATGGTACAGTATAATACAGGGCTGATATTATAATATCCTTCCAGAATTTCCGTGTAAATAAAGCCTTCATCTTTTAACTTTATTCCAAAAACAAAGAACGACAAAGAATTTGCTTATAAAGTAGATTGACACACTTAAGCAACAGCAAAAATAAATACGGCATCACTCCGTAAGCAGCAATTACAAAACAAAATTCACTTAGTAGAAGCAAGAGACGCGAATCGAGCGTCAACGTCCCGCAAAGAGGACGCGAATCGGGCGTCACCGTCCCGCAAAAGGGACGCGTATTGAGCGTCATCGTCCTATCTCATTACCATAATCCACTGTGATTATATGAATATTTACCAAGCTGTGTTTCGCTTTATTATATTCAAATAAGGTATAATCTACATCTTGTTGCGTCTCGGAATATTCAATATGGTCTGGCTGAATGATGGCCCTCTCCTTTTTTGTTGAGAAAACCTGGCAAAATTTATAGCGTCTTTTTTCACAGTACACTATCTCGGTGGCGCAGTTGTAATGCGTACGCGTTACGACTGAGGCTAACGCCGAGGTCTTGGGTTCGATCCCCGGGTCGGGTAAAGTGGTATTGGGTTTTTCTATTACGAAATGCTCAATATCAGACCGGAGTCTGGAATGTGTGCCCGGTATGGCGATAGGCTCGCCCCCTATCACATCATGGGACGGAGATACGCTCGGCGAAATGTGGGTGTACTGGTTACACACCTCTACCTACCCCTTCGGGGATTACAGGCGTGATGCGTATGTATGTATTTTCACAGTATTATACAACCTTTTTTATTTATCATATTGAATGATAAGACGAGACGCCTCGCCTGATGGTAAGCGCCATAACACCTCCCCATAAATAGAAGCAACGCCACACAATATTTTGAATTACAAAGCACTGCATGGCACTGGACTGCGCTCCTCAACCCTAGACGTAAGTTGTTAAGTCTCTTAATGCCCAGTAATGTCACTGGCTTCAATGTCCTTCAAACCGGAATACAACAGTGCTTGTACACTGTTGCTAGCTAAATTTTATAAATTTATTGGACGTGGTACGCCACGCTGGAGACACTTGTCTACAGAATGAATTTGATTCGACCGGGTTGGTAGCACTGTCTCACAGTAAACCGCCGTGAAGCTTACTGTAGCTTTTCGTACGGTACGGAGCGAGTTTTTTAAATGATATGAAATAGTTTTATGAAATGAAATCAATTTATGGGATCGGGAAGGGGAGGGGGATAAAGATTTTTCATTTTTTTCCAGCTGTAGCTCTAGACTCTAGAGAAAGCGTTTCTTCATTTTGACAACGTTAAATTTGTTGCGCGCGAATTTTTTCCTCATGTTTTATGACCATTTTAAACTAGATTTCTTTCTGACCATTGCTGATTATAAACTAGATTTTTTAAATATTTTCATACACAGTTCTTAAATCACCGTCGGTGTAGTAATAATATAATATACAGAATCCCACGGATGTATCCCCGAAGGAGTAGGTAGAGGCGCAACTGGTACACCCACGGTCCACCGAATATATTTCCGTCCCATAATATAATAGGGGCGAGCCTATCGCCTTACATGGCAAATCTCCAATCGCGGGCATCTCATGTGCGATCTGTCGTATCGAAAATTCAAACACAAATTGTGAGTTCCTGAACTAAGATATAAAGTGAAAACCCAGGACCGCAAGGTATCTCGGCCTGAGTAGGCGCCACGCGTCCATTGCTAACCACAATACAATAACAAGTACCCCAGAGCTCAACTTATGTTGGTGGGGATGACGTCTATCGTCATTAGCACAAACAGTACATAGTTTAGTAATATTTTATACACGTCGCGTCGGAAACAAATGCTATGTGAGAAAAAAAATACGCTTTATTTATTTAAATGACTTTCAACGATGAAATAATGCTTCATTGCTTTGGAGAAAGAAAGAATGGAAACATTATACAACATAAAAGAAGCGAAAAAAACTTTAGGCTTCCCGCATACGAGGGACCTGAGACCTCGTAAAAGTATAGCGCTAATTAGCACGGATTACTAAAATAGATGCCGATGTTTTAATCTTTGGCTCTTTTTTTTATTTTTTTATTGTATAGGCCGACAAACGAGCAAGTGGGTCACCTGATGGTAAGTGAACACCACCGCCCATGTACGCCCACAATACCAAAAGAATCATGGGCGCGTTGCCGACCTTAAAGGAAAGGGATAATTAAGGGATTGGGAAGGGGAGGGGATTTAGGACTCCGGATATCCCACTCACCGTACGAAACGCAGCAGCAAGCTGCTACTTTACGTCGGTTTTCTGTGAGACAGTGGTAACGACCCGGATGAGTCGGCCCATTCATGCTGTCGACAAAATTGTCTACAGCGTGGCTCTACCACTCGTAAAATTTTGACACCGGGCTACACCCGTATTTGACAGGATCCGACCATAAACCTGACTTTTCGGAGTTATGCGTGTACTCATTGCTAATTATGCAGTGTATAAGCACTGTTGTGTTTTGGTTTGAAGGGCATTGAAGCCACTGAAATTACTAGGCATTATGAAACTTAGCATCTTGTGTCTCGGGATGACAAGCTTAGTATAGTGCCTTGCAGTTCTTTATAATTCAAAGTTATGTGTGGTGTTGCTTCTGTTTATGGGCAGGCGTGGCGCTTACCACCAGGCGAGCGACCTGCTCGTTTCCTCATTCAAGCAAATAGAAAAAAATACCACGATTCGGGTTTTGAAGTGGAATTCTAAAGGTTTTTTTGAAGAATAAATTCACACACTTCTAAATTCCCGCCAAATCTTTCAATAAATAATGCTTTGTATTGCCAACCTCAAATGTACTGCCAAATTAAAACATTTTAATAAACTTTATGGCCGAACTAAATGCCGCTAGACTTTGAATAATGATTAAAATATTTTGATTGAAATTAATGTCACATAAAGCATTTGCCGTCATGTTTTAATTAATATAAAAGCCTTTTCAGTATATTTTTGGGTAATTTATAAAACGTTTTAGTGTTGTGTTAGGTGAGCGGGGAGTGGTACGGACTGTCGAGACGAAAGTTGGTTCGAAACCAGCCCCAAGAGCGTGCACCTCTGACTTTTCTAAGTTACGTGTGTATTAATTGTTAATTATCGCTTTGACGGTGAAGTAAACATTGTGAGGAAACCTGCATACCTGAGAAGTTGTTCATAAGAATTACGATGGTATGTAAAGTCTGCCAACCCGCATTAAGCCAGCGTGGTGGAGTAAGGCCTAACTCTTCTCATTCAGTAGAGGAGGCTCGTGCCCAGCAGTGGGACGTATATAATACAGGAATAGTATTAATTATTATTATTATAAGGTTGCAAAAGTAAATTATGTTATTAATCAAACGAGGAAGTTTCTTCTTCTTCCACCTGCCCCTATCCCACTCACCGTACGGTCGGCCGCAACATGCTTTTCACATGTTACAGAAAGATTTGGCTTGCAGTTTTACGACCGGCCTCCTGCCTGACGTCATCCCTCTTGAGAGAAAACATCCAGACCCGAAACATGATATTTATGGATCACACAAACATTTGTCTCAGTGCGGGAATCGAACCTACGGCCTCTCGCTACACAGCCGGGCACTCGCCTATTCGCTGTCAAACGGAGAAATTTTCATAAAAATAAATTATTTTTATAATACTAGGTCTTTAGGCAGGATAGGCAGTTTTGCCCTTCGGTGGCATACTTATACATAGCACGTTGTATATTAAACAGTATGTAACAAAAACCCTGTTAGCCCTTTCCAGGTCGTGAAGATTGACATATAGACAGCTTAATAAAAATAGTTAAATTAAAAAAATTATAAACAGCAGCGAGATATTATCCTTATACAGGTAGGTAGGTAGTTTAGAAAAATGAACATATTTAAAAAATATTATTTTCATCTGAAAACTGATGAACAGCTGACTGGTGTTACGTATTGACGAAACCGGATGCATACGCGGCGCGATGCGTTCGATGCACGTAGACGCCGCAACTTGCTATCTCGCTCTGGCCCCGAGACATCGCTCTTGCAGAGGTAATCAATCGAAATACGGTTCAAGAACAATAAAATAATTAAAATGAAATATGATTATTTTTATACCTCTCATTTTCGTATGAGAGTTATTTCATTACGTTTGAATATCGATTCTGATATCGCGGTTAAAACGCCCAACAGTGTTTAGGTACATATTATATACAGATGAATTTAGAACGTCCACTTTTTTCGTTGGTTAAAAATGCGAGCTCAGTCAAGCATAAACGTGGTTACAGTTACACTCGAGATCATTAACAATTCGTATTACGCCCCCTTGCCCACAATTATGTACACCCAGGTCCCCCTGACGTCCCTCTACGTACCTCACCATGCCCCCCCGCTGGTCGTTATATGGGTCAATCGCGCCAAACCCTTTAATCAAGCCGCCAAATTGAAGGCGCGAATATATCTATAGAGTTGATAATAGGATAAATATATTATTAGATGTAAAAAAAAAATACAAACAATCAAAAGACCTATGGTTGAGTTTCTTGGTGCTTCTTCTCAGACCAGTGGGCATTTGCGAAGCATCGGTAGATTCCAAACTCGACGTGTAAAAGTGCCCTTGGCGGCCTAATTACTGAATAAATGATTTTATTTTGATTTGATTAGATTAAGTGCGAGAATTTACAATCTCCTTTTACAAGTCGGTTAAAAAGACAAAAGTATTTATTTATTGCAGAAAGAAGGTCCCCACTTATCAAGTCCCTTAAGCAGTCGACCGCTCCGTCAGAATTGCCGCCAAAACTCGACAATACTTATCATCAGTTCTTTTGTTTTAATTAAGGCTTCGCAACATTATGCATTTCGCCAACGACAAGTTTATAACATATTTTCAAGTCTTCACAACGATGAAACACCGGTGTGGTCGATTTCAAAGTCTTATTAGAGTTTTCTGTGTCAATTATTTCCAGTATGATGATTCATAAAAAAAAAAACTTCAATCGGATCGAACAACCAAGGTCGATCGATACCCCTTTTCAAAAATCAACTAAATTCACATATTTCAATGATTCCATACACTGTTCATCACCGTCAATGTTTATTTGTGCAATAAATAAACATTGACCATTGATCCACACTACGTTTATACAAAAAACACAAATTTAAACCAATTTAGTTTTTTTTTCGGTGACGCAGTTGTATTGTATACGCGTTACGATTGACGCCAACGCTGAGATCTCGGGTTCGATCCCCGGGCCGGGTAAAGTGGTATTGGGTTTTTCTATTACGAAATGCTCAGTATCAGCCCGGAGTCTGTAATTTGTGCCCGGTATGGCAATAGGCTTGCCCCCTTCACATCATGGGACGGAGATACGCTCGGCGAAATGTGGGTGTACTGGTTACACCTCTGCCTACCCCTTCGGGGATTACAGGCGTGAGTGCATGTATGTATGTATGTTAGTTTTTTTTTATTAGCTTGAGTGACGAAACGAGCAGGTCGCTCGCCTGGTGGTTTGCGTCACACCAACACATAAAACTTTGAAATTACAAAGTACTGCTAGGCATTGGACTAAGCTCATCACCCCGAGACATAAGATGTTAAGGCTCACAATGCCCAGTAATTTCACTAGCTTCAATGTCCTTCAAACCGGAACACAGCAGTGCTTACACACTGCTTCTTGGTGTCAGAAATAGTCAAAGCGGTGGTATCAACCCACACGGCCTCTTGAGGGACCTTCCAATTAAAATAAGAGATCAACCTGTCAGAATTCCCGCCAAAACTTCGTGTCGTCACTTTACCGCGAAATGACAATATATCCATAGACTAAATTCTATTAGGCTTGGGTTTAACCTTGCCAAGGATTCCTAAAATAAACTTGTCCCATAAAGAACCCTATCACCATAAAATCTCAACAAACGGTATAATAAGCCATATTTACATAATAACGGTGCATTAATAAAAGGTCGTCATAGCTCAGTTATGACACGCAATGTGTCCAAATTCTACACTGGAATGACATCCGTTTGAACTCCAGGGAGAAAGGACGAAAAATATTTGGCCATCACAAGTCACAGCCCAACATAAAATCAAATTTACAGAGAAACTATTTATGTTGTGTTCCGATCTGAAGGACATTGAAGGCAGTAAAATTACTGGAGGCCAATTCTCGTAATTTTAAATGTTCAAAATATCATTCCGATCTAGTCCCAGCGTCAAGAAAGTTGCAAATGGCATTCTCTTAAACCAATAATCAACGTCAAATGTGAACATAGATCGTAATGAGATTGAATGTAGTATAAAAGTTAACTGAAGCCAAAATGGTATAATGCTACTGCTAATGCTAGGTGCATTTGACGTTGATTATTGGTTTAAGAGAATGCCATTTGCAACTTTCTTGACGCTCAGACTAGATTGGAATGATATTTTGAACATTTAAAATTACGAGAATGGGCCCTATGAAATATTGGCATTGGAACGGACTTCTGAAATAGAGGCCGAGGTTTTGCTATCAGCCCTAGGTTTGTTTTTGGGATTTGACAGAGTCGAGGCACACACCCCTGACTTTCTGAAGTTATGTGTGTATTCATTGTTAATTATGCAGTGTGTAAACTGGTTGTGTTTCGGATTGAAGGACATTAAAGCCAGTAAAATTACTGGGCATTACTTATGCTAGAAGTTACATGAGACGAGTTATTATTTTATTAATACTAAACGACAATAATGACTTCAACCCTTAGTTTATTGGTTACATTTACAATATCACTGCTTTACAGACCACAACCCCATGTCAGGTTTCTCTATAGACCGTTCTCTAATTATAACTTAAGACAACTAGGACGGAATAGTAATCCAGCAGCTACCTCGTAATGAACACTTGGACTATCGACTGAGCATTGATCTTACTGAACTAACTGTCTGACCGACTGCGGGCAAAAGATCTCCAGTTATGGCGACCAGCTCTTTTATACCATTTAAATACCCTTCCACAACTATATCGCACCATTATTATTTCAGTGTAGCCAACGTTGCTTTCTCAGACACCCTCAATATACCAATATTAACGGAATACGCTAACACTTAACGTCTTATGTATCGGGGTGACAAGTGCAGTCCAGTACCATGCAGTGCTTTATAAAATTTCTGTGTAGTGTTTTTTCTGTTTATGTGCAGGCATAGTGCTTATCATCAGGCGAGCGACGTGCTCGTCTATCATTGAAGCTAATAAAAAAATAGCGAAGTAAACTATAATGAGTTTTTTTAACTAAAAAGTCAGTAAACGAGCAAGTAGGTCACCTGATGGAAGTGATCATTACTGCCCATTAACACCAACAATAACAAAAGAATTGTAAGTGTCGCCGACCATTGGTGAAAGTTTTGGTCCTTATAAAATCATCTTGATACCAAAAATCACATTTCCAATAAAAAATTACATTACTTGTTTTAAAGGAGCGAGCTCGGGTCGTTTTTAACCGATGAATAAAACGGAGGAGATTCAATATCTTTTTTGTATGTTTAACCATCGAAATGGAAAAATTACCCCACCAAAACTCTGTGCAAGGGAGCGGGGTTATAAAAGTCTGTGCATAATAATCTCTAGTTGACACTTGATACGTCTAATTTTTTTTGTATCTCGACCTATAAATTTAATATTTAGACATTAACTTTTATGAAACAAAGTTGATTTCAAACGTCCATTTAATTTTTGCTGCGTGTATGACTGTTACGTGTGATTACCTTTGCATGTGTAAGTAAATGGAGCCGTATTTTTTGGCAGATTCAATACGGAGTTATCGTTCTAGTTATCTTATTTCGATGTGTTTAACCACGCATGACTTGCCACAGAGTGTACCCATTTTAGACTCTATTAAGCAGAGGACAGCCTATGGTTACCTTGCGACAGTCACGTCAAGCGTAAAAAGCTTGCGTCAGTGACGTTCTCGTTATCAACGCTACTTTTAAGCTTGATAGCTAGTGCGTTAATGACCCTGGCATCCAATAAATAGTCTGGCAATGATAATGATGTCAGCCCTGTACTGTCCCAATGGTGGGCATGGACCTCCTCTACAATGAGAGGGGTTAAGCTTTAGTTATGCTATATTTCTGCTTGGCATTATCCCGGCTTGATGCTAGGATCCGCTTTCTCGTGCCATAGATTTGACGGTGTTTGAAGTACCATATAATAATATGGGGTGACCCGTCGTCTAACTCCGACAACCTGCAAAGAGAACCAAGTTTCGCCATTGCGTCGTCCGTTAACCAGCAGAGTGTAACGTGCAGGTGAGGTTGGCTTTGGACCTAAAATGTTGGTGGAAACCGAAGAAAAAAAAATATTCCTTAATAACAACTCCAATAATTCCATCGTTTTCAGATCCACCGGCGACACTCGGGATATCCGCTTGAATGACAAATTGGTCGATGAAAGGCTATGGAGTGACGCATTGATATTTAGGTTTCGACTAACAACGCTATTTTCATTCGCAATTCAGATTGTAAGGCAGTAACTGTCTATACTCTATGAAGACTGATTCCGTTGTAAATTCTTACTGAATAGTCTGTCTAACAAATGAAAAACTACTAAATATGACCTTTCTCCACGACACAGTCAACTCTTACGTCGTACTTTGATTTGAAAGTGCCGTATCATTGCCCCAAAAAAAAATATGGACAAATAGAAATGCTTTCCCGTCGGACTTCTACATATAATACCGTTTTCAGTAACATTGATATATACGCCTTCTCCAAGCAGATTTTTAAAGATCAAATTCTAAAACAATTATCCCGCAAAATTATCTATTTACTACAATTTTTTATGCCATATTTTTTATGCCATATTTATATTATTATTTTTTTTTATTTTTTTATTAGATTGAATGACGAGACGAGCAGGTCGCTCGCCTGATGGTAAGCGCCACGCCTGCTCATAAACAGAAGCAACGCCACACAGAACTTTAAATAAAGCACTGCATGACAGTAGACTGCGCTCGTCACCCCGAGACATAAGGTGTTATGTCTCATAATGCCCAGTAATTACACTGGCTTCAATGTCCTTCACACCGGAACACAACAGTGCTTACACACTGTTGCTTGGCGGCAGAAATAGACAAAGCGGTGGTACCAACCCAGCCGGCCTCTCGCAAACGAGGGACCTACCACCTTGTATTTATATATTTTCTTTTATCTTCTTTATTACTTCAAAATTTCTCATTATACACCCCGACCTACTGTCTATTCTCTGAAATCTTCTCCATCGAAAGGTTGTCTGGTAGAGATCGCTATTAGCGGTAAGGCCGCCTATTGTTACATTTATAATTTTGTTTTGTTTGTTCTTTACTGTAATATTCTACATTGTGTACAATAAAGTGTTATCTATCTATCTATCTCTTTCACAACTTCACGTAACACAAAACCGTTACTAAATTATTTAAATCTCACTTCTAATATCAAGAGTATCTCTCAGCACTTCCTTTCACCACGATTGTACTATTCAAATGTAAGTAGTGATATCCTGTAATTGGCGAAGAAATACAGAACATGTTTACAGTTTTCTTTTGTAGTAGATAAGCTGTTGGATTTCCAAATAAATAAATATATAGACACCTACATAATTAAGCCCCATGTATGAGGCCGAATCTACGATTCTTGTTTTCATATGGCATTTGGCGGCTTAATATTTTTATTGTTTTTATTTCTCTCCTCCGTCATGAGAGAAGCTCTCTGTGTAAATGAGGCTTTACGTTAAGTTTATTTATGATCATAATCGTGCGCCTTTATATGTAAGTTGCGCGTTGCTTCTTTCTTTTTTCTACATACATGTGTGACTTTAACAATGTACAGAACATACCATACATTTAGGGGCTTACCATATAAATATATACACACATACCCACTCACGTCTATAATCCCCGAAGGGGTAGGCAGAGGCGTAAACAGTACACCCTCATGTCATACCGGGCATGATTCCAGACTTCAGGCTGATACTGAGCATTTTCATGATAGAAATATAACTTTTACCCGACCCGGGGATCGAATTCGAGACCTCACCGTCAGCCTCAGTCGTAACGCGTACGCATTACAACTGCGCCACCGAGGCGGTATTTTTCTTCTTTCTAATTGACGTTATCCTCTCTTATTATCAGGGTCCGCCTTGCTAAATATTTTTTTTTTAATTTAAATGTATGTATTCAATGTTTAAAATATCACAACACGTTTTATAATAAAACGTTTTAGATTAACATTACCACCATAAACATAAACAAATCTGAAAATAATCCCCACCAGGAAAAAGCGTATTCTAACATAAACAATTAATTACGCACACCAACCAAATTCAACAAAAACAATTATCAATATTCTCGCACGAATAACGACGTTGTTCGTCCCAAAACCCCTCAACCCTCCCCCTCTAATCCTAGCACCAAAAATAATTGTACAGATAATGGCAAAAACTTCCGGATTGCTATTAATGTCTCCATATAATTTATATCTTTACGAACAGTCGTAACGAGCGAGAAATGTTCGGAATCTTTATTTGTTTAGTCAACGCGTAAAGGATTATAATTTATTACACGCAATAAAATGTTTATAAATAATTTAATTACAAAAATCATGCTGCCACGGTTAGTAAATAAATATATTTTTTATTGTATACAACAAATAACAGGACAATTGTTACATAAAAAACATGTACAAAGGTGGACTTATCTCTGTAAGAGATTTCTTCCAGCCAGCCTTATAATATATCAATCAAATCAAATCATTTATTCAGTAATTAGGCCGCCAGGGGCACTTTTACACGTCGAGTTTGGAATCTACCGATGCTTCGCAAATGCCCACTGGTCTGAGAAGAAGCACCAAGAAATTCAGCCGTAGGTCTTTTGAATGATTGTCATTTTTTATTCATTTATATTTGTTATTACAAAAACTTAAATAATTTACGTTACTAATACGTTCATAAAAAAGTGTCAATTTGGGATTGATACATACAGGTGCCCATTCAGAGGATCTAACAGTAATCCAAATCTAAGCAAACCAATTAATTGTTACAATACAATTATTAATAATTAATAATGATTATAAGCAATCTGAGTAGATTAGTCCACACAAGCAGCACCCGTTCACGAGTATGACGCATGTGCCAGCCATCGGCCTCCTCATAATATAATATATACAACGTGTTATAGAAAGGGGCGGGCAAATTTAAGCAATGTATAGTGTAGGGTATTAGTATTTTATCTCCCATAGTACCAAATCCGATTGCATTGCTAGTACAATAATCATAGAATTTTCTTTTTTATCGAATGAGTAACATGTCGATATCGACTTTCAATTTTGGACAACACTAAATTATAAACAATTATGCTATAGACCTCCTTTTATTTAATTATTTTATAATTAAAAAAACATTAAACATTTGTCAAATGTCAATATTTATTTGACGCAGTCAGTTCGGCAATTTCTGATTTTATGAAGTATGATTAAGAGTTCAAAAAATATGTTGTATTTGACTAAAAACAAGTATTATACAGTATAGTGCAACTGATAATAGCTTATAAGACGCTCGTCGACTTTATTAAGCCAAATTCATAGATGGATGACCCGACAATGAAATCTTTAAAATACTTCAGACGATGTACCTATATCGTCTTCAGCAAACAGTCTCTCTCAGATATTTTGTGTTTAAATTACAAGTTACGTACGTATGTCCGTAGAATTACGTAAATCTTATTCAAGTTTATTAAAAAGTGAGTGTCATTCATTATAATAGTGATGTCATCAATCTTATCGATCTTAATAAACGAGTGATTAAAATTAACGTGAAATTTTGGGATGTCTTGCTTTGAAATGATCCGGTACATAGGTACTTACTTTAGGGAGTGTGTAATGACCCTAAAATATGACCACACCTTTCTGTAGCACGTTGTATAATAAATAATATAATAATAAATACACCCAACAGTCACACACATAGTCCTGACCCCACACTAGGTAAAACCTGTATCGTGGGTATCAGGAACTACGAGGGACTTGCGGTCCCACAACACCCAGACCCGAAACAAATTTTTGTGGATCACACAAACATTTGTCTCAGTGTGGGAATCGAACCCACGGCCTCTCGCTTCGTAGCCGGCTACTCGCCCGCTGCGCCACGAAGGCTGAAATTGTATAAAAATATATGATTAATTGCAAAATTAATAATTGAACGTTATTCTAAATAAATTTAATGTTAGATGATTTGTAATCTAACCGGACATTTCGCTTGTAATTATAAAATGCACGTGACAATTATAATTATGTTTTATATAATTTCTCGCGTGATCGTCACGGTAATTCGAATTTGTTTTTAAATAATTTTTGTTCGTGTGTAAGGTATCACTTATCGAAAAATCTTTATTATTATTGTAGAATCAGAATGACGAATTAATAGTATCAACAGTACGCACGGTTTTCACTGCGGAATAAAATATAGTCCAAGATAATGGTTTAAAAAATAACCTTACGTAAAAATAACAATAAAATATTTTAGAGTGCTTTTATTGTTATGAAATTGTTATTATGCTAAAAGATAAGATTATTTAAACTGATAATAATAAAAAAGAAAATTAACTGTTTCATTGCGATTACCACTACGCTGTGCCTTCTGGATTATTTATTTGTCCATATTCCCTAAGGATAAACCCATGTCCGTTCTGTCAACTAGGCGGTAACTTTGTCCGTCCATGCATCACGTGTACACATTTTGTTGACAAAGTTGATGCCTTGCTAATGTGGTCTCAAAGGGATTTTACAAGGTGGTAGGTCCCTCGTATGCGAGAGGCCGGCTGGGTTGGTACCACCGCTTGTTTGTTTCTGCCGCCAAGCAACAGTGTGTAAGCACTATTGTGTTGCGGCTTGAAGGACATTGAAACCAGCGAAATTACTGGGCATTATGAGACTTAACACCTCCTGTCCGCCTTATGTCTCTGGGCGACGAGCGCAGTCCAGTGTCATGCATTGTTATTTAAGGTTCTGTGTGACGTTGCTTCTGTTTATTGGCAGGTCTTACCATCAGGCGACCGACCTGCTCGTCTCGTCATTCAAGTTATTTAAAAAAGGGTTTTGCTATTTGTGTGTTCTTACCAGGTGTAGATCTTAGGTTTTATGAGTGGTAGAGCCACGCAGCAGACACTTTTGTCTACAGCATGAATGGGCCGGCTCGTCCGGGTCGTTACCACTGTCTCACAGAAACCGGCGTAAAGTAGGAACCTGCTGCTGCGTTTCGTACGGGGTGTGAGATATCGGGAGGCCCAAATCCCCTTCCCCTTCCCAATCCCTTTCCTTTAAGTTCGGCAACGCGCCCATAATTCTTGTGGTATTGTGGGCATACATGGGCTGTGGAGTTCACTTACCATCAGGCGACTCACTTGCTCGTATGACTCACTATGCTATAAAAAAGGATTGGGAAGGGGAGGACACTTAGTCCCCGGGATATCTCATTCACGTACGAAACACAGCAGCAAGCCGCTACTTTACGTCGGTTTTCTGTGAAATCTTACATCTTCGAAATCCTGATAAATAAGACTGAATGCTCTCGTTAATTGATCCAAGTGGATCCTGCGGTGAGCCACAATAAGATTAATGTGCCGTGACGCAGTTAACCGCACCTGCCGGCCTTAATGACTTTCAAATACGCTTTAGAACTTAATGTAGAGCTGATTTACTTGTGGTATGAGAAAATAAGTGGTATTAGCCCAAACTGTGTTTTTATAGCATAGGCGGGCAAACGAGCAAGTGGGTCACCTGAGGGGCTACCCCGAATAGCTCGCGAGAACGTATTCGTATCGAAATCGTGAGGAAATCTCGTACAAGGTGGTAGGTCCCACGTATGCGAGAGGCCGGCTGGGTTGGTACCACCGCTTAGTCTATTTCTGCCAAGCAACAGTGTGTAAGTCCTGTTATGTTCCGGTTCGAAGGACATTGAAGCCAGTGAAAATACTGGGCATTATGAGACTTAACACCTTATGTCTTGGGGTGACTAGCGCAGTCCAGTGTCATGCAGTACTTTGTAATTCAGAGTTCTGTGTGGTGTTGCTTTTTGAGCAGGCGTAACGCTTACCATCAGGCGAGCGACCTGCTCGTTTCGTCACTCAAGGTAATCAAAAAAATATTGCTTTACCACAATCTCTGGGATCTAAGTCATGAGTCATTTGCTTCCAGCGTTTGTTAATGCCAAAGCAGCGTTAGGTTATTACAATAATAAACCTCATTTTAGTTTCTCTGTAGCCATCAAAAGCTCATTACAGTACTGAACACGAGCGGAGTCACGGTATAAACATATTTAAAGTTAAGTACACGAAAACTTTTCGCGTTATACATATGAAAGAAAGTACACAAAAATAGAAATTCATCGCGATGAATTGGAAAAATAAAATTATTTATTTAATTTGATTTTTGATTAATTTATATTGTAATTACAATTTTTTTATCTTACTAATTAATTAATAAAAACACATCAATGATTTTGTTTTTAAATTGTGTACTTTGTAAAAGTTTATTTAAAATTTATATCTCATTATAGTTTGTGTATTTTATTTGATGTTGCACTCTTTTATATTGTATTTTATTTTAATTAAGAAATTAATACCAGAATTGAACTTAATGTTAATTAAAAGGGTTTTAATTAGAAAATGAACAATGAACATGTATTTATGAAGATAAATAATATAAGACAGATAAGGCTCAAATATACACCCCAGAGTACATGTATACATATACACTCACGCCTGTAATCCCCGAAGGGGTGGGCAGAGGTATAACCCGTACACCCACTTTTCGCTGAGCATATCTGTCCCTTGATGTGATAGGGGGCGAGCCTATACCATACCGGGCACAAATTCCAGACTCCGGGCTGATACATGAGATGAGCATTTCGTAATAGAAAAAACCCAATATCACTTTTACCCGACCCGGGGATCGAACCCGAGACCTCAGTCGTAACGCGTACGCATTACAACTGCACCACCGAGGCAGTCAATTCTTATATAATCCAAACAAATTGTTTATTTCATCCAAACAAACATAAAAATGTAAACAAAACATTCACGAACACCATACAGTAATAAACAATCTGAAAGTCGGGCAAAGTTTCACACTCGTATGAATAAATCACCGTGATAGCCAGAGTAACGAGGTAGACAGTAATGTGTCTTTGTATAGACTTCGCAGTTTATATTCATACTGTTTTTATTTACAATGTATGTTATACCTACCATGTTTAATTTGGTGGCAGTCATAGGAAATTAAATTCCTATATTAAGCAGCTCTCTTACTTTAAATTGGAATCAGTCTGAGTATGTCATGCTTAATTATCTATGCTTATCATGCCCGCAAACGCGCAAATGGGTCACCTGATAGTAAGTGATCTCCACCGCTCACATACTTTCATAATACCAGAAGAATCATGGGCGCGTTGCCGGCCTTAAAGGAAAGGGATAATTAAGGGATCGGGAAAGGGAGTGGGTTTGGGCCTCAGGATATCTACCACCGTACGAAACGCAGCAGCAAGCTGCTACTTAACGCCGGTTTTCTGTGAGACAGTGGTAATGACAAGTGTCTACAGCGTGGCTCTATCACTTAATTTTACTTTAAGGGAGACTGATACGGACCATGTGTATCTCCGAATTGTTGTTTTAAAACTACCACCGGATCCAATAGGGACCCTGCTTAAGAAGAAACCCAACTCTGTGTTTCTTTTTGGTCCGTTTACAAAATACTTAGAAACTACTTACCATTTTATCTTTTTTTTTCTTTATTTAAGGAGCTTTGTCACAATATGACTATGCCGCTCCATCATAGCCATTTTAGGTGCATGGGTGAAATAATTACATATTGTATAGACAATCTTGATAAATTTTGTAAAGAATCTTGGCCGAGTCCGATGCAGGGTGAGCCAAGATATTGTTAAATCTCCCAATATTACATACACCACCACTAAATAAGCTTCCTCTAAGATGACCACTGCGACCACATTCGATTAAAATATGTTGCACGTCCTCGACTACACCACATGTTTCACAATTAGGTGTTGTTGACATACCCATAAGAAACCTAAATTTTCCAGACGGAATATGACCAGGAGGCCAATTCTCGTAATTTTAAATGTTCAATATATAATTCCGATCTAGTCTCAGCGTCAAGAAAGTTGCAAATGGCATTCTCCTAAACCAATAATCAACGTCAAATGTGAACATAGATCGTAATGAGATGGAATGTAGAATAAAAGTTGACTGAAGCTAATACGGTATAATGCTACTGCTAATGCTAGGTGCATTTGACGTTGATTATTGGTTTAAGAGAATGCCATTTGCAACTTTCTTGACGCTGAGACTAGGTCGGAATGATATTTTGAACATTTAAAATTACGAGAATTGGCCTCCAGAACGCAGTCTTATGGCCGACACAGAATTGTGTCTACTAAGTTAACAGACTTACCATTCTTATGTCCATAATATCCGGTGCCGGAAGACGAGCCGCTGCCGGTAGAGGAGCCTTGCTGTGGCCTCTCCTCATCCTCCAGAGGTAATGGAGTTGGCTCCATGATGACGTCACAAACACCACGTCACTCGCGCATCACTGTCCACTGACACACACAATACCTGGAAAGATAAACGATATTTAATTCTAGATAAAATAAGTTTTATTAAAAGTTATATTATTTTTAACCGACTTTTTTTATAGTATAGGCCGGCAAACGAGCAAGTGGGTCACCTGATGGTAAGTGATCTCCACCGCCCATTTACGCTCAAAATACTAAAATAATCATGGGCGCGTTGCCAACCTTAAAGGAAAGGTATAAGTAAGGGATTGGGAAGGGAAGGGGGATTTGGGCCACCGGAGGACTTCAAAAAAGGAGGAGGTTCTTAATTCGGCAAGTTTTTTCGTTGCCTATTTTATGTATGTGACGATTTCTCCGCCAACTGTGAACCGATTTTGTTAGAAAAAAAATCATTTCGTAAAGTGCGATGTGATCCATCTGATGATGGAGTACGGAGTAAAAAATGAAACTTCAAAACGGATAACAGCATAGTCATCGCGATTGTGTTATTGTATTGGAATTTATATGAATTTAATTGAATAACCTAACCTACCATTAAAAATTAAAAAAAACTCGCCGAATTGAAAATCTCCTCCATTTTTGAAGTCGGTGAATTAAATGAGGTCGCCTCATTAGTTCAGTGATAGCCTACTTAGACTGACAAACTATGGCCTGGGTTCAAATCTCAGGACAGACAATCTAAATATGTGTTTGAGTTTGGAATTTGAATTTGAAACGGTATGAAGATAATCTAAGTGATAGTTTCCTCGAATTCGAGAGGCCGTTTGGGTTGGTACCCCCGCTTTGACTATTTATGCCGCCAAACAGCAGAGTGGAAACAATGTTGTGTTCCGGTTTGAAGGACATTGAAGCCATTAAAATTACTGGGCATTATGAGATTTAATATCTTATGTCTCGAGGTGACGAGCGCACTCTAATTCCATGTAGTGCTTTGTAATTTAAAGTTCTGTGTTGTGTTACTTCTGTTTATGTGCAGGCGTGACACTTACTATCAGACGAGAGACCTGCTCGTCTCGAAATTTTCTTCTCTCTCGGTCGCGTCCAAACGTGCTTTAAATGTCAATATAATATCTCACTCGCCACTTAATTATTTTATACTATAGAAAGATCCTATAAATTCTTAATTTCAATTGTGCGAAATGGAAAGCTAAATTTCAATTAAAGTAGGAAAATTGTATTAAACTCTGTAAGTAACCATTTCAACATTGAAATTGAATTGAGAGCTGTCAAGAACTTAGTGTCAATTGCCATTTTAGCACAATTCGGTGTTCAACATTTGTATTCGAAATAACTTAAACTTATTTGTATACATACCTACTTTTTATTAACTTTGCATAGCTTAACTAATTTAAACCGATTCGATAACAGCTGTTGACATTATTTTGCATAACTTGCAGTTGCATTTAAATTTCAAATTCGAATTTAATTTCAGCATTCGCATTCCATATTCAAAATGAATTTCAATATTAGTCAAGATTTAATTTCTCAACAGCTTTTTTCCAAAAGGGAATTAAAATTAAATTTCAAAACGCGTTTTAATTTGAATTTAATTTCACCATTCGCCTTTTAAATTTAATTTCAACAGTCAATATTTTAGTTTTTCACAATTATAATTCAAAATTGGATTTTAATTTCACAGCACCTTCGAAAATAGATTTTACTTTCACCATTCGCGTTCGAAATTCAGATTCGCATACGTTACGAATACAAAGGAGGTTTCCGTTCCACGACGTGCAACACACTAAAGATGCGCTTGTTTCCGTCGTGGTGGCACTATTTTTACAAATGCTCTCTCGTGGGCCGGCCGTACTGGCAATAACAGTTATTTTTGTAAGTTGGCAGTTTCGATGTATATTTTATTGCACGAGATTTCGTATTGTGAAAATGTGTTCATTCGTATGTCAGATTGAGTTAATTTATGATAAAATAAATGTAATATGCCAGTGGGATATTGACGTTTCAATAATATATCAATGATGAGGCTGTAAACAGTGTCTACCGTTGTTTAAATGTCAAATGATCGAGAAATATTTTATACAAATAATTTTACGTAGCGTTTGCGGGAATGAAGAACAATATTCTTATTGAGAAACTTCACCGAAACTTCAGCGCTTATATCTCATGAAAAGACTTCGGCGTTTACTTCAAAGTTAAAAGTGTTCAAAGTTACACTCCTTACATTATTTAGGGTTAGATGGTACCACTTTGGGTACCACGTTTTATAACTCTTTACAACTACTGTTTTTTTATATAACTCGTTCAAAGGACAGGCTGTCTTTCGACCATACTGGCTAATCTCACGATGACGATGATTTTTCTATTACGAAATGCTCAGTGTCAGCCCGGAGTCTGGAATTTGTGTCCGGTATGGCGATAGGCTCGCCACCTATCACATAAGAGACGGAGATACGCTCGGCGAAATGTGGGTGTACTGGTTACATCTTTGCCTACCACTTCGGGGATTACAGGCGTGAGTGCGTATATATGTATGTATTTTTATAGTCGACATCATGAGCAACTGAGGCTCAAAACTTCAATGACTCAAGAATAGGACACATCCCGGATATGGCGACATCAAAGTTGGTTAAATTGCGAAAACTGACCGGAAAATGTTAAATTTTCGTCACCAGCCGCCGGTGGGACTTGGCACCCGTCCCGCAAGTATTGTTGACGTCTAAACGCTTCTATTTTTCCTAACGCTTTTATTAACTGACGTTGATGTATACTAGTGATATGTCGCAGCTGCGCCCGCTTTAAATTAGAGTTGGAGTTTTGATAAATTCATTTTTACTTTTCTTATCGTTTCGGAAAGTTTGAATTTGTTTAGTGTGCGGTGCAACATATTTAAACTTACACCCATTGAAATATGATGATAAGGAACGTAACTCAAGCAAAAAATGACCCCATCAAAACTCTGTGCAAGGGGGCGGGGCTATAAAAGTCTGTGCATAATAATCTCTAGTTAACACTTGATACGTCTAAATTTTTACGCGGTGCAGAACGTCGTATGTCGATCTAGAAATTCAATATAGAGACATTAACTTTTATGTAATAAGTTGATTTTGACCGTTCATTAATTTTTGTTGCGAGTTTGAGTGTGACGTGTGATTAACTTTGCATGTGTAAGTGGAGCTGTATTTTTGGCAGATTCATATGAATAGGTATCGTTTCAGTCATCTTATTTCGATGCTTACGCCTTAAAAAGAGAGAGGTTCTAGATTATCTTCTATGTATGTTACGCGATGTGTTTGCCAAATGTGAATAATTTTCAACCGACGCAAAAAACGGAAGAGGTTCTCAATTTGACGCGTTTTTTGTATGTACCTATAACCACGCATAACTTCGTCAAATGTGGATCGATTTAGATAATCATGTTTTCATTCGAAAGTTTTTTTATGACATAGGTCGGACACGAGCAAGTTGGTCACCTGAACACATGACCTGCCCATGTACGCCTAAAATACCAAAAGAATCATGGGCGCGTTGCCGACCTTAAAGGACAGGGATAATAGGGTTGCTGACTAGATTTTTTTAATTATTTAAATCAATAAGTTACTCAAAATCTATTACAGAAAGAATTTAAAAAATCGGTCCAAAAATAAATAAGTTAGAAGCCATTCAAATCCTGTAGAAGGGGTAATTAACAAATGACAGACGACGCAAACTTAGACGTCACTGTATAAAATGTTCATTATGGTGCACGCGTGCAAGCGAGATAGTGAGATATCCCTACTACGCACCCACTTTTCCTCATACCAACATTTAAAGTCATAACTGCGGGCACATTTCTGAACCAATTTTGATTGTGTTTTAATAAAAGGGTATCTTTTGCATATCATGTTTTGTTGCTTATAAAATAATGTATAAAATCCAATATAGGAAACTACCCTATTACATAGACACACATACAAACATTAAATATATGAATAAAATAAATGTAATCATCAGAAACGTGGTTCGCTTTGAAATACACGCGGACAAAATGGCGAACGCTCACTATTTATTGGGCTCTAACTGCGAATAGACGTTAATTGATATAACTGGTATATTGTGGCTTCTAATAAACTTCAGGTAGATTTTGTGGGCTTTTGAATGGATTTTATCGGTATTTTTTGCCGAAATAATGTCACTGTTGAGATAGTGTAGTAGATGGCGGTTGAGAATTTTTACGTTTTTTCGATGGAATTTATTATACATTTATTTCTTAGTTTTAGTGACGAAACGAGAAGAACGCTCGCCTGATGGTAAGCGCCAAGCCTACCCAAAAACAGAAGCAACACCACACAGAACTTTGAATTACAAAGCACTGCATAGCATTTGACTACGCTCGTCACCACAAGACATAAGGTGTTAATTCTCAAAATGCCCTGTAATTTCACTGACTTCAATATCTTTCAAACCGGAACACAACAGTGCTCACACACTGTTGCTTGCCGGCAGAAATAGACAAACAGGGGTACCGACCCAGACGGCCTCTCGCATACGAGGATTAAACTACCTTGTAAAACCTTATAAAATTTTACCTGATTAGCAAATCATGTACCATAATACGGCCTGTACTCTTTCTTGTACGGGTGTGAGACGTGGCCTACACTTAAGAGCCATGTTAAGGAGATCCATGTTGCGGAAATGAAGATGCTGCGGTGGATGTGCAACGTTTCAAGACTAGATCGTATACGTAACGAGTACATCCGCGGCAGCCTGGGTGTCCGCGACGTGGCAGATAAACTCCAGGAAAGTCGATAAGTTTGGTCACGTTTTGAGAAAACCACAGGAGTACGTCGGTCGCAAGTGCCTGTGCCAGAACGTACCAGAAGTACGATCCCGCGGATGGTCCAAAAAACACTGGCTTGACGTATTAGAGGGAGATATGAGAGCCAATGGTCTTACTACAGAGTATGCTCGAGATCGGGTGAAGTGGAGGCGTCTTAGTGGGAAAGCGGACCCTGACACTAACCGGGATAACGCCAGGTAGTAAGAAAGAAGCAAAATATAGACTATTGTTTTAAACCGACTACAAAAAGGAGGTTCTAATTTCGTCTATTTTGTATCTATGTTACGCGGTATCTTCGCCAAATATAGATCCTATTTTAAATTACTAGGTGGTAGGTCCTTCGTATGCGAGAGACCGACTGGGTTGGTACCACCGCTTTATATATTTCTGCAGCCAAGAAGCAGTGTGTTAGCACTGTTGTTATTATAAAGGATATTAAAGCCAGTGAAATTTCTGGGCATTATGAGACATAACAGTATGTCTCGGAGTGACGAGCGCAATCCAATGCCATGCAGTGCTTTAAAATTGAAAGTTCTGTATGGTGTCGCTTCTGTTTATGTGTTTACCATCAGCCGAGCGACCTGCTCGTTTCGAATTTCACCCTAAAATAAAAAATCTAGATTTCTCAAATTCAGAGCTTGCATTTTTGTAATACGTAATAGGAGCTCGCGTTTGGCCACTATGACGCCTGATGGTAAGCGATGATGTGGCCTAAGATGAAGCACGCTTGCCTAGCAAAACACGATTCACTCGCGACTTGAATACACCCAGATTATATTTATCGGGGAACAAAGACTCCGGCAACTTGCAGTTGCATTGCGCTGACATATTTTTTTTATATATTTTCGCAGTAAATTCACACACTAAATATTGCGCATCACAAAAATTAAGCTTTCAAAAGTGTCATCCCAAATTTTTAAGCTTGGCAGAATACTCAGAATTTCTACACAGTGCTTCAAGCGAAATGCAAAATTCCTTATAAATAAACCCGCAGCGCTGTAGTGTGTAAAAGCGCTGAATAAACAAATAGTTTACGGTTGAGCCAGAGTTGTTTATGCAGTACTTCATACCACTGCTGGCAAGAGGTGGCTTAAAAATTCAGGCCCACATCGCCATTTGAAACTTACGTGTCGTATGCTTAATATTTTCTGTGAGTTTATGTGTATACGTGTGTATTTTCGAGCGAAATATATTACAAATACATAAATAGTGCCTCGGTAGCGATGTAAAGCATACGCGTTACGACTGAGGTCTCGGGTTCGATCCCCGGGTCGGTAAAAGTGATATTGGGTTTTTCTATTACGAAAAGCTCAGTATCAGCCTGGAGTATGGATTGTGCTCGGTATGGCGATAGGCTCGCCCCCTATCACACCATGGGATGGAGATACGGCGAAATGTGGGTGTACTGGTTACACCTTTGCCTACGCCTTTGAGGATTACAGGCGTGAGTGTGTATGTATATGCTAACATCAAAAAAGGAATTGTGTTACGCCAAAATAACTCATTTCCGCATCACAGGACATAAATATGTATAAGGTGAACGCTTTGTTGTATTCGGTGGCCACGTTTCTCTTTATCAAATACACGAAGTGGAAACCATACGGCACGCCACGCCTTTTGAAGTAAAGGTTGTGCGGTTTCATAATTTGTTATTGAATTTGGGTTTGTTGTGGCAATTTTGGTATAAAATTAATTTAGATTATATATTTTTGAGTGGTAGAGCCAGGCTTTAGACAGTTTTGTCTACAGCATGAATGAGCCGGCTCGTCCGGGTCGTTACCACTGTCTCACAGAAGGCCAGCGTAAAGTAGCAGCCTGCTGCTGCGTTTCGTACGGTTAGTAAGCTTAGTTCATTCTTGTTCTTCTTCAGTGAGATATCCGGAGGCCTGTAATGTTGAAAAACATGTCTTACTCGTCGAGAGTCATTTATCAAACCTCCTCCCCTTCCCAATCCCTTATCCCTTTCCTTTAAGGGCGGCAACGCACCCATCATTCTTTTTGTATTGTGGGCGTACATGGGCGGTGGAGAACATTTACAATCAGATGACCCACTTGCTCGTTTGCCGGCCTATGCTATAAAAGAAAACATAACATAGGCTGACGTCTTTATCCCCGAAGGGGTAGGCAGAGGTGTAGCTAGTGCACCCATGTTTCGCCAAGCGAATTGCCTTCCCATGATGTGATAGGGGGCGAGCCTATCGTCATACCGGACAATTGATTTGAGATTTTTGAATCGAACACTCAAACACAAACTGTGATTGCCCGATATGTTAACTGATCCCAAAACCACACGGTTCTCATCCTTAGTACGCTGCAAAACCAATGAAGCTAAATTCATTTATTGTTATTATTTTTCGTACCTGTAAGTCATACTCGACCAAACCACCATTTAGCCATTTAAGGTGGCAGGTCCCTCGTATGCGAGAGGCCGTCTGGGTTGGTACCACCGCTTTGTCTATTTCTGCCACCAAACTGCAGTGTGTAAGCACTGTTGTGTTTCGGTTTGAAGGACATCGTAGTCAGTGAAATTACTGGGCATTAAGAGAACATAACATCTATGTCTCGCAGTGACGAGCGCAGTCCAGTGCTATACAGTACTTTGTCATTCAAAGTTCTGTGTGGTGTTGCTTCTGTTTATGGGCAGGCGTGACACTTACCATCAGGCGAGCGACCTGCTCGTTTCGTCACTCAAGCTAATAAAAATAAATAAAAAAACCCTGCCTATTGTGCGCTCGTCACCCCGAGACATAAGATGTGAAGTCCCATAATGCCAAATAATCTCACTGGCTTCAATGTCCTTCAAACGGCAAAACAATAGCGTTTACACGATGTTGCTCAACGGCGGATATACACAAAGCAGGGATTTGGGTCACTGAATGTCTCACTCACCATACGAAACGCAGCAAGGTGGTACTTTACGTCAGTTTTCTGTGCGACAGTGGTAACGACCCGGGCGAGCCGGCTCATTCATGCTGTAGACAAAAGTGTCTACAGCGTGGCTATCTATATCTGATAAGAAAAACTTTCATATTTAATACGGAAAAGGTTTTTGTATTACTCATGCGGGAAAAGTAGCATCTTGACGCTCGCTGTTACGTTTGAAAAAGAACCGTTTGCCCATTTTAAAATTACGCGTGAGTTTTTTCATAAATAAAACTGTTATTTGAGTGCGACAAGTTTACTTGTCGCACGTAAATTATTCTTGGCACACGCAAATTTAGATAAAATTGCTAAAATTAAAAAAATAATAACAAAAAAAAACACAATCGACATATTAAAACTGAATTGAGGTTGACGCGTCTGACAGTTTAATTTAATAAATAAAATTGTAATTAAATTAAAATTAGTTTAAAAATGAATATAGAGTCGGAAATAATACCGGAAACTCCAGAAAGTTCGAGCGACGAATCCACACCACCTGAAATCCTGAAAAAAGCCGATGAAGTAAGAAATAATTTAGTTCCTCAAGTATCGAGACCCAAATATGAAAGTTTTTATTAATTTTTTTGAATGCTTAATTTTTCAGCTATTATTTCTGGTCCGAAAAGGCTTCGTCCTTTTAAAAAATTGAAAAAATTTATTTTTTGTTTATTAATATTAATTAATTTTTATTTATTGTTTAAAATATATTTTTTTCTTCTTTTAAAACTTTTTATTTGTTTTGACAATATACTATTATCTTAGTATATTGGACGAATCGTTCAATTATCCACGAGAATGGTAACACTCGGGTAATAAAGTAACTCCTCGGAACCCTCTTCATCATCCTGTGACGTGACGCGGTTGTCCTGAGGGATACACACGCTCCTGCTAATATTATGAGGTAAGTAAGTATCTCAAATATAAACGTAAAAAGAAATAATACATACATACATACATACTTACTCATGCCTGTAATCCCCTAAGGGGTAGACGTAGGGGTAGGCTGTAACCAGTAGACCCACATTTCGCGAAGCGTATCTCCGTCCCATGATATGATAGGGGGCGAGCCTATCGCCATACCGGGCATATATTCCAGACTCCAGGCTGATACTGAGCTTTTCGTAATAGAAAAACCCAATATCACTTTTACACGACCCGGGGATCGAACTCGAGACCTCAACGTCAGCCTCAGTCGTAACGCGTACGCATTACAACTGCGACACCGAGGCACCGTGAAAAGAAATACATTTGGAAAAATTATAGAGCTTTTTATTAAGTACAAAGTTCAGAGACACTGAGGCAGTGTGGTGGCGCAGTTGTAATGCGTACGCGGTATGATGCTGTGCTGAGGTCTCGGGTTCGATCCCGGGTCGTGTAAAAGTGATATTGGGTTTTTCAATTACGAAATGCTTAGTATCAGCCCGGAGTCTGGAATATGTGCCCGGTATGGCGATACGCTCGCCCCCTACCACATCATGGGACGGAAATGAGCTCGGAGAAATTTTGGTGTACTGGTTACACCTCTGCCTACTCCTTTGGAGATTACAGGCGAGAATGTGTATGTATGTGCTTATATATGTACCCTTATGATTAAGACTACAAAAAGAAACATTAAGAACGGTCAAAATGTTGTGGACATATTATACAATTCGCAGTGGGGTCGGCGCAACATCCTTTTAGACACATGTTACAGAAATATATGGCTTGTAATTTATACGACCGGCCGGCCGCCTGACGACAACCGCTAAGGGAAGAACGTCAACCCGTCTGGAAACGACGTCAACCCAGAGGAGAAAAGGAATAGAAAACAATAATAATCACACAAACTCAGAAAAAACCTTTGCCTGTTCCTTCGGGAATTCCACCTGAATTTGTATTACAATTTTATTCATGTTTAATATTAACAGATGCCCTGCATCTTTGTTCGTATAATTTGTAATACATAGTTATTTTGACACAATGTTGCTTACTATACCCAAAGTGTAAGCACATGTTTCAAACTAGATGATGTAGTATATATTTTACGGGCAAGACATTTTCCTGTCTCACTACCGCACTTAGAGACGTCGATTAACTTTAACTGTCGATTAATCATTACTTAAACTTCGTTTTTATAGCAGATAGATGTCTGATGGAAAGTGGGCTCCAACGCCCATGAGCGTCCACGTTGAAAAATCACGGACACGTTGCTGACCTCAAATGAAAGCGATAATTTAGGGATTGGGAAAGGGAGGGGGAATTAGGCCTCCGGATATCTTAATCACCGTACGTAACGCAACAGCAAGCTCCTACTTCACGTCGGTTGTCTGTGTGACAGAGGTAACGATTCGGTCGAGCCGGCCCATACGTACTGTAGACAAAACTGCCCAGAGCGTGGCTCTACCATTTAAAAAACTCTGGTTTGATGGTTGGAACAAAAGATTGGTTAGTAATTACTGGAATTTACTTCTGAGTCTTCAATTTTAAATAAAAATAACACCCACTTATTCCAAAAAGAAATATATCGTAACTTCTACAAATAACACAATATTGGCCAATATTATATTTTCCAAACGCTGAATATAAATAAAAAAGTAAGGCACTCCAGTTATTTTTCTTAGAAATCCAATCAGTTGCAATTTGTTGCCAGCTTTGAGTTCACCCACGCAGTTCTCTCATGAATGAACCGGGTGACAAATCTGAGAGGTATAGATTGTATACCAGTCTTTTTAGTTTACGTCAATTGTAAGAAAAATACATTTGCAATCAGCGTTCTGTCTGTTGTGGTTACCGTGCGAGGGAGATAAATAGTATAGGGAATGTTCTATATCAAATGCTAGAAGTTACGGAGACCAGTATTATTTTATTAATACCCAACGACAGTAATCACTTTAATTCATAACAACCTCATGTCAGGATTCTTTATAGACCGTTCTCTAATTATAACTCAAACAACTAGAACCGAATAGTAAACCAGCATAGCTACCGCGTAATGAACACTTGGACTATCGACTGAGCACTGATCTTATTAACTGGAGACTGTCCGACTGACTGCGGGCAAAAGACCTCCAGTTGTGACGACAACCTCTTTTATGCCATTTAACTACGCTTCCACGACTATATCGCACCATTATTATTACCGTGTACCCAACGTTGCTTTCTCAGACACCCTCAATATACCAATATACAGAACACAAAATGTATTTCTTTATATAACAGACATAGAAATATATACCTCTGCTGATACAAACATAACCGAACAAGCACGTAAACACACACAAAATCACACGCATCACACATTTCTACCTTACTAAAGATTTGGTTCTTTTTTGTCGCAGAAATGGTGTTCAGATTACGTAGTAACTATTAGTTAATCTGTGCTTATGGTAAATTTATTTTTAGTGGAATCTTGTCAGTCCATCGATTTGACGTCCGTACATACGTCGCCTTGGGCTTCTCATCGAAAACCAGCGCTGCAGTATTGCTTATGTAGTACTGCAGCATGTAGCTGAATGAGAGGCCCGTTGATGGCGCAATAATTGCGCAGTACTTTTAAGTTTTTTAGTATTTTTTCAACTCTGTAATTATTGCTCCAATAATAAACTTCCTTCTTTCTTTCTTTCATTTACCTAACTTTTTTCTATTGGAATGTTTTTTTTGTTCGTGTTGTTTTTTCCATATTTTATTGTACACCGCTGTCTACTTCTCTCCTTGTTAATTGTTTCCTTACTAAGGTTGTATGAAGGAGATGGCTTCTATAAATAAGACCGCTTCTAGTCTTCCATAGGTTTAGCACTAGTTTTTAGTTACTTGCATTGTAAATGGTTTGCAATAGAGTTTTGTATTGTTGGGTAATGACGAGTAATCAACTGTGAAGCGCCGAGGTTCGATTCCCGCACTGAGACATAAATATGTATATGTTCGTGTGGTCCACAAATATTTGTTTCGGGTCTGAATATTGTCGGACCGCAAGTCCCTCGTAGTTTCTGATACCCACGATACAGGTTTACCTAGTGTGGGGTCAGGACTTTGTGTGTGACTGTTGGGTGTATTTATTTATTTTATTTGATAATGCCAAGTAATTTCACTGGATTCAATGTCAGTCAAACCCAAACACAATGGTGCTCACACATTGCTGCTTGGCTGTAGAAATAGACACAGCGGTCATCCAACCCAGACTGCCTCTCGCATACACGAGACCTACCACCTAGTAGGTTAAGGTCTTATAATTTATTTTTACACTGCTAGTAAAAATGTTAATTACCATTACAGAATTTGGCGGTATATAACTCATTAGATGGGCTCAGCGAATGAGCCCAATATTGTTTCCGCATAATATTTTTACTACACACATACAGGTGTGGATTAAGAATAAAAAATTAGGGAGGTCCAGAGACTTTTATAAACACATGAGTGTAACTGGCGCTAAATAATCCACATCGAGCTAATGGGGGGACAAGGTGGTAGGTCCCTCGTATGCGAGAGGCCGCCTGTGTTGGCACCACCGCTTTGTCTCTTTCTGCCGCCAATCAACTGTGCGTAAGCACTATTGTGTTTCGGTCTGAAGGACATCGAAGCTAGTGAAATTACTGAGCATTATGAGACTTAACAACCTATGTCTCAGGGTGACGAGCGTAGTCCAGTGCCATGCAGTGCTTTGTTATTCAAAGTTCCGTGTGGCGTTCTTTTAATGCAGGCGTGATGCTTACCATCAGGCGAGCGAACAGCTCGTTTCGTCATGTAAAGGTAATAAAAAAAACTCGGCTAGTTTCTGTTTCGTAGTTTTGTAGAGCGTCGTCTTTGCCACACGGACGAAAATGTCACATAATGTGATAAGTCACAGTGTGTGTTTAGCTCGGTGTGCATTATTTACCGCCGGTTACTGTACATCCAAAAATATATATTAGGAAGTCAACTCACAGTTTGAAGATTTTATTTCCGTCCCATCAATTATTATATGGCTGTTTTTTTATTGTTAAGCTAGATAGAATAGCGTGCGACCCGCCTAATGGTAAGAGGTGAATTTTTGAGTGGTAGAACCACGCTGTAGACAATTTTGTCTACAGCATGAATGGGCCGGCTCGTCCGGGTTGTTAACACTGTCTCACAGAAAACCGACGTAAAGTGGCAGCTTGCTGCTGCGTTTCTTACGGTGAGTAAGATATCAGAAGGCCCAAATCCGCCGACCCCTTCCCAATCCCTTAATTATCCCTTTCCTATGTCGGGAACGCGCCCATGACTCTTATGGTAAGTGGGCGTACATGGGCGGTGGTGACCCACTTGCTCGTTCTCGGCCTATGCAATAAAAAAAAACTCGATGGACGCAATTTCATTGTATTTGAACCGCACTATACATAACACCAGATGCAGCCTAGTCACTTTATACCAGGGTTAAAACCAAAAGGTATGGGGGGTCATGTCCCCTCCAACACTCCTAAATCCATGCCTGTCGATAGGTACTTTAAATACCTAAAATCTAGAACACTCGGCCCACTAGACAGATCATAAACACATGTTTTTATTTCAAATTTTACAACTCTATTAGTGAGAGTGTAAACGAAATGCGTCACTGCGTACATTATCTTTGGTTTTAATGCTCGTAAAACATATTATATTCTACTTCAATACATCAGTGAAAATACTGAGCTTTAACATTAATGAACAGTGGCAACACCACTCAGAACATGTTTTGGCAGTTACCAACGACTCCATCACTATCCAAGCAGCACTTTCCTTGCCTAATCGGAATCACAATAATAATACGCGACTCCGACAAAGGACACGCAAAGCAAATATAATAGGATAAAGAAATAGAATAGGCAAACATGTCTACACATTTTTGCCTATTATTCTGGTCTTCGTGGGCGATGGACTTCAGTTACCAGTTCCCCCTTGCTCATTTTCCAGCCCATGCTTTTTTTATTCAATTGCATAAAAGTCCTCACCTAAAGGCCTGTTTTTTAGCATAGGCCGGTAAACGAGCAAGTGGGTCACCTGATGGTAAGGGATCTGCGCCGCCCATGTACGCCCACAAAACCAAAAAAATTACTGGAGCGTTGCCAACCTTAAAGGAAAGGGATAATAAGGGATTGGGAATGGGAGGGAGATTTGGGCCTCCGGCTATCTCACTCACCGTATGAAACGCAGCAGCAAGCTGCTACTTTACGCCGGTTTTCTGTGAGACAGTGGTAACGACCCGGACGAGCCGACCCATTCACGCTGTAGACAATATTGTCTACAGCGTGGCTCTCTTTTTTCTTTCTCATTCTTTCTTTCTAATGTTAAAACCAGTATTTTACGTTATAAATTCTAATATTGAGGAACATTCACACTTGATTGCTACTATGCAATCAAGTGTGAATGTTCCAATAAAAATGTTATTGATTAAAAAAAGACAATCTATCAATAATAAGTCAAAACATAGAATAAAGGAGAGTGTACCATACATTTACATAAATATATACACACATACCCACTCACGCCTATAATCCCCGAAAGAGGGCAGAGGTGTAACCAGTACAACCACATTTGCCGAGCGTATCTCCGTCCCATGATGTGATAGGGGGCGAATCTTTCGCCATACCGGGCACAAATTCCAGACTCCGGGTTAATACTGAGCTTTTTCGTGATATAAAAACCCAATATCACTTTTACCCGACCCAGGGATCGAACCCGAGACCTCAGCGTCAGCCTCAGTCGTAACGCATACGCATTACTACTGCGCCGCCGAGGCAGTCCTCAATGACATTATAAATAAAATAATAAAATAAATACACTCAACAGTCACACACATAGTCCTGACCCCACACTGGGTAAACCTGTATCGTGGGTATCAGGAACTACGAAGGAATTGCGTTCGCACAACACCCAGACCCGAGACAAATATTTGTGTATAACACAACATTTGTGTCGGTGCGGGAATCGAACCCACGGCCTCTCGCTTCGCAGCCGGCTATTCGCCCGCTGCGCCACGGAGGCAGACACAATTTACAATTCGATTACAAAGGAAGACGCAATTTACAATTCGATATCGTAAGATTGACGTATACCTATACATCACTGGTTAATCCGATAACACAAATTAAATAAAAGAGGTCATAACATTCAATTTCAATCTAAAATATACCGAATTTGAATTCACACCGAAGACAAGCGTAAACGCCGCATTAGTTTAAACCTCAATTCTTCTGGACGGTAGCCAATACGCTCACAGACCGAAAATAATAAACGTTCGGACAATTCCAAATATTTAGTTAAACAATTTCAATGGATAATTAAGATTAAGGGCTCCGCGTTATTGTACTTTTAAATATTTGAATAAAAATGTGTAATGTATTTTAAAATCTATTATTCATTTCCGTGTATAGTTTTAAATAATAACATTGCTTTTAAATTTAGTAGTAATGCTTCCATGTGTACATTAAATTTTTGCATATACACATACAATATGTAACAAAAACCCTGTTGGGCGTTTTAACTGTGATATCACAATCGATAATCAAACGTAATTAAATAACTCGCATACGAAAATAAGACTATAAAAATAATCATATTTATTTTTTATATTTTAATTATTTTAAAATCTGCAAGCAAATCTCTGCAAGAGTGTTGACTCGGAGCCAGAGCGAGATAGCAAGTTGCGGCATCAACGTAATCAAACGCGCCGCGCCGCGTGCACGCCCGGCTTCTTCAATACGTCACATTAGTCAGCTGTTCATCACTTCAGATAGACATAACATTTATTAAATATGTTCATTTTTATAAGTTACCTGTTTAAGGATAATATCTCGTTTTTGTTTATATTATTTTTTTATTATTACTATTTTTATTAAGCTGTCTATATGTCTATCTTCACGACCTAGAAAGGACCAACAGGTTTTTTTTACATACTGTATAATATATATGTTTAATTATATGAACACAATAATATGCTTTTATGAATTAACTGACAACGTTGGAGAGTTGGAATCATTACCGATTAACTCAATTTCATTCCTATTTTTTTATTATATTAAACACAAAAGTGGTTACAATCCTTTATTATTATTTTATTGTAAAAATAACAATAACTTTGTTTACATCTCTGTTTTAGACTCAAATGCCATCGTTTTGTGGGCATCGTGATTCATGAATCCGTTTACTCGTGGAGTGAATTACATTTTTATTGCATTAAGTCGTAAAATGAGTGAGTGGTCAAAACCACCCTTGAATTACCATAATTGTTTTGCTGACCTATAAAGAAAAGGAATGAGGGTTTTTTTAATTGCCTGAATGACGATACGAGCAGGTTGCTCGCCTGATCGAAAGCGCCACGCCTGCCCATAAACAGAAGCAACACGACACAGAACTTTGAATTACAAAGCACTGCATGGCGTTGGACAGCGTTCGTCACTCTGAGGCATAGGATGTTAGGTCTCATAATGCCCAGTAATTTCAATGGCTTCGATGTCCTTACCGAAACACAAAAAGTTTTTTTTGTGGTATAGCCACACTGTAGACACTTTTCTACAGCATGAATGGGCCGGCTCGTCTAGGTCGTTACCACTGTCTCACAGAAAACCGACGCAAAGTAGCGGCTTGCTGCTGCGTTTCGTAAGGCGATTGAGATATCCGGAGGCCCAAAAACCCCCCTTAATTATCCCAATCCCTTAATTGTCCCTTTCCTATAAGGTCGACAACGCGCCCATAATTCTTTTGGTTTTGTGGGCGTACATGGGCGGTGGAAATCACTTTCTATCAAGTGACCCAATTGCTCGTTTGCCGGCATATGCTATAAAAAAAGTGCTTAGTCAGAGCTGCTTGGCGGCAGAAATAGACAAAGCGGTGGTACCTACCCAGGTGGCCTCTCGCATGCGAGGGACCTACCACCTAGCACAACTAAATATGAAATAAGTGTTTTATAACACAAACGTCGCGGGAGACTTACGTAAATATTTTGGCCAAACTCCAGCCCACATTTCTAAATGTCGCCAATAAGTTTTGAAACCATTTATTTTGTAATAAGTCCGATTAATCTTAAATAGACGTTGAGATTTACGTGCGCCCCGGTGACTTTTGGGTGAACTTAAGAAAAACCTACTTTGTCGGAGGTTGTTTTTGTAAAATGTACCATTCTCGTGTGCGACGTGAAATATTGGTGTGATTTCGTTTTAGTTTTTAGGGTTCTGTAGTCAACTGGGAAAACGGGTTTTTTGTCTACTACATTTGAGATAGTTGCACATTTAGTATGTAGGTAGTACCTTTGTATATAGTAGTCCGTCTGGGTAGGTATCTTTGTTGTTTTCTATCGCCAAATAACAGTGTGTCAGCAATATTTTTTTTTATATCATAAGTTGGCAAACGAGCAAGTGGGTCACGTGATCAAGTGGTCAAATGATCTTCACCTCCCATGTACGGCCACAATAATTATGGGCGCAATAATTATGGATAATTAAGGGATCTTAGGAAGGGCAGAGGGATTTGGGCCTCCTGAGTAGCCGGCTGCGAAGCGAGAGGCCGTGGGTTCGATTCCCACACTGAGACAAATTATTGTGCAATCCACAAAAAATTGTTTCAAGTCTGGGTGTTGTGGGACCGCAAGTCCCTCGTAGTTCCTGATAGCCACGATACAGGTTTACCTAGTGTGGGATCAGGACTATGTGTGTGACTGTTGGGTGTATTTATTATTCATTATTATACTCTGCTGATTAACGGACGAGGCAATGGCGAAACTTGGCTCCCGTTGCGGGCTGTGGGGGGGTCAGACGGCCGGTCAACGCATATAATATAATATGGATTATAATATACATAAATAATATAACATACTTAAATACCATGGAATCTATGGTACGAGAAGGCGGACACTGGTATTAAGCCGGCATAACGCCACGCAGAAAGAAAAAATAATAGGAGATTGTAGAAAATGTCTAGTACCGCGCAGTTCAGTGACATGCGTATATAAAAACCGTACGTCTGGCTGTCAGTCGGGCGTGATAGCGTGATAGTCGTGACAACTACTAATGAATTACTAAATAGATTTTATAACGTCTGTGCCTCATTGAAATATCATCGCTTCACTCGGCATTTATTTTATTTTGATGTACAATAATCGTAAAATGTTATGTTGTATGTATCTTATTTAAAAAAATATTTTATAAAAACTATAGATACGCACTCACGCCTGTAATCCCCGAAGGGATAGGCAGAGGTGTAACCAGTACACCCACTTTTTTAATTTTATTTTTTTTATTTATTTAATAGTAAAAACAGTTAACATTTATTTGTACAAGATATGTAACTAACATAAACTAATTTAAGTTTTTAAAGCCGGTTTTTAAATTTCACCAAGCGTATCTCCGTCCCATGATGTGATAGGGGGCGAGCCCATCGCCATACCGGGCACAAATTCCAGACTCCGGGCTGATACTGAGCATTTCGTAATAGAAAAACCCAATATCACTTTACCCGACCCGGAGATCGAACCCGAGACCTCAGCGTTGGCCTCAATCGTAACGCGTACGCATTACAACTGCGCCACCGAGGCTGTCTATTTTAAAAATATTTTAACTTATTGGCGTGGATGATAAACTCTAGGAATATCATTTACCCCCGAATTCATAAAACGTTGCTAAAAGACATCATAGTGAGCGCAAACGCATAGTTTCGCCGGGTCTTCTCAGGTTGGGTCGTTTTGGATCCGGTGGTAGTTTTAAAACACGTGCCGTTTCGGTTATCTAAAGCTTATAAAAAAACCCTCACGACACCTCTGACATATTTTTGTTTAATGATTCCAAAATGGTGCTTGGTCTTTGATCGAATCACAAAAGTCTCGCCTCAAGATTTGCCAAAGAACTATGGAAGGCAGTATCCTTGGCATAAAGCTTAGGGACAGAGTCAGAAACTCTGAAATCCGTTCCAGAACGGGCATAGCAGATGTGGGACGAACGATAGCACGTCTCAAATGGAATTGGGCAGGTCATGTGACCAGAATGAGTCCAGAACGCTGGGCAAAGTCAGCGACCGATGGATACTTGATGGTCGGCGACGACGCAGCCGTCCTAAGAAGCGGTGGCGAGATGATCTGGACGCATTTGAGCCACAATGGCTTGTAGTGGCAATGGATCACGATATATGGAAAGAGAGAGGGGAGACCTTTGCCCAGCAGTGGGATGATATAGGTTAACTAAAAAAAGGTAAATGAAGCGAAATATAAAAATCGCTACATCGCACGATGGGCACGCACCAAACACTTCTTTATCTTTAATTTCCTCATAACGGTACGGAACGATGTCATTTCCTTCGAAAAACGTGAACAAATCCCACTTTACGATTATGAAATTAGATTTCAACGCTTTTTAACTTGATATTTTTATCTTTCAAATGCAATTTTAGTGATAATTTATTGATGATGCAGTCAAAACAGCCGACTTAATATATAATGTCTATGATTCTACACCTGTTGCGCTTTAAAAATATTTTACTGATATTAGCAAAGACTTTAATGACACCAGACCGGCTATGCGGTACATAGAAATTGCGCCATAAAGTTACGGTCAATTGACCGTAACTCAATATCACCATCTCGGTTACTCTCAACTAGAATACCTCTCGCACTCCCTGTCTGAGCTGTCAAGCTCCCGCGTTATGTGACACAATTTTACTTTTATACAGCCCGTCTAGTAGTATACAATAAACTCTTTGAATATCAGTTATAAATATACTTTACAACATCAGTGGCGCAGTAGCCGGCTGTGAATCAAGAGGCCGTGGGTTCCATTCCCACACCGAGATAAAATGTTTGTGTAATCCACAATTATTTTTTCCGGTCTGGGTGTTTTCTTCCCATAGGGGTTAAGGTCGGGCAGGCGGACGGTTGTAAAACAACTATAAGCCAAATCTTTCTATAACATGTGTTAAAAGCATGTTTAGTCGACCGAAGCACGTTTCGTACGGTGAGTGAGATATCCGGAGGCCCAAATCTTCTCCACTTCCCAATACCTTAATTATCCTTTTTCTTTAAGGAGGCAACGCGCCCATGACTCTTTTGGTACTGTGAGCGTTGAAGAACACTTACCATCAAGTGTTCTTCTTGCTCGTATGCTATTAAATAAAATAAAAAAAAGTGGGTAAAGGAAAATTCTATTTCTTCTTTATCCTTTTAACCGGCTTCAAAAAAGGAGGAAGTTCTCAATTCGGCGCGATTTTTTTTGCTTTTTTATGTATGTACATAAATTTCTCCGCCAATTGTGAAACAAAACTAACAAACCGATTGCAAAATAAAAACACTGGAAAGTCAAGAATAACAATTGAAATAGGTCTCTTTGGAGTCAGTGCAATTTTATTTGACCGGCAGCTATATACAGGTGTGTAAAGATACCTATAGAAATTGTTGTTTTTGACTTTTCAGTGTTTTCATTTTGAAGTCGGTTTCTATGTTTTGTTAAAACTTATTTTTGTAGTTCAAGAACATTTACTTAGAAGTCTGACTTACTTTAAATAAGCGTTGGTATCATTTCGTCTAGATCTCAAAATTCTTGTAAATCTTTCGACCGACTTCACTAAATAATTGTAACATCGTTAGAAACAAATTATCGCAGATTGCCAATTAAATATTTCCATTTCTATTTTAAATTTTAATTAAATTAACTCCAAAGTGTCTTTGAAACAAAGAAATCTATATACTTTCCAAGTCTTTTGACATCAAAATAAGAGCTCATTACCTCCGACTTAAATCTAATAAGGAATCTCTATTGACTTAGACATGGCTGTATTCGAGGTTCGGTGGGATATTGGGCCCCAGTCTCAATTAACGAAAGAGGCAAGTCGATATTACATCTAATATTATCCGCGCCCATGATCCTTTTGGTATTGTGGGTGTACATGGGCGGTGGGATCACTTACAATCAAGTGACTCAGTTGCTCGTTTACCGGCCTATGAAGCTGAAATTATCTAGTTTGGATTCAGTGCTAGTACAATTTAATGGTCATTTAATGGTAGGAAGCACCAAGTCCAAATTGGTTATTTTGAGCAATTTTGTTTTTTAGTAGTTTTTATTTTACTATTTTTAGCAAATATTTTTAGTGCAAGGTTCTTTCTTTAGTATTCTATCGAAAAAATAATTATCAAAATCGGGTCGCTTTGTAAAAGTTTATGCGTGGATGAAAAAGTACAAACGCGTCCAATCGAGAAGTTTCTTAATGTTGTTTTGTCAATTAGAGAGGCACCTTTTACCCTTCTTTTTAACATATAGTAATATTAGCTGTGTTGGTAGTTTGAATACACTATGTTACCATCCGCCATAATAGAAGTTACAAATGATGGTAAAAAAATGTAATTCAAATATTTTTTTTTACAGTAAGATAGCTGCAGTCGTAAAAAACCACTTCGACACTGTTTACTGTGAGACAGTGGTATTACCAGTTAACTGACTGACCTATTCAAGCTACTATAGCTTGAATAGGTCAGTCAACGCTGTAGACATATTTGTCTATGACAAATATGTCTACAGCGTTGCTCTATACTTAATAATTTAAATATCATTTTTTATGGCATAGGCCGGCAAACGAGCATGTGGGTCACCTGATGGTAAGTGATCTCCACCGCCAATCTACGCCCAAAATACAAAAAGAATTATGGGCGCGTTGCCGACCTTAAAGGAAAGGGATAATTAAGGGATTGGGAAGGGGGATTTGAGCCTCCGGATATCTCACTCACCATACGAAACGCAGTAGCAAGCTGCTACTTTACGCCGGTTTTCTATGAGACAGTGATAATGACCCGGCTGAGCCGGCCCATACATGCTGTACACAAAAGTGTCTACAGCGTGGCTCTACTACTAATAAATACCAAATTATTTCACCTAATATCTAATAAACTATATTTTGTCCCCCAAACTTTAATCCTGATTACATCCCTACCTAAAGATACCTATTAAGAATTAATTTTGCCTTTTAAATCAGCGCAATCTCTAAGAAGATTGGAACTAGTAATGAATTGCCAATACATCGCAAATTGGATTCTTTTGTTTGTATAATGGAGTTCAAATTGATTTGTATTCCTTAGATCTAGAACCTCTATTAGTTACGTAAATAAAATAAAGTAAAATAATATTGGTTTATCTCAAAAGTTTTTTTTTTGTAGTAATTATGTTCGGCGATCGATATTTTTATTCTAGCAAGGCTAAGTGATTACATTTTATGGTAAAAGTAATTTTTCAGGTATTCGACCGAAATAGAATACTTCGACTACATATGTAACCAAGAACCCCTTCGGGGATTACAGGCGTCAGTGCGTATGCATGTATATAGTGTAGTTGAGGACGTGCAACATATTCTAATGGAGTGTGCCCGCAGTGGTCATCTTAGAGGAAGCTTATTTAGTAGTAATTTTTGTAATATTAGAAGATGTGATAGTATCTTGGCTCACCCTGCATCGGACTCGGCCAAGATTCTTTACAAAATGTATCGAAATTGTTTATCTTTATACTCGTACGAGTATATATAATTCTACTGTACGTGTGTACATGTTACTGAACTCCTCCTAAACGGCTGGACCGATTTAAATGATTTTTATTGTATGCGTTTTGGTGGTGCCCTGGATGGTTTAGATTCACAAATCAGCCCGGTAGGTGGCACTGCAATAGGGTAGTTTCCTACATTGAAATTTATACATTATTTTATAAGCAACAGAAAATGATTCGCAAAAGCAACCCTTTTATTATAACACAATCAAAATTGGTTTAGAAATGTACCCGCAGTTATGACTTTAAATTTTGGTATGAGGAAAAGTGGGTGCGTAGTAGGGAGATCTCACTATCTCGCTTGCACGCGTGCACCATAATGAACATTTTACACAGTGACGTCAAAGTTTGCGTCGTCTGTCATTTGACAATTACCCCTTCTACAGGATTTGAATGGCTTCTAACTTATTTATTTTTGGTCCGATTTATAAAATTCTTTCTGCAATAGATTTTGAGTAACGTAACTTATTGATTTAAATAATAAAAAAATCTAGTCAACTACCCTATTGTATGCTGCGGGTGAAACCGCGCGGGACAGCTAGTACAATATGTAATTATATCATACATGTACCTAAAATGGCTATGATGGAGCGACGTAGTCATGTTGTCACAAAGCTCCTTAAATAAAGAAAAAAAATAGTTGTCACACCCGGGTGCATATAGGCCGGATATTCAAATGATCGCGCGGTTTTGCTCTAGAAATTCATGTTTTAAAACTCTTTACACTCTAATAAACATATAGGTCAAACGATATACTAGCAATTTTTATCAGATTTTACGTATAAAAAATAGCTCACGCCTATATCCCTGTAGGAGTAAATAGTGATGCAACTAGTGCCACATTTAGCCGAGCTTATCTTCGTACCATGATGATAGAAGGTGAGTCTAGTCATCATACTGGGCACAAATTCCAATTACGGGCAATTCATGAGTGATTTTTCGATACGATAACTCAAACACGAATTGTCATCGACTGACCTTGGAATTGAACTCGAGACCTCACGGTTCTCTTTAAACGTTACAGCTTTAACAGTAACCGCTGGATGATGCAATTCACACTAAGTCTCATAATGTCCAGTAATTGCAATGTCTTTCAGACCGGAACACAACAATGCTTAGACACTGCTGCTTGATGGCAGAAATAGACAAAGCGGTGGCACCTACCCATACGGTCTCTCGCATACGAGGCACTTAACACCTAGTAAACATACATTGTTTGGAATTATAAACAGATGTAATATTTTAATGTATTTTGGGTGGTTCATACTGGGTCAATTGCTTTGTACGCAGAGTTTGGTACAAGTCCAAACAGCACGTACTACTTTACCTATTAATGTTATATTAGTGATGTAGTCAACCGACGATATGCGATAAGAAAATATCCGATGGTTAGTAAATCTGTCAGATATCACTTGCATAGTATGTGGTATGTCCCTCGTATGCGAGAGACCGTCTGGGTAGCACCGCTTTGTTTCTGCTGCCAAACAGCAGTGTTTAAGAAATATTGTGTGCCGGTTAGAACATTTTTTATTTACAGCATAGGCGGGCAAACGAGCAACTGGGTCACCTGATGGTAAGGGATCTCCACTTATTATCTCTATTTTTGGCGCCAAACAAAAACTGACCAATCACGTGTACAGAAATTGACAATTAGCAAAGAGCTCACTTGAGTATCGTTCTGTAATATGAGCCTTAGAGGTTCCTTTCATTATAAGAGGCTTATGCCCAGCAAAGACGGTATAATACAATACAAACATACGCACTCATGCCCTTAATCCCCGAAGGTGTAGGCAGAGGTGTAACCAGAACACCCACATTTCGCCGAGCGTATCTCCGTCCCTTATGTGATAGTGTGATAGGGGGTGAGCCTATCGCCATACCGGGCACAAATTGCAGACTCCGGGCTGATACTGAGTATTTCGTAATAGAAAAACCCGATACCACTTTACACGACCCGGGGATCGAACCCGAGACCTCAGCGTTGGCCTCAATCGTAACGCGTACGCATTACAACTTCGCCACCGAGGCAGTATAATACAAGGCTGATAATAATATTGTTTGTTCTTCGGATACTCATATCCGCACACAAAGGGCAGCACTTTACAATAATGGCGCGTTTAGTATAATGATCAGACGAGATTAACCTAATGGAAATATTATTAAACACGCTAGATTTAAATCTAAATGTAACCGGCAGCCATTGTTGCAAACGCGGATGTTACGATATACAATACAAATTGTAAACGCGCAATATTAATTGCGTTGAAAATGATATAATAATACACCCAACAGTCACACACATAGTCCTGACCCCACACTAGGTAAACCTGTGTCGTGGGTATCAGGAACTACGAGGGACTTGCGGTCCCCCAACACCCAGACCCGAGACCAATATTTGTGGTTCACGCAAACATTTTTCTCGGTGTGGGAATCGAACCCGGAGCTGTCCTCTTCTTATATCGTAGCCTCATTGTTGAGGATCGTGACTCCGTGCAAGGATTCTATTAATGGTTTTTCTCCATTTCGTCGCTTAACTAACTGTGGTATATGTAGAATATAGTATAAGTGAGGGTAATCAATAGATGTCACCGGAATAATCCCCTGTGTGTGTTTATCATAGCAGTGATAGCTCAGCGGGAAGTGGTACGGACTGTCGAGACGAAAGTCGCAAGTTCGAAACCAGCCTCAAGTGCATACACCTCTGACTTTTCAAAGTTATGTGTATATTAATTGTCAATTATCACTTGCTTTAACGGTGAAGGAAAAACATCGTGAGGAAACCTGCATACCTGAGAAGTTCTTCATAAGAATTTCGAAGGTATGTGAAGTCTACCAACCCACATTAGGCCAGTGTGGTAGACTAAGGCCTAACCCCTCTCATTCAGTAGAGGAGGCCCGTGCCCAGCAGTGGGACGTATATAATAAAGGGCTAGTAAAAAAAAAAAAAAAAAAAAAAAAAAAAAAAAAAAAAAAAAAAAAAAAAAAAAGTGTGTTTATCACCGTATATTTCTTAGAGACTTCACATAAGGGAAATTGAGCATAAGCCTGTGATAGATCGATTTTTGTAAATTTTACTCCCCCATTTAATTTGACTAATAAATCCTCCACTCTGGGAAGCGGAAAACGGTCTACCTCGAGGCACTTATTGAGTGTTAATTTATAATCACCACAAACCCGGATTGTCCCGTCCGTTTTCACTAACAATACCGCGTAAATCGAAAATTGGCCATGTGATATTGTCATTGGATAAATTGTTTTGCCGCGTATTCAATAAATTTACACAAAAAATTAAATTAACCATACAAAGCACGATATTCAAATAGTTCTGTCACCACGCAATTAATTGGTTACATCAGACATGTTCATAAAAAATATTCAGTTTTATGTCTCTCCTGAAAACTAAGCCAATTTAACTTGCGCGGTATTGTTAGCTAAGTGACGATTTTCTACGGTCTTTGGCTTCATAGATGGCGTTGATCGGTGTCTCCAGCACCAATTGGTACTTTCTGTCTGTCTTTCTTGTCTATTTTTATACTTTTGCTGTTTTCTTGTCATTTTAAACGTAAGCGAGCAATGTAAAGCGTACAATTGACAGCCTCCATGGCGTAGTGAGAGAGTAGCTGGCTGTAAAGCGAGAGGCCGTGGGTTCGATTCCCACACCGAGACACATGTTTGTGTGATCCACAAATAATTGTTTTAGGTCTGGGTGTTGTGGGTTAGCAAGTCCCTCGTAGTTCCTGGTAGCCACGATAGGTTAACCTAGTGCGGCGTCAGGACTATGTGTGTGACTGTTGGGTGTATTTATTATTATTTTAATCTGGAGTCAATGACCCGCATGCATTACCGCGCTTCAATACTCAGTAGGTGCGTCGAACTGCACAGTTGATTTTAATTATAATTTAAATTAAACGTCATTGTATTTATTGGCACAAACACAGATTGAGCGTAAAAATAAAATATTCCAACTAAACTTGCATTTTTTTAGCGCTATCATGTCTGTAATCACCACACTACCACGTGTCTGTTTTCGCGAGCGTTTTCCTTACACGCGGTAGAATAATGCCCCAGGATAAAGAAAAATAAGACCACAACACAAGTAACTTCAGTGGATCGAAAACACATCAAGTGATATCCACACATATATCTAGAGAAGAACACAAGTATCCGAACAAGAATAACACTTCAAGCTAACGTTATAGGGGAGCGTGACCGCCGACATAACATTCGCCCGACAGAAGGTTTGGTTTGATATAAAAACTTTTTAACAAAAATTAACGAATCAAAAAACCTAAAAGGCTAATAAAACTGATATTTTTTTTTGGTACCTACTGGTAAGGTGTTTTAATATTTCATCCCCGATTTAACCCCCCTTAGGTGTGGAATTATTTCTTCAAATTTAAATGGGACCACTATCGCAGAAAACTCTATCGAATGCAAAAATAATTATCCTAATAATCACGTGTAAATTTTGCACGGTTATTTCTGCCGCTAAACAATTTGAATAATGCCGATTTGAAGGACATTGAAGCCAGTGAAACTACTGGGCATTACGAGACTTAACATCTTATCGGGGTGACAAATAAGTTAATCATATATATTTTTTATATGTATTTTCACGTATAACTCCGCCATATGTTTTTTTTTTAGTTTGAGTGACGAAACGAGCACTTCGCTCGCCTGCTGGTAAGCGCCACGCCTGCTCATAAACAGAAGCAACGCCACACAGAACTTTAAATAACAAAGCATTGCATGACACTGGACTGTGCTCGTCACCCGGAGACATAAGGTGTTAAGTCTCATTATGCCCAGTAATTTCACTGGCTTCAATGTCCTTCAAACCGGAACACAACAGTGCTTACACACTGTTGCTTGGCGGCAGAAATAGATAAAGCGATGGTACCAATCCACGGCATACGAGGGGCCTACCACCTTGTAATATTTAATAAATCTATTTCGATTAAAATGATAAATGTAACTCCTGTAAACCATCATCGACAATCACACGCATATTTCAACACGGATCATTGAAGATTGGCAAATCTTTGGGAATGCGAAGCTGTTGTAGCATGAACACAGCATTAAATGGGCCAGCCCGACCATGTCGTTACCTGTCTCACAGAAAACTGACGTAAAGTAGCGGCTTGCTGCTGCGTTTCGTACAGTAAGTAAAATATCAGGAGGCCCAAGTCCCCCTCCTCTTCCCAACCCCTAATTTATCCCTATCCTCTAAGGCCGGCAACGCGCCCATTATTCTTCTGGTATTGTGAGCGTATATGGGCAGTGGAGCAACCATCAGCTGATCCACCTGCTCATTTGCCGACGTATGCTATAATAAAGTAAAAGGGTTCCGTAGGCACTCTTTAAATATCTAACCCTAAAATCAAAGCCTTTAATGTATACTACTAGACGGGCTGTTTAGAAGTAAAATTGCGTCACATAACGCGCGAGTTTGACAGCTCACAAACAGGGAGCGCGATAGGGCTTCTAGTTGAGAGTAAGCGAGATGGTAATATTGAGTTACGGTCAATTGACGGGAACTTCGTGGTACAATATCTATGTACCGCGCAACTTCTCTAGTAGTATACACTAAAGTCTTTGCCTAAAATCAATATAATATTGTTTGAACCTTCTGTACATTGTTTATTGTGTCACGGAGCCGGACAATGGACGGAAAATAACTTCACTTCGCACATAAATGAAACAAACCTGAAAATTTCTGCGGAACCAATCGGTTGGAAGATGACGGATCTCGTTTCTACTCTCCTTTTCTTTGAGATAACTTTAGCTTCGCCAAATTGAACTGAGGGTGTCTTACAGTAATATGGATAAGTATTTTTTTAATACATAGGCCGGCAAACGAGTTAGTGGGTCACCTGTTGGTAAGTGATCTCCACCACCCATGTACGCCTACAATCCAAAAAAAATTAAGGTCGCGTTGCCGACCTTAAAGGAAAGGGATAATTAAGAGATTGGGATTGGCGGAGGGGGATTTGGGCCTCCAGATATCTCATTCACCGTACGTAACGCAGCAGCAAGCTGCTACTTTACGCCGGTTTTCTGTGAGACAGTGGTAACAACTCGGGTGAGCCGGCCCATTCATGCTTTAGATAAAAGTGTCTACAGCGTGGCTCTACCGCTCATTACAAAAATGTAATTGAGCCCCTCTTCCTTTTTTAGGTAACAAAGTGCTTGTAATTGAATTGTGTGACTTATTACAACTTTATACAATGTGTTTCAAAAATGTGTGGTCAAATTTAAGCAACGTATATTGTTCCCGTCGCACTACTGGGTACGGGCCTCCTCTAGTGAATGAGAGGGGTTAGGCGTTAGTCCAACACGCTGGCCTGATGCGGGTTGGCAGACTTCACATACCTTCGAAATTCTTATGGAGAACTTCTCTGGTATGCAGGTTTCCTCGGAATGTTCTCTTCACCGTTAAAGCAAGCGATAATTAACAATGAATTCACAAGAACATAGAAAAGTCAGAGGTGCATGCTCTTGGGGCTGGACCGTCTCAACAGTCCGTACCACTTCCCGCTGAGCTATCACTGCTTATATTGCCCATTGCGCGTAAAAAAAATCCTTGAAAAATAAGATTATGAATTGAATCTTAATTTAATTCGCTGGCGCACATACTCTGAAATTCAGGCCCGGAATTAATTCAGTTTCTATCAGGAAGATTACCAGATTCTAATTCCAAATTGGTAAAAACTAAGTGAAGGCGACAAAAACACGTTTCGGTAATTATACCGGGAATTAAGAGACTATTAATCGATCTGCATTTGTAAGAAAGGTGTGAAACAAGAATCAGTTTTCAATATTATTCCACCTAGAATTCCATCTCTGAATGTTCTAAAATAATGGCTATTATAGCCAGTATTCCATATTTGAAAATGAAAACAAGAAAAATGTAATAGCCAGTATTCATTTGAAAAATAACGGGCAATAAATGCAAATTCCATTGCTAACGATCACACACGCTAGGAATTTAAAAAAAATCGTTTCTCATTTCCTTCGAATGTAAATTTTTGCGATTCGATACCAGATATCTGTGACACACGGCCATGAAGTTCGCTGAACAGATAAAAGATCTATTGTATTTTGTTAGTACCACCGTACAATATAGAGTATAACAGACATAATTAGGAACTGACTTCAAAATAAAAACACTGAAATGTCAAAAATAACAATTTCTATAGGTCTCTTTAGACACCTGTGTATCGCTGCCGGTCAAATAAAATTGGACCGACTCCTAAGATACCTATAGAAATTGTTATTATTGACTCTTCCATGTGTTTATTTTGAAGTCGGTTTCTAAGTTTTGTTAAACTTATTGTATTTTTAAATATTAGGGGTTATTACAGCAATAACAAATAAATTCCAATCCACTAACACAACCGCGACAAGTGTACTGTTGTCCGTTGAAGAGTTTATTTTGTTACTCCCAACTCCGTTATCAGATTTAAACCAAAATCATAAGGGACCACATTGCAGCTATACTCTGTCGAATGAATTTTTTTCAACTAAATTGGTCCACAATTGGAGAAATCGATGTGCGTACATAAAAAAGCAGAAAGAATTATACGCGCCGAATAGAGAACCTCCTCCTTTTTGATGTCAGTTAAAAGGAGCTATTACAGGCTACTTACCCTCACGTACTCTAGCTTACCTGAAAATAAACAAAATTTATTATTATTACAAACAGCAGCGATAGCTCAGTGGCGAGTGGTACGGACTGTCGAGTAGAAATTCGCAGGTTCGAAACCACTCCCAAGAGTACACAACTCTGACTTTTCTAAGTTATGTGTGTATTCATTGTTAATTATCGCTTGCTATAACGGTGAAGGTAACATTGGTAGGTAGGTAGGTATCGTGAGGAAACCTGCATACCTAAGAAGTTCTTCATAACAATTTCGAAGGTATGTGAAGTCTACTAACCCGCAGTAAGATTTCGAGGTGGACTAAGGCCTCACTCAGTAGAGAAGGCCCGTGCCCAGCAATGGGACATAGAACACAGGGGTGTAAAAAAATTAAAGAACAGTAGTGATTTCTTATGTTTATGCAAATATTTCACATTGAAATAAAACTAGTTTATACGGATTTTATCGCGATTCAATTTTATTTTAGTCCCGACGTTTCGAAAGCTTTTCAGCCTTCGTGGTCACGGGAGAGATTGAGGCGTAGGTCGTCTCGAAAAGTTAATGTTACATTGCCATACAATGAAGGTATCATTTTAAAATGATACATTTATTTTTAATAACTAAAATTAAATTAAACCGCGATATAAAACCTAGTTTACGCAGTGATTGGCGCTGATTCTATAAATGTCAGACCTAAAATAATTAATGAAATTATTCTGTTTGAATTGTAAGGAGTCTATAAATAATTGATTGATGCAGAATTTCTCATAATACTGTTACTGAGAAGATTTACTCGATGAATTTGGGATATTCAGATTCTCATTTATTGACTTAAAACAAGATAGTCTATAATATACGAATAGGCATTACGGACTGCCTCGGTGGCGCAGTTGTAATGCGTAAGAGTTACGATTTAATCTAACGCTGAGGTCTCGGTTTCGATCCCGATCGACGCACTAATACCTACAATCCCCGAAGGGGTATTCACAGGTGTAACCAGTACACCCACATTTCGCCGAGCGTATCACCGTCCCATGACGTGATAGGGGGCGAGCCTATCGCCATCCCAGACACAATTCCAGACTACGGGATGATACTGAGCAATTCGTAATAGAAAAGCCCAATATCACTTTTACCCGACCCGGGGATCGAACCCGAGACCTTGGCGTCAGCATCATATACAATAGTAGTAGGATAATATTACTAAAGGAAGTTAGGTTAAATGTTTTCTTTCAATAACGAACCAAAAATGTGTGCTTACATTATATTTTTCAGAAAATCCCTTAATATCCCTAGATCCATCATGCTTTGAGTAGGCTTATAGGATGTAGACGAACTAAGAAAATAGGTTTTATTTGAATGAATAGGGCTTTTTCAAGATTTATATTACTCTAACACAGAATTTGGTAATTTACTTGGAGCCTAAAATCGATGAATAGCTGATAAAACTGGTGAGTCATTTGATGTCATCACGTCACAGTGATGTTCAAAAAACAATTATGGTCATATCGAGCTAAAAACGCGCGCGTCAATGACGCAGTGTCAATAACGCCACGTCTGCGCGTTAGTAATATACATTACTTTTTTATTAGCTTGAGTAGACTAGTAACAGAAGCAACACCACATAGAACTTTGAATTACAAAGCACTGCATAGCATTAGGCTTTTGATTTGAAGTTTTATAATACCCAGTAATATCACTGGCTTCACTCTGTTGCTTGGCGGCAGAAATAGGCAAAGCGTTGGTACCGACCCAGACGGCCTCTAGCATACGAGGGACTTACCACCTTATATAACTATGAAAGCCTACATGTGGTAGCTTAATTGACATATATCTCTCGGCGCTCGCCATGAATCAACAAACGCACGTGCAGCGCTGAGTAATAGGGTAGTTTCCTATATTGAATTTTATACATTATTTTATAAGCAACAGAAAATGATACGCAAAAGAAACCCTTTTATTAAAACACAATCAAAATTGGTTCAGAAATGTGCCCGCAGTTATGACTTTAAATTTTGGTATGAGGAAAAGTGGGTGTGTAGTAGGGATATCTCACTATCTCGCTTGCACGCGTGCAGCATAATGAACATTTTACACAGTGACGTCAAAGTTTGCGTCGTTTGTCATTTGACAATTACCCCGTCTACAGGATTTGAAGGGCTTCAAACTTATTTATTTTTGGTCCGATTTATAAAATTCTTTCTGCAATAGATTTTGAGAAACGTAAATTATTGATTTAAATAATAAAAAAAATCTAGTCAACTACCCTATTGCAACGACACAAACAACGTGTGACTCATCACACTCCCCCCCCCACTACCACCGGTTGAATGATACAACAGCGTGCTGTGTCCTCCTAAGCTCAGAAGTGAGCGAGTCGACGTACTAGACGGAACGCCCGTGCGTAATAAACGCTCTGAGTTATTATTTCTGTTTTTTATGAATGAGGTGGCAACGGAGCAAGCGGGTCACCTGATGGTAAGTGATCACCGCCGCCCATGGACACCGTCAATACCAGGGGATTTTTCGGTGCATTGCCGGCCTTTGAGGAAAGAGTAGGCTTTTTTCTTGAAGGTTCCTAAGTCGTGTCGCTACCCGATAAAGGAAATACTCCAAAATATCTACTTATGTTTCAACTCAATTTGTAAAATTAGACATAAGCTTCCCTCTCTGCTTGTTCCGCCTGCCCTTATACCACTCGCAGTAGGGTCGGCGCAACATCATTTTAACACATTGAAGAAAGATTTGCATTGTAGTTTTACGCGCCGCCTTCTGCCTGACGTCAACACCTCTGGAGAGAAAACATCCAGACCCGAAACAAATAATTGTGAATCACACAAAGAATGTCTCGCCCCGAGAATCGAACACACCTCCTCTCAACTTACAGCCGGCCACTAGCCTACTACAGGCTATCAAGCTGCCCACACAATTTAAAATAAATAAACCCATTCGACAACGCAACGGTAGGGGAACTGACGTAACTGATGTACGCGTCAGACGCGTGACGCGATCTGGAGGCTATTTCTCGTAATTTTAAATGTTCAAAATATTATTTCGATCTAGTCTCAGCGTCCAGAAAGTTGCAAATGGTATTCTCTTAAACCAATAATCAACGTCAAATGCACCTAGCATTAGCAGTAGCGTTATACCGTTTTGGCTTTAGTCAAATTTTATTCTACATTCAATCTCATTTCGATCTATGTTCACATTTGACGTTGATTATTGGTTTAAGAGAATGCCATTTGCAACTTTCTTGACGCTGAGACTAGATCGGAATGATATTTTGAACATTTAAAATTACGAGAATTGGCCTCCTGAAGTCTGTCTATAATAAAGGTTATATTTAAGGTTAGGTGAATTGCTGTGTAACACGATATATCTAGCGCGATAATTATTGACGACAAATATTTTCTCCCCAGAGGGGTTGACGTCACGCTGGCGGCGGGTCGTAAAAACTACAAGGCAAATCTTTAAATAACATGTGTTAAAACAAAGACTTTAATGTATACTACTAGACAAGCTGCGCGGTACATAGTAATTGTACCACTACTAAGTTGCGGTCAATTGACCGTGGTCCCATATAAATTTGGTTAAGATCTGATGACGGAGTACGGAGAAAAAAAATAAAACTCCTCAACGGACAACAGTACACTCGTCGCGATTGTGAATTGCGTATTGGAATTTAGATGCTATTGCTTGAAGTCGGTTTCTAAGTTTTGTTAAACGTTATGATTATTACCTGGAACCATCTACCTCCAGTACAGTGCGTTTCCAGGAGTCATTTCTCCCACACACTTTCAGACTCTGGAATGTACTTCCCGCCGCAGTGTTTCATCGGCGTTATGACATGTTCTTCTTCAAACAAGGCTTAAAGAAGTATTTCCATGGTAGGCAGCGGCTCGGCTGTGCCCCTGGCATTGTTATAAGCAATTTAATAGATATAACTCAGCTTTCACCCGCGGTATTTCCAGACCGATACGACTTAGGAACCTTCAAGAAAAGAGCCTATTCTTTCCTCAAAGGCCGGCAACGCACCGATAATTCCTCTGGTATTGACAGTGTTCATGGGCGGTGGTGATCACTTACCAACATGTGAACCTCTTGTCTGTTTGCCCCCTCTCTCATATAAAAAAAACATATATAAATCTATGGGCGACAGTGACCACTTACCATGAAGTGGGCCGTCAGCTCGTTTGCTTTCGAAAGCTAATGAAACAAAAACATCATGGGACGGAAATAATTTCGGCGAAATGTGTACTAGTTACACCTCTACCTGCCCCTAGGGGATTATAAGCGTGAGTATGTATTTAATTTGTATTTATAAGCTCACGACATTATCTCCAAAGGGGCAGGTAGAGTTACAACTAGTGCACCCACATTTCACCGAGCTTATCTCTAAGTCTTAAAGAACTTTTTCTTACTTTGTATAATTCGGCTTTCCCACTAAACGAATAAATTCGACTCTACAAAGTTGAAATTAAAGAATTTTTCATGCGGGAAAGCACGGAAGCTTGGGCGTACTTAGCTCTGAGTTTGTGACGCGAAAACATGAAAAAGCTCGTAGCAAATAGGCGTTCCTACAAGTCTCAACTCAGATCTGCGTATTTTAATTTGTAGATTGGCAATACATATATACTTATTTCCATCCCATGATGTGATTGATTCCGGCCCTATCACCATACCGGGCAATTCCAGACTCCAGGCTCATACTAAGCATTTCATGATAGAAAATTCCAATATCACTTTTACCCGACCCGGGGATCGAAACTGAGACCTCAACACAGCAGTCGTAACGCGTACCCATTACAACTGCACCACCAAGGCAGTATATTGGCAATACAAGTAGTAAAGCTACACTGTAACCAAGTTTGTCAACAGCATTACTGGCTCGCAGCTGGGTCGGTTTTCTGTAAGACGATATCTACAGCATGAATGCTTGAATGCTAAGCAGCGGGCTTAATCTGGATATCACTTATCACCACTATCACATCAATATCACCACTCATAAGAAAACGTTAAAAAACAACTTGCTGTTGCGTTTCATGCTGTGAGTGAGATTTGTGGAGGTCCAAATGCCTTTTCTCCTTTCATTACAGGTCGGTAACGCATCTGTGGCATCACTTACCATCAGATGGTCCACTTGGTCTTTTACTGACCTCAGCTATAAAAAAGAAAATACCGATTAGCCTAGCCTAGATTGGCTTAGTTCAAAATACTTATTGAATCCATAACATTTTATACATTGTTTGGATTCCGTCAAAACTCTACCGCTAGTTCAGAAGGCTGTTGCGCTAGAAAAAAAATTGCCAGTTCTAGAGACTGCCGATAGAAGTGAAAACTTAGGTCTTTTAGTATTAAAATTTGAAATTTCATAATGTTTGAATTAAAATTATCAACATCAATCTGGTTTTCACATCTATTGACACTCCGAGCAACAATTATATGCATGTTTATATGGTTTTTTCGTACTCAATATTGCAAAATGATTCTACAATTAAACGATTCAAATAATAATCAAACATAAACACTATTTCAACAATGCACAGTATATACATATTGAACTTTTCACTAAACCCATTCAATTTCACTTGTAAGATATACACAGCACTAATGTTGCACAATACGTCAGCTGTATAGCTACAGATATACTGCTATAAGCATGTCGGTAACGCGAACGCACGAGATTTCACCCATCCAATAAAGTGTCTAACGCGCACAGCACACGGCCGTCATGCGCGTCATGACCATGTCGGTGACGCGAAACCATAACATTTTCCCTTACCAAAAAGTGCCCAACGCGGCTAAAGAAGTTTCCACTTCAAAAACGGGCAGCGTTGCTCTTTGACATGACGCAAGTGCCAGCCATCGGCTTCCTTAACGATGTTAAAGGGAAGTGAACGACCCGGTACACGACGCTGCCGCAAGCAAAGACATTAAACCGAGCATGACATACTCAGACTGATTACAATTAGATGTAAGATAGGTACAGTTATTAATTCTCAACGACTGCCATGAAGGTCAATCCATCATTCCATCCATTACAACAAATAATCATCATAAAGTTCCCAGTAATAATTGACATTAGCTATGTACCTATACTAGGCAATAGAATAGCTTAAGCCCAAGGCTTTTCACCGTCTAAATATTCAGAATTATAATAGACTTACAAGCTCAGTTTTATGCGCGGTCCAGCCTCTACGACCTTACTCCGGCTCTGTAAAATATAATATTCTTTTTCTCTATTATACTGAACGCTGTTCATGCGAGAGTGCCTCTCTGTATAAAGTCGGCACGACTAAAATATGTTTTGGAGAAATTGTGCCGGTTTATTTAGAAAGGGTACTAGATTTCTGAAAAGGTTGGCAAGATGTATTTTAAAATTTAATTCATTTTGCCTTAGTTTAAAATGAATTACACACTGGTTAAATAATGGTTATACAATATTTAACAAAAACCCTGTTGGACATTTTAACTGATATCAGAATCGATATTCAAACGTAATGAAATAACTCGCATACGTAAATGAGGCTATAAAAATAATCATATTTAATTTTATTCATTAATTATTCTATTTTTTGTAAACCGTATTTCGATTGATTACTTCTGCAAGAGCGATGACTCGAAGCCAGAGCGAGATAGCAAGTTGTGGCGTCTACGTGCATTAAACGTATCGCGCCGCGCCCCGCGTGCCCGCCCGGCTTCTTCAATACGTCTGCTTTTCATCACTTTTCAGATGACATTTTTTAAATATGTTCATTTTTATAAGCTACCTGTGTAAGGATAATATCTCGCCTCTGTTCATATTTTTTTTAATTTGGCTATTTTTATTAAGCTGTCTATTTGTTTACCTTCACGACCTAGAAAGGGCCAACAGGCTTTTTGTTACATACTGTATATCTGGAACAAAACGCTCTTAGTAAAGGTCCATTTACAGTGCTGCAGAATATATAGTGTGCATCGGCAAAAATCGGGTGAGATATCCGGAGGCCTACATTCCCCTCCCCTTTCTAATTTATCTCTTTCCTTTAAGGTCGGCAACGCACTCATGGTTCTTTTGGTATTGTGGGTATACATGGTCATTGGAGGCGACCCGCTTGGTCGTTTGCTGACCTTTAATATATGAAAAAACTTGTTTAAAAAACATAGTGATTTCCTCAATTTCCGCCAAAAAAGCTCAAGGGTAGTTATCTCATTGAAAACATAAGGTCGAGACGGGAAGCGATTTGAAAACGATTTGAAGCCATTACAATCAGATCGAGTTGGATTTAACTGCTTTCCAATGATTACTTGGATTGGGTACAATGGAGGTATACGTATATACCTACATACGTACTCACGCCTGTAATCCCCGAAGGGGTAGGCATAGGTGTAACCAGTACATCCACATTTCGCCGAGTGTATCTCCGTCCCGTGATGTGATAGGGGACGAGCCTATCGCCACACCGGGCACGATTCCAGACTCCGGGCTGGTACTGAGCATTTCGTGATAGAAAAATCCAATATAACTTTTACCCGACACGGGGATCGAGCCCGAGACGTCAGCGTCGGCCTCAGTCGTAACGCATACGCCTCCATTACAACTGCGCCACCGAGACAGTCCAATTTCATTATTTTACTTTATAATGTTTCTTATTGGCATAAATTGAGCTTCTCCAATTCTTATTCAAATTCACACGGTGCAATATTTTAAGTGGTAAGACCGTCGTATGTGAGAGGCCGGCTGGGTTGGTACCACGGCTTAGTCTATTTCTGCCAACAAGTAGCAGACGTTGAAGCCAATGAAATTACTGGGCATTATGAGACTTAACATCTTATGTCTTGGGCGAGCGGGGTTCAGTGCCATGCAGTTCTCTGTAATCAAGAGTTCTGTGTGACGCATCAAGGCGAGCGACCTGCTCGTCTCATCATTCAAGCAAATAAAAAAACATTTTAACACATATTACAAAAAGATTTGGTTTGTAGTTTTTACGACCGGCCGCCTGCCTGACGTCAACCCCTCTGGTGAGAACGTCATTACTAAATTTTTATAGCATAGGCCGGCAAACGAGCAAATGGGTCACCTGATGGTAAGTGATCTCCACCGCCCATGTACGCCCACAATACCAAAAGAATTATGGACGCGTTGCGAACCTTAAAGGAAAGGGATAATTAAGGGATGGTAAATGGGAAATGGGAGGGGGATTTGGGCCTCCGGATATCTCACTCACCATACGAAATGCAGCAGCAAGCTGCTACTTTACGCCGGTTTTCTGTGAGACAGTGGTAACGACCCGGACGAGCCGGCACATTCATGCTATAGACAAAAGTGTCTACAGCGTGGCTCTACCACTCTAAAAAATTACTACTAAATTACATACATACATCCATAGACTCACGCCTATTTCCCATAGGGGTAAGCAGAGACAACGGATTTCCACTTGCTACGATCCTTGCATACCTCTTTGGCCTCATTCACCCTGATTAAATTTTTCATACATGCACGTCGGTTTAGTGTACTCCTGACCTGGCCTTTCTCTAGAATATCTCCAACTTGATCTATGAAAGTTCGCCGAGGCCTTCCCCTCCCAACTGTACCATTCACACTCGCCATGTATATTTGTTTCGTCAATCTTCTTTCATCCATCCTCTCTACATGCCCAAACCATCTTAGTATTCCTTTCTCAATCTTCACCACTACATCCTCTCTTACAACTGAATCTCTCTCTTACCTCACTATTTCTTACTCTATCTCTCATAGTTACACCACACATACTTCTCAGAGCTCTCATTTGTACTGCATTTATACGACTAAATTACTAAATTACTAGATGAATAAGCCGACAGAATTCTACCCTTAACATCGTAATTACGTAGAGTCTCCCGACACGTGTTGTATCGCTTGTCTCGACCGTGTTCTATCTAAAAATCTGAGGTATCCATAAAGGAGACCGTCGCGTCGCGGCGCCATTGTCGCGCGTCGATCGCTGCGTTGACAAAAGATTAGCGCTACTATTGGTTTGCGATTTTGTAAGTAGTATAGTGTAAGAAGTAACATAGTAATAATCGATTTTGTAATTAATTCCTTGCTTAGTTAATCCATTATAGGAGATGCATATTATTAGGGAATTATTTATTTATTTAAATCACAAATTTAATTAACACAGTATTTTTGTTTAACATTAACCCCACACTAGGCTAAGCATATCCTGTGGGAGTCATGGGAAAGCATTGACACTTTATGTTTAGCTAATATAATATGGTGTGTGAGTGTGTGTTTGTGTGTAATAATTCCTTTTTACTGGTTAACATAGTGTCTAAGAACGGTAATAATATTATACACGTCCCACTGTGGTCACGGGTCTTCTCGCTGAGTGAGAGGAGTTAGGCCTTAGTCCACCACGCTGGCCTAATGCGGGTTCTTAAACTTCACATACCGTAGCTATAAAAAAATAGTATTTCATTCTGGCACGGCAAAGTGACTGAACCTGTAAGTACAATGCAGTCAATATAATTTCCTCGATAGTCTCCAGTTTTTTATAAGTTCGAATGTTATGGTAAGCGCCACGCCTGCTCATAAACAGAAGCAACACCACACAGAATTTTTAATTACAAAGCACTGCATGGTATTGGACTGCGCTCGTCAAACTTTGAATTACAAAGCACCGGCACTGGACTGCGCTCGTTACCCCGAGACATAAGAAATCAAATCTCATATTGCCCAGTAATTTCACTGGCTTCAATGTCCTTCAAACCGAAAAACCTATGCTCACATACTGCTGCTTGGCGGCAGAAATAGACCAAGCCAGACAGCCTCTCTCTAAAATACCTCTTCATCCGATATAATAGTTTACTCTATGCCTAATAACCTAACACATTTGGGTACGGAAATAAGGGAACCCTAAAAAAAATACTTCTGCAATAAAATGTATCGAAACTATTCTACATACGCACTCATGCCTGTAATCCCCGAAGGGGTAGGCAGAGGTGTAACCAGTACACCCACATTTCGCCGAGCGTATTTCCGTCCCTTATGTGATAGGGGGCGAGCCTATCGCCATACCGGGCACAAATTCCAGACGCCGGGCTGATACTGAGCATTTCGTAATAGAAGAACCCAATACCACTTTACCCGACCCGGGGATCGAACCCGACACCTCAGCGTTGACCTCAATCGTAACGCGTACGCATTACAACTGCGCCACCGAGGTAGAAAGAAAATGTTGGAACTATTCTAGTTCTAAATTTTTTTTTGCCTGGCATTATTCCGTCTTAATGCTTTCCCATTATGATTTGGCGCTGGTTTTAGTATAATGTGGGGCGACCCCCATAACTCGCCACGGGAAGCACAGCAGACTGTACCACGTACAGGTGAGGTTGGCTTTGGCCCTAAGATGTGACTTACACGCCGATGGCCAACTTACATTCGAGTTTATCCATAATGTAATTAAAACCAATAGTAAGGTATCCCCAGAATACGTACTACACAGAAACTTCTTTTCTGTCAGATTAGACAGCTGGCGTATATGTATACATAAGGGAACAAAAGAGATATCTGGTTTAACAAAAATCCTGCTTTTTTCAAAGGAAAATATTGAATGCCGTCATTATAATGAATTTAAGACTTAAAGAATTATTTCTTTTGTAAATATCTTGGTTTCTGGAGATGATATCTTGTCATAAGCTAAGAATTTTAGTTATTAATCATTAACTACTTTTGCCTAACTGTCATTAATTAACATGTCTGGGTGGCGCAATTGTATTGCGTACGCGGTACGACTATTGTGCTGATCTTGGGTTCAATCCCCGAGTTGGGATAAAGTGTGTTTATGGTAAAGGTCATCAAACGAGCAAGTGGGTCACCTGATGGTAAGTGATCTCCACGGCCCATGTATGCCCACAGTACCAAAATAATCATGAATGCGTTGCCGACCTTAGAGGGAAGTGATAATTAAGGAGTTGCGACGGGGAGGGGGATTTGGGTCTCCGGGTATCTCACTCACCGTACGATACGCAGCAGCAAGGTGCTACTTTACGTCGGTTTTGTGTGAGAAAGTGGTAAGGACCCGGACGAGCCGGCTCATTCATGCTATAGACAAAAGCGTCTAGAGCGTGGTTCTACCACTCACAAAATTTCCTATCATAAAGTGTTCAGTATCAGCCCGGAGTCTGGAATTGTGGTATGGCGATAGGCATGCATCATGGGTAGTTGTGGCTTACCATCAGGCGAGCAACCTGCTCATTTCGTCATTCGGCTAGTAAAAAATACTACCATGTTGTATAATAGTTGTGTATCTGAAACGATAAAAAACATATTTTCGCCTAGTTCTACATACCCTTTAGCCACCAATCGATTTCCTCACACAGAACATTTCCCATGGCCGACAATGGCCGGTAATGGATCGCGTATCGTTATCGCTTGACTCCTCATCCATCAGAGGCCATTGAGAGGCCCACCTGCGATGGATTGACGGGTTTGAATTTCATATACATTTTTTTTTGCGATTGGGTTTTGTGACTCTAGTGTTTATCCGTTTGTGGAGTTTTATGGTTTGAAATTATTTCAACCGACGGAAATAAATAATAACAATAAATAAATAAATACACCTAACAGTCACACACATAGTCCCAACCCCACACTAGGATAACCTGTATCGTGGGTATCAGGAACTACGAGGGACTTGCGGACACCAAGACACGAAACAAATATTTGTGTATCACACAAACATTGGTCTCGGTGTGGGAATCGAACCCACGGCCTCTCGCTTCGCAACCGGCAACTCGCCCACTGCGCCACGGAGGCAGTCAAAAATAACGCAGGAGGTTTTGGATACGACGCGTATCTGCCACCATGCCAATATTTCAATTTATTTATCAATTATCTGTACATAGAACAGACTCAGTGGACAAGCACTGTTGTGTTCCGGTGTGAAGGACATTGAAGCCAGTGTAATTACTAGGCATTATGAGACTTAACAACTTATGTCTCGGGGTGACGAGCACAGTCCAGTGTCATGCAGAGCTTTATTTAAAGTTCTGTGTGGCGTTGCTTCTGTTTATGAACAGGCGTGGCGCTTACCATCAGGCGAGCAACCTGCTCGTCTCGTCATTCAATGTAATAAAAAAAAAAACTCAAAATTGGCAAATTTTATTTTTAACCTTTTTGTTAAATAGGTTTTTATTTGACAGCTTTTTATTGAAATAATCCTCATGTGCCGAAGTTTTTGTGTTTCAACCCCGACAGGAGCGACCATCTGGGTAGGTAGCACCGTTTTGTCTATTTCTGCCCTCAAATAGTAATTTGTTGTTTCGGTTTAAGGACATTGAAGCAAGTGAAATTACTAGGCATTATAAGACTTAACATCTTATGTCTCGGGGTGACGAGCGCAGTTCAGTGCCATGGTGTTGCTTCTGTTTATGGGCATGCGTCACGCTTACCATCAGGCGAGCGATCTGCTCATCTTGTAAGTAACGCAAATAAAAAAACATTTCAATTAAACCAGTTTTCAGATAAAAAACCTGCATTCAAATCAGTACATTTGTATAGACGCTACGATCTATCAGACAGTTAGACAGACAAACAGAACAAAATTGTAATACCCCCTTTTTGGCGGTTAAATAAAATAAATTTCAAAAAGCATAAAAATCGAGTTAAAAATAACACTGAGAAGCCAAAAGTTTTTTTTAACGCGCCGAGTTGAGTACGTTATCCATTTTTGAAGTCGGTCAAAAATAAGTACGCTCTTTCAAATAACTTTGCCTTAACATATCTACGCCTTAAATCTACGAAGGTTTCTTCGCCTACAAAATTAGAGTTACGAGTCGTAGAGCATTTCCATTAGCCAAAGTCAAGCCAGATTGCGTACGTACACAAAAAGTAAGGGGTCTCCAGAAAAAAACTGTCATTAAGCTTTGATTGATTAACTCTGGCAAACAATTAACGTGTTTGGTAATGAAGATCTTCGAGGAATTGTCTTTTTATATAGCATAGGCCGGAAAAAGACCAAGTGGGCCACCTGATGGTAAGTGACCTCCACCGCCCATGTATGCCCACATTACCAGAATAATCATGAGGGCGGTGCCGGCCTTAAAGTGATAATAAGGGATCAGGAAGCGCAAGGGAATTGGGTCTCCGGGTATCTCACTCACTGTACGAAATGCAGCAGCAAGCTGCTACTTTACGCCAGTTTCCTGTGAGACAGTGGTAACGACCCGGATGAGCCGACTCATTCATGCTGTAGACAAGACTGTCTTCCACTCAAATATCCTCCTATTATGAAGACTGAACATTTAATATATTTCATACCTTTCATAGGAAACCTTGGAAGAGTTTGTTACTTCCTGTCTAGCCAATTTCTTTAAGAAAGGCACCTATAAAGTTCCTTTGCGCTGGCAATGATGCATCGATAGCATGATGGTTACTTTGATTAACTGAAATAAAAAAGATGGAAAATAAAATACTTGACTGCCTCGGTGGCGCAGTTGTAATGCGTATGCGTTTTCTAGGTTGGTGCTGAGGTCTCGGGTTCGATTCCCGGGTCGGGTAAAGTGATATTGAGTTTTTCTACCATGAAATGCTTAGTATCAACCCAGAGTCTGGAATTGTGCCCGATATGGCGATAGACTCGCCCCCATCAGGGGACGGAGACACGCTCGGCGAAATGTGGGTGTACTGGTTACACCTTTGCCTACCCCTTCGGGGATTACAGGCTTGAGCATATGTTATGTTAACTTAAATATCTATATTTTTATCCATAAAGGCATTATGCACCAAAGGTACTAAGAAATAAGGTCCAATTTGACCCCGTCATTATAACGCTGCAATAGTTTGGGTATCTTCAGCCACCGGCACAATGGACCCGGGCACATCCGGACCCAAGGCGTGGGTGTTTGATATTAAGCTACTTTTAGTGTTTAATTAGTTTTAAGCAGGATATTAAAAATAATGTGGAGTATTTTGTGTGTGCAGCGATAGCTCAGCGGGAAGTGGTAGACTGTCGAGACGAAATGCGCAAGTTCGATACCAGCCCCAAGAGCATGACTGACTTTTCTAAGTTATGTGTGCATTAATGTGAAGTCTGCCTACCCGCATTAGACCAGCATGGTGGACTAACTAACCTTTCCCATCCAGTAGAAGAGGCCCATGCCCAGCAGTGGGGCCTGTATAATACAGCGTCGATAAAAAAACTGGTCTAGTTGGACCTTATTTATATTGAGGTCGTAGGTTCGAATCTTAGGTCGAGAAATCTCTTTGGCTTGCGACCTATGTCATGAAGGGATGAAAATAAGCTCGGCGAACGGTGCGTGCACTGATTGCACCTCTGCCTACCTCGTCGGGGATACAAGAGTGAGCTTATAATGTTTTTTTTTATTCGTTTGAGTGACGAAACGAGCAAGTCGCTCGCCGATGATAAGCGCCACTCCTGCCCATAAACAGAAGCAACACCACACAGAACTTTGAATTACAAAGCATTGCATGGTATTGGACTGCTCTCGTCACCCTGAGACATAAGATGTTAACGTGCTTACAAACTGCTGCTTGGCGGCAGAAATAGACAAAGCGGTGGTAAGCGGCGGGCCGGCCTCAGCCTTAGTACGCTACCACTAGACTAATGAGCTCATTATCTTACACAAAATCGAAATAATTCCTAACAATAAATTCCCAACTTTACATTTTAAGGTTTATTAAAAAAATGTCCACAACATTTCACTTTTTCGTCCATATCGACTTCAAGGGAGAAAAATATTTTTTCCAATTATATTACTCTTATATTATCAAAGATGAATAATGATGTATCGAACCGGACCCTCATTAAAAACAATATTGTGTTACTTATTATGAAGTTGTACGCTTAATATTACTTACTGATGTCGAAGTTCATCAAAAGTTTAACTGGAAAATATATTGAAAGTATTATAAATCAATACATTAATTTACTGCCTCGGTGGCGCAGTTGTAATGCGTACGCGTTACGACGGAAGTTGACGCTGAGATCTCGGGTTCGATCCCCGGGTCGGGTATGAGTGATATTAGGATTTTCTATTACGAAATATTCAGTATCAGCCCGGAGTCTGGAATTTATGCCCGGTATGGCGATAGGATCGCCCCCTATCACATCATAGGACAGAGATACGCTCGGCGAAATGTGGGTGTTCTGGTTACACCTCTGCCTACCACCTTCGGGGATTACAACAGTTAGTGCGTATGTACATTAATTTATAGTAAGGTTTATCATAACAAATATCAAACATTGGTGAAGTAAAACACACGCGCACTCACGCCTGTACTCCCCGAAGGGGTAGGCAAAGGTGTAACTAGTACACTCACATTTCACCGTCGCCATATCGCCATATCGGGCACAATTACAAACTCCAGGCTGATACTAAGCATTTGATGATAGAAAATCCCGATATCACTTTACCCGACCCGGGGTCGAACCCGAGACCTCAGCACAGCAGTCGTACTGTGAAGTAATGAGAGGAGTATAAGTGGGCCGCATCAACAACTCATCACTTACTCATTCGATAAAATATTTTTTTTATGAAAATATCTTATGTCTCAGCCATACAACCGATTTTGGCACTACGGCGTGTGGGAAACTTGTACTACACTATACATTGCTTAAATTTGACCAAACGTTTCTGTAACACATTGTATATTGCCTTGATAATCAGAGGACTCAGCGGCCCACCTGATGGTAATTGATGATCACGGATATCAGCAATAGGGTAGTTGACTAGATTTTTTTTATTATTTAAATCAATAAGTTATGTTACTCAAAATCTATTGCAGAAAGAATTTTATAAATCGGACCAAAAGTAAATAAGATAGAAGCCATTCAAATCCTGTAGAAGGGGTAATTGTCAAATGACAGACGATGCAACCTTTGACGTCACTGTGTAAAATGTTCATTATAGTGCACGCGTGCAAGCGAGATAGTGAGATATCCCTACTACGCACCCACTTTTCCTCATACCAACATTTAAAACCATAACTGCGGGCACATTTCTGAACCAATTTTGATTGTGTTTTAATAAAATCGTTTCTTTTGCGTATCATTTTCTGTTGCTTATAAAATAATGTATAAAATTCAATATAGGAAACTACCCTATTCCAGGGTCAGTTGACGGACCTATAATTATTGTGTTTATTAAGTTATCTATCGTTATAACACACAAGCGGAGATGCAGGCTAAAGCAAGTGTAGGTAAAAAATTTATGTAAATATCATAATAATTTGTACTTACTTATGTACGAGATAACATACAGATAACAGACAGTCGTTCTATAAATGGTCGATTCATCTACGAGGGTCGGATATAATAGGATACTATTCCCTTTGCTCGCGAAAGCATATCATAAAAGATTATACACAATATGCCCTCAGTAATATTGCAGCTGTTACGAGTACCAGTACTGAGACCAAATATTGCCCTAAATTATGAATGAAAAAATGAAATTATGAATTATAAGAGTTGATTTCTTACACGCACATACATACGCACTCACGCCTGTAATCCCCGAAGGGGTAGGCAGAGGTGTAACCAGTACACCCACATTTCGCCGACCGTATCTCCGTCCCATAATGTGATAGGGGGTGAGCCTATCGCCATACCGGGCACAAATTCCAGACTTCGGGCTGATACTGAGCATTTCGTAATAGAAAAACCCAATAATACTTTACCCGACCCGGGGATCGAATCCGAGACCTCAGCGTTAGCTTAATCGTAACGCGTACGAATTACAACTGCGCCACCGAAGCAGTCCAGTTGATTTCTTATGTTACGTTATAATAATAATAATACTAGCCCTATATTATATATGTCCCACTGCTGGGCACGGGCCTTCTCTACTGAATGAGAGGGGGGTTAGGCCTTAGTCCACCACGCTGGCCTAATTCGGTTTGACAGACTTCACATACCATCGAAATTCTTATGCAGAACTTCTCACGTATGCAGATTTCCTCACGATGTTTCCTTCACCGTTAAAGCAAGTGATAATTAACAATTAATACACACATAACTTAGAAAAGTCAGTGGTGTATGCTCTTAGGGCTGATTTCGAACCGGCGACTTTCGTCTCCACAGTCTATAACACTCCTCACTGAGCTATCACTGATGTTACGTTATATTACGCGAATATTATATATTTAAATGAAACTAATTTATATGGATTTTATCGCGGTTTAATTTTCGTTTTAGAGACTGCAATCTTTCCCGTCCCCACGAAGGCTGGTAAATTTTCGAAACGTCGGGACTAAAATAAAAATCAAACCACGATAAAATCCGTATAAACTAGTTTTATTTCAATTATAAGAGTTTTTTATGGCACAGGTCAGCGAACTAGCAAGTTGGTCACCAGATGGTAAGTGATCTCCACCGCCCATGTACGCCCACAAAACCAACAGAATTATGGGCGCGTTGCCGCGCTTTTAAAGGAAAGCTATAATTAAGGGATTGGGAGGGGAAAGGGATTTTGGCCTCCAGATAAATCACTCACCGTAAGAAACGCAGCAGCAAGCTGCTACTTTACCTCGGTTTTCTAAGAGACAGTGTTAACGACCTGGACGAGCCAGCCCATTCATTTATGCAACAAAAGTGTCTAAAGCGTGGCTCTACCACTTATGACACTATATAATAAAATCTAATATGTACAGAATAATGGGGAAAGCGGTACATTCAGAATTTCGTATTAATATATAATTAAAGATTTTTCGAGATAATAGTTTTAGCCCAGTGTTATACTATAAGACTGCTAGGGACTGCCTCGGTGGCGCAGTTGTAATGCGTTCGCGGTAGGACTCCTGTACTGAGGAAGTTGATATTGGGTTTTTTATCATGAAATACTTAATATCAACCCTGAGTCTGGAATTGTGCCCGATATGGCGATAGGCTCGCCCCCATCACATTATGGGGTGAAAATAAGCTCGGCGAAATGCACTACTGCCTACCCCTTCGGGAAGTACAGCCGTGAGTGCGTATGTACGTACTGCTAGGGACGGGCTTCATCTAAGAGAGAGGGGTAAAAATTGTACTAGTCCTATTAAAAATGACTTGTTTCTAGACTAAAAGGTAATAAATCAGCATTAACTATACTATGAAAACAATTATTGGCAAATGAAAGCTTCAAGTAATTGACTGTACACACTACGCTGTAATCTAATCAGCAATGATTACTTATCTGCTACGCCTTCTCGTAGACCGTAGCTCGTAGTACGTTTAGAAACTTCTACAATACCATCTTCTACGATCAGTACTTGCTACGAACGTGGCTGTGCTACGAATGGCTACGCAATAGGCTTGATTTTAGGAAAAAATGTTGTGTAAAATATCGTTTTTTTTTTATTAGCTTGAATGACGAGACGAGCAGTTCGCTCGCCTGATGGTAAGCGCCACGCCTGCTCATAAACTGAAGCAACGCCACACAGAACTTTAAATAAAAAAGCACTGCATGACACTGGACTGCGCTCGTCACCCCGAGACATAAGGTGTTAGGTCTCATAATGCCCAGTAATTTCACTGGCTTCAATGTCCTTCAAACCGGAACACAACAGCGCTTACACACTGTTGCTTGGCGGCAGAAATAGACAAAGCGGTGTTACCAACCCAGCCGGCCTCTCGCATACGAGGGGCCTACCACCTTGTAAATTATGTCTGTTTATATTTAACGCCAAAAACTAATCAATGACGTGTAAAGAAATCGCCACTATGCGTTCGCGCACTATGAGGCCTCATAGTAATGTTTATGAATACACGGGTGATAAACTCTCAAGTGTGGACCGGTGTTAAATGTTACGACCTCCTCCTTAAGACCGCCTGATTTCTGAAAGACTGATCAATATAAAATTAACTAATCAAATCTCATGTCAAGTCGAAATTGAGTTGCTAGAAGCGTGATCAACACCTTTGATTTGACACACATGTAACATAACATTCAAATTAATATGAAAAATCGTATGTCTAATGGTACTAAAGAGAGATCAAATATTATATATTTTTTTCACTAAATAACGTTTCAGCAACTCGAATTGATTTGACAGCGGTGTCAAATCAAAGTTCTGTTAGTTGAATGTTGATTTGATCAGCCTCTCAAAAACCGGGTGTAAGCTTTTGAAATTTTTATTTTAAGTCGCGGCGAAATTACAGTGCTTGGTACAACATCCGCCCACATTAGTGTAACAAGTACGGGTGATAGCCACGCCTTTTTCTCTCGTGAGGAAAATCCCGATTACAGATACCTTCCCAACCTCGGGAGAAGGGGGGATGGTTATGCCGGACTCACCAGCCTTCCGAACCAGTTTTCTGAACGATCGCTTGGTCGGGTTAACCCTATGACGTTATGCCGACTAAAAACCCCACAGTGGCCTTCTTCAGCGCAAGTGGGACGCTCTCGGGGATCCTGAGAGTACTGTGAATTGCTGCCTGAGCCGTCCCTGCTATCTGCTGATTCGTGACCCATCTCTTAGGGGACTTGGAGCCTCTCACAATAAGGACATTCGACGTAGGGTCCAAATCCGCTTCCCCTTCCCAATCCCTTAATTATCCCATTCCTTTAAGGTCGGTAAGACGCCCATAATTCTTTTGGTATAGTGGGCGTACATGGGCGGTGAAGATCACTTACCATGCCTACATGCTCGTTTGCCGGCCTTAGCTATAAAAAAAACTATATTTAGGATATCAGGGTCGCACGCACAAGTACGAAGCACAAACGCTGGGCATCCCCCGCTGCACAACCGTGTCCCCAGACGGCCCCAGTTGGTCGCTACTTAGGACAGGCAGGGAATACGATGGTAGAATTCTACAAAAGCCCCCAATCCACAGGACCGGGTGACAGCCACGCTTCAAATTTAAATTATTTTCGGAGCTAACTCATTTATAGATGACGTGACCGCACTCAAGTGAGGTGCGATTTAACATTTCTCGTTCGGAATACCAATTGAGCACGAGGGGTGATATTTCCATATATAATTTGTAGGTAAATTAGTGTATGGTCGCCTCATTGTTCTAGTGGCAGTGTCCTAAAGGCCTATATTAAGGTACGCGACCGATTCAGGGGGAACGCAACGCGTGACGTGAGGCGAACTGTGACTCGTCCGCTTTGAAATGAAATTACAGTGCCTCACTCACGACTGCCTCGGTGGCGCAGTTGTAATGCGTACGCGTTACGACTGAGTCCAACTCTCCCCGGGTCGGGTAAAAATAATATTAGGTTTTTCTATTATGAAATGCTCAGTATCAGCCCGGAGTCTGGAATTGTGCCCGGTATGACGATAGACTCGCCCCCTATCACATTATGCGATGAAGATACGCTGGGCGAAATGTGGATGTACTGGTTACACTTTTGTCTAACCCTTCGGGAATTATAAGCGTGAGTGCGTATGTATGAAATTAAATGAAATAGTTTATTAATCATGTAGGCAATTAAAATAGCGTTTATGACAAGTCAGTATAAAATAAAGAAACTTATGTATAGAAATCATACCAAACTCGTAGACACGTCAAATCTTATGAAAATTATTTTTAATGAAATAATTATCAAAATTGATGCAAAAACGACGGAGTTTGAATCTTTCATCCCGATTACATCCCCTTAGGGATGAAATTTCTTTTTTAAATAAAAAATGTATCCAAATCAATCCACATTTGGCCAATAACTTTAACTTCACATACATATAAAATATTCATATGTATACAAGTTGGTAGGTCCCTCGCATGCGAGAAACCGGCTGGGTTGGTACAACCGCTTTGTCTATTTCTGCGGCCAGACAACAGTGTGTAAGCACTGTTGTGTTCCGGTTTGAAGGACATCGAAGCCCGTGAAATTACTTGGTATTATGGGACTTAACACCTTACGTCTCGGGATAACGAGCGTAGTCCAGTGTCATGCAGTGCTTTGTTATTTATAGTTCTATGTGGCGTTGCTTCTGTTTATATGCAGGTCTGGCGCTTACCATCAGGCGAGCGACCTGCTCGTCTCGTCATTCAAGCTAATAAAAAAAAAACGTCAATTAAATAATTATCAAAATTTATGCAAAAATGACGGAGTTTGAATCTTACATATGTATACAAACATATTAAGAATAATAATAATAAATACACCCAACAGTCACACACATAGTCCTGACCCCACACTACGTAAACCTGTATCGTGGGTATCCAGAACTAAGAGGGACTTGCGGTCCCACAACACCCAGACCCGAGACAAATATTTGTGAATCAGACAAACATTTGTCTAGGTGCGGGAATCGAACCCACGGCCTCACGCTTCGCAACCGGCTACTCACCCGCTGCGCCACGGAGGCTGTCATTGAACATCTCTTTGTTTTTTGCGACGGTGAAAAATACATTCTTGATCGCATTTAAGTAGTCGATGTTAGATAATAGTTTTGGAATTTTCCCTCGACGTTTCCATCCTACAATAATGTCGGAATTAGCCCACCACGCCCACCATGAATACAAATCAGAAACAACTAAGGGGTGGTGACGTGTGCGTGGGGGCTGGTCTCGACTTTATTTTTACGTTGTGCTTAAGGGATTTAAATCACATAATGTATTTTCTAAGTTACGTGAGTATTCATTTTTAATTATCATTTGCTTCCTCCGCCGTCGTCCCAAACATGTTTTGGCAGATCCCAACGACTCCATCATAGTCGCTATCGAAGCAGCACTTTCCTTGCCCAATCCGAATCGCAATAATAATACGCGAACCCGACATAGGACACGCCTGCGAGTTCGAAGAGCTCCCACAACTGGCCCCCGGCACAATGATGTGCAGAGGCGGCCCTAAACTATACTCCCCAGCGATTGCTCAAGCTGAGGTCTGAGCCTTCTAAAAGGCGCCTCTGTGCTTAATCGCTACTAAATACACTATACATATTTCTGGCTAGAGCGCCATAAGCGCCGGCTTTACTGTCAGGTGAAGCTGTAAAAGCAATTTAGGCGTTTGCTTTATCGGTGAAGGAAATATTGTGAGAAAACCTATATTCATACGAGCTCTCCACTATAATCTTGTAGATATGTTCTTTAATCTTCTTTTACAAGGTCGTAGGTCCCTCGTATGCGAGAGGCCGTCTGGGTTGGTACCACCGCTTTGTCTATCTCTGCCGCCAAACAGCAGTGTGTAAGCACTGTTTTGTTTCGGTTTGAAGGACATTGAAGCCAGTGAAATTACTGGACATTATGAGACTTAACAACTTATGTCTGGGTGACGAGCGCAGTCCAATGCCATGCAATGCTTTGTAATTCAAAGTTCTGTGTGGTGTTGCTTCTGTTTATGGGCAGGCGTGACACTTACCATCAGGCGAGCGACCTACTCATTTCGACACTGAAATAAATAAAAAAAAAATGTGTTTGAGTCCACTATTTCTTAAAAACTAATGAAACAATTGTGACAGTACTTTTACTAACGTAATAGTTTCAGAAATGTTTTTAAATTATGCTAAAGTTTATAGGTATTTCAGGAATTTTCATAATTCAACCCTTGAGATTAAAATAAAGCGTTCATTCATTAAAACGAAGGAAGCTCTCGGCCACGACGTTGATCCGACGCCTATATTATTTGCATCGCGAGAACATTTATCTTATGGTATAAGGTTTAAAAGAAGGGCTACTTTTATACCCATTACTAAAAAGTGAAAGTGGTTAACAAGCAGCGATAGCTCAGCGCAGGTACTAACTGTTGAGACGTAAGTCGCAGGTTCGAAACCAGGCCTAAGCATGCACCTCTGACTTTTCTAAGTAGTACAAGTAGTAGTAGTACACAGGTAGTGTATTAATTGTTAATTATCGCTTTTACGGCGAAGAAACATCGTGAGGAAACCTGCATACCTGAGAAGTTCTCCATATAAATTTCAAAGGTATGTTAAGTCTGCCAACCCGCATTAGGCCAGCGTGGTGGTCTAACCATTCCTCCCGCCTTTCAGAAGAGGAGGCCCGTGGCCAGCACAAATAAAGAGAAATTCAAACAATTTTTAGTGGAAGGTTGTACAGCTATGGCATGTAAAATACAATACAATAACGCAATCGCGAAGAGTGTGCTGTTATCCGTTGAGAAGTTACATTTTTTACTTCGTACTCCGTCATTAGATCTTAACCAAATTTATATGAGACCACATCACAACTAACTCTATCAAATGTGATAACGCAAAATTAAATATTTATCTAACAAAATTGATCTACAATCGACGGAGAAATTGATGTATAAGAAATTTATTACATTAAAAATAATAATAATAAAGCGCCGAAATTAGAACCCCTTTTTAAGTCGGTTAAATTACATTCACGTTAGCGGAGCCGCGAGCAAAGGCTATTTTTAAATATTGTAGGACTCAGGTAGGTACCTACCCAAGTACCGCTTCAGCTCACAACTTACTATACAAGGCCCGATAGAAGCAAGAGTGTTAACGAGTGAGCAGAACGGAATACAAATTGCTATTAATGTAGCATCGTACTGTGATGGACGGCAGCGGAAAACGTTCCACAAATCGAATTCCGATTGAAATAAACCAAAATGTAGATACTTTCCTGGAATTCATTTGAGATGAGACAGTAACTTGGAAAGAGTTTGGATTTGACTAACGGCCGGTTTCTGAAAGGCTGATCAATGTTTAATTAACTAATCAAATGTTAAATCTTATGTCAAGTCGAAATTGGGTTGCTAGAAACATGGGTAACACCTTTGATTTGACACACTTGTTAGTTAACATAACTTTCTAATTAATATGTAAAATCGTATGTCAAACGGTACTAAAGAGAGATCAAATATTATTATTTTTTACACTAATCAATGTTTCAGCAACTCGAGTTGATTTGACAGCGGTGTCAAAATCAAAGTTCTGTTGAATGTTGATTTGATCAGCTTTTCAGAAACCGGGAGTAATGCTAATATTATAAATGCAAAAGTGAGTTTGTTTGTTACGCTTTTAGGCCTAAATCTCTGAACCGATTTTGATGATTTTTGGTATAGTGATATATGGGACCCTGGATATGGTTATGGGTTACTTTTTTATCCTGGTTACAGGTAACTTTTTATCGCGGAAAACGCTGTTTACGAGGATGGAGCTGCGAGCAAAAGCTAGTTATTATATAAATGGGGTTAGATTAAACTGTCGCAAGGTTAAATACTAGACTAGACTAGTCAATTCCAACAGTTGCAATGCTGTCATTGGCCTAGTGGCAGTCTTCTTAGAAATATGAAAGGTAGAGCCAAGCTGTAGACAGTTTTGTCTGCAGCATGAATGGGCCGGCTCGTCCGGGGCGTTACCACTGTCTCACAGAAAACCGACGTAAAGCTACTTGCAGCTGCATTTCGTACGGTGAGTGAGATATCCGGAGGCCCAAAACCCCCTGCCCTTCCCAATTCCTTAATTATTATACTTTCCTTTAAGGTCAACAATGTGCCTACGATTATTCTTGTATGGTGGGCGGTGTAGATCACACACCATTAGGTGTTCTAATTACTTAAAAATAAATTGATAAATTCTCTAAATCTCCTGTCTCGGTAAAACTGATGTGCTGTATCTCGGGTTCGACCCAGGGTCGGGTATAAGTTATATTGGGTATTTCTATTTCGAAATGCTCAGTATCATCCCGGAGTCTGGAATTGTGCCCGATATGGTGATAGTCTCGCCCCCTATCACATGGCACGGAAATAAGCTCGGTGAAATGTGGGTGTACTGGTTACACCTCTGCCTACCTATACGGGGAATACAGAAATGCGTGCGTGACTGAATTTTCGAAGAAATCTCGAGTCCCAAAATTGAACAAATCAACAACGGAGTAAATCTAGATAAAATAGAGTATTTACTTAATCATTATACAATGTTAGAAACCTTGCATATTGTACAATGTAAATAGGTAGAATGAATTAATCATAAAGTTAGCGAGTCAGTTAACGAACTAGTTGAACGTAATCCGTCCACAGTAAGGGATACAGGCGGTTTTGATACGGGATTTAACGTTAACGCGGTTACTTTGTTACGCGCGTTTCGTATTTGGGTAATGGTTATTTAATGTTGTATTTCCATAGAAAGGAGGAAGTAGGTATACACAGGATATTTTGGAATGAAAACGGCATGCATTTTACAGACAGGGGTAAAGCCTGTAGATAGTTTTGACTACAATATGAATAGGTCGGCTCGTCCGGGTCGTTACCACTGTCTCACAGAAAACCGGCGTAAAGTAGCAGCTTGTTGCTGTGTTTCGTACTGTGAGTGAGATATACGGAGACCCAAATCCCCCTCCTCTACCCAATCCCTTAATTATCCCTATCCTTTCAAGTTGGCAACGCGCCCATGATTCCTTTGGTATTGTCGGCGTATATTGGCGGTGGAGATCACTTACCATAAGGTGACCCACGTGCTCGTTTGCCGGCCTATGCTATAAAAAACAGACAGTTTTGTCTGCGGTTAAGTGGTAGATTACTGTAATGTAGATTTCTGGAGGTCAAAATTATCTTCCTTCCCAATAATTATGGCTTTTAGGATCGGTAGCGCAACCCGACCGGCAATCGAGCAAGTAGGTCATCTGATGGTAAGTAATCTCCACCGCCCATGTACACCCATAATACCAGAATAATGGGCGCGTTGTCGACCTTAAAGGAAAGTGATAATTACGGGATTGAGAAGGGGAGGGACATTTGGGGCTCTGGATTTCTCACTCAACGTTCGAAACGCAGCAGCAAGCCGCTACGTTATATCGGTTTTCTGTGAGAAAGACTTAAAGACCCGGTCGAGCCGCCCATTCATGCTGTAGACAAACAAACAACTGTCTATAACGTGGCTCTACCACTCAAAACAATCCAATATATTCTCTACATTTTAAATTCAAATGATTTATTGAATCCGTAAAATGTTATACGTCATTTAGATTCAGTCAAATTTTAACTTTACCAGTTCGGAATGCTGTTTCCTAGAGAAGAACAGACAAGAAACTCCAACGTTGCTCTTTTCAAAACTGATTTACAATATTGATACTACATTAATACAATTTATTAATACAATGACTGCCTCGGTGGCGCAGTTGTAATGTGTACGCGTTACGATTGAGGTCAGCGCTGAGGTCACGGGTTCGATCCCCGGGTCGGGTAAAGTGGTATTGGGTTTTTCTATTACGAAAATGCTCAGTATCAGCCCGGAGTCTGGAATTTGTGCCCGGTATGGCGATAGGCTCGCCCCCTATCACATTAGGGACGGAAATACGCTCAGCGAAATGTGGGTGTACTGGTTACACCTCTGCCTACCCCTTCGGGGATTACAGGCGTGAGTGCGTATGTATTAATACAATTTAGTTTTAGTTAAAGCAGCTCAGTTTATTTTAGAAACAAGGAAGCAATTCCATACCTCCCAAAAGCGTTAAACCTTATCTCCAAATTTACAAGCCATAACTACTAGCATAAGCAATTTGAGAGTAACACCGTTTTCCAAAATTAACCTTATATTATTTTTTTATTCAAGCAATTTCTTATGCGTTGTTGAGACAACCACAACGAGTCAATTTCGCTGTAATCTTCCGCGAAAGTAATTTTCTCTACTAATGACCTTATTATGTCGCGGATGTTATGGAACTTTGGATGGTTTTTATGGTCTCCTGTTAGACTAGGATCATTGTTGCTTGGTTGGATATGTATGTTAGTTGCGGAGCCAATGGTTCTATAAAGTAGTTGTTTTATGTAGAACTTATTTTTAACAGACTTCAAAAAAGGAGGAGGTTCTCAATTCGGCGCGGTTTTTTAATATTTTTTTTTGCTTTTTTTTAATGTATGTACATCAATTACTCCGCCAATTGTGGACCGATTTTGTAGGAAAAAAATTAACTCGATAGAGTTTAACTGCGATGTGGTCCCATATTAATTTGGTAAGGATCTGATGACGGGGTACGGAGAGAAAAAATAAAACTCCTCAACGGACAACAGTACACTCGTCGCGATTGTGTTATTGTATTAGAATAAAGTTTAGTTAAACGTTATATTATTTTCTAACATTTGCTCATGGCTCTGCCCGCGTGAACGGCTTTTCCCGGGATAGAAAGTGGTCTATGTTCTAATCCAGGTAATGGTCTACCTGTGTGCCAAATTCCATCCAAAACTATTCAGTCATTAAGACGTGCTTGACAAGCTTCCAAAATCACAAACATCCAATATTTGACATTTATAATAGTAGTAGGAAATAGGATAGTAGGATAAGCTTAAATGAGAAAACATGACATGAATCAGAACTTCGAATAATTAAGTGCATCGCACTACATTGCACTCGTCTTCCCGAAACATAAGATGTTAAGTTTCATATTGCCCTGTAATTTCACTGGCTTTAATGTCCCTCAAACCAGAAGCCTCCGTGGCATAGTGGCCAAGTAGCCGACTGTGAAACATGAGGCCACAGGTTCGATCCACGCACTGAGATAAATCTTTGTCTGATCCACAAATATTTGTTTCGCGTCTGGATGTTGTGAGACACAAGACTCGTATATTACAGTGGGTCAGGGCTTAATGTGTGACTGTTGGGTGTTATTTATTTATTTAATAGAACAGTCCTTATACACTGCAGCTCTTAACCTAATTTTATCATATAAACTCACTAGATACTTATCATTGGTACCTTCATCTCACTTTGAAACTTTTACAATAAAACTTCACGGTTCATATGATTTTGTACGAAGGTAGGCACTTCAAATTTCTTGATGAAACTAACAGCCATGGTAAAGCGTATTCGTAACTTACTAATTTGGGATTAAACCCAGTATTATGTAAAAGTTGGTGCCGCAGTTGTAATTCGTACGCGTTTCTATTGAGGCCAACTCTGAGGTCTCGGGTTCGATCCCCGGGTCGGGTAAAAGTGGCATTGGGTTTTTCTATTACGAAATGCTCAGTATCAGCCCTGAGTCTGGAATTTGTGCCCGGTATGGCGATAGGCTCGACCCCTATCACATCGTGACAGAGATACGCTCGGCGAAATGTGGGTGTACTAGTTACACCTCTGCCTACCCCTTCGGGGATTACAGGCGTGTGTGCGTATGTATGTAGAATAGACCATCAGTGTACTAGGTTCATGCCTGGTGACCCTGAATAAATATAAGCGTGAACTGTATGTAGAATTTAAATTAGGTTTAATTCCATTGCTAGTTTACATGTAAATGAACTTTACAATGTTATTTTTATTTCACAATGTAAAAGCTGCCTACAGACTTCCGGGTGAAATATTATTTCCATATTTTACTGTTATTTTATTCATTCGTAGAATTTTATTTCTCAGTTGAGACCGGCTTTGTAGAGCAGTAGGCGAACAGTTGACTGTAAAATGACAGGACACAGGTTTCATTCAAATGTGGTACAAGGTGGTAGATTCCTTATACGCAAGAGGTCGTCCGGGTGGATACCACCGCTTTGTCTATTTCTACCGCAAAACAACAATGTGTAATCACTGTTGTGTTCCGGTCTGAAAGACACTGAAGCCAGTGAAATTGTTGGGCATTATGAGACTTAGCAACTTATGTCTTGGGGTGACGCGTAGACAAATCTGACAGCGTGGCTCTGCCACTCAAAAAACTACATTAAATTCGTATATTTCTATAAATCAACACGGTAACTGTCGCCGCGCTCACAATTTCTGCCGAAATTTAGACAGAATAATGTCTGATAGGTGCACATTTGCCGCGAGCGTCGGAAATTACCCACCCAGATAGCTCCATGCCAGCACCGTTGATAAAGCAAATGTTCATAAAGGTTAAATTTGGCCAAACGAGGTCTGTAAATCTGGGTAAGTGACTTTTAGGTATATATAATATAATAACATGATACTAGCCCTGTATTATACACGTCCCACTGCTGGGCACGGGCCTCCTGTACTGAATGAGAGGGGTTAGGCCGTAGTCCACCACGCTGGCCTAATGCGGGTAGGCAGACTTCACATACCTTCGAAATTCTTATGAAGAACTTCTCAAGTATGTAGGTTTCCTCACGATGTTTCCTTCACCGTTAAAGCAAGTGATAATTAACAATTAATATACACGTAACTTAGAAAAGTCAGAGGTGTATGCTCTTGGGGCTGGTTTCGAACCTGCGACTTTCATCTCGATACTCCCTACCACTCCCCACTGAGCTATCACCGCTATATATAATAGGTTCTTAAAATCATTCTTCTGTCGGACCATAAAGCTGTGGAATTGTTTGCCGGCGCACGTGTTTCCTCCTTCCTATAACATGGGATCCTTTAAACGGAGTGTGAAGAAGCAATTAAGCAGGTCGGCATAATTCTGCCGATCTACCATAGATTCAATATCTATCGTTGGTCGACAGTATTCTTGGATTGCGCTACACTTACCATCAGGTGTAGAGTAGTCACTTTGCCGAGCCAGGAAAAAAATAAACAAGATATTACCTATACCGGATGACTCTTAATCACCATGCAAGTTTTTTTTCTTAGGGTTAGGTATCATTTAAGGACCCTATTTTTGAAAAAAGCGTATGTGCTATTTTCATAGTATCAGCATATCAGCATGGTTACTTGGTGTCATGTAAAATAATAATAAGAATACTAGCCCTGTATTATACACGTCCCACTGCTGGGCACGGGCCTCCTCTACTGAATGAGAGGGGTTAGGCCTTAATCCACCACGCTGGCTTAATGCGGGTTGTCAAACTTCACATACCTTCGAAATTCTTAAGAAGAACTTCTCAGGTATGCAGGTTTCCTCACGATGTTTCCTTCACCGTTAAAGCAAGTGATAATTAACAATTAATACACACATAACTTAGAAAGTCAGATGTGTATGCACTTGGGGCTGGTTTCGAACCTGCGACTTTCGTCTCGACAGTCCACACCACTCCCCGCTGAGCTATCACTCCCCCTCATCATTTACAGGTTTTATTAGATCATCATCATATGCCCGTATTTTCGAAATATCCTAAGTTTGCCGACGTGCATAATTTAAGTCTTAGCACTGTACGAATCTGATAAGAGCATATAGACTTGAATAATAAATTGTAGCAGCTGGCATCGGCTTATATACGAGGTGTTTACTGATTCATTTATTCAAGGCATATTGTATTCACATATTCGGTAGATCTAAAAGGCGAGCACTATTCTTTCTTGTCCGCACGGTGTTGCCATTCCAAAAAAAAACCAGGAAATTCCTAATTTTAATTTTACAATTTCTTATGTCCCTAATTGTGAATTTTAAAATTACATTTTCATTCAAACATTCATAACATTCGAAATTATGTTATAAAATGATTTAATTTTATACTTTTAATTATTCAATATGCTAATTACAAGTATAATTTATTGACTATAAATTATAAAATGAAATCCGATTAAAACATACTTTTGAATGAAAATTTTAAAATGTTCCAAGTGTTTCTGAAAATGTACCATTCAACCACGGATTTCTTTTAAATTTTTAAGTAAACCACATCAAAGAAAATTCTCTACCTTGCCTTCCAAGGAGAGTGGCAGAATCAAACTGTAGCTTATCCACATCATTAATGGGGCAGATCGACCAAGATGGCTTACATAAAACTAATTTAAAATAGCAGCTTTGTCCTTGCACTTTGTACGATTAGTGAAATTAGTTTCTTAATTTTTGTGCCCCAAAAATCTTACGAGCTTATTAGGAATTCACAAAATGATGTGCTTAATTTATAGTTGCCCAGTGTATTTTGATGATGCTATGTATGTTATGTATGCATTAGTTGATATGATTTCTATATATAAGTTTCTTTATTTTGTACTGACTTGTCATCAGCGCTATTTTAATTGCCTACATGATTAATAAAACTATTTAATTTCATTACAAACTATCCCTAACTAACTATCTATCCATGGGTTCAACACTCCTTTTATAGTTTTTTAAATATTTGGATCTGGTTCATACTTTTGGCCATTATTGAAGGGAATCTTTTCAGGCGCTTAGTGATCTTAGATTTGTTTAATTGATGTCAAGATTTTAATACTTAGGCTATAGGGAGTTCAGACGGTTCCATTTTATTTATTTATTTAAACTTTATATACCTACCCGGAGTATAAAGGCGAACTTCATGCTATAAGCATTCTCTCAACCTTAGAATGATGCGGAGATGTACATGGCAGGTGTGAAGATGACGACCAAAAGGATATACAGAAAATGATCCCGGAATTATCGAAATAAGATAACTAGAACGATAACTCTCATATGAATCTGCCAAAAATACGGTTTCACTACCTTACACATGCAAAGGTAAACCATACGTAACACTCACACACGCAATATAAATTAATGAACGTTCAAAATGAATAATGAAATAATTTCATAAAAGTGAATGTCTAAATATTAATTTTCTGAATCGAGATACGACGTTCTGCACCGCGCAAAAAATGAGACTTATTAAGTGTCAACAAGAGATCATGAATCAATTATTATGAATTGATGAATGAACGTGCTGCACAGACTTTTATAGCCCCGTCCCTTTGCACTGAGTTTTTATGGGGTAATTTTTTGCTTGAGTTACTTTTCTTGTCACCTTATTTGGATGCCCGGAATATTTCACCCATTTCGTAGCAACACATCCCATACATATTAAAGGTGTCGTCACATCGTCGATGCATTGTGAATCGGATTCGAACGCCGGACTCTTTGAATATTTACTCCCGACCCCGTGATTCCCTTAGCATCGACTTTCTTTGTTTTAAGATAAACTAGCTTAGCTTCGCAAAAAGAAACGTGGCTACGTAAAACAGTAGGTAAGTCAATTGTGAAAATAAAGGCTGTGTACTCTAGGCAATTCATAACACGCTAGCTACACTGCACTGGATTATACAAACTCACTTAATTAAATTCAAATTCAAATCATTTATTCTGTAAATTGGATCATAAATATCACTTTGACATATCAATCATTTTTTATGCTACATTACATTTACGACGGCATTTCGTGGCTAGCCATGAGAAGAAATGCCGAAACAAACTCATGGGTTATGGCCTCTTCTAATGTCCAGACATTGTTTTACAGAATTATGCGAGTGTAATGTACATTCCTGGATTGGCCTTTTTAAGAAATAGCCAAGAGTATACCAGACATACTTGGCACTCGCACACACATTAAAAAAAAAACAAAAAATGAAATAATTAATATAAAAATAAAAATAAACAACATGTCTGTTATTGCCTTAAACACTAATATTGCGTCAATAGTGCAGTCAATAGTCTATAATATAATTAAAAAAAAGAACCATGTAAAGCCAATTTTATAAGGAGTGAGCAGCTCAATTCCAAGCTGTTTTGTTATGCTGTAAACACGCCTGTATCTCTAAAAGAGTAGACAGAGTTGCATCTGCACTTACAGTTCACCGATCGCATTTTTAAACGACATCAAGAAAGGAGGAGATTTCAATACGGCGCATATTGTTTTCTTTGCTTTTTTATGTATATATAATAATAATAATAATAATAATTCAAAAGCTGTATTTACTTGGCTGTGGCCCGTAAATGCAGTTAAACTAACCAGCGTAAAAGCTGAGAAAACGTACAAAAATTCGTAAATAATAATAATACACCCAACAGTCACACACATAGTCCTGACCCCACACTAGGTAAACCTGTGTCGTGGGTATCAGGAACTACGAGGGGCTTGCCAACCCACAACACCCAGGCCCGAGACCAATATTTGTGGTTCACACAAACATTTGTCTCGGTGTGGGAATCGAACCCACGGCCTCTCGCTTCGCAGCCGACTACTCGCCCGCTGCGCCACGGAGCTGTCGAGTGGTAACATCAATTAGCGGAGGAATGGATGTTACTTTATTATAGGTCGGCAAACGATTAAGTGGGTCACCTGGTGGTAAGTGATCTGCGCCACACATGTACGCCCAAAATATCAAAATAATCATGGCGCGTTGCCGACCTTATAGGAAAGGGATAATCAAGAGATTAAGAAGGGGAGGGGGATATCTCACTTGGGCCTCCGGATATCTCACTCACCATACGAAACGCAGCAGCGAGCCGCTACTTTACGCAGCTAATTAATCAAATGGAAAATTAGAGAGTGTATCTCCGTCCCACGTTGTGATAGGGGGCGAGCCTATCGTCATACCGGGCACAAATTCCAGACTCCGGGCTGATACTAAGCATTTCGTAATAGAAATCCCAATACCACTTTACCCGACCCGGGATCGAATCCGAGATCTCAGCTTTAGTCTCAATCGTAACGCGTACGCATTACAACTGCGCCACCGAGGCAGTCATTTGAGTTAAAGATAATTTATTATTTTCGTACAAATCCATTGTAAGTTCTGCCACCCACACGATACTGACCGTGCCTAACACAAATATTCTAGATGCAATATATTCACAAAACAACGTGTTGACATTACAACATCCACACTTATTTTCAGACGCAATAAATTTTGAAAAACAATGTTTTTAATGACTGCCTCGGTGGCGCAGTTGGAAAGCGTACTCACGCACTCACGCTTGTAATGTAGGCAGAGGTGAACCAGTACACCCACATTTCACCGAGCATATCTCCGTCCCACGATGTGATAGGGAGCGAAACCTATTGACATACCGGCACAAATTCCAGAGACCGGGCTGATACTGAGCATTTCGATATAGAAAAACCCAATGCCACTTTACCCGACCCGGGGATCGAACTCGAGACCTCAGCGTCAGCCTCAGTCGTAACGCATACGCATAACAACTGCGCCACTGACGCAGTCGTAACACATAGGTATATTCTCATATATTTTTGGTTGATCTTGTATACTCTCTCTTAAACGCTAAATCTTAAAACAACCATCTCTCGTAATTAGAAGATTTTAATCTCTAAATAATGTATTACCTAAATCTTCATTCGCAATTACCGTGACATATGGCCTGTAAAAATGCACAATGTTCAAACTGAACTGGTAATGAAACATTCAAAAGTTCCGACGCTATGTCAGTTATTTATTTCGTAAACATGTCAATTAGTACAGTATTTAGTATCTAGAATTAATTTTTTAGTTCAGGGATTTGTTGACAGACGACGGTGTGCCAGTTTTTTTTATAACAGAAATCTGTAAACTAGAAAGTGGCTCACTCGATGTTAAAATCTACACCGCTCATAACCACCCAATACTATTGTAGAGGAACGAGTTGTAAATGTTCCTCTAACAAAGGGGAGATCTTCAGTAGGCGGATGTTGTACCTGACCGGCCGCGGCCCCTCCGATGGTTAATGTTCGGAACTTGTATATATAGTAACCGTCGCGTAAACTTTGCTAGCGCGATTCAGGATCGGTTAACATTGCATTGTGCGGTGCGCGCTGCGTACCGCCACGCTATTATAAATGCGCTGCCAATTTTATAATAAAGGAATGGGGATTGGAAAGGAGAGAAGAATTTGGGCCTCCGAAAATCTTCACCGTACGAACAGATTGCTGCCGCTTTACGCCGGTTATAACGTCGCTTTATCACTTAGGATTTCACATTATTTTATGCTACTGAATATTAAGACGAGCAAGTCGCTCGTGTGATGGTAAACAGTAGTGACACCACTTAGCACTTCGAGTTACAACACTACTACATGGCACTGCAATGCACAAGACTTTAAATCTCATAATGCCCAGTAATATCGCTGGCTTAAACGTCCTTCAGATTAGAACATAACGTACTTACATACTTCTTCTTAGCGGCAGATATAGGCTATGTGGTGGTAGCTACCGACACGGACCTCCCACTTAAAAACGCTATTGTAAACCAGAAAATATTCAAATATTTAAATTGTATCACAAATAAAACATTTCTAAATTAAAATCCACAACCAAACCTTCCCAAGTCAAACTTTGAGACTGTTTAAATTTTAAAACCAATTCCATTGCCAAAGCAAATTTAAAAAATTCTACCCAAACAATATACTGGGGTAGATTAAAAAAAAAACATCATAGCGAAATTCGTCTCCTACCTTATTTTACAGAGTACACTCGTAGATAGATAACACTTTATTTTACACCATGCAGAATATTATAAAAAAAATAATAATAATAAAAGTAACAATAGGCGGTCTTACCGCTAATAGCGATCTCTACCAGACAACATTAGAGTATACTCGTAGTTCAAACAACTGTTTACTCAACTATATATAAAGTACTAGTTAAGTAATTATACAACGTGCTATAGAAAGGGGCGGGCAAATTTAAGCAATGTATAGTGTAGGGTATAAGTATTTATCTCCCATAGTACCAAATCCGATTGCATTGCTAGTACAATAATTATAGAATTTTCTTTTTTATCGAATGAGTAACATGTCGATATCGACTTTCAACTTTGGACAACACTAAATGATAAACAATGATACTATAGACCTCCTTTCATTTAATTATTTTATAATTAAAAAAACATTAAACAGTTGTCAAATGTCAATATTTATTTGACGCAGTCAGTTCGGCAAGTTCTGATTTTATAAAGTATGATTACGAGTTTAAAAAATATTTTGTAATCGTCTAAAAACAAGTATTATGTATTGGTGTAACTGATAAAAGTTTTTAAGAGGATCGTCGACTGTAATAAGCCAAATTCATAGATGGAAGACCCGTGAATAAAGTCTTTAACATGCTTCTACAGGATGGTACCTATTTGTCTTCAACACACAATCTCTTTCAGGTTTTAATTTGTGTTTAAATTACAAGTTACGTACGTATGTCCGTAGAATTACGTGCATCTTATTCAAGTTTATTAAAAAGTGAGTATCATTCATAATAATTAATAGTGATGTCATCAATCTGATCGATCTTAATAAACGAGTGATTAAATTTTACGTGAAATTTTCGGATGTCTTGGTTTTGAAAAGATCCGGTACATAAGTACTAATTGTACGGTGTATGTAATGACCCTAAAATATGACCACACCTTTCTGTAACACGTTGTATATAGAGTAGTAGTATTTACTCAATTATATGTAATCACGTGATAATAAGGGGGGGGGGGGGGGGTTATAAGTTGGACTCTTTTATTTGTCAGTCTGTTTGTGAGTGGCATAAAAAAATGGAATTTTTTAAATTTAAAAATTATTATTATTATTATTATTATTTTTTCTGCCTAAACGAATGGACCCATTTGAATGCGCTTTTTAACCCTTATTATTTTTATCTTCTGTGGTCTGGCAATAAAACTAATTTCCGTTTTCACCTACTTTTACCTAACTTTAGTTGACTCTTAAGGTCAAAGTCCCTTCTTCAATGATGCGAATGCATCTACTGTATATTTTTATGTATGTTAGGCTATATCTTCTCTAATTGTGAATCGATTTTGAGGATTATTTTTATTCTCCTTCTATTTAGTATTTTGTGTTGTTTTTTGAGTGGTAGAGCCAAACTGTAGACACTTTTACAGCATAAATGGGCCGGCTCGTCCGAGTCGTTACTAGTACTAGCCAAGTCAGACCTTAGGGTTCAATATATTATCCTCAGTTATAAGAAAAAATGATATTATAGGTTGTTATAAAAAAAATATGTTGTTATAAATACATTTCAGGACTGACCATTGAACTTGGCACCCATTTAGATCTCACTTCCTTTGTCGTTGAAGTCAACAAAATCATACTAATATTATAAATGTGAATGTAAGTTTGTTTATTACGCTGTCACGCGGAAACTACTTAACCGATCATCATGAAACTTTGTACACATATTCTTGGAGGTATAAGAAGTAACATAGGATACATTTATGAAAAAAAATATCTATTTGTTTGTTACGCTTTCACGCCTAAATCACTGAACCGATTGTGATGAATTTTGATGTAGAGATAGGTGGGACCCTGGAGACGGTTATAGGCTACGTTTTATTTCGAAAAGTATATTCACTCGGGCGGAGCCGCAGGCAAAAGCTAGTATAATATAATATTAAACTTGGCTCTCATTTCACATTAATGTTTTTGATGGCAATTATTTTTAACAATTTCTATAGGACTCTTTAGAGTCGGTGCCTATGTCGCTGGTCAAATATAAAATTGCACCGACTATTTTTTTTTAATGTTTTTATGACATAAACGATTAAAAAATCCTTAGAGTATGATAGAACGTGCTTAGTTCAGCGAAGTTTGTTACTCGTTGTCGTTTAATTTTATTGCCCGTCTTAATGGGACGCTTGGCACGGCTCTTTTAAAACCACTATTAAAAGTTAAGACATTTTAACGGCAGCCATCAACTGAACCGCTCACTTAAGGAAGCATAATGTATGTTTACACAAGATTTAAATATAGATAGATATCTTGAGATATAATCTTGAATCAAAGTCGCCGCGATTTGATTTTGATAGTTTATAAAATAATCTCTTTACTAATATTCTTATAAGAGGATAGACCGACAGACGTGCAAGTGGGTCACCTGATGGTGAGCGATGACCACCGCACATTAACACCTACAATACCTGACCGTAACTCAATATTACCATCTCGCTTACTCTCAACTAGCACCCCTATCGCGCTCCTTGTCTGTGAGCTGTCAAACTCCCGCGTTATGTGACGCAATTTTACTTCTAAACACCTCATCTAGTAGTATATATATTAAAAGTCTTTAGAACTAAAAAAAAAAACCAGCATCCTACATTCTTGTTCCAGCATCCTACGGTCTTCATACAATCAAATATGTAAAAAGCTATTTTAAATATAAAATTTGTTTTTGTCACTCAAAAGGGCGCTGAGCTTTTACGAGCTTTCAATGTTGACTCTAACTTTCCCGTTTTATTCGGTAATTAATATATTTTATAGGTATTTAGTATACGCTAAGCTTTGAATAAATATTTGTTTAGAAAACAAAATATTTGCATTTAATTATTTTAAATATTGTTAGCAGCTGTTACACAGCCTCCGTGGCGTAGTGGGCGAGTAACCGGCTGCGAAACGAGAGGCCGCGGGTTCGATTACCGTACAGAGACAAATCTTTGTGTGATCCACAAATATTTGTTTCGGGTCTGGATGTTTTCTCCCTAGAGGGGTTGACGTCAGGAAAACTACAAGCCATATCTTTCTGTAACATGTGTTATAGAGCATGTTGCGCTGACCCCACTGCGAGTGGGATATGGGCTGGTGGAAGAAGATTATTTAAAATATTGTTAATTCGTTGCAGACAAATGGTGAAATATTATTACAATTTAGGTTTTCTTGTTTTATTAGTTTAGTGACAGAATATTTAGACTGAGTAACCTGTCAGGTTGAAAAAGTGAGGTACTGTGTATTCAAATCCTGAAGCGCGTAATCACAATATATGCTAGTTTTCGATTCATTTTTTTTTATGGATGAATGGGGACGAGCAGGACCCTGGCCTGATGGTTAGCTTGGCCATAAACGGAAACAACACCACACATTTGAATTACAAACCACTGCATGGCACTGCACTGCGCTCGTCACCCTGAGACATAAGTTGTTAAGTCTCATAAGGCCTGTCATTTCACTGGCTTCAATATCCTTCGATTCAGCGAGTCAGGTTTTGAATTGGATTTTGAACTTACATTATTGTTATTTACATACATTTAAATGAGAACCTCCTCATATTTTTAAGACTGTTCTTTTTCTTTTTTTTTATTGCAAAGGCCGACAATCGAGCAAGTGGGTCACCTGATGGTAAGTGATCTTCACCGCCCATGTACACCCACAATACTAAAAGAATTATGGGTGCGTTGCCGACCTAAAAGGAAAGGGATAATTAAGGGATTGGGAAGGGGAGGGGGTTTGGGCCTCCGGATATCTCACTCACCGTACGAAACGCAGCAGCAAGCAGTAGCTTGCTTACCGTCAAAACCGGCGTAAAGTAGTAACTTTACGCCGGTTTTGACGGTCACTGTCACGGTTCGAGACAGTGGTAACGACCCGGACGAGCCGGCCCATTCGTGCTGTAGACACAAGTGTTCTTTGTACGGCAATATGATTACACTGAACTTGACTTTATATACCAACAGTGCAGTCAAACCAAATATATCGCGTAACATACATAAAATCGTGTCTAATTGAAAAATTCTCCTTTTTTGAAGACAATTATAAAAAACACATGTTACACACACACACACACACACACACACGCTCATTGACTTGACTCACGATAACAAATTATTTCATTATTTTAATTGGTTTCTTGGTTTCTCTCAATACCGGCTTCGCCTAATTTGAGAAACCCTGGCAAATGTTTTTGTATCATTGTTTAATTAAATAAAGATTTTTCTTTTTTTTTATTGTCAATCGGTACTGAAACTGGAGTTACAATACACTGTATGGCTTTCGACCGAGCTCGTCTTCCGGAGACATATATTCCAGTAAGTTCACTGGCTTCAATGTCTTTCACACCGAAACAGAATAGTGTTTAGAAGTAGGAGTTACTTAACCAACAAAAAAAATGTGGTACCAACCCAGACAGCCTTTCGCATGCGAGGAACCTACCTATGGACTGTATTATACTTAACATCAGTTCCACATTTTAATATCTTTGACGTGCTAAGACCAAAGAGTAATTTATTAAACAACGCAGGAAATGACCAACCCAGTGTGTTATTTATAATTGAAGTTAAAGCAATAACTAAAGTCTGTGGTAATAAACAGCGCAGTTAGTGAGAGAGAACTGACCACCAGACCCCATTAAACAAGGCACATTGCAAATAAACACTACCGACCTAGCTGAAGATGGCAATGAAGATCGGTATGGTTTCCTTTATTGCATTTTATACATTATTTTATACGCAACAGAATATAATCAAAAGAACCATTTCTGTTTATAAAGAATTTAAATATTTAAAAATGAGCCCGCAATAATGATTTTAAATAATATGTATTTAATTTATTAATAGGTACCTATGAAAATGCCGTTCTGTACGAAAATAGTTAATTAAAGTATTTTTTTTAGTAGGTGGCGCAGTTGTAATGCGTCGCGTTACGACTGAGGCTGACGCCGAGGTCTCGGGTTCGATCCCCGGGTCGAGTAAAAGTGATATTGGGTTTTACTATTACGAAAAAGCTCAGTATCAGTCCGGAGTCTGAAATTTGTGTGTAGGGCGATAGGTTCGCCCCCCTATCACATCATGGGACGCAGATACGCTCGGCGAAATGTGGGTGTACTGGTTACACCTCTGCCTACCCCTTCGGGGATTAAAGGCGCGAGTGCGTATGTATGTTTTTTCTAATTTACTCAGTGATTTATGGGGTCAAACTTAAAGCACTGTTTTTATGAGAGGGTAATAACCAATTAGGGAAGCATCTAGAAACTTGCTAATTAAGATATATCATTATGTTTGTTCTACGTTTAGTTTGATTTAAACTGCAAAAGTTTGTAACAAAGACAAATTAAAATAAGACCATTAGTCACAAACGTGAAACGATTCGTTTTAACTAGTTCTTGATGACGCAATTACAAAATGATGGGTATTTATGTACTAAGTATTTTTGGAGTGTGAGTGACAGCCTCCGTGGCGCAGTAGGCGAGGAACCGGCTATAAAGCGAGAGGCCGCGGGTTCGATTTCCGCACCGAGACAAATGATCCACAAATATTTGTTTCGAGTCTAGGTGTTTTCTCTCTACAGGGATTGATGTCAGGCCGGTGGCCGGTGGTAAAAACTATAAGCGAAATCATTCAATAACATGTGTTAAAAAGTATGTGTGTATAGTGTTGACCCCACTGCGAGTGGGATAAGGGCAGGTGGAAGAAGAGTATCTTTGGAGTGTAAGGGGGCTACCAATATCTTAGATTCAAAGCCAATCTCACTTGCACGTGGTACGCTCTGCTGATTAATGGACCAGGCAATGGCGAAACTTGATTCCCGCTGTGGGTTGTCGAGTTCAGACGGCAGATCGTCCCATATGATATCAAATATTCTCAAAACCTTGGTATGAGAAGGTAGACACTGGCATTAAGCAAAGATACCGCGAGGCAGAAATACATACATACATAGATAGACACGCCTGTTTCCCATAGGGGTAGGCAGAGACAACGGATTTCCACTTGCTACGATCCTTGCATACTTCTTTGGCCTCATTAAATTTTTCATACATGCACGTCGGTTTAGGGTACTACTCCTGACCTGGCCTTTCTCGAGAATATCTCCAACTTGATCTATGAAAGTTCGCCGAGGCCTAGGCCGAGGCAGAAAGCAAGAAAATAAAACCGATTCAAAGAATTAAAAAGCTAAAACAAACTTAAACAACTTTGTGTCGGTGATATCAATCATTGACCATTGAACTACGCTAGCACCGGCTTAAAACTGTTCTTTTTTTGTACTTTTATAACTTTACTAGCTGTTGCCCGCGGCTCCGCCCGTGTGAATGCCTATTTTCGGGTTTAATTAAAGTAGCCTAGTGGGCGCACCAAGCGAGTCCCGGTGAGAAACGCGCTTGACAAATATACTAATGTCGCTATTAAAAAATAGGGGTTGATCGTAGAGGGTTGAAAATGTAGGGTTGTATGTATTTTTTAATGCTGTATCATAAAACAGTAAAAACAAAAAATTGTGTCTAAAAAATAAAAAATCGGGGTGGACCACCCTTAATATTTAGGGGGATGAAAAATAGATGTTGTCTGATTCTCAGACTTACCCGATATGCACTCAAAATTTCATACAAATCGGTCCAGCCGTTTCGTAGGAGTATGGGAACGAACATTGTGACACGACAATTTTATATATAAGATTAAAGTAATATTTTTTGTTAATCGGTAATAGCGAAAGTTCTTTTTGCGGGTTTTGGCGGTCAGACGGTAGATCACCCTGCATCATTATGGGAAGGCGGACCCTGGTATCAAGGCGGGATAAAGCCACGCAATAAGAAAGACTTCTTTACATAAGAATAAATAAATTACACCACAAAAGAGTCTTTGTAAATCTCACACTGCACATATCGCCGTATCCTATCCGGGTAACAAATAAAATATAAAAGCGTGTCACGCTTTGTGGGCTTTCTATCTGGAGACTCTTTCACTGCGAATACTGTTTAAAAAGACTTGGGTCAAACGTTGCGACAAATATTGGATTCAATATTGTAATATATGTGTTACGGAAATTGTGGTATGCGCGACCGAGACACGAGACACGAGACAGCGACACGAACGTTTGTATGAAATAGGGACTATCTACTATATATATCATATTCTTGTGTTGATTTTAATAGTACATTATTTTTAAGCGATAGGAAACCTAGACTTTTTGGTAAAAAATAATCAAAATTGTTCAAAAATGAGCCAGAATATAGATTTAATATAAAAGTATTTGTAAATGTAGGAACGTAGTGGAGATTTCTCACTATCTCGCTCGCACGCGTGCACCGTGAAAATCATTTTACACGGTGACGTCAAGGTTTGCATCATCTGTCATTTGACAAGTACCCCTTCCCTCAGATTTGAATGACTTTTATTCAAATTCAAATCCAAATCATTTATTCTGTAAATTGGATCATAAATATCACTTTTACATGTCGCTACATTACATTTACGACGGCATTTCGGGGCTAGCCCTGAGAAGAAATGCCGAAACAAACTCATGGGTTATGGCCTCTTTTAATGTCCAGACATTGTGTTACAGAATTATGCGAGTTTAATGTACAGAAATTCCTGGACTGGCCTCTTCAAGAATTAGCCAAGAGTATACCAGACCTACTTAGCACTCGCACTCACATTAACTTATTTATTATTGAACGGGTTTATAAAATTATTTCTGTAATAGATTTTATGTAACGTAACTTATTGATTTAAATAATATAATAATCAAGCCAACACCCTATTGTATAAGTACGTTTTGAGGTTTGCGACCGAAAAAGGAGAGCGCGAAAAGCGACCGTTTCCAAATAAATTCATACAAACTCTACATGTCACTATCGCCTGACTTGCGTCACGTTTTCGGTCTCCCTATCTCGGTCGCGTACCTCTAGTAAGTAGGTATATTTCTATTGAGTGGTAATGCATATAGAAGATCAGTGGATTTAGATTTTTTTCGTTTAAATGACGAGACGAGCAGTTCGCTCGTCTGGTGAAACAATACCATTCAGAATCTTAATTACAAAGTACTACATGGTACTGTACTCTGAGCGTATCTTCGTCCCATGAGGTAATAGGGGGCGAGCTTATCGCCATATCAGGCACAATTCCAGACTCAGGGCTGATACTGAGCATTTCGTAATAGAAAAACCCAATATCACTTTACTCGACCTGGGGATCGAACCCGAGACTGACCCGAGATAATACTGGTATAATGAAACAAACTGCTTCATCCCGGTATATTGTATACAAATAAAGGAGTGAATACATTACTGGAGACTGCGTGGAAATCCCTCTTGTATCCATTGTCATATTATTTATTTTATGTACATCTAAGCCTTTCTGGAATGGCTTTCAATATTTACATTATAATATGTAAAATGTTCCAGCTTTTTCTGTTCATAGTATTGTTTATGTTTACCTTTGCTGGACGACTACGCCCGCGCGAATGTCTTTTTCTGGAACATTTTTTTTTCTGGGGCAAAAAGTACCCTGTGTCCTTCCCCAGGATATAACATATCTCCTTATCAAATTTCATTAAAATCTGTTCAGCCTGTAGCAGTAAAAACGTAACATACAGAGTTACATTCGCATTTATAATAATAAGTTTATATTAATTATGTAACAAAAACCTAATGAAATAACTCGCAAACTAATGAGACTATAAAATTAATCATATTTATTTTTATAATTTAATTATTTCATTGTTTGTACCGTTTCGATTGATTACCTCTGCAAGAGCGATGACTCGGAGCCAGAGCGAGATAGCAAGTTGCGACGTCTGCGTACATCAAACGCGCCGCGTGTTACACCAGTCAGCTGTTCATCAATTTTCAGATGAAAATAACATTTTTTAAATATGTATGTTTAATTTTCTAAGCTACCTGTGTAAGGATAAAATCTCGCTTCTGTTTATTATTTTATTGTTTTTATTAAGCTGTATATATGTCTGTCTTCACGACTTAGAAAGGGCCGACAGGGTTTTTGGTACATACTGTATGTGTTGCCGCTATAGCTTATCATAGGTGATTGGTTTGAGTGGTGGTTTTACATTGATGAAGTTTAATTTACCTGGGATTCATTTGGCATCCTAATGTCACTTAAATATTTGTACACTTAAATGTATTTAGATGCATATTGTTGCTATGACGTTCGTATCAGACGTTATCCTTATATTTTTCAATGTCACATTCAACGATAGCTCAATTGTCATTGAGCCATGGCGTAACTAGCACATTAGTAGTACTGTTTAAAAAAAGGGAATTATTGGCTTTTTTATAGTATAGGGTGGCAAACGAGCAAGTACGCACCACCATGTACGCACACAATACTGAAATAATCATGGGTGCGTTGCCGACCTTAAAGGAAAGGAATAAGTAAGGGATTGGGAAGGGGAGGGGAATTTGGGCCTCCGGATATCTCACTCGCCGTACGAAACGCAGCAGCAAGCTGCTACTTTACGCCAGTTTTCTGCGAGACAGTGGTAACGACCCGGACGAGTCGGAAAACTAAACTATACACTAAGCTCTAAACTATAAGATAAGGACATGTCCACTTTTTGTATGGACATTGGTTTTTTATTCCGAACAAAATCTAACCAACATCAAACTATACGGAAATGATAGTTCTAAAAATGAGAAACTTGGAACCATCAAAAAAATAATTTTAGACCCCTCCATTTAATAGAAAAATAAAAAATAAAAGTGTTAGTAGATATATTTTACTGATGTATGCCAACACAAAACAATAACTACCATTGCATCATATAACTGACAACACTTTATGTAAATCTGTCATTTTTCTAAGTATTGTCATTCGCGGAGTCCTGTCTGTTTCGTGATTCGTTGATTTTCTCTCATTTTCTTGCATAAAGTGACTTAGTTTTATCACAACGAATTCCTCGATTTTGCACATGATTGGTGGTATCGATACCGTAAAGACTTACCCTGACTACTTTTACTTTTTCTCAACAGCTACTCGATATTGTACCTACATAATTATTATCTTAAGCTTTTGGATTGGAATAATTGGGAACTGCTAACAGAATTTGAGATCTTAACACAATTTGCTCGGACGTACATTACAGAAATGTTAGATTTGTTAAGATAGAAAATTAATAACACAGTTTATTTTGAAAATGTGGAAAATATGGATAACCACATTTATTGACTGCCTCGGTGGCGCAGTTGTAATGCGTACGCGGTACGACTGAGGCTGACTCTGAGGTCTCTGGTTCGAAACCCCGTGTCGGGTAAAAGTGGTTTTTCTATCACGAAATGCTCAGTATCAGCTCGGAGTCTGGAATTTGTGCCCAGTATAGGCCCGCCCTATCACACCATGGGACGGAGATATTCTCGGCGAAATGTTAAACATTAAAGTCTTTGGCGAAATGTGGGTGTAGGTAGGTACTGGTTACACCTCTGCCAACCCCTTCGGGGATTACACGCATGAGTGAGTGCGAGTGCACATTTGTAGTTACTGGACTGGCTTGACTGTATTGAATCTTTTAGCGATTTAGTCAATCATTAGTAGTATGCCGAAAACGAAAAACAGTCCTAGGATTTTTTATACATAATGAAGTTAACAACAGGCGAAACAATTAAGCGGATTGGTTCTTTAATGTGTATCAATAAACGTATGTAACACACATATATTATTAAAAGTAGCAGGCAATAGTTGACGGGACAGAATTTGTGAATATTATTGCAGATGCATAATTGGGAAAAGGACTGTTGGAAGCTGTTATGGTAATTGTCTGGTATCTCGGATGAGCTCGGCATCAAAATGATATATCTCAACCTGCAGAGTTTCTAAACTCTATACTCATATGAGAAGACATTAAATGAACAAAATTAATAAACAATTGTGTAAAAAAATTGTTTTATTTTAATACAAATTATTTAAGTATGTCAAATAAACTGAAACACATGATATTATATACAAGACTTGTGTGTGTTTGATATAAGACTAGTTGCCATAATAATCTAAGAGTTGCCTTTATAAAAATACTGCTATTTTTCTGGTGGTAAATGATTGCTATAGCCTTTTGTCCAGCAGTGGGAGAAAAACGGCCAAAGAAAAGGTGATCCCCATCACCCATGAACTCCCAGAATACGAGTAAATCATGGACAATAAGCCTCCCATCCAGCCGATTTCTTGAGGAAGGGCATTGATAAATTGCCACTGCGCTGGCAAAGATGCATCGATAGCATGAGTCGTTATTTTGATTTATAGAATGTAATAAAAACTAACTTTTTTCGTACATAAATTGGTTAATAAAGACTAATAAATGACATTCAAACCTTGACTATTCATAAATCTGTCATTCCACGTTGTCAATTTTGTAGTTTTTTGACAAGTTTACCTACTTCTTTGGGAGGTGCGGCTTAGTAATAGTTTGTTTGATTTATTATATTTTAAAAGATTTGTTCGTTTTAGGTGTAACATTTCAGCAAAATAAAAATATTAATATCTTAAAATTGGAGGTCTTTAAAATTAAACGAATTATTACAAAACATTCGTTTTTAGGAGTTCTATCCAAATATCTATAAATTATGTTGGTTAGAATTTCCACTTAATAAAAGTCCATTTTTGGACATATCATTTGTATTTTATTTTTGTCTCTTGTGTTCCGGTGCAATTACGAAACAACATGTACGCCTTTACTCGCGACTACGCCCGCGTGAATGTCTTGAGAGATAATAAAAACCGACTTCAAAAAATACACATTGAAAAGTCCACGCAACAACTTCTTTTATGCCATTTAACCACCCTTCCACAACTATATCGCACCATTATTATTTCAGTGTACCCAACGTTGCTTTTTCAGACACCCTCAATACACCAATAAAACGAAAATACCCTACACTTAGAGAGAGAGACGACTTTTGATATTATAATATTTTGAACTTCGAACAATTCCATATTATAATCTACTGTAAATACAGATATATACAATACCTTCAGCCTACAGGGCAATCGTCTACATTGTTACAGACGGACATCTCGACATATATCTGGGGTTGACACGGCTCACCGATCAGATAATTCTAAAGGACAATTGTTTCACAGGAAACTTGACAATTAAATTGAGCATTGTTTCCTTATGTAATACTAGATTTTGCTAGCGGCTCCGCCCGCGTGAACGGTATTTTCCGGGATAAAATTAGCTTATGTCCTAATCCAGGTCATGGTGTATCTGTGTGCCAAATTTCATCCGAAATCATAGAGCCGTTAAGGCGTGATTGACTAACAAATATCTAAATTACTAAATGTTTGGCACATGCTGATTTGGATGGTTTGAGCGCGGTCATGGTGTTATACCTTCTACCGTATCTAGGTACGGAATGAATTGAATGGGCCGGCTCGTCCAAGTCGTTATCACTGTTTCGTACGGTGAGTGAGATATCCGGAGACTTAAATCCCCTTCCCTTTCCTAATCCCTTTATCATCCTTATTCTTTAAATTCAGCGACGCGTTCATGATTTATCAGGTGATGCTCGTTTACCGACATCTGGGATAAAAAAAAACAATACTAGCACAGAACCCGCTGTCTCTTTTTCCACAGCTACTCGCCCACTACGCTACAGACTTTCGAAGATTGAAAAGTTCGTCATAACTGAAGTCCCAAGAAGACTTTCAAAGTAAACATTATCTTTAATCGAACAAATTGATTGATTTCAAAGTGCCAGATCCGCCTTGTTTGATTTCCAACTTTGCAATCAATTATATCTTACTTTCCTTTATCTTTGCTGTTTATTTTACGGAGCGTAGGCATCAATGAACATTGAGGAATGTTAGCTGCCAAAAATGTTTGATAAGACACCTCTGACTTTTCTAAGTTACATACATTGATACGTACTCACGCCTGTAATCTCCGAAGGGGTAGGTAGCGGTGTAACTAGTACACCCACTTATCGCCGAGCATATCTCCGTCTCTTAATGTGATAGGGGACGAGCCTATCGCCCACCGGGCACAAATTCCAAACTCCGGGTTGATATTGAGCATTTCGTAATAGAAAAACCCAATATCACTTTTACCCGACGCGGGGATTGAATCCGAGACCTCAGCACAGCAGTCGTATCGCATACGCATTAAAACTGCGCCACCGAGGCAGTCTAATTCATCGTGACGTAAAATCAGTCAAAGCATGGGAGTGGTATTTTTTTTCTTAGTAAACTCAGAGTAAGTAATCCATTACTCCACGAGACGCATTTGACTGAAATCCAACCATGAATAGAAATTTTCAACACATTAAAAAGAAGGAAAAATCCTGATGTGTGAATAATTATTTATGCTTTAACATATCCATGCTAAAAACCCCAAACGAGGGTTTCTCTTGCGATATTATAGTGTTTTATTTTTTATTTTTTATTAGTAGGTATGTACCTCAGAGATGTGCCGATTTTTTGAGTGGTAGAGCCACACTGTAGATACTTGTCTACAGCATGTATAGGCCGGCTCGTCCGGTTCATTACCACTGTCTTACAGAATGGCGTAAAGTAGCAGCTTGCTGCTGCGTTTCGTACGGTGAGTGAGATATCCGGAGGCCCAAACCCCCTCCCCTTTCCAATCCCTTAATTATCCCTTTCCTTTAAGGTCGGCAACGCACCCATTATTCTTTTGGTTTTGTGGGCGTACATGGGCGGTGGAGATCACTTACCATCAGGTGACCCACTTGCTCGTTTGAAAACATAAAAGATAATCATCCAAATAGGAGTATTTGTCGGATTTTTGCGTAATCATAAATTGAACGACGAATTGAGGACCTCCTTCCAAATGCCTACTTCTTTTGAAGTAAGATAATAAAGAAAAAAATACGCAGTGCTTCAAAATACAATAAAAAATTAAAAATCAAAAAGTTCACACATTTCATTCTACTAACTACTGAAAACATAAAAATGTTAGGTCGCTCCTGTGTGACTGACGACTAGGGAGTCGGGACAAAGTAGGGTAGTTAACAAAGTTAAATTGGCAACTCCCATGGAGGTTTTAATTTTACACTTCTGACTTTTGTTTAAAACCATTTGTCTTTAGATCTTAAAACATTTAGAATGAAGACATTTTTTTCTCAACCGCATTGGTTTAATGGTAGACTGAGATATAATGGAATCTGAAGAAGGTTCAAATATCTGGTCGGGGAGTCATAATTTACATATGCACTCTGTCTGTCTGTAATCCCCGAAGAGGTAGGCAGTAACCAGAACAACCACATTTCGCCGAGCGTTTCTCCGACTCTTATGTGATAGGGGGCGAGCCTATCGCCATACCGGGCACAAATTCCAGACTCCGGGCTGATACTGAGCTTTTCGTAATAGAAAATCCCAATACCACTTCACCCGACCCGGGTATCGAACCCGAGACCTCAACGTTAGCCTCAATCGTAACGCGTACGCATTACAACTGCGCCACCGAGGCAGTCATAATTTGTGTTTGATTTCTCGGTTCGAATAATCACAGGTATAGGGCTAGAATTTGCTCCCGATATGGTGATAAGCTCACACATCATGAGACATAATATGTAACAAAAACCCTGTTGGGCGTTTTAACTGTGATATAAGAATCGATATTCAAACATAATGAAATAACTTGCATACGAGAATTAGACTATAAAAATAATCATATAAAATAATAAAATAAAATATTTCCTATTTAATTATTTTATTGTTTGTGAACTGTATTTCGATTGATTACCTCTGCAACAGCGATGAATCGGAGTCAGAGCGAGACAGTAAGTTGCGGCGTCTACGTGCACCAAACGCGCCGCGCCGCGTGCGCGCCCGTTTACGGCAGTACGTCACATGAGTCAGCTGCGCATCACTTTTCAGATGAAAATATATTTTTTTAAATATGTTCATTTTTCTAAGCTACCTGAGTGAGGATAATATCTCGCTAATGACCCTAAAATATGACCACACCTTTCTGTAACACGTTGTATATGTTTCGGGTCTGGGTGTTGTGTACAAGTCCTTCGTAGTTCCTGATATCCACGATACAGGTTAATCTAGTGTGGGGTCAGGACAATATCTGTGTGACTGTTGGGTGCACCTCCGCCTGACCATTCAAGGTACAGGCGTGAACTTTGTTGTTCTTTTGAATAGCTTTTTTTTGTCTTATGTAAATTATTATGCATGATGGATTCGCATCTAGTAGATGTCAATCAAACGGAATGTATTATAACTTTTTTATCTTGGCATGCTTAAGATTGTAGGTACATAAGTTTTGTGAATTATAATAAAAAAAAATTGCTCAATCGCGAAATTCGAAATTCTACTGACGTCATGTCGCCGCGTCGGTACACTTTGGGTATTTTAGAAAGCTTTGTTTGTGACCTTGAATAGGACAAATATTTACGTGTTGTATTTTTTTCAAACAACAAACTTATCGTACAAAGAGTTCTATTTACCCAAGGTTTACAAAGATATTGATCCATCACCAATTCACCATCAGGTGTACTCGTACCTACCACATTCATTTCGATGGGTAAAATAGCATTATTGGTTTGATGGAAGCATACTTTTGTGGACCCGGCGATCGAACCCAAGACCTCAGCGTTGGCCTCAATCGTAACGCGGACGCCTTAAAACTGCGCCACCGAGGCAGTCAGTTAGATTCTATATGCAGTAATTATCCTATAAAATAAATTATAATATGGTCGCTTCTGTCATGCAACGAACTCTCGTGTGGATACTGCTTTAGTCTGCGTCAACTCTCGCGTCACCTGTTACTTTGAACACTATCTTTATTTCGAAAGCAATGGACCCACTTTCGAAATGTCAGGAAGCTGTCACACTGACATAATACGTATGAATGATGTCCTCTCTCGAATGGGCTCTGAAATATCTCGGCTAGTTTATTTATGTGTTAGACACACCGGCTGATTTTGGGTCAACTGTTTTAGCTGTAAATGTTGTGAGGAATTTGGAAGTGAAAACTTCTTTAGCCGCGTTGGGCACTTTTTGTTAAAAATCTTATGGGTTCGCGTCACCGACATGCTTATAGCAGTATATCTGTAGTTATACAGCTGACGTATTGTGCATCATTAGTGCTGTGTATATCATATAAGTGAAACTTAATGGATTTAGTGAAAAGTTCAATGTGTACATATACTATGCTTTGTTGAAATAGTGTTTTTGTTTGATTATTATTTGAATCGTTTAATTGTAGAATCATTGTGCAGTACAATAGTGAGTACCAAAAAACCATATAAACATGCATATAATTGTTGCTCGGAGTGTCAATAGATGTGAAAACCAGATTGATGTTGATAATTTTAATTCAAACATTATGAAATTTCAAATTTTAATACTAAAAGTTCTAAGTTTTAACTTCTATCGGCAGTCTTTAAAACTGCCAATGTTTTTTGTTTGCATAATGTTAGCCCATCGTCCATTGCTTAATAATGTCGGCTCTGTAATATAATGTCACTGCTAGGCACAGGCCTCCTGTACTTATTCTCTTATCTCTTTCTTCCCTTTTTTTTCTCTTCTTTGTCCTTAGTACAAGGTACTCGACAAGATGATAGGTCCCTCGTATGCGAGAGGCCGTCTGTGTTAGTACCACCGCTTTGTCTGTTTCTGCCGCCAAGCAGCAGTATGTGGGCACTATTGTGTTCCAGTTTGAGGGGCATTGAAGACAGTGAAGTTGCTGGGCATTGTGATAACATCTTATGTCTTGGTGTGACGAGCGCAGTTCAATGAAATTCAGTACTTTGTAATACAGAGTTCTGTGTTATGTTGCTTCTGCTTATGGGCAGGCGTGGTGCTTACCATCAGGCGAGCGACCTGCTCGTTGCGTCACTCAAACGAATAAAAAAAAATGTCCACTTGGCTAGCCTAATGGTTGATTTAAAATACCTTAAAACTCTTGGAGAATTCTACGTGCTAGGTCCCTCGTACGCGCGAGACTGCCAGGGTAGCTATCACAACTGTATCTATTTCCGGGTTCAGGTTTGAAGGGCATTGAAGCCAGTGAAGATACTGGGTATTATGAGATTTAATTCGAAGTTCTAATTGGTGTTGCTTCTGTTCATGGGCAGGTGTGACGCTTACCATCAGACGTGCGCCCTGCTCGTGTCATCATTAACTCTAATGAAAAATATATAGTTATATACGTGTTCTCCCTGCTTTCCTTCCATCTGCCTTTATCCCACTCGCAGTGGGGTCGGCGCAACATGCTCTTTAACACATGTTACAGAAATATTTGGCTTGTAGTTTTTACGACTGGCCGCCTGCCTGACGTCAACCCTTCTGAATAATTAAATATTAAGAGTTGATATGGACCACAGGCATTTACCGAAACAACACGTATTTTAAAACTACCAACGGATCCAAAACGAGCCAGCTTGATATAAAGGGTTTATATCCCTATGGGAATACCTTCGGAAAACTCAAACAGGTGGACTGATGGTGGCGCAGTTGTAATGCGTACGCGTTACGACTAAGGCTGAAGCTGAGGTCTCGGGTTCGTTCCCCGCGTCGAGCAAAAATGATATTGGGTTTTTCTGTTACGAAATGCTCAGTATCAGCCCGGCGTCTGGAATTGTGCCCAGTATGACGATAGGCTCGCCCCCTATCACATCATGGGCTGAGATACGCTTGGTGAAATGTGGATGTACTAGTTACACCTCTGCCTACCCCTTCAGGGATTACAGGCGTGAGTGCGTATCTTTACTAATATTATAAATCTGAAGAGTTTGTTTGTTCGGTTGAACGCGCTAATCTCAGGAACTTCTGGTCCGATTTGAAAAAATATTTCTGTGTTAGATAGCCCATTTATTGAGGAAGGCTATATGCTATATTACATCATACATGTATAACGGGCGGAGCTGCGAGCAAAAGCTAGTGTATGTATATGGTTAAAATATAAGAAGGGAAAATAATGATGCCTATATAACATTTTGAAGGCAGACTGCTAGGCAATAAGTAATGTTACAATATGAAATGTACACAAAAAGTCACTTCAAGAAAACGTGCACAGTATTACAAAAGTCCAAATCGATAACCAACGAGCTGAGTGAAAGATTGAACGCATTCACGAAATACTTTATACAGAAATGTGAATTTAGGATTCGACGCAATAAATCGATTTATAAATAAACATCCACTCCTCGCTGGGGAAGGGGAAAATAAGATGACAAGAAACGTAACTGAAGCAAAAAAATTACCCCACTAAAACTCTGTGTAAGGGGGCGGGGCCATAAAAGTCTGTGCAGCTCGTTCATTCATAAATTCATAAAAAAATATTCATGATCTCTAGTTGACACTTAATACGTCTAATTTTTTGCGCGGTGCAGAACGTCGTATCTCGATTTAGAAATTTAATATTTAGACATTAACTTTTATGAAATGAAGTTGATTTTGAACGTTCAATAATTTTTGCTGCGTGTATGAGTTACGTGTGATTTTACCTTTGCATGTGTAAGTAAGTGGAGCCGTATTTTTGGCAGATTCAGATGAGAGTTATCGTTCTAGTTATATTATTTCGATGGGAAGGGACAGACATTCTTTGTCACTTGTAAACAAAACTTGGCCACTCAGTCATTTGTTATATTTGTTAGGCTACCCGACTTTTATTGCTTTTTTTAGTTCCCACTTATTCATTCATTTTGTTTTTTTAATTATCAGCTCGAGTGACGAAATTCGCTCGCCTGATGGTAAGCGCCACGCCTGCCCATAAACAGAAGCAACACAGACCTTTGAATTGCAAAGCACTGCATGACATTGGATTACGCTCGTCACACCGAGATATAAGATGTTAAGTCTCATAATGCCCAGTAATTTCATTGGCTTCAATGTCCCTCAAATCGGAATGCAACAGTGCTTATACACTGCTGCTTGGCGGCAGAAATATACAAAGCTGTGGTACCATACCACGCGGCCTTTCACATACGAGGGATCTACCACCTAGTAAAACATAACTCCAATACTGCCTCGTTAGCGCAGTTGTAATTCGTACACGGTAGGACTGCTGTGCTGAGATCTCGAGTTCGACCCCCGGGTCGGGTTAAATTGATATTGGTTTTATTTCTCAGTATTAGGCCGGAGTCTTGAATTGTGCCCTATCACATCATGGGACAGAAATAAGCTCGCCGAAATGTAGGTACACTAGGTACACCTCTGCCTATCCCTTCGGGGATTACAGGCGTGAGTGCGTATGTATGATAACTCAAATATTGACTAGTTTATTGGGTGTTCCTAGGGGAATCGTATTTGACATGGTTGGCTCATGATATTAGTGTGGGTCATTTTGGGCGTAAATGAGTTAGGAATAGCTAACTCATCCCGTAGGAATATTAAGGGATTGAGGTCAAAAATAAAGTGTATACGCACTCATGCCTGTTCTCCCCGAGAGGGTAGGCAGAAGTGTAACTAATACACCTATATTTCGCCTAGTGTATCTCCATCGCATGATGTGATTGGGGGCGAGCCTATCGCCATACCGGGTACAATTCTGATACTGAGCATTTCGTAATAGTAAAACCAAATATCACTTTAACTATTTCGAAATACTCAGTATCAGCTTGGATGTGGGTGTACTGTGTACACCTCTGCCTACCCCTTCGGGGATTACAGGTCAGTGTGTATAATAATTACTCAAACTAAGGAAGAGAATTTCCATGGAAATTGTACATAAAATTATGTACTATCGAACAGTCGGTATTGGTTCCAGAGTTCGATGCAAAACTTTTGCCAATAGCTCGGCAACATTTGGGATTTTGGAGCGTGATGTCACAAGTTTAGGACAGACAGAACTACAGAGGGACTAGCACGAATAACTTGCGAGAACGTATTCGTATCGAAATGTCAAAAAATTTACTGAACCTTCATACAAATGCTAGCGTTCTCGATTCGACTACTTATTCATAAGTTGTTCGTGCTCAGCCCCTGATTAGAAAGTTAGACGATGTCTAAAATTGTGTCTGAATTTGTAACAAAATCACTTTTTTTTATTAACTTGTATAACGAGACGAGCAGGTCGCTCGCATGATTTTAAGCGTGACGCCAGCCCATAAACAGAAGCAACGTAACACAGAACTTTGGATTACAGAACACTGCATAGCACTGAACTGCGCTCGTCATCCCGAGACATAAGATGTTAAGTCAAATAATATCCACTTCAATGTCCTTCAAACACACTGCTGCTTGGTGGCAGAAATAGACAAAGCGGTGGTGCCATCCCAGACGCATACAAGGGGCTTTGTAAAAAACCACGTGTTTGTTTGTCAAATGTTATGTCTTAGGGATGGATGGGTCCGTTTTGACATCTTGTTGAAACTGATGAACATTTTTACGTGTAGTGTAGTGTCACAAATGAGGACGCACCTTAAGATTAAGTGGTAGAGCCTTGCTGAAGACACTTTCGTCTATCTGAAGGCCGAAATCCCCCTTACCCTGCCCAATATCTTTCCATTAAAGTGGCCAAACAAAGCTTTGAACCAACTTAATTAATACATACATACATACGCACTTACGCCTGTAATCCCCGAAGGGGTAGGCAGAGGTGTAACCAGTACACCCACATTATCGCCGGGGTTTTTTTTCGTCCTATGATGTAATAGGGGGCTAGCCTATCGCCATACCGAGCACATTACCACTCCGGGCTGATACTGAGCACTTTGAAATAGAAAAACCCAATATCCCTTTAACTCGACCGGGGATCGAACCCGAGACCTCAGCGTCAGCCTCAGTCGTAACGCGTACGCATTACAATTGCGCCACTGAAGCAGTCTAACTTTATGTAACTTTTATGTAACCGTTTGTTTCTTAAATAAATGAAAAAAAAACTCCCCTCTTTTTAATCGAGGGTTAAAAATACAGGGCCTTTTTAGACCGACAGACAGACAGTATAAGATTAATAATAGTGTTCCGTGTGCATCCTTTGTACGGAAATCTAAAATACACATCGAATTGAGAAAATCCTCGTTTCTGAGATCGGTTAATAACAAGCATGTTTTCTATCCAATTTCTACGTCCATTTATAAACAGTTGATTACTTAGGGATGGGAGATAGAAAAAAAATGAATGTTCAAGTGCAGGATGAAAACGGCCATCTGCGAAACAGCTCACGTGTTGGCTAGCGACTCAAATGACAGCCCTCTTTAAGTTGTCAGGTTCCTCACGTGGAGCAAGGAAGGAGCGAACGCGTGTAATAAAAACCAAGTCCGGACATTTACGGCCGGTTTCTAGAAGGCTGATCAATGTTAAATTAACTAATCAAATGTCAAATCTCATGTCAAGTCGAAATTGAGTTGCTAGAAGCGTGATCAAGACCTTTGATTTGACACACATGTTAGCAAACATAACTTTTTTTCACTAATCAACGTTTCAGCAACTTGAATTGATTTGACAGCGATGTCAACTCAAAGTTCTGTTAGTTGAATGTTGATTTGATCAGCCTTTCAGAAACCGGGCGTGAGTTTATTAAAATGCATTTTGAAATCAAACTGCACTTTAATAAATGCACAAGTAAGGCTTAATTCCGACTCCAAATAAAATTCCTTGTCGGTAAAGTTACCATGTTTTGTTGTGACTTTTTCCACCTGGTGTTATCCCAGCTTATTTTTTTTTATAGCATAGGCAGGCAAACGAGCAAGTGGGTCATCTAATGGTAAGTGATCTCCACCCCTCTGGGTAAAAAACACCCAGACTCAAAACAAATATTTGTGTACACGCTACTTGTGACTAGATTTTTTTTTCTTTCTTTCCACCTCTTAAACAAATAATCTGTTAATAGGCTAACCTCCCATCACTTCGGCCATGACAGACTCCCATATTAATATTGCAGGGTAAAGTTGGAGAGAACTTTCAAGTGTTCTACTTTATACGTTATAGTTTTCACGGATAAACTTCAATGCCGTGAGTTTATAACTGTTTTTTGCGACGATTATTATATTTTCAAGCAAAGCAGCGATAGCACAGTGGGGAAAAAGAGGTCACCAATCCCTTAGGATTGGCGGCGGCTATCGGCCCTTAGACCGATAGCTCAGTGGGGAGTGGTACGGACTGCAGAGAAAGAGGTCGCCAGCCCCAAGAGCATGCACCTCTTACTTTCTAAAGCTTTTAAAAAAGCAGCGAGAAGAAGTACGGACTGTCGAGATGAAAGTCGTTGACTCGAAACCAGCCCCAAGAATATGCACCTCTGACTTTCCTAAAGCTTTTCAAAAAGCAGTAATAGGTCAGCGAGAAGAGGTACGTACTGTCGAGACGAAAATCGGTGATACGAAACGAGTCCCATAAGCATGCACCGATGACTTTTCTAAAGCTTTTCAAAAAGCAGTGATAGCTCAGCGAGGAGAGATACGAACTGTCGAGATGAAAGTCGGTGGTTCGAAACCAGTCCCAAGAACATGCACTTCTGACTTATCTAAAGATTTTCAAAAATCAGCGAAAGCTCAGCGATGACTTTTTAAGTTACGTTGATGGAAATATAATGAGGAAACCTAAATACCGCAGAAGTTTTCCATAATAATGTCAAAGGTATGTGAAGACTGCGAACCTGCATTAAGTTAGCGTGGAGGACTAAGACCTAAACCCCTTTCATTCGTGGAGAAGGCCCGTGCGCAGCAGTGGGGCGTATATAGTAAAAGACTGGTCTTCTTCTTTCACATCTTTACAAGGTGGTAGGTCACTCGTATGCGAGAGGCTGTCTGGGTTGGTACCACCGCTTTGTCTATTTAAGCAACAGTGTGTAAGCACTGTTGTGTTCCGGTTTGAAGGACATTGACGCCAGTGAAATTACTGGGCATTATGAGACTTAACACCTCATGTCTCAGGGTGACGAGCGCAGTCTAATGCCATGCAGTGTTTTGTAATTCAAAATTCTGTGTGGTGTTGCTTCTGTTTATGGGTAGGCGTGATGTTTACCATCAGGCGAGCGACCTGCACGTTTTGTCTCTCAAACTAATAAAAAAAAGTAACATCATTCATTCTGTTTTCGCCACATTTAGTTTCAGACCGCTATTTTCAAGCGTATAAATAAACATATTCATATAATATTAATAATATAATTTATAATCGCACAATGGCACGCTCGTGGTTTTCGGTTAATTTCGGCTAAACGGCGGGTTGTGTTGCCTTAATATTTTAATTTAGCAGAGACCGTGCCGCTCGCGTAATAAAAATATTCTAATACGTTTTTTTGTCTTTCAGTTTTAATATTTTGTCGTGGATATTAAAGAAATAATTTTTTTAACAAGTAACAACGTTGGCCGTGGCTTTATTTGTTGCACTTTGCAGCTGTGGTTTATAACAATATTATTTTTCTACTAATACCGCATACTATTAAACTAATAACTAACTAAAGGTGCAAGGTGAAGGTAAGAACTAAGTAAAGGTCCAGCTATTGTCTTAGTAACAGTATTTTAAGCGAAAATATTTACAATAATCCTAAGCTGTGTATGTTATTTTGTCAATATTTTTATGTATTTATCCAACGAGAATTGACGATGGTGGAGATTCTGAATTTGACGTGTATATTTGTTTTTTTAAGGTTACGAATATTTCCGTCAAATATGGACCGAGGTGGATTATCCTTTTTAATTCGAAAGAGTGTAGCTCAAAGTTAGACCCATTTGAATTCCACCTTTAAGGGAATGAAATCGGGGACGAAATTTCAAACTACGTCATTTATGCACCGATTTTGATAATTCTTTCACTAAAAATAGTGATATAAAAACTTTTGAACGAAAATAAAACTGACTAAAAAACTATAAAGCTAAAAATAATAATAAACAATGTTGCATCGATATTATTGCAATGTAAAAAGGTAGAAAGTACTGACTAAAAAAAAATATGTCAGTCGTATTTTCTTTAATAGTATAGGGCGGCAAACGAGCAAGTGGGTCACCTGATGGTAAGTGATCTCCACCGCCCACGTACGCCCACAATACCAAAAGAACCGGGCGCGTTGCCGTCCTTAAAGAAAAGGGATAATTAAGGGATTGGGAAGGGGGGGCGGATTTGGGCATCACTCATTTTATTACTCACAATACGAAACGCAGCAGCTTTACGTCGGTTTGCTGTAGACAATAGTGTCTACAGTGTGGCTTTATCACTCATAAGTAAAAAAAGTATTTATGAAATACACTACACAATCCAGACCACCTGATGAATGGTTATAGCCACTATAGACACCATAACATAACACAAGTAACTGAACGCTCTGTAAAACCCTTTTAACCTGATTATTGTAGTGGGGTTTACTGCAGTTCTGTACGATATTTTATGTTAACAAGGGTGTAAGAACTGTCGTCACTGGCGATAAAATGTCGATGAACATGGATGGTCTTGTGTTTAATCCTGGACAAAAAATCTTCTAATATATAAAATTCTCGTAACACAATGTTCGTTCCCATACTCCTCCGAAACGGCTCGACCGATTTTTATGAAATTTTATATGCATATTCAGTAGGTCTGAGAATCGGATACTATCTATTTTTCATCCCCCTAAATGTTAAGGGTGGTCCAACCCAATTTTTTTTTTTATATAATTTTTTTTTCTGATACAGAATTAAAAAATACATACAACCCTAAATTTTCACCCTTCTACCATCAACCCCTATTTTTTAATAGCGATATTAGTATTTTTGTCAAGCGCGTTTCTTACCGGGGGCGCCCACTAGACTACTTTAATCCTTGAAATAGGCATTCACGCGGGCGGAGCCGCGGGCAACAGCTAGTAAGCTATACATTTAACATCTTTATCTGCCTTCATGTGTATCCGTCGGTATTCGTTATAATTAGACAGTTTTGTCTACAGCACGAATGGGCCGACTCGACCGGGTCGTTACCACTGTCTCACAGAAAATTGACGTAAAGAAGCTGCTTGCAAATCGCTAACGAACGTTGGACGGTTAAACTTCTACTATATTAGGACATTAATCATTTAGCAATTAGGCCAGGCGGCGGGAATTACTACTGCACCAGACTAACGCACCGAATTGCCAATTATCGTTTTAATGATGTGCTTGCTACTTCACACAGTTTATACGTATTTATACTAAAGTCATAATGTACCAAAAACCCTGTTGGGCATTTTAACTGTGACATTAGAGTCGATATTCAAACGCACTGAAAAAACACGCATACGAAAATTATACTATAAAAATAATCATATTTATTTTTTAAACTTGAATTAATGTATTGTTTGTAAACTCTATTTTTTGTTTGGTTACCTCTACAAGAGCGATTACTTGGAGCCGGAGCGGGATAGCATGTTGCGGTGTCCACGGACATCAAACGTGCCACGCCCCCGGCTTCGTCAATACACACAGAAATTTGATGTAAATAACACTTTTTAAATATTTTCATTTTTTAAGTTACCGGTGTAAGGATAATATCTCGCTTCTGTTTATTATTTTTTTAACTATTTTTATTAAGCTATAGTCTATATGTCTATCTTCACGACCTAGAAAGGGCCAACTGGGTTTTTTTACATACTGTATAGGTCTGGCGATAGTTGACGCGCAAGATATTGTTAAAATCAGAACTGCCTACCCATCGCCCATAAGAGTTTTGTCTCAGATCAGTTACTATATCAATAAACAAAAAATATATAATTATAGTTATATATATTATAGTTTTGGATATTATTTTTGTATTCGATAGTGTTTAACTTAAATTTTCAAGATAGTTAATCATAAAGAAGTGAAGTCAGAGATGAAAGACTAACGCCCGGTTTCTGAACGACTGATCAATGTTAAATTAACTAATTAAATGTCAAATCTCATGTCAAGTCGCAATCGAGTTGCTAGAAGTGTGATCAACACTTTTGATTTGACACACATGTTAATTAACATAACTTTCAAATTAATGTGAAAAATCGTATATAAAACGCTACTAAAGAGCCATCAAATATTATAAATTGTTCACTAATCAACGTTTCAGCAACTCGAATTGATTTGACAGGGATATCAAATCAAAGTTCTGTTAGTTGAATATTGATTTGATCAGCCTTTCAGAAACCGGGTGTAAAACGTCGACATTTATGCACTGGTTTTGTTGATTCTTTTACAAAAAATAATAATAATACCGACTTAAAAAAATATTTGTAGCTTTTAGTTTTTAATTGTTAGAGTTTTTATTTATAATATCGTAGTGAACACAACTTTACACCATACAGTTATAAATTTTATTCATTATAACAATATTCGTCTGGTGTGTTACATAGTACTTTATGCTAGAAACTGTCGGATTTCGGCGTCTAGGGACCGAACGAAGTTTATTACCGACTACGTAATTTTACGGACCAATGAAATCTAGGTATTTGATGTCTTATTTAAGAGTGGGTTTTGGGTTGAGGTCGACGACCTAATGATAATCATATGTAACGTCATGAATTCAGCTATTATCAAATTTTATAGTAGCCAAGAAAATATAATTTCGCCCGTTGGGAAAAACTCGGAAAGGTCATAGTATATAGTACTTAACACCCGGTTTCTAAAAGGCTAATCAAATCAACATTCAACTAACAGAAATTTGATTTTGACATCGCTGTCAAATCAATTCGAGTTTCTGAAACCGTATTTAGTGAAAAAAAAAAATTATTTGATGTCTCTATATTAGCGTTCGACATACGATTTTTCATTTTAATTTGAAATTTATGTTAACTAACACGTGTGTCAAATCAAAGGTATTGATCACGCTTCTAGCAACTCAATTTCGACTTGACATGAGATTTGACATTTGATTAGTTAATTTTACATTGATCAGCCTTTCAGAAACCGGGCGTTAGTGTTACTAGGTGCATGTGAGTTAGTTAGTGTTACTAGGAGTGGTTGTCTGTGTTGGTAGCACCGCTTTGTATATTTTTGCCGCAAAGCAGCAGTATGTAAAGAAAGAAAGAATGAAGAAAAAATATATGTATTGTTGGACCAAAACAAGAATGTCAGGATTGTTGTGTTACTGTCTGAATGTCATTGAAGCCAGTGAAATTCTGGCTATTATAATAAAATAAATAAATACACCCAACAGTCACACACATAGTCCTGACCCCACACTAGGTAAACCTGTATCGTGGGTATCAGGAACTACGAGGGACTTGCGGTCCCACAACACCCAGACCAGAAACAAATATTTGTGGATTAGGCAAACATTTGTCTCAGTGTGGGAATCGAACCCACGGCCTCTCGCTTCGCAGCCGGCTACTCGCCCGCTTCGCCACGGAGGCTGTCAAATTATAGACTTAACAACTTATGCCTCAGAATAAATAGCACAGTCCAGTGCCAGTGCTTTGTAATTCAAGGTTCTGTGTTGTGTTGGTTATGTTTATGGGTAGGCGTGGCGCTTACCATCAGGCGCGCGACTTTTTCGTTTCGTCATTCAGGCAGTTTTGTCTATGGCATGAACGGGCTGGCTCCACCACAGTCTCAGAATACTGACGTAAACTAGTGGGTTGCTGCTGCGTTCATACGATGAGTGAGATATCTGGAGGCCCAAATCGCCCTCCCCATCCCATTTCCTTATTTACCCTTTTCCTTTAATACATACGCACTCACGCCTGTAATCCCCGAAGGGGTAAGCAGAGGTGTAACCAGTACACCCACATTTCGCCAAGCGTATCTCCGTCCAAAGATGTGATAGGGGGCGAGCCTATCGCCATACCGGGCACAAATTCCAGACTCCGGGCTGATACTGAGCATTTCGTAATAGAAAACCCAATACCACTTTACCCGACCCGGGGATCGAACCCGAGACCTCAGCGTTGGCCTCAATCGCAACGCGTATGCATTAAAACTGCGCCACCGAGGCAGTCAGTAAACTAATAAACTAAAGTAGTTGACAAATCTATTTATTATTTGCTATCGACACCTGCCGGGAGCGTAATTATATTTACCCCGGTAACCTTTTTGCCCGTGTTGGGAACCCCTCTTCAATCTCATTCATTTACAGAAAAAGTATGTTGCGTGTGAAATACGTAGTTATGGGTATAAATTACCCCAATCACCATCCCCTGATTGCTTTAGTGGCAGCCTGATTAAGGGAACGTAACGTACTACGTGACCCATTTATTACAATTTTTGAAGTGAAAACTTCTTTAGGCGCGTTGAGCACTTTTTGGGTGAAGTTAAATCATGGAACTCGCGTCATCGTCACCGAACGCTTTCCATGAGCTATGTGTATACTGTGTATATATGTACATAGATATACCTCCGTGCGTTATTATTATACATTATATATACAATTAAATTGGTCATTAACACTTTTTTACAAACCAAAAATAATAATCTAATAGAAGACGATACAATTCACAAGTTACTTAGTTTTCACTACTATAGGCAGTCCCCTAAGACTGCCCCGCATGTTGTTTATTCCCCGCCCCCCCTCGGTGACCACCCGTAGTATATACTACGGAGCATATGCTCAGCCCCCCCCCCCCCCCTCCCCTTCTAGTTTTCACGTAGTAATTTTTTAAATATGGTCTAAATGGCTTTGCTTGCATTGAAAAGGAATCCTTGTGACATTTTATAAGCGCATTATACAGCCGATCGTACACCGACATTATAGTATCGGAACGAACTCTCCTCAAATTGCTGGAAAACACTGCACTACAGCTGTCCCGGCATATTTACTCTAATCACCTTTTATAGGATTTTCTATAAAAGCGTATTTTTAGTTTTTTTAAAGTATTATTTTTATTAGTTGTAAAAAAAGGAATAGGATAAAATATTTTAAACGGGTTCAAAGGACGAGTGTCCAGAGATGTAAAATAGTTTATAAAAAATGAGAGTATTTCAGAACATCAGATGTTTCCTTAATAGCTACAGCCGACGTCATTATGAAAACCCGAGTATATATTATGATTTATGTGCAATTATATCTAATCTTTGAAATTAATTACCGCCACTTTTAACGGTTATCTTGGGGCCACGCTTCCGGGCCGGCCAAGTATTTTGGTTGGCTCTTGTAGATCTGTGGGTGACAAATCAGGGCTCATCAGTATATTATTTTTATTAGCTGATTTTATGTCCCGATACAAAATATCCCACTACTAATAAAAATGTTAAATTTTGGATGTTTATGAGTTTGGATGTTTGTTAGTCAATCACGCCTTAAAAGTTTAACGGGTTAAGATGAAATTTGGCACACAGGTGACCTGGATTAGGAGATAAGCCACTTTTTATCCTGGAAAAGGCCATTCACGTGGGCGGAACCGCGGGCAAAAGCTAGTAGTGTTATAAGTCGGACCCTCTGTCTGTTTGTGGTTGTGTATCTGTCTGTGACATCATATCACCTAAACGAATAGACCGATTTGATAGCGTTTTTTAAAGCTGTTTTAATGTTAATTATTCTTAGCTATGTTTCAAGAAAATCTGTTTTAGACAGCTTCCGTGGTGCAGTGGGCGAGTAGCCGGCTGCGAAGCGAGAGACCGTGGGTTCCATACCCGCACTGAGACAAATGTTTGATGCACAAAATGTTTGTGGGTGTTGTGGACCGTAATTTCTTCGTAGTACCTGATACCCACGATACAGGTTAACCTAGTGTGGCGGCAGAATCACCCATCACATCAATCACCAATAACCCAGTTTCTGAAAGGCTGATTAATGTATAAATGAACTTATTATCTGTCAAACTTAAGTATGTGAACTAATATGTATGTAAAATCAAAAGTGTTGACCACGCTTCTAGCAACTTAATTTCGACTTCACATGAGATTTGACAGTTGTTTAGTTTTTTTTTTTCATTTATCAGCCTCTCAGAAACCGGGTGTAAGTGTGTGACAGTTGGATGTATTTAATTATGTAATAGATTTTGCTCGCGGCTCCGCCCGCGCGATTGTCTTTTTTACGGGACGGAAGTACCCTATGTCCTTCCCCAGGATATAACCTCTCTCTTTACCAAACTTCATTATAATCTATACAGGCATTTATACGTGAAAATGTAACAGGCAGATATAGTTAATTTCGCTTTTATATTTTTTTTACACCTTGGGTTGATTTTAGTAGGGATTTCTAAGGATTTCCATTTTTTTCTTGTAATAAATATAACTTATGTTACTCAGTGACAATGTAGCTATGTAACAGCAAATGAATTTTTGAAATCGGTCCTGTAGTTTTTAAGTTTAATCGTTACATACAAAAATACAAATCTTTTCTCTTTATAATATTATAGTGTAGATATAGATGGGTCAAAATAGACGTTTATTTCATCAAGATACTCCTAAATTTAATAACATAACTTGCTAGACTTTGTCTCTAATAGACAGAGATTGAATAAACACAGACCTAATAAGCACACCCTCCCTTTGAGCTGCGCAATTATAATATGTGACAATACAAGTTGACTTCCTAACCGCTACAAGTAACAAATGAAACTAAGTTAATAATACACACACGTTCTACAAACCATATTAAAGCCAACTTCTGTTATTCAATTAACAAGTAATATTATCCAGGATTCGAAACTAGTCTCCAGTGCAGGTCTACTTTTGAGCTTACGTGTGCAGTTGTATTTAAGGACCATAAGCAGACACGATAGATACTTTCACACCCGGTTTCTGAAAGGCTAGGCTAGGCTTTTTCTGAGTGGTAGAGCCACGCTGTAGACAATTTTGTCTACAGCATGAATGGGACGGCTTGTCCGTGTCTTTACCACTGTCTCACAGAAAACCGGCGTAAAGTAGCAGCTTGCTGCTGCGTTTCGTACGGTGAGCGAGATATCCGGAGGCCCAAATTCCCCTCCCCTTCCCAATCCCTTACTTGTCTCTTTCTTTTAAGGTCGGCAACGCGCTCATGATTATTTTAGAATTGTGGGCGTGCATGGGCGGTGGAGATCACTTACCATCAAGTGACCCACTTGCTCGTTTGCCGAAAAAAAGGCTAATTAAATCAACATTCAATTAATATAAACTTTGATTTTGAAACCGCTGTCAAATCAATTTGAGTTGCTGAAACGTTATTTACGCCTGGTTTCTGAAAGGCTGATTAATGTAAATTTATCTAATCTAATGTCAAATAACATGTCGAGTCGAAATTGAGTTGATAGAAGCGTGGTCGACCAAATCAAATCAAAGTTTGACATACATGTTAGTTAAAATAACATGGTGTCGAATCGATTTCAACACCACGGCTGGCGTTTGTATATAGGCTCGCCCCCTATCATATAATGGGACGGATATAAGATCTGTGAAATGTGGTGTAGTTACACCTCTGCTTACCCCTTCGGAGATTACAGGCGTGAGTGACTGCGTAAATTAATATAGTGTCTACATAACAATGTTACACAAATGTTGCCAACGTTGTCGCCAAAATTCCGTAATCGGTACACAAGTATAAATAAAACGATATTAAAACAATGTACTTTTAGGGTCATTACTCACGGAAAATATTCCAAAGTGTCATTAAGGACCTTAAGAATGCTCGGCTTAAACGCCTCCATGGCGCCGTCCTTTTTGGAGGAAAACTTTTTGTTCAAACTCTTTAAAGGGGCGGAAGAGTGCAGTGTTAAAAATTTATTCAGGTTCAGAGAAGTATATACACTTTATAACGAGATGTAATGTTGAGCACATTGAAGCCAGTGGTATTAATGGGCATTATAAGACCTAACTTATGCCTCGGAGTGTTTTTTTTATAGTGTAGGCCGGCAAACGAGAAAGTGGGTCACCTGATGGTAAGTGATCTCCACCGCCCAGGTACGCCCACAATACTAAAATAATCATGGGCGCATTGCCGACCTTAAAGGAAAGGGATAAGTTAGGGATTGGGAAGGGGAGGGGAATTTAGGCCTCCGGATATCTCACTCATCGTACGAAACGCTGATGAACGCAGTCGGTGTCATGTAGTACTAGACCTGTCCATATTGGCGGAGATAGGTGTGAACATATACAAAAAATATACCGTATGTAAGAAAACCCCTGTCGGCCATTTTTGGGTCGTGAAGATAGTCATATAGACAGCTTAATAAAAATAGTTAAATTAAAAAATATTATCTTCACACAGGTAGTAAAAAAAAAATATATATTTAAAAAAATAACATTTAATTTCAATATCTGAAAAGTGATGAACAGCTGACTCATTTGTCGCACTGACGTAGCCGACCGCACGCGGCGCCGCGTTTGATGCACGTACACGCCAACTTGCTATCTCGCTCTAGCTCCGATTCATCGCTCTTGCAGAGGTAATCAATCGAAATACGGTTCACAAACAATAAAATAATTAAATTATAAAAAATAAATATGAATATTTTTATAGTCTCATTTTCGTATGCAAGTTTATTCATTACGTTTGAATATGGATTTTGATATCACAGTTAAAACGCCCAACAGGTTTTATGTTACATATTGTATATACAGATGAATTGACCCTTTTTGTTATTTTGTGTTCGCTTAAATTAGAAAATTATTGTCAAAAATCAAACTAATTCAAAAGAACTAAGAACCTAAAAAATAAATGAACCAATTTTGAATTGGTTCTTTCTTAGTTTTAATCAAATTGCAACAGCATCGACTCTTTATTAACTTTATTTGTAGCTTTTCAGTTTTTTGAGGCGGATTTATTACACAAATATGACACTATAGTCTAGCCTATATCGACTGGTAACTTAAAATTCCGTCCGTATCATGCGTGTCGAATTAAAGGGTAGACAGCTCGGACAATGCGATCGTTTTCGCGTAGTCACGTCCTCCTAATTACTAAATAGTTCGACGTGGGGGAAAGGTGTAGTGTAGGTAGGGATGCAAACGATACATCAATGTTTGTTCAAAACATCGATATTTGCAATCGATGTTTCAAGTCTGAGACTTTCGATGTATCGATTATATTTGGAGCCATGTTTTACATCAATGTTTTAATTAAATTAGGCTAAAAATTAAAATAATTAGGCTTTGGTATTTGAGACACAACACAGCACATCTATTTGAAATTCTGCGAAGTAAATACTTAAGTAAGTAAGTACACCCAACAGATCCACACAAAGTCCTGACACCACACTAGATTAACCTGTATCATGGGTATCAGGAACACAAGGGATTTTGTGGATTACACAAAAATTTGTCTCGATGCTGGAAAAAGAACCCGCGGCCTCTCAGCTGGTTACTTACCCACTATGCCATGGAGGCTGTACAATAAGGATTAATTGATGTACTTACATACTTAAAAACAGCAACAAAATATACGCTCCAAATTGAGAATCTACTCCTTTCTAAACTCAGTTAGAAAGCGATGTTTCGATACATTGATGGTTTCACATCCGATATTTTTGACATCGAGGTTTTTTCAAACATCGATACATCGAATAATCGATGTTTTTTTTACGATGTTTGGATCTCTAGCGTGTACATGTATAGGTTGTTAGAAACGTATAATCTGTACAAAGGAATCGGGAATACATCGTCATGTTTCAGTACTTTGGTTATTGGATCAAATTGTGCGAGAAATCGTTTACTACATACATACATACGCACTCACGCCTGTAATCGCCGAAGGGGTAGGCAGAGGTGTAACAAGTACACCCATATTTCGCCGAGCGTACTCTTATCTCCGTCCCACGATGTGATAGGGGGCGAGCCCATCGCCATACCGGGCACAAATTCCAGACTCCGGCCGGATACTGAGTCGTAATAAAAAAACCCAATACCACTTTACCCGACCCGGGGATCGAACCCGAAACCTCAACGTTGGACTCAATCGTAACGCGGACGCATTACAACTGCGCCACCGAGGCAGTCGTTTACTAACGATATTTTTATCCCCCTGCAAAAATAGGGGTGGTATAACTAAGACCTCTGTTTCAGTTGTGTATTATGTCAGGCATTGTAGTGTCCAAGAACGGACCCAATGATCAATGTCCATTATGTTGGATAAATCACTCCACAAGTGCTTAAAAAGCCATTGGAATGTACTAAAGCGCCTCTGAAATACTTTTACTGCGACCTCTCATTAAGATTTATGGCCGGTAATAACACAGCTCGACAGATCTATTATTACTTGAAAACTGTGGTTACGGACTGGACGCTATTTTCTAAAAGCTGGTATTTCAAGATTTTAGCTCAAAAATAGTCATTAAGTTTCTTTTTAGGAACGGAAATTTACTAACCGACGAGAAAAACGAAGAAGACAATTCAATGCGTTTTTTGTATGTATGGTTGCAGAGACTTTAATGTATACTATTAGACAAGCTGTGTTGTACTATGCGGTACATAGAAATTGTACCAGTAAGTTGCGGTCAATTGACCGTAAATCAATATTACCATCTCGGTTACTCTCAACTAGAACCCCAATCGCGCTCCCTGTCTGTGAGCTATCAAACTCCCGTGTTATGTGATGCAATTTTACTTCTAAACAGCCCGCCTAGTCACGCAGAACTCCGTCAAATGTGGACCAATTTAGATGATTCTTGTTTCATTCGTAAAAGTATAGCTTAAAGTTGGTCCCACTTTCATTACAAGACGAAATTCCTCCCCTTAGGGATGAAATCGGGGATGAAAGATTAAAACTTCGTCATTTATGACCGATTTTAATAATTATTTCACTAAAAATAGTGAAATAAGTACTTTTCACGTAAATAAAATCGACTCATTAAAAACTAAAAGGCTAGAAAACAAAACATATTTTTGAGTCAGTCCTTTCTGTTCATATTGTACAATGAAATAGCAACGACTCAAAATTGTGTATATTTATTTTTAGCATTTTAGTAATTTATTAAGGTTTTTTTTACCAACGAAACCTTATCACTAAGCTATAGCTGTCTATCTGTTTGTCCTTTAGAAAGAAAGAAAGAAGAAGAAATTTCTCAGAATATTAATTTACATTTACTTGTACATTAGGAATTGTTTTTTTATTGCAATGTCCGGCAAACAAGCAAGTGAGTCACCTGATGATAATTGATCTCCAACGGCCATAAACGTTCACAATAGCTGAAGTTGGGAATGGGAAGGGGATTTGGGCCTCCGGATATTTCACTCCCCGTACGAAACGCAACAGCATGCTGCTGTTTCTGCAACACGTTGTACATCTACTAACGTCACGTTCGTTTTCTTTGGGACAGTGGTAACAACCCGATCGAGCCGGCCCATTCATGCTGTAGACAAAACTAACTACAGCGTGGCTCCCATCATGAGACCCACTTGCTCGTTTACCGGCTTATGCTACTAAAACAACTAGGTATACACTGAACAATCCAATCTCATGTTACCACACAAATACGAGTACCACGGGATGACGAGCGCAGTTCAATGCCATGCAGTGTTCTGTAATCCAGAGTTCTGTGTGACATTGCTTCTGTTTATGGGCAGGCGTGACGTTTACCATCAGGCGAGCAACCTGCTCGTTTAGTCAATCAAATAAATGTTATAAAATGCTGCTTATTCTTGACAATATAGTTTTACATTGTGCGCCTCGGTGGCGCACTGTAATGTGTACGCGTACGTACGTGACGCTGAGGTCTCGGGTTCGATCCCCGGGTCAGTTAAAAGTGATATTGGGTTTCTCTATTACGAAATGCTCAGTATCAGTCCGAAGTCTGGAATTCTTCCCGGTATGGCGATAGGCTCACCCCCTATCACGTCATGAGACGGAGATAAGCTCGGCGGCGGGTGTACTGGTTACACCTCTGCCTACCCCTTCGGGATTACAGGCGTGAGTGCATATGTACGTTTTACATTATTTTATTATAGTAGTAAGTTTTAACCGCTTATTTCGGATACCTAACTCTTATTTCAACCAGATTCAAATGTAATATATTGGATAATATTATAATTCAAACGTGCACAGAAAGATAGCTCAGCGGGGAGTGGTATGGACTGTCGAGACGAAAGTCGCAGGTTCGAAACCAGCCCCAAGTGCATACACCTCTGACTTTTCTAAGTTTTTCGTGTATTAATTGTTAATTATCACTTGCTTTAACGGTGAAGGAAACATCGTGAGGAAACCTGCATACCTGAGAAGTTCTTCATAAGAATTTCGAAGGTATGTGAAGTCTGCCAACCCGCATTAGGCCAGCGTCATGGACTATTGGCTAATCCCTCTCATTCAGTAGAGGAGGTCCGTGCCCAGCAGTGGGACGTATATAATACAGGGCTAGTATCATTATTATAATGATATAGCAATAGCCTGACGGTAATACGGGCTGCCGTGATGTGCACAGAAATATTTTTTTTGTTTTATTTTACACACTTCATACAAACTAAGTGTATTGGTGGACATTCGCATTTCCATTTTATTTCCACCCCACGCACATAAAAAGAAGGCATTTTCAATTTGCTTCCATTTGACCTTAAGCGAAGCAATAAAGTTTCCTTCAATGTAATTAAAAAATTAATTACGGCACGGATGTAAAGAAACCAATTTAAGTGATCGACATCCTTGCAAATGACGTGGCTGTTAAGGAGAAAAAAACCTCCCAAATATAAAACAGGTAAATCATTTCATTAAGAAGGCCCTCCAAATAGGACCCTTCTTAAATGAATACACGCAATCCACCCTAAAGGAAACTCTTCAATGGAAATTCTTACCTTCACACTCGATGATTTCTCACGGCGAAACTGTTTTGCGAAGAAATATATCAAATCAAACACTTTCGAACGTCACAGAAAATGGGAAAAAACTTTCTTATTCAACACGTTTTCAGTAATTGAGGCATTTCCACGAAATCGACGGCGAAATTCGCCCTCCGCTTTCCGCGTGACACGTCCAACGAGCCGAGGCGCCAGACGAAAACTGAATGCGAGAAAATGATGGAACACCTCTATTCCTTATTTGAAAGTTGCGAGTAAGCGCATGTAAGCAATCACGTTCTGCGAATATCAACCTTATTGTATGCAGTCAAGATACAAAGTTACTCATAAATAAATGCACATAAGTCGTTTTATGTACAAAAATATTGTGCAGGTAACCAATCCTACGGCTCGAAAGATTCGATTTATTTCCTATGGGAATAATTAATGATATTTTTTAATTATTTATTAATCGTTTTAAAGGCTTATAAAAGAGGTCAGCTACAAAACCTCTTTGGTTGGAGTCTCCTAATGTTATTAGGCTGAGTACCGAACGCCCTTGCCTTTTTGATTTGACCTTTTTGGTGTTATGGCTTAATGGATTAGCTGTATTTGGATTGCGAAATTGAATACAAATAATAATCAATTTTTGTGTAGCTTTACTATTCTTTCTTTCTACCTGGCGGTATCCCGGCCATTGCCAGGGTCCGCCTTCCCACTAAGACGCCTCCACTTCGCCCGATCTTGAGCATCCTCTGTAGTAAGACCATTGGCTCTCAATATCTGCCTCTAATACGTCAAGTCAGCGCTTTTTTGGGCCGTCCGCGGGATCGTACTCCTGGTACGTTCTGACACAGGCACTTGCGACCGACGTACTCCTGTGGTTTCCTCAAAACGTGACCAAACCACCTTAAGCTACTTTCCTGGAGTTTATCAGCCACGTCGCGGACACCCAGGCTGCCACGGATGTACTCGTTACGTATACTCTAATCGTGTAACGTTGCACATCCACCGCAGCATCTTCATTTCCGCAACGTGGATCTCCTTAACATGGCGCTTAAGTGTAGGCCACGTCTCACACCCGCACAAGAGTACAGGCCGAATGATGCCTATTATTAATTCAAAAACATTCTATCTCTTAACTAACGCAAAATAACAAAGAGATTCTCAAATTTGTCTATATATATTTTAATGCAATAAACTTCGTTATCTATGAACCAATTTTGATAATGATTTCAATAGAAAATAATAAAATACTTACAAACTTTTTAAGGGAAAAATAATAGAGAAGGTTCTCAATTCAACGCTTTCTTATATGTATACATACATACACTCACGCCTCTAATTCCCGAAGGGGTAGGCAGAGGTGTCACCCACATTTCACCGAGCGTATCTCTGTGCCACGATGTGATAGGGGGCGAGCCTATCGCCATACCGGGCACAAATTCCAGACCCAGGGCTGATACTGAGTATTTCGTAATAGAAAACCCAATACCACTTTACCCAACCCGGGGATCGAACCCGAGACCTCAGCGTTGGACTAAATCGTAACGCATACGCATTACAACTGCGCCACCGAGGCAGTATGCGTATGCGTCTTATATTATGTATAATCACGCATAATTAACGAAAAATTAAACTGTAGGCGTATTCTATTTTTATTGGTGTATTGAGGGTGTCTGAGAAAGCAACGTTGGGTACACTGAAATAATAATAATGGTGCAATATAGTTGTGGAAGGGTAGTTAAATGGTATAAAAGAGGTTGTCGCCATAACTGGAGGTCTTGTCCGCAGTCAGTCAGACAGTCTCCAGTTCAGTAAGATCAGTGCTCAGTAGACAGTCTTAAGAGTTTATAGAACGGTCTTTCGAGAATCCTGACATGGGGCTGTTGTCTGTAAAGCAGTAACATTGTAAATGTAACCAATAAACTATGAGTTAAAGTGATTACTGTCGTTTGGTATTAATAGAATAATACTCGTCTCACGTAACTACTAACAAAACTCGACTCAAAACTAAAAAATAAAACTGAACAACAATTTTGAGTCGATAGTATGAATAACCATTATACCATTGTTAGGCGTATTGCTTTTTATTTGTAACGACTGAGGTGACGCTGAGGTCTCGGGTCCGATCCCACTTCCGGGGGGATCCCGATGCACTCACACCTGTAATGCCCGAAGGCCTACCCCAGAGGTGTAACTAGTACACCCACACTTCGCCGAGCGCATCGCCGTCCCATGAAGTGATAGGGGTCAAGCCTATCGCCATATCGGGCACAATTCCAGACTCCTAGTTGGTTCTAAGCATTTCATGAGAGAAAAACCCAATATCACTTTACCCGACCCGGGAATCGAACCCGAGACCTCAGCGTTAGCCTCAGTTGTAAGGCATACGCATTACAACTGTGCTACCATGGTTGCATTGATGACTTAACTCGTTATCTCAAAAGTAGAGAAAATAGTACTTGCAACCACTCTGTGGTATTTTGTCTATGAACCCTAAAATGACGACGTAATTTTATCGAATGTTGACACTTTTATATGAGATATTTGTCGTCGATATTATTGTCTCGTGTGCGAGATATGTCGTGGGTATTGGTTAAGCCCGCAGGTGAACGAAGTATTTATCAATGATTCCGTCCCAATTCACCCGTTAATCGGAAACCAACGCGGGTCAGTATAAACTGACGATTAAACAAAAACCAGTATTTACAGAAAAACTCTTCGGTTACCACAGTACAAAGACTACAGTATTAACACTAAATTATACTTGACCTTTTTCTAATACACTTGTGTGCAATACCTAAAGCCGAATTGCCCACTCAGCTTACACGAGTAAACTATTTAACAGTTTGTGAATTAACAATAAATCAGTGTTTTTTATAACGAAGTATTTAGCAGACCACTTCTATTGCATCCCGGCAATTACAACATTTACATAATAAATACTGCTCCAACGTTATACATTTGTGGTCCTTCGAGCCGGATTTGAACAAGTGACTTATGGGTGCTAGGAAATGTCACTATAGTTGCATTATTTAGTCCAATCTGAGTCAGGTTTTCATAAAGATGTCATTAGATTCATCTAACGCCTAATTTATATTTTTAATTTATTTATTTTAAATTCTTATGGAGAACTTCTCAGGTGTGCAGGTTTGCTCACGATGTTTCCTTCGCCGATAAAGCAAATAATGATTAGCAATTAATACACACGTAATTGATATTGCTCGCAAAATGAGCACGCTGAAGTGGAAGTGGGCCGGTCATGTCTGAAGGCTACGTTTTATTTCGGAAAAGTCTATTCACGCGGGCGGAGCCCGTAATAGTGATATAATAAATTATAATAAATTATATTTTATATCAGTTTCGTGTTTTATAAGCCATTTTGTTTCTTACCTTACTGAATTTACAACAACAAGTTATATCGGTGGACAATCCAAGTAAATATTTATAAACCATCAGTTCTCGTTTGTGGCATAAAATGCTGCGCAGTATATTGTGTTTCAAAAAGCAATAATAACACAAATTATAGCTAAGGCCATTTATAGTGCAGTTGCAGTGTAATTTCGTAGTCAGGGTAGTCTTTATAATGTTTTTTTTATTAGCCCTGTATCACACACGTCCCACTGCTGGGCACGGGCCTCCTCTACTGAATGAGAGGGGCGTTAGGCCGTAGTCCACCACGATGGCCTAGTGTGGGTTGGCAGACTTCACATATCTTCGAAATTCTTATGGAAAACTCAGGTATGCAGGTTTCCTCACGATGTTTCCTTCACCGTTAAAGCAAGCGATAATTAACAATGAATATACAACTAACATAAAACAGTCAGAGGTGCATGCTCTTGGGGTTGGTTTCGAACCTGCGACTTTAATCTCGACAGTTCATGATGATACACATGAATATTGTTACAATGTTTTACTTTACTGACTATAACTGCCTCGTTGGCGTAGTTGTAATGCGTACGCGGTACGGCTGCTGTGCTGAGGCCTCGGGTTCGAAGCCCGGATTTGGTGAAAGTTATTTTTTTTTCTATTACGAAATCAGTATCAGCTGGGAGTCTGGAATTCTATCCGATATGGCGATAGGCTCGCCTTCTATCACATCACGAGATAGAAATAAATAATAATAATACTAGCCCTGTATTATATACGTCCCACTGCTGGGCACGGGCCTCCTCTACTGAATGAAAGGGGTTAGGCATTAGTCCACCACGCTGGCCTAATGCGGGTTGGAAGACTTCACATACCTTCGAAATTCTTATGCAGAACTTCTCAGGTATGCAGGTTTCCTCACGATGTTTCCTTCGCCGTTAAAACAATTAATACACACATAACTTAGAAAAGTCAGAGGTGTATGCTCTCGGAGCTGGTTTCGAACCTGCGACTTTCGTCTCGACAGTCCATACCACTCCTCACTGAGCTATCACTGCTTATGAGATAGAAATAGCTTGGCGAAATATGGGTGTACTGGTTACACCTCTCCCTACACCTTTAGAGATTACAGGCGTGAGTCGTTACTTAGTTTTTTTTTTCATAAGCAATATTTATAGTTTTCATTGTTATTATTCCGTATATCTATTGTGATTATTTGCGCATAATCATTTTATCCATATTAAATCGAAGGATCGATCTGCAATTATCAAAAAAAATATATATATTATATATAGGGTACTGCTCCGCTCCCATGGGTCGTAGCGTGATTTTATATACTTACGAACCATCGACTCCACAAAAACCTATGTATGGTGTGCATATAACGACAATCGGTCAAGTTCTTCAAAAGTTTAAAGAAATAGTTTCATACCAATATCCCACCGCCCCCTCCACCCTTTGTAAGTGAAATTTTAGAAAAATGTAAATCACATGTTTCGTTATTTTTAATACTTAAGCAATATTTGCGCTCAATTTCACAGTCGTATTCCGATCCATAAAAAAGTTGCATACAACGTACAAACCCCGCTTTTACCCCCTTAAAATGTAAATTTCCGAAAATCCGTTCTTAGCTGACGTCTACATTACACAAACTATCATCTGACCAAATTTCATGATGGGATCATAGCTTCAGTAGTTTTTGAGAAATCGTGATTAATCAGTGAGTCAGTGGTATTTCGCTTTTATAAATATAATATGGACTAAGGCCTAACCGCTCTCATTCAGTAGAGGAGGCCCGTGCCCAGCAGTGGGACATATATAATACAGGGCTGGTATTATTATTATTATATTATTATTATAAATATAATATATTTCCTAGACTGCCTCGATGGCGCAATTGTAATGCGTATGCGTTACGACTGAGGCTGACGCTGAGGTCTCGAGTTCGATCCCCGGGTCGGGTAAAGTGATATTGGGTTTTTCTATTACGAAATGCTCAGTATCAGCCCGGAGTCTGGAATTTGTGCCCGGTATGGCGATAGGCTCGCCCCCTACCACATAAGGGACGGAAATACGCTCGGCGAAATGTGGATGTACTGGATACACCTCTGTCTACCCCTTCGGGGATTACAGGCGTGAGTGCGTATCCTAGACTAGTTTAAAGTTTTTAAAAACGGTGTGGATTTGTGCAATAAACATAGACGGTGATGAAAACATTGCAATAAGTGAATTTGGGTGAACTTTAATTTAATTTTATAAGGTACAGTTACAGACTACAGACAAGACAGCATTAGATCTATATTATTTAAGAGTTAATTAAGCCTAAAGTCCACTTACAAACATACACAACAATCCAAATTTAAAAAATTTAAAGAATACGCACGATTATCAGTGTCGTCGATCTATAACAAATGAATGCATGAAAAATAAGGTTGAATATTGTATAACAAATTTTGAAGTAGGGATTTTTTGAAAGAAGCAAAACCAATGTTAAAGATGTCGTAGTCCACTCAAATATCATTGTACAATTTGCACATTCTAATGAGGTGGTTATTTTGTGATACATTATTGGTGACAAGTGGTATTCTGAACAACTGTGGAACTCGATAAATCAAGAGTATTGATCGACCTTGTACGTTCGATTCACTTGGGGAAAGTCGTGTGATTGTCTTATGTTTATAAATAAATACACCCAACAGTCACACACATCGTCCCGACCCCACACTAGGTTAACCTGTATCGTGGGTATCTGGAACTACGACGGACTTGCGGTCCCACAACACCCAGACCCGAAACAAATATTTGTGGATTAGACAAACATTTGTCTCGGTGTGGGAATCGAACCCACGGCCTCACGCTTCGCAGCCAGCTACTCGCCCACTGCGCCACGGAGGCTGTTAACTGAATATTACATATTGAAATAAAACTAGCTTTTACGGATTTTATCGCAGTTTAATTTTTGTTTTAGTCCCGACGATTCGAAAGCTTTTCACCCTTCGTGGTGACGGGAGAGACTCCCGTGTTATAAACTAGTTTTACTTCAATGTAGTAAATTTATTTCGATTCGATATAATAATTATTTATAAACTACTACAATATTATGGTAACCGTGCATAACATTCATTGATATATATCAATATTGTGTCCTGCAGCATCTTCCCAAAGCTTTACATTTCCCGCACAGATCCTGACGATGTGGCTTCTCTAAATCACTTTTGTCTAGTCCATCAGGTTTATCTAACGGCGTCTGAAAATAAAAATATTACATAATATATTAGAAAATACAATATGTAACAAAAACCCTGTTGGGCATTTTAACTGTGATATCAGAATCGATAATCAAACGTAATGAAATAACTCGCATGCGAAAATAAGACTATAAAAATAATCATATTTATTTTTTATAGGTACTTTAATTATTTTATTGTTTGTGAACCGTATTTCGATTGATTATCTCTGCAAAAGCGGTGACTCGGAGCCAGAGTGAGATAGCAAATTGCGACGTCTACGTGCATCAAACGGTTTCGTCAATACGTCATATCAGTCAATTGTTCTTCACTTTTCAGATGAAAATAACATTTTTTTAAATATGTTCAGTTATCAAAGCTACCTGTGTAAGATAATATCTCGCTTCTGTTTATATATTTTTTAATTTAACTATTTTTATTAAGCTGGCCGACAGGGTTTTTTTTACAAGGTGGTAGGTCCCTCGTTTGCGAGAGACCGGCTGGGTTGGTACCACCGCTTTGTCTATTTCTGCCGCCAAGCAACAGTGTGTAAGCACTGTTGTGTTCCGGTGTGAAGGACATTGAAGCCAATGTAATTACTGGGCATTATCAGACTTAACACCTTATGTCTCGGGGTGACGAGCGCAGTCCAGTGTCATGCAGTGCTTTATTTAAAGTTCTGTGTGGCGTTGCTTCTGTTTATGAGCAGGCGTGGCGCTTACCATCAGGCGAGCGACCTGCTCGTCTCGTTATTCAATCTAATAAATAAAAATAAAAAAATGTATTCTTAAATGGATATATTGCGGTGGTTTCGCCATGTTTAGAAGAAATCATAGGAACACATCGGTTGCAAATGCTAGATCGTCCCAGGGCTACGAGCCCATGGCCCATATAGCGCTGGACTGACGTATTAGAGCGAGAAATGTGGGCCAATAGTGTCACTACGGAGGATATTCATGATTGGGTGGTCTAAGTGGTAGGTCCTTCGTATGCAAGAGGCCGTCTGGGTTGGTACCACCACTTTGTCTATTTTTTCAAGCAACAGTGTGTAAGCACCAAAGACTTTAATGTATACTACTAGACAAGCTGCGCGGTACATAGAAATTGTACCACTAAGTTGCGGTCAATTGACTGTAACTCAATATTACCATCTCGCTTACTCTCAACTAGAACCCCTGCCGCGCTCCTTGTTTGTGAGCTGTCAAACTCGCGCGTTATGTGACGCAATTTTAGACATTAGTCTTTGGTAAGCACCAGATATTGAAGCCAGGGAAATTACTGGGCGTTATGAGACCTAACATCTTATGTCTTGGGGTGACGAGTGCAGTCCAATGCCATGCAGTGCTTTTTAATTCCTTTAATGCCGCCGGGCAGAAAGAAAACTAGATATAATATATAATAAATGTATTAGAGGAGAGGTGGGATAGATACATAAGAGATCATAAAGCGAAATTAATACTGACGAGGATTGACTAGTAAATAGTGTCTGTACAAGGTAAATGAATTAAGAATAGCGACGGAACTACATGGTTGTGGAATATTCTAGAAAGGAATTATCTACATACTTCGATAATAATAATAATAATACACCCAACAGTCACATACATAGTCCTGACCCCACACTAGGTAAACCTGTATCGTGGGTATCAAGAACTACGAGGGACTTGCGGTCCCACAACACCCAGACCCGAGACAAATATTTGTGGATCAGACAAACATTTGTCAAGGTGCGGGAATCGAACCCACGGCCTCACGCTTCGCAACCGGCTACTCGCCCGCTGCGCTACGGAGACTGTCAAATAATGTAGATGCTGTAATAATAAATAATGGTCTGGAAGTCTGACAGTATACTTACACCCGGTTTCTGAAAGGCTAGATACTTACTGGAAACTTGTAGATGTTTCGCGATGTTTCTAGAAAATTCCACGTTCTGCAGTCAGTCATGTCGGTATAAAAAGTGGTGGCGGTCGACACTCAGTCTATCCGGAAGCGATAAAAGCGATAAGCGACGAACCAAATATGAAGTACTTTCAGCGAATTGTATGTAGCAATGTCAAGCAGTGTGTAATTTTAATTCTAATACAGAAGGTTAACGAATTAAAAATAATATCTAATATATAAAATTCTCGTGTCACAATGTTCGTTACCATACTCCTCCGAAACGGCTGGACCGATTTGTATGAAATTTTGTGTGCATATCGGGTAGGTCTGAGAATCGGCCAACATCTATTTTTCATACCCCTAAATGTTAAGGGTGGTCCACACCTAAATTTAATTTTTTATTTTTTAGACAAAATGTTTTGTTTTTATTTTTTTATGATACAGCATTAAAAAATACATACAACCCTAAATTTTCAACCCTCTACGATCAACCTCTATTTTTTAATAGCGACATTAGTATTTTTGTCAAACGCGTTTCTCACCGGGAGTCACTTGATGCGCCCATTAGGCTACTTTAATCCTGGAAATAGGCATTCACGCGTATCGTATCTTTATAAAAATCGATTTGATTATTCCGGTAGTGTTGAGTAGGACTTACAAGAGGCATTACATTTGTCCAGTACATAACGAAATAATGTAAGAGCTACTTATTTTTTTCCATGTACTACTTAAAATTTGATGTCTCGTTACTCTGTTACTATTCCCATGATGCGGGCTAGGTGCTTGAAAGAGTGAGAACGAGCGAGTGAGCTTCAAGACGCCTCGCCTCTTTGAAGTGGCACATTGTACCGGCTCAGTATAAGAAGAGGCTACTCTTACAAACTCATTTAAAAATCGTGTCCTATTCAACACTATATTCCGGAACCCTAGCTCGGAACAAAAAGAAATGTACCTACGTCGCGTCGGTTACTAACAAAAAGTATTACCTATATTTATTGATTGTTGCGCTATCGCCGTACCGGTTACAATTCGGGGCTGATACAAGTACTGAGCAATTCGTAATAGAAAACCCCAATATCATTTTACCCGACCCGGGATCGAACCCAAGACCTCAGCGTCAGCCTCAGTCGTAACGCGTACGCATTACAACTACGCCATCGAGGCACTAATAGGTGTTCCTTGGTAATACATACCTGTCTATGAGCCATCACCATTATCCTGCAGTTCCTGCACTCTTGTCCGTAGCCCACCCATGAGTTTCCACTCATCCACCTGCGATTGCATTCAGGGCAATGATACTCGCCAAAGCATCGATCTGAGCCCAAGCTTCGATCCGAATTTGAACTTCGTTCGAAGCTTTGTTCGGAAGTTAAGCTTGTTTCCGAATTCCAGCTTCGTTCTGAAGGCAAACTTCGTTCCGAATACAAACTTCTTTCCGAAGACGAGGTTCTTTCCGAAAACGAAGTTCTTTCCGAAGGCAAGGTTCTTTCCGAAGATAAACTTCGTTCCGACGTCAGGCTTTGTTGCGACCTCCACCTTGGTTCCGAATTCCCGCTTAGTTCCGAATCAGAAATGTTTCCCATATTGATCTGAAAAATAAATGTTATTAATTTTTAATACGAGCGTTCGCCAGGAATTAGCTAAATTTATATTGATGATATTTTCTTATGAGTTAGTCCTAACCCCTCTCATTCGTAGAGGAGGCCCGTGCGCAGGAGTGGGATGGTATAATACTAGGACTGATATTAGTATTATTATTGATTGAGGCGCTCATAGCTAGTTGCACTCACTAATCTGTAAACGATAAGCGAGTTAAGCAACCCTTGGTTGCGGTCAGTCTATGGATGGGTGACCACTTAGTGGTATTTCAACAGAGCGTCTCCGTGCTTTGGAGGGCACGTAAAATGTCGGTCCTGGCTGTTATCAACTGATATCAGTCGTTAGGCCAAGTCGGAGGCCTTCGGGTGGCTTGAAAAACTCTTGACACTAGGTTAGCCACTAACCATTCGATAAGAAGAAGAAGTATTCTTATAGGTAATGTACTCGTATATGAGTGTTAGAGCCACGCTGCTGACAGTTTTGTCTACACTCTACAATGTAAAGTAACAATAGTATTTACTTACGTATTTATTCTTATTGTTGGTTGCGACAAAATATTAAATACAAAGTCACTAATTGAATATTTTCAAACCACTATCAATTTTGTAACTGCCCTTTGCAACACAGAGTATTATACTAGAATTGGAGATAAATTAGAATAATGTTATATGTTTGCAATGAAATCACTCACTCACTCACTCATTCGCTCTTTGTGTAGTGATGTACCATCGTGAATAGCTATAGCAAATATAGCATTTATTTAACGATTGTATTATCTTTATTTAAATAATTCTACTGTACGGGTAGAATTCTGTTCTGTATTCTTGTATGTGACTGAACTCCTCCTAAACGGCTGGACCGATTTGAATGAATTTTTTTTATGCGTTTAGGTGGCGCCCTGGATGGTGTAGATTCACAATTATTATCATCATAATGGTCCATTATTTAGGAGTGGAACTTGAGCCCGATTGGGAATAAGCTTACCACATATCACGTTATGGGACGGAAATAAGATTGGCGAATTGTGGATGTTATATTTCCGCCTCTATCTCACCTTCTCTTTGGTACGTATAGGCATGTTGGAAGTAAAAAAAATGGTCGGTATTGATCGTATCGATATTTCAAGAAATATTGAGATTGATCTAGAAAAATATAGATATAACGGCTTGATATTGGAGCTACATATAAAGAATCCGAATAAAAAAAATCGTTTGTTTTATTTGGATACCTATTTCATAAAATGATGTCGGTATAGTCGATATATATCGACGATAAATATTGATATATCATAATAAAATATACCAATGCTAGTTTTTTTTCGAATGTATTTGTTCTGTTAGCCAAAAAAAAAAACACAATCCTATTAATCCTACGTCATCTGTCTTTCCTACCTTTAAAAGACTCGATTTTCTGAACTATAATATATACATACATACGCACTCACGCCTGTAATCCCCGGAGGGGCAGGCAGAGGTGTAACTAACTTACACCCTCATTTCGCCGAGCTTTTTTCCGTCCCATAATATGATAGGGAGCGAGCCTATCGCCATATCGGGCACAGTTCTAGACTCCGGGCTAATACTGAGCATTTCGTAATAGAAAACCCTAATATCAGTTGTACCCGATCCGGGGATCGAACCCATCAGCCTCAGTCGTAACGCGTATGAATTACAACTACGCCATCGATTTTTTTTTTATGCAACGTTCGCACGGTTCTTTTTCTGTTAAGGAGTGGCACTTACGCGAGCGCCCTGCTCGTCTTAACATTCAGGATATAAAAAAAAATATTCCTAAGTTGTAATAACGTTACCAAAATGCTCTTTCGTTAATAATAATGTGTCGAGGCTATCGAATACCATAAATAATATGAATAGTTTTATGCTATGGAAGGGACATCACTACGGACCGGCGCGGTACTATACGCGGGGAATTACCCGAAATGATTAAGTCAGTGAGACATATAAGTTATTGTATTTTTACACGTACTATAGTATATTAATGTCAATATATGTTGACAGGGTTCGATTCCCGCACCGAGACAAATGTTGGTGTGATCCACAAAAATTTATTTCGGGTCTGGGTGTTGTCGGACCGCAAGTCCCTCGTAGTTCCTGATACCCACGATACAGGTTTACCTAGTGTGGGGTCGGGACTATGTGTGTCACTGTTGGGTGTACTTATTAATTGACATTGAAATAAAACTAGTTTATACGGATTTTATCGCGGTTTAATTTTTATTTTAGTCCCGTATAAACTAGTTTTATTTCAATGTGTAATATTCGCGTAAACCTAAGAAATCATTATTAATTGACGTTATATGTAGGTGTTATATTTTTTTAAAATAATGTATATGTCACATTAACCTGTTTATTATAGAAGTTGAGTCAACACCGCGAAGGTCATACAAATATGAACTGAAATGAACCGAGAAGTTGGGATGAGAGCGCCATCTCACGGCACAATGTGGAAACATAACTGTCAGAGATTTGGCGAGGGATCTGAGGGGCTAGCACGGAAAACTATCGAAATCGTAATGTAAAAGTATCGAGGGCTCGATAGATAATTCCTTAAATATCATTGGTCTATATTCCATATAAATTAGTTTCTTTTACGTACGATAGAGGCGCTGTACTAAAATCTCATAGAAATTGTTGTCGATGACAGCTCGAATAACTTTTGAAAACTATCGAAATCGTAATGTAAAGGTATCGAGGGCTCGATAGATAATTCCTTAAATATCATTGGTCTATATTCCATATAAATTAGTTTCTTTTACGTACGATAGAGGCGCTGTACCAAAATCTCATAGAAATTGTTGTCGATGACAGCTCGAATAACTTTTCGCAAGTTTTCCGTGCTAGCCCCTCTGATAAAACTATCTATAAGTATATATTACTAGCCTTTGCTCGCGGCTCCGGCCGCGTGAACGGCCTTTTCCGGGATAAAAAGTAGCCTATGTTACTCAGTGATAATGTAGCTTTTAACGGCAATTTCGGCAACGAATTTTTGAAATCTGTTCAGTAGTTTTTAAGTCTATTCGTTACACACACAAATTCAAATCTTTCCTCATATATATATATATATATATAAAAACGAATTATCATTCACATATTAACTGATTAAATTCACGAAATCCTAAAAAAACTACTTAAGCTTGGTTCATGAAATTTGGTTAGATGATTGCGTAATGTATTCGGGTAAATTATGAAAGGATTATTGGAAATTTTAATTTTGATGGTAAAAAGGGGGCTTTGGTCCATGAAACTTTTAAATGGAACGGAAAAAGTACGACTGAAATTGACTACAAATAATTTTAGTTTTCCAGTGGTACAGTTGGGAGGGGAAAGTCTCGGCGAACTTTCACAGATCAAGTGAGATATTCTCGAGAAAGGCCAAAAGTAAAAATTTCTATAAGTATCTACACAGGCACCGAATCCAAAGAGACATGAAGAAATTGTTATTTTTGACTTTTCAATTATATTTTTGAAGTCAGTTTTTTTTTAAATTACCGTACGGACGTACATTACATTACAGACATAATTTTTTTTGGTATCCTGAAAGCCACTTTGATAATTTGTGAAACTTGGCTTTAAATAAACGAATAACCTAATGTGAATGTAATGATATGGGGAAATTATGCCCTTAGTAATAATCTATAATAATACAACACTTTGTGATATATTTTATTTTTATATTATATTTAAATGCGTGTTAGGTATCACAATCTTTAAAGTATCTTAGTTTAGATAGCGTAACTAGGTAATATTTTAGTTTTATACTAATTGTAGATCGGGTTTTAAGGCGGACTTCCGATCTTTGCGTCAAGCGACAGACGTGTGTCAGTAACGTAGCGTCTTCTACCATCGTATGATCTCCATTGTTACATAATAACTTACACTACGTAAAATGAAGGGAGGCCATTCGATTGTAGTATTATAGACTGGTAATCGAGCAAGTAACTCCGTGATCTCCACCGTCCATTAAAGCCGATAATACCAGAAGAATCATGAATGCGTTGCCGATTTTCAAGGAAAGAGAAAAGGGATATGGACCTTCGGTTATCACACTCAACGTACGAAACCCAATAGTAAGCCCATCACGTGACCCACTTGCTCGTTTGCCAACCTCTGCCATTAAAAATATATATAATTAATATCTTTCGCCGCAGAATCTTCCCAAAGCTTTACATTTCCCGCACAGTTCCTGAGGATGTGGCTTGTCCAAAGCACTTTTGTCCAGGCCATCTGGTTTATTCAGTGGGGTCTGAAAATCAAATATAAGTAAATGATATATTCAGTTTTGTCTACAGTATAAATGGGCCAGGTCAACCAAAAGTGGCAGTAGTAGTGTGGTACGTTACATTTTGAGGCTCGCGACCGAGACAAGAGACTGCACCGCGACCGAGACAAGAGACTGAGACCGTTCCGACTTGAATAGTCTATTTTTGGGGTTCGATTCCCGCACCGAGGCAAATGTTTTTGTGATCCACAAATATTTGTTTCGGGTCTGGGTGTTGTGGGACCGCAAGTCCTTCGTAGTTCCTGATACCCACGATACAGGTTAACCTAGTGTGGGGTCAGGACTATGTGTGTGACTGTTGGGTGTATTTATATTTTTATTATTTATATTAATTTGTGATTTTGACATTGACATAGATATTGTTTAACTTAGATATTGCCTGTGATTTTTTATCATGATTTATTCCATTATGTTAATTTGAAGAAGAAGGGGATTTGGGCCTCCGGATATCTTTTTTTTCTGTTTCGTTTTCTTCGTCATCTTTGCACCTGCCATGTACATCTCTACATCACCCTAAGGTTGACTGGGAGAGAATGCTTATAGCATTAAGTCCGCCTTTATACTACATGTATATGAAGTGTGAAATCATAAATATCAAATTCTCGTGTCACAATGTTAGTTACCAGTTACCATACTCCTTCGAAACGGCTGGACCGATTTGTACGAAATTTTGTGTGCATATCGGGTAGGTCTGAGAATCAGTCAACATATATTTTTCATACCCCTAAATGATAAGGGCGACCCACCCCTAAATATTTTTGTTTATTTTATTGACAAAGTTTATATTTTAATTTTTTATGATGACATTAAAAAATACATACAACCCTAAATTGTCACCCTTCTATCAGCAACCCCTATTTTTTAATAGCGATATTAGTATTTTTGTCAAGCGCGTTTCTCACACCGATCGCGATGACGGGACTCGCTTGATAAGATCACCCCCACGCCGCGCCCACCGCTGTCGCCCACTAGGCTACTTTAATCTTGGAAATAGGCATTCATGCGGGCGGAGCTGCGGGCAAATAAATATCTCAGTAGTAAATAATACTAGTAAATAAATAAATAACTCATTCACAATACAAAACATAACAGCAAACTGATACTTCACTAATTTGATGGATAGATGATGATAATTTGACCCAGATGAATATTTATGCATGGCACAAACATTTGTATCGGTGCTAGGGTCGAACCCACAGCCTGTCGTTTCACAGCCTACTCCTCTACTACAGAGGTTGTGTACATACATACAGTTTTGTCTACAGCATGAATCGAGCCGGGTCGTTACCACTGTCTCACAGTAAATGAGACTGCCTCGGTGGCTCAATTGTAATGTGTACGCGTTACGACTGAGGCTAACGCTGAGGTCTCGGGTTCGATCCCCGGGTCGGGTAAAGTGGTATTGAGTTTTTCTATTACGAAATGCTCAGTATCAGCCCGGAGTCTGGAATTTGTGCCCGGTATGGCGATAGGCTCGCCCCCTATCACATCGTGGGACGGAGATACGCTCGGCTAAATGTGCCACCTCTGCCTACCCCTTCGGATATTACAGGCGTGAGTGCGTATGTATGTATCATGGAAAACCAGCGTAAAGTAGCAGCTTGAGTGAGATATCCGGAGGCCCAAACCCCCTCCCCTTCCCAATCCCTCAATTATCCCTTTCCTTTAAGGTCGGCTTCGCGCCCATGATTATTTTGTCACCACCAGGTGACCCACTTGCTCGTTTGCCGGCCTATGCTATAAAAACATACCTGTTTGTGAGCCATCACCATTATCTTACAGTTAGTACACTCTTGTCCGTAGTTGGCCCACGAGTTTCCACTCATCCACTTACGGTTGCATTTGGTGCAGCGGTACTCGCCGAAGCACTGTCCGGCTCCTTGATATGGAGTTTTGCCCTTTTTGGACTGAAAATTGATTAAATTGACTGAATTTAACCGACTTCAAAACCGGAGGTTCTCTATTCGGCGCGTTTTATTAAAATTTATTTTTTTGCTTTTTATGTATGTACATCGATTTTCTGCCAATTGAGCACCGATTTTGTTGGAAAAAAAATCACTAGATAGAGTTTAGCTGCGATGTGGTCCCATATAAATTTGGTTAAAATCTGATGACGGAGTACGGAGTAAAAACTAAACTCCTCAACGGACAACAGTAAACTCTTCGCGATTGTGTTATTGTATTGGAATTTACATGCTATTGCTGTAACTACCACAAAAAATTTAAAAATAAAATAACGTTGACAAAACTTAGAAACCGACTTTAAAATGAAAACACTAAAAAGTCTAAATACCAAATTCTATAGGTCTCTTTGGAGTCGGTTCCTAAGTTTTGTTAAACGTTATTTTATTACGATTATTGAATAAGACCGGCCATCATTGCAGTGACTAAAAGTGACTTCTCACTTGACCGAAATGGCTGGTCAAGATTCGGCCATATTTAATTAAAATCTGCGACTGCCTCGGTGGCGCAGTTGTAATGCGTATGCGTTACGACAGAAGCTGACGCTGCAGAGGTCTCGGGTTCAATCCCCGGGTCGGGTAAAAGTGATATCGGGGTTTTCTATTACGAAATGCTTAATATCAACCCGGAATCTGGAATTGTAGCTGATATGGCGATAGGCTCGCCCCCTATCACATCATGAGACGGAGATGCGCTCGGCGAAATGTGGGTGTCATGGTTACACCTCTGCCTACCCCTTCGGGGATTACACGCATGAGTGCGTATGTATAGACTAGCTGATGCTCGCGGCTCTACTCGCGCGAATATCTTTTTCTGGGATAAAAAGTAACATATGTTCCAAACCCTTTCTCAGCGGCCCCCTTCATTACACAAGCAATCATCTAGCCAAATTTAATGATCCTAGATTTAGTAGTTTTCGAGATATCGTGATAAATGAGTGACTGAAGGAGTGCACTCATTCAATACCACTGTATTTCGCTTTCATATTTAAGTAGATGTGGGATCTTAGTTACGGAATTACGGCATCAATAAACCCCTTTGTAACAAATTTCATTATATACATACGCACTCACACCTGTACTCCTGGAAGGGGTAGAGGTGTTACTAGCCCACCCAGAGTTTATTTCCGTGTCATGATGTGATAAAGGGTGAGCCTATTGCCATATCAGTCACAATTCCAGATTCCGGGTTGATACAAGCATTTCATGCTAGGAAAACCCAATATCACTTTACCCGACTCAGGGATCGAACCAGAGACCTCAACACAGCAGCTGTACCGCTTACGCATTACAACTGCGCCATCGAGGCAGTCAACTAAAAAAAACACCTTACCGCTCAACAAGTTATTAAAACGCCATAGTTCTTCTTTCTAGATCTTTCCTCGTTTTTTTTTATTTCGCCGAGGATTTCATTTTCGCATAGGGGGCGAGCTTATTGCCACATCGGGCACCATTCCAGATTCCGGGTTGATACTAAGCATTTCATGATAAAAAAAACCCAATATCACTTGAAATAAAACTAGTTTATTCGGATTGTATCGTGTTGCTTCTGTTCATGGGCAGGCGTGGCGCTTACCATCAGGCGAGCGAGCTGCTCGTTTTGTCACTAAAGCTAATAAAAAAGGTACTTACAGACATATTTTCAGTTCTAAGGAATGTGAATAGTGACGAACACTGGGTAGGACTGTCCTGTGCACTCTCAGACCGATAAATGAGCGCATACATTTCGTTGACCGAAAACAACTTTGCTTAGTGATGTACCGACGCAACGTCGAAAACAATTACAACAATAATTTTATTATATTTCGAACACTGAAATCATACTAATATTATAAACGTGAATGTAAGTTTGTTTGTTACGCTTTCACGCGAAAACCACTTAACCGATCATCATGAAACTTTGTACACATATTCTTGGAGGTATAAGAAGTAACAAACTTAGGATACTTTGTATGAAAAAAATAATGTATCTAATTGTTTGCATTACGCTTTCACGCCTAAATCACTGAACCGATTTTGATGAATTTTGATGTTGAGATGGATGGGACCCTGGAGACGGTTATGGGCTACGTTTTATTTCGGAAAAGTCTACGCGTCACAAGTCATGCGGGCGGAGCCGCGGGCAACAGCTAGTATAATATAATTCTGACGCTGAAGTAATATAATTCGGTTTCGATGCCCCAGGTTAGGTAAAAGTGATATTGGGTTTTTCTATTACGAATTGTTCAGTGTCAGCCCGGAGTCTGGAATTGTGCTCGGTTTTGCGATAGGCTCGCCCTCTCACATCATGGGGCGAAAATAAGCTCAGTGAAATGTGGGTGTACTGGTTACACCTCTGCCTACCCCTTCGGGGATTACAGGCGTGAGTGCGTATTCGAATACACAAAATTACCATGAGTGGCTCGGTGGCGCAGTTCTAATGCGTACGCAATACGACTGCTGTACTGAGGTTTCGGGTTCGATCCCCGGGTCAGGTAAAAGTAATATTGGGCTTTTGAAACAGCCCGAAATCTGAAATCGTGCCTGGTTTGGCGATATTCTCGCCCCCTGTCACATCATGACGGAGATACGCTCGGCGAAATGTGGCTGTACTGGTTACACCTCTGCCTACCCCTTCGGGGATTACAAGCGTGAGAGCAAGAGTGAGTGAGTGTATGTATGTATATATTATTACCGTTAGGTTGGACTATTATTATATGACATCAATGGAACATCACTATTTAAATAAAGAATCCGAACGCGGGGAATTACCCGAAAATATTTTTATCTACCTTTCCACTTGTAAATATTAACATCATCATATCAACACGTACCTGTATTTACAGGGTAAGCAGAAGTGCAGTAGAACATTCTCGCTTTGCCAACGGTATTTCCGTCCATTATGTGATATATTGTGAGCCTTGCCATATAGGGTACAAATGATGATGAGTGGTAGAGCCATGCTGTAGACGGTTTTGTCTTCAGCATATATGGGCCGGCTCGTCCGGATCATTACCACTGTTTCACAGAAAATCGGCGTAAAGTAGCAGCTTGCAGCTGCGTTTCGAACGGTGAGTGATATATCCGGAGGCCCAAATCCCCCAACTTTCTTAATTATCCCTATCCTTTAAGGTCGGCAACGCACCCATGATTCTGCTTCGTATGAGTTGTTGAATGAACGACGCATATTAATAGTGTAGTCCCACTCATAAATTGGTTATCGACAGTTTAAAAGTGTCATTTTAATATATTTTATTCGCCAAATTAACGTATATTACCGATATTGTTAAAATAATCAACATTACAACTGCCTCGGCGGCGCAGTTGTAATGCGTACGCGTTGCGATTGAGGCTGGCGCTGAGGTCTCGGGTTCAATCCCCGGGTTGGATAAAGTGGTATTGGGTTTTTCTATTACGAAAATGCTCAGTGTCAGCCCGGAGTCTGGAATTTGTGCCCGGTATGGCGATGGGCTCGCCCCCTATCACATCGTGGGACGGAGATACGCTCGGCGAAATGTGGGTGTACTGGTTACACCTTTGCCTACCCCTTCGGGGATTACAGGCGTGAGTGCGTATGTTAAAATAAACATGATTTATTAATTTATTCAATTTACTAATTTTAAATAAGAAAAGTGAAACGTCTGTTACGATTTTAAGATTTACCCAAAATCAAAGCAGAAGCAACGAAGGTATTCGCTTAAATTACCAACCATTAAAAAAAAGGGATCAAAATACGCAGCTAGGATTTTTTAGAAATTCTCAAAAACAATAATAAAAAACAAACATTCTCACCAACTTTCGACTGCGGTACTTTTAAAAACGATAAAACGTAGGTGATTAATCTTGTATTTTATGATTTGTGCTTATTAAGTGCTGAAGTTTCAAGTGGAAGTTGCAACATAACTCTGACGTGAACAAAAACAAACTAAGTAGGTAATAGGAGTATATTATAATAGGACAAAAGCTTTTTTGTGAGAAGTGCCCTGTGAGTTTATCATGTTTGGGTTTTGGAAGACTTATTTTAGAAGAAACAAGCAAAACAATGACTCATTCAAATTAATCAAACGTATAATCACATCCTGCAATAACATACGGTAATTTAAATACCAAAGACTATTAGTACCCACTAATATATTTATTATATTAATTACCAAAGACTTCATTGTATACTGCCAAAACACTACTAGGCGGGTTGTTTTGAAGTAACATTGCAACTCAGGCAGTAGTACTGAGGGGTTAGCACGAATAACTTGCGAGAACGTATTCGTATCGAAATATCAAAAAATTATTTGAATCTTCATACAAATGCTAGCGTTCTCGATCAGAATACTTATTCGTAAGTTTTTTTATGGTATGGCCAGCAAACGAGCATGTGGGTCACCTGATGGTAAGTGATCTCCACCGCCCATGTACGCCCACAATACCAAATGAATCATGGGTGCGTTGCCGACCTTAAAGGAAAGGGATTGGGAAGGGGAGGGGGTTTGGGCCTCCGGATTTCTCCGCAACCTGCTACTTTACGACCGTTTCCTGTGAGACAGTGGTAACGACCTGGACGAGCCGGCCCATTCATGCTGTAGACAAAAGTGTCTACAGTGTGGCTCTTCCACTCATTACCACTTGAAAATTCATTTAACATATTTTTTGGCTGGTGTAATATAAGCAACGTTGATTTATTGTACTTTCTTATACCAAAATGTAATACACATCGAATTACTTATTGACAGCCTCCGTGGCGCAGCGGGCGAGTAGCTGGCTGTGAAGCGAGAGGCCGTGTGTTCGATTCCCGCACTGAGACAAATGTTTGTGTGATCCACAAAAATTTGTTTCGGGTCTGGGTGTTGTGGGACCGCAATCCCTCGTAGTTCCTGATACCCACGATACAGGTTTACCTAGTGTGGGGTCAGGACTATGTGTGTGACTGTTGGGTGTATATTTATATATATATACTTGGTAGGTACTGTTATCTGACTAAAATTACACTTTTTTGTTTGGAATATTAGTAATTAAAAGTTAAACACAAACATTATTGTAATAAAATAAAATTATTTTGAAAAAAAATATCTCGTCGCATGTTCACTCGAATATAGCATTACTATTTAAGTATTATAGTATTTCTCATGTATTATAATTCTATTTGAGAATAAATGTTTCAAACGATAAAATTGCGCCACATAACGCTAGAGTTTGACAGCTGACAGACAGGGAGCGGGAGTGGGGTACTAGTGAAGAGTAAGCGAGATGGTAAATAAACAGAGCAGTTGTACCAAACCAGACGGCCTCTCGCATACGAGGGTAACTGTACAGGTCATTAAATACCAATAAAACAATTTATCATCACCTCAATACATCTTTACTCCCAGCTGTCGTCGTATCGCAATGGCAAAGGGTAAATGATCATTCAGCCACGAATTCAAGACGCTACAGTAACTACCACCTAGTTCAAATTCAAATTCAAATTCAAAATGTATATTTATGAAATCGGGTACATACATCGGTCTTAGGTTACAGTAGTAAGGTTCGCCGAAATCTGCTTCTGAAGCATATAAATATTTAATAAATTTTAGTTACATAACTTGCTTATAATTAACAAATAAGTTTGTAACGGATAGTAAACATCTAAGAATAAAGTGTAAATTGCAATAACAGAACTATAAACTATATTATTATTTATTACATATAAATTTATTCAAAATAACACCTGAGTAATAAGAAGACATTACTTAGTAGAAGTTGTGAGTAAATCTTGTAAATAGTCTTGTAAAGTGTAGTAACAATTTTCTGTTAGAAGTGTGTGTAGTCTTTTTTTAAATGAGTGCATGTCAAGGTTTTTAATGTTTTCAGGTAGTTTATTATAAATTTTAATGCCCATGCAGTATATACTTTTATGTTTTAACGTGGTCTTTGCTTCTTCGATACTTAAAAGATTATCTCCTCTTAATTTGCTGGTACGGTTTTGGGAGTTAGTAATAAATAAATTAGGGTTCATTTTTATGAATATGGCAGCTTCATATATATAAATGGATGCTAGGGTCAAAAGTTTAAGAGATTTAAAGTGCGGGATACAGCTATCTTTAGGTTTGATGCCACTTAAAGCGCGAATGCATCTCTTTTGGGCTATGAAAACTGAGTGGTATTCAATAGAGTTACCCCAGAAAATTATACCAAATCGTAGGTTTGAAACGACAAATCCGTGATAAGCAACCAAAACAGCCTTTTGGTCTACTATTTTTGAAAGTTCACGTAGTGCATATGAATATTGGTGTAATTTTATACATAACATTTCGGCATGATTTTTCCATGTTAATTTGCTATCTATATTCACTCCTAGAAACTTAATATAATTGGTTTCATTTATCGTTTTATCCTTATGTTTGATAGTAATATGGCTTTTCTTGACCCTTTGAGAGAAATGCATGACTTTAGTTTTTTCTAAATTAATTATAAGTTGATTGTTTTCAAGCCATGTGATAGTCTGTTCTAGAGCATTATTGATTTCTTAGGTTTCGTAGGTTGTGAGGTTATTACATTTTATTATTAATGTACTACATCTGCAAAGAGGCTAATCGGATAGTTACTACCATAACTGGTAATTTAAGGCACCAAATACAAAATTATATCGCTATCATAACCCACGAACAAGCGTATGTCAAATTGACACTTCCTAAATTGGCTATATAATATGTTATCAGGCAGTTAAAATTTAAACGGTATGTTCTTGTGAAATAGTTATTTAAACATAATGCAATCATTATTTTTTTTCTTATATCGGTTAAATAATTAGAATTAAAAAAAAAAATACGATGTCTTGTCGATTCTTAATTTTGGCAACACAGGTCACGGGGAAGACCCTTGTCTATTTTAAATTGACCTTCACTATAGTAGCGCTCTTTCATACCAACCGAGACGGTCGGCTAAAGGCACGTTTTGAGATGTGCGATCGCGACGCCCAACAGCAGCGAAGGTACGCATTTCCATATTAGTGTTTAGTAGGACTCGATTTGAGTCGGTTTGAGATTTGAAATGAGTTTCGTTCGAGATCGTTCTCACTCTTTCAAGCCCGCAGCCCGCGTCATAGGAATAGTAAAAGAGTAACGACAAAATTTGAAGTAGTACATGTAAAATATTTGAACCACTCTTAACATTATTTATTTAGCTCAGCGGGGAGTGGTATGGACTGTCGAGACGAAAGTCGCAGGTTCGAAACCAGCCCAAGTGCATACACCTCTGACTTTTCTAAGTTATGTGTATATTAATTGTTAATTATCACTTGCTTTAACGGTGAAGGAAAAACATCGCGAGGAAACCTGCATACCTGAGAAGTTCTTCATAAGAATTTCGAAGGTATGTGAAGTCTGCCAACACATATTAGGCCAGTCTGGTAGATTAAGGGCTAACCCCTCTCATTCAGTAGAGGAGGTCCGTGCCCAGCAGTGGGACGTATATAATACAGGGCTGGTATTATTATTATTATAACATTATTTCGTTATGTACGGGACAATTGCTACTCAAAACTATTCCATACAATTTACGTATTTATTGCTATCGCTTGAACTGCGACACGCATGACGCATCACGGTCACCCTGTCATAGTCGCGTACCTCAAAATGTACCTTAATTTACGAAGGACTTATGGTCACAAAACATCCGAACCCCAAAAAAATATATGTTGTTGTCTCGGTGTGGAAATCGTACCCGTGCAGTCTCTCGTTTCATAGCCAGCTACTTCCCCGCTGTGCTACAGAGGCTGTCCGTCTGAATAGGGTAGTTTACTATGTTAAAATTTATATACAACAAAAAATAATAAAAAGAAATCCTGTTCTTAAAACTTATTCAAAATTAACGACTTCAAAAAAAGGAGGAGGTTCTCAAGTCGACTGTTTTTTTTAAATGTGTTACCTCAGAACTGATTTTGTGAACCGATTTTGATGATTCTTGCTTTATTTGAAAGCTGGTGCTTCCCGTGTGGTCCCATTTCAATTTGGTCCAGTTCTGACAATGGCATCCATGAGAAAACCATATAAGTCTTAAAGGACATGTCCACTTCTTGTATGGACGTTGGTTTTTTATTTCGAACAAAATCTAACCAACATCAAACTATACGGAAATGATAGTGCTAAAAATGTGAAACTTGGAACCATTAAAATAATAATTTTAGACCCCTCCATTTAATAGAAAAATAAAAAATAAAAGTGTTAGTAGATATATTTTACTGATGTATGCCAACACAAAACAATAACTACCATTGCATCATATAACTGACAACACTTTATATAAATCTGTCATTTTTCTAAGTATTGTCATTCGTGGTATCCTGTCTGTTTCGTGATTTGTTGATTTCCTCTGATTTTCTTGCATAAAGTGACTTAGTTTTATCACAACGAATTCCTCGATTTTGCACATAATTCGGGTATCGATACCGTAAAGACTTACCCTGACTACTTTTGCTTTTTCTCAACAGATACTTTATATTGTACCTACATAATTAATACGAGTATCTTAAGCTTTTGGATTGGAATAATTGGGAACTGATAGAATTTGTGATCTTAACACAATTTGCTCTGACGTACATTACAGAAATGTTAGATTTGTTAAGATAGAAAACTAATAACACAGTTTATTTTGAAAATATGGATAACCACATTTGTTGACTGCCTCGGTGGCGCAGTTGTAATGCGTACGCGGTATGACTGAGGCTGCACATTTGTAGTTACTGGACTGGCTTGACCGTATTGAATCTTTTAGCGATTTAGTCAATCATTAGTATTATGCCGAAAACGAAAAACAGTTCTAGGATTTTTTATACCTAATGAAGTTAACAACAGGCGAAACAATTAAAAGGAATCTTTCTTTAATGTGTATCAATAAATGTTTGTAACACACATATATTATTAAAAGAGCAGGCAATAGTTGACAGGATAGAATTTGTGAATATTATTGCAGATGCCTAATTGGGAAAAGGACTGTTGGAAGCTGTGCTCACGTTATGACAATTGTCTGGTATCTCGGATGAGCTCGGCATCAAAATGATATATCTCAACCTGCAGAGTTTCTAAACTATAAACTCATATGAGAAGACATTAAAAATGAACAAAATTAATAAACAATTGTATAAAAAAATTGTTTTATTTTAATACAAATTATTTAAGTATGTCAAATAAACTGAAACACATGATATTATATTTTATACTTGTGTTTGATATAAGACTAGTTGCCATTATAAAAATACTCCTATTTTTCTGGTGGTAAATGGTTGGTATAGCCTTTTGTCCAGCAGTGGGAGAAAAACGGCCAAAGAAAAAGTGATCCCCATCACCCATGAACTCCCAGAATACGAGTAAATCATGAACAATAAGCCTCCCATCCAGCCGATTTCTTTAGGAAGGGCATTGACTGCTCTGGCAAAGATGCATCGATAGCATGGGTCGTTATTTTGATTTATAGAATGTAAAAACTCTTTTCGTACAGAAATTGGTAAAGAAAGACCTAATAAATGACATTCAAATCTTGACTATTCATAAATCCGTCATTCCACGTTGACAATTTGGTAGTTTTTTGACAAGTTTACTTTTTTGCGGCTTAAAAATAGTTTGTTTGATTTATGATATTTTAAAAGATTCGTTCGTTTTAGGTGTAACATTTCAGTAAAATAAAAATATTAATATCTTAAAATTGGAGGTCTTTAAAATTAAACTAATTATTACAAAACATTCGTAGTGTAGGACGCCCTGCTGCACGGTGGACCGACGACTTGAAAAAGATGGCGGGTAGCGGGTGGATGCGGGCTGCTCAAGACCGGGATGGTTGGCGCTCACTTGGGGAGGCTTACGTCCAACAGTGGACGACAACAGGCTGAGATAATAATTCGTTTTTAGGAGTTCTATCCAAATATCTATAAATTATGTTGGTTAGAATTTCCACTTAATAAAAACCCATTTTTGGACATATCATTTGCATTAAGTATGTGCGCGACAAATGAACGAACAACTCAATATCACGCCAACCGATTTCGATGATTCCTTTTTTATTGGAAAGGATGTACTTCAAGGGTAGTTTGATGAGAATTTGGTTAGGTTCTGATTATGGTGTCCATGACAAAGTAACGGAACTCTTCAATTCTTAGGAGCAAATTAACGATACTCGGCCGAATCTTTTATAGGCTTTCCGGATATTTGAGTTACCTAAAGTAACGTCGTTATCGTCAAGTGATTGACGTAGTCGAATATGATGATCAATAGAACTCCTTAACGGCTTACAGTAAGGGTGCTGATCTGTGACAGAATTTCTAACTTGCTGCATTGCAATATGATGTAAGCGTTCTAATTGCATTACTTAAGGTGTATTATGTTGGAAAAAAAACACTCGATAGAGTTTAGCTGCGATGTGGTCCCATATAAATTTGGTTAAGATCTAATGACGAACTAAGGAGTAAAAAATTAAAACTCCTCCACGGACAACAGTACACTCATTGCGATTGTGTTATTGTATTGGAATTTACATGCTATTGCTGTAACTCCCACTGAAAATTTAAAAATAAAATAACGGTTAACAAAACTTAGAAACCGACTTATACGACATATATTTTGATCTCTCTTGAGTACCGTTTGACATACTATTTTTCATATTAATTTGAAAGTTATGTTAGCTAACATGTGTGTCAAATCAAATGTGTTGATCACGCTTCTAGCAACTCAATTTCGACTTGACATGATGTTAGATATTTGATCAGTTAATTTAACATTGATCAGCCTTTCAGAAACCGGGCGTTAACGATTTAAAAAATAAAATCACCTACCCTATTGACAATAATTACAGGCAAAGGTTTCCTGAAACCAATATACTCACTGATACTCTCCCATAAATTCACCTAAGTACACAGGAAACTCACTGTAGAGCTAATATGGCGTGATTGATGGAAGCGTACGACAGGTTTGAACACACAACATTAATTAATTTTAAGTGAGCCAATTTACTCCAAACTACAGCCTAGTGGAATGGAACTAATGAGACATTTTTAAACGTGAATAATAATAATACCAGTCCTGTATTATATACGTCCCACTGCTGGGCACGGGCCTCCTCTACTGAATGAGAGGGGTTAGGCCTTAGTCCAACACGCTGGCCTAATGCGGGTTGGCAGACTTCACATACCTTCAAAATTCTTATCAAGAACTTCTCAGGAATGCAGGTTTCCTCACGATGTTTCCTTCATCTTTAAAGCAAGTGATAATTATCTATTAATACACACATAACTTAGAAAAGTCAGAGGTGTATGCAGATGAGGCTGGTTTCGACCCTGCTACTTTCGTCTCGACAGTCCATACCACTCCCCGCTGAGCTATCATTGTATTTTTAACGTGAACATCTTTAAAATGGCTTCCATAGAGGGAGGCAATTCAAAAAACGAATGATATCAAAATCGGGATACCATCGAAATAAGATGACAAGAAACGTAACTCAAGCAAAAAAATTATCCCACCGAAACTCTGTGCAACGGCGCCGGGGCTATAAAAGTGTGCAGCTCGTTCATTCATCAATTCACAAAAAATTATTCATGATATCTAGTCTCACGCCTATAATCCCCGAAGGGGTAGGCAAAGGTGTAACCAGTACACCCACATTACGCCGAGCGTCCCTTATGTGATTGATAAATTCCAGACTCTAGGCTGATACTAAGTATTTCGTAATAGAAAACCCCAATACCACTTTACCCGACCCTGGCATCGAACCCAAGACCTCTGCAGCGTCAGCGTCAGTCGTCACGCATACGCATTACAACTGTGCCACCGAGGCAGTCGTAGATTTTAATTAAATATGGCCGAATCTTGACCAGCCATTTCGGTCAAGTGAGAAGTCACTTTTAGTCACTACAATGATAACCGGTCTTATTCAATAATCTTAATAAAATAACGTTTAAAAAAACTTAGAAATCGACTTCAAAATAAAAACACTGAAACACAAAAATAACAAATTCTATAGGTCTCTTTGGAGTCGGTGTCTGTGTCGCTACCGGTCAAATTAAATTGCACCGGCTCCAACGCGTACGCATTACAACTACGCCACGGAGGCAGTCGGTCGGTATTATTGCTAATATTAGGTTTGCAGAATTCCCATCGCGGACGGTTTCCCGCGCGCAGTCCCCCTTGTGCCGCATGCATAGCGCGATTAATTCCCTGGTCTGCTAGCCGCACGGAAACTTGCGAAAAGTTATTCGAGCTGTCATCGACAACAATTTCTATGAGATTTTAGTACAGCGCCTCTATCGTACGTAAAAGAAACTAATATATATGGAATATAGACCAATGATATTTAAGGAATTATCTATCGAGCCCTCGATACCTTTACATTACGATTTCGATAGATTTTCGTGCTAGCCCCTCTGCACCGCACCAGACTGTGATATATTTGTCGAAAAATGGTTTTATCTCAAAATAATTTGCCTACACTTTTGCGAAAAATGTGATGTATGAATGATCCTCCTTTAATATTATTATAATTATTTTTATTTAATAGTGATAAATTTGTTAATTTATTTATTGTAATTGGTCTTAGTACCGTTGTAGTTAAATCAAATAAATAAATAATAAATAATATAATAATAATAATTTATAACACGGTAGTATTAGAGGTAACTTCGAAACTAGCCTGATTTCTCCAGCGAGTCATCGTGTAACATGTTGGATAATGTAAAAACGACGCCAGAGCCGACTACGGTCGAAGTTAAATTAATCTATGTATAATTTATAAGAGGCACTAAGTTTGAAGAGACTGATCCCACAGGCGGCGGCATTGTTTGGGCCAGTGGATAAGATATTCCTATCAAAGCGAACACTGTCTTACCGTGTTGTACTTACCATCAGCAGCAGCATATAGCATAAGCCGGCAAACGAGCAAGTGGGTCACCTGGGAGTGATCTCCACTAACCATGTACGCCCACAATACCAAAGATTGATGGGCGCGTTGCCGACCTTAAAGGAAAGGGATAATTAAGGGATTGGGAAAGAGAGGAGGATTTGGGCTTCCGGATATCTCACTCACCGTACGTTTCTGTGAGACAGTGGCCCATTCATGCTGTGGACAAAACTGTCTACAGCGTGGCTCTAGCACTTAGAATGCATGTGTTAAAAAGCATGTTGCGGCGACCCCACTGCGGGTGGGATAAGGGCAGGTGGAAGAAGAATTAAACCCTGTCTCTCATAACTTAACCCTCGTTCATATTTAGAAGATTAATATAGGTGTATGTAGCACTAACAACATTTAAACAAAACAATTTTTAAACTATTCAAACTCGATTAGAAATCCCATTATGTTTTATAATAATTAACGTTTTTTTTCGGGCTTAGCATAAGCAACACGAGATAATTTTGTCGCGAAAAACCAGTTTTATCTGGTTATCTCTGTATGTCTATCGAAACTAACATGTATGCAACTCTTTATGCCAAAAATAGAGATAAAGTAGAGAAATTAGTAGTCTCTGTGGTATTTTATTTATTTATTACTTTATATACATGGACTATAAAGGCGGACTTAATGCTAAAAGCATTCTCTACCAGTCAACCTTTGGGTGGTGCAGATATGTTTATGGTAGGTGCAAAGAAAAGACGACAGGATACACAAATAACACACGAGTATAAATAGGCATAAATAAATATAAATATACATATGCATAATAGATACATGAATAACAATAAAATAAAATATATAAATACATATAAATAATCTAATGTGATGATTCTGCCACCTCGCTCAACAGTAGCTGCCGAACTCTCATTTTGAATGCCAACCACTAGGAGGACTATTGGAAATTTTAGCTTCGTATGCCCCAATGTCCCCCACATTGCAACTTTTCCGTTGTCCACCTATATAAATATAAATAATAAATACACCCAACAGTCACACACACACTAGGTTAACCTGTATCGTGGGAATCACGAACTACGAGGGACTCCACGACACCCAGACCCGAAAACCACCCAGAATCCGGCCACTCACCCGCTACGCCACGGAGGCTGTCAATATGGTATGGTAGTATAAATTGGGTGACAACAGAAATAGACGAGTTATATGCATGCCATTCACATCATTCTTCTGTAAAACAGTTTTGTGCCAACCCGATCAAGTCGGCTCTTCGTGCTTAACTCTTACAACAACCCTAAATACTGACGATGTACCAAATAAATGTTCCGTTAAGGGTACAATGCAATGCTGTGTTTTTCAGCATTTTAACTGCGAGACGGCGCGGCGCGACGGTCACTAAAGTTAATCATTAATCAATGAGCCTTTTCGGGAATACAAATTGTATTATTTATCCTATAGGAGTCTTGAATAGGGTCGCTAACAATACTGTTATAGTGAGAAAACACCGAATCCAAATTGAATATTTTTAGTTCTTTTTACTTTTGTTAAAAAAGTTTTATTTAATTATTTTTAGGAAAAGTAGTCATAATCGGTTTTAATCGGTCTGAGTCTTTCATCCCCGATTTCAAACTCTTAGGGGTAGAATTTTTTCGAAATTTAAATTAAGCTCAAATGGATCGAGTTTACGCCTTCGAATGAACGACAAAATCATCAAATTCTAATCACTCTGCAAGTTATACGTTATACATACTTAAACATATTTACGCGACGAATTCAGAATACTCTCCATTTTTTTTCGTTCGGTTAAAATTATTTCCATCATCATTGGTATCCAGAGCCGTAAATAAAAATAAACGTACATATTAATGGTGCTTCACTGGGGTTGGGTGCGGAACTCTAAGAAATAACTATTCAAAACAATTAAATATGTTTTCCAAAATATTGTTAGTTTTCCTTCTTCGATACAGTTTTATATTTCTTATACCAAAATTGGCAACCCTAGTCTTGACTCTCGAGAGACGTATGAGACAATTCTCTGTGGTAAAATATATTTACATATTTTCTTTGTACTTATTTACACTGTTTTTTTATTAGCTTGAATGACGAGATGAGCAGGTTTTCGCCTGATAAGCGCCACGCCTGCCCATAAACAAATCAACACCAGACAGAACTTTGAATTAAAAATCACTGCATGGCACTGGACTGCGCTCGTCACCCCGAGACACAAGTCGTTAGGTCTCAAAACGCCCTGCAATTTTACTGGCTTCAATGTCCTACACACCAGAACACAACAGTTACACACTGTTGCTTGGTGGCAGAAATGGACGAGGGTCCTTTTTTTTTTTTTTTTACATGGGGAAAATCCTCTTGGATTCCCGGCTACCTTAAAAGAAGATAGACGGGGTATGCCGGATTTTTACCGGCTAAAAACCCCATGGTTGTCGCCATCTGCACTATGGAAGAGTTTCGGGACCTCCAACAGAAACACGCCGAAACCCCTCCAATGCAACGCTGTAATAGCACGCCGAGGGGGGAGTATGTGTTAACTCCTCCAGCAAATATATCTCGTCTCTAGGCAGAGGAACCGAGGTGATTTCTGGCATCACCTCGGCGTCTACGCCTCCGAGCAGGGTCAGCCCTCTCCCGAACCCGCTCCGCAGCCTCCTTCCTAACCATAACAATCTCACAGAAGGAGGCTACCGCTTTCCATTCATCCTCTCCCTCCAGCATCGCAGAAACAACTGCCGGTAGGGAGAGGTTTTGTCCAATCTTATTGACCAGGATCCGTCGTTCCAGCTCCCACGCCGCACACTCCGAGAGCGTGTGCGTTGCCGAGTCCTGGTATCTGCCATCGCAATGGTAACAATTTGCCGTCACCTCGCGTCCTATCTTATTCAGATAATCACCGAAGCACCCATGCCCGGTAATTATCTGAGTAAGTCTATACGTGAGTCGTCCCTCCTTTCGCTCCATCCAGGCTTCGAAGACCGGCAGGATTGCTTCGACGACGCGTTTGTGCACGTAAGGCTCCTCTCGAAGCCTAGAATGCCACGTCGCGAATGCGTTTAGCCGTTCCTGTCGTCTTATTGCCACCTCGAACGCCATTGCAGGCTGGCCCACCTGGCGGACACTGCGGATTAGATTGTACATCTTTGCATCCATGTCCGCCAGAGTGGACGAGGGTCCTACCACCTAGTGGGACCACTACCATTTTGCCGTGTCGGGGAAAAAGTATAATTTTGCTATCATCCTGAAATGAAATAAAATAAAATAGTTTTATTAGTCATGTAGGCGTTTTAACTAACATTTATAATAAATCAGTACAAAATAAAGAACCTTATGTATAGAAATCACATCAACCAATGTATACTTATCATACATAGCATCGTCAAAATACACTGGGCATCTATAAATTTTACAATATTTTTATATAGGTCCAGAATTGTTAAGTATTATTATTTATTCTTCTTTTTATGGGTCGATATGGACTAATAGGCATTACCGAAACGGCACGTGTTTTAAAACTACCACCGGATCCAAAACGACCCAGCCTGAGAAGACCCGGCGAAACAAACTCAGTGGGCTTACTTTACCACTGGATTTTACACGGCGCGGCGTGACCCAATCCTGAAAAGAACCTGCTAGTCAAATTCAGTCGGCTTGTTTACACACCTTGTCCTTTTTTACGTGGTTTTAAAATGAATAAACCCTTGCTATAAATCGCAAAATCAATACGCATTCTCAAACTTTATGGGCAGTAAACAAAGTATTTTGCCTACTTCATCTTTCATCGGATCCCTTTTATATTATTGACGAAAAAACGACTGCATTATTAAAGAGCCATACGCAAACATTCGATATACTTTCCGGCTATATTTAGGGTGAAATAACGTCAAGCGAAGCATATTCTAAGGCTTGTCATAAACGACACTTAATGAGCTCTTTGGTTAGTGTAGATTTCTGTTTACATCATTGGTCTGTTTTTATTCGGCGCCAAAAACTAACCAATGACGTTTAGAGAAATCGTCACTATGCGTTCGCGCTCACTCAAGTTTCGTTTAATTTATTTCGGTTTTTAAAACAAAAAAATCAAAGACGTTTTTATTCGTATGTATATTTTTTTTTAATGTAACTATATGCATAACTCCGCCAAATGAGGAGCAATATGCATGATTAATTTTATTGAAGAAATAATTCCACTATGGGGGGTGAAATCGGACCTAAAAAACTAAATCTTTAATATTGAGGCATTGAACTACAACAAAAAAAGAAGTGTTCATTTAAAAAAAAAATTAAAAATAAACACTTTTTAAAAATAAAATAAAACCGGTTCATTAAAACAAAAAGTTTGTATCAATCATTGACTATTAAACTACAGTACCAACGAAAAAAAAGGGTCAAGACTACGTATGTAACTATTGGGGGTTATTTAATTATAATCAAATTATTATTGCAACTAAAACCCGTGTGTCGCCACATTATTTTGGTATTGTGAGCGTACATGGGTGATGGTGATCACTTACCATCAGGTGACACACTTGCTCGTTTGTCGGCCTATGCAATAAATTAAAAAAAAAAACTAAATTTTGCTGGATCAACGCAACATCACGCCGTGTGTCCCCAAGTCGCAGTGTCGGATTTATGTGCAGTTTAAATCCGTCATAAGCAACTGACTCAATACGTAATGATTCGCAAATCCTGCTGTATTACATGTCGCAGCTCGCGCGAGTATCACGCCGTGTTGTTTCAAAGATTTATGTTTGACGTATCAAACAATTTTACACATTCCAGTCTTCCAGCGTTGTTTTGTTTATGTTCGTCTTAGGCCGCTATTCCACTATCATATAAAAATGATGGTAGTTCTATAGCTTATAGATATATGAGAATTGTATGACAGTGTAATCGCAACATCATGTATATACGCACTCACGCCTGTAATCCGCGAAGGGGTAGGCAGTACACCCACATTTCGCCGAGCGTATCTCCGTCCCATGATGTGATAGGGGCGAGCCTATCGCCATACCGGACACAAATTCCAGACTCCGGGCTGATACTGAGCATTTCGAAATAGAAAAACCCAATACCACTTTACCCGACCCGGGGATCGAACCCGAGATCTCAGTGTAACGCGTATGCATTACAACTGCGCCACCGAGGCAGTTTTCTTTGTAAATTAGTCAAACGTTGTAATTTGTGCAGAAATCCTCTTTGAACTACCGAAATGTACCGAGTGTTCTGTATCGCAAACGATCTGTCAGTTTGTACGCCTTTAATAATACAAATGGGCACAGAGTAGAGTAAGAGCTCGTTCCCATTTGTCGGATCCGTATATTAATCGGATGTTCCAGTGGTAGAGCATTTTATATGAAGCTATTCACACTTAAAAAGCAGTGATAGCTCAGCGGGGAGTGGTATGGACTGTCGATACGAAAGTCGCAGGTTCAAAACCAGCCCTAAGTGCATACACCTCTGACTTTTCCAAGTTATGTGTGTATTAATTGTTAATTATCACTTGCTTTAACGGTGAAGGAAACATCGTGAGGAAACCTGCATACCTGAGAAGTTCTTCATAAGAGTTTCGAAGGTATGTGAAGTCTGCCAACCCGCATTAGGCCAGCGTGGTGGACTAAGGCCTAACCCTTCTCATTCAGTAGAGGAGGCCCGTACCTAGTAGTATTAGTGGGACGTATATAATACAGGGCTAGTATTATTATTATTTTTATTCACACTTATCGGAAACCGATTTTGTGAAGGCGCCGACAAGAAGTGTCGGGTGTTTTGCCAGCCCTCTACGCCCGGAAAAAAATCGTGTCGGATCTCGCTCGCCTATAAGTAACTATGGTGCTGTTCACATTTGTCGGATGTCGGGGCAGACAACCCTCTTCCCCCTACCCCGCGTACTTCGTCGACGTCCATCGTGCACAGTCGCCTCGCGTAGTGTTTAAAATTGGCACCAGCTTCGACCGTGTACCGATAGTGTGAACAGAGGCGCCGACATCCGATACCGATACCGATCCGACAAGTGGGAACGAGCTGTAACACGAGTTTGAGTGCGTCCGAATATTGACTAACATTATTGTCAGCATGGGTTTTAGTTCAAAAATACTTTTCAGTACAGCAGCTATTGGCATTTGGTGCTACTGATGGTACGTGATTTCCATCCATCAGCAAACCGCTGCTTTACATCGGATATCTGTGATATAGTAGTCGAGCCGGTAGTAACTCGGTCAAGCCATTCGTGCTGTAGACAAATCTTTCTGATCGACGTACAGCGTGGCTCTACCACTCAAAATTAAAATAGATCATCGATTCACTTGCTCCTTTGGCAGCCTATGCTATAAAAATATAACTAAACTAGCCTTTGCTCGTGCCTCCGCCCGCGTCAACAGCATTTTCCGGGATAAAAAGTAGCATATGTTACTCAGTGATAATGTAGCTTTCTAACGGCAAAATATTTTTTTAAATCGGTCCAGTAGTTTTTAAGTTTCTTCGTTACATACAATATTACAAATCTTACCTCTTTTTAATATTAGTGTAGATTATTTTCCAAGTCTCTGAATCACTACAGTCTGTGGACGCCAGCTAATGAGTACCGTTAATGAACAAACGGCGACAGTCATTGACTCACTAATACCTGTGCATTACTTATTAAGCTCTTCGTCGACAATGCTAACAATCTTGATAGTATTTATGAATGGTAGAGCCACGCCAGACAGTTTTGTCTATAGATAAAATAACGTTGAAAAAACTTAGAAACCGACCTCAACATAAAAACACTGAAAAGTAAAATATAACAATTTCTATAGGTCTATTTAGATTCGGTGCCTATGTCGCTGCCGGTCAAATAAAATTGGACCGACACCGAAAGAAAAATGTCTACTTCGTACCTTGAAAAATATCTGTCTTATACATTGAAATAAAGTAAATAGTAAATAGTTTATAAGGCTTTTATCGCGGTTTAATTTTTATTTTATTCCCGACGTTTCGAAAGCTTTTTAATAATCATAAAAAAATGCATAATTTTAAAATGAAGGTAGGCAATGAAACATTAACTTTTCGAGATTACCTTCACCGCAGTCTCTCCCATGACCTCGAAGGCTGAATAGCTTTCGAAATGGGACTACAATAAAAATTCAACCGCGATAAAATCCGTATAAACTAGTTTTATTTCAATGTGTATTATTCGACTGCCTCGGTGGCGCAGTTGTAATGCGTACGCGTTACGATTAAGCTAACGCTGAGGTCTCGGGTTCGATCCCCGGGTCGGGTAAAGTGGTATTGAGTTTTTCTATTACGAAATGCTCAGTATCATCCCGGAGTCTGGAATTTGTGCCCGGTATGGCGATAGGCTCGCCCTCTATCACACATGGGACGGAGATACGCTCGGCGAAGTGTGGGTGTACTAGTTACACCTCTGCCTACCACTTCGGGGAATACAGGCGTGGGTGCGTATGTATGTATGTATGTGGAATATTCGCGTAAACCTAAGAAATCACCAGCTGTCTGATACTTTTGGTGGTTAAATATTACTCATAAGATGGTCATTCACTTATCATTTCCAGATGATTACATTTGCCGTAAACGATCAAAAAGACTCTACCAGGTGGTAGGTCCCTCGTATGCGAGAGGCCGTCTGGTTTGGTACCACCGCTGTGCCCATTTTTGCCGCCAAGCAGTTCCGGTTTGAAGGGTTTGAACTCAGTGAAATTACGGGGCATTACGAGACTGAACACCTTATGTCTCGCAGTCTAGGTACATGCAGTGCTTTGTTATTTAAAGTTCTGTGTGGCGTTGCTTCTGTTTATGAGCAGGCGTGGCGCTTACCATCAGGCGAGGGACCTGCTCGTCTCGTCATTCAAGCTAATTAAAAATGGTAATGAAACAGGGCCTCAATGTTCACAACCTGTCAATGTGTCAAGTGTGAACATGAAAAACAAGAAAAATACTCCGTACAAAATCAAATGACGTTTACCAAACTTGGTAAAGTATTTGTCATTTATAAAAGTACCACTTAATAACAGAGTTGTCAACACGCCGTAGATAAATTTTGAGAACATCCCAAACCTCGTAAGCTTAACTCGAAAACTAATATAAGTTTGTCGATCCCCAGGATTATTGGCAAAAAATAAAACTTGCCCGAGAAGCGCGCACGCTTCAAAAGTTGCTTCGATTAAGTTTTCTTTAAATTTTTAGATAAGAACATCTATAGAAATATGGCGAGTTTTATATTGTTTTTTTTTTCTATGTACTCGTATATCGATTTCTCCGCCAATAGGGTAGTTATACTAATTTTTTTTTATTATATAAATCAATAAGTTGCGTTACTCAAAATCTATTGCAGAAAGAATTTTATAAATCGGACCAAAAATAAATAAGTTAGAAGCCATTTAAATCCTGTAGAAGGGGTAATTGTCAAATGACAGACGATGCAAACTTTGACGTCACTGTGTAAAATATTCATTATGGTGCACGCGTGCAAGCGAGATAGTGAAATATCCCTACTACGCACCCACTTTTCTTCATACCAACATTTAAAGTCATAACTGCGGGCACATTTCTGAACCAATTTTGACTGTGTTTTAATAAAAGGGTTTCTTTTGCGTATCATTTTTTGTTGCTTATATAATAATGTATAAAAACCAATATAAGAAACTACCCTATTGTGGACCAATTTTAATGGAAAAATAATATTCGATAGAGTTTAGCTCCGATGTGGTCCAATATAATTTTGATTAAGATCTGATGACGGAGTACGGAGTAAAAAAAGAAAACTCCTCAACGGACAACATGATATTACAAGGTGGTAGGTCCTTGGTATGCGAGAGATCGTCTGGGTTGGTACCACCGCTTTGTCTATTTCTATCGCCAAGCAGCAGTGTGTAAGCTTTGTTGTGTTCTGCAGGCTAACCATAAGTTTGTCTCGATAAAATCGCCTAGCGACGACGTAAAATATTTCTATGAAAAACTCAGTGGCCCCTCTAGCGGATACGTGAGAAACTAAATTTTGTCATACAAATATTTTACGTCGTCGCTAGCGATTTTACTGAGACAAACTCATGGTTGAGGCACTGGTCTTAAGGACATTGAAACCAGTGGTGTTACCGAGCATTATAAGATTTAACATCTAATGCCACTGGGTGACGAGCGCAGTCCAATATCATGCAGTGCTTTGTAATTCAAAGTTCTAAGCGGTGTTGCTTCTGTTTATGGGCAGGCGTGGCGGTACAATCGGGCGAGCGACCTTCAGGCTAACCATGAGTTTATCTCGGTAAAATCGCTAGCGACGATGTAAGATATTTATATGAAATACTCAGTGGCGCCTCTAGCGGATACGTGAGAAACTAAATTTTGTTATGCAAATTTTACGAGTGGTAGAGCCACGCTGTAGACAATTTTGTCTACAGCATGAATGGGCCGGCTCGTCCGGGTTGTTACCACTGTCTCACAGAAAACCGGCGTAAAGTAGCAGCTTGCTGCTGCGTTTCGTACGGTGAGTGAGATATCCGGAGGCCCAAATACCCCTCCCCTTCCCAATTCCTTATTATCCCTTAAGGTCGGCAACGCGCCCATAATTCTTTTGTATTGTGGGCGTACATGGGCGGTGGAGATCGCTTACCATCAGGTGACCCACTTGCTCGTTTGCCAGCCTATACTATAAAAAAAAAAAAAAAACAAATATTTTACGTCGTCGCTAGCGATTTTACTGAGACAAACTCATGGTTGAGGACTTCGGTTGCACTGCACTGCTCGTTTCATCACTCATGCTAAAAAAAAGAATACATAAAAGTCTTTGAAAAAATAATGTAACTTACGCTGCGTTCGCGCTTTACTTTTCCCTTTGTCATGTAAATAAGGTTAGTATAATATAAGAAATACTCTGGAAAAATTGAGTATCAGGCATAGAATATTTACAACAGAGAATTCTTGATACAAAGGTTTTTAATCTACAAAGATATCAAGCGCTTTGTTTTCGAATCAACCATACCGTGTTTTTTTGCCGTATCATTAGTTGCTTTTGTTTAGCAGTTAGCTACTAAAATGCCTTTTATTTTATATGTAGATGACTTAGAATTACTAATAGAAACTAAGTACACGCACTAAATTTTAGCCGTTAATTTGGAGTCATACATGGCTCTAAACGATCACCATACTGATAAATGTGGTACCATTTAAATGTGGTAGAGCCACGCTGTAGACAATTTTGTCTACAACATGAATGGGCCGGCTTGTCATTACCACTGTCTCACAGAAAACCGACGTAAAGTAGCAGCTTGCTGCTGCGTTTCGTACGGTGAGTGAGATATCCGGAGGCCGAAATCCCCTCCCCTTTCCAATCCCTTAATTATCCCTTTCCTTTAAGGTCGGCAACGCGCCCATGACTCTTTAGGTATTGTGAGCGTACATAGGCGGTGGTGATCACTTACCATCAGGTGACCCACTTGCTCGTTTGTCGGCCTAAACAATAAAAAAAAACTACTAGGTATATTATGTTTATGATCCTTACTTATAAATCAATGTATGAAACACATTTTGCCCATCCACAAATTAGCAAATTTATAGGAAAATACATTTTAGCCATAAGATAACTAGAACGATAACTCTCATATGAATCAGCTAAAAATATGGCACCACTTATTTTTTTATTTTTTTAGTATGGACGCTTGCTGATAGCCTGACGAGAGTCTGCTTTAGTCAGCGACACCGGACTTTCGGGCGAATGCTTTAGGCACTCCAACCCTAAGTTAGGCACTCCAACCCTAAACTCCACTTACTTCTTACACATGCAAAGGAACAAAGAAACTGTAGGCCAGCATAATTCTGCCGATCGTCGAGGAACAAAATGTATCTTGACTGTCGACGTTAATATAATTGGACTGCATTACATTGGATTATGCATTATATTCAACGAAATAAGATGACTAGAACGAGAACTCTCATATGAATATGCCAAAGATACGGCTCCACTTACTTACACATGCAAAGAGTGACACGTAACACTCATACACACAACAAAAAATAATGAACGTTCAAAATCAACTTTATTTCATAACAGTTAATGTCTAAATATTAAATTTCTAAATCGTGATACGACGTTCTGCACCGCGCAAAATATTAGATGTATTAAGTGTCAACTAGAGATCATGAATCAATTTTTATAAATTGATCAATGCAAGAGCTGCACAGACTTTTATAGCACCGTCCCCTTGCACAGAGTTTTGGTGGGGTCATTTTTTGCTTGAGTTTCTTGTCATCTTATTTTGATGATTTTAGGTGATATTTTTTTGCGTTTGTTTATTTGCAACGTCACGCACACTTAGCGAATTTTCAGCTTCCGATTGTGAGTACTCGTATGCGTTGTTTATACACCGTGGCTCTACCACTCTGATCATGCTTGCAAGTGTATTTAAATCAGTGCATTATGACAGTCTCCGTGTCGCAGTGGGCGAGTAGCTGGCTGTGAAGGGAGAGGCCGCGGGTTTGATTGCCGCACCGAAATAAAATGTTTGTGTGATATATGTTTCAGGTCTGTGTGTTTTCTCCTCAGATGGTTTCAGAGGGTCGTAAAAACTACAAGCCAAATATTTCTGTAACAAAAAGTCTGTTCTGTGTTAAAAAGTATGTAGTGCCGACCCCACTGCGAGTGGCATAAGGACAGGTGGAAGAAGAAGACATTATGAAATACTGGGTTTCAACCGACTCCAGAAGTTCTTAATTCCTAGAGACGGATAGTAGCCCAAAAACCACGTGCTGTACGATCGTAGATGCCAAGGGCGCCTATTTGCGAAAGCGCTCCTAAGCCCCAAAACGGATAGGCCGGAAAGGTAGCCGGCAAGGGTGGTGCCGGCAACAAATCAGATACACCAGGATTCTTCGGGACTATTTGCGTCGAAGGAGACCTCAGCGGGGTTTTAGTCGGTACACCTAAGGTTTTTAAACGGTACACCGGCAGCGTAGGTTAAGGTTGGCGGAAAATTGGTTAGGTCCCGACATAATTATCACTCGGATGTAAACTGGGTCGGAAGACCGGTAAATTTGCAATTTAGTTTTAATGTTATTATAAATATTGATTCTAATTTAATTTTATTTTAATTTAATTTAATTTTAGTTTAATTGCATTAAATTTTAGTTTAATTAAATTAAATTTTAGTTTATTTACAATTTAATTTCAGATTATTTACAATTTAATTTTACTTTATTTACAATTTAATTTTAGTTTATTTACGATTTCATTTTAGTTTAATTTATACATTAATTTGTGCGTTTAATTATCATTGTTCCTTTATATTATTTTAATGTTATATAGTTACAATTACAATTTTTGCATGCTGTCTTCATCTATAAATTACAATGGCATTAAACTAGTTTTGTATCCATTTTGCTAGCGTATTGTATCGGTGTACATTGTGTTAATCAATAAAAAAGGCCGGTGTAACTATCCCTCCACCCTCGAGGTTAGTTATCCGTAAGATGGAATTCTCCGCGAAAAAAAAGTCGGCATAATTCTGGCAACCATCAAGGAACGTTATGACTCTTTTTAAGGCTAACATTATATTTAACTGGTCTGTACATACCAGCATGTGCAGTATTACCACCCAAGTAAAACACCGGCCTGTCTTACCTGGGAATGAAGCCAAGATCTCTCGTGTATACTGCCATCAAAGATTAACATATCCCTCAACGCTTTAAGATTTATAGAAAGCAGTCTTTTCAATACCCCGATACTGTTTGTAATTTAAAGATATTTTAAAGCGCTTCTTCCCTTGGGAAATTATCACTGACATCAATGAGTATACTTGAGGTTGTAAAAAGTAGAATAATGGCTCGTTATAAGCCTGTTTTATATCTTTTTTTTTCATAATTCTTAAGGGAAAGAAGTATAATACAAGTATTAGTATACATAAAGAAAATATAGAATTAGGTACTAAATTATTACATACGCACTCACGCTTGTAATCCCCGAAGGGCTAGGCAGAGGTGTAACCTGTACACCCAAATTTTGCCGAGTGAATCTCCGTCCCATGATGTGATAAGGGGCAACCCTATCGCCATACCGGGCACAATTCCTGACTCCGGGCTGATACCGAGCATTTCGTAATAGAAATACCCAATATCACTTTTACCCGACCCGAGTATCGAACCCGAGAACTCAGCGTCAACTTCAGACGTAACGCGTACGCATTACAATTGCGCCACCGAGGCAGTCTATTACTAAACTATTACTCTATCATAAATTGCTTCCTTCTCTGTCATATTATTATGTTCTTATGTGTATTCCGTGCCCGACAGGGTCCATGATGTACCGTATTCTATATCATTTTTTTTATAGCATCGGCCGCGCAAAGGAGCGTATAGGTTACCTGATAGTAAGTGATCTCCACCGCCCATGTACGCCCACAATACCAGAAGGATCATAGGCGCGTTGCCGACCTTAAAGGAAAGGGATAATTAAGTGATTGGGAAATTGAAGGCACATTTGGGCCTCCGGATATCTCACTCAACCTACGAAATGCAGCAGCAAGCCGCTATTTTACGTTGGTTTTCTTTGAGACAGTGGTAACGACCCAGTCGAGCCGGCCCATTCGTGCTGTAGACAAAACTGTATACAGCGTGGCTCTACCACTTTCATCTTTATAAATAAACGCATTGAGTATTCAGTATTATCTTAGGGGGTAACATGCGTACGGTGCAACCACGGGAAACCATATTAATTAAACCTACATTGTCAACTAAAGGACATATAATAATATAATAATAATACTAGCCCTGTATTATACTCGTCCCACTGCTGGGCACGGGCCTCCTCTACTGAATGAGAGGGGTTAGGCCTTAGTCCACCACGCTGGCCTAATGCGGGTTGGCAGACTTCACATACCTTCGAAACTCTTATGAAGAACTTCTCAGGTATGCAGGTTTCCTCACGATGTTTCCTTCACCGTTAATGCAAGTGATAATTAACAATTAATACACACATAACTTAGAAAAGTCAGAGGTGTATGCACTTGGGGCTGGTTTCGCACCTGCGACTTTCGTCTCGACGGTCCATACCACTCCCCGCTGAGCTATCACTGCTTTTTAAAGGTCATATATTTATTAGAATAATACTAACGATAATATCCAATACTTCTTCTCCACTTGTCCTTACCCCACTCGCGGTGGGGTCGGCGCGATATCCTTTTTATTACATGTTAAATTGATTTGGCTTGTTGTTTTTCACGCCCGTCACATCAACCCCTCAGGGGAGAAATCACCCAGTCCCGAAGCAAATATCTGTGGATCACACAAACGATTTCAATCGAATTTATCTCGATATCTCGAATCGAACCCTCACACACTATTAATTCTAACTTGTAATTTCTAAGATACGTTCTCAGTTGAACTATTTTGAAACACGTACTAGCGCTGTTCAGGCGAATTTAAAGGTAAAGGGCACTCGCGGATTGACTAATATCTTTGAGGGTCAACGCCCCCAACAACCGTTAAAAGGCGACGTGATCTGCATATCCATGATAAAAATATAATATTAGGCTCTGCATTTTTAACATATATGAAAAATGGTAATGCGTAATATTATACTAATCGTTTAAACACAAAACTTTAAATTACAAAGCACTGGACTGCGCACGTCCGCGTTACCCCGAGACATAAGATGTTAAGTCTCATAATGCCCAGTAATTTCACTGGCGTCAATGCCCTTCGACCGGAACACAACAGTGCTTCACACTGCAGCTTGGCGGCAGAAATAGACACTTTAAATGAATATCTCCTTGGTTCATTATTCTGTCTCCCGCTTTGCTACGGAGTGGTTTTTTTTTTATTTCCAACTCCTCCCTATCTTTCTAATTGATTAATTTCGTTGCGGGGTAAAGACAGCTTCGCGTTCCCAGAGACTCGATGGACTTCATTGCTCGATGTCAAAATATGCATGCCACTGTCGATCATGGCTTACAGGAGTTATAGAAGTGGTTGTGTGGGCGGGATAGTCTTTGGACCTTTGTGTGCTACGCTTGAAAACCTGTATCATAGTGGTGTAGGAAATAACAAAGTCAAAATAAATATATATAATAAATATAAAAAAACAGAAACATTTTTTATTTGCCTGAATGACGAGACGAGCAGATCGCTCGCCTGATATTAAACGTTACGCCTGCCCATAAACAAAAGCAATGTCACACACAGCTCTGGATTACAGAACACTGCATGGACTGCGCTCGTCATCCCGAGACATAAGATGTTAAGTCTCATAATGCCCAGTAATTTAACTGGCTTCAATGTCCTTCAAACCGAAACACAACAGTGCTTACACACTGTTGCTTGGCGGCAGAAATAGACAAAGCGGTGGTACCAATCCAGACGGCCTCTCGCATACGAGGACCTACCTTGTAAAACAGATACATTGAATCACGGATCCAAGCCTCTTATATCAGCCCTGAAGTCCATCCCAGACTTTTAGCAATTACAGAAACTTGCCTTGCGGTTACTCACAGAGTGAAAATTGCTTCGGATTCGCTGATAAAACGATTTTTCTTTTAGTTATTTTTCTTTATAACTTCTACTCGAGTCAATTAAAGCTTTCATAGTTTCATATTACAGAGTATGAGATGAGATTCCGAACATTGTTGCAAAAACATATTTTAAAACAGCCAAGTGCGTGTCGGACCAATTACGGTAAAGGGTTCCGTAACAGAAAATATCCCATAAAAAACTATACGACTTAGTTTGTTTAAACAAATTTTGGCTGTGACATAGGACCGGACTGACAGACGGACATGACGAAATAGGGTAGTTAAATAGATTGAATATTATACATTATTTTATAAGCAACAGAAAATGGTACGTAAAAGAAACCTTTTTATTAAAACACAATCAAAATTGGTTCAGAAATGTGCCCGCAGTTATGACTTTAAATGTTGGTATGTGGAAAAGTGGGTGCGTAGTAAGGATATCTCACTATCTCGCTTGCACACTTTAACATTAACTTTAACATTTTACACAGTGACGTCAAAGTTTGCGTCGTCTGTCATTTGACAATTACCCCTTCTACAAGGATTATTTATTTTAGGTCCGATTTATAAAATTATTTCTTGCAATATATTTTGAGTAACGTAACTTATTGATTTAAATAATTTAAAAAATCTAGTTAACTACCCTATTATAGGGGTTCCGTTTTTTCCTAGTGGATAAAAATAACATAGAAAATAAGTATAACACTAATATGTTGTTAAATAAGGTATGGGCTTGGTCAGTCCATCGCATAGTATTGTAATACTTTCCTGGACTGTACAGTATTGACACTTGTGCCACAGACCTTCCTTCTACCTACCCTTATTCCACTCGCAGTAGGGTGGGCGCAACAGGCTTTTTTAACACATGTTACAGAAAGATTTAGCTTCTAGTTTTTACGTCCGGCCGCCTGCCTGACGTCAACCCCTCTGGGGAGAAAATACCCAGACACGAAACAAATGTCGTCGCTTAGTTAACAATACCGCGTAACTCGAAAATTGGTCATGTGATATTGTCATTGGATAAATTGTTTTTGCCGCGTATCCAATAAATTTACACAAAAATTTTAATTACCCATACAAAGCACGACTTTTTTTTTTATTTTTTTTTTTTATTAGATTGAATGACAAGACGAGCAGGTCGCTCGCCTGATGGTAAGCGCCACGCCTGCCCATAAACAGAAGCAACGCCACACAGAACTTTAAATAAAGCACTGCATGACACTCGACTGCGCTCGTCACCCTGAGACATAAGGTGTTAAGTCTCATAATGCCCAGTAATTACACTGGCTTCAATGTCCTTCACACCGGAACACAACAGTGCTTACACATTGTTGCTTGGCGGCAGAAATAGACAAAGCGGTGGTACCAACCCAGCCGGTCCCTCGCAAACGAGGGACCTACCACCTTGTCGACATTAAAATTGTTCTGTCACCGCGCAATTACATAACACATGTTCATAAAAAATATTAAATTTTATGTCTCTCCTGAAAACTAAGCTAATTTAACTTGCGCGGTATTGTGGTCCCATATAAATTTGGTTAAGATCTGATGACGGAGTACGGAGACAAAAATAAAACTCCTCAACGGACAACAGTACACTCGTCGCGATTGTGTTATTGTATTGGAATTTATATGCTATTGGTATACTACCACTAAAAATTTAAGTCGATTTCTAAGTTTTGATAAACGTTAGCTAAGCGACGATATTTGTAGATCACACAACAAACATTTTATCTCGGTGCGGGAATCGAACCCGCGGCCTCTCGCTTCAAAGCCGCCACTGCGCCATAGAGGCTGTCACACTCGTGCCACAGACCGGAGGCAGGTAATTGACAGATCAATTATGAACACACAATACGTGACGTGTGGAAGTGAAATGCAATTTTTCTGTCCCTGTCTACGTCAATGTTCTCTCTGGATACCCATCACACCGTAGCGATATAAAGCGAATGTTCCCTATAAATGTTGGAACCAGGAAAAGACGCTATGCTTTCCTTCCCAGTAATATTGAGTCTTGATTTCTTGAGTATCCATTGTGTTTTTGTTAACCGACTTCAAAAAAGGAGTAGATTCTCAATTCGGCGCGCTTTTTTAAATTATTTTTTCCTTTTTTTAGTATGTACATCGATTTCTCCACCAATTGTGGACTGATTTTGTTGGAAAAAAATCACTCGATATAGTTTAGCTGCGATGTGGTCCCATATCAATTTGGTTAAGATCTGATGACGGAGTACGGAGAAAAAAAATAAAACTCCTCAACGGACAACAGTACACTCGTCGCGATTGCGTTATTGTCTGGGAATTTACATACTATTGCTATAACTACCACTAAAAAATTAAGTCTGTTTCTATGTTTTGATAAACGTTATAATTTTCAAAACAGTTATGATATTAATAAGTTTAATATTTATATAGAGTTTATCAAGATAGAGATTCGACAGCCACGGATATGCAGTGAGCAAGAAGCTGACTGTGAAGCGAGAGGCCGCAGGTTCGATTCCCGCACCGAGACAATGTTTGAGTGATCCTCAAATATTTGTTTCGGGTCTGAGTATTTTCTCTCCAGAAGGGTTGACGTCAGGCAGTCGGCTGGTCGTAAAAACTACAAGCCAAATCTTTCTGTAACATGTGTTAAAAAACATGTTATGCCACCCCATTATGTGTGGGATAAGGACAGATGAGGGAGGTTAGGCCTCAGAAAATATTACTAACCGTACGTAATGCAACAGCAAGCTGCCACTTTACACCAGTTTTCAGTGACACCATCCTAGTCGTACCGGCCCATTTACACTATAGACAAAATTGTCTACAGCGTGTCTCTACATAGCGTACTTATTCGGAAATCCATTTTATTGGCCAAACAAAAACGTTTCTTTTTTATTGAAAGACGACACGAACAAGTCGCTCGTCTGATGTTAAGCGCACACCTATCCATAAACAGAAGCAACACCACACAGAACTTTGAATTACAAAGCACTGCTTAGTACACCGAGATATAAGATGTTCAGTCATACGCACTCACGCCTGTAATCCCCGACAGGGTAGGCAGAGGTGTAACCAGTACACCCACATTTCGCCGAGCGTATCGCCGTCCCATGATGTCGAACCCGAGACCTCAGCGTCGGCCTCAATCGTAACGCGTACGCATTACAACTGCGCCACTGAGGCAGTCAGTTAAGTCTTATAAAGACGAGGGGTCTACTACCTAGTATACAGTATGTAACAAAAACCCTGTTGGCCTTTTTTGGGTTGTGAAGATAGACATACAGACAGCTTATTAAACATAGTTATATTAAAAAAAACAGAAGCGAGATATTATCCTTACACAGGTAACTTAGAAAATAACACAATTAAAAATGTTATTTACATCTGAATTTGTGTGTATATTGACAAAGCCGGGAGCGTGGCCCGTTTGATGTACGTGGACGCCGCAACATGCTATCTCCCTTTGGCTCCAAGTCACCGCCCTTGCTGAGGTAATCAATCGAAATACGGTTTACCAACAATAAATTAAAAAATAAATATGATAATTTTTGAAGTCCAATTTTCGTATGCGAGTTATTTCATTACGTTTGAATATCGATTCTGATATCACAGTTACAACGGCCAACATGGTTTTTGTTACATATTGTATAGATAAAATATAGTTACACCACGGTGTAAGCGAGTCCCTTATAGAATATTATAGTTTGTAAGCGAGCTGGTATCCGAACACAAGCAGGTGCTAGCGAGTAGTGAGATGCGTTTCTTTAATAAAATGTTTCGAGGCGTTCACGGTATAAGCACACACGAGGAGTCACCGAGTGCTTTATACGACAGTGAAACAACATTTTAATATTGAAATAGAACAGTTTATACGGATTTTATCGCGGTTTATTTTTTTATATTAGTCCCGCTGTTTCGAAAGCTTTTCAGTCTTCGTGGTCACGGGAGAGACCTCTCCTCGAATCCCCGGGTCGGGTACAAGTGATATTGGGTTTTCTATTACAAAATGCTTACTATCAGTCTAGAATTGGTGCCCGGTATGGCGATAGGCTCGCGCCCTATCACATCGAGGGACGAAGATACGCTCGGCGAAATGTGGGTATACTGGTTACACCTCCGCCTACCCCTTTGGGGATTACAGGCGTGAGTGCGTATGTATGTATGAATATAAGAAACGACCAAGTCGCTCGCCTGATGATAAGCGCAACGCCTGCCCATAAACAGAAGCGGCACTACACAGAATTTTTAATTACTAAGCACTGCATGGCATTGGACCTCGCTCGCGCTCGTCATCCAGATATGTTTTATAGCGTAGGATGGCAAACTAGCAAGTGGGTCACCTGATGGTAAGTGATCTCCACCACCTATTTACCTACGCCAACAATACCGGACGAATCATAGGCACGTTGGCGACATTAAGGAAAAGGATAATTAAGGGATTGGGCAGGGGAGGGGGATTTGAGCCTTCGGATATCTCACTCGACATACGAAATGCAGCAGCAAACCGCTACTTCCGTCGGTTTTTTGTGAGACAGTGGCAATGACCCGGACGAACCGGTCCATTCATGCTGTAGACAAAATTGTCTATAGCGTGGCTTTACCACTCAATTTATCATTTCATTACTCAGTGTTACGAGATTTTATACCAAGTTATCTAATATCAAGGGGTGATGAGCTCGGTCCAATGTTTAATAATTCAAAACTCTTAACACTGTTGTTTAATTTATCGGAAGCCATGACGCTTACCATTAGACAAAAGACCTGCTCGTCTTCATCATTCAGACTAATAAAAAAAAATACGCACTCACGCCTGTAATTCCCGACGTTGTAAGCAGGGGTGTAACCAGTACACCCACATTTCGCCGAGCCTATCTCCGTCCCATGATATGTAGGGGGCGAGTCTATCGCCATACCGGGCACAATTCTAGACAGAGCTGATACTGAGCATTTCGTAGTAGAGAAACCCAATATCACTTTTACCCGACCCGGGGATTAAATCCGAGACCACAGCGTCAGCCTCAGTTATAAACTTGTAACGCGTACGCAACACAACTGCGCCACCGAGGCAGCCACGTTGTTTTTACTAGCATTTATGACGAAACGAGCAAGTCGCTCACCTGATGGTAAGCGGAAGGTAAATGGAAGCGCCTGATGGTAAAATGCAAACGGAAAAGGTATGCCCATAACAACAAAAAAACCTTTTATTGGAACAGACTTTTTTTCAGCTCGAACAGAACTGGCGACGTCGATAATCAAATATAAAATATACTTCTATTTCTGCATGCATGTTTCAACATTGCAGTGTCCGGGACGTGGTTTTGACACATTTTTTTTGTTTTATTTGAACATCGGCTGTGTTTTTAATCTTTGCCAAAAAGATCATCAGTTTGACCGATTTTTCTATCTGTGAGTGTGTGTATCATAGTACAAAAACCAGGACCGATATGAAAGCAGTTTTTTCTCTAAAAGCTAATTTAATAATGTCCTGTCCATGTTTAAAAGTTAGTTTTACGTAAAATTTATTGACTGAAAAAATAGAAACTGGCCAAGTACGTATCGGACCAGACATAAAGAAGAAGAGTTTGTTTGAAATTAATGACTTATATTATACCTATGTGCAATGGAAAAAAACATCTCTCAGTACAGTCACACAACAATTTTTAATATCGCTACATCTTTTTGTAGCGGTCACACATGCAAACTAAATGTTATTCATATAGTGCTAATAGCATCCAAATAGGAATAAAATGGCTGTCACATACGGACGGACAGTCGAACATGACGAAATTATGAGGGTTCCGTTTTTGCCATTTAGTTACAGAACCCTAAAAAAGCTGAATCAAGTACCTTATTAAATAGAAACACTTCACAATGGGTATTATGAGACTTAACAACTTATGTCTCGGGGTGACGAGCGCAGTTCAGTGCCATGCATTGTTTTATAATTTAAAGTTCTGTATATCGTTGTTTTTGTTTATGGGCAGGCGCGGAGCTTGCCATCAGGCGAGTGACCAGCTCGTCTCGTCATTCAGCCTAATAAAAAAATAATCGACCCATACTGCCTCGGTGGTGCAGTTGTAATGCGTACGCGTTACGATTGAGGCTAGCGCTGAGGTCTCGGGTTCGATCTCTGGGTTGGGAAAAGTGATATTGGGTTTTTCTATTGCGAAATGCTCAGTATCAGTCCGGAGTCTGGAATTATGCCCGGTATGGTGATAGGCTCGCCCACTATCACATCGGCGAAATGTAGGTGTTCTAGTTACACCCCTGCCTACGCCTTCGGGTATTACAGGCGTGAGTGCGTATGTATTTATGTAATCAACACATAGTCCTTACCATCAACTAACAATATCTGAATCGATTTAATCTTACGAGTCAGCAGTTAAAGCGAAAATTGTCACCGCCGTTTAGGGACTGGGGCCAATCAATTGAAGTTAACGTTAACTTCTAAACACTAGTTACCACAATCGTAAAGTTTAGTTCAAGTATTAAATGTGAAAGGTGTTTTGTGTTTTAGGACAAGTTTTTTATTGCAGAAGGCGAAATGATCAATTATTTTTTATAGTGATTTCTTATGTACATTTATATTTGTGAGTGGTAGAGCCACGCCGTAGACACTTTTGTCTACAGCATGTATGGGCCGGCTCGTCCGGGTCATTACCACTGTCTCATAAAGCCAAACAAATAATTGTTTTTTATAATGATTTCTTATTTATATTCGTACGGTGAGTGAGATATCCGGAGGCCCAGGCACCCTTCCTTTCCCAATTTCTTAATTATCCCTTTCCTTTAAGGTCGGCAACGCACCTATGATTCTTTTGGTATTGTGGGCGTACATGGGCGGTGGAGATCACTTACCGTCAGGTGACCCACTTGCTCGTTTGCCGGCCTATTCCATTAAAAAAATGTTTACGTGAATATTACACATTGAAATAAAACTAGTTTATACGGATTTTATCAGTCTCTCCCGTGACCACGAAGGCTGAAAAGCTTTGGAAACGTCGGGACTAAAATGAAAATTAAACCGCTATAAAATCCGTATAAACTAGTTTTATTACATTTTATTTTGTTAGCTGTAATGATGAGACAAGCAGGCCGCGCGCCTGATGGTAAGCGTCACGCCTGCCCATAAACAGAAGCAACGCCACACAGAACTTTGAATTACAAAGCGTAACATACGTTCTTAAGTCTCATAAAGTCCAGTAATTTTACTGGTTTTACACAACAGTCTTACACACTGCTGTTTGGCGTCAGAAATAGACAAAACGGTGGTGCCAACCGAGACGACATCTCGCATACAAGGCGCTTGTGCGTTTTTAAAATAAAGAAATTAAGAATATAACACATATTTATTTTACTTAGTCAAAGTTTTTTTTTTATAAAGTATGAAAACTAACTGAAAACTGGAAAATTTAAGAAAAATCTGTAGATTGTTAAATGAAGATATAAAAATTAATTTCAATTATAAAGCTTGGCACGATTATGTTTATCTGCATCCGCTCAACTATGGAGGTGACGCTCAAGTCATAAGCGATAGCGATTAGAGAGCGATTACCGCAACGATAATGGCGAGTAGAGATATTATAACTTAAGCTCCGTTTGGCATTTATACAGACAGACTTTCATCTCTCTCTCACATTACGCCGATATTATTTTCGTCCCATTATGTGATAGCCGGCGAACCTATCGCCACACTGGGCACAGACTCCGGGCTGATAATAAGCATTTCGTGATAGAAAACCCCGATATCACTTTTACCCGACCCGGGGATCGAACCCGAGATCTCATTACAGCAGTCGTACCAAGTACGCATTACGACAGCATCACTGAGGCAGAGAGTCTTTCTCTTGCGATATAAGCGAGAATATCGAAAAACGTAATTCAATACGTAACATCACAGGATTCTTTTTTCAAACTGAATGACGCTACCTCGTAAACAAGTGTAATGTTCCCGTATGTTTTTTTTATTAGTTTGAGTGACGTAACGAGCAGCAGGTCGCTCGCCTGACGGTAAGCGCCACACCGGCTCATAAACAGAAGCAATACTACACAGAACTTTGAACTACAAAGAACTTTATGTCTCACACAAATATTTGTCTCGGGGATTGAACCTTTGGCCTCTCGTTTCATAGATACTCGCCCGCTGCGCCACAGAGGCTGTCAATATTTGTGAGATCTTTATGTCGTTATGCACTCTCTATTAGTTCCTGAATTATATAGCTTATGTTCATATAGCACATTATTGTACCTAATAATATTTCTTATATATTCACGTCTATATAGTGTACGCAGAAATGCAACTAGTTTTTGCATTCGCGTTTCGCCGACCTTTTTTTCGATGATATTGCGATAGGGGCGAGCCTATCTCTATACTGGACACAAATACCTATCACGGGTAACTCATACTTCAAAGCAATTTTTTTTACTAGCCCCGTATTATATGTAAACTCAATATCATTTTTTGTTTAATAAAGATATGTAACTTCGTCAGGATGTTCAATAAGTTTAATAGCCTTTCACATTAAATGCAAAATTATATTACTGTTGACAATTTATTACACTTGCTATGATTATTAACAATTCTAACTACACTCTGGCAGCGTTTCCACGGGAGAGTTCTAAGCACGACTAAGTTCTCTTAAATAATAACGCACCCTCTTATATACCTCAGCAAACCACCTCCACCACGTCTCAATCTTATTATCTACTTACACCAATAATGGTGCTATTTCCAGCTATTACTAACATGAGGGTAACCGGTAACATATACATGTCCCACTGCTGGGCACGGGCCTCCTCTACTGAATGATACGGCCAGGCCTTAGTCCACCACGCTGGCCGAATGCGCGTTGGCAGACTTCACATACAATCGGAATTCTTAAGAAGAACTTCTCAGGTATGCAGGTTTCCTCACGATGTTTCCTTCACCGCCAACGCAAGCGATAATTAACAATTAATACACACATAACTTAGAAACGTCAAAGGGACTGTTTCGAACCTGCGACTTTCGTCTCGATAGTCCGTACCACTCCCCATTGAGCTATTTCTATTCCACGCTAGGTTATAACCTCTTAATTAATGTATTCATCTTAATGTTAATTACACTCTCACATTGTTCCCAGCCAGGAGGCCAATTCTCGTAATTTTAAATGTTCAAAATATCATTCCGATCTAGTCTCAGCGTCAAGAAAGTTGCAAATGGCATTCTCTTAAACCAATAATCAACGTCAAATGTGAACATAGATCGTAATAAGATTGAATGTAGAATACAAGTTGACTGAAGCCAAAACGGTATAATGCTACTGCTAATACTAGGTGCATTTGACGTTAATTATTGGTTTAAGAGAATGCCATTTGCAACTTTCTTAACGCTGAGACTGGATCGGAATGATAATTTGAACGTTTAAAATTACGAGAATTGGCCTCCAGTTCCTAACAAAATCCATATAAATACGTTTGAGAAAACGTCGTAAACTGCCACTGGCTTTACAAGATACGTTTTATAACCGCAAACTAATTATAAGCAACCTCACATAATAAACTCTTTGATGACTATAATGAAGTATGTTTTAAGTTTATGTTTTATTACTTTAGAAACTCGTTAATTGTTTTAACGGGCTTCAAAAATCAGGTTCTTAATTTGAAGTTTTTTTTTGCTTTTTTATGTATGTACATCAATTTCTCCGCCGATTGTGGGCGAAATTTGTGGAAAAAAAACTAAGGAGAAATAAGATGTTAAGTCTCATAATGCTCAGTAATTGCACTGGCTTTATAGTCCTTCAAACCGAAACACAATATATTACACTCTGCTACTTGGCAGTCTGAATATACAAAGCAGTGATATCTATCTATATAGCCTCTCACATACTAGAGACCCAACCGCTTCTGTGAACTCAGACCTGAAATAGATATCATAATTTTCAAGGTGGTAGGCCGCTCGTATGCGAGAGGCTGTCTGGGTTGGTACCACCGCTTTGTCTACTCAGACTGCCAAGCAGCAGAGTGTAAGTACTATTGTGTTTCGATTTGAAGGAAAATAAAGCCAATGCAATTACTGAACATTATGTATGATACTAACATCTTATTTGTCGGGGTAAAGAACGCAATCCATTGCCATGCAGTGCTTTGTATTTCAAAGTTCTGTGTGGTGTTGCTTCTGTTTATGAGCAGACGTGACGCTTACCATCAGGCGAGAGACCTGCTGGTCTCATCATTCAGACTATTAAAAGAAAGACTGATAATAATCATTTTTTTTTTTTTTTAGCTAACTTAACTTGATCTGGCCCATGCATATTATAGACAAGACAACAGCGTGGCTCTACCGCTTATAAATGGCCTTGCCGCTCGTCATGCCCACCTCCCTTTTTCGTGCATGAATGAGTAAGGGAGCAAGAGCAAAATGAGTAAAGCATTATCTACTGGGTGTTAAGGAACCGCAAGTCTCTCGTAGTTCCTGATACCCACGACACAGGTTTACCTAGTGTGGGGTCAGGACTGTGTGTGACTGTTAGGTGTATTTATTTATTTATTTTTACTATCGTCTTAGGGTATCCACTATTACCAGAGTGAACAGCACAGCCTGTCTGAGAGGATGTTTCCACTCTCGCTTACTCCTAACGCGGTTTTCAATAACTTCCACCAAATAGCTATGGTATTAATTCAACTGGCAGTGCAAAGAAGATTGCTTCCGCACTCGCAAAATGCTAACAACGTATGGGAGCTTGTTTCAGTTACTTATTTAATGTTGAAACTTTTAGATGACTGTTTTGGTGGCGTAGTTGTATGCGTACGCGTTACGACTGCTGTGTCTGTGTATGAAGTCTCAAGTTCGATCCCGGGTCGGGTAAAAGTTATGTTGGGTTTTTCTATTAAGATTTCGTAATACCGAGCATTTGCTCGGTATCAGCCCGGAGTCTGTAACAAAATTGTGCCTGGTGTGGCGATAAGCTCGCCTCCTTTCACTCTGGCATTGCTGAGGTCCATGGGCGGCGGAAACCACTTAGCATCAGGTGGGGCGCCTGCTCATCTGTCTATCTGGGCGATAAAAAAACCCTTTTTTAGCATTATTTTATGTTCAGTAGAACAAAATCTCGAAACTACTATTTAGATTTTTGGTATAGTAACAACGCAAAGGTTCATGTTTTAACAAAGATTTCAATGTATACTACTAGACAAAGCTGCGCGGTACATAGAAATTGTACCACTAAGTTGCGGTCAATTGACCGTAACTCAATTTTACCATCTCGCTTACTCTCAACTAGAAACCCATTCGCGCTCCCTGTCAAGCTGTCAAACGCGATATATGACGCAATTTTACTACTAAACAGCCTGTCTAGTAGTATACATTACAGTCTGTGTTTTAAGTATAAAACTGGCGGACATCTGTTTGTCAGTCAACAACACAACTTCAGAGGGTAAGGCCTCACATCGGCTTAAATATAAACTTTAACGACGGAAACACGATTCTGCGACTCGGCTTCCGACGGCCATTGTGTGGTTACAGCACTAAAACTGTGGACTTTACTAACCTACAAACTACTTTACATACAAACTGTACCAAAGAACGAATGAGTACGTTAAAATGGGGTGAATTGGGATGTAGGGGGGTAAATAGTGACACTAGCGGATCCAAAGGGGGGCGGGGTTAATAAGGGCTCAAGACCTACCACCCCCTCCCCTTCCCAATCCTTTAAATATCATTTTTCTTTAGGAACTGCAAAGATTCTTTGGGTATTCTGAATGTTCCTGGGCGGTGAGGATCACTTAGCATCAGATGACCCACTTGCTCGTTTACTGGCCTCTGCTAAAAAATAGACAAAACCTTCTGAAGCCCATAATTTCAGACAGTGATATGAACACCTTTTTACAGCATGGGCCGGCAAACGAGCAAGTGGGTCACCTGACGATAAGTGATCTCCACCGCCCATGTACGCCCACAATACCAAACTAATTATGAACGCGTTGCCGACCTTTAAGGAAACGAATAATTAAGGGATTGGGGAGGGGGATTTGGGCCTCGGGATATCTCAATGAATGACAGTGGTAACGACCCAGACGAGCCGGCCCATTAATGTTGTAGACAAAACTGTCTACATTGACATTGTGGACCTACCACTCAAATTCACGCTTAAATATGACTGCTCTATACTACATAGTGTAAAATTGATCATGACTCAAGTCTCTGTAACTCATGCCGGTTTAGTATATAACCAGTAAAATAGTTTTTAAAGCTACATCTGTAGCCAGGTTTATTCCCGGCTGCTATAAACTGCAGACTCTACGTAAAATGCTCGTCAACTATGTATCTTGTTCAAATCATACATTTTTAAGACCCCCGAATACTGAAACACAACTAGAAGTTTAAGATCGTGTAAAACATTTACAAGGTTGGTTCCTCGTAAAGAGGCCGTCTGGGTTGGTACCGCCGGTTTGCTATTTCTGTCACCAAGTAACAGTGTGTAAGCACTGTTGTCTTTCGGTTTGAAGTTGGTGAAATTACTGAACATTATGATACTTAACATCTTATGTGTCAGGGTGACGAGTGTAGTCCAGTGATATGCAGTGCTTTGTAATTCAAAGTTTGGTGTGGTGTTGCTTCTGTTTATGGGACAGGCGAAGCGCTTACCATCAGGCGAGTGACCTGCTCGTTTCGTCACTTAAGCTAATAAAAAAAAACTAACGATATTTTTAGACAAGAGCGTCGAGAATTTTGATAGACAAGACATCTTAGGCTAGAATCTCCAGAGGGCACTTTGACTTTGCTCAAACTCTTTGATGACTGCTTTGGCGGCACAATTGTAATGCGTACATGATACGACTACTGTGCTGAGGTCTCGGGTTCGACCCCGGGACGGGTAACAGTGATATTAGGTTTTTCTATTACGAAAAGCTCAGTATCAGTCCAGAGTCTGGAATTGTGCCGGGTATGGCGATAGGCTCGCCCCCTATCACATTATGGGAGATACGCTCGGCGAAATGTGGGTGTACTGGTTACACCTCAGCCTGCCCCTTCGGGGATTACAGGCGTGAGTGTGTATGTACGAGTATGCATGTAAAATTCAGATCCAAGATTTTTCTCAGAAGAGGGAGGGAGTGTTGACCAAAAAACTACAGGTATTTCTGCACGATTTATTTGGGAGTACAAGTGTATCTATTTTACAATATAAAGGAATTTAATTTTGACATAGAGGCATTGAAAGAGGATAAGCTGACTAGCATGACTAGGTTTTGCTAAAATTTTGCTGGTTTTCGTCTCGCGTCTGCTCCGCTTCACTTCGCTTCAGTAAAACCCCATCAAAAATGTAGAAAATAAATCAATAGGACCTCTTCTTCATGAGACGTTTCAAGGACCTCCGCTTGGTGCTGCTGGAAGAACTTTGCTGTTGCAGACTGGGGACCCGGCTCTGTAATTAAAATAATTGTTATTTTCTAGTAAATACATACGCACTCACGCCTGCAATCTCCAAAGGGTAAAGTAAACCCAAGTAAGCAAAGTACACCCATATTTCGCCGAACGTATTTTCAACCCAGGAATTGATAGGAGGCGAGCCTATCATAATACCGGGCCCAATTCAAGACTCCGGACTGATACTAAGCATTTCATGATAGAAAAACCTAATATTACTTTTTTTTGCATAGGCCGTCAAACGAGAAAGTTGGTCATCTGATGGTAAGTGATCACCACCGCCCATGTACGCTCACAATACCAAAATAATTATGGGCGCGTTGCCGACCTTAAAGGAAAGTGATAATTAATGGATTGGGATTTGGGCCACCGGATATCTCACTCACCGTACGAAACGCAGCAGCAAGCCGGTTTTCTGTGAGACAGTGGTAACGACCCGGACGAGCCGGCCCATTCATACTGTGTCTACAGCGTGGCTCTACCACTCAATCAAGCCAAGTCGTTACCACTGTCTTACAGAAAACCGGCGTAAAGTAGCAGCTTGCTGCCGCGTTTCATACGGTGAGTGAGCTATCCCAAACCCCCTCCCCTTCCCAATCCCTTAATTATCCCTTTCCTTTAAGGTCGGCAACGCACCCATAATTCTTTTGGTATTGTGGGCGTACATGGGCGGTGGAGATCATCAGGTGAACCACTTGCACGTTTCCGACCTATGCCACAAAAAAAACTGAATTATCCATACTAAACGCTTATGTAAAGTCGATAAGTCAGAGAATTTTCTTTTGAATTTCTTTAGCAGAGAGGACGCCTCCGAATGAAATTTCTTTCAAAATATAAATCTAGACCTTCAAGAGTTAAGGTTAAATGATCTGAGCTAGACAGCCTTATCTTTATTTACGGACGATGTAGTCAATTTTGAAATAAACGCGTTCCACTCTCGGCTACTTTAAAAAGGGTTAAACTTACAAAGAAATGTATAGACGTTCTTTGTATTTTAGAAATGTTAACCCTTTTCATGGAAATGACTTATTTTCGCTAAACAAAGCAAGAGTCCTTATACTCAGTATTCAAATCTTTTTTTTAACTACAAATAGTGTTTTACAACTCCGTAGTCAAATAATTTTGGCTAGTCCGTCTGTCCGTCCGGATGGTAGATGTATTCTATGAACCGCTCCACAAAAGTATAGTGAAAATATGTAAAAAATGGGTTGGCTCTCCATACATGTAACTGAGGGATAAATTGGGTTTTCATAACATTTAGGCATATGCGTTGTTTGGGCAGTTTAAATATATATTAGTAAAATGTTTTTTGTTCAGTGTCAGTCTTATTTTTTTCTGGTTTTGATTTTTATTAGTGTTTGACATTCTAGACTTCCGAACAAAAAGCTTTGTGAAAAAAAAAATACAAGATTGATTATAAAAAATGGCGTATAGGTACGTTTTAAATCATGTAATCGAGCTAATAAAGTAATTAATGTGTTAAAAGGCGAATTATGGCCCTAAAATAAAGGGCATATCATTGGATAGGTTAAAAATGTGTGTGAACTGGATATACCTCTGCCTACCCCTTCAGGGAGTACAGGCGTGAGTGCGTATGTATGTAAATTTTTATTTGCATAGATATAGCTTATGGGCTAAAAAGTAACTTAAGAAACTATTTTTTCCAGAAAATTACAGCAAAGACTTCAACGCAGGCGTAGCTGTATGCAGAAACAAATATCTTCAACAAAAAAAATCCATATCTATCCATTGTATTCCACTATTAAATATCCAAAATCCAATGCAGCTTTCTAAAAGTATCCACTATTATAATGGCTGGAGTAAATCAACGGGCGTACTCCCCAGGGCATCGAACTCGCAACCCACCGTACATCAGGCGGAATAACGAGGCGGCCGGCCCGCTGGGAGACTTTACACAGATATATTAGAAGGATTTTAAACTATCCTCAAGAATTGTAAACTTCGTATATAAGTGCGAATCCTTATGTGGGATCTATAACTCGTAAAAGGTTATTTTTCTTTTCTTTTAGTATGGACTTTCATACGTATTTTAAATTAATTTAAATGTTTAAATAAATAAATAATAAATAAATACACCCAACAGTCACACACATAGTCCTGACCCCACACTAGGTAAACCTGTGTCGTGGGTATTAGGAACTACGAGGGACTTGCGGTCCCACAACACCCAGACCCGAGACCAATATTTGTGGTTTTGTCTCAATGTGGGAATCGAACCCACGGCCTCTCGCTTCGCAGCCGGCTACTCGCCCGCTGCGCCACGGTGGCTGTCCTCGGAATGTTTACCTATATATGTTCTGTGACTTAGTTTCTGTACGCCACTTGGACCCCACATTGAAAATCAACGCTTTAGTGTGGCTCAGTTCCATTCTGCAACACTTAGCTGAATGCTTTACGAGAACGCGAATTAGTCCATCAATCTGATGAGTGGTAGAGCCACGCTGTAGACAATTTTGTCTACAGCATGAATGGGCTCGTCCGGGTCGTTACCACTGTGTCACAGAAATCCGACGTAAAGTAGCAGCTTGCTGCTCCGTTTCGTACGGTGTGTGGGATATCCGGAGGCCTAAATCCCCTCCCCTTCCCAATCCCTTAAACATTCCTTTCCGTTAACGTCGGAAACGTGTCCATGATTCTTCTGGTATTGTAGGAGTACATGGGCAGTGAAGATCACTTACCATCAGGTGACCCATTTGCTCGTTTGCCGGCCTATGATATAAAAAAAATACAGACATGAGTTTATGTTGTACAGACACTTACACTGACATTCTTCCTTACAATAATGGCGACGCCGCCACCACGACCAGGCTTCGCTCCTGCAGGCCGGGGGACACGCCCCACCAGACACCGATCTCTTGAGTACGGCTGCTCAGGCTCGTAGTCTTCGTCTTCCTCGGACGCTATTAAAAAAAATCAAGCTAAAAACTTCCCAAACCCGAATCGCGATGCGTTTGCTGCGTTCAAGAGTTACCGATTTTACCTCGTACTCCGTCATCAGATCTTAACCAAATTTCTATCAAACCACCATCGAAGTAAACCGTATCGAACACAAAAAGAATTTTCAAAATCAGTCCACATTTGGTGGAGATATCGTGGAACATACCCAAAAAAAATACAGACGATTCTTTTTTAAAAAGATTCAAGTCAAAATTGTCTACAGCGTGGCTCTACCACCCAAATTATTCATTGTTAATTATCATTATAATGCTGAAGGAATACTGCCTCGGTGGCGCAGTTGTAATGAGTACGCGTTACGATTGAGGCCAACGCTGAGGTCTTGGGTTGGATCCCCGGGTCGGATAAAGTGGTATCGGGTTTTTCTATTACGAAATGCTCAGTATCAGCCCGGAGACTGGAATTTGTGCCCGGTATGGCGATAGGCTCGCCCCCTATCACATCGTGTGACGGAGATACGCTCGGCGAAATGTGGATGTACTGGTTATACCTCTGCCTACCCCTTCGGAGATTACAGGCGTGAGTGCGTATGTATGGTGAAGGAATAACATCGTAAGGAAACCATTATACCTGGGAATTCTTCATAAGAATTTCAAAGGTATGAGAAGTCTGCCTACCCATATTAGGCCAGTTAGGCGTACTAAGGCAACCCCTTTCAATAGTAGAGTACACTGGTGCCTAGTAGTAGGGCAGTATTCCGTAAGAAGCTGGTATAATAGCAAAAGATTATGAAACAATGAATACACAAGTGGTAGAGCTGCGCATTAAACATTTTTATCTACTGTAGGAATAGGTCAGCTCGACTGGGGTATTACCACTCTCTCACAGAAAACGTACGATAAGTTAAATTTGCGGCACCAAATAAGAAATCACAATTATTTCCTTTAAGGTCAACAACGCATACATAATTAATTTGATATCATAACCATGGGCGGTGGAGTATTCGTACAATCAGGTGACCCTCTTGCTCGTTTGCCATCGTTAACCATAAAACAATACCCTGAAATACATTCTATAGTGTATCAAATACAATCTTATACGTTTTTAAAGACGATGGCTTTATTCACACCAATATTTTCCAAAAAAAAACTGAAAAAAAAAACAAAAAACTATATGCGCCAATGACTCGTGAAGGATTTGAACCTCCGCCCTCCGATGATCAAGCATTTGTTTATATCGGCGCTCTAACCTACTGAGCTAACGAGTCTTGTGTTCATTTGATCAATATACGAACCGTTTCGAGTAGTATGACGTCATTCAAGCTATTTTAGTTTACTCGTTGTAATTTAGACTAAATTATACTTGGAACAAGGTCGATTATCCATTATTGGACATGAAGGTCATCAAAGTGACTCTATTGTTTTGCTATTGCATTACTCAGGCTACAATATGAAAGCAACGAGTTTGTTTTTTATCCTGGCACTACAAAGCGACTGCACCTTATGTACATTTGAGACCAATTAATATTATGATGTTGCCCCTCGAGTCTCGACCGTTGCGTCGGTAGAATTATGCCGGCCTGAACTTATTAGACATACAATGTGTTACAGAAAGGTGTGGTCATATTTAAGGTTCGTTACATACACCTGACAATGAAGCCCTTACTTATAAACTTTTTAAGCAATGATTCGTTTAAACACTGCCTCGATGGCACAGTTGTAATGCGTACGCGTTACGATTGAGGCTAACACTGAGGTCTCAGGTTCGATCCCCGGATCGGGTAAAGTGGTATTGGGTTTTTCTATTACGAAATGCTCAGTAGCAGCCCGGAGTCTGGCATTTGGCCCCGGTATGGCGATGGGCTCGCCATATCACATCGTCGGACGGAGATACGCTCGGCGAAATGTGGGTGTATTGGTTACACATCTGCCTACAGGTACTGCCTTCGGGGATTACAGGTATAGTTAAAACACTGTTTCTAGCCACTTTATAAACCACGTTAAGATACATCTGATAAAGACAATAGAGTGTTTAATTAATCAATGCTTAAGTAACGTTTATAAGTATGGCCCTTAGTGGGCATGTAATAGATCTTATCAAAATCTAGACATTGAAATAAAACTAGTTTATACGGATTTTATCGCGGTTTAATTTTTATTTTAGTCAGTCTCTCCCGTGACCACGAAGGCTGGAAAGCTTTCGAAACGTCGGGACTAAAATAAAAATTAAACCGCGATAAAACCCGTATAAACTAGTTTTATTTCAATGTGTAATATTCGCGTAAACCTAAGAAATCACTATAAAATCTAGACATTCTAAAATTTCAAGATAATTTTAATGACTCATTAATTACGATTTATAAGATCAATCATAACTTTGTCGAGCCAGATCATTTATGATGTAGACAAAACTGCCTACAGCGTGACTTTACCATTTTGTGAGTACTATTTTCATGAGGCTAACTCACATTCTCTATCTCTGTCATACTTGAGTATCCCAGGCAGCTTGTATCTCACTCTATTGCCACTTCTGCTTCTGCTTCTGTAGTCCGAGTCTTCAGGTTCAGACCTCGCGTGCCATTTGCATTTCTTCTTCTTCGCATTGCCGCTTGTGTACTTTAATATCCTTGAATATATTCTGATATTGAATAGTGCTATGAGAGTAGGTATACGTAACAGTAACTATTACGTAACAGAATAAAACTCAATCAAAAATATTACCCACCAAAACTCTGTGCAAGGGTGCGGGGCTATAAAAGTCTGTGCAGCTCGTTCATTCCTAATTCATAAAATTTGATTCATTATCTCTAGTTGACACTTAATACGTCAAATTTTATGCGCAGTGCAGAACGTCGTATCTCGATTTAGAAATTTAATATTTAAACATTTACTTTTACGAATTAAAGTTGATTTTGAACGTTCATTATTTTTTGTTGCGTGTATGCGGTAATATTAATTATTAAATCAATAATTATTGGGTTTTTCAATTACGAAAAGCTCAGTATCAGCCCGGAGTCTGGCATTTGTGCCCGGTGTGGCGATAGGCTCGCCCCCTATCACATCATGGGACGGAGATACGCTCGGCGAAATGTGGATGTACTGGTTACACCTCTGCCTACCCCTTCGAGGATGACAGGCGTGAGTGCATATGTAAATCAATAATTCCATCACGGGCAGCTTCGTATTATGCCAAGGGCAACCACTGCTAGATAGGTCTGCACTATTTATAAGAAGGCTTAGACCTTCGTGGCCATGATGGCCTAATGCGTGTTGGTAGAAATAAACTTACGATAATTTCTTTTTCTTTTTTATATTTTCCACTGAACTGGAAGTGTCTTCGGTTTCCTCAGAATCTGATATGTACGGCACTTTACCCATTTTCGTCAATGAAACAATTTTTTTCTTGTACTGTATTGTGATATGGCTACGCGAATTTGCTGTTCATTATTATTTTCTACATGTTTTATTTTTTATTATCAAAACATTGTGATTGGCATGATGACAGTGGTTTTAAATATAGATATCAAAGAAAGTTATATTCTCTTAGGTTTTAAAATATGACAATTCAAAATGGCGCCGAAACACGTGTGCGTGCCAGTTGTAACTCAACTTATCATAATTAAATACTCCTCCGTGAACTCCATTTCCTTATTCGGGACTGGGAAATTAATAAATCCAATTTGGATAAAATAAGCATTTCGCGCCTAAACGAATTACCGCCAATTAACGCACTTTGTTCCAATTTCAGAACGGACGTTCCTTTTTCAAAATTCAACAGCTGCCGCGAACAATTCCCTACACTCCGTTTTAAATAAAATTTAAGATATGGCTACTATATTTTATTTATTTTGTAAGTAATTAAAGTTAAAATAATTATAATAATTACCATAGTACAACTCAGCACTCTACTATTATCGAAGGCACTCGAACATACGAATTCTGAGACATAAATCCCCAAATTATTCTACTGGCTTACGTGCCTCGGTAGCACAGCTGTTACGACTGCTGTGCTGAAGTCTCGGTTTCGATCCCCGGGTAATAGCTATGTTGGGTTTTTCTATTTCGAAATGCTCAGTATAAGCCCGGAGTCTGGAAAAAATATATACTTGTAATTCGGTCCATATCATGCTATAAGCAAAGCTGTCTACAGTACAGTACAGAGGGGCTAGCACGGAAAACTATCGAAATCGTAATGTAAAGGTATCGAGGGCTCGATAGATAATTCCTTAAATGTCATTGGTCTATATTCCATATATATTAGTTTCTTTTACGTACGATAGAGGCGCTGTACTAAAATCTCATAGTAATTGTTGTCGATGACAGCTCGAATAACTTTTCGCACGTTTCCGTGCTAGCCCCTTAGTACAGTAATACTTAGCAACTTACATAATTATTTCCATCAGAGTCTCAGAAACAACCAACGTAACAACTGGTCTAAATTAATTCAGTTAAAACAACTCCAACTTTTGAAATAAATGAAAGACTTGATAAATTCTTTGATTATGCTATTCATAACTTTTTGTTACAATTGATTTGGATACGCTTTAGGCTCAATAATTATGCTTTGTTTTATCTTAATAAAAATGGTATCATTAAGTTATTATATCATATATTCACGTGTGTTTTCCATAGGGATAGGCAGAGAAAGGATTTCTGCTAGCTACAATCCTTGGCCTCATTCACTCTCATTGCATTCTACATTTATACTTTTAAAACTGCATACTTAGGACAGCCTCGGTGGCGCAGTTGACGAGCAGCCGGGTGTGAAGCGAGAGGGTACGATTCCCGCAACGAGACATAATAAAACCTGTGGAGAATTAAAGAATTCAAAAAATGTATAATATATACTTAAATTTAAATAACATATTTGAATATAGCAGCTTGAACCCCTGACAAAAAAGAAGGATCAGGGGTGGTTGGACTCACGCGTGTGCTTGCATGCATGTGTGTGCATGGCATCGTAGCACCCATCAAAATAAGATGAAGAAACATAACTACAGCAAATAAATACCCCACCGAAACTCTGTGCAAGGGGGCGGGGCTATAAAACTCTGTGCAGCTCGTTCATTCCGCAAATCATAATAATTGATTCATGATCTCGAGTCGACACTTTATACGTAAAAAATATTGCGCGGTGCAGAACGTCGTATCTTGATTAATAAATTTATATTTAGACATTCACTTTTATGAAATAAAGTTTATTAAGAACGTTCATAAATTTTTGTTGCGTGTATGAGTGTTAAGTGTGTTTACCTTTGCGTGTGTTATTAAGTGGAGCCGTATATTTAGTCAGATTCATATGAGTATTATCGTTCTAGCTATGTTATTTCGTTGATAGCACCTAACACCTAACCTATAGAAGGCAGTAGGTCCCTCGTTTGCGAGAGACCGGCTGGGTTGGTACCACCGCTTTGTCTATTTCTGCCGCCAAGCAACAGTGTGTGAGCACTGTTGTGTTCCGGTGTGAAGGACATTGAAGCCAGTGTAATTACTGGGCATTATGAGACTTAACACCTTATGTCTCGGGGTGACGAGCGCAGTCCAGTGTCATGCAGTGCTTTATTTAAAATTCTGTGTGGCGTTGCTGCTGTTTATGAGCAGGCGTGGCGCTTCCCATCAGGCGAGCGACCTGCTCGTCTCGTCATTCAATCTAATAAAAAAAAAAACAAGTGGATCGATTTGAATGAGTTTTTTTTGTTTGAAAGCTGGTTTCTAAAGTTGGAAATCGAGTTGGTTCTTAGGTATATTTATAAAAATCTGTTCAGCCGTTTAACAGTAAGGTTATTAAATGCATATTTTAAAGTATATATTACCCGGAAAACTGTTATTGAATAAATAACCTGCAAGTTCACGTTATAAGCTATAAGTTAACAACTTAAAGCTTACCTAGTGCAGTAAATGCCTCTAACTTTAACAAAGTTATTGTTTACGTTAGTTTAATGAAATAGACGTGTATATTGAATTTTGTGTAGTTTACAAGGTTTGTTAGTAAAGTTTTATGTATTATTTTGTATTGTATTGTAGCCAGTAGCCCTGTATTATAAACGTCCACTGCTGGGCACGGGCCTGCTCTACTGAATGAGAGGGGTTAGGCCTTAGTCCACCACGCTGGCCTAATTCGGGTTGACAGACTTCACATACCTTCGAAATTAAATAACAGTGCCTACACACTGCTACTTGGCGGCAGAAATAAACAAAGCACTGGTACTAACCTAGACGTATTCTCGCATACGAGGTTCCTACCACCTTGTAAAACCTTGATATATTTATACATAGAATATTGGAAAAATAAATTATCCGTTGTCTCTGCCTACCCCGATGGGAAACAGGTGTGAATCTATGTACGTATAAAAAAAAATACCCATGACATGAGCACTATTTTTCAGTCGCTCCAAAATGCATCTCTGATCCATGGACTACCCTTAGGGAACGTACCCATACTACGTGACCCGTTCTGAAGGGGGGGGGGGTTGCTGGGGTCTTCATAATGCCACGCTTGCTCATAGGGGCGGAGAGGGGGCTTAGGTTTGCATCACGTATTCAATATACTCTAGAGAAATCTCGTGCTTTTTCGAGCTATATTCAAACATGGCGCGCATGGTTTAGCGCTTTTTAAACTCACAGGTGGCAACTATATACGCACACACTCTTGGCGTCATTGTATTTTAACTTTCTGTCGCCAAAAATGATTTAAAACCACATTTATAAATTACTACGTGAAAACTAGAGGGGGAGGGGTGTAAAAAAATGGGTCACGTAGGTACGTTCCTTTATCAATGCGGACCTTTCCATCTTTCAATAGTCGATCATCCAATCGGTTTACTAAGAGCTACAGACTGGCCGGCAAATCAATTGCTATTTGAACTACCGGAGTAGTTGGTATTTGCTAGTTCAACACAGGTACATCTCAATAGAATATTTATTAAGACGAAACTGGGGTGATGCTTGTATTGTAATGTCAAATGTAACTTGGTCGAGTCACATGCGCGAGTTGGTGGTTAATTACAGATTTTTTTATAGCCGAGGTCAGAAAACGAGCTAGTGGGTCACTTGATGATATTCACTGCCCGTGAATAATTGTGGACGCGTTGCCGATCTTAAACAAAAGGGATGATTAAGGGTTTTTTTTTATTAGCTTGAATGACGAGACGAGCAAGTCGATCGCCTGATAGTAAGCACCGCGCTTGCCCATAAACAGAAGCAACACCACACAGAGCTTTAGACGTTGAAGCTAGTGAATTTACTGGGCATTATGAGACTTAACATCTTATGTCTCGGGGTGACGAGCGTGCAATGCCATGCAGTGCTTTGTAATTCAAAGTTCTGTGTGGTGTTTGTTCTGTTCATGGGCAGGCGTGACGCTTACCATCAGACGAACGACCTGCGCGTTTTGTCACTCAAGCTAATAAGTAACTAGAGCAGGTAGCTTTTTCTTTTACATCAGATGCAGTGTAGTACTTTACCATGTCAGGATAATACACATATCGTCGCTTAGCTAACAGCACCGCGCAAGTTATATTGGCTTAGTTTTCAAGAGACATAAAACTGAATATTTTTTATGAACATGTGTGATGTAACCAATGAGTTGCGCGGTGACAGAACTATTTGAATATCGTGCTTTGTATGGTTAATTTAAATTTTTGTGTAAATTTATTGGATACGCGGCAAAAACAATTTATCCAATGACAATATCACATGACCAATTTTCGAGTTACGCGGTATTGTTAACTAAGCGACGATATTTAGTTACTAACTCGGCAGTAACTCGCTACTCGACTAACCCTGAATCTAATTCGCACTAACCCGTACCGTGACGGAGTGGCATCAGTCTAATTGAATATTTACTGAGATCGCTCAAGCGCAGTGATTTCAAACCGTTCCTGAGCTCCGGTCTCTCTGACCGCGACAGATTGGTACACAATGTAGCGTTGTCTCAAAAGTAGATAAGGCACAAAGTCCGTTTCAATTTTGCACAGCCAATTTGGGAAGTACTTATTTGATGTGTTATGCGCTGAGTGTGCCACCTAATTGTCACGGTGTGTTTATTTATTTATTTATTTAATAGCAATACCATTAGGTAAAACACACTACTAACATAATATAAAAATCAAATAAGTAACAAATCATGAGCTTACCTTTTAAAGGTATTTACAGCTAACACAAAAAAAAATACAATGTCATAATAACGTAATAATTATTATAAATTATAAGATAAGTAAAGTAAGTAAATTATTTTTAAATGAAATGTAATATGTGAAATACGTAAACTAAATATTGTGAAAAACAAATAACTAACATATACAATATGTAACAAAAACCATGTTGGGCATTTTAACTGTGATTAATATCAAAATCGATATTCAAACGCAATGAAAAAACTTGCATACGAAAATTGGACTATAAAAATAATCATATTTATTTTTTATACTTGAATTCATGTATTGTTTGTAACCCGTATTCCGATTGATTACCTCTGCAAGAGCGATGACTTGGAGCCAGAGCGAGAGAGCATGTTGCAGCGTCCACGTACATCAAACGTGCCGCGCCCCCAGCCTCGTCAATCCACGCGGAAACCGGCGTAAAGTAGCAGCTTGCTGCTGCGTTTCGTACGGTGAGTCGGATATCCGGAGGCCTAAATCCCCTTCCTCTTCACAATCCCTTAATCATCCCTTTCCTTTAAGGTCGGCAACGCGCCCACGACTCTTTTGGTATTATCGGCGTATATGGAGATCACTCACCATCAGGTGACCCACTTCCTCGATTTCCGGACTATGCTAAAAATAAACTATATCCAGCTACTTACTCGTCTATCGTCGTGTAACTGCGCCAACATCAATGTAATTCAATACATCGAGGCGAATAACCTGTCGGAGCTTGTACGAGATACGATTCCAGCCTCATCGAACACAACGTGCCTCGAGCGTTCGATTGAATATCTGCCTTTTGCATTATGATTCTATATTCAACTAAATATATAACTGCCTCGGCGGCGCAGTAGTAATGCGTGCGCGTTACGACTGAGGCTGTCGCTGAGGTCTCAGGTTCCGAGGGTCGGGAAAAAGTGATATCGGGTTTTTATTACGAAATTCTCAGTATCAGCCCAGAGTCTGGAATTTCATCAAGACGGTGATACGGTCGGGGAAATGTGGGTGTACTGGTTACACTTTTGCCTACCCCATCGGGCATTACAGGCGTGAGTGCGTATGTATGTATGTACGTATGTAAATATATCCGCCGCCAAGCAGAAATGCTATGCACCGTTGTAATCTGGTTTAAAAGGAGTGATAGAGTCATGCTGTAGCCGCTTTTGTCAACAGCATGAACGCATTCGACTCGACCGGGTTATTAGGACTATCTTACAAAAAAACCTGTCTTGAATGACGAAACGAGCAGGTCGCTTGTGTCAGGTCGTTCGACGTGATGGTAAGCGCCACGCCTGCCCATAAACAGACACAAACCCAATCAGAGGCTTGAATTTTAAAGCACTGCAAGGTACTGGACTGCACTCGTAATGCCTCTTAATGCCCAGTAATTTCACTGGCTATAGTAAAAAAAGCTCTGACTCGTGAAGGATTTGAACCTCCGCCCCCCGATGTTCAAGCGTTAGTTTATATCGGTGCTCTAACCTACTGAGCTAACGAGTCTTGTACTAGACGTGTTCAATGTGAGGAGGTGTTCCAGTACTGTGACGTCATACTGCATCATGTTCTATTACAGGAACACATTCGGAAACGATCCAATTGTAATTTAGGTGACGTCATCGTACAAGATGTGTAGAAATAAATATGAAATGTTTTAGGTAGAGCCGTTTCCCGGCCTATGCTATAAAAAAAAGAAACCTTCGCTCTTCAGGAAGTTTTCTTCTCGAGTGCCCTCCTCTCACAATTCTGACTTCATTCACTCCTCCTGCACTGTCCAACCTATAATTCTTTGGAATGCGCTCCCACTCGAAATCAGGACGTCTACCAACCGGCTCACTTTTAAATTTAAAGTTCGGGCGCTATTGGCTGATAGTGTGGCTGAATCACGACAATAGTAAATTCATATTTCATGCTATATGTATATATTAAAATATTTATGTAAGTACTAGAGTATATAATCATTCTAATATCATACTAATAGTATAAATGTGAATGTAAGTTTGTTTGTTACGCTTTCACGCGAAATCTACTTAACCGATCATCATGAAACTTTGTACACATATTCTTGGAGGTATATAAGAAGTAACATAGGATACTTTTATGAAAAAACAAATTATCTATTTGTTTGTTACGCTTTCACGCCTAAATCACTGAACCGATTTTGATGAATTTTGATGTAGAGATAAATGGGACCCTGGAGACGGTTATAGGCTACGTTTTATTACGGAAAAGTCTATTCACGCGGGCGGAGCCGCGGGCAACAGCTAGTATATAATAAATGTGTATGTATTTATGTAAGTAATGTTGTATCATATTCTTCTATATATTATGTAGATTTATGTATTAGCATAGACACATATTATGTATCTATGGTATTAGTATCTTGTCTACTTACTTTTTCTTGTTAGTTTATTCTTTTCGATGATTTATATTCACCCACATTATCTCGCTTCTGAATCACCCACAGGTAGACTGATAGAGAATGTCTTTGGCATTAAGTCCAGTCTTTATACATGTTATGTCAAAGACTTTTATGTATACTACTAGACAAGCTGCGCGGTACATAGAAATTGTACCACTAAGTTGTGGTCAATTGACCATAACTCATATTACCATCTCGCTTACACTCAACTAGAACCCCTCTCGCGCTCCCTGTCTGTGAGCTGTCAAACTCCCGCATTATGTGACACAATTTTACTTCTAAACAGTCCGTCTAGTAGTATACATTAAGTCTTTGTGTTATATATATAAAGTTTAAATAAATTAAATAATTACATATGGCGCAGCGGGCGAGTAGCCGGCTGCGAAGCGTGAGGCCGTGGGCTCGATTCCCGCACCTAGACAAATTTTTATCTGATTCACAAATATTTGTCTCGGATCTGGGTGTTGTGGGACCGCAAGTCCCTCGTAGTTCTTGATACCCACGACACAGGTTAACCTAGTGTGGGGTCAGGATTATGTGTGTGACTGTTGGGTGTATCTATCTATCTTTCTATACATTCTAACACTTCCCATTAATTAATAGAGGGTTAACAACCACCTAAATGATAAGCCGCTGTCTCGTCCCACTATATAACCCTCAATAACAATGTATACCGAGACAATGCAACGCAGCGTGTAATGATCGGTCTCTGCGACCGCATCGCCCCCGGCATCCAGATTGAATACACCCAACATGCAATTACCAAGGAATTGTTCCGTACATTTGCATTAGTTGCGGGTCAGGGCCGTTCCTGCAACGGTAGAGTTAACATAATCCGCTTACTGAAGGCTAAGTTGATGGAATGCCAGTGCCCTGTAGTGGTTGAAATCATTAGCATTATGCAGAGTGGTCACAGCCACGTGCAACAGTTAAGACAACAACAGTTTTCAACTTCGATAAAAACCTGGAGGCCCATTCTCGTAATTTTAAATGTTCAAAATATCATTCCGATCTAGTCTCAGCGTCAAGAAAGTTTCAAATGGCAATCTCTTAAAACCAATAATCAAATATCACCAATAATTGACGAGTGGTAGAGCCACGCTGTAGACAATTTTGTCTACAGCATGAATGAGCCGGCTCGTCCGGGGCGTTACCACTGTCTCACAGAAAACCGGCGTAAAGTAGCAGCTTGCTGCTGCGTTTCGTACGGTGTGTGAGATATCCGGAGGCCCACATCTCCCTCCCGTTCCCAATTCCTTATTATCCCTTTACTTTAAGGACGGCAACGCGCCCATAATTTTGTCTTATGGGCGTACATGGGCGGTGGAGATCGCTTACCATCAGGTGACCCACTTGCCCGTTTGCCGGCCTATGCTACAAAAAAAACAATAATATTCATGCTGAATCATTGTTTTCAATAATTATAATTGAATAAGATAAATCTGAGATTTGTTATAAGTATTAGCCGGGGATATAAAGCTATACATTCATAGTGTGACGTCATACCGGCGCTGCTACCATTTAGTACTGTTTGTACTTGTATGTAACAATCGATTGCTATCTGACTGAAAATGAATAAATTTATAATCTGTGAAGAATGTGGTAGGTTGTACATTTATATTTCATAACTATTAAATTCACCTTTGTAAATTATACACAATGTATAACTGTTTGTTCTTCCTAAATAAATAATAAAATGCAGCTCTATCCAACTGCCTCGGTGGCACAGTTGTAATGCGTACGCGTTACGACTGAAGCTGACGCTGAGGTCTCGGGTTCTATCCCCGGGTCGGGTAAAAGTGATATTGGGTTTTTCTATTACGAAATGCTCAGTATCAGCCCGGAGTCTGGAATATGTGCCCGGTATGGCGATAGGCATGCCCCCTATCACATCATGGGACGGAGATACGCTCAGCGAAATGTGGGTGTATTGGTCACACCTCTGCCTACACCTTCGAGGATTACAGGCGTGAATGCGTATGTATATATGTATATTTCCATTAAAAATAAAATACACGTTACTTAGAAACGCTAGAAATATGTTCCTTGTTGGTTGTATTTGAACCCACGACCATCGTCTGGGTACTCTAATCCTTACCTACTAAGCTTTTAAATTCGGCATAAAAAATTCAATTAGATACATAGAATTTTCTTTATTTCACAACAAATAAAGTAGGTTGCTTAAAAACGAGGATCATACAGTAAGGGTGATACAATGGGCGGTCTTATCGCAAACAGCGATTTCTTCCAGACAACCTTAGGATGGAGAGAAGTTTTAGGTACCGAAAAAACGACGGTAGTTTGCAGTATGCCAATAAAAAAAGAATAAAAATTATTTAATATTTTTATATTATAAATCTTTACTTCGCTTTAAACCCTCTCGACCTGACCCAAAACATTCCAAATTCTGTAAAACCTTAACTAACCATCGAAAAATCCTTCACAAAATTCTAAATTTAACACTCGAATCACACTCCAGCTGATTTGTGGTCTTCTGCGAAAGATGTATCGGGGCCTTTTAAACCGACGGGCTTCGGAGACCGAGATAAATCTAATATACCAGTGAAAGAGTTATTTCGGCCTTGTTACGCCCCATTGTAATTTTAAGTGTAAGGAATACAAATTTTGTTCTGTGTCGATAACTCTATTCTGTTAATTTAGGTCGTATGTACTCTAGCTATTAATTTAATAGGTGGTACGAGTAGGTCTCTCATATGCGAGAAACCGCCTGGGTTGGTACCACCGCTTTGTATATTCCAGCAACAGTGTGTAAGCACTGTTGTGTTCCGGTTTGAAGGACATTGAAGCCAGTGAAATTACTGGGCATTATGCGACTTAACAACTTATGTATCGGGGTGACGAGCGCAGTCCATTGCCATGTAGAGCTTTGTAATTTTGTGCGGCGTTGCTTCTGTTTAATCTTCTGCTAATATAAAAAATAAAAGATTGCAGAAAGCAGCGATAGAGTGATAGGGACGGTCGAAACGATAGTAGTAGGTTTGAAACCAACCCTAAGTGCATGCACCAACATCTTTAGTCTTTACAGAGTTAAGTGTGTATTAATTGTTAATTATCGCTTGCTTTACGGTATCGTGAGGTAAACTGCATACCTGAGAAGTTCTTCATAAGAATTTCGAAGGTATGTAAAGTCTGCCAACCCGCATTAAGCCAGCGTGGGGACTAAAGCCCTATCATTCAGTAGAGGAATCTCTCGATGTTTCCTTCACCGTTAAAGCAAGCGATATTTAACAATGAATACACACGTAACTTAGAAAAATCAGAGTTGTATGCTCTTGGTACTGGTTTCGAACCTTCAACTTTCGTCTCGACAGTCCGTACCACTTACCACTAAGCTATCGCTCAAAGACACGTTCCTATGCCTTATTTATTTTTGATACAGCACCCTTAGCAGAAACAAATTGTATAAACAAAGATATCCGAGCAATGCGTATATCAAATCCAATCTTCACATAACTATCACAGTTATTTCAATAAACAAACACAATTTCATAACGCCAGAACGGAAGATATACTCGTACACTGTTTTCTTAGGATGTTACACCACAGTGTAATAATTTCCCAGTTCGTCAACACATTTGATGTTAACTAGGACGAATAAGATTATTAACCATCGAAATAAGATGACAAGGAACGTAATTCAAGCAAAAAAATTACCCCCCCAAAACTCTATGTAAGGGAGCGGGGCTATAAAGGTCTGTGCAATTCATTCTATCATCAATTCTTAAAAATTGATTTATGATCTCTAGTTGACACTTAATACGCCAAATTTTTTGCGCGGTGCAGAACGTCGTATCTCGATTTAGAAATGTAATATTTAGACATTAACTTCTATTAAATAAAGTTGATTTTGAACGTTCATAAATGTTTGTAGCGTGTATGAATGTTACGTGTAATTTTACCTTCTCATGTGTAAGTAAGTGGACCCGTATTTTTGACAGATTCATTGAGAGTTATCGTTCTAGTAATCTTATTTCGATGTTATTAACTGTCCAAAAAATACTATTTTTTTTATATAGCATAGGCCTGCAAACGAGCACGTGGGTTACTTAATGGTAAGTGATCTACAACATGACGCCGATAATACCTACCAAAAGTATCATGGACGCGTTGCTAAACTTTATGGAAAAGGATTATTAAGGGATTGGGAATGGGAGGGGGATTTGGACCTCTGGATATCTTACTCAATGACGAAAAGTAACAGCAAGCTGCTATTTCCTAATTATTAATTGCTTAATGCCAAGGTCCGCATTTTCGTACCATAGATCTTACGATATACATACATACATATGCACTCACACCTGTAATCCCCAAAGGGGTATGTTGGTGTAACCAGTTCACATTTCGTCGAGCTTATTTCCGTCCCATGATGTGTTAGGGAGCGAACGTGAACCCTTTACTGGAGTCCGAATTCAATTTGGCCGGTAACTGCTCGAAACAGAACTGAATAAATGTGATATTTCTGCCATCTTCTGCAGACTATCTCCTAGTAAGCATAATTCAGCAAAGAAACAATCTAAGTCAATAAAAAGGTCTGACTCGTGAAGGATTTGAACCTCCGCCCCCCGATGTTCAAGCGTTAGTTTATATCGGTGCTCTAACCTACTGAGCTAACGAGTCTTGTACTAGACGTGTTCAATGTGAGGAGGTGTTCCAGTACTGTGACGTCACACTGCATCACGTTCTATTACGGGAAAGTCATTGGGATACATTCCAAATGCAATTTAAATCGCTACAGTAAAATAATGGTTGAAAAACCTGACATACAGATTCGATTACTTCAGATGAAAATTGAGAATAAAATGTTATTTCCCACTTGGCACGATTAGACTAGATGTGATAATACCAATACAGTTCAATTATAAGACCGTCTAATGTAATTGCATCCAATATAATCATCGAAATAAGATGACAAGAAACGTAACTCAAGTAAAAAATTACCGCACCAAAACTCTGTGCAAGGGTGCGTGGCTGTAAAAGTCTTTGCAGCTCGTTCATTCATCAAGTATTCATAAAAATGGATTCATGATCTCTACTTGACACTTAATACGTCTTTTTTTTGCGCGGTGCAGAACGTCGTATTTCGATCTATAAATTTAATATTTAGACATTAACTTTTATGAAATAAAGTTGATTTTGAACGTTCATTAATTTTTGTGTATGAGTGTTAAGTGTGATTACCTTTCCATGTGTAAGTAAGTGAAGCCGTATTTTGGACATATTCTTATGAGAGTTATCGTTCTAGTCATCTTATTTCGATGAATATAATGCATAATTCAATGTAATGCAGTTCAATTATATGAATATCGACAGTCAAGACACATTTTGTTCCTCGACGATCGGTAGAATTATGCTGGCCCAAAGTTACTGGACATATGAGCTGATATTTCCTGAGTGGTAGAGCCACGCTGTAGAAACTTATGTCTACAGCAGAATGGGCAGTCTCGTCCGAGTGTGAGTGAGATATCCGGAAGCCCAAATCCCCTCCCCTTCCCAATCCCTTAATAGACCCTTTATATTTCCATAGTGTTTCGTTCAGGCGAGTCGCGTTTCGGGGTGTTTTATAGCATAGGCCATCAAACGAGCAAGTGTGTCACCTGATGTTAAGTGATATCCACCGCCCATGTGTACGTCATCAATACCAAAAGAATCATGGAGGCGTTGCCAAATTTAAAGGAAAGGGATAATTAATAGATGAAGAATGTGGAAGGGGAGGGGGTTTTGGGCCTCCGTATATCACACTCACTGTACGAAACGCAGCATCAAGCCGCTAGTTTACGTCGATATTCTGTTAGACAGTGGTAACGACCTGTGCCCATTCGTACTGTAGACAAAATTGTCATGGCAATCATGCTCAATAACCATTATTTTATATTATATAAACAGATATTATACAATATTCGTCTTGGCATAAACAGAGCTGCTATAACTCAAATTAAACTTTATTAGTGTAGTAACAATATTGTAAATTAAACTTAATGTAGTAACAATATTGTAAATCAGTTTTGAAAAGAGCAACGTTAGAGTTTTTTGTCCGTTCTACTCTAGCGAAACAGCATTCTGAACTGGCGGGAGTGTTAAAATTTTACTGAATCTAAATTATGAATAAATGGTACCCATAACACAAGTTAAATCTTACTTTGGGTACCAGTGTTCAACAAACCTATTGTACAAATAGTAGTTACTTATATCTGATGTGTTTCAACTGTGTGTATCTTATGTGGCAAATAAATAAATAAATAACATTTTATGGTATCAATAATTTTAATTTGTCTACAGCGTGGCTTAACCACTTTAACCGCTGATCTCTGTTATAAAAAAGCGCTTGAACGCGCATTTCGCCATTATGCCGATATACCGAATTACAATACGCGCGAAATAATTGGGCCGGTTGAACCCACTCATCCATGTAGACCTTATACAATATGTAACAAAATACGCCCTGTTGGGCGTTTTAACCGCGATATCAGAATCGATATTCAAACGTAATGAAATAACTCGCGTACAATAAACTGGAGAAGGCCTGTATTATATTCTGGCAGTGTAAGCGACTTCTTGGCAGAACCTGGGGTTTACACCCCAAAATTGCCATGTGGCTATACACTGTGGTAATACGGCCAATCATCACATACGGAGCCGTGGCCTGGTGGCCCAGAACCAAACTGACCACTGCCAAAAACAAACTGCAGCACTTTCAGAGGCTAGCTTGTATAGCCGTAACGGGCTGCATGAAAACCACACCCACAGCGGCACTGGAGATACTTCTAGGGCTACCGCCCCTAGACCTATTTATCCAGCAGGAGGCGGCCTCAGCGGCCATCAGACTAAAATCACTCAACCTCTGGGGTGCAGCAAACGGGGCTCATACCGAAATCCTTGGGGAGGCTATATCCTACCAACCTTTGATAGCTGCCCCCAATGACAAGATACCCAAACAACACATCTTCAACAAGACGTACATAGTCCAGCTTATTGAAGAACAATACGACTCGTCTGGAGTCCACGAACTGCGCATATATACCGATGGTTCCAAAACCAGAACAGGATCGGGCGCAGGAGTGTACTCACCCGAGATAAATATTAATATATCAACAGCCTTAGGGGAACATAGTTCTATTTTCCAGTGTGAATGCATCGCCATCACGCAGGCTGCCAGAGCAGTGACTAGACGGAATATCGAAGATCATAAGATTCGCATAGTGTCCGATAGCGCTGCAGTGCTACAAGCCCTCGATAGTAAAACCATTCAATCCGGGCTCATACTAGAGTGCCACCAGGCACTGGAAGTGATAGGTAGTAATAACCAAGTCACTTTACAGTGGATAAAGGGGCACAGTGGCTCTCTAGGCAATGACGCAGCAGACGAGCTGGCGAGAAAAGGGTCGGAACAGAGGGTGTTTGGCCCTAGTCCAATAGTTCCACTACCTTTTAACCAGCTAAGGTCATGGCTACGCCACAGAACACTTGAACAACATGCAAATCAATGGGCAAACACCAGTGCGTGCAGACAATCCCGGGAAACGGTGCCACACCCGGATGCACGTTTAACAAAGCGCCTGCTATCCTTAGATAGGACATCCCTACGCATAGTCGTAGGGAATATTACAGGACATTGCCCACTTAACAAACATTTATATGTTCTAGGTATAACCGACAGCCCCCTATGTAGGGGATGTCTGTCGGCTGATGAAACAGCTTCACACGTCATCCTGGAATGTGAAGGTGTAGCTACACAACGGGCGGAAATCCTCAATACACCGAGGTCACTCCGAGAAGCCTGTGGAGACACCAGGAGGATCCTGCGCTTCTGGTCGGAGTTAGGCTGGCTAGATCTCTAGCCGGCACAAACTTCACGCACAATGGCCCGACATTCAACGGGCTAAGTGCGGAGAAAAGGAGCCCACAATCAAATCAAATCAACTCGCGTACAAAAATAAGACTATAAAAATAATCATATTTATTTTTTATAATTTAAATATTGTATTGTTTGTAAACCGTATTTTGATTGATTACCTCTGCAAGAGCGATGTCTCGGAGCCAGAGGGAGATAGCAAGTTCTAAGCGGCTTCTACGTGCATCAAACGCGCCGCGCCGTCAGCTGTTCATCAGTTTTCAGATGAAAATAACATTTTTAAAATATGTTCATTTTTCTAAGCTACATGTGTAAGGATAATATATCGCTATTGTTTATTATTTTTTAAATTTAACTATTTTTAAGCTGTCTATATGTCCATCTTCAGGACCTAGAATGGGCCACCAGGGTTTTTGTTACATACTGTATAGAGCCCATCCATGCAAGTGGCTGCAACGTGGCTCTAACACATTTCATATTCATTGTCATACCTGTTTTTAAGATGGCGCCACCGAATTTGCATTTGGAATGTATCCCAATGATTTCCCCGTAATAGAATATGATGCAGTGTGACGTCACATTACTGGAACACCTCCTCACATTGAACACGTCTAGTACAAGACTCTTAGCTCAGTAGTTTAGAGCACCGATATAAACTAACGCTTGACCATCGGGGGGCGGAGGTTCAAATCCTTCACGAGTCAGACCTTTTTATAGCATTTAAAACACCCTGCTTTTAAATATAATCATTAGCATTGTCCGTTTTCACTGACCTATCATTAAATTTAGCTAAATCTTACGTCCCTTGTCAACACAGTTTTGTTTGGCGCCAAAAACAGACCAATCAAGTGTACAGAAATCGACACTTAGCAAAGAGTGTTGTTCTTGAATACGGCCCTAAATCAATGAGAAATCAGACTATTTTTAAGTTACATTCTATGTGTGAAAACACTTATTCCCCGCAGGTAAAATCTCGTGGAGGACGAGGTATGTTTATGGCTTGCTCACCAGCCTTACGACTCAGATGTCTACCCTGAGTGTCTGCTGGATCGGGTCCAGCACCTATCCCTGCTGCAGAGGCTAAAAACCCCTCGGTAGTCTTCTTCAGCATAACTGTGACAGTCCCGAGGATCCTGGGTATCTTGATTGCTGCCAGGACGACTGAACGTCATAACACTTGTACATATCCTAGATTTTTTTAAAGGTTAAAATTACCCCCACTGTGAGTGGGATAAGGGCTGGTGGAAGGAGAATAAAATAAATAAGAGATTATCTTAAGTATTTTTTTATAGCATAGGCCGACAAGCGAGCAAGTGGGTCACATTATGGTAAGTAATCTCTACCACCCATGTACGCCCACGACATCAAAAGAATCATGGGCGCGTTGCCGACCTTAATGGAATTGACTAGGTTGACGGTTGTAACGGGTAAATTAAAAATGCTGTGATTGTAAAATAAAATACTTTATTTATGGAACCGTAAGTTTTCTTCAACACATTCATCCTGACTAGTTGTGCGCCTCACCGCGTGTTACACGACATAACTCTAGTGCGTCCATTTAGTACTGCTAGTACTTACTCTTAACACTTACGTTTTTAAAACCATTGAAGGTCATTTTAAACATAACACAATATTACGAGAACTTGGCTACAGGAAACATATGCTGATATAAAATATTATTTTTAGTTTATTATCTTTACAAACATGAAACTAAAAGTACAAATGAAATGTGGTCGAAATTTCATTTTTGACTTAATATAAGCTCACACTAGTATCGCCAAAGTGGTAGGCAGAGTTGCAACTAGTGCACACACGTTTCGCCGAGCTTATTTTCGTCTCATGCCCAGCAGTGGGACGTATGTAATACAAGGTTGGTATTAGCAATAAACCTTGATTAAGATTTGGAAATACGTATTTTGTATATATAACATAGACCGGCACCACATTTCGCCGAGCCTATCGCCATACCGGCCACAAATTCCAGACTACGCGCTGATACTGAGCTTTTCGTAACAGAAAAACCCAATATCACTTTTCGCGACCCGGGGATCGAACCCGAGACCTCAGCGTCAGCCTCAGTCGTAACGCGTACGCATTACAACTGCGCCACCGAGGCAGTCAACAGATTTATTCACATATGATTTAGTTTATTTTACGTGTGCTAAATTTAGACTTCTAGCTGTTATCAACAATAAAAAAACTCCGCTACATCTGCTCAGCCTCATAAAATAAATACATAAGTATGTCGACATTAAGGATTCCTCCCGGGTCGCGATTCCCGTGCAATTAAAATGTGTAGGAGTTCGACGTAATAAAAAACGATTACGCGGAAACTACCTTTTAATACAAATATAAGAACAACAAATAACTAGTGACAGAGAAATTACAAAAAAAATACGTCAGTACACTTAGGTGAGGGAACGAGCGCGGGAACAAAATAAAGCGTGTATCTACGGCGATGGCATGAGGCGGACTGCGGAGCGGGCGCCGTGTGTTTTGTCACGTTGGCCGAACACGGCGGGAGACGGCGGTTCGCGGCGGCTCCTTTGTGATGCGCGCGAGCCGCGTCGAAGGCCTAACCGCGGCGGAGTCGCACAGTTCAAGCGAATGGATGATATGTATAACCTTCACGCTACAAATGTCTCATTCCGGGATTTTATCGGGTAATCGCAGGAACAAACTTCCTGTAAGCAGTTTTGTCTACAGCAAAAATGGACCGGTTCCTCTGGGTCGATACCACTGTATCACAGGACACCGACGCAAAGTAACGGCTACGTTTCGTACGGTGAGTGGGATATTCGGAGGTCCAAATCCCCCTCCTTTCCCAATCCCTTGATTATGAAACCTTAAATGAAAGGGTTCATTTAAGGTCGGCAACGCGTCCATGATTCTTCTGCTACTTTGGGCGTTTATTAACGGTGTAGATCACTTACCATCCGATGACCCACTTACTCGTTTACCGGCCTATGCTATAAAAAAGTCAGGCACCTATTCGTAAATTAACTAAATATGACAATTTGACAGCCTCCGTGGCGCAGTTGGCGAGTAGCCTGCTGCGAAGCGAAGGGCCGTGGATTCGATTCCCACACCGAGACAAATCCACAAATATTGAAAGACATTGAAGCCAGTGAAATTACTGGGCATTACGAGACTTAATATCTTATATCACGGAGTGACGAGCGCAGTCCAGTACTATGCAGTACTTTATAATTCAAAGTTCCAATTTGTGTGACTGTTTGTGACGCTTACCATCAGGCCAGCGACCTATTGCCCACGTCATTAACGCTAATAAAAAAAAAATATAAAAAAAACAATATTCCCGGGAACGTAATTTTCCCGAGTCCGGGGACGCGAAAAAGCCGGGAAAACAAAAACCCTAACACAAATTAATTAAACTGTTAACGATAAAGTTATATCCATAATATAATAATAATAATAATACACCCAACAGTCATACACATAGTCCTGACCCCACACTAGGTAAACCTGTGTCGTGGGTATCAGGAACTACGAGGGACTTGCGGTCCCACAACACCCAGACACGAGACCAATATTTGTGGTTCACACAAACATTTGTCTCGGTGTGGGAATCCAACCCACGGCCTCTTGCTTCGCAGCCAACTACTCGCCCGCTGCGCCACGGAATATATTCGTTAACAATATTTTCTGCGTATCTCTCAGAACCCTTCTTCAATACTTGTTGACTTTTGACCAGAAGGCCAATTCTCGTAATTTTAAATGTTCAAAATATCATTCCGATCTAGTCTCAGCGTCAAGAAAGTTGCAAATGGCATTCTCTTAAACCAATAATCAACGTCAAATGCACCTAGCATTAGCAGTAGCATTATACCGTTTTGGCTTCAGTCAACTTTTATTCTACATTCAATCTCATTACGATTTATGTTCACATTTGACATTGATTATTGGTTTAAGAGAATGCCATTTGCAACTTTCTTGACGCTGAGACTAGATCGGAATGATATTTTGAACATTTGAAATTACGAGAATTGGCCTCAAGTGCAAAGCGGCAATCATGTTATTTGTATTCACAACGTTGACTCATACAAGATACGCGTTATCCATAAGCGGTCCGCCATACCATCAATCGCAGTGAACATTGACGCGTGTGTATTAAAAATTGTTTTAAAATAATTTGCAATATGGAAGAGGATTCAAAAACTAATAAGTGTGATAGAAAAGAAAGACGATCTCGTGATATAGAGTCACCTTCGACCTCAAATGCCGGACAAGGTAGTCACCATGTGTACTTTATAAAGCTAGCGGAGTGTGACGGAGTGTGTAGAAGCAATTAAGCAGGCCGGCATAATTCTGCCGATCTGCGATAGATTCAAAGTCTATCGTTGGTCGACAGTATTCATGGATTGCGCTATACTTACCATCAGGTGTAGCGTAGTCACTTTGCCGAGCCAGGATAAAAAAAATAAAGTTCTACATCTGTTTCATGCGCGTGCATGTTAGCTATGAATCATGGTCTCAATAGAACAAATACAATAATTATTGGGTTCAATTCCCGCACTTAGAGAAATGTTTGTGTGCTTCACAAAAATTTGTTTCGCGTCTGGGTGTTGTGGGACCGCCACCTGATACCCACAATACAGGTTAACCACTCAGGGCTATGTGTGTAACTGTTGGGTGTATTTAACGGCAGAGAATCAGTTGGAATTCTAGATTTAACTTTTTTTATTAGCTTGAGTGACGAAACGAGCAGGTCGTTCGTCTGATGGTAAATGCCACCCTGCCCATAAACAGAAGCAACAATACACAGAACTTTGAATTACATAGCACTGTATGGCATTGGACTGCGCTCGTTACCCTGAGGCATAAGATGTTAAGTCTCATAATGCCCAGTAATTTAACTGGCTTCAATTTCCTTCAAACCGGAACACAACTTGGCAGCAGAAATAGACAAAACGGTGGTACCAATCCAGACGGCCTCTCGCATACGAGGGACCTTGTAACTATAATAATATCGTGACAATCGCGATCATGCACAATAATCATTATTTTATGTTATAATGTACTTCATTCACATAAATTGAGCTGCTCTTACTCAAAATAAACTGCATTAATGTAGTGCAAATATTATAAATCAGAAAAGAGCAACGTTAGAGTTGCTCGTTGTTCTTTAACGAAACAGCATTCCGAACTGGCAGTAGAGTTAAAATTTGAATGAACCTAAATCATACTATCATACTAATATTATAAATGTGAATGTAAGTTTGTTTGTTACGCTTTCACGCGAAAACTACTCAACCGATCCGCGGCCTCTCGCTTCACAGCCGGCTATTCGCCCACTGCGCCAAGTGTACTAATAATTTTTTTTTTTTTTTTAGGTGAAACCAGTAAGAAAATTTACTGGACGTTTTTGGAACACGCCGGGCCTGCGTTTCCACCGCAGTACGAACGGCTGCCTGACAATGTTCATTTCAAGTACGATGGAAATGACATACAATTATCTGACGATGCTGAAGAAGCAGCAGTATTATATGCCATGAAGCAAGACAACTATAAATGTGCTAACAAAGAAGAATTCAAAAACAATTTCTTCAACAGTTGGTGTGAAGTGATGCAACCAGATGAACGACAAAAAATTAAAACCTTGTCTAAATGTAACTTCGACGAAATCAAACTATACCTTAAAGACAAGAATAAAAATAAAGACGCCATGGAAACAAAAAGAGAACAGAATAAAATAATAGAGGAAAAACATGGTTATTGTATAACTGACAATGAGAAAAAGGTAAAAATAGATGGCTACAAAATAGAAAAACCAGATATATTTTGTCCAAAAGGCGATAATCCTCTGATGGGTAAATTAAAGAAACGGATCTATCCTAAAGATGTCACAATAAACTGCTCAAAAGATAGCAAAATACATAAACCTACACAATGGAAAGAAGTGGTACATCGACCAAATAAAAGTTATTTGGCTTTTTGGATGGATGAACTCCAGGATAAACGCAAATACATACGACTCGGTGCAAGTTCTGATCAACAACAAGAAACTGATAAAGATAAATTTGACACTGCAAGAGAACTCCACAAACACATCGGTAGCATCCAAGATAAATATCGTAATGATTGGAAAGCAGATAATCTTGAAAGTCGAGAGCGAGGAGTCGCTTTATATTTCTTAGATACGTTCGCATTTAGACCGGGCAATGTAACGGAGGCTAACACTACAGGTTGTTGTACTCTAAAAGTTTCCAATTTACAGTTGTGTGGAAACAATGTGGTACACTTTGACTTTATAGGCAAATCTTCTGTCAGATATAATAGAAAACAGACTGTAGAAGAACCGGTGTACAACAATCTTAAGTTATTTATCAAATCCCCAAAGCCCACAGTTGGGGATCAACTGCTTGAACAACCAGTGACTATAGAAGAATCAGTATATAACAATCCTGAGTTATTAATTAAAAACCTTAACCTCAATGATGGGAATGATCCAAGCCAGCCAATGATTGACGAAGAACCGGTGTGTATCAATCTTGAGTTATTTAACAAAACACCAAAACGTAAAACTGGAGACGATCCACTGTTCGACCATCTCAACTTAACAATATTGAATAACTATTTGAAAGATCTAGATTTAATGTCAAAACTGACTGCAAAAGTCTTCCGTACATACCGAGCATGTGTCACATTTGAAGAAAATTTAAAGGAATTGACACGTGAAGATGATACAAAACAGGGGAAAATTACAGCGTTCAATAAAGCAAATTTAGCAGTCGCTAAATTATGCAATCACAAAAAGGGTAAGAGACAGTGATTTCTACAATCAGTTCAACGAAGATAGCCTTACGGGGAATGATACGAACTGCAGCACCGAGACGGAAGTCATGGGTTCGAAACCAGCAGGGCCCGCACCTCTGACTTTTGGAAGTATTTATTGAAGGCTCATTATAAAGGAAAACATAGTGAGGAAACCTACATAACTAAAAAAAAACGATAAGAATTACGAATGTTAAGTCTACCAATGGCAGACTACGGGTTGATACTAAACATTTCATTATAGAAAAACCCAATATCACTCTACCCGACCCGGGGATCGAACCCAAGACCTCAGCACAGCAGTCGTATCGCGTACGCATTACAACTGCGCTAGCGAGGCAGTTGACGGTGGCCCCATATAAATTTGGTTAAGATCTGTAACGGGATACAAGAGGAAATGGTAAACTCTGCAACGGAACAGCAAATACATCGTGATTCGGGTTTTAGTTCTAAATAGTTTTACTTATAGCATAGGCCGACAAACGAGCAACTAGTCACCTGATGGTAAGTGATCTCTACCGCCCATGTACGCCCACATTGGCGCCTTGCTGACCTTAAAGGAAAGCGATAATCAAGGGATCGGTAAGGGGAGCAAGCTGCTACTTTACGTCGATTTTCTGTGAGACAGTGGTATCGACCCAGTCAAACCGGTCCATTCCTGTTGTAGACAAAACTGTCGACAGCGTGGCACTACCACTCAAAACAGATTATTGTTTATATATTATTTTCTGTGATTTAATAACTAAATATTTTTTGTTTTAGAGGATTACTCTTCGAAAGATAGTTATATTGACCCCCGCATCGTAATCGCATGGTAATTAAATTTAATACCTAATTACAGTTTTTTGTTTATTAGCTTCAGTGACGAAACGAGCAGGTCGCTCGCCTGATGGTAAGCGCAACGCCTGTGCATTATCAAAAGCAACACCACACAGAACTTTGAATTACAAAGCACTGCATGAGATTGGACTGCGCTCGTCGCCCCGAGACATAAGATGTTAAGTCCCATAATGCCTAGTAATTCCACTGGCTTCAATATCCTTCAAACTGAAACATAACAGTGCCTACATACTGCTATTTGAGGGCAGAAATAGAGAAAGTGGTAGTACCAATCCAGGCGGCATCTCGCATACGAGGGACCTACCACCTTGTATTAAGCCTACTATATTCAGGTATATACAATATGTAACAAAAACCCTGTTGTGCGTTTTAACTGAGATATCAGAATCGATATTCAAACGTAATGAAAAAACTCGCATACGAAAATTGGACTATAAAAATAATCATATTTATTTTTTAAACTTGAATTTATTTATTGTTTGCAAACCGTATTTCGATTGATTACCTCAATACCTCTGCAAGTGCGATAGCATCAGAGTGAGATAGCATGTTGCGGCGTCCACATACATCAAGCGTGCCGCGCCCTTGGCTTCGTCAATACACACAAATATTCAGATGTAAATAACATTTTCTAAATATGATCAATTCTAAGTTACTTACCTGTGTAAGGATAATATTTCGCTTCTGTTTATTATTTCTTTAAGTATTTTTATTAAGCTGTTTTATGTCTATCTTCACTCAAAAAGGGCCCACAGGGTTTTTGTTACATTCTGTATAGAAATAGCATCTATAAATTCGCCTTTACTATGAGATTTCATAGGTTAAGGAGCAAACTAACATAGTTTGGAACTTATTTTCAGGTGTAAAAGAAATGATATTTCAATTGAAGACGTTTACAATAAGGAACTACGAGAAAAATTCCAATGGGCGATTGAAGAAATTGGAGACGATAATTTAGATTACGTATTTTGTATTGAGTACTAGATTTTCTCTCTAAGCAACCTTTAATCAAACCTCAAAGCAATGTTAGAAGGTTAACGTTAGAGCGGATGTTCAGCGCATCAATAGGATTGACTCCATTTTTATATGAATATTCAATAAGTTACATTATGTATTCAAAATCAACAACAAAATAATTATAATTTATTATAATTTATTATGACAGAAAGGTTGATTGTTAGATGACAGAAAAAGCATGCACAGGGGCGGTACCGGCTAATACACCGAACTTCGGATTTATGCAAATCTATGTTCGATTAGAGAGCCAATGATACTGTCGTACCGCCGAGCGACCGTCTGATGGTCAAAACGATGAACAACGATTTTGACGTCAAATGAATTCAAAAAAATTTATTTATTTGAATTAATTAATGCCGCCCGCGGGCGATTAATCTGAATGGACTGGAACGCCGGTAGAGTTGATGAAGTTCGGCGAATTAACCGGTACCGCCCCAGGTCTATTTTGACGTCAATATTCGATGGTCATCACTGTGAAGGCGTACGAGGGAGATGTTTCCACTGCGCGTCTATCTTTACTCATATTTAATTGCAAATTTTGTGAAGCAATTTTGATTTTGTTTTCACAGTGGGGTTTCATCTTCTATTTTCTGTTGCGTTTATAGTAGTTGAAATTTTCAAGCGGAGGCCTATATGTCAATAATAACCCTATTGGTCGTGTTTTAATGGTCCAGCAGCCGCAATAGAGTAGTTGACTAGATTGTTTTTATTATTTAAATCAGTAAGTTACGTTACTCAAAATCTATTGCAGAAAGAATTTTATAAATCAGACCAAAAATAAATAAGTTAGAAGCCATCCAAATCTTGTAGAAGGGGTAGTTTTCAAATGACAGACGACGCAAACTTTGACGTCACTGTGTAAAATCTTCATTATGGTGCACGCGTGCAAGCGAGATAGTGAGATATCCCTACTACCCACACACTTTTCCTCATACCAACATTTAAAGTCATAACTGCGGGCACATTTCTAAACCAATTTTGATTGTGTTTTAATAAAAGGGTTTCTTTTGCGTATAATTTTCTGTTGCTTATAAAAGGATGTAAAAATCCAATATAGGAAACTACCCTATTATTGGAGAAAATTCAAAGCCGTTCAATCTAATTTATGTCATCCTTCAATGCTTCCACTGAGGTGCATACTGAGTATTACTTTGAGGTAGAGCCACGCTGTAGACAATCTACAGAATAGACTTCAAGAATGGGCTGGCTCGACCATGTCATTACCACTGTCTCACAGAAAACCGTACGGTGAGTGAAATATCCGGAGGGGCAAATCTCCCTCCCCTTCCTCAATCTTCATCCATTAATTATCCCTTTCCTTTAAATTCGGCAACGCGTCCGTGATTCTTTTGGTATTGTGCGTGTACATGGGCGGCGGAGATCACTTACCATCATTTGACCCACTTGCTCGATTTCCGGACTATGCCATAAAAAAACACTAGATAAAAATACCCGAGCTGGTGATGACTTGTGGTTCGGTGTAGATATTTTTGTATAATTTTTAAGCAAAAACAGTCGCTGGAAACGTGTTTTATTTCTAATTGTACATTCATAACGTAGCTAGAACCATCTCGCATCGAATACATTTATCGCTATTTTCCCCTGCATTATATTTCCTGCATCGCAAGCACTGTCCGCTACTGCTCGGTGACAGATCAATCCGGTAACTGTCAACATCTGTCATCTGTAAACTGACAGCTGACAGCTCCAAAATCTCACACAAAACACTGTCATTTACACCATCCGTTGGAGTCAATGCAGTTAACTTTTGGTATAAATCAGATTTAACGAGAATTTTTGCCGAAAACTTCCTTAAATTTTCATTTTTCGCCAATACACATAAATCCTTTTTTATATCCAAAATGGCGTCCATAGTAGAAATATCGATTTCTTCGACTGGCAACACCGGACTTTCGGTGGTAAAATAAAACGGTTTCTCGAATAACGGATGGTGTTGCCAGACTTCTTCGATTAAATGCGGCAAAATGGGCCCTAAAGCTTTACACAAAGAGACCAAAATTGTATGAATGACTAGTTGCGCCGATAACCTTTCTTCAGAATCTTTTCGGCTACAATACAACCTATCCTTGATACAATGACAATAGAGACTAGAGACCTTATTACTAATGAAATAAAGTATAGATTGCGCTGCATAATTATACCTTAAGTTGTCGTAGTCATTGAATATGCGTTTAGTGAAATCATCAGTTTCTTTGATTATGTAACTATCGAAATAATTTAACGGGGGTTTTCGATAAAAATCGATTTTTTTCACATCACTAACTACGCTTAGTAGATATCTCATGATGTTACGAATCCGTATTATTTCACTTTGACAATCGTCTAAGAGATTTTTGCTTATTACAATTTGTGAATGTTGTGTTGCGTGGCTTGCTGCCCACCATCTGAAACAAATTATATATATAGATAAATCTAGTTCAGATGACAAAACCCAGTAACTATAAATATACAAGGTGCTACAGAAAGGTGTGGTCAAATTTAAGAAACTAGTACCATAGCATTAGATTTCATAACATTTTATGCAATACGTGTTGTTGAACTCAGGCGGCCAAATTAAGATTTAACTTGTGGTGTCCGGCTTCACTTACTTACACATGCAAAGGAAAAATCACACGTAACAGTCATACACGTAACAAAAATTAATGAACGTTCAAAAATAGCTTTATGTCATAAAAGTTAATGTCCAAATATTACATTTCTAAATCGAGATACGGCGTTCTGCACCGCGCAAAAAATTAGACGTATTAAGTGTCAACTAGAGATCATGGATCAATTTTTATGAATTGATGAATGAACGAGCTGCATACTTTTATAGCCACGCCCCCTTGCACAGAGTTTTATTGGGATAATTTTTTTGCTTGAGTTACGTTTCTTGTCATCTTATTTCGATGAGTATTATAGTATAGTGAACGATATAAGTATTACACCACTCGTAGTACTAAATTTGATTGCCTTGCTAGGAAATAAATAAAGTATTTTTCTTTTTATCGAATGAGTAACATGTCGATATTCGACTAAATTATGAAAAGCCAAAGGCTTTAATGTATACTACTAGACAAGCTGCGCGGTACATAGAAATTGTACCACTAAGTTACGGTCAGTTGACCGTAACTCAATATTGCCATCTCGCTTACTCTCAACTAGAACTCTTATCGCGCTCCCTGTCTGTGAGCTGTCAAACTCCCGCGTTATGTGACGCAATTTTACTTCTAAACAGCCCGTCTAGTAGTATAAAATTAGTCTTTGTGAAAAGCTAAGCTTTTATCTCACTCCAGCATTCTTATTTTCGCTACACACTTCACTTAATTTATAGGGATGCTACGATGTTATGAAGCACCATTATGTTGTGTGATTAAAATTTGTGTAAAATTTTAGGATGTCTATATTTTGATAAGATCTGGCACATAAACACTCACTGACAGGTGTGTGTAACAGCCCTTAAATATGACCACACCTTTTTGTAGCACGTTGTATACTAAAAAATTAAAACTCTGTTCACATAAATAAAATGTCAGTAATTTCGGACATGATGTATATGATATTGTTAGGGATTACTGGCAACAAACCAGACAAAGGCGTCTAATGTGTGGCTTTACCATTTATATTATGAGAATATCACGAGTGGTAGAGCCACGTTGTAAACAATTTTGTCTACAGCATGAATGGGCCAGCTCGTCCGGGTCGTTACCACCGTCTCACAGAAAACCGACGTAAAGTAGCAGAGGGCTAAATCCCCTCCACTTCCCAATCCCTTAATTATACCTTTCCTTTAAAGTCGGCAACGCGCCCATGACTCTTCTGGTATTGTGGGCGTACATGGGCGGTGGTGTTCACTTACCATCAGATGACCCACTTGCTCGTTTGTCGGCCTATACAATAAAAGTAAAAAATAATAATATGAGAAATGATATTTTTTCTTGGTCACATTTACATCACGCGGACGAAGTCGCGAGCTAAAGTTAGTTTACTAAAAACTACAAACTCTTACCTCAGAGTATCCACGCCGTATGCCGGTTGGTTGTTCTTATCCTTCCCGCCGTTTATAATGGTAGTGGGTTCGATTACGTTGCCGATTGATTTTGACATTTTCCTTTTCTTTTCGTCAACAACGAAACCGTGGACGAATATTGATCTGTAATTTAAAAAATAATATGGCAGTCTCTATGGGACAGTGGGTGAGCCGGTTGCGACACTAGAGGCCATGGGTTCTATTCTCGCATTCAGACTAATATTTATTTTGGGCATCTAGTGTTGTGGGATGATGTCGATGATGACGAGGCGAGCCGGTCGCTAGCCTGATGGTAAGCGTCACGTCTACGAGTAAACAGAAACAATAACCCAATCAGGCTTATTCACCGATTCGGATTTATGCAAATCGTTGTTCGGTTAGAGAACCAATGATTCTGTCGTACCGCCGAACAACCGTGTAATGGCCAAAACGATGAACATAGATTTATGACGTCACATGAACTTCATAAAAACCGATTGATTTGAATTAATTAATGCCGCCCGCGGGCGATTAATCTGAATGGACTTGAACGCCGGCAGAGTTGATGAAGTTCGGCGAATTAACCGGTACCGACCCAGAACATCTAATAGGGTAGTTGACTAGATTTTTTTTATTATTTAAAACCAAATACGTTACTCAAAATCGATTGGAGAAAGAATTTTATAAATCGGACCAAAAATAAATAAGTTAGAATCCATTCAAATCCTGTAGAAGGGGTAATTGACAAATGACAGACGACGCAAACTTTGACGTCACTGTGTAAAATTTTCATTATGGTGCACGCGTGCAAGTGAGATAGTGAGATATCCCTACTACGCGCCGACTTTTCCTCATACCAACATTTAAAGTCCTAACTGCGGGCACATTTCTGAACCAATTTTGATTGTGTTTTAATAAAAGGGTTTCTTTTGCGTATCATTTTCTGTTGCTTATAAAATAATGTGTACAATTCAATATAGGAAACTACCCTATTATGAAGCACTGCACTGCACGGGACTGCGCTCATCATCTCGATACTTAAATGAAATGAAATAGTTTTATGAAATGAAATAGTTTTATTAATCATGTAGGCAATTAAAATAGCGCTTATGACAAGTCATTACAAAATAAAGAAACTTATGTATAAAAATCATATCAACTAATGTATACATAACATACATAGCATCGTCAAATACACTAGGCAATTACACTAAATTGTTTATTTGTTGTCTTTTTATTTTACATTATTAACAGTATTTGTAATATGGAAACGTCCATTATTAATTATTAAATATTTTGAGTCGGTATGGACCACTGCATTTACCGAAACGGCACGAGTTTTAAAACTACCACCGGATCCAAAACGACCCAGCTTGAGAAGACCCGGCGAAAAAAAATTAAGTGGGCTTAATTTACCACTGGATTCAACGCGGCGCGACCCAAACTCTGAGAAGATCCAGCTACTTGAACTCAGGGGGTTTGTTAGGTTGCTTGTTGCAGGGGGCTTGTTAAGTATCAAAGGTTGTCTGGTAAAGATCGCTATTAGCTATAAGACCGCCTATTGTTACATTTATTATTATTATTATTTTCTACTGTAATATTCTGCATGGTATACAATAAAGTGTTATCTATCTGTCTATCTATCATAATTCCCAGTAATTTCACTGATTTCAATGTACTTCAAACCAAATCACAACAGTGCTTCTACAAAAATGTTTGGCTGTAGAAATAGACAAAGCGATAGTATATAAAGGCTAATGTGTTACGGTTTGAAAGACATTAAATACTCAGCATTATGAGACTTAACTAACATCCTATGTCTCGGTGTGACGAGCCCAGTCCAGTATCATGAAGTACTTTGTAATTCAAAGTTTTGTGTGATGTTGCTTCTCTTTATGGACAGGCGTTACAATCAGGCGAGCGATCTGCTCGTCTCATCATTCAAGCTAATAAAAAAAAGAATGCACACACATACACATTCTAAAATCATAACCCTCCTTTTGGGCAGTCGAGTAAATATTGCACCAAAAAACTTACTTGTAAGGTGCAGCGTCGTTCAACGCTAAAGAGGTAAGCAGAGAGGCCTGAAACCATCCCGTCAATTGATCCACTCCTTCCGAATATAAATCAGCTGTCCTCCCTCCAAGGGTACTCCAGGATAAACCGGAATCCAACCATATGTCCATTATATCCTGGAAAATATAATGGTATAACTGAGCTTGAGTGGTAGAGCCACGCTATAGATAGTTTTGTCTACAACATGGCTGGGCCGGCTCGACCGGGACGTTACCACTGTAAAACCGATGTAAAGTAACGGCTCTCTGCTGCGTTTCGTAAGGTGAATGTGATATCCGGAGGCCCAAATTCCTCTCCCCTTCCCAATTCCTTAATTATCCCTTTCCTTTAAGGACGGTAATGCACTCATGACTCTTTTTGTATTGTGGGCGTACATGGGCGGTGGAGATAATTTACCATTAGGTGACCTACTTGCTCGTTTGCCGACCTATACTAAAAAAACGATATAAGCATAGCTGTACTTGGCTGCAGTTCTGGCTTGAACAATAATTGAAATTAGAAGGCATTATGAAACAACATAACTCGGAGTGACTACCGTTGTTTGCAATTCAAAGTAAGAATAATAATCTATTTTTTCTTAATGGTCGGCAACGCGCCCTTGATTCTTCTTATGTTGTAAGCGTACATGGGCGACGAGCATCAGGTGACCCACTGGCCCGTTTTCCGGCCTATCTTATGAAATGTATATTATTTGAGTCTCGTTGCCTCAGTCAATTAGCAATTTCTTTATTGGTAACTTAATCTGTTTTCATGCAATTTTAAATATTTGTAACGTCTAACACTCTTCTACATTACTTTTCTATGTACACATATTTTTTTGGACTACAATCTAGTTCATAACTGTATAATTTTATCTCATATCTTTGCAATAATCTGTATTGTGTATTATTAAATAAAATTAATAAATATATTATGTTAGAAAGTGTAAGATTTACCTTTCCTTTAGATATATCTTCGTAATTCACATTGTATTTCTTCATGACGTCATCAGTGAGCAACTGTTTCACATCGCATGTCCACCATGCATCAGCTCCTTGGGACTCCACGAGCTCACATAACTTCTCTATCACAATCCTATAAACATGATATACACGCTGTAAGGGAAATGCTTTCGAAAACTAACACAGATGATAGTGCTCATGGCTGATGCTGATGATTACGAACACGATACCACTAAAAAAACTGTCTGTCTCAGGAATGAATATTTTTCAGGAGTTTTCTATTATGAAATGCTCAGTATCAGCCCGGAGTTTGGAATTGTGACCGGTATGGCGTTAGGCCTGCTCCCTATCACATCATGGGACTGGGATACGCTCGGCGAAATGTGGGTGTACTGGTTACATCTCTGCCTAGCGCTTCGGGGATTACAGGCGTGAGTGTGTATGTACATACCAAAACCGCAATATAAACATAACTAAATACTAGCCCTGTATTATACATATGCCACTGCCGGGCACGGGCCTCCTCTACTGAATAAATAAATAAATAAATAAATACACCCAACAGTCACACACATAGTCCTGACCCCACACTAGGTAAACCTGTATCGTGGGTATCAGAAACTACGAGGGGGACTTGCGGTCCCACAACACCCAGACCCGAGACCAATATTTGCGGTTCACACAAACATTTGTCTCAGTGTGGGAATCGAACCCACGGCCTCTCGCTTCGCAGCCGGCTACTCGCCCGCTGCGCCACGGAGGCTGTCAATGAGAGGGGCAAGGACTTAGTCCACCACGCTAGCCTTATGCGGGTTGGCAGACTTCACATACCTTCGAAATTCTTATGGAGAACTCCTGGTATGCAGATTTCTTCACGACGTTTCCTTCACCGATAAAGCAAGCGATAATTAACAATGAATACACACATAAGTCATGGAAAAGTCAGAGGTGCATACTCATGGGGTTGGTTTCGAACCTGCGATTTTCGTCTCGGCAGCCCGTACCACTCCCCCTGAGCTATCGCTGCTAGTCCTATTTTAGGTTAATTGGATACTGTGAGTCCTATAAAGTGTTAGAACTAGGCTGTAGATAGTTTTATCTACATCATGGATGGGCCCATCCGAACGGTAATCTCTGTCTCACAGAAAACCGACATAAAGTAGCTTGCTGTTACATTTTTTACGGTGTGTGAGATATCCGGAGGCCCAAATCCCCTCCCCTTCTCAATCCCTTAATTATCCCTTGCATTTAAGGTCGGCAACGCGTTCTTCAGGTGTTATATTTGTTGATAACTGGTGGAGATCACTTACCAACAGGTGACCCACTTGCTCGTTTACCACCCAATGCTGTAAAAAAAACCTAAATAGATAGACCTAGATAGGTCTCTGGTTTGATATACAAAAATACAACGTGTTTACCTATCAAGTATGACGTCACCGTTAGAGTAGAGTGCGGGTACGGGCACGCCCCATGCTCGCTGCCTGGATATACACCAGTACGGACGCTTCTCCAACTGGGACCTGAACCCTTGCCTGGATTGGGAACTGCTGGACGGGGGCAGAATCTCCACTTTATCCAGAGCTTTCTGGGTACCAACAAATGACAATGCTATTATTACTTACTAGCTTTCGCTCGCGGCAACGCTCGCGTGAACGGCCTTTACAATAAAAAGTAGGCTATATCCTAATCTAGGTCTACCTGTGTGCCAAATGTCATCCAAAACTGTTCAGCCGTTAAGGCGTTAACGACTAACAAACATCCAAATTCACAATATGGTGGTTGGGTTTTCTCACATGTCACACGTGAACATGGTACGCAAAACTTGGTTCCCGTTGCGGGTTGTAGAGGTCAGACGGCAGGTCGCCTCACATAGTTTAATCCAACGTCAAATCGTGATGGAAAGGCGGACCCTGGCATTAGGCCGGGATAACGCCAGAAAGAAAGAGCATGCATGGCGAAACGAGCAGGTCACTCGCATGATAGAAAGCGCCAAGACTGCCCACAAATAGAAGCAACACCACACAAAACTCTGAATTAAAGCACTGCATGGCACTTGATTGTGCTCATCAACCCGAGGCATAAGTTTTTAAATCTCATAATGCCCAATAATTTCACTGGTTTCAATGTCCTTCAAACCGAAACACAACAACAACAATAAAAAAAAATACACGAACATAACAAACTATATCGAACTATCACTTACCAAAGCCTTCTCCTTTAGCCTGGCTGTATCTATAAACCATTGCCGGCTGGCCCTGACGATAATCGGCTTCTTGGTCCTCCAGTCCAGGGGATACGAGTGGATGTACACTCCGCGATGGATCACCGAGTCACCTAGCCTGGTGATGACAGCCTCCTGACCCTCGCCGAGGACTTGGAGACCATCCAGACCGGGATCCAAGTTAGTGTACCTACCTGACTCATCTACGTTACATTCCTGGAAGTAGTTGGGGCAAACACTATTATATACATAGGCACTCACGTCTGTAATCCCCGAAAGCTAACCCGCTGCAGTGCTACGAGCCCTCGATAGTAAAACCATTCAATCCGGGCTCATACTAGAGTGCCACCAGGCACTGGAAGTGATAGGTAGTAACAACCAAGTCACTTTACAGTGGATAAAGGGGCACAGTGGCTCTCTAGGTAATGACGCAGCAGACGAGCTGGCCAGAAAAGGGTCGGAACAGAGGGTGTTTGGCCCTAGTCTAATAGTTCCACTACCCTTTAATCAGCTAAGGTCATGGCTACGCCACAGAACGCTTGAACAACATGCAGATCAATGGGCAAACACCAGTGCGTGCAGACAATCTCGGGAAACGGTGCCACACCCGGATGCACGTTTAACAAAGCGCCTGCTATTCTTAGACAGGACATCCCTACGTATAATCGTAGGCAATATTACAGGACATTGCCCACTTAACAAACATTTATATGTTCTAGGTATAACCGACAGCCCTAGGGGATGTAGGGGATGTCTGTCGGCTGATGAAACAGCTTCACACGTCATCCTGGAATGTGAAGGTGTTGCTACACAACGGGCGGAAACCCTCAATACACCGAGGTCACTCCGAGAAGCCTGTGGAGACACCAGGAGGATCCTGCGCTTCTGGTCGGAGTTAGGCTGGCTAGATCTCTAGCCGGCACAAACTTCACGCACAATGGCCCGACATTCAACGGGCTAAGTGCGGAGAAAAGGAGCCCACAATCAAATCAAATCAAATCAATCCCCGAAGGGGTAGGCAGAGGTGTAACTAATACACCCATATTTCGCAGAGATTATTTCCGTCCCACGATGTGATAGGGGGCGAGCATATCGCCATATCGTGCATAATTCTAAATTTCGTGTTCATACTGAGCATTTCGTGATAGAAAAACCCAACAACAGTTTTACCTCAGCACATCAGTCGTAACGAGTGCGCATTACAACTGCGCCACCGCGGTAGTTTCGGGCAGTCATTATATGAAATGGCATTTTTTTTTATACATTTATTCAGTGAGCAATCGCTTGTGACAGGTTTTTGGAATGTATCCCAATGTGTTTCTCATAATAGAACATGATGCAGTGTGACGTCACAGTACTGGAACACCTCCTCACATTGAACACGTCTAAAACAAGACTCGTTAGCTCAGTAGGTTAGAGCACCGATATAAACTAACGCTTGAACATCGGGGGGCGGAGGTTCAAATCCTTCACGAGTCAGAGCTTTTTTGAAAACAATGTTTAAATATGATTTTTTTAATATAGATTATAACTCTAATAATTTGTAAATATACTTCATTTGACTGCCTCGGTGGCGCAGTTGTAATGCGTACGCGTTACGATTGAGGCTAACGCTGAGGTCTCGGGTTCGATCCCCGGGTCGGGTAAAGTGGTATTGGGTTTTTCTATTACGAAATGCTCCGTATCAGCCCGGAGTCTGGAATTTGTGCCCGGTATGGCGATAGGCTCGCCCCCTATCACATCGTGGGACGCAGATGCGCTCGGCGAAATGTGGGTGTACTGGTTACACCTCTGCCTACCCCTTCAGGGATTACAGGCGTGACTGCGTATATAGACTGCGTATATACTTCATTTCTTTTTATATTTTTTAATGACGACGAAGAAGAATGGCAAGACGAACAGGTCGCTCGGCTGATGGTAAGCAGCTGCCCATAGGAGTACCACCCATCAGAACTTAGTACTGTATGACACTGGACTACGCTCGTCACCACGAGACTTATGTTAATTCTCATAATGCACAGTAATATCTCTGACTTCAATGTCATTCAAACCAGAAGATAATAAACTACTGCTTAACGACAGAAAAAGGCAAAGCGGTGGTACCCAGAAATATGCTGAGGGGTCACCCACCTGTCATGGTCACGACATGCAGCTGCGTAATAATTATTTATTTAAGTTTTGTTTACTTTTTTATTTGTGTTGTACATGCGTATGTTAAGTGTGTCGTTGTCTGTGACAAATAAATTGGTTTTCTTTCTTTCTTACCCATCAAAATAAGGCAACTAGAACGATAACTCTCATATGAATCTACCAAAAGTACGGCTCCACTTACTTACACATGCAAAGGTAATCACACGTAACTCATACACGCAACAAAAATATTGAACATCCAAAATCAACTTTAATTCGTAAAAGTTTATGTGTGAATATTAAATTTCTAAATCGAGATACGACGTTCTGCACCGCGCAAAAAAATTTACGTATTAAGTGTCAACTAGAGATCATGAATCACGCCTGTAATCCCCGAAGGGGTAGGCAGAGGTGTAACCAGTACACCCACATTTCGCCGAGCGTATCTCCGTCCCATGATGTGATAGGGGGCGAGCCTATCGCCATACCGGGCACAAATTCCAGACTCCGGGGTGATACTGAGCTTTTCGTAATAGAAAAATCCAATATCACATTTACCCGATCTGGGGATCGAACCCGAGACCTTGGCGTCAGCCTCCGTCGTAACGCGTACGCATTACAACAGCGCCACCGAGGCAGTCAGTATTTTGACGCCACTGCTATTAAAAAAACGTTGATTCGAAACGTATATGCCACAGACGGACCAAGGAGTTGGTACTCACCACAGTCATATTGTTCTTGAGTCCCACCAGGAAGTCTTCGGGACCGTGTGCCGGTGCAGTGTGGACCAAACCCGTGCCTTTGCCTTCGGTCACATGATCACCTTCCAGGAATGGTAAGGAGCCCCCCACAAGTCTGTTCTTGTATGTAGCACCTGCTATTTCATGACCTGAAAAGTTATTTCTTTATTTTTATAGCAAGTAGTAAAAAAGGCAGCAATAGCTCAGTGGGGGTATTGACTGTCGAGACGAAAGTCGCAGGTTCGAAACCAGTCCCAAGAGCATTATTATTTTAATGTACCCATCTTTATTTTTCTTAGACACCCTCAATTATCTATTAAAAAGGAATTACTGGTAATAATAGATTATCTTAAGAACTGACAAGTATAAATAGTTAAAGACAAATGATTTCTATAGACACTTACCATCAAATTCCACAAGCTTTCTAATCTCGACTCCCAAAACCTTCTCCAACTCTTCAATCAGCCCACTACCCACAAGGAACAGGTCCCCAGGTTTATTGTGCAGTTCCACTACGGAGTACTTCATCTGAGGATTGTAGCATATAGCACGATTGGCTACCAACGTCCATGGGGTTGTCGTCCAAATTATTGCTGATATGCTCTTGCTACGGAAAGTATAAAATTTCATACTTAGTAAGAAATTGTTTGGTTTGAAAAGGACACCGAAATATCAAATCATGGACATTATAATTTATAGTAGACTATATCTATTTGACAGCCTCCGTGGCGCAGCGGGCAAGTAGCCGGTTGCGAAGCGTGCGGCCGTGGGTTCGATTCCCGCACCTTGTCAAATGTTTGTGTGATCCACAAATATTTGTCTCGGGTCTGGGTGTTGTGGGACCGCATGTCCCTCGTAGTTCCTGATACCCACGATACAGGTTTACCTAGTGTGGGTGACTGTTGGGTGTATTTATTTATTTATCTTTTGCTCGCAGCTTGTTCCAATTATTACTACATAGAATTACTTTGTCAATGCGCATTTGCAAATGCCGGTGCGCTTAGATTAAATAGAGGGCGTCGGGCCATTACCCCGAAAGAAATACAGTAAAAGCTCCTTATTCGCACTTCCTTCATTCGCGATGTCACTATTCGCGGATAAAAAAATGCGACCCAATGCCTACATTCGTGGCAAAAATTTCTTTATTCGCGGATCTAATCGGTACATACGCATTGATAAAAAGGATTCCAATATGTAGGTATCCAACCGAATATCCTTTGTAAACGCTAAAACGCTGTATTGGTCCTTTGACACAAGCCGCCTTCGCCGCGGTAGACGTTTTGGCGAATGTAACCAAACAGAAAGCCAATTCTCGTAATTTTAAATGTTTAAAATATCATTCCTATCTAGTCTCAACGTCAAGAAAGTTGCAAATGGCATTCTCTTAAACCAATAATCAACATCGTTTTATACATTGACACTCACCCTTTGAGTTTATCAGTCAAAACATCTGGTGGTTTATCAATACTGAATGTAACATACACTTCAGAACTCTTGTACTGTGGATCATACTCCAATTCAGCTTCAGCTAATGCTGTCCTGAAAAATAACTCTATTTATATTCACTTCTAGCCCCCTATCACATGTTGTGACGGAAATATGCTCTGCGAAATGTGGGTGTACTGGTTACACCTCTGCCTACCCCTTCGGGGATTACAGGCGTGAGTGCGTATTATATTATCACTTAAATTAGCAATCACATTTCTTCAGCGATGTATCTGACTGACATATAGATCACTAGCTTTGATTGCAGCTCTGCCCATGTGAATGGCCTTTTCCAGGCTAAAAGTACCCTATGTCCTAATCCAGGTCATGAACTACCTGTGTGCCAAATTTCATCCAAAACTGTTCAGAGGTTAAGGCATGATTGACTCAACAAACATCCAGACTTACTTATTATTTATTTTATTATCCACAAAATCAATCAAATTGTGAATTTTGGAAAAAAAAGATAAGTTGTCATATCAATAACTTACTTTGATGATGGGGACCAATAAACTGGCTTCAAAGCACGGTAAATATAACCCTTCTCATACATATCATAGAACAATCTTAACTGATTCTGTATGTAACTTTTATTTAATGTCAAATAGCATTGATTCTCCCAGTCTGCCATCACGCCCCAACTTCTAAATGCTTCCTTTTGTTTCTGAACTGTTTCGAAAGCGAAATTTCTTGCAATATTTCGAATATTTACAGGATCGTTGAAGTTTGTGTCTTTTGAAGACTTTTTTGCTTTTTGCAATGCTTTTAGCTCTATAGGAAGGCCGTGACAGTCCCATCCTGGTACGTAATGTACTTTATTGCCTTGTAATATTTGACTGCGGTTGCTTATGTCTTTTATTACCTGAAAATAATAGTCGATTTCGTTTGATTTGATTTATATAAGAAACCAATATTTTTTTCTACTGTTTACCTTATTAACAGCATGCCCCATATGTAAATCACCATTTGCATAAGGTGGCCCATCATGTAAAACGAATTCTTGACCTTTCAGATTTTCCCTTTGCCAGTTATAAAGCTCGGAAAAATTTGCTGTCTGCGAAATATAAACAGAAGTTCAATACTAAAATAAACTGGGTTAACTATAGTTTATTGCATTGCAGCATATCGGAAAATGAAGGTAGATAATAAAAGAGTGCTTTTAGACTGTTTGACTTATTTTTTTCACAAAGTACCTCATAAATTCGCTCTTTTATTGCATTACTTGAACGAGCCGGAAAACTTGTCTTGGGGGTAAGAATTGTGTGTGAATATGTCTTCGTTTTGGGCTCAGCCGAGCTTTTTGTGCGCACACAATTAACACAAGTCCATTTTGTAATACCATTTCTGTAATTATATAGTAAATTCTTTAAATTCTTAAACATTTTATTTAGGTTATATTTTTCAAAATTGACATTCTAAATGGCAATGTTGGTACCTCTGAGATAGAGATGCCAGATTGTACAAATAAGTATAAAAACTGTAGAATTAAGTTGTCTATCGTATCTTTTTTTGTATCATGGAATCTCTTTAATTAGACACACAAGAAAGGAAAATTTTTGGACACAGTATTTTTACTTATAATCCGTTTAATATGTGACGTATTTTTATCGTATTTTTTTACGTTCGCGTTAGTTCTGCATAATTTTCTGAGACATGGCTAATATAGATAAATCCTTAAATATCTCCTGGTAGCCCTGACAGCACATTCAGAAACTTGGTTAATATTGGTAATTAAATGTTAACACAGCTTTAATAAACCTGAGTTTTTTTTTATAAATGAAGTTTCAGAACGTCTTCTTTTTGACGTACGCAATACACAAAACAACACATGTTTTGCGTGTGCTTACTAAATATTATCCTATATTATCCAATATATCTCATAACGCAATAACAAAATGGTAAACATTCCTTCTATATTATCAATTAAAAGTGATATACAAAGCTTCCATAACATTGTAACACTAACCTATATTATTCCAGCCTAAAGCAAAGAATTCAAAAAAGAAGTTCATCGACAAAAAGAAAGCTGTGACTTTCAACCTAGTGCACAGATCGCAGAGGGATCCCTTGGCGGCTGACGAGACAGCTCCCCAACGTGTTCTTGTACCTGTAAACGCGACTGTTCCGCCTAGAAAAGAGAAAGATCCTGTAAGTGACCACATATTTTTTTAGAATCAAATTTCTCTATATGAAGAATGATTAGTGTCAGTGTCAAGTACAATGTAACGTATTTATTTAGGAACTTACAACTAAAAAAAACTCCCTAAGGAGTACATAATGGATTACACTAATAGTAACATTTTCTGAATGGTGCTGCTATCATTTATGGACAGGCCATGCTTACCCTTAGACGAACGACATGCTCGTCTCTTCGTTGAACCAAATATAAAAAATAATGTAAAAAAAACAAAAATCTACTGCAACATGTGATCATAATATGTCTTGCATTAACAATCTTGTAGAAGCATATAAAATTATAAAGATAAAAAAAGTCATATACTCTTTACATAATTATTATTAACCTGTGATACTAGGCAAACATACATTCCATCCATCCATGCAAGTGTTCCCTCAATGCTGAGGATTTATAATACACCCAATAGTCACACACATAGTCCTGACCCCACACTAGGTTAACCTGTATCGTGGGTATCAGGAACTACAAGGGACTTGGTCCCACAACACCCAGACCCAAAACAAATACTTTTGGATCACACAAACATTTCGGTGAGGGAATCAAACCCCCACGCATCGCAGCCCATTACTCACCCATCGCACCACAGAGGCTGTCAACAGATTGTGTGTAAGAATGGCAGAATAACCGTTAATTCATGAATCACTTATCATTTAGTATCACAACATCTGTAGTGGTCTTGCCAGTGCGTTGTGTCATTTGAGGAAGTAGGACAGGGCGCTTCATGTGTGGCTTCTGTGGGTGTGTACAGCGTTTGTTGGTGACATATTCTCTCCGGCTCCGAAGCAGTGTTTAAAATAGTTTTATTTTTAATGTACTACAAATGTATATTTTGTTGTGTGCAATAAATGTTTTTATTATTTTATTATTATTTACGTCACATTACAGGATCTAACACCTGAGCAGAGAAGGGAGGAACAAATAAAATATGGCATACACTTTGATGATGATTACAATTACCTACAGCATCTCAAGGACACCAGAGAAGTTACACTTGTCTTACAACCTGTAAGTATAATCTCTACTTACACACAGATTAGACTGAAATTACTGGTTATTGTGAGACTTAACCAGGAGTGTATCAGGTCATGAGAGGTGCCCTGAGAACATGAATTTTGATGGGTAAACTGAGGTCTAAAATTAACAAGACCATATACATACGCACTCACGCCTGTAATCCCCGAAGGGGTAGGCAGAAGTGACCAGAACACCCACATTTCGCCGAGCGTATCTCCGTCCCACGATGTGATAAGGGGCGAGCCTATCGCTATATTGGACACAATTCCAGACTCCGGATTAATACTGAGCATTTCGTAGTAGAAAACCCAATATCACTGTTACTCGACCCAGGGATTGAACCCGAGACATCAGCATCAGCCTCAGTCGTAACTGAAATTACTAATTAAGCTAATTGTTTTTGTAATTTATATTTAACATTTATATAATGTTACTGCAAATAAAAGCAAAAAACAAATCTTGAGAACATGCTATTAAATTAGAATAAACTTCAGACTCATGCACATGGGTTTCCATATTCAAGCCATAATAGCACTTATACCACATATTCTGTAAAGATTTCAGTCGGCTATAATGGTCCATAAGATAAAGGTCTTTAAAGGCAGGACAGATGAACAGGCAGACAGATAAGTAGATGGCATAGGCCGTATAACAAAGTTCTGTTGGCACACTTTGAGTATGGAACCTTATCGCATCTTTAAAGACAAACTGTTACTAAACGAAAATATAAAATTAAACAACAACTAGTTTAAACACGATATTGCATTTAGCCAGCAAATCTTATTTAGTTTTGTAACGGTCAAAATTAGCGCCATCTGCCTCTAAAAGTGGAATGTTTTATGAAAGTGTAAAATTAATCGTATAGTTTACGTAATTTTGAGAAAAATGGCATTAGTAACTCTATTCTTGAAAAATTTCGTTTAGTAACGGTTTGTCTTTAAAGGTGTGTTATGTATATAGATAAAGTTCTAATCATTCCAAGTTAGAACCCTTAAAAATATACCATTTTATTTTGCAGAAAGCAGTTCCCAAAAGAAAAACAAAAGATGACACACAAGTAGATAATGGAGAAGAACTTCCAATACCAGTGACGGAGAAGCTAACGTTACCTAGTTCTGTATTCGCATCAGAAGTGGAAGAGGATGTCGGATTATTGAACAAGGCAGCGCCACAAGGTATGTCACAGATATTTTTGAAGTGAAAACTTCTTTAGCATCATTGTGATTTGAAAGTCGATGAAACGAAAAAGCGACAGTAAAAAGAGACAGACACATCAATTCACAAGATTTAACTTGGGAGAAAATGAGATAGGAAGCATTATACAATTGTGCGCGCATGCGTAGTACAAAGCTTGAGAAAAGGCATCACAACAACTGTGGTGTTTAGTATATGTGTACATATTATGTTTGTAGAGTTTTTTCATCATTTTTATAATAAAATTCTTCATTGTATCACTTATCGAAAATGTTATCTCTGAGTCTAAATAAATCTATGTAATATATACGAATAAAATGTAAAATAATTATCATTATCAAACTTTATATCACTATGATCATTATTATCCTCTTCCCAAAATTTTATATTCATCTCATTATCTTGAAGCTAAAATTTTTGAAGGTTTCTCTTCTACCACGTGTGAATTGCACACATGATTGTTTTTTCATTATTATTTTGAATGACGAGATAAACAGGTCGCTCGCCTGATGGTATGCGCCATGACTGACCATAAATAAAAACACAATAAAAAACATTGAATGATAAAGCACTGCATGACATTGGACTGCGCTCGTCACCCCAAACATAAGTTGTTAGTCTCATATTGTCTAATAATTTCATTGCTTTCAATGTTCTTGAAATTGAGCTAACCATGCTTACACACTGCTATTTGGCGGCAGACATAGATAGAGCAGTGGTACCAACCGAGACGGCCTCTCGTATACATACACTTTAATTTTATTATATTTTCAGGGTTATGTCTTGATCTGGACCCTGAAGTGGTGGCAGCATTGGATGAAGATTTCGATTATGATGACCCTAATAATCAGCTTGAAGATAATTTTATTGAGCTGGCTATGGGTGAAGGTAAGAATGCATATAATAATAGTAGTAAAAATACTCCCCAGAGAGGCAACCGGTCGTAAGAACTACAAGCCAAATCTTTCGTATTGCGCCGTCCATACTGCGAGTGAGATAAGGGCAGATGCTACATTACAGCAAAAGTAACAAAGAAAAATAAAAGAATAACAAAGAAGTAATCTAAATCTTAGCCTAAGTACAATATTATAGTCACTTGACGATTTTTAGAAAGCCTTCAGTGAATCGATATGACCAGTCCAGTAATTCTGCCGTTCAGTTCAGTAACTCTGCCGTTCAGTTCAGTAACTGTCATTCAGTTCAGTAACTCTGCCGTTCAGTTCAGTAACTCTGCCATTCAGTTCAGTAATTATATTATTATTTGTGTCTTCAGCCATTTTATTAATCCCTCTTTACTATAATTGCGAACTGATGATGTCACATTGTGTTCTCGATGTTCAGGTGATGATGACGATGATTACGATGATGATGATGACGAAAGCATGTCCGGAGATGATCAGTCGGACAAGGCATTTGCATCAGACCTCGATACTGGCGACGAAAGTGATTCACAGGTATTTATACAATGCAATAATAAAATATAAGCAGCGATAGCTTAGTGGCGAGTGGTACGCATTGCCGAAACGAGAGTCTCAAGTTCGAAACTGACTCAAGAGCATGCACCGCCGATTTATTTAGTTATATTTGTAATCATTGTTAATTATCGCTTGCTTTAAACGGTGAAGAGAATATCGTGAGGAGATCAGAATACCTGAGAAGTTCTCCATGAGAATTTCATATGTGAAGTCTGCCAACCCGCATTAGGCCAGCGTGGTGGACTAAGGCCTAACCCCTCACACGAATAGAGGAGGCCCGTGCCCAGAAAGTGGCAAATGTATAATACAGAGCTACTATTATTATTATTTAAGAGAGTATAAAACAAAACTGTTTTTGAAAGTATGTGTGACTTTTGTAATGTCTCATATTGTCTTTGACACGGAGCATTTACTCAAAGTTGGTGAAACAGGTGTTTAATCGCGTTTCAAATGTTAAAATCTTTTCTAACATACATATTTTATTTTTTAGGATGGCGATAAACGGGGCCGGATGCCGATGTGGGATGAACGGGATAAAGACGACACTAAATCCCGTTTCTCACAATACTCCATGTCTTCAAGCGTGATGCAAAGGAACCAAGGCCTCACCTTACTCGACAACAGGTTTGAAAAGGTATTGTATTATTTTCAAACATAGAGCCAGCAGCCTCCGTGGCGCAACGGGCGAGTAGCCGGCTGTGAAGCGAGAGACCGTGGGTTCGATTCCCGCACTGAAACAAATGTCTGTGTGATCCACAAAAATTTGTCTCGGGTCTGGGTGTTGTGGGTTGGCAAGTCCCTTGTAGTTCTTGATACCCATAATACAGGTTTCGGGTTCGATCCCCGGGTCTGGTATATTACGAATTGCTCAGTATCAGCCTGGAGTCTGTGCCCGGTATGGCGATAGCCCGCTCTCTATCACATCATTTTACCATCAGGCGCTTCCATTTACCTTCCGCTTACCATCAGGTGAGCGACTTGCTCGTTTCGTCATAAACGCTAGTAAAGACAACGTGGCTGCCTCGGTGGCGCAGTTGTGTTGCGTACGCGTTACAAGTTTATAACTGAGGCTGACGCTGTGGTCTCGGATTTAATCCCCGGGTCGGGTAAAAGTGATATTGGGTTTCTCTACTACGAAATGCTCAGTATCAGCTCTGTCTAGAATTGTGCCCGGTATGGCGATAGACTCGATCCCTATCATATCATGGGACGGAGATACGCTCGGCGAAATGTGGGTGTACTGGTTACACATCTGCCTACCCCTTCGGGGATTACAGGTGTGAGTGCGTATGTACATATCAATCTATAATCAACAGATGTTTGCCGAGTACGATGACACGGAGCTGGGCGCTTTAGACCTGGAGGAGATTGATGGATACATGCCGGAGACACATCAGATGTTACTGCACGCTGCTGAGGACTTTGAGAAGTCGCAGAAACGATACCATCTCGACAAGGAGAAGGAGATCGCCAGGTACACAATTTTTTTTATTGCATAGGCCGGCAACCGAGCAAGTTACCTGATGGTAAGATGGTGGACCGACCATGTACACCCACAATACCAAAACGATCATGGGTGCGTGGCCGACCTTTAAGGATAGGGATAATTAAGGGGAGGGGGTTTAGGCCTCCGGATATTTATTTCTTTCTTTATTTACTAGCGATTGACCACAAACCAAACCCAATCAAATAAAAATGGGGGAATGTGTTACTCAGCAGCGGGACAGCGAAACTGATTATGCAGTGAATAGGGTAGTTTCCTATATTGAATTTTATAAGCAACAGAAAATGATACGCAAAAGAAACCCTTTTATTAAAACACAATCAAAATTGGTTCAGAGATGTACCCGCAGTTATGACTTTAAATGTTGGTATGAGAATAAGTGGGTGTGTAGTAGGGATATCTCACTATCTCGCTTGCACGCGTGCACCATAGTGAACATTTTACACAGTGACGTCAAAGTTTGCGTCGTCCGTCATTTGACAATTACCCCTTCTACAGGATTTGAATGGCTTCTAACTTATTTATTATTGGTCCGATTTATAAAATTATTTCTGCAATAGATTTTGAGGAACATAACTTATTGATTTAAATAATAAAAAAATCTAGTCAACTACCCTATTGCACGAGATATTTTTTTTTTGGGCAGATTACAGCGTCTCCAAGAGATCGAAGAGGAGTCGGAAGAAGAGATGGTGACGATGGAAGTGGAGCCGAAAGAGAAGTGGGACTGCGAGACAATCCTATCCACATATTCGAACCTGTACAACCATCCGAAGATCATCGACGAGCCTAAGGTAATTCCAATTTATTTATTTTTATTGTAGATATCACATACGCACTCACGCCTGTAATCTCTGAAGAGGTACGCAGAGGTGTAACCAGTACACCCACATTTCGCCGAGATTATCTCCGTCCCATGAGATGATAGGGGGCGAGCCAGTCGCCATACCGGGCACAAATTCCAGACTCTAGTATTATAGATATCAGCAAACGAGTAAGTGGGTCACCTGAATGCTTAGCATGTGTAACACGAGATAATTTTGTGGACTAGTTTTGTGTTGAAAATACAGTTTTATCGGTCTATCTATCTATAAATAAAATAAATAAATAAACAAATATACCCAACAGTAGACACATAGTCCTGACCCCACACTAGGTTAACCTGTATCGTGGGTATCAGGAACTACGAGGAACTTGCGGTCCGACGACACTCAGACACTCTGACCCGAAACAAATATTTGTGAATCAAAAAACATTTGTCTGGGTGCGGGAATCGAACACACGGTCTCACGCTTCGCAATCGGCTAATCGCCCATTGCGCCACGGAGGCTGTCAATATATGTATATCTATCGAAGCTAATATGGTTGCATACAATATTATACTCGATTTTCAAAAGTACTATACAATTGTGTCTATTTTCAGAAACCCAAAAAAATCCAGATCAATCCCAAGACGGGTATGCCCAAAGACATATTGGGCAAAGACAACAAGTTGACAATGAAGTCGTTGGCACAGTTTAATGCCATCAACAATTCTGCTGAACAGGAATCCGATGATGATGGCAGGACTCATGCTGAATCTGTACTCTCGACCCTCAGTGTACTATCACTCAGGTAAATATTTACACAACAGTACAAAAAGAGGTTCTCTTTTCGACGCTTTTTTTGTGTTACGTATTGAAAGGGTACTAATGAAACCCTGTAGTATACATGTCCCATAGCTGAGCTCGGGCTTCCTCTATTGAATGAGAGGGGTTAGGCCTTAGTCCACCACGCTGGCCTACTGCAGGTTGGCAGACTTCACATACCTTCGAAACCCTTATAGAACTCTCAAGTATGCAGGTTTCTTCACAATGTTTCCTTCACCGTTAAAAGTAAGCGATAATTAACAATGAATACAGACGTAACTTAGAAAAGTTGTCAGTGCATGCTCTTAGGGCTGGTTTCGAACCTGCGACTTTCATCTCGGCAGTCCGTACTACTCCCCGCTACGTTATTGAATAACAATGCATTTAATCTGAATCAATTTTCAGGCCGAAAGACGAGTCCGCAGAAGAGAAAAAAGAGCGCAAACGTCTGCTCAAAGAGTACAGGAAGGAAAGGAGAATTGAGAAGAAGGCGAACAAGGAAGTGTTTAAAGAAGAGAAGAAACGACAAGAGAAGATAATGATGAACAATAAAAACAATGTGCAAGGGAACAGAATACTATAGTATATTGTGACGTTTATATACACAGATCATATGGACAAAATAATAGATGTCATAGCAGTACATCAAGTGCAGATATTTTTGCAACGTGCATTATATAATTATAATCTAAATGCATAGTGATGACATTAGTCTATGCACCTAATAAAAATTGTCAGAAACTGTTTCACAATCTCAGTAAAACGGGATGAATAGGGTCGGATGGCGGAGTGTATTGGGACGAAACTTAAATTGAATCTATTACATAGATGGATCGATCAAAATGTTATCTCAAGCTTAATTTTTGTCCAATATATGTATTTTTTTAGTTATTACAGTTTATCTCATTTAGTATGTGTAAATAAACTGAACCAGTTTTGCCCCTATTCATCCCTGCATCCCTAAAAGCCCACTTTACCGTACTTGTAAAATAAAATATAAGAGCAAAGTACAATGTAATTTGTCTGTATAATGCTTTAAACATTTAATTGCACTGCCTCGGTGGCGCAGTTGTAATGTGTACGCGTTACGATTGAGGTCAGCGCTGAGGTCACGGGTTCGATCCCCGGGTCGGGTAAAGTGGTATTGGGTTTTTCTATTACGAAAATGCTCAGTATCAGCCCGGAGTCTGGAATTTGTGCCCGGTATGGCGATAGGCTCGCCCCCTATCACATTAGGGACGGAAATACGCTCAGCGAAATGTGGGTGTACTGGTTACACCTCTGCCTACCCCTTCGGGGATTACAGGCGTGAGTGCGTATATTTAATTGCATATTGTGAATATGCTTACTGTCGTACTCAAAGTTGTCAATTATGTTTGAGTATCTATTTCTGAACTGATTACTCAGTTAAGTAAATTAAATTAACCCAGGTCAAGATTTCTGTATCCAGTAACGAAGCATTAAGCATTTTCTGTACTCAGTAACTGAGCATGTCATTACTGGCTCGAGTGTCAATAATCGAATACCTTAATGACAAAGTTAAAAGACGTTTTTTAGTGCGGTGGTTAGTTTTCATATAGATTTTTAGTACTTACGATATCTATTATAATCGGTGGTCTGTGGAGACAGTGGATATTCTGGAGCTTAGTATAAAGCATAATATTATACGTATTTATAAGTAAAACACTGTTTTTAATTTATAAAAAATAACATCCATTCTGTGTTATACTCCACACAGTTCCAAAGCCACTGCTAGGTACAGGTTTCCTTTACGAATGAGGGGTTAGGCTTTAGTCCACCACGTAGGCCTAAAGCGGGTTGGCAGACTTCACATACCTTCGAAAAACTTATGGAGAATTTCTCAGGTATGCAGGTTTCCTCACGATGTTTCCTTCGCCGTTAAACATACGCACTCACGCCTGTAATCTCCGAAGGGGTAGGCAGAAGTGTGACCAGTACCCCCACATCCAAGGTGATACTGTGCGTTTCGAATTAATAATAATTAACAATACATTCACACGTAACTTCGAAATACAAGTGTGTGATCTGGAGGTTGGTTTCGAACCTGCAATCTCCGACTCCTCGGTACATATGTACCACTTCCCGCTAAGCCATCTCCACGACACCATTACTAAAGTACTAACTATCAAATGTTGCCTGCGACACTTTTTTGCACAATCCGATTTTAATATTCATTTAAGAACTACCTAATTATTTTCGCACATGTGGTTAGGGTGTGGACCCTGGTACGCCGGCTTTTTCTTTGCAATATGAGTATTGAGGTACTTTTGCCAGAATACCAGATTCAGAGAATTTGGACCATTTACAATGATCATCCTATTTTGGCTCAATCTTATAATGTATAGGTTTTTCTAGATATGTTCGTTGAACTGTTTGTGTTGACCGTACACACGAGAGTGACTCTTAGGCCTGTATTATAGAACAATACTCTCGTGAGCTCTTTGATGTGTCGATTTCAGTACACGTGATTGGTCCGATTTTGTTTGGCGCCAAAAATAGAAACTGATAAAATGACAGGCGATTAAAATTTTTATTAATTTAAATAAATAAATATCATTTTCCTGGCGTCCATTTTTTTTTTTTTTTTTTATGGAATAGGCCGGCAAACGAGCAAGTGGGTCACCTGATGGTAAGTGATCTCCACCGCCCATGTACGCCCACAATTCTAAAAGAATCATGGGTGCGTTGCCGACCTTAAAGGAAAGGGATAATTAAGGATTTGTGAAGAGGAGGGGGTTTGGGCCTCCGGATATCTCACTCACCGTACGAAACGCAGCAGCAAGCTGCTACTTTACGCCAGTTTTCTGTGAGACAGTGGTAACGACCCGGACGAGCCGGCCCATACATGCTGTAGACAAAAGTGTCTACAGCGTGGCTCTACCACTCATAAATATATATCCATATCTCACATATCCGTTCTTTGTACAGTAGGATAAATAAAACCAAGTCATACAGTAACATTATATATTGCTTCTATAATTTTTCTATAACATAATAACTTAAAACTAATGATATTGTTGAATATCGACTATTTACATACAAAACTTGTCAATAACGCCATTTAACAAATATCCCGACATTTCGGGTAACTTTGCACTAAGCGGGTAATATTGGTCCGAACCAAAAAAATGTTTTAAACTCCGACTACTAATTCGGCATAAAACTATTATGAACGCTACTTAAATTTTAAATGAATGTTACCCCTTGCCCTTTACAACCAAAGTAACCCGAAATGACGACACTTATGCTGCAGCATTTATCGACTTACAGATCAAAATTAAAAAATAATTAAATGTCATATAATACGGAATGTAATACATTCCTAAATTTGCCACTGGTAAGATTGCCTGTTCCTGTTAGAGGATTACCCCGTTTCTACATAATTTTCGCTACAAACACGCTGTGTGATCCATATTTATTGGTTTCGGGTGTGGATGTTGTGGGACCCAAATCCCTCGTAGTTCCTGAATCCTGATACCCATGGCACAGTTTATACGGATTTTATCGCGGTATAATTTTTCTTTTAGTCCCGACGTTTCGAAAGCTTGTCAGCCTTCGTGGTCACGGGAGAGACCCAGAGATTTCAATGTGTAATATTCGCTTAAACCTAAGAAATCACTACACATGACACAGGTTAACCTAATGTGGTCAGGACTAATGGCCGTTCCCAATATTCTGTATGTGGGGACTGGATTTGCAAGTCAGCAAAATGAAACCGCGCTCGCGACAGTCCACGCACATTACTCGCCTCGGGGACATAGCCTAGAGTACATACATACGCACTCACGCCTGTAATCCCCGAAGGGGTAAGCAGAGGTGTAACCAGTACACACACATTTCGCCGAGCGTATCTCCGTCCCTTATGTGATAGGGGGCGAGCCTATCGCCATACCGGGCACAAATTCCAGACTTCGGGCTGATACGGAGCATTTTGAAAATAGAAAAACCCAATACCACTATACCCGACCCGGGGATCGAACCCGAGATCTCAGCGTGGGCCTCAATCGTAACGCGTGCGCATTACAACTGCGCCACCGAGGCAGTCTAGAGTACATGACTGTATTAATTATTATTCATAAGTTGGCAACAAATGTATCATGAGTTTCTTAATATAATACAACTAATTAAATTAAAGACTTTTCATTTGTGTACCCAACACTGTCCATCGACAGGTTAGCTTACTGGCGGTAAAATTTTGACACATTTTGTATCGAAGATCTGTCAAAACACTATTGATAGTAAGCAAATCTTCCGATAGATAGAATATAGGGAACGGCCACAAGTGTGTCACTGTTGTCAAATAAAACAGTATCAGTATATAAACAGTATATAATATGTAGCTTTATATAACAGGACCATATTATTTTCAAATAGGGCAAAGTTAAAAGGGTAGGAATACTTTATTGCTATTGAGAGTACGTTCATTTTTATTAACCGACTTCAAAAAAGGAGGAGGTTCTCAATTCGACGCGTTTTTTTTTATTTCTTTTTTTGCTTTTTTATGTATGTACATGGATTTCTCCGCCAATAGGGTAGTTTCCTATATTGAATTTTATACATTATTTTATAAGCAACAGAAAATAATACGCAAAAGAAACCCTTTTATTAAAACACAATCAAAATTGGTTCGCAAATGTGCCCGCAGTTATGATTTTAAATGTTGGTATGAGGAAAAGTGGGTGCGTAGTAGGGATATCTCACTATCTCGCTTGCACGCGTGCACTATAATGAACATTTTAGACAGTGACGTCAAAGGTTGCATCGTCTGTCATTTGACAATTACCCCTTCTACAGGATTTGAATGGCTTCTATCTTAGTTATTTTTGGTCCGATTTATAAAATTCTTTCTGCAATAGATTTTGAGTAACATAACTTATTGATTTAAATAATAAAAAAAATCTAGTCAACTACCCTATTGTGGACCAATTTTGTTGGAAAAAATTTCACTCGATAGAGTTTAGCTGCGATGTGATCCCATATATATTTGGTTAAGATCTGATGACGGACGGAGAAAAAAATTAAAACTCCTCAACGCACAACAGTACACTCGTCGCGATTTTGTTATTGTATTGGAAAATACATGCTATTGTTTTAAGTCGGTTTCCAAGTTTTGTTAAACGTTATGTTATTATGCACGGCAAAGTTATCAAATCTGGCAATCTTACCTCTAAGGCCCCACCTGGATGAAGAAAGTATTACTACATATATCGCACGACTGAGGCAAGAATTCAACAGACAACTGTCATCAACGAGGTCGCGTCATGCAACTTGAGAAAAACCTTATGACACGTACATACGCACTCACGCCTGTACTCCCTGAATGGGTAGGCAAATATATAACCAGTACACCCCCATTTCGCCGAGCTTATTTCCGTCCCATGATGCGAGCCTATCGCCATACCGGGTACAATTCCAGACTCCGGGCTAATACTGAGCATTTCATGATAGAAAAATTTAACATCAGTTTTACCCGACCCGGGGTTCGAACCCGAGACCTCAGCAAACGCGTACGCATTACAACAGCGTTACCAAGGCAGTGTTATGACACATCTTTGTAAATAATAGTTTTCTGTGATTCTCATCTGTGTCGTACGAGAAAATGTTTCATCTAAATGCGGTTTTAGTTAGGCAATCTGTTTATTTGTGATCATAGCTTGTTTGGACTAAGACAAGACGAGGCCTTCATACCCAAGTGCGTCTGGATCAGGGCATTCCATGCGATTCTTCAGATGTTGAAGAGTATTGTGGAAGTGCTTCGTTATTTGTTCCACCTCCTCTGATTGGTCGAGATTCGCAAGCTCCTCGCGTATTTTTTGTATGATCTGTGAAATATATTGTATTATTATTATTTAGTGCTTGTTTCACAATGTTCAAGTCAACATTCAATCGTCACGCTGGCATAGGATTGCATGAGCATTTCTAAAAAGAAAACCCAACAAAACTTTTACCCGACCCGGGATCGATCCCGAGAGCTCAGCACAGCAGTCATACGGCGTACACATTACAACTGCGCCACCGTGACGGTCATCGAGGCTTATTGAAAATAGCCGTAAATGGGTATTAGTGAAAAATAACACTTTTTCTATTATAGTTCATGTTAAACTTATTATTACTACCACTGTGTCACAGAAAAGTAGCAGCTTGCTGCTGCGTTTTGTACGGTAAGTGAGATATCCGGAGGCCCAAATTTTCTCGAATCCCAATTTCGACGGGACTTTCACTGGTAGATAGCTGATGTAATAAGGAGTAACTTAGGCTAGTTAGATGCTGAAAAGTTAGTTATTTATAAAGGTGTTGGTGTTTGGTGTTTGGTGTTTGGTGTTGGTGTTTGGTGTTGGTGTTTGGTGTTGGTGTTTGGTGTTGGTGTTGGTGTTGGTGTTGGTGTTGGTGTTGGTGTTGGTGTTGGTGTTGGTGTTGGTGTTGGTGTTGGTGTTGGTGTTTGGTGTTGGTGTTGGTGTTGGTGTTGGTGTTGGTGTTGGTGTTGGTGTTGGTGTTGGTGTTGGTGTTGGTGTTGGTGTTGGTGTTGGTGTTGGTGTGTGGGTACAGACCGCGTCGATGAGGTTGGTGGTGGCGGCGTGGGCGGCGTGGTCGGCGTGGTGGGCGCGCTCGCGCAGCAGCGCGTGGCGGCCGAGCAGCTCGGCCAGCAGCTGCGCCTGCACGCCGCCGTCCATGCACTGCTGCGCCACGCGCGCTGACTTCTTCAAGCACTCCAGCGCACGAGTGCCGTCGTTCAACGGCCACTGTACCACACACAAACATTTACAGGTACAGAGGACAACTTTGCCAATGTTTTAATATTATAAATGTGAATGTAAGTTTGTTTGTTACGCTTTCACGCGAAAACTAATTAACCGATCATCATGAAACTTTGTACACATATTCTTGGAGGTATATGAAGTAACATAGGATACTTTTTATGTTTTTTTTTATCTATTAGTTTGTTACGCTTTCACGCCTAAATCACTAAACCGATTTTGATGAATTTTGATGTAGAGATAGATGGGACCTTGGAGACGGTTATAGGCTACGTTTTATTTCAGAAAAGTCTTTCACGCGAGCGGAGCCGCGAGCAAAAGCTGTAATAAAATTATAATAGTCAGATTTATATTATACTATCCCACTGCTGGCCACGGATCCCCTCTAATAAATAAGAGGGATTAGGCGTTAGTCTACCATGCTGGCCTAATATAGGCTGGCAGACTTCACATTCGAAATTCTTATATAAAATTCACAAGTTAAAAAAAATCCTCAAGATGTTTCCTTCACCGTTAAAGCAAGTGATAATTAACAATTAATACACACGTAACTTAGAAGACTCGTCGGTACATATACATACTCTGGAACTTGGTTTCGAACCTGCGAATTTAATCTCGGCAATCCATACCTCACGGAACTATCGCTGCCTACAATTATTTTATTGTTTTAGTAAATATTGTAAATAACAGTTGTAAGTTGTAGAGCCACACTACAACACTAATGGATGACCCAGCTCGACCGAGTTATTACCACTATCTCACAGTAAACCAAAGTAACTGAGCTTGCTGCTACGTTTCGTATAATGAGTGAAACATGTGGGAGCCCAATTCCCTTATAGCTTCACTTTCCAATCCCTTAATTATCTTTTCCCATTAAGGTCGGCAACGCGTCCATAATAGGGTAGTTGACTAGATTTTTTTTATTATGGAAATCAATAAGTTACGTTACTCAAAATCTATGCAGAAAGTATTTTATAAATCGGACCAAAAATAAATAAGTTAGAAGCCATTCAAATCCTGTAGAAGGGGTAATTGTCAAATGACAGACGACGCAAACTTTGACGTCACTGTGTAAAATGTTCATTATGGTGGACGTGTGCAAGCGAGATAGTGAGATATCCCTACTACGCACCCACTTTTCCTCATACCAACATTTAAAGTCATAACTGCGGGCACATTTCTGAACCAATTTTGATTGTTTTTTAATAAAAGGGTTTCTTTTGCGTATTATTTTCTGTTGTTTATAAAATAATGTATAAAATTCAGTATAGGAAACTACCCTATTCATCTGATTATATGTCCATCACTTACGATAAGACTGCTCCTTTGCCGGTCTCGGTAAAAAAAACCAAATCAAGCATAGAGCAAGTTTGGTGGCAAAGTTACCTGTTTTCCATCCTTGGCGCCCTTCCAGAAGAGATGTGCACACAACGCCACGGCTCTGCTCTGATCTGGTTTCTTCAGCAACTTGCTAGCGGCCAGAGCACATTGTGTGCGCATTGGTTCCGCGTTTTCGGCGCCTAAAACAAAAATATACTTCAACTAGAAAAAAAAATGGGGTATAATAAAAGGGCGGTTACCCTACGTTCATAGGGTAGTTGCCTGATTTTTTCCAAGCCGTTCATCAATTAATCTGGTGGTAAATATGTATGGGAACACTCTCAGAGTAAAACCCTATCGCGAACACAAAAAAAAACATCAAAATCGATCGACATTAATTGTCAGAAATATCGCAAAACCTACATAAAAATAAAACATAAAATTAACCAATTTAGAGTTTGTACTATTGCAGTATTTTTTGAGTTTATTTTTGACTACGTTTTTATTTTGGTCAAATCGACGCATAAATGTCGAAGTTTAAATCTTTCATCCCCGATTTCACCCCGTTGGGACTAGAATTGTATCTTCAGACTAGAAATACGACCAACTTAGAGCTAAATCTATCGAATAAACAAACAAACAAACTTACAAGTGCTACAAACTTCTCAAAATAATATTATCAAAACACTATTTCGATTTAACTACTTAACACCTTCAGCAAAAGTTTACAAAAATACAAAACTTATGAATATATCTCAAATATATAAATGTAACACATGTATTCTTATTCGAAAAATTATAACTAATGAAATACAATCACAACTAGTATTTACAAAAAAGATACAAACTCAAAAAAAAACACGAGACAAAGTAACAATATTTCTTTAATAATACCTAGGACTTCTTATGGACAAAAAAATATTTTGTATGAAGGGGCGAAATTTTATAATAAACTACCTAGGTGTATTAAAGAAATTAAATCATTCCAAGCTTATAAAAGAGCATTAAAAACACATATTTTAAAAGATTTAACATTATTGTCACCATAACTCTTTACATACACAAGTAGACATACAAATATTTCTAACAGAATAAAACCTTAGGTATAATAAAATAAATAATATGTCGGAGAACCTAAATTTAAAGTGATTTATTTAGTCTTATTCGTTTTCCGATTTTATATAAACAGTATTGCATTTGACTTTTCGCTACCCGCATATCCCCCACTTTGCGGTGGGATCGTTGTATAAAAGAGGGGCGCGCATCTGTCGGCAGATCAGACGCTGTCCAACAGTGGACACGGCACAACAGGTGCTCTGAACTGTCAGGTAATGTTAAGTTATTATTATAAAGCTTGTTGTTGTTATGATGTCACTCTGATACTGTGTTCATATAATCACTGACTTCACATTAGATGCAGTTTCAATTTATTATATTGTGGTATTGGCCCATTATTTTCATGAATCATTTAAACTTATGAAATATAATATTGATAATTCAAAACTACCCATTGTTTATGATTGATTCTCCCATAAATACTACAATTCAACTTAATATACCAATAAATAATCGTTGCCTTGTGTCGCACTGTGACACAGGCCTTAGTTTTCTTCCTACCCACCTAATCTTTTTAATTACGTATCCACTACCTATCTTACTATTAAATATTATGATTGTCAACTACTTGTTGTGAAATTAATCATAAAAACTCGCCATGCCTAATGGCATATACTGTTTAATTTTTAGTATATTTTCTCTGTAAGTGAATTTGTAATTCTTTGAGAAATAAAATTCTTTAACCATAATAAAGAAACCTCACTCTGTGAAAAATTACGCATGGTAGTTCGAATTGGGCATATCCTGTAATGACTGTGTGTGTAATGAATAAAATAAATAAATAAACATACAAAAAAGGCGTCAAATTGACACCCTCCTTTCTGTAGTCGGTTTAAACTTTTTCAGAAAACCGAACTAAAGTAGCTTGCTGCTGCGTTTCGTACTGTTACGCGGACTCCTTGAAATAGGTTTTTAAAAAAGGTTTTAATACGCTAAAATAAAAGGTATATATTCAGTAAATTAACTCACTTGGAATTATAAAAATTATAAAGCTCCGCTGACAACCGTGCTCTAAGAGAGATGAAAGTAGACTGGCTAACTCCAGGGTAGCTCCCATAAATACCCTAGGCTACTGCTGACCACTCTGTATAAAAGGGACAGGGAAGCACTAAGAGTATAACAGTATGGTGAGTGAGATATCCGGAGGCCCACATCCCCCTCCCCTTCCCAATCCCTTAATTATCCCTTTCCTTTAAGGTCGACATCGCGCCTATGATTATTTTGGGCGTACATGGGCGGTGGAGATCACTTACCATCAGGTGACCCACTTGCTCGTTTCCGACCTATGCCATAAAAAATAAAAAAACTAACTCACCAAAGCAATTGATTTGTTCGAAGGTGGCAATGATCAGTGTAATGGCCGCCAGCTGCGCCTTGCTGTCCGATATTTCGTCTTCATACAATGAGAACGCTTGTGATAGATACTCGTACGCTATGGTTTCGTGGTTGGCGAATCCTATCTCGCTTATGGCTAATGCACCTTGAAGATATAACCTGAAATAAACAAAGGGTTCAATGTATATGACTACCTCTGTGACGCAGTTGCAAAGCTTAAGTTGTACGACTGCTGTGCTGAGGTCTCGGGTTCGATCCCCGAGTCGGGTATTCGGTCGGTCGGTTGGGTCGGTTAGATATTGGGTTTTTCTATCATGAAATGCTTATTATTAACCCGGAGTCTTAAATTGTGGCCGATATGGTGTAAGGCTCACCCCCTATCACATTATGGGATGTGATGTAATTTGACACGAAGAAAGAAGAACCTTATAGAAGAACATAGGCTACATTTTTTCTCACAAAAATGCGCAGTTACTATTGAATGGGAACCCGAAACACACGCGGACGGAGCCGCGAGCAACAGCAAACATTATATAAGATTAATATCTCTTTAGTAGACATATACTATTACTGAATTTTCGGTTAGAATTTTTCTGTAAATGTCTCAAATACGGAACAGTGAGCCGTTATTTATAATCTCAGCAATACCTGAGCGGCAACTCAGCCAACTCAGCCTTCACCAGCATACTAATCGTCTGATGGCAGAACTGGAATATCTTTTGACATTTCTTCTCCCACATCTCGTCCTGTCAAAAAAAAAACATAAATTAGAATGTATAAAATATCAATAAAATATTTTTTCCACTTCGATAAAAATATCAATTATTGTGTTAAGTTGATTATTCCAAAAAACATTGTCTGGCTAATGTCATACTAATGTATGTATGCCTGGTATGCCGAAGGTAGGGGAAAGTGGGTACTGCCCACCCTAGAAATCTCATTGTTGACCCAACCGGATAACTATTAATTAATAAACCAAAGCAAGCACACTTCTACAATAAAAACTTAGAAACATTCCCAACTTTTAAAATAATATAATATTAGTATGATACCTGGTCCTTCAAGTCCTTGTACATGTAGGCGAGTCGATACGCGTGGAACAGTATGGGCGGGAAGGTGTGTTGTATACGCGCGGCGCCTCCCGTCTGTAACGCTTTACGCGCTGCGCTCAGGATCAGGTACTGCTGGTCTGCAGACTCCGACTTGAAGTGGTGGATCAACCTGAAAAGCCAGACATATTACCCCTGTATACTATACCACTGCTGGAAAAAATCGATATATCGACATGTGTGTTTTTTCCAGTGGTAGAGCCACGCTGTAGACAGTTATGTCTACAGCATGAATAGGCCGGCTCGTTACCACTGTCTCATAGAACCGGCGTAAAGTAGCAGCTTACTGCTGCGTTTCGTACGGTGAGTGAGATATCCGGAGGCTCAAATTCCCCTCCCCTTCCAAATACCTAACTTATCCTTTTCATTTAAGGTCAGCAACGCGCCCATCAATATTTTAGTGTTGTGGGCGTACATGGGCGGTAAAGATCACTTACCATCAGGTGACCCACTTGCTCGTTTGCCGGCCCATACTATAAAAAAAGTGTCGATTTATCGATGAAATTCGATATCGATATTATTTCTTCAGAAACTATATTTTTATAGGATGCCAATAAGATGTTATACAAATATCAAGCGGATATACCGATATTTTTAGCAAGATACAACAACTCATATTTCTCGGTATATTGAAATCGATACTTAAAACCAAAATTACCATATTAATCGATACTTTTTTACACTTCCGACAAACCTAGCACAGGTTTTTTCTACTAATGAGAGCTTAGACTTTAATACTCTACACTGACCTACTTCGCGTTGGAAGCCTTAACCTTTGAAATTTTCAGGAAAATTCGGAGATATGCAAACGATGTTTTCTTTCATTAAAATAAAAAAAACATTACAATACAGTAAGCATTGGAACTTTTTGGTATTTAGTCTAACCAGATTTTTTGACACTAAAAGATTTTATACCTTTCCTATAAGATTAACAAAACTCTTATAATATTAATACTAGCGCCCAGTATTATATACGTCCCACTGCTGGGCACGGGCCTCGTCTACTGAATGAGAGGGGTCAGGCCTTAGTCCACCACGCTGGCCTAATGCGGGTTGGCAGACTTCACATACCTTCGAAATCCTTATGCAGAACTTCTCAGGTATGCAGGTTTCCTCGCGATGTTTCCTTCACCGTTAAAGCAAGTGATAATTAACAATTAATACACACGTAACTTAGAAAAGTCAGAGATGTATGCTCTCGGGGCTGGTTTCGAACCTGAGAATTTCGTCTCGACAGTCCATACCACTCCTCATTGAGCTATCATTGCTATATACTCTTATAGTTTTTTTTATATACCTGGCCAACAATCCCTGCTCCTCGGTGAAGTCCTCCACGTCAGGCTCAGAATTAGGCTGATCTGATTGGTCCTTCACAAGAACGTCCAACATTGTCAATACTGCTTCAACCTGCAACAAACATATCCTAACCTTTAAAAGCACTCAACATCAATAACCTAAACGTTAAAAAAACTTCCCATAACAATACGCAAATCTTCTGTAATTTATAAATGGATTTATAGATTTGCTTTCAAGTATATTCCAAATAAAAAACCGCATTTAAATCGATCCATTCGTTAAGGCACACATGCACGCACGCACACATACGCGCCCGCACCCACGAACGCACGCACAAGCTTACGCACCCACAAACTCAAACACTCACTCACACACACATACACACACACACGCACGCACGCACGCATACACTCACACGCTAATATACACACAAACACGCACGGACGCACAAATAAAGAGGACAGAGAGAAAGAAAGAGATAACGTCATAACATCCTTCTTTTTTCGATGATAAAAATAACAACTCACATCCTCTGGAGTGGAGATCATGGTATCACTCTCCAGCACATCGTTGACCAGATGGACGGCGATCATGATCCTGCCAGGATGGTTCAGGTGTTTGATCAGCGGCGCGTAGTTCTGCAGTTTGATCAGCGTCAGGATGTTCTTGTAGTGGTCTGCCGGAAGCTTCAGGATCTTCATCAGTTCCTTGAAGACTGGGGTGTTGTGTTCGAGGGTTTGTTTGCCACTGGCGAGAGAGAAATAAATGTTATAATTATTTTAACTTTACCTTTGAGGAGGCCTTAGATGTGCAATAGTTTGGTCTTTAAAATGTGTTGAATACAAGTTAGGTCCCTCGTATGCGAGAGGCCGGCTAGGTTGTTACCACCGCTTTGTCTATTTCTGCCGCGAAGCAACAGTGTGTAAGCACTGTTGTGTTCCGGTTTGAAGGACATTGAAGCCAGTGAAATTACTGGGTATTATGAGACTTAACACCTTATATCTCGGGGTGAAGAGCGCAGTGCTTTATTTAAATTTCTGTGTGGCGTTGCTTCTGTTTATGGGCAGGCGTGGCGCTTACCATCAAGCGAGCGACCTGCTCGTCTCGTCATTCAAGCTAATAAAAAAAATGATTAATTTAATCATCCGCTTGTAATGTTCAAATGTTGCTTACAAATCTATATCATTACATTATACCTTCTCTCTCTAGCTATAAGGTCTTTTATTTCTTACATCTATATAATATATAAAAATACCATCATCCAAGAACAATACAAACAAACACCATAAAGCTAATTTTAAACCAGCACCAAATTGTAAAACTTAATTAAACCATCACCATCCGGATTGTCTATGCTACTAACTAACAGTCCTAATACACGGACAAAAGCTAAGCAATACTAATGGCCGATTTCAATAAATAATCTTGGTTTGATTATCCAGATCGATCCGGAAAATCGACCAATCAAACTAAGTAATTTTACGCGTGACTTTTAAAGTGTATTCTTATTGGCTCATTTGTGGGATCGGCCGGGAGACTCGATCCAAGATCGTTTATTGAAATCGGGCATTAATCAGCGCATGCACATGTCAGTACTTGGAGATTGCAATATATATGGCAATACTATATTTCAATAGCAGCTCCACTATCTTTTTCTGGGATAAAATATACCCGATGTCCGACTTAGGAGTTCAAGTTATCCTCATACGACACTTTATCAAAATCGGTTCAGTGTTTTAACCGTGAAATGTAATTTAGGTCTTAGAAATATTTTTTTTATAACATAGGCCGGCAAAATCTGATGGTAAGTGATATCCACCGCCCATGTACGCCCACAATACCAGAAGAATCATGGGCGCGTTGTCGACCTTTAAAGAAAGGGATAATTGAGGGATTGAGAAGGGGAGGGGGATTTAGGCCTCCGGATATCTCAATCACCGTACGAAACGCAACAGCCAGCTGCTACTTTACGTCGGTTTTCTGTGAGAAAGAAATAACCCGGTCGAACCGGCCCATTCATACTGTAGACAATACTGTATACAGGCATTGCTGAAGTCCATGGGCGTCGGTAACCACTTACCATCAGGTGGGCCGCCTGCCCTTCTGTCTAATTAGGCAATAAAAAAAAACTACAGTTTATTTACCACCAGTTACTTTGCCGTGCCAAATAAAGAAAATAAATGGCTCAATAACCACCAACACAGGCCAATAACATGATCCCTAAACACTGACATGATATAAAATAATGTCAGTCCCTAGGCACTACCATTATTAATATAAAATTTAAAGAATTAGATAATAGCGACTAAAAAAAGCTTCGAGAGAATTAAATCTGTTCCGAGATACTACGTACATATTCACGCCTGCTTCCCGTAGGGGTAGGCAGAGACAGCGGATTTCCACTTGTTATGATTAGGTTTATGGTACTCCTGACCTGTACTTTCTCGAGAATATCTCACACTTATTTATTGTTAAGAGTTATTTAATGTCCAAAATGACCAATCTGAGAAAAAAAATAAGTATTTTGACATTTAAATTACTGGCAGTAAAAGCAATATTTATAGATTTAATTTTTATTATTCCGTATATCTATTGTAATTATTTGCGCAAAAGAATTTTTATACAACTTTAATCGAAAGATCGAGCTGCAATTTACAAAAAAACGCGATCTAGTGCTGACATTCGACCTTAAGGTGCCGTTATAGATTGCCAAGTTCGTGCGCGACCGTCCTGCGGGGTACAAGAAGTTGGGGGGGACGAGGTTCTCTAGATGTTAGCGGGGGCGGTTTGTGCAGCGGGGAAGGGAAACAAATGCAACTTGTCCATCTTTAGTCGATTTTTTTTCCTTAGATTAAAATGAAATGAATTTTATTAATCATGTAGGCAATTAAAATAGCGCTTATGACAAGTCAGTACAAAATAAAGAAACTTATATAGAAATCATATCAACTAATGTATACATAACATACATAGCATCATCAATATACACTGGCCAATTATGAATTTTACAATATTTTTATTATGGAATAGTCCAGAATTGTTAAGTATTATTATTATTTTATTTGGGGTGGGGTGTGGGGTGATTACTCGACTGTTTAACATCGTACGTCGAAAGTTAAACATGATATTGATTTATGTAACCGTTATCTACGCCTGTACGTAAACATAATCTTCTATAATATAAAAATGAATCGCTGAATGTGTTACTAAGCACAAATCTCGAGAGCAGCTGAACCGATTTCGCTAATTCTTTTTTTAGAATATTCCTTGAAGTACGAGGATTGTTCTTACGGAGAAAAATTTATAAAATTGCCTGAAAAAGTCTAAAAACAACACTTTTCTATACTTTCATACAATCGATTCGTAAAAATACTTAAAAGTCAATTTGAACTTTAATACCATACCATAAAGTTTAAGTGTTAGTGGAGAGGTTCCGGGAAGGCAAAACAATTGAGTGACGTTAGTATGGTATAAATATTAGTATGTAAAAGTTAGTATGGTGCGGGTGAAACCGCGCGGGACAGCTAGTTGTCTAATAAAAAGTAAATTGAAAGTTATAAGCTCTGAAAAATCCATATTTCATCACTAATTTTCGCGCAGTTTTAGGCGTAAATAAATAACATAAGCGAGTATGAATTCTCCAAAACGTAATTCGTACAGGCATAGTTTAATTATCCGATTATCGATATTCCGATATCCGACTCTGAATCAGTAGGTTCAGTGAGTGTTTCATAAAAATGACGATCCCAAACTCGTAAATTTTTAGGCGCTTAATGTTTTACGAATCAATTTGCATTTCACTCGAACGCTTAACACCACGCGATGTTAGGGTGAGACAGCATGCATTTTTTAACTCCGCCCACTGACGAGTTCGAGCCATCGACTAGCGTACTCATTAATGGCCGTTCCTAATATTATGTCTATCGACAGATTTGCTTACTGACAGTAAAATGTTGACACATTTTATATGGAAGATCTGTCAAAACACTTGGTAGTAAGCAAATCTGTCGATAGATAGAATATAGGGAACGGCCATAAATCAATCCCTCGGAACAAATTCAATGAAAGCTAAATATTTACATGCCACGAGTACATCACAATAATTTAGAAAAAAAATATCTATAGATAAAACAGTTCTCCAGAAACATACATAAAATTCACTGATTGTTTATAGACAACCATAGACATACCAATATCGAACAGTCTCTAGGGACTGACACTTATGATATAGTAATAAAGAAAATGCCACATACACTTTTTTAAAGATGATCGGACAGTACCTAGCCTGGTGTATATCTGCGCATATCTTGTCCGTGTGGGCGAGCACTCGATCCACGTAGTTCAGTTTGTCCGGGTGACATCTCTGGGCCAACTTCAGAAGAGCTAACTGGAGACTGAGCATGTCTTCTGGAGGCATGTCTGTGCGACTCTGATGATCGATGTGCGTTTTAATGTCACGGAACAAACATATATAATGCATACATACACACTCACGGTTGTAAGCAGAGGTAGGCAGAGGTGTAACCAATATACGCATATTTCGCTGAGCTGATTTCTGTCCCATGACGTGATAAGGGGCGATCCTATAGCCATACCGAGGACAATATCAGACTCCGGGCCGATACCATTTCGTGATAGAAAAACTCCATATCTCTTACCCAATCCGGGGATCGAACCCGAGACCTCAGCACAGCAGACGTACGCATTACAACTGCGCCACGTATGTAGATTCCAGATTCCCTCACGACGTTTCATTCACCGTTAAAACAAGCGATAATTAACAATGAATACATACATAACTTAGAAAAATCGTCAGTGCATGCTGTTAGGGCTGGTTCCGAACATGCGACTTCATCTCGGCAGTCCGAACCATTCTCCACTGACCTATCCCACTTATGATATGATAGATAAATGCTGAATATGATAAAAAAAATTGCTAAAAATGATAGCTACAACTATATAATGATAAAATATTAAATTACCTGAGTTATAGCAGCGACTTGATCGGAGAACACTTCGAATAATTGTACTTCTTGTTCCTTACCATCTTCCAACACCACGCTCAGGTTCACGTTGCCTTCGTTTCTCTATAAATAAAAACATGATGCTATTGGTATTTAAACAGAGTTCAAAAAGGAGGAGCCTCTCAATTCGTCTGTTTTTTGTAAATATTGCCAACGTTAAAGTGATAATTGAAGGTTTGCGATGGGAAAAGAGGATTTGGGCCTCCGGTTATCTCACTCTGATCTGTGGCACATTTCTTCAAAGCATTCACCGTGATATAGGCGGTAGAACACTCTAAGGGATACAATGTCTCTATAGCTATATAAGCTAACATACGCACTCACACCTGTACTCCCCGAAAGGGTAGACAGAGATGTGATGAGACAGCAACCAGTGAAAATACTGGGCATTATGAGACTTCAGCGAGCCATGCAGTGCTTTATAATTCAAGGTTATTCTGTGGTGTTGTGTCTGTTTATGGGCAAGCGTGGCGCTTATCATCTGGGCAATAGAAAACAGAAAAAAATCTGACTGTAAATACACTGGCTGACTTTGATACGCGACTCGCTGGAACGACCCACTATGGTATATCTCACCTGGCTATACGAAGCGAGTCTGTCTATAAGAGCGATGATGATGTTCTTGATGTTCACTCCGGGTTGCAGTTCTGCACACGATTTGAGGAACGGCTGCAGGTTCGCCAGGTGGAATTCATCAGGGAACACCTACAAAATAATTACCAACACATTTACAATACGTACATACATACGCACTCACGCCTGTAATCCCCGAAGGGGTAAGCAGAGGTGTAACCAGTACAACCACATTTCGCCGAGCAAATCTCCGTCCCACGATGTGATAGGGGCGAGGCTATACCGGGCACAAATTCCAGACTCCGGGCTGATACTGAGCATTTCGTAATAGAAAAATCCAATACCACTTTACCCGACCCGGGGATCGAACCCGAGACCTCAGCGTTAGCCTCAATCGTAAAGCGTATGCATTACAACTGCGCCACCGAGGCAGTCATTTACAATACGTACCATTTAAATTGGCCGATGTGAAGTCAGTCACGAGTGGTATTGTGACCATTGTTTATAGAAACTAGGAGCATTCATAAACGGACTGCTTCACAAATTACCAGTTCAAGTTACAACTGCATAGCAACGTAAAATCTTGTTATTTGACATACTGGGTGTACAATCACTGGTAGTAGCGCTAGTGATTCCAGACACAATACTACTAAAGAAAATAACGAATTTAATCTAAAAATAAAAAACGTAATTTTGTTTGAAAATTATTTTTTTTACGTAGTTTTGTTTGGACAGATATATACAATGACATTTTATTCAAAAAATAATTAAAATGGTATTTTACTAACATAATGTAAAGCTAATAAACAATCAGCTAACGCTCGGGGTCAATGGCCACACTTTGTATCTACCGAGTATTGTCGGGGATGCGCGCGCTCATGCGCGATGGTGATCATGATGCGACGCTTTATATCAAATTTCCAAACTAACAAGTAAACAGTAAATAAATAGCGTTTTCTGAATAAGTTAATGTAGTATTTAATTAGGTACCCATTTGGCTTCGAAAGCGTTCCCCTTACATTCACAGTATATGAGAGTGCTTGAGCAGTTGTGACCACATGGGTCTGTCGTGGAGTCGAGTCAAGATATACATTAACTGAGCTCGGTACCTGTATAATGCACTCCATGAGATACTCCTGAGCGATGGCATCCCTGCAGCTGACGACCTGTTCCAGTATGCCGGGCAGCACGAGCCGGCGGTACTCATCCTCGGTGACAGACTCCAGCTGCGACAGTCGCACCAGGTTGGTCCCCACCAGGATACGAAGCTCGGACCGTTCGCGCTCACGACGCTCCTTGTCTCTATGAGGAGAGCGGAGATAGCATCAGCATGAATAATAAACCCACGCCTATGCCCCTCAAAGTGGTAGTTGTTGTTTGTGGCAATGCTTCTGTTCATAGGCAGGTGTGACGCTTACTATCTACAGGCGAGCGACCTGCTCGTCTCATCATTCAGACTAATAAAAACAGAGCAAACCGTTTAACAATTCTAAAAAAGTATATTACTTACCTAGAGTGTCCCTGGTGCTGCATCCTTACCCAGAGCTTGTTCATTTCAGCGAAGTTCATCAGGACAAAGTCTATCGCGTCACGTACCTGTGGGGATAATATAGAAAGTAAAATATTTCTACTACTTTGAAAACTTTTTTAGAACAAAAAAAATTAACTAATGAAGACTAAAAAGCTAGGTAAATAAGCGGACCGTTAAAAACTCTTGATATTTTACTTCTTATACCTCCAAGAATATGTGTACAAAGTTTCATAATGATCGGTTAAGTACGAGTAGTTTTCGCATGAGAGCGTAACAAACAAACTTACATTCACATTTATAATATTAGTATATAAGTATATATACTATGGTTTCTAATTGGATGAACAGATTTATTTTCAAACATAGCTAAGAACCATTGTTATTGTCAGCCGTCGTAGATTACCTGTTGACTGGCACACACAATCATTGTGTTTATTATATAATAGTGTGTAACCCATCGAAATAAGATAACTAGAACGATAACTCTCATATGAATCTGCCAAAAAATACACCTCCACTTACTTACACATGCAATAAAATCACACGTAACACTCATACACGCAACAAAAATTAATAGTTCGAGATACGACGTTCTGCACAGCGCAAAAAATTTGACAGATCAAGTGTCAACTAGAGATTATTATGCACAGACTTTTATAGCCCCGCCCACTTGCACAGAGTTTAGGTGGGGTAATTATTTTGCTTGAGTTACGTTTCTTGTCATTTCTGTTCATTGTTCTTGAGTTCGTCGGTGCGTTACTGACTGTTGAGGATTGGGAGAAGAGCTGGGTGATAGGCACACAAAGCACATTTAATAATGACTTACAGTTCCTTCATTTTCATTCTGTGCTTCAATTGTGTCGGGTAGAACGTTTCTCGTGCACTGTAATAAATAATTCCTCAGGAACAAACCGCGCAATGGATGCTGAACTCCTCGGCACATCTCCACCAAATCCTTGGGAATTCAAAAACACTATGAACAGACCATCCTCTTAAATCCTGTAAGCCCGGATGGACCATGACATGCATCGTTTTGTCACCGAGCAGTGAAGCTTGGCGAGTTTCTCTGGGAATGCTAAATTGTAATTACTTGGAGATATAAAAATCTATAAATAGACCATCCTCAACACATGAAAGCCAGTAACGATGCATTCGATCGATACTGAACAGTGACGCTCGCCATTTGTGAAAATGGTAAACTCTCTTTTGTTATCATTAGATTGGTTATATGACTGCATTTTTTTTTTACTAACGAGTGGATGGATCTCACATTGGTAAGTGATTACCGCCGCCCATGAACTCCTCTACAGTACCAGCAGAATCATGTATCGTCAACTTTAAAAAGAGATGGTGATATCCCGCAATCTCCTTGATAGAAAACGCATCAGTCAAGCAGCTAATTCAATATTGTGTAATGCAGTTATTTGTAATTTAAAGATTTTATTGGTGTCGTTTCTGTTTATGTCCATAAACACTGCCACTTACCATCAGGCGTGCGACCTGCACGTCATTACTCTAAAAAAAATAACCTTAGTAGAGCGGCATTCGTGAGTATACAAAACCATCTGCTTCTAGGGATCTACTGCTTACTAAACTGTAAATAAACTTTTAAAAAATGCAGTCAATAGGAATCTAAAACCTCACCTTCAACAGATCCCTCCTGAGACTCGAGTTGGTCTTGATATAGACCAACCCCACAGTGATGAGGAGGTACAGTCTAGGTACTATGTTACCCGCGTACTGTACCAGCTCGTACAGGTCGGCCACTTTCCGACCCTTCTGGAATTCCTCCAGAAGGTACAGCTCTAGGTGACGGAGCTCGTCTGTTATGGCCATGTCTGTTGGGGAGTTAAGTTAAAAAAGGAAGCATGACGCGGTTCGTGATGTCACCGGCAGTGACCGTCATAATGCGGTGTAAACGTGCGAGGGAGATAATGAGATGTTCTCACTACACCACCTTTGCGTATGTATTTAAAATAGTATTTTGTATTCACAGTAGCGTTTCTATTTTGTATTATATTCTGTTGCATATATATTGTTCAAACTTTCTGAAAATGTTGTTATGGCACCCACATTAAATTGCTTTAAAAATAGACTCGATAATAACTCCAAATCACAAGACACACACGCATCAGCTCAATAGCAGTGTGGTTTAATCATATAATAAGAATAATAATATAAAACAATAGGAAGTCATACAGAGGCAATTACGGGAAATGCGTCACATAACGTATCTGCTCATGTTTGTGACGGTGCAATACAAATATTCCCAAGTCACGCCGTTTTATGTGTGCTGCATGTTAGGTGATCGCTGAAGGTTGGTGCAAAGACAGCAAATATTTGTTTCAGGCCTGGGTGTTGTGGGACCGCAAGTCTTTCGTAGTCTCTTATACCCACGACACAGGTTTACCTAGTGTGGGGTCAGGACTATGCATGTGACTATTGGGTGTATTTTATTATTTACTAGCTTTTAATTTAATTATTATTAGCAAAAGTAGCCTATGTCCTAATCCAGGTCATGGTCTACCTAAGTGCCAAATTCCATCCAAAACCCTTCAGCTGTTAAAGCGTGATTGACTAAAAAACATCCAAATTCACAAACGCACGAATATGATAGTAGAAGGATTTAAATTACACCGCTTTACACCGCTTTATATGTGCTGGATGTTAGGTGATTCCTAAAGTTAAAGGAAGGTTAGTGAAAATGTGTGATTGTCCTCTGTTTACGCGCTTAACTTAAAACATATATAAGTAAAGGATACAGAGTTCATAATAACTCTTGGGTGAGAGGAGTGAAGTCCTCAACTCTCCAAGCATGGTTGACGCATGTTTCAAAGCGTCCATCAACTTGGATTTGTCCAGACATCTCTTCATTTGAAAAGCCTGCATCAAATAAATTTACGATCGTGTATTGTATATACATACATAAGCACTCACGCCTGTAATCCCCGAAGGGGTAGGCAGAGGTGTAACCAGTACACCCACATTTCGCCGAGCGTATCTCCGTCCCACAATGTGATAGGGGGCGAGCCTATCGCCATACCGGGCAAAAATTCCAGATTCCGGGCTGATACGGAGCATTTCGTAAAAGAAAAACCCAATGCCACTTTACCCGACCCGGGGATCGAACCCGAGACCTCAGCGTTAGCCTCAATCGTAACGCGTACGCATTACAACTGCACCACCCAGGCAGTGTGTATTGTATATATTGCGACACTATATGTTTGCGCAACGAGTGGCGCTGTTGTGAAACGGTCATTTATCGATTTTCAATATTGACAGTGACACTATGTATGTATGTATGTATGTATGTAAACCATCGACAGTCCGTCTACTATTGTTTAGTTTTTGGTCCACGACCTGGATGTATGTCTCGGGGTGACGAGCGCATTCCAACGCCATGCAATGCTTTGTAATTCAAAGTTCTGTGTGGTGTTGCTTCTGTTTATGGGCAGGCGTGGCGCTTGCCATCAAGCAAGCGACCGGCTCTTTTTGTCACTCTAGCGAAATAAATTGAAAAAAAACTGCGTGTTCTTCAGATCGAGTGCAGATTTCGCGCGCATCGTACCTTTATTTATTTTTATTTTTTTTTCCATTTATTGCCGAGCTTAATCACAATGTGATTATGTCGCTCCTATTAAATCAACAAATATAATTTATAATTACAATAGATACTAACTAGACTGATCTGAGGAGAGAGCTAGGTTGTATAATTTGACTAACAGTTTTACTTCTTCCGAGTGAGGGTCAGATAAAATTATATTACAGTCAGTAAATTGTTTTAAAATATGCTTACACTTTGATGTGCGGAAGGAAGCGTTACGAGCACATTCCATCAAGATGTGAATTAAGTCCTCCGGTACTCCGCATTGGTCACAGTTCGGTGATAGGACTTTTTTCATGAGGAATGCAAACTTCTTAGACGGAATGTGCCCAGAACGAAGTCTCATGATCACTACTGCCGTATTCCTAGATAATTCATGGTTATTTATCCATGGAATCCTAAATGGGTGTGGCTGAACTGTTTTGTACCAAATGCCTTTTTCTTTAGAACGCCGATCAAAATATTCTTTCCATACTATGTAACATTGTTTTTTAATAAAGCCAATATAATTAGAATAAAATGGTAGTATATTGTATTCGATCCCATCAGTAATAGCTTGTCTAGCCAAAGTATCCACTAATTCATTGCAATCAATACCGCAGTGTGACGGGATCCACTGTAATTTTATAGATATAGACCTGGATGATAGTTCAAAAATACTGTCTAGCACTGTGTAGGCTATCGGTGTACCTCGGAGGCCCGAGGTGCATCGAGCCAGATGTTGAAGCGCACTCTTCGAATCTGTGAATATTACTATACCTTCTTCTTTTAGTGAAGCGGCGTAAGAAAGAGCTTCACAAATTGCGATAAGCTCTGCTTCCATAATACAAATCTTATCATTGTTAATTTTGAATCGTAATCCTAAATTACATTGTGGGTCAAAAAATGCTGAACCAGTTCCACCATCATCCTTAGATCCATCGGTGAATAATTTATAGAAATTCTCATATTCAAGTTTAATAAAATCTAAACATGTAACTTTCAAATTATAATTATTGTAGAAGCGTTTGGCTTTTGAAATATTTGGAATACTCAAATTTACTATGTTAGTCAGATCAATATTGCTAGTCCAGGTATTCATTGCAAACATTTCTATTTGTCGGCTAGAATGAATGTTAATATTAGCTAGATCTTTATACATAACCAGCAATAAGGGCTTCTTTTTATTACGCCAGTATCTATTGTCTCTAAAAAGTAATAGTTCATGCAGCAAAGCAATCGTAGTGTTATCTTCTTTTGACTTAGCTTTTAACAGAAACTTTCCTCCTAAGTAAGCTCTCCGTACATGCAACGGTGGGAGACCTAGTTCACTCTCCATTGCATGTATGGGGGTTGTTTTAATAAAACCTCCAATCGTTCTCAGCGCCTGATTTTGACTTTTATCAAGTTTACTTACATACTTTTGGCAACTATTATCATATAAAAAGCTTCCATAATCGAGTCTACTTCTTATAATGGCAATATATAATGTCCTTAAGTGCTTGGGGTGTACACCCCAACCAGAGCCCGATAAAATTTTAAAAATATTTAAATATCTGGATATCTTATGCACAAGTTCGATAATATGTTTATTCCATTTTAAAGATCGGTCGAGCCACATTCCCAAATACTTTACAGAATTTACTACCTCTAACACAGTATCATTCACGCACAGCAATATTGGTTGTCTATTGATACCTTTCTTAAAAATACAGACTTTAGTTTTAGACGTTGAAATTTCTAGACCCAAATCAATCAACATAGTATTTAACTTTTGTAATGCTGACTGAAGTTCTTTAGACGCATCACTAATATGTTTACTTGTTGTGTACAAAGCAAAGTCATCAGCATACTGAGAGATGTTTACATTAGGAAATTGTTTGCAAACATGAAGGGTAGCAATATTGAACAACAGGGGAGAAATGGGATCTCCTTGGGCGATCCCACGACATGTGGTTCTGGACAATATCACCTTGTCTACCTTTATACTTAAATATCTTTCTTTTAAAAATGACCATAAATACTTACAGATTTTTGAACCAGCGCCCAGTCGGTCTAAACTATTTAATAAAGTTGCTATATCTACATTATTGTAAGCACTTTCTATGTCTATAAAACATCCAAGTGTGATTTCATCTTTCGAAAAGCCAAGTTGTATTCTAGTCACTAAATTACTAAGATTGTCAAGGCAAGATTTTGTTTTCCTAAACCCGGTATTGTCTTCATGCAGAATAAATTTATTTTCGATAAACCACTCTAACCAGTTTAACATAGCGTGTAAAATTTTACATAAGCAAGACATCAAAGATATAGGACGCAAAGATGTTATGGATGAGGGATTACGACCTGGTTTTGGAAATGGGACAATACGAATATCACGCCACTGATAGGGAACGAAACTAAGAGTATAAAACAAGTTAAAAATATTAAGTAAAATATCAAAGGCTTTATCTGGTAAATGTCTAATCATTGAATAGGATATATTATCAACACCAGGTGAGGTATCCTTTGTTTTAATACACTTTTTTAATTCACATAACTTAAAAGGAGATTCAATTTTTATATTATGGGATGAAAATATTGGAAACTTTGGGCATACAAAATCAGGGGTTAAATCATGTAAAAGTTTACTAGCTAAAGACTGATTAACGTGGGTTTTAAGAGTCTTGTATCCTTTCAACCACTTCATTTTATGCCACATCTCATTGACAGTAGTAGATTGGTCAATTGACGAGCAGAAATCAGACATAGATTTATTTTTAGCTTTTCTTATTAGTGATTGTGCATTTCTAATTTTACTTTTTAGATTATCCAAATTGTTAGGAGTGGGATTCTTCCGAAACAAAGTAAGTGCCAGGCGTCTTTCTGCAACAACTTTGGATAAATCAGTGCTCCAATAAGGTTTGGGAATAAAATTTTGAGAAGGATCTTCACTAATTTTATAATAAGGAATGTGAGCGTCAGCTGCATCAGCAATTGTACCAATAAATAAATCGTAGCTTCTTTGCGGATCATAATCAGTTACATTGAAATCAGATATTTTGTGTTCAATATATTTACGATATTCACCCCAGTCGGCTTTCTTATAATTCCTTTTACAAGTGAATTCAGGGATATTTATATGATATGAAGTGGTTATCTTAATTATTAAGTGATCGCTACCTAATGTCTCCTTAGTTACCGCCCAATTGAAATATAAAGCTATATCAGAAGATGCTGCAGAAATATCGGGGGAAGACTCTTGTAGAGATCCATTGACATATTTAGTACGTGTAGGTTGACCATCATTCAGGGACACAAAACTGTTTTCAATCAAAGAGTCGTAAATATTATTACCTCTCAGATCAGTCTTACAGGACCAACTTGGATGATGACCATTAAAATCGCCAAGAATTAATGTTTTTCTAGTTTTAAAAGAAAAAATTGCATCCCAGTCATTCTGAGTAGTTCGTACAGTTGGTGGACAATATATAGAAATTAAATAGTCGATACATTTACAATTGAGAATTTTTACACAAACTATTTCAATTCCGCTATTAGGAAATTGAACAGGCACCAATTGAGATTTTATAGATTTATGTGTAATTAAAGCAACCCCACCAAACGTATCTCCGCGGTCCTGGCGAAAGATGTTATAACCACTAAGTCTAAAATTAACTTCATTATTCAACCATGTCTCGCATATAGCAGCAATATGAATTTTTTCAATGTTTAGTAGTTGGTCAAATTCTACTTGTTTGGGCTTTACACTTCGTGAATTCCACTGGAGAATATTTATTTTGCAGTCAGAACCCATTACGGACAAAAAATATTTTTGAAAGGCAGATCCCAGATATATTGACCCACAAAAGATATCAACCATTCAATGGATAATGATACTCCTTGAATTATTTTTACTTTTATATCTTCATGCGAACTAGCAAATACTGCATATAATTTACCAAGCAACTCCCTAAAATTCAAGGTAGATCTGCATTTCTCTCTTCTCTTTTTTCTTTCTTCTGAAGAACGTACTTCGTTTTTAGTTTCATCTAAGACTTCTTTTGGGGCTTCTTCAGAGTCTGAAGATTCGTTCCAATTAAATGCTTCATTCTGGTTCTTATTTCCCTGTTTTTTCTTTTTCCGTGTTTTTTCCTGTAGAGGTTGAGATACATCCATTGGGTAAGGTTGTGTAGATTGTGGTGTTCCAACAGTCTTAGTCATACTTGCATATGAGTATGTGTCTATGGTTTCTGTGCATACAGATTCAGGTATGGACTCGAGTCGTTCACTTGACGTCGTAAGGACATTTCGGGTAGGATGTTCTGTACGCGTTAAAGGAGGTTCTGGTGGAACATATATTTGTAACGCTTTTCCATAAGAGCAATTAAACTCGGCCATCAGCTCTCGAAGACGCTTCTCCTTCTTAAACACAGGACATGATCTATCCAACGTTAAATGATCCCCAGTACAATTAACACACCTATATGACGTAGTTTCACAGTTGGCGTGGCCTTTTCCGCACTTCGGACATACAATCTTAGTTCTTGGGCAAACACGTAAGTAATGCCCAAATCGCCAACATCTCGAACATTGGGTAACAGGGAACACGTATGGCTCAACGTTAATCTTCATACCATAAATGTATACCCATGCTGGCAAAGAAGAACCCTTGAAGGCCAAACGTACTGACTCACATTCTTCCCACCCACTACTATCCTTGTTCCTGCGTTTTAAACGTTTAACGGCCATCAGTTCACAATTACTCGAAATAACTTCCAACATATCTTTTTCGCTAATATCTAACTCCACGTCCTTAATAACACCATACGACACAGAAACCTCTAATGGTTTTTGGCATTTCAATCCTAAATCTTGTAAAGCTTTACAGTTTATTAATTCTTCAGCACTATCATTGTTTTCACATTGAATGAAAACTTTATATGAATTTATGTATTTCACGCGGCTAATATTACGAATGTCATTCTCTTTTAATATTTTAGCAAGTGCAAACTGTTTCGGAAGTTTTTTGGGACTATTAATGTATGTCAACTTTCTGTCCCGTCCTCTTTCCGTTCCTTCCAACGGTTATCCATGTTTCTTCTTCATCTATTTCCCGGGGCCTTTTACGAACAGTTTTAGAATTAACTTCATCGGTTATCATTCCCTCAATCTGTATATTATTTTCTTGTAAACAAGTCTCCGTCCGCTCGTTACTACCGCGTTCTATTATAATATTATTCACCACAACTTCATCCTGTATCAGTGCTTCCGCCATTATGAATAAGGTTTACTATCGTATGCACGGCGACTGTGCCATGGCACAGAGCGTGCGCGTAGGTACACCGTAATTATTCGTAGTTAGGTAGATAAGAACGCATGCCACAGCTATCAAAACAACACGTCTGTAGCGGGCTGTAGCCTAGTACGAACTCCTACCTTTATTCAACTCATCGAAATAAGATATCTATCTTATTCATCATCATTCATCGGTCATTTTTTTGCTTGAGTTACGTTTCTTGTCATTTTATTTCTATAATAATACGGCCATGCCGACATATAGCTCGACACGAATAGTCCGAAAATGTGGATAACATTAAAGATGTTGGTACTTTTATAATTTAATTAAATAGAGGGTTTTGTAGGAGGTATTTTTATTACTTACTTGGGCTTTGACAACATTGAGAGCCTCCTCTAGGAGCTTCTCCTGCTCCTCGACAGGAGATGCCTGGTTCGTCATTTGTGCCTGTTACAACATAGAATTAAGCTAATTAAATTATGCAATAACCCTGTTGGGCGTTTTAACCGTGATATCAAAATTAATAAATGTATAAATCAAACGGATGAAATTACTCCCATACGAAAATGAAATGATACCATAAAAATAATAATATTTATTTTTTATACTTTTTTATTTTATTGTTTGTCAACCGTATTTCGTATACCTCTGCAAGAGCAATGACTCTGAGCCAGAACGAAATAGCAAGTTGGCATCAAACGCGCTGCGCCGCGTGCGCGCCCGGCTTCGTCAATACGTCACATCAGTCAGCTGTACATCACTTTTCAGATGATAATAACATTCTTAAATATGTTCATTTTTCCAAATCATGAACAAAGAGCAACTTTGTGTTAGCATCCCTATAATATTCAGTGAGCAACTTACTCATGTACAAGAAATGCAATGTCAAAAGGATTGTCAAACAAGACTGCCTCGGTGGCGCAGTTGTAATGCGTATGCGTTACGATTGAGGCTAACACTGAGGTCTCGGGTTCGATCCCCGGGTTGGATAAAGTGGTATTGGGTTTTTCTATTACGAAATGCTCAGTATCAGCCCGGAGTCTGGAATTTGTGCGCGGTATGGCGATAGGCTCGCCGCCTATTACATTGTGGGACGGAGATACGCTCGGCGAAATATGGGTGTACTGGTTACACCTCCGCCTACCCCTTCGGGGATTACAGGTGTGAGTGCGTATGAATGTAAAAGGACCAGTTTTTAATCCTGGCACAACAAAGTGATGACACTAGACCTGATCTTAAGTGCAATGCAAATATAATGGCGACCTTCGAAAAACATTACATCTATAGACGGTCGGCGGAAAAACACCAGCCTAATGTTACTGGTTACACACTTGCTGACCTCAGAACGCAACTCGCCGGTACGATCCACTATGGCGGGGTTTTTACCATGTGTATGGTGGTAGGTACCCTCCTATCAGCATTGACAAGGCACTACGAATAACCAGTGGCTCTGGCTCACCACAACTCAGGCTGTCATGCATTGTTTAACTTCAAATCTGGATTTTGGCCAATACACTTATGCCAATATTAAACTTTTTTTTTATGTATAATCAGTATAATAAAAAAAAGTTCTAATATTAAAACACTGTGTAGTGTAGTGTGTGTGTGTATTTAGTAGTAAGACAGATTGTTTATTTTAGTTCTTAATATTAATTTATTTATTATTACAAAAACTCAACTTTAAAATTATTAAGAAAATGAAGTAAAAACTAAAAATCTATAATAGGTTTTGACCGTTAACAAGAACAAGGGTTCTACTATGATCATTTAGTTTATGTAAATTAATCAAATAATTTTATAACAAATTTGCTAAATAGTCTATAATGTTTGGTTAGTTACACATTTTTTTTTAGTAGCACAATTCTATATTATGTTATCATGAACTAAACTATAATAGTTTTATTTTGACAAATAAGCAGTGACAAGATTTTATTTTACAGAAGTAATTTTAATTGTACAGGACTAACATAGTCTGTAGATTGAGATACACAGGACACTGCAAATTGATTTTTAACTAAAACTGGACCAAATAAAAGTTAAAACTAATTTTAGTTTTATTGGTGCTACAGTTACGTCAATTATCTTTAACGGGTTACTTATATACAGTGCAAGCTGACAAAATTATTTACTTATTGATTTTTTTATCTTTATTATTAACAATTTGATGTCAATAACTTTGGTATAATAATGTCCATTTGTGACCATATCACAATAGTAACAGTATTGACAGTGAAGTTGGTATCACCACTTTGTATATTTCTGCCGCCAAGCAACAGTGTGTAAGCACTGTTGTGTTTTGGTGTGATGGACATTGAAGCCAGGGAAATTATGAGATCTAACACCTTATGTCTTGGGTATGTGAGCGCAGTCCAATGCCATGCAGTGATTTTTAATTCAAAGTTGTATTGCTTCTGTTTATGGGCAGGGGTGGTGTGTACCATCAGGCGAGCGTCCTGCTCGTCTTGTAATTCAAACTAATAAAAAAACCTCCAAAAAGTGAGTAAAAAACAACTTTTTAGCAATTAAATTCGACATAACATGCGTGATGTAAGGCTGCAGTCAACAAACGTTAGTCATATCGTGTAACATTGTGGTGAATAACAAGTTACATCTCTACTTCACAATATAGAAGTAATTTTCGTACAGAACTTTGATTCTTATACAAGTTTCAAAATTCAAAAGAACAACACGCGTATCAACAGCATTTCTATTAATATGGAACTCTAAAAACATTCACCAATCTCCACAAACAGATAAAAACCTGATAATATTATCACAAACTCACTGTGGACCAAATGTAAAGGAACGGGTGGCTTATTCCGGCCATATGTACGTGTTAACGTGTGAAATGCAGATAGGATATTTCGCAACGCACCTGTGATACGTATCCGTTGCAATAAAACGCCTGCTAAGGTCTTTTAAAACGCAAATTTTGTTAAAAATTAATTGTCGTAGGAGTTTGCCGTAAACAATCTGACAGGTACTCTGGCAAATGACGTCTATTGGATATAATTGCCAACAATAAAAAAATAGTTATTGTACTTATTGCCGTTATATTAAAGTTACTTGTCTACGTTACTTGTACATCCCTTTTCTACCATTTGCTGCCAGAGCTAAATAATTACAAATATAAAAATCTACCCTAGCCCTGGCCCTGACAAATTGACAATGTCAAAATTTGTAATCTGTGGCAGGGTCGTTATCGATAACGTATGAATAAACAAAAACAGAAAAATGGATAATAAACCGTCGCTTAGCCAATATTTCGGCGGTGCGGAAGTGCCTCCCGCCTCCCAGTTTTTCGATGAAATTGGCACATCGCCGTCTGATATGATACAAAGCATATATTTGGGCGATAACGAAGGTAACTTCCCGAGCTAGGTTTTCAGTATTTTTTTCTATTAAACATTCGTGTGTTCTGCTTTATAAGTGATGTCTAAATATATGCGTATAATTTACAGGCAGTCAAACAACAACTGCGAGTCTTTTTCCCCAAAACATGACTGCATCTTTTACGCAACAGCGGGCTGTTGAGGAGGTGACGTTTTCGAATGTGGTGCCAACAGTAAGTGGTTCTGCGGCTTTGCCAGCCACGAGTCTGCCAGACCCTTCGACATTTTTTGACACCATCGGCCCAGAACCTCAAATAGGGCCTGTGAAGAGTGTCATAGCCAGTCCTGCGATTCTTAGTGATGCAATGGATGGACTTAGTATCAAGGTAATTATTTAAGTTAATTGGATGATAAATAAAATACCATATATATAGATAAATATAGATCTTAACCAAATTTATATGGGACCACATCGCAGCTAAACTCTATCGAGTGAAATTTTTTCCAAGAAAATCGGTCCACAATAATTGGCAGAGAAATCAATGTACATAAAAAAAGCAAAAAACTCGCCGAATTAGAACCTCCTTCTTTATTGAAATTGTTAAAAGATTGTTAATTAATTATTTTTAAGATTATGGCTCTGTCCCTATGGACAATTCCGCCAACATCAAGTGAGGCAAATACACAATAAAAATTGAAGAGACTCTGTGCCTGGTTGATGCAGTTGATATACCTAAAACAAAGATTAAAATGCTACAAAGAAAACAAAAAACAATTATACAATTCTATTATAAATTATTACAAGTTAATCTGAAATAGAAATGAAATGATGAAACCAGAGAATATAAAAAATCTTACAGATGAAAGAATATTATAGTGAACAAGATTAAAAGATTATTCCATGATTGTAACACCTGAATACTGAAATGCAGATTGATCATGTGCTGTCAAAATTGTATGTAGCTATACAGCTATTGTTTTCTTATCCTCCCAAAACTGTATGGTGTGTAACTAAATAAATGGTTGTTAAAATTTACCATTATAAATAGTTTGTAAGTTATTCGATAATTTTGCTGGTTTTATGTCAAGTAAATAATATCCTTTTCACATTCGAAATTTTCATCTGAACATGACATTAAGAAGGGTATTCCTTCAAAGGTAGACAGCTGCTTGGCTGTGCCCTTAGCAATGTCTAACAAGTCAATAAAAAAAATGGTGCAATCATTGTAGTCCAATCAATACCAGGGTGTGCTTTCACCGGCATAGATTTCACTGTATTTGGTACTATATGGGGCGACCCGCCATCTGACCCTCACCACCTATGAGAACCAAGTTTCGTCAGTGCCTCATCCGTCGAATCAGCCGAGTGTACTGAGTGCAAGTATGGTTGGCTTTGGGCCCAAATGTTGGTGATCCACTTACACTCCACTCAGAATACATTTAATGACTATAAATAAATAAATAATAATAAATAAATACACCAACAGTCACACACATAGTCCTGACCCCACACTAGGTTAACCTGTATTGTGGGTATCAGGAACTACGAGGAATTGTTGTATATCAATAAGTGGTAACAAGGTGATAGGCCTCTCGTATGCGAATGGCCATCTGGGTTGGTACAACCGCTTTGTCTATTTCTGCCTCCAAACAGTAGTGTGTAAGCACAGTTGAGTTTCAGTTTAATGGACATTGAAGCCAGTGAAATTACTGGGTATTATGAGACTTTTTACTCGGGTGACGAGCACATTCCAATCCATGCAGTGCTTTGTAGTTTAAAGTTCTTTTTGGTGTTGCTTTTGTTTAGGGGTAGATGTGGCATTACCATCCGGCGAACAACCTGCTCCTTAAGTCACTCAATAAAAAAAAAGTGTTAGTATGTGTATCAGATATATTTTGTTCTAGAACCAACCAATTGATAAAGAGGGAGATAGAAGGAGAGATGCATGGATACCAAATGACGAAGCCAAGAAAACATTAATGAAGGTATTGCATTTTTTTTATACACACATACGCACTCACGCTTGTAATCCCTGAAGGGGTAGACAGAGGTGTAACCAGTACACCCACATTTTGCCGAGCGTATCTCCGTCCCACGATGTGATAGTCGACGAGCCTATGGCCATACCGGGCACAAATTCCAAACTCCGGCGTGATACTGAGCATTTCGTAATAGAAAAACCTTTACACGACCTGGGGATCGAACCCGAGACCTCAGCGTTGTCCTCAATCGTGACGCGCATGCATTAAAACTGCGACACCGAGGCAGTATTTTTTTTTTATTTAATAATACATCATTATATTAATATCAGCCATGAGTAAAAGCTGATAAGGTACGCCCATGTACGCCCACAATACCATAAGAATTATGGGCGCGTTGTCGTCCTTAAAGGAAAATAATAATTAAGTGATTGAGAAATGAATTTAGGCTTCCGGATATCTCACTCACCGTACGAAACGCAGCAGTAAGCCGCCAATCTACATCTGTTTTTTGTGAATGTTGGAATGACCCGGTCAAGTCAGTCCATTCATGTAAACAAAAATGTCTACAATATGTTTTTACCACTCTTAAGTAATATTAATCACAATTTTTGAAATGAAAACTTTTTTGAGATGAAAAAAAACAATTGCATACATACATACGCACTCACGCCTGTAATCCCCGGAGGGGTAGGCAGAGGTGTAACCAGTACACCCACATTTCGCCGAGCGTATCTCCGTCCCACGATGTGATAGGGGGCGAGCCTATCGTCATACCGGGCACAAATTCCAGACTCCGGGCTGATAATGAGCATTTCGTAATAGAATAACCCAATACCACTTTACCCGACCCGGGGATCGAACCCGAGACCTCAGCGTTGGCCTCAATCGTAACGCGTACGCATTACAACTGCGCCACCGAGGCAGTCAAACAATTGATCTCGCGATATAAATATCTACATATATTGGCCCCGTTTACACGAGAATTGAGTTTGGGTTGAAATACATTGATAATATAACTATATATAATATAAGCATATATGGTGTATATACATACAATATAGATATATATTCATGTCGCAACTTTTCGAATCCAAAAAAACAAGGAAAATTTCTGACGATTCAAAAAATACACAATTGTTCAAGTTTTCACTTCTGTCGGCATTTTGTTTCAGGCACAATCATCCCCTAAAGGTTCATTTTTTCCTGAAAGGGAAGTACTTACTATGCCTGGTCTAATATTGGAAGAAGAATTGGTAAGTTATTCATAATTTATTATACTAGGGGCATTGCCCATGTTTTTCCACAAAACATAAAATAAAAAAAAAACTTAAAGTCCGACGAATATGAGACATATCTTACTTTCTTCCCCACATTATTCTGCATCGATTGGTATCGGTCTGGACCCCATACCCCCAGCGGTTTCGGAGGAGATAGCGTGACAAGCTTTTGGCAGCGGGGGCGGCGGCGGCGGCGGCGCCATTTACTTTTTTTAGAATACATAGAGAACTAGTATTTGCCCAATGTTAATATGATGAACAAGCCATTATCTAGGGCGTAAAAACTATTTTCTTCTCCGGATCTCAGATCAACATTTGTTCAGTAGTTTTACATCAGAAATTGGTGGTACCTAGTACAATAAGTTATTACGACCGGCCGACCTGCCTGACTTCAATCTCTCTGGGAAGAAAACATCCAGACCCGAAACAAATATTTGTGGATCACACAAAAATTTTATCTCGGTCCGGGAGTCGAACCCACGGCCTCTCGCTTCACAGCCGGCTACACGCACACCGCGCCACGGAGGCTGATGAAAGTATGTATTTTTATATTTCACGACAGGCTGATGCACTCCAAGAAGTGGCTGTAAAATACCTAGGAGTGAGCTGTGCTGGCAGTCGCGGAGTGGTGAGAGCTGAACACGTGAGCCGCGACGAGGCAGGACTCAGGGAATTGTTGCGCACGGGCTACCTGCGCGCTGCTATCAACCTCACTGCTGTGTTGATCAGCGCTGCCGGGCAAGGTAGGGACTGAATAACTGTAAGTATAAGTGAGTCAGGATAAGGCATATATCAGAGAATTGTTGCGCACGGGCTACCTGCGCGCTGCTATCAACCTCACTGCTGTGTTGATCAGCGCTGCCGGGCAAGGTAGGGACTGAACAACTGTAAGTATAAGTGAGTCAGGATAAGGCATATATCAGAGAATTGTTGCGCACGGGCTACCCGCGCGCTGCTGTCAACCTCACTGCTGTGTTGATCAGCGCTGCCGGGCAAGGTAGGGACTGAATAACTGTAAGTATAAGTGAGTCAGGATAAGGCATATATCAGAGAATTGTTGCGCACGGGCTACCTGCGCGCTGCTATCAACCTCACTGCTGTGTTGATCAGCGCTGCCGGGCAAGGTAGGGACTGAACAACTGTAAGTATAAGTGAGTCAGGATAAGGCATATATCAGAGAATTGTTGCGCACGGGCTACCTGCGCGCTGCTATCAACCTCACTGCTGTGTTGATCAGCGCTGCCGGGCAAGGTAGGGACTGAACAACTGTAAGTATAAGTGAGTCAGGATAAGGCATATATCAGAGAATTGTTGCGCACGGGCTACCCGCGCGCTGCTGTCAACCTCACTGCTGTGTTGATCAGCGCTGCCGGGCAAAGTAGGGACTGAACAACTGTAAGTATAAGTGAGTCAGGATAAGGCATATATCAGAGAATTGTTGCGCATGGGCTACCTGCGCGCTGCTATCAACCTCACTGTTGTGTTGATCAGCGTTGCCGGGCAAGGTAGGGACTGAACAACTGTAAGTATAAGTGAGTCAGGATAAGGCATATATTAGAGAATTGTTGCGCACGGGCTACCTGCGCGCTGCTGTCAACCTCGCTGCTGTCAACCTTACTGCTGTGTGGATCAGCGCTGCCGGGCAAGGTAGGGACTGAACAACTGTAAGTATAAGTGAGTCAGGATAAGGCATATATCAGAGAATTGTTGCGCACGGGCTACCTGCGCGCTGCTATCAACCTCACTGCTGTGTTGATCAGCGCTGCCGGGCAAGGTAGGGACTGAATAACTGTAAGTATAAGTGAGTCAGGATAAGGCATATATCAGAGAATTGTTGCGCACGGGCTACCTGCGCGCTGCTGTCAACCTCGCTGCTGTCAACCTTACTGCTGTGTGGATCAGCGCTGCCGGGCAAGGTAGGGACTGAACAACTGTAAGTATAAGTGAGTCAGGATAAGGCATATATCAGAGAATTGTTGCGCACGGGCTACCTGCGCGCTGCTATCAACCTCACTGCTGTGTTGATCAGCGCTGCCGGGCAAGGTAGGGACTGAATAACTGTAAGTATAAGTGAGTCAGGATAAGGCATATATCAGAGAATTGTTGCGCACGGGCTACCTGCGCGCTGCTATCAACCTCACTGCTGTGTTGATCAGCGCTGCCGGGCAAGGTAGGGACTGAACAACTGTAAGTATAAGTGAGTCAGGATAAGGCATATATCAGAGAATTGTTGCGCACGGGCTACCCGCGCGCTGCTGTCAACCTCACTGCTGTGTTGATCAGCGCTGCCGGGCAAGGTAGGGACTGAATAACTGTAAGTATAAGTGAGTCAGGATAAGGCATATATCAGAGAATTGTTGCGCACGGGCTACCTGCGCGCTGCTATCAACCTCACTGCTGTGTTGATCAGCGCTGCCGGGCAAGGTAGGGACTGAACAACTGTAAGTATAAGTGAGTCAGGATAAGGCATATATCAGAGAATTGTTGCGCACGGGCTACCCGCGCGCTGCTGTCAACCTCACTGCTGTGTTGATCAGCGCTGCCGGGCAAGGTAGGGACTGAACAACTGTAAGTATAAGTGAGTCAGGATAAGGCATATATCAGAGAATTGTTGCGCACGGGCTACCCGCGCGCTGCTGTCAACCTCACTGCTGTGTTGATCAGCGCTGCCGGGCAAAGTAGGGACTGAACAACTGTAAGTATAAGTGAGTCAGGATAAGGCATATATCAGAGAATTGTTGCGCATGGGCTACCTGCGCGCTGCTATCAACCTCACTGTTGTGTTGATCAGCGTTGCCGGGCAAGGTAGGGACTGAACAACTGTAAGTATAAGTGAGTCAGGATAAGGCATATATTAGAGAATTGTTGCGCACGGGCTACCTGCGCGCTGCTGTCAACCTCGCTGCTGTCAACCTTACTGCTGTGTGGATCAGCGCTGCCGGGCAAGGTAGGGACTGAACAACTGTAAGTATAAGTGAGTCAGGATAAGGCATATATCAGAGAATTGTTGCGCACGGGCTACCTGCGCGCTGCTGTCAACCTCACTGCTGTGTTGATCAGCGCTGCCGGGCAAGGTAGGGACTGAACAACTGTAAGTATAAGTGAGTCAGGATAAGGCATATATCAGAGAAGTGTTGCGCACGGGCTACCTGCGCGCTGCTGTCAACCTCACTGCTGTGTTGATCAGCGCTGCCGGGCAAGGTAGAGACTGAACAACTGTAAGTATAAGTGAGTCAGGATAAGGCATATATCAGAGAATTGTTGCGCACGGGCTACCTGCGCGCTGCTGTCAACCTCACTGCTGTGTTGATCAGCGCTGCCGGGCAAGGTAGGGACTGAACAACTGTAAGTATAAGTGAGTCAGGATAAGGCATATATCAGAGAATTGTTGCGCACGGGCTACCTGCGCGCTGCTGTCAACCTCACTGCTGTGTTGATCAGCGCTGCCGGGCAAGGTAGGGACTGAACAACTGTAAGTATAAGTGAGTCAGGATAAGGCATATATCAGAGAATTGTTGCGCACGGGCTACCTGCGCGGTGCTATCAACCTCACTGCTGTGTTGATCAGCGCTGCCGGGCAAGGTAGGGACTGAACAACTGTAAGTATAAGTGAGTCAGGATAAGGCATATATCAGAGAATTGTTGCGCACGGGCTACCTGCGCGCTGCTGTCAACCTCACTGCTGTGTTGATCAGCGCTGCCGGGCAAGGTAGGGACTGAACAACTGTAAGTATAAGTGAGTCAGGATAAGGCATATATCAGAGAATTGTTGCGCACGGGCTACCTGCGCGGTGCTATCAACCTCACTGCTGTGTTGATCAGCGCTGCCGGGCAAGGTAGGGACTGAACAACTGTAAGTATAAGTGAGTCAGGATAAGGCATATATCAGAGAATTGTTGCGCACGGGCTACCTGCGCGGTGCTATCAACCTCACTGCTGTGTTGATCAGCGCTGCCGGGCAAGGTAGGGACTGAACAACTGTAAGTATAAGTGAGTCAGGATAAGGCATATATCAGAGAATTGTTGCGCACCGGCTACCTGCGCGCTGCTGTCAACCTCACTGTTGTGTTGATCAATGATTACTGAATGTTCAAAAACAAAAGTACCAAAGTGGTTCTGGTGTTTTGAAGAAATCAGAAACATGATACTTCAGTGTTTTTGATTTTAGATAAGAAAACCTGAAATAATTAATAAACCTTATAATATGATGTGTAGCGAAGCAGCGATAGCTCAGTGGGGAGTGGTACGGACTGTTGAGACGTAAGTCACAGGTTCGAAACCAATCCCAAGAGCATGCACCTCTGACTTTTCTAAATTACGTGTATATTATTTGTTAATTATCATATTGCATACCTGAGAAGTTCTCCATAAGAATTTCGAAGGTATGTGAAGTCTGCCTCCCGCATTAGGCTTGGCGGATTAAGGGCTAATCCCTCTCATTCAGTAGAGGAGGCCCGTACCCAACAGTGGGATCTGTAAATAGGGGCTAGTAAAGAAAACAAAAATATGTGTGGACCAAAAAGAGGCGGCTACAGGATTAACAGGCCCCCATTATAACCTTTTCGTGGAAAGATTTTCTATAAATTCTTTAGGCCGCAATCCGTCGACTGATTACGACCCTTACAAGATAAAATATTTATAATTGTAACCATGTTCCACAAATACATACTCGAAGTATATATGAGTTGCTTGAAATTTAATGATATCGCGATTTAATACTTTGCGAATGACATCTATTGACATATTATTGTACTAAAAATAATGTGAATATAATTGTGGGTAGTCAAAGAAATCTCATTGTCAATGTCATTTAGACACATTTAATATCAGTTCAAGGGTAGTTGAAAGTATCCGTCAATGTTTTGCAGTAAAAACCTTTTTTCTATCGTTTGTGTGTTTAAAAATTTTATACGCTTCGAATTGAGGACCTCCGGTTATTTATCCCTTTAATATGTAACATGTAAATACCAAAAATAAGAAGCAAAATTGATAGTTGAGTAGTTTCATTAGCAACGAAAGCTCTTTGGAACGATTGATGATACAAGGAAGAGTGGAGGGTCACCCACAAGATGGACAGACCTCATAAAATCATGTACAAAGAGTTCCCTAACAGAATGCACACGCAGTGCCACAAATAGAGAGAAGTGAAGAAGTCTCGCAAAAGCTGTAGCCAACATAACAGATGATCCATGACCTCGACCACTCCGCCAGGAGTGTACGACTAAGAAGAAGAAGAAGAAGAGTTTCATTAGAATTTTTATACAGTGTAAATGCTTCGTTAAGTATTTATTAAGCTTATCGGTTGGAGCTATTAATATTTGCCAAGCAGCAGTTAGTAAGCAGTGTTGTGTTTCGGTTTGAAGGACGTTCAAGCCAGTGAAAATACTAGGCATTATGAGATGTGATAACTTAAGTCTCGGAGTGACGTGCGCAGTACAGTGCCATACACTGCTTTGTGATTAAAAGTTCTTAACGATGAAGGAAACATCGTGAGGAAACCTGCATACCTGAGAAGTTCCTCATAAGAAGTTCGTCGTAAAGTCTACCAACCCGCATTAGGCCAGCGTGGTGTGGTGGTTCCGCATTTGACGAGTTAAGGCCTGATCCCTTTTATTCAGTACAGGAGGCTCGTGCCCAGTAGTAGGACATCGCCGCTTAGCTAACAACACCGCGCATGTCAAATTGGCTTAGTTTTCAGGGGAGACGTAAAACTGAATATTTTTTATGAACATGTGTGATGTAACCAATTAGTTGCGTGGTGACAGAACTATTTGAATATCGTGCTTGGTATGGTTAATTTAATTTTTTGTGTAAATTTATTGGATACGCGGCAAAACAATTTATCCAATGACAATATCACATGACCAATTTTCGAGTTACGCGGTGTTTATAGCTAAGCGACGACATGTAGAATACAACGCTAGTAAAAAATATATGATGATATTAAAATCCTACGCGTTGTAGGTGTGGGTCGCATGCACCGTCCAAGCAAGCACACCCCACGTACTCTGCAGCTGTGGCTCACTCGGTTCGCTCTCATGCTGCGGATCAAGCTGCACGAGCCACTGTCCAGGGAGGCCGAGCCCTTCGGCGACTGCACCAAGCCTGACTTGTTCTATCAGGTTAGTGTACAGTGCACACGTATCTAGGCACTCTGCATCGCCTAATCACATGCTGCACATAAAAAAACAGAGGTTGGCAATCGGGCAAGTAGGTCACTTGATGGTAAGTGATCTATGAACATCCACAATACCTGAAGATTTATGGGTACGATGCCGACCTTAAGGAAAGGGATGATTAAGGGATTGAGAAGGGCAAGGGGATATGGACCTCCGGATATTTTTATCACAGTACGAAACGCAACAGCAAGCTGTTCACTTCACGTCGGTTTTCTGTGAGACAGTTGTCGACCCGGCCTATTTATGCTACAGACAGACAAAAGTGACTCTACCGCTTATGGTAGGTAATTTTTAACTGACAATAAATACGGAGGATGTTCCCAATTTGACGCGTATATTTGTTTTCTTTTTATATATATGTACGAGCACGCATAACTTTTTTCAGAATTATCTGATATTGTTGATTATTTTTGTATTCGATAGGGTATAGTACATACTATCCCCAGAGGGGTTGACGTCAGACAGGCGGCCGGTCGTAAAAACTACAAGCCAAATCATTCTGTAACGTGTGTTAATAAAAAGCATGTTGTGCCGACCCCACGGCGAGTGGGATAAGGACAAGTGGAAGGAAGAAGGAGGGTATAGCACAAACTGATCCCGTTTTGAAGAATATATTCCATTCCTAAGGTGGTGAAATCGGGGATGAAAAACTATAACTTGCGCATTTATGCACTGATTTTGTCGATTTTTTCCACTAATGATTTGTAAACTTATTTTAGATATATTTATAAACTTAAAATACACTCGAATTGAGAACTTCCTCGTCTATTAAAGTCGGATAAAATCATTTATTCGCGTCGAATTGAGTACCTCCTTCGTTTTCATCGGTTAAAAACGGTGCTCAATAAGTAAACACTGAAACATCTTTTCCAGTTCTATCCCGACATATACGAGAATCGAACCGGATCGTTGGTGCCGTTCTCGCTGAGACTACTCCTCGCTGAGCTGCCGGGACATCTCGGTAAGCCGGAGGAATCTGTAGACCGACTGTATGCTATGCTGGATGTCATACAAACGGTAAGTTATCACAATTTACTATTGTTATTGCCCATCCGTATTAGGCCAGAGTGGTGGACGGTGGCACATTGACCAATAGGCTGAGTAGTGAGCTTGGGCGGCAAATGTGGGCCAATTTTTTTTTCTTACAGAAATTATAAGACTGTCTCGGTAGCGCAGTTGTAATGCGTACACGTTACGACTGCTGTACTGAGGTCTCTGGTTCGATCCCCGGGACGGGTAAAAGTGATATTGGGGGTTTTCCCCAATCCGCAACCCCCGATCCTCGCAACGAGACGAATATTTACATATACATACGCACTCATGCCTGTAATCCCCGAAGGGGTAGGCAGAGGTGTAGAGCGTATCTCCGTCCCACGATGTGATAGGGGGCGAGCCTATCGCCATACCGGACACAAATTCCAGACTCCGCGCTCATACTGAGCATTTCGTAATAGAAAAACCCAATACCACTTTACCCGACCCGGGGATCGAACCCGAGATCTCAGCGTTGGCCTGAATCGTAACGCGTACGCATTACAACTGCGCCACCGAGGCAGTATGATAAACAAATATTCGTTTCGGGTCTGGGTGTTGTGGGACCGTATGTTCCTTGTAGTTCCTTATACGTTATACATCTAAATATATTTATCAGTATATTGTTCATGGTAAATTATCGCATGCGATTAAAAATCGCATTCCGTTCAACGGAACGGAACGCCTCGCGCGCTGTTATGTTTTATAATGGCAACATTTTGCTCCTTCGAATAGAGATTTTTACGCATTTTATTTCGATTGTAGCTGAGAATACAAGATTCGAAAAAATTACTTTGACATTCGAAATTTTACAGTAGAGAATCTCTGATTCGAATCCGAGATTATTTCGAGGGAAGTGAGAATTGCCTTACTGATACCCACCATTTAGGTTCACCTAGTGTTGGGTCTGAACTGTGTGTGTGACCGTTGGGTGTATTTATTTATTTAGATGCTGTCCAACCTCAGTGAAGGCAAGACTGAAGATGGCACCGGGACGATCTCATCAGACCTCGACAAGGCAGAGTCCATGAGACTCTGGAGTGGACGGGAGACCAGGGTCCTGCATTCTATCGCTAACTGTGCTATAGCTATGAAGGTAAGAATATTTTTTTTTTGAATTTTTTATTTCGTATCAAAAAAACATTCCAAGCAGGTATGATATATATTTTTCGAAACACGCTGTATATAGAACTTGTACGAAAACCAAGCGTGCCACCTTTTATGTACAATGATATCGGCAAATGAGCATGTGGGTCAACTTAGTGGGATGGTGAGTGAGGTCGGCATTAAGTCCGCCTTTATACATTTGTATATAAAGTTAAATAAATATCCGGAGGCCCATAGCACCCTCCCCTTCTCAATCCCTTTCACCCGTGATTTTTCTGGTATTGTGGGCGTAAATGGGCGGTGGAGATCACTTACTATCAGGTGAACTACTTGCTCGTTTATCGGGGGATTTGGGCCTCCGGATATCTCACTCACCGTACGAAACGCAGCAGCAAGCTGCTACTTTACGTCGGTTTTCTTTGAGACAGTGGTAACAACCCAGACGAGCCGGCGCATTCATGACAACTGTAGACAAAAGTGTCTACAGCGTGGCTCTACCACTCGTAAAGAACTGCGATAAGAATGCGGGAAAACAAACAAAAAAAATTCGACATATTCTGCGTTTTTTTTGTGATATAATGTCCATCTGTCCTTGTTTTTGGAAGTAAAGACTTCAATGTACCTATAAAACTAGATGGGGTGTATAGAAGTAAGATTGCGCCGCATAACGCGCCAGTTTGACAGAGAACATATAGAGAGCGGGAGAGGGGTTCTAGTTGTGAGTAAGCGAGATGGTAATATTGAGTTACGGCCAATTGACCGCAACTTAGTGGTACAACTTCTAATTTCATTTCATTTAGCGTTTCCCGTACACACAATACAATTTGTTTGCAGGAATACCGTCACGCGAGCAAGATCCTTATATCCCTTGAACAAGCTGCGACCAGTTCGGGAATGAAGCGAGCCGCGTGCAGTGCGTTGTGTAGATTGTGGTTGTGCGCTGGACATCTACGGGCAGCCATCACGAGCTTCGATCTGGCACGTGAGGTGCGCCATTTGATGTGAGTATAAAATAAAAATAAATCAATAACACTAGCATATAACGTCCCACTGCTGGGCACGGGCCTCCTCTACTGAATGAGAGGGGTCAGGCCTTAGTCCACCACGCTGGCCTAATGCGGCTTGGTAGACTTCCCATACCTTTGAAATTCTTATGAAGAACTTCTCAGGTATGCAGGTTTCCCCACGATGTTTCCTTCACCGTTAAAGCAAGTGATAATGATGTGAGTATGGGTTATTTTTATTAGATTCAATGACGAGACGAGCACGTCGCTCGCTTAATGTTAAATAAAAAAAACATGCGGGTTAGTCTTTGAGGACTGTCGATAGAAGTGAAAACTAAGTAATTTATGAATTGTATCGTCGAAATATTTATTAGATTATTATTTTTGACTGCTTCGGTGGCGCAGTTGTAATGCGTACGCGTTACGAATGAGGCTGACGCTGAGATCTCGGGTTCGATCCCCGGGTCGGATAAAGTGGTATTGGGTTTTTCTGTTACGAATTTCTCAGTATCAACCGGGAGTCTGGATTTGTGCCCGGTATGGCGATAGGTTCGCCCCCTATCACATCATGGGACGGAGATACGCTCGGCGAAATTTGGGTGTACAGGTTACACTTCTGCCTAACCCTTCGGGGATTAAAGGCGTGTGTGCGTATGTTTGTATGTATGTATTTCAGATGTCCCACTCCAGATGTGCGAGAGTATGTAGATCTAGGTCTTATTGATATAGCACATGGCAAGTATCAAGAAGCGTACAATAACTTCGCAAGGGCAGCTGACCAGGAACCCACCAATATTATGGTATGGCAATCGTTTAACAGTAGGCCTAGTACGAGTTACAAATACGTTCACAGTTTTCGAATTCGTATGAAATTACTACCGTCGAAGTGTCAAACTAATGATTCAAACGGTAATAAAGGAAAGAATCGCTTGAAAATGAATTTTAATATTCGACTAATATTCTTATATATAAAATTCTCGTGTCACAATGTTCGTTCCCATACTCCTCCGAAACGGCTGGATCGATTTGTATGAAATTTTGTGTGCATATCGGGTAGGTCTGAGAATCGGCCAACATCTATTTTTCATCCCCTTGAATGTTAAGGGTGGTCCACCCCAAATGTTTTTTTTTTAGTCAAAAATTTTTGTGTTTATTTTTTTATGATACAGCATTAAAAAATACATACAACCCTATATTTGACCCTTCTACCATCAACCCCTATTTTTTAATAGTCATTCACGCGTATAGGTAGGGTATTCACGCGGGCGGAGCCGCGGGCAACAGATAGTATGAAATAAAATTAGCCATATTATCAATTTTAATTCATCATAGTTTTCTCCCGTCGCTAATACTATTTGATGTATGGAGAGAAAACGGAAACTGTCATCGTTTTATAAAACTATCAAAACTTGTACTAGGCCTACAGTTCGACAGTAGTAGAGTAGCCAGCTTTTGTATACAGCATGTATGGGCCGGCTCAGCCGGGTCATTATCACTGTCTCACAGAAAACCGGCGTAAAGTAACAGCTTGCTGCTGCGTTTCGTACGGTGAGTGAGATATCCGGAGGCAGAAATCGCCCTCCCCTTCCCAATTCCTTAATTATCCCTTTCCTTTAATATCGGCAACGCGCCCATTATTCTTTTGGTATTGGGAGCGTACATGGGCGGTGGAGATCACTTACCATCAGGTGACCCACTTGTTTGTTTGCCGGCCTATGCTATAAAAATAATATATGAGATGGCAATATTGAGTTACGGTCAATTGACCGCAAATTATTGGTACAATTTCTATATACCGCGCAGCTTGTCTAGTAGTATACATTAAAGTTTTTGCGTAGTACTAAATATTTTTTTCAGTGTTCACACATAACGTCGACAATAGGGTAGTTTCCTATATAGAATTTTATAGATAATTATATAAGCAACAGAAAATGATACGCAAAAGAAACTATTTATTATTATGATTTTAAATGTTGGTATGAGGAAAAGAGGGTGCGTAGTAGGGATATCTCACTATCTCGCTTGCACGCGTGCACCACAATGAACATTTTACACAGTGACGTCAAAGTTTGCGTCGTCTGTCATTTGACAATTACCCCTTCTACAGGATTTGAATGGCTTCTAACTTATTTATTTTTGGTCCGATTTATAAAATTCTTTCTACAACAGATTTTGAGTAACGTACCTTATTGATGTAAATAATTAACAAAATCTAGTCAACTACCCAATTTGTTTTTAGGTTGCGAACAATTTATCAGTCTGCCTTCTCTACATGGGTCGTCTGAAGGAAGCTATCGCAGTCCTACAGAAAGCGATCAATTCAGACCCAGAAAGAGGTCTGAACGAAAGCCTATTAGTAAACCTATGCACGCTCTACGAACTGGAGTCTTCGAAAACTAATGAGAAGAAACTAAATCTGCTGCGGATGCTGTGTAAATATAAAAGTGATACCATACCTAACGTGCTTGAGTGTTTAAAACTAAGTTAAGGTGTTATCTATCAAATAACTGGGTTTTCACCGAGCTTTCCTTAACTAAAACTTAACTTATGTCAACATGAATATTTAAATTATTTTATTTATGGATTCATAAAATGTTAAACATTGTTTAGATGCTGTCAATAACTATAACAACAGTTCGAAAGGCTATTTCGATAGAGAAGAATGGATAAGTAACTCTTAAGTTTGCTCATTTCAAAATAATTAATAAGTAGGTAATTATAATTGAGAAAGTAAAGATTTTGAATAGGCCGGCTCGACCGAGTTATTTATTACCACTTACCCGTACTTACAGAAATAGAAAAACCTTGTGAAGTGGGTGGTGGTGGATTCATACTGTGAGTATAATTTCCGGAGGCCCATAGTCTCCTTGTTTCCAGCCCATTCCTTACCTTTTAGGTCGGTAACACGTTCTTGTGATTCTTCACAAATATATGAAGTCGACTTTGCTAAGTGCATTTCGAAGTTTTTTTAAGTTTCGAACAGGTCGAGGGTATAAATTGCAACCCAGGAGACTCCTTGAATTAAGGAAAGTTTAGTGTAAAACAATGTGAAATATTTAAATGGCTAATATTTATTGATGAGGAAAAAATACGTACCCACAATATTGTTTCTGATAGTAGGAAATAAATTCTATTGTCTATAAATAAATATAGATAGCCTTGGTATTTCAATTTTATTATTCGTAATTGCGTAAGTAAATATACAAGGTTAGTCGGAAAAGTTGTAATAAGCCGAAAGGACATAAAAGTAGGTATCATTCTGAACAACTTCTGTACTTGCAACTTTTTCAATAAATCCATACGTTCTAAAACTACACAAACTTTATAATCAATTGTATTTTATTTGAGGTCAGTGCGACGGTGCAGATTCTTCTTTTTCTGCCAAGTCGTAAGATAAAAAGTAGCGTAACAGAGTTGGGCGTTTTTAAATAAAAAAAAACAAATATTTGGTTTTTGTATTCAACTAAAATATTTTTTTATTGATAGTGTAGGGTTCCCTGAGTAGGGATCACCAATGAAGTGGCTAGTGTAGTGGCAGGAATCAGGTACCTTGTAGGATTCGCCAAGTCGTGGGAAATGAAATCAGTCCAGAGATACACTAAAAAGTTTATTCACTAAGCACACAGAAAAGAAATGAAGAAGGAGTGAAAGCGAAAGCAGTAAGCACTAGAATCTACAGCGTATAAGGTAACACTAATGAAGCGCGGTACAGCTGGTAGGCAGAGCGTAAAGCGTCATGCGTCTCGCGTCAAAAGCAGTTTGTAGCTGACTGGCCGCTTGTTCCGAATGGTGGCGCACGCGCCGATCGCCGCTCGGGCGGGGCCGGCCGTCTTCGGCTGTGAGCCGAGTAGCAAACCGGTGGGGCTATCACCACTAACAATTTAGAGCGTGATCGTCCAGCTGTTTGTTGAATATAATTTATTAAACATTTACTAGCAATTATATAATTCAAAGTGGATGTTATTACATAGTGTATAATTAATTAGTATTTAATTCTTTTATTATTTACGTTTACGTTTATTTTACATAAAAAATCCGAACATAAATTTAGCTGTAAGTTTAGGTATAAATTTAGATATAAGTTTAGGTATAAATTTAGATATAAGTTTAGGTATAAATTTAGATATAAGTTTAGGTATAAATTTAGATATAAGTTAAAAGTCGTTCAGTGGAACAATATGTTACGCTTACTTATTACTTAAATAAAAGTAGCTCCGCTACAATAGGATATAAATTGTATAAATACTTATAAGAGATACTTTAAATTGGCCTCGGCTTAGTATACCCTTTCTGACTAACCTTATATTTATATTGTAAATATTCTGTTTGTATATAAGTGAATAAACAATTTGAACAGTGTTTTTTTATTATTCTGAAATTTTCCTGCTTTATTCAGAGAATAAACTTTATTTTTAGATAAGTAATTTCTTGGAACTCAATCATTTCTACGGAGCAAGCATTTTATGTACTCATTATCGGAGCATGTAAACATTAACTGGTTCTGAACTCAAATGAATAATTGGCGATTAAAGTTAATTGACATGTAAGAGAGGTTTGACCACTAACAGGGAGGTAGCGATACAGTCTTGACCATCACGGATGAACGAGAGATCGGCCAATAAACAGGGAGATAGCGATACAGTCTGATTGCTCTTCCTATTAGAGTAGTACGGATACTCTTGAGCATCACGGATGAACGAGAGATCGACCAATAAACAGAGAGATAGCGATACATTCCAATCTCTCTTTCTATTAGAGCAGCACATATACTCTTGAGCATCACGGACGAAAGAGAGATCGGCAAACAAACAGTGAGATAGCTATACATTCCGATTTCTCAATATAAGAGTAGTACAGATACTCTTGAGCATCACGGATAAAAGAGAGTTCGGCAAACAAACAGTGAGACAGCGATACTGTCCGATTTCTCTTTCTATTAGGAGTTGTAACTTGCAGTAGATAACAATATACAATTATATTAATACCAAGACTGCATGTTACATGAGAATACTAGCGATAGGTAGGCATCTTGGTTCAATTGTTTAGAAATTATGATGGTATATAAATGAACCTTGAAAATTGATTTGACAGCTAACAAGACGAGCAGTAGGTACGCTCTTTTGGTGGTAAATGCAACGCCTGTGCATAAACAGCAGCAATCAGTAACACGGCAGAGTTACCAAGTACTAAGTTCATGGGACTACACACTGCGCTCGTCATCCGAACACAAGAGGTTAAGACTCATAAAGCCTACTAGTTTCACTGGCGTCAAAGTACTTCAAACCTGAACCAACAGTGCTTACACTCTTGATTGTCTGTCTAAATCGAAGAAAAGTGAGGCCCATGAACTTGAATCGTAAAATTATCAACATTACACACCCAACAGTCACACACATAGTCCATCCCACATTAAGACACGAGTCGTGGGTATCACAAACATGTCTCTCGGTGTGGGAATCAAACCCGTGGCCTCTCGCTTCACAGCCGGCTACTCGTCCACTACACCACTGCTGTCGAAGATCTGTTAATGCTAAATGTTAGTTTTATGAGTGGTAGAGCCACGCTGTAGACACTGTTGTCTACAGCATGAATGGGCCGGCTCGTCCGGGTTGTTACCACTGTCTCACAGAAAACCGGCGTAAAGTAGCAGCTTGCTGCTGCGTTTCGTACGGCGAGTGAGATACCCGGAGGCCCAAACCCCCTCCCCTTCCCAATCCCTTAATTATACATATGCACTCACGCCTGTAATCCCGAAGGGGTAGGCAGAGTTGTTACTAGTACACCAACATTTCGCCGAGCGTATCTCCGTCCCACGATGTGATAGGGGGCGAACCTATCGCCATACCGGGCACAAATTCCAGATTCCGGGCTGATACTGAGCATTTCGTAATAGAAAAAACCCAATACCTACCTACCACTTTACCCGACCCGACTTATTATACCTTTCCTTTAAGCTCGGCAACGCACCCACGATTATTTTGGTATTGTGGGCGTACATGGGCGGTGAAGATCACTTACCATCAGGTGACCCACTTACTCGTTTGTATGTCTCTATATATCATAAAAAAAGTAATAAGGAACATGCATAATTTTCCATTATACTCAAAGAAAAGATACTTATTGTTCTACACTTGTTACAGACATAGAATTATTGCTTTCAAGTATGATAATATATTCAAGACATGTGAATGCAATTTTTGTTCGACTAAAAACAATAAAGATGGCCTCTGTAAAGTAGCGGATAAGTCAACTGCGAAAAAGAGATTCGGTTTCCGGCATAATCACACCTGTATTCCTTAACGGACAGGCTGAGGTGGAAGTTGGAACTGGTACTGCACGTACGTACGGTTCTCGAGGTTATTTCCGTCCCATGACATTCTTTTAGCATAGGCTGGTAAACGAGCAAGTAAGTCACTTGATGACAAACGATCCTGCCCATTAATGCCCGTAATACCAAAAGCATCATAGACGCGTTGGCGACCAAGGGAAAACTAAGAGATTATGAAGAGGGTAGGGATTTGACTTCCGGGTCTCACTCACCGTACGAAATACCAAGATATGACATCGCTTTTCTGTAAGACAGTGGTAACAATCGGTCTAGCCGGCCTCATTCATGCAGTAGACAAAAACTGTCTACAGCGTGGCTCTACCACTATAAATATGATATGGCGATAATGTGATTTTTCGAATCGAAAACTAACGCCCGGTTTCTGAAAGATTGTGCCTCAAACCTGAGTTTATCTTAGTAAAATCGCTAGCGACGACGTAACATATTGGTATGACAAAATTTAATTTCTCACGTACTTATCCCCTGGAGGCGCCACTGAATTTGTCATATAAATATTTTACGACGTCGCTAGCGATTTTTCCGGAATTTACCAAGACAAACTCATGGTTGAGGCACTGGTGCGATCAATGTCAAATTAACGTAACAACTGTTAATTCTCATGTCAAGCCAAAGTTGATTTGCTAGAAGCGTAGTCAACACCTTTGATTTAACACACATGTTAGTTAACATAGCTTTCAAAATTCATAACTCCAATTCAAACGTTATTAGAGTGACCAGATATTATAAAAAAAGAATCATCCAAATCGGTTCACCCAGTCCAAAGTTCTGAGGTAACAAACATTAAAAAAATACAGTCGAATTGAGAACCTCCTCCTTTATTTTTTGAAGTCGTTTAATCAGCAACTCGAATTGATTGACGGTGTCAAAATCAAAGTTCTGTTAGTTGAATGTTGATTTGATCAGCCTTTAGAAACCGGGTGTCACACTTTAATTGTGATGGCCCGAACTTGCGTTTTGTTAGGTATCTACGCTGCTACTAGATAATGAAGTGTCCCGCATCGGGCCAAAGGCTTAATGCCGAGTGGGATCAGTCTGATTAGATACGAACTCGGTACGAGGTTAATGATAGACGATTTTGGTTTATGGATGTTAGCTACAAGGTGGTAGGTCCCTTGTATGCGAGAAGCCGTCAGGGTTGGTACCACCGCTTTGTCTATTCAGCCGCTAAATAGCAGTATGCCAGCAGTGTTGTGTTACGGTTTGAAGGACATTGAAACCAGTGAAATTACTGGGCATTAACATCTTATGTCTCGGGGTGACGAGCGCAGTCGAATGCCATGCAGTGTTTTGAAATCCAAAGTTATGTGTGGCAGCCTCGGATCTAGGGGGTCAAACCGGGGTATCCGCCCCGGGCAGCAGTTTCAGGGGGCGCCAAAATCATAATATAATATGATTAAAAATAAAAAACTTGCTCCACAAAACGCCTAGCATACGGAAGTCTGGTTGGCTCGCCGTCGACTTGTAAGAAAAAGGCGCACACCACAAGTGAAAAGTAAAGTAAAGGGTTCTTATTGTCCCATTCACGAAAAATGCCAACAATTATAGATTTGTGAGTTTTTTCTAATTTATTTACGCTGGAGAGAGGCACCACTATCAAGTTTCTGCCCCGGTTAGAAAAAATCGTAGGTCCAGGACTGCTGTGTGGTGTTGTTTCTGTTTATGGGCAGGCGTGGCGCTTACCATCAGTCAAGCTACCTGCTCCTTTCGTCACTCAAGCTATTAAAAAATTAAAGCTATTCTATGGTGTTCACTTGAGGATATCGTAAGGTATAAACAAATTGAATGCGATTTTTTTATTTGTAGGTAATCTTGTTATACATATACACATACTTTTTCTGCTGGCTTTACACTAGCCCCATACCAGTGTCCTCCCATACCATAGATTTGACGGTATTTGGTGTTATATGGGTCGCCCCGCCGTCTGACCCCCAAAACTCGCAACGGAAACCAAGTGTCGCCATTGCCTCGTCCGTTAATAAGGAGAGTGACCACTTGCTGGTGAGGTTGGCTTTAGGCTTAAGATGTTGGTGATCCACTCAATCGTCTTCCACATGCTCCTATCCCACTCGCAGTTGGATCCATGCAATAACCTTTTTTACAATCGGCCTGTCTGACGTCAACAGCTTTGGCGAGACACCACCCACACCCGAAACGTATATTTGTGGATCACTCAAACATTTGTCTCGGTGCGGGAATCGAACCCGCGGCCTCTCGCTTCACAGCCGGCTACTTGCCCACTGCGCCACGGAGGCTGTGTTTTAAAATCTATGTAGCCGTTTAAAAGTATCTACATACGCACTCATGCCTGTAATCCCCGAAGGGTTCGGGATTACAGGCATAAACACACGTAACATAGAAAAGTCAGAGGTGTATGCTTTTTTGGTTGGTTTCGAACCTGCGACTTTAGTCTTGAAAGTCTGTACCTCTTCCCGCTGGGGAACTAACGTTTTTATCCGGGAAAGACTTCCACTAGACGTGGTGTCGCGGGCAAAAGCTAGTCACAAAATAAACGGGAAGTAAAAATCACACACTAGTAATCAAAAACTGCTTTTTATGTGAATGATAATGAACACACGACATCAATCCAGATTTTATTACAATTATATCTCAACTTCATTGCTTTTGGACGAATACACTAAACCTAACTCCTTCCAATGTTGTTGTGTGATCATGGCTTAAGCCCCGCCCTACTACGACCGAATAGAACGGAATAAACACCGATGTTCCATTTTCAATATTTTAACCCCCACAAAATAGAGGTTAAAGTTTCATCCTTTCGTCTGTCTGTGTCTTTATATGTCTATGGCATAGTAGCTTCTAAAGGCAAGGGCCGAAACGAATAAGGTTTTCTTTTAAGTTGGTTTAATAATATCTGTTGTCTTTTAAAAGATGCAAATGTCTTCAAAAACCATCGACATTCGGTCCATTATTTTCCGTCGAAGTATGGCGGGGCCCTTACGGCTCGCGCGGAAGTGCTGGCCACCTCTAACGGTATAGCGGCAGTAAATCTTTGGCATGCGGTTTACATCACTCTCCCCTTGACTACTGGCACACCACAGGTGACTAGCAGGTGCGCGCGGATTATAAAATCAAATTCAAGCGATCTCAACTATCATATCAGTTTTAATTTAGTTATTTTCATAGTGATTTTTATGTTTACGCGAATATTACACATTGAAATAAAACTATTTTATACGGATTTTATCGCGGTTTAATTTTATTTTAGCCCCGAAGTTTCGAAAGCTTTCAGCCTTCGTGGTCACGGGAGAGACTGAGGTGTAGGTAGTCTTCACCTTCATTGTAAATTACATTTAATTTTTAATTATTTAAAAGTTAGTTGACACTACAAGTTGTTGAGGTTAACGGAACTAAAATAAAATTAAACCGCGATAAAATCCGTTTAAACTAGTTTTATTTTAATTAGTGATTTTCTTCAAAGGTTATACATTTTCAAAATACCTGCAATTTTTCTTGTCAAAGTTTTTGTCAGTTACAACACAATTTAATGGCCTTACACTAGGCTCAGATTGCTTTCACATTATAAATTTGGCAAGGTGTTATGGCACTGTAGCCAGAAATCCCAATATCACGAATTTCTTAGTTTCTGTAATACTTCCATTGATCGCGAAGCTACTATTACAAAAATCTGTGTCAAAAATTATATACAAAAAGTACATTTCAGATCAGAATCAGTATTGTACAATACAAGTCATATTTGTATCCAAAATGTATGCATGAGAAGTCAAACACATGCATTTAAAGTACGATGACTCAAAATTAAACCCTTTTTTAGGAATTAGAAAAAATAATGAATGCCCGGCTATATAGGACCGGTGACACTAAAGGGAATAAGTACATAATCTGTTACAGGTTGATATCAAGTCAAGCGTTCCTAATTCCAAAATGGAAAATGATTGGTGAAGCATAATTTAATCGTCCCTGTACATACTTGTACAGTACGCATGCAAAATATTGTACAAGTACACAGAAAATTTGTCTAATGCTTATCTTATTATTCTCAGACAACGCATAACTGGCACCTGAACTGCATAAGCATGTTCTTCAATTTTTCTACTAAACTTCAACGTTATTCAATTCATAGAGTTGAAAATAGCATTCATGAGATATTTTAGGGCGGATTGCAATTTCAACTCTACAGTCATTGCATAAGGTCGAAATTTATTCATAATACAATACACGCAGAGTAACATGACCGGCCTGAAGTTAGTTGCGAGCAGCGTCGCAGGTATTATTTTCAAAGACTAAAGTGACGTGTAGAGGTTGGTACCACCGATTCGTCCATTTCTGCCGCTGAGCAGCAGTGTAAGCACGGTTGTGTTTCGGTTTGAAGGACATTTAAGCCAGTGGAATTACTAGGCATTGTGGGACAACATCTCAGGGTAACGAGCGCAGACCAGTGCCATCCAGTGCTTCATAGTTCAAAGATCAGTGTGGTGTGTTGGTAATAAAAAAATTACTAGTAAAATGGACTACCTTCGGCCCGGCCAAGTTTTTTGTGCGTATTGTGATATGTGCAATTTTCCCACTAGGTTTGCGCTGCGCCATGATCCACGCCTGGAAGGAGTACCATGAAAATGTTCAGACCGCATACAAGCGTGCTTCATAATAGATACACAAGTATCCTACATACATATTACACAACCATCACGCGTACTCATACAAAAAACATACTTTCTCAAACATATGTTTACACATTGTTCTTATTTACAAACAGCTATTACACCTAGCTGCGTTTGAGATGAGAATTTAAAAGTCTAACGTTAAAAAAACAATAAGAACTTCGAAGGTATGTGACGTCCGCTCATCTATCATTAGGTCAGCGTGGTGGACCACGTCTAACCTCTCTCATTACTAGAGACCCGTGGCCAATAATGAGACAAAAAATAATGCAGCTCTGATATTAATCATCAATAGCCATATTAAAAGGTCCAAATCCTTTTCGTAAGCGAAATATTCGTGGAAACCGGTAATAAGGTAGACGGCGTGACGTCACCGCATTTAAATGCGGGCGTGCGAGCGAGACAGTGCTACTTCTCACTACGTTCCCACTCTTCATTATACAGATATTTGAAATGTTAATTACTGTCCGATTTTACAATACATTTTGATGCCGTTTTATAGAAGTGTATATTTTTCATTCTATTTTTGTTATCAAATAATATACTTAAGCAACTTCCTTATTAGCTATCTGTTGCTATATTTGACCAGATCGGTTCGATTGTTAAGCATTGACCATATACAAGCATAGGTATTAAACACACATTACATTAACCAAGCTTCATCAATATCAAGTAATTATAGAGGACACATTCAATGACGTTAGCATTGCCTTGTCAAGGTTTCTTGTACTATTAAAAATTGCAAATTGCGTTGTTCTAAAGACCGGTCAGGGCATCGACCAACGAGAAAAACCGCAGTTTCAACGCTGGCCGCTAAAGACCGTCAGTGTTTTAAATACGCGGTTTTAAATATCGAAGTCTGGCTTGTGCCTCGCCAATTGTAATACAAGTTCCAGTGCTGGACTGTTTGGCTAGCCAGTCGACCAACATCAATCACCGCTTGTAAAACCGTCGGGTTAAAAAAATTAATAAATATAAGAGCTGTCGCGTATATCGGCTTTTCCTAAAAAAATATAATGACCTATAGTTTTAAATTCTCATCTCAAACGCGTATGTGATATATTGGTTGTGTAACTATTCTAAACGTCAGTGACTGCTTTAATTATAAGGGAATACAATTTCTAAGACAAATACAAAGAAAAAACATGATTTCTATGCATATATAAATGGCAAGCGAGACTGGGTTCGTGGTACACTATTCACATTGATGGTCAGCGCAGATCGACGGAGAGAACTCCATAACAATTGAAAATCATCCTTATGCCCTTTATCATATGTCTCATAATATTATAACAAAATCAAAACACCGAAGAGCTCGATAAATATGTACTTCTATGCGTACTCCCTTAGCGTGCAGCGAATAGGCGCAAAATTTAGCGCAACCATAAAATCTAGGCGCACCGCGATCACGTCATTCTATGTAGTATACATTGGCACGCTTGGTTTCTATATCCGTGATTTATAGGCTCGAAGCTAAACACGTAACGTAATACTAATATCAGCTGTATTAGTGAACACATATGGTCGATTTTTAATTGTTATCGAGTTATCTGCCAGCTCGTTTACGCTTAACCAAACCATCTCATAATTAATCTTACACATGACTATCCAAGCTTATGACTTGCCAACGAACGTCGACAGGGTCACTGCAAATAAACCGAGAGACATATTGGATCCACGTACGTATTAAGACGCACTTTACCATGTTCATTAAATGATGTGTGTTTCTCATCCTTGCATTTTCATATAAAATCAAGTGTCTAGATGTAATAATGCATTTCATTGTGCATACTTTGCCAGGTCCGGATCTAGTTGGCAAACCGGGGCACTTGGCCCGGGCGGAAATTTCAGGGTGCGCCAAAATCATAATATAATATGATTTAAAATAAAAAACTTGCTCCACTAAGCGCCTAGCATACGGAAGCCTGGGTGGCTCACCGTCGACTTGTAAGAAAAAGGCGCCACACCGGCCCTTTGTGTATCATTCTTTGCTTTTCTTTTTTTTGTAATTTATTTCAAACGCTGGAGAGGGGCGCCTCAAGATTGTGCCCCGGTTAACAAAAACATAGATCCGGGGTTGTACTTTGCTTACGTGGACTCAATATGTATCTCGCTTTACTAGTGTCGCATCGAAAGGACTGAGGGTATTTATAAGATTCGTGTCTACCTTAACTTCATGTTCTGCTTAAAATCGATAAGCAATAAAGCTTCGCGGTCGTTTTGTCAAACTGATTTCATAAATTGCGTGTGGACTCTATTTTACGATCAAGATACCGACTTTTATCTTTGTTTTTATCACATAAACTATAATTTTTATTACTTGTAAACTTTATTTATATTTTTTTTATTTCAAAATATTTTAATGTTCATATTGCACTGGTCTCAAAGAAGTTTGATTGGCAAATAAATTCGCGCTATCACGGTCCACGGACAATAAGACTTCACGCACCGCGTTGACAATGTCAGTTTACATAGATAAAATTGGCACGCTTGGTTTCTATACAGATCGACGCAAGTGTCATATCAATGATATTATCCGTCATCTGTGCACATATGATTCAGAACCCTTGGGGTAGCCACTCGCAATACTTGAGAAATAACTTAGCCCGCTTGAAGTTAATCATAACTAAATAAATAACTACGCTTGCCCAAGTTTTAAACGCCCACTGTACTACGTAGAAACACTAATTAAATTTCAATACACAGCATTCTCTAGAAGCCTCTATATGAAAATACAAATCGTACCTTTAAAGGCAAACCGAAACTAACTAAACGAAATTTAGAACGAACGAATTTCATTTTTCTCAAAATTACGTAAAGTATACGATGAATTATACACTTTCATAAAAATTCCACTTTTAGAGGTAGATGGCGCTAATTTTGACCGTTACAAAACTAAATAAGATTTGCTGGCTAAATGCAATATCGTGTATAAACTAGTTGTTGTTTAATTTTATATTTTCGTTTAGTAACGGTTTGTCTTTAAAGGTGCGAAATATCGTATTCCCTTTGTCCTTTCGACCCGCGACCTCAGTGACTATTTAAAGCGTTTTTCTAATGTCACAGCGCCATTTTAAAACTCTATCACATTGTACCAAACCCAACGGTAACCAGTCTTTATGGTTTACTAAAGAAACATTTTTTATACCCAATTTGTCTGCCCAATCGTGAGGTAGCATTGTTATTTAAGATTTTGTGCAATTAAATGCAGCACCAATGGGGTTGAATGTTGGTAAAAACCAGTTAAATGTGTAAAATAATTGGAATATGGTTTTCAATATCTATGGCCAGAAGAAGATATTATGTAGATTAAATCAACGAGAAGTCGTAAACTTCGACAGTTGTAGTATCTGAAGGCTAATTCTCGTAATTTTAAACGTTCAAAATATCATTCCGATCTAGTCTCAGCGTCACGAAAGTTGTAAATGGCATTCTCTTAAACCAATAATCAACGTCAAATGTGAACATAAATTGTAATGAAATTGAATGTAGAATAAAATTTGACTAAAGCCAAAACGGTATAATGCTACTGCTAATGGTAGGTGCATTTGACGTTGATTATTGGTTTAAAAGATTGCCATTTGCAACTTTCTTGACGCTGAGATCGGAATGATATTTTTAACGTTCATAATTACGAGAATCGGCCTTTTGATAGCTTCCATGTGGTACTTTAATGATTTGCACTTTTTTGTTTGACCTTCAAATGACGATATTATACTAAAAAATATATGACATATGAATATTGAAGTCCAATCAAGTACAATTAAACAAGACACAAGTAAATTGTTTATACGTACATACGAACTCACGCCTGTAATCCCCGAAGGGGTAGGCAGAGGTGTAACCAGTACACCCACATTTCGCCAAGCGTATCTTCGTCCTATGATGTGATAGCGGGCGAGCCTATCGCCATACCGGGGACATATTCCAGACTCCGGGCTGATACTGAGCATTGCGTAATAGAAAAACCCAATACCACTTTACCCGACCCGGGGATCGAACCCGAGACCTCAGTGTTGGCCTAAATCGTAACGCGTGCGCATTACAACTGCGCCACCGAGGAAGTCGGTATAATTTTTTTATAAAATAAAATAGTATGTTATGTGTGCTTTCTTCACTCCGCACTCGACATTTACGAAATTAAGATAATAACGCCGCGGTCATATTAAGAAATTGGAAACATTCATCTGTCAATCTACTGTAAAATTGCCTTTTTTAACCATCAAAAAGAGGACTGTTTTAAGAGTTAGAGGCAGCAACATGGTGAAGCCCATGGCATCGTAGCGCCTAAACGAAAGGACTGATTAGAGCGCGGTTTTTTCTTTGAAAACTGATATAATCGAAGTAGTTCCAAGTTACATGTTTTTTAAATTAACTTTTGGGGTTTTTAAAGGTTGGGTTATTGCTTGACATAGTCTTGTGAATCAATTTATGCTAGCCAACTTCACAACATTTAACATGCACCATTACCCTTGATTAGGGTTAAAATAAGTCAATACTAGCAACACCAACCAACATAAACTTGATTTTTACCAACAATCATGATGAAAGGAACAAGTTGAAATATATTCAACTAAACTCTACGATTGCCTTATAAAATTGAAACACAATCAAAAATACTGATTTGATCAATTGTAAAGAAAGAATATACCTTCTGATTAAATACTTGATCAATTAACCCTATATATACATAAGGAATTTTACACACGGCCTATTTATCATTGTGAACAAAATATTACTTTTTTTGACTGGCAGACACGGATCAGGAGGTCAATTCTCGTAATTTTAAATGTTCAAAATACCATTCCGATCTAATCTCAGCGTCAAGAAAGTTGAATTGAGTCGTCAAATGTGAACATAGATTGTAATAAGATTGAATATAGAATAAAAGTTGACTGAAGCCAAAACAGTACAATGCTACTGCTAATGCTAGGTGCATTTGACATTAATTACTGGTTTAAGATAATGCCATTTGCAACTTTCTTGACACTGAGACTAGATCGGAATGATATTTTGAATATTTAAAATTACTAGAATTGGCCTTCTGATTATCCAGGTATCCTATAGTTGTGTCACTGGTCACTGTCCTACCTAACTATTGAGCCTGATCTAATGATAAATGAGTATTGACAATGATAAGGATTATCATTAAATGTTCAGCACTTATCTCTTAAACTGTACTTTACTAAAATAATCATACAGAGCTGCCACAGCCCCTTTGTCTAGCTTAAATCCTTTTTGGTGCAGTTTTGCCTTCCTGTCAGTTAGCACATAGCAATATATTTACAAAAAATATTCAATAACACTAATGTTAATCATTTACTACTTATTTTTAAGCCTCAAATATGTCCGATGGAAAATATTAATGTATAACTATACATTTGTCAATGTCGGAGCTCTTGGTGTCTGTACAAAGACAATTTCGCGCAAATACAGCAAAATCCATATCTATAAATTATATCAGACCTCAAGGTCCATAGTCACTGGCTAATAGTCTTGAAAAAAATATTAAGTCCAAAACTGACACCAAAAAGATATACAAAATGTTTCTTATTGCATGTTTCACTTAAAAGGCGTAATAAGTCCTGATTTCAGCACTGTGATGTTGAAATAAATAAGTCCTCTTAACACTATTTAAGTCCAAAAAATGTTCACAACCGATTACGACGGTTCCTTATAGCCCTAAGGCGCGCTCGGCGCATCTTCGCGGATTATATGTCTCCGTTTTGGCTAATCCCGATCCTCTTGATAAACTCTTCCTGAAGCATCGCAGCCTTGATGTTGGGATGGGTTCCATATGTGATGGTCTGGTCTACCGTGGAGCAGTACTGCTGCGTACCGTCTGTTAGGATCACCTGACCATTGCTTAAGGACGTTGTCGAGTCCACAGAGTTCCAATAAGTCTCACTAGGCGAAGTATTGTTGACGCCAGGTGGCGGCGCGGCCGGAGCCCCTGTGTACCTGAAGTAAGGGTTCTTCAAGTCTAAAGTGTTTGATGAGGAGATGTTAGTGCCTTCTAGGTTCACCTCCATCGTAACATCATAGCTTTGCCTTTTGTTTGCGAGTAATAACACTCGCCCAGTTAAAGCCTGACCTTGTTTGGCAAATATTGGTGTTTCTAACAAACAACGGACTTGGTACCAATGAGTGAGGGGCTCCGTTGGCGCTGTGGACAACCAGATGTGCTGCGTTGCTCCTGCAAACAACACATCAAACCAGAAAGCAAGGCCGTGACACGTTCCAGACTGTGTCAACTCAAAACGGAACGGAACCTCGATCCGATGTAAGTCTGTTTCGTGAGCGTTTAGGAAGTCAACAACATGCCTCACAGATCTCGCCATGCATATACGTACATCAAATGTGTCAACAATTGGTTGTCTAAAATATTCCTTCATGGCCGCTGTGCGAAGTGCACTCAAATCTACTCCGTGGAAACAAGTCTGGTACCAGAAGTTAGCTTTGTTATACTGTTCCATAAATAATGAGTCATCTGTGAACGGTGCTATGTGCAGGTCCCCTCTCGTCGGATACATGTTACCATTGGACTTCAACCACTTCTTAGCATGGAGGTATGTTTCTAACATACGCTCATTATATAACATATACCCCATTGGCTCGGAAATAATTATATCTACTGTCTCGGGCAACTCGATCTCTTCTATCTTGCCCGCAATCACTGTGATGCGGTCGTGGAGCCCGTTGGCTCTGACTAGCGCCTGAGCGTGGTGGGCCATGTTACTGGCTTCTACCGCGTACACCTTCCGCGCGCCCGCCTGCGCCGCGAAGAATGACAGTATACCCGAACCAGCCCCCACATCTAATACAACCTTATTTTTAAAATCGTTCACATTTGACAGTATCGCCCGCTGGTAAGTACTCGTTCTAACATAATCCTGCATCATGTTCTGCTGCTGACTCAGGTACCCGTAGAACTGAAAATACTGCATCGCCGACGAGTCCTCGGTTCGTACCGTGAACACTGATGAGGAACGCCCTGCCTTAATCTTACTGACCAGCAGATGAAAGTTCTGGCACTCCGCGTCTGACGCGAACTTGAAGAACAAAGTTTCATTGTCAATAGTGAAGATGTAAGATTGGCCAGCCACGCGGGAACACTCACTCTGGCTGTGCACCGGGAACTCTAGCACCTCCTGTGCGAGCACTGGGTCCGCACGAATCACTTTCACACTCAACCCTTGCGGATCGTAGTCCACGTTTACATTTGTCGGAAAATTGAACCGAGGCGTCAACGCGCCATCACCGTTGACGGCCGATACCGTCACCCCGCGAAACGTGTTCGCCATTTTCGTTTACTGTACGTGGGGACGCGGCTACTGTGTTAAATCCACGCGTGTTTTGGCAAACAAAGAAAAATGCCGTTGGGAAGTTTATGTATGAGGCCGGCGTAAAATCGATCACTCACAAACTTCCTCCCTCTTTTTGTCTATGGTCGGCAGCGTGCTGCTAATTTTTTTTCTTATTTTTTTAAACTACTTTAGAAAAATGTGTAAAGGAATGTCAGTACATTCAGCCATTTGTGTAGTAATTACGTTTTCTTCTACATCATTAAATTGAATTTTGCATGAATAAAACAGCATCTTGATAATGATGATATACTTTCGTCATAAATAGTGATACAATAAAATAAAAAGTCCATAGCAAATACGTTTAACTTTACTCTGTTTCATGAAACATTTAGTTTGTGTCTAACTGAAAACCATAGAGCAGAAATTGTGTTGCAAGGATAAATTCATGACGTGTCGGGCCAACACACCAACATGTTAATCATGTAATAAAATATTCTAATTCCTTAAAAAGTTACATTTTCTTTAGATATAATTACTATTATTTAATATTGTAGTGTTTGATTTTCAATACATATTATGTAGAGAAACCAATTTTATTCCTATTCCTAGATAAGAAGTGTCATAGTGTCAGCACCATAGTCAGTACAGTGCAGGGCTAGACTTCGTAGTTTAATTATACTATTTATATCATAGCATAACATGTAGTATATATATAGTATCCTAATGCCAGGATACTACGTGAAAATAGTATAATTTTATCTGTAGATTATTTCGGATTTTTTTACCTATCATTGTTTTATTAACTTCAGTTTATGGAATAGTGTTAAGTAGGACAAGATTTTTAAATAAGTTTGTAAAATGTAATGCATATGCGTTACGGCTGAGGCTGACGCTGAGGTCTCGGGTTCAATCCCCCAGGTCGAGTAAAAGTGATATTGTATTTTTCTTTTACGAAATGCTCCGAATTAGCCCGGAGTCTGTAATTGTGTCCAGTATGGCGAGGGGCTCCCGGCCCTATATCGTCATGAGACGAAGATTCGTTTGATTGGGGAATAAATTTACAAATGGTAATACAGAGACAAACGTAAGCAGATGGTGTGATGTGTGGAAATAAAGTATTTCATGTAATATGTAAGTTCGCACTCGATTGCTTTGTCTTATGACACGCAAATGTCGACCACGAAAAAGTCTTCAGCAAAGTGAATGTAGCTTTATCGATATCGACACGTCGCGCCGTCGCATCATAGGTAAAGACGATGAAGGTTCCCATTGAAGAATTAGTTGACATAGTAGTTGTTATACATTTAAAATATGAGTATACGAATAATTACATCAACCACATTTAGAGTACTTGATTTTATTTAAATCAGCCGTAGACGTAAAAGACGTAGTATAATTTTTGCCACAGTAATATCTTTTTGATATACATAAATAATAATTTTTCGTGAGCCTGAATCTAGCCCTTGGCACAGTGTCAACTGTCACTTGTCAGCCGCGGACCGTAAGGAAATGTCATAAACAATAAACACGCGTTTTTGAGGTTATGTTTCATGCCGTGTTGTAACGAGTTAATGACTTTTCTATTTAATTTTAAAGTACTACCATGAGTAAAAAGCTACATAACTTGAAATGGGAGACGGTGGCTTTAGAAGATTTGCCTGCGTCAGTGACGGACGACCTTCACGGATTTGTGGGTTTGGAGGAATGTACCGATTATGGTATGGATAAAGACAATAAAAGGCCAAAAAAGGTATTTTAAGAATTATTACACTGTTTTAAAGGCGTACTGTACCTCAACTAATTATAAACTTCATTTCTATATATATCTATTTTAATATTTACGTTATAAAAGCAGGAGAAAAATAAATGTATCATACATTTATTACTTTAAGCGTTCAACCGCGGTGGCGCAGTTTTAATGCGTAGGCGTTACAACGGGCTGACGCTGAGGTTTCGGGTTCGATCCCGGGTCGGTTAAAGTGGGTTTATTGGGTTTTTCTATTACGAAATGCTTAGTATCAGCTCGGAGTCTGGAATTTGTGTCCGGTATGGCGATAGGCTCGCCCCCTATCACATCGTGGGACGGAGATGCGCCCGGCGAAATGTGGGTGTACTGGTTACACCTCTGCCTACCCCTTCGGGAATTACAGGCGTGAGTGCGTATGTATGTATGTATATGTCGCCTCGATCCGATGTAAGTCTGTTTCGTGAGCGTTTAGGAAGTCAACAACATGCCTCACAGATCTCGCCATGCATATACGTACATCAAATGTGTCAACAATTGGTTGTCTAAAATATTCCTTCATGGCCGCTGTGCGAAGTGCACTCAAATCTACTCCGTGGAAACAAGTCTGGTACCAGAAGTTAGCTTTGTTATACTGTTCCATAAATAATGAGTCATCTGTGAACGGTGCTATGTGCAGGTCCCCTCTCGTCGGATACATGTTACCATTGGACTTCAACCACTTCTTAGCATGGAGGTATGTTTCTAACATACGCTCATTATATAACATATACCCCATTGGCTCGGAAATAATTATATCTACTGTCTCGGGCAACTCGATCTCTTCTATCTTGCCCGCAATCACTGTGATGCGGTCGTGGAGCCCGTTGGCTCTGACTAGCGCCTGAGCGTGGTGGGCCATGTTACTGGCTTCTACCGCGTACACCTTCCGCGCGCCCGCCTGCGCCGCGAAGAATGACAGTATACCCGAACCAGCCCCCACATCTAATACAACCTTATTTTTAAAATCGTTCACATTTGACAGTATCGCCCGCTGGTAAGTACTCGTTCTAACATAATCCTGCATCATGTTCTGCTGCTGACTCAGGTACCCGTAGAACTGAAAATACTGCATCGCCGACGAGTCCTCGGTTCGTACCGTGAACACTGATGAGGAACGCCCTGCCTTAATCTTACTGACCAGCAGATGAAAGTTCTGGCACTCCGCGTCTGACGCGAACTTGAAGAACAAAGTTTCATTGTCAATAGTGAAGATGTAAGATTGGCCAGCCACGCGGGAACACTCACTCTGGCTGTGCACCGGGAACTCTAGCACCTCCTGTGCGAGCACTGGGTCCGCACGAATCACTTTCACACTCAACCCTTGCGGATCGTAGTCCACGTTTACATTTGTCGGAAAATTGAACCGAGGCGTCAACGCGCCATCACCGTTGACGGCCGATACCGTCACCCCGCGAAACGTGTTCGCCATTTTCGTTTACTGTACGTGGGGACGCGGCTACTGTGTTAAATCCACGCGTGTTTTGGCAAACAAAGAAAAATGCCGTTGGGAAGTTTATGTATGAGGCCGGCGTAAAATCGATCACTCACAAACTTCCTCCCTCTTTTTGTCTATGGTCGGCAGCGTGCTGCTAATTTTTTTTCTTATTTTTTTAAACTACTTTAGAAAAATGTGTAAAGGAATGTCAGTACATTCAGCCATTTGTGTAGTAATTACGTTTTCTTCTACATCATTAAATTGAATTTTGCATGAATAAAACAGCATCTTGATAATGATGATATACTTTCGTCATAAATAGTGATACAATAAAATAAAAAGTCCATAGCAAATACGTTTAACTTTACTCTGTTTCATGAAACATTTAGTTTGTGTCTAACTGAAAACCATAGAGCAGAAATTGTGTTGCAAGGATAAATTCATGACGTGTCGGGCCAACACACCAACATGTTAATCATGTAATAAAATATTCTAATTCCTTAAAAAGTTACATTTTCTTTAGATATAATTACTATTATTTAATATTGTAGTGTTTGATTTTCAATACATATTATGTAGAGAAACCAATTTTATTCCTATTCCTAGATAAGAAGTGTCATAGTGTCAGCACCATAGTCAGTACAGTGCAGGGCTAGACTTCGTAGTTTAATTATACTATTTATATCATAGCATAACATGTAGTATATATATAGTATCCTAATGCCAGGATACTACGTGAAAATAGTATAATTTTATCTGTAGATTATTTCGGATTTTTTTACCTATCATTGTTTTATTAACTTCAGTTTATGGAATAGTGTTAAGTAGGACAAGATTTTTAAATAAGTTTGTAAAATGTAATGCATATGCGTTACGGCTGAGGCTGACGCTGAGGTCTCGGGTTCAATCCCCCAGGTCGAGTAAAAGTGATATTGTATTTTTCTTTTACGAAATGCTCCGAATTAGCCCGGAGTCTGTAATTGTGTCCAGTATGGCGAGGGGCTCCCGGCCCTATATCGTCATGAGACGAAGATTCGTTTGATTGGGGAATAAATTTACAAATGGTAATACAGAGACAAACGTAAGCAGATGGTGTGATGTGTGGAAATAAAGTATTTCATGTAATATGTAAGTTCGCACTCGATTGCTTTGTCTTATGACACGCAAATGTCGACCACGAAAAAGTCTTCAGCAAAGTGAATGTAGCTTTATCGATATCGACACGTCGCGCCGTCGCATCATAGGTAAAGACGATGAAGGTTCCCATTGAAGAATTAGTTGACATAGTAGTTGTTATACATTTAAAATATGAGTATACGAATAATTACATCAACCACATTTAGAGTACTTGATTTTATTTAAATCAGCCGTAGACGTAAAAGACGTAGTATAATTTTTGCCACAGTAATATCTTTTTGATATACATAAATAATAATTTTTCGTGAGCCTGAATCTAGCCCTTGGCACAGTGTCAACTGTCACTTGTCAGCCGCGGACCGTAAGGAAATGTCATAAACAATAAACACGCGTTTTTGAGGTTATGTTTCATGCCGTGTTGTAACGAGTTAATGACTTTTCTATTTAATTTTAAAGTACTACCATGAGTAAAAAGCTACATAACTTGAAATGGGAGACGGTGGCTTTAGAAGATTTGCCTGCGTCAGTGACGGACGACCTTCACGGATTTGTGGGTTTGGAGGAATGTACCGATTATGGTATGGATAAAGACAATAAAAGGCCAAAAAAGGTATTTTAAGAATTATTACACTGTTTTAAAGGCGTACTGTACCTCAACTAATTATAAACTTCATTTCTATATATATCTATTTTAATATTTACGTTATAAAAGCAGGAGAAAAATAAATGTATCATACATTTATTACTTTAAGCGTTCAACCGCGGTGGCGCAGTTTTAATGCGTAGGCGTTACAACGGGCTGACGCTGAGGTTTCGGGTTCGATCCCGGGTCGGTTAAAGTGGGTTTATTGGGTTTTTCTATTACGAAATGCTTAGTATCAGCTCGGAGTCTGGAATTTGTGTCCGGTATGGCGATAGGCTCGCCCCCTATCACATCGTGGGACGGAGATGCGCCCGGCGAAATGTGGGTGTACTGGTTACACCTCTGCCTACCCCTTCGGGAATTACAGGCGTGAGTGCGTATGTATGTATGTATATGTCAACCATTGAGAGATGTTGCTTCCCTTGATGGTCATTATATTATAATATGGTAAGCCATACTGTAGACACTGTCAACTCAACTGGGTTATTACCACTGTCTCACAGAAAACCAACATGAAGTGACACGTTGATGTGTTTCATACTGTGAGATTTCTTTTCCCATTCCCATTGAGGGAACACCCTCAATGGGAAATTGAGGTCCTCTTTAAAATGCCTGCAAATGAACACATTTGCAGGCCTTTTAAAGAAATCTTGAATTATTCTGACAAATTATTATTTACCGGGTGTTAGGGAAACATTTCCCAAAATGAAGAAATATGCTAGTATTAGTGATAACAAACATGTTACCACTAAACTAAATGTGACACACAGTTTTGTTTTGACCATTAAAATAAATACCAATTAAAATCCTTTTTATCTGCTGATTCTAAAATTAAAATCTTGGGCATGCATAGTCTGATTCATATTTTTTTCAGAATAAGTAACATAAATAGTATGTGACAGTTTAATAAATAATGCTTCAGTTTCCATTTTCTGTGTGCCCTTGGCAAAGCTCCATCTAACCCTTTCCAATCTTCCCTCTCCTTCTAATCCAGGCCCTTACGCCAATCTTCACAAAATCGTCATCCCATTTTTTTGTTGGTGTCCTTTTCTTCTTTTCCTTACTCTTGCATACCACTGAGTCACCAACTTGCTCAACTTTTCAAAATGGTTCAAGGTGATTCACTAAATTGTGATGTCACATTAGCTACAAAAATGCAACAATCCTTTGTCATATAGCCATCGTTCAATAATAACCATTTGAATACTAAAATAGAAACATTATTTTCAGAAAAAGGAAATTGAAAAGTCAAAGAAACATAAAAAAACAGAAAAAGAGATTGCAGTAGTTCCAAACAAAAAAGTAAAATTATCTAACGGTTTTATAGTGGAATCATGTAATGACACCATTCCTTCAATAACAAATGAAGTGACAGAAGAAACATACAAAAAAGACGCAAGTAATAAAAAACAAACAGAAAATAAAGATATTACAAATAATAAAAAGGATATTAGAAAGAAACAAAATGATAAAAAAGTTCGTAAACTTAAATTAGGAGAAAATGTAACACAAACCCAATCAGATTTGACATCAGAGGATATGTTGACGTGGGCTGAATTTAAATTACCTGAAACCATATTGAAAGCAATGATGGAATTAGGATTTAAGAAGCCTACAAAGATTCAAGAGTTGACATTACCTGCAGCTATACATGGTAAGATATTTATAAAGTTTTTTTATAGCATAGGCTCACAGCCAAGAAAGTAATGTAATGGTTTGATTACTTTGTTTGATAGATATAGTTTGATTAATGTTAAATTTGTTTTTAATAATTCCTAAATTGTTCCCGTCCAGGTCGCCGTGACATCCTAGGTGCTGCTGAAACTGGCAGTGGAAAGACACTAGCATTTGCTTTGCCAATACTATCAGGCATACTAAAACTCAAAGAAAAAGCTGAAGTGAAAGGCTTAGATGTCTATGATATACTATACAAAAAGACATTGGTAAAAAAGAAAAATATAGAACAAGATAACAAAGGCATACAGAAAAAAGAAAAAGTTAATAAAAAAGGGAAAGCAAAAGTTAAGAAAACTGCTAAATTAAATCAAGGAAAAGAATCATCAGAAGATGGTTATGGCAGTGGTGATGTGTCAGAAGACAATCAAGAAACTGATGAAGAAACAACAAATGTTTCTAAAAGTGATGAAGAATATTTAGAGGAAATAGAAGTGCCTCTAAAAAAGAATAAAGATGTATCTGAGGAAAGTGATTCTGATGATGAAAATTACACACATTTGTCCGATATGCTTGATTCAGATGATATGGCTGACACAGACAATGAACAGTCAAGTGAAGAACGGGCTGATGATGAGCTTGATAATGATGATTCAGTAGACAGTGGAGAAGGCAATGAAGATATTGGTGAAGAACAATCAGGTGATGATGAATATCTTAACTCAGATGATGAAAGTAAAGAAGCAGATATTAAAAAAGGGGGAAACGAAAATGGTAAGAGTTACTTTTAAATTTTTAACAGTCAAGATTATATAAATTTAATGTAGGTCAAATTAACCATAGTTTAAGGGAAAATTTATGCCAAAATACAAATGTAAAGGAGTAGCAGGTACAGATAATTAACCTCATTTGTGCATATGGTTCTATGTGTGCATAAGATTTGATTTGATTTGATTGTGGGCTCCTTTTCTCCGCACTTAGCCCGTTGAATGTCGGGCCATTGTGCGTGGTGTGCATAAGATTGTAAATATGTAGTTTTAATTTTTGTGACACATACACTCACTATACAAAGAAACCACAAAAACATAGTACTGGGTATAAAAATAAGTTGAACTATCTAGACATACTAACTTCAATAAAGATACACAGTTCCTTGCAAATGTCATTAAAAAGTATTGTTGATAGATCAAAATAAAAAAATAAAGAATAATATCCCAGGTTCTCATTAAATAAACACAAATTTAACTTTATGCACGCGTCATAAGGTAGCTTTTTAAATGAAATCAATTGGTTTTAAATTTGACGCATATGAAATTTTATTTGCTGTTTTCTAAGCGTTCATTTTGTATCTAGTGTATATTTTATCGAAGCATACTAAGGCTCATTTATTTCATACTAGCTTTAGCTCGCGGATACGCCCGCGTGAATAGCCTATAAACGAGATTAAAAGTAGCCCATAACAGCCAGGTTCCCATCTATCTTTGTACCTAAATTGACCAAAATCGGTTCAACGATTAGGGTGTGAAAGCGTAACAAACAAACAAACTCACTTTTGCTTTTAGTTAGGATTAACGTTTATGTAGGATTAAAGTTTATATTTTATTTTATTACTTTGGGCCAAAGTTAACTGATATTGCCAAACTAACCCATAATGACGATATATTTTTGATTTTGTTATATAGGTTTGGTAAAAGTGGAGTATAATGTTGAAATACCTGGACATAGTGCGGTGAAGACTGGAAAGCCGTTGTATGCATTAATCCTGACACCCACGAGAGAGCTGGCAATACAAATCAGCAGGCATATTATAGCTGCAGCTAAATACACAGGTATGTGTCAGTGGTGTGCATCATCATCATCATCATTCACAGCCTTTCTCATCCCACTGCTGGGCATAGGCCTCTCTTTTTATATGCCATTCACTGCAATCCTGCGCTAATCTTCTCCAATATCGACCCCCGGTGTTAACAATATCGTCGGACCATCTCACCGCCGGTCGACCGACATATCGCTTACCTTGTGTCGGCCACCATTCCGTTACTGTCTTGCTCCACCTGCCGTCACTTTGTCTAGCCATATGTCCTGCCCAACTCCATTTCAGGTTGGCAACTGTGGTCCCGAAAGTATGGTGTGTATACTATAGAGAATTTCTTGAATTGTCATCGGTCCTTGATAAGTATGCCAAATTTCGAGTTAATCCGACATTTTGAAGGGGGTCAAAATCATGTTCAAAGTTTCCGTTACATACATACATACATACGTATGAAGCTAATAAAAGCGTGTTAAAAATAGACACTGTTTACCCTGATAGTTTGCTTATTAAATAAAGTAAAAAAAAACTGCCTCAGTAGCGCAGTTGTAATGCGTACGCGGCACGACTGCTGTACTGAGGTCACCGATTCGATCCCTAGGTCGGGTAAAACTTTATATTGGCTTTTTCTATTACGAAATGCTCAGTATCAGCCCGGAGTCTGGAATTTGTGCCCAGTATGGCGATAGGCTTGCGCCCTATCACATATACATCTTTCTGTAACATGTGTTAAAAAGTGTGTTGCGCCGACCCCACTGCGAGTGGAATATGGGCAGGTAGAAGAGAGAGAGCTGTACCTAACACCGAAAATTGAAAAATAAAATAAGTTTTAAAATTCTCTTATGCAGCTCTTTTGGATCTGTGCATTTTTATTTGACCGACTGAAGCTTAGATTACAAAGACGCATCTAGTAATTGTTTTGATTCTTCACTGTTATTTTTTGAACTAAGTTTTTAAGCTTGACTGCCTCGGTGGCGCAGTTGTAATGCGTACGCGTTACGATTGAGGCTAACGCTGAGGTCTCGGGTTCGATCTCCGGGTCGGGTAAAGTAGTATTGGGTTTTTCTATTACGAAATGCTCAGTATCAGCCCGGAGTCTGGAATTTGTGCCCAGTATAGCGATAGGCTCGCCCCCTATCACATCGTGGGACGGAGATACGCTCGGCGAAATGTGGGTGTACTGTTTACACCTATGCCTACCCCATCACATTACTACTACAGGAGTGAGTGCGTATAATATAATATTATAGGTATTCGAGTGGCGACTATAGTGGGCGGTATGGCTGCAGTAAAGCAAGAGCGGGTGCTCCGCTGCGGTCCCGAGATAGTTGTGGCGACTCCTGGACGCTTGTGGGAGCTTATAAACCAGGGTCAGCCGCATTTACAGCAGCTGACGTCTGTCAAGTAAGTGATATATCCTTTGCACCTACTTCATTAATCTCTGTATCACCTAAAGGTCGGCAGGTAGAGAATGCCTCAGGCATTATGCCCACCTTTATACGAAATTGTATAGAAGTATAAATAAATAAATAAATATGTAGTTGCTATTGTCCATTTGTCCTTAGAAGTAATATAGGAAGTATAACGGTAGGCAGCGGCCTGGCTGTGCTCTGGCATTGCCGAGGTCCATGGGCGGCGGTAACCACTTACCATCAGGTGTGCCGTCCGCTAGTCTGTCTATCTAGGACAATAAAAAAAAAATTGTATCTTTTAGAGGCAAATGGTGATTATTTATATTCGGCAAAAAAATCACTGCTTACGGATTTGCTGCTGAAAATTGCTGCCTCACGCAAACGAGGGAACTGCCACTTCATAGGTGGTGGTAGGTCTCTTGTAAGCCAAAGCCCGTCTGGGTTGGTACCACCGCTTTGTCTATTTCTGCCGCCAAGCAACAGTTGCCGAACACTGTTGTGTTCCGGTTTGAAGAACATTGAAGCTAGTGAAATTACTGAGCATTATGAGACTTAACAACTTATGTCTCGGGGTGACGAGCGCAGTCTAATACCATGCAGTGCTTTGTAATTCAAAGTTCTGTGTGGCGTTGTTTCTGCTTACAATCAGGCGAGCGACCTGCACGTCTCATAATTCAAGCTAATAAATCAATATACATAGTAAATTTGCCATCTGGTACATACGCACTCACGCCTGTTATCCCCGAAGGGGTAGGCAGAGGTGTAACCAGTACACCCACATTTCGCCAAGCGTATCTCCGTCCCACGATGTGATAGGGGGCGAGCCTATCGCCATACCGGGCATAAATTCCAGGCTGCGGGCTGATACTGAGCATTTCGTGATAGAAAAAGCCAATACCACTTTACCCTACCCGGGGATCGAACCCGAGACCTCAGCGTCAATCGTAACGCGTACGCATTACAACTGTGCCACCGAGGCAGTCATCTGATATTTAAAATATACTCTCTGCGGCCCAGGTTCCTAGCCATAGACGAGACAGATCGTATGGTAGAGCGGGGTCACTTCGAGGAGCTGCATCCTCTGCTGGAGAGGCTCAACGCTGATGAGGTGCAGCGTGGCGGCCGACAGAACTTTGTGTTCTCCGCCACACTCACCATGGTGCATGACCTGCCTGCTCACTTGAAAGGGAAGAAGGTAAGATTTATGGTAGAAATAGTAATCAGACACAGTGTTGCCGGTGTATGTAGAAAAATGACACGCTTGGTTTTCATACAGATTAAAGTACTAAAAGAAAATAAAAAATTATGTGTCAGAAAAAAATACCTTAGATACTTCTGTGTTTACTCGTAATTAACGTATAGTCGGCTGAAAACTGACGCAAAAAAGGGGAGGTTTTCGATTCGACGCGTTTTTTTTGTATGTATAACAATGCCTCCGCTAAATGGGGACCAGTTTTGATAATTCTTCCACTCAAAATTAAAAAAAAACATAATGAAAAAAAAACATTTTATTTCTTGCCTCTAGATAAAAATTAATCAAAAAGAAAACTTCGAATAAATTCGATATAAAAACGAAAGAAAAAAAATAACCAATTTTAGTTTTTTCTTTTAAAATACACCTGCTCGATCGAAAGAAATAATTATTCGGTACTTTTATTAAAGGTAACGAAAAGAGGCAAGATAATAAACAGAAAGGTATCGAAGATGACGTCACAGCAGAAGATCGACAGATTGGTCAAAATGATCGGGATGACTGACCCCAAAGTGGTCGACATCACTACGAATTTGGGTGAGTGGACTCCAAGTATCCTGAATATAAATCTTTCTGGATGACCTTCAGTCTCGTCATCAGATTTTTTAACCCCTAAAAAAAGGGTGTTATACGTTTGACCCCTTTGTAAAATGTAAAATAAAAAGACAACAAATAAACAATTTAGTGTAATTGCCTAGTGTATTTTGACGATGCTATGTATGTTATGTATACATTAGCTGATATGATTACTGTACATAAGTTTGTTTATTTTGTACTGACTTGTCATAAGCGCTATTTTAATTGCCTACATGATTAATAAACTATTTCATTTCATTTCATTGTGTTTATGTATTTGTCTGTGGCATTTCTTTATATATATTTTATTATAGCATAGGCCGGCAAGGGAGCAAGTGGGTCACCTGATGGTAAGTGATCTCTAACGCCCATGTACGCTCACGATACAAAAAAAATATGGGTGCGTTGCCAACCTTAAAGGAAAGGGATAATTAAGGAATTAAGGGATATTGGGGTAAGTTGTAATAAAACAGTAAGATTAATACTACATCCATACTAATCTGTACTTAATTATATAAATGTGAAAGTATAGTCTGTCTGTCTGTTACGTTCTCACGGCTAAACCACTGAACCAATTTTAATAAAATTAGGTGTGTAAAAGCTTAAACCCTTGGGAAGGCTAGGCTACATTTTATTATATAAAATGCGCAGTTACTGTTGTGTAGGAACAGAAAATCAACGCGGGCGGAGTCGCGAGCAAAAGCTAGTACAGTAGAACCTCGATAAGTAGAACCTCGTTAAGTCGAACCTCGATAAGTTGAAAACCTCCAAATCTCGAAAAAATGTTTGTTCCCTTCCCTTCAAACACCAAAACCTCGAAATCTCAACTCTCTCTTAGTCGAAATAATCAGTGAGTCCCTCCAGGCCATTTTGGTACATATTTCCCCTCCATAACTCGAAAAATTAAATTTTACCTCTGTATCTCGAACATAGCAATGTTTTATTTTACAACCTTTACAACTCGATTATTTGAGACGAAGTATCTCTATAAGTCGAAAACTCTATAGCTTGATTTTTTTCGCATCTTCCTTGATGTTCGACTTATAGAGTTTCTACTGTATATAAATATAATAGGGTAGTTTCGTATATTGAATTTTATACATTATTTTATAATCAACAGAAAATGATACGCAAAAGAAACCCTTTTATTAATCAAAATTGGTTCAGAAATGTGCCCGCAATTATGACTTTAAATGTTGGTATGAGGAAAATTGGGTGCGTAGTAGGGATATCTCACTATCTCGCTTGCACGCGTGCACCATAATGAACATTTTGCACAGTGACGTCAAAGTTTGCGTCGTCTATCATTTGACAATTACCCCTTCTACAGGATTTGAATGGCTTCTAACTTATTTATTTTTAGTCCGATTTATAAAATTCTTTCTGCATTCGATTTTGAGTAACGTAACTTATTGATTTCTTAGGTTTACGCGAATATTACACATTGAAATAAAACTAGTTTATACGGATTTTATCGCGGTTTAATTTTTATTTTAGTCCCGACGTTTCGAAAGCTTTTCAGCCTTCCCTTTGCCTTGTCTCTCCCGTGACCACGAAGGCTGAAAAGCTTTCGAAACGTCGGGACTAAAATAAAAATTAAACCGCAATAAAATCCGTATAAACTAGTTTTATTTCAATGTAACTTATTGATTTAAATAATTAAAAAGATCTAGTCAACTACCCTATTTCTATATACACAGGTACGGCGGAAACGTTAACCGAGAGTCGCATAGCTTGCTCGTTAGAAGACAAAGATCCGTATCTGTACTATATACTGAAGAGACATCCGGGAAGGACCATTGTGTTCTGCAACTCCATTGGGAGTGTTAAAAGGTACCGTACTATACCGGATGTAAGGGAAACGCTTCCGAAAACGGAAACAGGTGGTGGTGTTGGTGAATACAAACACGATACTGTTAAAAAAATCGCGAAATAAGTAGATTTTTTATGCGAAGTCTTGCTTTTTTACCAGCCATATATATAATATTTTTTTTATTTTGAATAATTTTATTTTTCTTAATAACGTAATCAGCTGTGCATAGCGGCACACGGCTCGATGTGCCTACTGAGTATTGAAACGCGGTAATGCGCGCGGGTCATTGACCCCGAATTTAGTATTAACACCTAAACTTTACATTGTGAACTTACGTTTCCAAAATGGCAAGTAAACAGCAAAAGAATAGTGTTTTCTGTTTATGTTATGGAGTGTTTTATTTTCGTTTCGGCTTTGGAAGCGGTCCCTATACACCGTATATTTACTTAATCTATATATAAAAGCGAAATACTCACTTACTGATTAATCACGATTTCTCAAAAACTCGACCCGAAACGTATATTTATGGATCACATAAACATTATGTCTCGGTGCGGGGATCGAACCCGCGGCCTCTCACTTCACAACCCACTGCATCCACAACCATCGAAATAAGATGGCAAGAAACGTCTGTGCAGCTCGTTCATTCATCAATTCATACAAATTGATTCATAATCTCTAGTTGACACTTAATAATACGTTTATTTTTTTGCGCGGTGCAGAACGTCGTATCTCGATTTAGAAATTTGATATTTAGACATTAACCTTAATGAAATAAAGTTGATTTTGAACGTTCATTATTTTTTGTTGCGTGTATGAGTGTTACATGTGATTACCTTTGCATGTGTAAGTAAGTGGAGCCGCTTTTTTGGCAGATTCAAATGAGAGTTTTTTTTTTTTTTTATAGTATAGGCCGGCAAACGAGCAAGTGGGTCACCTGATGGTAAACGATCTCCACCACTCATGTACGCCCACGATACAAAAGAATTATGGGCGCGTTGCCGACCTTAAAGGAAAGGGATAATAAGGATTGGGAAGGGGAGGGGGATTTGGGCCTCCGGATATCTCACTTACCATACGAAACGCAGCAGCAAGATCCTACTTTACGCCGGTTTTCTGTGAGACAGTGGTAACGACCCGGACGAGCCGGCCCATTCATGCTGTAGACAAAATTTTCTACAGCGTGGCTCTACCACTCGTAAAACTCGCGTTATCGTTCTAGTTATTTTATTTTGATGTCCACAATCCCTTCTATTCTTCTGTAGATTGGCTCAGCTGCTGACGTCATTGAAATGCAAGCCTTTACCTCTACACGCGAACATGCAACAGCGTCAGAGATTGAAGAATCTAGAAAGGTAATGTTTATACATACATTAGCAGACGCCTGTGTCCCTTGTAGGGTAGGTAGAGGTGTAACGAGTGTACACACGGTTCGCATAGCTTATTTCCGTCCTATGATGTGATAGCGAGCCTAGGGCACAAATATTTACTACATGATGGCCGTCTGGGTCGGTACAACTGCCTTGTCTATTTGTGCTCCCAAGTATCAGTGTGTAAGCAGTGTTGTTTTTCGGTTTAAAGGACACTGAGCCAGTGCAATTACTGGCAGGCCCGGATCAAGGGTGGGTGTCTGGGTTGGGCAAACCGGGGCATGAAATATAGCACACGGGTGGCCCATAACCTGGAATTATGACAGGATATCCCGAAGAAATTCAAGGTAGTAGGTCCCTCGTATGCGAGAGGCCGTCTGGGTTGGTACCACCGCTTTGTCTATTTATACCGCCAGGCAGCAGTGTGTAAGTACTGTCCCGGTTTGAAGGACATTGAATCCAATGAAATTACTTAGGTTTATGAGACTTAACATCTTATATCTTGGGTTGACGAGCGCAATCCAATGCCATGCAGTGCTTTGTAATTCTAAGTTCTTTGTGGTGTGGCTTCTGTTTATGTACAAAGACAATTTAGCATTTCCAGAGACTCGCCGAGCTTCACTGCTCGGTGTCAACAAAAATGCGTGCCACTGTCGATGCTGGTGCACAGGAGTTACAGTGGCGGGTGTGTGGGCGGGATAGTCTTGTTTATTATGTACAGGCGTCCAACAGGCGAGCGACCTGCTCCTTTCGCCACTCAAGCAAAAAAAACAGAGTGTATTACCACATTGCAGGTTCCGTGACGACCCACACGGTGTACTGGTCGCCACCGACGTGGCAGCTCGTGGCCTCGACATCCCTCGTGTGGACCACGTGGTGCACTACCAGGTGCCTCGCACGGCTGAGAACTATGTACACCGCAGTGGCAGGACCGCACGCGCCAACCTAGAGGGACTAACCATACTTATGATGGAGCCGGCTGAGGCGTATCTCTATGGGAAATTGTGCGCCACCTTGAATAAAAGTAAGTCATTTTTTATCGATAAACAAATGATAGTAGATAAATAGATAGATAGAATATTCTTTATTGCACATCAAATAAAATACATACATACGCCTTCATGCCTGTAATCCTCGAAGGGGTAGGCAGAGGTGTAACCAGTACACCCACATTTCGCCGAGCGTATCTCCGTCCCACGATGTGATAGGGGGCGAGCCTATCGCCATAAGTGTTAGAGCCACGCTGTAGACAGTTTTCGTCTACAGCATGTATGGGCCGGCTCGTCCGGATCGTTACCACTGTCTCACAGGAAACCGGCGTAAAGTAGCAGCTAGCTGCTGCGTTTCGTACGCTGACTGAGATATCCGGAGGACCAAACCCCCTTCCCCTTCCCCAATCCCTTTCCTTTAAGGTCGGCAACGCGCCCATAATTCTTTTGATATTGTGGGCGTAGGGTGGTGGAGATCACTTACCATTAAGTGACCCACTTGCTCGTTTACCGGCTTATGCTATAAAAAGACATGAAGTTTCTCAATTTGATGTGCATCTTTTTTTTGTATACACATATAATGTGTTACAGAAAGGTGTAGTCAAATTTAAGTAACATATTATAGTGTACAATATTGTAAGTACTAGCTTTTGCTCGCGGCTCCGCCCGGGTGAACGGCCTGTTCCGGGATAAAAGCAGTAATATTGAACAATGTATAACAACCTCCGTGGCGCGGTGGGTGAGCAGTCGGCTGCGAAGCGAGAGGCCGTGGGCTCGATTCCCGCATCGAGACAAATGTTTGTGCGATCCACAAATATTTGTTTCGGATCTGTGTGTTGTGGGTTGGCAAGTCCCTCGTAGTTCCTGATGCCCACGATACAGGTTAACTTAGTGTGGGGTCGGGACTATGTGTGTGACTGTTGGGTGTATTTATTTATATTTTATTTAACCGTGTCATCTCATTATTGTATTATTATTATTATTGTATTCCGTTGTATCTGCCTACCCCTATGGGAAACAGGCGTGGGTCTATGTATGTATGTGTCATCTCATTTCCACAGCATCAGAATTGCCAACGTTCCCTGTACCGCAGCACAGTCTAGCTCCGTTGAAACAAGTCGTGAAGTTAGCGCGAGAGCTGGACGCGTTGGATTTGAAGCGGCGACGAGCTGCTCAGTCTGTAGGCTGGCGGGACAAAGCCGCCAGGGAGATGGACATCATCGTCGATGATGATGACTTGTATCCTTTATCATTATTTGAAAGCCTCCGTGGCGCAGCGGGCGAGTAACCGGTTGCGAAGCGAGAGGCCGTGGGTTCGTTTCCCGCACCGAGACAAATGTTTGTGTGATCCACAAATAACTGTTTCGGGTCTGGGTGTTGTGGAACCAAGTCCCTCGTAGTTCTTGATACGCACGATACAGGTTAACCTAGTGTGGGGTCAGGACTATGTGTGTGACTGTTGGATGTATTTATTATTTACTAGCTTTTGCTCGCGGCTCCGCCCGCGTGTATAGACTTTTCCGAAATAAAACGTAGCCTATAACCGTCTCCAGGGTCCCATCTATCTCTACATCAAAATTCATAAAAATCGCTTCAGTGATTTAGGCGTGAAAGCGTAACAAACAAATAGATAATATTTTTTTCATAAAAAGTATCCTATTTTACTTCTTATACCTCCAAGAATACGTGTACAAGGTTTCATGACGATCGGTTAAGTAGTTTTCGCGTGAAAGCGTAACAAACAAACTTACATTCACATTTATAATATTAGTATGTTATTCCTTAACCCCCTAACCAGACCAGTGAAACAAGTTGATCCGTCTATAGACAAAGCGATTCAGGCCAAAAAGAAACAGCTGGAGTGCATGCTCAGTAGACCAATGTTTCCCAAAGGATTTTCATTTAAGTACCCAACACTCAATGAACCTGATGCTTTGAATCAACCTGAGGAGAAAGCTTTGCAGGTACCAGCCATTGTATATTTAAGGTGGAATGTTGGCATTAACCGGCGAAATTCCATTTTGTTACAATTAAAAAAATGGAATTTTGTAACATTGGTCTACAACGTGTTCAGAAAGGTGTGGCCAAATTCAAGCAACGTATAGTGTACATGTCTTTCACCCCCCGTAGTACTAAACCCGATTGCATTGCTAGGACATAAATAAAGCAGTTTTTTTATCGAACGTGTAACATGTTGATTTTCAACTTGCAACTTTGGGCAACACTAAATGATAAACAGCTGATACGAATGAAGCCGTTACTAGATGCGTAGAGGTAATGTAAATCATTTAGAGTGATGTTAGGAATAATTTAACGACAGCCTCCGTGGCGCAGTGGGCGAGTAGCCGGCTGCGAAGCGTGAAGCCGTGGGTTCGATTCTTGCACCGAGACAAATGTTTGTCTAATTCACAAATATTTGTTTCGGGTCTGGGTGTTGTGTGTTGGCAAGTCCCTCGTGGTTCCTGATACCGACGATACAGGTTTACCTAGTGTGGGGTCAGGACTATGTGTGTGACTGTTGGGTGTATTTATTATTGATTTATTTAATTAAAATTAACGTGTAACTTTAGTATGTCTATATTTTGATAAGATCCAGTACATAAACACTCACTGTCAGGTGTATGTAATGACCCTTAAATATGACCACACCTTTCTGTAACACGTTGTATAATACGGGCCGTAGCAAGACGCGCACATTCTACTCAAAATTTCTATAAATCAATTGATATATTTTGTGTTATAGGTAATGAAAAAGGCGATAGAATCTGGATCAATCAAGAAAGAGAAGAGAAAAAGCAAGAACAACTCTTTGTTGAAGCTAGAGAAGGCTTTTAAAAAAGGCAATAAAAATAAAAAATAAATTTCCAATTTTATAAAAATCGACTTGTTTATTTTCAATAGCGATTCCTTGATCATGTCAGCAATGATTTCACTTATCCAACTACTGACCTCGGGCCCCTCTAATGAGAGGTTAGGCGTCAGTCCACATCTTCCATCTGCTCTTACCCCACCGCCTGTCTGACGTTAATCACTCTAGGGAGAAAACTCATTTGTGTTGGTGCGGGCATCCCACAGGCGGCTCCTCGTCTATTACGTCACGGTGGCTGTTTTTTTATTATAGCATAGGCCAGCAAATGAGCCAGTGGGTCAATCAACGGTAAGAGATGTAGACCATGGGCGTAACCGAAACGGTGCGTCAACTATTTTGGATTTGGGCCTTCGGATGTCTCTCACCGTATGAAACGCTAAGCAAGTCGTTACTTTGCGTCGGGTTTCTGTGAGACAGGTTATAACGACCCGGTCGAGCCGGCCTAGGACCATGAATGTATGCTATAAACCAAACTGTCTACAGCGTGATTCTTCCGCTCAGAAAGTAGTTGTAGTACTTTGAAGTAATTTTAGGTAAGTAACTATATTATTTTTGAAGTGAAAACGTCCTTAGCATCGTTGAGATTTGAAAGTCGATGAAACGAAAAAGAGACAGACACATAAATTCACAAGATTTAACGTGGGATAAAATGAGATAGGAAGCATTATACAGTTGTGCGCGCATGCGTAGTACAAAGCTTGAGAAAAGGCATCACAACAACCGTGGTGTTTTATATGTGCACGTATACGTATTATACGTTTGTAGACTGTGTAAGTCTGAATAAATCTATGTAATATATACCTACGAATAAAATTTCATATAATTATCAAACTTTGTATCACTATGATCATTACTAAAACCTACAATTATCCTCTTCCCGAAATTTTACATTCGTCTCATTATCTTGATGCTAACATTTTTGAAGGTTGCACTTCTACCACGTGTGAATTGCACACATAATTTTTTTTTACTTTTAAAATACATACATACGCACATACGCACTCACGCCTGTAATAGGATGGAGTAGGCAGAGGTATGACCAGTACACCCACATTTCGTCGAGCGTATCTCCTTCCCTTGATGTGATAGGGGGTGAGCCTATCGCTATACCGGGCACATTTCCAGACTCAGGGCTGATACTGAGCATTTCATAATAGAAAAACCCAATATCACTTATACCCGACCCGCGGATCGAACCCGAGACCTCAGCGTCAGCCTCAGTCGTAAAGCGTACGCATTGCAACTACGCCACCGAGGCAGTCAGTAGGTAAGTATTAAAGTTTTTACCCGGTGCCTATAAATTGCGTCACGCATTCAAACCGGTCTCACAGGTCAATGTCAATGAGTGTTTTGAGTGTTCACGCAATGCATGCGATCCAAATCTGGGATTACATTTGAACTGAAGATATTTGAGTATACGCAGTCACGCCTGTAATCCCTGAAGGGGTAGGCAGAGGTGTAACCAGTACACCCACATTTCGCCGAGCGCATCTGCGTCCCACGATGTGATAGGGGGCGAGCCTATCGCCATACCGGGCACAAATTCCAGACTCCGGGCTGATACGGAGCATTTCGTAATAGAAAAACCCAATACCACTTTACCCGACCCGGGGATCGAACCCGAGACCTCAGCGTTAGCCTCAATCGTAACGCGTACGCATTACAACTGCGCCACCGAGGCAGTCATATATTTGAGACTTTCGGAAAATTTCGGAAATTCCCCTCATACAAAATGTTTAATGTAATCATACTAAGTATCTATAATTCTGACAAACATTTCTCGGTTAAAGGTTAAATTATGAAGAAACTTAATATAAGTAGGTACTTACGCCTGGTTTCTGAAAGGCTGATCAATGTAAAATTAACTAAGTCAAATCTCATGTCGTCGAAATTAGGTTGCTATAGAAGCGTGGTTAACACCTTTGCTTTGACACACATGTTAGTTAACATAACTTTCAAATATGTAAACGTTATTAAAGAGACATCAAATAATAGGTATTACTTTTTCCACTAAATAACGTTTCAGCAACTCGAATTGATTTGACAGCGGTTTTAAAATCAAAGTTCTGTATGTTGATTTGATCAGCCTTTCAGAAATCGGGCGTTATGACTCAGTCGAAGTTAGTGACCTTTTAACCGAGTCTTCCACACAGGTATATCCTCGGGCAAATACCAGTATAATACCTATAGTACGGACAGCCAAAGATCCTTAGCAGCGCCGTGCTTTTTGTTCAGTGAGCGACATGTTTCCTTTGAAAGTGGTCTTATTCAGGTGAGTGTAGACTGACTTCAAAATAATATATTAATTGAAGGAGCCACTGTAAACCGTTTTCTACATATACATACACACCTGTAATATCTAATGAGGTAGGCGGAGGTGTAACCAGTACACCCACATTTCGCTGAGCTTATTTTTTTATTTTTTTTATATAGTATAGGCCGGCAAACGAGCATGTGGGTCACCTGATGGTAAGTGATCACCGTCCATGTACGCCCAAAATACTAAAATAATCATTGATGCGTTGCCGACCTTAAAGGAAAGAGATAAATAAGGGATTGGGAATGGGAGGGGGATTTGGGCCTCCGGATAACTCGCTCACCATACTAAACGCGGAAGCAAGCTGCTACTTTAAGCCGGTTTTCTGTGAGACAGTGGTAACGACCCGAATTTCTGTTCCATAATATGATAGGGAGCGAATCTATCTCGTGCTGGGTTCGATCTCCGGGTCGGGTAAAACTGATATTGGGTTATTTTGTCAAGAAATGCTGAGTATCATCTGGAGTCAGGAATTGTGCCCGATATGGCGATAGGCTCGCCCGCTATCACATCATGGGACGGGAATAAGCTCGGCGAAATGGGTGTACTTGTTTCACCTCTGCCTACCCCTTCCGGAGTACGCGTGAGTGCATTTAATAATAGAAAAACCGGCCAAGTGAGTGTCGGACCACTCACAGTGAAGGGTTCCGTAGTCAGGAGAAATAAATATTCTGTAACCGAAAATTTGTCATATCTCAAAATTAGAACCTAGTCTAGTGAAACCAATTGGCGTTGGATGTACCTTTTATTGTATACCACCTTGATTTATTTCTGATTTTTCCACCCAGTACTTTAAAAGTTAGAGGGGGGAGGACATATTTTTCACTAATCACATACGTATATCGACAGCCTCCGTGGCGCAGCGGGCGAGTAGCCGGTTACGAAGCGTGAGGCCGTGGGTTCGATTCCCGCACCGAGACAAATGTTTGTCTGATTCACAAATATTTGTATCGGGTCTGGGTGTTGCGGGACCGCAAGTCCCTCGTAGTTCCTGATACCCACGATACCGGTTTACCTAGTGTGGGTTCAGGACTATGTGAGTGACTGTTGGGTGTATTTATTTATATTTATTTATATAAAAAGTCAGTATTTTTTGAGTGGTAGAGTCACACTGTAGACACTTTTGTCTACAGTATGAATGCGCCGGCTCGTCCGGATGTGGCATTGTGGGCGTACATGGGCGGTGGAGATCGCTTACCATCAGGTGAACAACTTGCTCGTTTTCGACCCATGACATAAAAAAAGGTTACGTTTCTACATATTTTCTTTAGCTTGAGCGACGAAACAAGTAGGTCGCTCGCCTGATAAGCGCCACACCTGCCCATTAACAGAAGAAACACACAGAACTTTGAATTACAAAGCGCTGACATTGCCTGCGCTCGTCACCCCGAGACAAGATGTTAAGTCTCATAATGCCCAGTTATTTCACTGGCTTCAATGTCATTCAAACCGGAATACAACACTGCTTACAGCATGCTGCAAAAATAGACAAAGCAGTGGTACCTAGGCTCTCGCATACGAGGGACCTACGTCCATATAACCTTGTACCTACTTGTTATATTTTGGCTTGAGTCACAATTAAACTTTGCACCAAACGTAAAAAAACATTTAACGCTCAGAGTTCATAAAATTACCGAGTACCTAACATACCTACATAATAATACGTGAAAACTGATGTAGACAAATTAAATAAAATTTAAAAATAATTACTAGTGTCCAACCGAAACACGATTGTAAACCGAATATTCGGCTTTTAGTTTTGGCCGAAATCGAAACCGAAACTTAGGTAAGTAGTCAAGATATAATATAAGTTTTGAAATGAGCAACGTTAGAGGGTATACAGACCCCTTCACGGTCAGAAGATTAACTCCAACGTACCACAATAGCGACATACATGACACACGTCATCTTCTATGGCCTAAGGCATTTAATGTGCACACTGACGGGATTTCGCGCCGCCTGCAGGCCGATTTATGGTGGTCGGATAACTCTTCAACATCGGTTTCGAAGACCCTGTGAAGGGCTGGGTGTTTTTTTCTCTCTCTTCCTTTCCACCACCTCCTTAATCTGTTCGCAGAACTCAAAGCACCATAGTTGTGACTGTGAGTGACAGATTTTTCCCAACAGCCACAGTTAATTCACAGCGCGGTAACTCCCATGCGGGACATGCGGCTAATGAGTAATGCGGTGAATCTTATTTGCACCCAAATACTAATAAATAAATAAATATACCCAACAGTCACACACATAGTCCTGACCCCAAACTAGGTAAACCTGTATAGTGGGTATAATTAACTACGAGGGACTTGCGGTCCCACGACATCCACACCCGACACAAACATTGGTGGATCACACAAACATCACACTCAGTGCGGGAATCGAACCCTCGGCCTCTCGCTTCGTAGCCAGCTACTCGCCCGCTGTGCCACGGAGTCTGTCATAAGGCTAAGGTTCTGGCAAACTAAGGTTCGGGGTGAACTTTAACTAATCAACGCAAGTTTATTTTTTATTATTGGCTTTCCAAAGTAAACAAACTAACGCCCTAGCTGATGGTAAGTTTCGGCCACTTTTTGGCTAAAATCGAAAATGCCGCTGAAACCAGCTTTTTTGGCCGAAACTGGGCGAAACTTCGGTCGGACACTAGTACAGTAATTATTAATTACATATTAATGCATGTCAGATGCACTTATTATTATCTTTAGTCCAACATTAATGTTTCATTCGACCACTATCTTGTATCTACATAAAATTTTATTAGCATAGATAATGATTGTACTAATGGGTATTTAACCGACGATAAAAAGGGAGGTGATATTCAATTGACGCGTATATATTTTTTAAGTGTAACCATACATATTTTTCATAAAGTGATCCGGTTTTGATAATTATCTATTCGATAGTTTATAGCTCAAAGTCGGCCCCTTAGAAAACTTTTTCATTAAAATACGAAAATAAAAACCATTTTAACAAAACCTAAAGCCGACTCAAATAGATATTGATAACCTAAAAAATATTAAACAATTTTGAGTCGGTAGTATCAATCATTGAACTTTGTTAAGTTAATTGGTTCGGGTATAGATACGAGTACATCATGCTTTTCCATGTGTCGGGCATCATGTAAAAGTACTGAATAGAATTCGATGCAGGCTGCGTACAATGGCTTATTTCGATGAATGACTATTAAAAACAGCAATTGAAAAATATTTTTTAATGTTCTTTGCAATTTTATATTATAGCTTGCTGGCGGTAGCATCCGCCGTGAATCTGGACTTCCCTCCCGGATTCCAATTCGGAGCAGCTTCAGCAGCATACCAAGTGGAAGGTGGCTGGAATGCTAGTGGTAAGTAACTCTAAAGCGAGTAATGTCCTTCAAAGTGGAACACAACAGTATTTACACACTGCTACGTGGCAGCAGAAATAGACAAAGTGGTGCTACCTACCCAGACGTCCTCTCGCATACGAGGGACATACCAGCTAGTAAATTCTTCTTAGTATTCATAAGATTTATAATTTTTCTCTAAAAATAAAATGTTCTAAATCTAGCCCTAACTAAACCATCCGAAGCGCAATAATGAATTGCCACTTCACGTCAATTTCTTGTGAGAGAGTGGTAATAACCCGGTCGAGCCGGCCTAGTCATGTTGTTGACAAAACTTTCTAAAGTGTGGGTTTATCACTTTTACTCATCTATAAATAAATAATAATAATAAATACACCCAACAGTCACACATATAGATCTGACCACATTAGGTTAACCTGTATCGTGGGTATCAGGAACTACGAGGGACTTGCGGTCCCACAACACCCAGACCCGAGACAAATATTTGTGAATCAGACAAACATTTGTCTAGGTGCGGGAATCGAACCCACGACCTCACGCTTCGCAGCCGGCTACTTACCCGCTGCGCCACGGAGGCTGTCGATCTTACTTATATCTTAAATTTTGATGCAGATAAAGGCGAAAGCATATGGGACAGGTTCGTCCACGAGAAACCCCACCTCATAGCTGATGGTTCCACCGGAGACGTGGCCTGCGACTCCTACCACCTGTGGAGACGTGACATAGAGATGGCCAGCGAGCTTGGACTGCACTTCTACCGAATTTCGATGTCCTGGCCTCGCCTGCTGCCAAACGGTTTCGCTGACAAGATCAGTGAGGATGGCGTCAACTACTATAATAATCTAATCGATGGTCTTCTTCAGAAAGGCATTAGGCCCATGGTGTCTTTATACCATTGGGATTTGCCTCAGAGTCTACAGGATTTAGGTGAGTTTGACCGGTGAAATATTAATATATTGCCTTTGTTATTGCACCCTGTTTTAACACCTTTTATTTTAAATTAATTTCAAATACATATACATACGCACTCACGCCTGTAATCCTCGAAGGGGTAGGCAGAGGTGTAACCAGTGCATCTCCACCGCCCATGTACGCCCACAATACAAAATAATTATGAGCGCGTTGCCGACCTTAAAGGAAAGGGATAATTAAGGGATTGGGAAGGGGAGGGGGATTTGGGCCTCCGGATATCTCACTCACCGTATGAAACGCAGCAGCAAGCCGCTACTTTACGTCGCTTTTCTGTGAGACAGTGGTAACGACCCGGACGAGCCGGCCCATTCATGCTGTAGACAAAAGTGTCTGCAGCGTGGCTCTACCACTCAACCTCAATATGTTGCATTCGTGAATACTCGTCTGTCATATGCTCGTCTTTCACCTTTAATATAAAAATAAATAAATAACTACCATTACATACATTCATACATACATACGCCCTCACGCCTGTAATCCCCGAAGGGGTAGGCAGAGGTGTAACCAGTACACCCACATTTCGCCGAGCGTATCTTCGTCCCATGATGTGATAGGGGGCGAGCCTATCGCCATACCGGGCACAAATTCCAGACTCCGGGATGATACTGAACATTTCATAATAGAAAAACGCAATACCACTTTACCCGACCCGGGGATCGAACCCGAGACCTCAGCGTTAGCCTCAATCGTAACGCGTACGCATTACAACTGCGCCACCGAGGCAGCTATAACTGCCAAGCTTATCTAATTTCTATAATTTCAGGTGGTTGGACGAACCCTCTCATCAAGAACTGGTTCGGAGACTACGTTCGCGTGGTCTTCTCCCATTTCGCAGACAGGGTCAAGACCTGGATTACCATCAACGAACCCCTGGCGATCTGCGACGTAGGTTACAACACGGGTGCTGTGGCTCCAGGAATAATCGACCCTGATGTCGGTAATTACTTGTGCAACAAGAATGTACTGATGGCCCATGCTAAAGCTTGGAGGATTTATGATGAGGAGTTCAAACCCAAATATCATGGTTAGTATTTCTTTGTAGCGAATTTCAGCGTAGCTCAGTGGGGAGTGGTACGGATTGCTGAGACGAAAGTCGAAGGTTCGAAAGCAGCCTCAAGAGCATACTGACTTTCAAAGTTACTGTGTATTCATTGTTATTTTTTATATTGCCCAGATAGATAGACGAGCGGGCGGACCACCTGATGGTAAGTGATTATCGCTGCCCATGGACCTCAGCAATGCCAGAGCACAGCCATGCCGCTACCTACCTAATTCTCAGTTATGCAGATTTCCTCCCGATGTTTCCTTCCGAGTAATGAGTACATACGTAGCTTGGGAAAGTCAGAGGTGCATGCTCTAGGCACTGGTGTCATACCTTAGCTTCGTCTCGGCAGTCCTTACCACTCCCTGCTGAGCTATCACTGTAATTTTACGGATCCTTTTCCTTGGAGTCCTTTAATACATACGCAGCATGCCTGTAATCCCAGAAGGGGTAGGCAGAGGTGTAGCCAGTACACCCACATTTCGCCAAGCGTATCTCCGTCCCAAAATGTGATAGGGGGCGAGCCTATCGCCATACCGGGCACAAATTACAGACTCCGTACTGATACTGAGCATTTCGTAATAGAAAAACCCAATAAACCCACTTTTACCCGACCCGGGGATCGAACCCGAGACCTCACCGTCAGCCTCAGTCGTAACGCGTGTGCATTACAACTGCGCCACCGAGGCAGTCGATACTTCTTGTATTACTAAAATTCCAAACAACCTTCGTTTTTCAGGTGAAGTGTCACTGGCCAACCACTTGACATGGTATGAGCCGTTTTCTTCTGAATATGAAGAGTTGACTGAGGTAACCAGGGAGTACATGGTAAGTCAGAATGGTAGCCTTTTTAGGAATCGCGGTTGTAGAGTACCTGATAGACAAACCTGTTTACAGCGTGGCTCTACCACTATAATCACGTTCATTACTAAACTAAATGAATTTAATTTAATTTAATTGGTCGTGAAGGCAGACCCTCGCATTAAGCCGGGATATTGCCAGGCAGAAAGAAAGATGTTACGACTTATCTATAGCACATTATAAATAAATAGGTAGCCAAAAAGTTGGACAAAGACATGACGACCATACCTCCCTATTAATACTTTGTTTAGTTCTTAATTTCTTATCCCGTTTTTGCTATGGAGGAAAGTGGGAAAAATATATATTTCCAACTCCTCGCTATCCTTATATTTAATTAAGTTCATTGCGGGATAAAGACAGATTCAGTCTCAGAGACTCGCCGAGCCTCATTGCTCGGTGTCGAAATATGCGTGTCACTGTCGATACTGGCAGGATAAAAGACTAAATGAATTTGTTTTAGGTTGGTCGGTACTCTCATGCCATTTACTCTAAAAAAGGTGGTTGGCCGCCGGTCATAGAAAAAATATTGGCTGAGAACAGCAAAGCGAGAGGATACCCTAAGTCAAATTTACCTGCTTTTACTAAGAAGGAAATCGAGTTTGTTAGAGGCGAGTTATCTATCTTTATTTATTTACTGACTGACTGATTCATCAACCTGGGGCTGCAAACTTTGACAGTTGATGCCTTGACTTTTGGAACTTTCACTTTTGATGAATGGTTGTATGGAAGACCGTCATTTGAAAGTAAGAAGCACGAAATGTCTGGTTAGAAATAAATGTGATGATGTCTTCTACGACGTATCCGTCGACGGCGACTCTTACTCTCTTCGTTTATGAGATCGGATATGGCTCGAAAATCCGAGTTTTGTTTTAAAGGTCCGGTTACACGTGGCACAATATAATTGTCCGGCGCGATAATACGTGTAATTGTAGATGGCCTTAGGACGAGTCTTGCGATAATGTGACAGCCTCCGTGGTGCAGTGGAAGAGTAGCTGGCTGGAAAGAGAGAGGCCGCGGGTTTGATTCCCGCACCAAGACAAAATGTTTTTTTTGGGATCAGCAAATATGTTTCGGGCCTGGCAGTCTATTGAGAGTTAATCTAAATGAGAGCCTAATGTTTGCAGGCACATTTGACTTCTACGCGTTCAACCACTACACAAGTCGATTGATACGCAAAGCAAAGGAGGGGGAGAAGCTTCTCCCATCACCTGTATTGGGTGTGCCAGATATCAACGTCATGTATGAAGTACATCCCGATTGGAAAATTACGAGCTCGCCGTGGATTTATGTGAGTTTATAATTCTGTGTGATTTTTTCTTATAGGAGACGAGGATGTGAGTCACCTGATGGTAAGTGATCTCTAGAAGACAGTGGCCCATGAACACCCATAATACAAGAATAATCATGGACGTGTTAGTGACTTAAAGGAAATGAGTTATTAAGGGTTGGGGACGGGGGGGGGGGGGCATTTGGGCCTGCGGATATTTGTGGTTGTCGATTATAATTTTAAGTGATATTCCGACTTTGTGTCCATTTTGTTAGTATTTTTTTTATCCTTGTGTTAGTATAAATACAGATAAAAAAATATTAATATATTTATAATAATAATAATAAGAAATACACCCAACAGTCACACACATAGTCCTGACCCCACACTAGGTTAACCTGTATCGTGGCTTTAAGGAACTACGAGGGGCTTGCGGTCCCAACAGACCCAGACCCGAAACAAATATTTGTGGATCATAAAAACATTTGTCTCGGTGCGGGAATCGAACCCACGGCCTCTCGCTTCGCAGCCGGCTACTCGCCCGCTGCGCCACGGAGGCTGTCTGTTATTAGATATAATGTGACAGTCACTGCTGCGCTGTTCTCTTGGAAATTGTGCATGAATGGGCCGGCTCGTCCGGGTCGTTACCACTGTCTCACAGAAAACCGACGTAGAGTAGAAGCTAGCTGCTGCATTTCGTACAGTGAGTTAGATATCCGGAGGCCCAAATCCCCTCCTCCCTGCACTTTCCAATCCCTTAATTATCCCTTTCCTTTAAGGTCGGCAATGTGCCCAAGATTTGTTTGTTATTGTGGGCGTATATGGGCGGTGGAGATCATCTACCACCAGGTGACTCATTTGCCGTCCTCTGCCATAAAAAGAAGCAAACCGGTAAAACGGAGTTGGTGATGAGTATGTCAATTAACTTTCAGTTATATCCTGAAGGTCTGCGGAATCAATTACTATGGTTGAGAAGAAGTTATGGCGACATCAAGTTCATCATCACAGAAAATGGTTACTCAAGTAAAAGTGGACTGGAAGACACGGGAAGAGTAGAGTATTACAGAGAATATTTAAAACAGGTATGGAGGAACTTGGTTTCCATTTCGGGTTGTGGGGACGACGGTTATATAACACCAAATACCATCAAATCTATGGTACGTGAAGGTGGACCCTCGGATGAAGCCGGGATAACGCCAGGCAGAAAGAAGGATGTTTAGACTTATCTTGACAACCTCCTTGGCGCAGTGGGCGAGTAGCCGGCTGCGAAGTGTGAGGCCGTGGATTCGATTACCGCACCGCAACAAATGTTTATGTAACCCACAAATATTTTTTTCAGGTCTGGGTGTTGTGGGTTGGCAAGTCCTTCGTAGTTCTTGTTACCCACGATACAGGTTAACCTAGTGTGGAGTCAGGACTATGTGTGTTACTGCTGGATGTATTTTATTTATTTATTTATAGCACAATACATATAAATAGGTAGCCAAAAAGTTGGAAAAAGACATGCCAACCTTACTTCCCTATTAATTAGTACCTCGTTTAGTTTTTAAATTTCTTCTCCTGTTTTTGCTATGGAGGGGAGTGGGAAAATATATATATTTCCAACTCCTCGCTATCTTTCTATTTAATTAATTTCGTTGCGGGATGAAGACAGATTCGGATTCTCAGAGACTGAAGACCGAGCAGTGAAGCTCGGTGACGAAATATGCTTGCCACTGTCGATCCTGACTTCCAGGAGTTACAGTGGCGGGTGTGTGGGTAGGAGAGTCTCTAAAAATGACCAACTTACCACCACTCAAATTTGCATGCATTCATGGAACTACATTGCAATCATCATCCCGAGATATAACATGTTAAGTTTCATAATGCCCAGTAATAGCACTAGGCAATTACTTCAAAGCTTACACTGCTGCTTGGCGGCAGAAAAAGACAAAATGGTGGTACCCTGGCAACCTACCCAGACGGCCTCTAACATACGAAAGAACCTAACATACTTAAATATATAAATACACCCAACAGTCAGTACACACAGTAAAATTCAAGACTTGTGGTGTGGGTATCAGGAACTACGAGAGACTTTCAGTCTCACAACACCCAGACCCGAAACAAATATTTGTGGAAAACGCAAACATTTGTCGCGTTGGGAATCGAATACGCGGCTTTTCGTTTCACAGCCTTTTTCTTCCTAGCTTCTCCTAGCCATCAGAGAACTGGAACCTACTAAGTACTAAGTATTCTAATAGAAGAAACTGGTATAACCCTCTCGTACATTTTCTTACAATGGTTGACAACGCACCGCACGTTTACAGTAGGCAGCGGCTTGGCTATGCTCTGGCATTCTAAAGTCTATGGGTGAACGGTGACAGCTTACCATCAGGTGGTCCGCATACTTGTCTGTCTACGTGGTGGGGAAAATCTAGGATTCCTAGTGTACAACGGAGGTTGTAGGCACATACTATCAAGTGGCTTGCTTGTTCGTTCGCTCCATCTTACATAAAATATTTTCAGGTCCTCCTAGCCATTAAAGAAGACGGTATAAATGTCACAGGGTACACAGCGTGGACACTTATGGACAACTTCGAATGGATGGACGGGTACAACTCTCGGTACGGACTCTACGAAGTGGACTTCTCGTCTCCAGAACGGACGCGAACACCGAAAGCATCCGCGTATTTCTACAAGAATGTTATACAACGACACTCTTTGAGGATTTATGATGAACTGTAATTGATTATTTGTGAGAGCTCTTGGTTGATCGGAGTGGTTAATTTAACGTGGTATGTTAGAAACATTATGTACTTCAAATTTACGTTGGCTATTAAAATTAAAAAAAACAATTGTAAATAATAAAAATCACTTTCTTCTTAAACTAAAATTATTATTATTTTTTGTTATAAGATTGAATGACGAGACGAACAGGTCGCTCGCCTGATGGTAAGCGGCAAGCGCCACGCCAGCGCATAAACAAAAGCAACACCACACAGATATTAAGTCTCGTAATGCCTAGTACTCTCACTGGCTTCAATGTCCTTCAAACCGGAATACAACAATGATTACACACTGCTACTTGGCAGAAATAGACAAAGTGGTGGTACCAACCCAGACGGCCTCTAGCATCGAGGGGCTTACCACCTTGTAAAAGAGTATGGATATAACATCTGGATTTGTGTAAACTAGGAGGAATTTCTGTGTTTTTCGGCGATTTGGCAAAATCATATCATACCTACCATCATATTGGAATCAAGTTTGACAGCTCGCTTAATAAGTCCAAATTATAACATCCATAGTGTTTTTCGAGTGTTGTGAGTGGTAGAGCCACGCTGTAGATAGTTTTGGTTACAGCACGAATGAGCCGGCTTAACCAGGTCGTTACCACTGTCTCACAGGAAACCGACGTAAAGTAGCGGCTTGCTGCTGTGTTTCGTACGGTGAGTGAGATATTCGGAGGCCAAATCCTCCTCCCCTTCCCAATCTCTTGATTATTCCTGTTATTAAAGGGCGGCAACGCGCCCATGATTCTTCTTGTTTAGTGGCGTACATGGGCGTTGGTATATTTTTAAAGACGATTGATTGTAGAAACTCATAAATAAATAATTATAAGTTAAAGATACGTTGATTTTTAAATAAAGTTTAATTGAATAAATTAAAGAAGGAAAATAAACATGGCATTAGATTTTCTTTTATACAGAAGTTTTCATCTTATGAATATTATACGGTTATAATATGTTACATGTGTATGTAGTATACATTAAAGTCTTGGGTTACAAGTAGCTAACAGATGATACAAGTTTAATCTGGCAATATCTCTTGATTTGGTCGAACATCTTTTATTTAATAATGTAAGGTAATACGTAGTGAGAAACTTTGGATCGGAGGAGTGTGAGATGTTGTATGTTGACATAGTTTAAGTTTATATGGAGGAAGAGTACAGAGGGGCGAGCACGAACAACTTACGAAAAAGTATTCGAATCGAAAACGAGCATTTGTATGAAGTTTCAAACACAGTTTTGACATTTCGCTACGAATACGTTTTCGCAAGTTATTCGTGCTAGTCCCTCAGAAAGCTATTTATAGATGTATAATATCTGCAACAATTATACATTACATTCATAGAAATTACAATAAATAAAATATCCCTTCAATTCAATTTAATATAGTGGCTCCATCGGGGTACGATGATTTTGCCAGTGTCGAGGTAGGAAAAAAAACTTTGTTAACGTTTAAGTGTAATGTCAATGTCTGAATGTCAAATCTCGCAGATGACGTTATAGAAAAAAAGTATATGATTATGAAGGTCTAATTTCGACCACTACGCGACCAAGTGCTAATAAATTGGTCTCCATAATTGGCTATACGAATTCATCATTTAAACATTCAAAGAGTGTTGTTGTATAACGTTCCTGTAGAAAAAGGCGGATGCTTTCGGTGTTCGCGTCCTTTCTGGAGACGAGAAGTCCACTTCGTAGAGTCCGAATCTAGAGTTGTACCCGTCCATCCACTCGAAGTTGTCCATGAGCGTCCATGCTGTGTATCCAGCGACATTAACTCCATCTTCTTTGATGGCTAGTAGGACCTAAAATTAATTTAATTAATGTTATAAATCCATCACATCCACGGCAAATATTGTCGACTCGTGTTGTCGTAAAAAAACAGTTTTATCTTTGTACAATATGTAACAAAAACCCTGTTTAACTGTGATATCAGAATCGATATTCAAACGTAATGAAAAAACTCGCACACGAAAATTGGACTATAAAAATAATCATATTTATTTTTAAACTATAATGAATTTTTAGTTTGTAAACCGTATTTCGATTGATTACCTCTGCAAGAGCGATGACTTGGAGCCAGAGCGAGATAGCAAGTTGCGCCGTCCACGTACATCATACGCGCCGCGTCGTGCGCTCGCCCCAGGCTTCGTCAATACACACAGAAATTCAGACGTAAATAACATTTTTAAACATGTTCATTTTTTAAGTTACTAATATATGTATATTATTTGTTTAATTTAACTATTTTCATATGAGATATATTTTGTCCATATGAGACCCAAAAGGGCCAACAGGGTTTTTATTACATACTGTTTATCGAAGCTAAATGCTTGCATAGAATACTCGAGTGATGTCAAAAGTAGAGATAAAATAGAGATAATAGTACTTTCAACCTCTGTTGTATTTTGTCTACGAACCCAAACATGATGACGTAATTTTATCGAATGTTGACACTTTTACCTGAGATATACTCGTATGTCGTCGACAGTTATCTCGCGCGAGATATGTCGTTTTGCTTATTAACTATATAAACTCAAATATAAATTGTATTAATGTAGTATCCATATTGTAAATCAGTTTTGAAAAGAGCAACGTTAGAGTTTCTTGTCTGTTCTTCTCTAGCGAAACAGCATTCCGATCTGGCGGTAGAGTTAAAATTTGACTGAATCTAAATGATGTATAACATTTTATGGATTTAATAAATAATCTGAATTTGAATTTATGCTAAATCCCCAGGTTTTAAGACTGAGGTAGATACCTGTTTTAAGTATTGTCTATAGTATTCAACTCTCTCCGTATCTTCCAGTCCGGTTGGACTCGAGTAACCGTTTTCTGTGATGATGAACTTGATGTCGCCATAAGTTTCCCTCAGCCAGAATAATAGGTTACGCAGGCCAGGAGGATTCACCTGAAAGTTACATAAATACTAGCTGTTGCCGGTGGCTCCGCCCGCGTGAATGCCTATTTCCAGGATTAAAGTAGCCTAGTGGGCGCCCCCGGTGAGAATTGCGCTTGACAAAAATACTAATATCGCTATTAAAAAATAGGGGTTGATTGTAGAGGGTTGAAAATTTAGGGTTTGTATGTATTTTTTAATGCTGTATCATAAAAAAATAAAAACAAACATTTTTGTCTAAACAAATAAAATTTAGGGGTGGACCACCCTTAACATTTAGGGGGATGAAAAATAGATGTTGGCCGATTTTCAGACCTACTGAATACGCATATAAAATTTCATAAAAATCGGTCCAGCCGTTTCGGAGGAGTATGGTAACTAACATTGTGACCCGAGAATTTTATATATTAGAAGATGATGCCCCAAAGGCCTGGCTGAGCTGCAGCCGTAACCCGGTGGGGGCTATCCCTGAGAGGTATTACAAGGTGGTAGGTCCCTCGGTTGCGAGAGGTCGGCTGAGTTGGTACTACCGTTTTGTCTATTTCTGCCGCCAAACAACAGTGTGTAAGCACTGTTGTGTTCCGGTTTGAAGGCCTTCAAGCCAGTGAAATTAATGGGTTATATGAAACAACATCTTTTTTTATAGCATAGGCCGGAAAACGAGCAAGTGGGTCACCTGATGGTAAGTGATCTCCACCGCACATATACGCCCACTATACCAGAAGTAACATGGGCGTGTTGCCGACCTTAAAGGAAAGGGATTGGGAAAGGGAAGGAGATTTGGGCCTCCGATTATCTCACTCACGTTACGAAACGCGGCAGCAAGCTGCTACTTTACGTTGGTTTTCTGTGAGACAGTGGTAGCGACCCGGTCGAGCCGGCCCATTCGTGCTGTAGACAAAAATATTTACAGCATGGCTCTACCATTCACCTTCCTATGTCTCAGGGTGAAGAGCACACGCATGCAATGCCTTGTATATCAAGGTTCTGTGTGGTCATGCGTCTATTTATGCACACGCGTGGCGCTTACCATCAACGAGCGACCTGCTCGTTTCTTCATTCTGGCAAATAAATAAACACCCAACAGTCACACGCATAGTCCTGACCCCACACTAGGTAAACCTGTATAGTGGATATCAAGAACTGCGAGGGACTTGCGGTCCCACAACACCCAGAGCCGAGACAAATATTTGTGGATCAGACAAACATTTTGTCTAGGTGCGGGAATCGAACCCACGGCCTCACGCTTCGCAACCACTGCGCCACGGAGGCTGTCGCAAAACTCATAAAAACTACGTACATAGAACCACGACGAGCTTGTAGGTTTCCAATCCGGATGTACTTCGTACTTGGCGTTGATGACTGGCGCGTCAACCCATGCGTCAAGAGTCTCGCCCTCCATTGGCTTGCGTACCAGTAGACTGGTGTAGTGGTTGATCGCGAAGTAGTCAAATGTTCCTGCAGATAGATTCTGTCGTCACCAAATAACTAATAGTAGGTATACTAACCCTGTAACTATATATATATATGGTAGCTGTCCCGCGCGGTTTCACCCGCAGCATACAATTGCAGCGCCATCTGCCGGGCTGATTTGTGAATCTAAACCATCCAGGGCGCCACCCAAACGCATACAAAAAATTTCATTCAAACCGGTCCAACCGTTTAGGAGGAGTTCAGTGACATACACACGTACAGTAGAATTATATATATAAAGATACAGTATGTAAAAAGAACCCTGTTGGCCCTTTCTAGGTCGTGAAGATAGACATATAGACAGCTTAATATAAAAAGATAAATTAAAAAAATAATAAACAGAAGGGAGATATTATCCTTACACAGGTAGCTTAGAAAAATGAACATATTAAAAAAAATATATTTTAGTCTGATGCCGGGCGCGCACGTGGCTTCACATACCTTCGATATTCTTATGGAGAACTTCTGGTATGCAGGTTTCCTCACGATGTTTCCTTCACCGTTAAATCAAGTGATAATTAGAATAATTTATTTATAAGTCGTATGCAAGAGGCCGTGTGGGTAGGTACCATCGCGTATTATATTTCTGTCACTAAACAACAGTGTGTAAGAATTTTTGTGTTTCGGTTTGAAGGACATTGAAGCCAGTGAAATTACTGGACATTATGAGACTTAACAACTTTACGTCTCGGTGTGACGAACGCAGTCCGGTGCCATGCAGTGCTTTGTAACTCCAAGTTCTGTGTGGTGTAGTGTCTGTTAAGGGCATGCGTTGCGCTTACCATCAGGCGGGCGACCTGCACGTTTCGTCATTCAAGCTCATAAAAAAAGAATAAAAAGTAGGAAGTAGGTTTTATAGAACTCACCTCTTATGAACTCAATTTCCTCCTTAGTGAATGCAGGTAGGTTTGACTTGGAGTATCCTTTCGCTTCACTGTACTCAGCAACCTTCTTTTCTATAACCTCCGGCCAACCACCTTCTTTGGAGTAAACCGAGTGAGAGTACCGACCTCCCTATGAAACAATTGATCAGTTTGGACAATATAAAGATGGAATGGCTCGATATGTACATCGGCTACCAACAATTTACAACTTGAGTGGTAGAGCCACGCTGTAGGCACTTTGTCTACAATATGAATAGGCCGGCTCACCCGGGTCGTTTGCACTGTCTCACAGAAAACCGACGTAAAGTAGCAGCTTGCTGCTGCGTTTCTTACGGTGAGTGAGATATCCGGAGGCCTAAATCCCCCTCTCCTTCCCAATCCCTTAATTATCCCTTTCCGTGTAAGGTCGGCAACGCGCCCATAATTCTTTTGGTATTGTAGGCGCACATGGGTGGTGGAGATCACTTACCATCAGGTGACCCACTTGCTCGTTTGCCGGCCTATGACATAAAAAAAACAATAACACCCTCACCTGTACGTGGTACATTCTGCTGATTAACGGACGAGACAATGGCGACATTGGGTGCCCGTTGTGGGGTTAGACGACGGGTCGCTCCGTATAATACCAAATACTGTTTTACTAATTAAGCCGGGATAACGCCAGGCAGAAATAAAGACAATATGAACATGTTCTTTGGTACGATATGGATGTTTCTTTTTAGACCATTGTTTTATTAGCGCTAATTACAAGATGAGCAGGTCGCTCGCCTTATGGTAAGCGTCATGCTTGCCCATAAACAGAAACAACAATATACAGAACTTCAAATTATGAAGTACTATAGCTATTGCGTGCGGCTACGCCAACGTGAACGGCCTTTTTCGGAATAAAACTTGGGTGCCAAATTTCACCGAAAACCAAACCTTTAAGGCGTGATTGACCTCTAAATTTACAAACTCACAAAAATCCACACTTTCACATTTATAACGTACAACCTAATGTTCAGTTAATTGCGACCTTTTACAATATTCATCTAATTTGGCGCATCCATTTTTTATGTTGTCTTTACATTATAACATTGTTTCCAACTCACCGAGAACTGCCTGGCGATCTCGGCCAGCTCTTCATCTTCAGGGGACATGGCTTCGTACCATACCAAAGCGTTGGACAGCGACAATTCACCTAAAATTGCAAGAATAAATCACACATATAGTCCTGACCGCACATTAAGTAAACCTGTATTGTGGGCATCCGGAACTACGAAGAACTTGCCGTCCCACAACGTCTAGACCCGAATCAAATACTCCTGGATCACACAAATGGAAATACATTTTTTTTTATCCTGGCTCGGCAAAGTGACTACGTTAAACCTGATGGTAAGTGTAGCGCAATCCAAGAATAGTGTCGACCAACGATAGACACTGTATCTATCGTAGATCGGCAGAGTTATGCCGGCCTGCTTAATTACTTCTTCACACTCCGTTTAAAGGATATAATCGAATTTAATTTAATGTTACATAAGATCTCCGATCATAAGACAGCTCCGTGGCTCAGCGGGCGTGTAGTCGGCTGCGAAGCGAGAGGCCGTGGGTTCGATTCCCACACCGAGACAAATGTTTGTGTGAACCACAAATATTGGTCTCGGGTCTGGGTGTTGTGGGACCGCAAGTCCCTCGTAGTTCCTGATACCCACGACACAGGTTTATCTAGTGTCAGGACTATGTGTGTGACTGTTGGGTATATTATTATTTATTATTATTATTATTATTATCTATAAAGTACAGTTTATTGATATAATACAAACCATCATACTTCGGTCTGAACTCCTCATCGAAAATTCTCCAAGCTTTAGCATGAGCCAACAGTATATACTTGTTGCATAGGTAGATACCGACGTCTGGGCTGATTATTCCTGGGGCACTAAGACCAGTGTACGACCCGTCACAAACTGCCAACGGTTCATTGATAGTGATCCACATCTTGACCCTGTCTGCGAAATGGGTGAAGACCACGCGAGCGTAGTCCCCGAACCAGTCCACAATCAGAGGGTTGGTCCAACCGCCTGAAATTAGATTTTTAATTCGTAGAGTCACGCTTTAGACAGTTATATTTTCAGCATGAATGGACCGTATTGTTACCACTGTCTCACAGAAAACCGACGTGAAGTGCTTGAAGTGAAGACAGCTGTTGCGTTTCGTACTGTTATAACCCTTATTTCTATGTACACAAAGCTCATTCAGCATTCTAGTACATGACGATGTTTTATTCCATTGCAAGTGATTGCAAGTCAGCACTTTTGCCATTTTACCTCAGTACATTTAAATTTTATAATTATTAAATCAGTCAGAATCAAGACCTCGCGGAGTACGGTTTAGCCGCTCAAAATTCGGGAGTCAGTGCTATAGTGTGTAATTAAGTTTTTCTTTAATAAAACTAGTGCAGTGTATTTCGTAGTTTTTTTTAAAAAGACAAACGCGGTCGGCCTCCTAACAAATTGGTGTCAGAAGTGGGATGTCAGAGATAAGTCTTACGACGTAGAGTCATATAGACGCTGGCATCCAAACCCAGGTGACCTTGTACCGTATTGTCTTCTGATCGACAGTAAGACTTAACCTAAGGCTAAGCCTGCATCAGCTACGCCACTAAGCACAATTACCAGGACGACGGTCAGCCTCCGCTGTATAGCGCGAGCCCGCTCCGCACACTCCACTGATATCCCTCTGGTCGACGGTCAGTCTCGCATCAACGAGCCCGCACCAGCCAAGCAGGTTTCTGACTCACCATCACCATCTCCGTCTCCATCACGACACAACATCTACACTTCGTGCAGTTCACCAGAGCATCAGGTCATCATCAGCGCCGGTGAAATGTTACTACTACTTGTAGTTATGCAGTGAGTGTTTTTACAAGTTTTATCTCAGTGTTTTTTTTTTCTACATCTGTGTCGTTTTAGCGAACTTTATTGTACTATATCTGCCAATTTTTATATTTTACTATTTCTTTTACAAATTTTACTATTTCTTATACATTCTATACATTTTACTATATCTTATAATCTTACAAAGTTTTCTATTTTTGTTCAACATACTTGCTAATGTCACTTAAGGAAGAAAATTCTAAAGCAACAACCATGACCGAAAAAATTGCTCTTTCAGTCCTTACCAAATTTATTAAAGGGTACAACGGTGACAGGGAATTACTTCCTGCGTTTTTAACAGATTGCGACAATGCAATGTCTCTGGCCACCCCAGAACAGCAAAATGTACTCTGTAAATATATCATATCTCAACTGGAAGGCAAGGCAAAGGTTGCTTGTAGCTTAAAAACTTTTAGCACGTGGCCTGAACTAAAAAACTACCTCAGATCTACATTTGGGGAGAAAAAGCATGCCACACATCTGTTGGTCGATTTGCAAAATTGCAAACAACTTAGTTCCGAGGATGTTACCAAATATTCGTTAAGGGTTGAATCTATATTAACCAGAATACAATCAGACATCCATTACAATTGCAAGGACGACAAGGAACTCATTGGTCGTATAGCGGCTATGGAGGACCTTGCACTTAACACTTTTATGTTAGGGTTAAACTCCTCAATTTCGAATATTGTTAGGTGTCGAAATCCTGCCGACTTAAACGAAGCGGTACAGCATGCTATCGAGGAGGAGAAATTGTACAATCTTTCCAAATCTAATTCTAATTCCAAATACCAAAAACAGTGTTCTATTTGTAACAAATTGGGACATACTTCATCAGAATGTTATAAAAATAAGAAAAAAATAAATGATAACTCTCAGTTTCATAAATCATATCACATAAATTCTAATTCTAATTCAAATGCTATGCCTAACTCTAACTATCATACAAAACATAATTCTAATTCTTATTCTAATTTTAACTCAAATACTAAAACGTGTAATTATTGCAAAAACATCGGTCACACGATTGTGCAATGTCGCAAAAGGCAATATAATATGCAACGCCGCGAAAATGCTAACAATGCACAACTTGGTCCAAGCGCATCGCATGGTAACCACGTTGTGGCGGTTCACAAGTTCGATTCTAATGAACCAATCTGTGACGAAAATTTAAACTAAAAATGATTTCGGATACGTGTCTGCCGAAATCAAATAGTTTTCTAAAAGACACGAAATCTAATGCTATTTCTATTGATTCATCTCAACGAATTAAGTTGAGTCCTACCAAATTTGCTAAATCTTTTACATCTCAGCCAAAAGTGTTGAGTCATACTAATTCTTTTACATCTCAATCAAAAGTGTTGAGTCCTACTAAATCTTTTACATCTCAGCCAAAAGTGTTGAGTCATACTAATTCTTTTACATCTCAGCCAAAAGTGTTGAGTCCTACAAAATCTTTTACATCTCAGCCAGAAGTGTTGAGTCCTACTAATTTTAATACATCTCAACCTAAAGAGTTGAGTCAATATATTGCTATATCTACTAATTCTTTTGCACCTCGACCGAACAAGGCGAGTTATCCTATATCTACAATATCAAATAGACTGAATCCTAATTCTAAATCGAATGAATATATTATACCTATTTGTGAAATGAACACTTATAATAAAAAGGTGTCCTTACCTCACGTTTTTATTCACACTGATCATGCTAAAGAAAAGTTATGTTTTCTTATTGATACTGGAGCAAGTATCAGCATCATTAAAAAATCTAGCCTACAAGAATTTCCAACCCTCTCGTCTGAAAAGGTAAAATTGAAAGGCATTACTAATTCAGAACAGTTAGTTGAAACCTTAGGCACATTTCAACTAAAATTTATTCTATCTCAAGAAATATTTAATTATAAATTTCATGTCACAAATGATGACGTCAACTTAAAAGACTATGACGGCATTATTGGCAGTGACTTTTGTAACTATTTTAAGGCAAATATTGATTATTCTTTAAAAACTTTACTAATTAAAGACTATTCCATACCAATTATTTATACAGAACCAACTTATTTAATTCCCGCACGCTCTGAAGCTGTTATTGAATGCGCAATATCAAATGACATTCGCGAACATTATTACAATAACGAAGCTCTCGTATTAGATCATATTATATGCAACGGCGTTTATGTCGCTAATTGCGCTGTTCGCATTAAACCTAATGGTAAAGTAAACATATCCATTTTAAATACCACTGATTCTAATATTGAAGTCAAAGATTATCACGTAGAACTGACATGTTTAGAATACACCGATTTTAACTCTGATCAACATCACGAAATTAATACTATATCTACTACTAAATCTAATCGTCTCAATCAAGTCTTAGACTTAATTCGCTGTTCTCATTTAAACAATGAAGAGAGGAAATCTCTCCTTGAATGTTGCTCTGAATTCACTGATATCTTCCATATCGAAGGCGAACCACTATCCTTTACTAATTCAATCGAGCATAATATTAATACGGGTGATGCACCTCCTATCCACGTGAAATCTTATCGCTTTCCAGAGTGTCACAAAAACGAAGTTGACACTCAAATTAAGAAAATGCTCGACCAAAATATTATTCGGCCTTCTATTTCGCCTTGGAGCGCCCCAGTGTGGGTAGTCCCGAAAAAAATGGATGCTTCTGGCAAAAAGAAGTGGAGAATAGTTATTGATTATCGTCGACTTAATGACGTCACTGTTTCTGAAAGCTATCCACTGCCTCTTATCACAGATATTCTCGACCAATTAGGTCATTCTAAATATTTTAGCACACTTGATCTTGCAAGTGGCTTTCATCAATTAAAAATGAGCGCCAAGGACGCTCCCAAAACAGGATTCACTGTTAGTACCAATTCAAGCATGTCTGGACATTATGAATTCACCAGAATGCCTTTTGGGTTGAAAAATGCCCCAGCCACATTTCAACGCCTGATGAACACGGCTCTATCCGGTCTTCAAGGTCTTCATGCCTATATTTATTTAGACGATTGTATCATATACTCTCATGACCTTGAATCCCACATTACTAAACTTAAATTAGTGTTAGACAGATTTCGAAAGTTCAATTTAAAACTTCAACCTGACAAATGCGAATTTTTACGTCGCGAAGTCGCATACTTAGGACATATCATCACCGATAAAGGTGTTTCTCCAAATCCTGATAAGGTCAAGTCTGTCTCTGAATTCCCAATTCCAGTCAACGTCAAACAAATTAAATCATTCCTAGGTCTTGTCGGATATTACCGACGTTTTATTGAAAACTTTTCTAAACTCACTAAGCCCCTAACCTCGTTATTAAAAAAGGATGTTCCTTTCAACTGGACCTCTGAGCAGGACAGTTCATTCCAAATTCTCAAGGACAAACTTACCACGGCTCCTCTGCTTCAATATCCAGATTTCTCTGCTCCGTTTTTATTAACAACGGATGCCTCAAACTATGCCGTAGGTGCAGTCCTCTCGCAAGGTGACATAGGTAGAGACAAACCTATCGCGTTTGCTTCCAGAACGCTTAATAAGCCGGAAGGCAATTATTCTACCACCGAGAAGGAACTTTTAGCTATTATTTTTGCCGTCAAAACTTTCCGTCCCTATCTATATGGTCGAAAATTTAAGATAGTTACAGACCATCGCCCTTTGGTTTGGCTATTTAATGTCAAAGACCCAGGCAGTAGACTCATTCGCTGGCGCCTCAAACTTGAGGAATACGATTATGAAATTGTTTACAAACAAGGTCGTCTCAATTCTAACGCTGATGCGTTATCTCGCTATCCAATTAATGCTATCGACATTAACAGCCTAAATAATTCCAGTTATGAAAAATTCTTCAAGGACCAATTTACCAAATCCCTTTCCAGTCCTAACACCGTTATCGAAGAATGTACACAAGGTTTACACCTATCTAAGTTTAAAACATTCGCTTGTCCAGTCTCTTTAGACTTTGATTATTCTTTGCCTCACTGTGAAGAAATACTATCGCAACTCGACAATTCCGCTGAGTTACTAAATTCCGAACGTGAACCTTTTACAATTCAACGCATAAGCGACAAGAATAGAATATACTACTTTTTATACACTAAAATTTATCATTACGAAGAAACTAAATTTAGAGATATTTACAATTTACTAATAAAATTAAGAGATGCGATCCTAAGTGAAGATCCAAATATTACTGATCTCGCTTTACCCGATTTTACGGATCCATTTTCGAAAATAGCTTATATTAAGGTTTATAATATGATCGCTTATATTTTTCATAATACTAATATTAAAATTCATATTTACAAGAACCAATTGATTTATCCTACTCCAGTCGAAGTCCCTAAAATATTAAAGGAAAATCATGACTCCACTATCGCGGGTCACCCAGGTTCAAAACGCATGTATAAGCGAATTAAAGCAGCCTATTATTGGAAGGGCATGCGCTCTGACATTGAGCAATACGTAAAGAAATGCAAACTCTGCCAAATTAATAAGCCTTTACGAAAATCAAATAAAGCTCCAATGGAGATAACTTCTACTTCCACAAGACCGTTTGAACGGTTAGCTCTCGATATCGTAGGTCCCTTACCCGAATCGGGGTTCCAAAAATTCAAATTCATACTAACTCTCCAAGATGACCTCACGAAATTTTCTAGTGCTTATCCCATGGTTACGTCTACTAGTGACGAGATAGCCCGTAACCTCGTACATTTTATGTCTCTATTCGGTTTTCCAAAAATGATTTTAACAGATTTAGGTACTTGTTTTACCTCAGATCTATTTAAACAACTAACCGAAATTTTAAAAGTCAAGGCTCTATTTACTACTCCTTACCATCCCCAAACAAACGGAGCATTAGAACGATCTCATGCTACCTTAAAGGAATATCTTAAATCCTACACTAACGAGAACCAAAATGATTGGCACTGTTATTTATTTACTGCTATATTGACCTATAATACTACTCCTCATTGCACCACTGATTTTACTCCATATGAATTATTATATGGTTATAAACCTAATATTCCTAACTCTTTGTATGAAACTAGTACTAATAATACTTATAATGAATATATTCGTGCATTACAATATCGAATGCGGTTTAGCCGAGAAAAGGCTATCCAAAATATTATTAACAGTAAAGAAAGGTCTAAACAATATTACGATTCTAATTCTCGCGATACTACATATAAAATAGGTGATATGGTGTATCTCAAACACCATCACAGACTCCGAAAGGCTCTATCTCCTATATGGAAAGGTCCATTTAAAATAATCAAGGTTCATACTAAACATAACGTAACATTACAAGTAGGTCGTAAATATATAAAATATCATACAAATGAAATTAAACCTGCTACACCCTAATCTTATCTTAACAAATGCTATATCTCTATTTTCAGAGCCTTATGCTATGGATGTCACGCTGAATTCAAGATTACTCCTATATCGCATAGTCCCGGAATATATTTTGAACCTATTACTCATATTCATTTTTATAATGATAATTGGAAAGTTATAACACATATTGATCTGATATCTTTAGAACCTTATCTCGAAAATGTTGCCAAACTATTACACAAAACTCAAGATCTGTGCACTAAAATCCAGTCACAAGATTTAACTCAATGTAAAGATATCTGTAGTCCTCTAGAAGTTTTAATCCAATCTAACTATATTAAATTACAATCTTTATCTCATGTTATCACTAATAAATCACCCACTAAGACTAAAAGGTCTCTAGAATTTGGTGGTGAAATTTTAAAGTTTATTTTCGGTACTTTAGACGCCGATGACGCAAGAAAATATGATGCTGCGATTAACGCATGTCAAAAGAGTGAGACAGAACTATTTCATTTAATGAAAGATAATATACACATTATTAAATCAACTATTAATAATTTTAACTCTACTATTTATACACTTAACCAAAATGAAGTAAAGCTTAATACCCAAATTAATCACATGAATGAAATTCTGTCGCAAATTACCAAAACTGATAATTTGTTACTCTATTCATCTAAGATAAATACCTTTTTAAATATAATTGAAGGTTCTCTATTATCTATTTCTAATTTACTAGATACTACATTAAATGCTATTTTATTTTCTAAAGTAAATGTTCTACATCCTAGTGTAATAAGTCCCATAGGCTTATATACCGAACTATCAAAGCATAGTAATCAAATAAATAAAAGACTAGATTTCCCAGTGCAATTAAACATGGCTAATATTCATTCCTTAATTGATGTTTCGGAACTTAGATCTTATTACTATAAGAATAGAGTTGTTTTCGTTTTGCAAATTCCACTAATCACTCCTGATAAGTTCATTGTTTATAAAAACATACCTTTGCCTACACCTCACGATGAGTCACACATTAAAACGTTTGCTCTTATACAACCATCTGATTCCTACATTGCTATAAGTAACGATAGGATGCATTATGCCATGTTGAACAATTTAGATTACTGTAAGATTATAAATGACGAATATTCGATTTGTGAATTAACTTCTATATTTTCAACTTTAGTCAATCCGAACTGTGAATCAAAGTTATTAACAGAGGTGACTCTAATATTGCCTCCTGAATGTAACGCCAAATTATTGTATGGTCAAATTGATATTTGGCATAAATTGACAAATAATAGATGGATATATGTCCAATCGACCTTGAATAAGTTAACAATTAAATGTGATGAAGAAATAACCGATCATTCTATTGTCGGTACAGGAATTGTTAAAATAACAGAGAATTGTATTGGTTTCTTTAAAACCACTCAATTAATGCCAAGTAGCTCGTATTCTGTTATAATTAAGTCTCCTTTAGATATAAGTTTTGATATAACAACTGATGATTGTTGTAAGAAGGACATATTTAATAAAACATTGCCATATTTGTCACCGATTTCTTTAAGTAAAATTAATTTAGACTCATTAAAATATGCTACTCATCAAATGGATAATTTAGAAAATGAATTAAATAATTTCCAGAAAGAATCCCATTTTATTAAATATGGTTCTTATTATTCTACATTTACTTATATTTTAATTGTTTGTTTGTTTTTCTATGTTTGTTTTAGACTTTATAAATGTTTTAAACATAGTCGTTCTAACAACGCTGGATGCTGTATTCAGATTTTTAACCAATGTTATAATAAGAGATCAGTCAAAAATAAACCCAGAGTGTCTAATATTGTAGAAATGACTGATATTTCCACATCGGAGGATGATAAATCTGTTAAGTCTTTGCCAGTCCTTCAGACAAATTATATGTCATGTGATAAACGCATTTCAGATATAACAACCTCCAGAAGGAATTTAAATTTTTAAATATTATATTGTTTCAGTTTTTGACTATGTTATACTTATTGTTAATAACAATTAATTTTGTTTACATTCTAGATTTACTAGTTCTAACATTATACTATGTTCAATTTCTAATTTTAAGCTAAATCCTTATTTTCTATTTTTGTTTGTGATGACTTCCTAATTTCAATCGTTTTTCTATTTTCACTTCGCTTCATCTTATTGTGATAAAGCTTCGTCAAAAAGGGGGAGCTGTTATAACCCTTATTTCTATGTACACAAAGCTCATTCAGCATTCTAGTACATGACGATGTTTTATTCCATTGCAAGTGATTGCAAGTCAGCACTTTTGCCATTTTACCTCAGTACATTTAAATTTTATAATTATTAAATCAGTCAGAATCAAGACCTCGCGGAGTACGGTTTAGCCGCTCAAAATTCGGGAGTCAGTGCTATAGTGTGTAATTAAGTTTTTCTTTAATAAAACTAGTGCAGTGTATTTCGTAGTTTTTTTTAAAAAGACAAACGCGGTCGGCCTCCTAACAGTACGATGAGTAAGATATCCGGAGACCCAAATCAACCGACTCTTTCCAATCCTTCTCAATCCTCAAGGGACACAAGGAGAGAGAGGGATTATTTGGGTCAATAAATGTTAATCACGATACGAAAAGCAACGTCAAGCTGTCACTCCAACCTCAGTTTTCTGTAAGACAGTAGTACCACCTCACTAGAACCGGTTCATGGATGTTGAAAAAAATACTGTCTACAGCAGGGCTCGACTTGCATGGTAAACGCCTGTTAGTTCAAAACACGGATGGACAAAGAAAATATTGAGTGGCTAAGACCCTCTAGCATTCAAGAGTACATTTAACATTATAATACCATGATGATTATGTCTAAAAGCACCAGCAATACAGTAAAAGGGAGCATGAACTAAGAAAAATATTGAATCTATAGCCTAAACCAGTAGATGAAGACTGGAAGTAAACTTACCTAAATCCTGTAGACTCTGTGGCAGATCCCAATGGTACAAAGTCATCATTGGCTGAATACCCTTCTCAAGAAGACCATCGATTAGATTATTATAGTAGTTGACGCCATCCTCGCTGATTTTGTTAGCGAAACCGTTCGGCAACAGGCGAGGCCAGGACATCGACATTCGGTAGAAGTGCAATCCAAGTTCACTGGCCATCTCTATATCACGTCTCCACAGGTTGTAGGAGTCACAGGCCACGTCACCGGTAGAACCGTCGGCTATTAGGTGAGGCTTCTCATGGACGAACCTATCCCATATGCTTTCGCCTTTATCTGAATATAATTAGAAATTAATATTAATGCTGGGTTATAATCCTTCTACTAATTCCGACTGTCCTGTTTGGCAGAGTAAATTAGGATGCTTGGAGGAATGGGCGATCGGGTTTGGGTTGGTCATCTTGACTTGCGGTTCAAAGGACAAGCGCGTGCGGCTTATTGTGATACGGTGGTGGGTATAACGGTCGCCACCCCACCGTGTCCGGGGCTTGAGGGTCCTGGTGGATGAGGAAACGTTTTCAGATCACCTATACTTGCGGTTTAGCGACTCCACGTGTCCTGGCCTTACGTTCTAGTTTTGGTAAAGACAGTTGGGTTGGAAGGTTGGTAAAGCCGCTGTAACCATCCCTCCTCCCCCGAGGTTGAGAAGATATCCATAAACGGGATTTTCCTCGCAGAAAAAAGAGTGAAATAGGTTTATCCGCTTGGCTTTATCCATTGGAGCCTATATATTTTTATTTCTTAACAATTGATGGCTTCGTGGCAGGTCTTACGTCTTTACGTCCTATGTTTCATTATGTTTCATTCAGATATTTTGATCTTGAAAATTCTATGTGATCTATTTGAAAGTGTACTGCTAGTCTTAATTCAACTAAGTACGAGTATAAGATGTTCCTGTCCTATTGATACGAATATTATATTACGAATGATAGAAAGTGTCAAATCATCAAGACCTGAAATCTTTATAGTGGTTGCCTGTGAGAATTGTTAGTCTTCTAAGCTGTAGGTATACCTATCTTATTATATACAACTAGCTGTTGCCTGCGGCTCCGCCCTCGTGATTGCCTACTTCCAGGATTAAAGTAGCCTAGTGGGCGCATCAAGCGAGTTCCGGTGAGAAACGCGCTTGACAAAAATACTAATGTCGCTATTAAAAAATAGGGATTGATCGTAGAGGGTTGAAAATTTAGGGTTATATGTATTTTTTAATGCTGTATCATAAAAAAATAAAAACAAAACATTTTGACTAAAAAAAAAATAGGGTGGACCACCCTTAACATTTATGATGGGGATGAAAAATAGATGTTGGCCAATTCTCAGACCTACTGAATATGCATATAAAATTTCATAAAAATCGGTCGAGCCGTTTCGGAGGAGTATGGGAACGAACATTGTGACACGAGAATTTTATATACAACGTGTTACAGAAAGGTGTGGTCATATTTTAGGGTCATTACATACACCTTACAATTAGTACTTATGTACCGGACCTTTTCAATATCAAGACATCCAAAAATTTCACGTTAATTTTGATCACTCGTTTATTAAGATCGATAAGATTGGTGACATCACTATTAATTATTATGAACGACACTCACTTTTTAATAATCTTGAATAAGTTGTACGTAATTCTACGAACATACGTACGTAACTTGTAATTTAAACACAAAATAACACCTGAAAGAGATTGTGTGCTGAAAACGATATTGGTACCATCCTCTAGAAGCATGTTAAAGACTTCAGTCTCGCGTTTTCCATCTATGAATTCGGCTTTGTACATTCGACGATCCTCTTAAAAGCTGTTATCAGTTACACCAACACAAAGTACCAATACATAATACTTATTTTTAGCCAAATAATATTTTTTGAACTCTTAATCATACTTCATAAAATCAGAAATTACCGAAATGACTGTGTCAAATAAATATTGACATTTGACAACTGTTTAATGTTTTTTTAATTATAAAATAATTAAATGAAAGGAGGTCTACAGTATCATTGTTTATCATTTAGTGTTGTCCAAAGTTAAAAGTCGATATCGACATGTTACTCATTCGATAAAAAAGAAAATTCTATAATTATTGTACCAGCAATGCAATCGGATTTGGTACTATGGGAGATAAAATACTTATACGCTATACTATACATTGCTTAAATTTGCCCGCCCCTTTCTATAACACGTTGTTTAAACAATAAAGTTTAAATTAAATTAAATCAACCGTAAAAGGCATCGATTTACATATTAGCTGTCTTTCAACCACTTTTAAAACAGGCATGCTTACCACTTGCATTCCAGCCACCCTCCACTTGGTATGATGCTGAAGCAGCTCCGAATAGGAACCCTGGGGGGAAGTCTAGGTCGTCGTTGCATTTTGCCGCTGCTATCAGCAAGCTAAGAGAATACATAATAATAGGCGCACGGTGTAACCGAGGTAAGCTGTCATTACATAAGTGTTTACTGCGAAACATATCATCATTGATAGATGTATCAATATGCTTCAAACTACTCAAGCTAAGCCTTAAAATGACATTAACTACTTTCAAAACAGATACCTAAATCTAACGGACTTATGAAAGGTTTCAATTGATTAAAAAAACATGCTCGTATTCGTTATCTTACACGAGCACCTAAGCTCATGCCTGTGTCCCTAAAGGTAGAAGAAAGAAAGAAAGAAAAGAAAGAAAATGTATTTATTTCAACATTTACAACAAAGGACACAAACACAAGAATCGAAAATAATATTCCTTAATTTAATGTGTGGAAATTGGCTGACACTCAGCCTAATACTGCAACGTTGCCTAGAAGCAACTTCAACAGCGCTGATTGAATATCGATTGATTAGAAAGGCAAGGCCTCAATGTAGTGTATCCACGGTACGGTGGGATTGATTTTGATTTTCCTTAAATCACAAGCAGTCAAACGAGGAAGTGGGTGACATGACTTTAAATGACCTCCGCCTATGCACACACATAGCACCAGCGGATGGATGCGGTGCTGTCTTTAAAGGAAATGAATGGAGATTGAGAAGAAAGGCGAGATCTGAACCTCCAGAAATCTGATTTACTGTACGAAATGCAACAGCAACCTGCCCCTTCCTGTTAATTTTATATGAGACATTACTAATACTCCGGTCAAACCTATTCCTGTAGGCTGTCTACAGCGTGGCGCTACCTACTACTTTACTAAGATAATCCGCAGTTTTTTACTAGCACAGCAAAGTGACTACTACATACTTGACCAGCGTTTTCACGTAAAAGTTCTAAGCTCGACTGAGTTCCTTCAAATAATAACGCACCCTCTTATATACCTCACCAACCACCTCCACATGCCTCACAATCATATATCTACCCACTTGATATAGTTATTCTCCAGAGTACCCTCTATAACACCAGTAAACGGTGCTATTACAATAGTTCATAATAATGGAGCTAACACTATTCACTCATTGATCATTGATCATAGCGCAGGACATTTAAACATTTAGAGAATTTAATTTTTTATTTTATTTTATTTTATAAGGTACAGTTACAGACTACAGACTAGACAGCATTAGATCTATATTATTTATGAGTTAATTAAGCCGAAAGTTCATTTACAACTATACACAGCAATCCAAATTTAAAGAATACGCACGAATATCAGTGTCGTCGATCTATAACAAATGAATGCATGAAAAATAAGGTTGAATATTGTATTACAAATTTTGAAGTAGGGATTTTTTGAAAGAAGCAAAACCAATGTTAAAGATGTCGTAGTCCACACAAATATCATTTTACAATTTGCACATTCTAATGGGGGTTGTTTTGTGATACATTATTGGTGACATGTGGTATACTGAACAACTGTGGAACTCGCACCGACCGTAATGTAACCTCTTTCTGCATGGCGCTCTCTCGGAGAGGGCCAATGCCGGGGTCCGCCTTCTCTTATCATTGACCAGCATTTACCTGCGGTGCCGCCCGCGTAAAGTCTTTCTCTGAGATAAAAGTTGCCTATGTTCTAATTCATGTCTTGGTCTACCTATATGCCAAATTTTACCCCAATCCATTCAGCCGTTAAGGCGTGATTGATCTACAAACATCCAAACTATAAAATAAAAATTCAAACACCCCCTCCCCTCTCCTTTCGCGAGTGGAATTTTACAAACATGTGAAACACGTGTCTCATTATTTTTAGTTGGTAATATTTGTACTGAATTTTACAGCCATTCTTCGTTATATAAAAAATTCAACCTCCCACCTTTAACCCCTTAAAATGTAGATATCAAAAAATCTTAGCTGACGTCTACATTTCACAAACTATCATCTGACCAAATTTCATGATCCCAGCTTCAGTAGTTTTTGAGAAATCGTGATTAATCAGTGAGTGGTATTTCGCTTTTAAATATACTCGTATATAGATGTGACGGTATATGGGGCGATCCGCCATCAGATCCTCGCAACCCACAACGGTTTCGCCATTGTCTCGTCCGTTAATCAGCAGAGTGGACCACGTGCAGGTGAGATCAATCTCAGTGAATGTCAACATTACTGAATTTAATGTTATTTTTGTATTTGTTAAGCATGTATAAACAAGGATAAAGACTTTGAGCCATTCGAGAGCAGCGATAAGATAATTTCTATCTGGGGGGTGATCTGTATATAAATACATTTTTCTTATCGGCCACAACTTATATCTTAAACCTTGATAGGGACGATTGTATCAAACACTAGCTTTAGCCGCGGTTTCGTTCGCGTAACTGTCTTAGAAGCGAAACGTTATTTTTTTATGTCAAAGGCCAGCAAACGAGCAAGTGGGTCACCTGATGGTGATCTCCACCGCCCATGTACGCCCATACCAAAAGAATTATGGGCCCATTGCCGACCTTAAAGGAAAGGGATAATTAAGGTATTGGGAAGGGGAGAGGGATTTGGGCCTCCGGATATTTCACTCACCGTATACGAAACGCAGCAGCTGCTTTACGTTTGTTTAGCGTACTATTTAGCGTTTAAGTTTAAATAAGATTGTATGACAAAATATCGGAGTTCTTTGTGATCGTAAAAACGTTTAGTGGGGATCTCCCCAAAAGTTTTCGTTAGTTATAAACATTGAAATAAGGTAACTAGAACGATAACTCTCATATGAATCTGCCAAATATACAGCTTCACTTACTTACACATGCAAAGGTCAAATCACACGTAACACTCATACACGCAACAAAAACTAATGAACGTTCAAAATCAACTTTATTTCATAAAAGTTAATGTCTAAATATTAAATTCTAAATAGAGATAAGACGTTCTGCACTGCGCAAAAAATTAGACGTATTAAGTGTCAACTAGAGATCATAAATTGATGAATGATCGAGCTGCACAGACTTTTATAGACCCGCCTCCTTGCACAGAGTTTCGGTGTGGTCATTTTTTGCTTGAGTTACGTTTATTGTCATCTTATTTCTTTGGTTATAAACCAAAAATGGCGGGAAACTCGGACAAGACTTTGAAATCGGCTACACCGGTATTTAAATGTTCTGATGAAGACTTGAAAATATATTATTTTCATTCCTGTCGAAATAATATATAAAATAACGTCGTTGGCAACATAAAATAAATAAATACACCCAACAGTCACACACATAGTTTTGACCCCACACTAGGTAAACCTGTATCGTGGGTATCAGGAACAACGAGGGACTTGCGGTCCCACAACACCCAGACCCGAAACAAATATTTGTAGGTCACACAAACATTTGTCTCGGTGCGGGAATCGAACCCACTGCCTCACGCTTCGCAGCCGGCTACTTACCCACTGCGCCACGGAGGCTGTCTATGTAAGCTAGGCTACAATAAGGCTCTAGGCTATAATATTATACTTAGTAGTATGTACCTACTCTTAATTTAGGTATATACTTTTTTTTATTAAATATTAATGTTATATAAACACTTTTAGGTGAGAGATCGTCACTAGCCGCGAAATTCAATTTAATTATGGCTTTTTGATAACTGCAGCTCGATCCTTCGATTAACATACGCACTCACGCCTGTAATCCCCGAAGGGGTAGGCAGAGGTGTAGCCAGTACACCCACATTTCGCCGAGCGTATCTCCGTCCCACGATGTGATAGGGGGCGAGCCTATCGCCATACCGGGCACAAATTCCAGACTCCGGGCTGATACTGAGCATTTCGTAATAGAAAAACGCAATACAACTTTACCCGACCCGGGGATCGAACCCGAGACCTCAGCGTTAGCCTCAATCGTAACGCGTACGCATTACAACTGCGCCACCGAGGCAGTATTTAATCCTTCGATTAAATATGGATAAAAATGATTTTGCGCAAATAATCACCATGGATATACAGAATAATAACAATGAAATCTATAAATATTGCTTCTAGAGTTAATGAATGTCCAAAATTACTAATCTGAGAAAAAAATAAGTTTCTGGAAATTCATTAAGTGTCAGCTAGTGCTGTTCTATCACATTTTAATAATAAATAAAACCGACAAAAAACTAAAAAGCTAAAACTAAACAATATTGAGTAGGTGGTACTGTAGTTTAATAGTCAATGGTTGATACCACCCACTCAAAATAGTTTTAGTTTTATAAGCAGACGAATTGAGAAACTTTATTATTTTGGGTCGGTTATAAAAAAATCTCACCTGAACAAGACAACTTTCAAAGGTAACATATTGATTACTGAACAAGTGGCGAAGGAATTTTGTACCGCCATCACTCCCATATCATTATAAATACCTATATACTAATAACAAAATGTAGGTTACTATCTGTTTGTTTGTTTGAGCATCACACCTGTACCTATCGCAGTAGATGAATTGAAACATAATGTAAACGATCATCTCCATTGAAATAAAACTAGTTTATACGGATTTTATCGCGGTTTAATTTTTATTTTAGTCCTGACGTTTCGAAAGCTATTCAGCCTTCGTGGTCACGGGAGAGACATAGGTGTAGGTCGTCTCGAAAAGTTAATGTTACATTGCCTACCTACATTTTAAAATTAAACATTTATTTTTTAATTAAGTTTTTAAAAAGTTAGTTGACACTAGTCCGATCTACGCAGAAAGAGCTCACGGTGTCTTGAGGTCTGGTAGTTGGTAATTATAATTGAGTAATTTAATTAATGAGAGATTATTATGTATTACTAATAAAAAGTTATATAATCTTAGTGTGACGTCATAACCGTGCCGTGTGTCTAGTAATCTTAGTATTTGTGACATTCATGCTAAATTATAATTCATACTGAAAAAAATTTAAATTACGCACACAGATAGACTATCGCCTGGTTTCTGAAAGGCTGATCAAGTATATAGATACTCAGTCAACGCTGATCAATGTCAAATTAAATAATCAAATGTCAAATCTCATGTCAAGTTGAAATTGAAGTTGAATTGAGTTTCTAGAAGCGTGATCAACACCTTTGATTTGACACACATGTTAGCTAACATAACTTTTTAATTAATATGTAAAATCGTATGTCAAACGGTACTAAAGAGAGATCAAATAAACGTTTCAGCAACTCGAATTGATTTGACAGCGGTGTCAAATCAAAGTTCTGTTTAATGAATGTAGATTTGATCAGCCTTTCAGAAACCGGGCTTGAGTCTGGGAAATCAAATCATTGGTCGAGAAATCATTATGGCTGGCATTAATCCGGGATAACGTGAATAATGTAGAACCCATTCCTGATGTAGACAAAACTGTCTACAGCGTGGCTCTACCACTCAAATCTCTATGTATGCGATGTTCTTATCTCAAGCCAAGTCGGGTGCTGTGGTCTGTCTCGTCCTCTCATAGAGAGATCAATATTTAAAAATACAGTAAGGTGTGGTCATATTAAGGTGTATTAACTATCAAGTGTCGGCGAGTGTTTATGCTTCAGATCTTATCAAAATCTAGACATCCTAATATTTACGCTTATTTTAAACATTAGCTTGCTACGCTCGATAAGATGGATCATATTCCAATAATGCATGCTTCTTTTGTGGGGCTCTGTATTCGCTTTTATAATAAAGTACGAGTATTTAAGGACTGGCTCGGTGGCTTGGTTGTAATGCGTACGCGTTACGATTGAGGCTAACGTTGAGGTCTCGGGTTCGATCCCCGGGTCGGGTAAAGTGGTATTGGGGTTTTCTATTACGAAATGCTCAGTATCAGCCCGGAGTCTGGAATTTGTGCCCGATATAGCGATAGGCTCGCCCCCTATCACATTGTGGGACGGAGATACGCTCGGCGAAATGTGGGTGTACTAGTAACACCTCTGCCTACCCCTTCGGGGATTACAGGCGTGAGTGCGTATGTATATTTAAGAATTGCCCATAGATACATTGAACATAAACTTGAAATCAAAAGGATTTTAATAAAAAATGCATAGGTACTACAGCATAAGTTTCGACATGTAATCTGAAATAAAGTGATAAATAAATAAATAAAAGTACCGAATATTTAAATTATAAAGATTCTTGGTCTCTTGGCTGATCACATACTTTGCTTACCTAATTATTGTTGAATGTTGACGGATTGATGTGCGTGCGGTTTCAGTGAATGTCATGTGATATTAGTTCTGAGGGGCTAGCACGGAAAACTATCGAAATCGTAATGTAAAGGTATCGAGGGCTCGATAGATAATTCCTTAAATATCATTGGTCTATATTCCATATATATTAGTTTCTTTTACGTACGATCTATCGTCTTTTTAATGAGGAGTGCACTGTTGGACATGATTCCATCATCGCCTGTTTAAAGGTAAAGAGAGTAAAGTACGTCTCTTAAATCTGGAACCATGTACCTCTAGTACAGTGTGGTTCCAGAGATAATTTCTCTTACAAACCCTCAGATTCTGGAATGAACTTCCTCGATGGTGTTTCCTCAGCACTATAATGACTGAAGGGCATGTATCCTTCTTCAAACAAGACTTGGCAGTACCCTCGGAATTGCAGCTGTCTAACTCGCGGGTGACTCATCACTTAGCATCAGGTCGTCAGTCAGTAGATCAATAATGAAACGGTTTGATCTTTCCCTTTCAAAGGTCAGCAAAGCACCCATCAATCGCAATCGAATGGTTAGTGGTCAACCTAGTGTCAAAGTTATCCAACGGCCTGAAGGCATGTGACCTGGCTTAACGAGTGCTGTCAGTTGATACCAGCTGGGACTGACTTCTTACGTGCCGGAGTCTGGAATTGTGTGCGGTATGGCGATATGCTTGTCAATCGTATGTTACCTTATATATGTAATTGAAAATGTAGCTGTAATACTTACTTGTTTTAAGTATTCAGTATAATATTCTATTCTCTCGGTATCATCCAGTCCGCTTTTACTCGCGTAACCGTTTTCTGTGATGATGAACTTGATGTCGCCATAACTTTTTCTCAACCATAATAACTGTTTACGCATACCTTCAGGATATACCTGAAAATATAGATAAACCTGTATCCTCGAAAAGATAGGCATAGGTACAATGAAGATATCCATGAGGCAGATATCCAGACTATCATTATATTAGACACCAATCCCAGAGGAGTTGAAATGATCGGTCATATTTGAGACATTTTGACTCACTGGGAGTCTGTGGCTGTCTCACGTACTCGATATTTGTGACACAGGAAGTTGTTAGTTATGGCCGTTGCAGACTATGCGCAGTAGCTTGCGCAAGTACTAATACTGTGCATAAAGTTAAAAGTGCGAGTGCAAGTTGCTTAGTTGTACTCGCTTTGGTCCTTGCGCGAGTACTACACGCTTTACTCCGCTACGCCGGCTCAACCCCGCGCAGCTCGCATTGCGCATGGTCTGCAACGGCCATTATGCCCGTTGCAGACGATGCGCAGTAGCTTGCGCAAGTACTAATCATAAGTACTTGCGCCAGCGTTCAAACGTAAATTGGTCACTTGCATCTGCCTTGTGCAGTGCTAGTTCATAGTAAGACAGGTATGGACAAGCGTATGGTTTTGCGTAAAATAATTAAGTGCGTACTTTAAGAACTAAATGGTGTAATAGCTGAAGAATCGATGCAGGAAATACAAAAACTAGAAAAAGGAAAACGACAGTGCATTGCAAGAAGAAAATAGCTTGGAGGATGAAATTTACTTATGCGGGAACTTGCATCAGAGGATGCAAAAGAATATCAGAGAGTAATGCGTATTACAGTAGAAAATTTCAATAATTTTATTGGAACGAATCAGTGACAGGGACATCGCGAATTGGCGAACAAGAATGAACTGGCACCAGTACTGACCGCGTCGCGTTCACACGATGCGCAATGCGAGCTGCGCGGGGGTGGAGCAGGCGTAGCGGGGGAAAACGGGTAGTACTCGCGCAAGGACCAGAGCGAGTACAACTAAGCAACTTGCACTCCCACTTTTACTAAGCAAAATATGTTCACACGATGAAATTTTATGCACAGTATTAGTACTTGCGCAAGCTACTGCGCATCGTCTGCAACGGCCATTAGTCGTAACGCGTACGCATTACAACTGCGCCACCGAGGCAGTCTTACTCGTCTTTCGTCAACGCCATGCTCGATTCCCGTGGGAGCTTAAATAATAAAGAATACAGAAGTATATCAGCCAGAATAATAAAGAATACAGAAGTATATCAGAAGTATAAGTATACTTCAGCCATCATACTTCTGGCGACTATGCCACGTTTCTCGACGGGGGACATTATTTTGTGATTATTATATTTAGACTGCATTGTAATTACCATTGATCTATTGTCGTCACTTTGCCATGCTACGATAAAAAAAAGAAATAATGGTTGATATTTATTAGTCAAGCAAAGTCGAGTGTTGTAGTCGGTCTCGGTTACCATTGCTAGCGATAAAAAATATTACGTATTTAAACAATATTTTTATCTTATCGTTTTGCGGCGATAGCTCAGCGGGGAGTGGTACGGACTAGCGAAACGAGTCGCAGGTTCGAAACCAACCTCAAGAGCATGCATCTCTGACTTTTCTAAGTAACGTGTGTATTCATTGTTAATTATAACTTGCAGGTGAAGTAAACATGTGAAAACCTGCATATCAGAGTTTCTCCATAAGAATTTCGAAGGTATGTGAAGTCTGCCAACCCGTATCAGACCAGCGTGGTGGACTAAGGCCTTAACGCCTAGAGTATGGGGGAGGGGGGATTCACTAACTCGAGGAGACCCGTGCCCATCTGTAGGACGTGTATAATATAGGGCTAGTATTATTGAGGGGTTAATCAATAATGGCATCAAAATCTATACCGTGTTTGAATACATACAGACGCACTCATGCCTGTAATCCCCGAAGGGGTAGGTAGAGGTGTAACCAGTACACCCACTTTTCGCTGAGCATATCAGTCCCTTGATGTGTGACGAACCTATATATATATATTTTTTTTTTTTATACTGTCTCGACAAAGTGACTACGCTACACCTGATGTTAAGTGCAGCGCAATCAATATTCAACGGGCTAAGTGCGGAGAAAAGGAGCCCACAATCAAATCAAATCAAATCAAGTGTGCCGAACCTATCGTCATACCGGGCACAAATTCCAGACTCCGGGCTGATACTGAGCATTTCGTAATAGAAAAACCCAATACCACTTTACCCGACCCGGGGATCGAACCCGAGACCTTAGCGTCAGCCTCAGTCGTAACGCGTACGCATTACAACTGCGCCACCGAGGCAGTCATGTCAGTGTTTGAATATCATTAAAAATTAAGAATTATTAAAATGTAATGATTGCCATAAGTCATATGATCTAATGTGTGCAAATGAAAATGACAAACGTTTAATACAATTAGTAAATAGCAAAAACAGATTTGAATTTATTAATAAATTAATAAATTATAATTATGTAATTGTTGTCGAAGCCAACATCCCAAGGGAGATAATAGCGATCCAATCCGTTCAAATCAGCTAACTAATATTATGTTAGATTATTTAAAAATAGGCTTTATATTTATTGAAAAATATGAGATCGATGTCAATATTATTGATTTTAAATTTAGAATGCAACGAACTGATAACTTGAAATAGATGATATAACCTTTTTAGACATGCCATGGATCATAGAGCAATCACATACTCTATGCCCTATGGCATGGACAGCATGACCCCGCCTTTTTGTATGCTTTTAAATTAAGAACGATATACATATTATCATAAGAAATATTGTACTTCGCATTATAATTTATATCTATAATAAAATAGTATTGTTATTGTATAACGGCGATTAAATGATTATTTCAATACCCTTCTTTACTATTGTTTATAATTATGAATGTGAATCTCGCCCCAGAAGTTCTTCCCCAAGCAGCAGTGTGTAAGCAAATGTGAGACTTAACATCTTATGTCTCGGGATGACGAGCGCAGTTTAGTGCCATGCAGTGTTCTATAATCCAGAGTTCTGTTAGTTGAATGTTGATTTGATCAGCCTTTCAGAAACCGGGCGAAGTGGTAGGTCCGTCGTATGTGAGAGGCCATCTGTAGGTCTAGTATGAGTTACAAATATATTCAGAGTATTCAAATATGTATAAAATTCGTTGACTGAGAATACTAATAAAATTACTATTATCGAAGTGTCAAACTAGTAGTTCATAGTGTAATAAAGGAAAGAATCCAATCTCCTTCGTTTATCTTCACTCACAACGTGACATTGGCGGAATAACTACACCAAAGAGTATTAGACTTTATACGGAAAAACTACACTCAGTGCAAAACTCTATGCTCCTCGCATGATGCTCGTCATCATTGATGAAAAAGAAGAAGAAAGGAAAGAATCGCCCGAAAATTAATTTCGTACTTGACTTATTACACTAATTAGTGATAAATTAAAATAATTTATTTGTTTCCTACAATTTGTGTTGTAACTCATAAAAGTGTTTAAAGGTCAGTGTTTTTCCAATATTTTATTTTATTATGAAAACTTAAACTAACATGTTGAGTAATAAATACTTTAAAAACAAAGAAAGGTCTATTACAATACATACATACACGACGTACGACCAGTCGTTCTATATAGTCGCCCAATCGTCTAGATACATACGCACTCACGCCAGTAATCCCCGGAGGGATAGGCAGAGGTGTAACCAGTACACCCGCACTTCGCCGAGCGTGTATCCGTCCCTCGATGTAATAGGGAATTTGTGCCCGGTATGGCGATAGGCGCGCACATCAAGGGACAGAGATACGTTCGGCGAAAAATGGGTGTACTGGTTACACCTCTGCCTATCCCTCCGGGGATTACAAGCGTGAGTTCGTATGTATGTATAATTATACCATGGATCTAGGAGGAAAGTCTAGTACAGCGCCGACACACATTTACTCTAATTTAGTCTAATTTAGTCACGGCGTTACCATTTAAAATTCATCATAATATTTGCGGTTCAAAGAATGTCGTTTGATAATGTCTTTGTAGAAATATGCAGATGCTTTCGGCGTCCGTGTTTTCTCTGGAGACGAGAAGTCCACTTCGTATAAGCCCATTTTCGTGTTGTACCCGTCCATCCACTCGAAGTTGTCCATCAGGGTCCACGCTGTGTACCCTGCGATATTCAGCCCGTCTACTTTTATAGATAGAAGGACCTAGAAAGGAATTAGACTATATTCACAGTGGTAGACGTGGACGCTCCGAGAAGTTGAGAAGAAAAGAAGTTGTTGTGTTCCGGTTTGAGGGACATTGAAGCCAGTGAAATTACTTGGCATTATGAGACTTAACACCTTATGTCTCGGGGTGACGAGCGCAGTAAGATGTTGATAAGATGTTAGGTCTCATAATGCCCAGTGATTTCACTGGCATCAATGTCCTTCAAATCGGAACACATCAGTGCTTACACACTGTTACTTGCAGAACAAATAGACAAAGCGGTGGTACCTACCCCAACGGCCTCTCGCATACAAAGAAACTACATTGTAATACTTACCATCAGGTGACTCACTTACTCGCTTGCTCGCCTCTGCTATAAAAAAACTTACCTGTTTTAAGTATTCAGTATAATATTCTATTCTGTCCGTATCTTCCAGCCCGCTCTTACTTGCGTAGCCGTTTTCTGTGATGATGTACTTGATGTCCCCATATTTTTTTCTCAACCATAACAGTTGGTAACGGAGACCTTCAGGATACGACTGAAATTACATCTTCTATAGTAGATTGTCATACCTGGAGGCCAATTCTCGTAATTTTAAATGTTCAAAATATCATTCCAATCTAGTCTCAGCGTCAAGAAAGTTGCAAATGGCATGCTCTTAAACCAATAATCAACGTCAAATGTGAACATTGACCGTAATGAGATTGAATGTAGAATAAAAGTTGACTGAAGCCAAAACGGTATAATGCTACTGCTAATGCTAGGTGCATTTGACGTTGATTATTGGTTTAAGAGAATGCCATTTGCAACATTCTTGACGCTGAGACTAGATCGGAATGATATTTTGAACATTTAAAATTACGAGTATTGGCCTCTAGTACGTGGGTCACCTGATCTAAATGAGTATTAATTATGAGTGGTAGAGCTACGTTGTAGACAGTTTTGTCTACGGTACGAATGGGCCGGCTAGACCGTGTCGTTACTACCATCTTCTTCTTGATCTTGACAGCCTCCGTGGCGCAGCGGGCGAGTAGCCGGTTGCGAAGCGTGAGGCCGTGGGTTCGATTTCCGCACCTTGACAAATGTTTGTCTGATCCACAAATATTTGTCTCGGGTCTGGGTGTTGTGGGACCGCAAGTCCCTCGTAGTTCTTGATACCCACGATACAGGTTTAACCTAGTGTGGGGTCAGGACTATGTGAGTGACTGTTGGGTGTATTTATTTATCTCACAGAAAAGCGACTAAAGCACCGGCTTGCTGCTGCGTTTCGTATGGTGATTAAGATACCCTGAGGCCCAAATCCCCCTACCTTTGCCAATCCATTAATAATTATCACTTTCTTTTAAGGTCGGCAACGCGCTCATGAATTTTCTGATATCTTGTACATGAGTGGTGGAGATCACTTACCATCACGTGAATCACTTACTTGCATGCCGGCCTATGCTATAAAAAATACAATAATAATAGACGAATAAAAATATTAATAAAAAATAATGATTAGACAGCATAAATAAAAATAAAAAGTGCATTTTAAATTGGCAGGCAGAATAATGATGATTATTTAAGCCTTTGGGGCATTATAGATATCTTGTAGGTTTGCACCATTCAGATATATCCACTTCTTCCCCGCAGCCGCCCCTTGATATTCCCGCCATTTTGTTTTACTTGTGCTATACAGAACCAACGTGTCCATTCTCAAGGAGCTCGGAATAACCACAAGGCTATCCACTATATGCTTTCAATGGATATTCAATTATTTCGGACATGTTGCTCGTAGGAACCCTGACAATCTGGAAAAGCTGATAGTAGTCGGCCAGGTCAACGGAAAAAGACCTCGTGGTCGTTCACCTATCCGCTGGTCAGACATAATAAAGACGATCACTGGCCTGCCGATATCTAAAGCAATTAAGACCGCCGAAGCCAGGACCACATGGAAGAGTATAGTGCATGCGGTGATCACTACTTCAGGCTAGACACGACCTTCAGCAATGAAGAGATCGACTAAGATGAAGAAGAAGTAGATGCTATACTGAAACAAACTCACATAAAATAGGGAAGAGCCTGAAGGTTTCCAATCAGGATGGGTTGATAACTTGGCACCGATTTCTGGCACGATTTCTGAAGGGAACGGGTTAAGTTCCTCGCCTTCCTTCGCTTTGCTGACCAGACGAGCAGTGTAGTGGTTAAATGCGTAGAAATCAAATGTTCCTGAAAACATAAATGAGTGGTAGAGACTATCCCGCCCACACACCCGCCACTGTAACTCCTGTGCACCAGGATCGACAGTGGTACGCATTTTTGTTGACACCGAGCAGAGCTACACTTTACAGTTTAGACAGTCTACGACATTCTACCGGATCATTTTTTTATGGCATACGCCGGCAAACGAGCAAGTGGGTCACCTGATGGTAAGTGATCTCCACCGCCCATGTACGCCCACAATAACAAAATAATTATGGGTGCGTTGCCGACCAAGGAAAGGGATAATTAAGGAATTGAGAAGGGGCGGGGGTTGGGGCCACCACCCACTGCGCCACGGAGGCTGTCACATATCCCTTCCCACCCAACTTACCTTTAACAAAGTCTTGTTCCTGGTTTGTGAACGCGGGTAAGTTTGACCTAGGGTATCCTTTCTTCATGCTCTCCTCGGCTATTACTTTTGCGATAATCGGCGGCCATCCGCCTTGCTTAGAGTAAATCGGATGAGAGTACCGACCAGCCTAAAAACCAAATAATATAGCTTTTTTATGGCATAGGCCTGCAAACGAGCAAGCGGGTCACCTGATGGTAAGTGATCGCCATCGTCCATGTACCCACAATACCAAAAGAATCATGGGTGCGTTGCCGACCTTCAAGGAAAGGGATAATTAAGGGATTGGGAAGGGGAGGGGGTTTGGGCCTCCAGATATCTCACTCACCGTACGAAACGCAGCAGCAAGTTGCTACTTTACACCGGTTTTCTGTGAGACAGTGGTAATGACCCGGATGAGCCGGCCCATACATGCTATAGACAAGTATCTACAGCGTGGCTCTACCACTCATAAACCACTTATAATTTGATTGCCTCTATACCTCACCATTATTATTGTTATTTTTTCAGAGGAGTTGAAGTCAGGCAAGTGGCCGGTCGTAAAAACTACAAGCCAGATCTTTTTGTAACATGTGTTAAATTAAAAAGCATGTTGCGCCGACCCCACTGTCAGAGGGATAAGGGCAAGTGGAAGAAGATAAAACCGGGATAGAATTCGTATCGATAGATAGTTTTATTTCAATGTGTAATATTCGCGTAAACATAAGAAATCACTATTCGACATCGACAATAATGCTATCAATCAATCAATATCAATACTAATCGACATGTTCATTCGATAAAAAAGAAAATACTTTATTAATGTCCTAGCAATGCAATCGGATCCACAGGCGGTGAAATACTGATATCGTACTCTATACCTACGTTGCTTAAATTTGACCACAGCTTTTACCAACACGTTATATAACTTACTAGCCTTTGCTCGTGTTATGTAGAGAACAGGTGTGAAATGAAAGACGGCTAAAAGCACACTGACGTTTAATGCCTGATGCGGTCTATACCTACATAGTACATACATAACAACTTTCCCCCTTTTAGTAAGGTAATTGCGTATATAAAGCCAAACATATTCTTATTTCTAATTACTTATAATAGTATATAACCTAATGCTAAATGTACAACATTGAGTAAACTGGTTTATAATCTACTATGGGCTGGGGACATAACCTTGAACCAGCTTCCCTGGAATACCCTTCCGTGTGTGGTGTCGAAGACCCCACGGTCTCATTAAATTCATTATTATTGCTTGTTATTGGTTCGAGGTTCGCACCCGACTGAATTGGCCGTTCAAGATTTTCAACAAGAGCTGATTCCGATGTAATTGATGATTCTTCCAATGTTGGGTCCCTGCATTGGGAATTGTTCGCAGTAAAATCCTCGATTTCTACTGGGCTTTCCCATGGAATTGACAATTTGTTATCATTCCCCTTATGTGCCATAATTAGGTTTTTATGTTTTTTATATATTAAATTACTTTCAATATCTCTAATTAAATAAATTACTCTGCCGATCTTTTTTAAAACAATGCCTCTGCCCCAGTTGTCCCTTCTGTTCATATTGTTTTTTTTAAATAATATTTGTTGCCCCCGTTGTAAACATTGTTTATTGTTACCTCCGTAAGCATCACTCTGTAAACACTGTTTTTGACGAACATAATTAGCGAGAGTACACGACGATGACTTATGTGGTGACTTATTTAATATATCAAGGCGTGAACGAAGTTTCTTTCCAAAAACCAACTCGGCAGGTGATGAGCCTGTTGTACTATGTACTGAGTTCCTTTAGTCAAATAAATATTTTAAAAAGGATGCTTCACTTTGCTTAATATTTTCGTGATTTATTATGCTAGATTTAATTCCCTTTTTAATGATTTTTACGAAACTCTCTGCCTGCCCATTGCTCGCCGGATGATAAGCGGGTGACGTCATGTGATTAATACAATTAGATTGGCAAAAAGTTTTAAATTCTTGAGACGTAAAGGCCGTGCCGTTATCGCTAACTATGGTGTGTGGTAAGCCGAATGTCGCTATAAAATCCTGTAATTTAATTATGACTAACGAGGACGAAACTGAGCTCATTTTGTATGATTCGACCCATTTAGAATACGCATCTACTAATACACTGCCTCGGTGGCGCAGTTGTAATCTGTACGCGTTACAATTGAGGCTAACGCTGAGGTCTCGGGTTCAATCCCCGGGTCGGGTAAAGTGGTATTGGGTTTTTCTATAACGAAATTCTCACTATCAACCCGGAGTCTGGAATTTGTGCCCAGTATGGCAATAGGCTCGCCCTCTATCACATCGTGGGACGGAGATACGCTCGGCGAAATGTGGGTGTACTAGTTACACCTCTGCCTACCTCTTCGGGGATTACAGGCGTGAGTGCGTATGTATGTATCTACTAATACAAGATAGGTACAGTTATTTTAATGGTCCTAAAAAATCTATATGTATTCTATAGAAGGCACGTGAGGGATATGGCCATACCGCGAGCGGTGCGCGGGCGGGTGCGGCTCTTAACTGCATACAAACATTACAACTGACTATATTTTTCTCAATTTCTTGATCTAAGCTAGGGAACCAAAATCTTCCCCTTGCTTCTGCTTTAGTTTTAACTACTCCTAAATGCGATTTATGCAATTCAGATAGAATTGAGTTCCTTAAATTTTTAGGAATCACTATTTTATGACCGCGCATTACACAACCACTTTCATATGACAATTCTAGCCGGCAATGGAAATAAGCTTTTAATACGGAATTTGCCATTTTTGGTGGCCATCCATTTAAAATGTACCCTATCACCCTCTGCAAAACATCGTCTTTTTTTGTTTACTCAAGAAGCATTGACCGCGTGACCGGCAAAGTATTGTCAATAACAAAATTAACATATGAAGCTCGATCCTCCATCATGTCATTCTCCGCGCATCCGTCCGCGGCGGTCGACCTCTCGACGTAGCTGTACTCAAGCGACTGCGCCGGTGGTTCACTCACCGATGCGCCCGCTCGAGACAAATAGTCGGCACTATTATCGGCACTGCGCACATACTCTATAGTGTAGTTATATGCGCTTAAAAACATCGCGTATCTTTTTAGACGATTGGCTGATACTTCCGGGACTCCACGGTAGGTTCCGAATATTGATAACAGAGGTTTATGGTCGGTGCGCAGTATAAACGGTATTGACCTACCATATAGGTACTGATGGAATCGTCTAATTCCGAATATAATCGCCGTGGCTTCTTTTTGGATCTGGGCGTAACGTTTTTCCGCTTTGTTCAACGTACGAGAAGCAAACGACACCGGTCGCTCATTTCCACTCTCGTCTATTTGCGACAATATAGCTCCGAGCCCGGTAGGGGATGCGTCTACCGTTAAGATGATTGTGGCGCATGGGTTAAAATGTGCTAAGGTCTGCTCTGAAGTTAGCCGCGAATGCATTCATATGTTCATCAGTCCATTCCCATTTACTCCCCTTTTCCAATAAATTGTATAATGGACTGAGGATAGTAGATGCTCTTGGAACAAAATTCCTGTAATAATTTACTAGCCCTAGGAATGATTGCAACGTACCAACATTAGTAGGAACTGGAGCATTGGCGATTACCTCAATTTTTTTCGCCGATTTTTTTAAACCATGTTTATTAATAGTATACCCCAGATACTCCATTTCATCTTGAAAAAAATCACATTTTTCCTTTTGTAACGTCAAACCTACTTCTTCTAATCGCCTTAGCACCGAATTTAACCTTTCTAGATGCTGGGAAGTATCTACCCCAGTTACAAGAATATCATCTAACATACAAAGAACTCCCTCCATTCCCGACAACACACATTCCATTGCACGTTGGAAAATAGCCGGCGCACTCGCGAGGCCGAATGCCAAACGCGTATACTTAAAAAGGCCCCGATGAGTATTAATACAAGTATACCGTTGTGACGTCTCATCCAATTCAAATTGCGCGTAAGCTTGTGAGAGATCCAACTTACTAAATTGTTTACCCCCGTGCAACTTGGTAAATAATTCCTGCGCTGTCGGTAACTTTTATTCATTTGTCAACTTTTAAATTTTGATTTAGTGTAAATGTGCAGATTATTCGAATCTGCACAAAGTCTTATATCGTCATTACGTTTTAATACCGGCACTATTGGCGAGGCATACTCGGAAAACTCAACTGGCCTAAGAATACCTTCGCTTAACAAACGATCGATTTCCGCGTTAACTTTATCTTTCTATGCGTATGCTATAGGTCGGGCTTTGTGAAAAACCGGTTTGGCGTCCTCTTTTAAATGTAATTTAACTCTATACCTATTTGCCTAGCTTATTGGAAAACACAGCAGGATAACGTTCTTGTAATTTCCTTGTGAATTCACTTAGTTTATCACAATAATTTAATGATAGCAACTGTAATTTAAACATAGATATAAAGTCGCGACCCAGAAGGGGTGGTCCACCGTTATGGACTACGCAAACGTCTAACGAACCAGTACGGCCCTTATACGTAAATTGTAGTTGTACAATTCCCGCACAATTAATTCTATCACCGGCGTACGTAAATAGGCGTTTTATAATTGACGATAACGGCAGGTCAGAAAAATAGTTGTTGTACGTTTGAAATGATATAACAGTAACGGCTGATCCGCTATCTATTTTTTTTTTCTTTATTGTTTTTATAGGGAGTTTTGTCACATTTGACAATGTTACCCCCGTAAATCAATACAATATATTAACCTTAGATATTAACAAAGGCAAAACAAAAGTAAATACAGAGGTAAAAAAACAAGTATTTTAAATAATGAATATTAGGAAGGATCCTTCTTAGAAATAATATATATCTTAATAATATCCATTGCTGTATCAGAATCTGGTGAGGCTAAGATACTATTGCAGATACCTATATTGCTACAATTAGTGAATAGTTCACGACGTAATTTTTCGCTTCGGACACAGTCTGTTAAACAATGATGAACATCTTCTATTACAGGACAGCTCGAGCAATTTGGCCGCTATCTATTTGAAATCGCATTCGTACGCCTTGAACTATTACTTGTTCTGTCATCGGTTCTCCGTTAATAGAACGGATATTGAATACACCATCATCGTCTTTACCTTCATTATGTATATAACTTATTTTAGTACACGTACGGCGCAAATGCCCCTTTTGGTTACAGTTTTTACACTTGTATTTGGCGTATCGACACTCTGCCGCGTTATGGTTTTTTAACCCACACACTTTACACTGAACTTTTATATCACTAGCACCTCTCGAACTGTTCGCGATCTTGTACAGCTGTTCGTGTTGCGTCAGCCCCTGCGCTGACGCGGCCGCCGTCACCGCGCGTGCGTTGCTAATGTTAACCGCCAGTTCCACTGCCTTTGCCAGTGTTAGCTCCTCCAGGTCTCGCGCGAACAATTTCTCCCGCTCGGGTCCCGGTAACATGCCCATTAAGAAACGGTCACGTAACGCCTCTTCGATGTTAAGGAACTTACATTTTGCTGTCAGTCCACGTAGCCTCGCGGCCCATTGTGTGTATGATTCACCCAAGTTTTGCATGGCCGCGTAAAAAGTGTATCTATCGCCAAAACCTTTCTTTGTCGGCGTAAAATGGTCGTCCAACAATTTTAATATATCTTCATACGGTACCACTTGTATATCCTTTGGTAACGCTAAGTCTGATGCTAACTTATATGTACCGTCACTGAGTGCGCTTAATATGGCCCTTTTCTTAATTTCGTTGTCCAAAACGTCATTTGCAATAAACCACTGAGATAATCGGTTTTTATAGGTTTCCCATGATTGAGTACCATGGTCAAAATTTGATAAAATGCCGAACTGTGTTTGAGACATATTGCTTCTTTTTTTTTTTTTTTCTCTTGCGCGGGTAGACTTGTCGCCACTGTTATGTCGAGAACAGGTGTGAAATGAAAGACGGCTAAAAGCACACTGACGTTTAATGCCTGATGCGGCCTATACCTACATAGTACATACATAACAGCTCGCGAATAAAAAAAATATTTTCCGGGATAAAAAGTAGCCTATGTCACCCGGGGATAGTGTAGCATTAACAGTGAAAGCATTTTCCAAATCGGTTCAGTAGTTTCGGAGCCTATTCAATTCAAACAAACAAACAATCAAATATTTTCCTCTTTATAATACATATTAGTATAGATGGTAGTTTGAAATTACTGACTGCCTCGGTGGCGCAGTTGTAATGCGTACGCGTTACGATTGAGGCTAACGCTGAGGTCTCGGGTTCGATCCCCGGGTCGGGTAAAGTAGTATTGGGTTTTTCTATTACGAAATTCTCAGTATCAGCCCGGAGTCTGGAATTTATGCCCGGTATGGCGATAGGCTCGCCCCCTATCACAACGTGGGACGGAGATACGCTCTGCGAAATGTGGGTGTACTGGTTACACCTTTGCCTACCCCTTCGGGGATTACAGGCGTGAGTGCGTATGTATTCGAAATTACCAGATATTCCCGAGCAATCTCAGTCAACTCTTCATCTTCAGGTGTGGCTGCTTCATACCATATCAACTGATTAGCCAATGACACTTCACCTGCAATTGAAAAGAAAATAAATTCGTTACTTTTTATTATTCTGAATGACGAAAGCTGGTTTCTCGCCTGATGGTAAGCACTACGCCTGCCCATACACAGACATGTAAGTGATAGAGCCACGCGGTCGTTACCACTGTCTCACAGAAAACCGACGTAAAGTAGCGTTTCGTACGGTGAGTGTGATATCAGAACGCCCAAATCCCCGTCCCGTTCCCAATTCTTTAACTATTTCTTTTCTTTAAGGTTGGCAACGCGCCCATAATTATTCTGGTTTCATGGGCGGTGGAGATCACTTACCATCAGGTAACTCACTTGTTCGTTTGCCTATGGTATAAAAATATGGCTTTGATAAACAAAAAAGTAACTAACCATGATATTTAGGCTTGAACTCCTCATCATAAATCCTCCAAGCCTTAGCATGGGCCATCAGCACATTCTTACTGCACAGATAGGTGGCAACACTGTCTAGAATTCCTGGAGCCAACACACCCATATTGTACGCCATGTCGCAGATTACTACCGGTTCGTTGATGGTGATCCACGTCTTGACCCTGTCTCCGAAGAGGGAGAAGACCACGCGAGCGTAATCCCCGAACCAGTTCATCATGAGAGGGTTGGTCCATCCGCCTGGAAATTTGTTGTTAGACGTAATTTTTACTTGGGATTATTTCCGTCCTGTGATGTGATAGATGTCGAGACCATCGCCACATCGGGCACTAATTTCAAAATGTAACTCATGTGTGTTTTTTCCAATAGAAAACTCTCATCACAAATTGTGATCCTCAAAATATATTATCGAAAGAATTATAAAAATCAAGTCAAAGATTAATAGGTTAGAAGCCATTTAAATCTATTGGAAGCGGTAATTGCTAAAGGATGCACGACATACCATAATATGTTACGTCACAAGACAGGTAACGCCTATGACGGTGCTGCGTGAGTGGTAGAGCCACGCCATGTAGACAAAATTGTCTACAGAACGAATGGGCTGGCTCGACAGGGTCGTTACCACTGTCTCACAGAAAAACGGCGTAAAGTAACAGCTTGCTGCTGTGTTCCGTACGGTGAGTGATATATCCTGAGGAAATACCACTCCCTATCTCAATTACTTTAATATCCCATGATTCTTCTAGTATTATAGGCTTATAATATGGCGATGGAGTTCACTTAACAATAGGTGACCCACTTGCTCGTTAGCCGGCATATGATATAAAACAAATATTCGGACCTAAAACAAGCCCCCTGAGTTCGAGTAGCTGGGATCTTATCAGACTTTGGGTCGCGCCGCGTTGAATCCAGTGGTAAATTAAGCCCACTGAGTTTGTTTCGCCGGGTCTTCTCAAGCTGGGTCGTTTTGGATCCGGTGGTAGTTTTAAAACACGTGCCGTTTCGGTAAATGCAGTGGTCGATATCGACTCAAAATATTTAATAATTAATAATTGACGTTTCCATATTACAAATATTGTTATAATGTAAAATAAAAATACAACAAATAAACAATTTAGTGTAATTGCCTAGTGTATTTTGACGATGCTATGTATGTTAAGTATACATTAGTTGATAAGTTTCTTTATTTTGTAATGACTTGTCATAAGCGCTATTTTAATTGCCTACATGATTAATCAACTATTTCATTTCATTTTAAAAATGTGAAGAAAACATAATATGCAGTCGTCTACAATAACAAAACACATGTTAATAAACTCACCCAAATCTTGAAGTTTTTGCGGCAGATCCCAATGATACAAGGTCACCATGGGCTGAATACCTTTCTCAAGAAGACCATCGATTAGATTGTTATAATAATTGAGTCCATCTTTGCTAATTTCTGTGACGAATCCATTCGGTACTAGCCTGGGCCAGGATATCGAAAACCTGTAGTAGTGCAGTCCAAGCTCGCTGGCCATCTCTATGTCGCGTCTCCATAGGTGGTAGGAGTCGCAGGCCACATCTCCAGTAGAACCATCAGCTATGAGATGGGACTTTTCACGGACAAACCTGTCCCATATGCTTTCACTTTTATCTGCATAAAATATTTGAGTTAAATGCATCGAAATAAGATGACAAGAAACGTAACTCAAGCAAAAAAAATAACCCCACCAAAACTCTGTGCAAGGGGGTGGGGCTATAAAAGTCTGTGCATAATAATCTCTAGTTGACACTTAATACGTCTAATTTTTTGCGCGGTGCAGAACGTCGTATCTCAATCTAGAAATTTAATATTTAGACATTAACTTTTATGAAATAAAGTTGATTTTGAACGTTCGTTAATTTTTGTTGCGTGTATGAGTGTTACGTGTTGTCTTTTCCCTTGCATGTGTAAGTAAGTGGAGCCGGATATCTCACTCACCGTACGAAACGCAGCAGCAAGCTGCTATTTTAAGCCGGTTTTCTGTGTGACAGTGGTAATGACCCGGACGAGCCGGCCCATACATGCTGTAGACAAGTGTCTACAGCGTGGCTCTACCACTTAAAACTGAACTCAAAACTGACTGACAAACATTCAAATTCACCAACTTCCAAACATCCAAACCTTTACATTTATAATAGTAGTAGGATAGTAGGACCAAAACCAATTTAGAAAACTAAAAAAAAAAACATTTTTGAGTCCCTGCATGGTTAATGATTTCGAGTTAAAATAAGTTAATAGAAATAATATATTTTAGTTTTTTGAGTCGCATTTAGTAAAAAGATTTTTATTGTACGCATCCAGAAAATCGGTACATAAATGTTGAAGTTTCATTTATCAGTTACTCCCCAACTTCACCGCCCTTGCAGTGGATTTTTTTCTTCTAAATATGGGACCTACTTTGATAAAATCGCATCATGTGAAAAGTTATGTGTTAACACAAAAAATATGTACGCGTCGATATCGGAACCTCCTTCGTTCGTCGGTTAAAAGAGTTTCGAAGATCGGCCATTGGTGGTCTTGGGCCCCCATCTGACGCACTTGGCGAAGAATATCATACATTAACCAAAATAGTTTTAAAAATCATTTCAATGTATAAAATAATTAAAAATGAAAATGTGTTTTTCAAAATATATAGTTTCAGAAACCTCACTTATCATATAGCGCGTGGTTGACGAATTTGTTAGGGCTATCCGCCATAAAATTTCAGTCGTCTACTGAAAGGGAAATATGCCTCAAATTTGACGATTCGTCGTCACAAATATTCAAAACTAGACCTTTGAAAAGGCTTAATTAACATTATTTTTTTATGTATAATGTGTTCACAAAATTATTTAATCGGATATGTTCGCCGATACACGATTAATGATATTTGACTCGAAAAAAATAAACTTTCCTAAAAAACACCCATTTTTACAGTCCCGTCGAAGGATTGTATTCATTTCATTCAGTTTCTATGGAAAATATTTTTACAAAAAAAAAGGTGTAGGTATACTCCCAACAAACATTCAAATACTTCTATGGTTATTTTTTTGTAAAAGCGTAAGATTTTTTTAAAAATAATAAAGCAAAGTAAATATTGGAAGCGCGCACGCCGAGTATGCAAACATTACAATGGCCTACAATGGCAACTTCGCTACCATTTCGCCTTAATATGGTTAAGAATATGTCCCCTTATAGGCAGGATAAACAGACCGATAACAAAAGTTTAGAATAGTAGTTGATACCCCAAAGGGAGTGGAACCTTAAAAATCAGGTTCATCAGGTACAATGACAACGATGAATCAGACTGAGTTCACAAATAACAACCAATTGAATTCACTTGTGTCTGAATTCTTTGCAAAATGGCAATTGACTCTGTCTAGTGTCTGCACGATTCCATACCGTACGATTCGAGATTGTTCCGCTCAAACTCGTGACATCACGCAATGAAGCTAAACTCTGTTTCAATAGGTTCGATGTATATATGCACTCAAGCCTGTAATCCCCGTAGGGGTAGGCAGAGGTGTAACGAGTACACCCGCTTATCGCCGAACGTATCTCCGTCCCTTGATGTGATAGGGGGCGAGCCTATCGCCATACCGAGCACAAATTCCAGACTCCGGGCTGATACTGAGCATTTCTTAATAGAAAAACCCAATATCACTTTTACCCGACCCGGGGATCGAACCAGAGACCACAGCGTTCACTGGCTTCAATATCCTTTAAACCGAAACACTGCTTGGCGGCAGAAATCCACAAAGCGGTGGTACCAACCCAGTCGGTCTCTCGACTCAGTGGTAGGTCCCCCACCTAGAAATTACATTATATGAAATAAGCCCTAAGGAGTGCTGAAAAACTCTTTCTTAAAGTTCTTGATAATATTTTTACGTAATATCAGATTTCTCACCGCTCGCATTCCAACCACCTTCTATCTGGTATGCTGATGAAGCTGTTCCGAACTTGAAGCCTGGTGGAAAGTCCAGGTTGTGGTAGCATGATACCACTGCCACCAAGCTGGAAAAGTACAATAAGTATGTGTACAAGTGGCAGACACGACAATTAGTTTTTGACGGTCCGGTAATAGATGTGTGTGTGTGTGTGCGCGTGTGTGTGCGTGTGTGCGTGCGTGTGTGTGTGTGTGTGTCTGTGTGTGTGTGTGTGTGTGTGTGTGTGTGTGTCTGTGTGTGTGTGTGTGTGTGTGTGTGTGTGTGTGTGTGTGTGTGTGTGTGTGGGACGTAAGGAGCATCGGTAACAAGTCTCAAACACATCTGACTTGAAAAGCATAGTAATTTTGAGTGTGATTTTAGTATGTTATTTAAAACAATATATTTAATTACACTTAGACACTAGTGTGTTACACAGTCTTTGTAATATTATTATTAAATGTGTTATTTTGTCAGACAGCGGGATACAGGCCTCCTCACGTGAAAAAACTACCTGATCATAATCTTTTCTGACTTAAAAAGCAGGTTCTGTGTTTGACCCGTATGATTTGTTCTTGATGATTAATAAATTGTTCTTGATTTTATTGAATCATCATCTTATATTACGGATCTTCCTTAATGAATTGAAGTGCAAATTGAATGATCTAAGTCTGATTGCAAAATTAAGATGCAAGATGATTTCATTTTAATAACTAACAATACTGGTCTCGGGTTTGATCCCCGGGTTGGGTAAAGCGATATTGGGTTTTTCTTTCATGAAATGCTTACTATCGGCTCGTAGTCTGGAATTGTGCCCGGTATGGCGATAGGCTCGCCCCTATCACATCATAAGACGGAAATAAGCTCAGCGAAATGTGGGTGTACTAGTTACATCTCTGCCTTCGGGGAGTACAGGCGTGAGTGTGTATGTATGAAATTTCCTTAAAAATGTAAGTCTCAAAAAAAATTAAAAAAAAATTAGACAACTTTGAATCGGTGTTTTAAAGTCAAACTTATTTTTATAACTAAAAATAAGAAATAGTTATTATTAGTTATAAAGATAATCCTCGGATAAAATTATAGATTTCGTTAACATTTTTAATTAATTTGATATTCTATTCTATTCTTCACGCACAGGCATGGGACCATAAAAAGTCGGTCCCAGCTGCTAATCCTTTGGTTTTTTTTTTGTTTGTTTGTTTGTTCCGTAAGGAACCGGCTAAGATCAGAGACCATACTGCCAAGTCATTAGGTATATACTTTTCTTATTTTCTAAGAACGATGAAACGGGGGTGTGTCCTATTTCAAGGTCTTGCTGGAGTTTTAGTGTTAATTCCTTTCAGTTCGATGCTTCTTAGACGACTTTCTTCAACCGGATCGAACGCACAAGGTCGATCGATACCATTGGTCAAAAATCACCTAAATTCACTTATTTCAATGTTTCTATACACTTTTCATTAGCGTTAATGATTATTGCACAAAACCACACCACTTTTATACAACAAACACAACTTTAAACCAGTTTAGGAAATAATTAAAACAAGAGAGACACCGCACTGTCAGAATTCCCGCTAAAACTCTCGCTAATCCTTTGAGCGGCTTCAAAACTTTGGCACTAGGTTGTCCACTAACTATTCGATATAGAATGGAATAGAATAGAATTTAAAAAAACATAAATCCCTATAAATTATAATAATTTATGCTCGTATGGGATGTTGAGTAAAAAATTATATAAATACAAAAAATTATGATTACGCATAGTATTTTAGATAAAAAATTTAATATTGTACATGCATATTTAAATACACTAAATATTTATTGTCCAATAATAATTCAATTTTTTTTTGGTGCGTGACATTAATTAGTACCTATTAATATGCATTTAAAACATATTTATAATCTACTAATTATTATTTAATGTGTACGAATTTTAAAACTAGGTAAATATTATGTAACTAGATAAAAAATGAATATTTTTACCTTACAGTAAATAAATCGTTTCGGCAATAATTTTAAATTATATCTAATAAGTAAATTTATTTTTAACCTAACCCTCACCTGGATAAGACCACTCTTAAGAGAAGCATATTGATTACTAAAAGAGGCAAAGGAATCATGTTCAAATGACAATATGACCCACGATCATAATAACGTATCTTCGGTAAGACAACATCAAATAAGGACATAACTGTCATATTAAATATTAACGAGTTATTGCCCTTGTTTTACCGAAAATGCGAATAAGATTATTATTGCCTTATAATTGCTATAAATATATATTATAAATTTATAATTGCCTTTAATTTGTAAAGGCAAGTGTATAATTGTAAGATTTTGTGTTTATGTATGTTGGTAGTAGATTATTTTAAGACCTTTTAGATAATGCCCATACTAGTGATGGATAATATCGCTATTTAGCTAGCGTAGATATAGTCACGAGGTCATCCATGGACAAGCTCAAGAAAATATGGAAGAACAGAGACCAGGCTTGTTAAGGCATTAGTCTTCCCCATATTTCTCTACGCCTCAGAGACATGGACCCTAAGAGAACTAGAGAAAAAGAAAAATAGACGCCCTTGAAATGTGGTGCTGGAGAAGAATGCTTGGGATATCGTGGACTAAGTTCCGAACCAACGAGTCGATCCTTCAAGAGCTCGGCATCAAGCAGCGTCTATCTCGTATTCTCACTTTCTTTGGGCATATATCACGACGAGGAGATATGTCTGTGGAGCGCCTTGTCGTACAGGGACAAGTTGAAGGCACCAGACCACGCGGTAGATCGCCTATGCGGTGGACTAATCAAGTAAAGACCTCGCTTAACGGTTCCCTCTATGAATGCACCAGAAAAGCAGCATTTCGAGATGAATGGCGATGAATTGTTAAGTGTGCCACCAACCCTGAACAGACGACCACGACCACTCTGCCAAGAGTGTATCGACTAAGAAGAAGAAGAAGAAGATATAGTCTAATAGGCGTGACGTGTCAATACTGTAACGCAGCACCGCACGAATCGCGACGTGCAGCCACAGAGTACATTGATTTCAGTTTTGGTGGGAATTCTGACAGTTCGGTTGATCTCTTAGTTTAATTGTGAAGATTGTTGAAGTCGCTTAAATAAGTAACTTTAGATGATTTTTGACCAGAGGTATTGACCTTGGTCGTTCGATCCACTTGCAAAAAATGTGTACGAATCATCGTATTGGGAATAATTGCCACCAAAACTCCAACAAGACCTTGAAAGCGGCCACACCCGGTGTTTCATCGTGTTCTTGTGAAGACTTGAAAATAAATTTTAAACTTATCGTCAGCGAAATGGATAATAATGCGAAGCCATAGTTAAACAAAGGAAAGAGTACATCGATTATACTGAGAACTGCAGTCACGCTTCGCTATTGCACGCTGTATGACGTATCCGGGCTTTACAGGATCGTGCGCTGTCCTAGTCTACACATGCGGGTTACGTATTAAATTATATTTCTGAGTGGTTGGTGGTTATTTCTACGGCATGAATGGGCCGGCTCGACCGTAAAGTAGCGTCATAAAGTAGAAGCTTGCTGCTGCATTTCATATGGTGAGTGAGATATTCGGAGGGCCAAATCCCCTCCCTTTCCCAATCCCTTTCCTTTAAGATCGGCAACGCGCCCATGATAATTTAATTTTGCTATTGTGACCAACTTGCTCGTTTGCCGGCCAAAAAAATATGTTTATCGTTGTTATTACTTACCTGGTTTTCAATTAATGTTGCAAGCTATCTTTTAACAGAAACTAGCGTACTTCAAGCTAAAAGTCTGTGCTATCAAATCGCACGTCTCGCTATAGTATAGCGAAAAATAGCGTGCTGGAAATATGTAGCTAGAAGTTTATAGCCTGCTATTATAATATAGTTACCGCCGCGCGCTGCGGCGCTATAGTATTGCTACGCTACTCTTCCTATATCTACGCTAGTTAAATAGGGTGGGTGATATCTAGAGCCGATTGGAAATTGACAAAGCGCGCTAGATTTGTTGGGAATAAATAGGGCGTTGTAATATGGTGCTATGCGCTACATTAACCACCACTACTCTTACCCAAACTGGCAGCTGGCGGGGCACGCATCACCGCTCGTACGGGACCGAGTATCTTCGGCTAGGAGCCGAGTGGCAAACCGCAGTAATAATAACAATTTGCAGCGATATTGTCCAACTGTTCATTGCATATTTACTTATAAGTAGTTATTACAAAGTAGATGCAATTTAGATTTAAGTTTAGATATCGCAGACATAAATGAATCTGTAAGGTTAGGTATAATTTAGATATAAGTTTAGATATACTTTAGAATAATTTTAGATATAAGATTAAACATAATTTATGTAAATACACCACATTACCCTTTTTGGGATCGGTTGCACATTGGCTTCTCTCCAAGATTGAGACAGGAGACAAAACCACCGCGAACTTTTTAAGACCCACTGCTAGGATACTACCCGGACCACTATCTTTGCCATCGCTTCACAATGATACGAACATCCTATATAGAGTGACCGCGACCAGTGGATGGCAGCGCACTACTCCTACACATCGTCTGGCTGTCTGGCTAATATAGTTAAAAAACAGAGTTGTTTCGTCATCCTCGTCATGGGATCTGTAAAGGCAGACATAGATCCGGCTCTGAGCGCCTACTAGTCAACCAAGCAAACAGTCTACTAGTCAGTTCTAGCTCTAACAGTTTAGACGTGAGGTTATTTGCACACTACACAGGTACTGTTAGCAAAAAAGCTATGAACGGGTTAAACAAGTGTACCACGGCCTCTGTATCGATGCTGCGAACGGTATGACGAGGAACCCTCATACTTGAAGGTACCTGAGGTGGTATGTGAATGGTGAGACCGCATTTCACTCATTCGTTTAGTTGGTTTAAAAAGTGGTAGGTCCCTCGTATGCGAGACACTGTCTAAGTTGTTACCACCGCTTTGTCTATTTCTACCGCCAAACAGCAGTGTGTAAGCACTGATGTGTTCCGGTTTGAAGGTCATTGAAGCCAGTGAAGTTCTGGGCATTGTGAGACTTAACATCTTATGTCTCGGGGTGACGAGCGCAGTTCAATGCCATGCAGTGCTTTGTAAATCAAAGTTCAGTGTGGTGTTGCTTTTGTTTATGGGCAGGCGTGGCGCTTACCACCAGGCGAGCGACCTGATCGTTTAGTCACTTATGCTAATAATAAATAATAATAAAAAAAGTTGGCTTGGTCGGCTAGTAGATCCACGTGTGTAAAAGTAAGGCTCCTCCATGCAGCGCAGAGGGCGACACCAGACATCCGACCGACATACAAATACACCTCCGCCTTAACTTTGGCTGTAGTTCTATTTTTTACTGGTAAATTTTTATTTGTCTTTTTGATTGTAACTCAACTTAATTTTACCGTTGACGTCAATTTAATCTTAAGTATGACATTGCTAAAATATTTATGAAATATTACTATTTGCGCCTCGGTGGCGCAGTTGTAATGTGTACGCGTTACGATTGAGCTCAGAGCTGAGGTCTTGGGTTCGATCCCCGGGTCGGGTAAAGTGGTATTGGATTTTTCTATTACGAAATGCGAAAATTTAGGGTTGTATGTATTTTTAATGCTGTATCATAAAAAAATAAAACAAAAAATATTGTCTAAAAAATAAAAAAAATTAATTTAGGGGTGGACCACCCTTAACATTAAGGGGGATGAAAAATAGATGTTCGGCGATTCTCAGACCTACCCGATATGCACACAAAATTTCATACAAATCGGTCCAGCCGTTTCGGAGGAGTATGGGAACGAACATTGTGACACGAGAATTTTATATATTAGAAGAAGATAATTTGACACTTCGACAATAGTAATTTTATACGAATTCGAAAACTGTGAACGTATTTGTACCTCGTACTGCTTGGCGGTAGGGATAGAGAAAACCGAGGTACCAATCCTAATGATAGCCTGTCACATTAGAGACCTACCACTTAGTGAAGGGTTGTGTGTGGACGAGATAGCTTTTTAAACGCATGGTATCTATACAACACCATCAATAAAAAATCAAATCCCCGTCAAATCGCATGTTGTCTGGTCTAACCGCAAACTAACACCAAACGAAAAAAAAATACTAGCCCTGTATTATACCCGTTCCACTGCTGGGCACGGGCCTCCTCCAAGCTGGTCTAATGCGGTTTGGCAGACGCATTAGAAAAAAAAAACGAAACGAAAACGAAATTAGAAACGAAATTCTTATGGAGAACTTCTCAGATATTGCCTTGATGTTTCCTTCACCGTTAAAGCAAGTGATAGTTAACAATGAAAACACACGTGACTTAGAAAAGTCGGAGGTGCACGCTTTTGGGGTTGGTTTCGAACCTTTCATTTCGCTAGTCCGTACCACTCCCCGCTGAGTTATAATCGCCAAACGATAAGATAAAAATATTGTTTAAATATGTAATCTTTTTATCGCAAGCAATGGTAACCGAGACGGACTACAACATTCGACTTTGCTTCACCAATAAAGATCAACTATTTTTTCTTTTTTTTATTGTGGCATGGCAAAGACGACACTAGATCGATGGTAATTACAATGCGGTTTAATAATTCCACCTCTGAGAGACGTTGCATATCTGCAAGTCTTTTTTTATAGCATAGGCTGGCAAACGAGGAAGTGGGTCACCTGATGGTAAGATGATCTCTACCGCCCATGTACGCCCACAATACGAAAAGACTTTCTGCTGGTTTTCTGTGAGACAGTGGTAACAACCCAAACGAGCCGACCCATTCTTGCTGTAGACAAAACTGTCTACAGCATGGCTATACCACTCAATAAACGTTTCCCATACACCCTTTATAGGTATTCTATACTACTGTAGGCGAAACGGCCCATTATTGTATGTACATATTTGTTTCCGACCGTAAAGCAGCGCAGCGGGGTCCGTACCCCTCTGATATCCGAGCGCATCGGCGCCGCGACATTTAAGGAAATGAATGATTTGCAATACCGCCGACGTCACGGGTGCGCGTGCACCCGCTGTCGCTGCCATAACTCCGTGTACCGTGCCCATAATTTGTATATGTACAAAGTGATTTATTAAACAACTTTTTATTAACTTGGACTCTGACATTATTTGATATCCACACTACCCCGCGCCAATTAGCTTACAACTACACTGGATCTAGTTTTTTGAATTTACTTTCGTTATATCTAATATATATACCCAGTTTACGAGGTATCAGATGTCGAAGAAGTTCTATTTTGAAATTGTTGTATGAGAAAATAAAAAAGTGAAAAATGAATATCGTCAGGGTATCATTCCGTAAGCAAAAATGAAAAAGTGATGTAAAAAGTTCAGCAACAACTCGATCACATAAATGTTGAGCGTAATGTGTTGCGCCCTTTTGTTTTTAACCTCATACATGGCATAATCATAATAAACAAACTGACGAATACTATTTTAAAAATAATTAATGTTATTGAAATAGCTGCGGTGCAGAATTGCTTTGCTGTGTGTTCAGTAATTACCATGTTTTCTTTGAAAGTGGTCATATTCAGGTAAGTGTTGACTGACTTGAAAATAAAAATATAATGTAAGTACTTATCTATAAGTTTGATGGTAATTAATATTTTTTAAAGTAGATAGTTATAGGTATTTATAGGAAGTATAATTTTAGGAAATTTAGAGACGTTACAGCTGCGTAGGGACATTGCCTCGCTTTGCGGTTTTTATCGTCTGGGTCACGGTGAATGCTCCGAATAATTGTTTGACCTTATTCCTTCCTCACCTTTCCTTAACAGAACCACGCGTGCTGGCTTGCGAAACCATAGCTTAACTCTTAGCTTCGTGGCCTCTTCCATCTCGGCTCGGCTTTGCCAGTTCGTCCGGGTCGTTATCACTGTCTCACAGAAAACTGACGTAAAGTAGCAGCTTGCTGCTGCGTTTCGTACGGTGAGTGAGATATTCGGAGGCGCAAACCCCCTCCCCTTCTCAATCCCTTAATTATCCCTTTTCTTTAAGGTCGGCAACGCACCCATAATTATTTTGGTATTGTGGGCGTTCATGGGCGGTGGAGAACACTTACCATCAGGTAACCCACTTGCTCGATTGCCGGCCATAGTCTACAGCGTGGCTCTACCACTCAAACTTTACATGCCTTTTGAAGTAAGCAGACGCTCAGTTAGAATACCACAAGCGGTCATCCCTCCATTGACTGACCGCGCCAAGGGTTGATTAACTTGCTAATAGTTTACCGATTAGTGAGTGCAATTTAGCTATGAGCGCCTCATCAGAAATTTAAAATTAAATTATTAATGTTTATATATCCTGGCGATATAAAAAAAATAAAAAACAACGAACTAGAGATTGAAAGAAGAGTACAGCGAACATGGAATAATTTCTGAAGTCTGAAAGAAATTTTCAAAAGTAACATGTCAATTAATCTGAAAACTAGGACAATGAACTCAAGCCTCTTACCATGCTTGACATATGGATGTCAAACATGGAAATTCACGTCAAAAGTTAAGCAAAAAATAACATCCTGTCAGCGCGGAATGGAGAGAAGCATGCTTAAAAAAAAAACTAGATAAGATTAGACACGTAAAGATAAGAGAAATAACAAAAGCTAATAATGCCTTAAACTACGCACAAAAGTTGAAGTGGAAATGGGCCGGTCACATAGCGAGGCTTAGAGACAAAAGATGGACCTACAGCACCACCATATGGAGAGGACCTCAAGGAAAAAGAAAGAGAGGAAGGCCCTCTACGCGCTGGGAAGACGAAATAAAAAAAGTCGCTGGTCCAAAGTGGTGGCAAATAGCATAGGATAGAGAGAAGTGGACATCATTGGAGGAGACCTTTACCCAATCTGGGGACCTTGTTAATAATTAAACGTAGTGATATAGTATAAAAATTAGTAATTTAAGTAGTTATATAGCAGGATCAAATAAAGGCTTTTTTATTTTATTTTATTATCCTGGCGATATGCCGGTTTAATGTCAGGTTCCGTCTTCTAGTGCCATAGATTTGACGGTAATTGGTATAACATTGGTATTTAGTATAAGGCGACCGCCTTCGCCGGCGCCGCGTCACTAACTAATCTGTTTAACAATTTGACTATATGTATATCAGGAATAACAAACAACACAATCTTGTTATCATTGAAATATAAGAACGATATACAAAAAAATTATGTACAAGATAAGTAAATAAATCAATTATCTACATTTCACACATTTCGTTTAATTCTGGGTGACGTCATCGGGCCTATGGCAGGCGAAAATGTGGCCTTTGTTAAAATTCAAAATAAAAAACAATTGAATCAATAAAATGTTATACATTATTTAGATACCGTCAAAACTCTATCGCCAGTTTGGAATGCTGTTTCGTTAGAGAAGAAAGGGCTAGAAATGTTACTCTTTTCAAAAGCAGCCGTACCGCGTACGCATTACAACTGCCACACCGAGATTCAGATTCAGAGAGCAATTGCACGTAATTTATAACATACTAGCCTTTGCTCGCGGCTCCGCCTGCGTCAACGGCCTTTTCCGGGATAAAAAGTAGCCTATGTTACTCAGTGATAATGTTGCTTTCTACTCGTAACGGCAAAAGAATTTTGAAATCGGTTCAGTACTTTTTAAGTTTATACGTTACATACAAAAATACAAAAACATCTTTTCTCTTTATAATATTAGTATAGATAATAATAGAATACATACATACGCATAAAATCCCCGAAGGAGTAGGCACTTTACCGAAGTATCCCCGTCCCATGATGTGATACTGAGCAGACGATACTGAGCATTTCTTAATAGATAAACCCAATATCACTTTTACCTGACCCGGGGATCGAACCCGAGACATCAGCGTCAGCCTGTCGTAACGTATACGCATTACAACTACACCACCGAGGCAGTCCGCAGCGACTCCGCATATAGATTCTAATATTAAAAAAATGTCTAAACTTTAGGACTAATAATAGATAGAATCTATTTGGTAATAAATCACTGCATTTTACACGGAGTATTTATAAAAAGTCGTACGGGGCTAACTCCGCGTCTGTGACGTCATTTAGCCAGATAGGTACCTATAGAATGTAGTTGAGAAGTCGCATTTCAAGAATATTTACTTTCTTACTATTATTTTCTTAGCTTGCTGGTAGCAGCGGCAACATGCATTGAGGACCTGAACTTCCCCCCAGGGTTCCAGTTCGGCGCTGCTTCAGCATCCTACCAAGTGGAAGGTGGCTGGAATGCCAGTGGTTAGCATAATTTGGCAGTTTATTCTATAGCATAAATAACTTTGAGATTGCTGTGGTCCGTAGGTAATGGAAGTGTTATTTATTTAAATTTCTGTTTAAGATAAAGGCGAAAGCATCTGGGACAGCTTCGTCCACGAGAAACCCCACCTCATAGCCAACGGTTCTACTGGAGATGTGGCCTGCGACTCCTACCACCTGTGGAGACGTGACATAGAGATGGCCAGCGAGCTTGGACTGCACTTCTACCGAATGTCGATGTCCTGGCCTCGCCTGCTACCGAACGGTTTCGGTAACAAGATCAGTGAGGATGGCGTCAACTACTATAATAATCTTATCAATGGACTTCTTGAGAAGGGTATTCAGCCCATGGTGACATTATATCATTGGGATCTCCCACAGAGGCTACAGGATTTGGGTAAGTCTCACTGCTGAATTATGCCGTTCACAGCACAGACTCTTTGAGCATTTTCACCGTACACATTGTGTAAAACCCGCCACGTTGGCTCATTCAGGCGAATCACATTCAGGGTCAGCCAGAGTGTATCTTATATTTTTTTTAGTAGTTTGGCACTGAACTTCGCTCGTCAACCAGAGACATAAGTTGTTAAGTCTCATAATATATCGTATATATCAAACTGTCTTTATAACGCTGCATCATACGGTTTTTGCTATCAGTTTGAATGATGCAGCCTCTTATAGGTATTATTACAGTTTTCTGTTACATTCTACTGTAAATAGAGCTTTATTCGAAAGGGCACTCACATGGGATACTGTAATGTGAAACGACGGGCCGAGGGTTCGTTCCCCGCACCATAATAGACAAGTAGAAAAACTATCGATGCCCACGACGATGATCCACAAAATTTGTGTCGTTTCTGGTTGTTGCCCTTGTAGTTCCTGATATCTATATTAAGTTATCCTAATGTGGGAATTATGGAGTCAGGACTGATTGACTGTATGTTGTATTATTGTTATTTTAGGCGGCTGGACCAACCCTCTGATCGTGGACTGGTTTGGAGACTACGCTCGCGTGGTCTTCTCTCATTTTGCAGACAGAGTCAAGACATGGATTACCATCAACGAACCAATAGTTGTCTGTGACTTCACGTACAACTCTGGTTCTTTAGCACCAGGAATACTTGACGCTGATGTTGCAAACTACCTGTGCACCAAGAATGTACTGATGGCCCATGCTAAGGCTTGGAGGATTTATGATGAGGAGTTCAGGTCGAAGTATAAGGGTTAGTAGTTTAGGGAAACGTTCAGGTAATGGCCAACGCAAGTATACCTACTTTCTGTAACAAGACGACGTATGAGAGCTTGCATAAGATCTTGGGCACGCGTAAGACAGTTTAAAACAGACTTTCGATGATCAGGTCACCTCTGTCTTTTTTTATTAGCTTGAATGACGAGACGAGCAGTTCGCTCGCCTGATGCCTGTCCATAAACAGAAGCAACGCATTTCACTTTGAATTTGAAAGCACTGCATGTCACTGAATTGCGCTCGTCATCCCGAAACATAAGATGTTAAATCGGATAATGTCTAGTAATTACGCTGGCTTCATGTCCTTCAAACCGGAATACAGAATTGGCGGCAGAATAAGACAAAGCGATTGTACTTACCCTTCCTTCGTATACAAGAGGCCTATAACCCAGTCAACCGTATTATTTTATTTATTGTATTGTTGAGTGATTTGTTTTGGTTTCAGGTGAAATTTCGCTGGCTAACCATTTAATATGGTATGAACCGTTTTCTTCTGATGATGAAGAGTTAACCGAGATAGCCAGGGAGTACTTGGTAAGTCAGAAATTGTAGAACCAGTGTAGCCAGTTTTGTCTACACCAAAGACTTCATTAAATATACTACTAGACGGGCTGTTTAGAAGTAAAATTGTGCCACATAACGCGGAAGTTTGATTGCTGACAGACAGAGAGCAGATGAAGTTTCAAACCCAATATCACTTTTACTCGACCGGGGGATCGAATTCCAGACCTCAGCGTTAGCCTCAGTCGTAACGCGTACGCATTACATCTGCACCACTGAGGCAGTCTGTCATTACATATTGTGTGAAAATTTCGTTCCCCTATCTGTTACGATTAAAAATATCCTTTTGAAGGTAGGATTGACAAGACAAACAGCTGTAGGCTTAGTAATAGGATACCTTTGGCACCTTACGGATACGGAACCCTAAAAATTAGGTTTTTTAGGTTGGTCGGTTTTCTCATCCCATTTTCTCCAAAGAAGGTGGCTGGCCACCGGTCATAGAAAAAGTATTGGCTGAGAACAGCAAAGCTAAAGGATACCTCAAGTCAAACCTACCAGCTTTTACTAAAGAGGAAATCGAATTCGTTCGAGGTGAGTTAATTTTATCACTGAGAAAGTTGTTGGTAAAAACGATCCAAACAACAGTCTCATTACCCGAGGATACTAAAAACTGAACGAAATGTTAACTCTAAGTGGGATCAGCGCCAGGAAGAAAATAACGATTAAAGGTAAAATTAATTATAGTTTAGTAAACTAAAGTACACGGTTTGTCATAAGCCTATGTTACCATTGATTAGTCCTACTATCCATATCTTAACTCCATCATCAGATCAGTTCGATGGTACCAAATCTTTGTATTGTCATCAGGATTACATTACTTGCAAAGTACTATATAGATTTGTTTACATACTTAGCTACAATTGAATCTAATAAAATTGTGTTTAAAAATAATTTACGATTCAGTATATCGTTGCAGCGTCTGTATACGTTCGTGTAACTTTTAAACGACTTGACCTATTTATATTACAATTTGTTTTGTCTAGAAATTGGTTCCATCCATCATCAGCATTCATTCGTACACTGTTGACATAGATCACGCAAGCGTTCGCCATCCAGCAGCCTCCCGCAACGTCGATCAGGTCGTTGAGCCAGCGACCACGTGATTAGCCTATATTTCGTTTGGACTGAAGAGTTTTCCACTCTTGCATCTTTTGCTCTTAGCATCAACGATTGTTCATAGCTATACATAACGCTACGACCCACGGGGATGGAGTAGTCATGCATACGTGTGAAATCGCCAGAGACAGCTAATAAAGTATCAATTTTATTTTATTATAGCGAAGTACCACTCTCTGACTACTGATTAATTACAGTATGTATCTGTTCATAGGCACATTTGATTTCTACGCGTTCAACCACTACACAAGTCGATTGATACGCAAACCGAAGGAGGGGGAGAAGTTTCTCTCATTCCCTATGTTGGACGCGCCAGATATCAACGCCAAGTATGAAGTGAATCCCGACTGGAAACGTACCACCTCGTGGTGGTTTTATGTGAGTTCATTATTTGTAAATAAATAGTTGCGTATTTTTTATATAGCATAGGCAAGCAAATGAGTCACTTGATGGTAAGTGATCTCCACCGCCCATGTACGCCCACAATACTAGAAGATCATGGGTGCATTGCTGACTTTAAGGGAAAGGGATAATTAAGGAATTGAGAAGGGTAGGGGGATTTGGGCCTGAATATCACACTCACCATCCGAAACGCAGTAGCAAGTTGCTATTTTACGTCGGTTTTCTGTGAGACAGTGGTAACGTCCCGGACGAGCCGGCCCATTCATGCCGTCGACAAAAGTGTCTATAGCGTGGCTATACCACTCGCATTTCTAGATTTTCCGGCGCTACCACTCAACTTACTTTATATTTAACTAGATTTTGCTTGCGGCCTCGTCCGCGTGAATATCTTTTATGAGGATAAAAGTCTATTTTGTGAGGACTGGATTAGCATCCATATTATGGTCTAACTCTGTGTCAAATTAATTTGAAATCATCATAATCATTTTAGTCATCATTGATTAACAAACATCCAAATTGACATTTAAATGTCAGTAGCATTTTTACACACAGATGAGCAGATTGCTCGTCTGATTGTTAACGCTACGCCGCGCCGGCTCATGAACAACACTAGCAACACTACTTACTTCTATGAATTACAAAGTACTGCGTGACACTGCACTGTCGCTCATAAGATGCGTCTTATAACACAATTTCCAGGTGTACCCCGAAGGTATGCGTAAACAGTTATTATGGTTGAGAAAAAGTTATGGCGACATCAAGTTCATCATCACAGAAAACGGTTACGCGAGTAAAAGCGGACTGGATGATACCGAGAGAATAGAATATTATACTGAATACTTAAAACAGGTAGGTCTTACAGCTACATTTTCAATTACATTTAAAATAAGTAATGAAATTACCTACGCTTTAAATACACCCGACATTGATTTGAAAAAGGTCCGTAACTTCTGGATGTCTCAATAACGCATACTCACAGTCGTCAGCGGAAAATACGCTTAGTGTGATCGTGTGTACTTGCAACGTCACGCACACAAACGCAAAAGAAATGTCAGCTGAAATGAATTTTCCAAAAACTGTTGGTAATTTGTAGATGGGCAAAATGTATTTCATTCATTGATTTATAAATTATAAGTAAGGATCATAAACATAATATGGTGAGTAGTTATTACTATGATCATAGTTTGGAACCTTATATGGTTTCAACTCAATGGCTTAAATTTTGTGCGTGTACTTAGTTTCTATAGTTAGTTATTCTAAGGTCCGTAATAGACAGATCTTCAAACATAACTAGGAAAAATCCCGATTAATCGAGCTGTGAAATAAAAAAACAGCGTTCAAAAAATCGTACTTGGACGCTAGGATGCCACACACATACAAATAGACAGACAGAGAAGGGGATAAAACTTACAACCTCTATTATTTTCCGGGGGTTAAAAAGTCCCGCGATCTGTAAAAGAAAACTTCTCAGAAGGAAAGGAAATGAGTTACACATGAACACTCACAACAGACGCTTATAGTCAGTTGCACTCACTAATCAGTAAACGATTAGCCACTTAAGCAACCCCTGGCGCGGTCAATTTATGGATGGGTGACCGCTTAGTGGTATTTCAACTGAGCTCTCAGAGCTTTGAAGGGCATGTAAGAACTCGGTCCCAGCTGTTATCATCTGACAGCAGTCGTTAAGCCAAGTCAGATGCCTTCGGGCGGCTTGAAAACTTTGACACTAGGTTATCCACCAACCATTCGATATAGAATAAATTCATTCGAGAATTTAAGGGTGCGTAAGAGAAATGATCTCTGGATCCACACTGTACTAGAGGTACATGGTTCTAGATCTAGGAGATAAACTTTACTCACTTTAATTTTAAACAGAAGATGATAGATTCATGTCAAACAGTGCACTCCTCATTAAACAGACGGTAGAGCATACAGAGAGAACTAATATGTAATATCTCTGCCTATGGTTAAGGGTTCCAAGTCATCCGTTTTCAAGTTTGGCGTCCCGGCCCTGTAAGGATTTTCTTTCTGTCTAGCGTTATACCAGTTTAATGCCAGGGTCCGCCATCTCATACCATAGATTTGACCGGATTTGGTATTATATGGGGCGATTCACCATCTAATCCCCACAACCTGCAACGGAAACCGAGTATCGCCATTGCCTCGTCTGTTAATCAGCAGAGTGTACCACGTGCAGGTGAGGTTGGCTTTGGGCCTAAGATGTTGATGACCCACTTACACTTCCTATGGACTGGAATCTACTAAGGACAAATGAATGAAATAGAAGAAATATGGTTACAATAATATTTACAATGGTTGACAACGCACCGCACGATTACAGTAGGCAGCGGCTTGGCTATGCTCTGGCATTGCTAAAGTCTATAGACGACGGCTTATCATCAGGCGGGTTGCATGCTCGTCTGTCTATCTGGGGAAAACAAATCTCCGATTCCTGGTGTGCGTCGGCGGTTTTAGGAACATAGTATCAAGTAGCTTGTTTGTTCGTTCTGTTATAGATATATAATGCACCCTTCCTTGCAGACCACACACCTTTACATTCCCATCCTGCAAACTCAGCATTCCTGAATCTTTAAGTCTATCACACCTTCCCTTTCACACCAGTCTCATTCCATCATCCACTCTAGACGGTTGCCTTAAAATGAATCCGTATTTTTTTTAAACAGAAATTTAAAGAGGCTCATAACAGTTCGCTCCATCAGACATAAAATATTTTCAGGTCCTCCTAGCTATTAAAGAAGACGGGCTGAACATCATAGGATACACAGCATGGACCCTCATGGACAACTTCGAGTGGATGGACGGATACAACTCCAGATTCGGACTTTACGAAGTGGACTTCTCGTCTCCAGAACGGACGCGAACACCAAAAGCATCCGCGTATTTCTACAAGAATGTTATAAAACGACACTCTTTGAGGATTTATGATGAATTGTAATATTGTAGTTTGAATTCTACATTGAATTTTATGGATTATTTTATAAGCGACAGAAAATGATACGCAATAGAAACTCTTTTTTTAAAACACAATCAAAATTGGTTCAGAAATGTGCCCGCAGTTATGACTTTAAATGTTGGTACGAGGAAAAGTGGATGCGTAGTAGGGATATTTCACTATCTCGCTTGCACGCGTGCACCATAATGAACATTTTTATTATTATTATTTTTAAAATTATGGCTCTGTCCTTATGGACAATTCTGCCAACATCAAGTGAGGCAGATATACGATAAGAATTGAAGAGTAAAACCACTCAGACGCGAGATGCCCGGATGAACATTTTACACAGTGACGTCAAAGTTTGCGTCGTCTGTCATTTGACAATTACCCCTTCTACAGGATTTGAATGACTTCTAACTTATTTATTTTTGGTCCGATTTATAAAATTCTTTCTGCAATAAAAAAATTCTAGTCAACTACCCTATTCGGACAGACCATAGGCTATTTGATTTTTTTATTATTACAACCATTAAGTTATGTTACCAAAAACTTATTACAGAAAGAATAATATAAATCCATACATAAATAAATAACTTATAAGCTATTTAAATTAATCTGGGATTGTGAGTGTACATGGGCAATGGAGATCACTGAAGATCAGGTGACCCAGTTACTAGTTTGCTGGCCTAATCTTTAAAAAAATCGTGTCAATATAGCTGCGTCATTGACTGTGTTTGACGCCAGACGCGACCACCGCGTTGCAAGTTCGCCTATTTACTTTTATCCCAATCAATACCCTGATGGTATGAGATCTCCACCACCCATGTATGCCCACAATACCAAAAGAATCATCGGCGCGTTGCCTACCTTAAAGGAAAGGGATAATTAAGGGATTGTGAAGGAGGGGGGTATGGGCCTCCGAATATCTCACCGTACGAAACGCAGCAGCAGTAAAAGTCAGTTATTTGAGACAGTGGTAATGATCCGGACGAGCCGGCCCATTCATGCTGTAAACAAAACTATCTATAGCGTGGCTCTACCACTCAGTCACGGCAAAATGACAGCAATGACGGTATGACACAACATTGTTACGCTAATGTGGCCCGTCCACATTACGTGTGACAGTCACACCTAACGGCAAAATGTCGCAAAAGTGTGTATGCACTTTGAGACAACCAATTTAATCAGTAGCAATTTGACGTACAGTGTTTTATGTAGGTGGTATATTGAAAGATATTCTCTCTCTCTTCCATATACCCTTATGCCACTCGCAGTGGGATCGGTGCAACATGTTTTTTAACAGAAAGATTTGAGTTGTAGTTTTTACGACTGGCCGCCTGGCGTCAAATCAACCCCTCTAGGGAGAAAACATCCAAACTTGTGTATGACAACAACATTGTCTCGGTGCGGGAATCAACCCGCAGCCTCCTGCTTCACAGCTACTCGCTCACTGTCCTATAGTTTATTACATAGTTATTATTAACATGGACATTTTGAAACAAGCGTTAACACTATAACAATATTTTAATAACAATTAATATAGCACTAAATAACTTAATAGACGGCAGTATGACTTGAGTACTTGAGGGCTCTGCATGATACTGTAAAAAAAAAGAATATTAGTTAAAATATAGACAGATCAGTGAATTTTTTCACATTTTGCTTTGTAGTGATTTCTTAAGTATTTATGTTTACGCGAATATCTCTCTATTCTAAAAAAATGTAACTGGCGCCGCCGCTGCCAAAAGCTTGTCACGCTATCTCCTCCGAAACCGCTGGGGGTATGGGGTCGAGACCGATACCAATCGATGCAGAATAATGTGGGGAAGAAAGTAAGTTATGTCTCATATTCGTCGGACTTTAAGTTTTTTTTTATTTTATGTTTTGTGGAAAAACATGGGCAACGCCCCTAGTTACACATTAAAATAAAACTAGTTTATACGGATTTTATCGCGGTTTAATTTTTATTTTAGCCCCGACGTTTCGAAAGCTATTCAGTCTTTGTGGTCGTTTTATGTGTAGGATACCCAAGTGTATCACGAAGCACGAAGAACTTACGCATAAGTATTCGAATCGAGAACGCTAGTATTTGTATGAAGGTTCAAACAATTTTTTGACATTTCGATACGAATACGTTCTCGCAAGTTATTCGTGCTAATCCCCCAGGTCCAGTGCCTTCTGCATAACCAGGAATACATTTCTCGAAATTCAACCACTAACGTCCGGTTTCTGAAAGGCTAATCAATGTTAAACTAACTAATCAAATGTCAAATCTCATGTCGGGTCGAAATTGAGTTGCTAGAAGCGTGATCAACACCTTTGATTTGATACGCATGTTAGCTAACACAACTTTCAAATTAATATGTATAATCGTATGTCAAACGGTACTAAAGAGAGATAATTTTTTTTTCCCCTAAATAACGTTTCAGCAACTCGAATTGATTTGACAGCGAAGTCAACTTAAAGTTCTGTTAGTTGAATGTTGATTTGATCAGCCTTTCAGAAACCGGGCGTAAGAGAAGAAAGGTGGTATTTGTCAAATTTACTTCACACGGGCGAACTCAAAGCCTAATTTTATAAGTTACTTACATGTGGTCTAGGAACATCTAGTGAGTGTGCCTTGATCACCTTCCTGTAGTAATGTGCGGAGGCTCGAGGAGTGCGCGTCCTCTCCGGAGAGCTGAAGTCTACTTGGAATAGACCGAATTTGGACCTGGAATCGGGGACAAAATATCTAAACAGATTCTTCCAAGTCTTTTAATGGTAGAGCCGTTTGGAAACAAAGAAGAAAAAATTATGATATAGGTTATTATGACATGTTAAGGTTAGGTTGTTTTTCTACTAAAATAATGCCTTCCATTAAATGGGGGTCAGTATAGCATATTACTAAGTGGCCTAGCGCTAATTTTCCATTGCCCAACGTATTGGACTAATGTAATGCCTCTTGTATGTTCTACTCAACACTAGCTCTTTCACATACAACAAGATGTTAATTTGGCGGGAATTCTGTCAGTGCGGTCGATCATTAATTTATTAATTCATATACTAGTTTCAAGTTGTGTTTGTTGAGTAAATGTGGTGTGAATTTGTGCATTAACGGTGATGAACAGTTTATGGAATCATTGAAATAAGTTTAGGTGATTATTGACCAAGTGTATTGATCGACCTTGATCGTTCGATCCGCTTGGAAAAAATCGTTTATGCGTTAAGCGTCATACTGGAAGGATTGACACCAAAACTCAAACAAGACTTTGAAATCGGCCACACCGTTGTTTCATCGTCCTTGAATACTTGAAACTAATAAATACTTTTCATTGGTTAAAGCATAAATAACGCGCAGCCCAACAGCATAAAAAAAAAAGATAGTAATTTCGTAGGTTTACGCGAATATTACACAGTTAATACGGATTTTATCGCGGTTTAATTTTATTTTAGTCCCGACGTTTCGAAAGCTTTTCAACCTTCGCTGTCACGGGAGAGACTAAGGTGTAGGTCGTCTCGAAAAGTTAATGTTTCATTGCCTACCTTCATTTTAAAATTATATATATTTTTTAAAGTTAGTTTATACTAGTCCGATCTACGCAGAAAGAGCTCACGGTGTCTTGAGGTCTAGCAGTTAGTCTTTTGGGTTCCGATTTAATTAGATGTATAATTGGATCCCAGGCTTGTGCAAGCTTCCAACCATCTTCTCTATTGAAATTTGGGTGTTTCTTACTTTCAATAGCCTCGCGAATCATCCTAGGTAGGAATCTGTGTTCTTTGGCAAGGATTTGTCGTTTGTCAAATCTAACGTAATGTTTGGAGCCTTCCTCTGAATGTCCAGCAACTGCAGAACTGTGAGCTGTGTGTGAGCGACTGTGTTGTGAAAAAAGATGTTAATATATTAACTCACTGATATCCATCCATCCACTCAAAACTGTCCATCAGACTCCAAACTGTGTATGCTGTTACATTTACACCATCTTCTCTAATGGCGAGCAATATCTGAAATAAAGTGAACTCTTTTAAAACATGGAGTGTGTAATCAGTTTGTGTAAAGGTTCAAAGAGTATTGATATTAATAAATACACCCAACAGTCACACACATAGTCCTGATCCCACACTAGGTTAACCTGTAGCGTGGGTATCAGGAACTACGAGGGACTTGCGGTGCCACAAGACTTAGACCCGAAACAAATATTTGTGGATAACACAAACGTTTGTCTCGGTGCGGGAATCGAACCCATGGCCTCTCGCTTCCCAGCCGGCTACTCCCCCACTGCGCCACGGAGGCTGTCAACCACCAGTGATTATGGCATACTGAGACTTAACAACTTATGTCTCGGAGTGATGAGCGCAATCCAGCACCATGCAGTGCTTCGTCATTCAAAGTACTCGTGGTGTTGTGTTTGATTATGGGCAGGCGTGGCGCTTACCATCAGACCTGAATGAGTCGTTTGTATTTTTTTATGACATAGGCCGGCAAACAAGCAAGTGGGTCACCTGATGGTAAGTGATCTCCAACGCCCATGTACGCCCACAATACCAAAAGAATCATGGGTGCGTTGCCGACCTTAAAGGAAAAGTATAATAATTAAAGGATTGGGAAGGGGAGGGGGTTTGGGCCTGCGGATATCTGACTAATTGTAAGAAACGAAGCAGTAAGCTGCTACTTTACGCCGGTTTTCTGTGAGAGTGGTAACGACTCGGACGAGCCGGCCCCTTTATTCTGTAGACAAAGGTGTCTACAGCGTCGCTCTGCTCATTTCGTCATTCAGGCTAGAAAAAGCTTTTGAATCATTGACGAACTTCCACCTACCTGCTGTAAATTATCATGCAGGTATGCTATCCTATCAGGATCACGGAGACCTCCTTTGTTAGGATATCCATTCTCGGCTATGATGAACTTCAGGTTCCCATAATGTTTCTTTAACCACACCAGCTGGTTCCTTATGCCTGGAGGATTGACCTGGAAGTAATTTAAAGCCATATTTACGCCCGGTTTCTGAAAGGCTGATCAATGTTAAATTAACTAATCAAATGTCAAATCTCTCATGTCAAGTCGAAATTAAGTTGCTAGAATTAATAGAGCTAAACTACAGAAAAGTCAAGTGAAGCACAAATTAAAATGAAAACGGAAATTCGTCTCGATACCGAGCATTTCGTAATAGAAAACCCAATATCACTACTACCCGACCCGGGGATCGAACCAGAGACCTCAGCGTTAGCCTCAATCGTAACGCGCACGCATTACAACTGCGCCACCGAGGCAGTTTATTTTATATTATAAATAATATAAATGGGTACTATACACTGCCCTCTCTTACTCCCTTTCTTATCTCCAACCTATGGTTGCCTGTGGTTGCCTGAGCGATAAGTTCGCTAATTCTACTACATATTTTTGTATTATTTTTTTCATAAACTGGTACTCTAGTGTTGTATAATAAAGAATTATAAATAAATTACATACATAGAACCACGAAGCTACAGTTTTCTGCCAGTTGGGATGAGTAGACAGCTTGACATCTAGATCGGGTCCATCGTTGATGGGCCACGATCCAAACTTCTCTCCACCTTGACTTTTCCTAACCTGCCGACTGGAGTAGTGGTTCATTGCGTAGAAGTCGTACGTTCCTGAAAATAAGTGTAGACTTTGGATATACTTTTGAGTATATATTTTATTTTTAGACTGTCTCGGTGGCGCAGTTGTAATGCGTACGCGTTACGATTGAGGCTAACGCTGAAGTCTCGGGTTCGATCCCCGAGTCGGGTAAAGTGGTATTGGGTTTTTCTATTATGAAATGCTCAGTATCAGCTCGGAGTCTGGCATTTGTGCCCGGTATGGTGATAGGCTCGCCCCCTATCACATCGTGGGTCGGAGATAAGCTCGACGAAATGTGGGTGTACTGGGTATAACCTCTGCCTACCCCTTCGAGGATTACAGGCGTGAGTGCGTATGCATGTATGTATGAATATTTATTTATATTTGAGTGGTAGAGCCACGCTGTTGACAGTTTTGTCTACAGCATGACTACTAATATTATTAGTCCACCACACTGGCCAAATGCGGATTGGCAGATCATCGAGTGGCGTGCGGCAAAGGAATAGGCAAGTTGATGACATTTATACTTAACTAGATGTACCGCGCGGTTTCACCCGCAACATCTTGATAGGGTTCAAATTGAGGGCGGGGGTGTGGGTGACATGAGTTTTTTTTTAAAAAGTAAATTAAAAACCTAGAACCCGATTGCAGCGCCATCTGTCGGTCTGATTTGTGAATCTAAACCATCCAGGGCACATACAAAAAAACATTCAAATCGGTCCAGCCGGTTAGGAGGAGTTCAGTGACATACACACGTACAGTAGAATTATACATATAAAGATGTAATAAATGGGAAGGTGTGTTTGTTGGTTTGACTTTTCAGGAAGCAATGGATCGACATGTTTATTTGCACAGAGGTAGGTAGGTAGGTAGGTAGGTAGAGGTAGGGGCCGGAGAGTGGTATAAACATAAGTTTTAATCCCGGAAATAAGACCAAAAAGACTTCCACGCGAGCAAAACGGCGAGCAGAAGCTAAAAATGCGTACTTTAATATACATACCTCTAATGAGTTCAATCTCTTGCTTGGTCAGAGTCGGAAAATTGGATTTGTGGTACCCTTGTCTTCTGCTGTTCAACGCCAGAGCTTCCACGATGGAGGAAGGCCAACCTCCTTCTTTAGAAAATATTGGGTGAGAGTACCGGCCAGCCTAGAAAAAACTGAATTATAACATTGTTTTCATAGTGTTTATGAGTTGTAGAGCCACGCTGTAGAAACTTTTGTCTACAGCATGTATGGGCCGGCTCGTCCGGGTCATTACCAGCTGTGTAAAGTAGCAGCTTGCTGCTGCGTTTCGTACGGTGAGTGAGGTATCCGGACGCCCAAATTCACCTCCTCTTCCCAATCCCTTACTTATCCCTTCCCTTTAAGGCCGGCAACGCGCCCATGATTATTTTAGTATTGTGGGCGTACATGGGCGGTGGAGATCACTTACCATCAGGTGACCCACTTGCTCGTTTGCCGGCCTTTACTATAAAAAAAAGTTAAGGGTACAAAAATTGAGTAGAAACAATACTCAATTTTTTTCGCCTTAATAACGAGGCGCCTGATGGTAAACGCCACGCCCATAAATAATAGCAAATAATAGTGTGAATGTACAACGTTGAATTACATAATACTACATACTAGAAAGAAAGACGATAGTCTCCATTTGCACTATGAAACGGTTCCAGAACCTTCAGAAGAAACTCCACAAGAAGGTACACCCACACTTCCGTGATATTTCACTGCACCTAAATGCATGTTTGTCACACTTACGATTTGCATCCACTAAAAATTAAGAAGTAACATGCACTGTCTTATTATACCCGGTCGGTCGGATCTGGGTGTTGTGGGACCGCAAGTCCCTCGTAGTTCCTGATACCCACGACACAAGTTTACCTAGTGTGGGGTCAGGACTATGTGTGTGACTGTTGGGTGTATTATTATTATTATATTATACCGTTCTATTTTTTTACCGTAACATAATACAAAAGAACTTCAACCTTAGTTGTTATGAAGTCTTAGAGCTGATCGCTGCGTAACATTAACACCCGGTTTCGGAAAGGCTGATCAAATCAACATTCAACTAACAGAACTTTGAGTTGACATCGCTGTCAAATCAAATCTAGTTGCTACAACGTTATTTGATGAAAAAAAATATAATATTTGATCTCTCTTTAGTGCCGTTTGACATACGATTTTTTATATTAATTTGAAAGTTATGTTAGCTAACATGTGTGTCAAATCAAAGGTGTTGATCACGCTTCTAGCAACTCAATATCACATTTTTGACATTTGATTAGTTAATTTAACATTGATCAGCCTTTCAGAAACCGGGCGTAAGTCGTAACATTTAACAGTGCACACTTGAGTGCGACACGTTTTTATTAGTCACACCTCTCGGTGTGGCGAAATGTCAAAAAATGGAAACGCACTTTAATAGCACGCCCAGGGGGAAGCAAAGGTTAACTCACCCAGCAATTATACCCTGCCCCTAAACAGATAAACTGGGACGATGTCTCACATCGCCTCGGCGTCTACGCCTCAGAGTAGGGTCAGCCCTCTCCCGAACGTGCTCTGCAACCTCTTTCCTGACCATCACGACAGCCTCCGTGGCGCTAGTAGCCGGCTGCAGGTTCGATTCTCGTACCGAGACAAATGTTGTGTGATCCACAAATATTAGTATAGGATCTGGGTGTTGTGGCAAAGTCCCTCGTAGTTCCTGATACAGGTTAACCTAGTGTGTGGTCAGGATTATGTATGTGACTATTGGGTGGTATTTACAATTTATTATACTTACGGAATTCTCCTGAACCAACTCAGTAATCTCTTCTTCACCTGCCGTTAAAGGTTCATACCAAAACATGTGGTTGGCTAGAGATATTTCACCTGTAAACAAGGTCAAACGTATATTTGAGAGCCAAGTTTGTGTTTATTAGGTCACTTGGTGGTAGGTCCCTCGTATGCGAGAGGCAGTCTGGGTTGGTACCACCGCTTTGTCTATTTGCGCCCAGTGTGTAAGCACTGTTGTGTTTCGGTTGAAGGACATTGGCATTATGAGACTTAACTTATGTCTCGGGGTGACGAACGCAGTCCAGTGCCATGCTGTGCTTTGTAATTAAAAGTTCTGTGTGGTGTTGTTTCTGTTTATGGGCAGACGTGGCGATTACCATCAGGCGAGCAGGTCGCTCAGCACAGCATGAATAGGCCGACACGACCGGGGCGGCACCACTGTCACGAAAAACCGACATGAAGCAGTTTGGTGTTGTTTTTCGTACGGTGAGTAAGATCGATACGATATGGAGTAGGATATCCAGAGGCCCAAATCCAACTTCACCTTCCAAACCCCTTAGTTATCCCTTTCCTTTAAGGTAGGCAACGCACCCATGAATATTTTGGTATTGTAGGCGTCATGGGCGGTGGAGATCACTTACCATCAGGTGACCCACTTGCTCGTTTGCAAAAATGCTATTAAAACTCACCATGTTGTTTATGACGAAACTCCGTGTCATACAGCCGCCACGCCTTTGCATGAGCCAGTAGCGTGTGTTTATTACACAAATAAGTGCCGATTTCAGGGCTGATGATGCCTGGAGCCATACTCCCGTCGTTATAAGCCAACTCGCACATTATCATGGGCTCGTTGACAGTCAGCCAGGTCTTGACCCTGTCTCCATAGATGGAGAAGACCACGTGAGCGTAATCCGTGAACCAGTCGGAGATTAATGGGTTGGTCCAGCCGCCTGAAAGAAATAATAAATTATGTCTAAAACCTCACGGTGTTAATAAGTAAAACATCTTTAACTTTTCAATGGTTAATCAGATCTTCTTCAAACATAGCTTTTTTTTCTTTTTTTATTACATAGGCCGGCAAACGAGCAAGTGGGTCACCTGATGGTAAGTGATCTCCATCGCAGATGTACACCCACAATACCAAAAGGATCATGGGCGCGTTGCTCACCTTAAAGGAATGGGATAATTAAGGGAATGGGAAGGGGAGGGGAATGTGGCCCTCCGGATATCTCACTCACCGTACGAAACGCTGCAGCAAGCTGCTACTTTAGGTCGGTTTTCTGTGAGACCGTGGTAACGAGCCGGACGAGCCGGCCCATTCTCCCATTCATGCTGTAGACAAAACTGTCTACAGCGTGAGTCTACCAAAATTATCCACTGTCTAGTTTAATTCAGCTTTCAAAAACAGGGTTTCAAATAAATAAATAAATAAACCCAACAGTCTCACACACAATCCTGAGCCTACACTAGGTAAATCTGTGTCGTGGGTATCAGGAACTACACGGGACTTGGTCCCACAATACCCCAAAACCCCAAATCGGTCTATTCGTTAAATCTGATAGCTTTTTTACAATGTCTAGCCCCTTGCGCCTGCTTACCAAGTTCCTGTAACCTTTGCGGCAAGTCCCAGTGGTATATGGTGACTAAAGGTTGGATGCCCTTCTCCAGAAGTCCATCTATTAGTTTGTTGTAGTATCGCTTTCCATCTTCGCTGATGTAGTTGGGGAAACCGGTTGGCATTAGCCGTGACCAAGATATGGAAAATCTGTAAATTAAGTCAAATAGTATTTTTTTTATTTAATTGTACTACTGTGTGGTAGTTCCCTCGTATGCGAGAGGATAGCGGGGTACCTACCAACGATGTCTATTTCTGCCGCTGAGTAGTAGTGTGTAAGCACTGTTGTGTTCCGGTTTGAAGGGCATTAAAGCCAGTGAATTATCTGGGCATTATGAGACTTATGTCTCGGAGTGACGAGCGCAGTCCAATGCTATGCAATGCTTTGTAATTTAAAGCTCTGTGTGGCGTTGCTTCTGTTTATGGGCAGGTGTGGCGCTTCCCAAAAGGCGAGCGACCTGCTCATCTCGTCATTAAAGCTAATAAAAATAAAAAATATTCGTATGCGAGAGGACAGCGGGGTAGCTATCAACGCTGTCTATTTCTACCGCCGAGTAGCAGTGTGTAAGCACTGTTGTGTTCTAGTTTAAAGGACATTGACAATGACGTAACCATCGGGTGTATGTCCTTATTTATTTATTTGAAGGTTACATACTGAGTCTACAATGGTAAAATAATATTATTGTAAAATTATACATGTTGAGGTGATTGCAACTTTTTTTTTTTTGTAACTCTAGCACTAGTAACCACAGCATGTGCCAATTACAACACACAACACAATTTCATACTTAAACGTCTGTATTCATACTATTCTGCAAGATGTCAATATACACTATTTTATAATTTACTTGAGAGAAGTATTAATATAAAACGAAGGATATTAGTTCTACATATGCACTCACGCCTGTAATCCCCGAAGGGGTAGATACAGGTGTAATCAGTACACCCACATTTCGCAGAGCGTATTTCCGTCCCTTATGTGATAGGGGGCGAGCCTATCGCCATACCGGACACAAATTCCAGACTCCGGGCTGATACTGAGCATTTCGTAATAGAAAAACCCAATACCACTTTACCCGACCCGGGGATCGAACCCAAGACCTCAGCATTAACCTCAATCGTAATGCGTACGCATTACAACTGCGCCATTGAGGCAGTCAGATATTAGTTCTACTCATAGTTTATTGGTCACTTTTACAATGTCACTGCTTTACAGACCACAACCCCATGTCAGGATTCTTTAAAGACCGGTCTCTATTTATTTAATTTTAACTAAGACCGAACTAGGACCGAATAGTAAACCGGCAAAGCTACCGCGTAATGTACTCTTGGACTGTGTCTTAGACTATCGATTGTAAACTGATCACTATGAACTGGTGACTAAGCCCTAGGCTCTGGTAACTGGCAAATGGGCTCCAACCATGACTACGACTTCTTTTATACGATTTATCCATCCGCCCACAACTATATCGTGTCATTATAATTTCAATATACCCGACTCTATTTTCTTAGACTCCCTCAATTTACTAATAAAAAGCGAATACCCTAACACTATTTTATAACCCAGTAATATTTTTTACCCGTTTTTGGTGCCCCGAAAATGTCCACCATATCCAGGAAGACACATCCAGTCAATCTTTTGAAAGTTACCTGTAGAAGTGCACTCCTAACTCATGCACCATCTGTATATCTCGTCTCCAATGTTTGTAGGAGTCGCAGGCCACGTCTCCATTGCTGCGATCAGATATCCTCTTTGGGTAGGTGTGCGTGAAATGGTCCCACACACTTTTGCTTTTATCTGCAACATGGAGTTTTAAAGATTTACAATATGTTACCTTGTTCCTTAAGAAAATTAAAATATAGTCAAATAGGTGTTTTATTTAGCTTGAGTGACGAAACATGCAGGTCGCTTGCCTGATGGTAAGTGCCACGCCTGTCCATAAACAGAAACAACATTCACAGAACTTTGAATTACAAAAATAGACTGAAAAGAAAAATTGACAGAAATAAACAAAGCGGTGGTACCAACCCAGACGGCCTTTCGCATACGAGATGCCTAACAACTTGTGAATAAGGACACAGGGGTAATTCGGAATGAAACTTATATTAAGATTATTAGGCAGATGGATATATTTTCTTTTCGGCGGTATACGTGCATACGCACTCATGCCTGTAATTCCCGAAGTGATGTAACTAGTACATTTCGTGGAGCTTATTAAGAGGCGAGCCTATCGCCATACCAGGCTCAATTTCAGACTCCGAGCTGATTCTGAGCATTTCGTAATAGAAAAATCCAATATCATTTTATCCGACCCGGGGTCGTAACGTGTACGCGTTACAACTGCGCCACCGAAGCAGTAACTAAAACTAAAGTATTTTGAGTCAGTGTCGTTGATATTGAGTGCCTAGATAATATTCTTATATATAAAAATCAATTGCTGTTCGTTAGTCTCGCTAAAACTTAAAAACGGTTGGACCGATTTTGATGATACTTTTTGTGGGTGTTTGAGTAGGTCCCTGGGATGGTTTATATTCACAATTGGACCCGGTAGGTGGCACTGCAAGCGGTAGATGTTGCAGGTGAAACCGCGGGGGACAATAATAATATATAATGTAATTTATTTTTAAAGAGACAATTCCAGACTCTGAGCTGATATTAAGCATTTCATGATAGAAAGACACTACAACACTTTACCCGACCCGGGGACCACACCCGTCGTTTGCTCCAGGGATGTTACGGAGATGGTTTTACCGGAACCGGAGTCGTAGCCGGGGATTTTAAATTTAACTTGTAGGAGTCGGAGGCGAAGATCCGTAACATCCCTAGTTTGCACCACCGATGCAGTCAAGGAATTGCAAAGTCCTATAATTAAATGATAGGTAGGTTGATATCAACCATAGGTTTTTTGCTATAATGAAACCACGTGTTGTTTTGTTTACTACCATCGGATCCAACACAGCCTGAGAACACTCGGCGAACACAATGAGCTTGTTTTGGTCCGATTACTTTATGCTCGAAAAAAAATATTGAATATAAATTGCGAATTAACCGTTATCATTTTATTTTAATGTGGTCAATAGTTTGTTGTTTTTTTATTCTTTTTTTAGTGTATTAATAACTATTATTTTAAAGTTAATTAACAGTTAATTTTTATTTACTCGTATATATTACATCTCATAAATTATTCACATGTTATTTAGGGACAAATATTTTATTAATAATATTACGAAAATTATGCTTAATATTTATTTGGATATGTTATTCTTACAAGACAGCTATAAGCTCAGTGGGGAGTGGTAAGGACTGTCCAGACGAAAGTCGCTGGTTCGATACTTTCGGTTTCTTGTCATCTTATTACGAAGATTTTAAGATTTAATACTAACCTGATATATTCCAAGCACCTTCCACTTGATACGATGCTGAAGCCACTCCGAACTGGAAGCCGGGAGGGAAAGAGAGGTCCAAAAAGCACCATGATGAGGCCAAAAGAGTACTGTAACAAAGAACCAATATTATACATTTTTATAGGAGTCAAGGCGTGATAGAGACACGCTATGGTTTGAAATAAAACTAGTTTATACTGATTTTATCGCAGTTTAATTTTTATTTTGACAGCCTCCGTGGCGCAGCGGGCGAGTAGCCGGCTACGAAGCGAGAGGCCGTGGGTTCGATTCCCGCACTGAGACAAATGTTTGTGTGATCCACAAAAATTTGTTTCGGGTCAGGGTGTTGTGGGACCGCAAGTCCCTCGTAGTTCCTGATACCCACGATACAGGTTTTACCTAGTGTGGGGTCAGGACTATGTGTGTGACTGTTGGGTGTATTTATTTATTTATTTATTTTAGTCCCGATGTTTCGAAAGCTTTTCAGCCTTCGTGGTCACGGGAGAAACGTCGGGACTAAAATAAAAATTAAACCGCGATAAAATCCGCATAAACCAGTTTTATTTCAATGTGTAATATTCGCGTAAACATAAGAAATCACTATGGTACTTTAGTTTTTTTAAAGCACCTGATGGTAAGTGATCTCCACCGTCTATGTACGCTCAAATGGCAGAAGAATCATGGGCGCGTTGCCAGTCTTAAAGAGAAGAGATAAGGATTGGTAATCCTCCTGGGATTTGGGCCTCCAGATATCTCACTCACCGTACGAAACGCAGGAGCAAGCTACTTTATGCCGGTTTTCTGAGACAGTGGCAATGACCCGGTCGAGCCCATTCGTACTGTAGACAAAATTGTCTGCAGCGAGGCTCTACCACTGAAAACTCAGTTTAATAGTCATTAATTAATACAATCGATTCAATATTGTTTAGTTTAATTTAAGCTTCTTAGTTTTTGAGTCGGTTTTAGTTTTAATTACTGCTAATGAAAAACTAGTTAATCGAAATCTTGTTTCAAATAAATCCATAACCAAAAGAAGTCGATTAGTAATCCTTATGATTGAATGAAAAATCGATGTACATACATATAAAATAAAACAAAAAAAGCCGAATTGATAATCTCCTCCTTTTTGGAAGTCGGTTAAAAAAAGGTTTAACATGGCGCTTAAGGCTGAATGGTGGTCTTGTATATGAGACCTTTAAGTATCATTGGCATCTTTCAGTCGCATGTGACTCCCGAGACCTCCCGCCACTTAGCCCAAGCGGCGCCGATACGGGCCTTGACGTCGAGGTCGATGTCACCGGACTCATGCAGTACAGACTCTAGGTATTTAAAGATGCCCGTATTTACGGCCAGTTCGTTCTCTATCCGGATATTTTCCGGAGATGCTAGCACGAATAACTTGCGAGAACGTATTCGTATCGAAATGTCAAAAATTGTTTGAACCTTCATACAAATGTTAGCGTTCTCAAATCGAATACTTATTCTTAAGTTGTTAGTGCTAGGGGGGCCAGTACTCCAGCAAGCTATGTACTCGATACAATCTGAACTGCAGTCGTAAATTAATTTATTTGAGCTTTATACCTAAGTGTTATGGCCGTAATAAAATTACTGCATTTAATTTAAATTACGTTACTCTTATTATGAGACATTAATTCCTTCATTTATTGCAGATTTGAAAAGACTTGATCTTATTTATTTTAGTCTTTTTTAAGGTTTCGTAACCAAACGAGTGACTAGTAGAGCCACGAGGTAGACAGTTTTGTGTTTTGTCTCACAGAATATCGGCGTAAAAGTAGCAGAATGCTGCTGCGTTTCGTACGGTGAGAGAAATATGCGCAATCCCTTAATTACCCCTTTCCTTTAAGATCGGCAACGCGCCCATGATTCTTTTGGCATTGTGGGCGTACATGGGCGGAGATCACTTACCATCAGGTGACCCACTGGCTTGTTGGCTGGCCTATGCTATAAAAAACGGTACCAATGTTTTATGGAGCTTATGTCGTCTATTTATCAACAAAAACACGTGTATAAATTATAAACATGGTTATAAAAATGTTCGAAACAAGTTTTCCGGACTGATACTGACCATTTCGTAATAGAAAAACTCAGTATCTCTTTTACCTAGTACCGGGGATCGAACCCGAAACCTCAGCACAGCAGTCGTAACGCGTACGCATTACAACTACGCCATCGAGGCAAAATTATAAAGGTTCCGTCCTTGGGTCCAGTAAATAAATCGCACACTAGTCTCGGTTCTCCACCTTATTTATTAATCTTTTCACTGTTCTCCCAGACCACGTCCGTACAATCACTAACTCCGTTCCTCGCCCCTTTCCTGCTCGACCTTTCGCCGACCCCCATCCTTGTTTCATCCCTACCTTAGCCATCGCTTCCTCCACCTGTGTTGCCAGTATCAAATTAAGAAAACTGTATTCATTTTATGGAACATTTAGTGATTTCTTAGGTTTACGCGAATATTACACATTGAAATAAAACTAGTTTATACGGATTTTACGGGAGAGTCTCTCCCGTGACCACGAAGGCTGAAAAGCTTTCGAAACGTCGGGACTAAAATAAAAATTAAACCGCGATAAAATCCGTATAAACTAGTTTTATTTCATTATGGAACATTTGTTAAATTATGGAGGAATCTGGAGGAATATTCTTGGATTGCGCTGCACTTAACATCAGGTGTAGCGTAGTCACTTTGCCGAGCCAGTATAAAAAAAAAAGAATCAATGACTTGAATGCTATTTTGTATTATAAAGCCGACTTTAAATTAGCGATTACCTTACACTACGGAATCCTAAAACCACTTCTTACAAAGTTTAAAGGGAAGTACAGACTAGTTACATTATCGGCAACAATCTCACGACAATTATTTTTATAGCATAATTAAATTGTGTTTATAATAAACACTAATTGTGTTGGGGGGGGGGGGGACATCAAGTTGTAAAATAATATATCTTGCAAATTACAAAGCGAATGACGTCGGTATTTACTGAGTATAGTTATAAATTACAATTAACTCAGCGATTTCAATTAAGTATAATATGATTTTTATAAAAAATAAAATACCGACTGCCTCGGCGGCGCAGGTGTATTGCGTAAGCGTTACGACTGCTGTGCTGAGTTCTCGGGTTCGATCCTCGGGTAGGGTTAAAGTTATATTGGATTTTTCTATTAAGAAATGCTCAGTATCAGCCCGGAGTTTTTTTATATTGCAAGCGAGCAAATGGGTCACCTAATGGTAAGTGATCTCCACCGCCCATGTACGCCGATAATACCAAAAGAGTCATGGGCGCATTGCCGACCTTAAAGGAAAGGGTAGGGTAAGGGCTTAACGAGTGGTAGAGCCACGCTGTAGACAATTTTGTCTACAGCATGAATGGGTCGGCTCGTCCGAGTCGTTACCACTGTCTCTCAGAAAACCGGCGTAAAGTAGCAGCTTGCTGCTGCGTTTCGTACGGTGAGTGAGATATCCGGAGGACCAAATCGCCCTCCCCTTCCCAATCCCTTATTATCCCTTTCCTTTGAGGTCGGCAACGCGCCCATTATACTTTTGTATTGTGGGCGTACATGGGCGGTGGAGATCGCTTACTATCAGGTGACCCACTTGCTCGTTTGTCGGCCTCTGCTATAAAAACACCTTTTTTTAATAAAAAAATGTTTAATAAAAAAAAAACGACAAAATAAATATCGAAATATTTTGCATTAAAGCCGAACTAAAATGTTTCGGAATTGTCAATATATCAGTATTTATATCTCAATAACTACAAATTCAATAATTTATCTGGTGCACTTGGTACCTTAAGCTTAAGCCTTACACATATTGATAATAAATTGGCAATCGAAACGAAGTAACAAAAGCAATGCACACCTTGCGTCACAAATAACTATCAATATTTTATTAACATTCAAAAAAAAGGCAGTCTTCAAAATGTACTTAAAAAACATACCATAAATAATTTAAATAGCTTATGACTCAATATGCTATACTAGGTATATAGCAGAATAACATAGTGTAGACTGAACTTTGCTTTATACTATATGTTACAAAAACAAACAGGATTTTGTCATTTTAACTGTGATATCAGAATCGATATTCAAACGTAATGAAAAAACTCGCATACGAAATCTGGACTATAAAAATAAACATATTTATTTTTGAACTTTCATTCATTTATTGTTTGTAAACCGTATTTCGATTGATTACCTCTGCAAGAGCAATGACTTGGAGCCAGATGGAGATAGCTAATTGTGGCATCCACGTACATCAAACGCGCCACGCCGTACGCGTGCCCAGGCTTCGTCAATACACAGAAATTCAGATATAAATAACATTTTAAATATGTTCATTTTCTAAGTTACCTGTGTAAGGATAATATCTCGCTTCTGTTTATTATTTCTTTAGTTTGACTCGTTTTATTAAGCTGTTTATATATATGTCTTCACGAACCAAAAAGTGCCAACAGGTTTTTTGTTACATACTGTATTTTCTGTTTGATAATGAAATCCATTAGTGATCATGTAGGCAATCAAAATAGCGCCTAAGACAAGTTGGTACAAAATAGAAAAAAAAATCTTTTTGCATACCTATTTCCGCCTGTAATCCCTGAAGGCCTCAAAGGTATATCTAGTACCCGGTAACCACATTTCGCCGAGCTTATTTCCGTCCCATGATGTGATAGAAGGCGAGTCTATCGCCATACCGGGCACAATTCCAGACTCCGGGCTGATACTGGCCATTTCGTGATAGAAAAACCCAATATCATTTTATCCAACCCGGGGACGTAACGGACGCATTACAACTGCGCCACCGAGGCAATAAAAACTTTTTAACAAAAAATAAAGCGAGTCAAAAAAAATAAAAAGCTAAAAATAAAACTAGAGTATTTTGAGTCGGAGTCGTTGATATCGATGGCCTACATAATCAATAATATAATTTATTTTCAAAGAGAAAATATAAAGCCAAGGTAAATTTTTGACAGTCTTATTTTTGATAAATTTTGCACCGACTTGTTATAAGCGCTCTTTTGATTGCTTACATGATAAATAATCGATTGCAATTACAAATAGAGGATATAAAGCCACGTTCAGTGTTTTATCGGTTAAGCTTTTATTTTGTTTATTTTAGTGAAAGGATCGCTGAAACAAGTGCATAAAGGTGTTGTCTTCTATCCTCGATTTCAACCCCTTATTACTTCGAATTTAAATGGGACCGTGGTGGGATCACTTTTACACTACGGGGTGGGATATTCCGAAAAATAAATGTAGTATTACTTAAAAGGTATTCCCAACAAAAAATAGTTTCACTAAGATATAAGCTTCCCTCCGCTTGCTTGGCGGCAGTGTAAATTTATGAAGGTAACTTCAGATTGGCATAATTCTGTCAACCTTCGCGTCGAGGAACTCAATGTCTTGTCTCATTGTAATTGGACTGCATTATACTTGACATCATGTCCAGAGTAGTCACTTTGCCGTTCCAGGAGAAAAAAATAACTTTCCATTTTTAAAGACAATTAAAATATACTAAATGGCCATGGCAACAGTGTTGAACTGTCAATTAATTTAAAAAGGATTTTTATTACTGATAATAAATCTGATTCATTTCTGAGACCTTAGATAAAAGTAAGGGCATTTGCCCAAAAATGGATGGGTGAACGCTTAGTAGTACCTATTTCAACTGATTAACGTCTCCGTTCAGGCATTGCGTTAAAATGTAATAAAACTTGTGATACATTTTTCCCTTCAAATTTTCAGATCAGATTTTTTTTGAAGTGAAAACTTCTTTATCATCGTTGTGATTTGAAAATCGATGAAACGAAAAGGCGACAGTAAAAAGTCGTGAAGAAGTGGCCCCTTTTACATTATTACAATATAAATGATTTGCATAATAATTATCGGCGACAAAGAATAAAAACACCTTACTGATTATAATAGGATACAAATTACTTTCAACGGCAGACTGTGATTAATTCCTTGGCCGGTGCCTAAATGAGAAATAAATTGAATAAAATGATTGATCTGATGCCACGACATAGCTCGGAGGGTTTTGGCGGAAATCTTGACAGTACTGTCCGCGGCTTATTTTGTTTTTATTGTATAAAAGTACCTAGTGTGGTTTTTTGCAAATAATGTATACGATGATGAGAAGTGTATGAATGAATGAAATTCTCTGAAATTGGTGAATTTGGGTTATCATCAGAGCGTTATGTCCTCGGTCGTTCAATTCGCTCGGTGTATCTTCGTTCTTGTGAAGACTTATATAAATAAGCTTTTTTTAATATTATATAATATACTTGTCATTGGTGAAATGGATAATATTGTGAAGTCATTATAAAAAAAGCCATAGCTCGGAGTTTTGGCGGGAATTCACACTTCTCTCAGCCGGGCCGGGTGGGATCACTTTTACACTACGGGGTGGGATATTCGGAAAAATAAATGTAGTATTACTTAAAAGGTATTCCCAACAAAAAATAGTTTCACTAAGATATAAGCTGTATAGTTTTTGAGATATGGAATATTTTCGGTTACTTTTTTTTATTGTATAGGCCGGCAAACGATCAAGTGGGTCACCTGATGGTAAGTGATCTCCACCTCCCATGTACGCCCACAATATTAAAATAGTCATGGGCGCGTTGCTGACCTTAAAGGAAAGGGATAAGTAAGGGATTGGGAAGGGGAGGGGTATTTGGGCCTCCGGATATCTCACTCACCGTACGAAATGCAGCAGCAAGCTGCTACTTTACGTCGGTTTTCTGTGAGACAGTGGTAACAACCCGGACGAGCCGGTCCATTCATGCTGTAGACAAAATTGTCTACAGCGTGGCTCTACCACTCACTAAAATTTACTCACAAATATTACTTTAACAATATTTTAGTTTAGCAACAGTAACTTTGCTTTTGTTTTATTTATTTTTTACTACTAGCATATCCAGGGGCTCAATCTCCCCCCCCCCCCCCAAAAGCATTCGGGTCCACCGAAAAATCTCAAATTAATCTTGATATTATCCTACTTTCTTAGTACTTACTACTTACTACTTACAATATAATTTTCATCCCTTATCCTTACTTATTCCATTTTAAGTAGGTATGGTATATTCTCAATTTTTTTATAATTTTTATATTTTTCAAGCCCTCCCAAACCAAAATCCTGGATCCGCCACTACTTTTCACAATGTCTTTGAGAAATAATTTATTTTTGATACCACTAAAACGAATATTGTACTGATAATGTAAATATTTGATTTTAATAACACTATTTTTTAAGTCGGATAAAATAATTCATTCATTTTTCTAGTGCCTGAATGACCAAACCAGCAGGTCGCTCGCCTGATGGTAAGCGCCACGCCTGCAACCTTGCATTGCAAAGCACTGTATGGTGTTGGACTGCGTTCGTTACCGCGAGATTTCTCATAATGCCCAGTAATTTCACTGGCTTCAATGTCCTTCAAAACGAAACACACCAGTGCTTGCATACTGCTGATTGGTGGCACATAGAAATAAAGAATTATTCGTTGATGCTAGAAAAATAAAATGTTACTAAACATATGTCATTATATTCAATTCACTGCCTCGGTGGCTCAGTTGTAACGCGTACGCGGTATGAGTCTCTCGGGTTCGATCACCGGGTCGGGTAAAGTGATATTGGGTTTTTCTATTACGAAATGCTCAGTATCAGTCTGGAGTCTGTAATAGGGATCCGTTTGGCGATAGGCTCGCCCCCTATCACATCATGGGATGGAAATAAGCTTTTTTTATAGCATAGGCCGGCAACCGAGCATATGGGTCACCTGATGGTAAGTAATCTCCAAAAAAACTAAAGTCCGACGAATATGAGACATATCTTACTATCTTCCCCACATTATTCTGCATCGATTGGTATCGGTCTCGACCCCATACCCCCAGCGTTTTCGGAGGAGATAGCGTGACAAGCTTTTAGCAGCGGCAGTGGCGGCGGCGGCGGCCACTGCCGCTGCTAAAAATAATCTCTATTTCTTTAGAATAGAGATTATTTTTTGTCATGAACCTTCGCGGGCGTGCTTACCAAAGTTTCTTTGTAGTCGGACAAACGATCTATATCCTATGAAAAAGAACCTAAATTCGAAAAGCATTCATTTTTAACCAACACATAAAATAAAGGTTCTCAATTTGTCCGTATAATATACAAATAAATCCATCTCTGAGGCTAAATATTAAAACAATTTATGCAATGATTTATGCACCAACTTTCATGATCATTTCACTACAAGTAGTAAAATAAAACTTAAACAGATTAAAAAATCTACTAAAGAATTTTGAGTGAGTGTTATAATTCAATAAACTAGCTGACATAATTAAAATTAAGTTATGTTATTTTGTGATAAACATAACATGTTTCTTTAATAATCATGTCTAATACGTTTTATTTTTATAAAACGCATATTTTAAAATCACCGTTCTTTTATTTTAATCTAAGTAATAAATGTACCATACCAGTTTACAATATTTTTAGAAAAAGTCTGCCACAAAAAAAAAATTAAAAATAAACAAATATAATTTTATTAATTTTTTACATTTCTATAAATAAATGTAGACACATTCTAAATTCAAATGTACTTACCAGAACACAACCGCTTGTAGTGTTAACATATTGGCAACTAACTTGTGTAACCGTTGGAGTGCAGCCGGAGTTGTTATAAACGCTTCTCAAACATTCACGATGAGAAAATATTCAAGAAATATTACAATTACGACTTGAGAGACTATAAGACACCCCTACCATAAAGTGGTAATCCCCGGCTGCATGCGACCGCGACCAACCTCGATTAAACTACGTGTGGGAAGCGAATAGTATCCTACTTTTTGTTCGTCTGTCAATGTATTATTTATTGTGTTTTACGAAATGTTAAACTTACTCTTTTTATTGTTTTTATTTTATGTCTAGCGTATTAAAAGGCAAAAACGTACCTAACTAACTGATCAATTAAGACAATGTTATTGACGCAAGGCATGTTTAATTTATTTATTTATTTAACTTTATATACAAAACGTATAAAGGCGGACTTAATGCCAGAGGCATTCTCTACCAGTTCAGTACCAACCCTGGGTGATGCGGAGAAGAAACAAAGTAGGTGTATATAAAATAATTTGATAATATACATGAATATATGCTACACATTTTATAATACTTATACATTATATTAAACATATTATGTATATATAAGATATATATTTATACATATATTTAAATAAATAAATGCATGTCTATGTTTAGCCACAGACTACGGACAATAAATAAAATAAGTATTGGCAATATCATTGAACACGGCACGCATTGTGAGGAGGTTCCTCACTCTGGGGTCCTAACCAGCCCCGGATCTACTATATTTTCGAGCCGGAGCCGAATCTCGATAGTGGCACCCCTCTCACCAACGTTTGAGATAAATTACTTAAAAAAACTCACAAATATGTATATAATGGTTGGCATTTTTCGTGAATGGGATTTGTACGTTTCACTTGTAGTGTGGGTCTGTGTGGTGCTTTTTTCTTACAAGGCGACGGTGAGCCAGCCAGGCTTCCGTATGCGTTTTGTGGAGCAAGTGTTTTAATGTTAAATCACATTATATTATGATTTTGGCGCCCCCTGAATCTGCCGCCCGGGGCGGTGCCCCGGTTTGTCCCCCAATATTAATATTATTTCAATGTACCCATCTTTATTTTTCTTAGACACCCTGAATTAACTTATAAAAAGGGAAGGGTTGCTAATAATATATATATATATATATATATATATATATATATATATATATATTGCATTATAATAGTTCGGATGGGGTAGTCCCCTAGAGCTAGTGCTTTTACTCATGGCTCTGCCCGCGTGAATGTCTTTATCCGCAACACCCCGCTCTTTTAAAGCATTTCACCCTTAAGGGGTTGGTTTTCGTAATATAGCGAAATATCTATTGCATATTTATTTTTAGGAGTTCGCCTAGGAAGTTCCGAGTCGAAATGTCTAGTTAATATTTTTTAATGTATAAAAAGCCTGTTAGCTCTTTCTAGATCGTGAAAATAGACATATAAACAGCTTGATAAAAATAGTTAAATAAAAAAATAATAAACAGAAGCGAGATATTATCCTTACACAGGTAGCTTAGAAAATGAACATATTTAAAAAAAAAATATTGTCATCTGAAAAGTGATGAACTGACTGATGTGACGGATTGACGAAGCCGGGCGCGCACGCGTTCAATGTACGTAGACGCCGCTACTTGCTATCTCGCTCTGACTTCGAATCATCGCTTTTATAGAGGTAACCAATCGAAATACAAACAATAAAGTATAACAGTCACGGACAGCCTCCGTGGCGCAGCGGGCGAGTAGCTGGCTGTGAAACGGGATGCCGCGGGTTCAATCCCCGCACCGAGACAAATGTTTCTCTCTCCCACTGCGACACTCCACTACTACTTTGATACTGTTAAATATTATATATTCGTGTATTGTATTTTTTTTCTTGCTAAGATTGTGCCAATATTAGAATTTAAATATCGTACTGTGTTGTAAACAATACTTTGAAACAAATAATATAAATCTACTTTATTTTTTATAAGCTTGAGTGACGAAACGAGCAGGTCGTTCACCTGATGGTAAGCGCCACGCCTGCCCATAAATGTAAGCAACACCACACAGAACTTTGAATAAGAAAGGACAGCATGGCATTGGACTGCGCTCGTCACCCCGAGACATAAGTTGTCAAATCTCATAATGCCCAGTAATTTCACTGGCTTCGTTCTCCTTCAAACCGGAACACAACAGCTTACACACTGTTGCTTGAGGGCAGAAATAGACAAAGCGGTGGTATCAAACCAGACCGACATTACGAGTATAGAAAACCTTGTAAATACCAACTTTAGCGCAATAGCCTGTACTCGTATCAGGAATAAAATAAATATGTCTATACCTGTTTATTTTTTACATCCTTGTATTGTCTTAATTAACATACATACATACATACGCACTCACGCCAGTAATCCCCGAAGGGGTAGGCAGAGGTGTAACCAGTACACCCACATTTCGCCGAGCGTATCTCCGCCCCTTGATGTGATAGGGGGCGAGCATTATAACTACGCCAACGAGGCAGTTATTAATTAACGTAGGTACCTAATAAATCAGATACATTATAAAAATGATTTTAAACTTTATGACGCACATGACAGATGTATTTAAGCTGTGAACACACCATTGTCTGGCTTATAAGTTATCTATTTATTTTAATTAAACAATTATGTGTATTCATAACATGTGACTGTTTTTTTTCTCTAAATAAATAAGAAGCTGCTTAGTGCATCCGGGTAACAAAGATTAGGTAGATTGTCCAAACTAATATTATAAAGAGGAAAGATTTGATTGTTTGTTTGTTTGCATTGAATAGACTCCGAAACTACTGAACCGATTTGAAAAATTATTTCACTGTTGGGAAGCTACACTATCCCCGAGTGACATAGGCTACTTTTCATCCCGGAAAGGCAGTTCACGCGGGCGGAGCCGCGAGCAAAGGCTAGTATATAATACATTTAAAATCTTTGGTAATTGTGGAGATGCTTCTAGATGATTTCCTTCCCATGCCGCGATAGACGGCAAGCCTTTTGCTGTATCAGGCACAAATTCCAGTCCCCAGCGTTTATGCTCGGCAAAGTGACTACGATACACTTGATGGTAAGTACAGCCGAATCCAAAAATAGTGTCGACCAACGACAGACGGTTCTACAATCGTAGGTCAGCAGAATTATGCTAGTCTGCCTGATTGCTTCTTCAAACTCCGTTTAAGGACCATATTGTAAGCAGTGACTGCCTCGGTGGCGCAGTTGTAATGCGTACGCGTTACGGGTTCTCGGGTTCAATCTCCGAGTCAGATAAAAATGATATTGGGTTTTTCTATTACGAAATGCTTAATATCAGCCCGGAGTCTTAAATTGTGCCGGACATGGTAATAGGTCATAGGCATCATGGGACAGAGATCAATAAGCTCGGAGAAATGTATGTGCACTAGTTACACCTCTGCCTACCTCTTTAGGGTTAAAGGCGTGAGTAATGTATGAATACATTTGGGAAACGGAGCGTAAGAGGAAGTGAGTGAAATATTTGAATGTTGAATTACAAATCACTGCATTGGACTGCCCTCGTCTCACCGAGACACAATTTGAAAAATCTCACAATGTCCAGTAATTTTACTGGCTTCAATGTCCTTCAAACCGAAACAACAGTGCTTACACAATGCTGTTTGGCGGTAGAAATAGACAAAGCGGTGGTACCTACCCAGACGGCCTCTCGCATACGAAGGACCTACCACTTAGTAAAAGATGTCATGCGTTAAAAGTTTATGACGAATATTTTTAGGTCTACAGATTGTTATAACAATATTTTGCGGAAGAAATATATAATCGGTTATTACATTTGAACTTTGGAGGAGGAGTGATAATTGTGGCAAATTATTAAATTATGCGATTGTGTTGATTTTTTTGAATTACGAATGTTATGCGTGTCAATAAGGGATCCAACCTAGGAGTAGAACCCAAGTTCACGGGTTTCACAGCGTACTCTGCTAAATAAAATATGTCATTATCCAGATATTTTTGACAGCCTCCGTGGCGCAGCGGGCGAGTAGCCGGTTGCGAAGCGTGAGGCCCTGGGTTCGATTCCCGCACCTGACAAATGTTTGTCTGATCCACAAATATTTGTCTCGGGTCTGGGTGTTGTGGGACCGCAAGTCCCTCGTAGTTCTTGATACCCACGATACAGGTTTAACCTAGTGTGGGGTCAGGACTATGTGTGTGACTGTTGGGTGTATTTATTATTATTATTATTATTATTTTGTCAAAAACAACTGTACAATGCGGAAAGATGGAAATTTTATTGTGATTTCAATGAATTGATGAATATTTATGCAATATAACAATGAAGATGCAATGAAGGTATCGATTTATCCTTATAGGTTTCCTGTTTATAATCTAATGGGATAGTGATATATAATTACTCTGTTATTATAAACCCCGTCAACATGAATCAGTAATGACAATGATTTACTGTGTACCTTCCATTATCCGTTGTTTATAGTTAAAGTTATTGTAACACGCAAAATGGTAGTTGACGATTTTTTTTATTATTTTAGACAATAAGGTATGTTTCCCAAATCCTATTGCAGAAAGTATTTTATAAATACGTCCAAAAAAAATAAATTAGAAGACAATCAAATCTGATGGAAGGGGTACTTGTCAAATGACAGACGACGCAAACCTTGACGTCACCGTGCAAAATGGTTATTAAATTATTAAAGTGCACGCGTGCGAGCGAGATAGTGACATGTCCCCACTACTACTACTAGTGTCAAAGTTTCCAAGCCGTCCGAAGGCCTCTGACTTGGCTTCAACGACTGATTAAAATCCGAGACCGACGTTTTACGTTCAGTAAGTACAGTAAAACGCAGTGAATAGAAATGTATAATGTATAAATAATAACTGCCTCGGTGGCGCAGTTGTAATGCGTACGCGTTACGATTGAGGCTAACGCTGAGGTCTTGGGTTCGATCCCCGGATCGGGTAAGGTGGTATTGGGTTTCTCTATTACAAAATGCTCAGTATCAGTCCGGAGTCTGGAATTTGTGGCCGGTATGGCGATAGGCTCGCCCCGTATGACGTATCACATAAGGGACGGAGATACGCTCGGCGAAATGTGGGTGTACTGGTTACACCTCTACCTACCCCTTCGGGGATTACAGGCGTGAGTGCGTATAAATAATAACAAAACCGGTTTAGTTTATTTAAACATCAACTACATGTATAACAGAGTCCACCGAACGCTTCCGTCTGTCTGTTCGCGATAAACTCAAAAACTACTAAACGGATCTTCATGCGGTTTTCACCAATAGACAGAGTGATTCATGAGGTATACAATTTGTTAAGGTTTTCTGTAAATTTTACGTCTACTGACATATATTTTTTTTATTTATGACTTTTTCTTTATTTATAACGGCTTCGCCCTATTATACATTTCGCCAATGACGAGTACTATAATATATATTGTCAACCCTTCCCAAGAACGACGAAATATCAGCCGAACGGCGCGGCGTGGTCGATTTCAAGGTCTTGTTGATTTTATAACTCCTGTTTGTTTACCTATCTTGACATTTGACATTGATGAGATGGCAATTTTCTTTTTTTTTGTTTGTTTGTTCCTTAAGGAACCGGAAAGATCAGAGACCATGCTGCCAAGTCATTAGTTTTATTCTTTTCTTATATTCCAAGAACGATAAAACGGGGGTGTGGCTCATTTCAAGGTCTTGTTGAGTTTTGGTGTTAATTCCTTTCAGTTCAATGCTTCTTAGACGACTTTCTTCAAGCGGATCGAAAGCACAAGGTCGATCAATACCCTTGATCAAAAATCACCTAAATTCCCTATATTTAATGTTTCCATACGCTATTCATCATCGTATATGATTATTGCACAAAACCACACCACTTTTATACAACAAACACAACTTTAAACTAGTTTAGGAAATAATTAAATCAAGAGAGCCACCGCACTGTTAGAAATCCCGCCAAAACTCCATCAATTTTCTTTTTATTTAGTTTGTTTCCAGTCTTTCCAGAGACAAACCATATTAAAATCATTCAATCAATCAATCATTTTCTGTAAACTGGCAACTTTGTGTATGATAAACCTATTTTAGTTATCGGAGCTTTATCAAACGATTATGAATAAAGAATTTTATTGAACGTTCTATAGGCTTAAAATACGTTTTAACTAATGAAGGTTTATACCTTCGATAAGCAGTAATAAATTGTATGCACATTTTGGATAAATTTTAATCTTGATGCATCATTTTGGTCGACTCATCTACATAATCTTCTTTATACACCTGACCTTATCCCACTCGCAGTGGGATCGGCGCAACATGTTTTTAAACACATGTTACAGAAAAATAGGGATTGTAGTTTTCACGACCAGCCGCCTGCCTGACGTCAACCACTCTTGGGAGAAAACGCCCAGACCCGAAACAATCAATTTGGATCACACAATCATTTGTCTCAGTGTGGGAATCGGCCACGGAGGCTGTAAACATAGTTCTAATATATGCTGTGTAGTCCTTAACTGTACATAATATAATTAAATATGACGCACCCATTCTAGTTGGCTTTGCGTTGACGATACTTGTCTACTCAACTATAGTTTACCTACCTGCGTTGGCCTACTTAAAGGCCAACTTTCGATGATCGTATCTATCCAGGGTCAAGCGCTAGTACCAGTGACGCTCGCATCTTCTTACCCTTTGTAACAGACTTCAAAAATGGAGGAGACATATGTACATCGATTTCTCCGCCAATTGTAAACCGATTTTGTAAGAAAAAAAATCACTCGATAGAGTTTAGCTGCGATATGGTCCCATATAACTTTGGTTAAGATCTAATGACGGAGTACGGAGAAAAAAAACTCCTCAACGGACAACAATACACTCGTCGCGATTGTTTTATTGTTTTTTTTTTATTATTGTATAGGCCGGCAAACCAGCAAGTGAGCCACCTGATGGTAAGCGATCTCCACCGCCCACAATAAAAAAGAATTATGCGCGCGTTGCCGACCTTAAAGGAAAGGGATAATAAGGGATTGGGAAGGGGAGGGGGATTTGGGCCTCCGGATATCTCACTCACCGTACGAAACGCAGCAGCAAGCTGCTACTTTACGCCGGTTTTCTGTGAGACAGTGGTAACGACCCGGACGAGCCGGCCCATTCATGCTGTAGACAAAATTGTCTACAGCGTGGCTCTACCACTCGTAATTTGTATTATTGTATTGGAATTTACATGCTATTGCTGTACATTGAAGTCGGTTTCTAAGTTTTTTAACAAAACTACTAATGGAACCTTATTAGAGGCTACGTCGTTTATCCTACTACTATTCCTACTACCATTCCTTCTACTATTCCTACTACTATTAAAAATGTGAAAGTTTGGATTTTGGATTTCGGTGTTTGTTAGTCAATCACGCCTTAACAAGTGAATGGTTTGGATGAAATTTGGCACACAGGTAGACCATAACCTGCATTAGAATATAAGCTAGATATACGATATATCCTGTTTACCTTTTAAGTAGATTCCACGTAGTATTTTACTATTTCCTATACTTAGGTACAGAAGTGGCGCTAAGCGTTGGCGATTTCGGAGAGCGCTGACGGTCTCGCGCCATAGGGGGCCTCGCAAGAAAGTTTTACTAGTTATTAAAATACGAATACGACCTATAAGTACATACATAGTCCTGACCCCACACTAGGTTAACCTGTATCGTGGGTATCACAATAATCTTATTATCTACCCGCTTTACATAGTTATTCTACTGACTACCTTCACTAATACTAATAATGTTGCTATTACTAATATGAGGGTAACAATATGGAATAAATCTAAAAGGGTTGCCATCTCAACATGCATTAAAATAGGTGTTTATGTTTCGCAAATATTCAAATTATACATTTTTAATGATCACATTTTTAAGTGAACAGCATAATCATGGTTAGCCGAGATCAATCAGTTATCTTTAAATAAGGTGGTATTTATTTCTAGATATATTGATATGGTACCTCTACAGGTACCGGCACAAGTCGTGAGTATAACCGATACCGGCCCAGTAGTTCATTAAAAGGTCTGATTGGCGAAATGAAAAAGCGCAGGCCGCCGACGCTTCACGTGATTGGTTCGTCACTAGATACTTGTCTTCTATTGGACTCACAGTTATCCCAACCATGTTCGCCTGTGTTCAAGAATCGTGTCGGTAATTATAATTTACTTCTAAAGGACTAATAAAATTAGGGGTATTGTTCGATACTTACTATAAATACTCTAAAAACTAAAAATAATAATTTAATAACTATATTGATAATTTAATTAAGCAACTAATTAGAGTAATAGATGGCACTATTATATGAGTTCTTGACGCTTCTGCACACAGAGGTTCTTCAGGAAACTGAAAAAAAATTAACGAGTATTGATTGATAGTTGAATATCGCTTCATTGGTAAAGTGTAAGTGTAGTTTGGCCATCGAAATAAGATAACTAGAACGATAACTCTCTTATAAATCTGCCTAAAAATACGGCTCCACTTACTTACACATGCAAAGGTAATCACACGTAGCACTCATACACGAATCAAAAAATAATGAACGTTTTTTCTTATTTCATAGGCCGGCAAACGAGCAAGTGGGTCACCTGATGGTAAGTGATCTCCACCGCCCATATATGCCCATAATACGAAAAGAATTATGGGCACGTTGCCGGCCTTAAAGGAAAGGGATAATTAAGGGATTGGGAAGGGGAGGGTAATTTGGGCTGGATATCTCACTCACCGTACGAAATGCAGCAGCAAGCTGCTACTTTACGCCGGTTTTCTGAGAGACAGTGGTAACGACCCGGACGAGCCGGCCCATTCATGCTGTAGACAAAAGTGTCTACAGTGTGGCTCTACCAATCAAAATATTTATAATATGTTTCTTTTTCTTCGTCAAGTTTGCACCTACCATGTACATCTCTACATCACCCTAAGGTTGACTGGATGAGAATGCTTATAGCATTAAGTCCGCCTTTATACTAAGCTAGTCATTTTATAAGCAACTTACATGTGGTCTAGGAACATCTAGTGAGTGTGCTTTGATCACCTTCCTGTAGTAATGTGCGGAGGCTCGAGGAGTGCGCGTCCTCTCCGGAGAGCTGAAGTCTACTTGGAATAAACCGAATTTGGACCTGGAAACAGGAACAAAGAATTGAAAGTACTTTTATACCTAACTCTTTTTTTATTAGCTTGAGTGATAAGACGAGCATATCGCTCGCCTGATGGTAAACGCTACGTCTGCGCATAAATAGAAGCGATAACCCACAAATTTACAAAGCACTGCATAGCACTGGAATGCGCTCTTCACCCCGAGACGTAAGATGTAAGTCTGATAATTCCCAGTAATTTTACTGGCTGCAATGTCATTTAAATCGAAACACAACAGCGCTTACACACTGCTGCTTAGCGGCAGAAATAAACAAAGCGGTCGTACTACCCCAAACTGCTTCTCGAATATAAGGGACCTACCAAGTGATTTCTGTGATATTCTAAATCTACTTATGGCGTTTCTTTTTTTATAGCATAGGCCGGCCAAGGTGCAAGTCACCTGATGGCAATTAAAATAAATAAATACACCCAACAGTCGCACAAATATTCCTGACCCCACACTAGGTAACCTGTTTCGTGGGTATCAGCAACTACGAGGGACTTGCCAACCCACAACACCCAGACCCGAAACAAAAATTTGTGGATTAGACAAACATTTGTCTCGCTGTGGGAATCGAACCCACGGCCTCTCGCTTCGTAGCCCGCTACTCGCCCACTGCGCCACGGAGGCTGTAAACATTGTTCTAATGCTGTTTAGTCTGTAATTGTACCTAATAAAATGAAATATGACACACCCATTCTAGTTGACTTTGACTTGACTTATCTACTTAAATATCGTTTACCTACCTGCGTTGGCCTACGTAAAGGCCAACTTTCGATGATCGTATCTATTTCCACCACCCATGTACCCCTACAATACCAGACAAGTCGTGTGCGCATTGCGGACCTTAAAGTCTCTAACTCTACAACGTGCGCAACCGTTGGTTTAGACTTTACTTACCTATATCCGTCCATCCATTCGAAATTATCCATCAGACTCCAAACTGTGTATGCAGTAACATTCACACCGTCTTCTCTGATAGCGAGCAACACCTGAAATCAATTCAGTTATTATAATGTTTGTGTGTTCCACAAATATTTGTTTCGGATCTGGGTGTTGTGGGTTGGCAAGTCCCTCATAGTTCCTGATACCCACGATACAGGTTTACCTAATGTGGGGTCAGGACTATGTGTGTGATTGTTGGGTGTACTTATTATTTAATTAGATAACATGCTCCCGTGTTGCTGCCATGCGGCCCATCGTAAATACTACAAGCCAAATCTTTCTGTAACATGTGTTAAAAACATGTTCCGCCGCCGCCCCCACTGCGAGTGGGATAAGTGCAGGTAGAAGGACGGATAGGCCTGCAAATGAAAACCAATCTCTTAATTATCCCTTTCCATTAAGTTCGGCAATGTGTTCATCATTATTTTGTTGAGTGTCCATGGTCGGTGGAGATATTTATAATCAGTTGACCCACTTGCTGTTGTCCGCAGCTCCGCCCGCGTGAGATTCCGTTTCTTAAAAAAGTTTTGTACAAACTTTAATGCCCCATTTTACCCCTTTAAAATGTAAATTTCCAAAAATCCTTTATTAGCGAGCCCCTACATTACACAAACTATCATCTGACCAAATTTCATGATCCTAGCTTTAGCAGTTTTTGAGATACCGTGATTAGACAGTGAGTGAGTCGTATTCCGCTTTTATATATTTTTTATTTTTAAATAAGCTTGAGTGAAGAAACAAGCAGGTCGTTCACCTGATGGTAAGTGCCACGGGTGCCCATAAACAGAAGCAACACCACACAGAACTTTGAATTACAAAGCACAGCATGGCATTGGACTGCGCTCGTCACTCCGAGACATAAGATGTTAAGTCCCATAAAAATAAGCCGAGTAATTTCACTGGCTTCAATGTCCTTCAAATCGGAACACGACGGTGCTTACACACTGCTGCTTGGTGGCAGAAATAGACAAAGCGGTGGTACCAACCCCGACGGCCTCTCGCATACGAGGGACCTATCACCTTCTAATTGAATGTAATATAGAATTTAGATTACTTGTTCTAAATTATCATGAATGTATTCTATCCTATCAGGATCGTGAAGACCTATTTTGGTGGGATATCCATTCTCGGCTATGATGAACTTCAGGTCCCCATAATGTTTCTTCAACCACACCAGCTGGTTCCTTATGCCTGGAGGATTTACCTGAAAAATATTATAGGGTAATAGGAGTATAGTACTGATAAGATTTGTCCCCACATTGTGTCCTCTCTGCATCACCCGTAGATTAGCTGTTAGAGAATGCCCCTGGCATTAAGGCCGCCTTTATCCATATGTTTTATAATAATAATAATACTAGCCCTGTATTATATATGTCCCACTGCTTGGCACGGGCCTCCTTTACTGAATGAGAGGGTTAGGCCTTAGTCCACCACGCTGGATTAATGCGGGTTGGCATACTTCACATACCTTCGAAATTCTTATGAAGAACTTCTCAGGTATGCAGGTTTCCTCACGATGTTTCCTTCACCATTAATTCAAAATACGGCTCCTCTTATTTACACATGCAACGGTAAAATCACACGTAACAAAAATTAATGAACGTTCAAAATCAACTTTATTTCATAAAAGTTAATGTCTAAATATTGAATTTCTAGATCGAGATACGACGTTCTGCACCGTGCAAAAAATTAGACGTATCAAGTGTCAACTAGAAATTATTGTGCACGGACTTTTATAGCCCCGTTCCCTTGCACAGAGTTTTGATGAGGTAATTTTTTGCTTGAGTTACGTTTCTTGTCATCTTATTTCGATGGTTATGTGCTCGATTTGGCTCGAATCTGCCGCTCCCTCTTGGCAGTTGATTCAAAGCCCTGCTAGGCTATCGCCGCTAAAAGTCATTTACTTACATGGAACCATGAAGATACAGCTTTCTCCCAGTTAGGATGGCCAGACATCTTCACGTCGAGATCAGGTAAATCATTCATGGGCCATGTTCCATACTTCTCTCCACTTTTGCCTTTCCTAACCTGACGACTGGAGTAGTGGTTCATTGCGTAGAAGTCGTACGTTCCTGAAAGTAAATTAATATATTGTTTTTTTTATTAGTTTGAATAATGAGAAAAGCAGCTCACTCGCTTGATGGTAAGCGCCGCGCCTGCCCATAAACAGAAGCAACGCCACACAGAACTTTGAATTACAAAGTAGGTACTGCGTGGGACTGAACTGCGCTTGTTACCCCGAAACATATAATGTTAATTCACATAATGCCCAGTAATTCCATTGGCTTCAAAGTCGTTGAAACTGCAACACAACAGAACTTACACACTACTGCATGACGGCAAAAATAGACAAAGCGGTGGTACCAACCCAGACGTCCTTTCGCATACGAGGGACCTATCACATTGTAATTGAATGTAATATAAAATTGAGATTACTTTTACTAGATTTTTGTGCCCCTACATGTGATGTGTATGCCAATTTTTACTCAAATCCATTCAGCCATTAAGACGTGATTCATCATCCAAACTTGACATTAATAAATATACAACGTTCAACCCCCTTCCCCCCTTTTGCAAGTAGAATTTTACAAAAAAAATAATCATATTATTTTTAATAAGCAGTATTTGTGCTCAATTTCACAGTCGTATTCCCTTCCATAAAAAAGTTTCATACAACGTACAAACACCCATTTACCCCCTTAAAATTTAAATTTTCAAAAATCCGTTCTTAGCTGACGTCTACATTATATAAACTATCTTCTGACCAAATTTCATGATCGCAGCTTCAGTAGTTTATGAGAAATCGTAATTAATCAGTGAGTCAGTGGTATTTCGCTTTTATACATAGATAAATATGTATTATCTTTTATTTATTTTTATATATAGATTTGCTGTATGCTAGCTGCAGAGTTCTGTGTGAAAATACAGAATTGGTAAAATAGCCCATAGCATAGAACATAAAAATGCTACCTCTCATGAGTTCGATCTCTTCCTTCGTCAGGGTTGGAAAGTTGGACTTGGGATACCCTTGCCTTTTGCTGTTTAACGCCAGAGCTTCCACAATAGTCGGGGGCCAGCCTCCTTCCTTCGAGAATATTGGGTGGGAGTACCGGCCAGCCTGGAAGAAAGTATTTTCTTGGTATAATGTAATTTATGAACAATACAAAGATCTGCTATTCGCTTTTCCTCGCGGCTCCGTCCGCTTAAAGTCTCCTTCTAGTTGTTGTATACAACGTGTTACAGAAGAGTGTGGTCAAATTTACATACATACATACGCACTCACGCCTGTAATCCCCAAAAGGGTAGGCAGAGGTGTAACCAGTACACCCACATTTCGCCGAGCGTTTCTCCGTCCCTTATGTGATAGGGGGCGAGCCTATCGCCATACCGGGCACTAATTCCACACTCCGGGCTGATACTGAGCATTTCGTAATAGAAAAACCCAATACCACTTTACCCGACCCGGGGATCGAACCCGAGACTTCAGTGTTGGCCTCAATCGTAACGCGTACGCATTACGACTGCGCCACCGAGGCGCAGGTCAAATTTAAGCTATGTATATACTCAGTTTCTGAAAGGCTGATCAAATCAACATTCACCCAACAGAACTTAGATTTTGACACAAATCTGTCAAATCAATTCAAGTTGCTGAAACGTTATTTAGTAAAAAAATAGGTAATTTTTGATATCTCTTCAGTAGCGTTTGACATGATATTTTAGCCAATAGAGCTGCTGGCAAAAGCTAGTGATTTATATTGCATATTGTTGTACTTACAAAAAAACCAGCAATAGCTCAGTGAGGATTGGTACGAACTGTCGAGACGAAAGTCGCAGGTTCGAAACCAGTCCCAAAAGCACTCACCTCTGACTTTTCTAAGTTATGTGTGTATTAATTGTTAATTATCACTTGCGTTAACGGTGAAGGAAACATCGTGAGGAAACCTGCATACCTGAGAAGTTTTCCGTAAGAATTTCAAAGGTATGTGAAGTCTGCCAACCCGCGTTAGGCCAGCGTGGTGGACTAAGGCCTAACCCCTCTCATTCAGTACAGGAGGCTCCAGCAGTGGGACATGTATAATACAATGCTAGTAAAAAAAATGTTGTCCTTACAGAATTCTCCTGCGCTAGCTCAGTGATTAGTTCATCGCCTGCCGCAAAAGGTTCCAACCAAAACATATGGTTAGGTAGAGATATTTCACCTGTAAATCATATCAAAATTCTATATTAGGGCAGCCTTCTTTTTTTTTGTCGCGTGGAAAAGCGAATATTGCTACCGCCCGGCCCCGGGGGAGGCGGAAAGGTTATGTTGGGTTCACCGGCCTTACGACCCAGAGTTAAGCCGCCCGAGAGAGATGGTAAACATCCAGGTGACGGCTGGGTCGAGTCCCTAACACTATATACACCCTATACCGGCATACCAACCAAAAACCGGTGGCCATCTTCGGCGCATTAGGAACGACCCCCGGTTCTGGGGGCGAGAACTTCAGCCGGAACCGTCCCTGCACGGTGCCGCCTTGCGGCCCGTCACCAAATATGGGGGGCTCAGAAGCCCCCGCCAGACTCTGGGCTGATACTGAGCATTTCGTAATAGAAAAACCCAATACCACTTTATCCGCCCCGGGGATCGAACCTGAGGCCTCAGCGTAGGCCTCGATCGTAACGCGTACGCATTACAACTGCGCCACTGAGGCAATGTATAACTTATTAGAAAAGAAAAGGGCTTACCATCCTGCTTATGACGGAACTCCTTATCATATACCCTCCAGGCCTTTGCATGAGCCATCAGACTGTGTTTATTGCACAAATAAGTGCCAACTTCAGGACTGATGATGTTTGGAGCCATACTCCCGTCGTTGTAAGCCGTCTCGCACATTATCATGGGCTCGTTGATAGTCAACCAGGTCTTGACCCTGTCTCCATAGATGGAGAAGATGACGCGAGCGTAATCAGCAAACCAGTCGGAGATTAATGGGTTTGTCCAGCCACCTGGAGAAATAATGTTCGAGTAATAAGTTAAATTGAACAATGCGCCATATCCGTGGCTTGGCTCGCGCCAGCACGCGTCGTTTACTGCTTTAAGTATTTTCTTTTTTAATCAAAGTTTGACTTAAACTGAGATGAAAGTCGGCGGTCCGAGACCAGCCCCGAGAGCATACACTTCTGACTTTTCTAAGTTACGTGTGTATTTATTGTTAGTTATCGCATGCTTTAACGGTGAAGGAAACGTCGTGAGGAAACCTGTATTCTCCACACAAGAATTTAGAAGGCTTATGAAGTCTGCCAATCCGCATTAATCTAGCGTGTTGGACTAAGGTCTAACTCCTCTCATTCAGTAGACGAGGACCAACTGTAGGATATGTGTAATACAAGGCTAGCATTATTATCATTTTTTATTTCTAGAATTTGGTGGAAAAGCGTTATACTTGGCTATTCCTTTTTAATAATTTAGTATATTGAGTATATAGAGCTTATCAACACGTTGCATGGCACAACTCCAAACGTGTGACTTTTACGTTGTACTGGTAACAGTCTGGGGTACCAAGAATCTGATTGAGTTCAATGCCAAGAAAACACACATGCGCGTTCACTTGCATAAAAATCCAGCGTGGTTAGACTAAGCCCTAACCTATCTCGGTAGTGTGTCTCCTGCACTATGCAGGGCAAATAAAAAAATCCTCAGTCTTGCTCTTTTAAAAGTCAACATACCGAGCTCCTGTAGCTTCTGCGGCAAGTCCCAGTGGTAGATGGTAGCCATGGGTTGGATGCCCTTCTCCAGTAGACCATCTATCAGTTTATTGTAGTGGCGCTTTCCATCTTCGCTGATGTAGTTGGGGAAACCGGTTGGCATTATCCGCGGCCAGGATATGGAAAATCTGAGAATATGTGAATATTACAGCAGGTATATCGCGCACCCTCGTAGCTCCTTATAAATATTCTACATATAACATACGCACTCATACATACGCACTCACGCCCGTAATCCCCGAAGGGGTAGGCAGAGGTGTAACCAGTACACCCACATTTCGCCGAGCGTATCTCCGTCCCACGATGTGATAGGGGGCGAGCCTATCGCCATACCGGGCACAAATTCCAGACTCCGGGCTGATACTGAGCATTTCGTTATAGAAAAAGCCAATACCACTTTACCCGACCCGGGGATCGAACCCGAGACCTCAGCGCTAGCCTCAATCGTAACGCGTACGCATTACAACTGCGCCACCGAGGCAGTCTACATATAACATCTAAACAATGATGGTCCGGTTGGTGGAGGCTTAGCAGATCGCAAGAATAGATCGCGGCTGTGTGTAGAGATCGCAAACTGCAGGATCGCGACCAGAGATGGCATGGATGGCTTTTTGCGCTCGCGCCACTGAGTCGCTCATCTTACATCAACAACTCGAGTTGATGTAAAAATGAGTTTCGCAGCATAAGTTTGTTGCAGCGCGCCGACTTGTGCCATTTCATAAGTATTTGTATGCAAATAAAACTATTTTTACATGTAACCGACCGAATTCGGACGTGTCCAGTTTATGGCCTAGCGTCGGGAATTGTTAGAGCTGTTTTATTTATCTGGATATTTCAAAATTTAAGAATCATCACAGTGTTTAATTTTCGCATAAAAGAATAATGTTAATCAAGTATACGTAATTGCTAAATATTTACAAGCTTATGCTCCAATCAAAATCTTAAAGAGCAATAAGACAATTCATTAGAAGTTAATTAACCTAGTACATATAAAACTGCCGGTGTCCCGAAAATACCCACTATTTATTTATTATCATTTTTTATTTCTAGAATTTGGTGGAAAAACGTTATACTTGGCTATTCCTTTTTAATAAAGGTGCCTCGGTGGCGCAGTTGTAATGCGTACGCGTTACGATTAAGCTAACGCTGAGGTCTCGGGTTCGATCCCTGGGTCGGGTAAAGTGGTATTGGGTTTTTCTATTACGAAATGCTCAGTATCAGCCCGGAGTCTGGAATTTGTGCTCGGTATGGCGATAGGCTCGCCCCCTATCAAATTATGGGACAGAGATACGCTCGGCGAAATGTGGGTGTACTGGTTACACCTCTGCCTACCCCTTCGGGGATTACAGGCGTGAGTGCGTATGTATTATTTATTGAATTCGTTACACCATTGACACATCACAAAACACTACAACAATCAATACATTTTGTATAACTTATAACTATTATGCCTTTACAGGTGTATACAACATTTACAGCGGGGCTAGCACAAACAACTTGCGAAAACGTATTCGAGTCGAAATGTCAAAATTTTGTTAGAAAATTCATACAAATGCTAACGTTCTCGATTCGAATACTTATTCGTAAGTTGTTCATGCTCGCCCCTCTGGTGTATACGGAAAGAAATACCAAGGAACTGAAAGGCGATCTGCTAATTATGTTTTTAAAGCAGAGACTGGCAAATGAAGCCTAATTGTAAGTGATCTCCACCGGCCATGAACATCCACACTAGCTGAAGAATCATGGACGCGTTGCAGATCTTAAAGGAAAGGGATTAAACAATATGCAAGCGGAAGGGGATTTGGTTCGGATATCTCACTCACCGTACGAAATGCACCAGCGAGCTCCTAGATCACGTTGTTTTTTGAGTGGTAGAGCCACGCTGTAGACACATTTGTCTACAGCATGATTGGGCCGGCTCGTCCGGGTCGTTACCACTGTCTCACAGAAAACCGACATTAAGTAGCAGCTTGCTACTGCGTTTCGTATGGTGAGTGAGATATTCGGAGGCCCAAATCTCCTCCCCTTCCCATTCCCTTAATTATCCCTTTCCTTTAAGGTTAACAACGCGCCCATAATTCTATTGGTATTGTGGGCGTATATGGGGGGTGGAGATCATTTACCATCAGGTAACCCACTTGCTCCTTTGCCGGCCGATGCTATAAAAAAAAGATCGTGGTAACAACCCGGTCGAGCCGGCCCATTCATGCTGTAGACAAAACTGTATGTGGCGTGGCTCTACTGCTATAAAAAATTAATTTACTTGTAGAAGTGCACTCCTAACTCATGCACCATCTGTATATCGCGTCTCCAATGTTTGTAGGAGTCACAGGCCACGTCTCCATTGGTCCGATCAGCTATCTTCTCTGGGTAGGTGTGTGTGTAATGATCCAATATACTCTCGCTTTTATCTGCAAAATATATTCAGGTAGGTATTTGACTGACAATGATGAGAATATAGTGATTTCTTATGTTTACGCGAATATTACACATTAAAATAAAACTAGTTTATACGAACCACGAAGGCTGAAAAGCTTTCGAAACATCGGGACTAAAATAAAATTAAACCGCGATAAAATCCGTATAAACTAGTTTTATTTCAAAATGATGAGAATAGTTTTGAGACACGTGTCTATGTTCTACAAGGTCCCTCGTATGCGAGAGACCGTCTGGGTTGGTATCACCATTTGTATATTTCTACTGCGAAGCAGGAGTGTGTAAGCACTGTTCTGTTCTGGTTTGAAGGACATTTTTTTCAAAAGATACAGAATACTCACTTACACACGAAACGTAACAACAACAAGCTGCAACTTACTAGTTATCTGAGAAATTTTGTATTTTGTTAAAAAAGTTTTGAGTATGATTGCATCCGTTTACTAGGCGAGCGACCTTTTTTCCGCGGGAAAGCAATTTATTACTACCGCTTTGCCCCGGGGGAGCAATATTATGCTGGACTAGCCGGTATTACGACCCAGTACCCCACCGCCCGGAAGATGGCGATAACCCCAAACCCCGCAGTGGCCTTCATCGGCGCATGCAGGACAGTTCCGGGTTATCCTGAGATAAACTAGGATTGCTGCTGGAACCGCCCCAGCGTGGTGCCGCCTTTCGGCCCATCTCTATCGGTGTGATAGAGATCTATTTCATCTTATGAGCCCCCACACACCAAAGAACGAGGCCTCTCCACCCGTTCTGCAGTCCACCGCGAGTTCGCACGGTGTGACGACGTAAGGACGCTACGACAGGCCTCCGATGCGCGCCCGCGATCCCCGATGACCCGAATTTGTCGCCTCTTACGACAGGCAGGGAATACCGTGGTGGAATTCTCCAAACGCCCCCAATCCACAGGGCGACCAGGCGAGCGACCTGCTTGTCTCGTCAATCAGGCAAATAAAATATTGATGGTTGAAAAAACTAACCTGAAATATTCCAAGAGCCTTCCGTTTGGTATGCTGATGAAGCCACTCCGAACTTGAAGCCCGGGGGGAAAGAGAGGTCCATGAAGCACCATGATGTGGTTAAAATGATACTGCAAAAAATCATTACATAATTGAAATAAAACTAGTTTATACGGACTTTATCGCGGTTTAATATTATTTTAGTCCCGACGTTAAGAAAGCTTTACAGCCTTCGTGGTCACGGGAGAGACGGAAGAGAGTCTCTCGGGGACTAAAATAAAATTAAACCGAGATAAAATCCGTATAAGCTAGTTTTATTTCAATGTAGGTATAATGTTCGCGTGAACTATCATTCAATGAACACTATCATTACTTAATGTTTTATATCCGTCTATCACACATTGAATAGAGGACTGACACCATCCAAAAACTGATTTTTACACAATGGCTGTGGAAATCTTCTATTTTTCTTTCTTAATAACCTTTGGCTAAAAAACAACATGAGGGGCAGTCTTTGGGGACTGCCGAAAGAAGTGAAAACTAAGTAACTTGTGAATTGTATCGTCGAGCTGCACGAGTATGAAGACTATTGGACACATGCCAACACAGTACAATTGTATTATTTTATTCAGGATGCATACAGACAATATATTATTAAGATTTATTTACAAAGTGATCTAAATAGAAACATAACAGGATAAATTTCGTGGGAATAAATCCTTTGGTTATTGCATTAAAAAGCCCCATTTGCACGAAAAGTATTTTGCATGACCGTGGTGAGAATATTTATAAATAAAAATGAATCGCTGAATGTGTTGCTATGCGCAAATCTCGAGAGCAGCTGAACCGATATCGATAATTCTTTTTTAGAATATTCCTTGAAGTATGAGGAGGGTACTTACGGAGAGAAAAAATTAAAAAATTGCCTGAAAAAGACTAAAAACAACACTTTTCTATACTCCCATACAATCGATTCGTAATAATACTTAAAAGTCATAAAGTTTAAGTGTTAGTGGAGAGGTTCCGGGAAGGCAAAACAATTGAGTGACGTTAGTATCTCTCTATTCTAAAAAAAATAACTGGTGCCGCCGCCGCCGCTGCCAAAAGATTGTCACGCTATCTCCTCCGAAACCGCTGGGGGTATGGGGTCGAGACCGATACCAATCGATGCAGAATAATGTGGGGGAAGAAAGTAAGATATGTCTCATATTCGTCGGACTTTAAGTTTTTTTTTATTTTATGTTTTGTGGTAAACATGGGCAAAGCCCCTAGTGGTATAAATATTAGTATGTAAACATACTAACAAGTATGGTGCGGGTGAAACCGCGCAGGACAGCTAGTATGTAATAAAATTGTTACACTCACATACTTTTAGGAGTACATATGGAGTTTTGGCGGGAATTCTGACAGTGCAATCGATCTTGTATTTTAATTAATTCTTAGGTACTAGTTTAATAATTAATCATACATACATACATACGCAGTCACGTCTGTAATCCTCGAAGGGGTATGCAGAGATGTAAACAGTACACCCACATTTCAAAGAGTGTATCTCCGTCCACTGATATGGGGCGAGCCTATCGCTATATCAGGCACGATTCGAAAAAACTATACATAATGTATTTACATATTTAGACTGCCTCGGTGGCGCAGTTGTAATGCGTACGCGTTACAACGGAGGCTGACGCTGAGGTCTCGGGTTCGATTCCCGGGTCGGGTAAAAGTGATATTGGCATTTTATATTACGAAATGTTCAGTATCAGCCCGGAGTCTGGAAATTGTGCCCGGTATGGAGATAGGCTCGCCCCCTATCACGTCATGGGACGGAGATACGCTCGGCGAAATGTGGGTGTACTGGTTACACCTCTGCCTACCCCTTCGGGGATTACAGGCGTGAGTGCGTATGTATGTATGTATAATGTATTTATGTATATATTTTTTCTTTTATTAGCATGTGTGATGAAACAAGCTGGTCGCTCGCCTGATGATAAGCGCCACCTCTGTCCATAAACAGAAGCGACACCACACAGAACTTCGAATAGGGTAGTTGACTAGTTTTTTTTTATTATTTAAATCTATAAGTTACGTTACTCAAAATATATTGCAGAAAGAATTTTATAAATCGGACCAAAAATAAATAAGTTAGAAGCCATTCAAATCCTGTGGAAGGAGTAATTGTCAAATGACAGACGATGCAACCATTGACGTCACTGTGTAAAATGTTCATTATGGTGCACGCGTGCAAGCGAGATAGTGAGATATCCCTACTACGCACCCACTTTTCTTCATACCAACATTTAAAGTCATAACTGCGGGCACATTTCTGAACCAATTTATATTGTGTTTTAATAAAAGGGTTTCTTTTGCGTGTCATTTTCTGTTGCTTATAAAATAATGTATAAAATTCAATATAGGAAACTACCCTATTACAAAGCACTGTATATCATTGGACTGCGCTCGTCACACCGAGACATGAGGTGTTAAAATGCCCAGTAATTGCACTGGCTTCAGTGTCCTTCAAACCGGAACTCAGCAGTACACAGTGCTGCTTCGCGGCAGAAATAGACAAATCGGTGGTACCAACCCAGACGGCCTTGTAAATTGTAGTATCGATGCAAAATCCCACACCGAGACAAATGTTTGTGTGAACCACAAATATTGGTCTCGGGTCTGGGTGTTGTGGGACCGCAAGTCCCTCGTAGTTCCTGATACCCACGACACAGGTTTACCTAGTGTGGGGTCAGGACTATGTGTGTGACTGTTGGGTGTATTATTATTATTATTATTAAAATGCGTAGTCATCGGTCAATCAGTCAGCACGATAAATCGTATCTGCAATAATCGTGCGACCGTTATTCTCCTTTTCAACATGATTATTTTAGTTTAGTATTCAGTGCTATGCCACGATCGAGGAATATGGTAATCTGGTGATGAATATGGTGCAAGGACAGTGTTTTTCGTATGCGCGAATCCAAACGCAAATTTCATAAAATAACGTTTAACAAAACTTAGAAACCGGCTTCAAAATAAAAACACTGTAAAGTCAAAAATAACCAATTCTATAGGTATCTTTAGAGTCGGTGCCTGTGTCCCTACCGGTCAAATTGACTTTGTTATTTTTGACCTTTCAGTGTTTTTATATTAAAGTCGGTTTCTAAGTTTTGTTAAACGTTATTTGATTTTTAATTTTTTTGTGGTATTTACAGCAATAGCATGTAAATTCCAATACGATTTCTCACTCACCGTACGAAATGCAGCAGCAAGCTCCTCCTTTACATCGGTTTTCTATGAGATAGTGGTAACGACCCAGTCAAGCCAACCCATTCGTGCTGTAGTGTGGCTCTACCACTCAATTATCACTAACAACTGTATATCTAAGTTGGCAGGATGCGGCCATGTCATTAAAATATATATTCCACCCCTAAGGGGATGAAAGATTAAAACTTCATTCATTTATACATTGATTTGCGTTAGAGCATGTGGCAGCGATCCCACTGCGAGTGGGATAAGGGCAGGTGGTAAGTGGTAAGAAATGTATACAACGTTTTACAGAAAGGTGTGCTCAAATTACAAGGTGGTAGGTCCCTCTTATTTATGCGAGAGGCCGGCTGGGTTGGTACCACCGTGTTGTCTATTCCTACCGCCAACAACAGTGTGTAAACACTGTTGTGTTTCGGCTTGAAGGACATTGAAGCCAGTGAAATTACTGGGCATTATGATACTTAACACCTTATGTCTCAAGGTGACAAGCGCAGTCCTGTGTCATGCAGTGCTTTGTTATTTAAAGTTATGTGTGGCGTTGATTCTGTTTATGAGCAGGCGAGGCGCTTACCATCAGGCGAGACTAGCTTGTCTTCAAACCATTAAAAAAACATAAGCATAGTATACGAAGCAAGTATTTCATCCCCCGTAGTAACAAATCTAATTGCATTGATATGACTTAAATGAAGAATTGAATTTTTTATTAGAGATAAGTGAGTATAATGATTCTAGCGCTTTAAAGAGATGATTACTAGGCGCGCAGTGATGCTTAGAGATTCTAGCGCTTTAAAGAGATGATTACTAGGCGCGCAGTGATGCTTAGAGATTCTAGCGCTTTAAAGAGATGATTACTAGGCGCGCAGTGATGCTTAGAGATTCTAGCGCTTTAAAGAGATGATTACTAGGCGCGCAGTGATGCTTAGAGATTCTAGCGCTTTAAAGAGATGATTACTAGGCGCGCAGTGATGCTTAGAGAATGTTTAAGTAATACAAATAATTTATAGTAATATTGATGTGATTGCTCTTGTGTCAATTAATAAACGAGTGCTTAAAATTAGAGGCCACTTTTAGTATTAGGCCACTTTTCTGAGTGGTAGAGCCAAACTGGGGACAATTCTGTCTGCAGCATGTATGGGCTGGCTCGTCCACGTCATTACTACTGTCTCACAGAAAACCGGCGTAAAGTAGCAGCTTGCTGCTGCGTTTCGTACGGTGAGTGAGATATCCGGAGGGCCAAACCCCCTCCCCTTCCTTCCTTAATTATCTCTTTCCTTTAAGGTCGGCAACGCACCCAGGATTCTTTTTGTATTGTGGGTGTACATGGGCAGTGGAGATCACTTACCATCAGGTGACCCACTTGCTCAGTTGCCGCCTATGCCATAAAAAAACGTAAAAAGTGTATATTGTATTTAGCCCTGTATTAAACATGTCACACTGTTGGACACGGGCCTCCTCCACTGAGTGAGAGGGATTAGGCCTTAGTCCAGTACGCTGGCTTAATGCGGGTTGGTAGACTTCACACATCTTCGAAATGCATATGAAGAACTTATCAGTATGCAGGTTTCCTCACGATGTTTCCTTCGCCGTTAAAGCAAGCGATAATTAACAATTAATACATACGTAACTTAGAAAAGTTAGATGTATGCTCTCGGGCTGGTTTCGAACCTGCGACTTTCGTCTCGTCAGCCCGTACCACTCCCCACTGACCCTTAAATATAACAACACCTTTCTGTTACACGTTGTATATTAAAAGCTGGTCACATTTAAACTTAAAGAACAAAGTCCATCAATCAATCCAATGGCTTGCATTGGCGATAAAAGACTATAAATTCGGCATTTATATAGTGATTTATTAAAATAAGAAAATTAAATTCCTTTAAGTATGATAACACCGAGTCAAAAATTTAGGGATTCCATTTTTTTTTTATAGTCGGTTCCATCTATTTTTGTTAAAAGGTTTTTTATTTACATTTGCATTATTTTTATTATAATTGTATATTTCCATTTTATAATATTATAAAAATATAGACATAAAAATTTATTATAAAAAGAAAAACTAGCATAAATATTAAATATCAAAATATTTTGAAATAAAACTACTTTATACGGATTTTATCTCGGTTTAATCTTATTTTATTCCCGACGTTTCGAAAGCTGACTTCTCTCCCGTGACCACGAAGGCTGAAAAGCTTTCGAAACGTCGGGAATAAAATAAAATTAAACCGCGATAAAATCCGTATAAAGTAGTTTTATTTCAATGTGTAATATTCGCGTAAACATAAGAAATCACTATCAAAATACTGTTGATAAAAAAATTATGAAAACATGTTCCATATTCAAATGTACTTACCAGAACAGAACCGCTTGTAGTGTTAACATATTGGCAACTAACTTATGTGTAACCGTTGGAGTGCAGCCGGAGTTGTTATAAACGGTTCTCAAACATTGGCAGTGCGAAAATATTTAGGAGATATTACAATACGACTTGAGCGTAGAAATGACGACCCCTACCACGAAATCGTAGTTTGAACCTTAAGGCGGCGCGGCAAGGCATATACTTTGAACAGGCGCTGACGACTACGGTTGTCTGAACTCCAATCCTTGCATTTACACCAGTTATACACATGTATTCTTCATCACAGCTGTTGACAGCTCCGTGGCGCAGCGAAGCGAGAGGCCGTGGGTTCGATTCCCACACCAAGACAAATGTTTGTGTGATCCATAAATATTGGTCTCGGGTCTGGATGTTGTGGGACCGCAAGTCCCTCGTAGTTCCCGATACCCACGATGCAGGTTAACCTAGTGTGGGATCAGGATTATGTGTATGACTGTTGGGTGTATTTTTTTATTTATCACTTAGGTTTTTTTTTATTGCCCTAGATAGACGGACAAGCGGGCGGCCCACCTGATGGTAAATGATTACCGTCACCCATGGACCTCAGCAATGCCAGAGCAAAGCCAGGCCGCTGCCTGCCGTTACAATAAATAATAAAACCTCTAAAAAACTCAACAGCAAAAAAGGTGTAATCAATTTTAAAAAAGATCTCGAAATTGGTTTGTCTTTTTATTTTATGCTTTTCATATTTTTCAGTTGTTTCTTTTTATTACAAAGTTCAGGAGTGCAAATTTCTCTTCAAAAAATGAAATCAGATCAACTTTGAGGTATCATCATCAAAATTTATTCATAAGTTCATAACATCTCAGGTCGAAAGTCGACCACCTGCACGTGATAAAATAGAACTCCGTGATACTATTGCGATATTAAAATTAAACACTTTTTTCATGTGTAACCGTGCAAAACTTTTCACTTAGTCTTTTGATATCGATGATTCATTCGAGAAGGTAAAAGTTAAATTCCGATAAGATATTTCACCCCTGGGGTGAAATCGGGGAAAAATAAAAACGGTTTTTTGTTATCATTTTTTGCAAAAAAACTTTAGGCGCCTTGAGCACTTTTTGTTAGGGGAAAATCTTATGGGTCCGCGTCACCGACATGCTTATAGTAGTATATTTGTAGCTATACAGCTGACGTATTGTGCAACATTAGTGATGTGTATATCTTATAAGTGAAATTTAATGGATTTAGTGAAACGTTCAATGTGTATATATACGGTGCATTGTTGAAGTAGTGTTTTTGTTTAATTATTATTTGAATCGTTTAATTGTAGAATCATTGTGCAGTACAATAGTGAGTACTATAAAAACATATAAACATGCATATAATTGTTGCTCGGAGTGTCAATAGATGTGAATACCAGATTGATGTTGATAATTTTAATTCAAACATTATGAAATTTCTAATTTTTATACTAAAAGTTCTAAGTTTTCACTTCTATCGGCAGTCTCTACAACTGCCATTTTTTTTTTGTAACAATAACTGATGGCTATGTTAAGGACATATGTCGAGGCGCCTGTTTTTAATAATATTGGAGTAGTAATGTGCTGAAGATCGCGGTGTGCGCGTGCGTAGTGGATCCGAGAAATTCACCTGGTACAAGCCGAATTTTTTTCTGCAAAGAATAAAAATACTACTATTAAAAATTGTATCGTCTCTTTGGTGTAGTTACAACTCAGTTGCTGAGAAAACGGGAGTTCCTAGGTTCAACTCTCAGTTCAGGAAACACAATTTGTGTTTGGAGTCTTCGATTCGAAAAACCACGCACGATTTGCCCGGGATTGAATTTTGTGCCCCATATGGCGATAGGCTCACTACCTTCATTCATGATACCGCAATAAGCTCGGCGCACGTGGATGTAGCACTAGTTGCACCTCCGCCTACCCCTTCAGGGATAAAGGCGTGAGCTTATGTATGTATGCAGATCCGTTTTGTATACCTGAGAAAATATCTATAAACATTTCGACGGTATGTGAAGTCTGCCAACCCGCATTAGTCCGGCGTGGTGAGCTAAGGCCTCCTAACACCTCTCATTCAGTAGAGGGGACCCGTGTCCAGCAGTGGTATGTCTATAATACAGGGCTAGCCTAGTCCTAAGGCAAGTAGCCTTTGTCCTAATCCAGGTCATGGTCTACCCGTGTGTCAAATTTCACCCAAAACCGTTCAGCCGTCAAGGCGTGATTTACTAACAAACATTCAAATTCACAAAATGTATGTGACATCCAAACTTTCACATTAATAATAGTAGTAGGAAGTAGAATAATGACGTAACAGATATCGAAAAGCCTCGCACTATATGATGTGCCATTAAAAGCACAATAGAGAAAACGTTAGCAAAATGCTCACTAGGTACGTCCCTCGTATGCGGGAGGCCATCTGGATTGGTACCACCGCTTTGTCTATGCTGTCAAGCGTAAGTATGTAACAGTTAAGACTGTAACTATTCAGGTTTGAAAGATATTGATGACAGTCAAAGCACTGGGCATTAACAGCCTCCGTGGCGCAGCGGGCGAGTAGCCGGCTGCGAAGCGAGAGGCCGTGAGTTCGATTCCCGCACCGAGACAAATGTTTGTGTGATCCACTAATATTTGTCTCGGGTCTGGGTGTTGTGGGACCGCAAGTCCCTCGTAGTTCCTGATACCCACGATACAGGTTAACCTAGTGTGGGGTCAGGACTATGTGTGTGACTGTTGGGTGTATTTATTTTTATTTTTATTTATTACGAGACTTAACATCTTATGTCTCGGAGTAACGAGCGCAGTCCATGCAATGCAGTGCTTTGTAATTCATAGTTCTGTGCGATGTTGTTTCTGTTTCGGGGTAGGCGTGGCCTTTGCATCAGGCGAGCGATCTGCTCGTTTTGCCACGCTAATACAAAAACTTACGTGTATCCTTGCACCCATTCAAAGTTATCCATAAGGGCCCAATATGTGTATCCTGTGACCCTTACATGGTCTACCTTCATGGATAATAGAACCTGGAAATAAATAAATAAAAAATAGTTAAAAAAAACTAAAAAACACACTTTTATTAAAAATCCAATTAAAATTAAAAATAAATAATCGTTAAAATATTTAATTGTGAAAAAAGCTAAAAAATTAAAAATAAATAATAGTTTAAAATATTTTATTGTGAAAAAAGCTAAAAAAATCAAAATAAATATAAGTTTAAAATATTTTATTGTGAAAAAAGCTTGGGGTGCATGGTGTCAATAGTTAGAAATATTTTATTGACAGATATGAGTAGAAGAATTATCATTTTGATAATATCTTAAAAAGCACCCCACGCTTTTTTACAATAAAATATTTTAAACTATTATTTATTTTTAATTATTAGTTGGATTTTCTATAAAATTTAAATAAATTAATTACATTAAAAAAAAAGGGCACGTCACGAGTAGCCTCAACCGACGAAAATGTATGAGAAGATGTATGAATGTGGAAGAGGCGAAAGAGGTGTGTCAGGATCGTAGCTTGTGGTACTCAATAGTCTCTGCCTACCCCTATAGGACATAGGCGTGAGTGTGTATGTATGTATGTATGTATTAATTATTTTTTTTCAATTGTCAGCGGTCTTTGATAAGTATGCCAAATTTCGAGTTAATCCGTATTAACAAGCTGTCAAATGCAAATACTCGCGTTTGAAAAAGGGTTGAATCATATTCTTTTTTTTTATTACCCTAAATGACGAACTGGAGGTCAATTCTCTTAATTTAAAATTCAAAATATAATTGGGATCTTGTGTGAGTGTCAAGAAATTTGCAAATGGTATTCTCTTAAACAAGCCATCAACGTGAAATGTAAAGATAGATCGTAATGAGTTCGAAAGTAGGATAAAAGTTGAAGCCAAAACGGTATTCTGCTAACATTTTTAAATGACGCGTATAAATAAGAGTATAAATATCAAAATTACACCTCCCCTTCCCAATCCCTTAATTATCCCTTTCATTTAAGGTCGGCAACGCACCCATGATTCTTTTGCTATTGTGGGCGTAGATAGGCGGTGGAGATCATTTACCATCAGGTGACCCACTTGCTCGTTTGCCGGCCTATACCATAAAAAAGAAACTTCTGTAAGTAGTTATTCTAAGCATGTACAGTAATGATAGGTAGTAACTCAGCAGGGAGGGAGTGGTACAGACTGTTGAGGCGTGAGTTGCAGGTTCGAAACCAGCCCCAAGAGCATGCACCTCTGTACCTGTTCCAAATGATTTCTGATGTAATTAATCCTTTCGTGATCATTTAAATCATTCCCCGAGCTGGAGAAGCCGTTCTCAGTAATAAACATCTCAATATCTCCGTAGTTCGCCTTAAGCCAGCCCAGCATGTTACGGAGACCATTATGATGAATCTGGAACAATAATTACATACATACATACATACATACATACATACATACATACATACATACATACATGATAGCGATAATTTGAAAGTTATGTAGGTAGTTCGATAAATACTTACAGTAATAAGAAACTGATTAGACCTATGTGAATAAAATTGATTGCGGTATAAATTATGATTATTTTTATAGCTAATTAAATTATAAGAGATTTAATTTAATTAGCTATAAATAATACTTCCGGAACTTGTTTACATTCGTCTATAAAAAGCCGAGTGGGTTGAAATGTCCGTATTTCCGTCCCTTATGTGATAGGGGGCGAGCCTATCGCCATACCGGGCATAAATTCCAGACTGCGGGCTGATACTGAGCATTTCGTAATAGAAAAATCCAATATCACTTTACCCGACCCGGGGATCGAACCCTAGAGACCTCAGCGTTGACCTCAATCGTAACGCGTACGCATTACAACTGCGCCACCGAGGCAGTCATTGAACAATAATTATTTTGTGTTTACTACCCCTGTACACGTCCCACCGCTGAGCACAGGTCTCCTCTACTGAATAAGAGGGGTTAGGCCTTACTCCACCACGCTGGCCTAGTGCGGATTGATAGACTTCACATTCGAAATTATTATGTAGAACTTCTCTAGTTTGCAGGTTTCCTGATGATGTTTCCTTCACCGTTAAAGCAAGCGATAATTAACAAATACACATGTAACTTCGACAAGTCAGAGGTGCATGTTCTTGGGACTGGTTTTGAACCGAGCTGAGTTATCGCTGCTTTAATGGGTTTTATTCCGGCACGGCAAAGTGATTACCGTCTAAATATAATCTAAATAAATAACGTCAACTGTCAAGAAATGTCGCTATAATTATGCCGGCTTGTTTCACTGGATGTATTGATGCACCAAGTTATCTGTCAATTGAAGCGAGTCGCTCTGTTCGCTCCTGTATTGACATTTTACGAATAATCATTCATTATGAGGGCTATTTCAGGTGTTAAGTCATTCATTGTGATTGTATGATGTTTCAGATGTTATGACACACACATTTCACATAAGGTCATTCGTTTATTTTCAGCCATATTCCAGAAATTATAATAATAATAATAATAAATAATAAATACACCCAACAGTCACACACATAGTCCTGACCCCACACTAGGTAAACCTGTGTCGTGGGTATCAGGAACTACAAAGGACTTGCGGTCCCACAACACCCAGACCCGAGACCAATATTTGTGGTTCACACAAACATTTGTCTCAGTGTGGGAATCGAACCCACGGCCTCTCGCTTCGCTGCCGGCTACTCGCCCGCTGCGCCACGGAGGCTGTCATAAAAGTGTGTTTCAGGATACCAAATAAAATATACCTTCATCGTCAGCATAGTCATTTCTATAAAAAAATCGTCTGGATATCCATTACCAGTGAAATTGTATACCCATTATGAGAAAACCTAGACAATGTTATTTTGTTTGTTTGTGGATAAAGACATTCCTTTCCACTAACTGAGTAGTAAACCAAACTACTAAAATATCTACTAGCCGCTAGAGAGAAAAATTTACACACTAGCGGAGAGTCTAATCCACAACATCTAGGGATAATTCCACTAAGTTGAGAACACTGGCTGTAGTTCCATTTTCATTTTCACAGTTAACTTGGTACATCTATACACCAGTTTATTGTAGAATGAGACTTTTTAGAACGAGACTTATGGTGGATCTTTTACCATATGTACGATTCAATGAGCGATCGGTTACAACTATGTAAAAAGTACCTTCCCAACTTAGGAGAGGAATAAGGTTTGTGAGCATCTCCCTGACCGTACATCTGCCCATAAACAGAAGCAACACGACATAGAACTGTGCTCGTCACCCCGATACATAAGATGTTAGGTCTCATAATGCCCAGTAATTTTCCTGGCTTCAATGTCCTTCAGAACGAAACACAACAGTGCTTGCACACTGTTGCTTGGCGGAAGAAATACACATAGCGGTGGTACCAACACAGACAGCCTCTCGCATAGGAGGGACCTACCACCTAGTAAACCTGTGACCATCGGAAGCAGGCCGCGTTTTTCCTATGTGACTTGGGTCTACAGTAAGCATCCCTTACAGTAATATCTTTAGCGGAGCCGGTGGTAGCAGTCGGCTGTTCTTCTACTACTGCATTGAGCTCAGGAACACCATAAAAGAAGATATTTTTGATCTGCTCCCCAACCTTCGCAGGACGAACCGACTCGCTAAGGTAAAAATTGAATGCTAGGAAATCGTAGGTTCCTGGGAAAATAAATATAAGATACATAATGCCACTGTGGGTTCAGGACGTTGTGTGCGACGTATACCAGCCTTATATTATACAACGTGTTATAGAAAGGTGTGGTCAAATTTAGTTTAGTGTACACCACGCATAGAAACATTCAGACCAGAAAAAATATATTTGTGTATCACACAAATATTTGTTTTGGGCGGGAATCGAACCCACGGCCTCTCGCTTCACAGCCAGCTACCCCCACTGCGCCACGGAGGCTTGTCTATGACCCTATCGATTACAAAAATAATCCTCGAAATGGAAAGCCTCGTTCTTTATTTAAGTCCGTTAAAATACTTAAACGGCGTGATAAAAAAAACAGCTGAGATAATTTTAGAAATCTGAAGAAATATTAGAATAGGGTAGTTTCCTATATTAAATTTTATACATTATTTTATAAGCAACAGAAAATGATACGCAAAAGAAACCCTTTTATTAAAACAGAATCAAAATTGGTTCAGAAATGTGCCCGCAGTTATGATTTTAAATGTTGGTATGAGGAAAAGTGGGTGCGTAGTAGGGATATCTCACTATCTCGCTTGCACGCGTGCACTATAATGAACATTTTACACAGTGACGTCAAAGGTTGCATCGTCTGTCATTTGACAATTACCCCTTCTACAGGATTTGAATGGCTTCTATCTTATTTATTTTTGGTCCGATTTATAAAATTCTTTCTGCAATAGATTTTGAGTAACATAACTTATTGATTTAAATAATAAAAAAAATCTAGTCAACTACCCTATTCCCCAAGTATATTCAAGTGATAAATCTTCTTAAATAGATATGTAATAAATCAAGGTAAAGGACGACGTCCAGTATGCCGTCATGCCCTTACCAAAAACTGCCGTGTCGTGGCCAATACCATATATGCATTTTAGAGTACATAAGATTTATATTTTTCTTCCTCATCTGCATTTAAAACAGCTGATTTAATTAAAACTAGTCTTCCCAAAATGTCATATTAGGTATGCATTTTGTAAAGTTGTGAAGTGGTTCAATGACAATGATTCATTACTTAATGCAAGTAGAACAAAATGCATTAAATTTACCATACCCAATACAAAACAGGTAAGAACCAATGAATGGAGATAAGTTGGATCCTGTTGAGTCTACCACATTTTTGGGGGCATTACATTAGACGCCAAGATTCAGTGGGGGCCACATATATGCGAGATCTAGTGTTGAGTAGAACACGATTTTTAAATGACTTTGTAAAAGTAGCCTCTTTTTTGTACTGAGCCAGTACAAGGACCCACTTCAAATGAGGCGAGGTGTCTTGAATGCTACTCGTTAAAAGAGAAATAACACTTGAGTACATGTAAAAAATTTGAACTGCCGGTTCTGAGACGTCGGTTTTTTTTTAAATGGGGCCGGAAAACGAACAATTGGTCACCTGATGGTAAGTGATTTCCACCGCCCATGTACGCCCACAATACTACGAGTAAAATAATCATAGGCGCGTTGCCGACTTTAAAGGAAAGGGATAAGTAAGGGATTGGGAAGGGGAGGGGAATTTGGGCCTCCGGATATCTCACTCACCGTACGAAACGCAGCAGCAAGCTGCTACTTTACGCCGGTTTTCTGTGAGATTGGCTGGTGGCTCTACCACGCTTAATCTCTTAACTCCTAGTTACCTCTGATCAAGTCTTTTTCACAATCCGTGAAGGCGGGCAGTCGAGAGCGAGGGTATCCGTTTCTAGCGCTAGCTGCAGCCAACGCCTTTTCCAATGCTGGCGGCCATCCACCTTCTTTTGAGTAAATAGGATGACAGAATCTACCATCCTGAATTTTTTTATACAACACCCTTAGAATAACTACTTACAGAAGATTGATGTCAAGCAATGCCAGTATCACTGTGTTACAACGAGACTATCCCGCCCACACACCCGCCACTGTAACTCCTGTGCACCAGGCTCGACAGTGGCACGAATATTTCAACACCGAGCAATGAAGCTCGGCGAGTCTCTGGGAATGCAAATCTGTCTTTATCCCGCAACGAAATTAATCAAATAGAAAATTAGGGAGGAGTTGGAAATAATAATTGTCCACTTCCCTCCATAGCAAAGCGGGAGACAAAATCAGGTACAAGGACATTTACAACTGGAGAAGCCAGATGTAAAGCACCACGGATGTCATTAATTGGGTCCTATCTCTGTGTTAATGAGACTTCTGCTTACCACAAACTGCAACACTAATTGAGCCAATTCTGTGTATTTGGGTAACTTTGGCTCATACCATACTAGGTGATTGGCTATCGATATCCTCCCTGCGAAAAAAAAGAAAAACTAAACACTAACTTGGTGGCGTAGGAGTACGACTGCTATGCTCTTCGATCCCCGGGTCGGATAAAGTGCTATTAGGTTATTGAAGCCAGTGAAATTACTGGGCATTATGAGACTTAACACCTTATGTCTCGGGGTGACGAGCGCAGTCCAGTGTCATGCAGTGCTTTGTTATTTAAAGTTCTGTGTGGCGTTGCTTCTGTTTATGAGCAGGCGTGGCGCTTACCATCAGGCGAGCGACCTGCTCGTCTCGTCATTCAAACTAATAAAAAAATAAAATTAAAAATAAAGATTTACTATCATGAAATGCTTAGTATCGACCCGGAGTCTGGAATTGTGCCCGATATAGCAATAGGCTGGCCACTTTTTTTTTAAGTTGGGCAACCTTTTATAGGTACTACCCCACCGCATGGTCAGTCGGGGCGGTTATGTCCGACTCCCACGGACTAAAACCCAACGATGTTCCCCGGGTGCGCTTGTTCGGTCGGGGCTGCGGGCACGCTTTTGTACTCTTCCGCGGCCCCGACGGCGCATCACATCATGGGCCGGAAATAATCCCGGTGAAATGTGAGTACTAGTTAAACTTCTCACTACCCATTCGGGGAGTACAGGAGTGAGTGCGTATAACAACTACACCACCGAGGCAGTCATAATGAAACACATGTTCTACAATTATTATTATCCCGGAATTAGCTAGACACGCAGGCGGAGCCGCAACTAAAAACTAGTGATCGATAAGTTTATACACATAATAGGTAAAGAATAAATAAATAAATACACCCAACAGTCACACACATAGTCCTGACTCCACACTAGGTTAACTTGTATCAGAAACTACGGAGGACTTGCGGTCCCACACCCAGACCCGAAACAAATATTTGTGGATCACACAAACATTTGTCTCGGTGCGGGAATCGAACCCACGGCCTCTCGCAGTCGGCTACTCGCCCACTGCGCCACTGAGGTTATATTTTACATGTAATTTATTGTATGCACTTGTTATGTTATAAATATTTATTAAGCATCCATCCTTTCCACAAATAAAATGGCGACCGTCTCTCATATTAAGTACCTACGTACAATGAATATGCTTTATTCTAAAGGCTATCTTCTAATAAATTGCTATCGTTAAGATACGAGTATATATCCTACATACATACAGCTGTGATAGCTCAGTGGGGAGTGGAATGGACTAATAATATAATATAATAATACCAGCCCTGTATTATATACGTCCCACTGCTGGGCACGGGCCTCCTCTACTGAATGAGAGGGGTTAGGCCTTAGTCCACCACGCTGGCCTAATGCGGGTTGGCAGACTTCACATACCTTCGAAATTCTTATGAAGAACTTCTCAGGTATGCAGGTTTCCTCACGATGTTTCCTTCACCGTTATAGCAAGTGATAACACCCAGACCCGAAATAAATATTTGTTTCAGTGCGGGGATCGAACCCGCGGCCTCACATTTCACAATCGGCTTCTCGCCTACTGTGCCACGGAGGCTGTCTAATGAGTAATCATTATAGAAATATTTTTAATCGACTTCAATAAAGGTCCTCAATCCAGCGCGTTTTTTTGCTTTTTTTATTTATGTATGTAGTAGGTACATCGATTTCTCCGCCATTTGTGGGCCGATTTTGTTGGAAAAAATCTCACTGAAATTGCCACTTGCGACGTGATCCCATATAAATTTGTAAATTAGGTCAAGATCTGATGACGGAGTACGGAGTAAAAAAAATAAACTCATCAACGGACACAGTACACTCGTCGCGATTGTGTTATTGTATTGGAATTTACATGCTATTGCTGTAACTACAACAAAAAATTAAAAAATAGAATGACGAAAATCGACTCCAAAGAGAATACAATAGATAGAATTTGTTATTTTTGACTTTTCAGTGTTTTTATTTTGAAGACGGTTTCTAATTTTTGGTAAACTTTATTTTATAAAATCAGAACACTTACCATGATACAAATGCTTGAACTCCGTATCGTAGATCCTCCACGCCTTTGCGTGGGCTAGCAGCACATTTTTTGAGCAAATGAACGCGGCTGAATAGGGTTCCAAAATCCCTGGGGCTAAAGTCCCGGTGTTGTATGAAAAATCACACATTAAGGCTGGTTCGTTGATCGTCAGCCAGGTCTTGACCCTGTCTCCGTACAGGGAGAAGACGATGCGAGCGTAGTTTGCAAACCAATCTGTTATGAGTGGGTTAACCCAGCCTCCTGTAAAAAATATAATTTCAGTATTTCTTTACGAATAAAAAAAGTCTAGTGCCTGGTTTCTGAAAGGCTGATCAAATCAACTTTCATCTAACAGAACTTTGGTTTTGACACCGCTGTCAAATGAAGTCGAGTTGCTGAAGCGTTAGTTAGTGAAAAAATATACCTAATTATACTTATCAATATATATAAAAGCGAAATACCACAGACTCACTTATTAATCAAGATTTTTCAAAAACTACTCAAAAAAATAATAAAAAAAACTAAATATTTATTGAATCCATAAAATGTTATACATTATTTAGATTCCGTCAAAATTCTACCGCTAGTTCGGAATGCTTCTCTCGCTCGAGAAGAACGAGCAAGAAACTCCAGCGTTGCTCTTTTCAAAACTAGTTTACAATTATTATGAGTACAGCATAAGGTTTATAATATTTAATTGGAATTAGAGCAGTTCAATCAAGCAATTACAGAAATGACACCTACGCATTGGATTAACTTGCATGACCTCCTTAAGCATGACGAATAAATTAAGACCTTAAGATAGTGTTAACAAATAAGAGATAACAGTCCGAGCAGACCAGTCCACACAAGCAGCACCCGTTCACGAGTATGACGCATGTGCCAGCCATCGGCCTCCTCAACCATGTTAAAGGGAAGTGACCGACCCGGCACACGACGCCGCCGCAAGCACAGACATTAGAGCGAGCATGACATACTCAGACTGATCTCAATTAGATGTAAGATAGGTACGGTACAGTCTTATTTCCTAAAGACTGCCATGAAGGTCACTCAACTCAATATCCATTAAAACAAATTATCCTTACATTATAAATTTCCCAGTAATAAGTAACATTAGCTATGTATACTAGGCAATAGAATAGCTTAAGACCAAGCCTTTTCATCATCTAAATATTCAGAAATTTTATAATAGGCTTTAAGACATCGTTTTCGCTTAATAGTAGCTTTAAAGCTGTTAACACTTAATTCTTTAATATGATTGGGAACTTTATTGTAAAAATGTATACCAAGACCCTTAAAAGAATTGCTGATTTTGTGAAGCCTGGTTGTATAATTAGCCAAGTTATTTTTATTCCTAGTATTGAAGTTATGGATATCTCTAAGTTTCTATATTCTAAAAGTCTCTATATTTGTGTAAACATACATTAAGTTAGCGAATACGAATTGTGATGCTACTAAAGGTAGGATCATTAAAATTTAATGTAGACGTCAGCTAAGAACGGATTTTTGGAAATTTACATTTTAAGGGGGTAAAAGAGGGGTTTTTACGTTGTTTGCAACTTTTTTATGGAACGGAATAAGACTGTGAAACTATGCACAAATATTGCATATAAAAAGTATTGTAATATATGATTAACCTTTTTGCAAACTTTCACTTGGAAAAGGGGGGGAGGTGGGAGGTTTGAACGTTGTGGACTTAAAATCTCAAACTACTAACCATCATGAAGTTTTGTCAGATGATAGTTTGTCACGTAATGTAGGGATCCGTTAAGAAAAGAACTTTGTATGAAACTTTGTTATGGAATAGAATACGACAGTAGAAATAAGCACAAATATTGTTTATTAAGATCAATGAGATGCGTATTTCACATTATACGCGGGCGGAGTCGCAGGTAAGTGCTAGTTGATTTATATACCTTTAAAGATAGAAAACATAAGTTGCATTATAAGAAAAGTATTATAATATTTATTTTATTTATTTATTTATTTATTTTACACTTTATATACAATGTATAAAGGCGGATTTAATGCCAAAGGCATTCTCTACCAGTCAACCTTAGGGCGATGCAGAGATGATCAAAGTAGGTGCAAAAAAAAGGAAGATACAAAATATAAAAATATGACATAAAACGTACAACCGAAAAAGAAAAAATATATATATATAAACATACAAAAATATATAATAAATACAATAAAATACAATACAATACATAAATATATACGATATGTAGGAGAAACTAATGTGATTCTACCAATCCGTCCAACAATAGTTGACGAACTCTCAACTTGAAAGCCACTCGTGTGGTGCACGACCTGATTTCCAGTGGGAGTGCGTTCCAGAGAAGTATAGATTGAATAGCGAAAGAAGAGTGGGTGAAGTCAGAGGAATGAGGAGGACATTTGAGGAGAAGATTGTTAGAAGAGCGAAGATTCCTATCATGGCTATCAGAAAGATAAATAAAGTCAGAAGATAAATAAGAAGGCGGCGTAGGGGATGTAATTAGCGAGAAGAGAGTTGTGAGTGCTCGCAAAGATCGGCGTTGGCGAATCGGTAGCCATTGTAATTGCGTACGATAAGAGGAAACGTGGTCATATTTACGAAGATTAAAGATAAATCGAATGCAGTTATTGAGAAGACGGTCAAGTTTGTTAAGATGATCTGCATTCAGATCAAAATAGCACACATCACCATAGTCGATTACTGGAAGGATAAGGGATTGCACAAGCAAAGTCTTGGTTTCAGAAGGGAGGAAATTTTTCAGGCGATATAGAGCACGAAGAGTACGGGTGACTTTCCGGCTGACAGAGGTTACCTGAAAACGCCAGCTCAGGGTGGAGTCGATATGTAGCCCAAGATCCCTAACACTGGGACACCAAGGGATGACAGATCCATTAAATGTGACAGTTGGAATCTTGGTGATATCCAGTCTGCTCATCATCCTTGAGCTGCCCACAATTATTGCCTGACACTTAGAGGGGTTCACAGACAGACCGAAACTGTCAGACCAGTTCTTGATATGTGCCAGATCCCTGTTCACCCTTTCGACTGCTGCGACCACATCATCGACGCCAGCCCGAGAATAAATCTGTAAGTCATCGGCATACAGATGGTACGCACACTGAAGATTGTTAGTTATGAGGTTAATAAAGATAGAAAATAACAACGGGGAAAGAATGCCGCCTTGAGGGACTCCAGAGTCGATATTACACCAATTTGATGACGACTCGTTGAGTCGCACCGACTGCTGTAATAATAGTAGGTTACAATTTACTAACTGGTCGGATGTTTTTTTCCATAGGCAGTGCATTACAAAGCTAGATAGGTTGTATAATATACCATAGAAATCTGAGATAACAGAAGGTGAATCAAAATCTGCACGACTGCGAATTAATTATAAGAATTTCTAAAATGAGACGAGTAGGTCGCTTGCCTGATAACAATTTATATTCCGGGGATTCATATAGTTAAAGAAGAAGATTAAGAAATATCATCATCATCAGCCTGAATTCGTCCATTGCTGGACATAGGCTTTTCCAAGTTGTCGCCACCCTAGACGGTCCTCCGCCTTCCTCATCCAGCCGCTTCCGGCTACGTCTTATCAGGTCGTCAGTCCAGCGGGCCCGAGGTCGGCCTACACTACGCTTGGATAGATGTGGTCTCCACTCTAGCAAATAATAAATATATTCTTACCTAATTGCTGAAGTATCTCCGGCAGATCCCAATGATACAGCGTGACCACTGGCTGAATACCACACGCTAGAAGACCATTAATGAGGTCATTGTAATATTTGACGCCATCTTTACTGACGTAATAGTCGTAACCTTTTGGCAGCAACCTGGGCCAGGATATGGAGAATCTAAAAACATAAATCACAATAATATTTTCGATTACATAATTGTAGAGTTTGGTCATCTGGGGGGCGAGCACGAACAACTTACGAATAAGTATTCGAATCGAGAACGTCTAGCTATCTATCTAGCATTTGTATGACGCTTCAATATTTTTTTTGACATTTCGATACGTATACGTTCTCGCCAGTTATTCGTGCTAGCCCTTTGATGCTAGCCCCTCTGAAGGGGATGGGTGAAAGAAGATTGACGAAATAAATATAGCGACTGTGAACGTAACAGTTGGTTTGGCCTAAACCCCGTTCCTCTTCCCAATACCTTATCTTTAAGGTAGGCAACGCGTCAATTGATTCTTCAGGTATTGTGGATGTTCATGGGCGCTGGAGATCACATACCACCAGAGAACCCACTTAATCGTTTGCCGGTCTTTGCAAAGACAAAAGCGTTGACTTGAAGTATTAAAGAGAGACATAAGAACAAATGGTCTTACTACAGAGGATGCTCAAGATCGGGCGAAGTGGAAGCGATTAAGTAGGAAAGCGGACCCTGTCACTAGACCAGGATAACACCAGACAGCAAAAACTGGTTACAGACAGTTTTGTCTACAGCACGAATAGGCCAGCTCGATCGGGTCGTTACCACTGTCTCATAGAAGACCGACGTAAAGTAGCGACTTGCTGCTGCGTGACGTACTGTGGATGAGATATCCGGAGACACAAATCTCCCTTCCCTTCCCAATCCCTTAATCCCTTTCATTTAAGGTCGATAGCCCATGATTCTTAGTATTGTGGACGTATTTGGGTGCTGATTACATACCGTCAGGTGATCCACTTGCTGGTTGCTCGGCCTATGTTATTAAAAACAGAAGACCTACCTATAGTAGTCCAGGCCTATCTCCGCCCCTATCTCTATGTCTCGTTTCCATAAATAATAAGAGTCGCACGCCACATCTCCGGTACTGTTGTCCGCTATGGCTCCAGGATTGTTGTGAGTTAATACATCCCAAATACTCTCCCCTTTATCTGAAATTATATGTATTATATACATTCAATTCGCGTTACAATTGAGGCTAACGCTGAGGTCTCGGGTTCGATCCCCGGGTCGGGTAAAGTGGTATTGGGTTTTTCTATAACGAAATTCTCACTATTAACCCGGAGTCTGGAATTTGTGCCCGGTATGGCAATAGGCTCGCCCCCTATCACCTAGCGGCTTGCTGCTGCTTTTCGTACAGTGAATGAAATATCTGGAAGACCAAACCCCCTTCCCCTTCCCAATCCCTTGATTATCCCTTTCCTTTAAGGTTGGCAACGCGCCCATTATTCTTCTAGTATTGTGGGCGTACATGGGCGGTGGAGATCACTTTGCATGAGGTAACTCACTTGCTCGTTTGCCGGCCTATGGTTTAAAAAAGACACCGTAGCGCCTAAGAAATAGACGGTTTTGAATGCGGTTATTTTGTTTGAAAGGTAATTTAATCGAGATAATTCTTAGTTATATTTGAATAAAATCTGTTCAGGCATTTAAAAGTTGCAGATGTTTCCTGATTGACGTCAGAGATTTTAGCAGCCGAACAACCTGAGATTTAGCTTAGCTACCAGCCCTCAGCTACCATAAGACCGCGGAGATGATCCGATGGGTAATAGTCCCCTCCAGACATTTCTAAATCTCCATTTATTTCCTCTAAGTTTGCAATGCACGCAGGATTCATCTAGAATTATGAGTATCTATGGATGGTGACCACTGCTGTCCACTTGCTAGTTTAGGTACCTGCTTTATGCTACGGCCCCATAATGGACTTAATTACACCTATGTATGTGTAGTCAAATCTCCACTTCCTATACGAAAACGCGCGACCCCATACTGCACAGACGATCTCGAAGCTACAAGAGCCAGGGTTGGAAGCTCTCCATCATCTTCCGTACTCCCCAGACCTTGTACCGACAGACTTGTTCTTTTTCTATAATTTGAACAAATTTTAGCGCAAAAAGAATCAATACTCTAGAGGCAGTACAAAATGCCTTTGAAGAGTATGTTGTCTCACGTCCAGCCGACTTCTTCAAGAAGGGCATCGGTAAATTGCCATTGCGCCGGCAAAGATACATCGATAAAATGGGTGACTCTAATTATGGGAATTAAAAAAGATGAAAACATTTGATAAAAGTTTCATAGGTAAAGAAGAAGATAAGACCTGTTATTATCGCTTGCGGTAAGAGACATTGTTCGTTTAAATGGAGTTAATTCGTTTATTTCGAGTAACCAGAATAATAAAAAACTAATCTAATGTCATTATGTAATCTATCTTGACCTGATTACATTTCATTTGGAATTATAAATATGTTAATCTTGTTTATTTAGAATTTCGTTTTAAAAAGATAATAAGTAATTAATTTAGATTTACATTTGTTTTATTTATCCGAATCCGTCATACAAAAACGGATAATAATTAATAATATTTTATAATCGATAAAAAAACAGAGGTTCTAAATTCGACGCGTTTTTATTTTTTATTTATTAACTTCAGCATAACTCCACGTAATGTCTAATCACAAAATGTGTCAAACAGGTCCACGATTTGGATGGTTTTTTTAAACGACTTCAAAAAAAAGGAGGTTCTCAATTCGACTGCATTTTTTTTAATGTTTGTGAGGTAACTTTGGACTGGGTGAACCGATTTGGATGATTCTTTTTTTATTTGAAAGCTGGGGCTACACGTGTGGTCCCATTTTAATTTGGTCCAGTTCTGACAATGGCAGTCTTAAACTTGCATTAATTATGTGGGCGACAAATGGACGAATAACTCACTATCACGCCAACCGATGTCGGTGATTCCTTTTTTATTGGAAAGGATGTACTTCAAGGGTAGTTTGATGACAGTTTGGTTAGGTTCTGCGATTTGTGGCAGAATTTCTAACTTGCTGCATTGCAATATGATGCAAGCGATCTAATTGCATTACTTAAGTTGTATTATGTTGAAATAAAAATCACTCGATAGAGTTTAGCTGCGATGTGGTCCCATATAAATTTGGTTAAGATCTGATGACGGAGTACGGAGTAAAAAAATAAAACTCCCCAACGGACAACAGTACACTCATTGCGATTGTGTTATTGTATTGGAATTTACATGTTATTGCTGTAACGCCCACTGAAAGTGAAAAATAAAATAACGGTTAACAAAACTTAGAAACCGACTAAATTTTGTTAACCGTTATTTTATTGTTCGAAAGAGTATAGCTCTAAGGTGGTCCATTTTAATTTCAAGAATAAATTCCACTCTTAAGAGTGTGAAATCGGTGATGAAAGATTCAAACTTCGTCATTTATGCACCGATTTTAATACCTTTTTCTCTAAAAATTGTGTTATTTTTTTACAAAATTAAAACAGACAAATTAAACAGTTAAACTGCCCATAAACAAAAGCAACACCACATATAACTTTAAATGATAAAGCGCTGCATGCCACTGGACTGCGTTGCTCATACCAAACAAATTTACTGGCTTGATTGTCCTTCAAACTGAAATACAGCAGTGTTTACAGTTTGAGTTAATAACTGGCGTACACCACGCAGATGCATAGTGTCTGACTATAAACTCTATAGCTATTGTTGTGTATACGGGTATTTAACTGACTAATTAGTCATAAGCTGTCATTGATAATACACAAATGGCATCAGATCGTGAGATTTGGAAATTATAAAGTATGTTATGGACTACATTAATGATTTCGAGATAGGGTTGCATTATGAGCAGTCAGTGCTAGCCGGCACAGATAGATTAACGCAAATCATACTAGTTTGTGACCAAACGAAGTATTTAGTTGCAATTACTATGCCAGCGTAGCAGCAGTGCAGACTAGAAATACAGATAATTTGAATTTAATTGCTATGTTAATACCTAACTGTATACATTTGGAAGTTGTAATTGAATTAACTTGATATGAAAATTAACTTGACATACAAATTTACTAACTAATGATATTTAATACGGTAGTTGACTAGATTTTTTTTATTATTTAAATCGATAAGTTACGTTACTCAAAATCTATTGCAGAAAGAATTTTATAAATCGGACCAAAAATAAATAATTTAGAAGCCATTCAAATCCTGTAGAAGGGTAATTGTCAAATGACAGACGAGGCAAACTTTGACGTCAGTGTTTAAAATGTTCATTATGGTGCACGCGTACTATAGCGAGATAGTCAGATATCCCTACTACGCACCCATTTTTCCTCATAATACATTTGAAGACATAACTGCGGGCACATTTCTGAACCAATTTTGATTGTGTTTAATAAAAGGGTTTCTTCTGCGTATCATTTTCTGTTGCTTATAAAATAATGTTTATAATTCAATATAGGAAACTACCCTATTATTTGGCACTGAATTAATGGCAGATATTGATTGTTTTGATATTGCATTCAGGGTTGATAATGAATTGATGCACCTACACATTTTTCAATAATTATAAGATGAACATGAAGATATAAGAGTACTATTATCAGGCGTGTCATTAGCGCAGACATAGAGAATTAGAATTCAATAGCGATTAAATATTTGTATAAGTTTTATTGATTAAAATAATAACGATATATAGGGTTGCAGGAAGCCGATGGATGCAGGGCGCTTCCAACAGGTCGGCCTGGAAGGCATTAGGGGAGGCCTATGTTCAGCAGTGGACGTCTTGTGGCTGATGATGATATATAGGTGAAATTGTAAAACGCTCGATAGTGCGAGGACGCACCCTAGAAAGGATGGCCGAGCTGTTAGCTTCATAATAGTAATAGTACTGTTAATTGGTGTTATTGAGGGTATTCAGGGGAATAACTGTATTAAGTGGATAGATGTAGGATAGTGAGGCGTGGTGGAGGTGATTTGTGAAGTATATAAGAGGGTGCTGTATTAATTGTGGGAACTCAGTCAAGTTTGGAACTTTTACGTGGAAACGCTGGTCAAGTACGGTTGTAATCATTAGCAAAGTAATATACTTCTTTCAATACACTGTTCGTCACAGTCAATGTTTATTGCACAAATCTACACCACTTAAAAACAACTAACACAACTTTATCCTAGTTTAGGATAAATAAAGTAACTGGCGCCGCCGCTGCCAAATGCTTGTCACGCTATCTCCTCCGAAACCGCTGGGGTTATGGGGTCGAGACCAATACCAATCGATGCAGAATAATGTGGGGAAGAAAGTAAGATATGTCTCATATTCGTCGGACTTTAAGTTTTTTTAATTTTATGTTTTGTGGTAAAACATGGGCATTGCCCCTAGTTCATTAAATTAAGAGAACGACCATACTGTCAGAATTCCCGCCAAAACCAATTGTGTGTGTGTTAGATTACATAGATTACAGAGTTCTATGTAAAGTGAAACAGAAAGATTTACTTAGTGATTTCTTAGGTTTACGCGAATATTACACATTGAAATAAAACTAGTTTATACGGATTTTATCGCGGTTTAATTTTTATTTTAGTCCCGACGTTTCGAAAGCTTTTCAGCCTTCGTGGTCACGGGAGAGACTGAGGTGTAGGTCGTCTCGAAAAGTTAATGTTACAATGGCTACCTTCATTTTAAAATTATACATTTATTTTTAATTATTTAAAAAAGTTAGTTGACACTAGTCCGATCTACGCAGAAAGAGCTCACGGTATCTTGAGGTCTGGCGGTTGGTCTTTTGGGTTCCGATTTAATTAAATGTATAATTGGATTGGATTCCAACCATCTTCTCTATTGAAATTTGGGTGTTTCTTAATTTCAATAGCCTCGCGAATCATCCTAGGTAGGAATCGGTGTTCTTTGGCGAGGATATGTGGTTTGTCAAATCTAAGGTAATGTTTGGAGCCTTCATCTGAATGTTCAGCAACTACTTACCAGATTTACTTACCACTGACATTCCAAGCGCCTTCTATCTGATAAGATGAAGTGGCCGCACCTAGTTTGAATATAGGCGGGAAACTGGGGTCGACGGGGCACACCGCCTCCGAAGCTGTAGCACTGTATCAAAAAAAATAAGGTGATATAACTGAAAAGGTGCTTCCAACGAAAATTGGTTCAATATTTTTTTCTTACTTATACGCACTCACGCCTGTAATCCCCGTAGGGGTAGGCAGAGGTATAACCAGTACACTCACATTTCTTCGAGCGTATTTCCGTCCCTTATGTGATAGGGGGCGAGCCTATCGCCATACCGGGCACAAATTCCAGACTCCGGGCTGATACTGAGCATTTCATAATAGAAAAACCCAATACCACTTTACCCGACCCGGGGATCGAACCCGAGACCTCAGCGTCGACCTCAATCGTAACGCGTACGCATTACAACTGCGCCACCGAGTTTTTTTTTACTTCTTTCTTTTTTATATAGGTATATCAGATACATTTTTATTAGGATCTTTTTGTACTTTGTTATAAGGTGCTTTGTTATACATATGCGGAGACTGTTTGTTAGCAACATTGTAATGGTTAGTTATGTTAAACAATATGTGTAATTAGTCTATAAGTCTTCCCAAAATACAATAAATAAATAAATAAGCTATGTATATTTTTTGATATGGGATATATTCGTCTTTTTTATTAGCTTGAGTGACGAAACGAGCAGGTCGCTCGCCTGATGGCGTTATGCCTGCCCATGTTTATGGGCAGCTATCTATATAACTGCCATCAGCAGTATTAGAAGCAACGCCACACATATCTTTGAATTACAAAGCACTGCTTGGTATTGGACTGCGCTCCTCACCCTGAGACATAAGATGTGAACTCTCATAATGCCCAGTAATTTCACTGGTTTCAATGTTAGAATATTCAGTCATCTTGACTACGGAACCTTTGAATGTGTGTCAGACACGCACTTGGCCGGAATTTTTGAAAGAGTTTTATTATGCTGTGGTCGTACATCGATTAAATGTCAATTACGCAAATGGGAACTATCTCAACGGATAAGAGCAAACAAAATCTGTTTTCATACATTTACTTATTTATATGCATACGCCTCACTCACGCCTGTAATCCCCGTAGGGGTAGGCAGAGGTCTAACCAGTACTCTATCCGGTCCGTGATGGAGATGTGATAGGCGGCGACAAGCTCAGATCTAGGGGGTCATACCGGGGCACCCGCCCCGGGCGGCAGTTTCAGGGGGCGCCAAAATCATAATAAAATATGATAAAAAAAACTCCACAAAGCGCCTAGAATATGGAAGCCTGGTGGGCTCAGCGTCGACTTGTAAGAAAAAGGCACCACACAGGCCCACACCACAAGTGGAAAGTACAAATTTATTATAGCGGTCCCAAAATCCCATCCAATATATATATCCGAGTTATTTGAAGTAAATTATCTCAAACGCTGGAGAGAGGGGCGCCACTATCAAGTTTGCGCTTTGGTTCGAAATATCGTAGGGCTAGGGGTCGAGCCTATCGCCATACCGGGCACACTTCTAGACTACGGACTGACACTCAGTATTTCGTGATAGAAAAACCCAATATCACTTTTACCCGACTAAGGAATCGAACCCGAGACATCAGCCTCAGTCTCAGTCGTAACGCGTACGCATTAAAACTGCGCCACCGAAGCAGTCATTGCTATAAATATGGAATACAAACAACTTGCCTTAAAATGAACAATCCCAGTGACAGCATGATGGAAACTGAAAGGTATCAGTACCAGTATCAAATAGATACCTTACTACTTTTATATTCGTGTTGTAGTCAAACTATTTGTATTGGTAATTACTGTAAAAGTCTAAGGACATTTCACAATATGCAATTAAAATGGTAACCGCCAGTTAACGCATTACACAGACCATTTACGAGGTAGGTAGGAATTTGACAAACTGTATTGCAGAGTGATAATTTAGTAATTTGCCGTTTTATATTTTATTTGTCAAGTAACGTTTACTTCCATATTATAAAACAGAGGCTTATGCCCGTTTTCACCATCAATCCCTAAGTTTAGGTGACCCCTAAGACATTTTAAGTGTTAATTTTGTTTTCACCATCACTTAAGGGACACCTATGTTTCTAAGGTGGCTCTTAACTACGTGAAATCAAACTTAGGTAAGGGATAAATTTAAGGAGTTCCTTAGGTTAAGAGACCCTTAGTTAGGAAGTGTTTGAGGGTACGTTGGGGAAAACGGACATTAGTGTTTTTACAGGAGCAATCTGGCAAACAAACTAATAAGTCACTTGTAAGTGGTTATCTCATTCCTGGATACCATCATAGTAGAATAGGGGATGTATTGTAGACCTTTAAAGATGAATATGGAAGGAAACAAGGAATTGGAGCTTTACTTTTTAAACTAGCCTGAATGACTAAACGAGCAGGTCGCTCGTCAGTCGTTTGATGGTAAGCCTTACGCCTGCCCATAAACAGAAAAATCACCATACAGAACTTTGAATTACAGAGCACTGCATGGCACTGTAATTCAAGTGTGAAGCAGAACAGTGCTTTCACATTGCTTTTTGGCGGCAGAAATAGACAGCCAGCGGTGGTATCGACCCAGACGGTCGTTGCATACGAGGGACTTACCTTTTACCAACTTTAGTTTTGCAAGTAGATAGAGGAAGCACCGTCAGTATACAAGACACCCGTTTTCTAGTCAAACCAGCATCAGTATGTAAATGCGGCCAACGAAGACGCTGCCTCGATGGTGCAGTAGTAATGCGCACGCGTTACGACTGAGGCTGCCGCTGAGATCTCTGGTTCGATCCCCGGGTCGGGTAAAAGTGGTATTGGGTTTTTCTATTACAAAATGATCAGTATCAGCCCGGAGTCTGGAATTGTGCCCGGTATGGCGATAGGCTCGCTCCCTATCACATCATGGGACGGCGATACGCTCGGCGAAATGTGGGTGTACTGGTTACATCTCTGCCTACCCCTTCGGTGATTACAGGCGTGAGTGCGTATGTATATATTGTTCTAATATAAAAAAATCCGGATAACATTTACAATCTACAATTTATTTAATTAACAGTAACATACGTGATATACGTTCTACGATACAATGTAATGGAAATGAGGTGATCCATTAAACTTCATCACTAACCATTGAAACGATAAATACCTATTGAAAATAATAAGTGCAATGGAAATACACACGGGACGTGCCTAATCTATATATTAAAAAAACCTATAAACCGACTTCAAAATAAAAACACTGAAAAGTCAAAAGTAACAATTTCTATCGGTCTCTTTGCAGTCAATTTTATTTAACTGGCAGCGACATTGGCACCTACTCTAAAGAGACCTATAGAAATTGTTATTTTTGACTTCTCAGTGTTTTTATTTTGCAGTCGGTTTCTAGGTTTTGTTAAAACTCATTTTATTTTTAGTGGTACTTACAGCAATAGTATGTAAATTCCAATACAATAACCAATCGCGACGAGAGTACTGTTGTCCGTTGAGTTTTTATATTTTTACTCCGAACTCCGTCATCAGATCCTAACCAAATTTATATGGGACTACATCGCAGCTAAACTATCGAATGTTTTTTTTTCGAAGGAAATCGATTTACAGTTGGCGGAGAATACATAAAAAACGCAATGAATGGAAAACCTCCTTTTTTAAAGTCTGTTAAAAATCAATTGCTGCATGTATGAAAGAACATCACTTGAGAAAGTCTCGACAGATTTGTTGTTGTTTTTGTTTTTTGTTGTGTTCGTTATTATTGAAAAAGTTTTCTGATTCCTTTAGTATTGTGGGCATACATTGGCGGTAGAGATCACTTACCATCAATCAGGTGACCCACTTGCTCGTTTGCCGGCCTAAGCTATTAAAAAAACCGATAATATATACTATAATTCAATTTGAGAAGTGCTTTATGCGCGATAGTTTAATTCTTAAAAATGAAAAGAATACACCTAATACGAGTATTATCTAGGCCTTTATGAAATGAAATGCTCATATTTTTTTATTTGACGATATTGCTAGACAATATTAATTTCCTAAATTTGAATAGAGAATAAACCTTTGGACTTAAATAAATAATTGTAAAATATAATCTTAATGCGACTGCCTCGGTGGCGCAGTTGTAATGCGTACGCGTTACAATTGAGGCTAACTCTGAGGTCTCGGGTTCGATCCCCAGGTCGGGTAAAGTGGTATTGGGTTTTTCTATTTCGAAATTCTCAGTATCAGCCCGGAGTCTGGAATTTGTGCCCGGTATGGCGATAGGCTCGCCCCCTATCACATCGTGGGACGGAGATACGCTCGGCGAAATGTGGGTGTACTAGTTACACCTCTGCCTACCCCTTCGGGGATTACAGGCGTGAGTGCGTATGAGTGCGTATGTATAATCTTAATCAAAAACTGAATCATAAACCTTACATAGAATGAGGATGGAAAACTATTGAAGCTAAATTGGCAAGTATTTAAACTATACTTGCGGAAAATTATATATAACTTAGTAACTTCGCCTGAATATTTTTGATGTCTGAGGGGATGTTTGGCCCATACGATTTGTCTGGCTGAACAAATATATGTTTGAAATAGTCCCTAAAGTACCATATATAAAAATTACGCGTATTCAAATAAATGTAGAAGATCGTGTGCATTGTGCTACAATTTATCCACTGCGTTACAATTGTTCTTTTTATTTATAACTAGCTATTGCTCGCGGCTCCGCCCGCGTGAACGTCCTGTTCCGGGAAATATAAATATATAGCCTATATCCTTCCTCAATAAATGGGCTATCTAACACTGAAAGAATTTTTCATATTGGACCAGTAGTTCCTGAGATTAGCTCGTTCAACCAAACAAACAAACTCTTCAGCTTTATAATATTAGATTGGTTAATAAAGAGAACAAGATTAGTAGATATACAATTAAATTATGAGAAAGACGAAATTCTCAAACCTTGTATTGTAATGAAGTCACATGTCTTTATAACAATACATGAACAGATGTTTCAACTTGAATAACGACATATTAAATACATTTACTAATGAATTATTACAATATAACAGTTATTTGTGTGGAGAGTTTATTGTGGGACAGAGGCGAAAAAGCCTGAGAATACCATACGCTTCTTTTTTCTTAAATATTTTACACTTATCACAAAAAAAAACGTGTCTGAGCGTTGTGGGGCCAAAAATCCCTCATAGTCAGGCCCGGATCTATGGGGGGGAGTAAACCGTGGCACCCGCCCCGGCGACAGTTTCAGGGGGCGCCAAAATCATAATATAATATTATTAAAAATTAAAAACTTACTCCACAAAGCGCCTAGCATACGTAAGTCTGGCTGGCTCACCGTCGACTTGTAAGAAAAAGGCGCCACACAAGCCCTTTGTGCATCATTCTTTTCTTTAAGTTTTTTAAGTAATTTATCTCAAACGCTGGAGAGGGGGGGAGAGGGGGACACTATCAAGTCTCTGCCCCGGTTTGAAAAAATCGTAGATCCAGGGCGGCTCGTAGTTACTGATACAGGTTAACCAAGTGCGAGGTCAGGAACTATGTGTGTGACTGTTGGGTGTATTTATTTATTTATAATAACCATACATAACTTTATAATGATATTTTTATGTAATTCTAAAAGTTATAGGTAGCTCAAAGTTGGTTCCATTTAAATTTGAAAAAGACCTGCCATCCCTGAACAATAAATCGGGGATGAAATATAAAACTTCTATTTACACCAATTTTAATATGAATTACTAAAAGTCTGTTTCTTCTTCCACCTACTCTTATCCCACTCGCAGTGGGGTCGGCGCAACATGTTTTTAACACATGTTACAGAAAGATTTGGCTCTAAGTTTTCGACTGGCCGCCGCGCCTGCTTGACGTCAGCCCCTCTAGGGAGGAAACACCCAGAACCGAAACATATATTTGTGGATTACACAACCATTTATCTCGGTGCGGGAATCAAACCAGCGGCTTCTCGCTTCACAGCCGGTTATTCGCTCAATACGCCACGGAGGTATGAAAGAAAAATGATATTTCTAACTAGCTGTTGCCCGCGGCTCCTAGGCCGGCAAACGAGCAAGTGGGTCACCTGATGGTAAGCGATCGACACCGCCCATGTACGCCCATAATACAAAAGAATTATGGGCGCGTTGCTGACCTTAAAGGAAAGGGATAATAAGGGATTGGGAAGGGGAGGGGGATTTGGGCCTCCGGATATCTCTTTCACCGTACGAAACGCAGCAGCAAGCTGCTACTTTACGCCGGTTTTCTGTGAGACAGTGGTAACGACCCGAACGAGCCGGCCCATTCATGCTGTAGACAAAATTGTCTACAGCGTGGCTCTACCACTCGTAAATGCCTACTTCCAGGATTAAAGTAGCCTAGTGGGCGCATCAAGCGAGTCCCGGTGAGAAACGCGCTTGACAAAAATACTAATGTCGCTATTAAAAAATAGGGGTTGATCGTAGAGGGTTGAAAATTTAGGGTTGTATGTATTTTTAATGTTGTATCATAAAAAAATAAAGGCAATAAAAAATGACTAAATTTTTTTTTTTTTTGAGTAGACCACACTTAACATTTAGGGGGATGAAAAATAGATGTTGGCCGATTCTCAGACCTACTCGATATGCACACAAAATTTCATACAAATCGGTCCAGCCGTTTTGGAGGAGTATGGGAACGAACATTGTGACACGAGAATTTTATATATTAGATACATTTTTTTTTGGTTAGCACATTTTTTTTTAAGATAAGAACTTTATAAAGTCGGATGCTAACCAAAGCCCCCCCTTCGACATGATTGCATCGTTAAAATTTATCTTTAGAATTAAAATAAACTACCAAGTATTTGAATTGTAAATTTGTGTCATAAAAAAATTACTTCCCATCCAATTGCGACGTTCACGCGACTTTGTTACTTTATAACACAGACATAGATCTGAACAGATATCACACATTTTAGAGTGGTAGAGCCACGCTGTGGGCAATTTGTCTACAGCATGAATGGGCCAGCTCGTCCGGGTTGTTACCACTGTCTCACAGAAAACTAAAATAAAAAAAAAATGTTTATTGACACGTATATTACATAAATAATGGTATTAATTTAGGCATCGTTTTTGAGAAATTATTATAATATGTACTGATTACTGGTTCCCAAACTAGGCAAAAGCCTGTATCTTGGGAGACAGTGTTCAGTAAACGTAATATTTGTACATAAGTTCGCTGTTTATGCTTTATTTTGGCAAGTCATTGCTCTTGATTATATATTTCTGGTGTGTCTGTGTATGTGTGTGTGCGTGCGTGCGTGTGTGTGTGTGTTTATGTGTGTATGTGTATGTTAATAAATTATTGAGATTTATGATAGGTAAGTAAGAGGTCTTCGGTTTTTTGGTAATCAAGTTGTTGAAGCCAGTTGGTAACTTTCACATTCACTTCACGTCTATTTTTTGAAACGATATTTAGTTTTTTATTTAAATCGTTGTATAATTTGGCGCTTATACTAAGCGTTTGTCTTCTTGCGAAAGAGGTTCTGCAAACAACCCGAGTGCATACAGATGATGAGCTGCGTTTATTTGGGTTTGAGTTTGGGTCGGGCATATCTCTATGTTTTCTGAGTACTGTTTTCAAAATGAAAAGCTGTGGCACTGAGAGAACTTTACAGTCTGCATATAGGCTCACGGTCGGGTATTTATAAGGTTTCCTAGCCATCACCTTGAGCACCGCTCTTTGTGCCCTCTCCAATTTTATGAGATGCGATTTAGCTGCTCCACCCGAAACTGTGATGCAATATTGTATTACAGATTGGCATAGAGACAGATAGACTAGTATTAGTTTATATCTAGACTTAAAGACATATAATAATCGCCTTACTCTTGTCGTGACTAAATCTATCTGTCTGTTCCATTTAAATCGATGGTCGATTTGTACACCCAAGTATTTTACCTCTTCCACCTGCGTGAGTTCTAGGCAGTTGCATACGTTGCGATTTGTACAAGTGTGAGCTGTGATAGAAAAGTTTACTCCGGGATCAGTAATTTTGCTGAGAGAAAAAACTATGAAGTTGGTCTTTGTTAAGTTTAGTGTTAGGAGGTTATTGGTTAACCGGCTCATAACTCTGGCTAATGAGTGTTCTGCGCGCTCCTTTACGGTTTGCCAATTAGGACCCCAGACGAGGATAGCAGTATCATCTGCGTAGGTGAAGATGTTAGTATTGGGTAGGTGGATTGTGCAGAGATCGTTTATATATAGCTGGAATAGGGTTGGGCCCAAAACACTACCCTGGGGCACACCGTAACTCACTGAATCTTCATCACTTAAATAGCTCTCAATTTTAACTCGTTGTCTCCTGTTTATGAGGTAGTCTTTGAAAATTTCATGGTGCAAACCTCGTACATCCAACTTTTGTATTTGTAAACTGGCGCTAAGTAGCAGCTTGCTGCTGGGTTTCGTACGGAGAGTGAGATATTCGGAGGCCCAAATCCCCACCCCTTCCCTATCCCATAATTATCCCTTTCCTTTAAGGTTGGTAACGTACCCATGACTCTTATGACTCTTATTGTGGGCGTACATGGGCGGTGGAGATCACTTACCATCAGGTGACCCACTGGCTCGTTTGCCGGCCTATGCTATAAAAAACACATGTACAGTACTTTTTGTGCCTAGTGGACGGAGGGCATTTATTTACTTTTAACTTTATGAAATAATAATAAAACTAACTCAAAAAACTTTTTTATTTCTTTCTTTCTGCCTGGCGTTATCGCGGCCACGGTCCGCCTTCTCGTACCATAGATTTGACGGTATTTGGTAATATATGGGGCGACCCGCCGTCTGACCCCCAAACCCCGCAATGGGAAGCAAGTTTTGAGCCAGCCCATTCATGCTGTAGACTAAGCTGTTTGTCTGTTTGTTTGTCCGATATTTAAAGGGCTCTATCTTCTGAACCATTATAGGTATTCAAATGATTTTGTTACAGAACATGCGTTAATAAGCCAATATTTTAAACAATAATTTAGAAATACAAAAGTAAAAGTTTAAGGATTATTGTTTTGTTTTTTATACAAATCGGTGACGAGACGAGCAGCTCGCTCGCCTGATGCATACATACATAATTGATGGTACCGAAGCGCCTGTTCATAAACAGAAGCAATGCACGAAATGGAACTTTGAATTATAAAGTAATGTATGGCTCTGGACTGCGCTCGTCACCCCGAGAAATAAGATGTTAAGTCAAATAATGCCCAGTAATTTCACTTACTTCGATGTCCTTCAAACCTAAACAACACTGCTACTTGTCGGCAGAAGTAAACAAAGCGGTGACACGTACCCAGACGGCGTCAATACCCAGAGACCTACCACCTAGTAAAAGGTGGTTCGGAGACCTTTGGAGTCCAACTCGCGGTTGACCGATTTTTGCTTATGTTCTTAGGTCAACATTCTCATTAATTTGGAACAGAAATAGATTGGTTCCGTGTAATTGTTGTATAGATTAACAAAAAACATACCTTCATAATACATTATCAATAAAAAAAACTGATTTAATCATTTGTCAGAAAACATTTATTGCACACAACACAATATACGTTTGCAATACATAAAAAAACAACTATTTTAAACACTGCTTCGGAACCGGAGGGTGATGATGGTAATCATAACCATCATGTTCCCTACACCACCCCAACAAACTCAACAGCAGCCACACATGAAGCGCCCCGTCCTACTTCCTCAAATGACGCGACGCATCGGCGAGACCACTACAGATGCAATACAACGAATATTGGCATGGCGGGAAGAAATATAATAATATTAAATTTAAGTGCTTTGTTCAGAGTGTCATGGTGTGCAAATGAAGCCCATTTCAGCGTGAGCTCGCAGTCAAGCCGCAACCGCTGGTCTTCCATAATGGCATTAGCAATAAGACCGCCTATTGTTACATTTCTTAATTGTTGTTTTTTTAACTAATATTCTGCATGGTGTACAATAAATTGTTATCTATCTATCTAAATCCAAAATGATTTCTCAAGTGCGCAAGTGTTTGTTACATTTTTTTTTTTTTTTCTATTTATTTAAGGGACTTTTACGCTTAGCGTATGCCAGTCCCATCGTACCCTTATCATTAAGAAAAACAACAATATATAAAAATCATAATTTGGCCATAAATTCGAACAAAGTTTTTGCATCATCACTATTTGGTTGAGATAGGACTTTGTGAAATACGCCTACGTCAGTTTTGTTCAAATCCAAGCCTGATATTAAATTATTTCTACTAGCCTCATATCGAACACATTCCATTAATAAATGGTGCAAGTCTTCTACACCTCCACATTCTTCACAATTGGGCGAAGTTGATTTCTTCATCATGAAGGCAAACTTTTTACAAGGAATGTGTCCAGATCTGAGTCTATGAGCAGTATTAACTAACATCCTACTTAAATTGCTATTAACAAACCAAGGTACACGAAAAAAATGTTTGTTACATTGTAATAATTAATTGTAATTTGTAAACAAACAACATTATAAGGTCATACAATAAGTACATAAGTGTAAGGATAAAAAAGCCATTGGCTGAATGATTACACGTTTATTATACTAACGCTCGGTTTCTGAAAGGCTAACGTCCGATTTCTGAAAGGCTGATCAAATCAACATTCAACTAACAGAACTTTAATTTGACATCGCTGTCAAATCAATTAGAGTTGCGGAAACGTTATTTAGTGAAAAAAATACAATATTTGATCTCTCTTTAGTACCGTTTGTAGTTTTTCATATTAATTTGAAAGTTATGTTAATTTGACAGCCTCCGGGCCGTAGCCGGCTGCGAAGCGAGAGGCCGTGGGTTCGATTCCCGCACAGAGACAAATATTTGTGTGGTCCACAAAAATTTGGTTTGGGTCTGGGTGTTGTGGGACCGGAAGTCCCTCGTAGTTCCTGATACCCACGATACAGGCTTACCTAGTGTGGGGTCAGGACTATGTGTGTGACTGTTGGGTGTTTTTATTTATTTATTTATTTATTTATTTGACCACGCTTCTAGCAACTCAACGGCTTCGACGGCTACTCGCCCACTGCGTCACGGAGGCTGTCACCATTGTTATGTATTTAATCTATTTTTCTTTGGTAATGATGAATGGGAGTGTAAGTGGGCCACCAACATTTTAGGTCGAAAGTCAACATCACCTGCACGTGGTACACTCTGCAGATTAACGGACGAGGCAATGGCGAAACTTGGCTACCATTGTGGTTTGTGGGGGTCAGACCACAGAACACATATATCTGTGGTCTGTGGGACATTAAAGCCAGTAAAATTACTGGGCATTATGAGCCTAAACATCTTACGTGTCGGGGTGATGAGCGCAGTCAAGCGCCATGCAGTATTTTGCAATACAAGTTCTGTGTGGTGTTGCTTTTGTTTATTGGCAGGCGTTACGCTTGCCATCAGCGACCTGCTTCGTCATTCAGGTTAATAAAAAAGTGAAGTTGCTGTGCTTCTCGCCTCGGGAACCCGGGGCTGTTTCTAATGCGCTGAAGAAGGCCATCTCAGGGTTTCGGTTGGTACATACATACGCACTCACCCACATTTCGCCGAGCGTATTTCCGTCCCTTATGTGATAGGGGGCGATTCTATCGCCATACCGGGCACAAATTCTAGACTCCGGACTGATACTGAGCATTTTGTAATAGAAAAACCCAATACCACTTTACCCGACCCGGGGATCGAACCCGAGACCTCAGTGTTGACCTCAATCGTAACGCGTACGCATTACAGCTGCGCCATCGAGGCAGTCGGCAAGGCAGGCAGTTCGGTTGGTATTTCGGTGTAGGTAAATAGTGTGTTAGGGACTCGGCAGTCATCCAGATGTTCTCCATCTATCCTGGGCGGCTTAACAATGGATTGTAAGACCGGTGAGTCCAACATAACCATCTCACCTCCCCCCGGATGGTAGCGATACACCGTTTTTAGCCGTGTTGCAATCCTTGGCCGAATTAACATGATTGTTTGTGAAGACAAAACAATATAATAGACAATAGATAGTAAAAACGTGTTCTACAAATATTATAATTTAATTGTAGGAATTGCGATGTGGTTCCTTAAAAATTTGGTTAAGATCTGATGACGGACTACAGAGTAAAAGAATGAAACTCCTCAAAGAGGTATGCAAGGATCGTAGCAAGTGGAAATCCGTTGTCTCTGCCTACCCCTAATGGGAAACAGGCGTGAGTCTATGTATGTACTCCTCAATGGATAACAGCATAGTCATCGCGATTGTGTCATTGTATTGGAATTTACATGCCATAGCAGTATCCAACACAAAAAAATAAAAATATTTAACGAAACTTAAAAACCGACTTAAAAAAATAAGGTCGGTTATTATTCGGTTTTTATTCTAATTGACAAGGGGTTTCACTGTTAGGTTATGTTCATTCAAGTCGGTTGATCAATTAAAATCGATCCGTATGAACCCAATATAGCTGCATATTGTAATTAAAAATACAACTTTACGTCCACAGTTTATCACAACGAACGCGCATGTCAATCTCAATCCTCAGTCACCAAGATGTATTATTTGGAAGTGGTTGTGTTCAGGTATGTACATACAATACAAGATAATTTACGCGCTTGGGAAATTTTCTTTTAAGAATTATAACGAATATGCAATGAATGCCTGACCTGCATCGTCAGTCACTCAAGATAAAAATATATTCATAATATAATGTAGGGTTGTATTAGATTATCATCATCACTTATGCGTGTATTTTCGAAATACGAGGATTGTCGAAGTGCGTAGTTTAAATCATAGTTTAAACATTAACTGCCGCACTCAGAGACGTTACTAAGCTTTAATTTATAATTAAGTCATTTCTTAGAAATAGATTATTTCTCAGACACGTCATTTAAGATTATTTCTGTACTCAGAGGAGCTTAAATCATTTTCGAAAGTTTCAGCCTCCGTGGTCACGGGAGAGTGACGTTGGGACTTACCTATATAAAATTAAACCTCCATTATTATTATTATTTCGTATGGCGTGTAGGATTAGTATATTGTGCATTTTTACAATTGTAAGTCAAAATTAAAAACAAATAATTTAAACCACCATAAAATCCGTATAAAGAAGTTTTATTTTAATGTGCATAAAGCATTAATTGACTGAGTATGGAAATAATCGAATTCTAAGAAAATACATACTGATAGAGTTTAGTGAAGTCTACGAGTGCGGCAATAAGAAAGTTTTCGTTTTGTACAATAGGTAGTGAAATCTTAGAAGGGTTAGTGAAAAAAAACAATTGTTTAATATTATAAACTACAATTGTTAGAAGTTACGTGAGACGAGTATTATTGTATTAATACCAAACGACAGTAATCACTTTAACTCATAGTTTATTGGTTACATTTACAATATTACTGCTTTACAACCCCATGTCAGGATTCGCTAGAGACCGCTCTCTAATTATGACTAAGACTACTAGGACTGAATAGTAAACGTACTGCGTAATGAACTCTTGGGCTATCGACTGAGCACTAATCCTAATGAACTAAAGACGGACTTGCTGCGGGTAAACGGCCTACAGTTATGGCGACAACCTCTTTTATACTCTTTAATCACCCTTCCACAACTATATCGCACCATTATTATTTCAGTGTACCCAACGTTGTTTTCTCACACATCCTCAACACACCAATAAAAAGAGAATACCCTAAAACTATAAATTGTAATAACGTATTATGCTAAAATATGATAGCGAAAATATATAGTAGAAAATAAATAAATGTTAAAAAACCCTCCTTCAATTAGAAAAAGATCTGCAATTTATAAATGTGGGACTTGTATAATACATAAATGAGATTAAGTCGTCGCGTCAGTGCATGCTCGTTGGGCTAGTTTCCAACCTGCGACTTTCGTCTCGACAGTCCGCATACTCCCAGATGATTTATCGCTTTCTATTTTATGTGTTAAATACATTTAACTCGAAATTGAAAAATTGCCAGATACCTCACTCAGTGTAGGAAACGCAACGCAAGCCTCTACTTTACATCGGTTTTCTGTGAGACAGTGGTACCGACGCCGTCGAACCGGCCCATTCGTGCTGTAGACAAAACAGAGTACAGCATGGCTCTATCACTCAAATCTTCTTCTTCCGCCTGCCTTTATTCCAGGTGGATGCAGTGAGGTCGGTGAAATATGTTTTTAACACATGTTACAGAAAGATTTGGTTTGTAGTTTTTACGACCGGTCGCCCACCTGACGTCAACCCCTCTGGGGAGAAAACACCCAGACCCGAGACAAATATTTGCGGATCACGCAGGCATTTGTATCGGTGCGGGAATCGAACCCGCAGCTATTCTCACTCTGCGCCATGGAGGCACGGACGCTCTACCTCTCGAATAAATATAAAAAATAAAATTTATTAACCGACCTCTTTTAAAACCCAAAACGCAATGACAATAAGCTGTCCAACACCCAAATTTGGAGGTTGAAATAAAAAAAACCTCCAACACTCCAACGGTAGATAAACTTGTCCATTTTATTTTCTATCTGTTTAAAAAGGTGTTAAAAATTGCGTTCATAAATTTTTATGAATCGGCTGAACGTGTTTGTCGGAGGAAAACCAATATAAATATTTTTGTGGGTGGTAGAGCCACGCTGTAGACACTTCGTACGGGTTACCACTGTCTCACAGAAAACCGGCGTAAAGTAGCAGCTTCCTGTTGGGTTTCGTTCGGTGAGTGAGATATCCGGAGGCCCAAACTCCCTCCACTTCCCAATCCCTTAATTATCCCTTTCCTTTAAGGTCGTCAACGCATCCATAATTCTTTTAGTATTGTGGGCGTACATGGGCGGTGAGAACCCTTACTATCAGGTGACCCACTTGCTCGTTTGCCGGCTTATGCTATAAAAAAAAATATACATACATTCGCACTCACGCATGTAATCCCCGAAGGGGTAGGCAGAGATGTAACCAATACACCGTCATTTCGCCGCGCTGATTTCCGTTCCATTATGTAATAGGGTAATTCCAGGCTCCGGGCTGATAGGCCTTGGTTAGCTCGAGTGATGAAACGAGCAGTTCATTCGCCTGATGGTAAACGCCACGCCTGCCCATAAACAGAAGCAACGCCACACAGGACTTTGAATTTTTGGACGTTGACAGCCTCCGTGGCGCAGCGGGCGAGTAGCCGGCTGCGAAGCGAGAGGCCGTGGGTTCGATTCCGCACCGAGACAAATGTTTGTGTGATCCCACAATTATTTGTTTCGGGTCTGGGTGTTGTGGGACCGCAAGTCCCTCGTAGTTCCTGATACCCGCGATACAGGTTTACCTAGTGTGGGGTCAGGACTATGTGTGTGACTGTTGCGTGTATTTATTTATTTAATTACAAAGCACTGGACTGTGCTCGTCATGTTACTGACTTAAGATGCTAATTCTCATAATACCCAGTAATTTAAATGGCCCCAATGTCCTTTAAACCGGAACACAACAGTGCTTACACACTATGTCTTGGCGGCTGAAATAGACAAAGCGGTGGTACCAACCCAGACGACCTCTTGCATGCGAGGGACCTACCACCCTGCTCTGTACATTATGAACAGTGCGTTTAGTGCTACATATAGTAATAAATAAGTAGCTGTTGATACTTAATTAAGATTGTAAATAAGAATAAATCATAAGTTGATGTTGGGTTATAAGATTTTTTTATAAACCTGCTGACATTGGGTCGGCTGCAAAAATATATGTGTACATACTAGCTTTTGCTCGCGGTTTCACCCGCAACTATTTATTATTTTTCAGGATAAAAGATAAGTTTGGGGATTACAGGCGTGAGTACATAATATGTATTTCATTAATTTTATTTAAGTCTTTAAAGCACAAATAATAAATATACTCATACATACATACGTACATACGCACTCACGCCTGTAATCCCCGAAGGGGTAGGCAGAGGTGTAACCAGTACACCCACATTTCGCCGAGCGTATCTCCGTCCCTTGATGTGATAGGGGCGAGCCTATCATCATACTGGGCACAAATTCCAGACTCCGGGCTGATACTGAGCATTTCGCAATAGAAAAACCCAATATCACTTTTACCCGACCCGGGGTTCGAACCCGAGACCTCAGCGTCAGCCTTAGTCATAACGCGTACGCATTACAACTGCGCCACCGAGGCAGTCAATATACTCAAAAAATTAAATCTATCAATCATTTACCATAAACTGGAGTACCGACTCAAAATTGATTAATTTTATTTTTAAAGTTGCTTTTTGGGTCGTTTCTTTTTTATGATAATACATGCACCTCTAACTTTTCTAAGTTATGTGTGTATTCATTGTTAATTACCGCTTGCTTTAACGGTGAAGCAAACATCGCGAGGAAACCTGCGTTCTTAAGAAATTCTTCATAATAATTTCGAAGGTGTGTGAAGTCTGCCAACCGCATTAAGCCAGCGTGGTAGACTAAGACCTAACCCCTCTGATTCAGTAAAGGCCCGTGTACTGCATTGGGACGTGTATAATACAGGGCTGGTATTATTATATAATAATGTACTCTTTAATTAACGGAAATAGAGATCATACGTGTTGGTTAAAGTAAAAAATATACTTAATTACGATTCATATCTGGTTAATAAAAGAATAAACAATGACTTAATGGATGCTATTAACATTTATAGTTTTGTTAAAGTTAAGAATAGTCGCTGAGAAAAATGCATTATGACGTCTTCATGACTCTATTCTGTCTGATTAATATCTTTCACACACAAGTTTAGATTTTAATACACAAAATAAAAAAAGACTGCCTCGGTGGCGCAGTTGTAATGCGTACGCGTTACGATTGAGGCTAACGCTGAGGTCTCGGGTTCGATCCCCGGGTCGGGTAAAGTAGTATTGGGTTTTTCTATTACGAAATGCTCAGTGTCAGCCCGGAGTCTGGAATTTGTGCCCGGTATGGCGATAGGCTCGCGCTATCACATCGTAGGACGGAGATACGCTCGGTGAAATGTGTGTGTACTGGTTACACCTCTGCCTACCCCTTCGGGGATTACAGGCGTGAGTGCGTATGCCAACAAAAATAAGTTGGATTATGTACAGACTAAGCAAAGTAACACCCTAACTGTAAAATAACTGACGTCAATTATAAAAGGGCATTCTTCAAAGATAGCTAGGAACAATTTCGATTAAAGCAGCTTTCAAAGAAACAGAACCACATTCAAATCAGTCCATTCGTTTAGGCATCACGGTGCCACAGACAATATACATATATCGTACGTCCTATCCTTGTTGTCTAATGGAGTAAACAAACTTCACTTCGCAATAAAATCTCAATTTCCGAATCAATCACGCATCATAAGTTATACGAGAAGATGTCGATCTTTGCAACAAACACATACAATATGAATTAAACTTTAAATTGCTTCAATTACCCAATAAATTACGAAATTTTTCTCAAAAACTGAATATTCCCTAAAGGCATTTGCATAGATTATATAGAGGAACTGTAAATTTGACATTTCGTATTGCTATTTTTTAGTGAATAAGTGAATGAATTAATGATTTTAACATAGGATATACAAGCTTTGGAAATAATTTTAAAATTTAATAAATTGTGTAGTTATTTATCGTATTTATTATTACAAATCATTATATTATTATTTCTCTTTTCTAAACGGGTCATAAAATAAAAATATATTTTACAGATTTGACAAATGATGCAGCCGATCTAGCTAAGTATTGCCACCTTAGCGATGTTTTCAATAAAAGTGGCGACTTTTTGCCCCTTTTAGGGATTTATTTCTGTCGTTTATATTTTTTTGCGATTTATAGGTATAATTAAACCCAATTATTATCATACCTACTAAAGTGTCTTTAAGTATAGGAAGTAATAGGGCCTTATTAAACGTGGTGAAAAAGTTACGATGCAAAATTAAATTTTAGACCACTATTTTTATTAATAATTTTATTACATTGTTTAACCACTATTCTAATAATCATTCATCTAAACTTTTTAAACATAAATCAAGGTTATACGTGAAAAGAAATGTCTGTTAGCATTGGCATTAATTATCTTAGCATATGCTCAGCGGTAATATCAACGTCAAATATCTATAAATATGAAATCCCAGTTTGTGCTAAGAATAAACTCGGCAAAGTTTAGAGTAAGATAAGTCTAAGCAAAGTTAAAGTGCGCTCTATATGCGAGTTAAATCCAATAGAGTTAATATGGGCACAGCTGAAGTCATAATACGTTGAGTTATTAACAGAAAGCTTACGCAAAATTGGTACGTAGTCTTGGGTGCAGTGTATCGAACATGTAAAAAAGAAGGATAAGATGATGCAGCTTGATGGACTTATAGATTCCAGTACTGAAACACCGACCCCGAGTTTTATAATACATGCATCAGAAAGTGACAATTCAAGTAGTGAAAAGTCAGATGACTAAAAATGTTTTTCATCTATTAAAGATTAAACATAACAAATAAACTAAAGGAACAGTTCGTTTTATTTCTCGCCACATGACCGAAGTAATTTTTATTACATAATCAGTAAAATCATTCACTTTCCATTCAGGTTTGATTAGTTCAGTAGTTCGTTCAAGCGTTTCCCAACCCTATCAGTTGTCATCGGTTGACATACCGCCATATTTGTCTCCTACTTAAGACTCCTAAGAAAAAACGAAATATACACATACGCACGCTCGCACGCACGTTAGCGCACGCAAATAGAGAGAGAGAGAGAGAGAGAGAGAGAGAGAGAGAGAGAGAGAGAGAGAGAGAGCAGCAGCAGACAGACAGACAAAAGACTGAAACTTATAACACAATTTTGAAGGTTCAAAATGACAAGAATATGAAATTAGGGACAATGTGGTCAAATGAAAAATTATATAATTAATATAGGATCTCCTCTAAAATAATTGTGGGATAATCATAGAATTAATATGTACTACGTAGTACATATTATTAACTCCATGGGGATAATCTAACCGTTGACCCCCGCCGCATAGCAATTAAAATAACAGCTAAAATAAAATCAATTTATAGTTTAAAACAAAGCTACTATCTGCGTATGTCTGTTTGTCCTAATCTATGCAACGGATTTAGAAGCCGTTTTCATTTATAATTAAATAATTTATTTAAGGTTTATACCTATGTATAAGCACGCTACGACCCGTTGTCTCTGCCTACCCCTAATGGGAAACAGGCGTGAGTCTATGTATGTACTCCTCAATGGATAACAGCATAGTCATCGCGATTGTGTCATTGTATTGGAATTTACATGCCATAGCAGTATCCAACACAAAAAAATAAAAATATTTAACGAAACTTAAAAACCGACTTAAAAAAATAAGGTCGGTTATTATTCGGTTTTTATTCTAATTGACAAGGGGTTTCACTGTTAGGTTATGTTCATTCAAGTCGGTTGATCAATTAAAATCGATCCGTATGAACCCAATATAGCTGCATATTGTAATTAAAAATACAACTTTACGTCCACAGTTTATCACAACGAACGCGCATGTCAATCTCAATCCTCAGTCACCAAGATGTATTATTTGGAAGTGGTTGTGTTCAGGTATGTACATACAATACAAGATAATTTACGCGCTTGGGAAATTTTCTTTTAAGAATTATAACGAATATGCAATGAATGCCTGACCTGCATCGTCAGTCACTCAAGATAAAAATATATTCATAATATAATGTAGGGTTGTATTAGATTATCATCATCACTTATGCGTGTATTTTCGAAATACGAGGATTGTCGAAGTGCGTAGTTTAAATCATAGTTTAAACATTAACTGCCGCACTCAGAGACGTTACTAAGCTTTAATTTATAATTAAGTCATTTCTTAGAAATAGATTATTTCTCAGACACGTCATTTAAGATTATTTCTGTACTCAGAGGAGCTTAAATCATTTTCGAAAGTTTCAGCCTCCGTGGTCACGGGAGAGTGACGTTGGGACTTACCTATATAAAATTAAACCTCCATTATTATTATTATTTCGTATGGCGTGTAGGATTAGTATATTGTGCATTTTTACAATTGTAAGTCAAAATTAAAAACAAATAATTTAAACCACCATAAAATCCGTATAAAGAAGTTTTATTTTAATGTGCATAAAGCATTAATTGACTGAGTATGGAAATAATCGAATTCTAAGAAAATACATACTGATAGAGTTTAGTGAAGTCTACGAGTGCGGCAATAAGAAAGTTTTCGTTTTGTACAATAGGTAGTGAAATCTTAGAAGGGTTAGTGAAAAAAAACAATTGTTTAATATTATAAACTACAATTGTTAGAAGTTACGTGAGACGAGTATTATTGTATTAATACCAAACGACAGTAATCACTTTAACTCATAGTTTATTGGTTACATTTACAATATTACTGCTTTACAACCCCATGTCAGGATTCGCTAGAGACCGCTCTCTAATTATGACTAAGACTACTAGGACTGAATAGTAAACGTACTGCGTAATGAACTCTTGGGCTATCGACTGAGCACTAATCCTAATGAACTAAAGACGGACTTGCTGCGGGTAAACGGCCTACAGTTATGGCGACAACCTCTTTTATACTCTTTAATCACCCTTCCACAACTATATCGCACCATTATTATTTCAGTGTACCCAACGTTGTTTTCTCACACATCCTCAACACACCAATAAAAAGAGAATACCCTAAAACTATAAATTGTAATAACGTATTATGCTAAAATATGATAGCGAAAATATATAGTAGAAAATAAATAAATGTTAAAAAACCCTCCTTCAATTAGAAAAAGATCTGCAATTTATAAATGTGGGACTTGTATAATACATAAATGAGATTAAGTCGTCGCGTCAGTGCATGCTCGTTGGGCTAGTTTCCAACCTGCGACTTTCGTCTCGACAGTCCGCATACTCCCAGATGATTTATCGCTTTCTATTTTATGTGTTAAATACATTTAACTCGAAATTGAAAAATTGCCAGATACCTCACTCAGTGTAGGAAACGCAACGCAAGCCTCTACTTTACATCGGTTTTCTGTGAGACAGTGGTACCGACGCCGTCGAACCGGCCCATTCGTGCTGTAGACAAAACAGAGTACAGCATGGCTCTATCACTCAAATCTTCTTCTTCCGCCTGCCTTTATTCCAGGTGGATGCAGTGAGGTCGGTGAAATATGTTTTTAACACATGTTACAGAAAGATTTGGTTTGTAGTTTTTACGACCGGTCGCCCACCTGACGTCAACCCCTCTGGGGAGAAAACACCCAGACCCGAGACAAATATTTGCGGATCACGCAGGCATTTGTATCGGTGCGGGAATCGAACCCGCAGCTATTCTCACTCTGCGCCATGGAGGCACGGACGCTCTACCTCTCGAATAAATATAAAAAATAAAATTTATTAACCGACCTCTTTTAAAACCCAAAACGCAATGACAATAAGCTGTCCAACACCCAAATTTGGAGGTTGAAATAAAAAAAACCTCCAACACTCCAACGGTAGATAAACTTGTCCATTTTATTTTCTATCTGTTTAAAAAGGTGTTAAAAATTGCGTTCATAAATTTTTATGAATCGGCTGAACGTGTTTGTCGGAGGAAAACCAATATAAATATTTTTGTGGGTGGTAGAGCCACGCTGTAGACACTTCGTACGGGTTACCACTGTCTCACAGAAAACCGGCGTAAAGTAGCAGCTTCCTGTTGGGTTTCGTTCGGTGAGTGAGATATCCGGAGGCCCAAACTCCCTCCACTTCCCAATCCCTTAATTATCCCTTTCCTTTAAGGTCGTCAACGCATCCATAATTCTTTTAGTATTGTGGGCGTACATGGGCGGTGAGAACCCTTACTATCAGGTGACCCACTTGCTCGTTTGCCGGCTTATGCTATAAAAAAAAATATACATACATTCGCACTCACGCATGTAATCCCCGAAGGGGTAGGCAGAGATGTAACCAATACACCGTCATTTCGCCGCGCTGATTTCCGTTCCATTATGTAATAGGGTAATTCCAGGCTCCGGGCTGATAGGCCTTGGTTAGCTCGAGTGATGAAACGAGCAGTTCATTCGCCTGATGGTAAACGCCACGCCTGCCCATAAACAGAAGCAACGCCACACAGGACTTTGAATTTTTGGACGTTGACAGCCTCCGTGGCGCAGCGGGCGAGTAGCCGGCTGCGAAGCGAGAGGCCGTGGGTTCGATTCCGCACCGAGACAAATGTTTGTGTGATCCCACAATTATTTGTTTCGGGTCTGGGTGTTGTGGGACCGCAAGTCCCTCGTAGTTCCTGATACCCGCGATACAGGTTTACCTAGTGTGGGGTCAGGACTATGTGTGTGACTGTTGCGTGTATTTATTTATTTAATTACAAAGCACTGGACTGTGCTCGTCATGTTACTGACTTAAGATGCTAATTCTCATAATACCCAGTAATTTAAATGGCCCCAATGTCCTTTAAACCGGAACACAACAGTGCTTACACACTATGTCTTGGCGGCTGAAATAGACAAAGCGGTGGTACCAACCCAGACGACCTCTTGCATGCGAGGGACCTACCACCCTGCTCTGTACATTATGAACAGTGCGTTTAGTGCTACATATAGTAATAAATAAGTAGCTGTTGATACTTAATTAAGATTGTAAATAAGAATAAATCATAAGTTGATGTTGGGTTATAAGATTTTTTTATAAACCTGCTGACATTGGGTCGGCTGCAAAAATATATGTGTACATACTAGCTTTTGCTCGCGGTTTCACCCGCAACTATTTATTATTTTTCAGGATAAAAGATAAGTTTGGGGATTACAGGCGTGAGTACATAATATGTATTTCATTAATTTTATTTAAGTCTTTAAAGCACAAATAATAAATATACTCATACATACATACGTACATACGCACTCACGCCTGTAATCCCCGAAGGGGTAGGCAGAGGTGTAACCAGTACACCCACATTTCGCCGAGCGTATCTCCGTCCCTTGATGTGATAGGGGCGAGCCTATCATCATACTGGGCACAAATTCCAGACTCCGGGCTGATACTGAGCATTTCGCAATAGAAAAACCCAATATCACTTTTACCCGACCCGGGGTTCGAACCCGAGACCTCAGCGTCAGCCTTAGTCATAACGCGTACGCATTACAACTGCGCCACCGAGGCAGTCAATATACTCAAAAAATTAAATCTATCAATCATTTACCATAAACTGGAGTACCGACTCAAAATTGATTAATTTTATTTTTAAAGTTGCTTTTTGGGTCGTTTCTTTTTTATGATAATACATGCACCTCTAACTTTTCTAAGTTATGTGTGTATTCATTGTTAATTACCGCTTGCTTTAACGGTGAAGCAAACATCGCGAGGAAACCTGCGTTCTTAAGAAATTCTTCATAATAATTTCGAAGGTGTGTGAAGTCTGCCAACCGCATTAAGCCAGCGTGGTAGACTAAGACCTAACCCCTCTGATTCAGTAAAGGCCCGTGTACTGCATTGGGACGTGTATAATACAGGGCTGGTATTATTATATAATAATGTACTCTTTAATTAACGGAAATAGAGATCATACGTGTTGGTTAAAGTAAAAAATATACTTAATTACGATTCATATCTGGTTAATAAAAGAATAAACAATGACTTAATGGATGCTATTAACATTTATAGTTTTGTTAAAGTTAAGAATAGTCGCTGAGAAAAATGCATTATGACGTCTTCATGACTCTATTCTGTCTGATTAATATCTTTCACACACAAGTTTAGATTTTAATACACAAAATAAAAAAAGACTGCCTCGGTGGCGCAGTTGTAATGCGTACGCGTTACGATTGAGGCTAACGCTGAGGTCTCGGGTTCGATCCCCGGGTCGGGTAAAGTAGTATTGGGTTTTTCTATTACGAAATGCTCAGTGTCAGCCCGGAGTCTGGAATTTGTGCCCGGTATGGCGATAGGCTCGCGCTATCACATCGTAGGACGGAGATACGCTCGGTGAAATGTGTGTGTACTGGTTACACCTCTGCCTACCCCTTCGGGGATTACAGGCGTGAGTGCGTATGCCAACAAAAATAAGTTGGATTATGTACAGACTAAGCAAAGTAACACCCTAACTGTAAAATAACTGACGTCAATTATAAAAGGGCATTCTTCAAAGATAGCTAGGAACAATTTCGATTAAAGCAGCTTTCAAAGAAACAGAACCACATTCAAATCAGTCCATTCGTTTAGGCATCACGGTGCCACAGACAATATACATATATCGTACGTCCTATCCTTGTTGTCTAATGGAGTAAACAAACTTCACTTCGCAATAAAATCTCAATTTCCGAATCAATCACGCATCATAAGTTATACGAGAAGATGTCGATCTTTGCAACAAACACATACAATATGAATTAAACTTTAAATTGCTTCAATTACCCAATAAATTACGAAATTTTTCTCAAAAACTGAATATTCCCTAAAGGCATTTGCATAGATTATATAGAGGAACTGTAAATTTGACATTTCGTATTGCTATTTTTTAGTGAATAAGTGAATGAATTAATGATTTTAACATAGGATATACAAGCTTTGGAAATAATTTTAAAATTTAATAAATTGTGTAGTTATTTATCGTATTTATTATTACAAATCATTATATTATTATTTCTCTTTTCTAAACGGGTCATAAAATAAAAATATATTTTACAGATTTGACAAATGATGCAGCCGATCTAGCTAAGTATTGCCACCTTAGCGATGTTTTCAATAAAAGTGGCGACTTTTTGCCCCTTTTAGGGATTTATTTCTGTCGTTTATATTTTTTTGCGATTTATAGGTATAATTAAACCCAATTATTATCATACCTACTAAAGTGTCTTTAAGTATAGGAAGTAATAGGGCCTTATTAAACGTGGTGAAAAAGTTACGATGCAAAATTAAATTTTAGACCACTATTTTTATTAATAATTTTATTACATTGTTTAACCACTATTCTAATAATCATTCATCTAAACTTTTTAAACATAAATCAAGGTTATACGTGAAAAGAAATGTCTGTTAGCATTGGCATTAATTATCTTAGCATATGCTCAGCGGTAATATCAACGTCAAATATCTATAAATATGAAATCCCAGTTTGTGCTAAGAATAAACTCGGCAAAGTTTAGAGTAAGATAAGTCTAAGCAAAGTTAAAGTGCGCTCTATATGCGAGTTAAATCCAATAGAGTTAATATGGGCACAGCTGAAGTCATAATACGTTGAGTTATTAACAGAAAGCTTACGCAAAATTGGTACGTAGTCTTGGGTGCAGTGTATCGAACATGTAAAAAAGAAGGATAAGATGATGCAGCTTGATGGACTTATAGATTCCAGTACTGAAACACCGACCCCGAGTTTTATAATACATGCATCAGAAAGTGACAATTCAAGTAGTGAAAAGTCAGATGACTAAAAATGTTTTTCATCTATTAAAGATTAAACATAACAAATAAACTAAAGGAACAGTTCGTTTTATTTCTCGCCACATGACCGAAGTAATTTTTATTACATAATCAGTAAAATCATTCACTTTCCATTCAGGTTTGATTAGTTCAGTAGTTCGTTCAAGCGTTTCCCAACCCTATCAGTTGTCATCGGTTGACATACCGCCATATTTGTCTCCTACTTAAGACTCCTAAGAAAAAACGAAATATACACATACGCACGCTCGCACGCACGTTAGCGCACGCAAATAGAGAGAGAGAGAGAGAGAGAGAGAGAGAGAGAGAGAGAGAGAGAGAGAGCAGCAGCAGACAGACAGACAAAAGACTGAAACTTATAACACAATTTTGAAGGTTCAAAATGACAAGAATATGAAATTAGGGACAATGTGGTCAAATGAAAAATTATATAATTAATATAGGATCTCCTCTAAAATAATTGTGGGATAATCATAGAATTAATATGTACTACGTAGTACATATTATTAACTCCATGGGGATAATCTAACCGTTGACCCCCGCCGCATAGCAATTAAAATAACAGCTAAAATAAAATCAATTTATAGTTTAAAACAAAGCTACTATCTGCGTATGTCTGTTTGTCCTAATCTATGCAACGGATTTAGAAGCCGTTTTCATTTATAATTAAATAATTTATTTAAGGTTTATACCTATGTATAAGCACGCTACGACCCGTGGGGGCAGGGCTGTGTGAAACCGTGACGGACACCTAATTAACAATAAATGCTTTGAAATAAAAATAGTTTATACGGATTTTATCGCGGTTTAATTTTTATTTTAGTCCCGACGTTTCGAAAGCTTTTCAGCCTTCGTGGTCACGGGAGAGACGTATAAACTAGTTTTATTTCAATGTGTAATATTCGCGTAAACCTAAGAAATCACTAAATATTTTTTTTGTTAACAGTGTGTTATTGACTGCTTCATGGAGTGACAAGTTGCTGACGTTCCCACCAGGGTTCAAGTTCGGAGCGTCCACGTCGGCGTATCAAATTGAAGGTGCCTGGAATGTCAGTGGTAAGCACCTACATCTTTTGAGTCCCAACTGGATATTTATACAAGGCACTCACGCCTATAATCCCCAAATGCAGATGTGTAACCAGTACACCCACATTTCGCCGAGCTTATTTCCGTCCCATGTGATGATGCTTATCGCCATATCGGGCACATTTGCAAACTTCAGGTTGATACAAAGCATTTCATGATAGAAAACCCCAATATCACTATCACACCGTGGCTCTACCACTCAAAACCTCCAATCGTGGCTTGTTTTTTTGAAGAATCTGTATGACGAAACGAGCAGATCGTGCGCTTGATGGTAAGAGTCACGCCTGCCTATAAACAGAAGCAACACCACACAGAATCTTGAATTACCAAGCACTGCATGACACTGGACTGCGTTCATAACCCGGAGACATAAGTTGTTAAGACTCATAATACCCAGTAATTTCACCGTTGTCGAAGATTGGTGGGTATATTATTAGAATCGGCTAAGAACCTGAGTTTAATTTAATTCCCAGGCCGGGCAATCATGATTTTTGTTCAGAATTTTAGATCCGAAAAATTACACATGAATTATCCGGGATTTGAATTTGTGGCCGATACGGCGATAAGCTCGTCCTATCATATCATGGGACGGAAATAAAATCAAAGAAACGTGGGTGCAACAACAACCTACCTCTTCAGTGATAAAAGCGTGAAATTATGTATGTATGTTGTTTCAAGGCCTTGTTTACTAAACTTATGTACTAGTTTATAAACCAACTAGCCTTTCCTCGCGGATCCGCCCGCGTTAACGGCCTTTTCCGGGATAAAAAGTAGCCAATATTACTCAGTAATAATGTAGCTTTCTAACGGCAAAACAACTTTTGAAATCGGTTCAGTAGTTTTTAAGTTTATTCGTTACATACAAAAATACAAATCTTTCCTCTTTATAATATTTGTGTAGATAAAGAGCTACTATAAAATATTATTCACGTGGACTTACGCAATACGCACAATGTAATTGACTTTAATAATCATGTTTTATAGAAAATTACTGCTGCCTAGTGAAGGAAATCACTTGATGACAGTGGTAATGTTGCAAATATTTGTATCATGGTTGTCGGATTTATATTTCAACTAGCTGTTGCCCGCGGCTCCGCCCGCGTGAATGCCTATTTCCAGAATTAAAGTAGCCTAGTGGGCGCATCAAGCGAGTCCCGGTGAGAAACGCGCTTGACAAAAATACTAATGTCGCTATTAAAAAATAGGGATTGATCTTAGAGGGTTGAAAATTTAGAGTTGTATGTATTTTTTAATGCTGTATCATAAAAAAATCAAAACAAAAAAAATATCTAAAAAATAAATAATAAAATTTAGGGGACCACCCTTAACATTTAGGGGATGAGAAATATATGGCCGATTCTCAGATCTACCCGATATGCACACAAAATTTCATACAAATCGGTCCAGCCGTTTCGGAGAAGTATGGGAACGAACATTGTGACACGAGAATTTTATATATAAGAAGATAGTGTTACGTTACTTGAAAATCTTTTATAAAGATTAAGCTAAAAATTACATACCTATGCTTAATATTTGTTGAAAGGTAAATTTAATTAAATTAATCCTATACACCAGTGATAGCTCAGCGTGGAGTGGTATGGACTGTCGAGACGAAAGTCGCAAGCCCCGAGAGCATACACCTCTATTTTTTCTATGTTACATGTGTATTAATAGTTAATTATCACTTGCTTTAACGGTGAAGGAAACATCGTGAGGAAACCTACATACCTGAGAAGTTCTCCAAAAAGAATTTTGAAGGTATGTGAAGTTTTAGGCTAGCGTGGTAGACTATGGTCTAACCCCTCTCATTCAGTAGAGGAGTCCCGGGCCCAGCTGTGGGACGTATATAATACAGGGCTAGTATTATTATTAATTATAATCCAATCCAATTTTTATTGTGGCTCCATCGGGGTACGATGATTTTGCCAGTGTCGAGGTAGGGAAAGACACGGTGGCAATAGGTAAACATTTTGCGGTCAGAGACTACTGATCAGTAGTAATCAATACAAAAATTTCACGGGGTGTAGGCAGAGCTTGAACATGGAATTAAATTAAATATTAATTGTTTACGTTCATACTACCAATGTCAAACAACACACGCTAATGAGGTATGAACACGCTTGCAGCTGACGTAATACAAAAAAAAACCAAAATTTTAAATCGTTTTACGAGGTTGTACATGGTACTCTTTGACATAAGAACCTCGTTATAATTCTTATTTACGGTCATTTATTTATTTTAATTATCTTGAATGACAAAACTTGCAGGTCGTTCGCCTGATGGCAAGGGCCAACTAAGGGCAACGCCTGCTCATAAACAGACACAGCACCACACAGAACTTTGAATTGCAAAGCACTGCATAGCACTGGACTGCGTTCGTCACCCTGAGACATAAGTTGAGCCTCATAATGCCCAGTAATTTAACTGGCTTCTAAGTCCTTCAAAACGAAACACAACAGTGCCTACACACTGCTGCTTGGCGGCAGAAATAGACAAAACTGTAACGACCCAGGCAGCCTCTCGCATACGAGGGGCCTACCACTTAGTTACCCACCTGCTAGGCGACGACTAGTAACATATTAATGCAGCATGAATGTGCCGGCTCGTCCGGGTTGTTACCACTGTCTCACAGAAAACTGGCGTAAAGAGAGCTAGATATCCGGAGGCCCAAATCCCCTCCCCTCCCAATCCCTTAACTATCTCTTAACGCGCCCATGATTATTGTGGTGTTATGGGCGTACATGGGCAGTGGAGATCACTTACCCCATCAGTTGATCCACTTGCTCGTTAATCGGCCAATGACATAAAAATAAACTAATATCACAGTCTATCAAAGTCATCTAACAATACATTCTGCTATATTTCATTTGTGTCTGCGGTCGATGATGTCCAATGACCTTTGTAGACAACATTTGGGAAGACGAAGTTCTCGCTTCACAGGCGGGAACTCCCCAACTGCGCTACGAAGACTGTCAAGCACTAAACTTCAGTATTTAAATTAAATAAAGCAAAGACTTTAATGTATACTACAAGACAAGTTGTGCGGTACATAGAAATTGTACCAATAAGTGGCGGTCAATTGACCGTAACTCAATATTATCTCGTGTAACGAAGTAGAACAATTGAAACACAATGACCTTCTCCATTTATTTGGGCAGAGTAACACTTTATATTCCGTTTAGCAACCGACTGACTGCCGACAATAATAATTCCACCTTATTTATACCTTTTTACAAATAGATCTCATTAGTAATTGTATTTATTATTGAACATGTTGGAACGTTCTAAATAGCGTGTATAACAATTATAATTGAATAATTAAATAAGTCATAGATTATCTTATGTATTAACATACAATATAAAGTTATACAATGATAGTGTGACGTCATAACCGTTGTGCTATTATTTAGTACTGGCAGCACTTATAACACTCGCTTACTCTCAACTAGAACCCCTATCACGCTCTCTGTTTGTGAGCTGTCACACTCCCGCGTTATGTGACGCAATTTTACTTCTAAACAACCCGTCTAGTAGTATACATTAAAGTCTTTAAAATAAAGGATAAAACACAGCCCTGACTTTCTGAACCTGACCCCAATGCCTTTGCTAATTATACATAATTACAGCTTAAGAAAATAACTGCAGCGTACTGAAGCTTGGTCATGGCTAAGTACCAACTTAAACGATTATTGTAATTCTTTCCTTATAATGTATGCAGACTGCCTCGGTGGCGCAGTTGTAATTCGCGTTACAACTGAGGCTGTTGCTGACGTCTCGGGTTCGATCCCCGGGTCGGGTAAAAGTGATATTGGGTTTTTTCTAATACCAATTGCTCAATATCAGCTCATGGAATTGTGCCCGGTATCGCCATACCTCATAGACTCACCCCCTCTATTACATAACAGATACAGGCGTATAATTTACGCAACATTATTGATGATCAGTTAAATAAATATAAATAACTAGGTAGCTTTTATTTTTTTGGTAGCAGTCACAGCTCAGCGGGGAGTGGTATGGACTGTAGAGACGAAAGTTGCAGATTCGAAACCAGCCCCATAAGTTACGTGTATGTTAATTCTTAATTATCACTTGCTTTAACGGTGAAGGAAAAATCGTGAGGAAACCTACATACCTGAGAAGTTCTCTATAAGAATTTCGAAGGTATGTGAAGTTTGCCAATCCGCGTTAGGTCAGCGTGGTGGACTACGGCCAACCCCTCTCATTCAGTAGAGGAGGCCCGTGCGCAGCAGTGGGACGTGTATAATACAGAGCTAGTCTTATTTAACTAGCTTTTGCTCGCTGCTCCGCCCGCGTAAACGGCCTTTTTCGGGATAAAAATGAGCCTATGCCTAATCCAGGTCATGGTCTACCTGTGTTCCAAATGAAATCCAAAACCATTAAGGCATGATTGACTTACAAACATTCAAATTCACAAACTCAAAAACATCCAAATATGTTTTTTATAGCATTGGCCTGCAAACGAGGAAGTCGGTCACCTGATGGTAAGTGATCTTCACCGGCCATGTACGCCCACAATACAAAAAAAAATCGTGGGCGCGTTGCCGACCTTAAAGGAAAGGGATAATTAAGGGATTGGGAAGGGGAGCGGGATTTGAGCCTCCAGATATCTTACTCACCGTAAGAAACGCAGCAGCAAGCTGCTACTTTATGTCGGTTTTCTGCGAGACAGAGGTAACGAGCCGGGCGTGCCGGCTGAATCATGCTGTAGACAAAAGTGTCTACAGCACTTTCACAACTTTCACAATTATAATAGTAATAGGAATAATAGTTGTAGGATAGTACGATAACTTACTTATACCCGACTGGATGGCGACCATTAAAACCAATAAGAAGCGCCATGACGCTTGAATTATGAAACGAGCAGGTCGCTCGCCTGATGAGTCTGGCCGCCCACATCACACTGAATTATGATGAGTTGTTGAGTCTCATAATCTCAATTTATTGATTGTACGCCTTAGACTACCTTTTTCTCTTTTCTCCATCCCATGATTGTCTGTAACAGATTCCTTGAGCGATAAGACTGCCAATTGTGCCAATTTATGTTTTTGTTTTTATTTTACTGTGAATGTTCAGAGGGGCTAGCACGGAAAACTTGCGAAAAGTTATTCGAGCTGTCATTGTGCAGCACAGACGATTACAAGTGCATAGTGGACAGTTATAATAGTTATATACTTCGTTATTGTGCTACATAGACAGTAAGTGTAAATAATGAACGTTTATATACTTTGTTATAGTGATTTAACAGTTACAGTTCCAATCGTGATTATGTCTTGACAGTTACAGTTTATATAGTGAATATTATGTTTTAACAGTTCTATTTGTGTAATGTTTATAAGTGTCTAGGTCTTTAGTGTTTTAGTTATTTTAAAGTGTTTACAGTTACAGTTTTATTTGTTGTACATACAGTAGTATGTTATAGTGAAAATAATTTGTATTATGTGTTTTTAATTAAATAAACAGAGGGGTTCTTCTCGTCGGTATAGCCGGTGGCTAGGATAGGGAATTCCGCGATATTTTGTCCTTTTCTGACACATAGGTCCATCTCGCTCCTTCGCTAAGTGAAACCTCACTATGCGTTGGAGCGAGATGGAGCTGAATTTTGTATAAAAAGCGTGCAAATTCTTTCAGCGACACTCATTCCGCTCTGAGCTCTCGCGCTGGACGGTCGTGCTTGAGTGCTTACCTCTCCTGGTACACTCTTGCCATTAGTACCTGACAGCCGTTGCGCTCTCAGCCATTTCCGGACAGTAGCCGCGTCCTTTTCAGGACAGGGTTATTGTCTACCTCTCGCTGGGGCCAGCCTTTTTGGTCCCTTCAGGACGTAGCTCGGTGGATACCTAACGGTGTAAACGAAACCGAGCTTGCGGTGACCCGACCCGCGCTGCGCCCCTTAAGGGCTGAAGCGAAGTCGGACGGGTGCGGATCAGGAAGCACGTGGAGTGACCCCACGGTTTCCCCCGCATATCACCCACCCAAAACCTTACCCTTCCTTTTAATTCCATCCCGTGTAACGGTTGGGCGTGCGGTTACTTGTAACCTATACCGTCTACGTTGCACGGACTGTTAGGAACCCGTTTCGCACAATAAGATTGGCGACGGGAGACACTCTAGGGCACACCTAATTTAAGTACATTCCCCCCTCGCCTATCCCCGGCGAGGAGGGCCACGCACCCACTCACCCCCGGGAAATCCCACCCGGGGTGTTAGGAAAGGGGCCTCACCCCGACCCGCGACGCGACCGCGACCGCGCACGGCAGTGCGATAGCCGCCTGGTTTCTTGTGTGTTCTTTCCCAGGCGGAACGCACCGATTCCCGAACACACCTAGGGATCGTTTTTAACAAAATTAGGCAAGGGCTCGGTATCAGTCACCATGGCTGACACCGAGCCTTTGGTCAACCTCAACGAACTATCGGGACTTTCCGAACTGATCCAGTTTTTAACGACCAAACCGCACTTGGTCAAAACCGTAGTTAAGCTCCTTCAGAGCAAAACAGCCACACCCGCCGACGACTCCGACGCTGCATCCACATGCACCCTCCGCTCTGGCGCGGTAAAACGCGCAGCATCCGGATCCTCGCCCGATGGCTCCGAGTCATCTTCCTCCGAAAGTCACTCGGAGAAAGATGACTCGCAGGCCGACTCTTCATTTACTCCGGTGAAAACCCGGAAGCAAAGGAAGAGGAGGGCACGCATTCCAGACTCTCCCGAGTCGCCACCTCCCGCGGTCACTGCTCCCTCGGCGTCTCCCGACACCGAGATGCAGGTCGACCCGACCCCACCCGCACCCGCTCGCGCTCCCACTCCGGCGCCGCGTGCACCCACGCCAAAACCCTCAACTTCTTCCGGGTCGGCCCCTCAGGCCAAATCAAAGACCCCACCCAAAATCTTTGTCAAAAAGCCGGACAACGTTACTTGGGCGGACTTCTTCAAAGTCTTGAACGACTTCAAAATCACCCACAATAGCTGGGATAATGCCAAGCAGCTCCTCCAGCTGCAACCCACCACCATCTCCGACCATAGGTCGCTAACGAAATACTTTGACGAGAAATCGTTCAAGTATTTTACATACATCCTTCCCGAAGAACGTACCTTCAAGTACGTTATTCGCGGTATCCCCCTCTCCATGTCCGCCCAAGAAGTCAAGGACGGACTCCTTGAAAAAGGAATCACCGTTCTTGAAGTACATCGGATGTACATGTCGAGGCGCGCGAAACACTCCCCTCCCGCCCCGAATGGCGGGCAATATGAAATGGTCCTAGCCATTCTAAAGTCTCGCGATGACGCGAAACGGATCTACGAGATCCGTGACATCTCAGGCCTCGGAGGCTTCCGCATTGAGACCCCCCACCGTAAAGGCGTTATTGGCCAGTGCCATAACTGCCAAAAGTACGGTCACGCAGCCCGCAGCTGCCACCTAGACGCCCGGTGCGTCAAGTGCCTCGGTGAGCACGCCACCGCGGATTGTCCCCGCCCGAAAGACCTCAGTTTATGCACGGAGCCGCCTTCGTGTGTAAACTGCAGGCAATCTGGCCATCCGGCCAATTGGCGTGGGTGCTCGCATGCGCCCAAATCAAAACCGCGCAAGCCCCTTCAGGGCTATCGTCCTAAGCCACCGCACATTCAGCCGGTGTCTAGCACGATACTCGCCCCTCCCCCCCTAATGAATCAGTGGTTCCCACCGCTGAACACAGTCACAAAACCCATCAGCGGGTTTTCCCCACTTCCGGCTCAGGCCCAGGCGCAAGCTACCTCTTCCAAGGTAGCCCAAGCCGCTCCAACCTCTACCCCTGCTCCTAAAGCACCTAAACCCGCTAAAGTGGCAGCAGCGTCGGCACAACCGGCCCCCGCGAATCCCGCGAACCGCGATCCTCGCACTTTCGCGAACCGCGTTCCCCCCCCTCCTTCTCAGCCTTCGGGCTTACGGTCGTTCCTCCCGGAACAAGACCAACATCTAGTGTCCGGACCCATTACCAACCGCGCTTGGGAATTGGTCAAGACACTGATGTCTAACAATGACTTCTCCACGCGTATCGCCGTACGCGTGCAATTCATCCTAAATTCCGGTCCCAATCCCGTCCTCCTGGACGAGGTACAAACTCTCCTCAATGAGCAGAAAATGTTTCTGCTCAATACTATCAATAATGCCGTTTAAATGGCTAATTTAATTAGAAATTCCCCCCCCTCGCGGTTCAAGCCCCGCTCCCTCAGAGTGGGCTTTTTCAATATTAACGGTATCGTTAACGATCGTACCGAGCTTTCTCAATTTGCCCGCGAAAATGATTTAGACGTCTTCCTCCTCCAGGAAACGTTTCTTAAGCCTTCCCGGCGTAGTCCAAATATCCCGAATTACCGGCTCGTACGCAACGATCGCGTCTCCGGTCCCCAAGGCGGCACGCTTATCTATTTTAAAAGGTCCCTGCACTGCATACCTTTAGATCCCCCGTTAGGATTGAGCAACATTGAGGTTTCAGTCTGCAGACTGTCCATGACTGCCCACCCGCCGATCACTATCATCTCGGCCTATCTGTCACCTTCAAAGGAGCTTCTCTCCTCCGATCTGGACATACTATTCGGTATGAGCGAATCCGTCCTCGTGGCGGGTGACCTCAACGCCAGGAATACGCTGTGGAGTTGCAACTCGACAAACACGAGAGGCAACTCCCTGGCGGTAAATCTTGAACGAATAGGTGTGGACATTTTAGTTCCTCCCGAACCCACGTACTACGCACATGGCGGACGACACCGACCCGACATTCTAGACTTGGCACTCGTAAAGAACGTATGCTTGCGCATGCGTTCCATACGAGTGCTACAAGATCTAGACTCTGACCACAGACCTGTGATTATAGAGTTTGTCCCCCACCTCCAAGGCCCCTCAGACACAGGTCTTGTTAACAATCCTCCGATGATGAGGGTGAAAACGGATTGGCGCCAAGTTGGCGCCAAGCTCGCGGACACCTCTTCATCATCCAGTGATCTTGTAGCCATTCCCGCCAATATCGTCACTCCTGAGGAGACGACGGTCGCGATTCGTCACTTCACCAATCACCTTAGCAACGTTGTGAGCGAAAGCTCCAGGGAGGAACCGGAAACTGTTCGCAGTTACTGGCTCGTCCCTGACGATGTGAGGGACTTGATGAGGAGACGAAACGCGGCCATGCGCGCATTCATGGCGGATCCCAACCCGGATCGGCGGCCTCTGTTGTATCACCTCCGCAAGGAGGTGAAACGACGCCTCAAAGAGGTCACCGATTCGAGATGGGAATCCCACTTGTCAGATATTAGGCCAACGCACCAGGCGTTTTGGCAACTCTGCCGCCACTTCAGGAGAAACGATACGGCCACCATGCCTCCGCTCGATCGTCCGAATCAACGCCCAGCGTTTGATGACGACGAAAAAGCCGAGTTATTGGCCACCTGCCTGGAATCTCAATGCTCGCTCGATACGGTCCCCGTAGACCAGGAACATCTTGTTGCGATAGATAGTTACGTCGAAAGTAGGAATGCGCTCTCTGCGTCCCCGCCGCCGACGCAATCGCATACGCAGCCCCAAACCGCGCGTCCACTATCCGACGTTTTCGTCGTCGACCCGAATGTCGGCGACACGCCATTAAACATTACCCCCCTCGAACCGGTGACGATCGAAGAAGTCAAGTCTCTGGTCAAGGCGCTCAAACGCCGCAAAGCCCCCGGGGGCGACGGCATCCACAATCGTGTCCTTAAAATGCTCCCCAGCCATCTGCTGGAAATCCTTACTGCCATTTTTGAGGCGGCCCTCCGCAACCGTCTCTTTCCACAACAGTGGAAGGAGGCGATCGTGATAGGGTTCCACAAACCTGGCAAACCCGCCACCGAACCGACATCTTACCGCCCCATTAGTTTGCTCAGTACCCTGGGTAAGATGTACGAGCGCATCGTCCTCGAGCGCTTAAAGTCTTTTGTCAAATCCCACAATCTGCTCCCCGAGGAGCAGTTTGGTTTCCGCGAGATGCACAGTTGCGTGCATCAGGTGGTCCGCATCACGGAACACATTCTCGAAAAAGATATTAAATCTAAATTCACCACCGGAGCTCTGTTTTTCGATGTCGAAAAAGCATTCGACAAAGTGTGGCATAACGGCTTGATTTACAAGCTGTACACCATGAACATGCCCTTACAGCTCGTGCACATCATACGAGACTTTTTGTCGAATCGCTCTTTTCGATATCGTGTGGAGGGAACTCTCTCTTCCCAACACACAATAACGGCTGGAGTCCCGCAAGGCTCCACCCTGTCCCCTTATCTCTTTTCGCTGTATACAGCCGACATTCCGCGTCCAAAGAACGCCCATCTGGCACTCTTTGCTGACGACACCGCCATCTACGCTTCTCGTAGAAATCCGGCTGATGTGATTCGTCTCTTGCAAGCCGCCGCCGATGAACTCGGCGAATGGTTCCGCAAGTGGCGAATCACAATCAACCCTTCCAAAAGCGCCGCGATTCTATTCTGTAGAAATCCCCGTCTCACGGTTCCAGCGCGGAATGTCACCATGCACGGCGTGGTCATTCCCTGGACCAAGACCGTCAAGTATTTAGGAGTTATCCTTGACCAGAAGTTGACCTTCATGCCACACGTAAACGCGGTACGCGCGCGAGCCGCATTCGCGATGGGCCAGTTATATTGGCTCTTGAATAAAAAGAGTCCAATGTCCGTCCGCAACAAGATTAGGATATATACAACCTGCATTAGGCCGATAATGACGTACGCATCGCCGGCGTTCGCTCATGTACCCCAAATTCGTTATAAGCGTATGCAAACTCTGCAGAATCGCTTTCTGCGTAGAGTCCTGGGGGCACCGTGGTTTGTGCGCAATCACAATCTCCACGTAGATGCCAATCTGCCGACCATCAGGCAAGCCATGAAAGTGGCTAGCAAACGCTATTTCGATCGCGCCGCGCACAATCCAAACACGCTCATTCGTAGAGCGTCGATATATACTCCCTTTGATCGCGCAAAGAGGAGAAGACCGCGTTCCGTCCTCACCGATCCCGACGATGCGACCACTCTGGCCATCCGAGAGATAGAGGAAGACACACACAAAGCACACTCCACAAGACCGTCATTCCGTCCTCGCCGAAGAGGACCTCGCCGCGCTCCCCGAAGCACCCCCGACCCTTCGACCGGCCCGCGTGCCGATGAAGTACGATAAAATAGATTATAAGTAGGGAACAATATTCCCCCAAACCACCAATCGCAAATGTCTTTGCCCTCCCCCAGTGGCCGTCCTGAGCCGAGGTTCGTATCCCCCATTAGGGGGGATGCCCTCAGCGAAGGTCACTTAAATTTTAGGGCTGGAGTGCCTACAAGCATTCGCCCGAAAGTCCGGTGTCGCTGACCAAAGCCGACCCATGAGTCAGGCTATCAGCAAGCGTCCATATAAATAAAAAAAAAAAAATTCAGCGACACAGTTTACAGGAAGATTTCGGGCTGAAGAAAAGTAATGGAAGAATAGTAACCACCAAAAGTACCAAAGGGGGGCGTGGCTTTTACAGTTTAAATTCAGTGTTTTCTTTCCTATACAGTCCACTCTCACAGACAAAGCAATTTTCATTGCGCTGTATTTTCTTACGATACAGTTTCTGCCCGTACTGGCCTTCCGGTGCCTTTTGTACATATACGAAATATTACAGTATATGTATTGCAATTTTCATTGCAAACCACCAGTACATAAGGGCCTATAACACATACGTACACACATACCACTTACACAACACCAACGTACGGGATACAGTAAAGTCCCGTACATTTTGGTCACTTCGAGCGCCGGATAATTATATAACCGGTCTACAGGTAAGTGGTACTAACGTCGAATTCCTGCAAGAATCAAGATGCCGGTAACAAGATCTCGTCACAACAGCGTACAGCGTCAACGTTCGGCTACCGTTTCTGCGACCGCCTCTGCCACCGAAACCACAGAACAGACAGAACAGTCGGCGAGCACAGGCACCACAGGCACAAGCGCCACCGTAACAGAGACAACACAGGCGACGGGATCTCAAGACATCACCGTACAGGAAATCGCTATTCAAACAGAAGTCACGGCCGAAGCCACGGCCGCCGCCCCTCAGGAGCCCGTCCATACAGAACGCTGCAAATCGCACCGAACCAAGAAATCGGCGCGTACAGTCAAGCTGGCGCAAGCAAAAGAAGAACTCCTTCGTCTACGCATAGAGCTTGCCGCCACCCGCATTGCAGCGATGGAAGCGGAGTCTGAATCCGATAGTGAAGAATCCATATCGGATCGACAGACAACGCATCGAGTCACAGAATGGCTTGATCGAAGCCAACGGGAAGTGTTGGCAATAGAAGCGCAGCCGCAATTAATTCCGCCGATGCAGAATGAAGCTACGGTTACAGTCGCGCACCCAGAAGCCACGCCCCCCGAACCCACAGTTACAGTAGCGACGCCGCGCGTCGTCGAGCCGCCGCCCGCTACTGAAATACAGCAACAGAACATCGTAGCGCCGCCTCGTGTTATCAAGCCGTCGCCCGCTGCGGAGAAACAGTACAGTGTAGCGGAACCTCGTGTCGTCGAATCGTCGCCCGCTACAATCAACTTAACAGAACTTGCGTCAGCGATCGCCCTCGCCGCAAGAACACCGCACCCGCTGAACCGACAATTCCACGAGTTGCCTCAATTTAGCGGTGCGCATCAAGAATGGCTGTTATTCAAAGCAGCATTCAGGGATTCAAAAGGATCATACACAGAAACAGAAAACATCGCACGCCTGCGGAAAAGCCTCAAGGGACTCGCCAAAGAAGCCGTCGAGAGCCTACTTATCTACGGCGCGCCTACTGAAGAAATCCTTCAGACGTTGGAAACTCGCTTCGGACGACCGGACGCGATCGCGGTAGCCGAATTGGAGCGGCTACGCACACTGCCACGCCTCACGGACGCGCCTCGGGAAATTTGTACATTTGCAACACGCATCGCGAACATCGTCGCAACATTGCAAATGCTAAAGAAGAGCCATTACCTCTACAATCCGGAAGTAACGAGAGCGATCGTCGACAAGCTTACGCCCGCGTTACGATACAGATGGTTCGACTTCGCAGCAGTGAACTCCGAAGATGAAGCGGACCTACCCAAGCTCTCGCGTTTCATGAATACGGAAGCGCAGAAATGCAGCCCCTACGCGAATCCGGAGGCAACAACGCGCACCACCGACACTGAAGCGAAAACGCAGCGAGTTCCCAGGAAACAGAAAAGTTACACAGCGGTGGATCAACGAAGCGAATCCACGTGCCCGGTATGCGGAAAACCCGGACACAAGACAGAACAGTGCCACACGTTCAAAGAAGCGGACAACAACGCGAGGTGGCAACTCGCCAAAGAAAAACAACTTTGTTTTGCGTGTCTTCAACATAAAGCGAGGACTCATCAATGCCGGGCAAGAAAGTGCGGAATCGACGGGTGCATAAGAAGTCATCACGAGTTGCTACACTTTCGACGCAAGCCTACAGTAACAGCTGAAGAACCCAAAAGTGAAGTGGTCACCAGCACGTGGTCAGCGGTCAAGTCACAATCTTATTTGAAAATCATACCAGTGCAAGTGTCCGGGCCAAAGGGGAAAGTCGACACTTTCGCCCTACTCGACGACGGATCGACGGTTACACTCGTCGACGGGGACATTGCAAGACGCACCGGAACCAAGGGGCAAAGTGAGCCACTTCACATCGAGGCATTCGGCAACGCGGAATTTGAAGCGACGAACTCCCAGCGCGTTCGGTTAACGCTACACGGAGCTACAGACAGTCATAGTATACAGGCGCACACGATATCGAAACTTCGTGTCGCACCACAGAAGATCGCCGCTTCGGATCTCGCAGGTTGCACGCATCTCGTCGACATCGCAGCTCAGCTCAAGTACGCGAATGCTACACCCGGCATACTCATCGGTCAAGATAATTGGCACTTGTTGCTCGCTTCAGAAACACGTCAAGGAAGACGCAATCAACCTGTAGCGTCGTTAACGCCGCTCGGGTGGGTGCTCCACGGCTCAAGAACGCGTTCGCTCGGACATCGATTACACAGAGTTCATCACCTTCGGCGCATTGAAGACGACATGGACGAACAGTTGCGACAGTACCTCGCCATCGAGTCTCTCACCATAGAACCGAAAAAACCGAAGAGTGACCCCGAAGAGCGCGCACTTGTCACACTACGGGAGTGCACACACCGGCGGGAGGACGGCCGCTATGAAACAGCGTTGTTATGGAAAAACACAGATCTTCCGATGCCACAGAACAGGGAGAACGCCTACAAGAGGCTTCTCAACACAGAGCGCAAGATCGACAGGGATCCGCGCCTACAGGAAAAATACAGCAAACAGATGTCCGCGCTCGTTGAAAAGGGCTACGCCGAAGTCGCTCCAGTCTCCACACAAAAGGGCAAGACATGGTATCTTCCGCATTTTCCAGTCATCAACCCGATGAAGCCGGACAAGGTGCGAATCGTACACGACGCGGCGGCGCAAACCCGAGGTGTCTCACTCAACGATCACTTGCTTACAGGACCGGATTTGATCCAATCATTACCGGGGGTGATTATGAGATTTCGTCAACACCCCATAGCGGTTACAGCAGACATTGCCGAAATGTTTATGCAAGTGAAGATTCGTGCTCAAGACAGGGACGCGCTTCGATATCTGTGGAGGGGCGATGCAAGAGGCGATGCAGACGTCGTCGAATACCGCATGACTTCACTGATATTCGGCGCGACATCTTCCCCGGCAACGGCAATTTACGTCAAAAACGTCAACGCCGAAGCATACAGAGACAGTCATCCCGCAGCTTATCGCGCAATCGTGAAGAATCACTACGTCGACGACTACTTGCAGAGCTTCCCCACAGTTGAAGAAGCGATACAGACATCGGTCGACGTGCGCGACATACAGAAAAAGGCTCACTACGAGCTACGACAGTGGGCGTCGAACTCGCCGGAGGTACGCCGAGCACTCGCTACAGATGAAGACAGACAGACTACGTGCCTACACGACGGCGCGACTACAGAACGGGTACTCGGACTCATTTGGAGATGCGCTACGGACGAGTTAGCTTTCAACCTAGACCTAGCGCGCCTGCCTCCCGGAGCGATCGACAACGACGCGCCAACCAAGAGAGAAGTTTTAAAGATCATCATGTCTCTCTTTGACCCACTCGGACTCGCCGCGCCGGTGACATCAAGAGCCAAACAGCTACTACAGGAGATATGGCGACGCGGAACCGGATGGGATCAACCGATCGACAGCGACTTGAGGACACAGTGGACAGATTGGATCGGCTATCTCAAGCGACTCGCTAACATACGAGTCCCCCGAAGTTATCTACACTACAGTCAAGCCGTCCGCCTCGAGTTACACACCTTCGTCGACGCGAGTGAAGTCGCATACACCGCTGCGATATACTGGCGTATCACAACGTCGGACGGAGAAATACACACATCGCTCGCGCTCGCGAAAGCACGCGTCGCGCCGCTCAAGTTAATGTCAATTCCACGTTTAGAATTGCAAGCAGCCGTAATGGGAACTCGTATGGCGGCCGCGGTCGTCGAGGAACACGATCGCAAGCCCGACGCGAAAACTTATTGGACAGACAGCAAAACAGTTCTCACATGGTTGCGAAACGGAGCCCGCGCATATCGTCCATACGTCGCGCATCGTGTAGCGGCAATAGAGGAACACAGTACATGTACGGGACTTTACTTGTATCCCGTACGTTGGGTATTGTGTAAGTGGTATGTGTGTACGTATGTGTTATAGGCCCTTATGTACTGGTGGTTTGCAATGAAAATTGCAATACATATACTGTAATATTTCGTATATGTACAAAAGGCACCGGAAGGCCAGTACGGGCAGAAACTGTATCGTAAGAAAATACAGCGCAATGAAAATTGCTTTGTCTGTGAGAGTGGACTGTATAGGAAAGAAAACACTGAATTTAAACTGTAAAAGCCACGCCCCCCTTTGGTACTTTTGGTGGTTACTATTCTTCCATTACTTTTCTTCAGCCCGAAATCTTCCTGTAAACTGTGTCGCTGAAAGAATTTGCACGCTTTTTATACAAAATTCAGCTCCATCTCGCTCCAACGCATAGTGAGGTTTCACTTAGCGAAGGAGCGAGATGGACCTATGTGTCAGAAAAGGACAAAATATCGCGGAATTCCCTATCCTAGCCACCGGCTATACCGACGAGAAGAACCCCTCTGTTTATTTAATTAAAAACACATAATACAAATTATTTTCACTATAACATACTACTGTATGTACAACAAATAAAACTGTAACTGTAAACACTTTAAAATAACTAAAACACTAAAGACCTAGACACTTATAAACACTACACAAATAGAACTGTTAAAACATAATATTCACTATATAAACTGTAACTGTCAAGACATAATCACGATTAGAACTGTAACTGTTAAATCACTATAACAAAGTATATAAACGTTCACTATTTACACTTACTGTCTATGTAGCACAATAACGAAGTATATAACTATTATAACTGTCCACTATGCACTTGTAATCGTCTGTGCTGCACATTTCTCCCGCCGTGCGTCGTCGCTGGGCCGACGGCGCAGAACTTATTGCCGTGCAGCCTCGCTCTTCACCGGGAGTATAACCAGCTTCTTGGCGGGTCTCCGCAGGATTCCACTGTTGGTTCGCACGTCCGCTGTTCTCACGACGCCGTCCGGTCCAGGGTAGACGTGGGAGATGACGCCTCGCGGCCACACATTCCGCGGCAGCGTCCCGTCGGCGATGAGTACGAGGTCCCCGTTGCTCAGCTGTTGTCCTCGGTCGTGAGGCTCCCGCCGGTGTTGGAGCTCCGGGAGATACTCGCGCATCCAGCGAGCCCAGAAGAGGTCGGCGAGGCGCTGCGAGGCGCGCCAGTGGCTGCGCCCTGCTGCATCGCTGTCGTCGAATTCGCCCGGGGCCACCGCGTTGGCGGAGCCTCCGAGCAGGAAATGGTTCGGAGTTAACGCCTCCGGATCATCGGGATCAACGGAGACGTGTGTGAGCGGTCGGCTGTTGACCACATGTTCGACCTCGGCAATTAGGGTTGCCAAAGTCTCTTCCGACGGGTGTCGCTCGTGGAGTACTGTAGTGAGCGCTGTCTTGACGCTGCGGACAAGCCTTTCCCACGCTCCTCCCATGAAGGGGGCGCTAGGGGGAATGTAGCGCCAGTTAATGCCGCGTCGGTTGACCTCGCCGCTCGTTGCACTGTTGATGGAGCGTCGTAGCTCCCTGTCTGCACCCTGTAAATTAGTACCATTATCCGACCAGATTTCGGTCGGAGCGCCACGCCGCGCGATGAACCTTCTTACAGCCATGATTGCAGAGTCGGTCGTCAGAGACCCTGCGATTTCCAGATGCACCGCGCGTGTCGTCAGGCACGTGAACAATGCCACATACCGCTTCTGTGTGGATCGCCCTATAGTTACTGTTAGCGGTCCAAAGTAATCCACGCCGGTGTATGTGAACGGACGTCGATGATGTGCCAGACGGCACGCTGGATGGTTCCCTGTAGACGGCGTCGGCGGCAATGCTTTTCGAATGCGACATATCAAGCATTCGTGTATCACTGCTTTCACTGTAGGTCGCGGCCGCACAATCCAGTATCGCTGTTTGCACTCGTTGAGCGTAGTCTCGACGCCTGCGTGGTGTAAGGTTCGATGCACGTAGTCCACGTAGAGACGAGCCACGGGATGTCTCCCGTCGAGTACTGCAGGCCTCTTGGTGTATTCCGGGACGTCTTGCGCTGCTTGTATGCGAGACTTGATGACGAGCACTCCGTTCACTACCTCTGTTGACAGGTTGTGTAGACGACTCTGCGCCGGAGGGATGCCGCCACCGCTGATTGTCGCAATTTCTTCGGTGAAGCTGTCCTGTTGACACCGTCGAATCAGCAACGTTTCCGCGCGTCGTAAAAGTGTGCCATCTATGGCGTGATATTGATTGTCGCATGCCGCGACTTTCTGTGTTGCGCGGGGTACGCGCGCTGTCTGTTTTGCCGGCAGCTTTGTCCACGCTGCATCCTTTTCTTTGTTTCGCTTGTTTCTTTTGTAATTTATCGACGCTGTTGTGCGCCGACAAAGATGAATGAATTGCAGGATGCGCGCCGTAGTCCGCAGTAACTTTTCCCATTTGGAGAAACGATCGACCGCCGGTAGCGCCGCGGCGAGCGAGTGTAGAGGGCTGCGTTGTACCACCAATGTTCTTTCTTCGCCGGTCTCGATCGGTGAAGCTGTAGTTTCTGTAGGCCACTTGTCCGGGTCGTTGCGCAGAAACTCCGGACCTGTGAACCATCTGTGTTCACTGTCTATATGTTGCGGTACATCCCTCGTAGCGTCGTCCGCGACGTTTAATTTGGTGGGGACCCACCTCCACTCTGTTACTGTACTGTGTTCCTCTATTGCCGCTACACGATGCGCGACGTATGGACGATATGCGCGGGCTCCGTTTCGCAACCATGTGAGAACTGTTTTGCTGTCTGTCCAATAAGTTTTCGCGTCGGGCTTGCGATCGTGTTCCTCGACGACCGCGGCTGCCATACGAGTTCCCATTACGGCTGCTTGCAATTCTAAACGTGGAATTGACATTAACTTGAGCGGCGCGACGCGTGCTTTCGCGAGCGCGAGCGATGTGTGTATTTCTCCGTCCGATGTTGTGATACGCCAGTATATCGCAGCGGTGTATGCGACTTCACTCGCGTCGACGAAGGTGTGTAACTCGAGGCGGACGGCTTGGCTGTAGTGTAGATAACTTCGGGGGACTCGTATGTCAGCGAGTCGCTTGAGATAGCCGATCCAATCTGTCCACTGTGTCCTCAAGTCGCTGTCGATCGGTTGATCCCATCCGGTTCCGCGTCGCCATATCTCCTGTAGTAGCTGTTTGGCTCTTGATGTCACCGGTGCGGCGAGTCCTAGTGGGTCAAAGAGAGACATGATGATCTTCAAAACTTCTCTCTTGGTTGGCGCGTCGTTGTCGATCGCTCCGGGAGGCAGGCGCGCTAGGTCTAGGTTGAAAGCTAGCTCGTCCGTAGCGCATCTCCAAATGAGTCCGAGTACCCGTTCTGTAGTCGCGCCGTCGTGTAGGCACGTAGTCTGTCTGTCTTCATCTGTAGCGAGTGCTCGGCGTACCTCCGGCGAGTTCGACGCCCACTGTCGTAGCTCGTAGTGAGCCTTTTTCTGTATGTCGCGCACGTCGACCGATGTCTGTATCGCTTCTTCAACTGTGGGGAAGCTCTGCAAGTAGTCGTCGACGTAGTGATTCTTCACGATTGCGCGATAAGCTGCGGGATGACTGTCTCTGTATGCTTCGGCGTTGACGTTTTTGACGTAAATTGCCGTTGCCGGGGAAGATGTCGCGCCGAATATCAGTGAAGTCATGCGGTACTCGACGACGTCTGCATCGCCTCTTGCATCGCCCCTCCACAGGTATCGAAGCGCGTCCCTGTCTTGAGCACGAATCTTCACTTGCATAAACATTTCGGCAATGTCTGCTGTAACCGCTATGGGGTGTTGACGAAATCTCATAATCACCCCCGGTAATGATTGGATCAAATCCGGTCCTGTAAGCAAGTGATCGTTGAGTGAGACACCTCGGGTTTGCGCCGCCGCGTCGTGTACGATTCGCACCTTGTCCGGCTTCATCGGGTTGATGACTGGAAAATGCGGAAGATACCATGTCTTGCCCTTTTGTGTGGAGACTGGAGCGACTTCGGCGTAGCCCTTTTCAACGAGCGCGGACATCTGTTTGCTGTATTTTTCCTGTAGGCGCGGATCTCTGTCGATCTTGCGCTCTGTGTTGAGAAGCCTCTTGTAGGCGTTCTCCCTGTTCTGTGGCATCGGAAGATCTGTGTTTTTCCATAACAACGCTGTTTCATAGCGGCCGTCCTCCCGCCGGTGTGTGCACTCCCGTAGTGTGACAAGTGCGCGCTCTTCGGGGTCACTCTTCGGTTTTTTCGGTTCTATAGTGAGAGACTCGATGGCGAGGTACTGTCGCAACTGTTCGTCCATGTCGTCTTCAATGCGCCGAAGGTGATGAACTCTGTGTAATCGATGTCCGAGCGAACGCGTTCTTGAGCCATGGAGCACCCACCCGAGCGGCGTTAACGACGCTACAGGTTGATTGCGCCTTCCTTGACGTGTTTCTGAAGCGAGCAACAAGTGCCAATTATCTTGACCGATGAGTATGCCGGGTGTAGCATTCGCGTACTTGAGCTGAGCTGCGATGTCGACGAGATGCGTGCAACCTGCGAGATCCGAAGCGGCGATCTTCTGTGGTGCGACACGAAGTTTCGATATCGTGTGCGCCTGTATACTATGACTGTCTGTAGCTCCGTGTAGCGTTAACCGAACGCGCTGGGAGTTCGTCGCTTCAAATTCCGCGTTGCCGAATGCCTCGATGTGAAGTGGCTCACTTTGCCCCTTGGTTCCGGTGCGTCTTGCAATGTCCCCGTCGACGAGTGTAACCGTCGATCCGTCGTCGAGTAGGGCGAAAGTGTCGACTTTCCCCTTTGGCCCGGACACTTGCACTGGTATGATTTTCAAATAAGATTGTGACTTGACCGCTGACCACGTGCTAGTGACCACTTCACTTTTGGGTTCTTCATTTGTTACTGTAGGCTTGCGTCGAAAGTGTAGCGACTCGTGATGACTTCTTATGCATCCGTCGATTCCGCACTTTCTTGCCCGGCATTGATGAGTCCTCGCTTTATGTTGAAGACACGCAAAACAAAGTTGTTTTTCTTTGGCGAGTTGCCACCTCGCGTTGTTGTCCGCTTCTTTGAACGTGTGGCACTGTTCTGTCTTGTGTCCGGGTTTTCCGCATACCGGGCACGTGGATTCGCTTCGTTGATCCACCGCTGTGTAACTTTTCTGTTTCCTGGGAACTCGCTGCGTTTTCGCTTCAGTGTCGGTGGTGCGCGTTGTTGCCTCCGGATTCGCGTAGGGGCTGCATTTCTGCGCTTCCGTATTCATGAAACGCGAGAGCTTGGGTAGGTCCGCTTCATCTTCGGAGTTCACTGCTGTACGGGACTTTACTTGTATCCCGTACGTTGGGTATTGTGTAAGTGGTATGTGTGTACGTATGTGTTATAGGCCCTTATGTACTGGTGGTTTGCAATGAAAATTGCAATACATATACTGTAATATTTCGTATATGTACAAAAGGCACCGGAAGGCCAGTACGGGCAGAAACTGTATCATAGGAAAATACAGCGCAATGAAAATTGCTTTGTCTGTGAGAGTGGACTGTATAGGAAAGAAAACACTGAATTTAAACTGTAAAAGCCACGCCCCCCTTTGGTACTTTTGGTGGTTACTATTCTTCCATTACTTTTCTTCAGCCCGAAATCTTCCTGTAAACTGTGTCGCTGAAAGAATTTGCACGCTTTTTATACAAAATTCAGCTCCATCTCGCTCCAACGCATAGTGAGGTTTCACTTAGCGAAGGAGCGAGATGGACCTATGTGTCAGAAAAGGACAAAATATCGCGGAATTCCCTATCCTAGCCACCGGCTATACCGACGAGAAGAACCCCTCTGTTTATTAAATTAAAAACACATAATACAAATAATTATTCAACAAAACATACTACTGTATGTACAACAAATAAAACTGTAACTGTAAACACTTTAAAATAACTAAAACACTAAAGACCTAGACACTTATAAACACTACACAAATAGAACTGTTAAAACATAATCACGATTGGAACTGTAACTGTTAAATCACTATAACAAAGTATATAAACGTTCACTATTTACACTTACTGTCTATGTAGCACAATAACGAAGTATATAACTATTATAACTGTCCACTATGCACTTGTAATCGTCTGTGCTGCACATTTCTCCCGCCGTGCGTCGTCGCTGGGCCGACGGCGCAGAACTTATTGCCGTGCAGCCTCGCTCTTCACCGGGAGTATGACCAGCTTCTTGGCGGGTCTCCGCAGGATTCCACTGTTGGTTCGCACGTCCGCTGTTCTCACGACGCCGTCCGGTCCAGGGTAGACGTGGGAGATGACGCCTCGCGGCCACACATTCCGCGGCAGCGTCCCGTCGGCGATGAGTACGAGGTCCCCGTTGCTCAGCTGTTGTCCTCGGTCGTGAGGCTCCCGCCGGTGTTGGAGCTCCGGGAGATACTCGCGCATCCAGCGAGCCCAGAAGAGGTCGGCGAGGCGCTGCGAGGCGCGCCAGTGGCTGCGCCCTGCTGCGTCGCTGTCGTCGAATTCGCCCGGGGCCACCGCGTTGGCGGAGCCTCCGAGCAGGAAATGGTTCGGAGTTAACGCCTCCGGATCATCGGGATCAACGGAGACGTGTGTGAGCGGTCGGCTGTTGACCACATGTTCGACCTCGGCAATTAGGGTTGCCAAAGTCTCTTCCGACGGGTGTCGCTCGTGGAGTACTGTAGTGAGCGCTGTCTTGACGCTGCGGACAAGCCTTTCCCACGCTCCTCCCATGAAGGGGGCGCTAGGGGGAATGTAGCGCCAGTTAATGCCGCGTCGGTTGACCTCGCCGCTCGTTGCACTGTTGATGGAGCGTCGTAGCTCCCTGTCAGCACCCTGTAAATTAGTACCATTATCCGACCAGATTTCGGTCGGAGCGCCGCGCCGCGCGATGAACCTTCTTACAGCCATGATTGCAGAGTCGGTCGTCAGAGACCCTGCGATTTCCAGATGCACCGCGCGTGTCGTCAGGCACGTGAACAATGCCACATACCGCTTCTGTGTGGATCGCCCTATAGTTACTGTTAGCGGTCCAAAGTAATCCACGCCGGTGTATGTGAACGGACGTCGATGATGTGCCAGACGGCACGCTGGATGGTTCCCTGTAGACGGCGTCGGCGGCAATGCTTTTCGAATGCGACATATCAAGCATTCGTGTATCACTGCTTTCACTGTAGGTCGCGGCCGCACAATCCAGTATCGCTGTTTGCACTCGTTGAGCGTAGTCTCGACGCCTGCGTGGTGTAAGGTTCGATGCACGTAGTCCACGTAGAGACGAGCCACGGGATGTCTCCCGTCGAGTACTGCAGGCCTCTTGGTGTATTCCGGGACGTCTTGCGCTGCTTGTATGCGAGACTTGATGACGAGCACTCCGTTCACTACCTCTGTTGACAGGTTGTGTAGACGACTCTGCGCCGGAGGGATGCCGCCACCGCTGATTGTCGCAATTTCTTCGGTGAAGCTGTCCTGTTGACACCGTCGAATCAGCAACTTTTCCGCGCGTCGTAAAAGTGTGCCATCTATGACGTGATATTGATTGTCGTATGCCGCGACTTTCTGTGTTGCGCGGGGTACGCGCGCTGTCTGTTTTGCCGGCAGCTTTGTCCACGCTGCATCCTTTTCTTTGTTTCGCTTGTTTCTCTTGTAATTTATCGACGCTGTTGTGCGCCGACAAAGATGAATGAATTGCAGGATGCGCGCCGTAGTCCGCAGTAACTTTTCCCATTTGGAGAAACGATCGACTGCCGGTAGCGCCGCGGCGAGCGAGTGTAGAGGGCTGCGTTGTACCACCAATGTTCTTTCTTCGCCGGTCTCGATCGGTGAAGCTGTAGTTTCTGTAGGCCACTTGTCCGGGTCGTTGCGCAGAAACTCCGGACCTGTGAACCATCTGTGTTCACTGTCTATATGTTGCGGTACATCCCTCGTAGCGTCGTCCGCGACGTTTAATTTGGTGGGGACCCACCTCCACTCTGTTACTGTACTGTGTTCCTCTATTGCCGCTACACGATGCGCGACGTATGGACGATATGCGCGGGCTCCGTTTCGCAACCATGTGAGAACTGTTTTGCTGTCTGTCCAATAAGTTTTCGCGTCGGGCTTGCGATCGTGTTCCTCGACGACCGCGGCCGCCATACGAGTTCCCATTACGGCTGCTTGCAATTCTAAACGTGGAATTGACATTAACTTGAGCGGCGCGACGCGTGCTTTCGCGAGCGCGAGCGATGTGTGTATTTCTCCGTCCGATGTTGTGATACGCCAGTATATCGCAGCGGTGTATGCGACTTCACTCGCGTCGACGAAGGTGTGTAACTCGAGGCGGACGGCTTGACTGTAGTGTAGATAACTTCGGGGGACTCGTATGTTAGCGAGTCGCTTGAGATAGCCGATCCAATCTGTCCACTGTGTCCTCAAGTCGCTGTCGATCGGTTGATCCCATCCGGTTCCGCGTCGCCATATCTCCTGTAGTAGCTGTTTGGCTCTTGATGTCACCGGCGCGGCGAGTCCGAGTGGGTCAAAGAGAGACATGATGATCTTTAAAACTTCTCTCTTGGTTGGCGCGTCGTTGTCGATCGCTCCGGGAGGCAGGCGCGCTAGGTCTAGGTTGAAAGCTAACTCGTCCGTAGCGCATCTCCAAATGAGTCCGAGTACCCGTTCTGTAGTCGCGCCGTCGTGTAGGCACGTAGTCTGTCTGTCTTCATCTGTAGCGAGTGCTCGGCGTACCTCCGGCGAGTTCGACGCCCACTGTCGTAGCTCGTAGTGAGCCTTTTTCTGTATGTCGCGCACGTCGACCGATGTCTGTATCGCTTCTTCAACTGTGGGGAAGCTCTGCAAGTAGTCGTCGACGTAGTGATTCTTCACGATTGCGCGATAAGCTGCGGGATGACTGTCTCTGTATGCTTCGGCGTTGACGTTTTTGACGTAAATTGCCGTTGCCGGGGAAGATGTCGCGCCGAATATCAGTGAAGTCATGCGGTATTCGACGACGTCTGCATCGCCTCTTGCATCGCCCCTCCACAGATATCGAAGCGCGTCCCTGTCTTGAGCACGAATCTTCACTTGCATAAACATTTCGGCAATGTCTGCTGTAACCGCTATGGGGTGTTGACGAAATCTCATAATCACCCCCGGTAATGATTGGATCAAATCCGGTCCTGTAAGCAAGTGATCGTTGAGTGAGACACCTCGGGTTTGCGCCGCCGCGTCGTGTACGATTCGCACCTTGTCCGGCTTCATCGGGTTGATGACTGGAAAATGCGGAAGATACCATGTCTTGCCCTTTTGTGTGGAGACTGGAGCGACTTCGGCGTAGCCCTTTTCAACGAGCGCGGACATCTGTTTGCTGTATTTTTCCTGTAGGCGCGGATCCCTGTCGATCTTGCGCTCTGTGTTGAGAAGCCTCTTGTAGGCGTTCTCCCTGTTCTGTGGCATCGGAAGATCTGTGTTTTTCCATAATAACGCTGTTTCATAGCGGCCGTCCTCCCGCCGGTGTGTGCACTCCCGTAGTGTGACAAGTGCGCGCTCTTCGGGGTCACTCTTCGGTTTTTTCGGTTCTATGGTGAGAGACTCGATGGCGAGGTACTGTCGCAACTGTTCGTCCATGTCGTCTTCAATGCGCCGAAGGTGATGAACTCTGTGTAATCGATGTCCGAGCGAACGCGTTCTTGAGCCGTGGAGCACCCACCCGAGCGGCGTTAACGACGCTACAGGTTGATTGCGTCTTCCTTGACGTGTTTCTGAAGCGAGCAACAAGTGCCAATTATCTTGACCGATGAGTATGCCGGGTGTAGCATTCGCGTACTTGAGCTGAGCTGCGATGTCGACGAGATGCGTGCAACCTGCGAGATCCGAAGCGGCGATCTTCTGTGGTGCGACACGAAGTTTCGATATCGTGTGCGCCTGTATACTATGACTGTCTGTAGCTCCGTGTAGCGTTAACCGAACGCGCTGGGAGTTCGTCGCTTCAAATTCCGCGTTGCCGAATGCCTCGATGTGAAGTGGCTCACTTTGCCCCTTGGTTCCGGTGCGTCTTGCAATGTCCCCGTCGACGAGTGTAACCGTCGATCCGTCGTCGAGTAGGGCGAAAGTGTCGACTTTCCCCTTTGGCCCGGACACTTGCACTGGTATGATTTTCAAATAAGATTGTGACTTGACCGCTGACCACGTGCTGGTGACCACTTCACTTTTGGGTTCTTCAGCTGTTACTGTAGGCTTGCGTCGAAAGTGTAGCAACTCGTGATGACTTCTTATGCACCCGTCGATTCCGCACTTTCTTGCCCGGCATTGATGAGTCCTCGCTTTATGTTGAAGACACGCAAAACAAAGTTGTTTTTCTTTGGCGAGTTGCCACCTCGCGTTGTTGTCCGCTTCTTTGAACGTGTGGCACTGTTCTGTCTTGTGTCCGGGTTTTCCGCATACCGGGCACGTGGATTCGCTTCGTTGATCCACCGCTGTGTAACTTTTCTGTTTCCTGGGAACTCGCTGCGTTTTCGCTTCAGTGTCGGTGGTGCGCGTTGTTGCCTCCGGATTCGCGTAGGGGCTGCATTTCTGCGCTTCCGTATTCATGAAACGCGAGAGCTTGGGTAGGTCCGCTTCATCTTCGGAGTTCACTGCTGCGAAGTCGAACCATCTGTATCGTAACGCGGGCGTAAGCTTGTCGACGATCGCTCTCGTTACTTCCGGATTGTAGAGGTAATGGCTCTTCTTTAGCATTTGCAATGTTGCGACGATGTTCGCGATGCGTGTTGCAAATGTACAAATTTCCCGAGGCGCGTCCGTGAGGCGTGGCAGTGTGCGTAGCCGCTCCAATTCGGCTACCGCGATCGCGTCCGGTCGTCCGAAGCGAGTTTCCAACGTCTGAAGGATTTCTTCAGTAGGCGCGCCGTAGATAAGTAGGCTCTCGACGGCTTCTTTGGCGAGTCCCTTGAGGCTTTTCCGCAGGCGTGCGATGTTTTCTGTTTCTGTGTATGATCCTTTTGAATCCCTGAATGCTGCTTTGAATAACAGCCATTCTTGATGCGCACCGCTAAATTGAGGCAACTCGTGGAATTGTCGGTTCAGCGGGTGCGGTGTTCTTGCGGCGAGGGCGATCGCTGACGCAAGTTCTGTTAAGTTGATTGTAGCGGGCGACGATTCGACGACACGAGGTTCCGCTACACTGTACTGTTTCTCCGCAGCGGGCGACGGCTTGATAACACGAGGCGGCGCTACGATGTTCTGTTGCTGTATTTCAGTAGCGGGCGGCGGCTCGACGACGCGCGGCGTCGCTACTGTAACTGTGGGTTCGGGGGGCGTGGCTTCTGGGTGCGCGACTGTAACCGTAGCTTCATTCTGCATCGGCGGAATTAATTGCGGCTGCGCTTCTATTGCCAACACTTCCCGTTGGCTTCGATCAAGCCATTCTGTGACTCGATGCGTTGTCTGTCGATCCGATATGGATTCTTCACTATCGGATTCAGACTCCGCTTCCATCGCTGCAATGCGGGTGGCGGCAAGCTCTATGCGTAGACGAAGGAGTTCTTCTTTTGCTTGCGCCAGCTTGACTGTACGCGCCGACTTCTTGGTTCGGTGCGATTTGCAGCGTTCTGTATGGACGGGCTCTTGAGGGGCGGCGGCCGTGGCTTCGGCCGTGACTTCTGTTTGAATAGCGATTTCCTGTACGGTGATGTCTTGAGATCCCGTCGCCTGTGTTGTCTCTGTTACGGTGGCGCTTGTGCCTGTGGTGCCTGTGCTCGCCGACTGTTCTGTCTGTTCTGTGGTTTCGGTGGCAGAGGCGGTCGCAGAAACGGTAGCCGAACGTTGACGCTGTACGCTGTTGTGACGAGATCTTGTTACCGGCATCTTGATTCTTGCAGGAATTCGACGTTAGTACCACTTACCTGTAGACCGGTTATATAATTATCCGGCGCTCGAAGTGACCAAAATGTACGGGACTTTACTTGTATCCCGTACGTTGGGTATTGTGTAAGTGGTAGGTGTGTACGTATGTGTTATAGGCCCTTATGTACTGGTGGTTTGCAATGAAAATTGCAATACATATACTGTAATATTTCGTATATGTACAAAAGGCACCGGAAGGCCAGTACGGGCAGAAACTGTATCGTAAGAAAATACAGCGCAATGAAAATTGCTTTGTCTGTGAGAGTGGACTGTATAGGAAAGAAAACACTGAATTTAAACTGTAAAAGCCACGCCCCCCTTTGGTACTTTTGGTGGTTACTATTCTTCCATTACTTTTCTTCAGCCCGAAATCTTCCTGTAAACTGTGTCGCTGAAAGAATTTGCACGCTTTTTATACAAAATTCAGCTCCATCTCGCTCCAACGCATAGTGAGGTTTCACTTAGCGAAGGAGCGAGATGGACCTATGTGTCAGAAAAGGACAAAATATCGCGGAATTCCCTATCCTAGCCACCGGCTATACCGACGAGAAGAACCCCTCTGTTTATTTAATTAAAAACACATAATACAAATTATTTTCACTATAACATACTACTGTATGTACAACAAATAAAACTGTAACTGTAAACACTTTAAAATAACTAAAACACTAAAGACCTAGACACTTATAAACACTACACAAATAGAACTGTTAAAACATAATATTCACTATATAAACTGTAACTGTCAAGACATAATCACGATTAGAACTGTAACTGTTAAATCACTATAACAAAGTATATAAACGTTCACTATTTACACTTACTGTCTATGTAGCACAATAACGAAGTATATAACTATTATAACTGTCCACTATGCACTTGTAATCGTCTGTGCTGCACATAACTATTATAACTGTCCACTATGCACTTGTAATCGTCTGTGCTGCACAGTTTTTAATTAAATAAACAGAGGGGTTCTTCTCGTCGGTATAGCCGGTGGCTAGGATAGGGAATTCCGCGATATTTTGTCCTTTTCTGACACATAGGTCCATCTCGCTCCTTCGCTAAGTGAAACCTCACTATGCGTTGGAGCGAGATGGAGCTGAATTTTGTATAAAAAGCGTGCAAATTCTTTCAGCGACACAGTTTACAGGAAGATTTCGGGCTGAAGAAAAGTAATGGAAGAATAGTAACCACCAAAAGTACCAAAGGGGGGCGTGGCTTTTACAGTTTAAATTCAGTGTTTTCTTTCCTATACAGTCCACTCTCACAGACAAAGCAATTTTCATTGCGCTGTATTTTCTTACGATACAGTTTCTGCCCGTACTGGCCTTCCGGTGCCTTTTGTACATATACGAAATATTACAGTATATGTATTGCAATTTTCATTGCAAACCACCAGTACATAAGGGCCTATAACACATACGTACACACATACCACTTACACAACACCAACGTACGGGATACAGTAAAGTCCCGTACAGTCATCGACAACAATTTCTATGAGATTTTGGTACAGCGCCTCTATCGTACGTAAAAGAAACATATATATGGAATATAGACCAATGATATTTAAGGAATTATCTATCGAGCCCTCGATACTTTTACATTACGATTTCGATAGTTTTCCGTGCTAGCCCCTCAGGTGTACAATAAAGATTTAAATAAATAAATGCCCAGTAAACAATGGCTTCTATTGTCCTTCAAACCGAAACACAACAGTTCTTGGCGGCAGATATAGGAAGCGGTGGTACAAACCCAGATGGCCTCACGCATACGAGGGACCTACCACCTATAAATAAAACCATATTCAAAGTGGTTCTAGTAGTGTTACTAACTTTTATGGGCAGATTAGCCCTTACCATCAGGGGAGCGATACTCTTATCACAAACCTCAAAAACACTTTATTTTATTTAGACAAAGGTGAGAGCATGTGGGACAGGCTGCTCCACGAGCGACCCAATGTCTCGATGGATCACAGCAACGGAGAGATCGCCTGTGACTCCTACCACCAATGGAGAAGGGACATCGATATGGTTGCTGAACTGGGCCTGCACTTCTATAGGTAATATTTTTTATTATATAAATAGCATAGGCCGGACAGGCGGTGGGTCGTAAAACTACAAGTCAAATCTTTCTGTAACATGTGTTAAAAGCACGACCCCATTTCGAGTGGGATAAGGGCAGATAGGAGAAGAAGAAGATAGCATAGGCCGGCAAAGGAGCCAGTGGGTCACTTGATGGTAAGTGGGACCGTACACTTACAAGACCAGAAGAACCATGAGCGCGTTGCTGACCTTAAAGGAAAGGGATTCGGAAGGGGAGGGATCAGGCGGGTCGCACGCTTATCTGTCAACATTAGCAATAAAAAAATAAACTTCACCGCATACTAATTAATACGTATTAGACACTACCAGTGTGGTGATCTCCTATTTTATTTTACACACCTCTTCTGTCATCTTTTTTGAGTGGTAGAGCCACGCTGTAGACACTTTTGTCTACATCATGAATGGGCCGGCTCGTCCGGATCATTACCATTGCCTCGCAGAAAACCGACGTAAAGTAGCAGCTTGCTGTTGCGTTACGTACGGTGAGTAAGATATCCGGAAGCCCAAATCCCCCTCCCCTTCCCAATCCCTTAAGTATCCCTTTTCTTTTAAGGTCGGCAACGCGCCCATAATTATTTTGGTGTTGTGGGCGTAGTACATGGAAGGTGGAGATCACTTACCATCAGGTGAGCCACTTGCTCATTGCCGGCCTATGACATAAAAAAAATGTCATACGAGGGCAATAGTGAGTTAAACGGAGGTTGCGAGCGCGCAGCGGCCAGGTGTCGTAACTGGCTATGCACATTTTTGTACATGGTATGCATTCAACCCAGAGATCGGCAAGCCAACGGCAGCATGGGTGACCACTCGTTTCCGACTGGCCGGTCTCATTGCTGTAGATGGGTCATTCGAAGGTTTTTAAGACTCACAATTGGAGAAGAACCACTAAGAAGGTTCAGGCAGAAGTTGGAATGCTTCTAACCTCGAGAACCCGGGGTCGTATCTAAAGTGCCGAAGAGCGCCACTGTGGGGGTTGGTTGGTATTGCCGGTATAAGGTGTAATAATTTGTTTAATTAATGTAATGAGAACAGTCTTTTTGAACTCTAGACGTAGTGACATCTGTCTGTGTTATCTTTAAATGGCTCTATCTTTTGAACCGTAGAATGTTGGCCACATTCTGAAATTTTCACAGAATATATTTTTATGGCGAATATCTTAACAAATAATAAAAAGAACAATACCCAACTCATACCCTCGGTGACTTTTTTAAGAGGAGGCGTGACTCAAATAACCTTGGGAGCGTATGTAATACAGATTCGTTACAACATTAAATTATTTATCTCATTCTCGTGACTAACCGGAACCAGAGAGGATTGCAATCATTGCATATTCTTATTAAATCGTAAAAAAATAAGATTGCGAAAGCGCATCATTTAATCGTTTTACTACCTACAGTATCTACTATATAGGTACGAATTTTGTAAAGGGCCATTTTTACCCATAAATAGAGGTGTGTTATAAGTTTGACCCCTTTGTGTGTATGTGGGTATGTCTGTCATCGTAGCACCAACAGAGCGATTTGATTTATTAGAAATTGATGTAATCAAATTTTTTATCGTTCTTACAGGTGCTTTCAGACATTTGTAAAGTGCATTGAACATCCTTAATACCAGGATAATCTTGGCCGTGTACCTTAAAGGAAAGAGATAATTAAGGAATTGCAAATGGAAGGGGGTTTATTCCTCCGGATATTCCGTTTACCACTCCAATTCCATTCTTGAACTTACAGGTTTCTAACAGTAAGATTCTAAATCTATTTAATAAAGATTTGATTTTGTATCCCCTTCTACAATCTTGAATTCATTTGCCAATATCAAAGTGATATTCCAATGATCTTCCAGATTCTCAATCTCATGGCCACGACTCCTGCCGACTGGTTTCGACAACCACATCAGTGAAGACGGCAAGAACTACTACAACAACTTGATAGACGGACTGTTGGCGCGAAATATTGAACCATTTGTCACCCTCTACCACTTCGATCTGCCTCAACAGTTACAGGAACTAGGTAAGTTCACATACGCATACGCACTCACGCCTGTAATCCCCGAAGGGGTAGGCAAAGGTGTAACCAGAACACCCACATTTCGTAGAGCGTATCTCTGTCCCATGATGTGATAGGGGGCGAGCCTATCGCCATACCAGGCACAAATTCCAGACTCCGGGCTGATACTGAGCATTTCATAATAGAAAAACCCAATACCACTGTAACCGACCCGGGGATCGAACCAGAGACCTCAGCGTTGGCCTCAATCGTAACGCGTACGTATTACAACTGCGCCACAGAGGCAGTCGTAGGTAAGTGTAGTTCTAGCTAAATGTCGCTTTGTAGATCTAGACTCATCGTCCGTACGTCATATTGAGCCTTTTATTGAGCATTGGAAATCAGCGCTGCAGTATTACTTATCCGTACTGCAGCATGTAACTGAATAAGAACTCTTTTGTTGGAGCAACACGTTTTAAAATAATTAATGAATTAAAGTGAATGCCCCATAAAATACAAAATATAGTCAAATCTATGGTACAAAAAGGTGGACCCTCGCATTAAGCTGGATAAAGCCAGGCGGAAAAAAAGTATCGTTTATTGTTCTAATAATAAAAGCATTTTCTTTCTTCTTTCTATTGACAGCGTACCTAGATTGAGAATCCTGATCTTGGTTTCAAATCCCAGATCGGATAAATTTGTATTGAATGTTTTTGATCCAAAAAATCACGTGAACCAATAGGAATATACAATGCAAGATATTTACATAACTATCTTTTTTATTTTACTTTTGTCTTCTATGAGACAGTGGTAGTATTCCGATCGAGCTGGCTCATATGAATGAGCAGCATGAGCTGAAGACAAAACTATATAACGTGGCTCTACCACTCAAAACTATGCTTTGTTTCGTTCGCAAGTTGCTCAATTTACATTACTTTTCAATAGGTGGGTGGGCTAACCCGTTAATAGCTGATTGGTTCACGGACTACTCTCGAGTGGTATACTCCCTCTTCGGAGACAGGGTTAAGATGTGGATCACTATAAACGAACCCCTAGCCATATGCGACGGCGGCTACGGTGACCTCATGGCTCCCAAACTCAAGGATGACGTCGGCCTGTACATATGCACCAAGAATATTATGTTGGCTCATGCTAAGTCTTGGAGGCTTTATGATGAGGAGTTTAAGCCGAAATATCACGGTAAGTTTACAAGTTAGTACTTCTACCATGGGGTGATGAGCGCAGCGCAGTGCCATGGAAGCTATGCCATTAATTAAAAGTTCGGAGTGGTGTTGCTACTAGACGTGCTGTTTATGGACAGGCGTGCCACTCATAAACCAGGCGAGCGACTTTCTCGTCCCGATTGGTAATCAGTAATTACACAAGAATAACTTACGCTCATTTCGCCAATAGTGAAAACGACAGCAGTATAGGTTTGACCTTCTGGTAATCTCAACGTTACAAGGATCAGACGCAAAGCTGCGAATTCGTGCTGTAGACAAAAATGTCTTAACTGCCGACAGACGTTAATTTAGTTTAAGTATTGACTTGCCATTTCTCTAAACTCAATATCACTTTTTGTTCAATAAAGATAAATAACTTCATCATGTTCAATAAGTTTTATAGTCTTTACACATTAAATGCAAAATTATATTACTGTTCACAATTTATTACACTTGGGATGATTAATCACAATTCTAACTGCACTTGGGCAGCGTTTCCACGGGAAAGTTCTAAGTACGACTAAATGTTCTCAAATGGTAATGCACCCTCTTATATACTTAGCAAATCACCTCCACCATGTCTCAATCTTATTATCTACCCGCTTTACATAGTTATTCTCCTGACTACCTTCACTAACACCAATAAATGTGCTATTACCAGCTATTATTTATATGAGGGTAACATTTCGTAAAAATCGATATTTATTATTTCTTTCAGTGCTAATTAACAGAGCTTGTATACAAGTAAAGGAGCATAGGGCATTGACTGGCTCTGAGATTGAAAATAATCGAGTTCAAAGAGCCACGCACAACCTGCAAGGGGAACCTAGTTCGCCATTGCCTCGGCCGTTAATCAGCAGAGTGCAGTGCAGGTGACATTGGCTTTGAGTCTAAGGTGGTTTTGAGTAGTACCGACTCAAAATTGATTATTTTTATTTTAGCTGCCTCGGCGGCGCAGTTGTTCTACGTAACCGGTACGAGTGCTGTGCTGAGGTCTCGGGTATGATCCCCGGGTTGGGTAAAATGGATATTGGGTTTTTCTATCACGAAATGCTTAGTATCAGCCCGGAATTGTCCCGGTATGGCGATAGGTTCGCCGCCTATCACATCATGGAACGGAAATAAATGTGTCGGCGAAATGTGGGTGTACTAGTTACCTCTGCCTACCCCTTCGGGGATAAAGGCCTAGTCTATATTTATGTATGTGAAAGACTTTTTTATTTATCGATTTGAACCTTGACCGTTTCACAAATTTAGGTACGTTGCAATATGAATGTAGTATATACTCACACAGTATTCTAGCATAAGTTCTGTAGTCTCTTTATCTTCCTCAGACACCGGCTCGAACCAAAAGAACAAGTTGGTTAGTGTCACTTTACCTGAAATTAAGCAATATTAAAGAAGGTGGAGGCGTTTTTTTTGCCTAGTGGTTCACTTGATGATAATTGTTCCCACTGCTCATGAATACTCATAGGCCAGCAACCGAGCAAGTGTGTCACCTGATGGTAAGTGATCTCCACCGCCCATGTACGCCCACAATACCAGAAGAATCACGGGCGCGTTGCCGACCTTAAAGGAAAGGTATAATTTAGGGATCGGGAAGGGGAGGGGGATTTGGCACTCCGGATATCTCACTCACCATACGAAACGCAGCAGCAAGCCAGTTTTCTGTGAGACAGTAGTAACAACCCGGTCGAGCTGGCCCATTCGTGCTGTAGACAATACTGTCGACAGCGTGGCTCTACCAATCAAAGTTTGGATATGAATACTTTTTGCCAGTTGTTCGTGCTGACGCCTCATGTTTCGATAGACTTCAAACACCTCTCTTTTGTGTCGGCGGTGTCACGTGTTCTTTTATGACGGAGAGAAATAAAAGAATCGGAACAAATTAGAACAAAGTAAAGTAATTTAAATAAGATTTTTATTTTTTCAAAGGAAGTTAGAGTAGAGGCTCAGGGTCGTAGGTAGGCTCGGTTCAAATTCCGCAGCACCACTTTCTCGCCGCACTCCCCTGTGTTGTTCCTCTTCTTCTAATTGCGAAGCCGAAGAAACTTCTCATGAAGAAGTGTAGGTGGAGGGCCCTCTAAGACACCGTGGTAAGCGTCAAACTGAACTGCTTAAATAATTCTCCAATCGTAGTTCCCAGTATGGGACTTCTGTAAATAATACACTTATCAATGTAACAATCGGAAACAATAATTAGGTATAGATTAATACGTAACGCACGAACAATTTATGTAGTAAGTAATTGAGTTACTAGCGACCAGCGAGTGACATACGTCCGCTCGTAAACAAGTTTTGCCGGTGCCTGATCAGCTGTGAATCGAACAGCTGACCGGTGGCACAGTCGCGGGCCGTTATGTCCCTACGTCATGCGCTGCGTATCATCTACGAACAGATACGGTTGCGCATTTGCCGTATGTGTGTTGAAATTATTTATTTGTCAGTTTGTTTCTTTCTTTTAAATTATTAGATTTGTATCAAATATAAGTATATTTTTTAAGTGTGTATATGTTAATGTCACAGCGGTTAAAAGGCTAATGAAAATGCTGTTACCCTTCCAGATATACCCTGAAGGTCTACGCCACCAATTGAACTGGGTACGAGAGCAGTATGGAGACATAAGCATCTTCATCACAGAGAACGGGTACGCAGGCGATGACATCGGCCTCCGAGACCAGGAGAGGATCGACCTGATGAGGGATAATCTGGAACAGGTTGGTACAGCTGCTGCCAGTCCTACTGTCGAGGACTTCAGAGTTCCTACTTTTTAACCGACTTCAAAAAATGAGGAGGATCTCAATTCGGCGCGTTTTTTTACATTGGCACTCACGCCTGTACTAAAGGTAGGGAGAGATGTAACTAGTACACCCACATTTTGTCGAGCTTATTTCCGTCCCATGATGTGATAGGGGGCGAGCCTATCGCGCTATCAGGCACAATTCCTGACTCGGGGCTGCTACTGAGCATTTCGTAACAAACCCAATATTATTTTTACTCGACCCGGGAATCAAACCCAAGACCTCAGGGTCAGCCTCAGTCGTAACGCGTACGTAGTCAAGGACATTGAAGCCAGTAAAATTACTGTGCATTATGAGACTTAACATCTTATATCTTGGGATGATAAGCGTACTTCATAAATCGAACTTCTGATTGATATTGCTTCTGTTTATAAGTAGGCAAGATACTTACCATTAGGCGAGCGACCTGCTCTACACTAATAAAACAAAAAAACTGAGAAAAAGAGAGAAACCGTAACTTTCTAACCGTTTCTTTCTTAATCGTGTTTTGATTCGATAAAAAATTCATTCGATACAGTTTTAGTTTCGTTGCGATGTGGTTCCATATAAGTTTGGTTAAAATCTGATGACATAAAACTCCTCAACGGACAACAGTTCACACGTCGTGATTGTTATTGTATTGGATACATGCTATTGCTGTAACTACAACAACAAAAAAAAGTTTTAGCAAAACCTGAAACCAACTTCAAAATAAAAACATTATAAGTCAAAAATAACAATTTCTATAGGTCTCTTTGGAGTCGATGCTATTGTATTTGACCGGCAGTGGCACAGGCACCGACTCTAAAGAGACCTATAGAAATTTATATTTATGACTTTTCATTGTTTTTATTTTGAAGCCGTTTTCTAAGTTTTTAATCCATATTGCATTGTTTTAGATATGGCTGGCTATACACGAAGATGGTATAGATGTGATGGGATACACAGCTTGGTCTCTAATGGATAATTTTGAATGGGTAGGCGGTTATACGTGAGTATTAAACCTTTTTGGAATACGGTTGAGTTTAAAAAGTTTTTTTTATAGTCCTGATATGCAGAGGAGCTAGCGGTTACCGCCGCTCATGGACGTCGGCAATGCCAGAGGCACAGCCAAACCGCTGCCTACTGAAGGAATACTCTTTTTAAGCCTCGTTTAAAGAATATGTCATAGCGCTCGGGGAACACCGAGGCAGGGAGTTCCTTCCAGAGCTTACGAGTTCGTGGTATAAATGAAACGTACCGGATTGTTTCGAATTTGACGAACCCCATCACGATGGATGGACCAGAACAAAGACTCATCAGCCGCCGGGTTCCATGAAGTTGTGAGAGATGCAATAAACAGAATCCCGACCAAATGCGGACCATCCGATGATGACCACGATCCTCGGTCATGAGGACAGAGAGAGAGAGAGAGAGAGATGTAAATTGTAATACATTTATCAAAGACTTTAATGTAATTACTACACAATGTGCGCAGTATGACGCAATTTTACTTCTAAACAGCCCGTCTAGTAGTATACATTAAAGTCTTTGGCATTTATTTTCAGGTTAAAGTATGGGCTATACGCAGTGGATTTCAACTCAACAGAACGCACACGCACACCACGAGAATCGGCACGATACTATGAGAGGGTAGTCAGAACGGGATCCATTTTCGTCCACACAGATGATGACCACATGGAATTATAAAAAACGCTTTATTTATGGCTAAGCTTAACTTATTTAACGGTCCATGATTCATGGATGTATCAGAAATATCGGAGAAATAAATGTATTATTTGTTAAAATTCTATTATATTTTTAGATTATGGCCTCGTCGATTTTCGATGATTTCGCCAATGTCAAGTATTTTAATAGCAATATGTAAAAATTAAGATCAAAACGTAGACATCTTTAAAAAGATGTTCAATTGTTAGCCCTATTTGTTATAATGATATTGCATTATTTATTTGAAGTTTGGACGCGAAAATTAATGAAATGTGAGATGGCGGTATTTTAAATAGGTTGATTAACTATTAACCTACGTTTTTCACGTAACCCGAATAAAATAACCGGTTATGAGTTATGACCCTTAGCACTTGGTTAATTTGCCACAAGAAGGTAACCTATCTTAAGTCCTTAGTTCATGCAAAGAATATTCAGTTACAGCTTCAGATCAGGTACTTACAGAAGGTAGATGTCCAAACAAGACATACTCACAATTTACTATATTCTCACAATAGTAAGCTGAAAATTCGCTAAGTGTGATGTCTGTACATGCACACAAACGCACAAGAAATGTCAGCTAAAATATATTTTCCTAATAATTCGGTGTTTATAGATGGACAAAATGAGTTTTATACATTCATTTATATGTGAGGATTATAAACATTAGTTCTTATATATTAGGCCATATATCCTCTAATTGGACGGCTTAAACGTGCGTGAACTTAGTTTCTATATGTAGTTATTCTAAGAGTAAAGTTTTTAAATTTCATACATACGCACTCACGCCTGTACTCCCCGAAGGGGTAGGCAGAGGTGTAGCCAGTACACCCACATTTCGCCGAGCGTATCTCCGTCCCACGATGTGATAGGGGGCGAGCCTATCGCCATACCAGGCACAAATTCCAGACTCCGGGCTGATACTGAGCATTTCGTAATAGAAAAACCCAATACCACTTTACCCGACCCGGGGATCGAACCCGAGACCTCAGCGTTAGCCTCAATCGTAACGCGTACGCATTACAACTGCGCCACCGAGGCAGTCAAAATTTTATGTAAATAACAGTTTAAATTTCATGTTTTTCTTATAGCATAGGTATGTCAGAAACGCAAGTGGGTCACGTGGTGGTAAGTGATCTCCTCCGCTCATGTACGCACACATTAGCAAAATAATCATGGGCGCGTTGCCGACTTAAAGGAAAGGGAGAAATAAGGGATTAGGAAGGAGAGGGGGATTTGGGCCTCCGGATATCTCACTCACCATACGAAACGCAGCAGCAAGCCACTACTTTACGTCGGTTTTCTGTGAGACAGTGGTAACAACCAGGTCGAGCCGGTCCATTCAAGCTGTAGACAAATCCGTCTACAGCGTGACTCTAACACCTACCTATTTGGATTTGTCTATCTCTAATGACGATAACATCTCTGAGACCATACACCACGTATAAAAGACGGTGATACTCAAACGGTTAGTCCTCCTTACCTCTAGGTTCCATAGTATATAAAGACTTGTTATGTGTATGTCTAACTACGTACATACCTCGTTGGCGCAGTTGTAATGCCTACGCGTTAAGATTGAGGCCAGCGCGGAGGTCTCGGGTTCGATCCCCGGGTCGGGCAAAGTGGTATTGGGTTTTTCTATTACTAAATACTCAGTATCAGACCGGAGTCTGGAATTTGTGCCCGGTATGGCGATAGGCTCGCCCCCTATCACATCGTGGGACGGAGATACGCTCGGCGACATGTGGGTGTACTGGTTACACATCTGCCTACCCCTTCGGGGATTACAGGCGTGAGTGGGTATATGTTTATTTAAGTTTATTTATGTATATATTAACTCCATGGTACGGACTAAGACTTAGATTTTTAACCTAGGTGTACGGTATAGTATTCGGTGATAATAAACATAAAATACTTTGTACAACAATATTGTTAGCAAGGAATTTAACACAATGTACACAGAATAATTGTAAGTAATTATCAAAATACAAAACAAATTCGTGACACAATCCCAAAAATATACATCAAAATGCTAAAAACAAAGCTAAAAACGGATTATGAAACACAATTTTTGACAGCGATACAAAATCATTTTGACAGAGTTTTGGCGGGAATTCTGATAGTGCAGTGGCTCTCTTGTTTAATTATTTCCTAAACTAGTTTAAAGTTGTGTTTGGTGTATAAAAGTGGTGTGGTTTTGTACAATAATCATTAACGCTGATGAATAGTGTATGGAAACATTGAAATAAGTGAATTTAGGTGATTTTTGACCAAGGGTATTGATTGACCTTGTGCGTTCGATCCGCTTGAAGAAAGTCGTCTAAGAAGCATCGAACTGAAAGGAATTAACACTAAAACTCCAGCAAGACCTTGAAATCGGTCACACTCCCGTTTCATCGTTCTTAGAAAATAAGAAAAGAATATAACTAATGACTTGGCAGTATGGTCTCTGATCTTAGCCGGTTCCATAAGGAACAAACAAAAAAAAAATTGACATTGACAATCGTTGGACGTTGGAACAGCTGCCCAGCTGTTATTTACCAAGTTCAAAGCAGTGTTTTTTCCATCATTTCTAACAAAATACACCCATATGTTTAACAGTACACATAATAAAACTAAATTAAAGCGATTACGTAACCGTTTGCCAACTTAAAACAAAGAAAGCGCAGTTTCTGTCTGTTAGTGATGTCAAAAATTAAAAAACTAACTGGCTCATTCCGCTATACTCAATGGGACCCTTGTTTATTAATATCTCAAATAGTGGCAATGCAGTCTGTCCTGTATCTTTCCCTGAGCCTCCTCGTAGCTATCATGCAGGACTTGACGGGCTCCACGAGGACCTTGGACCATATATTTGAATATCACGTAAGTATCGTAATTATGAATCAACTGTGTCCATTGATGATTAAACCCGACATAAGTCATCTAGAAACTGAGTGCGACGTAAATTTCTAAATAATAACCCAGCAGTCCAATTTGCAAAGTCAAATTACGTATGTTGACATCACACAGTTTATTTATTGAAAAGTGATTTGATCATATTTTTTTATTTTTATTTGTGATGGAAAGGACGAATAAAAACAAAAAGTTTTTTGGGTGGTAGAGCTACGTAGTAGATACTTGTCTACAGCATGAACGGGTTGGCTCGCCTGGGTCGTTACCACTATCTCATAGAAAACTGACGTAAAGTAGCAACTTGCTGATGCGTTTCGTACAGTGAGTGAGATATCCGGAGGCCCAAATCCCCCTCTCTTAATAATCCCTTTCCTTTAAGGTTCGCAATATGGGTATTATGGGTGTACTTGGGAGGTGGAGATCACTTACCATCAGGTGACCCCCTGCTCGGTTGCTGGTTTATGTAATAAAAAAAAAATAGTAACACAAATGTTTTTTTAAAACGGATAGTTATGTTTTGAACTCATGTGGCAACCGAGGGTGGTCCATAGAGACTAAAAGTTCTTAAAACATTGAAATAAATCTAATTTGTACGGATTTTACCGCCATTTAATAATATTTTAATCCTGACGTTTCGAAAGCTTATCAGCCTTCGTGGTCACAGGAGAGACGTGTGAAATATTTGTATAAACACAAGAAAACACTTCCTAAAAACTTAATAGAATAAAAAATAAAAAAGTCACTGGCTTCGCTCCACCTTTCTTCTCTTTTTGAATTAATGGGTTAAATTAATATTTTCAGGAATTACATGTACGGGATAATGAAGGCAGAGCAGTGATACTTGCATTTGTTTTTAATGCAATATTCGGAGCGTTTGCCTTGTGGACTATCGTTGGAAGGACTAAACTGTGCTTAGACTTTAGGTAAGAGAGTGTTATTGCACTGGTCAAATACTTTGGAAAATTTTACATTCGGGGGCCTTAATTGTATTTATTTACTTAGTGATGCTGTAGACAAAAGTGTCTATAAACGGCCTCTACTGGGTTAGTACCACTATGTCCTAAAAAACGGTTTACTAAGTGTTTCTGTGTAAGGGGATCACTTCCGAAGACGATAGGATAATAACACTACTATAACATAAACGGAAAATGCTATTATATTACTATTTATATATGTCATTTAGGAAATTTTATATTCTGTAATCTCCCATTATAAAGCGCACTAAACTCGGGGTCAAAGTGTCCGTGCATTCCCGAAAATACTCAGTAGGTAGGAGAGACGAAGCGCATGCGCACCGCGTCTCCAAGCGTCATCAGATTTTTATTATCTTTATTACATTACGTTATTAAGAGAAATACGGATTATTATTTGAATAAAAAGTTATTGTATACATCTGTCATTTTGTTTAGTAGATCGTGTCTGTAAACACCAGCACTATCAACATTTCGAAAGCGTTTCTCTTACACCTAACAACATTTTCGCTCAATGAGATATAACATAATTATATGAAAAACTTGTCGGATTATAAATCTGTATTTAACTTAAATTTTCAGTTGCACATACCACTGCATCCATCTTCTGATATGCTGGATGTACAACGGCACATTCCCAACCACATTCTCATGGTGGACGTTAAATATAGCATGTGCAGCTATCACATGCGTCACTGGGGAGTTTCTATGTCTCCGTACTGAACTACAAGCAATACCGCTCAGCAATATTGGGGCTAAAGTGGATTTATGAAAATGGCACGCCCTGCTTTGGTTGTACATCTTGTTACATCGTTAAATTTACATTTAATGTAGTAAGCACAGACCAATTGTATAAACAGACTCTGTACTTCAAATCTGTGTGAAAACCAAGTGTGATTGTTGTTGTCACTGCTGCGGTGTGGATTAAAATGATGTCCTTCGGCAATCTTCGGATTTTTTGAAAAGGGATGGATTCACTGTATATTCGTACTAATTCTTAAAAACCGAATATTGCCAAAGCACAAAATGTATACTGCAGGTTGTGTTTCCCGCGCTAATTCGTGGAATATACAGCTTCTATTTTAGATATTTGGTCTGTGGTTCTAGGTAATTTATTTGTTTGTTGATGCCTTTGAAGACATGAAAAAGAAAGAACAATGGAATTTTTAATCATAAAGTATCCGTTTAGTTCAAAAATTATCCATAATAAAATGTAATAAGATTACATACATTGACATTATTTATTTCATTGAATATATTAGACTGAGATTTGATTAATAAATAAATTATATATACTATTTTGGATAATCAATAGTTATTTTGAAATTTCTAAAACTCTATTATAACTAATGGGTTCTGGAATCTACCATAGGTACATCCTTTGTAAGATATTCGATCGAATTTTTTTTAATATTTGGCCTGAATTACATTTATAAGTTATACTCGCCCAAGCTAATAACGTAAGAGTTATGAAGAAATTACTAATGTAAACAGCATCGTAAGTTGCTTACTGTAAATTATATTAAACTATTACAACATATATCCATAGATCCAGCTGTTAGTCCAGGTGTAGTATACTTATATGAGCTACTTACTTAGCCCGTAAATGAAATTGCAAATGTAATTTAGGCCTTGAAGTAGTACGAACGAACCTGTGTCTGTCGGTGACGTGAGCGTATGTCATATTGCTGCTTCCTAAATTAGCTGTTTAATCCATTATTTCGCTGAGGATTTCGGGCATTTTCAAACAGTTGATAGATGTTGTAGTACCTTTATGAGGCTTGGCTTGGTGTGGACGTCTTCCATTTAATAAAGGAGCGGCTTTAGTTTGTTATTATGATGTATTTATATAAAAGTCACAATACAAAATTGTCATGCTGTCAATGTGGAGAAGCGTATGTCAAATTGGCTCTTCCTTAATTGGCTGTTAAATGGTTTATTCGTCCGATAAAATTTATTCAGGCATTGATATGTCGGCCCTAAACTGTCCAAATACCAATATCAAATTCTTGGTCCTAAAGTGTCGGAATATTTGTGCTCAACCTACTAGCATTATGAAGTCTTTAGTTATTTACTGATCATCGAGTTGTTACGCTTTGGAGCTAAGGTACACTCGCCTTCTATCAATAACGCTGCGTCTCCTCCACCATCATAGCACTCTATTTAGGGGGGTAGGTACACACGCCCGAAATAACGACAGAGCTGAAGTTAGTCACGTTTGGCTTCGTTACTTGCGCGAATATTTTTAAATCTCTGACACAAGGCACGACTTACATACAATGGATTGATCGTTGCTTATTCAAATTATAGTAAACTTTTCCCCAAAGTAGTATTTTTTTATTATGTATTCATTGTTCATTAATCTTGATATTTCAATTCATTTCGGCCGAAGTCTTGGCAGGTGCATAAAAGTCCTAACGTCTGGTAACCCTAAAGCGTGACTTAATTATTAGAATAATATCCCCTGAACATTATGGCATACGATTTATTCTATGCATTAAATAAAAAACATAATTTCCATAGTGAGAAGCTTCAGACCGGCCACGTTAAATAACGTATAATGTTTATTTGATTATAGAAGTTGGAATATGATTTGATTGTACATACTGTGATCGAGAGAAAACATTATTCGATATTTATTAGTTAGTTGTAAGTGTAAATAAATGATTTTATTACTATTATTTTTCATTGTATTCTTTCAAGCAATCTCTAATAAGTATCATTACAGGAGGTCATTAGATATCAAGACATTCACATTGAGTAGCTTGATCCCCATACAGCTCCCCCCCCCCCTGGATCCGCTAGTGTTGGCCGTGCCAATCATGAGTTGTTCCGGGTGGTTTACAAATCAGTTTAACGGTAAACTTATTTGACAAGCAGAATTCAACCTTATTACTACTCGACCTGCCTTTCAAATTTGAGATTTGATTTAATAACGTATTATTAATAAGAGCTATTATGCCATAAAAATACACTGACGTTTAGATAATTCTACCATAGAATTACCGGTAAACCACCCGGGATGACTGGTACCGTAGAATCTACGGCGTAGATTATTGTAATTGTAACAGAAGACGCACTGGTTTACTGAAATCGGCTGCATTTAAAGTGTTGTTAGTACTGAACACAAACGACCTTCAAATAATGTGCTATTCATGTACTAGATGGTAGGATTTGCGTGTGAGAAGCCCACTGCTTTGTCTATTTTTGCCGCCAAGCAGCAGTGTGTAAGCACTGTTGTGATTAGTTTTGAAGGACATTGAAGCTAGTGTAAACACTGAGCATTATGAGACTTAACCTCTTATGTCTCGGGGTGACAAGCGCAGTCCAGTGCCATGCAGTATACTTTGTAACTCAAAGTTCTGTGATTTTTCTCGTTTTTGGCGAGCGAGCTAATCATAACTAAGTGCGCCGTATATACAGGCGTCAGCTTATGTATATACATATGAGACCAACCTTAAATATATGTGCATAGGCCAAACCAATTATATATATATTTTATAATAGGTACCTACGTAGATGCAATAAAACAAGTCGTAACACCGATCTATATATTGAGTATAATATACAAAATATTTTTATTACATTATATAGTTATAAAAAATGGGCCGTAGCACATAAATCCGACGAGACGCACCAAATAACCGGTCCTTATCTCATCCACGACTCATTATTCGTTAAGCAGATATGACGACATGAACCTGAAATTCTTACTATCGAATTCTGTTATAGGAAGCAGTAACGTGTACCCTCAGATTACAGGTCCGCGGAAAAATAGATGTTGTGCTGGAGACGACTATTGCGGATACCCTGGACTGCGCATCGTACAAACGTCTCCATATAGTATAGGACCCCGTCATACAACGACCTTCACCGAGATGCTTATTTGATGAAACTTATTGTATATTTAATTTAATATGTCAGTAAATATATACTTTCGATCGGTATAGATTTTGTCTATTAATTAAACCAGTGAAATGTTATTATTATTTTATTATTAATTAATCATATCCTGGACTGTATTTTTTTAGGCAACCCATATGCAATATATTTACTGACATATTAAATTAAATATAAAATAAGTTTCATCAAATAAGCATCTCGGTGAAGGTCGTTGTATGATGGGATCTTAGATTAATACTCCAAGAGCTCAAAATCAAAGAAAGATTATCGTCGACTGTAATACAAATTATCAAATATATCATAACCATCCGTAGCCAAGAGACTATGGAGCTTCTAACTGTCCAGAGTTCGGTCGGACCTAATGGCTGATCTCCAACGCGCTGGACAGATCTCATCTAAGCAGCTACACGAAGTTCCATTGTGGAATGCTCGCCCGACGCAACAATCCGACGTCGGTGGAGACGCCATCGAAAAAACTTCTGTATCGAAGGACTAACAAAGACTAATGTATACTTTTAAAGTCAGTCTTTGAGGACTAATAAGAGCTCTTAATAGCCCAACATCGCTCATCATAAACCACGACCACTCTGTCAAGTGTACGATTGAAGAAGACTTGACATTAAAAGTAGAAAGTTAAGAATTATATAAAAAAGTCGTTTGTGTAAACGCTTGGTATTTCTTAAGTACTTAATTGATTTTCATGCGAATTTTACCAAGGGTCCGCGCTACATTACGAACGAAAAACGCCTCCAATCTGCCCTCTTGCAGCGCCGTCATAATTTAATACAAAGCTCATTCTGATCACATCTCCGACTTTCAAAAAATCGCGTACTCAGAAATCATTAAAAAATTACATTTTATCGGCGTCTATTCCGTCGTGACATGGCCAGACACTTGAATACTTCCTTGGGGTAAGATTATAATATGTAAAATATGAAATCTAATCCGTGCCAAGCTGGGGCAGATCACCATTAAATAATTTTCTGATCCTTCGAACCGGATGCAGGTTGATAATGACAAATCAAGTCTCATCTACAGAAACTAACTTATAACTGCTGATTTATCAAAAACATATCCAAATCTTAAAACAATCAACACTTAGAGGAAAGATATGGCACAAATTCTCAGTAAAATACCTCTAAACTTAAATAGTAAAATATTAAAAATTCCTTAACAAATTTCGTATAGATCTATTCAAATACTTAACTCTGAAATAATATATTCTTAATTTATTTTAATTATCTATTAGTTTAAGTAGATATCTAGGTGTAAACTTATAAAAATATTATCATCAACTAATTAAACATTTACATCTTTTTTTTACAGGAGAAAACAATATACATTTTGAATCCGTAAAACCCAGGATACTTATACAATTAATAGTAGGTACTTCTAAGAGCACATTTTTAGATTCCTATACTTACAGGCGAGTTGAAATAAAGACTTACGTGCAATACGCGCGAAATAACTTTAACTTTAATTTCTGTACACGTGATTGGTTCCTTTTTGTTTGGCGCCAAAAATAGACCAATCACGTGTACAGAAATTGACACTTAGCAAAGAGCTCACTTGAGTGTTGTTCTATAATACAGGCCTAAGTCTCCTGTCCCTTTCAATCTCTGAAAACAATATCCACATCGCACGTGGCCGTGGCTAACTTCAGGCCAGCAAAGTCTTCATTGAAATAGATGTGAGACACTCCGCGGCGAATCAACCTCAATACACGAGTAACATAATAGTCGCCTGTCTCTATATTGTAATGCAACAATGGATTTCCTTAAACATACATTATTATTTAAGTTATTAATGAGCTGGTGGGATTTAGGATACATTACATTATACATATATATTTGTATTAAACTGAATAACTACAGTACACATAGTGAATAACCTAACATAGCAGCTCACTCCGGCAAGTCATATTCCGGTGTCTGTCACTTCATGCATTATTCTAGACCCACTGTAATATATGCCATCACAAAAATATTTTCAATAAAAATTATTACAAAGAAAGTAATATTTTTTGTGGGTATTATATGAATACAATTTTTTTTAGAATTTATGTATTTTTTAAGATTATCGTTTAAAAAATTAAAGAGAAACAACAGAAAAAGAGAAAAAATATGACTTTCATGTATGCTTTTACTTACAAATTCACTTTAGTAGAGGTAATGTCTGTTTTTAAAATATTACTGTGTTTGCTATTCCAGACCTAATTCATTGGCTTGTTGCAGATAATGACATAGTATGGCCCTGGCCCTTATATATCAACACTATCCAATTATTAAACCTTGAAAATGTGTCCTACATTATTCAGGGTTCCATATCCAAACGGTGCCAAGAGGATTGGCCGGTTTTTAAGTATTTTTTACGCTTTATATACAATTGTAATTTTAGATTATGGCTCCATCGACTTTCAATTATTTCGCCAATGTTGAGTAAATGGTATATAAACTGTAGAATACACTAATTTTATTTTCTTGTCACCATCGCTGTCCAGAAGTAAATATGTCCATAGGGACAGTAATACTATTAAATATATGTACTTCAGCAATCTTCAGATATATACTTTATCCATTTTTATCTCTTGTGACACACCTGAACCAAGCATTCTTTATATATTTACATACACACACACACACACCTTTAATCCCTGAAGGGGTGGGCATAGGTGTAATTAGTACATCCACATCTCTGTCCCATGATGGGATCGGCCTCAGTCATAATGCGTACACATTACAACTGCACCACCGAGCCAGTCAGTAGTATAAATTTATACTTTAAAAACCTAACCTAACCTAACCTTGCCAAAGGACATCATTTAATTCATTGTACTGTATACATTTAACTCTACATATAAAGAATGAATGTTGCAAATGGAATGATGATAAAATTGTATAAACAATATTTTGATAAGTGATATATCAGGGCCATCTTATCACAGCATAAAGTTATCCATTTACAACAGTTTCATATTATTATATACAAACCATGTGAAGTAAATGCACCAAGATATGAACATACCCATGCTGAACATGGTAAAGGATCAATCAGCTTGCTGGTTCTCTGAAGGTCCCTTCAGCTTCGCAACGACTAATCGAAGATCCCTCGCCAGGTACCTGGGAAGCTCTAGCATATCAGCTGCCTCCTCATTTGGCAGCAAAGTGGCAATAGCCAGCAGAGTTGTGTGCCTCAATGTTCTCACAGGCACAGTTATGTTCCAATTTGTTCTAAACCTCATGTCTGCTATGTTCGCCGGGGCTCGGAATACAGTCCTATTGTTAACAACATAAGACTCGTTTGTTTTATGATCCGTAAACTCCCATGGATGAGTGAGAAATGTGTTCACTTCGAAGTATTTTCCCGGGCCCAAAACAACGTAATACCGCCGCGCTCCTTGGAAATCTCTCCACCATATATTCACGCGTCTAGACGTACAATTTGTGAAACGTACGTATGCACGGCGCGTTGAATCTGTAGATTTTACAACGACACGCTCGCCTCCTTCATTTTTTTCGTACAGTAAATTCTCGCCTCCGTATGCCATGTTTTAAATATTTCACTATTAAACCATAAAATACACTGCAAAAATCAATTTTATTCGAGGGAGCACTATTCTTTTGTCAATAAAAATGATTAATTTCAAATCTCCCGCCACGTACACGTCAACGCCGTATGATTACCAACACTGGCACAGCGTACTGTAATTCTAGTATTATTGATCCACGATGGCTGTTTGCGTCGCAGTTATCGGCAAAGATGTGAGTTTTTACTTTTGTTACTTGCTTTAGTGAACATAAGATTAAGATCCGTAATCTGTTTACAACGTGTTACAATCATTTTTTTATTGAAATACATCACACATCACACTTATTTGCAGTTAATCGATAAATAAAATCACTAGGTACCTATATAAAAAAAATATGACATCATTTGTTTTGTTTTGTCAGTTGTCACTAGTCAGTGTCACCCATGGCCATCGGCAATGCCCTCGGCCATCGTCAAAACATGTTTTTTTTTAATTATGGCCTCACACTTCTATTCATATAGCCATTTAATGTAATTATTACATTTCCAGTAGTATTTCCATTCCAAGTATGTTTTCACAATACCGATGAAACACCGGTGTGGCCGATTTCAAAGTTTTGTTGGAATTTTGATGTTAATTCCTTTCAGTACGATGCTACATAGGCGATTTTTTCCAAGTGGATCGAACGACTAAGGTCGATCAATACACTTGGTCAAAAATCACCTCAACTCACCAATGATGATTTCATACACTGTTCATCACAGTCAATGTTTACTGTACAAATTCATGGTACTTTTAAACAACAAACACAACTTTAAACCAGTTTCGGAAGTAATTAAATTATGAGATCGACCGTATTGTCAGAATTGCCGCCAAAACTCTGACCATAGATTATGTAAACCAATCGCTCAGTATCATAGACAATCAATAGCTTTTGCTCAAAACCCCGTGATTATTTATGTGCAATAAAATTGTTGATAGCTTAGATTTTCTGGAGGATCGCAATTTCGCAAATCCGTTTAATTTCACATAATGCGCGGGCAAATTATTCTCAAATAGATAGTAGTTTAGAGTTACAAGTTTATTATATAGCGCATGTTTCACCACCTCTGAATAAATAATAGATAGAAAATAAAATAATACAAGTTCAAAAAAATCACACTCTGACATATTATAGCTGTTTTCATGTTAATTGTTGGTTATATCTTACTCGAATATTGTAAAATAGACACACGATACAACATTTACAGCCGATATTGTTTTGTTTATCAATGGTAACAATACATCTTTGTTAGAGAATCATCGATCACTGTGTACAGTAGGTACTGCAATTAAAATTATGCGCTTCGACAATCAACGTTTTTTTACTAATTAGTATGAATATTGAATCAATATCCAGCCCCCCTCAATCCTAGTCAATCACTCCAGAGTAAATGAATTTAAGTACATACATACGTTGTCTTCTGTTGCAACAGGTATGTAATATATCATCATCATCATAATTACGCGTTCGTATTTCTGAAATAGACGAAGATTGGTAAAGGGCTCAACATAGTAATAGTGTACATATGTACATTTATCAGCCTCCGTAGCGCAGTTGGCGAGTAATCGGCTGTGAAGCGAGAGGACGCGGGTTCGATTCCCGCACCGAGACAAATGTTTGTGTGATCTACAAATACTCATTTCGGGTCTGGGTGTTTTCTCTCCAGAGGGGTTGACGTCAGGCAGGCAGCCGGTCGTAAAAACTACAAGCCAAATAAAAGAATAAAAAAGGTCTGCAACATGTGATAAAAAGCATGTTGCGCCGCCCCCACTCCGACTGGGATAAGAGCAGGTTGAAGGAAGGAGTCATTAGTAGGTAGCCACCATGGTTTTTAATGAGTTAAACACACCCTTGTCTACGATGATAACTAATTTCATATCATGGTTATTTTTACTAGAACTCTCCACTTTACATCGGTGGTGTAGGCAACGATACGAGCACAGACAACGAGCTGTCGCGCCAATGGCTAGTTCACACGGCCCTAGATGCGTTAGAAGAGCGGCTCGCTACCACCAACTCGGGAAATGCTGGCACCAATACAAACACTGCTCGTACTGACCTCAGGGATTTATATCTTGGTTTGTTGTATTCTACCGATACACATAAGATGTGAGTATTCGAACGATAAATTATTTATAAGGAAATCTCACTTAGATTGCTGAATATTTTTACAAATAACATATTAGTATTGATTAATTGATTCATGGTTGATTGATGATTAGTATTTAATACACTTCTTCAAAATGTACTTGTTAAAATCAAGTATGAGTCAATATTTCAAATAATTGTTGTGTTAATATAATAACTTTATCTGTAAAATCTTTTTATCTTCCGTTATCATAGCTTTAATACCATTTAAAACAGATAGTTAATCAAGCAGACGATGCTATCGATAAGAGGGTAAAATACTCATCTAAACCTCAGAAAATATTATACCGCTGTCAATAACCTCAGAGCCTTGTCATTTACAGCTAATCTAGATTTTTAATCATGATAATAGTATATTTCTGTTTAAATCTGATACATCATTTGAAGTCGAATTATTCTATCGATAGATTGAAAGAAGATCAATATTGACCAATTTATTTTTGAGAGAGCACTATTGGTGAAATATTTATAGCATAGGCCGGCAAACGAGCAAGTGGGTTAACTGATGGTAAGTGATCTTCACCGCTCATGAACGCTCCGAATGTATAGTACTAAGATTTAAATTATGTACCACTATTTAACTTTTTATATAGATATGGCTACGTTACCAACACACGAATCAAATTTGTGTTGGTGACAAGCTCCACGTCTCCCAGTGGCAGTAACATCAGGGATGCTGAAGTAAGGACTGCTCTCCGGAGACTGCATGCGCTGTACGCTGATGCCATATGCAATCCATTCCATCTACCTGGTGACCAAATAACTTCACTGTAAGTAAATATGTCTATTTTTTTTTTTTTTTTATAGCCAACAGTCACATAGTCGCGACCCCACACTAGGTAAACCTGTATCGTGGATATCAGGAACTACGAGGGACTTGCGTTCCCACAACACCCAGACCCGAAACAAACATTTGTCTCAGTGCGGGAATCGAACCTACGGCCTCTCGCTTCGCAGCCGACTACTCGCCCGCTGCGCCACGGAGGATGTCGATATTTATTGCTATGTCTCTTAAAATCTCAAATCTTTTACTTATTTGATTAGAATAAAATAACACAAAAATGAAACGAATTCATTCAATAAATACATTTCAAATGGATCATTTTTCATCTATATCGTTTAGAATATCGGGCTCGCTCCATATTACGTCATCATTCAACAAACGGAAATACTGTTCGCAAACGAACTGCGGGTGAACTTGTTGTATCTCTACGTACCTCCTTTGGGGATACGTATGTAACGGCATGGTTTAAAGTAGAAAATTTGCGATTCATCCTTCTATTGATTTTTTTTGTTGATATTTTATGCTAATTATTTAGTTATTTTGTATTTTCTGTTTCAGGAAATTCGACAAGCAGGTTAAAAACATAATGATGAACAATGTTTGATCATCCAAAATAGTGTAATTTTGATCCTTTGTTATTCTATATTACTTACTTATGTCCATTAAATAGCAGTGTATTATGTTATTTTACTCTATATCTTTCAGAACTGATACCATTTATTTTGTTAATTGCGTATTAAACTGTGTAACTCACATGTGTTGTATTTAATTTTGTTCCTAAATTATGTTTTTTAATACAACGCATTTATATTTTAGGGGCCACACGGCCCTGTTCATAAACAGGAACACCGTTTACATCTCAGAACTTTTAATTACCAAAAACTGCATGGGGTGTTCTGCGCTCATCATTCCAAGTCTTGATAATTTTGGGAATTAAATCTAGCAAATTCATATACTCAGAAAAGATGATGTATGTAAAATAATCAAGAAATAGGACAAGGCTGAATGTACTATAGTTCTCTTGGAGGTAATTTAAAAAAGATGTAATTTGTCTATTGCTTTGCAACGCCATCTATTAATTATGTAATATTATGAAAGTACATTAAGTATGGAGACGATTAATAGATGTCGCTTTAATCAAATATTACATGTCAAGTGACGGTTCCTTCATCAGTCATCGCGTTGACTGAGCGTCATCAGTAAATTTTTCTTTCTTTTATGAAGTGAATTGCTAAGCTGTACTCCGGTTCAGCGCTGAGCAATTTTTATTAGAAAAGTTGTTTAACTCGACCGGATTATCGCAACAATATGGTAAGTAACTCACTATTTATTCCATTATAGCATTTACCGTTATTAAAAGTTATTTAAAACTTCTCCAAAACGATAATTTCAGAGTAGCACTTTGAGGTTATGTTTGCACGTGTCTTAGTTTATCTATCCTATAGTAATTTTATAAATACATTTGCTTAGACACAATATGTTTGTGTGCTCATTAATTAACTAAGTAAATATTGCATAGAAAGAATTGCAAGCACAGTGCTGGAAATGACGCCAAATGAGAACTAACATACATTGTAAATAAAGTAGTGTGAGGACCACTTAACTGCTTATGATATAGAGGAATATGCAAAATCTTTAACGTATACTACTAGACAAGCTGCGCGGTACATAGAAATTGTACCAGTAAGTTGTGGTCAATTGACCGTAACTTAATATTACCATCTCGTTTACTCTCAACTAAAACCCCTATCGCGCTCCCTGTTATGGGACGCAATTTTACTTCTAATCAGCTTGTCTTGTATATATTATTTTTGCGGATATGTAAACTTTCTACTGCATCTGTGTACAAAGCTTCAGACATAGGGTCTAAGTAGACCACATAACTCCTTCAATCTGAAAACCAAGCATGCCAAATTCTTATAACACTAACTGACATGTCATTGCGGATTCGCTGGGTAGGTCTTGGCTCATCACAGAATTCTGCTAACCACCTCCCAAATGTCTCGTCTGACTAATTTGTTGATCCAGAGCAATAGAGCCATGCATTTGACAGTTACCCATTATTTTCATATAAGGCTCGCAATGCATCTATAATAATTCTGAATTATAGGTGTTCTTGGGCAGTGAAACTCACCATCGGGTGATCCAAATGTCCTCTGCTATAAAAAATAGAATACATCCATGACATTTTTATTATAGGGTTTTTTTATAGCATAGGCCGGCAAACAATCACCTTAAAATAAAATAGGACTTTTTATTTCCCTAATTTATTTTGATATGATAAATCGGACCAAAAACAAGCCCACTGAGTTTGACTAGCTGGATCTTCTCAGGACTGGGTCGCGCCGCGTAAAATCCAGTGATAAAGTAAGCCCACTGAGTTTGTTTCGCCGGGTCTTCTCAAGTTGGGTCGTTTTGGATCCGGTGGTAGTTTTAAACCACGTGCCGTTTCGGTAATGCCTATGGTCCATATAAAATAACAATAATAATAATACTTAACAATCCTGGACTAATATAAAAATATTGTAAACTTTATAGTTGCCCAGTGTATTTTGACGATGCTATGTATGTTATGTATATATTAGCTGATATGATTTCTGTACTTACATAAGTTTCTTTATTTTGTACTGACTTGTCATAAGCACTATTTTAATTGCTTACATGATAAATAAAACTATTTCATTTCATTTCATTTCACAAGCAAGTGGGTCACCTGATGGTAAACGAGTTTCACTACCCAAGAACACCCACAATACTAAAAGAATTATGGGTGCATTGCAGACTTTAAAGGAAAGGTTGGAAGTATGGAATTGGTAAGGGGAGGGGGTTTGGGCCTCCGCATATCTTACTTACCGTACGAAATGCATCAGCAACCTGCTACTTCAAGGTTTTTGAGACTGTGGTAACAACCTGGACGAGCCATTCATGCTGTAGGAAAAAGTGTCTACAGTGTGGCTCTACCACTCAAAAAGCTAGCTTAGATAGCTTATTCTTTCAAGTTTTGCAGTTTTAAATAACTTACCAATGCTTTTGGTGGTACTAAATATTTTACTAACATAAACAAAATGGTATTGCAGGCAGCCGCTGTAGTGTCAGGCAAGGACATTGAGAAGCCTCAGGCTGAGATCTCACCAATCCATCGCATCAGGATCACATTGACTTCACGCAATGTACGCTCATTGGAGAAGGTCTGCGCAGACCTCATAAATGGTGCCAAGAAACAGAAACTGCGTGTGAAGGTGATTATCTCAATATATTAATAAATAAATAAACACCCAACAGTCACACACATAATCCTGATCCGACACTAGTTTAACCTGTATCGTGGGTATCAGGAACTATGAAGGACTTGCGGTCTCACAACACCCAAATCTAAAACAAAGATTGTGTGGATTGTGTTGTGTTCCGGTTTGAAGGGCATGGAAGCCAGTGAAATTACTGGGCATTATGAGACTTAACATCTTATGACTCAAGGTGACGAGCACAGTCCAATGCCATGCAGTGCTTTGTAATTCAAACTTCTGTGTGGTGTTGGTTCTGTTTATGGGCAGGCGTGACACTTACCATCAGGCGAGCGACTTGCTTGTTTCATCACTCAAGCTAATAAAAATAAAAATTGCAACGGGAACAGTCACTATACACAAAAAACTTTATGTATAAGAGTTAAAAAAAAGTTTAGGGGTAAAGTTGTTTTTTTGTTTGCTGGAGTAACAAAACGAGCAGCTCGCTCATAGAATGGTAAGCACCACGCCTGCCCATAATTAAAAGCAACACCACACAGCACTTTGAATTATTGCACATCAATTTATTATATAATTATTTACACTGCATGGCATTGGACTGTGTTTGTCACTCTGAGACATAAGATGTTAAGTCTCATAGTGCCCAGTAATAACAACAGTGCGTACTCACTGCTGTTTGGTGGCAGAATACACAAAACTGTGGTACCAATGCAGGCACATATGACCTCGTAAACGAGGTATTTAGGGTGAAATTAATAAAAGCACATGCGCCATGATGAAGGCATGTCATTTTATTAATGGCGTGTTCACCATAAAGCGCGAGATTGTTACCTTCTCAAAGTGCAGTGTGCTAGTTAATAATACTGCGCTCTGCTCATGGGGAAGTGACAAACACCCACTATTTTATAATCAGTTGTCCCCAGATAAGAAAATAGGGTATTATAAGTGTTTTTTTATACGTCATAAGCTCGCGTTTGGCCACTAATACGCCTGATGGTAAGTGATGATGTGGCCTAAGATGAAGCACGCTTGCCTAGTAAAAAACGATTCACTCGCGACTTGAAGACACCCAGATTATATTTATCGGGGAACAAAGACCGAAGTCCGTATGATGAAGGAGGCAAAGCGTTTGGTGCGCGTTTTGGGAATATCTACCATAAATGGGTGGCGTTTTGCCGTGTTTCTGGTCCGATGATGGATTGGGGAGGAGGGAATCAAATTATGCATGTTTACACCCTGTCTATATATCTATCTGTGACATAGACATATGAACTTAAAATTGGTTACAGATATTTATCTTTATCTCAGGTTTTTTATAGCGTAGGCTGGCAAACGTGCAACTGATCACTGGTCACCTGATGGTAAGTGATTTCCACCGCCCATGTACGCGCACAATACCAGAAGAATCATGGGCGTGTTGCCAACCTTAAAGGAAAGGGGTAGTTAAGGGATTCTAGAGGGTACGGCGATTTTGGAGTGACCGTGAGTAATTGGTATAAACACTAGATTTACAATCTTTTTTGATTCCAGGGTCCCGTGCGCATGCCGACCAAGATCCTGCGCATTACCACGCGTAAGACCCCTTGTGGTGAAGGTTCCAAGACCTGGGACAGGTTCCAGATGCGCATCCACAAGCGTGTGATCGACCTGCACTCCCCCTCGGAGATTGTGAAGCAGATCACCTCCATCAACATCGAGCCCGGTGTAGAGGTGGAAGTCACCATCGCCGACGCGTAGCACAGCCGCCAATAAAATTATAACTTACTTGGTTGTTTTATTTATAATAGCTTTTGCCTGTGGTTCTGTCAGTGTATGGTTTTTGGGGTAAGAATAGGGAATGTCCTTTCTCTGTTTAATTTAGGCGGTAGGTCGTCTGGGTAGGTTATTAAAATTTCATACGGACGGACGGGAGATACAAAATGTTGCCGAGCGTAGCTCCGTCCCATGGTGTGATAGGGGGCGAGCCTATCTCCATACCGGACACAAATTCCACACTCCGGGCTGATACTCAGCTTTTCGTAATAGAAACACTCGATATCACTTACCCGACCCGGGTATCGAACCCAATACCTCTGCGCCAGCCTCTCGTAACGCGTACGTATTACAACTGCGCCACCAGACAGTAATTTCACTGGGCATTCTGAGACTTTATTATGAAGTACTGTATGACGCTGGACTGCGTTCGTGACCTCGAGACATGGAATGTTAAGTCTCATCAACCACAACTACAACGAAACTGCTTACATACTACAGCTTGGCGACCAGAAATAAACTGGTTTTACCAACGCAGATGACTTCACATGACGTACCACCTAGAATAACGCTTACCACTATGAGAACTTTGGTGTGGTGAATACAAAAATCTTATAGTACCTGTACTTCACGATAGATGGCGTTATAAGTACAATTCTAGAAAGAAACTAGCAAATAACAGCTCAGCAGACGTATGGATCGATACGTTGGAGACTCATAGATACATAGAGTATATTATTCTTTCCTATATCTAGTATAACACTCATCAAAGACCTTTGTCCCAATGTCCTTTCATATCTCGACGCATTGCAAAAATAACCGTACTGTTTAAAGTTTAAAACAATCATGAACCATCAGTCAATTAGAACATCTGTGACTTAAATGGCTGAACAGGGTTTCCAGTATAGCTGTAAATATCTCGAAGTAACTAGCTTTCATTCAAGAAAATCTCCTGGTCTCAGCGAGGCCAAATCTCGAAATCTTGTACAACGTGAAGCCTATGCATACTCAAATTACCGGCACACGTAAAAATAGTTCACCGCGGCCCTTACTAGATTTGTTGCCCCCGACCCCAAACGAGACTTGTCGCTCTGGGTTAACGAACGAGGCAAAAGCGAAAATTTGGTCCCGTTGCGGGTTGCGGGGGTCAAACGGCGGGTAGCCCCTTATAATACCTTCAAATCTATGGTACGAGAAGACGGATCCTGGAATTAAGCCGAGATAACGTTAGGCAGAACAAAAAAACATACATACGCACTCACGCCTGTAATCCCCGAAGGGGTCGGCAGAGGTGTAACCAGTACAACCATATTTCGCCGAGCATATCTCCGTCCCACGATGTGATAGGGGTCGAGCCTATCGCCATACCGGGCACAAATTCCAGACTCCGAGCTGATACTGAGCATTTCGATAGAAAAACCCAATAGGTACCACTTTACCCGACCCGTGGATCGAACCCGCGACCTCAGCGTTAGCCTCAATCGTAACGCGTATGCATAACAACTGCGCCACCGAGGCAGACTAGAAAAAAAAACAGTACGAAAATATACCTGAAAATATACAAGGTCCCTCGTATACAAGAGCCCGTCGGGGTTGGTACCACCACTTTCTTTATTTCTGCCGCCAATCATCAGTGTGTAAGCACTGTTGCGTTTTGGTTTGAAGAACATTAAAGTCAGCGAAATTACTGGGCATTATGAGACTAAACATCTTATGTCTTAGATTGATGAGCGCAGTCAAGTGCCATGCAGTAATAATATTTCGTTTAATTTTATAGATAAATTTATAATTTATTTTTCTGTTCTGTTTTTTTTTTGTTATAGTTAATGTGAGTTTTTTTTAAGCGGAAATAAATTTATTTTCTTACTTTCTTCTTCTTTCAGTGTTGTGTAATTCAAAGCTTGGTGTAGTGTTTTTATTGGCAGGCGTAACGCTTACCATCAGGCGAGGGACCTGCTTGTCTAGTTATTCAATAATAAAAAATAAAAATAGAAAAATATATGGAAATGTTCTCTCATATCAGTTTATAATCGTTTATATCTCTTAACGTTAACTTGCAAATTGCTCACGGCATCACAAAACTTGTTCCGGGAAATGGTAAAAGTGATGGTGTTACGTATTACGGAAGCATGATTGCCTATTACTTTTAACTGTGACGTGTTTAATTGCGTTTCTTATATTTCAAATATCCCGTGGAACATCTGGAGTTGTATAATCTATGGATCTTGTGGAGACTAGGAAGAATTTCCATGTTTTCTGGCAGTTTAAGTTGCGTTGTTTGAATCAAGTATAACAGCTCGCATGATAGAACCCATTCCATTTAATGTAATTTAGCTTGAAATTAATAACTCCTTAGTTCATTATTTTGTCTCCTGGTTTGCTATAAAGGCAATATGAATTCATCCTAACTTTCTATTTGATTAATTTCGTTGCGGAATAAAAACAGTGGTTTGCATTCCCGGAGTCGCCGAGCTTCATTGCTCCATGTCGAACAATGCCTGCCATTGTCGATCTTGGTTTACAGAAGTTCTAGTGGCTTGTGTGTGGTCACGATAGGCTTGTAGTCAGGCCTCTCGGTGCGGCGAAATGTCCCAAGTGGAGACGCACTTTGACACTCCCATAATTTTGTAAAATCAATGAAGAGACAATTATTCTCGAGTTTGTTTTGGCATTTCATCTCATCCTTAGATGATTTACTCATTCTGGCAACGTAGGAACATAGAATAACTACTAACAGTAGATGTCCAAACAAAACATACTCACAATAAGCTGAAGATTCCCTGGGTGTGATGTGTTTACTTGAAAAAGAAATGTCAGCTAAAATGTATTTTCTTAAACATTTGGTAGGTAATTTGTAAATGGGCACAATGTGTGTCATACATTGATTATCCAGCTATATTATACATGTCTGGCAAACTACATTATAATTATCATTCCTAGTACAATAGTCACTTGCGTGCCCGATAAAAAAATAAACGATTTTATGTTATGCCCAGGATCCATAAACTAAATCGTCCCTATTATTTTGGACGTTGCATGAATTCGTCCAACTCACCCTAATATTTCCCGGCATATCTTGCGTGCTATTGCCTGCAGATATAAATAAGTAAACATCATAAAGTCACGCAACATTACATTTTACCATTAATAAAGGTTATTTTACGTGACATAAAAATGTTCTGTTATATAATTTAAAAGTAATGTAGGTGAAAGCTGCCTTTGTAGAAATTCGATACAACTATTTAGAACGGCGTAGAAAAACATATTGTAGGTAGGTTCCTAGAATGTTCGATAAGAATTCCGCACTAGCCCGCGAAGTTCAATGACATTTCGGTTTGTTGAAAATTTTAGTTAATGATCGCTTCGATTAAATATGGATAAAAATTATGTGATAATCACAACGGTTTTTTTATTTGCTTGTTAGACGAAACGAGCAGGTAAACAGAAGCAACACCACACAGAACTACATGCTCGAAACACCGAGACATAAGTTTTAAGTGTCATAATGCCAAGTATTTTCAGTGGCTTCAATGACCTCGTATCCTAAACACAAGAATGCTCACACACTTATATTTGGCGGCAGAAATAGACGGCTTCTCGTCTCCTAGGGACCTACCACCGTCGCCTATTACCTAGTAATTGCTCTAAAGTAGAGATCAAGCTAATAGGAATGCGTGGAGTTTTAAATCCAAAATATTTAATGTTATCTACGTGTCTCAAACACTGAAATTAAATACCGCATTAATGTTTCCTGAGAAATATTGGAGTCATGACTGTACCATGTTATTATTTAATAATAATAAAATCTTAGACGCAATAAAAAATTGGCACGATCATTAAAGAGTTTACATACTAGCTTCAATAGTCGGTCCATCTTCGATACAGGCAGCGGCGGACTAATGGCCATTCCCTATATTATGTCTATCGATAGATTTACTTACTATCAATAGTGTTTTGACAGATCTTTCATACAAAATGTGTCAATGTTACTGCCAGTAAGCAAATCTGCCGATAGACAGAATATTGGGAACGGCCATGAGCGGGGCCCCGGGGCGGCAAGTCTAATGGGCAATCTATTTAGGACCCCGGTGAGCTTATTTTTGCATTTGACATTGTATGAGATTTCGCCCCCTAGGACTGGCGGCCTAGGGCGAACCGGTCCGAAAATGAAAAAAAATAGAATGCGGGATTCGGGTCTCCAGATATCTCACTCACCGTACGAAACGCAGCAGCAAGCCGCTACTTTACGTCGGTTTTCTGTGAGACAGTGGTAACGACCTGGTCGATCCGGCGCATTAGTTGTGTAGACAAAACTACCACTCTACGCTCGTGACTCTACCACTATTATACCTTGATTTGCAGTGCCTCTTTTCTTTATATGTAGGCACACTTATTAGAATACATTTTTTACAAATCAACAATCAAAAAATATATCTTATCAACATTTTATAGTACCTATTACATTGTAGGCATCTATATCTGCAGGATGAATGGACCGACTCGACCGTTTTGTTACCACTGTCTAACAGGAAACAGAGGTACCAGCTTGCTGGTGCGTTTCGTACGGTGAGTGAGATATCCGTAGGCCCAAATACCTTCCCGTTCCCGATCCCTTCATCGCTTTCCTTTAAGGTCGGCCTCTGCTACAAAAAGGAGCGCTAGCATTGCTATTTACATAATTTCAAAGCTGGTTTACAATAACCGTACTTCGCATTCCATGCTTGAAAACCAATCAGGCAATTACTTAATAATAAATAACAATCGCTACTTCAACAATGTAAACTCATCTTTAATTAACCGCGACAAGATTTACGGAGATGATGTAATGTTTGCCATAAAGTCAATAACGTTGTCTCCGGCCGGCACCGCGCTCTGTTGCCCAGAGACAATCACGTCTTGTCTATGGCCTTGTTGGATTACGCGTTGATTTATTTTATTGAAGAAATTGGAGCGAATTTTTGTTTGTCTGCGAATTTATTAATGGAGCCTGAGTATTATTACATACGCACTCACTCACGCTTAAAATCCCTGAAGGGGTAGACAGAGGTGTACCAGTACACCCATATTTCATCGACTTATTTCCGGCCCATGATGTGATAGGGGGTGACCCTATCGCCATACCGGGGAGCATTATTTAAAACAAAAATACAGTCGAATTGAGAACCACCTCCTTTTTTTGAAGTCGGTTATAAAATAGAAAGATGGCGAATATAAAACAACGGTGTTAGTCATTTCTGAAGGCCAAATACTTTATATTTCCTCAATCCCTCTCCATTAAGGTCAGCAACAGCGCGCTCAGAGTTCTTCTAGTAAACTAAACACCCACGGTTTATGGGTCACACTCACGGTTTATAGGTGGTGGACATCACTTACCAATAGGTTACCCACTTGCCCGTTGTCAGACTCTATTAAGAAAAAAAAGGTGATGGCTTACTGATGAGTGGTGATTATAAACCATTTTCTTTCTATATTTCATTTTTAACCGACTTCAAAAATGGAGGCAGTTCTCAATAGTGTTTTTTTTAATGTAAGTAGATCACCAATTGTGGACCGATGTTATAAAAAAACATTCGACAGGGTTTAGCTGTGTGTTCACTAAAAATAAAAAAGGTTTAACAAAACTAAAAAACCAACTTCAAAAAATAACACTGAAAGTAAAAAAAAAAAGATGTGACCGGTAGCTGCATCGGCACTGAGTCCAAATAGAGACGTTTACTATTTTTTTTTGGCTTTTTGGTTTTTATACCACTAGACATCAATTATTACAAAAACATTGTTAAAGTCAAAGAAAATGTTTGCACTTAAAAAAATTGTCATATTTTCAAGTAAAACAAGCTAGCCTAGATCGAGTCATTACCCAACCGGGTACTCCATTTTGCGGCGGCGAGTGACCGCAGAACTTCTGCAATGCGCTGAACTATAGGTAATTTCGTAAACAATAGAGTCAAGACAAAAACATAACGAGTAACAGGCAAGTAGGTCACCTGATGGTAAGTTATCCGCCCATAAAGGCTTACAATACCAGAAGATTTATTGACACGTTGCCGACCTTTAAAGGAATGGGATTGGGAAGGGAGTATTTGGGCCTCCGGATCTCCCTTACCGTAAACGAAGCAGCAACTTTACGCCGTTTCACTGTGAGACAGTGGAAACAACCCGGGCGAGCGGGCCCGTTCATGCTATAGATAAACCTGTCTACATCGTAGTTCTACTACTCATACTACATCGTGACTCTACCACTCAAAATAAATACTGACGAATTTGTTTTGCTTTATTGCAGTTGGTTATAAATTACAGACTGTTCATATTTCTTACATAACCTTATTTACGAGTATTTAACGTTACTTATACACATTTATACAAGAAAGTTCTCGTACATAGTATATCTATCTTCAACCTATATCCAATGACTGCCTCGGTGGCGCAGTTGTAATGCGTACGCGTTACGGCAGAGGCTGACGCTGAGGTCTCGGGTTCGATCCCCAGATCGGGTAAAAGTGGTATTGGGTATTTCTATTACGAAATGCTCAGTATCAGCCCGGAGTCTGGAAATGTGCCCGGTATGGCGATAGGCTCACCCCCTATCACATCATAAGACGGAAATAAGCTCGGTGAAATGTGGGTGTAATAGTTACACCTCTGCCTACCCCTTCGGGGATTACAGGCGTGAGTGCGTGTATGTGTGCTTATTTATTTATCTTTAACGTTATCCAAATTTATACTATAAAGCTCTCAGTACATAACTATATCTATATTCAATCTATATGCCATTAGCATTCACGAATGAATAAAAAAATATATACTCTTTAGCAATTTAAATTGTATACGAAAGTTATCAGCGCACACAGGCTCAGCCTTAGCTTAGTACTGTGCCTGTATGGGGGTCGACGAACTAAAAAATCAATAAAGTCTGGATAGACGCCAGGGCGGGGGGGGGGGGGGAGGGTCGCCCGCACGCCCCGCACATTTATTACGTAATACTTTACTAGCCGATTATATTACAGCACTTTTGTCAAATGATAATGATTTTTAAATAACAATACAATAAGAATTAGATATGTACTTATAGGAGTAGAAAATGTATGAGGTGGCAAAGCCTTTGTATGTGAGAAGCCATCTGAGTAGGTCGTAAATAGAATAACCCATGGATGAAGTCACGTTTTCCATCTCTTTTACTACACAGCGAAAGAGACTTATTAAAATACAGAAAGTGTGAAAGAGACAAAATGACTTATTTGTTGGCCTTATCGCTGTTACTATTAGACTCCAAGTTTGTGGAGTCAAACATTGGTATCCGAAACTATCACTCTATTCTAAAAAAAAGTAACTGGCGCCGCCGCCGCTGCCAAAAGCTTGTCACGCTATCTCCTCCGAAACCGCTGGGGGTATGGGGTCGAGACCGATACCAATCGATGCAGAATAATTTGGGGAAGAAAGTAAGATATGTCTCATATTCGTCGGACTTTAAGTTTTTTTTTTTATTTTATGTTTTGTGGAAAAACATGGGCAAACCCCCGAGTATTTTATAAAATTATAGATTTCTGTTTATGTAGTTATGTGTCGTTAGGTAAGGAATCTGTCGGCATATTTTAAAAACCATAAAAATTGTTTAGTGCTGCATTTTAAAATGTAAAAACCAATTCAAACAAGGATGGTGTGATCTCATACGTGGTTACACGGTGCCATTATCTATAGGTACCTCTATATACGGAGTAGTTATCACTTTGTCTCTTTTTGTCAACAGTGTGTAAGCGTTGTGAGCACATGGAAGCTAGTGAAATTACTGAGCATTACTCTTATGTCTTAGGGTGACGAGTGCAGTCCAGTGCCCTGCAGAACCTCTTTCAAAGTTCTGATTGGTGTTGCTTCGGTTTATGGACAGGCGTGACGCTTACCATCAGCCGAGTGACATGCTCGTTTCATCATTAACGCTAATAAAAAAAGTGTTACAGAATCATATTTGAGCTTAAAAATAACTACATATATTTAATTGCCTATCTATGTCGCGTACCTACTGTACGAGTAAATGTACAAAATTCGTTTTTACGTAGCATATAGTTTCAAGCTCTACTAGGTACTATTAAATCATGTTCCATGGCTATCTTTGTTTCTTATCCCCCAACAAAAAGAGGGTTGTTATAATTTTGACCCCTTGATATGCCTGTGTGTGTATGTTTCTGACTATCGGACCGATTTAAATGCATTTTTTTGTTACTATGTTTGAAGAACATCTGTTAGTCGTTTCACTAATCAAATAACTAGCAAATAAATAACAAATTATATTCTTTTTCTGAATTCGGAAGGTTATTTATCATTACTACGCCATTAAAAAGTATTATCTGATGTTAGTTCAACTACAAATAAATAAATAAAATACAAATAAATAAATAAACTAAATCTAGGTATTTAGTTTATTCAAACACAACTTGTTCCAGCTTAGTGTATAGATCCAGTCTAGGGCGGAGTCCAGGAAGGTCTACATTCTGACAGAGCGGAATATATATTCTATCTTGCTCGCACACGCATTAGGGGATGGGTCGCCCGTTGCCATGACAACGTGCGGAATGGCTCTCGAATTTTCCAATAATTTGGATTGTTCGTATAAGTTTACCGTACATTCCAAATGGAATACGAAATAGCACTTACCTACTCCATAATTTTATATTTTATGGAAATCATGTTTTTGACTGCCTCGGTGGCGCAGTTGTAATGCGTACGCGTTACGACTAAGGCTGACGCTGAGGTCTCGGGTTCGATCCCCGGGTCGGGTAAAGTGGTATTGGGTTTTTCTATTTCGAAATGCTCAGTATCAGCCCGGAGTCTGGAATTTGTGCCTGGTATGCCTCTGCCTACCACTACAGATGTGAGTGCGTAATGTATGTATGTAAATCATGATTTGTTGAATTGTAATAAAAAAATATTGAATTTGTACCTAAGTTTTTTTTATACATCCAAGGCCGGCAAACGAGCATTTGGATCGCCTGGTGATAGGTGATCTCCACTGTCCATGTACGCCCACAATACCAAAAGGATCATGGGCACGTTGCTGACCTTAAAAGACAGCTATAATTAAGGGATTGGGAAGGGGAGGAGGATTTGGGACTCCGGATATCCCACTCATCGTACGAAACGCAGCATCAAGCTGCTACTTTATCCGGGTTTTCTGTGAGACAGTGGTAACGCCAATCCAAGACAATCCCACTCCATCACTTAATATTACCCCACACATATTTCCTAGCGCTTCACTGCATATTTCATGAGCCAATTCTATTTGAAGATTTGCATTGCAGACTGCTCATGGTTCAATGAAAAACGGACGTAAATGCAGGATTATTACACGAGTATACAGCGGGATATTAGCACAATTCACTTATCAGTGCGATCAAAATATCCAGTTAGCCAAGGCTAAGGTATTAACCAAAAGTGGGCGGCAGTAGGCGACCGCATTAGAAGCTCCATATTGCATAGTTTTACCGGATTTTACTCCAAAAATGAGTAGAAGAGCCACGCTGTAGACAATTTAGGCTACATCATGAATAGGCTCGACCAGGCGGCCAATTCTCGTAATTTTAAATATTCATAATATCATTCCGATCTAGTCTCAGCGTCAAGAAAGTTGCAAATGGCATTCTCCTAAACCAATAATCAACGACAAATGCACCTAGCATTAGCAGTAGCATTATACCGTTTTGGCTTCAGTCAACTTTTATTCTACATTAAATCTCATTACGATCTATGTTCACATTTGACGTTGATTATTGGTTTAAGAGAATGGCATTTGCAACTTTCTTGACGCTGAGACTAGATCGGAATGATATTTCTATGGATATTTCAAACATTTAAAATTACGAGAATTTCCCTCCAGGTCGCTAACACTGTCTACAGAAAATCAATGTAAAGTAGCCGCTTGTTGCTGTGTTTCGTACGGTGATTGAGATATCCGGAGGCCCAAACTCCGCTGCCCAATTCCTTGATTATCCCTTTCCTTTATTCTTCTGTAGTGGTGTGTGGTGGTGGAGATCACTTACCATCAGATGACCCATTTGCTCGTTTGCCAGCTTATATTATTAAAAATTAGGATTTGAACTAAGGACTTCACGGTTTGTTAGCATAGATACGCTGCCACTAGACCGAGAAGCGAATCAGACATGTAGTATAATCTACACTTTACTGATATTATAAATTAAGTTTATTAATTTTATTTTAATTATTTAATTAGCTTACATGTTTAGTTCAACTGTTAATGTAAGTGGATACTATATAAATAAAAATGTAAGAAGCCCAATGAAGTAACTTTCGGATATTGACCGGCAATAAGTCTATTATCTATGAATCCGCATTTATCTCTCTGTCGCTAAGTAGTCAGTTCTAGACTGAAGCCCTATAAGTGGCCAAAATCGGATATAAAAGGTCATAAATCAGATTTTCATCATTATTTTTTGCCTGGGCTTTTTTTTATTTCCAGGGTCCGCCTTTCGATTATGATTCGACGGTGGATATGGTATTATGTGGGGCGACCCACCGTCTGACCCCACAACCCGCAATGGGAACCAAGTTTCGCCATTGCCTCGTCCGTTAATCAGCAGAGTGTACCACGTGCAGATGAGGTTGGCTTTGGGCCAAGATGTTGGTGCCCATTTAAACTCCTAAATAAATAAATCGATTATACATCGTGGTAGACAAAAGTGTCAGTTGTTTTATCACAGACTAAACAAATGTTAGAGCCATGCCGTAGACAGGTTTGTCTACAGTAAGGATGGGCCGGCTTGACCGGGTTGTTACCACTGTCTCACAGGAAACCTACGTAAAGTAATAGCTTGCTGTTGCGTTTCATACGGTGAGTTTGGAGGCCCAAATTCACTTCTCATTCCCAATTTCTTAATTCCTTTCCTTTAAAGTCGGCAACGTATCCATGATTCTTCAGGTATCGTGCATTTTCATAAGCATTTGAGATTATTTACCATCAGGTGACCCACTTGCTTGTTTGACAGCCTCTACTGTAAAAAAACACATTTTTTATTTAATAATAACGGTCTTAACGATTCAAAAGATAGAGCTACAGACATACAGACTAGTGGCAACGTGGTTCTATTGGCACCCATTGCGTACGGAATCCTAAAATAGTCTATTTTTAAAAGCTATAAAACAGAAGCTGGTCCTCATGTCATTTTAATCATGGCAACCCTCGCCACAGTAACCCACACTGAAAATTCAACAAAATTTAAGCTACATACCACAAAAGTCCTTAATGTAATAGTATAGCAACGTTTTTCACTCAGCACACGCGCAAAACAAAATACAGATATAAAAGTCAATTGTAAAAGTGATTCGTCTCAATTTACGTGGTTCAGATGTGTTAAAATGGCAAGTTAAAATACACCAAGCAGATCAAACACAACGTTGGGCGTTTGTTAATCTTCTTGAGATTATGGTCGCTACATTTAATTCCGAGTTATAGGCACGTTTTATGTGCAAATGGTGTCAAAAAGTTTTATACAAAAGAAGTTGTACAAAAATGGGACGGTTACGGTATGCAGCGGCCTGCTGTGCTCTAGCATTGCTGAGGTCCATGGGCGGCGGTAACCACTTACCATCAAGTGGGCCGCCCGCTCGTCTGTCGATCTAGGGCAATAAAAAATATATAATAAATTATTCGAATCTATTTCGAATTCAGATCGATTCGGATATTTGTGTAGTAAGATCTCCTGACTATACAAATATCCATCTATCTATGATAAAAGGCAAAACCTTGACATCATCTTTGTCTGACAACCTGGATTTTGCCTGACGTCAACCCCTTTGGGGAACAATTAATAATGATAAAAAATAATGAATTTTGTAGAAATCAAGAAGTTTGATCCTATACTTCTTCTTTTCAACCTGGCGTTTTCACGTCTACTGCCAGAGTCCGCCTTTCTACTAAGACGCTTGGGAACCTACAATACTTAATAAAAATAATTAATTCGGAATAAAATATTCAAATCCAATTATATATATCCGGGAAGTACTTTGTCTGACCTTTTTACCTAAATTGGACTGCATAAAGTCGTATGCAATCATTGAGATACGGCAAAAAACCTTGATAATAACCTAGTACAATAATAATGATGTCTGGCGGGGTCGGACAACCCCTCGCGTTAGGGTAGAAATATCATGATCAAAATGTAAATGTCGTAACTAACTGTTCCCATGATTTTTGCGATCGATATGCGAATGATATGGATTTGATATTAGAACTATTGCTTTGACTGTCGTACTTTACTACTATGCTTTTTTTACTAGCCTTGTATTATATATGACCCACTGGTGGGCACGGACCTCCTCTACTGAATGAGAGGGATTTAGGCCTTAGTCCACCACGCTGGGCTAATGCGGGTTGGCAGACTTCACATATCACGAAATTCTTATGGAGAACTTCTCAGGTATGCAGGTTTCCTCACAATGTTTCCTTCACCGTCAAAGCAAGTGATAATTAACAATTAATACATACATAACATAGAAAAGTCAGAGGTGTATGCACTGGGGCTGGTTTCGAACCTGCGACTTTCGTCTCGACAGTCCATACCACTCCCCGCTGAGCTATAACTGCCACCACTGTGAGTGCATATGTATATAAAAAAGTTTGTCAAGTTTTAGTATCGAACCGGGTCGCGGCCTACGTGCTCCGTTCATTCATATCGCCGTTCGCCTTGACAGCCCACTGCAGTGACTTCACTCGAAACGCTGACTCATTGTCGCCCACGGCGCCATCTTATGTAATCAGACAACTTAAAGCTATAGTTTTTAATTTTACGAAGAAATGTTGTTTGTGGTGGAGACCTCATTACACGACTGGCAAATAAGAATACATACATACGCACTCACGCCTATAATCACCCACATTTCGCGTACGCATTACAACTGCGCCACCGAGACAGGCAACCTTATGTATTACTAGATTTTGATCGTGGCTCCTCATAATAAGTAGTCTATTTCCTAATCCAGATCATGGTGTACCTGTGTACCAAATTTTATGCAAAGACGTGATTGACTAACAAACATCCAAACTCACTAACTCACAAACATCCAAACTTTCGCATTTATAATAGTAATAGGTTCCTTCCTTAGATTTATAGATAATTGATTACGTTTATTTATGTTTTTTCTTTTCAATTACATTACATTTCAACATTTGCAAATCACATTTCATTTATTAATTCTATTTCCATACATTAGGTATGTTATATACTGTTGAATACATAACCTCCTTTTATAAATCGGTTATAAGTACTATTCAGGATTCACGTATTTAATATGTAGTTATACCTACCATATTTTACCATAACTTGTGAATGTCTGAGACGATGGCTAGAATCCTTACATTATAACTTATAAGATAAAATAAGGTTACGCCTGTATCCCCGAAGGGGTAGATAGAGGTGCATCCAAGTTTCACCGAGCTTATTTCCGTCCCACTATGTGATAGGTAGCGAGCTTATCGCCATACCGGGCACATATTTTAATCCTGGACGATTAATGTATGATTTGTCGAATCGAAAACTCAAACACATATTGTGATTCCTGACCTGGGAATTGGACCTAGTATCTCAGGAGTTCTCAGCTACTACGCTGCCACAAGACCAATAATTAGACAAAAGACTAGTGAGGCGACAGAGACTAATGACTTATTATGATTGTATATTTGTTCTTATTGTAGATTCTACCATTTTGACAAACCACAAAATCATACCTACTTCTTTCCAAAATGTATAAACTTCTAGAAAATAGTTTTCTGTCCAGCCTACATAACCGGTTATCGAATAAGGAAAGTGCGGTAGGTCTATATAAGGAGTTACTGCGGGCTGCGGGCTACGGGCTGGCATCGATCGCGTGGGAGGGTACAGCGCCGCCACCGCGCCTGCTCTGCCTGCCAGTCGCAACATCTCCTCATTATTACATATTACATATAACCAAAGACTTAATGTATACTACTAGACGGGCTGTTTAGAAGTAAAATTGCGTTACATAATGCGGAAGTTTGACAGCTCACAGACAGAGAGCGTGAGAGGAGTTCTGGTTGAGAGTAAACGCATCTCGTTTACTCTCAACGTTACGGTCAATTGTCCATAACTAAGTGGCGCAATTTCTATGAACCGCGCAGCTTGTCTAGTAGTATACATTAAAGTCTTTGGTTATAACACAACAATATTATGTTTAACTTGTAAAGACTGCATTGCGTAGGGTAGAGTATTATGTTAGACGATAAAATGTTAGGATGCTTCAGAATTAATAGTGAAAAAATATTCATGGTCACGTTTTGATAGGAGTTTGTCGGTCGCAAATGCCTTCGTCTTAGTAAGAAGGCATCTAAGCTCTAAGCCTAAGAGTAAGCTCTAAGAGTAACGCCAGTCAAAACTAAATCAAAAAATAATCATGAAAATTTTAATAATTGGTACACCCAAGGTCGATCCCAAGGTACACCACGCGGTACACCTGTAATGCAAGATCAGCATAGTTATTTTTTTAAGAAATCCCTAATTCTAAATGTAAAATTAGAATCTTTAGACTTTAGACTCTTTTGCGTGTGTTGTGAAAGTAATTCAGAGTAGTCATTTTGGACTTTAAATGACTCTAGAAGCAATATTTATAGTTTTCATTATTATTCCGTAGACCCATTGTGGTTATTTTCGTAAAATAATTTTTATCCATATTTAATCAAAGGATCGAGCTGCAATTTTATAAAACCAAAATTAAATTAAATTTCGCTCGCTAGTGCTGACATTCCACCTTAAATGAATATGAAAATATGCAGTATTTTTAAATAATATCTGCGCCATATTAGTATAGACTATGTAATTTTTACAGTGAATATTCAAAGATGTGTATTTCTATCTGCTGTACCATCGTACTGCCTACACATGGATCTTTATTAAAATTAATCACGCTCTGTATTTGGATAATCATCTATCAAAATAAAAATAGAAACAGCAACGTGGGTGATATTTTTATGGCCATTATCAAAACTGAATTTGGTAAAATACCTCACGAATTTGCAGAAAGATGGAAATACAAGATGGCGGATTGAAATAAAATTTTGCATCATTTATTTCTATATTAGATATTTGTCATATATACATACATACGCACTCACGCCTGTAATCCCCGAAGGGGTAGGCAGAAGTGTAACCAGTACACCCACATTTCGCCGAGCGTATCTCCGTCCCATGATGTTATAGGGGGCGAGCCTATCGCCATACCGGGCACAATTCCAGACTCCGGGCTAATACTGAGCATTTCGTAAAAGAAAAACCCAATATCAATATTACCCGACCCGGGGATCGAACCCGAGACCTCAGCGTCAGCCTCAGACATAACGCGTACGCATTACAACTGCGCGCTACGTTTCAAAAGATAAAGCCCTTAGGTAGTAGAAACAGACAGACAGACATATACATAGACGGTATAGGAGGCTCTGTAATATGGTTCATTTGGTACTCTTTAGGTATAAACCTTTAGGTATAGACTTTAATGTATACTACTAGATGGGGTGTTTAGAAGTAAAATTGCGTCAAATAACGCGGGAGTTTGACAGCTCACAGACAGGGAGCGCGACAGGGGTTCTAGTTGAGAGTAAGCGAGATGGTAATATTGAGTTACAGTCAATTGACCGCAACTTAGTGGTACAATTTCTATGTATCGCGCAGCTTGTCTAGTAGTATACATTAAAGTCTTTGGTATCAACCCTAAAAATAAACTTCTTTGGATGCAGTTTTTAATTTGAAAGCTAATTTTATAACGCGTTAACTTTGACCTGATACTGTAACCAAGCTGTCTATAGCATCCTCAATATTTTTAATAGCAGAGGACGGCAAACATCCAAGTGGGTCACCTGATGGCAATCTCCACCGCGCATGAACATCCAAAATACCACAAGAATCATGGACGCGTTGCAAACCTTAAAGTAAAGTGATTATGAAAGGATTGGGAAAGAGAAGGGGATTTGGGCTTTCGGATATCCACCATAAGAAACGCAACAGCTGTTACTTCACGTCGACTGTGAGACAGTGGTAACAAGCCGGTCGAGCCGGCCCATTCATGCTGTATTATTATCAGTTACCATCAGGTGACCCACTTGTTAACCGGGATTATAAAAATACTAGGGATGTACACAAATGATTTGCAACTTAATACTAGGAAACCTTGTACCGATTGTAAAGTGACACCGTATTCTAAGGGCCTCGATATACTATGACGGAACATCCGTGCTCCGTAGACGGAACAGACGTCGACTATTTTCCAATTAAAAATTTATCATTTTTACCAAGCGAAAACTTAACATGTTATTGCTCGACGTTGACCATGAGTTGATAAATTTTTTTATACCTTTTATACCACTGAATGACGAGAAGAGCAAATCGCTCGCCTAATAGTAAGCGACACACATGCCCTTAAACAGTACTAACCAAATTAGAACTTTGAATAGGGTAGTTGCCTATATTGAGTTTTGTACATAATTTTATACGTAACTGTTTTTTGTAATGGCATAGATCGGCAAAAGTGCAAGTGGGTCACCTGATGGTAAGTAATCTCCGCCGCCCATCTACTACGCCCACAATACCAAAAGAACCATGGGCGCATTGCCGACATTAAAGGAAAGGGATAATTAAGGATTGGGAAAGTGAGGGGGATTTGGGCTTCCGGATATCTCTATTACCGCACAAAACGCACCAGCAAGCTGCTACTTTACGTCGGTTCTCTGTGAGACAGTGGTAACGACCCGGACTAGCCGGCCCATTCATATTGTAGACAAAAGTGTCTACAGCGTGGCTCACCACTCAATACGAAAATAAACACAATCAATATGGTACAAAAATGAGTACGCAGTTATGACTTTAATTGGTATCACCAAAGAGAGTAGCGTAGTGAGGATATCTCACTATCTCGCTCGCACGCGTGTAAAACGTAACGTCATTTTAGTGAAACAGCATTTCGAGTAGAGTTTTTTGAATAGAGCTACTTGAATAGCTTTTTGCATGAAATAATGTGACTGACCGAAGATTGACGTTGTACATTCGTAATGTGTCGCGGCCCTTTCTGTGAGTCATCGGGTAAGTCACCACGTGACGTCATCTCCACACCCCATGTTTGGGGTTCGAATTTAATTTGGATAATTCACAGGGGTGGTTCACAGGAAATGTAGTAGACATTTTAGGGTGTGTAGCTTTTAGCATGGTCTTTATAGTGATAAAAAAATAGTTTATATACCGAAATCGTGTCTAAGGGTTTTCTCTAAATTAAGTGCGAGTCGAACAGGTCTTTAGCATGATGGTTAGCGCCATTGCTGCCCATAACCATTGGTAACACAACTCAGAACTTTGTATTAAAAGTTTAGGGCCTGACTGACTCATCATCGCCCAGTACAAACCAATTTAACATATTTCTTTTATTAGGCTGAACGTTGTATCAAGTCGCTCGCCTGATAGTAAACGCCACGACCCTAAACAGATCCACACCACACAGAAATCAGAATTACAAACCACTCCATGATCTCATAATATTTACTATCTCACAAAAGACCGACTTGAAGGAGCTTGTTTTTGCATTTCGTATTGTGAATTCATTCACTATCTATCACCAATACATCATATCATTCAATATCTCAATATTCGGAGGACTAAATCCCCGTCCCCTTCCCAATCCCTTAATTAGGTATCCCTTTCCTTTAAGGTCGGCAACGCATCTAATATTCTTCAAGTATTGTGGCAGTTTATGAGCGGTCGAGAATACTTACTATCAAGGGACACACTCACTCGTTTGCCAACTTCAGCTATTAAAAAATCATTTTCTAGTGAAGCATTAATACTTATTATACCGTCAGTCAATTTCCCGACGTGACCTTAGTACACAATCACAACTCTTGGCTTAGCTATCTTCCATCTCGGCTAGAACTAAGTTCGCAAAATCTTACTTCTGCCGGATCAAGCTGTGGAATAGTTTGCCGGCACACGTGTCCCCTATATGTGCTTCCTATAATATGGTTGCTTTAAACGGCGTGTGAAGAAGCAATTAGGCAGGCCGGCATAATTTTGCCGACCTACGATAGACACATCGCCTGTCGTTGGTCGACAGTATTCTTGGATTGCACTGCACTTAACATTAGGTGTAGCGTAGTCACTTTGCCGAGCTAGTATAAAAAAGCGACGTCATTCAAACATGCAACAAAAAAACGACGTCATTCAAAAATGCAAAATTCAGTAGCCATTATTTTGTAAGATGGGGTCGGCTCCCTTCGCCATGTCCTTGGGGGCAGGACCCTATCTTAGCCACAAAGGGACCTGAATGGGTCTACAAGATCTACAGTTTACAATAACATGGGATTTAAACAAAGATTTTAATGTAAACTACTAGACAAGCTGCGCGGGTCATAGAAATTATACCACTAATTTACGGTCAATTGACCGTAACTAAATATTACCTTCTCGCTTACTCTCAACTAGAAACCCTATCGCGCTCCCTGTTTGTCAGCTGGCAAACTCCCGCGATATACGACGCAATTTGACTTCTAAACAGCTCGTCTAGTAGTATACATACATTAAAGGTTTTGGATGTAAATAACGAAACTTCTTAATGCTTGAATGAGCTGGACTTTTATAGTTTAAACATACATACGCACTCACGCCTGTACTGAAGGGGTAGGCAGAGGCGTAACTATAGTACGCCCACATTTCGCCGAGCTTATTTCCGTCCATGATGAGATAAAGAAACTGTTCACGTGTTAAAGTGTGATTGACTAACAAAGATCCAAATTCACAAACATTTAAACTTTCAAATTTATAATAGTAGTTGGATAAATACATCCAAGTCACACACATAGTCCTAACCCCTAGGTTAACCAGTAACGTGGATAAGGAACTACGAGAAAATTAAGGTCTCATAACACGCAGATTCAAAACAAATATCACACAAAGATTTGTGTCGGTATGGCGATCGAACCCGCCCACGCTCCATAGAGCCTGATCACTGCATTCACCTGGTAACCCTGGGAGACTGAGGTCATCAACCAGCGGATCCAATACTCTCTACACCTACGTTTATGTATTTTTTTCATGCAGGGTTCCGAAATCAAGGATTTGACCTTGAAGCGGTGAGCGTGACTAGATAACTAGCGCAGTCCAGAGCCCTGCAGTATTTCATAATTCGAAGTACCAATAGTTCTAAAGTAAAGAGACATGTTTCATGTCTCACTAAAATTGCGTCTCCACTTATGACATTTCGCCGTACCTACAGGCGTGACTGTGACAATTATGCGTGACATAGCTCTCAAGTGTGGAAGATTCGTAACATATTGCCGTGACATAATATTATTTAAGGTTTGACATTTCACGGTAGGCAGCGGCTTGGGTGTGCTCTGGCATTGCTGAGGTCTATGGGCGGCGGTGGTTCCACTTACCACCAGCTGGGCCGCTTGCTCGTCAGTCTATCTGGACAATAAAAAACTCATTTTTTTCATGACTGCCTCGTTGGCGCAGTTGTAATGCGTAAGCGTTACGACTGAGGCTGACGCTGAGATCTCGGGTTCGATCCCCGGGTCGGGTAAAAGTGATGGTAGGTTTTTCTTTTACGAAAAAGCTCAGTATCAGCCCGGAGTCTGTAATTTGTGCCCGGTATGGCGATAGGCTCGACCCCTATCATATCATGGGACTGAGTTATGGTCGGCGAAATGTAGGTGTACCTACCCCTTCGGGGATTACAGGTGTAAGTGCGTATGTATGTATTTTTTTTAATGACGGCCTCTCGTATGCGGGAGAATTGCCACCTACTAAACTCATTTTAAAATTAGCAAACTTATACTTATTTACTGCAAAATAACGTGTCCTATATTCCCATTATAATACATGCAATAATATATTGTGCAACGACAATGTCTTGCTCAAATTGTTGAATGAATAAACGCGTTACCATAACAAGTTTTCTTACAATTATGCATTCGTCCTAAAATGGAAACCTGCGTATGACCGAGCCTTCAATGATACGACATCGAAGTAAGCGAATAAAAAATATATGCTGCATACATTATAAAACGCTTTATCCCATAGAGGTCAGCTGAGACTTTTGACTTAACTACTAACTTCATCTACTTTAAATAATCTATTCATACTATCGGTATTCATAGGTCGGTGCAACATTCAGTTATGTTACATATAAAGATTTGGCTTGTAATTTTTACGAACACGGACCAGCCGCCTGCCTGACGTCAACCCCTCTGGAGATAAGACTCAGACTCGAAATAAATATTTGTGGATCACACAAACATTTGTCTCGGTGCGGGAATCGAAACCGTGGACTCTCGCTTAACAGCCGGCTACTCGCTCACTGCGCCACGGAGGCTGTCATTCATTACTTACATTATTGGTAGGTATTTAAAAACGGAAACCAATTCCCCAATTTAACTGACACTGCAGCTGAATTTTAACCGAACTAAGATTAGACTGTGATTTGACTAAAAAATGCTATTCTACTCCTCTTTCAGTTCAGTCCGGGTACCTATCATGGGACAGAAATAAGTTCGGTGTACCTTTGGTCCACTACTGCCTACTCCTTTGGGAGTACAGGCGTATACCTAATAATATTGTATGAAGAAAGTTTACGAATTCCGTCAAGAGATGGCGCTACTTGAAAGTTACATCGCGATATGGTTTACATGACTGCGAAAATCAAAACCCGTGGATGTAAACTTCTGACTGTCATTTTGCCGAGCTTAAGTTATTATACTTATGCACTGACTTACCATCAGGTTATTTTTGTGTAGTTCCTCCACATAACAGTGGTAGAACTTCTAGAATTTATTCAGGACTTTGGGACGTGTTAAAACAATTCCATCAAGCACGGTACATTAAACGTTTCCAACGTTCATATATGCCGCACACGCGCATCTGCAAGCTCTGGAATGAACTTTCTGTACCTAAAATGTCTTAAAAAGTATGTTGCGCCGACCCTACTGCGAGTGGGTTAAGGGCAGGTGGAAGAAGAAGTCTGTACTTAATATCAGGTCCAATTGTAGTTATTTCCGTTCCAGAATAAAACAAGTTGGTTTATGACAAAGGTCGAGCCGGCCCATAGATAAATCTGTCTACAGGGTGGCCATCGACCATCGAAATAAGATAACTAGAACGATAACTGTCATATAAATCTGCCAACAATACGGCTCCAGCAAAGGTGAAATCATACGTAACACTCATACACGCAACAAAAATTAATGAACGTTCAAAATCAACTTTATTTCATAAAAATGAATGTCTAAATTTTAAATCTATAAATCTAGATACGACGTTCTGCACCGCGCAAAATATAGACGTATTAAGTGTCAACTAGAGATCATGAAACAATTTTTATGAATTGATAAATTAACGAGCTGCACAGTCTTTTATAGCCCCGCCCCCTTGCACAGAGTTTTGGTGGGGTCATTTTTTTTCTTGCGTTACGTTTCTTGTCATCTTATTTCGAGGTCATCTACTATAAGTCAATGAGCGTGGCTCTATTTTCTTTCTTTGTCAAGTAAATAATGTTTAATAATAGGTATTATGCAGTAGCCATCGTATGACCACACTGACACAATATTTCTAAGAATCTCTGTTAACCACAGGTCACAGAAATAACAAATTAAAACAACATAGCTTGAACAAACTAATCTTGTTCATATACAATGTTCTATTTTTAATCTAAATCAAAAAGAATTTCAAATGTTCTCAATTCATGTGTTTAAATTTTTTGAGTGACGCGACGAGCAGATCCCTCGCCTGATGATAAGCGCTATACCTGCCGATAAACAGTATAATGGGCGCATTACCGACGTTAAAGTAAATGAATAATTAAGGGATTGGGAAGGGGAGGGGGATTTGGACCTCCGGATATCTCACTCACCCTACGAAAAGCAGCAGCAAGCTGCTACTCTACGTCGGTTTTCTGTGAGACAGTGGCCACGACCCGTTAGAGCCGGCCAATTCATGCTGTAGACTAAATGGTCTACTGAGTGGATCTACCACTCACTAAATTAATATAGGATCGTATTATGCATAAAGGAGGCCCATGCCCTGCAGTTAGACAGTAAACAATACAGGGCTGATAAATCATAACATGAGCTAACGCCTGTTTTTTTTTGTTTGTTTGTTCCTTAAGGAACCGGCTAAGATCAGAGACCATGCTGCCAAGTCATTAGTTATATTCTTTTCTTATATTCCAAGAACGATGAAACGGGGGTGTGGCCGATTTCAAGGTCTTGTTGGAGTTTTGGTGTTAATTCTTTTCAATTCAATGCTTCTTAGACGACTTTCTTCAAGCGAATCGAAAGCACAAGGTCGACAATACCCTTGGTCAAAAATCACCTAAATTCACTTATTTCAATGTTTCCATACACGATTTATCAGCGTTAATGATTGTTGCACAAAACCACACCACTTTTCTACAACAGACACAACTTTAAACTAGTTTAGGAAATAATTAAAATAAGAGAGCCACAGCACTGTCAGAATTCCCGCCAAAACTCCGCTAATGCCTGTATTCCGATCAGTCAGTTTTTTTTTATTTCCTGACCATGATTACAAGTTTTTCAGACGCATACACATTAATATTATTTCTTTTTTTTTCAAGATCGATGAAACACGGATGTGGTAATTTCAAAGTCTTGCCAATGTTTTGGTGTTAATTCCTTACAGTACGAAGCTTCATAGACGATATTCTCTCTCTTTCTCTCGGATAGAACGTCCTAGATCGATCAATCACCAGGGGGTCAAAAATCACCTAAATTCATTTAACTCAATGTTTCTATACAGTGTTTATCACCGCCAATGTTTATTGTACAGATCCACACCACTTTTCTACAACAAACACATCTAGTTTACTAAATAATTAAAATAAGAGAGCCACCGCACTGTCAGAATTTCCGCCTAAAACTCATGTCTCATACCAGAAGTTTTTTTTTAATTTATTCATGTCCATGGATACCAGAAGTTAATACCAGAAGATTTATGGGTGTGTTTCCAACCTTAAAGAAACGAAATGGATGGGGGTAGCAGTAGACAAAATTGTGTACCTACTGTACACTCTACAGAATGGCTCTACCATTCACAAAGTAATCAAGCAAAAACATAAAAAATCCGCCTATATGCTAATTCCGAAGTATATTATGTACCAAATTCCGTTATATAGCCATAAAACATGGATAAGGTCAACAACCTACCGCTTCATTTAGGCTCTCTAAATGCCGTTTATGGAAAACATTTGATGATCGCATCATTGTGTATAAAAGAAATAATTGTTTATGGTAGTTTAAACTCATTTAATTATTAATAGGCAAACATCGAAAGTTGTGATCCTATGTTTAGTATTAATATAAAAAGAGGGTAATGAAACCTTTACCATTCGAAAGATACTATGCTGCAAGTGAGCAGAAAAGTCATGTAAAAATATTGGCGTTGAAGATTAAAATCAAGTTAATGTTCACACATGATTTTCTCAAACAAAAGGCTTTATGCAATCAAATAAAAGCATTTTGATCACGTTAATGGCTGTATGACCTAAGATGCCTTTGCCTTCTCTGCATTAGAAAATATGTTGTCCAAAATGCAATTTTTGCAAACAAATACATACAGTCATAGAGTTATTTCTATTTCTTTCAAATGGATGAATTTCGATCAAGAGCGTTGCTAATATAACAAACATATCATGATAATAAAGAGTAAATATTTCAACTCCATGCCGATTACCTAGATTTTCTGCCTACAAAATATTTAAAGAAAAATTTTATAAAACTAATTTGGGTTACACTACTCCCATAACAAGAATGATGAGAACCTATAATTAATTGCCCAAATGTATTGACGCTGACATTTTAAGCAATAAGATTGGCCCCTTTAAAAAAAAAAATTAAATTTGTTTTTCATAATATTTAGTTCACATATAACATTTCATTTAAAAAATAGCATTATGTTAATGTGTTTGTGTACTTATCTTATAATTTATAATAATTATTATTAGGTAATTATGACATTGTAATTTTTTGTGTAAGCTGTAAATACCTTTAAAAGGTAAGCACATAATTTGTTTCTTATATGATTTTTACATTATGTTAGTACTGTGTATTACCTAATGGTATTTCTATTAATTAAATAAATAAATAATAAGCTATTACATTGTTAGTTTAATATCACGTTCCCAAGGGTTTAGAAGTGTGTGACACAGTTGATTAGTAGGTAAAGTAACCCACGGTGGCCCAAACACGTGTCAAATGTCACAAACGCTATGTAAGAGGGAACCAAAAAAAGCCTATTTTTATCAAAGACTTTAATGTATACTACTAGACAAGCTGCGCGGTACATAGAAATTGTCCCACTAAGTTGCGGTCAATTGACCGTAACTCAATATTACCATCTCGCTTACTCTCAACTAGAAACTCGCGCTCCCCGTCTGTGAGCTGTCAAACTCCCGCGTTATGTGACGCAATTTAACTTCTAAACAGCCCGTCTAGTAGTATACATTAAAGTATTTGGATTTTTATAGTCTAATTATGATGAAGGAAAGGAAACTCTATTATTGCTAACAATCAGATAGACGGACAGACAAAGTGATTTTATAAGGGTTTCATTATTTCCTTTTGAGGTACGGAATCTTGAAAATGATTTCCATGTTGTAGGAGTAAACGTGGCTAAGAACTGAGAGGTATTTATGGTTCGATTTCTGCGAGGCATATCTATGTGAATTACAAATCATATTATTATTTGTATACCAGATTTACATATTATGTCTTAGAGTTTGAAGGAAGTCCATCTTACTTATATCAACGCCGCCGGGAAAATTGTTATATGCCTGTATAAATCATAATTTATTAAGAGATTTTTAAATAACTGAATGACAGGACCATCAGTCAGCTCAGTCTCCACATGTTAATCCAAGCTTGCCCATAACCATTAGAGACATCACTCAGAACTTTGTAATACAAAGCACTGCATGGCATTGCACTGCGCTCGTCACCCTGAGACTTAAGGTCTTTTTTTTTGCCTGGCGTTCTTGTACCAAAGATTAGATGGTATTATATCTGTCTAATAATTCCCATTAATTTTACTAGCTTCAATGTCTTACAATTCTGTACACAAATTAATATTGGCTTCAGTTTCTTCCATTTCTATTCTCTTCGTACGAATTATTTCCATTTCTTCCCATTATTTCGGCTTGGCTCGTAACAAAGCAGATTCCTAGTATGTACCTTTAATCTAGTAGCGAGGTAGTTAAGATAATGTTAGCTATGTAATTAACTTGTAATGTAGAGTATCCCGGTCATTTCTTTATAGTTTACACAATTGTTTTTTTATTCGAAAGAGTAATGTGACCATTAGCTTCAGAACTTTTTCAATTATAATATTTTGCAAAATCTGTTGTAATGTGTGTTTTAACCAGTTCGCCATATTCGCTTTAAAAAGTTTTCAAAGCCAAATAAAGATCTTTTAGATAAACTCTGTCAAATAATCTCCGGAATTAAGAAACCGGACTTTAGGTTAATTTTTTAGAGTGGTAGAGCCACGCTGTAGACACTTTTGTCTACAATATGAATGGGCCGGCTCGCCCGCGTTATTACTCCTGTCGCGCAGAAAACCGACGTAAAGTAGCAGCTTGCTGCTGCGTTTCGTACGGTGAGTGAGATATCCTGAGGCCTAAATCCCTCTCCCCTTCCCAATCCCTTAATTATCCCTTTCCTTTAAGGCCGGCAACGCGCCCATAATTCTTTTAGTATTGTGGGCGTACATGGGCGGTGGAGATCACTTACCATCAGGTGACCCACTTGCTCGTTTGCCGGCCTATGGTATAAAAAAAAGAAATATTCAGACCGTTAAAACCTATACCAAAAATACACCAAAAGTAGCTGAGATATGAGGAAAGTGTGGGACTTTTGATTTAAATTTGGAGCTTTCCAACCAGATTTATAAAAATATTACCAGCATAGATACAGAATTTAAAAATAACATAATACAAAAGAAACAATATGGTTATCGCATACTTTATAGCAACGCCTATAGAGATTTATTATTTAAATTACAATGAAGATAAATGGCATTGAACTTTACTTTTTTATTTCAAATCTAACATATCTCTACATAGTTTTATAGCATACAATAAAAGGAAACTATCTGTATACAAAGTTTGAGATTACTATGTTCCAGGTTATTAAACAATCAATTTAACGTGATTAGTAAGAGATACGGGAACGGCGTCTAAATACGTGGCCGAAATAGCTCATAAACCCAAAAAGTCTAGCACTACAGACCGTCAACACACAAATGAAATCATCGATCATCAATCAAATGCAAAACTCACTCAGCCTTCACCAAAACAGAGGTAAAAAAATATATAATTCTACAAAGTTCCGTTTGCTAACGTGAATTAATCGAACTAACATCAACTATCTCTAATTCCATAGACATTATACAATTGTTCATGCAGTAGCGCCACACCCAACCGCAAAAGTAAATTTGTCGCAGTGCTACTTGTAATAAATGACAACATCCATGTATAGAAATGTGGAATCAGTCCATTTCGGTCGAGTGATAAGCTTCTCATACTGCGGTGAAGTTAGCCACACGCCATACCAGCCGACCAATCAGAGAGCTCGGCTCGCACGCTGCGCGGAGGCGAGTTGTGCCTCAAAAATCCCCACCGAGCCGGCCGGTTGATCAAACCATCGAGCAGTGCTGTGCGAGTCGCGTATAGTGTTAAGTAACTTATTTTTCAAGTTTAATAATTCAAAATGAGGGAAATCGTACACCTCCAAGCCGGCCAGTGCGGTAACCAGATTGGAGCAAAGGTAAGATAAATATACAGCATACAGTGCGTTAAGTTTCTAACGGTTTTATAGAATAAAGTTAAGGCAACAGCTTTGTCAATTTTCTATGCAATTTTCACGCGAAATAAGCCCGTGTGTGCCGTATTGTATTGTTCCATTCGAAATTCAAAATAGAAATTATTTAAACTCGTAATTTGTCACGCATGACACCGCTAGGGGTGGGGGTTGTCACACCCTAAATACCGTAGAGGGAGCTAAATACGCATGTCCCGTTCTGAGTGATGTCACCTTGTTTACCGTTTGCCGATTTACCGGAAAATATCCTTTTACGGGGTGTAGATGGTCACGTCCGAAAATGGATAATGTAGTAATGAGTCATTCATCTTATGTCACACGGACGAGTGTGTGGCACAATTTCATTGGTCCAATACCTACGTGTTGTTGTCAAGGACTGTGTTATGAATAATACTGGAAACCGGTTACAAATCCGATGTTGTACACAATAATTTTCTTGTTTTAACAGTAGCGTTATTTTTTTAATGTCAGCGACCGGGTGCCTCAGATCTCCGCGCGTAGAGCTTAATATTTCTTCATATTATAATTTTACACGTCTATAAAAATTTTAGATTTCTAATTCTACTTATATTCTACTTGAAAAAAGTTGAAACAATTACAAGTTTTATATAAAAGTTCTCCTTCTTCCACCTGCCCTTATCCCACTCGCAGTGGGGTCACACAAGTTACAGAAAGATTTGGCTTGTAGTTTTTACGATCGGCCGGCTGCCTGACGTCAACCGCTCGAGAAATCCTTTCGATGCCTACAAAATCAACATCCTGCCAAAATTTGGAACTATTATCCTTAACGGCTAGACAATGATGAGGTTGTAAGGACTACGGGATACTTAGATAGATACATAGTAATACCTATAGATAGATAGATGTAGACTCTCCCCTAATGCCATTAATGTATGCAAATTATAAATCATTTAATAGCAAAACTGGTGTAATTATATACTTTCTTATCAAATGTAGTCGGTGACTGGTGGTGAAAATATCCGATGGCGACGGTGCATGAAACGCATGCACGTACTTGCATCCGTTTACCTGATATCTATCTACTTCTAATCACTACTTTCTAAACGAACTCTTTTACTGTGTAGGTTATTAACGTACGAAACAGATGTTATACGCAAAGTTACCTAAAAATCTCGTCTTGCTGCACTCAGAGAAGTCACTTAGATTGTCGATTAGTAATTTCTCTGAGCCAGTTAATAAATATATTAATAAATACAGTCAACAATCACACACATAGTCTTGACCCCACACTAGGTTAACATGTATCGTGGGTATCAGGAACTACGAGAGACTTACGGTTGCACTACACTCAGAACATTTATCTTTGTGTGGGAATCGAACCCACGACCTCTCGCTTCGCAGCCGGCTACTCGCCTATTGCGCCACGGAGGCTGTCAAGCCTTAGGTTTATAAAAGAAACTGCTTTATTCTCGGTAATTGAGTCCAAACATAATCTCGGAGAAATAATAGAATTGTAAATAGCTAATTGACGATTTAAGTTTAATGGATGTCTGTGAGTGCGGCAATATTTAAGCCAGCAATGCACCAATTCTAGCATTGTGGGTGTTAATGAGCTATGGTCACTTACCATCTGGCCCACTTACTCATACGCTGTAAAAATCAATCGAGATTTTCATATTACTAGAAGATAGCAGCGAAAGCTTAGCGGGATGTGGTACGAAGTGCCGAGACGAAAGCCGCAGGTTTGAAACCAGCCTCAATAACACACACCTCTAACTTTTCTAAGTTCCGTGTGTATTTTTTGTTAGTAACTTTAGCTTTAACGGTAAACATCTTGAGAATACTCCACAAGATTCTCGAAGATATGTGTAGTCTGCCAACCCGCATTAGGTCAGGATGTTGGACTAAGGTCTAATTCCTGTCTTTCTTAGAAGAGGCCCGTGCCATGCAGCGGGTCAGTATAATACAGGGTTTATAAATAAAGATACCAATTATGGGTGTAGCTAGTATTTAATCCCAGATTCCTGTAAACGATCTACCAGATATTTTTATGTAGTTTTAAAAATCTGACATCCTGAAAAACCTATTTCTACAACGATACGATCTTTGAATTTGTTTCAACTTATTTATCAAATGTTTTTAATATACGATAGAATGGGCAAATAAACTAGAACGAATCTATTTCCGTATTAATCAACAACATTACGTGATAAAGCCGTCTATCGTATTATTTTTATTACAATCAGCAATAACAGTAATCGCCACGCGTTTATAAATAGGTAATTATTGTCTAATTATATAAACTAAACATGTGTAATTATAGTATTTTTAAAACATACGCTCTCGCGCCTGTAATCCCCGAAGGGGTAGGCAGAGGTGTAAACAGTACACCCACATTTCGCCGAGCGTATCTCCGTCCCATGATGTGATAGGGAGCGAGCCTATCGCCATACCGGGCCCAATTCCAGACTCCGGGCTGTTATTGAGCATTTCGTAATAGAAAAACCCAATATCACTTTTAGCCGACCCGGGGATCGAACCCGAGACCTCAGCGTCAGCCTACTCGTAACGCGTACACATTACAAGTGCAGTTTTTTTTTTTACAAGAATGTCCAAAATGCATGTTATATTTTCAGGGTTAATTTAACGTTTAAAGAAATTGATTCTCAAAAAAGACTACAGTTACTTACATGAGAGTACAATTTGCATAAAGTAGACACAGAGTTGGACGTCGTTCGCCCAAGAATACACTTCTAACACATTCGCCATGTTAGTAACTTACACGATAAGCACATCAGTATTTGTCTGTCATTTATGTAGCGCATAACTTAAATCTTAGTAATTAGTATAAGAATTTCTATACTTCACTATAACTTTATAAAACCTGGATCGATTAAGATATTGATTTAGTCGAAACCGTATTTATTATTCCCAGTGTTAAATAGTTAGGTGAAATTAAAAAATAAAATACTTAACTTCAAGTAAATAGAGATATAGAATATTTAAAAGTACAGGTTCAATAAGATAATAGCGTCTTTTGTATAAGTACGAGTATATATGTCGCTATTGAAAGACTGTACATTTTAGTTTTGTAAAACAATGGTTGCTAGGCAGTGTTTAAATCTGCACGGAATTTAATATGAACTAAAGGAACCAAAGCATACGTGATTGCTTTACATATGACTGTTTAAAAGTACATTCAACTGAATTTAAGACGACTTGAAACTGTAAATTGACAGGGTAGAGTATTTATTTAGAATTTGCACAAATGGTCTACTAGAAACAACATTGTCATCATCAAAGAGAATATATTCTATAGCGTTAACTATAATCATCATTCTTATACATTTTTTACAATGAGTGCCACCACTGTGTTGTCAGGTGTCCATAATACACCAAAAATAGCTGTATACATTATTTTGATTTTAACTCTATTTTAATAACTGTAATATGTTAAGCCTCCGTGGCTACTCAGAGGGTTCAATTCCCACACCAAGGCAAATGTTTGTGTTATCCACGAATATTTATTTCGGCCCGGGTGTTGTGGGACCGCAAGTCCTTCGTAGTTCTTGATACCCACGATACAGGTAAACCTAGTGCGGGGTCAGGACTATGTGTGTGACTGTTGGGTGTATCTATTTATATCCGATTAGTTTGTTTATCCTGTTTTTTACGTCTAAAATCTATACAATAATGATGGACGTTGAATAAAGGTTCTTTGTTATCGTCTGTTATTTGTACAGCATTTGTTAAAATCATTAGGTAGGTATGTCACGAAATCTAATTTTAATGCATTGTTAGTACTGAAAACAAATGAAACAAGCGTTAAATAATTAACGTGAACCAATGAATCATCTGACCAGCATTATAATTACAGATGGTTTAAAATTTACGCAAAACATAAATACCTTTTCATATAATGTAAAATTTCATATTTGAATACAAATAATCATAAAGCATTTATTATTATGCTATATTTAAAAAAAAACATGACGTAATTTGATGTGCAATAGTTTTAAAATTCTGAAAGGATCCTGTCCGACTACGGCGACCTCAAATGAAGGTCTATTCAAAGACGTATGACACGTAGGTTATGGAAAATAAAAATACATAGGATTCAACCAGCTGTTTTAGATTAGATACTGGTTTTATATCTGCCGGTTGTATAATAGGTTTAATTAAAAATAGAACTAGTGAACAACTGAAAAAAAAGAAAATCTAACAAAGAAAGAAAAAAACGTGATAATTAATTATGATGAGAATTTATAGTAAAGAAGTTGGACCGTGTTATGCCATCTTTATACGATGACTCTGCGTACAGAAGAAAAGCGCTTTCCCTCATTATAATGATAAAATTAGACTGATATCTGTATTTATCTGTATTAGTAACTGCTTAATTTTTACCCCAGACGCAAAAATAAATGTCTGTGTCATCGTAACGGGTATACCAAATGTAAATTTTTATTTAAAAGCTTGTCAATATAGCCTTAGCTATTTTTGAAGATATGTTCAATAACTTAAAAATACAGATCTTTATTAAATTCGGGTATTTATCCGTTAGATTATTCACGCTAAACCTACTTCTAAACATAACATTGATGAAAACAGCCAATTGTGACAATTGAGGGCAATTAATTAAAAGCCTATTAAACAATTATTGTACTTTGTAATCGAGAACTAATGATACTGTAATTGGTCTCAGCATCATCTGAATTGAATTTATTGTTAGATTACCGTTATCGGATAATAAATGGGCGTGTTTGGATAAATTGTTCTGAGTAGCGAAGTAAGACAATCAGCGTAATAGCGCGTTGAAACTGTTCGATTTTAGTTGCATCAGTTGCAAAATCACATACGTTTTGGCATCGAGACAGAAACATAAAAGGCACAAACTTATAGCCCTCGGGGGGTTAAAAAAGATCACTAGGTAACCTAAATATGAACGCATTTCTTTACTTAATTGTGTCAAAGGTACGGCAGACTTTGTAAGTTATTTTTTATTAACATAATTTCTACATTGTCTCAATGGTAATATTTATTCCTTTGAAGTAATGATCATCTACTTTCTGATCTAGGCTTATGTACAGATAACTCATCTCTTTTGACACAAATTAAAATCATAATTAACGGTCAACTTCCTTACTGTAATAGCGCATTAAAAAACATATCCTTCGAAAAGCTTAGCTTATAACGTGAGAAAAGCGAGACAAAGGTACGAAAAAGAAATTATCTATTCATTTTATACAAACTAGTTCTTGTGTGGCGGAAAATAATAATAAAATAAAAGTCACCAAGTCAGTACTTCGAAATCACTTACACACACACAAAACAAGAATTATACTAAGATTTTATCACTGTTTGTACTATATGACACAAGAACGAGATTATAAAATTGTGAACATTCATGTTTAAATTAACTTATATTTTACTAGCTTTTGCCCGCGGCTCCGCTCGCATGAATAGACTTCTCCGAAATAAAACGTAGCCTATAACCGTCTCCACGGTCCCATCTATCTCTACATCAAAATCGGTTCAGTGATTTAGGCGTGAAAGCGTAACAAACAAATAGATATTATTATTGTTTTCATAAAAAGTCTCCTATGTTACTTCTTATACTCGTACCTCCAAGAATATGTGTACAAGTTTCATGATGATTTTCGCGTTAAAGCGTAAAAAACAAACTTACATTCACATTTATAATATTAGTATGATAACTGAAGTACATTCCATGGAATTATAACTACAAGTTTGGTTATAAAAGTTTGCTTCAAGCATCACAAGAAAGCAATCACGTTCCAAAGATAGCATCAATTGGACTCTTTAAAATGCTATTAATAAACCCATTTAAAACTTACCGAAAGATTTATGAAAAAAATATTCCATCAAAAAGGATGACTTTCAATTTGGAGGCGGGAATGAAAGCACCGATTCTTGCTCCGTTTACATATAAGTATTGTGCATATTATTATTATGACTAAGATGGTTTGGAATTTCGAACGAACTCATGTCGTATTTATTTTAATGGCAAAGGTAATAATGTTTGGAGCCAAGCGGAAATAATTTGTGCCGCGGAAATAATTTTTGGTAACTTATGACGACAGTTCCAAGAAAACGCTTGATTTGGAAAACATTAGATTTTTGACAATTTTGATTGAAATGGACGAATTACGATGTTTGTATTGCAGACAAGATAATATATTTAAATTAGATTATCATTATTACAAAAAATATTTTACAAACATTATTTTTTTTAAATTACTTGCACTGTAAATGGTTTGCAATAAAGAGTTTTGTATTGTATTGTATTTTTATTTATGTAATAAGTCTTTTACGATTTCGTATTCTGAAATTATATGATATTCATCACGAAAGTCTTACAAGTGAGAGAAATTTTATTGACGAGCAAATAGCGTAGATATTCTTTATGACAAAACGTAAGAAATATATTCTATAAGTGCAGAGATAAGTATTCAAATAATCTTAAATTTTCATGCGTTTCATCACAAATGAGGCATTTATAAGTTCATTGATCTCAGATTAAACGTATTGTAATAATTTAAAGAGCATGTTCATGACTTTCTCTTGCGTCGTGATTAAAGTCTATAACGGACATTTTACGACCTTTGCGTTGCGGGTTTTGGAACAATTTGTCTGGTCTCACGCGAACTTGCCGCAATATATGAAATACCAGAAATATGAAAACTCTATATGTACAGTAATACTTAATGAAGCGTGAAGAATTAACCGAGCTGGTTACCAAGCATTTATATATTTTTTTATAAGTCCACGCCAGTATCCCCGAAGGGGTGGTTAGAAGGGCAACTACTGCACCCACTTCACCCCATATTTTTGTAGTTGGCGAGCTTCTTGCCATATTTAACACAAATTCCAATCTCGAACGATGCATCGGCTTATTAGAACGAAAAAATTACCAACAAATTGTGATTGCCCGACCTGCGATGTGAACCCAAGACGGTTTCACAGCCTAAGTACGATTCTACTAGATCAATTCGGTGATATTTTGCCCTAATGTCTTATAATAAAATGTGTACACAATGTAGACATTGTAAAGCTCGAATAGATATTTTTTAATTTTAGATAGTATCTGGTTTGAAGTCTTACAAGCCTATCTATGCAATGGATACCATCTGATGAAGTATTAAGTAAAATGTTAAGAACAAAGAATCATGTATATCGATGAACATAATCTCTGCAGATTTTTTTATATTTTAATCTTAACGTGACAACCCCATAAACACCTGTCAAGTCTGTCAAAGTAACGTTTTCATTTGCGCAAAAATGATTTTAAAGTGAAAGGCGGGAAAGGCTTTGTAACTGGATAACGAAAGAAAGTGCCGTGTGAATAGAGAATGGTGCGATTGTAAAGGTGAAACCATGGCTACTTGTAGCTGTTTAATTTCTCTTACTAACATTTGCGCTCGTATATTTTACTTTTGCTGCCCTTTAGTCTTGAGCAGTCTTGAGTATTAGATCGAAGTTACTTTGTGTCATAGACAATTTCCAGATTACTATATTCGTCAACTTTTTTACAGGCATAGGTAATACGTGTTATTTGGCTTTAAAATCGATTTGTACTGTTTTTTAGTTTATTTTTTCACTGATTGTATGCAGATTAGTTCTCTAATTATTTTACGAATATTAAAAGAACTTAGATATGCACAGCATTGCCCTAGTTATTCGTATAGGAATTATAAAAGTGCGACCGTTTTACGTTTTTCAAATTTTTACAAATTTGTTCACAGTCTACTTCCGGCATTTCGATAAAGAATTTGTTATTGTATTTTTCGACACCGCATATACGACTCAGTTATACATAATATCAAGTTACCTATATTTTTACTATGAATTGAGATATTTAAAATATATGGTTTTTTACTCCAAATAATCGATTAATATTATTTTTAAACATGTAATCTATAGAGTATTTAAAATTAGAACACGCATTCAAATGCAATTGGCCAACATGGAGTCAGTTTGATCGATAAAATAATGCTTTGTAAAATGATTCATGGTTTTAAAATGGTAGTTGGAGAGTGCAGTGGATGGCATGGAGCGATTACTATTTATACCCGGCCATCGACCGTCCGTCCGTGCGTTGAACCTCACTAATAGCGAACCGTGATAAGATACGTCTATGGCTTAGGGCCTGGCTTATCGAATAACGAAGCCAAATTGTTTTTTAAGCTCAAAAGAGTTTGAGATAACATTCCACCTCATTCGATGACTACAAATTAAATTACATTACGGAAATGGAATTTGGAACTGGATTTTTAAAATTAGCTATTTAGGTTAGTACCTAACAGTGGCTCAGGGCTACAGCGGCTTACAGCCAGAATATCTACTGAATTCATTATCGGAATGCGGAAGTTTTAGCATTGCATACAATTTTATCACACATAATCATTAATGTTTTTTTGCGGAACTTAGGTATATTTTCATATCGATCTGACACAGATCCATGTAAAATTATCCATGTATAATTCTTAAGACATGTTTGAGCCAAGTCTCGGTTTTTGGGAATATAAATTCTCTTTTAATAAATATAAATAATACAAAAAGTCTCTTAGGGTAAATCTATGGTATTTAACGAAAAGGGTATCTTAATTTACGATGTCGACGTAATGAAAATTAAAAAACCTGTTTTTTATTACACGACCATAAATCTGCAAATCTAAAATAGAGATGTGTCCGAAGTAATAATCGAATAAGGCCACGTCACTGTTTATTCAAAGAACTTGTGCCTTGCGTGAAACGCGTATTACCATAAAAGTAGACAAGTATAATCACCTACTTGGATGACATCATCTTTCTTACGTAATTGTTTTTAAAGAAACTTGTCGCTGATAGTAGTTTATACCTATAGATTTACTATAGATGTATATTCATATAAAGTAGATACAATAAAATTATATTCAGTGGTATCGATGACTAGTAAAGTATTCATAAATGCAGGACGCAAAGGAAACTAGGCGCCAATGTTAAAGTACATATAAATGTAGGTATGACTCTAGGAAGGTTGGAAGTAATTAAATATGCAAGTACTAATAGAATAACGGATGACGTAATTGTTTCTTACAAAGTAGTTGTAGATGTTACTATAGTTAAGTTACTATTAGTTTTATAGCTAAAATAAATGAGAACATAGTAAAGAATAATTTAGAATTTGAAGATACAAAGAATACAATAAATAATGCGAAATACGAGTAAGTCTGTTGACAGCTGAGAAGTTCTCTGCAATAAGCGTTTTTTCAATCATCCAAAACCTTATTAGTATTGTGGGAGTAGGTATACATAAGAGATAATTATACTATTAACACACAAATGATTTGGGGAGATCCAAAACATCACATTTTGGTAGAAAAAAATAACAGAATGAGGAATAATGTTAATCTGAATACTACAAATTTGCAATATTCAGTCAGAAAATATATTGATACGTTTACACTTTCTTAAATTGGGATAATTAAATTCACACGAATGTTACATAAAAATGAGAAATTCAGGCCATATGGCGCACCAGTACGTACTCAAATTGAATGGTAATTTGCGAAATAAACTCGCTTCGACTTTTATGGATGGATACACCGAATATGGGATGGTCGTGGGCGGCGCTATTACGCTCAGCTGTCTACTTTAGTTGCGCAACGTCTCGAGACAGATTTAACATGAATTATGGATCCTGTCTGCATGACGGCTCATTGGCTTTTATTGTAATCATTTGAATAGAATGAACGCGTCGAGCTCTCCGACCTTATACTTCTAACAACCGGTTTGGAAGCGCTGCGCTCGCTGATCTTTCGTGAAGGCATTTTAATCAAATGCCCTCGCAGCGCTTTAAGCCGTTTTCCATTCGTCTCGCTAACGGTAACCCTCTTTGTTCCAGTTCTGGGAGATCATCTCTGACGAGCACGGCATCGACCCCACCGGCGCCTACCATGGCGACTCGGACCTGCAGCTGGAGCGCATCAACGTATACTACAATGAGGCCTCTGGTGGCAAATACGTGCCGCGCGCAATCCTTGTGGACCTCGAGCCCGGCACCATGGACTCTGTCCGCTCCGGACCCTTCGGACAGATCTTCCGCCCGGATAACTTCGTCTTCGGACAGTCCGGCGCCGGCAACAACTGGGCCAAGGGCCACTACACAGAGGGCGCTGAGCTCGTCGATTCAGTTCTTGATGTAGTCCGCAAAGAATCAGAATCGTGCGATTGCCTACAGGGCTTCCAGCTCACACACTCCCTTGGCGGTGGTACCGGTTCCGGTATGGGAACTCTCCTGATCTCAAAGATCCGTGAAGAGTACCCTGACAGAATAATGAACACATACTCAGTCGTCCCCTCGCCCAAAGTATCAGACACCGTTGTCGAACCCTACAACGCGACTCTCTCAGTTCATCAGCTCGTAGAAAACACAGACGAAACCTACTGCATCGACAACGAGGCTTTATATGACATCTGCTTCCGCACGCTCAAACTGTCCACACCCACCTATGGAGATCTCAACCATTTGGTATCCCTCACAATGTCCGGTGTCACCACCTGCCTCAGGTTCCCTGGTCAATTAAACGCTGACCTCAGAAAACTGGCCGTCAACATGGTTCCCTTCCCCCGTCTCCACTTCTTCATGCCTGGTTTCGCTCCCCTCACATCCCGCGGAAGCAGACAATACCGTGCCCTTACCGTACCCGAACTCACACAACAGATGTTCGACGCCAAGAACATGATGGCGGCATGCGACCCACGTCACGGCCGCTACCTCACCGTCGCCGCCATCTTCCGTGGACGCATGTCCATGAAGGAGGTTGACGAGCAGATGCTCAACATCCAGAACAAGAACTCGTCCTACTTCGTGGAATGGATCCCCAACAACGTCAAGACCGCCGTGTGCGACATCCCCCCACGTGGTCTCAAGATGGCGGCCACCTTCATCGGAAACTCGACCGCGATCCAGGAGCTGTTCAAGCGCATCTCAGAACAGTTCACCGCTATGTTCAGGCGTAAGGCTTTCTTGCATTGGTACACCGGCGAGGGCATGGACGAGATGGAATTCACCGAGGCCGAGAGCAACATGAACGACCTGGTGTCCGAGTACCAGCAGTACCAGGAGGCCACCGCCGACGAGGACGCCGAGTTCGACGAGGAGCAGGAGCAAGATATTGAGGACCACCATTAGAGGGAGGGGCCGAGCCCGCAACTTAGTACATGCCATTAAAATAAGAGTTACTTTTCGTTCGAGTAACATTATTGAACTCCGTATTGTGTCACGAGACATGCTTCCTAACGTTTTAACAGATCGCACGACTAAAAAAACTGCCGGTTATTCTGTACTCGTACATTCTGTGCTACCACGCCTCGTTGAGAGCTAGATCTGAACATTTGCAAATGCTGAACTAATATAGACACTCTTTATGTACGAATAAAGTATGCAAGTCTCTCGTGTGGCCAAACGTGAATATGTGACGGCTTCAGTAACAGAAGTACCTACTTTTTATGATCGATTCAAAATTGTTTTGAACAATAATTTAATGTATATAATAAAGATATTTTATTTATAACACATTATTTTCATTTTCAGCACCAACACCAATTTAAATTTTATAGGCACCTACCTGGGCTAATTCGAAAAGGACCAGGGTTTCTCAGAAGTGGAATTTCAAAAAAGCAAAGACCACGTTTCATATAAAGAATTCTTTATTCTTATATAATTGATACTAGATATATTATGTGGACTAGTATTAATTAAAACAATCAAGATAATTATCTATCAGACATATATCAGAGAAATATCTATCAGACAGTCGTGATATTGTACTTTACGCATTAAAATTAAACTAAAATAGCAGTTCAGTCATCGAAGATTACCTAGATACACTATCTAATCAACATACTGCACTTCTTTACGTAATTAATAAGATTACAACGCTATTGAAAACAAGTAATTCAACTATAGTATATAATTAATGTCCTACTAAATGCATTTAATGTGTATTTGTTGTAAAACCGGTTATTCTGGGTATCATATTATAAGTATCAGACAAATCACCTTAGAATTTAATTCAAGGTTAATTACTTGATGAAATCATAAAAACAAAACAAATATATAGAACCACTATAAAAATCCTATAAAATATTAAAGTCACTAAAACAACATTTGAATAATGAAGTACTTATGCAAAAGGGATTGTAAACACGAAGCAACCTGAAAATTAAACTAATTGGTCTAATTTGAGTTGCTCTAACAACTGGTAACAACTCTATAGGCTTGTATTCATGCGTTACATCATGAAATTTTACAACACTCAGTCAACTCGTCTCAAACAAAAACACAGACCTCGAAACCCGTATAGTTAATTTAACTAAACAACAATATTGTTCCGTCAAGCGTTTACGAGGCAAGTCTTGGCAACACCTGACATCATTCTCCTTGGCTAAAAATAGCAGTGCACTTAACCGGCCAGCGGATAGACCTCCGTCAGATCCCGTTACAACCTCTATTTGGACATTATTGTACGGGAGCTGGGTGGCACTTGAGCTCAAGTTGAGTTGGTCGTTGATAACTAGATGATGTCATGTATAAATTCAGCCGTGTGTCATGACAATTTGAAATATATAGATCACGATGCAGTTGTATGGAATTGTTCTTGTCGGATGACACGGTGAGGTCATGTGTGGTCGGGTTAGTGATAATACTTTAAGGTTAGTTAGAGGTTTAGAGTTTTAGGTTAGGTAGAGGACGCTAGTAAGTCACAAATTACATCTGAACCATTTTTAGTTTAGAATACTAATTTATTTAAGATTATGAATGGTAACTTGCAAAATTATATTGGTTTTCAAAAAAAACAAAATAGTTTATAATGAAATAAAAAAATAAAACCAACTCGAATACAATTTTGAGTCCGTGTTATTTGATTAAAATAATGAATTTAATATTTAATGTGGGAATTTCTAAGCTCGACTGGCAGATCTTTTATGATATTTTCGATGTCTTATTTTCCTGCAGGTTGCAATCACGTTTGTGCTCCAAAATCCATAATCTCTATCACAATAAGCATCGAAAATTTAAATTCCTATCAAAATGTCAGGAGTATTCGTTAGCACCTTACATGGAGATAGATACGTGAAGCTGTATGACATTAATTATAATTAACAGGTAGTTAATACCAGCCCTGTATTATATACATCTCATTGCTGCGCACGGGGTTCCTCTACTGATGAGAGGGGTTAGGCCTTAGTCCACCACACTGGCCTAATGCAGGTTGGCATTTTATATAATATTGATAATTTTAATGGAGAATTTCTCAGGTATGCACATTTCTTCACGATGTTTCCTTCATCGTTAAATCAAGCGATAATTAACAATAAATACACATAAAGTCAGAGGAACGGTGACATTATTAAGCTAAAAATAAAGCTCATGCATAACCTAACCTTGACACAGAACGTGCTATTGGTAATATCTGTGAATGGTCATTGGTCATTGGTCAGATAAACAAATTATTCACAAGTCCGCAGAACGATGTCATCAAGTCGAGTTTCAATAACATTATTCATACTCGTACATCAGTACCTATTTATTGTTTATTGAGATAATTTACATATATACAAAACGTATTATGATTTAGCTTCGACTGCCTCGGTGGCGCTGTTGTAATGCGTACACGGTACGACTGGGTTTGATCCCCGGATCGGGTAAAAGATATATTAGATGTTTCTATCACCAAATGCTAAGTATCAGCCCTGAGATTTATACCCGGTATGGCGATAGGCTCGCTCCCTATCACATCGTGGGACGGAAATAAATTCGGCAGAATGTAAGTGTACTGGTTACACCGTTGCCTGCCACTTCGGGTATTACAGGCGTATGTAATATCATTTATGGTGTAGCAAAAGATGTACCATTGCATATATAGAATCTAACAATACATTTTTGGATCCGTGCTGTGATAGGTCTCCTCTCTGAGATTATGGGTATCATATTCTCTAAAAATTCAATCTCGATAATTGATGTACATATCAAATTGAAAAACAATTCGCTCTGCCAAATAAGCAAAAAAGAAAAAAAAAATTGTTGTAGAGCCAGCACTATAAACACCTAAGTCTTTTTTAAAAGACAGAAAAAAACTATATCAACTAAAGCTGCATAATCCACTATTTGAAAATATACACCCATATTATGTCATTTCATAAATATTTCATACCAACCAATGCCGATATGATGTATTTATACAATGACGCGTGTTTGCACGAATTTCTCTTACTTCACATTATCGCCCAGATAAAAGAGCGCTGAACTTTGTCATTCTATGATAACAGCTGATTTATATTAAAATAGCTATACATTAATATACAAGGGAATTTTGATAATATGGTCTTACGATGACTTGAGTGGTACTTAGAACTTAATAGAACTTAGAGTGGTAAGCCACGCTGTAGACAGATCATCCAGCTTGTTACCGCTGTCTCATAGAAAACCAATGTAAAGTAGCGGCTGTAATTTCGTACGGTAAGTGAACTCGGAGGCCCAAATCCCATACACTATCCCTTAATTATACCGTTGTTTAAGGTCAGCAACGCATCCAAGATTCTTCAAGTATTATGTGCGTTCATAGGTAGTGGAGGTCACTTGCTGGTGACCCAATTGCTGGTTTGCTAACCTATGCCAGACCTACGCCTATATGTCTCATAATAAATGCGTTTAAACGTTTCTACTAAACAAATGGAGACAATACTGCATTTAATGGAATGATCTAGTTGCATACTATCTAAAAATATGAGTAATGTTTAAACATACTTCAATTTGTTACGTCATACGTTATCAAATTTCTTGATAAGATTGTGTAATGCAGTTTATGCGTTATGTTTTTGTATAGTCAAGGACTTGACTTTATTAAATGACCTATAGCGGGTTCACACATTTCTATTTTTAGCCGACTTCAAAAAAGGACCGGTCAGGACCGACATAAACTAGCAGCTTGCTGCTACGGAGAGTGAGATATCCGGAGGCCCAAAACTCATCACCCTCCCCTTCTCAACCCCTTAATTATCCCTTTCATTTAAGGTCGGCAACGCGCCTATGATACGGTACTTATGGTATTGTTAGTTGTGGGCATACATATGTAGTGGAGATCACTTACCATCAAGTAACCCACTTGCTCGTTTGCCGGCCTATGCTATAAAAAAAAGAAAACACGATGGCTCGTACATTCCCCTACCCGGAAATCGAACCCACAACTTAAAAGACTAATGCAGCCTTTAAATTTAATATAAAGTTCATCTGGAGATATCTATGTTACTGAGACAATCACATGTTGACTATTGTGTCATGCCCAGTTCGATGATTGCCACCCCCTCACCGTGGGCGTTGAAAAGCAATTGAAGACAAGGCTAATGGGTGACGTGGCTTAACATTACTTCCTCGTTTGTTACTAACCAAGAGATGCTCTAGGTCAGTAGGGAATCACGGTTTCGATATAAGAGAAAAAAAATGCGCGCTTTAAACGATAGTTACGGTTTTTTTATTAGATTCAATGACGAAATGTGCAGGTCGTTCGCCTGATGGTAAGCGCCATGCCTGCCCATAAATAGAAGCTACATCACATACACTTTGAGTTTAAAGCACTGCATGGCACTGGACTGTGCTCTTAACCCCGAGAGATAATGTTAAGTCTCAGGTGTATGTAACGGCTATTAAACAAGGCCACACCTTTCTGTACTGCCTCGGTGGCGCAGTTGTAATGCGTACGCGTTGCCCCCTATCACATCATGGGACGGAGACACGCTTGGCGAAATGTGGGTGTACTGGTTACACCTTTGCCTACCCCTTCTGGGATTATAGGCGTGAGTGCGTATGTATGTATGTGTGTACACCTTTATGTAACACGTTGTATGTAGACGAATTGAGAAACACATCCTTTTCGAAATTGGTTAAAAGTTAAAACAATAGCTACGACATCATGTTGTTATGGCACCCACATTAAATAGCTTTAAAAATAGACTCGATAATATCTCCAAATCACAAGACACACACGCATCAGCTCAATAGCTGCTAGTGTGGTTTAAACATATAATAATAATAATAATAATCATCTACTATACAAGGTAAGCCCCTAGTATGCGAGAGGCCGTCTGGGTTGATACCACCGCTTTGTCTGTTTCTGTCGCCAAGCAGCAGTGTATAAGCACTGCTGTGTTTCGGTTTGAAGGATATTGACGGTGAAATTACCGGGCTTTATGAGACATAAATATCTCGGGGTGACAAACGCAGTCCAGTGCCATGCAGTGCTTCGTTATTCAATGTTATGTGTGGTGTTACTTCTGTTTATGGGCAGGTGTACCGCTTTAACTCAGTCGAGTGACCTGCACACTTCGTTAACCTAGTAAAAAACAAATGGATTGTTTTCAAAATGGACGAAAACAATGTTATAAAGATTAAATATTGAGTCATTGTTTAAACTACATATATATTAACACCTGGTTTATATAAACATTTGTATTGCATTTTTATTAATGAATTTAACACATGTTACAGAAAGATTTGGCTTTTACAACCAGCCGCGTGCCTGACGTCAACCCCTCTGGGGAGAAAACACCCAGACCCGAAACAAATATTTGGGGATCACCCAAACATTTGTCTCGATGGGGGAATCAAAACCGCGGCCTCTCGCTTCACACACCGCCACAGTCGGCTACTCCCCACTGCGCTACGGAAGCTGTCAAGTAAGGCTGCCTTCTGATATACACAGAATAAAAAAGCCAGACAGATTATAAACAGTTATTTCTTGCAGCAAGCAAACTTGTTATTGCCACCGTTCCTTTATACATTTTATTAATCCTACTGCACTACTAGCATAAAAATATTAAAATCATAGTACCTAACAATAACAAGAGCAAGAAAAACATGCACAAATCCAGGATGCCAGTCAAATCGACGTCATCCGCATGCCCAAGGGCCTAAATAATACGTTTATTGTCCAATCTTGAACACAATTGAGATGACATGACGGAATGCAATCATAGAGCATAGAGTGTACACTGGCATATACAACTCGAGATGGTTTACCTAACATTTTGAAGTGAAAACTTCTTCAGCATCGTTGTGATTTGAAACTCGATGAAACGAAAAAGAGACAGACATAAATTCATAAGATTTAACATGGGAGAAAATGAGATAGGAAGTAGTATACAGTTATGCGCGCATGCGTAGTATAAAGCTTGAGAAAAGGCATCACAACAACCGTGGTGTTTTGTATTCGTGTACGTATTATGCGTTTGTAGAGTTTTTTCATCATTCTTATAATAAAATTCTTCATTGTATCATTTATCGAAAGTGTAAGCTCTGAGTCTGAATAAATCTATGTAAAATAATTATCAAACTTTGTATCACTATGATCATTACTAAAACCTACAATTATCCTCTTTCCGAAATTTTACATTCGTCTCATTTTCTTGAAGGCAAAAAAAATCTACCACGTGTGAATTGCACACATTTTTTTCTTCACACTGCAGTGTGACTTACTGACTACACTGCATCCAATATTAAGTCCAGTACAGTGACTGTATTGCAATCTAAATATAATATCAATAAACGAGAAGCGCTGTATTTGTTGTCAGTCGAGTCGCCAGAATTATTTTGTGAGTGGTAGTGCCACGCTATAGATTGTTTTGTCTACAGCTTGGCTCTACCACTCGTAAATATAATATTATTATAATAATACTAGCACTGTATTATACACGTTCCACTGCTGGGTACGGGCCTCCACTGAATGAGAGGGGATTGGCCTTAGTCCACCACCCTGGCCCAATGCGGGTTAGCAGATTTTAATACTTACGAAATTCTTATGGAGGACTTCTTAGGGAGCACAAATTCCAGACTCCGGGTTGAGCATTTCGTAATAGAAAAGACCATTATCACTTTTACCCGACCCGGTGATCGAACTCGAAACCTCAGCGTCAGCTTCAGTCGTAACGCGTACGCATTACAACTGCGCCACCGAAGCAGTCAAATATACTTGGTAAAATATATTCAAATATTCTTTCTCTCTTCCTGGTGTTATACTTCCTTAATGCCAGGGTCCACATTCTCATGCCATAGATTTGACTTATGATTATGATTAATTTATGATTTTATAGATCCTTTAATATAATAATATATTTTAATAATTTAGTTTTTAACAGTTTCGACAAACGAACTGTTACCGTTATCTTATCTTATCTTATATCTTCTAGTCTTCTAATATATAAAATTCTCGTGTCACAATGTTCGTTCCCATACTCCTCCGAAACGGCTCGACCGATTTTTATGAAATTTTATATGCATATTCAGTAGGTCTGAGAATCGGCTACTATCTATTTTTCATCCTCCTAAATGTTAAGGGTGGTCCACCCCTACATTTTTATTTTTATTTTTTAGACAACATTTTTTGTTTTTATTTTTTTATGATACAGCATTAAAAAATACATACAACCCTAAATGTTCAATCCTCTACGATCAACCCCTATTTTTTAATAACGACATTAGTATTTTTGTCAACTGCGTTTCTCACCGGGACTCGCTTGATGAGCCCACTAGGCTACTTTAATTCTGGAAATAGGCATTCACGCGGGCGGAGCCGCGGGCAACAGTTAGTAAGTAGCTATAGATACCAAAAGTGTGCATAAGCCTATTTCTCATAGCCAGTCAGTCAAACTTTCTCTGATCAAGATGCAATATAGTATAACTATCATGAGATCTCAAAACATAAGAGTCATACCTAGAAATAGTGGTCATCATTCATCAAAGAAATCACATGAACATATGTGTAAGATATCCAATTTAGGTTCAGTGTGTCGACGAGAAAGCAGTAAGTAGATGACTCAGAGGCCCAGAGGCGTCATACGAAATTATACATCACTTATCGGTGTTGCCACATACAATTTCAAGGGTTTCCTTGTAATAACGGTATTTTGAACGTAGTATGTGCGTATGCGTATGTTGGCTATTAGCTGGACACACATAGTAACCAACGAGGGAGTCCTACGTCAGTCCGGTCAAAAACGCCAACTCTTGCTTAATATAAAGACAAGAAAAGTCGCTTACCTGGGATATATACTAAGACACAAACGGTTTGAATTATTACAACTTATAATGATGGGCAATATCACCGGAAAAAGAAGAGTTGGACGCAGGAAAAAATCTTGGTTGCGAAATATTAGAGAGTGGACAGGCATCGCGAGTGCTGCAGAACTTTTTCGCCTCGCAAGAGATAAAGAAGAGTATTCCAAGCTGACAGCCAACCTCCACTAGTTGGAGAGGCACATGAAGAAGAAGAAGAATGTAGTATAGCGTGGTCGATGGCTGCCAATTCATTTAAGCACAAATAAATAAACATACACAACAACAACAACATGGTTTCGACCCCACACTAAGATGCTAATCTTGTGTCATGGGTATCAAGAACTACGGTCACCTAGACCCGAAACATTTAAGGGTTTTAACACCCATGATTCTTGTGGTATTGTGTGTTATGTGCAATCGAGATCACTTACAATCAGTGACCCACTTGCCCGATTGCCGGCGTTTACTATTAAAAATATGTAGATTTCACAATTACTGACTAATGATTGGGATTGGGATATTTACAGAAACAAATCTAGAGCTAAAATAAAATTAGATATTGGTAGCTTGTCAGCCTACAAAACTAAAATCAAATTAAGATAAATTTCATTTAGTTGGAAAGCAAATCACTTAGTATCTTAGTAAAGCATAGTGCAGTCCAAATATAATGTCGACTATCAAGAGACATAACTTGCCTCGACGGTCGACAGAATTATGCCGGCCTGAAGTTACTGGATATAATGGCTGACCCTGGAACGCGACTCGCCTGAACGAGCCACTATGGCAGGGTTTTCACCATGTGTACGGTGGTCGCTATCCAGTCGAGTACAAAAATGATCGTTTGAAGTAGTTTGTTACACAATCATTAGACAGGATTAAATTATGTTTACTTAAGCTTCGTTTTGTATATGGGAAGGAATAAATGTTCCGGCCGACTGAGATAGACGGAAAAACGAGGGACTTACAATGACATTCTGAATAAATTATTATTTACCTGTCATATATATTGTTTGTTTAGGGAAATAATACTTACGTCTGGCAACCTTGGGGTAATGCTAAACGGACACGTTAAGTGAACTAGCGAATATAATGATAATGTATTCTATACATTACTGGTTAAGTTGGTATTTAATTATATTACATTTATTATTTATTTTAATACAAAATTCAATATAGCTGACTGCCTCGGTGGCTCAGTTGTAATGTGTACGCGTTACGATTGAGGCCAACGCTGAGGTCTCGGGTTCGATCCCCAGGTCGGGTAAAGTGGTATTGGGTTTTTCTATTACGAAATGCTCAGTATCAGCCCGGAGTCTGGAATTTGTGCCCGGTATGGCGATAGGCTCGCCCCCTATCACATAAGGGACGGAGATACGCTCGGCGAAATGTGGGTGTACTGGCTACACCTCTGCCTACCCCTTCGGAGATTACAGGCGTGAGTGCGTATCAATATAGCTTATAATATCTAAGCATCTTTAGAGATTTTTTGTCTATACCTACAGCATGAATGGGCCGGCTCGTCCGGGTCATTACCACTGTGTCACAGAAAACCGACTTATAGCAGCTTGCTGTAGCGTTTCGTACAGTGAGTGAGATATCCGGAGGCCCATACTTCTTCAGGTATTGCAGATGTTGATGGGTAGTAAAAATCACATAACATCAGGTGACCCACTTGCTCACTTACCGGCCTATGCTATAAAAAACGATTTTGATGAATTATTTTTGTATTAGATAGGGTTTACTCCGATGGTGTCCATTTCTTGGTTAAGATCATCATAATTTGCCCACATTTGGTGAAGACATCGCGCAACACTTTACAGAAAATCACCGAAAATCAGTGGCTTTATGATGTCAGTTGCTTCTATGCAACGTTGCAGCATTAAGCTGAGTGTCAGTCAATTGCCGCACATTACGAGTATATTCTTCTTCTTCCACCTGCCCTTATCCCACTCAGAATGGGGTCGGCGCAACATGCTTTTTAACATGTGTTACAGAAAGATTAGGCTTGTAGTTTTTACGACCGGTCGCCTGCCTGACGTCAACCCCTCTGCGCATATTATATTAATAATGATTTATGTAGTCCTTTTCTAATTTTAAGCGCGGAAATAAATTTATTTTCTTTCGTCAATATAAAAAGTACAGAACAATTACGAACCTGCTTTTATAGTTGGTTGAAAATACATTTACAAAACAGAAATGTACATCGTTGTCACTTATAAAATCGCTAGACATCTTGAGACTGCAGAGACCTACGTTATATCTACCTATAGGCTAGCAATCCGAACAGATGGTTACTCATTCAGATACTTCTGAACACAGAGAAAGTATTGTAACCTTCGCGAATGCCAAATTGTGCCATCTGTTTTATAATCCCCTATATGAAAGACATCTGACATTTTCGTGAATATAAAAAAATACTTGGTAAAAAATATTCAAATATTCTTTCTCTCTGTCTGGTGTTATTCCTCCTTAATGCCAGGGTCCACCTTCTCATACCATAGATTTGACGTTTTGGTATTATATGGGGCGACCCGCCGTCTGACCCCCTCAACCCGCAACAGGAACCAAGTTTCGCCATTGCCTCGTCCGTTGATCAGCAGAGTGCACCACGTGCAGGTAAAACTGGCTTTGGGCATAAGATGTTGGCGGCCCACTTACAAATATTATTGTATTAGAAACATGACTGCCCTGAAACACCTCATCTACTGGATTCAGGCGTTGGACTAAAGAAACTCACGCCTAAGGGGTAAGCAGAGGTGCAAACGCACGCTTCGAGCTTGTCCGTCCTATGATATGATAGAGGGCAAGCATTCGACACACCAGGCACAAATTTCAACCCCGGGCCGCTTTAGTGTGATTTTACTGATTGAAAATAAACTCAATTTGTGATTGCCCAGCCTGGGATTTGAACCCAAGACATCACGATTTTTCAACCTAAGAACGCTGGCACTAGACCAATGAAGTGAAACATTAGTGGTCAGATAATTCAAGTAATATGTGCGCGCGGTGATATACTTGTATAAGATAGCTGACACGAGTACATTACTACCATTTTTGGGCACTTTGTCGTTTCGCCCCACGCGTGGTTTGCCCCCGTGGTGCGAATCGATCAAGTGGGAGGGATCATTATTTTGAATGGACTCTTTTGCACCATGGTGCGAATCAGCCAATGATTTCTATAGGGGGCGAACCTATCGCCGTACATCATGGTACGATGATACGCTCGGCGAAATGTGGGTGTACTGGTTACACCTCTGCCTACCCCTTCGGGGATTACAGGCGTAGGTATGTATGTAATATTTCATTACGTAAAAATAATAGCTATAAAACAAGTTTATGGTAAGTTTAAAAGTCAATCCTATTATGTGAATAACCGGGGTGCGCCCGGCCGCGCCGTTTTGCGGCCGCGCCTCGCTCCTGTGCGGTGTACCGCGCCTGCCCGGGACAGCTCAAGTACTAGGCATTGCGACATACTGCGGGCTTTTGCTGCATCACATTAAACATTTTTATTTGTTTTTTTTTGTCCTGTGTCGGCAAAGTGACTACGCTACACCTGATGATAAGTGTAGCTCAATCCAAGAATAGTGTCGACCAACGACAGACACTGTATCGTAGATCGGCAGAATTATTGCCTGCGGCCTGCTTAATTGCTTCTTCATACTCCGTTTAAAGGCTCCCATGTTATAGGAAGGAGGAAACACGTGCGCCCGCAAACTATTCCACAGCTTTATGGTCCGACAGAAGTATGATTTTGCGAACCTCTTGGTCCGAGCCGAGATGGAAGAGACCATGAAGCTATGGTTTCGCAAGCCAGCACGCGTGGTGCTGCTAAGAAAATGTGAGGAAGGAATAAGGTCAATTACATGTCTAGGATCTTTATAAAAGGTAGAGCGACGCCATAGTTTTGTTTACAGCATAAATGGGCCGGCTCGACAGAAAACCGATGTGAAGTAGCAGCCTACTGTTGGGTTACGTATGTTGAGAACTCAATCCCTTAATTATCCCTTCCCTTTAAGGTCGGCAACGCGCCCATTCTTCTGGTATTGTACCAGGTGACCCTGCCTATGCTATTAAAAAAACTTACTACTATTTTACCAGGTGGTAGGTCCCTCGTATGCGATCTGGGTTATTACCAACGCTTTGTCTATTTCTGCCGCCAAGCACCGGCGTGTAAGCAATGTTGAGTTTATTTGAAGGTCATTGAAGGCAATTAAATTACTGGGCATTATGAGACGAAATTTTGTGTCTCATAGTGACGAGCGCAGACCATGCAGTACTTCGTAATTCAGAGATCAGCGTGGTTTTGCTTCTATTTATGTCTAGGCTTAACATCAGACGAGCTACCTGCTCGTTTCGTCAATCTACACGGCAAATTTATTTTGCGTACCTATAATGTTTAAGAGTATTTAAAACACTTACAAGGTTTCTGCAAGGCTGATCAAATCAACATTCAACTAACAGAATTTTAAGTTGACATCGCTGTCAAATCAAAGCTAGTTGCTGAAACGATATTTAGTGAAATAAATTATAATATTTGATCTCTGTTTTACCGTTTGACATACGATTTTTCATATTAATTTGAAAATTATGTTAACTAACATGTGTGTCAAATCAAAGGTGTTGATCACGCTTCTAGCAACTCAATTTCGACTTGACATGAGATTTGACACTTGATTAGTTAATTCAACATTGATCAGTCTTTCAGAAATTGGGCTTAAGTCCGTACAGCATAAATAGAGGGGCTAGCACGAACAACTTGCGAAAACGTATTCGAATCGAAATGTCAAAAAATTGTTTGTTAATTCATACAAATGCTAGCGTTCTCGATTCGAATACTTATTCGTAAGTTCGTTCGTGCTCGTCCTCTGAACCCTTTCCACGCCGTGTTTGGGCTGAACACCGTATCGGCAACGGATCAGTTTCTCCGGCCATCTTCGGGCCGTCCTTGTATGGAGATATCTCATCGAAATTCGCACACACCTTACTTGGAGCTTCGACCTACTGAGACTCGCCCACAAATGAATGCTGTTTGCTATCTTGGTTAAGTTACATGCGACGTGGCTCTTTTGTCTGATTACATTGGGCATTGCTATTCGAAAAACAAGCAGCGATAGCTCTGCGAGGAGTACGGACTGTCGAGACGAAAGTCGCAGGTTCGGAACCGGCCCCAAAATACATCTCGGACTTTTCTAAGTTACGTGTGTATACATACATACGCACTCATGCCTGTAATCCCCGAAGGGGTAGGCAGTGGTGTAACCAGTACACCCACATTTCGCCGAGCGTATCATCGTCCCATGATGTGATAGGGGGCGTTTCCCATTGTTAATTATCGCTTGCTTTAACTGTGAAGGAACATCGTGAGGAAACCGGCATACCTGGAAAGTTTTCCATAAGACTTTGAAGATATGTGAAGTCTGCCAACACGCATTATACCAGCTTGGTGGATTAAGGCCTAAGCCCTCTCATTCAGTAGAGGGGGCCTGTGCCCAGCAGTGGGATTTCGATACAGGGCTAGTATTATTGTTATTAAGGTGAGTACTACGGGCTTCAACGGACGGGGGAGTGGTAGAATATATTTTTTTATTCGTCTGAACGACGAGCCGATCGCTCGCCGGATGGTAAGGCCCCGCCTATCCATTGACAGTAATCCTTTCTGAACATTTAATTACAAAGTACTGCATAGAACCGCAATGCGGAGCATCCGAGACATAAGGAGGCAATTCTCGTAATTTGAAATGTTCAAAATAATATAATTCCGATCTAGTCGTAGTGTTAAGTTGCAAATGGTATTCTCTTAAACCAATAATCAACGTAAAATTTGAACATAGATCGCAATGAGGTCGAAAGTAGAATAAAAGTTGGCTGAAAGCAAAAACGGCATTCTGCTAATATTTTTAAATGACACATGTCCTTATATAAACGTCAAAACTGTGACTGAATTGAGATTACAATGACATCGAGATGAGATTATATTGACACTGACTTAAAGATATTAAAGAGGAGGACTGATATTAAAGAGGAGCAGAATACCATTTTGTAGTCAAATCAAAATATAAACTCAGTTCGGTTAAAATTAATTCGCAGTGTCAGTTAAACACGAGAATTGGCCTCCAGATGTTAAGCTAGTAAAACAGAACAGGGATACGGAAGACAACACGCATTTCGTAAACTAGTACGATCTATGAAGGTCATTAAAAAGTAACTGACGCCTACTCCTACTGCTTTTACGATGCCAGTGGGCGGGCTCCTAAGGTCTAACCAATGTAACTCGTTAAAACTTGTGTATTCAATAATAATTAATGAAATTGTTACTGCTAGCTTTTTCATCGTCAATCAATGATGCGTAGAGTATACGTATATGAGAGTGATTAGATTAAACCACGCTGGCTTAATACGGGTTGGTAGACTTCAGTAATATTCCAAATTATAGGTTTGTTTCTGCCTGGCGTTAACACGGCTTAATACCAGGGTTCGCCTTCTCATGCCACCAGCCCCTTAGATCCGCTGCATGCCATAGATTGACGGTATTTGGCATTATATTATCCCCACAACCCGCAACGGGAAACAAGTGTCGCCTTTGCCTCGTTCGTTTATGAGGTTGATTCCACATAACCTTCATTGATATTTTATGTATTTATTTACTTTTAGGTACCTCCACCAACAGCATACATATAGAAATTACATGAGTTCATTATGGCTCATAAATAAGTCCATTACAGGTATATGCAGCATTCACTAGTTAACTTATAAAATTCTACATGAAAATTCTACATTAATAAAATCGGAATCAGAAATTAATTTTCCAAATACATAGTAGCTAATCACAGAAGGCGAGTAGTTGTGTAGCAAGAGGCCACGGGTTTGATGCCCAGATGTGACAAATAATAATAATAATAATACACCCAACAGTCACACACATAGTCCTGACCCCACACTAGGTAAACCTGTGTCGTGGGTATCAGGAACTACGAGGGACTTGCGGTCCCACAACACCCAGACCCGAGACCAATATTTGTGGTTCACACAAACATTTGTCTCGGTGTGGGAATCGAACCCACGGCCTCTCGCTTCGCAGCCGACTACTCGCCCTCTGCGCCACGGAGCTGTTTGTGTTATCCACAAATATTTGTTTCGGGTGTAGGTATTGTGTGACCGAAACTTTCTCGTATTGCCTGATGACCCACGGCACAAGAATGGTATAGTATGGGGTTAGGAGTTATTGTTATTACAGTATTTTTGTAACAGTTATATGAAATAGGTATCAACGCCTTCAAGTTATTCAAGTTTAATCTCATGGATGATATTGCTATCACCATTGTACAGGAACTATTTCTAACACAAACTCTTGTAACACTAACTACTCTCTACGTCTAGGTTTGGCAGCACATTAATGTCTGATAAATATTGTATACTCAGTGACTGAATAGACTTATTTAGTTATGTGGACGAAAATAATGGATAAAATCATTGAGTGGGCGTATAAATCGTAAGGTCGTAACCATAACTAGTTATACTTTGTATCAAAATTTAAAAGGAAAAAACAACTGTTTAATTGGTTGATTTACTTTAAACATTCTTGACACATTTTGATACAGTTTCAGTTACTCGTTAGCAAAATAAACATGAAATCATACTTCTTCAGAATAATGAATCATATAATTTTATTTCAAGGCTATAACAGTGTACAATTATTCAGCCAATTTATTTTTCCTTGCCAAACATAGCTAATAATAACCATAGGTAACTATACTATTACTTATGTATTTTTGTTTTATTACACTAGGAGAAAAGCAAAGAAATACTACGGGCTAACGTCAAGGAATTTATTACTCCTTAGTCCTTACCAGTTTTATGTTACTACGTTTTTTCTAAGAGATGTCGCTAAGTGCCCTATTTACATTACACTATAAATGTTATAATTTTTGAAATAAATATATATAATATTTAAAAAAAAACGCGTAGGTAGGGTGTTATGGAATAAAACAAGAATTAATATTTCAAGGAAACACACTTTTCGGCTTTACACAGCTGATCCACATGTTAATTATTTACTAATAATACAAAAGTATGCTTGGTTTATGAATGGTAAATTGATCATTTTGTTTAAAATACTTCGAAATTATCTTTCTGTAGAATATTGTATGTTAACATTGATGTAATATACGGCATTTTGTTGCCGGCCGGCGCAGATAAAATAAATCGGCCATCGCCGCAAAATTGATCGCTTGTACCAACATAACGAACGAAACATCTGCGCCGTGGAATAAAGACTAAATTCTTATAAGCCTCTACTTTAAGCTTTTTGATTCAAATATCTCTCCTAAAACTTTAAATATATTTCATGACCTTCATTTTGAGACTGAAAAACGTATATATATTAAATTACTATAAAAAAGTACTGAAACGATTTGGCCAACATTGCTATGATGTTGGCTGCATTAGCTACGTCGATACAAAGTCGTCAACCAATAGGAAAGAAGGAACGAAATTTAGCTGCACCGTGTCCATATCGATAGAAAATTTAACATTACGTATTTAATTGGAAGTATTTTATATCCAAAAACTATTATAAGGATTATTATTACATTACTCTCGGAAAAGTATGCAGATTAAATAAAAAAAGTATATTAAATGTTATTTTATGTTTACATACATACACACTCACGCCTATATGCCCCGAAGGGATAAGCATAGGTGTAGCCAATAGGTACTTCCACATTTTGACTAGTTTATTTCCGTCCCATGATGTGATAGGAGCGAGCCTTTTACTATACCGGGCACCCCTTTTACCCGACCCGGGGATCGAACCCGAGACCTCACAACAACAGTCGTACGGTGTACGCATTACAACTGTGCCACCACGGCAGTCAATAATTTTATTTTTGTGATGAGATATCTTATTTAAAATAAATCTATTTTGAATGTTTATGTTTTATTATTATACTTGACTGGGTTTAATGGCAATATAATATTATTATATGGTTTCATATAAGTTTTATGTTATCTAACCGAAAACGTATGTGTTCAATTCCGAGGTCGGGTAACGCTTTGTGCGAATGCTTAACATGCTTTTCCTGAGTTTCACTAATACTTAAGTTAAAAACTGAAACAACGTATTTCAGAACCGGTATCGTGATGCATTTGCTATTTGCCGTAAAGGAGTTTCCCATTTTCTCTCATGCTCCATCATTAGATCGTAACTAAATTTATATGGAACTACCCTTAGAGTAAACTCCACATTGGGTGGAGATATCGTGTAAAATACAATTTAAAACATACAAGACAAATTAAGTATCTATCCATTTTTGAAATCGGTTGATAAAATCTAAGCCTTTAAGTAACATTTTGAGCTGATTTCACGTAGGGCAGGAGAATAATGATGCGACGAAACTTTATCAATACATAAATATATTTTCTAAGTTAAGCGTGGAAAATGAGTAAGTGGATTACCATTTCTCTGATGGAAACCATGATCATCTCTACCATCCATGAACGCTTACAATACCAGAATAATCATGGATGCGTTACCAACTATAATTAACTTTAAGAAGACTGGGAAGGAACAGTATTGCATAGGCTGGCAAACGAACAGGTGGGTCACCTGATAGTATGTGATCTCCACCACCCATAATACATAATATATTCCTTGATTTACCTTTTAGCGTCATATTTTTGATCGTGTAAAAAAAACTGGGTAATATTCTATTATTGACATTTATAAGTCTGTGTTATGTTAGATCTACGATTAGATACTAGTAAATAAAATATTTTTATCACAACAATAAAACAAAACAAGTAATTAAATATTATATTCATAATGCCAAATTATATTTTTTATTAAGTAATCGGTAAAAATCTAAATAAACAATAAAATTTGACAGGAGTTTAATTATACCACTAAAAATGAATTAAACTGGTATCACCGATGCCTAAAATTGGTAGTCACACCCACTAAAACAACAATATGACGCATTGCGGCAAATAATATCGACATCATCGATGAACAAACGGCTACAACACTACCCGTTCCGTAGCTTTGGTTGTCTGCACAGAACGAACTGAAATTATTCTTCAACCGACCACGACAGTACGTGGTGCGTGCGGAGCAGAATTTATTTAGTGTTAAGTAATTTATTAAGTTCACATACAACAAAATGAGGGAAATCGTGCACATCCAGGCTGGCCAATGCGGCAACCAGATCGGAGCTAAGGTAATTGCTATACTCATTTGTTTCTGTTACGTGTAATTTTAGACTTTCATAAGCCGGAATTCGTGGCCGGCATTTTGTGACGCTCGTGCACCCATCATGAAATGCTTAGTTTATGTTAGATTTCTTTGTAATTCATCCCAAAAGCGTGCTTAAATAAGCCTGTAAAGTGAATATTTACGTATTTGGAGATGGGTGTGGTCGCAAAAGATACGTTCGATATTCAAACAACCTACTGCTAAGCTAATTCGTGTTTTAACGCTATATTTCTAGCCTACGTCACATTTTTGTAGGTTTTGTCGCCGAATTTTAAAGTTTGCCGTCGTTTGCCTTTGCGCGATATCGATCGATAATTGAACACTGGAACAAAATTTCACACGTGTTCCGGCGCCATTTGGCGAATGTTTCTTACTCATAGGTGCATCGATTCACGCTTTTTTCGGGCTTCTGACGTAAACATTTTCTGAACGCGCATTGATCGATTTTTTGTGACAAAGGACAGCCAAATAAGTACCTTGTACCTTACCTACTTAGTCAGGAACACAATGGGGGCCTGAAACCGGTTTTTGAGTAAACTTTGAATTTAGAATACATTGAGTAGAGGATAATATTCCCATTTTATTTCCCGCCACAATTAAAATTACCGTTATACAAAGGGCGCGCGTGTTTTGAATCGCGCTCAAGGTTGTCCAGCGCGTCCCTTGATAACAAGCCGACCAACCAGAGAAGGCGATTTGTAACGTACGAAGTGTAAAAAAAAAGTGATCCGAAGACCGAACACCAAATGGTGTACAGCTGCTGGTTTTTTTTCTGTGATATAGAACACAACTAACAGATGCCGGCTTGATAGTTTATTAATTATGACCGACATGGAGCCGAAAATCTGTATTTATTCACATAAAAAGTATTACACTATGTCTTTACATAGTTCAATGTAATGTAAATGTACAATGTAATGTTCTATGTCTTTACATAGTTCAATACATTGTAATACAGACTGAATTGCAAAAATAAATTCTTCCAAGGAAATTTTCTGACCTAATCGCAATAGCTTATTGAACTTTATCGAAGCAGAATTTGTACCTGAGCGCTCAAATCTTTGAACCAATTCTAATAATGAATCGACTTACCGATGCACCTGTATCTAGGGTTACCAGACGTCAGGATTTGTCCTGACATGACAGGATTTTAGGCGCTTGTGGCAAGTCAGGACTTTTTATTGGAAATCCTAGTTGTCTTTTTCCAATTTAAAACAAAAAACGAATAAACAATCCACTTGATTTTACTTCCATCATTCTCTAAGAAAATACTGACTCGGCGTTGAATCACAACCGCGATACTTCAAAATAGTAAAGTAAAATAGTAACTATGCTGTATGAGCGAGCGCCCACACCTCAAATCGCCATTGTACTCAAGTACAACATATTATAACCGCTGCAAAAAAGTCCTAATGCCTCGTAAAGGTTAATTGCTTAAATAGCGTCCATTCAGCCATTATGCTTTAAAAAAACAACGTCGAATGTTGGTCTAATGAAAATTATAACTAAAGTCATGACGTGGTACATTTTGAAAATGGAACACTAGTTGACGGTCACTGGCTGAAACGGTAAAAAATAGCAATACAAAGCAAAAAGAATGTATTTCAGCCCCCACAATGGAAATTTACTTCAAATGTGACTAGGGCAAAGAAATTATACTCCTTTACCAATATGATTCAAGGTAGCAGTACCTACCATGATTGTACTTAAGTTTTAAAGCATCTTCATTACTGTGATATTAGTCCATTGCATTAGTTTTACACGATCTTTTTGCTGCTATAGTTAACACCGCGAAGTTCCCAATACAAAATGTACTAAAACAGATATCTGAAGAACAGTCACTTTTTATCTATAATACCGCAGCCGTGTGGTTTACTTAATCCTTTTTAAATAGCCTTAAGTCTTGAAAACAGGCCTTCATTGTAACCCAAACACTTTTAATGTATACTACTAGACATGCTGCGCAGTACATAGAAATTGCGCCACAAGTTGTGGTGAATTGACCGTAACTCAATATTACCATCTCGCTTACTCTACTAGAACCTCGACTAGACTAGAACATGAGGGGGTAATGCTCCCTATCTGTGAACTGTCAAAATCCCGCGTTTTGTGACGCAATTTTACTTCTAAACAGCCCGTCCAGTAGTATACATTGAAGTATTTATTGTAGCCTACATAATGAACGTTTACGCTTGTAATATCAAAAAGATCTCCGGAATGCATATCTAAGTAATACCACGCGCAGACACGACGCGCAAAAAGTTAATCATTCCAAATAGGAAGGAAGGGGCGGTTCAATGACCGGCCGCCTTCCGCGTACGCAGAAATAGCAACGCACATGGTTAAAAACTGTTCTCTTACGAAATTCACCTTTCATGTTGAAATGTGACAGCCATGTTTTAAAAATAAAACTTTACTTTTGTCTATGGAACGATGTCTGGTTTCATAACATGGTTGGTTATAGACAAAAATGTCGCTACTATGGCGACTTCAGGGGGTCGAGCACGAACAACTTACGAATAAGTATTCGAATCGAGAACGCTAGCATTTGTATGAAGGTTCATACAATTTTTTTACATTTCGATACGAATACGTTCTCGCAAGTTATTCGTGCTGGCCCCTCAGATCAAATATTTTTATTAAAATCGCTGAGGTCAATGAATAATATTCTTCAATACGCACAACATTTGGCCACTCTATAATGTTAGTCACTTCAACTGTCCGCTACTCATCCCGTCCTCTTATGGCCGTTTCCAATATTCTGTCTATCGATAGATTTGCTTACTATCAATAGTTTTTTGACAGATCTTCCATACAAAATGTGTCAAAATATTACTGCCAGTAAGCAATCTGTCTATAGATAGAATATAGGGAACGGCCGTTAGTCTCTAAAAGCAATAGCTGCGATGTTACTCATGACTTCGAGTACATTTAAAATTTTCAACAACAAGCCGAAATTTCCTACAATTTCGTGAAACCATAGCATATCATTGACAGCCATCGTGGTGCAGTCATGGGCAAGTACGGCTGTGAGCGCGAGGCCGCGGGTTCGATCCGTTATTTATTCCGGGTCTGTGTGTTTTCTTCCCAGAGGGGTTGTCGTCAAGCAGGTGGCCGGTTCATAAACTACAGCCATATGTTTCTGTAACATGTGTTATAAAAAGCATGTTGCGCCGACCCCACTGCGAGAGGGCAGGTGAAAGAATATAACCATAGCATTTCCGGGTTGCATTTTATTCTATCAGCTTTATCTAGGGTTGTTGGCTCTCTTCAGTGATCTAACTCCCTAACGCATTTAGGTTCTCAGAAGCTATAAACCGCATACAACACTGACATCTTTCACGTACGTCTACGTTTTATGGTTCCCGGTATCGAGCTTTTCTTCCCAGAATTGCTAAATCCTGTTAAACTTCAAAGTGCATACTACTTTATTAGTATAATACCTGGAACTTTCTGAGAACTTTAAATTCAGCAAACCCGAAACAAGTATTTGCGTATTACACAATTATTTACCTCAGTGCAGAATCTAATAAATAAAAACATATTTGGAAGAAAGGATATTCGAACTATTAGTTAAAATAACCACAATTAGTCTTCAAAATACGAATATGTGAAATTGTTATTTTTGTTTACAATGTATATTTGTTGTAAATACATACCTCTTAATAATTTAATAATCAATACTTTGGATTAAAAGTTTTAAGTCGATACGGCTCGAATTCGTCACGTCATACCTAATATAATTACTGTAATCTTTTAATTAGGGCCTTGAATTACAACCTACCAACGTTTTAATTAATTTAAAAAATAAGTTTCTTGTTTTAATGATAAAATACTACGGTAAATGCTACGGTAGGCATTAATTTGTGGGTACACACTTAACAAGAGTAAAATTACCAATTTACTTTAACCACCCGACAAAAAGGGGGTGTTACCAATAAGTCTAAGCCCTTTGTCTGTGGGTTGGGTGTGTTATCTGTCTAAACGAATGGAAAGATTTCACTACGGTTTTTGTTGTTTGAAAGTTAGGTTAGTCGAGATATACATACGCACTCCCAAACGTAATTCCCGAAGAGGTAGGGAGACGTGTAACCAGAACACCCACATTTCGCCGAACGTATCTCCGTCCCCTGATCTGATAGAGAGCGATCCTATCGCCAAACCGGGCACAATTCCAGACTCCGGGCTGATAACTGAGCATTTCGTAATAGAAAAACCCATTAAGTCCGCCTTTATACATGTTATGTATATAAAGTTTAAATAAATAAATAAATATCACTTTTACCCGACCCGGGGATCGAACCCTAGATCACAGCGTCAGCCTCAATCGCACAGCAGTTACCATAGATCTTTTAAATTCGTCTTCAAATCAGTATTGATGCAAATATAAATCAGTTGCCTAAAATACATAAAATATAATTAGTTTTAAGTCCTTATGAACATTGCAGTGTTTATTACTAAATTTGAACAGTTACAGTAAGTGTTGACGGATCGATCGATCGACGAAACTCCAGCGCTGGCATCTTGCCAGTCTACTAAAATCCAAACTGGAAAGTGATATCACCCTTTTTAGTACGTATTTGATATTTCTTACGAGCAGAAAAAGATATAAACAAATTAGCTTTACTTACTTTAACGGGTCGTATTTGGATCAAATTGGTACACAAGTAGAAATTGGTCTGAATTATGACATGCCTACATTTTATCTCGGGAAAAGATAAACCCTAGTTTTACTAAACCATCGTTCTGACTTAACAGAAGTTACATCTATAAGATTTTTTCGATTTCTCACATCTAAGACGTACAACGTGTAGATCTGTTTTTATAGAAACATTGCATTAAATTTGACTTCGATGCTTTTTAATCAATAGAAGAATTCTGGTTTTAAAATACACTTCTACCCAAACACTAGTACCTATATAGCCTCTGTACCTGTGGCATGGTAATTTCTGACCAAATTTAGACCCAGAAAATCCAATAAAAGTATACTTAATGTATAAAACATACACGCCAAATTAAGAATCTCCTTTTGTGAAGGCATGCTTTAATTATATGCAATCATCAATGAGAGTATGGCTATCTACCTACACGATAGCCATAGAACATGACTCGATATACTTGCCCATAATTTACTTAAATCTTGTCAACATGTCACACAGCCGTACGATAACAAATGGCATTTAGAGACAAGTTTTTATTTACACAATCCCCTAATCTTGTTTTTTAGTATTATGCATTGTATAAGTGGATAACATTTTACATAACACGAAATATACTATACTAACTACACTGAATATCGACTACAATTAAGCCAAACATAGTAACTCAGTGAGTTAGTCAAGACATGAGCCATTTGCATAGGAAATTGTGAATCAAATCTCAAGATGGCCGCCACGTAATTTATGGCGTAGGCGCTCACCCACAAATTCAACTAAACAACCCATTGTTTTCGATTCGGTTCATCGCGTGACTCGCCCCGCATTATTTAAACAATCTTATGTTTCAATTCATAAATCGTAGACGATGGTATCTTACATTTTACAATCAGCCATGTTTAATTTCACTTTGAAAAGAGATAAAATCTCTATTGACTATGGTACTTAAGTAGTATGCTACGCCTTTTAATACTCTATACAATGTTTTCTATAGAAATCGATTAAAATTAGATAAGGACTTTCATTTTATGACACTTTTAATACTTACAAGTGACTGTAGATAAGTAATATAGAGGCAAGTAAAATATACTATTATATGTTAGAAGATATAATGCAATCAACCCTGACCTGCTCGATTTATGGTTTAGAATTCAATCTAAGGAGCAAGCCATTTAAGGAGACGTAATAATTGTTTGTTATGACCATTTAAATTGTAGATTGTGGGTGGTAGGATCGATAATGACAACCTTACGAATATGCTAATGTGTTCGTGGTGGGAGTTTGTTTGCTGGCTCTGTCGCTAAGGTGATGGCAGGGGTGGTGACTCACAAGTTATCCGCCAACGCTTCGACGAGGGCCGCCACGTAACGCTCTCTCCGCCCCACTAAAACCTTGAAATGAATTTTGTATAGTGTGAAATATGGACATAAATGTCACACGAATGTTAAGTTCTTTTAACATAAGTTAGTAAATAAATTCATTATTCACATTGTAATGTCTGGACAAGTGTAAGAAATGCAAACCAGTTTATTATGCAAGTTTTTGCGACGCATTACATATTATCTTTCAGACTTTTTCATTTCTTTTCCCAAGCACTCTAAACAAAATTTATATGCTTGAGATTCTTTTAAGAAATCATGCGCGGTGTATTTATTATTCACTTTCACATTTTATTAGTGTTCGTTTACCTTATGGGAGGTGTTACGTGGGAGGTCGCTAGTCGTAAGATGATTGTATTTTAAATGCATCGTATGTCAACTTGGTATGTTTGTTCCAGTTCTGGGAGATCATTTCTGACGAGCATGGCATCGACCCCACCGGCGCCTACCATGGCGACTCGGACCTGCAGCTGGAGCGCATCAACGTATACTACAATGAGGCCTCTGGTGGCAAATACGTGCCGCGCGCAATCCTTGTGGACCTCGAGCCCGGCACCATGGACTCTGTCCGCTCTGGACCTTTCGGACAGATCTTCCGCCCGGACAACTTTGTCTTCGGACAGTCCGGCGCTGGCAACAACTGGGCAAAGGGACACTACACAGAGGGCGCTGAGCTCGTCGACTCAGTCTTAGACGTCGTACGTAAGGAAGCAGAGTCATGCGACTGCCTCCAGGGATTCCAGCTCACACACTCGCTCGGCGGCGGTACCGGATCCGGAATGGGCACCCTCCTTATCTCCAAAATTAGAGAAGAATACCCCGACAGAATCATGAACACATATTCAGTTGTACCTTCACCCAAAGTGTCTGATACAGTAGTCGAACCTTACAATGCCACACTGTCAGTCCACCAGCTCGTAGAAAACACCGACGAAACCTACTGTATCGACAACGAGGCTTTATATGACATCTGCTTCCGCACGCTCAAACTGTCCACACCCACATACGGCGACCTTAACCACCTGGTGTCGCTTACCATGTCCGGCGTGACCACCTGCCTCAGGTTCCCCGGTCAGCTGAATGCGGATCTCCGCAAGCTGGCGGTGAACATGGTGCCCTTCCCTCGTCTGCACTTCTTCATGCCGGGCTTCGCGCCGCTCACGTCTCGCGGCAGCCAGCAGTACCGCGCACTCACCGTGCCCGAGCTCACACAACAGATGTTCGACGCCAAGAACATGATGGCGGCATGCGACCCACGTCACGGACGCTACCTCACCGTCGCCGCCATCTTCCGTGGACGCATGTCCATGAAGGAGGTCGACGAGCAGATGCTCAACATCCAGAACAAGAACTCCTCCTACTTCGTTGAATGGATCCCCAACAACGTGAAGACCGCCGTGTGCGACATCCCCCCGCGTGGTCTCAAGATGGCGGCCACCTTCATCGGAAATTCAACCGCGATCCAAGAGCTGTTCAAGCGCATCTCGGAACAGTTCACCGCTATGTTCAGGCGTAAGGCTTTCTTGCATTGGTACACCGGTGAGGGCATGGACGAGATGGAGTTCACCGAGGCCGAGAGCAACATGAACGATCTGGTGTCCGAGTACCAGCAGTACCAGGAGGCCACCGCCGACGAGGACGCCGAGTTCGACGAGGAACAGGAGCAGGAGATCGAGGACAACTAGACTTGTTCGCTGCCGCAGCTCTAGTATACGTCACACTCGTAACCTCTCCCCCCTCCCTGATCGTCTCGCAACCCACCCGCTGGGACGCTTGCATTTCTTCGCTTAGTACTCGTAACCTTACAGTTCTGGACGTCATTTTATTGTATGGCAAACTAGGGAGTTGCGTTTACATTCCCCAGTGTTTTTCCTTGTCGACGAAGGGCAACTCTCGGATGTTTATTGCAATAAACAGGTACCTCATGCGACGTGAGCCCTTCGACCGAACATCAGCGCATCAGCGCGGTGCTGTGACAGTTCTGTTAACACATGACACAAAAAAGGAAAAGATCTTTTTTTTGATAAGGCTGAACTTGATTTTTTAATAACTAAGTTTAATTTTAATACTTCGTTTGTAACCAGTGTGATGAGTAATAAGTTGGCTTTTTTTTGTAAAAAGCCAATTGATGTCGTACAATATTTTCGAAGTCGATCAAATGTTTTTTAATTATAATCCAGCTGGTGAGTAATAAAGTATAATTTTACTTTATCGTTTTATTGAATTCCTTGTCTTGTGTGTAACTGTTATCTTCAGATAAACAGCACCTAACCAAGTGTTATTTCCTAGTACTTATCATGAAACAAATGACGTAATACCCAATAAAAAAATTGTAGCTCTGTGGGGTTTGGTTGGCAACCAGCATTCCCTTTAGATTCGTGATTAGTTTCATAGTAAATTCGAATAAAAAAATTTTTTTTTACATAAATTACTATACAACCAACGTCTGCTAGTTGCTACGTGAAGTCACGATATGGCACTACATTCCTAACAAATTAAATTGATCAAAACTTTCTTCAATAGAAACATTAAAGTAATTTAGATTTCGAATTCAGATAATAATTGCTTGGAACACTTAGAAACCACAGATCATTCTACATTTGCTATAGAAATTAGATGGTTTACATTCACTGCGTGCCGTAAGTAGGGGCTTTGCAGGACTTATTGAACTAAGCGTAGTTAAGCCATTTTATAATCCTGCTTCAGAAGATAATAGCTAATTCGATGCTTTATAAATTTTAGTTATGGTGGCACGGAATACTCGTCTAATGGCCACATAACTACTAATACTATTCTATAGAGAAAATCTAGAATTATCCTAAGGCCAGTATGAAAATAAGAGTGCCTACCTACCTTAAGGCCTTTACTGTTAAAGGATAGCTAGGGCATTGAAACAAGACTGCCGAGATGGATATCGCAGGTTCGAACCCGGGGCCCGGTTACGTCTCGTGACATCAAAATTATGCGAATTATCGCTTGCTATAAAAGTCCCTAAATTTGCGTAGGTACCTAAGATTTCTGATAACTTCAAAGGTATGAAGATTTAGGTCACTAATCAGAATAGGCCCCTACCAAGCTGTGGGTCAGTGTACACAGACAGTGTTCTAGCTAAAGGTAAAATGACTGTTGGGAAAAAAATTAAAATTATATCATAGGCCGGTAAACAAGCACGTGGGTCATCTGATTGTAAGTGGTCTCCACGGCGCATGTACGCCCACAATACTAAAAGGATCATGGGCGTTGCCGACCTTAAAGGAAAGCGATAATTAAAGGATTGAGAAAGATTTTGTGCCTCCGGATATCTCTCACCGTACGAAACGCAGCAGCAAGCAGCTACTTTACGCCGGTTTCCTTTGAGACAGTGGTAGTAACGATCAATCCATTTATGCTGTAGACAAAACTGTCTACAGCGTGGTTCTAACAATCAAAGGTAGGTATTGTTACTATGAATGATTATCCTTCATATCCAGTGAAAATCTAAATCTACTATGAAGCGTGGAATCTTTGATCCGATTCTCAGGTCGGGTGTATTAACGTAGTATCCACATCGAAAGACGTGAAAACTAGTTTCTTTAATGATTTATCAAACTCGGCCTTTAGTTAAATGAGTATTACGTACGTCCGTCTCATCCCTTAGACGGATCCCTTTAAACAAACAATTTACCCTTAATAGGTAAGTATGTACCTACATTTGGAACATTTTTAACACATTGATTTTCTAATTAGCATTTAAAAATAGGTAAGTAAAATAATAAGTACTAGCCATTGCTCGCGGCTCCGACCGCGTGAACGGGCTTTTCCTGGATAAAAAGTACCTAGCCTATGTTACTCAGTGATAATGTAGCTTTCTAACGGCAAAATAATTTTTGAAATCGGTCCAGTAGTTTTTAAGTTTATTCGTTATACAAAAATACAAACCTTTCCTCTTTATAATATTAGTGTAGATTTAGATATTGGAATGTAGGGCCTTCAGAAGGTCAGTGCCTGGAGAGCCTATAGGGTAGTGAAACTGGTACTAGATAACTATAGAAGAACACGTTTTTAGATCATCTAATATTTTATTTTACAATCACAAACATGTCAACACGATATTTCTTTTAAAATGAAAACGTTATTGGAGCAAAACATGGGATTAACCGCGTCAATGTACCAGTTTCCTGCTTTGATAATGTTATTTATAGGTACCAAGTATAGCCTAGTAGGTATATACATATTTATACAAATATGTATGTAGCTATATAAATTTCCTTGTTCCCGTGATGGAAAACATCCTGGTTTTTAGAGTGGTTAATCACCATATTCGGTGGTAGATGGTACCTACCAACAGAACCCTATTGCAGAGCTTACCCTGCGCCGGTCTGTCAGTCTGCATACGCACTCACGCTTGTAATCCCCTAAGGGGTAGGCAGAGGTGTAACCAGTACACCCACATTTCGCCGAGCGTGTCGCCGTCCCCCGATGTGATAGGGGGCGAGCATATCGCTATACCGGCCACAAAATCCAGACTCCGGGCTGATACTGATCATTTCGTCATAGAAAAAACCCATACCACTTTACCCGACCCCGGGATGGAACCCGAGACCTCGGCGTTGGCCTCAATCGTAACGCGTACGCATTACAACTGCGCCACCGAGCCAGTTGACGAATGTAATGACGAGTATGACGAATTTCTTAACAAATAAACTCACGCCTTTATCCCCGATAGGCAGAGGTGCAACAGGTGATGCATCCACGTTTCGTCGAGCATAGTTCCATCCCATGATGTGATAGAAGGCGAGTCAATCGCCATACCGGATACAAAATCCAATTCTGAGCAATTCATTTTTGACTTTTGCAATCGAGAAACGAGAAGAAGTGGCAAATTGCTCTTAATTTCCGTGGGATCAGTAAGTTTGCCGGAGGTAGAAAAATCACGATTTCGTGTGGGTCGTAATGGGCGCGGTGGTCATAAATTTCCACTACGTAACCTACTTGCTCTATTTGCCGGAATAATGACATAAAATATGCTCGATCGACTAAAGGCAGACTTCCTATAGTCACGTCAGACGCTCAGTTCATTTATCAACGCCCTACTAAAAGTGCCGGCGCCAGTGACGACAGCAACGAATGGTCTTCCATATTTAAAAATTCCCATATCACAGTATTTTATAAACGCGCGGAGCTGGCGTCATTGATGCACTGTCACTTTCTGCGACCATCGGAAGTCTGCCTTTACATTTAATTTAAAACGGCGGAATTAGACATTTCTTTTTTACATCCATAATTTAGAAAGTTATATCAGTATCTCAGTCTATGGCCGCGCTATGCAAATTATTAATTAACATGCACTCGCGACGGATGTATACCGCGTTTCCTCATTAAACTAACGGAATGTCCTAAGTACACATAGTTTATATGTTACTAAACAAAAGGGCGTAGTAAGTGGAACGATTAACTGTTGAAACAACCTATATTTTAAATTATAGGCTCGTTTTTCGATCAGGCGAATATAGGCCCACGTTGGCTGCTTTATTAACGCTATAAAACTAAGCTCATATAAAATACATAGCATGAAATATGTCCGTTCCTATAATATTTTCTAGTTATTTTATAATTTGCCAGACGCCCAACAAATATCTTTCTTCTTAATCTCCTTGGCTTTTTAATTAGTTGTCGAAATCACACTCTTCTGGCATTTTGGGCCAGTACATCGGCGTTGAAGATCACTTACCATCAGGTAGGTAATTTGTTTGTTAGCCTATCTATTTCCACAGTTTGGACAACTTTTTGGCAACTATTTGGATGGTTGCTGAGATGTTGCCAATAAGAAATCCCATGGGGTCCCCGCTAGTTAAAAAAAATAAATCAATCAACTGTCTTTTAAAAGGAGGAACATGAATTGCCGGCTAAGACGTCATCGGCAGCCGATTGTGTACTGCTACGTGTGACGTGAATAGCTAATTAGGTACCACGAGTGCTAAACCCCATAATAATAAGTGAACCCCATGCCTCACAAAATTAATAAACATTGAATTCGGCGGTGCTTACGGTGTTCGGAATCTTTCAGTCTTCAAGTTTTAATAAATCTATGAAGTGATCAAATAAATAATGATTACTTGCGCTGGATTAGCACTCACTGGGCGTGTAATACATGTTTTTGCCTCGCCAGTCGTTACACTAAGTTATTTCTAGTATACGAAGGCTGTACCGCTATTCGCCGTTGCCTAGTTTGATATTCAATACAATCCAAGCGAGCTATATCGGCCGTCTGGGCCTATTGACTGATCAACGTTCTATCATTCAATTTGTGCAAAGGTCATAAAGAACTTCGGCCTTGTAATATGTAATCATAATTATTGTACAACACATAATAGATCAATGCCCATTTCATTCGCTATACGTTTCCGAAAGTGTTTCCTTCTTAGCAGATGCAAACGAGCAAGTGGATCACCTGATGGTAAGTGATCTCCACCGCTAATAAACACCTGAAATAATAGAAGATTCATGGATGAGTTGCCGACCTTTATCAGTGGTTCCCAAACTTTGAAAGCTACATAACACTCGAGAAATGCCATTTATTTATGAAACCCTGCATTAAATTATCATTACCTTACATGACATTAGTAAACATATCAGAACCATTTAATCCGTGTATGAGTTCATCTTTAATGTGGTCGGATATTCAGTGAATCCGATGCGATAAGCCGCCGCAAGTTAGTGACAAATGTAACTAATTTAGGATCGCTGCTTTTGGTATATGGAAGAGGATAACAGGATCCTATTCCATTCACCAAAAGCCCAGAGGAGACCTAAATCGGCCTCCGGAAATATCACTTACCGTATGAAACGCAATAGCAAGCTGTCACTTCACAACGGTTTTCTCTAAGGCAGTGGTAATGACCCAGTCGAGTCCATTCGTGCTGGAGACAAAAGTGTACAGCATGGCTCTAACCACTTATAAATTGTAAAATGAAAATGGTGGTAGAGCCACGCTGTAGACAATTTTGTCTACAGCATGAATGGGCCGGCTCGTCCGGGTTGTTACCACTGTGTCACAGAAAACCGACGTAAAGTAGCATCTTGCTGCTGCGTTTCGTACGGTGAGTGGGATATCCGGAGGCCTAAATCCCCTCCCCTTCCCAATCCCTTAATTATCCTTTTCCTTTAAGGTCGGCAACGCGCCTATGATTCTTTTGGTATTGTGGGCGTACATGGGCGGTGGTGTTCACTTACCATCAGGAGACCCACTTCCTCGTTTGTCGGCCTATACAATAAAAAAAAAAGTGCCTAGATTTTTAGATATGTAAACAATATAATAATAATACTAGTCTTGTATTATACACACGTCCCACTGTTGGGCATGGGTCTCTACTGAATGAGAGGGGTTAGGCCTTAGTCCACCATGCAGGCCTGATGTGGGTTGGCAGACTCCTTCGAAATCCTCAGATATGCAGAGTTCGCCACGATGTTGCATGCGATAATTAACAATGAATATACACGTAACTTAGAAAAGTTACAGATGCATGCTTTTGGAACTGGTTTCGAACCAGCGAATCTCATATCTTCAGTCCGTACCACTCCCTGCTGAGTTATAGCCTCTATGTATACAACAGATAATAAATAACTAGAAGGCGCCATATAAAGAGACATGTAATATAAAGATATTAAGTTTAAAGTTAAATCTTTGAACCATGTTTTGTCTTCTGTACGTAGTGTGAAAGATGGCGCCCGGGCAAGTTACGTATTGGCTTTGCATTCCCATTATTCTATAATGAAAACCCACACAATAATCTGTTCTCCCATAACTGATTAAAAATGTAAACGAACATTATAAAGTATGAATTAAATTAGAGGTTAATAAAACACAATATGTAAGCGAGTGTTTTTATTACAATCTTAGGGTGTGGTCGGTCATCTCTATATTTACCGGCGATATCGTATGCTATCTTTACATACAAATTATCGTAGAAGAACTTACGATATCGCAAGATAAACCCGAACGCTTAAAAAAGTAAAATATGCGTTGAAAAACATGTTATTAAATATTATGAAGAAGTATTCAATCAATTTATAACTCTACTTAAAGTACAGAAAACACATAGTAAATATACTAGGTAATAGAACGGCTGCGCGGTACATAGAAATCCGATTAATTCACCGCAACTCCATATTCCCATCTACCCACTCCCACTCCCCCGCCTCAGCCCTCTAACTCCCACGATATGTGGCACAATTTTACTTCTAAATAGCCCGTCTAGTAAGAAGTCTTTGATACGCTCATGAATGAAAAAGTAACATTAGATTAGGCACAGTTTTCCTAAAATTGGCTCACATTTTAAAATAAAAAATATAGGCATTATACTATTGTGTAATATTAGTGTTAAGCCTGTTGGAAAACCTAAATAAATAAACGAATTAACTTTAACTATGTAAGTATACAACTACGTAAGAAACAAACTAGAAAATGATGGACAATTTCATATTTTTTTTTTAGCTCAAACATGTTTTAAAGAATGAGAACACCTAAACGCAGATCGCCAGAAGCTGTGCTAAGATCCGGCTAGGCTAATGAGTTTGTTTTGCGCTCCGATTTATCAATCCAAGTTATTCGGACCATGGGTATTTTCAAATCCTTGTCACCACTTACCACCGGGTCCGCGATACCACCGGATATGTGTTAGGATGTCTGCCAAAGAATTTATCTGTCATTGTTGTATATAAATGATTTAAATATTTTCCATAATAACGTACGAAACATTTATACTAGGTAGGTCGATCGAGGTAGACCCGACCTTGAAGTTAGATGCCTCAAAACATGTTTAGGTCCCCTTAAGTTTAGGGAATGCTGATGGATACGAGTGGATATGAGCATGAATAAGTATTATAGTGGATAAGATAACTATGACAAATAAATTGTTATTCTTTCTTTCTTTCAACTGATAAGTGATAAGATAAAACAGTCATAAGAAAACTAAATGAGTAAGGTACCATAGTTTAGGTTAGGTACCATAATGTGTACTATTCTGTGGCTCAACCATGAGTTTGTCTTAGTAAAATATTTGTATGGCAAAATTTAGTTTCTCACGTATCCGCTAGAGGCGCCACTGAGTTTTTCATTTAAATATCTTACGTCGTGGGCCGTGGCTAGCGATTTTACTGTCTCAAACTCATGGTTCGCCTGCAGCAGTAATTTTCTACATTCTCTTATGAAAAACTAATCCAAATTGTCTTTCATTCCGAACTGACATTCCTTAATGTGATCGAATATCATTCCTACAGTATCGTCGTTAATTCTACCGGCTTTATTAAGAGTATTCACTAAACAAGACAGGGAAAATACAGATTTAACCATCACGCCATTAGCTTCGAGCACACTAGCGCCACCTTGTTCGCGGTCGAGAACTACTACGGCGTGAGTGACAACCAAACCTTCCCTACGTAGCGTTTCAACAGTTTCCATCAAACTGCCGCCAGATGTCACTACGTCTTCAACAACGAGGCATTTCTGGTTCTTCTGGTAAACGCCTTCCAGCAATCTTTTTGTTGCATAAAGCTTTGTTTCTTTCCTTTTCATGATCATTGGTGTATCGCTGTTGACGGACATGACTGCAGCTAGTGGGAGGGCGGCATAAGGTACACCGCAAAGTACGTCATGATGTATTTCCTTGGCCACTTTTTCAAGGTGCCGCGCTACCGCCATCTGTGAATGAAAACCATGAGCTTAATTAAAAAGAAGTTTTTTTCTTTTTGTGTTCGCACCACAGAGTACATTGAATGTAAAGATTAGGACAGATACAATGCAACATCGTTGTTGAGATGGTGGCGCCGCGATGTTGTTAAACCCTCGACTCATTGATTGATTTTCGATTTTGACATTTTCTAATCAATATATTTTTTTTTATTTATTCATGTCCATGGATACAAGTCCTTCAGATGCATACATTTTGTTTTCTCAAGAACGATGAAACGGGGGTGTGGCCAATTTCAAGGTCTTATTGGAGTTTTGGTGTTAATTCCTTTCAGTTCAATGCTTCTTAGACGACTTTTTTCAAGCGGATCGAACGCACAAGGTCGATTCATACCCTTGGTCAAAAATCACCTAAATTCACTTAGTTCAATGTTTCCATACACTATTCATCAGCGTTAATGATTATTGCACAAAACCACCACTTTTATACAACAAACACAACTTTAAACCAGTTTAGGAAATAATTAAAACAAGAGAGCCACCGTACTGTCAGAATTCCCGCCAAAACTCCGACTAATCAATACATTTTTATGGGCTGCCAGACTAAAAATTGATTTAATAATAATATAATAAATAATAAGTAGATAATAATTAATATACAACTTTAATATAAAACTAACCGCCTTTTTAAATATAAAGTGTTGTCCGGCCTTAAAAAGTAATGTTTTGGGCTTTTAAAAACAAACAATCGGCTTTTGTGGCAAAGCGTTCGGCTACGGCCTAATACAGCGCCGAGTCCGGTTTTTTAGTTTAAGGCCTGGCAACCCTAGGCGGGTCGCCCCACATAGTACCAAATCCACCGTCAAATCATGATGGGAAGGCCAGACTCCGGCATTAAGCCGGGATAACGCCAGGCAGAAATAAAGGTTTCAATACATTTACAATTAGATCGAAATTGGTCACCGCCAAAAAAAAAATTTTGCGCCCGACATCGCAGTTCGCGCTTTATATTGAGTCAAAAACAGTATTTAAATATTATGATTAATTTTCCATTCGTAAATATGGTAAAACTATAATATTATCACAGAAGAAACACACCAAAGGGGAACATAAAAATAGTATTAAAAATTTATGTTTCTAGTTGCGGCAAATTACATTCATAAATTAGCTGTGACACAGGAATACTTTTCTATAGTTTAATTTCCTCATCGGGACAAAGTGATTCGTTGTTTTTTTTACTAGTCGCATATTATTATTGTGAAGAGATATGAATTAATATGTCGAGTTGATATTTTATGTTAATTATATATTCCTATAAAAAAATATGACAAGTTAGAAGTTGAGACATGACTTAATTGTCGAGTTAGTGATATAAATCATTTATTTTATGATATCTTGTTTTAATAGCCGTAGGAAGTAATACATTATATAATTTCAAATATTATTTTAAATTAGGTTTTTATTTTCGAACATCCATAGTCGTTTTTGTACTTTTATCTATCCTTCAATCAATCCGATTTTCCTCTAAAAAGTTGTAACCAGTTTGATAAAAAATCAGTAATCATAAAGGTAGTTTCTCATCATTTTAAAATCTATAAATACCTATATCCATAGTCAAGATATACTGGACAACGAATTTCCAGTTTGGAAATCATCTTATTTAAAATTTGAATCGATAAGGAAATCAAAAATAACAGCATTATCATATTCAAATTGAATAAATACCCACATGACACCATAAACATGGCCGCAATATATTTTGCACGTCGATTTGCATAGGAAATCCTTGAGAAAGAACACATACGAATACCACGTAGAATTTGTCTGAAATAGTTATATACTATTTTAATCCGAGACGATTAATAATTTGCTGACATATACATACTATTATGTAATGTCTCATTCGAGTCTACGATATTTTCAACTTTAGCTTTATAAGGATAGGAGTCGAGCACTCTATACTAAGAGACCTTTAAAAGTGACCAGTTTTCTGATCGATAACCTGTGCAGGGAATAGTAACCGACGAACCCATTTGAATAAGAGTATGCTTGCATTGGTACATATGTACTTTATTAGTACCACGCAAACGAAACTCAGCTGAATACTATATACAGAATCCAACCTAGATTGTTTTTTTAAAAGACCTCACTATCTCCCTAAAATCCCGCTAGTAATAAAGGTAAGTTTGTATCTGACAATTTTTAGTGAACGAATCATTAAAATCATCATATGTGTAATCAATCATAAATGTCAAAGTTTAAGTCTTTCATCCCCGATTGCACCTTTTGGAATGGAGTTTTTTCTTCAAATTTAAATTGGACCACCGTCAAAGTAAGCCCTATTGAAATCAAAAGAAATCATCTAAATTGGTCCATATTTTACGGGGTACGACTGCTGTCCTCTGGTCTGGTAATAATTAAGAAGAACTTACTGAATTGCCCTGAATCGACCAATGAAGTACCAATAATATCAGTTCAACCGATTTGGAGATTAGGCCGGTTTAGAATTTTCTAACAGACAAATTATAATAATCGGAGCTTTTATTTCTTAATCGCATACAGACACTACAAATTTATTCATATTTCTGTATATATTAGATTTTATAATTTGAATATTGATATCTATAAATAAGATTTTATGAATTAGATATTTGAAAGAGTTACCATGATCCGAGGATGTGAGACAATAACTCTGAGGTCGAAGTAGATGGGAGTCCGCCTGCCGACCTTCGCTTCGATGTCTCCCAATGCGACCGCACCAGCATCGAACAACTGCACTGCAAGCTCTTCTAGTTCTCCGGCCATTATCTGCAACATAGTAAATGGATTTTACGCGCAATGTATGCATAAGAGACGGATTATAAACTATTTTATAAAGAAAATACCCTAAGCCTGAACATCAATCAAAAATGTTCAGTCTAAATGGCTAAATAGCTAATGTTCTTCAAACATAAAATTATGATTAGACTGCCTCGGTGGCGCAGTTCTAATGCGTACGCGTTACAATTGAGGCCAACGCTGAGGTCTCGGGTTCGATCCCCGGGTCGGGTAAAGTGATATTGAGTTTTTCTATTATGAAATGCTCAGTATGAGCCCGGAGTCTGGAATTTGTGCCCGGTATGGCGATAGGCTCGCCCCCTATCACATCGTGGGACGGAGATACGCTCGGCGAAATGTGGGTGTACTAGTTACACCTCTGCCTACCCCTTCGGGGATTACAGGCGTGAGTGCGTATGACATAAAATTATCTCCATCAAACCAGCTTTTAGTAAAAAAAAATGAACCACCTGTTTTAGAGTTAGGTACGGACAGATAGACAAAGGCTTTAATCTAAAATCCATTTTTTTTGTGACATAGTTAAAATAAACAATAGTTTCTACGTTTAGGCATTTTTAATACCTACAATTAGTATTAGTGGTTATGGTGTCTACAACACAAATGGGCGGGCTCGACCGGGTCGTTACCACTGTCTCACAGAAAAACGGCCTAACGTAGCGGCTTATTGCTGAGTTTCGTATGGTGAATGAGATATCTGGACGCCTAAATCCCTCTCTCCTTCCCAATCCCTTTCCTTTAAGGCCGACAACGCGCCCTAAATTCTTCTGTGTATATTTCTATGTAAATTGGGGTACATGGGCGGTCTAGACCACTAACAATCAAGTGACCCACTTCCTCGTTTGCCGGCTTATGCTATAAATAAAAAATAAAAAGAATTGAATGCTAATGGACACCATGGACACCTATCAGTGCTTCCTAAGTAATCTAGACACCTATAATACGAATCGTCGTTGTGGTGCTGGTCTTCAATCTTGATTTTTAATATTCTATATAGGTATTAATACATACTATTAGTTTGACATTGTACTTAATTACCAAATACTTAGCTACGATTATTTAGTATTCTAAACTTAGTAAATAAATATAAATAAAAACGCATTAGACAAATTAATATTGTAAATGATTTCGACACAGCGCCATCTATTATTAGAAACACTACACTAAATAAGAAGGTGTTTCAAACTAGACATAAAAAACATGTTCTAAAAAAGACATTCATAAAAATTTCTAATGGAAATGCCAGGACATTAAATTAAGATGAATTTGAGAGATTAAATGTTAATATATCTTGCTCCGAATACGTTTATCTATTCCACAAACAGCTTTAGCCTTTAATACATATTTTTGAGAATATTTATACTAAAATACTAGTCCTGTATTATATAGGTACTTCCCACTGCTGGGTTAGGCCTTAGTCCACCACGATGGCCTAATGCGGGTTGGCAGACTTCACATATTTTCGAAATTCTTATGGAGAACTTCTCAGGTATGCAGGTTTCCTCACGATGTTTCCTTCACCGTTAAAGTGATAATTAACAATTAATACACACGTCACTTAGTAAAGCCAGAGGTACATGCTCTTGGGGCTGGTTTTGAACCTTTCGTTTCGTCAGTCCATACCACTCCCCGCTGAGCTATCACTGAATCTTAAAACTACGATTAAAAACTTTAATACTACTTGACAAGCTGCGCGGTACATAGGAATCGTAACACTAAGTTACGGTTAATTGACCGTAACTCAATATTACCATCTCGCTTAGTCTCAACTAGAACCCCTCTCGCGCTCCTTGTCTGTGAGCTGTCAAACTCCCGCGTTATGTGACGCAATTTTACTTCTAAACAGCCCGTCTAGTAGTATACATTAAAGTCTTTGACTACGAGGGGTTATTTCAATTGACAACTAGATTAAGCGTTATTTGCTGAATTAAATGACTAATGATTAAATGACTGCCTCGATGGCGCAATTGTAATGCGTACGCGTTACGATTGAGGTCAACTCTGAGGTCTCGGGTTCGACCCCGGGTCGGGTAAAGTGGTATTGGGTTTTCCTATTACGAAATGCTCAGTATCAGCCCGGAGTCTGGAATTTGTGCCCGGTATGGCGATAGGCTCGCCCCCTATCACATAAGGGACGGAGATACGCTCGGCGAAATGTGGGTGTACTGGTTACACCTCTGCCTACCCCTTCGGGGATTACAGGCGTGAGTGCGTATGTATGTAAATAAATCCTGCGTAGGGAGTGAAACTGCTAAACAAGCTTCTATCTGCTTCAGTATAAGAAAATATGGTACCTATAACCACCACACTGGAGTGAGCGGTCTATTGAAAAAAAATTATAGCTGAGTATGAGACTAAATTGTATTATTTTAGTCTGAATGAAGAGTCGAGTAAGAAGGTCACTCGCCTGGTGGTAAGCGCCACGCCTGCCCTTAGACAAACACAACCCTACATAAAACGTTGACTTGCAAAGCACTGTATGGCACTGACTGACTACGCTTGTCATCCCGAGACATCTTAATCTTATAATTTCACTGGCTTGAATGTCCTTAAAGCCGAAACTCAATAGTATGTACTTACACACTACTGCTTGGCGGTAGAAATAGACAAAGCGGTGGTACCAACCCAGAAAGCATTTCACATACGAGGGACATGCCATAGTAAAGCTTCTTTCCTAAAATTGATATTTTGCGCATACACCTTTAATTCCATTACTATCAGGTGACCTACTTGCTCGTTTGCCGGCCTCTGTTAAAAACACGTCACGTCACTCCAATACCACGTTGACATTTATCAAACCTCTGCTACTTTTTGAAATTTATATGGACAAGACGACATTCTGCCATATTTGATATTGAATATTTTATCGCTTCTAAAGAATGAAATTACAATAAAATAAGATAATATTATAGATTAGAAGGTAATGTGCTGATTTAAATGTATCTGTTATGTCTGTAACATTTTAATATTTATTAACATTAAAGTTTATTTGTTACAATTTTATAACTAAACTATATTATTCCCTATATTTAATAACCTTTATGGTTGTATATTTTGTTATTGTTATTTATTATTGTTAGTTATTGTATATAATTGACTGGCTTGGTGGTGCAGTTGTAATGCGTACGTGTTACGTGGCTAAGGTTGACGCTGAGGTCTCGGGTTCGATCCCCGGGGTCGGGTATAAGTAATATTGGGGTTTTCTATTACGAATTGACCAGTAGCCGCCCGGAGTCTAAAAATTATCATTATGAGTCATAATACCAAACTCCGTCAAATCTAGAGTACTAAAAGGAGGACTCTGGCATTAGCCGGGATAACGCCAGCCAGATAAAAATATGAGACTTAGTATGTTATGTCTCAGGTTAACGAGCGCAGTTCAATACATAGTTCATACTACATAGCTTTTGCTCGCAGTTCCGCACGCGTAAACATACTTTTCCGGGAAAAAAGTAGCCTATAATCTTCTCCAGGGTCCCATCAATATCTGTACCAAAATTCATTAAAATCGGTTTTGAAGTAGTAGAGCACTTTTGTCTACAGCATGAATGGGCCGGCTCGTCCAAGTCGTTACCACTGTCTCACAGAAAAACGTCGTAAAGTAGCAGCTTGCTGCTGCGTTTCGTACAGTGTGTGATATATCCGAGGACCAAATCCCCCTCCCCTTCCCAATCCCTTAATAGGGTAGCTGACTAGATTTTTTTTATTATTTATATCAATAAGTTACTTTGCTCAAAATCTATTGCAGATAGAATTTTATAAATCGGACCAAAAATAAATAAGTTAGAAGCCATTCAAATCCTGTAGAAGGGGTAATTGTCAAATGACAGACGACGCAAACTTTGACGTCACTGTGTAAAATGGTCATTAAGAAGCACGCGTGCAAGCGAGATAGTGAGATATCCCTACTATGCACCCACTTTTCCTCATACCAACATTTAAAATCGTAACTGCGGGCACATTTCTGAACCAATTTTGATTGTTTTTTAATAAAAGGGTTTCTTTTGCGTATCATTTTCTCTTGCTTATAAAATAATCTATAACATTCAATATAGGAAACTACCCTATTATCCCTTTCCTTTAAGGTCGGCAACGCGGCCATGATTTTTTTGGTATGTGGCGTAAATGGCCGGTGGAGATCACCTACCATCAGGTGACCTATTTGCTCCTATCCGACCTATGACATAAAAAAAAAACAATGATTTAGGCGTGAAAGCGTAACAAACTACGGTAACAAACAATCTCACTTTAGCATTTAAAATATTACGCTTTTTGGCAATATTTTAGTACCGGCATCTAAAAATTGGTTTTTTTTCTTTTTACTAGCCCTGTATTATAGGTACTTGTCCCACTGCTGGGCCCGGGCTACTAAATGGAAACCCTAAACCTATTGACATCATCGAAATAAGATATTTACATAGTATTATGTAGAATTTTCATACGATTTGACGTTTCTTTAAACTGGTTTAGTGGGATAAACTTGATTTAGGATTATCGTCCAAGTCGGCCTTAAATACAAAGTCGCGAGCGGAATTTTTTAAATCGCGCTCTTTTAAATTACTTACGTTTTAGCTTTTTACTTTTGCTATAGTATCGGTAGCTCACCGGGGAGTGGGTACTTTCGACACAAAAGTCGCAGGTTCGAAACCAGTTCCAAAAGCATACACCTCGGACTTTTCTAAGTTACGTGCGTATTAATTGTTAATTATCGCTCGCTTTAACGGTGAAGGAAACATCGTGAGGAAACCTGCATACCTGAGAAGTTCTTTATCAGAATTTCAAAGGTACGTGAAGTCTGCCAACCCACATTAGGCCAGGCCTTATCATTCATTTGAGCCCCTTCCCATCAGCGGGACGTGTATAATACACGGATAGCAAAAAAAAACTTTAATTTTATTTGTTTTATCTTTTGTAGTGTTTTATACTACTTGAGTGAAGTTCATAAACAAATTCCTACTAATTTGCATGTTGAGGGGGGATGTTATTGTTTATTTTGCGTCACTTGTGAATGCGTTTGTGATGCATGACAGTTTCAATGCCAAGCTTTATCTCCAGTGTATTTGCACTACCACGAATGAACTTTATCGATATTTCTCGGGCAACACGCAGTTTGCGGTCACGCAGATTTGTTTTTATGTTTGTGATTCATACATGGACGACGGACGTGTTACTAGAACTTGGTGCATAGGCCGGCCAAGCAAGTGGGCCACCTGAAGATAATCTGCACTCCCATGTACTCCCACAATTTTATCTTATTTTTTATTTGGGAAACCACAGATACAATTTTTACATAAAAATATAGTAGTTAAATATCCATAATGCACAATAGTTTCCTCAGATTACTCAATCATATAAAAGGAAAGATAAGTGATATCAGAAGAATCATGGGCGCGTTGCCGACCTTAAAGAGAAGGGATAATTAATGGATTGTGAAGGGGATTTGGTCCTCCGGATAACTCACTCACTGTACTCACTGCAGCAAGCCGCTGCTTTACGTCGGTTTACTGTAAGACAGTGGTTACGACCCGGTCTAGCCAGCCCATTCGTGCTGTAGACAAAACTGCCTTGTCTACAGCACGAATCTACCTTTGGTCCGTCTGGCCACCCCAGCCACCCGCTCATGAGGCGGACAAAATACTCATATAAGCTAACGCCAGTATCCCCGACGGGTTAACCTCTTAGGGACATAGGCGTGAACTTAAGTTATGTCTGAAAATATATCTATACAAGATAAAAAGAATAAGACTGCTTCGGTGGCGCAGTTCTAATGAGTGCGCGTTGCGATTGAGTCTAACACAGGTCTCGGGTTCGTACCCCGGGTCGGGGAAAGTGGTATTGGGATTATTTTATGAAATGAAATGCTCAGGCCCCGGCCTGAAAAAATGTCCCGGCCCCACAATAGGTAAACCTGTATCGTGGGTATCAGGAACTCCGAGGGACTTGCGGTCCCACAACACCCAGACCCGAAAAAAATTGTTGTGGATCACACAAACATTTGTCTCGGTGCGGGAATCGAACTCACGGCCTCTAGCTTCGCAGCCGGCTACTCGCCCACTTAACTACGGAGGCTGCCATTGCTTCATTGTAGATAGACAGAGAGTAAGACTAAACATTCGATAAAACACAAAGAGAAGATGATGTAATGTATATTTATAGAATATACCTGTTTACTATTATTGACCTAGAAACATTTTTTTATTAACTTGATTGACGACACGAGCAGGTCGCTCTCCTGAGGGTAAGCGTCACGCTTGCCCATTAACAGAAGCAACGCCACATAGCACTTTGAGTTATAAAGCACTGCATGGCTCAGTGCGCTCGTCACCCTGAGACATAATTTGTTAAGTCTCATAGTTTCACTGGCTTCAATGTATTTCAAACCGGAATACAACAGTGCTTACACACTGTTGTATTGGCGGCAGAAATAAACAAAGCGGTGGTACCAACCGAGACGGCTTCTCGCATTCGCACCTACCACCGAGTGAAAATCTAATGGAGAAGGTATATTACCCGTTATCATCATCAGGTTGAAACATATTTGACCTTTTTAGCATCTAGATAGGAGTTCAAAACAATTTATACAGGTTGTATTTAAGTAACATTTCGGATCTACTTTCTAATAAAATCTTACAAAAGTATCACATAGGTGACGTCAGCATATTATAAAAATACCCTAACCATTAAAAAACGCCGACATCATTTAGAAGTAAATAATCATTTTGATTAAACCACCTGACAAAAAACCCATTCAAATCTTTCCATTAGACGCTACGATGCTACAAAATTTACGCAGACAGTTAATTGGATACACTCCTTTTATTATAGATGGTTACAAAATTTTAAGTACATACCAAAATACTTACGGTATCTTAAAAATCATCCAAGGCAATCCGTTACTATTCGGTTAACAGTCTTTGCATTAGCTCCTTCGCATTCACTAATAAATTTAAAATATAAAACTTGCTTGTTTCACTTAGACTATTTATTGTTTCCACTCCAAATATAAAAAAAAAATATTAATAAAATGAGCTATTTATTTTTTTATTTATTAGTACGATGTAACTGGCCATACGTTTACTTATTGTTTTTAAAAAGATGTGAATGAAAGGTTCCAAAATCAAAATATAAAATTAAAAAGATTCGCCAATTTTTAAAGACATTGAGCACCACAGATAACTAACACCAGACTGGTCCAAGATGGCGGAACTGAAGTGGATTTTTTGCAAAAATGTATTATAAAAAACACAGCTGTATTCGTTCTGTATCTAGAATATAATGAGTGAAGTGTAAACAAGTCGTATGTCCAGCAGATACTATAGGTATAGCGAAGGTACCGGTTGCCGATAACAAAATGATTCATTAATTATGTATGTATACCAATGGAATCAGAGATTCAAATGAAGGTCGGTTATAAAAGCTAGAGAGTGGGTCCGAATTGGGCAACGATCACACTGTAGAATTGCCAATAGTTCCAAAAAAGTATATGTGAAAATAATATGTACTTTCGTCAATAACATTTGCAATCACATTAAGCAATCGGCCATCAAAGCGATTGTTGTGTCACTTCCACACTGCCCATAACCAAGGTATACCTTTACCGAGAGCTTCATAACGAAAAATATAGTGAAAAAACGCAGTTCTGAGCTTAAAAACCAGCTCCAAAATTTAGTTAAAACTTAAAAACGCGATAAAAATTACCAGACAAATAACCTGAAAGACAATAGAATATACATATATATGTGACGACGACAATGTGATTTGACAGCCTCCGTGGCGCGGTGGGCTAGTAGCCGGCTGCTGCAAAAGGCCGTGGGTTCGATTTCCACACCGTAACAAATGTTTGTGTGATTCACAAATATTTGTTTCGAGTCTGGGTGATGTGGGCCCGCAAGTTCTTCGTAGCTTCTGATACCCACGATACAGGTCAACCTAGGGGTCAGGACTATGTGTGTGACTGTTGGGTGTATTTATTTATTTATGTATTTTTGGAGTCAGTGCCAATGCTGGTGTTATCCGTTGATAAATTTTCATTAGTAAGTAAACCCTATTGAGTACAAAATGTCAAAATCAGTCCACACTTGGCATAGATATCGCGTAACAAAACAATTAAACGTACAGATGAAAAGAAAAACTCCTTATTTTTTGAAGTCGGTTAAAACACTACAGGTCAACTCATTAATACAATATACAAACTTAGAAGTCTGGCAACATAAATTAGTATTGTTAAAGACATAATAATAAAATTATAATCATATTTTTCGCTCTCGTTTTATAACTAGACTAGAAGGTACCTAGAGGGTTATCCCTCGTAAACGAGAGGCCGTCTGAGTAGGTACCACCGCTTTCTCTACTTCTGCCACCAAGCAGGAGCGTGTAACCACTAATGGGTTTCAGTTTGAAGGCCATTAAAGCCAGTAAAATTACCATTGTGAACCCAGAACGATTTGGACCTCTGATAATCTCACTGCCACTTCACTTCGGTTTTCTGTGAGACAGTGGTAATAACTCAGTCCAGCCCGCCCATTCCTGCTGTAGATAAAATGGTCTACACTACTCTGGCTCTACCACATATGTGATTGAAATTAAATCTCTAAACAATCGTTCCATTTGAACAGACCCTTAGTAATTTAATATTATTACACAAAAAATGTACTTACCTAACCGCTGACGGTTGAATACTTTAGACAGATTGAATGCTAGGAAACCAATTTGCCTAAAGTTTTTGTAACGTTTAAATGCTGAGACGGAAGGCCAATATAAATTTAAAATAAGTAGTTTAAACAAAACTTAAATCCGATTTCAAAAACAAAGACCGAAACGTCACAAAAAAGAAACAATTTTTAATTAAATTTTAAATTATTGTAAAGAATAAGTCCGTAGGTAGGTCTGGTGAGTACAGCAGATGACGGAGATCATCCAAGGCCAGCTCTTGTAGCTTGGAGATCGTCTGTTGGAGTATGGGGTCACGCGTTGTCGTGCAGGAGCAGCAGGGATGATTGACCAAAGCTGGCTGCAGATGTTTTTTTTTTATTGCATAGGCCGGCAAACGAGCATGTGGGTCACCTGATGGTAAGTGATCTCCACCTCCCATGAACTCCCACAATACCAAAAGATTATTATGTCATGGGCGCGTTGCCGACCTTAAAGGAAAAGGATAATTAAGGGATTGCAAAGGGGAGGGGGATTTAGGCCTCTGGATATCTCACTCACCGTACTAAACGCAGCAGCAAGCTACTACTTTATGTCGGTTTTCTGTGAGACAGTGGTAACGACCCGGACGAGCCGGCCCATTCATGCTATAGACAAAATTGTCTACAGCGTGGCTCTACCACTCGTAAATGTGCTGTGTGATGTGCGAGCTTCTCGCATCAGAACACAAAGAATACAATGAGTGACAATGGACAACCTTTTGGCGAGAAAAAATCAATAGCCGAGAGGCAGTACAAAATGCCTTTGAAGAGTTTGTTGCCTCACGTCCAGCAGATATCCTCAAGAAGGGCATCGATAAATTGCCACTGCGCTGGCAAAGATGCATCGGTGTTATTTTGATGAAAGATGGAAAAAAATATTTTAAACAGAACGGCAATTTCATATGTAAATACGAGTATGTTATTATAATACGTTACTTTTCAATGTCAGTATTATTAGAGTGGAATAAAAACATATAGAGTTTCTTTAAACAGTGTTCTCACACGAAGTTCTCGTAATAACAAAATTGTGTACGGTTGGGGACAATTCACTATTTACGGATATCGGTTCTTGATTTAATAATATTGATCCTAAATTAATATTTTGTCTCACTGCATCGACGTTTAGAACTCCTCGCTCGGTTTTGTAAAAGTATCTTTTTGGATGTTATTTAAAACTGCCTCAGTGGCGCAGTTGTAATGCGTACGCGTTACCCGGGTCGGGTAAAACTGATATTGGGTTTTTCTATTACGAAAAGCTCAGTACCAGCCCGGAGTCTGAATTTTGTGCCCGGTATGGCGATAGGCCCCCTATCACATCGTGGGACGGAGATACGCTCGGCGAAATGTGGGTGTACTGGTACTATACCTCTGCCTACCCCTTCGGGAATTACAGAGGTGAGTGCGTATGTATGTATGTTATTTAAAAATGCACCCTAGACATCTGCACTATGAAAGTAAAAACTGTAAGATTCGTTCTAATAGCTTTAGCCAATATATTATATGCCTTCTAAATTTTACAGACATGCGTTACTGCAAACTTGTGCCATGTCAGTTGAAGAAAAAAAACAGTATAAACCGGTTTAAACTCCATAGTTAAACCGATAGTCCAATAGCTCTGAAATGCCGACAACATAAATGATGTAGAGCCAAGCTATTGATAGTCTTGTCTATAGCATGAATGGGCCGGCTCAACCGGGTTGTTACCACTGTCTCACATAAAACCGACGTAAAGTAAGGGCGTAAAGTAAGTTGCTGCTGCGTTTCGTACATGAGATATCCGGATGCCCAAATCTCCACCCCTTCCCAATCCTTTAATTATTTCTCTAAGGTCGGCAACGCGTCCATGATCACTTACTATCAAGTGACCCACTTGCTCGTTTGCCGGTCTATGCTATAAAAATAACCTAAAGGAAAGTTCTACGGCCGCGACAGCTACTTACTTATAATATTAAGTAGTAAGTAACTCAGTTAAACGTAACTAAGTTTACATTTTTCACCATGGTTAATATCAGTTAAACCGCGATGAGGGATACCACGCAGTTCCTTCTAATAAACCCCATAAAATTGTTTACGTGAGTCGGCCATTCACTCGGACTACGGATGTACGCGAAACTTTGTTTATTCCTACCAGAATGTGATTAAAATTTGACGGGTTAATGTATTCGTTGATGACGCTTGAACTGTTTCATCTGGATTTTTAGTCTTTGACCTAATATGTAGCTACGGGAAATAACTATTATGCAGCGATAACTCAGCGGGGACTGCAGAGACAATGCGCAGAATCAAAACCAGCCTCAAGCCCATGCTCTAACGTGACATGATGAGTCAATTTAGTATTTATAGTCAATGCAGTATATAAATGTTCGTTAATAAAGCCTGCCTGATAAAATATATCAATTGATTGGCTATACGTTGGATTGTTATTGGCTATATGATGGAAATGCGAAGCCATATAATATATAAACAATAAAAAAGGCCTGCTAAATACAAGTAAACAATAAGTTAGGTAAAATGACTCTAGGTCATCAACCTGCTCTAAAGTAGGGCAGGCTAGCTCTACCACACTGACCTAATGTGGTTACTAGGACATATTCAATATCTATATCTTGTAATACAGTCATTAATATTTGCTTCTGTTTATTAGCAGGCGTGGCGCTTACCATCAGGCGAGCGACCTGCTAGTCTCGTCATTCAATCTAATAAAAAAAAAGAAGTACCGTTGAGGATCACTTTTTAACCCCGTACGAAGAAGAGAGGTGATAATTGACCCCTTTGTGTCCTTGTCTGCCTGTTGGCTTTGTTGTGTCCTGTATAGCGCCTGAAAACGGGTTTGTGAGTGGTAGAGCCACGCTGTAGACAGTTTTGTCTACAGCACGAATGGGCCGGCTCGTCCGGGTCGTTACCACTGTCTCACAGGAAACCGGCGTAAAATAGCGGCTTGCTACTGAGTTTTGTGCGATGAGTGAGGTATCCGGAGGCTCAAATCCCCTTCCCTTTCCGAATCTCTTAATTATCCCTATCCTTTAAGGTCGGCAACGCGCCCATGACTCTTCTGGTATAGTGGGTGTATATGGGTGGTGCAGATCACTAACCATCAGGTGACCGACTTGCTCGTTTAGCCCACTTACTATACCACTAAACTACTACACTAAAACCTAATGTACCAGGTTTGATACGTGTGCCAATAACTGAACAGATTTGAATCAAATTTGACACATGGGTAGATCATGAAATTAGAAATCATGAATTAGAAAATAGGCTTTTTATTCCGGTAAAAGAACACGCGGGCGGAGCCGCGAGCAAAAGCTTGTCATCTATAATTTAATCTTATGTTGCTTTCAGATATCGAGAGTTCCGTCAAAATAGATTCGGATGTTTTGGTGATGTTCAAATAAACAACATTTACGAAATAGTTTTGGCTTCAAAGTTCAAAGACTGCTAAATACGAGTAGTCGATTTTTCAAACATTTTCTAAAATTGTAGATGTTCTTTTTTGGTCATTAGCCATAGCACGACATGGCACGATTCTACTGACGCACTCACGCCTTTAATCCCCGAAGAATTTCGCCGAGCGTATCTCCGTTCCATGTTGTAATAGCGGGCGAGCCTATCGCCATACCGGGCACAATTCCAGACACACATTCTGGCTGATACTGAGCATATCGTAATAGAAAAATCTAATACCACTTTTACCCGACCCGGGGATCGAACCCGAGACCTCAGCATCAGCCTCAGTCTTAACACGTAATTACAACTATGCCACCGAGGTAGTCACAATCAGAACTTATACTAGGCCTATCACTGGTGTTGTGGATGTTAATGGACGCTTGACATTACTTAACACCAGATGACCCACTTGCTGGACTGCAATAAAATCGAACTATAAATTCAATCTGCTTTCCAATACTTGCATCCACTGCAGTGGGTCGAGCGATGCTTTTAATAGCCTACAGGGCTGCGACATACGTTGACAACGCAATGTTCTATTTCCAAATCAGCCCTTTATAACGATATATTTATTTTGTTTGTATGGAACGCCCTCCACTCAGTGTTCTTTTTAGCTCAAGATGGAAGGGGTGGTCTGGGTAACCATGATTACATTTACAATATTGACTTGACATGTTGTATTATATTTTATTTTAGTTCAACATAAATATTCACTGCGGTGGATGCTTAAGAGTGAAGGGCAAGCATATAAATAGAAAAGTAGATCCTGGTACTATGGTACCCGAGCACTCTCTCTACTACTCCGAGGTACATTAGGTACAGAGAACATTTTAGATACATTAAGTACTGTTAAAATTAATGCACGATCTTTAAAATTCTAAATAAAGCCAGGAAATAAAACCATCACTAAATGGTGACCAAAATATCTATATTTCGATTTGGAAATTGACGAGTTTGACTTGAAGATTTCGATTCTGTTTATTTCTGCCTTCCTACTAAGATGCCTCCACCTTGCCCGATCGCCGTAGTGAAACCATTGGCTCTTTCTTATCTACACTAATATTATAAAGAGGAAAGGTTTGTATTTTTGTATAACGAATAAACTTAAAAACTACTGGACCGATTTCAAAAATTATTTTGCCTTTAGAAAGCTACATTATCACTGAGTAACATAGGTTACTTTTTATCCCGGAAAATGCCGTTCACGCGGGCGGAGCCTCGAGCAAAGGCTAGTGTCTAATACGTTACCAACGCTTTTTGGGTCGTCCACAGATGCGATACGGGCGTCGCTTAAGATAAGTTATTTATTCCCCCCCTCTAAATAATCAAAAATATCTTCAAAGAATCCGATGTCGTAAAAATATAATTTAGTGGGTGTATCATGTTTATAGTTTATGTAGACAGATATTTGATTTTTTTACCACTAAATACTTCACAAGTAGGTCATAAAAACTGTTAAATTAAGCAATACCTTCCCTCATCACCTTATTCCTGCGTGGGCTAAGCCTATAGAAAAAAAACTACTTCGTTGATAGTTTCCTGAGCTAAGTCGGAGCTTGGAATTCCTGGGGCGACGTCGTGTGGAGTCAACGACATCAAGGAGACAGGGGTGAAGTTGGGAAATTATTAATTCGGCCTTTTCCGCGATTAAAACTAGACTACGTCCTTATCCAGGTCATGGTCTACCCGGGCTATCCCGGTTTAATGCCAAGGTCCACCTTCCTCCATCATGATTTGACTGTAGATTCGTATTATGTGGAGCGGCCCGTTATCTGACCTCCATAACACCACCGTTCTATATGTCTATGTTCACGACTCCAAAAGAGCCAACAGAGTTTTTGTTACATACTGTATACGATCATGTATAGTTCTCGTCAAATTTTATGGCCACTCTGAGGTTAACGCTTTTTAACCCGCCCTCTACACCTGTCGCATTTTAATCTGACAAAAACCAAACCAAAATAGGAACCAATTTTCGCCATTGCCTTGTCCATTAATCAGCAGAGTGCGGGAACCCGGGGCCGTTCCTAATACGCCGAAAAGTGTCACCGCGGGGTTTTGGTAGGTATTACTGGTATAGGGTGTACTTAGTGTTAGGAACTCGGCCCAGCGGATGTCCGGATGTTTTTTCCATCTCTCCCAAGCGGCTTAACGCTGGGTCCTATGACCGGTGCTTCCCCCGGGGTGGGGCAGTAGCGATAAAGCGTTTTTACCTGCGATTTTTGAGTGGTAGAGCCAGGCTGTAGATACTTTTGTCTACAATATGAATGGGCCGGCTCGCCCGCGTTATTACTCCTGTCTCGCAGGAAACCGACGTAAAGTAGCAGCTTGCTGCTGCGTTTCGTACGGTGAGTGAGATATCCTGAGGCCTAAATCCATCTCCCCTTCCCAATCCCTTAATTATCCCTTTCCTTTACGGTCGGCAACACGCCCATAATTCTTGTGGTATTGTGTGCGTCCATGGACGGTGGAGATCACTTATCATCAGGTGACCCACTTGCTCGTTTGCTGGCCTATGCTATATATAAAAGTTTGTGAACCCTGAAGGAGATCTTCTTCTTAGATCCATACTACTACATATAATTTCGATCGTTCATCAGATAACACATCTGAGTCCATCCCATGACGTGATGTTGGCTGGCCTCCAAAAATCTCGTGTTATCCCTTGTTTCCTCGCTACATTCGTTTGAAATGTCCATAATCTACGGCTAGACAATTATAGAACGAACGAATTGAGCATCCACGATGTATCCTGAGTCACGCCACGCATATGTTTCAAATCCTTTGAATGTTCCTTGAGATGTTTTTAATTTTGGATTCATACTCCTTGTATTATTGTATTGACAGCCTCCGTGGCGCAGTGGGCGAGTAGCCGGTTACGAAGCGAGAGGCCGTGGGTTCGATTCCCGCAAAAATTCGAGGCAAATGTTTGTGTGATCCCCAAATATTTGTTTCGGGTCTAGGTGTTGTGGGACCGCAAGTACTTCGTAGTTCCTGATATTCACGATACAAGTTAACCTAGTGTGGGGTCAGGACTATGTGTGTGACTGTTGGGTGTATTATTATTATTATTTCACTTTAATAAAAATATCGTTTATATTCGTGGTTCTTCACTATTAAAACATAAAATACAGTTTTTGTTTGTTTGTTTTTGTTAGTGTTTAATGTAATATTATTCGAAAAATTTTTAGTTAAATTCTATAATGTGAAAAAAACTTTACTACTACTACTTTCACTTTTACCGTGGTTTCATAAAACCACACAATCTTTTTATATAATCTGGATATCAGTAATATTAATAAAGTGTCTTGCACTTACAACTTTATTTTTATTGAACAGAGGGGCTAGCACGGAAAACTATCGAAATCGTAATGTAAAGGTATCGAGGGCTCGATAGATAATTCCTGAAATATCATTGGTCTATATTCCATATATATTAGTTTCTTTTACGTACGATAGAGGCGCTGTACTAAAATCTTATAGAAATTGTTGTCGATGACAGCTCGAATAACTTTTCGCAAGTTTCCGTGCTAGCCCCTCTGTAATATTAATAAAGTGTCTTGCACTTACAACTTTATTTTTATTGAACAGTCAACAGTATTATGGTATTATGGATCATAAAGATGCCTCGATGGCGCAATTGTAATGCGTACGCGTTACGATTGAGGTCAACTCTGAGGTCTCGGGTTCGATCCCCGGGTCGGGTAAAGTGGTATTGGGTTTTTCTATTACGAAATGCTCAGTATCAGCCCGGAGTCTGGAATTTGTACTCGGTATGGCGATAGACTCGCCCCCTATGACATAAGGGATGGAAATACGCTCGGCGAAATGTAGGTGTACTGGTTACACCTCTGCCTACCCCTTCGGGAATTACAGGCGTGAGTGCGTATGTACGTATGTAATACATTTTATTTCATATATAGGTACATAAACTTGTTACCCCCACTCACAACACGGAGAGGTATTAAATCTATTTGTGAATCACATAAATTCACCAATCTCAATGATTCCATACATTTCTGAGTGGTAGAGCTACGCTGTAGACAGTTCTGTCTACAGCATGAATGGGCCAGCTCGCCGGGGTCATTACCACTGTCTCACAGAAAACCGACGTAAAGTAGCGGTTTGCTGCTGCGTTTCGTACGGTGAGTGAGATATCCGGATGCCCAAAATCCCAATTCCTTTACTTTAAGGTCGGCAACGCGCCCATGATTATTTTAGTATTGTGGGCGTACATGGACGGTGGAGATCACTTACAATCGGGTGACCCACTTACTCGTTTGCCGACCTTTACTATAAAAAAAAACACTGTTCATCACAGTCATTGCTTATTGCACAAATCCACACCACTTTTATACAACAAACACAACTTTATACTAGTTTAAGAATACGAATATCGGTTTCGGGTCTGGAAGTTGTTGTGGGACCGTAAATCCCTCGTAGTTCCTAATACTCACGACACAGGTTAACCTAGAGTGGGGTCAAGACTATGTGTATGACTATTGGGTGTATTTATTATCTCTCTATTCTAAATAAAAGTAACTGGCGCCGCCGCCGCTGCCAAAAGCTGGTCACGCTATCTCCTCCGAAGCCGATACCGATACCAATCGATGCAGAATAATGTGGGGAAGAAAGTAAGGTATGTCTCATATTCGTCGGACTTTAAGTTTTTTTTTATTTTATGTTTTGTGGAAAACATGGGCAAAGCCCCTAGTTATTATTAATTTAAAGGAGATAGCGTGACAAGCTTTTGGCAGCGGCGGCGGCGCCAGGTACTTTTTTTTAGAATAGAGAGAATAGGAGATCGACCAGACTGTCAGAATTCCCGCCAAAACTCGTAAAAGAATATCATGCACATAATGACCTTGTCATATCCTGTATTTAATAGTTTCTCGAAAAAGTCGATGACCATAACAGAAGATGTTGCCACGAACTCCGAAAGCAAATGCAAAATTTTGTGGGAACAGGTTACATGTTTTAGGAGTTCAAGCGAATATAGCAAATGCAAGTTTTTGCGAGTTTTTTCGCCAGGTGGTTCCGCACATGTGCACAATCAGGTTTAGACAGGTGCAAGGTGCGTGCTGTCATCACGATATTTCTGGAAATATCGAAATTTTATATATATCTGCACGTAAGTTTTTGATGTCATTCACTTGGTAACCCAAACAGCTAATGCTGAGTTTAAAACTCGGTGCCATTGTCTGAATGCTATTTTGATCCTGGTTTTAGATTTCAAATGTAGAAGTAATATATGCAACAATGCTGCCAGTTCTTTTTTTTTCAAAATCAAAAGCTCGTATTCACAAACAACACCTAGGTGAGCTCTTTGCTAAATGTAGATTTCTATGTGTGACCGCCCATGCATTGACGACCTTAAAGGGAAGGGATAATTAAGGGATTGGGAAGGGAAGGGGATTTAGGCCACCGGATATCTCACTCACCGTGCTTTTCCTATTTGTCTATGACCATACGAAACGCAGCAGCAAGCTGCTACTTTACGCCAGTTTTCCGTAAGACAGTGGTAACAACCTGGTTGAACCGGCCCATTCATGCTGTACCCAAAATTAGTGTGTCTGTACCACTTCAAAAATCGATTTATTAACTCCCCAATTTAATGTATTCTTCTGCAAAACTAAATAATCCAAGCTAATAATGAATACATACGAAATCAGACCTGTAATGCCCAAAAGAATAGGCCGAGGTGAAACTATTACACTTACATTTCGCCGAGCTTATTTCAATCCCATGACGTGATAAGAGGCGAGATTCTCACCATACAGGGCAATTCCAGACTCCAGGCTAATACTAAGCATTTCGTGATAGAAAACCCCAATATCACCTTTACACGACCCGGGGATCGATCCCGAAACCTCAGCACAGCATTCGTATCGTGTACGCATTACAACTGCGCAATCGAGGCAGTTAATAATAAACAGTCTGTAAAATAAATCCTCAGGGACTAGCAATCAGGAACGCCGGGAGAAAGTAGACTATATCGCAGTCCCCTGCTGATTGTATTCCATACATTTTTAACTTTCATATCTCTGGCAAGTAGAAAGGTATGTACTGCCCATCCTTAGAAAGTGTTATTAATGAAACATGTTTTATTTTCTTGAATGACGAGACGAGCAGGTCGCTCGCCTGATGGTATGCGCCACGCCTGCTCATAAACAAAAGCAACGCCACACAGAACTTTAAATAACAAAGCACTTGTGTGCTTTCACTGAAGCAAATTCGCTTTATATGATGAATTGTCTGTGAAACCAGTGGGGCCCTGGACTTCATTTGCATGCTAAACAAAATTTCGTGTCTTTTTTAATTCGAAAAACCAATGAATGAATAGCCAAATAGAAAAGAATGGAAAATAGAAAAACCGACTCAGGCTGGAATTAGAATTTGTGCTCGAATTGGAGATTGGTTCACCCCCCATCACATAATAGAATGGAAATATGCTCGGTCAATAGTGAAAACTACGCCCCGAGTTGAGTAGATGTTAGAAAGTTAATTCTACAGTTCACTCTTCCTTTGGTCTTTAATTGAGGTTCATTTATAAGTCAAAATTATAGACTAACATAAGCATATTTTCTAGTAATATCTTGAAATAGAAGTAAAAAATACCAAATACATTTCAAGGTAAACGAGAATATCAACATAGCAATAGTGTATGGTTTTTTTATTGTGCGGACAGCAGATAGGTGGCGTGTATTCACTAACAGGCACCAAACCGGTACCCTCGAGCCTCGTGTATTGACCTAGCCGCTAGCTAAGTCTAGTTTCTGTGTTTTTTTTATTGCATAGGCCGGCAGTCGAGCCAGTGGGTTACCTGATGGTAAGTGATCTCCCCCGCCCATGTACGCCCACAATACCAGAATCATGGGCGATGGCGACCTTAAAGGACAGGGATTAAGGGATTAGGAAGAGGAGCAGGAGTTGGGTCTCTGGATATCTCACTCACTGTACGAAACGCTGCTACTTTACGCCAGTTTTCTGTGAGATAGTGGTAACGACCCGGACGAGCCGGCCCTATTCATGCTGTAGACAAGTGTCTTTGAATTTGAAGATTTGTGAAGGCGGGGATTTACCAAGAACATTTGAACGCATATTGATAAGCAGTGATAACTCAGCGGGGAGTGGTATGGACTGTCGAGACGAAAGTCGCAGGTTCGAAACCAGCCTCAAGAGCATACACCTCTGACTTTTCTAAGTTACGTGTGTATTAATTGTTAATTATCACTTGCTTTAACGGTGAAGGAAACATCGTCAGGAAACCTGCATACCTGAGAAGTTCTCCGTAAGAATTTCAAAGATATGTGAAGTCTGCCAACCCGCATTAAGCCAGCGTAGTAGACTAAGACCTAACCCCTGACATTCAGTAGAGGAGGCCCGTGCCCAGCAGTGGGATGTTTATAATACAGGGTTAGTATTATTATTTGACCGCAGTCCTTGGTTAAGACGGCTATAGCCGTCATATATATAAGCTTTAGTTGACGAAACGAGCAGGTCGCTCGCCTGATGGTAAGCGTCACGCCTGCCCATAAACAGAATCAACACCAACCAGAACTTTGAATTATAAAGTACTGCATGGCACTGAACTTCGCTTGTCACCCTAAGAAATAAAGTTTTAAGTTTCATAATCCCCAGTAATTTTACTGGCTTCAATTTCCTTCCAACTTCAAAAGTTACTGGGCGTTATGAGACTTAACATCTTATGTCTCGGGGTGACGAGCGCAGTCTAAAACCACGCAGTGCATTACAATTCAATTTTCTGTTTTGTGTTTGTGGCGCTTACCATCAGGCGAGCCATCTATTCGTATCGCCATTCGAGCTAATAAAAAAGGTGAGTGCAAGCTGGGTTTGAACCCGCGACATCGGCCTCGGCAGCCTTTTCCACTCCCCATATGTACCTTCAGATAAATATCAAACAACTTTATAAAACTTTTTATAGCTGATTCCAAAAATGGTTTGACACGACCTCCTTAGCGCAGCTGTCTATGAGAAAACAAATGTCAGGGATTCTATTCCCATATCGGGACAGAGGTTTACAATTATTTTACCCTTTGCCTGATAAAAATACAAATAATATAATTTGCCGTGGTTTGGTCTGTGATTGACATCATCAAAATAAGATAACTAGGACGATAACTGTCATATGAATCTGCCAAAAAATACGGCTCCACTTACTTACACATGCAAAGGTAAAATCTCACGCAACAAAATTAATGAACGTTCAAAATCAACTTTATTTCATAAAAGTTAATGTCTTAATATTAAATTTCAAGATCGAGATACGACGTTCTGCACCGCGTAAAAATTGGACGTATCAAGTGTCAACTAGATATTATTATGCACAGAATTTTATAGCCCCGCCCCCTTGCACAGAGTTTTAGTGGGGTAATTTATTTGCTTGAGTTACGTTTCTTGTCATCTTATTTCGATGGTTGACATGTCGAAAGTCGATAGTAAAGTACGGGCGTAATGTGGCGACACTTGTTGCAACTCTGTCTACCACATCGTGATTTTAGGCAAGCTTGCATATCGTCGCTTAGCTAACAATACCGCGCAAGTTAAATTGGCTTAGTTTTCAGAAGAGACAAAAAACTGAATATTTTATGAACATGTGTGATGTAACCAATGAGTTGCGCGGTGACAGAACTATTTGAATACCGTGAATTTTTAAGTAAATTATTGGATACGCGGTAAAATCAATTTATACAATGACAATATCACATGGCCAATTTTCGAGTTACGCGGTGTTGTTAACTAAGCGACGATATCACTGTTCTCCAGATTTAATCAACTTTTTCCCAAAAATGGAATAAACTTACATGACTCTAAGATATCTCACTCACCGTACGAAACGCAGCAGCAAGCTGCTACTTTACGTCGGTTTTCTGTGAGACAGTGGTAACGACCCGGGCGAGCCGGCCCATTCATGCTGTAGACAAAACTGTTTACAGCGTGGCTCTACCACTCTAGAAGTAGTAGTGCCCAATAGGTGGCGCTGGTGGCAGTGATTTTTAACTTTTGAACCACAGCTCGAATTGGTACGAAATTTTGTTTTAAAGCATGTGGCAGCATTGGAGCACCGACTAATATGGTTACACTGGTAACTGATAGATGGCGTTAGTGCCGTTTAGTAAAATTAATTAAATTTTGAGTGTTTGTTGTCTTTAGGCAGATGGATAATATGCTCTACTTTAAATATAATGTGACACACGTTTCTCATTTTTGTATTTCCACACAGTATAGGTACTCTTTATCCCTGAAAAAGACATTCACGAGAGCGGAGTCGCGGGCAAAAGCTAGTATTTAATAATAATTATTATTATTATTGTGAGGGGTAAAAATTGTGTACAGCGCATCTCTGCCATTTTTTCATTGCCATTTCATTCTGTCCAATTTGCACCCAAAATCCGCACCGACAAGGTCATTGCCTGCAGATCTTAGAAAGTATGACGCTACCTTTAATAGCGGCGTTTCCATTTGAAGCAATAAAAGTTTAACATAACTGAGTAATAAATAACACGAATTTAATAATAAAACGCAAATCAGAGCGGAACGAATGCGTTTTGTTAGCATGCAGTGCATTTTGATGAGCTTTAGCTTCGGTCTGATGATACATCTGCAGTCTATGGATAACTGTGGACCTGGGGAAATTACGACCTCCTGTGAATAAAAACTCTCTTTTTTTCAAAGGTTCTACATACATATGCACTCACGCCCATAATCCCCGAAGGGGTAGGCAGAGGTGTAACCAGTACACCCACATTTCGCCGAGCGTATCTCTGTCCCAAGATGTGATAGGGGGCGAGCCTATCGCCATACCGGGCACAAATTCCAGACTCCGGGCTGATACTGAGCATTTCGTAATAGAAAAACCCAATACCACTTTACCCGACCCGGGGATCGACCACGAGACCTTAGCGCTAGCCTCAATCGTAACGCGTACGCATTACAACTGCGCCACCGAGGCAGTCAGAAGCTACAAATAAACAATAAGATAAATATAGCACTACTGAGAAAGTACTGAGTTAAATACTAAGTTACTGTCCGCTTAGCATAACTTAAACATAGTTTATTCGTGTTGAGTGGGTCGAACGAACTAAAATGGTAGGCCTTAGCTAGGTGGCACTCCTACCCCCCCCGACAGAGGCCTGGGCGGCGGACACATGGAAGTCCGTCGTCCGACAGTTAAGGCCTCGAGGTGAAGCGCGCGACGTTCCTGCGCGAACCTCTCGAGCGGAGCATATAGGTGGGTGGATAACTCCCCCAAACACCCACCGACCGGAGAGGCCCTTTACAAGGGCCGGGGCCGCGGAAGAGTGCAATAGCGTCCCCGCAGCCCCGACCGAACAAGCGCACCCGGAGGAACACTGTTGGGTTTTAGTCCGTGGGAGTCGGACATAACCGCCCCGACTGACCACGCGGTGGGGCGGTACCCATAAAGGGTTTCCCAACTTTAAAAAAAGTCCTCAGCTAGGTAATTTTAATTTTACAGGAATATCATATACTGTAGAGTAACACGCAGATGGCACTATATTGAATGTAAACAAAGATCGAACTAAACTAGAAATTATTTAATTAAGTTATTTATTGTTTTCTTCCAAATGATTTATCATATTTTAATAATAATAAATCACAACATAGAGGACCTAGTTCACCAAGTTGTTGGTTGTTGTGATTATTTACATAAATACCAGTTTATATAATTTAAATGCCGACAACACGATGAAAATAAATAGTTGAAATATAAAAACTATAACGGATTTGTAGTTAATTAATTATCAACAAATTATTATTATCAATGAATATCTCGCTACTGAATTTTCATTTGATTATTTTTTTATGATTAACATACCTAAGTACATATTGTATTCTATTTGTATTTTTATTGGGGATGATTGCGAGTTGCACTAATGATAGATAGATAGATAACACTTTATTGTATGCCAGAATATTATAGTTAAAAAAAACAACAATTAATAATTGTAACAATAGGCGGTCTTATTGCTAATAGCGATATCTACCAGAAAACCTTTAATGATTGATCGACTCACGTTAGTGGAACCATTTCACCCGTAATCCCACTTTGGGTGGCATTCCCACTCTAGTTCCCAAGCTAACTACTTCGGAATCGGCCCGATTAACCTACAGCCCTCTGAGAGATAGGCTGGACATGGTGTATATAAAACACAAAAGTTATGAGCATTATAACCGATACTCCTCCGTCGACGTCCCAAACATGTTTTGGCTGATCCCAACGACACCATCACAGTCGCTATCGAAGCAGAACTTTCCCTGCCCAATCCGAATGGCAATAATAATACGCGACCCCGACATAGGACACGCCTGCGAGTCCGAAGAACTCCCACAATTGGCCCTCGGCACAATGATGTGCAGAGGCGGCCCTAAACTATACTACACAGCGATTGCTCAAGCTGAGGTCTGAGCCTTCTAAAAGTCGCCTCTGTGCTTAATTGCTACTAAATACCCTATACATATTTCTGGCTAGAGCGCCATAAGCGTCGCGCCGGCTTTATTGTGAGGTGAAGCTGTAAAAGCAATATAGGCAGCACAAAAACATTGGAAAAAAAATAGCATTTTAAATGACTTATAGAGATGTGAACCGAGAAGTCACGGGTTCGAAACAAAATACATAATCTGCGAATATATTCCTTGTATTATGTCACGGTAAAACACACTGCACCCCATTGTAAGTACAGTCTTTCTGCCTGACGATATCCCGGCTTAATGCCAGTGTCCGCCTACCCATCATAATTTGACGGTGGATTTGGTATTATGTGGGCGATCCCCCGTCAGACCCCCACAACCCGCAACGGAAACCAAGTTTCGCCATTGCCTCGTCCGTTAATCAGTAGAGTGTACCACGTGCAGGCGAGGTTGGCTTTGGGCCTAAAATGTTGGTGGCCTCATTGTAAGTAGAGTCATAGACACATTTGTATTATGTATCTATGATAGAGTGCAGTCCAAATAATAATGTCGACTGTCGAAGTTGCATCCCTGGAGGCCAATTCTCGTAATTTTAAATGTTCAAAATATCATTCCGATCTAGTCTCAGCGTTAAGAAAGTTACAAATGGACGGTCACCAGTATTATGCTGGCCTGTTTAACTGGATATAAACTAGCTGATCCCGGAACGCATCTTGCCGGAGGGAACAAAGTATGATGAGGTGTTCATCACGAATATGGTTTAGTTAGGTATCGAGGTCCATGTACTATGGAATCGATAGTTCTCGTAATTTCCTCATAAGATGGTCCAGATACTCACGACACAGGATATCCTAGGGTAGGTAACAGGTATCCTAGGATATAGTTAGGGATATGTTTATTTATTTTATTATGAGATTTTACGACATCAAGAACAAAATAAACGAGTGGGTGTAATAATACAATAAATATCAATAAAGTTAATATTGCATGAAAGCTATAACAGTACGAACCATTGCATTCAGACGCCATTTTAAATTTCAATTACTTTTTAAATCCTAAAGGCAGGGTTGTCGCGAATCGAACGAGTTATGACCGCGGACGCAAAAAGAAGGTTATGTTTGATCCTCTTTGAGACACTTTTCTCCAAATGAATTACGCGATTTAATAGGTAATTATTTACCTTATAATTTATTGGATGAAAAACCCGCCATAGTGAAAAAAACGAAAAGAAAGAAAGTCAATTTATTAGTCACAGATCGCAATTAATTTTACAGTAAAAACTATTGACGGTTTTGGTATTTGCGCGTCATGACTGTGACAGGTAGGTCACCACTCAGCGTACTACTGTGCTGTGGCGACCCTGCGTTCTCGGGTCAACAAGTATTTATACATCTAGTAACTTCTAGCCGGGAATTAAATGCCAACCGTCGAGGGAAGAAACGTCTCATGACATTCGACATTTTATTTTAATGTACTGTACTTAACATCACGTCCAATATAGTCTGGTGCCAAGATAAAAAAGGTGCTTGCTGCCTGGCGTTATCCCGGCTTCGTATCTAGGTCCTCCTTCCTACTTAGATGCTTTCACTTTACCCGTTGAAAAACTATTACAATAGTAAGAAATCGGTTAAAAAAGTAATCAAAATCTAAAAAACGGAAGCTTCATCGACTGTTTAAAATGAAGAATGCTAAATATTTTCCTCGTACTTTTATAGACGCTGAATAAAAACAAAGTGTCTTGTCAAAACATGAGTTCTTGTTGAAGTTTGAGCAGTGATTCATTAAGCTGAACAAAGGACAATGAGCCTTATGTCCATGTTGGGACGTCGCGACGGCTCCCGGCTATATTTGGATCACTCCTTTGAGTAATGGCGCGGGACACACGCAGCTTCGTTTTAAACTATTCTTTTTTCCAAAACGGAAATTCTTAATTTTTATTATTTGAACGAGAAATGTGGCCTGGGTTATAAGGTCTATAGAGATTTATATAGGTACATAAAGCAAAATTTATTACCTACGTCCTAATGTCAAAAATAAAATTCTTATTTATTTATTTAAAACTGTATATACATAACTTGTATAAAAGCGAACTTAATGCCATTAGGCATTATCCACCAGTCTACCTTTGAGTGATGCAGAGACGAGATGATGTGGGCGTATAAGAAAAGTGATAGAAAGAAGTAGACAAGACAATTCACTGTTGGAAATAACTTTAGTGTAGATTGCCTCGTGGGTCTGAATGTGAAACATGTGAAATTCTATTGACATGACTTATATCGTCGGCGAAGGATTCCAGGGTGTTGAACTACGCCCTGATTAGTCTCGCAAAGTGCGGTGTATATTCCAGTTACAGGAGACAAAACGGAAGGTTTCTAGACAGCTCGTTTAACTTCTATCTCACTATGGACAGCTCCAGTTAATGATATCGGCTTACGCACTATTCATTTTAAAGCTTTTGGATAGAAAAACTACAGTTACGAAGTCATAGGAATAGTTAAAATTATAGCAGGCAGCCCTACCAGCGAACGTCAAATTGACAGTAAAAATGGCGGGTAAGGTCCAACCATTGTTTGACGATGTGCAGACGTAATTACTTACGAACGTCTCCTATACTGCATTTTTTACAGTTCACTGTCTCTTCAATTTAATTATACACATAATGGGTGTGTAATTAAAAAAAAACATGACTATATTTTTAATGACGATTAGATTATAATAATGCACAAATCACAAGCAAAGACCTGAAGTAGTATACATTAAAGTCTTTGATCACAAGTCACAAATTAATGCAGTACCGAATACTCCCGAATTATTCATTGTCATAAATCACTGCCAAAGGTTTGAGTATGTAGTATAAGTATTTCTGAACAAAAAAAATATTATTTTATGTGCGGCCTACTTAGGTTGAGGAAATGTGAGGTCCCGGGTTCAGTTCCCAGGTCGGGTAATCACAATTTGTCTGTTAGATTTTATTCGAAAAATCACAAAAGAATCAGTCGCCAGCATTGGAATATATGCCTTTAAATGACATCATGGCGATTTTTTTAGCCTAGAATATGTCCCCCTGCTGGGCAAAGGCCTTTTACTCTTCTAGTGGGTTCAGTCTTCTGTCAACTTCTCGCATTTTGCCTAGAATGTATTCAAATCGACTCTCCACCTTTTTTCGGTAGTCTACGTTTTCAATGATTAAAACTGTAATTAAATCACTTCTGAATTGGAATTCAAACCTTATTTATAATTTACATCTAACCTAATTTATTTTTATCGCAATGTATTTGTTGTTAGTTTAACAAGTGGTAGAGCCACGCTGTAGAAAGTTTTGTCTACGAAATGAATGGGCCGGCTCGACCGGGTTGTTACCACTGTCTCACAGGAAGCAGACATAAAGTAGCAGCTCGCTGTTGCATTTGCTTCGGTGAGTTAGATATCCGGAGGCCCGAATCCTCCTTCCCATCCCTTAATTATTTATCCCTTTCTTTTAAGGTTGGCAACGCATTCATGATTCCACCGGTATTGAATATGTTCATGGCCGGTGGAGCTCACCATCAGGTAAACCATGCGCGCCTATGCCTCATTCATAAAAAAAATACTGTCTTAAGTGAAATCATCAGTAATGCTTTCTAATTAGCGGGTTGTTATAAGTGCTAAATGTGAGTAGCTGGGTACTGGGTAGGCAGTGATGGCACAATGTAATTACTGTTCATATTAATTCATGGTTTCGATGTCGGCTATGCGCCAGTACTCGCAGTACTTGGTGAATCATGCACGGTATTGCCAGTTTTTGGTAGATTTTACCCTGATGTTAGTGTAGGGATAAATTAAAGATATGTCTATTATTTAATTATATTTATGGATATAAAATTATAGAAGCAGACTTCCTCGTGCAATTTTAATTAGAAATAATGTTAATTAAAAATGTTATTTGTGTTTTTAGAAAATGTTACCAATTATTTTATTTTCAAATGATATGAGTATAAATAGATTTATGAAGTAAAAGATACTAATGAAAGCCTTGAGTAAAAAGTATAACAAAAAATTTGCAATATTACTTTAATTCTTCGACAAGATGTTTTACAATGTCGTAAAAAAATAATTATTCGTTCCATAACATGATCTCCTCATTGATCCAGAGATAGCGTACTAAGGCTGAGAAACGTGATGTTTTGGGTTAAATTCGCAGCAATTAATTCGGGCTATTACCTACAATATTTGTTTCGAGTTTTTGATTCAAAAGATCATACATGAATAATTGGCCGGGATTAGAATTTCTCCCTGGTATGGCGATAGGCTTACCCCACACTATCACATCATGGGACGGAAATTAGTCAGGCAAAACGTGCGTGCAGCGCTAGTTGTACCTCTGCTTACCCTTCGGGGGTAAAGGCGGGAAATTATGTTTGTATATACAATAAAATGCATTACTTTTTATTTCAACTACTGTATCAGTACACAACGGTACGTAGACTTTCACTATTTATTTAAAATATTATTTTTTTTATTTATATTAAATAAATAAACAATTCATCTTTCATCGACATTATTAAAAAACCCAAAATATTTTTTCTCCATTCAATTGAGTAAAATCTATTTAGCTGGTAACACACACACGCACCCCGAGCCGGCCGGCGTTCTCCACTCACCGCCTTATTTCACTTCATTGCAACCGAGCAGCCCGTTTGTGTCTCGGCTGCGACGGGAATAAGTGCTCCAACAAAATATATTTTAGTAAATAAGAATAATTAATAACATACACCATGAGGGAAATAGTGCACCTACAGGCTGGCCAGTGCGGTAACCAGATCGGCGCTAAAGTGAGTGAATTTGTTTTTTCAATTTTAAATTAGGAACAATTGGCAGTTGCGTTTAAATTATTTTTTGTATGGCTGAATAAGTTTGATTTCACAGATAAATTATGAGTTAAAAAATAATCAAATAACAATAATTATGGAAGCTACTGTTTCATTTACCTGAAAACTCCACTGCTAAGCTGTGTTTTGCGACAGTTTTCCTTATACTTTTTGTGTATTATTCGAGGTATAAATAATATAAAAAATGAATTATAAAGACTGGTGAAATTTAAAAAGAAAACTGCTATTTACAGTTTTAAAACAAAGCTAATTAAGAGATTTAAAAAAACATTTATATACCCGCAATTATATTAATCTACCAACCAGAAACAAAATGATCAACATAACACGATTTATATTTCTCACGGTGATGTTTCGGGTTTTTTATCGTTTCTGAAATACCTTTGTTTGTTTAAAGATAGAACCCAGAAATTTAATATTACTTTTATACATTAAAAGATATATTTTTATATTTACGGTTTCTTTGAAAAATATTCATATTTTCATTCATAAATTTTATTTTATTCTAGTCTTCAAATAACTATTTTTTCCTAACATTTCTAACAAAGTTTCTTTATTACAATGTTAACTTGGTCTATACTATAATTAGGAGCGAAAAAAATCGGATTAGAATCTTAAGTCAATTTATTTCGATTGCTCGGATCAATTTTTTTTTCTACTTGTATAAGCATGATAAGGCAAATACTTTGTCTCAAATGCCTACATTTTATACATTATTTTTACATTATTAAATTGTTTCTGTCTAATCAACTATTTTCTATTTTCTTTGTATCTTTGCAATGAAAGTACTTTTGTTATCATTTGCCGTTTGAAATAATTCAAATACTATATATATATTTAATAAGTTTCGCGATATTATTTTTTATGTAAATACGTAATAAATAATGTACAAATATAGCGTAAAAATATAAACTAAACGCTAAACGGCTATTTTTGACCTATTTCCATCAGTAGTATCTTGACGTCAAATCTTTGGTGTATCATTTTTTTTACTGAAAACACAATTGATTGCTTGACCTGGCAATGTTATTCAGACTAAATTGCGCTAAATTGCCTTAAATTTGAAACTTTACTCCAAACTTCAGGAGTGAAAATGTTCTTTGGGGTCAAGTTTTGGACTTTCTTTCACAACCAGGAAAATATCTCACTGCTCCAAATCTATTTATTTGTATTAGTAACTGACATTGTATACATCAATAAGAGTTGCAATGGTTACACGAATGGCACATTAACAAAACAGTATCATTATTTTTCGAAAATACATTTTTTCAAGTTAGTATAGACACAAAAATATAAATAAATATAGCAGTTAACCATCTTAATGAAACTCTTTCTAATGAAAAAAACGCATTCAAATCGGTCCATCCGTTTAAGTCATACGATAGACACACAGACAGACAAAGCTCTGGTAACACCTCTCTTTTTGTCCTGGGGTAAAATGCGGTCATTTATATGTCAAAAAACTTATATTTTTCTCTGATTAGTCCTTTTGGACATTAAATAACTCCAAGCAATATTTATAGTTTCCATTATTATTCCGTATATTTGCGCACAATAATTTTTATCCATATTTATTCGATCGAGCTGCAATTTTTTAAACCCCGAAATGAAATTTAATTTCACGTGCTAGTATCATACTAATAAATACACTCTACCATCCTGTTATTAGACCATTACCATTTCTTTCACGTTAAAAATTGTAATGCCACACCATGAAACTACTTATAGCCACAACACGTACAAACAAACATTTTGATGACAAATACAAATGGTTTCAAATGAAATGTTATTAATATTATGCATGACAACGTGTGTGGAATTTTATATACGTTCTTATTTTTCTATTGTTGCAATTGGAATGAAATTTATATCGGTAATGTGAGAAATGGTATGTAAATGGCTGAATAATATAGGTTTTTATGGCGTTCAACAGTGGTTTACTATACAAGGTGGTAGGTCCCTCGTATGAGAGAGGCCGTCAGGGTTGGTACAACCGCTTTGTCTATTTCTGCCGCCAAGCAGCAGTGTGTAAGCAATGTTGTGTTCCGATTTGAAGAATATTGAAGCCAGTGAAATTACTAGGCATTTTGAAACTTAACTTATGTCTCGGGGTGACGAGCGCAGTTTAATGTCATCCAGTGCTTTGTAATTCAAGATTCTGTGTGGTGTTGCGTCTGTTTATGAACAAGCGTGGCTTACCATCAGCTGAACAACCTGCTCGTCTCGTCATTCTAGCTAATAAAAAGCATAAATTATAGCATAGGCCGGAAAATGAGCAAGTGAGTCGTTTGATGGTGATTTCCGCCGCCCATGTACACCCACAATACCACAAGAATCACGGATGCGTTGCCGACCGTAAAGGAAAAGGATAATTAGGGATTGCGAAGGGGAGGGGATATGTAAGATTTAATAACATTTACTTATGACACTGAAACTTGCGCTAAAACTATTAAAATATATTCCAAATTAGTAAAACATATTTAGTCCGCAGGTCGTACGTTTACTTAACATTAAACATCCACACAACACGCCATACGTCAATACTTTAAATATAGCCTCATTAAAAGTCTGCGCTCGTTTTCTAGACGTCACTCAACGCCATCGTGTCCGAAAAGAATTCACTCTCACGAATCGGGAATAGACAAAAACCTTTTTTTTTTGCCGGAAAGATTATTCAGCTGGCTGCTTTCATTGTGATACCTAAGTGTAACGGTGTCTGCCACGCTTTTACACATTTTTATTTGAGCAAAGCAAATAGATGCTTTCTAACGTGCCCGACGGTCGGCGCACGGTTCTCAGTCGATACTCTTTGACAGCTGTCATAGCTGTCAATATTTCATTTTTATATGCACTATGGAATGAGGTTATTCTGCGATGTCCGATTGTAGAAATTAAATAAATACTTAATTACGGAAATAGCATGGCTACACGGTACACCTTATAAAAACTGCGATTTTATTCTCCGTCAAAATTATTTCTTTATTACAACACTCTTCGTAGATTAACACAATCAACTGTATAATCCTTATGTATCTGTTTCCTTAACCTTAAAACGTCTGTTCCATCAAATTCAACCGTATCTAATGTCTGTAGTGAATTTTGAGCCACGATATCTGAAAGTTCGTTGACATTCATAAAACTAATTAAACCATTAATTGCAAGCCGTACGTAAATAGTTTTCCCAGAAATGAATGAACCGTTCGTCTTCGATGTTATCATCATGCGCGGAAGTCATGTATAAACTTAGCGCTATGGTCTTTTTTGAGCTTTTTAATATGAATCCAAATTTGACGATTTTTGGTGGAACAGCAGCTGGAGAAGGATATTGTGGTTTATAAGGCCGATGGCCTTCAAAATCGTTATGTGATCACAAATCGTAAATCTAATGTTAAAATTGAAACAAGTGGTTGTCATTTGATTTACGAGTATGTTTGTCACTCCTTTATAATATAAGCAGAGGTGCATCGAGTACACCCATAGTTCGACGCGATTAATTATCGAATATGGGAGAGTTTTGGTCACAAAGCTCATTCCGGACATTTTTATGGAATTCAAAAGTCTCATTTATCATACACGATTCAGAATTTGAACCCAAGACCCCGCGAGCACTACCAACGCGCGATCGAAGTTATTATTAAGAATAGTTTTTAAAAAAGTTGGAGGTTGGAACCGCAACCGTAATGTAATTTCTTTCCTTTAATACTTTGAGCTCAAGTCATAAGATTGGGTTATTTATCTGTCCGTCTGACCTTTTCACGCAAAAACTGTCTGAAGATAAGTGACTTTCGCTAGATGCATAACATAATGGCCTTTGAAAATTACTTTATAGTGGTAAAGGTTTTTTAGTCAGAAACTTACAATGACTTGTCAGAACATTGATGGACGTTCTAGCATGGATTTAACAATAATCTTCTGTGAATTGGTTACCATACTTTTGAAACTTAAAAATATCATTACACTAAGTTAAGCTTATATTTGCACACAATTCTAACTGCGCAAAAATAAATTAAATTTAGGAAATTGAAATCATTATGAAAGTTAAATAGATCTTAATTTCTAATGGCCACATCCTTGCGGTATTTTTAAAGTAAAAATATTTTCGTAAGTTACAACGAAAGTAGTTGCATCGAACAATGCTGTCATTTTTGACACGAACACTGAGTAATGTATATAATTGCCTCTCACCGCGGGGTCCGATGATAATTCATATTGTCATTACATCTATTATTGCGGAAAAATGCCCGACCGACCGTTACGCGCCGTTATTTTATCGCTAGATCAACTTTCAAATAATATGGTCTCTGTACGCGACCGCGCTCCGTAATGAACAGGCAGATCAGATGAATTTTAATTTTGAATCTGGAACACTTTTTTCGAATTTGGAACACTCTTTGAATTTTAATCTCTTTTTGAATTACACTTGAACTTGAAATACTTATTCGAATTTGGCACACTCTTGGATTAATTAATAACATTTACATTTTTTAATTGTTTCATGATTTGAAATTGGCGTTCTATTTGGTTGTGGCAGATGTTAACGTCTTTTTATTCATAAACACATGCGAAACAAAGGTCATTGTTTGATGAATCCATATCGATTGTTCGTCGTGCGTTATTGTCTCTATCGTTATACAATGATTTTTAATGTAAATATAATGGACGTAGGTCATCATGCGAATTGTACGTTGTCCTAGTGTCTTCATTGCATGCATATTCATAAAAATTTAAAAGTATTCTGGTGCTATGGACTGCCTACCATTATTTATTCCTCAATTTCAAAAATAACTAGTTTTAACACCATATTGACATCAGTTTACGATAACCTTTAAACTCTTAAATGGTTATCTATCTAAAAGAAGTCATTGTGTTCCATAACATGCAGTTTAGGTTTTAATTCGTTACTGATTATATTAGAGTAGCCGTCTGTTACTCATTAAATAAAAACAAAAAAACCGCGCTGAATTGAGAACCTCCTTGTTTTATGAAGTTGATTAAAAATTAAAATAGATGACTTACTAATTTAGTTTTTATTTTCTAAAAATAATAATATTTATTGGTAGAAGTTATGTCATTTAAGAAAGGTCATAGGTATAGGAAAGAAACGTGTAACTAGATTATGATGTCAAAAAACATTATAAACCAGCTAACAACTATTCGGATTTTCTATGGGACATTATAACAACCCAGTCAAGCCAGAAAACTGTCTACTGCGTGACCTTTTCAGTTAATTTTGTGATAATATTATCAATGCGTCATGACACACGTCCGTTGAGTTATAAATCGTCATTCACGATAATGTGTTCTTGATAACGAGAGAATTAGTACTGAGAAATTATCGTCTTCCTTTTGAAAGAACTGAAGGAATAAAACATCGAGTCAAGCAACATTGTACGCTATATCAAATCAAGAAATAGGGAGAAATAAAATATTGTGCTTGTATACATTATTTTCTTACAAATTGAAAAGAAAATCTTGAGTATCGGTTCTTATCGACAGTTTATGTACCGTAGACAAAATACGGAAAATGTGTATGCAAACTGCGAAAAAAAATCCGTTCGACGTCTTGAGATGTTTCCTGTTATTATATTTAAGCTATATCAATGACAAATTATAAGAAACTTCCTGTATTCACCGCCATTAAGATATCAAAGCACAATAGGCCAATCAAATGCAATTCTAAATTCGAAATTATCTTTCCGTTCAAACATTGCAACAGATAAAAAAGTGCTCCTTTTTTAAAAAATAAATTTCTTTTTAACGATGACTTCCTTTTCTAAAACGTGTTTTGAAATAATTGGAATAATTTACATCCTGCCAAATGTTTTTTTTTAAGATCCACGTGACAAATAACTTCCCGCGTCAGAAAACTAATTCCGGACATAAGACATACTTCCTGTCAATTAAACTATTGATGGACAATTATAATCCGTTATTGTATCTATAGTCATCGATTTCAACAAATAAATTTCTTTGTTACAATTCATCGCCCTGCCGTTATGCCTCTCCAAAGTGGTGTCAGCGCTACAAAAGATATTGCTAGATGTTTTAAATTCTCTTTAAACTAGGAAATTCTGCATTTCCTACTGGTGTTCCTAATTGAATAAGGTTTGTTTCTGTAAAGTGAGGTGTAGTATATTAAGTGCCTACTGACCTTATTATCTAGTTTCTTAAAGTAAGTAGATGCCGTTTGCTGAAACCGTTTTTGGTCGTTCCTGTACTGCTGGATTGTCAGATTACATATAAAAAGGAAATGCAACCCATTGTTATTAGTCTATAAATCATCTGATTCTAAATTCAAAAATCGCTTCGCGCGTGAATCACGCGTCGCTGGGAAGTAGACGCGCGTGCGCGGCATACGTCATGATCGCAATATGGCGGCGACACCATGCCGTCGCCGGCCATTGTAACACTGACGAATATCCGGCCGGCTTCTGTCTTTGGACGTTTGACGACTTAATATGTGAGTAATTGAGGTTTTATAATCCATTTACGTAAACCAACGGGTTTTTTATATGAGATCGGGTTATAGACTTTGAGGGAACATATGTTGCAGCCAGTAAGGTTTTATCACTCTTTTAAAGTTCACTTACAATCGTTGTATGATTTTTTACTAACCAAACTTAGCTGTTTTGCCTCTTTCGTGTCTACCTTGGCGATGGTTTACATTTAAACTGGATCGTGTTTCAAAGGATCATAATTTTTTTATTCGTGCCATGTGAATTTTTAAAAGTTCTTAAAAATCTATCAACATCTGCAACGGTTTAAAAGTAATCGTATAAAATACCTAACTTACTTTGATACGCTACTGGAAGTGGTTCTATTATAATATTACCTAACAGCTAATAATAACCAAGAAATCTTATGCAGCATGAAAAACTTTCAACTCCAATCTTAGTATCATCAAATTTGATATATTCTTGGCTCTAACAAAAACCTCTCTATCGTAGTTTTTTTTGACCCAATTAGTCCTCTTTAGTTTAGTGGGTTACCATCCTTGTATGGATAGGCAAAGACTCTGTTTTCGCTTACTGTCCTTTTGAAATGGCTTCGTTTTTATGTTCGGAAACACAATTAAAGCACGTATCATAATAATTTGTATTGTTGTTGCAACAAAGTCTTGCTTCCGTTTCCCGCGTACCATTTACCAAGTTCTTCTCAGACCTTCATAAATATAGCTGTATTAAGTCTACTCTTAAGATGCAGTTCTTCAGTTAAGAAGGATAAAGTTCCAAATCGTTACATATTTTAAGATATTCAGCTCTTTGCTCATACTTGAGAAATTTAGGAGTTTCCAGCAAACGCTGAAAATGATAAAAGATTACATTCATCACATATAACTTATCCCACCATATATACAAATAATGCCATACGTCACAATACCTTGGCCAAATAGTCAGAAGCATTTTTCTATTTCATTTTTTTAATTATTTTACTCATATTGTGCCATACTGTCTGTCCTTGTCGAACCAATGTAGGTAGATAATCTCCCATCCCTCGACTCTGCTCTGTATACCCAATAAACCTGGACATTTTACCCGATTCGCTGTCTTCTTTCAGAAAAAAATATTCTACAATAAATTTGCCTGTAATCCGAATTAGTTCAATATTGTTTTTGCAACTATGTATACTTAGTATGTGAAATTCTAAATTTAATTTAATTTTATTTATTTTATTGGCGATCCTTAAATAAATATTCTTTCTTCCGTGTGGAGGATCGGTATGAGCAAGAGCTTACAATTGAATAAACGATCCATTAACAGTCTGGCGATCAGCTGGAGATGTTCTGCCTAGTTACTAGATTTTTGATATATTTACGATATATTATATAAGATGGTCTGCGGGCCTAGTCAAATTCGACAACACTTAATAGCACAGTAAAATAATCCCAATTATTAAAAAAAAAACATTTAGATAAGTATTTACGAATTATTATGACTCTTGGCGATATTTGGAAGTTTTTGAAAGGTTTTTAAGTAAGCAAGCACGATAGGTACTGACTTCAGAGAAAGTGTAAAGAAGTAAGTAAGTCATCAGAGTGATAAAATGCTATTTTCTTTCTTACCTACAAACTCAGAACAATTTAAAATTCGTCAGTCAAATCCAAAATTGTCACATCTTTATGTAATACTTACTGCACGTGATACTAAAACATTCGAGATATTTTATCGCATTTATATAAGCATTATATTATCGCACGTTAACCTGAGAGGCAACAAATTAGTAATGAAGTACACGAAATAGGCTTATGGGAAAGGGCAGCAAGATCTAGTGGTGGTTCAGGACCACCTGGCACGGATTCTGGACGAGACTTGATTTCTCTCCCTATCCCTTGCTTTAACCGACGTGCATGTATGAAAAATTTAATGAGTGTGAATGAGGCCAAAGAGGTATGCAAGTATCGTAGTAAGTGGAAATCCGTTGTCTCTGCCTAACCTCATGGGAAACAGGCGTGAGTCTATGTATGTATGTATCCCTTGCTTCGCCAATATCATGTCATAATAGGCAATAGTAGACGAGACGTGACGATCGAGGGAATTCCATATCGCAAAGATGAAGGTGCTGCAACGTGTACTTTCAACGTTTATCGTATACGTAAGTATATCCCCGGAAGCCTTAGTATCCGCGACGTGGTAGATAAACTTGAGGAATATCTCTTAACGTGGTTTGGTCATTTTTAACGAAGTCACAATAGTACATTGGTCGGAAATTCCTATGCCAGATTGTACCAGGGGTACGATCGCGCTGAATTCTTGAAAAGCATTAGACGTATTAGAGTCTGATATAAGAGACAATGATATCACTACGAAAAATGCTCAAGACCGGACAAAGTGGAGTCTTCTAATGGCCGTTCCATATATTCTATCTATCGACAGATTTGCTTACTATTAATAGTATTTTGACAGATCTTCCATACAAAATGTGTCAAAATGATACTGCCCGTAAGCAAATCTGTCGATAGACAGTATATTGGTAACGGCCATAAGTAGAAAGGCAGACCCTAAGCCGGGATAAGGCCAGAAAGAAAGATAAAGACAATAATGTATTACCCATTATCTTCTCAACGGACTTCCGATGCAACAAGGATGCCTCCGAATATCGTATTTCCAATAAATTAATTGTATCCTTGAAATTGCGAACGCAGCGAGTTCACTCAGTCGTATATTTACCTCGTTCGCTGATAGACGTGTGTGTAATTTCATATGTAAGTATTTAATTGGTCATAGTTTTTTGTTACGTGGATTTAAATATTAATTTCTTGTCTATTTGTTTTTTGTTAGTGTAATCTTTTCCACAATTTATAAAGCCTGAAGTTATGAACTCACATTGTTTCATGTTTGCATCACTCTTATATTGACTGGTAGAGTGCATTGTGCATTAAATCCGCCTTAATTATGTTATCTATAAAGTATAAATTATCTAACTAAACAAATACACTGTTAACGACGCTATTAACATTACTAGCTTTACTTCTAACACGTTCTAAAGCTGATACGTATAGTTGGAAAGAATTTGTGTTAAACACATATTATTTGTTTTGTTTAAAATTCGGATAACCTTCGTGGGCAGCGGCGTGTAGTCTGCGAAATAATTGGTGTGGGTTTGCGATCATCGTGTATCAAACAAATTGGCATAAGCCAAAGTTTTAACTAACTAGAAATTTTTAGTACGCAAAAGCGTTGTGTACCCCTAATAGTACCTAACTATGACCGATCTGACGTCGACGGAATTTTATCTATGTATACTACTAGATGGGCTGTTTAGAAGTAAAATTGCGTCACTTAACGTGGGAGTTTGACAGCTCACAGACAGGGAGCGCGAGAGGGGTTCTAGTTGAGAGTAAGGGAGATGGTAATATTGAGTTATGGTCAATTGTCTTTTTATAATTTACAATCTTGAAGGCAAAAGAAACATCTGACACACACATACGCACACACGCACAAATACACAGTCAAAAGTGTCAAACAACATAAGAACCCTTGTAAAAAAAACAGATACGAGTAGTTAATTAGAACAAATTACGTCGTATTAAAACTAAGTTTAGGTTTTCCAAGAGGAAAACGCATGGTTGTAAGGAAAATATGAGTCAAGTATACGGTGATTTAACATGTGTCATTAATTATGTTTTGAACAATATTTGTTGCTTTGGCGCCATTTTGATGAAGAATTAATAAATATATATGTATATACAACGTGTTGCAGAAAGGTGTGGTCATATTTTAGGGTCATTACATACACATTACAATTAGTACTTATGTACCGGATCTTTCAAAACCAAGACATCCAGAAATTACACGTTAATTTTAATCACTCGTTTATTAAGATCGATAAGATTGATGACATCACTATTAATTATTACGAACGACACTCACATTTTAATAAACTTAATTAAGATGTACGTAACTTGTAATTTAAACACAAATCAGTACCTAAAAGAGTGTTTGCTGAAGACGATATAGGTACCATCCTCTAGAAGCATTTTAAAGACTTCATTCTCGTAAAGGGAACCAAGTTTCGCCATTACCTCGTCCGTTAATCAGCAGAGGTGTACTACTTGCAGGTGTCGTTGGCTTTGGGCCTAAGATGTTGGTTTTCCTATTAGCCCGAGAGACGAAACGAGCAGGTCGCTTGCCTGATGGTAAGCGCCACACCTGCCTATAAACAGAAGCAACACCACACGGAACTTTGAATTGCAAAGCACTGCATGGCATTGGACTGCGCTCGTCACCCAGAGCTATAAGTTGTTTAGTCTCATAGTGCCCAGTAATTTCACTAACTTCAATGTCCTTCAAACCGAAATACAACAGAGCTTACATACTGTTGCTTGACGGCAAAAATAGACAAAGCGGTGCGACCAACCCAGACGGCCTCGCTTACGAGGGGCCTACCACCTTGAAAATCCCCTTCGGGGATATAGGCGTGGGCTTATGTATACATGCACTGTCCCAGTTCAAAATGTAGAGCGTGATTTATTACTGCCTCGGTGGCGCAGTTGTAATGCGTACGCGTTACGATTGAGGCCAACGCTGAGGTCTCGGGTTCGATCCCCGGGTCGGGTAAAGTGGTATTGGGTTTTTCTATTACGAAATGCGCAGTATCAGCCCGGAGTCTGGGATTTGTGCCCGGTATGGCGATAGGCTCGCCCCCTATCACATAAGGTACGGAGAGACGCTCGGCGAAATGTGAATGTACTGGTTACACCTCTGCCTACCCCTTCGTGGATACAGGCGTAGGCTTATGTATATCGAAGTTCAAAATGTCGACGCGTGATTTATTATGGTCAAGTCAATGCCATCAATCAATATTCAATTCTATCCACCCTTCAGTGGAGGAAAAGCTACGTGATGACTGTTTGACGCCAATCTTCCTTATATGTAACCACTACATACACACTATATTTTGTGACCCTTTCTCTACACACATAAATATGCACTAACGCCTGTATTCGCCGAAAGGGTAGGCAGAGGTATAACCAATACATTCACATTTCGCCGGGCTTTTTCCGTCCGATGTGATAGGGGGCGAGCCTATCGCCATACCGGGCACAATTCCAGACACACATTTGTGTGGATCACACAAACATTTTGTCTCGGTGCAAGAATCGACCCCGCGGTATCTTGCTTCACAGCACTTGTCCACTGCGCCACGGAGGTTGTTCATGCGTATCTGAACTACAATTAAATAAAAAATATCGAGTCAGATCACGGAACCTTTCGCAGCGTAAATGTTACGCACATACTATAATTATGCAAACGTCATTGCTACGTCACAAACTCACATTTTATAGGAATGTGAGGCATTTAAATATCCGTCTTTTTTTATAACAGAGGTCAGGAAACGAGTCACTTGGTAGTTAATTATCACAACTGACCGTCGGCACAATGATGTGCAGAGACGGCCCTAAACTATACTCCCCAGCGTTTGCTCAAGGTCTGAGCCTTCTATAAGGCGCCTCTGTGCTTAATCTCTACTAAGTACATTATACATATTTTTGGCTAGAGCGCCATAAGCGCCAGCTTTATTGTCAGGTGAAGCTGTGAAAGTAATATAAGCTAACAGCACAAATCCATTAAAAAAAAACACAGCGCTAATTTTCAGTGGTCACCTTTTGTCCTAGCAATCTCTGTAACCTAATGACTTTCCATCGGCTTGATGGTGTTTATTTATTGACTAACCGTGTGCCCGACGGGATTTCCCGTAGACACTATCTCAGGAACTATCTGACTTTACTGAAATGTCCCTTTTGATAAATCATTTCTTCACCCACCATTTGACCCGCACAATCCGCAACGGGAACCAATTAGTTTGTCATTGACTCGCTCGTTAATCAGCAGTGTGTACCACGTACAGTTAGGGTTGACTTTGGGCCAAAGATGATGGTGGTTTACACTCAATGCTAGTTTAATTGAGTAAGCTCAAATTCAATCATATTCTCGCTAGTGTTGTACGATAAACTAGAAATAGGGCTAAAGTATGTGTAGACCAGCCCTATGCAAAGTCACGTTAATCGCGAGTTCAGATATCATCGCCCCCATACGACATACTGTTAATATTTATACATGTCGATTTACATGCGAAATGCATACCGGACCGGTTACTATACTCCGCGGCCCGCACTTACTTATTGTAGGGTTGTCTACTGACCTTAGGCATTATTTTAGGACATACATACGCACTCACGCCTATAATCCCCGAAGGGGTAGGGAGAGGTGTAACCAGTACACCATTTCGCCGAGCGTATCTCCGTCCCACGATGTGATAGGGGGCGAGCTTATCGCCATACCGGGCACAAATAACGCCATATAACGTAAAATAAGCTCACGGATGTATCCCTGAAGTGCATCCATTTTTCGCTGATTTAATTTCCGTCCCATGATGTTGAGAGGTGTGACTCGCCATGCAGACAAATTCCAATCCCAGGAAACTCGTTTTTCGAAACGAAACCTCAAACAAAGATTGTTATATCGTGACCTGGGAATTTAACCTAGGATCCCATCTGTTTCTCAGCCTAAGTACGCAGCCAATGAAGTGACGCTGATGATGATATTTTAAAAGATGATTAATGAAAATTCTGAAGTACCTTATTAAAAAAAAAACAATACAAAAGAATAAAAACAAAAATTATATCTACCATAAATAACCACTTTGTGTGTGGTTAATACGTAACTTTTCACAGAGTGATGCCATTTTTAAGATTATATTTTCATTAAAAAGAGTAGGTACCTATATAGTTGGTTCCATTTAAATTTCAAAAAGAATCCCTTCCCTAAGAGAAATCGGGAATGAAATACCACAAACTTCAACATTTACGCACCGTTTTTGACGATTGTTCCGTTAAAAATAGTAAAATAAAATCTACCAATCATTGACCATTAATTAAATTACAATATGAACGATTCAAAATGGGTTTTATTTTTATTGTTAAAACGTTTTTATTCGTAAGAAATTGAATCCTACTGACAACCCTAACACCACGCTCCCCGCACACCTCACCCCTGAATCTTCACATTGTCACGGTCCCGGTTTATTTGCAACATCGAGATCGCGTTTTTTTTGTCGTCCGCCAGTAATCGCAGTTTTTTTGCGTCTCGCCGTGTTGTGACTGGGCTTGCTATTGTTCTCCATTTTGTTGCTTTTGTATGGTCCTTGTGGAGTGTAGTGGGTTTTGCGGAATAAGGACTTTTAATGCTTTAGTAATGACGGGTAATAAGTGGCTCAAATAAGCCACGATAGGCTTAAATTGTGCATATCTTTGGTAATTTGGCAGGGAAGACTCTTATGAGCGTTTTGTGCCACAAACAATAAATCGTTGATGGTAAGTTTTTTTTTATCCTTTTATGTCCCGCTGATGGGCAAAGGGCTCCCTTATTTCCTTTATACATACCATACATACATACTTCATACAAACAATAAATCGTTGTAAAACATTATTTTTCTATTTGTGTAGATATGTAAATAGGTAAATAATGTGATACATACGGACTCACACCTGTAATCCCCGAAGGGGTAGGCAGAGATGTAACCAGTACACCCACATTTCGCCGAGCGTATCTCCGTCCCATGATGTGATAGGGGGCGAGCCTATCGCCATACCAGGCACAAATTCCAGACTCCAGGCTGATACTGATTTCGTAATAGAAAAACCCAATACCACTTTACCCGACCCGGGGATCGAACCCGAGACCTCAGCGTTGGCCTCAATAGTAGCGCGTAGGTACGCATTACAACTGCGCCACAGAGGCATTCATGGAATAAAATGTACATTGTTTATAATAAGCAACTCCTTGATATCAGTTCACAATAATAACAATAATAAAAAAAATGTGAAAACATAAACAGCCGAAAGAGATAAAAATCCAAATATTTAGACCTGGCACACGATTTTACTGACATGTGGGATGTGGACTCAACAATGATTGTCCCGATAGTCGTTCCTGCTAATGGTTTGATACCAATGAGCCTCGATCTACACCGATCTCTCAATTGGTCGTTGGGCCCGATTCAGAAGGCAGTATTATTGGACACGGCACGCATTGTGAGGAGGTTCCTCACTCTGAAGTCCTAACAACCGGTGGCTTGGGTCCTAGGTAGGCCTCGCCATTGGAGGGTGATGCTTTAATATTTTTAAATATTTCACTTTTTTAGGAAATGTAATATTTTAAAATGTAGAAAATTCCTTTTGAAATAAAGAGTACCGTACATCGTTGACTCAAATTCATTTAAAAATGAATCATTGCATAGCCATAATAAAGACGATAAGCCCACTTGTTATTCGCTTATCAACTCGTTAAGAAAACAAAGTTAATCGTAAATATTAATCACGACTCAGTGATTCAGATCGAATTACTGACTTCTTGAAACTATCTAGTCATACTGAATGTACTGAATCAACTTCTCGGGAACAGCACTTCAATGTTTGGTCAATAACAATCAAAATATTATTAACACTCGCTCCAAAATACGTCGTAATTAGACGCCAGAGACATTAAATATTAACCTTCAATAAAAAGAGGGATGTTATAAGTTTGACCCCTTTTTTGTAGGCGTGTATCGATCTGTGGCATAATCGTATGGACATATTTGAATACGGCTATTTTTTGTTTGAAAGATGGTTAAATTGAGATATCAACTATGTCGGAAAAAATGTTCAGCTAAACTGTAACTATATACAACGTTCTACAGGAAGGTGTGGTCAAATTTAAGCAATGTATAGTATACGATAGAGATATTTCTCCCCCCGTAGTACCAAATTCGATTGTTACTAAGACATAAATAAATCATTTTTTATCGAATGAGTAATATATATATAATCGACTCGCAACTTTGACAACACTAAATGATAAACAGCTGAGCTTTCGTCTTACTCCAGCATTGTTCTTGGTCACGCACTTCACTTAAAAGAACGATTTTATCGTAATAAACCAGTGATTTAAATTAGCGTGACATTTTGTGATGTCTAGATTATGATAACATTCGGTACATAAACACTCTCTGTCAGGTCTAATGACCACACATTTCTGTAACACGTTGTATATTCATACTGATATAAAATCAACCATGATATCGATTTGAGTTCATCATAATTCCCACTAGTGGCTACTTACTCGATGTGAGACAAAACAGAAAATGTCATCGTTTTACAAAACTAGGCTACTGCTTGTTTATTTGCCAGCATCTGCTTTAAAAAAGCTAATCAACGATGAATGACCATATTTATATAACTATCTTCTAGTCTACTGACACAAAGATTGAATATGTACCATAATTTGTTTACGTACAAGTACAATAGTCGGGGTAAACATGGCGCCGAGCCAACAGGAACTCGTTTAATATCAAAACAAATGACCCATGAGATAGATTCACCGAACAAAGCGAACGAATAACAGAAAGTTTATTCAAGACAATCGACAATTTTCATACAAGTTTGTTTGGTACATTTTATGGTACATACTGAATTCTAATTCATAAATATACATACGCACTCACGCCTGTAACCCCTGAAGTGGAAGGCAGTGGTGTAACCAGTACACCCAAATTTCGCCGGGTTTATTTCCGTCCCATGATGTGATAGGAGGCGAGCCTATCGCCATACTGGGCACAATTCCAGACTCCGGCCGCTATTGGCCATTTCATAATAGAAAAAAACCACATATCATTTTTACCCGACACACGGACCGAACCCGAGACTTGAACATAGCAGTCGTACAGCGTATCATTACAACTGCACCACCGAGGCTGTCTAATTAACAATGGACTAGTTTAGATTGTTTTTCTCAGATTATTTATTATCAGTGTTGGTCTGTGGACTGTGATAGGTCTCTTGTATGCGAGATAGGAATACAGTTCTCTTGATAGAAAACACCGTTTTGTCGACAAGCAGCAGTGTCTAAGCACTGTTGTGTTCCAGTTTAAGGGCACTCAAGTCGGTGAAATTACTGGGTATTATGAGACTTAAAATCCCATGTCTCGGGGTGACGCGGACGATAGCAGTCCAGTGCTATGCTGGAATTTGTAATTCAAAGCTCTGTGTAGTGTTGGTTCTGTGTTTGGGCACGTATGGCTCTTACTATCGCCGAACGAACTGCTCGTCTTGTCTTCAGTATCTTGTTAAAAGAATAACCAGCAGTTACGTAATAAATAAAGAACACAAGTTTTTTGTTGAAGATTTAACAATTTAGAAAATATTTTGCTAGACCATATATGCTTAATATTTTGACAGCCTCCGTGGCGCAGCGGGCGAGTAGCCGGTTGCGAAGCGTGGGGCTGTGGGTTCGATTCCCGCACCCAGATAAATGTTTGTCTGATTCACAAATATTTGTCTCGGGTCTGGGTGTTGTGGGTTGGCAAGTCCCTCGTAGTTCCTGATACCCACGATACAGGTTAACCTAGTGTGGGGTCAGAACTATGTGTGTGACTGTTGGGGTGTGAAACCATAGGTAGGTGAGAGTTAGAGCTAGAACTTTGCAGGCAACGTAAAGATAGATCGACCGACATACCATACGATACGTTTTGCATCTTACCAAAGATGTTCATAGACAATTGTCACAATACTGCCGCCTGTCAACATGTCCATTTACGCCAAGCCCCGACATCCCGCTGAACAAGCCGAATTATTCAATTATCGCATTACACCACGAATTTGACTCATTTTACCGTCAAAGAAACAAGCGGGAAGCCGAGACGCCATTTGTAAATTGTCTATTACGCTTTTTTTCGCGCCTCGCAATTGTGTCGAAGGACATGCTATACGGCCAGGTTGTTATTTATTGTTTTTTATTTTAACTTGTTTTTGTTTTAAGAAAATTATCTTAGGTACTAAAAATCTCCTACTTATGTCGTAGATGTACACTAAAAAAGTTTTTATAGCATAGGCTGACAAACGAGTGGGTAACCTGGTGGTAAGCTATATCCACCATAAAAATCCACAATACCTGAACAATAATGGACGCGTTGCCGACCTTAAATAAAAGGAATAGGAGGGGATTTGGGCCTCCGGATATCTCACTCTCCGTAGCTAACAGCAAGTTGCTACTTCACTTCGGATTTATGTGAGGCAGTGGTAAAAACCAGACGAACCGGCCCATTCATGCTTCAGACTAAACTGTCTATAGTGTGGCTCTACCACTTAAAAAATTAAGGCTGTATAAGTGTTGTCCAGCTATTTTTTCGTTTACTATACATTTTAAGATAGTACCGAATTAATGAAAAAAGACACAACACCTAATTAAATGTCGACAGATATGAATCTATTATGAATATACAACAGGCATAGATCAGACATTGGATTGTAGATTATGAAAAAAACAAAAACCATATTGTGACAGACAGATAGTTAACTAACTATTGTTAAGAAAATAGTTACAAAAAAATGTCTATACAGTTGGTTACGAAAGGCAAATTTTTGAACCTAGTTTTTATTTGACCTAATCTAGATTTTTTGTCGCCTTTAAAAAGGTTCTTGCTGCAATGATAATGCGGAAGAGATAGTTAAGTATTTGTCTGAGTTTTTATTTGGCTGACATATTAATGGCACCAGACAAGAAATACACTTACCAACTAACCTACAAACTTCTAATAAATAGATTTTAAATTCAAAGAAGATCGTATAAAGTATATCGGTGGCTGGGTTTCAAAATTCCTTGAAACAATCTGGATTTGAACCAAATTAGAAAAAAACTATCGCTTCTTTGATCCAGTAAAGTAAATCAGCGGATCGCAGAATGTTATTTTTTTTGTAGTATTTGTAGCGATTGAAAGAGAACACGCATGATTCGATTTTGTCCCCGATATTTTCTCTAAGTTCCCAAAGATCATAAAAATGATGGGACGGAAATAAGCTCGAATGGCGAAACAAGACAGCGTCACGCCTGGCCATAACTTTGAGTTACAAAGCACTGTGTGACAATGAACTGCGCTTGTCGTCCCGAGATATAAGTTGTTAACATAATGCCCAGTAATTTCACTGGCTTAATGTCCTTCAAACCAAAACACAACACATTGCTTACACACTGCTGCTTGGCGGCAGAAATTGACAAATCGGTGGTACCTAATACCCAGATGGCCACGGGCATATAAGGGATCTACCACCTTATCCGCTAGAATTTTTTTTTTATGGACGCATGCTGATAGCTTGACAAGAGTCGGCTGTATTCAGCTTCACCGGACTCTCGGATGAGCGCTTTAGCGCTCTCAACCCTTAAATTAAGCGACCACGCTGAGGGTACCTCCCTAATGGGGGTACGGACCTCGGCTCAAAACGGTTGCTGGGGGGAGGGCAAAGACATTTGCGTTTGATGGTTTGGGGAATTTTAAAATCTAATCGTAATCATTCCTCGGCTACACTTGCGGGCCGGTACTAGGGTCTGGGTTGCTTCGGGCAGAGTGGCAAGGTCCTCGGCGGCGAGGACGGTATGTCGGTCTTAAGGAGTATAGATACATTTTGTCTGAACTCTTCCATCCCTCGTACGGCCAGAGTGGTCTCATCGTTGGGATCGGTGAGGTATATTTAGTAAAATAATACCTATTATTAATTAATTGTGGTTTAACATTATCCTTATTATTTATATTATAAAGGGATCATAATTAACCACTGAATACGCCTATAATATATTTATAATAAATTATAGGTAATATTGTTCTGGAACTATCCGTCATGGAGCATAATTGTAGGTTTTAGCATATTTTGATACCTTATATAATGCATAATATATTTGTTATTGTAATTTTTATTTAAAACTGATATGTGTCGCATTTTAATATATCAAAGTATAAACAATAATACAAATAAACAGCATAAATAATGATAAATCTTGTCTGAGATATCAAAGTAAAAAACCGAAACAAGCTTTTTCAAAATTGAAGCCGTAAAACAACTTGAAACCGCATGACAGCTGACGGTTCTGCGATAACAGAAGCCCTGAAAGCAATACCAAGAACTACGCCCATGATTCTAGATATAAGATATAACTTTTTCCTTATGCTAATAGTTCGTTCACCCGTCTGGATCTTGCGTTTCTTGTTAATCTGTGCTTTGTGAGTCATCAGATTCGATGCTGGGACACGGCTCCCAGTTGGATAGCCTAAGTACTGTCTAGGAAATTAAAAGAATAATTGTAGACTGTAAGAAGTTTCGACTTTTCAAATTTGACTGCCTCAGTGGCGCGGGCGCAGTTGTAATGTTTATGCGTTACGATTGAGGCTAGCGCTGAGGTCTCGGGTTCGATCCCCGGGTCGGGTAAAGTTGTATTGAGTTTTTCTATTACGAAATGCTCAGTATCAGCCCGGAGTTTGGAATTTGTGCCCGGTATGGCGATAGGCTCGCCCCCTATCACATTGTGGGACGGAGATACGCTCGGCGAAATGTGGGTGTACTGATTACACCTCTGCCTACCCCTTCGGGGATTACAGGCGTGAGTGCGTATGTATGTATTATTGTAGATTGTAAATAGTTATAATAGTGTTTTTGGTGATCAACACTATGATCAAATGGGCTGTATAGAGATCTGTTTCATCTAACTTGTTGTAGATGTTTTGTATATTAGCCAATATAGATACAGATTTTCCTGTTTCTCTATAAGACACACTCAATGCAAAGTTACTCCAATTAGAACGAACATAAGTAACTTCTAACAAAGTAACTAACCAAATAATAAAAATACACTCCTTATTTTAAATTGGTCTGCAGTGAGCTTTGTCCTTTCGCAGTAAGGAATATAAACATACTTTCAAATAATACAAACAACAAAATTTTCCAAACAAACGAATATTTACCTCCAAAAAGGGACTACATAACCAAACTAAATAAATATTACGTCTGGCAACAATACAGTCATCACCATAAACAAAGATTTTAACAGCTGGCAACATAAAAAATGGCTGCCACTTCCGTTTTTCTTGTTTACGTTTATGGCTCGCACCCGACGCGATGCGTATGTTGGATTTAAAAATAAACACGACCCTAGTAAGGCGATAGTTTTAAAACAAACAAAACCACAAAAATGATGTCTGTACTTTGTACAACTTGGAATAAAAGATAGAAGAACCTGCTAAGAGCAACAATGGTTATAACTATGGCTGAGTATAGTTAGAGCATGTTAGAGTACATGTTCTTATACTAATAGTGGGCAAGCCCGAGCAGATAGTGAATTCGAAACGTCAATTTTCTAACTAAAATTAATTATTTTAAAGCCGGAATCACGGAGGGTTTTCTAACTCCGTTGCTCCGTTAACTATATTATTTCTTCATTTTCTGTCTTATTATTCACAATGTAGTTTTATAGACTTCGGTTTTACTGGATAGACTGTTGCTGTATTTTTAAGTTCTTCTCAGTCTTCGATGTCACACTATTTTACTGCCTACCTTCACGCTAGTTATAACACCGGGTGTATTTCTAAATTATCGTACAGACATATCTACAATGTTTTTATATCAAATATATTCAGATATACAAACACTATAAGGGCCATCCTCAGAGAATCCTCAAAGAAGTATCCTATCGAATACAAAGCGTCATCAAATCGGACCATATTCTACGGAGATATCCCACGAATCAAATTAAGAATCTCTTCCTATTTTTAAAGTTAGTTAAAAAATACCAGACCATCGCCCAACGCTTTACACCAAACAATTTATTAACTGCCCGTCTAACAAGCTACCCTAAAATTAGAAGGCCATTAAAAAGTGTCTGCTAATCATCCGGCACCAATTAACAAACATTTGTTTATAGTATGTTCACGTGTTCCATGCACTTAGAACCACTTATTTTTATAGTTTCATTAAACTTGAGTCACGGCTTTAAGAGTGTTTGGAAGCTGCTTTTGATTCGGTGATAGTAATTCACGTTATACTTTCAAGTTAAGGGTATAAAGAATAAACAAGTTTGAAGTACATTTTAATGAATAAGTAACTTCAAAAATATTTTAAGAAGCTCTGATGATTATTATCTTTTGTGCGGAAATGAAAGCAGTATAACAAATTGTATGCATTATGAGGACTTGTAAAAATACAATTGTATACAGCACATAATATTTAATGATACCACAGCATACATAACAGCAAGTACCTACTAATATAGTAATACTTAGTAAAAGATATCATCAATGCGTGAAACTTAGTAAGCATTTTATTGATAGAGCCACCCTAATGTTTCTTACCCGTTATGCACACAATGTCGAGCTTTCCGGGCCTCACTAGGCACCTAAAAGAATAATTAGAACTTAATCTTATGTTTTAACTGCACTATATTTGATCATCGTCATCGCCCTTCGTGATTAACAAGGAAGTTCAATATTATCGAAAGGCATAATTTAAATCATAGCAATGTTATGTTACAATGATTAAAGATTTTATAACTACGTATATATATTTTCATCAGCATTTTTATTTTTGTAGCATGATTTTGAAACTATCGGTGAATAAAGTCTTTGGTTGTTTATTTCGTCTTTATTTAATCCAATTCTAGTAAAGAAACTCCCCTCTGTGTTTGTTTTCGCCATTGTGTCTCGTTCAAGGTTGTATTTTCTATAAAACACATTGTTTTCTTCGTACGTAAACATTTCTTTCTGAAGTCTAGTTATGTTATATTGTTACGGATGTTCATTTTCCAAATATCTTGAAATTACACTGTGCCTATCGTCAGGCTTGTGACTCTGGTTATTTTTTGTTGTGAGCAATTATTTTTACCAAGGCTATCTTCTACGAAGATAAAGTTCCTCTTTGATAGACATCACATAGCGTCGCATTAGTATAATGAGGCTTTTGTGCGTACTAAATTAGTACATACAAACAAGTGCACTTTTCAAGGCGTGTTTAGTATTTAATTTTCATCATATTATCATGTATTGTGTATACCTCTTCTTCTTGTTCTTCCACCTGCCCTCATCCCACTCGCAGTGGGTCGCAACATGCTTTTTAACACATAGTAGTAGTATGTAGTTTTTACGACCGGTCGTCTGCCTGACACCAACCTCTCCTTTATTGCGTAAACATAAAATATGATTATTTATATAGGCTAACGATTAAAATTTAAAATTTATATTACCTATTATTTTGCTTACGTCTCTGCCCGTGTGAATGTCTTTTTCCGAGGTAAAACTAACCTTTGTGCTAATCTAAGTGATGCTCTACCTGTGTACCAAATTCAGTCCAAATCCGTCCAGCCGTTAAGGCAGGATTTATTAACAAAGCACTAATATAAACCTACAAACATCTAAACATCAATCATAGTATTATTAGGAAAATAGGAAATACGTGATAAAATATCAAGTGTAACTTCTCTGAAATATTTTAGCGCGTAGGACGTGTCACAATATAGATCAATTAAGGTTATTTTGTCCCGAAATGATATCAATATACACTTGGTATTACAAACTAAAACTCTATGGTTCCAGTTTCGAGTTTCGTATAACCTCAAAGCTAAAGCAATGTTCAGGCCGAATGTAAGATGTCAACGGCCCACGAGCGATGCAACGAAAAAAAACACAGCACAGTCTATTTTCAAATTGCACCGTCAAGATGGCGGCGGTGACAAAAAAGGAAACAGTTTAGTGTTTCGCGTCTGTTTTATTTCAACTCTGACTAATTTTATGAACGGTAATGGAATTAATTAGCTTTCATATTATAAGTACAGTGAAGTGGTACACAGAAGTGCAACTAGTGCACCCACGATTTCACGAGTTTGTTTCTTTTTAACCCCACCAATAAAGAGGAGTGTTTTAAATTTGACTTTGTCTACTATAATATAATCTTTTAATCAAGATGATTCATAACCACATTTGAAGAAAATCTGATTAGCCATTTTGAAATTTAGAAGTTCTAATTTAATGTCGGGGGTAAGGTATTCAACGGTTAGTTCTTTAGATCGCCTTGTACATGCGATCCTTCCTTCATATAAAACACAATTTATATCACAATACCAGAGACATAACGGAGCGTCGAATAAATGGCCTTTTTGTTTTTATGTCACTCTATAATCTGTAGTACGCCGCCATTTTGTAGGTTATTAACGATCACTGATTTGTTTCTACTTTCACTTATATTTATTGAGGGGTTTATTGTTTTTCTTAAAAGCATTCGCGAAGTTATCGGCAGTTTCGATTGGGTGTTTATGTGGATAATATTGCTTGGGTATTGGAACAATTTTATTACCGCATTTTAGACTGATTTCTACTTTGAACACGTATTATGCTTGACTACATAGATTCTTAGCTTGACTATTACATTAATTACCGATGATATATAATCTATTAGTATCAATAACTTTATCATGTCTAATAGTTGCTATAGACAATAACATTAATAAAGAAATTTGTGGAAAGGTGTGATTGAACCAAGAATCACATCAATCATCGCAATTATTCAATCCACAATATCGAAAATACAAGTTTTCGGACTTCCGACTCCAGCTCTAAAATAGAGATATAAGTATAAATAAGATAACAAAGGACATAATTTAAACGGATATATCAGATAATTCCAAAATCTATCACATTAAATTCATTGACACAATATTTTTACTTAGGTTAGGTAGGTACGTGTTTAAGTTTCGCACTTCTAGAATAAAATTAGGTACTATGGAAGTTAACGGTGAAATATTTCCTATTCTTTTTTGTATAAACAGTATGTTCTATAATCAAAATCACCCTATAGACTTGTAACGTACAGACAGATAAAACGATCTAAAAAGATGAAAAACGGAAATGAGAAATTCACACTGTAGTCTACTTGGCGCCGCGGATTCATGTGTAATTAGTGAAGCTCGGCAAATGCCCGCCAACCGATACGAGGAAGTGGCCACTGACCACACACCCCCTACCATCTGCTCCTGAAACAACTGCCTGGTTAACGTGAGCTAGTAATGATTCACTGTTGGTAATTACAGTAGTGGTAGTGTTGAAAAACAATGTGTTGTTATCTGTCCAAATGTTGGACAAAGGTCTATATTTCTTGACGTTTTAAGTCTCATTATTGAAACATGCTTTATTATGAATTACTATTAGGAAATTTAGATCAAAATTATGAACGAGTCCTTGCTAGCGCAGTTTTTATTAATCGATGATTTTTTAAATTAGTTTTTGTAAAATCAATAAAAGCTGTATGATTTTTGTTGATCAATAGGATTGAAAGTATGTTAGGACGAATCAAATCGCATGCAATTTAGCTGTTGGTCAACCAAAATCGGACTGTGTGAGCCCGCTATGAGGTGGCTTACTTCGCTAATCGCACTATATTCCTCTTCAAATGTCTAGTCGCATGATAACACATTAATAAATTTAAGAGCACGCCATTTAACACAAAAAATGCGAATATTGTTGTGTTAACACATTTTCTACTAACTGAAACAAGCTAAAACTTTATGATGACTAAAACACAAACAATCAAGCCGAAATTGAAAAAATGACGTGTCTCACGACCCAGACCAGACTAATTCTATAGCATTAATAACTCAGCTCCCGCTTTGCAAGATTAGTCATAATAATGGAATTTACTGAAAAGGTCCATCGTGTATTCAATATTGTAAACGTGACAAAATCCTTTACAGTCGGCCTAGTACAAATTTGCATAGTTTTCTAAAAAGATGACAGTTTCCGTTTTGTCTCCATACATCTAGTATCAGTAGCGTGGGAACTATGATGAATTAAAATTGATGATATATTGAATTTAATATCATATTAGTCGAATACGAAATTAGTTTTCGCGCGATTCTTTCATATTTTACAGTTTGTTCACAAAAGTTAAAAGATTGATATGGTATGGATATAAATTCCAATTGTTTTCAAATTTTATTATTATTTTGCGTGTATAAACAAAACAAAAAGCTCTTTTACGCCTTTATCAGTTACACGTGAAAAAAGTGGAAAATCCTTGTGGGTGCTAGAAAATTTTACCTTCACTTTTATTGGTTAACGAAACCCAACAATTCAAATCATAGTCATTACGAGAAAACTCAACAAGTAGCCTCTAGATACACCGGTCACTTTTTTACATCATTTCCCTCCATCACGTTTGATATTGCGCAATTCTTCCTTATTATACCATTCTAATAACATTTCCACGGCATAAATCGAGATAGACTCGTCGAATTGCATTAGTAGAGGCGCCGCGAAGTCCGTCACACCGATCGATGCTCCCCCCTCTACAGAAATACTGATAAATGGGCTTCTACGAACCAATCTTTGTTTATTTACTTCATATATTATGTTAATTTCAGGCATATTTTACCTAATATAAAAATATGTTGATAAGAATAGCATCAAATTCGTCGCCATTCATCTCGAAATGCTGCTTTGTGGTGCATTCATAGAGAGGATCTATGAATACTTACTTATATAACAGCATCCGATTTTTTTTCATTCAAAATAGTTAGAAAGTAAGATTGTGGCCATTATTTTGCAACAAGAAAGTTTAACTTGCTCTTAGCGGCAAGGGTATCTTTAAATATTTAAGTAATTAAAAGATTCTCTTTAGGACAGTTTAGTCCGGCAAATATTATACCTAGTATACTTTATACTACAGTCACTAGGTTAAAATCGCATCGAGTACTCCAATACTTTGGGCATGTCGCGCGAAGAACTGTCGACAACATGGAAAAGTTAATAATAACAGGTAAAATAGAAGGCAAAAGACCAAGAGGAAGGAGCCCGAAACGTTGGTCTGACCAGGTGTCAGAACAGCTGGAGAAACCAGTCAACGTCGCAATCCATCAAGCCGAAGACCGTAGCAAATGGAAAGAAACCATTGCTAGAATCCTTGCACGGAGTCACGATCCTCAACGATGAGGGAACGATATAGGAGAGAGAAACAAATACAGTTGCACCGTTTGTGCGTGAAATGCCTTCGATACACGTGTTTCGTTTGAATTTTTGATGAACTGAGAATTCCTGCTGTTTCTTCTCAGACCGTGCTATCTTTTTGATTTGACATACAGAATTTATCCGGGGTTGAATCCGACCTTTATGTTATTACAAAAATATCACGTCCGAATTAGATGCTCTTCCTGCACCTTTGCCTATCCTTTCAGGAATGGCTACGTGTATTTTAACCGCCTTCTAAAAAGGAGGAGGTTCTCAATTCGGCACGTTTTTTTGCTTTTTTTTATGTATGTATAAAAAAATAACGATTCTACGATTTCTCCGTCAACTATGGACCGATTTTGTTGGAATGGAATTGAAAATGTTGTTAAGATCTGATGACGGAGTACAGAGTAAAATAATCAAAACTCCTCAACAGACAACAGTACACTCATCGCGATTGTGTTATTGTATTGGAATTTACATACTATTGCTGTAACTACCACTAAAAATTTAAAAATAAAATAAGTTTAACAAAACCTAGAAACCGACTTCAAAATAAAAAAAAATATTTCACCGGCAGTGACATAGGAACCGACTCTAAAGAGACCTATAGAAATTGTTAATTTTGACTATACAATATTTTTTTTTTAGAGTATGTTACTAGGTTGTTAATTATTTATTAAACACACTAATCATGTTCAAACTTGCTATTTCATCGTAACATTTTGTATTTCAAAGGCAATCGAAGTCTCATGCACAGCTTGTATACTAATAACGACCAAATGTCAGTATTTTCTTGGTTCACACACTCGTAGAAGGTCGTGGAATGCGTCACATATGTTTGATTTAGCCTAGGCTGAATGTCCCAGTCTATAATTTGATCTAGGTAACACGTGTTTACGTCTCTCTGATTAATATGTAGACATGTGACTATTGATATAGGTATTTTATAAGTTCTATTTTATAAAGTATTTTATAAGACTGCCTCGGTGGCGCTGTTGTATTGCGTAAGCGTTACCATTGAGGCTGACGCTGAGGTCTCGGGTTCGTTCCACGGGTCGGATAAAATAGTGGATTTTTCTATTATGAATCCTCAGTATCAGTCCGGAGTCTGGAATTGTGTCCGATATGGCGACAGATTCGCCCCCTATTACATCATGGGACGGAGATACGCTCGGCGAAATGTGGGTGTACTGGGTTACACCTTTGCCTACCCCTTCGGGGATTACAGACGTGAGGGCGTATGTATAAGTTGGTTACCTGTTTTAAACCTTTATATCCTGGGTTTGATTCCTTTTCAAGACACAATGAGTTTATGTCGATATAGATACCGACTTTCCTTAACGTAAGAGAAAATTAAACAACTGTTCAAAACAACTGATGAGCTAATTCATCAAAATGACAAATTTACACTGATTTTAATACCAAGCGTAATATTATATTGATCTAAAAGATGGGGTCATAACGATAGACCGAATGTCAAACGATCGCGTGACAAACGGACGGACGATCGGACAACTGCAATTATACGTATAGATTACAACGTCGATATAAAGAATAAAGTTGAAATTAATTACTTGATGGTATACTTTTTGCTTAGTACAGGCAAAACTTAAAGGGTATCGGAGACAATAGCCTCAGTTACTTTGACACATGGATTGTCTGGATATACAATATGTAACAAAAACCCTGTTGGGCGTTTTAACTGTGATATCAGAATCGATATTGAAACGTAATTAAATAACTCGCATACGAAAATGGGACTATTTAATTATTTTATTGTTTGTGAACCGTATTTCGATTGATTACCTCTGCAAGAGATATGAATCGGAGCCAGAGCGAGATAGCAAGTTGCGGCGTCTACGTGCATCAAACGCGCCGCGCCGCGTGCTCGCCCGGCTACGTCGTACGACACATGAGTTACCTGTTCATCACTTTTCAGATGTTGTTTTTTTACATATGTTCATTTTTCTAAGCTACCTGTGTAAGGGTAATATCTCGCTTCTGTTTATTATTTTTTAATTTAACTATTTTAATAAGCTGTTTATATGTCTATCTTCACGACCCTAAATGGCCCAATAGGGTTTTGTTACACACTGTACACTGGCTGGTCCCGAAAATTATTGAATGATAGATAACCATTATGGGAATTACATCTTATGTCTCGGGATGACGAGCGCAGTTCAGTGCTCTGTATTCCTGTTTATGGGCAGGTATGACGCTTAACATCAGGCGAGCGACCTGCTCGTCTCGTCATTCAAGCAAATAAATAAACGATCAGCACTGAAACATCAATTGGCCCTTTTGGAACTATGTGATTCATAGTTCGCCAACCAATATGTACTGCACCAGGAAAAAACATATGTTTTCCTCAAGTTTAATAATTACAAGTAATGAGCCACTACCTACTATCGTTATAGATGCACAATTTTTATTCGCCTTATGAAACGTGCAGCTCGCTCGCGAAGCTGAACGAACTTTCAAAAAGTAGGGACTGATAGAGTATAATTGGGCCACCAACATTCAAAAGCAACTTCACCTGCATGTGGTACACTCTGCTGATTACCGGGCGAGGCAATGGCAAAACTTGGTTCCCGTTGCGAGTTTAGGGGATCAGATGGCAGGTCGCGCTATATAATACCAAACGGGTTGCCCTATATAATAAATCTATCGTCAAATCATGATGGGAAGACGGAACTAGCATTAGGCCGGTAACGCCAGGGAGAAAGGAAGAAGCGTGGGTGAAGGCTGTTTGATGTTTCAGTGCTGATCATGAACATCACAGATATAATAGATAGTGTGATCCACGAATATTTGTTTCGGGTCTGGGTGTTGTGGGACAAAGTCCCTCGTAGTTCCTGGTACCCACGATACAGGTTTACCTAGTGTGGAGTCAGAACTATGTGTATGACTGCGTGACACTGCAGTACACTCAGTCACCACGAAACATTGTTAACCTTTGTTAAGTCTCATAAAGCCCAGTAATTTCACTGGCTGTAAGAGTGCACTTGTATCACAATTTCATTGTGTGGTAGCCGTTAACGAAGTGACAATAAGTTAGGATTGCTTGCGATTGACACTTTATGCGGGCTTCAATTGTTCATAATAGATGAGAATCTAAAGGTCGTGGGTTCGAATACAATGGGAATTGGTTCTTGCATATTCCCAGCAAAGTTTTATTACATAATTTATGCACATTCTGTTTTGCCGAAGGGATAGGCAGGTGTAGAGAGTAGACACATGGTATTTCCGATCCATGTAGATAGGTGACAAGCATATATCATACTAATATTATAAATGTGAATGTAAGTTTGTTTGTTACGCTTTCACGCGAAAACTACTTAACCGATCATCATGAAACTTTGTACACATATTCTTGGAGGTATAAGAAGTAACATAGGATCCTTTTTTTCGGAAAAGTCTATTCACGCGGGCGGAGCCGCGAGCAAAAGCTAGTACATATATAAGCTTACGCATTTATCCCCGAAGAGATATAGATATGTGTAGCTAGTGCTGCACCCACGTTCGCCGAGCTTATTTCCATCCTATGACGTGATGGGGCGAGTCTATCCCCATATCGCCACGAATTCCAATCCCGGACAATTCATGTGTGATTTTTCAAATCGAAAACTTAACATAGACTACATAGACATATAACTAATGATTATAACCGTACTTGACCAGCTTTTCCACGTAAAAGTTCCAAGCTTGACTGAGTTCCCACAATTAATACAGCACCCTCTTATATACTTCACAAATCACCTCCACCACGCCTCACTATCCTACATCTACCCACTTAATACAGTTATTCCCCTGAGTACCCTAAACAGTACTATTACTATAGGGTAGTTGACTAGATTTTTTTTATTATTTAAATCAATAAGTTACGTTACTCAAAATCTATTGCAGAACGAATTTTATAAATCGGACCGAAAATAAATAAGATAGAAGCCATTCAAATCCTGTAGAAGTGGTAATTGTCATTTGACAATTACCACTTCTACAGGATTTGAATGGCTTCTACAGGTTGCATCGTCTGTCATTTGACAGACGATGCAACCTTTGACGTCACTGTGTAAAATGTTCATTATAGTGCACGCGTGCAAGCGAGATAGTGAGATATCCCTACTACGCACCCACTTTTCCTCATACCAACATTTAAAGTCATAACTGCGGGCACATTTCTGAACCAATTTTGATTGTGTTTTAATAAAAAAAAAATCTTTTGCGTATCATTTTCTGTTGCTTATAAAATAATGTATAAAATTCAATATAGGAAACTACCCTATTATGAAGCTAACACAAGAGACAATGCATCCTTCGACGATCGGCAGAATTATGCCTGAAGATACTGGATAATGGCTGATCCCAACTCCTTCCCAACTTTCTATTTGATTAATTTCGTTGCGAAGTGAAATTGAAGTGAAAATGAAGACTTCAATTCACAGAGACTCGCCGAGTTTCATTGCTCGGTGTCAAAGTATGCGTGCCACTGTCGATTCTGACTTACAGGAGTTGCAGTGGCGGGTGTGTGGGCGGGATAGTCTCGTACTCAAATATTAACAAAAAAATGTAAATAGTCTCAAGAAAAACTAAAAAGCTAAAAGCAATTATGAGTTGGTGGTACTGTAGTTTAATAGTAAATGATTGATGCGTGAGTGTTTTAGCCTTTCATCCATTTCACCCCCTTAGGGGTGGAATTATTTCTTCAAATTTGAATGAAACGACCATGGCAGTAAAACCTAACGAATACAAATAGGATCATCCAAATCGGTCCACATTTGACCACGGAACGTCGCTTAGGCAAGCCAGTATGGCGGGTTTTTCACGATGTGTACGATGGCCGCCACCCAATCGGTTACAAAAATGGTAAAGTACCCTTTTAACAGATGTACAATATTCACTGCTTCATCCGAATTCTGACATCCTTAAATATTTTTAGTTATTCGCAATCAAGAAAAGAGCCTACTTTTTTCTCAAAGGCCGGCAACACACCGACAATTCCTCTGGTATTAACGGTGTCCATGGGCCGCGGTGATTACTCACCATCAGGTGACCCGCTTGGACCATAAAAAAAGTCAGAAATCGATATGGATATTTTGCCCATTAAATGTATTGTAATTTACAGCATGTGGGTCTGGTATCAAACGAAAGTTCAGTAAACTGTAAGAAACACTGTAATTTGGAAGTTTGTTTATCAATAAATGGGGCCATCGACCTGAATGGTCGATCGATCACGATAAGATGCTTTCATTTTGAAGGAAACCCTTTCTCTTTTGAAGTATTGATTCCTGTAAGTGGAGCTTCGGAGTCATTATTATTATCATTAGCCTGATTGATTAAAATAACATGTCGCCTGATGGTAAACGCCACGCCTGCCCATAAACAGAAGCAACACAAGTTGCAAAGGGTTTTGATTTGTACCTTTTTTTGGCTGAAATTAAATTTAAAATAGTTACCTTGTTCTAAACAGGCAATTCCTCACTTTTTGATAAAAAATAAAGGATTTATAATTAATACTGCCTCGGTAGCCTGGTTGTAATGCGTGCGCGATTCGACTGCTGTGCTGAGATCTCGGATTCGATCCCTGGGTCGGGTAAAGGTGGTATTGGGATTTTCTGTCACGAAATGCTTAGTATCAGCCCGGAGTCTGTAATTATGCCCGGTATGATGATGGACTCGCTCCCTATCACATCATGGGACAGAGATGGGCGTGGAAAAATGTGGGCGTACTGGTTACACCTATGGCTACCCTTTCAGGAGTTGCATGCGTGAGTTCAATAATAAAGTTGTTCAGTATAATATAAAGAAGAGAGTTGTAAGATTTAATTAGTATTTTAAATTAACCTTGTATAACATTATTCATTCACTGAATACAGTTATTTACTTATATTACTAGTTATAATCTAGACACACGGCGTGTGTCAAGCCATAATATTTACTCCCATCTGCTTCTACGTCATCCGAACTCCGAACGACGAGGCAAAACTTGCACGCTCCCCTAGCAGATGTTCGGATGTTACAAAAAATCTTTTGTATAAAGAAATCCGTTGAGCTCCTTTTGAAATACACTTATCATGTGATAAATATATTTTTTTGGGTTTTTGTTAACCACAATTATAAAAACATTTCTAATTTGGTGTTAATTTGAATCGATTCTTTAATCTTGATTGATGATGGTTTTTGTATAATTTATTTCGGTTTTTGATCTTTTTTTTCCGTCGAAGAAATCAATATCCCAAACTATCAGATTGTTGCATTAATTTCGTAGTGTATTAAAAAATATCCTAATATGATGGACCATTTAGTATATAAAATATGCTTTTTTATGCTCTAACCACCTTTACAAGGTGCTAGGTCCCTCGTATGCGTAGGGTACCACCGCTTTGTCTATTTCCGTCGCCAAGCAGCAGTGTGTAAGCACTGTGTTTGAAGGACATTGAAGCCAGTGTAATTACTGGGCATTATGAGACTTAACATCTTATGACTCGGGGTGACAGTACCTACAGTCCAATGGCATGCAGTGCTTTGTATTTCAAAGTTCTGTGTGGTGTTGCTTCTGTTTATGAGCAGGCGTGGCGCTTACCATCAGACGAGCGACCTGCTCGTTTCGTCACATATGCTAACAAAAAATACTGGAAGTGTTATTATTAGCGTTATAATTAATCACTGCTTTTTCTTCTTTTTCGTTACATAAAATAATTTGAGAATGAAAGAGGCAAAACATTAAAATTAGTAGAGCCACGCTGTAGACTGTATTGTCTACAGTACTCTACAGCATGAGTGGGCCGGCTCGACCTGGTTACCACTGAAGACGTAAAGTAGTAGCTTGATATTGCGTTTCGTACGGTGAGTGAGCTGTGGGCGTCCATGAGCGGTGGAGATCCATTATCATCACTTTGCTCGTTTGCTGACCTCCATAAAAAACATTGATTAGTTAATCATAGACTAGAAATATTTATAAGTACGATTCTAAGTGAGGTCTTTGCTAAGTGTCGATTTCTGTACACGTGATTGGTCCGTTTTTTTGGGCGCCAAAAATAGAGTGTTGTTCTATAATACGGGTCTTAGACTTAAACACAAACCTAAAACAATTGTTTTGTCAATTTGGACTCACATTGCGTCAAAAAAAAACCTTAAAAACAGTAAACTCTTATGAATATACAGATATATTAATCTTGTTCTGTTTGTCCCCAGTTCTGGGAGATCATATCCGAGGAGCACGGCATCGACCCGACCGGAGTGTATCGCGGCACCAGTGATTTGCAACTAGAACGGATCTCTGTCTACTATAATGAGGCCTCTGGTACGTATATTGACTGATCTGATTTCATCCCTAATGTATCATAACTGAACTGCTTAAGTCGGTGTGATAGCTTTAAAACTACACCCACCGACGTATAGGTACCAAAGTTCGACTGTATTCTGAGGAACAGTTAGTTCGCCACAAATCCTTTTCTCCGACGACGTGTTACAAGGCAATTAACCAAGCAAAAATAAAATCATTTATATGAAACCTACAACAGTAAATGTGGTTCGTAACGTAGCATAAAATTATGTGAAGATATTTTACAGTAAGTTAAGTGAGGTAGTTAAAAAATGAAAGTATTGTTGGCGTGCCAGATAGTATTGTGAAAATATCTAGTTGATTATCTAGAAATCTGGATAATTAGCCACAGTTAAAATTACCTTTATTTAGTTTTGCGTTAGATGCGCTTTAAATCCTGAAAATGAGATCGTAATGCATTTAATGCCTTACTTTTTTGGTGTTATCAACCCTATAGGTAATTAGTTTAATTATCTCTAATCAAACACTAGAATCATAAATTTAAATACTTATAAAAATATATGATTGAAGCATAAATGTTTAATTTCGATGTAACAAGTAAAAGAAATGAAATGTTTGTTTTCGTTATGTCAAGTAAGAAAAGAATTCATATGAAAAGAAAATGAAATTCGTTTTTGATCATGTTCTAGGTAATTAAATATGATAATTATAAGTTATTCTAGTCGCATAATTAATTAGAATTCCTAATTAAACTATAATTTATTTGGATTAATCTGTCATGAAACTTTTATTCAAGTTATTAAAGCAATTTAGCAAATTTTTAGGAGGCAATAATTGTCATACTTTTTGAAAAATATATCCACGCGTTTACTGGAGATTGACCCAATATCAATCTTCTATCCTTATCTGGCGATCAAACTGAATCTTTTCTTGATCAATCCTTGCGCCTCGATCCCTAGTCAAAGAGTTGCTACGATTACGAAGTTCTGCAATTAAGACAATCCACGTCTTACCTAATCCCAATCCCATGTTACGTTTATTAACTTAATTGTAAGTGGTATGTACCACAATTGATTTAAATTGGTTTTAAACGGTCGATGACCTCGCTCACTGTTAATTTTGTCTAGTCTATGAAGAGAGAGATCCTATTTTGAAACGGCGGGATTATTTTAAACATTTCATGCTGGTCAAGTCAAAAATTCGAATCTTATGCAAATAAAAAACAAAGAGGATATAGGAATTCCTGTTTTTTTCTTTTCATAGCATATTTCAGTCGTGGCGTTGATGCCAGTTGATGCAAGAATTTTAAATCTGTCATTCAAAATACATTGACACATTTTAGATACTATTGTTCCATTTCGTTTTATGTGTTTATATAACTCCCCTATTCACTTTGATGTTTCAAATATTTACTTCCTTCTAACTGCCTCCAAAAAAAGAAGTTCTGAATTCGACGCGGTTTTTTTGTTGTATTTGTAACGCATAATGTGGACCGGTTTAGTTGATACTTTTTTAATTCGAAAGAGTAAAGCTCAAATTTGGCCCTATTTTAATTTTTAAGCAGAAATTGAGGATGAAAGATTCAAACTTCATTCAATTATGTACTGATTTTGATAATTTTGTAACTAAAAATAGTAAAACAGACCAACTCAAGCCGACTCAGAAATAAACTAAAAAGTTGAAGATAAGATTAAATAATTTTGAGTTGGTGCTATTGCATTGTTATGGTAGAAAGGTAGTTAGTTTTTTTTCTATTTATTTTTAGATTTTTGAGTCTGTTTTATTTTTCTTAAAAAGGTTTTATTAAATATGAAGTACAAAGGATCCCACAGTTAAGTATAAGTCGTAAAGGTCTGGCTAGCGTAGTGGACTGCGGTGGCCCGACCACCGCAACGTCGCGTCGTCTCGTCGTCGCCGCGGTCCGTCGCTTCCACTAACTGCCGCCGATACTGTTATGTACCCATTTGCATTCTATACATACCGTACACGTCTTTATTACTGACTGTTAGTTAGACTGAGAAAAACTCAGCACAGCCGCTGTTGAAGTTGACAGAAATCTTAAAAAGGAAAAAAATGGCTGAAGTTTGCAGCTCGTCTATATTTTTTATATGTTACGAAGTGATAGCTCAGCGGGGAATGGTATGGACTGTCGAGATAAAAGTCGCAGGTTCGAAACTAGTCCCAAGAGCATGCTTCTCCTGAACCTCTAACTTTTCTAGGTTACATGTGTATTAATTGTTAAATATCACTTGTTTTAACGGTGAAAGGAACGGTGAAGTTTTCATGAGGAAACCTGTATACCTGAGAAGTTCTCTATAAGAATTTCGAAGGTATGTGAAGTCTGCCATCCCGCATTAGGCCAGCGTGGTGGACTAAGGCCTAACCGCTCTCATTCAGTAGAGGAGGACCGTGCTCCTCCTAGATCTAGGACTGCTTGGCAGTTCCTTGTTTCCATGCATCTTATCTGCAAGTAGCAAGCATATTGGAGTGGGAGAAGGGCAGTAGGATAATAGATTTCTTTATTTTCGATTAATATTTAACACCGGAGTGTATAAATGCAATCTAACGTTCAAGTTCACGCGACTGGATTGTATTGTTGGTTCATTGACCGTAACCGCTCCGTTCTTTTGTTACTTGCTTTTGGTAATTTTAGATATAATTTGTACAATGTTTTTGTGAACTTACATTTCATACTTCTGTCTTGATACTTATTATTTTCCAGCAGTTCTTCCAAATTTGTTTACGTTTGGTGGTATGTCTTTAAAGGATTGCATTACAAAGTGGTTTTAGATTTGAGATTCATATTTAAATTTAACATAAAACCTTGACATCAGTCGCATGTTTATAGTTTTTGGGAAGAATAGAGAAATATTTACAAAAGTTTTATAAAATGGCAAAGCAAAGAATTTAAAATTAACTATTTTTATATTCTACATACAAACGCACTCACGCCTGTAATCCCCGAAGGGGTAGGCAGAGGTGTAACCAGTACACCGACATTTCGCCGAGCGTATCTCCGTCCCACAATGTGATAGGGGGCGAGCCTATCGCCATACCGGGCACAAATTCCAGACTCCGGGCTAATACTGAGCATTTCGTAATAGAAAAATCCAATACCACTTTACCCGACCCGGGGATCGAACCCGAGACCTCAGCGCTAGCCTCAATCGTAACGCGTACGCATTACAACTGCGCCACCAAGGCAGTCCATCTATTCTAGTCTATTTGTTCCAGTATATTTTTGGTTGTTTCTAACAAGTTATAATGTTGTTTTGACTCTGTGAACTAATATAATTTTCTACGGACACCTTGAAAATGCTAACATAATCTCTTATAGTCCTAGGAATACATAAGTATATCGATATACTAGTTATTATATTGCACATGAAGGTATAATCAAAGAAGTCAACAGACTGTACATGCCAGTACATTATAGCTAGTAATTACAACGTCTCCCCTGTCCCTCAAGACTTGACTCATCGTCTGTGCTTCAATATTTTGAATAGTATGTGACTCACTCGTTACTTGCTTTGATTAAATATACAACAAGACTAGTATTTTCATAACATGTAATACAAAAGATTGTATTATATAAAACGAATCATATTTTTACTCAATTATGGCAAAGCTAAAAGGCAAATTTATATTTTAGCGGCAATTTAATTGAATTACTTATAAAGTAATTAATATGAAACTGCCGGAAGACGAAATCTAGATAATAAAAAAAATGCGCCGAGAACCTCCTCCGTTTTTGAAATCGTTTAATAACTATGTAATGAAACAGGAAAATCTAACACCAGCACCTAACTTGTTTCTTACTTTTTAGTTTATTTTATTTATCCATAATCGGGTTAAAGGCTTTGGAACAATTTTCCTTTAATTATACCTAGTATTTTTTCCCTAATTGGGTTATAGTTTTTCAAACTATTTATTTATTTATCATGGTATATTAACAAAGACCTTTCCCATCTAATCCCAAGGATTGTGTTAACTATATAGACATGATTCTTCGATCATAAATACAATATATCAATGCTAATATTTCATAAAATTATCTAGTTGGATAGCAATATTAGATCCATGGTAATACTCTTCTGATGAAGGCAGAATAAGTGGAAGAGTGAAGTGGAAGCCTCTGTTCAGGAGTTGAATGATATATGTCAGTACCAAGATAGACGAACCCTATCAAGCTGTACTTTCCTTAATTTTCCCACAGTACTATAGAAGACTATAAGGTGTTTTACGAAAGAATAGGATATTTTCGATTATGGCTGGACACAGCAGCTGCTAGAGTTTGTCTTCTTATCCTGTTACAATTAGGTTCTGTTGCTTCCTTAGTCTTTAGGAAAAAAAATATTGTTTAGACCTGGTCGATCTAATTATTTTTAATTTTATTCTAGTTGCGACGGCGGAGAGTGGCGGCAAGTACGTCCCCCGCGCCATCTTGCTCGACCTCGAGCCAGGCACCATGGACGCCGTCCGCTCCGGCGGCTACGGCCAGCTCTTCCGCCCGGACAACTTCGTGTTCGGTCAGTCCGGCGCCGGCAACAACTGGGCCAAGGGTCACTACACAGAGGGCGCCGAACTCGTCGACGCAGTACTCGATGTAGTGCGCAAAGAATGCGAGAACTGCGACTGCCTCCAGGGCTTCCAGCTCACACACTCGCTCGGCGGCGGTACCGGATCCGGTATGGGCACCCTCCTCATCTCTAAAATCAGGGAAGAATACCCCGACAGAATCATGAACACATACTCAGTCGTACCATCACCTAAAGTATCAGATACCGTCGTCGAGCCCTACAATGCCGTCCTCTCCATCCATCAACTAGTCGAAAACACAGATGAAACCTACTGCATAGACAACGAGGCGCTCTACGACATCTGCTACAGAACCCTCAAAGTTCCTAACCCCACATACGGTGATCTGAACCATCTTGTCTCTCTCACTATGTCCGGTGTGACAACATGTCTCAGGTTCCCCGGTCAGCTGAATGCGGATCTCCGCAAGCTGGCGGTGAACATGGTGCCCTTCCCTCGTCTGCACTTCTTCATGCCGGGCTTCGCGCCGCTCACGTCTCGCGGCAGCCAGCAGTACCGCGCACTCACCGTGCCCGAGCTCACACAACAGATGTTCGACGCCAAGAACATGATGGCGGCATGCGACCCACGTCACGGCCGCTACCTCACCGTCGCCGCCATCTTCCGTGGACGCATGTCCATGAAGGAGGTCGACGAGCAGATGCTCTCGATTCAAAATAAGAACAGCAGTTTCTTCGTCGAATGGATCCCTAATAATGTGAAGACGGCCGTGTGCGACATCCCGCCCAAGGGTCTGAAAATGTCTTCTACCTTCATCGGCAACACGACCGCGATCCAGGAGCTGTTCAAGAGAATATCGGAGCAGTTCTCCGCTATGTTCAGGCGTAAAGCTTTCTTGCATTGGTACACGGGAGAGGGCATGGACGAGATGGAGTTCAATGAGGCTGAGAGCAACGTTAACGACTTGGTGTCTGAGTACCAGCAGTACCAGGAGGCCACCGCCGAGGACGACACAGAGTTTGACCAGGAAGATATGGAGGAATTGGCGCAAGACGAGCACCACGACTAGACTGTACTGTCACCCTTGCTGCGACTCTCGTGGTACAAGCAAAGTAATTAAGATTTAAGACGCATACCGTAGTAAGGGACCAATCCTATCCTCGCTAGATGCTCTCTCAACAAATCTTTGTATTTCTCGACGAAATTAGAGGCTAAGTCGCGTGCATTTTATTTTGTCAGTGTACTAAAGCGTCCAACTGGACCAACGAACAAATTTTAACCACGAACTTCACGCTATGTCGCACTGTGATCCGTCAATAGAGTTTGACGAGTGTCTTAGAGTGCAAATATATGATAAACAAAATAAAATATTTTATAATATTGAATAGTATTATATTCGAAGTCTGTTTTTAATGAAGTTTAGAAATTTAAGAAGTCAAAACTTAATATGGAACGTACCAATCTGTGCATTTCCTAGCTTAAGTTATTATTGTCTTGTATGCTTTTATAATTTATAATTAAATGTTTTAAAAAGAAAATAATTGTTATTATACATACTCACTCACGTCTGTAATCACCAAAGGGGTAGGCAGAGGTGTAACGAGTACACCCACATTTCGTCGAGCTTATTTCCGTCCCATGTGATAGGGGGCGAGCCTATCGCCATCTCGGGCACAATTCCAGATTCCGGGCTGATACTAAGCATTTCATCACAGAAAAACCCAATATCACTACCCAACCCGGGGATCGAACAAGAGACCAAGTACAGCAGTCGTACCGCGTACGCATTACAACTGCGCCACCGAGGCAGTCATTATTTAGACGAGGTTATTCACTCGGTATTTTAACTATTGCTACGCCAGTAACTAGGCGGTTTAATCGGTTTAATATTTCATACTTATCGTCGCTTAAATACCTTTTCTGTACTTGTAATAACAACGCCCTAATACGAACAACGTCCACATAATTAACTATTCCAAGGTCGACCAACCTTTTTATTTAATTCCATATTTCTATGACCTTGGCCAAACAATAGTATGGTGGGGACGTCTGCAAGTAGCACAGACGGATGATGAGATTATATTAGTAGAACCATTTCACTCTTAATCACAGATTATATTCGATTTTTTTATAGCATAAGCAGGCAAACGAGCAACTGGGTCTCCACCGCCCATATACGCCCGCAATACCAACAGAATTATGGGTGCATTGCCGAGCTTAAAGGAAAGGGATAATTAAGGGATTGGGAAGGGGAGGGGGTTTGGGACTCCGGATGTCTCACTCACCGTATGAAAGGCAGCAGCAAGCTGCTACTTTACGCTGGTTTTCTATGAGACAGTGGTAACGACCCGGACGAGCCGGCCCATTTGTGCTGAAGACAATAGGTCTACAGCGTGGCTCTACCACTCAAAAAATAATCAATGACCATGGTAAAATCCCTTGAACGCAGTGAAAAAGTAGATTAATAATTTCTTATGGTTACGCGAATATTACACATTGAAATAAAACTAATTCTAAGTATTCTATTTTTAGAGTTATGGCCTCATCGATTTTCGATGATTTTGCCAATGTCATAGCAATTACTAACAACAAAGATCAAAACTTAGACATCTTAAGTGTAGGTCGCCCCAAAAAGTTAATGTTGCCTACCTTCATTTTAAAATTGTCAGTTGGGCTCTTTCAATAGTACCTATTAACTAACTTAGCAGAAATAAAAATCAATTTATAATTTTAATATGAAGGTAGACAATGTAACATTATCTTTTCGAGACGACCTACACTTCAGTCTCTCCCGTGACCACGAAGGCTGAAAAGCTTTCGAGACGTCGGGACCAAAATATAATTAAACCGCGATATTTAAATCCGTATAAATTTATTTCAATGAAAAAGTAGAATCTAATTTGGTGAATCATCGTAGATAGCTAGATATTATTTTGCCTGTATCCCCGAAAGGGTAGGCAACCAGTACACCCCCGGTTCACCGAGCTTAATTTCGTTCTGTGACGGCGATCCTATATGCAACACCGGGCACAAATTCCAGTCCGGGGCAACTAATCCATGTGTGATTTTAAAAACTGAAAACATAAATTGCCCAGCCTGGCATTTGAACCTAGGACGTGGCCGGTTGCTGAGCCTATGCTTGCTGGTAATAAGGTAATATTTTTTTTTTATTCACCGTTACCAAAATATGTATTTTAAAACCACCTACATCCACACACATAGTCCTGACCGCACACTAGGTTAACCTGTAACATGTGTATCAAGAACTACGAGGGGCTTACGGTCATAAAATACACAGATCTGAAAGTATTTATGGATCCCACAAACATTTATCTCGGTGTGGGGATTGAACCTACGGCCTCTCGCTTCTCAATAGCAAACGACATGCACATTGCACAGTCTCTTGGGATCACTGGAAACGGCAATTTGTTTGATTAGGTACCGAATCCTCCCTATTTTTCCTTTTGGTTGATATGTACAATAAGTACTCCTTATTTTCAAAGGTATTCCTCTGTGGCGCAGTGGGTAAGTAGCCGGCTGCGAAGCAAGAGCCCGTGGGTTCGATTCCCACACCGAGACAAATGATTGCGTGATCATTTTTTTTTAAATTCTTTTATTGTGTCAAGCCCGCAACTGATTGTAGGCGTACATGGGCGGTGGAAATCACTGACCCTGGACTCCTGCTCGTTTGCCGGCCTATGCTATAAAAAATAGGTGAAGATAAATAAAATCACAAAAATAATACACAAATAACTTTAATATTCTCTTTATGTACGACGTTATTATTCACTAAGTGTACTTAAACTATAATAATTATGTACAATATAATTTGAACACAATTCTTTTAACTATACCTATACAAAATATTATGGAAACATTTCAAGTGTTGATTCTTGCCACTTAAATCTATTTTTATTATAGGGCGTGTTCGGGCGGACAAAGTTCTGAGTAACTAAGTTAGATATTCAGCGTAAAGCCCTATTATTATTTTGATAAGAGAATTAAACTATTGTTTATAAAGCCGCGCCATGCGATTAGTTTTCAAAGCGTATGACGCGATCATCAACTGTCTTAAACTCTGTCCTTCTAAATGGGGCTTTAAGGTGTACGCAAATTGCACAATACTGTCAGTTTGACTATTGTAATTTATAGTTGTTTATTGGCTGAATGTAATTACGAAAACAGATGATACTAGGCAAAATAAGGTGTCCCAGACGAAAATTAAATTAAATAATCTGAATTTAACTTAGATTACTCAGAACTTTGTTCGCCCAAACACGCCCATTGTTACGAGAACTCCAACTAAACATAATTATTCTACGATTCTATATTACTTAGTTATGAAATTAAAACCATTTGAAACTCAATAGCAACGAAACAACACTTGAATTAACGACGAAAACTAAAAAAATACTGCAAAAATGGCAAGTACAGTCAGAAAAAAAACATCCCGTCATAATATGTTTGTAAAAAGAACCATTTTAAAAACAAATTCTTAGCAGACACTTGTATTTTTCTTCAGTCACATTACTAGATTTTTTATACATATTGCAAAATAAGATATGAAAAAAATTACATCAGTGCCTCAACCATTAGTTTGTCTCAGTAAAATCGCTAGCGATGACGTAAAACATTTATATGTCAAAATGTAGTTCTCACGTATCCGCTAGAGGCGCCACAGAGTTTTTCATATAAATATCTTAGGTCGTCGCTAGCGATTTTACCGTGACAAACTCATGGCTAGCCTGCTGTATGGAAACGAAGCGAGCCACACAATGAATGAATGAATATTTACAAAATTGAAAGACGTTGCTATAGTGGTGCGCATAGATTTCATACTGCGCAGTAGCGCGTTGTGCTGAATGTTAGAGAACCCACTTGCAATGTCTTTTAATTACCCGATGCCCATGAATAAAATTTGTTAGATTGTTTTTCTGACTGCACACAATATATCGGAAATTTATTGTCGTGAGTATTATATTTGGTCGATTCGTAAAATTAAGGAACCCAATATAAATGCATGCGGTTTATTATTATTATATACACATATTAACATATAATCATAGTTATCTTAATATATAAGCTGTGATATGGCAAGTGTTAAATTCGCGGCATTTTCTAATGACAGCAAAGACATGTTTACTCTAATGTTTCTTTGATAGCCCCCATGGCGCAGTGGATGAGTAGCCGACTGCGAGTAAGAGGCCGTGGGTTCGATTCCCACACCGAGAGAAATGTTTGTGTGATCCACAAATACTTGTTTCCGGTCTGGTTGTTGTGAGTTGGCAAGTCCCTCGTAGTTCCTGTTACCCACGATACAAGTTAACCTGTGTGGGGTCAGGACTATGTGTGTGACTGTTGGGTGTCTTTCTTTCTATGCACCTGCTCTTATCCCACTCACAGTGGGAACGGCGCAACATGATTGAAAGATTTGGCTTGTAGTTACTACGACGTCTACCCCTCTCGGGAGAAAACACCCAAAACTGACTCAAAATATTTGTGGACACACTGTTTTTGTTAGTGCGAGTGATGACAGACACATGACACATTTGTGAGTGGTAGAGCCACGCTGTAGACACTTTTGTCTACAGCATGTATGGGCCGGCTCGTCCGGGTCATTACCACTGTCTCACAGAAAACCGGCGTAAAGTAGCAGCTTGCTGCTGCGTTTCGTACGGTGAGTGAGATATCCGGAGGCCCAAACCCCCTCCCCTTCCCGATTCCTTAATTATCGCTTTCCTTTAAGGTCGGCAACGCACCCATGATTCTTCTGGAATTGTGGGCGTACATTGCTCGTTTGCCGGCCTATACCATAAAAAAAAAAACACACAATAGCGCTGAAAATAATCGCGGAATGAGTCGGAGATATTTTTTTCGCAACCGTATTTTCGGCACATTAATATGAGAGTTATCGTTGTAGTTGACTTATTTATAAATAAATAATAAATAAATACACCCAACAGTCACACACATAGTCCTGACCCCACACTAGGCAAACCTGTGTCGTAGGTATCAGGAACTACGAGGGACTTGCCAACCCACAACACCCAGACCAGAAACAAATATTTGTGGATCACACAAACATCTGTCTCGGTGTGGGAATCGAACCCACCGCCTCTCGCTTCGCAACCGGCTACTCGCCCGCTGCGCCACGGAGGCTGTCTACTACTTGCCACAAACACAGCGGGTGTACTTCTAACAAGTGAGTTTCATAAACATATAATCCGTTCAGAGATTCAACATTTCACATTGCATAAAGCTAAAATAACATACGCACTCACGCCTGTAATCCCCGAAGGGGTAGGCAGAGGTGTAGCCAGTACACCCACATTTCGCCGAGCGTATCTCCGTCCCTTATGTGATAGGGGGCGAGCCTATCGCCATACCGGACACAAATTCCAGACTCCGGGCTGATACTGAGCATTTCGTAATAGAAAAACCCAATACCACTTTACCCGACCTGGGGATCGAACCCGAGACCTCAGCGTTGGCCTCAATCGTAACGCGTACACATTACAACTGAGCCACCGAGGCAGTCCATTCCTAAAATAACATTAAACTGAATATAGTTTGTGCGTAAATACGCGCACTCCTCAATTCCGATCATTTTTTCATCCTGGAACGGTAAAGTTTAACATTTGACCTGATATTAGGTATTTTGATGGCAATTAATGGTATTACGATTTAATTTCATTAGCATACAAATACTTTTAATGTATACTACTAGACGAGCTGTGCGGTACAAAGAGATTGCGCACTTAGTTACGGTCAATAGACCGCAACTCATTTATTCGCCCGCGAGCGAGCGACAACAGCAGTTGTTGTTGTTTGAATAGCTGCGAACGTTAAATTCGATAAACTAACACGAAATTGTTTATTGTGACCCATACAACATTGTCATTATTTACGTGCATATAATATTCATTCAATTTGAAGTTATTTTACGGAAGTAACAATATTTTCTTTTTTTGGTTTCGATCGAAAAATTCATTTATTGTGAATGAAAACTAATACGAAACAAAACAGCCGTCTCAATATTGCCATCTCGCTTACTCTCAACTCCTCTCGCTCCCACGCCTTAGACGTCATTCCCGCCTCGACGGCCGCGTATGCAACACAATTTTACTTCTGAACAGCCCGTATAAGGTATTAAAGTCTTTGTTAGCATGTGAATTCTCATCTGAAATGTAGGTGTACTGTTTACACCTCTGCCTACCCCTTCGGGGACTACAGGCGTGAGTGCGTGCGTAGCAATACATAGTTTTATTCGTTTAACACAATTATATTTAGTATATACATGTTTTTATAATTCCTTATTTCACCTAAAAAAACTTGAGTTAATTTTTAGCTTTCCATTAACCAATGAAATTATAATTAATGCCAATCACGATTTTTTAAATCTATCAAAACTCAAAATGCCAAATTAAATCAGATACAATGTGTATGGCAACATTACAAGTACAATAAAATAAAATTACAATTAACATTAACAATGTTATATACAATTAAATATACGTATTATACATTAAATGTACATCAATTATACAATACTATTCGGCACGTCTGTGTGTTAATTACTTATACATTATTTGTGTTTGTATATAAAACGATTAATTTCATATGCCTAAATTCAATTTTTTTTTTCGGGACGAGCAGTTTGCTCGCCTGATGGTAAGCGTCACGCCTGCCCATAAACAGAAGCAACGTCATCAGAACTACGAATTGTGAAGTACTGCATAGCACTGAACTGAGCTTGTCACACTGACTTCAATGTCCTTCAAACCTGAACACAACAGCGTTTACACATTTACACTGACGGCAGAAATAGACAAAGCGATGGTACCAACCCAGACGGCCTCTCGCATACGAGGGACCTACCTTGTCAAAGTGTCAAAATAATCCAATATTTATGTAATAATGACCTACAATTCAGGGCTCTAAGCTAAGCAATGGGACATGGTGTTGCCAACTCAGTGGATTTAGTGGATTACCACTGATTCACTGCGTATTAGGCCGCCATTAGTATTACTAAATGTCCCCCTTTTGGCGGGACGTCCCGTTTTTTAACCCTTTAACCTTCCAGAACGCGAACCCACTAGCATCGCGAGGGACGTAGACAATCCCACTTATGACACCAGCTATTTTTAACCAGCGGGTAATCAAAACGTCAGTATTATATTAACAGAAGTACAGTTTAAGTTACAAAAATAATTTTCGAGTTGCCAATTAAAATATTTTAACCTTCGTTGCGCATTTTCAATGTCCCAGTTTTTTCATCGTTACCCCGCTATTTGGGAAAATGTATCTGGCAACACTAAACTTACACATAATTGTACTGAGTGGCGTACATCAGACGGAGACTTCGTTGTCATCGTCCAGTTGTATGGAGTTGTCATTGGCCGCGAGCTTCAGCAATGTCTTCTTGATACGCAGCGCCGGGAGTCGAACCGACGGGTTTTGATGCCAACATTCGCGCATCAAGTTTGCCATGCCGATCATTGTCTGAAAAGGGAAGGGTTTGGTTTAAATAGACTTTTGTGTGAAATATTATGAAGTAACGCAATTAACTTCTAAATCGATATCATTTTTTTTGTATAGGCCGGCAAACGAGCCAGTGCGTCACTTGATGGTAAATGATCTCCACCGCCAATGTACGCCCACAATACTAAAAGAATCATGGGCGCGTTGCCGACCTGAAAGGAAATGGATAATTAAGGGATTGGGAAAGGAAGGGGATTTGGGCCTCTGGATATCCTACTCACCGTACGAAACGCAGCAGCGAGCTGCTACTTTACGCCGGTTATCTGTGAGACAGTGGTAACGACCCGGGCGAGCCGGCCCATACATGCTGTAGACAAAACTGTCTACAGCGTGGTTCTACCACTCATAAAAGATGATCACAAATCATAGATTCCGTTTTTAAAAAGTGGCAATTTGATTTTCTTTGATTTTAAGTATAATAATTTAAAATCGATATTTGGGTGGCACCACAATGTCAAATAAGGTTCCGATGTCGAAGCGGAAAAACGTGTCGGCCATTTTATTATGATTGTGTTGTTTAAATGAATAGACACATGTGATAGTTACTAACCGGATGGTCGGAGATTGGTGGGTCAGGTCTGACCTGTTCCACGGCCACGATCTTGCGCATGTCATCGAAGCTGGGGTCCTGCGGCACCAGCGGATGGTAGGGCAGCGCGGGGCTGCGCGCGGGGCTGCGCGCGGGGCTCACGCGCCGGCACACCTCCCACAGCACCAGCGCTACAGCGTACACGTCGCAGCGCAGGTACGACTCCAGGCACCACGGGTTCATGCTGACACGAACAGGAACAGGAAACATTACTGGCAAACGGTATATATTTATACATCCCTACGTTATACAACGTGTTATAACCTGTATCATGAGTGTCAGGAACTACGAGGGACTTACCAACCCACAACACCCCGACCCGAGACCAATATTTATGGATCACACAAAAATTTGTCTCGGTGTGGGAATCGAACCCACGGCCTCTCGCTTCGCAGCCGTCTACTCGGCCGCTGCGCCACGGAGCTTTCGAAATATACGTGTTACAGAAAGGTGTGGTCATATTTAAGGGTTCAGTTGTCCTGGTCATTTCGATGGGTATAATATAGTTTACCTCTGGTCCAGCATCTCTGGGCTCATGTACCGTTTGGTGCCCTGCCTGGTGTTGTTGTGTTGTTGCGCTGTGATGTGTGTCTGTGTGACGGCCAGCCCGAGGTCCGCTATACAACACTCGCCGTTTATCTTCATTAAAATGTTCTTTGTCTTTATATCACGATGAGCTATGGCTGGTTTACCCTGGAGCAACATAATTTTTTTATAGATTATATTAATAATAAGGACTGCCTCGGTGGCGCAGTAGTAATGCATACGCGTTACGATTGAGCCCAACGCTAAGGTCTCGGGATTGATCCCCGGGTCGAGTATAGTGATATTAGGTTTTTCTATTACGAAATGCTCAATATCAGCCCGGAGTCTGGAATTTGTGTGGCGATAGACTCGCCCCCTATCACACCATGGGACGGAGATACACTGGGCGAAATGTGGGTGTATTAGTTACACCTCTGCCTTCCCCTTCGGGCATTACAGGCGTGAGTGCGTATGTACACTTTTAGTTCTATAACAATCTATAGATAGATTCTATAGTATCTTCAAGTCAATCTATCAGTCCTGTCAAACTAGAATTAATGAAGTCCTGCTAGTTTAGACATTTGACAGGAGTCATGCCTGCCAGCAAGTATATTTACCTGCGTGCCGTGTATCTGCGTGTGCAGATGCAGTAGTCCGTTGACGATGGACAGTATGATGACCATCATCTGATGTCTGGTCAGCATGGTGCGTGACAGATACTCGTACAACGAGCCCAGCGGATGGAAATGTGTTATCAGCCAAAGCTGTGGACAATCATTTACTTTTAAAACATACATATCTGGAGGCTGAAAAATGCCTTTCCCTTCCCAATGTCTGAATTACCCTTTTCCATTAAGGTAGGCAACATGTCCATGATTTTTCTGGTATTGTGGACGTCCATGGGCACCAGAGATCCCTTGGCATCAGCTATATTTGCTATTTGCTAACCTACATATATAATGATTTGTTATGTTTGCGCGAATATTACACATTTAAATAAAACTAGTTTATACGGATTTTATTGCGGTTTAATTTTACTTTAGTCCCGACGTCGACGAATAGCTTTCGAAACGAATAAAATAAAATTAAACATGTATAAACTAGTTTTATTTCAAAATGTCAATGTAAGTGACAAAATATACCACACATTAAAACTAGTTGTAGGCTGACACAACAAGCAAGAGGGCCCTCTGATGGTAAGTGATCTCCATAATGAACACCTTGAGAGTCATGGGTGTGTTGTAGAACATAAATTAATGGATTGGATATGGGTGAAGGAGTACTTGACATAATATTTCTCGATGATCAACATCATAACTGATCTTGCACCACACATACCATCAGGTTTTAAAAGCAGTCATATGGCCAGGATTTAAAAAGTATCCCCAAATGCATGCATTTACCTACAGCATGAATGGGCTGTCTCGACCAGGTCGTTACCACTGTCTCACAGTAAATAGACTTAAAGTAGCAACTGGCTGTTGCGTTTCGTACGGTGAGTGAGGTATCCGGAGGTCCAAATCCCCCTCCTCTTTCCAATCTCATAGTTATCTTTTTCCTTTAAGGTCGGCAACGCGGCCATGATTCTTCTGGTATTGTGGACGTACATGGCCAGTGGATATCACTTACCGTCAGTTGACCCACCTGCTTGTTCGATTGTCTATGCAATAAAAAAATTGTGAACAAATAATAGCGTAGTTTCCTATGAATTTTATACATTATTTTATAAGCAACAGAAAATGATACGCAAAAGAAACCCTTCTATTAAAACACAACCAAAATTGGTTCAGAAATGTGCCCGCAGTTATGACTTTAAATGTTGGTATGAGGAAAAGTGGGTGCGTAGTAGGGATATCTCACTATCTCGCTTGCACGCGTGCACCATAATGAACATACACAGTGACGTCAAAGTTTGCGTCGTCTGTCATTTGACAATTACCCCTTCTACAGGATTTGAATGGCTTCTAACTTATTTATTTTTTATCCGATTTATAAAATTCTTTCGGCAATAGATTTTGAGTAACGTAACTTATTGATTTAAATAATAAAAAAAATCTAATCATATACCCTATTCTCGATATTTTTCCATCATTCTAGTGATGGTAGAGCTACGAGTACCTGCGTACAACTCCCCCGGCTGGTCATATCGCTGCCTATATACGCGAGGATGTTGTCATGTCTCAGCAGCACCGTGCTGTATATCTCAGTCTCTCGTCTCCAGCTGGCTTCGTCTCGTGAGAAGAAGATCTTCACCGCGACGGAGTCTGCGTACCACGAGCCGCGCCATACTTCACCGTACCGACCCTGGAATCAATTATACTTTTTATAATTATTGATGCTATTAGAAAGCAACCATAGACATTAACCAGTTTATGGTTTGACATCTGTCACCTTACTTAGTAGTTCAAAAATGTATATTCTTTTACCACAATCCTACAATTATAAAAATTTGCCATATTGGTAGACCAAGACATGAACATAGGCAACTTTTATCCCAGAAAAAGGCATTTACGCAGGCGGAGCCGCGGGTAGATGTTAGTTATGATATAAAACAAACTTCTACACAGGTTTTTTAAAAGGCACTAAGACAAATATTTGGCACCAAGGCAAATATTTAATGATAAAAAACTTAGCACCAAGGTTAATATTTAATTACACAAATATTAGGCAACAACACATTTTTGATGGCATATTTGGCACAAAACCATACATTTGACACAAATACTTGGCACCAAGACACATTTCATGGTATAAATAATTGGCACCAAGATAAATATTTCATAACAAATATTTGGCATTAAGAGAAATGTTCGATAACACAAATATTTGGCACTAAATTAAATATTTCTCTCTCGTGGGGGTAGTACCCATACCATCTCGTTTCATTTTCGCTGTGTGTGGTTATTGTATATATTTATTATAGTATATCCATACCTTTCCAATACAGTCGTAGAGCGTGACCTGTTTGGCCAGGGTACGCTGCACCATCAGCGGCAAGCCTGACCCTGAGCCTGATGTGACGGAGCACTCCAGGTACTCTCGCAGTGTGGAGTCTCCAGCTGCCACGGCCACCACCCACCCTGTACCCTGGGACCCTTCGCCACCTGCTAACAAGCATACACCATTAATAATCATGCTCGTATGCCCAAAGGGGTAAGCTAAGGTGTAATTAGTGCACCCGCTGTTCATCAAACGTTTTTCTGACAGAAAACTAACACTTTGTTTTTTTCCCCTGGTATTACATAGTGACTACACTGTCCCTGATAGATACTGCTTCCCTCGACGGTCGGCAGAATTATACCACTCTGAAGTTACTGGATATACACTGACTGACCCGAAAACGCGACTCGCCTGTACAAGCCATAGTGGCTCATTACGGCAGGTTTTCCACCAGGTTAACAGTGGTTGTTATCCAGTTGGGTACAAATATGTTCAGGTTATTCTCCCAACACCAATATTGTTGGTGTTCGACATGGGATTAAAATCCAAGACATAGCAATTTCTCAGCCTACCACTCTGCCACCAAACCAACAAACTGTCTAGTTTATTTGATATCAAAGTCACAAATTTTAATATTTAAGAGCATACCTTCATAGAATGGATTGGTGACTTGCGGATTGTAGGCATTTGATGAGAAATAATTGGGGTCTGCGCCCAATTTGTGCAGAGCGGCGCGCGATACTCGTAATCTGAAACCAAGCAATGAAATATTAATTTAATGAAAAACACGATCGAATTACAAACCAGATATACTTCTCTCCATCCTAAGCTTGCCTAGAAAAAATCGCCGTTTGCGATAAGACCGCCCATTGTACCACCATTATTGTATGATCCTTTTTATATTCTACCTACTTTATTTGGTGTGCAATTAAGAAAAGAGAATTCTATGGATACGTGTTTTCGAATATTCAGAAGTTATAGTGGAATAGAGAGCAGAGATAGCTTAGCGAGGAGTGGTACGAACTGCCGAGATCAAGTCGCAGATTCGAAATCGCGGCCAGAGATCGCTGATCGCGGCTGTTGTAGGAGTTTTAAATCTCTCACTATATAAAATGCAACAGTAAGATGCCATTTCACATCAAATGTTAGTGAGACAGTGGGACTGCCCTAGTCGAGCCCGTCATGCTGTAGACAACTGTCTAGGGCATGGCTCTACCACTTACCACGTCATTTTCGTCATCAGACAATCTTTACTTACCTATACGGCTCGAGGCCATGAGTTCGATTCCCACACCGAGACAAATGTTTGTGTGACCCACAAATATTGGTCTCGGGTCTGGGTGTTGTGGGACCGCAAGTCCCTCGTAGTTCTTGATACCCACGACACAGGTTTACCTAGTGTGGGGTCAGGACTATGTGTGTGACTGTTGGGTGTATTTATTTATTATTATTATTATGTTTTTAAGTGAATTTTTCTCAGGGTTATTACCTGGGGTATTTTTAAAATCGCACGGGTACAAACCAAAGTGCGACTTTAAGTGGTTTTTTTTTTTTTTTTTTGATTTTTTGTTTTTAGTTTTTTTTTTTTTTTTGTTTTTTTTTTTTTGTGTTTGGGCTTCCGGATATCTCACTCACCGTACGAAACGCAGCAGCAAGCTGCCACCTTACGCCGGCCCTCAGTGAGACAGTGGCAACGACCCGGACGAGCCTGCCCATACACGCTGTAGACAAAAGTGTCTACAGCGTGGCTCTACCACTCATAGAATAATTATGTATTATGATTCGTCTGCGTAGTTGTGATATTACTATTTTCTGAGTCGAGCTGTAAAAATTTCCTAACTATTCGGCAAGTGTTTAATATTGCAGCTTTCTGGAGTGTAATATATGTGTACTTGGGTAGATTAAGTATATTTAAACTATTGTGTAACTGTTTTGGGACCACACCCGTAGTTGATATAACAATTGGGACTATAGTGACTCTATTCATTTTCCATACTCTAGTAACTTCTTCTTGTAACTCTGTGTATTTTCTAATTTTCTCGGTAATAGTTTTCTGTAAATTATTGGTATTTGGTACGGCTATATCTATTAGGTATACATGTTTGTTTTGTTTATCGACCAATGTTATATCGGGACGATTGTTGTATATCGTGTGATCAGTAATAATAGTGCGGTCATAATAGATTTTGAATAGGTGGTTTTCTGATACGGACCTGGGATTATATTTGTAATACGGTGTGTATGGGTCTTGCATGAGGTTGTATTTTATTGCGAGTTTCTGATGTATGATATTTGTAAGTTGGTTGTGTCTATGTGTGTAGTCGTTCTGAGTTAGTGTGACACATGCTCCTGTGATATGTTGTATTGTTTCAGGTTTAGCATGACATTTCCTGCATAAATCATTTCTAATTTCTCTATCTTTTAATATATATTTTCTATAGTTTTTAGTGTTAATAACTTGGTCTTGTATTGCTAAAAGGAATCCTTCCGTTTCCGGGAAAAGTCCGCTGAAATCGAGCCATTTATTAGAAGCCTCTCTATCTATATGTGCTTGCTGTAAGTCGTTTGGGTGTCGTCCATGTAGTTCTTTCTGTTTCCACCTTCTATGTATTTCTTCATTATGTTTCGCTCTATCAATTAACTCAGTGTTGTCTTCGCTCAAGTTTAAGGGTGTAAATTGGTTATCAATTTCTGATATTGTTTTGTGTAACTGACTGCTATCTTTCTTTTGCCTAAAAAATTGTTTTAAGTTTATAATTTGTCTTTTATGTAGGTTTGTTATTTCAATTAATCCTCTGCCTCCTTCCTTTCTGGAAATAATTAATCGTTCTATTGCAGATTTAGGGTGATGATATCTGTGTTGTGTAAGAAGAGTTCTGGTCTTAATTTCTAATGCGTGTAAATCTGTCTTAGACCATTTTATAATACCAAAAGAATAAGTTAGTATGGGTATCGCGTATGTGTTTATTGATTTAAACAAATTTTTACTCCCTAAATGCATTTTACATAGTGAGTGAATTCTATTGCTGTATTCCTGTTTGAGTTTATTTTTAACGGCTTTATGTTCCAATAAGCGGGCTTGGTTGTATCCTAAGTACTTGTATATTTCATCACTTTTCATTGCTTCTATTACTTCTTCATTACTTAAATCATAGTCTCCTCCTACAATTTTTCCTTTCTCAATGTTTAATGTTCGGCATTTGTCTAAACCAAAATCCATTTTTATATCTTTTGAAAATATTCTAGTTATATCTAATAGACCGTGTAAATCTGTATACTTATTAGCGTAAAGTTTTAAGTCATCCATATATAATAAGTGTGTAATTCGATATAGTGTCGTTCTGTTATTTTTTATGTCAAAACCTAACTTTGATTCATTTAATGCATGGGATAATGGATTCAGAGCTAGACAAAACCACAAGGGACTTAGAGAATCCCCCTGGAATATGCCTTTTTTAATTTCTATTCCATCTATACATATATTTGTTGTGTTTGTTTGCAGTTTAAGTGTAGTTTTCCAGGATAACATTGTATTTTCAAGAAAATTTACGATTAATGGGTTTATTTTATATATATTTAAAATATGGACTAGCCATGAGTGTGGTATGCTATCAAATGCTTTTTTATAATCAATGTATGCAATATATAAATTTTTCCTACATTTCTGTGCGTGTTTTAATATAACGGAATCAATAATTAATTGTTCTTTGCAGCCCCTATGATCCCGCCTACAACCCTTCTGTTCTTCTGTTAGTATATTATATTTTTCGATATGTTTAGTGATTTTACTGGCCACACATGATGTTATAATTTTGTACATGGTCGGGAGGCACGTAATTGGCCTATACTGTGATGGGTCCTGAGTCTGGTTTGATTTGGGTATCATATAAGTAATTCCTTTTGTTAGGAATTCTGGAAGAGTTTGATTACCTTTTAAAATATCGTTGATTTGTTCTGCTAAAGTTCTGTGTAGTGTGTAAAGTCTCTTTATCCAGAAGTTATGTATGCCATCTATGCCTGCTGCTTTCCAGTTATGTGTTTTATTAATAATATTTCTAATTTCTAGTGTATCTATATCTTCAAACGGCATTTCTTCTATTGTTTCTGTCCGAGCAACTTCTTTTTTTATCCATTCAGCATTTTTATTATGTTTTACGTTATCTGACCAAACATTCTTCCAGAACTCCTTTAAGGACTCTTCAGACGGAGGACGTAGATTTGTGTTGGAAGTACCTTTGAGTTTTCTATAAAATTGTTTCTCACTTGTTTTAAAAAGCCTATTGTTATCCTTCCTTTCTTTTGCTTTTTTATATCTTCCAAGTCTATGACTTTTTACTAAAAGCTTTTGTTTTAACGTGTCCAAGTAGTCTTCTACTCTTTTATTAAAATTTTCATGGGAACTATGTTGCTTTGTTTTGGCCATGATTTGTTTGACTTTATCAGCTAGCTTTTTTGAGGTGTTTCCATTCTTATGTTGTGTTAATCTACCTATATCTTTTCTTAATTGATCTATATCTTTTTCTAATCTTTTTTGCCATAGTGGTATGTCGTTTATTCTATTGGTGTGGGATCTTACAAAATTTATTTTTAATTTAAAATATGTTACAACGGTAAGAGCTACGCAATAAATTAATGTATTTGTGTCACTAATATTTTCTAGGGCTGATACTTTAGTGGGGATAATGGTTCGATTAAATATATTTATAATCTCTGATAATTGTCGCGAAGATTTTATTTTTGGTATTAATGGTCTTACAGTAGGATCGGTTCCATTGTATTTGGCTATATTTGTCTCTAACTCATTAGTTAGAGCTTCTACTAATGCAGTATCAGATATATTTTGTTCGTGAATTGGAATTATATTTTGATACTGATTGCTGTTTTCTGTGTCAGGCTGTTGCGGTGTAGGGTATATGGTCGTTGATTCCGACAATGGCGAAGGATAAGATTGTGTGGATTCATTGAGTGATTGTGTTATATGTAATATGTCTGTATTTTGTATTCTGCTTATCTCCTCCTCTTCCTCTACCTTAAGTTGCTCTGCTACCTCTAGTTTAATTAAATTTAAAGTGTCCTCAGACAACATTCTGTTTCTTATTATGACTCGCCTTTGGTCTATTATTCGTTGCTCTGTTACGTTTAGTTCTGGGTATTGTTGTTTAAATTTATCATATAGTTTAGTGCAGTACATAGTTCTATCCTGTTCAAGTTTGGTAACGTAATAGTATGTGCGCATGATGAATATGTTCATATCTACAGTCCATTTCATACGCACTCTGGGTATTCCTGCTTTGGTGGTCACAGGCTGAGTGGCTGACGCCGCCAGTGAAGCATCCTCGGCAGAATTGACTACTTTGCTATAATTTCTGTTCGTAAGTCTGTGTTCATGGTCTTGTTGTTGTTGACCTGCAGCAGTTTGAAACTGGGCAGGTTGGTGCGATACGGTGCCCTCCCCAGAATACGTAGGGCAGCCCGGGCTGGAAGGCCCGGGGCGGGATTCTCCATCGCCGTTGGCTCCGGTACCCGCCTGGGGTATTGTCCTATTTCTTAGACGCATCGCATTTGAGTATTTTTTACTAGCGCTTCGTTGGTTATTGGTTAGTATATAGCTAAAAGCTACCAATATCCGCCCCTCACGTGGCTACAGATGGTCGTGCCGGACGTGAAGTTAGTTTTATGAGGGGCTTATTATTATTATTATTATAATAATGCCTGCCTCGGTGGCGCAGTTGTAATGTGTACGCGTTACGATTGAGGCCAACGCTGAGGTCTCGGGTTCGATCCCCGGGTCGGGTAGTGGTATTGGGGGTTTTCTATTACGAAATACCCCAGTATCAGCCCGGAGTCTGGAATTTGTGCCCGGTATGGCGATAGGCTCGCCCCCTATCACATTATGGGACGGAGATGCGCTCGGCGAAATGTGGGTGTACTGATTACACCTCTGCCTACCCCTTCGGGGATTACAGGCGTGAGTGCGTATGTATGTATTATTATTATTTACTTACCTATGACCCCTGCGCACCACAAATATAGCCATCGCCACTACGGAGACCACGACAAGCACCGACGCGGCCACGATCACCCACAGCTTCCACGCGCTGGAGTGCAGCGGCTCTATGGAAGTGTCCGCCACTGGTGGCAGAACGGGGAACTCCCCGTCGTTGCACATGTCTCCGCGGCAACATGTCACGTTCTGCTGACCCGCGTGACGCTTACGAACACTGGAAGATGGGATAACATAATGACGAGACGAGCAGGTCACTCGCCTGACGGTAATCGCCATGCCTGCCTAACAGAAGCACCATTACACAGGACTTTGAATTATAAAGTTCTGCATGGCGCCGGATTGCGATTACTGTTCACATTCTAAGAAAATTGCTATTTAAGTTATGGCCAATTTTCACCAGAAACTTAAAAAAGCTGAGTTTATAACCCGAATCGCGGTGTTGATTTCCGTTGAGGAGTTTCGATTTTACCTCGTACTCCGAAATCAAATCTTATCTAAATATAGGATCCCACAGAAAAAAAATCGCTCAAACAAAAAGAGAATCATCCAAATCGGTGCGTATTCATACATAAAAAAATAACAGACAATTTTAGAATCCGTCTTTTTAGTACCATAGGCATACGAACAAGTGGGTCGCCTGATGGTAAGTGATCTCCACCGCCCATGTACGCTCACAATACCAGAAGAATCATGGACGCGTTGGACCTTAAAAGAAAGGAAAGTGGATTGGCGCCTCCGGATATCTTACTCACCGTACGAAACGCAACAGCAAGCTGCTAATTCACGCCGGGTTTCTGTCAGACATTGGTAACGACCCGGTCGAGCCGGCTGACAAAATTGTGTACAATGTGGCTCTACCACTCAAATAATCCCTTCCTTTGTAGTATGGTAATCTCTCTATTCTAAAAAAAAGTAACTGGCGCCGCCGCTGCCAAAAGCTTGTCAAGCTATCTCCTCCGAAACCGCTGGAGGTATGGGGTCGAGACCGATACCAATCGATGCAGAATAATGTGGTGAAGAAAGTAAGATATGTCTCATATTCGTCGGATTTTTTATGTTTTGTGGAAAAACATGGGCAAACCCCCTAGTAAATTACAAAAATACCATACCCCTGATGATGAGTATTGGTCCGACACGTGAACTGATAATGGTCTCTCTTGGTGGAACACCCTCGCGAATGCTGCAGCTCGCCGTCAGACAACCGCACTGACGATTTGAAACAGGATATAGCGTCGGGACACACGGAGCCCCCGCCGGTTGTACACTGCACGCCCTCACATTGGTGACATTTGTACCTGAGTTATACATGAATCTTGCTCGAGAAACTGTGGTGATCAAGAAGCTTAAAAACCGATTTCAAAATATAAGACTGAAAGTTAAAAAAATAACGCAAAAGCACCGGCACCGTCGAAATAAGATGACAAGAAACGTAACTCAAGCAAAAAAATCAAAAACCATATCACGGCAAAACTTTATGCTTTTTTTTTCACCAAAATCTGTCTACAATTGGAAATTGATGTACATACATAAAAAATGACAAAATTACGCGCCGAATTATGAAACTCCTTCTTTTTTAAGTTGTTTAAATACTGGATCAAAATCCATCAAATAGTTTATAGATAGACCAACTTATTTCTGCACATCTTGATGTGTGTATATGAGCTTATAAAATATGCAGTTGTATTTTGTCACTGAATTCCAGCCATTGTCCTATTCCATAGATCAGGGGTATTATACTATGAAATCGGTCCTTAATTTAAAAAATATTACCTCTTGTGAAATTTCCTTTATATGCAGCATGAATAAAAATACAAATTAATTAATTACTATGATATATTTTCATAAGACCAAGCCCGGATCTAGGGGGGCAAACCAGGGGGCACCAAAATCATAATACAATATGTTTAAAAATTCAAAACTTGTTCCACAAAGCGTCTAGCCTACGGAAGCCTGGTTGGCTCACAGTCGACTTGTAAGCAAAGGGCGACACACAGGCCCTTTGTGCATCATTCTTTTCTTTTAGTTTTTTTAAGTAATTTATCTCAACCGCTGGATGGGCGCCACTATCAAGTTTCTCCCCGGTTCGAAAAATCGTAGATCCGGGTCTGCATAAGGCAGTATAAAAATAAATTATTAAATTTATTAGTTTTACGCGAATATTACACATTGAAATAAAACTAGTTTATACAGATTTTATCTCCCGTGACCACAAAGGCTGAGAAGCTTTCGAAACGTCGGGACTAAAATAAAAATTAAACCGCGATAAAATCCGTATAAACTAGTTTTATTTCAATAAATAGTAATTGTTTAAATACCTTGGTTGATGTACCATCAGCTTATCGAGTGTGATTGGGTCATCCAGCTTCTGTTCATTGGGCCCTTGTGTGCTCCCTGACACCCCATCTTCTTCCAACGCGTCCAAACCAGACAGAGCTACATACAATATACATTTTCGTACACATGAAATGATTGTATTTTGAAGATAAGATCACAGATAATATAGTAGATGACATATAGAAGTATAGTAGTATAGTTTTATTTTATGTTATAATGTCCCTCTTGGCATAAACTGAGCTGCTTTAACTCAAAAAAAATTATGAATAATGTAATACCAATATTGTAAATCAGTTTTGAAAAGAGCAATGTTAAAGTTCTTGTCCGTTAATTAGCGAAACAGCATTCCGAACTGGTGGTAGAGCAAAAATTTTACTGAATCTAAATGATGTATAACATTTCATGGATTCAACAAATAATCTGAATTTGAATTTAATATGACTGGCAGTGCAAAGGAAAGAACTAGGTTGATAAAGTACCTCAATACTTATGGATTGAAACCCCATGTATATATATATAGTGCTTGAAAATGCGTGATTCAAAAGTTATTAATACAGGGTGTAAGGAAAACGCTTCCGAAATATACAAACAAACAAACGCACTCACGCCTGTAATCGCCGAAGGGGTAGGCAGAGGTACACCAAGAGGTGATTACAATCAGTGCACCCATATTTGGCAGAGCGTATCACCATCCCATGATGTGATAGGGGGCGAGCCTATCGCCATACTCGCCACAATTCTAGACTCCAGGCTGATACTGAGCATTTCGTAATAGAAAACCCCAACATCACTGTTACACGACCCAGGGATCGAACCTGAGACCTCGGCGTCAGCCTTAGTCGTAATGCATAAACTTTGCAACAATATCAATATGTGAAGAAGCATGACATAATATGGCATCTAGTAACAGTATATTATCTTTGTTCTGTGGTAATCTGTTATCTACATAAATAAAATAATAAATTGATTAAAGTAATAGATGACAGATAATAAATAACAAAGCTTTTTAGATCTTTATCTGCATTTGAAATGTGTGTTGGGTTATTCCCAATAAGTAGAAAAACTTGTTTTACTATTTTATTATTGTAAAAACTTTTTTGAAATGCTTAGTATCGGCCCAGAGTTTGGAATCGTGCCCCATATGCATGATGGGATGGAAATAAGCTCGGCGAAATGTGGGTGTACTTGTTACACCTCTGCCTACTCCTTCGGGAAGTACAGGTGTGGGAGCATATGTATATACATATATTTATGTATATACAATTCACAGCCACGGAATATTCATAAAGTATACCTCTGTTAAAATGTTTCACCAACTATTGTCATACCTAATAGTTGATTTAGTGACTACAGCATGGGTGTACCATCTCAACCGGGTTGTTACCACTGTCTCTGTTTGCTGTTGCATTTTGTATGGTAAATGAGGACCAAATTCTGCTTTCCCTTCCCAATCCCTCAATTATACCTTCCGTTGAAAGGTTGATGAAGTTTACATGATTCTTCTGGTATGATGAGAGTTTATGGACAGTGGAGATCACTTACCTTCAGGCTTCTGCTATAAAAAAATTCAACAGAGAAGTTTATGAGTACTTTGGTAACTAAAGTGCACTTGGTACTTTAGTAACTTGCATAAAGATTTCCTTGTTACCATGATAGCCATATAGCAAGAAGTTATCTACAATAATAATTAGGTATTCTTTTACAACCTGAATTGAGCCTTTTTAGGCCGTATACAGATAAATTTAATAATAAATAGGTAGATACATTACATCCCCGGAACTCAATTTCTGACTATGAATAACACTGATAATTTATGAGCAATAGAACTGATGTTTAATTGTTGTCAGTGAATGAGACAAGATTATGTTTCTGTAAAATTGTACACACTACCAAGACTGAGCAGGACCATCACCCGCTCATACCAAAGTAGGTTACATTATATTTTACGCGTTTCTTACTCTTCGCGTAAATAAATCTTTAGCGAGATGATTCTTACAGTTTCGTCCGCGCTAAGCCAAATTTATGAACACAGCCTGACAAAAACAGTAATGCAAGGATGTCCGTTATTGTATAGCTTGAAAAACATAGGGAACTGCGATTTTTCATACAAAAACAATAATACTGAAACTTGTGTACTACGCAAGCCTCGTCGTTACTCACTGTTGTATTGGGGTAATGCCTTATTAATAACAGGGAACACTAATAATAAAGTGCAGATTACTTTAAAAACAACAATAAGATGATAACTCACCGTAACAAGTATTTATCAACAAAAATGTGAACAGATATCCAAAAATGACAGCGTCCGCCATTCTTCGTTCATCATAACAATGCACTGGGGAGATCAAGAGCGTATCTTGATAATTTAGGATACTATCAAAATAAAATAAAAGTCTGTAACTTTCAGTTGAAAATAAATTCAAATAAAAACATATTTTTTTAATAAAATCAAAAAATAAAAGTCTTTAATAAGTCGTATAATAAATATAATAAAATATTACTTCCGCTGTACACGCGGATCTATTTCTATAGCATAGGGTACACAACTTTTTTATTGGCTTCGCTATAAACTTGCACTTCTGCCATTGAATATTCCTCTATGATTAAAAAAAATCTTAAACTCATTCGACCGTGTGTCGCGTCGCGTTTTTGACATGGTGGTGGACTGGAATGAGTAAAAATCCTTTGATTTGGATGCCAAAACTTCGTCCTTCACAGGTTTCAACATTTTTTATAGCAGAGGCCGGCAAACGACCTTATGAGTCATCTGGTATCAAGTAATCTCTTCTGACCATGAATAACCACAATACTAGAATCATGGATTCATTGCCAACTACAAAGGAAGGGGATAGGGATTGGAAAGGAAAGGGAAGACTTAGTCCTCCGGTAATCTCACTCACCTTATGAAACGCAACAGCAAACTGCCATTCCACGTCGGTTTACAGTGCGACAGTGGTAATAACCCAGTTAACCCGACCGACCCATTCATACTGTACAGTGCACAAGGTCTTTAGCGTAACAGGGTAGTTTCCTATACTGAATTTTATACATTATTTTATAAGCAACAGAAAATGATACGCAAAAGAAACCATTTTATTAAAACACAATCAAAATTGGTCCAGAAATGTGCCCGAAGTTATGACTTTAAATGTTGGTATGAGGAAAAGTGGGTGCGTAGTAGGGATATCTCACTATCTCGCTTGCACGCGTGCACCATAATGAACATTTTACACAGTGACGTCAAAGTTTGCGTCGTCTGTCATTTGACAGCCCCCCTACAGGATTTGAATGGCTTCTAACTTATTTATTTTTGGTCTGATTTATAAAATTATTTCTGCAATCGATTTTGAGTAACGTATCTAATGATTTAAATAATAAAAAAAATCTAGTCAACTACCCTACTCTACGACATAAATCGGAAATCATCACTTGGATTGGATGTTTGGCTTAGCCTTGCAAGCGCCTGCCGGCCACCACGCTAATCCGAATTCCGGAGTCAGAAATGTATAAAGACCCTAATGTATGCTACTAGACGGGCTGTTTAGATATAAAATTGAGTCACATAACGCGGAAGTTTGACAGCTCGGACAGGGAGCGCCTAAGCGAGAGTACTTAAGCGAGATGATAATATTGAGTTATGGTCAATTGACCACAACTTAGTAGCGCAATATCTATATACCGCGCAGCTTGTCTAGTAGTATACATTAAAGTATTTGGAAATGTATAATAACCAATGTTCGCGGTAGTACTAATGACTAAGGTAGGTTTATATCAGACTAGCCTTTGCTCGCGGCTGCGCACGCGTGAACGGCCTTTTCCGGGATAAAAAGTAGTCTATGCTACTCCGTGATAATGCAGCTTTCTAACGGCAAAATAATTTTTGAAATCGGTCCAGTAGTTTTTAGGTTTATTCGTTACTTACAAAAATACAAATCTGTCCTCTTTATAATATTCGTGTAGATTGGATACAAAACGTGATAATGAATAGACTATCTATGTTTGGTGAAAAGACACCGTACGTATTTATGTAGTACCTACAGTCTACACATTGGTGCAATGCGATGAACACCAAGTGCGTGGGAAAACTCATAAGTATCAGAATCGACTGGTGGTCGTCGAGTTATTTTGGGTTCCTCCCACAGTATTTGGACATTATTAAACTTACCATAAAGATATCGAACTGTCTTGGTAACGCTGTTGTAACGCGTACTTACGCAGTGCTGTCTCGGGTTCGATTTACGGGTGGGGTAAACGTTTATTGGATTTTTCTATTACGAAAAGTATCAGCCCAGAAACTAGAATTATGCCAGGTATGGCGATAGTCTCGTCACCATCACATCATGGGACGGAAATAAGCTCGGCTAAATCCTGTCCACCTGTCTACCTCCTCGGTGATTATATGTAGGTTTCTCATGTGTTTTTCCTTTAACGTTTATACAAATGATAATTAACAATGAATACACACCCCCCAGAGGGGTTGATGTCAGTCTTCCAAACTCTTGACGTCAGGCAGGCAGCCGGTCGAAAAATTACAAGACACGGACGCCCGAAAAAAATGTGGGTCACCCAAACATTATGTGGGAATTGAACCCGCGGTCTCTTGCTTCACAGCCGGCTACTCGAATGCGCCATGGAGGCTGTCAAGTGTTACGCCACAGCACCTCAGCCAATCGCAGCGCGCCATAACAGTCAGCCGATCCTAATTCCTAGCCAAGCCAAGCCCTTACTACTGAATGCCTCCAGTAGTGGGGGTAAAGCTACTCATTTGAGTTACCTTTTTCTGTGTCGACGATTAAAATAAGTCAAACCTCTGTTCAATTGTGGTCAGAATTATAATCAGTGTGATTATACAGTTACTTCGTTTATTTTTTTACCCACTTGCTACACAAGATTAAAAAACCTAGTGAGGATGCTGCCCAGAACATTTCAAGAGATTATACAACTTAACATCCATAAACTATTCGCCGATGTCAGTTACAAAAACATGTGTAACGTTATTTTCTTTCTAAATAACTAAGAACCATATCGATTATAACAGCTTTCAAAGCAAAAAACCGTATTCAAATCAGTTCATTCGTATAGATGCTACGATGCATCTAAAGTAATCCCAACCATATCTCTGTGCAATGGGGCGGGGCTATAAAAGTCTGTGCAGCTCGTTCATTCATCAATTCATAAAAAAATATTCATGATCTCTAGTTGACACTTAATACGTCTAATTTTTGCGCGGTGCAGAACGTCGTATCTCGATTTAGAAATTTAATATTTAGACATTAACTTTTATGAAATAAAGTTGATTTTGAACGTTAATTATTTTTTGTTGCGTGTGATGTTACCTTTGCATGTGTAAGTAAGTGGAGCCGTATGTTTTGGCAGATTCATATGAGAGTTATCGTTCTAGTTATCTTATTTCAATGCTACGATGCCACACAGATAGTTAGAAGGATCAAATTATATGCCGGATAACACCCATCTATTGCCGGAAGTCAAAACACAACAAATAAAATAAATATAAGAAGAATGAAGTTTATTACACATTTCTAAATTACAATGATGTTTAACATATTATTTCTACACTTGATTGGTAAAGCAGCACTGTGTAAATCATTATGTTCTAGTTATAAATTTGTAAAATAAAATAAAATTTATAATTGCATTGAAGCCATTATTTAGACCATTATGAATTACACAATTATTATTTAGTATACCTACTTAATATCTGTTTCAACTCTGACTTTAAACTTCTTCCACCTGCCCTTATCCCACTCGCAGTGGGGTCATGTAACATGCTTTAACACATGTTACGGAAAAATTAGGCTTGTAGTTTTTACGATCGACCGCGTGCCTGACGTCAACTCCCTTGTGAAGAAAACACCCAAACACTAAACAAATATTTGTGAATCCACAAACATTTTGTTTCGGTGCGGGAATCGAACCCGCGGCCTCTCGGTTCACAGCCGGCTACTCGCCCCTTACGCCAGGAAGGCTGTCTGAGTAATTACCTGAAAAAAATGTTTTGAGAAACTTAATACTAGTTTTTAAAAAAGCATTAAAATTAAAGAAGAGTCTTTATTCAAGAAATAAGTGAGTAAAATAATAAAAATAGTTAAGTAGTGATTTAATATCTTTTCAGGGTTCCGTACCCCAAAGGGTGCTAACACAACTGTATTACAGAGTCTGAACTGCGCAGTCTGTCTGTCTGTCCCTCCATAATGAGTCAGTTAGTGATATTGGGTTTTTTCTATCATGAAATTCTTAGTATCGGCCCGGAGTCTGGAATAGTGCCCGCTATGGTGATAGGCTCGCCCCCTATCACATCATGGGTCGGAAATAAGCTCGGCGAAATGTGGGTGTACTGGTTACACCTCAGCCTACCCCTATGGGAAACAGGCGTGAGTCCATAAATGTATGTATTTATTTACCTGTACTAATTAGAATAATTAAACATTTATAACTTACCCTTTACTCTTTAGAAATAGATTTCACTTGATTTTCTAATAAAGTTATTTCCAATTCTAGTTTCTTGATTTTTAATTTGGCAATCTCAACAGTGTAGTCGTGTTCAACTTGTAGCATTTCTGTTTGTTTTTGTTTAAAGGCAACATTAGCTTTTGTAAGAGAATCTGGCATTCCGATGGTTCTGCAAAATAAATAAATAAATAGATTGCTTCGGTGGCGCAGTTGTAATGCGTACGCGTTACGTTTGGGGCCAACGCTGAGGTCTCGGGTTCGATCCCCGGGTCGGGTAAAGTGGTATTGGGTTTTTCTATTACGGAATGCTCAGTATCAGCCCCAAGTCTGGAATTTGTGTCCGATATGGCGATAGGCTCGCCCCCTATCACATCGTGGGACGGAGATACGCTCGGCGAAATGTGGGTGTACTGGTTACACCTCTGCCTACCCCTTCGGGGATTACAGGCGTGAGTGCATATATGTATATGTAAATAGATATTAAAGAAACGATTGGGTTCGATTCACACCGATAAAATGTTAACTATTATTAAGTTTCTTCAAACTATTGCATAACATTTTCTTCAGGTAATTACTTAGACAGCCTTCGTGGAGTAGTTGGCGAGTAGCCGGCTGTGAAGCGAAAGGCCGTGGGTTCAATTTCCGCACCATAACAATATGCCTTTTGCTACTAAAAAACCAAAATATACCTATATATAATATGTATATGTATTCTGGATGTTTTCTCCCTATAGGGGTTGACGTCAGGCAGGCGGTCGGTCGTAAGAACTACAAGCCAAATCTTTCTGTAACAACCAAAGACTTTAATACCATAGACGGGCTGTTCAGAAGTAAAATTGCGTCACATAACGGAGTTTGACAGCTGACAGACAGGGTGCGCGATAGGGGTTCTAGTTGAGAGTAAGCGAGATGATAATATTGTCACCGTAGTCAGACTGTCTAGTATACATTCGTAGAGGTATACATTAAAGCCTTTGGTAAATACTTACATATTTGGTTGAGTGTTTATTTGATTTGTCTGTGGTCTATTGACATTTGCAGGAAATGTTTCTGCAAATAAAAAAACAACTCATTATAATTGTGTTTATCAATGCTTCACTTATGCATATTAATAGGTATATTCTCATATTTATTTTGAACTAGCAAAGCACTTACCCGCATCATCGCCCGCGTGATCGGCATTTTCAGGGTTAAAAAGTATCCTATAACCTTCTCCAAGGCCATCTACCTCTGCAGGCAAATCTGTAGGTAACAAAATTAATCAGTTGGTTCAGCGATTTAGGCGTGAAAGCGTAACAAACGATCTCACTTTTCCATTTATAATATTAGTTAGGATAGACAAACAATAATTTCACAATCATATTATTACAGTAGAACCACGTTAAGTCGAACCTCTATAAGTTGAAACCTCCAAATCTCGAAAAAATGTTTTGTTCCCTTTCCTTCAAACACCAAAACCTCCATTACTCGAAATCTCAACCCTCTATTAGTCGAAATAATCAGTGAGTCCCTCCAAGCCATTTTGGTACATATTTTCCCTCCATAACTCGAAAATTTAAATTTTACCTCTGCATCTCGAACATAGCTATAGCAATGTTTTATTTTACAACTCGATTATTTGAGACTTATTACCTCTATAGTTCTCTATAAGTCGAAAACTCTTTAACAAGAATTTTTTGGCGTCTCCCTTGATGTTCGACGAGTTTTGGCGGGAATTCTGACAGTGCGGTGGCTCTCTTGTTTTAATTATTTCCTAAACTAGTTTAAAGTTGTGTTTGTTGTATATAAGTGGTGTGGTTTTGTGCAATAATCATTAACGATCATGAATAGTGTATGGAAACATTGAAATAAGTGGATTTAGGTGATTTTTGATCAAGGGTATTGTCGACCTTGTGCTTTCGATTCGCTTGAAGAAAGTCGTCTAAGAAGCATTGAACTGAAAGGAATTATCACTAAAACTCCAGCAAGACCTTGAAATCGGCCACACCCCTGTTTCATCGTTCTTGGAATATAAGAAAATAATATAACTAATGACTTGGCAGCTTGGTCTCTAATCTTATCCTTATGGAACAAAAACAAAAAAATTGATGTTCAACTTATAGAGGTTCTACTGTATTTTTTTTTATAGTATAGGCCGGCAAACGAGCAAGTAGGTCACCTGATGGTTAGTGATCTCCACCGCCCATGTACGCCCACAACACTAAAATAATCATGGGCGCGTTGCCGACCTTAAAGGAAAAAGATAACTAAGGGAGGGAAGGGGAGGGAGATTTGGGCCTCCGGATATCTCACTCACTGTACGAAACGTAGCAGCAAGCCGCTACTTTACGTCGATTTTCCGTGAGACAGTGGTAACGATCCGGGCGAGCCGGCCCATTCGTGTTGTAGAAAAAACGTGTCTAAAACATGGTTTTACTAGTTTCTGCCCGGTATCACGATAAGGACGCCCCCAATCATATAATGGTGTGTTTCTTCCTTCCTACAACATGGGGTCCTTTAAACGGAGTGTGAAGAAGCAATTAAGCAGGCCGGCATAATTCTGCCGATCTGCGTTAGATTCAGTGCCTATCGTTGGTCGACAGTATTCATGGATTGCGCTACACTTAAAATCAGGTATAGCGTAGTCACTTTGCCGAGCCAGGATAAAAAAAAAATAAGCTCAGCGGAAAGTGGATGTACTAGTTGCATCTTCTTACCCCTTCATAAATGTACTTAGATGAAACCTGTTATTATTTTTAAATATTACTAGGCCGTGAGGGTTTGTACCATCGCTTTGTCTATTTCTGCCGCCAAGCTGCAGTGTGTAAGCACTATTATATTTCGGCTGAAAGGACATTGAACCTAGTGAAATGACGGAGCGTTATGAGACAACAATCATATGTCTCGGGGTAAGTAATGCAGTCCAATGCCATGGAACGCTTTGTAATTGAAGGTTCTGTTTGGTGTTGCGTCTGTTTATGGGCAAGTGTGGCTTTCCTTTATTAACATTAAAATATACTAGCTGTCCCGCGCGGTTTCTCCCGCAACTACAGCAGCGCCACCTACCAGGTCCAATTGTGAATCTAAACCATCCAGGGCGCCACCCAAACGCATACAAAAAAATCATTCAAATCGGTCCAGCCGTTTAGGAGGAGTTCAGTCACATACACACGTACAGTAGAATTATTTATATAAAGATATAATTACCTTGCTTCATTGCTTCACTGGTTATACTGTGTATATTAATAAAAACAGTTTCTGGTTGTTCCACGCTAGGACCGGCTGATGCATCTTCACAACTAGCTGTTTGATCATCAACCTTAAATAAAATATACCTACTTAATAAGTATTCATTTTATCTAAACTATGTAATATGTATATCATCCAAATCCGCCTCCCCTTCCCAATCCCTTAATAATTAATAATATAATTATGACCGACTGCCTCGGTGGCGCAGTTGTAATGCGTACGCGTTACGATTGAGGTCAACGCTGAGGTCTCGGGTTCGATCCCCGGGTCGGGTAAAGTGGTATTAGGTTTTTCTATTACGAAATGCTCAATATCAGCCCGTAGTCTGGAATTTGTGCCCGGTATGGCGATAGGCTCGCCCCCTATCACATAAGGGACGGAAATACGCTCGGCGAAATGTGGGTGTACTGGTTACACCTCCGCCTACCCCTTCGGGGATTACAGGCGTGAGTGCTTATGTATGTATGTATTATTACGTACCGTATATAAATTCATATGCATGTAGTAAAAAGCGGTTATTTTAATATTACAAACAGACACTTCAATTTTATTTATTTGTATCAAAGACTTTAATGTTTACTGCTAGACGGGCTGTTTAGAAGTAAAATTGTATCACATCACACAAGAGTCTGACAGCTCACAGACAGGGAGCACGATAAGTGTTCTAGTTGAGAGTAAGCGAGATGGTAATATTGAGTTACGGTCAATTGACCGTAACTTAGTGGCACAATTTCTGTTTAACGCACAGCTTGTCTAGTATTATACTTTTTATTTTTAAAGTATTAAAGTCTTTGGTAAAAAGTGGTTATTTTAATATTACAAACAGACACTTCAATTTTATTTATTTGTATAGATTATTACCGGTGATGTAACTGACTCATTTTCATCATTCACATCTATTGCAAAATCTTCAGGATCCATCCCCATGCCGGTCAAGTTCCCCAGATGTCTTGGGAGTACTGTCACAGAACGTTGTCCACGTTGGTATAAAGTAGACTTGGCCACCAGCTTCAATTTACCCACCTCCATAGACCTCTTGCCAGTGATTGAATTTAAACTAAAAAATATAGGTTACTATTTAGTTGTCAGTTACCTAACTAAAATACACCTGAATTATGTAAGTAATTTTAGTTTTATCCCATTTTAGTTATAAACCAAAGGTTTTTAATTTTTTTCTTAACTGGCCATCATCCAGTAAGGTACCTACTCTCCTGCTAGCATAGTTTAATTCATGTCACATCACTCATAAATATATTGCAACAATAATTAATCAATTCCTTGATTAGCCTGATTACTCAAAAAATTAAGTTAATTATGACTAGCTTTTGCTCGCGGCTCCGCCCGCTTGAACGGCCTATTCCGGGAAAAAACGCTATGTCCTAATCCGTGATCTACTTGTGTGCCAAGTTGTACCCAAAACTGTTCAGCTGTTAAGGTGTGATTGACTAACAAACATCCAAACTTTCACATTTATAATAGTAGTAGGATGTATTCATTCAGACTAGTAGTGGGATAAACGGCTTAATTTCACAACGCATTTAAACGTTGTGAATATATTTTTAAGCTAGCTTATAAATAGCTTAGCACTTAAAACACTTTTTTAAAAAGCCGTTTGGAAACATAGGTACGTAAATTGGACACGTTACTGTTGTTCTACATAATCCGTCCGAAATATCTGTGCACCTGACTAATTGACGTCATAGGAACTCTCTCGCTCGCGCTTGTACTGCTATCGGTACTGCGTACACGAACACGGGGCGAGGTGCAGGGAGCGCGGGGGGAACCGCATTCCACCTAGGTGCATAGATATTTCCGACGGATTGTACTTGATGTTGAAGTAGATGCCACTGGTACTGACCTGTTGTTGGGTAAAAATGATTGTTTCGAAAGGAATTCGTTGAAAACCTTAATATGCTTAATTTTTAAATGTTGTTTTAAGTTAGTTATCGTAGTTTTATATGAAATATTTTTTTGACATATATTACACTCCGCGATTTTATCGCCATCAATTTTTGTCCAATAGTCCCAAATCAAGGCATTGCCACCTCTCGACATTGTCAATTTTACTAAATGTACATCCACTATATTCTATATTTACGCATAATATACCTATCTACACTATATTTTTTTTACACTTATAAATGATATACACTAAACACACACTATAACCTCTGAACTATTTACAATAAGTATATGAACAATCTCATTTACATAAATAAAAACACCGAACTCGTGGCTTTATTCCCGACAGCGAAACGCATACTAAATAGTAATTAGTAAGTACAACGCTTAAAAATGAAACACAATGAAAATTTAGGCGACCTAAAATTATTTACTCTTAAACAATAACAAATAGTATGCAATCAAACGAAATTCAATTTACTAGCATAATATTATGATAAATTGTTTAACTTTCGACTTTATGTCTTGTGAAATAAAGTGTACTTTCGCTCGCTTTCACGACAGCGCTAGTGCCAACGCTAAGCGGTGGCCGGTGACGCAACCACGCAACTATGCACGTCCGTTTAAACGTCAACAGCACAGAGGTCAACAGCTTACATAAATGCTTGTTTTTGAAAAAAGGGCGGGAAACCATCGAATTGTAGGGCGTGTTTTTTGGTTTCTCATAAAATTTTGACATTTTCTATGTATTAATATTAGTGATCAGTGGAATATTACTTCTTATTTTCTTTTTATATATATTTAGTATATTATATTTATCTGTTTGTTTTTCTTCCTGAGTCTGCATTTGGTAAGTTTTTTTTTTACTTTTTAGTCGGCTGTAGTAACTTAAATTTAAAATGTAAATCATAGACAATATATAGAGTTTGGAATTGTCGACGTGGATAAAAATGTGGATACCCAGAGCCCGAGCGAGGCCATAGCTAGCTATAAAAAAAGAGACTTTTGAAAATGGACGGTTGTGTTTTGTTATCAAGGAAAGTTTTTCGTATTATTGACGGAATATAAAAGTATTTTTTATTGTAATTGTACCGGGGTATTCGATCGTAAATTAAGCGATAAGTGTGTCTTTGTACTCTGTACCTTGTGAGTTGTGACCCTGACGAACTTTTAGTGTTCAAGTGATAATGCCACGAACCAAGAGGCCAGTGAAAAAGCAAGAGAAATCTGCAGAAGATGATGATGCTTTGAAAAAACTAAATAAACTGGGTAATGTTCTTACATTTTTAATCAAACACCACTAAAACAAATGATAGTTCAATTTGTATGTGTCTTCTTACTCGCCTTTAAAATGTGTAATGTCTTGTGGGGATCTGGATCCAGGAATTTAAATATTATGAATGAAAGATACTGAACGTGCGCAAAGAAGGCTAACCAATATGTTCACGTAGCATACTACTTTTAATCTGAGTTAAATGGTTGATACAATCCTTACTAAAATATTGTAGAAGTGTGGTAGAAGTATAAACTTAAATTGAGTTTAGTTAAACCAAGATGGTGCTTAAACTAGGGTAGTTGACTCGATTTTGTACTGGCTTATGAGGTTCTGTATTCGACCCATAGTATGTATGTAAGTATGTCCACAACTTAGAACTTGAAATGAGGATGTCTACCAACCGGCTTACTTTTAAATTTAAAGTTCGGGTGCTATTGGCTGATAGTGCATCTTGTTAATATATACGTGGTTACATTATAAAACATTAAAAGGGTTCTCGAAATCATCTTTAATTTAATACAGAGCAATACAGAACAGAGCGAAAATACTACATTTTACAACACACACGAAAAAAATATGAATTCAAATTTAAATCTAGAGAAATAGAGCAAAAATATTTTTTTTTTATTTTTTTTTTATAGTATAGGCTGGCAAACGAGCAAGTGGGTCACCTGATGGTAAGCGATCTCCACTGCCCATGTACGCCCACAATACAAAAGAATTATGGGCGCGTTGCCGACCTTAAAGGAATGGGATAATAAGGGATTGGGAAGGGGAGGGGGATATGGGCCTCCGGATATCTCACTCACCGTATGAAACGCAGCAGCAAGCTGCTACTTTACGCCGGTTTTTTGTGAGACAGTGGTAACGACCCGGACGAGCCGGCCCATTCATGCTGTAGACAAAATTGTCTACAGCGTGGCTCTACCACTCGTAAAAATTATAACTATAAAATACACAAAGAGGTTTACTATCTATAAAATCATCACCTATTTCAACACATCTGAATCACAATATTAGTTATATTAAATGTATATATTAAAATATTTATGTAAGTACTAGTGCTTCTAGTATGACAGTGACAATATAATACGACAGTGGTAGAAACAACCAAAAAACTGAAAAGCAAAAAAGTGTAACCAATTTAGAGTTGATGCTATTAATCAGGCGCAGCGGGCGAGTAGTCGGCTGCGAAGCGAGAGGCCGTGGGTTCGATTCCCACACCGAGACAAATGTTTGTGTGAACCACAAATATTGGTCTCGGGTCTGGGTGTTGTGGGACCGCAAGTCCCTCGTAGTTCCTGATACCCACGACACAGGTTTACCTAGTGTGGGGTCAGGACTATGTGTGTGACTGTTGGGTGTATTATTATTATTATTAATATGAATCATTGGCTTACAACACAACTGCTATAGCACCGAGTCTTTCAGTTTTATATGTTCTATTATTTTAACTATTACAATCATAAATGATGTTACCCAATATATTATATTATCAAAAGAATTTTCTATATTCCTTCGAAAAGAAATAAATTTGAAGCCATTCCAGTGTGGTGTAAGGGGTTATATTTAAAAGCCAAATTGGAAGCTTAACTCTGTTTGTGATATCACTGGCCATTAAGCTTTACAGACAAGAGAAAAATAAAAATGTATACTTCATCAAACCTTTTTTTATTATCCTAGCTCGGCAAAGTGACTACGCTACACCTGATGGTAAGTATAACGCAATCCATGAATACTGTCGACCAACGATAGACACTGAATCTATTGCAGATTGGCAGAATTATGCCGGCCTGCTTAGTTGCTTCCTCACACTCCGTATACATATACATTGTATTTTGTATTTATGGTGGGGACGCCTGCAAGTTGCACAGACGGGTGATCGGCTCACATTAATGGAACCATTTCACCCTTAACTATACATATACATAGTGTTAATCCTCATAAAACATTGTTTTTTAGTGTTAGATCAGAAGAACCAAATAGACAATTGCGCCCATAGAGAACTCGGTAATGTGGAGCTTGAGTTCAAACTACTGCTCAGTTCCATCAGCATCACACATCTTCAGATGACAGTTGGACAGTTGGTGAGTATAACGGAAATTATGACACCTATATCAACTACTTTTTTGGCTCAGTCATGTCAAAATATACTGTTTTTATAACAATATTATGAAAAATTCCAACGTAAAATGCTGTAATTAAAAAATCGTAGCGTACGTTTGGTCAGGTGGTAGTTTGATGAAGAGGCCAGGAAAAGGATATATGGAAATAAACATTTTAAAAAGTAAGGGGAGGGGGTTGAACTTTGTATAATTCTTTTTTTAGAACCAAATGTGAAATTGAGGTTGCTTATCCTACTGTAGTAGTATAAATGTGAAAGTTTGGACGTTTTTGAGTTTGTAAGTTTGGATTTTTATAAGTTAATCACGCCTTAACAGGTGAATGGTTTTGGTTGAAATTTGGCACACAGGTAGACCATGACCTGGATTTGGACAAGGGCTACTTTTTAGCCGAGAAAAGGCCTTTCCCGCGGGTGGAGCCGCGAGCAAATGCTATGAATCGAGTATAACCTAAGGTATATTTTGATTAGGACTTTTTATCCTGGGAATCAAACCCGCGGCCTCTTGCTTAAGTCAATAAAATACCAACTAAATTAAATAGAACACTACCAGAAAAGCGATTTTAGGCCATTATGATTCTTGTCGCCTATTTGCTACCAATTGACCAAAGAAATATTTGTCATTTAAGTCTTATTTTTCAGAAATCAGAGCTGCTTCTCAAGGAGCCGCCTAGCACGAGGAGGACGCGACACTCCAACCGTTCAGCCTCTCATGACGACGGTAAATGCACAACATTTTGTATATACATCAGACCAACTGTATACACAATTTTGTATACACCATACCAACTGTATACACAATTTTGTATATACCATACCAACTGTATACACAATTTTGTATACACCATACCAACTGTATACACAATTTTGTATACACTATACCAACTGTATACACAATTTTGTATACACCATACCAACTGTATACACAATTTTGTATATACCATACCAACTGTATACACAATTTTGTATACACCATACCAACTGTATACACAATTTTGTATACACTATACCAACTGTATACACAATTTTGTATACACCATACCAACTGTATACACAATTTTGTATACACCATACCAACTGTATACACAATTTTAATACACCATACCAACTGTATACACAATTTTGTATACACCATACCACATGTATACACATATTTGTATATATCATACCAACCGTATACACAAATTTGTGTAAATCACACCAAAATTGCATACACCATACCAACTTTATACACAATTTTGTATACACCATACGACTTTTAAGAAATATTTTATTGATGATTGATTTAATTGATGACTCTAACGCTCGAATACTAAAACGCTACTTATTGGTTGACTACGAAGTATCTGTAATACTTTTTCATACAATTTTGACAGATAAGAGGCACTTAACATGTTTAACAAGATATTAAATGTCTGCCTGCTTCGGTGGCGCAGTTGTAATGCGTACTCGTTACGATTGAGGCCAACGTTGAGGTCTCGGGTTCGATCCCCGGGTCGGGGATACGAAATGCTCAATATCAGCCCGGAGTCTGGAATTTGTGCCCGGTATGGCGCTAGGCTCGCCCCCTATCACATAAGGGACGGAGATACGCTCGGCGAAATGTGGGTGTACTGGTTACACCTTTGCCTACCCGTTCGGGGATTACAGGCGTGAGTGCGTATGTATGTTTTTATGTTAAATGTCTGAGTTGCGTTTCAGTAGTCGGGCGTGAGTGTAGCAGTATATCAGCCTTAATACTGGTGGATGGCTCATGGCTTAACTAAAATATGTTACCGCTAATGAATCGAACCTTACAAAAAAAGTGCCGAATTGAGAATCTCCTCCTTTTTGAAGTCAGTTAAAAAATGTCCACTTCTTAAAATCGTGTAGAAGATATCAAGTTGAATATATCAACATGTTCTGTATTCTAATATGAAAACAATTTTTGTTTTTTATTAATTAATTATTCAATGTTTCACCATGCACTATGTTTTCCCAAATATTTAATTTATTTGTAGTAGTACAATATATCTTCTGACATCCCACTCTCAAATTTTATACATTTCTTGGGCACTATATATCTTGAAAAACCAAAGCTTTAGCAATTACAAAATATAATAAAATATGTAAGAGTTTTAGTTATTTGATAGCAAATATTTAGTTTTTTTGTCATCGCTTTGCTTTTACAAGATATGTACAATGCGTGCAATATAACTTGTTTAGTCTGAAGTTAGTCATAAGCGACGTCGCCGGTGATGCTCTTAGGCCCGTATCATAAACACTCAAGTGAGCTCTTTGCTAAGTTTCGATTTTAGTACACGTGATTGGTCTATTTTAGGCGCCAAACAAAAACGGACCAATCATGTGTACAGAAATCTACACTAAGCAAAGAGCTTCCTTGAGTATTGTTCCATAATACGGGCCTTAGAGAATAATGTTTCACGCGTATTGGGACGGGTCGGGTCGTAACGCAATAATTCGGTCAAATCGTTTCTATTCAATGTGCCATTGCATAGCGTCGAGTCAAATCGTGTCGCAATATTGCGTGGCGGATTTAAATAGTGTGCGCTTACCTTAAAAAGTGACGGGAGTAGAAAAGAGGAGATAAAATTACTAACTTCAGACCGCACAAGTTAAATTCCGTGTATCGTAACAAGGATACAATTGGGGTGCACACTAACTCTGCCATACCATGTTTTCCACTAACCGGGCTGTCTGGGGCAGGCTACCTCACCGAGAACTCATCGCAAGGGTCCGGAGAGCGCGGACTCAAGAGCAAGATCGGTGAGTAAACATTACACGCGCTTACTAGCTTACTGAAGCCTTTTCTATTAGTATTGGCCGTGTTCGGGTGAACACAGTTCTGAGTAGCTAATTTAGGTACTCAGCATATAGCTCTAAGTCAGATTATTCATAAAAACCAAATATGAACATTAAAATAGTTTTATATATTTCTTATAGGAGCTAAATTAATATAAATACTATTTTTCTCCATGTCTCATAGTTCGAATTTGTCTATAGAAGCACACTTTGTCTCCATAGTTTGTTATTTGTGTTAGAACCGTTAAAGGGCTAGAGTTGCGGCTTGCCGACCACTGCTCTAAGCGACTTGAACAGTACTATCGAACGTTAGTTGTTATTAGTTTATTGGTTAATATAATTACCAATAATTAAGCAAGATAACGCGTCCTGGTTGAAAATTTGCTGACCTAAGACTATACATTGAAATAAAACTATAAAGGGATTTTATCGCGGTTTTATTTTAGTCCTAGTTTAAACTAGTTTTATTTCAATGTGTAATATTCGCGTAAACCTAAGAAATCACTGAGACTATAACTTAGATTATTCAGAACTGTGTTCGCCAGAACACGCCTATTGTCTCATCAACATCATTCTTTTAATTATATTATCTACATTAATAAATCTTATTAATATATAGTTTACTTGAAGCAGATTCATATCACATAGGACATGTTTTGAGTGGAAATATGCCTTACTTTTGGCCATTTGTTGCCTCATCGTGTCATGCTTTTCATGGTATATTGGGTGGACACCACAGGTTTTTGCCTATCTTCTAGTTACTTCTTGCATTCTGCCTGGTGTTATACCGACTTAGTGCCAGGGTACTTCACACATTGACACTTAAATTTCGCCTGATTTTGAGCATACTTTGTAATGAGACTATTGGCTCTCGTTTTCAAACGTCAAGACAGCAATTTTCGGACCGTCCGCCTACCTTCTAGTTACTTAACAAAAATCTCATTCACCAGATTTTTTCCACAAATGAGCTAACAAGGATAAAGCTTGAATGATACGCCTATGAATGGATTATATTGGTTTATTTACGAGATCGAGTTATACATTCGATCCGCATGGCCGGGCATTCGTTGCGTATTAATACTATTTCGTAAAATACATTAATCCCAGTATTTTTTTAAATGCCGTGACCGACATACGAGCAAGTGGGTCATCTGATGGTAAGTAATCTCTACCGCCCCTAAACATCTACAATACCTAAATAATCATTGACGCGTTGCCGACCTGTAAGGAAAAGGATACTTTAGGGATTGGGAAGGGGAGGGGAATTTGGGCCTCCGGATATCTCACTCACCGTAAGAAACGCAGCAGCAAGCTGCTACTTTACGCCGGTTTTCTGTGAGACAGTGGTAACTACTCGGACGAGCCGGCCCATACATGCTGTAGACAAGTGTCTACAGCGTGGCTTTACCATTCAAAATGTTATGTATACTTACATTAGTTGATATGATTTGTATACATAAGTTTGTTTATTTTGTACTGACTTGTCATAAGCGCTATTTTAATTGCCTACATGATTAATAACACTGTTTCATTTCAACTATTTCATTTCATTTCGGGGATTATAGGCGTGAGTGCGTATGTATGTATGTATGATTAATAAAAGTATTTGATTTGATTGTATTGTGATATCCCGGCAGCGGTTCCATTGTCGTCAAGCCGTGCGACGAGTCGTCGTTCTCGTTCAGCGGACGCGTCGGTCCGCAAGCAGTCGCGCTGCGCTCCGCCGACTGTGCAGAGACGTCGGTCGCGTTCAGTGTACCGCACGCCCGCCTACAACAAGAACGCCGTCAACAACTATCCCGCCATCACGCCTAAGGTCACATAAAATTATAATAATAATACTAGCTCTGTATTATACTCGTCCCACTGCTGGGCACGGGCCTCCTCTACTGAATGAGAGGGGTTAGGCCGCACGTCCACCACGCTGGCCTAATGCGGGTTGGCAGACTTCACATACCTTCGAAATTCTTATGAAGAACTTCTTAGGTATGCAGGTTTTCTCACGATGTTTCCTTCACCGTTAAAACAAGTAATAATTAATAATTAATACACACATAACTTATAAAAGTCAGAGGTGTATGCACTTGAGGCTGGTTTCAAACCTGCGACTTTCGTCTCGACAGTCCATACCACTCCCCGCTGAGCTATCACTGCTATGCTGCAGATAAAATTATTTAAACTTTATTAAAAAAAAAACAATATATTTATGGAATCCATCTAAATAAGATAACTAATGGCCGATTTCAATAAACAATCTTGGTTTGATCGATCAGATCGATCCGGAAAATCGACCAATCAAACTAAATAATTTTTACGCGTGACTTTTAAAGTGTATCATGGCCCATTTGTGGGGTCGGTCGGGAGACTCAATCCAAGTTCGTTTATTGAAATCGGGTGTAAAACGATAACTCTCTTAGGAATCTGCCAAAAAAACACGGCTCCATTTACTTACACAATATGCAAAGGTAAAATCACACGCAATAAAATTAATGAACGTTCAAAATCAACTTTATTTCTTAAAAACCTAATGTCTAAATATTTCAAGATCGAGATACGATGTTCTGCACCGCGCAAAAATTAGACATATCAAGTGTCAACTAGAGATTATTATGCACATACTTTTATAGCCCCGCCCCCTTGCACAGAGTTTTGGTGGGGTAATTTTTTTACTTGAGTTACGTTTCTTTTTATCTTATTTCGATGATTGAGTCCATAAAATGTTATTCATTATTTAGATTTCGTTAAAATTCTACCGCCAGTATGGAATGTTGTTTCGCTCGAGAAGAACGAGCAAAAAACTCCAGCGTTGTTCTTTTCAAAACTAATTTACAATTATTAGAGCATAAAGGTTTTACAATATTTAATTGTAATTAGAGCAGCTCAATCAATAGTAAGCAACTAGTACAACCGTGGATTGCCGAGCATATATCTGTCCCATGAATCATGATGCGATAGGAATATCGTCCTGTCGGGTAACAATTTCAATTTAAGGCAACATTTGTGATTAATAACTCAAACATGTGATTTCCCGATCTGGTATTGCAACCCAAGATCTCAATCTAAGCACGCTTCAGACCAATCGAACGATAAATAATAATAAACTATGATTTATTATAATAATATTATAGGTACTTACTGCCTCTGTAGCGCATTTTTAATGTGTACGCGGTACGACTGCGCGGAGGTCTAGGGTTCGATCCCCGCGTCGGGTAAAAGTGATATTGGGTTTTTCTATTACGACGTACTCTGTATCAGCCCGGTGTTAGAAATTGTGCCCGGTTTAGCAATATGCTTGCTCCCTATCACATCGTGGGACGGAGATACGCTCGGCGAAATGTGGGTGTACCTATTGGTTACATCTCTGCCTACCCCTTTGGGATTGCAGGCGTAGGTGTGTATGTGGCAGGGGTGTGATGTGATAGGGGGTGAGCCTATCGCCATACCGGGCACAAATCCAGACTCCGGGATGATACTGAACATTTCGTAATAGAAAAACCCAATATCACTTTTACCCGACCCGGGGATCGAGCCCGAGACCTCAGCGTCAGCCTCGGTCGTAACGCGTACGCATTACAACTGCGCCACCGAGGCAGTCCAAATGATTGCAACTAATATATTTTTCCACCATGCAGGTGACACCGCAGACTCCATTGACAATATTACGTCAGCCGCGGCAAGGAGAGATGGTGGTCTCCATGTCCGGCTCTCCTGTCATGGTGCCTACATGTAACATGTGAGTTTACACTAACTTTTTAGTTTTTACATAATAATAATAATAATAATAATACACCCAACAGTCACACACATAGTCCCGACACTAGGTAAACCTGTGTCGTGGGTATCAGGAACTACGAGGGACTTGCGGTCCCACAACACCCAGACATAAGACCAATATTTGTGGTCCACACAAACATTTGTCTCGGTGTGGGAATCGCACCCACGGCCTCTCGCTTCGCAGCCAACTACTCGCCCACTGCGCCACGGAGCTGGTGCTGCACCTCGCCATTGGTGATAACAAACTATCAACATATATGTAGGAGTAATCTTGTTTTTTTTTTATATTAAAACGCAACATTTTTTTATTTAAATCATTGATATGAGGAATGCAGTGTGAGAAGGAACAGGAGGGTGTGTGTGTGTGTGTGTGTGTGTGAGAGAGAGAGAGAAGACGAATGGCGGGGAGAAAAATTCGTTAAATATAAACACTGACTGTCAGGTGTATGTAACAGTCATTAAATATGACCACACCTTTATTTTATTAATTTATTTAAAACTTTATATACATAACATGTATAAAGGCGAACTTAATGCCATTAGGCATCTACCAGCCTAGCTTTGAGTGATGCAGAGATGAGAGGATGTGGGCGTATAAGAAAAGTGATAGAAAGAAGTAGACAAGACACTTAAACTATGTAAACATATCGCACCTTTAAAGACAAACCGTTACTAATCGAAAACATTAAATTAAACAACAACTAGTAGTATAGGATCCCGTCATACAACGACCTTCACCGAGATGCTTATTTGATGAAACGTATTTTATATTTAATTTAATATGTCAATAAATTATATTGCATATGGGTTGCCTTACAAATTTCAGTCCATTTACTGACCCAGTACTATGTGTGTGACTGTATTTATGTTATTTATTATTTATTTATTTTCAGAATGCAACAAGAACAGAAAGCGAACTGCAACATCCTCCTACAAGACGGCACGATGCTCTCCCTTCAGCCGAAACAGTTGCGTCAGTCGCAAGCGTATATTCCGTTCTCTCTGATGGACGCCAGCGTGCTCGGTCAGCTGAAGACGCTCAAAGATAACCTCGACAAAGTGGTCAAACTGGGCGAGAGAGCCATAAAATGATTTGTATGTGGTCTTATAGGATTTATAATTATGGATTATTGCGTGGATGTTAGTAATTTTATTTTAATAACTAGCCTTTGCTCGCGGCTCCGCCCGCGTGAACGGCCTTTTCCGGAATAAAAAGTAGCCTTTGTCACCCGGGGATAGTGTAGCTTCCCAACAGTGAAAGAATTTTTCAAACCGGTTCAGTAGTTTCGGAGCCTATTCAATGCAAACAAAAACAATCAAATCTTTCCTCTTTATAATATTAGTTTAGGTAACTACCATTTTCGTCATGCATATTCCATCATGGTCCTTATTTCCGTCGCTTGCTACGATAGTCAAAGCCCTCAACATTATCTCATTAATATAATCACCATTTCATTATCACCTATCACCATCATACCTCATTATCATATTAAATAAATTGGACGTCGTTCAACAAAAAAGATCCAATCCACACAGTTTCAACATGAAAATTGTCATTATTCCAACAAAATATATTATATTGTTTGGCCAATCAGAACTGGTGATTCATATGTAGAGGTAAATAACAGGCTAACAATTCCAGATAGGCAATATCAGATTTAATCTCAAATTGCTAACAAATACCAATTTTCTTAACAAGCGAATCGTTCCTATATAGTCGAACACCACAAGTCCCTTTTGTCTGATTAACGTTTCTTAATATAAAACGCCTTTGACAATCCTAAAGAAGAATATTGGTGATGGGAGAGGAGGTTGCGTGCCAACTATATTATTATATTAAATAAATGTGAAATTCAAAAGTAGCAAAAGACATTATAAAAACATTTATGTTTAGTTACTCAAGTCTGTCCGTTTGTGGAATGCTCTTCCTGTTACGGTACGTCGGGCGAAAACACTCTCGCAATTTAAAAGACTTGTCAAAGATCACTATCTCCATAAAAACTAGTAACAATATTTTATATGAAATGAAATGAAATAGTTTTATTCATCATGTAGGCAATTAAAATAGCGCTTATGACAAGTCAGTACAAAATAAAGAAACTTATGTAAGTACAGTAATCATATCAGCTAATATATACATAACATACATAGCATCGTCAAAAATACACTGGGCAACTATAAAGTTTACAATATTTTTATATTAGTCCAGGATTGTTAAGTATTATTATTATTTTTTCTCTGTTTTAATGGTCGATATGGACCATAGGCATTACATATATTTCTTTATGTATTTATGTATGTATGTATGTTCATGTACATATATGTATGTATGTATTTATGTGTGTATATATGTTTTTCGTGTATGTATGATTTTAATCGTAAGTTATATTTAATTCTTTTTTTTTCTTTTTGTACACACTGCCCTCCAAATTAATTCCCTTCAGAACGTCCATCCTATGGTTGCCTTGAAAAGATCGCCATGTGCTATAAGGCCGCCGTTTGTACCTTTCATTGTATGTTTTTATGTTTCTTTTTTTGTGTTTAATAAAGTGTTCAAGTCTACAATAAAGTGTTAAATAAATAAATAAATAAGTGACACTGTGTGGATTGGATCCTTTTCGATAACAACGTCCAAATATTATTATTATTACCAGCCTCATTATGCCTCATTATCATCATCATCTTGATTCATTATCGTTATATACTCACTCATCATTACTGTGGTAAAGTGCGATCACGGATGATATAGTGTTAACTTTTACTCTTTTATTTCACATAGAAGTATATTTATATTTTATATTCTCATATTTTAGATACAGTATCAGAATTCCAAAGTGAAAGTGCCTCCGCTCGGGTAGTCGCCGTTTTATATATTTTTTTGAAGCGGATGGCGCCACTGTAGCAACGGCACGCAGATAGTACTAGCGATGCCAATGTTGCCAACAATAGTAGGCTTCATATGTGATTTGAGGGCAACATTTAACGCGATTGGCCAACACGCTCTATACCGGGTGTAAGAGAAACTCTTCCAAAAACGAACACACATGGCAGTCCTGGTGATAACAGATACACAACTACCACTAAAAATCGTGGAATAAGTACATATTGTTTTATTTTTTACGCTCGGTCATAATCATCTTCCACTGTGATCATCTTATTCACCGTGACGTGGGTGAGTAGCCGGCTGCGAGGCGAGAGGCCGTGGGTTCGATTCCCACACCGAGACAAATGTTTGTGTGATCCATAAAAAAAAATGTTTCTGGTCTGGGTTTTGTGGATTGACAAGTCCCTCGTAGTTCCCGATACCCACGGTACAGGTTAACCTAGTGTGGGGTCAGGACTATGTGTATGACTGTTGGGTGTTTTTATTATTATATGTAATTATTTATCATGATGTTTATTTTTCATTGACTTTATCATCTTTGTTAATTCATTGTCATTATCTCCATCATATCGGATTATCGTTATTATTATATCATCATCATATTATATTATTCTCGTCACCATCACCATCATCTCTCATTATTATCACCATCATCAACACCATCACTATAAGTTTTATAATGCCCAGTAATTTCGCTGGCTTCAATGTCCTTCAAACCGGAACAAAACAATGCTATGAAAACATAAGTCAAGTCCTATAAATATATTTTAGTTAATATATTATTATATGCCGCTCTCATAGACGTCAATTAATTTTAATTTTGTAGTCATTTCTTGTAATTTTTATCATTATTTTCCACACTAAGAGTTAGTACTACTTTTTGTTTAGTTACTGTATACAGAACATACTTTATGCTTAGTTACTGAGCAGAGAAATAGTCTTAATTCTACTTTATTCTGGCATGGTAAAGTGACTACACTGGAAAAATAAAAATAAAAAAACATTGAGATCTTCCTTTATTGAAGTCTGTTAAAAAATATTAGGTACCCTCCCACCAGTAAACCTAAAAGACATAAAATTTTAATAAATGGCTTAACGAATGGCTTAACTGACGACGGCAGTGAGCTAGTTTGACAAGTTGATAACAAATGAAATGTTCTTTCTGATCGTGTGTGTTTGTGGAAAAGGCTTTTAATTTGTAAATAGTTTTCTAGTAATGATGATGTACTGAAACTAAATAATAGGGTGTTCAAATATGTCTCATTTTATACATTATTTTATATGGAACCGACAATAATACAAAAAAGAAAACGCTTGCTGTTTTGCGAGAACATAATTAAAATTGGTTAAAAACTGAGGCCGCAGTTCATTTTTTAAATATTGGTAATGGCGTAACCTGACTTGTGACGTCACAAGACGTCTATTCTATTTTTAGATTATGGCCCCATCGATTTTCGATGATTTCGCCAATGTCAAGTATTATAATAGCAATATGTAAAAATAAAGATTAAAACGTAAACATCTTTAAAAAGATGCTCAATTGTTAGTCCACACAAGACGTGTCCTGCATCTTTTTCTGTAATTTGACAAGTCCTATAACTTGTGACGTCACAAGACGTGTCATGCATCTTTTTCCGTCATTTGACAACAGCCCTTGCCAGCAGATGTAAATGGCTTCTAACTTATTTATTTTTGACTTGATTTGTATAACATATGAATCATTCAATAAAAGGTTTTGGGGAACATAACTTGATGATTAAAATAATAAAAATAATTACCTATTTGTATGCGAGTCCGTTAAACTCTATCTTAAATCGCTCATTTATGGGATCGATCCGTAGACTCAAACTAGGATAGTTTATTGGAATCGACCGTATGTTGATTTTATCACAAGGGTTAAAGACGTTTTTAATGTATTATTAATTAATGTAATTGACAAATGTACAAACATTAATTTTTAATTTAGGATTAAATAAACTGTGTGTTATGTCCGAATTGTTTTCAGTAAAGCTCCATTTACACGGAGATGATCCATCGAACCATAGAGGAGAGATTATAACAGAAAACTTGTTTACGAAGCCGCATCATGCAATTTTACAGCTATAATTACTTGTAGGTAATCGATTATTTTTATAAGCGGCTAAATGATGTCTTGGACATGTAATCGATTAATAGTTGATTACGTAATCAATTGTAATTACTGTCATCGATTAGGATAGATTATTTAAATAATCGATTGTTGATAATCGATTATCAATATTACTGGCTACAGTCATATGATGCGACTTTCTAATCTACATGTTTGCCCGATCCACTTGCCAATTTATCGCAAGCGTGTGGCTAGTTTAAAGCTACCCTTGATTTGTGACTAATTGGCACAGCATTTAAATAACCCGTGTTTGTTCACATTGTTCTAGTGTTTTATTGTTTTAGTTGATAATGTATTGTAATTATGACGTAATAATAATATTGACGCTAAAAATCTCTTTTCAATAAATTTGAAAAAATATTAAATAATTGTAACCAATAAAAGACTATCCCGCCCACACACTTTTAATGTATCTCCTGTAAGCCAGGATCGACATGTGGCAGTGACACTCATATTTTGACACAACAATGAAGTTCTGCGAATCTGGGAATGATAAGCTATATTTATCTCGAAACTAAATTAGGCATGTATTATAGAAGAACACTCAAGTGAGTTCTTTGCTAAGTTTCGATTTCTGTACATGTGGTTGGTTCGTTATTTGGCGCCAAAGAGTTCAGTCGAGTGTTTTTCTATAATACGGGTCATAATCAAATCGAATGATACGACACGGAGGTGATCAAATCCGTAATATGCTTGTGGTTTAGATAGATATCACTTTATTGTACACCACAAAAATAGAACATTAACAAGAAATACAATAACTTAATCAATAGTGAAGTACAATGGGCGGTCTTATTGCTGTGAGCGATCTCTTCCAGACAACCTTTCTATGTATTTAAAATATAATTCACATTCAATATATATGACTGCCTCGGTGGCGCAGTTGTAATGCGTACGCGTTACGATTGAGGTCAACGTTGAGGTCTCGGGTTCGATCCCCGGGTCGGTTAAAGTGGTATTGGGATTTTCTATTACGAAATACTCAGTATCAGCCCGGAATCTGGAATTTGTGCCCGGTATGGCTACGCTCAGCGAAATGTGGGTGTACTGGTTACACCTGTGCCTACCCCTTCGGGGATTACAAGCGTGAATGCGTATTCAATATATAAAGATAAATAACAAAGCCAACAGTGTTTCCTCGTCGAAATCTATTGTTATAGCAAGTCCACATCATTCGATTTTAGTTCATCAACCAATGTGCCCGGTATGGTGATAGGCTCGCCCTCTATCACATGATGGGACGGAGATACGGTCGGCGAAATGTGGGTGTACTGGTTACACTGTCTACCGCTTCGAGGAATACAGGCGTGACTACGTATGTATGTAACCAAAGTAACTATACACAAAGAATTTTTAAATTTAATATCTAAAATAGACAATTGCACACAATATTAATATCAAACGGAGTTGCCCAAACATTATGGTAGTTATATGTATCCATGTTTGGCCAGGGTCTGCTCTACTTCCTTCACATACTTCTCAGAGACCTTCTGCTGTCTCATGGCTGCCACCTGGAAAACCAAACCGTTTGATGATATAAAATATAAAACCAAAACAAATGTTTTATTAAGTAACTAGCCTTTGCACGCGGCTCCGCCGGCGTGAACGGCCTTTTCCGGTATAAAAAGTGCCTATGGCACCCGGGATAGAGTAGCTTCCCAACAGTGAAAGAATTTTTCAAATCGGTTCAGTAGTTTCGGGAGTCTATTCAATGCAAACAAACAAACAAATCTTTCATCTTTACAATATTTGTATAGATTAGGACGCCAAGGGTACATTTACACGTCAAATTTAGAATCTACCGGTGATTCAGATATGCCCACTGGTCACTTACAGGGAGGGTCGATTTGGGCCTCCGGATATACTCTCCGTACGGAACGCAACAGCAAGACGGTACTTCATGTTGGTTTTCTGTGAGACAGGCTAACTAGCTTTTACTTTGCCCGCATGAACGTATAAAGAATAGTCGAAGTTCGAATTCAGGTCATGGTCTACCTGTATGTCAAATTAAAAACATAAACTTTAAGGACTGACTAACGTGAATGACTAACAAACTTCCAAATTCATAAAACTACAAATTTTCACATTTTTAATAATAGGTGGTAGAAAAAGTAGGACTTAATAGAAGCATAGTCAGAAATAATAGTAGAATAGTAGAATAATAGGAACTAATAGAATAGTAGGAACTAATAGAATAGTAGGAAATAATAGTAGGATAGTAGGACGAGATAGTAGGAAGTAGTAGATTAGGAAAGAATAGATGAAAGTTAGGTAATATGTTAAGGGATTCATTGTTGGATTCGGATGGGATGCAAGGGGTAAAAAGTGGTATATTCAGCAGTGCAGTGGCACTCAGTGGCAGTGTTAACCTTCTGTTTAATGACATTCCGTTCATATTTGTCCTGCTGCTCCTGTTCCATCCTGAGCGCGACTCCTTCGTTGTGTATTTTGTCTCTGAGTTCAGCTCTCGCTCGCTCCTTGTCGTTGATCTGCTTCATTATCTGTTGCCGATGCTGTTCTACGCGGGTTTTGTGTTTATCGTCCAACTGTTCAGAAGAGTAACAAATATTTATTAGACGTAAACGTATATTACTGACAATAGATCCGCGAGTCGACGTGTAATCGGCGAGAGTATTTAGGTACTAAGTAACGATATATGATCAAGAGATTTAACTATAAACGGTTGTTTCTTTGACCTGAGTGACAAAATTAACTCTCATGATAGTAAGCGCGACGCCTCAAGGTTTTGATTTTTGATCTTCAAAAAACCAAAATAAATTTCACATTCCACCTTAAGAGAGTTCATGATACCTGTTTCTCTTTCTGTATGAACTCTTCATTCTGTCGTGCAGCGTTGTTGAAGCTCTGCTCGTCCTTGGCTATCTCACGCGCTATCAATCTATGAATGTCTTTGATCTGAAATAGACAACATTGGTGTGAAGGAAGCTTAGCAATTTAGTGCAATTTCGAGGCGCCGAAAGGCTAGTTGTGATGTGGGACGAAATATCTTATGACCAGCAGGATTCATCAAAGCTTTGAGGATCTGATGTCCTAGCTGGAGGTTTGAGAAGTGAAAACAAAATAAACATTTTATGAAATTACCATTTCACAAGACGGTAGCGGATCCAGAGGTTGCGGGGGGTCCACTGACTAATCTTAAATTAATCTTGATATTATCCTACTTTCTTAGTACTTACTACTTACAATATAATTTTCATCGCTTATCCTTACTTATTCCATTTTAGGTATGGTATATTCTCAATTTTTTTAATTCTTACATACGCACTCATACATACGCACTCACGCCTGTAATCCCCGAAGGGGTAGGCAGAGGTGTAACCAGTACACCCACATTTCGCCGAGCGTATTTCCGTCCCTTATGTGATAGGGGGCGAGCCTATCGCCATACCGGGCACAAATTCCAGACTCCGGGCTGATACTGAGCATTTCGTAATAGAAAAACCCAATACCACTTAACCCAACCCGGGGATCGAACCCGAGACCTCAGAGTTGACCTCAATCGTAACGCGTACGCATTACAATTGCGCCATCGAGGCAGTCTATTTTAATTCTTATTTTGGTTTTAAACCAAAATCCTGGATCCGCCACTGTCATAAGAAATGTCCTGGCTGGCAAAAAGCTGGGCATCTTGCTTAAAATCCATAAAATCCAAGCGTTTTAGTAACCGAACGAATTGGAAATCACACTCGATCATGCACATTTTATACGAATTACTCAAAACCCATCATACCTGCTGGACTCTGGCCTCGTGAAGCTGCTTCATCTCCTTGTTACGCTTGATGGCAGCATCTCGTTCCTTGCGTCGATACTCACGCTCCACATCCTCCTGGATCTTCAGGTTTCTGATGCGCTCCAACTCCTCTTTCAACTCTTGTTCAGCCTACAAATTGAGATTTATTTAAAATTGAATTTTAGTAGAAGACAGAGATTATTTTTCATGATGATTGTGAAACCACGATAGGTGGAAGCCCAAATCGCCTTCAACTCCGTGGCGCAGCGGGCGAGTAGACGGCTGCGAAGCGAGAGGCCGTGGGTTCGATTCCCACACCGGGACAAATGTTTGTGTGAAACACAAATATTGGTCTCGGGTCTGGGTGTTGTGGGACCGCAAGTCCCTCGTAGTTCCTGATACCCGCGATACAGGTTTACCTAGTGTGGGGTCAGGACTATGTGTGTGACTGTTGGGTGTATTTATTATTTTATTTATTTATTAACTTCCTTATCCCTAATGGCCGGTCCCTATATTCTATATCGATAGATTTGCTTACTATCAATAGTGTTTTGACAGACCTTCCATACAAAATGTGTCAAAATATTACTGCCAGTAAGCAAATCTGTCGATAGACAGTATATTGGGAACGGCCATTAAATCATCCTTTTCATTTAAGGGTAGGCAAAATGTTCATGATTATTCAAGTATTGTGGATTTTCATGGGCGGTGGAGATCTCTTACCATCAGAAGACCCACAGGCTCGTTTCCCAGTCTTTGTTGTAAAAAAAACCTAACGAATCCTAGTGCATGTTAATGGTAGATTTGGACTGTTAGTGACGGTCGGAACTTTGACTGCCATTAAATAGCAGGAACTCTAGGTCCTAGGCTGCATGGTTCTCTAGAACCATGGACCATGTATAGCCCATTCCTTGACTCAAGCTTAAGCTACAATGAAGTCAGGGAAGCTACGATGAGCTGAGGAAGCTTTTTCTTTTAGAAGTCCTATATTGCCAATAGTAATCATCTGGATTTACCTTGAGGGGCCTTATTCCACCTGGCAGCGTTTAAAAACGCTGCTTTTCCATGGCTCCTATAAGCCTCACCACAAAAGCCTACCTTCTGGGCCTTAGCGATATGGTCGATGCCCTTCTGCTTAGCAGCTTTAATAGCTTCAGCCTCTGCCCGAGTCTTTGCCTCTCTCGCCTGCTTCTGTTTGATGAAGTTGGTGATGCGGACGTCCATGATCCGTTCTTCTTCGTTCTGCAACTGCTTGTAGAATAGGAGCTCAGCGTTGCCTAAAACAAGCGGTTGTGTGTCAATAAGTGGCCCACATACAAAATTTAAAAATATCGCCTCGTGCTTAAGGGGGCCTCGCAATCGCCCTGTGGACTGGGGGTATTTGAAGAATTTTACCACGGTCAAATTGCTATTCAGCATCATTACCTTTTTAATGACAGCCTCGTTGTTTTCTGCTTACTCTAGAACTGAACCTGAACCTTTGAGACCTCAAATGTGGAACGTCATAAAAAAATCACTTTATTCTTTTGTTTTGATATCTCTATGAAACAAGACACTCAATGAAGCTCTCACCTTGATCAAGCATCTCCTTCAGTTTGGCCTGTCTCTTGTGTTTCTCCTTAAGTTTCTGAGCCTCATCGATCTGCATCGCTATATTGGCCTGGTTCACTCGGATGCTCTCCTCTTCGATGCGTTCTGCTTCCATGATCTGATGAGTTTTGATGCAAAATTATTCACCTCAAAACCTTTACGGACTTTAAAATGTATGAGGACAAGAACTCTAGAAAGGACACAAAATATTGAATTTCTTCTGACGAAGACTTAAAGAGGTCAAACCTTAGCAGTCTCATGAGCTTTGATCTGCTCCTTCAACGCCGAGAGGTTCTGCAGCCGGAGCTGATGACGCCTATCCTCTTCAGATTCAGCGCGATGGACGGCCGCATTCCGATTCTCTTCCATTATGGAGTCTAGGCTGAAATGACACTAATTGTGAGATTTACGGTTGTATTGTCAGGGAGTAAAAAGATATTAGGATAGGTTTTATTGAAGTAAATTACAAGATAGATAGATACAAGAATGTAGTAGACGCATGCTAAAGTCACTACACACGACAGGCTCCGTGGCGCAGTGGGCGGGTAGTTGTTTGCGAAGCGTGAGGCCGTGGGTTCGATTCCCGCACCTAGACAAATGTTTGTCTGATCCACAAATATTTGTCTCGGGTCTGGGTGTTGTGGGTTGGCAAGTCCCTCGTGGTTCCTGATACCTACGATACAGGTTTACCTAGTGTGGGGTCAGGACTATGAGTGTGACTGTTGGGTGTATTTTACATTGCACCTGATGCAACTATCTGCGTCTGTCTGTCTGGTTGTCCGCTTATTTCATCTAAACTATTCAACAAATTTAGATGCCGTTTTCACTATAATTTATAGAATTACTCCGTACATCACACTTTAACTAATGGCAGTACCATTCCTGCGGTGAAGCCGCGAGGGATAGCTGGTTTTAAATATTCCATTATATATAATATTATGTCCACTGTCGACGTATTGTGTCCCTCGACGGTCACAAAAATAATGCCGGCATGAAGTAACTGAATTTGCAGCGGCTGAGTGTTGGCCCCGGGACGCGCATCTCATATGCGAGTCATTATGCTTGGTTTTTCATTACATTTATGTCAATGGATAGTGTACTGTATCTAGTCGGGTACAAAATTATTATGTGCATCTAAGTAAGCAATAGCAAATGGCCGCCATCGCTAAAGTCAGACCCTGTGATTCTTTTGACGGTTGAAGAGACGTTTCCCGCCCATTTTAGCAATAATTAATTAGCAGTCACCAACTTTGAACACTAATACGAACTGCCAAGATGTGGAATAAATTACCGGAGTATTTGTTCCCCGATAAATATAATCTGGGTGTCTTCAAGTCGCGAGTGAATCGTTTTGTGCTAGGCAAGCGTGCTTCATCTTAGGCCACATCATCACTTACCATCAGGCGTGATAGTGGCGAACGCAAGATTATTACAAATTTAAAAAAAAGAAAATACTAGTAAAGTAGTTTCATTTTCTTACTAGATTATGTACTTATATGAACCTCGTAGTGCGTTAGAAAAACTAAAACCACATCCTTCACAAGGTGGCAGGTCCCTCGTATGCGAGAAGCCGTCTGGGTCGGTACCACCGCTTTGTCTATTTCTGCCGCCAATCAGCAGTGTGTAAGCACTGTTGTGGTTCGGTTTGAAGTACATAAAATCCAGTGAAATTACTGGGCATTATGAGACTTAACATCTATGTCTCGGGGTGACGAGAGCAGTCCAGTGCTATGCAGTGCTTTGTCATACAAAGTTCTGTGTGGTGTTACTTCTGTTTATGGGCAGGCGTAGCGCTTACGACGACATGCTCGTTCCGTCACTCAAGCTAATAAAAAAATAAGAAAAAATCAAGAGAAACGATTGTTTCCTCCTCACCGTCTCTGCTCCTCATCAAGTTCCTTCTTGATGATGTCTTTCTCGACAATCTGCGCGTCCCTGATGGCGTGGCACTTGGACGCCAGGATGATACGATTACACAGCCGAGGCCCTTGCATATTGTCAGCTCGTAACACTGTAATGTCGTTTTGGTGAATCTCCATGGTGCAGTGGGCGAGTGGACGGGTGTGAAACGAGAGGTCGCGGGTTCGATTCCCGCAACGAGACAAATGTTTGTGTGATCCATAATGTATCGGGGCTCCAACTCACTCGTAATTCCGGATACCCATGATATAAGTTAACCTAGTGTGGAGTCAGGACTATGTGTGTGACTGATGGGTGTATTTATATATTCCCAATTCCCTAATCTCCATTACTTAATGATAAACGCATCCTTGATTCTTCTGTAATTATGGGTGTTAATGGCGATGGGATCACCATCAGTTGACCCACCTGCAAATTCAAACTGTGGACATATTACAAAATGTCCTAGCACACTACACTCTACCACATGAACACTCTCAACTTAAGTGGTATTAGGTCGACAAGGTGGTAGGTCCCTCGTATGCGCCTGGGTTGGTACCACCGCTTTGTCTATTTCTGCCGCCAAGCAGCAGTGTGTAGGTAAGCACCGTTGTGTTCCGGTTTGAAGGACATTGAAGCCAGTGAAATTACTGGGTATGAGACTTAAACATCTTATGTCTCAGGGTGACGAGCGCAGTCCAATACCATGCAGTGCTTTGTTATTCAAAGTTCTGTGTGGTGTTGATTCTGTTTATAGGCAGGCATGGCGCTTACCACCAGGCGAGCGACTTGCTCGATTCGTCACACAAGCTAATATAAAACAATAAAAAAGTTACTTACGCTCCGCCCTTGATACAGTATGAGCAGCTTGATCAGGCCCTTCCAGCTCAGGGTCGGCTCCTGTGCCAGATACGGCACCTGGTTGTTGACGCAGATTGTCCTTCAGGAGTTGTTTCCTGCACTCCGACTCTTTGGCAGCCTTTTGTATGGCAGCTTCCTGAGCGTGCATCGCTTGGATCTGCTCCTCTTGAGTTACTATCTGGTGAGCAATTTTTGTAAGTGAGTATGATGGTTTTAGCCGACTTTATGAGATGGTAATATTGAGTTTCAGTGAATTGACCGTAACTTCATGGCGCAATTTCTATGTACCGCGCAGCCGGTCTAGTAATATACATTAGTAATTGGATATTACTCGAAAATTGATCAGAGGACTTTTAGTTTTCAACCAACTACAAAAAAGGAGGTTCGTGTGTCTTTTTATGTGTCGCGGAAGGCCGCTAAATATTTTTTTACTTTTGTTCTTAAAAAAGTTGGTAGACAGAAAACTTTATTTTTATCATAAAATATTGTGGGTAGATAAATACCTACTGCATGAAAGCATGAAAGTATATTATCGAAAGGACTTTTTCTGTTGAGAGTGGAAAGTGTAGGTAGTTAGTGTTCTATAAAAGTGTTGTGTCCTAGTGCGGCAAAGCAGAGTTTCGTTTTGGCGTTAACCCGGCTTAAAACCAGTGTCTGCCTTCCTACATAAACGTTTCCTTTTCGCCCGATCTTGACCTTCTTCCGTAGTGAGATCATTGACTCTCATGGCTCCCTCTAATACGTAGAGCGCACTTATAGAGGCGTCCGCGAATCTGACACCGGCATTTGTGACTGTGATACTCCTGCGGTTTCCTCAAAACGCGACCAAATTATCTCGAGCGACATTCCTGAAGTTTGGGTAAGTACTAGAGTATAATCTTGGTGGCTTTATAATGCTATGTTTCTTTGTGCTTTATGATTTTTCCTACTACTAGACAAGCTGCGCGGTAAATAGAAATTGTATCACTAAGTTGCGGTCAATTGACCGTAACCCAATATTACCATCTCGCTTACTCTCAACTAAAACCCCTATCGCGGTCCCTGTTTGTGAGCTGTCAGTCTCCCGCGTTATGTAACATACGCCGAGGGTGGTTTCATGTAAATTCGGGAGTTGAGGATTGAAGTTTTAAACTTATAATTTGGGCCTCCGGAAATCTCAATCATCGTACGATACGCAACAGGTATGTTGCCTGCCATTTTACGTCGCATTTCTGTGCATCCAGCCCATCCAAGCTGTAGACAAAACTGTCTACAGCGTGACTATCACAGGTACCTTAGCCTTTCGGAGACTATCCCGCCCACACACCCGCCACTGTAACTCCTGTGCACCAGGGTCGACAGTGGCACGCATTTTTGTTGACACCGAGCAGTGAAGCTCGGCGAGTCTCTGGGAGTGATAAATTGTCTTTGTCCCGCAACGAAATTAATCAAATAGGAAGTTAAGGAGGAGTTAGAAATATTAGGTACCTTAGCCTGACTTTTTAGCCTATCGAACTCAGCCTTATGCATGACGGCTGGGTAGAAGTTGGGCTCGGTCTTCGGCACTAATAACGCCCTCCATCCACCTATCTGAGGAACTAGAGTGTATTCGTGCTTCGGCACCTCGCATTTGTGGATCAGACGCTTCGATATCGGGAATTTTATACGACATTGTGATGGTCTGTGAAAAAGAAAATTCAGATAAAAGTAATAAACAATTAAACTCTATGGGAAAAACATATATGTAAACATTTTTTAAAATTTTCCGTTAATGAATTCTTTTTAGCCGTTACGTTCAAAAAATATCTGCTTTTTTCAACCACACGTACAATACGCGCAAAATAACTTGCCGCGCTGAATGTAGTCACTTCACTTGCTTCTTTTTTATAGGCTAGACCGACAAACGGGCCGGTAGGTCACCTGATGGTAAGTGCCGTTGCCGAATGATTTTATTATTATTATTATTATTAAAGGAAAGGGGTAATTTAAGGGATTAGGAAATCCCTCCTACCTTAGAGCCTCCTACCATCCTATAGTCTGAAAACAATACCTAGTTGCTCTTGACAAACTTCATCCCAGTCAAGTCGATTTACGTGTATCGTATGTAGCGATGCTGCGCTTCATTAAGTAGGTTCCTATATTGTAATTGTACCAAGGTCTCATTACCCATAATATACGTGTAATTTGTAAATGGTATGTGGATACTAAGTTTTTCGAAAGATAAAAATCAGGTAAAGGCTGCAGGAGACGGACAAAGTCTGAAATATATGGGGCAGTCCCCTGGTACTATATATTTCAGTACTGCCTGCAGTACGTATAAAATCCAGTCATATCATCTTCACGTACTGGTAATATTCTCTTAGGTCCTCTTCTAGACAGAAAATGTATCTAAATGCTACTGACGGAAGAAGGATGGGCTTTACTTTATAAAATGTCCCTACCTGTGCAACTGGTAACACCCGGGTTCGTTTCCTTTGCGTACTTTGTGGTACGGAATATCATCGTGGGCGGTTTTAAATACTTTAGGCATTGTGAGATAACACCAATTAAAAATGTTAAAAAAATTCAATAACCTCTTTTCGCTTTTGTATGTTGCTAAGCAACACTATTATTGATGAAATAAGTTAACGATACGATATTACTGTATACTCCGTCAACGGATATTACGAACATAAAATTATTTCGATGACTGGATATCCTAAATCATAGTATATTAAAAATATATTTAAATTAAACATTATGTACTTTTTATTTCATTTGATTTTTTAGGACGTTTTATTAATAAGTATTTTAAAAATGAATTTAACAGATTCCGAACGGTTTAATTCTATATTTCTGCTTATTCAATTAAACATCATGCAAGGTGATTCGTCTTGTTCTTTTAAATGGCATTTAATATAGTGTATCTCTTTCTAACGTAGGATGACGTTTTGATATTTTGAATAGTGTTCCAGTAACTCACTTGACGTAACCCAGCGGGAAGCACGAATTTTATTACATCATATTTTAAATTTTCATTTTTGTCATAATTTTTTATATATATCTGCGATAATTACATAACAATGTCCTAAAATAATTTATGAAGATGCTATAAAATGATTACCAAAAAGCACCAGTGTTAAAAAGATTTTGTTGACATACCAATGAGAAGTGGGGTTATTTTTTTTACTCTTTAAAATAGTGTTTGAACACGTTCTATAGAGATGGGGGATACCATAGAAAGAAAATCTATAAATTCAGCGTATCTACCACCGTTGTTGGTAAGTTTTAATACAAATTTCATTTATATATCTTGCTTAAATTGTCTTAAAAGTGGAATCATTACAGGCTGGTGCAATGGCTGGATTTTCGGTGGATGTAGCATTATATCCTTTGGATACAATAAAAACACGTCTCCAGAGTGCACAAGGATTCCAGAAAGCTGGAGGTTTTAATGGAGTTTATAGAGGTAATTTAAATTATGAACTTCAGATCACCTGTTAATCAGTAATCTTATGTTAATGTACATTTTATAGTCCAAATAGTTACTGATGCCCACAAATCCTACAGTATAAGTTATGTGTGAGGTCAGGACTATGTGTGTGACTTTAGGATGTTTAAATTTTACTTATTTTCCTTTTAATCAAGTTTAAACGAAGTAATTTGATTTCAGGTCTTTTAACTGTAGCTTCAACGTCGATGCCGACAACGGCATTATTTTTCGTGTCATATGAATCAACTAAGTCATTGTGCAATCCATATGTGAGTGCACAGTACATACCACTGATGCATATGTTTGCTGCCAGTGTGGGAGAAGTGGTAAATATATATTATTATTATGTAGTAATTACATAAGACAAATTACAAATATCATGTTTTGTGTCCAGGTGTTTTCCCCAGAGGGGTTGATGTCAGGCAGGCGGCCGGTCGTAAAAATTACATGCCAAATCTTTCTGTAACATGTATTAACAAGTATGCTGCTCTGACCACATGCTTTTGCCTGCCGACCCCACTGCCCGAGGCATAGGGGCAGGTGGACGAAGAATAGTAAAATGCATGATGCAGGCACTATTAATTGCAGGACAACTGCCTGTATGTTAGATAAATAAGAATAATAAGAACTTATGGAATTGTTGGAATTTGGAAATGAGCATAAATATGAAAACCACTTGAATACTTACTCTAACCATTACAATAAGTTTGGCTATAAAACTCATTCACTGAAACACAACATAACATTTAGTTCCGTTACATTCTGCCAGGTGGCGTGCAAAATTAATGTTTTTTTTTCATGAGCTTACAAAAACATGTATGAATATTTGTCGGGATTAGCTCGGCCATCAGAAGTAAAACAGTAGGAAAGATACAGTTACATAAATCGTTTTACTAATTTAAACCTTATCAATGACTCAATAAATGAGCCAACACTAAATCAGCAATAGTTTTACACTAGGTACAATATATTAACAGTAAATCAAGATTTTACACAAGCCAAGTAGTTAGCAAGAGTACCGACTAATGGCAGTGAGGGAGGCAGAGACTCGTACTGAGACAGCAGTCCGTGCACCGAGACGCATCTGTTAGAAATGCGTGCCGATACAACGAAGCGGCCTGTTTTATACTCTCCAAGCGTTGTGGGAGGTAGGTGGGGGCGATGACGTCCGGTGCACGTGCTGCTAGCGCATTATATCGCTGTCTCTTTCTTGCACTTAATCTCAACTACCGCCGTCATATTCAATACACTATTTTGTTTTGTTTTTCAGTTGGCTTGTGTCATAAGAGTTCCTACAGAAATAGCAAAACAGAGAAAGCAAACGTATGTTGGCACCAAGACACGCAGTAGCATATCTATATTATTAGAGGTGTGTATAATTCATTATATTGACAGCCTTCGTGGCGCAGTGGGCGAGTAGCCGGCTGCAAAGCGAAGAGGGCGTGGGTTTGATTCCCGCACCAAGACAAATGTTTGTGTGATTCACAATTTTCTTTTGGTATTGTGGGCGTACATGGTCGGTGGAGATCACTTACCATCAGGTGACCTACTTGATCGCTTGCCGGCCTATTTTTGGGACCGCAAGTCCCTCGTAGTTTCTGATACCCACGATACAGGTTAACCTAGTGTGGGGTCGGGACTATGTGTGTGACTGTTGGGTGTATTTATTCATTTATTGTATTAGTCAGACAAGTAGTGATAACTCAATGGGGAGTGGTATAGACCAGCTATTCTTAATGTGTAGTACCTAGGGGTTCTGTGGAAACGTCACTAGGGTTCCATCAATTAGTTGCATTTGTCACTGACTTGCGGTGAATGTCGGATCAGATTCACAAAATATCAGACCACATTGAAAAACTCATACATGGATTAAATGCTTTTGATATGTGTGCTCATTTAATGTAAGGGAATGATCATTTAATGTAGGGTTCCATAAAACAAAAGGCATTTAATGATAGAAAAATGTTATGCCAGTAAAAAATGAGCTGACGCTCGGGGTTAACGTCCGTAAGACGTGCGCGAGTGGCACCTGCGCGTGGGCGTAAAAAGAATAAGTAGATTTATATGTATTATAGCGGTATTGTATGTGTCTCAGTCATTGAAAGCATTCCCCTTACACCCAGTATAAATAATATTTATAAAACGATAGAATCAACAAATTTCACAAATAATTTCGGAATTCATTTTATTTAGTATTTCAAGTATTTTATGTTATTTAGAGCAACCATTTTAGTCTCACGAAAGATCTAGGACATAGGGCATAAAGAGGTCTAGTCTTTATGCATCTTGCTGCTGTGTTCCGTATGGTGAGTGAGACATCCAGGGGTCCAAATCACCCTCCACTTCCCAATCTTAATTATCCCTTTTCTTTAAGGTCGACAACGCGCCCATGATTTTACAGGTATTACCAGCACACTTGCTCGTTTGGCGGCCTATGCTATAAAAACGTACTTTTTACCCAACTGTCTTATGGCCGTTCCCAATATTAATCTTCAATTTCACGATAGATAGCTATCGTCAAACATCCGTATTGTTCTATCTACTGCTTGGAATCGTCCCTATTTTTTAGTTAGGCACGTCGGCTACTATGATAGCAATAGATAGGCAGTTTATCTGGGCCCTCTTGTGCGTTATGTTCATACAAGCTGAGAAAGAGGAACTATTGTTTAATTTATGTTAGAAAATATGAAGATATGATTTAGATTAGAAATATAAGTTTTAATTTAACATTTATCTATAATTCTTATTTTTTACCACTGTAAATGAAATAATAATACGGAGAAATACTTATTATGTTGCAAAACACAATGTAATAACGAAACGTTTTACTGTCAATACATTACGGCTCTGAATACAAGTCCTTTGAACAAAAATCCCAAGCGAATTTGGGGGATTTTACTGAAGTGGGGAATTATTTTGTTCGCATTAACAAATATTTATATGTCTCTTGCACTTAATTTAATTATCAAAACGGTGCATTATTTTTATTTATGGGAATTTTAGATTTTTTTTATATTTTCTTTTAGATTTTTACATAATTTATTTAGTTTTTTGTATTGCAGTGCAAGTGCCATGTAAGCCTTGTATACTCATGGCTATTTCTTCAAAATGCGTTATTTATTTCGTTTTTTTACAGCCGAGGATATCTGTTTATCGGTCAAAATCTACCGATAAAGAAAAAACTAAATAACTTTATCGACAGATAGCACATAAAAAATATTGGGACGCTTGAACTGTCATTTTCATAGTGTTGTATATCTGTAGTCAGCTATCAGTCCTCTCATCGGTAGACAGCAATGAAGAATAGGATTACCTATCATTAGTAAGTTTATTGGGACGGTAAAACGGAATATAGATAAAATTTTCTATCGCCGGTATAGCAAAACTAAAGACAGACAGAATATAGGGAACGGCCATTAGAAGTAGGGTGTTTTCAATTTGGCTAATGTAACACCCTTAATGTTTAATATTTTGTAGGCTTACAAAGCGGAAGGTTTCCGCAAGGGCCTGTACCGTGGCTTCTTCTCAACTGTGGCAAGGGATCTGCCATTCAGTTTCATTGAGTTGCCAGTCTGGGAGTTCCTCAAGACCACAGTAAGGAATCACAATGATGGACAAATTAGCAGTGTTCAGGTGAGTACAAATATACATTTTTAAGTGGCAAAACCTCGCTGAAGACAGTTTTGTCTACAGCATGAATTGGCCGCCACGACCGGGTCGTTACCACTATCTCTCAGATAGCTGACGTAAAGAAGCCGCTTGATACGATTCGCACAGTGAGTGTGATATCCAGAGGCCTAAATCCCCCGTGCCTTCCCAATCCCTTAATTATATACCATACATACATACATATGCCCTCACGACTGTAATCCCCGAAGGGGTAGGCAGAGGTGTAAACAGTACACCCACATTTCGCCAAGCGTATCTCCGTCCCATGATGTGATAGGGGGCGAGCCTATCGCCATACCGGGCACCAATCGAGACTCCAGGCTTGATACTGAGAATTTCGTAATAGAAAAACCCAATATCACTTACCCGACCCGGGGATCGAACCCGAGACCTCAGCGTCAGCCTCAGTCGTAACGCGTACGCATTACAACTGCGCCACCGAGGCAGTCATCTTTTTTATTTCTATTTATTAAAAACCAAGTAACCACCCATGCTAACAACACATCTTTGTCAGCGATGTGGAAATTTATCATTGCCCTTCTTGAAGAAATCTGCTGGATGGAAACCAACAAACTCTTCAAAGGCATATTGTAATGCCTCGCGAGTATTGATTTTCTCTCCAATAAGTTGCCCATGGTCATTCATTGTGTCTTTTGTGTTCTGTAGGCCTAGTATCAGTTACAAATACGTTCACAGTTTTCGGATTCGTGTAAAATTACTACCGTCGAAGTGTCAAACTAGTAATACATACGGTAATAAAGGAAAGAATCGCTTGAAAACTAATTTTTACTATTCGACTAATATCTCTCTATTCTAAAAAAAAGCAACTGGCACCGCCGCTGCCAAAAGCTTGTCACGCTATCTCCTGCGAAACCGCTGGAGGTATGGGGTCGAGACCGATACCAATCGATGCAGAATAATGTGGGGAAGAAAGTAAGATATGTCTCATATTCGTCGGACTTTAAGTTTTTTTTTATTTTATGTTTTGTGGAAAAGCATGGGCAAAGCCCCTAGTGAAATAAAATAAACTATATTATCAATTTTAATTCATCATAGTACCTACAAGGGGCTACTAATACTTGACGTATGGAGAGAAAACGAAAACTTTCATCGTTTTACAAAACTGTTAAAACTTGTACTAAGCCTACTGATGAAGAAGCATATTTCAGAGCGCCCTGTGCGGTTCAGTAGCCGGCGGGTTCGCTGCAGCTGCCACCACACCCCTGGACCTTGCAAAAACCAGGATCATGTTAGCAGAAGACTACACGGTGACCAGGAAACTGAAGGTCAAACCTGTCCTGATGTCAATATACACGGAATCAGGGTTCCGAGGACTGTTTGCGGGTGTCACCCCCAGACTGACCGCTTTTACGATAGGCGGGTTTGTGTTTTTCGGTGTATATGATAATGCCAAGAGCTTTTTCGAAACGTTTATGGGTAGGTAGTGGTGGAAATTTTTGTTATAGTATTGTGGTGTTGCATTTATATTTTCGGCTGTCTATGTGATAGCGGCTCGACCGAGAGGATACCACTGCATGACCGGGGTATTGCCGCGGCTCGACTGGGGTAGTACCAGGCTTTTAAAAAAGGCAATATTATGCCTGTGGTGTAGGATTTCGCGTGTGAGATTAGAAATAATTATTAAATGTAGGAATTGTACCCACTGACTCCAGATCTTTGATGTTCACATTTTTTTTATTATGTTTGGAGCTTTACTACATAAAATGTAGTTTTTTGCGTTACTTTATTCTTAATGCCTCCGTGGCGCAGCGGGCGAGTAGCCGGCTGCGAAGCGAGAGGCCGTGGGTTCGATTCCCACACTAAGACAAATGTTTGTGTGAACCACAAATATTGGTCTCTGGTCTGGGTGTTGGGGGACCGCAAGTCCCTCGTAGTTCCTGATACCCGCGATACAGGTTTACCTAGTGCGGGGTCAGGACTATGTGTGTGACTGTTGGGTGTATTTATTTTATTTATTATTAATGACAGATTAGTGATGTAGCTATAGTATAATTTTATTTTTATTTAAATATTATTTACGACGAATAAAGAATGATGTGCCATGAAGAGATAGATGAAAAGAGTGATGTAAAAGCAGCGATAGCTCAGTGGAGAGTGTCGAGAGGAAAGTTGCAGGTACGAAACCATTCCCAAGAGCGGACACCTCTCACTTTTCTAAGTTAAGTGTGTATTAATCGCTTGCTTTCACGGTGAAGGAAACATCGTGAGGAAACCTGAATACCTGAGAAGTGCTTCTTATGAATTAAGTGGGTATGTGAAGTCTGCCAATCCGCAAGTTATGGGCAAGTGCTAAACATCAGGCAAGTGACCAGAAGGTCAATTCTCGTAATTTTAAATGCTCAACATATCATTCCGATCTAGTCTCAGCGTCAAGAAAGTTGCAAATGGCATTCTCTTAAACCAATAATCTACGAAAAATGTGAACATAGATCGTAATGAGATTGAATGTAGAATAAAAATTGACTGAAGCCAAAACGGTATAATGCTAATGCTAAGTGCAATTTAAAATTACGAGAATTGGACTCCTGCTCGTTTTGTCAGAGGAATAAAGAAAAACTGTTTTTTTCATTAGCTTGAATGACGAGACGAGCAGGTCGCTCGCCTGATGGTAAGCGTAACGCCTGCTCATAAATAGAAGCAACGCCACACAAACTTTAAATAACAAAGCACTGCATGACACTGGACTGCGCTCGTCACCCCGAGACATAAGGTGTTAAGTCTCATAATGCCCAGTAATTTCACTGGCTACAATGTCCTTCCAACCGAAACACAACAGTGCTTACACACTGTTGCTTGGCGGCAGAAAATTGGTTATGGCCAAGTGTGACGCTTACCATCAGGCGAGTGACCTGCTCGTTTTGTCATTCAGGTAAAAAATAACAGGTACATACACAGTCGTGTATTTACGCACAAATAACACATAATGTGGTGTGAGAATTGATGGTTACATGTTATTTGAGAATATTGAAATTTTATGTGTACATTAAAAAATGTCTTGGACCATGTTGTATTGTAATAATTTAAATAATTTTATTTATAGTAGTTACGTCTTGTTACAATTTATTGTTTGTTAATGTGAATAAAGATGTTTTGTTAGTGGATGTTTTTTATATTGATAAAACATATGCGGTGGGGAAAAAATCCTCGGTAAAAATACCAATTTCTTTGCCAATTTCCCATAAACATTTAAGGGGTTCGGTGAATGAGAGTCACTACATAGTTCCAGATCAGATAAAAAAGTAGACTCATAAATTGGAGCGAGGTTTTCAGACTTTTATTTCAGATGTTTAAAAGTAAAATTGCGTCCCATATCGCGGGAATTTGACAGCTCACAAACAGCCCTTGAAATGTGGTGCTGGAAACGAATGCTTGGGATTTCGTGGACTCAATTCCGGACCAATGAGCCGATCCTTCAAGAGCTTGGCATTAAGCAGCGTCTATCTTTCATGATCAAGGTCGTATTCTCAGTTTCTTTGGGCATATATCGCGACGAGGAGATATGTCTGTGGAACGCCTTGTAGTATAGACACACACGTTGAAGGCACTAGAGCACACGACAGATCGCTTGTGGACTAACCATGTAAAGGCGTCGCTTATCGGTCCCCTCTATGAATGCACCAGAAAAGCAGCAGTTCGGGATGATTTTTTTAATTAAATGGGCCAACAAACGAGCAAGTGGGTCACCTGATGGTAAGTGATCACCACCGCCCATGTACGCCCACAATACCAAAAGAGTCATGGGCGTGTTGCCGACCTTAAAGGAAAGGGATAATTAAGGGATTGGGAAGGGGAGGGGATTTGGGCCTCCGGATATCTCACTCACCGTACGAAACGGAGCAGCAAACTGCTGCTTTACGCCGGTTATCTGTGAGACAGTGGTAACGACCCGGACGAGCCGGCCCATTCATGCTATAGACAAAATTGACTACAGCGTGGCTCTACCACTCGTGAAAATGAATGACGAGGAATTGTTAGTTAGGTGTGCCACCAACCCTGGACTGAAGAGTAAGATCACTCTGCCAAGAGTGTAGCTACTAAGAAGAATAGCATAGTACCATTGGCATCGGCACACACTTTGGAAAACGTCTATTTTACTATTGTTTTAACTTCTCGGTGTAGGTAATTTTCGAGGTCAGTTTTTAAGTTTTATTTAAAGTAATTCCAAATGTAGGAACTGAAATAAGAGAAGACGAATATTTATTTAAACTTTAATTTAAAAGTACGCGTATATAACCATAACAATTTATACAAATTTAATCATGATAATTATCTCGTACAAGTTTTTACACCGATTATACAATATTCTAAGTACATACTTTTTACAACATACGTATCAATATCAGTCTACTAATTAAGTGCAAAACTGTTATAAAAATCATGTTTCGTATAATTTACCAAATAAAAACAGTATTTCTCCACGAAATATGAATTCCCGCCAAAGTGGATTTTGAGGTTAGAATTTTTGGGTGCGATCAATATGAAAAGTTTCATATTAAATTTAAAATCGATCACAACCAAAATTTTACTTTATGATTAATGACTATGTTATTGTTTGTGACTTAAAAACCATATACATTCATTTTTAATACAAATTACTTTGTTGATTTCAACTGCCGCTAGATGGAGTTGATCAACAATGTTACCGAAGCTATACTTATTAGAAGAAAATTATCAAAATCTTTTTATATTACAATATATTTAAATCCAGGCGGGTCTCGCAATTTAATAATATCATGTACATAGCTTTATACATAAAAATAAGTAGTTTCCATAATATACATATTCGATTTTAAAATTCAACAAAAAGTTAACAAATTCGTTAATTTTCTTACTGTGCACGTCTTTTGTGGGAAATAAAGATGTGACAGTCTAAGATTATTTAAATATCTACATAGTACGTATCGTGAGTGTATGGGAGTCTTTAAAAATTAAGGCAAATGGTAGTGTTAGTCATTACGAATATGATACCACTTAAAAATCGCGGAAAAAACTATATATTCTTTTTACGAATAAGCATGTCTAACTGGCGTTAATTCTGAACGTCAGCTGATTTTTTTACTAGCGTTAAAAATCAAAATATATATTTAAATTATTATTTTAATGACATGATTACAGTTCTATTTACATACATACACACTCACGCCTGTAATCCCCGAAGGGGTAGGCAGAGGTGTAACCATTACACCCACATTTCGCCGAGCTTATTTCCGTCTAATAATGTGATAGGGTGCGAGCCTATCGCCATATCAGGCACTAATTCAATACTCCGGGCTGATACTGAGCAATTCGTAACAGAAAAACCCAATATCACTTACCCGACCCGGGGATCGAACTCGAGACCTTAGCGTCAGCCTCAGTCGTACCGCGTACGCATTGCAACTGCGCCACCGAGGCAGTCGTTCTGTTTATCGATCCAAACATTATGCAACGTGAACATAAAATAAATGGTAGGTTTGTACTGCGATTTTTTAGTGATACTATGTCCGTAATCACCAGCTCTCTCCATCTGTCTAGTTTTCCGAAGCATTTCTCTTACATCCTTTATGTTTTTATGTTAGTATTAAAAGAAGAAAATGTTATAAAGCCTTACTTATAAACGTTACTTAAACATTGATTAGTTAAACACTCTTTTGTCTTTCTCTGTTAACGTGATTTATAAAGTGTCTAGAAACAGTCGAAAACAGTATTTTAACTAATCGATGCTTAAACAACAAAGACTAATGTATACTACTAGACAAGCTGCGCGGTACATAGAAATTGTACCACTAAGTTGTGGTCAATTGACCGTAACTCAATATTACCATCTCGCTTACTCTCAACTAGAAACCCTATCGCGGTCCCTACCCTGTCTGTCCTCTGTCAAACTCCCGCGTTATGTGACGCAATTTTACTTCTAAACAGCCCGTCTAGTAGTATACATTAAAGTCCTTGCTTATAAAGTTCATAAGATTATAAATAAATAGTGATTGGAATACACATGCTACTTATAGTCTAAAAGCATGCTACTTTCGATCGGCGTATCTTTCGATGTATAGCGTTCTTAACGCTCATCTCAATGGTCAGTAGACGTGGCTAGGCTAAATTTGGGCGAATTATTTTCATGCCGATGAACTATAGTAGCAATAAACATGTGTACTCCCTTAAAATATACGTACATGGATAATGATTTTAGAAAACACAATAATCAAATATAAAATATCACCTTCTCCGATAGATGGCGGTTTATTAAATTTTACCTATACTAAGTGAGGGCAAACACTTTGGAACATCATAGCCAAGATAAAGGTGCCGAAATTCTAATTATATATTTAAGAACCTAAATATATAATAGTTACGAATGCTGAGCGTGACTGTACACCAAATACATACCTATAATCCAGAACCTCATTTTGATACTTAAAATAATGCGGGAAACGAATAACAGATGGCGCCACTGACAAACTAATATGTTGTTTCAATGAAACTGGACGGAATTTTCAACATTTGTCATATTTGGTATAGTTCATAGCTGGACGTATAGATGGCGTTGAAATGGGATGAAAGTTGTTCACATCTTTATATAGATGTCGCTTATCTAAATATGACGTTAGTATGAGAGCCACGGTGCGAGCTGTTGTCTCGTGATGTGTTGCGCCTGAACGGGTTCCATGACGGAGCTCTCCTCGCTGAAGACCTGGCGGTGACTGCAGTAGAACCGCTGGAGGCTGTAGAAGCAGCTGATACAGAGCCTTGGTTGGAGTTTGATTGTCGGGGGGACTCTGGTGATGCCTGGAAATAATGAAAACGTATTAAAAATAGCTTGTTCGATCACTTTTTTTATAAAAAAATCTTATTTAATTCGATTTCGTCGAATAATTATACCAAGGGCCTCGTATTTTCCCTTAAGTTAGCGGTATAAGTTTCCGAAGGCCCGAATCACTTTCCCTCTTTGCCAATCAATATTTCCTTTAAGATCAGCGACGCGACCATGATTTTTTCTTATTATGTTGTTTATGAGAGATGGAGATCACTCATCATCACGTCACCCACCTCGCTCGTTGGCCTAACTTGTCCTATAAGAACAGATAAATATATTACCTTATGGCTAGTCTTGTCCATCGGCGTCGCTAACCGCATAGTAAGCGTGTCTGTAGCCTGTTGTATGAGCCGAACAACTTCTTCGTGTGAACTCCACTTCACATCCTTGTCACCGATGGATATTATGAAGTCACCTTCACGCATTCCACCAATCTGTAAAATTATTATTAAGAATTTTAGTTATTGTCTCGGTGGCGCAGTTGTAATGCGTACGCGGTATGATTGCTGAGTCTGGAATTGTGCCCAGTATGGCAATAGGGTATCCCATAGCTCTACTCCACCACACTGGGCTAATAAAGGTTACCAGACCTCGTACACCTTTGAGATTCTTGTAAAGAATTCTTAGGTGTAGATTTCCTCATGATGTTTCCTTTACCGTTAAAGCAAGGGATAATTAACAATGTATACATACATAACTTAGAAAAGTCAGAGGTGTATGTTCTTGGGCCTGATTTGGAACTTGCGACTTTCGCCTCGGCGGTCGATACCGCTCGTCGCTGAGCTATAGCTATTTTAACCTAAAATTTATTCATTAATCTAGAAGGTGGTATTATATATATTAAGGCGGTGTTTTAAATATTGTATTTAACTCACATCAGCTAATGAGTTGGGTTCGACTGCAGCAATGATGACCGGAGCATCTCCCCTCACAGAGAACCCAAACCCTTCCTCATCTCTCGACGACATGTTATATTCACTCGCCGCCCTCCTCAGAGGCTCTTTCCGCCTCTCCCTCTTCTTCTCTCCCCTCTCTTTCTCCCCCTTCCTGTACTCGTACTTATGATCATAATCCAACACTTTAGGATGGTACTCGAAGTTGTTGTTATAACTGTGTATGTAAATTCCGTTCTGCTTCGTAACTCTTGTCTTCTCATAATCATCTGTGTACTTCTCGTCACTTCTTATTATCTGGTTGTAGTAAGTGCTGTTGTCTTCGGATCTGTCTCGTTTTTCGCTGTTCCTACTTCTTATTTTCTCGTCGTCGTCCCTTCTGTGTCTTCTGGAGTCATGTTTCTGGAGTTGGACTAGACGAGGAGCACTCCAATGCCTTTTGGCTGAGAAGACCGCAATGGGTCCGAGAGATTTGAACAGATCATCCACTCTGTATTGGGAGAAGTCTGGCGGTGTGAGGGCCAATTGGAATTTTGATGATGCTGTGGAACAAATATCTAGTTAGAAACGCAAACTGGGCGTAGTGGAAGCAAAGACTTTAATGTATACTCTAGACGGGCTATTTAAGAAGTAAAATTGTGTCACATAACGCAGAGTTTGACAGCTCACAGACAAGGAGCGCGAGAGGGGTTCTAGTTGTGAGTGAGCGAGATAGTAATATTGAGTTACGATCAATTGACCGTAACTTAGTGGCGCAATTCCTATGTACCGCGCAGCTTGTCTAGTAGTATTAGTCTTTGAGTGGAGTGGAGTAGAATCCTGTTACTACGCCGGGATATCACCAGGTTGAAGATTAAGTCCTAATCCCCTTCTCATTCCCAATCTATTAACGATCCCTACCTTTAAGATCGGTTACGCATTCAAGATTCTTGAGGTATTTTGTGTATGTTCATGAGCGATGGAGACAAATTATCACCATGTGATCCACTTGCACGTTCACCCGGCACTGCTATATAAAAAAAAAGAAATGCACAGTACTTTTCTGAGCAACTTTAATCGTTTACTACCATTTTGTAGAAGCTGGTTTAAAGATTTAACACTCGTAGGCAAGCTTTCGTGAAAGTTTATATACCCCATAGCTAAATTCCTTTATTTAGCTATGGGGTGCCGGTTTGCTGCGTCCTTAGTAGAATATGCTTTCTAGCTTATTGAATAAGTAGTATATAATATCATGTTATATTCTTGTACAGAACTTGTTATTTTAAAAGCTTTTTATTACATTTTTAAATACTACATTACTTAAAAAAAAACATTTAAAAATATAAAACGTATCACCCTCCAATGGCGAGTAAGGAAACTCCTCACATTGAAATAAAACTAGTTTATACGGATTTTATCGCGGTTTAATTTTTATTTTAGTCCCGACGTTTCGAAAGCTTTTCAGCCTTCGTGGTCACGGGAGAGACTGAGGTGTAGGTCGTCTCGAAAAGTTAATGTTACAATGGCTACCTTCATTTTAAAATTATACATATATCTTCAATTATTTAAAAAGTTAGTTGACACTAGTCCGATCTACGCAGAAAGAGCTCACGGTATCTTGAGGTCTGGCAGTTGGTCTTTTGGGTTCCGATTTAATTAAATGTATAATTGGATCCCAGGCCAAAGAACACCGATTCCTACCTAGGATGATTCGCGAGGCTATTGAAATTAAGAAACACCCAAATTTCAATAGAGAAGATGGTTGGAAGCTTGCACAAGCCTGGGATCCAATTATACATTTAATTAAATCGGAACCCAAAAGACCAACTGCCAGACCTCAAGATACCGTGAGCTCTTTCTGCGTAGATCGGACTAGTGTCAACTAACTTTTTAAATAATTGAAGATATATGTATAATTTTAAAATGAAGGTAGCCATTGTAACATTAACTTTTCGAGACGACCTACACCTCAGTCTCTCCCGTGACCACGAAGGCTGAAAAGCTTTCGAAACGTCGGGACTAAAATAAAAATTAAACCGCGATAAAATCCGTATAAACTAGTTTTATTTCAATGTGTAATATTCGCGTAAACCTAAGAAATCACTATGTAAACTCCTCACAATTAGTGCCGAGTCCAATAACACTGCTTTCTGAATCTGGCTCTAGACCCAACGACCAATTGAAAGATTCTGGAGGTGTTGCTCGAGGCTCTTTGGTATCAACCCATTAGCAGAAATGACTATCGGGACAATCATTGTTGAGTCCCCATCCCTCATGTCAGGAATCTCGTGTGCCAGGTCTGAATATTTGGATTATATTCTTTATTATTGAAATTATAATGATATAAGAATTCAGCAACTTACGCTGTACAGCAGGTGCGTCTAGTAGGTCGGTGAAGTCAGGTCGATCGTCTGTTGCAACTCGCTCCTTAGACAATCTGTCCAATCTTACACGAACTACTATGGACAATGCCTCTTTGTCACGCAACTCCCTGAAAAAAACACATCACTCATTTAGAAAATTTAGTGATCTCGGTTCGAATCTAATTAAATTGTATCCGTGTCCGTCAAACTGTATTTTTATTGCATCATTAGGGATAGGTCTGGAGATTCAAACTAAAATCTTTTATTGGAATCGGCCGTAAGAAAACGACTTAGTAGTCTTTTCCATTTTCATAGAGCTTTGCTTAATTTTAGTTGATCCCTAATATTATTAAATAAAATCAGTGCGTTGTCGGTCTATTTTTACGTTGCTTTATTACACCGCTTTGATGTATACGTTAGGCATTAGCGTCGACTAAATTTGAGCAAACATCGGTGAAAATTAACTATTACTCAAGCAGATTTCTCCTACATACTACTGTCATACCTTTGAAATAACAAAAAAATCCGTTAAATGATTTTCTCTATTTAGATGTTTATCGATTTAATTTATAATGTTTATTTACACCCGTCCTTTTTATTGTCAACATGCCATCTCTTAGCGAAACTCCTAAACATAGTTTCGGAAGCTTTACATAGATGGCGCTATACTAAACATTTCTAATATTTTGATGCTAACCGACACATCCTCTGCAACCGTAGCGCTTCTTCATACAACGCAAGTGCTTCTGCAAGATGTGCTCGAGCTAGCGCAGCGTAGTCGTACTCTTGCTCCTTTTGGGTGCCTGGTGTTGATGAACCTATAATTAATTTATATGTCATTATGGAGTTAAATTACATTGTTTACTCTAATTTATGGAATGATAGTAGATATTAAAATAGTTTATAATTAAGTTTAGCCTAGTCTAGTTTAGTCCCCAAAGGGGTTGACGTCAGGCAGGCGGCCGGTCGTAAAAACTACAAGCCAAATCTTTCTGTAATATGTATTAAAAACATGTTGCGCCGACCCCACTGCGAGTGGTATAGCCAAATTTAATAATTTTATTATTGCTCTATTTTTATAATTATGCCTTTACAATAGAATAAATATAAAGTAATCGGTTTTGGAGCAATGGTAAATGTTTCCGTTGTTTGATAAAACGTAGCTAAACTGCAAAGTTATAGATGCAAACAATGGCTGACTATTATAGAATAGATCGGCAAACGAGCACGTGGATCACTTGATGGTAAGTGATCTCCACCATCCATGAACGTCGACGATACCAGAACATGATAGACGCAGGGCCGATCTTGAAAGAAAGTGATAATTAAGGAATTGGGAAGGTAGAGTTTTCAGGTGGAGGTCGTTAGGTGTTAGATTTTCCTTTGGGAACCTTGCAATATTTTTTGGTTGTTAAAATGAAACTACGCAAAAATCGTATCAGTTGTACCATCATCATCATCATCATCAGCCACAAGACGTCCACTGCTGAACATAGGCCTCCCCTAATGCCTTCCAGGCCTCGCTGTTGGAAGCGGCCTGCATCCATCAGCTTCCTGCAACCCTTGTCAGGTCGTCGGTTGTATAGGTATTTGTTATTAATAAATAAATACACCCAACAGTCACACACGTAGTCCTGACCCCACACTAGGTTAACCTGTATCGTGGGTATCAAGAACTACGAGGGACTTGCCAACCCACAACACGCAGACCCGAAACAAATATTTGTGGATCACACAAACATTTGTCTCAGTGCGGGAATCGAACCCACGGCCTCTCGCTTCGCAACAGGCCACTCGCCCGCTGCGCCACGGAGGCTGTCCATATTGTACGTACCATTGCAGGGCGTGTCATACAGTGCGGCGAGTCTGTCGTCAGCGTGCGTCGGACGCGGCGCGTCACATAACGCCATCCACGAATACTCGTGCGCTAGCGCTAAAATACAATCTTATATTAGTATGCTGAGTGCTGACCAACCTATCCCATCATGGGATGGAAATGAGATCGGCAAACATTTGGAGATATAGGTGTGAGCTATGTTGTGAGTATATTGCCCGCAGCTTCGCATACGTGATCCGTTTTTGTTGTTTATTGTTATAATACCCCTTCTCGTCATAACAAAATATTCTTATACATTGTTTTAGTCTAATTGCAAGGTTTTAATCTTAAAGTTTTATTAAAAACTAGAGTAATTGTGTGATGCACTTTTCTAATAGGATAATGTGCATCTCTGTGTCATGTTGAGTTGCTATATGAATGAAGTTAATTGATGCTGAATGCATATGAATATGTTTCAATGAAGTGAAAGACATAAATGATAGATAAAATGAACTAACCTTTGTAAAACTCAGTCTTGACGTGGACTAGCGACACCCACGAATATGGCACGTAACTGAACACACCTTCCGTCTGCATCTGCAATTAAATTATTATAACGTTAATTGGACAGTTGGATTTTGAAACTGGTAGAGCCAGTATTTCTGCCGCCAAGCAACAGTGTGTAAGCACTGTTGTGTTCCGGTTTTTAGGACATTGAAGCCAGTGTAATTACTGGGCATTATGAGACTTAACACCTTATGTCTCGGGGTGACGAGCGCAGTCCAGTGTCATGCAGTGCTTTGTTATTCAAAGTTCTGTGTGGCGTTGCTTCTGTTTATGCAGAGGCGTGGCGCTTACCATCAGGCGAGCGACCTGCTCATCTCGTCATTCAAGCTAATAAAAAAAAAACACTGTGGACTTTTCCATCTAAAGCTCATGAATGTGGCGGCTTGACTAAGGTTGTGTCGGCACTGATGTGAAGTGGCATCTTGTTTTTGCGTTTCAATGGACAATTTAATATATTTCCAATTTCTCATTAATTTTCGAGTTGATTAATTTCGTAGCGGGACACATTCAGACACTCGCCGAGCCTCACTGCTCAGTAACAATAAAAATGCGTGCCACAGTTGATCCTGGTGCATAGGACTTACAGTGTCGGTTGTGTGGGCGGGATAGTCTCGTAAATCGTAAACATGCGTTTACCCAGGTTTTAATGGTAAATTTAAATAATTCGCGCAAAATGGCTTGGCCGGGCTGAAGAATCTGTCCCGTGGAATGTATTGGAACATTCTTTGAACATCTGTATGTAAAATACACCTAACCTATTGACAGCCTCCGATCCTGGTTCACAGGACGTGCAGTGGCGGGTATACGAGTGGGATAGTATCTGTTCCGTTACGATTTTCGTATGGTCAATATGATTTCTGGAGGTTGGTAATATTTTAAATCAGCTAAGTTGCGGTGCAGGTTGGCAGATACTTTTAGCTGCAGGTTGTCTATTGGGTGATACACATTCATACCTTCTCGTGTAGCTGTGAGTATGTGTGGGCGAGATGCGCGCTCTCCTGCGCCAGGTCGAGACACAGCTCGAAGTCGCGACGCAGGTCGGGAGATGCCTCGCGTGCTTGTAACTGCAGTTTCTCTACGAGACACTCGCGGGCTTGCGCCTAGAAACAATAGAAGGAAAAATTAAAACAGAAAGAAAGAAGTTTAAGAAGGAAAATGGAACCTGGACTTAACCGGGATGATGTTAGGCAGAACGAAAGAAGCTTTGCTGGTGGGGGGTAGCTAATATATATTTATTATTTGCTTGAATGACGAGACGACAGGTCGCTCGCGAGATGTTAAGTGTCCTGCCTAAATAAACAGAAGCAACCTCACACAGAACTCTGGATTACAGAGGACTACATAGCACTTAATTGTGCTCGTCATCCCGAGACATAAGATGTTAAGTCTAATAATTACTAGTAATTTCACTAGATTCGATGTCCTTCATACCGAAACACAACAGTGCTTGTTGGCAGAAATAGATAAAGCGGTAGTTCCAACTCATACGGCCTCCCACATACGAAGGGTCTACCACCTAGTAAATATATTTTTGAACCCGACTGTATAACGGCATAGATATGGTTAAAATCCCGCCATAGATGTTAGTACTTACGGTCATAAGAGCGCCTAAGACGAGCAGCGTGGTGGCAGCGAGATCGACGGAGGGTGCGTTGGTGAAGTTCTCGTGTATGTAGCGGAGCGCACCCGCCGCGCGGAGTAACGCATCCACCGCGCCGTCCAGACCTGCGCTACTCTTACGGTCCTACCAGAATAACATCATTTTACCATATGTTATAAATATAAAGCAGCGATAGCTCAGTGGGGCGTAGGACAGACTGTCGAAACGAATGTAGCAGGTTTAAAACCATCCTCAGTCCTACTGCTGAAGTTATGTGTATTGTCATTGTTAATTATCGCTTGCTTTTAAAGATGAAGGAAATATCCAACTTCCACATAAACATTTTGAAGGTGTGAAGTCTGCCAACCCGATTGAGCCTAAGCGTGGTGGAGGACTAAGGCCTAATCCCTCACATTTAGTAAAAGAAGCCCGTGCCAAGCAGTGGGACGTATATAATACAAGGATTATATTATTACTTGCTATATGCTTAAAATAATTATAGGTTTTTGTAACTTTTTGGACAACCTATAGATTTTGAATAATTAACAAATAAGTAATAATATGACAGAGATAGGAGCTGAATTGTCGAAAGCGAATTTGGAGATTTTATAGAAAAATGCCTAAGCTTTTTTAATTTTTCCCTGCATATCTAAAACTCAAGTATCAAAGGGTACATATATTACCAAAGCCGTTATAAATACCTGTTTAGCGCCAATTTGCGTGTAAATGCCAGCAATGTTGAACAAGACACAAGCTTTCTCGAAAGCCACTGTTCGCTGGCACGAGGGGACTCCTGCAATACAAACGAATATTCGTTCAACAATAATATATATTTTTTAAACATGGATTAACTTAGTTAAATATACCTAATTCATTCACATCTGACTTAAATAAATTTAATTATTTTAACATGCTTGGATTTATCTTTCTTAATGTTTTATTAGGTACTAATAAAATTATGCCATGTTACCTTCATTCCTTAGCTTATATACTTGTAATCTGTAATCGCCCCAGAGGGGTTGATATAATAATAATAATAATACACCCAACAGTCACACACATAGTCCTGACCCCACACTAGGTTAAACCTGTATCGTGGGTATCAAGAACTACGAGGGACTTGCGGTCCCACAACACCCAGACCCGAGACAAACATTTGTCAAGGTGCAGGAATCGAACCCACGGCCTCACGCTTCGCAGCCGGCTATTCGCCCACTGCGCCACGGAGGCGCCAATTATAAGCATTTTACACCGACCTTAGTGCGAGGGGAATAAGAGCAGGTGGAAGGAGAAGACTTGTAATGGTTATTGTTTAATACAGTTTTGGCACGCCTCAAGGTAAGATTTATGGCATAAGACACATTATAATATAAATGTACCACTAAATACTGTACCCCATATTTGCAAAATTATTTGATTTGATTTGTGAATTGTTTTACAAATAGAATATCGCGGCAATTATCAAAACAGTGCTAAACTTACAAACATAGATGGCAGGAGGATCGAAACTAAATGTTATTCAAGTTCAGTTGTTACCTACTAATGTATTATCTGTGATAATGTTTAATATGTTTGCCGATAGATGTCAGTAAATGCAATCATGACCTATTGACTATGTGTAACTTTAACTTTTTTACTAACTGGTAGGTTCTTCGTATGAGAGAGGCTGTCTGGGTGGGTATCACAGCTTTGTCTATTTCTGTCGCCAAGCAGCAGTGTGTAAGCACTGTTGTGTTCCACTTTGAAGAACATTGAAGCTAGTGAAATTGCTGCGGTAATTATGAGACTTACCAGCTTATATCTCAAGGTGACGAGCGCAGTCCCATGCCAAGCCACTTCATAATTCGAAGTTCTCATTGGTGCTGCTACTGTTTACGGGCAGGCCCACACTTACCATCAGGCGAGCGAACTGCTCGTGTAATAGCCCCGCGTAGTGTTTACAAGTTTGTAGGATTTTGCGTGGCGCAGCGGGCGAATAGCCGACTGTGAAGCGAGAAGCCGTGGGTTCGATTCCCACACCGAGACAAATGTTTGTGTGATCCACAAAAATTTGATTCGCGCCTGGTGGTTGAGGGCCGCAAGTCCCTCGTAGTTCCTGATACCCACCATACAGGTTAACCTAGTGTGGGGTCAGGACTATGTGTGTATAAAAAAAGCCGCGGTGTACCTGTAAGTGAGTCGAACCACTCGAAGTAGACGCCGAGCGATCGGTCTGGCGGGAAGAACCGTCGCTCGATGTAGTACAGCTGGTTGTAGTACTTGAATAGAAGCGAGACTCCCGCCGCCCCGCGTACTGGCGTGCGCATCGCCTGTAAAACACGCATGAAACTTATATGTGGTAGGTTGTAGTAATGGCAATTAATGCTATTTATTAGCATGTGAATTCTCGTGTCTTAGCACGCTAATCATTCGTGCTAATGCTATTTGCTAATATGACACAATACGAGTAATGAAAAAAATACTGGACATTATGAGACTTAACATGTTATGTTTCGGGGTGACGAGCGCAGTCCGATGCCATGCTTTGTAATTCAATGTTCTGTGTGGCGTTGCTTCTGTTTATGGGCAGGTGTGGCGCTTACCATCAGGCGAGCGACATGCTCGTTTCGTCATTTAAGCTAATAAAAAAAAGTAACTTTTTTATAGCATAGGCCGGCTACCGACCAAGTGGGTCAACTGATGGTAAGCGATATCCACCGCCCATGAAAGCCCACAATACTAGGAAAGGGATTGGGAAGGGAAGGAGGATTTGGGTCTTCGGATATTTCCAACCGTACCAAATACCGTCAAATTAATGGTGCGAAAAGGTGGACCTTGGCAGTAAGCTGGATTAATTTTATATCTATAAAATTAATTTGATTTTATTTCTTTCTTTCTTTACTTGATAGTTTGCCGGTATTCAGCCACAATAAACCGGTCTTATACCTTAAAATCCTGTAAAATCTTAGACAACGTATTCGAAATGCAGAGTAGTCTAGGTACCTGTCTAGTGTCCATAAAGTCAGATATAGCGTCTTCATATGCAGCGGCGTCTTCGCTGTAATGTTCCAGGATGAAGTCCTTGAACGGCTCGCGGAAGTCTACTTCCTTGGTCTCCTTCAACCCAAGCGGCACCATCGGCATCAGGCATTCTTTGCTGTAACAAAACTTCTATTAGCACATACATACATACATACGCACTCACGCCTGTAATCCCCGAAAGGGTAGGCAGAGTTGTAATTAGTACACCAACATTTCACCGAGCGTATCTCCGTCCCACGATGTGATAGGGGGCGAGCCTATCGCCATACCGGACACAAATTCCAGACTCCGGGCTGATACTGAGCATTTCATAATAGAAAAACCCAATACCACTTTACCCGACCCGGGGATCGAAAATGAGACCTCAGCGTTAGCTTAATCGTAACGCGTACGCATTACAACTGCGCCACCGAGGCAGTCACTCACTTCTATTAGTCTTCATCTTACGGGCTGCCAAGTTCTGGAACAAGTTGCCGGAGTCTTTGTTCCCCGATAAATATAATCTGGGTTTCTTCAAGTCGCGAGTGAATCGTTTTTTGCTAGGCAAGCGTGCTTCATCTTAGGCCACATCGTCGCTTACCATCAGGCGTGATAGTGGCCAAACGCGAGCCTATAACGTACAAAAAAAAGTTTATAATGACTAAATGGAGCCATTGATACAATAAGTCTTGCTATTTAGCTTATATAACACACGTTTAGCACCGGCATAAACACAACTGGTGTGTGAGGTCGCTTCGAGTCTAGGCGTGTGTACATTGTTGTTACACACGCCTAGCGTATTCAATAACACACCAGACACTAGTTGTGCGTGATGTAGTTAACATTTTTAGAGCATTTTTTATTTTTTATAGTATAGGCTGGCAAACGAGCAGGTGGGTCACCTGATGGTAAGCGATCTCCACCGCCCATGTACGCCCACAATACAAAAGAATTATGGGCGCGTTGCCGACCTTAAAGGAAAGGGATAATAAGGGATTGGGAAGGGGTTTTGGGTTTGGGGGTATTTGGGCCTCCGGATATCTCACTCACCGTACGAAACGCAGCAGCAAGCTGCTAATTTACGCCGGTTTTCTGTGAGACAGTGGTAACGACCCGGACGAGCCGGCCCATTCATGCTGTAGACAAAATTGTCTACAGCATGAATGGCATGAATCCATAGCATTAGCGTAGTTCATTAACCGTTGACACCCAATATGAAACTGCTAAATACTTGAATAGGTTATGGGTCCACAGAAATGAACATAGACACGTTATTTAAGTCGCAGTAATGTGTTACCTCTTACCAGCGGAGGAAATCAATGTTCACTAATCATATTTAATGATTTTCGGGCAGACTTTAATACCATAGACGGGCTGTTCAGAAGAAAAATTTTGTTGCATACGCGGCCGTCGAGGCGGGAATGACGTCTAAGGCGTGGGAGCGAGAGGAGTTGAGAGTAAGCGAGATGGCAATATTGAGACGGCTGTTTTGTTTGGTATTAGATTTCATTCACAATAAATGAATTTTTCGATCAAAACCAAGAAATAATATAGTTAATTCCGTAAAATATCTTCAAATTTAATGAATAATATATGCACGTAAATAATGACAATGTTTTATGGGTCACAATAAACAATTTCGTGTTAGTTTATCGAATTTAACGTTCGCAGCTATTCAAACAACAACAACTGCTGTTGTCGCTCTCTCGCGGGCGACTAAATGAGTTGCGGTCAATTGACCATAACTAAGTGCGCAATTCCTTTGTACCGCACAGCTCGTCTAGTAGTATACATTAAAGTCTTTGTTTTCGGGTATAAAATATCATCAATAGTAATTCTGAATATCAAATCAATAACAATAGTATGACCTTTGACTCGCCCGTAGCTTAGTTACTAACACAGAGGTCCCTTTTACGCGTACAAACAACCAGGAATTAATATCGGTAGGTACCGTATACAATTAGTTGCTACTTGCTATTACAGTGCCGCCAACTTCAATTACAGTAGTGGTGTGACTATGGTGTTGTTTTTTTTATTATTAACTTGAGTGATGAAACGAGCAGGTCGCTCGTCTGATGGTAAACGTAACGCCTGCCCATAACAGAAGCAACACCACACAGAATTTTGAATTACAGCACTGCATGGCATTGGACTGCGCTCGTCACCCCGAGACATAAGATGTTAAATCTCATAATGCCCAGTAATTTCACTGGGTTCGTTGTCCTTCAAACCGGAACACAACAATGCTTGCACACTGCTACTTGGCGGCAGAAATAGACAAAGCGGTGGTACCAATCCAGACGGCCTCTCGCATACCTCCCGTATACCTACCTTGTAAACACCTCTTGACTACATATACATATTAATTAATTTCCCATATATGTATTATAATATTCCCATATTGCCCACCTCACGCTTATGACTTTAAAAACCGTAGTTTACCTCGCATACCACATTCTACAATCTATGGCCACAAGATGGCGGCCGCAGAGCGCGGGAAAAATGCAACAATGGCGGAAATTAGTTGGCTTTTTATACGTTCTTTCTTAATTTTAATTGACTATGCGTATGGTATCATTAAATCCGAACTATTTTTTGTATTTTGCATTTACATGTGTACATAAAAAAAAGTAACTTTCTACGCTAATTTATTTACTTGTCATTTAGGCAGTAAGATAAACACTTAATAAAACATAATCATTAAAGTTACCAACACGGTAGAAAATTACCTAACATTAAGGTTTTTAAACGGCGTTGCGTAAAGTTTCCAGAAAAAGAAATCAGTTATGTTGGTACCTACTTATTTTTTTTTTATTCGTCTGACTGACGAGATGAGTCGCTGGCCTGATGGCAGGCACCAAGACCTTTGATTTACTTAATGCCATCTTTTATCGACTGCCTCTGTGGCGTAGTTGTAATGCGTACGCGTTACGACTGAAGCCTGACGCTGAGAACTCGGGTTACGCCTGTAATCCCCGAAGGGGTAGGCAGAGGTGTAACCAGTACACTCACATTTCGCCAAGCGTATGTCCGTCCCATGATGTGATAGGGGGCGAGCCAATTCCAAACTCCGGACTGATACTGAGCAATTCGTAAAAGAAAAACCCAATATAACTTTTACCCGACCCGAGGATCGACCCAGAGACCTTAACTTAAGCTTCAGTCGTAACGCGTACGCATTACAACTGCGCCACCGAGGCAGTCTTCAAAATAACAGTAAAAAATACATAAAATTAACCAATTCACTAGGATTATACTTTATATTATGTATTTACGCATTTAGTCGTAAACTAAGTACACAAAACCTAGTCGGTATTTCTAATGTCGATGGCATCTGCAATTTTTTCATTCATCTCTGTTGTGTATTAATGTGGGTACAATAAGATATTTACTTGTTTGACACTTCTTAATAAAAAGAAGTACAATACTAAGGGGGTAGATTGTAATGACACACTATATCGGCTACTTAGCCATTAAACATATTTACCAGTACATCTATGTGTTTCCTTAAACATAATAATCTCATGCTTAGAATCTCATCAAATTGTATTAAAAGGCAATGGTTTTTTTTTATAGTATAGGACGACAAACGAGCAAGTGGGTCACCTGATGGTAAGTGATCTCCACCGCCCATGTACACTCACAATACCAAAAGAATCATGGGTGCGTTGCCGACCTTAAAGGAAAGGGATATTTAAGGGATTGGGAAGGGGAGGGGGTTTGGGCCTCCGGATATCTCACGGATAGTGAGCTGCTACTTTACGCCGGTTTTCTGTGAGACAGTGGTAATGACCCGGACGAGCCGGCCCATACATGCTGTAGACAAGTGTCTACAGCGTGGCTCTACCACTCATAAAATAACATAATGTGTACTCTTATGGCCGTTCCCAATATTATATCTATCGAGAGATTTGGTTACTGGCAGTTAAACGTTGACAGTTTGTATGGAATATCTGTCAAAACACTATTGATAGTAAACAAATCTAACTTTCTATGGAACTAGCCTTTGCACGCGGCTCCGCTCGCGTGAACGGCCTTTTCCGGGATAAAAAGTAGCCTATGCTACTCAGTGATAATGTAGCTTTCTAACGGCAAAAGAATTTTTTAAATCAGTTCAGTAGTTTTTAAGTTTATTCGTTACATACAAAAATACAAATCTTTCTTCTTTATAATATTAGTGTAGATATTACGGTACGGCGATTATTCGATATAATTGTCGGCGATAGTTTTAGCATTCGCACGCGAGTTTTCACAGGAGGTGCAAACTGGACCCGCTATTTAAAAAAAATAGGCCATTTTCCAGTATTTAAAATTATATATTAGTACAAACATATTGAAAACAAGTGTCCACGCCATCCTCATTATGGCACATTTAAAGTGTTTGTGCGTTTGCCCACTTTAACGTAATCAACGGCATTATGTAATTTTTATTGCATCGTAGTTTATTTCTGCCGCTCTTGCACGGGTAATAGCGTAATGATAAACGTAAATAGACCACCAGCACCAGTGCAGTAAGGATGGTAAGGCCTGGCTACCGTCTTAAGTTTAAAGCCATTACATATAATGTTACATCGTTTTGCAATAGTCCAAAATACGAGACTACATATTTTTAATTCTGTATTCGTAGTTTATTTCTCCAGCTCTTACAAGGATAATGGCGTAATGATACTGAATGAGCGGGGTTAGGCCTTAGTCTACCACACTGGCCTAATGCGGGTTGGCAGACTTCACATACCTTCGAAATTCTTATGAAGAACTTCTCAGGTATGGAGGTTTCTTCACGATGTTTTTCCTTCACCGTTAAAGCAAGTGATAATTAACAATTAATATACACATAACTTAGAAAAGTCAGAGGTGTATGCACTTGGGGCTGGTTTCGAACCTGCGACTTTCGTCTCGACAGTCCATACCACTCCCCGCTGAGCTATCACTGCTATGTGAATGTGATATTCGCGGTTTACATACGGACTTTATGTAATTCTCGCTGCATGTGCAAACGACACGTTTTTCTTACTCAGTTTCCTGTAGTCTTGTGAAACATGTCACAGTTTTTTATGTTGTGTAATGTATCAGAGTGAACTAATTCGAGCCTTGAGGTAATGGTGCATGATTATAATTAATAGGTACTGCCTCGGTGGCGCAGTTGTAATGTACGCGTTACAATTGAGACCAACACTGAGGTCTCGGGTTCGATCCCCGGGTCGGGTAAAGTGGTATTAGGTTTTTCTATTACGAAATGCTCAGTACCAGCCCGGAGTCTGGAATTTGTGCGCGGTATGGCGATAGGCTCGCCCCCTATCACATAAGCGACGGAGATACGCTCGGCGAAATGTGGGTGTACTGGTTACACCTCTGCCTACCCCTTCGGGGATTATGTACGTATGTTTTAATAGGTACTTAAAGCATAACTTCGTACATATTACCAGAAGGTCTCAAGAAGCGGTTTCTCGATGCGGCACGGGCACGCAAACGGCAAATATTATAAATAAATAAATACACCCAACAGGTACACACACCCACGCTAAATTAACCTGTATCGTGAGTATCAGGAACTACGAGGGACTTGCGGTCCACAACACCCAGACCAGAAACATATATTTATTTGGCAACACCGTTTTGTCTATTTCTGCCATCAAGTAAAGTGTGTAAGCACTGTTCTGCTTCGGTTTGAAGGACATTGAAGCCAGTGAAGTTACTGCTTATGAACCTTAACATCTTATGTCTCGGGGTGACGAGCGCAGTCCAATGCCATGCAGTGCTTTGTAATTCAAAATTCAGTGGCGGTGTTGCGTCTCTTTATAAGCAGGCGTGGCGCTTACCACCAGGCGATGTGGTGTGGATTTGTGCAATAAACATTGACGGTGATAAACTGAGTATGGAAACATTGAAATAACTTAACTTATGTGATTTTTGACTGATCGCAATATACTTACTCAGGTGGGAGTGGTATGGACTGTCAAGACGAAAGTCGCAGGTTCGAAACCAGCCCCAAGAGCATACACCTCTGACTTTTCTAAGTTAGGTGTATATTAATTGTTAATTATCGCTTGCTTTAACGGTGAAGGAAACATCGTGAGGAAACCTGCATACCTGAGAAGTTCTTCATAAGAATTTCGAAGGTATGTGAAGTCTGCCAACCCGCATTAGGTCAGCGTGGTGGACTAAGGCCTAACCGCTCTCATTCAGTAGAGGAGGCCCGTGCCCAGCAGTGGGACGAGTATAATACAGGGCTAGTATTATTATTATTATTATACTTAGTCAAACAACGACTAAGGTTGATACTTTGGTCAAAATCGTCTATGAAACAGTTTTTTTTATGTCATAGGCCGACAAACGACCAAGTGGGTCACCTGATGGTAAGTGATCTCCACCGCCCATGTACGCTAACAATACCAAAAGAATTATGGGCGCGTTGTCGAGCTTAAAGGAAAGGGATAATTAAGGGATTGGGAACGAGAGGGGAATTTAGGGGATCGTACGAGAAGAAACTGATACGAAAACTCCAAAACTTTGAAACCGACCACACCGGTGTTTCATAGTTCTTTTGAATACTTAAAAATATATTTGAAACTTTTCATTGGCTATGGAAATGCGAAGCTATGATTGAACAAAAAGAATTGTGAATGACCGATCTGGGATTTCACCCCAGGACCTTACAGTTTCTCAGTCTGTCTAATCTGCCACTAGACCAATGAGGCAATGAGGCATTGAGGTAATTGCAATAACATTACAATATCAAATATTACACAGTTACGTACGTTCGCGTAACGCGTATCCAAACGGTTCGTTTCGACATAACTATCTCGTGGACAGACAGACACTTTCACATTCCTGTATTTACATTATTTATATCGCATTACTACGTAATTATAACTTACTACCTGTAGGGAAAGTAATAAACAAGTTCGTACTAATCAATCAGAGGTGGGTTACGTAATAATCAGTTCAAAACAGTTAAACTATTTACAGTTTCCTATTATATTCTTGTCTATTTTTTATGGCATAGGCCGGCAAGCGATAAAGTGGGTCACCTGATGCTAAATGATCTCCACCGCCCATGTACGCCCACAATACCAAAAGAATCATGGGTGCGTTGCCGACCTTAAAGGAAAGGGATAATTAAGGAATTGGGAAGGGGAGGGGATTTGGGCCTCCGGATATCTCACTCACCGTACGAAACGCAGCAGCAAGCTGCTACTTTACGCCGGTTTTCTGTGAGACAGTGGTAATGACCCGGACGAGCCGGCCCATGCATGCTGTAGACAAAAGTGTCTACAGCGTGGCTCTACCACTCAGTCTATGTCGTAAGAAAATTCAATCATTTATTTAAATTATGGCTCTTTTTTATTAGCTTAGACGAGACGAGCAGAGCGCTCGCCTAATGGTAAGCGCAATGCCTGTCTATAGAAGCAAAGCCACACTGGACTTTGGATTACAAACTACTTAAGATTACTGCATGGCACTGAACTGCGCTCGTCACCCTGAGACATAAGTTGTTAAGACACATAATGACTAGCCACTGCCTCGGTGGCGCAGTTGTAATGCTAACGCTGAGGTCTCGGGTTCGATCCCCGGGTCGGGTAAAGTGGTATTGGGTTTTTCTATTACGAAATGCTCAGTATCAGCCCGGAGTCTGGAATTTGTGCCCGGTATGGCGATAGGCTCGGCCCCTATCACATCGTGGGACGGAGATACAAAAAAAATATAAAACACTGTATTAAGGTATGTCTTATATGTAAATAAATAAATAAATAAATGGATGTTAAAGTTAGTTTTTTTATATACGTACTAAAAGTTGTATAATGAATTTTTTTTTAATGATGAGTTTTTATAACCTCTGACAGCCTCCGTGGCGCAGCGGGCGAGTAGCCGGTTGCGAAGCGAGAGGCGGAGGGTTCGATTCCCACACCGAGACAGATGTTTGTGTGATCCACAAATATTTGTTTCTGGTCTGGGTGTTGTGGGACCGCAAGTCCCTCGTAGTTCCTGATACCTACGATACAGGTTTGCCTAGTGTGGGGTCAGGACTATGTGTGTGACTGTTGGGTGTATTTATTTATTATTTATTTTATTATTTATTATTATAAATAAAGGCATATGAATTACTCAGGTAGACAGACATACTCAGAATTAAATCAGAGGGAGCAGAAAGGGGGGGGACTCCTCCCAAATAAAAAACTGTACCATTCGGTGGGTGAAATACTTATATCGTAAACTAAACCACACCTTTCTGCAACTTGTTGTATAAAAAAACTAAATACAACTCTGCATTATTAATTAAATTTGGTTTAAGAACGAGAATATTAAATGACCTTGTGATATTAAGTGGAATTAATAAATTTTCGTTGAAATTTTATCAATCCGGTATATTATAGAATAGTATCTAAATATCGGCTTAAATGTTTTATAATTAAGTCTAGAATATACACATAACTATATTCGAATCTGCGATCTAAATATCAGGTATTGAATTTATACATTTGAATGTGTATTCTTGCTCCTTTTTTTTCTGCCTGGCTTTATCTTATGAGTGGTAGAGTCACGCTGTAGACAAAAGTGTCTACAGTATGTATGGGCCGGCTCGTCCGGGTCATTATCACTGTCTCACAGAAAACCGGCGTAAAGTAGCAGCTTGCTGCTGCGTTTCGTACGGTGAGTGAGATATCCGGAGGCCCAAATTCCCTTCCCCTTCCCAATCCCTTACTTTCCTTTAAGGTCGGCAACGCGCCCATGATTATTTTAGTATTGTGGGCGTACATAGGCGGTGGTGATCACTTACCATCAGGTGACCCACTTGCTCGTTTGCCAGCCTATACTATTAAAAAAGAGGGGATTTGGGCCTCTGGACACCTCACTCACCGTATGAAACGCAGCAGCAAGCTGCTACTTTACACCGGTTTTCTGTGCGAATGGTCACGGTACAATTATGGTAATTACACTAGTCTTATACGATTCAAGCCCACGAACCTGTCGTTCTGGTACAGTTCCACCGAGGAGTTGAGCTCGGCTAGCTGTTCCTTCAGCAGCTGCAGGTTGGAGTTGACGAAGCTCAGCTCCAGCGCCACCGTCTCGCGGAGCTTCCTGTTCGTTGTGGCCTGTAACATGAGGTTTATATGTAGGTACATACATACGCACTCACGCCTGTAATCCCTGAAGGGGTAGGCAGAGGTGTATCTAGTACAATCACATTTCGCCGAGCGTATCTCCGTCCCACGATGTGATAGGGGGCGAGCCTATCGCCATACCGGGCACTAATTTCAGACTCCGGGCTGATACTGAGCTTTTCGAAATAGAAAAACCCAATACCACTTTGCCCGACCCGAGGTCGAACCCGAGACCTCAGCTTTAGCTTAATCGTAACGCGTACGCATTACAACTGCAGCAACTTACCACCGAGGCAGTTATATGTAGGTGCTATTGAAAATATTAATAAGGAAATTACAAGGGACTTGTGTTTTTTTATTTTATTGCAGACGTTAGTGAACGAGCAAGTGGGTCACCTGATGATAAGTGATTTCTACACATGGTCACCCACAATTCCAGAAGAATCATCTAAAAAGAAAGAGTTATTTAGGGGGGGGGGGGAGGTAATTGGGCTTGCAGATATCTTACTCAACGTACGAATAATTTAATACGTACACAGGTCAGTGTACCGTCAAAATCACATAATTCATTTTACCATTCATATTCATTAACACATTTGTCTATTTCTGCCGCCAAGCAACAGTGTGTAAGCACTGTTCTGTTCCGGTTTGAAGGACATTGAAGCCAGTGAAATTACTAGGCATTAGAACTTAATACCTAGAAAAGACTTAACACCTTATGTCTCGGGGTGACGAGCGCAGTCCAGTGTCATGCAGTGCTTTGTTATTTATAGTTCTGTGAGGCGTTGTTTCTGTTTATGACCAGGCGTGGCGCTTACCATCAGGCGAGTGACCTGCTCGTCTCGTCATTCAAGCTAATAATAATAAAAAAACAAATTAACTAAGGAAGTAAGGTTTTCGACCCAAGATCCAGACAATGGCTCATAAGAATCCTTTGGGTCGTCGACCGCATTGTTTCGATGGTGCCCGCGAACCGTGACACCCTCCGGTCCCTGACCCCTGACCTTGCGGTGGGAACCTGGCCGTTGGGAATTTTAAGACGTGAAATAATTATATAATAATAATACCAGTCCTGTATTATATACGTCCCACTGCTGGGCACGGGCCTCCTCTACTGAATGAGAGCGGTTAGGCCTTAGTCTACCACACTGGCCTAATGTGGGTTGGCAGACTTCACATACCTTCGAAATTCTTATGAAGAACTTCTTAGGTATGCAGGTTTCCTCACGATGTTTTTCCTTCACCGTTAAAGCAAGTGATAATTAACAATTAATATACACATAACTTAGAAAAGTCAGAGGTGTATGCACTTGGGGCTGGTTTTGAACCTGCGACTTTCGTCTCGACAGTCCATACCACTCCCCGCTGGGCTATCACTGCTTATATAAATAATTATATAAATATTTATAATTGGCATGCGGAGTTGCAATAAAATAATTAGAAGTAGTCCAAAATAATTAAATACACCCAACAGTCACACACATTTTAATGGTAGAGCCACGCTGTAGCACGAATGGGCCGGCTCGTCCGGGTCGTTACCACTGCCTCACAGAAAACCAACGTCAGGGCTTGCTGCTGCATTTCGTACGGTGAGTGAGATATCTGGAGGCCAAAATCGCCTCCCCCTACCCAATGCCTTAATTATATCTTTTTCCTTTAATTTCGTCAACGCGCCCATGATTCTTCTGGTATTGTGAGCGGTGAAGATCACTTACCATCAGAGGGGCTAGCACGGAAAACTATCGAAATCGTAATGTAAAGGTATCGAGGGCTCGATAGATAATTCCTTAAATATCATTCGTCCATATATATTAGTTTCTTTTACGTACGATAGAGGCGCTGTACTAAAATCTCATAGAAATTGTTGTCGATGACAGCTCGAATAACTTTTCGCAAGTTTCCGTGCTAGCCCCTCAGGTGACCCGCTTGTTCTGTTTCTGAGACAACGTTATAAAAGAACATTGTTTTTGTATTTACAAGACTTCTTGTACTTTATATGGCATAGAAACGGTTCAATCTGTCTATCGTCTGTCATACAATACGTGTGTATGTCATACTCAGATTAACTCTATCCACGCACAAAAATAAATACACCCAACAGTCACACACATAGTCCTGACCCCACACTAGGTAAACCTGTATCGTGGGTATCAAGAACTACGAGGGACTTGCGGTCCCACTACACCCAGACCCGAGACAAGTATCTGTGGATCAGACAAACATTTGTCTAGGTGTGGGAATCGAACCCACGGCCTCACGCTTTGCAACCGGCTACTCGCCCACTGCGCCACGGAAGCTGTCAAAATCTGATTGGGACGGATACACATAAAACAATGCTCAAAGAGAGGCTTTTCAAATTGACGCACGCAGATTCGGTTCTTTCGTAAGGGCACATGCCTATAATCACATTGTGAAGCTTTGTAACATCAAACCCTCCTCAGTAAGAGAAGCAAAAATTAAACTCACACTTGACTACAACAACACGCAAGATAGATTAGAATAATGTTCCCCTCTTTTGATCTCAAACATTAAAATTACAATTATCTTTTATTTTTTCTAATTATTTTTATTTTATTTTTTATTTTTAGACTGCCTCGGTGGCGCAGTTGTAATGTGTACGCATTACGATTGAGGCTAACGCTGAGGTCTCGGGTTCGATCCCCGGGTCGGGTAAAGTGGTATTACGAAATGCTCAGTATCAGCCCGAAGTCTGGAATTTGTGTACAGGCGTGAGTGCGTACGTATGTTTTTATTTTTATTTTTAACAAATATTGTATTTAGAGTTTAAGTGATAAATTTGTATACTTACTTCATGCATACTGTCGCTGTTGTTAACAATTAGATTATTAGAGATTTTTCCTTTTATTTACTTATAATTTATAGGCTTTAAATTCACGGCACGTCAATTAGTACTTGGTACCCCAAGATACAGGCACAACCTAGTTTGGGGACCTCTGTCAATACTCTATAAATATTTCAGATATGCCAATTTATGAGTTTGCTTAATTCTTTTGTTTGTAATTACCTATGTGTTTTTGTCGGAATAAGTTTATATTTATTATTATTATTATTAGTATGGACAGCCGCCGTGGCGCAGCGGGCGAGTAGCCGGTTGCGAAGCGTGAGGCCGTGGGTTTGATTCCCGCACCTTGACAAATGTTTGTCTGATCCACAAATATTTTGTCTTGGGTCTGGGTGTTGTGGGACCGCAAGTCCCTCGTAGTTCTTGATACCCACGATACAGGTTTAACCTAGTGTGGGGTCAGGACTATGTGTGTGACTGTTGGGTGTATTTATTTATTATTATTTATCAACTCTATCGAATGAAATATTCTCCAACAAAATGGTCCCCAATTGGCGGAGAAATTGATGTACATACATAAAATAACAAAAAATCAAACGCGCCTAATTGAAAACCTCCTCTTTTTTTGAAGTCGGTTAATAGAACTTGAATAGTAATGAAAAAGATGTTAATTCACACAACAATCGCCCGATAAAATCATTCACCAACGTTTACTTTTCAAATCACATCTGCTAAACATAGGAATGGGAAATGCCTTAGCACATTGTGTAATAAGAGATAACAAAATTAACGCGTAACCAAATCAACAATGGAGAAATGAAGCCACGCATATTATGATGCATATTCGATTCCTTGAAACCGGGACATTTACATACACGTTGTTGAATAGGGTAGTTGACTAGATTTTTTGTATTATTTAAATCAATAAGTTACGTAACTCAAAATCTATTGCAGAAAGAATTTTATAAATCGGACCAAAAATAAATAAGTTAGAAGCCATTCAAATCCTGTAGAAGGGGTAATTGTCAAATGACAGACGACGCCAACTTTGATGTCACTGTGTAAAATGTTCATTATGGCGCACGCGTGAAAGCGAGATAGTGAGATATCCCTACTACGCACCCACTTTTCCTCATACCAACATTTAAAGTCATACCTGCGGGCACATTTCTGAAACCAATTTTAATTGTGTTTTAATAAAAGGGTTTCTTTTGCGTATCATTTTCTGTTGCTTATAAAATAATGTATAAAATTCAATATAGGAAACAGATCTATATCTATTATGCAGAGTCTATGTCCATCATACACGCACACACACACACTACTGCTTCTGGTTGACATCCGTCGAACAACATCTAGGGATCAAATGAAAACCAGCGCCAAGCACTTAGTGTTTGGCATATGCTGATTTGGATCCTTTTGGTGCGGTCGTGGTGGGACATACCGTATATAGAGGGTGGGTATCTAGGTACCCCCCCCCCCCCCCACCTACTACTTATGAAAATATTTTGTCTGCAACAATTGTTCATATAGGTACTACCTAACGCCTGCCAATAAATGCTTTCTTTCTTTCCATCACGTTAGCCTAATGTGTGTTATAATAACAGAGTCCAATCAGCCCCGGATCTACGATTTTTTCGAACCGAGCAGAAACTTGATAGTGGCGCCCATCTCCAGCGTTTGACATAAATTACTCAAAAAACTCACGATATAATAATAATGGATGCCATTTTTCGTGTATGGGACAATAAGAACCCTATAATTAATTTGTACTTTTCACTTGTGGTGTGGGCCAGTGTGGCACCTTTTTCTTACAAGTATTTCTTACAAGTGTTACTAGGCGCTTTGTGGAGCGCCCTCTGAAACTGCCGCCCTGGGCGGGTGCCCCGGTTTGCATTTTAGACAGTACATACACACGCACTCACGCCTGTAATCCCCGAAGGCGTAGGCAGAGGTGTAACCAGTACACCCACATTTTGCCGAGCTTATCTCCGTCCCGTGATGTGATAGGGGGCGACATTATCGCCATACACGGCACAATTCCAGACTCCGGGCGGATACTGAGCATTTCGTAATAGAAAAACTCAATCGCGCTTTTACCCGACTCGGGGACAGGACCCGAGACCTCAGCGTCAACCTCAGTCGTAACGCGTATGCATTAACAACTGCGCCATCGAGGAAGTCTACAGTAGTAAGATGTATCCTAAAAAAGTCAGTCGGTTGGTCATCTTACGGCTACTGCAAAGAGTACGTAATACTGTGTAATAGACACTTTCTCCGATGCCATTATTGCAACAACTGGACATCATTTGTTTTATATGCCTTCCTCATATTGAATGGTAAGATGAGAGCATAATTAACATACATACATCGAATGTTCTTACTACACTGGTCACAAATACAGTAACAACACCCCAACACACCAACTCAAATACTGGTCCAGTCCTAATAATAATGTTTCCGTGAAGAGACATGGCGTCCCCCGATGGTTGGCAAAATTATGCCGACCTGAAGTTACTGGATATACACTGGCTGATCCCGGAACCCATGAGTATAGTGATTGAAAATAATTAGGTTCCCTCCCACCAGCAATATAGTAAAGTCATCATATAGAAGAATGGAATTGTACCTTGAACAGATTCTCGGCCCCAGCCCTCAGTCGCAGCTCCTTGTTGATCTCTTGGTTCAGTTGGCAGCGGCGGGTCTGCAGCCGTCCACGGCACGTAGCCACGCGAGGGTCCGACCCCTGTAAACAAACATTACGCTGTTAATCTCCAAAATTACATAATTCATTATACCAGACATAATCTGGGCGATTTTGTAGCATCTGTACCTGGAGATACAGGCGTCTATTACAAATGATTAAGGCGATCCGACAGCAAAAGGAAAGTCGAAATAGCTTCAGGAGAAGTAGCGAAGTAGCTTAGGTGCGAATTGAATTGCCAAAGTAAATGTTTCCTTGAGTGGAGATCATGACTTCACCACACTTGAAACGTAATATAGAACGGTCTAAGATGGAGCTGGATAGAAGGTCTCACTGTGAAGTACCACATATTAAACGTGATAGATAGTACCACCCAAGTTAGTCTGTAGTATTATATGGTAGGTACCTATGGACGCGTTTATCATACCAGGAAAACTGATATAAAATACCAGTGATTTCTTATGTTTACGCGAATATTACACATTGAAATAAAACTAGTTTATACTGATTTTGTCGCGGTTTAATTTTATTTTCTGCGTAGATCGGACTAGTGTCAACTATCTTTTTAAATAATTAAATAATAAATGTAGGTATAATTTTAAAATGAAGGTAAGCAATGTAACATTAACTTTTCGAGACGACCTACACCTCAGTCTCTCCCCTGACCACGAAGGCTGAAAAGCTTTCGAAACGTCGGGACTAAAATAAAATTAAACCGCGATAAAATCCGTATAAACTAGTTTTATTTCAATAAAATACCAGTATTTAGCATTTATATAGTATTTTTGTCATCTAATTTATGTGCAAGTCTGCTGATTAAGGACGCGGCAATCGCGGAACTTGGTTCCTTTTGCGGGTTGTGGGCGATCAGATGGCAAGTCTCCCCATACAATACCAAATACCGTCAAATTTATGGCACGAAGAGGCGAACCCGGCTTAATCCGGGATAACGCCAGACAGAAACAAATGTAAAAACTTTAGAGTTATTCTCACACTCCTTCCTCTACGTAGTTCTTTAACTTTCCTTACTATGTATGAACAGCGTCATATGGAGACTCTCAATCAAATTATCTTTTTGGGTCCAACGATATTCGATGGAGCATAAAATTAAGTAAAAAAGCAAGATAGACATTTCGTGCATTTAATGTCTGCGTTTACAAATTACATGGAAGCCAGCGATGATTACCGTTATAGCGTTGAAATGGTAATTTTTCGCTTAGTAAAATGTGGGAAGGGATACTTGTTAATTTAAATAATTCTCATGTGAAAATTGCAGTGTTCCACTAACATTATCGTTTCAAACCCTCGAATCATGAGAAAATGATTTGTCATTTCTGAATGTCGGAAGATTTCTTCAAACTATCTAGATTAAACCAGCTTTTAAACAAACAAAAAACGCATTTAAATCGGTCCATTCGTTTAAGTGTTGAGGGGTCAAACCTATAACACCCTTCATTTTTCGGGGGTTAAAATCGACTAGGTGGTTAGGGACCAACCATGATAGTATGCGAGAAGACGTGAGAGTTTGCAACACCGTTTTGTCTATTTCTGCCACCAAGTAAGCACTGTTCTGTTTCGGTTTGAAGGACATTGAAGCCAGTGAAGTTACTGCTTATGAACCTTAACATCTTATGTCTCGTGGTGACGAGCGCAGTCCAATGTCATGCAATACGTGGCGTTTACCACCAGGCGAGCTACCTGCTCCTTTGCCATTCAGAAACAATGTTCTTTATTGAAATAAAACTAGTTTATACGGATTTCATTTTCACGGGAGACACGGGAGGGTCTCTCCCGTGACCACGAAGGCTGAAAAGCTTTCGAAACGTCGGGACTAAAATAAAAATTAAACCGCGATAAAATCCGTATAAACTAGTTTTATTTCAATGTGTAATATTCGCGTAAACCTAAGAAATGTTCTTTATATTAGCTGCTTCACAAAACCCTTTTAAAACATGAATAAAGTTTCTCATCTTAGATGATAGACCGCTCAGAGGTAGATAATGGTTCTATGATGTATAGTTGATGCTGTAAATAAGACCAATACAAGTAAATCAGCAGTGAAAGTTGATCGATTAGAACACGCCATGATGGACGGGTACCGAGCTTGTCTTGTTGATATTGATAGATATAATATACGGGAATGGAGCCTTTTTGTATGAATATGACTGGTCAGTACAAATATTTGAATATTGAAAGCAAATAACTATAATGTTATAGCCGATGTTTGAAAGGAAACTAAAACAAAACGTGACGAAAAGATTTAAATTTTTATTTTGTTCCAAATGTTATTAGACTATTTGTTTTTCTTCGAAGTATTATTAACGTCTTCTCTGAGATAAAAATTAGTTTACGACCTAATCCATACCATGATCTTCCAAATCTATTGAGCCATTATGACGTGACTGATTATCAAACATCCAAATTCTCAAATCGCAAACGTCGAAACATCCATTCACTTTAATTATATCAGGAAGTGGGATATAGGTACTCTTTATGACGAAAAAAAGACGTAACTAGGGCCGAATTAGGACCGAATAGTAAACCGGCAGAGCTACCGCGTCATGAACTCTTAGACTATCGACTGTAAACTGATCACTAGGAACTGGCGACTGGTGACTGAGCCCTAAGCACTCGCAAATGGATCCAACTATGACGACAACGTCTTTTATACGATTTGTCCACCCGTCCACTACTATAACGCGTCATTATTATTTCAATATACCCGACGCTATTTTCTTAGACACCTTCAATTTAAAAATTTCGTGTCGGGTAACAGTGATATTGGATTTTTCTATTTCGAAATTCTCAATATCAGCCCGGTGTCTGGAATATTGCCCGATATGGCGATAGGCTCGCCCCCTATCACATCATGGGTCGAAGATAAGCTCGGCGAAATGTGTTCTTTGGGGATTATAGGAGAGAATGCATATGTATTTTTTTTTTTTTTTTTTTTTTTTTTTTTTATTCAATAACTCAAAATATCTAACTTTCATATATACAAAGGGTAGTTAAAAAGTGTGAAAGTTCTAAGTTAGTTTTTATTAAACTTGATGACTTTTGAATGATAATTACAGTTACATTCATTACTCACTTTGATGACATCACTTTCATTATTATTATGTGATGTAATTATACTTTCAATAATAATACACCCAACAGTCACACACATAGTCCTGACCCTACACTAAGTAAACCTGTATCGTGGGTATCAGGAACTACGAGGGACTTGCGGTCCCACAACACCCAGACCCGAAACAAATTTTTGTGGATCACACAAACATTTGTCTCAGTGCGGGAATCGAACCCACGGCCTCTCGCTTCGCAGCCGGCTACTCGCCCGCTGCGCCACGGAGGCTGTATGTATGTACTATGTATATGTACATTACTCCTATTGTGTCCATAGCTATGTGTCACTTCGCTTCCTATTCATAATTCCCACCTTGGCTTCAAACCGACTGCATTGTCGAACATTTCTTAAAGAACTAAGCCAAATCTACGTTTACTACAAAGCTAAATCATTGAATAAAATGCCAACCCAGTATAAATCAAACTGCGATGGGATCCATAAATAACAATTCACACGCTACGTTGACATTAATAGAATACCAATGCCGGAGTGGAACTGGGGATGGACGACGGATCCTTTGTACTGAAGGGCACTAAACCAACGGGTGCGTGGCGTGCATCACAATAAGACGTTGATTGGTTATCTGAAGAAATAAGGTACAGTATAAATAGGTATATAATACATACATACATACGCACTCACGCCTGTAATCCCCGAAGGGGTAGGCAGAGGTGTAACCAGTACATCCACTTTTTGCCTAGCGTATCTCCGTCCCACGATGTGATAGAGGGCAAGCCTATCGCCATACCGGGCACAAATTCCAGACTCCGGGCTGATACTGAGCATTTCATAATAGAATTAGGTATATAATCTAGGTAAGATATAAGTTAATGGCTTAAGTTTTTTTATAGCATAGGCCGGCAAACGAGCAAGTGTGTCACCTGATGGTAAGTGATCTCCACCGCCCATGTACGCGCAAAATACAAAAAATATTGGCGCGTTGCCGACCTTAAAGGAAAGGAATAATTAAGGAATTGGAAAGGGGAGGTGATTTGTGCCTCCGGATATATCACTCACCGTACGAAACGCAGCAGCAAGCTGCTATTTTTCGTCGGTTTTCTGTGACCCGGACGAGCCGACCCATTCACGCTGTAGACAAAAGTCTCTACAGCGTGGCTCTACCACTCATAATACCAAGTGATGTGGTGGATTATTTTTACGTTTTTTTTTATTACAGACGCTGGCAAACAACTAAGTGAACCCCCTGATGGTAAGTGATCTCCACCGCGTATAAACATCCACAATACCTGAAGTATTCTACCGCCAAGCAACAGTGTGTAAGCACTCTTGTAGTTTGGTTTAAAGGACATTAAAGCCAGTGAAACTACTGGACATTATGAGACTTAACATCTTATGTCTCGGGATGACGAGCGCAGTTCAGTGCTATGCAGTGCTCTGAAATCCAGAGTTCTGTGTGATGTTGCTTCTGTTTATGGGCAGGCGTGACCTTTAACATCAGGCCAGCGACCCTGCTCATCTCATCATTCAACGAAAAAAAAAAACATGGGTGGCAGTCTTTGAGGACTGCCGATAGGAGTGAAAACTAAGTAACTTGTGAATTGTATCGTCGAGCTATTAGATCATTATTTTTGCATTACGAGTATTTTTGGTTTGTAAAGAAGTGTTAGTGACCAATTTGATTGTATATATTTATATAATGTATACTAATAACGCACGGAGGTGAATATATGTACATAGTATATCTATGTACATATATTCACAGAATACATATAGCTCATGGGAAACGTGCGGTGACGATGACGCGAGTTTCATGATTTTTGTTTACCCAAAAAGTGCTAAACATACCTAAAGAAGATTTCACTTCAAAAAGTATCAGAAACGCGTTACCGATCTTATAGGAAAGGGATGATTAAGGCATTCGAAATGGGAATAGGATTTGGGCCTCCGAATATTTCACTCACCGTACGAAATGCAACAGCAGGCTACTTAACGTCGGTTTTCTGTGTAACAATGAGAATAACATGGTCGATGCTGTAGACAAAAAGTGACTACAGCTGGCGGATTCTACGGTCTGTGGATCATGGAGCCCTACATAACAAAATGCCATGGACCTGTAATCAAACCTTGTACCCGAAACGTGTCATTACATAATTAAATGACAACGCGGCCTGGGTATTCAATGCGTTGCCGTTATTGTCATAATTCATAATTATTGCGAGCGCGTAACTGTTGCTTAATAGTACTCGCCTGTTTCGGTTTGATGTGGTAATGACGCTTTTATAATGGGTAACGTATTTTAATGGTCTGTTAGAGCCACAAAATTGTGAGTAAGACTATCTTTAAGATGTCTAAAATTATATTTTGGAAGTTAAAACTTCTTTAGCATCGTTGTGATTTGATCGAAATCAAATCGATGAAACGAAAAAGAGACAGACACATAAATTCATAACATTTTACGTGGGAGTAAATGAGATAGGAAGCATTATACAGCTGTGCGCGCATGCGTGTTGTGCGCGCGTAGTACAAAGCTTGAGAAAAGGCATCACAACAACCGTGGTGTTTTGTATAGGTACGTGTACGCAGTAAAAAGAGACAGACACATAAATTCATAACATTTAACGTGGGAGAAAATGAGATAGGAAACATTATACATTTCCCGAAATTTCACATTCGTCTCATTATCTTGAAGTCAAAATTTTTTAAGGTTTTACTTCTACCACGTGTGAATTGCACACATGATTTTTTTTGTAGTATAGGCCGGGAAACGAGCAGGTGGGTTACCTGATGGTAAGTGATCTTCACCGCGAATGTACGCCCACAATACCAAAAGGAACATGGGCGCGTTGCCGACCTTAAAGGAAAGGGATAGTTAAGGGAATGGGAAGGAGAGCGGGATTTCGACCTCCGGATATCTCACTCACTGTACGAAACACAGCAGGAAGCTGCTGCTTTACGCCAGTATTCTGTGAGAGAGTGGTAACGACTCGGACGAGCCAGCCCATTCATGCTGTAGACAAAACTGTCTACAGTCTCTACCACTCACAATTATATGTTTGAAGAACTTTAACAATAGACTTCTAAACAAGAATCGCGATTCGCGGTCCGTTTGCTTAACCCATTTTTCCTCGTACATTTTGAAATTGGTAGAGCTACTCTGTAGACTATTTTGTCTATAGTATGAATAGGCCGGCTCAAACAGGTTCTTACCACTGTCTCACAGAACACCGACTTGAAGCAGTAGCTTGCTATTGCGTTTCGTACGGTATGATATATGGAGGTCCAAATACACCACATTCCTTTCCCAATCCTTTAATTATATTCCTTCCTTTTAAGGTCAGTAACATATTTATGATTCTTTTGGTACTGTGGGTGTACATGATGGTAAGTCATCACCACCATCCATGAACGCCATCCATGAAGAATTCTGGACGCGTTGCCAACCTTTAAAGAAAGGGATAATTAAGGTATTGGGAAGGGGAGGAGAATTTGGACCTCCAGATATCTCATTCACATTACGAAACGCAGCAGCATGTCGCGACTTTACGTCGGTTTTCTGTGAGACAGGGGTAACAACGCGGCGAACCGGTCGATTCATGCTGTAGACAGAACTGTCTACAGTGTGGCTCTACCGCTCACAACTACATACTTACATACGTACTCACGCCTGTAATCCCCAGGCAGATTAGGCAGGAAGGGGTAGGCAGAGGTGTAACCAGTACATCCACATTTCGCCGAGCGTATTTCCATCCCTTATGTGATAGGGGGCGAGCCTATCGCCATACCGGGTACAAATTCCAGACACCAGGCTGATACTGAGCATTTCGTAATAGAAAAACCCAATACCACTTTAGCCGACCCGGGGATCGAACCCGAGACCTCAGCGTTGGCCTCAATCGTAACGCGTACGCATTACAACTGCGCCACCGAGGCAGTCAAAACTTTAGAAAGATTATTTTAAAATTCCAATTAGTTCGTATGGTTTCATAATGCTAGTAAATGTTTATATATTACACATTATCTGTGAATGACATTTGGAATGATGAAACACGCTCGTTAGTTAGCGACTGCATGTGAAATCATTTTTACAACACTGTGTACGTGATTTTGTTTACATTATGTATTTTCTATGTACTTTATGATTACATAAGCACTCACGCCAGTAATCCCCGAAGGGGTAGGCAGAGGTTTAACCAGTACACCCACATTTCGCCCAGCGTATCTCCGTCCCTTGATGTGATAGGGGGCGAGCCCATCGCCAAACCGGGCACAAATTCCAGACTCCGGGCTGATACTGAGCATTTCGTAATAGAAAAACCCAATATCACTCTTACCCGACCCGCGGATCGAACCCGAGACCTCAACGTCAGCCTCAGTCGTAACGCGTATGCATTACAACTACGCCACCGAGGCAGTACTTTATGATTAATGTTATTTATATTAGTTATTTTATTTGGAAATTTTTGTTCTTATTGGTACAAATATACAACGTTTCACAAAAAGGTGTGGTCAAATTTAAGCAACGTATAGTTTACGATGCAATGATAGCTCACCGAGGAGTCGTATGGATTGTCAAGACGAAAGTCGCAGGTTCGAAAACTTTAAGGTCGGCGACGCACCTATGATTCTTTTGGTACATGGGCGGTGGAGATCACTTACCATCAGGTGACCCCCTTGCTCAATTGCCGATATAAAAAAACGATTAGTAGAAATATTAATATGCACATATGTGCGTTTTTATATTAGCATAATCAATTTACGATTTGTGGGCAATCATTGGACACATACTATACTCGGGACTGGACCTCCTTGAAATATTTAAGAGACTCATTAGATTATAGAACGAATTTATTTAATAGGCAAATATATTACGCTTCAGTATGTTTAATGTATTTTTTTATGCAATGTATTTAATATACGCCAACCCGCATTAGGCCAGCGTGGTGGACCAAGGCCTAACCCCTCTCATTCAGTAGAGGAGGCCCGAGCCCAGCACTGGGACGTATATAATACAGGGCTGGTATTATTATATTTATTTATTTTATTATACAAAATATCTGTAAAGAATTTTATTTTAAAGAATCATTATAAATACACTTAATAATACATACTACAAGATTAATCAAATTAACAAACTGTATTCTTAATTTTAATCATTAATTCTTATGTCAATTATGTACCGTTTCTTAAGTTATATTATTGCTTTTCAAACTTGAAAGCATAGTCATACTAATATTATAAATGTGAATGTAAGTTTGTTTGTTACGTTTTCACGCGAAAACTACTTAACCGATCATCATGAAACTTAGTACACATATTCTTGGAGGTATAAGAAGTAACATAGGAAATAAAAAGAAAACTATTTGTTTGTTACGCTTTCACGCCTAAATCGCTGAACCGATATTGATGTAGAGATAGATGGTACCCTGAAGACGGTTATAGGCTACGTTTTATTTCGGTAAAGTCTATTCACGCGGGCGGAACCGCGTGCAAAAGCTAGTAAAATAATAAATAAATTGATAATTCCAACAGCAAAGGAAAAGATGTTGACGAAACCTGTATACCTGTCCAGCAGTGGGACTGTATTTTTTATAGCATAGGCCAGAAAATGGACGCGTTGCCGACCTTAAAGGAAAGGAATAACAAAGGCATTGGGAAGGGAAGGAAGATTTCGGCCTCCGGATATCTCACTCACCGTCCGAAATACAGCAGCAAGCTCCTTTACGTCAGTTTTCTGTGAGACAGTGGTAACGACCCGGACGAGCCGGCCCATTCATGCTGTAGACAAAACTGTAACACAGGGGGCCAATTCTCGTAATTTTAAATGTTCAAAATATCATTCCGATCTAGTCTCAGCGTTAAGAAAGTTGCAAATGGCATTCTCTTAAACCAATAATCAAAATTCCTGTTTACCGTTTTGCTTGTGTTGTGATTCCATGTCTCGGATCGCATCGATATCGTGTAACATTACCCTTGTTTCGTCGGAATCGATTAATTCTATGGACAGCGTTGACACGTGTTTATAATAAACAATATTTACGGTCAATTGTCTCGTATTCACTTCCCGAAGAACACAGTACTACAGTGGAATGCGAGTCTATCGGACTCTATCACCATTATACAAATTATAATAACTCTTTATAGAACACCAAACTTAAGCAACAATACAAAAGAACCTTATAACTACATTAATGTCAAGAGGCGGTCTTATCGCTAAAAGCAACTCTACCAGACAACCTTATTGTAATGCTTAAAAAGGGCGAGTAGAAAAGTGGGGTGTATGTACGTAACGTAATTAACAATTAAATACTAAATAAAATATAAATACCTATAATATATAGCTACAATATTTTAATTCAATATATATAATATAAATATATAAAATCTATAAACAAAATAAATAGGATGGAGGATTTGTGTTTTTTTTTAAATTTCTCCGCCAACCGCGGACCAAATTTGTTGGAAAAAAAATCATTCGTTAAAGTTTAGCTGCAATGTGGTCCCATATAAATTCTGTTAGGATCTGATGACAGAGTACGGAGTAAAAAAAATAAACTTTTAACAAAACCTAGAAAACGACTTCAAAATAAAAACATTGAAAAGTCAAAAATATCAATTTCTATAGTTAGGAGTCGGTGCAATTTTTTCTAATTAAAATATTGACCAAACGTTTATCATTCAAAGCCAAGGATATCGATAAACAAGTACAACTTGTTCATGTTACATAAAGCCAATGACAGCACAATTATTACATCCCGATACAAGATGGCGGACTTATGTAACAGCTGATTAATATAAGAATCCAGTTGGACTCGGCTTTTTCCTATTTATAAAGGATGCGTTGAACTGCGTATCGAGATTTTATAATATAGATAAGCTCACGCATGTATCCTAGAAGGGTTAGACAGAGGTGCAACTAGTACGTTCGTAGAACTTATTTCCGTCCCATAATTTGATAGGTGGCGAGCCTATCGCCATATAGTTGCCGCCAAGCAGTGTGTGAACAATATTGTGTTTCGGTTTGAAGGACATAGAATCCAATGAAATTACTGGGCATTATGAGACAACACCTTATGTCACAAGTTGACGAGCGCAGTTCAGTGCCCTGCAGTACTTCATAATTCGAAGTTCTGATTGGATTTTGCTTCTGTTTATGGGCAGGCGTGACGCTTGCCATCAGGCGAGCGACCAGCTCGTCTCGTCATCTAAAGCCAATAAAAAAAAAATAGGGCACTAATTCCAACCCCGAGTAAAACATGAGTAATTTTAAATATACATAAAAAACTTAAACGGGCAGGTAAATAAATTAAGGTCAGTTGTTCAGTGGTTTAATAACAGCAATTACAAGCAAGCGATGCCGGGCGTAACTACACGTGTTTAAATTATAGAGTTACAGAATACAAGGCCTAGGGCCATACTATTGTTTTTTTAGTACGTGTGTGGCCTTTATCATTAATTCTAGATTAAAATGGGGGTATTTTTAAGTATATTCGAGATCACCACTAGCTATGTAATTTTTTGGGTCTTTGTAAGTTACAACTCAATCCTTCGACATAATATCGATAGAATGACTAATCACAAAAATAAAAGTTTAGCTAGGTACTTTTATCGATTGATTTCATCCATGCCGGTTTCGGCTACGGCAACTACTTCTGCGTCTCAGTCAGTAGAGTGTAGGTGACATTCTCTGGTGTGGCTGATATAGCCGATCTTGGCAGAATATGTGCGCTGCACTTTTATCGATTATAAGTATGTCGAAGGATCGAGTTGCAATTTTTTAAAACGCGTCGTACGATTCTTATACATATTTAATTTACATTTATAAGCAATAGTACTTTTAGAAGGGTATTGAAATAATGATTTACTCGCCGTTATACAATAACAATACTATTTTATTATAGGTACAAATTATATTGCGGAGTCGTACAATAGTTCGTATGATAAGTATATCGTTCTTAATTTTTTGACATATCTGAAAAGGCGGGAACTTGCGGTCCATGCCATAGGACATAGATTATATATTTACTCTATGATCCATGGCATGTCTAAAAAGGTTACATAATCTATTTCAAGTTACCAGTTCGTTGCATTCTAAATTTAAAATCAATCATATTGGCATCGCTCCCATACTTTTCAATAAATATAAAGCATTATTTTTAAATAATCCAACACATTGCCTCGTTGACAGGTTATGTTAAATTGTAGCTTCGGTCGTTCGATAAACTCTCTCTTAAATGGGGTATAAAAAACAACAATAGCTCAACGGGAAGTGGTACGTGTCGAGTCGAATGTCGCAGGTTCGAAATCAGCCCCAATAGCATGCACCTCTGACTGTTTGTTACTTGCGTAGTCACTGTTAATTATCGCTTGCTTTAACGGTGAAAGAAACATCGTGCGGAGACCTTGGAATTCCCTATATGAATTTCGAAGGTAGGTGAAGTCTGGCAACCCCCATTAGGCCCGCGTTGTGGACCTAACCTAACCTAACCCCTCTCATTCGTAGAGGAGGCCCGTGCCCTGCAGTACTTCATAATTCGAAGTTCTGATTGGATTTTGCTTCTGTTTATGGGCAGGCGTGACGCTTGCCATCAGGCGAGCGACCAGCTCGTCTCGTCATCTAAAGCCAATAAAAAAAAAATAGGGCACTAATTCCAACCCCGAGTAAAACATGAGTAATTTTAAATATACATAAAAAACTTAAACGGGCAGGTAAATAAATTAAGGTCAGTTGTTCAGTGGTTTAATAACAGCAATTACAAGCAAGCGATGCCGGGCGTAACTACACGTGTTTAAATTATAGAGTTACAGAATACAAGGCCTAGGGCCATACTATTGTTTTTTTAGTACGTGTGTGGCCTTTATCATTAATTCTAGATTAAAATGGGGGTATTTTTAAGTATATTCGAGATCACCACTAGCTATGTAATTTTTTGGGTCTTTGTAAGTTACAACTCAATCCTTCGACATAATATCGATAGAATGACTAATCACAAAAATAAAAGTTTAGTTAGGTACTTTTATCGATTGATTTCATCCATGCCGGTTTCGGCTACGGCAACTACTTCTGCGTCTCAGTCAGTAGAGTGTAGGTGACATTCTCTGGTGTGGCTGATATAGCCGATCTTGGCAGAATATGTGCGCTGCACTTTTATCGATTATAAGTATGTCGAAGGATCGAGTTGCAATTTTTTAAAACGCGTCGTACGATTCTTATACATATTTAATTTACATTTATAAGCAATAGTACTTTTAGAAGGGTATTGAAATAATGATTTACTCGCCGTTATACAATAACAATACTATTTTATTATAGGTACAAATTATATTGCGGAGTCGTACAATAGTTCGTATGATAAGTATATCGTTCTTAATTTTTTGACATATCTGAAAAGGCGGGAACTTGCGGTCCATGCCATAGGACATAGATTATATATTTACTCTATGATCCATGGCATGTCTAAAAAGGTTACATAATCTATTTCAAGTTACCAGTTCGTTGCATTCTAAATTTAAAATCAATCATATTGGCATCGCTCCCATACTTTTCAATAAATATAAAGCATTATTTTTAAATAATCCAACACATTGCCTCGTTGACAGGTTATGTTCAATTGTAGCTTCGGTCGTTCGATAAACTCTCTCTTAAATGGGGTATAAAAAACAACAATAGCTCAACGGGAAGTGGTACGTGTCGAGTCGAATGTCGCAGGTTCGAAATCAGCCCCAAGAGCATGCACCTCTGACTGTTTGTTACTTGCGTAGTCACTGTTAATTATCGCTTGCTTTAACGGTGAAAGAAACATCGTGCGGAGACCTTGGAATTCCCTATATGAATTTCGAAGGTAGGTGAAGTCTGGCAACCCGCATTAGGCCCGCGTGGTGGACCTAACCTAACCTAACCCCTCTCATTCGTAGAGGAGGCCCGTGACCAGCAGTGGGACAGTATCTTACAGGGCTACTATTATTATTTTGAATATTTGCTAATTTTATTGAAAGAATGAGATTGAAATAGAATAAATTCTATTGAAAAGATATTACGTGGCTATAAAAGTGTATTTAGCAAAATAAAACTGCTGGTGCGCGAACTATGAGAGCAGTCAGCAGCTCGTGAGAGTAATAGTGTTCTGTGGTCAGCAGCCCACTAACGGTACTGACCACGCCGACCACCAATTAAAACAAGATCATTCAAATTTGGAACGAGGAACGTCCAGTTATTATTTTTATTTTTTTGTTTAATTATGGCTTCGCATTATTATGCATTTCGCCCACGACAAGTAAATAATGCAATTTTCGTGTGCGAGATTACGTTTGAATATCGATCTGATACCACAGCTAAAATGGTTACAACAGGGTTTTTGTTACATATTGTATATTTGAGTTGTTTTCTCAAACGCTGGAGAGGGACGGCACTATCAAGTTTCTGCTCCGGTCCGAAAAAATCATAGATCCGGGGCTGTGTTCACCATCTATTGTAATAGAGGAAAGAGGGAAAGGGGTGGTGGTGTCTACTGTCTAGAGAAAGGCAAGGCTTTGGTCGTCATTCACTTGGCAAGCTGTAATTAAATTGTCATTTTCACAATCGCGTAAAAGGGAGTGAATACTAATACCATACAATTGTCATGCGCCGGAGCACATAAGTTTGTCATTTTCTCCCCGTTTCACTTGGAAATCATGTCTTGTATGTATGTATGGATGTATGTATGTATGTAAGTACGTTTGTTTAATGAATATTTAGCGACAAGCGACGTGTGAAACGGTGGATTTCCGGACACTTTCATTAACAAGACTTGCTTTTTATGTTACGTAAGTGAAGGGCGTAGGTTGTTAAACACGGTAAGTAAAAGGTTTATTTGCTCCATATTTTAGGGTTCCATAGCCTATTAAAACTACGTGCGTCGCATCGTCTGACTGTCCTAACTTTAAAGTTTAAATTCTTTATGATTAAAATTATAAATGTTGGCTGAAATTTTCTCAGAATATGTGTTATCTGACCAGCGGACTGGTCCACAAGTTCAAAGTAGCTCAGCGTGCTATGGAGCGAGCAATGCTTGGAATTTCTCTGGTGGATAGAATTCGGAATGAAGTCATCCGCCAGAGAACTAAGGTCATCGATATTGCTCGCAAAATTAGCACGCTGAAGTGGAAGTGGGCCGGTCATGTCTGCAGACGGACAGATAGTCGGTGGAGCAGACATGTGCTGGAGTGGAGACCACGGTTAGGCAAACGTAGTGTAGGACGCCCTGCTGCACGGTGGACCGACGACTTGAAAAAGATGGCGGGTAGCGGGTGGATGCGGGCTGCTCAAGACCGGGATGGTTGGCGCTCACTTGGGGAGGCTTACGTCCAACAGTGGACGACAACAGGCTGAGATATATGTGTTATCGTGGTGAATATCCTAATCTGTCAAGTGTGAGAAGAACTCGCACCCTAAGGGTTACGTAAGTATCAATAGGGTAGTTTCCTATATTGAATTTTATACATTATTTTATAAGCAACAGAAAATGATACGCAAAAGAAACTGTTAAAACACAATCAAAATTGGTTTAGAAATGTGCCCGCAGTTATGACTTTAAATGTTGGTATGAGGAAAAGTGGATGCGTAGTAGGGATAAAAATCGAGTCAACTACCCTATTACATGTTTATAAAATGTTTGTACTTAAATTTTATTTAAACGGGCATAGTTATGTAAAAACGTTTCGACCAACAGCAAGTTCAAATTGGATTTTAATTTGCTAAATTTATTAATTTCATTTCAATAAAAATTTAATTTGAATTAATACAATTAGGTATTTTTTGCAAAATCGTACATGCAAAAATTTACGGATTTAATTTATAAAAAATTAATTAATTTAGCAAAATCAAATTAATATATCAATTTCAAATTGCTGTGGTTAGAAAAGTTTTTGTGTAACTACGCCATTATTCGTACGTTTTACTTAAAATAAAATACCGATTAATAGAGAACCTCCTCGTTTTTAAGTCGGTTGAAAAGTGGCCAGATTACCATTTCTTAAGGTTTTTGGCGTTTAGTCACTTAGCTATACAAAAAGTACCTTTCTATGCATTACTTAAAAGTTCATTACACTTTGACAGCTTGTGACGTCATCAGGTAATATTCCAACCAGTTGCATAATGTTTATAATACACATATTACAAACTTAATTAAAAGAAAATAAATAAGTTCTTACTTACTCGCTTAAATATAGACTTTAATAACGGTAACGTCACGTTCAATTTAGAATACCAATATTTTATGCAATGTTGCATGTTATTTAATAAACTTAATCTTATGTGAATGGAATTAATTGGTATAAATGATTTTTTAAATAATTTCATGCAATATTAATAACATAGGGCCTGTAGGCGACACTTTTAAATATTGTGTAACAAACGCTATGTTTGGCTCTATGTTCAAAATTATATATATTTTAAGATTTTTAACAAGCTTTTATTAGCTTCATACGTATGTATGTAACGGAAACTTCGAACATGATTTTGACCCTCTTCAAAACTTCAGATTAACTCGAGATTTGGCATACTTATCAAGGACTGATGACAATTCAAGAAATGAAATTAGTTATTACTTACATCTCATTTTTTTTTTTTTATAGCAAATGCCGGCAATCGAGCAAGTGGGTCACCTGATGGTAAGTGATCTCCACCGCCCATGTACACCCACAATACTAAAAGAATTATGGGTGCGTTGCCGACCTAAAAGGAAAGGGATAATTAAGGGATTGGGAAGGGGAGAGGGTATGGGCCTCCGGATATCTCACTCACCGTACGAAACGCAGCAGCAAGCTACTACTTTACGCCGGTTTTCTATGAGACAGTGGTAACGACCCGGACGAGCCAGCCCATTCGTGCTGTAGACACAAGTGTCTACAGCGTGGCTCTACCACTCTAAAATTACGCGAACGTTCCCATTTTGTCTTTTTTCTCGATCTATGAAACAGCTGCATGGGGGGGGGGGAAACACGGTAGTTTCGTTGGTGCAGGTGAGGTTAGCTTTGAATCTAAGATGTTGGTTGCCTCCTTACACTCCATTTTATAATACAGGAATGATATTATAATATAAGCCACGCCTGTAACCCTTTAGGGGTAGGCAGATGTGCAACTAGTACATCTACGATTTACTTAGCTTAAATCCGTCTCATGATGTGATAAGTAGTGAGCACAGACCACACTATCATGATATGTGGTGGCAAGCCTAACGCCATATCGGGCAATACCGGGTAACTTAGATATGATTCATGATATGATCAAATAAAACTTGACACTAATTATTGTGATTGCCCGCTCTGAAATTTGAACCCAAGACCACGAGTTCTCAGTCGAAGTAGCCACTTGAGGCGAAAGTAGTCCCAAGCTAAAGCCAATTTCAAACTCAAAATAATAAAAAATCTCAAAGCTTTTACTAAAGATGCAATAACTAGTAGGCTAAAAGCTCGGTTGGCGAGTCCCGTTAGATTGCCCTAGCCAACGGTTCGATACCCGCGCGGACCACGCGTACATTTGCTATAAGCACGCTAGTGATGTCATAATTACTGTTATCGATGTATCTTGCTTGTTGAACTAACCGTTATCGATATATGAGTGGTAGAGCCACGCTGTAGACACTTATGTCTGCAGCATGTATGGGTCGGCTCGTCCGGGTCTTTACCACTGTCTCACAGAAAACCGACGTAAAGTAGCAGCTTGTTGCTGCGTTTCGTACGGTGAGTGAGATATCCGGAGGCCCAAATCACCTTCCCCTTCCCAATTCCTTAATTATCCCTTTCCTTTAAGGTCTGCAACGCACTCATGATTGTTTTGGTATTGTGGGCGTCATGGGCGGTGGAGATCACTTACCATCAGGTGAACCACTTGCTAGTTTGTCGGCCTATAATAAAAAAAAACATAAATCTATGCCGAAAGCCTATGTGGGTCATAGCAATAAGTTTTGAAAACAATTCGTGACTCCAAAATGTTCTGATTGGGACATTATTTATCTATCTTTCTTTAAACTCATTAGTGGCAATCCTTTATTTTAGAATACGCATCGAATATCGATATATGTTTCCCATCCCTAAAATGGATTGTAAAGCAATTAATACGGTGCTTGATATTTCCTCGTCGATGCACACGTATTATTATTTATATTTATAACGAGACCGAATCTATCGTTTTACTAGGTGGCAGGCCCTTCGTACTTGAGAGGCCGGTAAACGAGCAAGTGGGTCACCTGATGGTAACTGATCTCCATCGCCCATGTACGACCACAATATCAGAAGAACTATAACCGCGTTCTAAGGGGTGGAAATAGGGCCACCGAGACGCACAATGGCCCGACATTCAACGGGCTAAGTGCGGAGAAAAGGAGCCCACAATCAAATCAAATAAAAAAAAGGGCCACCGAGGCAGTGCCATGCTATACTTTGTAATTCAACATTATGAGCTCTATAGCTTCTGTTTATGGGCAGTCGTGGCGTATTCCTATTGTGAGGGTCTGTCGTCATATCAAAGATTCAAACGCGGTTAAATGATGTCAATCCAAAGATAACTTGATCCAACATTGACTCTGACACCATGGCTCTTATTTTAAGTCCCCATTGACCCATTGAGAGATATAAATTTGTATTAATAAGAAACATTTCACCCAAATTAGATGTAAACTAGTTCCCTAGACCATTTGAGACTATTTTGCATAAACCGGACATTTGTGCGTCGGACTTGACGGCAAGGGTTCTGTAACATCCATCTTCATTTTGTTAGGATATCCGCCGTGGTGGTTCAGGAATGTAGCTTGAGGTGTATTTTAGCATAGGCCGGCAAGCGAGAAAGTGGGTTACCTGATAGTAAGTGATCTCCACCGCCTATGTACGACATGTAAGAATCATGGGCGCGTTGTTTAAAGAAAGGGGTAATTAAGGGATTAAGAAGGGAGAGGGATTTGAGCCTCCGGATATCTCTTATGTATTTTACGATGGTTTTCTGTGAGACAGTGGTAACGACCCGGTCAAGCCCATTCGTGCTGTAGACAAAAAAAATCTACAACGTGGCTTTACCACTTATAAATTGTTTTACGGTTTGTTCACGTTTAGATGAAACTGCAGGAGCACGTCGGTCGCAGATGCCTGTGTCAGATCGGACCAGGAGTACGTCCCGCTGACCAAAAAGCGCTAGCTTGACGTATTAGAGGGAGACATGAGAGCCAACGGTCTTACTACAGAGGATGCTCAAGATCGGGAGAAGTGGAAACGTTTAAGTAAGAAGGCAGACCCTGGCAATAAGCTGGAATAACGCCAGTCAGAAAGAAAGTTAGGATATCCGTGATAATAACACATTCTGTGACAATTTCAGCCGACTACTATTTGGGACGGTAGATATCGCTTACCATCAGGTGACCCAATTGCTCGTTTGCAGTCCTTTGCCATAAAAAAGTATACAGGCGGATGGCTTAGACTTTGTAAGGGTTTCTTTGGCACCTTTTGGTTATATAGAACTCTAATAAAAAGTAGGTAAGCATCGTTAGGGCTATTAGATTATAATTTATGTTATATTTTATGGCTACGGTGTGAACAGACAGCGTAAACAAGTCTGACTGCCTCGGTGGCGCAGTTGTAATGCGTACGCGTTACGATTGAGGCCAACGCTGAGGTCTCGGGTTCGATCCCCGGGTCGGGTAAAGTGGTATCGGGTATTTCCATTACGAAATGCTCAGTATCAACCCGGAGTCTGGAATTTGTGCCCGGTATGGCAATAGGCTCGCCCCTATCATGGGCGGTGAAGATCACTTACCATCAGGTGACCACTTGCTCGGATCCGACCTATGACATAAAAAAACATAAGATGTCAAGTCTCATAATGCCCAGTAATTTCACTGGCTTCAATATCAGCCAATATTAGCCTCCTTGGCGCAGCGGGCGAGTAGCCGGTTGCGAAGCGTGAGGTCGTGGGTTCGATTCCCGCACCTAGACAAATGTTTGACTGATTCACAAATATTTGTCTCGGGTCTGGGTGTTGTGGGACCGCAAGTCCTTTGTAGTTCTCGATACCCACGTTACAGGATTACCTAGTGTGGGGTCAGGACTGTGTGTGTGACTGTTGGGTGTATTTATTATTTATTTATTTATTAATATTCTTCAAACCGAAACACAACATTGCCTACACACTATTGTTTAGCGATAGAAATAGACAAAGCGGTGGTAGCAAACACTAATGGACGCCAGAGTGAGGAACCTATTATATACACAGAAGGTCAGGAGAGTACAGCTTAGTCACGGGCCAGTGGCCGGTAAATAGGTTCGATTACGCACCGACGTTACGTTTACATTTTAGAAACGTTTTCTACGAACAAAGATCATTAAAACTATTAAATCATAGTTTCGATTTGAAACATTTCATTCACACTTGTGTTGATTTCATGTCATTAAATATGACTCAAAAAAGCTAAAAAGCTAAAAAGCTAAAAATGAAATTGACTAATTTCGAGTCGGTGCTATTGATAATAATAATAAAAAAAAATATTGCACACAACAATAAATGTTTTTAATAATAAGTGTCTACAGCGTGGCTCTACCACTTAAAAACTTGTATTGTATTGTGTTTATAGAGCGCAAATAAAACTCATAAATCGTTCATAATTAGGAATTTAGTTTAGTATAATAATAATACTACATACATACATACATACATACGCACTCACGCCTGTAATCCCCGAAGGGGTAGGCAGAGGTGTAACCAGTACACCCACTAATGATAAACTACTATATGATACTAGCCCTGTATTATACACGTCCCATTGCTGGGCACGGCCTCCTCTACTGAATGAGAGGGGTTAGGTTAGGTTAGTCCACCACGCTGGCCTAATGCGGGTTGGCAGACTTCACGTACCTTCGAAATTCTAATGAAGAACTTCTCAGGAATGCAGGTTTCCTCACCGTTAAAGCAAGTTTAGTATAACATAATATCCATAGCAGAACATCGGAAGTTTCGTAAATATGTAACACGTACAGTACAAGCCGTGCAACCTTACAATCACCATCGACATCACGTTGATTTTGTAATCGGATATCATTTGACCGCTATTTTTGATAACAAATTATGTAAGAAATAAGGCCTAAGTGCCTGCATTTCCGATATACGCCGCGTCATCCATAATAATATGAGAAATATGCATGAAGAGATACTGTACGGGTCTGCATTATGACTGATGCGCCAGCCATCAAAAAACATGTACAATGGCCACTGTATGTGAATTCACACTGAGGCTGAGACTGAGGTCTCGGGTTCAATCCCCGAGTCGGGTAAAAGTGATATTGGGTTTTTCTATTACGAAATGCTCAGTATCAGCCCGGAGTCTGCAATTTGAGCCCGGTATGGCGATAGGCTCGCCCCCCTATCACATCATAAGACGGAAATACGCTTGGCGAAATTTGGGTAGTAGTCCGTACTATTCCCCGCTGAGCTATCACTACTCTTTAATCGATAAGCAATTCAACAACATTAAATAGTATAAAATAAGTATAATATGACTAAACGAGTTTCGAAGTACGGGTTTCTAGCTCATAATATAGGCTAGCTTTTTTAAAACATGCTCTTATCATATCATGGGACAACAAGCTTCATAGCGTTGTTATACGAGTATGTATATTTATGTGACGTTACTAACAAAAATACGTATTTAAAAAAAAATACTTAAGTTTTTTTTAAGCAGTGATAGCTCAGTGAGGAGTGGTAGGGACTGTCGAGACGAAAGTCGCAGGTTCGAAACCAGCTCCGAGAGCATACACCTCCTACTTTTCTAAGTTACGTGTGTATTAATTGTTAATTATCACTTGCTTTAAGGGTGAAGGAAACATCGTGAGGAAACCTGCATACCTGAGAAGTTCTGCATAAGAATTTCGAAGGTATGTGAAGTCTTCCAACCCGCATTAGGCCAGCGTGGTGGACTAAGGCCTAACCCCTCTCATTCAGTAGAGGAGGCCCGTGCCCAGCAGTGGGACGTATCTAATACAGGGCTAGTATTATTATTATTATTTAAGTTTTTTTTTAAGTAACTGTATGTACTTAATTCCACTCGTGACTTTACATCTGGCTTCTCCAATAATAAATGTCCTTGTGCCTGAGGCTTAGTTCATTATTTTGTCTACCCCTTTGCTATGGCGGGAAGTGGACAATTATTATTTCCAACTCATCCCTAACTTTTTATTTGATTAATTTCGTTGCGGGGCAAAGACAATTTTTATCACTCCCAGAGACTCGCCGAGCTTCACTGCTCGGTGTCATCAAAAATGCGTGCCACTGTCAATCCTGGTGCACAGGACTTACAGTGGTGGGTGTGTGAGCGGGATAGTAACCCTATGTTGACCGGGATAATTCAAGGATTTTAGCGATATCACAAGCATCAAATTTCAGGCATTTAGAAATTACTGTGGAATAGCATACATTATGGTCGGTGTGTACACATGACAACAAGCTAGTTAAATGAAAGATGTTTCACATACTAGTAATTCAGCTGTTTAGTTGTTACATTGATAGCTAACAATAGATTTGCGCAACTATTGGCACAATAAACAGAACAATGTGGATTCGGCGCCGCGTTGCGCTTCCATCCAATGTACACTCACACACAAAAAATACAAAATATTTTATTTGGCACCAACTTAATCTATTAACAGCTTGCTGGGTTTAGTGTCTCCTTTTAAGTATGGGATACCTGTGTTAGGAGGGACACACAACAGGGATTGATTGCCTCGGTGGCGCAGTTGTAATGCGTACGCGTTACGATTGCGGTTTACGCTGAGGTCTCGGGTTCGATCCCCGGGTCGGCTAAAGTGGTATTGGGTTTTTCTATTACGAAATGCTCAGTAGCAGCCCGGAGTCTGGAATTTGTGCCCGGTATGGCGATAGGCTCGCCCCCTATCACATCGTGGGACGGAGATACGCTCGGCGAAATGTGAGTGTACAAGTTACACCTCTGCCTACCCCTTCGGTGATTACAAGCGTGAGTGCGAATGTATGTGTGTAGGGCTCGATAAACCACGGACCACGTATACAGCAGCCCAGATCTACGTTTTTTTAGAACCGGAGCAGAAATTTGATAGTGGCGCCCCTCTCTCCAGCGTTTGAGATACCTAGATTACTTAAAAAACTCACAAATATATAATGGATGGAATTTTTCGTGAATGGAAAGGGAATAAGAACCCTTTAAATACATACGCACTCACGCCTGTAATCCCCGAAGGGGTAGGCAGAGATGTAACCAGTACAACCACATTTCGCCGAGCGTATTTCCGTGCCTTATGTGATAGGAGGCGAGCCTATCGCTATACCGGGCACAAATTCCAGACTTCGGGCTGATACTGAGCATTTCGTAATAGAAAAACCCAACATCACTTTACCCGACCCCGGAATCGAACCCGAGACCTCAGCGTTAGCCTCAGTCGTAACGCGTACGCATTACAACTGCGCCATCGAGGCAGTAAGAACCCTTTAATAAATTTGTACTTTTCACTTGTGGTGTGGGCCTGTGTGACGCCTATCGTTATCAAATTATTTTAAAATAATAGTTTATTTGTGACTGAGTTTTTATCTTTTATATTCTTTTTTGTACCAAGCACTTTTGTATTTTCCTGTATCTAACCGTATATTATATACCACCTGATTATGCTATCAGACATGGTTTGGTGCGCAAGACCTTAACTGACGCAATTTTTGGATGCCATTATTATTAAATTAATCATAGTTATTGATCTACCAACGACTTCTTTGTTTATAAAGCAATTTATAACATTAAACGTACCTTTGTGTCCAATTACTTCTTTTATTTTTCCGTTAAAATTAATTTGAATTGTAAATTCATATTGAAATAAAACTAGTTTATACGGATTTTAACGCGATTTAATTTTTATTTTAATCCCGACGTTTCAGCCTTTGAAAGCTTTTCAGCCTTCGTGGTCACGGGAGAGACTAACCTACATACAAATGTAGGTCGTCTCGAAAAGTTAATGTAACATTGCCTACCTTCATTTTAAAACTATACATTTATTTTCTAACGAAACGTCGGGACTAAAATGAAATTAAACCGCGATAAAATCCGAATAAACTATTTCAATTGTTTAATTCAATGTGTAATATTCGCGTGAACATAAGAAATCACTAGTTTTTCACTTTAGAGCTACCACATCTCACCTCATTGGTCTACACTGGTGGCACACTCTGCTGATTGACGGACGAGGCAAAGCGAAACTTGGTTCCCGTTGCAGGTTGTGGGAGTCAGACGGCGGGCCGCTTCCATCGAAATAAGATAACTAGAACGATGACTCTCATATGAATCTGCCATAAATACGGCTCCACTTACACATGCAAAGGTAAGATTCATACACGCAACAAAAAATAATTAACGTTCAAAATCTATTTTATTTCATAGCAGTTAATGTCTAAATATTAAATTTCTAATACTAACTAGGTTTCTACGACGTTCTGAACCACGCAAAAAATTTGACGTATTAAGTGTCATCTAGAGATCATGAATCAATTTTTATGAATTGATGAATGAGCCACTTTACCCGACCTGGGGATTGAACCCGAGACTAGACTCAGCGTTAGACTCCATCGTAACGCGTACCCTTACCATAAAGTATTTATACGGCGGTAGATAGAAAGCAGTTGTTAATCACCATTAGTAAAGCGAACCATGGTCGCCAACACTTTCACTCAGTTTTTATTTAATTTATGTTTATCACGCAATTAAGTCCTTGTGAAGCGTTTTCTAAGCTGTTTACTAATAAAACGTTAATACATTCAATTATTAATACATACGCACTCATACGCACTCACGCCTGTAATCCCCGAAGGGGTAGGCAGAGGTATAACCAGTACACCCACATTTCGCCGAGCGTATCTCCGTCCCACAATGTGATAGGGGGCGAGCCTATCGCCATACCGGGCACAAACTCCAGACTCCGGGCTGATACTGAGCATTTCGTAATAGAAAAACCCAATACCACTTTACCCGACCCGGGGATCGAACCCGAGACCTCAGCGTTAGCCTCAATCGTAACGCATACGCATTACAACTGCGCCACCGAGGCAGTCACAATTATTAATACATATTTTATATTTTATGATGGCTGTATCGGTTATCACTGCGGGTTGTGGAGGGTCTGGAGGTTCAGACTACGGGTCACCCCAAATAATACCAAATCATAATGGGGCAGGACCCTGAAATCAGGCCGGGATAATGCCAGGCAGCAAGAAAGCTACTGTTAGCAAAGCCTCCATGTTGCAGCGGGCGAGTAGACGGCTGTGGAACGAGAGGTCGCAGGCTCGATTCCCGCACCAAGATAAATGTTTATGTAATCCCAAAGACTTTAATGTCTACTACTAGAGAAGCTGTGCTGTACACAGAAATTGTGCCACTAAGTTACGGTCAATTGACCGTAACTCAATATTACCATCTCGCTTACTCTCCACTAGAGCCTTTATCGTGCTGCCTGTCTGTGAACTGTCAAACTCCCGCGTTATGTGTTACAATTTTACATCTAAACAGCCCGTCTAGTAGTAAACATTAAAGTCTGTGTAATCCACAAATATTTCTTTCGGGTCTGGGTGTTGTGGGACCGTAAGTCCCTGTTAAGTCTTTATACCCACTATACAGGTAAACCTATTATGGTGAGGACTATGTGTGAGACTGTTGGGTGTATTTCTTTATTATTTTAGTCAACATTACACAAACTATCATCTGACCAAATTTAATGATCCTAGCTTTAGTAGTTTTGAGAACTAACCTAACATTCCTAGCTTTAGAAGTTTACGTTTAGGCGCTACGATCCTACAGACACCCACACATAGACAAAGGGCTCAAATTTATAACTTCTGTCGTTTTTGTCGAGGGTAAAAATTCTAAATCTAACAGTAGACTGCGATAGGCATATACAATATGTAACAAAAACCCTGTTGCGCATTTTAACTGTGACTTCAGAATCGATATTCAAACGTAATGAAAAAATCTCGCATACGAAAATTGGACTATAAAAATAATCATATTTATTTTTAAAACTTTCATTAATTTATTGTTTGTAAACCGTACTTCGATTGATTACCTCTGACGAATTGGACCCAGACCGAGATAGCAAGTTCAAATTCATCAAACGCGTCGTGCGCGGGCGCCTATGTTGCGTCAATATACTCGGAAACTCAGATAGATGTAAATAACATTTTTTAAATATGTACATTTGTGTAAGGATAATTTTATCGCTTCTGTTTATTTATTTTTCATTTGACTATTTTTATTAAGCTGCCTATATGTCTGTCTTCACGACCCAAAAAGGGCCAACAGGGTTTTTGTTACATACTGTATATATGTTCCAAATCAATATTTAACGTTAACATAATTTCTAAACACACAACGACCGAAACCGATTTTCTCAATTGCAAAACTATTGCTGAATGCTACAGTTTTAAAGTGAACCAATCCGAAGTGCACACGCGACTTGTAAGCAATTAATATTACTAATAAATACGATATTACACATGATTCGACGAAAACATGGACGTTTGGCAACGAATTTCGTGTGCTGAGTGCTTTTCAAATTCTTAAGTAACGTAAACTGAATAGTGTTAAGGAAAACGTTAAGGCGCGGTCCGTGAGTTGAAACATGGAAATAAAATAAATACCAGTAACCCGCATAGTCATGACCCCACATTAATATACGAGTCTTACGTGGGTATCAGGAACTACGAGAGACTTTCGGTCTCACAACACCCATCCAACAACCACCACAAGAAACAAATATCACACAAATTGTCTAGGTACGGAAATTGAACCCGTGGCCTCTTGTTTATTCTCGGCTACTCTCTCGCTTTGCCATGAAGGCTGTTAGATAATAAAGTTGACACATAGACAAAAGGGGTCAAACTTATAACACCCCTCATGTTTATCGCGTGTTAAATAAATGGTTTCTTTTTCGTATTGTATCGAGTTACATATACATATATTATAATGTTCTAAATTAAGCATAGAAAAAAAACATGTCGGACTTGAACGTAAGACGAATCCAAAAACTTGTTTTTTTTTTAGATTATATTCATGCATAGAATTAGACCTGTTTCCCATAGGGGTACGGGGAACGGATTTTTTAGATTCCAATTAAAATTAAAATAAATGCAATATTTGTAAGATCAAGTTTTTAGTCAAATAATATATTTATGGAATTAACAAAGTTGCGGTCATCACTCAATATACTTCGAGCTTCGACGCGAAAGTATATTTATGAAGAGCTTTTTTTATAGAAAACTAAACTACTTGTGTCAATTCTACTATTTTTATTAAGTTCTTCTTCTATATGTTGCATTTTATGCGTTAGAATAATTAATTCGTTGGGCAACAGGTGACACTTAAAAAATATTTTTTTGTTGAAGACTGCCTCGGTGGCGCTGTTGTAATGCGCACGCGTTACGATTGAGGCCAACGCTGAGGTCTCTATGTTCTATTTTCATAATGCTCAGTATCAGCTCGGAGTCTGGGATTTGTGCCCGGTGTGGCGATAGGCTCGCCCCTATCACATAAGGGACGGAGATACGCTCGGCGAAATGTGGGTGTACTGGTTACACCTCTGGCTACCCATTCGGGGATTACAGGCGTGAGTGCGTATGTATGAATTTGAGGTGTGACCTCGCCTTAAGTTGTCAGATATTTTGAAATTACAACATCACTAAATAAGCATAATGCGGTCGAATTATAATATTTTAGGAAATAATTTATCAGATTGCTTTGAAATTAAAATACTAAGTAACTAATGGTAATTGCATTAGGTAGTTGGTTTCACACGCATAACATAACTTTTTTTTTATATCATAGGCCGGCAAACAAGCAAGTGGGTCACCTGATGTTAAGTGATCTCCATCGCCCATTTACGCCCAAAATATCAAAAGAATCAAGGGCGCATTGCCGACATTAAAGGAGAGGGATAATTATGGGATAACGGGAGAGGGATTTGGGCCTCCGGATATCTCACTCTCCTACAAAACACGACACCAGTTTTCTGTAAGACAGTGGTAAAAAACCGGTCGAGTCGGTCCATTCATACTGTAGACAAAAGTGTCTACAGCGAGCCACAACTTAACATGTAATCGACGCAAACACGCATCATATTATTTTAATGTTACAACTAAGCTACGTGACATATAACATTTTTCACACCTAGTAAATAATAAGTAAATTAGAAACAATGTTCTGAATAGCAAACAGAGTGATAAACTAACAACGAATTTATAATTGTGTTATAATTAACTTACAAGCGCTTTGCTTCACGTCTTATTTAATTGCTTAGAAAATGTACTTGAAATACTCGTAAGAGAGAGTGTTATGGATAAGTTATAAGAAATATAAGTGGATGCTGGCGGAAAATCTATCCGCGGTTACACCAGGCATATTTGTAGCGCAAGCATGTTGGGCCGATAATCTATCCACGGTTACATCCGGCGTATATGTAGAGCATTTTGGGTGGAACGTCTATCCAAACCCTTCTCTCCCTTCGCAGTCCCTTTAATTATCCTTTTCTTTTTCTTAAGGTCGGTAACGTGTCCATGCTTCTTCTGGTATAACATTTTCAACATGTGTGTATGTATGTATGTCATTTTACTCAACTATCAAAGGTCCAGCGGCCTTAGCATATGCCACATGAGATATCTCGCGCGCGAGAGAGACAACCGTCTGCGACAAATATCTCTGTAAAAGTGTCAACATTAAATAAAATTACGTCATCTTTGGGTTCGTAGACTTAATACCACAGAGAGGTTGAAAGTACTATTTTCTCTACTTTTGATTTAACTAATCGAGTATTTTATGCAACCATGTTGGTTTTCGATAGACATATAGAGGTAACCAGATAAAATTGGTTTTACACGACAAAACGAGTCGATAAAATTATCTTGTGTTGCATATGCTAACCCCACAGGACTTTCCATCAGTAGAGGGGAGTTTTTGAGTGGTAGAGCCACGCTGTAGACCGTTTTGTCTACAGCATGAATGGGTCAGCTCGTCCTGGTCATTACCACTGTCTCACAGAAAACCGGCGTAAAGTAGCGGCTTGCTGCTGCGATTCGAACGGTGATTGAGATATCCGGAGACCCGAATTCTCCTCCCCTTCCCAATCCGTAACTTATCCCTTTCCTTTAAGGTCGGCAACGCGCCCATGTTTATTTTAGTATTGTGGACGTACATGGGCGGTGGAGATCACTTACCATCAGGTGACCCACTTGTTCGTTTGCCGGCCTATACTATAAACAAAGAAGAGGGAACTGTCCATAGCTAGACAGCCACAGGCATCACTCTCAGCAGAATGCTTGTGAAAGTATAAAGTATTGCGTGATATGACGGTATTACTAACTCTAATATATCGAGTTTATTGCACTATAGGCTATATGTATTGAAATTATCTGGAATTAGTTTGTCTGGATAGTTGAGGCCGTGACAGACAGCCTCTGTGGTGCTGTGAAGTGAGAGGCTGCTTCGATTCCCGCAAGTTACTGGATATACATCTCGAGTAATTTATTTTCCTCTCAGTATCGCTTGATTTAACAGTAAAGGAAACATCGTGAGGAAACCTGCAGACCTGTTCTTCATATGAATTTCATGAGTGTGATATGCCATTTCACAGGGCTGTTAAGAGACTGACATATATACGCACTCACGCCTATAATCCCCGTAGGTGTAGGCAGAGGTGTACCCAGTACACACACATTTCGCCGAGCTACTTTGCGTCGCAAGTTGTGATTATACCTCTATCACTATACCGCTATACCAGGCACAATCCAGACTCCGGTCCGATACTGAGCATTTCGTAATAGAAAAACCCAATATCACATTTACCCGACCCGGGGATCGAACCCGACTACAAATATCAGTCGTACTGCATACGCAATAATCCATCACAGCTGCGCCACCGAGGCAGTCGATTATCGATTAACACTATCTCAGTAATCGAAAACCGAATCGAGTAATCGGATGATCGTTTAAAATACCGGCGTGGTTGAGATTCGACACGGCTATCAAACGATCGCTATCCATAGAATACCTGTGCTGAGGGAATTAACCTATCCGTTTCGGTTGTTAATCGGTATTGTTATTGCTATACTCGTAGCATTTTGACAGTTAATTGATCGTAAATCACTTGGTAATTTCAGTGATTTCACACGTTTGATCGAGTAAAGTTTTTTTTAATTTATATCCCCTTAACATTACTTTTACAGGGTCGCTCCCCTAATACAGTATATATAATAATATAATACACCCAACAGTCACACACATAGTCCTGACCCCACACTAGGTTAACCTGTCTCGTGGGTATCAGGAACTACGAGGGACTTGCCAACCCACAACACCCAGACACGAAACAAATATTTGTGGATCACACAAACATTTGTCTCGGTGTGGGAATCGAACCCACGGCCTCTCGCTTCGCAGCCGGCTACTTGCCAATTGCGCCACGGAGGCTGTCAGTACAGTAGTGTCGACTTGTGGCAATTTAGTAGAAAAAGGCAACTCTAGTTAGACGAATGTAATTGACTGTATTTTTTACTTGACGCTAAGTAAGAGGTTCTTAAATCGTCTGTATATTTTTTATCTATGTTCACGCATAAATAAATCCCTAGAGGGGTTGATGTCAGGCAGGCGGCCGGTCGTAAAAACTACAAACCCAATCTTTCTGTAACATGTGTTAAAAAGCATGTTGCACCGACCCCACTGCGAGTGGGATAAGGGCAGGTGCAAGAAGAGAAAGAGTTCACGCTTAACTAATGTCCGATTTGGATGATTGATTGATAATTATTTTTGTATTCGACAAGGTTTACTGCGGTGGTGATCTCGTTTAAAATTGAAGCGATAACACCTAGGGTGGTGAAATCGGGGATTAAAGATTAAACTTCTTTTATGCACCGATATTGATGATCCTATCACTTCTTTCTGCCTAGCGTGATACCAGCTTAATGCCAGGCTCTTTATGAATCTTATTTGGGTGCGATGCTGAACTCTTGTGTCCAACAAAAAAAGAAGGTACTTCAAATATAACACTATAGAAAAGATTAAAAATAAATACACCTAACAGTCACACACATAGTCCTGATACCACATTAAGTTACGAGTTTTGTGTCGTGGTATCAGGAACTAAGAGACTTTCGGTCTCACAACAACCACACCCGAAAAAAATTATCTCGTTGAGGAAATCGAACCCGCGGCCTTTTGTTTCACAGTCAGCTACTCGCCCCCTTCCGCCGCGGAGGCTGTCATACCTCATTAGTTATTGAATGAATTGTTCTTCAAAACACAGTGACCTGAATATCTGACCTTCAGCATCTATTGTTATGGAGGAGGGAGCGGGGAGGGGGGAGGCGGAGTGGTGTCTAGAGAAAGGTAATGTTTTCTCCGAGCGGCGTGCACCGCGACCGAATTCACTTGGACCAGCGGACCGTAGCAATGGAGCCCTAATATTGTATTGTATTAGAGCCCTGTATTATAAACGTCCCACTGCTAGGCACGGGCCTCCTCTACTGACTGAGAGGGGCTTTAGTCCACCACGCCGGCCTAATGCGGTTTGATAGACTTTACATACCTTCGAAATACGTATCAAGAACTTTTCAGGCATGCAGGTTTCTTTCACCGTTAAAGCAAACGATAATTAACAGTTAATACACACGTAACTTAGAAAAGTCAAGAGGCGTATGCTCTTGGGACTGGTTTCCAACTTGCGACTTTCGTCTCGAGAGTCCGTAGCACTCCCCACTGAGCTATCGCTACCTCCTTAATATAGCTTACTATTTTTATCCTAGCTCGGCAAAGTTACTATGCTACACCTGATGGTAAGTGTAGCGCAATCCAAGAATAGTTTCGACCAACGACAGACGATGTATCTATCGAATTGATATATTTGTATTGATGATTGACAATTGAATTTATGTATTTGACAGGTTCCGGGGCGCAGTGGGCGAATATCCGGCTGCGAAACGAGAGGCAGTGGGTTCGATTCCCACACTGGTTGTGTGACCCACAAATATTTGTTTCGGGTCTGGGTGTTGTAGGACCGCAAGTCCTTCGTAGTTCCTGATACCCACGATACAGGTTAACCTAGTGTGGGGTCAGGACTATGTGTGCGACTGTTGGGTGTATTTATTTATTTATAATTATGCCGAATTAGGCCTGAAGCTAAATTATGTATTTATGGATTCAATATAATATATTCTCATTTCATTTCTTTTTTTTATGGCATAGGCCGGCAAACGAGCAGGTGGGTCACCTGATGGTAAGTGATCTCCACCGTCCATGTACGCCCACAATACCAAAAGAATCATGGGTGCGTTGCCGACCTTAAAGGAAAGGGATAATTAAGGGATTGGGAAGGGGAGAGGGATTTAGGCCTCAGGATATCTCACTCACCGTACGAAACGCAGCAGCAAGCTGCTACTTTACGCCGGTTTTCTGTGAGACAGTGGTAATGACCCGGACGAGCCGGCCCATACATGCTGTAGACAAAAGTGTCTACAGCGTGGCTCTACCACTCAAGTAAATTTCACTACAGAATATAATTACAACCAAAATCGTTATATAAACAGTTAGTACAGATATGAGATCAGACAACATAAACACATAGTTCCAAAATATTCCACTATGAATTAATACCGGTTGGTAGAAGTTGATTTATTATAGCTGATGGTGAATGTGATTACAAATTACTTGACACAATTCCACACTTCCTGTCTTTAATGCATACATAACCTCAAGCATGTACTTCCGAAGTGGTAAGCAAAGGTGCAACTAGTGAATCCACGGTTTACCTAGCTTAATTACATCTTATGATGAGACTAAACGTTATATTAGGCATAAAGTACAAAAGATGTTTTGCTTGTCATTTCATACTAATTATCAAATATGTCCCATTATGAGGCTTACGCCCGATGTCTGAAAGGTTGAGCACAGTAAAATTTACTAATCAAATGATAAATCTCATGTCAAGTCGAAATTGAGTATCTAGAAGCGTGGTCAACACCTTTGATTTGACACACATGTTAGCTAACATAAATTTTTAATTAATATGTAAATCGTATGTCAAACGATACTAAAGAGAGATCAAATATTATTAATTTTTACACTAATCAATGCTTCAGCAACTCAGCGGTGTCAAAATCAAAGTTCTGTTAGTTGAATGTTGACTTGATCAGCCACCCAGAAACCCATCTTATGTTTCGGGGCGAGAGCGTAGTCCGGTGCAATGCTTTCTAAATCATAGTTCTGTGTGGTGTTGCTTCTGTTTATCGGCAGGCGTGAGGTCTACTATCAGGCGAGCGACCTGCCCGTTTCGTCATTGAAGCTCTCTCTTCCACCTGCCCTTATGCCTCTCTCAGTAGGGTCGCTGCAACATGCTTTTTAACACATATTATAGAAAGATTTGGCTTGTAGTTTTTACGACCGACCTGACGTCAACTCATTCGTCATTAAAAATAATGTCATTATCCTCCTATCCTGGTCCCAATTCTATTTGGCAGAGCATGTTTGTAGACAGTTTTGCCGGCTCATCCAGGTCGGTACCACAGTCTCACAAAAAACCAGCGCAAAGAAACAGCGTTTCAAACCCTGCGACCAAACCCCCTCCTCTTCCCAATCCCTTAACTATCCCATTTCCTTTAAGGTTCGCTAAGCGCCTATGATTCTTTTGGTATTGTAGGCGTACATGGGCGGTGGAGTTCACTTACCATCAAGTGACCTAATTGTTCGTTTACCGGCCTATGCTATATTATTATTTTTTCTTTACAAGCCTATTATGCGCTGTCTCGTTTGTTCATGTCCTTTCTTAAACACTCACATTTTGCGTTCCTCTAAAATAGGCCTAGTGAAGGTGAATCAGCGTGTAAAACATAGTTACAATGGTATTGGATGCCGCGGTCGGTGCGGGCGTCTGTTACGGTACTTTCCGATGTAGGCCAACGTTTCGGAGCGTTGCTCGCCTTCTGATTGGATTTGTAATGTTTCTTATTGATTTTGTAACATTTACAATTTGTTTTTCATAATTGCGTATTTGAGTTTGTTTTTTTTTTATAATTGCATAGAAATAATACATACTGAAAATATTGCTTAATACACCAATCTGACCATTTAAATCAAGATCCAATGGAAACCTAATAATACTAAGACTAACCACTATCTATCTATAAAGAGTGGTAGAGCCACGCTGTAGACACTTTTATCTGCAGCACGAATGGGCCTTTAAAGTCGGCAACGCGCCCATGATTATTCTAGTATTGAGGACGTACATGGGCGGTGGAGATCACTTACCATCAGGTAGCCCACTTTCTCGATTGCGGGTCTATGCTTTAAGAAAAATCGTATCATCGTATCAAATACTCAAATCCCTTTATACTAGCTTAAAAGTATTTAATATTCACGCATCTGAATATACACTACTCCAAAAAGCAGTTATTATCAAACACGTGTCGCTTAGTCCGAAAATTACTAATTTTTCAATAATAATTAATTAATAATTAATTAAGACTGCCTCGGTGGCGCAGTTGTAATGCGTACGCTTTACGACGGAGGCTGACGCTGAGGTCTCGGGTTCGATCCCCGGGTCGGGTAAAAGAGATATTGGGATTTTCTATTACGAAATGTTCAGTATCAGCCCGGAGTCTGGAATTTGTGCCCGGTATGGCGATAGGCTCGCCCCCTATCACATTATGGGACGGAGATACGCTCGGCGAAATGTGGGTGTACTGGTTACACCTCTGCCTACCCCTTCGGGGAATACAGGCGTGAGTGCGTATCTATGTATGTATGTAATTAATTAATTAATCTTTATGACTATACACTTGACCTTGGCCGGTGTCTAGCATATTATTTATGTACCTCGTTTGGAAGATATTATAGTTTAAAACAAAAATAATAATACTAGCCCTGTTATACACACGTCCCATAGCTGGCCACGTGCCTCCTCTACCCAATGAAAGGGCTTTAGTCCTAATGGGGGTTGGCAAACTAAACTTAGGTACCATCGATTTTTATGGCGGACTTCTTAAGTATGCAAATTTTCTCACGATGTTTCCTTCACCGTTATAGCAAGTGATAATTAACAGTTAAAAATATACACTTGCCCCGGTTTCTGAAAGGCTGATCAAATCAACATTCAACTAACAGAACTTTGATTTTGACACCGCTGTCAAATCAATTCGAGTTGCTGAAACGTTAATTAGTGAAAAAAATCATAATAGTTGATGTCTCGTTAGTACCGTTTGACATACGATTTTTCATATTAATTTGAAAGATATGTTCTCAATTTCGACTCGACATGAGATTTGACATTTGATTAGTTAATTTTACTTTGATCAGCCTTTCAGAAACCTGCAAAGCGATCAAATCAAGTCAGTCAAATCATAACAAGATGGTAGGTTTCTCGTATACGAGAGGCCGTCTGGGTAGATACCACCGCTTTTCCAATTTCTGTCGCCAATCAAATTCAATTCCTGTCTGTCCGTAAGCACTGTTGTGCTTTGGTTTTAAGGACATTGAAGCCAGTGCAATTACTGGGCATTATGTGGCTGAACATCTTATATCTCTGGCGGACGACCGCAGTCAAATGTCATGCAATATTTTGTAATTCAAAGTTCTGTGTGGTGTTGCTTCTGTTTATGGCTTACCATTAGGCGAGCGAGCTGCTCGTCTTGTCATTGAATATAAAAACGAAGTTAATACAAGCCAAGTTTCACCCAAATCCCCCTCCCCTTCGCAATCCCTTATTATCCCTTTCCTTTAAGGTCGGCAACGCGCCCATAATTCTTTTGTATTGTGGGCGTACATGGGCAGTGGAGATCGCTTACCATCAGGTAACCCACTTGCTCGTTTTCCGGCCTATACCATAAAAAAAAAACTCATCCAATTAGAGTAAGATAAAGTAATATCCACATGATTGTCATTTCTTCACACAATAATATGAATAATGCATGATTATTATTATCGATTTAGCCACAATTCACGCTTCACAGTTCATTACAATGTTGACAAACGCTCAAACACGTGAACAGTTTCACAAGCACCGGTTAATTTTAAACAAAAGAAATTTCGTTTTTACGTACGGAATTTCAATGGCAAGTCATAAATATTATAAGGAATGGAAAGAATGTGTGATTCTATGCGGATGTTAAAAGATGACAAATCCAAAAACAAATAACGTTACAATTAAATCCCCGGACATCAATTTAAAAAAATAGCTTGAAGAACGAGACGAGCTGGTCGCTCGCCTATAATAAGCGCACGCCTGCCCATATACAGAAGCAACACAATACAGAAATTCGAATTACAAAGAACTGCATGGCATTGGACGCTCGTAACCCCGAGACATAAGATATTAAGTCTCATAATGTCCAGTAATTTCACTGGCTTCTGTGTCCTTCAACACAGCCGTGCTCACAAACTGCTGTTTCGGGGCAGAAATAGACAAAGTGGTGGTACCAAACGAGACGGCCTCTCGCATCCAAGGGACCTACTACCTAGTAAAGGTAACCTCCGACATTTATTACAGTATAGCAGAATCCCCAATAATCCCCGAAGGGGTAGGCAGAGGTGTAACCAGTACACCCACAGTTCGCGGAGCGTATTTCCGTCCCTCATGTGATAGGGGGCGAGCCTATCGCAATACCCCGGGCACAAATTCCAGACTCCGGGCTGATACTGAGCATTTCGTAATAGAAAAACCCAATACCATTTTACCCGACCCGGGGATCGAACCCGAGACCGCAATCATAACGCGTACGCATTACAACTGCGCCACCGAGGCAGTCAATGTATTCTTAACTATATCGCATAATGTTAAGTTAAGTTAAGAATAACTATAAAAAACACGTCAATATTCAACATGTAATCTATTCAAACGAGTCAAGACTAGTCATCGAAGATATTAAATAAATATCAAAGCAACAGATCATGTCTGAAGTTATAATGCATGTATATATAATGTCATTCAGTAGGAAGGCATAAATCGAAGGCACCATCGACGCGTCCACACATTACGCAACGCGGCCGACGACCCGCCACAAACGTGTGGAGACTACCTTAGTTTACTTTCTTTTTTACCTCATTAATTATCCTTGAAACGGACGGACATAGACCTTTATCAGAATAAAACTAGATTCTTTGTCTGCAGTAAAAGTCTCCTTTGTTGTTGTCTTGTAATTCTATGATTTTTTTTAATTTTTTTATAGCAGAGGCTGGCAAACGAGCAAGTGGGTCGCCTGATGGTAAGTGATCTTCACCGCTCATCAACACCCACTATACTTTAAGAATCTTGGACGCTTTGCCGACCTAAAAGAAAAGGGATAATCAACGGTTTGGTAAAGGCAGGGCGGAATTCTGGCCTCCATATTGATTAGATTTCCGTATTTAATTGTAAAAAGTCTTATAGTTTGGATTTGGTAGCTCTTTTCAGCTGATGCCTAGATCGTCTACTTTTAACACTTTTGACCACTGATGTCATCCATGCCGGTTTCGGCTACGGCAACTAGCATCTCAGTCAGTTGAGCGTAAATAACAACTATAGGAATAACAATCCGTAATTATTGTCATTAATTAATGTTAATCTGTCATTAATTCGTTGTCTTTGTGAACTAAAGACTAACGCGATATAATCAAAACATCACACTTTTCCATCAAATCTTTTTGCGAACTCAAAAACTTGCACACAAATGGTGCAAATCAAAACTTACATCAGACTCAAATGGATTAAGTAAAGACCATAAAGCAAAAGTTTTTTTTTACTGCCTGGATAAGTAGACGTGCAAACGGGCCACCTGATGGTAAGTAGTCACCGCCGCCCATAGACTTTTGCAATGCCAGGGCCCAGCGAAGCCGCTGCCTACCGTAATAAAAGTTAGAGAACTCCAGAAAAAAATATTTTATAAACGACTCCATAGATTTTTGTGCGGGGAATGCACGCGGTGATTGCATTTTATTTATATGGGAAGGAAACAAGCGCGGAGGGACACGCGACACGCCATGTATTTAGGGTTGCTAGCTCTTAAACTTCAAACTTAACAGACAGTTACGATATATTATTAACCGACCATATCACGCATGGGAGTAAAACACACACAATTGCCCAAAAATCCCCTAACCTTTGGATAATATTTATAAGGACTCTAATGATACTAAACCGGTTCTGGTAATAACTTACGTCGGAATAAATCAAAACACTTTACACACAAGAATTTTGAAAATATAATCCTATTTTTTGGGTAGTTGTGTAAAAACGGTGTCTCTTGAAATTCTCGAGCTGTGAGGTAAAAGTGATCAGTACCCAGTCTAAATTGGCTGGATAATCGTTTAAAAGCCATGCGCTGGCACCTACACCTGGCAACCCTAATGATACGTTGATATTCCTATAATGAATAAAATTCCCTGTCGCTAGTGCCTGTATGATACGGATTTACTAAGTTATTAACTGTAGGTTTATTGTAAAGAGTGAATGAAATTCAAGGTATGCACTCACGCCTGTAATCCCCGAAGGGGTAGGCAGAGGTGTAACCAGTATACCCACATTTCGCCAAGCGTTTCTCAGTCCCGTATGTGATAGGGGGCGAGCCTATCGCCATACCGGGCACAAATTCCAGACTCCGGTCTGATATTGAGCATTTTGTAATAGAAAAACCCAATACCACTTTACCCGACCCGGGGATCGAACCCGAGACCTCAGCGTTAGCCTCAATCGTAACGTGTACGCATTACAACTGCGCCACCGAGGCAGTCGAGAAATTCAAGGTATATACATAAAAATATACGAGTGGTAGACCCACGCTGTAGACACTTTTGTCTACAACATGAATGTGCCGGCTTGTTACCAATGTCTTACAGAAAACCGTACCGTGCTTACACACACTTTACACTGTTGCTTGGCGGCAGAAATAGACAAAACGGACGTACCGACCTAGATTTATCGAATACGAGGGACCTATTAAAAGCATTAAGCATCTCGACTGTAAAATTAGATTCAAAAGCAATTACGCCATAAACAAATCCGGACTTGAACCTACAAACTAGGATCCATGATAAAAAAACACCTATAAAGCATAATATGGTTATCCGCCGTATTAAACGGTCGTACGGATATTGAATGCAGTTTTTACAGACTGCATGCTCTTTCCTTAGGTCATGAGCGTTTTGTGGGTGATTATTCATATAATAATATATAAATAATACTAGCCCTGTATTATAAACGTCCCACTGCTGGGCACGGGCATCCTCTACTTAATGAGAGAGGTTAGGCATTAGTCCACCACGCTGGCCTAATGCGGGTTGGCAGACTTCACGTATCTTCGAAATTCTAATGAAGAACTTCTCAGGTATGCAGGTTTCCTCACGGTATTTCCTTCACCGTTAAAGCAAGCGATAATTAACAATTAATACACATATAACTTAGAAAAGTCAGAGGTGTATGCTCTTGAGGCTGGTTTCGAACGTGCGACTTTAGTCTCGACAGACCGTACCACTCGCCACTGAGCTATCACTGATTATTCATGGTATGGTAAAAATACATAATAACCCAACAGTCACCCACATAGTCCTGATCCCACACTAGGCTAACCTGTATCGTGGGTATGAGGAACTACGAGGGACTTGCCAACCCACAACATCCAGACCCAAACCAAACTTTTGTGGATCACACAAACATTTGTCTTGGTGCGGGAATCGAACCCACGCCCTCCTTTTGGGTGAGATCACTTACCATCAGGGGATCCAATTTTTCTTATGTCCTGACTCGGTAAAGTGACTACGCTACACCTGATGTTAACATCAGTACACTCTATTGGCCTCGGTGGCAAAGTTGTATTACGTATGCGTTACGCTGAGGTCTCGGGTTCGATCCCCAGGTCGGGTAAAGTAGTATTGGGTTTTCTATTACGAAATGCTCACTATCAGGCCGGAGTCTGGAATTTGTGCCCGGTATGACGATAGGCTCGCCCCCTATCACATAAGGGACGGAGATACGCTCGGCGAAATGTGGATGTACTGGTTACACCTCTCTACCCCTTCGGGGGATTACAGGCGTGAGTGCGTATGTACACTAATGGCCGTTCCCTATATTCTTTCTATAGAGAGATTTACTTAGAATCGTGTTTTGACAGATCTTTCATACAAAATTTGTCAACATTTTACTGCCAGCAAGCAAATCCTTTAAACGGAGTGTGAAGTAGCAATTAAGCAGGCCGGCATAATTCTGCCGCTCTACGATTGCTACAGTGTCTATCGTTGGTCGACACTATTCTTGGATTGCGCTACACTTACCATCAGGTGTAGCGTAGTCACTTTGCGGAGCCAGGATAAAAAAAACTCGATAGACAGAATATAGGGAACGGCTATAAAAATCTCATTCAAATCCGTTCAGCCATTAGTGATTGAATCAAACATCCAAATCCACAAATCCAAACTTTCACATTTATAATATTTCTAGGAAATACGAAACAGGATTATTAGGATTAACATTTTGAAAGCTTTCATTAAAAGTTTACGATGAAATATGTTTCTTTCAATAAGTTTATAAAAATATTTATTTATTGCATAACCATTACTGGGAAAAGCAATTTAACAAGTCAATTCAACTTAAAGTAATAAATCAAGTATTTACAATGCTTAGAATATTAGGAAGTTATGTCAGGACTTGTATATTATGATCATAGCGGAATATATTAATTTAGACAGACTAAAGCCTTATTTAAGTAAGTTTATCGAATGACCAGGCAAGAATATATAGATTTACGAAGTTAAGATGAAAGATCGCACTAAGCCAGCAGAATTTAATTTAATTTAGTTTTTTTTTAAATCCTCTGTATATAAATGATTTTGCGCAAATAATCACAATCCATATACGGAATAATAACAATAAAAACTATTATATTTGCTTCTAGAGTTACTGAATGTCCAAAATAACTAATCTGAGTTTTACTAATTATGTGAGATATTTCAGGTGTTATGACACAAATATTTCACATTAGGTAATTAGTTTACTTTCAGCCATATTCCAGAAATGATAAGTGATTTTTTGGATACCAAATAAAATATACCTTCAACGTCATAAGGTGGTAGGTCCCTCGTATGCGAGAGGCCGTCTGGTACCACCGCTTTGTCTATTTCTAGGCTTGACCCAACAATAGAATAAAAAAAATAGAATATACGTCACCTTCTTGAATGGTATAAGTAAGGATAAGCGATGAAAATTATATTTTAGGTAGTACTAAGAAAGTAGGATAATATCAAGATTAACAAGATTTGTCAGTGGACCCAAATGCTTTCTCTTGAGCCCCTTAGCCCATCCGCTAATGCCTACAATACCACAATAATCATGGACGCGTGCGTTGAGAAAGGGGTAATAAAGATATTGGGAAGGGATTCGCTAGTGTACAGGTCTATGGGCTGATAAGAAAAGCACCAGTGTGTTGTGCATTATCTCTCTATTCTAAAAAAAAAGTAACTGGTGCTGCCGCCGCCGCTGCCAAAAGCTTGTCACTTTCTGTTCCCGAATATGATTGGATAGATCTCCACGCGGGCAGAGTTGCGACCAAAAGCTAGTTCATACTTACATGCATAAGGTCACGCCTGTATCCCCAACGGGGTAGGCAGAGGTGCAAGTACTGTACCCACTGTTAGCCGAGCTTATTTCCGTCCTTGGATGTGATAGTTAGCGATCCAATCGCCGTATCAGACACAAATTCCGATCCCGGGAATCTCCAAATCAAATTGTGATTGTCCGACCTAGGATTTGAACCCCGGACCTCACGGTATCTCAGCTTAAGTACGCTTTAAGTCAATAGGCGATTGAGTTAGCAACTTACATAATAAACCTATGTTGACTGTTTATTGTCAAACTTTCACGAGATGGTATTTCCTTCCTCATGAGTTCTAGGAACATTTAGATGGTCTATGACTGTATCCGTGTTTGAGTTCCAATATCATAAAGTGCGTCTCCACTTGTGACGTATCTGTTAGCTTCACTTATAATGCACACCACAAACAGCTACAATACTTATCACAATTCATCTGGGCGTAGCCCTCTGGATGTAGTTCTCCTCGCGATCCGTATATAGCGGATCGGTCATTGGGGTGATTGATGACTCTCACGGGGGGTGAGAAACAAAAATTGTGGTAATCACAATGTGTGGTATGTGCGGAAAACACGTGATATGCTGAGGGGCGGCCTCGTGATCTTCTTGCCATCCACGCGATATCAAACCCGACCAGGTGGAACCCGTTGGGGAAGACAAGTTTAGGCGAACGGTGGTGAATCGTGATCTTGAGTGCCTCAGGCATGTTGTGGTGACAGAAGTGTCCGTTCAATGCGACATCTTTTATACTATTAGCATGTGAAAGGGGAAACTGTTGATCAGATATATTTTATCCGTTGAGGCGAGGGTACATCGGACACCTACGTCTATCAGAGGGTAGGTGCGATAACATAACCGAGAGGCGTTACTGAAAAAAACCTCAAGTCTCAAGTGTGGACAGTTGTCGAACGTCACTGAGCGATTCGGTCAGTATCAGCCCGGAGTCTGGAATTGTGCCCGATATGGCAATAGGCTCGCCTCCTATCACATCATGAGACTGAGATACGTTCGGCGAAATGTGTATGTACTGTTTACACCTCTGCCTACTCCTTCGGGGATTACAGGCGTGTGATCGTATGTATTACTTAGCAAGATGTGCGGACCTTGGGGTGGTGGTTGCGGCGGCGGTTGCAGCGGTCCCTGCTGCCCTTGTATCACCATCTACACTTGCTGTACCAAGATTTGCTAGGCAATGTGGATGCCCGGCACTCTGGTCCCTACGGCAAACCAATGGCGTTGTGGGCCGAGAGGTGGAGCGCAGTGGACCATAGACTCGTATGTTTGTTCAGTGCAATAGTGCTGTCGTGTGCAAATAAACTACACTATAAGCTTTGTTGCAACTTAACAATACATTTTAATACCTACTTTTTAAACAAAATCAAACTTATTGTTTTTTGTACGGAAATTGGTCTCTTTTGCATTAACTTTTGGGTACAACAGGGAACAAGTATCTCATGACATTTCGACTAACAAACATAGCTATTTCATTATCAAAAATGTTTATTTGAATTCTAAATTAATGTACAAATGTCAAGTGAATATATCTTAATAATTTATTGCAGATTCTAAACACTTCGCAAGTTTGAGGCATAAATTAAGTAAATAAAGATAATTATTTTTGACAAAGATATATGTATTCATTTTGTGAGGTTTGCTATGTATGCGTGAGCTTGTAAATATGTAGTTTTTATTTCTGTCACACTGACGTGTCAGCTGTCGCTAATTTAAATCAATAGCGCACAGTGCAGTGTCATGCAGTGCTTCGTTATTTAAAGTTGTGTGTGGCGTTGCTTCTGTTTATGAGCAGACGTGGCGCTTACCATCAGGCGAGCGACCTGCTCGTCTCGTCATTGAATACAATAAAAAAAAGCATTGTCCCTACAAAACCATAGCAAGGTGTGCAAGAATGTATTTTTATATGTACAATCTAATTTCACCAAAAATAATCATATAAAGATTGCATAGATTAGGCATTTATGTAAGTTTGAGTAGTAGAGCCACGCTGTAGACAGTTTTGTCTACAGAACGAATGTACCGGGTCATTACCACTGTCTCACAGAAAACAGACGTAAAGTAGCGGCTTACTGTTGCATTTCGTACGATGAGTGAGATATAGGGCCAAATCTCCCCTAACCAATCCCTTACCTTTAAGGTCGGCAACGCGCCCGTGTCTTCTGGTATTGTGAGTGTGAACGGGCGGTGGAGATTACTTACCAACAGGTGACCGACTTGCTCGTTGCCGGCCTATGCTATAAAATAGTACTAAAAATTATACCTACACAAAATTTTAAAATTATACGATTTTCCACGGCGTTTTTTTAATATAGGGAAAAGTTGCCATAAATCTTAAATTACAGTATTACAGATCGTGGCGTATATTAAAAAAAAATATCACATCAAATGGTACTCAAAGAATAAAATGCTCATATTTCTTCTTGCTATTTTTAGAAACCTAACTAGAAAGCTTATCTCCATCATCGAGGTTGGTACAGGAAATCCCTGCTTCCTGATCAAACGTCTAGACATCCTGTATCATTATGAATTACATACTATTACAGAGAAGTTAAACCTTTCATTTGGACTGTTGGTTATAAAGATAATTTGAAATGTAAACTGTATATATGTACTTACTTATATAAAATTTTTGACTCATTGTCAATACCTTGTTCAATTTTAAATGCTGATTTCTATTGACTAAATGAAAGAATCTTTCGTCTCAAGCCGCTATTCCACTATCATATAAAAATGATCCTACTTCTATAGCTCATAGATATATGAGAAATGTATGACAGTGTAATAGCAACATAAACTTCATATTGTCTATGATCATATTTATATGGTCCTATTCCACAGCATGCTGTGACATAGGATCATATATGACGTCATATATCTATGATGCAAATATGATAGAATAGCGGCCTAAGAACAAAGTGTAAATTTATTTTCTATAGAATGAATTTAATTTTGAAGTGGATATTGTTGATTTCAGTGACAGCCTCCGTGGCGTAGTGAGTGAGTAGCCGGTTGCGAAACGAGAGGCCCGGGTTGTTTCTCGCACCCAGACAAAATGTGTGATCCACAAATATTTTATTCGGGTCTGGTTGTTTTGTCCCCAGATGAGTTCGTCAGGCAGGCAGCCGGTCGTAAAAACTACAAGCCAAATCTATCTGTAACATGAGTTATAAAGCATGTTGCGTCGACCCCACTGCTAGTAGGGTAGGGGCAGGTGGAAGAAGAATGTTGATTTCAGTCTCTTCTAAATTAATTTCTGATATCTAACTTAGAAACGTCAAGTGTGGCGCAATCTGAGAAAGCTAAGTGTAAATAACTTCATAAAAAAATTATATTATTTAGGTCTATATAATAATAAATGGTAGGAACATTTTTGAGATCATGTATGCTAATCCAATACGTAGATATTATTATATCTGCGATTGCTTATTAATAGAAATTGAGTTGCTCTATTGGCCTATCTATATATTGACTGCCTCGGTGGCGCAGTTGTAATGTGTACGCGTTACGATTGAGGCCAACGCTGAGGTCTCGGGTTCGATCCCCGGGTCGAGTAGTGGTATTGGGGTTTTCTATTACGAAATACCCCAGTATCAGCCCGGAGTCTGGAATTTGTGCCCGGTATGGCGATAGGCTCGCCCCCTATCACATTATGGGACGGAGATGCGCTCGGCGAAATGTGGGTGTACTGATTACACCTCTGCCTACCCTTTCGGGGATTACAGGCGCGAGTGCGTATGTATGTATGAGTTGCTCTATTTCCAATTAAATATTGTACTACATATTCTTAATAAGAGATTAAGAATTGTAAAATAGTATTAAAAAGAGTAACGCTAGAGTTTCTTGCCCGTTCTTCTCTACCGAAACTGCCTTCCGAACTGGCGGTAGAGTTATTGACGAAATATAAACAATGTATAACATTTTAATCATTTTTTTTTTTAATTTTAACTAAATAATTTTATATTCATCCTAATAACGATCGCCTTCTTTTAAATATAATCTACAAGACTACGAATTGAGAACCTCTTCCGTCTTCATTCGTCGATTAGTAACTTTATAACACCGCAAACACCAAGATAGGCTGAATAAAATTGATACACCGACCAAAATACCAGTTGAAAAAATATAAAATTAACCTCTTAATAATACAATATGATTTTAGAAGATTTTTTTATCATCCATTAATTATCGATTTTAAATTCTCGATTACTCTCCTCTAATACTAAGGTCAATAGTCCAAACAGCCAAGTCAGACTAAAATGACTACCGCATTTAATATATATTTAAAAAATATATAATACATGAACTAAAAATTATTTTAAATGTGTTAATTTATTCAACACACATAGCTGCTGAAGCACTGATTTTAGGTATAGCATACCTGTTTTAGGAGGCCTCGCTCTTCGACATAATTATTCTGAAAACATTTAATGCGTAATAAATTGACAAACCTCTTTAACGTCGATGGTTTTCATAATCACTGATCACACATGGCACTTCACTAAACACACAAGCGCACGTGACGGCGCTGGTTCGCGACTGGACGGCGGACGCGCTGAATGCCCGCGCGCCGACTATTGCATTTAAGGCCTATATCATAAAACCTTAGACATTGTGTTAGAAGTACTAAAAGAGATAACGAATTGTACCTGATTATTAAAACCTTAGAAATGTTATTATAAATACAGGAAATCTATCAGGGATTACAAATAGTAATTATTAATAGCGATTATGAGTGGTAGAGCGTGTGACAGTTTTGTCTACAGCATGAATGGCTCGACCGGGTCGTTACCACTGTCACAGAAAACATGATTTTTCTGGTATATGGGACGTATATGGACAGTGGAGATCACTTACCATCAGGTGACCCACTTGCTCGTTTACCGATGGTATATAAAATAGACTACTTCTTTCTTTCTGTGTGGCTTCCGGCTGACGAGAAGACATAAACTTAATAATAGGGTCCAGTTGGCATCAGTAGGCCTAGTACGAGTTACATATACGTTCACAGTTTTCGAATTCGTATAAAATTACTACCGTCGAAATGTCAAACTAGTAATTCATACCGTAATATAGGAAAGAATCGCTTGAAAACTAATTTCATATTCGACTAATATGAAATAAAATTAACCATATTATAAATTTTAATTCATCATAGTTCCCAATAGTTGCTACTGATACTCGACGTATGGAAAGAAAACGAAACTTCCATCATTTTAGAAAATTGTTAAAACTTGTACTAGGCCTACTGGTAAACAGCCTTCTAGAGGCAGGGGCATATTTATTTATTTACATGGAGTACCTATAAAAGCGGACTTAATGCTAAAAGCATTCTCTCCCAATCAAATTTTGGGTGATGCAGATACAAGGTAGGTGCAAAGATAAAGCGAATATATCAAAATTAAATTTATAAAGTTGGTAGGTCCCTCGTATCCGAGAAGCCGTCTGGGTTGGTACCACCGCTTTGTCTATTTCTTGCGCCAAGCAGCAGTGTGTAAGCACTGTTGTGTTCCGGTTTGAAGGACATGGAAACCAGTGAAATTACTGGGCATTGTGAGACTTAACATCTTATGTCTCAGGGCGACGAGCGCAGTCCAATGCCATATAGTGCTATGTAATTCAAAGTTCTGTGTGGTGTTGCTTCTGTTTATGGACAAGCGTGGCGCTGACCATCAGGTGAGCGACTTAGCGACTTGCTCGTTTCGTCACTCAAGCCAATTCAAAAAAACCTAACTGACCAACCTTTTTTTTTTTTTTATGAAAGAGGTGGCAACGGAGCAAGCGGGTCACCTGATGGTAAGTGATCACCGCTGCCCATGGACACCGTCAATACCAGGGGATTTGTCGGTGCGTTGCCGGCCTTTGAGGAAAGAGTAGGCTCTTTTCTTGAAGGTACCTAAGTCGTATCGGTCTACCTACCTACCAACCTACCTACCTAGCCAAGTCTAGGCCTTAAGAGGATGCGCTCGCCTCAATGCGGAAGCGGCGAGTGCTGGCAGACCTCTCCCCTCCCCCCTCCCCCTCCTCCTCAAGTAAATACTATATCGAACCTAACGGGACCCGCCGCTATACTGGCTGTGTTCGAATTCATGTAATATCATTATTTATTATTTTGCATTGGGATAAACGTACATACATACGCACTCACGCCTGTAATCCCCGAAGGGGTAGGCAGAGGTGTAACCAGTACACCCATATTTTGCCGAGCGTATCTCCGTCCCACGATGTGATAGGGGGCGAGCCTATCGCCATACCGGGCACAATTCCACACTCCGGGCTGATACTGAACATTTCGTAATAGAAAAACCCAATATCACTTTTATCCGAGGGTCGAACCCGAGACCTCAGTCGTAAGACATTTATGAAATTTTACTGAATCTAAATGATGTACATTTCATGGATTCAATAAATAATTTGAATTTGAACTTGCGGTCGCACAACACCCAGACCCCAAACCAAATATTTGTGGATCACACAAACATTTGTCTCGGTGCGGGAATCGAACTCACGGCCACACCACAGAGGTTGTTAAGTAAGTATGTACGAGTATGTGATGCAACTTTTTTTTTGTTTCAGGTCGCTCGCCTGACGTCACATGTCACGCCTGACCATAAACAGAAGCAACGTCACTAAAACCCTAGATTACAGAACACTGCATGTCACTGAACTGCGCTCGTCATCCCGAGACATAACATGTGTGCTTACACACTGCTGCTCGACGGCAGAAATAGACAAAGCGGTGGTACCAACCAAGACGGCCTCTCGCATACGAGGGACCTACCACCTTTGGGCTGCTTGAATACTTTGACACTAGGTTAGCCTTTAACCATTTGATATAGAATATAATGATGGAGAAAGGCGGACCCAGTCATTAAGCCTAGCCAGGCATAACATAACGCATAACGCCAGACAGATGGAAAGATCAGTAAAACCCAAAAAAGCCAGCCCAGCCGGCCTCTCGCATATGAGGGACCTACCACCTAGTTAATAGTAGTAAAATCAATTTACAAGTGCATACGGCCTGTCCGGAAATTGACTAAATGTACCATCAGCGCCGTTGTTGGTTTTACTATGAAACGTTTATACTGAAAGTTGCTGACATTTCTGCCTCTACTTGAAATGAAATGTTAATAAATGAAATAAATGTCAATAAAATAGTTTATTAATCATAGGAAATTAAAATAGCGCTTATAACAAGTCAGTACAAAATAAAGAAACTTATGTATAGAAATCACATCAACTAATGTCTACACAACATACTGTATAGCATCGTCAAAATACACTAGGCAATTACACTAACTTGTTTATTTGTTGTCTTTTCATTTTACATTAGTAACAATATTTGTAATATGGAAACGTCCATTATTAAATATTTTGAGTCGATATCCACCACTGCATTGTAAAAAGGAAGTCGGTAATTCTATAACACCAAAGGCCAACATAAAGATGAAATATTTCAGGCTCCCCAGCCGTACTAAAGTGTTTTAGAACAAAAATGCTATGCATGGAGTCCTGTTACTAAATTTTCGAACGAGCCCGTTATGATACTTTCAACTTGAAGGCTTTGGAAGCAAATTACTATACAATTATCTTAGCACGGTGTAGTTTGTAGTTGCTATGCACGATAGAGCGAAGAGAACCATCAGATAATCCTTGATTTTCTCCTTAAAAAAATAGCTATAGATATGTATCCATAAAAATTTAATAGCAAAAATATAGCTTCAGTCAACGCCTATTAATTTATTCTTAGCAACGTTGCACCAAATATAATTGCTATGCGTATTTTAGTAGGCACTTCTCTGGCTGTTGGCAACATAATGATTTGTTATGGTAATTGCTAATTACTGCATATTGCATCTGATTTTGGCGTAGGTATTGGGTTGCTTTTCGATATGGGTTACCCTGCAAATAGTGGTTTCCAAACGAGATTAGTTAAGCTTTGGTAAACTTATTTTTTTTGTGGAATCTTGTCTGTCCACCGACTTGACGTCCGTACATACGTCGCCTTGGCTTTGTTGTACTGCAGCATGTAGCTGAATGAGAGGCCTATTGTTGGAGCCTCTAAGATTGGCGCAATAATTGTAGTACTTTTAAGTTCTTGTGTATTTTTTTGTTTGTATTTTTTTAACTCTGTAATTATTGCTCTAATAATAAACTTCCTTCTTTCTTTCTTTCATTAGAGTGGTGCTAGTTTTTACCAAAAAAGAAATTAGCGGGGAGTTTTAAGTAGGTGTTCTGTCGGTATCTGTAAGGGCCTAAATGAATGGCCCGATTTGAATGCGGTTTTTTTGTTTGAAAGCTGGTTTAATAGTGGTCTTAGATAAGTTTGAATAACATCTATTCAGCCGTTTAAAAGTTACACATGTTTTTCTAATTGAAGTCTGTTTGTAACGGCTAGGTCATACCTGCATTGGTAACCTAAAATTCCCGACTGTTCTTGTATTGACCAACGCGTAGGACTCTCGCCCCCAACCCGCTTATGTTACAGAAAATTGAGATACTTTTTAATTTTTATTAAATATTAGCATAGGAGCAAGTGGGTCACCTAATGGTAAGTGATCCCCACCGTCCATTTACGCCGAGAATACCAGAAGAATCATGGGCGTGTTGCCAACCTTAAAGGAAAGGGATGAGGAAAATGATTGGGATGGGGAAGGGTATGGGTCTCCGGATATCTCACTCACCGTACGAAACGCAGCAGCAAGCCGCTACTTTACGTTGGTTGTCTGTGAAACAGCGGTAACGACCCGGTCAAGCCGGCCCATTCATGCTGTAGACAAAACCATCTACAACGTGGCTCCACAACTCCAAAAATGGTTTCAGGCAATCTTTGAAAACCTTACAAGATGTTTTTTAAGCATATTTATTATGCATGTAGGTTAATTTTATATCAAGGATTGAGTATTAAAAAATATGACCTCGGTAAAATAGTATTAAAATTCGTCGTTTATACATTTTAGGATGCCTCAAAATGATTATTGGTCATTACGGATGGCATGTCTAATCATTTAGGGCAGGTAGTTATCTCAAGGTGAGACGCTGGACTCGAGTTCATTTTGTAATTAGCTCTGCAATCAAGTGTTTTTGTGCACCTTACAACACGCTAAGATTGTTTGGATTTACAAATTAAATGAACTGACTGCCTCGGTGGCGTAGTTGTAATGCGTACGCGTTACGATTGAGGCCAACGCTGAGGTCTCGGGTTCGGTCCCCGGGTCGGGTAAAGTGGTATTGGGTTTTTCTATTACGAAATACAAATCAGCCCGGAGTCTGGAATTTGTGCCCGGTATGGCGATAGGCTCGCCCCCTATCACATAAGGGACGGAGATACCCTCGGCGAAATGTGGGTGTACTGGCGTGAGTGCGGATGTAAATTAAATGAACTAAACTGGATAAATGGAAATAAGCATCGCTGAGGAGAGACTTCTTTGGGATGTAAATTGGGACAAATATTTGCGGAATTGCTATATGTGTATATTTAGTGGTAGAACGCTGTAGAACATAGGCTGTAGACTTAAAATTTGACTGAATTATCGAAATAAGATGACAAGAAACGTAACTCAAGCAAAAAAAATGAGCCCACCAAAACTCTGTGCAAGAGGGCGGGACTATAAAAGTCTGTGCATAATAACCTCTAGTTGATACTTAATACGTCTAATTTTTGGCGCGGTGCAGAACGTCGTATCTCGATGTAGAAATTTAATATTCAGGCATTATATATGAAATAAAGTTGATTTTGAACGTTAATTTTTGTTGCGTGTATAAGTGTTACGTGTGATATTATTACCTTTGCATTTGTAAGTGGAGCCGTGGTTTTTGGCAGATTCATATGAGAGTTATCGTTCTAGTTATCTTATTTCGCTGGCTGTAAAGTTAAAATTTGGCTGAATCTTGTACAACATTTTAAGGATTCAATAAATAATTTGGTTTGATTCAGTTCTCTACAGCATGGATGGGCAGGCTCGACCGGGGCGGTACCACTATCTTAGAGGAAATCGATGTGAAATGGCATCTCCCTCTCGCGCCGTCATGGCAAACGGACGTGTCAGTTGAATTACAGAGGAAAAATAAGTGAAAATAGTTAGTGCTAACGAATCATATTAAGCTATAATTTATAAAATACTCGTAATTACTGGAAGTGTAAACAACATCAAAAAAAATTACAAGAAACAGTGAGAAACCATATCATAATCATTTGCCAATAATAACCTAGTTTAGTGTGTGGCCACGAAACTCTCAAAGTAGTGATTTATTAAGTAATGCAGCGCACCCCGACAAAAAGTATATATAGTTCTGTGCCAGACATCCACACTATGTCTGAATGTGATGATAATATCAAACTGTGTAACCCAAAGAAGAAAAATAAAAGAACGAGGGGATCTGATGATGAAGAAGTGTTACCCAGTACGTTCAAGGATGAAATCATGACAGCCCTGAATAAAATAACAAAAGATGTAGAAGAGGTTAAAATCCAGAACAACATTATACAGAAAGGTAATCAAGAAATCACAACGGCGATGACATTTTTAGCAAGTCAATATGAAGAATTACAACAAACGGTAAAAGATATGAAAAAAGAGAAAGTTGAGCAATTGAAATACATTAAAACCCTAGAAAACAAACTTGAAGATTTACAGAGGAACCTTAAAGCTACTACAATTGAAATAAGAAATGTTCCGGTTAGCGCAGCGGAGAACCAACATAACCTGGCCAGTTTGGTACAAAAAACATGTAGTGTTCTTAATGTGGACATACAGCAGAAGGATTTAAAAGTTGTGTTTAGAATTAGTACGAAATCTAGCAAGAACACTATAGTGGCTGAGTTCACAACCACTCTAATGAAGAACCGAGTGATCCAGAGTGCTAAACAGTATAACAACCAAAAAGATGGCAGTAAGCTTAATACTTCTGCCATTGGAATAAAAGGTATACCAACGCCTATATATATATCAGAATCGCTTACTGCCAAGAATAATAGGCTATATTATCTGGCTAGAGAATTTGCTAAAACAAACAAATATAAATTTTGCTGGACTTCGTATGGAAAAGTTTATGTAAGGAAATTGGAAGGATCGCCTCATGTTTTGATACGTGAAGAAAGCGAACTATCTGTTCTGAAGGAAAAATCAATATGACTAAATAGCCTACAAATTCTAAGTATTGATTTCGTACTTTGTTGTTTTAAATTTAAAAATATTGTTACCCTACTATTATTATCAGTCTACTATAATTCACAATCAATAATTTACAATTCAACTCACATCTTATGGCCCGACACTATTATTATCATACCCTCCACTCAACAAGAGAATTATTACTATGATTCATTTTTACGCCTGTTAATGCAAACGTCACGAAATAGCAATTGCTCATGTGACATGAGTAATAATAATTTTAACTACTTAATCTTAAATATAACTAACCTAAGTATTTTGTTTACACTAATAATAATAATTATGAAACGTTTTAACAGCCAGTTACAATATTTGAATTTTTGTGGTCAAAGTGTTTTGTCGCGTAATACACTACAAACATATTTGTTCATTAACTACTACTGCGTGAGACAATGGACTTATGGGACATGTGTATTGAATGGGGGATTCAGGACTTTAATTATCAAAACATTAACTTTAACAGAATATAATTATGCGATTAGGACCTATCCTGTACGCAAGGTGAACATTAGGGTTGGCTACACTATAAGGAGTTTTATATGTGAGTCTCAGGTTTTGTTCCATTTATTATTACTTTATCTTATAAATGGCAGGTGAACTTGTTAATATTATTTCAGATATTGAGTCTAGTGGCGAAATTGAATGCGTCAAGTTAGATAATCCAAGATTGTGTTCTGAAGTGTTAAAATACAATAGGAGTTCATTTACTATTTTAACTGTTAATATAAGAAGTGTCCATCGAAACTTTGACAATTTCCTTGTATTTGTGGCTAAACTTAACTTCTCAATTGATGTTTTTGTATTAACTGAGTGCTGGATTAATGGTAATAGTTTCATACCATCTATAGCAGGTTATCAATCATTCTATACAAAAAGGAGTTTTAATCAAAACGATGGTGTAATATCGTACATTAAGGAAGGCACTAACGTTATCGCTGATGAGCATGATATAGAAGAGGGTAATTGCCTAGCCTTGACTATAAATAAACTTTATTCCATAATTTGTTCCTACAGACCACCTTGTTTTAAGAATCCAACGAATTATATTAAATCATTACAAAGTATTATTTCTAATTGCAAAACTGATAATATTGTTTTTACGGGAGATATTAACCTAGATATTACGCCATCAAATTTGAACCACTATGCACTAGAGTACCTAAATCTTATGGCATTTCTTGGGCTACGCCCAGGAATAAGTTTTCCCACTAGGGAAAATACATGCCTTGATCACTTTATGGTCAAGTCGTCTGATAAAATGCGTACAATAGTATTTGACGCCCTTACAGACCACTCCCCCATATTATTACATTTTGAAAAGTCGAAGATTATAGGAAACACAGGTAATAAATATCGAATACGAACTAATGCGGTACAGCTTGAAAATGATTTAAAATCAATTTGTTGGGAATATTATTATAATATTAATGATGTAAATTCAGCAGCTAATTATCTAGTGTCTAACATTCAGAGTATTATTAATAAAAATACAACTAAAATAAAAATTAGTAGGAGGTATAAACCCATCAAACCTTGGATAACCCAAGGCGTGCTTAAATCTTTGAGAAAAAGGGATTTATTACATAGTAGAACAAAGAAAAAAATCAACCAACATAAGGAAGAACTGAAAGCATATTATATTTCATATCGTAATATGTGTAATAAACTGGTGAAATCTCTAAAAAGTCAATACTATAAAACACAATTTAACAACAATAGTGGTAACATTAAGGCAACTTGGAGGTTAATCAAAGAAATATGTGATTATAATGTCAGGGCTGAAATTCCAAAAGAACTCTTAACTATTACTCCTAGCTCCAGTGAGTCATTGAATTTAGTCAACAATTATTTCACTTCAATTGGTGCTGATTTGGCAAATTCCACATTAAAGAAATTGAACACAGAAGACTCTGTACTCGCCAAGGCGGCCTTGTCAGCGAACAGACCTTGTAAGTCTATGATGTTCTTTCCAACTGACTCAATAGAAATTGAAAGTATTATTACTAGCCTCAAAACAAATAGTGCTCCAGGATACGACAAAGTAACCTCGACACTGATAAAAAAGTACAACGCCTTACTTGTAGGTCCTATTACCTACTTATGCAATTTAAGTTTACAAAGTGGTATCTTTCCATCCAGTTTGAAAAAGGCCATTGTAATTCCAGTACATAAGTCGGGCGATAGAATGCTACCTAGTAACTATAGACCAATATCACTGCTTTCTACGATCTCAAAGATCCTCGAAAAAGTGGTCAACAAGAGACTAATTAAATATCTTGAATCTGGAAATTTGTTAGCGAGTAATCAATATGGCTTTAGATCGAATCATTCTACAAATGATGCAGTGCTTAAAATGACGACACAACTGACTACATACCTTGATAAGGGAAGGAAATGCGTTGGGGTGTTCCTGGACCTACAAAAAGCATTTGACACTGTCTCGATACCTATACTTTTATCACGTCTAAATAATGTAGGAATTAGAGGGGCTCCGCTTCTGTGGTTTAGAGACTACATCTCTGCAAGGCAGCAAGTTGTTAAGGTAGATAATAACGTTAGTGATAGCTTTAGCTGCTCGTATGGAGTTCCACAGGGCTCAACGTTGGGTCCCAGCTTATTTCTCATTTATCTAAATGAGTTATGCAGCTACAAGATTAAGAATGCTGATTTATTCATGTTCGCAGACGACACTGCAATTATTTTTCATGGTGATTCGTGGGAGCTAGTTCAAAAATCTGCTGAAGAGGGTCTTAAAAACATAACATCTTGGCTAGAGGATAGCTTGCTGTCACTGAACATTTGTAAAACAAAATATATCTGTTTCGGAATAACCAACGCAACTCGACTACCTGATACTTTTAATTTAAAAATACATACATTTCCTTGTAATAGAAATGATCAAAGTAGTTGCGACTGTGCTGTTCTAAGCAGAGTCTCCGAAATTCGGTACCTGGGTATTATCATTGATGATAGGCTTAACTGGAATAAACATATTTGTTATTTGTCCGCTAAAACAAGGAAGTTGATCTACATTTTTAGGAGGCTACGTCATATTGTTGACACCAAATGCTTAATACAAACTTACAAAGCACTATGTCAATGTCTGTTAATGTATTGTATATGCGCATGGGGTGGGTCTGCCAAATCTTATCTTATAAATATTGAACGGGCGCAACGGGCTCTTCTTAAAACAATGCTAGGGTTACCGTACATGCACTCTACAAATGACCTCTATAAGACCTCCAATGTACTTAGTGTTCGGAAAATATTTATATGTGAAACAATTCGAAGATACCATAGGACTACCGCGGCTACTCATCATAAAACTAATAAAAGAATCCACCGATATCCTCTGCCCAAAATTAAACATGCATTTGCAAGGCGACATTATTATTACTTGGCTCCATTTTTATACAATAGGCTTTGTTCTAAACATGACATTAGACAATGCAGTAATTATAAAGTTAAAGCAATAATCGAAGATTGGATTACAAATATTGACTACGATGACACAGAAAAACTACTTGAACCATATTTGTAATTATTACTAGGTACTACATCTACCAGATACACCACACTCATATAAATAATAACATACTGTACTCCAGACACTCATAAATAGAAGATTATCCTGTTAAGACGTTTTTTGTTTTGTTTTTTTTGTTTTTTAACTAACCATGTAACATTGTCTGTAATAGAATATATACTAAGTTGTAAGGGAGAACACAGGCTTTCATAGCACAGTATATCATTACTAGTTTGAAAGCCTGGGTGCCCGTATCAGATATGTGAAAGAAATGTTCAATAAAATAAATAAAAAAAAAAAAAAAAAAAAAAAACTTATATAGTAATTCATAAAATTCGCACAATGTTTTATTTTTATTGAATACATTAAATTACAATCGTTAAAGAGAGGTGCTTTGCTGTTTTTACAATGCATACATCATACTTATAAAAACAGTAAAAAATGCCTACTTTACCTATCATTGTAAAAAAATATTATTATTAAAGAAATTCATCTTGCATTTCAATTGTCGTACAGTGAGTAAGATTTTCAGAAACTCAAAAACCTCTCCCTTTACCAATATCCAATCCCTTACGCCAATAAGTTTGGCGATTTGGGCCATGCAAAAAACTTGGAACCCAGAGCCATTTTTACGATTGATACGCACTCACGCCTGTCATCCCCGAAGGGGTAGGCAGAGGCGTAACCAGCACACCCACACTTCGCCGAGCGCACCTCCGTCCCACGATGGGATAGGGGGCGAGCCCATCGCCATACCGGGCACAAATTCCAGACTCCGGCCTGACACTGAGCATTCCGTAATAGAAAAACCCGACCCGGGGATCGAACCCGAGACCTCAGCGTCGGCCTCAATCGCATCGTGCAAGCATCACAACTGCGCCACCGAGGCAGGCACGTTTACTATTAAGTCTTAGTTTATAATTTATAAATTAAGTTCGCCAACGCATCCATTCTACGGGTGATGAGCATTTATGGGCGAAAGGGATCACTTATCAGTTCACACTTGCTCCTTTGTCCGCATCTGGCATAAAAAACGCATGAATACGGCACAGAGGTCATGATACCCATCAATGGTATGTAAGGTCTTAATGCTCGACCTCGTGGCGACCTCCTGCTTGGGAACACCGCGGCATTTCACTACCGTTCATTGATATGTGAAAGGGATAGCTATATACCACCAGTTATAGTTGGCAAAGGACGGAAAAGGTTTGAATTTTGATTAGTACGTTAACTGGTATTTTGTATGGTGAAGCGAATTTATTGATTGACAACTGTATAATACACTCATACATACGCACTCACACCTATATTTCCCGAAGGGGTAAACAGAAGTATAAACAGTTATAGGTACACACCCATATTTCGCCGAGCTTATTTCCATCCGATGATGTGATAGGGGGCGAGACTGTCGCCTCACCGGGCACAATTCCAGATTCTGGTCTGATAGCATTTCGTGGTAAAAAAATCCAATACCACTTTCTTCTTCGTTCTTACTGCGTACGCATTACAAAGCCACTGGGACAGTACAAATACAATAGAGTGTAAAACAACATTAGCAGCGATAGTTCAGCTGATAGTTCATCAAGCTGTGGAATAGTTTGCCGGCACACGTGTTCCCTCCTTCCTATAATATCCTTTAAACGGAGTGTGAAGAAGCAATTAGTCAGGCCGGCATAATTTTGCCGACCTACGATAGACACATCGTCTGTCGTTGGTCGACAGTATTCTTGGATTGCGCTGCACTTAACATCAGGTGTAGCGTAGTCACTTTGCCGAGCTAGGATAAAAAACAAATAAAAAATAAAAAAAGGTGTAAGTACTGCAGAGACATAGTCGCAGGTTCAAATATAGTCTCATAAGTACGCACCTCTAAGAAATGAGCGAGTGGGTCATTTGATGGTAAGTGCACTTCATGCGTTGCAGACCTTTAAGGAAAGTAATGGAGATTGAAAAGGTGAGGGGGGAATTGGACCTCCGGAAATCTCACTAATCGTACGAAACGCAACAGCAACCAGGAGGCCAATTCTTGTAATTTTAAATGTTCAAAATATCATTCCGATCTAGTCTCAGCGTCAAAAAAGTTGCAAATGGCATTCTCTTAAACCAATAATCAACGTCAAATGCACCTAGCATTAGCAGTAGCATTATACTGTTTTGGCTTCAGTCAACTTTTATTCTACATTCAATCTCATTACGGTCAATGTTCACATTTGACGTTGATTATTGGTTTAAGAGTATGCCATTTGCAACTTTCTTGCCGCTGAGACTAGATCGAAATGATATTTTGAACATTTAAAATTACCAGATTTGGCCTTCTGAACTCTGAGTCGGTTTTCTGTGGGGACTAGCCCTATCGAGTCGGCCCATTCACAAAAAAGTCTACAGCGCGGCTCTACAATTTAAAAAAAATATGGAAGATCAACAAAAGCTCTCAAACTAATCCGGTTTTTTTTTTTTTTTACTAGCCCTTTATTATATACGTCCCACTGCTGGGCACGGGCCTCCTCTACTGAATGAGAGGGGTTAGGCCTTAGTCTACCACACTGGCCTTAGTCTACCACACTGGCCTAATGTGGGTTGGCAGACTTCACATACCTTCGAAATTCTTATGAAGAACTTCTCAGGTATGCAGGTTTCCTCACGATGTTTTTCCTTCACCGTTAAAGCAAGTGATAATTAACAATTAATATACACATAACTTAGAAAAGTCAGAGGTGTATGCACTTGGGGCTGATTTCGAACCTGCGACTTTCGTCTCGACAGTCCGTACCACTCCCCGCTGAGCTATCACTGCTATCCGGAATTATAAATTCTTAATTCGCATCACATTACTCTTCAAACACTTCTTTGAATGAATGCATAATAACACCTCGGCAATTTAAGTGTGGCACATCGCCAGCGCCGTGTGTGGCCTTAGGGGTGATCGTATTGACTTTGAGACAATATCGATATGTCTTTTTCTTATACCATACGGCAAACGAGGAACCGGGTCACCTGATGATAAGTGATCTCCACTGCCCATATACGCCCACTATACCAGAAGAATTATGGGCGCGTTGCCGACCTTAAAGGAAAGGAATAATTAAGGGAATAGGAAGGGGAGGGGATTCGGGCCTCCGGATATCTCACTCACCGTACAAAACGCAGCAGCAAGCTGCTACTTAAGGTTGGTTTTCTGTGAGACAGTGGTAACGACCCGGCCGAGCCGGCCCATTCATGATGTAGACAAAAGTGTCTACAGCGTGGCTCTACCACTGTCTCTACGAATGTCTTTTTCTGCCTGGTGTTCTTCTTCTTCCACTTGCCCTTATCCCACTTGCAGTGGGGTCAGCGCAACATGTTTTTAACACATGTTACAGAAGCCTGAATTCAATCCCACTGGGGAGAATATTTTCTGCCTGGCGTTATCTCGGCTTAATACCAGGGTGCACCTTCCCATCATGATTTGCCGGTGGATTAGGTATTATGTGGCGCGACCCGCCGTCTGACCCTCACAACCTGCAACGGGAACCAAGTTTCGCCATTGCCTCGTCCGTTTATCAGCAGAGTGTACCACGTGCATGTGAGGTTGGCTTTGGGCATAAGATGATCCAGGAATTTCTGTCCATTACACTCGCATAATTCAGTAAAAACTCTGGACATTAAACCCATATGAGTGGTGAGTGAGATATCCGAAGACCCAAATTTCCCTCTCCTTCCCAATGTCTTAATTATCCCTTTCCTTTAAGTTTGGTAACGCACCCATGATACTTTTGGTATTGTGGGCGTACATGGGCGATTGAGGTCACTTGCCATCAGATGACCCACTTTGCCGGCCTATGGTATAAAAAAGTTTAAAACGTGTATGTATTACCGTTTTTACGTGACAGAGCAAAATTAAACAATTTGATAAAAACATGTTCTTCATTCTTGTATGGGGAGCCTCTAAAATTGAATTAAACTAGTTTATACGGATTTTATCGCGGTCAAATTTTATTTTAGTCCCTATGTTTCGAAAGATTTTCAGCCTTCGTGGGCACGGGAGAGACGTCGGGACTAAATTAAAATTAAACCGCGATAAAATCCTTATAAACTGTTTTATTTCAATGTGTAATATTCGCGTAAACATAAGAAACCTATATAATGTTACAGCCTCCGTGGCGCAGTGGGCTGTAAAGCGAGAGCCTGCGAGTTCGATTCCCGCACCAAAACAAAAGTTTATGTATATGTGTACGGGTATGGATGATTTGTCAAAACACTATTGATGGAACTGTCATAAATGCAGGACAGATGGACAAAAGACGGTGTGCCACAGTAGGCGTAATATGGCTTCATTAACATCCATTAGGTATGGAACTCTAAAAACAGTTTCACACGGACTACTACGTGATAATCTTCCTGCACTTATTCAAGTTGGAGATATTCTCGAGAAAGGCCAGGTCAGGAGTACCCTAAACCGACGTACATGCATGAAAAATTTAATGAGAGTGAATTAGGCCAAAGAGGTATGCAAGGATCGTAGCAAGTGGAAATGAAAATCGTTGTCTCTGCCTACCCCTATGGGAAACAGGCGTGAGTCTATGTATGTATGTATGTACTTATTTCAACAGTCAGAGCGGGTGCAAAATGATTTTGTTATACACCTTTTTTCTATTGGATGGGTTTTGTTGGTGTATTTATTTATTATACAGTATGTAACAAAAATCCTGTTGGCCTTTTAGGGTCGTGAAGATAGACATATAAACAGCATAATAAAAATAGTTAAATTAAAAATTTATAAACAGAAGCGAGATATTATCTTTACACAGGTAGCTTAGAAAACAAGGCAGATGAAAATAGCATATGTACAAAAATATTTTCATCTGAAAAGTGATGAACAGCTGGCTCATGTGTCGTACTGACGTAGACGGGCGCGCACGCGGCGCGGCGCGTTTGGTGCACGTAGACGCCGTAACTTGCTATCTTGCTACGGCTCAGAGTCATCGCTTTTGCAGAGGTAATTAATCGAAATACGGTTCACAAACAATAAAATAATTACATACGCACTCACGCCTAGAGGTGTAACTAGTACATCCACACTTCGCCGAGCGTGTCTTCGTCCCTTATGTGATAGGGGGCGAGCCTATCGCCATACCGGGCACAAATTCCAGACTCCGGGCTGATACTGAGCATTTCGTAATAGAAAACCTAATACCACTTTACCAAACACGGGGATCGAACCCGAGACCTCAGCGTCAGCCTCAATCGTTACGCGTACGCATTAAAACTGCGCCACCGAGGCAGTCTTAAAATGAGAATACCCTTAATATATCATCATCAAAAGGCATACCCGGCGCCCAAAACCTGTATACATTGTTGGGTGTTAACGAAGGCCCAATCAGTGACCTCGCATTCTTAACCGCTCGTTTAACCGTTCAGTTATGAATATTTGTAGTGGGTTGCCAGAGGTAGTGGGTCGAAAAAGTCAGTAATTCGACCGTATATACCTAATTTTTTAAACGTGGCACGACTTACTGTACTGAACCTTATAAGTATAGTGCAGTACGGTAGAATTATGACGGCCTAAAGTTACTGGATATACCCCTGGAACGCGACTCGCATGAAAGATTTTATTATTGACTATTGTGATTCTTATAACGAGTTCTTTACACCAAACATACTTGTACCCACTATCCCACTAAATTCCCGGGATAATCTCTGTCCTGTCGTGGCAACACCGTCACTTCAGTGAAAGTAGTAGTCATACGTGAATCTTGATCTGACTAACAGTATTGTAAAACGAGTCCTTGTTCACCACGCATCTCCCACCCGTTAACCCCCTTTCATATGTGTTTATTGTTCATCAGAAATACCATAACGCACCGAAAATGTATATCTGTGAGCTACTTTTAACACAACGCAACTTTTTTATAGCATAGGCCGGTACAAGCAAGTGGGCTATCTGATGGTAAGTAATCTCCACCAACCATGTACGCCCACAATACTAGAAGGAAAGGGATAATTAAGGGATTGGGAAGGGGAGGCGGATTTAGGTCTCCGAATATCTCACTCACCGTACGAAACGCAGCAGCAAGCCGCTAGTTTATGTCGGTTTTCGAACAAACAGAGTAACAAAAGTAAGTAAGTTAGTCGATGTTTTGGTGCTATATGTGATTCAACGAGTTTTTTCTCTCTTCCACCTGCCCCTATCCCACTCATAGTGGGGTTGGCGCAACATGCTTTTTAACACATGTTACAGAAAGATTAAGCTTGGAGTTTTTACGATCGGCCACAATTTGCAAACATTTTGTCTCGGTGACGGAATAGAACCTGCGGTCTCTCACTTCACAGCCGGCTACTTGCTCACTGCGTCACGGAGGCTGTCAGTACGTGCTATAATTACAAACGTAACGACCAAACAGTACGCTCTGAATAATGAACAAGATTTAACAAACTGAAAAGCGTTTAATTGGACCGTTTTAGTTTTGAAGAGATTTCTTTTCACCACCATTTGGAAGCCAAAAACTGGAATTATATTGTATTTTGTAGAAATTGTTGCAGAATTTATTTTAGTAAAATTATGAAACTGTGAATTTAATTCAACGAGTTGTTGTATTTTCATTTTCACATACTGTTTTTTATTTTCTTTTTTTATATTATAATAAATAACAGAAGTTTGGGTATGTCATGCTTCGTGGTGTCTGTGCTTGCGGCGGCGTCGTGTGCCGGGTCGGTCACTTCCTTGTAACATGGTTGAGGAGGCCGATAGCTGGCACATGCGTCATACTCGTGAACGGGTGCTGCTTGTGTGGAATGGTCTGCTCAGACTGCCATAAACTTTATTTCATAGTGATTTCTTAGGTTTACGCGAATATTACACATTGAAATAAAACTAGTTTATACGGATTTCATCGCGGTTTAATTTCATATCGTGTTTAAGTCTCTCCCGTGACCACGAAGGCTGAAAAGCTTTCGAAACGTCGGGACTAAAATAAAAATTAAACCGCGATAAAATCCGTATAAACTAGTTTTATTTCATAGTCTTAATATTTCATCGTATTCATGAGGATCATTCACAAAAATCATTATAATTTCTTTATTTTATAATGTAAGTGGGCGACCAACATCTTATGCCCAAAGCCAACCTCACCTGCACGCGGCACTCTCTGCTGATTAACGGACAAGGCAATCGCGAAACTTGGTTCCTGTATGGGTCAGATGGCGAGTCGCGCCACAAAATACCAAATCCACCGTCAAATGATACACAGACAGAGGAATAACCCCAGGCAGGAAGTTCCTCATTGGCATAAATTCCGCCTCCTTTTTTAAGTCGCAGCATTAGTGATAGCTCAGCGGGGAGTGATATGGACTGTCGAGACGAAAGTCGCAGGTTCGAAACCAGCCCCAAGTGCATACACCTCTGACTTTTCTAAGTTATGTGTGTATTAATTGTTAATTATCACTTGCTTTAACGGTGACGGAAACATCGTGAGGAAACCTGCACACCTGAGTTCTTCATAAGAATTTCGAAGGTATGTGAAGTCGCCCAACCCGCATTAGGCCAGCGTGGTGGACTAAGGCCTAACCCTTCTCATTCAGTAGAGGAGGCCCGTGCCCAGCAGTGGGACTTATTTAATACAGGGCTAGTATTATTATTATTTTTAAGTCGGTTGATAATTCCACTATGTTTAACGCGCCCACACCATTGCATTGTTGGATTGTGTCGAGTGCCGCCACACCCTCGCCGCTCGAGGACAATGTGTGGTCGTTAGGAATTTACAATCAATGTACCGTATATTGTGTACAGTAAGTACTCTTTATTTTAAAAGGAATATTCTACAATTTTAAATATTACATTTCCCAAAAAAACACATTTCAAAATATAAAAAGTATCACCCTCTAATGGCGAGGCCTAGGACCCAAGCCACTGGTGGTTAGGACCCCAGAGTGAACCTGCTCACAATGTGTGCCGTGTCCAATAACACTGCTTTCTGAATCTGGCTCTTGACGCAACTATCAATTGAGAGTCTCTGGAGGTGTTGATCGAGGCTCTTTGATATCAACCCATTAGCAGAAACGACTATCGGGGCAATCATTGTTGAGTCCACATCCCACATATCAGTAACCTCGTGTCCCAGGTCTAAATATTTGGATATTTTATCTTTTTCGGCTTTAACGAGGTTTTCGTCATGTGGAATGGTGACATTAATAAGTATTGCCCGGCGCGCTAATCGATCTATTACCGCAATATCTGGCTTAATTACCATTGTTACAATGGTTGTAAGAGAGGAATGTTGAACCATCAGCTGAGATTGGTTGTAAGTAACCGAATACCACTTCTTTAAAGCTTATCTGAGTATTTCGTCAGCAAGGATTTTCTTGTGTATACACCACTGTATGCATAATCTGTAAACACTCAGCGACCGAAACCATTTTTTTTATGCTGGTAGTGCCGGGTAGGGAAATGTGGTCGGAACGCCATACGCCCGGTTTGCGAGGTGCTGTGTCGTAAGACCGGATATTTCAGTATTTTATATGGATATTGTATTATGGTGTTTATAATTAGTTTTATCTAATCAGTGTATTTGGCACTCTAATGCCGTTCTTATTATTGAACTAGCTTTTGCTCGCGACTCCGCCCCCGTGAATGCCATTTTCCGGGGTAAAAAGTACCTAAGTAGCCTAAGTTACTCCTTATTACATCAGCTATCTGCCAGTGAAAGTCCCGTCAAAATTGGTCCAGCCGTTCCAGAGATTAGCCGGAACAAACAGACAGACAAAAAAATGGAAAATATGTTATTTTGGTATATGCACCGTATATTCATATGCATGTAGTAAAAAGTGGTTGTTTTAATATTACAAACAGACACTTCAATTTTATTTATTTGTATAGATAAAATAAATAACCGTTTCGCTTCCCTCCTTAGGGCGAGGCGGTAGTAATAAATAGCTTTTCCCGATAAAAAAGGGGGTTTAAACATATGATACGTTCTATGCAACATTCGCATGTGAAAGCGCGCGTCGCACGGAACCAGGCGGATGTTTCGTTGAAACCATACATGAGTTTGGTAAACACCATTGTTTGGCTCTATTGCATGACTATGGGAAACTGCAATTTATTCTGATAGACGTCAGTGGCGTCAGTAGAGCCACGCTGTAAACAGTTTTCTCTACAGCAAGAATGGGTCAGCTCGACCGCGTCGTTACCACTGTCTTATAATTAAATAATTTATTCTGTAAGTCGGATCATAAATATCACTTTTACATGTCAATTAGTTTTTATGCTAGATTACATTTACGTTTACGACGGCATTTCGTGGCTAGCCATGAGAAGAAATGCCGAAACAAACTCATGGGTTTTTTATGTTACCAAACCCTTAATTATACCCATATAGGTTAACCTGTATCGTGGGCATCAGGAACTACGAGGGACTTGCGGTCCCACAACACCCAGACCCGAAACAGACAACAATTTGTCTCGGTGTGGGAATCGAACCCACGGCCTCTCGCTTCGCAGCCGGTGCCCTTAATGAGTGATTAGAACCTGCTGTGGACATATATGCAACATCACAAACCTTGCGCAACTAGGAAAACAGAAACGGGTTGTCCGTAAAGAATGTTTTACAACTCTCGATACCAAGCTTGTTTTATACCATACTCATATGAGAAAACTGAATTCTTGTACGTTCAGTGCCTTGTAGATTTAGAACGTTTAATGCTTGCTAATTAACTACAAGTTAACCACGCAGTTTAATAAATAGAACCTTTGGTAATTGTAGAGCCTCTCTAAAATTTACAAGGATTTCAGTTGAAATGGTAGAGCCATGCTGTAGACAGTTTTGTCTACAGCATGAATGGGCCGGCTCGTCCGGGTCGTTACCACTGTCTCACAGAAAACCGACGTCAAGTAGTAGCTTTCGTACGGTGAGTAAGATATCTGGAGTCCCAAATCCATTGGTTCCATTTTAATTGCAAGAAATTCTATCCCTAAGGAGGTGAAATCAGGGATAAACTTTTCAAACTTTTTATGCACTGACTTTGATACTTTTTCACTAAATAGAGAAATAAAAACTTTTTAACAAAAATAAAAACGGCTTAAAAAATAATTAGACTAAAAATAAAAGTAAACAATTTTCAGTCGGTGCTTTCCATATACTATATCCTAGTACTACATGCATCGAAATAAGATAAGTAAAACGATAGCTCTCATATGAATCTGGCAAAAAATACGGATTCACTTAGGTACTTACACATGCAAAGGTAAAGTCCCACGCAACACTCATACACGCAACAAAAATTCATGAACGTTCAAAATCAACTTTATTTCATAAAAGTTAATGTCTAAATATTAAATTTCTAGATCGATATACGACGTTCTGCACCGCGCAAAAAATTAGACGTATCAAGTGTCAACTACAGATTATTATGCACAGACTTTTATAGCCCCACCCCCTTGCATAGAGTTTTGGTAGGGTGATTTTTTTGCTTGAGTTACGTACGTTTCTTGTCATCTTATTTCGATGACTACATAATAGTGTCAGTATATTCAACTAGTAAGTAGGGGCAGGCAGAGGTATAACTAGTACACCCACGTTTCTTCGTCCTAAAAACCATTTATGGTGTAAAACGACATTAATAAGTCGTAATTTTTTACATCGCGATGTTTTTCTGCATTGGTTTCTTCGAACCAGTTATTTAGGTTTTTTTATCGTAGCTCGATAAAGTGCCTACACTACAGTTGATGGTAAATCCAAATATAATGTCGACATCAAGACGTTGCGTTTCTCGATAGTCACCAGAATTATGCCGGCCTTTTTGCGCGGGAAATATGAATGTCTTCGCAACCTGGGGCTGGAGGGAATGTTCTGCCGGACTCACGAGCCTTCCGACCTAGTTCACGACCGAGAGATTGACGATTTTCCTACGCCTGTGTACGTTTATAACTAATACTTTTCACGAGACTATCCCGCCCACACACCCGCCGCTGTAACTCCTGTAAACCAGGATCGACAATGGCACGCATATTTCGACGCCGAGCAATAAAGCTCGGCGAGTCTCTGGGAATGCAAATCTGTCTTTATCCCGCAACGAAATTAATCAAATAGAAAATTAGGGAGGAGTTGGAAATAATAATTATCCACTTCCCTCCATAGCAAAGCGGGAGACAAAATAATGAACTAAGGAGGTTGCATACTGTCAAGCATAATGTTGCGCTCATCATGCCAGAGACTACACTCCCAAAGGATATGATGTGCAGACTGCTCGTACTTCCTGCCAGGTGTAGAGAGCATGGGCAGGCAGGTGAATCAACCAACTTAACTAATACTAATACTTATGAGTACTAAAATTAAATAAACCGCACGGAAATAATTTATTTCCCAATACAGTAAGTCTCGTTTTCCAAGTATCGGTTGCGCAGGCCGGCACGCGAGCTAATCTGCGTGCGCAGCATTCCCAGCAGACGTGGTATGTTCACGGTATGTTTTTATCCTGGCACGGCAGAGTTACTACACTGCACTTGATGGCAATTACGTCCACAGTACCTGAGGATCATGGAAGCGTTGCCGACCTTAAAGGAAAGGGATAAGTAAGAGATTATTATTTATTTACTTATTTATCACATCACAAAAGATACTTAAAAGCTACTGTATTATACATTGAACTCAAAAATTACTTTTGTGAGAGACTGGTATCTATACTAGGATAAAATCCTGTCTAACAGATTACCAGGCCTCTCGACATATTAATCTTAACGCAAAATACAATATTGTTGATGCAACACGTGTGTTGAGACGAGAATAATAGAGAAATGTGTGTGTGTGTTCAGTTTAAGCTAACGTTATTAATAGATTTTCTGTTTGCTAATAGTTCAAATCTAGCAGCCATAAGGTAACAGTTGTTTTACAATTATTCTTTGTTTAATTGATGAATTGACAACAAACGATTTATTTTGTTATAAAGGTGACACCCCAGGAAACAGAAGAATTTATGTGATAGGATTGGGAAGGGGAGGGGGACTTGAGCCTCCGGATATCACACTCACCGCACGAAACGCAGCATCGAGCTGGTACGCCGGTTTTCTGTGAAACAGTGGTAACGACCCGGCCTATCTGTCGCATTATATCTCCCAAAGGGAATATGTAGGGCGTATGCCTCTATAATATAGCATCACCGTATCATCGACTGCCTCGGTGGCGCAGTTGTAATGCGTACGCGTTACGACTGAGGCCAACGCTGAGGTCTTGGGTTCGATCCCCGGGTCGGGCAAAGTGGTATTGGGTTTTTCTATTACGAAATGCTCAGTATCAGTCGGGAGTCTAGAATTTGTGCCCGGTGTGGCGATAGGCTCGCCCCCTATCACATCGTGGGACGGAGATACGCTCGGTGAAATGTGGGTGTACTGGTTTCACCTCTGCCTACCCCTTCGGGGATTACAGGCGTGAGTGCGTATGTACGTATCATCGTACCTCGTGTTTTTAAGTAGAACAACGACCTGCTGAATCGATTACGTATTACGATCACCGCGACTCAGCGCACCTCGGCCGCGGCAGTTCCATTTACCTACTTCAAACCAGAAGCGATTCGACTGGTTTCAATGCGTTACTCTCGGGATTGTATGCTGCATACGCATGTACAACGTGTTACAGAATGGTGTGGTCATATTTAAGGGAAGTAATACCTGACAGTGAGTTTAATAATACATACATACTCACTCACGCCTAAATCCCCGAAGGGGTAGGCAGAGGTGTAACCTGTAGCTTAATAATAAATAAATAAATACATCCTACAGTCACACACATAGCCCCACACTAAGTAAACCTGTATCGTGGGTGTCGGGAACTACGAGGGACTTGCAGTCCCATAACACCCAGACCCAAAACAAATATTTGTGGGTCACACAAACATATCTCTAGTTGCGGGAATCGAACCCATGGCCCACGCTATTTTTAAGCACCTTTTTATTACAATCGATACGAGCGATCACATTCCTATAAATTAAGTGAAGTTCAGCTGTTTATTATTTAGTGTTGTTCAAAGTTGTGAATCTAATATCGAGATATTACTCATTCGATAAAAAGATCAATGCTTTATTTCTGTCCCAACAATGTAGTTGGATGTGACACTACGGCGGTGGAATTAGACCCGACTTTAAACTTGAACTTGCCAAAATGTATTTATTTACTATGTATACATACGCACTCACGCCTGTAATCCCCGAAGGGGTAGGCAGAGGTGTAACTAGTACACCCACTTTTCGCCGAGTGTATCTCCGCCCCACAATGTAATAGGGGGCGAGCCTATCGCCATTAACTATGTATCTTTCATGATAATATAATTTTTTGTGTTGCTATTTTATTAACCTTCAAAAGTAGGAGGTTCTCAATTCAGCGCGTTTTTTATAGCTTTTTTATGTGTGTACAGCAATTCCTCCGCCAATTTTGGACTGTTTTTGTTGGAAGAAAATCATTCGATACATTGTACTCCCATATAAATGTAGATTTGATGACAGAGTACGGAGTAAAAAAATTCAACGAATAATAATAGCACAGTCATTGCGAATGTATTTTTGTATTGGAATTAAAATTGTACCGATCACTAAAAATTTAAAAATACTCGTAAACTAAGTTTTAACAAAACTTAAAAACCAACTTGAATAAATAATAGCCGCTGACGCTGCCGGTCAAGTGAAATTGCATCGATTCCAAGGAGATCTATAGAAATTGTTTTTTCAGACTTTTCAGTGCTATTTTTATACTCTTATCTACTGACAGCTCCGTGGCGCAGCGGGCGAGTAGTCGGCTGCGAAGCGAGAGGCCGTGGGTTCGATTCCCACACCGAGACAAATGTTTGTGTGAACCACAAATATTGGTCTCGGGTCTGGGTGTTGTGGGACCGCAAGTCCCTCGTAGTTCCTGATACCCACGACACAGGTTTACCTAGTGTGGGGTCAGGACTATGTGTGTGACTGTTGGGTGTATTATTATTATTATTATTATTATAAGTGGTAAGTACCTTGTATGTGAGAGGCCGTCTTGGTGCCACCGTTTTGTCTATTTCTGCTGCCAAGCAGCAGTGTGTTTGAAGGACATTGAAGCCAGTGAAATTATTGGGTATCATGAGATTTAACAGCGCATTTCTAAGGGTGACGAACGCAGTCCAGTTCAAATTCAAATTATTTATTGAATCCATAAAATGTTATACATCATTTAGATTCAGTCAAATTTTAAGTCTACCGCCAGTTCGGAATGCTGTTCCGCCAATGAACGGACAAGAAACTCTAACGTTGCTCTTTTCAAAACTGATTTACAATATTGATACTACATTAATACAATTTAATTTGAGTTAAAGCAGCTCAGTTTACGCCAAGAGGAACATTAAAACAGTACTATTCAATGCTTTATAATTCTAAGTTCTGTGTGGTATTGTGTATGTTTTGACAGCCTCCGTGGCGCAGTGGGCGAGTAGCTGGCTGCGAAGCGAGAGGCCGTGGGTTCGATTCCCGCACCGAGACAAATGTTTGTGTGATCCACAAATATTTGTTTCGGGTCTGGGTGTTGTGGGACCGCGAGTCCCTCGTAGTTCATGATACCCACGATACAGGTTAACCTAGTGTGGGGTCAGGACTATGTGTGTGACTGTTGGGTGTATTTATTTATTTATAGGATGTATTGTTCGATTCGTCATTCAGGCTAGTAATTAATCCGTTTTTTATAGCTTAGGCCGGCAAACGTGCAAATGGGTCACCTGATGGTAAGTGATCTCCACCGCCCACGCCCACAAAACCAAAAGAATCATGGGCGCGTTGCCGATCTTAAAGAAAATGGATAATTAACAGATTGGGAAGTACGGGCAGCACTCACCGTACGAAACGCAGCAGCCACCTGCTACTTTACGTCGGATTTTTGTGAGATAGTGGTAACGAGCCGGCCCATTCATGCTGTACACAATACCGTCTACATCGTGGCTCTACCACTAAATTTCGATGTTGTCAGTACCAACTACCAGTTCACAGTACATTACTACATTATTCTCTAAGTTATCAACGAGTGAAAGTTCCAAGTTGACATGTCTCGCGATAAAAACTTTAGATATTTTACTATGATGTGACGCTAGAAAATAAAATATAGCAATTTGTACATTCAATTGTAGTTTTTGCGCATTAGTTTATTACATTATTATATAGGGTGTTGTTGAAATATGGTTCAGTGTTTACGCTAATACGTTTTATGGTTAAAAGCTTTTGCTCTCGGTTCCGCCCGCGTGAACGTCTTTTTCCGGGATAAAAGTAGCCTATATCCTAATCCAGGCCATGGTCTACCTATGTGCCAAATTTCATTCAAAACCGTTCAGCCGTTAATACGCGATTGACCAACAAACATTCAAATTCACAAAGTCACGAATATCCAATCTTTTACATTTATATTAGTAAGTAGTAGAAAGCGGGATAGTAGGATGGTAAGATTAGTTACCTGCATGTATTATAAATGAAATTTAAAAATACCATATACCTAGTATAACATCTCATTGGTGAGTCCCTGCTTTTAAATATCTATTATCTGACTATTTGTTTTTGAATTTTCTATACAAAATCGGTTCCCGCGATTGGAATTTGAGCTTGTTATGGCGATTGGCTCTCTCCCTATCACATCGTGGAACAGAAATAAGCTCGGCGAAACATGGCTGTTTATAAGTAAGGTAAGTAATCTTACTTGTCTGATTTTATGATTTAAACGTCCTTTCTGAACCACCCTGTATACCACAAATTGTGAGCTTGAAGATGCGAGGAGTCTTTTTAAAGTATGATAATAAAATGTAGAGATCGTTATTTCGGTAAAAAAAAGCCCACATTAAAGTCTGAAAGAATTGCATAATAATTTGGAAAGTCGAAGCTCGAATAAATATGTCCATTTCCGGCCACAGAGCAATAAATGTAATTGTATTTTTTACATTACTTTTTGCAATTATTTTTGTATTTTCTTTAATCTATAAATGGGTATATATGAATATAATGACTATTATGAAATTATTTCTTAAGTACTGCCATATGCACTTACATATAACCCCCCGACTTTAATTCGGATACTGTCATAAACTGGTGATCAGATCTTCATTATACATAGCTATATTGATTAAGACAGTTTTCAAAGAAAAAAAATAGCATTCAAATAGATTCATTCGTTTTGGGCACTACAATAGCACAGCAGACATACACTCACACATACACACACACACACAGACGCAGACGTCATATATATCACTCTTTTTTGCAGGGGGTTAAAAACTAGTCGATAACGCAATCATTTTTACTTTTGCGGGAATCGAACTGTAAATCGGTTTTAATAGAAAAATATACTAGATGGTAGGTCCTTTCGGTAGTACTGCCATCATTATGTCTATTACTGCCGATAAGCAGCAATAATATATAAGGCCTGTGATGTTACGGTTTGAGGCACATTAATGCCAGTAATATTTCTGGGCATTATGTATCTTAACTCTGTCTCGGGGTACGTATGAACGCAGCCTATTGCCATGCATTACTTTAAAATTCGAATTCTGGTTTCAACAACTTGTTTCGTTGATCTGCTCGTCTAGTCTTTAATAAAAATATTAATTAGTATTATTATTTTTTGCGGTTTGATTCTCGGTCCGCAAGACCGGTGTGCACTGACATCACGGGCCTAAGCCAAGTGAATGTCTGTTACGTTTTAATCTAAATTAACGATCGGAAAGGGAAATGACTCTGTCTGCATAAAGTTCCTAACAATTCTGCAGGTATTTAAAACCGCTGCTTTTTGAAGTTGTACAAATGTTTGTGGCAGCAGGCTTAAAAATTATAAGGATTGTGATAGCTGTTTAGGGATTATACCAGTCATTGATAAGACTATGGTAACTCTTTGTAAACTCCACATGCGGCTCATTTCGTCTTTAATGTCTATATATTTTGTAAGTTTTTCCGATATTGTGTTTTGTAAGCTAAGGGCATTCGGAATAGCAATGTCAATAATATATGCAGTTCTATTTATCGTATGAACTATAGTAATGTCCGGTCTATTATAATTATTATTATTTACATACCCTGACGAAGGGATTCTTCTTCGGCAGCTCAGCGTCAACCTCGTCTCTGGATTCCTCATCGTCCGCCGAGTTCACCCGCACGCAGGTCTTATGTACTTGAAGATCACCCATATTCCCCACTCATTATACAGATCCACAAGAATTAATCGATTCACTCCACTGCACAACACTATCGTAAAACAGTTATTCGAATTAAGAACGGATTTTGGCGCCTTTATAACACTGGCATTTTGGTTTAAACAATTTAAATTTCGAACACAAGTTGTTCGTAAGTCGATTTTTATCGATTCTTACACGAGTTTTTAAATAACACTGTTTAACCGATTTTCCACTTGTAGTTAACGCGTTTTTCCTGGTTGCGTGAACTTAGCTTCGTAAGTAAATCTGCAAACAAAAAACGGTAGATTAGACTACAATTGCGACAATCAGGTTTAGATAATGAGTAAAAATAGTCAAATATTGATGTCACATTAACAGAGACGGACTTAAAATAGAGTTTATCAGTTTCCATCGCTCTAAACACATTTTAAACATAACAATTTTTTGACAGCCTCCGTGGCGCAGTGGGCGAGTAGCCGGCTGAGACAAATGTTTGCGTGATCCACAAATATTTGTTTCGGGTCTGGGTGTTGTGGGACCGCAAGCCCCTCGTAGTTCCCGATACCTACGATGCTTTTCTACTGTGTCTATGCTACGATACAGGTTAACCTAGTATGGGGTCAGAACTATGTGTGTGACTGTTGGGTGTATTTATTTTATTTTTATTTTCTAATTGTGCAGTGTAACGTGTAATTGTGCAGTTAAGGGCCTATACTACTTAAGATGAAATTCGAATTGTGTCCACTGACCTCCATGTCTGAACTGCTCGCACAAATGGCGCACAACTCTCAGCTACAGCCTTGTACCAGAAATGTAAATAAATATTACGAGTGGTAGAGCCTCGCTGTAGACAATTTTGTCTACAGCATGAATGGGCCGGCTCGTCCGGGTCGTTACCACTGTCTCACAGAAAACCGACGTAAAGTAGCAGCTTGCTGCTGCGTTTCGTACGGTGAGTGAGATATCCGGAGGCCCAAATCCCCCTCCCCTTCCCAATCCCTTAATTATCCCTTTCCTTTAAGGTCGGCAACGCGCCCATGACTCTTTTGGTATTGTGGGCGTACATGGGCGGTGTAGATCACTTACCATCAGGTGACCCACTTGCTCGTTTGCCGGCCTATGCAATAAAAAAAAAGAAAAGAAAATATCTACCCGCATTTGAAATGATTTCTTTGTAGAAATCAATTACTCCAAATACATCATCATTATATTTTATGTTTTTGTTAGATTTAAGAGGCCTCACTATAATCGTTACTTGAGGAAGTTTATACCTAAACTATAGCTGTGTAACTTCGGGCCACCAATATCTTAGACCCAAAGCCCACCTCACCTCCACGTGGAACACTCTGAACGGACGAGGCAATGGCGAAACTTAGTTACCGTTTCGCGTTGTGGGGGTTATACGGTGGATCGCCCAAAATAATACTAAATCCACCGTCAAATTATGATGGCATTAAGCTGGGATAACACAACCCAGAAAGAAAGTTAGATTTATATAGAGACCCGGCTTAAAGCCCGATACTATAATTTGTGACTTTATTTAACAATTTGACTGTGTTTTTGCCAAAAACTAATGTACATAGAAATTGTACCACTAAGTTGCGGCGAATTGACCGTAACTCAATATTACCATCTCGCTTATTCTCAACTAGAACCCCTCTCGCACTCTCTGTCGGTGTGCTGTCAAACTCCCGCGGTATGTGACACAATTTTACTTCTAAACAGCCCGTCTAGTAGTATACATTAAAGTCTTTGGTTTTTGCTATAAAAAACAAAATGCTTATAGTTAATGCTAACAATGCGGTCCTTCCATAGTTAAAATGAACCATTACAATAAACTGGCAATTAGTTGTAAGTAAATTAAACAATATGCAGTTAATTAAACTACAACGTATTAATAAAATACTTGCGGTGAATAAAAATGCCACAAATTAAATAAAACACGGCAATAAAATGTAAAACAAGCTGGTTTGTAGTCTATGGTTTTTTTCCGAATGGCTGTCTATGGTTTGTTATTCGAATTTCGAATTATTCGTGAGACTCTAGGCTTTTATTTTACTGGTTATTTTGGCATTCTATTATTTTGGCCAGAATATTTTGCAACGACTTCTTCATTAGCATTAGGTATAGGCAGTGGCTTCAGCCACTTACATTCAAGTGACCCACTTGCTCGTTTGCAGCTATAAATATCACGTGCAAGTGAAGTTGACATGGCTTCCGAATCTATGGAACTCAAAGGCTTTCAATGTATAATCAAGCGGTCTGTTTAGAAGTAAAATTGTGCCACACACCGCAGGAGTATGATAACTGACAGACAGAGAGCGGGAGAGGGGTTCTAGTTAAAAGTAAGCGAGATGGTAATATTTAGTTACGGTGAATTGACCGTAACTTAGTGGCGGAATTTCTCTGTACTGCGCAGACGGTCTACAATATACATTAAAGTCACTGATGGAACTCTTACGCCCGTATTTAGGAACAAAACTCAAGTAAACTCTTTGCTAGGTGTCGATTGCGGTATGCGTGATTGGCCCATTTTTGTTGAGCGTCAAAAACGGACCAATCACGTGTACAGAAATCACCACTAATGGTCATCCCGAATATTCTGTCTATCCACAGATTTGCTTACCGGCAGTAAAATTTTGACACATTTTGTATGGAAGATCTGTCAAAACACTATTGATAGTACCCAAATTGTCGATAGACAGAATATAAGGAATGGCTATAAGTGTTTGCGGGCACTATGAGATCTCATAGTGAATACGGGGGTTAGATTTATTACTAGCAATGTAGTCATGCCTGAATAAAAAACCTTGGTCTATCTACTCTTCGACCTGGGTATTTCCTTTACTGATGATTCAAGCTATAATTACAAGCCATTAACAAAGCTATCTAGAGGTTACGAGGCATTATCCGATCTTCGTGCCTATTATTTCATCACGTGTGGTGCTGGCATTGACTTGCAAGCTAACTGACAATTATGGCATATAATAATATAATAATACTAGCCCTGTATATACGCCCCACTGCTGGGCACGGGCCTCCTCTACTGAATGAGAGGGGTTAGGCCTTAGTCCACCACGCTGGCCAAATACGGTTTGGCAGACTTCACATACCTTCGAAATTCTTATGAAGAACATCTTAGGTATGCAGGTTTCCTCACGATGTTTCCTTCACCGTTAAAGCAAGTGATAATTAACAATTAATACACACATAACTTAGAAAAGTCAGAGGTGTATGCACTTGGGGCTGGTTTCGAACCTGCCACTTTCGTCTCGACAGTGCATACCACTCCCCGCTGAGCTATCACTGCTTATTATTTAACACACATGCTTATTATTTATGCTAATATATTTTGAGTTCCTCCATATTACCTGGAAACAATCCCGTCTAGCACGGTACGTTTCCAGCGTTCATTTCTACCACGCACATGCAAGCTCTGGAATGAACTCGGTGCATCGGTGTTTCCCGAGCGTTATGACCTGTCTCTAAGCGAGGCTTAAAAAGAGTTTTCCTTCAACGGTAGGCAGCGGCTTGGCTGTGCTCTGGCATTGCTGAGGTCCATGGGCGGCGGTAACCACTTACTATCAGGTGGGCCGTCTGCTTGTCTGCCTATCTAGGAAATAGATATATTTTTTAAACTAGATTTTTTATCCTGACTGCCATGGGGGATCTTATGGATAACTTCGTAGTCCCGAGAGAGGAAAGATGAATATGCTGGACTCACCAGCCTTCTTACCCAGTTGTCTGAACGGCCGCTGGTTCGGGTCCCTAACAGAAAACCCCAAGCTACTATACCGACTAAAAAGGCAATCCGGCTTAATTTTGCCGACCTACGATAGACACATCGTCTGTCGTTAGTCGACAGCTTTTTTGGATTGCGCTATACTTACCATCAGGTAGCATAGTCACTTTGCCAAGCTAGTATAAAAAAAAACTCCATGGCGGCCTTCTTCGGTACAATTGAAGACGGTCCCGAGGGATCCTGAGTGTACCCTGGATTTCTACCAGAACCGCCCTTGCGCTGTGACACTTTGCATTAGGGGCTGACTATATCCATACAGTGTCCACAATATGACAGCCTCCGTGGCGCAGCGGGTGCGTAGCCGGCCGCGAAGCGAGAGGCCGTGGGTTCGATTCCTGCACCGAGACAAATGTTTGTGCGATCCACAAATATTTGTTTCGGGTCTGGGTGTTTTGGGACCGCAAGTCCTTCGTAGTTCCCGATACCCACGATACAGGTTAACCTAGTGTGGGATCAGGGCTATGTGTGTGACTGTTGGGTGTATTTATAATTATTATTTGTTTATTTATAATATATCCAGAGTACGTTCCATTGTGACAGACTTTTGGTTTGTTTACTTAGATAACGTTTATCTGATTAAGTAATTGATAAAATGGTTCCCATTGTACACACCTCAGACATATTCTGTGTAAACTGTTTCATACGTTTTTATTAGCTTGAATGATGAGACATCGCCTGATTGTAGGTGCCTGACCATAAACAGAATCAACGCCACACAGACCTTTATAAAGCAAAGTACTAGCTAGTACTGGACAGCGCTCGTCACCCCGAGACATAAGTTGTTAAGTCTCATAATGTCCAGTAATTTCGCAGGCTTCAATATCCTTCAAGCCGAAATACAACAGTGCTAACATTGTTGCTTGGCGGCCGAAATAGACATAGCGGTGGTACCAACCCAGACGGCCTTTCGCATACGATCTAATCTTTTATTATTTTTAGCTGTAGACAGTTTTTTCTACAGCGTGGATGAATGGGCCGGCTAGAGTCGGGAAGAACAACTGACTCAATTAGAACCGTCGCGACATGATTGCTTTTTGTTGTTGCGTTTCGTACGCCCAAATCGCCCCTTTCTCTGCCCAATCCCCATTACTGATTCTTCTGGTATAGTTTATCTTTTTTATGGAGATTACTTACTATCAATTGACTTACTTTTCTGAGTGGCAGAGCCACGCTGTAGACAACTCTGTCTACAGCATGTATGGGCCGGCTCGTCCGGCTTGTTACCACTGTCTCACAGAAAACCGGCGTAAAGTAGCAGCTTGCTGCTGCGTTTCGTACGGTGAGTGAGATATGCGGAGGCCCAAATTTCCCTCCCCTTCCCAATCCCTTACTTATCCCTTTCCTTTAAGGTCGACAACGCGCCCATGAATATTTTAGTATTGTGGGCGTACATGAGCGTTGGAGATCACTTACCATCAGGTGACCCACTTCTTCGTTTGCCAGCTTCTGCCATAAAAAACCCTGGCACTACATTTATTAACCTGTAATTCTTGAAGAAAAACAGCCACTAGGTTGTAGTCCTTCGTATGCTAGAGGCCATCTGTGTAGGTAATAATACCGCTTTGTCTATTTCTACTGCTAAGCAAGTGTGTTTCGGTCCCAAATACATTTAAGCCATTGAAATTACTGAGCAATATCTTATGTCTCGGGGTGACGACCGCAGTGCATTGCCATGCAATTCTACGTTTTGACTGTGGTATTTTTCTGTTTATGGGCACGTTTTTCATCAAGCGAGCTACGTGTATTAGGAATATAAAAAGCTTTTGACTCATCCCCTATTCAACTTAATGACATTGACCCCCGTATTCATATCACATAGTCCTGACCCCATACTAGGTAAACCTGTATCGTGGTATCAGGAACTATAAGGGACTTGCGGTCCCACAACAGCCAGACCCGAAACAAACATTTTCTCGGTGCGTAAAAAACTAAAATTGCGATTCTTTAATACCTGTTTTCCCAAAGTTTCATCACCCAAACCGTACAGCAATTATATCCCGCCAAAAAACGTAATTAAATCAGCGCCTCCACATTAATGATAATCGTCCACAACATTGTTGCCAACCTTCTAGGAAAACGTTTTTAATCTGTGGCATCCGACATAATCGCCAGCCGTCATGGCGAAGGAATGCGCGTGTTACAGCCAGGAAGGTCGGGCAAGGCCGACGGCCCGGAGCCTGGATTCGAAACGCTCTGGAAGTGGCGTGACTTCCCCACGGGCTTTTATGAAAAACGTTTTAAATTCACGTCTTCCTAGTTATTTATTATTTTATTTTAAAATAAATACCTAGATTAAGGGCGTGTTCGAGCGAATAAAGTTCTGAGTAATCTAAGTTACAACTTACAATATATTATAATTTTGCTTTCAGGACACCTTGTCTTGCTTAGTATCATCTGTATTCAGAATTATATTCAACTATAAAGGCCAACAGTGATTTTGACTCTACAGTAGTATATACGGGTTTTTCTATTACGAAATGCTCAGTATCAGCCCGGAGTCTGGAATTTGTGCTATGGCGATAGGCTCGCCCCCTATCACATAAGGGACGGAAATACGCTCGGCGAAATGTGGGTGTACTGGTTACCCCCACCCCTGCGTACTCCTTCGGGGATTGAGTGCGTATGTATGTATGTAGTATATACGATTCGCTGCTGAGTATCTAATTTAGTTACACAGAACTTTGTTTGCCCGAACATGCGCAATATAATAATGTAAATAGGTCTTGTCTCATTGTTTTAGTGGTAGCACACTGACGCCTGGTTTCTGAAAGGCTGATCAATGTTAAATTAACTAATCAAATATCAAATCTCATGTCAAGTCGAAATTGAGTTGCTAGAAGCGTGATCAACACCTTTGATTTGACACACATGTTAGTTATTATAACTTTCAAATTAATATGTATAATCGTATGTCAAACGGTACTAAAGAGAGATCATATATGTACTATGTTTTTTTTCACTAAATAACGTTTCAGCAACTCGAATTGACAGCGATGTCAACTCAAAGTTCTGTTGAATTTTAGAATTGGCGTTAGAATGTCAAATAACATTTTACATTTTGAAAAAAACTCACGTGGAGTTGTCCGGGATTGAAATTGTGGTCTGATATGGTTATAAATTCCGCCCCTATTAAATGGTACAAACAAAGATCGGTGATGCACTAGTGGTACCTTGCTTACACTTTCGGGGATAGTGGCTTTATTTAAAAGTCAGCAATGCTACCACGACTGGTCTGACATTGTCATAGGCGGTAGTTAATCCTGTTTATTAAGTGACTCGCTTGCTCGTTTCTCGGCCTGACTAAAGGTCAAGCATATACCATGATGCTATGGTCACGGTGGTATATGTAGCGATATTATACAACGCCTGGAATGACACGCCGATTCATGTTTAAAGATTAATGCTACCGACATTGTTGGTAGCTTGACTTTTTGTATAATGTCCTGTTTCTTCAAAATTAATATCAACTCGTATGAATTATGTAGTGCGAGGCGTTACGTTAAGAGCTCATTATTACAGAACAACTATTTTTATAGTAGAGACCGCCGAACGAAACGTGGGTTACGCCCATGAATACTCACAATACCAACCTAAAGAACCATGGAATCGTTGCCGATCTTAAAGGAAAGGGACTGTTAAGGGATTGGAAATGGGAGGGGGATTTAGGCCTCCAGATATCTCACCCACCATACGAAACGCAAACCTACTACTTCAAGTCGGTTTTCTGTGAAACAGTGATAACAACCCGATCGAGCTGGCTACTTCATACTGTAGACAAGACTGGCTACAGCGTGACTCTACCACTTACAAAGGTTCGTTCCATTGAATTTGAACCGACATCACTATGACCATAACACCCCAGTGATAATAGAACTAATAGGAATATACGGTGAGGTCTGGAGTTAAAATTCAAGGCCAGGCAATCACAATTTATGTGTGTTTTATATGCAAAAATTGACACGAGATTCTGAGGATTGGAATTTGTGAAATTATAGGCTCGCCAGTAATTCACATTATCATCATCAGCCTATATTTGTCCACTGCTGGACATAGGCCTCTGCCAATGTACACCATTGAGCTCGATCTTTGGCTATTTGCATCCACTCATTACCCGCCGCTTTCCGCAGGTCGTCGCTCCACCTTGCTGCAGGAAAGGAAATCAGCTCGGCGAACCTTGGGTGAACAAGTCGCACTTCTGTTTACACCTTTAGTATTATTATTATTTCCAACTCCTCCCTAATTTTCTATTTGAATCATTTCGTTGCGGGATAAAGACAGATTTGCATTCTCAGACTTGCCGAGCTTCATTGCTCGATGTCGAAATATGTGTGCCACTGTCGATCCTGGCTTACAGGAGTTACAGTGGCGGGTGTGTGGGCGAGATAGTACACCTTTAGTAATACAGGCTATTGATGTTAATGAAATGAGCTATAGAAATTATACATACGGAATATGAACAGTTTTATAAAGGCCGTTGCTCTAGCGCCACGATCACGGCGCGATCAACGATGCATACTCAATTCAAACGGCATAACACGACTATCCACGTGTAACAACGGAGAAATGTTGCGTGTTACCGTCACTGTACCAATAATTGACTTTTAGCGTAATGTCTAATTATATTTCGTAATTAGATCACTTACTTATGATCCGTGTACACATATATAAAAAAAACTCAACTTTGGGTGTAGTAAAGTTCAAAATTGTGTGGGAGCACACTATTAAACTATCTCCATAAACTGTTGTAATATTTAAAATAACTTCTTTTTTTCCAATTAGTGAATGCCGGTTTGTACCAATCTCTATATTAATACTATTAATTTTCTCACGTCACTCTATCTTTTATCCTCATTTTTATAATCAAATAAATTCAACAAAGTTTTACTTCGATAAAATTACATATCAAAGAGATTTTTTTAAACAAAGCCAGCCATTAATCAGTTAGTCCAATACCACACATTGACAGCAACCCGTAAGCACGCTCTGATTCCTCTGCATTTCTATGCGAGGTCGTGCTACGAGCTGGTTCAAGGCTACAAACACGGAATCGAACCCGTATGTCCACGCGACCACATCCACCGTAGGTCTTGCTGAGCAAAAGTGTCAGTGGGTGAAGCGACTAGACCGCTGAACCACTTAGGCTCGTATTACAGAACGATACTGAACTGAGCTCTTTGCTAAGTGTCGATTTCTGTACACGTGATTAGTCTGTTTTTGGCGCCAAACAAAAACTGACCAATCACGTGTACTGAAATAAGACTATCCACTATATATAAAGAGTGGTAGAGCCACACTGCCAGTTTTGTCCACAGCCCGAATGGGCCTTTAAGGTCAGCAACGCGCCTATGAGTATTCTAGTATTGTGGACGTACATGGGCGGTGGAGATCACTTACCATCAGGTAACCCACTTTCTCGTTTGCGGGTCTATGCTTTAAGACAAATCTCAATCAAATGATTTTTATACATAAGTTTCTTTATTTTGTACTGACTTGTCATAAGCGCTATTTTAATTGCCTACATGATTAATAAAAAAAAATTAAAAAAATCATGCCACCCAAAAGGTAAAGCCACGATGAAGACAGCATGCATAAGCGATCTCGATTATAGGTAAGCCTGGCGTTCATCAGGCAGGTGACCTGCTTGTTTCGTCATTTTTTTTTTGCCTATATATCAATCAACTGACGAGATGAACAGATTGTCCGCCTGACAAACAGAAGCAACACTACAAATAACTTTGAATTACAAAGTACTACACGGCGAGAAAGGCACACTACACATAACTTTGAATTACAAAGTACTACACGGCGAGAAAGGCACACTACACATAACTTTGAATTACAAAGTACTACACGGCGAGAAAGGCACACTACACATAACTTTGAATTACAAAGTACTACACGGCGAGAAAGGCACACTACACATAACTTTGAATTACAAAGTACTACAAGGCGAGAAAGGCACACTACACATAACTTTGAATTACAAAGTACTACACGGCGAGAAAGGCACACTACACATAACTTTGAATTACAAAGTACTACAAGGCGAGAAAGGCACACTACACATAACTTTGAATTACAAAGTACTACACGGCGAGAAAGGCACACTACACATAACTTTGAATTACAAAGTACTACACGGCGACAAAGGCACACTACACATAACTTTGAATTACAAAGTACTACACGGCGAGAAAGGCACACTACACATAACTTTGAATTACAAAGTACTACACGGCGAGAAAGGCACACTACACATAACTTTGAATTACAAAGTACTACACGGCGAGAAAGGCACACTACACATAACTTTGAATTACAAAGTACTACACGGCGAGAAAGGCACACTACACATAACTTTGAATTACAAAGTACTACACGGCGAGAAAGGCACACTACACATAACTTTGAATTACAAAGTACTACACGGCGAGAAAGGCACACTACACATAACTTTGAATTACAAAGTACTACACGGCGAGAAAGGCACACTACACATAACTTTGAATTACAAAGTACTACACGGCGAGAAAGGCACACTACACATAACTTTGAATTACAAAGTACTACACGGCGAGAAAGGCACACTACACATAACTTTGAATTACAAAGTACTACAAGGCGAGAAAGGCACACTACACATAATATTGAATTACAAAGTACTACACGGCGAGAAAGGCACACTACACATAACTTTGAATTACAAAGTACTACACGGCGAGAAAGGCACACTACACATAACTTTGAATTACAAAGTACTACACGGCGAGAAAGGCACACTACACATAACTTTGAATTACAAAGTACTACACGGCGAGAAAGGCACACTACACATAACTTTGAATTACAAAGTACTACACGGCGAGAAAGGCACACTACACATTACTTTGAATTACAAAGTACTACACGGCGAGAAAGGCACACTACACATAACTTTGAATTACAAAGTACTACACGGCGAGAAAGGCACACTACACATAACTTTGAATTACAAAGTACTACACGGCGAGAAAGGCACACTACACATAACTTTGAATTACAAAGTACTACACGGCGAGAAAGGCACACTACACATAACTTTGAATTACAAAGTACTACACGGCGAGAAAGGCACACTACACATAACTTTGAATTACAAAGTACTACACGGCGAGAAAGGCACACTACACATAACTTTGAATTACAAAGTACTACACGGCGAGAAAGGCACACTAATATATAACTTTGAATTACAAAGTACTACACGGCGAGAAAGGCGGATCCTGTCATTAAGTCTGGATGACGCCAGACAGATAAAAAGATCAGCTCAATGGTGTACATTGGGAGAGGCCTATGTCCAGCAGTGGACAAATGTGGGCTGAAGATGATGATGATGATAGAAAGATCAGTAAAATCCAAAAACAATATAAGTTTTATTAAAACCTATATTAAAACCTATATATTATATTGGAGTTTGGAGTCGATGCAATTTTATTTGATCAGCAGCGACATAGGCAACGACTCTAAAGAGACCTATAGAAATTGTTGTTTTTGACTTTTCAGTACTTTTACTTTGAAGTCGGTTTCTAAGTTTTGTTAAAACTTATTTTACTTATAGTTTTTGCTTGTAGTTACAGCAATAGCATAAAATCTAAACTCAGACTCTAAAACAGCTAAACTCTATGGAATGTTTTTTTTCCCCAACAAAATCGGTCCACAGTTGGCGGAGAAATCGATGTATATACAATTAAAAAGAAGCAATAAATAACAAAAAACGCGCCGAATTAAGAACCTTCTCCTTTTTTGAAGTCGGTTAAAATCCTCGTCTCCAACGACATTGAACTAAATGGATTACCAGTAAATAATTACTTACGTGTAATATCCATGATTATTGCAATTAATTACTAATTAATGGGTCAATTGTATGTTAAAAATTCAATTAAACTGCTTTGCATTGGCATTTTATAATTTAGCTTTTGCTTCTGACTCTGTCCACGTAATAATTTTTAAAGACGACTGTAAGAAATAAACCGACTTCAGAAAGGAGGCGGTTCTCAATTAGATGAGTTTCTATATATATTTTTTGCTTTTTCCGTCAATTGAGGCCCATTTAAATGGAAAAAAAATAATTCGATAGAGTTTAGCTGCGATGTGGTCCCATATAAATTTGGTTAAGATCTGATGACGGAGTAAAAAAATTAAACTTCTCAACGGACAACAGTACACTCGTCGGGATTGCGTTATTATATTGGAATTTACATGTTATTGCTGTAACGACCACTAAAAATTGAAACAAAAAGTTTTAACAAATCTTCGAAACCAACTTTGATATAAAAAAAAAACTCTGAATATTCCAAAATAACAATTTCTATAGGTCTCTTTGGAGTCAGTGAAATGTTATTTGACCGGCAACGACACATGCACCGACTCTAAAGAGACCTATAGAAATTGTTATTTTTTACTTTTATTTTGAAGTTGGTTTGTTTTTGTTAAAACTTATTCTATACAAGTAAACTTATGTTGTCGCGTCGACAGAATTATGCCGGCCTGAATTTACTGAATATAGTTGGATCACTTCACGACGAGACTCGTCTGAAGGAGACATTATTTCGGGATTTTTACCATGGGTAATAATATATAATAATAATAATTTATTTATTTCATCAAGTTTCGAGACTCATTTGTGTTAGTATACAGACTTATATTTCTAATGTTAGTAAACAAAAAGGTTTTTAAATATATGTAACCACTACTGCGTTGTACATGACGGAGCATGCATCCTACAGCAGTGGTTCACATAGGCACAGTCTAACCTATCTGCGATCATATTCAAGATGCTGTTGGGGCTGGCCCGCACCCGGCGCACCATTGACCCGCAACGTATACGCATCGTCGCGTAAAAACAGTTTACGCGCGCTTCTGCAAACATCCCTGATGCACTGCAGTATCGGGGCAACCCCAACAGCACTCTGAACGCGTTATTATATTGTACACGAAGGGCGTTATAAGCTTTATGCGTATAATCAGCCCACAGGCTGCATGTGTAGAATGAGGTACAATATGCTCGGAAAAGCGTAACTTTAACTTCTTTCGAGCATCTCGCAAACCTGCGGGCCAACATGTTAGCTCTCACTGACAACGCCCTTCGCTCCCTTTCTATGTCATCATGATCTTTGAGATCGGCAGTAAGTATATGACCCAGATATTTGCATTTTTCGACCTTCCGTAATGGAACACCATTTAATATCAGGGACACTGTTTTGCGTCTTACCCCGTGCACCAAAGACCATGATTTCGCTTTTTCGTGTATTATACAGCAATCCATGAGAAAAAGCATAGCTCTCACAAAGTGCCAACAGCTTTCTGAGACCACATGGTGAAGCACTCAATAGCACCATATCGTCTGCGTAGCTTATGTTATTTAGACAGACTCCATCTATGTAACAACCTACTCTTAGGCCACTGAGCGCCTCCACCAGTCCATTTACGTAAAGATTGAAAAGGGTGGGAGAAGTTAACCCCCCCTGTCTCACACCGCATTCCAATCTGTATGGATCAGACAAAGCACCTGCCCATTTGACGCTGTTGACCTGGTTTCTATACCAAAACTTAATGATGTTAATTAGTTCATATGGCAATTTAACCTCCTCCAACTTCTTCCACAAAATGTCGTATGAGACCAGGTCAAAAGCTCTCGATAAGTCGATAAAACCCGCATATACAGGCGTCCCACGATCCGTATAATATTTGACAGCTTGCTTAACACACAAAATAGCACTATCAGTCGAAAGTCCTGATCTAAACCCAAACTGGTTGTCATGAGGTGTTATATACTTATTTATCTGTGTGTTCAGCAAACTATCAAATACCTTTGAGATAACAGTTGCTAACGAAATAGGCCTATAGTTATTCCTATCTGCAACGTCACCGGTTTTGATTTTGACAATAGGCACTACAAGCGTCCTCATCATATCCGTGGGCATATAAGCATGACTTACACAAAACGAATATAACATCGCCAGTACTCTCGGCAAGTGAGGCCCCGCATAACGGAGGTGCTCAATGCTGAGCCCGTCGTGACCGGGAGACTTGCCTCTTGACATGGTTTTAATAGAATGAATGGGTCGATATTCAATCGGATCCAAAAAATTATCATGGACCCCCCCACTACGATATTGGCGATACACCAACCATCATTGGACCATTGTTTACGAGTGGTAGAGCCACGCTGAAGGCAGTTGACAGTTCAGATTTGTCGTCCGGGTCGTTACCGGTCTCATAGATAACTGACGTAGCAGCTTGCTGCTGCGTTTCGTACGGTGAGTGAGATATCCGGAGGCCCAATTCCCCTCTCCTCCCAATTACTTAATTATCCCTTTCTTTTAAGATTGGCAACGCGTTCATGACTCTTTTTCTTTCTTTCTGGAGATCATTTACCATCAGGTGACCCACTTACTTTTGCCAGTCTATGCAATAAAAAACGTACTGGATGTTCTAAAACCTTTCCTCCAAAGAGGAGGGAGTCTGGTCTCTGCTATGGGACATAATACGAAAAAAATTACAACTATGATGGACATGTTTCTACTCTGGAAAGTTCCTACAGAGTTGCTACAGCTTTCGTTTTTACATTTTTTTATGCCAATAAATTGAGAGCATGAGTTTTAGATCTCGATTTTTACTTTGTAGCAACTGTAACATAATAAAAGTGACGTTTCAAATTTCGAATTTCAATTTAACTCGAGTTATCACGCTATTCGAAATTTGAAACGTATGCTGCCAATTTTGATACAATTCAATGACAGTAATAACATTAGGCGCTACTTAGTCAGTAAGCTTGTCTTAGACGAAAAGCACTGTGCCAACTTGTTTATGCTGAGAACCTAATTTACCTACTCAGAACTTTGTTCGACCAAAACATGCCCATCAATATTACAATATTGCATTTATTTTCATTAATTTGTTATCATTAGCCAACAATTTGTTCTCATATATCCCAAAAACCAAAGTAAAATGACGCGTTGATCGATCATAAGCGTGCAACTAACTGTACGTCCACAGTTAGGTGGGAGGGAGACGGGGATAATGTCTGTAGGGCGTAAGACAGAGACAGCTTATGAGCTATCAGTTTATGCATAAGCAAGTGGAGTGTAAACCTCAGGGTTGGCAAAAGAAAACATTTTTTATTTAATTTATTTATATTTCTTTTATGGCATAGGCCGGCAAACGAGCAAGGGAGTCACCTGATGGTAAGTGATCTCCACCGCTACATGTACGCCCACAATACCAAAAGAACCATGGGTGCGTTGCCGACTTTATACGAAAGGGATAATTAAGGAATTGGGAAGGGGAGGGGGTCTGGGCCTCCGTATATCTCACTCACGTACGAAACGCAGCAGCAAGCTGCTACGTCAGTTTTCTATGAGACTGGTAACGACCCGGACGACAAATCTGAACTGTCAACTGTTTTCAGCGCGGCTCTACCACTCGTAAACAATGGTCCAATGATGGTTGGTGTATCGCCAATATGGTGGTAGTGGTAGTGACCCGGACGAGCCGGCCCATACATGCTGTAGACAAAATTGTCTACAGCGTGGCTTTACCACTCATAATTACGTAATTCTTTCATAATAATATCACAATCTCTGAAAATCAACCTAAATGATAAAGGCATTTAAATATACCATAGACACGCAGACGGACAAACGGCGATATGTGTGTAGGTTTAGTAACAGAATTGTTAATAACCTTAAATGACGAGACGAAAAGTTCGTTGGCCTGATGATAAGCGTCACGCCTGCACATAAACAGAAGCAACACCAAATAGAACTTCGAATTATGAAATACTGCATGGCACTGGATTGCACTCGTCACCCCGAGACATAAGATGTTAAGTTTCATAATGCCGAGTAATTTCATCAATGTCCATTGGACCGGAACACATGAGTGCTTATACATTGCTGCTTAGAGATAAGCAGATTGTCTGCAGCATGAATGGGCCGGCTCGTCCGGGTCGTTACCACTGTCTCACAGAAAACCGACGTAAAGTAGCAGCTTGCTGCAGCGTTGCGTACGGTGAGTGGGATGGGATATCCGGAGGCCTCAATCCATTCCCCTTCCCAATCCCTTAATTATCCCTTTCCTTTAAGGTCGGCAACGCGCCCATGATTCTTTTGGTATTGTGGGCGTACATGGGTGGTGGTGTTCAAATACCATCAGGTGACCCACTTGCTCGTTTGTCGGCCTATACAATAAAAAAAAAAACCAAAGATATGGTATCTGAGCAGACGCCTTCTCGTATACGCGGGACCTACCTCCTAGTAAACCATAGCGTTCCCGTTCAGTTGGCACCATGTGGGTACAGAACCCATCGAAATAAGATAACTAGAACGATAACTCTCATATGAATCTTCCAAAAATACGGCTCCAATTACTTACACATGCAAAGGTAACGTACACGCAACAAAAATTAATGAACGTTCAAAATCAAATGTATTTCATAAAAGTTAATGTCTAAATATTACATTTCTAAATCGAGATACGACGTTCTGCACCGCGCAAAAAATTAGACGTATCAAGTGTCAACTAGTGATTATGCACAGACTTTTATAGCCCCACCCCCTTGCACAGAGTTTTGGTGGGATCATTTTTTTGCTTGAGAATCGTTTCTTATTTCGATAACAGAACCCTAGAAATACTGACTGCCTCGGTGACGCGTACGTATTACAACTGAGGCTGACGCTGAGGTCTCGGGTTCGATCCCCGGGTCGGGTGAAACTGATATTGGTTTTTTTATTACGAAATGCTCAGTATCAGATCGGTGTCTGGAATTATGCCCGGTATGGCGATAGGCTCGCCCCCTGTCACATGATGGGACGGAGATACGCTCGGCGTAATGTGGGTGGTCTGGTTACACCTCTGCCTACCCCTTCGGGGATTACAGGCGTGAGTGCGTATGTATGTATGTAACCCTAGAAATAATGATGAGAAATCCTACTTCCTATCCTAACTTGCAACCTCTCTATTCTACATCTAATATGTCACATCATTGATCATCTTTATACGTATATATAATTCTACTGTACGTGTGTATGCCACTGAACTCCTCCTAAACGGCTGGACCGATTTGAATGTTTTTTTTTGTATGCGTTTGGGTGGCACCCTGGATGGTTTAGATTCACAACTGGACCCGGTAGGTGGCGCTGCAATTGTATGCTGCGGGTGAAACCGCGCAGGACAGCTAGTGTATAATAAATCTTTAGACATAACCACGTTTGAATATAATTTTAAATCTTTTTATGACATAAATACTTCTTACATTCGAGGCAGCTTGGCCATTGGGTTTTTATCAGTGTTTTTTGCCATATTATTTAATTTTAAAGATGACTGCTCATGAAGGCCACCATTTACAGCCTCCGTGGCGCAGCGGGCGAGTAGCCGGCTGCGAAGCGAGAGGCCGTGGGTTCGATTCCCACACTGAGACAAATGTTTGCCTAATCCACAAATATTTGTTTCTGGTCTGGGTGTTGTGGGACCGCAAGCAAGTCCCTCGTAGTTCCTGATACCCACGATACAGGTTTACCTAGTGTGGGGTCAGGACTATGTGTGTGACTGTTGGGTGTATTTATTTATTTATTTTCATGATGCGTAACCATAAGATAATATAAAATCAACGATTTTTGAGATAAAAGACTGACTTTTATGGTTCGATTAAATACAATAAACTCGATGCCTTAAAGTGCGCCACTTGAGAAGTCTCCGCACCAAGAGGCATGACTGTGCCAAACACAAGTGTGGACGGTTGTCAAATGTTACGACCTAATGACACCGAGTGATCCGCTCTAAGACCCAGTAAAACTTAGCCGTGACGTCTTTTATAGTTTTTAATTTTTAGTTTTAAGTCACGGAAAAAATGATATGAGTCATTAGCATCGGCCTGGCAACCCTACCGCGCACCCGATGTACCATGCCACGCAGCTCGCAGGCGGGGCACGATGCACGTCGCACGCCGCGTGCACTTCCTGTACCACACTCCATAGATACTATCCACTATCCAGTATCCACGTGCCTTTGTACGGCATCCCAACGGATGTGTGTAAGGAATTTTGCCATACTTGTATAATAATAATAATAATACTAGCCCTGTATTATACACGTCCCACTGCTGGGCACGGGCCTCCTCTACTGAATGAGAGGGGTTAGGCCTTAGTCCACCACACTGGCCTAATGCGGGTTGGCAGACTTCACGTACCTTCGAAATTTCTTAGGTATGCAGGTTTCCTCACGGTGTTACCTTCACAGTTAAAGCAAGCGATAATTAACAATTAATACACACATAACTTAGAAAAGTCAGAGGTGTATGATCTTGAGGCTGGTTTCGAACGTGCGACTTTAGTCTCGACAGTCCGTACCACTCGCCACTGAGCTATCACTGCCTAATACAATATCCATATTCTTTTAAGTAAACGACATTGTGACAAGCTTAGAAATAGAATCGTTTATTGATTACTAGCCTTTGGTCGCGGCTCCGCCCGCGTGAAGGGCCTTTTCCGGGATAAAAAGCCTATGTCTAGCCTATGTCACCCGGGGATAGTGTAGCTTCCCAACAGTGAAAGAATTTTTCAAATCGGTTCAGTAGTTTCGGAGCCTATTCAATGCAAACAAACAATATTATAGTATAGACGTAGGCAATTAAACTAGCATTTATAATGTCAGTAGAAGAAAATAAATAAAATAAGGTTAAGTATCAGAAATTATATCAACTTATGTATACGAGTAGATATCATCAATACAATGGACAAATACACTAGCGCCTGGTTTCTGAAAGGCTGATCAATGTAACAATTAACAAATCAACTGCCAAATCGTCAAGTCGAAATTGAGTTACTAGAAGCGTGGTCAAACTACGCCAAACGAGCAAGTGGGTCACCTGATGGTAAGTGATCTCCACCGCCCATGTACGCCCACAATACTAAAATAATAATGGGCGCGTTGCTGACCTTAAAGGAAAGGGATAAGTAAGGGATTAGGAAGGGAAAGGGGATTTGGACCTCCGGATATCTCACTCACCGTACGAAACGCAGCAGCAAGTTGCTACTGCTTTCTGTGATACAGTGGTAACGACCCGGACAAGCCGACCCATTCATGTTGTAGACAAATCTGTCCGACAGCGTGGCTCTACCACTCAAAAACCTTTGATTTAACACACAAAGTGATTCGAAAAATTACACGAGTTGCCCGGTATTAGAATCTGTGCCTGATATGGTGATTGGCTGGCCATCTATCACATCATGGGACGGAAATAATCTTGGCGAACCGTGGGTCTAGTAGTTCCATCCCAGCCTACCCCTCGGGGATAGAGGTGTGAGCTTGTTATAACGCCGATTTCTAAGTTTTTGTAATAACAAATATAAACTAATAAAAATGACAAACATTCAAAAGACCTACGGCTGAGTTTCTTGGTGCTTCTTCTCAGACCAGTGGGCATTTGCGAAGCACCGGTAGATTCCAAACTCGACGTGTAAAATTGCCCTTGGCGGCCTAATTACTGAATAAATGTTTTGATTTTGATTTGACTTGATTTTGATTTTGCTCGTCAGGCACAAAGTGGAATATTTTCCTGTCCATCTGACGATGGTACAAGTTAGTAGGGCCATTATCCTTAAAATATTTTGTAGAAGGAAGTATTGATGAAGGTTAGATCGCAGCCCGCATGCTGATACGACATGGGGGCTTTCGTGCGTCACCTTCGGAGTTTGGTAAAGCCCCATTATCAATAAGGTTTTCCTTTTATTTTTAATTCAAGGTAACTCCAAACGAAATATAATAAGAGGATTCAGAATTTGAAATAAATTGGAAATTGGTGACAGTTGCTTTTATTCGATAAAGTATGTATAAGATAAAGTATTTAACTGCCTGGGTGGCGCAGTTGTTGCGTATGCGTTACGACTGAGGCTTGACGCTGAGGTCAAGCTGAGTGAGTGACGCTGAGGAGTGATATTGAGTCTATTACAAAAAGTTCAATATCAGCCGGGAGTCTGGAATTTGTGCCCGGTGTGGCGATAGGCTCGCCCCCTATCACATCATAGTACGGAGATACGCTCGGCGAAATGTGGGTGTACTGGTTACACCTCTGCCCACCCCTTCGGGGATTACAGGCGTGAGTGCGTATGTATAACTCAATCAATCCCAATTTTAAGAAAAATATCCATCTATTTCATCCCTAAAGGGGTGAAATTGGGGATGAAAGAATAAAGGTCCCAACATTTATGAATATCTTTTGGTTATTGAACGTTCGATTAATCTAATGTTGAAAAATCCGATTCGATCAACTCAAAAATGTATTTACCTCTAATCTCCTACTCAGATTCAGTATTATTGAATATCATAAAACTGCAAAATTTGTAAGACCAGATTAGGAGCTATAGTTTGTTCTGAATGGACAAGTGTATCAATCCTATAAATCCTAAATTGATTGTTTTTTTTTTTTTTAATGATGTATGTCTAAATTAGTAAATGTTTATGTTTGATTTATAAACCAAATGGTAATATATTAAAAAAAAATGCAAAAGACCTACGGCTGAGTTCCTTGGTGCTTCTTTTCAGACCAGTGGGCATTTCCGAAGCACCGGTAGATTCTTAATTTGACGTGTAAAAGTGCCCTTGGCGGCCTAATTACTGAATAAATGATTTGATTTGACTTGTGTTATTTGTTTATAAAAAATATCAACGTGGAATCTCCCAATGAATATGCGTTAAAATGATTCCTATTAAAAGCTGATTCCATAGCAGTCTCTATGTACTAACTCAATGCTAATAATAAAATGATCAACAAAAGACGACGTCCGCGAACCGTGAAAGCAAGGCGGTGACCGGAAACGTTGGTTTTTCTGTCGTCTGTCTCGGCCGAAGGTCGTCGTGAGGCCGTCGTCCAACCGCGACCAGCGACCACCTCCGATTGTACCCTACGTTGTACTTAGTGGCACTGATCGACGAATGAGTAATACAGATTTATGGCCGTTCCCAATATTCTGTCTATTGACAGATTTGCTTACTGGAAGTAATATTTTGACACATTTTCTATGGAACATCTGTCAAAACATTATTGATAGTAAGCTAATCTGTCGATAGATAGAATATAGGAAACGGCCATTAATCTATGTCGGTAAAGCTGGATCGTCTAAAACAGAGGTTCCCATCCTTTTTTCTCATATACCACTTTCAAAATTTTGCTGGTTCCGGTGAACCCCCACCAGCTACATTTCTACCATATTCCCAAAACTCGACAAAAAATGTGAAGATTAGATCTAACTGTGGACCCCCGTCGAGTCTCCCGTGGACCCCTGGGGGTCCACCTGGATCACTTTGACTTTGGGAAGTAATGGTCTCTAAAATATATTGATTGCGGTCTCCCAAACATAACTTGGAAAGAGTCAATATTGGGCCAAATAGAAGGGAAACGCCCCAGGGGAAGACCGCCATCTATATGGTCAGATGCCGTGAAAAGGGCTGTTGGTGGCAGCATATACCAAGCGGTCCAGACATCTTATGACCGCTTAGCTTGGAGGCACATATGTGGTCGCGATCCTCAGCACTGAGGGACCGACGAAGAAGAAGAATTATTTATTGATTGTTATTAGTTGATTGATTTATGATATTGAGTGCTAGGGCAATGCTGTAGGCACTTAATACTACACGAAATACTTAGTATGAACCCGGAATCTGGAATTGTGCCCGATATGGCGATAGGCTTGCCCCCCCTACACGTCATGGAACGTAAATAAGCTCGGCGAAATGTGGGTGTACTAGTTACACCTCTGCCTAACCCTTCGGGGAGTATAGGCGTGAGTGCGTATGTATTTATGTCCCTTTAGTACGTTAGAAGTTATACAGTATGTAACAAAAAACCCTGTTGCCCCTTTCTAGGTCGTGAAGACAGACTTAAAGACAGCTTAATAAAAATAATGAAACTAAAAAATAACAAACAGAAGCGAGATATTATCCTTACACAGGTAGCTTAGAAAAATGAACGTATTTAAAAAATGTTATTTTCATCTGAAATGTGATGAACAGCTGACTCATGTGACGTACTGACGTAGACGGGCGCGGCGCGTTTGATGCACCATGGACACCGCAACTTGCTATCTCGCTTTGGCTCCGAGTCATCGCTCTTGCAGTGGTTATTAATCGAAATACAGTTCAAAAACAAAAAAAATATATAAATTAAGTACATCTTATATATAAAATTCTCGTGTCACAATGTTCGTTCCCATACTCCTCCGAAACGGCTGGACCGATTTGTATGAAATTTTGTGTGCATATCGGGTAGGTCTGAGAATCGGCCAACATCTATTTTTCATCCCCCTAAATGTTAAGGGTGGTCCATCCCTAAAATTTATTTTTTATTTTTTAGACAAAAAATTTTGTTTTTATTTTTTTATGATACAGCATTAAAAAATCCCTCTACGATCAACCCCAATTTTTTAATAGCGACATTAGTATTTTTGTCAAGCGCGTTTCTCACCGGGACTCGCTTGATGTGCCCACTAGGCTACTTTAATCCTGGAAATAGGCATTCACGCGGGCGGAGCCGCGGGCAACAGCTAGTATACATATAAAATAAATATTATTTTTATAGTGTCATTTTCGTATGCGAATATTTTCATTACGTTTGAATATAGATTCTGATATCACAGTTAAAACGCCCGACAGGGTTTTTGTTACATGTTGTATAATCCCTGAGTCTGTACTGCACCTTTTCCCATCCCGAGTGTACTGGCAAAAACTGATAGACAACATGACAAGGTCATCCATTCTGCGTCATCAGACCGTAACTTGTTTATGGTGATTATAAATCGTAATCATTATTACTGCTTTATTATACCTACATCATTGTATCTATGGTTTTGGACATCCCAATGATAAAGATGGCAGATTTTAAAGCAGACTGCCTCGGTGGCGCAGTAGTGATGCGTACGCGTTACGATTGAGGCTAACGCTCAGTATCAGCCCGGAGTCTGGAATTTGTGCCCGGTGTGGCGATAGGCTCGCCCCCTATCACATAAGGGACGGAGATACGCTCGGCGAAATGTGGGTGTACAGGTTACACCTCTGCCTAACCCTTCAGGGATTACAGGCGTGAGCGCGTATGTATGTATTTTAAATCAATTGGTTTGACGCAATATAAATAATATCCTATTCTACTTGTATAAATGTGAAATATTTTTATGTTTCTGAGTTAGTGAATTTGGATGTTACGTAGTGAATCACGCCTTAACGGTTTTGGATGAAATTTGGCATACAGGTAGATCAGGACCTGGATCAGGGCTATTTTTTATCCCTGGAAAGGGCCGTTCACGCGGGCGAAATCGCGAGCAAAAGCTAGTAATAAGTATTTTTATAGCAGAGGTAAGAAATAGAGCAAGTCACTTGATGGTAAGAAGATACGAGAAGAATTATGGCTGTGTTGCAGACGTTAAAGGAGAGGCATGAAGATTGAGGATTGGGAAGGGGCGGGGGATTTAGGCCTCCGGTAATCTCACTTACTGTACGAAAGCAACAGCGAGATGCCATTTAAAGCCGGTTTTCTGAGACCGTAATAATCCGGCTGTAGACAAAAATACACCCAAATTATCAATTAAAATATTTTATATTCACCTTTTAATTTTAAATGTATGCCTCAAGTTTTGATGTTTAAAACTAGCTTTTAGTCGCGGCTCCGCACGTGTGATATCTTTATCCAGGACAACCTCCACCTCTAAATAATTTCACCCCCTAAGAGATTGATGTTCGAAAAATCACTAAATACGCATTAACTTATTTGTTTTAAGAAGAACGAAGTTTGAAGTCGAAATGTCTATTAATACTGTTTCTCCATACAAACTTTCAACCCCCATTTTACTCCTTTAGGGTTTGAAATTCGAAATATCCCTCTTTTTTCTTGTCCATACATCATAAAAGGGATCTCTGTAATATTTTAGTTTTCTAGGTCCAAGGGTTTGGGTCTAGGCGTTGATGAGTCAATGAGTGAATCAGCCAGGCCTTTATATGAAGATAGTCATTCTGCATTCTTTTGTTTTTTGTACATAAAATTTAATAACTCGAGATGTAGTTTTAATTTTCCAGTTATTTTTGGTTTACGTAAACTTCAATTATAATTTTGGTTATATTAAAAAATAATATAACATATGCGCGTAATTTGCTAATGTGCAAAAATTTTGTATGTAAAAACTTAATGTACCAAATTAAATACATCCGGGTCATAATATTTGATTGCAAGTTGTAGTTTTTATGAAACATTTATTAACCTTTTAACGTGATATTCACGCCGTTAACAGTTTTGTCTACAGCATGAATGGACCGGCTGGAACGAGGTATGATTTACGTCTCATTGATAATGCCCAATAACTTCACATTGAGTCCTTAAAACCGGAACACAACAGTACTTAGCACGGCTGCTTGGCGGCATAAATAGGCAAAGCAAAGATACCCAGCCTTTCGCATATGAGGAACCTACCACCTATTAAACAATAATAACAGCCACAAACATAGTCCTGACCCCACACCAGGTTAACCTGTATCGTGGGTGTCAGGAACTACGAAGGACTTGGTCCCACAACACCCACACCCGAAGCAAACATTGTGCATCACAAAAACATTTGTTCCGGTTTGGGAATCGAACCCCTCCAATTCAGCCTCTGGTTTCACAGCCAGCTAATCGCCCGCTGTATATTCTGTGTACCTATTCATTGATTTAGAAATTACATTTGGCTAAAGTTTTTATCATTTAGATTATATCGTAAATCCTGGGTGACGTTTAGATCTGCTTCGCTTAATTCTCCACTTGGTATTATGTCTTATACAAACAATTGAATGAACAATTCAATTGAGTATAAAATTAAACCAGCCCAAGGATATCTAGCTGGTGTAAGTCTATTCTATTGTTAAACGTGTACACGACGCGACATTGCAATTATATATACATATTTAAATAATAAACGATGTTTATTTGTATAACAATTACTTGCAGCCGTTATACAAGTGACGATAAGCCATTCAACAGTATTGCATTAACTATCATGCCCTCTATTAGAAGTTCTTCATAATAATTTCGAAGGTATGTGAAGTCTGCCAACCCGCATTAGGCCAGCGTGGTGGACTAAGGCCTAACCCCTCTCATTTAGTAGACGAGGCCCGTGCCCAGCAGTGGGACATAATACAGGGCTAGTATTATTATTATTATATTTGTGTTAACTCTTTTAAGTCTCTGTTTGTAAAACCGGTATACAATAAGACATACGGGCCTAGGCCAAGTATGCCTTACTCATATAATAAATAAATAATAAATAAATACACCCAACAGTCACACACATAGTCCTGACCCCACACTAGGTAAACCTGTGTCGTGGGTATCAGGAACTACGAGGGACTTGCGGTCCCACAACACCCAGACCCGAAACAAATAATTGTGGGATCACACAAACATTTGTCTCGGTGCGGGAATCGAACCCACGGCCTCTCGCTTCGCAGCCGGTTACTCGCCCGCTGCGCCACGGAGGCTGTCGAATATATGGGCTTTTAATTAGATTGGTCCATCTGTAGAAACTTTCTTACAATCCTGCAGGTTATTTTATTATCATGCCCTCACACCCGCCCCTACACAATACACATATAAGCCAGCATCGATAGTACGCACTGAGAATGGATAAAGCAGAGACTATCCCTCCTATCCCTGCCTCTAATAGAAGGCAAAATACCAAGAGGAAGGAGCCCGAAACGTTGGTCTGACCAGTAGGCCAATTCTCGTAATTTTCGGTCTTCGGCTTGATGGATGACGACGTTGACTGCAGTCTCCAGCTGTTTCGACACCAGCAGGCCAATTCTCGTAATTTTAAATGTTCAAAATACCATTCCGATCTAGTCTCTGCGTCAAGAAAGTTGCAAATGGCATTTTCTTAAACCAATAATCAACGACAAATAAATAATAATAAATAAATAAATACACCTAACAGTCACACACATAGTCCTGACCCCACACTAGGTAAACCTGTATCGTGGGTATCAGGAACTACGAGGGACTTGCGGTCCCACAACACCCAGACCCGAAACAAATTTTTGTGGATCACACAAACATTTGTCTCAGTGCGGGAATCGAACCCACGGCTTCTCGCTTCGCAGCCGGCTACTCGCCCGCTGCGCCACGGAGGCTGTCAATGCCTAGCACCTAGCATTAGCATTATACCGTTTTGGCTTCAGTCAACTTTTATTCTACATTCCATCTCATTACGATCTATATTCACATTTGACGTTGATTATTGGTTTAAGAGAATGCCATTTGCAACTTTCTTGACGCTGAGACTAGATCGGAATGATATTTTGAACATTTAAAATTACGAGAATTGGCCTGCTGGTGTCGAAACAGCTGGAGACTGCAGTCAACGTCGTCATCCATCAAGCCGAAGACCGTAGCAAATGGAGAAAAACCATTGCTAGAATCCTTGTACGGAGTCACGATCCTCAAGAATAAGGGAACGATATAGGAGAGAGAGATTGAGATTTATTGAGGGGTAGAGCCACGCTGTAGACACTTTTTTCTACAGCACAAATGGGCCGGCTCGTCCGGGTCGTTACCACTGTGTCACAGAAAACCGGCGTAAAGTAGCAGCAGCTAGGCGTTTCGGTAAGTGAGATATCCGGAGGCCCAAACCCGCTCCCCTTCCCAATCCCTTTCCTTTAAGGTCGGCAACGCACCCATAATTCTTTTGGTATTGTGGACGTACATGGGTGGTGGAGATCACTTACCATCAGGTGACTCACTTCCTCGTTTGCTGGCCTATGCTATAAAAAAAACTTCCCTCACAGTAGGCTGCGCAATATACTTTTCTTAACAGAAAGATTTGGCTTGTAGTTTTTACGACTGGCCGCCTGCCTGACGACAACCCCACTGGAGAGAAAACACACAGACCCGAACCAAATATTTGTGGATCACACAAACATTTTTTCCCGGTGCGGGAACCGAATCCACGGCCTTTTACTTCACTTCTACCCGCCTATTGCGGCACGGAGGCTGTCAATTGTAATTACTTAAAATTATGTTGCACTAGCTTTTGCTCGCGGCTCCGCCCGCGCGAATAGACTTTTCCGAAATAAAACGCAGCTTATAACCGTCTCCAGGGTCCCATGTATCTCTACATCAAAATTCATCAAAATCGGTTCAGTGATTTAGACGTGAAAGCGCAACAAACAAATAGATAAAAAAAAACATAAAAGTATCCTATGTTACTTCTTATACCTCCAAGAATATGTGTACAAAGTTTCATGATGATCGGTTAAGTAGTTTTCGCGTGAAAGCGTAACAAACAAATTTACATTCACCTTTATAATATTAGTATGATGTTATAGCATCGTAACACCTTAATTATCCAAGTCTGAACCCGTAACCTCGCAATCGCAAGCTAAGGATGTGGATCATTAGTACGCATGCGCTAATACTCGCACGTGCTGGCTAATTATGGACTCTCGACAGCTCCGTGGCGCAGCGGGCGAGTAGACGGCTGCGAAACGAGAGGCCGTGGGTTCGATTCCCACACCGGGACAAATGTTTGTGTGAACCACAAATATTGGTCTCGGGTCTGGGTGTTGTGGGACCGCAAGTCCCTCGTAGTTCCTGATACCCGCGATACAGGTTTACCTAGTGTGGGGTCAGGACTATGTGTGTGACTGTTGGGTGTATTTTATTTATTTATTTATTTATTTACTCGCACGTGTGAAAGAGACATAATATCTAATATCTATGAAGACAGAAAAGACAAGCGTCGTAATATATGGGAAGGAAAAGACCAACATATATAAAATACAAAAAAGTTCCGTGTGTGAAATGATTACTGATTGTGGATTGACAAATACGTAAGTTTTTTTTAATGTCATAGGCCGGCAATCGAGCAAGTGTGTCACCTGATGGTAAGTGATCTCCACCGCCCATGTACGCTTATAATAATGAAATGAAATAGTTTTATTAATCATGTAGGCAATTAAAATAGCGTTTATGACAAGTCAGTACAAGATAAAGAAACTTATGTATAAAAATCATATCAACTAATGTATACATAACATACATAGCATCGTCAAATACACTAGGCAATTACACTAAATTGTTTATTTGTTGTCTTTTTATTTTACATTATTAACAGTATTTGTAATATGGAAACGTCCATTATTAATTATTAAATATTTTGAGTCGGTATGGACCACTGCATTTACCATACATACATACATACAATACCATAAGAATCATCGAATCAGCGAACCAACCTTAAAGGAAAGGGATAATTAAGGGATTGGGAAGGAGACGGGGATTTGGGCCTCCGGAACCAGCCACATACGAGGAACCTACCACCTATGTTGGTGTGAATTTAGAGCGGCTTACGTTCATTATAGTAGCCGAATTTTACCTGATGATAATGAATATTGAAATTCCCCCCACAGGGGTTGATGTCAGGCAGTCGGCCGTTCGTAAAATCTACAAGCCAAATCTTTCTGTAACATGTTTTAAAAAGTATGTTGCGCCGACCCCACTGCGAGTGGGATAAGGGTAAGTGGAAGGAAAGGATAATGAATATAGAAGCAAATTTAAAAATAAATGACCTAAAAAGAGAAAACTGAAAGTTTCAAGTAGCTTGGATCATAAAATATTTTTAACCTTACAACATCTTTGTTCGTTTCTTTTCTCGAAGCCATAACATGCAACTTTAATTTATTATTTATGCTAATAATATAATGTTTAAAATACAAGATGGCGCACCTCTTACTATATAATTAAAACAATTGTTTTCGCTTAAGATCATGTACCCGTCGACCTTGTGTACATACGGGCGGTTAAATGTGACTGCCTCGGTACTACGAACTCTGATGTACCGATATTCGTTATACCGCGATTCAAACTTCTATAAGTGTGTAAAATAAGGTATTTATTTGCGGCAAATTCTGAGTAATCCGGTGTTACGAATCCCGGTAAAGCGATCTTCGTAATATAGCAACAGTATATGACCGCCTCGGTGGCGTAGTTGTAATGCGTACGCGGTACGACTGCTATGCCTCGGAGGCCTCGAGTTCGAGCCCCGGGTCGGGTAAAGTGCTAAGTATTGGGGTTTTCTATCATGAAATGTTTACTATCCAGCCCGAGTCTGGACTCTGGATTTGTGCTCGATATAATAGGCTCGCCACATCACATCATGGGAGAGAAATAATTTCGACGAAATGTGGGTGTACTAATTACACCTCTGCCTACCCCCTTCGGGGAATATAGGCGTTAGTGCGTATGTATATGTGAAAAATAAGGTAAGTACTTCTTTGTACGTTCTATGTCTATGTCCTGCTCGTCTGCAGAATATTAGGATCATAAAAAAATAATTGTATTCAGTTCAGGTGCATTATTAGACGATCGCCACTTCCTTTTCCGCTGGCTTGTGTATTGGATGAACAAACATGATTAAATACACGATTAGGCTGTTTATTCTACATATGGATCTCCTTCATTCAATTAAACGCTATTTATAAAAAAAAAAGTACCAAATGTTTCATAAAAATTAAATATAAGTACTTATTTCACGTTTCTAAAATATGATTATTTTTTTTATGCGACTCATTACCTCACTAATTATATTTGATATAAAAATATGACAATATGGATTTATTTCCTGTTTTTCGATTTAAACGGATAATAGATGTATGCTCTTCACTTATGTACGCAAGTTAAGCAAATTGAATTTATTTGTTTTGAGCACTTTAAAGACGTCACTGCTTGTCAGTTTTTACATCGCACGTAAATGTACATTGAAGAACTTTATTTTAATGTAGGAAATACGCCGCAAACAGACAGCCTCCGTGGCGCAGTGGCCGAGTAGCCGGCTGTGAAGTGAGAAACAGCGGGTTCGATCCCCGTACGAACACAAATGTTTGTGTGATCCAGAAATATATGTTTCGGGTCTAGGTGTTTTCTCTCCAGTAGGGATGACGTCAGGGAGGCGGCGGGTTGTAAAAACTACAAGCCAAATCTTTTTGTAATATGTGTTAAAAAACATTTTTTTGTTTAGAGTATTTTTATAGCACAGGCTGGGAAACGAGCAAGTGGGACATCTAATAGTAAATTACCCTCTTAGCCCACGAACACCCATAATACGAAAAGAATCATGAATATGTTGTCGACCTTAAACGAAAAGAATGGAAATTGGGAGAGATTTGGGCCTACGGAAATCTCAATAAACGTACGAAACGCTGCTTGTTTTCTGTGGTACTACCAGAGTTGAGCTGGCCTATTCTTTTATATAAATATATCTATTTGTTTGTAACGCTTTCACGCCTAAATCACTGAACCGATTTTGATGAATTTTGAATTTTTGACGTTTATGGGGTACGTTTTATTTCGGAAAAGTTTATTCACGCGGGCGAAGCCGCGAAAAGCTAGTAAATACTTAAACACTCGCTATCGTTTTATGCAAAACCCTTAAATATGACAACACCTTTCTGTAACACGTTGTATAATTCTAAGTTATTTTTCTAAGTTCTTTGGTATAAGAAATCGAAAATATGTTAAGCGATATGTCCGTCTGAAGTCGTGATAACATGCTATTTCCTTTCGTGACTTTTACACAATAAATTGTTTCGTGTTGCATTATCAAAGTGAATAGAAACGTTTTTTGATAATTATTAAATCTGGGTTTCTATTTTAATCGAGTGCCTCGATGGCGCAGTTGTAATGAGTACGCGCTACGACTGCTGTGCTGAGGTCTCCGGTTCGATCCCCGGGTCTGGTAAAATTGATACTAGGTATTTCTATTATAAAATGTTCAGTGTCAGTATAGAATTGTGCCCGTTATGGCGATAGGCTCGCCCCTTATCACATCATGAGAGATAAGCTCGGCGAAATGTGGGTACTAGTTACACCTCTACTAGCACTTCGGGGAGTACAGGCGTAAGTGCGTGCGTTTTGTGCGTACGTTGTTAACAATAACATTCACAATATGATTTTGACGACCGATTGATAAATAAAATAAATAAGTACACCCATCAGTCACACACATAGGCCTGACTCCGCACTAGGTTAACCTGTATCGTGGGCATCAGGAACTACGAGGGACTTGCGGTCCCACAACACCCACAACCGAATATTTATGGATCACACAAACATTTGTATCGGTGTGGGAATCGAACCAATGGCCTCGCTTCGCAGACGGCTAGTCGCCCACTGCGCCACGGAAGCTGTCAACATGACGGACGATGATGATGATGATGATCGCATCGTCAGGTTATTTTGCGTCCATAAACCTTAACTATCAGAAAATTTATATCTTCTTTTTTATTGTAATTTCGTAACCATACAACCTAAGCATACATAAGAATTTAATGTATACTTCTAGACAAGCTGTGCGGTACATAGAAATTGTAGCACTAAGTTGCGGTCAATTGACCGTAACTCAATATTACCATCTCGTTTACTCTCAACTAGAACCCCTATCGCGCTCCCTGTCTATCAGCTGTCAAACTCGGGCGTTATGTGACGGAATTTTACTTCTAAACAGCCCGTCTAATAGTATACATTAAAGTCTATGGTTTTCACCATCAATTCCTAAGTTTAGGCGTGACTAAGACATTTTATGTGTTAATTTTGTTTCCACCACTTACAGGACACCTATATTTCTAAGGTAGCCCTTAACTTTACGGGCCCAATGTTCGGCTACCTAGCGCTAAGTGACACTTTATTTTGTTGTTGAACGTGTTTATTACTCGCGAAATTGAAGATTTTCTTGAGTTTAGAAGCCGTCGAAACTGTGGATTTAGTTGTGAATCTAAGAATCCCTGTGTCCTATTTCTGTATAGAAAGGTTAGGGAATGACTAAAGCCAATACCACTCTGGTGGCGTTAGGACTAAATATTGCATAAAATACAGTTTTACATTTGGATTATTTAGCAAGGTCTTTTTGATGTGCAGAAATATATTAATTGTGTGATAACATCTTAGTAAAGAGAAAACCGCGATGGCTTAGCGGAGAATGGGTACGGACTGTTGGAACGGAAGTTGTGTGTTCTAAACACGCCAGGGCACACATCTTACTTCTCGGATTTACGTGTGTATTCATTGTTAATACGGTAGTTGACTAGATTTTTTTTATTATTTAAATCAATAAGTTATGTTACTCAAAATCTATTGCAGAAAGAATTTTATAAATCGGACCAAAAATAAATAAGATAGAAGCCATTCAAATCCTGTAGAAGGGGTAATTGTCAAATGACAGACGATGCAACCTTTGACGTCACTGTGTAAAATGTTCATTATAGTGCACGCGTGCAAGCGAGATAGTGAGATATCCCTACTACGCACCCACTTTTCCTCATACCAACATTTAAAATCATAACTGCGGGCACATTTCTGAACCAATTTTGATTGTGTTTTAATAAAAGGGTTTCTTTTGCGTATTATTTTCTGTTGCTTATAAAATAATGTATAAAATTCAATATAGGAAACTACCCTATTATCGCTCGCTTTAACGGTGAAGGAAACATCGGGAGGAAACCTGCATACTTGCTAATTATTATTCTCAATATAACAATTTCGAGGGTAGGTGGAGTCTACCGACCCGCATTATGCCAGTGTTGTAGACAGGGCGCGTGCCCAGCAGAGGGACGTCTTTACTGTACTATATGAAGAATTAAAATAAAACATCTTAACGTAGTTTGAAAACATTAAAACTGTTTCAAAATTAATTAACGTGATATTACAATTTCATGGCTCTTTGTTAGCGTATTTAAAATGCAAATTTCTAAACTAAGTAGGTTTTAACCGTTCCAAGTAAAGGGTCGAAGTAGGTATCTATGTTCTAGAACGGCACGATGACATTTTATCTATGGTACGTATCATTAGCCGTTCACGGAATGCACTTAACCTGCACAATCTAAATTACAAATACCAAAACCGACGAGTCAAATCAACTTACCTCCATAATGGTGTCACGTATCGATGTATTATGCCTTACACCATAAACAACACTTCCCACACAATATATCCTCCACAACACAGAACAAAAATACACTAAACAAACATTATTAGCCGTACTTGTGACACGAAATTAAACTTGGACGCATCGGAAAGTGAGACGCGTTTTGGCGCCAAAACGCGTAAACTAACACGTCATTTACGTACCGCGGCGGGCGCTCGACTGGATTTTTCAATTCGATTTTCGAATGCTCTCAAGTTGGTGTCACATTATGATGTAAGTAAATAAGTTTTTACTTTACATTGATCGCTATGTTTACAATTTTGCTGAGTTTGTGTTTTTAAAGTGGCAATGGATATTGCGTGTACTGGAATATTCGAGGCGTATACATGGATTCAGTATTGTAATTTGTAACTTTGTAAATTGTAACGAACGAATAACGTCTGTCAATCAAATAATGGACGGGTGTCGTACATTGCGTCATTTGCATGGCTTGATTAATTACAAAGGTTAAGATATTTTTTCCAAGTTAGCAAATTGAACAATGATGAATATGGTTTTTTAAGATCGTTAATGGAAATTTATTTTACGACGCCTGAATATGCTTCGATGATTGATACGAGGATAAACCTTAAGTACTTACTTAGTTAGGCAGGTATGTAAGTAACAGAAGATTTAGGTACTTGGCTACCTATGTCACCTCTGGCATAGATACATCCTCTGTGTCGATATTTTTTAAGAGGATCTTGGTATGACAGTCATGCGATAACTTGTTTGTTCCTTTGTTGCCTGTTCACGACTAAGTTACTGAGTTTTATAGCAAAGGTTGGCAAACGAGCAAGTGGGTCACCTGGTGGTAAGCGATCTCAGCGCCCAGGAACACCCACCATACCAGATGAATCATTGATAAGCTGACGACTTTAAAGGAAATGTGGGTTTGGGAAGATCTTGAGACTTGGGAGAAAGCGATTTGTGATTTAATTTACTGTACGAAACGTTAATACTAAGTTGCCATTTTACGTTGGTTTTCTGTGTGACATTGGTAGGTACTAACCCGGTCGAACCGGCTCACTCAATCTGTAGAGAGTGCCTACAGTGTGGCTCTATCACTTGCTTCTATTTTGATGAATTTGAGAAGTGAAACATAGAAGTCTGGAGACAGTTGTACAATTATTTTAACCCAGAACACACTATATACTTAATTTTGAACAGAAATAAATTGTATCAAATCGATTAATTAAAAGGTTTGTGAAATGTAGGACGCTGCAAAAAGAAAGCCAGTTCAATTGTTCAACTAAAAAAACTGGGTGTATCGACTTCAACATGATATCCGAGGTAATAAACACGTTGTTGATAATTTTCGCACATAGCAATATGGGATTTTTTAGTTCACACAACCAATTGTTCATTAGAATCGAAGCCGCGGTCTCTCCTTCCACGGCCGATTACTCGCCCACTGCGCCACGGAGGGCATCGAATGCCGGTAAACGCGCAATCCAATAAAACACACTGTATTCATAATTATTTATTAATTCCTTTATTTTGAGACGGGACAGAATTAAGTGTTTTGTAGACTTCGTTAGCGTATACGATTAAAAAGACGCCATGTTTGTTTTCTTCCTTAATTTAGACGATATGCAATTTTTATTTTGATATGCACAATAACGAACGGTGTTCGGCTCAAGTGCAGTGGTAATATGATAGAGGACAGCCTCCGTAGCGCAGCGGGCGAGTAGCCGGTTGCGAATCGTGAGGCCGTGGGCGAACCCACCCCCACCTAGAGAAATGTTTGTTTGATTCACAAATATTTGTCTCGGGTCTGGGTGTTGTGGGACCGCAACTCCTTCGTAGTTCTGAATACCCACGATACAGGTTTACCTAGTGTGGGGTCAAGACTATATGTGTGACTGTTGGGTGTATTTATTTATTTAATATTATTTACAGCTAATGGCCTGTCAGCTCCGGATCTATGATTTTTTCAAGTCGGGGCAGAAACTTGATAGTGACGCCCCTCTACAGCGTTTGAGATAAATTACTTAAAAACACTAAAAGAAAAGCACTGAATGATGCACATGGGGCCTGTGTGGCGCCTTTTTCTTACAAGTCGACGGTGAGCCAACCAGGCTATCGTATGCTAGGCGCTTGGTGGAGCAAGTTTTTTTTCATTTTAATCATATTATATTGTGATTTTGGCGCCCCATAAAACTGCCGTCCGGGGCGAGTGTCCCGTGTCTCGTTTTGCCCAGTAATTTCTATGGCTTCAATGTCCCTCAAACTGGAACACAGCAGTGCTTACACACTGTTGCTTGGCGGCAAAATAGACAAAGCGGTGGTAGCAACCCAGGCGGCTTCTCGCATACGAGGGACTTACCACCTTGTAACACCCAATATTTTTACGTAGTAAATATGTGAGATAAGCAACCATATCAGTTGATGGTGCGTGATTAATGTCCCACATTACATGATGAGTAATAATAATTTCTGTAAAAGCTAAACCACAAAAACAAATATTTGCTAATTATAAAATTGAATCATCTTTCGCGCCTCGATGACGCAGTTGTAATGCATACGTGTTACGATTGAGGCTAACGCTGAGGTCTCGGGTTCGATCCGGGCCGGGTAAAGGGCTATTGGATTTTTCTATTACGAAATGCTCAGTATCAGCCCGGAGTCTGGAATTTGTGCCCGCTATGGCGATAGGCTCGCCCCCTATCACTTCGTGGGACGGAGATACGTTCGGCGAAATGTCGGTGTACTGGTTACACCTCTGCCTGCTCCTTCGGGGATTACACGCGTGAATGCGTATGTATTTATGTATGAATAATCTTTCCACACATGAGCAAAACACCGTCTCGTGTATACAGACAACGATAAAAACTTTCCAAACCTTTGTGCGTGGTATTAGAAACTAGCGTACAATTCAAAATTTATTAATTAATTAGCTTACTGAGAGGCACACTTACAGGATAAATCCGTCGCGTTTTTAAAAACGCTGCGTGTAAGTGCGCCCATTTTATAACTAGAGTATATCTACACGAAAGTTAAGTACTAACATGAGTATTCTAAACGTTTTCTTTGGCGAAGCGTTCGGTTATTTACATTTTTTTGAAAAATTGTTAAATCATATTTTATCACAAAATCAAACAGTCTTCGAAGAATTAAAATAACTTAATATAAATTAACAAAGAAATGGTCTAACCTAATTAATTTTCTAATAGTCTTATCAGTTTTAGTAATCAAATCCTCTTTTTTGACATAACATGTCATAGACAAACCACAAACACAAACTTAATACATAATACTCTTTCGTGGAATTTTTATAATCCATAACATTAAAATTCATAAGAAACGTTCAAACTTTAAGTAAGTAAATCACTTTGGCACAAGAGATTTATAACTTTTAAGACTCTTTATAAATTATTTATTTTAGCTATATATTATTTTAATTCATTTCACCACTTCTTAGCTTCTTGCAGATTTCTTCCAAAATAAAGTCATTTAAGTTATTTTTCTCGATTTTGTAGGAGCACAATCATTACTCCAATTAGGTGTCTTTTGAAGTCATAGTGGTAAAATAACTTTTTTTGCTTAAAATAAATATTCTTATAAATAAAATATTGCACTGTTGTAACGACACACATGTAGTTGCATAAAAAAGCATTTACAAAGATTTGGCTTTAGAGACTCAATACTTAATCAATTTTATTTAACGATACATAAAAATTGCCACTGGCATTAAGTCCGCCTGTACATATTTAGTATGAAGTGTAAGTATTAAATAAATAAATAAAAAATAAAAATCACATTTTTAAATAAAATATAAGTACCAATCAATGAACTAAATAAAAAAAAATGATATTGCAGTTAAATGCTGATTAGAAAAAACTGATGTGTCATTATCCCCTAAATTATCTCTCGCCGTCCCTTCTCAAAAGCCTGTTCACTCTAAAGATCCTATTTCTATAATTCTCTATGGGCCCCCTCCGTAACATTCGAGAGACAGCGACGCGCGTCACAGCCGCCTTGTAGCTCTCGGGCGACAAAATGGCGGGCGTGTCGCGCGTGCGCAAGATGTCGGACGGAAACATGGCGGAGTCCGACAACATCGCGTCGATGTCTGAATTCAACATGGCCACCGAGTCAGATGACGTGTAGTTCGTCATTGGTGTACATAATGGGATTGCATTCGACCATTTTCTGTTCCTGTAATAAATAGACATAAAATTAGTTGAATGAATTAAATGTCTTGATATTAGAGCTATCCGAAACTCCGAACTAGTACTGCCATGTGGCTGGTAGGTATATGGTTTTTTTACATTAAGGGCAAGAAAGTGTATTAGAACATTGTAAGACAGCGCTTCAACGAGACGTTTTTAAAAACGCGATGGGCGATGGGATTTTATAGTATTATTCACAGCAAGTGTGAGTGGATTAATCAATTTCAAATATTCTGTTATTGTGAGTGTTCATAAGCGATGCCAATCAGGTGACCCACTTGCTCGTTTATTGGCATTAGCGATAAAAGTGTCTTAAGGTCAAATGTCAGCACTAGCCCGCGAAATTCAATTTAATTTTGATTTTTTGAAAATTGCAGCTCGATCCTTCGATTAAATATAGATAAAAATGATTCTGCGCAAAAAATCACAATAGACACGGAATAATAACAATGAAAACTATAAATATTGCTTCTAGAGCTATTATTGAGTGCCCAAAATGACTAATCTTGGAAAAAAATGCGCAAAATCATTAATCGAAGGATCGATCTGCAATTTTCAATAAACCAAAATTAAATTAAATATCGCGGGCTATTGCTGATCTTCCACCTTAATTAGGACTTTGTCTGAAATACGGATGCCTTAGAAGCGCGTGCAAACTAACACAACGTTAATTTTATGAACGCTCAATGCTTGACGAGACCTGTTTATAATCTGATTATAAGGTTTCTGTATATCTAATAACTGACAGCAAGTTGGCAATGTGCCCTTTAGACGTGCAAATGTGTACATACTAAATCATCGAAATAAGGTGACAAGAAACATAACTCAAGCAAAAAAATGACCCCACCAAAACTCTGTGCAAGGGGGCGGGGCCTATAAAAGTCTGTGCCGCTCGTTCATTCATCGATTCATAAAAAAATATTCATAATACTTAATACGTAATGTAACTCTAGTTGACACTTGATACGTCTAATTTTTTGCACGGTGCAGAACGTCGTATCTCGATCTAGAAATTTAATATTTTGACATTAATTTTAATGAAATAAAGTTGATTTAGAACGTTTATTAATTTTTGTTGCGTGTATGAGTGTTACGTGTGATTTTACCTTTGCATGTGTAAGTAAGTGGAGCCGTATTTTTGGCAGATTCACATGAGAGTTATCGTTCTAGTTATCTTATTTCGATGTACTACATACAAGAAATATTTAGGCCGACTTGCACAACGATCCTAAATCGATTTATTCGAGCAGGTCGCTCGCCTGATGGTAAGCGCCACGCTTGCCCATAAACAAAAAACACCACACAGAACTTTGAATTACAAAGCACCGCACGGTATTGGACTGCGCTCGTCACCCCGAGACATAAGATGTTAATTAATGCCCAGTAATTTCACTGGCTTCAATGTCCTTCAAAACAAAACACAATAGTATTTACACACTGCTGCTTGAAGTTAGAAATTGACAAAGCGGTGGTACCTACCCATACTCTCTCTATACTACTACTCATACCCTCTCGCATACGAGGTTCCTACCACCTCGATCTATCTATCTACAGCCTTTATCCACCCACTGCTGGGTATAGGCCTCTTCTCCAGCATTCCCTATATAATAATAATACTAGCCCTGTATTATACACGTCCCACTGCTGGGCACGGCCTCCTCTACTGAATGAGAGGGGTTAGGCCTGTTAGGTGATGGACTACCACCACGCTGGCCTAATGCGGGTTGGCAGACTTCACATACCTTCGAAATTCTTATGAAGAACTTCTCAGGTATGCAGGTTTCCTCAGGATGTTTCCTTCACCGTTAAAGCAAGTGATAATTAACAACTAATACACACGTAACTTAGAAAAGTCAGAGGTGTATGCTCTTGGGGCTGGTTTCGAACCTGCGACTTTCGTCTCGACAGGCCATACCACTCCCCGCTGAGCTATCACTGCATATCTATTCTATTTATATCATATTCCTTGTATACTTACTTCAAACACCTCAACATTGGTGCACCTTTCAGTCGGTATCCAGGCTCGCAGGTGAATGTGACACTCTCGCCGATCTTGTAGTAGAACTTCACCGAAGACATACGACCTGATATCGTTGTCCCAGGATATGTACAAGCTTGGGCACCTGGAACAAAAAATATTATGTTAACTTGAATTTAAGCAGTATCAAGCAGCATCTAAGCAGTTTCGATAGCTCAGCGGCGACTGGTATGGACTGTCGATACGAAAGTAGGCAGAGGTGTAACCAGTACACCAACATTTTGCTGGGCGAATGTCCTTCCCATGACGTGAGCCTATCGCCATACCGGGCACATTTCCAGACTCCCGGCTGATTCTGGGCATTACGTAATAGCAGTTAATCAGCAGAGTGTATCACGTGCAGGCGAGGTTGGCTTTGGGCCTAAGATGTTGGTGGACAATCCAATTTTGGGATACAGATGTATTATAATTAGACTAGTTACTTCCTTCTGGAAAAGGCATTGAAGTACAGTATATTGGGTTACTTATTAATCCATTTATGAGAAGTTAAATATTATGACATTTTAATGATTTGTGTTTCTTTCTTTATAGCATCGTCACTGCCAACGCCCATTTCACCAGCATTTAAGTTTGATCAGAATAAGACCATTCCAATAGAGTTCAGTGAAAGAATACAATCGAATTTAGAGCCTCCATTTTGAAAACTGGGTAAAATGAGTATTTAACCGGCACATATTAATTCTTGAGAAAATATGTTACATATGTAAACTAAATACTTACACGTAGGTGGCTTGTCACTCCATCTTCCACTATCCTGGCAGACTAGGATAGGCCTCCCATGCAGCGTATGCTCAGGGTTGCAGTGGAACTGAAGTACATCACCAGCTCTGTACGGCGCGCGGCCTAGGACGTACCCTGACGCTGGTGGTGGAAGAGCTGGGCAGGACACCTCTGTGAAGATATGAGGATGATATATATACCTGACTTACATAATGAACTTGTTCGCATTTTCGTTCCTAATAACTACTGCCGCAATAGAAAACATGAGTTATTCGCAGTACCGCTTGGTAGAACGGTTGCCAGATCCAAATCTCCATTGCCTCGCACGCTCAACTTGCTAAACAGATTTCTGGACTCGAAACCAGAGTGTGACATGTTTACGAGTGACAGAAGATCATTTATGTTAGAATGCTTGAGGTTTTGCGAGAATGATGGATGAATCTATTATTATTACAATAATTTGTGTAGTGTACCTATCGAATAGTATAAGTGGTATTCATACCGTCTTATTCGAATAAATAAATAAATATATGTGATATAGCGTCTTTTGATCGATAGAAAAACAGCAGCTGGTTGAAAAATGTCCAGCTATGAATGACTACACGAGCTGAATGAAGCAACCGTTTCAAGCTGTATAGCGAACTAAAATCTTAATTCCATACCCGAGATCACTTTAGCATATTCAACCGCTGCACGGGATCTTGTGGCAAAATACGCACTGACTGCCTTGGACTTCTAGAGTTGTTGACTGTTCTAGCGTTCTGCCCTCTCCGCCTTTCTCATCTACTCCTTATTTTGTTGTTGTTCATAACATACCAATTTCGGTCGAATTGTCAACTGCTCTAGTGGTTAAAATCGACTGCTCGAATAGTTGGCATTGACTGCTCCAGCAGTCTGGGTAAGTTGTTTAACGATTAACTACTCAATCTGTCTATGTATGGGCATTCTTACATAATATTAAAACAAATCCAAGGTAAGTCAGAATGTCGAAAAAATAAAGAAGATAATGGAGTAAATAGTTTAGTGGAAGCTGTTACTATAAATAAGTGGGTGCAAATACAGTGCATTTTAGGTGGAAGAACAAAACCGAATGAATTTTTACGAATTATGCAATACCTAATAGCAATAATTCTACTTTTTTAAACTTTTTATATACCTACAACCGATGCCTATAACCAATAAGCAAAGACATAGTTTTGATTCCATACCATAAGTTTTTAAGTATCAAACAGCCAAATAGTCTGCCAGAAAAAATCTAATCTATATTGTAGTAAATCTTCCAATAATACAATGAATGTTTCATTCATTGTTTGAGGTTTTTATATCACATATTTTGAACAATTTCCTACGTAATCGTTGATATTCCCAATTTTTTTAGGGCTGTCCGCGGCAATGTTTTTTTGATACAATTTCGCACAGTTCCTATATTAATAACCTATTGTAACGCTAATGGCGTTGCATCTACGCGGTCTTCTACCTTATTTTTATTAGGGACGAGCGAGCCGCTCGCTTGATGGGAAGCCTCACGCCTGCTCATAAACAGTAGCAACACCAACTTCGAATTATGAAGTACTGCATGGCACTAAATTGCGGTCGTCACTCCGAGACATAAGATGTTAACTATCATAATGCCCACTAATTCCCAGTGGCTTCAAAGTCCTTAAAACCGAAACACAACACAGGCATCACTCACCAGTACACGTAGGGAATGGCCTAGCCCAGTCGGCAGCAGGTAAGCACACGGTCTCAGGAGGTCCGCGGAGCGCCCAGCCCGGCGGACAGGAGAAGGCGGCGCGGCCCCCCACTCCGCGCGACACCACCGCCACGCGCGGGCGACGCTCACCACCACCCAGTGCACCGTCTAGTACCACCTCACCACACTCCACGCCTGCACACGTATTGTACCAACATCCAACCACATCAACACTAATATTATAAAGAGGAAAGATTTGTATTTTTGTATGAACGAAAAAAAAGCAGTGATAGCTGAGCGGGGAGTGGTATCGAGACGAAAGTCGCAGGTTCGAAACCAGCCCCAAGTGCATACACCTCTGACTTTTCTAAGTTATGTGCGTATTAATTGTTAATTATCACTTGCTTTAACGGTGAAGGAAACATCGTGAGGAAACCTGCATACCTGAGAAGTTCTTCATAAGAATTTCGAAGGTATGTGAAGTCTGCCAACCCGCATTAGACAACGTGGTTGACTAAGGCCTAACCCCTCTCATTCAGTAGAGGATGCCCGTGCCCAGCAGTGGGACGTATATAATACAGGGCTAGTACTATTATATTATTATTATGTAACGAATAAACTTAAAAACTACTGGAGCGATGAAAAATCAAAAAATATTGATTTAGGCCTCCGGATATCTCACTTACCGCATGAAACGCAGCAGCAAGCTGTTACTTTACGTCTGTTTTCTGTGAGACAGTGGTATCGACCCGGACGAGCCGATTCATGCTGTAGACAAAAGTGTCTACAGCGTAGCTCTACCGCTCGCAAAGAACATGGGAACCTAGTTTCGCCATTGCCTCGTCCGTTAATTAGCAGAGTGTACCACGTGCAGGTGAGGTTGACTTTGAGCCTAACATGTTGGTGGTCAACTTACACCAAATACCATATTTCATTCTACTATTTACATCTCAGCTAACCCATTCTACGAAGATATAAGGATGAGCTTATACTAAATAACTCCATCCCATTCACCTGAAGACAAGTCAGTCAAAGCCCTCAATTTAGAAAAAAAGATCAAGAAGATGTGTCAGATACCTAAAAGGTACCAGTGTAATAAAAACCAGGTATACATCCACTGACAACCTCCGTTGCGCAGTGGGCGAGTAGCCGGCTGCGAAGCGTGAGGCCGTGGATTCGATTCCCGCACCGAGACAAATGTTTGTGTGGCCCACAAATATTTGTTTCAGGTCTGGGTGTTGTGGGTTGGCAAGTCCCTCGTAGTTCTTGATACCCACGATACAGGTTAACCCAGTGTGGGGTCAGGACTATGTGTGTGACTGTTGGGTGTATTTATTATTATTACTTACTTTCACACACAGGTAGCGGAGCACTCCAGTTGCCCGAAGCCCTGCAGCTGATGCCGTGAGAGCCGATTAGGGCATTACCATTAGCGCAGGAGAACCTGATCTCCGTGCCGAGCCGAGTGCCCACTCCACTGGCGACCAGCCCGCGACGTATCGGCAGAGGGGGGCAGTGCACATCTGAATAATAAACTTACAAGTTTAATATTACAAGATGGTAGGTCCCTCGTATGCGAGAGGCCGTCAGGGTTGATACCACCACTTTGTCTATTTCTGCCGCCAACCAGCAGTGTGTAAGCACTTTTGTATTTTGGTTTGAAGGATATTGAAGCTATTGAAATGTCTCGGGGTGACGAGCGCAGTCCAATGCCATGTAGTGTTACGTAATTCTAAGTTCTGTGTATGTTGCTTCTGTTTATGGGCAGGCGTGGCGCTTACCATCAGGCGAGTGACCTGCTCTTTTCGTCACTCCAGCTAATAAAAAAACACGCCTTTCAAATCCAGTTTCAAGAACTGCAGTAACTTCTATCTAGTTTTTGGTTATATGACTTGACTTGGATTGGTCTACGTATAATGTACATAAAATTTATGAAACCACAATGCAGAGCTCTATGAACGTTTGAAAATGCTGTCAATGGCCTAGTCCTTAGTAATAAGAACCTCAATATAGACTTTTTTGTTAGTTTAAGTATTAGTTCACACGTGTCATGCTGTTTAGCAAGAGTATAAGAATTTTTATTTGCTGACTTTGTTCAGATTTTGAAATACGGCTGCTCCTAATTAACAAAGACAGATTTAAGATATCTAGGAGGTACCTAGTTAGTGAGATTCTGGGGTGGACCAAATCCTTCCTGATTACGCCCATGCTGTATCCACATCAGGTTCCTGAATGTTGCATGCTAACACGCATAAAACCCATGCCACGGTGCATAAAATTGGATTTATTTACCGTAATCATTCTCTATGTAAAAGAAGAACTAAAATATCTTCCGATTCTTTCGTCCTTCTGCAACTGCCTCAATTTATGCTGTAACGGACCATAAACTCTTTAAAACTAACTCTCTTTGTCGTTTATTCCTGTACTTACTTTTCTAAGATGAAATAATTATAGTTTTTTCATACCGTCTATGCTTATGTAAGTTCGCTAAATAAGATATTAGGTATGCATTGAAATCAGTTCAGCAGTATTCACGTGTTTCGCGACCACAACACGGACTAGATTTTAAACATCGTGCTGTTTGAAATACCTAGGAAATATATTCTAATAGGGCGTCGAATAAGCATATGTCTCGCCTGATGGTAAGCTGTTTTCCCGACCCTTGCAATACCAGAAGTATCACCTGCATGTTGCCGACCTTAATAAAGCTTTTTAGACCATTTCTAAACTATTCTTCGGGAACTAGGATTTACCTTTTACGTGAATAATAATAGTAATCAGAAGGTAACTTTAACACATACCTTCAACAATAATCTCGACCTGATGGATTTGCCTCGCTGGGGTTTCACATCGATAAATACCGGAGTCTTCCTTCACAGCGTTTATGATGCTGAGCCTGTACTCCAGCTGGCTGTCTCGCCCAGGGTCTGTAGTCCAACCCTCGGCGTATTTACGGTCAGAACTGTTAAATGGTTTATTGCCAATTATAGTAATGGAGTGTAAATTATCCACCAACATCTCAGTCCCAAAGCCTACCTCACCTGAACGTGGTACGCTATGTGGATTAACTGAGGAGGCAATGGCGAAGCTTGGTTCCCTTTGCGAGTTGATACCGTCAAATCTATGGTACGAAAAAGCGGACCCTGGCATTAGACCGGGATAATACCAGGTAGAAAGAAAGATTGTACTACTGCACTCATACTTCTTCTAGTATACTGCTTTGAGAGCGGCCGTACATATTGATGAGGCCTCTACTTACTTTCTTTCTGTCTGGCTTTGCCAGGGTCCGCCTTGTCTTACCATTGTTTTTTTTTATTAGCTTGAATGATGAGACGAGCAGCTCGCTCCTGATGGTAAGCGCCACGCCTGCTCATAAACAGAAGCAACGCCACACAGAACTTTTAATAACAAAGCACTGCATGACACTGGACTGCGCTCGTCATCCTGAGACATAAGGTGTTAAGTCTCATAACGCCCAGTAATTTCACTGGCTTCAATGTCCTTGTGGGTGCTTACACACTGTTGCTTGGCGGCAGAAATAAAAGCGGTGGTACCAACCCAGCCGGCCTCTCGCATACGAAGGACCTACTTTATACCTTGGTTTGACGGTATTAGGTTTTGTTAGGCGACCCGCCGTCTTACCCACACAACCTGCAACTGGAACCAAGTTTCGTCATTGCCTTGACCGTTACTCAGCAAAGCGTACCACGTGCAGGTGAGGTTGGCTTTGGGCCTACGATATTGGATTATTTCACGTTGTGCACCTGCGTGATATAAGCACCTTGGTTGGTGGATGTTGGTGGCCCATTTACACTCTACTTACTAATCTAGTTTTATATCCTCTGATAAGGATGCGAATAAAACAGGAAGATAATTTTCAAAATTCGAGATTGTGATAAACAATAGGTGTGAACTGCGGCGCCCTCTTACGTGTAACTCCTTCAAACTCGCCTGATGGCGCCAAAACGCTCGGAGCTCGCCAACTCCCCGCGCCCCGCGCCCCGCGCCTACCCCGTTGTCGCCATGTGCACACCTACCGCGTCTCGACCATATAGATTTTTATTTTTCAAAAAACGAAGGCTTAGGTATAATGTTTTTTAAATATATCTGCCGGCCAGCTATAACGCGTCGCCAACATCCTCTATAAAACACATAATGTAGAATAAGAATAATCTCTTTGACATATTAGCCAGCAGCAACTTACTCAGGGTTGGTATGAGTGACGTTCCACTTGGGGTTTCCGAATCGTCTCATCCAGAGGCACTCCATGTGCAGCATGGTTCCAGGGTATACTAGCAGCTTGCCGTCGTTGGTCTGTGCTATTGGACCTTGGGAATGCCGGAACAGGATCGTGGGGGGTTTGTCCACTGGAAAAATGTCAACGCATTATACTGGGGCTAGCAAAGACCTTAATCTATACTACTAGACGGGCTGTTTAGAAGTAAAATTGCGTCACAAAACGCGGTAGTTTGACAGCTCACAAACAGAGAGCGCGAGTTGTGAGTAAGCGAGATGGTAAAACTGAGTTACGGTCAATTGACCGCAACTTGTTGGTACAATTTCTATTTACCGCACAGTTTGTTTAGTAGTATACATTTGTCTTTGGGGGCTAATGAATGTGTATAATGTTTGACAAGAAGTGTGATGCACCTCTATCATAAAATATGGAGAATATACTCATCAATCCGAAGATGTACAGAAAAATGTTTCAAGTGGTAGAGCCACACTGTAGACAGTTTAATGTACAGCATGACGTAAGGTGGCAACTTTCTATTGTGTTTCGTACGGTGAGTCAGATTTCCGGAGACCAAAATCGCTCACCCTTTCCCGAATCCCTTTAAGATTAAAGTAACAACTAAAACGTAATCTAATACAAATAAATACACCCAACAGTCACACACATAGTCCTGACTCCACACCAGTTTAACCTGTATCTTGGCAGAGACACATTAGAAAAGCATCGTGGGTATCAGAAACTACAAGGGACTTGCGGTCCCACAACACCCAGACCCGAAAAAAATATTTATGGATAACACCACGAGTGGTAGAGCCACGCTGTAGACAATTTTGTCTACAGCATGAATGGGCCGGCTCGTCCGGGTCGTTACCACTGTCTCACAGAAAACTGGCGTAAAGTAGCAGCTTGCTGCTGCGTTTCGTACGGTGAGTGAGATATCCGGAGGCCCAAATCCCCCTCCCCTTCCCAATCCCTTATTATCCCTTTCCTTTAAGGTCGGCAACGCGCTCATAATTCTTTTGTATTGTGGGCGTACATGGGCGGTGGAGATCGCTTACCATCAGGTGACCCACTTGCTCGTTTGCCAGCCTATACTATAAAAAAAAACACCAACATTATATGGAAGACCACCGATATATGGAAAGAGAGGGGGGGACCTTTGCCCAAGATGATATAGGTTAATAAAAAAATAAAAAAACAACATTTGTCTCGGTGTGAGAATCGAACTCACGGCCTCACGCTTCGCAGCCGGCTACTCGCAAATGCACCACGGGGGCTAGAATAGAATATCCAATAGATTACTTACTAGCGTAGTCATTTTCCTGGTTGAGTCCATAGCAGGATGGTTTGACTCCATCCCACGAGCCGCTAATGCATTTCCTCGTCTGAGATCCTGTCATCGCGTACTTTCCTATATCACTGCATCTGTAAGATATAGGTATATACTTTACCTTGTTATTTCAACAAACGTAAGTCACCTTATGATAAATCGATTTCTGATGGTTTTTTTTTATTAGTTTTTAGTGACGAAACGAGCAGGTCGCACGCCTCATGGTAAGCGCCATGCCTGCCCATAAATAGAAACAACACCTCACAAAACTTTTAACTACAAAGCACTGCATGGAGTTGAACTGCGTTCTTCACCCCGAGACATAACATGTTAATTCTCATAATGCCCAGTAATGTTATTTACTTCAATATATTTTAAACTGGACACATCAGGCTAACACTCTGCTGCTTGGCGAGAGAAATAAACAAAGCCATAGTACCTTCAGACGGCATCTAGCATATTTGGGACCTACCCCTAGACAATTAATAGTTATGTAGCATTTTTGTATTCATACATCACAATAATTTTTTATTTAGTTGAACGCAAAATTATTACGGAAAATCTGTATTTAGTGCAAACGACAAAGATTCACCAGAGGATTGACGGCAGGCAGGCGGCCGATCGTAAAAACTACCAGCCAAATCATTCTGTAACATTTGTTAAAAAGCATGTTGCGCCGACCCCACTGCAAGTGGGATAAGCGTAGGTGGAAGAAGTACAAGCGATAAATTCATATCTTCACCTCGAGATGATGACCGCTCCATAAGGAAAGTCGACAGTCTCGGTGATTTCCAAGTCGTTGTAGAAGGCCACCACGTGTGGCTCATCATTGTGGAAGGTACAGCTGTTGTTGTTCATCAACTCCTCGCTCTGCGCCTCGAGGTCCTCTGGAATTATACTTCATTACAGGAATAATCGTTCCTATTAGACGAGCTGTTTAGAAGTAAAATTACGCCACATAATACGGGAGTTTTATAGCTGGTAGACAGGGAGCCGGAAAGGGGTTCTAGTTAAGAGTTTTACTGTCAAAAGATACGTTATCTAGTAATATCTACGAATAAATGAAATTTTACTGCCTCGGTGGCGCAGTTGTAATGCGTACGCGTTACGATTGAGGTCAACGCTGAGGTCTCGGGTTCGATCTCCGGGTCGGGTAAAGAGGTATTGGGTTTTCCTATTACAAAATGCTCAGTATCAGCCCAGAGTCTGGAATTTGTACCCGGTGTGGCGATAGGCTTGCCCCTATCACATAAGGGACGGAAAATATGCTCGGCGAAATATGGGTGTACTAGTTACACCTCTGCCTACCCCTTCGGAGATTACAGGCGTGAGTACGTATGTAAATGAAATTTTATATTATCCTAGGAATCAATCAATTCTCTTCTTTGTCCCACTGATCTTTGCTCTGTTAATTCAATCTTACTCACCACAATTAAAACTCTTGCCGACCCATTCTCCTTGCTCGCATATCAGCTTCCACGTAGTCTTCTCTCCCATGATGGACGCTATGCATTTGAAAGTGATCTCCGTGCCGTGCGGGTACCCTTCCAGTCCTAAGGTCCCATTGACCTCATCCCCATCGCGGTATACTAGCGTGCCTTGGACCCTTGAAAGAATTAGAATTTTGATGATAGGTCTCAAATTAAGAAGACTGCAAGAGTGTGATGACCTAGTTAGATATAATAGTTTGAAAATATAACGGTGGTTCTGCAGTTTCTAAATTTTATTGATGTTATAAATCTAGGTGATAATCGGATTGATCATGATTTTGAAAAAGTATTATGAAAATGAAACTTTATTGGTTAAAATTATTAAAGATTTGTTTGAAATATATAAAAAAAATTGTCACACGTCGCCAATTCGACATTCGTATCTAGTGAATTGATTTTAATGGATTTTTAAACGTATTAAAAATGTCTTACATAATAGAAGATCCAATTCGCAATTTTCTAGAAAATTCGCTGTACATTTTTGAATACAACCTATGGACAATTTAGTTTTTAAGTTTTTTAAATCAATCTTTCTTTTACGAAACCTAATTGCATAAATAAATAATCATAATAAATATTCGATATAGATTTTAGTCGAAACACATGCACTACATTTAGTGTGAAATATCATAAGTGAGCAACAAAATGTAAGCTTGGCCAAGACATAAGAAGCCAGTATCACGGCCAAACATATAGCTATCTTGTTCAACGTATACACATAAATGTATGTTTAGGTAGATTTCGTAGAACCCTTATAAATATTTAGATTTGGACCTTGCAGCTACTTTCATTTAATCAACGGCATTAATTATACCAAACAAGCCCACGTAGGATTTTATTTTGAACATTACAAATAAATTGCTTCCGCTATCATTTCCAGAAATTAGAAGATGCAATATGTATAGCAAATTTTATATAATCTTAATCTGGAGAATAATTTTACGGTTGGAATACGAAATCTACCTAACCGAGGTGACATCGTTGGAATCACCGATATAATAACTAAGCCCTGCCATCTAGGGATTTGTTCCTTCCAAAAAGAAATGTAAATTCGAAATAATCGAAAATTGAAGTATCTTGAAATGCTGTTACAAAATCTGATGGGATGATACTGTATAAGCATCATTAGAAAATGTTTGATGAGATGTGAATAAATGATGTGTAAGTTAAAGAAGCAAAATTCCGAACCTATATAGGTCTCACCAGGGCTTGGCATCCCTGTACGCCTGGGTTCCTTTCAGTCTTTTCCAGCCAGCAAATAAGAAATTTACTTTTTGCAAAAACATTACATTCTTTTTGTTTCTCTCAGCTCAATATCATCCTCTAAAGGATCACGACGATTTGAATAATGAACAAACTGCGCCCTAGAACCACCCTCTTTTTTATTAACTTTATAAACTGGCACTGATATTTGGTCAAGGTGGTGACATTGGACCCAACTTGTTCTTAGTTTTCACACAAGACAATAGCAAAACAACATAGATAAATAACGAAATCAAAGAACTCAAAGCGTTGGAAGCAGATTTGAGACCAATATTTTGCTAAAAGATTCCGAACCACTTCACGAAAGTTCCAAATTTAGAGAATGTGGTAATTGTTACCGTAGCAAAATTAGGTCCTTTGTTTCACATGAAAATTAAAAGAAACACCAATGATGAAGTAGTTACGCCACATTTCATGACAAACAAGAAAAGAGACAGTCAAACCTTAGAACTTTGATGTTCAAATACCTATATAGAAACAATATTTAAGGAAAGATAATATGATCATCGGAATATACATTGAAGTAAACAAGAGTGAAAATAGCAGGTAAAATAGACGTAAGATTTGGAGCAAGTGACAGAGTGTCGTCATAAGAATATAGCGTAAGTACAGAAACCATAAAAATGAATGAAAAAACGTAAAACACACAAAAGCTACAATGAAAGCGTTTGTTTGATAAATAACTTAATGATATTTCAGTACGTTTACATCCATATTTCTTATGATATAATTTAATGTATGTTAAATTCCTTGGTGACTTATATATATCTTGATCAAAATATTTCGGAATTTGAAAATTCTAAGCTAATAATATTTATTCTTAAGAACATAATATTTTGTAATATGGATGATAACCATTTTGAACACCCGATCCCCAGAAACATTTACAACCCCGATGTATCGATGTCGGTAGTAAATCTATCGACATCGATGTAATCGATATTTAAGACAAGTAAATTGTTGTTACCTTGCCGGTGGGCCACAGTCGGTGATGCTCTTTCCGTCCATATCAGGTTCTAGATCCGAAACGTCTTCTCTGACTATGTCTGATCCACTTTGGTATGCTGATGTAGGTCGCGGACGAGTTAGGTTGGCTGCAAGTTGTAGGGCATGTTGTTTGTTTAGATTATGAAAAACCAACTGTTATTCTTCCACAAAATTTAAGAAAGTTTAAATTTTAATACCTAATACAATTAACAATAGGAATACCACCAGATACTCTAGCCTCTAGGCCTTATGGCCGTTCCCAATAATCTATTTAAATATAGATTTGCTTATTGTTTAGCAATAGTGTTATGCCCTTTGACAGATCTTCCATACAATATGTGTCAAAATTTTACTGTCAGTAAGCAAATCTGTCGATAGATAAAATATTGGGAACGGCCTTAAGTTGATACCAAAGATAAACGACAACAATATGGCTAATAAAAACTATAAATAGTTACATTATAGATATTCTGAGGTTACCATCAGAACAACCGACTAAGAGAGATTAGTCCATATAAGAGGTTTTAGAATCGATTATCCATCTTTTACTAAATACATAGAATAGTATTATTTTATCCTCTGAAGTTCTTATAACCAATCAAGTCTCACCAAAACCTCAACCCACCCAAAGGCCTGCAGAAGTCATGGACGGTCGGTTGCAGTCTGCCCAAATGGCAATTGAGTGTAGCGGGTGGTGACCTGCCAGGATCGCAGGCGATGTTGACTGATGAAGCGTGAGCGACTGTCAGTCCAGCTCTGTACCCAGCCTCGTATGACGCACCATGGAGGAGAGGAAGTTCGCAGGGGGCTAGAAACAAATAGGGGATTTATTTAAATAGACTTACTGATTTATATACTTCTCGTATTATAGAGCTCGTCTGGGTCAATACCGATGCTTTGCCTATTTCTATCCCAAGAAATGTTTAAGCACTGTTGAATTCCGGTTTGAAGGACTCTAAATCCAACAACTGATAACAACGGAAGAAACTTGGCATTGTAATTGTTTGGCCACGCCCACCTTTTTTTCTGATTGTGTGTGCGTTACCTATATTTAAGGAAAGGATTATTCCTTCCTATGGATTGGGTGCACGCTGACGGTGATAATTTTTACGACCTCCGACAGTCAAATGTCAGGAAATTGAAATTACTTTACCCGTATTGTAAATCCAAAGCAATGCAATAGTTATGTTTCCCGTACTGGGAATAGTTTCTGCGCTCTGTGATTTCTCAGCCATAGGTCATAAACCACCAACAATTTCCATAGCAGCAAGTAGCAACAATAACTAATCCAGAATGCTTTTCCTAATTTGAAGGTCTAGCGACTACCCCATTAGTAACAGATAAACTACTTTAATGTGCCACCAAATTTTGTTGTACTTGACCATTAAAATAATGTCTTAGCTAATGATCTCTTAATACTTTAAGAAATTTAGGACGTTTTTGTTGATCATTAGGGCCTTTATCGTGACACAATGAGATTATAAAAAACTTGACGCTATGTTTGTTGTAATTCAAAAACTAGGTTTCAAATAATGAAAACACATTCAAAACGGTCCATTCGCTTAGACGGTACGATGTCACAAACAGACACACATTTTTTTTTATGGCGAAGAAACGAGCCGTTCGCTCGCCTGATGGTAAGCGCCACGTCTGCCCATAAAGAGAAGTACCACACAGAACTCTGAATTACAAAGCACTGCATGGCATTGGACTGCGTTCGTGACTCCGTGACATAAGATGCGTAATGCGCAGTAATTATACTGGCTTCAATGTCCTTCAAACTGGAACACAACAGTGCATAAGAATAAAAAATTCAATTCCATTCACCTGCAACGCATTCCGGCATGCTAGTGACCGCCCATTCACCAAGCCAGCAGCGCAGATTCGTCGGTCCTTGCACGTTGTATCTGAAACGTCACTATATTTTTATTACCAGCTTTTACGCGCGACTCTGCCCATAGTCAAGTACCGATCACGATCGTATCAAAAAGTTATTTTGAAGCGTCCTCTGGCTATAAGTTTTTATTTATGTGTCTACAGCGTGGATCTACCACTCAAACGTTACGACTGAGGCTGATGCTGAGGTCTCGGGTTCGATCCCCGGGTCTGGTAAAAGTGATATTGGTATTTTCTATAACGAATAGCTTAGTATCAGCCCCGACTCTGGAAATTGTGCCCAGTATGGCGATAGGCTCGCCCCCTATCACATCATAGGACGGAAATACGCTCTGAAAAATACACATGCGAAGTGCACCTAGTACTAGTTACACCTTTGCCTACCCCTTCGGGGATTACAGGCGTGAGTGTGTATGTATGCATGGCTTCAAGTGTACTTACCCATATTCACAAGAGAAGTGCACCACCTGTCCATTAGGCACTGGATCAGTCTCGTTGAGCTCCTTCTCTTCCTGTCCAATACCCAGGTTCGGCGCGTGACCTGACTCTGACATCGTATAGATTCCGTACTCTGTAGACGGCACGTGGCATGGCACTGGAAAGAACAAGCTCTTGTGATTTTAAAAATCCGTGAAAAGACGGATGAGACTGTAAAAAACTCAGTAGACTATAGAAGAACGAATATGCAGGCATATTATAAAATAAAACTTATAGAAGACATGCAGAAACTAAAAGAAGTAAATGTGATAGAGCATGAATAGAACAAACTGGAATAAATATGAGTTGTAGAAGCTAGAATAAAAATAAACAGATAAGAAGGATATTGTAACAAAATAAGTAAAGATCAAGTACATCTTTAGATTTAATACAATGGTGAAAAACATTGTCCTTTTTGATCATTCAAATGCTGATCCCAAACTAGAATTTTCAGATTCGTTAATGCTGGATACGATGATTCCCAGTATTTTGGGTATTGAAAACTAAGCAATATCATAACATTCACTTATGTATTTTATTTCAACAATAATATTATACTTGTATATTTTACAGAATCTTTTGTGATCAATGTGCATCGAGATATTTAAATAATATAGGATATGCTTACGTATTTCACACTTCGGTTTCTCAGGTTTCCACCGCCCCCGCACACACTTGGCCGTCGCGTTTTGCTCCAAATTCAACCCGTAACCTTTGCCACAAGCCACTCGGACTATTGTTCCTGGAGGATATTTAAATTATCATTAATTACTGGTGTAATATCATAATAATCGAATTGATTCCTAAAATAGTTTAGTTTCAATAGTTTGCCGGCACACGTGTTCCCTCCTTCCTATAATATAGGGTCCTTTAAACGGAGTGACAAGAAGCTATTAAGCAGGCCAGCATAATTTTGCCGATCTACGATAGACACATCGTCTGTCGTTGGTCGACACTATTCTTGGATTGCGCTATCTTACCATCAGGTGTAGTGTAGTCACTTTGCCGAGCTAAAAATAAACTTTAGACAAGGGAATCACAATTATATTTAGCGTTATTAATAATTATTGACATGAACACTCCAAATTATTTGATAAATGATAATAGGTATTTTCGATTAAAGACTACACTATTAATGCTTAAGTAATAACACTTTAAAAGAATGCTATGGGTTTTAACTTAGTAACTTTTTAACTGCAAATTTTAAGGCAAATTTTAATAGTAAAGTAAACAGGTGAGAACCTGAAACATATTTGTATCCTACTGGTTAGCAAGCACCATATATATGGGGAAAAATTTAGGGAAAAATTTAATAAACTGCCTCGTTCCAGTGATTCGCGTTCAGCGGGGTAAGAAATACGACACGAACGTTTGTTCCGCTTGATTTTGATTGGACTCAAAACTCAACTCGCGGTGAAAACAAAAAAAAACAACTCACGGTGGTACTCGTGTGACGATGTACGATTGAAAACTAGAATGCAACGCGTTTAGATGGTTTATGACTGTCATTTTCGTGTCACATGATCGAATCGAACACGAAACGACAGACGAATCCATTATTACCGTTATTACGTTTAACGTAACGTTCGTTTTCGAAACGGAAATAGGTTCATTCACGTTGAAAAAACGAAAGACGACGCGAGGGAACGTTTCGTTTTTGATTTTTTGCATTCTAAAGGAGCTGTGGTCAGCTAGAGTTTAGATCTAGTAACTTCAAAGCAGCATAATTCTGCTGACCCTCGGGGGTCGACATTAGATTTTGACTGCACTATACTTACCACCAGGTGCAGTTTAATCACATTGCCAGGATTAAAAAAGTCACAAGATTCTCAAAGACCCATACCTGAGCTAAATGTATTATTCGGATCCCGTCCATACTTAACGACCTCAATATTGACGTACGGGTCGCTAACGATAGGTTCACAAGGGGTCTTAGGCCTTCCTCTCCTACCCTTTTCAGTGAAATTGCCAGTTTTATTTGAGTTGTCAATTGTTTCTTTTATGTCGGATCCCTGTGCTTGCTCCTCGCTGGATGGATCTGATTGATGCCGAGTTTTGCCGCCTTTGCCTTCTCTGCCTCTTTAAATTAAAAATAATAGTTATATTTCAAAGAATACTGATTAATGTGCTTATATTTTTAAATTATATGCTGAGGTGCAAGATGAATGGAAGTGTTGGGGGTGAACAGTGGGCCATAATTAATAATGATAGAAAAAAACGTAATTAAAAATGTCATTTTCATGACAATAAAAAGTAACTACGATGTATGGAGGCAATTTTAAAACAGGCAAAAGCAATAATTAAAAAATTGAAATATTTGCTTACGTTTTCGGCACTGTAGCTGTAGTTTGATTTAGTCTATCAGTTTTCCTACTAGTCCTCTTATCTCTTTTGTCTAAAATATTATCTACTTCAGTGGAATTTGTTTTATTATACTGCAGAGGAATTACTGCTACTTCTTTGCTCGATTGTTCTGTAATATTTCTTTTCAACGGTATAACTTTTAGCAATTCCATACTTATATCGTTTGTTACTTCTAAATCATTGATGGGTTTCGTAAATTCTCTATAATATTCTTCTTCATTGACATGTCTCTTAGGTCGTTTAGCAATCGCAGTCACTGTTTCAACTGTAGAATCGACATTTTCTAATTCATCTTCCAAATCTTTTTTCACATCGATATTTTTATTCAAAAACCTCTTCCTACGTTTATCAACGTATCTTTCAAAATACTCGTGTTTTAATTTATCTATGTTATCAATACTGTCATCAAGCTTGTCAGTGAAGAGTCCTCCTTTAAGTATTGTGGCGTGTGGAAGATCATAACTATCAGAATCTTGGTAGTCAAGCTCCTCATCATGTTCTATAATATCATCATCTTCAGGTTCATACACCGGTTGATAGGAATAAAGTCTATGCCTAATCGGTTCTCCATGAACATTATAAACAGTATAAACAGCGGTAGGAAAGTTTTCCTCATCCACATTCTCTGTACCAGGTATCACATCTTCTTCGAAATCGTCGAATTTCTTCATGATTTTAAAGTTGGCGTGTCGTAAGGTCGGTTTTTGCATGCCATGGTTGTATTTATCATAGAGTTGGTCAACGTTGTGTTGTGTGGGGTTAGTTTGGCGGCGCAGGGAGTTGTAGTACTGTCGTAGGTAGGCAGACCTTCTGTGTCGGAGCTCTGTATCGATAGACCTACGTCTACGACTCCAGCGAATTCTTGGGTGTTGGTAGAGAGTGCATCTTAGGAAAATGGAAAACTATTATACAGTACTTAGGTATATTAAAAACAGGAAACTGTATAGTATTCTATGAATTTATATTTATTTTATAGGAATTTAATTATATCCCCTAAATATACGTCCACATTTGTGACATTTCGGCGTACCGAGAGTATGTGACTATCTTGCTACGCTTAAATATGGACGAGAGTTGTGACAAGACATAAAAAAAAATTCTCAACTTCAAAATGGATCACTTCCTGAGTGGTGACTTTGTGTCGTAACATTTAATAACTGTTCAAACGTGTGCCTATGTTATCCAGGATATCTGACACAGTCACGGTGTCTCGGTACGCAAAGATTTCACAAATGTAGACGCACTTTAGGTGTTTGAATTAAATTGGCGTGGTTTTTAACGAGCAAAAGTCATCTAATGAATAGTTAGAATTGAATTTAACAACGCTCAGGGCAATGGGCGGTTTATTCGCAAACAGCGATTTCTTCCAGACAACCCTAAAATAGATTACTTACTTGGGCAACTCTCTAGGACTCCAGTGCCCTCCTACACAGGTTGCTCCAGGAGGACCTTCAGACAATACATATCCTTTCTCACACTCGTACATTATCTGTTTGTTATTTACTACCTGAAATATAAAAAACACAACAGTTAAATTCAAAACTATTTAATAGATATTTTAAAAAAGTAAAAACAAAAATGCTGTAAATTTGGGGGATGATATATCCTCTCTATGAGGCTCCTCATTGGGTATATTTAGTCGTAGGCTCCCGGGCACACACCTCTGACGTTTGTTTTATTATCTTGAGTGATGAAACGAGCAGGTCGTTCGCCTGATGGTAAGCGCCACGCCCGCCCATAAACAGAAGCAATACCACACAGAATTTTGAATTACAAAGCACTGCATGGCATTGGGCTGCACTCGTAACCCCGAGACGTAAGATGTTAAGTCTGATAAGGCCCAGTAATTTCCATATACTGCTGCTTAGCGGCAGCAATAGACACAGCGGTGCTACCATCTGCATTTGTATCCTTGCTAGTTCCTCATAAGAACTTTTGCGGGCGGACTCACAAACCTCCTTCAGTTGATGCTAGAGCCTGGGTTGCTGGATTGGACTTAAAATTGTAATTAAGTACATGTTAATCAAACATACCATAAAGAATGAAAATTTCGAAGGTATGTAAAGTCTACCAACACACACTTTGCCAGCGAGATGAATTAAGGCCGATCATTAGCTGGACATTATGAAATAAAGGGTTAATTTTGTAATAATTATTATAACGTAAATGTAGGCTACCTACCTTCTTCACATAAGGTCGGTAGTCGTACAGCCCCATATTGCCAACTAGGAGGACTTTTCCATTTTCTATATACCCAGGGAATGGGCAGTATACTGTAAAGAACAAACATACTTTAGAAAAAGTTCAGGAATTTGAGTCAGTAAATCTTTGTAACCTGCTTATTTATACTCTATCACCTCACTGGTTCTAAGGCTGAGTATCTTGGTCCTGGGTTCGATTACCAGATTGGCGATCATAATTTGCGTTTGAGTACATTTTGTAAAATCCCGGGCTTAGAATGTATGCCCGGTATGGCAATATGGTCGCCCTCTATCCCATCATGGGACAAAAATAAACTCGGTGAAGTGTGTGTGCACTAACCACCTTTGTTTACCGCTCCAGGGATAAGGGTATGAGCTTATGTTATGTGTTCATCTGATATCTTACTTACGATGGAATTAATAACATAGCTCAGCGATTCGCGTCTACCAATTGCATTTCTGCCTAAGCCTTTTAGAAACATCGGCGTAAATATTATGTAAGTAAAAAAAGTTAATAAATATGAGTACCTTCTTCACACTTCGGTGTTTCGCCACTCCAGTTGCCAAAAGAACAGACCACGATCGGATTGCCCTTCAGTTCGAATCCGTCCTTACATCTGAACCTTGCCTTCATACCGTGTTCAGTTTTAGGTGCTACCACCATCCCGTTGCGAGGGAATTTCGGCATCTTCTTACATCTGGGAATAAATGTAGCACAGATTTTGGATATATAGATCTCATTGATTTATAATATAGGTTTACTAGTTAAATGTACTTCATATGCAGAATTGATGTTAACCGAACAAACCGCGCAACTAAATTATTTTCGTCTCTCCCGTGACCACGAAGGCTGAAAAGCTTTCGAACCGTCGGGGCTAAAATAAAAATTAAACGGCGATAAAATCCGTATATAAACTAGTTTTATTTCAATGTGTAATATTCGCGTAAACATAAGAAATCACTAACAGCTTCAATTTAAATCTATCTCGTGCCATATTCAGCCCGTCTACCTGGAGCTCGCGCAGGTCTATTATAAAATGATACTTTGTATACAATCAACATCCATATACATACTCCTGAGTCCTGACCCCTCACTAGGTTATCATTGGTATCAGACGACATGAGGAACTTAAGTTCGCATAACATCCAGACCCGAAACAACTTTTAATATTTGTGGATTACATAAACATTTTGCCTCGATGCGGGGATTGAACCCGCGGCCTCTCGTTTCACAGCCGGCTACTTGCCCGCTGCACCATAGAGGCATGAAACATTCTTTAAATGCTGTAATTCTTGGCAAGAATCTCACTTATATTTTCATCAAACAGAGCTTCTCCTTATCACAGACTTCTCATGATAACACTGCTCTAAGGTCGTCATCGTACATCTATAATTTAAAGTTACTTGAAATAAGCCACAGACCTGGCTGGCTGGCACCGTGGTATCTGTGTCCAGGTTCCATTGTTGCATGTGACGGCTGCATTGTTGGACGGGAACTCGTAGTTTTTCTCGCAGGCTACCATTATCACTTCGCCTGGAATTATAAACATCAGATAGATAGGTAGATAACACTGTACATCCTGTAGAATATTACGGGAAGACAAACAATTAATAAATGTAACAATAAGCGGTCCCATCACTAATAGCGATCTCTATAACCTTTAACTCAAACTCAAACATCAGCTTAATATATTTTTTTCTAATCATTTATCCATACATACGCACTCACGCCTGTAATCACCGAAGGGGTAGGCAGAGGTGTAACCAGTACACCCACATTTCGCCGAGCGTATTTTCGTCCCAAGATGTGGTAGGGGGCGAGCCTATCGCCATACCAGGCACAAATTCCAGACTCCGGGGCTGATGCTGAGCATTTCGCAATAGAAAAACCCAATACCACTTTACCCGACCCGGGGATCGAACCAGAGACCTCAGCTTTGGACTCAATCGTAACGCGTACGCATTACAACTGCGCCACCGAGGCAGTCAATCATTTATCCAGTTTCTTCAAATTCACTCTTTGTTTCTTGTGAGCCACTTAGACTCCTCCCTCTTTGTTTAATCGCTCATTTTATTTCAGGCCATAACTAGTTTAGTGTATATAATTATTAGCTATTTTTCCCCTTACCATGTTGTACCATGGACGAGCTGCCCACGATTTGAGTGTTCTGTTCATGCGTCACGTTGTCAGCGGTTTTGTTCTCTACCAGCACCACTTTTCCTTGTGACACGTGAGGAACCACGCATGGTGCTAGAAATAAAAGGTCATGTTGAATATTTTACTGCCTCACTGTCTCATTGCTAAGCAACTGCATCTCTAATTTTAATAGTTTGGATCACGATCCGACTACGCTAGTCTAGTGACCGTAGCTGGTCCGTAGGATGCATCAGGATCGGCGAGGTTAGCTTGCGATCCTTACAACTTGTGGAGTAATGCATACATTTTGCGAAATACTCTGACGGGAGACTACTTGTTCTTCGAATCCCTTACATAACTATGCTACCAAATGATATAGCACTTACCTACCATTTATAACATATCATCATTTCCATTTAAATAACAAGTTATAAATCAATTACTCATTATTTTATTAAAACAATTTATCCCTCTTTATTTTAACTTTGTATTTTCTTTTCCAAGAATCCTAATAATTCACTTACCTAAGCATTGCGGCAATGGATGGCTCCAAGTGCCATCGCTCTGGCAGATTGCAGACCCGTTGCCTTCCATCTTCATCCCGTCTTGGCATCGGAATATGATGGACGCACCCAGACCAGTCCCAGACGAGATGTTCTCCAACCATCCGTTCCATAGCTGACCCGGATGGCCACAGTTGATTTCTGGTTGGAGTTGGATAAGAATTGAGTTCGTTTGAAATTTACTAGACTTTGAAGGCAGACAGGTTGATAGCCCAACTGATAACTGGTTACCATCGTCCATGGATTCAGCTATGCTAGGAGTACATCCAAGGCCCCTGATTATCATACTTTTTAATGATTTGTTTGAATATGTCCTCCATGCCATAGAATAGTGGTTTTGTGAAAATCTTCCCAAATGATTATTTTAAAAACTTTTAGTTACTACGTATTTAAGGTATCTGTCTTTGCAGTAAATTTCAATGATGTTTTATGAAAAGACAGAAGAGGTCTTATACTAGGAGTATGCCCTAATAATCCTTATGACATAATCCTAGTGACGACTAGGAGTATCAGAACTGATATCTTTATACAAAAAAATGATAAATGTATATTAGTTACACCAACCTTTGCACATCGGCTGCGTGCCGGACCACTTCTTGTCCGCGCCGCATCGTCTCGTCGCGTCTCCTACCAGCCGATACCCGTACTTGCACTCGTACGACACCACCGAGTTGTACGCACACGACGTGTACACCGCCTTGCCGTGACGCGGCGCCTCAGGCGGCGGACACTGCACCTGCGTCACCACTAGGTGGCGACACCATTTGTTTAACCTAACCGCTTATAGATGACGCTCACAACAAACGCCACTCAGCAATCGAAATGTAAACATGCAAAACAATCATGCAAAAATGAAACAATCATTTATATTTCCCAAGTTTATTTCGCTACAGAATACATGAAGAAAATTTACAATTCTCAACATTAAAGCTGCAACTACGTCTACAATCATACCAGCTAGGCAAGTTTATCATGGCCACAGAAATTAGTTTCTAATTTGAAGTCATAGTATAGAATTTGAACAATACAACGATATTGAGTATAACAATATTTTTAACTACAGACGTAACGATTCAAACTCTCCCGTTATCTCCTTCTAAAGCAGCGGTGAAAAGAAAAAAAATATCGTTTAAAAACAACACATTAAGGCTAATGTCGATGGAATTTCTTGGTAAAGGAGTACTGGCGTGGAGCCAAGGTCTGTAAACTTTTATTTATATCATTTGCATTTGCATTTGGTATTGGATAGTCTAGACGTAAGAAAATTGTTATTACTTGTACAATAGTTCTGGAACCAAAAGTACACGAGTCCATTTTTATTCAAGACTCTATTTTGCTTTGATTTATTTTCTTCAATTTTATGATTCATTTACTTTTCTACATGTGTTATGCTATAAAGGTTAGTATCTGTACATCTAATATTTTCCCAAACAAGTCACCATACATCCATAAAAGCTAAACTAAAAATATTTTTTTCCATTTTCCCATTAAAATAACTGAACCGTCTATTTCCACATTTCCATCACCAGATATCTTACATATCACTACGGGACACTCGTCCAAATCCATTCGCAATCACAGGCGAAGGAAGTCGTGGACACCGTGAGAGAACTACATAATTGCATCATGACAATGGTATTGCTCTTGATGATAGCCATGATAAATTCTTAAGCGCCATGCCATCTAACCGTTATAAACATATGAATAAACCATTGACAATAACCGGTAATCATGCAACATTCTAAACGATAGGACACTCAGGACTCGGCAACTACATTGTCACGAAGCAATGCCAGGACGCGGTACAAAATTTTATTTGAAAATAATAAAAATACATTAAAGTTGGTTATGAGTGCGTTTGATAAGATAATACAGAAATATTAGTTGAGGAATAACTTATTGAAAACTTAGGAATTCATCTAGAATAGATACATTAAGATTTTTTAATTAAATGAAATATAATAGAAGACTCTAAGTAAAATATAAAACATTTTAAATAGAACCAATTAACTGTAGTAAAATAATTTACCTATAAGCTGATTAAATGTCTAAAAAGTTAAACATTCTGGTAATAAGTTAAAATTTCCGAAACTGATATTTGATTGCTTAAATTTAGACCCTGCGACTAAGACTTTACAAAAAAAGTTATGTTTTTTTTCAGTGATGTTTTATAAGCTATCCAAAATACGTAACTTCATTATTTTACCAAAAGGACTCATAACCAAGCCCACACCCAAAACATTAACAGCATTCACTTACGGACACAAGTAGGCAGCTCTTTAGGTGCCCACGCGCCGTCGGCTTGGCAGTATCGTTCTGCCTTACCGACTAGCTCGAACCCTTGGCCACACTGCACCACCGCTCGACAGCCGAACGTGTGGCAGTCAGCAGTCACCCACCCGTGGGGCACGTCACCTGGCTCGCCGCAGGACCGGGCTGGTGAAAATAAAACCTAATCTAAGAAAGTGAATTCCTGGCGAACATAAATAAAAGTGAGAAGCAAAATAAATTTCTACGAGTTTCAGGTATAATAATATGTGAGCCTATGATTCTATATTATTATGCTTTGCAACCAGTAACTAGTAATACAGTATCCCACTGCAGAAACCAATAAATGTTGAAATGTCATTAAGATTTTTCTTTCTGCTGCTTGGCATTATCCCGGCTTGATGTCAGAGTCCACTCTCCCATCACGATTTGACGGTGTATTTGATATTATGCGAGGCGACCCGCTGTCTAACCCTTACAAACCGCAACGGGAACCAAGTTTTGCCACTGCCTTGCCCGTTAATCAGCAGAGTATACTACGTACAGATGAGGTTGGCTTTGAGCCTAACATGTTGGTGGCCCACTTACACTGAGATGCCTTTATGACTACTTTGTACTATTTTTAATAGCACCTGATTTCTAGATAGTTGACATACTTTCGGTTTTGTACTGAAGTATCCAATACATTGAATAAAACTTGTAAATTTTGTCTCATGATCTACTTCCGATGGTCTATCAAGCGTCAGACGCTGTCGTCAGTGATGCCCTCGTCTATCAATACCCTACTACATTTCAGCGTGATAGCCAATGACGCCGTTCCATAGATTTTAGTGTTTAGTACGAACGCGCAGAAGCAGCGTCATTAACGCCGGCTTTGCGTCCATAAGAAGTCCGCCTTTAAATTTGTAAGTGATTAGGTTTGTTCTTGATTTTAGTGAGTAATAGAATTTTTATTTTGGGCAAAAGATAGGTATATCCATTTATTTTAACCTAGGTTAGGATTCATTCATATGTATAAATTAAAAATTTCTATTGTGCAGTTAGCAGACCGTTTTGCGACTGATTAGCATTTTAACACAGTGACACTTAACGGTCAATTGAACCCCCACTAGCTATTAGGCTCAGGATGTATGTATGATTTTGAACAGGCGATGTTCTTTTTTGACTTTCGTATTCTAGATCTTGCAATAAATACTCACGCTCGCAGCTGATGTCCGGCCCGTACCACGACGCCTGGCCGTCGATGGCAAGGCACTTGGCCCTCGGGAACCCGTTAGTGACGTAGCCAGTGTGGCAGTTGTACTGAACAGTCGCGTCTAGGTCGAAGGTAACCTGCTCTGGGAGCGCGGAGTGACGCGCGTGCTCGATGGTAGGAGGTTGGAGGCAGTAGACTGAAAGCAGAGGTTCTGCATGAAGGCAATTTAAAGCATCAAAGGTTTGATAATGTCAATATACTAGGAAACTTGATGATATTAAATTCCATCCCGCTATATTCCACCAGGAAATTAATTTGTTTTATTATTATATTGCAATTGGAAGCCCAATTAATGACTCGCAAAGGCATGCTCATAATATTCTGAGTAGAGCATATTACGAACACTACAGTACTGGAGCGAATGGTAAAGTCGACGGAGATACTTAAGTCAATACAAATAAAGAAATTGGAATATTTTGACCACATAATGAGAAATAACAAGTATGAACTCCTTCAACTAATCATTCAAGGGAAAATAAAGGGCAGGAGGAGGCCCGGTCGTAGGAGGATATCGTGGCTTTAAAATCATCGCCAATGGTTCAACATGAGCACAAGATCATTGTTCCGAGCAGCAGCTTCCAAAATTAAGATAACCTGTATGATCACCAACCTCCGATAGGAGATGGCACTTAAAGAAGAAGAATAGAATGAATGACTATAGGTAATATATTTTTTAAATAGCTTGAATGACGAAACGAGTAAGTCACTCGTCTGATAGCGCCATGCCTGCTTATAAACGAAGCAACAGCACACATAGCTTGGAACTACAAAGAACTACATGGCATTGGACTGCGGTCACAGCAAGAATTCAAATGTTAAGTCTTATAATACCCAGAAATTTCACTAGCGTCAATGTCCTTCAACCCGAAACATAAGAGTTCTTACACACTGCTGGCGACAGAAATGAACAAAGTGGTGGTACCAATCCAGACAGTCTCTCGCATATGAGAGACCTATCACCTAATAAATTACTATATCATCTTGTAAGTGGTACAGATCTGTAGACCAGTTTAGTTTACAGAACAAATGCGTGAATGGGCTGGTGCGATTGGGGTGGTGTCATAGTATCACAGAAAACCACGCCACAGAAGTAGCAGCTCGCTGTCGTGCGGGCAGCGATATTGCTTGAGGCTCAAATTATGGCAATCCTCTCCCAATCCTCACTGCTTTATTTGTCTTATTTATTTTAGGGACTTTGAGTCAATTTTGACTATGTCAGTCCCATAGTATACACAAAGATGAAATATATCATGAACAATTAATTATTGATAGTTTTTAAGTATTTTGCGTGCGGATACGTGTACCAACTCAGCTGCATCCGATATTCGTTCAGATCTGCTTCACATTTAAAGGTCGACAATTACACATGATTATTGTAATAATCTGGGTAATCATGAGCAGCAGAGATCACTTCTTTTATAGCATAGGCCGACAAACGAGCCAGTGGGTCACCTGATTGTAAGTGATCTCCACCGTCTATATACGCCCACAATATCAAAAAAATCATGGGCGCGTTGCCGACCTTAAAAGAAAGCGATAATTAAGGGATTGGGAAGGGGAGGAGATTTGGGCCTCCGGATATCTCACTTACTGTACGAAACGCAGCAGCATGCTACTACTTTAGGCCAATTTTCTGTGAGACAGTGGTAACGACCCGAACGAGCCGGCCCATTCATGCTGTAGACAAAACTTTTTTCAGCATGAAGGTGGATCATTATTGGCTCCTCAAGAGCGTGGCTCTATCACTCTAGCATACATACCATCAGATAACCCATTTTACAAAGGCCTCTTCTATCATTATTTTGGGATTTTTCTTGACTGTTATATAAACCTGCTTTACGAATCCTGCAAGCTTTAATCAGACCGAGATTGCATGAAGTCAAGCTGTTAGAGATACTCACTGTTCTCCTTGCACGCTGGAGGCTGCCCTGCCCACTTGCCATCCGCTTGGCAACTGCGGCTCTGAAGCCCCACTACGTGATATCCATTTGGACAGGAATACACGGCCCTGCATAAATAATGGTTATGCTTAGTGAAAACTATCATAATACTTACATATATACACATACATACGCACTCACGCCTGTAATGCCCGAAGGGGTAGACAGAGGTGTAACCAGTACACCCACATTTCGTCGAGCGTAACTCCGTCCCACGATGTGATTGGGGGCGAGCCCATAGTCATACCGGACACAAATTCCAGACTCCGGGCTGATACCGAGCATTTCGTAATAGAAAAACCCAATACCACTTTACCCGACCCGGGGATCGAACCCGAGACCTCAGCGTTAGCCTCAATCTTAACGCGTACGCATTACAACTGCGCCACCGAGGCAATCAGCCATAATACTTACATTTGTATTAAAAATAAGCCTTCCCAAATACCCCCTATCTATGTCACCTAAGATACTATAGAATTTCCTGATACATATAAATCAGTTCAGTCATTTTGAACTCAAAGTGGAAGAAAATCACGAAGTAAATTCATTTATAAATTACGCACTTGTCACCAAAAAGTCTGCCAGTCAGCGTGACCTTGCCGATTTCTGGTTGCTCCAGTTCAGGACATTCGCGATCTGAGAAAGATTAAATATTCATTTATAAAGTTTGTTACGAAACTTAACGTAGCGGAGTTTGATTAGTGGCATGGTTTTGCTTTTTACTCATTTGTCTCGGATACAGAAAGAAAGAAAACACTTATTAATAGAATACGGTAGTTTCCTATGATGAATTTTATACATTATTTTATAAGGAACAGGAACCCTTTTGTTAAAACATAATCAAAATAGGTTCAGAATGAGCCCGTAATTATTACTTAATATATTGGTATGAGGAAAAGTGGGTGCGTATTGAGGATATCACACTATCTCGCTTGCACGCGTGCACCGTAAAGGCCCTTTTAAACGGTGACGTCAAAGATTTGCATCGTCTCTCATTCGATTACCTCTTCTACCAGATTGGAATGACATCTAAATTGTTTATTTTTGACAGATTTATAAAATTCTTTCTGTAATACGTGTTGCGTAACGTAACTATTGATTTGAATACGAACTCAAAAAAAAAATATGCACTCACGCCTGTAAGCCCCGAGGGGGTAGGCAGAGGTATAACCAGTACACCCACATTTCGCCGAGCGTATCTCCGTCCCTTATGTGATAGGGGGCGAGCCTATCGCCATACCGGGCACAAATTCCAGACTCCGGGTTCATACTGACCCGGGGATTGAACCCGAGACCTTAGCGTTCGCCTCAATCGTAACGCGTACGCATTACAACTGCGCCACCGAGGCCGATTGATTTAAATAATAAAAAAAAACAAGTCAACTACTCTATTAAACGTACAATTTACAATTACTATTGAAATTAAAAACTAGAGCTACTTAATTTGTGCATTTGACTTCAAGCCGCACCGCTCGCAAGTCGCAGTGCATGCAAGCTTGGTTCTACAGTCTGCATGCTATTTCTATTACTATGCATAGCTAGTAATAGGTACTCGGTAGTATTGTAGTGAGAGACCGCGAGTTCGATTCCTCCACCGAGACGAATGTTCGTGTGTTCCACAAATATTTGTTTCGGGTCTGGGTGTTGTGAGACCAAACTCAACGACGTCTCTCGTAGTTCCTGATACCCACGACACAAGACTCGCATCTTACTGTGGGGTCAGGACTATGTGTTTGACTGTTGGGTTATTATTTTTACCAAAAATAATACCCACTCCGACTCGACTGAAATATTGTATGCCGGTGCCGTCTTCTACATTTCTACAATTACATTGCAATAACAACGACAATTTTTTTTCTTTTGTTTTTTTAGTTGGTATTATTTCTGTTGAAAAAGTTTTATTTTAGGTTTGAATGATTACGTTCTTAAATTACATTATTGTACCACACGATTGAAATTTTGAGTCATTTCACGGAACCAAAAACACTTCAAACCAACGACTATGAAAACCTTAGCGACAACACGTAGGTAGTTAATTTACCAAAGCCTCTTCATTATACAAAGTTTTTGTGAGCGAATTAAAAACTTCGTCAAACAAAGCTCCTTTATTAAGTTATAAAGTTTGGATGTGCCAGACATTTTGGATGGCAATTAATTATGAATATTATTCATTCGTAAGGGAGTGCCCGTGAATGTTTTGTTGAAGTTGTTTATATATCGAAATTTTGATGTAAAAATATGGCACAAATTCCAATCTTGGGCTACCCGAGTAACGTTTTGTTCTTCTTCTTCTTTTATAATTCAGATGACTCCACCAAAATATCAGTGATTTTGCTACTAACTAAACAGAGACGAGAACTGACTTTTTGTTGTTCGCGCCACGTAGACTGTCAGTATATGTATGTACTTCAGAAAGCATAAAATTAAACTTGACGTGAATCCGCCCGTGGCCCTGCATAAAACTGGGGCATATTATTACGGCCCTATTCTAGCAGTGCCAGGGTTAAGCGCCGCATACAAAGGGGCGCAGTACAGTTTAAAATCACTTGCAAAGAGTAATGGCGCAGTCTCTAGGGCCCTCCGCCGCTGCCTTTTGTCTACCAAGGTTAAGTTCATCGCTTTAGAGCATGTGCTATTTTAAACTGTCATTTGTATTTATGAACGGGAATAATTACTAGCGCTCCACATTTCGCCAACAGAGGGGCTAGCACGGAAACTTGCGAAAAGTTATTCCAGCTGTCATCGACAACAATTTCTATGAGATTTTAGTACAGCGCCTCTATCGTACGTAAAAGAAACTAATATATATGGAATATCGACCAATGACATTTAAGGAATTATCTATCGAGCCCTCGATACCTTTACATTACGATTTCGATAGTTTTCCATGCTAGCCCCTCTGTATTTCCAGTCCATGAGGGTGATATTTAATAAAATAACATGATAAGAGAATTAAAAGTTCTTTGTTATGGAAAAATTCAGCAAAAGAAAAAGTGGGTCATATGATGGTAATTGATCTAACCAGCCCATGAACGGCCATAACATCAGAAAAGTCATAGAGGCATTGTTGACCTTAAAGGTTGAGGTCCCTCCTATGCGAGAGGCCGTCTGGGTCGGTACCACCGCTTCATCTATTTTTGCCATACAGTACAGCCTGTTGTATACATACTATACAATAGTGTGTAAGCACTGTTATATTCGGGTTTGAAGGACATTGAAGCCAGTGAAATTACTGGGTATTATGAGACTTACCAACTTATGTCTCAGGGTGACGAGCTTAGTCCAGTGTCATGCAGTGCTTTGTAATTCAAACTTGTGTGTGGCGGTGCTTCTGTTTATGAGCAGGCGTGGCGCTTACCATCAGCGACCTGCTTGTCTCGTCATTAAAACTAATAAAAAAAAACAGTGTAAGTTGTAACATTTTAATTTAATATATTTTTCATGTTTATGGAGGCCATGCAATCCGATGCGTAGATATAATTTCAGTAATTTCTTATTAATATAAATTGAGATGCTCAATTTAATGAGAGAGGGGGCAAACGGGCAAGAGGTTCACCTGGTGGTAATTCCAATGAAATATTGTAAAACCTGTATCGTCAAATAATTGTAAACTAGTTTTGAAAAGAACAACGCTGGAGTTTCTTGCTCGTTCTTCTCGAGCGAAACAGCATCCGAACTGGCGGTAGAATTTTTCGGAATCTAAATAATGTATAACATTTTATAGATTCAATAAATATTTAAGATTATGGATATTGCACAAGATACTAGTTATTTAATAGTCTATGGTTGCAACTATATAATAATAATAATACTAGCCCTGTATTATATACGTCCCACTGCTGGGCACGGGCCTCCTCTACTGAATGAGAGGGGTTAGGCCTTACTCCACCACGCTGGCCTAATGCGGGTTGGCAGACTTCACATACCTTTGAAATTCTGATGAAGAACTTTTCAGGTATGCAGGTTTCCTCACGATGTTTTCTTCACCGTTCCTTCCGGTTGCAACTAACCTCACAAATATGGCTCGTAGTTTCCAGGGGTCATAGTAATATTATATTGTATGTTAAGTTAAACACATGCCCGTATTCAAGGCACGTTCATGCAAATAGTAAAGACGACACTCTCGCAATGAGGTTACCCAAATACTGCGCAAGTGAAAAAATCTCAAGAAATAGTCACTTCATTTTTGATAATATTGCATTTAGGCCCATATTATAGAAAAACACTCAAGTGAGCTATTTGCTGAGTGTCGATTTCTGTACTCGTGATTGGTCTATTTTTGTTTGGCGCCAAAAATAGACCAGAATACGGGCCTTATATATTCGAGAATTTGAAGCCAGTGAAATTACTCGGTATTTTTTATTAGATTTAGATGAGACTGGCAGATCGCTCGCCTGATAATAAGCGTCACGCCTGCCTATAAACAGAAGTAATACCTACCATCAGAACTACGAATTCTGAAGTACTGCATGACACTGAACTGCGCTGGTCACTCTGAGACATTAGGTGTTAAGTCTCATAACGCTCAGTAATTTCACTGGCTTTAATGTCCTTCAAACCGGAACACCACAGTGTTTACACTCTGTACTACTGTTTACTTACCTAGTAAGTATTATTATTGTGAGATGTAACATCTAATGTCTCGGGATGAATTAGTGCCATAGAGGAACTTTTTTATTTTTAAAGTGCTGTAGCTACCTACTGTTTATGGTTAGGCTTAACATCTAGCGAGCGACTAGTATTGAGTAGGACTTACAAGAGGTATTTATTACTTTTGTCGCGTACATGACAAAATAATGTAAGAGGCACTATTTTTTTTTTCTTGTACTACTTCGAATTATATGTCGCGTTACTCTGTTACTATTCCCATGACGCGGCTGCGTGCATGAAAGAGAGAACAAGCTAGTGAGCTTCAAGACGCCTCGTCCCATTTGAAGTGGTACTTTGTACCAGATCAGTACAAAAAAGAGGCTACTCTAACAAATTCATTTAAATACCGTGTCCTACCTAAAACTAGTCTCGTCAATTATGCGAGTAAAATAAATCTAATATATAAAATTCTCGTGTCACAATGTTCGTTCCCATACTCTTTCGAAACGGCTCGACCGATTTTTATGAAATTTTATATGCATATTCAGTAGGTCTGAGAATCATCTATTTTTCATCCTCCTAAATGTTAAGGGTGGTCCACCCGTAATTTTTATTTTTTATTTTTTAGACAAATTATTTTGTTTTAATTTTTTTATTATACGACATTAAAAATACATACAACCCTAAATTTTCACCCTTCTACCATCAACCCCTATTTTTTAATAGTCATTTTAGTATTTTTGTCGAGCGAGTTTCTCACCGGGGGCGCCCACTAGGCTACTTTAATCCTGTAAATAGGCATTCACGCGGGCAACAGCTAGTATAATATATCTTTTGACACTGGCAGATGCGCAAACAGGGCCTTGCAAAAGAAAATAAATAAATATTAATATCTACTATCATGATAAAAAAATACAAAACCACTACAACTAAAGCGACATTAAAATCTTATTTAATCTTAGAACAGAATAAAAACCATCCAGCCGAATTTTAATATTTCGAATTTAACGACTGGAAATTCATTTCGGCAGAAAAACAAGGTGAAATTAAAGGATTCCGTCTGACGCTTTAATCAGAGAGTGGCTTACTGAGTTTATGTAGTAACTTCTCTTCATTTTGATCCGTGATCTTGTGTTGCAGATTAACGCAGCTGTTTTGCATATTACGTCAACATCCAGAAGAGCTAGATTACATGGCTCAAGTAGGCTTTATTCGGGAAAGTCAGTTGAATAAAAAAACAGATTTAAGTACATACGCACTCACGCCTGTAATCCCCGAAGGGGTAGGCAGAGGTGTAACTACTACACCCACATTTCGCCGAGCGTATATCCGTCCCACGATGTGATAGGGGGCGAGCCTATCGCCATACCGGGCACCAATTCCAGACTCCGGGATGAGCATTTCGTAATAGAAAAACTCAATACCACTTTACCCGACCCGGGGATCGCACCCGAGACCTCAGCGTTAGCTTAATCGTAACGCGTACGCATTACAACTGCGCCACCGAGGCAGTCAAATACAAATACATATTATTAAATAGGTATATCTGACTATGATCGCAAATACAACGTTTACAAGGTGGTAGGTCCCTCGTTTGCGAGAGACCGGCTGGGTTGGTACCACCGCTTTATCTATTTCTGCCGTCAAGCAACAGTGTGTAAGCACTGTTGTGTTCCGGTGTGAAGGACATTGAAGCCAGTGTAATTACTGGGCATTATGAGACTTAACACCTTATGTCTCGGGGTGACGAGCGCAGTCCAGTGTCATGCAGTGCTTTATTTAAAGTTCTGTGTGGCGTTGCTTCTGTTTATGAGCAGGCGTGGCGCTTACCATCAGGCGACCGACCTGCTCGTCTCGTCATTCAATCTAATAATAAAAAAATAAAAAAAATAGGTTAGACTGTGCCTAGACTGCTGCAGGTTGCATTCCCCGTCATGTACTCGCAGTAGCACTGGTTACATATATTTAAATACCTTTTTTGTTTACTAACATTAGAAAAGTAAGTTTGTATACTAACACAATCTGTAACTTGATTAAATAAATAAATAATTATTATATTACGTCAACATCCGGAATAGCTTGATACAACGGCTCAAGTAGGCTTTATTCGGGAAAGTCAGTTAAATACAAGGTATGCGAGAGGCCGGCTGAGTTGGTACCACCGCTTGGTTTATTTCTGCCGCCAAGCAACAGTGTGTTATCACTGTTGTGTTCCGGTTTGAAGGACATTGAAGCCAGTGAAATTACTGGGCATTATGAGACTTAACACCTTGATGTTAAGGCTCATAATACCCAGTAATTTCACTGGCTTCAATGTCCTTCAATCCGACACACAACAGTGCCCACACACTGCTGCTTGAAGACAGAAAAATACATAGCGGTGGTACCAACTCAGACGGCCTCTCGCATACGTGGGACTTATCTAGGTAAATAAACCACTTGTTCTTTACCAAACCTAATGCTATAAATAAAGTTAATATGTGATCATGTCACACAAGTTCCCAATCAGCTACAGGTTAACTACACTTTACATTTTAAACAAGTTGATCCCAGGTAAGCAGTCAAATGACGGCCGGACCGTGGGCGAGGTCCGCCGCGGGGCAAAAGAGTCTGGGACAAGCCAGGGGACATAATACTCGAATATTACGTGTAATTTGAGCACATACGTATGGAAATTGTGAACGCCATGAACACACGACGCGGTCGATAATTTTTTAAACGACTTCAAAAAAAGGAGGAGGTTCTCAATCCGACTATTTTTTTAAATGTTTGTTACCTTAGAACTTTGGACTGGATGAACCGATTTGGATGATTCTTTTCTATTTGAAAGCTGGTGCTTCACGTGTGGGCCCATTTCAATTTGGTCCAGTGCTGACAATGGCATCCATGAGAAAACCATATAAGTCTTAAATTTGCATTAAAGTATGTGCGCGACAAATGGACGAATAACTCAATATCACGCCAACCGATTTCAAGGGTAGTTTGATGAGAGTTTGGTTAGGTTCTGATTATGGGATCTGAATATGGGATAAAGTAACAGAACTCTTCAATTCTTAGGAGCAAATTAACGATAATCGGCCGAATCTTTTATAGGCTATCCGGATATTTGAGTCAACTACCGTAACGTCGTTATGGTCAAGTAATTGTCGAATATGATGATTAATGGATCTCCTTAAGGGCTTACAGTAAGGGTGCGATCTGTGGCAGAATTTCTAACTAGCTGCATTGCAATATGATGCAAGCGTTCTAATTGCATTACTTAAGGGGTATGTTAGAAAAAAAATCACTCGATAGAGTTTGGCTGCGATGTGGTCCCATATAAATTTGGTTAAGATCTGTTGACGGAGTACGGAGTAAAAAAATAAAACTCCTCAACGGACAACAGTACACTCATTGCGATTGTGTTATTGTATTGGAATTTACATGCTATTGCTGTAACTCCCACTGAAAATGGAAAAATAAAATAACGGTTAACAAAATAAAAACACATTCAAAAATAACAAATTCTATCTATTCTATTCTCTTTGGAGTCCTACTACTAACTGGTTTAAAAAGCAAAAAATAAATGTGCTCCTAGTCTACTACGACAGCTCAGCACAAATTAATATTCTAATCACACCGCCAGCTATTCCAAGTTTATATTAATCAACATTTACTACCGAATCATCCATATTCAAAAAGACATCATTCTCTAAAATTGCGGCGTTTCGCAATAAATTATGTAGCTGTACATTTTCAAGTGGCGGAGAGGTTGGGTTGCCAGTTACTCCGCTCGCAATATATTAAAGTTTACAAACAAAAAGGGGTAGGTTGTGATTGATATCTGCCAGGGTTGCGACCTTTTGATCTTGCGGGGGATGTTTGTGGTGTTGCCAGACAAAGCTGACGTTTTGAGAATTCTCGAGAAAATGTTTGATAAAACAAGAGTAAGAGTTTTATGTATTGATAGATTTACTATAGTAATTTTTGATTAATCTTTTGGTAGTTGTTTAAAATTAATTTCAGTTTTTTTAAAGATGTGAAATATTTTATTTAAGCCGTGCTTTTTGACTGTTGAATTTGTATATAATAATTGCTGAGTCTAAATAATTATCAATGAAAAAGTACTCTCAATGATCGCAAACTGCCTGACACAAAAAGGTTTCTTTATTAAGTACAGTATTAGCGGTACATTCATACGTTAGTTGGGGTTCCGTAATCCACAGGGTACGAGCATAACCCTGTTATGGTCGTTCCCTATATTCTGTCTGTCTCTAGTTTTGCTATACCGGCGATAGAAATTTTATCTTTATTCCGTTTTACCGTCCCAATAAACTTACTAATGATAGGTAATCCTATTCTTCATTGCTGTCTACCGATGAGAGGACTGATAGCTGACTACAGATATACAACACTATGAAAATGACAGTTCAAGCGTCCTAATATTTTTTATGTGCTATCTGTCGATAAAGTTATTTAGGTTTTTCTTTATCGGTAGATTTTGACCGATAAACGGATATCCTCGGCTGTAAAAAAACGAAATAAATAACGCATTTTGAAGAAATAGCAACGAGTATACAAGGCTTACATGGCACTTGCACTGTAATACAAAAAAACTAAATAAATTATGTAAAAATCTAAAAGAAAATATAAAAAAAATCTAAAATTCCCATAAATAAAAATAATGCACCGTTTTGATAATTAAATTAAGTGCAAGAGACATATAAATATTTGTTAATGCGATCAAAATAATTCCCCACTTCAGTAAAATCCCCCAAATTCGCTTGGGATTTTTGTTCAAAGGACTTGTATTCAGAGCCGTAATGTATTGACAGTAAAACGTTTCGTTCTTACATTATGTTTTGCAACATAATAAGTATTTCTCGTTATTATTATTTCATTTACAGTGGTAAAAAATAAGAATTATAGATAAATGTTAAATTAAAACTTATATTTCTAATCTAAATCATATCTTCATATTTTCTAACATAAATTAAACAATAGTTCCTCTTTCTCAGCTTGTATGAACATAACGCACAAGAGGGCCCAGATAGACTGCCTATCTATTGCTATCATAGTATCCGAGGTGCATATCTAAAAAATAGGGACGATTCCAAGCAGTAGATAGAACAATACGGATGTTTGAGATATCTATCTATCGTGAAATTGAAGATTAATATTGGGAACGGCCATTACAGAGCCTGCGCCGTCTGTCTGTCTATCTATCTGTCTCTCTCTGTTTCTACCTTTAAAATGCTCTACGTCCTGAACTATAATAGCTGAAATTTTCAGACTATGTATAGGTCACTTTATACTGAGTTGGGCCATTTTTCTTAAAGTTGTACGACAAATAATTATTTTGTACTTGATTTTATTTTCATGTATACTGCTTATGTTGTGTAAGTAAGAAAATAAATGTTTTACTTTTTTCTATTATGGCAGATCTGCTGGTGGAAAGGTACCTAACAGATACATTTTTATAACCGTTTCGGCTAGTCCGGTGTCAACCGGTATGGCCAATGTCAGGCCGGCATAATACTGGCGATTTTAGAGAGGTATAAAGTCTCTCGGCGGTCACTCCAGTGTAATCACTTAGTCGTACCAGGATAAAGGTATAGATATAAATATTTAAAGACATAAAAGTAAAATTTTAAGAGGGATGGTACGGGACCTTGGGTTTGCGAGTTCAATCCGCACATGATTTTTATGGTTTAAAAAATACACCGATGCATCCCAGTTCCTATCGGAACCTTGCTAAGCAAATGTAGTTTCTGACGACTCCCCAGACTAATAGGGGGTACGGTTGCTAAAAAAATATTTCACTTCCCCACGTCGCCATAGTCGGAAATTTTAAATTTGCATCTGGCAACACTACATACCCTTTGTTCCATTAGGGCTATGAAACCGAAAGGTAATCCGTTGAAGATGTATTTTATTGTGTAAATTATATTACAAGAGGTTTTTGTTACCACCGTTTCTGATAAGTGATGTAATAAATTCCCAGAGAACGTACTTTATAAGATTCGATACTTAACGCAGACCTTTTTTTATCCATGTACCTAAGCCTAGAGGCTGAATTGGTCTTACAATTAATGCATTATAATGCACACGTATGCTAATCCAAGCACTCTCCGAATTATAAGTACTACTAATAAGTTTTAGTGGTAGAGCCACGCTGTAGACAGTTTTGTCTACAGCATGAATGGGCCGGCTCGCCCGGGTCGTTACCACTATCTCACAGAAAACCGGCGTAAAGTAGCAGCTTGCTGCTGCGTTTCATAAGGTGAGTGACATATCCTCGCCTTCCCAATCCCCTAATTATCCCTTTATTTTAAGGTTGGCAACGCGCACATGACTTTTTGGTATTGTGGTCGTACATGGGCGGTGGAGACCATCAAGTGACCCACTTGCTCGTTTGCTGGCCTATGCAATAAACAAAAAGTAACAGTGATAAACTTTAGAGCTGCTACAGAGTTAGGAATGTAAACGCTTGTTATTCAATTTCATATGTATTAAGTGCGTAAACAGATTCTCCTTCACGAGAAATCGTACATGGGCAGTGGAGACCATCAAGTGACCCACTTGCTCGTTTGCCGGTCTATGCAATAAAAAAAACAAAAGTAACAGGGATAAACTAAAGAGCTGCTACAGAGTTAGGAATGTAAACGCTAGTTATTAAATTTCATATGTATTAAGTGCGTAAACAGATTCTGCTTCAGGAGAAAGCAATTAAACTCAGCAAAGTAATTCCATTGTGTTTGTTTTGGTTGATAGGCGACTCAGCAAACGTAATGTAGGACGCCCCAGGGCTAATGAAATTATATACTGTGTGGCAGTTGGATAAATGATGCCTCAATGCAAATACAGTATTTAAAAATTAACCCTGTTGGCCCTTTCTAGGTCGTGAAGATAGACAAAAAAATAGTTAGATTAAAAAGAAAATAATCAGAAGCGAGATATTATCCTTAAACAGGTAGCTTAGGAAAATGAACATATTTAAAAAATGTTATTTTCATCTGAAAAGTGATCAACAGCTGACTCATGTGAGGTACTGACGTAACGGGCGCGCACGCGGCGCGGCGCGTTTGATGCACGTAGACGCCGCAACTTGCTATGTCGCTCTGGCACCGAGTCATCGCTCTTACAAAGGTAATCAATCGAAATACGGTTTACAAACAATAAAACAATTAAATTATAAAAAAATTATATGATTACTTGTATAGTCTCAGTTACAAGAGACAGTTATGAGAGACTTTTCATTACGTTTCAATATCGATTCTGATATCACAGTTAAAACGTCCAACAGGGTTTTTGTTACATATTGTATATTAGTGCTTTTAAAATCACTTGAATAACAGAATTGTCTTCTAGAGGCTTAGTGGTGCGTACTTAAAGGGTACGAACAGAACCCTATTAGAAAACTTACTCCGTCTGTCGGTCTGTTCAATCTTTAAAGGGCACAATCTTCTGAACCGTAAAAGCATAGATACATAATTTCTATGTGTCTATGGTAAAAGGTAGCCAACTGAAATTTTCATAGAATATGTGAAAAAATTGGTGTGATGTCGGAACCCTCGGTGCACGAATCCGACTCGAACTTAACCAGTGTTTTTGGTTCTTTTATTCGCCTGACTGATAAGACGAGCAGGTCGCTCGAGTGTTTAGCGTTTAGAGTGAGACAAAAACTCAGCTGTTTATCTATAATAGCCTTTGCTCGCGGCTCCACCCATGTGAACGGCCTTTTCCGGGATAAAAAGTAGCCTATGCTACTCAGTGATAATGTAAGTTTCTAACGGCATAAGGATTTTTGAAATCGGTCCAGTAGTTTTTGAGTTTATTCGTTACATACAAAAATACAAATCTTTACGCTTTATTATATTAGTGTAGATGTCCCAAATTATAAGTCGAATATCGACATGTTACTCATCTCTCCATTCTAAAAAAAAACTAACTGCCGCCGCCGCTGCCAAAAGCTTGTCACGCTATCTCCTCCGAAACCGCTGGTGGTATGGGGTCGAGACCGATACCAATCGATGCAGAATAACGTAGGGAAGAAAGTAAGATATGTCTCATATTCGTCGGACTTTAAGTTTTTTTTTTTTTATGTTTTGTGGAAAAACATGGGCAAAGCCCCTAGTTCAATAAAAAAGAAAATGCTTAATTTATGTACCAACAATGCAACCTGATTTTGCACTACAGAGGGTGAAATACCTACATTATACACTATAGGTTCCTCAAATTTATCACACCTTTCTGTTACACGTTGTATAATTACAGTACTAGATTTATTTTATAGGCCGGCAAACGAACAAGTGGGCTACCTGATGGTAAGTGGTCCCCACCGCCTATGTACGCTCACAATACCAAAAGAATCATAGACGCGTTGCCAACCTTGAAGGAAAAAGGTAATTAAGGGATTGGGATGGGGAGGGGGATTGGTCTTCTGGATATTTCACTCACCGTACGAAACGCAGCAGCAAGCTGCTACTTTACGCCGGTTTTCTGTGAGACAGTGGTAACGACCCGGACGAGCCGGCCCATTCATGCTGTAGACAAAACTATCAACAGCTTGAGTAAGATTTTAGATTTTATAAAGGAGACCTTCCTTATAAAAACTTTACAAAAGAAACTGAAAACCGATTTCCATTAAGATCCAATCGATTACAACAATAAAAAAGAACCCGTATTGTTTAAAAAAGAATCTTAAGTTAAACACAAACTGGCCGATTTTTCCAAACTGCACTGAAAAGATACACTACAAGTTCCACAGTTAATTTAAAATGGCTTCTTACACCGGCAACTTACTGGCAACTTTTGGCAAGTTTGCCAGGCCGGGGACAACTTTGGGGGATGGCCATTCCCTGGTACTCACGACAAACTCTCTGAAAAGTTTATATTTTAAAGGTTTCTGCTCGCTTCAGTAAACTGATGCTGGAGACGCTCAAAGTTTCGAAGCCCTTTGATGGCCTAGGATGAATATGATGGATATTAAAAGTCAAAAAGAAGTGTATAATTCATAACAAGTAATTATCTTAAATTTTCATCTTACCATTCAAGGGAAGGGCAGGGTATCTAACTAGGTGGTAGGCCCTTCGTATGCGAGAGGCCGTCTGGGTTGGTACCACCGCTTTGACTATTTCTGTTGCCAAGTAGAAAGTCTTTTTATGCATTTTTATGTGATAGAGCTACGCTGTAGACACTTTTGTCTACAGCGTGAATGGGCTGGCTCGTTCGGGTCGTTACCACTGTCTCATAGAAAACCGACATAAAGTCGCCGTGAGATATCCGGAGGCCCGAATCCCCCTCCTCTTCCCAATCCCTTAATTATCCCTTTCCTTTAAGGTCGGCAACGCGCCCATAATTCTTTTGGTATCAGCTGACCCACTTGCTCGTTTGCCGGCCTAAACTATAAAAAAAGCAGCAGTGTCTAAGTACTGTTGTGTTTCGGTTTATAGGACAATAAAGCTAGTAAAATTACTGGGCGAGACTTCACCTCGTATATCTCAGGGTGACGAGCGCAGTCCAGTACCATGCAATGTATTTTAATTAAAAGTTATGTATAATGTTGCTTGTTTTTGGTGGGCCTTACCATAAACCGAACGAACTGCTCGTCTCGTCATTCAAGCAAATAAACATAATACCATAGCTGTACCTCCTTCAATGTAATCTTGCACTCAGTGCATACATTTCGATTTATTCTTTCATCCCTGATTTCATCACTTCACGATTCACCCCTTCCATTTAAATGTAACCTTAGGAGTAAACCCTATCGAATACAAAAAGAATCATTCAAATCGATCCACATTTGGCGGAGTTATGTGTAAAAAATATATACTCATGTATAGATGAATGTATGAAAAAGAAGCAGTGATAGCTCAGCGGGGAGTGGTATGGACTGTCGAGACGAAAGTCGCAGGTTCGAAACCAGCCTCAAGTGCATACACCTCTGACTTTTCTAAGTTATGTGTGTATTAATTGTTAATTATCACTTGCTTTAACGGTGAAGGAAACATCGTGAGGAAACCTGCATACCTAAGAAGTTCTTCATAAGAATTTCGAAGGTATGTGAAGTCTGCCAACCCGCATTAGGCCAGCGTGGTGGAGTAAGGCCTAACCCCTCTCATTCAGTAGAGGAGGCCCGTGCCCAGCAGTGGGACTATAATACAGGGCTAGTATTATTATAGATGAATTAAGAACCTTTATGGATTTTTTGCGTCGTTTAATACATGTCCGTAATATATTATGGTCTATGGTCTCCCTCTATTCATCCTTTCTAAGCCCCAAAATTCACGTACATACCGCATAGTAAATAAAAAGCCGCCGTTTTTATAAACTAAATACGAAATACCATTACCCAAAGTACCCACTTATCGTCCCATATACGGCGGCGGCGAGGGAGTAGGGTACACATGTTGCGTTGTACTGACGGATATTTTAGGATTTTTGTATATCTATAGCTTGTCGAATAAACTGAGATATTTTTATACATACATACATCCTTACGCCTTCACGCCTGTAATCCCCGAAGGGGTATGCAGAGGTGTAATCAGTACACCCACATTTCGCCGAGCGTATCTCCGTCCGATGATGTGATAGGGGACGATCCTATCGCAATACCGGGCACAATTCCAGACTCCGGGCTGATACTGAGCATTTCGTAATAGAAACACTCAATATCACTGTTACCCGACCCGGGGATCGAACCCGAGACCTCAGCGTCAGCCTCAGTCGTAATATTTTTTATAAGATCATTTTACGATGTGTAAGTGGACCACCAACATCATGGGCCCAACCAACCTCACCTGCCCGGGGTACACTCTGCTGATTAATGGACGAGGCTATGGTGAAACTTGGTTCCCGTTGCGGGTTGTGGGGGTCAGACGGCGGGTCGTGCCCCATTATACCACCGTCAAATCATAATGGGAACGCAGACCCTGACATTGAGCCAGGATAACGCGAGGCAGAAAGAAAGATCTTTTTATGCAACCAGGATTGCGCACCTATAGCTTCTCTTTACTAAGCCTATGCCGTCTGTCTGTATAATATATATCTGTCCCTTCTTTAAAGGGTTCTTCCTTTTGAACACCAATACCCGGCTGCAATTGATTAATTGCACGGAATGTGTTCTATTTCTATTCTATTTTTATATTATGGCCCCATCGATTTTCGATGATTTCGCAGATGTTGAGTATTAAAATAGCAATAACTAATAATAAACGACAAAACGTAGACATCTTTAAAACAAAAGTCCAGTATATATGTAGCCTATATCCTAATACCAGTCATGGTCTACCTATGTGCTAAACTTCATCTAAAACCGTTCAGCCGTTATAATCCAGTCCAGTCCAGTCAGGTAGACCACCTGTGTGCCAAATTTCATCCAAAACCGTTAAGGCGTGATTGACTAACAGACATCCAAACTTTAATAATGTCTAAAGAAACAGTAAAATGTCCTATATGTACAAAAATGTTGGTGATAATAGCACACGCGCACCGCCCGAAGGTACGAGTTGAGACAAATCAAATAATATAAAACGGGCCATCGCTTCGCAGGTGCCTCGGCGGGCGAACTTTATCGACAATCGATACTTGTATACCTGAATTATAACGTAAGTATGCAACGTGTTACAGAAAGGTGTGGTCAAATTTGTTTTTTTTTATTACACATACATACATACATACGCCTGTAATCCCGAAGGGGTAGGTAGAGGTGTAACCGGTACACCCACATTTCGCCGAGCGTATCTGCGTCCCACGATGTGAGAGGGGGCGAGCCGATCGCCATACCGGGCACAAATTCCAGACTCCAGGCTGATACTGAGCATTTCGTAATAGAAAAACCCAATAACACTTTACCCGACCCGGGGATCGAACCCGAGACCTCAGCGTTAGCCTCAATCGTAACGCGTACGCATTACAACTGCGCCACCGAGGCAGTCAAGTAGTTTTATTTCATTGTGTTATATTCGCGTAAACCTAAGAAATCACTATGTATGAGGATTTTACTGGGAAATTATAACCGAACTCTTCACCCTACGCTACGGTAGCTCATCTCTCGAACGAAGAAACTCTCCAGCGAACAATGTAATTAATACAGCTAAATATCCGTTTCAGAAGCGCAGAACCATCACCGGCGATTAATCAGGTTTAACGAGGTATCCCTGTCTTTAGTCTATAACAGCGGTGCTCAACTGTTTTGGCGACCCGAAGTACAAATTAGACTTTGCGTGTGAAAGAAAGAAGTAAGAAAGACAATTTATTAGTCACAGGTCACAATTATTTTACAGAAAAACCATTGATGCTGACCACTCAGCGTAGGTACCTACTGCTTTGCTGTAGAGCGTACCACAATACAGCGTTGATTTCCAGTGGTGTGTGCGTGTGTGAGTCAGTGTGTGTTCACTGCATTTATGCCTATATAAATGCAGTATACAACGATTTTTTGTTTTTTTATTACTAATAAAAGGCAAACGAGCAGGTAGATCCCCTGAAGGTAAGTGGTCACCACTGCGCATACACACCCACATTGCTCGAAAAGTCGCGGGTGTGTTTCGGACCTAATGGGGATTTTCGAAATGCAACAGCGAGCTACCAATTCATGTCGATTATCTTTGAGAATATCAAGCTGAATCATTCATGCTGTAGACAAAACGGTGAACAATGTTGTTTTACTTGCCGCGACTCGAATTTGGGTCGGGACAGAGGTTGAGAACCGCTGGTATAGCCTACAAACAAATTGGCGCCTCCCTCGGCCGGCGCATAATCGATCTAAGATTACCCAATGTTCAATAGTCGTTAGATACCCTTGTTTACAATAATGGAGGAGTTGTTTTTAGTGAAGAATTTTATGGTATTTTAAAGGAGTTACAAGACGTCAAGCGGCTTGACAACCACGTTAATTATTAAGCGGCTAACTACTTGATGATTGACCCACTTGCACGTTTGGTGGGCTATGCTATAAAACATACTTGTTTTAAGCCGCCGCGCTGGAGTAAATATATATGAGTAAGCAGATTAAAATCATATATTATTAGCTTGATCAAGTACTTGTTACAATTAAACAGTCGCGACAAGCCATGTTGTCAAGCAAAAAATATACTTTTTTATCAAGTGCGTGTCGATCACATATAACTTGATTCAGTCATCGCTCATCAAGTACCTTAATATTTACTATGATTGAAGCAAGCCCGTTTATTCCGTTCCCGTTCCACGTTATTCTAAGTTATACAACTTAGAATAACGTGGTCCTAACAAAGGCTGTTTAATGCCGGGATGTGGTAAATGGCGACTAATGGCCGGTTTCTGCGGTGGACAGTTATCTTTTCATTAGCTTGATACTTGATGTTAATACCAGCCCCGTATTATATACGTCTCTCTGCTGGAAAGAGCACTCTACCAATGAGAGGGCTTGGGCCTTTCTCTCATCACGATGGCTTAATGCGGGTTGGATAGATTTCACGAACTTCTCAGATATGCAGGTTTCCTGATGATGTTTCCTTCACCGTCAAATCGAGCTATACACGCGTAACTTAGACATATCACAGGTGAATTCTCTTTGTTTTAAACTTGCTTTTTTTCGACAGTCCGTATCACTCCCTACTGAGCTATCGCTGCTAAAAAAATACATAACATAAATTGCAAACGCGAAACCGAGTTCCAAACTATGACGATTGCAAAAGTTTGTAAGAAGTTTTTTTTTATTTTGACATGCTTCCTTTGCGTTTGTTTCTTTAAAAAAACTTGTAGAATAATGGCGGGAAATGTTTCCGCACTGCTGTGTCGCTGAATTTATAGTCGACAACTAACGTTACAGACTTTTTTGTAGTTTTAAATTCACTTAATTTATGTGGAAAATTGTTACACACCAGCCAGTGTTAAATCTCTGAATGCAGTATTAATTCGGTTGTTTCTTTTATGTTTACAGCTCGGGATAATTGTTGTTTACGCCAATCACTTGCCACTTTAACTTACTAACTCGGTGGGCTATGATCTCTTCATTTCGGATATTATTACTGAACAACCACGATACCGACGCTGTCAACAATTCCTGGCCTTTGGATGACTTGACAGTTGACATGACTTTAGCCTTGTCCAAGTTTATATTCAGAAATATGAATGATAAATAGATTAAGCTGAGTTTCCTGCACATGTTTTCCCCTACACACTACACAAAACACTGTTTCACTACACCTTTTTCTTGACGGAACTTTGTTTTATGTAGATGAAAACAATGTGTTTGCTTTCCATGCCTGGACAACAAACCCCTCCCGCACCGCTTCACTACTGCAGGAAAGTTAAGCTACCATTGTAGTACCTAATAAATTTACATACGCACTTACACCCGTAATCCCCGAAGGGGTAGGCAGAGGTGTAACCAGCACACCCTCATTACGCCGAGCGTATCTCCATCCCACGATGTGATAGGGGACGAGCCTATCGCCATACCGGGCACAAATCCCAGACTCTGGGCTGATACTAAGCATTTCATAATAGAAAAACCTAATACCACTTTACCCGACCCGGGGATCGAACCCAAGACCTCAGCGCTAGCCTCAATCGTAACGCGTACGCATTACAACTGAGCCACCGAGGCAGGCCAATAAATTTGTTTAAATATTTTTTGTTTATTAAAAAAACAATATTCATAGGCACAAATGGAAACAATCAGCGCAAAACTCTCGTTGAACGCAATTTGCAGTGTACACCAATGAATTTTGAATATTCCGCCATCTTTATTCATAAATGTGGATACCCAGTGCCGCGGTCAGGCGCGTCTTAACTTCCAGACAGCCCGTTTGAATTCATTTGAATATTTTTGTTTATTCGAACTGGATTTTAATAAAATTGACCGAGTTTTTTTTATAAAGATATTGCGGGTATATTGATTACAATAAAACGGTCTGTAGGTATTTACTAAATCGCGAACAAAGACTTTAATGTATACTACTAGACAAGCTGCGCGGTACATAGAAATTGTGCCACTAAGTTTCGGTCAATTGACCGTAACTCAATATTACCATCTCGCTTACTCTTATTGACTAGAACCCCTCTTGCGCTCCCTGTCAGTGAGCTATCAAACTGCCGCGTTATGTAACGCAGTTTTACTTCTAAACAGCCCGTCTAGTAGTATACATTAATAAGTCTTTGATAGCGAAACAAACTTTTTTAACACAGTTAAGAAACATACAATTTTTTCTGCCTGTTGCTATCCCGGCCTCGTGCCAGGATCCGCCTTCCCGTACCATAGATTTGACGGTATTCGATATTATATTAGGCGACTCGCCGTCTGTTCCTCACAAATCGTAACGGGAACCAAGTTTCACCATAGCCTCGTCCATTAATCAGCAGAGTGTACCACATGCAGGTGAGGTTGGCTTTGGGCCTAAGATGTTGCTGTCCCACTTACACAGCTAAGAACCATCTTGAATAAGGAAGCTTAAGTAAGTACAAAAAAATCGTTCAAATCGGTCTTTTCCTTGGCTCTATGATAACACTCAGACAGACAAACAGGTCAAACTTATAAGCACCCTTTTTTGTCTAGGGTTAAATAAGCTTTCATTTAGTGATTTCTCAGGTTTACGCGAATATTACACATTGAAATAAAACAAGTTTATACAAATTTAAATAAAATAAAATAAATATTAAACCGCGATAAAATCCGTATAAACTAGTTTTATTTCAAAGCTTTCATTTATTAGCTTTTGTTCGCAGCTCTACTTGGCCACGACAGGAGTGTTTTTGAGTGGTAGATCCACGCTGTATACAGTTTTGTCAGCACATACAGCACGAATGGGCCGGCTCGACCGGGTCGTTACCACTCTCTTACAGAAAACCGACGTAATTGCGGCTTGCTGCTGCGTTCCGTACGATGAGGGAGATATCCGAAGGCCCAAATCCGTCTCCCCTTCCCAGGCAGAGGTGTAACCAGTACACCCACATTTCGCCGAGCGTATTTCCGTCCCTTATGTGATAGGGGGCGAGCCTATCGCCATACCGGGCTCAAATACCAGACTCCGGGCTGATACTGAGCATATCGTAATAGAAAAACCCAATACCTACCACTTTACCCGACCCGGGGATCGAACCCGAGACCTTAGCGTTGATCTCAATCGTAACGCGTACCCATTACAACTGCGCCACCGAGGCAGGCAGATCATGAATATTTTTTTTTGAATTGATGAATGAACGAGCTGCACAGACTTTTATAGCCCTACCCCACAGTTTCGTTTCTTGTCATCTTATTTCGATGGAATACACAAATAATTTTACACAAAGGCAAATTGCATCTCAGTGTTAAAAGCACAACCTGTACAACCAACCGACAAAACAAAAAGCAGTGTAAACCGCACACGAATGAAACAATACAAACGTACAATGAATATCTCCCTATCAGTTTAAATTAAAAAACATACCAACGAAAACGAGGTGGCAGAACAAACTGCTTTTTGCAGTTGGAAAAACGGCTGAAGTACCAACTCTGCTATATTCTGTACGGGAACCCCGCTACCAACGACCGCAAATATAACTTCGTCGCGACTGTATCGCATGAATGTAAGCATTGTTGTACATCGAGTGATTTATTCATGCAATAAACTGACCTCGTTTGTTCAAACCGGCGGTGTATTGTGACATGTGCACACTCGGAAGGAAACGACCGAGGTGGTTTAATTACAAATTCTATTGCTGTTATCTAATTTATTCCAGACGCGTATTCAGGGGACCAAGAGGTGTTGCTTTCTTCTGAGTGGGGTAATTAAAAAAACCTCGACGTTAATAAAAGGAAATCTGCAAGTTTTAATGTATGAACAAGCAAACATTGCCAAGAATAGGGTAGATGACTAGATTTTTTTTAATTATTTAAATCAATAAGTTACGTTACTCAAAAACTATTGCAGAAAGAATTTTATAAATCTGACCAAAAATAAATAAGTTAATAGTTAATAAGAAGCCATTCAAATCCTGTAGAAGGGGTAGTTGTCAAATGACAGACGACGCAAACTTTGACGTCACTGTGTAAAATGTTCATTATGGTGCACGCATGCAAGCGAGATAGTGAGATATCCCTACACGCACCCACTTTTTCGCATGCCAACATTTAAAGGCATTTCTGAACCAATTTTGATTGTGTTTTAATAAAAGGGTTTCTTTTGCGTATCATCTTCTGTTGCTTATAAAATAATGTATAAAATTCAATATAGGAAACTACCCTATTATCCTTTATTTTGTATAATAGCTTGAATGATGGAACGAAATAAATTAATATATTATAATAAATAATTCATAAATAGAAAAAACACCACACAGAACTTTGAATTACAACGTCCTGCACGGCATTGGACTGTCGGGACCCCGAGACATAAGATATGAAGTCTCATATTGCCCAATAATCTCACTAGCTTCAATGTCCTTCTTACCAGAATACCACAATGCTTTCACACTGTTGTTTGGAGATAGAAATAAACAAAGCGGTGGTACCAACCGCCTTCTCCCACCAGAAAGAAGCTGACGATAGGTAATTGACGTCCAAGGCGTAAAAGAGCATGCTAAAGTAATTTGCGAAACGTTTTGATTTTGTTTTATAAACGTCGATTTCCCGCCTATTTCGCCATGCAACCATACACGGGCGTGCAAAAAGCGAGGCTTTCATGAGTATATTCACACAAGCCCGATTTTATACTAAAAGATAACCTACATACGAGCTGTTCAGCCGCATGCTGCAGCGAGATGCTGAAAGAATTTTTAATACGTTTCATTACGTAAAAATGTTGGATAACATATTCGAATATTAATTAAAATTGCAATATTTGAGTAGTACTAAATATATACTATATTTCTTTCTGGCTGGCGTTATCCTGACCTAGTGCTAGGTTTAATATAGGTTACCTAATTTATATCAAAAACATTTCCCCACTGCATTTTTTTTATTTTTGTTCGGCAATGTGACGTCGCTACAACTGAGGGCCAATTCTCCTATTTTAACTGACACTGCGAATGAATTTTAACCGAACTGAAATTAGATTTTGAATTAATAAAAATTATGGCATTCTGCTCCTTTAAAAATTCGATATCATCCCAGTTTTAAATTGCATAGAAACTGTCAATTCGATCAACTTTAAATGTCTTTCTTTTGTTGAAATTATGGCTTCGCATTATTATGCATTTCGCCAATGACAAGTATTTTACCGAATTTTACGTATCAGCTGCCATAGACTAAATTCTAGAAATTAAAATTAAATGTCCTAAGCGACAAAATCAATGTTACCAACTCGTAAGAAAATACCCACAATATGACTAATTTCAGTGATTAAAAAATTACGTACTTGGAGGTTATAATTTTTTAATTAATTATTTGACTAATTCCATGTATTTTATTTATTTATCTATTTCCATGTATTTTGGGAAGTTTGTATTTTGCGCTCTATGGAGTTCTGACAATAATGAGTGAAAAATATGCATTGATTAAAATTTTAAATAGTGGCTGCCATTTTGTTGTCCTTTGTTTTGAGGCTGATTGATTTCAATACCTGTTGGGTATACCTTGGGGAATACCTTGATATTAAAATAGTAGATCTAATGTTATATTTGAAAAAGTGATCAGTACTTAGTTTTAAGGACTTTGTACCTCAAAACGAACAAAAATAATCGTTATTATACTTTATTAAGGAGCTTTACTTTGTTGCCTGTCTGTCTGTCAAGAGCCTTTTCCTTAGGAACGAATAGAGGTCGTTATTGGGCGATGGAAACGGTCCCGTACATTTCCTATTGTCATTTGGCTCATAGGGATGTTATATGGCATAACTGAAGGAAAACGGCACAACTGCACCACTGAGGTAGTCCTTTCCGGAAATAACCACAATCGCAATTATTTTATTGAAATTTGACATTCTACCGAATTACGTTTTTTTTTTGTTTTGCAACACTGCTGAGGACATATTTATTAATTATGAATTGTGCGAGAGTTTTGGCGGGAATTTTGACAGTGTGATTGATCTGATAATTGAATCTACACTAATATTCTAGAGAGGAAAGTTTTTTTTGTATTTTGGTATGTAACAAATAAACTTAAAAACTACTGGACCGATTTCAAAAATTATTTTGGCGTTAGTAAGCTACATTATCACTGAGTAACATAGGCTACTTTTTATCCTGGAAGTTAATTGACCGTAACTCAATATTACCATCTCGCATACTCTCAACTAGAACCCCTATTGCGCACCCTGTTTGTGAACTGTCAAACTCCCGCGTTATGTGACGCAGATTTACTTCTAAATAACCTGTCTATTAAACAACAATAATACGAAATGTTGACTGTAAAAATTCTGTGTCTCCATACACTTTCTTCTTTTTTTCTTTATTTTTATAAATACGGTGTCCAGTAGATGGTGAAAATACGGCAGATTTGCTGTAATTACAGTGCACTTGGCAACACTGCTTCACCTTTATCACATTTCGTTCTCAATTAATATTTTGACGTTTGTCTATGGACGAAATGCATTTTATATAGATATGTGTCAAATTTATTGTTACCAGAATGCCGTTTTGGTTCAGTCAACTTGTATTCTACTTTCGATATCATTGCGATCTAAGTTCTTGAATATTGGTTTAGCAGAATACCATTTGCAACTTTCTTGTCGCTGAGATTAGATCGGAATGATATTTTGAACATTTAAAATTACGAGAATTGGCCTTCTGATGGTAAGTGTAGCGCAATCCAAGAATAGTGTCGACCAACAATAGACACTGTATAAACGTAGATCAGCAGAATTATGCCGGCCTGCTAAATTGCTTCTTTACACACCTTAAATTTTACTACAATCGCTGAACAATTAATATCACTTGTCAGCGATCAACATTCAGCAGGCTCGGTTTACATTCATAGTTTACATACTTGGAATTCGGTGGATTGTGGACACGGTAATCCTATCTATACAGTAATGTGACTCGGCCCTTTCCTTGAAATAATTATCTATAGCCGCGCGGTACGTAAACACGCGATAGGGTTGCCCGCCAAAGACTTTTATGTATACTACTTTTTTTATGTGTTCGCATGCCGATAGCCTGACGGGAGTCGGCTTTAGTCAGCGTCACCGGGCTTTCGGGTGAATGCTTTAGGCACTCCAACTCTTTTTAAACTACTAGACGGGTTGTTTCGAAGTAAAATTGCGTCACATAACGCGTGAAATTTCATTCAAAACGAATTTCATCTTTTTAAATAAAATATATTTTTATATATACAATCACAAAACTACAAAGAAACATAGGTAGGTAGATGAAATTAAAATACTGTTGGCGGGCAGCAAATACTTTAATTGAAATACTACAAGACAAGCTGCGCGGTACACAGGAATTCTGTAACTAAGTTACGGTCAATTGACCGTAACTCAATATAACTATCTCTCTTACTCTCCACTGGAACCCCTCTCGCGCTCCTTGTCTGTGAGCTGTCAAACTCACGCGTTATGTGACGCAATTTTACTTCGAAACAACCCGTCTAGTAGTATACAAAGAGTTATATGAAGTATATTTATAAGTATATTTTTTTTTATATCTGGCTGTGTTATTGAAGAATTAAAGCTCCCAAAAGCAGCACTGTAGTCTATAATTCCTCTTTGCCATATTTAAGTAAGAACTTGTACTTATTTCAACCAAATATTTACGAATCGCACGATGACTGCTTCAAAATCATCACACCGATGTTAGTCTCTGCGGCGATTTCGCGACTGACTTTGTACCGAATGCCTACCACTTACCAGTGTCTCCAGAGTCCAGACACACGGTAATTACCCTAGCCAGTATTTTAGCCCAATCTACGGTCTACGGTAATTTTATATTACCTTGACGGTGTCAAAACGATGGTCAAAACATTTTATTTATACGCGTAGGCTTTATTTTAATACATTTACTCCAAAACATATTCGTGTTTGCGTTTAACGAAACGTAATCTAGTCTAACCATGCTGTGCGAGTCCTAAACTGGCAACATTTTGATGACAATGAGGGGAATTACCTATTCACTAAATAAAATATATACTTATTGGCACAGTGTCATTAAGCCTGATTATATTTAGCGCGGTTAAGCAAACAGAGCTCGGGGAAAACACTATAATTATTAATAATACTGTATTCGTGTTTGTATTTACGCGCCGGCCATGCGCATAAGCATAGTTCGGCGGCATTCGGCTCCTCTCGGCGCGGAGGTCGGCCCCCGCCCCTCGTCATTCGGTAATCGCCAATCGGTAGTCTTTCTTGTTCCCCCCCTTCTAGTTCTGTCCAGTGAACAGTCAGTCGATTCGTTTAATTCGTTGAGGACTGTATGTCCCTTACAATTTTATTGTGTAAAAAATCTTTTATAACCATTTTGTTTTAAATCCTGTGCAAAGTTCCTTTCAAATTATGCCATTTACTAACAACGATCGCAGTATTTTTGGGCCTACAAAAATAGGTGATAGTAAATTAGACGACGATTCTATTGTAAAACAACTGACAATTTTAAATCAAGCATGGATAACACCACCGATTTATGAAGATATGCCAGCGGTATGGTTCATACAAGTGGAGAGTCGTTTCGCCCTGGCTAATGTCACTAATGATGTTGTGAAATGTGAATATGTTATGCAGCATCTTGGTGAATTTGCTAAAGAAGCAGAGGACATCACATCCCCGACTATGCGTAACAGGTAGATACTTATTTTGTGTTGTACGTTACAAAATTTCAAACCCGATTTCAAAAAATAACACTGAAGATTTTAAATAACATATTTATTTAACCGCCTTCAAAAAAGGAGGTTCTCAGTTCGGTGTGTTTTTTTCATGTATATTATTTTTTTATCCTAGCTCGACAAAGTGACTACGCTACACCTGATGGTAAGTGTAGCGCAATCCAAGAATAGAGTAGACCAACGATAGACACTGTATCTATCGTAGATCGACAGAATTATGCCAGCCTGCTTAATAAAGTAATTGCTTCTTCACACTCCGTTTAAAGGATCCCATGTTATTTTTTATATGGACATGATTTATTTATAACTGCCTCGGTGGCGCAGTTGTAATGTGAACGCGTTACGACTAAGGCTGACGCTGAGGTCTCGGGTTCGATCCCCAGGACGGGTAAGTGATATTAGGTTTTTCTATTAAGAAATGCTTAGTATCAGCCCGGAGTCTGGAATTTGTGCCCGGTATGGCGATAGGCTCGCCCTCTTTCACCTCATGGGACGGAGATACGCTCGGCGAAATGTGGGTGTGCTGGTTACAGCTCTGCCTACCCCTTCGGGGATTACAAGCGTGAGTGCGTATGTACGTATTTTTACCTATTATTTTTTGGAGTCAGTTAAGTTTGTTAAAACTTTATTTTTATTTTTTGAGTGGTAGGTACTACTATGGGCAATATAAATTCCAATACAATAACACAATCGCGATGACTATTCTGTTATCAGTTGAGGAGTTTCATTTATTTACTCCGTACTCCGTCATGCGATCTTAATCAAATTTATACGTGACCACTTCTTCTTTTTCTTTTTATTATCTAAGCTTCAAGTGTCATTATTATGGAAAGTCTTAAAGCCGACTTTCGTAGGTCGCGTCAAGCATCATAGACGCTGTCGTCTCTGAATACGCTTTCAACCTGTTGACCAGTGATACCGTCGATGATCTACCATGGATTTACATAATACGCAGTACCTACTAACGCTAAAACGCGGCACTGACGCGACACAACCATCAGAAGTCTTTTTTTGTCGCGGGGAATTGCGTGTTATTGCTACCGCCCCGCCCCGGGGGGAGACGGAACGGTTATGTTGGGTTCACCGGTCTTACGACCCAACGTTAAGCCGCCCGGGAGAGATGGTAAATATCCGGGCGACCGCTGGGCCGAGTCCCTAACACTATATACACCCTATACCGGCATACCAACTAAAAACCCCGCGGTGGCCATCTTCGGCGCATTAGCAACGGCCCCGGGTTCCCGAGGCGAGAAGCGCCCCGACAAGCAGGGGATACCGTGGTGGAATTCTCCAAACGCCCCCAATCCACAGGGCGGAAGACGCCGGTCAGTCGTCACCCCGGCGCCTCCTACGTCTCCTCTGGTGGCGGGAGGGATCGGCCTGTTCTCGATCCCTCTCGGCACTCTCCTTCTGCGAGATTATGGCCTCGCAGAAGTGGGCCACCGCACGCCAGGACCTCCGGTTTTCGACCATGGCGGATACCACGGCCGGTAGCGAGAGATCACGTCCGACGACTGAATTGAGAGCGCTGCGCTCTTCGTCCCAGGCTGGGACGGCATTCCTCCAATGTATGCTGGGCCGTGTCCCGCGGACAGTTGTCACAGTGGTGACACACGGCCGACTCCTCTGTGCCGACTATTTGACACAGGTACCGGCCAAAACTTCCATGGCCAGTCAGGACCTGTGTCAGCCGGAACGTCGCCGCGCCGTGACGCCTGTCCAGCCACTGGTGAAAGACAGGTCGCACTGCCGCGACGGTCCACTGACGGGTTCTCCAGCCTGAGACGCCAGTCCTCCACGGCGGCTCTACGGAGGGAGCCTAGTACGGCGTCCACCTCTCTCGGGGCCAGTCTCTGCCCGCGTCTGAACGCCTCCCGCCGGTGAAAGGCGGCAGAGAGGACCTTAGCATCCAGATCCCACGGGACGAAACCGGCCAATACGCATGCCGCCTCGAATGAGACCGTGCGGTAGCCCCTGATCGCCCTCTGCGCCAGTACACGCTGTGGCTTGCGCAGCAGAGTGACACATCGGTTGCTCAGGGACTAACCATCAGAAGTCTACCTTAAGTAAATAACCCTCTTTTAATTACAGATACGACCACTTAAAGGCAGAGCTGATTCGACGACTAGACGAGAGATCGCGACCGAGGAAAATCCAGCAGTTCCTGAAAGAACAAATGGAAGATAAAAGACCCTCGCAGTTTCTACGTCACTTGCAACATTTAGCCGGCCCGGGAGCATCTGAAGAGTTTGTAAGGACTGTATGGATGTTACGACTGCCATCGCCTATCAAAGAAATCGTGGCAAGTCGGTCAGAAGTCACTCTGAAGGAAATAGCAGACATAGCTGACAAGGTTCATGACGTCATGCCCACCAGACAAGTTACCACAACTGAACCTGCACAAGCGTCAACTGACGACCTGGCCCGTCAGATAGCAGATCTGACGCGACGAGTGGATGAGCTGACAACTACCTCAAATTTGACGATTCGATAAATATAATATTCAAAACTAGACTTTTGAAAAGGCTTAATTAACATTATTTTTTATGTATAATAAATGTTCACAAAATTCTTTAGTCGGATATCTTCGCCGATATACGATTAATGATATTTGACTCTATAAAAAAAAATCGTACTCGTAAACTTTTCTAAAAAAACACCAATTTTTACGGTTCCGTCGAAGGATTGAATTAATTTCATTCAGTTTTTATAGAAATATTTTTGCAAAAAAAAAATGTGTGTACTCCCAACAAACATTCAAATACTTCTATGGTATTTTTTGTTGTAAAAGCGTAAGATTTTTTTTAAGTAATAAAAGTTGATTGATTCTAAGCTGTATGTTAATACCCATAATTTATAATTTGCATTATTATTACGGCGTACCTGCACTGCTTGTCATTTATGTTTTAAGAAATACATAAGGCATTATAAGGTATTATGCCTTAGTATTGATGTGAGTAGGTACACTGTGCGTGTCATTGTGCAGCTGGGTATATGTAAATATGTGTGTACCTGTATACGCATCTATGTGCGTATACGTGGCTGCACACATGTGTATGTATATATCACGGTATATTCAGCGTATCCCTCCGAAGTGTCTGTTGTTGTAAAGTTTCGCACGACGGCTACTATGGTCGACTTATTATCATAACAAGTTAACTATATTAGCTCGTTTGTAATTGTATTTTTATCCCTGTCACCGGTGGTGTTCGGGGTAAACTTTGAATTTGTCAAGTATAGCTAAATGTATAACAGTCGATTTCATCGAGTGATCTTGTATTGGATCTCCCGATCGATCCTACATGTGAACATTATTGCCTGAATACATTTTGAAAGTCATGTTAGTATGCATATCGCTAGTTTTCTTGGCTCGAGTCGGTCCAGATTCATTCAGTGAAATCGGCCATTAGTCTGTAAAATAACTTAAGTATCTCTGCTACTTTTAAAATCACACGACGTGATTGTCTTAAGCTGTGATTGTGTTCTTTTCTACAATTAGATACCTTATTTAGTGGATAACGGTGTTGGTTGTGTAATTACCAATTTTGTTTCTTTCACTGTATTTATTTAAGCTTTATTACACAATTGTTTGTTATCCACAATAAATAAATAAAAAAAAAAAAATAGTAAATATTGGAAGCGCGCACGCCGATAATGCAAGCATTACAATGACCTACAATGGCATCTTCGCTACCATTTCGCCTTAAGGTTTCAACGCTTTATTAAATAGTTCCGACTTGCTGGTACACTCAACACCAAAAGTTAATGAACACATGCAAATCAAAACCCATTTACACCGAAGATGAACACAAATCGCTCAACAAGACGCTACAGATTGGATGTAGTACATCGTAAAAGGTCCATCAGATTGTCAAAATTAACTAATGTAATGGAATTGTGCTGTTACTTGCTAGCCTATATTGTTTTTCAGCTTCACCTGACAATAAAGCCGGCGCTTATTATTAATTCGCTATTAGTAGCGATTAAGCACAGAGGCGCCTTTTAGAAGTCTCAGACCTCATCTTGAACAATCGCTGGGGAACGTAGTTAAGAGCCGCCTTTGTAGATCATTGTGCCGAGGGCCAGTTGTGAGAGTTCTTCGGACTCACAGGCGTGTCCTATGTCGGGGTCGCGTATTATTGCGTATCGGATTGGGCAAGGAAAGTGTAGCTTCGATAGCGACAGTGATGGGGTCGTTGGGATCTGCCAAAACATATTTGGAACGACGACAGACATTTCCCAAAAGATACATCTACCATGTATTAAAGACGGTCATTGAAAAACCTAAACCTACCTTGCTATATTGACGTAGTCTGGAGTTAATCACCGCCTCTTTCAGTTTCAAAGCCCACAGGCATTCGTGTCAGGGACACGGGAGCATTAAAAAATAAGTGAAAGCCTCTCCCGTTGCGAATGAGTGGCCTCTCGACCTTTTTGCGGCAAAGAGCCGGCTTTTTAAGACCAGTGTAGGTCAGAGAGTAACAGCCTAAAAACTAGAGAATATTGATTTTACTTTATTTCATATTTTGGTTAAAAAATATATATTTTAATTTATTAATATTTTCGGCCAGGCGTAAAAACTATAAGCCAAATCTTTCTGTAACATGTGTTGATGCGCCAACCCCACTGCGAGTGGGATAAGGGCAGGAAGATTAACAGAATTCAGCAAACGAATAATGGCTCACCTGATGGTCAGCAATCTCCCCCGCCCATAGCACGAGAAGAATAATGGACACGTTGCCGACCTTAAAGGAAAGGGATAATTGAGGGGTTAGGATGGGGAAGGGAATTTGAGCGGTCGGATATCTGACCCACCGTACGAAACGCAACAGCACGCTGTTACGAGTCGGTCTATTCATGCTGTAGACAAAACTGTCTACAGCGTAGCTCTACCACTCATTACCCCTATCACAACATGGAACAACAAAATTCTCGGCGGACCTTCGTTCTACTTGTTGCATTATTGTCTATCCTTTAGACATGTGAGCTTATAAATTACTGAATATATTATGAATGAGTCTGAAAAGTAATTTCAGTTGTGTTCAAATAAAACAAATTAAGTAATAGTTTTGAGATAGCTCAGCGGGGAGTGGCACGGACTGTCGAGACGAAAGTCAAAGGTTCGAAATCAATCCCAAGAGCATGCATCTTTGACTTTTATAAGTAGTTTGTATATTCATTGGTTATTATCGCTTATTGTGAAGGAAACATCGTGAAGAAACCTACATACCTGATGAGTTCTCCATAAGAATTTTGAAGGTATGTGTAGTCTGCCAACCCGCATTATACCAGGGTGGTGGACCCCTCTCATTAATATAGCGCTGGTATTATTAGCTCTTAGGGTTGGTTTCGAACCTATGCCTTTCGTCTCGACAGTCCGTACCACTCGCCGTTGAGCTGTCACTGCTTCTTCACCGTTAAAGGTGCTAAATTCAAATGAACAATCGTAAAGCAATCTTTACACAGCGAGAACAGTTCGCTCCTATAAAACAGACATTTCTCGCGAACTAATTAGGGTAATTGGCTTCCCCTAGTGCTCCCCGTCCTCTCGGGCGGCTCTCAGGCGAACTAATTCAATTTGTTTTATTGATCTTGTAAAAATGCCACATTTTTATTCCTAAGTGACTGAAATTGACTGCCTCGGTGGCGCAGTTGTAATGCGCACGCGTTACGATTGAGGCCAACGCTGAGGTCTCGGGTTCGATCCCCGGGTCGGGTAAAGTGGTATTGGGTTTTTCTATTTCCATAATACTCAGTATCAGCCCGGAGTCTGGAATTTGTGCCCGGTGTGGCGATAGGCTCGCCCCCTATCACATAAGGGACGGAGATACGCTCGGCAAAATGTGCGTGTACTGGGTTACACCTCTGCCTAGCCCTTCGAGAATTACAGGCGTGAGTGCGTATGTATGTATTCCTAACAGGTTGTACATGACGTTTTCAAGGCTTTTTGAGATGTTATTGTAATCGAAATAATACTAATTTATACGGATTGAAATAAAACTAGTTTATATAGCCTCCGTGGCGCAGCGGGCGAGTAGCCGGTTGCGAAGCGTGAGGCCGTGGGTTCGATTCCCGCACCTAGACAAATGTTTGTCTGATTCACAAATATTTGTCTTGGGTCTGGGTGTTGTGGGACCGCAAGTCCCTCGTAGTTCTTGATACCCACGATACAGGTTTACCTAGTGTGGGGTCAGGACTATGTGTGTGACTGTTGGGTGTATTTATTTATTTATTTATATGGATTTTATCGCGGTTTAATTTTTATTTTAGTACCCTTTTAGTAGTGTTTCGTAAGCTTTTCAGCCTTCGTGGTCACGGGAGAGACTGATATACAATGAATACGATAAAATCCGTATACACTAGTTTTATTTTAATGTTTAATATTCGCGTAAACATAAGAAATCACTAATTTATCCGGATTTTATCACGGGGAGACTGAGGTGTATAGGTTATCTATAAAAGTGAATGTTTCATTGTCTACCTACATTTTAAAATTATATATATTTTTTAAAAGTTAGTTGGCATTAGTCTGGTCTACGCAGAAAGAGCTCACGGTGTTTTGAGGTCTGGCAGTTTGGTCGTTTTGGTTCCGATTTAATTAAATGTATAATTGGATCCCAGGCTTGTGCAAGCTTCCAACCATCTTCTCTATTGAAATTTGGGTGCTTTTCAATTTCAATCCTCGCGAATCATCCTAGGTAGGATTTGGTGTTCTTTGGCAAGAAATCACTATGTTATTGTAATTAATGTTTTATTCCTGATACAGTAAAGTGATTATAATATACCTGATGGTGAATACAGTACATACATACATACGTTTTCATGCCTGTAATCCCCGAGGGGGTATGCAGAGGTGTAATTAGTACACCCACTTTTCGCCGAGGCTATTTTCGTCCCACGATGTGATAGCGAGCGAGCCTATCGCCATACCGGGCACAATTCCAGACTCCGGGTCGATCGGAGATCGATCGATCAATACCCTTATGGCCGTTCCCTATATTCTGTCTGTCTCTAGTTTTGCTATACCGGCGATAGAAAATTTTATCTATTTTCCGTTTTACCGTCCCAATAAACTTACTAATGATAGGTAATCCTATTCTTCATTGCTGTCTACTGATGAGAGGACTGATAGCTGACTACAGTTAAACAACACTATGAAAATGACAGTTCAAGCGTCCCAATATTTTTTATGTGCTATCTGTCGATAAAGTTATTTAGTTTTTTCTTTATCGGTAGATTTTGACCGATAAACAGATATCCTCGGCTGTAAAAAAACGAAATAAATAACGCATTTTGAAGAAATAGCCATGAGTATACAAGGCTTACATGGCACTTGCACTGCAATACAAAGAACTAAATAAATTATGTAAAAATCTAAAAGAAAATATAAAAAACATCTAAAATTCCCATAAATAAAAATAATGCACCGTTTTGATAATTAAATTATGTGCAAGAGACATATAAATATTTGTTAATGCGAACAAAATAATTCCCCACTTCAGTAAAATCCCCCAAATTCGCTTGGGATTTTTGTTCAAAGGACTTGTATTCAGAGCCGTAATGTATTGACAGTAAAACGTTTCGTTATTACACTGTGTTTTGCAACATAATAAGTATTTCTCGTTATTATTATTTCATTTACAGTGGTAAAAAATAAGAATTATAGATAAATGTTAAATTAAAACTTATATTTCTAATCTAAATCATATCTTCATATTTTCTAACATAAATTAAACAATAGTTCGTCTTTCTCAGCTTGTAATGAACATAACGCACAAGATGGCCCAGATAGACTGCCTATCTATTGCTATCATAGTATCCGACGTGCATATCTAAAAAATAGGGACGATTCCAAGCAGTAGATAGAACAATACGGATGTTTGACGATAGCTATCTATCGTGAAATTGAAGATTAATATTGGGAACGGCCATTAGTCAAAAATCACCTTCTATTTCAATGTCACCATGCCCTTTTCATCACTGTTAATGTTTATTTATAAATCGTCATCACATTTATACAACAAACATAACTTAAAACTAATTTAAGAAAAAATTAAATTAAGAGATCAACCGCACTGTTGGAATTCCCGCCAAAACTCTTTCGTTTGGGTTTTTACAGATGTGGTTTTGACCCTTTAACACAGAATATCTAAACCTACTACATAAGTACATAAAACCCTTTTACATCAGTATTTGAATATAATTTTAAAATCGACTAAAATTCATAACGTTCATAGAAATTACTTAAATATTACCTATGTAATACAAAACTTCATAAATCCGACAAACTCCGAAAACTATCGTCGAATAAGCACGAGGCGAAGGAACCTTAGACACAATGCATTTTGCAAATGAAATTCCATCAACTGTGCAGATAATATTCTTCTTTGAAGCCAGTTATATGAACGTAGGCTGTGTGCTTTTCAGCCATTGCCATTATTCAGGATCCTAATCTGTGATTTATATATGCGAGCCATTGTTTGAGGCTGAATGGATGTTTGATTGTGTTCCTTTGCCAATTTAATGTTTTAAGTTTGTTTTGTAACCGACTTCAACGAGGAGGAGATTATCGATTCGTCTTTTTTTATATTTCACTCCAATATTTCATCCCACACGATGCTAGGGTGAGATAGCATGAGATTTTGACTCCGCCCATTGACGAGTTAGTGTTGTCGACTAGCATACTCTTATAGATAAGCTTACCTGGTTTGATGCAGGACATGCCGCAGGCGCCGTCGCAGAGACACTTCTTCTTCTTGCTCTTGCAGTCTTCGTCGGAAGAGCATTTCCGAAGACATTTTTGCCCCTGAAAATAAGTTATTTTGAGACTGTTGGGCAATTGAAAATGGGCACTTATATTATATTTGTTATTGGATTTAAACGTTTTCTCTTAACCATATCTTCGTTTTAGAACTATTATATACTAGCTTTTGCTCGCAGCTCCGCCCGCATGAATGGCCTTTACTAGGATAAAAAGTAGCCCCTTGCTTCATGATCCAGGAACAGGCAAGCAGTTCGGAATGCTGTTTCGCTAGAGAAGAACGGACAAGAAACCCTAACGTTGCTGTTTTCAAAATTACAATTTAGTTTGAGTTAAAGCAGCTCAGTCTATGCCAAGAAGAACATTATAACATAAAATAATAATTATTGAGACTCCCATGACCACGATGAATAAATTAGGACTATAAAGTAAAAAAGTTATAACAAAAAATAACAGATTGAGCAGACTATAGATGGACATGTTCGTGCGCGACCGTCCTGCGGGGTACAAGACGTTGGGGGGACGAGGTTTTCTAGATGTTAGCGGGGGCGGTTGCATTTGGTTCCCTTCCCCGCTGCACAAACCACCCCCGCTAACATCTAGAGAACCTCGTCCCCCCCAACGTCTTGTACCCCGCAGGACGGTCGCACACGAACTAGTCCATCTATAGTCCCCACCCCCACAATTGAAACGCTACTACATTTTAAAGTCAGTTAAGTTTGCTTCTTACCAGCAGCGTGGCTTGCTCCTCATCCCGCGGGCACTGCGCCGAGGGAGAGTTCCTGGGGTTCTTGTAGACGCGGCCGTCGTCGTCAGCTTCCGGCCGACTCTGTTGCGTCGTATCGTCCTCATCATCATCATCGTCTGCCGATGTCGGGCTCGGCATCGCCAGGGCTGGTGGCAAAATATAAGCAAATAAGATTTGACAGCTCCGTGGTGCAGCGGGCGAGTAGTCAGCTGCGAAGCGAGAGGTCGTGGGTTCGATTGCTACACCGAGACAAATGTTTATGTGATCCACATATATAGGTCTCGGGTCTGGGTGTTGTGGGACCGCAAGTCTCTCGTAGTTCCTGATACCCACGACACAGGTTTACCTAGTGTGGGGTCAGGACTATGTGTGTGACTGTTGGGTGTATAATTTTGTGTTCGTGTACTTCGAAACTATGTAGCTTTTAATACAGTTTATCAGTCGTTCAATTTTCTTTGGAGGATAGTTTAAGTGCTGCTTTATTTTTTTTATATAGCATAAGCCGGCAAACGAGCAAGTGGGTCACCTGATGGTAAGTGATCACAACCGCCCATGTACGCCCACAATACCAAAAGAATGATGGGTGCGTTGCCGACCTTAAATGAAAGGGATAATTAAGCGATTGGAAAGGGGAGGTGGTTTAGGCTTCCGGATATTTCACTCACCGTACGAAACGCGGCAACAAGCTACTACTTTCCGTCGGTTTTCTGTGAGACAGCGGAAACGACCCGGACGAGCCGGCCCATTCATGCTGTAGACAAAAGTGTCTACAGCGTAGCTCTACCACTCAAAATGTGATATCACTAGTTGGTATTAAAACATACTCAAAAGCTTGTAAGTTCAAGTCCCAAAATTGCATAATTATTCTATAAATACATTTCTCACAGAAGATCGACTTAAAATAGGGGCTTGCTGCTGTGTTTCCAAATACAACAATATACAAGGAATGTCCCACGTATGCGAGAGGCCGGCTGGGTTCATACCACCGCTTTGTCTATTTCTGCCGCCAAGCAACAGTGTGTAAGCACTGTTGTGTTCCGGTTTGAAGGACATTGAAGCAAGTGTAATTACTAAGCATTATGAGACTTAACACCTTATGTCTCAGGGTGACGAGCGCAGTCTAGTGTCGTGCAGTGCTTTGTTATTTAAAGTTCTGTGTGGCGTTGCTTCTGTTTATGAGCAGGCGTGGCGCTTACCATTAGGCGAGAGACGTCAAGCTAATAAAAACTAATAAAATATTGTTTTTTTCATTTACATTCTTTATTTCCAAACTGCCTTTTTTAAACAGTGTATGGTACACCACCGTTCTCGCGTCAAACTTCTCAATAAACATAACAAATGGAAAACAAATTACATACACAGTTCTACAAAGAGACAACTAATTACGACGAGATGAAAGCGTTCATTACGTGTGAGATAAGAACTTTTATATGATACTAGCATTAACCCGCGGCATCGCCCGCGTGAATAGAATTTTCCGAATTAAAACGTAGCCTATAACCGTCTCCAGGGTCCCATCTATCACTACATCAAAATTCATCAACGTCGGTTCAGTGGTTTAGGCGTAAAAGCGTAACAAACAAATATATATTTTTTTTCATAAAAAGTATCCTATGTTACTTCTTATACCTCCAAGAATATGTGTACAAAGTTTCATGATGATCGGTTAAGTAGTTTTCGCGTGAAAGTGTAACAAACAACATGTACATTCACATTTATAATATTAGTATGAAGTATGATAGTATGATAGTATGATAGTATGATAGTATGATAGTATGATAGTATGATAGTATGATAGTATGATAGTATGATAGTATGATAGTATGATAGTATGATAGTATGATAGTATGATAGTATGATAGTATGATAGTATGATAGTATGATAGTATGATAGTATGATAGTATGATAGTATGATAGTATGATAGTATGATAGTATGATAGTATGATAGTATGATAGTATGATAGTATGATAGTATGATAGTATGATAGTATGATAGTATGATAGTATGATAGTATGATAGTATGATAGTATGATAGTATGATAGTATGATAGTATGATAGTATGATAGTATGATAGTATGATAGTATGATAGTATGATAGTATGATAGTATGATAGTATGATAGTATGATAGTATGATAGTATGATAGTATGATACATATATATAATGATGCCAGGATGCTATACAACGTGTTACACAAAGATGTGGTTAAATTTAAGCAATGTGTAGTGTACGACAAGTATTTAACCCCCGTAGTACCAAATTCGATCGCATTGCAAAGACATATAAAAATAAAGCATTTTTTTCATATCAACTGACTGCCTCGGTGGCGCAGTTGTAATGCGTACGCGTTACGACTGAGGCCAACGCTGAGATCTCGGGTTGGATCCTCGGGACGGGTAAAAGTGATATTGGGTTTTTCTATTACGAAGAGTTCACTATCAGCCCGGAGTCTGGAATTTGTGCCCGGTATTGCGATAGGCTCGCCCCCTATCACATCATGGGACGGAGATACGCTCGGCTAAATATGGGTTTACTGGTAACACCTCTGTCTACCCTTTCGGGGATTACAGGCGTGAGTGTGTATGTATGTATTTTCATATCAAGTGAGTTACATGACGATTTTCGACTTGCAACTTTGGACAGCACTAAATGATAAACACTCTACATTGATTGATTCGATTGATAAAACACTCACTATCAGGTGTTTATTTACTTTTAAATATGACACGTTGTATACAATATGTAAAAAAACCCTGTTGGGCGTTTTAACTGTGATATCAGAATCGATATTCAAACGTAATGAAATAACTCGCTTGCGAAAATGAGACTATAAAAATAATCATATTAGTCAACTGTTCATCACTTTTCAGATGAAAATATAAATTTTTAATTATGTTTATTTTTCTAAGCCTGTGTACCTGTACACCTGTGTCAGGATAATATCTCGCTTTTGTATATTATTATTTTTATTTAAATATGTTTTATTAAGCTGTCTATATATCTTCACGACCTAGAAAGGGCTAATCTGCCTATACCTCTCGATACAATTGCATACATTTTTATTTTTGGTATAAATTATTTCATTTTTTTTTTAATGTGAGTGCGAGTGCTACGTATGTCTGATATACTTTTGGCTATCTCTTGAAAGGGCCAATCCAGGAATTTCTGTACATTACACTCGCATAATTTCTGTAAAACAATGTCTGGACATTAAAAGAGGCCATAACCCATGAGTTTGTTTCGGCATTTCTTCTCATGGCTAGCCCTGAAATGCCGTCGTAAATGTAATATAGCTTAAAAAATGATTGACATGTAAAAGTGATATTTATGATCCAATTTACAGAATTAATGATTTGAATTTGAATTTTGAATTTGAATACAAAGCGGACTTGTCGCAGTGTCGCAGTGTCGCGGTCTTGTGTCTCAGTCGTCTACCTGAAAACGTGTCTCACGCTAACAAAGCGATAGAGTGAGTCGAATGTTATATCAATTATTACATTAGATATAATTCGTCCTTTAGTCTAAAACAATTCGCTCGACATCGTCCCATTTCACCAATAACTAATTCCCAAGATTAGTTGCTTAAATCCTTTACATTGACAAACTATCGGGCCTGTGTAATCCCACGGGAGCCGGCTCATCTAAGTTCAAATGAAGCCGGTAAATAAATGATTAACGGGATGGGGTGGGATGGCAACACCGAAGTAGGCGCGACTCCCGCGGGATGGGAGAACAATCATGTCAGCGATTAATATTAAAAACCTCCCGTGGGATGGCGTCGGGTTTGCGGGGAAATTGTGGCGCGTGTCGGTTTATTAAATTTGTGTTTATGGTAAATTTGTTTTGTGTTCTGTAAATGGGTTTGATTTACAGTTAAGCCCCGCTGTAGACCGTTCTATCTACGGTATCAGTGCTTCTTTACGACTGAAGTAGTATTGCTGTCTCAAAGAAAATCGATGTGATGTAGCAGTTATAACACGGATAGATGCTATTTCGCCCACACACACAACACTGTAACTCATGTAAACCAGGATCGACAGCGCCACGCATTTTTTGAAACCGGGCAATGAAGCTTGGCGAGTCTCTGCGACACTGTCTTTATAATTGGAAATACAAATTTTCTCTGCTGCCTAGTTAGTGGGAATTACCGGAAGCTCAATAAATATTTACTCATATTCCCTATTGTTTTCTTAAAAGTGGGTACTTAACAGGTTTTACTAAGTGGTAGGTCCCTCGTATGCAAGAGGCCGTCTGAGTTGGTACCACCGCTTTCCATTTCTGCCGCCAAACAGTAGTGTGTAAGCGCTGTTGTGTTTCGCGTGTGTTGAAGGACATTAATAGCTGTGAAATGACTGGGCATTATGAGACTTCGATCTTATGTCTCGCGGTAATGAACACAGTCCAATGCCATGCAATGCGTTATAACACGAGTGACCTGCTCGTTTCGTCATTTACGATAATAAAAAACACATCAGAATCCCTACAAAACCGGTAACGGCGCGAAGTTGCTAAAATACCATACATACATACATAGACTCACGCCTGCTTCCCATAGGGGTAGGCAGAGACAACGGATTTCCACTTGCTACGATCCTTGCATACCTCTTTGGCCTCATTCACTCTCATTAAAATACCTTTCAAACTTATCAAGTTATGCATAAGTTTATCGAATAATGCTATCAGATCGTTTAATATACAAAAGGGAAACTAGTAGAGAGCACGTAATAACATCGGCGTTGAGCGTTTGATGTGGATGTCGTTTACACGCGCACGCGATCAAACCGTGGACTGTGAGACGAGCGGATAGCGATAAACTTAATGTCTGCTATACTTATGACTATTTCTTGAAAAGGCCAATCCAGGAATTTCTGCACATTTAAACTCGTATAATTCTGTAAAAAAATGTCTGGACATTAAAAAAGGCAATAACCCATGAGTTTGTTTCGGGATTTCATCTCATGGCTAGGAAAAGCCGTCGTAAATGTAATCTAGCATAAAAATAATTGACATGTAAAAGTGATATTTATTATCCAATTTACAAAATAAGAAATGTGCATGTATGAAAAATTTAATAAAGTGAATGAGGCCAAAGAGGTATGCAAGGATCGTAGCAAGTGGAAATCCTTTGTCTCTGCCTACCTCTATGGGAAACAGGCGGGAGTCTATGTATGTATGTATGTAATTTACAGAATATATGATTTGATTTGATAATCAATTGTTAGGAACGTAAGCATACAATTTCATCACATACGATCTTTCCTTACCTCGCCGCGCCGTCCGCACGTCACGTTGGGTTCTCTTTGCAAATCAACGCTGTAGGAGAGCACTGCAATTTCTTGAGTGGTAGAGACACGCTCTAGACAGATTTGTCTAAACCGAACCCGCTGCCGCTCGCTTCACAGTCACCGTGAAGCAAGAGGCAGCGGGTACTGCGTCACGCAGGCTGTCCGTATCTAGTGACCGTTCTTTAATTAATGATATCTAAGACCAAACTACAAGATGGACTGACGACCTGCCAAGGGTTGCAGGAAGCCGATGGATGCAAGCCGCTTCCAACGAGTCGGCCTGAAAGGCATTAGCGGAGGCCTATGTTCAGCAGTGGACATCTTGTGGCTGATGATGATGATGAAGACCAAACTAAGACTGAGTAAATCAGCAGAGTTACCGCGTAATGAACTCTTACACTGTCGACTGACGACTAATCACTGAGAACTGGACACTGTAAATTGATGACTGGTGACTGTCTTAGTGGAGATATACTCTTTTAAAATAGGTCTCTCGCCCCTGCAAGGCATACAACTGATTTGTCTACCCTCCATGATTTATTATCTTAACGACAAGACGAGCTGGTCCAGGCAGTGTGCAGTCCAGTCAGCTTGCCATGCCAGGAAAAAACAAATTAAAATCGCTCTCGCCTCCGCTCCGCTACTCTCAGCACACGTTACGTACTGGAGCGGATACGAGGCGCACTTTTACCGGAACCGTCACGCGATGCACCCCAGCAGGCGGCAGCGGAATATCATACAATAAACATCTATCTATCTATCTATCTATACTTTGATAATTACTTATCCTAACTGACTGATTCATCAACGCAGAGCCTTTGAAATTTTGCATAAAAGTTAAATAAATAAAATAAACACCACCCAACAGTCACACACATAGTCCTGACCCCACCTGTGGGTATCACGAACTACAAGTGACTTTCGGTCTCACAACACCCAGACCCAAAACAAATATTTGTGGATCAGACAAATATTTGTCTCTGTGCGGGATCGAACCTGCGGTCTCAAGTTTCACAATCGGCTACTGGCCCACTGCGCCACGGAGGCTGTCCTGTAATGACGTAAGTGAGCATTAAGAAGAGATTTTTGAAAATTCATCTAATCAGACAGAAACAGACTTGTCTACAGCAAATGGTCTGGCTCGACAGGGTTGTTGTCACTGTCTCACAGAAAAGTGACAAATAGCAGCTTGCTGTTCCGTTATGTATGGTGAGAGATATTCGGAATAAAATATACGAAAGGCCACATTCATCGATGCAAATTTGTTTATATCTTATATATAAAATTCTTGTGTCACAATGTTAGTTACCATACTCCTCCGAAACGACTTGACTGATTTTTATGAAATGTTATATGCATATTCAGTAGGTCTGAGAATCGGCTACCATACCCCATACCATTTTCATACCCATTTTCATATCCCTAAGTGTTGTGTAAGGGTTGTCCACCCCTAACATTTTATTTTATTTTATGGCCATTTTTTTTTTTTGTAATTTGGCATTAAAAATACATACAACCCTTAATTTTCACCCTTCTACCATAAATCCCTGTTTTTTAATAGCGATATTAGTTTTTTTGTCAAGCGCGTTTCTCACACCGATCGCGATGACGGGACTCGCTTGATGCGATCACCCCCACGCCGCGCCCACCACTGTCGCCTAGTACTTTAATCCTAGAAATAGGCATTCACGCGGGCGGAGCCGGGACAACAGCTAGTATAATAATATACCTAAAAGTTCATCAACCGCTGAAATGAAGAACAGACTTTCAATTGAATTGATCAAAAGAATCATACAGCTTTTTTTGATACAGTCTCTTGTTGAAAGATTTGACTCGTCTGAACGTATCATACCAATAACCATTTTTGATCCTTCGACCCGGATTCAAATAAAATATTCAAAATATACCAATCCATTTTCCCTGTTTTTCTAACCTCAAAATATAAAACAATGACTTTATCTCCAACAACTTTGGTATAATCGACCTTGGTCCCAGGAACAGTCAAGGGAGCAGCCCTTGACCCAAATACACGGGCATGACACTCGAGTAATGACTTAAACGGTACGGCGATCGATATGGCTTTGGGTACAGGTAAAATGAGGGACAAAGCATTTTTAGGTACAGACGCAAAAGGAGGGGTGTTTGTAAAAAAAGGGTGACTGTGTACTGTGTGGCATCATCAGCAAAGTGACTAACGCCCGGTTTCTGAAAGGCTGATCAAATCAACATTCAACTAATAGAACTTTGATTTGACATCGCTGTCAAATCAATTCGAGATGCAGAAACGTTATTTAGTGAAAAAATATATTTTGATCTCTCTTTAGTACCGTTTGACATATGATTTTTCATATAAATTTGAAAGTTATGTTAGCTAACATGTGTGTCAAATGAAAGGTGTTGATCACGCTTCTAGCAACTCGATTTCGACTTGACATGAGATTTGACATTTGATTAGTTAATTTAACATTGATCAGCCTTCCAGAAACCGGGCGTAAGTGTATTTATTTATTTATTTTATTTAGGACAATCAGTGGTGATTACATTGTAACTTAATAATATAATAACATTCAAGCAACTTACATGATAAATGCATCACCTTCAGAAGCCACAGCAAGCATTGAAAATAATTATTGAAGAAGAAAATAATATTTACAATTTCTTCAATAATTCAGGGATAAATATATATAAATAGATACAATGAAACTTATGAGAGGGGAGAAATACAATCATTAACGATTTATTAATTATATACAACGTGTTATAGAAAGGGGCGGACAAATTTAAGCAATGTATAGTGTAGTGTATAAGTATTTTATCTCCCATAGTATCAATTCCTATTGCATTGGTAGGACAATAATTATAGAGTTTTCTTTTTTATCAAATGAGTAACATGTCGATATCGACTTTCAACTTTGGACAACACTAAATGATAAACAATGATACTATAGACCTCCTTTCATTTAATTATTTTATAATTAAAAAAACATTAAACAGTTGTCAAATGTCAATATTTATTTGACGCAGTCAGTTCGGCAATTTCTTATAATTGATTACGAGTTCATATGTTGTATTTGACTAAAAAACAAGTATTATGTATTGGTACTTTATGTTGGTGTAATTAATAACAGCTTGAGGATCGTCGACTGTATTAAGCCCAATTCATAGATGGAAGACACGAGAGTGAAGTCTTTAATATGCTTCAAGAGGATGGTACCTTTATCGTCTTTAGCACACAGTCTCTTTCAAGTGTTTATTTGTGTTTAAATTACAAGTTACGTATGTATGTCCGTAGAATTACGTACATCTTATTCAAGTTTATTAAAAAGTGAGTGTCGTTCATAATAATTAATAGTGATGCCATCAATCTTATCGATCTTAATAAACGAGTGATTAAAATAAACGTGAAATTATTGGATGTCTTGGCTTTGAAAAGATCCGGTACACAAGTACGAATTGTAAGGTGTATGTAATGACCCTAATATGACCACACCTTTCTGTAACACGTTGTATAAGGTATAATTGACATTAATTACTTTCAGAATCTCGGTCTGAAACGTTCTCAGTGAATCACTGAACACATCTATAGACTGACCGAGAGAGTTGTATGTAAGTATAGTGAAGTCCAAATATAATGTCGACCCATAACAAAGAAAGAAAATAACTTTTTTTCGCAATTACCATAAGGACACATGAACACATACAACAGTTAAGTACATACAAATAAAATAAGACTGACTGCCTCGGTGGCGCAGTTGTAATGCGTACGCGTTACGACTGAGGCTGACGCTGAGGTCTCGGGTTCGATCCCCGGGTCGGGTAAAAGTGATATTGGGTTTTTCTATTATGCAATGCTCAGTATCAGCCCGGAGTCTGGAATTTGTGCCCGGTATGGCGATAGGCTCGCCCCCCCCCCCCTATCACATCATGGGACGGAGATCCGAAATGTGGGTGTACTGTTTACACCTCTGCCTACCCCTTCGGGGATTACAGGCGTGAGTGCGTATCTAATCTTTCTGTAACATGTCTTAAAAAGTTTGTCGCGCTGACCCCACTGCGAGTGGCAACGCAATACAAAGATTAGAAGATATCCACAAACAAATAATAAGATAAAGTAATACCAATTTGAAATGACAAAGCCATAATCCTGGGTATAACGTGTTAACTACATCCCTATCCGGGATATTTCGTTTACATTTAGGAAACTTCCGACATTCACAAAGGACACATTCAAAAGGGTGATTTAATCTCTTGGGTTTACAAGAAATCTTTGCTAACTTCTTTAAAGGGTTGTTGCTAAAGCTGGAATGTTGTTTAGATAAACAAGCAATGGGATTTACAAAAGAACTTGTTAATTTTGTACTTGTAAAAGTGTTCTTGCACAGTTACCATCACAAATCTGAGATGAGTCGGTCTGAAGTAGCGATTTAATTCCAGGGCCTACCTTCTTTTACCATAGATTTGAAGGTATTTCGTATTATACGGGGTGACCCGCCACCTGACTTCTACAACCCGCAACGGAAACCCGGTTTCGACATTGCCTCATTTATTATTTTAAGCTTGAAATAAGATCGTCTTGAAACATGATGGTTTTTTATAAAGTTGGTGGTTGGCCTCCAGGTCACTCGCCTAATGGTAAGCGCAACACCTACCCTTAAACAAAAGCAACACTACACAGAATTTTAAAGTACAAAGCACTGCATGGCATAGGGCTGCGCTCGTCACCCCGAGACATTAGATGTTAAGTCTCAAAATGCCCACTAATTTCACTGGCTTTAATGTCCTCCAAACCAAAACACAACATTGCTTACACACTGTTGTTTGACAGCAGAAATAGACAAAGCGGTACCAACCCAGAAGTTTCATACTATATCATATTTTTTAAATTATGTTCAAGCTAGAATATAGCATAAGGGCAGGTAGAAGAAGAGTTCAAGCTAGACTGTCACTTTATTCCAAGTTTTAGCGAGTCGTCTCTATATTCTAAAAAAAAGTAACTGGCGCCGCCGCCGTCGCTGCCAAAAGCTTGTCACGCTATCTCCTCCGAAACCGCTGGGGGTATTGGGTCGAGACCGATACCAATCGATGCAGAATAATGTGGGGAAGAAAGTAAGATATGTTTCATATTCGTCGGACTTTAAGTTTTTTTTTTATTTTATGTTTTGGTGAAAAACATGGGCAACGCCCCTATTTTGTAAAACATTCATCTCTAACATCCGAATACTTTGTAATAAATTACAGTAAAGTAAGTTTTATCCACCTGGTGTAGTTCCCCGGGTAGCTGTTCCCGGATCCTACGCTTCACTAAGCATAGACTCGAATTCCCCGGGATATTACCAGCTAACCACTCAGCCATGCACAATCGATGAAAATATTTTATCGCTAGCAGCGATGTCTTAGTTTGCAAACATTAGTTATAAATATCTAGTACTAGCTTTCGCTCGTGGCTCAGCCCGCGTGAATAGACTTTTCCGAAATAAAACGTAGTCTATAACCGTCTCCAAGGTCCCATCTATCTATACATCAAAATCGGTTCAGTGATTTAGGCGTGAAAGCGTAACAAACAAATAGAGTTATTTTTTCATATGTTACTTCTGTTACCTCCAAGAATATGCGTAAAAAGTTTCATGATGATCGGTTAAGTAGTTTTCGCGTGAAAGCGTAACAAACAAACTTACATTCACTTTTATAATATTAGTATGAACGTATGAAGTACCAGAGATACATCGAAATAAGATATCTATAAGATAACTCTCATATGAATCTGTCAAAAAATACGACTTCACTTCAAAGGTAAAATGCAAAAGGTACATGCAAAGGTAAAATCACACGCAACAAAAATTAACGAACGTTAAAAATCAACTTTATTTCATAAAAGTTAATGTCTAAATATTACATTTCTAGATCGAGATACGACGTTCTGCACCGTGCAAAAAATTTGACGCATTAAGTGTCAACTAGAGATTATTATGCACAAACTTTATAGCCCCGCCCCCTTGCACAGAGTTTTGGTGGGGATTTTTTTTGCTTGAGTTACGTTTCTTGTTATCTTACTTCGATGCAGAGATATCGTAAAATCTCTAATGAGAATGCTAGATCCTGCCACAGCAATTTATAAATAAGTAATGTAAATGCATAAAAATGAATTAGATAGCTTGACTAGAGCTTGCGGATTACAAATCAATAAATCTAAAATTCCTAAATATTTATTTGTCGAACTTCGTTGCGTTACTTTCTACGCATGATATAAAACTGATGCTTAACTTATAAATAAAAAATCTCACATATATTTAGATAGTGGCATAGATTTTGACATAAGCTGACGATTGAAAGTTAGACGAACGTCGTAGCTTCTCCGAGTCAAAAGTTATACTTAATGGAAATCTCGAAACGCAGCAAAATGACCTCAAGATGGCGGTGCTTCTCCCTACACCGCGGGCGAAGCGTCACAGTCCTCACGTAGTGTAACGAATTCTTTGATCCTGTCCTATCATCATCAGCCACAAGACGTCCACTGCTGAACATAGACCTCCCCTAATGCCTTCCAGGCCGATCTGTTGGAAGCGGCCTGCATCCATCGGCTTCCTGCAACCCTTGTCAGGTCGTCAGCCATCATCTTTAGCTATCCAGAGGTATAATTAAATTTTGGATGGAGATGATGTAGCTGCAACACCAGACAGCATCCCCCGATGTTGTTATCATTCGTTTTTTGAATTGGAAGCAATTTTAAAGACGTATTCACGTCAATAAATTATGCAAGTATCAAATAAGTAAATCCACCGCACACCACGCTGACTCAGATCATTTGCAAACCGCTGAATTATATACCCAGTGGTTAACCACTGTTGTTAGGTAAAACAGATTCTGAGTTCTAGGTAGTAGAGCATAATTTACGTTGGGTGGTTTTAGACATAGTATATTGCAAGTTTAAAAGATAATACGTCTCGTGAGGATTTAGTTAATGGCAGGTATTGTTTGGAATTTCACCGGTTTTTAGTTATACTTGTTAATCCACCCGGATTTGGTTGTTTTTAATGCAGCGTTTTCATAGCAGAGGTCGGCACTTGAGTAAGTGGGTCACCTGATGGTAAGGGAGATCCACAATATGCCCATGATACACAATACAATGGATACGGTGCCGACCTTAAAGGGATAAGTAAGGGATTGGGAAGATGAGGAGGATTTGAGCCTCCGGATACTACCAGGTGGTACCTAGTATCCTCGTATGCGAGAGGCCGTCTGGGTAGGTACCACCGCTTTGTCTGTTTCTGCCGCCATGCAGCAGTGTGTAAGCACTCTTGTGTTTTGGTTTGAAGGACAATGAAGCCAGTGAAATTACTGGGCATTAAGAGACTTAACATCTTATGTCTCAGGGTGACGAGCGCAGTCCAGTGCCATGCAGTACTTTGCAATTCAAAGTTCTGTGTGGCGTAGCTTCTGTTTATGGGCAGGCGTGGCGCTTACCATCAAGCTAATCTTTCAAGCTATCAAACAAACGTTGCCCGTTCCAAGATTTCAATCCTGGACCTCTCCGGTTTCTCAGCCCATGTATGTTGCTATTGAACAGCCTTATTTAAAGTCTGTCTGAGTGGTAGATCCATGCTGTAGACAGTTTTGTCTACAGCCTAAATGGGCCTGCTCGAATGGTTCATTACCACAGAAAACCGACGTAAAGTGAGTGAGATATCTAGAGCCCAAATCCCCCTCCCCTTTCCAATCCCTTAATTGCGCCTTTCCTTTAAGGTCAACAGGCACCACGCCTATAATTCTTCTGGCATGGGTGGGGATTTCTTACCATCAGGTGACCCACTCGCTCGTTTGCCAGTCTATGCTAAAAAGTCGTTTGTAAATAGTCTATTAATCGAAGAGCTAGTAAATTCTTAACACAAATGAGCACTAAACATTCTCAATAAAAACGCCTCCGCCAAGAGTTCCCACAACTACTATAGTGTACTTTGTATATTGTTCAGCTTTTTTGCATTGCGAAACTCAATGCACAGGAAACGAAGCGGTAGTGAACTAGTCTTCCTATTGCGCTGTTTGAAAGTAGCGATAGTTCGCGGGGACGGACTCTCGAGCTGATGTCCAGCAAGTCACAGGATGGAAACCAACCCAATGCACCTCTGACTTTTCTAAATTACGTGTGTTTTCTTCTACTTCTACTTGCCTTAATCACACTGGCAGTGGCGTCGCAATAAGCTGTTTAACACATGTTACAGAAAGATTTGGCTTGTAGTTTTTACGAACGGGCGCGTGTCTGACATCAACACCTCTGAGGAGAAAACACAGCAGACAAACTACAGCCTATCACTACCAGTTAGAAAAAATATTAGAAAGAAATAACTGTAACTTTTAAATTAATTATAGCTTGCTTTAACGGTGAAGGTAACATCGTGAGGAAATCTTCATACCTGTTCTTCATAAGAATTTCGAAGGTATGTGAAGTCTGCCAACACGCATTAGGCCTCACCCATCTCATTCAGTAGAGGAGACCCGTGCCCAGCAGTGGGGCGTGTATAATACAGGGCTATTAAAAAAACCTTTAAACAGCTGATCAGATCTTTAAACATAGGTAAAAACAATCTCGGTTAATCCAGCTTTTAGACAAAATAAAATGCATTCATATCGGACCATTATTTTAGGCGCTACGATGTCACAGACAGATACACAAACAGATAGACTCCTCCTTTTTGCCAGTGATAAATACAAATTAATTTCGACTATAAAATGCGTAAACTTTGTTATCTCTCTATTCTAAAAATAGTAACTGGCGCCGCCGCCGCCGCTGCCAAAAGCTTGTCACGCTATCTCCTCCGAAACCGCTGGGGATATGGGGTCGAGACCGATACCAATCGATGTAGAATAATGTGGGGAAGAAAGTAAGATATGTCTCATATTCGTCGGACTTTTAGTTTTTTTTTTATATTTTATGTTTTGTAGAAAAACATGGGCAAAGCCACTAAGTAAAATACAAAAATACTAGTACTACAAAAATAGTCTGAAAACCCGAAATATGTACCTATAAAATAATAATGTAGGTTTATTAAGCGACCTTAAATGATTCTCTAATGGTGGCCTTAAATTAAATTAAAAGGTAATGTTTCACTGATTAAAATTTCAATAAAGCAGCGCCGATCTCAGCGGGCGAGTAGCCAGCTGCGAAGCACGATACCATGGGTTCGATTCCCTCACCGAGACAAATGTTTATGTGATCCACAAAAATATGTTTTGGATCTGGGTGTTGTGGGACCGCGAGTCCCTCGTAGTTTCTGATGCTCACGACAAAGTTAACCTAGTGTGGGGTCGAGACTATGTGTGTGACTGTATTTATTTATTTATCTATTGCAAATTATATAAATTACTAGTTTTTGATCACGGCTCCGCCCGCGTGAATGTCTTTTTCTGGGACAAAAAGTCTTATAAAGGTGGTTTCGCATCCATACAATGTGAGTGGTAGATTCACGCTGTAGACCTTTTTGTCTACAGCAAGAATGGGCTCGACCGAATCCTTACAACTGTCTCACAGAAAACCGATGTTAATAAGCGGCTTGCTGCTGCGGGCCGTGCGTACGGTGAGTGAGATATCCGGAGGACCACAACCTCCCCTTCCCGATCCCTTAATTATCCCTTTCCAATTAGGTCGGCAACGCGCCCATGATGCTTCTGGTATAGTGGGCACATGGGTACATGGGCATGGGCGGTGGAGATCACTTACCACCAGGTGACTCACTTGCTCGTTTGCCGACCGTTGCAATAAAAAACAGTAAACCATTTTCTGTCTGCCTCGATGACGCAGTTGTTATGCGTACGCGTCACGACTGAGGCTGACGCTGAGGTCTCGGGTTCAATCCCCGAGTCGGGTAAAAGTAATATTGGGTATTTTCTTATTACGAAATGCTCAGTACAAGCCCGGAGTCTTGAATTTGTGCCCGGTATGGCGATAGGCCCCCTATCCCATCATGGGACGGAGATACGCTTGGCGAAATATGAGTGTACTAGTTACACCTCTACCTACCCCTTCGGGGATTACAGGCGTGAGTGCATATGTATATATATGTAAATCATTTTAAATTGAGAGCTATGAAAGCTTTCACACAATTAGTTTACTTAATGTATCACGTAAAACAAAGTTGGTCTACAAGAATGCATTCAACCTGCACCAGTGTTAATGCCAAATTAAACTTAACCGACTCAACTTTGTTTTTAAATGTTATGTTACACCAGGAGGCCAAATCTCGTAATTTTAAATGTTCAAAATATCATTCCGATCTAGTCTCAGCGTCAAGAAAGTTGCAAATGGTATTCTCTTAAACCAATAATCAACGTCAAATGCACCTAGCATTAGCAGTAGCATTATACCGTTTTGGCTTCAGTCAATTTTTATTCTACATTCAATCTCATTACGATCTATGTTCACATATGACGTTGATTATTGGTTTAAGAGTATGCCATTTGCAACTTTCTTGACGCTGAGACTAGATCGGAATAATATTTTGAACATTTAAAATTACGAGAATTGGCCTCCAGGTTTTCTCCCCAGAGCAGTTGATGTCAGGCAGGCGGCCGGTCGTAAAAACTACAAGCCAAATAATTCTGTAACATGTGTTATAAAGCATGTTACACCGACCCCACTACTAGTGTACACACTACTAGTGTGTAGTGTGTGACAGGTGGGAAGAAGGAAGTGTTAACTTGTACACCAGGTGCTTAACATAAGAAACATGAGACAATAATTTTGTCGACTTTTTGTCGTGAATGGTGATATTATTTCTATCGAAGCTATGGTTGCATAAAAGACTACTCGATTTACTCCTTTGCCGTCCTACACTATTAAACAACATAACGTTTAAGAAAACTTCAATTTTTAGTGGTAATTAAGCATGCAAATTCCAATACAATAACACAATCGCAACGAGTGTACTGTTGTTCGTTGAGGAGTTTTATTTTTTTACTCCGTACCCCGTCATCAGATCTTAACCAAATTTATATGGGACCACATCGCAGCTAAAATCTATAGAGTGAAATTTTTTCCAACAAAATCGGTCCACAATAGGGTAGTTTCCTATATTGAATTTTATACATTATTTTATAAGCAACAGAAAATGACACGCAAAAGAAACACTTTTATTAAAACACAATATAAATTGCTTCAGAAATGTGCCCGCAGTTATGACTTTAAATGTTGGTATGAAGAAAAGTGGGTGCGTAGTGGGGATATCTCACTATCTCGCTTGCACGCGTGCACCATAATGAACATTTTACACAGTGACGTCAATGGTTGCATCGTCTGTCATTTGACAATTACCCCTTCCACAGGATTTGAATGGCTTCTAACTTATTTATTTTTGGTCCGATTTATAAAAAAAAATCTGCCATATATTTTGAGTAAAGTAACTTATTGATTTAAATAATAAAAAAAAACTAGTCAACTACCCTATTGGCAGAGAAATTGATGTACATACATACCTCCTCCTTTTTTGAAGTCGGTTAAAAGTAGTGCACGGCGCTCACTCCGAGACATCAAATGTTGTCTCATAATGCCCAGTAAATATTTCTAAATTGTCATATCTTCCCATTGTATGTTTATTACACAAAACACTTAAGTAATTCAAGATGGCTTAACTAAATCGATACTTACTTGCCTGTTACAAAACACGATACAATATTAGTCTGGAAACACAAGATGAGTTACGGCCAGGGTACAAAGGAGAAACATGTATAAAGGTGCGACCACATTAGCCAGTTTTAATTATAACCAATCAGAGTATCTTACAACCTAAATAAAATAACGTCTAACAAAACTTAGAGACCGACTTCAAAATAAAAACACTGAAAAGTCTAATATTTTATTTATAATTTCTTTGTGGTAGATACAGCAATAGCATGTAAATTCCGATACAATAACACAATCGCGACGAGTGTACTGTTGTCCTTTGAGGAGTTTTATTCTTTTACTCCGGTCTCCGTCGTCAGATCTAAACCGAATTGAAATGGGGCTAATGGTTTCAAATGAAAAAAGAATCGTCAAAATCGGTTCACCCAGTCGAAAGTTCTGAGGTAACAAACATAAAAAAATACAGTCGATTTGAGAACCTCCTCCTTTTTTGAAGTCGCTTAAATAGTGTCGGGTAAAGGGTTGACAGATTATCAAGACGGGTGTGGTGGGTCCGTCCTAGTGTTGCCAGATGCATTTTTCCAAGTAGCAAGACTTGAATAAAATGGAAAAATCAGAACATAAAAAATGCGTAACAAGGGTTAAAATATTTTAATTCCAAACACATTTTTTTCTGCGAATACGCAAACTTGACACATGTACGTCTGATTATCTACCAAGAGTACCAAGGTACTTACTTTAAAAGTGCCAAAATTAGCTAAGGTCTAAAAGACAGATTCTCTGTGTCCCGCTCAGGGCGCTGGTGGGACGCGTTTTGAAAGAACTAAAAAGCGGGACGCCAGCCAAAAGGACGCCAGCCAAAAGGACGCCATCTGGCAACTCTAGTCCGTACCCACATAGTACACACACCTATGGCCATTCTAAGTTACGCATGTATTCGTTGTATTTTATTATTTTATTTCGTAGGCCGACAAACGAGCAAGTGGGTCACCTGATGGTAAGTGATCTCCACCGCCCATGTACTCCCACAATACCAAAAGAATTATGGGCACGTTGTCGACCATATAGGAAAGGGATAATTAAGGGATTGAGAAGGGGAGGGGATATAGGCCTCCGGATATCTCACACACCGTACGAAACGCAGCAGCGAGCTGCTACTTTACGTCGGTTTTCTGTGTGACAGTGGTGATGATTCGGGCAAGCCGGCCCATTCATGCTGTAGACAAAAATGTCTACAGCGTGGCTCTACCTAATTATCGCTTGTGAGGAAACCTGCATACTTCCGAATTCTCCAAAGACTTTTAAAGGATTATGAAGTTAAACCCGTTTAAGCCCTATTGTGGTTAAGGCTTACACACTGTTGCTTAGCGGCAGAAATAGACAAAGCGGTGGTACCAACCCAGACGGCGTCTCGCATACGACCTACCACCTAATGAACATTTCCTGTCCAACCATGTCCGTATTTTGGAACGATTGCTGTGCCAGAAGTGTCAGTGTACACACGCCCTATTCAGCCGCGTTCACACGGACTTATTACCATAGAAATAGAGTGCGATCTTATATAACATGCAGCGGAGTGTATCTTCACAGCTTCGCTTGAGGTTTAAGTGTATTTGAGGTTTGTAATTAAATCTGTAATACTTACTGTATAATCTATAAGACTGCCTCGGTGGCGCAGTTGTAATGCGTACGCGTTACGATTGAGTTTTACGCTGAGGTCTCGGGTTCGATCCCCGAGTCGGGTAAAGTGGTTTTTTTTTTATAGTATAGGCTGGCAAACGAGCAAGTCGGTCACCTGATGGTAAGCGATCTCCACCGCCCATGTACGCCCACAATACAAAAGAATTATGGGCGCGTTGCCGACCCTAAAGGAAAGGGATAATAAGGGATTGGGAAGGGGAGGGGTATTTGGGCCTCCGGATATCTCACTCACCGTACGAAACGCAGCAGCAAGCTGCTACTTTACGCCGGTTTTCTGTGAGACAGTGGTAACGACCCGGACGAGCCGGCCCATTCATGCTGTAGACAAAATTGTCTACAGCGTGGCTCTACCACTCGTAATCGTATTGGGTTTTTCTATTACGAAATGCTCAGTATCAGCCCGGAGTCTGGAATTTGTGCCCGGTATAGCGATAGGCTCGCCCCCTGTCCATCGTGGGACGGATATACGTTCGGCGAAATGTGGGTGTACTGGTTACACCTCTGCCTACCCCTTCGGGGATTACAGGCGTGAAAGCGTATGTTACTGTATAATCTACTTCCTCAGTACACATTTATAAAGTTAGTCAATCATACTAATATTATAAAGAGGAAAGATTTTATTGTTTGTTTGCATTGAATAGGCTCCGAAACTACTGAACCGATTTGAGAAGATTTTTCACTGTTGGGAAGCTACGCTATCCCTGGGCATACTTAGGCTATATTATATTATCAAAAAAATTAGGGATCCTTACTAAAACTCCAATAATGTAACCCAAGGTGTAAAAAAATTACCTAAAATATTCTTTACATCGCGTGCGCTGCGAAAACTATTAATGATAGAATAAAATAATGTACTACGACTTTGCAGTACACATCGTTATTCACAATAAGTGTCACGACAGCATATATCTAACTATTACAGTCATGTCACAATAACTACTTTTTTATAAAAATTATGGGTTATTTACCAAGCTATTTAAAAAAATACAGTATTATTCCTTATCCAATTAAATACATTAGATATGTTGTGCATTTAATGTAGATCAAAATTGCCCTTTAAAGCATATTATTAAAATGAATATCTTAGAACATATCAGAGATTTATAAATAAATAAATACACCCAACAGTCACACACATAGTCCTGACCCCACACTAGGTTAACCTGTATCGTGAGTATCAGGAACTACGAGGGACTTGCGGTCCCACAACACCCAGACCCGAAACAAATATTTGTGAGTCACACAAACATTTGTCTTGGTGCAGGAATCGAACCCACGGCCTCTCGCTTCGCAGCCGGCTACTCGCCCACTGCGCCACGGAGGCTGTCATTTAAAAAAGAATTTTAATAATTTTGAAGGTATGTGAAGTCTGCTAACCCGCATTAGGCCAGCGTGGTAGACTAAGGCCCAACCTCTCTCAATCAGTAGAGGAGGCCCGTGCCAAGCAGTCGGACTTATATAATACAGGGCTAGTAGTATTATAAATCTGGTATTGTGAGTCCTCATGGGCGGTGGAGATCCCGTGCCATCAGGTTTCCGGAGGCCCAAATCCTGCCCATCCCAATCCGTATTCCCTTCCTAGGTTGGCAACGCTCCCGTGATTCTTTGACGGTGGAGATCACTTATTATCAGGTGACCCACTTGCTCGTTTGCTATACTCTGCTATAAGAATGGTGATCCATGGTGCATGTTTGATGAATTCTTATATTAAAAATTATGATTTTCTTAACCTCTGCCTGCACTTCCAAATAAGCAGTGTGAAAGTCTTCCGTAGCCGCATAAATGAAATTTCACCTTTTTTAAATAATGAAATGTTTGCACGAGAATCCCTTTACGCTTCATAAGAGATATTAGCATACATTTGAAATTTTGAAGCATTCCACCAAAAAAATATTATAATCCTTCCTGGATAAACGTTTTTCATATTTTGGTTTATATAAATAAATGAGGAGACAGTAGATCTTATGTAATACTTTAATCAATTAGCTGTGGATCACACAAACATTTGTATCGATGCGGGAATCGAACCTATGGCCTCACGCTTCGCAACCGGCTACTACTTACGGTTTTAAGGCGAAAATAACAATACATATAAATAAAAATATACATAATTTCATTTATGTTATACTTTAGAGTTGTATTTATTTGTTATTTTATATTTTAGATTTATGTAATAGTCCCGCCAGTTAGAATTGGGTATTATCCTGTAATGACTGTGCGTGTGTGATGAATACAATAAAAAAATATAACTGTCAAAATCCATTCAGGTTTGGAATATACGAGTACGAAGTAATAAATAAATTTACAAATAAAAATACAGACAAGATACGCGCCACAAACGTAATCCCTCCTTGGCAGTAGGTTAAAAAGTCTCCTTTAGGGAAGGCTGTTTCGCTTCTGGAAACGTTAATGTATCCGACCACCTACCACCGATTTCGAATGGTGTTGCCGGAAATAATAATTACTATTTTAACGTTGGGAAACCTTTAGGGGTACCGCCTCTCCATCCTGTGGAATGGGGGCATTTGGAAACTCCCGCCACTGTATCCCCTGCCTGTCGTAAGAGGTGACTATTTGGGGCCATCAGACGCGCATTAGTCGTCACGAAGCACAATACTACAATACCTACTGTAATACTATAAAATTACAATAAAGAAAAAGAGGAAAAATAAATAAATAACTAAGTGAAATTACTGGGCATTATGAGACTTACCACCTTATGTCTCAGGGTGACGAGCAGTCCAGTGGCATGCAGTGCTTTGTTATTTAAAGTTCTGTGTGGCGTTGCTTCTGTTTATGAGCAGGCGTGGCGTAAAAACAAAAAAAATTACAATAAATTAACGGGTATGATAGGCAAAGAGTACCTATTAATCAGAAGAATCATTGACGCGGGGGCGACTTATGCTATAAAAAGAGCGAGCCTATCACCGTATCAAGCACAAATCCAAAAGCCAATTCTCGTAATTTTAAATGTTCAAAATATCATTCCGATATAGTCTCAGCGTCAAGAAAGTTGCAAATGGCATTCTCTTAACCAATAATCAACGTCAAATGTGAACATAGATCGTAATGAGATTGAATATAGAATAAAAGTTGACTGAAGCGAAAACGGTATAAGGCTACTGTTAATGCTAGGTGCATTTGTCGTAGATTATTGGTTTAAGAGAATGCCATTTGCAACTTTCTTGACGCTGAGACTAGAGCGGAATGATATTTTGAACATTTAAAATTACGAGAATTGGCCTCCCAGTCTCAAGCAAATTGTAGAGGCTGAATGAATCCCGATAATCCACTTTACCAATACAGTTAGAAAGTGCAGCGCTACAGTTACGTCACGTTGTCACGTAACATATTGACACATGCACGGAAGGATCGTGTTCATCAGACGAGACTGACAATTATACTTGACAAACAGACCAAATCGGATACCATACTTCCGAACTACGATCCGGACTGGGAAGCTTAGTACAAGATAAATATAAATGAAAATATTATTTTTAACTTCTTATGTTCTTAATTCGGGAAAACTACATATCATCATGTATTGAATAAAAAAATATATATTTGTATTACTCTCTATTCTAAAAAAAGTAACTGGCGCCGCCGCCGCCGCTGCCAAAAGCTTGTCGCGCTATCTCCTCCGAAACCGCTGGGGGTATGGGGTCGAGACCGATACCAATCGATGCAGAATAATGTGGGGAAGAAAGTAAGATAATATGTCTCATATTCGTCGGACTTTAAGTTTTTTTTAATTTTATGTTTTGTGGAAAAACATGGGCAAAGCCACTAGTTGAATAAAAAAATATATATTTGCATTTACTCTACAATGGAGATATAATATCCGCAAGGGTAATAAACTGCATATATCGTAACAAATTAAAGATTATTTATATATTTTACTGCCTCGGTGGCGCAGTTGTAATGCGTACGCGTTACAATTGAGGCTAACTCTGAGGTCTCGGGTTCGATCCCCAGGTCGGGTAAAGTGGTATTGGGTTTTTCTATTTCGAAATTCTCAGTATCAGCCCGGAGTCTGGAATTTGTGCCCGGTATGGCGATAGGCTCGCCCCCTATCACATCGTGGGACGGAGATACGCTCGGCGAAATGTGGGTGTACTAGTTACACCTCTGCCTACCCCTTCGGGGATTACAGGCGTGAGTGCGTATGTTATTTATTTTACATATTTCAGTGCGTAATAAATTATCCAACTAGATACAAAACCAACTGCCCACAATTAATTTCAATGTTTGCTGACAATGCAATTTGTGGCTGTACCGTTCGGATTTTCGATAATGTAATCATGTGCGTATGTTTGTTGTTCATTTATTATACATATTGTTGTTCATTTATTATACATACTGTTTGTACAAAGTTATTGTTACTCCATTATCGGCCGAATATTGCTTTAATGGGAAATGAGCGCGTTTAATAATGATTTGTTTGTTCGCGCCGATATTTAGGATTAAGTGAAATGAATGGAAACAGTAGTAGCTTCAGAAATAAGAGATTGATGTTCAATTCATCATGGGTATTTACATCTGTGTATACACTAGTTTTTGCTCGTGACTCCACCCAAGAAAATGTCTTTACTCGTATCTGAGATAAATAATATTCTATGTCCTAATCCAGGGTCATCGTTTAACTGTGTGCCAATTTTCAACTAAATTAAAGCGTGATTGATTACCACATTCAAATTCACAAACACAGGAACATGCGTCGCGTATGCCACGGTGCATTTTTTAAATTTAGCCTGGGCGACGAAACGAGCACGTCGTTCGCCTTATGGTAAGCGCCACGCCTGCTCATAAACAGAAGCAACACCACACAGAACAAAAATACAAAGCACTGCACGGAATTGGACTGCGCTCGACACCCCGAGACATGAGATGTTATATCTAATAAAGCCCAGTAATAGACATAGCGGTGGTACCAAACCAGATGGCCTCCCGCATACCCGAGACTGTTGGGTGTATTTATTATTATTTATTGTCAAACAAAAATATAAACCAACATTTTCCGCGATATCACAACTCTTCAACGAGGAAAAACCACCTATATTTAAATTACATCAGTATTCATAGATTTTAAAATGAAAAACGATGTTTTGTAAAAAAGAACACGAAACTTCCAGTCACGCCCGCTTGGACGTGGATCGGAAACTAACGATCCTAAAAAGTGAATAATATTTAAATATTACAGCGAGGTTCTGTCTATGCAGAAAGAAAGCATTTATTGGCAGGCGTTAGGTGGTACATGGGTGGTGCCTAGATACCCACCCACTGTAGACGGTACATGTTCCACCACGACCGCGTCAAAAGGATCCAAATCAGCATATACCAAACATTAAGTGCTTGGCGCTGGCTGGCTGACCTATATCTATATATCCAACGTGTTACAGAAAGGTGTGGTCATATTTACATACACCTTACAATTTGTAATTATGTACCGGATCTTTTCAAAACCAAGACATCCAAATTTTCACGTTAATTATAATCACCCGTTTATTAAGATTGATGACATCACTATTAATTATTATGAACGACACTCAATTTTTAATAAACTTGAATAAGATGTACGTAATTCTACGGACATACGTACGTAACTTGTAATATAAACACAAATCAACACTTGAAAGAGACTGTGTGCTGAAGACGATAAAGGTACCATCCTCTAGAAGCATGTTAAAGGCTTCATTCTCGAGTCTTCCATCTATGAATTTGGCTTAATACAGTTGACGATCCTTTTAAAAGCTGTTATTAGTTATACCAACACAAAGTACCAATACATAATTCTTGTTTTTAATAAAATACAACATATGAACTTGTAATAAATCATACTTCATAAAATCATAAATTGCCGAACTGACTGCGTCAAATAAATATTGACATTTGACAACAGTTTAATGCTTTTAATTATATAATAAATAAATGAAAGGAGGTCTATAGTATGATTGTTTAACATTTAGTGTTGTCCAAAGTTGAAAGTCGATATCGACATGTTATAATAGGTACTTATACCCTACACTATACATTGCATAAATTTGCCCGCCCCTTTCTATAACACGTTGTATATATAAATCCATTCAAAGCCCAGCCAAATTCCAGGCAAGATCCAGGCAATTTCTAGCCGAATTCCAGGCAATTTCCAGCCAAATTCCAGGCAAAGCCCAGTCAAATACAGGCAATTTCCCGTCAAAATAGTTAAATCCAAATGGAAAACATTCGTCAAATAGAAAAGTTAAAACGATCATGTTGACAGAGACCGTCCGGTGGTCGTGCAGTTTGCCAACCAAGTACTGACAAAGGGCCGTACTTAAAACCAATATCGGGGAGGCGTCACCCACCACCACCACTTTAATATATATCGCCTTTAGAATATTACTAATATTAAAATACTCGACCGGGTTGTTACTAGTCTCACAGAGAACCGACGTAAAGTAGCCGCTTACAGTTGCATTTCGTACGGTAAGTGAAAGAAAGAAGAAGAAAGATTGTATTGTACATTGTGGGTATTCATGGGCGATGTAGATCACTTACCATCAGGCGACCCACTTGATCATTTGCCGGCCTTTACTTTAAAATAATATAGATAACTAGCTGTTGCCCGCGGCTCCGCCCGCGTGAATGCCTATTTCCAGGAATAAAGTATGTATTTTTAATGCTGTACCATAAAAAAATAAAAACAAAAAAATTTTTTAAAAAATAAAAAAAAATTAGGGGTGGACCACCCTTAACATTTAGGGGGATGAAAAACAGATGTTGGCCGATTCTCAGATCTACCCGATATGCACACAAAATTTCATACAAATCGGTCCAGCCGTTTTGGAGGAGTATGGGATACGAACATTGTGACACGAGAATTTTATATATAAGATTTTGTCAATACGTCTAAAATCTAAAATTCATTTAAAACAAAACTTGCTAAACAAACAGACAAATCAAAATTCATAGGTATCCCAAAAAAACAATATTACATAGCTCAGACTTGTATCTACGAAAAGGTAAGCAGAGGTGCAACTAATGATCGCCGAGCTTTCCATGGTGTGAGACTATAAAAAAATTTAAATCAAATACTTTTTAAATTATATTCTAAATACAACCCTGGTATAATGGAATCGAAAACCGAGTATAGGCGTCACCCGGTTTTTATGCATTCGCTATGTACACAAAGTTTGGGGCGTAACTGTTTGAAACTGGTTGAATTTATACTCAAATTGAAGTACTTTACCCGGTTTTATTTTAAAGTTCTAACGGCAAACACAGTCAACCGAGTCTCTGATATATCTGCGGCCGTTTTTCGAACCGAAAAATTCAAATAACATTTTCGGTTAATTTATTATTCGGAAATCTGAAAGCTTCTTTTTTTTTTATACACCCATCAATATATTACCTGATACACCTGCGGCCGTATTTCGAACCGAAAAATATTAATAACAATTTATATTTCTTGCATTTTTTTTTTATAGTATAGGCTGGCAAACGAGCAAGTTGGTCACCTGATGGTAAGCGATCTCCACCGCCCATGTACGTCCACAATACAAAAGAATTATGGGCGCGTTGCCGACCTTAAAGGAAAGGGATAATAAGGGATTGGGAAGGGGAGGGGGATTTGGGCCTCCGGATATCTCACTCACCGTACGAAACGCAGCAGCAAGCTGCTACTTTACGCCGGTTTTCTATGAGACAGTGGTAACGAGCCGGACGAGCCGGCCCATTTATGCTGTAGACAAAATTGTCTACAGAATGGCTCTACCACTCGTATTGTTATTTAATATTCTCACTCGCTCACGCATGTAATCCCCGAATGGGTAGGCAGAGGTGTAACCAGTACACCCACATTTCGTCCAGCGTATCTCCGTCCCATGATGTGATATGAGGTAAGCCTTTCACTATATCGGGCACAATTCCAGACTTCGGGCTGATACTAAGCATTTCATGATAGAAAAACCCAATATCACTTTTACCCGACCCGGGAATAGAACCCGAGACCTCAGCGACAGCCTCAGTCATAACGCGTACGCATTACAACTGCGCCACCGAGGCATTTTTTAAGTTGTTAATCACAGAATAATTAGTGTTAAAAAATTATGTGGTCTAAAGTTGAATTTTTCGACATATTCATTTTGTTACCATTTGTTACGAAATGGTTAAGAATTTTTACAAAATATTTTTCATTACATTTCTAAAACAATAGAGTTTTGTTGCACCTTTGCCTACCCCTTCGGGGATAAAGGTGGGCTTATGTTACAATTTTAACATCTATCTACACAAATAAACTAGATGCAAAACTAAGTGCAGGTGAAGTTTAGATTGTGGATTTAGACATTTTAGGCTTCATTTTCTAGTTTCTAGAAGTTTGTATTACCATAAAGTTTATGAAAATGAACACGCTGTGTAAGTTTGTACGTAACTTTGAACAGCCGTCTTAAGAAATTGTGTTACTTTCTTTAATCAAGTAAATGAGATACGTTCCATGTGTTTAAGTATAGTATTTAACCCCTTACAAAAAAGTGGGGTGTTATAAAGTAAGCCTCTTTGTCTGTCCGTCTCTTTCTCTCTCACTGAATGCGTTTTTAAATTGAAAGTTGATATTTTTAAATATATGTTATCTTATGATTTAACTAGATAAGTACGTGAGGTTTAACATGTTTTTTATATCATCGTTTCATCACATATTAGTTTAAGTGATGAAACGAGCAAGTCGCTCACCTAATGGTAATCGCTACGCGTGCCCATAAACAGATGCAACAGCACACAGAACTTTGAAAAACAAACACTGCATGGCATTGGACTGCGCTCGTCACCCCGAGACATAAGATGTTTAAACTCTTATCCCCAGTAATTACACTGGCTTCAATGTCCTTCAAACCGGACCACAACAGTGTGCTGCTTGACGCCAGAATTTGATAAAGCGGTGGTAGGTACCAACCCAAACGCCCTCTCGCATACGAGGGACCTACCACGTTGTTTACTGATCCACATATGATTTATGTGTGTATAAATTGTTAATTATCACTTGCTTTAACGGTGAAGGAAACATCGTGAAGAAACCTGCATACCTGAGAAGTTCTTCATAAGAATTTCGAAGGTATGTGAAGTCTGCCAACCCGCATTAGGCCAGCGTGGTGGAGTAAGGCCTAACCCCTCTCATTCAGTAGAGGAGGCCCGTGCCCAGCAGTGGGACGTGTGTAATACAGGGCTAGTATTATTATATGCTTTATACTAGCTGTTTCTTCAGCAGTTCCTTCGGATATGTTACAGCTCCGATCTCGTGGTTGTGGCATGATGTTAAACAGCTACGAGTACGTACCATCAAAATCAAAAACAAATATATGGAATATGACTTCAATCAATCAAGTGGTTAAAAAGTTACACGATCACGTACAGATTGATCAACGTAGATGTTTTTTTTTACCATAATTAAATCAATACACATAAGTATATCATATATTGTAACGAAAAACGCGCTCGCGTCCGTGTGTGTATTTTATGTCATAGGTCGGAAACGAGCAAGTACGTCACCTGATGGTAAGCGATCTCCACCGCCCATGTACGCCCACAATACCAAAATAATAATGGGCGCGTTGCCGACCTTAAAGGAAAGGGATGATTAAGGGATTGGGAAGGGGAAGGGGGATTTAGGCCTCCGGATATCTTACTCATCGCACGAAACGCAGCAGCAAGCTGTTACTTTACGTCGGATTTCTGTGAGACAGTGTTAACGATCCGGACGAGCCGGCCCATTCATGCTGTAGACAAAAGTGACTACAGCGTGGCTCTACGACTCGCAATGTATGTATTGTACATAAATACATTGTGTGTTATACATATTTAAAAATAAAGATAAAATATGAAATGATCTAAAATCTTTCGCTTCAATTACTGATGAAAATTCTGAAAGTTCAATTTGGTTCCAGTGTCCATTCTAATAATATTCATCAATAAAAATGTCAATCCGTCGCGTGGTCCTTCGAACTCGATCCGAACTTATTACCCCGTATAATAAGCTCCAGACTGCATAAATTTTATAACATCGCGTCTCTTCAGCCAATAAAATGTTCAATAGAGTAGATTTATTCGATTTAATAAGGTAAAAGGTAGTTGAAATGTTTTTTTTAAATTCAAAATTTAAATCATTATGTTCGGTTACATAAAATTTATTGCAGAAAGAATTATATAAATCCTTTAAAATAAATAAGTTAGAAGCCATTAAAATGTAATGGCTGGGGTACTTGTGAAATGACAGACAACCTTGACGTCACCGTGCAAAATGGTCATTGCGCTACACGCGTGCAAGTGAGATAGTTAGATGCCCCCACTACGCGCCCACCTTTTCTCATACCAATATATAAAATCATAGTTGCGGGCATTTTTTAACCAATTTTGATTGTGTTTAAATTGTTGTTGCGTATGAATTATTGTATAAATACAATTCAACAACTTCTAATAACTCTATTGGGAATTTTACTAATACCGACAAAAAAGGGATGTTATAAGTTTTACCCTAGTTCTTAGTCTGTTTGTGTGTGCGTGTATATCTGCCTGTTGCATCGTAGCGCCTAATAGACAGATTTCGAATGCATTTTTTTGTTTGAAAGCAGACTTAAGCGAGTACTTAGCTCCGTTTGAAGTAATATGTTAGAAACATGTTCAGGCCTTTAAAAGGATGTATTTCTTTATAACTCTTTGCCTAAATGTCTGCAGATTATATTCCAAAATGTTATTATTATTGGAAATGTTAACTTCAACCATAAACGGTAACTTAAAATCAAATCCACGGTCCAGTAATCCCTGATAGAATTGTCGTACCGCCCGTGGTCCTTCGAGCCGGACAAACGCACTCGCCCGTTTAATAAGACCGGAACTGCATCGGATTAGAACCACATCGTAGGATGCAATTGGCTAACTTCCAACGTACATAATGAGGTTAAAGTACTCAAAATATAGCAGTGATAGCTCGGTGAGGAGTGGTATGGACTGTCGAGACGAAAGTCGCAGGTTCGAAACCAGCCCCAAGAGCATACACCTCTGACGTTTCTAAGTTACGCATGTATTAATTGTTAATTATCTCTTGCTTTAACGGTAAAGGAAACATCGTGAGGAAACCTGCATACCTTAGAAGTTCTGCATAAGAATTTCGAAGGTATGTGAAGTCTGCCAACCCGCATTAGGCTAGCGTTGTGGACTAAGGCCCTAACTAACCCCTTTCATTTAGTAGAGGAGGCCCGTGCCCAGCACTGGGACATGTATAATACAGGGCTACTATTATTATAATGTTAGGGTGTTAGGGGTTGGTAAAATGAGGGTGTCTAAGAAAATAGCGTTAGGTATATTGAAATAATAATGACACGATACAGTAGTGGACGGGTGGACAAATAGTATAAAAGAGGTCGTCGCCATAGTTGGACCACTTAGGGTTGGAGAGCATTCGCCCGAAAGTCCGGTGTCGCTGACTAAAGCCGACTCACGTCAGGCTATCAGCAAGCGTACATCTAAAAAAAAAAAAAAACGCACTCACGCCTGTAATCCCCGAAGGGGTAGGCAGAGGTGTAACCAGTACACCCACATTTCGCCGAGCGTATCTGCGTCCCACAATGTGATAGGGGGCGAGCCTATCACTGATAGCACAGCCACCTAAAGTGATGTCACTTTAGGTGGCTGCTGAAAATCAGCGTTGTGTTGTGGTTCGCGCTGCAATACAACATTAAGCTGAGCATGCCGCCTATTGTCATCGTGAGGACATGCGATTTGTTACATTAATTATTTAATTATTTTATTATCAAAATTGTACATCACCTATATTGCATGTTTTTCGTGGTGATAATAAACGTTTCTTTCTTTCTTTCTTTCTTCTTATCGCCATACCGGGCACAAATTCCAGACTCCGGGCTGATACTGAGCATTTCGTAGTAGAAAAACCCAATACCACTTTACCCGACCCGGGGATCGAACCCGAGACCTCAGCGTTAGCCTCAATCGCAACGCATACGCATTACAAAAAAAAAAAAAAAGTTGTAGCCCATTTGCCAGTTACCAGTGCCTAGGGCTCAGTCGTAGTCTCTAGTTCTTAGTTATCAGTACTGAGTCGATAGTCAAAGTGTTCATTACGCGGTAGCTCTGCCGGTTTACTGTTCGGTCTAGTTATAATTAAATAGAGAGTGGTCTCTAAAGAATCCCGACATGTGGTTGTGGTCTGTAAAGCAGTGCCATTGTAACAGTGACCAATAAACCAGTAGTAGAACTAATGTCCATAGTTTTGTGTTTTATAGAAATAATCTCTTCACGTAAATTCTAACTGACTGCCTCGGTGGCGCAGTTGTAATGTACGCGTTACGATTGAGGCCAACGCTGAGGTCTCGGGTTCGATCCCCGGGTCGAGTAGTGGTGTTGGGGTTTTCTATTACGAAATACTCAGTATCAGCCCGGAGTCTGGAATTTGTGCCCGGTATGGCGATAGGCTCGCCCCCTATCACATTATGGGACGGAGATGCACTCGGCGAAATGTGGGTGTACTGATTACACCTCTGCCTACCCCTTCGAGGATTACAGGCGTCAGTGCGTATGTGAGTGCGTACGTAAATTCTAACAATAGTATTATTACTCAAAATATCGAGATTTTTTTATGTGGTACAGTTCTGTCTCTAGCATAAATGGTATGGTCCGACCAGGCGGTACCCTTCTCTCACAGAAAAACGACGTAAAGTGGCAGCTTGCATTTCGTACGGTGAGTAAGATTTTTCGGAGGCTCAATCATCCCTTCCCTAATCATCTTAAGCCCCATTTAAAAAAAAAACAATGTTGAATCGGTGCTACTGCAAGTTGCAACTTGCAGTTGTTTAATTGTCAGTAACTGGTAGAAAGCACCGACTTAAAACTGTTTAACAAGCAAGCTAAAAACAAAAAATTTTACCTTGTGTTTTCAGTAGGTTTTATTTTTGTTCTTAAATATAACTAGGTAAATATTATTTTACTATTTTTAGTGAATATCTCCACGGAGGCGTTGACGTCAGGTAGGCGGCAGGTCGTAAAAACAACAAGCTAAATCTTTCTGTAACATGTGATAAAAAGCATGTTGCGTCGACCCCACTGCGTGTGAGACAAGGGCAGGTGGAAGAAGATGAGAGTGAAAGAATCATTAAAATTGGTACATAAATAACGAAATTTAATCTTTTCTATCCTATTTCACTCCCTTAGGGGTGAAATTTCCTTATGATAATTAAATGGAATCAACTTTAAGCTGTAACCTTTTGGATGAAAATGTATTTATTATAATAAAAATTAAAATCAAATCACGCTGTCAAAAGTTAAGCGTGGTTTGACATAAAGATATATACTTACTTGTCGAATTGAGACCTCCGTTTTTGTCGGTTAATAACAAAGTTGATTGGAGGTAGAAAAAGGAAATTGGCTCGCGGACAGAATGGAATTCATTCTGAAGGAGCGGTTTTATAAAGCTTTCGTTTAAAATAAAAATATTCTTATACCCATTTAAAAGCTGTTTATCAAAAGTAGTTTTTTTATCCTGGTGCGGCAATGTGACTACACTGGACCAGTAGGCCAATTCTCGTAATTTTAAATGTTCAAATTATCATTCTGATCTAGTCTCAGAGTCAAGAAAGTTGCAAATGGCATTCTCTTAAACCAATAATCAACGTCAAATGCACCTAGCATTAGCAGTAGCATTATACCGTTTTGGCTTCAGTCAACTTTTACTCTACATTCAATCTCATTACGATCTATGTTCACATTTGATGTTGAACATTTAATATTACGAGAATAGGCCTTCTAGTGTTAAATAGAGTGTATCCTAACTAATATTATAAATGCGAAAGTGCGTTTGCTTGTTTGTTACGCTTTTACGCCTAAATCGCTGAACTGACTGATGAATTTTGGTACAGAGACAGATGGGACGCTGGATACAGTTATTAGACACTTTATCCCGGTTATAGGCTTTTTTTATTTTACGAGGAAAAGGTTGGTCACGCGGGCGGAGCCAAAAAGCTAGTTGTAAATATAATGTCGCCCGATTCGAAAATTCGATTCGATAATCAAACAATTGCCCGGAATTGGAATTTGTGCTCATTATGGCGATTAGATAGCCTCCCTCCCTCTCTCCCCCCTATTTCGATCGAAATTAAGCTCGGCGAACTTTATTTACAATAATTGCACCTTTTCAGAGATCCCATAATGCGATAAGGGGCAATAGAACTTGTAACCCCTAGCAACTTAAGTAGATTTTTTCAAATTGAAAAACTTGAAACACTGTGATTGCGCTATCTAGGAAAATTTAATTTGAATTTGAATCCCGAATGTCACGCTTTCTCAGCCTAAGTACTTTTTTACATAGGCCGGCAAACGAGCCATTGGGTCGCCTGACGGTAAGTGATTTCCACCGCCCATGTAAAAGGGAAAGGATAATTAAGGGATTGGAAAGGGGAGCGGGGATTTGGACCTCTGGATATCTTAGTCACCGTACGAAACGTAACAGCAAGCTGTTACTTTACGTCGGTTTTCTGTGAGACAGTGGTAATAACCCGGTCGAGCCAGCCCATTCATAGACCTACCATTGACAACTTTTTGCACACTCTTCCTACTAAATTAGAAATGTAAAAGTTTGAATGTTTGCGAGTTCAATATTAATTGTTAATCAATCACGCCTTAACTGCTGGACGGATTTGAACGAAATTTGGCATATAGGTAGACCATGAAGTTGATTAGCACAGTGATTACTTTTATCCTGAACATAGGTATTCACAAGAGTAAAACTACTAAAACTAAAAATAAAACTAGTAAAATAGTACTCGGTCGAGTCCATTTGTTCCCAAAGTGTTCCAGGTGGACCCCCAGGAGTGTCCACGGGAGACTCGACTGAGGTCCATAGTTAGATCTAATCTTCACATTTTTTGTCGAGTTTTGGGAATATGGTAGAAATGTAGCTGCAGGGTGTCCAACGGAACCAGCTAAATTTTATAAGTGGAATATGAGAAAAAAAGTATGGGATCCTCTGCTGTAGACAATACCGACTACAGCGTGATTGTACTACTTACAATTTCTTGCACACTTACTTACAAAAATAATACACTTACAAAAAGTAAGCAATAAACCTAACCCTTCCAAAGATTGCTTCTAATAATATAAATATAATTTATAAGCGTTCAATAAGGGAGGAAAGGGGCTGGGGTATTGTAAGGTATGCTAGATGATTGATAACACAACGTCCTGCAGAGCTTCCGACCTGCACAGCTCATATCCGGCTGAGACATGCAGGATATTGTGTCGGCTTATGACAAATTACCTGCAATACGTCATTTGGTAAATATCTTTTAATAAAGTATTGCCAGCAACTTTGCGTTGGAAGTTATTAACATTTGGATTACTTGGAAGCAGGACCTTTTTAAAATGATCTTTGAGGTGTATAAGGAGGGCGTAATAACAAAAACGGTCGAGTGCGAGGTAGAGTCACACAGTTCAGTTTCTGATTTTTTTATTCTGTGAACATTTCAGCCATCTATTACGGGTCAAAGGCGCCCTGTAAAGTGTGTATCCACTTGTGACATTTCGCCACACCGAAAGACATGGCTGTCACACGGAATTTGTTTCGCTAATGTGGACTGTATCATTATACCGTGACTCATAAGTAAAAAAATTGAAAACCTTTTATGAAATCACAAATGTTACGGGGTCTTAGAGCGATCCGCTCGTGACTGTTACAACACCTGTCCAAATTAGCGTAACAAGTAGGTACGTGTGACAGTCACGCCTCTCGCTGCGGCAAAATGTCACGAAAGTGTCGACGCACTTATTTAAGGATCTGTGTAGAAAAAATATATTTAAAAGTAGGACAAATAGTCAGACAGATATCTTACTTTCAAAAGCTCCCCAGCAATATTTTCGGAGACTAAACTACGAAATAATAGCCCAAAATCCTTAATCACCGGTATCCGTACGAAGTAAACTCAATCTGTCGATTGCTAAATATTCAGGAGTGTAAGCCACGCATCAATCAGGCTTGCGGCGTACCCGGATACCAGCCAATCTGGACAACTGATTGTCCGTGCCCGGTTTATTAATACCCGGTTGGTGAATCACCGGTTTACGTGTCCAGTTTTGGATATACGTATTTGGTTTGTTTTGTTCAATTATAGCTTCTCATTTCCATGCATATAGACATGATAAGTATCATACTAATGTGAATGTAAGTTTGTTTGTTACGCTTTCACGCGAAAACTACTTAACCGATCATCATGAAACTTTGTACACATATTCATGGAGGTATAAGAACTAACATAGGATACTTTTATGAAAAAAAAACTATATGTTTGTTACGTTTTCACGCCTAAATCACTGAACTGATTTTGATGTAGAGATAGATGGGACCCTGGAGACGGTTATAGGCTACGTTTGATTTCGGAAAACCTATTCACGCGGGTGGAGCCGCGATCAAAAGCTAGTATAATATATTTTCAAGTATTCACAAGAACGGTGAAACACAGATGTGGCTGGCTGATTTCAAGGTCTTGTTAGAGTTTTGATGTCAATTCCTTCCAATACGATGCTTCTTAGAAAATTTTCTCCAAGCAGATCGAACGACCAAGGTCGATCAATACACTTAGGAAATCACCTAAATTCACCAATCTCGATGATTCCATACACTGTTCATCACGGCCAATGTTTATTGCACAAATCCACACCACTTTTATACAACAAACATAACTATAAACTAGTTTAGGAATTCATTAAAATAGGAGATCGTCTGCACTGTCAAAATTCCTGCCAAAAATGTACAGTACACATCTATGTCCAGTATAACGATTTACAGTATGTAACTAAAACCCTGTTGGCCTTTTTGGGTCGTGAAGATTTATTTATTTTTTTATTTGGACAACCAAGTAGTTGTTACATTAATACTTACTTAAAAAAAAAACTATATATAAAATTCAAATGCACAACATTTTAAGGTGTCACAACATGCATATAAAGTAACACCGGTATTATTAGCTTAAATTAAATAAATATTTAACATTAAAATGAATAGCTAAAGGACTACATATATTGTATGTTATATAAAACAAAAACACTTTCACTTATTTATACAAAACTAAAACATAATGAACAATAATGAAATAAATGAGTGAAGATAAATGAACGTAATATTAAAAAATAAATTTAAAAAAATAATAATAAGTAATTTAATATAATGTCGAGAACCAGCAATTATTTTGTTTTAATTTAAGATAGACATATAGACAGCTTAATAAAACTAGTGAAATTCAAAAAATAGTAAACAGAAGCGAGATTCTATTCTTACACAGGTAGCTTAGAAAAATGTTATTTACATCTGAATTTCTGTGTATATTGACGAAGGCGTACGTGTTTGATGTACGTAGACGCCGCAACTTGCTATATCGCTCTGGCTCCAAGCCATCGATCTTGCAGAGGTAATCAATCGAAATACCACAAACAATAAAATCATTAAATTATAAAAAATAAATATGATTATTTTTATAGTCCAATTTTCGTATGCGAGATTTTTCATTACGTTTGAATATCGATTCTGATATCGCAGTTATAACGCCCAACAGGGTTTTTGTTACATATTGTATATGACCTTCTAACCGGAACACAACAGTGCTATCCAGACAGTCTCTCGCATACGAGGACCTCACTTGGCGGCCAATACCTACTATGAAAAAAATATCCCAGACAATAGGGTAGTTTCCAATATTGAATTTTATACATTATTTTATATGCAACAGAAAAATATACGCAAAAGAAACCCTTTTATTAAAACACAATCAAAATTGGTTCAGAAATGTGCCCGCAGTTATGACTTTAAATGTTGGTATGAGGAAAAGTGGGTGCGTAGTAGGGATATCTCACTATCGCGCTTGCACGCGTGCACCATAATGCACATTTTACACAGTGACGTCAAAGTTTGCGTCGTCTGTCATTTAACAATTACCCCTTCTACAGGATATGAATGGCTTCTAACTTATTTATTTTGGTCGATTTATAAAATTCTTTCTGCAATAGATTTTGAGTAACCTCACACAACAGCCTCCGTGGCGCAACGGGCGAGTAGCCGGTTGCAAAGCGTGAGGCCGTGGGTTCGATTCCCGCACCTAGTTTTTTTTTTGTCTGATACACAAATATTTATCTCGGGTCTGGGCGTTGTGGGACCGCAAGTCCTTCGTAGTTATTGATACCTACGATACAGGTTTACGTAGTGTGGGGTCAGAACTATGTGTGTTACTGTTGGGTGTATTTATTTATTTAGTAACGTAACTTATGGATCTAAATAGCAAAAAAAATCTAGTCAGTTACCCTATTAAACACGCGTCGAACCATACCTCCAGCGCATTCGTTTGAGAGATATATTGCCAATACGGTCGGTTGCATAATCGGGCGTGTTCGGAGTTCGCCATCAATAAAGTGTTCATAACTGGTGCCAAGTTATCGACGACCGCAGCAGTGTGTTTATAGCGTGTATTAGCCGTAAATACACGTAGCGTGGAGTTTATGGAACACCGAACGTTATTTGGGTAGGGTTACCACACATTCTACTGAGGCCGAACCTGCATGCATAAGATTCTTTACGGTTTCCGACTAAAAGGAGACTGTGGAACCGATGACTTCTATGTATACTGTACTAGCTGTTACCCGCGGCTCCGCCCGCGAGGATAGACATTTCCAAAATAAAACGTAGCCTATAACCGTCTCTAGGGTCCCATCTATCTCTACATCAAAATTCATCAAAATCGGTTCAGTGATTTAGGCGTGAAAGCATAACAAACAAATAGATAAAAAAAACATAAAAGTATCCTATGTTACTTCTTATAGCTCCAAGAATATGTGTACAAAGTTTCATGATGATCGGTTAAGTAGTTTTCGCGTGAAAGCGTAACAAACAAACTTACATTCATATTTATAATATTAGTATGATGTATACAAGGTGGTAGGTCCCTCGTGTGCGAGAGGCCGGCTGGGTTGGTACCACCGCGCCGTCTATTTCAGCCGGCAAGCAACAGTGTATAAGCACTGTAGAGTTTCGGTTTGAAGGACATTGAAGCCAGTGAAATTACTAGGCATTATGAGACTTAACACCTTATGTCTCAGGGTGACGAGTGCAGTCCAGTGTCATGCAGTGCATTGTAATTTAAAGTTCTGTGTGGCTTCTGTTTGTGAGCAGGCGTGGCGCTTACCATCAGGCGAGCGACCTGCTCGTCGCGTCATTCAAGAAAATAAAAAAATACTACTAGAGCGGCTGCGCAATACAGAGAAATTGCGCCACTACGTTACGGTCAATTCAATTCAAGTCATTTACTTATTTATATACGAAAACGAATTGAGACCCTCCTCCCTTTTGAAATCGGTTATAATAATTTCCATCGACAAATTACCGGTCCATTTCACTAAAAACAACCGGCCCACCGTCCTATTTAAACAGATTACACGGATTAAACTGCGTTTATCTTAATCGGGGATTTGTAATTTGTCCCGCCGCGTGCGGGCTCATGGGGACCCTTGTCTTGCATTAAGGCGACTCACAGGGCGACTCTATTATTTTTATTAGCCTTACCTAAGCCCAGTGGCAGTATTTAGGGGCGTATGAAATATATCTTCAGTTTTAGCATTCCGTAATCAAATGGCAGAAGAATCAAATTGACAGCCTCCGTGGCGTAGCGGGCGAGTAGCCGGTTGCGAAGCGTGAGGCCGTGGGTTCGATTCCGGCACCTGACAAATGTTTGTCTGATCCACAAATATTTGTCTCGGGTCTGGGTGTTGTGGGACCGCAAGTCCCTCGTAGTTCTTGATACCCACGATACAGGTTTAACCTAGTGTGGGGTCAGGACTATGTGTGTGACTGTTGGGTGTATTTATTTATTTAATGGCAACGGAACTATATTCCTACTTACTCCGTCTTTTTTTTTATTTCAGCGAATAAACGAAGAAGTCGCACCCCTGATGGTAAGCGCCACGCCTGCCCATAAACATATACATCACACAGGACTTTGAATTATAAAGCACTCGCAAGGATGGCACTAGACTGCGTTCGTCACCCCTAGACATACGTTGTCAAGTTGCATAATGCCCAGTAATGACACTGGCTTCATTGTCCTTCAAACCGGAACACCACAGTGCTTACACACTGCTGGTTGACGGCAGAAATAGACAAAACGGTGGTACCAACCTAGACGGACTCTCGCACTCGGACTCGCATAGGAGAGGTCTGCCATCTTGTAAACCCGTATGTATATCTGCACTACAAGCAAGTGGCAAACAAGCAAGTGGGTCACCACCGCTCATGTACGCCCATAATACCAGAAGAATAATGGGCGCGTTGCGGACCTTAAACGAAAAGGATAATTAAGGGATTGGGGAAGGGGAAGGGGATTTGGGCCTTCTCACTCACCTTATGAAACGCAGTCGCTACTTTACGTCGGTTTTCTGTGAGATTCTGGTATCAACCCGGTCTCTTAATACTGTAGACCAAACTTTATACCGCGTGGATCTACCACTCAAATCACCACTCAGAAATACGCATCGAATTGAAATCCTCCTATTTTTTCGCAAAATCAATTTCATAAAAGTAACCCATTTCAAAATAGAAGTGATAAATGTCGTTGATAACAACCCAATTCATAAGGGAGTGGTCCGCAGTAAAACTGTACGCCTGTGGGAGGGCCGAAAATGGTACATTTTATAACTCACTTCGCACGGGACCCGGCATAATTTTTCTGTTTACTTTTGGAGTCTTTTCGGTGCCCGGGGAAATCTTAAGATGTTTTGATATTTTGATGAAGTTACAAAAGTGTACGGGCCGTCTGTTCTTTTTTATGTGTATTTGGGGAATTTAAAGTAAATAGAACATTTTAATTAACAATTTTTAAGTCGTTTAGCTATGTGCTTTGTAGCGAACTGTAAACATTGAGTTTGACTAGCTGGATCTTCTCAGGACTGGGTCGCGCCGCGTAAAATCCAGTGGTAAAGTAAGCCCACTAAGTGTGTTTCGCCGGGTCTTCTCAGGCTGGGTCGTTTTGAACCCGGTAGTAGTTTTAAAACACGTGCCGTTTCGGTAATGCTTATGGTCCATATCGACCCATAAAAAAGAAGTAAGTAAAAATAAAATAATAATAATACTTAACAATTCTTGACTATTCTTTATTAAAAATATTGTGTAATTTATTGATGCCCAGTGTATTTTTATGATGCTATGTATGTTATGTATACATTAGTTGATATGATTTCTATACTTAATACTAATAAAACTACCTATTTCAGTTCACTTTAAAAGATATTGGAGTTCTAATGGTATTGTCGAATGCCTTCATATTGTTTGAAAATGATATCGCGTCGCCACCGCGCGCGCCGCGTTGTCTGAAAACCGTGTTCAAAGTGCACCCGGCCTATATTACTCAATATCCGGACATAAGTCTGGTCCGGTTGACCGGATTGAGTATTTGTGAGCTATCGGACTTATTTTATGAAGCATGGTTAGATCGATTATTGCGGTTTACTCCAGTGAGGTTTTATTCCGATAATCTTTTGTATTGATTGAACTAAAATATAAAACTAATTTATATTTTTGTCATAAGGTGTTAAGTCTATATTGCCTAGTAATATCACTGGCTATAATGTCCTTCAGACCGGAACACTACAGTGTTTACACACTGCAGCTTGGCGGTAGAAATAGAAAAAGCGAACGTAACGGAACGTTTTCTGAGTGGTAGAGCCACGCTGTGACACTTTTGCCTACAGCATGAATGTGCCGGCTCGTCCGGGTCGTTACCACTGTTTTACAGAAAAACGACGTAAAGTAGCAACTTGCTGCTGCGTTTCGTACGGTGAGTGAGATATCCTGAGGCCCAAATCCCTCTCCCCTTCCCAATCCCTTAATTATCCCTTTCCTTTAAGGTCGGCAACGCGCCCATGATTCTTTTAGTATTGTGGGCGTACATTGACGGTGGAGATCACTTACCATCAGGTGACCCACTTGTTCGTTTGCTGAACTATGTCATAAAAAAACTACCCGGACGGCCTCTCCCATACGAGGGACCTACCACCTAGTGACAAATTGCTAAAACGGAGCCCTTATAATTTCGTCGTGTCCGTGTGTCCGTCCGTATGTCACAGCCATTTTATTAGAGACTATTAGCATTATATGGATCAAATTTTGAGGGTAGATGTATTTCTTGAACCGCTACATAACATTTTTGTGATATTAAGGAAAACTATTTCAAGAGGTGGCTCTCCATATATGTAACTGTGGGATGGTTTTATAGTACATACATACGCACTCACGCCTGTAATCCCCGAAGGGGTAGGCAGAGGTGTAACCATTGCACCCACATTTCGCCGAGCGTATCTCCGTCCCATGATGATAGGGGTATCATCATGGGACGGAGAGGCTATCGCCATACCGGGCACAATTTCCGACTCCGGGCTGATACTGAGCATTTCATAATAGAAAAATCCAATATAATTTTTACCCGACCCGGGGATCAAACCCATAACATTATACAGCCTCATTGATATTGACAGCTTCCATGGTGCAGTGGGCGAGTACCCGGCTGCGAAGCGAGAGGCCGTGGGTTCGATTCCCACACCGAGACAAATGTTTTCGTAATTCATAAATATTTATTTCGGGTATTGTGGGATCGCAAATACTTCGTAGTTTCTGATACCCACGATGCAGGTTCACCTAGTGTGGGGTCAGGACAATGTGTGTAACTGTTGGGTGTATTTACACATTGATAAGTGTGCTGTAATTGAATAGGTCCTAGAGGTTGCTAAATGACTTTTTATTTCAGTCATAAGTTTGTGACGTATGCGTATCCAAAGTCGTGAAAAACAGACACAAATTTAACTTTTAAACTACATGATGGAAAATACTGAAAACATTCAAGGTACGAGTAAGTACTTAAGAGGTAGAACCAGCGAAAATTAGTTTTACTAAGCTAGGTTGCAGTTTTTTAATTATCTTATTTAGTAGTGATTTCTTATGTTTACGCGAATATTATACATTGAAATAAAACTAGTTTATACGGATTTTATCGCGGTTTAATTTTTATTTTAGTCCGTATATAATTATAATAATTATCCGTCCGTATAAAATCCGTATAAACTAGTTTTATCTTATTTCGATGGATATAACATATTTTCAGCTACAAAACACATTCTTCCTGACTACGGTATATCCGGCAGTACTCTCTCCCCTTTGCCAATACCTTAATTATTCCTTCCATGTAATTTTATGGTCAGCAACGCATCCATGACCCTCAGCCTCTGCTATAAAAAGTATTGTTAATGAAAAACAACTGTATTAAGTTGACCTTACATAAGATACGGAGAGGTCAGGCGAAATGTCCAAGTGTTATAAGTTTGTTTAACAAGTTACAGAGTTACTGTGAGTCTCGACTTTATGACTAGATTTTGTCATTTACTACATGATTTTGTCATTTTATGAGTTGTTTTTGTAATTTTTTGACTTAGATTTGTCTATTTATACACTGGCTCCACACTAGGCTAACCTGTGCTGGGGTATCATGAACTACGAGGGACTTGCGGATCCACAACTCCTAGAAACATGGATAAGCTTAATAATTTGACAGCCTCCGTGGCACAGCGGGCGAGTAGCCGGGTGCGAAGCGAGAGGCCGTGGGTTCGATTCCCGCACTGAGACAAATGTTTGTGTGATCCACAAAAATTTGTTTCGGGTCTGGGTGTTGTGGGACCGCTAGTCCCTCGTGGTTCCTGATACCCACGATACAGGTTTACCTAGTGTGGGGTCAGGACTATGTGTGTGACTGTTGGGTGTACAAAAAAAAAAAAAAAAAAAACACTTATGGTCACGTCACTTAAGTTGACCATTGAAAATCAGTGTTGTGTTGTGGCTCATGCGCAATACAGCAATATGCTGAGTGGTCACCTGCCTGTCACAGCCACGGTATGCAACTGCTTACTATTATTAACTGAACTGAAAACTGTTTTTTTTATTGACTTCTATATCCTGGCAAGTAGCGTGTACATGTCGTGGTGTGGCATTTTTTTTTTCTAGTTGAACAGCTGAATCTGCGTCAGTTAAGTCTGATCGATTAGAAAATCGATTTATTTGTACAGCCGCCAACGCTACATTCATACACTACAATTAGCATAAAAAATAAAAAAAAATAAGAAATAATATAAAAAAGTACAATTGCGCGCCGCAGCTGTGACAGGTATGTGAACACTCAGCATGTTGCTGTGCTGTGGCGCATACCACAACACAGCGCTGATTTTCAGTGGTCACCTTGCATTTACATTACACAACTGAATGACGAGACGAGCATGTCGCTCGCTTGATGGTAAGCGCCACTCCTGTCCATAATGGGTACTTATAATACTCGTTGTGTCAAAAGTAGAGATAACGTAGAGAAAATAGTACTTTCAACCTCTTTGTGTTATTTTGTCGACGAACCCTAAAATTACGTAATTTTATCGAGTGTTGACACTTTTACGCGAGATATTTGTCGTCAATAGTTCTCTCTGTCGTGCGGCGAGGTTTGTGGCGTTGCATATGCTAAGTCGTCCGGTCGCTCGCCTCATGGTAGGTGCCACCACGCCTGCCCATAAGCAGAGGCATACAGATCCTTAAATTACAAGAACCTTGAATTAGAAATCACTATATGGCATTGGACAGCATTGGATTGCTCCTCATTCGACAATACGTCTCATAATGACCAGTAATTTCACTGGCTTCGTCCTTCATAACAGTGCTTTCATACTTCAGTTTGTTAGCAGAAATAGACAAAGAGGTGGTAACTATCCAGACGGCTTCTCGCATATGAGGGGCGTACCTTGTAAAGTCACCGCTAAAAACACACAACATTCAATAAGAAAAATATTTGTAATTTCTAAATGTCAGAACAGATTTTCTTGAAACAGCAGCAGCATTCCACTACTCTCCCGATTATACCAGTTTTCAAATAAAAAAGCCGTATTCAATTCGGTCCGTTCTTTTAGGCGCGGTGCAACGATGTCACAGTTACACAGACATATCGACAGGCAGATCAATAGTCCGGCAGACCAAATGGTCAAACATATAACACATCTCTTTTTCTTCTTCTTCCACCTGCCCTTATCCCACTTGCAGTGGGGTCGGCGCAACGTGCTTTTTAACACATGTTACAGAAAGATTTGGCTTGTAGTTTTTACGACCGGCCGCCTGTCTAACGTCAACCCCTGTGGGGAGAAACACACCTCTTTTTATTGGGGGTTAAAACACCGGAACTAGGTTAAAATTGATCATGTAGGCATACAGTTCGCAATATGTTCGCGTGCTGACTTATTGGAATGCCCCGGTACGTTTGACTTTTCACTTTTAATCTGAATACTTCGCGCTGACGAATGTTACTTTATCTACGACATACATACGCCCTCACGCCTGTAATACCCGAAGGGGTAGGCAGAGGTGTAATCTGTACACCCACATTTCGCCGACCGTATCTCCATCCCATAATGTGATAGGGGAAAGCCTATCGCTATACCGGGCAGAAATTTGAGTGGTAGCGCCACACTGTAGACACTTTTGTCTACAGCATAAATGGGCGGGCTCGGTTGGATCGTTACCACTGTCTCACAGAAAACCGGCGTAAAGGACAAGCTTGCTGCTACGTTTCGTACGGTGAGTGTGATATCCGGAGGCCCAAATTCCCCTCCCCTTCCCAATCCCTTACTTATACCGTTCCTTTAAGGTCGGCAACGCACCCATGATTCTTTTGGTATTGTGGGCGTACATGGAGGATGGAAATCACTTGCCATCAGGTGACCCACTTATAAAAAAAATATCATACATACGCACTCACGCCTGTAATCCCCGAAGGGGTAATCAGAGGTGTAACCTGTAGACCCACATTTCGCCGAGCGTATCTCCATCCCATAATGGGATAGGGGACGAACCTATCGCCATACCGGGCACAAATTCCAGACTCCGGGCTTTGAGCATTTCGTAATAGAAAAACCCAATATCACTTTTACCCGATCCGAATCGAACCGGAGACCTCAGCTTTAGCCTGTATAAATCTAACCAATCGGTAAATACAAACGATATACGAATTCCAAATGATTCCCAAATTCCTTCAGGTAACATCAAAGTCAGTTTCCCAAAATATTATTGTAACCGAATCTATCTAAATTACATTATTGAAATAGAATAAAGGGCCCAACCCTTTATATATTTTGGGAGAATTCTCTGCAATCACGTAATGGGAGGGTCGCTGAGGAAATCAAAAAACAATTCACTTTTTATAAGTCGGTAAAGAAATGTCTTGATAGAGGTCGCTTGAATATAAAAGGATTTTTTGTGATAGGACTTTTGCATTTGTGTGATTAAAAAAAAGAAGATTATATTGTGTTTGTAATATTTTTTCGACTTGTGACTGCCAGGGTGGTGCAGTTGTAATGCATATACGATACGACTGCTGGGCTGAAGTCTCGGGTTCGAGCCCAAGTCGGAAAAACTGATATTGGGTTTTTCTATCGTGAAATGCTTAGCATCAGCCCAGAGCCTGGAATTGTGCCCGGTATGACGAGAGGCTCGTCCCCTATCACATCATGGGACAGTATTTCTGCTACAGCTCGATGAAATGTGGGTTCACTGCATGGTTACACGTCTGCCTACCCCTTCGAGGATTACAAGCGTTAGGCGTATTTATTTTTGTTTTCTTTTTTATAGCATAGTCTAGCAAACGAGCAAATGGGTCGCTTGATGGTAAGTGATCTCCACCGCTCATGATCACCCACAATACCTGAAAAATCTTAGATGCGTGGTCGACATAGAAGAAAGGTATGGTGTTAGGGGATTTGGGCCTCCGGAGATCTTATACACCATGCGAAATGCAACATCAAGCTGCCACTTCACATCAGTTTCTATGACAGTGGTAACAACTCAATCGAACCGGGCTATTTATGCTGTAGACAAAACTGTCTACAGAAATAAATACATAAGAAACTTGAATACCTATGTCCTAACAAAATTCGGATCAAATATTGGCTCCAAGTCCAACACGGCCGAATATTTGATCCAATACGAGAATATTGTTTCGATGTCATCTCAAGAATCCGTGTTCGGACGCCGGACGCTCTGCATTCCTATCCCATCGATATTGAAATACGTATTGGGGAATACAAAGTGCATGGCGAGATAGGGTTGAATGTAAATAGTTTTTCAAGGGTTAACCCGGGGTAGGTTTAAGAATCCTACTACTAATATAAATGTTAGAAGTTACGTGAGACTAGTATTATTTTATTAATATCAAACGACAGTAATCACTTTAATTCATAGTTTATTGGTTACATTTACAATATTACTGCTTTACAAACCACAACCTAATGTCAGGATTCTCTAGAGACTGCTCTTTAATTATAAGTAAACAACTAGGACCGAATAGTAAACCAGCAGAGCTACCGCGTAATGAACACTTGGACTAACGACTGACCACTGATCTTAATGAACTGGAGACTGTCTGACCAACTGCGGGCAAAAGACCTCCAGTTATGGCGACAACCTCTTTTATACCATATAACTACCCTTCCATAACTATATCGCACCATTATTATTTCAGTTTACTCAAGTTGCTTTCTCAGACACCCTCAATACACCAATAAAAGAGAATACGCTAACGTAAATGATTGAAAGATTGGATTTTTGTGAATTTGTGAATTTGGATGATTGTTAGTCAGACTCTTAAAGGCTGAATGGTTTTGAATGGAACTTGGCACACAAATAGCCCATGGCCTGGACTAGGACATAGGCTACTTTTTATCCCGGAAAAGGTACATGTTTATATAAATCCTCAAAACGATTGCTTTTGGGAATTGGGGAAGTGAGTTCGTATGTATGAAATCATCATAAAAAAACCTGCCTACTTGAGTATTCGCCATAAGAATTTCGAAGATATGTGAAGTTTGTGAGTGGTAGAGCCACGCTGTAGACACCTATGTCTACAGCATGAATGGGCCGGCTCGTCCGGGTCGTTACCACTGTCTCACAGAAAACCGACGTAAACTAACAGCTTGCTGCTGCATCTCGTACGGTGAGTGCGATATCCGGAGGCTAAAATCCCCCTCCCCTTCCTAATCCCTTTTTTATCCCTTTCCTTTAAGGTCGGCAACGCGCCTGAGTGATTCTTTGCAGTTGTGGGCGTATATGGGCGGCGGTGATCACTTACCATCAGGTGAACCACTTGCTCGTTACGGAGCTATGCCATAAAAAAAGCTACTACTAAGATCATCTTGATGGACAAGCTAACCCATCACATTAGCAGAGAAGGCCCAGCAGTGTGACAGTGTATAAAGGCAGTGGGGCAGTTTTTATTAATTTACTCATTACCAGATCATAATGTATGTTTCATTTTTAACGCAAAATCACATATGAAGTACCCGGGATTGAAATTTGTACCCGGTATCACATCGTGGGACGGAAATAAGCTCCGTGACGGAAGGTACACCAGTTGCACCTCTGCCTACTTCGGAGATACAGGCACACGCCTGCTTACGTGTTGTTTTTATCTTGTAGTCTATGCAAGAAACATAGACAGTACAAAGGGAAGTCTCAGATGATAAATCGCATAATGGACACAAAATACAATGTTAGCACAAAGAAACACAATACTACTCGCGCGCGACAATTCACAGATACGAGTACGTTCACGAAACGCTAAGGTGTGGGACACAATGGGCTCTATGATTCAATTAGATTAAAGGTAGGTTTCTTTTGCTTTTGCCTCGTCCGTTAATCAGTAGTGAACTACGGGCAGATAAGGTTGACTTTGGGCCTAAGCTGTTGGTGGTCCAATAACTCTTCTATGTGCTACCTATTCATCTTCCACTTGGTCTTATCCCACCCGCAGTGAGGTGCGCAACATGCTTTTTAACACATTTTACTGAAAGAATTCGGCTTTTATCACCAGCCGCCTGCCTGACATCAAACCTTCTAAGGAGAAAACACCCAGATCCGAAAATATTTGTGGATCACACAAACACAATACTCGGTGCTGGAATCGAACCTGCAGCCTCTCTCTTCACAGCCGGCCACTCGCCCACTCCGCCACGAAGCCTATGCTCTAACTAGTATTTGTCATTATCATACTAATATTATAAATATGAATGTAAGTTTGTTTGTTACGCTTTCACGCGAAAACTACATAACCGATCATCATGAAACTTTGTACACATATTCTTAGAGGTATAAGAAGTAACATAGGCTCATAAAAATATCTATTTGTTTGTTACGCTTTCACGCCTAAATTCGGAAAAGTCTATTCACGCGGGCGGAGCTAGCTAGTAGCAATAATTTTAGATTTGTCAGTGCACTGCCGTAAGCATGTTTTCCGACACCCCAACAAACATGGCGTGATGAGTACCTACGTTTACACGCCGCTTTGAGTGTTCGCGGTTCAATAACCATAGAAAGCGACAAATCGTACAGACACGATTTAAGTACCTATTTGCGATTTGTATTAGCTTCCGTTAATAGTAGTGCCCGCTCAGTGGGGAGTGGTATGGACTGTCGAGACGAAAGTCGGTTCGAAACCAGCCCCAAGAGCATACACCTCTGACTTTTCTAAGTTACGTGTACTTTACCACTGGATTCTACAAGGCGCGACCTAGCTAGTCTAAATCAGTGGGCTTGATATTGGTCCAGTTTTCGCTGTTCATAATCAGCAATATATCGCCCCATTCTTAGTTGCAGCGCTCTAAGGCTGGATTGAAATCCCAGGTCAGGAATCCAACCAACCCCAAGAACAGGCAATTTTGACTTTTCTAAGTTACATATGTATTCATTGTTAATTATCACTTGCTTTAACGGTGAAGGAAACATCGTGAGGAAACCTACATACCTGAGAAGTTCTCCATAAGAATTTCGAAGGTATGTGAAGTCTGCCAATCCGCATTAGGCCAGCGTGGTGGACTAAGGCCTAACCCCTCTCATTCAGTAGAGGAGGCCCGTGGGACATGTATAATATTATTATTTTATTAGCTTCCGGACATTAATAGAATTTACGTTAAAATCCCAGACTAAACTGCCGAATGGACCAGTTCAACCGGGTTGTTACCACTGTCTCCCAGAAATCCAACGTAAAGTATCGGGTGGTTGCAAAGACTTTAATGTATACTTACTACTAGACAAGCTGCACGGTACATAGAAATTGTACCACTAAGTTGCGGTCAATTGACCGTAACTCAATACTCCCATCTCACTTACTCACCACTAGAACCCCTATCGCGCTCCCTGTTTGTGAGCTGTCAAACTCCCGCATTATGTGACACAATTTTACTTCTAAACAGCCCGTCTAGTAGTATACATTGAAAGTCTTTGGGTGGTTGCTGGGTTTGAATGTCAGTGAGATATCCGGAGGCCCAAATCCCCCTTCCCTTCCCAATTCCTTATGTACCCCTTTTCCTTTAGGGTCGGCAACGCGTCCATGATTCTTCTGGTATTGTTCAACTTTTCTCATTCGTAGAGAGTAGTTGATTTATTTTTAACGTTTAATTATTTACGTTTTTAATTACGTTTTTAATTATTTATAACGTTTCTCTTTCGTTATGGTACTAAATTTCCGTATTTTCAAAAACTATAATACAAACAAAAATAATAAAAATAGCAATTCAATAATATACATTTTTATCTATGGTCATTTTTAAAATGATAAAAAAAGAAAAATGACTTAAATTGGAAAATAAACAATGTGAATAAAATAAATGTTCCCAAATATATCCGACAGCACACAAAGGCGGTTCATATTAGTTTTACTGATCTTACAAATTGTTCTCGTCTATCTACTCGTGGAACTTTCGCATGGTTTGTAATTCATAGTTTCCATTTATTCGGACCTAGATATTGTTGGCACTATGGGGTATAGGCACAGGTATGGGGTATCATTAAGTAATATTTTTAAAATATCATGCATATTCATATAATTCAATAATAATAGTGTCATACCTAATTTCAAAATTTCAGTGTTAGTCGGTCATAATTTTAATCACAATCAATTTTAAAATTCGAATAACATAATCAAGTTTCGCCAGTTCTACAGATTAATAAATAATTTTTACATTATTTTTTATAATTAAAACACTGATCGAAAATACCGATAATTTCATCGGATAATTTGGAACAAATCCGTAATTTTTAAAATCACAAATAAATTCGATACTCGAATGAATAAAACGAAGGAATGATGTACACAACGCAGTCACAAATGAAACCAAACAATAGAGCACAAAAATATTAAATTATCGCTAACACTTACCCGCAACAAGGCAGACGGCGAACAAAAACGCCAGCAAATGATTGTATTTCGGCATTTTTCGACCAATGACAGGTGCACGGGTTCAAAAATTGTATGGCATTTTGCGCGGCAATACAACAAGGCGCGTGTCTCCGCGGGGCGCGCTCGACGCGATCTGAATGGAATCCCTCCCGCGCCCTCGCCGGGATGTGGAGGGAAATTAGGTTAGGTTAGACATTGTAGAATAAACGATAGGCTATAGAAATATTAATATCACCATTAGTTCAATTAACTTTACATGCCAGAACCTATGTCAAACGTCAATTTATATTTGATTAGTAAAGTTAAATTGTCTCAGCAGTTTTCTTAAAGATCATCTTATTAAATAATCATGAATTGGCTTCAGACTAGCCATTTACAGCACACGAGGGATGTGTTGGCTAAAGTGTTTCTTAACCGAGCATTTGTTTCGATCATTTACGTAGTGCACAATACAAACGGACAGACATCATTAACACACGCGTCTAACGCTTTACGCGACCATTGGAAAATTGCTTTTAGACTAGACACTAGATTCCTATTCGCATATAACCGCTTTTATTTTACAGGGGTCAGCAAGCGTCGAAGCGATCAAGCTTTTTTTAATTATTTTACGGCTCTGTATACTTGTCCTTTGAGCCCGTCTTAGATAATTTGCTATTCCTTTATTTTCCAAGAACATTCAAATGCGGGATTGCTCGATTTTAAGGTTTCGCCAGAATGTTGGTGTTAATTCCTTTCATTACGATGTTTCTCAGACGATTTTCTTCAAGCGAATCTATCGGAAAAGGTTTATCAATACTCTTGGTCAAAAATCATCTAAATTCACTTATTGCAATGTTTTCATTCACTGTTCATCACCGTTAATGGTTATAGCACAAATACACATCACTTTTATACAACAAACAGATTGCCTCGGTGGCGCAGTTGTAATGCGTACGCGTTACGATTAAGCTAACGCTGAGGTCTCGGGTTCGATCCCCGGGTCAGGTAAAGTGGTATTTGGTTTTTCTATTACGAAATGCTCAGTATCAGCCCGGAGTCTGGAACTTGTGCCCGGTATGGCGATAGGCTCGCCCCCTATCACATTATGGGACGGAGATACGCTCGGTGAAATGTGGGTGTACTGGTTACACCTCTGCCTACCCCTTCGGGGATCACAGGCGTGAATGCGTATGTATGTTTTATACAACAAACACTACTCTAAGCTAGTTTAGGGATTGAAAACTCTCCGAGTAAGCTTGAGGTTGTGGTGTTGCCACTGTAGCAGGCATGGCGCTTACTATAAAAGGAGTGACCTGCTCATCTCGTCATTCAGTTCATTAAAAAACCTGGAACCTTTAGAACTGCGGAGAGACTTCGAGTTTCTCTGTGTGTATTGTTGTATGTTACACGGAGAGTGCTCTGAGGAACTGTTTAAGTTGGTACTAACGTTTTTTTTATTATTATTATTATTTAATAGGCAACACGTTTGACCATAATCGCACCTGATGGAAAGTGACGATACGGTGTACGTTGTTACACGCTTGCCTAAAAGGTACATACCTATTCACTCTAACTTTGAAAAGCCCCACATTGTAGCGTTGCGGAAATACTGAGACGGGCAACAAATTCCAATCCTCAGCAGCACGCATGATAAAAGAAGAAGCGAATCGCTTCGTGCGGATGGATGGTATACTGACTACGTAAGGATGGAATCCAGCAGTCCTCCTAGTTGTCTGCAGGTGAAATGCAGATGGTGGAAGTAGGTCGTGTAGTTCTTGCGCACACTCGCCGAAGTGTAACCGATAAAACACCGCAAGGCTAGCAACTTTACGCCGGTGTTCAAGACTCATGAGTTTCGTCTCCACCAGGGTATCATTGCTAATGAACCTCTTGGCGCGGCGCTCCACCAGGTCCAAAGCAGCCAACTGATATTTGGCAGATCCGTCCCAGAGGTGACAGCAATACTCCATGTCTGAGCGGACTTGTGCTTTGTAAAGGGTCAGAAGCTGTTCAGGCGTGAAGTACCGCCTAACATTGAAAAGGATGCCGAGGTTTTTGGCAGCAGTTTTAGCAATGGACTCGATGTAAGTCCCGAAATTTAGGTTAGATGAGATGGAGACACCCAATATCTCGAGGTGGTCGGTAGTAGGAATGGCCACACCACGGAAAGTCAGAGCTAAGTCGAAAGGACTCCGTTTAGCAGTAAACAAACACGATTGAGTTTTGGAAGCATTGAACTGAACCAGATTAGCATCGCCCCAATCGGAAACGGCCTTTAAGGATAAATTCAAACGCTTCACCATATCTTCACGTAAAGATTGGGTCTCTTGATTATTAGACCGTGCACTGGACATATATATTTCGGCAACAGTGGTGTCGTCTGCATACCCAAAAGTGCAAGGCATCATGAGCAGGTCGTTAATGTGCAGTAGGAAAAGTGTTGCAGAAAGAAGCGATCCCTGAGGGACTCCGGCATTAATCCTATGTGGATCAGACGAGCAACCGCCTACGACCACACGAATGTATCTATCCCTCAAAAAAAGCGATCCACGTGCACAGGCCATCAGGTATACCGTACGAAGTAAGCTTGCTAAGAAGGCTTGCATGCCAGACTCTGTCGAAGGCCTTACAAATGAATGAGAGAAACAGCAAGGGTCTCGCAATTGTTCTCGACGGCCTCGCCCCATGTGTGAGTAGCATACACTAGAAGATCTCCAGTGGACCGTCCTTGGCGGAAGCCAAATTGACGATCGCTGAGGAGATCATTAGTTTCTAGGTATGTAAGAAGTCGGTGATTTAATATACGCTCCATAATCTTACAGAGTATGGAGGTGATTGCGATAGGACGATAGTTGTTTGCCTCGGCTCGGCTACCCTTTTTAGGTACAGGTTGCACGTTAGCAATCTTCCAGGTTTTAGGGACGATACCTGTCGTCACCATTTTACCATCGCACCACCGGAAACCGCAGTAGAGTTCATCCATATTACCTGGAAACAATCATGTCTAGCACGGTAGGCTTCCAGCGTATATTTCTACCACGCACATGCAAGCTCTGGAATGAACTCCCTGCATCGGTGTTTCCCGAGCGTTCTGACCTGTTTTTCTTTAAGCGAGGCTTAATAAGAGTTTTCCTTCAACGGTAGGCAGCGGCTTGGCTGTGCTCTGGTATTGCTGAGGTCCATGAGCGGCGGTAACCGCTTACCATTAGGTGGGCCGCCTGCTCGTCTGTCTATCTGGGCAATAAAAAAATATCAGCAATGAATCTAAGACTTTACCATTTCCTAAGGCGAAGTACGCCGATGAGACGTTATTAAGTGTCGAGAAATTGAATTACAGAGCGTCTAAGTTGCCTTAATAGCCGCGATTCAGTAATAATCGGGAGAGACAGGTTAATGCACTCTCGGGAGTAGATTTTCCCGGGTTTCAGCTGTAGAACGCGGTCAATCCCCATCTGGGAATCGAACTAGTCACTTGTTGAACATCAACCGAACCACGGGCTAATTACATTATGTATTACATTATAATAAAGGCGGTCTCATTTGGGTGTGATTGTTCTAAAGGTATTATTTTCGGCATCAAGGTAATGTCACTCAGAAAATCAGAGATTAGTTTTTGTGTTGTTGTATTTTTGTGTAGTTGGAGATATTCTCGAGAAAGGCCAGGTCAATAGTACTCTAAACCGACGAGTAAGCATAAAAAAATTTAATGAGAGTGAAGGATGCCAAAGAGGTATGCAAGGAGCGTAGCAAGTGGAAATCCGTTGTCTCTGCCTACCCCTATGGGAAACAGGCGTGGGTCTATGTATGTATATATGTATCTTTGTTTTCGATACTCCGAAAGTAGTCTCATGGAGTCGATTCCCGCACTTGACAAAAAATGTGTGATCCAGAAATATTTGTTTCGGGTCTGGGTGGTTTCTCCCCAGATGGGTTGACGTCAGGCAGGCGACCGGTCGTAAAAACTATAAGACATATCTTTCTGTAACATGTTTTAAAAAGCATGTCGCGCCAACCCCATTACGAGTAGAGTAAGGGCCGAAAATAGTCAATTAATGGATATTTCTAGATTAAAACTTTTTTATGCATTGTACATACTATTTATATCATGCTATCATCGAAATGATATAACAAGAAACGTCTCAAGCAAAAAATAACCCCACCAAAACTATGTGCAAGGGGGCGGAGCTATAAATATCTGTGCAGCCCGTTCATTAGTCAAAACAAAAAAAAATGATTCATGATCTCTAGTTGACACTAAGTCTAATTTTTTGCGCGGTGCAGAACGTCGTATCTCGATCTAGAAATTTAATATTTAGACATCTTTTATAAAATCTTGATTGAATCTTAATTTATTTTTGTTGCGTGTACACATGAGTGTTACGTGTGATTACCTTTGCATGTGTAAGTAAGTGGAGCCGTACTTTTGGTAGATTAATATGAGAGTTATTGTTCTAGTTATCTTATTTCGATGCATGCTATCATGTCATTATACAAAATCAGTAATTTCACTAGTTTCAATGTCCTTCAAACCGGAACACAACAGTTGTTTATAATGATGTCACATACTTGGAAGGTACACGGGTTGTAGATTGCAGTATACATCTCTACTTACCCTTAAGAGGATACAGGCGTAACAGTATATTTGTAAAACTTGACAGGCTACTCAGTACGAATGAAAGCTCTCATAAATAAATACGGAAAGCTTTGTCGTGAATATAAAAGTTAGCTTAAAGCTTTTAATCTGTCACTCACAGCGTAGGCGTTAGCTCTTTGTGTAGAAAAATAGTAAGCGTGGCGTATCATCCCTCTCGCGAAATGAAATTTTAACCAACCAAAAAAAGGAAGTTAATTTTCAATGGTTCGTAGTATAACGTATAACTTTCATTAGATAGCTTCGAAATAAGATGATATTTCGATGTTCCATAGGATACATATAGCTCAAAGTATTTAATTGCATTTTAAGAAGAAATTCTACCTATAAGGGGATGAAATCGGGATGAAATAATAAAATTTATTGCGCTTTAAGCAGTCGAGCAAGCATGGTGCTTACAATCTGACTGTTGGGTGTATTATTATTATTATAATCAGGCGAGCGACCTGCTCGTATCGTCATTCAGGCTAAAAATAATGCCAGACATATACACATTTATAGACAGACAAAGCGATCAAACTTACAGCACCCCTCTTTTTTGTCGCGTGTTAAAACACGTTGCCTCTAAAACTGTACTAAAAAATGTGTTCGCAATTGCTTTTAATATTTATAACATGGAAAGTTGGTATCGTTACTCGTTTAGTTTAAGTACTCACTCTACGGTTCTATTTATTAAATAGCGTTTTGCATTTTATAAGGAGAGAGTTTTTTTATTGCAATTAAGGTCGCGTCCGCACTGGGCAAATAAATTGCAGCACATTGCAGCGCATCTTTTATTGAAATTAGCCAATAGTTAGGAAGTAAAATGCGTAGTACAGACAGAAAAACTTACTTTTATGTTTATAATTTACGTTGGGATAGAGCGTCTAAGTTTTTTTTTATTTGCTTGAATGACGAGACGAGAAGGTCATTCGTCGTAGTAAGCGTAACGCCTGCCCATAAACAGAAGCAACGTCACACAGAACTTTAAATTACAAATCACTGCATGGAATGGGATGCGCTCGTCACCCCGCGACATAGATTGTTAAGTCTCATACTCGTAATGCCCAGTAATTTCACTGACTTCAATGTCCTTCAATCTGGAACACAACAGTGCTTACATACTGCTGCTTGGCGGCAGAAATAGACAAAGCGGTGGTACCAACCTAGAGTGCCTCTGCCATACGGCGGACCTACCGCCTGGCAAAAGCTCTTTTTCCACCTGCCCTTATTCCAATCGCAAAGGAGTCGGCGCACCATACTCTTACAAATTTTTAAAACCTGCCTGACGTTAACCACTCTAGGCAGAGATAGGGCGTCTAAACAGACACGGAGGCTCCGTGGCGCAGCGGGCCAACCAACTGCGAAGCGAACGGCCGTGGGTGCGATTCCCACACCAAGACAAATGTTTGTATGATCCAGAAATATTTGTTTCTGGTCTGGGTGTTGTGGGACCGCAAATCCCTCGTAGATCCTGTTACCCACGATACAGGTTAACATAGTATGTGACTGTTGGGTGTATTTATTTATTTAAACTATTGTGTGCATTTTCTGAGATATAGCTCGCCGATTCATTCCGTTAATATTTTTTTTGACGGCAGTAAGCGATTTTTAGTAAATAGCGAACTTGTCCGGTATGACCACGGCATGACACCGCTCAAGTTTCGCAGAAAATAGCTTAAAACTACAGTTTAAGATTCAGTCGCTTAAAACACATAAAAAGAAATGACGTTTCCATTTGTGATTTTAAAACGCTTTTATTTGCTTTTAAAAGGTTTTTCTTTTTGCATATTTCATGATTAAAACGAAACTGAAATGAGAAATATGATTTTGCTGTCCTTAAGCATGAATATTTTATATCAAATTTATATAAATTGTGTGTTATCCTACTAACGTTATAAACGTAAAAGTGTGTCAGTTTGTGACTGGATGTTTGTTGATCAATAACGCCTTAAAGGCTGAACAAATTTGGATGAAGTTGGGCACACAGATAGATCAGGACCTGGATTAGGACATATACTATTTTTATGACTGCCTCGGTGGCGCAGTTGTAATGTGTACGCACTCGCTTTCTCTACATATTATCATGTTTGGGATACAAAGTCACGAACACCTTCACTAATGATTACCTAATGTTTAACTAAGCCATGTGCTCCTAATCAAGGAATATACTTCACTATACCACTTCTCAGTTTTCATGGTTATTCCAAGAAAACTTGTCCCAGCTTCCAAATATATTTCATTAGTTTCGGAAAATGTCAACAGATGGCGCTGTCACAGCTACGTCAATCTATCTTGTCGTATTTCAAAATAAAATAGTAATGTTGTAGTAGTTATATACATTCAAAATAGTATATTTAAGAATATATCAAATGTATTTTTACGTAGTACCGCTCAAAATACATGAAAGTATAGTTTTCCTAGATGCCAAAAGATGGCGCTACATAGAAATATGTATACTACTCTCTATGATAAATATTTATTTCTCGTCGAGTTTAAACTTTGTAACATTAAATCCAATATTTAATTACAGATTAGATTAATAAAGGAATTACAGAAAAATGTACACAAGCAAATTGATAAGCAAGTCTTCATCTAATATTGCTCACCCACCCTAAAATGATAGTTCGTTAATAAAATCATAGATGGCGCTATATCCTACTACGGTTACGACTTCTAGTTAGCCCTTAGTATATCAGTTGTTTTTTCCAAGCTTACTAAGGGCGTTACCCATGTATATAAAAGAATATGAAAAATATATATTTATTGAATGGTCATAACTAATAATGCGAAACTCATTAAATATTCAATTACTTTCTTAGAGCGTTTCCGGTATAAGTACATATTATGACTTTATTTACGTAAAAATCGCGCGACCTTACGAGAGATAGAGCCACGCTGTAGACAATTTTGTCTACAGCATGAATGGGCCCGCTCGTCCGGGTCGTTACTACTGTCTCACAGAAAACCGGCGTAAAGTAGCAGTTTGCTGGTGCGTTTCGTACGGTGAGTGAGATATCCGGAGGCCCAAATCCCCCTCCCCTTCCCAATCCCTTATTATCCATTTCCTTTATGATCGGCAAAGCGCCCTTATTCTTTTGTATTGTGGGCGTACATGGGCAGTGAAAATCGCTTACCATCAGGTGACCGTGCTCGTTTGCCGGCCTATACTATAAAAAAAATGTGAAACTGGTAAAAAATAAATGCAGAAGTTTGTGGCAAGAACATTTTGACGAAAGATCTAGAGAAAAGGGTATTTGGTACCGTACTATCCAGCCTCAAATTCCGAAGTATCCTTGGTTTGATAATAATAGTATGAACCGGAAAATGGTTGTTACAGCCCTTAGACTACGTTCTGCACACATTCCATCAAATAGATTTGCATTTTTGATGAAACAAGTTTCGTCTTCTAATTGTTCTGAATGTGGGACTTTAGATACACAACATATTTTGATGGAATGTGTGCGAAACGAGAATTATAGGAAATTATGTTTTGGTCAAAAAAAAACTTTGATGTTGGTTTCTGTAATTGTATTTTAGCTTGTCCTCTGTCTGAACAAGCTAGGAATATTTATAGTCTAGCAGAATTAGGATTAGTAAAGTAATTTATTTCATATGTACCTTATATGTACCTTTAATTTTGTAACACTGAATTTATATTTTTGTTTTTCCAATTAGGCGATATAGTCGCTAAGCGACAAAGTCTAATATAAATTAAAAAGAATAAATATGTAACGAACATCGTGATAAGTGCACATGACCTTAAACAATAATTAACTATCAAAAATATTTGCGAGTGGTAGCGCCAAGCTGTAGATAGTTTTGTCTACAGCACGAATGGCCCGGCTCGACCGGGTCGTTACCACTGTCTCACAGAAAACCGGCGTAAAGTAGCTGCTTGCTGCTGCGTTTCGTACGGTGAGTGAGATATCCGGATGCCCAAACCACCTGCCCTTCCCAAACCATTAATTATCCCTTTCTTTTAAGGTCGGCAATAAGCCCATGATTCTTCTGGTATTGACTGCCTCGGTGGCGCAGTTGTAATGTACGCGTTACGATTAAGCCAACGCTGAGGTCTCGGGTTCGATCTCCGGGTCGGGTAAAGTGATATTGGGTTTTTCTATTACGAAATGCTTAGTATCAGCCCGGAGTCAGGAATTTGTGCCCGGTATGGCGATAGGCTCGCCCCCTATCACATTATGGGACGGAGATACGCTCGGCGAAATGTGGGTGTACTGGTTACACCTCTGCCTACCCCTTTGGGAATTACAGGCGTGTGTGCGTATGTATCTTCTGGTATTGTCGGCGTTTATGGGCGGTGGAGATCACTTACCATCAGATGACCCACTAGCTCGTTTGCCGGCCTATGCTATAAAATCTAAAAAAAATATCCCAGTTTGATCCTGGTATTAGTGAAACAGGATCCGATATATTGCGTTACCATATCCAAGCAGTCGTGGCCGAGTGGTTAAGGCGTCTGACTCGAAATCAGATTCCCTCTGGGAGCGTAGGTTCGAATCCTACCGGCTGCGGGGGTCCTTTTTATTTTATCTAAATGTCTAAATTGAAACTACCCACAGCTGAGGAGTAAAATATATATTCTGTTTCATATGTGTATAGAAAGGGTTTAACCCATCGAAATAAGATGACAAGAAACTTAACTCAAACAAAAATATGACCCCACCAAAACTTTGTGCAAGGGGGCGGGGCTATAAAAGTATGAGCAGCTCGTTCATTCATCACTTCATAAAAATGTATTCATGATCTCTAGGTGACACTTAAAACGTCTAATTTTTTTTGTGCAGAACGTCGTATCTCGATCGTCGAAGAAATTTAATATTTATACATTAATTTTTATGAAATAAAGTTGATTTTCAACGTTCATTAATTTTTGTTGCGTGTATGAGTGTTACGTGTGATTTTTCCTTTGCATGTGTAAGTAAGTGGAGCCGTATTTTTGGCAGATTCATATTAAAGTGTTATCGTTCTAGTCATCTTATTTCGATGGTTTAACCTACTTATCAGAACTTAATATATTTTCTATGAAATCTTCTTCCATCTGCCCATATCCTACCCGCAGTGGGGTCGGCGCAACATTTTTTAAACACATGTTACAGAAATATTTGGCTTGTAGTTTTTATGATCGGCCGCCTGCCTGACGTCGACCTCTCTGGGGATGACAATGAAATAATGAATAAAATATATTTTACGTTTGTTTTCTCTGAGATAGTGGTAATGATCCGGTGAGCCGACCCATTCGTGCTGTAAACAAAACTTTAAACAGCGTAGCTTTACCACACAAAATAATTGTTTTTCTATTGTGGAGATTAAGCATTAACTAACTCCTCCCTATCTTTTTATTTGACAATTTTCTGCGAGTCAGAGACAATTAAGCATTTCCAGAGACTCAGAGTTTCACTGAGTGCTATTAACAAAATTCTGTTGTCGATATGGAGTTAAATGGCGGGTGTGTGATCAGGAGAACCTACTCTTTGGTTTATAGTAAAATGAAAATATTCAATAGCACGTGAAATTTATTTACAATACTAAATTATCGTTTAATAGTCATGATAAAAATCACTTTTGACAAGAAGAACTTTGAAAACCTTGGACTTTAACCAAGGAGATCACGGTTCAGAAGCCGTGTCAGTATCTAAGCTATAGGATAGAAGGCGGTGTCCATGAGGAGGCAGTTATTGTTGTTGGCGGAGATGAGGATGTATCCGTCCTCGCCCCAGTCTTCTCCCCAGGAGTTCTTCACGATCCAGTACAAGTCGCCGTCTCGAAGTCCGTATCCGACTAAAGTAACGCCGTGGTTTGTCCTCCCATCACTGTGGTAATATAATCACAAGTTTAATTATCTTTATTAACTGACTTCAAAAAAGGAGAGAATTCGGCGAATTGCTTTTTTATGTATGTACTACATCGATTTCTCCGTCAATTGTGGACCGATTTTGTTGGAAATAAATTATTCAATAGAGTTTAGCTGCTATGTGGTCCCATATAAATTTGATTAAGATCTGATGGCGGAGTAAAAAAATTAAACTCCTCAACGAATAACAGCATGATGATTGTGTATATATTGTATTGAATTTACATGCCAGCAATACCTAATGTCCTATTTTACCTCGTACTCATCAGATCTTAACCAATTTTATACGGCACCATCCTTGGGGTAAACCCTATCGAATACAAAAAGGAACCATCGATATAATTTGGTTCAGCATTCACAAAAAAACTAAATCAGATGATTCGAGAACCACCTTTATGAAGTCGATTGAAAACTGAAAAACCGAATCCAAATGTATTTCCTATTTAGATTTTTTTATAGGAGAAAAGACAAACGAGCAAATTGCTCACCTGATGAATTACTTTAGCGGCTGTCCAATGCCAGAAATTTCATAGTTCGTAGCTGACATTTAATGGAGAGAAATAGTTATTGGGAAGGGAAGGAAGTACTATTTGGCCCTTCGGTGATGTCACTAACCGTACGAAATGAAACAGACAATTCTGCCACCTAGATAAAACTTTGGACAAAATGGTTTAATCACAGTTGACAGCCTCCGTGGCGCAGTGGGTGAGTAGCCGGCTGCGAAGCGGGAGGCCGTGGGTTCGATTCCCGCACCGAGATACTATTATGATATTTGTGGATCACACAAATATTTGTCTCGGGTCTGGGTGTTGTAGTACCGCAAGTCGCTCGTAGTTCCTGATACCCACGATACAGGTTACCCTAGTGTGGTGTCAGGACTATTATGATATTTGTGGATCACACAAATATTTGTTTCGGGTCTGCGTGTTGTGGGTTGGCAAGTCCCTCGTAGTTCCTGATACCCACGATACAAGTTACCCTAGTGTGGGGTCAGGACTATTTTATTTTATTTATTAAGGAAAACTTACAGCTATGACACTTGTAAATAAATAAACAATTACTGATGGCTAATAACAAGTTTTCACATGTATAAGTACAGTTACATTTTTTTAATATGAGTTTATACCAATTGGTGAAACACTCGCTTGTATCATTTATTAAACATTAAAAAAGCTATCGCCCATTATGTTCTTAAGTTTAGGCATACTGGTATTGAATAAGTCCAAATCTAAATCATGCACTAATGAGTTAAAAGATCTACTGGCTCGTATAAGAAAAGAATTCTGATGGTATTTTGACGCTAGGAACATGTAGCAGTAGTGGTTTTCTTAGGTAAGTAGAATGTGCGAGTAGACCTGTTCTGCTCAATAACTCCGGGCAATCGACCGAACCGTTTGCAATGCTCAGAAGATAAGCCAGATCAGCTATACATCATCTTTCATCTACTATGTGTGTAACAGTTGGGTGTATTTATTTATTTATTTAGATTTTTCTCACCAATGAATATCATAAAAGACCCCACTCGAGTAGAGCTTCATGTTAAATCCAGCGTGGACTCCGACCACCATGGGCCCGTATTTGTTGAGGGCCACCTTCATCGCGTCAGGGTTCCGAGGAGTCACTTGACCGAAGCCAGTGATGTGGTAAAGCTTAGTCATGTTGTGCACCTCGCAGTAACCATTCTGAAACAGGAATCTCTGCTATTGCTGGTTGAAGGGTAACTAATACATATTTGTACTAGAGACAATATTCATAATATACAATATGTAACAAAAACCCTGTTGGGTGTATTAACCACGATATCAGAATCGATGTTCAAACGTAATGAAATAACTCTCATACGAAAATAAAAATAATCATATTTAATTTTTAAACGTGAACCGTATATCGATTTATTACCTCTGCAAGAACGATGTTTCGGAGCCAAAGCGAGATAGCAAGTTGCGGTGTCCATGGTGCATCAAACGCGCCGCGCCGTGTGCGCGCCCGTCTACGTCAGTACGTCACATGAGGCAGCTGTTCATCACATTTCAGATGAAAATAACATTTTTTAAATACGTTCATTTTTCTAAGCTGCCTGTGTAAGGATAATATCTCGCTTCTGTTTGTTATTTTATTAATTTAACTATTTTTATTAAGCTGTCTAGATATCTATCTTCACGACCTAGAAAGGGCTAAAAGGGTTTTTGTTACATACTGTACAGCGACCGCGTTGACATGATTTGCACGTCAAGCATTTGACGTGAGCATTCTGAGATCACCCGTTTTTTTTTTTGTTAAATTACCATTAATGACTAGACCAGCAGATCGCTCGCCGGATGGTAAGCGCTACGCCAGCCCATAAACAGAAGCAAACCCACACAGAACCTTGAAATGACAAAGCACTGCATGGCATTGGACTACGCTCGTCACCCAGAGACATAAGTTGTTAAGTCTCATAATGCCCAGAAATTTTAATGGCTTCAATGTCCTTCAAACCGAAACACAACAGTGCTTACACGCTGCTGTTTGGCGGCAGATATAGACAAACCGGTGGTACCAACCCAGACGGCCTCTCGCATACGAGGGACCTACCACATCACTCATCATTTAGTAAATAAAAAACAATTGAATAAAAGCCACCTTCTCCAAGTAAGGCCCATACTCCATCTCGGTGGGCACTCCATGTTCCAGAACATATTTCAATCCTCCATTTGTTTCGCCACCCATGCAGCCCATGTTATTGAAACTGAAATAAACGATATATTATGTATTTCGTTTTAGTTACATGAAGCAAAAAATGTAAAGGTATTTGCGGGACAGTTTACTATGATCAATACGGTGTTAGGACTTTTTGTCAACTACCAAATACTTAATTAGGTACAAAGTTATTGACATTTGTTTTGTTTTTTTTATTAGTTCTGTATTATACACGTCCAACTGCTGGACACGGGCTTCCTTTAGTGAATGAGAGGGGTTAGGCCTTAGTCCACCACGCTGACCTAATGCGGGTTGGCAGATTTCACATACATCCGAAATTATTATGTAGAACTTCTCAGGTATGCACGTTTCCTCACGATGTTTTTCCTTCACCGTTAAAGCAAGTGATAATTAACAATCAATACACACATAACTTACAAAAGTCAGAGGTGTATGCTAAGTGAGAGGTATATCAAGGTACTACAAGGTGGTAGGTTCCTCGTTTGCGAGAGGCCAGCTGGGTTGGTACCACCGCTTTGACTATTTCTGCCGCCAGTCAACAATGTGTAAGCACTGTTTTGTTCCGGTTTGAAGGACATTAAAGCCAGTGAAATTACTAGCATTATGAGACTTAACATCTAATGTTTCGAGGTGACGAGCGCAGTGCAGTGTCATGCAGCGCTTTGTTATTTAAAGTTATATGTGGCGTTGCTTCTATTTATGAGCACGCGTGCCGCTTACCATCAGGCGAGCGAACTGCTCGTCTCGTCATTCAAGCTAATAAAAAATATATATCCATTCATGGTGTAAACATGACTGTCTACAGCGTGGCTTTACCATTTTAGCATACTGGATGAACCTACTAATTCTTACCCCCACGCACAGTCCACGAGCGATTGCTCACTCAAATCCAAATTTCTTCCCCCATTCCTCAATGCCAGGGCACCTTCAACGGCAGCCACGGTGCAGAAAGCCCAGCAAGATCCACAGGAACCTTGGTCTGAGGAAATAAATATTGTAAGCGCACGAGCGGACTGGAGCGATGAGTAAAACACTTAGGGAATGGAAGAGACTTTATTTAAAACCCTTACGAGTACTCTGCTTTCAATGAGCGATCCCAGCAAGGTTGAAGGCATTCACATGCCACAGAGTAGGGGAGCTCGGTTTTCCCTCATCATCCACATTACCCTCATTACCCTTCAACATGAATGAACTTATGTTGAGAAGTCATGTTTTGTCCGAGAATCTTGTCATCGAAATATAGGTGTGCCATACTATTTACATCACACTATGGCAGTGACGCCATCACTTGGTGTATCTTGTAACTAATATAGTCATGGGCGTTACAATATTAATTTCGTAGGTATTATCTATCCAACTATGTTAATTCGTGGAACAAACCAAGACTCAAGTGGCTTGATGGATGTCAGCCTCAAAAGAATGTACCTACCTCTAACTTTACAAATTAACATTATTAATTGTTAAAGCTCCATTTAGGTATAAGCAAACAGTATAAAATCACAGATGAGGATATAAAAAAAACTTAAATGCACCCAACAGTCACGCATAATCTTGACCCCACAATAGGTTAACCTATATCATGGGTATCAGGAACTACTAAATTATTGCTCGCTTCAAGTAAGGAAACATCGTGAGGAAACCTGATAATGCCTTAAAAGAATTTCGAAGGTATATGAAGTTTACCATCCAGTATTAGACCAGCGTGGTGGTTGTAACCTTCATTAAAAAAAGAACCGTCCTTAACTGAGGGACAGTCTATATGAAATACAGGACTGTGACGGTGGCTGTCCAGTAACATAAAGGAAAGGGATATTTATATATAATTAAGGGTCGGGAGGGGGGATTTGAGCCTCCGGATATCTCAGTCACCGTACGAAACGCAGCAGCAAGCTGCTACTTTACTTCGGTTTTCCGTGAAACTGTGGCAACGACCCGGTCAAGTCGGCCCATTCGTGATGTACAGAAAATCGTATAATACGGTTAAACTTACTTTTAACAGGAGTAATCATGCCGTCAAGCCTCAGATCCAGCTCATCAGGAAGTTCTTGCACCATCTCCTTCACTTCTTTATCAGTGTGGGGGAAGGGAGTTGCTCCATAATCCTGGGTCGAAGGCCTCGAGCCTGTGAGGGCAGCGAACTCCTCGTCAGTCCAGTCCGCGTACTTGTTAATTTCTAGTTTGTATCCTAAATTCTTGCTGTTGTGTTTGTCTACCAGCCTAAAATACATTTTTTTTATATACATACATACTTACACGCTCACGCCTGTAATCCCTAAAGGGGTAGGTAGGTAGAGATGTAACAAATACACCCACATTTCGCCGAGTCCATCTCCGTCCCATAATATGAAAGGGGGCGAGCCTATCGCAATACCGGGCACAATTCCAAACTCCGGACTGATACTGAGCATTTCCTAATAGAAAAACCAAATATCACTTTTACCCGAGCCGGTGATCGAAACCGAGATCTCAGCGTCGGCCATAGTCGTAACGTGTACGCATTACAACTGCACCACCGAGGCAGTCTTTTTTTATAGTAATAAATAACACCCAACAGTTAAACAAATAGTCCTGACCACTGCAATATATTATTATATTGTGTCGTCGAAATCAGGAACTACGAGAGACTACTAGTTGGTCCCTCGTATGCGAGAGGCCATCGGCGTTGGTACCACCGCTTTGTATATTTGATATGAGACTTAACACCTTATGTCTTAGGGTGACGAGCGCAGTTCAGTGCCATGCAGTACTTTATAATTCGAAGTTCTGATTAGTGTTGCTTCTGCTTTTTGACAGGCATGACGCTTGCCATCAGGCGAGTGGCCTGCTCATCTCAACATATAACGCTATAAAAAAAAATCGAAAGACACTCCAGTTCTATATTTTAATTCCTACATATAATAAAACAGTAGCGCAGCCAACTCTTTTTGGACCGTCTGCGGGAGCTTACTCCCGTTGCGACTTGCCACAGGAACTTGCGACTCGCAATTGGAATAGAAACACAAAATATAAATACTTACTTCCAATTTTCATGGAAAATGGCTTTCCTCATCTTGTGTTCATTGTCATCATAAATTTTCTTGTGCTGCGTTACAAACCTACAATCAGACAGTGATAAAGTATTCTACTTTTTATTCTGTTACAACAAAATGACTACACTGCGATGGGTAGAGTACAGTGTAATCTAAATATAATATCACTTCTTCTTCTTGATGTAACTTCCCAACTAGCACACTACTACTAATTAACTAGGTGGTAGGTCCCTCGTTTGCGAGAGGCCGTCTGGGTAGGTACCGCCGCTTTATCTATTTCTATCGCCAAGCAGCAGTGTGTAAACTGTTTATTTATTTATTTAAACTTTATATACATAACATGTATAAAGGCGGACTTAATGCCGAAGGCATTCTCTACCAGCCTACCTGTGGGTGATGCAGAGACGAGATAATGTGGGTGTATATAAATCGTCGAATAAAACAAACTAACAAAATAAGTAGACAAGATACTAATACAAAAATCTACATATATAGAAGACTATGATACAACATTACTTACATAAATACATATAAATTTATTATATTATATACACTAGTACTTACATAAATATTGTAATTTATATATTAATATTTATAGTATGAATCTACTATTGTCGTGATTCAGCTGCACTATCAGCCAATAGCGCCCGCACTTTAAATTTAAAAGTGAGTCGGTTGGTAGACGTCAGATTTCGAGTGGGAGCGCATTCCAAAGAAGTACAGATTGGACAGTGAAGGAGGAATGAATAAAGTCAGAATTGTGAGGAGGGCAGTGTAGAAGAAGATTGCATGAAGAGCGAAGGTTTTTTTCGTGATTAGATCCAAGATACTGAAAGTTAGAAGTTAAATAAGAAGGGGGATTAAGTGAAGTTAGAATAGAAAAGAGTGTAGTAACTGTTGTGTTTCGGTTTGAAGGACATTGAAGCCAGTAAAATTACTGGTCATTTTGAGACTTAAACATCATATGTCTCGGGATGACGAGCGCAGTTCAGTGCAATGCAGTGCTTTGTAATTCAGAGTTTTGTGTGGTGTTGCTGCTGTTTATGGGTAAGCGTGACGTTTAACGTCATCAGCGACCGAACTGTTCGTCTCATCATTAAAGCAAAAAAAAACTTTTTGATGCATGCCACCGAGAGATGGCATAGCGACGCGCGGTCATTTCCATACAGTTTCATACAAAACGGACTTGCTATCGCCTCACTCGTAACTCGTGTCGCCGTGTCTCTGTCTCGGTCGCCTACCATAATAAGACTTTAAGGATCAGAATTGGAGAAGAGCATCTTTTTTTCTAACTCTTATCACAAATATGCATAAAATTGCACACCAACCTTTTGAACGCGAAGTCAACATGTGTTTTTTTACTAGAATCCAACTTGTTGTAATTAATTTTTTCCCAAAATATGTCTTCTTCGTCGCATGATGCCCCTTCTAAAATCGTTCAAAATATATATTACTATCTTTTGCACGTGACTTTGCTCGCTTGAACAACCTTTCCAGGATAAAAAGTACCCTATAACCGTCTCCGGGATCGCATCTATTTCTACACCAAAACTCATTAAAATATATATTTTTATAGAGGTCGGAAAACGAGCAAGTGGGTCACCTGATGGTAAGTGTACTCCACCGCCACAATCCAAAAAATTATGGGTACGTTGCCGACCTTAAAGGAAAAGGGATAATCAAGGGATTAGGAAGGGAAGGGAGATTGTGACCTCCAGATATCTCACTCACCGCACGAAACGCAGCAGCAAGCTGGTACTTTACGTCGGTTTTCTGTAAGACAGTGATAACTACCCGGACGAACCATAGTAGTAAGTACCACCGCTTTGTCTATTTCTGCCCTCAAGCAGCAGTGTGTAAATAGTGTCGTGTTCCCGTTTGAAGGACGTTGAAGCCAGTGAAATTACTAGGCATTATAAGACTTATGTCTCAGGGTGACGAGCGCAGTTCAGTGCCATACAGTACTTCATAATTCGAAGTTCTGATTGGTGTCGCTTCTGTTTATGGGTAGACGTGACGCTTACCCTAAGGCGAGCGACCTGCTCGTCTCATCATCTAAAGATTAAAAAAACTTACCCCATTCGACGTCCAAATCAATCTCGTCAACTTCCCCATTAAATCCATAGTATCGTTTTATAATGTGAGCTTCTAGGCTTCCTTTTATCAAATTGTAAATTTTGAACGTGATTCTGTAATGATATGTTTATACTACCCAACGTAATAATAATAAATTAATAAGTTTATTTATTTGGAACAAAAACATAATACAACAATCAAACAGTGAAAAACCTTTGGAAAACGATGATATTCGCTATAGTAACGAGACTGTCCCCCGGTTTCTGAAAGGCTGGTCAAATCAACAAAACTTTGAGTTGACATTGTTCTCAAATCAATTAGAGTTGCTGAAACGTTATTTAGTGAAAAAATATATAATATTTGATCTCTGTTTAGTATCGTTTGACATACGATTTTTCATAGTAATTTGAAAGTTATGTTAGCTTACATGTGTGTTAAATCAAAGGTGTTTATCACGCTTCTAGCAACTCAATTTCGACTTGACATGAGATTTGACATTTGATTAGCTAATTTAACATTGATCGGCCTTTCAGAAACCAGGCGTGTTTCGCGATTAACAACGCTCTCCTCCCAGTGCCAATGTTCCTTAAAATATGAACTAAAATTTGCCAAGATGGTGTTGAAGAAAAAGTTAGTGACTAATAATAGAGTACAAAAGGGTTAATAATATTATATCTAAATTAATAGGTATGTTATGTGATTTTTTTATATAATAAAAAAAAATGACGACAGAATATATGCGTAGAATGTTTGCAAATGTAAGTGTGTGTATAGAGGTGAGTATGAATGTGTTTTCTTTATTTATTTATTATCTCAACCGTGAACTTACTGTACTGGAACATGATCGTCGCCTACTTTGTAAGCATACAATGTTACTTCTATTTTTGTCTCGTCAGAGTCAATTATAAATTCCCACTCTTGGACAGTCTTCTCTTCGAACTCTTTTTCACCTAAAATAATGTTCAATCACTTACACCCGGTTTCTGAAAGGCTGATCAAATCAACATTCAACTAACAGAACTTTGATTTTGACACCGCTGTATAATCAAATCAACATTGATTAAAGTAAACATTTATAATATTTGATGTATTTTTAGTACTGTTTGACATACGATTTTTCATATCAATTTGAAAGATATGTTAACTAGCATATGTGTCAAATCAAAGTTGTTGATCACACTTCTAACAACTCAATTTCGACTTAACATGAGATTTCACATTTGATTAGTTATTTTACTTTGATCAGCCTTTCAGAAACCGGGCGTTAGACTCACAATTTCTAAAATTACCAGTATTATTTTCCGTGAGTAGAAAGCAGAAGATCTATCATCTATCATATTTTGATTTTCAAGTTCCTAATTATTATCCAAAATACTGATTCAGATAAAATCTAGATGCTTTCGGTCTGCCTCGGTGGCGCAGGTGGAGTGTACTGCTGTACAAAGGTGTCGGGTTCTATATACAGTATGTCACAAAAACCCTGTTGGCCTTTTTGGGTCGTGAAGATAATATAGCCAGCCTAATAAAAGAGTTAAATCAAAAAAATAATAAACACAAGCGATATATTATCCATACACAGGTAATTTTAAAAATGAGCATGTTAAAAAAAAATTGCATCTGAATTTCTGTGTGTATTGACGGGGGCGCGGCACGTTTGATGTACACAAACGCAACATGCTATCTCGCTCTTGCTCCAAGTCATCGGTCTTGCAGAGCTAATCAATCGAAATACGGTTTACAAACAATAAATTAATTCAAGTATAAAAAGTAATATGATTATTTTGATAGTCCAATTTTCGTATGAGATTTTTTTCACTGCGTTTGAATATCGATTCTAATATCACAGTAAAAAATTCTAACAGGGTTTTTGTTACATCTTGTATATAGCATTAGCGGTTATAGTGATAGACTCGGTGCCTATCACATCATGAGATGACAATAAGCTCAAACATGTGGGTGCAGTACAAGTTGCACCTCTGCCTACCTTCGGGGATAAAGGCGTGACCTGTGACAAAACGAGCAGGTCGCACGCCTGATGGTAAGCGCCACGCCTGCTCACAAACAGAAGCCACACACACCACACTGAACTTTGAATTACAAAGCTTTGCATGGCATTGGACTGCGCTCGTCACCCCGAGACATAAGATGTTAAGTCTAATAGTGACCAGTAGTTTCACTGGCTTCAATGTCCTTCAAACCGGAACAAAACAGTGCTTTCACACTGTTGCTTGGCGGTAGAAATAGACAAAGCGTTGGTACCAACCAGACGGCCTCTCGCATGCGAGACCTACCACCTTGTAAAATGTATGTTCTGTTAATTAATCCTCAAGAGTCATACCGAGGTAGGTGCCTTTAGACAATGATGGTAGAAAATTAACGTCATCTTCTGCTGACTCCTGTACACATATGATCTTGTTAGCATCCTCTTCATTGCTCATGGGGAACAGCTGAAAACAGATCATCCACATAACGCTCTATTTGTGAAGTAGCCGGCTCAAATACGACCACTAAATGAAAAATACCCGACTGCAAAAAAGACAATTTAAAAGTAATGCACTAAAACACCGATACAAGACTCAGAATATAAAACTAAAGAAGAAAAATTAAAAAAAACTACACATCAGTGGGGATTGGTACAGACTGTCGAGACGTAAGACGCAGGTTCGAAACCAGTCCCAAGAGCGCACACCTCTGACTTTTCTAAGTAATGTGTTTATTCATTGTTAATTACCGCTTGCGTTAACGGTGAAGGAAACATCGCGAAACCTGCCTACCTGAGAAGATCTTCATCAGAATTTTGAAAGTATGTGAAGTCTGCCAACCCGCATTAGGCCAGCGTGGCGGACTAAGGCCTGCCCCCTCTCATTCAGTAGAGGAGGCCTGTGCCTAGCAGTGGCACATGTATTATATAAGGCTACAAAAAAAAGTAAACTCTACTTCGTTTTAACAGACTATATTATGATCTGAAAACCTAAATTAAATACCAGAGTATTTCTTTGAAAATGTGCAAATCGCGCGGCCCGGCGCAAATAACATATTTAATTACATTTATTTGTGACTTTGTGGTGGTTTATAAATAGGTCTTAATGTCTTCTATTTGGTGCAAAAGTTGTTATATAAAATCAATCAATAAAAATAATAATTATCACGTAAAATCTGTTGAAAATCTAAGTACCATTCGTGTCCCTTTTCCCCGATTTCAACATATTATGGCAAATTATTAAAAAGTGTATTTGAAGAACTAAGTTTTGGATATAAATTACGTTAATTGGATAGTTGAAGTATTTATTAATTATTTATATATTTCCTAATTGCCGTTGTTTTTTAATAATTACCCTTCGACTCAGATATCATTTTACCATTCGTTGAAAACATATTTTACCTTTAACTTCTAAATCATTAATTTAATTACTGTCCCTTTTACAGATATGAAAATTATATATAAAAAATCTTCGTTCTTACAAAATATGCACATTTTACGAACAATTACGAAGCAATTACATTTACTGATTTAAGTATCACCTATAGGAAACTTCCCGGTACCCTAAAACCATAAGTAAGTCAAGAATTTGTCTATGGTAAAAAAAGAAATTTGGGTTTCCGGATCAATCCACATAAGTTTTGACAAGCAAAGTTTTGATGACTCATATACATGACAGCCTCCGTGGCGCAGCGGGCGAGTAGCCGGCTGCGAAGCGAGAGGCCGTGGGTTCGATTCCCACACTGAGACAAATGTTTGTGTGAACCACAAATATTGGTCTCGGGTCTGGGTGTTGTGGGACCGCAAGTCCCTCGTAGTTCCTGATACCCACGACACAGGTTTACCTAGTGTGGGGTCAGGACTATGTGTGTGACTGTTGGGTGTATTTATTTATTATACTACTTACATAATAAATGGTGGAGTTCTCATCATCACCTTTACCATAATAGTACTTCTTCTCCACGCCTCCGTAATAATCCCTTCGATAACGGTCCAAGTTCTCACTGTACCTGTAGAAGGAGAACTTAATGTTTATAGGTAATTACAGAGAGATCGAATTCGAGAGAGTCGTAACGCGTACGCATTACAACTGCGCCACCGAGGCAGTTACCTTATACTCACACTCATAATTTTGTAAGCAGTAACGTAGAAAGTAGTAGTAAAAAGTAGTACGTGGGGGCAAAGTCTTTGGGATATATTAAATTTTGCTAGCTTTATGCGCGATCTTAAGCCGAGATAACGCCTGTCAGAAGGATAGTATGGCGTGTAAAAAATAGTTGAATGTTCTATACCATATTTCGAACGTGGTCCTCATGCCACTCTTGAGATCCAATTCTTCGCCATTCAGATGGTATTCCGTCGGCCACTGGATTTTTTCATCTTCCTTCTCATTGTAGGTGTCTGAGACAAAAATATGTATCACTAGCAAAGACTTTAATGTCGTCTACATTTTTAGAAGTATAATTGCGTCACATATCGTGGGAGTTTGACAGCTCACAGCTCTAGTTGAGAGTAAGCGAGATGGTAATATTGAGTTCTGGGCAATTGACCGCAACTTAGTGGTACAATTTCTACGTACCGCGCAGTTTGTCTAGTAATATACATTAAAGTCTTTGATTACTTGCTTTTACTCGCGGCTCCGCCCGCGTCTACGGAATTTCCCAGGAAAAAAATAGCCTAAGTCCTAATCCAGGACATGGTCTACAAATATCTAATTTCGCAAACATCCAAACTTTCAAATTTATTATAGTAGTAGGATGTTTAGCTTTACACTCCCCAGAGGGGTTGATGTCAGACAGGCGGTCGGTGGTAATAACTACAAGCCAAATCTTTCTGTAACATGTGTTAAAAACCATGTTACGCCAACCCCACTGAGAGTGGGATAAAGGCAGGTGGAAGAAGAATGTTTATAATGCTTCATTCTACATTAGACTACTTTTTTTTCTAGCCCTGTATTATACATGTCCACTGCTGGGCACGGGCCTCCTCTACTGAATGAGAGGGGACACTCCTTAGTCCACCACGCTGGGCTAATGCGGGTTGGTAGACTCCACATACCTTCGAACTTCTTACGAAAAACTTCAGAAAACATACTTCAAACAGTCAAAGGTGTGTGCTCTTGGGACTGGTTTCGAACCTGCGACTTTCGGCTCGACAATCCGTACCACTCCCCACTGAGCTATCATTGCTTTATTTAGAGATAAATAAAAAAATACATCGAAGCATTCAATACAATGCAACAGGTCGGCCTGGAAGGCATTAGGGGAGGCCTATGTTCAGCAGTGGACGTCTTGTGGCTGATGATGGTGATGATGATTCAATACAATTGACCTTATCGGTCAAGGCAATTTCTTACAAAATACTTACCCAAAGAGTAGGAGAAACAACAATGAACACTCAAAAATAAAATAAATAAAGCAGGTAGGTGTCCCATCTTGTGGCCTGCCGATACTCAAAATATGGCAAATTAACAACAACATTCGATATTTATAGCCGGAATAAGGTTAGTAGGGTACGTGCACAATACTAATTAAATAAATAAATACACCCAACAGTCCCACACATATTCCTGACCCCACACTAGGTTTAACTGTACCCACTATCAGGAACAACGAGGGACTTGGGGTCCCACAACACCCAAAAACGAATATTTATGAATCACAAACATTTGTCTTAGTTTCAGAATCGAACCCACATCCACATTTGTCTTGGTGTGGGAATCGAACGCACGGCCTCTCGCTCCGCAGCCGGCTACTCGCCCATTGCGCCACGGAGGCTGTCGCTGCATTAAATTAACACTTTGCCAAACATCCTTTAAAATCAATGACTTTAATGTATACTCTAGACGGGCTGTTTAGAAGTAAAGTTGCGTCACATTACGTGAGAGTATGACAGCTCACAAACAAGGAGCGCGATACGGTTTCTAGTTGAGAGTAAGCGAGATGGCAATATTGAGTTACGGTCAAATGACCGTAACTTAGTGTTACAATTTCTATGTACCGCGCAGCTTGTCCAGCAGTATACATCAAAGTCTATGCTTACAATTAATAAAAATAGCAAACTTATACCTTGGATTAAAAGTGTACAAGGTGGTAGGTCTGCGAGAGGCAGTCTGGGTCAGTACCACCTTTCTTTCTATCTGCTTAGCGTTATCTCAGCTTAACCCCAGGGTCCGCCTTCCCATAATTATTTGACGGTTGGTTAGGTATTATGTATATCCGCCAAGTTTCGCCATTGCTTCGTCCGTTTATCAGCAGAGTGTACCACGTGCAGGTGAGGTTAACTTTGGGCCTAAGGTTTTGGTGGTCCACTTGGTCCATGCCGTCTTGGTTAGTACAACCGGTTCCCCTTATTCAACTATCCCTGAATTAAATTAAATAAAAAAGATCAATTAAAATTCATGTGTGAACAAATCGTAACATTATTAAAATTAATTTGATAAAATTTTCAGTTGTAATCACTTTAATTTTTAATGATGTGATCAAATAATCTAACCTAAATTTAAATTAATCCATCAAAGTTTTTCTATTAACACTAATTAGGCACACGATAAGGGAGGTTTCAGCATTTTTATAGCATAAACCCGGAAAGTGGCCATGTTTTTTTATTAGCTTAAGTGACAAAACGCGCAGGTCGCTCGCCTGATGGTAAGCGCCACGCTTGCCCATAAACAGAAGCAACACCACAAAGAACTTTGAATTACAAAGCACTGCGTAGCATTGGACTACAGTAGTATAGTCATCTTCTCAGTATTAATTTATTCATCGTACTCATGAGGATCATGCGCAATAATCTTTATAATTTCATTATTTTACTTTACTGCCTCGGTGGCGCAGTTGTAATGCGTACGCGTTACGATTACGCTAACGCTGAGGTCTCGGGTTCGATCCCCGGGTCGGGTAAAGTGGTATTGGGTTTTTCTATTACGAAATGCTCAGTATCAGCCCGGAGTCTGGAATTTGTGCCCGGTATGGCGATAGGCTCGCCCCCTATCACATCTTGGGACGGAGATACGCTCGGCGAAATGTGGGTGTACTGGTTACACCTCTGCCTACCCCTTCGAGGATTACAGGTGTGAGTGCGTATGTAGTACAAAATAATGCTACTCTCGACATAGTTGATTCTCATCTTACTTATTAGTCCTCCATGACGCATCGGACAAATAGCCGGCTGTGAAACAAGATGCTGCGGGTTCGATTCCCGCACCGAGATAAATGTTTGTGTGCTCCACAAATATTGGTTTTGGGTCTGTTTTTTTTTTTCAAGTCCATCGTAGTTCCTGATACCCACGACACAGGTTAACCTAGTGTGGGGTCAGGATTATGTGTGTGTAAGTATTTAAGTATTTATTTATTGACTAATATTATATGTATTTTTTTATATAGGCCGACAAGCGAGCAAAGGCGGTCACCTGTTGGTAAGTAATTTCCACCGCCCGTGTTCGCCCACAATGAATCAAATCCACGGCCCCTAGCTTCATAGCCGGATGCTCGCCTACTGCTCCACAGAGGCTGTCATTCACAACAAATTTATTGATTAACAAATTGATGTAAATGTTGTACTCTATGGATCTCGAAATACACCATGGCGTTACAGCGTAGCACAAAAAAACCTCCCTAAAACAAACAGTATACCCAAACAGCCCGGAAAGTACACTTGGGAATGCACTGGCGAGTGGCGAGTATAGGTCGGGACTCGGGATCGAACCCGACGGGGCGCAGTATCGATCCGTCGCACCATCATGCATTAGAGTTTCTTGTCCGTTCTTCTTTAACGAAACAGCATTCCGAACTGGCGGTAGAGTTTAAATTTGACTGAATCTAAATGATGTATAACATTTTATGGATTCAATAAATATTTTCTATTTCAGTAGTTTGGTCACCCCGAAACATAAGATGTTAAGTCTCATAATGTGCAGTAATTTCACTGACTTCTGACTGAAGGTGGGTATTCCTTGTCCCAGAATATATTTCAATGTTTCATTTATTTCGCTTCTATTACAGCCCATGTTATTGAAACTGAGTTTGACTGACTGACTGAACTATTTGAGTGGTAGAGCCACGCTGTAGTTTGAGTGGTAGAGCCACGCTGTAGACACTTATGTCTACAGCACGCATGGGCCGGCTCGTCGGGTCATTGCCACTGTCTCACAGAAAACCGGCGTAAAGTAGCAGCTTGCTGCTGCGTTTCGTACGGTGAGTGAGATATCCGGAGGCCCAAACCCCCTCCCCTTCCCAATCCCTTAATTATCCCTTTTCTTTAAGGTCGGCAACGCACCCATAATTCTTTTAGTATTGTGGGCGTACATGGGCGGTGGAGATCACTTACTATCACGTGACCCATTTGCTCGTTTGCCGGCCTATACTATAAAAAAAAACGATAAACTTAGTTTCATCCTGTTTCATCCATATATATTGATTTTTATTCTCAAAATACCAGAAAAAGTAAGTGCATTTGCGTGAGACAGTCTAATAATAAATAAATGGCGCTCATCAGGACTTTCTGATAATAAAGTTATAGATGTCTTAATGCAAAATGCATAGAAGCAGTAATAGATACACACTAAATACCAATAAAATATGTGTTAATAATAATAAACTGGTCTAATAATAAATAAATACACCAAGCAGTCACACACATAGTCCTGACCCCACACTAGGTAAACCTGTATCATCGGTATCAGGAACTACAAAGGACCCACAACACCCAGACCCGAAACAAATATTTGTGAATTAGCAAAAACATTTGTCTCGGTGTGGGAATCGAACACACGCCACGGCCTCTCGCTTCGCAGCTGGCTACTCGCCCACTGCGCCACGGAGGCTGTCAATAAATAGTTCTTAATTAATGGAATGGACTGCCTCGGTGGCGCAGTTGTAATGTATACGCCTTACGATTGAGGCCAACGCTGAGGTCTCGGGTTCGATCCCCGGGTCGGGTAGTGGTGTTGGGGTTTTCTATTACGAAATACCCCAGTCTGGAATTTGTGCCCGGTATGGCGATAGGCTCGCCCCCTATCACATTATGGGACGGAGATGCGCTCGGCGAAATGTGGGTGTACTGATTACACCTCTGCCTACCCCTTCGGGGATTACAGGCGTGAGTGCGTATGTAATTAATGGAGTTTGTTGTAAAACAACAGGAAGCAAAATCAGATCAATATTAAATAAAGATAAACGCTCATTTAATAGGATTATGGCATACTGCCAGGCTCCAGGCCTACACTTACTAAGAATTATGGTTAAATAATAGCATTAAAATCGTGTTTAGCATCTGTGTAGATAAAATCTGCATAGACAAAATCCTGTCGTCAGTTATCATTTATAGCTTATACCGGCAAACGTGCATGTGATTCAATTGATGGTAAGTGATCTCCACCGCCCATCTACGTGTCCACAATACCAAAAGAATCATGGGCGTGTTGCCGACCTTACAGGAGAGGAATATTTAAGGAATTGGGAAAGGGAGGACGATTTGGGCCTACAGATATCTCACTTACCTTACGAAACGCAATATCAAGATGCTATTTCACCGCGGTTTTCTGTGAGACAGTGGTAACGACCCGGTCGAGCCGGCTCATTTATGCTGTTAGGTTGTTAAATGGTCTTCAAAACGTTACTAAGATATAATTTTGTAACCGCATGCTCAGGTTTGCATCACATCATGAAGCACGCGTTGTCACCGCACGCAGCCAGTTGTAATCAGTTATAATCACCGGTAATCTATTTCACTTCATCTCAAACACGCTACAGTATGTTGTTTTGGATAGGTTACTTATATTCCTAGTTTAAATAGTAAAAAGTTCCATACTGTACACAAACTTAATTATGTAAAGTGGTAGAGCCATCCTGAAAGTTTTGTCTATAAAAACCGCTCGACCCGTTTGGTGCCAGTTGCCAAAGTTCAAAAGTTGGCCATGCACGATTCTCTTCTAAGACATAGTGACCCGGCTGCTCGATGGCACTTCTGTGCCATAAAAAATGTGTCAAATAATCCGGAATTCATGAAAACAACATCCAGAAGTTAAAATTATATAGAGTTAAACATTTTAAGCTTATTTGGTCTAAAGATCAATTTCAATAAGACCCTTTTTGTATCTTTTGCACTCAAAACTTTAATGTCCTTCTAGTAATGGGCGTCTCCGAAGAAAAGTCACTGAACCTCGATTTTGGTCCTACTCATAGAACTAAGAGTCTCTCTGCGTCACTCCACATATCTAATCTAAAAAAAAACTAAAAATTAACAATTTTGAGTCATAGTTTATTGGCCAATAATTATAGGACCACGAAATGCAACCACCATCAGAATTCTCGAAGTAACCTATCTAATTTACCTACTTAATATGTTGTTTAAACGCTACACTGCAATCCGCAACTATGTGTTGCATCACATAATAACGGGTTACGGGGCACATAACAGAGCCTTGGGATTTTTTTATAACTTGCCTTTCATTTCGAACACGATAACATTCGACACAAAATAAAGGGCTTGTTGTTTCGGATTCCGTGACTCCAAATGAACCGTTTTTCATTTTGAGTTCAGAACCCTAATAGTGTTGTTGACTAGATTTTTTTTATTATTTATATCAATAAGTTACGTTACTCAAAATCTATTGTAGAAAGAATTTTAAAAATCGGACCAAAAATAAATAAGTTAGAAGCCATTCAAATTCTGTAGAAGGGGTAATTGACAAAAATTACAGACGACGCAAACTTTGACGTCACTGTGTAAATGTTCATTATAGTGCACGCGTGCAAGCGAGATAGTGAGATATCTCTACTACGCACCCACTTTTCCTCATACCAACATTTAAAGTCATAACTGCGGGCACATTTCTGAACCAATTTTGATTGTGTTTTAATAAAAGGGCTTCTTTTGCGTATAATGATACGCAATAATGATACAGAAAATGTTCTGTTGCTTATAAAATAATGTATAAAATTCAATATAGGAAACTACCCTATTGCCTACGTTCTTTGGCAGCACGGCACATTCTCAGGTATACATGTTTCCTTACGATGTTTCCTTCATCGTTAAAGCAAGTGATAATTAACGATTATTATACACGTAACTTTGAAAAGTTAGAGGTGTATGCTCTTGGGGTTGGTTCCGAACATGCGACTTTCGTCTTGACAGTCCGTACCACTCCTCGCTGAGCTACCTCTACATCACGAATAGAAATAGTATGACAATAAAATTGACTGACTCGACTGCCTCGGTGTCTGAATTGTAATGCGGGTCGGGTAAAAGTGATATTGGGTTTATCTATTTCGAATTCAGTATCAGCCCGGAGTCTGGAATTGTGCCCGGTATGGCGATAGGCTCGCCCCCTATCACATCATGGGACGGAAATAAAATCGGAGAAATGTGAGTTTACTATTTACACTTCTGCTCACCCCTTCGGGGATTACAGGCGTGATTGAGTGCGTGAGTGCGTAATAAAATTGAAATTGAAATGATCATCGTAAGCATATTTCAGTTTTGTTTTTGTATCTATCACTTTATTTTCCGTCCGTCTGTCTGTCTCTCCGTCCCAAGGCCTGAGTCTCATCTCCACTCCGGCATGATACAAGTCGCGTGAAATACCATAGAATCGACAGACATCCTCCGTGGCGCAGTGCGTGAGTAGCCAGCTGCGAAACGTGAGGCCGTGGGTTCGATTCCCACACCGTTTGTCCGTGTTGTTAATCCACAAATATTTGTTTCGGGTCTGGGTGTTGTGGGTTGGCAAGTCCCTCGTAGTTTCTGATATCCACGATACAGGTTAACCTAGTGTGGGGTCAGGACTATGTGTGTGACTGTTGGGTGTATTAATTTATTTATTTATTAATCAAACACATACATCCAGACTCAAATCAATGGTACCCGCTGTAGACAGTTAAGTGGTAGAGCCACGCTGTAGACAGTTTTTCTACAGCACGAATGGGATGGCTCGCAGTTTGTTACACTGTCTGATAGAAAACCAACGTGAAGTAGAAGCATGCTGTTGCGTTTGATACTGTGAGAGATATATCTGAAGGCTCAAATCACCCTTTTCCTTCCCAATTCTCTTACCTCTTCTTTTGAAGTAAGGGTTGGCAACGCATTCGTAATTCATTTGGTGTTATGTGATAGGCGGTGAAGATCACTTACCACCAGGTGACCCACTTGCTAGCTTGCCGGCCCGTGTTTTAAAAATATATTTGCGGATCATACATTTATAATGCGGGTATTGAACCCGGTAGTCTTTTGATTCACAGTTGGCTTCACGTTTGAACATCAGCGCCATGCACTTATAATGAATAAATTAAATAAACAAAATTTTCTAAGAATAAATCTGAACTTCATAAAGTGTGTCGCAAATGACACATAGATAAGAGGCTTCCGTTAGAATCATAAAGTCTAGCACACATTGGGTGACTGTATAGCATCGCATTGAGTACAAAATGTTGGACTCGCACTCCGAGATTCAGTGCCGCGTCCCATAAAAAAGGCTTTACTTTTTATTATTTTTATGATTTGCTAATATATCCGCTATAATAACACAATTTATTCTGTGAAATTGCGGCGGAAATTTAAATGATAGACAACAGCGTAGGCTTATTATTAGGGTTCTTTTGAATACGTAACTCTAAAACTACGTTGGGATGCATAAATTTGGATAGCCAGGGTATTCTGAATAGTCCATTCAATTGATTGCCATATAGAAAAATGTTAAATACAGCTTCATTATTGAACTTTCATTCCTCTTTTTTTATATCATTTCCTTACATTAACTCCGATCATAATCCATAGTGGGATAAATTAAACTTCAGAAGTGTCGCTTATGGTATTTGGTCACATTTTGAGAAAACCACAGGAGTACATCGGTCACAAATGCCTGTGGCAGATCAATTCTTTTTTTCTTTATTCTGTACCAGGGGTACGATCCCGCAGACGGCAAAAAACGATGGCTTGACATATTAAAAGTGGAGTTGAGAGTCAATGGTATATAACGGAGGATTTGAAGATCGGGCGAAGTGGAAGCGTCTTTTAAGTGGGAAGGTGGATCCTGGCACACCCGGGATAACTTCAAGCAGAAAGAAAGTTCACAAATAGTGTAGAAAAAAATCACATAAAAAATACGGTGTACAATATTGCCGCTATCTTATCAGTCCTTAATATCATCATAGCCCTTTTCGACCCATTAGTTGGCAAACGCCGGTTACGTTTTTTGTCAATTTACCGGTAAAAAATGTGTAACGGTAACCGCCATTGTTATTCAGTGTCGCGCGATTGTATCGTCGTAGTGTGCGCTGTCCCTCACACCGATATTGGATGTGTTATGCACAAATCCGTGAAATCCATAGTACATTATGTAGGTGATTGTGTCAGGCTGACGTCCCATAACGGGCGTCGCGTCAGTCGAGTCAACAAACGTACGGTGCCCGCCTACGTCGCGTCGCGTCACCGTATTTAAACCAAAACAATCGATAGAAACGTTATATTACAAGAAACAATCTATACCACATCGTATTGAGGCGAAACAATAGCTTCCATTTTAAGGAATTGAACAATAATATCGAGAATTCATCATGAGAACTTGGGTGAGTTTTCTTATTTATTTAATATTGATTATCCGCTGTTTTGTTGTTTCATGTTGTTTTGTGTTTATTTTATATATACAAAAGCTCACGTTTAAATCCCCGAAACGTTAAGCTGAGATGGAACTATTACACCTACGGTTCCACGAGCTCCTTTCCAGAATTGATTAACAAACTTTGGATGTTCAAAAACTCACGTCAAACATAGCTAAGAATCTTAATTCTCCTTTCTGCCAAGCGTTATCCCGATTTAAAAAAAAATATGACGCGGGTTCATAAATGATGGTTTCCTATCAGTGTCTCACCTACATCATACGAGAAACTCTCCTTCTATAAATAGACCAACCTAACTGTGAAATGGCAGAAAAAGGAACTACAGACAATGTTCCCAACTTAGTGGAATTGCCCCTAGATTTGGCGGGTTGGACCCGCCGCTAGTGTGTAAATTTTTCTCTTTAATAAACAAATTAACATGTCTAGGTCTTCGGATCATGTGTATACAATTTCACTGTTTATAAATATCAAGACGATTTTGTTAAAGAAATGACGATGCTGACGTTGATATGTATTTTTTGGTATCCTGAATGCCAATGATAATTTCTGGTCCTTGGCTGAATATAAACGAATTACCTAATGTAAAATATGTGTGTCATAACACCTGACATATCCCTGATAATGAATGATTATTCGTAAAATGGCAATACTGGAGCGAACAATTCAATTCAATTCATTTATTTTCAGATAATTATAATCCTATAATTTTGTTAGTTAAATACATATTAGTAATATATTATTAATTGCGTACGTTATTAATAATACGTAAGTAACGAACAGAGCGACGCTCTTCAATTCACAATTAGGTTGGTACATCTATAAATGTGACTTGAAATGTATCGACAAGTCAGTAAAGAATTCCGTGCGTCAAACTAATCAATAATTCCACGTCAAAGATGGCGTAACCTGGCGTAACCCATACTTTCCCCTTGGCTCGTGTCCACCACCGGAGAAGTCAAGGTTCATATATTTGGCACCGCTTCCGTACACAACTAATATAGTTGTCACTCGCGGTTGGGATGTACCCTGCTCCCATGAGTCATAGCGTCATATACATATAAACCTTCAGGAATACATTCTCTAAATAATATTGAAAATAATAGTCTCCTTGGCGCAGTGGGCTAGTAGTTGGTTGTGAAGCGAGAGGTCGCGGGTTCGATTCCCGCACCGATACTAATGTTTTTGTGACCAACAAATATTTGTTATGGGTCTGGGTGCTTCCTCGCCTGAGGGGTTAACGTCAGGCAGGCGGCCGGACGTAAAAACTACAAGCCAGATATTTCTGTAACATGTGTTAAAAAAGCATGTTGCGCCGATCTCACTGCGAGTGGGATAAGGGCAGGTGGAAGAAGTGACTGAAAACAACATTTAAATATAGCATAGTTTAGAAATCAGCGGATAAACAGACAGTTGTAATGGGTACGCGTTACGTGAGACTGAAATTCTCTCTCGGGTTCGATCGGGTAAAAATGATATTGGGATTTTCTATTACGAATTGCTCAGTATCAGCTGGAGTTTGGAAATGTGCCCGGTATGGCGATAGTCGATAAGCGAGCTGCGTGCATGAAAGAGTGACAACGAGCGAGTGATGTACAACACGCCTCGCCTCATTTGAAGTACCTTGTACCGGCTCAGTACAAAAAAGAAGCTACTCTTACAAACTCATGTCATACTCAACATTAGATCCAGCGTAGTCCAATGCCGTATAGAACTTTGTAATTGAACGTTCTGTGTAATTGGAGTTGTCTCTTTCATCAGACGAGCAACCTGATCGTTTCGTCATTGAAGCTAGTAAAAGTAAATGATTCAGTTGCGCCTTTCCATGGCTCAAGTTGCACTAACCCGTCATTTAGTGTTCAAATTCGCCACATTTATATTAAAGTCTCGTACACACGTATTTGGGAAACAATACCCTTTGTTTAGATAAATAAGAAAACTAACTTTGCTTTGTTTACGAATATTATGAGTCAGTTGATAATTTCGCAATGAGAGCTAAAATTAGACACAATATATACATACGCATTCACACCTATATCCCACTGGAGAAGGCAGAGAGACTAGCGTGATAGCGTCGCGTCGTATACAGCTAAATAGCGCGACCCGAGAGTCGAGACACGGTCGGGATTCGACCAACTTGTGTACACAATGCGACGCCTCTCTGCTCTATGTAAAATCACTGCGATTCAGTGCTGTGTAGCGTCTTGTACACGATTACATCGCGCCCAGAAGGGGCTCCGGTCGCGGCATCATTATTTACTTTTTTTATAAGTTTGAATGATGAGACGCGCAGGTCGCTTGGCTGGTAGTAAGCGCAACGCCTGCTCATAAGAAGAAACAACGCCACACAGAACTTTGAATTACAAAGTACTGCTTGGCATTGGACTGCGCTCGTCACCCTGAAACATAAGTTGTTAAGTCTAATAATGCCCAGTAATTTCACTGGCTTTAATGTCCTTCAAACCGGAGCACAACAGTGCTTGGCGGCAAAAATAGACAAAGCGGTGGTACAAACCCAGACGGCCTCTCGCATACGAGGGACCTACCACCTAGTTGGTTTCTAATCCGAAGATAATTCAACTGCGACTGTGTCATGATATTTTAAATCAATTTTATATGATTTGATGCAGTTTACATTTCAACTTGAACAATTACTACGCGTAAAATCGATTTGCTGCAATGTAATACTCCTCCTCCTTCCACCTGCCCTTATCCGCAGTGGGGTCGACGCAACATGCTATGTAAAACATGTTGCAAGATATGGTTTGTCGTTTTTACGACCGGCCGCCTGCCTGACGTCAACCCCTCTGGGGAAATAACACCCAGTCTCAAATAAATATTTGTAGATCATACAAACATTTTTATCTCGATGCGGGAATCGAATCCGTTGCATCTCGTTATTTAAAAGACTAATCTCCCGCTGCGCCATACATTTCATATACCTATTCATCTGGGAAGCATGACAAAACAACTAGCTACAATAAAAACTTTTTCTTAAATCCATTCAAAGCTAAAACAATGCATCATGTTAAGAAAAAATCCTTTATTTCGTGTGTATGCTGCATAATGACCAATTATTCCCAAAATGCATTATTATTGCGTTAAGGCTCTCGGAGGCGCAGTTGTAATGCGTACACGACTGCTGCAGTGAGGTCTCAGGTTCGAGCCTCAGGTCCGTTTGAAGAGATATTGGGTGTTTCTATTACGTAATGCTCAGTATCAGTGCGGAGTTTGGAGTTGTGCCCGGTATGGGGATAGGTTCGCCTCTTATCACATCATGGGACGAAAATAAGGTCGGAGAAATGTGGATGTACTGGTTTCACCTCTACCTACCCCTTCGGGGATCACAGGTGTGAGTGCGTATGTATGTATCGAGTTAATAATGCATATTTAGGGCCACACATTTGGCAGTTTATTTCCGCAGCACTACAATCTGGGGTTTTTAAAGTTAGATTGAATAGGTACTTTTTAGGCAGGCGTGTAACAAAGCACCCCAAGATATACAATATCGTACTGCCTATGACGTCGAAAGGCGTCCTTATTGTGAGAGGATCCTAAGTCCTTTAAGAAATAGGCCACGAAGCAACAGAGTGCAGGGGCGGTTCCGGCAGCAATTCAAAAGGGGCGGTTCTGTCAGTCTCCGCGGCGTAGCAGGCGAGTAGCCGGCTGCGAAGCGAGAGGCCGTGGGTTCGATTCCCGCACTGAGACAATTTTTTATGTAAGCCACAAATATTTGTTTCGGGTCTGGGTGCTGTGGGACCGCAAGTCCCTCGTAGTTCCTGATTCCCACGATACAGGTTAACCTAGTGTAGGATCAGAACTGTGTGTGTGACTGTTTATTTATTATAAAACACACTCAGGATTCAGGAACCCCCCTGTCCACTTGCGCTGAAGAAGGCCATCTCGTGATTTTTATTCGGATGGCAGAATATGGATTTTTCGGTTAGGGACCCTACCCAGCGGTCGTTGAGACAACTGGGTTGGAAGGCTGGTAAGTCCGGCATAACCATCTCCCCTTCTCCAAGGGTCTCAGAAGGTATCTGTAATCGGAATTATCCCCGCGGGGAAAAAAAACGTGTAATAACGTAGACCCTACGTAGACCATGTAATTTTTCATCAGTGTCATATTGGTAAAATGTCTTGCCAATTCTTCAATAAACTGCCTCGGTGGCGCGGTTGTAACGCGTGCGCGTTACGATTGAGGCCAACGCTGAGGTCTCGGGTTCGATCCCCGGGTCGGGCAAAGTGGTATTAGGTTTTTCTATTACGAAAATGCTCAGTATCAGTCCGGAGTCTGGAATTTGTGCCCGGTATGGCTCGCCCCCTATCACATCGTGGGACGGAGATACGCTCGGCGAAATGTGGGTGTTCTGGTTACCCCTCTGCCTACCCCTTCGGGGATTACAGGCGTGAGTGCGTATGTAATTCTTCAATAAAAAACTGCCTATACACACGAATCTTACAAAATTATGACTGTACTTCTACTACTAGTTTCAGTCTTGTATTTCTGTCCTATTGCCTAGTACGGGCTTCCTCTACAAATGAGAAGGGTAGGCCTTAGTCCATCCCACTAGCTTAGTACGGGGAGTATACAACACATACCTTCGAAATTCTTATGAACAATTCTCAGGTATGCAGATTTCCTCGCGATGTTACCTTCACCCACAAACCAAGTGCCATTTAACCTTTACTTTCTCGCATTGTTCCCGCGGGGAACGTTTTCGCCGCGCGACAATGGTCCCCGCGGAACGCGAATCCGCGCCCGCGAAACGCGAATCCGCGCGCCGAGGTCATATTAACAATGGATATACACGGTACTTAGAAAAGTCAGCTTTGTGAGTGGTAGACCCACGCTGTAGACTTGTCGTGTGTTTGTCTACAGTACAAACGGACCGGCTCGACCGGATCGTTACCTTTGTCTCACAGAAAACTGTCGTAAAGAAGCAGCTTACTGCTGTGTTTTTTACACCTTTTGTTTGTAACACGTATTATTTTATAAAGCGACGGTACTCACCCAGACTGCCTCTCGCATACGAGGAAGCTACCACCTTGTTAAATAACTTGTTCTACAATAAAATAACGGCTTTCTTCACAGATCCACCTTCTAATCCTCACAGCAGCATGCCTCCTGACATCAGCAGCGCCAGACCTCCATCGTTTCGAGCTGTCAATGCTAAACAAGCTGCATCAGCCACTTTTCAGACCAGACCGCACTGAGCCCCCAGAATACCCTAGGAAGGGGGAGTATCCTTGCAAGGGGGGGATATGCACGAACGTTAAGCAAGATTGCGTAGACTGCCAGAGGACCAAACCTTTAGAATTTAACTAAATACTGTTTTTTATACTGCATTAGTGCTGGGCACAGGCCTCTAATGGAAGATTAAAAGGTATGAAGGCGTTCTCGAAATCATGGTAATATTATAAATGTGAATGTAAGTTTGTTTGCTACGCTTTCACGCGAAAACTACTTAGCCGATCATCATGAAACTTTGTACACATATTCTTTAAAAAAAACTATTTTTTTGTTAGGCTATCACGCCTAAATCACGGAACCGATTTTGATGTAGAGATAGATGGGACCCTGGAGACGGTTATAGGCTACGTTTTATTTCGGAAAAGTCTGTTCACGCGGGCGGAGCCGCGCGCAAAAGCTAGTAATAATTAAATACACCCAACAATCACACACATAGAGTGGAGAGTGTTAGAGCCACGCTGTAGACAGTTTTGTCTACAGCATGAATGGACCGGCTCGACTGGGTTGTTACCACTGCCTCACAGAAAACCGACGTAAAGTACGCTACTTACTACGTAGTACGCTTGCTGCTGTGTACGGTGAGTGAGATATACAGAGGCCCAAGTCCCCTCCTCTTCCCTTGTTTTAATTCATTATTTCTTCCCTTTAAGGTCTACCGACTCTTCCATCCACAATCGTCTTTTTTCGTTAATCTCCAACCATCCATCCTTTCGAGGTGTCATCTCTTGTTCCCATCTTATAATATTTTCCAATCGAAATGCCGACCCATCTTGCCATTAATTTTCCTTTTTGCAATTCGAAGATTCGTCATCAATATCATTCATTATATATTATTTTATCCAGATTATTTTAAGTGAAGAATACTTATGTCAATAAATAGTACTGATAGACATACCAAGCTAAGTGTGAAATGACAGAAAATGGAAATATAGACAGTGTTCCTCATAATGAATGATTATTCGTAAAATGACAATACTGAGCGACAACAGTGACGCTCTTCAATTCACAGTTAGCTTGGTACATCTATACTTTATACATAGGGTCCAGCAATTGTAAAAACTTTATAGGAAATACTTACAGGAAATAAACGTTTAATTTATGAATATAGTTTAATTGACCCGTATTAAATTTGTTCCTAACTACACAAGGCGCATATTCATGCATCTATAAAAGGGTAGGCAGAACTGTAACCTTGCGACCACACTGGTTAATAATAATTGTTAAAGTGTGATAGTACCATAGCGGGCATTATATTATATATAACTAGCTGTTGCCCGCGGCTCCGCCCGCGTGAAGGCCTATTTCCAGGATTAAAGGCGATTCCCGGTGAGAAACGCGCTTGACAAAAATACTAATGTCGCTATTAAAAAATAGGAGTTGATCGTAGAGGATTGAAAATTTAGGGTTGTATGTATTTTTTAATGCTGTATCATAAAAAAATAAAACAAAAAATTTTCTAAAAAATAAAAATCAAATTTTTGGGGTGGACCCCCTTAACTTTTAGAGGGATGAAAAATATATGTTTGCCGATTCTCAGACCTACTGATATGCACACAAAATTTCATACAAATCGGTCCAGCCGTTTCGGAGGAGTATGGGAACGAACATTGTGACACGAGAATTTTATATATTAGATAATAAATAATATAGCTACAAAGACTTTAATGTATAAAAGTAAAATCTATCTACATCTAAATCTATCTAAATGTATAAAAGTAATCTAGACGGGCTGTTTAAAAGTAAAATCGCGTCACCAAACGCGCGAGTTTGACAGCTCAAGCGGGAGAGCGGCCTTTGCCGCTAGTCCAGTAACCAGGTAGAAGAAGTGACATTAAAATGATTTTTGCCTTTTCCGGTTTGTCTCTCAGAGTAACACTATAGGACGTTTTTATTGTAAGTGAATTTCAATAATTATACTGTATGTTTAACATATTGTGTGTTGAATTTATGTAAGGAAGCAAGAAATAAATAAAAATTATATTTATTTTTATGCCCTCAGAAGACTTCTTCGTTCTTTGATAATAATTTTTACAATACTCTAGTATGTATGTCTTTGTAATTCCATACGGTGTTTGAAATTAGTATTTTTCAAATATTTTCCTTAACTGTAATGTCGAGTCATTATTGTTATGACCTCCCTACGTGCCAAATTTTAAGATTGTAAGTCGACGGAAAGTTGATAAGGTTTTGATGTGTTATGATTCAAAATATGAGTTAGAAGGTTGGATTTTATACAACTCCAAGGGCCGTAGAAATATATTGTGTGAATATGACCTCAATTCAATCAGTCAAGTCGTTCAAAAGTTACACGGTAACAACAACAATTTAGGTATCTTTGATACTTACAAAAAAAAAATAAGCTGTCATTTCCTAAATTCTCACTCACATTATCGGAACAACTATTCAATCTAGCTCTTTAGCTCTCTAATAAACTTTCCGATGTTTCGCAGTCAAAATATGCAACCTTTATTCATAGGACGTAACTAAACCTCCTTTGCCTTCACCAGTTACTTGAAAGCCGTTCGGTTGATTGGTTGTTGCCTTGCGAATTAAAAAAAGAATACGTGTTTTATTATTTCAATTTTTGCAGTAAAAATTAATATGTTCAAAAAACATTGCGAAACTGTTAACCTTTTTTTAAATGTTCAATTATGTTGATAAATGATGAAAAATATATATAAAAATGTTTTAATGGACTTTATGAAACAGCACAATTAAAATTTTATTATTGTTTATGGATTTGTAATGGACTGTTAAAAATGGTAAAGACAATTTTAAGTTTAAGTGCGTTTATCTGTTGGATCACGCCGGCTTTTCTGGATTCTAGAAGCGAACTCGGATATCCAAGTGGAATGATGCCAGTTTGTACGTGACATTTTTTTTTATATTTATTACTCCTCCGTCGTAATGTTAAGTTGTAAATCCGGATTTTATTTAAACATACATATGGAAAATTAGCTGTATTAAATTTAAATAATCCATGGCATACGTGTAGAACATAACCGAACATAACGAATTGGCGAGAGCAAAAAAAAATTGGTATTAGACAAACCATTTAAATAAACCATTTCTTTGCCAAAATACATACAACAACTTCAACACATACCTACCTACCACAGTATATGATCATTATATGTATGTGGCGAGGAGCCAGCTCAGTGTATACAATGATTTTCAGCTGGTTTCTCCCAACTTAGTACAAAAACATACGACTCATGCGCGACAGTTTGAAATAGAAAAGCAATGAAAGATAACAAAGCGAAGGAACATCAAAAATTAAATTAAAGGAAAAATATATGTATAGTCCTTGTATTATGTCATCGAAATAAGATGAGTATTATGTACGCACTCACGCCTGTAATCCCCGAAGGGGTAGGCAGAGGTGTAACTAGTACACCCACATTTCGCCAAGCATATCTCCGTCCCTTATGTGATAGGGGGCGAGCCTATCGCCATACCGGGCACAAATTCCAGACTCCGGGCTGATACTGAGCATTTCGTAATAGAAAAACCCAATACCACATTACCCGACCCGGGGATCGAACCCGAGACCTCAGCGTTAGCCTCAATCGTAACGCATACGCATTACAACTGCGCCACCGAGGCAGTTCTTATTTTTTTTTATAAAAAAATAAAAAATACAATTATTATTATGAGAAACATGAATAAGTATTTAAAATTAACCATTTAGGCCGACTGGCACGACAATCCTAAATCGAGATTTACCACTATACTTATTTACTTATGTTAATTTTTCATACGATTTGACGTCTGTTAAACTAGTGGGTTAACTCGATTTAGGATCGTCGTGCAAGTGGAACTTAACCATTTATTATTTTTGTTAAGTTACTTTATGGGAAAATCAATGAAACCATTGGATGAATAAATTGCGTATGCGAACAATGAAAGGTCATTTAGATTTTTCCTTAATATTTATCAATTAGAATTTTATAAGAGCACTTGTAAAGGAAAAGCCTTGTATTTCGCACTACTTACACGAATATACCACGATTTATAGGGGGCACTGACGAAAAACATTTAGAATTTGTTATCCTGCTGTTAGCATTTTAAGGGGTCCGAAGACAGCCTCCGTGGCGTAGCGGGCCAATAGCCGGCTGCGAAGCGAGAGGCCGTGGGTTCGACTCCCGCACCTAGACAAATGTTTGTGTGATCTACAGATATTTGTTTCGGGTCTGTGTATTGTAGGACCGCAAGTCCTTAGTAGTTCCTGATATCCACGATACAGGTTAACCTAGTGTGGGGTCAGGGCTATGTGTATGACTGTTGGGTGTATTTATTTATTATTTATTATTAAATAGCACAAGTGGTACCCTTATAATTTCGTCTTATCCGACTGTCCGTCCGTATGTAACAGACATTTTACTCTGAGACAATTAGCACTATATGGGTGGTAGGTGTGATTTAGGAACAACTATACAAAGGCGTACTTAAAGAAATTAAGAAAAAAATGTGGTGGGTCTCCATACATGTAACTGAGGGATGAGTAATTTTTCCATTGCACATAGGCATACCTGAGAAGTTCTTCATAAGACTTTCGTAGGTATATGAAGTCTGCCAACCCGCATTAGGTCAGCGTGGTGGACTAAGGCCTAACCCCTCTCATTCAGTAGAGAAGGCCCGTGCCCAGCAGTGGGACGTGTATAATACAGGGCTAGTAAAAAAACATAGGCGTGTGTATCATACTAATATTATAATTGTGAATGTAAGTTTGTTTGTTACGCTTTCACGCGAAAACTACTTAACTTCGGTTAAAACTTTGTACACATATTCTTGGAGGTATAAGAAGTAACATAAGATACTTTTTATGAAAAAAATATATCTATGTATTGGTATATTACGCTTTCACGCCTAAATCACTGAACCGATTTTGATGAATTTTGATGTAGAGATAGATGTGACCCTGAAGACGGTTATAAGCTACGTTTTATTTCGGAAAAGTCTAACGCGGGCGGAGCCGCGAGCAAAAGCTAGTGAGATATAATATAGATGTTGCTAAACCACTTTTTGTATAAAGATTATTATGTCATTTGTGAGATATCCGTGTCGGAAGTCGTTAAAGTGTCGCTCGCCCTTTAATTATTAAACTACGAAGTGGAAACTTCAAGGTAGTACAACTTAAAAGGTATTTCCAACGGAAATTGATTTCAATACGCTAGCTTGTATAGTTTTTGAGATATTTTCGGTTATACTACGGAAGCGAAGGGTCATTGTGCGAGGTCCAACACGCTCTTGGCAGGTTTTAGTCATTTATTTTACATTAGCTTTTGATTGATTTATTTTTTTATTGCATAGGCTGGCAAACGAGCAAGTGGGTCACCTGGGTAAGTGTTCTCCACCGCCCATGTACGCCCACAATAACAAAAGGGTCATGGGCGCGTTGCCGACCTTAAAGGAAAGGGAGAATTAAGGGATTGGGAAGGGGAAGGGGATTTGGGCCTCCGGATATCTCACTCACCGTACGAAACGCAGCAGCAAGCTGCTACTTTATGTCGGTTTTCTGTGAGACAGTGGCAACGACCCGGTCGAGCCGGCCTATTCATGCTGTAGACAAAACTGTCTACAGCGGGGCTCTACCACTCGTAAAATCATGATTTCTCCCGCGTGAATAAAAATATTATTTCCTGTAAAAACTTTGCCAGCCCTTTTTTCTGAATTGATCAACTTTGTGATCGGAAAAAAACCTGAAAGGCAGCACAACTTGCCTTTGAAGAGTTTGTAGCTTCCCGTCCAGCCGATTTCTTCAAGAAGAGTGTCTATAAATTGCCACTGCGCTGGCAAAGATACATAGATAAAATGCGTGGTTACTTTGAGTAAATAGAAATAAAAAAGACGAAAAATAATACTTTAACTTTTTTTGTACAGAACGGCAATTTCATACACCTATTAACTTTCTTCTTTTCATCTACCCAATTCCTAAGAAGGTCTCAATGATCTTAAATGCTTGAGTTTCGTTTCAGTATTCGGACGCACTGTATATACTCACCCTTCTGTAAGACGCGGCACAAAATAGGAAAAAAATAAGCTTTCATAATGTACCTAAATCAGTTGACACTCGGCAATGCTTTTTATGGTGGACGGGTAAACGAGCAAGAAGGTCACCTGATGGTAGGTGATCACCACCGGCCATGGACACCTACACAACACTAGAGGGATTGTCTGTGCGTCACCGGCCTTTGAGATAAGAATAGTTTTGTTCCGTAAGTTGTATCGATCTGGAAATAGAAGGCGCAAGCTGAATAAATATTTCAGCGGTTATTGATAGAGGTAAAATTAAACATGAAGAGGGGTAGAGCCACATTGTAGACAGATTTATCTACAGTATGAATGGGCCGGCTTTACCGGGTCGTTACCACTGCCTCACAAATAGCGACGTAAAGTAGCTTGCTGCTGCGTTTCGTACGGTGAGTGAGATATCCAGCGGCCCAAAACCGTGTCCTCATCCCAATTTTTTTATTATCCCTTTCCTTTAAAGTCGGCAAGGCGCCCATGATTCTTCTGGTATTATAGGTTTACAGGAGGATCCCTTGCCATCAAGTGACGCACTTGCTCGTATTTCAGCCTCTGCCATAAAAAATGAGGCTGTTATTGATCTGTTACTAAGTGTGTGTTTTCATTCATTCCAGGTCCCGGCTCAACGAAGCCAGCCACTATTCCCAAAAGCCAGTTGAAGTACTTATCATTCGTGGTACAAGGGAAAGGACGGTCGAGGCAAAACTACAACTACTGGAACGCAAGAAACATTGCTAATGATCCTAGAATTAACTTTAAGAGGTGAGGGTTTCCATTGCATAAATACTAGTTAATAATATAACATAATAATACTAGCCTGCCTCGACTGACTAGGTGGCGCAGTTGTAATGCGTATACACTTCTGTGGTGAGACGCAAAATGAGTACTGTTTTTTACAAATCCTAACACGTAGATCCAACACCTTTCCGGCTCGTCCGGTTCGTTACCACTATCTTACAGAAAACCGGCGTAAAGTAGCAGCTTGCTGCTGCGTTTCGTGCGGTGAGTGAGATATCCGGAGGCCCAAATTCCCCTCCCCTTCCCAATCCCTTACTTATCCCTTTCCTTTATGGTCGGCAACGCGCCCATGATTATTTTAGTATTGTGGGCGTATATGGGCGGTGGAGATCACTTACCATCAGGTGACCCACTTGCTCGTTTGCCGGACAATACTATAAAAAAAAACGTAACTAAACGTGTTAGCGATACAAACTGTATCTACAATCTGCGAACTATTTTCTTTTGTACATGTAACCTAATTCTTTATTTACGTAATTTCAGTTGTTTCAAAAGTGAATTTCATTCTCTCGGTAATTATCATGTCATTTTAAGGGCTTATTTCATTTGTAACGTATATTCTTATTTAGCTACATATATGTGGGATCTTGTTGACAGCAATACGGTAACTTAAATAGAAAATATATTATTGTGATTAGTCTGTAAGATTTCCTAAAACTAAATAAATAAATAAAAAATAAAAACAAATGCGTTACGACTGAGGCTGACGGTGAGGTGTCGGGTTCGATCCCCGGGTCGGGTAAAGTGGTATTGGGCTTTTCTATTACGAAATGCTCAGTATCAGCCCGGAGTCTGGAATTTGTGCTCGGTATGGCGATAGACTCGCCCCCTATCACATCGTGGGACGGAAATACGTTCGGCAAAATGTGGGTGTTCTAGTTACACCTCTGCCTACCCCTTCGGGGATTACAGGCGTGAGTGCGTATGTATGTATGTAGAACTTTAATAATTTGCAGAAAGACACTGCTCCTAGCCATCGGATACCTGGACAGTCCCAGTTTCCCGATCTCAGCGATGTTCGCTAATGAGTACGAGGACCTTGGGTACAATATTATAATAGTGGATAACCAAAGATTCTCCACGGTCCACTACCATTTGTAAGTAACATTATTTAGCGTTAGAACTTTAATTGTCATTATATCACTTCATAGAATTTGATTTTAATACTAGCCCTGTATTATATACGTCCCACTGCTGGGCACAGGCCTCCTCTACTGAATGAAAGGGGGAATTCTTATGAAGAACTTCTCAGGTATTCAGGTTTCCTCACGATGTTTCCTTCACCGTCAAAGCAAGTGATAATTAACAATTAATACACACGTAACTTAGAAAAGTCAGAGGTGTATGCACTTGGGGCTGGTTACGAACCTGCGACTTTCGTCTCGACAGTCCATACCACTCCCCGCTGAGCTATCACTGCTTTTTTTTTAATTTGATTAACAGACATCAATTAAGATTACTGGGTATTGATTTAACATCTTGTGTCTCAGGATGAGTAGTACAGTGCAGTGCAGTGTCACGCAGTTGTCGTGTTGCATGTGTTCATGGGCAGCCGTGTCGCCGAGCGGCGTGCTCGTCCCGTCATTCGGTTGCATAAAAAATATCTGTAAACATATTCTGGAGTGTAAGTCACCAACATCTTAGGCTCAAATCTAATCTCGCCTGCATGTTTTACGAGTGGTAGAGCCATGACTCTTTTGGTATTGTGGGCGTACATGGGCGGTGGTGATCACTTACCATCAGGTGACCCACTTGCTCGTTTGCCGGCCTATGCTATAAAAAAACTGACTACGCTATACCTGATGATAAGTGGAACGCAATCCAGTGCTTCGTCGTTTAAAGTTCTGTGTTGCCTCTGTTTATAAGTAGGCGTGGTTGTTACCATCAGGCGAGCGATCTGCTCGTTTCGTCATTCAAGCCAGTAAGTTTTATTTTTAGTTTTTTCACTTTTTTTTTATCTCGTCCCTTTTAGGACCGTATTATAGAACAACACTTAATTGAGCTCTTTGCTAAGTGTCGATTCCTGTACACGTGATTGATCCATTTATGCTTGGCGCCAAAAATAAAAGTCTTGAGCCAGCGTTGCTTGATGGCTCCCATTCCCCAAACCTCCATTGATCTAATTTCCAGAGCGAGTCGCCTCATGCGTCCAGTAGGTAAGCACGTAGCAGAAGTCCTGACCCAGCTCACCCACGCTGGACTAGACCCTTCGAAACTAGAGCTTCTCGGCTTCAGCCTAGGGGGGCAGACAGTAAGCTACGTCGCCAAGAGCTACCAGCAAATGACTGGAAAGAACGTGTCTAATATTGTAGCTCTGGAACCTTCTGGACCCTGCTTCAGGACCTTGGGGAAGGAAGACCGACTGGACGCTTCTAATGCTGATTTTGTTCAGGTTAGTTTTTACTCGTTTAGTTTTTTGTTGTAATGCGTACGCGGTACGACTGTTGTGCTGAGGTCTCGGGTTCGATCCCCGGGTCGGGTAAAGTGATATTGGGTTTGATATCATGAAATGCTTAGTATCAACACGGAGTCTGGAATTGTGCCCGATATGGCGATAGGATCGCCCCCTATCACATCATGGGATGGAAGTAAGCTCGGCGAAATGTGGGTGTAATAGTTACACCTTTGCCTACCCATTCGAGGAATACAGGCGTGAGTGTGCATGTATACATATGTACTTTGATTTTCTCTCAGTCAGTGGTACCACACTGGAAGAGTCAGTTGCTTATTTCATTTTTGATTCGTACAAACCTTACCACTTACCAGGTGCTCCATACAAACATGGATGGCTATGGGATGGCAACACCAATGGGACACGTGGATTTCTACATCAATGGAGGGGAGTACCAACCCTCAGACCTCAATCTCTACCCTTGTACCACAACATGCAGCCATTTTAGAGTCTTATCTCTTTGGGTCCTGGCCTTACGACATCCAGGCAAATTCCTGGGCATTAAATGTAAAAGCGTTCAACAAGCTAGGGATGGGCAATGCTTCGGGAATTGCCCTGTTGAGACGAATACTATGGACTTGACCATAGACAAGAAAAAGCGTGGGATATTTTTTGTATCTACAAGCAAGGATTATCCGTACTTTTTGGGTTCCAAAGGGTTGAGAGAAGATAATGTTTATTGGAAAAAAATAACTAATGTTAACGATGGGAGTGGTGTTGAATTATATACGTAAAAGTTAACTATTTCAGGTATTATTATTGTACAAAATATTTTGGGCTTTAATCAAAGACTTTAATGTATACTACTAAACAAGCTGCGACGTACATAGAAATTGTACCACTAAGTTGCGGTCAATTGACCGTAATTCAATATTACCATCTCGCTTACTCTCAATTAAAACCCCCTATCGTGCTCTCTGTTTGTGAGCTATCGAACTCCCGCGTTATTTGACACAATTTTACTTCTAAACAGCCCGTCTAGTAGTATATATATTAAAATACAGATAATTTTCACGTGATAAGTTTAGTATTAGAATTTTATTGTAAGTTTTATAATTAAGCACAGAGATATAAAATTCAATAAAAATAATTTTCGACTTTGGCGATATCATTTGTTTAATCCATTCGTTCAATAATAAAATATCCATAACTAAAGTGACTCCTAAGTGAAATTCCTCAAGAAAAAATGATAGCAAAAACACAAATACACATTTTAAGCAATAATAAGATGTAAAATGCCTCCGTGGCGCTGTTGTAATGCATACGCCGTACGACTGCTGTGCTGAGGTCTTGCCTTCAATCCCGGGGTGGGTAAAAGTAGTGTTTCTATTCCGAAATGCTTACTGTCAGCTATGCTTATTAGCCCGGAGTCTTGAATAGTGCTCGGTATGACGAAAGACGTGTAGACGTCATGACCCCTATCACATCATGGAACTGACAAAAGCTCGGTGAAATGTGGGTGTACGACTGGCTACACCTTTGCCTATACCTTCGGGGAATACAGGCGTGATTGCGTATGTATGTAAGATGTAAAATGGTGTCAAATGGAATTCTAATAATACATAACTAAACACTGTATAATTACTTGGCAAATAAAATTTTATTGTGCCTCTTTGTCTGCTCGTTTTCCCTGAATAGAAACTAATGTTTAAGGTCAATCATAATATGAACGCAAAATGTTGATGTTAAATGAACGCTGCTTTAAATTGATCGAAGAAAATGTTGCCAGAATATTTGAATTTCCCTAAGATTGAGTAGTGTTTGGTGTGGTAAAACAATTACACAGAATTTGACAGAATGCTTAATATCTATTGTATCTTTCAACATGAACTTCATACTTTTACTACATTTGAAATTCTTCAAAGAAATAAGGCCTTAGAAATAAAAGACATGTGTGTCGAATGAGAGACCGACATAACTAAGCAATGCCAAGCGCTCTAACATGTCAACTTAGGTTGCATTGCTATGACGGCTCTGGCCAATATATTCGCCAAATTTAAATTAATGAGCTGTCTGATTTACTTCAGCAGGGTCGTATCAAAATTTTATATCTGGCAATGGAGCAACTGAAAACTGAAATGAATATTGCACTTTTTAAAGTAATTTAGCAACCAGAATACCAGCTATAAGTCTTTAAATTCCAGCTCAACATCAATGAAATCAAATTATAATTACTAGTTTTAAAATAAAATTATTCGTCACAAGTGATAAAGCATCCATGTGTGGTAATTTTTTAAGAAGCGGGTATCCCATAATGCGTATACGTCAAATTGCCGCAATGACGCAAGCTGACAAGAAGGGGAAAATCCTTGACGATCTTTTCTTCAATCTTTCAAAATGGTGTTTCACAGTCGCGGGTTTCTTTCTCAATTATGTCAATTAACACGAAAATGAACTTCAAATTGCAAGTGTAGCTCGCGTTCCCCGTTTGACGCTCTGTGAAAAATTTCCGTGTGAAAATTCCTTCGTGCTTAAAATCAGTGACAAAATAATCCGATTGTGGAATAAAAATCAATTGCCACAGTGATGTTTGTGTTCTTTCTGGCTGTTATTTAAAGGTGCTTACGTAAGTATTGCTTATTTTTTGTTATTAAACACGTTTAGTCATGGTGTCGTACGAGTCGCCGTGCAATATTTTTTTATGTGTCACAAAGTACTTTAATCACTATATCAATTCGCTAACGGCTTGATTTCGCGCGTGTTTCATTACATTGGCGCAGATTTTATATATTTTTAATGCGTACAAGCAGTAATTAGGTTAAAATGTTGCGCTATCATAAAGAACAGGTTTTTGTGCGATCTATGAAGGTTGTCTTTGTTTATTGCGGCATGAAGCCGTATTATTTTCCACACGTACACATCAGCTGTATTTTTTATAGACAATTAATTAGTTTTGTGTCTAAAAATATTTGGACAAAACACTTGATTTATAAAAGTAATCTTTACAATACATACAATTAGTACAAAAACCTACATACAAAATCGTTGTTAAAATAAATCTTCCACCTGTCCTTATCCCACTAGCAGTGGGGTTGGCGCAACATGCTTTTCAACACATCTTAAAGAAAAATTTGGCTTTATAAGACTGGGCCTGATGTCAACCTCTAAATAATTAATGTATAATAATGTGTAATATATATAAAAAATAAAATAAAATAATATTTAATTTCTTTTCTAAGTAATGTGTGTATTCATTGTTGTTATCACTTGCTTTAACGGTGAAGGACACATCGTGAGGAAACCTGCATACCTAAGATGTTCTCCATAATAATTTCAAAGGTATGTAAGTCTGCCAACCTGCATTAGTCCAGCGTGGTGGAGGAAGGCCTAACCCCTCTCATTCAGTAGAGGAGGCCCGTGCCCAGCAGTGGGATGTATATAATACAGGGCTAGTATATTTTTTTTTATATATATTTCTGTAAAACAATTTAAACATTGATTCTTCATCTAGTGAAGTTTTGCTCATTTCAATAGAATTTATATAAATAACCATTCAATTATTTGTGGATTGCTGCCAAGTCTGCATCATCCACATTACAGTAACCATAGATTGTGTGAAATAAAAATAATTGACAAATTTATTTATCCTGTGTCTAAAATCATCTATACGAATAAATAAAATTGAAGTCTGTTTGTAATATTAAAGTAACCGCTTTTTACTACATGCATATGAATGTATATACGATACATATACCAAAATAACGGCTGTTCCGATTTTGACGGGACTTTTACTGGCAGATAGCTGATGTAATAAGGAGTAACTTAGGCTACTTAGGTACTTTTTATCCCGGAAAATGACAATCACGCGGGTGGAGCCGCGAGCAATAGCTAGTCTGTAATAATATTTGTAAGAACATATTTATTTTTACGGACTTTTAATCTCCATATTATGATCCATGGTTTTAGAGTGAAATTGTTTCATCAATGTGAGCTGATCATCTGTGCAACTCACAGAGGTCCCTACCTTATATACATGGTCCATGGAGACTAAAAGTGTCTGCTGGAATGATTGAAGGCATGGACCAGCCTTATCATACTATATTTTTCCATATTACTCACACAAGACATATATTATAGGAAGATGAAAGCACACAAGTGGGGGATACAGCTTTTCGTTCTGTCTGGTGCTATACCGCCCAAATCCCCCTCACCTTCCCAATCCCTTTCTTTTAAGGTCGGCAACGCACCCATGATTCTTTGGAGTAGTGGGCGTATATGGGCGGTGGAGATCACTTACCATCAGGTGAACCACTTGCTCGATACCAACCTATGCCATAAAAAAAATACCGGCTATATATTGTACTATAGTGTCTAAATAAATAAAAATCATAAAGTAATTATTAACTATATTACCATGTAGAAATAATATATGTAAGCTGCATTCAAGGCTGAGTTATTTATTGTGCAGTGTTATATATATTTACACAGTAGATAGTGGAGAAGCAAACATGCCTTGCTGCCGCCTGCCTACAGTAGCATGCTCTATGGTACATAACTCTATGGTAGGTATGCCTAACAATATTAGATAGACAGGACAGATCATAGTCTGTCTTAAGGTTAACCTATTTTTCTAAAGAATAGTGTAAGTAAAAAGGGTACGTCAAGAGTACCCTCAACCGACGAAAATGTATGAGAAGATGTATGAATGTGGAAGAGGCGAAAGAGGTGTGTCAGGATCGTAGCTTGTGGTACTCAATAGTCCCTGCCTACCCCTATGGGACATAGGCGTGAGTGTGTATGTATGTATGTAATAGTGTAAGTAATGGATAGTTAGTGGATCAGAGTTGCCTAATGTCTCACGTTTTTTGTACACATATTCTTGGAAGTATAAGAAGTAAAATAGGATACTTCTTATGAAAAAATAAATCATTTTTTTTTGTTCCGCTTTCACGCCTAAATCACTGAACCGATTTTTATGAATTTTGATTTTGAGATAGATGGGAGACGGTAATAGGCTACGTTTATTTCGGAAAAGTCTATTCACGCGGGCGGAGCCGCGAGTAGAAGCTAGTATGTAATAACACTGCACTCTTAATTCCCAGGTACGATAAAGTAAGCTGTACCAGGATAACAACTGAGATAATAGACCGAAATTCCTCAAGGTGTTGTCTCCATAACATTACCAATGCCAAAACAAAATTTTCCTGATTGCGAAAATCCCTAGTCCATTAATAAACTTCTAGTAGGTTTAAGAAATTTATTATTCACCACATGTAATGACAATGTTATCCTTCCTACAACACTATCCTTCCTTATTACATTGCATACATAGATTCACGCCTGTTTCCCAAAGGGGTAGGCAGAGACCACTAGCGGAACCAGGGGGGATAAGGGGCTCAAGCCCTCCCTCAAAAGCATTTGGGTTCACTGCCAAATCTCCAATTATCTTAATATTATCCTACTTTCTTAGTACTACCTACGGTATAATTTTCATCGCTTATACTTACTTATTCCATGTTCAGCAGCTATAGTATATAATATTTTTTTTTAAATTCTAGTTTTGGGTCAAAGCCCCCAAACCAATATGCTGGATCCGCCACTGGGCCAGAGACGACAGATTGTCATTGTTATTTTTAACTCAATAGTGAACTACTGGAGATTAAACTGATATCCGGTAAGTATGGAGTATTCGACCGGATACCGGATAGTAGCTCGATATCCGTCAGAATACCGGATATCGATATAAAGAGTATTCAATTAAATTTTAGTTTAATCGGTGACATCTGACAACAAACTTTACTGAGATGATCAATAAATATAAATAGTGTAATAGTATTTATATATTTATATAATATATAAATAAGAAAAGCTTAAAATGGCGGAATATCCTGGTTCAAAATGAATCGCCAACTATCATTACTATTTTTAGTAGTAGAGCCATGCTTTAGACACTTTTTTCTACAGCATGAATGGGCCGGCTCGTCCGGGTCGTTACCACTGTCTCACAGAAAACCGGCGTAAAGTAGCACCTTGCTGCTGCGTTTCGTACGGTGAGTGAGATATCCGGAAGCCCAAATCTCCCTCCCTTTCCCAATCCCTTTCCTTTAAGGTCGGCAACGCGCCCATGACGCTTGGTATTGTGGACCTACATGGGCGGTGGAGATCACTTACCATCAGGTGACCCACTTGCTCGTTTGCTGACATCTAATATATAAAATTCTCGTGTCACAATGTTCGTTCCCATACTCCTCCGAAACGGCTGGCCGGCTTTCATCCCCCTAAATGTTTAAGGGTGGTCCACACCTAAATTTTATTTTTTAATTTATAGACAATTTTTTTTGTTTTTATTTTTTATGATACAGCAATAAAAAATACATACAACCCTACATTTTCAACCCTCTACGATCAACCAATATTTTTTAATTGCGACATTAGTATTTTTGTTAAGCACGTTTCTCACCAGAGGCGCCCGCCCACTAGGCTACTTTAATCCTGGCAATATGCATTCACGCGAGCGGAGCCGCGGTCAACAGCTAGCGAGACGTCGTCTGAGCTGGTACCACCACTTTGCCTATTGCCGCCAAGCAACAGTGTGTAAGCACTGTTGTGTTTAAGTTGAAGGACATTGAAACTATTGAAATTCCTGGGCATTATGCAACTTAACTTATGTTTCGGGGTGACGAGCGCAGTCCAGTGGTTTGTTATTCAATGTTCTGTGTGGTTTTTCTTCTGTTTATGGGCAGGCGTGACGCTTACCATTAGGCGAGCATCGTCTAATCATTCAAGCTAATAGAAAAAATATACAAAATGGACTGGCCATCGATGCTATAAAACACCTACGTTATATGGTCGAGTGCGTCGAAACGTGCCTTTATAACTTGTGTCTATAAACCATTATAATAAGATAACTAGAACGATAACTCTCATATGAATCTGTCAAAAAATACGGCTCCACTTACACATGCAAAGGTAAAATCACACGTAACACTCATACACGCAACAAAAATTTATGAACGTTCAAAATTAACTTCATTTCATAAAAGTTAATGTCTAAATATTAAATTTCTAGATCGAGATACGACGTTCTGCACCGCGCAAAAAAATTTGACGTATCAAGTGTCAAGTAGAAATTATTTTGCACAGCCTTTTATAGCCCCACCCCCTAGCACAGAGTTTTGGTGAGGTCATTATTTTGCTTGTGTTATTTTTTCTTATGATCTTATTTCGATGCTATAAACATGCTTTCTACACAAAAGCGTGTTAAAAATCATCAAAGAGCATTTTAAAATATCGATACTTTTTCATGTTTAAAAAAAAACGTCATCAGGCGTGGTCTGGTGTCTGATAAACATGATGTCATTGTGACATAATGTTCGGCTCACCTTGTGAAATTCCATCAAATCTAGATGTACCTATGACTGGTTCACACGAGCGAAATCGCTTTCAAGTATCTTGAATCAACAAAAGCTGTATGGTGTTTGTTGATTGATTCATTTGAATTCCTGTTCAGAGTTCAGACGGTTAAAAAACATGCGATTTAGCATTTGATCAACTAAAATCGAAACGTGTGAACGCAATTAAATGCGAACGATGGTCTATCGAATTATAGTACCTATTTACGATATTTGTTTTTATTTACCTGAATAACGCGAAACGAGCAGTTCGCTCGTCTGATGGTGAGCGCCGCGTCTGTGCAAACAGAAGCAAAACCACACAGAACATTGAATTACAAACTATTGGACTGCGCTCGTCACCGTGAGACATAAGATGTTAGGTCTCATATTGACCATGATTAATAGCTCTTTAACAGCCTCGGTGGCGCAGTGGGCGAGTAGCCGGCTGCGAAGCGAGAGGCCGTGGGTTCGATTCCCGCACTGAGACAAATGTTTGTGTGATCCACAAAAAATTGTTTCGGGTCTGGGTGTTGTGGGACCGCAAGTCCCTCGTAGCTCCTGTTACCTACGATACAGGTTTACCTTGTGTGGGGTCAGGACTATGTGTGTAACTGTTGGTTGTATTTATTTATAATGCCTAGAAATTTCACTGGCTTCAATGTCCTTTAAAACGACTCAGTGCTTACCACTGCTGCTTGACGGCAGGAAGAGACACAGCGGTGGAACTAACTCCGACGACCTCCTGCATACGAGGTACCAACTACTACTAGATTATGTACTAATATTACCGGGGGGCCGGACACTCATCGCATATTCGCACTTATCGGAATTAATCCGCATTGAACCGGCCGACGCTTGATCGTGATTCCATCATGATTTGACGGTGAATTTGGTATTATGCGGGTCGACCCACCGTCTGACCCTCACAACCCGCAACGGGAACCAAGTTTCGCCATTAATTCGTCCGTTAATCAGAAAAGTGTACCACGTGCATAGGGTTCCCAACTATACTGTTAAAAACCTGGTATTATACTGTTTTTCACTACATTATACTTTTTACTGTTGAACAAAAATAAAGTATACAAAATAACTATACACTAAATGTTAGTGCAGCGCAGTGCAGCGCAGCCATAATAGTGGCGTTTCAGAACGAATCTGTCACATACATACATACGCACTCACGTCTGTTATCCCCGAAGGGGTAGGCAGAGGTGTAACCAGTACACCCACATTTACGAATTAATAAATTATATATATATATATATTTTTATTTATTATTTTTTTTACGAATCTGTCAAATGTCAAATATTCAAGACTGACACTCACTGACAAATAGATTCATTTTCTAATGGAATTATATTACTTATGACTTGGCAGTATGGTCTTTAACCTTGGCCGGTTCTAATAGGAACGAAAAAAAAACATTTCGCGCCTTCTTCCGAGTGGTCCTTGTTTTTGTTTTGATGATTTAACTTAAAATAAAATACTGTTATTTTTTCTAAAATACCTACTGTTTATTTTCCTTCTCAGACCTAAATATACTTTTTTCTTGTAACAATAGTTGGCAACCCTACAGGCGAGCTTGCCTTTGGACCTAAGATGTTGGTGACCAACTTACACTTCCATCGCATATTCGTACTAATTCGTCGAAACCGAACATTTCCGAAGCGCATAATTTATGTTATCTGCCTGTATATCACTGCGCCGAATTACGTGACACGTGTTTTGGGATATGATTATATTTTTGGTGTTATCTCTTTGTATGATTCATTTCTGGACTTGAATTCTATTAGCATTACGATTTTTATTATGCGCTTATGCGATCTTCGGTTATCTTGAAAAATGGTGATGATCAAATTTGACAGCCTCCGTGCCGCAGTGGCCGAGTAACCAGCTGAGAAACGAAGGGCCGTGGGTGCGATTCCCACACCGAGAAAATGGTTGTGGGATCTAGAAATATTTTTTTCGGGTATTGTGGGATCGAAAGTTCCTGATACCCACGATACAGGTTAAATCTAGTGTGGGGGTTAGGACTATGTGTGTGACTGTTGGGTGTATTTATTATTTATTTTAATTACAAAACAAAAAAGTAATTACATATTTGAGCTGTACCCTTTCGGATGGTTTGTCATCAAAATCGGATGACTCTCTAAAAATTATGTGTGGTTATACATACATACAATAAAATACAAATATACGCGTGAGATTGAAAACCTCCTCCGTTATTTGCATATATTTCACGCCTTCCCGAACACGGTAGGCAGAGGTCGAGGTGTAACCAGTACAACCACATTTCGCCGAGTTTATCTACGTCCCATAATGTGATAGGGGGCGAGCCTAACGCCATACCGGGCACAATTCCAGACTCCGGGCTGGTACTGAGCATTTCGTAATAGAAAAACCCAATTTCACTTTTACCCGACCCCGGGAATCGATCCCGACAACCTCAGCGCCAGCTTCAGTCGCGTATGCATTACAACTGCGCCACCGAGGCAGTTATATTCGACGGTTAGTTAATTATTCTCCTGTATAAGACACGCGACTTGACATCATCATTGTTAATTGCCCACTTGACTAGGTAACTTGGGCTCAATGGCGCACTGACTCACTGAATTAACAAACAAATCTCGATGCTCACTAGTGTTGGTGCGTCAGCGGAGTAGCTGTGTGTTCACTAATGCATCAAGGCTTCTGTTGGTTATTTACCTGTTTCGGATTGTTAGCGTATTCTCTTTTCATTGGTGTACTAGCTTTTGCCCGCGGCTCCGCCCGCGTGAATAGACTTTTCCGAAATAAAACGTAGCCTATAACCGTCTCCAGGGTCCCATCTATCTCTACATCAAAATCGGTTCAGATATTTAGGCGTGAAAGCGTAACAAACAAAATTTTTTTTTTTTTTTTTTTTCATAAAAAGTATCTCCTTATACCTCCATGAATATGTCTACAAAGTTTCATGATGATCGGTTAAGTAGTTTTCGCGTGAAAGCGTAACAAACAAACTTACATTCACATTTATAATATTAGTATGATGATAGTATGATTATTGTTATTATATGTATTGGGTGTCTGGAAAGCAACGTTGGGTACACAGAAATAATAATGGTGCGATATAGTTGTGGAAGGGTAGTTAAATGATTATATAAAAGAGGTTGTCGCCATAACTGGAGATCTTTTGCCCGCAGTCAGTTAGACAGTCTCCATTAAATTCAAGTTAAGTGATTCCAAGTTCATTAAGATCAGTGCTCAGTCGATAGTCCAAGTGTTCATTATGCGGTAGCTATGCTGCACTGGGCTTAACATATGCAACACGAGATAATTTTTCCGAATCGTTTTATCGTCTAAAACCAGTTTTATCCGGTTATCGTATATGTCTATCGAATGCGAGTAACCTGCCATCTAGAGAAGGAACCTCGATATATTCCAAATAGAATAATTTATCCACCGCGTTTCTAATAGACTCCATTCAACACGAAATGAGTCGTGAACTAACTAAAACTATTGAATTTAAAAAAAAACTAGTTATACTTAGTGTCCAAATAGGGTAGTTTCCTATATTGAATTTTATACATTATTTTATAAGCAACAGAAAATGACACGCAAAAGAAACCCTTTTATTAAAACACAATCAAAATTGGTTCAGAAATGTGCCCGCAGTTATGACTTTAAATGTTGGTATGAAGAAAAGTGGGTGCGTAGTGGGGATATCTCACTATCTCGCTTGCACGCGTGCACCATAATGAACATTTTACACAGTGACGTCAATGGTTGCATCGTCTGTCATTTGACAATTACCCCTTCCACAGGATTTGAATGGCTTCTAACTTATTTATTTTTGGTCCGATTTATAAAATTCTTTCTGCAATATATTTTGAGTAAAGTACCTTATTGATTTAAATAATTAAAAAAAACTAGTCAACTACCCTATTGTAGGTTACATACAGCGCCAACGTCGTACCTACGCGACGTAGTCATTAATTTAAACGTCGCGTCGCTTCCATTAGTTATGTAAAGAGAACATGTTTATGTTAGTATTTTCAGTAGCGATAGGTTAGACAGTTTTTTTTTTTTAGACAGTATGGGTCAGCTGGGTGTGAACTTATCAAGTTACACATACATACATACACACTCACGCCTATAATCCCGGAAGGGGTAGGCAGACGTAAACCAGTACACCCACATTTCGCCGAGCGTATCTCCGTCCCCTGATGGGATAGGGGTGAAGCCTATCGCCGTACCGGGCACAATTCCAGACTCAGGGCTGATATTGAGCATTACGTAATAGAAAAACCCAATATCACTTTTACCCGACCCGAGGATGGAACCCGAAATCTCAGCATTAGCCTCAGTCGTTACACGTACGCATTACAACTGCGCCACCGAAGCAGTTAAGTTATATATAATGTAGAATATATATTTTTTATTGTGTAAGCCGGCAAAGGAGCGAGCGATTTACCTGATGAGTAAGTGATCTCCAACACTCATGTAAGCCCACAATACCAAAAGAGTCATGGGCTCGTTGTCGACCTTAAAGTAAAGGGATAATAAAGGATTGGGAATGGGACCGGGATGGCCTCAGTGGCTCTCACTGAATCGTACGGTGATACGAAACGCACAGTAAGCTGTTACTTTATGACGGTTTTCTGTGTTTCTTTCCAATTAATTATCCATTTCCTTTAAGGTCTGCAAACCCGCCCATAATTCTTCTGGTATTGTGGGCGTACATGCGGTGCAGATCACTTACCATCAGGTGACCCACGTGTTCGTTTCCGACCTGCGCCATAAAAAAGAATGTCTTGACAGTCTGTACCAGTATCTGCTGAGCTACCGCTGTTTTTTTTTCATTATAAATAATAAAATAATCGCTTCAAACCCGGGCCTATACTGTGGCCGTTCCAAGTGTTATTGCACGGAAAACATTATACCAGCGTTAATAATCTCAATCAACAACTGCACAATTAATAAATCATTAATCTAATTAATTATTTATGTATTTATAATACATATTATATTTAAAAAACCGCCCATAATCATAAGCACACGTGTTTCCCAACACACTTATATTGAAACACTCGATGGTTAACCAGAGGATAATACCCACTCGTGTTTTGTTTGTTATCCTTAATGATAAAAGATAAAGATAAAAAATGGTATCGTCATTGGAGATAAAACTTCAGTACACCGTTCGCAAACAAACGTGCAATAAGTGTAAAAAAATACATCCATGTGTAATAACAGTGTTTACAAATACAACTAAATTAAATTCAGAATTCAAATTGGTGTTCCAGTTAAATAAGGAAAAAAAATGCGACACTACGAATTCAAATTTAAAAAATGGAACGCGATTAGTTGTATCGTGGTTGGTTGGAAAATGAGGAATTGATGTTAATATTTACGCGATTAGATGTATTTAATTACACGATATTAAAAAACGTTTTTAATTGAATTTTTATCGACGATTAATTGAATTGGACGAGCAGTGTTTTTAATGTGATTTCAATATGAAAATAAAAAATCCGTTAAATGTATTTGGTATAGGTATGTATGTTTTGTTTTTGAAATTAAGTTTATAATATTCAAAGACTTTAATTTATACTACTAGACAAGCTGCGCGGTACATAGAAATTGTACCACTAAGTTACGGTCAATTGACCATAACTCAATATTACCATCTTGCTTACTCTAAACTAGAAGCCTTCTCGCGGTCCTTGCTGTGAGCTGTCAAACTCCCGCGATATGTGACGCAATTTCACTTCTAAACAGCCCGTCTAGTAATATACATTAAAGTCTTTGAGAATATTCATATTTTTCGTGTACATGCAGTGTGTTGGTGAAGTGAGCGCGTATTAATGTTAAAGGTCTTTGGTTTGACCTTACCTTAATCTTTGTAAAACCATTGTTCATTTTTACAACGTTTGTGTCGTTAATTTATTGATATGCAAGGTTATGTACCAAATCGAATATATTTATATTATACAGTACGTTGTGGCAGCGTACTTAATCTAATATATAATATTACTAGCTGTTGCCCGCGGCTCCGCCCGCGTGAATGCCTATTTCCAGGATTAAAGTAGCCCAGTGGGCGCCCCCGGTGAGAAACGCGCTTGACAAAAATACTAATATAGCTATTAAAAAATAGGGGTTGATCGTAGAGGGTTGAAAATTTAGTGTTGTATGTATTTTTTAAAGTTGTATCATAAAAAAATAAAAACAAAAAAAATGTCTAAAAACAAAAAAAAAATTTAGGGGGGACCACCCTTAACATTTAGAGGGATGAAAAATAGATGTTGGCTGATTCTCAGACCTACCCGATATGCACACAAAATGTCATACAAATCGGTCCAGCCGTTTCGGAGGAGTATGGTAAAGAACATTGAGACACGAGAATTTGATATATTAGAAGATGATTATTATGTACTTAATCTTGCCGCACTCAACGATCTTCTTGAGGTTGATCCCAACATAGATATAATACCGTCACGCCTGTATCCTGCAAGGGTACGCAGAGCTATTATAGCCTAACTCACATGGTGCAAACACTACTTCCGCATTATCATGTGATAGGGGCCGACCCTATTGGGCACAAATTTGACCCCGGCAAATAATAATAACACCCAACAGTCACACACATAGTCCTGATCCCACAGTAAGATACAAGTCTTGTGTCGTGGGTATCAGGAACTACGAGAGACTTACGGTCTCACAACACCCAGGCGCGAAACAAACATTTGTGGATTAGACAAATATTTGTCTCGATGCGGGGATAGAATCCGCGGCATCACATTTTATAGTCGGCTGCTCGCCCACTGCGCCACGGATGGCAAATTATGTTTGAAATGAAAAACTCGCGTAGATTTACTCGTTTATTTTACCTACCCCTATGGGAAACAGCCGTGAGTCTATGTATGTATGTATGTATTTACTCGTACGGGGATTTTGGGAATCAAAGATCTCTTACTTACATAAGCTTGCGCCTTTCTCCCTGTAGGTGCAACTGGTACTGCATACGTTTAGATGAGCTTATTTATGTCCCATTATGTGGTAGACGGCGAGCCTATCGTCAAACTATGAATGGTAGAGCCACGCTGTAGATAGTTTGTCTACATTACGAGTGGGCCGGCTCGACCGGTTACCATTATCTCACAGAAAACCGATGTAAAGTAGCGGCTTGCTGCTGCGTTTCGTACGGTGAGTGAGATATCCGGATGCCCAAATCCCCGTCCCCTTTCCAATCCCTTCATTATCCCTTTGTTTTAAGGTGGGCAACGCGCCCATGATTCTTTTTGTTTTGTGGGCGTACATGGGTGGTGGAGATCACTTAGCATTAGGTGACCCACTTGCTAGACCCACTTTCGTTTGCAAATAAAAATAAAATGAAAAGAACAACACTTTTCATCATGAATATGTCCTTGCATTATATCCACGTCGCTCGCACAATCCCATCTGACCCAATTTATCTCCATACGTCAGCAATACTGGTGAACTACGCAAGCCAGTATCCGTTCTGACGACCTTCGTGACGCAACGGACAAAGCGGGCTGGGAAAAAAGAGGTTACAGGTTCGATTATCGAATCATTTGTACGCTATTACATATTTGTTTGAGGATTGTTTTGTAGACAGACAGACCGACGGACCAGACGGACGGTTCGGTTAGCACCCATTATTTTTTATAGCACTAGGGGCGTTGCCCATGTATTTCCACAAAACATTAAATATAAAATAAAAACTTAAAGTCCCACGAATATGAGACATATCTTACTTTCTTCCCCACATTATTCTGCATCGATTGGTATCGGTCACGACCCCATACCCCCAGCGGTTTCGGAGGAGATAGCGTGACAAGCTTTTGGCAGCGGCGGCGACGGCGCCAGATACTTTTTTTTAGAATAGAGAGATAGGCCTGTAAACGAGCAAGTGGGTCACCTGATGGTAAGTGATCTCTGCCGCTCATGTACGCTCACAATACCAAAAGAATCATGAACGCATTGCCGACCTTAAAGGAAATGGGTTTTGTCTACAGCATGAATGGGCCAGCTCGACCGGTGCGTTACCACTGTCTCGCAGAAAACCGACGTAAAGTAGCACCTCCTACGGCGAATAAGATATCCGGAGATGCCAAATCCCCTTCCCCTTTCCAATTCCTTAATCATCGTTTTCGTTTAAGTTCAGCAACGTGTCCATGACTCTTCTGGTATTGTGTATGTACATGGACGGTGGAGATGTACCAGCAGGTGACCCACTTGCTCGTTTGCCGGCATCTGTTATAGACAAATGTTTGTGTGTAATGAGTACTATATGGGTGCGACCTTATTTAATTTAACACCGTGTATGAATATAATGTCTACGATTAATAATAAACGTATGTCTGATATGATCGGATAATCAGATATGTTATATGATAAAAATAATGAATCAGGATAGAACGGTGAATTATATAGATAAATGTTAAGGCTTGTTGTTGTTTGACTCGTGATTATTAAGATACTTATAATATGCACTCACGGCTGTAACTCCCGAAGGGGTAGGCGGAGGTGTAACTAGTACAGCGTACAGTTCGTCGAGCGTATCTCCGTCACATGATGTGTTAGGGGGCGAGCCTATCGCCATGCCGGACACAATTCCAGAGTCCGGGCTGATACTGAGCATCAAAAATCCAATATCACTTTTACCCGACCCGGGGATCGAACCCGAGACCTCAGCGTCGGCCTCAGTCTACCACCTTTTTAATAGGTGGTTAAAAATTATAGACATTCGATTGCCCCGCTATAGGTTTTATTAATCTATTGTTATTGTATTGCAGGTGATTTAAGATGGTTGCTGGTAGATGCTTGTAGCGGCAAAGACATGAATCAAGGCGGTGTGAAGCATGCCACCGCAGATCAGCCGCGTCTCGACAACAAACGTGAGTACATTCATCTCTTTTTTTTATGGCATAGGCCGGCAAACGAGCAAGTGGGTCATCTGATGGTAAGTGATCTCCACCGCCTATGTACGCCCACATTGCCAAAAGAGTCATGGGTGCGTTGCCGCCCTTAAAGGAAAGGGATAATTAAGGAACTGGGAAAGGGAGGGGGTTTGGGCTTCCGGATATATCACTCACCGTACGAAACGCAGCAGCAAGCTGCTACTTTACGCCGGTTTTCTGTGAAATGTTCATCTCGATGAACGTAATAAAACTTCAAAACCGACTTTAAAAAAATGACACTGAGAAGTCAAAAATAACAATTTATATAGGTCTCTTTGGAGTCGGTGCAAATTCAGTTGACCGGCAGATACATGAACCGACTCAAATGAAATCTATAGAAATTGATATTTTTAAATTTTCAGTTTTTTAAGTCAGTTAGTTATGTTTAAAATTCTATATAAATAAAAATCAATGGCTAAATTTGTTGCTAAGGGCAAAACTCGAGAACTGCTGGGACTGTTTTAATGATTTTTTGACGATGTATTTAACTGGATCCCTGGATGGTTTATATTCATAATTGGACCCGGTAGATGGCGCTGCAATTGGGTTCTATCAATTACATGTTGCGGGTGAAACCGCGCTGGACAGCTAGTTTTTAATTAAAAAAAATGTACAGCTATGGCATGTAAATTCTAATACAATCTCAATCGCGAAGAGTGTGCGTTTATCCGTTGAGGAGTATAGTTTTTTCACTCCCTACTCCGTCATCAAAATCAAAATATTTATTAAATCCATAAAATATTATACATTGTTTAGATTTCGTCAAAATTCTATCGCCCGTTCGGAAGGCTGTTTCGCTAGAGAACAACGGGCAAGAAACTCTAACGCTCCTCTTTTCAATGCCAGTTTATAATTATTATTGAGAATTTAAAGGCTTTACATACAATATTTGATAGGAAATGAGCAGCTCAATTTATGTCTTATGTCATCGGGGTCTTAAACAAATTTATATGGGACCAGGTCGCAGCTAAACTCTATCGAATGAATTTTTTTCCAACATAATCGGTCCACAATTGACGAAGAAATCGATGTACACGCATACAAAAAAGAAAGAAACGCGTCTTATTGAGCACCTCCTCCTTTTTGAAGTCGATTAAAAACAATCGTCCAGTGCCGTTCCTACCATGTGTCCGAACGGAGTCCTTTATAGCGTCGGACTGCATAATGCGGTATGACGCAGGGGCGGCTCCGGTGTCAATTAGAGGTACTGCCTCACGGTACCCCGGGGTCGTTCCTCATGAGTCGCAAAGTGGGGAGCGTTTTAGTCTGTACCTATACCGGCGAAGGTAATTGTCCGTTAACCCCGTAATACACGCCCCGATTGCCCAATTTCCCGCAAAAAAGAAAGAACCTTCGTTTTTAAAGTCAGTTAAAAATCCCCGACAATTAGAAAACAGATGTGTAATTTGAATTTTTTAAACGGCTAAACAGAATCATCCCGATTACACCAGCTTTCAAACAAAAGAAACCGCATTCAAATCGGTTAATTTGTTAGCGCGCTACGATGCCTCCGATATACACACACTCACGCACACAATATCTAACGCCCCTAATTTTTACATGATTAAAGGTGATTCTACATGAGTCAAGTACCTATGTAATATATTTTATTAGCGATATATCTTTACGAATTGATAATATTTCATATTATTCTTGATAACTGATAAGAGATTAGCGAATCGAGTATATGTATATCACGATATACTTCCGCACCACATCTCACTAGAAATGTATATATTAGTTTATGAAAAAATACTGCCTCGGTGGCGCAGTTGTAATGCGAACGCGTTACGATTGAAGCCAACGCTGAGATCTAGGGTTCAATCCCCGGGTCGGGTAAAGTGGTATTGGGTTTTTCTATTACGTAATACTCAGTATCAGCTCGGAGTCTGGAAATTTGTGCCCGATATGGCGATAGGCTCGCCCCCTATCACATAAGGGACGGAGATACGCTCGGCGAAATGTAGGTGTACTGGTTACACCTCTGCCTACCCCTTCGGGGATTACAGGCGTGAGTGCGTATGTATATGAAAAAATAGGAATGTAAACCAATATGTTAGGCCCAAAACCAACTTTAGGTGCACGTGGTACACTCTGCTGATTAACAGACGAGGCAATGCCGAAACTTGGTTCGGTTTGCGGGTTGTGGGAGTCAGACAGCGGGCCGCCTCATATAATGCCAAATACTGTCAAATCTATGGTGCAAGTAACCAGACCTTGGCATTAAGCCGGGATAACGCCAGGCAGTTAACGCGAGTTTTTGTTTTAATTCATTTGTTTAATTTGTTAAAATATACCATTAAGTACGACTAACCTCAGAGGTGGGCCACCCACTAGCTATCAGTTTGCTCATTTATCCCTTCCAATAAGAAAATATAAACATAGGGGAAATATTTTTTCAACTTCCACAATGAACTAAAGAGATATTGAACTCAAGCATAAGGACATTCACATTTTAGAATCTCGTTTGCCATCATTATGCTATAAAAAATATCGACTGCGTTCGTTATTTTCTAATCAAATAGCTACAAAGGGGTGTGGGGGAACCTCCCCTATCGGCCATTAATGACAACCAATAAAACAATCAGTCCATTTGTGCGATTTATTTATGCATAATCACTTAATGGCGTCGGGTCGCGTCGCAATGCAGTTAAAAGCAGCACGTTCATTGCTTTTCAGTACCGTATGTTTCTTACACGCGAAATATTATAGCGTTCATTTAAAACTGTAAATTACGTGTCGAAGCGTAGTACGTCAATTGGTGCAAGTGAAAAAATTGCGTTGCTTCTGTGGTTTTTTTTTGCGTACAAATATCTCCCGGAATTCATATTTTGTGTTTATAAAGATTCTTTAAATTGCAATTGCTTGCTTATTTATTTTGATCAGTTCATATTTTAATATATACAGTTTTTGTGCCGCATTCAAGATATAAATAAATACACCCAACAGTCACACACATAGTCCTGATCCCACACTAGGTTTGTTTGTATTGTGGGTATCGGGAACTACGAGGGACTTGCGGTCCCACAACACCCAGACCCGAAACAAATATTTGTATCGGTGCGTGAATCGAACTCACAGCCTGTCGCTTCGCAGTCGGCTACTTGCCCACTGCGCCACGGAGGCTGTGTATAATAATGGTCATAGGTTTTTTTCTTTTATTTCTATCATATTTTTTTGGCTCTAAATTTCCCAATGTGGGTTGGTTAATAAGGAAAAGTTCAGTGAAAACTGGCGACGTGTTTAAAGTTTTAAATGAATTAAAAACCATACACTATTTTCTATTCAATTTTATTTTTAATACTGCTGCGATTATACGGTTTATATGAAAGTCGCTTTACGTCGAATATATGGTAAGTAATAAATAATAATAATAATAAATACACCCAACAGTCACACACGTAGTCCTGACTCCACACTAGGTAAACCTGTGTCATGGGTATCAGGAACTACGAGGGACATGCGGTCCCACAACACCCAGACCCGAAACAAATTATTGTGGGATCACACAAACATTTGTCTCGGTGCGGGAATCGAACCCACGGCCTCTCGCTTCGCAGCCGGTTACTCGCCCGCTGCGCCACGGAGGCTGTAAGTGCTACGTTTTAAGATCTTTACGATATTAGGTCGTCGACCTAAGTATGTATTGATTTGGCCTCTGCGACCAATCAAATCTAAGGGTATGCCAGTCATCAAATCTTTGTCCGAAGGATTTGTTTTTAATTTCGGAGGGGGTAGGCAAAGGTGTAAACCAGTACACCCACATTTCGCTAAGCTTGTATCCGTCCCATGATGTGATAGCGGGCAAACCTATCGCCATATCGGGCACAATTTCAGACTCTGGATTGATACTGAGCATTTCGTAATAGGAAAACCGAATATCACTTTACCCGGCCCGGGGATCCAACCCGAGACCTCAGCACACGGGTCGTACCGCGTACGCATTACAACTGCGCCACCGAGACAGTCATATTATTATTCTGAATTAAATAATTTTGCCTCTATTCTCTTTACGCGCCAAATATCACTATATCTGTTTACAAAGATCATTGACCCGAATTGAATATTTGAGAGAAGTTTAGGCCAAAAGATTTGCATAATAATGAAGGACGTATGTAAATAAACATTTAAATGTAACAATCACATTTATACATACATAGACTCACGCCTGTTTCCCATAGGGGTAGGCAGAGACAATACATTACAATCACATTTATGACTTAGATAATTTAATACATACGCATTCACGCCTGTAATACCCGAAGGGGTAGGCAGAGGTGTAACCAGTACACAAGCGTATTTCCGTCCCTTATGTGATAGGGGACGAGCCTATTGCAATACCGGGCACAAATTCCAGATTCTGGGCTGATACGGAGCATTTCGTAATAGAAAAACCCAACACCACTTGCGCCAAAGAGGCAGTCTAAATAATTTAATATGACTCAATAACAACCTCCGTGGCGCAGTGGGCGAGTAGCCGGCTGCGAAGCCAGAGGCCGTGGGTTCGATTCCCGCACCGATGTTAACCGACGTTACTGCAACGCATCAATTTTTTTTTGTCGCGGGGAAAATCGACTTATTGCTACCACCCCGCCCCGGGGGGAAGCGGAACGGTTATGTTGGGTTCACCGGCCTTACGACCCAACGTTAAGCCGCCGGGGAGAGATGGTAAACATCCAGGCGACCGCTGGGCCTAGACCGTAACACTATATACACCCTATACCGGCATAGCGACTAAAAACCCCGCGATGGCCATCTTCGGCGCATTAGGAACGGCCCCGGGTTCCCGAGGCGAGAAGCGCCCCGACTTCATCCGGGACTGTCCCTGCGCGGTGCCGCCTTCCGGCCCGTTTTCAAATATAGGGGGGCTCAGAAGCCCCCGCCACTGAAGGACGCTCTCGGCGTCAAAACAACTAAATACCTTATATGTTACCAACAGCCTGGCTGGCAACTATAACATCTGTATTCTATATTTTTGTGTATTGTTTACAGGCGAGCGACGTCGCGGTGCAGCGGGTCGCGCGGCGGCTCTGCGTCGTGCACCATCCGACTCGGACTGCTCTGGCGAGACAGCCTCGCTGTCTGCGGACAGCGGCGACCGCGTCGTCAGACCGCAGCCTCAGCCACCACGCAGCGGCAAATCGCGCAGGTCAGAACATCATACTACCTGAGTGAGAGATTTTTGAGTGGTAGAGCCACGCTGTAGACAGTTTCGTCTACAGCATGAATGGGCCGGCTCGTCCGGTTCGTAGTGATCTCCTGTGGTGGTAAGACGCACGTGGACTCTACCAGTCGGCTGGAACTCCATGGACTTGCCCCAGAACTTGGTCTTGATGCGAGCCTCCTGCCAGAAACACCAGCGCGATGACTCTGCGTGACACGCTGAGATTGGAGGATGATGGGACACCTGGGGACAATGAGGAATAATAAAAAAACAAGAATATGGCTGAATGGTTTACGAGTGGTAGAGCCACGCTGTAGACAATTTTGTCTACAGCATGAATGGGCCGGCTCGTCCGGGTCGTTATCACTGTCTCACAGAAAACCGGCGTAAAGTAGCAGTTTGCTGCTGCGTTTCGTGCGGTGAGTGAGATATCCGGAGGCCCAAATTCCCCTATCCCTTACTTATAAGGGATAAGTAAGTCCTTTAAGGTCGGCAACGCGCCCATGATTATTTTAGTATTGTGGGCGTATATGGGCGGTGGAGATCACTTACCATCAGGTGACCCACTTGCTCGTTTGACGGCCTAACCTAAAAAAAAAATGATATACAATATGTAACAAAAACCCTGTTGGCCGTTTTTGGGTCGTGTAGATAAACATATAGAAATCATCATCATCATCATTCACAGCCTTTCTCATCCTGCTGCTGGGCATAGGCCTCTCTTTTTATATGCCATTCACCACGATCCTGCGCCAATCTACTCCAATATCGACCCCCGGTGTTAGCAATATCGTGGGACCGTCTCGCCGCCGGACCACCGACAAATCGCTTACCTTGTCTCGGCCACCATTCCGTTACTGCTTTGCTCCACCTGCCGTCTCTTTGTCTAGCCATATAGACAGCTTTACAAAAATAGTTATATTAAAAAAAAACAATAAACCGAAGCGAGATATTATCCTTACACAGGTAGCTTAGAAAATGAACATATTTAAAAAAATGTTATTTACATATGAATTTCTGTGTGTTGACGAAACCGGGGGCGCGGCACGTTTGATGTATATGTATTATGCACGTAGACGCCGCAACTTGCAACCTCGCTCTTGCAGAGATAATCAATCGAAATACGGTTTACAAACAATAAATTAATTAAAGTATAATAGAATTATTTTAATAGTCTTATTTTCGTATGCGAGTTATTTCATTACGTTTGAATATCGATTCCGATATCAAAGTTAATGCGCCCGACAGGGTTTTAGTTACATATTGTATATTGACTGCCTTGGTGGCGCAGTTGTAATGTCTACGCGTTACGACTGAGGTTGACGCTGAGGTCTCGGATTCGATCCCCGGGTCGGGTAAAAGTGATATTGGGTTTTCCTATTACGAAATGCTCAGTATCAGCCCGGAGTCTGGAATTGTGCCCGGTATGATGATAGGCTCGCCCCCATCACATCATCCGACGGAGATGCGCTGGGCGAAATGTGGATGTACTGGTTACATCTCTGCCTACCCTTTCGGGGATTACAGGCGTGAGTGCGTATATATGTTTTTATATTGACTGCTCGTGATAGAGCCTCGCTGTCTGCGGATAGCGGTAACTGTTTTGCGATACTGGATTCGTCAACTGGCTCACGAGGCAGTTACTAGAGTGTTCTCTTTTTGAAAGAATTAGGCAATCAGTTTTGTCCCAAGTAAGTCATGCACGTCAGAATAGCTACACAATATGCTGTTCTGCAAATACTTGTAACTTAATGTTGAAATAAATCTAGTTTATACGGATTTTATCGCGGTTTAATTTTATTTTAGTCCCGACGTTTCGAAAGCTTTTCAGCCTTCGTGGTCACGGGAGAGACTGAGGTGTAGGTCGTCTCGAAAAGTTAATGTTACATTGGCTACCTTCATTTAAAAATTATACATTTATTTTTTAATTTTTAAAAAAGTTTGTTGACACTGTCCGATCTACGCAGAAAAAGCTCACGGTGTCTTGAAGTCGGGCAGTTGGTTTTTTGGGTTTCGATTTAATTAAATGTATAATTGAATCCCAGGCTTGTGCAAGCTTCCAACCATATTCTTCTTATTGAATTTTGCGTGTTTTTTTAATTTCCATAGCCTCGCGAATCATCCTAGGTAGCATGTACTAGGTACTAAGTACTATAACTTAATGTTGTGAGTAGTGACAAATTCTACAGACGAGGCATTCGCTTACTAGCTGATGTTACTTACAGAGGAACATTAACTTGATAGAACATTAATAGGAACTGGTACAGATCCCCCTAGTATTCCATATTCGCGGGACTCTGGGTCAGAAAGCCATCCTGATATGTTTCTCCGCTTTCCTCGGAGTTAGGGCGTTATCCTAATATTAGATTATTTTTACTCATAGCATATTTTGACAGGCTCCGTGGCGCAGTGGTCGGGTAGCCGGCTGCGAAGCGGGAGGTCGTAGCTATGATTCCCGCACCGAAACAAGTATTTATGTGATCCACAAGTATTTTTTCAGGGTCTGAGTGTTGTGGGACCGCAAGTCCCTCGTACTTCCTTACAGGTTGGACCTAGTGTGGGGTCAGGACTATGTGTATGACTGTTGAGTGTATTGTTTATTTTATGAGAGCTCCTGAGTCAATTTGAATACCTAAATTATTTTCCAGCATCCAAAAACTAAAGTATGTTTGTCCCCAGTCGGAGACGTGGCAGCGAATGGGAGGTGCTGGAGGGTTTGAAGGACGGACAAAGGTTCGACAAGAGGCCCGACGTGTTCAACGGATATCTCCACAAGAAGAGAAAATGGCCACTCAAGGGATGGCACAAGGTAAGCATCATGTAGAATGGATTGTACTCTTTTCCTTTAAAGACTATGCTCCTCATAATTCTCAGATTTTTTATTACTTCACACAGTCCAAATTCAGAATTTTCCCCATGCACAAAGGTATGTCGTTACATATAAAAATACTGCCTCGACTGGCGCAGTAGTAATGCGTTGGTACGCGGTACTACTGGTGTGCTGAGGTCTTGGGTTAAATCCCCGGGTTGTGTTAAAGTTATACCGGGCACAAATTCCAGACTCCCGGCTGATACTGAGCATTTCGTAATAGAAAAACCCAATACCACTTATCCGACCCGGGGATCGAACCCGAGACCTCAGCGTTGACCCCAATCGTAACTGGTACGTATTACTGCGCCACCCAGCCAGGCAGTCAGCCATTACTACCACAGCGATTTATTTGTTTCAGCGTTTCTTCGTGGTCGACGGCGGCATCCTTGTCTATGCCCGTTCACCCACAGACGTGGCACGAGGTCGTCTGCATGGCTCAGTAGATGTGGGTCTGTCGGTGATATCGGCCAAGGCACGCCGCCGTCGCATCGACATAGACGCCGATGAGTTCATATACCATCTCAGGGCCAAGACTCCTGACGTGTTCAGGACCTGGCTGAACGTGTTGAAGGCACACAGGTAAAAGCGGTTCACTTTCAAATTGAAAGTACCGATGCTCCTATCTGATCGAGTAGCAGAATCTCATCATTAGCAGATACATATTATACGTAGAACCTCGTTAAGTCGAATGTCCAAAACCTCCATTACTCGAAATCTCAACCCTCGTATTAGTCGAAATAATCAGTGAGTCCCTCCAAGCCATTTTGGTACATATTTTCCCTCCATAACTCGAAAAATTAAATTTTACCTCTGCATCTCGAACATAGCAATGTTTTATTTTACAACCTTTACAACTCGATTATTTGAAACTTATTACCTCTATAGTTCTCTATAAGTCGAAAACTCTATAACTCGAATTTTTTGGCGTCTCCCTTGATGTTCGATTTATAGAGGTTCTTCTGTATATTATACATATATTTATTATGTACTTATATGTATATACATACTTATTCTATATATATATATTATATCTTATTTTATATGTATGTTTATTTGTATTAAGTAAATTTACGTAGTTTTAGTGTCTTGTCTACCTCTTTCTATCAGTTTTCTTACACGGCCTCATCATCTCGTCTCTGCATCACTCGAAGGTAGGCTGGTAGATGCCTAATGGCATTAAGTCCGCCTTTAAACATGTTATGTATATAAAGTTTTAAATAAATAAATAATAAATAAAATGACTGCCTCGGTGGCGCAGTTGTAATGTGTACGCGTTACGATTGAGGTCAGCGCTGAGGTCACGGGTTCGATTCCCGGGTCGGGTAAAGTGGTGTTGGGTTTTTCTATCACGAAAATGCTCAGTATCAGCCCGGAGTCTGGAATTTGTGACCGGTATGGCGATAGGCTCGCCCCCTATCACATTAGGGACGGAAATACGCTCAGCGAAATGTGGGTGTACTGGTTACACCTCTGCCTACCCCTTCGGGGATTACAGGCGTGAGTGCGTATGAGTGCGTATGTAATAAATAAAAGTTTGGTAATTAACTCCGTTTTAGAGAAGGCTACTAAGTAGGCCACTTGATGGTAAGTGATGACCACCGCCATTGAGCGCTTGCATGTTGCATTGTCTGTGCGTTGCCAGCCATTGATAATATTCTTATTATATTAAAAACCTCATTATAGTAAATAGTAGTATAAAAGGAGTAATTAAAGTGATACGAGCCACGCTGTAGACATTTTTGTCTACAGCCTGAATGGGCCGGATCGTCCGGGTCGTTACCACTGTCTCACAGAAAACCGACGTAAAGTAGCAGCTTGCTGCTGCGTTTCCTACGGTGAGTGAGATATCTGGAAGCCCTCCCTTTCCTTTAAAGTCGGTAACGCACCTATTATTCTCTTGGTATTGTGGGCGTACATGGGCGTTGGACATCACACCAGGTGACCCACTTGCTCGTTTACCGCCCTAAGCTATAAAAAAAAAAATCTTGGGCTCGCACACTATCATATAGAAGGGAATTAAACTCGGCGAACCGTGGATGTCCTAGTTGCATTTCCGCCTACCCCTCCGGGCATAGATAGATAACTCTTTATTAAACACCAAACTTAAGCAACAATACAAAATAACCTTATAACTACATTAATGTCAAGAGGCGGTGTTATCGGTAAAAGCGATCTCTACCAGACAACCTTATTGTAATGGAATTGCTTAAAAGGGCGAGTAGAAAAGTGTGGAATACAGTGCGTATGTATGTAAAACTCGACTCAAAGTTGCATCATTACAAGTTTATTTTCTGTATCATCAAGGTTGTACCGTCAACATCTCCTGACGTTTGGCGCTCGTGAATCAGTACCCAAGATCCACGCGCCTCTCGACGATCTGCCACCGACAGACACTTCATCACGTAAGTATTAAATAAATAAATACATCCAACAGTCACACACATAGTCCTGACCCCACACTAGGTCTACCTGTATCGTGGGTATCAGCAACTACGAGGGACTTGCCAACCCACAACACGCAGACCCGAGACAAATAATTGTGGGATCGCACAAACATTTGTCTCGGTGCGGGAATCGAACCCACGGCCTCTCGCTTCGCAGCCGGCTACTCGCCCACTGCGTCACGGAGGCTGTCGATATTATTACATATACCCACCTTTTACTAGGTGGGTAGGTCTCTTGTATGCGAGAGGCCGTCTGTCTGTTGATTATGAGAGCGTTAAAATTGTGTGCCAGATGTATTATTTGTTTGATTTTATAGAAAATAGTATGTCTGTTTAAGTTTTGGAGTGTGATGGTAATAATGCGTTGCAAAACGTAGTGATTATATATTTCTATTAAAACTTACAAATCACAATTACTTACAATGAATTAAAATTAATTATATTTGTTAGATAACCAATATTTCACCCATTCCGTTCCGATACTATGTAATCCAACTCCTTTCCTTAAAGGTGCGTCTAAATCTAGTTCAGAAATGTCAAGTTGTACCGAAGATTATGACAAATCTCACACAACTGAAATCCAAAACTTATCCGCAAAAATAATTGGCAATGGAAATAACGCTCATATTTCAAACATGTACGATGAGCATGGCAATTTGGTAACTAGACGTGACTGCTTAGAGAATTGTATAATGAAAAATTACCAAACCAAATTTTACAATAAGAGTCAATATTCTATGAATTGTGCTAGAAGACTCCATGGTAATATCGATAACATCGAGTCAGTCGACGTGTCTAACGGAAGTAATGGTACCGAAAATCAATTACATTCCACTGAGTTAGAGTATAGCTCGTTTAAAAGCAATGAACCAGGTCAAGATTCGCTACCAATTTGTGAAATTTCTCTAAATTCTAATAATGCGTCTTTAAGAACTATTAAAAGGTTCGATGATTGTGAAATTTTGAGTATTTCTCAAAGTAATGCGGCTTATAAATATACAGTTGTAGCGAAAGACAAGACATCTATATTCACACGTAAACGTCGGCCAACAAATGCTTTTTTTTTGTTTACACGTAATAAAACTTCGAGTGAAGTCTCCGCCTCTCCGATGAAACGAAGTAGAAAATCTACGAACTTAGTAAAATACAAAAATATCATTAACGAACCACCTTTAAAAAGACCTCTGAGTAAATGTATGTTGTTGCGAAAATACAAATTAAAAGCATCCAAACAAATCGTGACAGATAAGGGTCTTAGCAGAGCTGTAGCTTGTGATCCTGTCGCTAAAGAATACAATGAAATACAAGTAGATATCAATAACAAAGTTCACAAAATACTCCAACATGTCGCTCCTACGTTTGATTATGACAAGATTACAGAAAGACTTATGGTCACGGTTTTCGAAAAACATAATAGTACAGATAAAGGTGACGAGGTCAAGTACTACGTAAACCAAGTAGTTAGAGATCTATATGACGAAAAACGTAATCAAGAAGCACACCCAGTCAAGGCTTTGTTTAAAAGCCTGTTAGAATATTGGTTGAAACACACGTCAACTGGTCAATTTAAAGAAGCTATGACGAGAGCCAAGTCTACAGAAAAGCCGTCGAATAGGCATTTTACTAAAGATAAAAAGCTCTCTAGTAACGTAATTGATAAGACTTGCAAAGAAACTCAGTTCCACGGACTCAGTGATATCATAGCGGAATTGACTACTAGAAAGAACATAAGGCGTACACCCAGAATTATAACTGAAAATAGAAACCCCACACAGTACCACAATCCCAGACATGATACCGAAAGTTTTGAAAAAGAAAAACGTATACAGGAACTGGAGAAATTACTCAAAAACACAGTTTATATTTGCGAAACTGGACTTAGTCAGAGTAGAGAGAAAGATATCAAAATTACCAAAACCCTGATAAATAGTGTCGGCAAATTTTCAAATAGGTCAAACGACAAAACTGATGATACTGCTAATGAAACTTCAAATTCTTCTACTGAGTTGCCTGCAATACAAAAAACCATCAACAAACTAATCAGTGATACTGATTTACCTCCTGATATGGCGAAGGAATTTTTAAATGCATATTTAGATGTACTTAGACATGATAGCAGTCGAAGTGAAACGAACACTAGCACGCAATCTAGTGATAATGTAGATGATACAAAACGCCCCGTTTGTGACGTTTATACGGAAAATATTGTCAAGAAAATATCAAAAAGTGTAACTACGCTTAAACCGACTGATATCAATAACACTAAAGCTGAGAAAAAAGATGTTGATAATGGTCAGATATACTTAAAAGATGTGTTGGATAAAATAACCACAATATTCTCTAAAGTAAAAAAAAGCGATGACAAACCTTGGTTTAGTTCAGCGAAAGAAGAAAGAAAATCTGAAAATAGAATTGATGTAAAAGATGAATTAGGTAGATTAATAAAAGATAATGGTAAGGAGTTAATATGTGAGAAAGTCGACGAGAGTTCACTGGTTATCGATCTTTCGAAGTACAATTTGGAAAATATAACAATGACTGATGATCCTGCAATAAAAGGCACTATGTCGATAAACATAAAGTTAAAGGAAAAAGCGGATACCCCGAAATCGAAACGAGCTCATTTGAGCTTAAAGTTTTCAAACGACTCCAAGTCTCAAATTTATACGAACAACTGGTTACCATACACAACTCTTAGCAATACATCCGATGAAGTATTTAATAGATTTGCTAGGGGGATACCTAAACAATTCGATTGCCGTAAAGATATCATAGATTTAAAGCCATACATAAGTACAAGCGATGGAACATCAAAGGCGTTCAGATTTATTAATGAAAGTCAGGATTCTCTCAATATGTCTTTTAATCATAACATCTTCCAAGAGAATGAATCCTTTGAAAATGACATGAAGTCTTGTTTCATAATGTCCACTATGAAAAAGAACACAGTTCCTAAATTTCAATGTAAAAAGAAAGTTAGACTAAAAGATGGTATCGCGTTAGACTCTAAAACAGATATTCCTCTGACCCCAAGTGAACATAAAGAAGAACTAAAAAAAATCGAGAAACCCACTCCCAGGATTATTGATGAAAAGTTTATACTGATGTTATTAGAGAATTTGACACTTTTATCTAAGGGCATACCCAGTATACACAAGGAAATAAATAATCTATTTGCAAAGTTAAAGAAAAAATGCGAGAAAGTTATCAGAAATAGTCCGAACACACAGGGTTTGAGCCTTTTAGGTAAGATTTATAATGACACCCACAAAATGAATGATAATGGGACTCAATTTGAAGATATAACAAGTGCGGTACATAAAACACATTTGAAAGAAACTTTTAATACTGGAGTTAATATTAAGACGGAAGAAAATAAAGTAGTTACACACAAATCCATTACTGCGTTATACTCGACAAAAGAAGTTACCAACAATTACGTTCAAACTGATATAATTATTAAAGCAAATAAATCATCCGCCAGAAACGATATTTTGGTTTCAAATATAGCCCAAACTCAAGCAATAAACATTACCCAGATAACAGAAAGTGCGAGGTCAGATCTCAATTGTAAAGGAAGCCAAGAACACGCTGTCAGTACTATCGTAAAGTACGTTCAAAACAATGAACATGAAAATCATCATCATCCAGCAAGACCGATAAAGATCGACACAGATATAGTTAAAAGAAGTAAGTTCGTTCCGAAACCACCAGAAGAATTAATTACGGAAATGTCATTACTATCACCCTCTCTTAAAGTATCAAGACAGTCACAGACAGATAGACTGATGGTTGTGTTAAGAGATAGGGAAGTCGATTTGAAAGTGTACCAAATGCTTGTACGCCAAAAGTTTGTACCTGCACAACGTAGTTCTGTGACGGACTCGAATGCTGAAGTCAGTTGGAGCGATGAGTTGAAGACGCTGTATAGGTGTTCCAGTGATCCTTCTTACTGTTCTGGTTAGATTTTGAGTAAATTTAGGGTTTAAATTCAGTAAATGGCGATTTAGTAGTTCAATACGAAGACGTTAGTATATTTATCGAATTTAAAATAGTAAAAATAACAAGAGATAGTAAGTTAGAGGTTGAGATTATTGTAGTTGCTTTAAGCTATCAAATACATAGCTTTCGCACCACATAACTGCTTATGAAACGAAAGTAATATGTAATTACGCCAGTTGTATCACCATAATTTTAGTTACTCAATACATAGGTCACTTTAATCCCTAGTAGAACATCCAACTATATTATTCTAGATTTACAAATAAATAAAAGTTTAAATTTGTCATGCATTTACAAATTAAGAAAATAGTATTTTACACAGACATACATCTAAATGGATATCGTAAGTGTAACTACTTCACATACCGAGACGAAGAATAAAAGCTTCGCCTGTAACCTGTTTAAGCTTTATTTAATGTTACCGCTGTGAAATGTAAACCGAACATACGAAAAATGCCTTTTCGTGTCATAAAGTATTGTAAACACTCCTTTGCAATGTTTCAAGAGTGTTTCTCATCACTTAACTACCCTTGCGACGTTGCAGCTAGTACTTAATGTGACACGTTTGGTTTCATGCAGGTTGAAGTACTTGCGATGTCTATTTAAATCTATGTCTGGTTTTTTATGTTCATAAATTGTTTTAGTCGGTATTTCTAGTATATTAATTTTAAATAATCTTGAGCATGAATCCCGTACTGATATCATATTATGTCTTGGTTGATCGATAAAAAATATTACATTGCTCATCTGGATATAAGTCATTGAAAAGGAATTAAAGTATATATTTTTATTCATCAACTAAGTTGCCATAATATGTACATCTCCCAGCCCCTTTTTGTGTGAAATTTGAGTGGTATGATTTTCCTTACGAAATATTTTTTGTAGATCCGTTTTTGCCTTGCCTAAAGTTAGACAAGTTTAGAATTAACATTTGTGAAAAGTCTTGACTTAGTTTATTTCATATGATTTGCATATAATTTCTCTTCAATCAAAACTCCATCATATGCTTAAATATTGTGCTAATGCTACATACAATAAAACTGAAATATCCTGAACATAACAATACAACAGAATACAAGTAAAAAAAAAGAAGTTTGCGTTAAACATCAACAGACAGGTTTTAAAGCTAAATAACCTCAAAAGTAAGGAAATCAGACCACTCAAGTAGTACCGCAGGCCCACACGATATTATTCCGTAGGGCTGATTAGCCCCACGTCGCCACCGATCCGCGGGCCGCAGTTCGTCTCGGGAACACCTGGCGGTCGACTTGCCAGCTGGATTATAGGTATGGCATATTATATCTATGGAGAGAGGTGTATCAAAATTCTGAGTGTCGCGACACGTGTATAGTTTGGATAAACAAATTTTGGATAAAAGTTAGCAACATTTTGATCGACGAAAACAGGTTATGCAAAAAACAGATATTTCAATATTGCAGAAATTATTTGTTCGATAATTTTATGAGAGAAGTACCCATGATCTCGTAACATCCAGTTGATCAAGATTGTTGATCAAGGTCCAATTGATCAAAGTGAAGATACTCGAATAAATTCTGGTTAATCAAGACACCTTACCAGTCAGTTCTTAAATATAGTTTTAATTCTTCTTCTTTTTCCACTTGCTCTTATCCCTCTCGCAACATGCTTTTAACACATGTTACAGGAAGATTTGGCTTGTAGTTTTTACGACTGCCTGACGTTAACCCTTCTGGGGAGAAAATATTTAACTAAATATATGTATATGAAATGATTAAATATAGTTTATATTGTATACTTTTTATCCAAAGTTATTTGGCACGAACTTCGCTATTTGTGTCAAATAAATGAAGACGGTTATTTGTGATGCATTTCTTTACTTCCAAAATAAATACATAAGTAATAATTATTACAGGTCGTTATAGCTTTTTAATTCGCACAAGCGCATTTGGACATTATTCAAATGTTAACAAGAAAACAATGATATAAAAACATATATATTTGATGCTTTTTCAAAATTATATGAAAATCATAAATTAATTTTGCCTTGCTTTACTTTAATGCACCCACTATCATATTATGCGCCTTGCATAAACAGCATGGTTGAAATACTCGGTAGTTGGCATGAGTAATACCCAGAAGAGTATTGTAATTATTTAGATTTTTGATAATTTCTTTTTTTTTATTGCATAGGCCGACGAACGAGCAAGTCCCCTGATGGTAAGTGATAACCACCGCCCATGTACACCCACAATACCAAAAGAGTCATGGGCGTGTTGCCGACCTTAAAGGAAAGGGATAATTAAGGAATTGGGAAGGGGAGGGAATTTGGACCTCCGGATATCTCACTCACCGTACGAAACGCAGCAGCAAGCTGCTACTTTACGTCGGTTTTCTGTGAGAGAGTGGACGTGCCGGCCCATTCACGCTGTAGACAAAACTGTCTACAGCGTAGCTCTACCACTTAAAAAGTAATATATAGTCAACAATTCCTGAATGATCAGACATTATTATTTTTAATTTTTTTTGTTAAAAATTTGTTAGCCGACATAATATTAATGACATTGTAATTGTAAATAATGTTGGCTTTATACTATAAGATAATTGTACTATACATAATATTTGTATGCCCCAATGGCAATACATAGAGGACCAAATTATTTAATTTTAAAATCCATAATAATACAATAATAATAATAATACACCCAACAGTCACACACTTAGTCCTGACCCCACACTAGGTAAACCTGTATCGTGGGTATCAAGAACTACGAGGGACTTGCGGTCCCACAACACTCAGACCCAAGACAAATATTTGTGGATCAGACAAACATTTGTCAAGGTGCGGGAATCGAACCCACTGCCTCACGCTTCGCAACCGGCTACTCGCCCGCTGCGCCACGGAGGCTGTCAAATGTCCAAAAAACCATGTTACCTATGTTTACAAATAAATGTTTCTGATTTCTGATAGTGTAAGTTTGTTATGTGAAGTAAAGCATGCAGCCATCGACAGAACGCGATGGAGAACCACTGTGTCTGCCCTCTGCCCCGATCGGGGGACATAGGAATACAATGATGAATGATGATGATGAAGTTTATTATGTCCAGAGTCTGGTGGCCCACTGGAGAACGCCTCCCGCGAGCTCGGTCAAGCTCAGTTGTCTATACAACAGTTGCAGAGGCTGTTGGACGCTCTAGAACTACAGCAACAAGTCCATCACGACACAGATGTAAGATTCTAAATAATTATTTTTATAGTGATTTCTTATGTTTACGCGAATATTACACATTGTAATTAAACTAGTTTATACGGATTTTATCGCGGTTTGATTTTTATTTTAGTCCCGACGTTTCGAAAGCTTTTGAGCCTTCGTGGTCACGGGAGAGACATTCTCTATTTTTATTTCAATAATTATTTTTATGCTACAAACGACGATATGAACGGGTGGGACGGTAGTATATGTCAATAATTTATCCAAAATCAATTGCAGAAAGAATTTTATAAATCCGTCAAAAAATAAGTTAGTAGCCATTCAAGGGTAGTTATCAAATGATAGACGACATCAACTTTGACGTCACCGTGCAAAATTTCCATTACAGTGCACGCGTGCGAGCGAGATGGTGCCATGCCCCCAGTACGTGCCCACCTTTGCCCATATCAATATTTAAACTCAAATTGCGGGCTCATTTTTTAATCAATTTTGATTCGAGTTTTAACAATAGGTTTTCTTTTTCACATTATTGTCTGTTGCGCAGTAAAGTATAATTCAATTAAGAAACTACTATATTGATCAGATAGACTGCGTCAATTCTTATAAATATATATTTTCATGCAATAATAGTTTCTGTACAAAATGTAGTTTTCATACTCATGACCTGTTTTCACACATAAAATAAAAAATAGCATTACTTTCAGATGAATTGTATAGCAAAAGTTGAAGTGGACGTCCTTTGATAAATGTAACGATTTAATATATAAAACAAGAAAAAATTAAAGTCAAAGTTAAAAAGAAGTATGACATTATTGGTAAACTTTTATGTTCATATGCAACAATTATACATATACTATTAATTTGTAGAATGACAAAATATAGTTAGTTTTTATGTATGTTTTTCGTATTTAGCAAGTAAATATACATGCAAACTCACGCCTGTAATCCCCGAAGAGGTAGGCCGATATGTAGCTAGTACAAATACATTTCGGCGAGCTATTTCTATCCCATGATGTGATAAGGTGCGAGCCTATCACCATACCGGGCACAATTCCAGACTCCGTCTGATACTGAGTGTTTCGTAATAGAACCCCAATATCGTTTTTACGTATCCTGGGATCAGTGGTACCGCTTACGCATTACAACTGCGACACCGAGGTACTGTAAACACAAAATCACGAATTTATTAATATCCGTTTCGAATCTGGTTCGAAGGACCAAAACATCGACTCCTTTGAATAATTAGACTATAAATAAATATTACATCGCCTCATGGGTCTAATGGCAGCGTACTTAGATTGAGAAACCGGTGAGGCTCTGGTTTCAAAACCCAGATCGGGCAATCAAAATTTGTGTAAGGTTTTCCATTCGAAAAAATTAGACATTAGTTGCCCCAAATTGGAATTTGTGTCCGGTATGGCGATAGACTCGCTATCTATCAAATCATGGGACGGAAATAAGCTCGGCGAAACATTGGTGCACATCTGCCTAACTCTTCGGGGATAAAGGTGAGCTTACTTATGTAAATAAATATTAGTTATATCGATTTTCCATAATTATTGCCAAGAATAAAATTTTCTGTCTTCCTATCTGGGCTTATGCCAGAGTCTGCCTTCCTACTTAAAAGCTTCCATTTCGCCCTGTCTTGGTCATCCTTTGTGGTGAGGTCAATAACAGAATTTAAGTGGTAATTTTCACCAGGTGTCTCTGGAAGGCGCGTCGCCCAACGTGAAGAAGGACCGCCGCAAGTTCGGTCTTCGCAAGAAGAAGTCGAACAGCAAGTGTGCGTCAGTCGAATTAGCACCACATCCGCCTCACATAGACCCGTCCAGTTCTCATATGGTAATTATTTTTAGTCGCATGACTTAACGAGCAGGGCCCTCGTCTTATGGTAAATGCCACGTTCCCTGGTGTGATGGTAAACGCCACACCTACCTACTCATGGATAGTGCAACACCACTTAGAACTTTGAATTACAAAGTCTTATCTTGTCACACCGAGCCAAGATGTAAGTCTAATAAGTCGCAGTAATTTCACTGCCATCAATGTCTTTCACACTGCTGTTGCTTGGCGATAGAAATGACAAAGCCGTGGTACCAACCCAGAAGTCCTCTCGCATACGAGCGACCTACCACTATGTGAAACTACCTTATTGTTTTATTTTGACAGACCTACCACCTTGTGAAACTACTTTGTTTCATTTTGACAGCCCAACCCCCAGACAGCCTCTCGGATACGAGGGCCCACCACCTTGTGAAACTATCTTTTTTTTATGGCATAGGCCGGCAAACGAGCAAGTGGGTCACCCGATGGCAAGTCATCTTCACCGCTCATGTACGCCCACAATACCAAAAGAATCATGGGCGCGTTGCCGACCCCAAAGGAAAGGGGCAATCAAGAAATTGGGAAGGGAAGGGGGTTTGGGCCTCCGGATATATCACTCACCGTACGAAACGCAGCAGCAAGCTGCTACTTTACGCCGGTTTTCTGTGAGACAGTGGTAACGACCCGGGCGAGCCGGCCCATACATGCTGTAGACAAAAGTGTCTACTACTAAAATTGTCTTTCTACTCAGAAAGTTATTATTGTTCAATTTTGACAGGCTCTATCCACCCTGACAGCTCCCCCGTCCCCTGGCGGTGGAGCATCATCAGTGCCCAACTCGGCCGCCTCCCTTCCTATCGGTGAGTTATCAAATATAGTATAGTATATTATGTACAATGTTAGTTGTGATAACTGTCACGCTTTTGTCGTTAAAACAAGTTTATATGTGTTGTCCATAGACCAAAGATGTTAATAGATGCCGTTATTTATTCTGTTGTCGACAATTAAACTTAATGAAAATTATTCAACTCCTATCAAATGGGTGAAACGAACCGCCTTAACTAATATTACTTTGACAGGAAAAAAAAATACTTATGAGCTTGATTTTAGTAACGTTCGTCGTGTAATAAAGCTGACTTTATACTGTACTCAAGATTACTTAATTTTGTTTTTGTTGTGTCGGTTGAAAACGCAATAGCTGCCTCTATATCTTACAAATTTTCGGGTCGATATCATAGACAACGTGCACTATGTAACTAGTACGTACCTCGTACGATACGTATTGGTGTATATAATAAAAAAAACACGCTTGGTTTTCATAGAATGAGATACTTACGGCGTCCATTTCGGTCCTTGGTCTATGGTGTTGTCGTATGCACAATGAAAATTTAACATCACTTTATTCTCGAAGGAGTAGGCAGTGGTGTAACTAGTATACCCACACTTCGCCGAGCTTATTTCTGTCCCATGATGTGATAGGGGCTACTTATAGGCGTAAATCCGTATGTATGTATATATCTAACATACCTGGGAATACTATATTCTTCTAAAGTTTCGCACAGACTGTTGAAATGGGATAATTTGGTGTCAATAAAAACATTACCATCCTTCTGAGACAGTCAGGTGAAATTTTGATTGTGTATATTGCCTTTCGAAAATCCCTGAATGTACAATTTAATTTATTGTTTTATTACATAAATGGAATGTATATTCTGGGGTTCATTATATGTGTTTAACTAAATGTTTACTGTTGTTTCTAGGATCCCCAATCCTCATCCTATAGCCTCAAGAAGGACTAACCTATCCCAATTGTACATATTGTTTCATACATATTTTTATAATTTATTTGTGTTTAATAAAGTTTTTATTTTCATTGAAAACCATATTTTAATTAGGGTTGTTTGAATTAAATTGAATTTTAAAATGTATGCAATAACAAGGATTCTACGAGATCGGTAAGTGTGCCTAGCATGGCTCAAGGCAGAATTCACAGCACAGGCATGTCAAGCTATAACGTAGCTTAGTTGCTATAAACTATGCTAAAAAGCATGTGTGACTATCTACGGCTCTGGAACACGATGTTACCTATCTCTGTCGCTCAATCGTGATGTAACGCGTGCGAGTGGGATGGAGAATCTTGATACTGGGCTCAATTTTAGTATTTACAGCATAATAAATTATTTGTGAGTTTACATGTAATTAAATATCTCGTGTCCAAAAATAATAGTATTAAACCTTTGCTATTTACCAATAGTAAACATTAATGATTGCTAAAATCTTATACAGTATCGAATTCAGTATATAAAATTGGGGGTCAAATACACATAATAGCTTATAACAACAAAATTTTCACAAAAATCTAAATGTCTAACAAATTGTTATGGTTTTCCCTTCCAGCGTTTCTTTCAACATTTCTGGCCTCTACTTTAGTTCGTAAGACTGCTTTTATTTTTGTTTCAATTCCCTTTTTCATCCTTTTCTCATACTCACATATGTACAAAGCTCACAACATGCTACAACGCTTCGTTGACAAAGAATGCATGATTGAAATAAGGTAGGTGTTTATGCGCTTGTGCCATTTTATCCTAGGTAAGACGAGAAATAAACACTGAAAAACTAAACTTGGTTAGCCTTATATTAAATTTGTCGGTCGATAGGTCAAGAAAAACTGTCGTCGGACATATTTCTACATAGTGATTTCTTATGTTTACGCTAATATTGCACATTGAAATAAAACTTAACTTATTAAACTGCGATAAAATCCGTATAAACTAGTTTTATTTCAATTCATATTTCTACATGTTTAATCTCTCTATTCTAAGAAAAAGTCATTGGTGCCGCCGCTGCCAAAAGCTTGTCACGCTATCTCCTCCGAAACCACTGGGGGTAAGGGGTCGAGGCCGATACCAATCGATGCAGAATAATGTGGGGAAGAAAGTAATATATGTCTCATATTCGTCAGGCTTTAAGTTAACATGGTTAATAATATTCTAAAACAAACAAACAACAATTCTAAACATTTAAAATTATAAACAATTAAATATACCCAATAGTTGCACATAGAGTTCTGTCGCTACGTTAAGATATGTTCCGCGTTGTATCTTACGGCTCAATAACATCCAGACCCGGTAAAAATATTTGTTTATCCCACAAACATATTTTCCTCCTGATCAATACCTTGGTGTCCAGTTTCACAGTCAGTTCATGTAACCGACGACCACTGGGCGACGAAGTCTCTCGCAACGAATGAATTAGTAACGTATTAAACACATTACATTTTACATCGAATCAAAGATCGGCAATCAATTTCCATAAACTATACAGGAAATGAAATATTAAAACGCTCTTGTACTCAGATCGTAGATCAATCCGTGTACCATAGACCTTGATTGTAATCTTAGCGTCTGTGTTATCAGTGATAAGCGTGATCTGAATATATTATTCGTGTAATCTTGTAAAGTAAACCGTTACGTCAACATATCGAGTTTTCAATAAAGGAAAGTTTTTGTTGTGAAATAGAAGTCTCTAAGTTGGTTTATAAAGAAATAAAAATGGTGTACATTATGTTAAAATGTTAACATAGTAGGTTTAATACAAGTGGCTTTTAATATATTGTGTTTATTTCTAAATATTCCACTTCTTATAGAGTAATGTTTATATACATTATTTTGTTTTGTACAAATCTTAAAACTGATTCTTTTATTATATACGATTAAATAATCATAACTAAGAACAAGGACAACCAAAACTAAAGAATTCATAACTTTTCTTGAAGCACACCGAGTGGTTTAAGTGATAGAAGGAGTAATAATCAAATTGTGCTGTTTATTTTACACGGGAAACGCAGACTGAAAATTGACAAAATGTCAAGCGATAGTGGTGGTATTTTATTACCAACGGCAAAAATCATTTGTCGATATATTAGAGAAATATTAAGAGAATACGGTGACCCAGAAAGTAAGTTCATTTTGTTTTCTTTTATTTAAGTTACTTGTACTAAAACTACCTTCGATGTTAAAAATGTAACGGTCAATGTAGATAATGTAATTTAACAAAGCTTTGAAAGCTTTGAAAATATAAAGTGTATTTTTGCTTGTCAATTACTTAATTAAATAGCTGAGAGTCAAAGTTGGTATCGCAATATTATAGACCGAGTAAATTTTTACGGTAATGAAGTTTAAGAATAATTCGGCCATTTGTGAATTCCTTGCTGTGTGTGCGGGAGTTTACAAATATATGGCAGTAACGCATTAGTCGTCGGCCTTTACCCATTGAGAGGCAGATTCAGTCAATGTGTTGGTACAAATCGCGCACATTAGAACGCAGAAATGTGTGGAAATATATAATAAAAGACACCAAACTATAATACACATAGTCTACCCCACACTAGTTTCACCTGTATCTGTGGTATCAGGAACTACCAGGGACTTAAGATCCCACACAAAGATTTGTGGATCACATTAACATTTGTCCCGATGAGTAAATCCAGTCCGCAGCTACTCGTCCGCTGCGACACGGAGGCTGTCAATCTATATCAAAGTTTGTTACATTTGAGTCGATTACGTGATATTTTGGTAAACCCGCTTATGGCCGTTCCCAATATTCTGTCCATCGACAGATATGCTTACTGACAGTAAAATATTGACACATTTTGTATGTAAGATCTGTCTAAACACTATTGATAATAAACAAACCTATCGATAGATAGAATATAGGGAACGCCCATTAGTTTATCGTGGGGGGTTTATCCCCAATATAACTAGAGTCCTTTTATTACAACACAGCCTTTAGATATGTATATTTTTTATAACCACTTCCCATTATATTATAAACCATTTTAAAATTTACTGCACGATATCTATAAGCTTTCAGTATTCACAGACGTTTCAAGACCATTATAAATACCATTTAGTTTGATAGGGTCCATTTAGAATGATATAAAATTAATATGATCAATTCTGGTTTCCCATTGTGTCATCTAGTCTCAATAAGTGCTACCATGCACGCATGCCGCGCTGCAGGCGTTCTGTAAGGATTCCAAGGTCTTATCGACTTACGTTCCAGAAATGTAAACAAATATCTACCCACTTTTCAATTGTGTCTTTTCTTGTCACTTTTTAATAGTTTTCTAAAACGATGACAGTTTACGTTTTCTCTCCATACATCGAGTAGTATTGGCCTCTAGTGAGAACTACAATTTGATTTATACAAATTCGAAAACTGTGAACGTATTTGTAACTTGTACTAGGCCTATTTATTGGTCTTAAAACATATAAATAATAATAAATAAATACAACCAATAGTCACACACATAGTCCTGGTATCGTTGGTATCAGGAACTACGAGAAACTTGGTCCCACAACACCCAGACCCGAAACAAACATGTGGACCACACAAACATTTGTCTCGGTGCGGGAATCGAAACCACGGCCTATCGTTTCGCTGCCGGTTACTCACCAACTGAACCACGGAGGCTGACGAGGCCTAACTCGAATATCGATTATTTGCCTAGCAAGGAATAGTGTAGGCGCCACATATTTTGTCGGAGTTTAAAAAGTTGGTAAATATTAGATTACATTCCTGGAACAGGCGTTGTGATTGAACTAAAATATAAAAGTGATAATGTGTGCTGCATCGCCTATGCGTCAGCATACTCAGCTTTACTACTTCATTTTTCGCGTCAACATTGTTATTTCTGCTAGATATTAGTTTCAGAATTGATCTAATAGTTCTTCTAACTATTTCTATAACTCTCATTGCACAATGTCACCAAATGCCAAATGACAGCGAGTTGCCGCCAAAATAATTTCACCGATTTTTTTTACTTTATGAATAGGGTTTATCCAATAGAAATTATGAAAGAAAATAGTCGCATGCCTCTACATATTGACAATTGTTTCCTTAGATAAAAATTTACAAGATCAAAAATTATTTTAGGGCATCAAAATAAAACAATGCTTATATTTGCTACAATTACTAAATAATGCAATATTTTTGTAGCATGTGCAGCAGCTCGTCCCCAGTCCCTCCCTGGTGCGGAGGCGTTGGGCCCCACCGGTCCTGCGTCCATCTCCAGTTTGACCCCCGACCACCAGCTGAGAGAAGACTTTACAGTGCTTGCGAAGGATCTGCTGGCCAGTTTGAAAAGCATTGTAGCGACTTTGGTGACTTCTTGTTAATTCACTACCAAGATGTATTAACCGTTAGGCGTGATTGATTAACAAATATCTAAACTTTCACATTAATAAGTATTATTACTAATACTTATACATTTTTAAGGCAATAAAGTTTATAGATAGATCGGCTCATTTGTGCGTGCCTTGGCTTATTTATTAGTAATTATTATTAGTAGAAAATAGTATGATTAGTAATCCATTGGTGGTTTTGTATGGCAGGTGTGTGAGCGCGGTCGTCTCCGTGCGGCGATGGAAGCAGCAGACTCGAGCGGCGCGCCCGGCGGATCCGTCATGGCCGCGCTAAGAACAAACCTCACGTCCGCATTACAACAGAATTCAGGTGAGAACCGATCAACGTTACATTTATTTGTATTAAATATAGCACGAATATTATCATAGAAATAATATCTATAAAATACGAATATTATCTATAAAATAAAAATAAAAAACATTATCAATATCCGAATAATTTTTAACCCCCAAATAACGCATAAAACTGTCACTTCAAGAATAGCTAATTCGACATAATACTTATACACTTTTTTGTTTTTTTATTTCATCTCATTAGGATGGGTACGTTTAATTGGTGATTGGAAAATCTCATATCGTCTCAAAAATATGTTTCAGTGGACTATTTAAAATGATTTGCTAATCTATATATTAATACGTGAAGAGAAAACTTTGAACCACTTTTTATGCGATATGCCCACGGAGGAGTGTGAGATTTGACATAGTTAAAGTTTATATGGAAGAGGAATGCAAAAAACTATTTATATACAATATGTAAAAAAAACCTGATGGGCGTTTTAACTGCGATATTCAAACGTAATGAAATAACTCGCATAAGAAAATGAGACTATAAAAATAATCATATTTATTTTTTATACTTTAGTTGTCTTATTGTTTATAAACCGTATTTCGATTGATTACCTCTGCAAGAGCGGATTGGCTTGGAGCCAGAGCGAGATAGCAAGTTGCGGTGTCTACGTGCATCAAACGCTTTGTCAATACGTCACATCAGTCAGCTGTTCATCACTTTTCAAATGAAAATAACTTTTTAAATATGATCATTTTCTAATCTACCTGTGTAAGGATAATATCTCGTGTGTTTATTACCTATTTAATTTAACTATTTGAAGTGAAACTTCTTTATCGGCGTATGGGAGAAATTTTATAGTGTAACGTTTTTCTGTTACGCGCCATCTTTTTTTTTCTAACACTATTTTTAATTCAAATTTATTAAATTAAAAATTATTTTCTATTTTAAAGTGAAACTTTTATTAGATCGTCTCAAAATTTGGCCTGTGTGTTGCATGTCACGTGACGGTCGGGCGCGGAGTAGGGATAAAGTGAAGGGCGCTCGCCAGAGCAGCCAAGGCCAATATGGCGGCGTCTATAGTTCGCACGCTATTTTGTTTTGTAGAGGAACGGGTGCTAAATGTTCCTCCGGCGAAGGGGAGATCTTCAGTCAGGCAGATGTTGTATCTGATCGGCCGCGGCCCCTCCGATGGTTGATGTTCGGAACTTGTATATATACTAATCGTCGCGCAAACTTTGCTAGCGCGATTCAGGATCTGGTTAATGTTGCATTGTGCGGTGCGCGCTGCCGGTCAGGTACAACATCCGCCTGACTGAACATCTCCCCTTCGCCGGAGGAACATTTAGCACCCTTTCCTCTACAGTTTGTTTTTGTTAGTGTTTAATGTAATATTATTTCAATTTTTTTTAGTTAAATGTCTATAATGGGAAAAAAAGTTTCACTTCTATCGGCAGTCCCCAAAGACTGCCCCACATGTTTTTTTTGTTAAGCTGTCTATTTGCCTATCTTCACGACCAAAAAAGGGCCTACAGGGTTTTTTTACATACTGTAACAAATACATTAAATTAAATAAAACATTCAATGTTTACGTCTATTGTCAATGTCTGAATGTCAAATCTTGCTGCTGACGTTACTGAACATAAAGCTTATGATTATTATTCATTCCGACAACTACGGTACCACTAGTATAAATAACAATAACTATCGAAACACACGGGTTTGTATGTGTGTGCGTAAATAATGACGAGCGAAGTGTTGTGCGCAGAGCTGCGGTCTCGATTGTCCCGGATCCACATGGCGTCCGACATCGCTGAAATATCGTCTATTGGGCCTAATGATTCGGTAAGTTATGCATTTAACAATACACGCCACATAACTTGACTGGCCTGAAGTTAGCCATATCACCGATCGATTCCCACACCGAGACAAATGTTTGTGTGATCCACAATATTTGTTTTGGGTCTGGGTGTTGTGGGTTGGCAAGTCCCTCGTAGTTCCTGATACCCACGATACAAATTAACCTAGTGTAGGGTCAGGACTATTTGTGTGACTGTTATTATCATTTTCATGAATGAACCTGCTCCCTTCAGCAGGTGGGTCGTCCGTTTCAGCAGTCACTAAGCTACAGCTCCTCATGCGTATCCGCTTCAGAGTTCTTCGACGCTGAACAACATGAGGATGATCTCAAGCATGAGGAGGTGATTGGTGCTGATGAGGTAAGGACTTGCTTTATATCACCCGATTCTTTAAAAAATTATGATTATAATGATAAGAGCTAAGCTGTCTAGCTTTGTCTTTGAATGGGCCAGCTCGGCCGGGTTGTTACCAGTCTCGCACAAAATCGTCGGGAAGTTTTTTTTTTATAGTATAGGCTTGCAAACGAGCAAGTGGTTCACCTGATGGTAAGCGATCTCCACCGCCTATGTACGCCCACAATACAAAAGAATTATGGGCGCGTTGCCGACCTTAAAGGAAAGGGATAATTAAGGGATTGGGAAGGGGAGCGGGATTTTGGGCCTCCGGTCATCTCACTCACCGTACGAAACGCAGCAGCAAGCTGCTACTTTACGCCGGTTTTCTGTGAGACAGTGGTAACGACCCGGACGAGCCGGCCCATTCATGCTGTAGACAAAAGTGTCTACAGCGTGGTTCTACCACTCATCAATTCGTTTCGCTATTTTAATCAATAATGAATACATTATAAGGCTGGAGTGATCGAGCTGGATGGAGACTCGTCTTCAGAAGCCGGTTCCCTCAGCAGCGAGGAAGGATCGGCTAGTTCAGACAATTCTGACGGTATGTATAATGTTGCAGTTAAACGACGCGTGCTAGCGCGAGCATGTTCTTTTTAACCAGGCACAATTCTGGCAAAATTACTACATTGTTTTTCGTGTGTGTGTATATCATTATGCCATCGTACCGCCTAAACAAGTGAATCAATTTGAACACTGTTGTTTTTGTTACCTGGTTCAAATCCGGCTCGAAGGACCAAAAATATTGTCATGCTTGGACATGGTAGCCAAAATTCAATGATAAAATATATAGGTATTAAACTTATGTGAAAGTTATCTGATTTAAATGTGCGCGGGATTACTGCTTTCCTTACATGTGCAAAATCATTAATGTGACCGCGCGCCCATAAATCTCTCTGAAAGCAGCGACTCGTGTGTAAATTGTAGTCAATAGACGATTGTGATTTCATTTACTCTACTTCCACCTGTCCTTATCCCACTCGCAGCTGAGTCGCCACAATCAACACATGACACAGAAATATTTAGTTTATAGTTTTTATGACCGGGCACCTGCCTGACATCAACCCTTATGAGGAGAAAACACTCTTGACCCGAAACAAATATTTGTGAATCAATATTTTGTCATGGTGCGGGAGTCGAACCCGCCGCCTCTCGCTTCACAGTCGCCTACTCGCCCATTGCGCCACAGAGGCTGTTAAATATATTTCCATTTACTGATTTCTCAAATTTTCTCTCCTTCAATGGCATCTTGCTTCTCCCACAGTGCTATCAGCAGAACAAGAAACATTACGACTGAACGCCAACGGTACAGACAGTCGATTGACCGGCGGATGGTCGCGACGCACCAGGTTACCATCAACCAGACCCACTCCAGGAGGACCGAGCCTCTGGAACCTGCTGTACAAAAACATTGGCAAGGATCTGTCGCAGATATCCATGCCGGTCACCATCAATGAGCCTCTTAATATGCTGCAGGTGAGGTTATTAAACAATTTATAATAGGATTGATGCGTCAACTTAAATTCGAATATAAATGTATTCGGTATAGTAATTACTTCGAAAAGAAAAAAAGAATCAAAATTGGTTGAAAAATTAGACCACTTTTTTTTTTTTTTTTATTACATTGAATGATGAGACGAGCAGGTCGCTCGCCTGATGGTAAGCGCCACGCCTGCTCATAAACAGAAGCAACGCCACACAGAACTTTAAATAAAGCACTGCATGACACTGGACTGCGCTCGTCACCCCGAGACATAAGGTGTTAAGTCTCATAATGCCCAGTAATTACACTGGCTTCAATGTCCTTCACACCGGAACACAACAGTGCTTACACACTGTTGCTTGGCGGCAGAAATAGACAAAGCGGTGGTACCAACCCAGCCGGTCTCTCGCAAACGAGGGACCTACCACCTTGTTAAAATAATAATATTGTAATATTTCAAATATTGGTGAACGCGTGTGAAATAAAATGCTAGAGTAGTGCGACCATCTCGCTATCTCTCTCGCACTGTAGTAATAGCTTTGATGCATCTTTTTTTTATGATTTTAATCAATAGCTTACATTGCCTATAGTTCATAATAGAAATAATTTTATTAACGGGAATTAATATTTAAGTTATATATAGGCTATTTAAATCTGGTCCTCCACCAGCATGACTGTCGAATGACAATAAAAATGCACGCCATAAACGATGACAGTGCGAGGCTGGCTGGCTAGTTAGTGACTAGTCCACTGCACCACGTAACTTAAGTAGCAAAATAAAATAATAAATAAATAATAAATACACCCAATAGTCACACACATAGTCCTGACCCCACACTAGGTAAACCTGTATCGTGGGTATCAGGAACTACGAGGGACTTGCGGTCCCACAACACCCAGACCCGAACCAAATTTTTGTGGATCACACAAATTTTTGTCTCAGTGCGGGAATCGAACCCACGGCCTCTCACTTCGCAGCCGGCTACTCGCCCGCTACGCCACGGAGGTTGTCAAAATGAGTTGGGAAATGTGTTGTGTCGTCACGAGTGTGAGTGTGAGTGTGAGTGTGTTGTATTGCAGCGGCTGTGTGAGGAGCTGGAGTACTCGCACCTGCTGGACTCGGCGGCGGCGTGCGCGGGCGCGGGGGAGCGCATGTCGCTGGTGGCCGCCTTCGCCGTCAGCGCGTACGCGGCCGCCGCGCACCGCGCCGCCTCCAAACCCTTCAACCCGCTGCTGGCAGAGACGTACGAGTGCATCAGGGATGATAGGAACTTCCATTTCATTGCGGAACAGGTAACGGGACCGGGACTGCCTCGGTGGCGCACTTGTAATACGTACGCGGTACCACTGTTGTGCTGCAGTTAAAATTATATTGGGTTTTTGTATTACGAAATGCTCAGTATCAACCCGGAGACTAGAATTGTGCCCGGTATGGCGATAGGCTCGTCCCCTATCACATCATGAGACGGAGATACACACTGTGATAAATGTTTTATAGCTTGAATGTAGAGACGAGCAAGTCGCTCGCCTTATGTTAAACATGACGCCTGCCCATAAACAGAAGCAACGTCACACAACTCTGTATTACAGAACACTGCATGGCACTGAACTGCGCTCGTCATCCCGAGATATAAGATGTAATGTAATGCCTAGTAATTTCATTGACTTCAATATCCTTCAAACCGAAACACAACAGAGCTTATACCCTGCTGCTTCGCATCAGAAATCTGATTTCAAAAAGCCTTTCACCGACAATTCTTTTTTTTTATATAGTATAGGCCGGCAAACGAGCAAGTGAGTCACCTGATGGTAAGCGATCTCCACCGCCCATGTACGCCCACAATACAAAAGAATTATGGGCGCATTGCCCACCTTAAAGGAAAGGGATAATAAGGGATTGGGAAGGGGAGGGGGATTTGGGCCTCCGGATATCTCACTCACCGTACGAAACGCAGCAGCAAGCTGCTACTTTACGCCGGTTTTCTGTGAGACAGTGATAACGACCCGGACGAGCCGGCCCATTCATGCTGTAGACAAAATTGTCTACAGCGTGGCTCTACCACTCGTAAACCATTCAACCATATTCTTGTTTTTTTATTATTCCTCATTGTCCCCAGGTGTCCCATCATCCTCCAATCTCAGCGTGTCACGCAGAGTCATCGCGCTGGTGTTTCTGGCAGGAGGCTCGCATCAAGACCAAGTTCTGGGGCAAGTCCATGGAGTTCCAGCCGACTGGTAGAGTCCACGTGCGTCTTACCACCACAGGAGATCACTACAGTTGGAACAAGGTGGGTGGCATGACCATCTGTAGGTTAATCACCAGCATCGTGACGCTGGGCCCAATCGATAAGGTCCTTTGGACTATGGCAGTGAAGAAACATTTTTGCAATCATGGGTACAAAGGAGCTGATAATAAAAGTGACAACAAACGAGCAAATGGGTCACCTGATGAGGAGATTTCCACCGTCCATATAAACCCACTATGCTAGAAGCATCATGAATGCATAAAAATGTAATTGATGTGTTGGTAGGTGACAACATGCGTGCACAATTTGTTCGGAGGTCAGCGCTGGGTCGATCAGTACGGTGATATGCACATCGTGTGTCACGGCACCGACATCACTTGCAAACTCAACTTCATCAAGGTGAGTCTCGTTTTGTAGTGATAAACTAAAGACCTTAATGTATTCTACTAGACAAGCTGCGCGGTACATAGAAATTGTACCACTAAGTTGCGGTCAATTAACCGTAACTCAATATTACCATCTCGCTTACTCTCAACTAGAACCCCTATCGTGCTCAGCGTTTGTGAGCTGTCAAACTCCCGCTTGATGTGACGCAATTTTACTTCAAAATAGTCCGTCTAGTAGTATACATTAAAATCTTTGTGATAAACCAGTTTTATTTGGTTATCTTTATATGTCTATCGACGCTAACACGGTTGCATAGAATACTCGACATAACGAGATGTCAAAAATAGAGATATAATATAGAAAACAGCGGCTTGGCTGTGCTCCTGATGTCGATGGGCGATGGTAATCACTTACTATCAGGTGGGCCGTCTGCTCGCCTGCCTTCGTAGGCCAAAAAAATTATACTTTCGACCTCTCTGTGGTATTTTGTCTACGAACTCTAGAAATCGACTTAATTTTATTGAATGTTGACACCCGAAATATTTGTCAGCGATAGTTATCTGTCTCTCGCGGGAGATATGTCGTATTACATACATACATACTAAGCCCGCTGGGGTTCAGTACACGATTCTTAGAGCCTCCAGCAATGAAATTTTGAGTCTGTCCTTTCATGAATTATTCGATAATTTTTATTTCTTTTTACACAACACAATAAGATCATTTATCTACCTCAATCTCTTTTTTAATTAAAAACATATTAAATTTATAATTATCATTCCGTGGCGCGGTGGGCGAGTAGCCAGCTGCGAAGCGTGAGGCCGTGGTTTCGATTCCCACACCGAGACAAATGTTTGTCTAATCCACAAATATTTGTTTCGCGTTTGGGTGTTGTGGGTTACCAAGTCCCTCGTAGTTCCCGATACCCACGATACAGGTTAACCTAGTGTCGGGTCAGACTATGTGTGTGACTGTTGGGTGTATTTATTTATTTATTAAAAAAAAATAATGAACGTACACAAGACAAAGTTGTAAGTACCCGTCATCAGCTGTTTGGTTAAAGGTAATAATTAAATTCCAAAACCATCCGCTTGACTTTAGGTAGGTATAATAATTACGCGTTGAATCACACACATTGTGAGCCCTTTATAGGTTGATCCAATGATATCCGATACCTATTGATAAGTTTATTTTGATATAGTCACAAAATACTATTTAGCTTTAGATTTTTTCGTTACGCTGTCCCTTACACCCTGTGTGACGGTTAGGTGTTATGGTTTTGTTTGCTAATAACTTTGTCATAGTGTGATGTTTTAAATAGATATACTTTTGTGATCCGTCGATTCTCCGAGCCATATTACGTTAATGTCTCGCAGGCGAGCTCATGGTCGAGCAGCCGGCACGAGGTGCGCGGGTTTGTGACTGAAGGCAGCAGCGGGAATCGAGTCCGGATCGCGGGACGATGGTCTGAAGCATTGTACGCGGGGGATCCACCCGCCGCCAGATGTCTCTGGAGACCAGGTACGTACTGACTGAGATAGGCAGAGAGAAATATACCATAAATAGGAGCACTTAAAGACAAACACACACATTCAATTAATGAGAAAAGAAATGAAAGAGAGAGACAAAAGGAGGAGAGACAAAGACACACATTCTCTCTTCGACATGCACACACGACACATATAAGCTCCCACATTGCAGGTTTAGTGAGTTTCTGAAAAACAATTAAATAAATTTATCTGCATCCCCATATTTACGTATTTACAAAAAAAAAACTCTAAACCCAATATAGCGAGCGCAAAATTATTCCAGCCCGCCTTATCGATTGAATAGTCGATGTAATTATTTACGTTTCAGGTGCAATGCCTCCCGAACACGAGTTGTACTACGGTTTCACTCGGTTTGCGATGGAACTCAATGAGATGGAGCCAGGCATGAGGGATATATTGCCATACACCGATACCAGACTTAGGTTAGTTGCTAGAGGTGGTCGCGGGTTCGATAAAATGTTATAGACGAATATTTGGTTTGGCTTTGGGCGTTGTATAATGGTGTTGTCAACCAATGACAAGTTCAGACGAGTCGAATCGCGTTCGACTTGACACTTGAGTCAATAAAAATGTAATTTAAGTCGATTGCAAGTCTGTTCAGACTGTTCAAATCGCATGTGATTTAGCTGTTGATTAACTAAAATCGAACCGTATGAACGCGCTTTAACTTATGGAAACCCGACAAAGACGTTGTCCTGGGATATTTATAAACTAATCTGAGGGGCTAGCACGGAAAGCTATCGAAATCGTAATGTATAGGTATCCAGGGCTCGAGAGATAATTCCATATATATCATTCGTATATATTCCATATATATTAGTTTCTTTTACGTACGATAGAAGATATCGCGGAGCCGCGACCCAAAGCTAATAAAAGATAACTTAAAATTATTTCATGGGTAAATAAGTAACTAAGGGCTTTTATATAATGCAATTTTGTATACATTCGCCTGTAAGTATCCTTTTGTTAGTACTATATCTGAATTATATTCCCAGGCCAGACCAGCGTGCGTTAGAAGAAGGTGATGTGGACACTGCAGAACAGTTGAAACATGAACTCGAGCAGTCACAGAGGGAGAGGCGTCGCGACTCGCCAGAACATATACCAGCGTGGTTCCGGTCAGTATTATCACTTACTACAATAGAGTACCATCGTGGCGTAGCGCAGTGGGCGAGCAGCCGGCTGTGAAGTGCGGGGCACTGGTTTGATTCCCGCACCGAGACAAATGTTTGTGTGATCCAGAAATATATGTTTCGGGTCTGGGGATTTCTCCCCAGAGGTGTCGACGTCAGGCAGGCGGCCGGTCGTAAAAATTACCGGCCTATCCCACTGTGAGTGGGATAAAGGCAGGTGGAAGAGAGAACTATAGAGTACCATCGACTGCCACAGATTACCTATCTGTTTTGGGTGTATATCGTATAAGTATTATTTGAATTAATGAAGCGCTATAGCTGCTGAACGATGATAGATTAAAATATGTTCGATCTCATTTAAATCCATAGTTGGCAAGTTTTTGGTCCTTCGAACCAGATGTTATAATTAGGTTGGTTGTTTGTCCTCAGTAAATCAGTGGAGAGTGGCGAGGAGACGTGGGTGTTCACGGGCGAGTACTGGAAGGCGCGCGAGGCTGGTTTCCCACAACTCACCGCGCCCAGGATCTGGTGACCGCTTCTCTTGCTGCACGTCTGTATACCTTGATTATTTTGCATTTCCCAACTTATAATAACAAACCGTATATTCAATCCCACTCTGTGTCAAATATTTCTGTAATTCAAAAATATTTATTTTGGGTCCCGGGCCCAAAACTCGTCGTGTCTGTCGTGGAACTGTCCCTCCTAGTTGATACCTACAACCCAAGACTTTTATTTTGGTGTGAGGTCAGGACTATATGTGTAACTATTACGTGTATTTATTTACTTAAATACCCAATTGTGGTTTGTATTTTTTTTAACAAATGTATTTTCTTACTTCCAGCGTATACCGCAGTGCGAGGTGCTCTGCTAGTTGGTTGTGTACCCGCTTATCGCTTAGCGTTACATCTATATAGCTTTACAGTTAAACTCGTTAACTATATTATAACTAACAGTCATCGAGGCCGTCAAGGATTCACAAATTATTTATTAACTCTGGCAAGGTTTTGCATAGTATGGCAGCACTGTCTCTCAACTGTCAAAGAGAAAGTTTCCGTTTTTGTATGGAATTTGTGCGTTAATTTGTTTTTGTCGTTATATTATAAATTCCAAGAAACACGTGCATTGTTATCAAAGTATCTGTGAGATACCATTTGGTTTTTTTTTTTACAAAAACTCGTTTGTCTGGCTGTGAACATTTTCCATATGTTTTTGGATGTTTTGTTGTTATATTTTTGGTGCTTGATATGTCTTTTTTGTTAATTTATGAAATAAAATCACGTCGTGATTTGAAAATTGTTTTATCATCTCTGAATGAAAATATAAATGGATTGTTTGTTTAATCGATTGTTTTAGCTATTTTAGTATACGAAAGAAACTCCTGCAATGTCCATGAAGCTATATAAATAGTACAACTCTGTTATAGGCTTAATACACCGCCTAGATTATATTACCTTCATTTATACTTTACTTCTGAATTAACGCGTTTTTTATTTGAATCTTAAAAAACAATACCGAGCCTTTTAATTATCGATAATTAAATCTAAGATTGAATAATGTAGCTCGGTTATATAAAATATTATAAAGTAAATAAATTTGGCAAGCCGTATATTGCCACAATTTTAAATAATATCAGAAGGCATTGCTTTTAATAAAGTGGGGTTTATTTAACTCGAAAACACAATCATGAAAGTATTTATACTGTAGTAATGCCACTATTACACTGGAATATAGACATGTATTGATAATAATATTGATTAATTGCTTTATATACGGTCTTGTCGAATTTCTGAAATCTTGTCAATTAATGTCGTAGATGTGAATAATCCTTTTAGAAGACACCTTCATACGGGTATTATTGAAAAGACAAGTCTACGTGGTACCCAGCTACGAAATATCGATATTGTTATGAGATATATCGATCACAACCGAAATGATTTAAAAACGATTATAATTGAAATTAATTACCGAAATCAAAAATGTTATTATTACTACTATACAGTTTTATACTTTTACCTTGTTTGTCGATATATTCGGGATAATTAAATATTTTTTTACAAATTAGTCTTTACAATTAAAGAAAGGCCAAATGGCATATCGAAACTCACATAATATCTCATATAAGCAAAAAATAAATAAGAATTGAATCCATTTCGTGTCTCATTCTTTAATTGAAAAGGTTGTACCATATTGTTTTGATACTATTATGACGTCATCCAACATTTTTAATGGAAACCTTTGACTAAGTTTGATATTAAAGTTGTTATGCATTTTTAATAGTAAAGAATTTCTTAAATATACACTTTTTAACTTTAATTAACTTCTGAAAAAGTTACTCCATTTCACTTGTTATTTTTTACCATAAAGAGCCTTACCTATAAATATTTTAAATTAGTGATTGCATTAATTAATATTTTGTCAAATTATTTTGTATGATAAAACAGAAACATATAGTTATTTATTTCTTCAGAGCTATTATATGCCTTTCAAACGAGGCTTAAAAAGTATTTCACGGTAAGAAACAGCTTATCTCTGCCTCTCATATTGCTGATGTCCACTTACCATCGAACCTTCGAAGGCCAAGTAAATTGTTAATGAATATTTGTAGGTAAGGATGAATTAATACCGAAATCGGAAATGTATATTGAGCCAGAATTCCATTTTCTATTTCATGTAATAATAAACAACTAAAAAGACCTTGTTATTAACGAGTATAAGACGGTACGGCTGTTTGTAAACTAGTGTTAAGAATTAAATTCGCTTTGTAATGCAATTTAACTTATAAACGACATGCTTGGCATAGGCGTGGCTAGGAAACTGTCTAGTTTTAACACAAATCTAATAATATCGAAACTTCAGCCTGGTTTAGGAATGAAAGGACGTGCCTGAGCTAGGCCAAACATTTGCTACATTTTTAAACTTTCCTAACATTTAGAATTTTTTTTGGAAATTACTGCAAAAAACTAGAATGGAGAGGCATAATCTTGTTTAATTTAGTCGAGAAAAGTAAGGTCTAGCTTTTCGGAATGTCCTAGCCAAGCCTGTGAAGCTTAGCAATTGTAAAATACGTTTTTCTACATCTAAATAATATTAATCGATGTTGTTACTATATAAGTAGACGTGTATGTTTGTATATAACGGTGTTTTTTTTAATATTTATTACGACGCTTTTGTGGTATTTTTCATGGTTGTTTATGGTAGCACTGATAGTTTTTTTTTATTAAAAACAAATTGATATTAAAAATGTTTCTTATTTTTTATGCTGTTACTAAGAATAAATTAATAAGACCGAATCATAATTTTTTTATTTATTTATGACAAATATTAAAAAAACATATATTTTTAATAATATAATATTATAAACGCATGATATATCACAAAAGCGTTTGTTACAAGTCATTCTAAATTACACCAGTGACCATTGATGGTGATCACATATTTTGAGCATAATATGATGATTTTGGAACGGCCAAATGGTTTGGTACACGGAAAAAGTGACTCCTAAAGGTGCATTTACTTTTACATACCATGAAGTCGCTGACAGGGAAATAGGAATCACAACTTATATTCCTATAGAGAACCAGCCGTTTGTGTTGGAAACAGTAACTATGCACAGTATATGAAATACTACTGTGTTCTGGGACTTGGTATATGACAAAGAAATAGGATGACAGGAATTCAAATGATTATAAAAAGTGGTACGAGAAGTACGCTTGATGTGCAGTGTAACTTTGCCAGAAAATAATTTGAAGATGTAAAATATGTAGTAGAACCACACTGTAGACTGTTTGTCTACAGAGTGAATGGGCTGGCTATCTCACGGAATACCAACTTGAAGTAGCAGCTTGTTAAGTTTCGTATTTTGAGTGCGACGGTAACAAAGACTGTCAAACGACCAAGTGGATCACCTGATGGTAATTGAGCTCCACCAAGCTGAACACCCATAATACCAGAACAATATTTGATGACATTTTGAAAGGATCGGATAATTAAGCGATTGGCAAGGAGTGGGATTTGAGCCTCCGGATATATTACGTGAGTTGTAGGTGAACATCGTCTTACTTTAAGGTTTAGGAAGGCGAAGCTCTAGCTAATGGATCCGTCAGTGTAAACAATCAGTATAATTCAGAATGACTTGTTTATTCGTATGTATATTTTGGTGTCACGTACGGGTATTCGGTTGTTTTTTATTTATTTCAATATGCACTCTCTCTGTAATGTTCATTTGAATGTAAATTTAATTGTTAACGTTGTGTTGTTTGCAGGCGTTTTATTTTTAACCGTCTTAAAAAAAAAACAAAAAAAGGAGGAAGTTCTCAACTCGACTGTTTTTTATGTTTGTTACCTCAGAACTTTCTGACTGGGTGAACCGATTTTGACAATACTTTTTTATTTGAAAACTGGTGCTTCCCGTGTGGTCCCATTTCAATTTGGTTAAGTTCTGGCGACGGAGACCGGAGTAAAAAAATAAAACTTCTCAACGGACAATAGTACACTCGTCGCGATTGTGTTATTGTATTGGAATTTACATGCTATTGTTATAACTACCATTAAAAATTGAAAAATGTAATAACACGTTAAACCTTATATTTTTTAACTTACTGAATGAGCTGAAATCACTTTATTTGCACAATAACGTGCATAACAACTTGGCTGGCCTGAAATTAGTCACGAGCGACGTAGGCAGCTATTGTATCAGAGTGTAAAGGGTGACGGGAGGTGTAGAGGGGGAAGTGGCTATCTTCAGTCTAACGCAAGTAATTATGCGCCTTTATAATAGAAACTTATAGGATATTACTCACAAACAGTAAATTTACGTTGGCAAAAAGAAACAAAAGGTAGTTCACAAAATAATTTGATTACTATTATTCACCCCCGACATAAAGAGGGAGTGTTATAAATGTCACCCCTTTGTCTAACTGTGTGTGTGTGTGTATGATTGTTAATACGATTTTCATGCGGTTTTTTGCTGTTGTTTAAAAGCTAGTCTAATCGGGTTGGATCTTAACTATGTTTGAATAAAATTACCAGACGTTTAAAAGTTACATTTCTCATTGACGTCGAGTGTTTTGTGTTTTAAATTATATTTATATATATTTTCCAAAACATAACACTGCAAACGACATGGCGGAACATCGCGATCGCCACTTTTAAATAATGACAATAAATGACGTTTCAGTGTGTAAACGAACATCGTTGTAAATGTTTAACTGTTATTAATAATTGTACTTTACTCAATGCGTAACTATCAAATTGTACTTGCCAGTTTTTTTTATTAATTTTAGTCGCTCTCTGAATGCCGGTCAGATACGTAAACTTACTCGTTTACATTGTTAACATCAGTAACGTCAGGCCGGCGGAATACTGGCGACCATCGAAAGATATTTTTTTAGACTATCGCAATTATATTTAGACTGCACACTGTACTAACTATCAGTTTCAGTATACTGACTATGCCGTGCCAGGATAAAAAAGTAACTAAAATGTTCTGAAACAATACATGTTTCAGAATAATAAGGTCTCATTCATAAAATACGTCTCGCAAAAATGTTCCATTTTGCTGCGTTACATTTTCTGTAACGCCCCTTACAAATATTTCACAAAACTAGACATCGCCCCTATAAACCATTTCTCGTGACTTGGCGTTATCCCGGCCTAGTGCCAGAGTCCTCCTTCTCGTGCCATAGATTTGACGGTATTAGGTATTATGAAGGGCGACGCGCCTTCTGACTTGAACAACCCGCAACGGAAACCAAGTTTCGTCATTACTTCGTCCGTTAATCTGCAGAGTGTACCGAGTCAGATTAGGGGCATTTATTGTGATTAATAATAACATACAAGTACCTATTTATATATTATTCAATCCAATGCAATTTTATATTGTGGCTGCATCAGGGTACGATGATTTCGCCTATGTCAATGTATGAAAAGACCCGGTGACGGTAGGTAAATTAAATATTTATATAAAAATTAATTTAAAAAAGGCGTTTCAACCTAGGAGACATCTCACACCCTCCTATTTGCGAACGTATTCTATGAATAGACCCTAACGCAAGAATAAAACGACATGTTATAAGGTTATTCTTTTTAAAAATTACATAGTCACAAACTATAAATCTCAAGTCAATTTCTACACTTACAAAATAAGAGTTTTTTTTAAAGAAAAGCTTGTAACTAACCGTCAGACATATAGTATTTAAACTCAGAGTTTCTACTTACACTGTTCGAGTATTATTTTATTATTTATTTCGTCCTTCCATTTTTACATAGTATTGATATATTTTAACAAATGTGGCTAGTGAATAATGGATTAGGGTGGCAAGGTGGCGTTTAACTATAGGATAATGTGATTAGGTGCTTATGAGCTTGTTTCACGGGTGTTGACAGACTTGGCTTGGTAGTAGAATAGGTCCTATGTGACCACCATGTCTGAATTTATCATAATGAGTTAGTATTTCAGGTTGTCAGTGTCGAAAACAGGCTTCAGTTAGGTAAATATCAAGAGTAAATGTCATAAATAATTGATTCCTACATACATACATACTCACTCACGCCTGCATTCCCCGAAGGGGTAGGCAGAGGTGTAACCAATACACTCACATTTCGCCGAGCGTATCTCCGTCCCATGATGTGATAGGGGGCGAACCTATCGCCATACCGGGCACAAATTCCAGACTCCGGGTTGATACTGAGCTTTTTCGTAATAGAAAATCCCAATATCACTTATACCCGACCCGGGGATCGAACCCGAGACCTCAGCGTGAGTCTCAGTCGTAACGCATACGCATTATAACTACGCCACCGAGGCAGTCAATTGATTCCTGTCGTAAAATTAAGCGAACACCTGAATTGCCGATGGGTAGGCAGATGTGCACACACGTTTCGTCGAACTTATTCGCATCCCAGGATGTGGTAGATAAATCCGGGTAACTCAAGTGTGATTTCAAATCAAAAAACAAACATAAATTATGATATGAATTATGACTACATACACTACTAAGTAGACTGTCACTAGAGTTCACTAGACTACACTATGAAATCGATAAAATATATCTACATAATATCGTCACAGTTGTAATAGAAATAAAAATTAATTCCAATGTCACAAATGGCTAATAATTTGTTGTGGAAATACTCTACATTAATATCTGGCAACTAATGTGTATATTATTGTACACAGTGCTTAAATTATAACATTTTAAAGTCAGACGCGTGAAACAGGCTTAAAATTTGGTTCTCTTAGCTTTGCAATTTTTGCAACAATAGTATTTTAAAATGTACTTATATTAGTTCAATGTTTATAGGAAAAAATAACTTTCTGTATGTTACGGTACGTAGGTGAATGTTAAAATAAATTTATGTATTTAATAATTGACAAAAGATTTAATATTAGGTCATAATGCGATTACTTTAAACGTGATACTTTGAGCTGATTTGTGCTAAAATAAACTATTTTGAAATAGCTAAATAAATCCATAGAAAATGTATACAATGCACTTATTCAACCTGCATTCTTTTACCTGTATAATAAATAAATAAATAAATACACCCAACAGTCACACACATAGTCCTAACCCCACACTAGGTAAACCTGTATCGTGGGTATCGAGAACTACGAGGGACTTGCGGTCCCACAACACCCAGACCCGAGACAAATATTTGTGTATCAGACAAACATTTGTCTAGGTGCTAGAATCGAACCCACGACCTCATGCTTCGCAACCGGCTACTCGCCCGTTGCGCCACGGAGGCTGTCGATAATAGTGTAAATGCTGTTGTCATTGACTAAACTCAAATTAAATTAAATAATTATTCATTTACTCCAGTTTACTTGAACTAAGTCAATTTACAAGTCCTACGAATATCAATTTACTGTAAATACTGCATGGCAATTACGTCAAATTGTGAATTCCGGTCATTTTAGTTCGTTACCCATCCTACATGAGTTACCTATATTTTAATTTAGTTCTTGTTCATTACAACAGAATTCACACTATCGTTTCAAAACGCACTCCTAAAATTAAAAGTCGAAATCTTAAAAGTAAAACGTTTAGAGTAGACACTGCTAATAAAAATATTACTCATGTAGGTAATGTTTTTAGCGTCGTTAAGTGTGACATTTAATGGCCGTTCCCAATATACTGTCTATCGACCGATTAATATTTTGATATTTTGACACATTTTGTATGGAAGATCTGTCAAAACACTATTGATAGTAAGCAAATCTATCGATCGATAGAATATAGGGACCGGCCAAAAGTCGATTACTTTTGTAATACACACGATAATGTAACAATTGTTTCCATGGATTGTTTGATTCAGTTTCTATTCGGTGAAAAAATTGGTCAACTGTTTATCTATTTGTTAATACGGATATCAATATAACATAATTAACAAAGCCTAAACTTACAAAAACCAATTTTATTTTCGATAAAAATTATTTCCTCAGAAAATATCGACGTGATATCATTAATTTTATCGAATGATTCGAACAAAAATACAATTTCCAACACGCTACATACATTTACCATTATTTTTCTGTGATCGTCTACTTTTTAATTGTTTGGTTTCGTGATGTTTTTTGTATATATGCATCATGTAATGCAGTAAGTGCCTTTGCAGATTTACGTTTCAACTATAGTACTTAGAGACACAGCTGATTGTTATTGCACATTACTGTGAAATAATTTCAAACTCGATATAGTATAGACAGATATAAGACAATCCTTTTTAAATGTCCGAAATATCGTCGAAAGTTTTTTCAGAATCGGTCTAGCCGTTTTGTAGTATTAACTCATTCCATGCGTTAATCAAAAGACAATATGAAAAAGAAATTTCATATAACAACGACTTTATCATGACGGTTTAATACGTCAATAGTTTTTATTGGATATGGTTTCACGTTGCCATGGAAACAGTTATGTCCATCTACATGATCTGTCTTGCCTGTGCGCATACTTGTACCAACTAGTTTGCACAGCGCGTGAGGACAAAAAAACATAAGATTGGACTGCAAAGTTAACTGCGTGATCCTGCGCGGAGGGAAGACGGATCATGTAAACGGTGCATTAGAAAATGATTTATATCTAATCAGCGCGGTTAATAATCTCCTAAACAATATTAATATATCAATACAAAAAGCGTTTTATATGTACAGATAATGTTAATTGTAATATTAATCATGTTTTTAAAATGGCTTCCATAAATCATTCAGTACAAATATGTATTAGATATCGATTAGAACTTAAATTCAGCTGTCAATAAATAGACTACTCGCATGTGGGGGGTGACCATCTAATAACAATACTGACTTGGATACTTATCTACCTTTCCTTTTTTACTAAATAAATAGTATAGACTTAGACATTTCCGCAGTAAGTAGTATTGATTAAAAAAAGCTTTGCTACCGATTTAAATATATTTAGGAAAATATCGATATATTTATATCGGCTTTACATTTGGACAACCTTTTTGGTATTTTTCTTTTTTTCTATATATCATTTTCCCGGCTAGTGCTAGGGTCCGCCCTCCTACTAAGACGCCTCTACTTCGCCCAAACTTGAGCAAGTCATCCCTTAAAAATATCGATTTCTATACTTAACCCTAAAAAAATATCGATATAAAGAGATAGACAATATCTATGATATCTTAGAAATGAGATGTTCAACAGCTTTCATTTGCTATAACAGGTAGGCAGGCTTAGCGCTTACTATCGCTGCATCGGGAAAGCAGCTTGCTTATTTCATCATTCGATTGAAAAAATAGTTAGCATGGCGTAAATGGTCACCCCTTACGACATTTAAAAGTAGGTAGGTATTAATTGCACCGCAAGCCGGTATCTACGAGATATACATAATATTTTGTATAAAGCTTCCAGTTTGTGACGGAGATGCCGAGGCCTGCACCGCTGTAACTTTGTTATGTGATTTTATTCCCTAGCTAATAAATGACAAAATATTAAAAATTGGATTACCTATAACTTGTTTTATTTCTTTTATATAAATAATAAATACACCCAACAGTCACACACATAGTCCCGATCCTACACTTGGTAAACCTGTATAGTGGGTATCAGGAACTACGAGGGACTTGCGGTCCCACAACACCCAGACCCGTAACAAACTTTTTGTGGATCACACAAACATTTGTCTCGGTGCGGGAATCGAACCCACGGCCTCTCGCCAGTAAGTATTATTATATGGCGATCCTAACCTAATTATAGTTAGCTAAAATTCTACTCGTGTCAAATGAGTGGTAACTCACAAACAGGGAGCGCGATAGGAGTTCTAGTGGAAAGTAAGTGAGATGGTAATATTGAGTTACGGTCAATTGGCCGCAACTTGGTACAATTTTTATGTACCGCGCAGCTTTTCTAGTACCTAGTATAAATTAAATTAAATATAATTTCGAAAGTACACTTTCGTGCTTACGTCTGAAAAAAATTATTTTATTTTTAAATTCAAATTATATATTGAATCCATAAAATGTTATACATCATTTAGATTCAGTCAAATTTTAACTCTACCGCCAGTTCGGAATGCTGTTTCGCTAGAGAAGAACAGACAAGAAACTGTAATGCAGTATTATAACTAGAATTGCTTTATTAAAGTTCCATCATGCTTTAAAACTTCGAAAATCTCGCTAATATATGCATGATCCTGTTCTATGTAAAATAGGAAGATAGCACTTGGTGGCACTTACCCAAAATGGAGATTTCCACTTTATTCGACTTGGTTTGAAAAATTAAAATAATAAATGTGTAACCCACCTAATAATATTATGTACGGCAACGCCTATTCTTTATTTATGGCTTTGCATTCTAATGTGTATTTCGACAATGACTAGATTAATATATTTTATCATATAAACATCGATATGGGCGCTTTTAACGTCTTGTTGTAGTTTCGGTGCGAATTCCTTCCAGTACGATGCTTCACAGACAAATTTTACCAACCGGATCGAACAAACAAATAAATACGGGGCCGGACCAAAGCTGCCAAATTCACTTGTTTTAATGTTTCCATACATTGTTCATCACCATAGGTGTTTATTGCACTAACTAATAACTCACACCACTTTTGCAGGACGCCACTTTAAATAAATTTAGGAAAAATAAAAAATATGTGGTCGATCACACCGTCAGAATTCCCGCCAAAACTCCCACCGCATATTTTACAAATAAACGCGTAAAATATCATACGTGCAGAAATTATTTCAAAATTATATTACTAATCACACTATGTTTATGTGTATATAGCCATCATAGCAAAGTTTTTTTTTATTAATGACTCCATAAAAAATACTACAGTATACTACCTACAATAAATAATAAAAAGTAATAAATAATATATAAAATATATGGTTTTTATTTTAATTTAAAATAAAATTCCGAACGTATCGCCAATCAATGATTTGGCAAGTTATAGGAAAGCAGAAAGCGATCTTTCTACTTGTTGAAAATAAACAAACATTTTTATCAATGTACATACAATTTTAGCTCAAAACAAAAAGTACAATATTTATTGATGTGTTCGTGCAGTTAATAAAACGAATTAAAGGTCAGCGAACGTGAAATATCGGTGAGTGAAATTTGAACTTGCGTTGTCTTCCATGATTTTACAGTAGTTGAGCAGTCTTGACTTGTTATTTGTTTGCTAAGCGTATTGACATGTTTTAGTGTTATATAAGCAATAATGTTGATATTAAGAACTTTTAATGCGTGTGTAACGTTAATAAGGCCCCGAATATGCTCAGGTTACCAACATTTGCATTCATATACTATATTTTTAGAAGAGATGTTAATATCGCTTAGAAAACGTGCAGAATCACATAATATCTTGCTTAGTTTAACCGCATGCGAAAGTGCACGTCACCCAGCCTATGCATTCTCTTATGTAGATTTTACTATCAACTATTGTATATTTGGAGGGTAGAGGCAATAGGGGTTAATTCACTATAGATGTATATACTTGGAAATTATCCTATCACTGTCATTTTGAATCCTCCATAGTAGGTAATTACCTAAACTTTCCTGAGATTTTGTTTTATTTTTACTTTTTATTAGCCTTGTATTATGTCCCACTGCTGGGCATGGGTCACCTCTACTGAATGAAACGGGTCAGGTCTTAGTCTACCACGCTGGCCTAATCCAGGTTGGCAGATTTCACATACCTTCGAAATTCTTATGAAGAACCAACTTCTCCTTCCTGTATGCAGGTTTCCTCATAATGTTTCCTTCACTCGTTAATTAACAATTAATATACACTTAATTTAGAAAAGTCAGAGGTGTGTACTCTTGGGACTGGTTTCAAACCTACGACTTTCGTCTCGATAGTTCGTACCACTCCCCACTGAGCAGCAGCTGTTCATATCATAAACTATTTCATTTAAGACTATGAAATAGTCTATAATATATGATATTACCTCACTGATCCACTATGAAGCAAAAGTTTCACATTAAACACAGCTTGAAGAATCTATGATGTGTTCAGGATATACACTACTAAACAAACATTCTATTTAGTAATAGTAATAAGGGCTCACACTGGGGCCCTAACCGCCGGTGGCTTGGGTCTTACTTTTGTGATACTTTTTATATTTTTTAATGTTTTTTTTTTAAGTAATGTAATATTTAATAATGAAAAAAACCTTTTAAAATAAAGACTACTGTACATAGTAATAATTTATTTAATGCTCAAGATCGGGCAAAGTGGAGGCATCGTAGTGGGAAGGCGGACCCTGGCACTAGACGGGATAATGCCAGGTAGAAAAGTTTTCTAATTAATTCTCTTTCATTCCAGTTCGCACAATGATTAGCTCATCGGTCAGTATAAAGTTCCGCTGGGGTCTGACCACATCAGACCCTGAACAGTATCCTGTCCTGATCGTGGGACAGACTGTACACCTGAGTCAGCTCAGTTGGACCGATGTGAGGTGTAAGCTTGAACCCCAGGTTACTGAAGAGGTGAGGTTTGAAGCTTATCGTAGAAATATTTTATGGCTCCTTTATATGATGGCTCACTATGATAGACTATCAAATAGAAGGCATAAAGGCGTCTATGGACTTGATTGTGGGCTCCTTTTCTCCACACTTAGCCTGTTGAATGTCGGGCCATTGTGCCTGTGTTTATGGAATTATGTGCGTACAATGGCCTTAGGATGGTTTCGAAGTCGGTTTTCGACAGAATCACATCAAAGGATCGTGAGGATCATGTAAATGCATCGCAACCACTGCACCCACCATTTGACCATTTTGAGATTGGTAACCTTAACATTTTAATAACAATTTTCGTCAATAGAAACTCTTATTTCATTCTATTGGGCATGATGATCTTAAGCTGGGATATGTAAGCTAGAATTACAACATACTTCATAAACTGGGGTCATCACCCTGAGACTGGATATTAGGTCTCATAATGCCCAGAAATAGATGACTGCAACAATGTTAACAATGCTATAATTTTTAAGGTTGATTTAAATTTTCTTTTGTTTTTGAAGATGTACAATAAAGAGTTTATAAATAAATAAATAAATATAGAGATAACTAGATAAAACAGTTTTTTCACAACAAAATTATCTTGTGGTGCATATCTTAAGCCAACAGAGGTATTTACACTATTACATTTATGTCTAGTGTAAACATAGAAATAATAAAACTAAAATCTAATTGCATCAACTTCCAAGCCTGGCACAGCATGTGTCTAAAAAGATTTACCAGTAACATTTTAATATTCACTTAGAATCTATTATGTATTTCCCTTACTGTATGATCCTCGTTTTATAAGCTACCTACTTTATTTCGTGTGCAATAAAGAATATTCTATCTATCTATCTATTATTAAAATTAAATTAAGTTACTATTAGTACTACTAGGGCTATTTTAAGTATATATTCTAATCGGCATACATTGACAATAAGTGTTGGTCTGTATTATTTAGGCATGGAAACGCGGACTATCATGCGTAATAGCTGCACCAGGCGAGTCAGTAGAAGTATGGCCTCGCGCCTTCTCCATAGCGTCCCTCCCCGCGCGTCGATCCCGGCACGCCGCGCCGTCGCGAGCGCACGCACTTGCCAAGCTGGTGCGCGCAAGTCCTCGTCACGGCGACGAGTTCATCGTGCTGGTGTGTCGCAAGCGCGACGTGTTGGCGTCGGCGGCCGCGATCGCTCGCTCGTTCCCGGAGTACGTGGCGCGCTCGGGCGCCGCCCCGCTGCCCTCCGCGCCGCCCTCCGCGCCGCCGGAGCCACGCGCCAGGACTGTTACTGTCGAACTGCATCTTGTAAAAGATGATGGGCGAGGTATGGAATCATTGTACTCTGCTTAGAACCATCTCGAGTTAAACAGCTTTCAAATTAAAACATATATTTAAATTGCTTGTTTGGCTCTTACATACACACCCACAGTCAGATACAGTACCAAAAATTATAAGACTCCAATTCTTTTCTTTCGCCTACCCTTATCCCACTCTCAGTGGGGTCTGCACAACATGCATTTTTATCACATGTTATAGAATGATTTAGCTTGTAGTTTTTACGCCCGACTGACTGGTTGACATAAACCTCTTTGGGGACAAACACACCCCTTTTTATGCCCTACACCCTGTAACTCTTCATAAATGTAATCCATTGTTGTATCGATTAGATGGCGACTCTGAAGACGACTGCATCGGTTCCCTGGACCCGATCCTGTGCGACAACTCCCTGTCCACGGAGGAGTTGTCAACATTACAACACGTGGCCGACGCCACGCGCCTCGCCGCCAGGATCACCGACACGCCAGCCAACATCATGAACGTCGACAAGTTTATACAGGTTGGTACTGGTATCATGGATGATGGGAACGTATTTAAACTTCGACAATGTTCTATTTTCATTTTTTTTATGAATTTTTCATTTTTTTTTATGAATTTTTCAATTTTTTTTATGAAATTTTCAATTTTTGGTTGAATTTCAGTCTATTTTAGTTAAAAGTTAGTTAGATTAATGCTGTGCACGTTGTTCTGAGCACAAACGTATACAAGGGGGTAGATCCCTCGTTTGCGAGATGCCGTCGGGGTTGGTACTACCACTTTGTCAATTTCTGCCGCTGTGCACTGTTCCGGTTTAAGGACATTGGAGCCAGTGAAATTATTGGACATTATGAGACTTAACATCTTGTTTCTCAGGGCGACGAGTGCAGTCCAGTACAAAGTTATTTGTGGTGTTACTTCTGTTTACAATCAGACGAACATCCTGCTAGTTTCGTCACTCAAGCTAATGACAAAAAAAATTGTCCCATCACTATATTCCTAAATCATAAAATATCATAACAGGGTTTACAAAAGTAAATTTTGATGTGCTTAAACCGTGTGCCCGAACTGTCGAATGCTAATTTAAAACTTTGGCAACTTTTCTGTTGAATTAAACCACATTGAAAATCATAAAAAATCCATAATTGCAATTTTCAATTGGTACTAAAAAAGAAAAACAAGTTTTATAAAACTACTGTTTAGTTTTCAGTTTCATGCCAAAAGTTTTCATTTTACTGGTTTTTTTGTGAATAATCATCCGAATCAGTGTTTAATGGTGTTTCAGTCTTTCATCCCTGATCCCCCCATTAATTATTTCTTCAAATTTTAATGGGACTGCCTGGGTGGCGCAGTTGTATTGCGTACGCGTTACGAATGAGGCTAACGCTGAGGTCTCGGATTTAATTCTCGGGTCGGGTATAAGGGGTGGTTTTTCTATTACGAAATACGCAGTATCAGCTCAGAGTCTGGAATTTGTGCCCGGTATGGTGATAGCCTCGCCCTCTATCACATCATATTACGGAAATAAGCTCGGCGAAATGTGGGTGTGCACACCTCTGTCTACCCCTTCGGGAGGACCGGCATGACCATGACCGGACATACAGACGAGTTAAGAACCTTTTTTGTATCAATTAAAAACAAGTGTGTGATATGACAGCCTCCGTGGCGTAGCGGGCGAGTAGCCGGCTGCGAAGCGAGAGGCCGTGGGTTCGATTCCCGCACCGAGACAAATATTTGTGAAATTTGGTTCGGGTCTGGGTGTTGTGGGACCGCAAGTCCCTCGTAGTTCCTGAAACCCACGACACAGGTTTACCTAGTGTGGGGTCAGGACTATGTGTGTGGCTGTTGGGTGTATTTTATTTTATGATGACGATATGATTGTTGGGACGTTAGGGGGATATCCAATGAATCCTTTATTGCTTCTTTTTTAAATGATTTCGTATATTTGTTTAACTCAATTTTGCTACAATGATCAACGTACACACTGAAAATTGTGTGACCATTCCATATTTGAAAAAACTAACCATAATGTAGGTGAACAAGCATAGACACAAAAAACATTAAAACTATAACAAAAACATAAAAGATCTTATTTGTCGACCGCCGAATGTTGCCTCAACAGCACCGATGGATGGCGCGCTAGTAGGCTCCGGAACAGTGATATGTATGATATGTATCAGCACAATTATCCTTTCCCCATACAGGAAGCTTGCACTATAGCCACAAAGCTGGACATCGCTGAGCCGACCATAATCCGTGGTGAAGAACTGAAGAGTCGTGGCATGGGCGGTATATACGGAGTGGGCCGCGCGGCTGCATGTCCTCCTGCACTGGTGGTGCTCTCGTACACTGCACCATCGGCCACGGAGACGGTCGCGTGGGTCGGCAAGGGCATCGTCTACGATACTGGAGGTCTCAGCATCAAGGCCAGGGTGAGTTCATTTAATACTACTAGCCTAGTAAGTTTCTTTTTTTATAGCATAAGCTGGTAAACGAGTAAGTGGGTCACTTGATGGTAATTGGATTTTGGAAGATTAAACGTCTTGCTTGGTTGTACAAAGACAAGAGAGAAAATATACAATATGTTACAGAAAGGTGTGGTCATACTTTAGTATCGAAATAAGATAACTAGAACGATAACTCTCATATGAATGTTCCAAAAATACGGCTCCACTTACTTACACATGCAAAGGTAAAATCACACGTAACACTCATACATACAACAAAAATTAATGAACGTTCAAAATGAAGTTAGTGTCTAAATATTAAATTTCTAGATCGAGATACGACGTTTTGGACCGCGAAAAAAATTTGACGTATCAAGTGTCAACTAGAGATTATTATGCACAGACTTTTATAGACCCGCCCCCTTGCACAGAGTTTTGGTGGGGTAATTTTTTTGCTTGAGTTACGTTTCTTGTCATCTTATTTAGATATATTTTAGGATTATTAGGATTATATTTGCATTATACATGTATGGATGTGCACAATAGACAATTTGCAATTATAAACCTATTTAAAACACGCGGTGATATCAACCCAGACGGCTTTACGCATACGACAGCCCTACCACGTAGTACGTATTAGCAGAAGTATGAGTTGTTGACAGACATCGATGGTGGGCATGAAGGGCGACTGCGGCGGTGCGGCGGCGGTGCTGGGCGCCTTCGCCGTGCTCGTGCGCTGCAAGCCTGCCGTCAACCTGCATGCGGTGCTGTGTCTCGCCGAAAACGCTGTGGGACCGCTCGCCACCAGGTAACTAATAGCACTCACTGCACTTGACAACCTGCCGCCCAGCCCGCCCAGCCCGCCCAGTGGCCACACACCCGCCACTGTCACTCCTGTAAGCCAGGATTGACAGTGGCACGCATACGCAAACGTGGTAGAGCCACGCTGTAGACACTTTTGTTTATAGCATGAATGGACCGGCTCGTCCGAGTCGTTACCACTGTCTCACAGAAAACCGACGTAAAATAGCACCTTGCTGCTGCGTTTCGTACGGTGAGTGAGATATCCGGAGGCCCAAACCCCCACCCCTTCCCAATCCCTTATTATTCCCTTCCTTTAAGGTCGGCAACCCATGATTATTTTGGTATACATTGGCGGTGGGGATTACTTACCATCAGATGACCCACTTGCTCGTTTGCCGGCCTATACTATAAAAAAAACACCGAGCAATGAAGCTCGGCGAGTTTCTGGGAATGCAAATGTGCCTTTATCCCGCAACAAAATTAATCAAATAGAAGGTTAAGGAGGAGTTGGAAATAATAATAAATAGTGTGCGTTTGTGTGATGTAGGTGTTGTGGATTAACAAGTCCCTGATACCCACGATACAGGTTAACCTAGTGTGGGTTCAGGACTATGTGTGTGACTGTTGGGTGTATTTATTGTTTATTATATTTTTACTCTTAGTTGCCGGTCAGGGGTGGTACCGGTTAATTCGCCGAACTTCATTAACTCTGCCGGCGTTCAAGTCCATTCGGAATAATCGGCCGGAGGCGGTATTAATTAATTCAAATAAATCGATTTTAATGAAGTTCATGTGACGTCATAAATCGATGTTCATCGTTTTGGCCATTAGACGGTCGTCCGGCGGTATAACAGAATCATTGGCTCTCTAATCGAACATCGATTTGCATAAATCCGGCGAATTACCCAGTACCGCCCCTGATCGCCTTATAAATCTAATGGCGGACAACCATGATGAGGTCTTGGGCTCCTTAAAAACTGTTATCGTTTTAGAAAACTATCAAAGTTTGTACTAGGCCTACAGGTCACTCGCCTGATAGTAACCGACACTACTGCCCATAAACAGATTCAACACCACCTTGAATTACAAAACAGTATGTGGCAACTGGCATTGGACTGCACTTGTTTGTGAGACTACTAACTCAAAGACACTACTGACTCATCATCATTCTCCTGCCCTGGTCCCAATTCTATTTGGGGTCGGCGCAGCATGTTTTCTTCTTCCATACATGTCTATCAGCCGTAGTCTAGTCATTTACCCCTCTTTCTTTCATGTCCTTCCTCACACACTTCATCCACCTTTTCTTTGGCCTTCCTCTACCTTTTTATCCATCAACATTCATATTCTTCACTTACTTACCCACATATGTTTACTCTCTTGTCATAACATGCCCATACCAAGCCAGGCGGTTCCCTTTCATCTGATCCACCATAGGTACCACTTTCAAACTCCCTCCTACATGCTCATTCCTGACTCTGTCTAACCTTGTTACTCCACACATGCATCTCAACATTCTCATTTCTGCTGCATGCAATCGTTTCTCATCCATCTTCTTAGTAGCCCAGCACTCCGATCCATACAAAACGACAGGTCTTATGATGGACAGAGAGACTACTTGAGTGGTCCCAACAATATGGTATTAAGGAATTAGTTTGTCTGCAGACCTGATGATATCCACCAGCTGTATTCAGGCCGGACAGTGGAGATAAACAACACTGACGCCGAAGGTAAGCTCTTAGATTAAAATAAATGAACTAATAACATAACGTTTAACAATACTTAGAAACCGACTTCAATTTTTAGTGGTAGTTACAGCAATAGCATGTAAATTCCAATACAATAACACAATCGCGACGAGTGTACTGTTGTACGTTGAGGAGTTTTATTTTTTTTCTCCGTACTCCCGTCATCAGATCTTAACCTTATATATATAAAATAAAAAAACGAGCCGAATTGAGAACCTCCTCCTTTTTTGAGGTCTGTTAAATACTAGATAACAATAAAATTTAAGTTTTTATCAAACAACATTTGATGATTTCTCAGAAACGTCAGTTATTTCTGTATCTAGTAACAGAGCATAAAGCAAACTGGCTGAGTGTGAAAATAATCGATATCGATAATTAATCGATAAGAATGGTAGAACTGTAATGTACTCGCACTCTACTCGTAACTCGTAACTGTAATGTAGCATAAAAAATGATTGACATGTAAAAGTGATATTTATGATCCAACTTACAGAATAAATTATTTGAATTTGAATTTGAAGAACCACGTTGTAGACGAGTTTTATCTAGAGCACGAATGGGCCGACTCGACCGCGTTGTTTCTATTATATCCAAAAAACAATCAGCTGTTGCAACCAACGTAACAACCTGCTGTTGCGTATCGAGTGATATATCCGGAGGCCCAATTGTCCCTTCCCCATCCCAATCCCTCAATTATCCCTTTCCTTTAAGGTCGGTAACGCGTTCGATATTTCTGGTGTTGTGAACGTTTATGGATGGTGGGGATCACTTATTATCAGGTGGCCCACTTGCTCGTTTGCCGGCCTGTGCCTTAAAAAGATTGTCATATTATATTAGTACTATGGGGGGTGAAATACTTATATCGTACACTATACGTTGCTTAATTTTGACCACACTTTTCTGTAACACGTTGTATAATACTTATATCGTACACTCTCAGAATACAGAAAGAACCAGAAGCCGCGTTCAACTGTAATTGCGAGCTACACGCTGTGTCCAAAAACCAAAACAACGCCCCCCGCCCGCGTCACTTCCCACCCGCGTAATGTTGCTAGCTCAGGCATTATTTGCCCGTTTTTAGGGTAAATTTTGGGAGTCTAGGAGGTGAGATAATAATAGAATAAAAATTGTCCTATTCTATATAATAATGTACCTACGTAATTGTCTCAAGAAGTCGATAGATTTATTGAATAAAAGACGCTTTAGAAAAAAAATACATTTAATTTCCTTTTTGCTGAGTAAGCTTTTTAAAATATTGTCTCTTAGAACTTGAACTTATTAACAAAGATTTACATTTAGATAAATGATGAAATCTTATGTCTAGGTATTTTTCAATCACAGCCCTTATCAGACTGTTTCTGTGGCTTAAACCATTTATATGGCTATTCCCAACTGGAAATATGTCATCTTTTCCTACGAATTGCTTATAAATTGAAATAACGAATGCCAAACGTTGAGAATTCGAGGTTATAACTATATCCTCGTTTGAAATTCTTCGAACGTGTGCTTCGCAAATACAACATATGTCATAAACACACTGAGAAGAGAAACAAAGACCACCTCTATTCTTTAAACCAATAAGTTTATGAAACCATTTGACATCAGAAGCTAACATAGCTTCTATACAAGACTGACATTTTATAAGCTTCACTAGGTAATAAACAACACTCCCAGCTATGTAACCTACAATATATTTGGATAAGTCATGTAGCTGAGGCAAGTCAGAAGACAATAATTTTGCGATACTGCCACCATTTTTTTCAATAGGTGATGTTGTTGAAACTTGACTAAATAGTTGATCATTGTCTTCAAATCTTTGCGAGTGTGCTGAAAAATTAATTGCTTTGGTTGATGATGAACAATTTAATATGCCTATATTTTCTAGAGGTATACAATTGCTGCTATCAGAGGCTTTAAGTTCTAGATGACATAATACTTTTCGATAAATGCCTTTAAATTGTTTTGCATTTGGGTTATCGTTATGGCCCCCGTGCATTCGTATCATCCCGAAGAGTAGTTCTAAATGGTCTTGACTGAATTTATATGTTGGTATAAATACAAGCATACTGTCAATTTCAACTAAATTCGCGTATAGGCATTTCAGACTCTCAATACAAATAAAAATGCCAAGAAAACCTGTTTTACACGCACATTCTAAAATCGGTTTGTAGCTTTTTATTATAACTTGTCGGTCATCTCCCTTGATTTTTCTTTTCGTGGCATTTTTAATTTTTAATCCACGAATATATGTTGTCATTCGATCAAGAAAATCGTAAATCATGTCTTTATTGCTTCTATTCAATGGTTGCTTGAAATCAAATTGTTTCATATTACGGGAGTTAAAAATATCAAAGAGATTATTCATGTTGTCTATAAAAAGTTCGGTTGGTTTAGAATTTTTGAATGCTAACAATTTTGCATCCTCGCGACAAAATTTTAACGCTGTTGCGACACTTTTACTCAAAACCTGACTAGCTAGCTTAACCTTCATAATGTTGTTACGAAACATTATATGCCTACGTGTAAGCTTATTTGCTATATGGAGCCCTTCATTTTCCTGAAGTTTATTAAGCTCACATAGTAGATTCCAATTTATTTCTTGGTCATTTTCATCCAAAATATATTTTTTTGATTCAAAATGATTTCTTATTAGTTTAAACATATGTACGGGGTCTAAGAAAACAGCTACATCAGAATTGTCTACCGGGTGCTTAAACGTCGTTTTCATTTCACTTTCATGGTCTATTTTACATCCTAGTAATTTCATTGCCGTTATGTTGGTTGCATGCCCATCAAACGTTAAAGAAACTACTTTAACACCAGCATCGTGACATTTGATGAGACATAATTTAATTAAATTAACTTTTTGTTCTGCATTTAAACCGTGTACTAAGAAATATCCAAGAGGTAATTTGAAATTGTCGTTAATGCAATTCAATAAAAGAACGTATGCTTCAGAAGCTAAGGTTTTGCAATTTTCAGAAGTACCAGTCCCCATGTCTACATATCCGCAATTCTTTTTGCCATCCCATAAAGATTGCTGTCTGATGGACATCTCATCAGCCATCAACGAACAAATAATTTTACGCTTAGAAGACTTAACCTTTTCTTTTAAAGCCAAAAACGATTCATCTGAGAATCCAGGCTCTCCGCTTATATTAGAGTACCACCTAGACAATGTTTTCGGGTGTGGAAGGCACGTGTCAAATGTAGCTCTTACGTACTTATAGGCAGTCGGAGAAAGAAAATTTAGTGTAAGACAAAACTTTTTGATCTGGGGATTGTATTTTGGTTTCTTCTTTTTTAGAATGCATTTTCGATATACATTATTAAAAATATCAGCTGTTACAACATTTGTTGACAGCAGGTCATAAACATCATCGTTGACGTAACGATTATTTTTTAAATTCTTGAGAATACCTTTTAAAGATTCGTTCTTTTTCACAAGACGTCTATTTTTTTGTTGCAATGTCTTTATTCGTCGGACATGCTTCTCAGAAAGAATTTGTTTTTTGCGTAATTGGGATCTTAATTTAACTTTTTTCGGCGTGTCAAATATATAGTTCAAATCGGATATGTTTACGTCACCAATCTCCAAGTTTGATTTAGCGGGCGAATGAAGTTGCTCAGCGTTTTTTGACTTTTCCATGTATGACCCGGACTCTTCTGCTATTATGGCCAAATGCTTACTTGGAAAAGCTTCTGTCTTAAGTCTTTTCAAACCACATTTTGTCTTATAAATGTATTTCTCCTCAAAATGCATCGAGCAAACTACGCTTCGCTTCGATGGTTTCCATAACTCTTCCAGCCGTGCTCTTTGTATTATTTTTGTCCACACCGCTTTCCTTTCTTCATCAGCAGGGAAGCTAAAATTTGAGATAACTAATTTATAAACATAGTTTCATACCCGCTCCCCCTCACCCCTTCTCCCTCACACACACATCAAAAAATGTTTAGAAATCCGATATTAACATACTATTTAATAGGATTATTTGGTTTGGTACACACGGGCTGCACTGATGCTTTATACTTTCTTTTTTCAAGTCGGTTAATTTTTATTAAATTACTTATTAATATTCTACATTGAATAAAAGCCCTCAAAAGGTAATAAAAAGAAGGGTAAATCAAAACTCTTATATTGGCAACACTAACAAGATGGATGCATCATTATCTATGACAATTGAAAACTGAGAAATTTATTCAATAATTAAATAAGTTGATACCTAAATACGATACTTACACGTGAAATGTGATGCCATCTTGTTTCTTTTTTAGACCTGCTGCATTTTTGCAGGTAGGAACGACACAAGACGGCATAATTTAGTTAAATTGGTCACCGATAAAACGCGTCATGCGTTCCGACGGTCACAAGGTCACTGATCGGTCGCGCGTCAAACTACTCTATTTAAGAGTAGTTTTAGTAGCTTCAGTATTAGGCGCGCTCACGGTTTCTGGTTCTTTCTGTATTCTGAGCGTACACTATACGTTGCTTAAATTTGACCACACCTTTCTGTAACACGTTGTATAATACTTATATCGTACACTATACGTTGCTTAAATTTGACCACACCTTTCTGTAACACGTTGTATAATACTTATATCGTACACTATACGTTGCTTAAATTTGACCACACCTTTCTGTAACACGTTGTATAATACTTATATCGTACACTATACGTTGCTTAAATTTGACCACACCTTTCTGTAACACGTTGTATAATACTTATATCGTACACTATACGTTGCTTAAATTTGACCACACCTTTCTGTAACACATATAAATTTATGTATCCAATAATTATTTTAAATTTGAAGAATAAAATGAGTATAAAATATATTTTTTCTTGTATACAGGTCGCTTAGTGCTTAGCGATGGAGTGGTATACGCTTCCAGGGATCTTAAAGCAGATACTATCGTCGACATTGCCACGCTCACCGGTGCCCAGGTGCGTAAAATTATATTAATGCGAAAGTGAGTTTGTTTGTTTGTTCACTTTCATGCCTAATTAACTATTTCAAAGTAAATATTTCAACTCCATGCCGATTACCTAGATTTTCTGCCTACAAATTATTTAATCATTATTATTATGACATAGTAATTTTTTTGTGTTAGCTGTAAATACCTTTAAAAGGTAAGCACATGATTTGTTACTTAATTGATTTTTATGTTATGTTAGTAGTGTGTTTTACCTAATGGTATTGCTATTAAATAAATAAATAAACGTGCCGCGCCCCCAGCCATGTCAATCCACACAGAAATTCAGATGAAAATACTTTTTTTTATATTTTTATTTTTTAAGTTATCAGTGAAATTATAATATCTCGCTTCTGCTATTATTTTTTTAATTTAACTATTTTTATAAAGCTGTCTATATATCTATCTTCACGACCCAAAAAGGGCCAACAGGGTTTTTGTTACATCATCATCATCAGCCACAAGACGTCCACTGCTGAACATAGGCCTCCCCTAATGGCTTCCAGGCCTCGCTGTTGGTAGCGGCTTGCATCCATCGGCTTCCTGCAACCCTTGTCAGGTCGTCGGTCCATGTTGTAGGTGGACGGGACGTCGTCTGTTTGTCTGTTTGTCTGTTTGTTGCATGTGTATATAAATAAATAATAATTGACGGGCAGGGCACGGCGACGGGCAAGTACCACGCGGGCGTGGTGTCGAACTGCGGCAGACTGGAGCGGCGCTGCGTGCGCGCGGGGCGGCGCGCCGGCGAGCTCGCGCACGCGCTGCCCTTCGCGCCCGAGCTGCACTTCGCAGAGTTCACCAGCTGCGTGGCGGACATGAAGAACAGCGTCGCTGTGAGTGCCCAAACACTTCCCCTCATGAAAGGCATCCAAATAACATGACAACAAACGTAACTCAACCAAAAACAATACTACTACCCCATCAAAACTCTGTGCATGAGGGCGGGGCTATAAATGTCTGTGCATAATAATCTCTAGTTGACACTTTTGATACGTCTAATTTTTTGCGCGGTGCAGAACGTCATATCTCGATTTAGATATTTAATATTTAGACATTAACTTTTATGAAATAAAGTTGAGTTTGAGCGTTCATTAATTTTTGTTGCGTATCGTCCCTTTTGCCTTTGCATGTTGTCGTTGCGCGTGCAAAAGTCGCAATGTGTTTTTACAGTATATGCGTAATGAAAAAATTATCAAAATAGCACAAAGAACCGAAAAAATATTCACAGCGACTTTTACACGCGCAACCACGATGTGTAAGCAAGTGGGGCCGTATTTTTTGGCAGATTCATATGAGAGTTATCTTATTTCGATGACAATATATGCATTTCTTAGACCTCCGTCTATATTGTTTTTGACAGGATCGCAACAACGCCCAGCCGTCGTGCGCCGGTCTATTCATCCTAGCTCACCTCGGATTTGATTTCCCCGGATCTTGGCTGCACATCGACATGGCGGCGCCTGCTCATTGCGTGAGTACCACATACACATACGCACTCACGCCTGTAATCCCCGAAGGGGTAGGCAAAGGTGTAACCAGTACACCCACATTTCGCCGAGCGTATCTCCGTCCCATGATGTGATAGGGGGCGAGCCTATCGCCATATCGGGCACAATTCCAGACTCCGGCTTGATACTAAGCATTTCATGATAAAAAAACCCAATATCACTTTACCCGACCCGGGAATCGAATCTCAGACCTCAGCGCCAGCCTCAGTCGTAACGCGTACGCATAACAACTGCGCCACCGAGGCAGTCCACGGTACCACATAGTGTTATTGTATCGCTGACTGCAGCACTCAGAGGTGTTAAATAACTTTGATAGTCAATTGTTCATTTAGCATTCGAATTGTTAACAATCAAAGCCGGAAATTAGTTTTGAGTTTTCACATCCTTATAAATTGGAGGCCCAAATTCCCTTCCCCTTCCCAATCCCTTACTTATCCCTTTCCTTTAAGGTCGGCATCGCGCCCTTGATTATTTTAGTATTGTGGACGTACATGGGCGGTGGAGATCACTTACCATCTGGTGACCCACATGCTCGTTCGCCGGCCTATAAGTGCGTGAGCTAGAATGACAATGCTCGAATGAGAAAAGCTCTGTTGTTGAATCATTTAGTGTTGTCCAAAATTGCAAGTCGAATATTGACATGTTACTCATTCGATAAAAAATAAAACTTTTTTTTTTTTTTTTTTATTGTATAGGCCGACAAACGAGCCAGTGGGTCACCTGATGGTAAGTGAACACCACCGCCCATATACGCCCACAATACCAAAAGAATCATGGGCGCGTTGCCGACCTTAAAGGAAAGGGATAATTAAGGAATTGGGAAGGGGAGGGGATTTGGGCCTCCGGATATCTCACTCACCGTACGAAACGCAGCAGCAAGCTGCTACTTTACGTCGGTTTTCTGTGAGACAGTGGTTACGACCCGGACGAGCCGGCCCATTCATGCTGTAGACAAAATTGTCTACAGCGTGGCTCTACCACTCGTAAAATCATATCCTAGCAATGGATTTGGTATTACGGGTGGTGAAATATTTATATCGTACACTATAAGTTGCTTAAATTTGCCCACGGCTTTTTAGAACTCGTTGTATTTCGTAGCAGTTTTTATATTATCGTTGATAATAATAATTAACATGGGGTCCTTTAAACGGAGTGTGAAGAAGCTATTGAGCAGGCCGGCATAATTCTGCCGATCTACAATAGATTCAGTGTCTATAGTTGATCGACAGTATTCATGGATTGCGCTACATTTACCATCAGGTGTAGCGTAGTCATTCTGCAAAACCAGGATTAAAAAAATGACGTCAATATTTAAGAAGAGAAAAAATATTTCCATTTATGAATAATGTTACCGTCATTACTTCATCCCAATTACTTAGCGACTATTAAATAGCGAAAGGCCGTGGGTTCGATACCCGCACTGGGACAAATGTTTATGTGATCCACAAAAATTTCTTTCGGGTCTGGTTGTTGTGGGTTGGCAAGTCCCTCGTAGTTCCTGATACTCATGATACTGGTTACCCTAGTGTGGGATCAGGACTATGTGTGTGACTGTAGGGTGTATTTATTTATAAGTAATGTTACAAATATATTTGTCCAATAAAATGTATTATCCCGCAGGGTGAGCGTGCCACAGGCTACGGTGTATGTCTGCTGAGCGTGTTGTTCGGCGCTCACACCAGCTCCGCCCTGCTGCGTGCCTTGTCCCCCTCGCCCCCCTCCAGTGTGTCCCCCCCGTCCCCGTCCCGCGGCCCCTGACGGGCGCCCCCCTTCTCCCGCGCACCGCACTGGCGCGTGGTGCAGTCCATCCCCCCTCGACATGGACATCGGCATCATCCCGCTCACGACCCCCCCACGTTCGTGAGGTCGCATCCTCCACATCCCCCCTTCCCGTTCCACGCGCCCCCTCGCAACCATTACCCCGCTGATGCATCACATCCGCGAGCCTCGCAGTCTGCACCGCCGCCGCACAATCACTACTCACCAGCTCATTCTCGTACACCGTTGTTCCCTCTTCAAGGATCGTTAAGGAATCCTTTACCACCGTATGCTTCTCGCTCGGCGCCCCCGCATTATCATCAGCATCACATAACACCAGCCGATATTGAGGATATGTTAGCTGACCGGACGGCGGCTGTGTTTGTGCGTCCCAGAATATTTATTGCACATCCTAGAGGGTCGGCTAGGCATTACAACAGACCTAATTTCGATCCGTTCACTTTTGAGCCCAATCCAGCTGATTTACCGCTCAGTGAGTCGCCAGATTAGTAATAGCATTTTGGTAGATTGTCTTTAGTATAAGAATGGATTTTGCATGGCATTTGGGTGTAACTGATGGTCGTGTTCGGACAAGCAAAGTTCTGAGTAACCCAAGTTAAACTCAGAATAGCTAACCTAGTTTTTATCTGGGAAACCTTATCTTGCTTAGTATCATCTGTATTTGTATAATCAGCCAATAAATAACTTATGTCAACAGTATTCAAAGAGTTACTTAGATCTTTATGCTGACTAACTTCACAACTTAGAACTTTACACATGCGAACACGCCCATTGTGGTACTTTATTGTAACTTTCCTACGTATGATATACTATTGGGCTATATTAGTGTTCAGCAAACCGCCACTAGCGAGCCACATGCGGCTCTTTGGACCCTTAATCTGTGACCCAGTCTAAGCACAGTCCAGTGAGCTTATATTAAAGGGTTGGTGTGATTGTCATAGGCTTTATCACGCCTCAGCTCATTATCCTAAACCGTATTGAATAATTTTCAGTGTCTATTAATTATGTGTCTATATACTACATGTATGTATAATAATCATAAGCATAACTCAAACTTGGTGTATCGTAAAATATTATACATAAAACTAAACAAGAAAATGTTATAAACCGGGAACAAATTTCATTTCATATCATTTTTATCATCCTAAAATGTAATTTGGAATATTCATACACTATTATAAAACATTATCAGTTATTAATAATAATGATGTCTTCGATAATATTACAATTCTGTAAGAATTTAAACAATTAAAATCCATAAATCATGTAATACAAAAATCGTTTGGTCGTAACGTAAAATAATTGTTCTTGTCAATTAGACATACAATAATTTAATTTTTTACATATCATTATATTCATTTAATGTTCATATTTCCCAGCAAAAGGGGTAAATAAAATTAAAATATTATAGGCTAGTTTACGTGGGTAAATAAATGTTGTAGAACCTTATTATGTAACACTAACGCCATCTTTGAGCGAATGTATGTAATCCATTTTGAATAGAATTATCGACATAAAATACAGATAAATAAAAGAGCTAGTTACCGATTTTTGACAATGTATTTCCAAAGTTACCGACCCATACATCTAATGATAAAATGTCTGATCAGTAATAATATTTGTAAGCGTAATATTAATTAATGTTAATGGTAACTTTAGTTTTAGGATGGAAAGCATTAACATTAGAACATAACATTATTCTCGATGTAAGAAAATTTACAAAACATTATTGACATTGGAAACCAAAAAAATGTGAATATCTATAACACTATCGCTGTAAGATTACACTAATCGACGAATATTTTATCACGCCATAAGTTATAATTTAGCTTACATTGCATTATTCACAAACTCGAAAAAAAATATAAGTATTTTTTATACTCATTAACTTAAAAGTCCCATCAAATAATTTTTTTCGAACACCACACAGAAAAAATTACAACTAACTGTTAGGAAATAGAAAAGGAATATATAGCCATCCCTAAGTACAATTCTAAAGCTACGTACAATATCTGTATACAAAAGGCTGGTAGGAAATCTAACATCTAATGGAAATTTATCGCTAAGTACAATTCTATACTAACAGTTCAGTGTTTGAGATTATATTTTATATCGAAACTATCAGTCAGAATATAAGAAACTGATACTCAAATTAGTAAGTCACTGTAAATATATACTTACCTACAGTCTAGTATCGATTATTTAAGAGTTAGGATTGTAACTTGGCATTGTAGGTAACATTTTTAAATCAATATAGTCATAAAGCACAGAATATCTTTGTATCCGTTGGTACAGGAAGGAACGCAAGAACGTAAATCATTGAAAATTACACTAAAAATAAATTGTGGAACTCCATAGCCAGTATATTACACAGGGCGACCTGCTGTTTGTCCCCCATTTATTACCAACAAAATTGTTTTGTAGAACGAGTTGTTGGTAAACTTTCCTTAATAGTTTATCAAGCCAAATGCTGACTGATAGAGACGTTACTAAAATTATTATGGAATTTAGTTTAGCATTAAGTTAAGAATGTGTTCGTCAGCGCCAAATCATTATACCATAAATATTAATGTAATATTTTTTCATTTTCAATTAATAATAGTCTGGAGCCGTTGTAAAGGGAACTTTTGGAGCATTTTTAACCAGTGTAATGTGCGAACGATTTAGAAAATAAAGTTTTATACTCATGCGTGTATGTTTCATTTTTCCCAGACAATCTCGCAATTCCTCAGTTCGGACAGTAATTCAAGATTGTGCCGGTCTCTCGTGGTCATATTTTATTATATTTTTTACGAAAAGGGACGTGGCTTAAATGATTGGTCAAATAAGCTAAGTAATTTCCTCCATCTCGGTTAGAACCAAAAGGTTCGCAATATCTAAAACTTTTGTCGAACCATAAACCTGTGAAATAGTTTGCAGACACACATTTTCCCTCCTAGGGCAGACAAACATGGGATCCTTTATACGGAGTGTGAAAAAGCAATTAGGCAGGCCGGCATAATTCTGCCGACCTACGACAGATACATTCTCCGTCGTTAGTCGACTCTTATTCTTGGATAGGTGTAGCGTAGTTATTTTGGCGAGCCAGGTTAAAAAAGTCCACTATGTACCTCTGTTTTTGAATTTCTACATTATGTTAGATGCCAAAGGAAATAATAAATAAACTTCGTAGTTATTTTTTTATAACAGGCCGGCAAACGAGCAAGTGGGTCACCTGATGGTAAGTGATCTCCACCGACCATGTACGCCCAGAATATTAAAATTAAGGGATTAGGAAGGGGAGGGGTTTGGGCCTCCGGATATCTCACTCATCGTACGAAACGCAGCAGCAAGCTGCTTCTTTACGTCGGTTTTCTGTAAGACAGTGGTAACGACCCGGACGAGCCGGCCCATTCATGCTATAAACAAAAGTGTCTAGAGCGTGGCTCTATAGAACTCAAAGAAGTTACTGATGAATTTGTCAAGTTTGGGTTATTTTTGAAAACGTAAGTTATTTAAATTAACTTGCACCGATGATCCGGCTTTGGATATAAGGAAGAAGCAGTAAAAATCCAGTAATATTCTTCGGTTATTTGTTTATTTCGAGCGGTTTACGGATTATAGTTATTGGGTAATATAACACTAGACAATGTATAAAAAGCCCGTAAAATTCATATATTGTAAAAGGTACATTTTAAAATTTCGACGTATCCTCCAAAATACATGTGGACAAAAAATAAATGCACTTTTCGCGCCTTCTACATGGCAACAGTTACTAGAAATTTTTGGTAAAAAATCTTATTATATTGAGAAATACTAAATTGCACAATATATTTAAAAAATAAATTAATGAATTCCTCTTATGATAATAAATTGAATTTTAAAAATAAAGATTTAGTCCAATTTCAATTTCCGTACAAATTAAATTATTTTTTATTGTATAAAAATAAAAAATGACTACATGTTTTAACTAAAACTTATTGTTTAATTAAAAATGCAACTTAAATAGAAAAGAAATAGTCAATTTTGAATTTGATTGATAAGAAAGAAAACACCACATTTTAACCGACGACCGTCTCGGTCTGTCTTATTTATGCTAGTGTACGAAGAAATGAGACAGCATTCAGTTAAAATTGAAGTGTAAAAAATAGACATATTTTATTGTGCAATTCATAAATCTCTAATTCCAGTGCCATAGTTTGCGCCTCCCGCCCTGTTTAGGGCATCTTTGAATTGATCGATGTCTATTTCAGATTGATTCTCCAGCTGTAGTTCCACCGCAAAGTTCTGAAATGAAAAGCAAAACATGTGTGAAACGGAACGTTAAAAATTTAAAATTGCGTATTTATTTAGTATTTCGAAAGTAAGTAGTTGGATAGATATTTAATAATTATCGCAAATTCCTTGTACTGTTTAATAATTTATCAATTAACTGAAAATCTGGAAAGACAACAAAATATTTTATCCCTCAGAATTCGACGTTACAAGCCCGCACGTTACAATTTCAAACCACAACGCGGGAACGGATTACTGAACGTCAATGCCGCCAACTGTCAAATGTTTGACGCGAACAGAGGTTATTTACGAATTTGTTTTTAATGGTGATAAAAATGGATAATATATACAATGAAGTGCCCTGCAGAGAGAGCAAATTGAAAGAACTATTTGAATTGCTCGGAGATGGCGATGAATCGCTCCCATGTTCCATTTTTATAAGCGGTAATATGGCTACCGGTAAAAGTTTGTGTGTGAACTCAGTTCTTCAATATTTGGGGTATAAACACATCGAGATTGACTGTGTGGAGTGCTATTCGCCTAAAATAATGTACGAATGTATAGTATGTGAACTTTTTGAGGAAGATGACGATAAAAAATGCGAGACAATGGTGGACTTGCTCAATTCTCTAAAGCGTATTGAAAATAACCATGAACCTATTGTTATCGTGTTCGATAGAGCAGAGAGGCTTCGCACAATGGACCATAACATAATATCGACGTTTTTGAGGCTACGGGAATTCTGTGATCTCAACATTTGCACTATATTTATCACGCATTTGATATACGAAAATTTCTACTTCCAGATGGGCGTGAGAGAGCCCGTAAAGCTTTACTTCCCTAATTACAGCAAAGAAGAGTTGTTTAAAATCATATTCTTAAACCAGCAATCATTTACTAAGCATTTATTAAATACTTATCAAGTTGAGGATGAAATTAGAGCAGAGCTTGAAAAGCCGGAATTGTTAGCAAACTTCTTAAACGCATTTCTTAGCGTTTTCTACAGACCATGTCGAGATTTAATTGAACTGCAGCACATGGCACGTATTAACTTTGTAAAATACTGTGAACCGATTATAAAAAATGAAATACAAGCTCAAGACTTGACAAAGTTGTGGCGGCGCATATCACCAATATTGAAGTCAAGTTTGGAACTTCTTTATTTACGTATTAGCGACTCAAAACCGCAAAAACCATCACCAGGCAAAGAAAACTCTGAATATGTAGACAGATTTAACTTTGAAAACACTTTAAAGGAAGAGTTGACTTCAACTAAAACATTTGCGCAGAGCTTTGAGCTACCATACTATGCTAAATATCTGTTAATCGCCGCTTATCTAGCGAGCTACAACCCACCCAAGGAAGATAAACGGTTATTCATGAAGAATCATGGGAAACAGCGGAAAAGGCTCCAGCAAGTCAAGGCCAAGGCGAAAATCAATGAAAAATTAAACACACAACTGGGCCCAAAAGTTTTTACTCTGGATCGCTTGCTGGCCATTTTCTACGCAATATTGGAAGATAAAATTGGGCTCACAAGCAACTTGTTAGCTCAAATAGCAACTTTGGTCGAGTTAAAATTAATAGCTGGGGGGAAAGAAATAGATCTGGACGCTGCAAAATATAAATGTATAGTAGGTTACGATTTTATTGCAGCCGTCGCACAAACTGTTGGTTTTAATGTTAGAAAATATTTGTACGATTTCATTTGATATAAGATTTATTATAAAATATTTATTTGTTATTTATTAAACAGCATGAAGAATACAACTGATTTGTTTCATTATTCTTTTGGTAATCCTACATATTATTGCATTTTTTTTTCACATATTGAAGCGGCAGTTTAGATTTACATTATTTTCTTATGATGACTTATATGGGCAAAGAAATCTAAATTTATGTAGATTTAATTCGCCATAGTGTAAAAGTGTTGGCACCAATTATTGTTTGGCCATACAGCTATCTATAATGATACTACATATAATATATACTATATATAATGTCTTCCACGGTCCATAGATCTTGATATTTTTCACGACCAACTATACTCATTTAAAAAGAAAATAAAGCCTCACTTGTTGTAACTTCTTATATAACGCAAGTACTTTCTGTTTTAACTTATGCATAATGTTTTGTTTTTGTTTTATTTTTGTTGTTGTTTCAAGAACTCAACTGTTGATGATCTCATGTTAAGTACCTACTAAAAACATTTAATTAAGGCTTACGCATGTTTAATTACCAATTTATTTTAATTTAACTTAATTTAAAGTTATTTTAGCGCTAGTTACCCATTGTAAGTTGTGGTTGCCTGTTTATGGGAGAACACTATATTTTGTTGTTTGTTTGCGTATATTTTTATATTAGTGTAGTGTATCGTCTTCTGGTAATCCTAAAATAAATAAATAAATACTAGCCCTGTATTATATGCATATTATGGTATGGGCCTCCTCTACTGAATGAGAGGAGCTAGGCCTTGATCCAACATGCTGGCCTAATGCAGATTGGCAGACTTAGAAACGTTCTGCCGCCAAGTAGCAGTGTGTAAGCATTGTTGCGTTCCGGTTTGAAGGACATTGAAGCCAGTAAAATAACTAGGTATTGAGACTTATGTCTCAGGGTGACAGTGTTTCGTAATTCAAAGTTCTATGTGGTATTGCTTCTGTTTATAGGTTGGCGTGGCGCTTACCGTCAGGCAAGAGACCTGCTCGTTTTGAAGAAAAACCTGCTAAAATCTACTTGGGAACTTCTCAGTTAAGCAAGTTTCTATATAAAGGTGTAATAATTAACAAGGTATCGAAAAATATTTAGGTACTAACCGAAATGATATCCTTGATGATGGCTTTATCGGTGGACATCTTGGCGCGGTTGATGACGGACACGTTAGGCCCCACCCACGTCATAAACATGAACTTCTTGCGCTTTGACATTTCATCGCCCATTTGCAACCTAATGACAGAATAAATTATATGTTAAAACCCATATCGCGAAGCATTTGCTGTTATCCATCGAGTAGTTTATTCATGCCTCGGTGGCGCAGTTGTAATGCGTACGCGTTACGACTTAGGTTGACGCTGAAGTCTCGGATTCGATCCCCGGGTCGGGTAAAAGTGATATTGGGTTTTTCTATTATGAAAAATCTCAGTATCAGCCCGGAGTCTGGAATTTGTGCCCGGTATGGCGATAGGTTCCCCCCGTCATAAGACGGCGATACGATTGGCGAAATGTGGGTGTACTGGTTACACCTACCACTTCGGGGATCACAGGCGTGAGTCCGTATTTATGTAGTTTATCCATATTCCCTCGTAACAATATCAGATTATTGTTACCTATTATTTTACCCTCATTTGAGTAATAGCACCGTTATTGGTGTTAGTGAAGGTAGTCAGGAGAATAACTGAATAACTATGTAAAGCGGGTAGATAATGAGATTGAGACGTGGTGGAGATGATTTGCTAAGGTTTATAAGAGGGTGCGTTATTATTTCAGAAGACTTAGTCCAACTTAATCGTGCTTAGAACTCTTCCGTGGAAACGCTGCCCGAGTGCAGTTAGAATTGTGATTAATCATACCAAGTGTAATAAATTGTGAACAGTAATATAATTTTGCATTTAAAGTGTAAAGACTATTAAACTTATTGAACATCCTGACGAAGTCACATTTTTATTGAACAAAAAGTGATAGTGAGTTTACACTATATAAAACGGCCAAATGCGTATGTCCCACACGCACACGCACAGTGAAGTGTTCCATAGTTCTAGATGTTAATATTGTGTTACCGAAAGCTACGAGTCAGGTACTACGAGGGACTTGCGGTCCCACAACACCCAGACCCGAAGCAATTATTTGTGGATAACACTAACATTTGTCTCGATGAGGGAATCGAACCCACGGTCTCACGCTTTGCAGCCGGCTACTCGCCCACTGCGCCACGGAGGCTGTCGATCCCTTAGTTACAAAAAAATAGGTATCTTTAATTTAATATACCTTTATGTAGCGGTTCATAGAATACACCTACCTACCATCATTTATAAGTATAATGCAAAATCTCCGAGTAAAATGACTGTGACATATGGACGGACAGATGAACATGACGAAATTATCTAAAAGGAATCTGTTTCTGTCATTTGGCACCGCAAGACTGGACCGCAAGACCCTTAGTCCGTTACTGGTTCCTACCTCCTACAATAAGAATATACACCGATTGTTTAAACGAATTTGTGAAAATCTATTTTTATCGATTAACATCCGATTTGCATGTTCGATATGGGAGTACAATTCGATTTTTTATGCAAATCGGATGTATAAAGTAGGTAGGTAAGTACGTGGATTCTATACACAATGACTGTCAATCAAAAATAAGTTTTTCGAGCATATCCGATGTCATTTACGGGCATAGTTTTAGAACTGTTTAGACAGGAATTACCCATTCGTATTGTAAACTATTGTGCATTCTTAACCATAGAATCACCACAGTCTCGACGCATGTCTGCCTACTCCTTTAAGACTGGCACCAATGCCCGCCCGAAGCTAATTTTAGGATGAAGTGAGATCAAAATATGGCGTGCCTTGACCCTGGTTTGGTATATTTTGCTTGAAGTCTGAGAAAGCCTCTAGCCCGGGGGTCGGCGCCTCTACCCCGGTTCAGCGCCTGGAGCGTACCGTGAACCATAGGTTTGAACGCTACTTTCTTTCTGCCTGGCGTTATTAATGTCAGGATCCGCCTTCTCGTACCATTTGGCGGTATTTGGTATTATACGGAGCTACCCGCCGACTGTCGGACGGCCCGTCAGACATCCCGTAATCGGAACCAAGTTTCGCCATTGCCTCGCCCGTTCATCAGCAGTGTACCACGTGCAGGTGAGTTTGACTATTGGCCTAAGATGTTGGTCACATTCTAAGTGTGATAATGTTTATCTTATTTCTAAATAGAAACGTTGCCACATTTTTTTACGTACTACGATCGATAATTCCCTCGTTTCTATTCAAGGCATTCGAAAATCGTATACGTTCTGATGGCCAGATTATTTCTACCTTGTCATAGGTATATCATACAATAATTTTCTTACCTGAGATATCCAAACGCGCGTTCGTCGTCTGAGAATTGTGTGCGGAACTCTGTGAAGTCTGACCCGCGCGCCGAGCACACGATGCGAGCACCGTCGAATTTGAACACCGCCCTGCAGACAACACACATTGTTTTTTTGAAGTGATAACTTATTTAGCATCGCTGTGATTTGTGTGTGATTTGCTGTGATGAAACGAAAAAGTGAAACGTAAAAGAGACAGACGCATAAATTCATAAGAATTAACGTGGAAGAAAATGAGATAAGCATTATACATTTCCCTAAATTTTACATTCGTATCATTATCTTGAAGCCAAAATTTTTGAAGGTTTCACTTCTACCACGTGTAAATTGCACACTTCTATTCATAATTTTTTTGAAAGAGGACAGCAAATCATCAATTTCTAGAAACACGCTATAGACAGTTTTGTCTACAGCATGAATGTCACTGCTCAATCGAATTGTTACCACTGTCCCGTACGGACTATTGTTTCGTACGGCTCCCCTTCCCAATCCCTCAGTTATTGCTTTCCTTTAAAGTCTGTAACGCATACCTACATGATTCTTCTGATATTGTGTAATTAATGGGCGGTGGAGATTAGAAGTGATGGTGTTGGTAAGTCATCAGGTAAGCCATTTTTTCATATGCCTGCCTCTACCTACAGCACTGGTCTCTTAAACACGGCTCACTGGAAAACCTTAGAGCTTTTAGCTTAAGACAGGTTTTTAGTATATCGTCAGTATACGCTTTTGAATCCTAAATACCCTACTTGCCCTGCATTTGGCTCGCAATTTGTCATCTCCCAAGCCTGTTCATTTACGATTGGATTCTTGAGGGAAGCATGAGGAAGTATATATCCAGACAGCATGATTATAACCTGTCAATATTCGAGATGTATGTACTCTCATCGTTCTGACGGGTAAAAATATGGAGTTCTATATTTTGAATCCACCAGAAAAGCAGCAGTTCCAGATGAATGGCAACGAATGGTTAGGTGTGCCATCAACCCTGAACTAAAGACCAAAACCACTCTGCCAAGGGCGTAGCGATATTACAAAAAAAAAATGGGCTCTGGTAAGACTAACAGAGTCCACTTTCTTGGTGAAAAAAGCGCTATTAACATTTTTTTTAATATAGCCTATATAATTCAAAGATAATGGAGCTTTCTACTTTGAAAAAAAAAGATTGTCCCGTAAAGAAACGAAGAAAGCATTTATTGCCAGGCGTTAGGTGGTACATGTAGGTACAATTAAAACAAAAAAAACACTCTAGTGAGCTCTTTGGTAAGTATCGATTTCTGTACACTTGATTGCTCCATTTTAGTTTCGCGCCAAAATTGGATCGATTACGTATAAATAAATCGCCACTGGGTTCGCGAGCACCATGAGACCTAATAGTAACGTTTACGAATACGGAAGAAAGTCTATTAATGGAAGCTTGCAACATTTGAATCACAAACAGAGGCCTTACTTAAAAATCATCCATTAAACTGGCCACTACACACAAAAGAAATAAATGATTATTAAAACGATGACTACGGGCTTCCTGTCGCAAACATTACAACTTCCTGCATAGTAAGTACCTACTTGTGTTAAACTTTTCTCAGTGCTTCACACCGGAAGAATTTAGTGCTTGTTGATTTGTTATTGTATATTTAGCACATTGTAAACGGGTAATAAACATTGTCTCTTCGATAAACGTATAATTGCGTGGATATTATTTTCCTTTAATATAGGCAGTATAAAAGTATATAAAATAAGTATGATTGATTAACTCTTTGAACAGCATTTTAAGGAAAAATGCAAAAGAACAATACTATATTATGCAAATGTGCGATTTTATATAGCGATCTCTAGGTAACAACTTTATTTTAATTAACTTCATTGTAAAAGGTCTAATCGCGTCACACATTTAAAAAAACGAATTGGGTACATATAGTCGGTTAAAAAACGGTGCATTCTCTACGTGTAAGTACTGCATACTCGTATGATCATAGTTTTGCTTAGACCATTACGAATTCGAGCCCTACCTAGTTTCTCACTCTGAAAGAGTCTCTTGAAAAGTAGGTACCTTGAGATAAAACATTCACATAATCATCATTGGAAGGATAGCGATGCCATTCGCTGAGGCCTATAATTTGACATTACTGATGATCAATACGTTGTTGAAGATATCCACTATCCAAGAGGCTTAGTACCTCTGGAACAAGAGATGATTTAGTCGACTTGTTTCGTCTTGAAAAATTAGATTTACGTGGATTTCTCTATATATCTATCGACGCTAACATGCGGGCTTAGGATATGCAGCATGACATATCTCGCGCACAAGAGATAACTGCCGACGACAAATATTTCGGGAAAGTGTTTACATTCGATAAAATCACAACGTCCGAGTTCTTTTTGGCATAGGTCGGTAACGTGGTTCATCTGATGGTAAGTGATCTCCTCCGCCCATATACGCCCACAACGCCAAAGAATCATGGGCGCGTTACAGACCTTAAAGGAAAGGGATAACAAAGGGGTTGGGAAGGGGAGTGGGATTTGGGCCTCCGGATTTCTCGCTCACCATACGAAACGCAGCAGTAAGCTTACGTCGGTTTTCTGTGAGATAGTGGTAACGACCCGGACGAGCCGACCCATTCATGCTGTAGACGAAGGTGTCTACAGCGTGGCTCTACCACTCACAAACTAACTTTCCACGACAGATATCTCGGGTAAAACTGTCAACATTCGATAAAATCACAACGTCATGTTGGAGTTCGTAGACAAAATACCACAGAGAGAGTTGAAAGTATTATTTGCTCTACTTTTGACATAACGAGGCGAGTATTGCAACCATGTTAGCTTCGAAAGACATATAGAGATAATAATAATAATAAATAATAATACTAGCCATGTATTATATACGTCCCACTGCTGGGCATGGGCCTCCTCTACTGAATGAGAGGGGTTAGGCCTTAGTCCACCACGCTGGTCAAATGCGGGTTGGCAGACTTCACATACCTTCGAAATTCTTATGAAGAACTTCTCATGTATGCCGGTTTCCTCACGATGTTTCCTTCACCGTTAAAGCAAGTGATAATAGGGTAGTTGACTAGATTTTTTTATTATTTAAATCAATAAGTTATGTTACTCAAAATCTATTGCAGAAAGAATTTTATAAATCGGACCAAAAATAAATAAGATAGAAGCCATTCAAATCCTGTGGAAGGGGTAATTGTCAAATGACAGACGATGCAACCTTTGACGTCACTGTGTAAAATGTTCATTATAGTGCACGCGTGCAAGCGAGATAGAGAGATATCCCTACTACGCACCCACTTTTCCTCATACCAACATTTAAAATCATAACTGCGGGCACATTTCTGAACCAATTTTGATTGTGTTTTAATAAAATCGTTTCTTTTGCGTATCATTTTCTGTTGCTTATAAAATAATGTATAAAATTCAATATAGGAAACTACCCTATTAACAATTAATACACTCATAACTTAGAAAAGTCAGAGCTATATGCACTTCGTCTCGACAGTCCATACCACTCCCCGCTGAGCTATCACTGCTTATACAAAGAGATAGATTGATAAAAAAAATTAACAACAAAATGAGTCTACAAAATCATCTCGTGTTGCATATGCTGAGCCCCCAGGTCTATAGAATACTCGACTCGTTATATCAAAAGTAGAGATAAAGTAGAGAAAATAGTAACCTCTGTGGTATTTTATCTAGGAACTCTAACATGACTACGTAATTTTATCGAATGTTGACACTTTTACTCGAGATATCTGTCGTCTTTAGTAATCTCTGCCTGCAACAGGTATAGTTGTAATTTATTACCATTCTGTCGGCGAGCCGTCGGACCGTACGTCTTCGTACGCGGCACGTATGGTGTCCCGGTCCAACCCTGTCGTCATTGTTACCTGAAACAAGGAACAAATACTAAAACCTCTGAAGAAGTGAATACTTCTTTAGCCGCGTTGGGCATTTTTTGGTAGGGGAAAATCTTATGGGTTCGCGTCACCGATATACTCATGACGCGCAGCGGCCCTGTGCTGTGAGCCTTAGACACTTTGTTGGATGGGTGAAATCTCGTGCGTTCGCGTCACCGACATGCTTATAGCAGTATATCTTTAGCTATACATCTGACGTATTGTGCAACATTAGTGCAAATTTTAATACTAAAAGTTCTAAGTTTTCACTATAGGCAGTTTCTACAACTGACATTTTTTTTTTTAATTATACGTTACCCAAAACCTATTGCAGATTTTTTTACATCCGTTAAAAATTAATAAGATAGAAGCCATTCAAGTCTCATGAAAGGGGTACTTGTCAAACGACACAAATCTTGACGTCACAGTGAAAAAGAGTCATTACGGTGCACGCGTGCGAGTGTGATAGTGAGATGTTCCCACGACCACCTTTGCTCATACCAATAATTAAAATCATTAATGCGGGCTCATTTTGAACTAATTTCGATTGTTTTTATCCCCGCTGGAGAAATGTTTAAAATCTCAACCACACCATAGCAATAGGCAAATATGAGCCGAATTACCTATAATAATATACCAGCACTGTATAGTAGACCAACATTAAAAGGGTTAGGCCTCTACGAATTAAAAGGGGTAGGCCTTAAAAATCAAATTCAAAACGTTTATTAAGCAAATAGACACGACTAAGGGCTCTTTTACACGTCGATTACATTAATATTGCTTAAATAGACTCTACCGGTGCTTCGCAAATGCCCACTGGTCTGAGAAGAAGCACCAAGAAACTCAGCCGTAGGTCTTTTTAATAGCATGTTATATATTATCAGAATAATCATTGTTCTCGATAAATAATATAATTAGACTACTTTGTATGAAACGAAATTAGCATGTAATGAAAGTCACGTAAAAAATGTAATAGAAGGTGTATGCTCTTGAGGCTGGTTTCGAACCTGCTTTCGTCTTACCAGTACGTCTGAGCTTTCGCTGATTCCAACAGGAAGACTTTACTGGACGGTACAACTGTAATGACCAAGCTCTTACTACATAGGTAGGCACCTACTTATGTACAAAATGTCTAACATCAAGTAGTCTTAGAAACCACGCATTCAATCCATCATAAGACTAGCCAAAATAACCGAGGACCCGGATAAACAGTGACGCAACCCATTGTTCCAAAGCATTCAACAGATTCCTTTGTTATGTTTAAAAAACTGCTGCGTCTCACGGCTTTCTAAAACTTAGGGTTCGTTTTGATGTAAAACATAACGATGTTAAAAAATACATCTATATTTTTTTTATAGCAAAGGCCGGCAATCGATCAAGTGCGTCACCTGATGGTTAGTGATCTCCATCACCCATGAACGCCCACAATACCAGAAAAACATGGGCGCATTACCGACCTTAAAGGAAAGGGATAATTAAAGAATTGGGAAGGGTAAGGGGATTTGGGCCTCCGAATATCTCACTCACCGTACGAAACGCAGCAGCGAGCCGCTACTTTACGTCGGTTTTCTGTGAGCAGTGGTAACGACCCGGAGGAGCCGGCCCCAAAACTGCCTACAGCGTGGCACTACCACTCACTAATATGAATACTAATGGTTATAACGGAAGGCCGGCCGAGCCAGTGGGTCACCTGATGGTAATTGATCACCACCGCCCATGAATGTCCACAATAATAGAACGTGAATACGTCGAAGGGAGCGGTAGGCGTTACCATCAATAAGTGTTTGTTTATGGGCTGGCGTATCCCTTACCTTCAGGAGGGCGACCTTAAGTCAGTCAGTCAGTAAATAAAAAAAATAAAAGGGCTTTCTGATAGCAATCTACTCGTGTTACTGACGTTTAAATTCAACAACATATTCTCGAATCGGGATAGTGGCCAATTGGTCATTTAAAAATTTATCCATTTAATATATTCAATGTAATCGCCTCATTTATCCAGTAAGCTCCGTGTAAGTAAGACCCCTAGGTGCACTAGTTACAACTCTGCCTACCCCATCGTGGATGAACATATACATTCAGCAGTCTTCGAATATTTCTAAAATACGGACATGTGATTGTCCTAATACAAACCTGATATAACGTTAGAATATGTATGTACTCGTAGTTACTTATTTCTCTTATAAATAACTGACTAGACTACTAGACAAGCTGCGCGGTATATAGAAACTGTACTACTAAGTTACGGTCAATTGCCAATGTCAATTGCTTACTCTCAACTAGAATCCCTATGGCGCTCCCTGTTTGTGAGCTGTCAAACTCCCGCGTTATGTGACGCAATTTTCTTCTAAACAGCCCATCTAGTATAGGTACAAGTCTTTGATAATGTGCCTACTTAACAATAGATTGAGTTCCGCGAAAAAGTGAAATTGAATACACAAGTCTGCTGAAAATAAGAATTGTTATCAAGATCAAAGCGCACTGTATTTTATGCTGCTATTTCGCATTGTAACGGTCCGAGAGATATCAGCCGACTTAGAAAAATAGGAAGTTCTCAAATCGTCGTGAGTTTTTTAACTCGCCTAGAGTTTGGTTCCTTGTTAATCAATCACACCGTCACGGCTGAATGGTTTCGGCTGAAATTTGTCCAAATTGTATATAATTGTATGTATGTATTGTTGTTTGTTGGCCAAATTGTACAAAAGCATTGATTTCACTCGCATTTCTAACTGAATGGTTTTCAGTTACATGATTACTGAATTGTAGTTTATTATTTGCGACAAATGGCAACTGAACGGCAGTCGTTCACCCCAGTCTATATTCTAATTGTGGCTTCAAACTCTGGCATCAGTCGATCTCAACTAACCTAAATCTCTCCTCTAGACATAATGAGGACAGTGTTCAGGGCGTGATCAAATCACACTTTGAAATATTGAAGATGTAAAATGATTCAGTTTTCAACATTACTATTTTTATTTAGTTGCCAAAACGACCTATTAACTTGATACTTGCTCAGTAGAGCTTCTAAATTAGGTATAGGTACGTGAGTGTATTATGTAGAGATCGAAGCGACTTTAAAATCAACACTTAAAATCACGATTTTTTTATATGACTGGCAGGTCTGTCGCCTGAGAGTAAGCATCACACCTGCTCATAAACAGAAGCAACACCAATCAGAACTTCAAATATTAGGAACGACTGCGCTCGTCACCTCGAGATATAAGATGTCTCATAATGTTACATGTTCTAATTGGAAATCTCTCCTTTTCTAAAGTCAATTAAAAATTCGCGCCATATCACATTCAATTTCGAAACTACTACACACAAAACTGAGATTCTTGGAACGCGTAGTTTTAGATTTAACTTTAACTAGATTTATCCAGGTTAATTCAATCACTACAATTAATAACACTATTACCTTGGAGGAACATGAGAAGCCCGAATAACAAGACTCGATTTCCTGTATATCGTCGGCCGGACACAAATCATCTTTGTTTTCTTTAACCATCGTGTATAATTCATCAACGCGATCCTTCAGAAGTTTTATATCAGCTTTGACTTTCCTCCTATCCGTATCCACTTCTTCCAAAGCGACCAGTTTCTCCGAGAACTGTTCTATAATTGTTCTTACCTCGTCAACAGTCTTATTCAGATTATCGAATTTAAGTATAATATTATTCTGATTATCTGTCAGTTTCTGTATATGTTCCCAAAGCGTGGCTTCTTCTTGTACACAATCCATTATTGCCAATTTAGTTTTTGAAAGTTCATTATTTAGAGATTGAATAATTTTCTTTGTTTTGACGTTACTGACGTTTAATGTTTCTAAATTCGGGTTCGCAAAAAAGGTGTTTGCTTAGGTTGTGTGGAATAGAGCGTTCATTGACTATAGTATAATATGCAGGTCTAATTACTATCGCCTGTGGTCGAAATTTCGCCAAAAGGAAAGCCAAAAGAAAGAAATAAGTACAACGCTGCAGCTACATAGATATGGTCAACGTAGATTGCTCGATCGATGCTTATTTTTTATATAATATTTTCTCGTGCAGAGAAGGCAAAGGGATCTTAGCCATCGAATCATAGCCCATAAAGCCATGAACGTGATCAAACTGCATTTGATCAATTATAACGTTATATTGGTAAAATCATGTAGGTACGTATGTATGTTTACTTACATACCATAACGGTTACATAAACAATACATTCATTTTTTTTGTTCAATTTATAATATTTATATGGTGTAGTAACTTCGGGTGAATTTTATTTTATTTTCGATCTTCACTATAATTCATAAACAATTGGCAGATACAGGTAAAATCCGGTAAAATCACATTTGAAATCGCCACGTTTTCCTCAATACATACTCTTTGCTCTATTTGATAAAGAGCAATAGCAGGAAACCGTGTTGTATTGGGATGGTCATTGTGCGCATGGTGGCATGGCCTTCGTAGGAATGTAAAAACATAGGCTTAAACATATTAGGTAGCTTGAAGAATAAAACAATCACAGAAAAAATACAACATAAAAGTTACAAATAATTGCTATTATATACGCACTCACGCCTGTATTCCCCGAAGGGGTAGGCAGAGGTGTAACTAGTACACCCACATTTCGCCGAGCGTATCTCCGGGCTGATACTGAGCATTTCGTAATAGAAAAACCCAGAGGTATGCAAGGATCGTAGCAAGTGGAAATCCGTTGTCTCTGCCTACCCCTATGGGAAACAGGCGTGAGTCTATGTATGTATGTATGTTACCCGACCCGGGGATCGAACCCGAGACCTCAGCATCAGCCTCATTCGTAACGCGTACGCATTACAATTACGCCACCGAGGCAGTCTAGATAGAATAAATAGATAGATTCGAAAAAGTCACATCAGTTGCCCGGAAATGGAATTTGTGCCCAAATTACAAGCGCATCTACCTCATAGTGGAAGGGAAATAAACTTGGCAAAAGATGGATGATTTTACAACATTGGCTATCATTTTGGGAATATAGACATTAGTTTATGAATAAGCTTAATCTACACAAGCAACAAGATATAATGTCTTACGAGAGACAGAATTTGGCACTAAAGTGAAGACCCTGGCTCCAATTTTAGTACAGCACGTTAAGGATAAAGTAGGTGAAATATGTTTGTTATAACCTATTTTATTTAATTACGTGAGGTCAACACAAAGTATTTTGGAAAATATATACAAAAGATCTTTTAGCCTTAGACCACTACAAGGTCGACCTCATGAACCCTGAAATGCTTCCGACATTCATTACAGAAAGCTCTGTTATTTCTAATTGTTTGAAGAGATTTCCTTCAAACACAGCAGTAACGTAAGAAATATGGTGATGAAAACATCTTTCATATAAAAAACCATCTAGAAATTGGCCCGTCGCGTCTGTGTTTACGCGCTACACTGCCATATACATACGCATTCCTCAGAGGTGTTGATGTCAAGCAGGTGGCCGGTCGTAAAAACTACAAGCCAAATCTTTCTGTTATACGTGTTAAAAAGCATGTTGCGCCGACCCCACTGCGAGTGGGATAGGGCAGGTGGAAGAAGACTGCCATATACATAAGACTGTATTTAAGAAAAACACCTTAGTGAACTCTTTCCTACGCGTACATCCTTTACAAGGTGGTAGGTCCCTCGTTTGCGAGAGACCGGCTGGGTTGGTACCACCGCTTTGTCTATTTCTGCCGCCAAGCAACAGTGTGTAAGCACTGTTGTGTTCCGGTGTGAAGGACATTGAAGCCAGTGTAATTACTGGGCATTATGAGACTTAACACCTTATGTCTCGGGGTGACGAGCGCAGTCCAGTGTCATGCAGTGCTTTATTTAAAGTTCTGTGTGGCGTTGCTTCTGTTTATGAGCCAGCGTGGCGCTTACCATCAGGTGACCAACCTGCTCTTCTCGTCATAACATTTCTGTTTACTTGATAGCTTCGTTTTAGGCGCTAAACACCGTCTTATCGGCCATTCCAGTTTACGAAACACTGTTTTGAGTGGTAGAGCCATGCGGTAGACAGTTTTATCTACAGCATGAATGGGCCGGCTCGTCCGGGTCGTTACCACTGTCTCACAGAAAACTGGCGTAAAGTAGCAGCTTGCTGCTACGTTTCGTAAGGTGAGTGAGATATCCGGAGGCCCAAATCCCTTCCCTTTCCCTTAATTATCCCTTTCCTTTAAGGTCGGCAACGCGTCTATGAATCTCTAGATCAGGTTCTCTCATACTTTAAGTTTCATGTACCCCTAATAAATTCTCAAGACAACCCCTTATTAAAAACGAACTATACTAGACCAAAATAATATAATTTATTTAAAAAGCAATAGATTTATTGTGTTATTAATTAATGTGATGGATGGGCTTGTTTTTGTCGTAAATAGAGTCTATCTTAGGAACAATATTGCTCAATTTCAATCTTAATTCAGATTCAGCGTTCAGTCCCGAGTTGTTGTTTTTATTCGCGTACCCCCTACGATCAACGGACGTACCCCACTTCAAAAAACCCTGCCCTAGCTTCGTGGTTCAGCAACGGCTTGGCACTATTATCAGCCGCCACAGCGACCTGCATACTGTACTATGTAAGGTCGGCTTGAGCCAAATCTTTTCTGCAATATGTATAAAGCATGTTGCGTGACAAATGACAATACATTTCAACGGTTTCAACACAGTTTTAATGGAATGAGGGCAGGAAAATGACTAGTCGAATGATGAGACTAGAGTTATATTTACACCGCGCCCGAACTAGAATCACAATGTTTAAGTAAGTAAATATTCCAAGTAATCATATGTATTAATAATCGTAAAAAAGCGTGTAATTTCTAAAGAACTTTATCGTCCGATAGTGCGGTATGCACGCAAACACCGTGAAGAAAAGTGTGTCTGCGAATGAAGCGGTAGCGGGCGCTGGAGCGGATATAGGTACATGCATGTCTACAAGGTAAGAAGTGTGAGTTTTTAGAACCTAGCACCACAAGTAGTGATAAAACTACAATGCAGTCGAAATATAATGTCGAAATTCAAGAGACATTGCATCCCACGACGCGACGCGCCCATCGTTCGGCAGAATTATACCGGCCTAAAGTTACTGGATATTTACTGGCTGACCCTAAAGGCGACTCGCCGAAACAACCTACTATGGCTGCTTTTTTACCATGTATACTGTCTATCAAGTCGAGTAAAAACGCAATTTCATGTAATCTTCCACCAGTAAAATGTAGTATCAAAAGCAATAAAGTATGGATATGCAAAAAATACTGGTTTTAGGGCCTCGTCAGGTTTAATGTAATGTTATAACTGTTCTTTATTTAATAATTATCACTCTTGTGTTCTCAGAACAAAGATTTCCAAAGCGCATAACTTAGTAATAAATAATAATCGTAGTACGATCATTTACTCCGCTCCCGCTGCCGCGCATCACCATATCAAAGCTATAACAATGCGCGGTCGGATCACTTTCATTTCAATAAAAACGTAATGTCGAATGAAGTGAGGCCAACTGAGCCATGACAGAAGAAATTCCGAAAAACTTGTTTAACATCGCTTTCAATCGACATTGATCGTTTAAATTCTTTCGAGACATTGGGGATATCGTTTTATCAATCGGGGAGTAAAGCAAGACATCTTAAGAGCTATATGGCGATGAACTCGTATTTTTTATAGCATTGGACGGCAAACGAAGTGGGTCGCCTGATAATGAGTATCGCCCATAAACACCCACTTCACCAGAAGACTCATGTGTGTGTTCCCTACCTTAACGAAAAGGAACAGGGATTAGGAAGGGAAGCGGGAGTACATTAGGGCCTCCGTGGCGCAGTGGGCTATATAGCCGGCTGTGAAGTGAGAGGCCGCGAGTTCGATTCCCGCACCGAGTCAAAATGTTTGCGTGATTCATATTGTTTCGGATCTGGGTATTTCCTCACCAGAGGGGTTGACGGCAGACCAGCGGCCGGTCGTAAAAACTACAAGCCAAATCGTTCTGTAACATGTTAAAAAGCATGTAGCTCCCTAGTTGCGCCGTCTCCATTGCGAGTGGGATAAGGGCAGGTGGAAGGGATGGGAAGAGGATATTAGGGCCTCCGGAAACCATACTCACCATGCGAAACACGACAGCGAGCTGCGCGGTGAGACTGTGGTAAAGCCGGTCCAGTTTTAAAACACGTGCCGTTTTGGTAATGCCTATGGGCCATATCGACCCATAAAACTGACGCTATCAATAATTTAATTAAATGGCTAGGCAATAACAATCTTCAGATTAATATGGAAAAAACAAAGATGATACAATTTCGAACTAATAGGCGAATCCCTTTAAATTTAAAAATTCAATACAAAAATAAAGCAATTGAGGAAGTATCGACAATCAAATTTCTTGGCATAATGTTGGATAAAAATTGTGTCTGGAAGGCTCTATTACTCAGTCATGTTGGGTTTTTCTATCATGAAATGCTTAGTATGAACCTGAGTCTGGAATAGTGCCGTATATGGCGATAGGCTCACCTGTGACATCATGGGATGGAAATAAGCTCGGTGAAATGTGGGTGTACACTTCTGCCTACCCCTTCGGGGAGTACAGGCGTGAGTGTGTATACTGATATCAGTAAATCCAATTAAGCCCTCTGATTACAGAAATATCGATCATTATGATTAGGAAATACAAGGTGGTAGGTCCCTCGTTTGCGAGAGACCGGCTGGGTTGGTACCACCGCTTTGTCTATTTCCGCCGCCTTTTCTGTGTTCCGGTGTGAAGGACATTGAAGCCAGTGTAATTACTGGGCATTATGAGACTTAACACATTATGTCTCGGGGTGACGAGCGCAGTCCAGTGTCATGCAGAGCGTTATTTAAAGTTCTGTGTGGCGTTGCTTCTGTTTATGAGCAGGCGTGGCGCTTACCATCAGGCGAGCGACCTGCTCGTCTCGTCATTCAATGTAATAAAAAAATACTAAATAATCCCGAAATCAATCAAGGTGATGGATGACTCAAAAACAAACTGACCTGTAACCATTTATATAACTGACGTTGCGTTACATGCCTGAATGACGAGACGAGCAAGTTGCTCGCCTGAAAGTAAGCGACGCAACTGCCCATAAACAGAAGCAACATCACCAAGAACTTTGACCCAGCAACTCGCAAACGTCCCCATCATAAATACAACACAAATACTGGACCGAGTCCGTCACCCAGACACATAGGTCGTTAAGTCCTATAATGCGCAGTAATTTCACTGGCTTCAATGTTCTTCAAACCGGAACACAACAGTCAACAGTGCTTAAACACTACTGTTCGGCGTCAGAAATAGACAAAGGGAATGCCACCTATCTATACGGCCTCTCGCAAGATGTCGGATTCCCAGTTTCCTTAATTCGTTTTCATGCTCCCGCAATTCACCTGGCATAGAATTAAGTGACCTAATTGCTTGAAATTATGGCATTTTTACAGAAGAATAAAGCCTCTTTCAAAGTTAATTAATTAAATACAGTTCTGGTGGAATTTATAGTTATTAGCGATATTTCCTGTTTGCGTGCGGTTTGTGGTGTAGCGTGCCACGCCACGCGACGCTTCTGTGTGGTCAGACATCCTCGACCTAAACCTTGCAGTAATTTATACATTAGTGACTTGTACCATCTTCTTAATTAAATTAATTCGCTATATGCACCTCTATGGATAATATACACAAACCTTTTGTAAGAAATTCCCTAAAATTAAATGATAATGATTAAAGACATATATATCGATTGCATCAAAATCCACCAATTACTTAGGACGGTAGGGTAAAAGTACACAAATAAACTAGAGATATATGGCATATTTTTTTAAGGAGCAATGCTTACTATTCCACATATGAAAATAGATTGAGGAATTATTGTTTTAAATCTTAGTCTTTTCAGAGAAATGGGCAAAAAAATTAAATATATACTGTCTGTAATATGTCTGTTCTGTAATAATTTGTATTCTGATGATATTTCACGGTTTAGTGGAGTCTAGACTTATTTTTTCAGCTTGTCTAGACAACTAGACCTTCAAAACAGTGAATGTGCTGAATAAGTCCCGTTTGCACACATACTATGACGTTAGGTACAATGCACGCCATTTTGCCACTATAATTTTATGTCATGTTTTTTGTTATTTCTTTTTTGTGTTAGGTATAGTTAGGTTAAGGTCTTATGTAAATTGTACTCTTGTGTAATAGTGTGGTGTGCAATAAATGATTTCTATTTCTATCTATTGCTAAATAGAGTAAGTCCCTAAAAAAATATGTATCCCGGTTCTACAAATGGATACTGAAGCTCCGAAACGAATTCGTTCAAGGAGTAACCTTGAAATTTCGATCCCGTGGCGAAACGCTGTTCTAAATAAAGTCGATGACTCGCCGGCTGGCGCGGCGGCTGTGGGTGAACGTACCGCACCCTGGCTTTATCCTTGTCATCATTCAAAACTATTTTTGTTGAGGAAACATTGTTTATGGATTTTAATTGGATGACCTGTGAATAGGTACATAAAATACTAATCGTCGCTTAGCTAACAATACCGCGTAACTCGAAAATTGCCCATGTGATATTGTCGTTGGATAAGTAAATTATTTTTACCGCGTATCCAATTTTACACAAAAAATTAAATTAACCATACAAAGCACGATATTCAATAAGTTCTGTCACCGCGCAATTCATTAGTTACATCACACATGTTCATAAAAATATTCAATTTTACGTCTCTCCTGACAACTAAGCCAATTCAATTTGCGCGGTAATGTTAGCTAAGCGACCATATGCACTTAGTTAATTATTCCTATTTTTTTTATGATTAATTTTGTAGCACGTTGTATATATATCAAATGAGGTACATACATACACACATAGACTCACGCCTGTTTCCCATAGGGGTAGGCAGAGACAACGGATTTCCACTTGCTACGATCCTTGCATAAATGAAGTATATTGTACGTAACAAGGTTTTCGCTGAAATGTTTTCCTGTTATTATTTGTGCAGTTCTATTGAATAAGTCATCGAAATTAATAGGCATGCGTTATATTTCGCAGAAAGAACCGAGTAGGTGTATTTATCAAGCTGATATAGCGATAGTTTAAATAATCCGTTTATTGTGTTGAAGATTAAAATCTATTGTCTGATAATAAAATAACGGATACACTTCAAATGAATAGGTAACTAGTACAAATCTACTTGTAAACGAGTCCCCTGGGTAGGCGCGGTGGTCCGCGCCGTCTATTTCTGCCGTCAAGCAGCAGTGTGTACGCAATAGGCACGCACTATTGTGTTTAATATTCGTTTATTTTAGGATTACCAGAAGGTGAACATAGAGGTAACAGCTAAAGTTTCTATACTTATATAAATATTAAATTCAATAATAATAATCAAACTTGCATAAGCCTTAATTAAATGATTTTAGTACTTAACGTAATATATATTATTAACATGCTATTGCATGACAATTTGGCTACTATGACAATCATGGGCGTATCCATGAGGAAAGATGGGGCGCTTGATCTCAACCCGGACCTTTTTTAAGTACGCCAAAATTCCTATTCTTTAAAAATTACCACTTCTAATTCGAAAAAGCCGGTGCGTGGTTCGTAAGGTCGTACAACTTTGTTTATATTCCATAGCTGTCTGATCCTTCTATTTACTTTTGCTGGCGTTGCCGCCCCTTCAGCAAATCTCGCCCCATCCTAAAGCAAATCCTGGTACCCTTGATAACAATCCCGACATGTGTGCTGTTATTCGTGAAACTTTTTTATCATAGGTACTCCGTCATCAGATCATTTGTATGGGATTAGCAGATAAACAACAAATAATCCAAAAATCAACAAAAAAATCGGTTTTAATTGGCGGAGAAATAATCCTTTCTTTTTTTATAGCATAGGTCGGCAAACGAGCAAGTGGGTCACCTGATGGGAAATGATCTTCACCGCCCATGCACTTCCACAACATCAAAAGAATCATGGGCTAGCAAGCTGCTACGTTGCGCCGGTTTTCTGTGAGACAGTGGCAACGACCTGCAGGCCAATTCTCGTAATTTTAAACTATCAAAATATCATTCCGATCTAATCTAAGCGTCAAGAAAGTTGCAAATGGCATTCTCTTAAACCAATAATCAACGTCAAATGCACCTAACATTAGCAGTAGCATTATACCGTTTTGGCTTTAGTCAACTTTTATTCTACATTCAATCTCATTACGATCTATGTTCACGTTTGACGTTGATTATTGGTTTAAGAGAATGCCATTTGCAACTTTCTTGACGCTGAGACGGAATGATATGTTGAACATTTAAAATTACGAGAATTGGCCTTCTGGGACGAGCCGGCCCATTCATGCTGTAGACAAAACTGTCTACAGCGTGGCTCTACCACTCAAAGTATTACTAATATTTAACTATAAGTATTGACTTAATTAATTAGATACCTAAGCAAAAAAATAAGTTCTGTATTAATATCTCCCTCTTATTTATTTGTGTCTGTTATAAATAAGTAATACTGTATCACTAATCGTGTTTTTGGTTGTGTGATTCATTAATTATACGATGCATACGATGCTATTCCATTCATGAAAATGACATATGAAAATAAATAGAGGAATTATTGTTTTCAAATCTTTTCAGAGAAATGTGCAATATATTTAAATACCTATATACTGCCGCGTCTGCTTTGTAATAATTTGTATTCTGATGATATTTCACGGTTTAGTGGACAACAAAAAGTGGCTTGTCTAGACAACTAGACCTTCTGAACAGTGAAGTAAAAAAATCCCTAAAAAAATCCCTAAAAAATTATGTATGCCGGTTCTAAAAATGGACACTGAAGCTCCGAAACGAATTCGTTCAAGGATTAACCTTGAAATTTCCGATCCCGTGGCGAAACGCTGTTCTAAATAAAGTCGATAGTACATCATGATGTATATACATTTCTGTATAGAATGTGTATTTCTTATACGTCATATCAAAGAGCAAAGACCCATATCGTAGCATCGAACAATACTCGAGACCGTCATAATTGTAACGATGCACCATTAGTCGTATGTTTATCACAAGTTATCAGTTGCACTCAGGGTTCAATACTTCGTGAGTAATACGGGTGTGTCTATACTGTTAATATAGAGGACTAGTTTTTCTCGCGGGTCGACCCGCGTGAACGGCCTTTTCCGGAATAAAAAGTACCCTATAAGCGGGATAATAAGTAACCTGTAACCGTCTCCAGGGTTCCATCTATCTCTGTGCCAAAATTTATCAAAATCGGTTCAGCGTTTTAGGGGTGAAAACGTAACAAACTCACTTTCGCATTTATAATATTAGATAGGATTATAAAGATGCATCAATATGGGCATTGACCATTCCTGCAGTGAAGTTCTCTCCTTTATGTAGATGCATTATTATTATTACTTCTTATTTCTTTCTTTCTTTCTTGGACCACGGAGGCGGATAATTAAGAGATTGGGAAGGTAGGGGGATTAGGGCCTCCGGATATCTCTCCCGATATCTCTCACCGTTCGAAACGCAGCAACAAGTCGCTAATTTACGTCGATTTTCTGTGAGACAGTGGCGACAACCCGGTCAATCCGGCCGATTCATGATATAGACAAAACTGTCTACAACGTGGCTCTACCACTTAAAAAAGTGTAGTTTGCCCTATTGACGTCACACTCATAGCTAGCTACGAGACTATCCCGCCCACACACCCGCCACTGTAACTCCTGTAAACCAGGATCGACAGTGGCACGCATATTTCGACACCGAGCAATGAAGCTCGGCGAGTCTCTGGGAATGCAAGTGTGTCTTTATCCCGCAACGAAATTAATCAAATAGAAAATTAGGGAGAAGTTGGAAATAATGATTGTCCACTTCCCTCCATAGCAAAGCGGGAGACAAAATAATGAACTAAGGAGGTCTTAACCTCAGGCACAAGGACATTTACAACTGGACAAGCCAGATGTAAAGCACGTTTACGGATGTTTACGGATGTCATTAAGTGGGTCCTATCACGTGAGCTGTTAAATATCATAGCTTAATGAACTAAGGAGGTCTTAACCTCAGGCACAAGGACATTTACAACTGGACAAGCCAGATGTAAAGCACGTTTACGGATGTCATTAAGTGGGTCCTATCACGTGAGCTGTTAAATATCATAGCTAGCTAGTAAAACATCCCATGACGCACGCTTAATCTGGAAGGTGATTGACCCAAAGAGAACAACAATGCATCCATATTTAAAAATATCACGCCGACGCCAAAGTAATGACGCGATAAAAAAAAAGAAATTTCTCATTTGAGACGTGAAAACTTTATGTACAGTATTCATTACATTCCTTCATTATAACTTAAAATACGACTGTCGGTGCGTGGTGACGCGGTGTGAGTGCGATTATTTGTCGTTGATTTTTTGTCGCACTACTATATTTGAAATGCTTTTGATTTGTTATGATTGTGCCAAGTTTATTTTTATGCCTTTTCGGTGTATTTCAGGTTGTTATATTCTGTTAAAATATTTGTCCCTAATTAATTATGTAAGTAACATTGATGATGCTTCCTTTTTGACAAAATATTTATACAAAAAAAATTGGCGGTTCAAGGAAAAATACCATTGCATTCATTTGATGACGAATTTTTATTAATTTATTCGGTGCAAATTTTAATATGACAACATTAATGTTTAGTACTTTATGCAGTTATTATCATTGGCTGAATAAGATAAGCTCGGCGAAATATGGATGTACGGTTACACCTCTGCCTACCCCTTCGGGGATTACAGGGGCTCACAGGGGATTGAGTGCGTATGTATGTACGTCAGTTATTCCTCAGAGACGTCACTGAAAATTATTTATATACCCAGTGACCGAGCATAAAGCATTTTTTGGATTCATTGATGGAGCATAATCATTTACAGGCCCAAAGTGGGGAATGTGTGTGCTCATTTCCTAAGTATATCCAATTACTTCTGGGGCAATTTTAGTACATACACGTGTGTAGGTACATTATTTCGTTGAGACGCTATAAAAAGTCGCAGTATCAAATCGTCCGTGAGCAGGCGTCTTTACATCTCGGAGACAAAGCGTGCTCGGTGTAGAATGGCACTTTCCAACTCTCGAATAACTTCGCCCGGCCCGTGATCAGTGCTCGCTTGTTAATTTAATTAACTAGACTGCTTACTCGCTTTTCGTTAAATTATTATGATTGGTAGAGCCACGCTGTACACACTTTTGTCTACAGCATCTATGGGCCGGCTCGTCCGGGTCATTACCACTGTCTCACAGAAAACCGGCGTAAAGTAGCAGCTTGCTGCTGCGTTTCGTACGGTGAGTGAGATATCCGGAGGCCCAATTTCCCCTTCCCTTCCCAATTTCTTACTTATTCCTTTCCTTTAAGGTCGGCAACGCGCCCATGATTATTTTAGTATTGTGGGCGTGCATGGGCGGTGGAGATCACTTACCATTAGGTGACCCAGTTACTCGTTAGCCGGCCTATACTATAATATATTTAAAAAAATCTTCTACTCGGACGACAAAATAAGACATCTTCACACGCTAATCTACATGTTACAATTAATTGTGATCGCATTGGATTTATAATGTTAAACCAAAACACAAAAACATATATAATTTTTTCATTGAAGATAGAGGGAGTCGGTGCCAGCTATCTGAAATTGCACCGACTCCAAAAGACCTCTCTTATAACTTTAATGCAAGAAAGACATAATTCAATGTTAATTTTAGAAGTCGTATAATATTAAATAAAAATTTATTCATTTCTCCTGGAATAGGAATCGACCAACCATCAGAATTTTTCCAACAATCTTGCATTGAACGATAGCGGACAAATATAAGTCGAATAGAAATAAAAAAAAAATACCTACTTGTTCTTAAATTGCATCCAAATATAATTATTATTTACTATTTTCCTATTGCTATAATAATATTACATAAATAATAATACAACGGGTCTAATAAAAAATGCCTGAAACGACAAGTAAGTACGAATACTGTACAATCATTAAAAAAGATTATTTTCGTCGTGTGAAATCTGAATATACAATGGTAATTCCATTTCAAGTGTATAAATATAACTTTTACTTTCCAAATCGTAATGAGTTACATTATGTACGAAATTTTGGCTTCCGTGGACTCGTGAACGTTACGTTTTGAGTCAAGAATCCGATGGTCATTATAAAAAAATATGTACTCATAAAAAGGTGTCCTAAAATGTTTATTTGCAGCTCTATTGCATGGAAATAAGATAAGAAACGTAACTCAAGCAGAAAAATGACCCCACCAAAACTCTGTGTAAGAGGGCGGGGCTATAAAAGTCTGTGCCGCTCGTTCATTCATCAATTCATAAAAATTGATACATGATCTCTAGTTGATACTTAATACGTGTAATTTTATGCGCGGTGCAGAACGACGTATCTCAATTTAGAAATTTAATATTTAGACATTAACTTTTATGAAATAAAATTGATTTTGAACGTTGATTAAATTTTGTTGCGTGTATGAGTGTTACGTGTGATTACCTTTGCATGTGTAAGTAAGTTGGGTCGTATTTTTGGCAGATTCATATGAGAGTTATCGTTCTAGTTAACTTATCTTATTTCGATGCTCGATTGTGAACAATATTAGACTAATAGTTTTATGTACTAAATAAGAAATACATACTTAAGACAGATATACTTACATAGATTTTGTTTTAAATACAGATACAGCAGGTACTTTATTAAGCAGCGATAGCTCAGTGGGGAATGTTACGGACTGTCGCGACGAAATTCGTGTTCGAAACCTGTCCCTAGAACATGTACCTCTATTTTTTCTAAATTACATGCTAAGTTTAATAACACAATTACATGTGTATTCATTGTTAATTATCGCTTATATAACGATGAAGGAAACATCGTGATGAAACCTGTACAATTGTACATATAGACCTGAGAAGATCTCCATATGGATTTCGAAGGTATGTGAAGTCTGCCACATTGCCAACCCGCATTAGGCCAGCGTGGTGGCCTAACCCCACTCATTAGTAGAGGAGCCTCGTGCCCAGCAGTGGGACATTATTATACAGGACTTATATTTAAAAGAATAATATAATACGATGACAACACCCAGCAGAATAATTTTAAAATAAGTTAACGTTATACAAATGCTTCTGCGACCGGAACGAGAGCCCGGTCCATTTCAGGCAACCATCTATTATCTACTACATAAGCTAATTGGACCGTTAACGTCTAAAAAAATTTAATAAAGTTGAAACTATACCATTATTAAATTATAACGCAGCTAATATTAACTTTTTTTAAATAGCAGCTGCATCCGAGATATTGCGATGGATTTAAAAAACCTTTTTTTTTTTATTGTTGATATCCGTGTTCAGGATTAGTACAAAAAATAGTTGTAAGGGGCTTACGAAGTATTAAAGCCTAGATAAATTAGATAATACTTTTAAGTTAGTTAAAATCGGTAAAATAGTATTAAAGTTACCTTTGGACTCTTCACAGTATTTTCTTTTATATTAGAAACGTTTAATTACAATTATTTAATCGGACCAAATTAAAATCATAATTTTCATATGACTAGAGCACTTCAAAATACCCTTACGCTTATCCAAAACCACACATTTCGGTCTCTGACCCATTAATGGCACGTTTACCCTACATAAAACAAAGTGTCCACCACCGCCATTCACCCTACTTATAAAATATTTTAATGTAAAAAATGCGTTTTTATTGTAAAAATATATATATTTTAAACTATAATTTATTTTTTATTTTTTAATTGGACTATCTATAAAAGCGTGTTTTTTAGTATCATATATATATGTATAATATAATATATGTATAATATAAATATGAAATTAATTAATTAAATCAAAATTACATTAATTTAATTTTTTAAATGTCCTTTTAAGTATGCCAAATTTCGAGTTAAAATCCGACGTTTTGAAGGGGGTCAAAATCATCAAAGTTTCCGTTACATACATACATACGTATGAAGCTAATAAAAGCGTGTTAAAAGCAAAGCGTCCAACACTGGTTAACTTACATTAAAAGAATTTAAGTGTACACAAGTGCGTTACCATTTACAAATTAACTATAGCGGAGATAAATCAGTGAGTAGGCATTATTGGGCGACCGCGGCTGGCGGGCAAACAAACTAAGACGGGTCAACGCACTGTGATGTATAACGCGACATTGTACTCGTATGTAAGCTTACTGTTTTTGATTTCTTAGTATCTGGGGGCCTACACAAGTGGCGATCGCTTCGAAGTGATTTCATTTCGATATCGTCCGACAGTTCAGTTATAAATCAAATATAAGTTTTTTTGAGTGGTAGTCACTATTGTCTAGAACATGAATGGGCCGGCTCGTCCAGGTCGTTACCACTGTCTCACAGAAAACCGACGTAAAGTAGCAGCTTACTGCTGCGTTTCGTACGGTGAGTGAGATATCCGGAAGCCCAAATCCCCCTCCCCTTCCCAATCCTTTAATTATCCCTTTCCTTTAAGGTAGGCAACGCGTCCATTATTCTTTTGGTATTGTGGGCGTACATGGGCGGTGGAGATCACTTACCATCAGGTGACACACTTGTTCGTTTGCCGGCCTATGCTATTAAAAAAACAGGACTGTATCTCCTAATAGGTAGGCAGGGGTGCTAGTGCAGACACAATTCCCCGAGCTTATTTCCGTCCCATGATAAGCCTATCGCTGGATTGGGCACTCATTCCAATCCCGGGCAATATATTCCGGGACAGCCTCCGTGGCCCAGTGAGCGAGTAGCCGGCTGCGAAGCGAGAGGCCGTGGTTTCGATTCCCACACGGAGAAAAATGTTTGTGTGATCTACAAATATTTGTTTCGGGTCTGGGTGTTGTGGGTTGTCAAGTCCCTCGTAGTTCCTGATACTCACGATACAGGTTAACCTAGTGTGTGGTCGGGACTATGTGCGTGACTGGTGGGTGTATTTATTATTATTTATACTTATGCCATTTTTAGAATCAAAACCTCAAACATATTTTGATTTCCCGACTTTGAACTCTGAAATCACGGTTTCTCAGCCTAAATAAGCTGCCAATTAAAAAGATCAATGTGACAGTACAAACTGAACAGATTCAATTTAAACTAATATAAGTAACTATCCTTTGCTCGCAGCTCCGCCCGCGTGAACTGCTATTTCCGGGATAAAAAGTAGCCTATGTTACTCAGTGATAATGTAGCTTTCTAACGGCAAAATAATTTTAAATTCGGTCCCGTAGTTTCAAAGTTTATTCATTACATACAAAAATATTTCCTGTTTATAATAATATTAGTGTAAATAAAGCTCAAACTGATAGACTGAGCATAACTTAAGCCGGGCAGGGTCTAGAAATATGAGTATATAAATTGTTAACAGGAATTTCTTGTAGATAAGCAGAACCTCCTCCATTTTTGATTTCGGTAATAATGAACAAAGAAGACGACGAAATAACTTATCACATAATTCTATGCGGGCGGATCCGCGGGCAAAAACTAATGAATAAAACAGAGTATAAAGTAACATGATATTTCACTCGCCTTGGCACGTGTTCGACCTTCATTCTTGCGACACATGCAGTAAAAGTTACACGTTTTATAACTTTACTTGTAGATGGAATATTAAGATGGAACCATGCATCAAGTAGATTCATATCTGGATTAAAGAATGTATTGACACCGCAGTAGTTATACAATATGGGCCTTACTTATCTTTACTTAAGCATTGATTAGTTACACACTTTTGTCTTTCTCTGTCAACGCGATGTATAATGTGGCTAGAAAGGGACGAAAACAGTGCTTAGTTTTACAGTTCCGTACCTCAAAAGGAAAAAACGGAGCACGGTGTAGCTTTTGTTTATAGGTATGCTAGGCGTGACGCTTACCATTAGGCGAGCGATCTGCTAGTCTCGTCATGTAAAACTAATAAAAAATTAAATTTTCATGTATGAATTAAAATTATCAACATTAATCTGGTTTTCACATCTATTGACATGAGCATGTCGGTGACGCGAACCCATAAGATTTTCCCCTACCAAAAAGTGTCCAACGCGGCTAAAGAAGTTTTCACTTCAAAAAATGAAAATGATTAATTTCAAACACCGTATGGATTATCTCTAAAAACATACAATACGATTTGCAAATATCTTTTAAACATCTAATGATACAAAATCCAGAATCCTCAGGACGCGAGTCCTAATCGCGCTTGATTGGATTGTTTATATATCCTGAAATCCTGACCTCCCCTAATGTGAATCCCTCGGGAACATAACTACTTTACGTTGTTGGCAGACATCCAACACTTCGGGGTCGTCTTAGTCACAATTTTGATTTATGTTTATTAGGTATATTGACTGTTCTGTTGGGCACGGGTCTACTCTACGAATGTGTAAGGCTAAGGCCCACTATTATGCACTAATGCATGTGGATAGACTTGACATACCTTCTAAATTGTTATGGTGAACTTTCGGGTTAATTTGCAACAGATTATTGTGGTGTCAAGACTATGTGTGTGACTGTTGTGTGTCTTTATTTCATTATTCATCCATCTCAACTTTTAAAAAGAGTATAAATTGCTCAAAAGCGCAAAAGAATAAAATAAAATACATGCGAGTATTCAATTCTCAAGTCCCTTTTACTTGTAAAGATTAGAAAGACTTGCTATTTATTTTCTCTAACTATAAACAGCATAACTTAGAGCAACTGTACTTTTCACACTCAATAAAACTACATCTTCCATCCTTTTTACATCCTCGGGTCCTGCGAGGGTGCGACGGTACATAGGTTTATTTTAAGCAAACCCGAGACGCCACTGTTTTTAGCCCGTGCTGGTTATGGCACGCTGACTCAGCGCACATCTGTTCTCTTTGATATATGAAACATGGATTTACTATAAATAGCAATGTGATTTTATGATTTTTTCCCTAATTTGGCGATTAAGGAAAGAAAGAAAGAAAGATAAAGTTTATTGTCATCATATTAAGACATGCAACATACATAAAATTCAACTGACTTAAAATTAATATTATAACTAAGTATACAGTTGTATGCCTTCACGATGACAACAGGAGACCAGCTCAGTATAATGCTGTGGTTATAGGGCGAGCTACAACACAGCGCTGGTTTTCAGTGGCCTCCTAGAATGACGTCCGGAAGCTAAATCAAACTCATACTATACTATAAACAAAACGGGCGCAGTACAACTAAAACAATCTTAAAAATCTTAAGGGTGGTCCAGCGTTGCCAACCCTGCAGTTAAAACTGTAGATTTGCAGTTTATCACAAGTCAGCACAGTTTTTTTAGCTTGAACCCCGTGAATTTGCAATTTTAAACCATAGTTTAATTTTTTTTACAGTTTTATTCCTTTTTTTACGGAAATACAAGTACAGTTTTACTGTATGGTGGTTATGCAAAAGTGTATAAGATTAAATGAAAATAAATATTATACAATTCGGTGCGTGTAACCGTATCGCTACGGAATGTAGAAGAGGGATCATAAAATACAGCAGAAATCTGATTAATACCCATTTTACAGGGAAATTGTAATAAAAATATTATTTACCTTGTTTACCACATGCATTAATACAGGAATATTTGTCGTCCTAAATATAATGCTGGAATAACTACATATTTATACAACACGTTACTGAAAGGTGTATGTACATTTAAGCAATGTATTGTGTACGCTATAAGTATCACATCCCCCATAGTACCAAATCCGTACATTATCATAGGACATTAATATAGAATTTTCTTTTTTATTGAATGAGTAACATGTCGATATCGACTTTCGACTTTAGACAACACTAAATGATAAAAGTGATATTTCAGACATCCTTGCATTTTAATTTTATTGTAATATAAAGTAAAAAACACTAAAACAGTAGACAAATGTCACCATTTATTTGACGCAGTCAGTTCGGCAAGTGTTGATTTGTGTTTAAATTACAAGTTACGTACATATGTCCGTAGAATGACACGTTGTTCAAGTTTATTGAAAAGTGACTTTTGTTCAAAATAATTAATAGTGATGTCATCAATCTTATAGATCTTAATAAACGTGTGATTAAATTAACCCTAACTATTATAACTTAATTTAAATTTTAGGATATCTCGGTTTTAAAAAGAGCCGGTACATAAGTACTTACTGTAAGGTGTATGTAATAACCCTAAAATATGACCACACCTTTCTGTAACACGTTGTATAATTTTCATATACCTACACATTTTCCGATAAAACTTAACCTAGTGTAGGGTCAGGACTATCCGATTGTATCCCCAAAATGGTGGAGTACAACGATTTTATCTACAGTTCATCAAAGTATTTCTGACTCTTTATATAATAGAAGAAGAAGGAGCCTTTCGCCATATTGCATACACATCCATTTCGCAGTTGGCAACATCTGGGCCGTGCCTTGGCATTGCTGAAGTTCATGACCGCTTACCATCAGGCGGGCCGCTTGTACGTCTGTATATATGAGAAATAAAACATCCAATCGCATGCTATAGATGAACTATGAAAGATTTTCTCTATGCTCAGGCTCATCATGAAATCGAAAAAAAACGTGTCAAAAACGGCGATAAGGCTCCGTATGCTACCACTACTACATTAATGAGGCCGAAAACTGGTCAGGTACTAATTTTCAAATTCCAGGTTTGGCAATCACAATTTGTGTTTGAATTTATAGATTCGAAAAAAATAGTGCCCGCGTTATGGTGATCAGCTCGGCCACTGTCTTCTTCCACCTATCCTTATCCCACTCGGAGTGAGGTCAGCGCGACATGGTTTTTAACACATGTTACAGAAAGATTCGGCTTGCAGTTTTTACGACCGGCCGCCTGCTTGAAGTCAACCACTCTGGGGAGATAACACCCAGACCGGAAACATACATCTGTAGATCACTCAAACATTTGTTTCAGTGCGGGAATCCAAACCACGGCCTCTCGCTTCACAGACGGCTACTCGCCCACTGCGTCACGGAGGCTGTCGCCCCCTATCTTGAAAAAATGATGCTGCATCAGCTGCACCTCTGCACTTTTGGGGATGCCTGACCTCGTGTTACATCCAAAATAGACCATTGAATGCAGCAGAAATCTAAAATAAAATGATATGACAGCTTTCTGTGGAATTTAAGTGGGAAGGTGATGGGTGTATATGGGGGCGGATATTATCTCGTATCCACTACCCACGAACCGTCTCATGGTAGATATCCACAATTAGTAAGCTCAAGGAGTTTGATATCTTACTAATATTATAAATGTGAAAGTTTGGGACAGCCTCCGTGGTACAGAAGCCGCGGGTTTGATTCCCGCATCGAGACAAAATGTTTGTGTGATTCACAAATATTTGTTTCGGGTCTGGGTGTCTTCCCCATGAGGGGTTGACATCCGGCAGGCGGCCGGTCGTAAAAATTACAAGCCAAATCTTTCATTAATATGTGTGAAAAGGCATGTTGCCGCCAATCACACTTCGAGTGGGATAAGGGCAAGTGGAAGAAGGTTATAAATGTGAAAAGTTGGATGTATGTTAATCATGACTTTTGCTTTTTATTTTTGGCATAGTGGACAAATGTAGACATGAATTAGCAAAAAATACATTTACGCGGCAAAGCCGTTGATTTATAGGTATTGTTACAACATAATTACTTAGAAAAGCTAATTACATAATCTTGGGCATAATTTTAAACCTGTGACTTTCGCCTTGCCCTTACCACTCCCCACTGCTAAACTTTAGTCATTAAATTTGTTAATCTACCGCTGCTAAACTTTAGTCATTAAATTTGTTAATTTTATTTATTGTTTAATATTGCATAAATGTAGTTGTAAAAATTTAAAATCTCGTGATCTCGTGGACACGAAATACATATAAAACGAACAATCATGCGTGTTGAGGTCTGTGTGGAATGCCTTGAGCAGCTGACCATCTGTCTGGCGACCATGTCGCGCCATCTGAGGTCAGATATTAATTTTATTGTCTGTACGCTCTTTATTCCTTTGCCCAAAATAAATTATAAAACCATATGCAACGTCATAGTGCCTGTCATGCAAAGAGATTAGTGGCTTACGTTTGGGACACAGAGTACCTTTGGATTTTGGAATAAAAAAAAGTTAATACATATAGGTACATAAAATCAGTATCGTCTAGTTTTGAATACTAAAAGCCTACTTAGAAGAAGTTTAATATATATATTTTATAGCGTATATAGATGTGTATAAAGAGCAAATTGACAGAAGGCTTTGACCACTAATATGTAAGGTTTTGGAAAAGTTGTTTATCAATCTCCCCAAAAATAATACCAATTTGTAGCCAGATTGCCGTACAAAATAATTCACTATGAAAAATCTTTAAAAACTCAACACGCGAAACGTGGACCTTTTTTCTCTAATTAAAAAAACTTTGAATTTGAATCACAACTCAATGCTTTTTTGTCCTTTGTTTATATCAAACTTTAACAAAAATATTATTTCAGTGTGTATTTAGCTTTAGTCAAATTTGAAAGTCAATAGTTGTCAATAACATTTGCATAATTTATCTTGTTAAAGCAAAAAAAAAACAAGTTTATTTTAGTTCAGGCTTTCGATAAAAAGTCAATTCCATTTTTATTAATTTGGAATGTTCCGTACATTTTAGAGTAATAAAATGATTACGTACTAAAATGATTTAATGGCTATTTTGTGTTCCGTAGATTTAGATTTGATTTGATTAGATTTGATTTTATAGATATTTTTCTTTAAATGACGACTGAATTCAAGTTTCGGAATAAGTAGGTACGTAAGTAAAATGCATCAAATTTGGAGTCCTTTTTAACAAGTCTTTTTTATAGCATAGGCCGGTAAACGAGCCAGCAAGCTGCTACTTTACGCCGGTTTTCTGTAAGACAGTGGTAACGACCCGGACGAGCCGGCCCATTCATGCTGTAGACAAAATTGTCTACAGCGTGGCTCTACCACTCATAAAATACCACGCATATCTTTGATAAGTCAATATTCTGTATATAAAATTAATAATATGCACATACTATCAATGGCTTTAGATAAGTAACATGTCAGAACTCCAAAATACCGGCTCGTGGTATGCGCGTAGGCCGTACCCGTGGTCGATGACACCGCGTTGCTCTGCTTGCACTAACACGCTATTTCCGACTTGGATTAGATGTATCTTAAATCTTCACGCCAACCTACATTTCTTCCAATATAATAATACTAGCCCTGTATTATATACGTCCCACTGCTAGGCAAGGGCCTCCTCCACTGAATGAGAGGGGTTAGGCCTTAGTCTACCACGCTGGCCTAATGCGGGTTGGCAGACTTCACATTCCTTCGAAAATTCTTATGAAAAACTCAGGTATGCAGATTTCCTCACGATGTTTCCTTCACCGTTGAAGCAAGTGATAATTAACAATTAATACACATGTAACTTAGAAAAGTTAGAGGTGTATGCTCTTGGGGCTGGTTTCGAACCTGAGACTTTCGTCTCGACAGTCCATACCACTCCCACCTGAGCTATGACTTCTATATCTAAATCTATCCATAATTAAAATATTGAAACCAGCCGTAAGATAGTATGTTGGTTTCCCGAAGGAATAACGTTGCAATCGGCCAGTTTAAAATGAAATCTCATCTGTAACGGTCACAAACCCACTTTAAAATATTTGCTACTCACACAACATTTGTCCCGGTACGATATGATATTAATATATATATTTCCGATTCTCTTCCGGAATTCTAGGCATAATTTTCCGGAAGTATATTGTTTAGTAATAAGCCTGTGTTATTCCGTTTAAAATTATGACTGATCACGTGGTCGCGCTTCCCGTCGATAGGAACACAGTCCAAAAACGGTCTCGCGGATAGTGTTTTGGCGGTAAGTTTTAGATTGCGCGTATTTACACGTGCAGGCCGATGATTGTAGATGAATAAAAGTCGGTATAGATCATCTGTGACAAGACAAGTGGCAAACTCTTGGTGTTGATTCTATTAAAAAAAAAAATATGCGTAAGCGACATTTATCATTCTATTGACTAGCGTTTAAGAGACTTGTCTAGACCCTCTGATCTAGCTAGTACTATAATACGTTGACTCAGGAGTTGCTATTTGTACGGTCTTTACGGAGACAACCATCTGTATGTACTGCGATATACTGTGATAATATATGTCACATAATTGAAACTTCGTCTCGCAATTCCAATAGGTGTCAGAAAATTTCTAAAAAAATCGAAGGATTTCTTATAGGAACGACGTCATAATCTCGAGGAGCCATTATAATGCAATTTCTCATGGTTTTTTTGTACAATCGGCGGCGACCCATGACCGGTCACGGTTAGTTCACGCGTTCTAACTGTTGCCTATTAACTGGTTATATATTGGTTAGGGTTCCGTATGGAAAAAATGCAATTTGGCTACAGTGGGCATCTGAAATTTTCCGGTCAATACCGGAATAAGTCCGCTTATAAGACTATTGCGCGTTCGGAGGATTGTGAGGTTTGGCATACTTAAAATATATATGGAGGAGAAGTGCAGAAAGCTATTTTATATATGTATAATATCTGTAACAGTTGTGTATATTTAAATCAATTAAATCAATTATTCATTGTTTACGCTCACACTAACATTCGAATGACTGGTATGATATTCGAATGTCAAATCTCGCAGTTGACGTAATAGAACATAATTCAAAAAATCGGTCGAGTTTCGACCAATGAATGCTACGCGACCATTAGTACTTATAATTCAACAAGTTGGCATTGTAAAAAAATATTCTACGGAACTCAAGTTCGATTCGTATGAATATTCGATATCGATGCAGTTTTTATAGATAGCTTGTTAATTTAAAAAATGATTGTAATAGACTGTAACTAGTAACCTTTTACTACAAAAGAGTTTTTTTTTTTTTTTGTAAAACATTATACTTATACGTGAGTTGTTTGGTAATGCTATAAAGATCCTATTTCCTAGTGGGTACGAGGTAACTAACGTTGAGGATGGTTTTTGTGTTGTGAGTGGTAGAGCCGCACTGTCTCAGTGTGGCGGAGTGGGCGAGTAGACGGCTGTGAAGCGAGAGGTGGCGGGTTCGATTCCCGCACCGAGATAAATATGTTTGTGTGAACCAATTATTTATTTTTTGGTTCGTGTCTGGGTGTTTTCTCCCCAGAGGGGTTGACGTCATGCAGGCGACCGGTCGTAATAACTACAAGACAAATCTTTCTGTAACATGCTTGAAAAAGTGAGTTGCGCATACCCTATTAGGTGGTATGTCCCTCGTATACGAGAGGCCGTCTGAGTTGGTACTACCGCGTTGTCTATTTCTGCCATCAAGCAGCAGTGTGTAAGCACTGTTGTGTTTCGGATTGAAGGACATTAAATCCGATGAAATTACTGGGCATTATGAGACTTACATCTTATGTGTCGGGGTGGCTAGCGCAGTCCAATGCCATGCAGTGATTTATAATTCAAAGTTCCCGAAGAACCCGCGGTCTCTCGCTTCAAATCCGGCTACTCGCCCACGTCACGGAGGCTGCGTTGATTGCTCAATCAATGAAATTTCAACATTGTTCGATGCGAGTAACTCTGATTTTATTCGTGAGGGGATTACAGTTAATATTTTTTGCTTGGTAACAATGTGGCCGTGAAAGTACGCTTGATCCGTGCGACCTGACACCGTTACCACTTACCAGCATTTTACTCTCGGTCGCATCATCCGTTCGACCGTGTTTCTCTGATACCATTCGCCAAGTGCATATAGATTCTGAATGTATACAGTTTTGTTGGATTTCGTAGTGATTTGAAATTAGAACAAATTTAAGAACGAAGAAGGCTATGGCCACTCCACAATCGGTCAAGAAAAAATATCAAATCCTAATTAATATTATAAAATATGTGAGTTTTTTTTTTATTGCCTAAATCGCTGGACAGGTTCTGTGAATTTTGATACAGAGATAAATGGGATACTAGAGACTGTTATAGGTTAGATTTTATCCCGGAAAAGGCTTTCACGTGGACGGAGCCGCGAGCAAAAGCTAGAATTTTTAATGTTCTAGAAGTATTGTCTTTTTAACGTTAGGGAGGTACCTACCTTATAAGTCTATCCTTAAAGTGTGTTGCGGAAAGCAACGATACGGTTATCTTAAAAGCGTTAAGTATAGGTAATCTTAACGCTTTTAAATCAGCGTGTTTACTAGACTCACAAATGCAACCGATAATAAAACTATACCACAGCGTCGAATCGTGGTATTTCGTGAAAATGACTTTCTACCTGTAGTTAAGATCCTAGAAGTGACACGTGACGAGCTTATCGCTCCATCAGACACAAATTATACACACGCATCAGAAATTATTATTCTGATGTGTTTCTTTATTAATTTGAGTTATGCAGGCCTTTTTCAAATATAATCTGATAAGGTGATAAAAGTACTTTTTATTTTTCACGTTGAATTTCTTTTTATTTATAAAATTAGTAACAATAAAATCACACCGTATAATCTAAAATTCCATTGCCTATAGCCCGAGCACAAATAGTTGCATTTAAACTTAGAACACTTTCTAAAATGTTAAATTTACGTCTGTTTTTCAGCTCATGCTTAAAATAATTAAAAAATAAAATGTCTGTCTAAACTAAATAAAATGTTACTCTTAAAAAAATTACATTCCATTCAATAAAGTAACCAAAAACACACGTTTTTTAAATACATAGTCAGTAATATTTTGACTCCGGTAGGTTTTCCGTTTACATGCTTTAAACTGTATTACCTACTTACTCATGTGGTCATGAACGATGTAAGTACCACAGCGATCAAATTGTCCAAATTAACTCGCGCGGGCTCCGGTTAATTCCCTCTGGAATTTCATGACGAATCGGGATGAAATGTATGAAATTCCTTTCTAAATTGTAATTGACAACAATAAGTAAGTAAGTACTTACACGTATTTTAAGGGAAAATAGAAACAAGCAAAACGTTATAATACGAGGAATATTATGGAATTTTCCGGGTTGTAGATATTTATTGTCGAAAATTAGATTAATTACCTTTATTGCTGGAAGTATGTACACGATTAATTTTACATACATACGCACTCACGTCTTTTATCTCCTAAGGGGTAGACAGAGGTGTAACCAGTACACCCACATTTCACTGAACGTATCTCTGTCCCATGATGCGATAGGGGGCGGACCTATCGCCATACTGGGCACAATTCCAGACTCCGGGTTGATACTGAGCATTTCGTAATAGTAAAATCCAATATCACTGTTACCCGACCGAATCCGACCTTTTACCCGGGAATCGAACCCGAGACCTCAGCGTCAGTCTCAGTAGTAACGCGTACGCATTACAACTGCGCCACCGAGGCAGTCGACATTAATTTTGTAAGGTTTTTAATTATATACCATAAGCTTACGTCTTTATAAGGGGTATGCTGAGATGTAAATAGTAAACCGACGATTTGTCAAGCATATTTCCGTCCCAATGAAATACCCAGGGTTTCACCGGTTTCAGAGCCTAAGTATACTACTACTAGACCAATGAGGCGCTGAGGATTTTAATAATTATATGCTAGGCAAAAGTGTTCATTTATAAGGCCGCGTCATCCGTTATGATTGTGGTACGTTGTGGTAAAATCTAGTCATGTTAGAGCATAGACAAGAAATGAATGTTCGAAAAAGTAATGCATCATTTGTCGTCTAATGACAAAGCAATTTTAACAAGTTACATGGTTCCGTTTTAATAATAAATGTTGTTCAACGGCTATTCTCGCATTTATTTGTGTCGATTTGTAAGTTGCGACTAATAAAATAATTCAATTTGAATAAAAAAAACTAATTAAATATGTTAATGAATTCTGATCGTATGACTAGGCAAAGATTCCATGGATCCTGGGTGTGCAGTAGTAATATTATGCAATGCAGTTATTTTTTTGATTCGGGCCTCTTTTTAACCTTTTTTATTTGCTATTATTTAAATTGGTGAGCATAAGTGATATATAAGTAGGTATTCGGTTTCTTATTTAGGTAAATATATCCCGTGAACAATTTAATCATATTGTTAAATGAATATAAATATAAATTTTGATGCAGAGAGTGTTAATACGCAAGAGGGGCATTTTTTAACAGTCCTATGACTATCTAGTATACAGCTGCGCATCCAGAAGGCCAGCAATGGGCGGCATTGCCCCCCCGCCGAACCGCCCGGCCCGAGTCAAATACCTACCTACTTTTTTCATAATTACGCTTTTATCATAATTGATTTAGATAAAGTCATAATCCATTATTCAAATCGTCTTTCACACTTATAGCTGGCATGTGGCTAATAAGCAAAAATATTGCTCTTTTAAACAATCCAGTGACGTCATCATAACGAACCCATTCCGTTTCGCATAAAATCCGCACTCGACTTCCCGCCAACATTCACTAAAACGGGACTCGCAGGAAATCGTATCAGTCGGCATTTCGAGACGCTCCGGCATACATAACTCATATAGTGCACCCAGACATTTGTATAGTCACTTCATCCCTCCCGTAGACCTATAACATACCTATATATATAGCGCACCACACACGAAGTCGTAAAATTGTGGTTACCTTTTGAATCAATATGGTTTGGAAGTTGGGACGTACTCAAACATTTCTTGACCACAAATAATAAATCATAAAAAAATAATTAGCTTATTATAAAAAAATAAGCATGGGAACATTATAATTTCTGCCAAAAATGTTGTTGTCTTTGTAATAAAAAAATAAACTCACTTTTCTCGGGCCGTTCTGCACGATTGTCTCATATTCCAAACCCTCCGACATTGTTCTCACAAATAAAAAAAATCACAGCTGAATACACAGTCTTAACTTTAATTTATCGGTACGATTACCGATTTATTACGCACTAGATTAAATATTTTTCTGTAAAATATGAGCTAGTGGAGCGCTCGAACGCGAAACCGGCACTGAATGAATATATCACTGTTTTACATCAAAGCATTTGATGGGAATTTGTTTGATTATGATTACACGTCGTGCCGCCGGCCGGCACTACGACCAATATTGCGATTCACGCCCACAGCCTCCCTCCAGCTCTCCAGTGAGTGAATGTATACAAATAGATATAGAAAGCTCAAAAGTACATGGACCTCCCAATGCTTTCAGCTTTTATCAAGTGCGGCCTATGTACGACGAATCTGAGATTTGGTTTTATGATATACAAAATATAAAAATGCGTTTTATTATTACTGTATTTACATATTGTCTTTAATTATTATTCTTCTTCTTTCACCTGCCCTTATTCCACTCGCAGTGGGGTGGGCGCAACAACTTTTTAACACAATATGTTACAGCAAGATTTGGCTTGTAGTTTTTACGATCGGCTGCCTGCCTGCCATCAAACCCCTCTGGGGAATAACCTTGTTTAAAATAAAGAATGATAACACAAAACAAACAAATATAGAACATTAGGAATGATTAAGAATATTTAAACAGTACAAAGATTCAAGATATGTCCGTCGGAAATACTCGTATTTTACGAATTAATACGAATATAACATCCAGCCATCCGAGCCAGAGCAGGCAATAAAGAGAAAATTATGTAACTAATTTAATTTTAGCTCACAAACTCACAAATTAATATAATTATTATTATCCTATTGGGTTTATAAAATCGAATTATTAAATAATGTAATGTAATCGCTGTAAATTTTGCGAATTAAACAATAAATAATATAAAATAAATAAATCAAATTATTTTTCATCGATCGGTTGTACGATTTCGATGGTTGCATCATGTATGTATAATACAGTGTACTATTACAATGCGTACATTTAAACTTCATTGTGCTAATAAAACGGTTTTTGACATTTGACAGAATTGAATTACGATTGAGGAGTTTTGGCGGGAATTCTTACAGTGCGGTGGCTCTCTTGTTTTAATTATTTCCTAAACTGGTTTAAAGTTGTGTTTGTTGTATAAAAGTGGTGTGGTTTTGTTCAATAATCATTAACGATGATGAATAGTGTATGGAAACATTGAAATAAGTGGATTTGGGTGATTTTTGATCAAGGGTATTGTCGACCTTGTGCTTTCGATTCTCTTGAAGAAAGTCGTCTAAGAAGCATTGAACTGTAAGGAATTATCACCAAAACTCCAGCAAGATCTTGAAATCGGCGACACCCCTGTTTCATCGTTCTTGGAATATAAGAAAAGATATAACTAATGACTTGGCAGCATGGTCTCTGATCTTAGCCGGTTCCTTATGGAACAAAAAAACACATGAATTACGATTGAGTTTTGGCGGGAATTCTTACAGTGCGGTGGCTCTCTTGTTTTAATTATTTCCTAAACTGGTTTAAAGTTGTGTTTGTTGTATAAAAGTGGTGTGGTTTTGTGCAATAATCATTAACGATGATGAATAGTGTATGGAAACATTGAAATAAGTGGATTTGGGTGATTTTTGATCAAGGGTATTGTCGACCTTGTGCTTTCGATTCTCTTGAAGAAAGTCGTCTAAGAAGCATTGAACTGAAAGGAATTATCACCAAAACTCCAGCAAGACCTTGAAATCGGCCACACCCCTGTTTCATCGTTCTTGGAATATAAGAAAAGATATAACTAATGACTTGGCAGCATGGTCTCTGATCTTAGCCGGTTCCTTATGGAACAAAAAAACAAAAAATAAAAAGAATTACGATTTACGAAACGTCAAGAAAAATAAGCAATTAATGAGAGGCTGCAAATTATTCTGTGATTTATGAATAAATTGTCTAATATGAATAAATAATTTTAAATCTGTGTAACGACTTAAGTGCCGGTAAATAAAAGTGTGTTGAGAACTAATTTGTAATTATGGTTGAAAATTTGAAATTGTTAAAACAAGGCGCTGAAGCGAAGCTCTACGTCTGCAGCTATCTCGGCAGACCCACATTGATCAAGGAAAGATTTAAGAAAAACTACAGGCATCCTGACTTAGACGTATCTATCACTAAAGATCGCATAAAAAATGAAGCAAGATCTATCGTTCGTTGCAAAGCAGCTGGCGTTCTAACCCCATTTTTATATCTAATCGATTTCGATCGCCGGAGAATTTACATGCACCATTACGAAAAGAATACAACTCTCAAAGATTTCATCATAAACATTTCAAAACGCAAAGGAAACGAAACACACAGCCTAGACTCAATCACCAAAATGATAGGCGAAACAGTGAGGAAGTTGCATGAAAATAATATTATCCATGGAGATTTAACGACATCTAACATGTTGCTTGTCCCAAAAAACGAGAATGAGGATAATTGGATTGAAAAAAATGATTATGAATTAGTGATGATAGATTTTGGACTATCATATGTTGACTCAAGTACAGAAGACAAGGGGGTTGATTTGTATGTACTTGAAAGGGCATTAATAAGTACTCATAATGATTATCCTGATTTATTTGATAAGATCCTTGATGCATACAAAAGCTATAGTAAGAATAATATCAAAGAGATATTGAGTAAGTTTGAAGATGTCAGAGCAAGGGGTAGAAAGAGAACTATGGTTGGGTAGATTTAGAAATAAATGTTACATTGTCGGCACATATCTGATGTTACCTCATAACTGATAACCTATAAATGCGAAGATTTCTGGAGAGAAAGATGCTGATTATCACAACCCTGTCTCAAATGAGTATAATAAATAGTATTTACCAACTTTATTTGCAGTGTAAAAACATGCTGCATAGCAAAAGTAAATTGAGAGCAAAAAGTTTTTTTTATATACAACGTGTTATAGAAAGGGGCGGGCAAATTTAAGCAATGTATAGTGTAGGGTATAAGTATTTTATCTCCCATAGAACCAATTTCGATTGCATTGCTAAGACAATAATTATAGAATTTTCTTTTTTATCGAATGAGTAACATGTCGATATCAACTTTCATCTTTGGACAACACTAAATGATAAACAATGATACTATAGACCTCCTTTCATTTAATTATTTTATAATTAAAAAACATTAAACAGTTGTCAAATGTCAATATTTATTTGACGCAGTCAGTACTGCAATTTCTTATTTTATGAAGTATGATTGATTACGAGTTTATTTGTTGTATTAGACTAAAAAAGTATTATGTATTGGTATTTTGTGTTGGTGTAACTAATAACAGTTTTTAAGAGGATCGTCGACTGTATCAAGCCCAATTCATAGATGGAACACCCAAGAATGAAGTCTTTAACTTGCTTCTATGGATGGTATGGATGGTACCTATATCGTCTTCAGCACACAGTCTCTTTCAAGTGTTAATTTGTGTTTAAATTACAAGTTACGTACGTATGCCTGTAGAATTACGTACATCTTATTCAAGTTTATTAAAAAGTGAATGTTGTTCATAATAATTAATAGTGATGTCATCAATCTTATCGATCTTAAAAACCGAGTGATTGAAATTAACGTGAATTTTTTGGATGTCTTGGCTTTGAAAAGGTCCAGTAAACAAGTACTAATTGTAAGTTGTATGTAATGACCCTAAAATATGACCACACCTTTCTGAAACACGTTGTATATTTTTTTTGCTTACATGTTTATAATATACACACAAAGTACTATTAAATTAATTTGTCTCTTATGTCTCTTGAAATTATAGCAAATATTAGCTGCCACCATTTGCATAATATAGCATTGCAACAATATTCTGTTAAGTCTGTATTTTAATCATGTCTGTATAAAGATACCAGACTAATAAATGTTTATTGCAGTCTGTTTGTAAAATTTTATTTATTTTGCATCATATTGGAACTATACAGATATAGGGGGCTTATATAGTTTGATTTAGTTGATCAACTCTTCCACCTGCACCACATGTTACAAAAATATTTGGCTTAAAGTAGTTTTTATGACCTGTCGCTTGCCTGACGTCAACCCCTCTGGGTAGAAAACACCCAAACAGGAAGAAATGTACACTGACAAACATTTTGTCTTGGTGCGGGAATTGAACCTGTGGTCTCTCGCTTCAGAGAGAGTCACCACCACAGAGGCTGTCAACTCTACAGGCGTTACGAGACTTGCTTTGTAATTCAAAGCTATGTATGGTGTTATTTCTGTATAAGGGTAGGCAGGGTGCTAACAATCAAAGGAGAGACATGCTGGTTTCGTTATTCAACCTAATAAAAAAAAACGTAATTGGTACGCGTTTTTGTTGTAAGTTCTGCTAAGTAAGGTCTGCTTCCTCTTAAGCATTAGTCCACCAGAATGGCCTAATGCAGCAGGTTGGCAGACTTCACATACCTTCGAAATTCTTATCAAGAACTTCTCAGGTAGTATGTACATGCAGGTACCTATCCTCACGATGTTTCCTTCACCGTTAAAGCAAGAGATAATTAATAAGAATACACACAACATTGAAAAGTCAGAGGTGTGTTGTCTTGAGTTGGTTTCGAACCTGCGACTTACGTCTCGACAGTCATTTTCTAAATGCTAAATGACACTTCGCAAGCTAAAAATGAATGCGAATATGCAAATGCTAATCCAATACTAGTGCGGTTATCTCTTTTTTAAAATAATTTGTACACTAGTAAGTTGTGTTTGTAGGATAAAAGTGGTTTGGTTTTATGTTATAAATATTAACGCCGCTGATGAACAGTGTATGGAAACATTGAATTATTGTACCTAAGTGAATTTAGATAATTTTTTATCAAAAGTATTGATCGACCTTGTGCGTTTGATTCACTTGAAGAAAGTCGTCTAAGAAGCATCGTAATGAAAGGAACTAACACCAACACCTTAAAATCAGTTACACAGCACACCCGTTTCACAGTTCTTAGAAAATAAATAAATATTATAAATATTTATATTATATTTATATAACTAATGATGTGGCTGTATGGTATAGTCCATCACTCCTTTGCCTCACTAATAAAAAAAAAATTTAGAAAAAACAATTATTTGACAGCAACAGACATAACCTCAATTTTTTTAAATCTTCAATCTTCATTGATAATTGAATAACTAAAGTGGATAGAAACACACCAAAATGAAGCGGCATTTAAATTGTTTATCAAGAACATTAACAGCAAATGGATATACAAAAAATCTACTACTCAGCAGTACGTTAGAAATCATAATAATTCATAAATGATGATCTGAATAATTTCGAAGTAAACATTGCATTTTTGTGATATTTCTCAGGATTCGTAAGTACACAAGAGGCAGTGGACCGCAGAAATCATCTATTTACACTAGAAAAGAAACGCCAAGTGGAAAAAGTTGGTCGAGTTGAGAAAATTGAGGTTAGATACATAGGTACACCCAAAGACTGCACTTTTATTATGAACAAGGAGTTGTCAACACCATACGACTGTGCAAAGCGTAAGTATTATGCCTTTACAAGATCTTTATCTTAAATTTTTACGTATACATACATACACACATACTCACTCACGCCTGTAATCCCCGAAGGAGTAGGCAGAGGTGTAACCAGTACACCCACATTTCGTCGAGCGTATCTCCGTCCCATGATGTGATAGGGGCGAGCATATCGCCATTCCGGGCACAGTTCCAGACTCCAGGCTGATACTGAGCATTTCATAATAGAAAATCTCAATATCACTTTTACCCAACCCGGGGATCGAACCTGAGACCTCAGCATCAGTCTTAGTCGAAACGCGTATACATTACAACTATGCCACCGAGGCAGTCTTACATACCTTTTACATATACTATAAAGATATATATATTATTTTGACATGTAAAACTAACAGACAACTATCAATATATTATATTTAATGTCTATATTTATAATTAATAACCTTGCCTCCAAGAAAACTATGAATGGTCAAGTAAGGTTTGCATGATTATTGGTAAATTCTCATGATAATTTGGTGTCCTGCTTGGTATAATGCTGCCTCTTTACTATTTGAAAAAATTGTGTCACTAATAAAGAAAAATTTGGTATGATTGTGCTAGCATGCTCATTAACTCAAAACCTGTTGAAAAATACCAGAGAGTGTAATCTCTTCTTCCACCTGCCCTTATCCCACATGCAGTGGGGTTGATGCAACATTCTTTTTAACACATGTTACTAAGCTTGTAGTTCTTACGACCAGCCGCCTGCCTGACGTCAACCGCTCAGGAGAGAACTTGTGGGTATAATATGAAAGAAAAAAAGTAGGAAGTTTATTATTAGAGCAATAATTACAGAGTTAAAAAAACAAACAATAACATACGCAATAACTTTAAAATACTAGACAATTATTGCACCAACAATGGGCCTCTGATTCAGCTACATGCTGTAGTATTACATAAGCAATATGTACTGCAGTGCTGGCTTTCGATGTGAAGCCCAAATGAATAAATATATATATATACTAGACGTCCCGCGCGGTCTCACCCGCAGCATACAATTGTAGCGCCATCTGCCGGGCTGATTTGTAAATCTAAAGCATCCAGGGCGCCACCCAAACGCATACAAAAAAAAAACATTCAAATCGTTCCAGCCGTTTAGGAGGAGTTCAGTGAAATACACACATACAGTAGAATTATATATATATAATAAAGATATTTTTTTTCCATCAACAGACTTAGGCGAGTGGTACATGGAGAGCAGTGCTCTGGCTCTACTTGATGGCTCGGTGTACTGGGACATGCACAGACCTTTGACAGAGAATTGCACACTTGAAGTAAGTTGTATTTAGTATTACTGTCAAACAAATCTTTATTATAGGAGAGGCTGGCAAATGAACAAGCGGGTTATCTGATGGTAAATAATCTCTACTGCAAAAGAAAATCCACAATACTTCACTATTCTGTGAAACATAAGTGATATATGAATGCTTTGTCTGTTTTTAACCGACAACAAAAACGGTGGAGTTTCTCAATTAAACAATTTTTTTGTATGTATAACAATCCTTGACTCCACGGTTTGTGGACCGATTTGAATCTTATTTACATACTAAAGAGGATTATTCTAAGGTGGTCCATATTAAGGCAGCATATTTATTGGTTATATATCAGCATATTAATATTTTTACTGCCTCGGTGGTGCAGTTGTAATGCGTACGCGTTACGATTGAGGCTAGCGCTGAGGTCTCTGGTTCGATCCCCGGGTCGGATAAAGTGGTATTGGGTTTTTCTATTACGAAATGCTCAGTATCAGCCTGGAGTCTGGAATTTGTACCCTGTATGGCGATAGGCTCGCCCCCTATCACATTGTGGGACGGAGATACGCTCGGCCAAATGTGGGTGTACTGGTTACACCACTGCCTACCCCTTCGGGGATTACAGGCGTGAGTGCGTATGTTTTAATATTTTTATTTTCACATTGCAGTTACAAAATTACAAAGTGGCGGAGCCTCAGCAAGTGAACAAGGCATTCTGGCGTACTTGTTCGCTCGTGCTCGGCGCATGCGCTACCAATGCTTTCAAGAAAAATATTCCTGTTATACTGCATAGCTTCCCACAGCCTGACAGTAAGTACTTCGTAATATTTGGGAGATTTGAACACCTTCCTAATGCCATAATTATCCCTATAATTTAAAATGTTCAAAATATCATTCCGATCTAGTCTCTTAAACCAATAATCAACGTCAAATGTGAACATAGATCGTAATGAGATAGAAGGTAGAATAAAAGTTGACTGAAGCTAAAACGGTATTTGGCTAACACTTTTAAAATGACACATTTCCTTAAATAAACTTCAAAACCGCACCGAGACAAATGTTTGTGTGATCCACATAAAATTATTTTGGTTCTGGGTGTTGTGGGACCGCAAGTTCCTCGTAGTTCCTGATACGCACGATACACGTTTACGGTATGTGAAATCCAGGTAAGTCGATTAAGTGTAATATTCAGCGCAACTCTCCAACATGCTCTTTAAAGTATATGCACACAGTATACCATTAGTTACGTGATCGTATATTATTATCCATTTAATCTGTGTGTATGCTTTAAAAAATAAAAACGAATCAACCAAAATGGGATAGCTCTGTGGAAAGACATTTTTCATTTGTGTGAATTAATTCGAAAAACTACGTAAAGAAATGAGAACCTCTCCTTTTTTGCATTGGTTAACACTGATGACGAATATTGTAATGTGAAAATGTTTTTTAAAGTTTTCTTGTTCTAACTCATAGGAATTTATGGCATCCCTTTATATATAAGTAAACTTTTATCAAACAATATTTTAATGGCCATAACATATTGTTCATAATGATCAAATACATCGTAATAGTGAATTTCAGCAATAACTATTTTAAACTCCATAATAGGGTAGTTGACTAGATTTTTTTTATTATTTAAATCAATAAGTTACGTTACTCAAAATCTATTACAGAAAGAATTTTATAAATCGGACCAAAAATAAATAAGATAGAAGCCATTGAAATCCTGTAGAAGGGGTAATTGTCAAATGACAGACGATGCAACCTTTGACGTCACTGTGTAAAATGTTCATTATAGTGCACGCGTGCAAGCGAGATAGTGAGATATCCCTACTACGCACCCACTTTTCCTCATACCAACATTTAAAGTCATAACTACGGGCACATTTCTGAACCAATTTTGATTGTGTTTCAATAAAAGGGTTTCTTTTACGTATCATTTTCTGTTGCTTATAAAATAATGTATAAAATTCAATATAGGAAACTACCCTATTCCGCTTAATACACCTTCACAGTTCACGTTCTTAAGTCACCAATTTACTGTACTCAATAATCGGCATCTTACTACACATGTCAAGAAGGTTCTTGAGACGTGAGTCTAGTTTATTATACAACATGAACTCAGCTGATATTGGGTACTCAATTAATAGCTCAAGTTTGGTTTATTGTATAGTTCAGCATCTTGAGTATTTACTTATGGTCCGTCTCAACACTAAGATCGGTTTATTAATACGGGCCCTAGTGTGGGGTCAGGAATATGTGTGACTGGGTGTATTTATTTATTCCTGTCATTTGTCAGTCACCACTTCCCCCAGACTTTAATGGCTTATAACTTACTCATATTTTACGACTGCCTCGATGACGCAGTCGCAATGCGTACGCGGTAGAACCTCTGTGCTGAGGTCTCGGGTTCGATCCCCGGGTCGGGTAAAGTGATATTGGGTTTTTCTATTACGAAATGTTCATTATCAGCCCAGAGTTTGGAACTGTGCCCGGTTTGGTGACAGGCTCGCCCCCTACCACATAATGTGACGAAAATATGCTCGGCGAAATGTGGGTGTACTGGTTACACCTCTGCCCAACCCTTCGGACCTTACCGGGCCGTATCTAGTGTTTTGTCAAAAAGTACTTACTGATATTCAGTATACATGACTTGGAGTTTATATCTCAGTCCGCAGCGGATCCTTCATCTACGACGTCGACCTCCCTACCTTGCCTGACTGGCAACCAACCCAACAAGAGCTGGTGACCCTCGGCGCAGAGTATGTCAAGTTCATACGGCAAAACCATGCATTAGAAAGGCTGGAGGTTAGCGAAGAGTTGGCACAGGAGATGTTTGTGGACAACGAGCACAAGAGCAGGCAGATACCGAGCATAGCCAGGGCTAATGGTTAGTGTATTATTTGATTTTGAGATGATTGGCGACTGTAGTATAAGACAACCAGTTGCACAAAGCTCTTAATCAATTAAAGCGAGTATTAGTGATAAGGGAACCATTATTTTAATGATGTTGCACAAAATTACACAAACTTGTAAGACACATTATAGAAAGTGTTCGTCTACAGCATCAATGGGTCGGCTCGTACGGGTCGTTACCACTGTCTCACAGAAAACCGACCTAAAATAGCAGGTTGCTGTTGCGTTTAATACAGTGACTGAGATGTCCAGAGGCCCATTCATGCTGTAGACAAAATTGTCTACTGTGTGGCTCTACCACTTACGATTCGCTATATAATTATATACTTACTATATGTTTGCCGTCCTTTAATATAATATCGCTAATGCTTGTGTACCAATTGTGTGCTGTTGGGTACTCGGCTTTTAATTGGTACAGGTGGAACGAGGATGGCGGGGGGGGGGGGGGGGGGCTGTGTTAATTGCAACCCCCTGGATTCGCGTCTTTTCACCTATTTTTAACCTCTTTGTTGTGTGTGCGGGCGTAAATGCGTGTACGTGTGTGTGAGTGCGCGCGCGCTCGTGCCAGCGTAGCGCCTAAACTAAACGAATGAATCGATTTAAATTCCGTATTTTTTGTTTGAATGCTAGTTTATTCGAGATGGTTCTTAGCTAGATATTATAGGAATTCAACTTATATTATATTAACTGTCCTAGCATTAAACACCTACTGTATTGACTACATCTTATTTGGTTGCAGGTAAGGTGACCGTGTACAGAGTGGGCGGTCATGTCGATATATCCAAGGGGCCACTGATTTCCAACACGTCGCAGATTGGCCGAGCTTCTGTCACATCTGTCCATAAGCTTACAGGTATATTTAAGCAGATTATCGGAAAGGATTAAAAAGTCGATCTGCAGTAGACTCGATTTTAGAGATTGAAATAAAACTAGTTTATACGGATTTTATAGCGATTTAATTTTTATTTTAGTTCCGACGTGTAAACTAGTTTTATTTTAATGTGTAATATTTGCGTAAACCTAACAAATAGATTTTAGTGTTCCTTAGCCAAATGGCAAAAACTTATGATTTTATCTCCGTCTGTTATCGATCTGTATAATTAAAATTTGCGTGAGATTTTAGGATGTCTCGATTTTGATAGGTTTTGTTTATAACTCACTGTCAGGTGTATGTAACGACCTTTAAATATGACCACACCTTTCTGTAACACGTTGTATATTTCATCGAAGTTATTGGAATCAAAATTCCTTTGTTTTTACCTACTTTTTACAATTTTTCATATTAAAACTTAGATTAATCACCATTTACTGATAACACGGTATGATTGGGCGGTGGTTTTATTAAATTTATGTAGGAAGCCGCTACCGGGATTTCCTGATATTAAATTCTGGGGACGAGTAACGCTCAATATTCTGCAAAGAATTTAATGTATGCTACTAGACAAGCTGCACGGTACATAGAAATTGTACCATTAAGTTGCGGTCAATTGACCGTAACTCAATATTACCATCTCGCTTACCCTCAACTAGAACCCCTATCGCGCTCCCCCTGCCTGTGAGCTGTCAAACTCCCGCGATGTGACACAGTGATTTCTTAGGTTTATGCGAATATTACACACATTGAAATAAAACTAGTTTAAGTATAAGGATTCTATCGCAGTTTAATTTTTATTTTACTTCAAAACAGCCCTTCTAGTAATATACATAAGTCTTTGATATTCTGGAGTTCCCCAGAGATGGGAAGAAATAGAAAATTCTAGAAGGTAAGTAACATATATTTTTCTTCTAAGGTTCATCGGAGAGTGGAGTGAAACAGCTGTATAGGTTTCAAGGCGTGGCATTACCTACTGGTGTGGTGTTAAATCACTTTGCTTTTGGTATCCTCACCGACAGAGCGAAGAAATTGGTAAGTGATGTGTTTTTTTTCTTCTATTTTTGGCCTCCAAAGAAGAGGGGTGTTGATAAGTTTTGTCTGTGTGTATTGTCTGTTATATATCGCCTAATTTGATTGACCGATTAGAATGCAGTTTTTTTGTTTGAAAGCTGGTTTAATCGAGATGGTTCTTAGCTACGTTTGAAGGAAATCTTTCAATATTGCGCACATGATTTAATTTTTTCTAAGTCACTATCCTTAAAATAAGTTTAAGCATATCCTAACAGCAGTGATAGCTCAGCGGGGAGTGGTATGGACTGTCGAGACGAAAGTCGCAGGTTCGAAACCAGCCTCAAGTGCATACACCTCTGACTTTTCTAAGTTATGTGTGTATTAATTGTTAATTATCACTTGCTATAACGGTGAAGGAAACATCGTGAGGAAACCTGCATGTCTGAGAAGTTCTTCATAAGAATTTCGAAGGTATGTAAAGTCTTCCAAGCCGCATTAGACCAGCGTGGTGGACTAAGGCCTTAGCCCTCTCATTCAGTAGAGGAGGCCCGTGCCCAGCAGTGGGACGTGTATAATACAGGGCTGGTATTATTATTATTATATCCTAACTCATATTAATAATTTATTCAAAACAAGCCTTCGCTCTCGGCTCCGACCACGTGAATGTTTTCTCAGGGCCAAAAGTACCCTATGTTATTCTTAACTTTATTAAACCCGTTCAGTCGTTTAGCTGTGAAAAATACAGTTAATTTGGATAAATACCCTTTTTTTCAGAACCCAGCCAGGTCACCCCTTGGTCCAGATATATTCGGCAAAAAAGATGATATGGATGTCCAAGAGAGTGTAGCTGTTAAAGCATAATGTTATAAACAAAAATAGTGTAGGTATTTATAAGTAAATATATGTTAAGAATTTATGGAGTTTTATTTATTGAAATAAAACTAGTTTATACGGATTTTATAGCGGTTTAATTTTTATTTTAGCCCCAACGTTTCGAAAGCTTTTCAGCCTTCGTTGTCACGGGAGAGTCTCGCGTATTAATTAAACCGTGATAAAATCCGTATAAACTAGTTTTATTTCAATGTGTAATATTCGCGTAAACATAAGTTTTATTTATACATAAGGTGTCACCTGCAGAAACGGTTACTGGTACCATATTTTTACCGGTAAAGTTACCAAAACAGAACGTAGTTTTGTTAAATTGTCAACGATAAAATTATCGATAATCATATTCTAGGTGATAGGTTCCTCGTATGCGAGAAGCCATCTGGAAAGGTACCACTGTTTTGAAATAAAACTAGTTTATACGGATTTTATAGCGGTTTAATTTTTATTTTAGTGCCGACGATTCGAAAGCTTTTCAGCCTTCGTGGTCACGGGAGAGACCAAGAAGAAAGACTAAGACGGGAAAATAAAAATTAAACCGCGATAAAATCCGTATAAACTTGTTTTATTTCAATGTGTAATATTCGCGTAAACCTAAGAAATCACTACCACTGTTTTGTTTATTTTTGCCGCTAAGCCGCAGTGTGTAACACTGTTGTGTTCCGGTTTGACTGTAACTTGCAAAAAAATACCGGTAATTCGGTCCCTGGTCACCTGTATTTTTTAGCCTGAAAGACGAAACGAGGAGCTCGCTCGCCTGATTGTACAAGCCACGCCTGCTCATAAACAGAAGCAACACCGCACAGACATACATTTGAATTACAAAGCACTGCATGACACTGGACTGCGCTAGTCACCCCGAGAGGTAGGATGTTAAGTCTAATAATGCCCAGTAATTTCACTGGCTTCAACGTCCTTCATGTTGTATTTCGGATTGATGTTCGAAGTAAGATCTGATTGGTATCTGGCTAAAGGCTTATTATTGTATTGACTTCTGTTTATAGGCAGGCAAGAGACAATAAGAGAAGATTGACGAAACAAATATACATGGCGAGTGTGAATGGTACAGTTGGGAGGGGAAGGCCTCGGCGAACTTTCATAGATCAAGTTGGAGATATTCTCGAGAAAGGCCAGGTTAGGAGTACCCTAAACCGACGTGGTATGAAAAATTTTATAAGAGTGAATGAGGCCAAAGAGGTATGCAAGGATCGTAGCAAGTGGAAATCCGTTGTCTCTGCCTACCCCTATGGGAAACAGGCGTGAGTCTATGTATGTATGTATGTGTAAGAGACAATTAGGCGAGCGATCTGACCGTCTCGTCTTGACGCTAATAAAAAAAACCGCATGACGCTAGATATAAAAAAGCTGTGGTACCAATGCAAACAGTCTTTTACATACAAAGGACCCATCACCAAGGAACTTTACCTCTTATAATAGTCCAAAAGTGTATAATAATACAACTAGCCCTGTATTATACACGTCCCACTGCTGGGCACGGGCCTCCTCTACTGAATGACAGGGGTTAGTGAAGTGTATAAAAAAAGTTTTATTTTTCAATAATAATTTATTTACAATCACTATGATTTCTGTTTCTTTGGATCTGAAGGCCCCTCCTCGTCACCATTTTGGAAGATGGGTTGCGGCTGGGTTTTCTTATACGCAGGCGCTACCCAGAAAGGATTCTCCTCCGCCTCCTTGGCATATTTCAGGATAGCCTCCCTCGGATCCTGTTCATCATCCACTCTCTTACTTAACCCAAGATTCCTGATCACGAAAGAGCTGAGAGTACTCCCAGAAGCCGCTACACGGCCTCCTTGCCCCGAAGTGATTGGTAAATCAGGTCTATGTGACTTTACAGGGTCTAGCCTTTCCTTCTCCATCCTTTTCTTACTGGTTCGCAGTTTCTCCTGCCTGAAGAGTGGTAATGCATGAGGAGTTATGATCTGCTGTGTGCTGACTACTTCAACGGAATGTTTCTTTCTATGTGTCTTCACCATGCACAACTTCGCTCCTCGAAGACTGGTTTTTTTATCATAATAACATTTGACGACACCGTTGCCGCATCCTACGAAGATTTGGTTGAGTTTAGCGTGCCATACAGCTTTTATAACGTGGGATTCCGTCACGTCTATACTTGTGACTTTTTCAAATGTTTTTGTGTTGAAAAACTTAAGCCGGCCCACATTCTGGCCCTTTTGTAGCGACTCTCCGGTAAATACCATAGTATCGTCTGGACTGAAAGAGCAGTCTGTCTGTTCATACCTTGAGAATAAATTATCAAAGACATTTAACGGTTTCTTGAAGTTCCTCAAGTCCCATAACTTTAATTTGTCATCGTTCCCCCTACTGGCTAGGTACGTTCCTAAATATGAAAAGGAAATGCTCGATATCTCCGACTGTTTTTGATGTGCATCTCGTAATAGTGTGGTGGTATTGACAAAATTCTTTCTATGGTCCCACATCTGGATGGACCCGTCGTAGCAACCGCAGGCAACCGTGTTTCCATCTTTAGAGAAGGCACAAGCTGTAGGGTTAGTCTTCAACCCGCCTTGTTGTCGCGGTTTTATGACTGCTTTGTGCTGTTTAGGGTTGCTTGTCAACCAGAGACGTAGGGTTCCGTCATAGGAACAAGTCAGGAATTCTTCTCGTATGTGTGGGTGCCAGCAACCACTGTTGAGAGATGCTGTGTGACCTTTTGTTCTGAAAGACAATAAATTTGGCATAAATATTTTTGCATCGATAATTTTTTTTTAATACAAAATAGATTGAAACTATTTATGCAACAAAACAAATAACATGGCATGACTGTCTCGGCGCAGTTGTAATGCATATGCGTTACAATTGAGGCCAACGCTGAGGTCTCAGGTGCGATCCTCAGGTCGGGTAAAGTGGTATTGGGTTTTTCTATTACGAAATGCTCAGTATCAGCCCACAGTCTGGAATTTGTGCCCGGTTTGGCGATATGCTCGCCCCCTATCACGAAAATACGCTCGGCTAAATGTGGGTGTACTGGTTACACATCTGCCTACCCCTTCGGGGATTACAGGCGTATGTATGTAGAAATAACATGATAATGCTGGGAGTATTATTTAATTAGGTAAATCAATACATATCCAAATAGACTTACCTAGCCATATCTGTGATATACTGGTCCCCTTTGACGCATTCTAGCACTTCGAATCCATCTCGATCTAGCACCTTGGCTTGAGCTGATCCACTGACAACCAGTATAGAGTCACCAGTTGATGAATACTGCAGAGCTTTGATTGGATGGTTCTCACACGGTTGTAGTGTTCGGAATGAGCGCATTGACGAGTCCATGCCTGTAATTTATTTATTTATTTATTAGGCACACCAAACGGATTACATTCCTAACATCAATCTTATAACAGTGTTACAGGCTTCGAGCTAGAATACATTCCAAATCATGTGTACACAGCATGTTCAAAATAGTAGTGAGCAGTTCATATTTATAATAGGAGACTAAACTATACTGTTAGGTAAAACTATAATTTTAACATTTATGTTGTGTTAAGTTATAATTTTACATTCAAGAAGACGGAATTAAATCACGGACTTTAAATCGTAAAGTTTACAATTTCGTCTGCTTTTATGTAGTATATAATTTAATGACGTTTTGATTTTGAAATTGCTTTTATTTAATAATGTAACGGAAATACTTAAACATGTTAAAAGTTTCAACGTAGGTATTTTATAATGATGCGCAAAAATAAATGCTGCAACAGCTAAATTGCAGAAATGAGTCAGAAATCAAAACGTCAAAACCAGCGGATTACTGTCATCTGCCACATCAACTGTATTTAGGAATAATATAAATTCTTGAAATAACCGATAACTGTAATTGTTTAAAGTTAATAATTTCTAGTTGAAAGTCAGGTTTAAAAAATAGCTAAAACATGTTTGAATTGTTTTGAATTTAGACAATTTAGAGTTAAAAATATCAATTGAGTTATGATGGTGTACTAAGATATAATTGTATTGGCGACAGAACCTTACTATTGGGTTGTAATATGAAATATCGTTATGATATACTCACTCGCAAGGAAAAAATATTTGTATTTGTAATAATAGCAGTGATAGCTCAGCGGGGAGTGGTACGGACTGTCGAGACGAAAGTCGCAAGTTCGAAACCAGCCCCAAGTGCATACACCTCTGACTTTTCTAAGTTATGTGTATATTAATTGTCAATTATCACTTGCTTTAACGGTGAAGGAAAAACATCGTGAGGAAACCTGCATACCTGAGAAGTTCTTCATAAGAATTTCGAAGGTATGTGAAGTCTACCAACCCACATTAGGCCAGTGTGGTAGACTAAGGCCTAACCCCTCTCATTCAGTAGAGGAGGCCCGTGCCCAGCAGTGGGACGTATATAATAAAGGGCTAGTAAAAAAAAAAAAAAAAATTGTAATAATACAATTACAGTGCAGATGTCCAAATACAATACTCACCATCAAGGCATATTGCGTTCCTCAACGGTCGGCAGAATTATGCCAGCATTAATTGGTTCAAAAATAGGGTCTTTAAAATGTATGACAACTATACCGATGGCCCAGATTCTGTAATAGGTTTCATTGGTATTCTTTGTGTACGGAACCTTAAAAAATTGGGAGTATAGATCTTTGACTGCCTCGGTGACACAGTTGTAATGCGTACGCGGTATGACTGCTGTGCTGAGGTTTCGGGTTCGATCCCCAGGTTGGGTAAAAGTGATATTCGGTCTTTCTATTTCGAAAAGCTCAGTATAAGTGAAATTGTGCCTGGTATGGCGATATGGCCCCCTGTCACATCATTGGAAGTAATTTAGTGTGGGTGTACTGGTTACACTTCTGCCTAACCCTTCGGGGATTATAGGCGTGAGTGCTTACGCACAGATTTTTGAGATTAAGTTTACGATTCTGGCAGATCATACAGAGACTAAAATACAATGATGATTTTACGAGTGGTAGAGCCACGCTGTAGACAATTTCGTCTACAGCATGAATGGGCCCGCTCGTCCGGGTCGTTACCACTGTCTCACAGAAAACCGACTCAAAGTAACAACTTGCTGTTGCGTTTCGTACGGTGAGTGGGATATCCGGAGGCCTAAATCCCCTCCCCTTCCCAATTCCTTAATTATCCCTTTCTTTTAAGGTAGGCAACGCGCCCATGACTCTTTTGGTATTGTGGGCGTACATTGGCGGTGGTGTTCACTTAGCATCAGGTCACCAACTTGCTTGTTTGTCGGCCTATACAATATGAAAATAAAAAATGATGTACCTGCAAAATCCCAAAACGATACTTCATAATCTATGGAGCCTGTAGCTAATCTGGCACCTGATGGGTCCACCGCAAGACCCAAGACTGCTTTAGAACCATGATGCATTTCAACCTGGAATTAATGATAAAGTATATTGGAAATATATATGCCATATTTGTTTTATCATCATATGTAAATAATATTATATAACTAGATACTGATTAAAAAAAAAATTTTTTTTTTTTATCAGTGACGACTCAAGATGGTTGAATGCACCTGTAATGGCAGTGTATGTGTCCATTGCATTAATAATATCTTTATCCAATATGTTGTATAACTGTTGACGGTGTATCATGATTAAAATAAATAAGAGTTTTTGATCTCCAAATAAATTATTTTTCAGATAAATTTTTTTAGAAAAAAAAATTGTAGCACAAGAAAACATTATTATACTTTAACACAATTTATGACGGTTTAATAAGATCATAAAAATTTCACAATGTACAGTTATTTCTTTCTCCTGTAAAATTATGTTTTATGAGATTATAACTCGTAAGGCTTATAAATGTTTTTTTTATTGCATAGGCCGGCAAACGAGCCAGTGGGTCACGTGATGGTAAATGATCTCCACCGTCCATGTATGCCCACAATACTAGAACAATCATGGGCGCGGTGCCGACCATATAGGAAAGGGATTAAGGGATTGGGATGAGGTGGGGGATTTGGCCCTCCGGATATCTCACTCACCATACGAAACGCAGCAGCAAGCTGCTACTTTACGACAGTTTCTGTGAGACAGTGGTAACGACCCGAACGAGCCGGCCCATTCATGCTGTAGACAAAACTGTCTACAGCGGGGCTCTACCACTCGTAAATTGTAAATATTGCTATTGAGTTCCCTTGATAAACTTATTGATTCAAACTTGCCAAAATTAGTGTAATAATTATTAGTGGACTAAATAGATGACTGATGATGAATACCTCATGACTATTTGGTATCTTCTTCTCCAAGGTCATTTCTTCATCATCAGAATCACTCAGTTCATCATAACTGTTGTCATCTTTAGTTTTTTCATCAGTTATCTCTGGCGGAACTGGAGGACCTATTATTTCTTCCTCATCATCGTCTTCTGACGCTTTAGCAGTTAAATTTGGCGGTAAAGGTGGTCCGATCAAGTCTTCTTTGTCACTGTTAGCTTTAGAAGCAACTTTAGGTTCATCTAGCTTTCTCTTGGTGGTTTCTTGCGCGGTTTTCCTCGCCTGTTCTACCAACTCTTGTAGGTCGAAATTTTTCGCCTTCTTACCGAAATTTTTAATTCCCATAACGCTGTGAACATGTTGGTTTTCGAGATCTTCAGCTATCTCTTCGATTTCCTTGTGTTCTTGGATCGGTGTGCGTCCAAATGTACCAAAACCTGACGATGCAGTGTCGCTAGTGTCACTTTCCTGTGGTTTAGCCACTTTTAGGCTTATTTTTCCAAATGATATTGCTTTTTTGCTCATTTTGTGATTATTGTTTTTAGGATTTTGAATCTGGCTACGCTCATAAATTATTAAGTAATTATTTATTGAAAACGTAACAGTAAGATCTATGAATAGTACCTAAATGTTATCAATAATCAAAGTCAATAATAATCTGTGAGGATTTACGAGATCTATACCAAAAATGACAATAAATATTTGAAATTAAATACTAAATTTGTCATTTTTGTGATTGCTTTGTCTCATTATTTGAAATAAAATTAATGCGAAAAAAATATTATGCTAAATGTCCGAAGAATAATGAAAAATGTGTGAACTTTTGCGCAGGGCTGCCATTAGAGCCAACTTATTTTATACTGCTTGGTCCCTGAAATTATACAAATGTTACATTATTAGGATACACACAATGAAAAAAATGGAAATTAAGTTATTAATACTTCTTAATTTTATCATATGAATTTAAAATAACGTAGTATTTGAACTATGTATTTAATTATACATGAGAGTCGACGTTTAAAAGAAATACAGTCGCCACCCTAGTTAAACACTTTTTGTAAAAACAATAAAACTGGGCAACTCTATTTTTGCGTTTACTTTATATATACGGAAATAGAGTCAACACTAGAGGTGGGCGTTATAACGAAAAGCTATTATTAAGCTCTGCTTATTATAACAAGCATATAAGTACGTTTGTAAGTTTAAGCTGTTGACGTTATAACGGAACATAGTTGCGTCATGCGTGGTTGCATCACCGGCCGCCGCTTAGCGTTGATCGTTGCCCGTTGGCGCTGTCGTGAAAGCGATCGAAAATACACTTTATACAAAAAGACGTAAAGTCGAAAGTAAAACGATGTTATCATAACGATTATGCTACTAAAATGAATTTCGTTTGATTGCATAATATTTATTATTGTTTATAAGTAAATTATTTTTGGTCGCTTATATTTTGTTGTGTTAATTTTTAACCGTTGACCGTTATTTCGTTATTTGTTAATGTTTATGTTTAAAATTACTACTTAGTATGCGTTTCGCTGTCGGGAACGAAGCATGTGTTTATGTTTGATACATCACGAGTTCGTTCGTAAGCGAGTTCGGTGTTTTTAATTAAGTAAATGAGATTGTTCATTTACTTAACTTATTGTAAATAGTTCAGAGGATTATAGTGTGTTTAGTGTAAGTATATATAGTGTAGATAGGTATGTTAAGTGTAAATATAGAATAGTGGATGTACATTTAATAATAAAATTGACAATGTCGAGAGGAGGCAATGCGTTGATTTGGAACTATTGTACAAAAATTATGATGGCGATAAAAAAAAATGAAGTTTTTTTTTAAGTATGTTAAAAAGCTTTTTAAGTGATAAGCTTCTTTATAAGCTAGCTTAAAAAAATAAGCACAACGTTTAATTTCGTTGTGAAAATCAAGCCGTTTGTCCCACTACTAGTCAACACTGAGATTAAAGGTATTAGCACCTTCTATCGGTATACGACGTCCCTATTAAGGCAAACCGTGCTGCTCAATATATTTAAAATTAACTATTAAGTAATTCCCAAAAGACAAATAATTTCAATAACGATTATGTACGCTTTTGGAAATTACTTTTTGAAACAGAAATAGAGGTTATACAAATAAAAGAAAGTTAAGTGGTGGTATGATTTTTTAATAAGTTTGTTTCCTTCCAGACATTTTTATTTTATCACTGTCATCCAAATCTAGTCCAAATCGTTAAGCAAATCGGGGTCCAGAGGTTCACGCGTAAGTTCGACAAAAGGAGGGATGTGTTCGGAGTCCAGGTAGCAAATAAAGTTAACGAAAAAATAAATAAAAGATAAACGAAATACACTCACGCACGGCTCACAAACGAAACGACCATGTTGCAAGTACCCGAGAATCAACAGTTACACACGACTGCTCGAAAAGTTACATTTTGATCACAAAAGTATCGCAATGTCAAAATAATTTAAAAAATGTCACAGCGCTGGCAAGCATGCATTGATAGTATGGATGGTTACTTTGATTAATAGAAATAAAAAACGATGAAAAAAGAATACTATAACTTTTTTCGTTCTTTCATTTCTTGGTGAAATAATTCGCTAATCCTTTTATTTCGAGCTATTATGAAAGGGCCAAAAGTAACGCAAAATGTTACAAAAGTAAAACGCTGGTAATTACATTTTAGATTTGACATTGACATATTTTGACAAGACGAAATTAAATCCAACATGGCTGCTGAGAAACGTCCCGAGACATAGAATAAAAAAACAAGAAATAAAGAAATCATTAAAAAATTTAGATATTTTTTGTAACAATTTTATACATTATCGAGGGTCAATTTAAGCTTATAAATTTTCGTATATTTGTTGATTTATGATAATAATTAGCGCAAGACGGAACGGCTTTTTCATTTCCTTTTACGACGTCTGTCTAAATTTTAAAATAGTGACATCTGCTGCAATATGGATGAACTTTTACAATGCCTTCAAATCCCTAAGAAAAAAATGTATTGACTGTTATGACACTGGTTCGAGTATTGACACCACTATTGACACTTGACAGAAAAAATATCTTCAAAATCGGAGTTTTGGCGGGAATTCTTACAGTGCGGTGGCTCTCTTGTTTTAATTATTTCCTAAACTGGTTTAAAGTTGTGTTTGTTGTATAAAAGTGGTGTGGTTTTGTGCAATAATCATTAACGATGATGAATAGTGTATGGAAACATTGAAATAAGTGGATTTAGGTGATTTTTGATCAAGGGTATTGTCGACCTTGTGCTTTCGATTCGCTTGAAGAAAGTCGTCTAAGAAGCATTGAACTGAAAGGAATTATCACCAAAACTCCAGCAAGACCTTGAAATCGGCCACACCCCTGTTTCATCGTTCTTGGAATATAAGAAACGATATAACTAATGACTTGGCAGCATGGTCTCTGATCTTAGCCGGTTCCTTATGGAACAAACAAACAAAAAAAAATATATCTTCAAAATCATTTTAGCTTTAAATTTACCGCAATATAAAAAATTGAAATCCTTACGAAAAAGTATTAGAAAAGAAAAGGAAAATTATTATCTCATTGGTAAGTGTCTTGAAAATATTGTAACTAATTCTGTAAACTTGTATTAGCTACATGCTTATACCTTTTTACAACAAAAACATTTATCATTACATTGCAATTTTAAATGCTTTTTTACGTGCACAGTCGAAATAATTGGAACACTCCGTAATTATCATAACATTATAAGAACGTCGCAGTATTTCTGCGTGTTCCGATTGTTTTTTATTTTCAAACAGTGTAATTGCTGTTCTTGTAAGTTTATTCTGAGATTTATATATGCTACGAAATACATACGTATAATTTTCATTCTGTCCAGGACTGCGGTCGCGGGCGGTCGTTCGCCATGTTAACGCCGGTGGTGCTTTGTTTTTTCTTTGCTTCAACACTTGGATATGTTGATAAAGGTAAAGTTTATTTTGTAACTAGATAAAAATATATTGTGTAGGGTATTTATGTAGGTATTCTGCATAGATTGAATATGAGTAGGTAGAGATTGTTGTTTTTTTCGTAGGTAGTTTTAGTGGTCAGAAGTGTAAATATCAATGTGGCCAGACTACTCCTTGTATTGCGACTTTGGATGAAACAATTATTACAATTACTTACTATGATAAAGCTGATTATTGTCAAAATTGAAGTAATAATAAAAACAAGACCTTGGCACAGCTAATGCTGCCTAGGATGGAAACCCCAGACACTGCTGAGTATGTGCTAGAATTTAACATTAATAACAAGTATAAATTTTAATTACCAAGTTTTTTTAAGAATAAGTTCAATCTCGATGAGTAATTTTGTGTGTATTGTAAAGTAAAGCATAAATAAGGAAATTTTTTAAGTACTACTTTATTCATATCAATACAATACTTCAACATGTTACAGAAAGGTGTCATATTTAAGAGTTATGAAATACACCTGACAGTGAGTGTTTATGCACTGAATCTTATCAAAATCTAGACATCCTAAAATTTCCCGCTGGTTTTAATCACTTGCTTTTTACTATATATAAGATTGATCACATCTTGACAGCCTCTGTGGCGCAGTGTGTGAGTAGCCGGCTGCGAAGCGTGAGGCCATGGGTTTGATTCCTACACCGAGACAACTGTTTGTGTGACCTACAAATAATTGTTTCGGGTGTTGTGGGACCGCAAGTCCCTTGTAGTTCTTGATACCCACAATACAGTTTAACCTAGTGTGGGGTCAGTCACACAACTATGTGTGTGACTGTTGGGTGGGTGTATCTCTATAAATTAAGTGCAGTGCATGAGTGAGAATAATAATGTTGGAGTGAGACAAAAACTCAGCTGCTTATCATCATCATATTGTATTATCCTCATTTAGTGTTATCCAAAGTTACAAAATGAATATCAACATATGACTCATTCAAAAAGGAAAATGATTTATTTATGTCCTAGCAATGTAATCGGATTTGGTACTACGGGGGGTGAAATTATTTAAATAAGATAACAAGAACGATAACTCTCATATGAATCCGTCAAAAATACGGCTCCTCTAACATACACATGCAATGGTAATCACACGTAACACTCATACACGCAACAAAAATTAATGAATGTTTAAAATCAACTTTATATCATAAAAGTTAATGCTAAATATTAAATTTCTAAATCGAGATACGACGTTCTGCACCATGCAAAAAATTAGACGTATTAAGTGTCAACTAGAGATCATGAAACAATTTTTAGGAATTGATGAATGAACAAGCTGCACAGACTTTTATAGCCCCGCCCCATTGCACAGAGTTTTGGTGAGGCAATTTTTTTGCTTGAGTTACGTTTCTTGTCATCTTATTTCAATGGGTGAAATACTTATACCGTACACTATACATTGCTTAAATTTGACCATATGTTTCTGTAACACATTGTATATTTGTAATATCGCTTTTGTAGATCGAAACTGAGGTCTGGTCCAACAGTAGGACAATTTAATACAGGGCTGATATGTTGCACAATAATGATTGTTGTTTTTAACCCACAACAATAAAGAGTATAACATTACTAATTTGACACCTTTGTCTTACTGTAGGTGTGTTTATACAGTATGTAACAAAAACCCTGTTGGCCCTTTTTGGGTTGTGAAGATAGACATATAGACAGATGAATAAAAATAGTTAATTAAAAAAAAAAAATATACAGAAACGAGATATTATCCTTAAACAGGTAACTTAGAAAATGTACATATTTGAAAAATGTTATTTACATCTGAATTTCTGTGTGTATTGACGAAGATGGGGACCCGGCACGTTTAATGTACGTGGACGCTGCAACATACTATCTCGCTCTGACTGCGAGTCATCGCTCTTGCAGAGGTAATCAATCGAAATACGGTTGACAAACAATAAATTAACTCAAATAAATATGATTATTTTCGATTAGGCCAATTTTCTTATGCGAGTTATTTCATTACGTTTGAATATCGATTCTGATATCACAGTTAAAACGCCCAACAGGGTTTTTGTTACATATTGTATATACCTATATCTATGGCGTCATAGCGCCTAAACAAATGATCGGTTTTAATATATAGATAAATAACACCCAACAGTCACCACACATAGCCCTGACCCCACATTAAGATACGAGTCTTGTGTAGGAACCACCAGAAACTTTGTCTCACAATACCTAGACCAAAAAAAAAACGTGCATCAGACATATATCGGTGCGGGGATCGAAACCGCGGCCTCACGGTTCACAGATATGCCGCAGATTCGAATCTCCGACCGAGGCAAATATTTGTGATCTATAATATGTTGAAGATATGGTTGTTGTGGGATCGCAAGTCTGTTATAGTTCCTGATACCTATTATACAGTTTAATAGGGAGGGTACAGATCTATTTGGGACTGTTGGGCGTACTAATTATTATTATTTATTCCTCGTGTATGTCTTTTATGTATTACATTAGTTCCCTGCTCCCATTGGTCAGAATGGTATACATATACATTTATCTAATATGTTTAAATCATAATGAAAACGGCATTAAAATCCGTTGCGTGGCTTAGGAGGAGTAAGCGGATAGCAGACAGACGCGGAAAGCGAGTTTGTATTATATTTTTTATTTAAATATAGTTTTTTTTGTTTTACATGTGACTTGTTTCCTAGTTGACCTTTATTATGTCCAAGCCACTGTGTTAGATTCGTGAATAATATGAATAGGTCAGCTAAATATAAGAATGCGAAGTGAAAAGTTCAGCTAAATAAAAAATTATAACTATACATACATTTTAATTGATTGCAATTTGTTGCAATAAATTAAATGCGACTGCCTCGGTGGCGCAGTTGTAATGCGTACGCGTTACAATTAAGGCCAACGCTGAGGTCTCAGGTTCGATCCCCGGGTTGGGTAAAGTGGTATTGGGTTTTTCTATTACGAAATTATCAGTATCAGCCCGGAGTCTGGAATTTATGACCAGTATGGTGATAGGCTCGTCCCCTACCACATAAGGGACGGATATACGCTCGGCGAAATGTGGGTGTACTGGTTACACCTCTGCCTACTCCTTTGGCGTCTCACTCGCACTTGATCGGTTTTTATTTGTTAGTGGCCCATAGATCCTTTGTAACCACTCTCAGGGTCATCCCTAATGAATACAAATCGGTCCATATTTCGCGTAGGTAGCTAAAATATTATTAATTAATCGCGTAACTAATTTTTGAATGGCAAAGCCACGGTTCGACCGGGTTGTTATCACTGTCTCACAGAAAACGAATCTAATGTTTTTTTATAGCATAGGCCGGCAAACGAGCTAGTGGGTCACCTGATGGTAAGTGATTGCCACCGCCCATGCACGCCCACAATACCAAAAGAATAATGGGGTGGACCTTAAAGGAAAGGGCTAGCTGCAAAAACTTTAAAGTATACTACCAGACAGGCTGTTTAGAAGTAAAATTGCGTCACATAACGCGGGAGTTTGACAGCTCACAGACAGACAGCGCGATAGGGGTTCTAGTTGAGAGTAAGCGAGATGGTAATATTGAGTTACGGTCAATTGACCACAACTTAGTGGTACAATTCCTATGTACCGCGTAGCTTGTCTAGTACATTAAAGTCTTTGGTCTGCTGCGTTTCATACTGTGAGTGTGATATCCGGACGCCAAAATCGCTTATTAATTATCCCTTTACTTTAAGATCGACAATGCTTGCAGGATTGTTCTGGTATAGCGTTTATGGAGTTTATGGGCGGTGGAGATTACTTAGTACTTACCATCAATTGGCCCACTTAATCGTTTACCGGTCTATGGTATATGAAAAATACAGACGAACTGAGAGCTCCCTTTAAAAGTCGTTAAAATATAATTTAAGGCAATATTTTTTTTTAGCCAATCCACCACAATGGAGTCCAGTATACACAGTGAAAGGGACCCTGATTATTCCTTATGCAGAGCTGATGGAACCCTTCTATGCTTGGTGAGTTATAAAAAAAAAACTTTTTTCTTTTAGCAGCTAGAAGACTTGAAGAAATTAGGTGGTATGTCCCTCGTACGTGAGAGGCCGTCTGGGTTGCTACAACCGCTTTGTATATTTATGCCGCCGAGCTGCTCTAAGAACTGTAGTGTATCGGTTTGAAGGACACTGATGCCAGTGAAATTATTGGGTTTGATGAGACTTAACGTCGTATGTTACGTAATGACGAGCGCAGTCCAATGTCACGTAGTGTTCTGTAATGCAGAGTTCTGTGTGACATTGCTTCTGGTTATGGCCAGGCGACGCTTAACATCAGGCGAGCGACATGCTCGTTTCGTCACTCGAGCTAATTTAAAAAAGGTGATGTCGACTTTGAGCCTAAGATGTTAGTGGTCCAGTTACACTTATTCTATCATGTGCGAAAAATACAGACAAGTTTTGAAGGTATGACAAATAGACAGAAAGACGGCTTAAGCTTAATAATACAGTTCTGTTGACATACTGACATACAGTTCTGTTGGCTACGGAACTCTAAAAACGACTGGAGTTATTTAATGTCAAAAATTACTAATCTGAAGTAAAAATAGTTTATACGGATTTTATCGCGGTTTAATTTTTATTTTAGGCCCCACGTTTCGAAAACTTTCAGCCTTCGTGGTCACGGGAGAAACTTGGATTTCTTTGGCTAGTGCTGACATTCGACCTTAATGTGAGGTGTCACAGAACCCTTGGTCCACGACTCCGTCTTGCACTTGGACAGTTTATAGCTTGCTAGCTTTTGCTCGCGGCTCCGCCCGCGTGAATAGACTTTTCCGAAATAAAACGTAGCCGTATAACCGTCTCCAGGGTCCCATCTATGTCTACATCAAAATTCATCAAAATCGGTTCAGTGATTTGGGCGTGAAAGCGTAACAAACAAATAGATATATTTTTTTTAATAAAAAGTATCAAATATGTTACTTCTTATACCTCCAAGAATATGTGTACCTCAGTTTCATGATGATCGGTTAAGTAGTTTTCGCGTGAAAGCGTAACAAACAAACTTACATTCACATTTATAATATTAGTATGATGTTTACAGTTTAGTATGAAGATGTTTTTAATTAATTAACCTCAATTAATATAATACGTTTGCATTACGGACTCGTGTTGTTTACATCTATTAATATAAGCAACATTTTCGTTATGCTGTGTCTAAATTACACAGAATAAAGGAAAATATGATCATTATATTTACATAAGAATATTTAGAATTGGTTAAGCTATTGCAGATTTTAATCCCTACATTGACTACAAAATCGATATCTGGGTGACACCGTTGTCACAAATCACAGTAAAATATATCACAAGTTACTCAGGAATAGTGTGGTTTTCTTTATGTAATATTTTGTTTATAATCGGTTCGGTTGTTCCAGAGATTAATCCCTACACACAAACAAACACAAATTTCCTCTTGATATAATTCTATATATTGATCAGGCATATTTGGTTAAATAATAACTTTATTTTATCATCATTGGACGAAATAGAACTCGGCGAAATATGGGTGTACTGATTACACCTCAGCCCACCCCTCAGGAATTACAGGCGTGAGTATGTATGTATGATATTTATATAACATCTAATCGGACATACATACAGACGCGATTAGCGACTTGGTTTCATACTATTCAGCTCGAAGACTGCCTCGGTGGCGCAGTTGTAATGCGTACGCGTTACGATTGAGGCCAACGCTGAGGTTGTCGGGATCGATTCCCGGGTCGGGTAAAAGTGAAATTGGGTTTTTCTATTACGAAATGCTCAGTATCAGCCTGGAGTCTGGAATTTGTGCCCGGTATGGCGACAGGCTCGCCCCCTATTACATCATGTGACGGAGATACGCTCGGCGAAATGTGGGTGTACTGGTGGGGTAGAGGTGTACCTCTGCCTACCCCTTGGGAGATTTACAGGCGTGTGTGCGTATGTATTCAGCTCAGGATCGATGACTAACGTGCTTTGTACAGTTACATGTCAGTGAACCGCATATTTAGGTCATATTTAGGTCATATTTGCAAGTTTAAACGTATTACAAGTCATTGACAACGTTTTAACAAAGAAATATATCTGCTAACGTAAATGTACTTTGAACTTTTATCGTAAAGGTCAATAATGAACCACGATAATAACATTTACTGTTGAAATGAAATGAAATAGTTTTATTAATCATGTAGGCAATTAAAATAGCACTTATGGCAAGTTTATATACGAGTGGTAGCGCCACGCTGTAGACAATTTTGTCTACAGCATGAATGGGCCGGCTCGTCCGGGTCGTTACCACTGTCTCGCAGAAAACCGACGTAAAGTAGCAGCTTGCTGCTGCGTTTCGTACGGTGAGTGAGATATCCGGAGGCCCAAATCCCCCTCCCCTTCCCAATCCCTTATTATCCCTTTCCTTTAAGGTCGGCAACGCGCCCATAATTCTTTTGTATTGTGGGCGTACATGGGCGGTGGAGATCGCTTACCATCAGGTGACCCACTTGCTCGTTTGCCGGCCTATACTATATAAAAAAAAGTTTATATTTTATTTTTTTATTATCTTGAATGACGAGATGAGGCAGGTCGCTCGCCTGATGGTAAAAGTCACGCCTGCCCATAAACAGAAGCAACACCACACAGAACTTTGAATTACAAAGCACTGCATGGCATTGAATTGCGCTCGTCACCCCGAGATATAAGATGTTAAGTCTCATAGTGCCCAGTAATTTCACTGGCTTCAATGTACTTCAAACCGGAACACATCAGTGCTTACACACTGTTAGTTGGCGGCAGAAATAGACAAAGCGATGGTACCAACCCAGCCGGCCTCTCGCATACGAGGGACCTACCTTGTAAAGTCAGTACAAAATAATGAAACTTATGTATAGAAATCATTAATGTTCGGTTATTAACGCCTCGTTGGTCTTGTGGCAGCGTTCGGTTCGAAAAGGCGTTCGTGATTTACGTTTTTAACCCCCCACAAAAAAGATGGGTGTCGTAACTTGTAAGTTTGTCCCGTATGTCTGTGGAATCGTCGGGTCTAAACGAATGAACCAAAGTGTATCATTAAAATTACAATCTAGCCTTAAGACCAATGAGTAATTTAAAAATAAACAAAATTACTTTTTTTTTATTGCATAGGCCGACAAACGAGCAATTGGGTCAACTGATGGTAAGTAATCGCCACCGCCAATGTACGCCCACAATACCAAAAGAGTCATGGACACGTTGTCGACCTTAAAGGAAAGGGATAATTAAGGGCTTGGGAAGGGGAGGAGGATTTGGGCCTTCGGATACTTCACTCACCGTAAGAAACGCAGCAGCAAGCTGCTAATTTACGTCGTTTTTCTGTGAGACAGTGGTAACGGACCCGGACGAGCCGGCCTATCCATGCTGTAGACAAAATTGTCTACAGCGTGGCTTTACCACTCGTGTATAACCAATCTAACGAGACCATGGCTAAGAAATAAGTATATGTCCATTAACGATTTTCATATTGTCTGTATTAAAGAGAAGACACAATGTTCACGTGTTCTTTACGAATATCATTCACTGCACTATATTAACACTATATTAAAACTAACCATTCACTACACTAACTCAAAAGGTTTTGCCCTCTTCAGTCTTCCGATTTGTGTGCGATTTTTTTGTTTGAAAACTTGGTTGGTCGATGTGATTCTTATCTATGTTTGAATTAAATCTGTTGAGCCATTAAAAGTTACAGAGGTTTTTTTTTTATTAGACCGAATGACGAGACCAGATCGTTCGCCAGAGTAAGTTACTTTGAATTACAAATCAGTGCATGGCACAGGACTGCGCTCGTCACCCCGAGACATAAGAGTTTATGTCTCGTAATGCTCAGTATCATCGGGTCTCGTATAGCGAAACACAAGTGGCGCTGGCTAGGACATACGACAAGACGCGACGATGGCAGGTGGAGTAAGTCATCGACAGAATGGTGGCGACGCGATGGTCAACGTAAACGTGGCAGACCACTATCTAGATGGGTCGATGACCTGGAAAAGTTTGCGGGTGTCACTTGGCAAAGATTGGCTCAACATCGAGTAGGAGGCTTATGCCCTGCAGTGGGCGCATAAAAGCTGAAATGAATGAATGCTCAGTAATTTCACTGGCTTCAATATCCTTCACATCGAAACATTATTATTACTAATATAAACGTGAATGTTTGGTTGTTTGCGAATTTGAGAATTTAAATAATAAATAAATACACCCAACAGTCACACACATAGTCCCGACCCCACACTAGGTAAACCTGTATCGTGGGTATCGGGAACTACGAGGGGCTTGCGGTCCCACAACACCCAGACCCGAAACAAATATTTGTGGGTCACACAAACATTTGTCTCGGTGCGGGAATCGAACCCACGGCCTCACGCTTCGCAGCCGGCTACTCGCCCACTGCGCCACGGAGGCTGTCAGATTTAGATGTTTGTTAAGCAATCACGTGTTAAAGACTGAACGGATTTGAATGAAATTTGGTACACAGGTAGGCCATGACCCGGATTAGGACATAGGCTACTTTTTATCCCGCTAAGAGATACACGCGGGTGGGTAAGAAAAGAAAATATTATAAAAGCGAAAGGGAGTTTGTTTGTTATTTGGCTTTAACGCCTAAATCGCTGAACCGATTTTGATGAATTTTGGTACAGAGGCCCTGGAGACATTTATATACTACTTTTTATGCCGATTATAAGCTAGTTTTAACTCTGTTATAGGCTAATTTTTATCCCGGTTATATTCTACCTTTTTATACCGCTTATAGGCTACTTTTATCCCGGAAAAGGCTGTACACGAGGACGGAGCCGCGAGCATAAGCTAGTGATAATATAAATGAATGGATTTCCTGTTGTTTACAGGTTTGACAGTAAGAATAGCAAGTCCCGCATCGACTACTACGGTGGTATGGTCAAGACATACCAGCTGACTGCCTCTGTGTACCCACCATACGGAACTTCTATCAAGGTTTGTACGGAACGAAATGTTAAACAAAACAAATGAAATACCCAACAGTCAACATAGTCCAGTAGGCCTAGTACGAGTTCCAAATACGTTCACAGTTTTCGAGTTCGTATAAAATTACTACCGTCGAAGTGTCTAACTAGTAATTCATACGGTAATAAAGAAAAGAATCGCTTGAAAACTAATTTCACATTCGACTATTATTATTAATTTTAATTCATCATAGTTCCTACTAGTGGCTACTAATACTCAACGTATGGAGAGAAAACGAAAACTTTCATCGTTTAGGCAAACTATTAAAACTTGTACTAGGCCTACTGATCCCACACTAGGTTAACCTGTACCGTGGGTATCAAAAACTACGAGGAATTTGCGGTCCCATAGGACCCAGACCCGAAACAAATATTTGTGTATCACACAAATATTTGTCTTGGTGTCGGAATCGAACCCACGGCCTCTCGCTTTTCAGCCGGCTACTCGCCCAGTGCCTCACGGAGGCTGGTTATGCGGCTCGGCAATGTTCGGTTTTTACGAATTAATGCGAATGTACATAATAAATGCACCATCCGGTTTCGATTAATCACTCAAGGGAAGTAAAAGTACATAATTTAATGTTGTATCAGATGTTTACTAAGGTACCATCGCTTTGTTTATTTCGCGGTGGCGCAGTTGTAATGCGTACGTAACCCTTCTGGGTTCGATCCCCGGTTCGGGTAAAAGTGATATTGGGTTTTTCTATTGCAAAATGCTCAGTATCAGCCCGGAGTCTGGAATTGTGCCCGGTATGGCGATAGGCTCGCCCCCTATCACATAATGGGACGGAGATACGCTCGGCGAAATGTGGGTGTACTGGTTACACCTCTGCCTACCCCTTCGGGGATTACAGGCGTGAGTGTGTATGTATTTATTTTTGTTGATAGATCGCTCCGGTGACTACAGAGAAGTTTCTGAACAAAGATACATGCTTGCAAGTGAACGCGACACAAGATCAGACGCAGGCGATACAGACGGTGCTGCCCGACATGACCGACTTCAAATATGTAGGTGAGTGCATCGAAATAATATGAATTAAAATAACAACGATAACTAGTGTAAAATAAGAAACTTACTCTAATATTATACTCTCTCTCTCTCGCGGTACCTATTCACTATTGAATGTTGGCTGTCACCTCCGCATATTCCTTTCTATTTCTTGCCAGGTTAAATAGCTCTTCTACCCTGGTGATTAAACCTCAGTCTCTCCCGTGACCACAAAGGCTGAAAAGCTTTCGAAACGTCGGGACTAAAATGATTATTAAATTGATTGTCAAAATATTACATTTCTTAATCGAGATCCGAAAATTTCACGTTCATTTTAATCACTCGTTTATTACGATCGATAAGATCGATCATATTATAAATTAAGTGCAGTGCGCGAGTTGCAATAATAATGTTGAAATGAGACAAAAGATCAGTTGTTTATAGTTTAGCATTGTCCAAAGTTGCAAGACGAATACACACACGCCCAAACGCACACGCACACGCACGCTCGTAAGCACGCACATACCACACACAAAATGGCCAATCTTATAACATCTATCTTTTTTGTCAGGGGTAGCTTACATTGCCCATAATTTATGACAGAAAGAATTTTATTAATCCCCTCATATTTAAATCTGTTTGAGGACATGACTGTGGAATGAAAATAATAAGATGCACGCCATATACGATAACGTCATCCTATACGATGGTCATAACGCGGCGCACGCGTGCGAGGGAGATAGCGAGATGATCGCATTACTGAAGGAGTAGTGCGCTACACATTCCCGCGTTCTAATCAATATTTGTGATATTAATTGTAGTCCCATTTTTCCAACAACTTTGATTCTGTTTCCGTTAGAGGGTTTCTTTTTTTGTTATTAATTCCTATTGCGTATACATTAATGTTGATTATTTCTTCCAGGGTCTGAAACGATGCAAGATTCGGACACGTCAAAATGGCGGATGGTACAAACGATCGGTGATAAAGTGAACAAGTATACAATGTGGGTGAAATATAAGAAGACGTTGCGGGGAGACGCCGTGCCTATACCAGTCAGGTGAGTACATCATACTAATATTATAAATGTGAATGTAAGTTTGTTTGTTACGCTTTCACGCGAAAACTACTTAACCGATCATCATGAAACTTTGTACACATATTCTTGGAGGTATAAGAAAGTAACATAGGATACTTTTTATGAAAAAAAATATCTATTTGTTTGTTACGCTTTCACGCCTAAATCACTGAATCGATTTTGATGAATTTTGATGCAGATATAGATATAGACCCTAGAGGCGGTTATAGGCTACGTTTTATTTCGGAAATGTCTATACGCGGGCGGAGCCGCGAGCAAAAGCTAGTAAATAAATAAATACACCCAACAGTCAGACACATAGTCTTGACCCTACACTAGGTTAACCTGTATGGTGGGTATCAGGAACTACGAGGGACTTGCCAACCCACAATACATAGACCCGAGACAAATATTTGTGGATCAGACAAAGATTTGTGTAGGTGTGTTAATCGAACCCACGGCCTCACGCTTCGCAACCAGCTACTCGCCCACTGCGCCACGAAGGCTGTCTCCGTGTTGTGAATTGTGATCAGTTTTGGTGGGTGAATATTCCAGATCAAATGGTGTGATGCCATTTGTAGCCAGTTTTGTTTATAGTAGATATCCAGTTTCCATAGCATATATATCCAGACGCCCAAATCTCTCATCCTAAACCCTTAATTATCCTTTTCTTTTAAGATCTGAAATGCATTAATGATTTTTTTGGAATTGTAGGCGTACATTGGCGGTGGAGATTACTTACCATCAGGTGGCCCACTTGTTCGTTTAACGGCCCGTGCCATAAAAAAAAAAAAAAATTCCAAATGATTCTAAAATAACAAAATTGTTTCAGATATGAAATGAAAGGATTCAACTCTCTACTCGGTTCTCATTACGATCATTATTATATCGATTACGAATCTTACGATGTGGAGGATATCGACCCCAGCGTGTTTAATTTTGACACTTACAGTAAGTCATAATATTATTTTATAGTTTATTCCTTATATTTGCCAGGCTTGACATTAGATTGTTAGCCTCCGTGGCGCAGTGGGCGAGTAGCCGGCTGCGAAGCGAGAGGCCGTGAGTTCGATTCCCGCACCAATGTTGGCCAATGTTGTAATGCCAAAATTGTGGCAGACCTAGATTTTATAAAAGTGACGTGTTATTAGGGATGCAAACGATACATCAATGTTTGTAAAACATCTATTTATCTTTCAGAAACATCGTTTTTTTAACATCGATGTTAAAGTTCGAAAATTATTAATATATTATTTCTCACGAAATATATTTTTATAAACGATGTTTGATTCAAAGAAAAGCTCAATTATGTAATTTTTTTATTACAATGAAATCATCGATCTTTAAATCAATTTTTCTTTTTTTTTTTTTTTTTTTTTTTTTTTTTTTTATCCTGGCTCGGCAAAGTGACTACGCTACACCTGATGGTAAGTATAGCGCAATCCATGAATACTGTCGACCAACGATAGACACTGAATCTATCGCAGATCGGCAGAATTATGCCGGCCTGCTTAGTTGCTTCTTCACACTCCGTTTAAAGGATCCCAAGTTATAGGAAGGAGGAAACACGTGCGCCGGCAAGCTATTCCACAGCTTAATGGTCCGACAGAAATACGATTTTGAGAACCTCTTGGTCCGAGCCGAGATGGAAGAGACCACGAAGCTATGGTTTCGTAAGCCAGCACGCGTGGTTCTGTTAAGGAAAGGTGAGGAAGGAATAAGGTCAAACAATTCTTCAGAGCATTCACCGTGATACAGACGATAAAAGACGGAAAGCGAGGCAATGTCCCTACGCAGCTGTAGCGGCTCTAAATTTTTTGTGACGTCTGCATCATTCACAATGCGGACAGCCCGTCGCTGCAATCCGTCCAAGGCATCGAGCAAGTACTTTGCGGAACCGTCCCATAGGTGCGAACAGTATTCTGCACCCGGCCGTGCCTGCGCTTTGTATAAGCGGTAAAGCTGGCCGGGTGCAAAAAACCTACGCACCTTGTTCAGGATTCCGACCCTGCGTGATGTGGCTGATATTACGCCCTCGATGTGGTTCCTTGGATTCAGATTGCAGCAAATATCCATGCCTAGGATACTTAGGCTATTCCGCATTGCGAGCGGGATACCCTGAAGATTGGGGAGGGGAGAGAACGGGGATTTTTTGCACGTAAACGCGCACACCTGGGTTTTCTTGGCATTGAACTCAACCAGATTCTTGGTACCCCATTCCGAAATGAGATCCAAGGTCTGGTTAAGCTCAATGACAAGATTCTCTCGCTGCCTCTCAGTGACTTCCCGGCTACCAGGAGGCTTACTGCAGTAACGCCCATGCACAGTGCTGTCATCTGCATAGCAATGAATGTTACCAAGTGGTAACATGTCATTGATATGCAGAATAAACAAGGTGGGCGAAAGCACAGAGCCTTGTGGGACCCCGGCATTAACTGACATGAGCTGCGAAGCGTGTCCTTCAACAGTGACACGCATTCTACGCTCATGCAGAAAGCCAGAGATCCACTTACACAGGATGTCGGGAAGCCCATACGCCGGAAGCTTGGAGAGGAGGCCACGGTGCCAGACCCTATCAAAAGCCTTGGCAATGTCGAGACTTACGGCTAGAGCCTCGCCATGCCTGTCAGCCGCCTCCCCCCAGCAATGTAACAAGTACGCTAGAAGATCACCCGTTGATCGTTTAGACCGGAAGCCGTACTGCCGGTCATTGATCAGCGAGTGATCGTCCAGGTAGCGGACCAGCTGCGCGTTAATTATCCGCTCCATTACTTTGCACATCACTGAGGTTATGGCGATTGGACGGTAGTTGCTAGGGTCCGATCGATCACCCTTTTTTGGGATCGGTTGCACGTTGGCCTCTCTCCAAGATTGGGGCACAATACCGGAGAGGAAGGAAGAGCGGTATAGGCGCGTCAGCACAGGAGACAACTCCGCCGCACACTTTTTGAGAACTACCGCTGGGATACCGTCCGGACCACTGGCTTTGCGGACATCGAGCGACTGCAGTTCGCGCCGAACATCACAATGCCTGATTCGGACATCCGACATAGAGTGTCCGCAATCAGGCACCGTGGGTGGCAGTTTATTGCCATCGTCGAGCCGCGAATTAGCCGCAAAGAGATTTGCCAGCAAGGTGGCTTTCTCCTGCGGCCCGTGAGCAAGCGATCCATCCGGATATCTCAGCGGAGGCAGTGAAGGTCGGCAGAAATTAGATTGGATGGCTCTGGCAAGGCTCCAATAAGCTCGGCTACTTGTTGGTTGATCAGCCAAAGCACATCCAATCTTGTTAACGCGCTGTGCATCCGCTCTGACGTAAGCCTTCTTACAGGCCTTGGTGGCTTGGTTATAGGCTGCCTTGAGAGAACTTACATTGGGATCCTTTTTGGCGCGACTCCTGATCCACTCGCGATACGCCGTCTGTTTCACACTAACAGCATCAGCGCATTCGCGATTGAACCAGGAGCGTCCTCGGCCACTTCCGACGACCTCCGAGGAAGGAATGTAGTATTCCATTCCTAATCGGATCTCGTCGGCAATAGCATCGGCACTCGCAGAAGGATCAGTGCCCTCAAAGCAGCGCTGCCGCCAAGGGATGGCTGCAAAATATTCGCGCATACCATCCCAATCTGCTGACGAGTAGTGCCAGATCCTGCGCTTTACCCTCACGGGAGGTGGAGGCAAAGCACGAGGCACCGACGATCCAACCAGATCGTATCGATGTATCGATCCGACACAGCGATGTTTAACTATTAAAATGTTTTTTATGAACGAAGTTGTATCCTTACACGTGACGGTAATCCATGTCCCTCAGTTGCAACAAACTGTGCATCGATTATTTTAATGTGAATGCCAACTGCCAAATTCCCAGTTCAGGCCATCACAATTTGTGTTCCAGGAATTAGAATTTGTGCCCGGTATGACAACAGGCTCCCTTCCTAACATATCATGGGACGGTAATGAGTTTCTATGGAATTGAAATAGAGGAAATGAAATTCTATGAGTGGTAGAGCCACGCTTTTTGTCTAATGGAATGGGCCGGCTCGTCCGGATCGTTACCACTGTCTCACAGAAAACCGGCGTTAAGTAGCAGCTTGCTGCTGCGATTCGTACGGTGAGTGAGATATCCGGAGGCCCAAACGGTCTCCCCTTCCCAATTAATTATCCCTTTCCTTTAAGGTTGGCAACGCACCCATGATTCTTTTGGTATTGTGGGCGTACATGAGCGGTGGAGATCACTTACCATCAGATGACCCACTTGCTCGTTTGCCGGCCTATGCCATAAAAAAGAGGTCGGTGAAACGTGTGTGACACGTGCTCATGTGTTAGCTACTACGTCTGTTTAACATTTGTATCTGTCATCTGTCATCGACCAGGTCTGCCTTGTAGTTCCTTCCCCGGGCCTGGAGTGCATCACTTGGCCACATTCAACCCGATGAAAGAGTTTGTACATCCGGTACACGAGGCACATGTCGACAATGAGTTTAGCAGGTACTTATTTATTTATTTATTTATTAGAATCACCATCGATTGTTTCATTTAAAAATTACAATAGGCAACATATCTTATCTAATATCTTAAGACAAAATGAAGAATCCTTACAGGTGCATACAACATTCAAGTCTGCGTTATTACAATATTATCAATAAATATACAATTAAAATGATGTAATTAATAATTAATAAAAATATTCAGCATTATTAATACGTGACCATCATATGATGTGGGCATAGTGTAATATCTTCATCTTGATTGTGGACTGTCTCGGTGGCGCAGTTGTAATGCGTACGCGTTACGATTGAGACCAACGCTGAGGTCTCGGGTTCGATCACCGGGTGGGGTAAAGTGGTATTGGGTTTTTCTATTACGAAATGCTTAGTATCAGCCCGGAGTCTGGAATTTTGTGCCCGGTATGGCGATAGGCTCGCCCCCTATCATATTGTGAGACGGAGAAACGCTCGGCGAAATGTGGGTGTACTGGTTACACCTCTGCCTACCCCTTCGGGGATTACAGGCGTGAGTGCGTATGTGACCATCATAATATGATGTGGGCGTAGTGTAATATCCACTTAGCCCGTAAAAATGTTGGGTGACCACCGTATAAATTATCATTAAGGTGGAAGGTCTACACTAGCCCGCGTTTGTTTTTCAGAAAGATCAGTCCAAATTATAGTTTTCATTGTTATCAATCCGTATATCCATGATTATTTGCGCTAATTAATTTTTCCATGGTAATTATTTGCGTAAAATCATAATCGATGGATCAAGCTACAATTTTCAAAAACACAATATCAAATTATATTTCGCGGGTTCGTGCTGATTTTTCACGTTCTTTCGCAGACAGTTTTTATGGTTTCCGTACCCAAGGGTTAGCAACGGAACTCTATTACAAAGCTTGCACCGTCTGTCTGTCTCACCTTTAAAGTGAACTTTATCTTTTAAACTGTAATAGTAGGTAGTTGGCTGAAATTTTAACAGAATATGTGTTATTGTCACTGATTTATTAACAAATAATACAAAGAACGAAACATTTTTGTTATATCTATGGAATTTCATAGGTTTGCATGTGTCGCAAGTGCCATCGTACAGTGTCGCTACTGTAATCAAAAGGCATAGGTATTTTCCCATTTTGTTTAAGAGTATGTGAGATACTACCGCAACCCCGCCGTAAGTACACCCGCCACTGTAACTCATGTAAGCCAGGGTCGATAGTGGGCACGCATTATACGACAACGAGTAGTGAAGCTCGGCGAGTTTCTGGGAATGCGAAGTTTATTCCACGACGTAATAAATAAAATAGAAATATAAGGAAGAGTTGTTTTTTTTTTTACTCTGGATAGCGTTATTGAGCGTACAAATAATATAATCTCAATAATATAATAGTGGTAAATATAAGCAAGTTAAAATCCGAGGTCAGGCAGTGTATACCTAGTTTCTTTGTTTGAATTATTTTGAAAGTCTTTCCACGGTCGATATTATTTGGACACTATTATACTTACCATGCAGTGGAGTAAATTTGACGGAGAAAAAACTGATACTCAGATATTTTTTTTATGGTTTCAGATTCAAAACAAAACACAACAAACATTATGCCAGCGATGTTGAACACGAGAAGAGATTGAATATTTTCAGACAAAATCTAAGGTATGTCACTATGTCAGGCATGCCAGAAGTACAAACAATATGATATCGATACATAACCTATCGATATTTTCGAATGTATCGATAGCAACTTCAATATATCGAGAAAATCTTCACTTTGACGTCTTTAGTTGGCATCTTATAACAAATATTGACTTCGGATTTGGACGACACCATTTTATATGATTTGATACTTATTAACAAATATCGATATATCGAAATAAAGTATATCGTCATAGATATCGTTATCGATATATTGAAGAAAAAAGGTCATATCGATATTTTTGTGGGTTTTACACTATTAAAGAAATGTCACACACGGGAAAAAATAAGGAAAAATATTACAAACTTCACCTCTTTATAACATTTAATGTGAATTTCCATAGATAATTTGATCGATGGAAAAATTCAGAAATATTTTAATTACGGTGTTTTTATTTCATTTTATTCGATGGTCTTTTTTGTTTGACAGGTTCATCCACTCGAACAACAGAGCCCGTCGCAGTTTCACGATGGCTGTGAACCACCTGAGTGACAGGACTGATGATGAACTGTCAGCTTTGAGAGGCAGGAGGCACTCTGGACCAAGCCCTCTAGGTAATGAGTTAAGAGTTAGAGCTTTTGCCTGTTCTTCGACTGACTGCGTATAACATTTTATGTTAACAAATTTGACCACACCTTTTTGTAACACGTTGTATATTTTTCAGGTCTTCCATTCCCGTACAGTGAGCTTATCGTAGACGAGTTGAGTGTCAAACTGCCTCCAGAGTTTGACTGGAGGTTATTCGGCGCCGTTACTCCTGTTAAAGGTAAATATATATTTAGTTATTGAAAATTTATAGATAAATAAATAGATGCCTCGGTGGCGCAGTTGTAATGCGTACGCGTTACGATTAAGCTAACGCTGAGGTCTCTGGTTCGATCCCTGGGTCGGGTAAAGTTGTTTCTATTACGAAATTCTCAGTATCAGCCCGGAGTCTGGAATTTGTGCCCGGTATGGCGATAGGCTCGCCCCCTATCACATTATGGGACGGAGATACGCTCGGCGAAATGTGGGTGTACAGGTTACACCGCCGCCTACACCTTTGGGGATTACAGGCGTGAGTGCGTATATATGCGCGGCGATCCTAAGTTGGGATTTGCCGCTATGCTTGTTTACTTACGTTAAATTGTCATACAGTTTGACGTTTCTTAAACGGGTTTGGTGGATCCGATTTGAGATCATCATGCAAGTGGGCTTTAGTATATTTTGACGATGCTATGTATGTTATGTATACATTAGTTGATATGATTTCTATACATAAGTTTCTTTATTTTGTACTGACTTGTCATAAGCGCTATTTTAATTGCCTACATGATTTATAAATTATTACATTTCATTTTAACGTTGTCCGTAAATTTAAAGTGGCCTAAAATTTATCGATATTTTAAAATCAATTCTGGTACATCAAAGTGACTATACTGGACTTGATGTTAAGTACAGTAAAGGTGTTAGTATTATTATTAAAAGATTTAAAATAGAGGATGTTTACGATATAGCGCGCTTTTTTAAATTAATTTATGTATATCGATATCCGCCAATTGTAGAACGATTTTGTTAGAAAAAAAACTTTTGGCTAGTGTTAATCTGCGACGTGATTCCATATACGTTGAAGATCTGATGACGGGGTATGGGGGCAAAAAAACCGTAACACCTCTGCTTATCTCTTCGGGGATAAAGGCGAGAGCTTATGTTACGATGATTTGTCGAATTAAGACTCGATCGTAGATACTTTTGTGATAACTGTACTATGCTATAATTGATGGTTAAATGTTACTGGAGCGTCGTGAAACAGTCCTTAATAGTAATGTTCTGATACAGACCAGTCAGTATGCGGTTCATGTTGGTCGTTCGGTACCGTGGGCGCGGTGGAGGGAGCTTTGTTCCTTCACAACGGCGGACATCTTGTACGTCTCAGCCAACAGGCGCTTGTCGATTGTTCATGGGGGTGAGTATTTCTTTTGTTTAATTAAGGCTTCGCACTATAATAGCAGTGATAACTCAGCGGGGAGTGATATGGACTGTCGAGACAAAAGTCGCAGGTTCGAAACCCCAAATGCATACACCTCTGACTTTTCTAAGCTATGTGTATATTAATTGTTAATTATCACTTGCTTTAACGGTGAAGGAAACATCGTGAGGAAACCTGCATACCTGAGAAGTTCTTCATAGGAATTTCGAAGGTATGTGAAGTCTGCCAACCTGCAGTAGGCCAGCGTGGTGGACGTGCGGCCTAACCCCTCTCATTCAGTAGAGGAAGCCCGTGCCCAGCAGTTGGACGTGTATAATACAGGGCTAATATTATTACTATAATGCATTTCGCCAATGAAACGTATTTAATAGGTATCTTTGAACGTCTTTACAAGAACGATGAAACACCGGTGTCGTCGATTTCAAAGTCTTGTCGGAGTTTTGGTGTCAATTCCTTCCAGTTTTTTATTTCATAAAAATAGAAGAAAAAACTAAAAAAAAACCCAACTGGGTCGAGCTATTTTCCAGTTTTTGCGAGACTAACGCGCACGGCAATTGATTTTTATATATATATAAATTTATATTTATTGCCCGTATCAATTGAAATAAGATAATTGAACGATAATTCTTATATGAATCTGCCAAAAAATACGGTTCCACTTACATGCAAAGGTAAAATCACACGCAACACTCACACACGCAACAAAAACTAATGAATGTTCAAAATCAACTTTATTTCATAAAAGTTAATGTCTAAATATTCATTTTCTAAACCGAGATACGACGTTCTGCACCGCGCATAAAATTACACGTATCAAGTGTCAACTAGAGATTATTATGTACAGAATTTTATAGCCCCGCCTTCACAGAGTTTGGGTGGGGTAATTTTTTTTGCTTGAGTTACGTTTCTTGTAATCGTATTTCGATGCCCGTATCTCTTGGATTAGGAACGTTATTGTATTTTTTAACCGACGAAAATAAAATGGAATATGTTCTCAATTCGACGAGTGTACTTGTAATTTATAATTTATATGTCATTCGGTATAAAAAGTCCAAAATGGAGTGTCGATTATATCCGCGCTTATAAATCGATTTAAAAGTTGTTTTTTTTTGATAAATTAGATTCGGTAACAACGGCTGCGATGGTGGCGAGGACTTCAGAGCGTATCAGTGGATCATGAGACATGGCCTGCCCACTGAAGAAGACTACGGCGGCTACTTGGGACAGGTGAGGACTAGTCATTCAAGACTTATACACAGTGGTGGCGTCAGGCGTCGCGCCATAGCGGGTCAGGACTATGTGTGTGACTGTTGGGTGTATTTACATACGCACACGCACTCACGCCTGTAATCCCCGACGGGGTAGACAGAGGTGTAAACCAGTACACCCGCATTTCACCGTGCGTATCTCCGTCCCACAATGTGATAGGGGGCGAGCCTATCGCCATACCGGGCACAAATTCCAGACTCCGGGCTGATACTGAGCTTTTCGTAATAGAAAAACCCAACATCACTTTTACCCGACCCAGGGATCGAACCGGAGACCCCTCAGCGTTGACGTCAATCGTATCGCGTACGCATTACAACTGCGCCACCGAGGCAGTCTCTTCTTTATTTTATGGCTTTTGCGGCGTTGCCCTACCACAATTCTGCCAGTGTCACGTAGATATTACGAATCGAAAATAATTCCGATTAAGGTACAGAAAATATGAATTTTGACATATAGTTTCCAAGTTGACTTTCATATACAACCAAATAGACCTACAACAAAGAGAGACGAACAAATAAGTACAAGATGAACACCATATAAGTACTAAAATGTAGATATATAACATATAACCTTTAGCGAGGCAGTCTCGTCTCGTTAACATAACATCATTAAATGTCATTTATGGTTGTTTTTCTTTTTTTTTTGTTTGTTCCGGCTAAGGTCAGAGACCATGCTGCCAAGTCATTAGTTATATTCTTTTCTTATATTCCAAGAACGATGAAACTGGGGTGTGGCCCATTTCAAGGTCTTGTTGGTGTTTTGGTGTTAATTCCTTTCAGTTCAATGCTTCTTAGACGACTTTCTTCAAGCGGATCGAAAGCACAAGGTCGATCAATACCCTTGATCAAAAAACACCTAAATCCACTTATTTCAATGTTTCCATACACTATTCACAAAACCACACCACTTTTATACAACAAACACAACTTTAAACCAGTTTAGGAAAAAATTAAATCAAGAGAGCCACCGCACTGTCAGAATTCCCGCCAAAACTCCATTTATGTTTGTTTCAGGATGGTTACTGTCACATTGACAACGTGACGGCGGTCACCTCTATATCCGGATGGGTCAACGTCACCACGAACAATGAAAATGCTCTGAAGGTATGTTTTCGGTTACAATACAAGGTGGTAGGTCTCTCGTTTGCGACAGGCCGGCTGGGTTGGTACCACCGCGCCGTCTATTTCCGCCGCCAAGCAAAAGTGTGTTATCACTGTTGTGTTCCGGTTTGAAGGACATTGAAGCCAGTGAAATTACTGGGCATTATGAACATTAACACCTTATGTCTCGGGGTGACGAGCGCAGTCCAGTGTCATGCAGTGCTTTATTTAAAGTTCTGTGTGGCGTTGCTTCTGTTTATGAGCAGGCGTGGCGCTTACCATCAGACGAGCGACCTGCTCGTCTCGTCATTTAAGCTAATAAAAAAATAAACCTATAGCCATACTAGCTTTTGCTCGCGGCTTCGCCCGCGTGAATGTCTCTTTCCAGGATAAAAAGTACTTGTGTCCTTCTTCCCCAGGATATAACCTATCTCTTTATCAAATTTCATTAACATCAGTTCAGCCGTGACAAAGTAAATTACAGACATAATTACTTTTACAATAATAGTATAGTTTGCCGATCTTTTGCTAGTAAATGGTCGCCATTTTGTTTATTGTTAACGTTTATTGGCTTTAAAAATGAGGTAGATTTGAAAAAGTAGATTGACGCCTGATTTCTGAAAGACTGATCAATGTTAAATTAACTAATCAAGTGTCAAATCTCATGTCAAGTCGAAATTGAGTTGCTAGAAGCGTGATCAACACCATTGATCTGACACACGTGTTAATAACTTTCAAATTAATATGGAATATCGTATGTCAAGCGGTACTAAAGAGAGATCAAATATTATATTTTTTTACTAAATAACGTTTCACCAACTGGAATTGATTTGACAGCGATGTCAAATACAAGTTCTGTTAGTTGAATATTGATTTGATCATTCTTTCAGAAACCGGGCGTTATTGTTACAATAGGGTAGTTAACTCCGTTTGAACTTGTTCAGTACTTATGCGCAGTAGAAAATAAATCAAAACAATCAAAATTGTAGTGTTGAACCTCTTTTTTGTACTGAGCCAGTACAAGGTACCACTTCAAATGAGGCGAGTAGTACATGAATTTTTTTTTAGTATCTCTCACATTATTTCATCATGTACGGGACAAATGTAATAACTAACTTTTAATGATGTAATTTTACTATTTTATGTTGGTTCTCTGTGAGGCAGTGGTAACGACCCGGTCGAACCGGCCCATGCTGTAGACAAAACGTTTTTTTTATTAGCTTGAGTGACGAAACGAGCAGGTCCCTTGCCTGATGGTAAACGTCACCCCTGCCCATAGACAGAAGCAACACCGCATAGAACTTTGGATTACAAAGCACTGCATGACACTGGACTGCGCTCATTACCCTGAGACATGAGGTGTTAAGTGTCATAATGCCCAGTAATTTCACTGGTATGTTCAACAACTTGCTTCAGCAACCGTTTACAGCATGGCTGTACTATTTTGTCTAGACTATTACTTCTCTTAATGAAATGAAATGAGATGATATGAGACGAGACGAGACGAGACGAGACGAGATGAGATGAGATGGTTTTATAAATCATGTAGGCAATTAAAATAGCGCTTATGACAAGTCAGTACAAAATAAAGAAACTTATAGAAATCATATCAACTAATATTTAATATTTACAGTTGGCGATATTCAAACACGGTCCGATATCTGTTGCAATAGACGCTTCACACAAGAGCTTCAGTTTTTACGCGCACGGAGTCTATTTCGAGCCCAAATGGTGAGGAATTTTCGTATATCTATTAAAGACTAGCCGTCCCGCGCGGTTTCACCCGCAACATGTAATTGATAGTTATACATTTTGCATAGCATTGCACCGCCACCTACCGGGTCTAATTGTGAATATAAACCATCCAGGGACCCATTTAAACACACACAAAAATAGTAAATATCATCAAAACAGTCCGAGCCGTTCTCGAGTTTTGCACTTAGCAACAAATTTAGCCATAAATTTTTATTTATATAAGTAAACTAGTGGTTATTTTTTTAATATAAAACCGACTCAAACCAATAAAAATCTAAAAATAAAATAAATTTTAGAGTCGATGCTATTACAGTTTAACGTTTAATGATTGTTACCACCGACTCAATAATAAGTGGTTAGTGGACGTGATCGGATCCTAAGGGAGCAAATTATCGCTGTATAAATAAAGCCCAGTGACACTTCTCCAATTGTTAGCCGTACATCTTGTGTTGCTCTTCTTGTTGCATCTGCCCTTATCCCACTCGCAGTGGGGTCGGCGCAACATAATTTTTAACACGTTACAGAAACATTTGGCTTGTAGTTTTTACGAACGACCGCCTGGCTGACGTCAACCCCTATAGGGAGAAAACACCCAAATTCGAAATAAATATTTGTGGTTCACAATTTTTTTTTTTTACAGTTTATCTCTTTTATGCATGAAATGAAATGAAATAGCTTTATTAATCATGTAGGCCAATTAAAATAGCGCTTATGACAAGTCAGTACAAAATAAAGAAACTTATAGAAATCATATCAAACTAGTGTAAACATAACATACATAGCACCATCAAAATACACTAGGCAACTATACATTTTACAATATTTTTATTATGAAATAGTCCAGAATTGTTAAGTATTGTTATTATTTTATTTTTTCTTCTTTTTTATGGGTTGATATGGACCATAGGCATTACTGAAACGGCACGTGTATAACTAAACTAAAGTTCGTTCCTATTCAACCCGTTTTACCATAATCTCTAATTTTTTTTACAGCAAGAACAAAATTGACGAACTGGACCACGCGGTGTTAGCTGTAGGGTATGGCATCTTAAACGGTCAAAAGTACTGGCTCGTAAAGAATTCGTGGTCAAATCTGTGGGGCAATGATGGTTACGTACTGATGTCCATGAAGGAAAACAACTGCGGCGTGGAGACTGCGCCCACTTACGTACTGATATAGATGGGGCGTTTTTGACCCGGGTTACGGACACAAATGTCCGGATTTGGTACTATAAATAAAATACACCCAACAGTCACACACATAGTCCTGACCCCACGCTAGGTAAACCTGTATCGTGGGTATCAAGAACTACGAGGGACTTGCAGTCCCACGACACCCAGACCCGAGACAAATATTTGTGGATCACATAAACATATGTCTCGGTGCGGTAATCGAACCCACGGCCTCTCGCTTCGCAGCCGGCTACTCGCCCGCTGCGCCACGGAGGCTGTCGAGTACATAAGAAACGTTTTTTATACTGGCAAGGTAAACTTTACACCTCCGAAGTACAGTGCAGTCCAAATATAATTTCGCCCTTCACTAGACAGGCTCGGCCTAGTATGGAAGGCATTAAATATTTTTAACTGCTCACAGTTTATATGAAATGTGTAAAAACAGAAACGACCGTATAGAAACATTGCGTTTCTCAACGGTTGACAGGATTTTGCCTGAAGTTACTAGATATACACTGGCTAATCTCGAAAAGCGACTCGCCTGATCGCACCACTATGACGATTTTAACACTATCTGTATTTGCTATGGAGGGAAGTGGAAAATTATTATTTCCAACTCCTCCCTAACTTTCTATTTGATTAATTTCGTTGCGGGACAAAGACAATTTATCACTCCCAGAGACTCGCCGAGCTTCACTGCTCGGTGTCAACAAAAATGCGTGCCACTGTCGACCCTGGTGCACAGGAGTTACAGTGGCGGGTGTGTGGGCGGGATAGTCTACCTGTATTTGCCATTCAGTCGGGTACAAAAATGATCAGGTATCTTCCCACCAGCAAATAAACTTGTATTAAGAAGTTCATTCGAAATAATTTCAGGAAAGTTCACAAATCTGGACGTAATATCGTCTGTCTGTGTATCTTAAAGCGTATTATTTTTAGTAAAATGAATTGCTTTGACAATATTGATAGATCCGATCATGTGTGCCTTTACCCGGGTCGAAAAATCCTGTATATTAATATTTAAAACGATTTTTATGTAAATGTTGCACGGATCAATTGTATGAACATGATTTTTTTAATTGAAAGAAATAATTTAAAAGGTGGTAATTTAAGTATTTTTTTATATTTTGATGCTTTTGACAAAAACCATAGCAGGTGAATCAGCCCACTTATTTATTTAAATTGTTATCAATTCGGTGCGTTCTTTTTTGCCTTTTAATTTGTACAAAGTTAAATGCTTGAAGCAATTTTTTTTCATACTTATAAAGTTGTAAATGTTATTATAAAAATATATTTTTATTGTATGTAGCTTGCGTTTGTTTATTGTTTGAATAAGCTTGTAATAGATCTATAATACATCATCACTCGATTGTATTCGATAACTTTAACCGATTTTTTATCGATTCGCATAACTTTAATAATTATTGTGGTCATCAACATATAAATTTAATTATTAAAATATTGAAATGACTATAAAGTGGGCTGGTGTTTGTGATATAGAATCTCATCGGTTTTACATAAATATGTTATATACAACGTGTTACAGTAAGGTGTGGTCATATTTGAGGGTCGTTACAAGCACATCATAGCGAGTGTTTATGTATCGGATCTTAAAATCTAGACACTTTAACGCACTATAAGATCGATCTAATTCCTATAAATTAAGTGAAGTGTGTGAGCCAAAATAACTGCTGGAGTAGGTTTTCTAAAGTTGCAAGTCGAATAGTCGAGAAAATGCTTTATTTATGTTGTCTATTTCTGCCGCCAAGTTCAGTGTGTAAGCACTGTTGTGTTCTGGTTTGAAGGACATTGAAGCCAGTGAAGTTACTGGGCATTATGAGACTAAACATCTTATGTCTGGGGGAAGAGCGCAGTCCAATGCCATGCAGTGCTTTGTAATTAAAACTGAGTGGTGTTGCTTCTGTTTATGGGCAGGCGTGGCGCTTACCATTAGGCGAGCGACCTGCATTTTGTCACTCTAGCTATTAAAAAAATGTCCTAGTAATGCTATCGAATTTGGTACTACGGGGAAATACTTACATCGTACACTACGCTGATTAAGTTTGACCACACCTTTCTGTAACACATTGTATATTAGAGGCTGTGTAATTTCTTCGCTCTCTATACGTCTCTCTAATGTCCCACATGGTTGAAGCGATGCGTTGCTGTTACTTTTATAATAGATTTACCATATCTAAAGCCGGATTTACATTTGGTTAGTTACTGTAGCCATTACTGGAATTGAGGAAACTCTGCACAATGGTAGAGTCGGAGACTTGAGTAATGGCCGTTCCCAATATTCTGTCTACCGACAGATTTGCTTATTGGCAGTAAAATTTTGACACATTTTGTATGGAAGATCTGTCAAAAGACTATTGATAGTAAGCAAATCTGTCGATAGACAGAATATAGGGAACGGCCATTAGTCAGTGACTAACCCAATGTAAATCTGTGTTAGCATCTTTTTAATACGAATTTTAGACGAAGATAATGGTCTGATGAATTTCAGTACCAATTTATACCATCTTTTTGTACTAATTAAAATAATGTCTCAATACGCGTTGCTATAATTTCGCAGTAGATCAATAGGGTATTCGACTCGAACATTTTTATAATTATAATCAATAAGTTACGTTCTCCAAAATCTATTACCGAAATAATTTTACAAATCAAGTCATAAATAAATAAGTTAGAAGCCGTTTAAATCTGTTGGAAGGGGTAGTTGTCAAATTACGGAAAAAGGATGCACATGTCGTGTGACGTCACAAGACGGGTAATTCCATTACGGTGCACGCGTGCGAGGGAGATAGGGAGACCTTTGCTGATACCAAGATTAAAACATGAACTGCGTTCACATTTTTTACCCAATTTTAATTCTGTTTTCGCAAAATAATTTCTTTTTCGTATTCTTGTCGGTTCCATATATAATAACTAGGGGCGTTGCCCATGTTTTTCCACAAAACATAAAATAAAAAAACTTGAAGTCCGACGAATATGAGACATATCTTACTTTCTTCCCCACATTATTCTGCATCGATTGGTATCGGTCTCGACCCCATACCCCCAGCGGTTTCGGAGGAGATAGCGTGACAAGCTTTTAGCAGTGGCAGCGGCGCCAGTTACTTTTTTTAAGAATAGGGAGATGTCTTAAATTAGACATAGTCAAATACCCTATTATTGAAAGCTATTCAACATCGCATCGCTTTGTCCATGTAGGGTCTAGTTTTAGGCAAACATTGTGAATTTTTCAAATAAAAACTATTGATAAATTTTTGTTTTATTTAATGCGGTGGTATTTCTATACAGCGTCCGTTCATTTCGATAAAGTTTGCTTCGCAGTTGTCTTCATGAAGAATATTGTCGTACTGAAGAAAAAAATATTCTTATCATACCTTTTTTTTATTTTATTGCATAGGCCGGCAAACGAGCAAGTGGGTCACCTGATGGTAAGTGATCTCCACCGCCCATGTACACCCACAATACCAAAAGAGTCATGGGCGCGTTGCCGACCTTAAAGGAAAGGGATAATTAAGGGATTGGGAAGGGGAGGGGGATTTGGGCCTCCGGATATCTCACTCACCGTACGAAACGCAGCAGCAAGCTGCTACTTTACGTCGGTTTTCTGTGAGACAGTGGTAACAACCCGGACGAGCCGGCCCATTCATGCTGTAGACAAAATTGTCTACAGCGTGGCTCTACCACTCGAAAAATAATAACAATGAAAAATACCTTTTGAAACACTGTACCTATCCATCGAAATAAGATAACTAGAACGATTACTCTCATATGAATCTGTCAAAAAATACGACTCCACTTACATGCAAAGGTAAAATCACACGTAACACACACGTAACAAAAATTAATGAACGTTCAAAATCAACTTTATTTCATAAAAGTTGATGTCTAAATATTAAATTTTAGATCGAGATACGAAGTTCTGGACCGCGCAAAAATTAGACGTATCAAGTGTCAACTAGAGATTATTATGCACAGACTTTTATAGCCCCGCCCCCTCGCACAGAGTTTTGGTGGAGTAATTTTTTCCTTGAGTTACGTTTCATGTTATCTTATTTCGATGATTGTATCACATAAACCGACGTAAAACAGCAGCCTGCTGTTACGTTTCGTACGGTGAGAGATTTCCAGTAGCCCAAATCCCCTTATTTATTTATTTTTATTTATATCATAGGGCGGCAAACGAGCAAGTGGGTCACCTGATGGTAAGTGATCTCCACCGCCCATGTACGCCCACAATACTAAAAGCATAATGGGCGCGTTGCCGAACTTCAAGGAAAGGGATAATTATGGGATTGGTAAGGTGAGGGGGATTTGGGCCTCCGGATATCTTACTCACCGTACGAAACGCAGCAGCAACCTGCTACTTTGCGTTGGTTTTCTGTGAGACAGAGGTAACGACCCGGACGAGCCGGCCCATGCATGCTGTAGACAAAAATGTACAGCGTGGCTCTACCACTCAAAAACCCTTTCTCGTGCCAATCCTCATTATTTTCCTATAAGGTCGGCTACGTACATTATGGGTGTTCATGGGCGGTGGAGACCACTTACCATCAGCTGGTAACCCATTTGTTTGCCCCGGTATTAAAAAATAGCTCACCGTCCAATAATTCCAATACGGGTAGTGAGGTAACCATTTTTTCGGCACTGGAGTCGTGGTTTCTGTTTTAACTAAATGCCCAGGCATTAAAGCGTCATGCACTTCTCCGCTTTTTGTAAAAATCTTTCTGGAATGTCTCTTATGTCCAATCGTTTTAAAAAAAATATCTTTTATCTTTTTTTCCTTTGCCATGTCAAATATATTATCTTTGATAACTTTAGGATGTCTGCTATGATTGTTTTCGTAATCTTTTGTTTTTATGAATATAACTTGAACGTATTTATCTTGATTGATATCAATATTTTTTGGGTATTGAAGTATTTTTTCCCCAGAAAATATTGGTTTCTTCACATGAATTCTTATGAACGGGTGGTAAATACTTTTGAACTTATGATCAATTTCATATGAAGTTGCGTCATACCCGTGTGGTATAATTCTTTTCACTAATTTAGTTTTAACGTCTCTTTCGAAAAACCCATGCTTTTTACCATAATCTATTTTTAGAGGCTCAGTAAAATGGCGGTCATTTCTAGAACTTATTTTTAGAATATCCGAATTGGCGGCCCCGAGATCTTTTTTTGACATATCCTTTAATTTCACTATATTAAAACCCAAAGTTATTTGAAGTTTTAATAATATCGATATGTATTTTAAAATGTTTTTTGCGTTCATGACTGTTATATAAATGAAAGTTTTAAAGTTATCGTTTAATCAAAAGACGAAATTGCGCGTGGTATTGTTAATTTTTAAATGATTTACGACGTTCATATAATAGCATAGTATTTTTGTCTCCAAACCGACTTTGCCATAAGGCAAAAGGTGAAAAGTACAATAGTCATACTTTTCTAAAGCCCCATTTACACGGGGGAGTTTCTCATACGATGTACGCGAGATTTTATATACGAACTCGATAAGAGGTTGCATCATGCAATACTACAGCAAAAATCGTATGATGCTGCCAAGTAAATCAGTCTTTTCGGGTATATTCTCGTTTATGTCGATAACTTCTGTCTGCCTCGGTGGCGCAGTTATAATGCGTACGCGTTACGATTGAGGCCAACGCTAAGGTCTCGGGTTCGATCCCCGGTTCGGATAAAGTGGTATTGGCTTTTCTATTACGAAATACTCAGTATCAGCCCGGAGTCTGGAATTTGGGCCCGGTATGGCGATAGGCTCACCCCCTATCACATATTACTATCACTATCACTGCGGGGATTACAGACGTGAGTGCGTATGTATGTATGTAGAAATTCTGTGTAATTCTATGTATCCCTTAACTTTATTTTTTTTTATCGTGGCGCGGTATAGTATATGGCTATTGAGGGTACCGCCATGCCACTATCAAGTATGGTACACTTGATAGTGGCGGTAGATAAGAATAAGGATGACATCTATGTCAGATGGCACTTTATAAATGCCTACAAGCATTCGCCCGAAAGTCCGGTGACGCTGACAAAAGCCGACTCACGGTCAGGCTATCAGCATTCGTCCAAACAAAAAAAAAAAAAAAAAAAAAAAAAACAGGAGCGCAGTTCTCTCCCGACTGGCGAGGCACCCATAACCGAGTGTTATCCGTGTCCATACGTGTGGTGAGCGCCCGGACTGTGTGGAGGGGTGGAAGAACCCAGTTACAAACTCGATAGACTCTAAACACTACACACGGCAAAATGCGGTAAGTACAATGCAATTCAAATAAAATGTCTACGTTCGGCTGAATTATGACAGCCTGAAGTTACTGGATATAGACTGGCTGAGCCCGAAACGTGACTGGCCTGAACGAGCCGCTGTGATGGGTTTTTCACTATGTGTATGGTGATAGCTAGTCTTTTTTTATATCATAGGCCGGCAAACGATCAAGTGGGTCACCTGATGGTATCTAAGTGATCTCCACTGCCGATTTACGCCCACAATACCAAAAGAATCATGGGCGCGTTGCCCACCTTAAAGGAAAGTGGTAATTATTAAGGGATTGGGAAGGGTAGCGTTATTTCGGCCTCCGGATATCTCATTCGCCGAACGAATCGCAGTAGGAAGCTGCTACTTTACGCCGGTATTCTGTGAGACAGTGGTAACGACCCGGACGAGCCGGCCCTATCATGCTGTAGACAAAACTGTCTACAGCGTGGCTCTACCACTTTACGTTGATCCGGTTTCTTCACTTAAGATTTTCGATCGTTTCCATGCACTTTTCGAACCAAATATTGTACTAATTTAGTGAATTGTACATGCATAATTTTTACTAGTGAATTTGAAATAATATATTTATAATAAATATCACAGTAACAATAACAGATGAAGGTACTTAAGTATTTTCCTTCATGATTGGAAAATACTTAAGCCACTATTAAAATGTTCCCGATGCAATGGGACACCCGTCACTTTGATATTCTGAGTTACTCCAGACTTTATTGCGAAAGGATTAAAAAAGCAATATAATAATTTATTTATTACATTTATTTTTTTCCACTCGAAATGGTTACAAATACATTCTATCAATAAGTTGTGAAAGCGCGTTCCTATCTATTTTCTCCTTTTCTTTCGTCATGGCAGCGTAAACTGGTAAATCGAATAGATCGATCAAAACCGGTGGTTTGATCGGCACATCCCTATGCATTTGATTTATATTATAATTTTCTTCAACATGAGGCTTGAGATTACACCACGTACAGCCTTTAGCATTCATTGGCTTTAAGTAACGAAATATTGGATAATAATTTTCTTGGCACATAACATCGTTAGTGTAAAATAATATTATTAATATAAACTTCATTTAGTTAGCTCTCAATTATGTAATTTGGGTAAGTTTTCTGGCTCTAGAAGGCATAGAGCTAAGTAGGTAAAAGGAAAAAGTTTCGGTTTTGGTAGTTTTATATCTGAAAAATTATATGAAGTTATGTATATTCATATATTTTTTTTTTATATTTTTTTTTCATATAATTATCCATAGCAGTGATAGCTCATCGGGGAGTGGTATGGACTGTCGAGACGAAAGTCGCAGGTTCGAAACCAGTCCCAAGTGCATACACCTCTGACTTTTCTAAGTTATGTGTATATTAATTGTTATCACTTGCTTTAACGGTGAAGGAAAAACATCGTGAGGAAACCTGCATACCTGAGAAGTTCTTCATAAGAATTTCGAAGGTATGTAAAGTCTGCCAACCCACATTAGGCCAGTGCGGTAGACTAAGGCCTAACCCCTCTTATTCAGTAGAGAGGGCCCGTGCCCAGCAGTGGGACGAATAAAATACAGGGCTGGTATTATAATTATGTATATTCAGTGTATACTATTATACGGGCTGTTTAGAAGTAAATATGTGCCTTTATATTGCACATTGTATGTATATATAATAAAAACCTTAACAAAGAAAGATTACTAAATTAATATTAAAGGTACCTACACAAATAACAACCTAAGTCGTTGTCCGAATCATAGTCTGTTTTTATAATTTGTCAATGGTCATAACAGACTTGTTTTTTATAGCATAGGCATACGGAGAAGTGGGTCACCTGGTAAGTGATCTCCACCTCCATGTACTCCCACAATACCCGAAGATTCATGTGCGCGGTGGCGGGATGAAGGGGACGGGGATTTTGGCCTCCGGATATCTCTCACCGTATGAAACGCAGCAGCAAGCCGCTATTTTACGTCGGCTTCCTGTGAGGCTTTTGTAACGACCCGGTCGAGTCGGCACATTTATGCTGTAGACAAAACAGTCTACAGTGTGGCTGTACAGGCTGGCTACGCGACCAACACACATGGGACCATAGGTTCTTTCTTTCTGACTGGAATTATCCCGGCTTATCTAGAATATCTATACTACGCAAATTTAAAATAAATATAATTCTTATTATAACGAACCTCTCACCACATTATCCTGAAACTCTGATATTTAACGCTTAATGTATTGTGTATCTTTCATTTACTTGTGTTTGGACACTTCGTGAACGTTGTAGACATAATCTAATATCTGGAACGAATTTAGAAATTAATTGAAACGTTGTTGAGACCAGTGGCGGATTAAGTCCAAATTCATTTTTGTTCGGTAATGACATATGCAATAAAGAAACAGGGCGGCATTTACGGGCAATTTGAGTAGATATTGACGCCTGCCCTTGAACATTTAAGTGTCTCTCATTTATGGTCGTTCCCAATATTCTGTTTACCGATAGATTTAATTAATTAGCGAGTGAGTCAGATTGAGTGGTAGTCTTGCTATAGGGAACGGTCATTACTAAACATATCTCTATCTTGGATTGGAGCCTATAGTCAGGATTTGAGGGCCCAGGGTGGACCCGACCCCCGCGCCTTAGTCTGCTACTGGTTGAAAAATTTAAATTATTTTTTTGTCATAAAGTGACTGATACCAAGTACATTAAGTACAGTTTGTCTTTTTTATATCGGAGACCAACAAACTACCATGTGGGTCACCGGATGGTAAGTGATGTCCACTGCCCGTGACCATGAAGACTAGAAGAATGAATCATTGATGACCATAAATCATAGATGCGTTACCGACCATAAAGGAAATGTATAATTAAGGGATCGGGAAGGGGGGCGGGATTTGGGCCTCCGGATATCTCTCATAGTAGGAAACTAAACAGCAAGCTGCTATTTCACGTCAGTTGTTTTATCAGAGACCGGCAAAGAGCAAGTGGATCACGTGATGGTAAGTGCCCACTGCCTGACAGCCTCCGTGGCGCAGCGGGCGAGTAGCCGGTTGCGAAGCGTGAGGCAGTGGGTTCGATTCCCGCACCTTGACAAATGTTTGTCTGATCCACAAATATTTGTCTCGGGTCTGGGTGTTGTGGGACCGCAAGTCCCTCGTAGTTCTTGATACCCACGATACAGGTTTACCTAGTGTGGGGTCAGGTCTATGTGTGTGACTGTTGAGGGTATTTATTTTATTATTTTATTTATTATTATTTGGTTAGAAGGACAATGAAGCCAGTGAAATTACTGGGCATTGTTAGATTACTTATGTCTCGTGGTGACGTGCGCAGTCCAGTGGCATGCAGTGCTTTGTAATTCTTGTGGCGTTTTCTATTCATGGCTGGGCTTACCATCAAACGAGTGATCAGCTCGTTTAGTCATGAAGACTAGTATTAAAAAAAAACTTAAAAACCACCTTCAAAATAAAAGCACTGAAAAGTCAAAATAACAATTTTTATAGGTTTTTGGAGTCGGTGCAATTTTATATGACCGGCAGCGACACCGGCATAGACTCATAGACCTATATAATTTGTTATATTTGACTTTTCAGTGTTTTTATTTTGAAGTCGGTTTCTAAGTTTTTTTTTAATACTAGTCTTCATGACTTTCTTATTTTATTTTTGAATTTTTTGTGGTAGTTACAGCAATAGCATGTAAATTCCTATACAATAACACAATCGCGACGAGTGTACTGTTGTCCGTTGAGTTTATTTTTTTTACTCCGTACTTCATCAGATCTTAACCAAATTTATGTGGAACCATGTAGTAGTTAAACTATCTAATGATTTTTTTCCAACTAAATCGGCCCACATTAGGCGGAGAAGTCGATGTACATACATAAAAAAAGCAAAAAAACGCGCCAAAATGAGAACTTCCTCCTTTTAAAAATAGTCGTAAATTCGAACATAATGAGTATGTACCTACTACCCTAATATATAATGTACTCTGTGGTATGCACCAAAATATACTACTGGACATTGCAAAGTACCAATAAATTAATTAACCTCGCGGGCCTACACTTAATACCATTTTAACGAGTTCTGTCCATTCGATTTCACGTTGAATCGACGTCGAACTTATCGTATTTTTTAATTAAAAAAACAGCTTTATGATGATAAGTGATCAGATATTCACGATGCGAAAAGAATAATGGCCGTGATGCCGAGGTTTTTTTTATTGCATAGGCATACGGAGAAGTGGGTCACCTGGTAAGTGATCTCCACCTCTCATGTACTCCCACACACTTCTGGTATAGAAGATTCATGTGCGCGGATTCATTCATTCTTCATTCATTCATTCATGAAGATTCATTCATATGTTTTTTTAACGTCCACGTGGATCACCTGGTAAGTGATGTTCATCGCCCATGTACGGCCATAATACAAAGAGTCATGGGCGCGTAGCCGACTTCAAGGGAAATGGATAATTAAGAGATTGGGAAGGGGAGGGGTATTTGGGCCTCTGGATATCTCTCACCGTGCGAAACGCAGCAGCAAGCTCTTACTTTACACTGGTTTTCTGTGAGACAGTGGTAACGACCCGGATGAGCCGGCCCATTCATGCTGTACACAAAACTCTACAGCGTGGCTCTACCACTCGCAAAGGAAAATAACGGGAATTATGCAGGATTATTCATAATATAAAAGTTAATGTAATATCACAATTAAAATCTCATTGGCACACCATAAAAAATGGGAGGAGTTGCCAGAGCTTGTTGAGTTACGTGCCAATGGCCTAGTTAACAAAAATAGGCTTTGTGTGATATTATTTTTCCTGCTACGGTTCTGTACGATATTGTTAATTTGGTTGACAAGTTTATTTTAGCGTGATGAGCGGCTATATTGTCAAATGCTCATTAGTCTATTTTATATTTCGACATTTTGACATTTTGACACGATTATCATATACAACGTGTTACAGAAAGGTGTGGTCATATTTTAAGGTCATTACATACACCTTAGAAGTAGTACTTATGTACGGATCTTTTCAAAACCAAGACATCCGAAAATTTCACGTAAAATTTAATCACTCGTTTATTAAGATCGATCAGATTGATGACATCACTATTAATTATTATGTACGACACTCACTTTTTAATAAACTTGAATGAGATGTACGTAATTCTACGGGCATAATAATAATAATAATAATCGTACGTAACTTGTAATTTAAACACAAATTAACACCTGAAAGAGATTGTGTGTTGAAGACAAATAGGTACCATCCTCTAGAAGCATTTTAAAGCGGATCTTCCATCTATGAATTTGGCTTATTACAGTCGACGATCCTCTTAAAAACTTTTATCAGTTACACTAATACATACCTAATACTTGTTTTTAGTCAAATACAACATCATTTTTTAACTCGTAATCATACTTCATAAAATCAGAACTTGCTGAACTCACTGCGTCAAATAAATATTGTCATTTTAGAATTGTTTAATCATTTATTTAATGTTTTTTTAATTATAAAATAATTAAATGAAAGGAGGTATATAGTATCATTGTTTATCATTTAGTGTTGTCATAAGTTTAAAGTCGATATCGACATGTTACTCATTCGATAAAAAAGAAAATTCTATAATTATTGTACTAGCAATGCAATCGAATTTGGTACTATGGGAGATAAAATACTTATATCCTACACTTTACATTGCTAAAATTTGCCCGCCCCTTTCTATAACACGTTGTATATACATTTTCAAATTAAAGCAATGGCGAAACTTGATTTAGACGACAGGTCGCCCCCAATAATACAAAATTCACTGTCAAAACATGGGAAGGTGGACTCTGGCGTTCTGCCGGAATAACTCCAGGAAGAAGGATTCCATATATTTTCAATTAGTTTCTAAACTTGCCATCGCGAATTTAAAATAATTGTCGCACAATATCTAGCAAAATTTCAGCACCTATACAACACACCCCCATTTTCATTCTTCTAAAATGCCATATTCTGAATTTAAAGGGTTCCTGCCTATTTTTATCTCGGGGACCCCTAAAACCGCCATAAAGCGCTGCACACCACCCTCGTTAAGTACTTTTGTTTGAAACTGAAGTTTAGTTACACTTTGCGAGGTAGGGGTCGGGGAACATTCTATAGCATTTCAGAGACATTTGAGTAAACTTCCAAAGACATAGCTACGGTATTATGTTTCGGATGGTCCCTTTCTGAAATTCCCCAATTGTCTCATTGACAACAATTTGCTTTATATTTTTTTATTTGTACTCTTTAATTATATATTACATCTGTCTTCTTCCATCTACCTTTCTCCCACTCGTAGTGGGTTAGCGCAACATACTTTTTAACACATGTTACCTTTTCTATGTGTCTATGATGTTACTTATTTTATTTTATTTTATAATACACAATACAGATTACAATTATTGCAAAGATATGAGATAAAATTATACAGTTATGAGCTAGATTGTAGTCCAAAAAAAATATGTGTACGTAGAAAAGTAATGTAGAAGAGTGTTAGACGTTACAAATATTTAGAATTGCATGAAAATAGATTAAGTTACCAATAAAGAAATTCCTAATGGAATGAAGTTGTGTTTGAGGCAACGAGACTCTGTGCTGGTGGTGATGAGTCCGGGCCATCAGGTTTGGAATAGAGGACATCCTTTAGTGTTCTAATGTATGATGCAAATATAGGAGTGAAGATATCGAGCTCTAAGTTAGTACGAGTACTAGCCAATTCATTAAACTGACTAGCCAACCTGACCAGTTACTGAAAGATTTGGCTTGTAGTTATCCGACCGGCCGTCTGCCTGACGTCAACCCCTCTGGGGAGATTATATATGAGATCTGTATCTGTAATCATTTTATTAAATTCCGCCAATAAATATATGCCAGGAAGTACTGTATTAGTTCGACTTAACAGAGTAAAACAAAGCCTCTGTAGCGGACGAGTAGCGGGTTCGAAGCGAGAGGCCGTGGGTTAGATTCCCGCACCAAGACAAATGTTTGTGTGAGCCACAAATATGTTTCGGGTCTGGGTGTTGTGGGACCGCGAGTCCTTCGTAGTTCCTGATACCCACGATACAGATTAACCTAGTGTGGGGTCAGGACTATGTGTGTGACTGTTGGCTGTATTTATTTATTTATTGTAGTGTCAACGCTGTTGACAATTATATATGGGCCGGCTCGAACGGGTTGTTACCACTGTCTCACAGAGAACTGAGGTGAATTAGCAGCTCGCTGTCGGGTGTACTATGAGTGGGTTATCCGGAGGCCTAAATCCCCCTCCCTTCATCATTTTAGTATCCCTTTTAAGATTGGCAACGCATCCATGATTTTGGGGGTATTTCTTATTTATCTGTCATTGTAAATCTCTTTAATGTTATTCGTAAGAAATTCTTGAATTATTTTAACAGATACGTGATATTATTTATCCCATATTTACCCAACGCTTGGTAGTCGTCAAGGGGGTCCTCCCCAATTAGTGTCCCGTTAACGCGTCGTGTTCATTTTAAGGCACAATTAAATTTAATGGATTTAGCTCTGCTATCATTTAGTTACGATTTTATTTGCCTTTTTTATGTATTTTTGTTTATTTTATTGCGCCTCCGTGACGTTTACTGAAAACTCATTAATCTAAGCCCTTCTATGGATGTTTGAAGTTTTTTTTATGGCAAACGAGCAAGTGGTTCTCCTGATGGTAAGTTATCTCCACCACCCATATACGCCCATAATACCAAAAGAATGAAGGGTGCGCTGCCGACCTTAAAGGTAAGGGATAATTAAGGAATTGGGAAGGGGAGGGGGTTTGGGCCTCCGGATATCCTCACTCACCGTACTAAACGCAGCAGCAAGCTGCTACTTTACGCCGGATTTCTGTGAGACGGTGGTAATGACCCGGACGAGCCGGCTCATACATGCTGTAGACAATTAGTGTGTACGTGGTAACGAGCAAGTGGTTGAGCCACGCTGTAATCAGTTTTGTTTACAGCATTAATGGGCATTGTTGGGTGTATTTATTTATTAACAAATTACGAACGATTATTTAACGAATAATAAATCTTTTACACACATGCACCTCAGTTTAATCAGTGTATGATAGTAAAGAGAAACCACATCCTGTAGTGAACAGCGCCGAGGAAGTATTGTTCCGACAGTGATCGACTGTCGCGACGTTCACAACGAGATAGTTACTTGCTCTAGTTACTGTATTGAGATTTACAGCGCGATTACTAGAAGTTATCAAGACGCTCATTGCTCGATTTCCAATTTTGATACATTTTTCTATACATTTTCAACTGCCTCGGTAGCGCAGTTGTAATTCGTACGCGTTACGACCGAGGCTTGACGCTGAGGTCTCTGGTTCAAACCCCGGGTCGGGTAAAAGTGATATTGGGTTTTTTCTTTTACGAAAAGCTCGGTATCAGCCCGGAGTCTGGAAATTGTGCCCGGTATGGCGATAGGCTCGCCCCCTATCACATCATGGGACGGAGATACGCTCGGCGAAATGTGGGGGTACTGGTTACACCTCTGCCTACCACTTCGTGGATTACAGGCATGATTGCGTATGTATGTATACATTTTCAATTGGTTCCAACATTTACCACCGCAAAACTTATAGTTTTTGAATTTTATTTAGTTTGATACTTTGAAAGTCTGTGTGGCAGCGGCCGATAAGTTGATTGTGAAACAAGAGGCCGTGAGTTCCATTCCTGCATCAAGATAAATGTTTGTGTGATTCATAAATATATATATGGCGTAATAGGACAGTATCTTGTAATTCCTGATACCCACGATACAGGTTAACCTAGTGGGGTCAGGACTATGTGTGACTCTTGGGTATATTTATAAATACAGCTTTCGTTCTGTTGTGGTTAACCACATGCAAACAGAGTGGAGTTCGGAATTTGAAGTCTCCAAGTATTTTTGTAGGTACTCTACTGGATAACGAAGACCGTGAAAAACCCGCACTAGTGGCTCATTTAGGCGCAGGGGTCAGCCATTATATATGCAGTAACTTCAGACCGGTATAATTCTGCTGACCGTCGAGGTAAGCAATATCCCTTGACGGTCAAAATTATATTTGGACTGCATTGTACTTATCAGGTTCAGTGTGGTTACACTTACAATGCCGTTCTAGAGTAAAAAACAGAATTACAGATATAATAATATTCTTAGAAACAAATTATCAAAAACATTAAAAATAATTAACTGCCTCCGTGTAGTTGTAATGCGTACGCGTTACGTTGGCCAATTACTAATTAATTAGTAAATGTTGTACAATAACAAAATGGGCAGAGATGTAAATCAATAACAAAATGGGCAGAGATTCAATGTTGTTTCTTCAACGGTTAACCCTGGAATTAAGTCTGTACGAGAGTATTCTGTAGACAGTGCCACCGGACTTTCGGGTGAGCGCTTTAGACGCGCTCAACCCTTAAAACATCTGTACTTTTTTTTTTTTAGATGGACGCTTTCTGATGGCCTGACGAGAGTCGGCTTTAGTCAGCGACACCGGACTTTCGGGCGAATGCTTTAGGCACTCCAGCCCTATGCCTAAACGTCTGTACTCAACCAGCCACTATTTATATACCCGCCTATGACACGTGGAGTCTGGTGTTGCCATCTAATAAATAGTGTTGCCTAATAGTAATGGATTAATTAGCATTCGCATTAATTTTTAACATGTGTAGTCATTTAGCATTTAGCATTTAGCAAATTAAATATAGTTGTTAAATTATGTAAAGTATGAATTCATTCGTCGTAATTCGAGTATTAGCGCACCGCAACAACGTTGGCAACGTGCTTACCTCTTCGCACCCGCAGGAACACTAAATGTCATATTACCAAACAGCATTCGCACGAATGATTAGCGTGCTAAGACACGAGAATTCACATGCTAATGAAATTAAATTGTAATAGCATTAATTGCCATTACTATTGCCTAACAAATTATATTGTCTTCATTGGGAGACCAGCTGCCTGATACAAGCGATCGCAGGTAAGCCCCGAAGTGAGGAGGCTTGCCCAGCAGTGAGTCAATACCAGCTGATGATATCTCCGTTTTGGTAACTAGCAGAACATCCATTTCCGTGAAAATAGTTTGACTTGCCTCCCCACTCGCCTTATGTGTAAACGGTGAATATCAGTAAATATATCTTTATGAAATGTTACGCCCGGTATCATAAAGCAAGGTAGCACTGGCTTATATGAAGACCTATAATATACTGGCGGGAAATGTGATAATACTCTATCGCCGCAACGCCTTACTGGCCGAGTATTAAAATAAAGGTTTTTTATTTTCAATTTTCCTTTTTCTTGGGAAGGCAAAGGGTTCTAGCCCATACAGCCTCATCATACTTCCTACTACTATTATAATTTTGAGTTTGTGAATTTGGATGTTTGTTAATAACGCCTTAACAGGTTTTGGACGAAATTTGACACACAGGTAGGCCATAACCTGGATCTTAATCCGTTCACGACTACCACGTAAAATTTATAACGCCCTAATTTTTTGTAGGGGTTAAAAATGATATTCTTATGCATCGCAACACGAGACTAGAAATCCAAAATTATACGTAAATTGCGATAAAAGTAATTTTCTTCCCTTATTTAGCTAAGTAGTCTCCCCAGAGGAGTTGACGTCAGGAAGGCGGCTTGTCTTAAAAACTACAAGCCAATTTCTGTGGCATGTGTTAAAAAGCATGTTGTGCCAACCCCACTGCAAGTGGGATAAGGGCTGTAGATTTACCTAAGTAGTCCATGAAGCAGTTTAAAAAATCCGTCATCATAAAATAATTTCATTATTAAGCTAGCAACACAGCATGCGGCTGCACCAAGGCTTGATATTAGAAAATTTTACTGCATCGAAGAACATCTCGATTTAATACGATAGTAAAATTCCTTGTTTTATGTCTGACATTATTAACGAAAAGTTTTAGGAGATAACTGAGACAGCTCCGAGCCGCTGTGGGCGAATAGCTGAATGTGAAGCGAAAGGCCGTGGGGTTGATTCCGCTATGATTCGCATAAGCTAAACGGCTTGGGGATCGAATCCGGTACTTTATTGTTTTCAAAAGCATTATAAGCTCCCAAAAGACTAATGAGACCTTTAAATATTTATGTGGTATTAAAAGAAAAAAAACCACTCGCATCTGAATAAACATAATAAAACCGGTCAAGCGCGGGCTAGATTCGTGCACCAAGGGGTCCGTACCACCTTTGGTTGTCTAAACAAAGGTACCACTACACAATGGCCGGCCCACCCGACCTGAGTTTCTATTATTTGTTAAAACTATAAAGTTTACAATATTACTCAAAGTTGGAAGCATTATATCCTGAATAATGAGTGGTAGAAATACGCTATTGACAGTTTTGTTCATTAGTTTGAATTACGAGACGAGCAAGTCGCTCGCCTGATGGTAAGCGCTACGCCTGCCCATAAACAGAAGTAACACCACACAGAACTTTGAATTACGAAGCACTGTACGACTCTAGATTGCCCTCGTTGTCGACATAAGACGTTAAGTTTCATAATGCCCAGTAATTTCACTGGCTTCAATGCCCTTTAAACCGAAACACAACACTTCTGCTTGGCGGTAGAAATAGACAAAGCGGTGGTAACAACCCAAATTACTAACCCGATAACCCAAATAATTACTCAGACTATTATGTAGGTACCGTATTTATTGCAGAACACTAGGTGGTAGGTCCCTCGTATGCGAGAGGCCCTCTGGGTTGGTACCACCACTGTGACTCTTTTTGCAGTTGTTTCGGTTTCGAATTCTAATTCAAAATATTTATTGAATCCATAAAATGTTATCCTATATTTAGGTTCCGTCAAAATTCTACCGCTTGTTCGGAATGTTGTTTCGCTAGAGAAGAACGAACAAGAAACTCCAGCGTTGCTCTTTTCAAAACTAGTTTACAATTATTAGAGCATAAAGGTTTTACTATATTTCATTGGAATTAGAGCAGCTCATTTTATATTATTAAGCAATTACAGAAATGATATCTACGCATTGGATTAGCCTGCATGACCTCCATAAGAATGACGAATAAATTAAGAACTTAAATAGATATGTTTGAAGAATATTGAAGCTAATCAAATGAAAATAATGCATAATAGCATATTTTGCATGGCGCCAAAAATATATAACAAAATCCCTAGGCTCTGGAAGGAGCTAAATAATTAAATATTTAAAAATAAATTGAATAACTTCCTGATAGATAAGGCGTATTATAATATTGAGGATTTCCTTCGTGACAACATGGATAACTGATGTACTGCTCCATTGATTTAATAGGATTGAATATATTTTGTTAGTTTGACTTGGTTGACATACTTATTGATACTTTGAAATTAGCGCCTTACCACTGATAAATACAATGTTATTTGAAATGTAATAAATAATTTTATTGTAGTAATATTAAGAATGATAATGATCTAGTGACTTTTTTAAATAATTTGTTTAATATGTCCCTAAATTTGTCTAATTATGCCTTAAATTCATATGATATGGTAATCCGGGCGCGAGTCCAGTTAATGTGACTTAGATTTAGTTTTTAAATTTATTTTATATTTGTATGCTACAATAGCTAAACATGATTGCCCTGACTTTGTTATTAACATCCTGCATATGCGCACATCCACATCATGTGTGTGTATACTCAAGTTTAAACAAATAATAGTATATTGAGAAACAAGTGCGACAAGTTGTCGATTGCCCACGAAAGCGAAGTTGAACGCACGAGCGAAGCGAGTGCGGTCATTCGCTTGAGTCGACAATCGACAACGTCGCACGAGTTGCACATACTATTTTGTACATCAAAACAAATAAAAAGTTTTAAAAGAAGAAAAAAATATATTTTAAACAATAAATAAAAATTAATTAATATTAATAAACAAAAAATAAATTTTTTCAATTTTTTAAAAGGACGAAGCCTTTTCGGACCAGAAATAATAGCTGAAAAATTAAGCATTCAAAAAAATTAATAAAAACTTTCATATTTGGGTCTCGATACTTGAGGAACTAAATTATTTCTTACTTCATCGGCTTTTTTCAGGATTTCAGGTGGTGTGGATTCGTCGCTCGAACTTTCTGGAGTTTCCGGTATTATTTCCGACTCTATATTCATTTTTAAACTAATTTTAATTTAATTACAATTTTATTTATTAAATTAAACTGTCAGACGCGTCAACCTCAATTCAGTTTTAATATGTCGATTGTGTTTTTTTTTGTTATTATTTTTTTAATTTTAGCAATTTTATCTAAATTTGCGTGTGCCAAGAATAATTTACGTGCGACAAGTAAACTTGTCGCACTCAAATAACAGTTTTATTTATGAAAAAACTCACGCGTAATTTTAAAATGGGCAAACGGTTCTTTTTCAAACGTAACAGCGAGCGTCAAGATACTACTTTTCCCGCATGAGTAATACAAAAATATCTTATCTTATCTTAAATATGATCAAGTGTATTATGAAATCTAACATCCTATGTAAACTATTTATAAACACGTGCCGTTTCGATAATGCCTATGGTCCATATCGACCCATAAAAAAGAAGATAAAATAATATAATAATAATACGTAACAATTCTGGACTATTCCATAATAAAAATATTGTAAAATTTATAGTTGCCCAGTGTATTTTGATGATGCTATGTATGTTATGTATACATTAGTTGATTGATTTCTATACATAAGTTTCTTTATTTTGTACTGACATGTCATAAGCGCTATTTTAATTGCGTACATGATTACTAAAACTATTTCAATTTCAATATGTCTCTGGTGACGAGCGTAGTCTAATGCCATGCATTGCTTTGTAATTCAAGGTTCTGTGTGGCGTTGCTTCTGTTTATGGGCAGGCGTGGCGCTTACCATGAGGCGAGCGACCTGCTTGTTTCATCATTCAGACCAATAAAAAATTTATTGACGCATTTTATTATAATAAATTAGTATACATAATGTTACAGCATTTATTATCGTTGCTACAATCACTATGATAGAGCAAGAACAAAAACACTCTGAATAAATATGTTTCCTATATTGCCCGGTGTGGGGCCGTAAAAAGATACTTTTTCGTTTTTTTTTAACTTAGCTCTAGCTTTTGCTTGCGTCTCTGCCCGCGGGATCGTGGTTTTTAAAATGTATCGTATGTGCTAATCCTGATCATGGTCTACTTGTCTGCCAAGTTTCATCCGAATCCGTTCAGTCGTTAAGGCGTGACTGAATAATAAACATCTAGATTAACAAACATCTATACTATCACATAATTAAAATTAGTAGGAAGTAGGATGGTAGGATAGGATATTTGTAGGATACCCGCTTTAATTTCACATACGCACTCACGCCTGTAATCCCCGAAGGGGTAGGCAGAGGTGTAACCAGTACACCGAGCCAGCGAGCCGAACCAGTTCGCCGAGCGTATTTCCGTCCCTTATGTGATAGGGGGCGAGCCTATCGCCATACCGGGCACATATTCCAGACTCCGGGCTGATACATGAGTATATCGTAATAGAAAAACCCAATACCACTTTACCCGACCCAGGGATCGAACCTGAGACCTCGGCGTTGACCTCAATCGTAACGCGTACGCATTACAAGTGCGCCACCGAGGCAGTCACTTTCACATAGTTAATTTCACATATTCACTGAATATGTCAGTCGGCTACATATTATAACAAAAAAGGATATAAAGGATAGACAAAAAGACAATTTAGTCTTCGTAATAGAATTTTGTTGGGACCATTTGGTACGGACCTCTAAAAATAAACGTTTGGCAGAATAATTATATATTATGCATTGTATAATAATATTTTAATTGTTATTAATATTAATAATAATATATTATGCATTGTATAATAATATTGTAATTTTTATTAATATTAATAATAATATATTATCCATTGTATAATAATATTGTAATTGTTATTAATATTAATAATTTTATTCTTATCGTAGCCTTTGTGTCATGTTGTTATAAACTCTAGTCTATCAGCCGTGGACTGTTCGGTCCAGGATTCGATCTCATATCGAAACATAAGCTTACGCATGTAGACACATACCAGCAAGTGGGCCACGAGTGGTAGAGCCACGCTGTAACTATTTTGTCTACAGCATGAATGGGCCGGCTCGTCCGGGTCGTTACCACTGTCTCACAGAAAACCGGCGTAAAGTAGCAGCTTGCTGCTGCGTTTCGTACGGTGAGTGAGATATCAGGAGGCCCAAATCTCCCTCCCCTTCCCAATCGCTTATTATCCCTTTCCTTTAAGGTCGGCAACGCGCCCATGATTCTTTTGTATTGTGGGCGTACATGGGCGGTGAAGATCGCTTACCATCAGGTGACCCACTTGCTCGTTTGCCGGCCTATACTATAAAATAAAAAATTAATAAATGATGGTAAGTAGTGCTTTGAAATTCAAAGTTCTGTGTGGCGTTGCTTTTGTTTATGGGTAGGCTAACAAAAAAATGAATTTTATTTGACCGGCAGCGACACAGGCACCGACCGACTCTAAAGAGACCTAAGTATATAATTGTTATTTTTGACTTTTCAGTGAGATGTTATTGACGTGGGTATATATCTAATCAGGTAAAAATACTTATCAGATACCTCGACATAAACTCACCACTTGGAATCGCTGCCTTTAATAATGGTCCCGATGCTTAATTCCTGCATGCCGGCAATTATCTGAAACAGATGCCATCGCTAATTGCGTCACATTACTTAGCTTCGGTTATGGGATCCATTAGACTTGATAATGGCCTCTCTCATGGCGTTTTCAGGGTGTTAAACAAATGCTTAGAATAGAATAGAATTCAGAGATAGATTTATATAGAATGGATATTCTATCATTGAGATTTTATGCTTCGGTGGCGTAGTTGTAATGCGTACGCGTTACGATTGAGGCTAACGCTGAGGTCTCGGGTCCGATCCCCGGGCCGGGTAAATTAGTATTGGGTTTTTCTATTACGAAAAATCTCAGTATCAGCCCGGGGTCTGGAATTTGTGCCCGGTATGGCGATAGGCTCGCCTCTTATCTCATAATGGGACGGAGATACGCTCGGCGAAATGTGGGTGTACTGGCTACACCTCTGCCTACCCTCTCGGGGATTACAGGCGTGAGGGCGTATGTATGTATGACATTTTATGCGATGGCGACGGGAGGGTCTTGATTTTTTTATAGCATACATAGGCATATGAACGACGCCGCATGACAGCCTCCGTGGCGCAGTAGGAGAGAAGCCAGCTGTGAAGCCAGAAGCCGCGGGTTCGATTCCAGCACCGAGACAAATGTTTGTGTGATCCACAAATACATGTTTCGGGTCTGGGTGTTTTCTCCACAGAGGAGTTGACGTCAGGCAAGTTAGTCGTAAAAACTACAAGCCAAATCTTTCTGTAGCATCTGTTATATTTAAAAGCATGTTGCGCCTACCCCGCTGCGCGTGGGATAGGTGCATGTGGAAGAAGACATGCACACTAGTAAGTTGTTCCCTGATGGTAAGTAATCACCACCCCGTTGTACACCCACAATATCGGAAGAATCGTGGACGCGTTGGAAAGCGGAGGATTTGGGCCTGTGGACACTTCACTCACCGTACGAAACGCACAAGCTTAACAGCGTCAGTTTATTGTAAGACAGTAGTAACGACCCGGTTGAACCGGTCTATTCATGCTGTAGACACAGTATACATCGTGGCACTACCACTCACAAAGTCTAATTACTAATCTATCTGTTGTCCGTATGTTTTCTGTAAGACTATGGTATCACCCCGGTCGCGCCAGCCCATTCATGCTAGTAGCCAAGACTGTGTCTTTATCACTTTCAATATAACCTACTAATATCAAGTGAAAGTTTGGATGTTTGTGAGTAAGTCAACTTGTATATTCTCAACGGCTGAACGGATTTTGATTAAATTTGGCGTACAGACCATGGATTAGGACATAGGCTATTTTTATACCGAGAATAATATTCAATCAGTTTTTTTTTATTAGCCTGAATCACGAGACTAGCAGGGCGCTCGCCTGATGGTAAGCGCCACGCCTGCTCAAAAACAGAAGCAACACCACACAGAACTTTAAATTACGAAACACTGTATGAGACTGGACTGCGCTCGTCACCCCGAGACATAAGGTGTTAAGTCTCATAATGCCCAGTAATTTCACTGGCTTCAATGTCCTTTTAAACCTGAACACAACAGTACTTACACACTGTTGCTTGACGGCAGAAATATAAAAAGCGGCGGTACCCACCCAGCCAGCCTCTCGTATACGAGGCACCTACCACCTTGTTGCAGTTGCACACGCGGGAAAATATTAGTTGGAAATACTAACGTTTCTCAGCGTTTCAACTTAACAAGTTTAGCAACTTTCACTGCAGTGCCCTTCTATGTAGTTCTGAGTTAAATATATCTAGTTGCAAATGTGTACCTGAGGTTAACAACCTCTTTGGTTCAATAACTTTGTCTCCCGGAGAAAGTAAACGTTTATAATGTAACTGTGGCGCAGCAGGTGAGCTGTGAAACGAGAAGCTAGGGTTCGATCCTTGCACTGAGACAAATGTTTGTTCAGTTTTATTAGCTTGAGTGACTTGAGAAACGAGCAGCTCGCTCGCCTGATGGTAAGCGCTACGCTTGCCCATACACAGAAGCAACACCACGCAGAACTTTGAATTAGAAAGCTCCGTCCCGGATGTTATCAACTGACAGCAGTCTCTAAGCTAATTCGGAGGCCATCGGACGCCTTAAAAACTTTGACACTTGGTTAACCACTAAACATTAGATATAGAATAGCATAGAATTAATAAAAATTGCTCAGTCGACGTCCCAAACATGTTTTGGCAGATCCTAACGACTCCATCACAGTCGCTATCGAAGCAACACTTTCTTTGCCCAATCCGAATCGCAATAATAATACGCGACCACGACATAGGTCACGCCTGCGGGCTGCGAGTCCGAAGAGCTCCCACAACTGGCCCTCGGCACAATGATATGCAGAGAGGGCCCTAAACTATACTCTTCAGCGACTGCTCAAGCTGAGGTCTGATCCTTCTAAAAGGCGCCTCTGTGCTTAATCGCTACTAAGTTCATTATACATATTTCTGGCTAGAGCGCCATAAGCACCGGCTTTATTGTCAGGTGAAGCTGTAAAAGCAATATAGGCATTAGCACAAATCCATTCGAAAACAAAAAAAAATGCTTGGCTTCTGTTAGATCCTGTGATCCAACTTGCGAATACTTGTGAAGTGGCGCCATTTCTACATTCGACAGCACACTAACATTGACTATAAATAATAAAAACAAAATTGTTTTACGAAATCGGTGCCTCGTTGCGATATTTACCAATTTTTATACGATTTTACGAAATTAATTTAACTTCATTACATCTTTACACTGTTATTGAATGTTGAAATTTTAAGAATCTCTTTGACGATAAATTACCTTTATAAGCGACTTAAAAAGCAAGGGGTTCTCAATAATTCTTCTCTATATATTTTCTTTAATGTATTCATAACTCCGCCAAATGTGGACCGATTTTACTGATTATTTTTGTATTCGATACTAAATTCGGTTTACTTAGTGGTCCTTTATTTTGGCTAGGATTTTATGAAGGAGTACGAGAGAAAGGGGAGACGTCTCAGGGTATCCCCAAAGGGTGAGACAGCAAACACAATGCGATTAGGGTTTAGGGTTTATTATTAAAACATGTATTTTTAAATAGGTATTTGTGGAAACTTTGGATTGTAAGTGGGCTATGAACATCTTAGGCCTAAAGCCAACGTCACCTGCACGTGGTACACTCTGCTGATTAACGGACGAGGCAATGCCGAAACTTGGTTCCCGGAGCGGGTTCTGGGGGTCAGACGATGGAACGCCCTACAATACCAAATCCACCGACAAATCATTATGGAAAGGCGTACACTGGCATCAAGCCGGGATAACGTCATGCAGAACGAAGGTATTTTTGAAAACTTGTAAATTTCTTTTTAATATTGTATGTTTCCCAAACAAATTGTAATGCGTACGCGTTACGACTCAGGCTAACGCTGAGGTCTCGGTTTCGATCTTCGGGTCGGGTGAAGTGATATTGGATTTTTCTATTACGAAATGTTTATTATCAGCCTGGAGTCTGGAATTGTGTCCGTAGTGGCGACAGGCTCGCCTCCTATCACATCATGGGACGATAAGCTCGGCGAAATATGGGTATGGGTGTACTTGTTACACCTCTGCCAACCCTTCCGGGGATTACAGGCGTGAGTGCGTATGTGTGTATTATTTAATGCTATGTGGGTGTACGATAACAAAGCGAATATTGGTATGCTGTAGTCAACGATCACCATATAAAAACCGGTCAGAGTGGCGCTTGAAATTGCGTTTCGGGGTCAGCCAGTGTGTCCCCAGTCACTTCGTAGGCCGGAAGCTTTAATTTAACGCAGTAATATTTGTACCAATTGTTTTTTCAATAGTTACCACGAACAAAAATATTCAATAAAACCTGTAGCTTATTATAATACATTGACATTTCGCGGCAACGCCTCGCCTAAATCGGTTGGGTTTGGTATATTTAGTCTTTATTTCATTGTCAACCTTATGAGTTCTTGATACAGTTGATATTGGATTGTTAAATACCGGAGAATGCTTTGTTATAATACCGAAAATGAGATAAATCTCATAAGAAAAGTTAATATAAAACATGACTTGAAAGTCCTTGATCTTTTAACCTATAAAAGCGGCAAACGGCACAGTAACATTTAGTTTGTTGTTACCTCTCTGCCGGTGCACACGGAATACCGCAATGTTGCTATACGCATTCTATCTATTTCTAATTGTGAGCGTACATTGTCATCCTTTAACGAAAGTGAGCAAAATCAAGCCGGGCGCGAAAGCAGATAAGAAGATCGCAGCTGTCCCCGAATCAAACAACAAGGAGTGCCCCACCGGATTTAAAGTGGGACCTTTGGGAATATGCGTTCCTGGTACCTACAAACCAGATTCCGAATCCGATAGTTCTGCAGCCGATTTATGTCCACCGGGTTTCGTGAAAGCTAAAGACGGATTCTGTCGGAAAGAATAGATTAATCACCGTTAAATTATTAAATAAACATTAATTATAAGGATTGTTATAAAAACTAAATATAAATGGAGAAATGTGGAAATTCAACTAGTGGAACTACAACTACATGCTTATTCAACTATGTGATTGATAACTGGATACACAGATAATCAAGATGAATTTTTCTTAAGTGCCATAACGCCAGTGAAATATCCTTAAAACGGGTGGTCGATGAGCTTTAACGACCGCGGTCTATAATCGACGGTTTTATTCGTTGTGACTGGTGCTGTTCGACTGGCGAGCTAAATAGACTAAAGCCTCATTAAAATGGAGAGATTGACGTACTAAATAGGCGACAATGTAACAGAAAACCGTCATTTATGAGGTCGCGTCATACTATTCTATTTTCAAACTGTATAGCGCGGCCCTAAACAGAAGTTTTTTGTTATGTTCTCGTATGTGTCATGCAATAAACTTTCTTTATCTCTATGGGATGTAATATTGGACCTTGTATAACGATTGAGGATCCACTAGCCAGTCTCATCGGCATTTACCGATTCTGCAACGACACACAAGCGTGACTAAACCCGGGTTTTAGTTGCTGGTCGAAGAGTGTTTTAATAGAACAGTGGTCACACATCACCTGAGTTTTTTTTAAGACTGCTTCCTAATTCCATCAGTAATCTTTATTAAGTTTGTAAAATTAAAGAATTATGTGAATACTTTGTTTTAATCTATTTTTTATATAACCCATGGTAAAGATATAGATGTTTTGGTTTATTTTCACCACCTCCCCCAGTTTTATGGGATGAAAATGACCTTTGTTGATTTTATTTATTTATTTTAATGTGAAATGTGAAAATCAGAGCAGACAGAAGTGCTAGATGCACTTTAAATATGAACGGATTATTTTATGATGTATACAGAAATTATTTTTTAAATTACGTATACGTCCAAGTGGGTTGCCTGATGGTAAGTATTCTCTACCGCCCATGTACGCCCACAATAACAAAATAATCATGGGTGCGTTGCCGACCTTAAAGGAAAGGGATAATTAAGGGATTGGGAAGGGGAGGGGGTTTGGGCCTAAGGATATCTCACTAACCGTACGAAACGCAGCAACAAGCTGCTACTTTACGCCGATTTTCTGTGAGACAGTGGTAACGACCCGGACGAGCCAGCCCATTCATGCTGTAGATAAAACTATACAGCGTAGCTCTACCACTGATAAATTGACAATTGATATTAATTTGACATTGAAGCTAGTGAAATTACTGGTCATTATGAGACCTGGGTGACGTGCGCAGTCCAATGCCATACAGTGCTTTGTAATTCAAGGTTCTGTGTGGTGTTGCTTTTGTTTATGGGCAGGCGTGGCGCTTACCATCAGACGAGCGACCTCCTCGTTTAGTCACTATGGCTACTAAAAAAAATATTAAAAAACATCCCAGAAAGGAAAATTGTACTTACTTATTTTAATTTATTTTGGGTTTGAAATTAAGCTAGTATTTTTACTTCCTTTTCATAAACTAGTTTAACAGCTCTGTGACGCAGTGGATTTTGGGTTCGATCCCGGAGCTGATACAAATATTCGTTTCCGCGTGTTGTGGGACCGTAAGTCCTTTGTAGATTCTGTACTTACGACAGAAGACTTGTAGTTTATTGACTGTTGGTTGTATTTATAAATAAATTCATTTTAAATATGTATTTCGGTTTCAATGTTAATAAATCTGCGTCATTTATTTATTAACATTATGAGTTATTTTGTATTGTTTATTCGCGGTTTCGATTCCGCATCAAGAGAGATGTTTGTTTGTAATCTACAAATCGTTGATTGACAAGAAAAACTTATTATTTAAATTATTTATAATAACTTAGTAAAAAAACTAAGGTTTTTTTTTTACTTTTGTGTATTGGATAGGGTTTTACCTAAAGAAGCTAATTCTAGGTTTTGTGTGATCCACACTAAGAATGACACCTCCATTATAATAAGAATGTATAAGAATATGTTGAATACAATAATAATAATACTATCCCTGTATTATACACGTCCCACTGCTGGGCACGGGCATCCTCTACTGAATGAGAGGGGTTAGGCCTTACTCCACCACGCTGGCCTAATGCGGCTTGGTAGACTTCACATACCTTCGAAATTCTTATGAAGAAATTCTCAGGTATGCAGGTTTCCTCACGATGTTTCCTTCACCGTTAAAGCAAGTGATAATTAACAATTAATACACACATAACTTAGAAAAGTCAGAGGTGTATGCACTTGGGGCTGGTTTCGAACCTGCGACTTTCGTCTCAACAGTCCATACCACTCCCCACTGAGCTATCACTGCTATCGAATATGGAGTCCTTAAAACGGAGTCTGAGGAAGCTATTGGGCCGGCATAATTTTGCCGACCTACGATAGTCACATCATTTGTCGTTGGTCGACAGTATTCTTGGTTTGCGCTACACTTACCATCAGGTGTAGCGTAGTCACTTTGCCGAGCTAGGATATAAAAAAAAATGTTTGCCTTGAATTATTTTTTCAGCTTATGTCCTACCACAAGATCAAGGTCATTCTTCCCTTTGAAGGAAAAGATTGGGATATATCCACCATCACAATCCAGTCTGTGTTAGTGGATCGCGATATCCTCGTTCGTATGTCAGCAGGGTATACCATGCACGTGAGGGTAGCTCGGGATACTTCCGGCAGACACTGAAGCACTTCTTGCCCCGGGAACGCGGGTCTCTAATGCGCTGAAGAAGACCACCGCGGGGTTTTGGTTGATATAGGGCATTAGTTCCCATAGTGGTCCAGGTGGACCCCCAAGGGACCACGGGAGACTTGACGGGGGTCCATAGTTAGGTCTAATCTTCACATTTTTTGTCGAGTTTTGGGAACATGGTAGAAATGTAGCTTCAGGGGGTCCACCGGAACCAGCAAAATTTTGAAAGTGATCTATGAGAAAACAACTTTTTTTTTATATAGGTTTACATAGAGTTAGAGACTCGGCCCAGCGGTCATCCGGATGTTTTCCATATCTCCAGAGGCTTAACGTTGAGTCGTAGCAGTGTTGAATCCAACATTACCATCCTACCTCCCCCAGCGTGGGATGGTAGCGTTAGATAGATAGATAGATAGATAACACTTTATTGTACACCATGCAGAATATTACAGTGAAGAACAAACAAATCAAAATTATTAATGTAACAATAGGCGGTCTTATCGCTAATAAAACAACCTTAGGTTAGCCTGGTACTGTTAAATCGTTTGTCCCCGCACAACAGCAGAGTATAAGCACTGTTGTGTTTCGGTTTGAAGAACATTGAATCCAGTGAAATTACTGGGCATTATGAGACTTAATATCTAATATCTCTAACGAGCGCAGTCCAATGTCATGCAGTACTTTGTAATTTCAAGTTCTGTGTGGTGTTGCTTCTGTTTATGGGCAGGCGTTGCGCTTATCAGGCGAGCGACCTGCTCGTTTCGTCACATAAGCTAATAAACAAAACACAGAAACGTGACGTTTGCTTGGCTTCCATAGGGTGGTGGTTATTAAATATGCGAGAATCTGTCTGGGTAGGTATTACCCATTGATCTATTTCCTTCAAACAGTAGTGTGAAATGAAATTAAATGAAATAGTTTTATTCATCATGTAGGCAATTAAAATAGCGCTTATGACAAGTCAGTACAAAATAAAGAAACTTATGTATAGAAATCATATCAGCTAATGTATACATAACATACATAGCATCAGAATACACTGGGCAACTATAAATTTTCCAAATTTTTTATATTAGTCCAGAATTGTTAAGTATTATTATTATTGTTATTTTTTCTCTGTTTTAAAGGTCGATATGGACCATAGGCATTACCGAAACGGCACGTGTTTTAAAACTACCACCGGATCCAAAACGACCCAACCTGAGAAGACCCGGCGAAACAAACTCAGTGTGCAAGCAATCGTGTGTTCTGGTTTGAAGGGAAATAAAGCCAGTAAAGTTACTGGTCATTTAGACTTAAAATCTTCTATCTCGAGGTAATGAGCCCAATACAGTGCAGTGCACCTAGTAATTCAAAGTTCTGAGTGCTGTAGCTACTGCTTATGGGCAAGCGAGCGATCTGCTCGTCTTGTCATTCAGGCGAATCTTTCTAGCATTATTCTGGCTTAGCGGGCTCCGCCTTTTTTCGCCTGATTTTAAGCGACCTTAGTGGGACCATTGACTCTAATATCTTCCTCCAGTACATCAAGCCAGCGTATTTTTAACCTAATTAAAAATAGAGATTTTAGAGTGGTAGAGCCACGCTGTAGGCACTTTTGTCTATAGCATGAATGGGCCGGCTCGTCCGGATCGTTACTACTGTCTCACAGAAAACCGGTGTAAAGTAGCAGCTTGCTAATGCGTTTCGTACGGTGCGTGAGATATCCGGATGCCCAAATCCCCTTCCCTTCCCAATCCCTTAATGATCACTCTCCTTTAAGATCGGGAACGCACCCATGATTTTTTGGTATTGTGGGCGTACAGGGGCGGTGGAGATCACTTACCATCAGGTGACCCATTTGCTCGTTTGCCGGCTATAAAAAAAATACTATCAAAGCCAGGACCTCACAAAAAGGTGACATAACCACTAAACCAGCGCAAACTGATCTGTTCAAAGATAATCAGGTTCATAAAAAACTAATTTATTCTACTTGCAAAAGTATAGGTTACAAGTTCAGGGTTTAGAGTGTTGTCAGGCTGACAATTCTGCATATGAGATATGATAGTGAAAAACACTCCTAAACTTCAGTAGTACAGAGTCCATAATCAATGGTCCGTAAAGTACAACATATTTAGATGATGGCAATGAAAAATAAACCTTATAATTATGAGCATAGACTTTATTGCAATAGTAACATATATAAGGCGAGGTTAGATAATAAAATGTCAAAATCAAAATTAGTTTTATGACTCGCCTTGCATAATACCTATACATATAAGATTATTATCATCTTTTTTCGAGATTTTGTTTATACAGTGTAGAATTGAAGTAAGAAATAAACGGAAAAGAAACGGACCCGGGGATCGAACTCGAAACCTCAGCATCAGCCGCAGTCGTAACGCGTACGCATTACAACTGCGCCACCGAGGCAATCAGCAAAATTAAAGAAAATGAGCAAAAGAAATGTCAGCTAAAATGAATTTTAAATACATACATGTATAGAAATAACTCTGGAAACGCACTTGTACGCGTACTGGAGGTATGTGGTTCCAGGTAGAAGGGATGAACTTTATTCCGCTGATAATGTCAATAAATTGGCGAACAAAAGAGAAAAGAAGAAAGAAAGTATTGTGTGGTGTAGCTATGAGAGACAGAGTAAGAAATAGTGAGGTGTGATGTGAGAGAGGATGTAGTGATGAAGATTGAGAATGGAATATTAAGATGGTTTGGGCATGTAGAGAGGATGGATGAAAGAAGATTGACGAAACAAATATACATGGCGAGTGTGAATGGTACAGTTGGGAGGGGAAGGCCTCGGCGAACTTTCATAGATCAAGTTGGAGATATTCTCGAGAAAGGCCAGGTCAGGAGTACCCTAAACCGACGTGCATGTATAAAAATTTAATGAGGGTGAATGAGGCCAAAGAGGTATGCAAGGATCGTAGCAAGTGGAAATCCGTTGTCTCTGCCTACCCCTATGGGAAACAGGCGTGGTTCTATGTATGTATGTATGTATGTATATTCTTGATAAAAATAGATGTTTATGGTTAATTATATAGTTCACAGATTAGTATTAATTAATGTTAAAGTTACAAAATCTCATTTAAATAAAACTAGTTTATACGGATTTTATCGCGGTTTAATTTTTATTTTAGTCCCGACGTTTCGAAAGCTTTTCAGCCTTCGTTGTCACGGGAGAGTCTCGCGTATTAATTAAACCGTGATAAAATCCGTATAAACTAGTTTTATTTCAATGTGTAATATTCGCGTAAACCTAAGAAATCACTACAAAATCTCATTATTATAGTCGCGATTACTGCACTGCTTTGCAAGTGTCATCGTGTGCCCTTTCCGTTCCAGTCGGACACTGACTACCGTCAAAATTGACTCTCCTGGCCACATCTACTTGGTCATTATCAGTTACCACCTTTGTTTTTTCCGTTTGTTCTTCAGTTTTAGGTATTTCTGTTGTGATATCTACTTTAGCATCTGTAGTTGGTGTTGTAACAGTTACATTATCATTTGCAGGATCTTCTAATACTTTATCTGCGTCTTTCGTTTCGTTTAAATTGTTGGTTTCAACGGTGTTATTTGATTCTTCTTTTGGTTCATTGCCTTGCAAGTCTGGTTTTTTATCATCATCGGCTTTAGTATCATTTTTAGGTAAATTGTCGGTTTTGTTTGAATTATCTTTGTCTACTTTATTCTTGTTACCTTTATTTAGTAGGTTTGTGAGTGGATCGACTAGTTTGCCTAATCCAGTATCTAATCCTTCGACTACGTTTGTTACCAATCCTTTCTTCTCTGCCTCTTTTTCTTTATGTGCGTGTTCGTCAAGTAGTGCATTATTTTGAGCCTTTTCTGTTACTGGAGTTAGGACATCTTTTAGCAGTCCACAATCAACTTTTAGAATATTAACAATCAATAGCCCTAATATAATATTCTTCATTTTAACAACACTATTGTATGTTAATCTCACCTTGGTTTATTTTCTAATGAATTAATTGCATATGCGAAACCAATTATTTATTAGAAATGTTTATGTTATCGAAATGAGGTTAGTGTGTCTGACTGGGTGTAATGGGGCCATTCAGAACATACTAATAATAATTTATATGAAGAACAATAAATACATTTCTATTTTTCACACAATGAAAAAGGAAATACGAAAGGAATTTATTTAAGAATAATTACTGTAACAGTTAACATATAGACATGACATGAGATATGTATTTTTCTTTGTTTTTATTCTATTGGAACGCAGTTCCCATTATGGGACCTTCCGTATCCGGTAGGACATTCGGCAATATGAAAAAGCCTTCGTCTTTGAGGTATTCCACCAAATATTACACTGTCAACTTTAAAAGAATTACACTTTTCTGGATCTTCTGCATCTTCAGAACATTGCTTAGGTTCTTCAGAATTAGTTTTATCTCTAGCATCAATCACTGCAGTGCTTTCAGTGTATGCATCATGTATAGTTGTATTTTCTTCCTTTATTTCAGTAATTGTATTATTTACGACTATAGTTTTTATTTCTTGATTCAAAGGATTGCAATACACGTAACTAAAGAACAAATAGTAATAAAATATTGGACTCATTGTCCGTGTTTTCAAACAGATTGTTATTTATTAAATGAGTTTTCCTCGCTTTATTCTTATAGATAATGTTTGATTTAAATTCATTTTGCATTTATCGTTGGGTAAACAATGTCAGTCTATACTGTGTTTTATGTCTATATGTTTAAGGTGTAATTTTGAATGATATTAATAGTAGGTGAAGGAGTATTTTTATTTATAATGCTTGTTTTACGACGACTGAGTTAAGGTCTACACCCACTGGGCCTGGTCGTATCGTTTTACTTTTTGGATGAAAAATATTGTTTTTGTTTACGATAAATTTACGCCCACTACGTTTATGCCAGGAGTTGAGGCTATGGCCAATATTCATGTGTTATAACCAAAGACTTTTTATACCATAGACGGGATGTTCAGAAGTAAAATTGTGTTGTATACGCGGCCGGCGAGGCGGGAATGACGGCTAAGGTGTGGGAGCGAGAGGAGTTGAAAATAAGCGAGATGGCAATATCGAGACAGCTGTTTTGTTTGGTATTAGTTTTTATTCACAATAAATGAATTTTTCGATCAAAATCAAGAAATAATATAGTTACTTCCGTAAAATAACTTCAAATTGAATGAATATTATATGCACGTAAATAATGACAATGTTTTATGGGCCACAATAAACAATTTCGTGTTAGTTTATCGAATTTAACGTTCGCAGCTATTCAAACCACAACAACTGCTCTTGTCGCTCTCTCGCGGGCGACTAAATGAGTTGCGGTCAATTGACCGTAACTAAGTGCGCAATTTCTTTTAACATTAAAGTCTTTGGTTATAACGGAAGGTTGTCGAATTGATACCACAGACGTATATTATGGAAGCAGACACAACATTACTATCCTTAGCAACAAGCTGAAGATAAGCTACAAACAAGTACATTGCTAAGCGACAAATGTCATGACCGAAGAAACATTCTAGTAGGTTTTCTTTTATTTTTTAACTAGTTTTTGATAGCGGGGGCCGCCCACGTGAATTTCTTTTTCAGAATATAAAGTCCCAATTCAGGGTATGGACTACTAGTGCAAACTTCATCTAAATCTACTCATCCGTCAAGGCATGGTTGATTACAAGCATTCATATTCACAAACTCACGATCTTCCTATCACATTTATATTAGTAAGATGGTAGGAACAAGGATTTTACTTAAGATTTAGGTATGTGCCAAAAATATGAAAATATAATGATTTGTAGTGGACCATGTTTTTTTTTACAAACATGGCCGGCTTTCCAGGCTGATGCCTGGAGCCTGGAATTTGTGCCCGATATGGCGATAGGCTCGCCCCCTATCACATCAAGGGAAGTATATACGCTCGGTGAAAAGTGTGTGTACTAGTTACACCTCTGTCTACCCCTTCGGGGATTGCAGGTGTGAGTGCGTATATATGATGTAATCAAAAATGGTTGAAACATTAGACCACAATTAATATTTCAAATATTGACTAAAGTCTAGAACGTGTGTGAAATAAAATAATGGAGTAATGGGACCATCTCGCTATTTCCATCGCACGCGTGCGCTGCGTTATGACCATCGTATAGGTTGCAGACCCGGATCTAGAGGGGGGCAAACGCGAGCACCCGCCCCGGCCGGCAGTTTCATGGGGGCGCCATAATGTAATATGATTAAAAATAAAATACTCGCTCCACAAAGCGCCTAGCATACGGTAGCCAGGTTGGCTCACCGTCGACTTGTAAGAAAAAGGCGCCACACAGGGCCTTCGTGCATCATTATTTTTTTTAGTTTTTTTAAGTTATTTATCTCTAATGCTGGAGAGAGTGACGCCATTACCAAGTTTCTACCCGGCTTCGAAAAAATCGTAGATCCGTAGCTGATAGGTTGACATAATCGTACATGCCATGCATCTTTTTATTGTCATTCGTCAGTCATGCCCTCCACCAGATTGAAATAACCTTTAACCTAAATATTTTTGAGGGGATTTTTTTTTTTAATAAATAAATAAATACACCCAAACAGTCACACACATAGTCCTGACCCCACACTAGGTAAACCTGTGTCGTGGGTATCAGGAACTACGAGGGACTTGCGGTCCCACAACACCCAGACCCGAGACCAATATTTGTGGTTCACACAAACATTTGTCTCAGTGTAGGAATTGAACCCACGGCCTCTCGCTTCGCAGCCGGCTACTCGCCCGCTGCGCCACGGAGGCTGGATTAATAAAATACTTTCTGTTATGAATTATGGGCAATGTAAACTATTGATTCAAATCATAAAAAATACATGTATCAAACTTGTAGGTGATCATGGGCGGTGGAAATCACTTAGTGGTAGAGCCTCGCTGTAGACAATTTTGTCTACAACACGAATGGGCCGGCTCGTCCGGGTCGTTACCACTGTCTCACAGAAAACTGGCGTAAAGTAGCAGCTTGCTGCTGCGTTTCGTACGGTGAGTGAGATATTCTGAGCCTCAAATCCCCTCCCATTCCCAATCCCTTAAATAACCTTTTCCTTTAAGGTCGACAACGCGCCCATGATTCTTTTCGTATTGTGGGCGTAAATGGGCGGTGGAGGTCACTTACCATCAGGTGACCCACTGGCTCGTTTGCTGGCCCATGCTAATATTTAAATACATATAATAATACATCCTTTTCTATGAGATAGTAAATTAAACCAGTATGTCCAAGCAAGTTAAACATACTCGATTGCACCGACATTAACAAGCAGATAGTAGGGTCATTACAGATATATTACTATGTGATTATCATCATACTAATATTATAAATGTGAATGTAAGTTTGTTTGTTACGCTTTCACGCGAAAACTACTTAACCGATCATCATGAAACTTTGTACACATATTCTTGGAGGTATAAGAAGTAACATAGGATACTTTTTATGAAAAAATATATCTATTTGTTCGTTACGTTTTCACGCCTAAATCACTAAACCGATTATGATGAATTTTGATGTAGAGATAGATGGGACCCTGGAGACGGTTATAGGCTACGTTTTATTTCGGAAAAGTCTATTGACGCGGGCGGAGCCGCGAGCAAAAGCTATTTGTTTATATTAATTAAATGTCTGTACACAAATACATGGATTTGTAGGTCAAGTAGGTACCTATATACTTGGTTATAAGGGTATACAGGAGGGATGTTTCTCTTGGCGATTACAGCTTTATACATACACGACATACATACGCCTGTAATCCCCGAAGAGGTAGGCAGAGGTGTAACCAGTACACCCACATTTACCCACTCACGGACGAGCCGGCCCATACGTGCTGTAGACAATTGTCTACAGGCTACAAGGCTCTACCACTCATTGACTAACTAATATACTAATAGAATGACGAAGTAATAACAAAAGAATGAAATAAATTTTACAAGTGGCAGAGCTACGCTGTAGACAGTTGTATCTACAGCAAGAATGGGCCTGCTCGAGTGGGTTGTTGAAAAACGATGCGAGCTTCCAAATCACCCTTCCCTTCCCAATCCCTTAATTATTGCTTAAGGTCTACAACGCATCATGATTCTTTAGGTATTGTGGATATTCCTGGACGGTGGAGCACTTATCATCAGGTGACCCACTTGCTCGTTTGTCAGCCTCCGCTATAAAAAAAGACAGTCTGACAGAAAATTCCAATTGTAAACCGAATAGCATTTCCAATTGTACTTTATTGTCGTTCGTCAGATTTGCTTTATTTAAATTATCAGGCGCAGTATCTTTACTCAAATTGGCAAGTTTAATGATCTTAGTACTAAATGATGCCTCGGTAGCGCAGTTGTAATGCGTACGGGTTACGAAATGCTCAGTATCAGCCTGGAGTCTGGAATTTGTGCCCGGTATGGAGATAGGCTCGCCCCCTATCACATCGTGGGACGGAGATACGCTCGGCGAAATGTGTACTGATTACACCTTAGCCTATCCCTTCGGGGATTACAGGCGTGAGTGCATATGTATATGTACTAAATGATTTACGTGTCGTGCCAATTAGCATTTTTCAGACCCCAAACCAACTTCACGGGTACGTGGTACACCCTGCTGACTATCAGGACAGCCAATCGCGACCAATCTGCAATGGACTCGCTTAGTGGAATAAAAAAAATATATCTTTATCCAGCTGAAGGACAGACTGTTATTTATTTTAAGATAAACTTTCTATCATCACATTTGACAGTCTCTGGCGCAGCGGGCAAGTAGTCGACTGTGAAATGAGAGGGCGTGGGTTCGACCTGCCCTTATCCCACTCGCAGTCGGGTTGGCGCAACATGATTTTTAACACATTACAGATAGATATGGCTTGTAGTTTTTACGACGGCCGCCTGCCTGACATCAACCTCTCTGGGGAGAAAACAAATATTTCGTCGCTTAGCTAACAATACTGCGTAACTCGAAAATTGTCCGTGTGATATTGTCATTGGATAAGTTGTTTTTGGCGCGTTTCAATAAATTTACACAAAAATTTAAATTAACCATACAAAGCACGTTATTCAAATAGTTCAGTCACCGCGCAACTCATTGGTTACATCACACATGTTCATAAAAAATATTCAGTTTTATGTCTCTGCTGAAAACTAAGCCAATTTAACTTGCGCGGTATTGTTAGTTAAGCGACGATTTGTAGATCACACAAACATTTTGTGGGAATCGACCCCACGGTCTCACGCTCTACACACCGACTACGCCACGGAGGCTCTCACGTAATCGAGTACGAATATTCACTAACTATGTTAATTCAAAATGACTACTTACATTAAAATCCAACCAGAACTCGCTCGAGCGAAGCCGCCAGAAAAACCGAATAAAATAAGCGACGAGAGCTCTTCATATAATATTATTATGATCCAGAATTATCATAAAGTGGATTTACATGGGTTAAGGAGTTAGGGTTCCTTATATAATTCGAATAAATAAACGTAGCACTAATAGGGTTTGAGATTTCGGACAACACCTGCGCCTGCCGAACCTTTGATAGGGCTGGTGAAACCGGGAGTGGCGGTTTTATTTTAAAAACCAGTAGAGTCATCTAGTGATCTGCTCTTACTACTACATGAATTCCAAATAATATTTTATTTATATACAATTACACTTAGTATGCTAGAATGCTTATTTATTTATTTTATTTAACTCAGCCTGTTGCCGTCCACTGTTGGACGTAAGCCACCCCAAGTGAGCGCCAACTATCCCGGTCTTGAGCAGCCCGCATCCACACGCTACCCGTCATCTTTTTCAAGTCTTCGGTCCACCATGCAGGGCGCCCTACACTATGCTACACTATGCTAGAATGCTTAGTCAACTTAAATTGCTACGCGTGCGGTATTCGTTCGCGTGTGAACTATTAATATACTAACATATTTACATATTGACATACATTACAGTATAATATAGGATATTATATCTGAAAGGTAAGTTGTTCTTCTATTCTTGGTATTGAGAAGCTTCAATTACACAGAAAGGTAGATCAATGTTCTAAGACTGCCATATAGCAAAGGGACTCGATTTCCGTAGGTATTCCGGGACGGAAAGCCCCAAAACAGCGACTAAATACTTCCCCTTTCCGTCTTAATTTCGAATAACGTTGCTCAAACGTAAACACCATACCAACCAAAGTACCGTCTTTCGGAAGGAAGGAATTCGAACAGGTTGGTTTTCTGAGGGTAAGGATCAGCTTGGGTCATATACATGCACAATGATAGAGGAATAGGGTAGTTGACTAGATTTTTTTAATTATTTAAATCAATATGTTACGTTACTAAAAATCTATTGCAGAAAGAATTTTATAAATCGGGCAAAAATAAATAAGCTACAAGCCATTCAAATCCTGTAGAAAGGGTAATTGTCAAATGACAGACGGGAAGGGATTTTTTGAGCATCCGGCAATCTTATTACAATGGTCAGGCGTCACCTGCTCGTCTTACCATTCACAGTAAAAAAAACACCCTAATTTCTAATAGGTATTGTAAGCTGCCTCGGTGGCGCAGTTGTAATGCGTATTCGTTATGACTGAGGCTGACGCTGAGGTCTCGGGTTTGATCCCCGGGTCGGGTAAAAGTAATATTGGGTGTATCTATTACGAAAAGCTCAGTATCAGCCGGGAGTCTGGAATATGTGGCCAGTATGGCGATAGGCTCGCTCCCTATCACATCAAGGACGGAGATACGCTCGGCGAAATGTGGGTGTACTGGTTACACCTCTATCTATCCCTTCGGGGATTACAGGCGTGAGTATGTATGTATTGTAAGCGTCAGCCTCTCAACGTCAGGTCTTTTTTTACTTTATAGTTTATACCTATTATATTATTATGTCTAAAACACTAACTTTATATCTTCAAATACCCACAGTTTTATAGCTTCAAAGACGTAAAATGAGAATATTTTTAAACTATAATATGTGGAATATTAAACTTGTTACCGGAATATTCCGGGATGCCGGTACGCAAAGCCCTACGTCAGTTATTCCTTTATATCTGTAATATTGGGAAATTTGAATAATACCAGACTCAACGTCGAAAATAAATTGCATTCAAATGTATTCATTTACATTGTCGTACATTATCATAATTTTATAGACTGACTATATTGTTACAATATATACATACATACTCACGCCTGTAATCCCCGAAAGGGTAGGCAGAGGTGAAACCAGTACACCCACATACACTACCACATAGTATACCCACTCCGGGCTGATACTGAGCATTTCGAAATAGAAAAACCCAATACCACTTTACCCGACCTGGGATCGAACCCGAGACCTCAGCCTTAGCTTAATCGTAACGCGTCCGCATTACAACTGCGCCATCGAGGCAGTCAGTGTAACAATATGGTTAGAATAAAATGTAGGAACCATTTCCTTTACAAATATTTTTATACTAGCTTATGCTCGAGGTTCCGCCAGCGTGAATGCCCTTTTCCGGGATAAGAAGTAGCTTATGTCTTGGTCCAGGTCATGGCCAACTATATGCCAAATTTCATCCAAAACCATTCAGCCGTTGAGGCTGCACGAATATTTTTTGTCGGGTCTGGGTATTGTGGGGCCACAAGTTCTTCGTATTTCCTGATACCCACGATACTAGTGTGGGGTCAGGACTATTTGTGTGACTGTTGGGTGTTTTTATTTATTAATTATTTACTATTTTTTGTAGACAGTGGTAACGATCCGGACGGACCGGTCCACTCATACTGTAGTCAAAACTGTCTTCAGCGTGGCTCTTCCATTCAAAAACTACTAATTAATACTTTAGTACACGGCTCCGCCCGCGTGACGGGGTTTTCTGGCTTTTCTTTTATAATAGTAGATGGATTACACCCGCGAATATCTGATTACATTTCCGTTCCATTATATGCGAGCCTATCACCATACCGGGCACAAGTTCCAATTCAACTCATGTGTCATTTAACGAGTAGACAACTCAAAGATAATTTGTCATTGCCCGACCTGGCATTTAAACATTTGACTGAGTGGTCGAACCACGCGGTAGACAGTCTGTTCTTCAGCATAAATGGGCCGGCTCGTTACCACTGTCTCACAGAAAACCGACGTAAAGTAACAGGTTGCTGCTGCATTTCGTACGGTAAGTGAGATATGCAGAGGCCCAAATCCCCTCCCCTTCCCAATCCCTTAATTATCCCTTTCCTTTAAGGTCGGCAACGCGCCCGGTATACTGGGCGTACATGGGCGGTGGAGATCACTTAACATCAGGTGATCCACTTGCTCGTTTGCCGGCCTATGCAATAAAAAAAAAACCTAGAACCTCGTTTCTGAGCCTAAGTACGTTGCCACTAGACCAATGAGGCGATAAAATATATTCTGTTTATTTTGCAGTTGGGATTTGAGTGTTTGGTAAATATGCTTCGTCGCGTGAACCGATTCAAAAGAGTTTTGGTACAGGATATTTATTTATGGTTAGATTTGCAAATGTTCAGCTGATCCGCAAACATTTGCTTTGGATATCAATGTTGGTGGACCACTTGGCCTTATGCACAAACGTAATATGCGTTACGTTGACTCATGACTGTGTGAAATCAGCACGGAATGACATTCTTGAAAGTCAATTTTCAATAAACAATCTTAGTTTGTTTATCCGGATTTTCATTCATTCATTAGCTTTTATGCACTGCAGGGCATAAGCCTTTTTTTATGGTATAGGCCAGCAAACGAGCAAGTGGGTCATCTGATGGTAAGTGATCTTCACCGCCCATGTACGCCCACAATACCAAAAGAATCATGCGTGCGTTGCCGGCTTTAAAGGAAAGGAATAATTAAGGAATTGGGAAAGGGAGGGGGTTTGGGTCTCCGGATATCTCACTCACCGTACGAAACACAGCAGCAAGCTGCTACTTTACGCCGGTTTTCTGTGAGACAGTGGTAATGACCCGGACGAGCCGGCCCATACATGCTGTAGACAAGTGTCTACAGCGTGGCTCTACCACTCATACATAACTTCTCCGCTTTACGCCAGTCTGCTCTATGTTGAGCCAATCTTTGCCGAGTGACACCCGCAAACTTTTCCAGATCATCGACCCATCTAGATAGAGGTCTGCCACGTTTACGTTGACCATCGCGTGGCCACCATTCTGTCAATGACTTACTCCACCTGTCATCGTCGCGTCTTGTCGTTTGTCCTGCCTATCGCCACTTGAGTTTCGCTATACGAGACCCGATGTCTTCCACCTTAAGTCATTTGTTTATCCGGATAGATCTCAAAAATCAACCAATCATGGTAGGTCCCTCGTTTGTGAGAGACCGGCTGGTTTGGTACCACCGCTTTGTCTATTTCTGCCGTCAAGCAACAGTGTGTAAGCACTGTTGTGTTCCGGTGTGAAGGACATTGAAGCCAGTGTAATTACTGGGCATTATGAGACTTAACACCTTATGTCTCGGGGTGCAAGCGCAGTCCAGTGTCATGCAGTGCTTGATTTAAAGTTCTGTGTGGCGTTGCTTCTGTTTATGAGCAGGCGTGGCGCTTACCATCAGGCGAGCGACCTGCTCGTCTCGTCATTCAATCTAATAAAAAATAAAAAATAAAAAATAAAACAGAGTAATTTGTTCGCATGCCCTTCAAACTGTATTCTGATTGGCTCATTTTGCGCAATCTATCTGGAGTATCAAACTAAGATTACCAAAATTTGATTTTATTGAAACAGAGTTTATTCAAAATGGTCGTAAGCCAATGTCATACAAGGCACGTAACGTTACAAGTGGTAGAGCCACGCTATAGACACTTTTGTTTTCAGCATGGATGGGCCGGCTCGTCCGGGTCGATACCACTGTCTCACAGAAAACTGACGTAAAGTAGCAGGTTACTACTGCGTTCACTCACCGTGAGGTATCCGGAGGCCCAGAACCCCCTCCCCTTCCCAATCCCATAATATTTTTTTGGTATTGTGGGCGTACAGAGTTTCGTAGGGCGAGTGACATATCCGGAGGCCCAAAACCTCCTCCCCTTCCCAATCCCTTAATATTTTTTTGGTATTGTGGGCGTATATGGGCGGTGTAGATCCATTACCTTCAGGTGACCCACTTGCTCGTTTATTTTACATTCATGCTGTAGACAAAACTGTCTACAGCGTGGCTCTACCACTCCAAACATTTCTGAAACAAAAATGTCGGTCGGATGTAACACATTGTGGTCACTCGTAAGGCTCAGGTACATTTCTACCACACTTTCTGTCTGAAACGAACCGTGACTTAGCATTAGACAGGCCGACATAACAATAACGGTTAACTTGCCCATACTATCGTTTAGGTCGTAGTGATCCGGGGCTTTAATTGTTCCTTGTTTGTAAACAGAGAGGTAGACAATTCCTAACTTCTATTATTATTTTTAACCGACTTTGAGGTTCTCAATTCCCCGTTTTTTATTTTTGCTTTTGTATACAAAGTGTTACAGAAAGGTGTGGTCATATTTTAGGGTCAAATATGTTACATACACCGTACAATTCGTACCGGATCTTTTCAAAACCAAAACATCCCAAAATTTCACATTAATATTAATCACTCGTTTATTAAGATCGATAAGATTGATGGCCTCACTATTAATAGGGTAGTTGACTAGATTTTTTTTATTATTTAAATCAATAAGTTACGTTACTCGAAATCCATTGCAGAAAGAATTTTATAAATCGGACCAAAAATAAATAAGATAGAAGCTATTTAAATCCTGTAGAAGGGGTAATTGTCAAATGACAGACGATGCAAACTTTGACGTCACTGTGTAAAATGTTCATTATGGTGCACGCGTGCAAGCGAGATAGTGAGATATCCCTACTACGCACCCACTTTTCCTCATACCAACATTTAAAGTCATAACTGCGGGCACATTTCTGAACCAATTTTGATTGTGTTTTAATAAACGGGTTTCTTTTGCGTATCATTTTCTGTTGCTTATAAAATAATGTATAAAATTCAATATAGGAAACTACGCTATTATTATTATGAACGACACTTACTTTCTAATAAACTTGAATAAAATATACGTAATTCTACGGACATATGTACATAACTTGTAATTTAAACACAAATTAACACCTGCAAGAGACTGTGTGCTGTACTTACCATCCTTGATCCTCACACAACTTAATACTAGTTAAGGAATGAATTAAAATAGGAGATTGCCCGTACTGTCAAAATTCACGCTAAAACTCATAACATTTATTGAATACATAAAATGTAAACTTTATTTATATTCCATCAAGTTTTACTTCGCTGCCAGTCTCGCTAGAGAAGAACGAGTAAGAAACTTTAACGTTGCTCTTTTAAAAAGTAATTTACATTGCAGTGCTTGCATGGTATTAATTTTAATTTTAATCTTGATTTCAAGAATAAGAATATGCTACTTGTTTCCTTTGTTTCACAGTTGTCTTAGTTGTGTGTACCAGTATATTTCTAATTAATTCTATTATATGTTATTCTCTAATTGTATGCTGTTGTAAGTTAAGCTAAGTATGAATGCTGTGGTCATCTATAATTTGTAACGACATTTAGCATTGGAATTATGACAACCTTAACATTACATTCAAATAATGTACGTTACGTTGATGATCCTATGAAATAAATAAATAAATAAATAATTACAATATTTTCATAATTATTATAAAAAACTCGCCTTGATTGCTTTGGTGGCGCAGTTGTAATGCGTACGCGGTACTGCTGGTGAGAAATACTTATATCGTTATTATTATACATACATACATACGCACACACGCCTGTATTCCCTAAAGGGGTAGGCAGAGGTGTAACCAGTACATCCACATTTTGCCGAGCGTATATCCGTCCTACAATGTGATAGGGGGTGAGCCATACCGGGCACAAATTCCAGACTCCGGGCTGATACTGAGCATTTCGTAATAGAAAAACGTAATTTTACTTTACCCGACCCGGGGATCGAACCCGGGACCTCAGCGTTAGCCTCAATCGTAACGCTTACGCATTACAACTGCGCCACCGAGGCAGTCGTAATTATTATACTTTGCTTAAATTTGACCACACCTTTCTGTAACACGTTGTTCACACATGATTACATTTATTACACCTCTCTTTTTTATCGGGGGATAATTAGACCAGCTCAATTTATATTGTTAGTATACTATGCAATGTTTCCTGTACATATCTTGCTGCTCTATTTACGATCCTGAAGATGGATGAGCAGTTAATGCAATAACTTATATCAGACCTAGGTGTTACAAAGTTGACGAACTTTGCCGTGTGCATGTTCAAGCCATCTGTTACTGCACTTGGAATAAGACTTCGGTACACGTGCCTTTATATTTTTTTTGTTAATTTATTAAGTACAGACAACAAACAGTAAATATACAATAAATGTAATAATAAATACACCTAACAGTCACACACATAGTCTTGTCCCCACACAAGGTTAACCTGTATCGTAAGTATCAGGAACTACGAGGGGCTTGCGGTCCCACAACACCCAGACCAGAAACAAATATTTATGGATCACACAAATGTTTGTCGCGGTGCGGGAATCGAACCCACGGCCTCTCGCTACCCCACGGAGACTGTCTGAATAAGGAAAGGGTAATTAAGGGATTGGATCACTCACAGTACGAAACGCAGCAGCAAGCCGCTACTTTATGTCGTTTTACTGTGAGACAGTCAGGTCTACCTGAGTGCAAAATTTCATCCAAAACAGTTCAGCCGTTAAGCCGTGATTGACTAACATACATCAAAACTCAAAAAGATAATTATTAATTTTGTCTCTAAGAACTCTTATTTCTTGATTACCTATTCAAAATTATAGCTTCTTCAGGATACAAAGTCGCCATAGATATCTAGGAATTGCGAGCCAATAAAAGCACATCCAATATGCCATGATTTGCTATCGAATCAACGGAAGCACATAGGTGACAGTTTAATTAAGTGTTCGTGTATAGATGTACCAAGTTAACTGTGAAATTACAGAAAATTAAACCTATTTGGATAATTTATTTTATATTCAATAGGGCTTAGAGGGGTTTTTTTTTATAGTATAGGCCGGCAAACGAGCAAGTGGACCACCTGATGGTAAGTGATCTCCACCGCCCATGTACGCCCACAATACTAAAATAATCATGGGTGCGTTGCCGACCTTAAAGGAAAGGGATAATTAAGGAATTAGGAAGGGGACTCACCGTACGAAACGCAGCAGCAAGCTGCTACTTTACGCCAGTTTTGAGACAGTGGTAATGACTCAGACGAGCCGGCCCAAAAACGGGTTGACGTCGGGCAGGCGGCCGGTCGTACAAACTGCAAGACATATCTTTCTGTAACATGTGTTAAAAAGCATGTTGCGTCGATCAGCAAATATATATTGCCTCTAGGCAGAGGAACCGAGGTGATTTCTGGCATAGCCTTGGCGTCTACGCCTCCGAGCAGGGTCAGCCCTCTCCCGAACCCGCTGCGCAGACTCCTTCCTAACCATAACAGTCTCACAGAAGGAGGCTACGCATACGAGGGACCTACTACCCAGTTTATCTAGTGTGCATTCTCTAATCGTATGCCATTCATTGAAATAAAACTAGATTATACAGATTTATCGCGGCTTAATTTTATTTCAGTCCCGACGTTTCCAAAGCTTTTCAGCCCTCGTAGTCACGGGAGAGACTCAAGATAAAGATATAAACTAGTTTTGTTTCAATGTGTGTGTGAGTAGTGAGTGATAGCTCAGGTGGGAGTGGTATGGACTGTCGAGATGAAAGTCGCAGGTTCGAAACCAGCCCCAAGAGTATACACCTCTGACTTTTCTAAATTACGTGTATATTACTTGTTAATTATCACTTGCTTTAACGGTAAAGGAAACATCATACCTGAGAAGTTCTCCATAAGAATTTCGAAGGTATATGAAGTCTGCCAATCCGCATTAGGCCAGGGTGGTGGACTACGGCCTAACCCCTCTCATTCAGCAGTGGGACATGTATAATACAGGGCTAGTATTATTATTACTGCCTCGGTGGCGCAGTTGTAATGCGTACGCGTTACGATTGAGGCCAACGCGGAGGTCTCGGGTTCGATCCCCGGGTCGGGTAAAGTGGTATTGGGTTTTTCCATTACGAAATGCTCAGTATCAGCCCGGAGTCTGGACTTTGTGCCCGGTATGGCGATAGGTTCGCCCCCTATCACATAAGGGACGGAGATACGCTCGGCGAAATGTGGGTGTACTGGTTACACCTCTGCCTACCCCTTCGGGGATTACAGGCGTGAGTGCGTATAGTATTATTATTTATTATTTTATTTCAATGTGTAATATTCGCGTAAATGTAAGAAATCAGTAATGCCATTCATTTTAGCTATGGTTATTGTATCTTTTATACTTAGAAATGATAATTTCGATCTCCCTAAACATATTTCGATTGTTACAAAACATCTTTATCATTTCAAAATGGTCGAAGCAGTCTTTTGGGACGGTGCATGAGCACTGTAACGGTGTCAATTCATTTTTATGACTGAGATTATTTGCCTAAATATCTTTGAGTTTACAAGGAAGTGAGAGCGCTCGACGACAGTAAAATTGTTTGTGATATTTGTTGTTTTGTTTACTTCAACATTTTATTACATTACTTCTGTTTGTTTCTGTGGATTTTGTGAGATAAAAAGAAGAAATCATATTAAAACTGTGAATGACAATAATAATTCATTTCTGCCCATGGGTTGATAACGAAGAGCCTCGACCAACATCTCCAGAGACTCTTATTGGTCGTCGGGTCAAGAGCCAGATTCAGAAAGCGGTGGTATCACCGCTATCCACTTGCTCGTTTGCCGACCCATGATATACAAAAAAAACAACAAACTTGACACTACATAAAAAAGAGAGAAAACGAATAGTTGCATGCCTTCGCGGTGGCAAAAGGTGGTCAGCTCAGCATAATGCTGTTTTATGGGCGAACCACAACACAGCGCTGGTTTTCAGTAGCCACCTACATATTTTGTCACATTAAATAAATATATAGACGCAACAGTCACACACATAGTCCTGACCCCACAGTAAGATACGAGTCATGTGTCGTGGGTATCAGGAACCATGTGTGAATTCGGTGAGTTCGGTAACAACCAGACCGGAAACAAATATTTGTGAATCACACAAACATTTGTCTCGGTTCGGGAATCTAACCCACGGCCTTTCGATTCTCGCCCGCTGCGCCACGGAGACTGCTTTTTTAACTGTTTAAGATTCGATTCATGTAGAAAAACTATCTACAGCGTCGCTCTACCCATGACCCTTTCTTCTATTAAAAAAACTTTTAAATTCAACTGTTTCGTGAGCGTACGCTTTAACAAACGCAAATAACCTGAGGTATTAACTCTTCAAGTTTATACATCAAATGCATTAGAACAAGTTATAGCGTAAATAGTTGGGAATTCAACTCCCTGGGGGGTACCTCCCAGGAGAAACTTTTTAATTTTCATTACGCAAATGAGTTTGAGTAGTAACTACGTATGCTTGATGACTATGACTTGGTATATAAAAGGTAGATAGAGATGAAACGAATGCATTCATATTTTAGGGTTCCGTACACAAAGACTGCTAATGGGACTCTATCTCTTTTTTTATTAGCTTGACGAAACGAGCAGGTCGCTCCACCGCCTATGTACGCCCACAAATCCAAAAGAATTATGGGTGCGTTTCCGACTTTAAAGGAAAGGGATAATTAAGGAATTGGGAAGGGAGGGGGTTAGCGCCTCCGGACATCTCACTCACCGTACGAAACGCAGCAGCAAGCTGCTACTTTACGCCGGTTTTCTGTGAGACAGTGGTAACGACCCGAGTCTATAGATTTCTCAGTCTACGGTGTTTAGATTATTTAATAGGTTAATCACCCACTGTGCTACGGAGGTTTTCAAATACAGTTATTTCATTCCTCGGAATCATTTTGTGGTGCCGCGAGCGTTTAGAACAAACATAATGTCAAATACCCGTCTTCAGCCCGATTTCGGGCTACATTTCATGATACGGATCGGCCGAAGTTTCGGTCCAAAATTTCGAAACTGTGCAAGGTGGTAGGTCCCTCGTATGCGAGAGGCCGTCTTGGTTGGCACCACCGCTATATCTGCCGCCAAGCAACAGTGGGTAAGCACTGTTGTGTTCCGGTTTGAAGGACATTGAAGCCAGTGAAATTACTGGGCATTATGAGACTTAACACCTTATGTCTCGGGGTGACGAGCGCAGTCCAGTGTCATGCAGTGCTTTGTTATTTAAAGTTCTGCGTGATGTTGCTTTTGTTTATGAGCAGGCGTGGCGCTTACCATCAGGCGAGCGACCTGATCGTATCGTAATTCAAGCTAATAAAAAAAACTGAGTTTGATGGTAGCTTTACAGACGATACGACACGTCCGCTTTGAATGATATTGTATAGAAACAGTTGCTCCTACTCGTATCTAGGTCACATACGTCAAAACGTGTTTTAAGTTATATTAATCCCTTATTATTGTTCGTAGTATATTTGGGAACGACAGCGTCGGTGGCGCAGTTGTAATGCGTACGTGTTACAACTGAGACTGACTCTGAGCTCTCGGGTTCGATCTCCGGGTCGGGTAAAAGTTATATTGTGTTTTTTTATTATAATGCTCAGTATCAGCCCGGAGTCTGGTAGGCTTGCGCCCTGTTACATCATGGGATGGAGTTACGCACGGCGAAATGTTGGAGTACTGGTTACAGCTCAGTCTACCCCTTCAGGATTACAGTCGTGAGTGTGTGCGTGCGTGCGTCCGTATTTGGGAATTGTCTAAAATGGCAGAACATCTCCAACTCCATTGTTTACTGTATTCAAACGATTGGTAAATGATCAAATATTTCAACGCCACTTTCATCAGGTCTGCAATTGATTTCGATTTACTTGCTTTTGTGCGAAAGTATACCTTAGATCGTTGACATTGAGTTTAATTTTGAGTGGATTCGTTGGGAAATGGGTTGGACAAAACTTTGTATTGATCTTATGACTGGGTACTGTTTAAATGTATTTAACTGTATATTTGTTTTACTGTCGTACTTAGAGATGTCATTTAAATTTAATTGTAATTATCATTAAGTATTTTTCTAGTAGATTCTACGTCTCCCCAGAGGGGTTGACGTCAGGCAGGCGGTCAGTAAAAACAAGGCAAATTTTCTGTATCATGTGTTAAAAAGCATGTTGTGCTGACCCCACTGCGAGGGGGATAAGGAAAGGTTTAAGGAAGGAAGGTTTTTTTACTAGCAGAGGCTGGAAAACGAGCAAGTGGGTCACCTAATGGTGAGCTTCACAACCCATGAACATTCACAATACTTGATGAATCATGAATGCGTTACCGACCTTAAAGGAAAGGAATAATAAAGGGAAGGGGAGGTGGAATTGGGCCTCCGGATATCTCACTAATCGTAAGAAACGCAACAGCAAACTACTACATCACGTCAGTTTTTTGTAAGACAGTGGTAACAACCCAGTTGAGCATTTGCTCTAAAATAAAAATAAAAATATTAAAAAGACCTTACTCAATAAACTAACTATTCAATCAATCAACCTACGCAATATTTTGCCGATATTTTACTTCAGACGTCAATTATTTTGCTGTAACAAATGTCGGCAACTTAAGTTTGATAAACGACGGTCAATAAGATTGGCGGAGAAATCATTTCTTTCTAATAATAGGACAACTTTAAGGCGGGAAAAAATCAATACCCAAGAGTGAGTACAAAATGCGTATGTAAACCAAAATAAGCGACTTTCATAGAATTCAATATATCTCATAACCTTTTGTTGCGGAAATCGAATGAACGAAGGACCAGGAACATTTGTTCCAGTAATGGATGTAGTCGCACTCACCTTGGACTCGCAGTACCGTCGTCTTCAGGGGTACCCCGTGCGTGGTGGTGGCATAGGAGCTGGTTGCCGTCAAGAGATCTTCAGGCTCGTACCAGACACGATTACTAATTTCTTAGATTTAGGATAAAGTCAATTTTCACGGCGCGCACACGCAATACGTTGCGTACGGTTAAACGGTTAGAATTCAAGTGTTGAACTGTGTAGGTGGCAGCACTTGTCACTATATTCACTGCGTTCGGTTTCGTGACGAATACATCCATATGAATATAGTTATTAGAAATTATGAGAAATGATTAGGCTTTGTGCTAACATATAAAAAGGGTAAAAGTACGGAACACCTTTTCTTATTTTTCTGATTCTCAGTAAAAAAACACATCGTTTCACTTTCTTACCCTGTATATTTCAAAAGCCGTGATATCCACTGGTACCCTCTATATTTAGAATGGGCTAACAAGATTGATAAAGGTCGTGCCCACACTAAAGAATACAATGCAGTGGGATTGAGGGATCTCGGTGCCTATCGGAGCGTCTTGACGTTCGCACATATATATCTTTTTTGGGATGTAGGAATATCAGAGAGTGGTATTATGGCCCAATGATGTTTTGATAGAGAAAATAAGAGCAGAAATTTTTGAAGTGAAACCTTCTTTTGCCGCGTTGGGCACTTTTTGGTAGGGGAATATATTATGGGTTCGCGTCACCGACATGCTAATGACGCGCAGCGGCCGTGTCTTGTGCGCGTTAGACACTTTGTTGGATGGGTGAAATCTCGTGCGTTCGCGTCACCGCCATGCTTATAGCAGTATATCTGTAGCTATACAGCTGACGTATTGTGCAACATTAGTTCTGTGTATATCTTATAAGTGAAATTGAATGGATTTAGTGAAAAGTTCAATGTGTATATACTGTGCATTGTTGAAATAGTGTTTTTGTATATTTATTATTTGAATCGTTTAATTGTAGAATCATTGTGCAGTACAATAGTGGGTACTAAAAAATCATATAAACATGCATATAATTGTTGCTCGGGGTGTCAATAGATGTGAAAACCAGATTGATGTTAATAATTTTTGAATTAAAATTATGAAATTTCAAATGTTAATACTAAAAGTTCTAAGTTTTCACTTCTATCGGCAGTCTCTACGACTGTAATTTTTTTAATATGGATATAATTGACCATTGCGTAAGTCAAAATTCAATTAATATTGCTAAAATATCAACATCAATACTATATCTAAATCGACGTAAAGTAGTCGTTTGCTGCAACGTTTCATACGGTGATTGAGATATCCAGAGGCCCAAATCAGGACACTTTCCAATCCCTTAAATATCCCTTTCCCTTAAGGTCGGCAACGCGCCCATGATTATTTTGGTATTGTGCGTACATGGGCGGTGGAGTTCACTTATCATCAGCTGACCCCACTTGCTCGTTTGAAAGAAAAAAAGAAAGATAACATTTATTCAGTACGCATACACAACATAGACATAGATAGATCATACAAGAATACACAATACTATAAAAAATATTTATTAGGATAGCTCAGCGGGGAGTGGTATAGACTGCCGAGACGAAAGTTGCAGGTTCGAAACCAGTCCCAAGTGCATACACCTCTGACTTTTCTAATTTATGTGTGTATTAATTTTTTATTATAACTTGCTTTAACGGTGAAGGAAACATAGAGAGGAAAGTTGCATACCTGAGAAGTTCTTCATAAGAATTTCGAAGTTATGTGAAGTCTGCCAACCCGCATTAGGCCAGCGTGATGGACTAAGGTCTAACCCCCTCTTATTCAGTAGAGGCCCGTGCCCAGCAGTGGGACGTATATAATACAGGGCTGGTATTATTTATTATTTATGTTTGCTGGCCTATGCTTAAAAAAACCTTTTTCCAATACTCAAATCCTGTACTCTCGTACCGCATCCACATTTTCCATCATCCCTTCAAAGCCACAGTGTGTACCTTGACAAATATGGGCCATTATTAAAGCTACACTTCTGCGGTTTGCTCTATTGAGCCTAATGCGTTCTATTTGTTACCGTTCATTGGTTCGTTGATGCTGCGTTCAGTACACCCCTTTATCTGCTCGGTAAAGCATTTTTCATGGAGCTCAGGTGGGGTAATGGAATGGGAGGTTTAGGGATATTTTTTATTCAGTATTTTGTGCTATTTATGGCAGTAAAGTGAGTGCCTCGGTGGCGCAGTTGTAATGCGTACGCGTTACGATTGAGGCCAACGCTGAGGTCTCGGTTCGATACCCGGGTCGGGTAAAGTACAAGGTGGTAGGTCCCTCGTTTGCGAGAGGCCGGCTGGGTTGGTACCACCGCTTTGTCTATTTCTGCCGCCAAGCAACAGTGTGTAAGCACTGTTGTGTTCCGGTTTGAAGGACATTGAAGCCAGTGAAATTATTGGGCATTATGAGATTTAACATCTTATGGAACGCAGTCCAATGTCCTGCATTGCTTTGTAGTTCAAAGTTCTGTATGTTTTTGATTCTGTATATGGGCAGGCGTAGCGCTTACTATCAGGCGAGCGACTTGCTCGTTTCGTTCAAACAAGCTAATACTAATTTTTCCTCAAAGGCCGGCAACACACCGACAAATTCCCTGGTATTGACGATGTCCATGGGCGGCGGTGATCACTCACCAACAGGTGACCGCTTGCTCCGTTGCCCCCTCTTTCATAAAAAAAAAACGAAAAGACTTTTTCTCCGACCTATTATTTTGTTGTAGGCCTGTCCTTACGTATGTATTCCTTTGTTTGAACAACAAAAACGTCTAATACAGAACATGAACGCACAACAATATCCGAATGAGGAAAAAATGCCTCCTCTTACCAAGGCATTGTGAAATTAAAATCATTTTGTTCTGTCAACCTTTTAGTAAATTGAAAGCCTTTCTCTTGTAGCGTACAGTGCAGGACATATTAAGGATTTTACACATATTATCTATATAAATAAAAATGAATGGCTAAATTTGTTGCTAAGTGCAAAACTCGACCAGGGCTGGGACTATTTTGATGATTTTTTGTGTGTGTTTAAGTGGGTCCCTGAAAGGTTTATATTTATAATTGGACCCGGTAGGTGGCGCTGTAATCGAGTTCTAACTAGCAATTACATGTTGCGGGTGAAACCGCGCTGGATAGCTAGTATCGAATAAAAATGTTTGAACAATTTTTTACAATAAAACCGACTCAAAGAAACTAAAAAGCAAAAAATTTAAACTGAATAGTATTTCTTATGTTTATGCAATTACACATTGAAATAAGTTATACGGATTTTATCGCGCTTTAATTTTATTTTCTAGTTCAGTCTCTCCCGTGACTACGAAGGCTGAAAAGCTTTCGAAACGTCGGGACTAAAATAATATTAAACCGCGATAAAATCCGTATAAACTAGTTTTATTAGTTTTATTTATTTTAGAGTGGTAGAGCCACGCTGTTAGAGTGGTATAGCCACGCTGTAGACAGTTCTGTCTACAGCATGAATGGGCCGGCTCTTCCGGGTCGTTACCACTGTCTCACAGAAAACTGGCGTAAAGTAGCAGCTTGCTGCTGCGTTTCGTACGGTGAGTGAGATATCCGGAGTCCCAAATTCCCCTCCCCTTCCCAATCCCTAACTTATCCCTTTCCTTGAAGGTCGGCACCGCACACATGATTATTTTAGTACTGTGGGCGTACATGGGCGGTGGAGATCACTTACCACCAGGTGACCCATTAGCTCGTTTGCCGGCCTATACTATATTAAAAAAAAAACTAAATAATTTCGAGTCGGTGGTATTAATCATTGAGTTTTAGTGAAGGAAAATCGTCAAAATTGATGAATAGATGACGATGTTTAAGTATTTCATCCCCGATTTCAACCCCATAGCAGTGAGCATTTTTATGATTATTGACATTTAAATGGGACCACCGAAGTAAATTCTGCCGAATATTTGACAGTTATACGTGAACATACATACTAATTGAGAACCTCTTTGTTTTTTGTGTAGGTTAAAAATTGTGGTGGTTTCACATTCGACGCAGAAATCGATGTACATACATAAAAAATTATAGAAATTACGCATAAAATTGAGAACCTTCTCCTTTTTTAAGGCACTTAGAGACGAATATGTTGCCCTTCTTTTTTGTCGTGGGTTAAAGTGGAAACGATGTAATCTTCGAATCTACATGGGATTATGAAAAAAATACTGTCTTACAATACCGTCTGAGAATACAGATACGCAAAGTCCCTCCGCATAGCCAAGGGTTCAACACCATCCATCATTGAAATAAAACAAATTTATATGGATTTTATCAAGGTTTAAATAATTATATTTTATTCCGCGATAAAATCCGTATAAATTAGTTTTATTTCAATGTGTAATATTCGCGTTAAACGTGAACGTGAAGTTTGTCTTCAGGAATGTCGCTGAAGGTGGTTTGGTCACGTTTTGAGGAAACCGCAGAAGTACGTCTGTCGCAAATGCCTGAGCCAGATCGTACCAGGTTTACGAACTCGCTGGCGGCTCACAAAGCATTGGCTTGACGTATTGGAGGGAGACATGAGAGCCAATGGTCTCACTATGGAGGATGTTCAAGATCACGCGAAGTGGAAGCGTTTAAGTAGGAAGGCGGAATCTGGCAATAAGCCGGGATAACGCCAGGCACAAAGAAGAAAGTGTTAATGTTTTTGCCGCGTATCCAATAAAATTACACGAAAATTTAAATTAACTTTAAGCACGATATTCAAATAGTTCTGTCACCGTGTAATTCATTGGTTACATCACACATGTTCATAATAAAAACTTCAGTTTTATGTCTCTGTATGTTTAAGCCAATTTAACTTACTGTTAACAATGTATTGTTAGCTAAGTGACGATTTATAATAGTAATAGGAAGTAGTATGAAATAGATTAAGGTCCACTTTAATCCAAGGGCACAAAGAAAATAATTAGCTCGCAATACAGACTACCATTGCGAGCTGGAGGAAAATGGCTGTCGTCGACAATAGAAATTCAATTTCAATCTCTATATCGTACGGATATGGTTTATTTTTATTATATTTACTGTAATACATTTTTAAACCGCCGCGACATCCAATAAATCCTTCAGTTGCAGAAAACTTTCCTTTGGCAGCAATACACATTAATCTTAATTTTTGTATTCAAAAATATAGTTTTTTCCCCATCTCTTGTAGATTTTCTAGGGTATTTTGTGTTGGTCATAAATAAATTATATTTACTGGGATAAAATGTTTCCTATGTCCCAATGGAGGTTGTGGACTACCTGAGTGCTAGATTTCATCCAAATCTGATCTCCAGTTGTAAATGTCCTTGTGCCTGAGGTTAAGACCTCCTTAGTTCATTATTTTGACTCCCGCTTTGCTATGGAGGGAAGTGGACAATTATTATTTCCAACTCCTCCCTAATTTTCTATTTGATCATTTCGTTGCTGGGTAAAGACAGATTTGCATTCCCAGAGACTCGCCGAGCTTCATTGCTCGGTGTCGAAATATGCGTGCCACTGTCGATCCTGGCTTACAGGAGTTACAGTGGCGGGTGTGTGGGCGGGATAATAAAATCTAATCTGTAATTAAGGCGTGATTGACTAACAAACATCCAATTCCACAAACAACCAAACTTTCAGGGTTGCAGTAATGCTAACACCTCAGTTGTCAGAATTAGATATATTTTTCTGGAAAACAGTTACACTCTATTTATTTGTCCGCCATTGTACTCAAACATTCAATGTACAAACGGGACAGTTTATATTCCTTTTTATTATTAATGTTCTGTCATAATGAAGTGATTGTAATAATTCTTGGACTGTATTCAATAATATTCAAATATATATGAAAATAAATAAGACTGCCTCGGTGGCGCAGTTGCAATGCGTACGTGTTACATCTGCTGCCGCTCAGGTCTCGGGTTCGATCCCCAAGTCGGGTAAAAGTGATATTGGGGTTTTCTATTACGAAATGCTCAGTATCAGCCCGGAGTTTGGGATTGTGCCCGTTATGGCGATTGGCTCGCCCCCTATTACATCATGTGACGGTGATACGCTCGGCGAAATATGGGTGTACTGGTTACACCTCTGCTGCCCCGTCGGGTATTATAGGCGTGAGTGCGTATGTATGTACTAAAAATAAATGTGCGTCAGCACCATTGGATGTCCTGACATCCAAAGACCCTGGCCTTTGACTTAATTTTGTAGGATTAGAAATATTAAGTCACAAGCATTTTCAGCCTTTGTATTTTTATAACTTCACAGGGTTATTAATCAATATTTTCCAAATAATTTAATTTATACTACTAGACAAGCTGTGCGGTACATAGGGATTCTACCACTAAGTTGCGGTCAATTGATCGTAACTCAATGTTACCATCTCGCTTACTCTCAACTAGAATCCCCTATCACTGTCTGTGAGCTGTCAAACTCCCGCATTATGTGACGCAATTTTATTTCTAAACAGCTTGTCTAGTAGTATAGATTAAAGTCTTTGATATTTTCACAGATTGTTTTAATCCACCTTAAAATGTCTGCATTTATGGAGAATTAATCTATTATTGATCTTATTAATTAAAATTATTAAGAGCAGTAATAGAGCATTGTATTGAAATTTGTACTCACTCAAATAGGTCAATAGACAAAATTGTAATTTGTTCTTCATGATATAAATGACTCAAGTTTAAATTACAAAGCACTGCATGGCAGTGGACTACGCTCGTCACCCCAAGACATAAGTTCTTAAATCTCATAATACTCAGTAAGTTCACTGGCTTCAATGTCCTTTAAACTGAAACCCAACAGTGCTTACACACTGCTGATTGGCGGCATAAATAGACAAAGCGGTGGTACCTACCCAGACAGCCTCCCGCATACGAGGGACCTACCACCTAATAAGGTGATATCGTCTCTAGTGAGTCCAGCTCATTCATGCTGTAGACAAAATTGTCTACAGCGTGACTTCACTTATAAAGTCTCTAAAACCCTCAAAGATAATGCCAAAATGATCCCAAATTATGCAAGAAGCACGTACAGTACACAAGTTATAAATATTTAGGAATGTTAAGCGCTTACAGAATATACCACGTACAGTCTGGGGGCTCTGACCTCACGAATTTTAACCTGCTGAGGGTCATACAGGTATTTCAATAGATAAGATTCATTAATATTTTTGACTCTCTTTTACCCGGAGATCTGCCCGAGTGTATGTCTTTTTCCAGGATAAAAAGTAACTTATGTCCTAACACAGGTCATGGTCTACCGATGTACCAAATTTCATCCAAACACGTTCAGCCGTTTAATAGAGATTGACTATCTACAATCACAAATTTACGAGTGGTAGAGCCACGCTGTAGACAAAATTGTCTACAGCATGAATGGGCCGGCTCGTCCGGGTCGTTACCACTGTCTCACAGAAAACCGGCGTAAAGTAGCAGCTTGCTGCTGCGTTTCGTACGGTGAGTGAGATATCCGGAGGCCCAAATCCCCCTCCCCTTCCCAATCCCTTATTATCCCTTTCCTTTAAGGTCGGCAACGCGCCCATAATTCTTTTGTATTGTGGGCGGTGGAGATCGGTTACCATTAGGTGACCCACTCGCTCGATTGCCAGCCTATACTATAAAAAAAAAACAAATATTCTTTCACATTTATTATCGAACGTAGGGTGTCTTTGTAGTTAAGTGGATAAATGTGGCTGCACTTTATGGGTTTGAGTTTTAGCTAGTGAATTCGGTTAGCCAGTAAAACGATTCCGTATTTCCAGGATAAGTAAAACTCAACTTGACTGCCTCGGTGGCCCAGTAGTAATGCGTACGTGGTACGACTGCTGTGCCGAGGCGTCTTGTTCGATCCCTGGTTCGGGTAAAAGTGATATTGGGTTTTCTATTTCGAAATGCTCAGTATAAGCCCGAAGTCTGGATTTGTGCCCGGTATGACGATAGGCTCGCCCCTTATCACATCATGGGACGGGAATAAGCTTGGTGAAATGTGGGTGTACTGTGTACTGTACTGTACTGTACTGTGGCTGTAGCCACAGGTGGTTTATAGGTGTACCTTTACCTACCCCTTTGGGGATTACAGGTGTGAGTGCGTATGTATATTATACTAGCTCTGTATACACGAGTATAATACACGTCCCACTGCTGGGCACGGGCCTCCTACTGAATGACAGGGGTTAGGCCTTAGTCCACTATACTGGCCATTAGGCCATGTAAGTTGGCAAACTTGGCGAACTTCTCAAGTAAGCAGGTTTCTTCACGATCCTTCACCGTTAAAGCAAGCGATAATTAAAAATACACACGCAACTTATAAAAGACAGATGTGTATGCTCTTGGAATTAGTTTTGAATGTGTTACTCGTTTCCACAGTCCGTACCACTCCCCGCTGAGCTCTTATCCATCTCCCCCTCGATATTGTCTGAATGGGTGTCTGTATACTGGCATTAAGCCAGCATTTGTTATACGGATCCCAAAACGTGACGATTCACGAATTTGGTTGTATTATCTTAGTTGAATTCAAGATTTATTGAGCATATATAACACATAACTTATAATCTGAACTTACACAATATTATTTTGGAATATCTTCTTCCATCTGTTCTTATCCCACTCGCAGTGGGTCGACGCAACATGTTTTTAACACAAATTACAGAAAGATGTATATGTGTAGCCACACACAACTCTGCAAATTTTGGACCGATTTGAATATTTTTTGTCATTCGAAAGAAATAAAAAATGAATAATAAAATCCGCCCCTATATAATATACCAGCTTTTACCTGCTTGACAGTGGTATCGAGCCGGTCGAGCCGGTCCATTCATGTTGAAGATAAAACAGTCTACAACGTGGCTCTACCACCTCAACAATTTGATAATATATTACACAATGTTAATACACAGGCTGTATAAACATTTCAGTAGCTTAAACCACTCCAAGATAATTTGCTGTAAGCAATAACGCATCATGGCTCCCTTTGTACCGAGCTACCGAGCTAACGCTGAGGTTAAATACATTAATTAACCCCTACGTTAAATAGTGAGTGAATTAAACTGCTTGTTATAAATGGAAGAGAAATTGCATTCTCCTTGTTATTTGTTAAACAAATGAATAAAAAATCGGAATTTGAAGTAGCGGTGTACTGTAGTTTTTTTTTTAGGCCAGCTCGACCACTGTCTCACTGAAAACGGACGTAAAGTAGCAGTTTTCTGCTGCGTTTCGTAAGCTGAGTGGGATATCGGGAGACCCAAATCCCATTCCAATCCCTTAATTATCCTTTTCTTTTAAGGTCTGCAACACGTCCACGATTCTTCTGGTATTTTGGGCGTACATGAGGTGCTCACTTACCATCAGGTGACCAACTAGCTCGTTAGCCGGCTTATGCGCGTATATCTCATGACCTTTTTGTAACCGGGCTGGACCGCCAAGTTATTTCTTGTGTATTGTACCGCTAAATATACCAGAATTGCACTCCTTGCTTACAGCACAAACACCAACGCCCGGTTTCTGAAAGGCTGATCAAATCAACATTCAACTAACTAACCTACTACCTAACAGAACTTTGATTTTGACATCGCTGTTAAATCAATTTGAGTTGCTGAAACGTTATTTTGTGAAAAAAACCATATTTGATCTCTCTTTAGTACCGTTTGACATACGATTTTTCATATTAATTAGAAAGTTATTTTAGCTAACATGTGTGTCAGATCAAAGGTGTTGATCACGCTTCTAGCAACTCAATTTCGACTTGACATGAGATTTGACATTTGATTAGTTAATTTAACATTGATCAAGCCTTTCAGAAACCGGGTGTAAGTCCCCCAGCATCAGGACTGGTTCAAGTGTTCTACAAACGATCTCTCCCTACAACTGACTTGCGGTTTAATTTCCTCCCGCCGTCTATTGTTAATTGTCAGTTGTCTTGTTTGTACGTGATGCTAAGTTTTAGGATTTTGAAGGAAAATTGTGGTACAAAGCAAAAATACGAATTTTGGAATTTATTGTGGGTAGAATGAGGAACAATGTTTACATTAGGTCTATTAATGGTACAAGTACGTCGAAACATTTTTTATTAGCTTAAGTGACGCTGCGAGCAGGTCATTCGCCTGATGGTAAGCGCCACGCCTGCCCATAAACAGAAGCAACACCACACAGAACTTTGAATTACAAAGCACAGCATAACATTGGACTGCGCTCGCCACCCCGAAACGTAAGATGTTAAGTCTCATAATGCCGAGTAATTTCGCTGGCTTCAATGTCCTTCAAACCGGAACACAACATTGCTTGCACACTGCTACTTGGCGTCAGAAATAGACATAGTAGTGGTACCAACCCAGACGGCCGCTCGAGGGACCTACCACCTTTTAAATTCTTATCTTTTAATAAACGCTGTTAATAAACAGCTAGTATGCGGAAATTGTTTAATTTAACGTTTACAGTTAAGATATTAACCTGGAGCATTGGATGTGAGCCAATTTGGCCACACTCGCCACGTTACCGTTAATATCGTGTGCTTATTAAATAGTTCCTTTGTTACATTCTTGTTATAATTATATTCATCATTGTGAAGTAGCAATTGGGGAAGTTTATACCTATTTTATAACGTAGAGTACTTTATAAATAAAATATATATTTTACGATAGACAATTTAATTTAAAAGATAACACAATTGGATTTTTTTTATGATTCCTAACTCGATACAACAACCCGAATTAAATTAATCACACCGCTTTTATAATGTGGCTCCCCTCTCCTCTCCTCTCCTCTCCACTGCATACACACCTCGCCCCGCCACGGCACGTCGCCCCACCTCCGCACCTCTCCTTCCAGTTGGTCATCGGTCAAATCAACTACTTCCGATACAATTTTATTCATATTTAACTATATGACATGACCATAAACAAAAGTCACTCTCTGACTAGGACATATACTGGATGAAAGATGTCTATTGTCTACTAGTCACTTTCAAAAATAAATACGTTCTCACGCCTGTAATCCCCGAAGGGGTAGGCAGAGGTGTAACCAGTACACCCTCATTTCGCCGAACGTAACTCCGTCCCATTATGTGATAGGCAGCGAGCCTATCGCCATACCGATAACAATTCCAGACTCCAATATCACTTTTACCCGACCCGGGGATCGAACCCGAGACCTCAGCATCAGCCTCACGTAAAGCGTACGCATTACAACGGCGCCACCGAGGTAGTCTTTCTTTATAAATAACTCATTATGGTCATGCCTTTATCCCAAGTGTAAGCAGATGTGCAACTAGAGTTTTCGCTTATATTGAATGACGAGACGAGCAGGTCGCTCGCCTGATAGTAAGCGCCACGCCTACTCATAAACAGAAGCAACACAGAACTTTAAATAAAGCACTGCATGACACTGCAAGGCGCTCGTCACCCCGAGACATAAGGTGTTAAGTCTCATAATGCCCAGTAATTACACTGGCTTCAATGTCCTTCACACCGAAACACAACAGTGCTTACACACTGTTGCTTGGCGGCAGCAATAGACAAAGCGGCGGTACCAACCCAGCCGGTCTCTCGCAAACGAGGGACCTACCACCTTGTAATTGCTTTACCATTATATTATGCGCTCGACATACCACTTCCCGCTGAGCTATCACTATTTGTAAAGATGTTTGTGTATAACTGTTTGTGTCTTAAATAATAGAAAAAAAATCATGTGTGCAATTCCCACGTGGTAGAAGTGAAACCTTCAAAAATGTTGGCTTCAAGATAATGAGACGAATGTAAAATTTCGGAAAATGTATAATGCTTCCTATCTCATTTTCTCCCACGTTAAATCTTATGAATTTCTGTGTCTGTCTCTTTTTACTGCGTACACGTATACAAAACACCACAGTTGTTGTGATGCCTTTTCTCAAGCTTTGTACTAGCTCGCGCACAACTGTATAATGCTTCCTATCTCATTTTCTCCCACGTTAAATCTTATGAATTTATGTCTGTCTCTTTTTCGTTTCACTTTTTCGTTTCATCGACTTTCAAATCACAACGATGCTAAAGAAGTTTTTACTTCAAAATAATCCTCATTGCCTCCTTCAAATCAGTTAAAACCAAAGACAATTTCAGTAGGATTTATGTAAGCATATGCATTGTACGCTCGGTGTCCCGTGGCGTCCTAATTCACTACCGGCGCGCCGATGCCTTTCAAAATATAAACCACACCTCGATTCAATTAAATACGTCCTTATTATGATACTCCGCTTTATAATGGAGGTAAAACGATATTACATATTGACTTACTAACTTTTTATTGAGTGGTTGAGCCACGCTGTAGACTTTTTACTTTTGTCTTGTTGAGTTTTTTCGAAGTCTGTCAAATAATTTTTGAATGTGAAATTTTATATCGTAGTTGCAATTTTGCCTATCACTTCAATTGTAGGCATGCTATGTGAAAATCTGTTAAAGCCGAAATATTTCGACAATAAGCTCTTTTATGTGACGTAGGCACGCAATAAGAAAGATTTATTGGAATTTTCGACCCTAAATGTAAATATAGGAATGTATTTCCTCCATACAATATGTACAATGGTATGTGTACACATAAAACGTTGGTTAGACATGACATAAACGCCTTTGTCCGCGAAGGTAGAGAGAGGTGCAACTGGTGGTACACTGCTGCTTGAGCTGTTTTGTCCCATGATGTGATAGTCATACCGGACAATAGGGTAGTTTCCTATATTGAATTTTATACATTATTTTATAAGCAACAGAAAATGATACGCAAAAGAAACGATTTTATTAAAACACAATCAAAATTGGTTCAGAAATGTGCCCGCAGTTATGATTTTAAATGTTGGTATGAGGAAAAGTGGGTGCGTAGTAGGGATATCTCACTATCTCGCTTGCACGCGTGCTCTATAATGAACATTTTACACAGTGACGTCAAAGGTTGCATCGTCTGTCATTTGACAATTACCCCTTCTACAGGATTTGAATGGCTTCTATCTTATTTATTTTTGGTCCGACATATAAAATTCTTTCTGCAATAGATTTTGAGTAACATAACTTATTGATTTAAATAATAAAACAAATCTAGTCTACTACCCTATTCATGTGGGATTATTCGACCCAAAAGATCAAACGCAAATATCGACGTATAGAAAGCCTCCTTTTTGAAGTTTTTTTTATAGTATTGGCCGGCAAACGAGCTAGTTGATCGTAAGTGATCACCACCGCCCATGTGCGCCAAGTGTCATGGGCGAGGTGCCGATCTTAAAGGAAAGGGATTTATTAAGGGATTGGGAAGGGGAGGGGATACGTGCGGGCTCTACCACTCGTAAAATTCTTAAACTTGATTACACCTTTCTGTTACACATTGTATATTCAAGATATTACATGATTTTATCAGTAATCTTATGCAATAGCAGCCCCAAGGCTCTTGTCTTAATTGTAGTTCTGATTTGGTCCCACAATTACCAAGATTAGCAATCTCGAGATAAAGCCAGATTATAATACCTATTACACCTGCGTTAGGTTAGTTTACTGGTTGTGCGGATGTTCCTAAATATTAACTACTATTTTAACGGTCAATTTCACAATATTAGAGTAAGATTTAACCATTTTTTAAACCTGGTAGACATCTTTCTCCGATTTGTCAGTGTGACTTTTGTATTTAATACAGTGCTTTGTAAATCAAAGTTCTGCGTGGTAATGCTTCTGTTTATGGGCAGGCGTGGCGCTTACCATTAGCCGAGCGACCTGCCCGTCTCGTCATTCAAGCTAATAAAAAACATTTATTTACCTATATACCTAGAATATAGGATACTTTATTTCGGCAGCGGGTTCGATTCTCGTGTCGAGGAAAAGTTTGTTTAATGTTGAGTATAATTATGTATGTCTAATAAATAAACAAAAATAAAAAATATCTCTCTTGCCCGGGCTTATTCAGCCGAATGAACGCTGTTGATAGACCGATAAGTTTCATGTCGTTTTATTATCGTACCTCCACATATTCCCTCAAGGTGCACTTGCTCTCTCTAACCAATTAGCCAGTAAAATCACATTAGACGGATCAAATTAAATATTTCAACCTTAATGTGGTCCGCCAGCGTACTAACCTGTATAAACTTAATTGAAAAGGATGTTTGCGGATTCTAAGGTTTAAAGTGAAATTTTTATTAGATCGTCTCAAAATTTTTGGCCTGTGTGTTGCATGTCGCGTGACGGTCGGCCGCGGAGTAGGGATAAAGTGAAAGGCGCTCGCCAGAGCAGCCAAGGCCAATATGGCGGCGTCTATAGTTCGCACGCTATTTTGTTTGTTTTTGTTAGTGTTTAATGTAATATTATTCCAAAAAAATTTAGTTAAATGTCTATAATGTGAAGAAAAGTTTCACTTTTACCGTGGTTTCATAAAACCACACAATCTTTTTTTTATTTGTTGAACTCTTTGCTAGACAGTAAACCCTGTTGCCCTTTTCTAGGTCGTGAAGATAAACATATAAACAGCTTAATAAAAATAGTTAAATTAAAAAAATTATAAACAGAAACGAGATATTATCTTTACACAGCTAGCTTGGAAAATGAACATATTTAAAAAATGATATTGTCATCTGAAAGGATGAAACAGCTGACTGATGTGATGTGTTGACGGCACGTTTGATGCATGTAGACGTCACAACTTGCTATCTCGCTCTAGCTCCGAGTCATCACTCTTGCAGAGGTAATCACAAACAATAAAATAATTAAAGTATAGAAAATAAATAAATATGATTATTTTTATAGTCTTATTTTCGTATGCGAGTTATTTCATTACGTTTGAATATCAATTCCGATATCACAGTTAAAACGCCCAACAGGATTTTTGTTACACATTGTATATCCTAATAAATAGCAGGAAAACTTAACATACCAAAGAAACTTAAACTAAAATAAGTTTTAACAACATTTAATACGCACTCACGCCTGTAATCCGCGAAGGGGTAGGCAGAGGTGTAACTAGTACACCCACATTTCGTCGAGCGTATCTGCGTCCCACTATGTGATAGGGGGCGAGCCTATCGCCATACCGGGCACAAATTCCAGACTCCGGGCTCATACTGAATTCATTTCATAATAGAAAAACCCAATATCAACAACATTTAAATATAGACTTAATAAAAATTTGAATTTTACTAAAATTTGGTGTATGTAATACACTCACGCCTGTAATCTCCGAAGGGGTAGGCAGACTTGTAACAAGTAAACCCACATTTCGCAAGGGGCGAGCCAATCGCCATACCACCACCCCAACCCGCAACGGGAACCAAGTTTCGCTATTGCCTCGTCCGTTAATCAGCAGAGTGTACCACGTGCATGTGAGGTTAGCGTTGAGCCTAAGATGTCATCATACCTCCGTCGTCGTCCCGCACATGCTTTGGCAGATCCCAACGACTGCATCACAGTCGCTATCGAAGCAGCACCTTCCTTGACCAATCCGAATCACAATAATAATACGCGACCCCGACATAGGACACGCCTGCGAGTCCGAAGAACTCCCACAACTGGCCCTCGGCATAATGATGTGCAGAGGCGATCCTTAACTATACTACTCGGCGATTGCTCACGCTGAGGTCTGAGCCTTCTTAAAGGCGCCTCTGTGCTAATCACTATTAAATTCAATAAACATATTTCTGGCTAGAGCGCCATAAGCACCGGCTTTATTGTCAGGTGTCAAACTTTAATACGTAAAATTTAACCCAAATGTGGGACCGTATTCACTGTTGCATTGGAAAAGTTCAGAATATGTGTCAAGGGGCGATGGCGTCCATATTGCCCACATATTACCTGAGTTACGGACAAAAGTTTGACAATTTCGTTGTTACATTTTCATGAATGTTCATGGAATTGCATCGTAAGTATTACTCATAAAACATATAATATCTGTATCCCCGAAAAGGTAGGCAGAGGTGAACAACTTATTTCCGTCCCATGATGTGATAGGGGGCGAGTCTATTGGCATATGGGCACAAAGTCTAATTCCCGGCAAATCGAGTATTCGAATCTAAAACAGAAATACAAATTGGCTGATCTGGGAACCCAGGACTTCACGGCTCTAAGTTCTTAGGGTCTAATGGTAAGTACTTGGGGTAGGATGGTAAGTACTTAGGGTCGGATGGTAAGTACTTGGGGTTAAATGGTAAGTACTTGGAATCGAATGGTAAGTACTTGGGGTTAAAGGGTAAGTACTTGGGGTCGAATGGTAAGTACTTGGGGTTAAAGGGTAAGTACTTGGGGTCGAATGGTAAGTACTTGGGATTGGAAGGTAAGTAATTCAGGTCTGACGGTAAATACTTTGGGTTAAAGGGTAAGTACTTGGGGTCGAATGGTAAGTACTTGGGGTCGGATGGTAAGTACTTGGGGTCGGATGGTAAGTATTTGAATCTAAAACACAGATACAAATTGGCTGATCTGGGAACCCAGGACTTCACGGCTCTAAATTCTTAGGGTCTAATGGTAAGTACTTAGGGTCGGATGGTAAGTACTTGGGGTTAAAGGGTAAGTACTTGGGGTCGGAAGGTAAGTAATTCGGGGCTGACGGTAAATACTTGGGGTTGATGGTAAGTACATGGGGTCGAAGGGTAAGTACTTGGGGTCGAATCTACTCTAAACTTACTCTACTTTATGGTTCCCACGAGTGTTCTAAATACTGTTGTCGGTCATACTGTATATTATACGGTCTGTTCTAAAAATATCACCAAGAATATCACATAGGGTAATAAAACACATTCTACACCGCCCTGGGGAACCCTAAAAAGGCGGCCACTGAGTGAAGGGACAAACGCGGAACCAGTAATGTTGGTAACAAATGAAAAAACCTTTAGCCGTTACATTTCGGGCTTGCTTACGTACGTGGAGTGTAGGGTTCCCAGTACAGCAATAATATTTGGCTTACGACTTTTAATAGAAACCCGCGACTTCAATAGGGAAAACTTATTTTTATCTTCTATAGATATATAATTCTACTGTACGCGTGTATGTCACTGAACTGCTCCTAAACGGCTGGATCGATTTGAATGATTTTTTTGTATGCGTTTGGGTGGCGCCCTGGATGGTTTAGCAGATGGCACTGCAATTGTATACTGCGGGTGAAACCGCGCGGGACAGCGAGTGCTTTTATATATATCATAGCCCGGTAAGCCAGCAAGTGGGTCACCTGATCACAAGTGGTCTTCACCGCCCATGTACGCCCACAATACCAAAAAAAAAATGGGCGCGTTGCTGACGTTCAAGGAAAGGGATAAGGGATTGGGAAGGGGAGGAGGATTTGGGCCTTCGGAGATCTCACTCACAGAACGATACGCAGCAGCAAGATGCTACTTTACGTCGGTTTCTGTGAGACAGTGGTAACGACCCGGACGAGCCGGCCCATTCATGCTGCAGACAAAAGTGTCTACAGCGTGGCTCTACCATTCATAAAATGAGTGTAGTTTATAGCTGAATGGAAATAATTGAACTATTTAGAGCTAGCTATAGATAGCTCAGAACTATTTCTATTAAACCAGTTATCAAGGTAGGTCCCTCGTATGCGAGAGGCCGTCTGGGTTGGTACCAACGCTGCCGCCAAGCAACTGTGTGTAAACTCTGTTGTGGTCCGGTTTGAAGGACATTGAAGCCAGTGAAATTACTGGGCTAAAGACTAACTATAACTTGTCTCGGGGTGACGAGCGCAGTCTAGTACCATGCAGTGCTTTGCAATTCAAAGTTCTGTGTGGAGTTGTGTTGTTTATGGGCAGGCGTGGCGCTTACCATCAGACAAGTGGTCTGCTCCTCTCGTAATTCAAGCTAAGAACAAAATAATAAAGAAATATACGCACTCATATACGCACTCACGCCTGTAATCCCTAAAGGGGTAGGCAGAGGTGTAACACCCACATTTCGCCGAGCGTATCTCCGTCCCATGATGTGATAGGGGGCGAGCCTATCGCCATACCGGGCACAAATTCTAGACTCCGGGCTGATACTGAGCATTTTGTAATAGAAAAACCCAATATCACTTTTACCCGACCCGGGGATCGAACCCGAGACCTCAGCGTCAGCCTCAGTCGTAACGCGTACACATTACAACTGCGCCACCGAGGCAGTCATAATCAAGAATATATAATAAAGAAAATCGCATATTAATCGACACAATATATATACACACACGCACACATGCACTCAGGCACACGCACGAACACACACCAACAGACAAAGGGAACCTATAACAAACCGCTTTTCCTGGGATTTAAAAATAAATCTTTAAATAAATATTATTACATAAATGACAGCCCTAACCGAAGTTATGTCATCCATAAAAGCTATCTGTAAGTGGCGAGTATGTTGCCGCTTATAATTATGTCCGATATTCGGCATTCCGAAGCGCCGGCTGCCGGTTCGGCCGGTCGGATTAGCCGGATTAATGCCGGTGCGGCGATTCCGGTAGAATATTTTAATTATTAACATGTTATGGTTATAATACCATTGATTTAATATTGTAGTTTGGCACACTAGAACATTTTTGAAGTGAAAACTTCTTTAGGCGCGTTGAGCACTTTTTGGGTGAACAAAAATCATGGAACTCGCGTCATCATCACCGCACGCTTCCCATAAGCTTTATGTATACTGTGTATATAAGTACATAGATATACCTCCGTGCGTTATTAGTTTTCATTATATATACAATTAAATTGGTCATTAACACTTCTTTACAACCAAAAATAATTCAAAAATAATAATCTAATAGCTCGGCGATACAATTCACAAGTTACTTAGTTTTCACTTCTATCGGCAGTCCCCAAAGACTGCTCCGCAAGTTGTTTTTTAAATGCTGAAGCTGGTAAATTTGACTTCAGCATGCATAGAATTAGATAATAACCCAACAGTCACACACATAGTCCTGACCCCACTAGGTTAACCTATATCGTGGGTATAAGGAACTACGAGGGACTTGCCAACCCACAACACTCAGACCAGAGACAAAAATTTGTGGATCACACACACAATTGACTGCCTCGGTAGCGCAGTTGTAATGCGTATGCGTTACGACTGAGGCTGACGCTGAGGTCTCAGGTTCGATCCGATCCGATAAAAGTGATATTGGGTTTTTCTATTACGAAAAAGCTCAGTATCAGCCCGGAGTCAGGAAGTTGTGGCCAGCATGGCGATAGGCTCGCCCCCTATCACATTATGGGACGGATATCGCTCGGTGAAATGTGGGTGTACTGGTTACACCTCTGCCTACCCCTTCGGGGATTACAGGCGTTAGTGTATAAGTATATATATGTATATTGAATATCGAGATTAGCAGGTCGCGCTCATGGTATGGGCCACGCTGGCCTATAAACAGAAGCAACACTATTACAAAGCACTGCATAGCACTGGACTGCCCTCATCACCCCGAGACTAAGATGTTAAATCTCATGATGTCCAGTAAGTCATGTTTCGTCATTATTTTGTTTCGATAAGTCATTATTTCTGCCGCCAAGTAACAGTGTGTAAGCACTGTTGTGTTCCGGTTTGAAGGACATTGAAGCCAGTGAAATTACTGGGCATTATGAGACAACGACTTATGTCTCGGAGTGACGAGCGCAGCCCAATGCTATGTAATTTAAAATTCTGTATGGTGTTGCTTCTGTTAAATGGGCAGGTGTGGCGCTTACCATCAGCCGAGCGACTTGCTCGTTTCGTTACTCAAGCTAATAAAAAATAAAGGCATATACATGAAATCTTTTTTTATTATAAGATATTATGGGTAGATAAATACTCCATGAAAGTATATAGACAGCTCCGTGGCGCAGCGGGCGAGTAGTCGGCTGCGAAGCGAGAGGCCGTGGGTTCGATTCCCACACCGAGACAAATGTTTGTGTGAACCACAAATATTGGTCTCGGGTCTGGGTGTTGTGGGACCGCAAGTCCCTCGTAGTTCCTGATACCCACGACACAGGTTTACCTAGTGTGGGGTCAGAGCTATGTGTGTGACTGTTGGATGTAAAAAAAAAAAAAAAAAAATATAGAGGTAATGGAGGGCAAATGGCAAAGACTTGAATGTATACTACTAGACGGGCTGTTGATTATAAAATTGCGTCACATAACGCGGGAGTTTGACAGCTCACAAACTGAGAACGCGATAGGTGTTCTAGTTGAGAGTAAGTGAGATGGGAGTATTGAGTTACGGACAATTGATCGCAAATCAGTGGTACAATTTTTATGTACCGCGCAGCTTGTCTAGGAGTATACATTAAAGTCTTTGACTGTACCGCACAGTTATTATTCCAATGTACCCAACATTGTTTTCTCAGACACCCTCAATTCACCAATAAAATGGGAATACCCTAATAGTACCATTGTTGGTGAATAACCGTCTAAAGCGGGTAGATAATAAGATTGAGACGTGGTGGAGGTGATTTGCTGAGGTATATAAGAGCGTGCGTTCTTATTTGAGAGCACTTAGTCGAGCTTAGAACTCTTCCGTGGAAACGCTGCCCGAGTGCAGTTAGAATTGTGATTAATCATACCAAGTGTAATAAATTGTGAACAGTGATATGATTTTGCATTTAATGTGTAAAGACTATTAAACATCCTGACGAAGTTATTTATATTTCTTGAACAAAAAGTGTTAGTGAGTTTACACTATATAGTACGGCAAAGTCGTGTTTAATGGTAAGTGCTGGAACATGATCATGGTGGCTTTATAATGCGATATTTCTTTGTGCTTTATGTTTATCCATATTATGCAAAGATTATTGTGAACAGTGATATCATTTTGCATTTATTGTGAAAAGACTATTAAACTTATTGAACATCCTGACGAAGTCATTTATATTTCTGGATCAAAAAGTGATCGTGAGTACACTACATAGTGCGGCAAAGTCGTGTTTAATGGTAAGTGCTAGAATATAATCATGGTGGCTTTATAATGCGATATTTCTTTGTGCTTTATGTTTATCCATATTATGCAAAGATTATTGTGAACAGTGATATAATTTTGCATTTATTGTGAAAAGACTATTAAACTTATTGAACATCCTGACGAAGTCATTTATATTTCTGGAACAAAAAGTGATCGTGAGTACACTACATAATGCGGCAAAGTCAAGATTACCGGTAAGTGCTAGAATATAATCATGGTGGCTTTACAATGCGATATTTCTTTTTGCTTTATTTTTTTCTATATTATGCAAAGATTATTGTGAACAGTGATATAATTTTGCATTTATTGTGAAAAGACTATTAAACTTATTGAACATCCTGACGAAGTTATTCATATTTCTGGAACAAAAAGTGATAGTGAGTCTACACTACATAGTGCGGCAAAGTCAAGATTACCGGTAAGTGCTAGAATATAATCATGGTGGCTTTATAATGCGATATTTCTTTGTGCTTTTTTTTCTATATTATGCAAAGACTGTGATTAATCAAAGTGTAATAAATCGTGAACAGTGATATAATTTTAAATCTCGAGAATTTTTTAAATTCAGCATTTTGTGAATTCATTTGTTAAATTTCCACCCTTTGCTATTCACATTTTGTGTAAAACCTTCCGCAATACAAAGCATTGTTTATAAGGTTCTTAAAAGTTTAATACTTTGCAAAACCGTTGAGAAATTCTTTACGGTTTACGATATTCAATGTTAATGTATTTTGGCGCTTGGCTACTTAAAAGGATTGATGGACATTTAAAACTTTTCTGCGAGATTTTACTGTTATTTATTAAATATTCGTGTTGGAAGGGGTTGTTCATAGCAGAGGCTGGCAAATGAACATGATGGTAAGTGATCTTTACCGCCCGTGAATATATACAATACCTGACGTTGATTATTGGTTTAAGAGAATGCCATTTGCAACTTTCTTGACGCTGAGACTAGATCGGAATGATAGTTTGAACATTTAAAATTACGAGAATTGGCCTCTAGGATGATGGATGCGTTGCCATTCTTAAAGGAATGGGTTGAGGCTGGGAAGGAGGGTTGGGCCTTATTGGTCACGTTGGTTTTGTGAGACACTGATAGTCCTTACACTTGAGATACATTGTAGTGGTTTTATGCCGTAAATTCGACGGGTCTGACTTTAACGTGCGTTGAGCCGCAAGGAAAAGCTATTTAAAAAAATAAATTAATTCCTTTTTTATATAATGAAATCACAAGCTATTTGAACCGTAGCAGCCATTTTGAGTGATGCATGGCACCCAGTCATGCGTTGTAAAAATCAGAGCGCAACGCACCGGCTTCTCCGGATCATGCCGGCTAATCCGATAAAAAGTCCGGTATATTTTCAACGGACCGGTGAAATATTGTCAGAACGCTTGTTGGTTAAATAACTGTATAGCGATTTCAATTATAAAATCCTAGCAACGTACTTCATATTCATATGACAGCCTTCGAGGCGCAGCGGGCGAGTAGCTGGCTGCGAAGCGAGGCCGTGGGTTCGATTCCCGCACTTAGACAAATGTTTGTGTGATCCACAAAAAATTGTTTCGGTTCTGGGTGTTGTAGGACCGCAAGTCACTCGTAGTTCCTGATACTCACGATACAGGTTTACCTAGTGTGGTATCAGGACTATGTGTGTGACTGTTGGGTTTATTTATATTTAATATTAATATTTTAAATGTGAAAGTTTAGATGTTTGCGAATTTGAATGTTAATCAATCACTCATAACTGCTGAATGGATTTGGATAAAATTTGGCACAAAGATGCGCCATGACTTAGATGAGGACATAAGATACTTTTTATTCCTGAAAAGTCTTTCACGCGGGCGATGCCCGTGACCAAGCCGTGACTAAAACCAAGTAAATATTCTATAGACTATTAATCCAAAATTAACGTTAAATTTTTGACGATTCGTGAATTTTCACGTTTTGAAAAGCCGTAAAAGCGTATTCGACACGCTCGTAAATTTTACGAGCCACTTAAACAATATTAAACAAGGTATAAAATGCGAATAGTTTTACTGAGTTAAAGTTTATTGGCATTAAACACAATTAACTTATGCTTGAGATTTCTTATGTTTACGCGAATATTGCACATTGAAATAAAATTAGATTATACGGATTTTATCGCGGTTTAATTTTTATTTTAGTCCCGACGTTTTGAAGCTTTTCAGCGTAACCAACGGGAGACTCACTGTCAAAATTAAGCCGCGATAAAATTCGTATAAACTAGTTTTATCTTAGATAAAGCAGAATATTTATTAATTAGATAATTTATTTTTGAATCTTTGTAGCACGAGATTAGCAGAAAGTAGCACCAGCCTCCGTGGCGCAGTGGGCGAGTAGCCGGCCATAAAGTGAAAGGCGGTGGGTTCGATTCCCGCACCAAGACTCAAGTTTCTGAGGTCCACAAATATTTGTTTCTGGTCTGGGTTTTATGAGACCGAACTCGTCGAAGTCTCTTAGTTCTCGATACCCATGACACTGTAGACTTGTATCGTACTGTGGGGTCAGGACTATGTGTGTGACTACTGAGTGTATTTACTAGGTGGTATATCCCTCGTATGCGAGAGGCCGTCTGGGTTGGTACCACCGCTTTGATTATATGTGCCGCCAAGCAGCAGTATGTAAGCACTGTTGTGGTTCGGTTTGAAGGACATTGAAGCCAGTGAAATTATTGGGCATTATGAGTCTTAGTAACTTTGTAATTCAAAGTTCTGTGTGGTGTTGCTTCTGTTTATGGGCAGGCGTTGCGCTTACCATCAGGCGAGTGACCTGCTCGTCTCGTCATTAAAGTTAATAAAAAAAAACTTGCGGGGCAGTCTTTGGGGACTGCCGATAGAAGTGAAAATTAAGTAACTTGTGAGTTGTATCGTTATTATTTTTGGTTTGTAAAGAAGTGTTAATGACCAATTTAATTGTATATATGTAATGTATACTTATAACGCACGGAGGTATTTCTATGTGCATATATACACAGTATACATAAAGCTCATGGGAAACGTTCGGTGACGATGACGCGAGTTCCATGATTTTGTTCATCCGAAAAGTGCTCAACGCGCCTAAAGATGTTTTTACTTCAAAAATGTTATAAAATAGTTCGCCATTTCACACATAAGCCACGTCATTAAGCCAAACAGAGCGCCACCCACGTAGTCCTTTATATCGGATCGTTTAAGTGAAGCATGAAAGAGCAATTACGAATATGGCCAAAGGTTCGGCCAATCGGAACCGGACATCCCTATCGCTCAGTACAAAGAGCCACTTCAAAGGACTAATGAATTGCTCTTGGTATGTTCTATTGAAATAACCGAAGGGATATGTATGGATTACAATTACATACATACATTCGCACCCACGCCTGTAATCCCCGAAGGTGTAGGTTGAGTTACCAGAACACCCACATTTGCCGAGCTTATTTCCCATGGTGTGATTGGGTGCGAGCGTATCGCTATACCACGCAAAATTCCAGACCCAAAGCTGATATTGAGCATTTAGTAATAGAAAAACCCAATATCACTTTAACCCGACCTGAGAATCGAACCCGAGATCTCAGCTTAAGTCGTAACGCGTACGCATTAAAACTGCGTCATCGAGGCAGTCAAGTTAGAATTATTGGATTGATAGAATAAAATTAATAATTAGTATCAGAAAGCATGTGAAGCGAGAGACTGCGGGTTGTAGATAGTTACAAAAAGATTTGGCTTGTAATTTCTACGACCGGCCGTCTGCCTGACGTCAACCCCTCAGTGAACCCTGCCACTAAGCCGGGATAATGCCAGGCAGAAAGAAAATCGTAATTTTATGTCTGACATAGTTCTTGATATTTCATGAACCGTGTCAAAACATATAACTACAAACAAAAAAACTAAGCACTAAGTACCACAACGTTACACAAAATAAACGTTTCTTATTCTAACATATACAGGTGAGGATCCAGAATTTCGTTAAGGAGGGCAGCAAAAGAGCGGGCAAGTTTTGCTCCATTCGATAGTCTGTTTCACCTACGTTCCAATTTATTTTTTGTTATATTCTAATAAAACGCACTCACGCCTGTAATCCCCGAAGGGGTAGGCAGTGGTGTAACCAGTCCACCTACATTTCGCCAAGCGTATCTCCGTCCAATGATGTTATAGGGGGTGGGTCTATCGCCATACCGGGCACAATTCCAGACTCCGGGCTGATACTGAGCATTTCGTAATAGAAAAATCACTTTTATTCGACCCGGGGATCGAATGCGAGACCTCGGCGACAGTCTGTCGTAACGCGTACGTATTACAACTGCGCCACCGAGGCAGTTTTATTTGCAGTTTTCAGTTCTGTTTTATACATTCACTGCTGAGTACAAGCCTCTTCTAGTAATAAGATAATTATAATACTAGCCCTGGCCTTAGTCCATATATGTCTCAATATAATAATTATATTTCGTCGCTTCATTCTTCAGATATAAGATTAAACTCTTATATCGATCGAACTTCGCTTGCGAAGCTCATTTGATCTTATATAATTCTTTCTTAAAGGAAAGGGAAGCAAAAAGGAGAGAAGAAAAGGGCCGTTCAGGAAAGGGATAAGTAAGGGATTGGGAAGGAGAGGGGAATTTGGGCCTCCGCATATCTCTAACCGTACGAAACACAGCAGCAAGCTACTACTTTACGCAGGTTTTTTGTGAGACAGTGGTAACGACCCGGACGAACCGGCCCCTTCATGCTGTAGACCTAACTGTCTACTGTATGAATAGGGTAGTTTCCTATATTGAATTTTATACATTATTTTATAAGCAACAGAAAATGATACGCAACAGAAACCCTTTTATTAAAACACAATCAAAATTGGTTCAGAAATGTGCCCGCAGTTATGACTTTAAATTTTGGTCTGTGAAAAAGTGGGTGCGTAGTAGGGATATCTCACTATCTCGCTTGCACCATAATGAACATTTTACACAATGACGTCATAGGTTGCGTCGTCTGTCATTTGACAATTACCCCTTCTACAGGATTTGAATGGCTTCTAACTTATTTATTTTTGGTCCGATTTATAAAATTCTTTCTGCAATAGATTTTGAGTAACTTAACTTATTAATTTCATTAATTAAAAAAATCTACTCAACTACCCTATTCTGTTTGTACTATTGATATATTTGGTTCTTTGAAGTATTGAGTTTGCTGATCACTGACCCACTGGATCCGCGCCTGTATGCGAAGTAAAACAAAAAGGAAAGCGTTGTATTTATTATCCGTTTGATTCATAAGTTGAAGAACTGGACAAGTGCCAGGGTGAAGTGGCACTGTACGAAAGTTATGGGTTTTTTTATAACCTATATTAGAAGAAAAAGCAGCCATAGCTCAGTGGGGAGTGGTACGGACTGTGACAAAATCGCAGGGTCGAAACCAGTCCCGAGAGCACACACTTCTGACTTTTCTAAGTTGTGTGTATTATTTGTTAATTATCGCTTGCGTTAACGGTGAAGGAAGCCTGCATACCTGAGAAGTCCTTGATAAGAATTTCGAAGGTATGTGAAGTCTGCCAACCCGGATTATGCTAGCGTGGTGGAATAAGGCCTTACCCTTCATTTAGTAGAGGAGGCCCTTGCCCAGCAGTGGGACGTATATAATATAGGACTAGTAAAAAAAGAGTGGTGGACCGCTGTCCTAATGCGGGTTGGTAGACTTAACATACCACCGAAATTCTTATGAAGAACTTCTCGTGTATTCAGGTTTCCTCACGATGTTTCCTTCAGCGTTAAAGCAAGTGATAATTAACAATTAATACACACTTAGAAAAGTCAGAGGTGTATGCACTTGGGGCTGGTTTCGAACCTGCGACTTTCGTCTCGACAGTCCATACCACTCCCCGCTGAGTTATCACTGCTATAATAAAAGTGCTATATATAATAATTCGCGAATCTATTCACACGTTATAAAGCCATCTTCACACTGGTTTATACGAGTGCACGCGGCTTTATTGGCACGTTCGCAGTCTGTTATTTTCTGTTATGGCACATTTTGTCACGTGGTTGTTGATCGATGACGTAATAATTTTATTTAACGGTGTTTTTATTTAGGTATTTGCCTTATCTGGTGACATAGAGCCCAGATGGAATTTTTATCTATGCCTAAGCTAAGAAAAGAGAGGTTTGAGTTTTCGATACGAAAAAATCACACACGTTTTAGTGTTCGTACTGATATATTCGTAAGTTTTCAGTCATGATTACTAGATGAAAGGTATCTTATACGCAAGAGGTCCAAGTGGTAGAGCCCCACTGTAGACAGTTCTGTCCAACAGAATGAATGGGCCGGCTTGACCGGGTCGTTACCACTGTCTTACAGTTAACCGACGGAAATACTCGCTGCTGCGTTTCGTACGGTGAGAGATATCCGGAGTCCGCGGATGTATGTATGCATAAAAAAGTTTTAACAAAACCTAGAAACCTACTTTCGACTGCAAAAAGACCTATAGAAATTATTTTTGACTTTTCAGTGTTTTTATTTGCAGTCTGTTTCTAGGTTTTGTTGAAACTTATTATATTATTCAGTTTTTAGTGGTAGTTACAGCAATATCATGTAAATTACAATAAAATAACACGATCGCGACGTGTGTGCTGTTGTCCGTTGAGAAGTTTTATTTTTTTACTCCGTCATCAGATCCTAACCAAATTTATATGGGACCACAGCTAAACTCTATAGAATGATTTTTTTTCCAATAAAATCGGTCTACAGTTGGCGGAGAAATCGATGTACATGCATAACAAAGCATAAAAACAAGTCGCCGAATTGAGTACCTCCTCCTTTTTGAAGTCTGTTAAAAGGAGCTTTCCAGTAACATACGTGTGTTCAATAAATATTAATTGCGTTGCACATTTTTACCATTTTCCTTTCAACTAAATAACACTATGGTTTACTAATCTAGCTTAAATAACTAGCCTCGTATACCCCGAGCAATAGTGGGGCTAGGCCTAACCCCCTTATCTCTTCCTCAACATTTCTATGCAGAATAGATTTCCACTACAAAAGTGCATATTGGCTGGCCTCCAAACGCGTGAATTTTTTACCGCCCGTCCGCACACGCTATGATAGCGGACTTTAGAGTTCCCTAGCCTACTGCTGGAATAGTAAAACCATTAAGTGTTATCGTTCAGATGTATGCTCGTGAGCTAGGTTGGATTGTGAAGTATTTAAATGTTTTAAAATAGTGTAGAATAAGGATAGATGTGGGGAGGGGTAGGTGGTTTCAAGTGTCCGAGAATTCATCTTGGTGAACTTCGTTTCAATTGTATATATAATAGGCTTTATGTGGTAGTCACGCTGTAGTTTTGTCTACAGCATGAATGGGCCGGCTCGTCTGGGTCGTTACCACTGTCACACAGAAAACCGGCGTAAAGTAGCAGCTTGTTGCTGCGTTTCGTACGGTGAGTGAGATATCCGGAGGCCCAAATCCCCTCCCCTCCCCTCTTTCTGTAACATGTGTTAAAAAGCACGTTGCGCCAACCCGACTGCGAGTCGAATAAGAGCAGGTGGAAGGAAGTATACGAGGTTACACAATGAAAGCAAATATACATATCGAACTCAAAAACTTCTGTTTTTCCATCGGTTAAAAAATTAACAATAATTATACACTTTCTTTTTGCTCAAATGTGTACGGAACCCACCCACACATATTCGTATCCGACTTGCTCGATTGCGATAATGGCCACAGTTGAATCTGCCGTTGTGACAGTTTGCATAGCTCTCTGCTCGCTCCGTTGATATATTGCATGCGCGAACATACAGTTTCAACACTCGCTAATGATAAAACGATATTTTATTGCCCAATATTTTATGCGTTAATGGTAAAAATCGCCGTTTTATTTTGTTTGACTTCATGAAAACAGATTACCTACTGTTGTTAAACTGAGTAAATATCTTCCTGCAAAAGCATGTTTTCTGTATAAAGCGCTATTCAGTAGAAGGAAGAAAGTAATAAGAAATCTTCCTCTTACTTCCTTCCTTGTTTGTTTATGGCAGAAGGCAGCAAACGAGTAAGTGGGCTACCTGAACATCCAACAAAAATAAGTGGCCTTTTCATAGCAGAAGGCAGCAAAAATAAGTGGCCTTTTTAAGGCAGAAAGCAGCAAAAATAAGTGGCCATCTGCCTATCACAATATTAGAAAAATCATGAGATACAAGCCTTAAAGGGAAAGAATGTGGGTCATGAAGAACCTAGGATTTTTTATACTTCCGGGAAGCCAACTCACCTTACGAAATACAACAGAAACCTGCCATTATACGTTGGTCTAACAGAAGGTGGTACTACCACAGTGGAAAAAAGTACCAACCCATTTATGCTGTAGACAAAATTGTCTACAGCAAGACTTGACCACTTATGGTCGTAAATCAGGATATAAACGTGTCAAATGAAAAATAAATACCATCACCCTCTTTTTAGTGTAGTCGGGTAATGAAAACGAAACGTTAAACTCTGACTTATCTTTCCATGTATTTACACAGACGTAGTTAATGGCTGAGAAGTCCTCGTTTGTCTGTCCGTACAGCTATTGTAGAAGCAATAAAGTACAGATATTGTGGTATGCTGCTTAAGTAGTTATGCATGTTACATACATACATACATAGACTCGCCTGTTTCCCATAGGGGTAGGCGGAGACAACAGATTTCCACTTGCTACGATCCTTGCATATCTCTTTGGTCTCATTCACTCTCATAAAATTTTTCAAACATGGACATCGGTTTAGAGTACTCTTAACCAGAAGGCCAATTCTCGTAATTTTAAATGTTCAAAATATCATTCCGATCTAGTCTCAGCGTCAAGAAAGTTACAAATGGCATTCTCTTAAACCAATAATCAACGTCAAATGCACCTAGCATTAGCAGTAGCATTATACCCTTTTGGGTTCAGTCAACTTTTATTCTACATTCAATCTCATTACGATCTATGTTCACATTTGACGTTTGAACATTTAAAATTACGAGAATTGGCCTACTGGCCTTTCTCTAGAATATCTCCAACTTGATCTATGAAAGTTCGCCGAGGCCTTCCCCTCCCAACTGTACCATTCACACTCGCCATGTATACGTATGTATGCATGTTACATATTAGTTACATATACAGTATTAAAAAAACCCTGTTGGTGCTTTCTAGGTCGTGAAGATGAGTCATATAGACAGCTTAATAAAAAAAGTTGAATAAAAAAAAAACCGAAGCGAGATATTATCCTTAGGGCTAGCGCTTACATACAACTTTTAGTTGAACAACTATTTTGTTGTGTATCATATGTTTAAAAGAATATATTAAAGCGCACATACAGTCAACTCGATAGTTGTTCGACAAAAAAGCCAAAAAGCTATATCGATTTGCTTTTGATTTAAAAGTTGGACAACTATCGATCAAGCGCTAAATTTGTTTTGCATTGTATTGATGTGCGCAGACCATCGACTAAACAGTCGATCCGCGACTACAGGAGTACAGGATGTACACAGTATCTTCTTTTTTTATCTCTCTTAAAATTTCTATAAAGCAAAGCACAAACTAAAACTTTGTTGTTAATTGACATGGTTTGTAAACACCTTGACTCGAGCGTTGCTGAATAAAGACTGGTCGATTTGAGAAGATATAAAATCGATTGTATACGCACTTCCATCAACTAAACTGTTCAGTTGAGTAGAAATCACGAAAAGTACACAACTCGACGAAACAGTTTAGTCGATGCAACAGTTGTATGTAAGCGCTAGCCCTTACACAGGTCACAGCTGACTGATGTGACGTATTGAAGAACGCACGTAGACGCCGCAACTTGCTATCTCGCTCTGGCTCCGAGTCAACGCTCTTGCAGAGGTAATCAATCGAAATACGGTTCACAAACAATAAAATAATCAAATATTAAAAAATAAATATGATTATTTTTTTAATCTCATTTTCGTATCCGAGTTATTTCATTACGTTTGAATATCGATTCTGATATCACAGTTAAAATGCACAACAGGGTTTTTGTTACATATTGTATAAGCTCAGGCCTTTATCTTCGAAAGGCTAAATAGAGATGCAACTAATGCTGCACCCACGTTCGGTGAAACGTACGCTTACTTCCGTCCCATGATATGATAATCCTAACGCCATACCGGGCACACATTCAAATTCCGGGCCATTCATGTATGATTTTTCTAATCGAAATCAAATTGTTATTGCCTGAACTGGTAATTGAATCCAGGATCTCCGAGTTCTCAGCCTTAATGGGAGTTATGCTCAATAATAATTATTGTTTGTTATAATGTTCCTCTTGGCATAAACTGAGCTGCATTTGTAAATTAATTTTGAAAAGCAACGTTAGTTTCTTGTCCGTTCATCTTTAACGAAACAGCATTCCGAACTGGCGGTAGAGTTATAATTTGACTGAATCTAAATCTAATATATAAAAATCTCGTGTCACAATGTTCGTTCCCATACTGGGCATATCGGGGGTAGGTCTAAGAAACGGCTAACATCTATTTTTCATCCCCCTAAACGTTAAGGGTGGTCCACCACTAAATTTTTATTTTTTAGACATTTTTGTTTTTATTTTTTTATGATACAACATTAAATAATACATACAACCCTAAATTTTCAACCCTCTACGATCAACCCCTATTTTTTAATAGCGACATTACTATTTTTGTCAAGCGCGTTTCTCACCGGGGGCGCCCACTGGGCTACTTTAATCCTGGAAATTGACATTCACGCGGGCGGAGCCGCGGACAACAGCTAGTGATGTATAACATTTTATGGATTCAATAAATATTTTCATTTTCATCGCCTGACATCCCTTCATACATCGCGATCTTTTGTCTGTTGTGAACACCAAAACGTACCTTCAACAAACATAATTTTCAATAGAGATGTAAGTCCTTCGTCTTAGCAGACCCTTTTCACTAGGATATGACTGCTACTGAAAATATCAAATTCCTAATAATTACCTCGCAAATACGTTTTCCCAAAGGAAATCCTTTGTCTTACTACATAATAGTTGCCAATAGTGACACATTTACAAGTTTCCTTAAGATAAAACTCATTACGAACACCCTATTTATCGGGATTTGATCTAGGGTTGTCACGTGTCCTAGAGGCGTTTAGAGGCGCTCATAGCTAGTTGCACTCACTAATCAGTAAACGATAAGAGACTTAAGCAACCCTTGGTGCGGTCAGTCTATGGATGGGTGACCGCTTAGTGGTATTTCAACAGAGCGTCTCCGTGCTTCGGAGGGCACGTAAAATGTCGGTCCCGGCTGTTATCAACTGATAGTAGTCGTTAAGCCAAGTCGGAGGCCTTCGGGTGGCTTGATAAACTGACACTAGGTTGGCCACTAACCATTCGATAAGAAGACGTGTCCTAAAATATTTTGAGTGGTAGGCAGTTTTGTCTACAGCATGAATGGGCCGGCTCGTCCAGGTCGTTACCTGTCTCACAGAAAATCGGCCTAAAGTAGCAACTTGCTGCTGCGTTTCGTATGGTGAGTGATATATCCGGAGGCCCAAATTCCCCTCCCTCCTCTTCCCCTATCCCTTAATTATACCTTGCTTTTAAGGTTGGCAACGCGCCCATAATTATTTTGGTATTGTGGGCGTACATGGGCGGTGGAGATCATTGAGCATCATGTAACCCACGTGCTGGTTAGCCGGCCTATGCCATAAAAAAATACGTTTTTTTTAATTGCCTAGATAGAAAGACGAGCGGGCGGCCCATCTGATGGTAAGTGGTTACCGCTGCCCAGGGACATCAGCAATGCCAGAGCACAGCCAAGCCGCTGCCTACCGTTGAAGGAAAACTGATAGGCCTCGCTTAAAGAAGGAGATTGTAAGGTTATTAAGGGTAATTTTAATCCTGGCTCGGCAAAGTGACTACGCTACACCTGATGGTAAGTGTAGCGCAATCCATGAATACTGTCGACCAACGATAGACACTGAAGCTATCGCAGATCGGCAGAATTACGCTGGCATGCTTAGTTGCTTCTTCACACTCCGTTTAAAGGATCCCATATTATAGGAAGGAGGAAACACGTGCGCCGGCAAGCTATTCCACAGCTTTATGGTCCGACAGAAGTAAGATTTTACGAACCTCTTGGTCCGAGCCGAGGTGGAAGAGACCACGAAACTATGGTTTCGCAAGCCAGCACGCGTGGTTCTGTTAAGGAAAGGTGAGGAAGGAATAAGGTCAAACAATTCTTCAGAGCATTCACCGTGATATAGACGATAAGACGGAAAGCGAGGCAATGTCCCTACGCAGCTGTAGCGGCTCTAAATTTTATGTGACGTCTGCATCATTCACAATGCGGACCGCCCGTCGCTGCAATCCGTCCAAGGCATCGAGCAAGTACTTTGCGGAACCGTCCCATAGGTGCGAACAGTATTCCGCACCCGGCCGTGCCTGCGCTTTGTATAAGCGGTAAAGCTGGCCGGGTGTAAAAAACCTACGCACCTTGTTCAGGATTCCGACCTGCGTGATGTGGCTGATATTACGCCCTCGATGTGGTTCCTTGGATTCAGATCGCAGCAAATATCCATGCCTAGGATACTTAGGCTATTCCGCATTGCGAGCGGGATACCCTGAAGATTGGGGAGGGGAGAGAACGGGGATTTATTGCACGTAAACGCGCACACCTGGGTTTTCTTGGCATTGAACTCGACTAGATTCTTGGTACCCCATTCCGAAATGAGATCCAAGGTCCGGTTAAGCTCAATGACAAGATTCTCTCGCTGCCTCTCAGTGACTTCCCGGCTACCAGGAGGCTTACTGCAGTAACGCCCATGCACAGTGCTGTCATCTGCATAGCAATGAATGTTACCAAGTGGTAACATGTCATTGATATGCAGAATAAACAAGGTGGGCGAAAGCACAGAGCCTTGTGGGACTCCGGCATTAACTGACATGAGCTGCGAAGCGTGCCCTTCAACAGTGACACGCATTCTACGCTCATGCAGAAAGCTAGAGATCCACTTACACAGGTTGTCGGGAAGCCCATACGCCGGAAGCTTGGAGCTCCTCTCCTCTCCACGCCACGGTGCCAGACCCTATCAAAAGCCTTGGCAATGTCGAGACTTACGGCTAGAGCCTCGCCATGCCTATCAACCGCCTCCCCCCAGCAATGTAACAAGTACGCTAGAAGATCACCCTTTGATCGCTTAGACCGGAAGCCGTACTGCCGGTCATTGATCAGCGAGTGATCGTCCAGGTGGTGGACCAGCTGCGCGTTGATTATCCTCTCCATTACTTTGCACATCACTGAGGTTATGGCGATTGGACGGTAGTTGCTTGGGTCCGATCGATCACCCTTTTTTGGGATCTGTTGCACATTGGCCTCTCTCCAAGATTGGGGCACAATACCGGAGAGGAAGGAAGAACGGTATGGGCGCGCCAGTACAGGAGACAACTCTGCGGCACACTTTTTGAGAACTACCGCTGGGACACCGTCCGGACCACTGGCTTTGCGGACATCGAGCGACTGCAGTTCACGCCGAACATCACAATGCCTGATTCGGACATCCGACATAGTGTCCGCAATCAGGCACCGTGGGTGGCAGTTTATTGCCATCGTCGAGCCGCGAATTAGCCGCAAAGAGATTTGCCAGCAAGGTGGCTTTCTCCTGCGGCCCGTGAGCAAGCGATCCATCCGGATATCTCAGCGGAGGTAGTGAAGGTCGGCAGAAATTAGATTGGATGGCTCTGGCAAGGCTCCAATAAGCTCGGCTACTTGTGGGTTGATCAGCCAAAGCACATCCAATCTTGTTTACGCGCTGTGCATCCGCTCTTACGTAAGCCTTCTTACAGGCCTTGGTGGCTTGGTTATAGGCTGCCTTGAGAGAACCTACATTGGGATCCTTTTTGGCGCGACTCCCGATCCACTCGCGATACGCCGTCTGTTTCACACTAACAGCATCAGCGCATTCGCGATTGAATCAGTAGCGTCCTCGGCCACTACCGACGACCTCCGAAGAATGAATATAGTATTCCATTCCTAATCGGATCTCGTCGGCAATAGCATCGGCACTCGCAGAAGGATCAGTGCCCTCAAAGCAGCGCTGCCGCCAAGGGGTGACTGCAAAATATTCGCGCATACCATCCCAATTTGCTGACGAGTAGTGCCAGATCCTGCGCTTTACCCTCACGGGAGGTGGAGGCAAAGCACTAGGCACCTACGATCCAACCAGGCAATGATCAGAAGTACCCAAGTGGGCACTTACCGTCACATTATACCCAGCTGGATAACTCGTCAGCAGAAGGTCCAGCAGTGAAGGCGCATGACCTGCCACATCAGGGATCCTGGTGGGCTGATGCACCAGTTGCGACAAGTCATGAGTCAGAGAGAATGCATGGGCAGCACGTCCAGCATGGTCAGTCTTGGAGGAACCCAGCCACAACTTATGGTGTGCGTTGAAGTCTGACGTTAAAACTGATATTAACCAACAAAAAAAGGAGTCTGATCGTCTGTATATTCTTATACGTATACTTGCATACGTTCACGTATAACTCGTAACAAATGTAGACTGATTTTGACAATTATCTTATAACTTCCTACTACTATTATAAATGTAAAAGTTTGGGTGTATGTTAATCAATCGCTCCTTGATGATTTTGGATGAAATTTGGCACACAGGTAAACCATGACTTGTATTAGGACATAGCCTCCTTTTTATCCCGGAAACACCGTTCACGCGGTCGGAGCCGCGAGCAAAAGCTAGTTTTTATATAAGTGAGTGTACTGTTAATTATCACTCGCTTTAATGGTGGAGGAAAACATCCTCCACCATTAAAGCGAGCCTCACCTCACCTCATCTTAATTTAGCTGGTAGACCTAGGCCTAAACACTTTCACTTGTAGGGGAGGCCCGTGATCAGTAATAGGAGAGTATACAGGGCTGTTAAAAAATAAGGAAGTGACAGCTACGGTGACGCAGTTATAATGCGTATCTACGCGGCACGACTGCTGCGAGGTCTCAGATTCGATCGCTGAGTCAGGTAAAAATTATATTGCCTTATCACGAAATGCTATCAGTCTGGCATTGTGCCCTGTATGGCGATAGGCTGGATTTCTATCTTATGAGACTGAAATAAATTTGGTGAAATATGCGTATAATAGCAGTGATAGCTCAGCGGGGAGTGGTACGGACTGTCGAGATGAAAGTCGCAAGTTCGAAACCAGCCCCAAGTGCATACACCTCTGACTTTTCTAAGTTATGTGTATATTAATTGTCAATTATCACTTGCTTTAACGGTGAAGGAAAAACATCGTGAGGAAACCTGCATACCTGAGAAGTTCTTCATAAAAATTTCGAAGGTATGTGAAGTCTACCAACCCACATTAGGCCAGTGTGGTAGACTAAGGCCTAACCCCTCTCATTCAGTAGAGGAGGCCCGTGCCCAGCAGTGGGACGTATATAATAAAGGGCTAGTAAAAAAAAAAAAATGCGTGTACTGGTTGTAACCAGTAGAGGTGTACCTCTACCTGCCTACGAGATTACAGGCGTGAGTGTGTATGTGACAACCCTATTACTAAAGAAGAAATTGCTAAAGCTTAGATGGTGCCGACGTAAGATCTCAGAACACTGTGATTTATTATTATGTCCTTATGGGGTGGGTAATTAAAGGCTACCCCCTGATTACGGGGATTTTTTCATTACACCCCCTTTAGGGTCATCGGGTAAAAGCTCGGAATTAAATGCCGAGTATTGAGGGGGACCGCCTTGATTGGAATAATTTCGAAATGAGATTTTGTGATTTTTAACCGATACAAAAAATAATTCTCCATTGGTTTTTAATTGGTCTGTATATAAAATTTTATGTATGTTCATTTAGAACTCTGCTAAATGTGGATAGATTTGGATAATTATTTTTGTAGGTAGTCGATAGGGTTGCTAATTCTCATTTAATTTAAAATCTCTCTAATTTAAAAAAAAAAACTCAAACTTCGACATTGACATTTGACATAATTCTTTCACCAAGAATTGGAAAATAAATATTTATCAAAAAAAAAAAACAAAAAAGTAAGCAACTAGAATTTTTATTAGTTGGTTTTATTTTTTGTTATACAAGTTTCTAGTTGTGTAAATACTTTATTGGTATAGTGTGGGCTGGCTGTAATGAGGGCAATTGCGAAAGGATTCCATTAACCTGTCATTTTTAAGTCCTTACCTCCATACTCCATAAGTCCAACTGGCAATAAAACCAGCTGAATATTTGCTATTTCCGTGTGTCATTCCATATAAAAGTAAGTGCGCTATTTCTCATGGCTGACTGTTTGGAATTTCCCCCAGGAACGAGCGTTATCTCCAGTATTACCGATTTCATATGAGTTGCTATATTTGTTTTTAGTGATATCTAGCAGGAATTATTTTGGGTGTAAATGGCAGATTAATTGGCTAGAATAGAAAAAGAACAAAATGGTTTCTTGTCAGTCCGTTTAATATAAACTCGCGAGGTATATCGCGCTCGAAAGAGAATACTTTGATATCAACTAGTTTTGCTTTTGTATCATAAAGACATTCAGAATGAGTGATGAGATATAGAGATAGCACAAAAAATGGGCGAGTAGCCGGCTGCGAAGCGAGAGGCTGCGTGTTTGATTCCCGCACAGAGGCAAAGGTTTGTGTGATCCACAAAAAATATTTCAAATCTGGGTGTTGTGGGACCGCAAGTCTCTCGTAGTTCCTAATACTTACAGGTTTACCTAGTGTGGAGTCAGGACTATGTGTGTGACTGTCGGGTGTATTTATTATACCGGAAAAGGCAATAAACGCGGGCGGTGCCGCGAGCAAATGCTAGTTAATTCTCACAAAGTCTGTCACAAAAATCTGTTATGTCGTTGGATTCTCACAAAGTATCTGCGTGGATTGTAGGCGTGTTGTACACTAGCTACTGACGCAGTAAAACAATTTAGGTACAGCGCTTTCAACGGACTGTGTGCGGTTAAGCGTGAGGTCTAAAGGTCTAGGGAAGTCTGGATGTGGCAAAAATCCTACTTTCCTACCATCCTACTAGTCTTATTCTACTTTCTAATATTTCTTGTCCCACTGATTAAATCATGACATCTCAAAAATTACTAATATGTTTTATGAAAACTATGAATGAATGACTGCCTCGGTGGCCAGTTGTAATGCGTACGCGTTATGATTGAGGCTAACGCTGAGGTCTCTGGTTCGATCCCCGGGTCGGGTAAGGTGGTATTTGGTTTTTCTATTACGAAATGCTCAGTATCAGCCCGGAGTCTGGAATCGTGCCCGATATGGCGATAGGCTCGCCCCCTATCACATCATGGGACAGAGATATGCTCGGCGAAATGTGGGTGTACTGGTTACACCTCTGCCTACCCCTTCGGGGATTACAGGCGTGAGTGCGTGTATATGAATGATAGTTTGTGTAATGCTAAGGAAGTATTTTTGGAAATTTATATTTAGGAGGGGTTGAACTATGTATGATTTTTTTATAGGATGGAATAATTTTATCCTAGTAAAAGTTATTCACACGGGCGAAGCCGCGAGCAACAGCTAGTAATCTATACTAATATTATAAAGCTGAAGAGTTTCTTTGGTTGAACGCGCTAATCTCAAGAACTACTGGTCCGATTTGAAAAATTCTTTCAGTGTTAGATTATAAATTTATTGAGGAAGGCTATAAAATCTTAAATGACGCGGGCGGAGCCGCGAGCAAAAGCTAGTCTGTAATATAAGTAGTAGAGCCACGCTGTAGACAGATTTATGGATTGTTTCCATGTGATAGAAAACCGACGTGAAGTACGGCGTTGCGTTTGGTATGGTGAGTGACATTTCCGGAGGCCCAAATAACCCACTTGCTTTTAGATCTGCCATTCCTTCAATTTACGCACTCACGCCTGTAATCCCCGAAGGGGTAGCAGAGGTGTAACCAGTACACCCTCACTTCGCCAAACGCATCTCCGTCCCATGATGTGATAGGGGGCGAGCCTATCGCCATATCGGGCACAATTCCAGACTCCGGGTTGATACTAAGCATTTCATGATAGAAAAAACCCAATACCACTTTACCGGACCCGGGAATCAAACCCGAGAATCGAACCAGAGACCTCAGCCTTAGCCTCGGTCGTAACGCATATGCATTACAACTGCGGCACCGAGGCAATTGTAATGCGTTTGTGTTTCCTTCACTTTTTTTTATTAGCTTGAAAGACGAGACGAGCAGGTCGCTCGCCTAATGGTAAGCGCCACGCCTGCTCATAAACAGAAACAACGCCTCACAGAACTTTAAATAACAAAGCACTGCATGACACTGGACTGCGCTCGTCACCCCGAGACATAAGGTGTCAAGTCACATAATGCCTAGTAATTTCACTAGCTTCAATGTCCTTCACATTGGAACACAACAGTGCTTACACACTGTTGCTTGGCGGCAGAAATAGACAAAGTGGTGGTACCAACCCAGCCGGCCTCTTGCAAACGAGGGACCTACCACCTTGTGTATTTACTGGAAATATGTCGCATCTAGAAATTCTAAGTCTAGCTAGAGTTGTATACGAAGCGCAAGCGAGGTATACTCTCGCTGGGCATTGTTTTCATGCGACGAGGTTTTCCACCTCCTTTACCGTTCACTGCGGGATATTCTTTATCCTCTGTGTATGTACTCTTGTCGCGTGCGCGTGATGGTAACGTCCTTAAGGCCAATTCTCGTAATTTTAAATGTTCAAAATATCATTCCGATCTAGTCTCAGCGTCAAGAAAGTTGCAAATGGCATTCTCTTAAACCAATAATCAACGACAAATGCACCTAGCATTAGCAGTAGCATTATACCGTTTTGGCTACAGTCAACTTTTATTCTACATTCAATCTCATTACGATCTATGATCACATTTGACGTTGAGTATTGGTTTAAGAGAATGCCATTTGCAACTTTCTTGACGCTGAGACTAGTATGACGGAGTCCAGAAAATGGGCGCAGTAAATAAAATGCGTTCACCAGTTGACAATCCAAGTTTTATTAACCCCTTCAGTTTCCCGCCAATTCCGCAACAAACCATTGACAATCTTAATTTACATAAATCGTAGAAAAATGCATAATAAAATTATATAAACTGAAGTATTATATTTAATACAATTTACGATAGTTATTAATTATAAAATAATAAGTAATTAAAATATATTATAATAAACTATTCGATATTTATGCGAAGGATAAAATAAGTTCCACTGTTTATTCAAGAGGTGGCGTTAGTTGTCCCAGTGACAACAGGTGGTGGTTGTTACACTCGGCCATCCTGCATTTGCCGTGGTCCTCCTCGGCGTTGATCCCCTTCAACATTCTTTTTGAGTTCCACCTAGAAAATATAATATGGCCACAGTATATTGCTACAATATTCATTTGCGTAGATAAAATACCATCACTTTGGACGATTTGATACAGGTAATACGGTTTATTAGTCATTTATTTTTCTCGTGGTAGACATAAAATTGTAATATGTTCAAATGTAAATTTAACATTTTATATCCGCCATGACATGCTCGTTTATGCAGAATCAAGTTGAGTAGCACACAATGTCGCATAAATCTACTATCGTATCACAGTCTAGTAGATAAGGTGCTTCATTATATTAGGTATATTCATACAGCTGTAGACAACTACCTCCTACATAGCACACAGATCTATCTACCGTATCACACAGCGTAGTAGAATAGATGTTTCAGTAAATTATATCTGATAGGTTCACACAGATCTATCTACCGTATCACACAGCGTAGTAGAATAGATGTTTCAGTAAATTATATCTGATAGGTTCACACAGATCTATCTACCGTATCACACAGCGTAGTAGAATAGATGTTTCGGTAAATTATATCTGATAGGTTCACACAGATCTATCTACCGTATCACACAGCGTAGTAGAATAGATGTTTCAGTAAATTATATCTGATAGGTTCACACAGATCTATCTACCGTATCACACAGCGTAGTAGAATAGATGTTTCGGTAAATTATATCTGATAGGTTCACACAGATCTATCTACCGTATCACACAGCGTAGTAGAATAGATGTTTCGGTACATTATATCTGATAGGTTCACACAGATCTATCTACCGTATCACACAGCGTAGTAGAATAGATGTTTCAGTAAATTATATCTGATAGGTTCGACGTATTTTCCTTTTTTACGAATAAAACAAAAATCTAAATTATAACCAGCCTTTTCCATCAGAAATGGTTTATATTTTTTATTGAATAATAGTTATTTTATTGGGAGATATTTTATAATTATTATAGTCCTGTTACAATAGCCTTTATATTAATAATTATTGCTTGTGTATGTATATGTTTTTTTTTTATAATTTATAAAGTTAACAAGTTTATTTCGTTGTAAACGAATCAGTACTAATTCAACTCTCTAATAAGTCTATTAAGTCATCCCTATCTACTTCGTGGTCAGAATCAGTAGAGCTTTCTGACACAGATGCTTTATATGGACGAAGGGAATCACCAGGAACTACTGCGCTGAATTTTTTGTAACCCTTTACTCCCTGGATACTATTAATTGTATAACGATCTATCGCGTGCTCGGCTTTAGTAACTTTGTACGGTCCCGTAAATACGCTTCCTAACTTTTTGGTGACTCCAGATGTACTGTCTCGTGATAGACCCCCCTTTCCACAAAACTCACCTATCTCATATTTTCTACACTTATTCCGCTTTTTATCGTATTGACTTTTCATAACTGTCATAAATCTATCTATACGTATTTTGGCTTTGCGTTTACGCTCATCTAACTGCTCTTGACGGTTTGTAGGACTGGTCACACGGTAAGCAGGAAGGAGAGTTGCCATGAGAAAACATAAGCCTGAAAGGCGAGAACCCCGTGACAGCATGTGGGCTATTATTTATGCCCCATACTACATCGGAAAGTTTTTCATCCCATGTGCACTCACTTTCGGCGGTAGTATTAAGACCGTTAATAATGGTTCTATTTACACGTTCAACTTGCCCGTTTGAACGAGGGCATTCATGACATGTTTAAATTGTTCTTGAATAGAAAATTCTCTAAAATATCTACTTGTAAACGCAACCCCTCTATCAGTTATTATTCTTTGAGGACGACCAAATGTAGATATTACTTCTTTTAAATTCTTAAGAGTTTCTATAGAGCTAGTACCTTTTACAGGTCGAGCAAATACAAATTTCGTAAAAGAATCGATAATAACGAGTATATAGCAGTTGCCTTTACGAGTTTTCAGAAATGGCCCTAAATGGTCGATGTGCAACGTATGCATTGGTATTGCGACTTTCTCTATGGGATGTAGTTCGCCTTCCGCCTTCCCATAATTTCCCTTGGCATAAGCGCAGTGTAAACATGCAGCTATGTATTTCCGTATAAATCGCGTCATACCGGAAAACCAAAACTGAGATTTTATCATTTTTTCACATTTATCGAAACCTAGGTGCCCTACTTGATCGTGATATTTTTGTAATAATGACCATTTCGAAAGTTTCGGAATCACGAATCTATCTCCGTATAAAGTTTTACGGAACAAACGCCCATCAATAACTTTATAGTCTTTTCTAATATCCGAATTATCCATGCCGTCATTAATACGCTTAATTATATTTTGTACGGTGTCGTCCTGTAACTGCATCAATGTGATATATGGGGACACTATGTACAGGATTGCGACTGAGCGCGTCTACGTGTTTCATTCGATTCCCCCCGCGATATTCGATTTCGATGTCAAAGTCTTGAATCGATAACCACCAGCGGGCTATACGTGGAATTAAGTCCTTTTTAGTTAACGTAGTCCTTAGTGCCGCACAATCAGTAATTATTTTTACCGGAATACCCGTCACGTATATCCGAAAACGTTTTAGAGATTCAACTACAGCTAGGGTCTCCAGCTCATAACTATGATAGTGCATCTCTTCAGGGCTAGTAACTCGACTAAAGTATGCTACAGGTTTTAAAAGTCCATTGTTTTGGTTCTGAAATAAAATACCGCCTAAGCCTAAGCTACTTGCGTCAATGTGAATTTCGGTCCTAGCATGGGGGTTGTAAATAGCTAACACGGGCCGTTCAGTAAGTATTATTTTCAAGCGGGTAAAGGAAAGATCTTGCTCTGGGCCCCATACCCAAACTACATTTTTCTTTGTTAATATAGTCAGGGGTCGGGCAATTTCAGCAAATCCTTTTACGAATCTACGGAAATATGATGCCAATCCGATAAATTGTCGCAATTCGTGGATATTTCGTGGCTGTCTAAAATTTATTACACTATTAATTTTTGCTTGGCCTGGCCGTATGAACCCTTCAGTAATTTCATGGCCCAAATAATTTACTCGTTTTCAAAAATGAACATTTTTGTGAATTTAATTTTAAGTTAGCTTGAGAGAGAAGTTTCAATACATCTTCGAGCAGTTTTACCCCTTCGTCTATAGTAATAGCCGGCAGGGTAACGTCATCAAGCTATCCGATTGTCAAGTGAACTAAGGGCCTTACGAATTAAGCGCGAAAAAAACTGCTGGCGCATTAGCCAAACCGAATGGCATTTTTTAAAAATTCATATTGACCGGATGATGTTATGAAGGCAGTTTTGTGCATTGAATTTTTCGCCATTTTAACTTGGTAGTAACTTTGTGCCATGTCTAAAACTGTAAAATATATTTTTCCCGAAAGTTTATTTATCTGGTCGTCAATATGTGGAAGAGGGAATCGATCTTTTATTGTACGTGCGTTTAAAGCGCGACAATCCACACATAATCTATAGTCACCTCCTTTTTTCCTTACAAGAATCATAGGACTGGCATACTCAGAGTTCGATTCTCTCACTATACCGGCAGATAATAAATCATTAACTTTTTCTTGTAAACTTCCATTCTCTTTATAGGACAACCGATATGGCTTACAGTGCACAGGCGTGTCTGATGTGGTAGATATTTCCATTTCGATTAGATCAGTGCAACCAAGTTCACTACTATGTTCAGCAAAACAAGAACGATACTTATTTATTAAATTCAGCAGTAACTTTGAATGTTTAGCATCCATATCTCCAATATCCAAATCAGATAATGAAAACATCCTGTTTGGCTGAAAGCATTCATTCGTGCTATTGATATTACTATTTTGAGTAACAAAGCCCACATCGTTATCCATACACACTTCTGCGCGCGTTATTAATCTGCTCGCAAACCATTGTATACAGGAATCACCGAGGTTTACTATACGTAAGCGGATACTTCCTGGTCGACTAACTGTTTGTGGTATATAGTATGATTCTTTGCCCATAGAATATAATAGAGGACGCGTGATAAGTATATTATTTGGCACAAGATCATATGAGGTATAAAGACATACCTCTGCACTCAGCCCCGGCGGAACTTCAACATTGTCTGATAGGAACAATGAGGCCTTAGATATAAAATCTTGGTTAGTTAACAGAATGTTTGGTAACGGACATGTATCACTATTGTCTATTAGTAAAGCCGATTTATGGGTTACAATTAAACTTAGACCCTGTTGATTAATTAGGGGCTGACCTATTATTAAATCTATGTCATTTAGGTTGGTATCAGTTATCTCGGCGCTCGCTCGTTGATTTAAATCATCTATATGTAACTTAAAGTTTGTTTTCCCATGAGAGCAAATAAACATTCCACCAAAACCCCTCATAATAACATTTGAGGGTAATATATCTAACTGTAACGATCTGACGACTTTTAAAGTGATTATGTTAACCTTACTGCCAGTATCAATATACCCGAAAGTCTCAAACATATTAATACTGATTCGTTTTCGATACACATCTGAAATTATTTCAGTGGAAATATGGTAAACATGACGAACCTGTTCATTTCTTATTTGTGTCGCCTGTACACCTCGTGAACCCCCGGCAGCATACCAGCAGGTGTCCGTTGTGTGTCCCGTGCGCCGGCAGGTCTGGCAGCGCGTAACTCGGCAGTCCCGCGTTTCATGACCAGTCCGACGGCAATTGTAACAAATCCTTGGTGGATTTGCCACGGAACCCCGTTGCCAAATTGAACGAGATTTCAATACAGCCGTGCCCTCTTCTATTTTCTTTTAATTTTCTAAAGATGATAGAAATCCATAGTACAGTTCTTCGGGGCTCTTGTAGCCACACGCCTTGGCATTAGCACGTAATTCGTTGGGTAATCCATGAATAAGACACGAGAGAGCATTTTCTCCTTCCAAACCGCATTTCTTCATAAGGGATAATTTATCATGGTAGAACTTGGTCATTGTTTCGCGATTACCCTTTTTACGTGCCAACATTTCCTCCAAACGGTCGACGAAGTCTGTAGATCGTGGAAACGCCTTTGTAAGCTGGTCCTTCCATGAATTCCATGTTGCGCTGTAGTCTTCCAGGTCATCATACCAATCCCGTGCCGTAATCGAGTCTGCATCACAAAAATTCTATCTTTCTCGCTCCAGTCGTAAATATCTCCCAGCTGGTCTATTTTGTGTAACCATCCCTTCACATTCACAGTTTTCTTGTCTGGATCAAATTTAGGAATAATCTCGGTATCCTAGGTACGTTATTCTTCGCTTTTTGGTAGATGGCTGACCTCGGCGCGAGATAGGAAAAAAACTGCATTTTCGTCGCCACTCACATCTATAGATTCTGTACTGGATCTTCTCTTCCCGAAGCCGCGGTAATATGGGCCGTGGAGTCCCTCCATCCCACTTCTGAACTATGACGGAGTCCAGAAAATGGGCGCAGTAAATAAAATGCGTTCACCAGTTGACAATCCAAGTTTTATTAACCCCTTCAGTTTCCCGCCAATTCCGCAACAAACCATTGACAATCTTAATTTACATAAATCGTAGAAAAATGCATAATAAAATTATATAAACTGAAGTATTATATTTAATACAATTTACGATAGTTATTAATTATAAAATAATAAGTAATTAAAATATATTATAATAAACTATTCGATATTTATGCGAAGGATAAAATAAGTTCCACTGTTTATTCAAGAGGTGGCGTTAGTTGTCCCAGTGACAACAGGTGGTGGTTGTTACACTAGATCGTGTAAGACAATTATGTTCATACAACACTTGCTCCGGGTTAATGTGACACCACACAGATTGTCAATTCGTATTACTTTAATATTCACAACACTTTCAGAATTACACGCTATTTTACACTGGCATAATCACATCTCGAATATTACAAGAATACTGTTCCCTTTGGCAGCTAGTCCACCTCTTAAATACAAATATCCCCTCTCTATAGTTACCGTCATACAATGCTTTACTAGATACCCTCTTTATTAACATATTCGTAAACCCTACACTAGATTATTTGACATACCTCTATATTAAAATATTCATAAACCCTACAATCGGAATGATATTTTGAACATTTAAAATTACGAGAATTGGCCTTCTTATCGCTGTTGCACTGAAATAACTCTAAAGAGGTTTAGTTAACTATTTTATATTTCTGCTGACAGGCAACAGTGCCTAAGAATTGTTGTTTCGGTTTGACACGCAGCAAGCTAGTTTACGTCTGTTTTCTGTGAGACAGTGGTAACGACCCGGTCGATTCTATTACTTTGGGTGTTTATAGCGGTGGAGATCGCTTAACATTAGTACCCACTTGGTAGTTTCTTAAAAAACTAGAAACATCCAAACTTTTATATTTATAGTACTAATAGGACAAGCAGGAGTTCAACACTTAATTCAAATTCAAATCATTTATTCTGTAAATTGGATCATAAATATCACTTTTACATGTCAATCATTTTTTATGTTACATTACATTTACGACGGCATTTCGGGGCTAGTCATGAGTAGAAATGCCGAAACAAACTCATGGGTTATGGCCTCTTTTAATGTCCAGAAATTGTTTTACAGAATTATGCGAGTTTAATGTACAGAAATTCCCGAATTGGCCTTTTCAAGAAATAGCCTAGAGTATACTTGGCGCTCGCACTCACATTAAAAAAACAAAATGAAATGCTAATTTTTTTTATTAATTTTTACTATTAATGATGTCAGTATTGCCTTAAACAATAATATTGCGCCAATAGAGCAGTCAATAGTACATAATACAATATAAAAAAAAATGTTCTATGTACAGCCAATTTTGTAAGGAGTGAGCTGCTCAATTCCAAGCTGTTTTGTCTTCCAGGTAATCTTTCACATTATAATAACCTTTTGCCAAAGCTTAATACATAATTTAAATTTATTAAGGCTTAATAGTTGATTATTTATGACTACTTCCCTCCGTCGTCGTCCCAAACATATTTGGCAGTTTCCAACGACCCCAACCCAGTCGCCATCGAGACAACGCTTTTCTTACCCAATCCCAATCGCAATACTTCTTCGAACACGTGATTCCGAAATCGGACGCGCCTGCGAGTCTGAAGTGCTCCCACAACTGGCCCTCGGCCCACTAATGTGCAGAAATGGCCCTCAATTGAGGCCAGAGCCTTATAAAAGGCGCCTCTGTGCTTAATCACTTCTGAATATTTCTGGCTGTCATTTTTTTTTGCTTGAATGACGAGACGAGCGCGTCGTTCGGCTGATAAGCGTCACGCCTGCTCATTAACAGAAGCAACGCCACACAGAACACTGTATGGCACTGTACTGCGCTCTTCATCCCGAGACATAAGATGTTAAGTTATAATGCCCAGTAATTTCATTGGCTTCAATGTCCTTCAAACCGAAACACGAACAGTGCTTACACGCTGCTGCTTGGTGGCAAAAATAGACATAGCGGTGGTACCAACCCAGACGGCCTCTCGCATACGAGGGACCTACCACCTTGTGCATTAGCGCCGGTTTTATTATCAGATGAAGCTGTAAAAGTAGGGCAACTACAGCGTGTAATATAAGATTATAAGTTTCTAGTTGCCAAGGACAAGCGGGTTTCGCGAGGAAGACACGTTATTATCTAAGATCGTACACATGTAATTTTTAATAAATCAGATAAAACTCAGTTTTAAAAGTATGTCTTATGTATGTAGAGTTAGAATTTTTATTTTTTCAGGCATACTAAATGTTGTAAAATCCACTTTTTTTATATTTATGAGTTTTTAAAATAAAGGTATGTGAATTCTTCAGGTAGACAATCTCTGAATTAAAAGTATCAGAGGGAGCAGCCGGGGGGAGTCCCCCCACAAAAAAGCTGTAAAAGCAATTTAAGCTTACAGCACAAGTCCGAAAAAACACTAATATAAATAAATAAATAATAAATAAATACACCCAACAGTCACACACAGTCCTGACCCCACACTAGGTAAACCTGTATCGTGGGTATCAAGAACTACGAGGGACTTGCGGTCCCACAACACCCAGACCCAAGACAAATATTTGAGAATCGGACAAACCTTTTGTCTAGGTGTGTCTATTTAATGTTCAAAAGTAGTTTCCAGCGGCGTTCGAGACATTGTACAATTTGAAATATAAAGACGTTATGAATCGTTTTCATGAAATGTCCTCTGTTCCGTGTACTGACGCCACTTGCTTATAAATCCACGACGATGCGACAGGACGTTTGTGTACGTTGTGCTGGCGTCGCGATCCAAAAATATAGCATTATTACTTATTTTTATAATTACATTATCGTCTGTGGCGCAGTGGGTGAGTAGCTGATTGCGAAGCGAGAGGCCGTGGGTTCGATTCCCACACAGAGACAATTCTTTATGTGATCCATTAAAGTCCTGGATGTTTTCCAGGCTCCCCAAAGGGGTCGACGTCACATCGACGTCGACGTAACATGCACTGCGTCATTTTGTCAACACCTTAAATGAAATGTCACGGCCAAATATTACGGGGTCTAAGAGCCGATCGCTTCGTGACATTAGTTCCTAATATTTAACAAACATTGATAATTGAGAGTTTGTCATAATTACGCCTTTCGTTGCGGCGAAATGTCACAAGTACAACCGCTCTAACGTGCATTATAACAGTTATGCTAAACAAATATTTATTAAAAATACTCTACCGTTGCTGACTTAACGCACACAAAAACTTTATGAGAGAAAACGCAGAAAGTTGCAATATTTTCACCTATCAAAACGTTTCCTCGCGGTATTGCTTTAGATGGAGCGGTGTTTGCAGACTCTACCGACTCTCTGCCACAAACAGACTTCGCAAATATCTTGCAGCCATATACAACGTGTTACAGAAAGGTGTGGTCATATTTTAGGGTCATTATATACACCAAACAATTCGTACTTGTGTACCGGATCTTTTCAAAACCAAGACATCCAAGAATTTCATGTTAATTTGAACCACTCGTTTATTAAGATCGATAAGATTGATGACATCACTATTAATAATTATGAACGACATTTTTAATAAACTTGAATATGATCTACGTGATTCTACGGACATACGTACGTAACTTCTAATTTATACACAAATTAACACCTGAAGAGATTGTGTGCTGAATACGATATAGATACCATCCTCTAGAAGCATTTTAGACTTCATTCTCGGGTCATCCATCTATGAATTTGGCTTAATACAGTCGACGATTCTCTTAAAACTGTTATCAGTTACACCAACACAAAGTACCAATGCATAATACTTGTTTTTAGTCAAATACAACATATTTTTTGAACTCGTAATCATACTTCATAAAATCAGAAATTGCCGAACATAATTGACGCGTCAAATAAATATTGACATTTGACAACTGTTTAATGTTTTTTTAATAATAAAATAAGCAATGATACTATAGACCTCCTTTCATTTACTTATCATTTAGTGTTGTCCAAAGTTAAAAGTCGATATCGACATGTTTCTCGTTCGATAAAAAAGATAATTCTATAATTATTATCCTAGTAATGCAATCGGATTTGGTACTATGGGAGATAAAATACTTATACCCTATACTATACATTGCTTAAATTTGCCCGCCCCTTTCTATAACACGTTGTATATACAATATGTAACAAAAACCCTGTTGGGCGTTTTAATTGTGATATCAGAATCTACATTCAAACGTAATGAAATAACTCGCGTACGAAAATTGAACTATAAAAATAACCGTATATTTTTTTTACTTTAATTAATTTGTTGTTTTTAAACCGTATATAATAATAATAATAATATTTATTTGGGCACAACAAAATTAACAGCATCTGATGTCCCCTAGCTAGGTTACACAGTAACCTGTATTAAGGACCATCAGCCCATAGGCCTTAGGGTGTACAAATTTATTCACTGACTATGCTCAAGCTAAATAAATTTAAATTATACAAACAATAGGAATATATAACAATAGGTATATCGATTGATTATCTGTGCAGGAGCGATGACTTGTTGCCAGAGCGAGATGGCATGTTGCGGCGTCCACGTAAATCAAACTTGCCGCGCTCCTTCCCGGCTTCGTCAATACGGCCAAAAATATTTTGGACAGAGGTTAAACCTGGATTCGGGAAGAATGAAAATAGATCTACAGCTGAAGCGGGAGAATATTTTTGTTTTTAAAATTCACACATTAGTTGCCTTTGATTGAAACTTGTGTCCGGTATGGCTATATAGTAAGAAAGATAGTCGAATCGTCGTTGCAACACTATTTCCACCTCAGCCTACCCCGTTAGTGATACCGACGTGATTTATGCTTATGAAATTTTGGAAGTGGAAGGTCCGTCATGTGCGAGATGCCGTCTGGGTAGGTACCACCGCTTTGTCTATTACTGCCGCCAAACAGCAGTGTGTAAGCATTGTTCTTTCGGTTTGAAGGACTTTCAAGCCAGTGCAATTACTGGGTATTGTGAGACTTAACATGTTAAGTCTCGGGGTGACGAGCGCAGTCTGGTGCCATGCAGTGCTTTGTAACTCCAAGTTCTGTGTGGTGTTGTCTGTTTATGGGCATGCGTAGCGCTAACCATCAGGCGAGCGAGCTGCTCGTTTTGTTCATTCAAGCTAATAAAAAAAATAAAAACGTGAAAATACCAACGTGTTACCAATTCAGCAGCTTTCTTTTATCCTTCGGAAAGTTTTTAGCCATTGTAATCTCTTTTAGCGACCCACTATTCACAAGGAATACTCTTTTAATCATGAATAAAATTACCTCATAACTAGTCTCATTAACAGATTGAAATAAAGAAAGTTTCCGTCAGGTTTATTAGCGAATTAAAACCAAGTAGTTTTATAAAGGTTTGCGCACATTCAAGCACGTTGCACAGTAGTGCAAACACATAACCTCTTCCTTTTTTGAAGTCTGTACAAAACAGCATATTTTTAGCTTGATTGCAGAAAACTAAGCGAGCAAGATGCTTAATGGCAACACCGTGCAGATGTAGAACTCCGAATGGCACTAAAAAATTTCATGGCACTGGACTGCGTTCGACACCCCGAGACATAATTTGTTAAGGTCATAATGCCTAGTAATGTCACAGGCTTGAGTGTCTTTCAAGCCGAAATACAACAGTGATTACACTCTGCTATTTGGCGGATGCAATAGATAGACCGTCTGGCTTGGTACCACCGCTTTATCGCATACGAGAGACTTAGGCAAGGCAGGCTGCAGCGTGAATCGCGCCTTTTCCACCCTTTACAAATACATGTTACAAAAACTGGGGTGTTGAAGTTTGAAGCACTTTTATTTGACGTTTTTCTACGACATTGGCAACTTCTAGACAGATTTACCAATTTAAGTTGGTTAGTGGTAGAACCATCATATACCTGTGTGATCAGCTAATATTTGTTTCGGGTCTGGGTGTTTTCTCTCTAGAGGGGCTGACATCAGGAGGCAGCCAGTCGTAAAAATTACAAGCTAAATCTTTCTGTAACATGTGTTAAAAAGCATGTTGCGCCGACCCCACTGCGAGTGCGATAAGGGCAGGTGGAAGAAGTGGTAGAGCCACTCTAGACAATCTTGTCTATATACAGGATATGTCGGTTGCGTTACAGCTCTTATGGCCGTTCCCAATATTCTGTCTATCTACAGCTTTGCTTACTGGCAGTACAATTTTTACACATGTTGTATGGAAGATCTGTGAAAAGACTACCGATAGTAAGCAAATCTGTAGATAGACAGACTATAGGGAACGGCCTAAGTGTGTACGAGTCTTTACACATTTGAGTTACATTCAAAATTGACGCGTATTCACCTGGTAAGGCAATTAGCTAGTCGCGACGTCACTCCTCCTCGACGCTTAATTAAAGAGGTACAGTGGTACACGCAAATTGCGCCATCTTTAAATTACTTTGGGTAACGCTGGATGGCTCGTGGAAATTGAGTTGCGCTATTGAGATTTTCGCTTGAAGTTTGTCATTTCATTATGTATCAGATGATCGCGTCAAGTGTTGACACGAAAGGCGTGTTCTAAAATAATTTCCATGCGCGCATGTAGAGAAGATGGATAAATAAATACACCCATCAGTCAGATATAGTCCTGACCCGACACTAGGTTAACCTGTATCGTGGGAATCTGGAACTACGCGGGACTTGCGGTCCCACAACACCCAGACCAGAAACAAATATTTGTGGATCACACAATCATTTATCTCGGTGCGTGAATCGAACCCACGGCCTCTCGCTTTGCAGCCGGCTAATCGCCCGATACGCCACGGAGGCTGGATGAAAGAAGATTGACGAAACAAATAAACATGGCGAGTGTGAATGGTACAGTTGGGAGAGGAAGGCTTCGGCGAATTTTCTCAGATCAAATCCGAGATGCTAGGACATAAATAAAGTACTCTTTTTTATCGAATTAATCACATATCGATATTCGACTGCAAGTCTTTGTCCCACTCAAGCATTGATATTCTCGCTTACGCACTTCTTTTAATTGATCGATCTTATCGATTCTAATAAAAGAGTGATTAAAATTGGCGGGAAATTTTAGTATGTCTAAATTTATAAAGATCCGGGACATAAACATTCTCTGTCAGGTGTATTAACGACCTTTATATTTGACCAGACATTTCTGTAACACGTTGTATATCACACCGTGAGGTCCTGGGTTCAATTCCCACGTCAGGCAGTCACAATTCGTGTTAGAATTTTTGTGTCATACATAAATTACCCGGTATTGGTATTTGTGCCCGATATGGCGATATGCTCGCTCCCTATCACATCTTGGGGTGGAAATAAGCTCAGCGCCGCAAAACAGTGTATTGAAAGAACTTTTTAATTAAAAATAAATAAATAAAATATCTGAATATAATGCCTATAGAACTCGGAGATAATGTAACTTTCTACTACTGCTTGAAGAACTTTCAGAATTGGATCTATAGTTCCAGAAATTATCTTCTTAACAAACTCACAAATTTACAAAGTTACAAACTTTCCTTCTATATTACTTTTAAGATAAGAGTCAAAGATACGAGACTATCCCGCCCACACACCCGCCACTGTAACTCCTGTGCACCAGGATCGACAGTGGCACGCATTTTTGTTGACACCGATCAGTGAAGCTCTGCGAGTCTCTGCAAAAGCTAAATTGTCTTTGTCCCGCAACGAAATTGATCAAATAGAAATTAAGGAGTTGGAAATATTAATTGTCCACTTCCCTCCATAGCAAAGCGGTAGACAAAATAATGAACAAAGGAGGCATTAACCTCAGGTATAAGGATATTTACAACTGGAGAATCCAGATGTAAAGCACCACGGATGTCATTAAGTGGGTCCTATCACGTGAGCTGTTAAACTTGATTCCAATAATAGGTATGAGAAAAACGCCGGAAAGCACGGAAATTCTTCCTAGTTTCCACAAGATCCATAAAGAGTCAAACATAGTAGGAAAATGCCGTTTTGTACGAAAAAAGATAAAATATTTTCCATAATTTTTATTTCTATTAATTAAAGTAATCACCCATGCTATCGATGCATATTTGCCAGCGCAGTGGCAATTTATCGATGCCCTTCTTTAAGAAATCGGTTGGACCCGGAGGAAACAAACTTTTTAAATGCATTTTATACTGCCTTACGGGTATTGATTTTTGCCGCCTAAAAGTTTAAATGTTTGTGAATTTGGATCAAATCAAACACACCTTAACGGCTGAAATAATTCGAATGAAATATGGCACACTGGTAGACCACGATCTGAATTAGTACTTAAAATAAAAAAAAATGACTGCATCGGTGGCGCAGTTGTAATGCGTACGCGTTACGATTAAGCTAACGCTGAGGTCTCGGGTAAACGGGTATTGGGTTTTTCTATTACGAAATTCTCAGTATCAGCCCGGAGTCTGGAATTTGTGCCCGGCATGGCGATAGGCTCGCCCCACATCGTGGGACGGAGATACGCTCAGCGAAATGTGGGTGTACTGGTTACACCTGTTCCTACCCTTTCGGGGATTACAGGCGTGAGTATGTATGTAATTAAGAAAACTAAAAAACGCGCTTTTATTGAAAGCACATAAACATATCGGCTGTTATTAGTATATGGTGATCGTATTTTGGAGGCATATGTCCAATTGAACGGCTTAAATTGCGTGTGTGTACTTAGTTACTATTAGTAGATGATCTAAGAACACAACCAACAAAACTAGACAATAGTAATAACAGTTTACATACATCTTATAATAAAACTCTTGTAAATTGAGAATAGAAAAGCATTCCTAAATAACCAGCTTCAATTTATACAAATAGTTTCACCATCTCTAATAGTAATAAAATTTAAAGCTTTTTATTAAAAACAAGTTAAGAAATCTAATCTTATTTTTCATTAAATGCTAAATTATCAAACTACAATTTTATCTATAATCAACGTTCATAAATAAGTAATTTATGAGTTGGTTGGTGAAATGTATTCCAATTACTATTAAGGGATTAATTCGTGAATAGAACTAAATATATAAATCTATACAGGGATGGATTTAGTAAGTGGACGGGGAGGCGTCCTATTTAAAACTAATGAAGGTTTAGCATCATTAAAACAAAAACTAATAACGTTTAACAAAACTTAGAAACCGACTTCAATGTACAGCAATAGCATGTAAATTCCAATAGAATAACACAATCGCGACGAGTGTACTGTTGTCCATTGAGCGAGTTTTATTTTTTTCTCCGTACTCCGTCATCAAATATTAACTAAATTTATATGGGACCACATTGCAGCTAAACTCTATCGAGTGACATTTTTCCTACAAAATCGGTCCACAATTGGCGGAGAAATCGATGTACATACATAAAAAAAGCAATAAATACGCGCCGAATTGAGAACCTCCTCCTTTTTTGAAGTCTGTTAAAAATAGGACATTACAGGACTGAAAAGGAATCCTACTATTCAATTATCCTACTACTATTATAAATGTTAAGTGTGGATGTTTGTGAATTTGGATTTATACCAATTTGGGTTAGGAAATGGGATACTTTTTTCCCCAGACTCTCACGATCTGAGTGGTAGTTGGATTGTTGACATATCTCCGGGGAGCGAGCCTATTGCCATACCGGGCATAATTCCAGACTCCAGGCTGATACAAAGCACAACTTGGTTTAATATATTTTAATAAACGTTATTTGTAAGAGGAATACAAATAAGTACATATTTACCGAAATATCGTCGTGAACATTCGAGATCTTCATTCCTCGGAATTTAATATTATATTTATTTGATTCTGATGGGGTTATAGCTCAGTAGTATTAAGCATTTGTAGTCACATAGCGGGTTTGAATTCTATTTTTTATAGCATAGACCGGCAAAGGACCAAGTCATCTGATGGTAAGTGATCTCCACCACCTGTGAAGGCTTGCAATACCAGAAGAATAGTGTAATTGACGCGATTATTTTGACTTGATTTACAAGGTGGTAGGTCCCTCGTGTGCGAGAGGCCATCTGGGTTGGTACCACCGCTTTGTCTATTTCTGTCGCCAAGTAGCAGTGTGCAAGCTGTTGTATTCTGGTTGTCTGAAGGACATTGAAGCCAGTGAAATTTCTGGGCATTATGTGACTTAACACCTCATGTCTCGGGGTAACGAGCGCAGTCCAATGCCATGCAGTGCTTTGTAATTTAAAATTCTGTGTGGTGTTGCTTTTGTTTATGGGCAGGCGTGACGTTTATCAGGCGACCGATCTGACTTCTAAACAGCCAGTCTAGTAGTATGATACATTGGTCTTCGATGTTGCCAGTTGAATAAATGTCGGGGTGAAGTATGAATAAAACCAAATGTAAGGAATTTCACAAAAATTTTATAAGTTTACAAATTTAATAATATATAAACCCTTTTAAAATATATTCACAATATTTACATTTATTAATGTACAGTACTCTTTATTTTAAAATAATTTTTACATTTTTAAATATTACATTTCTCAAAAATAAAACATTTAAAAATATAAAAAGTGTCACCCTCCAATTGCGTGGCCTAGGACCCAAGCCACCGGTGGTTAGGGCCCCAGTGTGAGGAACCTCACAATGCGTGTCGTGTTCAACAATTATTAATAGGGTAGTTGACTAGATTTTTTTATTATTTAAATCAATAAGTTACGTTACTCAAAATCTATCGCAGAAAGAATTTTATAAATGGGACCGAAAATAAATAAGTTAGAAGCCATTCACATCCTGCAGACGGGGTAATTGTCAAATGACAGATGACGCAACCTTTGACGTCACTGTGTAAAATGTTGATTATGGTGCACGCGTGCAAGCGAGATAGTGCGATATCCCTACTACGCACCCACTTTTCCTCATACCTCATTGTGTTTTAATAAAAGGGTTTCTTTTGCGTATCATTATCTGTTGCTTATAACATAATGTATAAAATTCAATATAGGAAACTACCCTATTATTGTTATAATCATTCCTCCAGTTCCTTAGTTAATATTCTTAACATCGTATTTGACCTCTAAGTTCGACCGTGTGTTAGCGACAGTAAAATTATTATTAATACATACATACGCACTCACGCCTGTAATCCCCGAAGGGGTAGGCAGAGGTGTAACCAGTACACCCTCATTTCGCTAAGCGTATTTCCGTCCCTAATGTGATAGGGGGCGAGCCTATCGCCATACCGGGCACAAATTCCAGACTCCGGGTTGATACTGAGCATTTCGTAATAGAAAAATCCAATACCACTTTACCCGACCCGGGAATCGAACCCGTGACCTCAGCGCTGACCTCAATCGTAACGCGTACACATTACAACTGCGCCACCGAGGCAGTCATTATTATTAATCTAATATAATAATTATATTTAATAGGATTAACGTTTTGTATAGACGACCGCATATATATCACATCAAAGCATATGGGACACTTTAACAGCACAGAACGTAGAAAAGAAGTACATAGAAGTGATCAAAAGCATATATAGCAAGTGCAAGAGCAGAGTAAAGCTCGAAACAATCGGCCCATGGTTCGCCATAAAAAGAGGGGCAAGGCAGGGTGATCCACTATCGCCAAAACTATTTATAGCTACACTAGAATCAATTATTAGTAAACTGGACTGGGAAAAAAGAGGAATAATGATTGAAAATAAATATTTAAGCCATCTTCCGATTCGCGGACGACCTGGTACTATTGTCAGAAAATAGTTCAGAGCTACAATATATGATTGAAGCAGTAAACGAGGCTAGCAAAAGGATAGGTTTGGAAATGAATTTATCAAAAACAATGTTGATGTCAAATAGCAAAAGGAATACAATATCCGTCGATAGACACCCTCTTAAATACACAGACCAGTACATATATCTTGGAAAACGATTAGGATTCGACAGAAAAAATAATGAGCTGGAAATAGAACGCAGGACACAACTAACCTGGAATAAATATTGGAGCTTAAAAGAGATATTTAAAAGCAACATGCCAATAAATATAAAATCTAAAGTGTTCAATTCCTGCCTCCTACCATGCCTTACGTATGGTTGCCAAACTTGGAAATTCAACAACAAGTTAAGAAACAAAATAGTGACTTTCCAACGAGGAATAGAACGCAGTATGTTGAATATCAAAAAGCTACAAAAAATTTGACACACAAAAATACGAAAGGTAACAAAATCAACTGACGCACTAACACATGCCCTAAGATTAAAATGGCAGTGGGCGGGGCACGTAGCACGAGTTTAAGACGAGAGATGGACAAAAAAATTGACAGCATGGAAAGGACCACAAGGCAAACGCAAAATAGGAATACCTTATGCTAGATGGGAGACCGACATTGTTAAATTAGCAGGTACTCAATGGCTCAAATTGGCACAATCCAGAGAAAAATGGCAAAATTTGGAGGAGGCCTTCACCTGTAGAGGGGTTCTTGCATAATAAAAAATTATCTATTTAAAATTTATCTATAACACTTAAAACGAAACAACACAAAACAAATAATATACCAAAACAAAACAGAATAATATTATCTGTGAACACATATGAACTAAAACATTAATAAAAACAAAATAAAGGTAAAATACTAAAATTACTAACTTAAAACTTCTATTTATCTACCTATTTAAATCAACTAACTCAACTTAATAAAGATTACTAACCCTTATATAATTTTAAAAAAATAAAATAAAAAGATAATAATTATAGATTATAGATGAAATCATTTTTCTGTAACTAGTTGTTTTAAGATATTGCAAGAAATAAAAGGCTTTTTATTTTATTTTTATTTTTATTTTATTTTATTATAGACGACCGATTAATCTGGGTGAAACCATTCGTTTTCGCTTAATTCAAAATATAAACCTAAAAAATAACTTATGAGTTATAATTTTAGATAAAATTGTCATTAGGCAAAATAGATATCATAAGTTAAGTCAATAGTTACAAACATAGTATGAAAAATACTATTCGCAATTATTTTGGTACCAACTTGCAACCAGTAGATCAAATGGCAATAATTATTGGATCTCTATCGCAAAAAAAAAATGCAATGAAAATAGGACTAGGATAAAAAAAGAGCTGTTCACGAATTTAATAAGTTTACAAATGTAATTAACAATTGCTAAAAACAAATAAAAAAAAAACTGCGGCGTTTATAAGTAAGGCTCATATATTTTAGGTCTTCAAGTATCTGATTTAGATATATTTTTTTATACCTTAATGAGGAGACGAGCAGGTCGCCCGCGTGATAAGTCTCATGTCCGACCATAAACAGAAAACACAAATTAGAACTTAGAATTATGAAGTACTGTATGGCACTGCGTTCGTCACCTTAATTTTACTGGCTTCAATGTCCAGAAAATCGAAACATAAAAGTGCTTATTGCTGCTTGGGGGCAGAAATTAATAAAGCGGTGGTACCAACCTAGACGGCCTCTCATATAATAGTACTACTACATTGTAAAATTGTAATATAGTAACCATCATCATTTGACAATATATTTTTGTAATTTGGCCACCCCTTTGGTAGTTACGATGCCTCTGATACACACACAGATAAGAGTACACACACATTATACACCCAACAGTCACACACACACATAGTCCTGAGCCCAGACTAGGTTAACCTGTGTCCTGGGTATCAGAAACTACGAGGGATTTGCCAACCCACAACACACAGAACCGAGACAAATATTAGTAGATTACACAAACATTTGTCTCGGTGCGGGACTCGAACCCACAGACTCAAGTTTCGCAGCCGGCTACTCGCCCACTGCGCCAAGGAGGCTGTCAAAGATTTCACAGTAATATACCATAGTACCCTCTTTTTGTGCCGAGAGTTATAAAGCAATAAAACCAAACTCCATCTCACAATTTAACTCCTGACCGTGAATCAAAAGTCATTAAAATGAAGCGTAGACAAGTTTTAATTTCAGTTGTCGAGTTCAAAGGCTACGAGGGGGATTCCGGAGGGGGGCTGTAGACTTCAAACTGTTATGTAAGGGAATATCGTTTGTTAATTGATGTGTAACGTAACACGAATTTTAATAAAGATCTGATTAAAATCTGAGAAGTGTTGTTTGGTTCTATGAGTACTTCAACTGCGAATCTTCTTTTATTTATCAAGTGACATAAAAACAGTAGGAGGTTCTCAATTCGGCGTGTTGTTTTTGAATTGAAAACTTCTAGGCGCGTTGGGCAGTTCTTGATGGGAAAAAACCATTGAACTCGTGACACTGTTACTGACACCTCTGTATTTAAGTATCTACATATATTGTCCCCGTTTACACGAGAGTTGAGTTTGGGTTGAAATAAATTGATAATATATATAATACAAACATTATACGTTATACAATTATAATGCAAACATTCACGAATAAAACTAAGACGAACTTATAGTTTATATTATATATTTAAAAGCAGACTTAATGCCAGAGGCATTCTTAGTTATCATACAAGATGTTGTGGGGGTTGTTACAATAAACTACGGCTTATTTAAGTAGCACATTGACTTTAAAAACAAAATTAATTAGTAAGGCCTAATATGTCGGTCCTTACTTATAAATTTGTGAGTGGTAAAGTTACGCTGTAGACAGTTTTGGCTTTTTTTTATAACATAGGCTGGCGAACGAGCAAGTGGGTCATCGGATGGCAAGTGATTTCCACCGCCCATATACGCCCATAATACCAAAATAATCAAAGGCGCGTTGCCGACCGACCGATAAAGCAAAGGGATAAAAGGGGTTGGGAAGGGGAGGGGGATTTAAACCTCCGGATATCTCTCACCGTACGAAACGCAGCTGCTACTTTACGGTTTTCTGTGAGACGGTGGCAATACCCCGGTAGAGGCGTATAGAAAAAGTGCTTTATATAGCTTTTGACATAAGTACCGTAAATGCATAAGTAAAACTTACAAATTCAGACTTTAGAAGAGGTAAATAATATTAAACAATGTGCCTCATTCTTAATAAGGAAAGTTTGAATATCTCAACTCTCAGAAATAAATTTAACTTTGTTGTTAAGCGGATTATTTGCGGCACAAGCGTTATTTTACAGAAATACTTAACCGTTCTAACGCTGAGGTAGTGCTGAGGCTGAGGAAGTGGTATGGTCCGGAGTCTGGAATTTGTGCCCGGTATGGCGATAGGCTTGCCCCCTATCACACCGTGGGACGGAGATACGCTCGGCGAAATGTGGGTGTACTGGTTACTCTGCCTACCCCTTCGGGGATTACAGGCGTGAGTGCGTATGTGTGTATGTATGTATGTAATTAACCGTTCCACTAGGAAGACTTTTGAATATCTTAGAACTTACGTACATTTTTAGAGTGGTAGAGCCACGCTGTAGACAGTTATGTCTACAGCACGAATGGGCCGGCTCACTCGTCTCACAGAAAATAGACGTAAAGTAGCACCTTGCTGCTGCGTTTCTTATGGTGAGTGAGATATCCACAGGGCCAAATCCCCCCTCTCCTTTCTGCCTGTGTCGCCGGTCGAATGAAATTGCACCGACTCCAAAGAATCATATAGAAAATGTAAATTTTTACTTGTTTTTTTAAGTTTTGTTAATACTTTTTAAGTTTTTTAATGGTAGCTATGATATATAAATTCCAATACAATAACATAATCGCGACGTGTGTACTGTTGTCCGTCGAGGAGTTTTATTTTTTTACTCTGTACTCCGTCATCAGATCTTAACCAAATTTATACGAGACCAAATCGCAGCTAAAGTCGTATCAAATTAATTATTTTCTAACAAAATTGGTCCACAATTGGGAAATAAAACTATGTACATTCATAAAAAAGTAAATAATTATAAGCGCCGAATTAAGAACCTCCTCCTTTTTTGAACATACATACGCTCTCACGCCTGTAATCCCCGAAGGGGTAGGCAGTGGTGTAACTAGTACACCCACATTTCGCCGAGCGTATCTCCATCCTATGATGAGATAGGGGCGAGCCTATCGCCATATCGGACACAATTCCAGACTCCGAACTCCGGCAAGTATTTCGTTATGGAAAAACCCAATATCACTTTTTACCAGACTCGGGGATTGGGTTCGATCTCGGCGTCAACCTCGGTCGTAACACGTACGCATTACAACTAAGCCACCGAGGCAGTCAAGATGTCAAACTTATAAAACACGTCTTTTTGTCAGAGGTTAAAAACACCGAAATAAAATCTTGAAATAAATTCAAAATAATGTAACTTGTATTCAACAGAAAATAACTTTCAAATCTATTTATCTTGGCAAACTATCTGTAGAATTCAACTGTATAAAGTTAAACGATTCTAAATATTCTCAGTATTGATGGATTGTTTGGAAAATTTGAACATTGTATTGTAAATTCAGTGAGCTTTGAATTAGAAATAATTTTGTTTGTAACATTTTATTCGTGTTTCGGTAACTTATTTTAAATAAATAAAGCAAAACTAATAGTACTTTCTTTTGGAATAATTTGAGTGTAAGCAAACTGCCCAAAGCCAACCTTACCTTTTACAAGGTGCTCTGCCTATTTCTGCCGCCAAATAGCAGTGTGTAAACATTGTTGTGTTCCTGTTTGAAGGTCAATGAAGCCAGTGTAATGACTGGATATTATGAGACCTCTGTAATCCGGAGCTCTGTATGACATTGCTTCTGTTTACGTGACGTTTAAAATCAGGCGAGCCACCTGCTCGACTCGTCATTCACGCAAATAAAAAATAGACAGTGAGAGACACTCTGCTGATTAACGGACGAGGCAATGGCGAAACTTGGTTGCCATTTCCGGTTGTGGGCGGGGGTCATACGGCGGGTAGCCCCACAGAACACCAAATCCACCGTCAAATCTATGGTACGAGAAGGCAGATCCCAGTATTAAGCCAGGATAATGTCAGGCAGAAAGAAAGAAAATAAAGGGGCAATGTATATATTTTTTTATTGCCTAGATAGGCAGACGGGCAGACTGCCCAACTGACGGCCGCCCATGGGCCTCAGCAATGCCAGAGCACAGCCAAGCCGCTACCTACCGTTAAAATCTGAATCTGTTTCTTTTAAAAAGTATATTTTAAAAGAAACACATTCACAGCGCAGTAGAGTGTCATGCAGTGCTTTGTAATTCAAAGTTCGGTGTAACGTTGCTTCTGTTTATGGGCAGGTGTGGCGCTTACCATCAGGCAAGCAACCTGCTTATTTCGACATTCCAGCTAATAAAAAAAGGCTATATCACGCGTGTTTGTCAGTCAGTCTCAGTGCAGTGAAATGATACTGAAAATTCACGTAATATTTTGTTTCAAACGACAATCTCTGTGGCGCAATGAGCGAGTAGCTGGCTGTGAAGCGAGAGACCACGGGTTCGATTCCCGTACCGAGGTAAAATGTTTTTATAATCATGATAATTATACAGGCGGTGTCACATCACCTTATTAAATTAAAATTGTCTACCGGGCCTCTACGTGTTGGCTTCGGCCCCACGCACGCCTTCCAAAGGTCTGGGACTCTGTAGTCCCGAGATTATGGCGTGACAAACATAATAATAATACATAATAATAATAATAATTGTCTACAACATGAATGGGCCGGCTCGTCCGGGTCGTTACCACTGTCTCACAGAAAACCGGCGTAAAGTAGCAGCTTGCTGCTGCGTTTCGTACGGTGAGTGAGATATCCGGAGCCCATATCCCCCTCCCCTTCCCAATCCCTTATTATCCCTTTCCTTTAAGGTCGGCAACGCGCCCATAATTCTTTTGTATTGTGGGCGTACATGGGCGGTGGAGATCGCTTACCATCAGGTGACCCACGTGCTCGTTTGCCGGCTTATACCATAAAAAAAAAATAAAAAAAAAATATATTTCGGACGTCATAAATTCCATAATGTTAGTTAAACATCTTACAATATATTCATTAAATATTTAAAACCTTTTCCTGGTTGGGTGATAATAATGCGAGCCCAGCAGTTTAGCGCCACGAGTAAACATGTGTAGGTCCACCCAGTGCTTGATAAATGGATGTTCAATTTTATTTATGATCCACAAATATTTGTTTTGTGCCTGGGTTTTTTACTCCCCAGAGGGGTTTATGTCAGGCAGGCGGCCGGTCGTAAAAACTACAAGCCAATTCTTTCTGTAACCTGTGTTTAAAAGCATATTGCGACCCCAGCGAGTGGGATTAGGGCATGTGGAAGAGAGGGATTCTCAAAACAATCATTCAAGTGACTAGGAGTTTTAATGATTGTAAATAAAAAAACAATTTTTATAACTTTAGATCTTTAATACACCGTTAAAGTAATTTAAGTAAACGTTTTTTCAAATTATGTAAGTTTAGTATTAACAAAACCTTTTTCATTTTATTATTATATTTCTGTAGAAAATTTTTGGTTCAAAGGACATAAGTGTCCGTCAAAGCCAGCCGAGGCCATTATGTACGGTCATCCAGAAAACATACGAAACCTAGCTCTCTATTTAATAGACCCTACTTATTGATAAAATTTACACATGTATTCACAATTCTTTTTGCAAATCTATTACTAATAAAAATTCACAATATCGATAGTAACCTTATAAATAATTTGTGCCATCTGTACATTGGTATAGTAATTAATTATTGTTCTCTCAAATCTCAAAGAATTAAACAGATTTATCGATATACATGTCCAAAATTCTCACTTGACATTAATTTAACAAAACGTCAATAAAATAATCAATAATAGTCAATCTTATACAATAGGGTAGTTGACTAGATTTTTTTAATTATTTAAGTCAATAAGTTACGTTACTCAAAATCTATTGCAGAAAGAATTTTATTAATCGGACCAATAATAAATAAGTTAGAAGCCATTCAAATCGTGTAGGAGGGGTGATTGTCAAATGACAGACGACGCAAACTTTGACGCCACTGTGTAAAATGTTCATTATGGTGCACGCGTGTAAGCCAGATAGTGAGATATCCCTACTACGCACCCACTTTTCCTCACACCAACATTTAAAGTCGTAACTGTGGGCACATTTCTGAACCAATTTTGATTGTGTTTAAAAGGATTTCTTTTGCGTATCATTTTCTGTTGCTTATAAAATAATGTATAAAATTCAATATAGGAAACTACCCTATTATTACCTTATGTGTGCTCATCCCATGCTTAACGCAAATGTACTGAGCATTACTTACTTAAGAATTTTTGACAAAAATTTCACACTAAAATCCCAAGCGCATAGTTTTACAATATTTTTTGTTAATCAAAAATTTTACCAAGCTAATGCTGAGGTGTTAACACAGTGGTATCAAGGGCGCGTTCGAAAATTTACTGAGTTTATTTTCAGCACTGGATTTTCGTTCTAAAATACTCTCCAGTGCGGCTGGGATACTGGAACTGTCAGCAACTATGTTTCAGTAATATTAGCATCAGTAGATTAGTACTATTTGTAATTTCCGAACACGACCTAAATTATTACAAAATTGTACCAAAATCTGCTAGCGCGCCTACGTTGCTTACGCGGCTCTATACATTGGGCGTGTTTGGGAAACAAAGTTCTGAGTAAACTAAGTTACACTCGGAAAATCTAATCGTCACACACCATTAGATTAGCCACTTGCTCTTTTGCCGGACATTGCTATAAAATATATACATCGACGAGGCAACTTGTAAAAACTCAGCAACTTAGACTGTGATGTCATATTGCTTAAATCTATCTCTTAAATATATTCAATACACAATTAAACTAAACAGTCAAACTGACAAAGAATGACTACTTAGTCAGTAAGCCTGTTTTTGTCGAAAAGTGCTGTACTCAGTGGCTTAGACCTTATTTTTTATTATGTCTAAGTTGTTACTCAGAACTTTGCCTAAGACACGCCTAAAGTCACACAGTACTTATCCTTCGTGACTGCGCCTTTGCTTCACAATATCCAAGTAAATGTTATATATCAAATAAAATATGAGACTGTAAAATACAAAATGATCAAGTTTCAATGTACATGGATTTCAAATGACTACTTCCTAAATTGACTGTCTATTGTAATCTGGCAGTAATTTCGCACATTGTAATACAGGCCCTGTTACTGTGTAATTAGCCGTAATTTGATCTATACCTACCGCGAGTGAAGTTAGAATCTAAATTAGAACATTCGTTACCGATGCAGCTCCACATCGGCTGTCACAACAAAAGTGTTTCTCGTAGGACTGTCATCATCCAATCCATAAAAACACACACTCCTTTGCCCATGTATTCTCTTACATCCCACCGAGGACCCCAGATTCCTCGGCAGCGTCTGTGCTTTAAAGTCACTCTTCAAACAGTAATCGTAAATCAACCTTGGTTCTTGATCAATGTATTTGCTGTAATACCCCTCGCAATTGTCAAAGGAAATGCTTTTTGAGAAGTTGTCGCAGGTGTGCGGCTGGTAGGAGCCTTCAGGGCAGGTCCTTGGCTCCAAGGGGTACCAGTCGGGAGGTATCGGGGCCCACGGCGGCGGCCCCGAAGGTCTTCCTCAGCGAATCGGCTTGGATACTATGATAACATCGGGTGCTGACCGGGTAGTCTCTGTGCTGATCGGTCGACGGTCTTGGATTTTCTTTTCTGTAATAGATATAGATATTTAGAACTTTTTAGCAGTTAACAAGCCAACGCTAACCGGATGTTTAGTGATCACCACAGCTAATGAACACCCAAATCTATACAAATAGATATATGTTAGAGTGGTAGAGCCACGCTGTAGACACTTACATGTCTACAGCACGAATGGGCCGGCTCGTCCGGGTCGTTACCACTGTTTCACAGAAAACCGGCGTAAAGTAGCAGCTTGCTGCTGCATTTCGTACGGTGAGTGAGATATCCGGAGGCCCAAATCCCCTCCCCTTCTCAATCCCTTAATTATCGCTTTCCTTTAAGGTCTGCAACGTACCCATAATTCTTTTAGTATTATGGGCGTACATGGGCGGTGGAGATCACTTACCATTAGGTGACCCTCATCGTTTGCCGGCCTATGCTATAAAAAAAAACAAATAAATAAAATTGAAGTGTCTGTTTGTAATATTAAAATAACCGCTTTTTACTACATGCATATGAATGTATATACAGTACATCAAAATCACATTTTTTACATTTTTTGTCTCTGTCTGTTTGTTCCGGCTAATCTCTGGAACGGCTAAACCGATTTTGACAGGACTTTCACTGGCAGATAGCTGAAGTAATAAGGAGTAATTTAGGCTACTTAGGTACTTTTTATCCCGGAAAATGACATTCACGCGGACGGAGCCGCGAGCAAAAGCTAGTAAATACACGCAATAGTCTTCTGACATTTGGTACTTAGCACGCAATGAATTTTATCCAGATATGGTAAGTTTCCATTTGGATAGTAAACACCAAAAATGTCTCCATTATAAAGTTAAATTTTATTCTGAATACTCAAAGGTCTTTGTTCGATTCGTCCAAATATTAATTGGAAATTGTCAACGTTCAACAAAAGGATATTAATATTCAAATATTATAATTCTTTGAGAGTAAATTTGTGAACAAGTTACAACTGACAATAATGTGATTAGTAAACGGTTGTTTAAATGTTTTGTTCGCGGAATGTTATGCGTAGATTAGAAATTCGATTGACGAAAAAAGTCAGTTTTGTTTTTGTGAAAGATAATTATTCAAGCGATGCTTAATTAGTTTTGTCTACAGCATAGATGAGCCGGATCTACTGCCTCAAGAGCACCGACGTGACGAGTAGCTTTGCTGTTCGATTTCGTAAGATCAATGGCATTATCGGAGGCCCAAAATTCATTTCCTTAGAGGACGGAAGTGTATGTCACAATTTCTAGATTGCCACGATTTCCAGACATTGTAGGTATTTATTAAATTCCTTGTTTGATGGCCTTCTGTTAAAAAATAAGGTGTATCATTTTAGCAGACAATATGTATTAATTGAAAAGAATTTTGAAGTGATGTGATAGTAAAGCGAAGGTTGTTTTTAGGCCTCTGGCTATTACAAGAATTCTGCTAAAACATCTGAAACCTCGTGATTTCTTATGTTTACGCGAATAATACACATTGGAATAAAAGTAGTTTATACGGATTTTATCGCGGTTTAATTTTATTTGAGTCCCGCGTATAACATTAACTTTTCGAGACCACCTACACCTCAGTCTCTCCCGTGACCACGAAGGCTGAAAAGCTTTCGAAACGTCGGGACTTACATAAAATTAAACCGCGATAAAATCCGTATAAACTAGTTTTATTCCAATCTGAAACCTCTCGAAAATATTTACTCCACTGGACTTTGAAAGAAAGAAAGAAAAGTTTATTGTCATCATAAGACATGCAACAAACATAATGCAGTAAGTACACAATATAATTAATATACAACTAACTTAAAATTAATATAAAAACTATACAGTTGCATGCCTTCACGGTGACAACAGGAGACCAGAAGGCCAATTCTCGTAATTTTAAATGTTCAAAATATCATTCCGATCTAGTCTCAGCGTCAGGAAAGTTGCAAATGGCATTCTCTTATACCAATAATCAACGTCAAATGTGAACATAGATCGTAATGAGATTGAATGTAGAATAAAAATTGACTAAAGTCAAAACGGTATAATGCTACTGCTAATGCTAGGTGCATTTGACGTTGATTATTGGTATAAGAGAATGCCATTTGCAACTTTCCTGACGCTGAGACTAGATCGGAATGATATTTTGAACGTTTAAAATTACGAGAATTGGCCTTCTGGTCAGTATAATACTGTGTGTACTTTGCTATAAATACAATAGACGAAAGCAATAAATTTACCCACTGAGTATATATGTAATATTTGACACGGTTTACTTCCTTACTTGAAAACGAAAGTTATAGACATATAAGCGTTTATATCCATTATGATATTTATATGGATTGTATCGGCATCTAATATAAATTTTTCTATGACATTATTTTCGCATTCCACGTTCCCTTTATTAGATACAAGTTCTATTTTCGCTTTCAATAGATACAAATCCCCACTATTTTAATAAATTAAAATTCAATAATTATCTCTGGTACAATGTAAAGTTAGCACGTTACGTTGATCTTCTGTGAGTTTGTGCTATTAGCCCAATCAAACCTTTTTTTCTCCTACCTTCTTAACCTAAGGGGAGGAAAATGGTTATGCCGGACTCTCCACCTTTCCGACCCAGTTTTCTATACCCGAACGACCGCTGAATCGGGTCCCTAACTAAAACCCCTTTCGATTTTTTTATGGAGAGTTCTTAGTATGCAGTTCCTTGCGGTGTTTTACATCACCGTTGAGCGAGCGATGATTAATATTGAATACACACGTAATTTAGAAATGTCAGATGTATGTACATGATTAATGAAAAAAATATAATACGAATTCATGCAAATGAGAAGCAATTTAAATGACATTCTTCCGAGAGCTTATTAAACGGCTTACTGATATTAATAGCGCCGAGACGGACTGTGCATAGTCTTTATCCTGTGGGATCATAGGCTGGCTGACAGGAAATAGCTTCCAGCCCGATATAGCTTCATTAGGGATTTCCTCGATCTTTTATTATTCATTGTGTGTGACTAATATAAGACTGTTATTAATGGTTTCCAAAGTGACATTTTGAGTTGCCTTAATGATTACAGTTTAGCAACGGTCAGGAATTCTGGTATGAAGTGCTTTTTAAGAATGTTCTTAAGATCGAAATGAAGATTTAAAAAAAACTGACGTCAAGTGGCCGGTCGCTGTTACGTTTCGAACGGTGAGATTTCTGGAGGCCCAAATCCCTCTTCCTCTTCTCAACCCCCTTTACTTACTTTAAGGTTTGCAATGCATCCACGATTGCACTGGTATTATGCCTTTGGCAGCAGTGGATTATTTATCATCAGATTATGTCTTTGCTCATTTACCCTCCCCTCAAAAATAAGAACAAACTCACGTGATTTCATTGACTCCTGCCTAGGAACTTGGTTTAGTAGTTCGATAGTGATCTCCGAGGTGTTGTTCTGTGTTGCTGGCGAGGGGCGGGCTATCGTCGCCCCTGAGTAGCCGAATGTGGAGAACCCTCGGCTGTTGGTGCCTGATCCTGAGAAAGATGACGTCAACTATTTCCGTGGTCCGTTAAAGGTTTTGACTAAAACTGAATGCAAGATTAGTGAAGGCATGAGAAACACCTATTAGGTAGCAAGTCCTTGGTAGGCGAGAGTCCTTTAAGTAGGTATCACCTTTTATATACTCAAACCAAACCAGTGAAATGAGGTTTGGAGAATTTAATCATTATGAATATCGAGAAATATATGCGTTTAAGTTACTTTCACTAATCTCAACACCAAAATAGACTTACCATCAGAACTTAGAGGTGGTTCTGTTTGGAACAAACTCTCCCTGGTCTGACACCCAGACTCCTTAGTATCAGGTGCTCCTACAGAGACATCTCTAATCTGCTTCTTCTCTCGTATATCCTCGCTCTCTTTCCTTTTACTCCTGATGGACTCTTCTTTCCTGCTCATGTCACTACGTCTGGTTCTTCCATTCCGCTCTATCCTAATATCTTCTGCCTGTATAGGAACGCTGTCAACTTCTCTTCTCCATGGCTCGTCGTCCAAATCTAAGCGAGTTTCTTGAACGAAGTCTGAGTCTATACTGGATTGCTAAAATTGGGCAGTGTAATAGATAAATTATTAGTTCTTATAATATAATACTTTCGTAGCATGAATCAAGTAATAAATAGTCAAGAAACATAATATGAAACATTTAGTATTTTTTAGGTTTTTTATTGTGTTAATCCCAACTACAAACGGAGTTTTCATGTAAGATGGACTGCTCATTCTCCAGATAATGCAGAGGTTCTTTTCTCTATTGCTATAATCTCTTTTTTACCCTGGCACGGCAAATGACTACACTGACACTACACCTGATGTTAAATACAGTGTTGTCAAAATATAATGTCGTCTATCAAGAACTATTGCGTCCATTGATGATCGGCAGACTTATTTAGACCTGCAGTTACTGGATATAGACTGGCTGACCCCGGAACAATACTCGCTTCATCGAGCCAATGGCGGGTTTTCCTCCACATATGTACGGTGGTCGCTATCCAGTCGGTACCATCCAACCAGCATCCCATAGTTCAGGATGTGAGATATTATGGGTTCCAATCGTTACGCCGATCCATAAATAATCAGATATGATAATGCAAATCGACTTTACTATCAATACTGCGTGTGGTGGTCGCCTATATACAATAAAAAGGCGTAAAATTTAAGCAACGTATAGTGTACGAAATTAGTATTCCAGCCTCGTATTACCAAATCAGATTGCATTGCTAGGACATAAATAAGGCATTTTCTTTTTTATCCAATAAGTAACATGTCGATATTTGATTTGATCCTTTCCTCATATCCTTACCACATATTTCTGTAACACGTTGTATAATTCTGAATATATAAATATTTTATGCTCGCTCGCGATGTCTCAAAGACTACAGATTTGTTTTTATCATACGCTACTGACCTTTGGTCTTGAAAAACTTCGTTGTTGCTGAAACATCTTATTAGCGTGATTTTCGCGTTCAAGGCTCGCTCGTGGCTCGCTGTCTCTCTGCAGCCGCTTGGGGTCCAGGGTCAAACGGCTTCCGACCAGACTGTCCAGTCGGTCTTCGCAGGATTGCCGTATATGCTCCTATTAAAAAAATAGTCCAACTTTTATGCCTTCATGATTCGGAGGTCTGAGAGACAGATATGAAAATTAGTTTCATCGAATCCAAATCAAATATTAAACATTTTGATCTATTACGTTCCATGTTAGAGTAAGTTGATCATGTGAACCCTTGGAATTCCCAGGTTTCCTCGGTTTGATCATTTTAGAGTAGAAAGAGACGGTTGATAAACCTGTTTTACCTGAGCTTTCTCTTTATTTCTTACCTTAATAATCTTATGGTCTTGATAAAGTTTCCTTATGCACTTGAATAGGAACACGAAACTCATCCCAGAAAGAATGAGAGAGAAGATAACCAGAATCACCATTATGTGTGTCTGGTTGATCACCGACTCTGTTTCCGTCTGTAAAGGAGAACAATAAAATATATATACACATAAGTTCACGACTATATCCCCAGGGTTCATAAGGTTCAGTAGCCAGAGGTGCAAATGGTGCACCTAAGGTACGCCGTCCTTAATACCTTCTCATAATGTTATAGACGGCGAACCTTATTGGGGAACTCCTGTATGATTTTTTGAATCAATTTGTTTTTTGAGTGTTTAAATACAATTTATCATTGCGTGATCTGGTTTTCGAATCTCACCAATTTTATAACTTAAGTGTACGCTGTCACTGGACCATAAAGTACTTTAAAATTCGATTACTAGTTAAAATGTTTATGATATTGTAATTGCTAATCGATTTTCTTCACTCTAATAAATCTCCCACTCTCTAAATCAAATTTACGGATATATTCCTTACCCCCTTAAGACTCACCAGCCTTCCAACCCAGTTTCTGACCGGGCGACGATTAAATTGATTTAAAAAAGTTCCTAGGTCAGCAGACCGTCTTTAAGTCCCGGAGTGTTTTTTTTCAGGGCCTATAGGAAGGTTCCAGGGGATCCTGAGTAAACCCTGGATTATTGTCAGAGCCGCACCTATACATGTCTTTGCGGCTTGCTTTCTTTGGATTTAGAAACTCCCTACAATAAGTACACCGTAAGCATGTACGGCAGCCCGAGGTTTTAGCGGTGTACTTTCCATTTCATACATACATACGCACTCACTCACGCCTGTAATCCCCGAACGGGTAGGCAGAGGTGTAACCAGTACATCCACATTTCGCCGAGCGTATCTCCGTCCCACAATGTGATAGAGGGCGAGCCTATCACCATACCGGGCAAAAATTCCAGACTCCGGGATGATACTGAGAATTTCGTAATACAAAAATTCAATACCACTTTACCCGACCCGGGGATCGAACCCGAGACCTCAGCGTTAGCTTAACCGTAACGCGTACGCATTACAACTGCGCCACCGAGGCAGTCCATTTCGGGCTTGATAATTCTCACCTTGCACGATTCGACGTCTTCGTCGGCTTTAAGCCTACAGTTTGCGTATGCGTCGCATCTTAAAGCAATGTTTATGCAAGTATTGTCTTCACAGTCGAATTCTGTATCAGTGCATTTATCTGAAACAATTTTTTTAGTTTTCTTATTTGTTTATGAGATCACCTACTAGTTTTTGCTCAAGGCTTCACCCGCGTAGCCATTTGACGAAAATATACTATTTCCTTACAAACTTCCTCCTGTTTCTCCGGTTTAGACTGAGCGATCATTAATTAGCCAAGAATTTTTCTTTAATTTTAAATTACGTCCAGATACGATAGTAAGTTCTTTGAGACTCACAAATGTAAGAGGTTTACTATCAAAGCTTGTTGTTTCGGTTGAAGGACATTGAAGCCAGTTAAATTACTGAGCATTATGAGACTTAACATCTTATATCGCGGGATGACGAGCGCCGTTCTGTGTCATGCAGTACTTCATAATTCGATGTTCTGGTTGGTGTTGATTCTGTTTATGGGCAAGGGTGGTGGCTTATCATCAGGCGAGCGACTTGCTCGTCTCGTCATCTAAAACTTATAAAAATAAAATAAAAAAAAAGTTTGGTCGTAAGACCCGGAGTGACATGTGTTGTGTAATTCGATAATACTTTGAAACTCAAAGATATAAGAGATTTACCATCAGAGCTCACCATCAGATTAAGATCTCGCGTTGTTGTATAGAAAAAAAAATGGTTACCATCTTTAGCAGTTTCCTTGGTTCTATACGAAGTGAAGTTAGCGACAAACGAAGTTTTTTCTTTGGCTGTCTTGGACGCGTATAGTCTAACATGCATGATGTTAGCCGGGCCTTTCCCATCATCTTTTGTGGTCACGGAATTAGCCATAGAACCGCAGTAGTACGCCAATCTGGTGGAGAAATAATAAGTTGAACTTGAAATAGTTTGAAATAGTAACTTTACATGCATTTACTTTTATTTATGAAGTTGCCAAGTTTTTCTGCATGCCTTGTCATCAGATATTAATCAGAAATTTTATTGACTACAAAAAATAATAATCATAACTGTTCTCATTTGGTAAAGGTACCATATACAAAAACTGATCAAATGCGTTGCAGACTCACGCACAGACGAGACGCAGACAGACGAGGTAGATTTAGAAAGAGGTTCCGTTGGTAACCTTAAGGTACGAAAAAAACGAATCGTGGTACCTTGGCGGTTATGAGGATTTTCCCATTTTCCCATGTACTTCGTCATCAGATCGTAATTAAATATGGGACTACAGTCGGAGCAAACCTCAAACCCAAACTTGGGTTTGACCAAAAAGTAAAATATAAAAAGTTTTGACAAAACTTGGAAACCGACTTCAAAATAAAAACACTAAAAGACAAAAAAACAATTCCTATAGGTCGTCGGTGTCGCTGCCGGTATTGTCTTTTCAGTGTTTTTGTTTTGAAGTCGGTTTAGAGTCCGGTGCCTGTCACTGCCGGTTTTGACTTTTCAGTGTTTTTGTTTTGAAGTCGGTTTAGAGTCCGGTGCCTGTCACTGCCGGTTTTGACTTTTCAGTGTTTTTGTTTTGAAGTCGGTTTAAAAGTGTCGTTAAAATTTATTTTATTAGTGTGTACTCTATAGATCGTGACCAAATTTATGTCGGACCACATCGCAGCTAAACTCTATCACTTAGTCATATCGTGTAACATAAAAACTAAGGAGACGAGCAGGTCGCTCGTCTGATGGTAAGCGCCACGTCTGCTCATAAACAGAAGCAACGCCACACAGAACTTTAAATAAAGCACTGCATGACACTGGACTGTGCTCGTCGCCCCGAGACATAAGGTGTTAAGTCTCATAATGCCCAGTAATTACACTGGCTTCAATGTCCTTCACACCGGAACACAACAGTGCAGAAATAGACAAAGCGGTGGTACCAACCCAGCCGGTCTCTCGCAAACGAGGGACCTACCACCTTGCAAAAGTCAAAATTTGAATCTCTTTATTTGACTTGGATAGATAGATCTATCCAAGAGAATTGTGGGCCGACCTCGAGCCCGCTGGACCGACGACCTTATAGACGTGGCGGGAAGCGGCTGGATGAGGAAGGCGGAGGTCAAGGGTGGTGCCAACTTGGAAAGGCCTATGCCCAGCAATGGACGAATTCAGGCTGATGATGATGATTATTATTTGACATCACTTAAATTGTAACACTTACTTAGAATCCAGTTCCAATACTGATCCGAATACTTGGATGACATTCTCTTCACATTCATTAGGCTGTGCCAATGAATAAGTAGTAAAGTTTAGGTAAATCTGTAACAAGGATTTTGTTCTACATTTCTAGATACCACGCAGTCTGGTTTTTTTTTTTTTTTTCATAGTATTATTACACAAACATAAGCTCATACTTGTATGTAACCAGATGGGACTAAGCTGACATGGTGCAACCAGTACGTGTATGTGCATACGTCCTACTGCTGGGCTCCATTGCAAATGAAAAGGTTTAGGCCTTAGACCACCATGCCTAATGAGACTCTTATACCTTCGACATTTTGATTTTACCAATAAAGCCAGCGATAATTAATAATGGATACACACGTAACTTAGAAAAGTCAGAGGTTTGCTCTTGATTTGGCTGATTTTGAACGATACGAGCAGGTCGCTCGCTTGATGGTAAGCTTCACGCCTGGCTATAAACAATCAATACTAACCAGACCTTCGAATAATGAAGTACTGCATGACACTGAACTGAAAAAAATCGTCTCGGCTTATCTATTTAACATCCACGGTTACTCGAATTATTTTTTCATGGTACTGACGAGCGTATTGCCATCGTCTACACATTTCATTTCCGGGCAACATGTGTGATTTTTGGAATTGAAAACTTCAACACAAGTTGTGAACCCACGACCACAAAGGTTCGTAGGGATTTATACTATACTGTATATAAATACACCTCCCCTTCCAAGTGGGGCTATCTCCATTATTGTTTTTTTTTATTGTATAGGCCGACAAACGAGCAAGTGGGTCACCTGATGGTAAGTGACCACCAGCGCCCTATACGCCCACAATACCAATAGAGCCATGGGCGCGTTGCCGACCTTAAAGGAAAGGGATAATTAAGGGATTGGGAAGGGGAGGGGATTTAGGCCTCCGGATATCCCACTCACCGTACGAAACGCAGCAGCAAGCTGCTACTTTACGGACGGTTTTCTGTGAGACAGTGGTAACTACCCGGACGAGCCGGCCAATTCATGCTGTAGACAAAATTGTCTACAGCGTGGCTCTACCACTCGTTATTGTCCTTGGAGGTCGGCAACGAATTTATAATTCTTCTGGTATTTTGGGTGTTGATGGAGAGATCACATAGCACCAGGTGATTCAATTTCAAATCGGAGATTGAGAGGCCACGACGTGTACTTCTTGTCTGCTTCTACGAGTATTTAATCAGGTCTAGGTCTCAACAAGTGGAAGCGAGAATTGCATAATTCAATCTACAAAACGACAGGTTTCAATAAAAAAAACATTGATTTTGTGCTTAATAGGGTAGTTGACTAGATTTTTTTAATTATTTAAATTAATAAGTTACGTTACTCAAAATCTATTGCAGAAAGAATTTTATAAATCAGACCAAAAATAAATAAGTTAGAAACCATTCAAATCCTGTAGAAGGGGTAATTGTCAAATGAGAGACGACGCAACCTTTGACGTTACTGTGTAAAATGTTCATTATGGTGCACGCGTGCAAGCGAGATAGTGCGATATCCCTACTACGCACCCACTTTTCCTCATACCAACATTTAGTCATAACTGCGGGCACATTTCTGAACCAATTTTGATTGTGTTTTAATAAAAGGGTTTCTTTTGCTTATCATTTTCTGTTGCTTATAAAATAATGTATAAAATTCAATATAGGAATCTACCCTATCCTTCAGCGTTAAGTCATAAATACAAATCACCATACTGGGGCTTTGACTAAATCTCACCAAGTTACTTCAATAAGCGTTACCGAACAATTAAGATCAAACAGATTACCCCTAAACCTTGATTCTGTCCCGTTTTCGAAACAATAGGTGCTATAGAAATAGGGGACTTAGATAACTTTAAGGCGATGTCTCCGCAGGGATTATTGGAGTAATAAATCATTGCTTCAATAGAGATGTTCCTACAGTTTGACAGATTAGTGATGTGACAGATTCCTTTGGTTATATAGGAACTGATTTTGTACAGTTATACATACATACGCACTCACGCCTGTAATCCCCGAAGGGGTAGGCAGAGGTGTAACTAGTATACCCACATTTCGCCGAGCGTATCTCCATCCCACGATGTGATAGGGGGCGAGCCTATCGCCATACCGGGCACAAATTCCAGACTCCGGGCTGATACTGAGCATTTCGTAACAGAAAAACCCAATACCACTTTACCCGACCAGAGGATCGAGCCCGAGACCTCAGCGTTAACTTAATCGTAACGCGTACGCATTACAACTGCGCCACCCAGGCAGTCAGTACAGTTATATTAAGAATTGGTCTTTGTAAAGTTGGGTAAAATAGGACACAGTGCAACTTTAAGGTCTGGTATTGAGTGTTCATGGGCGGACGACTTCATTTACTATCAGGTAATCCACTTGAAGCGGTAGTAGCGATACCTCAGCAGGGATTGGTATGGACTGTCGAGAAGAAAGTCGCAGGCTCAAGACCAGCTCCAAGCGCATACACCTCTGACTTCTCTAAGTTACGTGTGTATTCGTTGTTAATTATCGCTTGCTTTTGTGAAGAAAACATCGTGTATACCTGAGAAGTTCTTCATAAGAATTTCGAAGGTATGTGAAGTCTGCCAACCTGCATTAGGCCAGCGTGGTGGAATAAGGTCTAACCCCTCTCATTCGGTAGAAGACTGACCTAAGTGGGACGTTTATAGTATTGGGCTAGTATCTACTGTCTCACAGAAAACCGGCGTAAAGTAGCAGCTTTCTGCTGCGTTTCGTACGGTGAGTGAGATATCCGGAGGCCCAAAACCCCTTCCCTTCCCAATCCCTTAATTATACCTTTCCTTTAAGGTCGGCAACGTACCCATGATTCCTTTAGTATTATGGGCGTACATGGGCGGTCGAGATCACTTACCATCAGGTGACCCACTGGCTCGTTTGCCGGCCTATACAATAAAAAATAAAAAAAATATATATATTTATTATTTAATACAATACTTGCTCGTTTGCTGGACTATTCTATAAAATAAACTTAACTTCATAAGTCAATTGTACAAGTTCAAAAAATAAGAAGACTAGTCGTGAAAATGATTTGTTCTGGTTCCTTTAACCATGAGTGGTAGAGCCACGCTGTCGACACTATTGTCTACAGCATGAATGGGCCGGCTCGTCCGGGTCGTTACAAGTAGCAGCTAGCTGCTGCCTTTTGTACGGGGAGTGAGATATCCGGAGGTCCAAATCCCCCTCCCCTTCCCAATCCCCTTCCCTTCTTAATCCCCTATTTATCTTTCCTTTAAGGTCGGCAATGCACCCATAGTTTTTTTTGTATTGTGGGCGTACATGGTCGGTAAAGATCGCTTACCAGGTGACCCACTTGCTCGTTTGCCGGCCTATGCTATAAAAAACCTACCCTTACCTACGATCGATCAGTTTGTCATAATCACCTTCATATTTTCTGGTGCTGTTATAATCCACAATACATCCAAGGCATGGTTTAAGCTGCCACTCAAACATTTATCATCTATTTCTGCTGAATCAATGACCCCATGGATACCCTTGACTGGGATATAGCAGGATGCTGGTATGCTATCTGGAAGGAAAAATGCGTATCCGTCTCCGTGTATGCGTCAGCAAAGGTATCATCGCTTTGTCTATTTCTGCCGCCAAGCAGCAGTGTGTAAAAACTGTTGTGTTCCGGTTTGAAGGACATTGAAGTCGGTGAAATTACCGGACATTACGAGACTTAACATCCTATGTCTCGGGATGATGAGCGCAGTTCAGTGCCATGCAGTGCATCCAGAGTTTTGTGTGACGTTGCGTCTGTTTTTTTATAACCTTTAGATGCAAAGACGAGCAGCTCGATGGTAAGCGTCACGACTGTCCATAAACAGAAGCAACACCAATCGGAACTTCGTATTATGACGTACTGAACTACGCTGCTGCTTAGCGGCAGAAAAAGACATAGGTGGTACCAAACCAGACAGCCTCTCAGACAAGCAACTCAGGATAGGGTAAACGCAGCTATTAACGATCCATCTAAAATCGACAGGTATTACCGACCCTATAAATAAATTTGCGTTTAATACGTTTCTACAAAAATTTGAGCTACAAATAATTTTATATACCATTTTAATCTCCAACAAGTGATCTTTTTATAAATCTATTAGTGACCTAGTATATTTTGCCTAGTTTACTCCCTTAACACTTTGGGCGGAGCATTTGGGTTTGGGTTGGGTTTTCAAATATTTGTTGCGCGGCGCACTATTTTCACATACAAAACAAATGACGATTAGTGACGTTGTGCTTTTCATAAGATAATATGTAATGTGACACAACCTACTACTTGGTACAACCCACTATCGCTCTCTGTTTATCTTGTTTTCTATTCATCTCAAACAATAAGTACCATTCTATCAATAAATTGGTAACCTACCTACATTATATTACCTATATCATAATGAAATCATGAATAAACTTCGTCGTTTTTTAGAGACGCAAACAATAAGCATAAATAACTTACGATAAAAATCTAAACAAAATAATCAAATACTCACGATAATTCATCGATAATTCGAAGACGTAATTATGTAAAACAGCCGCGGCACTGCAATTGAATACCTATACTCTTCCCGCTCACGGCGCACAGGACGACTGAAGTATGGAAGCGGGGGCATCGAGCGACGTCTTAAGACGTTGCGAATGTATGTACCTGAGTAGCCTTATAATAGTGTACAAAAAAACTAACGTGGAGTGGCGCTAGCACTCCAAAAATTTTATGTAATACAGCGCGATGACTTAGCTTGGAGGAATTGGTATAAGCCTCAGCCGTTTATGCACGTTGTTTAAAGAAATACTTATTTTTACTGACGTGATTAAAAGTTGTGTCAATTAGCGTTTATAAAATTTGACGTATTATAACGTTGCTCCGCCCAAAGTTTAACCGTGGTATATTTACCACGAAATATTAAATTATTCTAAGATAGCTATTTTTTTTATTACATTGAATGACGAGACGAGCAGGTCGCTCGCCTGATGGTAAGCGCCACGCCTGCTCATAAACAGAAGCAACGCCACACAGAACTTTAAATAAAGCACTGCATGACACTGGACTGCGCTCGTCACCCCGAGACATAAGGTGTTAAGTCTCATAATGCCCAGTAATTACACTGTATTGTAACTTAGCATCAATTTATTGCATTTTTCCGTGGAACAAGGTGGACACTTATATACACTCTTTGTTATATCAATCAGTAACAATCACTGTTCTGGTTAGAAAAGCCATTTGAATAAAATTACTTATTTTTAAGAGTCGGTAAAACCAAATCATAATTTTGTTATACATCACTTATTACCGACCCATATGGCCCATATGTCGAGCCTATTATTGATTCTACACAGATAATTTTATTTTACAATAAACACGCTATTCTCAGGAACTGCTAGTCAGATTTCAAGAAACAGTTTTGCGTTAGTTTTTTAACTCGTGGTATGTATGTACATAATAAATATGAAATTTACATGACTATGTTTGTTACTACCTGAATGTCATGGCTTTGGAGGAAATTTGACAGTTACATCAAGACCTGGATTAACATATTATTATATGTATGGCTAGGTTTAGTCCCGGATTCGCCCGCGTGATTGTCATTTTGATATAAAAATTTGGCTATGTACTAATCCAAGTCATGGTGTATCCGTGTGCCAGGTTTCATACAAATCCATTCAGCTGTTAAGGCGTGGTTGATTAATAAAAATACAAATTCACAAATATTCAAATTTTATATTTATTACATTGGTAGGAAGTAGTATAGCAGGAAAAAGGGCAGTAGGATATTAGGATACTTTTTGTTTCCGTAACGCGTTCCCATGGGATAGTTTCCGACTAAGTGCTACCAGACGAAATCGTAAAAATAACTATTTATTGATTACAGAGTATTAATTGCAAACATATACATATAAACACAACAAAAACGTTTAATCAAAACATTTACAATTAGTAAGACGTCTAAATGGATTTACTATAACATGTAACTTTTTATTAATTCAGATATAAACAAACGTACGATACGACTTCAATTACCGTTATTTCATTGTTTTTTAAATCCAAGTTAATTGTTTACTTAGAAATGATCAAATTATAAAATTGTATCATATTCTAACAGTCGGTAATACCTTCATAAAAATCGTTAATAGCAACTTATGGCCGTTCCCAATATTCTGTCTATCGACAGATTTTCTTACAGGCAGTAAAATTTGACACATTTTGTATGGAAGATCTGTCAAAACACCATTGATAGTAAGCAAATCTGTCGATAGATAGAATATAGGGAACGGCCATTAGCAGTTACTATTCGTCTGTAATAGAGACAATCGACTTATTAACTTTTTTTTTTTTATTATAAATTATTCTATTTAAGGTAATAATATTTATTTATTATAATATTTAAGATTATTACCTTAAAAAGTATTTAAGGTAATAATCGTAAACTATATAAACAAAATTTAAATATAAAAATAAAAAAGTGTGTGTGAAAGCAACTGTTCGTCATAATAATTGACATCAATTTCACTCGTCACTTAGGGTCGTTAATAGCTGCGTTTACCCTACTTACGGCTAGCACCAGTCTTAAAGCTGATATTGATGTGGAAACCCTCGTATTCTATGGTATCATCTGAGTAGAACTTGAGCCACGCGTTTGGTCCTGTTGTACTGATTTGTCTTGGAAAAGCTGATCCGCAGAGCTTGCTTAGCAATTTTGAGTACCCTTGAAGCCCGTCCCGAATCTGGAATTATAATGGAGTTTTACTCATACATACATATGCACTCACTCCTGTAATCGCTGCAGGGCTAGGTAGAGGTGTAACTAGTACACCCAAATTTCGCTGAGCGTAGTTCCGTCCCGAGATGTGATGGGGGCTAGCCTATCGCCATACCGGGCACAATTCCAGACTCCGGGCTGATACTGATCATTTCGTAATAGAAAAACCCAATATCACTTTTACCCGACCTGGGGATCGAACCCGAGACCTCGGCATCATCCTCAGTCGTAATGCGTACGCATTACAACTACGCCACCGAGGCAGTCGTAACTATCTCGTAATTATAATAATTCATACTTATCCAAACGTTACTGTCGTATCACCACAGAACAAAATGGCGTACAATGCATGAGATCTACACTCAGTATTGGTTGAATACAGGCTGAAGAGAGAGAGGTCCTTCGTATGCGAGAGGTCGTCATGGCTGGTAGCATCACTGTCTATTTTTACCACCAAGCAGCAATGTAAGCACTGTTATTTTTGGTATGAATGAAATGTCGTCCATTGAAGACAGTGAACTTACTGGACATTGATACATAACATCTTATGTCTTGGAGTGACGAGCGCAATCCAGTGCCATGCTTTGCTTTGTAATTCAAAGTTCTGTATGGTGATGCTTTTGTTTGTAGGTAGGCGTGGCGCTTACCATCAGGCGAGCGGTCTGATTGTCTCATCATTATATAGGTATGCAGGTTTCTTCACGACGTTTCATTTACCGTGACTAAAATAACTGTTAAGGTCGGCAACGCGCCCATGATCCTTTTGGTATTGTGGGCGTACATGGGCGGTGGAGATTACTTGCCATCAGGTGACCCACTTAAAACAAATGGCATTTATATATCAAAAAGCTGACTACGATTAATTAAAGGAAAGGGATAATTAAGGGAATGGGAATGGGCGGGGGATTTGGACCTCCGGATATCTCTCACCGTACGAAACACAACAGCAAGCTGCTACTTTACGCCGGTATTCTGTGAGTTATTGGTAACGACCCTGTCGAGCCGGCCCATTCATGCTGTAGACAAAACTGGCTACAGCGTGGCTCTACCACTCAAGAAATAAATCATAGTTTATGGTACAAAAGAATCTACGAAACGCGCTTGTTTTGTCACTTACTTCCAAATAGTCGTATGCGCACTCCGGATGGTATTCTATACGAAATATATCTACAAATGTCAATTCTATAATCTGGCCTTCAGAGGCTGAAAGAAAAATGAAATAAATAGATCATTTAATGGTTGGTAGCACCTGGTGACCTTAATTTTATTTTAATTTATAATACACAATACAGATTACAATTATTACAAAGATATGAGATAAAATTATACAGTTATGAGCTAGATTGTAGTCCAAAAAAATATGTGTACATAGAAAAGTAATGTAGAAAAGTGTTAGACGTTACAAATATTTAGAATTGTATGAAAACAGATTAAGTTACCAATAAAGAAATTGCTAATTGAATGAAGTTGTGTTTGAGCCAACGAGACTCGGTGCTGGTGGTGATGAGTCCGGGCCATCAGGTTAATGCTTAAGAATTATCTCTCGAGAGAATCTAATTCTCCAGCGTAATGCCACAATTGAAACTGACGAGCGCAGTCCAGTGTCATGCAGTGCTTTGTTATTTAAAGTTCTGTGTGGCGTTGCTTCTGTTTATGGGCAGGCGTGGCGCTTACCATCAGGCGAGCGACCTGCTCGTTTCGTCATTCAAGCTAATAAAAAAAACTTGTTAGGGTTCCAAAGATTATCAACGGCACTTTATTTATTTATCCATCCTGGCTCGGCAAAGTGACTACGCTACACCTGATGGTAAGTGTAGCGCAATCCATGAATACTGTCCACCAACGATAGACACTGAATCTATCGCAGATCGGCAGAATTATGCCGGTCTGCTTAGTTGCTTTTTCATACTCCGTTTAAAGGATCCCATGTTATAGGAAGGAGGAAGCACGTGCGCCGGCAAACTATTCTACAGTTTTCTGGTCCGACAGAAGTAAGATTTTGCGCATCTCTTGGTCCGAGCGGAGATGGAAGAGACCACGAAGCTATGCTATTATTACAGAGCCTACACCATCTGACTGGCTTTCTGTTGTGTGACCTACCTTTAAAGGGCTCTGTCTTTGGACCCGTAGTAAGTAGTTTGCTTATGGCCGTTCCCAAAATTGTCTGTCGACAGATTTGCTTATTGGCAGTATAATTTTGACACATTTTGTATGGAAGATCTGTCAAAACACTATTGATAGTAAAAGCAAATCTGCCGATAGACAGAATATTGGGAACGGCCATTAAATGTTCACAGTATATTATTATGGGGAATTACTTAACGATTTTTCGGTTTAGCAATGGGAAACTTGGTCCCTGTTGCGGTTTGTGGGGGTTAGATGGCGAGTCGCCCCCATATAATACCAAATACCGTCAAATCTATGGTATGCTTTATTTATTTCCGCCGCCAAATAAGTGTGTAAGCACTGTTGTGTTCCGGTTTGAAGGACATTGAAGCCAGTGAAATTTCTGGAGTTAATTCTGTTTATGGACAGGCGTGGCGCTTACCATCAGACGAGCGACTTGCTCGTCTCGTGATCCAAGCTAATAAAAAAAAACTATTTTCTATTACTAGCTTTTGCTCGCGGCTCCGCGCGTTATGTTGCTATCTAACACTGAAAGAACTTTTCAAATCGGACCGTACTTCCAGAGATAAGCGCGTTCAACCAAACAAACAAACAAACTCAGAGCTTTATAATATTAGTATAGATATACAGACGAAGTAAGAACCTTCGTTCTTTTAAGAATGGCAAACTTACCATTAATAACCGTGACACAATTTGAATTATTGTAGTAATAAGAACTATTCTTAGGATGCGGATGCCAGATATCTCTTGAAGAATCTTTATCATTATAATTGAACGCTTCACATTTATAACTATCATCTACAACATCTCTTTTACTCCTCGATCGGTGTTCACTGTCATCGAATTTCCTCATCTTATTCTCTTTATACTTATTTATATTCATCCTATGTATTGCTAGATTCTTGTATATTATGCTATCTTCATTTATCATTTCGTCTACGTTGTCCTTATAGGTTTTGGAATCTGGCGCCATGTCAGAATTCAGTAAGGCGAGGTCATGATCAGCTGTTGGTTCTCGTGTTGTGGTCGGTGTTGATGCCACTGGAAAGATAGGGAATGGTTATTATTCTGTAAATAAAGGTTTTTTTATGGTATAGGCCAGCAGACGAGCATGTGGGTCACCTGATGGTAAGTGATCTCCATCGCCCATGTACGCCCACAATACCAAAAGAATCATGGGTGCGTTGCCGACCTTAAAAGAAAGGGATAATTAAGGGATTGGGAAGGGGAGGGGGTTTGGGCCTCCGGATATCTCACTCACCGTACGAAACGCAGCAGCAAGCTGCTACTTTACGCCTGTTTTCTGTGAGATAGTGGTAATGACCCGGACGAGCCGGCCCATACATGCTGTAGACAACCGACTACAGCGTCGCTCTACCACTCAAAATTGCAAAGATAATTTGAGTGGTAGAGCGACGCTGTAGACGGTTATGTCTACAGCACGAATAGGAGATGGTTATTATTCTGTAAAGAAAGAATAGCGAACAGAGTTTACAGTAGGTAATATTTAAATGGAAGAAACATGCTGTAGCCGACGACGGTTATCAAATCTACAAATGGTTTGTCGAGTCACTTTTATAATATATATATAACTTTACAGGCCACAACCCCATGTCAGGATTTTTAATTATAACTAAGGCCGAACTAGAACCGAATAGTAAACCAGCAGAGCTACCGCGTAATAAACTCTTGGACTATTGACTGAGCACTGATCACTAAGAACTAGACTACGACCGAGCCCTAGGCACTGACAACTGGCAAATGGCTTCCAGTTATAGCGGTGACCTCTTTTATACGATTTGTCCACCCTTCTACCACTGTACCGCACAGTTATTATTCCAATGTATCCAACGTCGTTTTCTAAGACGCCCTCAATTCACCAATAAAAAGGGAATACCCTAACAATATGTATATATATATATATAGGTCTGCGTTGATGAGTCAGTAAGTAAGCGAATCAGTCAGGACATTTTTATATTTAGGTTCTATTAAAGTGGTTAATGTATAAAGTTAAATAGATGGTCTAATAATAACTGGTCAACTTCTATATTTTACTAAGGTTTAAAGTCTCGCAAACTGAAAGTAATAAATTTAAACAGGTAGTTGTTAAACACCTGCGTATGAGCGGTAGTTCTTATAGTTTCGACCACATATTATAAGACTGTTTTGAACTACTTCCAAGCGTCGTGCTAGAGTCTGATGAGATTTATAAGATCGCCAGTTTGATTCCATGCGTATACTCTCTATGTATGTAATAATATTATATTTTTATAGTAGGTAGTCAAATCGGGCGACGGCTCGAGGAGCTTTTAAAAAGACTGTTCAGAATGAAGATCTTTATTAGACTTGATTTTCATGTATAATTTCCTTATTTATATGGTCGAGCGATGTAAACAATACGCATTACATATTCTCTAGGATACGTAACTAGGTACCTACTTAAAATAATAAATAAGGATACTTAAGCGATGAAAATTAGGTATATGCCAGCAAACAAGCAATTGCGTCACCTGATGGTAAGTAATTTCCATCATCAGCCCGTTAATCAGCAAAGTGCACCATGGTATAGTAGATGAGGTTGGCTTTGGGCTTGAGATAAATAAATACACCCAACAGTCACACACACAGTCCTGACCCCCACACTAGATTTACCTGTAATGTGGGTATCAGGAACTACGAAGAACTTGCGGTCCCACAACACCCAGACCCAAAAAAAATATTTATGGATCACACAAACATTTGTCACGGTGCGGGAATTGAACCCACGGCCTCTAGCTTCCCAGCTGGCTACTCACCTGCTACATATATTGTATGAGGCTGTCTTATTGGTAGTCCACTTACACTCGAAAACCCATAAATATTATATTTTTTGATATTTTGTTATTTACCCACCATTATAACACATATTCTGTGAACATTTTACCCGGCTACTTATTATTGTTCAGAAAACAGAGCCATTTAAAGGTAGAATAGAAAGACAGACAGTCAGACGGCACGGCATAGGCTTTGTTATAAAGTTCCTATGGTACTCTTTAGGTATGGAACCCAATTGTTAAACAGTTGCAACACCACACAGAACTTTAAATTGCAAAGCTCTGCATGGCATTGGACGGCGCTCATCAATCCGGGACATAAGTTGTTAAGTCTCATAATGCCCAGTAATTTCATTGGCTTCAATGTCCTTGAAACTGGAACACAACAGTGCTTCCACACTGTTGCTTAGCGGCAGAAATAGACAAAGCGGTGGTACCAAGCCTGACGGCCTCTCGCATACGAGGGATCTACCATCTTGTTTCAGGTGATGCAAACTACTTGCGTATAAATGTACTGAAACGATTGCCAAACGGGGGCTTGAACCCACTCTAAGTAATAGGTCGTCTTAATTAGATGTAACTCTTTAAACTTTGATAGCAATGAAACTCGTTGCAGGTAAGTAAAAAAATCTGGTATTTTATGTAATGTCTAGGTAATGTAAAACTATTTTGTATTATACAGGGCACGAAAAAACCCGGGCAACATGTATGAATTTTTGAATCAAACACAAATTGTAATTACCTATACATATATATGCAGTCACGCCTGTAATCTTCGTAGGGTTAGGCAGAGGTGTAAGCAGTACATCCACATTTCGCCAAGCTTATTTTCATCCCAGAATGTGTTAAGGGGTGAACCTATCGTCATACACAATTTCAGACTCAGGGACAGACAAAGTATTCCGTGATAGAAAATCCCAATATCACTTTTATCCGACCCGGGGGTCGAACCCGAGACCTCAGCGTCAGCCTCAGTCGTAACGCATACGCATTACAACTGCGCCACCGAGGCAGTCCGAGGCACAAATATTTATTTCTGGGTGATCGGAACCCAAAAGACCAACTGTCAGACCTCAAGACACCGTGAGCTCTTTCTGCGTAGATCGGACTAGTATCAACTAACTTTTTTAAATAATTAAAAATAAATGTATAATTTTAAAATGAAGGTAGCCAATGTAACATTAACTTTTCGAGACGACCTACACCTCAGTCCCTCCCGTGACCACGAAGGCTGAAAAGCTTTCGAAACGTCGGGACTAAAATAAAAATTAAACCGCGATAAAATCCGTATAAACTAGTTTTATTTCAATGTGTAATATTCGAGTAAACCTAATAAATCACTAAAAAAACCGCATTCAAATCGGTTCATTTGTTTCGAAGCTACGACACATAAACATACAAAAAGGTCAAACTAACACCACTCTGCGGTCGGAAGTTAAAAAACTATCAACGTTAACTAGTTTTCAAACATTGAACCTGGACATTTTGTTAAAAACCTGTTTGTTTTCCAGCAGCATGCCGGCATTACACCCATGCCTGTTGAATTCATAATGAGGGAGCTCCAGCTGACGTCTAGTGTTAATCTTACGGTCTGAGCTAAATCTAGAATGCTAGTTTTGTTCGCGGTGTCATGTATTGTCTAGCTAGGGGACACTGTCTAGAATAACTTAGGTGAAAAGTTTCTCACACGATGTTACAAAAAGGTGTGCTCATATTTGAGGGTCGTTACGTACACTGACAGGTGGGTCCCCTGATGGTAAGTGATCTCCAACACCCATGTATGGTATAGGCCAGCAAACGAGCATGTGGTAAGTGATCTCCACCGCCCATGTACGCCCACAATACCAGAAGAAACAAGGGCGCGTTGCCGATCTTAAAGGAAAGGGATAATTAAGGGATTGGGATGTGGAGGGGGATTTGGGCCTCCGGATATCTCGCTTACCGTACGAAATGCAGCAGCAAGCTGCTACTTTACGCCGGTTTTCTTTGAGAGCGGTAACGACCCGAATGAGCTGGCCCATTCCTGTAGACAAAACTGTCTACAGCGTGGCTCTATCACTCGTGAAATGTGAGTGTTTATGTACTAGAACTTATTAAAATCTAGACATCCTAAAATTTCACACTAATATTATAATAACTCGTTTATTAAGATCGATAAAATTGATTACATCACTATACATTTTTTGCATTACCTTTGCGCGCCTAGTAACTGCTTCATTCGTATCGGCTGTTTATCATTTAGTGTTGTCCAAAGTTGAAAGTCAAATATATACATGCTACTCGTTCTGTTAAAAAGAAATTAAATTTGACCACACCTTTCTTAGACACAACGTGTAACAGAAAGGTGGTAGGTCCATATTATGCGAGAGGCCGTCTGGGTTGATACCATCACTTTGTTTATTTCTGCCGCCAAGCAACAGTGTGTAAGTATTGTTGTGTTCCGATATGGAGGACATTGAATCCAGTGAAATCACTGGGCATTGTGAGACTTAACATCTTATGTCTCGAGGTGAAGAGCGCAGTCCAATGTCATGCCGTGTTTTGTAGTTCAAACTTCTGTGTGGTGTTGCTTCTGTTCATGGGCAGGCGTGGCGCTTACCATCAGGTGAGCGATATGGTCATTTCGTCACTCAAACTAATAAAAAAAATTGCGCAAATTGCAGAAACTGATCATTTACATTATGGTAGGTCCCTCGTTTGCGACATGGTGGTAGGTCCCTCGTTTGCGAGAGGCCGGCTGGGTTGGTACCACCGCTTTGTCTATTTCTGCCGCCAACCAACAGTGTGTAAGCACTGTTGTGTTCCGGTTTGAAAGACATTGAAGCCAGTGAAATTACTGGGCATTATGAGACTTAACACCTTATGTCTCGGGGTGACGAGCGCAGTCCAGTGTCATGCAGTGCTTTGTTATTTAAAGTTCTGTGTGACGTTGCTTCTGTTTATGGGTAGGGGTGCCGCTTAGTATTAGGCGAGAGACCTGATCGTTTTTGAAAGACTACAACTTCGACATTTATGCACCATGATTTCGATAATTCGTTCACTCAAACATTAAATATATCACATTGACTATTGCAATACAGTTCTTCCTTCTTTGAATTTGAATTTGAATTTGACGATTAAATACTAAAACGCTACTCAATCGACTCGATTGTCTAACGGCTACTTATTTATATACAGTTTTGACACGCTTGAGTTGCGTTTGTGTATTGGGTGTAAGTGTTTTTTTTTTTTACACCCAAAAGTCACACACATAGTCCTGACCCCACACTAGGTTAACCTGTATCGTGGGTATCAGGAACTACGAGGGACTTGCGGTCCCACAACACCCAGACCCGAAACAAATATTTGTGGATTAGACAAACATTTGTCTCGGTGTGGGAATCGAACCCACGGCCTCACGCTTCGCAGCCGGCTACTCGCCCACTGCGCCACGGAGGCTGTCCATAGTAACTACATATAATACATAATATTATAAACAATACTTTAATACATATTACATACATAAAATATATAATAATAATATACATACATATACATAAATGTAAGTAAGTTTGTTATAGAATACATAAAAAAAAAGAAAATATACTAATGAGATGATTCTGCCATACTATTGAAGAGTAGCTGCCGAACTCTCGCTTTATGACAAACGACTTGTAGACGTCCTAATCTCGAGAGGGAGTGCATTCCAGAGAAGAATAGATTGTATTGCGAAAGAAGAATGGGTAAAGTCAGAACTATGGGGGGGACACTTAAGAAGAAGATTGCTTGAGGAGCGAAGGTTTCTATCATGGTTACTGCCTAGGTACTGAAAGTGGGAAGATAAATAAAAAGGATATTATGCATTATAACAAAAAATACTATGCATAACATAAAGTTTAACAAAATTTAGAAACCGACTTCAAGCAAAGCATGTCAATTCCAATACAATAACACAATCGCGACGAGTGTACTGTTGTCCGTTGAGTTTTTTTTTCTCCGTACTCCGTCATCAGATCTTCAACAAATTTATATGGCACCACATCGCAGCTAAACTCTATAGAGTGAAATGTTTTCCAACAAAATCGGACCACTATTCGCGGAGAAATCGATGTACATACATAAAAAAAGCAAAAAAAAACCGCGCCGATTTGAGAAGCTCCTCCTTGTCAGAACCCCCCGTTTTCTTAAATCCTGGCTCTACAGCAGAGAACCATTAAATCTATTTCAATTGAGCCTAGTTTCTACAAACCTTTAACGTTCTCAAAACCCACCAGCTACTAATTAACTGGAAATACAAAATAACCCACTTACTCCCAGTTCAGTAGGAATGCTAACAAATATCCCAGGCCTGAAGTGACATTTAGTACAAAATGAGCAATGAATAAATTATAGTTGACCCCAGGGCGCGTCCCGGGGGATGTGTTTCAGATGAGCGCGCTAGAGATGGGCAGTGATGGCTCGATAAAAAGTTTTTTATTAGTTGATGAGTTATAGGATTCTTGTGGGAAATAGTTTGTGAGTTATTCATGAGTGTTGTATGTTTGAATAGCTTTATAGCGACTGTTTATTTATATGCAGTAATGATATAATAAATGACAAATTAGGGGATATAATACAGTATGAATCAGTTTGAGTATATTCATTGGGTTGCAACCACTTTATATCAGAACGACATAAAAATTGCATATTATGTAAATAATACATATTTATTCTACTTATTTTAATGATCACAAGGAATGAATTTGACGTAGAAATATCGAAACAATATTCATTATTTGTATCAAAGTATTTTAATCAAAAAAAGGACTACCCAGAAATACCATGGCTATAATGATCCTGGATATTGTAGGGATGATAGCGGTAGCACACATTTTTTTATACATACATACGCACTCACGCCTGTAATCCCCGAAAGGGGTAGGCACTGGTGTAACTATTACACCCACATATCACCAAGTGTAACTCCGTCCCATGATGTGATAGGGGGCGAGCCTATGGCCATACCGGGCACAAATTCCAGACTCCGGGCTAATACTGAGTTTTTCATACTAGAAAAACCCAATATCACTTTTACCCAACCCGAGCATCGAACGTCTCGGGTTCAGCCGTAACGCGTACGCATTACAACTGCGCCACTGAGGCAGTCCTAAAAAATATTTTGAAAATTGGCCTCATACCCAGACGTGCTATTGTACCCACATTGTCTGACTCTATATAACATCGATACCTTTATCGACACTACCCATCACTATCGCGTACATGAAACGTCTCTCATCCATTCAGAGGAAGACCTCACTACAGCGTTCGTTCACAGCTAGGCCTTATATTACCTAGGACGATATACACGTCTAGATTCCTGGGGAGGAATTCTTTTATGACTAAAAGAGTGCACTGGAGGCTTAGGTTCAAGATTGAGTGGGGCTTTACAGTATTTGAGGCAGCAATTTTTTCTTCGGATTTATCTAGATTACTTTAAGTCTGTCATACATTCATTCCGTTTGATAAGACACAAAAGCTTGTGAAATCTTTATCTTAGAGGTTAAGTAGAGAAAAAAGGAGGTATATTTTATCAACTAGGTATCAAGTGTTTTAAAATCAGACATTTATGTGACAAGCTGATATTAGAGTGGTAGAGCCACGCTGAAGACAATATGCTGCGTTTCGTACGGTGAGTGAAATATCCGGAGGCCGAAATTCCCTCCCCTTCCCAATTTCTTAATTATCCCTTTCTTTTAAGGTCGGCAACGCACCCATAATTCTTTTGGTATTGTGGGCGTACATGGGCGGTGGAGATCACTTACCATTAGATGACCCACTTGCTCGTTTGCAATTTGACTGTTTGTTAATAAAGAAACAGTCAAATTTTGAACTGTACCGCCAGTTCGGAATGCTGTATCGCTTAAAAAAGGTTGTAAAAATAGAGATCTGTGCCAGTTGCACCACCGCCTACCCCTTCGGGGATACAGGTGTGTACTTATGCCATGATTACGGTTTCACATCATAACCGTAACCTTGCCACGACCCCAAGAACCTTAATTTGATAACCGACGTGATATTCAGTAATTTATAGTTACTTAAGGCGGCGAAACGGCACAGTAGTCATTCGGCCGCCATACTGTACTAATTGCTTATCTGTGAGACCTTGCAGGGGTAATGGTTGTTAAGGGGTACCTCCAATTGATATATTAACCGGGATTGGGGTCGTTTGGGTCGGGATTTTGGGGGCGTGGGCTATCTGCATACGCATTGAAATGTCTCTTGCGTGATAGAATTGACTAATATTTTTTGTGTGCCAGTATTCGTAAATGGTCTTTGTCATTACAATTACAGTAAACAATCGGCGATAAGTCAGCGAGGTGTCGAAATATCATCGAAATGGTACAAAGTGGTAGGTACCACCGCTTTGTCTATTTCTATCGCCAAGCAGCAGAGTATAAGCACTGATGTGTTTCGGTTTGAAGGACATTGAAGCCAGTGAAATTACTAGGTACTAAGAGACTTAACATCTTTGTCTCGGGATGACGAGCGCAGTTCAGTGTCATGCAGTGTTCTGTAACAAAGTTCTGTGTGACGTTGCTTCTGTTTATGGGCAGGCGTGACGTTTAACAACAGGCGATCGACATGCCCGCCTCGTCACTTAGCAAATAAAAAAAAAAGAAGTGGCGGGTTCCATTAGGTCTGACCTATGGATATTCAAAGTCTTTCAATAATCGCCCAGCAATATATCGCCCCATTCTTAGTTGCAGCGCTCTAAGGCTGGATTGAAGTTCCAGGTCAGGCAACCAACCCCAAGAACACACGCCTTTGACTTTTCGAAGTTATGTGTGTATTAATTGTTAATTATCACTTGCGTTAACGGTGAAGGAAATATCGTGAGGAAACCTGCATACCTGAGAAGTTTTCCATATTTCCATATTTTAATTTCCAAGGCATGCGAAGTCTGCCAACCCGCATTAGGCCAGCGTGGTGGACTAATGCCTAACCCCTCTCATTCAGTAGAGGAGGCCCGTGCCCAGCAGTGGGACGTGTATAATACAGGGCTAGTAAAAACACATGATTAATAAACGATTTTATTATTTTATGAAACAACGCATTCATTATATTAACTCCCCATTACATAACCCTTAACGTTCTGTTTGAAACCTATTAATAACATTTCATTATGATCGCAATTGTTATTGCAATAGAAACTGCTGGGGCTGAGTAGAGGGTTCCGAAACGTATACTTCGTGACACATTATGGACCGTTACTTTTTAGGGCCTTATGTGAGGAAAAAGGTAAAAAGCACGCGTAACGGGCCAATAATGTTGGCCGTGGGTGTAATATTAGCTTTTACTGGCGGCTTCGCCTAGGTGTATATCTTTTTAACTAACGAAAAAACAGAAGTTTCTCAATTTGACGCGTTTTTTTATTTGCCTGAATGACGAGACGGGCAGGTCGCTCTCCTGATGTTTAGTATCACCCCTGCCCATAAATAGAAGCAACGTAACACAGAACTCTGGATAACGGAGCACTGCATGGCACTGATCTGCACTCTTCAGACATATAATGTTAAGTCTCATAATGCCCAGTAATTTCAATGGCTTTAATGTCCTTCATATCGGAGACAGAAATAGACAAAGCGGTGGTACCCAGTCCAAACGGCCTCTCGAATACGAAGGACCTACCACTTTATAAAGTTTAAGTAGAATGTAGTATAAATTGATCTTATTGACAGCCTCCGTGGCGCAGTGGGCGTGTAGCCGACTCTGAATCGTGAGGCCGCGGGTTCGGCAAATATTTTTCTGACAAATATTAGTTTCGGGTCTGGGTGTTGTGCGACTGTAAGTCTCTCGTAGTTCCACAACACAAGACTCGTATCTTACTGTGGGGTCAGGGCTATGTGTGTGACTTTTTTAATGGCATAGGCCGGCAAATGAGCAAGTGGGTCTGATGGTAAGTGATCGCCACCGCCCATGTACGCCCACAATACTAATAGAATCATGGGTGCGTTGCCGACCTTAAACAAAAGTGATAATTAAGGGATTGGGAAGACGAGGGGGTTTGGGCCTCCGGATATCTCACTCACCGTACGAAACGCAGCAACAAGCGTGGTAATGCCCCGAATGAGCCGGCTCTTTCATGCTGTAGACAAGTGTCTACAGCGTGGCTCTACCACTCATTAAACTCAATGACTGTTGGGTGTTATTTATTATTTCAAAACTAAGACATGAAGTGATAATTCAGTTGTTTTAAGAGTCTTAAATTCGAACTGACTACCCTCGAACACACGTCGCATAAACAGGGTACAAGCTTCAAAAATGTAAACATCCAACGACATACATCCCAATTTTTTATACATATAGATTATTGAGGAAACTAAGGGGTGATGCCAGGCTGAAATAATTTTACACGATCTAAAGGGGAGGGCCTCGTTATGGGGTACTTGGAATTGGGGTATTCTACACGTGAGACTTTCTTTATTTCTTTATTACACCGTGGTTACCTTTTGTTTATGATATTATTAGAGGATGTTTAGAAGACAGTATAGTTTTATTTTACGATTATTTTTTTATTAATTTGAATGACGAGACGAGCAGGTCGCTCGCCTGATGGTAAGCGCAACGCCTGCCCATAAACAGAAGCAACGCCACACAGAACTTTGAATTATAAAGCACTGCATGGCAATGGACTGCGCTCGTCACCCTCAGACATAAGATGTTAAATCTCATAATGTCCAGTAATTTCACTGGCTTCAATGTCCTTCAAACCGGAACACAACAGTGCTTACACACTGCTGCTTGGCGGCAGAAATAGACAAAGCGGTGGTACCAACCCAGACGGCCTCTCGCATACGAGGGACCTACCACCTTGTACTTCAACTTCATGACGGCATAAGTCTGCCAACCGTCGAGGGACCCAATGTCTCTTGACGATCAATATTGTATTTTGACTACACTATACCCAGTGTAAACAAATAGTGTGACAAAAAAAAACAGAATTGTTTAATATAAATGTTTGTAAAGGACATCTCCCCAGAGGGGTAGACGTCAGGCATGTCTCCGGTCAACCACAAGCCAAATCTTCCTGTTACATGTGAAAAATTATGTTACGCCGACCCCACTGCGAGTGGAATAAGGGTAGGCGGAAGAAGAAATGTTTGTAAAGGAGATCTGAATAAATATTCTAACATTTCCGACATCTATCCAAATATATTAATACGCCCACTCAAAGTTGTTTTTACCTTACCCATTCATCATCGCATTTCCCTAACGTCCATCCGATCGCAAATAAAAATAACTGCCGTTTCGATTCCCTGTTCGGGAACACGGGTTTCTTTTAATAAAATGTCCTCAAACCGCTGGCTGTATGCCAAGCAACATATGTGTTGGTTTAATGCACAAAACACGGCCCGTGGCAACAATAAAGATCCGGCTCGAAGGATCAAAAATGTTTAGACGCACCGTATTACTGAGATGTGTTTGCAATTTTGGCGTGTCAGTGGTTGGGTTTAGTCCACTAGCTCTTACTGGCTTTGTTTATACTATAGAAGGAATTTTAATGAAAATGTGTAAATAAATTCGCAGGTTCGGTGCTTGCGTCGCGACAAAATGTTTGTCTGATCGACAAATATTTGATTCAGGTCTGGATGTTTTCTCCTCAGAGGAGTTGACGTCAGGCAGGTGGCAGGTCATAAACACTACAAGCCAAATATTTCTGTAACATCTCTCTATTCTAAAAAAAAGTAACGCGCCGCCGCTGCCAAAAGCTTGTCACGCTATCTCCTCCGAAACCGCTGGGGGTATGGGGTCGAGACCGATACCAATCGATGCAGAATAATGTGGGGAAGAAAGTAAGATATGTCTCATATTCGTCGGACTTTGTTTATTTTTATTTTATGTTTTGTGGAAAGACATGGGCAATGCCCCTAGTGTGTTAACAAACACATTTAAAGGCAAGTTGAAAAATACGAAGAAATAGGTATAGTAATGATTTCTTATGTTTACGCGAATATTACACATGGATGTTTATGAGTTTGTGAATTACATATATACGCACTCACGCCTGTAATCCCCAAAGGGGTAGGCAGAGGTGTAACCAGTACACCCAAATTCACCGAGCGTATCGCCGTCCCACGATGTGATAGGGGGCGAGCCTATCGCCATACCGGGCACAAATACCAGACTCCGGGCTGATACTGAGCATTTCGTAATAGAATAAATAAATAAATACACCCAACAGTCACACACACACCTAGGAGACCCCACACTAGGTAAACCTGTATCGTGGCTATCAAGAACTACGAGGGACTTGTCCCACAACACCCAGACCCGAGACAAACATTTCTCTAGGTGCGGGAATCGAACCCACGGCCTCACGTTTCGCAACCGGCTACGCGCCCGCTGCGCCACGGAGGCTGTCCACATATAGAACAATAATAGAAAAACCCAATACCACTTTTACCCGACACAGGAATAGCCTCAGTCATAACGCGTACACATTGCAACTGCGCTACCTAGGCGTCTGAATCAACAAACTCAAAAAACCCCAAATTCTCATAATTTTATTTCCAATCTCAAATTAAGTAAATCAATTTATGATTATTAGTTTGAGATCTTCTCATTGGTCTAGTGGCAGCGTACTAAAGCTGAGATCCGTTAGGTCATGGATTCTATTCGTAAATCAGGCAATCACAATTTGTGTTTAAGTTTTAAAAAAGTCGTACATAAGTCATGTTGCCCGGTATTGGAATTTGTGCCCTTTATGACGATAGGCTCACCCCAATCACATCATGGGTCGGAAATAAGCTCGACGAAACGTTGGTGTAGCATTAGTTGTATCTCTACCTACCCCTTCGGGGGTGTATTTATTTATTTAAAGGCGTGAGCTTATGTACGGATAGATTAGTTTATAACTTGTGTAAGCGTATTCTCTTTTTATTGGTGTATTGAGGGTGAGCAACGTTGGGTACATTGAAATAATAATGGTGCGATATAGTTGTGGAAGGGCAGTTAAATGGTATTAGAGGTTGTCTCCATAACTAGAGGTATATTGCCCGCAGTCAGTCAGACAGTCTCCGGTTTATTAAGATCAGTGCTCAGTCGATAGTCCAAGTGTTCATTACGCGGTAGCTATGCTGGTTTACTATTCGGTGCTAGTTGTCTTAGTTATAATTAGAGAGCGGTCTCTAGAGAATCCTGACATGGTGTTGTGGTCTGTAAAGCAGTCATATTGTAAATGTAACCAATAAACTATGAGCAGTACTCTCTCGCGTAACTTCTAACACTTGGTACTGTGTTTTTTTCATAAACGATATTTTAGATATGAATTAGATTTTTCTTTCCACCGTATTGTTCAGAAGATATTCCCTGGGTAAAAACTGGCAAAAACTAATCATAACTATTGCTTGAAAAGTGGCTTGTGTTGTAGTAATTGGTAACTTTCCTTACTTTATTTATTTAAAGCCTCGACTCTACTGCCTCGGTGGCGCAGTTGTAATGCGTACGCGGTACGATTGAGGCTAACGCTGAGGTCTCGGGTTCGATCCCCGGGTCGGGTAAAGAAGTATTGGGTTTTTCTATTACGAAATGCTTAGTATCAGCCCGGAGTCTGGAATTTGTGTCCGGTATGGCGATAGGCTCGCCCCGTATCATTGTGGGACGTAGATACGCTCGGCGAAATGTGGGTGTACTTCTTACACCTCTGCCTACCCCTTCGGGGATTACAGGCGTGAGTGTGAATGTATGTTTATTTATTTATTTGAGGGTTACATACCGAGTCTATAGTGGTAAAATAATATTATTGTTAAGGTATACATGTTTATAATAATTGAGGTGATTGCAACTCTAGAACTAGTAACCACAGCATGTGCCAATTACAACACACAACACAACTTATTACTTAAATTCATACTACAAGGTCCAAGGTGCAAGGTGCAAGCTTCAACACCAAACAACTAATTCAACCACTACACATTACCGACAACCGGCAAACACTGCAAAGACGCAGCGCAAGATAGCACGCAATAGACAATGAAAATACTACAAGGCGCCATGTAAATATTTTGTCATGATGAATAGAATATGTAGTAAAACAACGAGAGCTAGTTGAACACTGAAATGAAATGAAATGAAATGAAATAGTTTTATTAATCATGTAGGCAATTAAAATAGCGCTTATGACAAGTCAGTACAAAATAAACAAACTTATGTATAAAAATCATATCAACTAATGTATACATAACATACATAGCATCGTCAAATACACTAGGCAATTACACTAAATTGTTTATTTGTTGTCTTTTTATTTTACATTATTAACAGTATTTGTAATATGGAAACGTCCATTATTAATTATTAAATATTTTGAGTCTGTATGGACCACTGCATTTACCGAAACGGCACGAGTTTTAAAACTACCACCGGATCCAAAACGACCCAGCTTGAGAAGACCCGGCGAAACAAACTCAGTGGGCTTAATTTACCACTGGATTCAACGCGGCGCGACCCAAACTCTGAGAAGATCCGGACTTGAACTCAGGGGGCTTGTTTTAGGTCCGGATTTTCAATAATTTATATTAGGAAATACAAAGTCCTATAGTTAACTTTAGGGAGATTGAATGCGGACCATGTGTATCTCCGAAGTGTTGTTTTAAAACCACCACCGGATCCAAACGCGACCCAGCTTGAGAAGACCCGGCGAAACAAACTCAGTGGGCTTGTTTTTTGTCCACTTACTATATTCTTGAAAAGCATGACTTGTCTTTTAAAAAATTGCCAATTTTCCGTTAGGTATTATTTATTCGCGATCGGTCGTCTTTTGGTTTATTTCTAAGTACCTTCACCATAATAATATTAACAATACATATTTATAAGTTACCTACTAGATCTTTCTCCTTTTAACTAAAAGAACAGAATATTAGTTTAAGTCGCGGCATTTACAAGGTGGTAGGTGCCTCGTATGCGAGAGAACGGCTGGGTTGGTACCGCCGCTTTGTCTATTTCTGCCTCCGAGCAACAGTGTGTAAGCACTGTTGTGTTCCGGTTTGAAGGACATTGAAGCCAGTGAAATTACTAGGCATAATGAGACAACATCTTATGTCTCGGGGTGATGAGCGCAGTTCAATGCCATGCAGTGCTTTGTAATTCAAAGTTCTGTGTGGTATTGCTTCTGTTTATGGGCAGGCGTTGCGCTTACCATCAGGCGAGCGACTTGTTTATCTAAAAAATGTCACTTGTCATGCTAGAATAAAAATACAATGCCACATAAAGACGGTCAAAGGAGCAAACTTATATCATCTTCTTAACCCTGGGTCGTTCGTATTATAAGAATAACAACAAAAAAATTGGCCCAGACCCGAAATAGTTGGGTCATTGTATTATGGTACATTAAAACAACTGTATTAGGTACCATAGAAGCTAGTTATATGTTACTTTACGATGTTAACACCGCTTTTTGCGCGCGTTATTAGATTTATTTCATCATAAAAGAGTGTGGGGTGCGTCTCGGAGTTGGAACGGAAATACCTAAGAGTATAAAAGTTAAGCGAATTGCCGAAGAGTATCTTTTATCTTTTAATCTCTTTATTGCGTTGAGATTTTTTTACATTTATGATTTTAAAAACTTCAATAACTGTCTTCTAAACCACGTTCGAAGTGAGTTTGCTTTTGCTTTACAGAGAATAAATACCTCCTTTTCAAGTCGGTTGCAAAAATTGTGCAAGATGTTTTTTACAGCATTGGCCGGCAAACTCGGAAGAGGGTCACCTAAAAGGGAAATGCAACATCTTATGTCTGGGATTTATCGTTTAGCTATACAATTCCAGACTGCGGGCTAACACTGAGTATTTTCGTAATAGAAAAACACAATCAACTTTACCCGACCCGGGATCGAACCCGAGACCTCAGCGTCAGCCTCAGTCGTAATGCGTACGCATTAACGGGTCAAGTAGAATGTTTCTTGTCAAAAAACTTTCTTTGTTTTCCATATGTTAGCGTATTCTCTTAATATTGGTATATTGAGGGTGTCTGAGAAAGCAACGTTTGGTACACTGTAATAATAATGGTGCGATATAGTTGCAGAAGGGTAGTTAAATGGTATAAAAGAGGTTATCGCCATAACTGGAAGTCTTTTGCCCGCAGTCTGTCAGACAGTCTCCAGTTCAATAAGTGCAGTGGTCAGCCGATAGTCCAAGTGTTCATTACGCGGTAGCTATGCTGGTTTACTATTCGGTCCTAGTTGTCTGAAGTTATAATTAGAGAACAGTCTATAGAGATTCCTGACATGGGGTTGTGGTCGGTAAAGCAGTGATATTGTAAATGTGTAACCAATAAACTACAGAGTTAAAGTGATTACTGTCGTTTGGTATTAATAAAAGAATACTCGTCTCACGTAACTTCTAGCACATACAAATGGCTAATAAGATCGATTTCCTATTGCCTTTACACTTTGACAATGGGTTGTAAACTAAATGGAGCCCGAATATTCCTACGGGATATCTATAATTGATCGCCCCAAGGCTTCGGCCCGCCTGTGTGGAATTAGGCAAATCGATGCCTTGGGATGGGAAGTATTTACGTTATATTATTTGCATAGATAGGTACGTGGCGCAGTCGGTGAGTAGCCGACTGCGAAGCGAGAGGCCGTGGGTTCGATTCCCACAACGAGACAAATGTTTGTGTGATCCATAAATATTTGTTTCGGGTCTGGGTGTTGTGGGACCGCAAGTCCCTCGTAGTTCCTGATACGCACGACACAGGTTTACCTAGAGTGGGGTCAGGACTATGTGTGTGACTGTTCCTACATTTGGCCGAGCTTATCTCTGTCCCATGATGTGGTAGGGGGTGAGCTTATCGCCATACCAGCCACAAATTCCAATTAATATGTGATTTTGCTCGACCTCATAATATGGTATTTGACTATTGGGCTGATACTGAGCAATTCGTTATAGAAAAAATTCTTAAAAAATTCACCCACACCTCGAAATTGGCACCAAATCTTACTAAAAATAATGAAATTTCCACAACACATGCTCACGGCCCTGCAATGCGTATGGGAGATAGAAATGCTCGGAGAAACTCGAAACAAACCCAACTTGTAAAGTTAGGAAGTTAATAAAAGAAATCGGGAAGTTAAATGGATTTTTTTTCGTCGGCTACGTTGCACTCACGACTTTCCAATTAAAGTCATAAATTGTTTAATTGCAAACAGAAAGCTTTTACTAGTGTTCAGATTGCAGTAAGCTTTAATAATACTAATACTAGCCCTGTATACGTCCCACTGCTGGACACAGGCCTCCTCTACTGAATGAGAGGGGTTAGGCCGTAGTCTAACATTCTGGCCTAATGGGGTGATGCGTACCTACGCGTTACGACTGAGGCTGATGCCGAGGTCTCGGGTTCGATCTCCGAGTCGGGTAAAGCGATATGCTCGGGTTTACATGCTTATTACGTCATGGGACGGAAATAAGCTCGGCGAAATGTGGGTGTACTAGTTACACCTCTGCATACCTCTTCGGAGAGTACAGGCGTGTGTACATGTACGAGTATATAACATCATTTAAAGGGGCAAATAGGGGATGTAAACTTGTATAGAGAAAAAAAAAATCATAGACATTTCACCTCGAAACTTAGTATGGGTTGAAATGCTTTAAAAGGGAAGCGGTTAAGGATGGAGACATTCATGCGGGCGGAGCCGCGAGTAAAGGCGAGTATCATATAAAAAATAAACACTGAAAAGTAAAAAATAACCATTTCTATAACTCTCTTTGGAGTCGGTGCAATTTTTTTTGTCAGACATTATTTTGAAGTTAGTTTCTAAGTTTTGTTCAAATTTATTATATTTTAAATTTTTAGTGGTAGCTACAGCAATAGGATGTCAATTCCAATACAGTAACACAATCGCGCGGGTGTACTGAGTGAGGAGTTTTATTTTTTTACTCCGTACTCCATCATTATATCTTAAACAAATAAATATGGGACTCCATCGCAGCTAAACTATCGAATGAAATTTTTTCCAACAAAATCTGTCTATCATTGACGGAGAATTCGATGTATACATAAAAACAGCAAAAAAATAATTATATGCGCCGCATTGAGAAACCTTTAATAATATTTTGAAGTCTGTCAAAAATACAAATTAATTTTTGATATATTTTGATACTTGCAAACTCATTAAACTCTATAGGGTACTTACCGTTGACCTAGAATCATGTAATTTGGTAAGAACGAAGGTACCACAGCACGAGATAACTGTAGGCAGCGGCCTGACTGTGCTCTGACATTGCTGAGGTCCATGGGCGGCGGTAACCACTTACCATCAGATGGGCCGTCTACTCGTCTGCCTATCTAGACAATAATAAAAAATAAAAACGAGAAAGGGAAAAAATCAAAAATTAAGGTTTAATTTTTACAAAAAAATACATTGTATTATCCATAGCTGTGGAGATTATGTCTCCATTCGCGTGGAATTTACTGCATTTTGATACTTTTTAGTTAAAATGTAGTTTACTACGATAATCATGGTCAAGCAAAGTGATTTCATAAGAATATATTCTATAACAGACTCCTACTATAAAACCTTCATACGCATCCACGCCTATAATCCCCGAGGGGGTAGGCAGAGGTGTAACCAGTACACCCACATTTCGCCGAGCATATCTCCGTCCCACGATGTGGTAGGGAGCGAGCCTATCGCTATACAGGGCACAAATTCCAGACTCCGGGCTGATACATAACATTTCGTAATAGAAAAATCCCAATACCACTTTACCCGACCTGGGCATCGAAACCGAGACCTCAGTGTTAAACTCAATCGTAACGCGTACACATTACAACTGAGCCACCGAGGCAGTCTTCTGGCTCTTTTTATGGTTAGTATTAATAGGCAGCTATAGCTCAGCGAGGAGTGGTACGGACTATCGAGGCAGGTTCAAAACCAACCCCAAGATCATGCACCTCTGAATTTTCTAAGTTACGTGTTTATTAATTTTTATTTATCGCTTTAACGGTGAAGGAAACAGCAGCGTGAGGAAACCTGCATACCTGACAAGTATGTGAAGTCTGCCAAACCGCATTAGGCCAGCGTGGTGGACTAAGGCCTAACCTTTCTCATTCAGTAGAGCGTAGATGCCAATTTGCCCGAAAACATAAGATGCCTAGTAATTTGACTTCAATGTCCTTGAAACCGGAACACAACATTGTTCAAACACTGCTCCCTGGCGGCAGAAATACTTTAGTTCTCGAAACTTGGTTAATACGCTTTTTAATACTAAAATTTTCCTTATCTGGCCTGTATAAATGGTTTTTACAAGGTAATAAAGCCGAATAAAATCTCACAAATTTCTTGAGAATTCTCTAACCACAAATCGCCACTCAACGAGCAATAACTCAAAACCGTGCTTTAATTCACCAACATAATTCTCAAGATAAGCCGATTTATATAAAATTTAAGTAAATAATACCAGAGAACTCGTCCGTAAATCAATTTTATAGGTATAGAAGCGTCCCGATAAATCGCTCGGTGACAGGTCAACGAGCGATGCCCTCCCTAAGGACATTATCTAGCTTTTAGCTGTGGGATGTCGCGGCTTTTGTCGTGTAGACATACGCACATACATACGCACTCACGCCTGTAATCCCTGAAGGGGTAGGCAGAGGTGTGACCAGTACACCCACATTTCACCGAGCGTATATCCGTTCCATGATGTGATAGGTGGCGAGCATATTGCCATTGTAAAAAATGATATTGAAAAATTGGCACGTGGAACAAGATTATATACGATAGTTCTTCAGGTATCTATGATTTAGCATTTATTCTATGAATGATGTAACACGAACACCCGGTTTCTGAAAGGCTGATCAAATCAACATTCAACTAACATAACTTTGATTTGACATCGCTGTCAAATCAGTTATGTTAGTTAATAATATTTGATGTCTCTTTAGTACCGTTTGACATACGATTTTTCATATTAATTTGAAAGTTATGTTAGCTAACATGTGTGTCAAATCAAAGGTGTTGATCAAGTTTCTAGCAACTCAATATCGACTTGAGATGAGATTTGACATTTGATTAGTTAATTTAACATTGATCAGCCTTTACAGGGCGTAAAGCGGATAACCAGGGAAATAAAGTCATTCTTCAAACAAGGTTTAAAAAAGCATTTCCACGGTAGGCAACGTCTTGGCTGTGCCCCTGGGATTGCTAATGTCTATGGGCGACGGTGAATACTTACCATCAGGTGGGCCGTCAGCTCGTTTGCCTTCGAAAGCCAATAGAAAAAAAGTAAAAACACAACTACTGCTTTCAGATTTGTTGCGAGTTGTGACAATGACAAACTGTCCCGATAACACGAATACGTAATATATGGGTCAAACTGGCGAACTTGTCGATTTTCAAAGGGGATTATTTATGAGAAGCATAAGCGACCTTGACTTAAAAAAATTGCTGAAAATTTTTACAGACAGGCCACGGGTTCGATTCCCCTACAGACACAAAATATTTGTGTGATTTACAAATATTTGTTTCTGTTCTGGGTGTTTTCTCCCCAGAGGGGTTGGCGTCAGTAGTAATAATTACAAGCCAAATCTTTCTGTAACATGAGTTAATGAGCATGTTGTGCCGACCCCACTGCAAGTGGGATAAGGGCAGGTGGAGGAATTTTACAGACACAAGTATGTTTAAGGCTGTAACACAAGCTAAATCATAAAAAGACGTTGGGCTACAAGACAACTGAACATGTTTGAGTGGTAGAGCCACGCTGTAGATAGTTTTGTCTACAGCACGAATAGGCCGGCCCAATTGGGTTGTTAACACTGTCTCTCAGAAAACCGACGTAAAGTAGCAGCTTGTTGTTGAGTTTCGTACGGTAAGTGGGATATACGGAGGTCCAAAACTCGCCCACTTTTTGTTTACCCGCCTCCGTTCTAAAAAAAAAACGTTGTACAAAAAATCTGTCAGCAACGTGTCCATGATTCTTCAGGTATTGTTACGTTGGTGTAGATCACTAACCATCAGATGACCCACTTCCTCGTTTGTCGTCCTGTACCATTAAAGAAGTTATGTACACATTAATGTAGAGGTATGAGAGCATATCATACTACAATCCTATAATTTATATCAAGAAAAGAAGGTACTTACACAGTGCTAGGAACAGCACGCAGAGTGCCGGCGATATCATTGACCTGCCGGCCGAAAAGGCCGTCCGCCCGCATTCGTGGTAACCTCAAAACCACCATCAAAACACCTCAGTACATGTCACTGTCACTCTACTTGTCACTGACACTGCGAGTTGTCACTGATACTGAGATTGGTCACTGAGACTTGTCACTGAGATTTATCACTGATACTGGAGTTTGTCACTGTCTTAAATTGGTCACTTTTATGAGTCAGTTTTTTTACATTAATTGAGCACTGTTTTGAAGTTATATTTTAGTCAGGAACATTTATAATGTTGGTTCTTTAGAGTTCTATTTTTAGTCGCCGGTTTTGGTCACTATAGTATATATGGTACTATTTTAGATTTAAGTCAAATACTTAATGATTTTTGTGTCACTTGTTTTATTCACTGAAATTAACGGTTCAAGAAATTTATTTCTCAAAAGATTACAATAATCACTTTTAAAGTAATATAGTATTACAATAAAACGTATTCTATACCAATTAGCGTAGTTAGTAAAGGGTAGTTGTAAAAGATTAGTTTCGACTAGTGTGCCGAGTAACCAAACTAGGTAACAAAACTAGGTAGTCAAATCTGGCGGCCGCTCGAGGAGCTTTTTAAAAGACTGTTCAGGATGAAGATCTTTATTAGGCCGACTATTAATGGTACAATTTCATTATTTATATGGTGGGAGCGATCAAAACAATACGCATTACTTATTCTTAGAAAGATCAAGTTGTTTACAATAAAAGTGCTGATTACATTTTGATGTACATATTCTAAGAAGTGTTTACTGTTTATAAAATATGCCTAGATTGCGTCTGGGGTACATACTGTGGTGCGACGCTATCGGGTCGTACGCATAGTCCAGGATAAGTAACTAGGTAAGTATGAATGCAGAAACAATGCATGCATTTTGCTAAAGCTCATAACTTAGTAACAGATGCGTGACAGTTATGCGAATAGTTATGAGAAATTAATTGGTGTTAAAGTTTTAAAATAAATCTTAAGTATTTAAGCTAGCTTTTTTAAGTTATTTTGTGTGAATATATTTAATAGACTATATAATGTTTTATGTGTACCTAATTCAAAATAATGAACCATGACAAAATATTGTTTGTAGTATTTATTTTAGTATTGTGTATCACAATTGTGTGTTGATATTGTATTATAGATTTAGTGTCTGTTAGTTTTAACAATCTTAAATCAAGTGGTATCATTTATCATTATGTTTTTTATTTCAATGTGTTTTATTCGCGTAAACCTAAGAAATCACTTTATACGACTCTTTTGTTGAACTTGTTCTCTACATTATATTTTACTTGCGATCTTTATATTTTGATATGATAAAATCTTTAAAAGGAATTCGTTGTTCTGATATAAGCAAATTAGGTAAACATTAACTCTACTCTGTCACAGAAACATACATATTTTGGCCTCTCCCGAGTAACGTTATTTTGGAATCTTATTATATTAATTTTATTTTATACTGTTATAGACGATTATGTATTGTATCTCGTAGTCACAAGGTATATTTTTGTTTGAACCTCACTTCGCAGCACCGTCTGGTATCTGTGAACAAAAAAGAAACTTTTTAAAAACACTTATACTTAGGAATTGTTATACTAAAGTTTATCTTTCTGATAGTCTCCAACCTTCAATATACTAGCGTGATGAAGTGGAAACTACGTGAAAGTAATCTGTGAGAAAGCCCTTCAATCTTCCATCTTTTGGGATTCAGTAGAAGATAGATTTTTCTCTGTTGTCCACCAAACAGAAATTTGTTAGAAAAATCGGCCAAGTTTGAATCGGACTCGCTCATCGAGGATTCCGTACTACACTCTTATTTTGACTTTTTTTAGTTATTTTTATTGGCTTTTAATGACGAGATGAGCAGGTCGCTCGCCTGAACTGCGCTCGTCAACCTGAGACATAAGGTGTTAAATCTCATAATGTCCAGTAACTTCACTGGCTATCCTTCAAACCGGAACACAGCAACGTTTACATACTGCTGCTTGGCAGCTGAAATAGACAAAGCGTTGGTACCTACCCGGTCGGGCAAATTATGATAGTAAGGCGAAACATGGCATTAAGCCAGGATAATGTTAGACAGAAAGGAAGTTAGGATATCCGGTACTGTACCTCAAATTCTATAACGAGTGGTAGAGCTACGCTGTAGATAGTTTTTTCTACAGCATGAATGGGCCGGCTAGTCCGGGTCGTTGGCACTGTCTCACAGAAAACCGACGTAAAGTAGCAGCGTGCTGCTGCATTTCGTACGATGAGTGAGATATCCGGTGGCCCAAATCCCCCTCCCCCTAAGGAAAGGGATAATTAAGGGATTGGGAAGGCAATCCCTTAATTATCCCTTTCCTTTATGGTTGGCAACGCGGCCATGACTCTTGATATTGTGCGCGTACATGGGCGGTGATGATCACCTACCATTAGGTGACCCACTTGCTTGCCCACAATAAGGAAAAAAAACAAGCGACTGACTACCTGTTACGGTTTAAAAGACAATGTTCATCTCCTTTCTTTCTTTACATGAGTTGCGCGCTATATTAAATGTGTGCGTAATATGGTGACCGTCTCGCCTCCTATTACATCATGGGATAATAAACTTGACGAAACGTGGATACTAGTTGCATCTCTGTCTACCTGTGATACAGGCGTAAGCTTGTGTGCATGTACCGTATGCAACGGCACATCGTCACCGCAACAAAAACATAACTCGTTTTCTCATACACGTCTAGTATATGTAAAAATAAAGATGCTATAAGTCACGACAAAAGCCTTAATGGCCACTTCTTACGCCAGCCGAGAGCTGCAGAGTGCCATGGAGAGCCAGTGAGCGCTGCCAGAACGGAGTCGAGAGCGACGACTGTATATTCAGAGAGGTCATGTGTGCTGCTTCTTATGATTTTTGAGGTACTATATTTAATCATACTAATATTATAAATGTGAATGTAAGTTTGTTTGTTACGCTTTCACGCGAAAACTACTTAACTGATCATCATGAAACTTTGTACACATATTCTTGGAGGTATAAGAAGTAACATAGGATACTTTTTATGAAAAAAATAAAACTATCTACGCGGAAGTAAGTTTGTTTGTTACGCTTAACTACGAGTGGTAGACACTTTTGTCTGCAGCATGCATGGGCTGGCTCGTCCGGGTCGTTACCACTGTCTCACAGTTCTGTCTCACAGAAAACCGGCATAAAGTAGCAGCTTGCTGCTGCGTTTCGTACGGTGAGTGAGATATCCGGAGGCCCCTCCGCTTCCCAATCCCTTAATTACCCCTTTCCCTTAGGGTCTGCAACGCACCCATAATTCTTTTGGTATTATGGGTGTACATGGGTGGTGGAGATCACTTACCATCAGGTGACCCATTTGCTCGTTTGCAGGCTTATGCTATAAAAAATAAACTATGTGAAAACAAACATAAGGGATCGATTTATAAGGAGTTCCTTAAGTTAGAAAGTGTTTGAGGGTACGTTGGTGTAAAAAGGGCATAAGATTCCCCTCCCCTCCTTGCGTCGATTCCCCAATGCTGGGGGTTGTGACCCATCAAGGAACCAACTTCTTGCGTACGATGTTGTGCCACCTGCTCCTGCTTTCAGCAATATGAACCGCTTTGAAATGTAAGACTACAAAATGTCTAAAAAATTCACTGTAACAAGTGGGAAATTAAATTTAATCGAATCACTGGAGGAGTGCCTCTCAGCAGGAAATTTATAATCCAATTTATAAATGAAAGGGACGCAGATTGGACTCCCGGACTGGAGATTTTGGACGATTTTCAAAACGTGCCTCCGAGAAGTTTCTACAATTATAAACTTTTGAAAGATTTGTGGATTCGATATTGCAATGAACAAAGGTGAGTTTAACTAAACTTTAATTGTTTTTGTCTGGTTTGACAGGATTTTGGGTTGCATTTGAGATTGTTAGATTTTATTTGAAAGCAAATATTGTGACGACAAGTTCAAAATGATTAAGAAGAAGTGAATGAAGAAGCGATCTCGTATGCGAGAGTCTGTCGGGGTGGTTCCACCGCTTTGTCTATTCCTGCCAAGCAGCAGTGTGTGTGTAAGGATATTGAAGCCGGTGAAATTACTGAGCATTATGAGACTTACATCTCGTCTCGGGGTAGCGAGTGCAGTCCAGTGATTATGTTTAATTAGACTTAACATTTTATATCTCAGTATGAGAGCACTGTAGTGCCATGCAGTACACTATAAATGAAAGTTCTGTGTGGTGGTGCTACTATTTCTCTACGCATGGAGCTAACCATCAAGCGAGCGACCTGCTCGTCTCGTCGAACAATTGCAAAAAAATAATAAGCATAATTTAAAATTAATAACTCTACCTTCACGCGGGTGAAGTCACGAGCATAAGCTATCATTTTGAATATTTTTTATACATACACACACACGCCTGTAATCCCCACAGGGGTAGGCAGAGGTGTAACCAGTACACCCACATTTCGCCAGGCGTATGTGCGTCCCATGATGTGATAGGGGGCGAGCTTATCGCCATACCGGACACAATTCCAGACTCCGGGCTGATACTGAGCATTTCGTAATAGAAAAACCCAATACCATTTAACTCGACCCGGGGATCGAACCCGAGACCTCAGCGATGGCCTCAATCGTAACGCGTACACATTACAACTGCGCCACCGAGGCAGTCTATAAAAAAACACAAATTCTTATTATTCGTTCTGAAATTTCAACCGTGTACCTCACGGTTTCTGAGCCTAAGCAGGTTGCCACTAGACTAATGGGATGAGAGAAGCTTTAACGGGTCAATGAATAGTTAAAAAGGATATTATAGCTAAATCTAAATGTAAGATAAAAATTTGCCAAAAGGCACTGAGCCGCGGTATTGAATTTTAAAAACAAGATTATTCCATTATGGCTATCTGGAGTAGTCTCTTTGACTTTAAAGCCTTATTTACGTGGAGCGAGTTCATTGTACGATTTAGGAAATATTTTTTATAGCATAGCCCGGCAGAGGGTCACATTATGGAAAGAGTAGACACTTTTGTCTACAGCATGAATGGGCAGGCTCGTCCGGGCCGTTACTACTGTCTTACAGAAAACCGACATAAAGTAGTAGATTGCTGCTGCGTGTATGGTGAGTGAGATATACGGAGGCCCAAATCCCCCTCCCCTTTTCAATCCCTTAATTATCCCTTTCATTAAAGGTCGGCAACGCGCCCATGATTCTTTGGTATTGTGGGCGTATATGGGCGGTGGAAATCACTTACTATCGCGTGACCCACTTGCTCGTTTCCGACCTATGCCATAAAAAAAGTGAGCTTCACCATCCATTTACTAGGTGGTAGGTACCTCGTCTGCGAGAGGCCGTCTGGGTTGGTACCACTGTTTTCTATTCTTTGTCTATTTCTGCCGCCAAGCAGCAGCGTGTAAGCACTGTTGTGTTCCGTTTTGAAGGACATTGAAGCCAGTGAAATTACTGGGCATTATGAGACTTAACAACTTATGTCTCGGGGTGACGAGCGCAGTCCAGTGCCATACATTGCTTTTTGCGTGTCTTCGAGAAACAAAAATGCGAAATAAACACATTTTTAGAGACACCTGTTACGCTGAAACCGTAAACGCGAAAGTTAGGGAAAAAGTTTCTCCGGGCGCGTTAGTCCTTTATTTTGTTGGAGTTTAATTCATAATGTAGTTAATTTAAATTAGTGATTACAAAGTGCCTCGTTCATTTTGTTAGTTCACTTGATTGATCTAACCAAGCAACAGTGTGTAAGCACTGTTGTATTTCGGTTTTTCATATAGCATATGCAGGCAAACGAGGAAGTGGGTCACCTGATAGTAAGTGATCTCCACCGCCCACAATACCAAAAGAATCATGGGTGCGTTGCCGACCTTAAAGGAAAGGGATAATTAAGGGATTCAGAAGGGGAGGGGATCCGACAACCTGGTCGAGAAAGCTCATTCATGATGTAGTTATGACTGTCTACAGCTCTAATGGTTTGAAGGTAATTCAAGCCAGTGAAGCAACTGGGCGTTATGAGTCTTAATAACGTTAATGTAAGTATGACCACAGACAAAATGTCGAAGAATCCATTTGTTTTCGGCGCCGCTGGCTTTTGGCCAACCAGCATTCTTCCACGTCTAGACGTATTTAATAATAACCATGATTATTGTTTTTCACCGAATTATGATGTCATTGAGGAACTTTTAAAAGATGAGCTACGGTCGGTAATTTAACGATGGTTTTATTGCATTTGCTGCGATAGCTCAGTGAAGAGTGATACGGACTGTTGAAATGAAAGCCTCAGGTTCGAAATCAGCCCCAAGAGTATGCAACTCTGACTTTTCTAAGTTACATACGCGCTCAGGCCTATAAACCCTGAAGGGGTGTAACTAGTACACCCACATTTCGCCGAGCGTATCTCCGTCCCACGATTTGATAGGGGGCGAGCCTATCACCATACCGGGCACAAATTCCAGACTCCGGCTGGATACTGAGCATTTCGTAATAGAAAAACCCAATACCACTTAACCCGACCCGAGGATTGAACCCGAGACCTCAGCGTTGGCCTCAATCGTAACGCGTACGCATTACAACTGCGCCACCGAGGCAGTCAACTATTATTAAACGCTATATTTCATGGCTTGTAAATACGCTACTGCACATGTATTGCACTGGTTGCGTTTGAATCGCTGAATGTGCTGAATATTTGAAAATTTTATTTCTCGTGACATTTTCAAAGACCCTTTCAAACGTATTTTTCTTTTTATTTGTGTAATGTTTATAGAGAAATTGACAGCCCCTGTGGCGTAGTGGACAAGTAACTGGCTGTGATGCGAGAGGATAGAGTTCGATTCCCGCACCGAGATAAATGTTTGTCTGATCCACAAATATTTGTCTCGGGTCTGGGTGTTGTGGGACCGCAAGTCACTCGTAGTTCCTGATACTCACGATACAAGTTTACCTAGTGTGGGGTCAGGACTATATGTCTGACTGATGGGTGTATTTGTGTTTAAGTGCTTTTAGCCTAAATGACGAAACAGGTCGTTTGCCATATGGTGTGCATCACCCCTGCTCCTAAACATGTACAACCGGCTACTCGCCTACTGCGCCACAAGGAACCTCCTTTATAAGCCAGTTGAAAGAGAATTTTCACACTTTAAAACAAAATTAAAAGAGAATTTCCTCTAAAATTGAAGCTCTTCGACTATATTAAAAGATTTAAGACGTTTTGCCTTGGGGAGCGCGACGTCGCTCGCTCTGTAACACTGTTACTATTTTTAACTGACTTTTATACAGACAAAATATTCTTGCGATACTTTGAGACGACAACTTTGCATTTTATAACTTGGTTTACGTCAGAGGTTGTGGGAGTTAGAGGGTGGGTCTCTCCATATAATACCAAATACCTAAAGAGTAGTAGAGCCACGTTGTAGATAGTTTTGTCTACAACATAAATGGGCCGAATTGAGAACCTCCTCCTTTTTTGAAGTCTGTTAAAGATTACATCGTTTTTCAAGTAATACAAAAGGCTTTCATACTGATGGTTGCAAAAAATGTAAACGAAACAATGTAATTTTCTGCACAATGCCTTTCGTTTAATATATTTTGAAGTTTAATAAAGAGTGTATTTTATAGGTTAGGAATTTACGAGGCGTCGTTTTTAGGTCCCAATATTGGATGACTCGCCTATTTATTGAACCTTGGACGTCCTAGGGCGTTGATCCAAGGCCTGAATAATATAAGCGAGGCCATTCTGAAGGTCTAGAATGAAGCCTTATTTCTAGTAAGTGAATGTAATTGTTTTTTTTAATGGCATGCGTCAGCAAATGAGCAAGTGCGTCTGATGGTAAGTGATCTCCACCACTCATGTACGCCCACAATACCAAAAGAATAATGGGCGTGGTGCTGACCTTAAAGGAAAGGGATAATTAAAGGATTGGGTAGGTGAAGGGAAACACAGCAGGAAGCTGCTACTTTACGTCGCTTTTCTGTGAGACAGTAGTAACGACCCAGACGAGCCGGCCCATTCATGCTATAGACAAAAGTGTCTACTAATCATGGGACTAAAGAACTGCGAATATGAGTGTACTAGTTACACCTATGCCTTCCCCTACGGGGATTACAGGCGTGAGTGTGTACTGCGTATGGATGTAAATACACAAATACACACAGATAAATCAGACAAACGTATAAAACCCCTCTTTTTTGTTGAGGGTAAAAAAATGTACATTAATTAATAATGCCTGTAATACGAATACCTCGGTGACGCAGTTGTAATCCGTACACGTTACGATTGAGTCCAACGCTGAGGTCTAAGGTTCGATCCCCAAGTCTGGTAAAGTGGTATTGGTTTTTTCTATTACGAAATGCTCAGTATCAGCCTGGAGTCTGGAATTTCTGTCCGGTATGGCGATAGGCTCCCCCCTATCACGTCGTGGGACGGAGATACGCTCGGCGAAATGTGGGTGTACTGGTCACACCTCTGCCTACGCCTGCGGGGATTACGGGCGTGAGTACATATGTACGTATGTATGTAATACAATTCCAGTAAAATAATATTTGAACCCATAAGATTTGCATTCAAATACGGGTATGAAACGAGATGAAAGTACAGTATCATTGTATGAAGAGCACTTATAGGCGAGAACAATTCACTTTATCTCGAATTTTATACCAACTAATTCGATGTAAGAGCGTAGCAATATAACTTAGATTCGACCACAGTTGCAGAGAAACAGTATAAGAGGAAATTTAAAGGGCGATTTTTCAATGACTGAATTAATGTTATCCGCTAGATCTTCTGTGTATATGCTTGAATGACGATATGAGCAGGTTCCTCGCCTGATGGTAAGCGTCACGCTTGCCCGTAAACAGAAGCAACAAGCAGAGCTCTAAATTACAAAGCATTGTATGGCACTGGACTGCGCTCGTCGTAAGATGTTAAGTATCATAATGTCTAGTAATTTCACTGGCATCAATGTGTTTCAGATGGAAATACACTCATTGCTGTATAGTGGCAGAAATAGACAATGGTGGTACCAACCCAGACGCCCTTTACACGAGGGGTTACCACCTAGTAAACAATACGGTCCCAATAAAATATTTTTCTCGAAATTATTATTAATTCGTTATTTTTAAAGATTGCCTCGGTGGCGCAGTTGTAATGCGTACGCGTTACGATTGAGGTTGAGGCTGAGGTCTCGCATTCGATCCCCGGGTCGGGTACAAGTGGTATTGGGTTTTTCTATCACGAAATGCTCAGTATCAGCCTGGAGTCTGGAATTTGTGCCCGGTATAGCGATAGGCTCGCCACCTATCACATCATGGGACGAGATAACCTCGGCGAAATGTAGGTTCACTGCACTTCTGCCTACCCCTTCGGAGATTACAGGCGTGAGTGCGTTTGTATGTATGAAAACCTATCAATGAAACTTCGAACGAAGTTAAAACACTGCCACCACCTCTACTGTGGCCATCTTAAGGCCTACAGTAGCATTAAATCAAAACCACTGTCCGTAAATCCGGGAGATAAAGTATGAACGTGGTAGGAACGTCAATGTAGTCTGATCTTTACGAGCGGACCTTAACGCCCTTATATGGTTGAAGATTTTTTTTCTTGTATGGAGTACATACATACGCACTCACGCCTGTAATCCCCGAAGGGGTAGGCAGAGGTGTAACCAGTACACCCACATTTCGCCGAGCGTATCTCCATCCCATGATGTGATAGGGGGCAAGCCTACGGCCAAATCGGGCACAATTCAAGACTCCAGTCTGATACTGAGCATTTCATAATAGAAAAACCCAATATCACTTCTACCTGACCGGGGATTCAACCTGAGACTTCAGCGTACGTAGACCGTAGTCGGTCTCAGTCGTAACTCGTAACGCGTACGCATTACAACTGCGCCACCGAGGCAGTATGGGGTATGATTGTATTAAAAGGAATGGTAGAGACAGCTGATGGGTGACACACTTTTTAAAGTGAAAACTTCTTTAGGCGCGTTGAGCACTTTTTGGGTGAACAAAAATCATGGAACTCGCGTCACCGAACACTTTCCATGAGCTATATGTATACTATGTATATATGTACATTGCTGAGGTCCTTGGGCGGCGGTAACGACTTACCATCAGGTGGGCCGCCCCCTCGTCTGTCTATATGGGCAATACGAGTACAAATAAAAATTGGCAGTTGTAGAGACTGCCGATAGAAGTGAAAACTTAGAACTTTTAGTATTAAAATTTGAAATTTCATAATGTTTGAATTAAAATTATCAACACCAATCTGAAGGCCAATTCTCATAATTTTAAACGTTCAAAATATCATTCCGGTCTAGTCTCAGCGTCAAGAAAGTTGCAAATGGTATTCTCTTAAACCAATAATCAACGTCAAATGTGAACATAGATCGTAATGAGATTGAATGTAGAATAAAAGTTGACTGAAGCCAAAACGGTATAATGCTACTGCTAATGCTAGGTGCATTTGACGTTGATTATTGGTTTAAGAGAATGCCATTTGCAACTTTCTTGACGCTGAGACTAGATCGGAATGATATTTTGAACGTTTAAAATTACGAGAATTGGACTTCTGGTTTTCACGTCTATTTACACTCCGAACAACAATTACGTGCATGTTTATATGGTTTTTGAGTACTCATTATTGTACTGCACAATGATTCTACAATTAAACGATTCAAATAATAATCAAACAAAAACACTATTTCAACAATGCACAGTATATACACATGGAACTTTTCACTAAATCCATTCAATTTCACTTATAAGACATACACAGCACTAATGTTGCACAATACGTCAGCTGTATAGCTACAGATATACTGCTAGGTATAAGCATGTCGCAAGATAACGCACGAGATATCACCCATCCAACAAAGTGTCTAACGCGCACAGCACACGGCCGCTGCGCGTCATGAGCATGTCGGTGACGCGAACGCACGAGATATCACCCATCCAACAAAGTGTCTAACGCGCACAGCACACGGCCGCTGCGCGTCATGAGCATGTCGGTGACGCGAACCCATAAGATTTTCCCCTACCAAAAAGTACCCAACGCGGTCTCAAGTTTCACAGTCGGCTACCCATCCAATGCCCCACGGCTACAGTGCCCTCACGGCTGGCATACATTCACAAGACCAAAAGCAAATTTACATTATTAAAACCACCCTAAATAAACATACCTTAGCATCCCTTAATAAACCATATCTTAAATCCCGCATATTTTAAGGAAAAACCAGGACCTATTAAAATAATCTGTGGATACTTTCCCCTCCCATTCGTAGATTAAAGATGTTTCATCCACCGTTATTTCAATTTACTTGGAGCAGTTATTTTTTTGGGGAAACTCGGCCGTTTTTGCGAAGAGCAAAAGTTTAAAAAACTAAATTGAGAAGAGGCTACGCTAATTTGTGACATACGGAGTTTAAGTTTGTAAAACATACATTTTTTTTTTATTATTTTAGTTGACGAGACGAGCAGGCCGCTCGCCTGTTGGTAAGCGTCACGCCTGCCCATAACAGAAGCAACGCCACACAGAACTTTGAATTACAAAGCACTACATGGCATTTGACTACGCTCGTCACCCTCAGACATAAGTTGTTTAGTCTTATGTCCTTCAAACCGGAACAAAACAGTATTTACACACAGTTGCTTGGCGGCAGAAATAGACAATGCGGTGGTACCAATCCAGCCGGGCTCTCACATTTTAACACATGATGCAGAAAGATTTGGCTTGTAGTATTTACGAACGGTCGCCTGCCTGGCGTCAACCTGGGAGAAAACACCTAGAACCGAAACAAATATTTGTAGATCACCTAAACATTTTGTTGAAGCGGGGGTCGAACCCTCGAAATCTCGCTTCACAGCTGGCCTCGCCCACTGCGCTGCGGAGGCTGGACTTGGGTCTCCGGATGTCTTGGTATCATGACCGCAGTGCATTATTTTTTAATTCAAAGTTCTGTGTGTTGCTTCTGTTTAAGGGCAAGTTCAACACTTATTATTATTTTCCGACTATGAACTTATAGACCCACATACTCTCGTCTCTGCATCACCCGTAGGTTGACTGTATAAAGTTTAAATAAATAAATAAAAAAACTCGTTGATCGTTCTTCTGCTCTTTGTGTATCAAATGGCAAAGCAATTTCTCCTTTTGTAACTAAGTCAAAGCTATTGTTTGTTGTTTATTCGGAAATCCTGTGTATAAACGATTCTTTTGTAACATTTATGGTTGGTGCATTAATATTTATGTTAGTGACAGGTTCGCAGTACCAAATAAATTTAGGTATTTTGGTAAAACAAATTTTTAGCGAACCGCTTCGTTGGTGTTACACAGAGCGTGTATTTTGAGTTTATTTTAACTCTAAATAGGACATAGTGAATACATTATGTATACCATAGTATACATATACGCATTCACGCCTGCAATCCCCGAAGGGGTAGGCAGAGGTGTAACCAGTACACCCACATTTCGCCGAGCGTATCTCTGTCCCATGATAGAGGGCGAGCCTATCGCCATACCGGGCACAATTCCAGACTCCAGGCTGATACTGATCATTTCATGATACAAAAACCCAATAACACCCCCAATGCTATAAAAAAAACCGACTTGGGGATCGAATCAGAGACCTCAGCGTCAGTCTGTCGTAACGCGTACGCAATACAATTGCGCCACCGAGGTAGTCGGTATTATTAAGTATCAATTAATTTCAGCTAATGATAAGTGTGTAGGTTATTAGATTAATAATTGACAAAAACTCGTTAGATCCACGCCGAGATTCAGTTAAATGGTGCAATCAAGTTTAATTACTTTTGAAAACGGTTTTTTTATTAACTTAGCTGACGGTGGCCCCTAATTATTTTTTATAATGGAATCACGGTTGTGAATTATGGTTATTATTGTTAATTAGCATTGACACTTGGATGTCGTTTTGGAATTATAGTTAATTTTAATTAGCAGCGGGAATTCAGGACGATTTCCTTAATAACATCTAAGTCTGAGTGGTAGAGCCACGCTGTAGATAGTTTTATCTACAGCCTGAATGGTCCGGCTCGTCCGGGTCGTTGCCACTGTCTCACAGAAAACCGACGTAAAGTAGCAGCTTGCTGCTGCGTTTCGTACGGTGATTCTTTTGGTATTGTGAGCGTACATGGGCGGTGGAGATCACTTACCATCAGGTGATCCACTTGCTCGTTTGCCCGCCTAGGCAATATAAGAAAAACAAAGAAGGGTTTTTTATTAGTCAATGTCGAGACGAGCAGGTCGCTCGCCTGATGGTAAACGTCACGCCTGCCCATAAACAGAAGCAACACCACGCAGTACTTTAAATTACAAAGGACTCAATGACACTGGAATGCGTTCCTCATCCTCTCGGGATGATATATCATATGATATGTCTCATAACGCTCGGTAATTTCACTATCTTCAATGTTCTTCAAAAAACAGCATGCTTATACATTGCTGCCAAGCAGACAAGACCAACGGCCGGTAAACGAGCAAGTAGGTCACCTGATGGAAAGTTATCTCCTTCCCCCCATGTACAGCCACAATACCAAAATAATCATGGGCGCGTTGCCGACCATAAAGGAAAGGGATAACTAAGGGATTGGGAAGGGGAGGGGATTTGTGCCTCCGGATATCTCTCACCGTACGAAACGCAGCAGCTAGCTGGTTCGACCACTCACAAAAAAGATCTTGGTGACCCACTTACATTTCAAACAGTAGAACACCAAAGAACTTTAAGTTACACAGCATTGAGCTCGTCATCTTAGTCTTAAGATTTTAAGTTTCATAATGCCCATCAATATTTACCATGGCTGCTTGCCAAGACATAAAAAAGTTCAAATTATTTCGTTTGTTGTCTCAACTACAGGTCTTCAACACAAATTGTCATAAACTCTAAACTAGAATGTTCTAAATAAATGTTATGCACCAACTCTTATCACTTAACGTCAGTGTTGTCACAGGCACATGCAAACCGCAATTTAGAACAGTAATGTTGCTAGACTCAGATCTAGACATGTTTTACGTATTAACATCTCTTTAAAATTCAGTCTATTCTGTAATTTCATAAATTCAAATTATTTATTGAATCCATAAAATGTTATACATCATTTAGATTCAGTCAAATTTTAACTCTACCGTCAGTTCGGAATGCTGTTTCGCTAGAGAAGAACAGACAAGACAAGACTCTATCGTTGATTTTTTCAAAACTAATTTATTTTATTTTTATTTATTTATTTTATTTTTACATTATAAAGATCTACAGCTACAACGTAAATAACAGAGTAGTACAAAAGATTAAGCCATTTATAGATCTCCACGACTATTTGATTGAATAAGAAGCATCATACGTAAACAAACGTAGGAAATGATCAGTAAAAAATTTAGGGAATTGTAAGTTATTCACTAAGATGCTAAAAACACATAACTCAAAAAATCACAAAAATTGCAACAGTGTGGATGTCACTAGTATTAAGGAATACATCCACGACTACTCCACTTGATTTAAAACAACTAGAAAAAGTCAAGGCTTAGCTGTCTTCTAGCCGAACTGACACTCGTAAAGAATAGGTCCAGATCAAACCGCTTACTTAAACTATTAAACTTTGATACTACATTAATACAATTCAATTTGAGTTAAAGCAGCTCAGTTTATGCCAAGAGGCCTCCCATGACCACGATGGATAAATGATGACTACAAAGTAAAAAAAGTCATAACAATAAATAACAGTTTGAGCAGACTAGTCCACACAAGCAGCACCCGTTCACGAGTATGACGCATGTGCCGGCCATCGGCCTCCTCAACCATGTTACAGGGAGTGACCGACCCGGCACACGACGCCGCTGCAAGCACAGGCACTAGCGAACATGACATATCTAAATTAAATGGAAAATAATGAATTACATACGCACTCACGCCTATAATCCCCGAAGGTGTAACCAGTACACCCACATTTCGCCTAGCATATTTTTTTTTATGGCATAGATCGGAAACAAGCAAGTTTGTCATCTGATGGTAAGTGATATCTACCACCCATATACACCCATAATACCAAAGAGTCATGGGCGCGTTGCCAAGCTTAAAGGAAAGGGTCAAGGGACAGCCTCCGTGGCGCAGCGGGTGAGTAGGCGGCTGCGAAGCGAGAGGCCGTGGATTCGATTCCCGCACCGAAACAAATGTTTGTGTAATCCACAAATATTTGTTTCGGGTCTGGGTGTTGTGGGACCGCAAGTCCCTCGTAGTTCCTGATACCCACGATACAGGTTAACCTAGTGTGGGCTCAGGACTAAGTGTGTGACTGTTGGGTGTAAATATTATTAATTATTTTATTAGTTCTGGCAACCTTAAAATATATAGCCTATCGTGGGTCATTTAAGCGGAGTTGAAGAAACAATTAAGCAGGCTAGCATAATTCTTGCTAGATACATAGTCTATCGTTGGTTGACACAATTCTTGGACTGCTCTGCATTATCATTACTTCGCCTTGCTATGATAAAAAATCTGCTACAGTTCCCAGCTCTTTGACAATATGTTTTGCACCTTAAGTTTTCGTTATTTAATTTTCAGGAATTTTACGTTGAAGACTCTCACCTTATGGACATTTTTCGGGCTGACGTTGACGGCTGGAGTTATGCGGCGTTTACGAAAATTACCTGGAAATTTTGCCGGAGAAAATTTCTACGGGTTATAGCCGTTGGGTAATTTTTCGGAACAGCCATGATGTTGAGTCTTGTACCCCCGTCTGTGGGGATGGGATTACTGGATAAGTGACGCGTTGAACTTAACGGGGACCTTTCATAAGATCCTTGAATTCAAGGGCGTTAATATCTTCAATTTAAAATAATTTGCTGATGGATACATACATTCATACGCACTCACGCGTGTAATCCCCGATCCCGGGGTAGGCAGATGTGTAACCAGTACACCCACATTTCACCGAGCGTTTCTCCGTCCCACGATGTGATAGGGGCGAGCCTATCGCCATACCGGGCACAAATTCCAGACTCCGGACTGATACTGAGCATTTCGTAATAGAAAAACCTAATACCACTTTGCCCGACCCGGGGATCGAACCCGAGACCTCAGCGTTAGCCTCAATCGTAACGCGTTTGCACTACAACTGCGCCACCGAGGCATCAATTTGGTGATGGAATTGTACCTTTTTTGCTGCTGAGAGGATCCGTCTTACGAATATGACAAAGGTGGTTCGATATCCCAGTCACTGGTCTTCGGAATAAATCTGAGTGACTGCTAGATCGACGTTGTAACCAAATTTTTCGTCCGAATGAAAAATCCCCATTTTTATGGTCTGCAATTCACCCATGATTCTTATTGTGGGTGTACATAGGCGGTGGAGACACTTACCGTCCTTAAAGGAAAGGGATAATTAAGGAATTAGGAAGGGGAGTAGGATTTGGGCTTCCCGATATCGCACTCACCGTACGAAATGCAGTAGTAAACTGCTACTTTACATCGGTTTTTTATGAGACAGTGGTAACGACCCAGTCGAGCCGGCCCATTTATGCTGTCAATGGCGTGACTCTACCGCTCACAAAACACTTCACATAGCAATCTCATTGAGAAATCTCAACTACGCAGCTTCCTCACGAACAATTCAAAACACGACCTAAAGTAAAGCTTCAAAATACACCATAAATTTATCAGCAGTACCTCGAGCCCATTTTTCCATCTTCAAGTCCCAGGGGAACGGCATCTTCCTTGAGTCATGGCGAAATCATATGTTCTCGTATTTTTACATTAGGAGACGCATGGGGCCTTTCTCACAGCATTTTATAGCGTACGGCGATATGAAATAGGGACGGGGCATGTTCGGTATATCGAAGAGTTAATTTCGTTACAAAAAATTGCATTTAATGAATAAATACACAAATATACGGTGAGTGAGATATATGGAGGCCCAAATCTCCCTCCCCTTCCCAATCCATAAATATAATAATAATTACACACATAGACCTGATCCCACACTAGGTAAACCTGTTTCGTTGGTATCAGGAACTACGAGGACTTGCGGTCCCACATCACAGACCCGAAACAATTTTTTTTGGATCACACAATCATTTGTCTCAGTGCGGGAATCGAACCCACGGCCTCTCGCTTACCAGCCGGCTACTCACCCGCTGCACTACGGAGGTTGTTGCAATTAAAATAAACGAATAACTAGAACTATCGGATTGACTATGTAATTAATGCACACATTCGGCGGTATTTTAGTCTATTCTATTATATATTAATTAGGGGATAAACTAGTGTCAAAGTTTTCAAGTCGTCCGAAGGTCTTCGACTTGGCTTAACGTCCGAGTTGATAACAGTCGGGACCGACTTTTATGTGCCCACCGGAGTCACAGAGACGCTCAGTTGAAATACCACTAAGCGGTCACCGATCCATAGACTGACCGCGCCAAGGGTTGCTTAACCCGGGTTTTCGAGTGCTAGAGCCACGCTGTAGACACTTTTGTCTACAGTATGAATTGGCCGGCTCGTCCGGGTCGTTACCACTGTCTCACAGAAAAGCGACCAAAAGTAGCAGCTTGCTGCTGCGTTTCGTGCTGTGAGTGAGATATCCGGAGGTCTTAATAATCCTCCCCTTCCCAATCCCTTAATCATCCCTTTCCTTTAAGGTCGGCAACGCGCCCATGATTCTTTTGGTATTGTGGGCCTACATGGGCGATGGAGATCGCTCAACATCAGGTGACCCACTTGGTCGTTTCCGATTTATGACAAAAAAAAACTTGCTAATCGTTTATAGCTCATTGATTATAAGCACTTACCACGTATAGTAACATTGCCAGATAATTAGAACAAAGTGTTTATTTTCTTGGTACAGATAATTTCATGACACTGTATCGGATGTAGTTGATATAAAAAGGAAAAAAGGAAAAATATAATAATTTCGTATTATCGGGATTATTGCATGCGAGCACTACTTACAACGCGTTACCACAGCGGGTGAGCCATTTTCTACGATAATCCGCCAAATCTGGGTGTTTCCGGATCGTTCTGGGTGATTTTTACATTAGATTAAGTTTCAACGTTTTGTTCATGGAAACAGAGAAAAGTATTTTCTAGATGTTTTCCGTGAGAGAAAATTAAGTATTCCTTATTAAAAAAACACCTTGTTTTTTATTGCCATTTTGCAAATGACTTAATTAATAATAAATACACCTAACAGGCGCACACATAGTCCTGAACACACACTAAGTTAACCTGTACCGTGGGTATCGGGAACTACGAGAGAATTGCGGTCCCACAACACCCAGACCAGAAACAAACATTTGTGGATTACACAATCGTTTGTCTCGGTGCGGGAATCTAACCCACGGCCTCACGCTTTGCAGCCGGCTACTCACCAACTGCGCCACGGAGGCTGTCAAACATCATACGATTCTCTTTTGAAACTGTATAACGCGGGCTAGTAAACAAGCATTTTTATTTTATTAACTTGAATGACGAGACGAGCAGGTCGCTCGCCTGATGGTAAGCGCCACGCCTGCCTATAAACAGAATCAACGCCACACAGAACTTTGAATTGAGAAGTAACTGCACTGGACTGCGCTCGTCACCCCGACACATATGTTGTTAAGTCTCAGAATGCCCAGTATTTCGCTGACTTCAATGTTCTTCAAACCGGAACACAGCAGTGCTTGCACACTGCTGCTTGGCGGCAGAAATAGACAAAGCGGTGGTACCAACCCAGACGGCCTCTCGTATACGAGGGGCCTACCACCTAGTTTACGTTGTATTTTAGTACGTGTAATGCGATAAACTCTCTCACTTTACTTTTTTTTATAGTTTAGACCGGCAAACGAGCAAGTGGGTTACCTGATGGTAAGGTGTCTCCACCGGCCATGTGCTTCCACAATACTAAAATAGTCATGGACGCGGTGCCGACCTTAAAGGAAAGGGATAAGTTAGGGATTGGGAAAGGGAGGGGAATTTGGGCCTCCGGATATCTCACTCACCGTACGAAACGCAGCAGCAACCTGTAGGCCTAGTGCAAGTTTTAATAGTTTTGTAAAACGATGAAAGTTTTCGTTTTCTCTCAATACGTAATAATATTAGCCACTAGTGGGAACTATGATGAATTAAATTAATTATATGGTTCATTTTATTTCATAATAATAGAATATGAATATTAGTTTTCAAGCGATTCTTTTCTTTATTACCGTATGAATTACTAGTTTGACACTTCGACGGTAGTAATTTTATACGAATTCGAAAACTGTGAACGTATTTGTAACTCATACTAGGCCTACTGCTACTTTACGCCAGTTTTCTGTGAGACATTTTTACTCTCAAATCCTGTAGGAAAATGCATAAAATTCAATTTTAAACAGTAGACAAGTTTAAGTACCGAGCAAATCTTCTATTATTTCCATAAATATAAATCATTCGGGTCTCGTAGTTTCGTTTGCCAAATAGCTCGTATAGGGGTCGTGTGACAAAGGCTTGTAATGGATATCAACAAGCATTTATGTAGTATTCAGATTGCTAGGAAATTCAGATACAATTTTGTACAAGGTGGTAGGTCCCTCGTTTGCGAGAGGCCGTTTGGGTTGGTACCATCGCTTAGTCTATTTCTGCCGCCAAGGAACAGTGTCTAAACACTGTTGTGTTCCGGTTTGAAGCACATTGAAGCCAGTGAAATTACTGGGCATTATGAGACTTAACATCTTATGTCTCGGGGTGACGAGCGCAGTCCAGTGTCATGCAGTGCTTTGTTATTTAAAGTTCTGTGTGACGTTGCTTCTGTTTATGAGCAGCCGTGGCGCTTACTGTGAGATGTGGTATGGACGTAATGAAAGTTGCAGGTTCGAAACTATGTGTTTGAGTGGTAGAGCCACGTTGTAGACAATTTTGTCTACAGCCGGCTCGACCGGGTCGTTACCACTGTGTAACAGAAAACCGCCGTAAAGTAGCGGCTTGCTGCTGCGTTTCGTACGATGAGTGATATACCCGGAGGTCCAAATCCCTCTCCTTTCCAATCCTTTAAGGTCGACAACGCGCCTATGATTTTTCTGGTCGTACATGGGCAGTGTAGATTACTTACCATCAGGTGACCGACTTGCTCGATTCCCGGCCGATGCTATAAAGAAAATGAGCGATAAAAATTTAGCGTGAACTTTTAGGATGTCAAACTTTTTATAAACCTGGTACATAAACACTCACTGGACTGCCTCGGTGGCGCAGTTGTAATGCGTAGGTCTCTGGTTCGATCCTCGGGTCGGGTAAAGTAGTATTCGGTTTTTCTATTACGAAATGCTCAGTATCAGCCCGGAGTCTGGAATTTGTGCCCGGTATGGCGATAGGCTCGCCCCCTATCACATAAGGGACGGAGATACGCTCGGCGAAATGTGGGTGTACTGGTTACACCTCTGCCTACCCCTTCAGGGATAACAGGCGTGACTGCGTATGTATAAACACTCACTGTCAAGTGTCAGGTGTATGTAACGACCCTTGAAGTATATGACCACATGCCCACACGTTTCTGAAACACATTGTATATAAAAGGAAAAAAGTATAGTCAAGAGCTAACTTGTCTGTTGTTGAAACTATTCAATAATATATTCGGGCAAAAACTTCCCTTTGTCAATGGAAATGTTTTTTAACTTATATTTCGCGGAATAACGGGAGTTCGCGTTGAATTTGGATAATCGGGAATGTGAAATAAGTTGGAAATTGTTTGTTTGTGAAAGAGGATGATGTACCTTTAACGTAGGTTATAAGCCAGTGGTATACGGATGAATGTATTCTAACTATACCGTATGTAACAAAATCCCTGTTGGCCCTTTCTAGGTCGTGAAGACAGTCATATATAGGAACGCATATTCGTTCCTAAACACTTCAATTTGGGATATATCTACTATACAATGATCTTTGTTAATTATTTATTGTTGCCTTGTAAATCTTGTATCTGTTATATTTAGCATGTAAGCGTTTTGGTGTACCTACTGTAAACTTGTATGTAAAATTATTAATAAATAAATAAATAAATAAATAAATAAATATAGACAGCTTAATAAACATAGTTAAATTAAAAAATTTATAAGCAGAAGCGAGATATTATCCTTACACAGGTAGCTTAGAAAAATGAACATGTTTAAAAAAAATATATTTTCATCTGAAAACTGATGAACAAATGATACATGTGACGTACTGACGTAGACGGGCGCGCAAGCGTCGCGGCGTGTTTGTTACACGTAGACGCCTCAACTTGCTATCTCACTCTGGCAGAGGTAATCAATAGAAATACGGTTCACAAACAATAAATTAATTAAATTATAAAAAATAAATATGATTATTTTTATAGTCTCATTTTTGTATGCGAGTTATTTCATTACGTTTGAATATCGATTCTGATATCACAGTTAAAATGCACAACAGGGTTTTTGTTGATTTGTTGAAAAATAATGATTTAACTATTTTTATTAAGCTGTCTATATGTCTATTTACACGACACAAAAAGGACCAACAGGTTTTTTGTTACATACTGTATATAATTTTTCTGGGCGTAGCACAATTTTACATTCTTTTTGAAAGCGTCTGTTTAGTACAAGGCTTTATGAGGAACATAAAACTAAGCTGCACTTCTAATAAACGTATTGAATTGAATGACATAGTATTGATTGCCTTGGTGGCGTAGTTGTAATGCGTGCACGGTACGACTGCTATGCGGAGGTCTCGGGTTCGATCCCCGGGTCGGGAGAAGTGATATTGGGTTTTTCTATTACTAAAAGCTCAGTATCAGCCTGGAGTCTGGAATCTGTGCCCGGTGTAATGCGTGCACGGTACGACTATGCGAAGGTCTCGGGTTTGATTCCCGGGTCGGGCAAAAGTGATATTGAGTTATTCTATCATTAAATGCTTAGTATTAACCGGTAGTCTGGAATTGCGCCCGATATGGCGATAGGCTCGCCCCCTATCACATCATGGGACGGAGATACGCTCGGCGAAATGTGGGTGTACTAAGGTTACATCTCTGTCTACCTACCCCTTCGGGGATTACAGGCGTGAGTGCGTATGTATGTATGTATGCATGGTATTTTTTTATGGCATAGGCATACGAGCAAGTGGGTCACCTGATGGTAAGTGATCTCCACAGCCCATGTACGCCCACAATACCAAAAGAGTCATGGGTGCGTTGCCGACCTTAAAGGAAAGGGATAATTAAGGAATTGGGAAGGGGAGGGGGTTTGGGCCTCCGGATATCTCACTCATCGTACGAAACGCAGCAGCAAGCTGCTACTTTGCGCCGGTTTTCTGTGAGACAGTGGTAACGACCCGGACGAGCCGGCCCATACGTAGCCACGTTTGAGTGGTAAAGCCCTACCACTCAAAAAATAACGCGAGCGGCGCCACAAGCGTAATGTATTATTTAAAACGTAATCAAACATGGATTACGTTGTAAATGGAAGTGGGCCGGTCATGTCTGCAGACGGACAGATGGTCGGTGGAGCAGACATGAGCTGGAGTGGAGACCACGGTTAGGCAAACGTAGTGTAGGACGCCCTGCTGCACGGTGGACCGACGACTTGAAAAAGATGGCGGGTAGCGGGTGGATGCGGGCTGCTCAAGACCGGGATGGTTGGCGCTCACTTGGGGAGGCTTACGTCCAACAGTGGACGACAACAGGCTGAGATATAATCAAACATACCACTCATTATAATTATCATTCAGTCACTAAGCCATAAAGGCCAAGATTAATTTCTAATTATATATTAACAAGGGCAGAAGTTGGTCCGTCCAACTCAGGGTTAGTTCAACGGTTGTTTTCAAACCGCAAACTGTATTTGCTAATGCCAGCTACTTTAACGAGTTATTAGTTGCGCAAAATGGCCGAAAATTGGCAATCTAGAGTAGAATTGATGTCCACCGATAGCTCAGAAATATGCGAGATATTTAATCGGTCGAGTGATCTGCTCGTCCCATCTTTCGAATAAAGAAGTAGCATGGCACTTTACATCGATCTCCTGTGAATAAGTTATAGAGTAATGGAGCTAGCCAATTCATCCTGTAGACAAAGTATCATATTATTCTGTTGAGAACATTTTAAAAGAAGCTTGGTTTTATAGAGGGCACTGGCAAGAAACCAACGTTACATACATACGCACTCACGCCTATAATCCCCAAGGGGTAGGCAGAGGTGTAATAAGTACACCCACATTTTGCCGAGGGTATCTCCGTCCCTTATGTGATAGGGGGCGAGCCTATCGCCATACCGGGCACAATTCCAGACTCCCGAGCTGATACTGAGCATTTCGTAATAGAAAAATCCAATATCACTTTTACCCGACCCAGGGATCGAACCCGAGACCTCAGCGTCAGCCTCAGTCGTAATGCGTATGTATTACAACTGCGCCACCGAGGCAATCTGACGTAACTCTTTTCAAAACTGATTTACAATATTTGCACTACATTAATACCATTTTATTATGAGTTAGAGCAGCTCAAATCATTCAATTGCATTTTACAATGTGGTAGGTCTCTCGCATACGAGAGCTTTGTCTATTTCTGTCGCCAAGCAACGGTATGTAAACACTGTTGTGTTCCGGTTTGAAGGACATTGAAGCCAGTGAAATACCGGGCATTATGGGACTTAACAACTTATGTCTCGGGGTGACGAGCGCGGCCCAATGCCATGCAGTGCTTTGTAATCAAAAGCTCTGTGTGGTATTGCTTCTGTTTATGGTCAGTCGTGGGCTTACCATCAGGCGAACACCTGCGCGTCTCGTCATTCAAGCTAAAAAAAATACCATTGAGAAATATTATACTTCATACTAATATTATAAATGTGAATGTATGTTTGTTTGTTACGCTTTCACGTGAAAACTACTTGACCGATCATCATGAAACTTTGTACACATATTCTTGGAGGTATAAGAAGTAACATAGGATACTTTTTATGACAAAAATATCTATTTGTTTGTTACGCTTTCACACCTAAATCACTGAACTGATTTTGATGAATTTTGATGTAGAGATAGATGGGTCCCTGGAGATGGTTATAGGCTACGTTTTATTTCGGAAAATTCGATTCACGCGGGCGCAGCAGCGGGCAAAAGCGAGTAAAAAAAAAATGCCAATGAGTAATATTATAACAAAATAATGATTATTGTGCATGACCCCCATGATCACGTTGAATATATCTCGCCACATTCAGTGGTTAATCACACTACAAGTCCGGAAGCCAAGCAACAATGGTTTTCCCATCCAACCGCCGGTTTCAGCCAATTGGTACGCCCCTGACAAACTTTGCAGAACTTTAATAATTTATGTTTAACACTTAAATTGTACCCTTTTGATACAGTAAACGATGATCATGGGATTTAGGAATTGTTAGACGATTCGCACACTGCACCGCATTACGCAGTGTAGCGCGGGAAAGTGTTTTCTTACGTTGCTTGTAAGTATCTTTGCTTTAAAAAACACGTAGTGCAACACACAGAAAACGCATTCATGCGCAGTGTTTAAGATCATGCGCCTATATGTAGAGAAAAACGCGACCCCGCGCGTTGGACACCGCTTGTGCGAAGAAATCTGCATGATGATGCAGATCTGCACTTCCGCAACCACGCGCATGGCTCTATCTTCACGCACCCCGCAGCGTGGAGCGGGGCAGTGTGTGAATTGCCTTAAGGATTGTTAACCTCCGCCGCTAAAAGAGGAGCTAAAACCATTGCTCGTATGTCACATCAGGGGTCGTATAGGGGTCGCGCAAGGGCTGTAGTTGCCCCTTTGTACTTTTTTACGTGCGACCTCGAGATGGACGGCAGCACGGGTGGGTGGCCTCATTGCTGCCGTTGACACCAAGAGCGTCCTTTAGTGTGCGGGGACTCCTGAGCCCCCTCAGAAATAGAGATGGGCCGTAAGGCGACAGCGCGTAGGGGCGTTTCCTGCCTCTGGATCCTGGGGCTATCTCTAATGCGCCAAAGATCGCCACCGCGGAGTTTTTGGTTGGTATTGCTGGTGTAGGATGTATATAGTGTTAGGGACTCATCCCAGCGGTTGTCTGGATTTTCTATCTCACCCTCGGGCGACTTTACGCTGGGTTGTAAGACCGGTGAGACCAACATAACCGTCCCGTCATCCCCCCCCCCCCTCCCCTCGGGGCGGCGTGATAAATTAGTTTTTCCCTGTGAAAATAAAAAAGAAGGGATCGGATAATAGCTTGGTGAACCGTGAGTATGCTAGTTGCATCTCTATCTACCGTTCCGAAGATACGGGCTTCAGCTTATGTATCACGCCTGTAATCCCCGAAGGGGTAGGCAGAGGTCTTACTAGTACACCCACATATCGCCGAGCGTATCTCCGTCCCATGGTGTGATAGGGGGCGGGCCTATCGCCATACCGGACACAAATTCCAGACTCCGGGCTGATACTGAGCATTTCGAAATAGACAAACCCAATATCACTTTCACCCGACCTGGGATAGAACTCGAGACCTCAGCGTCAGCTTCAGTCGTAACGCGTACGCATTCATTACTGCGCCACCGAGGCAGTTTTTCTTATGTGATGTACAATATACATTTATTTATCTACATTGGCTAAAAGACAAACATATTTTTTCAAATCTAATCTGTCACAATGATATTTCAAATATAAAATAGCCATCCCGTATAACCCGTCCCCAGTTGAAGAATCCCAATATCTTTGCCCTTTATATTGTTTCACAAGTTTATTGACAATTGCCCGAGGGTGACTAAAGTTAAGTAGATGCCTTGGAGCATTTGGAAGTTTCGAGAGAGGTTGATGGCCTTAGGGCAAATGATGTAGGGGTGCAGTTACATTTTCAAAATAAAAGTATTTTGTTTCATTTAAATCATACATAAGTACTCACGCCTATAATCCCCGAAGGGGTAGGCAGAGGTGTAACCAGTAGACCTATATTCGCCGAGCCTATCGCCATACCGGGCACAATTTCAGACTCCGGGCTGATACCGAGCATTTCGTAAATTCGTTTGTCTACAGCAAGAATGGGCTGGCTTGTCCGGGTCGTTAACACTGTCTCACAGAAAACCGACGTGAAGTAGAAGTTGCTGCTGTGTTTCGTACGGTGAGTGAGATATCCGAAGGCCCAAATCCCCTTCCCCTTCCCAATCCCTTATTTATCCCTTTCCTTTAAGGTCGGCAACGCGCCCGTAATTCTTTTGGTATTGTGGGCGTACATGGGTGGTGGAGATCGCTTACAGTCAGATAACCCACTTGCTCGTTTGCCGGCCTATGCCATAAAAAAATATATAAAATTGATAACAAGAACATTATGGAAATAACTGTACATCAAAACAAATATCCAGAAGCTCACCATCCCTACCCCCATGGAGCAATAACCGAGAAATTTTCAACAGAAATGCTACAGAATTAAATGTAACAATTATAACATCCGGCAATGCAGTTAAAACGAACGTTGTACCCCGCATTACCGGTCCCCGAGCTGTAGTAGCCACTGAGCATGAACAATAATTAAAGCTTGAAACATATTTTCAGAAGATATAAATTTTTATTGACGGCCGTTTGAAATATTTTGTGCTAACAGTTTTGCAAATTCATATTTTTGTTCAAAAAGCTTAGATAATTAAAATGTGATGCAATTGGAGATTTTTATATATGGTAGTACCACGCTGTGGACAGTTTTGTCTACAGCACGAATGGGCCGGCTCGTCCGGGTCGTTACCACTGTCTCGCAGAAAACCGGCGTAAAGTAGCAGCTTGTTGCTGCGTTTCGTACGGTGAGTGGGATATCCGGAGGCCTAAATCCTCTTCCCTTCCCAATCCCTTAATTATCCCTTGTCTTTAGGGTTACCACGCGTCCACGGTTTCATGGTATTGTGGGCGTTTATGGATGGTGGAGATTACTTACCATCAGGTGAGCCAATAGCTCGTTTCGCGGCCTATGCAATAAAAAAAAAATACACACTGCTTTTTGGCCGTAGAAATACACGAGCGATCGTACCAACCCAGATGACCTCTCGCATACCAGCTATCTAGTTTGTATGAAAAAGAAATACCAGAGCAGTAAAATAGGGTAACACCGAAGTAATCTTAGAACAGTTGTCGTGAATTCTCAAGGTGTGACACATTAAATCAGTATTTGAACCTTGACCGGCGCTCGCTTCGTGTGCCAAGTGGGCGAGGTCGGCTGCCCGTAATGTTTACTATGATATTTATGGAATATCATTAAAGATTATCTCGATTCTGAACCTTTAGAATTCTATTTTGATTGAAAACAGACAGACAGACATATGCCATTGAAAATAAAGTATAAATATACTCAGAATACTTATATAATCAGCTGTATTTTTGGTTATGAAGATTTTTCTAGAAATTTATCTGTGAACGACTATTTAGATATCTCGGAGATTAAAATAGTTAACCGATTTAAAAAAAAGTAGAAGGTTGAACCTCTACGGCTATTATTTTTATATAATCTGATATATACAACGTGTTACAGCCAAATACTTTAAAGACAGACTGTTCAGAAGTAAAATTGTGTTGTATATGCGGCCGGTGAGGCGAGAATGACGTCTAAGGCATGGGAGCGAGAGGAGTTGAGAGTAAGCGAGATGGCAATATTGAGACGGCTGTTTTGTTTGGTATTAGTTGTCATTCACAATAAATTACTTTTTCGGTCAAAACCAAGTAATAATATAGTTACTTCCGTAAAATAACTTCAAATTGAATGAATAATATATGCACGTAAATAATGACAATGTTTAATGCGTCACAATAAACAATTTCGTGTTAGTTTATCGAATGTAACGTTCGCAGCTATTCAAACAACAACTGCTCTTGTCGCTCTCTCGCGGGCGACTAAATGAGTTGCGGTCAATTGACCGTATCTAAGTGCGTAATTTCTTTATACCGCACAGCTTGTCTAGTAGTATACATTAAAGTCTTCAGTTACAGTAAGGTGTGGTCATATTTAAGGGCGTTACATAGGCCTGACAGTGAGTGTTTATATTCTACATCTTATAAAAATCTAGACATCCTTAAATTTTACAATAATTTTAACCACTCGTTTATTGAAATAAAACTAGTGAGCATTTCATAATAGAAACACCCAATACCACTTTACCCGACCCGGGGATCGAACCAGAGACCTCAGCGTTGGCCTCAATCGTAACGCGTACGTATTACAACTGCGCCACCGAGGTAGTCATAAGATGTTAAGTATACATAATACCCAGTAACTTCACTGGCTTCAATATACAGTGATATTAAATATTTATATATTTGGTACAGTGACGTCAAATATTTTGGATTGCACTGTACTTATCAGATCCAGTGTAGTCATAGGCGTAATAAGCCAAAAACAAAGCTCTTAAAACTAACATCCACAAATTGCTATCCCCAGCCTCATGAAAAGCAAATATAATTTCATTTTACACGAGCGAAAATAAGAAATAAATAATACGATACATTTCAGAAGTGAAATGTCAAGTGGAAAGAAGGATGGATGCGAAACGGAACTCGTTATTACGTGTCTTGATAGAGTTTCTATCTGTCACATGTTGCCGATGTGACGTAAGCGATTGTTATAGCAAATTCGGTTTGTGATTGGTTTTGCGCATTTGTTTTGTTTCCCTTTTTAGACAATTTGATATATTGAGTATTGGTGTTTGGAGGTGGAGTAAGGCTTGGATAGATATGCAATTATGAGGTGAAGCGAGTACCAATGCTATAAAATACCTGTTATTGGCCATTTTTTAAATGACAATTAAAGAAATTGGATATCATCTACAACTATTCTGTTTAAATCCATTGACGCCAATTAGAAAATCATCTAGCTTCTAAATGGCTGACCACATTGTTCCAGCTAAGAAATATTTCGATACCAGCTTTGAAATAAGAAAACTGCATTATAAACGGTCTATTAGTCTAGGCACTATAGCGCTACAGACAGATACACACATACATACACACTCGCACACAGAGGTCAAAATAAGACGCCCCTCTTGTTTGTAGGAGTTAAATACCGTACATTTTATGTCAGTTTGAAAAATAAAGAAACTAGATATATTTATTTTTAAAAAACTTTTCTCGTGACGTAAGATAATGAAATGTCAGCTAAAATATTAAAACGAAACTACCACTTGTAAAATTCCGAACTGTACTTGAAACTTTAACATATATCTTATTATACCTGTCATCTTAACCCCGTTTTGATTAACATAAATATTAAGAATGAAAGATGACTTACGAAAGGTATTTATCGTGCGAATGTGAATGGGAGGGTAGGAAGAGGGCGCCCGGGGAGAACATATGCGGTTCAAATAAAGTACTCTCAACCGACGAAAATTTATGAGAAGATGTATGAATGTGGAAGAGGCGAAAGAGGTGTGTCAGGATCGTAGTTTGTGGCACTCAATAGTCTCTGCCTACCCCCATGGGACATAGGCGTGAGTGTGTATGTATGTATAAATATTAATCTTACTTGGCAATAACCCATAACAGATACGATATTAATATCTATAACACGTAATAGAGATGGATAGAGTTTGATAAATGTAACAACTCTGGTATCTCTACTGGACCGGGAGCTAATGGCTCTTGAGGAGTGGACATTTGTCACAATGAGGGTAAATACTGACCGGACGAGATATCCATAGAGATTTGTGGGATGTCTCTTGTGATGGGTGTGAGCTGTAGAGATATTAATTGAATTATTATGAATTCTATAATTATTAACAGAATATAATACGAGCCCTGTATTATAATCGTCCCACTGCTGGGCACGGGCCTCCTCTACTGAATGAGAGGGGTTAGGCCTTAGTCCACCACGCTGGCCTAATGCGGGTTGGCAGACTTCACATACCTTCGAAATTCTTATGAAGAACTTCTTAGGTATGCAGGTTTCCTCACGATGTTTCCTTCACCGTTAAAGCAAGTAATAATTAACAATTAATACACACATAACTTATAAAAGTCAGAGGTGTATGCACTTGAGGCTGGTTTCGAACCTGCGACTTTCGTCTCGACAGTCCATACCACTCCCCGCTGAGCTATCACTGCTTTTTTATTGACAGAATGCAATATTATTATAATGACAGCCTCCATGGCGCAGCCGACTGTGAAACGAGAGGCCGCGGGTTGGATTCCCACACCGAGAGAAATGTTTGTGTGATCCACAAATATTTTTGTGTTGGCTATTGTGAGAGCGAAAGTCTCTCGTAGTTCCTGATACCCACGACTCAACTCGTATTTTAATGTGGGATCAGGAGTATGTTTGTGACTGTTGGGTGTATTTATTTATTTATTTATAACTGGAATTACTTTAGGACGATATCATTTTAGCAACTGTCGAGGGACGCAATGTCTTAATTGTGCTGTATCGCTTGCCAACAAAAAACTAGGCATTTGTGAGTAGAGCTCATGCACCGAGAGTTCTGTAGCAACCCCCTTGAATTTTCACTTTTGTTAAGATTTTTTTTATTAGCTTGACTGACGAGCCGAGTAGGTCGACTGTCTATCTGTTCGCCTATATGTCTCTCTCTTTCCTACCTTAAAAGGGCTCTGCTTTCTTTAGAACAGTAATAGGTGCTGATTATCTGTACATAAAGCCTCTTTTTTGTATAGAGTTTATCGCACGACGAAGACAAGAGAACAGAAAGCCAGTTTTCGTATTTAACTGACACTGCGAATGAATTTTAACCAAACTGAGAATCGATTGCGATTTGACTAAGATTAGATTTTGATTTAACTTAAAAAAAAATATTCTACTCTTCTTAAAGTTCAGTCCGGTGTCAATATAATTTCATCTTGATGTTGAAATCTCAATTCAGTCACCATTTTGACGTTTATATAATACCGTTTCGGCTTCAGTCAAATTTTATTCTAGTTTCGATTTAATTACAATATATGTTTACATTTGACGTTGATTATTAGTTGGTTTAAGAGAATACCATTTGCAACCTTCTTGACACTCAAACTAGATCAGAATTATACTTAGAACTTTTTGAATTACGAGAATTGGCCTCCAGGAAACTGTTTTTTTTATTGCATTAGCCGACAAACGAGCAAATGGGTCACTTGATGGTAAGTGATCACCACCGCCCATGTACACCCACAATACCAAAAGAGTCATGGGCGCGTTGCCGACCTTAAAGGAAAGGGATAATTAAGGTATTGGGAAAGGGAGGGGATATGGGCCTCCGGATATCCCACTCACCGTACGATACGCAGCAGCAAGCTGCTACTTTACGTCGGTTTGTGAGACAGTGGTAACGGCCCGGACGAGCCGGCCCATTCATGCTGTAGACAAACTTGCCTACAGCGTGGCTCTACTACTCGTAAAATTCAGTGTTCATCGACAGCCTCCGTGGCGCAGCGGGCGAGTAGCCGGCTGCGAAGCGAGAGGCCGTGGGTTCGATTCCCGCACCGAGACAAATGTTTGTGTGATCCACTAATATTTGTCTCGGGTCTGGGTGTTGTGGGACCGCAAGTCCCTCGTAGTTCTTGATACCCACGATACAGGTTAACCTAGTGTGGGGTCAGGACTATGTGTGTGACTGTTGGGTGTATTTATTTATTTTATTAATCTGTTCAGTGCCATGCAATTTGTAAAACACTCTCGTAAATGAAAGTTTTCTGTAATATTATCATCTGTATCGTACAACACAATCTCTGCATCTAAATTGGACTTCATTCAATATTCACATCCATTTTAAATTGACCTTCCTTTACTATTTTGAATTCAGCTGAGGATGTTACGGAAACCTTTCAACAAATAGTCAATAGACATTAATCCATTTTAGGCAATGAGCATACGACTTCTCTCTTTGAAGGCGGAAACTGAACTATTCCCAAACAATATTGAAATACCATTAATCCTTAATTCAGGCGGGCGGAACGCTATTCCCAATTTGACATCCAAACGCAGCGGATTGGATAGAATTCGGCAAGTTCTGTCCGTTTGTTATGGTAATACGTGGCCAATTGAGGTCAATATACATGAGTTTACGCCTGTATCTTCAAAGGGGTGGCAGCCATTTTTTTTAAAGCATAGAGTGGTAGAGCCACGCTGTAGACAATTTTGTCTACAGCATGAATGGGCCGGCTCGTCCGGGTCGTTACCACTGTCTCACAGAAAACCGGCGTAAAGTGCTTGCTGCTGCGTTTCGTACGGTGAGTGAGATATCCGGAGGCCCAAATCCCCCTCCCCTTCCCAATCCCTTATTATCCCTTTCCTTTAAGGTCGGCAACGCGCCCATAATTCTTTTGTATTGTGGGCGTACATGGGCGGTGGAGATCGCTTACCATCAGGTGACCCACTTGCTCGTTTGCCGGCCTATACTATAAAAAAAAAGGGCAGTGAACAAGCATCTGATGGTAATTAAGTGATCTCCATCGCCCATGTACACCCACAATACGAGAAAAGTCACGGTCGCGTTGCCGATCTTAATAGAAAGGTATAATTAAGGGATTGGGATGGGGATGGCGATTTGGGCCTCAGGATATCTCACTCACCGTACAAAATGCAAGCAAAATACAAGCAGTTATTTTACGTCATACGTCAGCAGTCACATCACTGGAATAAAAAAATTGAAGCTCAGTCACAAGCCGTGAATTTCCAGTCTAATAACTACGAAATATGCCAATTATTTTGCTATATAAATTATTCTATTCGAATCAATAGCACAGAATAACTAGAAACAAATAGAATTGAAAGGGAAAAATCAAGCGTATAAATATGCCAATTATTTTGGTATATAAATTATTCTATTCGATTCAATAGCACAAAATAACTAGAAACAAATAGAATTGAAAGGGAAAAATCAAGCGTATAAATATGCAAAGGTAAGAAACAAAGTTCAGTGTGATCTCGGTGTAATAGATCAGGGCTAAAATGCCGGCGCACATACGCTTTTTAATCAATGAACCGGGACAACGAGAATGGGACGAGTTTGGGAGTGAGTTGGGGGGTCTGCCCGCCCCTTCAAGTGAAATTATTTATTGAAATAAAACTATTTTATTCGGATTTTATCACGGTTTCATTTTTATTTTAGTTCCGACTTTCGATAGTTTTTCAGCCTTCGTGGTCACGGGAGACACTATACTAATCAGTATAAACTAGTTTTATTTCAATGTGTATTCGCTTAAACCTAAGAAATCACTATGGAATTATTTATTTAGGACTTAGGCACAAAGGGCGCTTTTGTATGTAATAATTTAGCGGCGCTTCGAAAATGCCCACTGAAGAAGCATTAAGAAACTCAGTCATAGGTATTTGGCTTTTTTAACGTAATGTTTAATTTATTTATTTATTTTGGATCGCCAATGGGTGTACATATAAAACTTATTATGTAACAAACAAATATAACATACTACCCAGTTACAGGCAAACACAACTTACACATGTAATGCACCGGATATTTAATAATAAACTAAAATAAATGTTTTTAACAATAGATAAGATAACAGCACAGCATTAATATATTGATTGAAAAACACTTAAGTTATGATTGGCTAGATTTTCTGATCTCTTTGCGGGATAAAAATTAGTATATGTCGTAATCCAGATCATGGTCATTTAGTTGTTAAGGTATACTGTTGTTTTTTAGGTTTGTGTTGTTGTTATTTTATTACTACAGTACCTATGCATACTTCTTCTTCCACATGCCCTTATCCCACACGCAGTGGTGTCGGCGCAACATGCTTTCTAACACGTGTTACAGAAAGATTCGGCTTGTAGTTTTTACGACCGGCCGTCTGCCTGACCTCAACCCCTCTGGGGAAAACCTTTGCATACTAAAGAGTTAAAAATCTTTAATTCTTTAGTTATACAAGGTAAGTCCGTCCCCTATTTTGTAATTTCCTCTTTTCCATATTCCCTTTACATGTATTACAAGCGTAGATTACAAGTGTTAAGCTTATTACTTACCATAGTAATGTTTCGCATGTGTTTATTTATTTGGTTTACCTAAGGGTATTTTACCATTTAAACTATTTAAACCATTTATTTTATCTACACACACATACATACACGCACACACTCAGCAAAACAAGATGACAAAAACATACATATACAAAATATAAATGTGGTAGAAGGGGTCCAGCTCAGTGTACGCTGTTGAGACACAGCACTGATTTTCAGCTGGACACCACCGTCGCGTTATCTTAGTACAAACAAATTTACAAATTTTACAGACGTGTGCCAAGTGACAACAAATAATCAAAACGAAATAAATATTAAGCAAACTAAAAATAAAAAAATATATACTAAGCGCCTGTTTCACCACCACTGAGCAAATCCTTCCTACCCAACTAAACACGAAACGTACAAACACAAAAATCACACTCTGCTGACATCTAAGGAAAGAGTTTTATAAGGTACTTTCAAAAACAGCTGACCCAAACGTTAACACAAACGTTAACTGGTTACTAGTGTAATAGGGTAGTTGACTAGTTTTTTTTATTATTTAAATCAATAAGTTATGTTACCCAAAATCTATTGCAGGAAGAATTTTATAAATGGGACCAAAAATAAATAAGTTAGAAGCCATTCAAATCCTGTAGAAGGGGTAATTGTCAAATGACAAGCGACGCAACCTTTGACGTCACTGTGTAAAATGTTCATTATGGTGCACGCGTGCAAGCGAGATAGTGAGATATCCCTACTACGCACCCACTTTTCCTCATACCAACATTTAACGTCATAACTGCGGGCACATTTCTGAACCAATTTTGATTGTGTTTTAATAAAAGGGTTTCTTTTGCGTATCATTTTCTGTTACTTATAAAATAATGCATAAAATTCAATATAGGAAACTACACTATTCTGTATATCAAGTATTCTTAGTTACACTACGACAATACAACCTAATAGTAGTAATAGATCAGCAGGGAGTGGATTGTCGAGACGAAAGTCGCAGGGTCGAAGCCAGCCCCAAGAGTATAAATCTCACTAGCTTCAATGTCCGTCGAACCGGAAAACAGCTGCGCTTACACACTGTTACTTGGCGGCAGAAATAGTCAAAGCAATGGTACCGACCCAGACGGCCTCTCGCATACGAGGGACCTACCTTGTAAACTTGTTTATCGCTTGTTGTAATTGAAGCTAGGTATTAGGTCAGACCCCTATCCCATCATGAGACAGAAATAAGCTCTGCGAAACGTGCAGCACTATTTGCGCCTCTACCTTCTCCTTTAGGTATAAAGGCGTGAACTTATGTATGATGTATATGATACCTTTTATAGTAGTACTTACTGTACAAATATTTTATATATGAGTATAGATTAAATCAGTTTTTTTTATGGTAGGTATAGGCCGGTAAATGAGCAAGTGGGTCACCTGATGGTAAGTGATCTCCACCGCCATGTACTCACAATATCAAAAGAGTCATGGGCGCGTTGCCGACCATAAAGGAAAGGGATAATTAAGAAATTGGGAAGGGGAGGGAATTTGGGCCTCCGGATATCTCACTCACCGTACGAAACGCAGCATCAAGCTGCTACTTTACGTCGGTTTTCTGTGAGATAGTGGTAACGACCCGGATTAAATCAGTATTGCAAATTTCAATCCCATTTAGTGGTCTGATAAGTTTAAATTAAAAGCTCTTTGTTCGCCAACTAATTAAGGACCGAACACCGACTGAATAACATAGTACTACAAACATTCAGTCAAATACGTAGATATTTTAGATTAATTTAGATTAAATTCGACTGCCTCGGTGGCGCAGGTGTAATGCGTACCCGTTACGATTGAGACCGACACTGAGGTCTCGGGTTCGATCCCCGGGTCGGGTATAGTGGTATTGGATGTTTCTATTACGAAATGCTCAGTATCAGCCCGGAGTCTGTGAATTTGTGCCCGGTATAGCGATAGGCTCGCCCCCTATCACTTATGGGACGGAGATACGCTCGGCGAAATGTGGAAGTACTGGTTAAACCATTGCCTACCCCTTCGGGGATTACAGGCGTGAGTGCGTATGTATGTATGTATTTCAAACATTCGGTCAAATACATGGATTAATTTAGGTTAAATTCGACAGCCTCCGTGGCGCAGTGGGCGAGTAAGGCCGAAGCGTGAGACCGTGGGATCGATTCCCGCACCTAGACAAATGTTTGATCCACAAATATTTGTCTCTGTTCTGGGTTTTGTGGCACCGCAAGTCCCTCATAGTTCCTGATACCCACGATACAGATTTATCTAGTGTGGGGTCAGGACTATGTGTGTGACTGTTGGGTGAATTTAAAATTAGCACACGTGCTTGCTGTAGACAGTTTTTTGACCGACTACAAAAATAAAGAGGTTTTCAATTTGTCCGCATATGTTTTTAATGTATATTCACGCATAACACCGTTAATGTGAACCGATTTTGGGAATTGGTGATGGTGGTCCCGTAAAAATTTTGTTAAGATATGATGACTGATTAATGTGCCGGCTCGTCCGGGTCATTATCACTGTCTCACAGAAAACCACCGTAAAGCTTTTTTCTGTGTTTCATACGCCAAGTGAGATAGCTGGAGGCCCAAATCCTTCCCCCATCCTAATCCTTTTTCTTTAAGGTTGACAACACGCCCATAATTCTTCTGGTATTACGGGCATATATGGGCGTGGACATCTTCCCTCAAGCAACTTGCTCATTTATCGGACTACGAACGGAGGTTGAATATCTCAATTTAAACCCTCGTCCAGAAGACTAACTACGACCCTGTCGGAGGTCCTCTAAGGTCCTCTAGCCCTGAGACGCTCACTTATTCATAGGTTTCCGGTAAAAAAGGAATCCATTTGAAATCCCGCTTTTGTGCGCTCGGTTACTATGCGACGTGGCGGGTTGGATTCTGAGATAAATCCCGAAGGTTATAAAAAAAATCGGGTATTGTATGTTTTCAAATTGGTAGGGTTTTGGAATTTTTTGGGTTGTATGTTTATCGATGTTGTCATAAAAATAGTTTTTTTTAAATAGTTATAAAAAAAATACTTTCTTGGCATTGGATGCGGTTCAACTATTGCGGGTTTATGACATAACCTCTGGATCATTTTTGATGAAATTTGGTATGAAGATAGGTGAAACAATAAAGGATAAAATAAAATATCGGTCTCTGCTGTCAATTAACAACAGTCGTTAAGCAGTCCCTAGTCCCTTATAAACGTTACTTAAGCATTAATTAGTTAAACATCCTGTTGATTTTCTCTGTTAACATGGTTTATAAACTGGTTAGAAACAGACGAAAACAGTGGTTTAACCATCGAAATAAGATAACTAAAACGATAACTCTCATATTATGAATCTGCCAAAAATACGGCTCCACTTACTTACACATGCAAATGTAATCACACGTAACACTCATACACGCAACAAAAATAAATGAACGTTCAAAATCAACTTTATTTCCTAAACGTTAATGTCTAAATATTAAATTTCTAAATACGACGTTCTGCACCGCGCAAAAAAATAGACGTATTAAGTGTCAACTAGAGATCATGAATATTTTTTTTGTCAATTGATGAACGAGCTGCACAGACTTTTATAGCTCCGCCCTCTTGCACAGAGTTTTGGTGGGGTCATTCTTTTGCTTGAGTTACGTTTCTTGTCATCTTATTTCGATGGTTTTAACTAATCAGTGCTTAAAAAGTTCATAAGTAAAGACCTAGGTTGACCACTAACCATTCGATGAGAAGAAAAATAGACTATTAAATAGCAATATCAAAGTTAGTTAATTTCATTTTTAGCTTTTTGCTTTTAGTTTTATTTTTGTTAATCACCGAATTTCAATAGAATTTTAGATATCCTCGCCAGTATAAATTTCCGGCTGCCATCGAGTGCCAAAATAAACTGGGGTTATAGTGAGCGATGGGCTAAAGTCCTGACTGTCTGTCGACATTAATCACAAAGTCCCAGGTTCGCTTTTGAAACTTATATATTGTGGATTAATGGATGATGGATTTGTTTCGAAATATTTAGCTATGTCTGATGATATACATGTTAAATAAACTGTGGTTAGGGTATTCCCATTCTATCGGTAATTTTGAGGGGTTTCGAGAAAATAAGATCGGGTGTTTGGAAATATTAGTTTTGCAAATAATTATGGAGGGTGCATAAACCAGTTGTATGCGGGGGTGGCAGGCCCATAATAAAAGAGCGCCTATCTATTCGAAGCGCCCGCAGTCATGCGGTCATTCCGTAACGCTTTGTAACGAGAGCTGAATGGCCACGCTATACATTTCACAAATCCACGCTACGCTCCCGTGGGATGTCCTTCGGATATTTCCACGAGAATGTACGGATCTATCATTGAAATAAGATCACAAGAAACGTGATCAAAAATCAAATTAGGACGTTAGGATTATTAGTAGGACGGGGCGCTTCATGTGTGGCTACTGTGGGTGTGTGCAGCGTTTGTTGGTGTGGTGGAGGGAATATGATGGTTACCATCATCACCCTCCGGTTCCGAAGCAGTGTTTAAAATAGTTTATTTTTAATTTTATGTACTGCAAATGTATATTGTGTTGTGTGCAATAAATGTTTTTATTATTATTATTATAAATTAAAAAAAAATACTTCACCACAACTCTGTGCAAGAGGGCAGGACTATAAAAATCTGTGCAGCTCGTTCATTCATGAATTCATAAAAATTTATTCATGATCTCAGGTTGACTACATCTAATTTTTGCCGCGGTGCAGAACGTCCTATATCGATTTAGAAATTTTATATTTTTTGATTTTGAACGGTCAATAATTTTCGTTGCGAGTATGCGTGTTACGTGTGATTACCTTTGCATGTGTAAGTGGAGCCGCATTTTTGCAGATTCATATGAGAGTTATCGTTCTAGTTATCTTATTTCGATGGGGTCTACGAAATTCACGTCAATGCATCGTGTTACCGCATTGGCTATCATTGTCACGTAAGTCATGATGTAGGTACTTGTGCGCCATTTTTTATCGAATATAAGCTGTTAAGGCGGGATAAGTCGCGAGTTTGGATTGCACATACCTTAACATACAGTTTTACTAGAAAATAGGCTTTTTTATAATCGCTTATGAGCAGGACGCTCGCCTGATGGTAAACGTCAACAATTGCCCGTAAATAGATGCAACCTTCAAAACTTCGAATTATGAAGCACTGCATGCACATGCACTGGACTGCGCTCGTCAGTCCGAGACATAATGCTATTAATTTCACTGGATTCAATGCCATTCAAAGTACTTCAAACCAGAACACAACAGTGCTTGCTACACACTGCTGCTGGGCGGCAGAAATAGCTCCGGCTCTAAATACAACATGCAACAGCTATGTAAGGGGCGTCAAAATCTCGATTTTGGCGCCTTTTGCCCCGAAGTTTATTCGTAAAGTTAGCACAAAAATTCGCCGAAAAGCAATCTCTATCAAAGATAAAAGTCCCTTGCCAAAAATAATGGTATTTCATGTAAGTACAGATAATATGACAACGCGTGCCATCATTACGCAAGCAATAACAATGACCTCAGACAAAAGCGACTCTCGGCCCACCAGATTGTGTATGGCTCACCATATAATATGTGTGTTGTGGATATTCCAACATTGATTTTTGAAGTGAAAACTTCTTTAAGCGCGTTGAGCACTTTTGGGTGAACAAAAATCATGGAACTCGCGTCATCGTCACCGAACGCTTTCCATGAGCTATATGTATACTGATGATATATATGTACATAGATATACCTCCGTGCGTTATTAGTATTCATTATATATATACAATTAAATTAGTCATTAACACTTCTTTACATACCAAAAATAATAATCTAATAGCTCGACGATACAATTCACAAGTTACTTCGTTTTCACTTCTATCGGCAGTCCCCAAAGACTGCCCCGCATGTTATTTTTGCCCAAGTAGACAAGCAAGCAGTCCATCTGTTGGTAAGTGGTCACCACCGCCCATGGACTTTAGCTATGGGTATGGTCAAGCCACAGCCTACTGTAAGACAAAACACAATCCTTACGGATTTAGTAAGTATAACAACGCATATCTTTTTACAGAGTAGTCCAATTTTGATGATTCTATAAAGATATCTCAAAGTTGGTCCCAATTTGAAGATAAAATTACACCACAAAGGTAGTAAAATTTGGGGGGTGAAATACTAAAACTTCGGCTCTTATGCACCAATTTTAATGATTCTTCCATTAAGTGATAAAATTTAGTGACTTTATTTTTACCTATAAACTTTTGACTTGGTTTTGTTTCTGTTATTTTCTATTCGATGCTGGCAAATGAGGAATTAGATCAACTGATGGTAATTATGATATAGTTCTAACAACCCGGTCGAGCCGGCCCATTCATACTGTAGACAAAACAGTCTACAGCGTGGCTGTATCACTTCTAACTACTTCTAAGTTACTACTAGCTTACTTATTACCTAGTTTCTACTATATTTCTATAATATTACAAATATGAACGTTTGCCAATTTGGATGTTTATTAAACAATCACGCTTAAACCGCCAAACGAATTTACATGAAAATTGGTATACGGGTAGATCGTAGCCTAGATTAGGATATAGGATACTTTGAACAAAGCGATTTATGTGTATGTGTGTGTGTTTGTATCATATCATTTTATACAACTTACTATTATTAGGTTAATTATGACGTGATATTATTTTGTGTACGCTGTAAATATATTTAAAAGGTAAGCACTTAATTTAATATTTATCTGATTTTTATAATATTGTGGTAAGTATTGTGCATTATCTAATGGTATACATAGGCACTCACGCTTGTAATCCCCGAACGGGTAGACAGAGGTGTAACTAGTATACCCACATTGCGCCGAGTGTAGGGGGCGAGCCTATCACCATACCGGGCACAAATTCTAGTCTCCGAACTGATACTGAGCTTTTTGTAATAGAAAAACCCAATATCACTTCCCGACCCTGGGATTGAAACGGAGACCTCAGCGACAGCCTCAGTCGTAACACGTACGCATTACAACTGCGCCACCGAGGCAGTCTATATCAGGCAGTTTATCTAATGGTGTTATAAATAAAATAAAAAATAAAATAAATACTGCCAGTATTAATGCCTTACTTATCATCATAGCAATTATATCAAACACCAAATTATTCCACTTTTTCCATTAACATGGCCACCCTAATCATCTCAAGTACATCGTTAAGTCCCGAAGTACGCGTGCTTCTAACAATTCTTCGAGTACGATTTCTGCCAGATTTATCGCTCCATTGTGTAGATATGACCCATTTATAAGTTGTTTATTATATGATGTACTTTTATTACTAGATTATCGCTGGGAACTGATTTTAAGTGTCGTGATGATAATGAAAAACCCGCTAAATGGGCCATATTGCATACTCATTCGGTGTATATCCAATTTTTTATTATTATTTACAGGATAACAAACAGTAGTACATTATGTAACATTAATACATACATACATACACACTCACGCCTGTAATCCCTGAAGGGGTAGGCAGAGGTGTAACTAGTACACCCACATTTCGCCGAGCGTATCCGTCTCACGATGTGATAGGGGGCGAGCCTATCGCCATACCGGGCACAAATTCCAGACTCCGGGCTGATACTGAGAATTTCGTAATAGAAAAACCCAATAACACTTTACCCGACCCGGGGATCGAACCCGAGACCTCAGCGTTAGCTTAATCGTAACGCGTACGCATTACAACTGCGCCACCGAGGCAGTCACATTATATCTATGGACGAAAATACATTGTTGTATGTTTCAACAATTCCGCGCAAGGGCGAATGCAATCCAGCGTTTGTCCGACACGCGTTAGTGGCAAAAAGGCGACGACATTACTGTGCGAAGGACAGCGTAACATAAACTTTTGACCAATTTAAATTGTACATGATTCTGGTGACCTTTTTCCGCGGTGGGCGCGTTGCCGACCTTAAAGGAAAGGGATAATTAAGGGATTAGGAAGGGAGGGAGATTTGGTCCTCCGGATATCTCTCACCGTACGAAACGCAGCAGCAAGCTGCTACTTTACGTCGGTTTTCTGTTAAACAGTGGTAACAACCCGGTCAAGCCGCCAATTCATGCTGTATACAATACATACTGACCACAGCTTGGCGCTACTTATAAAAAACATATGAAATATAGTTATGTCAGCAAGTCATCCAAAACTTAATACTCCATGATTTTATATTTTTCCAGCACTGCAAAAGCCCAGCTATAAAATGGCACATAAAAAGCTTAACTTTATAGCCTACCCAGTCATCATTTCAGCGATGTAGGTAGAATAAAAATATGACATTTTCGTTTCATCGCTCTGGAAGTTCCGAAATGTTAAAATCAACGACAAATTGTTTCACGTAATAATGGACATTTATTTGTGTGTATGGTTCAGTACTTATTCGTACAATACGAATGATTATAATTAATCTATCTAATAATATATATATATATATATATATATATATATATTAGTATGATGATAAATAAATAAAATAAATACACCTAACAGTCACACACATAGTCCTGACCCCACACTAGGTTAACCTGTATCGTGGGTATCAGGAACTACGAGGGACTTGACCCCACAACACCCAGACCCGAAACAAACATTTGTGGATCACACAAACATTTGTCTCGGTGTGGGAAACTGACTACAACTTGGGTCTATCAGCTCAAAAAAGGTCAAAACCGAATGGCCGTTTTGGCCCCGTCTTTCGACCCTTTCCCATGACACCTACATTTTGCATTCAAATAAAATATTCACAAACACCCAACAACATTCTCACGATGTCTTGTTAAATACGTCAGATAAATTTCCCGCCATTTACGCCGCCATGTTTACGCCGCCATATTGCGTCGCCATTTTGAATTATTTATTACAGCTATTTCGCGAGGACTTAGCGAGGTTTACTGTTACTTTTAACTGATATTAAGCTAGTTATTAATTTTGAAGGTTTCAAGTTTAGAAGTTGTAATTTTAGTGGATTATTTAAAGGGGTATTACTGTATCTGTTAATAAGAGAGAGTTATTCGGTGTAATATGATTGGAGACTTTTTATGAGCTACAATTTTGAGAGTAGATTATAATATTTTGATGGATTTTTCAATAAGTATTAATGAATATTTAAAATTATAGTGCCTAAGTGAATCATAAAATGGACTGGCAATGGATAATGGATATTCGAATAATATTGTTAACCAACTTCATAAAAGGAGGAGGTTCTCAATTCATCGAGTTTTTGCTTTTTTATGTATGTACATTGATTTCGCCGCTAATTCTGGACGGTTTTGTTGGAAAAAATCTTTCTGTAGTATGTGTTAAAAGACATGTTGCGCCGACCCCACTGCGAGTGGGATAAGGGCTGGTGGAAGAAGACTGGTGTTAAAGCCAAAAGTTGGTATATGGTATGTGAACATAATAAAGCTCTATAAAATGTAGGAATCAAATAAATCCAGACACTAAACTTTGTGTGTCAAGAAAACTGGAGCGCTTTGAAGTTCTCTTTCGTGTTAAAGCTGCGAAAGCTCCTTAGCTTTGTAGCTTGCCGCTGAAAATATATTTAAATAAACCGTGAATAAAGCAAACTTAATTTATTATCGGCATTTATATTGAAATGTCACGGATTCAAATTTGGGTATACTCGTATCTATTTAAAGATTAATGTATTTTCTTGATATAATACGAAAAAATATATGTACTGGCAAACGAGCAAGTGAGTCGCCTGATGTTTGTGATGGATGTTTGTTTAAACGGCTGAACGGATTTAGATGAAGTTTGGCACAGAGTATTAGTCAAAATACGTTCGTTGGAAAATATTAACGTTCTTTTAGATGTCGGAAAAGACTTAAGGGTGGAACCGTGGACAAAAGCACTCACGCCTGTAATCCCCGAAGGGTTAGGCAAAGGTGTTACCAGTACACCCACATTTCGCCGAGCGTATCTCCGTCCCTTATGTGATAGGGGGCGAGCCTATCGTCATACCGGGCACATTTCCAGACTCCGGGCTGATACTGAGCAATTTCGTAATAGAAAAACCCAATACCACTTTACCCGACCCGGGGATCGAATCAGAGACCTCAGCGTTGGCCTCAATTGTAACGCGTACGCATTATAACTGCGCCACCGAGGTAGTCTACAAAGCTAGTACAAAAGCTAGAGTTGAATAAATTAATATATTACTACAATCATTCAAGAGGTTTTACATGGATTTTGCGGGACCCTGAAATCGCGCGAATCCTCTGTTATTACTGTGAACCGCAGATAATAAAGAAATGAAAAATACACTGAAAATGAGCACTAATTTGTTACACTTGACCGTAAGGGTGCGGTGTACATTACAGCGGTCAGCGCTTAATATATATTTTGGAAATAAATTATCTAATCATAATATTGAACTGAACTGAAAAACGGCGATAGCTCAGTGGGGACTGGTATGGACTGTCGAGACGAAAGGCATAGGTTCAAAACCAGTCGCAAGAGCACACATCTCTGACTTTTCTAAGCTACGTGTCTAATAATTGTTAATTACCGCTTGCGTTAATGGTGAAGGAAACACCGTGAGGAAACCTGCATACCTCAGAAGGTATGTGAAGTCTGCCAACCCGCATTAGGTCAGCATAGTGGAGTAAGGCCTGACCCCTATCATACAGTAGAGGAAGCCCATGCCCAGCAGTGGCACATGTATAATACAGGGCTAGTAAAAAGCACTTGAACTTTGTATATAAAATCACGCTTGCGTCCCCGAAGAGGTAGTCAGAGGTGTCACTGTTTTTAAGGACATAAATCCAAGGCTAGGTGGTTTGGAGTCATTAGCTTATCAAATCAAGTTGAAAAATACACAATTTTTTTTTATTACCGATACTCATTCTCAACATGATGAGGCTTTTTAGGAAAGCGGTAAAGTAATTTCGGTTTTGGCAGCATAATAATGTATGACGAGAATTAATGAATTCTTGTGTGTTATTTCTTTACTTCTGACAAAAAACGATGGGTGTTTTAACTTTTTTACCGCGGGGAAATCCATTTTGCGTATACCTTCCCATCCCGGTGGGATATATTGGACTCATCAACTTTTCTACTTAGTTCACACCCAAATAACACGTTAGTGTTGAGTTGTAAAGGATGTATGTATTTTGTATTCAATGTAGAAATCAACTAATCATCTATTAAATCTCATGTCAGGTCAAAATGAGTTGTTCATGTTCCCCGCTTTTGGTGTCTCAAAGCTTGATCAAAACAACATTAATCTAACAGAACTTTGATTTTGACACCGCTGTCAAATCAATTCAAGTTGCTGAAACGTTATTTAGTGAAAAATTTCATGTCTTACTAATAGCGTTTGACATTTTTCATATTAATTTGAATTGTTATGTTATCGAACATGTGTGTCAAATCAAAAGTGTTAACTACGCTTCTAGCAACTTAATTTCGACACGACCTGAAATTTGAGAATTGATTACTTAATTTTTACATTGATCAGCATTTCAGAAACCGGACGTAAGCATTTAAAATTTTGCCGAAACTTATTTGTTGTCATAATTATATATTTTATTGGCAATTTCCTGTAACATCATTTGCGGGGGTGTGTTCGGTCGGGCAGTTTGGTCAATGAAAGGTCATACAAGATTTTGTTAAACAGAATTGACGTTGCGGATACGCCTATCACTTCCGTATATTGACTAACGTGCGAGGATCCCTGCCACAGCCCATTGTTACAGGAAATTGTCAATAAAATATACTTTAGGCAAACTAATAATGATAAATAAAATTATACCTAATAATCGCTCCGCTACCTGCCTTCAATCTAACCGCATCTGTACAATGAGAAAGGCTTTTAAAAAGTCGATTTTGCAGAGGAATTCAATAGCTGGCAATAAATAATGGATGTCGGATGATTTGGAGAAAAATACACTTTAATATATGATGTGCCTTGAAAAAATACAAATACCGTGGATACAATAAAAACTGCCTCGGTGGCGCAGTTGTAATGCGTACGCGTTACGATTAAGCTAACGCTAATGTCTCGGGTTCGGTCCCCGGGTCGGGAAAAGTGAGCTTTTCGTAATAGAAAAACCCAATATCAGTCCTAAGCTCAGTTTTTTATCCTCCGGATATCTCACTCACCGTACGAAACGCAGCAGCAAGCTGCTACTTTACGCCGGTTTTCTGTGAGACAGTGGTAATGACCCGGACGAGCCGGCCCATACATGCTGTAGACAAGTGTCTACAGCGTGGCTCTACCACTCATAAAAGTTATGCGTAAACATTCATAAATATATACAGATATTGGGAACCTTAATTTTTTGAGGCGGTTAATAAACACCAATTAACAAGCAAATCCACGGACTAAAGTTAGCAAGAGCTAATCCCATCGGATAAGCCATAATGTGTAGTTAACAGACACCAGTAACACTGTTTAGGAAGTCTTATGGGAATTAACTAAGTAATCCATCAATCTGGCACTATTAAGAACTTTGTTCTAACACAATGAAGTTAACAAAACTAAATTCAGTTTAACCGGGTTTAAAATAGAAGTTTTCTTATTGAACTTGAATTGACTGCCTCGGTGGCGCAGTTCTAATGCGTATGCATTACGATTGAGGCCAACGCTAAAGTCTCGGGTTCGATCCCCGGGTCGGGTAAAGTGGTATTGGGTTTTTCTATTTTCAAAATGCTCAGTATCAGCCCGGAGACTGGAATTTGTGCCCGGTATGGCGATAGGCTCGCCCCCCTATCACATAGGGACTGAGATACGCTCGGCGAAATGTGGGTGTACTGGTTACACCTCTGCCTACCCCTACGGGGATTACAAGCGTGAGTGCGTATGTATGTAGTTTCGTATTTGTAGTAGGGAATTACACTGCTTCTGATGGTAGGTTATGTCCCCCGTATGCGAGAAGCGGTCTGGGAAGGTACTACCACTTAGTCTATTTCTGCCGTCAAGCAGCAGTGTGCAAGTGTGCAAGCAAGCAAGTGTGTGTGTGTTGTGTTCCGGTTTAAAGTACATTGAAGTCAGTAAAATGTCTGGACGTGAGCGCAGTCCAGTATCTTGCAATACTTTGTATATTTTATTCAAAGTTTTCTGTACTGTTGCTTCTGTTCACAGGCATAAGTAGGGCTTATCATGGACGCGAGCGACTTACTCGTCTCGTCATGCAAATAAAAACACAGTCAATCTACTTAATTTTCTTTAGTTATTTAGTTACCTACAAGGTGGTAGGTCCCTCGTATACGAGAGGTCGTCTGGGTAGGTACCACCGCTTTGTCTATTTCTGCCGCCAAGCAGCAGTGTGCAAGCACTGCTGTGTTCCGGTTGGAAGGACATTGAAGCCAGTGAAATTACTGGGCATTGAGACTTAAAATCTTATGTCTCGGGGTGACGAGCGCAGTCCAATGCATGCAGTGCTTTGTAATTAAAAGTTATGTGTGGCGTTGCTTCTGTTTATGAGCAGGTGTGACGCTTACCATCAGGTGAGCTACTTGCTCATTTCATCACTCAATCTAATAAAAAAAACCTGTTATGGCAATTGTAAATAAAAAGGTTTTCTCTCTCTTGACCTTAAATGTGCCAAATGTCCTTTAATCGTTGATTTTTTCAACAAAAAAAAACCATTTTCCTCATTTTTTCAATTAGCCGAGCACTTCACGATTACCATAACAATTTACCCCATCATAGTTACAAAAAGAGGTGAAAAATTAAAATATTTCTGTAAATGGGCTGGAGATAGAAATCTTTGTGCTGCCGGCAAACAAGTAGTCAAGTAAAACTCGGTCAAAATTGTTGATTATGCAAAACAATGCGGGGCTGAAGTGTAGACTTATTTACGCTGGAGATGGACGCGGTCGTATTGACAGCGGAAAGCGGTTTAATCATAATAATGTAGCGGGCGGCCCACCTGATGGTAAGAGGTTACCGCCGCCCATGGATCTCAGTAATACCAGAGCACAGCCAGGTCGCTGCCTACCGTTATATACCGTTTTACTTCTGGGCACGTGCTGTACTGGGTGGTATTCGAGATGCCGTCTGGGTAGGTACCACCGATTTGTCTATTTCTGCCGCCAAGCAGCAGTGTCCAAGCACTGTTGTATTCCGGTTTGAAGTGCATTGAAGTCAGTGAAATTACTGGGTATTATGAGACTTAACTCCCTTATGTCTGGGTACGAGCGCAGTTCAATGCCAAACAGTAAGTACTTCATAATTCGAAGTTCCTGAAGATGGGCAGTCGTGACGCTTACCATCAGGCGAGCGACCTGCTCGTCTCGTCATCTTAAGCTAATAAAAAAAAACATTCGAGGTAAGGCTTTTGTCCACCACGCTGGCTAAATGCGGGTTGGTAGACTTTATATAGTATATATCAGTCAAGTCGACTAAAATGGTGCCACCACTGGCTCATTTGATGGCCAATGCTTTAAAATAGGTATTACAACAATTTCGTTAAAAATCTTCACAATTCTTTAATTAAAAAGTGTTGATGATAAAATGCAAATAAAAATTATAAAACAAAAGAAATCATTGCTCTTTTATCAACAACTTGACCATTAATCATCATTAAATTTTAAATCACAGTTTCATAAATCCGAGGCGCAATATTGTGTTGAATATTTTATATCACTCAGGGGTGCGATATTTTTTAACAAACCCATAAAATGGTTCGGTATAATCACAGTATATTTCTTGAGAATTAATGATGGAATGGTTTAAATTTATGAGGTTATTTTCATAAAAGATAAGGTGTAAATCATTTTACATTATATGCTTTTTCTGTTACGCAATGCACTGAGCCCGGAGTCTGGAAATGTGCCCGGTATGGCTATAGGCTTGCCCTCTATCACATTATGGGACGGGAGTCAGCTTAGCAAAATGTGAGTGTACTGGTTGGGTGTACACCTCTGCCTACCCCTTCAAGGATTACAGGCGTGAGTGCGTATGTAAATCACTTAGAAACCCATTCTATCACGATTATTAAAATATCAGGGAATATTGAATCTATGGGGCAATAAAAACTATTCTAAATTATTGAAATAACAACCTTACCCTCTTTGTTTTTGGGTAAAAATATATATATATTTCTTATTTCGTAACATAAGGTTGTTTACCAAATACTCATATCATTAAAGGCATTGACAAAACTGATATAAATGCATCCACTTTTTTATAGCAAAGGCCGGCAAGAGAGCAAGTGGGTCACCTGATGTAAAGTGATCTCCACCGCAAATGTCGCCCACGATATCAAAAGAATTATGGGTGCGTTGCCGACCTTAAAGCAAAGAGATAATTAAAGGATTGGGAAATGGAGGGGGAAAGACAGTGGTAACGACCCGAACGAGCTGGCCCATTCATGCTGTAAAACTGTCTACAGTGTGGCTCTACCACTCAAAAACTTTTCGCTATTATTATTTTTATTAGAGATTTCTTAGGTGCCTTAGGCTTAGAACGCTAACCTATAGCTGTATCTATCATAAACGTAATGCCTAGCAATTGAAGATTCTGAAATGAAATGCTCATAAGAAATCTCGCCCTTTCTGCTTAACATAAATCCAAGAGATATCTTGCCGGCGAGAGAGAAAACTTCATCGGTATCGACAGTATTAGGTAAGGTACCTCAACGCAATGATAAGGATATAGAATTGGCATAAAAAAGACAGCGTGGTCTCGTGGCGTGAATACTGTGGCATGTTAGCTCCCTTAAAAAATATAGAGAAAATGTGTTGACAAAATTATCTCAAAGCGTTATGTTAAGATCGTTGAGAATCGAAACTAAATCTTATGATTATAGCGAATAAACAAACTTAGACCCCACCCGCCATCAGTCTAACCACGTCTTATAACAACGTTATACTCATTACCGTCCGCTGCCGCGTCCGCCCCCGCTGATGGTTATCAGCACGTGTGAACGTCCCGACGTGACACGACGACGCCCGACGTCACCCGAACGTGTTTATACGTTTTAAATTGATAATCCGACTCGCAATTAACCGGAATGTGGCGTTACGTGTTGTTTGTGACGTGGCTTTGTTAGGTAAAATATTTTAAACTATATTTATCGCTTCATTGTTCTATTGGCAGCTTACTCATGACGAGAAACCGTGAGGTCTTGGGTCGAAATCCCAGGGCAAGCAATTATACCATTTGAGTTTGAGTTTTCGATTTGCAAATCATGTAGTTGCCGGGGAAAGTATTTGTGCCCGGTATAGCGATAGGTAGGAATAAGCTTAAGCTCTACTCATACAAGGATATAGACATATAGTATAGTACGTACGTATAGTATAATAGGTCTTTACCATCGAAATAAGAGAACTAGATCGATAACTCTCATATGAATCTACCAAAAATACGGCTCCACTTACTCACACATACAAAGGTAAAATCACACACAACAAAAATTAATGAACGTTCAAAATCAACTTTATTTCATAAAAGTTAATGTCTAAATGTTAAATTTCTAAATCGAGATACGATGTTCTGCACCGCGCAAAAAATTAGACTTATCAAGTGTCAACTAGAGATCATGAATCAATTTTTATTAATTGATGAACGAACCAGATGCACAGGCTTTTATAGTCCCGCCCCCTTGCACAGAGTTTTGGTGTGGTAATTTTTTGCTTGAGTTACGTTTCTTGTCATCTTATTTCGATGGTCTTTGAAGGAAATTACCTATGAAATTGTTGTCCTATACGAAAAAGTTATTAAAAAATTTATCGATGCCCTTCTTGAAGAAATCGGTTGGGAGGCAACAAACTCTTTAAAGGCATTTTGTACTGCCTCTCGAGTATTGAATTTTTCTGGTTTTGTAGGTGTTTAGGGGTTATATATCACGTCTTAACATCTGGCGATTCGTTTGCTTGTTTGTGGGTGTGCTTTTTAAAGTTTGCCAAAATACAGTATACTATTCTTGTTTAACAAACACTTTAATGTATACTACTAGACAAGCTGCGCGGTACATAGAAATTGTACTATTAAGTTACGGTCAATTGACCGTAACTCAATATTACCATCTCGCTTACTCTCAACTAGAACCCTTATCGCGCTTCCTGTCTGTGAGCTGTCAAACTCCCGCGTTATGTGACTCAATTTTACTTCTAAACAGCCTGTCTAGTAGTATACGATTACATAAGTATTTTATATAACATAGGCTGCCGAACGAACAGGTGGGTCACCTGATGTTAGGTGATTTCCAGCGCTCAGTAACACCCACGACATCTGTTGCAGAATATCGTGAATTATTTTAATTCTTTACATTTGTTCACTAAGGCGGTATACAGGAAATTTCATTTTATTGTAAAATATTGCGGGTAGATAAATATTGCTTGAAAGTATATTATATTGGACTGGCTCGGTGGTGCAGTTGTAATGCGTACGCGGTTCGACTGCTGTGGTGGGATCTCGGGTTCGGTCCCCGGGTCGGGTAAAAAAAATCTCAATATCAACTCTGAGTCTACTACTAGTCTATTGTGCCCGATATGGCGATAGGCTCTCCCCCTCACAACAAGCTCAGCGGAATGTTAGTGTACTAGTTACACCTCTGCCTACCGCTTCGGAGAGTACAGGCGTAAGTGCGTATGTATATATTGAAGTCAACAGAGGTTGATAGTGATAGTGCGTCAGTGCATTTAGTGGTTTAAACAAGTGTTGCATACCGAGTGCGTAGTGCGGCAAAGTCGAGTTTTACGGTAAGTGCTAGATTATAATCATGGTGACTTTATAACGCGTAGTTTCTTTGTTTTTTTTTATAGCATAGACCGGCAAACGAGCAAGTGGATCACCTGATGGTAAGTGATCTCCACCGCCCATGTACGCCCACAATACCAGAAGAATCATGGGCGCGTTGTCGGTAATGAGTTATTAAATATATGAAAGTGAGATAATTTTTGATTAAAAACAGTCAAACAACGGCAGAAAAATGTATTGAGTTGTAACTGGTATTGCAATACGGAACCACAAACAAGTTATTTAATCTACGTATAGATCTAGAAGGCATTCTTAATTTTATTTGTTTATGCAAGTTAGGGGAATCGATATTATTAATAACTTTAAATAACTAAGACCCCCTCGGTGGCGCAGTTGTAATTTCACTTGTAATGCGTACGCGTTACGATTGAGGCCAACGCTGAGGTCTCGGGTTCGATCCCGGGTCGGGTAAAGTGGTATTGGGTTTTCCTATTACGAATTGCTCAGTATCAGCCCGGAGTCTGGAATTTGTGCAAGGTATGGCGATAGGCTCGCCCCCTATCATATAAGGGACGGAGATACGCTCGGCGAAATATGGGTGTACTGGTTACACATCTGCCTACCCCTTCGGGGATTACAGGGGTGAGTGCGTATCTATGTGTGTATGTAAATATACTCTATGCGTATGTATGTTGGTGTTTCAAAAGACGTGTAATGCAATAATTCCTTTTCTTGTGTGCATGTTTTGTAATCTTCATTTCCCTAACTCGACGTCACTAAACCCTTTATACGGGTTTAGCAACCGAAGAATCATAGCTGTGTTACCGACCATAAAGGAAAGGAATGGGATTGGAATATTGAGGGGCTTATGGACCTCTGGCCATTTTAATATGGACAGGCTCACGAGGTACTAGGACGAGAGGCCGACCAATCGCCAGATGGGCAGATGAAATAGTTGAAACAGCAGGTCATAGATGGCTAGCCACAGCTACGGACAGAAAAAAATGGAACTCCTTGGAGGAAGCTTTTACCCGAAGGGGGTCCATGCAAATTCAATAGCCTATTATTAATAATATTTATATTTTGACAGCCTCCGTGGCGCAGCGGGCGAGTAGCCGGTTGCGAAGCGTGAGGCCGTGGGTTCGATTCCCGCACCTGACAAATGTTTGTCTGATCCACAAATATTTGTCTCGGGTCTGGGTGTTGTGGGACCGCAAGTCCCTCGTAGTTCTTGATACCCACGATACAGGTTTAACCTAGTGTGGGGTCAGGACTATGTGTGTGACTGTTGGGTGTATTTATTTATTTATTTATTATTTATTAATACTAGCATGCAATTACTATCATAATTATTCTAATATTATCCACCAAATTATAATATATTTAAGTTTTACATTATTTTATTATTTTTACGTTATTGTGATAATTTGTATCGCATCAAATAAAGCTTCATTATTATTATTATTATGGACCTCTGGAAATCTTTCTTGTCGTACAAAATGTAACGGCAAGATGCTGTTTCACGTTTATTTTCTGTGAGACAGTAGTACTACCGAGGCTGCGAAGGCCTGTAGACAAAACTGTCAATAGCGTGGCTCTATCACTTAGGCAATAACTAGCTTTTGCACGCGGCTCCCCCGCGTTAACGATCCGGGATAATAAGAGAAGAAATTCCACGCCTAAATGATTTGATTCCCAATTTAATCGATTTAGGGGTGGAATACCTTCCATAACAGATAGAAGAAGATTTCCTTAACAGAACCACGCGTGCTGGCTTGCGAAACCATAGCTTCGTGGTCTCTTCCATCTCGGCTCGGACCAAGAGGTTCGCAAAATCATATTTCTGTCGGACCATAAAGCTGTGGAATAGCTTGCCGGCGCACGTGTTTCCTCCTTCCTATAACTTGGGATCCTTTAAACGGAGTGTGAAGAAGCAACTAAGATTCAGTGTCTATCGTTGGTCGACAGTATTCATGGATTGCGCTATACTTACCATCAGGTGTAGCGTAGTCACTTTGCCGAGCCAGGATAAAAAAAAAAAATACTTCATTTAAACGGGAGCTGTACATTTTTGAATGAAATAATTTAACTGTCACACCCAAAGACAGATAAAGGGGTCACCCTTCTTTTTAGTCGGGGATTAAAAATCGTTTCACTATGTGAAAAGTTATGCGTTGTTATACGTAAAAAAATACACGTTGTTTTGTTTTATTAGCTTGAATGACGAGGCGAGCAGGTCGCCTGGCGGTAAGCGCCACGCCTGCCCATAAACAGAAGCAACGCCACACAGAACTTTAAATAACAAAGCACTGCATGACACTGGACTGCGCTCGTCAACCCGAGACATAAGATGTTAAGTCTCATAATGCCCAGTAATTTCACTGGCTTCAATGTCGTTCAAACCGGAACACAACAGTGCTTGCACACTGTTGCTTGGCGGCAGAAATAGACAAAGCGGTGGTACCAACCCAGCCAGCCTCTCGCATACGGGAGACCTACCACCTCGTAAAATTGAACTGAATTGAGAAATTCCTTGGATTTTTTTTCATCGGTAAAAAAACAGTAACTTTCTTTTTTTTTATCCAGTGTGATACTCACAAAATCAGCACAAATGTGTACCTGCAACAGAAAAGAGAGCAAACAAGTTAAATAACAGAAAAATGTACACATACAGAGTTAAAAATTTAAAACTGCGCTAATCGGGGCAAAAAGGACGTCAGGAGCCTCTCATGTTGCGACTCAAAGCCTTAAACCTCGGTTTTAACTAACACTGGTGTGTATTTAGAAAGTTGACTGGGGACATTTTGAAATAAATCTTGTATGGTTACTTTTTTTAATGAAAATCTTCTTGCAGGTATATACGCACTCACGCCCTTAATCCCCGAAAGGGTAGGCAGAGGTGTAACTATACACCCACATTTCGCCGAGCGTATCTCTGTCCCACGATGTGATAGGGGGCGAGCATATCGCCAGACCAGGCACAAATTCGAGACTCCGGGCTAATACTGAGCTTTTCGTAATAGAAAAACCCAATATCACTTTTACCCGACCCGGGGATCGAACCCGAGACCTCAGCGTCAGCCTCAGTCGTAACGCGTACGCATAACTGCGCCACCGAGGCAGTCAATCCAAGATCGTTTATTGAAATCGGCTAATAGATAGCGCATAAAAATGGGTCGACAAAACTTCTCGAGCCATTATTAGTGAGCTTATGTATGTTAATTTAAACTTTGTGCTTTACCATATTAGACCAAAATTACATCCGACCCACGTCCAAACGCCCGATTCCCGCCCTGCTTGTAATTATCCGGGCCCTTATCTGCACGAAATTTCGTTCTTGAAAATGGGCCACGGAATATGTCCGCACGTTATCATTTAATAAGATTTCGGTGACAAAAATAACATAATGTTACGTGTTTGGGATTGTTTTATAGGGGCGGTAAACGGTTTGGCGGTGAGAATTGTTTTTGTTGGTTTTAATCGACGCAAAAAATAGGTTCTTAATTCGTCTAAATCTCCAACGTGTTACAGAAAGGTGTAGTCATATTTAAGGGCTGTTTTACATATAACATTGAGAGTATTGGATGTTAAGATTTGGACTTTTTTACGCTAATTTTAAAATCTTATTTATTATGATCGATAAGATCACATCACTATTAAAGAAAACCCGGACACAATGTCTCTCGAGTTTCGACATTACAATTGTACCGCACTGTAGTTTAAATCAGATCCAGTGTAATGCCGTAATAAAAAAAGTATATTTTTATAGTGTCTGAGAACGTAGTTCACCTGATGGTAAGTGACAAGTGTTTACAAGGTGGTAGGTCCCTCGTATGCGAGAGCCGTCTGCGTTGGTACCACCGTTTTGTCTAAATCTACCGCCAAGCAGCAGTGTGTAATCATTGTTATTTCGGTTTGAAGGACATTGAAACCAGTGAAATTACTGGACATTATGAGACATAACATCTTATGATGACGAGCGCAGTTCAATGCCATGCAGTGTTCTGTAATCCAGAGCTCTGTGTGACGTTGCTTCTGTTTATGGGCAGACGTGACGCTTAACATCAGGCGAGCGACCTGCTCGTCTCGTCATTCAAGCAAATGAAAAAAGTGATCTCTATCGCCCATCTAGGGATAGAAATGGGAATTAGCAAGAAAAGGGAGATTTGGGCCTCCGGAAATTTATCACCGTATGAAACGTAACAGAAAGTTAGTTAGCGTTTTTGTTCTGTGAGGCAGGTCGAGCTAGCCCATTCATGCTGTAGACAAAAATGTCTACAGCACGGCTCTACAGAATTATCAACATTCTTCGAATAATGAAGTATGACCAACTTCATATATAGCTTTACCCCCCATGCTTTAATTGGAACATATAAAATTAACGAAGTGTAACTAACTTAATTAACTAAAGTTGCGTTGCGGGCAAGTGTCCGAAATTTTATTACGAAACACCCGTCCCTTATGTCTGTCTCGGAATAATATTTTTTGTGCCAAAATTACAGAAGTTACAAGAAATAATACCAACTATAATAAGAAATGTTTTTTCCCGAAATTTGTGGTATTTTTTTGAAGTGAAAACTTCTCTAGCATCGTTGTGATTTGAAAATCGATGAAATGAAAAAGAGACAGATACATAAATTCATAAGATTTAGCATGGGAGAAAATGAGATAGGAAGCATTGTAAAGTTTTGCGCGCATGTATAGTACAAAGCTTTAGAAAAGGCATCACAACAACCGTCAAAACAAACAGAACTTTGAAATACAAAGCACTGGACGCCCCAAGACATAAGTTGTTAAGTGTCATTATGCCCAGTAATGTCACTGGTTTCAATGCCAACCAGAACAGAACAGTGCTTACACACTCGCTTCGGCAAAAATAGACAAAGCGGTGGCAACAACCCAGACGGCCTATCGCATACGAGGGTCCTACCACCTTGTAAACTGTATATTCATTGTTTAAAAGTCTCTGGTTTTAACACGCTTTTATTAGCTTCATACGTATGTATCGGAAACTTTGAACCCCTTCAAAACGTCGGATTAACTCGAAATTTGCCATACTTATCAAGGACTGATGCCAATGGAAAATTTATTAATTATTACTTTCATCGCATTACGCGAACGTTTTCAGTTTTTAAAACTATTATTTATTCTAGTTGACATCGGGGTTTTTTTTATTTCCGTTGAAGGTACGGAACCGTGAATTTCATTCCGACATCTGGTTTCGAAGCCATTTCTTTTACGCCACTACCGCTGAGTTCCTGAAGTGAGTACGTTCAATTTGACCTAACACTCGAAATGCCTTCTCAGATCAATCGAAGCTTAAGTATTAGCTCGTTTGAAGAGCCTTTAGTAAGTGAACGATTAAATTCGAATGGCTGCGAGTCGTATGTTTTAACCACCGAGAAAACAGAGGAGGTTTTTAAATGGTCTATTTCTTATATGGTCACGCATAAATCCGCCAACTGTCACACAATTTGAAGAAAAACTACTTATACGGGTAAGATACTAAACTTCAACATTTAGGCACCTATATTGATGATTATTTCACTAACTAGCTTTTGCTCGCGGCTCTGCCCACGTGAATGTCATTTTCCGGGATAAAAAAGTACCTTAGTAGCCTAAGTTACTCCTTATTACATCAGCTATCGGCCAGTGAAAGCCCCGTCAAAATCAGTCCAGCCGTTCCAGAGATTAGCCGGAACAGGTAGACAAAAAATTTTATAAATTATATTTTGGTATATGTACCGTATATTCATATGCATGTAGTAAAAAGCGGTTATGAAATATTACAAACAGACTTAAATTTTATTTATTTGTATAGATAATACTAGGATGGCGAAACTACTTTTTTTGAAATTGGTTTAATTTAAAGTATCTTATTCCACAAAGAGGATTTCAGCATAAATCTTTTTCCAATTACAAGATTGTATCCAGGATGGAGTCAGGCGTTACCTGTGCATAAGCTGGATGTTTAGAATTTAAAACAACCATTATCCCTACCCACCTAAGTGGTGAATACATTAAATACAATTTCTGTTTGAGACGTTGTTGCTGTACGGTTTTAGCGGATTTGAACCTTACTTATATATATTTATCGACTGCCTCGGTGACGCAGTTGTAATGCGTACACGTTACAACTGAGGCTGACGCTGAGGGCTCGGGTTCGATCCCCGGGTCAGGTAAAAGTGATATTGGGTTTTTATTACGAAAATGCTCAGTATCAGCCTGGGGTCTGAAATTTGTGCCCGGTATGACGATTTGCTCGCCACCTATCACATCGTGGGACGGGGTTGCGTTCGGCGAAATGTGGGTATACTGGTTGCACCTCTGCCTACCCCTTCGGGGATTACAGGCGTGAGTGCGTATGAATGTATATTTATTTTAGGGTTTTCCTACAATAATAATATCGCAATTCCCTTGTCAATTACAACGAAAACCAGCAAACTTCAGCTCTGTTTAACAAACAAATATGAATTTGCCGAAATTACTGTTTCACTGAGGTCTCGATGGTAACGTTTCCTTCTCACATTAATGTGTAATATGTCTAAATTTACGCTTGTAATTATTACAAATTCTTATTACGACAATTACGCATTCACGCCTGTAAGAACGGTAGGCAGAGGTGTTAGCATACCAACATTTCACCGAGCTTATTTCCGTCCCTTGATAGGCGAGCCTATTGGTATACCAGGCAATTCCAGACTCCTGGTTGATACTGAGTATTTTGTAATAGAAAAACCTAAAATTCATTTTTTCCAACGCGGGGATAGAACCCGAGACCTCAGCACAAGAGTCGTACCGCTTACGCATTACAACTGCGCCAACAATATTACAAAGACATTGTTGAAATTTTCATAAGAATAGGCAAAAGTGTTATTTTTTTATTAGATTTAGACGACGAGACGAGCTGATCTGAAAATAGTTATTAAATTACCTGGAGGCCAATTCTCGTAATTTTAAATGTTCAAAATATCATTTCGATCTAGTCTCAGCGTCAAGAAAGTTACAAATGGCATTCTCTTAAACCAATAATCAACGTCAAATGTGAACATAGATCGTAAATAAGATTGAATTTAGAATAAAAGTTGACTGAACCCAAGACGGTATAATGCTACTGCTAATGCTAGGTGCATTTGACGTTGATTATTGGTATAAGAGAATGCCATTTGCAACTTTCATGACGCTGAGACTAGATCGGACTGATATTTTGAACATTTGAAATTACGAGAATTGGCCTCCATGGGTGAAAATTCCTGCCACAATGACGAATCCGTTACCAATATATTACACCAAAATGGAAAAAACAGCACATTCTGATAATGGATAATCATTATTCAGAATATATGGGGATAGGCGTTGAGAGTACATTTTCAGTAAATTAACTTATGGAAGTTCGTAAATTCATTTCATGTAAGTTATAGAGCTTTATTTTCAGTAAGAGCTTTTTCATGCGGTTATTTTTTGGGAATTTTATATCTTTACTTATGGGATAGTAGAAAAATGTACTAATACATCCATACGCACTCACGCCTGTATTCTCGAAAGAGTAAGCAGAGGTGTAACCAGTATATCCACATTTCGCTGAGCTTATTTCCATCCTATGATGTGATATGGGGTTAATTATTATTATTTATCATAAAAAATAATAATTAATTGTTTTGTTTTGAAAACAAATGTTGACTATTTGGGGGACCATGGGGCTTAGAGCATGAGAGTTTAATCACTATCACATCGTGGGACGGAGATACGCTCGGCGAAATGTGGGTGTACTGGTTACACCTCTGCCTACCCCTTCCGGGATTACAGGCGTGAGTGCGTACATATGTATGTAGGCACTTTTCTGCAATTAATTTCAAGTAGTATTTTTTCAAACTAGGACAAAACAAACTTTGAAGCGTGTAATAAATAAAAGAGTAGCAGAATATAATTCAGACAAGTATTGGCGAGCAAACAAGTTATTTTAGGTCAAATACCTTTCAATAAATGTTACTCCCGACCCGAAATCAGAAATATTCGATAACAATAATAGTTGACATCGTATATTTATGATTTACTAGCTGTTGCCCGCGGCTCCGCCCGCGTGAATAGACTTTCCGAAATAAAACATAGCCTATAACAGTCTCCAGGGTCCCATCTCGGTTAAGTGATTTAGACGTGAAAGCGTAAAAGTACCTTTGTGAACATCAGAAGGAACAGGAAAATCTTAGACAGGACACAAGTGCTATATGAGCTTACTTTCTTGACCTTGCATTTTATGTTGTGACATTCTAAATTATAATACCACCCAACGCTCCATAACATTTCGTTGTCTATGCCATCACCCTGGACTTCGGCTTCTCGTTGATCTTTCAAATATGCCACCATCAACTGCTGGAACAACACCCCGCTGCTGGGTCTCCTAAAATGAAATAAACAGTTTTAGTTTACAATTTAACCGTAAAAAACATCAATGTAAAACATTTGACATGTTATACATACCTCATGTTGCAGACCGAATGGTGTTGTTATCCCAGTCGGCGGCATAAAATTATGAGTGGACAACATGGATAAGAAATTTGTTTCTTATTTGATTTCTTGCTTGACTTGGTCTACGCAGGTAATCACAAATGTTTACAAATAAACAAATGATTGTTATGTTCTTTGTAATTTTTCACAGACACCACAATTATTCCTTATTTTCACTTATTTTAGTTATTTTATTCCTTTTTTAAATATTTCTGTCACGTAACTATCTCGTATACCGGCCGGCGCGCAGCGCGGCGGTTGTATGACCGTAGTTCGTATGACGCAATAGCCATAGGCCCGCTGCCCGAGGTAGAAGCGTAGTTACTTATAGTACCTATGTAGTGTATTATTATTATTAGATTTTAAGATTGTTTTAGTTGTACTGCAACCGTTTTGTTTATAGTATAGTATGGGTTTGATTTAGCTTCCGGACGTCATTCTAGGAGGCCACTGAAAACCAGCGCTGTGTTGTGGCTCGCCCCATAACCACAGCATTATACTGAGCTGGTCTCCTGTTGTCACCGTGAAGGCATACAACTGTATAATTAGTTATAATATTAATTTTAAGTCAGTTGAATTTTATTTATGTTGCATGTCTTAATATGATGACAATAAACTTTTTCTTTCTTTCTTTCTTTTCTTTTCTTTCTAACAAACAGATAGATATTTTTTTTCATAAAAAGTATCCCATGTTACTACTTATACCTCCAAGAATATGTGTACAAAGTTTCATGATGATCGGTTATGTAGTTTTCGTGTGAAAGCGTAACAAACAAACTTCCATTCACATTTATAATATTAGTATGATTTGAAGCCAGTGGAATTACTGGGTATTCGGGGTGACGAGCGCAGTCCGGTGTCATGCAATACTTCAGAAACAAAAGATCTGTGTGGTATTGTTTCGGCTTATAAGCAGGCGTGACGATTACCATCAGGCGAGTGACCTGTTCGTCGCATTAACGCTCTCGCTTATGCCTTCTCCCCTCCCCTTATCCCACTCGCAGTGGGGTCGCTGGTCGATGTAACATGCTTTTTTAAACATATTACAGTAATATTTGGTTTGTAGTTTATTAGGTAAAGACGGGACCGTACGAGACACCAACTTGTTTTCAAAATAAACAAACACCTCTTTAAATTGCTCGCCAATGGTCATTTCTCTTGTGTGTGTTTTTTTTATTAGCTTGAGTGCTGAAACGAGCAGGTCACTCGTCTGACTCGTCTCGGTTAACCTGTATAGTAGGTATCAGGAGCTACGAGGGACTTGCGGTCCCACAACACCCAGGCCCGAAACAAATATTTGTGGGTCACACAAACATTTGTCTCGGTGCGGGAATCGAACCCACGACCTCACGCTTCGCAGCCGGTTACTCGCCCACTTCGCCACGGAGGCTGTCAAACAAACATGCAATCTTTCTCCGTAGTATCAGTATCATAACATACGGTATCCAGTAGGAAGAATAAATTAACTGTCTATGTAAAAATACATAAACCGCAACGATGAATTAAATCCACAATAAAATAAGTTAAATCGCGCACAAAAGGTGCAAAATCGGAAACAATAAACATAAATTTCAATCAGAACCCCGAAAATAGCGCCACAAAACGTTCTGCGTTCAACGTTAAATAATTATTGGATTGCGGTCAGCCACCAGTAAAAAATGCATCAATTTTATATTATAACCGCGTGTACATACGTATTCCGTCTCATTAACTGGCAAAAACCGCCCCCGGCCGGTCCTAACAGGTTGAAACCGGACCTCGGCGTAAATTCAAAATGGCGCCGCCGGAATTATCCGACCGTGAACGCGATAACTGATTGTCACCTCGAGTTTCCACTTACTTATTGATTTTGTCTTTGATGCATTTTGGTTGCATATCTGTTGGCGAATTTTGGGCAACTTCATTAATTTATTAGCTTTCTTTTATAATTTTATCAGACTTCAAAAAAGGAGGAAGTTCTCAATTCGGAGCGTACGAGTATATTTCTCCGCCAATTGTAGACCGATGTTATAAAAAAAAAACATTCGATAGTTTAGCTCCGATGTGGTCCCATGTAATTTTGGTTAAGATCAGAAGGCCAATTCTCGTAATTTTAAATGTTCAAAATATCATTCCGATCTAGTCTCAGCGTCAAGAAAGTTAACGCCTAAATCACTGAACCGATTTTGATGAATTATGATGTAGAGATAAATGGGACCCTGGAGACTATTATAGGCTACGTTTTATTTCGGAAAAGTCTATTCACACGGGCGGAGCCGCGAGCAAAAGCTAGTCGTATATAAAGTGTAAATAAACAAATAAAAATTTCAAGCTTGTTTATAAAAATATACGCTTTCTTTCAACTTTCATCCCACAAACTTAACCCTTTAAACACAATCTCACACAAAGTATACAAGCGTGTGCAAAATGAAATCTCTCTCAACCCTTCCGCGCGGGTCTGAAATTCGAGTGGTAACGCAACACCGTATCCGTTTTTATCAGTTTTTATTGGCACACTCGCCGGCCGTACCGGATACGACGGACCCCACTTTTATTTTCCCGCAGAGCGACCTTCGATGTTTGTGGGATAAGTCTCGAGATATTGGCCGTGTTTTTAACCTCCAACGATAAAGATCGTGGTGTTATATGGCTAGTATTATAAGACTGCTCGGTGGCGCAGTTGTAATGCGTATGCGTTACGGCTGAGGCTGACGCTGAGGACTCGGGTTCGATTCCCGGGTCGGGTAAAGTGATATTGGGTTTTTCTATTATGAAATGCTTAGTATCAACCCGGAGTCTGGAATTGTGCCCGATATGGCGATAGGTTCGCCCCCTATCACATCATGGGACGGAGATACGCTCGGTGAAATGTGGGTGTACTGGTTACATCTATGCCTACCCCTTCGGGGATCACAGGCGTGAGTGCGTATGTATGTATGTACTATAAGTGTGTATGTGTGATTTATTTATTTATTTGAAAGTGAATTTTACCCCTATCATTCAGTAGCGCAGCGATAACTCCGCGGGGACTGGTACGGACTGCCAAGGCAAAAGTAGGTTCGAAACCAACCCTATGAGAATACACATCTGACCTTTCTAAGTTAGCTTGCTTTAACGGTGAAGGAAACATCATGAGGAAATCTGCATATCTGAGAAGTTCTCCCTTAGAAGTTCAAGGGTATGTGAAGTCTGCCAACCCGCATTAGGCCAGCGTGGTGGACAAAGTTCTAACCCCTCATTCGTAGAGGAAGCCCGTGCCCAGCAGTGGGACGTGTATTACAGGGCTAGTATTATTATTGTAACTTTATAACTTAAGATCTGATATGGTGGCGTGTAATAATCTGGCGTTTAGTAAGACACGATTTTTAAATGAGTCTGTAAGATTAGCCTCTTTTTGTACTGAGCCAGTACAAGGTCTCACTTCAAATGAGAAGACGTGTCTTTGAGCTCACTCGCTCGTCCTCACTCGCTTGTCCATCAGGCGACATGCTCATGTCATAAAAGCTAATAAAAAAAAAACACTTAAAATCGCCTTCTCCTGTAACTTATACCACAACCGTGTAATCTAAAAGCAGCGGAATGTTTTCGTTGTCACTTCTACATCGTTGCGAATGCTCCCGATAAACATTGTTCTGAACAATCGATTTGTTTCAAAATCAAATGGATTCTGTTTCACATTTTAATCGGATTTATTGATTTTATAAATCCGATTAAAATGTGAAACAAAATCCTCGGTGGCGCAGTTGTAATGCGTACGCGTTACGATTGAGGCCATCGCTGAGGTTTCGGGTTCGATCCCCGGGTCGGGTAAAGTGGTATTGGGTTTTTCTATTACGAAATGCTCAGTATCAGCCCGGAGTCTGGAATTTGTGCCCGGTATGGCGATAGGCTCGCCCCCTATCACATTGTGGGACGGAGATACGCTCGGTGAAATATGGGTGTACTGGTTACACCTCTGCCTGCCCCTTCGGGGATTACAGGCGTGAGTGCGTATGTTATTGATTTTATGAAGCAGCGATGGCCTAGAAACCAGACCTAAGGCACACACTTCTGAACTTTTGGAGTTGCCTGTATTTATCTACACTAATATTATAAAGAGGAAAAATTTAGTATTTTTGTATGTAACGAATAAACTTAAAAAATACTGGACCGAATTCAAAAATTCTTTTGCCGTTAGAAAGCTACATTATCACTGAGTAACATAGGCTACTTTTTATCTCGGAAAAGGCCATTCAGAGCTGCGAGCAAAGGCTTGTTATAAATATATCGCTCGCTATAAGGAGACATTATTAGGAAAACTGCATACCTGAGAATTATTCATAAGATTTTCGAAGGTATGTGAAGTCTAACAACCCGCTAGTAGACTTAATTCCTCTTATAAAGGCTGGTATTGTTGTTTACTAAGTGGTAGTTTCTTCATATACGCAAACTGCAAAGGCATTATGAGACTAAAGATCTTGTCTCATGACGCAGTCCAGTACCATGCAATACTTTGTAGTTTAAAGTTCAAAGTTGCTTCTGTTTATAGGCATGGCGCTTACCATCAGGCGAGCGACCGGCTCTTCTCGTCATTCTAATTAGAAATATGGTATTTACAAGGTGGCAGGACCCTCGTATGCCTCGAGGCCGTCTGGGTTGGTACGTTTTGTCTTTTTCTGCCGCCAAGAAACAGTGTGAAAGCACTATTGTGTTTGAGTTTGAAGGACCTTGAAGCCAGTGGAATTATTGGTCATTATGAGACTTAACATCTTATGTCTCGGGGTGACGAGCGCAGTCCAATGCCATGCAGTGTTTTGTAATTCAATTCAATTCGTTCTGTGTGGCGTTGCTTCTGTTTATGGGCAGTTGGCGCTTACCATCAGGCGAGCGACCTGCTCGTTTCATCACACAAGCTATTAAAAAAAATGTTTTTTTAATTACAAATCGCTCTCGCCCCTAACTTGGATAACTACGTAATCCTATTCTTAGTGTGACTTTCCCTACATGTGGCCAAAGCGTAAGCACATACTGTGCCAAGTAAAATACTCCCATTACATTGTAACATACGAGATATGGATGAGGAAACACTTTTGTCAATGTTTTGTCATGTGGTAAATGACCTGATATCATTTGTATTGGTACATACATACTCACGCCTGTAATCCCCGAAGGGATAGGCAGAGGTGTAACCAGTACACCCACATTTCGCCGAGCGTATCTTCGTCCCACGATGTGATAGGGGACGAGCCTATCGCCATACCGGGCCATATTCCAGACTCCGGGCTGATACTGAGCATTTAGTAATAGTAAAACCCAATACAACTTTACCCGACCCAGGGATCGTACCCGAGACCTCAGCGTTAGCCTCAACTGTAACGCGTACGCATTACAACTGCGCCACCGAGAAGCATTTGTATTGGTGTTTTTGTGTATTGTTTTTTATACTCGTATTACCAATGCATCGAAATAAGGTGACAAAAAACGTAACTCGAGCAAAAAAATGACCTCACCAAATCTCTGTGCAACGGGGCGGGGTCATTAGTCTGTGCAGCTCGTACATTCATTAATTCATAAAAAAGAAAAAAATATCAATCTTTTTGTGAGGTGCAGAACGTCGTATCTCGTTCTAGAAGTTTTATATTTAGACATTATCTTTTATGAAATAAAGTTGATTTTGAACGTTCATTAATTTTTGTAGCGTCTACGTTTTACGTGTTGCACCTTTGCATGTGTAAATAAGTGGAGCCGTATTATTGGCAGATTCCTATGAGAGTTATCGTTCTAGTCATGTTATTTCGATGTGCCAATGTAATTCTGCCACATCATATGAAAATAACGTATACAGGCCACTACTATGTATACTATATACGCACTCACGCCTGTAATACCCGAAGTGGTAGGCAGAGGTGTAACCAGTACACCCACATTTCGCCGAGCGTATCTCCGTCCCATTATGTGGTAGGGGGCGAGCCTATCGCCATACAGGGCACACATTCCAGATTCCGGGCTGATACTAAGCATTTCGAAATAGAAAACCCCAACACCACTACCCGACCCGGGGATCGAACCCGAGACCTCAGCGTTAGCCTCAATCGTAACGCGTACGCATTACAACTGCGCCACCGAGCAGCATTTGTATTGGTGTTTTTGTGTATTGTTATTTTATGTTACTAATGCATCGAAATAAGATGACAAGAAACGTAACTCAAGCAAAAGAATGATCCCACCGAAACTCTGTTTAAGGGGGCTGGGCTATTAGTCCGTGCAGCTCGTTCATTCATCAATTCATAAAAATGGATTCATAATCTCTAGTTGACACTTAAAGACGTCTAATTTTTTGCGCAGTGCAGAATGTCTTATCTCGATCTATAAATTATTTCATTAATTTTTGTTGCATGTATGTGTCACGTGTGATACGAGTGTCACTGGGCACGGGTCTCCTTTACGAATGAGAGGGGTGAGGCTTTAGTCCACCACGCTGAGCTAATGCATGTTGGCAGACTTCACACACCTTCGAAATTCTTATGGGGAATCTCAGGTATACAGGTTTCTTCACAATGTTTCTTTCACCGTTAAAACAAGCGATAATTAACAATTAATATACGTGTAACATAGAAAAATCAAATGTGTATACTCTTGGGACTAGTTTTGAACCTGCGGCTTTCGTCTCGACAGTCCGTACCACTCCTTGCTAAGCTATCGCTGCTTCTACCACATAGGGTTACCACATGAGAAATTTAATAGTCCTGATAAGAAGTCTGATTTACCCATAATCGCTTTCTTTTATAACTTAACCCTCCTAATTCCCACACTGAAGTGAGACTTTAGCAACGTGTGGCCACTATAACACGATAATGAGCGGAATAATGACTATTATACTGAACTAAGCCCGTCCCAAGTTCAGGGTTCAAGGGAAAAATCCTTGGAAATATGTTCGTGGTAAATACGCTTCGTTGCGTCCAATTTAGTGGCGGACTGCGTATAAAGTTTTTTTGTGATGATACAAGTGAAATACTGGTCTTAAGTCACGTATTTGATGTAATTTGTTGTAGCATTTTAGGGTTTCGTACTCAAATGGTAACAAAACCTAAATTAAGTCTACTACGTTTGTCCTTTTTTATCCGAAGTAAAAAATAAAGAGTTGCTCAATTCGTCTGTATATTTTTTTGTATGTTTACGCATAACTTCGCCAAATGTGTACCGATTTTGATGATTCTTTTTGTATACGATAGGGTTTACATCAGTGACTATTCCATGTAATTTCGAGAAAAATTCCACCTCCAAGAGTGTGAAATCGGGGATGAAAACCCAAACTTCGTCATTCATGCTCCGATTTAGATGGTTCTTACACTAAAAATAGTAAAATAAAACGTTTATAAAAAAAAATGTTAAAATCGATGAACACATCCAAACAAAAAACCATATACATCATACTAATATTATAATTGTGAATACTAATATTATAAATGTGAATGTAAGGTTTTTTGTTACGCTTTCACGCGAAAACTACTTAACCGATCATCATGAAGCTTTGTACACATATTCTTGGAGGTATAAGAAGTAACATAGGATACTTTTCATGAAAAAAAATATCTATTTGTTTGTTACGCTTTCACGCCTAACTCACTGAACCGATTATAATGAATTTTGATGTAGAGATAGATGGGATCCTGGAGACGGTTATAGGCTACGTTTTATTTCGGAAAAGTCTATTCACGCGGGCGGAGCCGCGAGCAAAAGCTAGCCGTAAATAAATACAAGTCGCTCAACAAGATTACCGCCGAATTGGATGCACATCTTAAAATATCAAAACTAGCTGAGCACCAGTCTGATGTAGCTGATCATTACGCTTAGTAACATTAGCTATTGTTACAACTATAGTTGAAATTGTGTTTGAAAAATAGATATTTTTCTATGCGATACGAGACCAGTCCAATGCCATGCAGTGCTTTGTAACTCAAGGTATGCTGTTGTTTCTGTTTATGGGCAGGCATGGCGTTTACCATCAGGCGAGCGAACTACTCGTTTGGTTATTTATGGTAATAAAATAAATTGTTTATGTTCTTATTTTTCTTGTAACTTACTGCCTCTCTTAATCCCTGCCCTTATCCCACTAGCAATGAGGTCGGCGCAACATGCTTTTTATCGCATGTTACAAAAAGATTTGGCTTGTAGTTTTTACGACCGGCCGCCTGCCTGACGTTGACCCCTCTGGGCAGAACGAACCCCACTTTTTCTATGCTGTCACTAACAATTAAAATTAATTCGATGTTCAATACAATAGTGTTGAGCTAGTTTTCAGCGAATTTAAACCTTTTACGATGAACATACAATTTTGGTATTAATATTTATGTATTCACGATTTCATTTATTATACACGTCCCACTGCTGGGCACGGGCCTCCTCTACTGAGCGAGAGGGTTTAGGCCTTAGTCCACCACGCTGGCCAATGCAGGGTTGGCAGACCTAAAATTTTGAAGTTCTTATAGAGAAATTCTCAGGTATGCAGTTTTCTTTTATTGTTCTAAGATGTATTTGCTTAAAAAAAACTATTCACTTTACAAGTATATGGAGAATATGGCTCCTGATTTCACGAAGTTAAAGTACCACAAGCACGTCAAGAATTTGTGCCGTGACAGAAAATGAAGCCCCTGATATAGATAGAGTCTAGATATAGTCTAACCGGGCGGCAAAGCTGTTTGGGCCAATCCGGTAATTTTTGCCCGGGTAATGCGGAGTATCCTTTTATTGCGGTCCCACGGTATCCGGGCAGAAAGCCGGTTTGCTGTTTTGAACGCTATGGTTAAGAGAAATTAAAAGTTTAAAAATTGCATTGTGGATGGCGTAAAGGGATGATTGACGGGGTTGTACTTTTTTTAATTGGATTTGGATTTAAAGAGTTTTTTATTAGTTTGAGTGACGAAACGAGCAGCTCGCTCGTCTGATGGTTAGCGGAACGCCTGTTCATAAACAGAAGCAACACCATACAGAACTTTGAACAAAACACTGCATGGCATTTGAGCGTTCGTCATCCCAGACATAAGATGTTAAGTCTCATAATGCCCAATCATTTCTCACTAACTTCAATGTCTTTCAAACCAGAACACAACAGCGCTTAAACTCTGTTGATTGACAGCAGAAATAGACAAAGCGGTAGTACCAACCCAGACCTCTCGCATGCGAGGACCTACACCTTGCAAAACATTACAGTACATGATTTTATCAGGAAGCAAGGTGGTAGGTCCCTCGTTTGCGAGAGGCCGGCTGGGTTGGTATTATATACTGGACAAAGCACTGTTGTGTTCCGGTTTGAAGTACATTGAAGCCAGTGTAATTACTGGGCATTATGAGACTTAACACCTTATGTCTCGGGGTGACGAGCGCAGTCCAGTGTCATGCAGTGCTTTGTTATTCAAAGTTCTGTGTGGCGTTGCTTCTGTTTATGAGCAGGCGTGGCGCTCACCATCAGGCGAGCGACCTGCTCGTCTCGTCATACAAGTTAATAAAAAAAAAGCAAATTTTTGTAATGGTTTTAATACCTGATAACTTTGGACCCCTTTTTAAGCTTATTGGGCGCACAGAGTATTGTGACATTTGAGATAGTTAGTTTATATGGAGGAGCTATACAGTAGGCCTAGTAAGAGTTAGAAATACGTTCAGTATTCGAATTCGTATAAAATTACTACCGTCAAAGTTTCATATACGATAATAAAGGAAACAGCTCCGTGGCGCAGCGGGCGAGTAGTCGGCTGCGAAGCGAGAGGCCGTGGGTTCGATTCCCACACCGAGACAATTGTTTGTGTGAACCACAAATATTGGTCTCGGGTCTGGGTGTTGTGGGACCGCAAGTCCCTCGTAGTTCCTGATACCCACGACACAGGTTTACCTAGTGTGGGGTCAGGACTATGTGTGTGACTGTTGGGTGTATTATTATTATTATTATAGAATCTCCTGAAAACTAATTCCAGGCGATTCTACTAATATGAAATAAAATTAACCATATTATTAATTTTAATTCATCATAGTTACCACTAGAGTGGCTACTGATACTCGACGTATGGAGAGAAAACGAAAACTTTCATCGTTTAGAAAAACTATTAAAACTTGTACATCGCCAATAGAATGTTATTTCTATATAATATCTGTAACAAATATGTACATTTAAATAAATACAATAAAACATTCTAGACAGCTCCGTGGCGCAGCGGGCGAGTAGTCGACTGCGAAGCGAGAGGCCGTGGGTTCGATTCCCGCACTTAGACAAATGTTTGTCTGATTCAAAAATATTTGTCTTGGGTAAAAATATTTGGTTGTGATACCCACGACACAGGTTTACCTAGTGTGGGTCAGGACTATGTGTGTGACTGTTGGGTGTATTATTATTATTATTGTTTACACTGACAATATCTGAATGTCAAATTTCGCAGTTGACGTGACTGAACAATATTAAAAAATAGCTAGTGATCGCCCACTACGCGAACACTAGCTATATATTAAGTACCATTTGTTTTTTTATGTCATAGGTCGGCACCTGATGGCAAGTGATCTCCACCGCCCATATAGGCCCAAAACACTAAAAGAATCATGGGCGAAGGCGAAGAAAGGGATAATTCAGGGGTTGGTAAGAAGAGATGCGCCTCCGAATATCTCACTCACCGTACGAAACGCAGCAGCAAGCTGCTACTTTACCTCGGTTTTCTGTGAGATAGTTATAACAATCCGGGCGAGCCAAATTTATTCTATAGACAAAAGTATCTACGGCGTGGCTCTACCACTCAATAAACATACCTACACATGATTTACGTAGAACAAAGATATGAAATGAGAAATTAAAATAATGGTAATTTCATGAAAATCAAACTACGAGAAACTTTTTGTCCCACAATTCCCAAACCAGACATTGGCGGGTAAAACATTTGTTCCAAAGTTTGTCAGAAATTCGGGAGGCTTTGGTGCTCTGTTTCATTTATAAAGCATGTTTTGAGGTACGCTAACAAGAAAGGGAGACAAGAGAGAGACGGAGACGCGAATCAGAGGATAGTAACAGATCAGAAGGCCGATTCTCGTAATTTTAAATGTTCAAAATATCATTCCGATCTTAATCTCAGCGTCAAGAGTGTTGCAAATGGCATTCTCTTAAGCCCAATAATCAACGTCAAATGTGAACATAGATCGTAATGAGATTGAATGTAGAATAAAAGTTGACTGAAGCCAAAACGGTATAATACTACTGCTAATGCTAGGTGCAGAGATCGGAATGATATTATGAACATTTAAAATTACGAGAATTGGCCTCCTGATTTGTAAAAAAAAAATATGGCGCTATTCCGTATACTTCAAAATGTACCCATGTACAATACCAAGAGGTCCCTTTTACTTAACTTTAGATGACGAGACGAGAAGATCGCTCACTAGAGCCACGCTTTAGACAATTTTGTCTACAGCATGAATGGGCCGGCTCGTCCGGGTCGTTACCACTGTCTCACAGAAAACCGACGTAAAGTAGCAGCTTGCTGCTGCGTTTCGTACGATGAGTGAGATATCCGGAGGCCCAAATCCCCCTACCCTTCCCAATCCCTTATTATCCCTTTCCTTTAAGGTCGGCAACGCGCCCATAATTCTTTTGTATTGTGGGCGTCTCATGGGCGGTGGAGATCGCTTACCATCAGGTGACCCACTTGGTCGTTTGACGGCTTATACTATAAAAAAAAAAACTTGATGGTGTCACGCCTGCCCATAAACAAAATCAATACCAATCAGACTTCGAATTATGAAGTACAGCATTGCACTGAACGGCGCTCGTCACCCTAAGACATAAGGTGTTAAGTCTCATAATGCCCAGTAATTGCCGGTCTAATTAAAATTGATTGCCCAGAGTTATGTTTGTCGTTACTTCTGTTTATGGACAGGTCTGTTAAACGTCTCGCTTAACATTAGCCGAGCGACCTGCTCGACTCGTCATCCAAACAAATAAAAAAAACCTATTTACTTTCATCACTGACGCATAGTTCGCGTCACGGAATATGTAACATCAGAACACGCGGGCGGGACAGCGCGGAAATGTTAGTTCATTATAAATTCACGTCTATGTATTACCCGTTGTTAACACAGGTTAAACATCGAGATTAACCCTTTTCGAAATGGGATTATTTCTTTCCATCCTTACAAGGGTGCTCAAATATAAGAGAAATTATGATTTAGCTAATATGCAAAGCGATGTATCCCTTCATGAAGTAATGTAAATACGCACTCATACATACGCACGCCTGTAATCCCCAAAGGGGTAGGCAGAGGTGTAACCAGCACACCCACATTTCGCCGAGCGTATTGCCGTCCCTTATGTGATAGGGGGCGAGCCTATTGCCATACGGGGCACAAATTCCAGACTCCAGGCTGATACTGAGCATTACGTAATAGAAAAACCCAATACCACTTTACCCGACACGGGGATCGAACACGAGACTTCAGTCGTAAGGCGTATGCATTACAACTGCGCCACCGAGGCAGTCTTTCAACAATTCTTGTCCGTAAACATTCTTATCTGCTAAATATAGATTCTAGACAGCGAAAAAAACTAAATATAAACTATGTCTCTGAGGGTCCTCCCAAAATATTCGGTATATAGTAAAATATAAAGTAAGAGGGCATTTAGAGAGAATCATAAAATCGCCACAGCTGCGTGTGTCTGCAATGCGACATTTTATATCAGAAATAGGTCCACAATGGTTTCTTTTTAACCCACTTCAAAAAGGAGTTTATCAATTCCTCTATATATACGCACTCATACGCACTCACGCCTGTAATCCCCGAAGGGGTAGGCAGAGGTGTAATCAGTACACCCACATTTCGCCGAGCGCATCTCCGTCCCATAATGTGATAGGGGGCGAGCCTATCGCCATACCGGGCACAAATTCCAGACTCCGGGCTGATACTGGGGTATTTCGTAATAGAAAACCCCAATACCATTACCCGACCCGGGGATCGAACCCGAGACCTCAGCGTTGGCCTCAATCGTAACGCGTACACATTACAACTGCGCCACCGAGGCAGTCGAGATTCCTCTATATATATATATTTTGTTAAAAGTTTTTATTTAACAGGTATTGTTTCATTAGTGAAAGAGTCATCAAAATCAAAAATTAAAGAGTCGCAAAACGGCGTTTTAGTCATCACCGGTTTCACCCCTTTAGGGATGGAAATATATCGTCAAATTTAAATGGGGCCACCACCGCAGTCAACCCTTTCAAATACAAAAAGCATCATCCAAATCGGTCCACATTTGGCGGAATTATGCGTGGATATGCATAAAAATATATATAGACATACACATCCACGCCTGTAATCCCCGAAAGGATACACCCACATTTCGCCGAGCGTATCTCCGTCCCATGATGTATGGCGAGCCTATCACCATACCAGGCACAATTCCAGACCCCGAGCAGATGCTGAGCATTTCATAATAGAAAAACCCAATATAATTTTACCCGACCCGGGGATCGAGCCCGAGATCTCGGCGTCAGCGTCAGTCATAACGCGTACCCATTACAACTGCGCCACCGAAGCAGTTACTATAACAAGTCTATACTAATTGAACCAAACAAATCTGTTCCTCAAAACCACGACCTCAATTGTACAAATATCCACCAATATAACCTGACACGTCTATAAATACTTCAATTATGATGACAAGGTTCTCGAAATATGGACACAATATACCGGATCAAACAAGATTTTACGACTCTGCTTAGATAATACGGAGCTTTATCTACCCCCAATAGTAATAGGTTTCGAGCGAGGGGCTGAATTTTAATTTATTGCCAGTTTAAATTGTGTATTTTGGTTGGTTTTTGGTGAGATGGGGATGTTTTTGTTGTCTTTATCTAATGATTTTATCTCAGACTTTAATGTATACTACTAGACAAGCTGCGCGGTACATAGAAATTGTACTACTAAGTTGCGGTCAATTGACCGTAACTCAATATTACCATCTCGCTTACTCTCAACTAGAACCCCTCTTGCGCTCCCTGTCTTTGAGCTGTTAAACTCCCGCGTTATGTGACACAATTTTACTTCTAAACAGCCCGTCTAGTAGTATACATTTAAGTCTTTGTTTTATCTAATTAAAGTTATACACTTTGGAAATCTGATCGAATTGGTATGAAACAAGTAATATCCGCACACGAGTTTTAGAATGGTAGAGCCACGCTGTAGACACTTTTGTCTGCAGCATGAATGGGCCGACTGGTCCGGTTCGTTACCACTGTCTCACAAGAAACCAGCGTAAAGTAACTGCTTGCTGCTGCGTTTCGTACGGTGAGTATCGGAAAGTATACGGAGAGTGAGATATCCGGAGGCCCAAATCCTCCTTTCGTTCCCAATCCCTTTCCTTGAAGGTCGGCAACGCGCCCATGATCCTTTTAGTAGTGTGTGCGTACATGGGCGGCGGAGATTACTTACCACCAGGTGACTCACTTGCTCGTTTACTGGCCTATGATATAAAAAATAGTAGTAACTTATAGAGGACTTTCTATCCCCAGATGGGGTTGACGTCAGTCAGGCGGCCGATCGTGAAAACTACAAGTCAAATATTTTGGAACATGTGTTAAAAAGTATGTTGCGCCGACCCATGTGCATGTGTATGTAACGCCCTTAAATATGACCACACATTTCTGTAACACGTTGTATAATATTACTATAAAGCCTGCTTACCTACTTGAGCTCATTCCGGGTACGGGCTCTTTTACATGCCAATAAAATAGATAAGCAAAACAACTCTTACGTCCGGTTTCTGAAAGGCTGATCAAATCAACATTCAACTAACAGAACTTTGAGTTGACATCGCTGTCAAATCAATTCCAGTTGCTGAAACGTTATTTAGTAAAGAAATTTATTTTATCTTTCTTTAATACCGTTTGACATACGATTTTTTATATTAATTTGAAAGTTATGTTAGCTAACATGTGTGTCAAATCAAAGGTGTTGATCACGCTTGTAGCAACTCAATTTCGACTTGACATGAGATTTGACATTTGATTAGTTAATTCAACATTGATCAACCTTTCAGAAACCGGGCGTAAGACTTTAAAATCCTTTGAATATAAAATCAAATAGAATCCGGATAGGTTCAATGATTGTTGAATTGTCTATAGGCGGTACATCACCCGGGCAATATCCGTCCCGGATGCAAGAAATACCGGTCTAATGAACCGGGTAATGGCGTATGCCATTGGCTATATATTACTTAAATTACGGGTCTATTTCGTGTTATGTAGATGGGATGTCTTTGGATGGTAATATATGTACAGTAAACGTTAAATGTTACATATTTCGACAATGTTCAGTTTTTACGTATTAGTATGGATAACAGCAGCGACAGCTCAGCGTGGTGTGGTACCGTAGAAACAAAAGTTGCAGGTTCGAAACCAGCCCCAAGAGCATACACCTCTGACTTTTCTAAGTTACGTATGTTTATATTGCTAATTATCGCTTGTTTTAACGGTGAAGGAACATCTTGAGGAGATCTGACAACCTTACTCGATTTCGACAAGTTCTCCATAAGAATTTCGAAGGTATGTGAAGTCTGCCGACTCGCTTTAGTTCAGTGTGGTGGACTAAGGCTTAATCTCTCTCATTCCGTAGAAAAGGCCTGTGTTTAGCAGTGGAACTTGCATAATATAGTATTATTATACAATTAATGCTCGGACATCAAGCTCCAGTCAGTCGCACAATCAGATGTCCGTATTTTCTAAATAGCCGAAGATTTTCGAAGCACATAATTTTAATCGTAGAACTGTAGGTACAAATTTCGCTGTTGTGAATTTATATTGGAAGAATGTGAATGATTGCGCTATACTTACCATCAGGTGTAGCGTAGTCACTTTGCCGAGCCAGGATAAAAAAAAAAAAAAAAAAAAAAAATGTGGATTAGATTCTTAAAAATTACATAAGGGCACAGCATTCACGCCTGTAATCCTCGAAGTGATAGACAGAGGTATAACTAGTATACCCCCTATTTCGCCGAGCGTATCTCCATCCCATGATATGATAGGGAGCCATGGCGAGCCTATCGCCATACCGGGCACAGTTCCAGAGTCCGGTTTGATACTGAGCATTTCTTAATAGTAAAGCCCAATATAACTTTTAGCCGACTCAGGGATCGAACTCAATACCTAATTACAACATTCGTAAAGCGTACGCATTACAACTGAGTCACAAAGGCAATAATAGAAATTGTTTGATGCTAAATACAGTATTATAATCATGATTGTTATGAGTGATTGATATTGATGTAAAATTGTAGTATGCTTAGATTTTGATAAGATTCGGTACATAAATACTGCCTGTTAGGCATCGAAATGACATGACATGAAACGTAACTCAAGCAAAAAAATTACCCCAACCAATCTCTGTGCAAGGGGGCGAGCCTATAAAAATCTGTGCAGCTCGTTCATTCATAAAAATGGATTCATGATCTCTAGTTGCCACTTAACATGTCTAATTTTTGCGCGGGGCAGAACGTCGTATCTCGATTTAGAAATTTAATATTTAGATAATAACTTTTATGAAATAAAGTTGATTTTGAAAGTTCATTAATTTTTGTAGCGTATATGAGTGTTACGTGTGATTACCTTTGCATGTGTAAGTGGAGCCGTATTTTTGGCAGATTCATATGAGAGTTAGCGTTCTAGTCATCTTATATCGATGCTTTCTTTCCTTAACAGAACCACGCGTGCTGGCTTGCGAAACCATAGCTTCGTGGTCTCTTCCATCTGGGCTCGAACCAAGAAGTTCTCAAAATCATTCTTCTGTCGGACCATACAGCTGTGGAATAGTTTGCCGGCGCACGTGTTTCCTCCTTCCTACAACATGGGATCCTTTAAACGTAGTGTGAAGAAGCTATTAAGCAGGCTGGCATAATTCTGCCGACTGCCTCGGTGGCGCAGTTGTAATGCGTACGCGTTACGATTGAGGCTAACGCTGAGGTCTCGGGTTCGATCCCCGGGTCGGGTAAAGTGGTATTGGGTTTTTCTATTACGAAATGCTCAGTATCAGCCCGGAGTCTGGAATTTGTGCCCGGTATGGCGATAGGCTCGCCCCCTATCACATCGTGGGACGGAGATACGCTCGGCGAAATGTGGGTGTACTGGCTACACCTCTGCCTACCCCTTCGGGGATTACAGGCGTGAGTGCGTATGTATGCATAATTCTGCCGATCTGCGATAGATACGGTGTCTATTCTTGGTCGACAGTATTAATGGATTACGCTACACTTACCGTCAGGTGTAGCGTAGTCACTTTGCAGGATAAAAAAAAATAAAAAAATATATAACGATGCGTAAATATGACCACACCTTTCTGTAACACGTTGTATAATAAATATACGTATCTAATTAAAAACTCCTTGTTAAAAAGGAACATGGAAACCAAAATATTTACTAATCGTCTACTATACTCAACAACCCGCCTAGCTTTCAAAGCCCGAGTTCGGCAACTGTTGTGTGATGGAGTAGCGGAGTCTTCACCTTAGTTTGGTAGTTTTGTCGGTATATGTGTATGTATGTATATAGTATGTTTATTTTATATATTTATTTATTACCATTTTTTATATGTATGTATTTAAGTATGTATAATAATTCTATTGTGTTCAATATTTGTCTTCTCATTCTCTTCTTTTGTACACCTGCTTTGTTTATTCTCTGCACTCCCAAAGGTTGACTGGTAGAGAATGCCTCTGGCATTAAGTCCGCCTGTACATGTATCATGTATAAAGTGTGTAAAATAAATAAATAAATAAATACTCACATCACGTTCACTGGCCACGACGGATCGTGTCACTGTTAATGCTAGATAGCTTTAAACCTGCCAGCCGAGCCATTTTGCAGCCCAAATGGATTTTTGAAAGTTTGCCCAGCTTCTGCTAGGTTTTAAATTGGCCTTTTGGCGGAATGAATGTAAATAATACTTTTGCGGGGCTTGGATGCGGAATTATTCGTAATTTTGCATGGAGGTGTATTTTCAATGAGTTATTATTGAGTTTGTGGCTTTATGAAATGATTTTCTGGCAACTGACTGCCTCGGTGGCGTAGTTGTAATGCTTATGCGTTACGACTGAGGCTGACGCTGAGGTCTCTGGTTTGATCGCCGGGTCGGGTAACAGTGATATTGGGGTTTTCTATTACGAAATGCTCAATAAACCCCTTCGGGGATTACAGGTGTGGGTACGTATGTATGTATGTATTTTTATGAACAAATTTTCTTTACATACATACATAAACATACGCACTCACGCCGGTAATCCCCGAAGGGGTAGGCAGAGGTGTAAGTAGTACACCCACATTTCGCCGAGCGTAACTCCGTCCCATGTTGTGATAGGGAGCGAGTCTATCGCCATACCGGGCACAAATTCCAGACTCCGGGCTAATACTGAAGTTTTCGTAATAGAAAAACCCAATACCACTTTTACCTGACCCGGGATCGAACCCCGAGACCTCAGCGTCACCCTCAGTCGTAACGCGTACGCATTACAACTGCGCCACCGAGGCAGGCAGCATTGAGTTAATTGTATCAGATATCATACAGCTAATCCTAACTACACAGGTCCGGGTAATGTATCGAGCCGATATTGTTTGATTTAATTCAATAGGGTAGTTGACTAGATTTTTTTTATTATTTAAATCAATAAGTTATGTTACTCAAAATCTATTGAAGAAAGAATTTTATAAATCGGACCAAAAATAAATAAGATAGAAGCCATTCAAATCCTGTAGAGGGGGTAATTGTCAAATGACAGACGATGCAACCTTTGACGTCACTGTGTAAAATGTTCATTATAGTGCACGCGTGCAAGCGAGATAGTGAGATATCCCTACTACGCACCCACTTTTCCTCATACGAACATTTAAAGTCGTAACTGCGGGCACATTTCTGAACCAATTTTGATTGTGTTTTAATAAAAGGGTTTCTTTTGCGTATCATTTTCTGTTGCTTATAAAATAATGTATAAAATTCAATATAGGAAACTACCCTATTGTCTTGAATCACGCCATTGAAACCGATAAACGATGTCTATGTCAATATATCGTGACACACTGTTCTTATATTCAGCTAATATTTAGAGTTAAGAGTTACGTGTATTATTGACAGACTAAAAAAAGGTGGAGGTTCTCCATTTAGATTTTTTATGTACACCGAATTCTCTGCCAATTGTGGACCGATTTTTTGGAAATTTTTTATTCGATAGGTTAGCTTCGACGTGGGCCCATATAAATTGGTTGCATTGAAATGAAATAGTTTTATTAATCATGTAGGCAATTAAAATAGCGCTTATGACAATTCAGTACAAAATAAAGAAACTTATAGAAATCATATCAACTATATTATAAGGTCTCTTTGCCGGGCAAATAAAATTGCACCGACTCCAAAGAGACATGTAGAAATTATTATTTTGGACTTTTCAGAATTTTATTTTGAAGTGGGTTTCTATTTTTTGTTAAAACTTATTTTAAAAATACAAAACGACTGTAATCATTTTAACTCATGGTTTATTGGTCACTTTTACAATATGACTGCATTACAGACCACACACCCATGTCAGGATGCACTAGAGATTACGTTCTTATGAGTTATAACTTAGACCGAACTAGAACAGAATAGTAAACCAGCAGAGCTACCGCTGGATCGTAGCAAGTGGAAATCTGTTGTCTCTGCCTACCCCTATGGGTAACAGGCGTGAGTCTATGTATGTATGTAGAGCCACCGCGTATTGAACTCTTATGGCCGTTCGCTATATTCTATCTATCAACAGAATTGATTAATTAATGCTTAATTATCTTAATTAATAGAAATGACTGACCCGGTGGCACAGTTGTATTGCGTACGCAGTACGACTGCAGCTGTGCTAATCTCTTGAGTTCGATCCCCGAGTGGGCTAAAAGTGATATTGGGTTCTTCTATTATGAAATACTTAGTATTCACCCGGAGTCAGTCCAGGAGGACTGACAGTCCAGAGTCAGAGGACAGACAGTCGGGAGTTACAGTCCAAAGACTGTACCCACTATGGCGATAGGCTCACCCCCTATCGCATTTTGGGACGGAAAGAAGCTCGGCTAAATATGTTACACCTCTGTCTACCCCTCGGAGGAATACAGGCGTGATAGCAATGAAATATAGCTCAATCTTCTAATTAACTAGTGTTGGCTTACTATTGAAAATATTTATTCTCGCCACAGTTTTATACACTCATTATCCTCTACTATTATAAAAACCATATCTTTATCCAACATGCGTCACGATCAATCTAACCATATGTAACTTATTAAGTCAACCTAAGCAACATATTCAGCCACAATTGACCCACATCTTAAATAATACCTTTGAAGATCAGCACAATACCGTATCAACTCCTATATCTACACAGATCAAGTTAAAATGGACGTATATGAATTAGATCTGAAGATGGATCGGATTATTAGGAGATTACATTGATTTTGTATATGAGATAAAATCTTAATGAGACAGGGATATAATGGGGTACAAAATGATTTTCCTGTCCCTTTTTACGTGGAGTAAGCGTAATAATAAAAAGTAGCGATTGCTCGGTGGGGAGTGGTACGGACTGCCGAGACGAAAGACTCAGGTTTGAAACCAGTGCCAAGAGCATACACCTCTGACTTGTAGTCCCAGTAAAAGTTGTGTACGAAAACGATGAAAGTTGTCACTTTCTCTCCATACGTCGGGTATTATTAAGGAACTATAATGAATTCATAATATGGTTAATTTTATTTCATATTAGTGGAATATAAAATTAGTTTTTTAACGATTCTTCTTTCTCTCTATTCTAAAAAAAGTAACTAGCCGCCGCCGCCGCTGCCAAAAGCTTGTCACGCTATCTCCTCCGAAACCGCTGGGGGTATGGGGTCGAGACCGATACAAATCGATGCAGAATAATGTGGGGAAGAAAGTAAGATATGTCACATACTCGTCGGACTTTAATTTATTTTTATTTTTTTTTGTTTTGAGGAATAACATAGGCAAAGCCCCTAGTTCTTTAAATTAAAATTACTACCTTTTTTACTAGCCCTGTTTTATACATGTATAATACAGGGCTAGCTGGGCACGGGCCTCTACTGAATGAGACGGGTTAGCCCTTAGTCCACCACGCTGGCCTAATGCGGGTTGGAAGACTTCACATACCTTCGAAATACTTATGAAGAACTTCTCAGGTATGCAGGTTTCCTCACATGTTTTTTTCACCGTTAACGCAAGTGATAATTAACAATTAATACACACATAACTTAGAAAAGTCAGAGGTGTATGCACTTGGGGCTGGTTTCCAGCCTGCGACTTTCGTCTCGACAGTCCATACCACTCCCCACTGAGTAATCACTGCTTCAATCAAGTAAAATAATGAAATTATAATGATTATTATGTGCGTGACTGTTGGGTGTATTTAATATTCTCAAGCAGAAGATCGCAGCGGGCGAGTAGCCGGTTGCGAAGCGTGAGGCCGTGGGTTCGATTCCCGCACCTAGACAAATGTTTGTCTGATTCACAAATATTTGTCTCGGGTCTGGGTGTTGTGGGACCGCAAGTCCGTCGTAGTTCTTGATACCCACGATACAGGTTTACCTAGTGTGGGGTCAGGTCTGTGTGTGTGACTGTTGGGTGTATTTATTTTATTTATTTATTAGGCTTATATTTCATCCTAGACTCCGAGAACAATAAAATGTTTTCGACTAGTCATTAAGGTACTGTCTACATAAAAAGTAGCATTAAGTTGCAATTACTCTTTTAACTTCCTCGGTGGCGCAGTTGTAATGCCTACGATTGAGGCCAACGCTGAGGTCTCGGGTTCGATCCCCGGGTCAGGTAACGTGGTATTGGGTTTTTCTATTACGAAATGCTCAGTATCAGCCCGGAGTCTGGAATTTGTGCCCGGTATGGCGATAGGCTCGCCCTCTATCACATAAGGGACGGAGATACGCTCGGCGAAATGTGGGTACTGGTCACACCTCTGCCTACCCCTTCGGGGATTACAGGCGTGTGAGTGAGTATGTATGTAATCTTCTAGTTTGGATTTTCAGCTTTGTTTCGTTTCGGTGTCGGAAGTTGGTGTTACTATCTGTACATCGGTCTGTTTGTTTAAAGGCTCTATCATTTGAATTGTAATAAGTAGGTGACTGATATTTTCATAGAATATATGTTATGGCGGATAATAGAATTTACGAGTGGTAGAGCCACGCTGTAGACAATTTTGTGTACAGTATGAATGGGCCGGCTCTTCCAGGTGGTTACCACTGTCTCACAGAAAACTGACGAAAAGTAGCAGATTGCTGCTGCGTTTCGTACGGTGAGTGAGATATCCGGAGGCCCACTCATGAATTATATGGACAATAATAGTCTGAAATAAATAATTTGAATTTGAATTAAGGAACATTGTATCTAATTCAGTAGCAAATTAATCACCACAAAATATAACAAGTGAATTTGGGCTTTAAAGTTCTAATTAGCGGTGCGGCGATATAGCGGCATATCACAAGTGAAGACAGGCTTTCAAGTTGCTATTCAGCACTTAGGCATAGTGAAATATACTCTAGGTAATACTATACCCTAAAATATTCACTCTCGTCAGCACTTCATACATTATTCCAGGCTGAGCCCACACTACGTCTCAGACACTTCGTTATTTATTCACAGATGTAAAGTTAAATAGCGTTTGAAGACTACGAGTCTTCTTAATTTAGTTTTTGGAAACCTAACTATACGAAATGAGGTAGGTAGAGGAATGCTGTCTCGTTAAAGAAGGACGGACAAGAAACTGTAACAATGCTCTTTTCAAAATTCATTTACAATATTTGCTATATATCATACTAGTTCTAATATTATATTCAAATTTCAAATTCAAGTCATTTATTCTGTAAATTGGATCATAAATATCACTTTTACATGTCAATCATTTTTTAAGCTATATTACATTTACGACGGCATTTCAGGGCTAGCCATGAGAAGAAATGCCGAAACAAACTCATGGGTTATGGCCTCTTTTAATGTCCAGACATTGTTTTACAGAAATTATGCGAGTGTAATGTACAGAAATTCCTGGCTTGGCCCTTTCAAGAGATAGCCAAAAGTATATCAGACATACGTAGCACTCGCACTCACATTAAAAAAATAAATGAAATAATTTATAACAAAAAAAAATCTAAATGTCAATATTCCCTTACATACTAATATTGCGCCAATAGAGCAGTCAATATTAAATAATATAATATATAAAAAAAAGAGAACTATGTACATCCAATTTTGTAAGGAGTGAGCAGCTTAATTCCAAGCTGTTTTGTCTTCCAGGTAATCTTTCACATTATAGTAACCTTTTTGGCAAAGCCTGAGTTATAATACATAATTTAAATTTATTAAGGGCTAATAGTTATAAGGCCTATAAATGTGAATGTAAGTTTGTTTGTTACGCTTTCACGCGAAAACTACTTAACCGATAATTATGAAACTTTGTACACATATTCTTGGAGGTACAAGAAGTAACATAGGATACTTTTTATATAAAAAACTATTTGTTTGTTACGCTTTCACGCCTAAATCACTGAACCAATTTTATTGAATTTTCGTGTAGAGATAGATGGGACTCTGGAGACGGTTATAGGCTATGTTTTATTTCGGAAAAGTCTATTCACGCGGGCGGAGCCGCGAGCAAAAGCTAGTGATTAATAAAACTATTTCATTTCATTTCGAAGCCGCGAGATTATGTTAACAAAAGAAATAAACAATACATTTTGTGTTACGAATTCCATTATTGGATTCCTCCAGCAATTCTTAGATTACAATACATAAGTGAGGATTGAATTACATTGATTACGTTTAAATAGGATTGTTACGATTGAGCGCGTTTGTAATTTATTTTCCAGCATCATTTTTCTTTTATTTCATGAATTTCCACGACACAAGCGAGCTTTCACGCATACGCTTTCGTAAAAATCAGAAGTCCCAAGGGATCTTTTAAATCTCTCTAGATTTCACCTGTTTTTTTATCAAGTCTTGTATTACTAGATAGAAAAGATGTAAGATATGACGTTTAACATGTTCGGCAACCGCATGCAACATTGCAGATTATAACGCTCGTCATATTTATTTATATATCTTAAGCTTCCCAAGGCCAGCGACTTCACGCAGGTGGAGCCGGGAGGAAAAGCTAGTCCTACTAGCATAGTATATAAATATAATATTATAAATGTATATGAGTGGTAGAGCCACGCTGTAGACACTTTTGCCTACAGCATGAATGGGCCGAATCGTCCGGATCGTTACCACTGTCTCACAGAAAACCGGCGTAAAGTAGCAGCTTGTTGCTGCATTTCGTACGGTGAGTGAGATATCCGGAGGCCCAAATCCCCCTCCCCTTCCTAATCCTTAATTATCCCTTTCCTTTAAGGTCGGCAACACGCCCATAATAATTATTTTGGTATTGTGAGCGTACATGGCCGGTGGCGATCACTTACCATCAGGTGACCCACTTGCTCGTTTGCCGGCCTATGGCAAAAAAATCTCTATAAAAAAAAATGAGAATTTGGATGTTTGTTAGTTAATCACGCTTTTATAGATGAACGGGTTTGGATGAAATTTAGCACACAGATAGACCATCACCAGGAGTAGGACATAGGCTGTTATTATTTATTAATAATTGTATTGTAACAATTAATTGATCTGCTTAGATTCGGATTACTGTTGGATCCCCTGAATGGACACCTGTACCAATCCCAAATGGACACTGTTTTACCATGAACGTATTAGTTATAACGTAAATTATTTAAGTTTTGTAATAACAAAGATAAATAAATAAAAAAATGACAAACATTTAAAACACCTACGGCTGAGTTTCTTGGTGCTTCTTCTCAGACCAGTGGGCATTTGCGAAGCATCGGTAGATTCCAAACTCGACGTGTAAAAGTGCCCTTGGCGGCCTAATTACTGAATAAATGATTTGATTTGGCTACTTTTTATCCTGGAAAAGGCCATTCACGGGGCACTTAAAAACAAGTGAGTAAAACTAACTAGATTAATCATTAACTAAAATAATGCCCTAGATATCTAAAAGCATTATAAATCTATACTTTATTAGATTAGAAAATATTTTCCGAGAGCTAAATCAGATATCTATTAATTGACGTGCCTGTTACGTAGCGATTCTTCAAAGCAATGTAATTGGTTTAAGATTTAAACTTAAGTATTTTTCCTTGTTATTTAAAGAGTAGATACTAAGAGTTAATACTAAGTGCAAGAGACTGTCTGGGTTGGTATGATCGCTTTGTCTATTTGTATCGTCAAGCAGCAATGTGTAAGAATTGTTGCGTTCCGATTTAAAGGTCATTGAAGCTAGTGAAATTACTGGGCGGTATGAGACTTAACATCTTATAACTCGGGGTGACGGGCACAGTCCAATGCCATTCAGTGCTTTGTAATGATTTCTTAGGTTTACGAGAATATTACACATTGAAATAAAACTAGTTTATACGGTTACGGTACGGTTTATAGTTTCATTCTAAAATAAAAATTAAACCGCGATAAAATCCGTATAAACTAGTTTTATTTCAAAGTGCTTTGTAATTTAAAGTTATGTGTGGTGTTGCTTCTGTTTATGGGCAGGCGTGACGCTTACCATCAGAAATGTAATAAAAGAAAACTTTAGTTGAAATAATGTGATGTGTTTAAGTGAGTGCCCTCAACCAGCGCAAATGTATGAAAAGTAGGTAAGTTGAGCGGTTACCAATTTCGCGAAGGAAACCAGCATAAAGTAGCGGCTTGCTGCTGCATTTCGTATGGTGAGTGAGATCTGCTTCTGTTTATGGGCAAGCATGGTGCTTACCATCAGGCGAGCGACTTGCTCGTTTTGGTCACTCAAGCTAACAAAAACAAATACTGAATAACAAACATCTATAATGTTAATCAAAAAGTAGCTCATGAGATTCCCGGGATTAGAATTTGTGCCGATGGCGATGTCTCAACCCTATCACTCCATGGGACGGAAATAGGCTCAGGGAACAGTTGATGCATAATTTCCATCTCTGCGTAGATACAGGCGGGAGCTGTATGTATATACTGAATTACAAAAATCTATTATGTTAAATATAATAATGCAGAGCCGTTGTGAAATTGTAATCCTTGTTTGTAGGGGTGGGATTGTGTGCGTAGGGGTTGGGGGGGGGGAGCTGCGTAAAATGTGGGGTGGGGTGTTACGTGTATTGTTAACGGAGTTTTAAACTGTAACTCGTATTTTTTTGCTCGAATGACGAGACGAGCAGGTCGCTCGCCTGATGTTGAGCGTCACGCCTACCCATAAACAGAAGCAACGTCACACAGAAATCTGGATTACAGACCACTGCATGGCACTGAACTGCGCTCGTCACCCCGAGACGTAAGATGCTAAGTCATAATGCCCAGTAATTTCACTGGCTTCAATGTCGTTCAAACCGAAACACAACAGTGCTTTCACACTGTTGCTTGGCGGCATAAATAGACAAAGCGATGGTAACAACCAAGATGGCCTCTCGCATACGAGGAACTTACCACCTAATAAAGTTTGAATTTGTGTTTCGGATTTCTTAAGAGTAATCACAAATAAATTATATTCAACAATGATACACATAGCCCAGACCCCACAGTTAAATAGGATTATCTTATATTGGGTATCAAGAACTATGAGAGACTTTCGATCTCACAACACCCAGACCCGAAACAAATATTTGTGTTTCAGTCAAATATTTGTCTCTATGCTCAGATCGAACCAGCGGCCTCTTGTTTTGCAGTCTTAGCCATCGAAATAAGACAATAAGAACGATAACTCTCATAGGAATCTGCCAAAAATACACGTAACACTCATACACGCAACAAAACTTAATGAACGTTCAAAATCAACTTTATTTCATAAAAGTTATTCTAAATATTCAATTTCTAAATCAAGATACGACGTTCTGCACCGCGCAAAAAATTAGACGTATTAAGTGTCAACTAGAGATTATGCATAATTTTTTATGAATTAATGACTTTTGTAACCCCGCCCTTTTACACAGAGTTTTAGTAGGGTCATATTTTTGCTTGAGTTACGCTTCTTGTCATCTTATGTCGATGGTCTTAACTATATAATTCTAGTGATTTCTTAGGTTTACGCGAATATTACACATTGAAATAAAACTAGTCTATACGGATTTTATCGCGGTTTAATTTTTATTTTAGTCCCGACGTTTCGAAAGCTTTTCAGCCTTCGTGGTCACGGCAGAGACTGAGGTGTAGGTCGTCTCGAAAAGTTAATGTTACAATGGCTACCTTCATTTAAAAATTAAACGTCGGGACTAAAATAAATATTAAACCGCGATAAAATCCGTATAAACTAGTTTTATTTCAATATATAATTCTAGAGTCAGAATAAACAAAAGCCACATTATCACAACATTTAAGATAGGTCTAAAGATGTAATTAATAAGTATTAAAGTATTAACGAGTATTATAAGCGTTATTATTAAGTACCCAATTATAATAAAGAGAGCATTATTCCAAAGTGGTAGCGTTTGCGAAATTGAATTAGATTTAGCACATCGTTAACAGTAAAATCATCTATTCGTTCTATTTATAGCATAGGCCGGCAAACGAGCAAATGGGGTTACCTGATGGTAAGTGATCCCCACCGCCCATGTACGCCCACAATACCAAAATAATTTTGGGCGCGTTGCCGACCTTAAAGGAACGGGATAATTAAGGGAAGGAAGGGGAGGGGGTTTAGACCACCGGATATCTCACTCACCGTATGAAACGCAGCAGCAAGCTGCTACTTTGCGACGGTTTTCTGTGAGACAGTGGTAACGACCCGGACGAGCCGGCCCATTCGTGCTGTAGACACAAGTGTTCGTATTAATTAGAAATAATAATAAATACATCCTCAGAGTATGTGTTAACTGGGTGATATGTCGCTTGTATATGAGAGGAAAATATTTTTTTTTTTAATAAATACACCCAACAGTCACACACATAGTCCTGACCCCACACTAGGTTAACCTGTATTGCGGGTATCAGGAACTATGAGGGACTTGCGGTCCCACAACACCCAGACCCGAAACAAATTTTTGTGGATCACACAAACATTTGTCTCAGTGCGGGAATCGAACCCACGGCCTCTCGCTTCGCAGCCGGCAACTCGCCCGCTGCGCCACGGAGGCTGTCATTAGGTCATGCATTTATAGAACCTTTTTATTAATAATAAAAAATGAAAAATCCTCAAAAAAAATCATAAGCCTATTTATTATTCTTTAGTGTCGAAACGAGCCAGGTCGCTCGCCAGATGGTAAGCGCCACGTCTGCCCATAAACAGAAGCATCACCACACAACTTTGAATTACAAAGCACTGCATGGCATTCGACTGCGCTCATCATCCCGAGACATAAGATGTTAAGTCCACAATACCCAGTAATTTCCTGGCTTCAATGTCCTTCAAACCGGAACACAACATTGCTTACACATTGCTACTTGGAGGCAGAAATAGACAAAGCGGTGGTAACGTCTAGGTTGGTATTTCCTATCGATACGAGAGACATACAGCCTTTTTTATAGTATAGGCTGGCAAACGAGCAAGTGGGTCACCTGATAAATAACGCAGCAGCAAGCTGCTACTTTACGCCAGTTTTCTGTGAGACAGTGGTAACGACCCGGACGAGCCGGCCCATTCATGCTGTAGACAAAATTGTCTACAGCGTGGCTCTACCACTCGTAAAAGCCTTGTTGACCCTGATGATGGAATGGATGGACCCTAGAGACAGTTATAGGTTACTTGTCATCCCGGAACAGGCTGTTCACGCGGGCAGAGCCGTCAGCAAAAGTAAAATATACACGTAAAACATCTGAACAGCATAAATAAGAAAGGGTGATACAGAGAAAGAGGTCAAATTTATAACACCTCTCTTTCATTAGGGGTTAAATTAATACAGAAACTAAAGTGTCACAGTATTTAGTTAACTATAACAATGGCAGTGTAATCCCAGTGCTAGCAAATGCTAGGAACAATAAATAGTACGGACGGGAGCCGCCTATTATTGTGTGGGTGATGACATAGGAGTTGGAAGGGGGGAGGAGCTTGTATGGGGTTAGTTTTCGTACTTACCATTGTATGATTATAATAGAAAAAATAAATATACTACTAAATAAGCTGCGATAGCTGTAGGAGTGGTACGGATTGTCGAGACGAAAGTCGCAGGTTCGAAACGTGTCCTAAGACCACACACCTCTGACTTTTCTAAGTTATGTGTGTATTGATTGTTAGTTATCACTTGCTTTAACGGTGAAGGAAACATCGTGAGGAAACCTGCATACCTGAGAAGTTCTTAATGAGAATTTCAAAGGTATGTGAAGTCTACCAACCTGCATTAGGCCAGCATGGTGGACTGAGGCCTGACTTTCATTCAGTAGAGGGGTATGTATTATACAGGGCTTGTACCAATAATGGTATATAGGGACAAAATCGAAACTTCGCGTGACGATGGAAATTTGCATAAGTACTCACATCTGCCACTCCACGCGACGTCAGGAAACCGTCTTGGTGGTTGCTGCACTCCGCCACTATATATCAGCGCACTGCTCACAATTAGTCTACACGGTGTACGGATTTTGGGTGCTCAGAGAGCCCAACTTACATAGTTTTTCAATTAATTATAAAGCGCGCCGGGGATCGTGCCGCCATAGATGCATCGACGTCACAAATTCAGCTCCGTGGCGCAGCGGGCGAGTAGACGGCTGCGAAGCGAGAGGCCGTGGGTTCGATTCCCACACCGGAACAAATGTTTGTGTGAACCACAAATATTGGTCTCGGGTCTGGGTGTTGTGGGACCGCAAGTCCCTCGTAGTTCCTGATACCCGCGATACAGGTTTACCTAGTGTGGGGTCAGGACTATGTGTGTGACTGTTGGGTGTATTTATTTATTATTTATTTATTTATTCGATGGACGGCGCGGGCGCGTGGCCTCCCATTGGTTATCAGGAATGGCCCGTTTAGTTGGCGGCAAATGTGTGCGAATTTGAATCGCCTTCGCTCTCACACCCATACCACCATCACGCGAATTTAAGGATCGAATATTGTTATGTTACAGTGAATATTTAACTACGGTTACGAAATAGGGCTAGTAAAAAACCCTAATTAATCACGCAACAAGCAGCTCGCTCGCCTGATAGTAAAGCGCCACGCCTGCCCATAAACAATAGCAATTTTATAAGTGTTTAAGCCACGTTGAAGTCAGTTTTGTATATAGCATGAATGGGCCGGCTCGACCGGGCCACTGTCTTACAGAAAACCGACTTAAAGTAGCGACTTGTTGCTGGGTTTTGTATGTGGAGTGAGATATTCGGTGGCCGAAATCCTGTACCCAATCCCTTATTTGACAGCCTCCGTGGCGCAGCGGGCGAGTAGCCGGCTGCGAAGCGTGTGGTCGTGGGTTCGATTCCCGCACCTAAACAAAATTATTGTCTGATTCACAAATATTTGTCTCTGGTCTGGGTGTCGTGGGACCGCAAGTCCCTCGTAGTTCTTGATACCCACGATACAGGTTTACCTAGTGTGGGGTCAGAATTATGTGTGTGACTGTTGGGTGTATTTATTTATTATTATTTATTTATCCCTTTCCTTTAAGGTCGGAAACGCGTCCATGATTCTTACATACATACGCACTCACGCCTGTAATCCCCGAAGGGGTAGGCAGAGGTGTAACCAGTACACCCACATTTCGCCGAGCGTATCTACGTCCCACAATGTGATAGGGGGCGAGCCTATCGCCATACCGGGCACAAATTTCAGACTCCGGGCTGATACTGAGCATTTCGTAATAGAAAAAACCCAATACCACTTTACCCGACGCGGGGATCGAACCCGAGACCTCAGCGTTAGCCTCAATCGTAACGCATACGCATTACAACTGCGCCACCGAGGCAGTCATGTCCGTCAGTCGTCAGTCCATGATTCTTCTGGTATTATTACTGTCATAAGCGGTGGAGATTACTTAGCATCAGATGACCGACTTACCCGTTTGTCATTATATAAAAATTTAGTAAATGTATCCTATTCTAGACGACGTCTGAGTTGTCGTTGATGTATTACTTACTACTTGAGCATTAACGCTACGGAACCATTATTCTTTCTCTTTGACGCAATCTCTTAAGCGGTGAGGGTAGCATGAATTGTGTTTTTAGAGATCCTTAACGTTTTTCAGAAACCTTAACTGAGTATTTTTCATTTTGCTCGTGGAAAGGTAACCGATTGGATAGCGACTATTAAACATATTGGCACCAGCCAGTCACCTTTTATCTTTAATGTCTTGAATAAAGAAACGAGCAAGTCACTCGCCTGATGTTAAATCTCACGCTTGCCCAAAAATAACACCACACACAACCTTAAATTACAAAGCACTATATGGCATCGGTCTATGGTGTCACCCCGACATTTATGATATTAACGCCCGGTTTCTGAAAGGCTGATCAAATCAACATTCAACTAACAGAACTTTGAGTTGACACCGCTGTCATATCAATAAGAGTTGCTGAAACGTTGATTAGTGAAATAATTACTTACCATCAGACGAACGACCTGCTCGTCTCGTCATTCAAGCTAATGAAAAACAAAGAAAAAAAGAATAACCATAAAATTGTTATAACAATTTATAAAACAATAATTTCAAATTGAAACCTGGGTGTTGCAATTCATCACTAAAGTGTTTCCAATTGTTAGAGCGTCGTATCTTTGTAGAAACATTTATATTAGCTAGTCCCGGGGGCTTTTACCGGTAAAATAACAACATAACTTAGTAGTTATGTTATATGTAGCTGGTCGTTTCTTTAATATTTTTTTTACACCCAACAGTCTCACACACATATTCCTGACCCCACACTAGGTAAACCTGTATCATGGGTATCAGGAACTACGAGGGGCTTGCGGTGCCACAACACCCAGACCCGAGACAAATATTTGTGAATCAAACATTTGTCTAGGTGCGGGAATCGAACCCACGGCCTCACGCTTCGCAATCGGCTACTCGCCCGCTGCGCCACGAAGGCTGTCAATTTGGCCTGAATTTGGCAATTAATGTATCTATTTGCAGATAGATTTGCTTACTATCAATAGAGTTTAGACAGATCTACCATACAAAATGTGTTAAAAATTAAATGCTAGTACGAAGTGATAGCTCAGCGGTGAGTAGTATGGACTGTGGAGTCGAAAGTCGCAGGTACGAAACCAGCCCCAAGAGCACACACCTCTGAATTTTCTAAGTTACGTGTGTATTAATTGTTAATTATCTCTTGCTTTAACGGTGAAGGAAACATCGTGAGGAAACCTGCATACCTGAGAAGTTCTCCATAAGAATTTCGAAGGTGTGTGAAGGCATACCATATTATACACAATATGTAACAAAGACCCTGTTGGGCATTTTAACTGTGATATCAGAACCGATATTCAAACGTAATGGAAAATCTCGCAGACGACAGACTATAAAAATAATCGTATTCATTATTTAAACTTTAATTAATTTATTATTTCGATTAGTATTTTGATTGATTACCTCTACAAGAGCGATGGCTTGGAGCCAGAGAGAGATAGCAAGTTGAGGCGTCTACGTACAAACGAGCCACGACGTGCGCGCACACCCCGGCCTCCTCAACACACAGAAATTCAGATGTTAATAACATTTTTGCAATATGTTCATTTTTATAATGTCCTTCAAATCGAAACAACAGTGCTTACACATTGCTGTTTGGTGGCAGAAATAGACAAAGCGGTGGTACTCCGCATGCTAGGGACCTACCACCTTGTAACCAAGCTGATGCAGTATCCCGCAGGCTTGCAAATGAAGCGTGATCCCGCGGGATTGCAAACTCTACGTGGCTCTACTAGACACTCTAGCTACTCTGTATATATTGACAACCTGATTTTATATTTTGCTGTATATTTACTTTGATAAAATAACCTTGACTTAACTGCCTCGGTGGCGCAGTTGTAATGCGTACGCGTTACGATTGAGCCCAACGCTGAGGTCTCGGGTTCGATCCCGGGTCGGGTAAAGTGGTATTGGATTTTTTATATCGAAATGCTCAGTATCAGCCCAGAGTCTGGAATTTGTGCCCGGTATGGCGATAGGCTCGCCCCCTATCACATAAGGGACGGAGATACGCTCGGCGAAATGTGGGTGTACTGGTTACACCTCTGCCTACCCCTGCGAGGATTACAGGCGTGAGTGCGTATGTATGTAAAATAACTTTTACTTGTTTGTGTAAGATAGAGCTTTCTTTTGTGTATCTTTCTACCGGGCGTTATCCCGGCTTAATTCTAGGGTCCGGCATCTCGTACCAAAGATTTAATGGTATTTGTTTTTTTTTAATTATTATTAGATTTAGATGACAAAACGAGCAGGTCGCTCGCCTGATATTAAGCCAACACCAACCACAGCTTCGAATTATGAAGTACTGCATGACACTGTGCTGCACTCACCCTGAGACAAAAGGTGTTAAGACTCATAATGCCATGTAATTTCGCTGGCTTTAATGCCCCCTGACACACTGCTGCTTGGCGGCAGAAATAGACAAAGCGGTGGTACCTACCCAGACGGCCTCTCGCATACGAGGGACCTACCACATTGTAAACCCCCACCACTTGTAACCACGCCTCCTAGATCATCTTTCGTAGATGAAACCTAGGAACATATATAAAAGCGAAATACCACTCACTCATTGGCTGACTGACTGATCATCTCATACTTGAAATCGATATCTCAAACTACTAAAGGTAGGATCATGAAATTTGTTCAGATGATAGTTTGTGTAATATCATAAAGGGTCCCTTTATAATATACTAGCTTTTGCTCGCGGCTCCGCCCGTGTGAATAGACTTTTCCGAAATAAAACGTAGCCTATAACCGTCTCCAGGGTCCCATCTATCTCTACATCAAAACGGTTCAGTGATTTAGGCGTGAAAGCGTAACAAACAAATATATATATATCATAAAAAGTATCCTATGTTACTTCTTATACCTCCAATAATATGTGTACAAAGTTTCATGATGCTCGGTTAAGTACTTTTCACGTGAAAGCGTAACAAACAAACTTACATTCACATTTATAATATTAGTATGATTTAATAGAGAAGAAAGGATTTTTAGAAAGTTACATTTTTAATGGGAAAGGGCGGTTGAACTTTATACGATTTTTTTTATGGAATACGACTGTGAAATTAACGAAGGGAATTAAGTACAAATATTGTTTGTTAAAAATAACAAGACACGTGTTTCTCAATGACCCCAGAAAAAGACTATCCCAAGGGCGGAACCGCGAAGAAAAGCTAGTATATTATAAAGGGACCCTTTATGATATTACACAAACTATCAACTGATCAAATTTCATGATCCTACCTTTAGTAGTTTGAGATATCGATTTCGAGTATGAGATGATCAGTCAGTCAGCCAATGAGTGAGTGGTATTTCGCTTTTATATTATATTTACTTTGCTAAATAAGCTTTGTTTACAAGCGTATGAAATTCAAAGTAAAATAGATGTAAAGTACTAATTAATTCAAGTCAACAATATTCTCGGTTTCTAGAAATTTGTTTAATTAATAGTCATATTGTTTTGGCGTTATGTGTATAATACATTATTGTAGTAAGGCTCTATTTCACAATATTCGAGTAATATTTACCCACCAATTAACGTGTAATGCGTATGTAATGTAATGTAAAGCGTACGCCTCAGGTTCGATCCCCAAATCGGGTAAAAGTCATATTGAGTTTTTCTATTTCGAAATGCTCAGTATCAGCCCGAAGTTATCCAGCAAACGAGCAAATGAGTCACCTGATGGTAAGTGATCTCCACCGCCCATGTACGCTAACAATATCAAAAGAATTATGGGCGCGTTACCGATCTTAAAGGAAAAGGATAATTACGGGATTGGGAAGGAAAGGGGGATTTAGGCCTCCGGATATCCCACTCACCGTACGAAACGTAGCAACAAGCTGCTACTTTACGTCGGTTTTCTGTGAGACAGTGGTAACGACCCGGGCGAGCCAGCCCATTCATGCTATAGACAAAAGTATCTACAGCGTGGCTCTACCACTCAAAAAAAGTCTGGAATTGTGCCCGGTATGGCGATAAGCTTGCCCTCTGTCATATTAAGGGACGGAGAGACGCTCTGCGAAATGTCAGTAGGTTACACCTCTGCCTACCCCTTCGGGATTACAGGCGGGAGTGCGTATAAATAAGGCATATTTATGTCACAAAATAGCTTACTAAAAGTTGAATACCTAAGTGATTTCTTATGTTTACGCGAATATTTCACATTGAAATAAAACTAGTTTATACGGATTTTATCGCGGTTTAATTTTTATTTTAGTCCCGACGTTCCGAAAGCTTTTCAGCCTTCATGGTCACGGCAGAGACTGAGGTGTAGGTCGTCTCGAAAAGTTAACGTTACATTGCCTACCTTCATTTTAAAATTATTCATTTATTTTTTAATTATTTAAACTTAAATAAATTAATAAAAATTAAACCGCGATAAAATCCGTATAAACTAGTTTTGTTTCAATGAATATCTCAGCTTTGTGCAGTACAAACTCAGAGCACAACATTGTACAACTTGGATAATGGAGCGTGCGACGAACTTCATCAGTCGCCGTGCAACTGGTGTATGCAGGAAATATAAGTCTGAGGTATTATACTGTAAATTTGGCATTTAACCGTATATATTAGCTATTTATGCCGTCAAGCAACACTGTGTAAACACTGTTGTATTCCGGTTTAAAGGACATTGATGCCAGTGAAATAACTGGGCTTTATGAGACCTTAACACCTTAATATGTCTCTGGGTGACGAGTTCTTTTTATCATAGGTTGTAAACGAGCAAGTGGGACTGATGGTAAGCGATCTCCACCGCCCATGTTCGCCCACAATACCAAAAGAATCATGGGCGCGTTGCCGACAATAAAGGAAAGCGGTGATTAAGGGATTGGGAAGAGGAGGGGGATTTAGGCCTCCGGATATCTCACTCAACGCACGAAACGCAGCAGGAAGTCGGTTTCCCGTGAGACAGTGGTAACGATCCGGTCGAGCCGGCCCATTCATGCTGTAGACAAAAGTATCTACAGTGTGGTTCTACTACTCTATTTTGAAGTCTGTTAAAAACTCCATTTAAATGGCGCTTTACAAAGTTACCTGTCTAGACTTTTCTCCTTTTGTCATTACGTATGCAACGGCAACATGCAGTAGATAACATTCAAAAACTATGTCGCATTGTCGCCTACGTGTCGTGGATACAATAAGTTTCAAATTCACACGTAACTTTTTCGATCTGCACATTTCGAATTCTAGTGGTAGATAGTATTTATTGTGTGGTAGAACCACGCTGTAGATAGTTGTGTCTACAGCATGAATGAGCCGGCTGCGGGTCGTTACCACTGTCTCACAGAAAACCGACGTAAAGTAGCGGCTTGCTGCTGCGTTTCGTACGGCGAGTGATGTATCTGGAGGCCCAAATTCCCATCCCTTTCCCAATCACTTAACTATCCAGTTCCTTTAAGGTCGGCAACGCACCCATGATTCTTCTGGTATAGAGGGTGTATATGGGCGGTGGAGATCACTTACCATCAGGTGACCCACTTGCTCGTTTGCCGGCTTATGCTATATAAAAAGAAATATAGCCCGTCAACGTGAGATTATGTAAGTGGTGGCAATGGTGTAGGCAGTTTTGATTCTTTGGTTCTATTCCAGTTTTCGTGGTACCATTGTTCTACAAAACTGGCGTGAAATTGCGGGATTTTAAGGCATAGGTCAGCAAACGAGCAAGTGGGTCACCTGATGGTAAGTGATCTCCATCGTCCATGTACGCCCATACTACTAAAAGAATCATGGGCGCGTTGCCTGGATTAAGGGATTGGGAAGGGATTCGAATACAGGTAGTGGCAGAAATTACTTACCAGCAGATAACTCAAATATACGTTTGCGAGATTTCAAAAAAAAAATACTTTAGGATGTAGAACAGTTTTTACGTATTCAGCGCATGAACTCTGGAACTTGTCAATATTTTGATGAGCGTAAAAGAAATTTGGGCCACGTCGCGTCGTATTTAATGTGGACATTCTCGAATATTACATTCCAATTCGAATTTGCGTGGATATAAATTGGTATTTGTCACGGGATATTTTGTGTGGAATCTTATCGTACTTATATTGTATAATAATACATACACTAACGCCCGTAATCCCCGAAGAGGTAGGCAGAGGGAACCAGCACACTCGCATTTCGCCCAGCGTATCTCCATCCCGTGATGTGATAGGGGGCGAGTCTAAACCGAGCATAATACTCCGGGCTGATACTGAGCATTTCGTTATAGAAAAACCCAATATCACTTTTATAGGACCCGGGGATCGAACTCGAACACATTACAACTGCGCCACCGAGCTAGTCAATCAATCAAGAATAATTTATTTATTCGCACAATTTGTTGATCGATTTGTACGTTGATTGACATATTCTATTAATTCTGAATAATATTAGTTTTTTTTTCCATTAAGTTTAGATGATAATGTAATTTTATTCATTTTAATATTACGAAGGTTTATAAATGAATCCATTTCGAATATATGATTAGTTAATTTTTAGGGATTAGAAAGTGTATTTAACCAGTCTTCGTGGCGCAGTGGGTGAGTTTCGGCGAGTGGGCGGCCGGTCGTAACAGCTACAAGTCAAATCTTTCTGTGACACGTGTTAAAAAGCATATTCCACCGACCCCACTGCGAGTGGGACAAGGTCAGATGGAAGTAGAAGAGAAATTTTAACCAATGAAAAAACACTAAGGAAGGATCTCAATTACTCTGTATTATTTTAATATACATTCAAGCATAACTCCGCTAAATGCTTTGGATATTTTTTTATATTTGATAGGCCTTTGCTTGAGTGATAGAGCCACGCCGTAGACACTTTTGTCTACATAATGAATGAACTGGCTCGTCCGGGTCGTTACCACTGTCTTACAGAAAATCGACGCAAAGTAGCAGCTTGATGCTACGTTTCGTACGGTGAGTGAGATATCCGGAGGCCCAAATCCCCTCCCTTTCCCAATCCCTTTCTTTTAAGGTTGGCAACGCGCCCATGATTCTTTTGGTATTGTGGGTGTACATGGGCGGTGGAGAACACTTACCATCAGGTGAACTACATGCTCGTTGCCGACCTATGCCATATATTTAAGGCTGTACTCCACGCCAATGACCTTGATGATTTACGCCAAAATCCATATTAAGGATACCTTCCCGAAGGTAGAAGGATGTTTATGAAGGATTCACCAGCCTCTTGACTTAGTTCCTAACCGAGTAACTGCTAGATCAAGACCCTAACAAATTCCTACGCTAGTATACCGACCAAAACTCTTGCGGTGGCCTCCTTCAGCGTAAGTGGGGGTCTGGACCTAGAGTGTTGCCGGTACCACTACTGCGCTGAGCCTTTGTGTCTCGTCTCCTTTAGGGCTTCTTACACAGACTTGTGCTGTTAGCTTATATTGCTTTTATAGCCAAAGTATAGATATTATATATATCTATTTAGTAGGGATTAAGCACAGAGGCGCCTTTTCGAAGGCCCACGTCTCAGCATGAATAATCGCTGGGGAGTATAGTTAAGGACCGTATCTGCACATCGGAAGCCCTCCATACCATCGGAACGGCCGTGACGTCCGGCAGCGCAAGGGGATATCCCCCCCCTCGATCCAGTCCTGCTTTTACTTAGCTTTATTCTATTTTTGTTTTCAATTCATTTAAATTGTTAGATATTTAAAATATCATCCCATTTTGTTAGTATAAATGCCTAGCCTATATTAGTAAAATATATTATTAACTATAATAAATATTGCCAACTGGTCGGTGCAAGGATGCCCAGTGCCTCACAAACGGACCGTCCACACGTTCCGTCACGACAACCTTGAGGCAGCTGCCACCGTCTCGCGTCCGCCGTGCTTTCGAGGTCGCTCTTTTACGCATGATGGTATAAGCAGTCCACTAGTCCTTTATGTCCTAATTTATATCCTTTCGACTTCTATATCATGCTTCAAAGTAAAAAAAATTGACAGTGTAGAGACTGCCGGTATAACAGAAAACTTAGAACTTTTAGTATTAAAATTTGAAATTTCAAAATGTTTGAATTAAAATTATCAACATCAATCTGGTTTTCACATTTATTGACACTCCGAGCAACAATAGGGTAGTTTCCTATATTGAATTTTATACATTATTTTATAAGCAACAGAAAATGATACGCAAAAGAAACCTTTTTGTTTAAACCCGATCAAAATTGGTTCAGATATGTGCCTGCAGTTATGACTTTAAATGTTGGTATGAGGAAAAGTGGGTGCGTAGTAGGGATATCTCACTATATCGCTTGCACGCGTGCACCATAATGAACATTTTACACAGTGACGTCAAAGTTTGCGTCGTCTGTCATTTGACAATTACCCCTTCTACAGTAGTTGAATGGCTTCTAACTTATTGATTTTTGGTTCGATTTATAAAATTCTTTCTGCAATAGATTTTGAGTAACGTAACTTATTAATTTATATAATAAAAAAATGGTTAATATATGGTTTTTTAATACTCACTACTGTACTGCACAATGATTCTACAATTAAACGATTCAAATAATAATCAAACAAAACACGGCCGCTGTGCATCATGAGCATGTCGGTGACAAGAAGATTTCCCCTACCAAAACGTGCCCAATGCGGCTAAAGAATTCTTCACTTCAAAAATCTTGCAATAAAATTGTTCAACCAATAACATATTAGTTGTACATTCCTCCATGCCATATGTCTAAAACAATAAACCACACAAATGTGTTTTGTCAGAACATTCCGAAGACATATCGCTCGCAGTTTAAGATAGCAACGCATTATTTATATTTTATTTGTGGTAAACATGTGGCCAACTTTGTCACGTTGGTTAAACAAGGGGAGATTTAGGGATAGGTGGCTATTGCCTAAAACCTTTTTATTGTCAAAAAGTGTGTATAAATAAATGTATAATAAAAACCCTCATGATCACATAGAAGTGATTTGTGATTTTTAGATAGATTAACAGATTTTGTTTAAAGACTTAATTGAGTATTTTTGAGACAGTTTTGTCTACAGCACGAATGGGCCGGCTCGTCCGGGTCGTTACCACTGTCTCACAGAATACCGGCGTAAAGTAGCAGCTTGCTGCCGTGTTTCGTACGGTGAGTGAAATATCCGGAGGTCCAAATCCCCTCCCCTTCCCCATCCCCTAATTATCGCTTTCCTTTAAGGTCGGCAACGCGCCCTTGATCCTTTTGGTTTTGTGGGCGTACATGGGCGGTGGAGATCACTTACCTTCAGGTGGCCCACTTGCTCGTTTGCCGGCCTATGCTATTAAAAATCTGTTTTTAAATTATTTAAACTCATTCAAATCGGTCCATTTGTTTTGGCATTCCGGTGTCAGGCACAGATACACATATAGATTGATAGACAGACCGACAGACACTGACATACATACCAAGGGGTTTAAATTAACACCCCTCTTTTTGACAGGAGATAAAAAGTAGGCAAGTGCAAGTTCCATACCGCTCAACCCTATATGTTTCTTATAGTTTTTTTATTATTTTTAGGGCATTCAACACATTTACACAGCCTCCGTGGCGCAGCGGGCGAGTAGCGGGCTGTGAAACGGGAGTCCGCGGGTTCGATTCCCGCACCGAGACAAATGTTTGGGTAAATCACGAATATTTGTTTCGGGTCCGGGTGTTGTGAGCCGCAAAGTCTCTAGTAGTTTCTGATACCCACGACACAGGACTCGTATCTTACTGTGGGGTCAGTACTATGTGTGTGATTGTTGGGTGTATTTATTTATTTATAGCATAATATATTCTGTGAAAATTTCAACCGACTACTTTTCTACAATGATTCGATGTTAGGACGAAAATGATGATGATGATATGTTGTTGTTGTTTTTGGTTTTTGTTTGTTCTTTTTATTAGACTGCGTGACGCAGTCACAGTAATAGGGTTCAGTTCCATCCTTAAGGAACTCTAAAATCACACACATTTTTCAAACTCCATAAAAGGGTTTCCTTTGTCTTGGATATCGGATTACCTGACCCTTTTGAGACATTAATATTTGCGGATAGTTTGAAGATTTATTCTGACACGGAAATCGAACCTTTGATCTATTTACTTTTATGTCACCACTCACTTGAATACATTGTATAATAACTATTTTTCAATTCCATCTGGAAATATAATATGATTGCCTCGGTGGCGCAGTTGTAATGCGTACGTGTTACGATTGAGGCTAACGCTGAGGTCTCAAGTTCGATCCCCGGATCGAGTAAAAGTGATATTGTTTTTTTTTATTACGAAATGCTCAGTATCAGCCCGGAGTCTGGAATTGTGCCCGGTTTTGCGATAGGCTCGCCCTCTATCACATCATGGGATGGAAATCATACTAATATTATAAATGTGAATGTATGTTTGTTTGTTACGCTTTCACGCGAAAACTGCTTAACCGATCATCATGAAACTTTTTACACATATTCTTGGAGGTATAAGAAGTAATATAGGATACTTTTTATGAAAAAATATCTATTTGTTTGTTACGCTTTCACGCCTAAATCACTGAACCGATTTTGATGAATTTTGATGTAGAGATAGACGGTTATAGGCTACTTTTTATTTCGGAAAAGTCTATTCACGCGGGCGGAGCTGCGAGCAAAAGCTAGTAAGTAATAATAATATGTACAGAATTGCGAACGAACTGCGTTTTTTCATCGGTTAAAAACATTTTGCAACGGTATTTCGTAGTAAAAAATACACTCGCTTTTCCCGTGAAATATAAAGCATCGAAAGGTTGTAATTTCAAATAGCCCGGAAAAATCCCGGGCTTAAAGCCGGGATCTATGGCGATCGCTCACTAAGGCTAAAGGGTACGTGTCAATCATACTGACCTCCTGACAAAAGCTTTGAAAGCCCAAGCTTTGATGACTGAATTTGTGGTTAAGAAAGGGTGTTGTTTTGGGTGATACATACGCCTGTAATCCCCGAAGAGGTAGGTAGTGTAACCACTACACCCACATTTCGCCGAGCGTATCTCCGTCCCACGATGTGATAGGGCCACGAGCCCATCGCCATACCGGGCACAAATTCCAGACTCCAGGCTGATACTGAGCATTTCGAAATAGAAAAACCCAATACCACTTTTAACCGACCTGGGGATTCAACCAGAGACCTCAGCGTTAGCCTCAATCGTAACGCCTACGCATTACAACTGCACCACCGAGGCAGTCCGCAGTTTTGGGTCATATCGGGGAATTTATGGGATTCTCTTGGAATTGGGGCATAGTGAGACATTTGGACTGAATTATTAACATTTTTGCTAGGTGATAAGTCTCCCTTAAGGACTATCGCTTTGTCTATTTCTACCTACCAGCAGCATGTAAGCATTGTTGTGATTCGGTTTGAAGGATATTGAAGACAGTGTAATTACTGCGCATTGTGAGACTTAACATCTTATGTCTTGGAATGATGAGTGCAGTGCAGTGCCATGCAGTGTTTTGTAATTCAAAGTTGTGTGTGTTGTGTCTATTTAGGGCAGGGGTGGCGTTTACCATCAGGCGTGCGACTAACTCGTTCCGTCAAGATGAAAAGAGATTCAATAAGGATTAACAAGTCTGAAAAATGCTTAATTGAAAGCAATCAAGTGGTAGAGCCACGCTGTAGACAGTTTTGTCTACAGCACGAATGGGCCGGCTCGACCGGGTCGTTACCACTGTCTCACAGAAAACCGACGTAAAGTAGCAGCTTGCTGCTGCGTTTCGTACGGTGAGTGAGATATCCGGAGACCCAAACCCCCTCCCCTTCCCAATCCCTTAATTATCCCTTTCCTTTAAGGTCGGCAACGCACCCATTGTGGGCGTACATGGGTGGTGGAGATCACTAACCATCAGGTGACCCACTTGTTTTTTTTTTATCTCTCCACCCACTTCAATAGATGGCTAAATGTATAACTATTTTTAAATTCCATTTTCAAATGTATCATAAAAATAATTAAGTTTATTAATAAGTACCCTAATGAAAAACAAAAATGGTGGTACGGAACCCTCTGTGGGCGAGTGGGACTCTGAATTGACCAGATTTTTTTATTATTATATGACTTCTGACATCATTTACTTATCAAAATATTTCCCACAAGCTTATATATATTATGTCGATCATCACGACCGGAAGTTGCGTTATCCATAGTCAAAATCTCAATCTGTAGAACCGGAAGTCATCGGCGCTGTAGCGGACCGGAAGTGGCGTGATAATAAATTTTCCGACGCACAGACAGACTATGTTCCGTGGATTGTCTGCCGAGATATATTGCTGCGGGAAAATCTGTGGCAGCGTTTAAATGTATTTATTTGAATCGTATTTTCGGTGAGGGGTGTCGTATTTAAAGTCGCATTTTAACCGACCTTAAAAAGGAAGTTTTCAATTATTATTACATACGCACTCACGCCTGTAATCTCCGAAGGGGTAGGCAGAGGTGTAACCAGTACACCCACATTTCGCCAAGCGTATCTCCGTCCCATGATGTGATGGGGGGCGAGCCTATCGGCATAATTTCAGACTCTGGGCTCAATCCAATGTCATTTTTACCCGACCCGGGAATCGCACCCGAGACTGAGACCTCAGCGTTAGCCTACACGTAACGCGTACACATTACAACTGCGCCACCGAGGCAGTCAATTATTATTAGTTTACTTTTTTGGGTGGTAGAGCTATGCTGAAGACAATTTTGTCTACAGCACGAATGGGCCGTCTCGACCGGGTCTCTACCACTGTCTTACAAAAATCTGACGTCAACGGCTTGCTGCTGCGTCTCGTATGATGAGTGAGATATCCGGAGGTCCAAATCCCTTTCCTCTTTCCAATCCCTTGGTGACCCACTTGCTCGTTGGCTTGCTTGGGATATTTTCGGTTACATAATATTCATTCGTCAGTGGGGTTGACGTCAGTCAAGCGGCTGGTCGTAAAAACTACAAGCCAAATCTTTCTGTAACATGTGTTAAAAGCATGTTGCTCCGAGCCTTTGACTTTGCCTTTGACTCCCTCGGTGGCGCAGTTGTAATGCGCACGCGTTAGGATTGAGGCCAACGCAGAGGTTTCGGGTTCGATCCCCGGGTCGGTTAAAGTGATATTGGTTTTTCTATTTTTAAAATGCTCGGTATCAGCCTGGAGTATGGAATTTGTGCCCGGTATGCCGATAGGCTCGCCCCCTATCACATAAGGGACTGAGAGACGCTCGACGAAATGTGGGTGTACTAATTACACCTCTGCCTACCCCTTCGGGGATTACAGGCGTGAGTGCGTATGCTCCGAGCCCACTGCGAGTGGGATAAGGACAGGTAGAAGAAGCAGACACAATATTCATTCAAGACTACAGAACCCTTCAATGTGCATGGTCCGGACACACACTTAGCCGGTTTTTATATGTATAGATTTAGCAATATAATAAGATTTCCCAACTCTTTAGTACCGTACTTTTCTATATATAGAAGCACTTTGTTTTATGACGCTACACTGGCGCGTAAAATCATGCGATGCATATTAAGGGGCTTAAGCTTAGTTGGTAACGTCAGCTTCGATCGTTTTAGGTTTGAATATCGGATCCTTTTCTTATACAATATGTAACAAAAACCCTGTTAGGCGTTTTAACTGTGATATCAGAATCAATATTCAAACGTAATTAAATAACTCGTATACGAAAATTTTACTTTTTTTTATATTTAGGCCGGCGAACGAGCAAGTGAGTCACCTGATGGTAAATGATCTCCACCGCCCATGAACTCCCACGATACCTAAAGAATTATGGGCGCGTTGCCGACCTTAAAGGAAAGGTATAATAATTAAAGGAATGGGAAGGGGAGGGGGATTCGGGCCTCCGGATATCTTACTCACCATACGAAACGCAGAAACAAGCTACTTTACGTCGGTTTTCTGTGAGACAGTGGTAACAACCCGAACGAGCGGCCCATTCACGCTGTAGACAAAAGTGTCTACATGGCTCTACCACTCAAAGAGAGAGAATTACCGCTTTGTAATTCAAAGTTCTGTGTCGTGTTGCTTCTGTTTACGGGCAAGCGTGATGCTTACCATTAGGCGAGCAACCTGCTCGTCTCCACATCGTAAGCTAATAAAAAAGTGACCCGTGCTGATAGTGCGGTCAATTACGTAATTTTATTAAAAAACTTATTTCAGATTCTAGATAAACAGGAAACACAGATGTCAAGCAAATTACAAACGTTCTGAAACATTCCGAATTTATTTTTAATGGTATCGTCACAAAACAGCGGTTGGTCAACGGGCGTCAACTCCAGAATGGTGTGGATTTGGGTCAGATATTTATGGGAGATACGCGGAACTGTTGACGCCGCTCGGTCGCGTAAAACCAATGTCTGTTCTATACAACGCAGCAGATCATCACCAGTAGTAACAGCGTCTCAAAGAAAACGTGTTTCCACCTTCCTATAATATGGGATCCTTTAAACGGAGTGTGAAGAAGCAACTAAGCAGGCCCGCATAATTCTGCCGATCTGCGATAGATTCAGTGTCTATCGTTGGTCGACAGTATTATGGATTGCGCTACACTTACCATCAGGTGAAGCGTAGTCACTTTGCCGAGCCAGGATTAAAAAAAAGAAAAAAAAACAGACTTGGAGTTTTAACCGACGTTTTCAAGGTGGTAGGTCCCTCGTATGCGAGAGGTCTGGGTTGGTACCACAGTTTTGTCTATATCGCCAAACAAGGTCGTTTATGCGGGCGAAGCTGCGAGCAAAAGCTAGTAATAAATAAATACACCTAACAGTGATATGCATAGTCCTGACCCCACACTAGGTTAAACTGTATGGTGGGTACCAGGAACTACGAGGGACTTGCGGTTCAACACCCAGACCCCGAAACAAATATATTTGATCTAGGTATAACCGAAAAAAAATGTATATTGAGATTTTTCGCATAGAAAACTCAAACACGAATTGTGATCGTCGAACCTGGGCATTGAACTCAACACCTCACGGCTCTCAGCCTTAGTATACTGACTTGAGAACAGTGATGCTATATATATTAAATAAAAATAAATACACCCAACAGTCACACACATAGTCCTGACCTCACACTAGGTTAACCTGTATCGTGGGTATCAGGAACTACGAGAGACTTGCGGTCCAACAACACCCAGACCCGAGACCAATATTTATGGATTACACAAACATTTGTCACGGTGTGGGAATCGAACCCACGGCCTCACGCTTCGCAGCCGGCTACTCGCCCAGTACGCAAAATTCACGGCAATAGTTATAATTTATTCATAGCACTCTTAAGGGTCATGCGCAAAAAATTATTTTTCATTATTTTACTTTATAATGTTACACGTTGTAATAGATTGAGCTGAACAGTCTTTGTTTTTTTTTTTTTTTTTTTTTTAATTAGTTTGAATGACAAGACGAGCAGGTCGCTCGCCTGATGGTAAGCGCCACGCCTGCTCATAAACAGAAGCAACGCCACACAGAACTTTAAATAACAAAGCACTGTATGACACTGGACTGGGCTCGTCACCCCGAGACATGAGGTGTTAGGTCTCATAATGCCCAGTAATTTCACTGGCTTCAATGTCCTTCAAACCGGAACACAACAGAGCTTACACACTGTTGCTTGGCGGCAGAAATAATTGTAGTAATATTAATTGTTTTGAAAAGAGCAATGTGAGAATCTCTTGCCCGTTCACCTTTAACGAAACAGCATTCCGAACTGGCGGTAGAGTTAAAATTTGCCTGAATCAAAATGATGTATAACATTTTATGGATTCAATAAATATTTTCATTTAATTTCAGCTATACTTATACAGCGTTTGTTAGTATTCATTGAATGGCTTTACGCCACCCAGCCCGGCCATTTAAACGTGGCATTGACTTGCCACGCCACCATGTTTTGGCTGGCCAGACCGAATAATTCCTCGAAAGATGATCGGGACATTTTGTGAAGTGATATTTTCATTGCTGTATATATACGTGTTACAGAAAGGTGTGGTCATATTTATGAGTTACATACATTGACTGTTTATTTACTAATTTTAATCACCCGTTTATTACAATCGATAGCATTGATCACATTCCTAATAAATTTTGTGAAATGCGTAAGCGAGAATAACAATTAAGAAGCGAGACAAAAACTCAGTTGTTTATCATTTAGTGTTGTCCAAAGTTGCAAGTCGAATATCAATATGATACCGACCCGGACGAGCCGGCCCATTTAAACTGTACACAAAAATGTCTACAGCGTGACTCTTCCACTCATATGTGATGCACATAAATAATTGTTTGGGCGTGGGGATTGACATTCACAGATGACTAAACATCCCCCGCGTCTAATAGACCTGTTACTAATACGCAACAAATCTTGTATATAAAATTCTCGTGTCACAATGTTAGTTACCATACTCCTCCGAACCGGCTGGACCGATTTGTATGAAATTTTGTGTGCATATCGGGTAGGTCTGAGTATACACATCGGCCAACATCTATTTTTCATATCTCTAAATGATAAGGGTGACCCACACCTAAATATTTTTTTATAACGTGGCATTAAAAAATACATACAACCCTAAATTGTCACCCTTCTACCATCAACCCCTTTTTTTTTTTTTTTTTTAACGTTGGGAAACCCTTTATGGGTACCGCCCCACCGCGTGGTCAGTCGGGGCGGTTATGTCCGACTCCCACGGACTAAAACTCAACGGTGTTCCTCCGGGTACGCTTGTTCGGTCGGGGCTGCGGGAACGCTATTGTACTCTTCCGCGGCCCCGACGGCGCCGGCCCTTGTACAGGACCTCTCCGGTCGGTGGGTGTTTGGGGGAGTTATCCACCCACCTTTTTGCTCCGCTCGAGAGGTTCGCGCGGGAACGCCGCGCGCGTCACCTCGAGGCCTTAACTGTCGGACGACGGACTTCCACGAGTCCGCCGCCCAGGCCTCTGTCAGGGGGGTAGGAGTGCCTCCCGCATCCTCCTGCGCGTGACCCTTCGGCGGCGGATAGCGAGCTGGGATGTTATTTCCCGCTCACGCTCCGCCACCTCCTTCCGCGACATAACTGTTTCGCAGAAGGCGGTCATCGCGTTCCACGACCTCTCGTTCTCGACCATGGCCTTAACCACAGCTGGTAGCGAGAGGTCGTCCCCCAATTCTGCGACGAGTTCGCGACGCTGCTCTGCCCACGCGGGGCACTCCTCCAGAGTGTGCACCGCGGTGTCCTCGTCGCAGCTGCAGTGGTGACACTGGTGTGTCGGCTCTCTTCTGGCTATCCGGCACAGGTACCTCCCGAAGCAACCGTGCCCCGAGAGGATACCATCAACCCCTATTTTTTAATAGCGATATTAGTATTTTTGTTAAGTGCGTTTCTCACACCGATCGTGATGACGGGACTCGCTTGATGCGATCACCCACCACGCCGCGCCCACCTCTCGAGCCAACTAGGCTACTTTAATCCTGGAAATAGGCATTCACGCGGGCGGAGCCGCGGGCAACAGCTAGTACGAGTATAAAATGACAATTTATAAATTCCGTACACGTTGCGTAGAACGCAAATGTAATTCCATTTCAAGTTAATTTATTTCAAAGTGCAAATTCAATTATGGTCGGTTTACCTCCTTGGGAATATCTTATTTTTGGTTCAAATTTGTGTGAAAAATCACCTTTTCTATAGTTTATTTTCCATAAAACTGATTCCACACTTATAAAGGTTGCTCGTGTTCGTCTAAGTATGTACAGTCGCTTTGTCTTTTTCTGCCACCAAGCAGCAGTGCTTAAGCACTGTTGCATTCCAGTTTGAAGGACAATGACGCTAGTGAAATAACTGGGGTTTATGTCAGTTTTTATTTATTTATTTTTTATTAGTTTAAGTGACGAGACGAGCAGGTCGCGCTCCTGCTCATAAACAGAAGCAACGCCACACAGAACTTTAAATAACAAAGCACTGCATGACACTGGACTGCGCTCGTCACCCCAATACATAAGGTGTTAATCTCATAATGCCCAGTAATTTCACTAGCTTCATTGTCTTTCAAACCGGAACACAGCTGTGCTTACACCCTGTTGCTTGGCGGCAGAAATAGACAAAGCGGTGGTACCAACCCAGCCGGCCTCTCGCATACGAGGGACTTACAAAATTGTACTCAACTCACTCAACTGTTATATCTTGGGATGATGAGTGCAGTGCAGTGCCATGCAGTACTTTGTACAGTTCTGGTTATAATCAGGCGAGAGACCTGCTCGTCTCACTAATCAAGGGAATAAAAAATAACAAATTTTACGATCAGCGATTTTATTAAATATCTCTTAATTTACATACGCACTCACGCCTGTAATCCCCGAAGGGGTAGGCAGAGGTGTAACCAGTACACCCACATTTCGCCGAGCGTATCTCCGTCCCACAATGTGATAGGGAGCGAGCCTATCGCCATACCGGGCACAAATTCCAGACTCCGGGCTGATACTGAGCATTTCGTAATAGAAAAACCCAATACCACTTTACCCGGCCCGGGGATCGTACCCGAGACCTCAGCGTTAGCCTCAATCGTAACGCATACGCATTACAACTGCGCCACCGAGGCAGTCTCTTAATCAGTATCTCTTAATTTTTAGCATAGAATTTCACAACCACGTAATTGTTAATTTAATAATCTTGAAAGCTGTTTCCCTCACAAAGAGGTTTAAATAACTGAACCGTATTCAAAAAACTATAACTTTATAGTTAAATAGTTTTAAATGAAACGTATCTCTTTGAACGAGTGCCTTTGAAGTCAACTAACTTTTAAATTCCATTGAAAAAATTAATTAGAAATTATGAATGTTGCAAAAGCGGTAAATGCAAAATAATTCTATAGGAAAAACAGCTAACGGGGACTGCCTCAATGGTGCAGTTGTAATTCTTGCGTTACGACTGCTGTGCTGAGGTGTCGGGTTTGATCCCCGGTTCGGGTAAAAGTGATATTGGGCTTTTCTATCACGAAATGCTTAGTATCAGCTCGGAGTCTGGATTAGGTGGAAAGAAGATTGCGAGACCGCAAGTCCCTAGTAGTTCCTGATACCCACGATACAGGTTAACCTAGCGTATTTTTTTATTATCGGAACAGTACCCAACAATACATGGTAACTACGGAGAAAAAAAACAATTGTGCTTAGTAGTCGGCTACATGCTGTAGTAGGATATGGTGATAGGCTCGCCCATATCACATCATGGGACAGAAATAAGCCCTATGAAATGTAATAATAATAATAAAAAATAATAAAAACATTTATTGCACACAACACAATATACATTTGCAGTACATAAAAAATTAAAAATAAACTATTTTAAACACTGCTTCGGAACCGGAGGGTGATGATGGTAACCATCATGTTCCCTTCACCACACCAACAAACGCTGCTCACACCCACAGCAGCCACACATGAAGCGCCCCGTCCTACTTCCTCAAATGAGGCGACGCACCGGCGAGCCCACTACAGATGCAATACAACGAATATCGGCATGGCGGGAAGAAACATAATAATATTAAATATAAGTGCATTGTTCCGAGTGTCATGGTGTGTGTGCAAATGGGCTTATTCAGCGTGAGGTCGCAGTCAAGCCGCAACCGCTGGTCTTCCATAAGCCCAGCGGTTGCGGCCCATAATGTGGGTAACTGGTTACATCTCTGCCTACCCCTTCGGGGATTATAGGTATGGGTGCATATGTGTATATGTACCTAAAGACTAGACAAACGACTGAGACAGGGTATCGCGAGGCGTGTCGCAAATCAGGTGATAGTTACAAGTGTGATTTGTACGAAATTACACGTATGCTAGAGGCCGTCTGTTTTGGTACCACCGCTTTGTTAATTTCTGCCGCCAAGCAGCAGTGTTTCAGCACTATTGTGTTTCGGTTCGAAGGACATTGAAGCCAATTACTGGGCATTATTTGTTAAGGCGTTCCGACAAAAACCACTTTTGAGAATTTCTTAGGTTTACGCAAATATTACACATTGAAATAAAACTAGTTTATACGGTTTTTATCGCGGTTTAATTTTTATTTTAGTCCCGACGTTTCAACTAACTTTTTAAATAATTAAAAAAAAAAATATGTCTAATTTTAAAAAGAAGGTAGCCAATGTAACATTAACTTTTCGAGACGACCTACACCTCAGTCTCTCCCGTGACCACGAAGGCTGAAAAGCTTTCGAAACGTCGGGACTAAAATAAAAATTAAACCGCGATAAAAATCGTATAAACAAGTTATATTTCACTTTTATGAAATAATATATAGAGATTTAAATGCAAACGTTCTCTCGTCACTTGATCCACCGTTATACTATATATTGTATGCCGGGATGGAGTTTAATTCCCAGGGGAATGAGAAGGGATGCGAACATAATCCGAGTAATCTCAATGTGAGACGTATCGGGAGTGGGTTCGACTCTTTTGTAGGGTATTAGTAAGGAAAAGTCAAATGTAAATTTAAGCTGTTTTATGGAGTTAAATTAAGTATGTTTATTCAGTAGAGGAGGTCCGTGCCCAGTTGTGGGACGTGTATATACAGGGCGAGTATTATTATTATTACATACACGCATTCACGCCTGTAATCCCCGAAGGGGTAAGCAGAGGTGTAACCAGTACACCCACATTTCGCCGAGTGTATCTCCGTCCTACGATGTGAAGGGGGGCAAGCCTATCGCCATACCGGGCACAAATTCCAGACTCCGGGCTGATACTGAGCATATAGTAATAGAGAACCCAATACCACTTTACCCGAACCGGGGATCGAACCCGAGACCTCAGCGTTAGCCTCAATTGTAACGGGTACGCATTACAACTGCACCACCGAGGCAATTATATTATAAATGTTTATTATCCGATCACGACACGCCTGGCCGGCTGAACGGATTTGGATGAAATTTGGCACACAGGTAAACCATGACCTTGACTAGGGCATAGGCTACATTTTACATCCCAGAAAAACCAACGCAAGAGGAGCCGCGAACAAAAACTAGTTTATCAATAAACCTCTAAATAAATCTCCTAGTCTAAAATAATAACTAGAAACTTTAGTCAAACCTTTTGAGAACAGTTCTAAAAGTTAAGACCGGTCAAAGGGTAAACTAACCGCTGAGATAACTGTAAAAGACGAGGCTTAATTGAAAAACTTTGTGGCAGTTGATAGTTGTTTAATAAGGTTTTAGTAGGTGTAGTTTTGCATCGAATAATCAAGCATAAATTATGATTTAATAGACTTTGACTGCCTCGGTGGCGCAGTTGTAATGCGTATGCGTTACGATTGAGGTCAACGCTGAGGTCTCGGGTTCGATCCCGGGGTCGGGTAAAGTGGTATTGGGTTTTTCTATTACGAAATTATCAGTATCAGACCGAAGTCTGGAATTGTGCCTAGTATGGCGATAGACTCGTCCCCGACACCATCACGAGACGGAAATAGGCTCGGCGAAATGTGATTACAACTCTGCCTACCCCTTCGTGGATTACAGACGTGAGTGCGTTTGTATATGTACAAACGGTAGCTAATTATCAAATTGAATAATATTCAAATATGTGCCAATAACACCGAAACTTTCTTCACACGTATTAATTTAAATTTAACCTGGCAACGTTTCAACATTCGAGACGAGAAAACCTTATCTTTCCAATTTGTTCTAGATGTCTCCGGATTATAAAAATCTGTGATATCTATTCAATACCATATTTACCTCCTGTTTATGAATGCCTCGGTGGCGCAGTTGTAATGCGTAAGGGTTACGACTGAGGCTGACGCTGAGGTCTCGGGTTCGATACCCGGGTCGGGTAAAAGTGATATTGGGTTTATCTATTACGAATAAGGTCAGTATCAGCCCGGAGTCTGGAATTTGTGCCCGGTATGGCGATAGGTTCGCCCCCATCACATCATTGGACGGAGATACGCTCGGCGAAATGTGGGTGTACTGGTTACATTTCTAGCTATCCCTTCGGGGATTACAGGCGTGAGTGCGTATGTACTATAATAATAATAATAATATATAATAATAATAATATATATAATATATAATCGCTGTTTGCGATAAGACCGCCCATTGTATCACCCTTACTGTATGATCCTTGTTTATAAGCTACCTACTTTATTTAGTGTGCAATAAAGAATATTCTATCTATCTATCTATCTATCTACTATTAAAATAATAGTTATATATTTAGTGTAGTATCGTATCATATACTTTGAGCGGTAGAGCCTCGATTTAGACAGTTTTGTCTACAGTACGAATGGGCCGGGTAGTTACCACTGTCTCACAAATCAGGGTGTAAGTAGCGGCTTGCTGCTGCGTTTCGTACGGTGAGTGAGATATCCAAAGGCCCAAATCTTAATCCCCTTCGCAATCCCTTAATTATCCCTTTCCTTTAAGGTCGGCAACGCGCCCATGATACTTTTGGTATCGTGGCCATGAGATGACCCACTTGCTCATATGGCCTATGTTAAAAAACAAATATTTTTGGAGGGGCAAACGAACACGTGTTTCACTTAATGGTAAGTGATCAAGCCGCCCATGAACGCCCACACTTTCGAGCGTAGTTGGGCCTCGAGAAATTTCACTGCTCACAAAAAGTAACAGTACTCTAATTAAATTAAATACTAAATTAAATTAAATACACCCAACAGTCACACACATAGTCCTGACCCCCACACTACGTAAACCTGTATCGTGGGTATCAAGAACTACGAGGGACTTGCGGTCCCACAACACCCAGACCCGAGACAAATATTTGGGTATCAGACAAACATTTGTCTAGGTGCGGGAATCGAACCCACGGCCCCACGCTTCGCAACCGGCTACTCGCCCGTTGCGCCACTGAGGCTGTCGAATTCCACATTCGTTTTCTATAAGTCTGGTACCACTCCAGTTTTATCTATACATGCTGTACTTAAAAATGCCTACAGCTTGACTACCAATTACGAAAATAATTGTCATAAAAGTGTAAAATAATACTAGGTAAATATCAGCATTCACTTTTAATACTTTTAACAATACTTGGGTATATTACAATTCTGGGAGCAGTGTTTCTTCGAGACAAACTGAATTACAAGTATATCGAGGACGGTGGACATGTTACAAAACAGTTCGGCCGAAAACTAGTGGCGCCACAATCGCAGTCAATCGACTGCCTGTATTCATATATTATTTTGTCAATACACTTTCTGAATAAGCTTGTTAACCTGTCTAAAATTCTAATATTGTAATTATTTGAAATAAGTAACTTGAACTAACTTAATTTGTACAGTATTATTGCCATTAGCTTACAAAAGGCATCTATAGCTCTTCGAAAGACTTTAAATGTATTTTATTCCCCCAATATCTTTTAATAACAAAATCATTCAAGTACCTTAAATACGTTTTTCTCTTCAAACGAAGTGGAATCAATATGCCAGATTATATTACGAAAAAGGTCCGATGTTGAGCAATTAAAAAGACACAAATTTGGGGCGTCCCTAACAGGGATGAATCCAGAGTTTCGTTAAGGGGATCAATTTTTGTTGCATACGGGTAGGATGTAATTGATTTTCTATTTATGTATGTTTCAAATATAAAATAACGGTTAACAAAACTTAGAAACCGACTTCAAAAAAGTCAAAAATAACAAATTCTATCTATTCGTGAAGCACCAGCTTTCAAATAAAAAAGAATCATCCAAATCGGTTCACCCAGTGCAAAGTTCTGAGGTAACGAACATAAAAAAAAATACAGTCGAATTGAGAACCTCCTCCTTTTTTTTGTAGTCGTTTAAAAATACCACTGTTATCCTATTACAGAGCTTACACTGACAGTTTGCTGGTCTGTTAAAATAACAGAATTACCAAAGTTAAATTTTAAGCCTCGGCCTACACCTTCGAGGAATACATTCGCGAGTACATAAGTATGTATGCTACTAACTTTTTGTTCAATTTGACATTATAATAGTACTAGCCCTGTATTATATATGTCCCACTGCTGGGCACGGGCCTCCTCTACTGAATGAGAGGGGTGAGGCCTTAGTCCACCACTCTGGCCTAATGCGGATTGGCAGACTTCATATACCTTCGAAATTCTTATGAATAACTTCTCAGGTATGCATGTTTCCTTCACCGTTAAAGCAAGTGATATTTAACAATTAATACACACATAATTTGACATTCGTATAAGTAAAATAGACGTAATATACTTCGATTATGCTTGACTCGGGGGACTATTTAACCCGTTGTCCCCCTCTAAGTACGTGCCTAATCCCAAAGATTGAATTACCAATTAGTTGGAGATACCCATCGCGGCCAGTAGCCCTAAATCTTATTTGCTCATTCCGACATTTTGGTGTTTGAAAGGTTAATAGAAAATATTTACTTATACTACTGTGTCTGATATATTCTCTTTTTTTATTTTATTAGCTTGAACGACCAGACGAGCAGGTCGCTCGCCTGATGGTAAGCGCCACGCCTGCTCATAAACAGAAACAATGCCACACAGAACTTTAAATAACAAAGAGCTGCATGACACTGGACTGCGCTCGTCACCCCGAGACATAAGGGTGTTAAGTCTCATAATGCCCAGTAATTTCACTGGCTTGAATGTCCTTCAAACCGTAACACAACAATGCTTACACACTCCAGCCGGCCTCTCGCATACGAGGGACTTGCCACCTTGAAAAACTCTTCTTTTCAGGACAGGTAAAATATTGGACGCTACCAGAGGATTTTGAGTGATAGAGTAAAACCACCCATATTTCGTCAAACTTATTTCCATCCCATGAAGTGATGAGGAGCCTATTGCCATACCGGACACAATTCCAGACTCTGGATTGATACTAAGCATTTCGGGATAAAAAAAACTCAATCACTTTTACCCGGCCTGGGTATTGAACCCGACACAACACAGCAGTCGTACCGCGTACGCATTACAACTGCGCCACCGAGGTAGTCAGTTTTAAACTAAACTATAACAAAATCTATAAGTTGTTGCCCAAGAGTCGAACGGAATACCCGGCGCATACTAATTACTTTAGTATTTAATATTAATAAGACATCAGACACAAAGTTTTTTAATTTAAGCCAAAGGGTCTAATTAATTGGCTTTTACAACCGATTTCAATTAAAAACCGAACATCACTCGGTAATATATTTGTATCTCATTAATCACTGAACATTTTTTTAACTTAAGCATATATACGTTCACATCTGTAATCTGAAAGGGTAGGCAGAGGTGTAACTAGTGCACTCACATTAAGCCTGAGCCTATCTTCATATCGACATTTCACCTCGGTGAGCCTATCTTCATATCGAGCACAATTCCAGACTCCAGGCTGATACTAAGCATTTCGTATTAGAAAATCCCCAATATCACTTTTATCCGACTCGGGGATCGAACCCGAGACATCAGCACATCAGTTGTATCGCGTTTTACAATTACAATTACGCCATCAAGGTAGAGGCTAGTAGTCGAGTAAGTAAGTCACCTGATGGTGAGTGATCTCCACCATGTACGCCCACAATACCAGAATCACAGGCGCGTTGCCGACCTTAAAGGAAAGGGATAATTAAGGTATTGGAAATGTGAGAGGGATTTGGGCCTCCGGTTATCTCACTCACCGTATGAAACGCAGCAACAAGCTGCTACTTAACGTCGTATGAAAGGGAGCCAAGTTACCTAAACTTACCCACAAATATAACTGTTGTATTAACCAATATAACTTCAGTTATCCAATTTCCGAATAGTATGCTCATTGACAAATAGTTAGCCACTTGGGACCTCTGTATAACGAACTTGATAGAAGGTCAATACGTTATATTAATAAAGGATTTGCCAGTGGCTTTAGTCGAAACCCACAATGTTGAGTATTTCAAATTTTTGTCTTTGTAATGCCAATAATAAGGATATAATATATTTTCGAGTGGTAGAGCCACGCTGTAGACAATTTTGTCTACAGCATGAATGGGTCGGCTCGTCCGGGTCGTTACCACTGTCTCACAGAAAACCCACGTAAAGTAGCAGCTTGCTGCTGCGTTTTGTACGGTGAGTGAGATATCCGGAGGCCCAAATCCCCCTCCCCTTCCCAATCCCTTAATTATCCCTTTCCTTTAAGGTCGGCGACGCGCCCATGACTCTTTTGGTATTGTGGGCGTACATGGGCGGTGGAGATCACTTACCATCAGGTGACCCACTTGCTCGTTTGCCGGCCGATGCAATAAAAAAAAAATATATATAGTTGTAAACCATTGTATAGGATTAGAAATATTGCCCCTTCCTTGTCTGTATATCTGTGAGATATCAGTTTTTGTAAAGAGACATTCTTACTTATTTTCTACAATCAAGGATATGGGGTGTAAGAGTGCAACTTTAAAAAATAGATTGTACATACCACTACAAAGGCGCAATATTTTTATAATGAATCATTAATATTTTTTTATGAATTGATGAATGAACGAGCTGCACAGACTTTTATAGCCCCGCCTCCTAGCACAGAATTTTTGTAGGGTATTTTTTTACTTGAGTTACGTTTCTTGTCATCTTATTTCGATGGTATATACGTGGTAATTTTGTGTATTCTGTGGTATTAACTCTGATGACTGATGGGTTCCGTACGTCAACCTAGGTAACCATTGACAACCAGCGCTGTGTTATGGATCGCGTCACAGTATTAGGCTGTGCTGTCTACCTAATTCTCGCGGTTTAGATGCAGCATTTCCTTAGTTTATTTAATTTAATTTTATTTATAAGATGTAATAGTTACTGCCTGAGTGGTGTAGTTGTAATACGTACGCGTTATGACGCTGTGGACTCGGGTACGATCCCCGGGTCGGGTAAAAGAGATATTAGGTTTTTCTATTACGTAATGCTCAGTATCAGTCCGGAGTCTGGAATTATGCTCGGTATGGCGATAGGCTTACACATCCCTATCACATCATGGGACGGTGATATGCTCGCCAAAATGTGGGTGTACTGCTTACACTGCTGCCTACCCCTTCGAGGATTACAGGCGTGAGTGCGTATATATGTATATTATTGTTGCATGACTACCAATTAGTGTAACAATAAACTATTTCTTTTTTTATTTTTTATTTTTTTTATAATAATAATCACACACAATATACATGGACATAGTCCTGACCCCACACTAGGTTAAGCTGTATTTTGGATATCATAAACTACAAAGGACTTGCGGTCCCACAACACACAGACCCGAAACAAATATTTGTGGATCACAAACATTTGTCTCGGTGCGGGAATCGAACCCACGACATCGCGCTTCGCAACCGACTACTCGACCGCTGCACCACGGAGGCTGTTTTTAAATTCACACTAATTATTTCTCAGATATCTAGCTATCAATGTTACAAAACCCCATTAAACATAGTCTAATCAAATGCCCTTAACTATTAGTTTCAAATAACTTCAACGCTGTGGCAGACGTTTTCCACAGCAATTGAAAAACTATCCAACTCTAGTAGATAAGCTTTTCTATTTAATAAAAATAAAGGAACAATTATTTTATATACTGACTGCCTCGGTGGCGCAGTTGTAATGTGTACGTGTTACGATTGAGGCCAATGCTGAGGTCTCGGGTTCGATCCCCGGGTTGGGTGTGTTATTGGGTTTTTCTATTACAAAATGCTCAGTATCAGCCCGGAGTCTGGAATTTGTACCCAGTATGGCGATAGGATCACCCCCTATCACATCATGGGACGGAGATACGCTCGGCTAAATGTGGGTGTACTGGTTACACGTCTACCTTTCCCTTCGGGGATTACAGGCGTGAGTGCGTATGTATGTTATTTATATATGAAGCAGTAACAGCTCAGCGGGGAGTGGTACGGACCGCCGAGACGAAAGTCGCAGGTTTGAAACCAGCCTCAAGAGCTCCTGGCTGGTGCCCTTAGACCACTCGCAGTGGGGTCGGCGTAACATGCTTTTAACACATGTTATAGAATGATTTGGCTTGTAGTTTTTACAACCGGCCGCCTGCCTGACGTCTACCACTCTGGGGAGAAAACGCTCAGACCGAATCAAATATTTGTGGATCACACAAATATTCATATTATAAATATTAATATTCCGTGCGGGAATTGAACCCGCAGCCTCTAGCTAGATTCCCGTAGGAAAAATACTCCTGCCCTTCCCAATCATTATTCTCTTCCTTTAAGGTTAGCAACGCATCTATGACTTTGTTTTTTTTATTAGCTTTAGATGACGAGACGAGCATGTCGCTCGCCTGATGGAAACTTTCACGACTGCCCATAAACAAAAGCAACACCAATCAGAACTTCGAATGATGAAGTACTGCATGGAACTGAACTACGCTCGTCGCCCTGATACATAAGGTGTTAAGTCACATAATGTCCAGTAATTTCACTGGTTTCAAAGTCCTTCAAATAGGAACACAAAAGTGTTTACACTCTGCTGTTTGGCGGCAGAAATAGATAATGCGGCGGTACCTAGCTAGACGCCCTCTCGCATACGAGGGGCCTACTACCTAGTAAGTTTTTATTTTATGAGTATTAAATATTGGAATGTTTTAATAATAGTATTTATGAATGCGTTTTCTATAAATCGAGACTCTGCATTATTAAAGCTCACAGCTCCTGATTACGTTATATTATTTATCAAATAGCTAATTATTTAAAAAATCATGTAAATGTATTTCTTTTACAAAATAAAATTACCTATAAAAAAATACTGGCACAAAAAATTCAAAAACATGAATTTTGAAAAATAGAACACATTACCAACCTCTAGGAAAAATCCGTTGTGCGGCAACAATTAATCACAAATTACCGTCGCGGCAAGTCTAACGGCATAGTTTAGCGTCCTCGACGAGAATATTCAACGGTTATTTTCATCTTTACGTTCTGGCAGCAAACACATTCGTTTGACACAACAACAAAAAAATAAAACAGAAAACACACAGCCAACCTCGATGCACAATCCAAATTCAAAAAGTTAGCACTCGATTATTTTTCTATTTTCGAATCCACGTGTTTGAATTCCGCGAGGAGCGTGACACGTCCGCTCTGCACAAAATCCGCGACGCGACTGATTCACGACTGAAAAGCTACTTATTTCAGGCAGAGGGAGAAAGAGATATCCGACTCTATCTCTCGTGCTTTAGCAGGAAATTACTGAATGCAACTCGTATGTAGCTATAGAAATTACTACGACTTAATTGGTTATTAGATGGTAAGCTCGGCGGGAAAGAAACGTCTCTCCTAAGTTATTAATGGCAATCTCTATCTAGAGTTATTAATGTCGAGATTACTTTTATTTAGTTTTGTGAGCGTTAGAGATTGTAAGGGCAAGTTTAATAAGTGCTACAACGTCTCTACCTTGTACTCTATCATTATGCTCTACATTATTTGAGATGAGCTTTTGGTTTATAAAGATTCAGGATGTTTATTATTTTTATAAATATTCATACATACGCACTCACGCCTGTAATCCCCGAAGGGGTAGGCGGAGGTGTAACCAGTACACCCACATTTCGCCGAGCGTATCTCCGTCCCACGATGTGATAGGGGGCGAGTCTATCGCCATACCGGGCACAAATTCCAGACTCCGGGCTGATACTGAGCATTTCGTAATAGAAAAACCCAATACAACTTTGCCCAACCCGGGGATTGAACCCGGGACCTCAGCGTTAGCCTCAATCGTAACGCGTACGCATTACAACTGGACCACCGAGGCAGTCAGTTAGTCAGTCAGTGTGTTAGTTTAACACATTACACTAACAGTGTGTAAGCACTGCTGTGTTTTGATTTGAAGGACATTGAAGCCAGTGTAATTACTGGGCATTATGAGACTTGACATCTTATGTCCCGGGGTGACGAACGCAGTCCAGTGTCATGCAGTGCTTTGTAAATCATGGTTCTATATAGCACTTACCATCAGGCGAGCGGCCTGCTCGTTTCGTCATTCAAGCAAAAAAGTAGCTCGGGAAACACCGATATAGAGCTTGTATATATAATAATAATAATAGCCCTGTATTATACACGTCCCACTGCTGGGCACGGGCCTCTTCTACTGAATGAGAGGGGTTAGGCCTTAGTCCACCACACTGGCCTAATCCGGGTTGGCAGACTTCACATACCTTCGAAATTCTTATGAAGAACTTCTCAGGTATGCAGGTTTCCTCACGATGTTTCCTTCACCGTTAAAGCAAGTGATAATTAACAATTAATACACACATCCATTCAAGGAAGTCTCCTTGAATGGAAGCCATGGGGAAAAAAGCGTCCTCAAGGAAGACTTCAAATGCGCTGGAAAGACGACGTGAAGAAGGTAGCTGGTTCCAATTGGATGCAAAGAGCTCAATGCCGCAACGAATGGAAAATGTTGAAGGAGGCCTACACCAAACAGGTTGAAAAAGGCTAAAGAAGAAGAAGAATACACACATAACTTAGAAAGTCAGAGGTGTATGCACTTGGGGCTGGTTTTGAAACTGCGACTTTCGTCTTGACAGTCCATACCACTCCCCGCTGAGCTATCACTGCTAATGAGCTTGCCTTGTGCCTTGTAGAAACTTATCATGTTAGACGGTACACATATATTCTTAAATTCGATCTTATTTAACGGTTAAATAATATAACATCATATCTGCCTACCCACTGCTGTACGTGATCATAAAAATGTAAACCAACTGGTGGGTGTGAAAAATTCTTTCATTTCGGAATACCTTAGCGTCAATTTACCTCGTGGGGCGACAGGAAGTGTTACATGCAGATGGTAATTTTGTACTAAAATGCTGCAGTCTACTTATTCTTTATGATTGGCGTTATCTCAATTTTGTGCCAGGGTTCGCTTTAAGACGCCTCTGTTTTGGGCGCCTTTTCTCCGCACAATAGCCCGTAAAATGCCGGCCATCGTACGAGAACTGTAGCCAGTCTAACTCCTACCAGAAGCGCAGGGTCTCCCTTGTGTCTCCACAGACCTCTCGAAATGACCTCGGTGTATTGAGAAATTCAGGTACACTTTCGCATTCCAGGATGATGAAACACTTTCTGAGTGATTGAGAAAAAATATTAAATACATTAACAAAAAGACGTTTCTATTAAAACATGATATACGCACTCACTCGTGTATTTCTTGAAGGGGTACGCAGAGGTATATAGCCAGTAGGTATGCCCACATTTCACTGAGCTTATTTCCGTCCCATGTGATAGGGGCGAGCCTATCGCCATACCAGGCACAATTCTAGATTCCAAGCTGATACAAAGCATTTCGTATTACCATACGCACTCACGCCTGTAATCCCCGAAGGGGTAGGCAGAGGTGTAACTAGTACACCCACATTTCGCCGAGTGTATCTCCGTCCCACGATGTGATAGGGGGCGAGCCTGTCGCCATACCGGGCACAAATTCCAAACTCCGGGCTCATACTGAGCATTTCATAATAGAAAAACCCAATATCACTTTACCCGACCCGGGGATCGAACCCGAGACCTCCACGTTGGCCTCAATCGTAACACGTACGCATTACAACTGCGCCACCGAGGCAGTTCGTATTAGTAAAACCTAATATCATTTTTACACGACCCGGGGGCCAAACCCAAGAGTACAGTAGTCGTACCGCGTACGCACCACAACGGCGCCACTGAGACAGTCCCCAAACGTTCCTCTGACATCAATAAAAAAAACATCTGTAAGTTTTTAACAACTAAAGAGATTTCAGCTAAAACCATCCCGATCAAACCAGCTTTCAAATAAAAAAACGGGCATCAATTCGGTTCATTAGTCTAGGTACTGTTGTCTTCTTCACCGTATTCGGTGACAGCGACCCAAAACAACTTTTTGAGTGGTAGAGCCACGCTGTAGACACTTTTGTCTACAGCATGAATGAAGCTCGTCCGGGTCGTTACCACTGTCTCACAGAAAACCGACCTAAAGTAGCAGCTTGCTGCTGCGTTTCGTACGGTGATTGAGATATCCGGAGGACTAAATCTCCTCTCCTTCCCATTGCCTTAAGTGTCCCTTTCCTTTTAGGTCGGCAACGCGCTCATGATCCTTTTGGTATTGTGGGCGTACATGGGCAGTGGAGATCAGGTGACTCACTTGCTCGTTTGCCGGCCTATGCTAAAAAAAACTAGTTCTCTCTTCTCGCGTGAGCTCTTAGTAGTCATCTAAAAGCCGAATTTGGTTTTAAAAACTCAGAATACGCATATCAATATCAGTCACTTTGTACGCAGAATCTAGGTGCTATAATGCACAGACAAACACACACTTTTTCGTAACTTATTAATACAACCGCAGCGTTACCGCCGCAACTACCATCCCGTATGTCTCCTATCGGAATCCGTCGAATCCGACAGAAATTCAATTTGCTATGCATTTAGTTCGTTCAGAGTGAAGATAATTGAACGAAATATATATTTTAGTAAAGTATAGTAAGTAGTAGACTGCCTCGGTGGCGCAGTTGTAATGCGTACGCGTTACGATTGAGGCTAACGCTGAGGTCTCGGGTTCGATCCCCGGGTCGGGTAAAGTGGTGGTGGGTTTTTCTATTACGAAATGCTCAGTATCAGCCCGGAGTCTGGAATTTGCGCCCGGTATGGCGATAGGCTCGCCCCCTATCACATTGTGGGACGGAGATACGCTCGGCGAAATGTGGGTGTACTGGTTACACCTCTGCCTACCCCTTCGGGGATTACAGGCGTGAGTGCGTATGTATGTATGTATATTTTAGTAAGATTTTCAATAGGACTAAAGTTTTCATTCACTTGGATAAATGTGAAACTTACATACATGCATAGGCACCTACGCCTGTAATCTCAGAAGGGGTAGGCAGAGTTGTAACTAGTACACTAATACTTCGCTGACTTTATTTTCGTCCGTCATGTTTCGGTTTAAAGGACATTGAAGCCAGTGAAATTATTGGGCAATAAGAGACTTAACAACTAATGTCTCGGGGTATCAAGCGCACTCCTATACCATGTAGTGCCTTCTGTTTATGGTCAGAAGGCCAATTCTCGTAATTTCAAATGTTCAAAATATCATTCCGATCTAGTCTCAGCATCAAGAAAGTTGCAAATGGCATTCTCTTAAACCAATAATCAACGTCAAATGCACCTAGCATTAGCAGTAGCATTATACCGTTTTGGCTTCAGTCAACTTTTATTCTACATTCAATCTCATTACGATCTATGTTCACATTTGACGTTGATTATTGGTATATATATGAGAATGTCATTTGCAACTTTCTTGACGCTGAGACTAGATCGGAATGATATTTTGAACATTTAAAATTACGAGAATTGGCCTCCAGATGTCGTGCTTACCATCAGACGAGCAACATACTCGTTTTATTATTGAAGCTGATTTTCTTCCACCTGCTCTTATCCCACTCACAGTGGGGTCGGCGAACCATACTTTAAAACATGTTACAGAATGATTAGGTTTATATTTTTTACTTCCGGCCTGCCTGACGTCTGCTCTGGATGAATTCATCATTAAAGCTAATAAAAAACATTTAATTTCCTATTTCTCCTTACTCTGTATAAACAAATACTCTGAAATCAAAAGCCTGAGTTAAACCAATAAGTAAATAAATCGGATACGAATAAGTAGAATGTGTTTTATAAAAGTCGACTTTCGATGGGTACTTCAAGCGTCAGACGCTGGCGTTCATGACGCTCTCATCTGACAACTCTCTTTCTGTCCAGGGTTATCCTGGCTTACTGGCAGGGTTCCCTTCCCATCATGATTTGACGGTAAATCCATTATTATGTGGGACGATCAGCCGTCTGACCCCCACGATCCACAACGGGAACCAAGTATCGCCATTGCCTCGTCCGTTAATCAGCGTAGTGTACCACGTGCAGGTTGACTTTAGACCTAAGATGTTGGTGGCCGCTATAAAAATATATATTTAGAATAATGGACGCGTTGCCGAACTTTAAAGGAAGGAATAATTATAAGATTGGGAAAAGGAGGGCTCTTTGGGCCTCCGGATATGTTCCTCACCGTCCGAAACGCAACAACAAACTGCTACTTTACACCGGTTTTCTGTAAGACAGTGGTAAAGACTATGATAACATCCGGGTCGAGCCGACCCATTTATGCAGTAATCAAAACTATCCACAGCATGATTTTACTAGTGATTTCTTAGGTTTACGCGAATATTACATATTGAAATAAAACTAGTATATACGGATTTTATCGCGGTTTAATTTTTATTTTAGTCCCGACGTTTCGAAAGCTTTTCAGCCTTCGTGGTCACGGGAGAGACTGAGGTGTAGGTCGTCTCGAAAAGTTAATGTTACAATGGCTACCTTCATTTTAAAATTATACATTTATTTTTAATTATTTAAAAATATAAATTTAAATAATTAAAAAATAAAAATTAAACCGCGATAAAATCCGTATAAACTAGTTTTATTTCAATGATTCTACTACTTAAAAAGAGTAGTCCGGGATTGGAATTCGTACCCGATAAGTCAGATAGGCTTCCTTATCATATGGGACAGAAATAAACTGCAAATCGTGGTTGCTGCACAAGTTGCACCTCTGCAGTCCTTCGGGGATAAAAACGTGAACTTATGTGTACATACATACATAGACTCACGCCTGTTTCCCATAGGGGTAGGCAGAGACAACGGATTTCCACTTGCTACGATCCTTGCATACCTCTTTGGCCTCATTCACCCTCATTAAATTTTTCATACATGCACGTCGGTTTAGGGTACTCCTGGCCTGGCCTGAACTTATGTGTAGATTTATTTAAATGACTAATGACGTGACTATCGGAAATCTGCCTTAAGGAAATCCAATACTCGAATGTGACAGACATTAGCGACTGCCTCTGTCGCGAATCGTAAGGAAATCGCTAAATCATTTGACAGTGATTATTGCGCAGAGGCGAAGTAAATTGGCGATTGAATTATACCTACAAGTATTTATTTTTCTTTTTATATGACTGAGACTGCATCGGTGGCGCAGTTGTAATGCGTACGCTTTACGACTGAGGCTGACGCTGAGGTCTCGGGTTCGATCCCCGGGTCGGGTAAAAGTGATATTGGGTTTATCTATTACGAAATGCTCAGTATAAGCCCGGAGTCTGGAATTTGTGCCCGGTATGGGGATAGGCTCGCTACCTATCACATCATGGGACGGAGATACGCTCGGCGAAATGTGGGTGTACTGGTTACCCCTCTGCCTACCCTTTCGGGGATTACAGGCGTGAGTGCGTATGTATGTAGCTTAAATGACCACACGAGTAGGTCGCTCGCCTGATGGTAATCGCCATGCCTGCCCATAAACACAATATTACACTGAACTTTGAATTACAAAGCACTGCATGAACTGATTTCGTAAACACATCCAATACTAGAAGAATCACGGGCAAGTTGCCAACCTTAAGAGAAAGGGATAATTAAGATATTAAGAAGGGGATTTGAACCTCCGGACATCTCTCAGCGTACGAAATGCAGCAGCAGCCGGCCCATACGAGTACGTGCTGTAGAACGAACTATAAAACTATCTACAGCGTGGCTCTACCACTCTTAACCTCACTAATGTCAATATGTACTCAAATACCTAATATTTATATTATATTTTTATTTCTATCTTTGAAATATTTATGTATTTTTCCAGTGCTACGACTGACCGAGGCTCTTTACTGTTAAGCTAGACGTAATATAAGTGCCCAAGATACAGGCTTTTAGCCTAGTTTGGGTGCTAAAAGTAATATTTAAAGAAAATGTAAAAACAGTAATAAAGAATTATTATTATTATTATTATTATTAAATATACTTAGGCATACATCACAAATTCACTTCTCATCTTTAGTATAATCTATGGCAACTCGATACCAGTTAAGATTGTTTCGTAAACGCAACGTAACGTACTACGTTGATAAATATTCAGATTACATATTAAAGCGCGTGTGTGTTTGTTATTTGATATTTAAAACATACGGTTTCGGAATACGAACAAACTTCCCGAATAATGGAAAGTAAAATAGGTAAAGTAAATAAGGCCGGTCACACGCATCTACGAATTCTCTATTAACGTTGGTTAACGTTGATATTGCCATCAACTATAATAATATGCTTGTTTGTTAAAAATATGAAGAATACGACAAAATGCGTTCACGCAATAAGTGCAGTGATGAACGTTCGCGTAATGAGTGCAGTGATAAACGTTCGCGTAATGAGATGTAAGTAAGTAATAATTTTAATTAAATTAATTTAATTTTTTGAATTGTCATCGGTCCTTGATAAGGATTCCAAATTTCGAGTTAATCCGACGTTTTGAAGGTGGTCGAAATCATGTTCAAAGTTTCCGTTACATTCATACATACATACATACATACATACGTATGTATGAAGCTAATAAAAGCGTGTTAAAAAAGAAAACATTTATTCAGCACGCATACACGTCATACATAAAGGTACAAGGTGGTAGGTCCCTCGTATGCGAGAGGCCGTCTGGGTTGGTACCACCGCTTTGTGTATTTCTGCCGCCATGCAATAGTGTGTAACCACTGTTGTGTTCTGGTTTGAAGGACATTGAAGCCAGTGAAATTACTGACCATTATGAGACTAACAGCTTATGTCTCAGGGTGACGAGCGCAGTCCAGTGGCATGCAGTGCTTTGTAATTTAAAGTTCTGTGTGGCGTTGCTTCTGTCTTCTTCTGTTTATGAGCAGACGTGACGCTAACCAACAGGCGAGCGACCAGAGGGGCTAGCACGGAAACCTTGCGAAAAGTTATTCGAGCTGTCATCGACAACAATTTCTATGAAATTTTAGTACAGCGCCTCTATCGTACGTAAAAGAAACTAATTTATATGGAATATAATGATAATAATATAATACTAGCCCTGTATTATACACGTCCCACTGCTGGGCACGGGCCTCCTCTACTGAATGAGAGGGGTTAGGCCTTAGTCCACCACGCTGGCCTAATGCGGGTTGGCAGACTTCACATACCTTCGAAATTCTTATGAAGAACTTCTTAGGTATGCAGGTTTCCTCACGATGTTTCCTTCACCGTTAAAGCAAGTAATAATTAACAATTAATACACACATAACTTAGAAAAGTCAGAGGTGTATGCACTTGAGGCTGGTTTCGAACGTGCGACTTTCGTCTCGACAGTCCATACCACTCCCCGCTGAGCTATCACTGCTTTTCATGCATTGCATGCATTCATTCATTCCTTGCATGGAATATAATACGAATGATATATATGGAATTATCTATCGAGCCCTCGATACCTTTACATTACTATTTCGATAGTTTTCCGTGCTAGCCCCTCTGTTCGTTTTGTCATTTAAGCTAATAAAAAAAACATACAAACATACATAATAGTATAAACAGATAGAGTAACAAACAAATAATAGTATAAAGGGACAGGCATATATATCAACATATCTCGTGATATGTTGCTGAAAGGGTCAGCATAATGCCAGACAGGTAAATTGACTGGCCTTAAAAGTAGAAGATCTTCATAGTTTTGTCCACACCATGAATGGCCCGGCTCGACCGGGTTGTTACCACTGTCTCACAGAAATCCGACATAAAGCAGCGGTTTGCTGCTGCGTTTCGTACGGTGAGTGAGATATCCTGAGGTCCAAATACCCTCATCTTCCCAGTCCCTGAATTATATATTTCCTTTAAGATCAGGTAGGTAAATACCTATTATTTTTAATAAAGACCATAGGCGTCATCGAAACGTCACGTATTTTAAAACTACCACCGGATCCAAAATTAGCAACACTCAAAAAATTCTTTATCCTGGAAATTAAATACAGGACACAGACACTTTTACACAAGCCTCCCTTCTACAAGCTTTTATAGAGTCCGTGAGGATGTAAACACGTAAACGTGTTAAAGTCTAAAATAGAGCTTATCCAAACAGTAGGCTCTACTCACATGAAACTTTGTGATGTTGGAACTCTAGCATCTATATGTAGAGGGGTCTATTGCACAAGAAAGGCGCTATAACATTATTTTTAATGTTATAGGCCGGCAAACGAGCAAGTGGGTCACCTGATGGTAACTGATCTCCACCGCCCATGTACGCCCACAATACCAAAAGAATCATGGGTGCGTTGCCGATCTTAAAGAAAAGGAATAATTAAGGGATTGGTTCATAGCTATATATTATCATGCTACGATCCACGAGAGCGGAGCAGTAATATTTACGCAAGTAAACCGCGCAGAAGATCTAGTTTGTAAGAAAGTGGTGGGAAATTGTAGAAACTCGAGGTTGGATGGCACCACGAAAACATCGTGCTGTCGAAGACGCTGAGAGACGTCGTTATTGTGATGGGTTTCTGAGTCCATTAAGAGAAAAGCATCATAGCACAGAGGCGGTTTCGGCAGATCCAGATCAATCCAGAGAACACTCAGGATCTTCCGAGACCGTCTTAATCGCGCCGGAGAAGGTGACCAAAGGGTTTTTAGTCGATATAGCAATGTAAGAATATTGATTAGAGACCTGACCCAGATGTCATTTAGGTAAGACAACTACGGCAAAATGCTTGTGAGTCCAGTCAATCATCTCTTTTCTTCCGAGATTGAGAAGGTGTTCGTACAGGATTTTCCCGACGGAAAAAAGAATTAATAGGATTTTTATGAGACTATCCCTCCCCCACTGTAACTCCTGTGCACCAGGATCGACAGTGGCACGCAGTTTTGTTGACACCGAGCAGTGAAGCTCGGCGAGTCTCTGGAAATGCTAAATTGTCTTTGTCCCGCAACGAACTTAATCAAATAGAAAATTAAGGAGGAGTTGGAAATAATAATTGTCCACTTCCCTCCATAGCAAAGCGGTAGACAAAATAATGAACTAAGGAGGCATTAACCTCAGGCACAAGGACATTTACAACTGGAGAAGCCAGATGTAAAGCACCACGGATGTCATTAAGTGGGTCCTATCACGCGAGCTGTTAAACTTGATTCCAATAATAGGTATGGCAAAAACGCCGAAAAGCACGGAAGTTCTTCCTAGTTTCCACAAGATCCATATATACAACTCCAGATGTTATTTGCATACTGTCTAACATAATGTTGCGCTCTTGTTACCAGAGACCACACTCCCAAAGAATATGATGTGCGGATTGTTCGTACCGCCAATTAGGTGTAGAACATGGGCACGTAGGCGAATCAACCAACCTAAATGAGAACAGTTTAAACTTAAAGTGGCCGTGGCCCGTGAGAAATTGTGAAACACAATGATATAAATAGATATATAGATATTAAGTAGATAGGATTGTAGGACTCCGCTTCAACTTATGCTTTGCAACCATCTTCACCTTGATAATATACTGAGGCCAAAGTACTACGAAACTTAGTACACCCAATTTTAAAGTTAGAACTTTGGGTCTTGCAAGTCAACACACGAATTCCAACCTAGTGTCCTTTCCGTAAACTCCGAAATCATTTGACACAATCTCACACCTGATGGTTATTAGAAAGACTGGTAATATATCGGATTGTAGATTCCGAAGTATTCGCCGCTGCAGAGGCTAAAATGGGACCCACTTTCGACTCTATTATGTAATATAAACTTGCTTAATGCATACATTTGAGTTCTTTTTTATTTCGTATGAGATTTTGAGTCTTTATGTAGGTCTTAAGATAGTGGAGTGTGGTACGGATTGCGGAGATGAAAGTCACAAGTTCGAAACCAGCGCTAAATGTATGTTACTAACTTGCAAGTTCTGTTTTCATTGTTAATTATCGCTTGCTTTAATAGTGAATAAAACATCGTGAGGAATCCTGCATACGTAACACGATACACATTAGATATTAAGTCTCATATTGCCCAGAAATTTCACAAGCTTCGATGCCCTTCAAACTGGAACACAACAGTGCTTATTGCACGGCGGCAGAAATAGACAAAGCGGAGGTTCCAACCCAGATATCTTCTCACAAATACCCACTTAGCAAACCCTCTAACAAAAATAATAATCAACACCTACACAATTATTTAACCCGATTTAAAAACCGCAATATCAAGTCCTACGCAAAACAAAACCGCCCCTAATATTCATCTCTCACAAAAATTAATTAGTACAAGATTAAGAGCAATGGGTCCACTGATTTATAGGGGGGTTTAAAAAGAAACTTCAGCCCTTTTTAGGGAACCGTCGACAAAATAGCTCATAAATTGTGCCGGTGTTTTTTTTGTAGCATAGGCCGGCAAACGAGCAAGTGGGTCATGAGATGGTAAGTAATCTCCACCGCCCATGCACAACACCATAGGAGTCATGGGCGCGTCGCCGACCTTAAAGAAAAGGGATAATTAAGGAATTGGGAAGGGGAGGGGGTTTGGCCCTCCGGATATCTCAGTCACCGTATGAAACGCAGCAGCAAGCTGCTACTTTTCGCCGGTTTTCTGTGAGACAGTGGTAATGACCCGGACGAGCCGGCCCATACATGCTGTAGACAAATGTGTCTACAGTTGGTGTTATTTGGTGAAAACGAAACTGTTGTCTTCTTTAGTTAATTGCTTTGTATGGCTGAGGTCTAGTTAGCAACTAGCAAGATGTACGCCTAATAATGCGGGATCTTATCTATGTTTTGATTTATTAGTCTGTAAAAAAAACTGATATTTTTGGAGGGTGTTGATTTTATATACAATATGTAATAGAATCCCTATTGGCCATTTTAACTGTGATATCAGAATCGATATTCAAACACAATGAAAAACGTCGCATACGAAAATTGGATTATAAAAATAATCGTATATTTTTTTTTTACTTGATATAATTTATTGTTAGTAAACCGTATTTCGATTGATTACCTCTGCAAGAACGATGGAGCAAGAGCGAGATGGCATGTTGCGGTGCCCACGTAGATCAAACGTGCGCGCCCCAGGCTTTGTCAATACACACAGAAATTCATATGCAAATATTTTTTTTTAAATATGATCCTTTTCTAAGTTACCTGTGTAAGGATAATATATCTCTTCTGTTTATTTTTTTTTAAATTTAACTATTTTTATTAAGCTGTCTATTGGACTATTTTCACGACCCAAGGGCCAACAGAGTTTTTGTTACATACTATAGGTATATCGTTAAGATGGGATTTGTTGAATTTCTACACCTGAGGGTAGATAGGAAGTGGTAGAGCTACGCTGTAATCATTTTTTATAATATATTATACAGATAATTCCACTAAATTGGCAACACTAATTTTAAGGTTGTTTGGTCTCTCTAGTGTATACGGAACACTTACCTTTTTTTACAACATGCTTACCACATTTTTATCTAATTTTAATTAAAGTCGAGTGTCTTTGTTTTACTGGAGTAATGAAGGTAAGGCAACTCAAGGGTATCCTGTTTGATGTATGTACAATAATATAATGTTTAGAAATGTTTTATTTTAATTAATTTTTAACTGCCTCATTAAAACAGAGGTTCGTCTGTTTAATATATATTTTTATACATATACATATACGCACTCACGCCTATAATCCCCGAAGTACATCCACATTTCGCCGAGTGTATCTCCGTCCCATTATGTGATAGGGGGCGAGTTTATCGCCATATCGGGCACAATTCCAGACTAGGGGCTGAGCATTTCGTAATAGAAAAACCCAATAACACTTTTACCCGATACGGGGATCGAACCCGAGACCTCAGCGTTAGCCTCAATCGTAACGCGTACGCATTACAACTGCGCCACCGAGACAGTCATATCCACATTATGTATACATATATGATATATATATATATATATGTATATATAATATATCTTTATGTATGTTGCATAACTCCGCCAAATGTGGACCAATTTGGTTGATTATTTTTGTATTCGATAGGGTTTACTACGGTGGGGGTCTTATTTTAGTGGTCCAAATTTGAAGAAATAGCGAGAGGCCGTGGGTTCTATTCCCACACGGAGACAAATGTTTATGTGAACCACAAATATTGGTCTCGGGTCTGGGTGTTGTGGGACCGCAAGTCCCTCGGAGTTGTTGATACCCACGATACAGATTTACCTAGTGTGGGGTCAGGGCTATGTGTGTGACTGTTGGGTGTATTTATTATTACTGTAGATAAAAGTATCTACAGCGTGGCTCTACCACTCATTTTTAGGGTTATATACCTAAAATATGCGTTGTAGGGGTGCTTAGCAGTAACAACAATGATAGGCTACAACACATACCCTACATTCTAGTACTTATAGTGTGTGAATTTCATAAACCAGTTACAACACCCATATAAATAACTAAGGTCATTAAAACTGCATTAGGCGGCGTTCTGAATGGTGAATCGTTGAGAAATTCAAATTTTATAAGTTATGCATTTAGTATAACGTGTTCTGTAGGATACTAGGGTGCACATGTGTCGGTTAGCTGTGGGATAGCGATTTTATTACTAACTACTAAGGGGTAAACAAAGGTGTAACAAGTACACCCACATTTCGCCGAGCTGTCTCGAGCCTATCGCCATACCGGGCACAATTCCAGACTCTGGGCTGATACTGATCATTTCATGATAGTAAAACCTAATAGCACTTTTACCTGACCTGGGGATCGAACCCGAGACTTCAGCACAGCAGTCGTACTGCGTACGCATTATAACTGCGCCACAGAGGTCAGCGGGAAGTGATACGGACTGTCGAGACGAAAGTCCCGTGTTCAACAGCCCCAGGAGCATGCACCTCTGACATTTATAAGTTAACTAGCTGTTGCCCGCGGCTCCACCCGCGTGAATGCCTATTTCCAGGATTAAAGTAGCCTAGTGGGCGCCCCCGGTGAGAAACGCGCTTGACAAAAATACTAAAATGACTATTAAAAAATAAGGGTTGATGGTAGAGGGTTGAAAATTTAGGATTGTGTGTATTTTATATGCTGTATCATAAAAAAATAAAAACAAAAAAAAATTCTATAAAATAAAAAATAAATTAGGGGTGGACCACCATTTTTAGGGGGATGAAAAATAGATAGCAGCCGATTCTCAGACCTACCCGATATGCACACAAAATTTCATACAAATCGGTCGAGCCTTTTCGGAGGAGTATGGGAACGAACATTGTGACACGAGAATTTTATATATTAGAAGATTATTACTTGCTTTAACAGTAAAAGAAACATCGTGAGGAAACCTGCATACCTAAGAAGTCTCCATAACAATTTCGAAGGTATGTGAAATCTGCCAACCCGCATTATCCAGCGTGGTGGACTAAGGCCTAACCCCTGTAATTCAGAGGAGGCCCGTGCCCAGCAGTGGGACGTCTATAACTCTTTAGTTAGTGAAAAAGAATACACTAACATCTGGAGTTGTATAGTATATGGATCTTGTCGACTATGAAGAATTTCCGTGCATTCAGGCGAATTAGCCATACGTATTATTGGAATCAAGTTTAACAGCTCGCGTGATAAGACCCACTTAATGACATCCGTGGTGCTTTACATGTGGCTTCTCCAGTTGTAAATGTCCTTGTGCCTGAGGTTAATGCCTCCTTAGTTCATTATTTTGTCTACCGCTTTGCTATGGAGGGAAGTGGACAATTATTATTTCCAACTCCTCCCTAACCTTTCTATTTGATTAATTTCTTTGCGGGATAGAGACACATTCGCATTGTGATTTCTTACGTTTACGCGAATATTACACATTAAAATAAAACTAGTTTATACGGATTATATCGCGGTTTAATTTTTATTTTAGTCCCTACGTTTCGAAAGCTTTTCAGCCTTCGTGGTTACGGAAGAGACTCAGTCTCTCTCTATTTCAACACATTTGCATTCCCAGAGACTCGCCGAGCTTCATTGCTTGGTGTCGAAGTATGCGTGCCACTGTCGATCCTGGCTTACAGGAGTTTCTTGAGTGGTAAAGCCACTCTGTAGACACTTTTGTCTACAGCATGTATGGGCCGGCTCGTCCGGGTCATTACCACTGTCTCATAGAAAACCGGCGTAAAGTTGCAGCTTGCTGCTACGTTTCGTACGGTGAGTGAGATATCCGGAAGCCCAAACCCCCTTCCCCTTCCCAATTCCTTAATTATCTCTTTCCTTTAAGGTCGTCAACGCACCCATGTTTTTTTGGTATTGTGGGCGTACATGGGCGGTGGAGATCAATTATAATCAGGTGACCTACTTGCTCGTTTGACAGCCTATGCCATAAAAAATAGTTACAGTGGCGGGTGTGTGGGTGTGATAGTCTCCCGTATCCTACTAACAGTATGGTCACCTGCACGCCGAGTGATCGGTACCCGGGGACCTTACTACACCACGCTCTCTTAGCAATGCAATAATAACATATCATTGTGCTCGAGTTTACCACTATTTATGCACTTTATGAACCTATAAGTATGCAAGAATTCAGGAAATGCATTTATGTTTTAATTATGTCATAAAATTATGTATCTTTGTTAGTAAAGCCCCTTTTACAAGTAGCGAGATGGCGTGGGTTCGATTCCCGCACCGAAACTATTTTGCCAAGCACTATTGTTTTTCGGTTTGAAAGACATTGAAGTCAGTGAAATTACTGCGTAGTATGAGACTTAATATCTAATGTCTCTGGGTGACGAGTTCTTTTTTCATCTACCCTTGCCCACTCTTAGGCCTGCCTGACGTCAATCTCTCTGGGGAGAAAACACCCAGACCCAAAATAAATATTTGGGATCACATAAACATTTGTCTTGGTGCAGGAACCGAACCCGTTGCCTCTCGTTGCACATCCAGCTACTCATCCATTGAACCACGGCGGCTTTCTCATCATTCAGCTAAAAAACCTAGTGTAATTCCACCAATTTCGAAAGCAAATACCCCAAAGCACGTCCTGTCGCACTTAAAACCTACGATGTCAGCATTCGAAGTTCATTCAACTTAACAGCGCAAGTTTCGGGACCCAATCACACTCGCCAAACATGTAAGCGAAAACTTTTATACACGTATTAAGAAAGTTGCTGTTGGTACAGGCTCGGGTTATCGCACCTTGAGATCAGGGGGTTGTTTGAGGTCATTATTGTTAGAATTATGGTAGAGGAAGGGTTACAATGTCCAGGGTCACGCTTAGACACTTTTACATACATACGCACTCACGCCTGTAATCCCCGAAGGGGTAGGCAGGCGTAACCAGTACACCCACATTTCGCCGAGCGTATCTCCGTCCGATGATGTGATAGGGGGCGAGCCTATCGCCATACCGTGCACAAATTCCAGACTCCGGGCAGATACTGAGCTTTTCGTAATAGAAAAACCCAATATCACTTTTACCCGACCCGGGGATCGAACCCGAGACCACAGCGTCAGCCTCGGGCGTAACGCGTACGCAATACAACTGCGCCACCGAGGCAGTTAGACACTTTTATCAGCATTAATTGGCCGGCTCGACCGAGTTATTACCACTGTTTTACAGAAAATTGACGTGAAGTAGCTTTCTTGTGTTTTGTAGGGTGAGTGATGTTTCCGGAGGTCCTTTTTTTGTGTGGTCGCTTGCTGATAGTCTGATGCGAGTAGGCTGTAATCAGCGTCACCGTTAGGCACTCTCAACCCTTAAATTATATAACCAACTTAGGGTTGAGTGGTAGAGCCACGCTGTAGACACTTGTCTACAGCATGTATGGGCCGGCTCGTCCGGGTCATTACCCCTGTCTCACAGAAAACCGGCGTAAAGTAGCAGCTTGCTGCTGCGTTTCGTACGGTGAGTGAGATATCCGGAAGCCCAAACCCCCTTCCCCTTCCCAATTCCTTAATTATCCCTTTCCTTTAAGGTCGTCAACGCACCCATGTTTTTTTGGTATTGTGGGCGTACATGGGCGGTGGAGATCACTTACCATCAGGTGACCCACATGCTCGCTTGCTGGCCTATACCATAAAAAAGGGTACCTTCCTAATGGGGATACGAACCTCGGTTCAGGACGGTCACTGGGGCTCCGGTGGCTCAAGTCCTTTCCTTTAAAGTCAACGCATCCATTATCATCCATCCATAACACATCAATTCTTCTGGTAATATGGGTGGTGATCAGTTCAGATTCAGTAACCAACTTGCTTGTTTTCTCCTCCATCGTCGTCCCAAACTTGTTTTGGCAGATCCCAACGACTCTATCACTATCGCTATCGAAGCAGTACTTTCCTTGCCCAATCGGATTCGCAATAATAATACGCGATCCCGACATAGGACACGTCTGCGAGTCCGAAGAACTCCCACAACTGGCCCTCGGCACAATGATGTGCAGAGGCGGCCCTAAACTATACTCCCCAGCGATTGCTCAAGCTGAGGTCTGAGCCTTCTAAAATGTGCCTCTGTGCTTAATCGCTACTAAGTACATTATATATATTTCTGGCTAGAGCGCCATAAGCGCAGGCGAAGCTGTAAAATCAATATAGGCTAACAACACAGAACTATTCGAAAAAACTTGCTTGTTTACCAGTCTTTGCTTTTTAAAACACTGTTGTCTAAAAGTGGTGCTTCACATCTGGCTATTTATGTATGTCCCGATGCTTAAGGTACTTTGATGCTGCGCCCAACGTATGGGCGCAGCTCGCAAAACTAGTATACATCGGTCTTCTTCAAATTTGCCCAACATCTAGATAAAAACCGGTTATCAATTTGCTAATACTTGTGTTGACCTAAGTTCGACCAACATGTATTGCTGGCTTAACAAATAAAAACCTTTTTACCCTAACCTACGTTAACCGGACTGGGTACAAAATTGCACAGAGTCGTGTTCTGTCAAATTGTATGTGTTATTGCCATCGTTAATTTGCATTCTGTAGTCCCTGTGTGGGACAATGCATAAGCGCTTATATATAAGTCAGAAGAGCGGTCCTTGCGGGACACTTTTGCTTGTATTTCTTATTTAGGGTTAGCAAGGGCAAGCTGTTCTGTTTTGATAAAAAGTTCAGTGGTAAGCCTTATGACTGCCTCGGTGGCGTAGTTGTAATACGTGAGCGGTACGACTGCTGTGCAAGGGTCTCAGGTTCGATCCCTGGGTCGGATAAAATGATTGGAGTTTTCTATCATAAAATACCCGGAGTCTGAAATTGTGCTCCCGATATATCGATAGGCTCGCCCCTTATCACATTATGAGACGGAAATATGAGCGAAATGTGGATACTAGTTACACCTCTAGTTACCCCTTCGGGCAGCATCGGTAATGCCTATGGTCCATATCGACCTTTAAAACAGAGAAAAAAATAACAATAATAATATTACTTAACAATTCTGGACTAATATAAAAATATTGTAAACTTTATAGTTGCCCAGTGTATTTTGACGATGCTATGTATGTTATGTATATATTATCTGATGTGATTTCTGTAATTACATAAGTTTCTTGTACTGACTTGTCATAAGCGCTATTTTAATTGCCTACATGATGAATAAAACTATTTCATTTCATTAAAACTATTTCATTTCATTTCAGTACAGGCGTGAGGGCGTATAAGTGCATATGCAAAGCTTATTTTAGGGTACAGTACGAGAAAGTGAGATAGGAGTCGCGTGGCGTCAGTTAAGGCCGGTCGCACGTCGCACTCTACTGTTTTTGTTTATTTTTTTTATAGTATAAGCTGGCAAATGAGCATGTGGGTCACCTGATGGTAAGCGATCTCCACCGCCCATGTAGGGGTCCTTAAAGGAAAGGGATAAGTAAGGGATTGGGAAGGGCAAGGGAGTTTGGGCGTCCGGATATCTCACTCACCGTACGAAACGCAGCAGCAAGTTACTACTTTACGTCGGTTATATGTGAGACAACTTTTTTTCTGTGTGGTAACGACCCGGGCTAGCCTGGGTCGATGAGACGGGGGGGAGAGCCGGTCTCCTCGCAGTGGGGTCAGCGCATCATGCTTTATAACACATGTTACAGAAGGATTTGAGTTGTAGTTTTTACAACTGTAAATAAAGTAACAATAATGTTTTCTACCGATATTACACTTTTCACTGTTTATATTGTTGGCAACCCTGTTCCCAGGTACCACAGAGCTAATATTGACGTGTGGATCAAAATGTCCTCTGTACACTAACATTTGCATAGAGAAAAGGTAATTTGATAGACAACGGGGCAAGGTCACACCGAAATTTGTTCTCGGGGAAAGAATTCTTTGAGACTTTTGACTACGAATTAAGAAGTAGGGCTGCAGTCAGTTTTGTTGACAGTACGAATAAGATAAAAGCAGCCATAGCTCAGCGGAGAGTGGTACGGACTGTCGAGACGAAAGAAGCAAGTTCAAACCCAGCCCCAAGGACATACACCTCTGACTTTTCTAAGTTACGTGTGTATTAATTGTTAAGTATCACTTGCTATAACGGTGAAGGAAACATCGCGAGGAAACTTGCTTAACTGAGAAGTTCTTCATACGAATTTCGAAGGTATGTGAATTCTACCAACCTGCATTAGGCCAGCGTGGTGGAGTAAGGCCTAACCCCTTTAATTAGACGAGGCCCGTGACCAGTAGTGGCACGAGTATAATACAAGGCTAATATTATTATTAAGAACTAGGGTTTTTGCCCATGTTTTTCCACAAACATAAAATAAAAAAAAAACTTAAAGTCCGACGAATATGAGACATATCTTACTTTCTTCCCACATTATTCTGCATCGATTGGTATCGGTCTCGACCCCATACCCCCAGCGGTTTCGGAGGAGATAGCGTGACAAGCTTTTGGCAGCGACGGCGTCGCCAGTTACATTTTTTTAGAATAGAGAGATAAGACGTGCTCGACTGGCGTGGTACCACAGAAAACGGACGTAAAATTTTGCTGTTGCATTTCGTGCGATAAGTGAAATAATCGGGGGGCCAAACTCTTCTCCCTTTACAATGCCAATTCCTTTCTATAAGGTCGGCAAAACACCCCCAATTTCCCTAGCATTATCTGTATTCATGGATATTGGCGATCACTAACCATTAGATACCTTGTTCGGCCCTTATCCCACTCGCAGTGGGATCGAGTCAGCCCCGAAACAAATATTAGTGGATAACATTTTGTCTCGGTGCGGGAATCGAACGCGCGGCCTCTCGTTTCACAGGCGGCTATTCGCCCACTGTGCTACGGAGGCTGTCCGCTCTGCTAAACCAAGCAAATTATATTTTTGTCATCCATTATGTTTCCCAACCTGGGTATCGAATAATATTTCACAGCAAACACTACCGTTAAACCAGCGGGATGTGCCATTTTAAATTCAACGCAGAACCGTGAGCGTTGCTACGAGGCGGAGCGGTACGTGAGGGACATAGACAAGTTCCCCAGATCTCTTATGGATTATATTTTATGGGAACTGGACATAAGCATCGATATTCCCGGAAATATCGGCTTAAAAAAAATGGTAGTTGTAGAGACTGCCGATAGAAGTAAAACTTAGAACTTTTAGTATTAAAATTTGAAATTTGATGTTTGAATTAAAATTATCAACATCAATCTGGTTTTCACATCTATTGACACTCCGAGCAACAATTATTTATGCATGTTTATATGGTTTTTTAGTACTCACTATTGTACTACACAATGATTCTACAATTAAACGATTTAAATAATAATAAAACAAAAATACTATTTTAACAAAACACAGTATATACACATTGAATTTTTCACTAAATCCATTCAATTTCACTTATAAGACATACACAGCACTAATGTTGCACAATACGTCAGCTGTATAGCTACAGATATACTGCTAGGTATAAGCATGTCGGTGACGCAAACGCACGAGATTTCACCCATACAACAAAGTGTCTAACGCGCACAGCACACGGCCGCTGCGCGTCATGAGCATGTCGGTGACGCGAACCCATAAGATTTACCCCTGCCAAAAAGTGCCCAACGCGGCTAAAGATGTTTTCACTTCAATAAATGAATAAAAAAAAACATTTTCTTTTTTTTGTCAGTTTTTACCTTTTTATTTTACTATTGATTTAAGAACTGTTGTTTTCCGGTTTGAAAGACATTGAATCCAGTAAAATTACTGGTCATTTAATTTTATATTTACCTAATTATGAGACTTAACATCGTATGTCTCGGGGTGACGAGCGTCGGCCAAATCCATCCAGTGGTTTGTAATTCAAAGTTACATCTAGTGTTGTTTCTGTTTATGGGCAGGCGTAGTGCTTATCTTTTTTTTTATAGTATAGGCCGGCAAACGAGCAAGTGGGTCACCTGATGGTAAGCGATCTCCACCGCCCATGTACGCCCACAATACAAAAGAATCATGGGCGCGTTGCTGACCTTAAAGGAAAGGGATAATAAGGGATTGGGAAGGGGAGGGAGATTTGGGCCTCCGGATATCTCACTCACCGTACGAAACGCAGCAGCAAGCTGCTACTTTACGCCGGTTTTCTGTGAGACAGTGGTAACGACCCGGACGAGCCGGCCCATTCATGCTGTAGACAAAATAGTCTACAGCGTGGCTCTACCACTCGTATCGTTATCTTGAGGCGAGCGACCTGCTCGTTTCATTATCCAGGTAAAAAAAATATTCTATTACTTACTTTACTTTATACTCTATTACTACTTACTTTGCTTTATTCCTATTACTTACTACAGAAAGCTTTCTTACAATCAATAATCACATCATTTTATTTAATAACAATATAACAACTGTATTTATAACTGTACCACTGCTGGGCGCTGGTTTCCTCTATAAATGAGAGTGGTTAGTCCACCACCTTCGAAATTCTTATGGAGAACTTCTCAGGTATACAGATTTTCTTAGAAAAATCAGAGATACATGCTCTTGGGTTTGGTTTCGAACCTGCGACTTTTGTCTCGACAGTCCATACCACTCTCCGCTGAGCTGTCGCTCCTTAATTTTATTTAACGGTTATAAATTCTACAATTTACTTAGCACAAAAGTATTAAGGATAATAATGATCCTTTTAAGCGTACATTTATTCCATTCTAAGCCTAATGCGATGACAGAGAGAAAATTATAGTGAATTAACTTCACCAATTTTTCTAAGCCATTTATTTTGGCAAAATGACGTTCATAATTCATTATTAGTTTGGAATTTGGGGTGACCACACAATAAAATGTGTTACAGAAACATAGGGTCATATTTACGGGTTACATACACATTTGTTTTCCCGCGGGAAAAATCCGATTACGAATACCCCGGAGGAAGGGGGGATGATTATGCGGGACTCACCAGCCTTCCGACCCAGTTAGCACGACCGCTGGGTCGGGTCTCTAACCGAAAAAATATCTATGCTATCTTCTTCTTCGTGTGCCTCTCCAACTAGTGAAGGTTGGCTGTCAGCTTGGAATACTCTTCTTTATCTCTATGCTATAATACCGACTAAAAGCCCCATGGTGGGCTTCTTCAGCGTAAGAGGGACAGTCCCGGGGATCCTAAATGTGTTCTGGATTGTTGTCAGAACCACCTCTGCGTTCTGCTGCTTCATGTCTCGTCTCTTATTGAACTTAAGAGCCTAATAAAATGCTTTATACAATATGTAACAAAAACCCTGTTGAGCGTTTTAACTGAGATATCAGAATCGATATTCAAACGTAATGAAATAACTCGCTTGCGAAAATGAGACTATAAAAATAATCATATTTATTTTTAATATTTGATTATTTTATTGTTTGTGAACCGTATTTCGATTGAATACCTCTGCAAGAGCGTTGACTCGGAGCCAGAGCGAGATAGCAAGTTGCGGCGTCTATGTACATCAAACGCGCTGCGCCGCGTGTGCATCCGGTTACGTCAATACCTAACATCAGTCAGCTGTTCATCAGTATTCAGATGAAAATAACATTTTATATGTTCATTTTTAAGTTATATGTGTAAGGATAATATCTCGTTTCTGTTTATTATTTTTTTAATTAAGTATTTTTATTGAAAAAGCAGTGATAGCTCAGCGGGGAGTGATATGGACTGTCGAGACGAAAGTCGCAGGTTCGAAACCAGCCTCAAGTGCATACACCTCTGACATTTCTAAGTTACGTGTGTATTAGTTGTTAATTATCACTTGCTTTAACGGTGAAGGAAACATCGTGAGGAAACCTGCATACCTGAGAAGTTCTTCATAAGAATTTCGAAGGTATGTGAAGTCTGCCAACCCGCATTAGGCCAGCGTGGTGGACTAAGGCCTAACCCCTCTCATTCAGTAGAGGAGGCCCGTGCCCAGCAGTTTGACGAGTATAATACAGGGCTAGTATTATAAGTATTTTTATTAAGCTGCCTATATGACTATCTTCACGAGCTAGAAAAGGCCAACAGGGGGTTTGTATATGTCCTATCAAAGCAATCGGATTTGGTACTACTGGAGTGAACTACGTATACGTATTATAGCAGAGCACTAGCTATACTATAGCTTAAGCCTCGGTGACGCAGTTGTAATGCGTACGCGTTACGACTAAGGCTGACGCTGAGGTCTCTGGTACGATCCCCGGATCGGATAAAAATATTGGGTGTTTCTGTTACGAATTGCTCAGTAGCCCTGAGTCTGGAACTGTGTTCGGTATGGCGATAGTCTCGCCCCCTATCACATTGTGGGACGGTGATACGTTCGGCGAAATGTGGGTATACTGGTTACACCTCTGCCTACCCCTCGGGGATTACAGGCGTGAGTGCGTACACTAGCTAGCACTAGTTGCAACTCTATATATATTGGAGTATACAAGCGTGAGCTTATGTCTGTAGGACTGTTATTCTAAAGTTGAAATAAAACTAGTTTATATGGATTTTATTGCGGTTTAATTTTTATTTTAGTCCCGACGCGACGTTTCGAAAGCTTTTCAGCCTTCGTGGTCACTGGAGAGACTGTCTCCGCGATAAAATCCGTATAAACTAGGTTTATTTCAATGCGTAATATTCGCGTAAACTTAAGAAATCACTATGATATTGTAAAGCTCTGTGGACAATGAAACAGATTCCCAACTTCGCGTAGAGGCTAGTTCGTATTGTTTAGAACTTACTGACACCGGTAACTTGAATGAGAGATATCAAAGTCAGGCTTCATTGGCTTAGTTTGAACGTATTTATGGTTGCAAGTATGGTATACGAATTTGGTGGGATTATTTATGGAACTAGGTACAAACCGGCCGGTGTCATCCTCCAACAAATGAGCAAGTAGGTCACCTGATGGTAAGTGAACTTCACCCCCTATGAGCATCCACATATAATTACGCACTTACGCCTGTAATCCCCGAAGGTGTAGGCAGAGGTGTAACCAGTACACCCACATTTCGCCGAGCGTGTCTCCGTCGCGCGATATGATAAGGGGCAAGACTATCCCCATACCGGGCACAAATTCCAGACCCCGGGCTGATACTGAGCATTTCGTAATAGAAAAACCCAATACCACTTTACCCGACCCGGGATCGAACCTGAGACCTCAGCGTTAGACTCAATCGTACGCATTACAACTGCGACACCGAAGCAGTCCTGATACCTAAGGAATTATGAATACGTTGTCGACTTTAAAGGAAAGGGATAATTAAGGATTGGGAAGGGGAGGGGAATTGGGCCTTCAGATATTTTTATTTTATTTATTTATTTATTCATAGTTATATTTGATCCACCAACAGACGATACAGCAACTAGCTAACAAAGATAGTATAAAAAAATCTTATGTTACTGCTCGCCTAGTTATAGGTGGAGCAGATATTATTATTTATGTCAAGTGTCATAGCACGGAATCACAGAAAACGTAATACGCATAATCTATGGCATACAACCTTAGACCATACAGGCTGCCAATATAAATATTTTATTATTTTAAATATTAATCACTCTTTTTTTTACGTAGCTATATTAATGTAATTAAGTAACATTTATTGTATTTTACATTTACTATTTATATAGTTTATTATAAAGTTATATGCTGACGGTGATAGCACCCAGGGTTACCATCTGTAAACCAGCGCTGCAGCGCTTAAAACGTTGTAGCATTTATAAGCTGAGATGGGACCATTTACGGCCTCACACAACTGATTAATAGGCATTATTTGCCTATTATACCCGTTAGCCTATTGTAATAGTAAATTGTGTTTTAATTTTTTCTCGTTTTGAATCTTGAAATGTGCAGTAGGTATTGTGGGTAAGCGATGTGTTAGTAGTAATAAATACATTTATTTCTTTCTTTCTTTCTTTCAATTATTACAATAATATTATATTATATTATGGATAAACAAAAATACATACATATCTCACTCACCGTATGAAATGCAACTGTAATTTACTACTACACGTCGGTTGTCTGTGAGACAGTGTGAACGACCCGATCGAGCCGGCCCATTCATGCTCTAGACCATTCCTAAAGTGGTCCAGATAGACCCCCAGGGGTCCACGGGAGACTCGACGGGGGTCCGAAGTTAGATCTAATGTTTAAATTTTTTTTCGAGTTTTGGGAATATGGTAGAAATGTAGCTGCAGGGGGTTTACCGAATCCAGCTAAATATTGAAAGTGGTCTATGAGAAAAAAAGTTTGGGAACCTCTGATCTAGATAAAACTGCCTACAGATTGGATCTACCACTTTTAAAATTTAAGTTTTTGTTTGGGGCGTAGTTGTAATGCGTACGCGGTATAATTACTGTGCTGAGGTCTCGGGTTCGATCCCCAGGTTGGCTAAAAGTGATTGGGCTTCGATTTCGAAATGCTCAGTAGCAGCCCGGAGTCACGAATTGTGCCCGGTATGGCGAAAATAAGCTTGGCGAAATGTGGATGTACTTGTTACACTTCTGCTCACCCATTCGGGGATTACAGGCGTGAGTATGTATAATAAAATTATTGTGAGAATAAAACCTTCCATGAGTTCAGGAAATATGAAAACAAATTATTTTTTATTTTTTTTATTTGCTTGAATGACGAGACGAGCAGGTCGCTCGCCTGATAGTAAGCGCCACGCCTGCTCATAAACAGAAGCATCTCCACACAGAACTTTAAATAACAAAGCACTGCATGGCATAGGACTGCGCTCGTCACCCCGAGACATAAGGTGTTAAGTCTCATAATGCCCAGTAATTTCACTGACTTCAATGTCCTTCAAACCGGAACACAACAGTGCTTACTCTGTTGCTTGGCGGCAGAAATAGACAAAGCGGTGGTACCAACCCAGCCGGCCTCTCGCATACGAGGGGCCTACCACCTTGTAAGCTAAAAGCATGCCGGAAAATTTTAAACCAAATATCCTATGAACTTCCAAAAGTTTGGTTACATTTCACCCTAACCTGCCCTTAATTCTCCCCATTAACCACGCAATATTATTTATAAATATTGTGCGTATCATCCACCCCCGTGAATTAGGGGATGAATATATTTCCATGAAGATTAAGATGTATGATTGATGGCAGTTAATGGTGTTATAATGTGGTATAGGATACGGCTTCCTGTAAAATGTCTTATGGCTGGTGTCAACAGATGAAAAGACAAGAAATAAATAAATCAATACTCCCAACCGTCACACACATAGTCCTGACCCCACTCTAGGTTAACCTGTACCGTGGGTATCGGGAACTACGAGGGACTTGCCAACCCATAACACCCAGACCCGAAACAATTATTTGTGGATCATACCCGAATACTGAAACGCTAATCAATTGTCCACTATCACACACAAACCCACACGAGAGAAACAAACAAAAGTTTTTGGATCATTCTATATTTATATAAATATTAGCTTTGCTCCGAAATAAAACGTAGCCTATAACTGTCTCCAGGGTATCTCTATCTCTACATCAAAATTCATCATAATCGGTTCAGTGATTTAGACGTGAAAGTGTAACATAAGCGTAAACATAGCGTTTCATAAGAAGTATCCTATGTTACTTTTTATACCTCCAAGAATATGTGTACAAAGTTTCATGATGATCGGTTAAGTAGTTTTCGCGTGAAAGCGTAACAAACAAACTTACATTCACATTTATAATATTAGTATGATTTTTCATTTTCATCTAATAGATATTTATTTCCATTCAATTTTGATAGTTAAGAATCTTTACATCAACACGATCGTAAATGCTCGAGTTGCATTTCAGTTATCATTCATAAAAATATTTTCGAACGCATCTTTTGGCAAAGGACCGTTAAGGACGATATCAAGTAATAAAATATTCCCTAATGTAAAGTAAACATGAAAGGTGCCCACTAACTTGCAATTATCATAAAGCTGTACTAGCGCCCTCGCGTAACTCTGTTCACTGTACTCATTGTTTTATATGAAAACTTGTGTCGCCTCACATGGCACGGGACGATCACGACACGTTTAAGACTTTCAGCGCTTGGCATTTTTTATGGTATAGGCCGGCAAAAGAGCAAGTGGGTCACTTGATGGTAAGTGATTTCCACGGCCCATGTACGCCCACAATACCAAAAGAATCATGGGTGTGTTGCCGACCTTAAAGTAAAAGGATAATTAAGGGATTGGGGAGGGGAGGGGGTTAGGGCCTCCGGATATCTCACTCACCAGCAAGCTGCTACTTTACGCCGGTTTTCGGTTTGTTCCACCGATTTGTTAATTTCTACCGCTATGCAGCAGTGTGTGAACACTATTTGAAGGACATTGAAGCCAATGAAATTACTGGGTATTATAAGACCAATGCCATGCAGTGATTTCTAATTCAAAGTTCTGTGTGGTGTTGCTTCTGTTTATGGCCAGGCGTAGGGCAGGCATGGGCTTACCATCAGGCGAGTGACCTACTCTTATCGTCACTCAAGCTAAAAAACCATCTGGAGGCCAATTCTCGTAATTTAAGATGTTCACAATATCATTCCGATCTAGTCTTGCAAATGGTTCTTTTAAGCCAATAGTCAACGTCAAATGTGAACATACATCGTAATGAGATCGAAAGTAGAATAAAAGTTGACTGAAGCCAAAACGGTATTCTGCCAACATTTTTAAATGACACATGTCCTTAATTAAACGTCAAAATTTTGACTGAATTGAGATTACTATGACATCGAGATAAGATTATATTGACACCAGACTGAACTTAAAGAGGAGCACAATACCATTTTTTAGTCAAATCAAAATCTAATCTCAATTCTGTTAAAATTAATTCGCAGTGTCAGAGAAATACAAGAATTAGCCTCCTGTTTAAAAAATGAAGTTATATCTCATTTAATAACATAATGCGTGAACTCTACGTGCGTTGTGAACGGCCGCGCCCTTTGTCTCGACCCTGCTAGCAATAAGTTTTGTTTTCTTATGTAAATTATATTGTCATGTACCACTTCCAGCGTTGAAAACACACGCCGTCTGTCCGTAAGAGACGATACTCTATGTAAAGTCTACATAGGGATTGTTAATTAAACTGGACAAGCTTTGTGTATATTTCTCGTTTACTTACAAAGTTTTACTGAATACCATTTTTATAATAATAATAAGAAAGACTTTATTTCAGACCAAGGTGTCCATTTTGTTAGTAACAATATTCTTACGGACTAGTGTTAATATTATGTATAAACTTTTCACAACAAAACATAAACAAATTCATCACTCACTACTGCGTCATTCCATGAGAAATGGCGCAGCAGTGATTGATGTAACTACAGTCCAGCCAACTGGCGATCATGCTAAGGATGCTGTTGGCGCTGCCACGTACTCTGCGCACCAGAGATGCACATCTTTTACGCATCGTAGCGTACCAGCAGTCTACGCGATGTTCAGCAAACATCCCTGATACACTGCAGAATCGCCGCAGCCCCATCAGCACTCTGAACGCATTATTAAATTGGACTCGGAGGGCACTGTAAGACTTTTGAGTATATTCAACCCACAGGCTGCAAGAGTAGAAGGACGTACAATAAGAGCTAAAAAGTGTAATTTTGACTTCTGTCGAACAACGTGCAAACCTGCGAGCTATCATGTTCGCCCGCACTGCCAGCGCCCTCCGTTCCCTCTCGATGTCATCATTGTCCTTGAGGTCAGAGGTCAGCATAATAGTATGTCCTAAGTACTTAAATTTAGATACCCTACGCAAATCTGTACCATTAAGCGTAATGTTGGGAAACACGTTTCCTGTACTGTTTCCTCTGTCCTCAAAGACCATGTCATGTTTATGGCAAAGCTCCCACCACAGTGACGCGTTTAGGTAACTTACGTTCCAGGTTCAGTCATTGTACATCTATTCATTTTTTTATTACCCAGATAGGCAGACTGGAGACTATACCGCCCACACACCCGCCACTGTAACTCCTTTGCACCAGGATCGATAGTGGCACACATTTTTGTTGACACCGAGCAGTGAAGCTCACCGCCGCCCATTGATTTCAGCAATGCCAGAGCACAGCCAAGCCTATCTACCGTAAACTGACAGAAAACTGACGCAAAGTAGTAACTTGCTTGTCAGTAACGTCAGTAACTACGTATTTCCACTTGCTGCTTGCACACCTCTTTAGAAGTTATGTATCTTTTTTAATTGAAATCGAGGGGTTTTATTAAGGCTTAAGCATCAAAAGATAACTAGAATGATAACTCACACATAAATCTGCCAAAAAATACGGCTCCACTTACTTACACATGCAAAGGTAAAATCACGTTGAACGTTCAAAATCAACTTTATTTCATAAAAGTTAATGTCTAAATATTAAATTTGTAGATCGAGACACGACGTTCTGCACCGCGCAAAAAATTAGACGTATCAAGTGTCAACTAGAGATTATTATGTACAGATTTTTATAGCCCCGCCCCCTTGCACAGAGTTTTGGTGGGGTCATTTTTTTGCTTGATTTACGTTTCTTGTCATCTTATTTCGATGGGCTTAGGTTATTAATGAGACAGTTTTTAAAATCGCTTTAAAAAAGTAGCTATTAAACTTCCCATCCAACCAGAGCTTTCACACGAGAACAACCGCAAGCTATTGATATATTGGTGGATTTCGTTTTTCCAGGTGCATTTCAATTCCCTGTGTACGAAGTGATGTGTCGCCTATATTGTTCGGTATCAACCCATCCACATGCGGGTACTCCGTGATGAATGGCCTCTATTTGGTGCAGAGTTCAAATTCAAATCATTTTCAGTTGTCACATTGATACATGTACTCAAAAAATGCTTATAAATAATTAGAAATAAATGCACAACCACATTAAGGTAATCACAGTATGCAATACAAATTCTATTACAGTAGATACTAACTAACATTAATCATAAAGATGTGACTTATTTAATATAACTTATTGCAAAATTACATTTAATTGATAAGGTAAGAGTAAATAGTTTTATAATACATGCCCATTTTGTCGATATGAATATCAAAAAGATTACTGCATTCATTTATTTAATATGTAAATTGAATCATAAATATCACTTTTACATGTCAATTATTTTTTATGCTACATTACATTTACGACATTTCGTGGCTAGCCATGAGAAGAAATGCCGAAACAAACTCAAGGGTTCTGTCTCTACAATATCAATCAATGGATATGTCACTCTGTAAAATAAAATGTGATTCTTTAGATAGATATATAGATAGACTGCATCGGTGGCGCAGTTGTAATACGTACGCGTTACGATTGAGGATAACGCTTAGGTCTTGGGTTCGTTCGGGTCGGGTAAAGTGGTATTGCGTTTTTCTATTACGAAATGCTTAGTATCAGCCCGGAGTCTGGAATTTGTGCCCGGTATGGCAATAGGCTCGCCCCCTATCACATAAGGGACGGAGATACGCTCGGCGAAATGTGGGTGTACTGGTTACACCTCTACCTACCCCTTCGGGGATTACAGGCGTGAGTGCGTATGTATATAGATAACACTTTATTGTCCACCATGCAGAATATTACATTAAAAAATCAAAATTAATAAATGTAACAATAGGCGGTCTTATCGCTAAAAGCGATCTCTACCAGACAACCTTTCGATGGAGAAGATTTCAGAGAATAAACAGTAGGTCTGAATAAACTTTAGGTGATTTTGAAGACTATGATCTGGATTTAAAGTCGTGATTTTGAATCAAGATAAAGCAGTTTCTCCATTCAACATGTATAGAAGTTTTTGGTTGTTGTTTTAATTCTAGTCGACTAACTTAAGTTACTTAACTTAACTTAATTTAACTTAAGGAAGGAGTGTTTCAATTCGTCTATTTTTTGTTTATTATTATGTCAGTGAATGCAACTGGCTATAAGATGCTCATAACCAGTTTTCCTCACTGAACGGTAAACGAATTTTAGTGTAGAGGCAATTTTGATTTCCCAAACTTAGATTTGAATCTAAGACCTCAGCAGAGTCTCTAAATACTCTGCCACTAGAACAAAACGGCGAATTACAAAGTACGCTATGAAAAATCCATTAGCGACTCATTTCCATCAGTTTCGGCACTACATGATGTTGATGAGAAAAGTTCAAACAAAATAAAAGCTCCAAACCACATATTAGTTTTTAAATGAAACTTCGAGGGGAGAAAATGAAATGCTCGCGAGAAAATATTTCTAGAGTCAACAAAAGTTAATGCCAGACAAAGATTAGTTTACTAAGTATACAGTATAGTAGTGTGGTTTACTGCATCGATGGTGCAGTTGTAAGTATGCGCTACGACTGCTTTGCTGAGGTCTCGGGTTCGATCCCTGGGGCGGGTAAAAGTGATATTGTATTATCTATACAACATCACTTTTACCCGCCCCATGCTTAGTATCAGTCCAAAGTCTGGAATTGTGACTGGTATGGCGATAGGTTTACCCACTTTAACAACATGGGATAGAAATAATCTCTGCAAAATGTGGATGTACCTACTGGCTTCACTTACTTACCTACCCTTTCGAGGAATACAGGCGTGAATGCTTATGTAGTGTGCTTGTAACAAGTCATCATCATCAGCCTAAACCACTGCTGGTCATAGTCCTTTTCAAGTTGGCGCCACTCTTGACGGTCCTCCGCCTTCCTCATCCAGCCGCTTCCCGCCACGTCTATTAGGTCTTCGGTCCAGCGGGCTCGAGGTCGGCTCACACTGCGCTTGGATGGACGTGGTCTCCACTCTAGTACCTTTGGACCCCAACGGCCATCGTTGCAGCAACAAATATGACCAGCCCACTGCCACTTCAACTTGCTAATTCGGCGGGCTATGTCGGTTACTTTAGATCTCTGGCGGATCTCTGTATTCCGGATTTTATCCGTCAGAGAGATACCAAGCAAACCCGCTCTTTAAACTAGGCTCTTAAACCTTAAAGTGGTGGGTAAAGCCCTTTGTTAGAGTCCACGTCTCGACAGCATACTTAATAACAGGCAGGACGCACTGGTCGAATAGTTTTGTCTTTAGACACTGCGGTATTGTCGACGTAATATATATACTACTAGCTGTCCCGCGCGGTTTCTCCCGCAACTACAGCAGCGCCACCTACCGAGTCCAATTGTAATAATAATAATAATAATAATTTATTTCATATAAAATTGGACAAACACTAAATAGTACTCAAACATGGAATTCATAACATTTATACAAATAAGTGCTGTTGAACTCCGGTGTCTAAATTAAGATTTAACTTGTGTTATGGACACCGTTGCTCATATCTTACAATAATGATCTTATATTAATAAAAGCTTAGTGGAAGAATTGTGGTAATATAACAATGCTGCATGATTATTTATATATATATATATATATATATAGTGTGTGTGTGTGTGTGTGTGTGTGAGTTGTGTTTGTGTGCGTGTGTGTGGTTACGGCGTACAATTAGTTATGAAAGAAATATAAAATTGTTGCGGTATTGTCAAAGTAATATATATACTACTAGCTGTTGCGGTATTGTCAAAGTAATATATATACTACTAGCTGTCCCGCGCGGTTTCTCCCGCAACTACAGCAGCGCCACCTACCGAGTCCAATTGTAATAATAATAATAATAATAATTTATTTCATATAAAATTGGACAAACACTAAATAGTACTCAAACATGGAATTCATAACATTTATACAAATAAGTGCTGTTGAACTCCGGTGTCTAAATTAAGATTTAACTTGTGTTATGGACACCGTTGCTCATATCTTACAATAATGATCTTATATTAATAAAAGCTTAGTGGAAGAATTGTGGTAATATAACAATGCTGCATGATTATTTATATATATATATATATATATATATAAATAATATATATATATATATATATATATATATAGTGTGTGTGTGTGTGTGTGTGTGTGTGTGTGTGTGTGTGTGTGTGTGTGTGTGTGTGTGTGTGTGTGTGTGTGTGTGTGTGTGTGTGAGTTGTGTTTGTGTGCGTGTGTGTGGTTACGGCGTACAATTAGTTATGAAAGAAATATAAAATTGTTGCGGTATTGTCAAAGTAATATATATACTACTAGCTGTCCCGCGCGGTTTCTCCCGCAACAACAGCAGCGCCACCTACCGAGTCCAATTGTGAATCTAAACCATCCAGGGCGCCACCCAAACGCATACAAAAAAACATTCAAACCGGTCCAGCCGTTTAGGAGGAGTTCAGTCATATACACACGTACAGTATAATTATAAAGATTATATAATATATAAAGATTATACGTTAATTGGTCGTTAAATCACAATTGAATATTGTGAAACAAACCATTAATCTCTATGGTTGAAATACCTATAACTTTGTACTGCTCATTAGTGCAACTTATGCGACTGACAAGCCACATGAAACAGTTTAAATGTACTGAACTAAAATAAAAGTAACGTATAATACGTCTCCATAAATAATTGAAGTCTGTGTCGCGCCAGTGCGTCGGAGCGACAGAGTGGTGCGACGCGCGTGACAGCGTCGCCGGCGAATATTGGACGCGAGACAACTAGTGAAGGGATTGTGTCGATACATTCCACATTTATGCGCACTCACGCCTTTAATCCCCGAAGTGGTAGGCATAGGTGTTACCAGTACACCCACATTTCGCAGAGTGTATCTCCGTCCAACGATGTGATAAGGGGCGAGCCTATCGCCATGCCGAGCACAAATTCCAGACTCCGGACTGATACTAAGCATTTCGTAATAGAAAAACACAATACCACTTTACCCGACCCGGGGATCGAACCCGAGACCTCAGCGTTAGCCTTAATCGTAACGCGTACGCATTACAACTGCGCCACTGAGACAGCCCACATTTAAAATATTAATATGGAGGTCATAGTTAATTTACAGTCGTAATAATTCAGAGATAAGCAGTGATAGCTCAGCGGGGAGTGGTATGGACTGTCGAGACGAAAGTCGCAGGTTCGACCAGCCCAGCCCCAAGTGCATACACCTCTGACTTTTCTAAGTTATGTGTGTATTAATTGTTAATCATCACTTGCTTTTACGGCTAAGGAAACATCGTGAGGAAACCTGCATACCTGAGAATTTCTTCATAAGAATTTCGAAGGTATGTGAAGTCTGCCAACCCGCATTAGGCCAGCGTGGTGGACTAAGGCCTAACCCCTCTCTTTCAGTAGAGGAGGCCCGTAACCAGCAGTGGGACGTATATAATACAAGGCTAGTATTATTATTATTATTAAATACGTATCAATAAAATTGAGCCTAAAGAAAAATGTCGTCTAGATATGGTAATATAAGTGTTGTTTTAATTTTATGGCTGAAAAAATTAGTAAGTTGGCCATCTGATGATATGTAATACCCATCCATGTATACCCAACATTCATGCATGAATCATGGATGCAAACGACATTTAAGCAACGGAATAAAGACTTGGGAAGAGAGAGGGTGATTTGTGGTGCTTCGGAAATCTCACCACAAACATACAGATACAAAAAAGAGGTTAACTCTACACCGATATTTCAGCCTTCGTGGTCACGGGAGAGAGTCCCGTGACCAGTAGTCTTCGTATAAACTAGTTTTATTTCAATGTGTAATATTCGCGTAAACATTCTTATGTTCACTAAGAAGCTAACTTATAATGACCATCGTTTTAGTGGCTAAAATGGTACAAAACATCGACATATCGATACGTGTCCCGTCCCTACGTTACGCAACAGTATCATAATCATTTGTTAGCTGTCATTCACGTCACATATTGTGTATACTGCCGAGAAGCGAGAGGCCACCGGCGGTAGTTCCCACGATTATTTACCTCTAATGAACCTCAAATACCGTATGTAGTGTTCTTGTGGTACACTTGTTAGTTTTATCCTACTTTGTGATAATAATATCATAAATGGACGTAAGTAGTTATGCAAAAACGTTCCGACCTATAGTAAGTTCAAATAGAGATATTGATTCTATTTTGCTAAATTCATAAAATTTTATTACGATAATATAATATATCTTTTTGCAAAATCATACATGGAAAATGATTTCTGTACGATTTTGCAAAAAAAAAACGGAACACATTTATTTAATTGAATTTAGAGAAATAAAATACATAGTTCAATTTGAACTTGCTGTTGGTTGAAACATTTTTGCGTAACTACGTCCAATTGTGAAAGTCTGAACGTCTGTGTCTTTGAATGTTTAAGAAGCAATATTTATTGTTTTCATTGTTATTATTGTTATTGGGTCTGGGTGTTGTGGGACCGCAAGTCCCTCGTAGTTCCCGATACCCACGATACAGGTTAACCTAGTGTGGGGTCGGATTATTCCATATATCCATGGCGATTATTTGCGCAAAATCATTTTTATGCATCGAAATAATATAAATAAAACGATAAATATGATATGAATCTGCCAAAAATACGACCCCACTGTGTAAGTAACACATGCAAAGATAATCTGGCTCTGATTGATATTATTTATTTTGTTATACGATTTCAAATGTATGTACATCAAACATTTATTTATTTGTGGGTTGCCTCATGTACAACCAAATTCAGTGTTAATTACGAAGGATTTAAATAATTATTTTGACTGCAGCGGTATGTCAGCATCCAAAATCGATGTCCAATTACAATTATCTGGGTCTGGGTTTATGGTTAGAATTAAGGTCGAATGTCGAATTTTGTTTTTTGATAATTGCAGATCGGTCCTTCGATTAAATATGCATAAAAACATCGAAATAAGATGACAAGAAACGTAACTCAAGCAAAAAAATGACACCACCAAAACTCTGTGCAAGGGGGTGGGGCTATAAAAGTCTGTGCAGCTCGTTCATTCATTAATTCATAAATATTGATTAATGATCTCTAGTTGACACTCAATACGTCTAATATTTTGCGCGGTGCAGAACGTCGTATATCGATTTAGAAATGTAATATTTAGACATTAACTTTACGAAATAAAGTTGATTTTGAACGTTCATAAATTTTTGTTGCGTGTATGAGAGTTACGTGTTACCATTGCATGTGTAAGTAAGTGGAGCCGTATTTTTGCCAGATTAATATGAGAGTTATCGTTCTAGTTATCTTATTTCGATGAATGCTTCCATTATAACAATACTAAAAACCTAATAATTGGAACACAAAATCTCTCGAAATGTGAAGCTGTGAAACTTTGAGACTAAACGAGATTCCAAAATACGCTGAACGCAGCCACCGCCCGCCACTGTCGAAAACTATTACCCGCTGAGGTAACATTTTAGTTTGGTAATTGTGTTAAGCAGTGATAGCTCAGTGGGGAGTAGTACGGACTGTCGAGACGAAAGTCGCAGGTTCGAAACCAGCTCCAAGAGCATACACCTCTGACTTTTCTACGTTACGTGTATATTAATTGTTAATTATCACTTGCTTTAACGGTGAAAGAAACATCGTGAGGAAACCTGCATTCCTGAGAAGTTCTCCATAAGAATTTCGAAGTTATGTGAAGTCTGCCAACCCGCATTAGGCCAGCGTGGTGAACTAAGGCCTAACCCCTGTCATTCAGTATTGGAGGCCCGTGCCCAGCAGTGGGACGTGTATAATACAGGGCTAGTATTAATTGTGTTAAATGTGGAAGCCATGACTGCCTCGGTGGCGCAGTTTAATGCGTATCCGTTATGACTGAGCTTGACGCTGAGGTCTCGAGTTTGATCCCCGGGTCGGGTAAAAGTGATATTGGTTTTTTTCTATTACGAAATGCTCAGTATCAGCCCGAGGTCTGGAATTTGTGACCGGTATGGCGATAGGCTCGCTCCCTTTCACATCATGGGACAGAAATACGCTCATCAAAAAGTAGTTGTACTGGTTATAACTCTGCCTACCCCTTCGGGGATTACAGGCGTCAGTGGGTATGTATGTATGAGGCATAAATGTTCGTTTATAAGAAGACTAGCGTTTGACGTTGCTCCGCCCCCGTGAATAGTATTTCCGGGATAAAAAGTAGCCTACAACCGCCTCCAAGGTCCTCCATCTATCTTTGTACCTAAATTCATAAAAATCAAGGTGGTAGGTCCCTCGTTTGCGAGAGACCGGCTGGGTTGGTACCACCGCTTTGTCTATTTCTGCCGCCAAGCAACAGTGTGTAAGCACTGTTGTGTTCCGGTGTGAAGGACATTGAAGCCAGTGTAATTACTGGGCATTATGAGACTTAACACCTTATGTCTCGGGGTGACGAGCGCAGTACAGTGTCATGCAGTGCTTTATTTAAAGTTCTGTGTGGCGTTGCTTCTGTTTATGAGCAGGCGTGGCGCTTACCATCAGGCGAGCGACCTGCTCGTCTCGGCATTCAATCTAATAAAAAAATAAAAAAAATCGGTTCAGCGATTTAGATGTGAAATCGTAACAAACAAAATCACTTAAATTCAATCAATCTATTCATTTATACTTAATATTTCAACATTTATAATTTTTCAGTGGTAGAGTCACGCTGTAGACAGTTTTGTCTACAGCACGAATGGGCCGGCTCGACCGGTTCGACTGAAAACCGTCGTAAAGTAGTAGCTTGCTACTGCGTTTCGTTCGGTGAGTGAGATATCTGGAGGCCCAAATCCCCCTCCCCATCCCTTATTCATCCCTTTCCTTTCAGAAGGCCAATTCTCGTAATTTTTTGAACGTTTAAAATTAGAGAATTGGCCCTCAGGTCGCAACGCGCCCATGATTCTTTTGGTGTTGTGGGCGTAAATGGGCGTTGGTCCACTTATTTATTTATTTTTATATTTATTTTACACTTCATATACATGTAGTATAAAGGCGGACTAAATGCTATAAGAATTCGTCCCAGTAAACCTTAGGGTGATGTAGAGATGTACATGGCAGGTGCAAAGATGACGAAGAAAACGAAACAGAAAAAAATATATATGAATACAAATAAACATATATCAGCGTACATAACATACATAATATCCCGATAAATACAAGAATAATAAAGATATAAATGTAAATACATAAGTTAAATAAATACAATATATATATAAATATTATAATAATGCATACCTAACCAGGAAAACTAATGTGATGATTCTGCCACTCTATTCAACAGTAACTGCCGAACTCTTACTTTAAACGCCAGCCGGGTTGTGGACGACCTGATTTCGAGGGTGACACTTACCACCAAGGGGACACTTACCATCAGGTGACCGAATAGCTTGATTGGCGGCCTATGATATAAAAAAAAGTTAGGATAGGACTAGCGTGTGTCGCGACTACTCCTGCGTGAAATGTCTTTTGCCAAGATAAAAATAATGTATGTACTAATTCAAGTCATAATATACCTGTGTGCTAGTGGTAAGCGCCACGCCTGCCCATAAATAGAAGCAACTCTACACCAAAATTCAAAATTCAAATTCAAAATTCAAATCATTTATTCTGTAAATTGGATCATAAATATCACTTTTACATGTCAATCATTTTTTATGCTACATTATATTTAAGACGGCATTTCGGGGCTAGCCATGAGAAGAAATGCCGAAACAAACTCATGGGTTACGGCCTCTTTTAATGACCAGACATTGTTTTACAGAATTATGCGAGTGTAATGTAAAGAAATTCCTGGATTGGCCTTTTGAACTATAAATTACAAAGCACTGCATGAAACTCGACTACGTTCATCCCAAAACATAGTCTTTGAGTATCATAATGCCCAGTAATTTCACTGGCTTCAATGTCCTTCAAACCGAAACAACAGTGCTTACTACTACTTGACGGCAGAAACAGACAAAGCGGACCAACTAAGACGACCTCTTGCATACGAGGGACCAAAGGCGTGACGCTTACCATCAGGAGCAAACTGAGCAACCTAGTTAAAAGTTATATGGCAGCGATATTTTATATTTATTTATGCGCCACACCTACAAGGTTCTAGTTGGGATCCTTTAAACGGAGTGTGAAGAAGCAACTAAGCAGGCCGGCATAATTCTGCCGATCTGCGATAGATTCAGTGTCTATCGTTGGTCGACAGTATTCATGGATTGCGCTATACTTACCATCAGGTGTAGCGTAGTCACTTTGCCGAGCCAGGATAAAAAAAAAAAGTCGAAAGCCAGCGCCAGGCACGATATGTCTGGTAAAATGCTGAACTAGATCCTTTTCGGCAAACTCGGGAGACATACGCTGCCTATACTTATTTAGTACATACTTTGTTAAATTACTTTGCTTTCTTCTCTTTCGTTTATATCTCTTGTTTGTTATGTTACTGTTATGTGTTTTTTAATCATTATTTCTATTTGTGTTAATTGGAGGTGTGTGTCTTTGTATACGCCGAATAAACGTTTTTCTTTCTTTCTCTTTCTTTCTAAAATGTCTACTGTATCGGGAAACGTCCCAATATAACTCATTAACCCATTTATCTCCCATAATTACTATCTTCGCATGCGAAGTAGGTACATTTGCGGCGTATGTTAGATCTATGTCTGTGCTCCGAACCATGCATTATACCGCTACGCCACTACGAATTCCATTTCCAGCTACATGATACGCAGGCACGCTACGTGGCACGTGCGTAGCACCGTAGCACACGGCCCGCATTGGCCACATAGCCCAGCCTAACTATGCAGGGTTGTTCGAAGCTAATGAATGGTTTTAAGATAAATGTTCAACTCCTAGGTAATGGTAGATATACAATATGTAACAGAAACCCTGTTGGGCGTTTTAACTGTGATATCAGAATCGATATTTAAACGTAATGAAATAACTCGCGTACGAAAATGAGACTATAAAAATAATCATATTTATTGTTGTTTGTGAATCGTATTTCGATTGATTACCTCTGCAAGAGCGATGAATCGGAGCCAGAGCTAGATAGGAAGTTGCGGCGTCTATGCATCAAACGCGCCGCGCCGCTTGCGCGCCCGGCCACGTCAATATGACACATTAGTCAGCTTTTTATCACTTTTCAGATGAAAATAATTTTTTTTTAAATATAATTTCATTTTTGTATATGGATAATATCTCGCTTCTGTTTATTTATTGTTTTATTTAACTATTTTTATTAAACTGTCTATATGCCAACAGGGTTTTTTTTACTTACTGTATAAGTGGTAGTCACACTGTCAAATAGCAGCGATAGCTCAATGGGGTATGGTACGGACTATCGAGACGAAAGTCATAGGTTCGAAACCAGTCACAAGAGCATACAAATCTGACAATCTAGGTACATGTTTTCATTGTTAATTATCGCTTGCTTTAACGGTGAAGGAAACATCGTGAGGAAACCTGTATACCTAAGATGTTCTCCATAAGAATTTCGAAAGTGTAAAGTCTGCCAACTAGTGCCTAACACTAGCGTGGTGGATTAAGGCCTAAATCTTCATATTCGGAAGAGGAGGTCCGTGTCCAGCAGTGAAACGTGTATAATACAGGTCTAGTATTATTGTTTTATGTTTATGTATGTCTGCCTCGGTGGCGCAGTTGTAATGCGTACGCGTTGCGACTAAGGCTGACGCTGAGGTCTTGGGTTTGATCCCCGGATTGGGTAAAATGATATGGGGTTTTTCTATCATGAAATGCTTAGTATCAACCTGAAGTCTGGAATTCTGCCCGATATGGCGATAGGCTCGCCCCCTATCACATCATGCGACGGAGATACGCTCGGCGAAATGTGGGTGTACTGGTTACACCTCTGCCTACCCCTTCGGGGATTACAGGTGTGTGTGCATATGTATGTATGTAATTAATATGAACTACAGCAACACGATAAAATAATACAATAGTTTCATGTACGTCATTGTAGTTCTGTAATTAACAATTTAATAAATCCTATCACTTCAAAATGGATCGGATGTTTGGGAAAATGACACGATGAATCATGAAAGCACCGATAGGGCTGTCACGCATCATTATTAGAATGGTATAGAAAACCATGGTGTTAAAATAATTGTGTTCGACTCAAAAGTGACTTTTATATAAATAGGTGCTCTCCACCCATAAACGCCAAAAATATACAAAGCCTTGGTACCAACCCAGACGTCCTCTCGCATACGAGGGGCCTACCACCTTGTAAAGGTGCAGTTCTCCCCACACAAATGGTAATAATACTTCAACGCCCGACACATAAAAATCATATTCATATATTTTTCACGCAAAATACGAAAACTTGTGTAATAAAGTTTGCGAATAATATCCATTCTTGCCCGTGACTATAATAAACACAATCTAGAAAAACAAGTTAGCGGCGAGAAGCGTGCGTTTTAAAGTGTTATTTAGAGGCAGGTTATAAAAACGAAAATGTAGGAAGATAATCATTGGTTAAGTTATTCCAGATTAAATAATGAATAGTTTAGAGCTAGGAAATGATGTTAAATACGGCATTGGTGTTTGGAATGGTGAATTCCTCTATTCAAATTCACATTTTCACAGAATATGGATTGCTAGTGTCCCAGGCGGTTTCACCCGCGTGCATATGCTGCTCCGCTGCCGTGGTTCATAAAAAGCGAATAAAACGAAGGAGGATCTCCATTTCATGCGTTTATTTGTTTTTAATAAGAATAAAAAAATATTTTCTGAGTGGTATTGCCACGCTGTAGACAGTTATGTCTACATTAGAATGGGCTGGTTCGTCCGGTTCGATGCCACTGCGTCACAGAAAACCGACGTAAAGTGCCGGCTTGCTGATGCGTTTCGTACGGTAAGCGAAATATGCGGAGGTCCAAATCTCCCTTTTCTTTCCTTAGTTATCCCTCTCCTTTAAAATCAGAAAGGCGATCATGATTCTTCTGATATTGTAGGTGTACATGTAGAGAATACTTACCATTAGGTGACTCACTTGCTCGTTTGACGGCCTATGCTATAAAAAAAGTTTCACTGCATCAATGTTGTCTATTAAAAAAAAACTGGTTAAAATACACCAAATGTTCTAACCTTCAAAGTAAAACAGGCAGACCAACGGGTTAGTTGTTAGTTACTTAGTTAACGAACTAAGGTTTGAAATTTGACTAAAGTCACCCACCCTGACTGACTACTTAAACTACAATATTCAAATTGTAACAAATTCCATTAGATAAAAATATTTTGCATCAATTTCGTCTGTTTGAACGTAAGAAGGTTTTGATTTTTTACGTAAAATATCAGCAAATATTTAAATGTTGATTTAGTTGAAATATTTGATTGTAAACTTTATATTTTTATGGAATCGATTTTGTGCTTTTATTAGTTTTTATAAGAACTTTGTATCTTGAAAAACATTTATTTGTTTTTATACAAATTATGTAAAAAAAAGCCTCGGTGGCGCAGTTTTAATGCATACGCGTTACGATTAAGCTAACGCTGAGGTCTCGGGTTCGATCCCCGGGTCGGGTAAAGTGGTATTGGGTTTTTCTATTACGAAATGCTCAGTATCAGCCCGGAGTCTGGAATTTGTGCCCGGTAAGGCGATAGGCTCGCCCCCTATCACATCGTGGGACAGAGATACGCTCGGCGAAATGTGGGTGTACTAGTTACATCTCTGCGTACCCCTTCGGGGATTACAGGCGTGGGTGCGTATGTATGTAACAAAAGCTTTGTTGGCCCTTTTTCGGAAAGATAGTGTCGTAGATAGGTCGTGAAAATAAACATATAGACAGCTTAATAAAAATCATAAATAGAAGCGAGATATTATGCTTACACAGGTAGCTGAGAAAAATGAACATAAGCTTAAAAAATGTTATTTGCATCTGAATTTCTGTGTGTAATGGTTTGATGTACGTGGACGCCGCAACTTGCTATCTCGCTTTGGCTTCAAGTAATCGCTCTTGCAGACGTAATCGATCGATTATAATAATAATACTAGCCCTATATTATACACGCCCCACTGCTGGGCACGGGCCTCTTCTACTGAATGAGAGGGGTTAGGCCTTAGTCCACCACGCTGGCCTAATGCGGGTTGGCAGACTTCACATACCTTCGAAATTCTTATGAAGAACTTCTCAGGTATGCAGGTTTCCTCACGATGTCTCCTTCACCGTTAAAGCAAGTGATAATTAATAATTAATACACACATAACTTAGAACACTGAAACTAGATCGGAATGATATTTTGAACATTTCAAATTACGAGAATTGGCCTACTGATATCGCATTTAAAATAGACAACAGGAGTTTTGTTACATATTGTATATAGAAAGATAGACTGATCAAAGTAAAGGTACGAAGAATACAAACAATCGTAAACAGCGCAATCATCGTTACCGACTGTTTACAAACTAACGATAGATAAATATTCATAGATCAACTGATTTGTTTGTACTAACCTTCCAATCAACAAGAACAAATACTCATAATAATATTTAGCATTTGTTTCACTATGTTCCAGTAAACGTTACTTCAATGCTACTATCCTACTAGCCCTACTAGTCACACTAGTCCTACTAGTCCTACTAGTCACACTAGTCCTACTAGTCCTACTAGTCCTACTAGTCACACTAGTCCTACTAGTCACACTAGTCCTACTAGTCCTACTAGTCCTACTAGTCACACTAGTCCTACTAGTCATACTAGTCCTACTAGTATTATAAATGTGACACTTTAGATGTTTGTGAGTTTGTGAATTTGGATGTTTGTAAGTCAACCACGTCTAAAAAACTGAATAGGATATATAAATAGAAAAGTTGCCTGTGTCGCTACCGGTCAAATAAAATTGCACCGACTCCAAAGAGACCTATAGAATTTGTTATTTTTGACATATATAAGTCGGTTTCTAAATTTTGTTACAAGTTATTTTATTTTTCAATTTTTAATGGTAGTTACAGCAATAGCATGTAAATTCAAATACAATAACCCAATCTCGTCGAGTGTACGTTGTACATCCGTTGAGGAGTTTTATTTTTTTATTCCGGTCTCCGTCGTCAGATCTTAACCAAATTGAAATGGGACAGCTATCAAATAAAAAAAGAATCGTCAAAATCGGTTCACCCAGTAGAAAGTTCTGAGGTAATAAATATAAAAATCAAATTGAGAACCTTCTCCTTTTTTGAAGTCGGTTAAAAGTACGATTCACTATAAGTAAATGTGGACAATTGTCTATCGCCGACGAGAACTGTCTGCAGGCAAAGTCGTTCGTGACGCGACGTCGCTCTGGTGACGCTGGCCTCTCACCGGCTATTAGTATTGCTAACATCGGTGTAAGGATCGTAGATTCGATGCTTGACTTTATTGATTTATGCCCGATTTCAATAAACGATCTTGGATTGAGTCTCCCGGCCGATCTCACAAATGAGCCAATAAGAATACACTTTAAAAGTCACGCGTAAAAATTATTTAGTTTGATTGGTCGATTTTCCGGATCGATCTGGAGAATCAAACCAAGATTGTTTATTGAAATCGGCCATTAGATACCTATTCACATTTATAACAAACTCTAACAAATATCCTTGCTGGGATAAGCAGACGCACAACTATTGCACTGAACGAGCTTATTTTTTTTCCTATAATAGAGGACGAGCCTATCACAATACCGGCCATTTATAATTTCCGAATTTAAAACAATACTTTCGTTTGTCTGACGTGGGACCCAGGATTACATTCACAATATTCTCTCGTGCTTCGTCATCAGAACTAAACCTTATAGAATACAATAAATACGTCAGAATCGGTCCACATTTCGCGGAGATAATATAACAAACAAAGAAAAATCTATGTCTATGCCTTAATAAATTTAAATTATGTATTAAACTCAGGCTTTGCCAAAAAGGTTATTATAATGTGAAAGATTACCTGGAAGACAAAACAGCTTGGAATTAAGCCGCTCACTCCTTACAAAATTGGATGTACATAGTTCTCTTTTTTTTATATAATATTTAATATTGACTGCTCTATTGGCGCAATATTAGTATGTAAGGGAATATTGACATTTTGATTTTTTTTGTTATAAATTATTTCATTTATTCTTTTTAATGTGAGTGCGAGTGCTACGTATGTCTGATATACTTTTGGCTATCTCTTGAAAGGGCCAATCCAGGAATTTCTGTACATTACACTCGCATAATTTCTGTAAAACAATGTCTGGACATTAAAAGAGGCCATAACCCATGAGTTTGTTTCGGCATTTCTTCTCATGGCTAGCCCTGAAATGCCGTCGTAAATGTAATATAGCTTAAAAAATGATTGACATGTAAAAGTGATATTTATGATCCAATTTACAGAATAAATGATTTGAATTTGAATTATGTAAGGTAAAGGCACCTAAATCCGCGGTGTTTTCACCATAACTTAAAAGGACATTAAAAAATTGCTATTTTTATCAGAAGTGTTTAATTTACTCTTGAAATAAAATAAATCAATAAATACACCCAACAGTCACACACATAGTCCTGACCCCACACTAGGAAAACCTGTATCGTGGGTATCAAGAACTACGAGGGACTTGCGGTCCCACAACACCCAGAGTATATACTAAAAGTTTGTCAATTTCTTACATACATAACAAAGCCGACGAATGCAATCACCTTTCAGCGAATAATCGATTAGATATCGAATTATCTTCCACTCGATTATAGCGGCGGTCGAGCGACTCTACTTTTTTACTAGAATAAAGCAGGGAAGCCTACGTTCGGATGACTCTATTTTTAACGGGGGCAGCTTTTTGTATTCCTAAGCTCCAATGCAATTATGAGTTCACTTGTGACTGAAAGTTGGCACTAATACCGTAGTTTAAAAGTGAACTCTATCATTGAAAGATTTATCATACTCTACCATTATCATTTATATTACTCTATCATTGATAAAATATTCTTTTATGGCAAAGGCCGGCAAACGAGCAAGTGGGTCACCTGATGGTAAGTGATCTCCACCGCCCATGTACACCCAAAATACCAAAAGAATCATGGGTGCGTTGCCGACCTTAAAGGAAAGGGATAATTAAGGCATTGGGAAGGGGAGGGGGTTTGGGCCTCCGGATATCACACTCACCGTACGAAACGCAGCAGCAAGATGCTACTTTGCGCCGGTTTTCTATGAGACAGTGGTAATGACCCGGACGAGCCGGTCCATACATGCTGTAGACAAAAGTGTCTACAGCGTGGCTCTACCACTCATGGTACTCACTCAATGAGTAATAGAAAAGCAAAACAAAGTACACAACAATAAATAAATTCAGTATTAGCTGCGAATGGTAAATCCACGCTGTCGACAGTTTTGATATGCAGGTGTTTTTCCGGAGACCCAAATCACGTTTCGCCTAGCTTATTTCCATCCCATGATGTGATAGAGGGTTTACCTATCGCCATACCAGGCACAAATTCTAATCCCGGGAAATTCAAGAAAAAGGATATCTGCACACTTGAGAATTCTTCATAAAAATTATACCAGTGTAGTCAACTGAGGTTTAACCCCTCTCTTTAATAGGGGAGGCTCGCGTCCAGCATTAGGACAGAATAATACAAGTCTAATATAACTTGCCTCGATTAAGATAAGATAAATAAAAATATCTTATCTTATCTTATCTTGTTTGAGCATGAGTATACACACACAGGTATGCAGGATGTTAATAACAAAGTCAGGGCAATCATGTTTAGCCATTGTACAAATATAACATTTTTTTTTTTTTTTATATTTCTTCTTTCTTTCTACCTGGCGTTATCCCGGCCATTGCCAGGGTCCGCCTTCCCACTAAGACGCCTCCACTTCGCCCGATCTTGAGCAACTTGCCTCGATTGCGCAGTTGTAATGAGTACGCGATGCCTGGGTCGCTCAGTGATATTGGGTTTTTGTTACAAAATGCTCAGTATCAGTCCGGATTCTAGCATTATGCCCGGTATGCCGATAGGCTCGCCCCCTATCACATTATGGGACGGAAACAAGCTCGGCGGAATGTGGGTGTACTGGTAACACCTCTGCCTACCTCTTCGGGGATTACAAGCGTGAATGCGTATGAATGTCAACCCCCAAGTGGTATTTAAACCCGCATTACTCCAGCACTGTGTTCACAAATTTTTGGAAGTGTCTTACAGAAAATTGGCATAAAGTAGTAGCTTACTGCTGCGTTTCGTACGATAAGTGGGATATCCGGGGGCCCAAATCACCCACACATCCCTAATCCCTTTCTTTTAAAGTCGTTCATGCGTATTATGGCTGTTTATGGGCGGTGGAGGCCACTTACCATCAACACGATGACGTCCCATCCTCTGTTGTCGTCCCAAACATGTTTGGGCCGATCCCAACGACTCCATCACAGTGGCAATCGCAGCAGCACTTTCCTTGCCCAACCCGAATCGCAATAATAATACGCGACCCCGACATAGGACACGACTGCGAGAGAGCTCCAAAGAGCTCCCACAACTGGCCCTCGGCATAATGATGTACAGAAGCGCCCTTAATTATACTCCCCAGCGATTGCTCAAGCTGAGGTCTGAGCCTTCTAAAAGGCGCGCCTCTATGCTTAATCGCTACTAAATACACTATACATATTTCTGGCTAGAGCGCCATAAGCGCTGGCTTTATTGTCAGATGAAGCTGTAAAAGCAATATAGGCTAACAGCACAAATCCATTCGAAAAAAAACCATCAAGTGACCCACTTCTTGCCAGCATATGATATAAAAAATTGGATGGATTGAATTACCCACAAATAGTCTGCTATGTTCCAAATCTCTACTGAACAACGTACACACAATCAAGTTAACTTTATCGGCAATCTCGTATTTTCCCTTCAAAGTAAACTGAAAAGTGCATTTTAATCTGATTGAAACGAAATTCGGCGCTCGATTCAATCAAATGTTGATTGCGATCTCTTCTTGGAACTTACTTAGGGGTTTTTCTTCTGAACTTGTTTAATTTAAAGTTTGTCTTGAAGTTTTAAGTTTTGTTTTTATTTATTTTTTATGGCATAGGCCGGCAAACGAGTGTGTCACCTGATGGTAAGTGATCTCCACCGCCCATGTACGCCCAAAATACTAAAAGAATAATTGGTGCGTTGCCGACCAAGGAAAGAGATAATTAAGGAATTGGGAATGGGAGGGGGTTTGGGCCTCTGGATATCTCACTCACCGTACGAAACGCAGCAGCAATCTGCTAATTTATGCCGGTTTTCTGTGAGACAGTGGTAATGACCCGGACGAGCCGGCCCATACATGCTGTAGACAAAAGTGTCTACCTTTTTTAATCTTTATTACTCAAGATTCTGTATCTTCTTTTTTAATTTAAATATGTAGTTAAATACTATAAGTACAACATCCGCCCACTAATCTAAACTCTAAATGTAACCTGTGACGAACGTTGTGGGTGGCATAAATAATTAAATTTATTTAGCTAGCTCTATATGTACCTATGTATACTTCTGTTTTTATTCCTTTATTATAATAAAAATAAAAACTTCAAGTGGCTCACTGGTTCGTTTGCCAGCTTATATCATAAAAAACATTTAACTCAGCAACTTCATCCTTCTTTACCTAATTTCTACCACTATTTTAGCACGTCGCAGCCGACTTTATATCCAATAAATATGTTTCTCATATATTATAAAGTGAATAAGGTAATAAAGTCTGTAAGATTTACGTGTGCTTGCTCATTAAGCATGGAATTGCAATTTTTCTGCTACCTCTGCGCTTTACGAGCATCTCAGTAGCAGACATAGTGAACTTTAAAATTTCATGATGGAGGTATTACGTGTTTATAGAGTTTGCGATTGCTATTCAAGCTGTTTCTATGAATTGTTTTGATGTGTGGGTAATTTTTATTGTCCAGGAACAACTTATTTACTTATGACTTATTTAATTATTTATGATATACTGAACATGTATTGACGTTGTTATCGTCGGGACTAAAATAAAAATAAACCGCAATAAAATCCATATAAACTTGTTTTAAACATTATTCTATCAGATTTAGTACAGTTAATCCCTTACAAAATAATAGCTATCTATGGTTGAATATAAATATCTAATTAATCAAGGCATTGTGTACACAGAATTGGATGGTCCGTATCTCGATAGACATTCCTCCTATGTGTAACGCTACATTTCTATTGTGTTAAATTTCTTTTGTTCTAGTTATTGTAACAAATGATGTATTGTTTACTACGTGGTAGGTCCCTCGTATGCGAGAGTCTGTCTGGATTGGTACTGCTTTGTCTATTTCTGTCACCAAGTAGCAGTGTGTAAGCACTGAGTGGTAGAGCCACGCTGTAGACACTTTTGTCTACAGCATGAATGGGTGGGTCCCACAGAAAACCGACGTAAAGTAGCAGCTTGCTGCTACGTTTCGTACGGTGAGTGAGATATCCGGATGCTCAAATTCCCTTCCCTTTCCCAATCCCTTAATTGTCCCTTTCCTTTTAAGGTCGGCAACGCGCCCATGATTATCCTGGTATAGTGGGCGTTTATGGACGGTGGAGGTCACTTACCACCCCACGTGCTCGTTTCCGACCTATGCCATAAAAAAATTTAAAAAAATCTGTTGTGTTTCGGTTTGAAGGATATTGAAGCCATTGAAATTATGAGACTTAAAATCTTATGCCTCGGGGTGAAGAGCGCAGTCCAATACCATGCTTTGGAATTCAAAGTTCTGTGTGGGGTTCCTTCTATTTATGGGCAGGCACTTACCTTCAGGCGAGCAACCTGCTCGTTTCGTAACTCAAGCTAATAAAAAACATGTTTAAAAAAAATGCGGATATTTTCTATTGTACCTACAAGTGTTTCATCAGTGATATAATGGGAGACGAAACTGTACCACCATGTGGCTACAAAAGGGGATTCAAAAGCGCCTAAGAACTCAGTATTAGCAATGTTTACGGACTAACCAATTGCTATACCTATACGTATTACGCGCTTGAAATCAGTTTCCAAGCTCTGTAAAACAGTTAAAATAATATTTTACAACTGCCAGGTGTAATAAACATTTTACAACAGGATACTACGGTCTATTCTTTATGTATTTAAGATTTCTTTAATTTTCATTTTCTACGTCTCGTTGATGTTATCTCGTGTTCTCTTCTTCTATTGAAATCATTGTTGTATTGGATACGATCTGTAGGCAACCTAAATTGGGAGTTTATTGTATTAACTGTATTCTGGTTTGAAGGGCATTGAAACCTGTGAAATTAATGGGCATTATGAGACTTCATTAAGACTGCTTTATTATTCCAGAGGTCCTGGGTTAAAAGCCAGGACGGGCAATGACAATTTGTGTTTGAGTTTTTCATACGCACTCACGCCGGAACCTAATCCCCGAATGGGTAGGCAGATGACCAATACACCCATAATTCGCCGAGATTATTTCCATGGATTGCCCGGGGTTGGTATTTAGCTCCGGTATGGCGACTCCCTTCCTATCACGTTATGGAGCGGAAATATGCTGGCGAACCTTGCGAGCACTGGTTGCACTTCTGCCTACCTTTTCGGGAATACAGGCGTCTTCTTACGTTTGTTTATACATTCCGTCAAAAATAACCTGATATGTTCATTCATACAAAATACAGAAAAAAGATTTGCACACAGACACGCACCCAAATAATTCAGAGCCAAAAATGAAATTTGTCCAAGAGATGTCACAGAATGAACAAATGCCTACTGGGTCGAAAAAAAAACACACCGCATCAAAACAAGTCTCCGTAATTTCAATTCATTTTACATGCCGCCTTTTAGGGGTAGGTATTTTTGGAACTGCGTCGGAAAACCCTTTCAAAAGTCAGGGGTTTTTTTTTGGTAGCTTGAATAATGGTAAGCGCCATGCCTGCCCATAAACAGAATCTCCTTTCTGATGAAAAGACGACCTTGAATTTTATCCAAGAATCTCACCGGGTTTCCAAGACTAAGATAGAAACTTTGAGGTGTTTATTTTATAAAATAAGCACCGTTTATGAACAGTAGTCGATCCAGGGGGGGGGGAGCTAAGGGGCTCAAGCCCCCCCAAAATCATTTAGGTCCACTGACAAATCCTATAATTTAATTTTCATCGCTTATCCTTACTTATTCCATTTGAAGTAGGTATAGTATATTTTAAATTTTTTTAATTCTAATTATGGGTCAAGCCTAAAACAAGAATCCTGAATCCCTTACTGTTTATGAAGGAATTTCTCGAAATTCAACTTTCAAGGCGAGAAAAGGGCTTCAAAGTTTGAAGTTATGCGACTGGAAAAATAGCTAGTCATATTTTTTAACATTATAGCTTGATTTCTGAAGCATTTTGTTATATCACACAGGCCACTAGCAAGTGGGTCACCTGATGGTCAGTGATCTCCACTACCCACGAACAATATCTTAAGAATCATGGACACGTTACCAATCTTACAAGAAAGGTATTAAGGGATTGGGAAGGGGAGGGGTATTTGGGCTTCTAGATATCTCATTCACCGTATGAAATGCTACTGCTACTTTACGTTGGATTTCTGCGAGAAAGTGGTAATGACTCGGTCGAGCCGGCCCATTCATGCTGTAGTACAAGGTGGTAGGTCCCTCATTTGCGAGAAGTCGACTGGGTTGGTACCACCGCTTTGTCTATTTTTGCCTTAACAACATTGTGTAAGCACTGTTGTATTCGGGTTTGAAGGACATTGAAGCCAGTGAAATTACTGGGCATTATGAGACTTAGCACTTTATGTCTCGGGGTGACGAGCGCAGTTCAGTGTCATGCAGTGCTTTGTTATTTAAAGTTCTGTGTGGCGTTGCTTCTGTTTATGAGCAGGCGTGGCGCTTACCATCAGGCGAGCGACCTGCTCGTCTCGCTATTCAAGCTAATAAAAAAAGACAAAACTGTCTACAGCGTGGCTCTACCACCCAAAAGAATATTTGGGAATACGGAACCCAGTGCTGGTTATAAAATCGTCCAATTTGCGAGGTAATCCTGCCAGCAAGTCCTGCGATGTCAATTTTAAATTAAAACGTGGCGAACTAATGAATTCAAAATGTTTTCGCTGGAACAACGCCATTTCAAAGGTTTTTGAATCTTTGAACACGAGCTTATTACATAGATACACGCCTGTTTCCCATAAGGGTAGGCAGAGACAACGGATTTCCACTTGCTACGATCTTTGCATACCTCTTTGGCCTCTTTCAATCTCATTAAATTTGTCATACATGCACGTCGGTTTAGGGTACTACTGACCTGGCCTATCTCGAGAATATCTCCAACTTGATCTATGAAAGTTCACAAGCTTATTAGTTGGGGATAATGGATGTTTTGATAAGGGCAATACGATTCTGGTGTTAAAAGATCACCCATACGTCTAATATAAACTAGACCGACTGCATTCATAGAAATTGCGCTCTAAATTACGGTCATTTCACCGTAACCTGGTGAACAATGTGCCCGTTTGCCCCTCTCTCATTATAAAAAAAACTCAATATTACTTACTATACTTGTATTTAAATGCCTCGGTGACGCAGTTGTAAAGCGTACGCGGTACGACTGCTGTGCTGAGATGTTGGGTTGGAACCCCGGGTCGGGTAAAGTGATATTGGGTTTTTCTATCATGAATTGCTTAGTATCAGCCCGGAGTCTGGAATTATTTCCGATATAGTAATAGGCTCGCCCCGTATCACATAATAGGACGGAATTAACTTCTCATGTATGCAGGTTTGTTTCACCGTTAAGCAATATAACTGTGAATACACACGTAACTTAGAAATGTCAAAGGTGCATGCTCTTGGAGCTGGTTTTGAACCTGCGACTTTCGTCTCGACAGTCCATACCACTCCCCGCTGAGCTATCGCTGCTTATTAAATATAATATAATCAAACAAAGAGTAAAAAATAAACGTGTAATTTTATAATCATATTTTTATGTTACAATCACAGTTTCTTTTATTCATAAATACTTAACATTTGTCAGTTTATATTGCTGTATTATTATAATGCATGGATTCTGTAATAAATCAACTCATAACTGCCTTTTAAAATATCATAGCTAAAGCATGACTTTAAAAACCTTTACTTAATCATTTGCTACATAATAATCCATACTAATATTATAAATGCAATAGTAACTCTGTCTGTCTGCTTCGTATTAAACTGCTGTACGCATTTTAATGTAATTTGGTAAGGAGATAGGTTATATCCTGGGGAAGGACATGGTGTACTTTTTGTCCCGGAAAGACATTCACGCAGGCGTAGCCGTGAGCAAAAGCTAGTTATATAATTTAATTAAGATGTTTATTCCAAACAGTGTAATAAAATACATAATCAATTTGCAATAAATTATTATTTAATGCAAATTATTTTTACTTAATAAATGGCAATTTTGTTTCACATTGCGAGCTTGACCAGAGAATAATACTTTTTTTACGTAGTAACACAAAATACCACATCAAAGTGACTGGTTTGAATATAAAAATGCTATGAATTAAATACCATCGACAAAAAAAAAACATACTGTAACGTTTTACATATGTTTTTAATTTTAAGGTCGCATCGGCAATAATGTCATGGCTTCTACTAATTTGTTTTGGTAATTAAATGATCACAGATCATTATAAATTATATTACCAACCATGATATATTATATGGTACAGTATGCGACGCGTGATAGCGCGAGCCAAGCCACGGATGGGACAGTATACACGGATACACGACGCAGTAAGTCTCCAAAAGTACATAAGATTTGACAAGTTTCTACAAATACACAGTGTGTGGTGTCCTATACGTGCGTTCGTCTGGGCTCGCGCTATTCTGCACTATAATAATTTGCCTTCTATTTAATAAAACATTGGCCATCACCATTTGTTCTTTTGTACTTTAGAAGTATTCTGTAAGGTCCGAAGGGACCTTTGCATAATCAGACATGTTTGAAACATGTTCTAATTATCTCTTCTGCTGCCATCGAGTTCTTTTATCACGTGAAGGTTATTAAAGAATCTTTTTCCATTAAAAAAATATCTGCATTAGACAGTCACTTCTGGATAAAGATTTTTTATACACCTCAATGCCCGTTCACACAAATTAATCGAACCATGATAACCTGTATCAGATTAATCAGGTTTATCATCTTTAGTAATTCTTGGAGAAACTTCTCGTTTTAGTTTAAGACTTATTCTCCAAACTCTCTCACTAAAGATAAATATAATTTGTCTAAACTTACACTATAATATCACATATCCCACGGGGATTAATAGTATATGTCTATACCACAAAACCATCATCAGAGTTTATCCTTTTGACGACAGAAGTGTATATTTCATTATCAGCTTTCAAACCTTCCTTCCCCCTATAATATGGAAATTCGTTATGCGTAGGTAGATAGTAAATACCAGGCTTAGCAAAATCTGTCTCTAAACCTAAGTAATTGAGTTCAGAATTGTTGAAACACTTCGCAAATCTTGCATCTTGGACGCTATCACATCTCATTCCGATGAATTTCTTTGGATTTTCAATGGCTTGCCACCAGTATATAATAGCTCTAATATGGGAGCAGATGACTAAGCAAGGAATGTAAGGAATGTCACCGGGTTGGAATTCACCACCATTTACATAAATGTCGACATGTCCAAGACGTTCAGCTATTCCAAATCCATCAATATTTGTGTGTATCACATCAACATGAACACCGTCAGTTGGTGCTAGTTTGAATTCTGGTTCCATATTTCTAAAGCAAGGTCCGGCTGGATCTAAGCCAGTGATTCTCGAGACTTTCTTGCCAGTTTTCTCGTAGAAATATTTAGCTGCGTAGGCCACGACGTGTGCTCCTAGACTAGCTCCAACCAGCTCCAGATCTTCGCTGGTGAGACCTTGGTCTACCAGCTTGACGAGGAATTCTCCAAGCTTCTTTCCAATCGCTCTAGTTAGGCGAACGGATCTGAAAATAATGTTAGTTATTAACATGCTGTCATTAATACTGTCTTAAAAACTTTTTTTATAGCATCAGCCGGCAAATGAGCTTGTGGGTCACCTGATGGTAATTATGGCTGACAACTTTTTTTGAGTGGAAGAGCCACGTTGTATACAGTTTTGTCTACAGATTGAATGAGCCGGCTCGTTCGGGTCGTTACCACTGTCTCACAGGAAACCAGCGTAAAGTAGCAGCTTGCTGCTGCGTTTCGTACGGTGAGTGAGATATCCGGAGGCCCAAATCCCCCTCCCCTTCCTAATCCCTTAATTATCCCTTTCCTTTAAGGTTGGCATGCACCCATGATCCTTTTGGTAATGTGGGCATACATGGGTGGTGCAGATCACTTACCATCAGATGACCCACTTGTTCGTTTACCGACCTATGGTATATAAAAAAAACACTTAAGTTTAAAAGAAAGAAGTATATCGACTTGACCTTTTTGAGGTTTGTGCCATCATTCATTATAGAGGTCAAGATAAAATTATTTTATTTTCATTTATTATTCATTGTAACAGCCCCAAAGCATTTAAAAGAAGTAGTAGAGTCACGCTATACAATTTTGTCTACACCATGAATGGGCTGGCTGAAGCCAGTTACCACAACTGTCTTACTATCTCTTTAGAAATAGCAGCTTGCTGCTGCGTTTCACATGTGGCAAGTCTTCCAGGGGTCCAAATCCGCCCTAACCTTCCCAATCCTCATTCCTTTCATTGAAGGTCTGTAGCACATCCATATTCTGGTACTGTGTGTTTATGGACGACGGAGGTCACTTATCATCAGGTAGTGATTCACTTTTTTATTTGCCATTAAAAATACTTGGCAAAAGCTAGTCCATCCAATGATCCGAGAGTTCATATTCCAGCCTTTATCGATGCAACATATTAATATCAAACTATAAAATGTCTTTTAAAAATGTTGGCCTTCTGAGAATTGAATATGTTTAAAACCCTACTTAAGCTACAAATCATCACAAAACCCACATCATCGGGCCAGTAAACAAGATCATTCGTTTAACAATCAGCAATAACTCAGTCATTTGTTGCATCGTAAATTCACTTCATTTAGTATTTGTTCGATAAAATTACCGCTTTATGAACAATTTGGCTAATAATTTGCTGCACAGTAAACCATGTGCTAACAAATGGATATAGTTAAGTTAGCCTTGAACTACAGTTATGCATTATCCTGTAGATTTTATCTTGTAAAACGTGGATGCTTGAGAATCCTATCGAAAATCTTTCTGTTTTCTTCTCTAAGTATGTACCTAGATAACGCCATGTGAAGATAAAATTATGTACTTCAGCTTGCGAATGAGGTTTCAAATAGGTTAAGAATTCAAATTTCTAATTCAGGTTGGCGTTATGCTGATACTCATAAGCGTGTTGCCGACCTTAAAAGAAAGGGATAAGTAAGGGATTGGGAAGGGGAGGGGAATTTGGGCCTCCGGATATCTCACTCACCGTACGAAAAGCAGCAGCAAGCCGCTACTTTACGCCGTTTTTCTGTGAGACAGTGGTAACGACCCGGACGAGCCGGCCCATTCATGCTGTAGACAAAATTGTCTACAGCGTGGCTCTACCCCTCAAGTCAGGCTATCGGAATAACGCCAAAACAAAAAGTCAGGTCCTAAGCATGACGCTTCACTACTCTACTTCTATTTCTAATATATTTAAAACATGTTTTCATCCATTTATTTAGCACTTCCTTTTGATACTCTACCTATTACATGATCAGCCATATATTCAAATAATCTAAAATCATAATGTCCGACTCATAGCAAAAGGGATAAATGAAAGAAATGTACAGACGAAATATACAAATATTCAATAAAATAAATATTAGAGGCACGTCGTAGCAAAATTTGTCTACATCATGAAGGGTGCTCAATTGGTGCCCACTGTCTACAAAAATTGACGTGAAGTATAGTTTTGCTGTAATATATGAAAGTCACTAAGATTTTCGGAGTCCAATCCCTTCTCGCTTTCGGTCCACATCGCATTTGGCACTGCCCCAATTCCTCTGATAAAGTGAATGTTCATAGTTGGTAAATCCATCAGATGGCTTAATAAATTGGTTACCTCCTTTATTTTTATTTTTTTGTCCAACTGCAGGGCGAAAACCTTCCTTTCTTCCTTCCATTCATCCCTATTCACGGCTTTTGTAAGCAAGTCTTTTCCATGGGAGTCTAGTTTGTTTGTCTGCATCTTCGGCTTGGTTTACTGCTGTAGTCTTTTCCCATATTTGGGTATCCATTCTGTAGATATTCTTGCCTACAGCTTGAATGAGATTCAGCAGACGTGGACCGTAAATTCCCGCTTGAGCTTGGCAGCTGGTATTCCATCAGCGATGCGTGTTTTAAGCGCAGTTCTATAAGGCTTACCTAAAAATACTCACTTTGGATAAATATGTGACAGGAATACAATAGTTTCCGTGATGAAGACATTGTACCCTCGCTTGGAGTACGCAGTGCCGATCGCCTGCGAGTGAGGGAACACAGAACTGTCCAGGAATCCCACTGCGTACAAAACTGTCTTCTTTGTTTTGAAATCTGGAATGGAGATTGAGAGGTAATTAGTTCCTACCAAATTTACCAAATCAATTTGTTTGTTTGTATAGCATAGGCCGGCAAACGAGCAAGTAGGTCTACTGATGGTAAGTGATCTCCACCACCCATATACGCCCACAATTTCAAAGAATTATGGGTGCGTTGCCGACCTTAAAGGAAAGGGATTATTAAGGGATTGGGAAGTGTAGGGGATTTGGGCCTTCTAAGATCAAGATTTGAAGATATTCACAATTGGCATATTTTTAAATGATAGTCTGTAGATTGTTTTGTCTACAATATGAATGGACTGGCTCCACCGGGGTACTACCACTGTCTTACAGAGCCGATGCAAAAAAACTGTCAAATAAACTAAAAAGCTAAAACAAAACTACACAATTTTAAGTCGGTGGTATCAATCATTGACTATTAATGTACAGTACCACCGAATCAAATTTTACTTTTAGCTTTTTAATTCGCTTTGTAATTCCAGTTTTTATCCCCTTTATGGCGATAGGCTCGCCCATATCATATCAAGGGACGGAAATAACTGTGATTCGGTGAACGGTGTGTGCACTAGTTACACCTCTGCCTACCTCTTCGGGGATAACCGAATCGAACTCACTAATAAGGTGGTAGGTCCCTCGTATGCGAGAGACCGGCTGGGTTGGTACCACCACTTTGTCTATTTCTGCCGCCAAGCAACAGTGTGTAAGCACTGTTGTATTCCAGTTTGAAGGACATTGAAACCAGTGCAATTACTGGGCATTATGAGACTTAACACCTTATATCTCGGGGTGACGAGCGCAGTCCAATGTCATGCAGTGATTTGTTATTTAAAGTTCTGTGTAGCGTTGCTTCTGTTTATGAGCAGGCGTGGCGCTTACCATCAGGCGAGCGACCTGCTCGTCTCATCATTCAAGCTAATAAAAAAAAAGGAAACAATAACCACAGTTATTAAAACATTTATGATAATAACTTATCCCATTGCATTCACGTTTCATGCTAAATCGTACAATTATATTCAATATCAATAATATCCGTAGATTCTCAGTTAATTCTATAGCTTATAACGACGTGATTACTTCAATGTTATTAGGTTTAATGTCCAGCTTTGTTGTTATCGGATGTTAAATATCAGTTCATGTTGGTCATGAGGGCGCTATATAATATAAACAACGTGTTATAGAAAGGTGTGGGTAAATTTGAGCAATGGATAGTGTAAGATATAAGTACTTCATCACCCATAGTACCAAATCTGATGACGTTGCTGGGACATAATAGCGTATTTTCCTATATAGAATTTTATACATTATTTTATAAGCAACAAAAAATGATACGCAAAAGAAACCCTTTTATTAAAACACAATCAAAATTGGTTCAGAAATGTGCCCGCAGTTATGACTTTAAATGTTGGTATGAGGAAAAGTGGGTGCGTAGTAGGGATATCTCACTATCTCGCTTGCACGCGTGCACTATAATGAACATTTTACACAGTGACGTCAAAGGTTGCATCGTCTGTCATTTGACAATTACCCCTTCTACAGGATTTGAATGGCTTCTATCTTATTTATTTTTGGTCCGATTTATAAAATTCTTTCTGCAATATATTTTGAGTAACATAACTTATTGATTTAAATAATAAAAAAAATCTAGTCAACTACCCTATTACAAAATTTTCTTTTTTATCGTACTAGTAACATGTCGATGTGTCGATTGTCGATATCATCAACGATTGCAACTTTGGACAACACTAAATTATAAAAGTTATACTTTAGACCTCCAGAATTACGCAGACGTTATTTCGTTTACATTTAAATTAATGTAAAGGCGGACTGCCAAAGGCATTCTCTACCAGTCTAAAATTCTCTCTTATTCAAGTTTATTAAAAAGTGAGTGTCGTTCTGAATAATAATTAATAGTGATGTATGTGATCAATCTTATTGGAAGGTTTGGGCCTTCGGATATCTCGCTCACCGTACGAAACGCAGCAACAAGCCGCTATTTTACGTCAGTTTTCTGTAAGACAGTGGTGACGAACTGGATATGCCACGCTTTTCACGCTGTAAACAAAGATGTCTAAAGCGTGTCTCTACCACTCAATGCTTATGAGTTATGCCAGCTGCCGTGGCGCAGTGGGTAAGTAGCCGACTGCGAAGCGAAAGGCCGCGGGTACGATTCCCACACCGAGACAAATGTTTGTCTCATACGCACTCACGCCTGTTATCCCCGAAGGGGTAGGCAGAGGTGAAACCAGTACATCCACATTTCGCCGAGAGTATCTCCGTCCCACGATGTGATAGGGGGCGAGCCTATCGCCATATCAGGCACAAATCCCAGACTCCGGGCTGATACTGAGCATTTTGTAATAGAAAAACCCAATACCACTTTACCCGACCCGGGGATTGAACCCGAGACCTCAGCGTTGGACTAAATCGTAACGCGTACGCATTACAACTGCGCCACCGAGGCAGGCAGTGTTTGTGTAATTTACAAATATTTGTTTTAGTTTTCGTTAACTTAAATAACAACGCATAAAACCTTGAACTACAAAGAACTGCAGGGCACTGTACTGCGTTAGTCACCCCGAGACATAAGTTGTTAATTAATTTTTATTATAATATTAAAAATAATAAAGAATAAAATCGTTTATAGATCATGTAGGCAATTAAAATATCGATTATGACAAGTCAGTATAAAAATAAAACCAAAATATTTAGGCATTAGAAACCACATTATCAAAATAATAATATTATGATGTAGATATACTTACATATCATACATAGCATCATCAATAATACACTAGGCAATTACACTAAATCAGATTATTTTTATACATTAGAAAATATTTTTGTAATGGAACAAGTCCAATATTAATAGGATTCAATATTTCAGGGCAGGTCGATACAGACTATGGGCATAACCGAAACGGCACGTGTTTTAAAACTACCACCGGATACAAAACGACCCAACCTGAGAAGACCCGGCGAAACAAACTCAGTGGGCTTACTTTACGTGGCGCGAGCCAGCCCTGAGAAGACCAACTAGTCTAACTCAGTGGGCTTGATTTTGGTCCAGTTTTACAAACCAAATTATATAGGGAAATACAAGGTCCTATATTCTAATTTATTATTATTTCTATTAATTAGAGAACGGACTCGGTGGCGCAGACTGCCTCGGTGGCGCAGTTGTAATGTGTACGCGTTACGATTGAGGCTAACGCTGAGGTCTCGGGTTCGTTCCCCGGGTCGGGTAAAGTGGTATTGTGTTTATTCTATTACGAAATGCTCAGTATCAGCCCGGAGTCTGGAATTTGTGCCCGGTATGGCGATAGGCTCGCCCCCTATCACATCATGAGACGGAGATAGGCTCGGCGAAATGTGGGTGTACTGGTTACACCTCTGCCTACCCCTTCTGGGATTATAGGCGTGAGTGCGTATGTACGTATAATAGAAATATGCAAATTAAATTCATAACATAATATTATTGTAAATTAGTGAGTAATTTTCTAACAGTCTAGTATTGTGATAAAGCATAATTATAGATGTCATTTAACAATCAAATTGTTTAATAATTGTCAGTTCTATTCCTTTATAATTAAATCAAGACGTGCAACATTTGCTGATGGAATGTATCCGGAATAAAGATGAGCGTGACTCACTGGTGAAAGAATTGACATTAAATAGAATGAATGTAGGTCTGATTCAGGGGATTTTATCAAAACCAAAATCAGAAATAGCAAAGAAATTATGTCGGTTAGTAACAGTTGTTCACCAGTGATTCATCAAATCATATTTCAATGTTAAAAATATGTATTTATTGTAAAATTGTGATAAGGTACGATGGGGTTGGCATGTCCATACTGGATAAAAACCCCTAAATAAAAACATTAAAAAAAAAAAAAAAAAACATTATCACATTAAGGAAGATACATTCGCACTCACGCCTGTAATCCCGGATGTTTGTTGAATTGTTTAATATCAGCCCAGACTCTGGAATTGTGCTCAGTATCGCTCCCTATTAGCTCGGCGAAATGTGGATGTGCTAGTTGAATGAATGAATGAATGAATGATACTTTTATTTGCAAGAATGTGGTTACATGGAGATGTTATAATTTTAGATAAGTAGAATCGCACACTCTGTCATTCTTGACGTGCAAATATTAATATTACTTATAAATTAAAAATGTCATAAATTTAACTAATTACAATTCAAAATATTCATGGTTTGTTTAACGCCTATTAAAAATGGTTTATGTCCAAAGTTGTTCTATGTCAATATCTCTATCATTAAAAAAATCATTTAGATTATAATATAACTTATTTAGTATTATTCGAGTTAATTTATTTTTAAATACATTTAATTCAGATTCTTTTAGTTCGACTGGTAAATGATTAGATTGATTCTTTTAGTTACACCTCTGCCTACCCCTTCGGGGATTACAGGCGTGAGTGCGTATGTAAAGAATATTCTATCTATCTAAAACTAATTGGTGATCCTTGGCTCTATAACATACTTATGGTTTTGTCCTTGGCAATGATCCTGGGCGCTGACTCGATGGCCAGCGTTCGCCTGGTGACCTGTCCGTCTGAAGCCATCTTATGTATCGCGATCTGCAGCTGTGGCATCATAGTCAAGCTGATACTCGCGTTCTTCATCACACCAGGACCTGGAAGTAATAATGGTAAGTGTATTCAGATTCTTATGGGCGCGATGGTTTTTTTAACCGACTTCAAAAAAAAGGAGCACAAATCTCAAATAAATTTTTTGATGGTTTTTTTTTAATTCAATAGAGTATACTCTGCGATGTAGTCCAAATAAATTTGGTTAAGATCTGATGACGAAGTACGAATAAATATGAATAATATTAAAGAACCATTTAATTTACATCAAAATTAACTGTTTGCTGGAAAATAAACAATTAAATGATTTGTTTTTGTTTCAAAATGTATTTAATTTTAACCGACTAAAAAAAGGAGGTGGTTCTCAATTTGTCCAAGTTTTTTTTTATATATATACAACGATTTCTCCGCCAACTGTGGACCGATTTTATTGCAAAAAAAGATATCAATCGATAGATAGAGATAGTTTGGATGCGATTGATTTAGGTCTGATGATGGAGTATGGAGAAAAAAAAATAAACTCCTCAACGGATAACAGTACAGTCGTCGTGATTGTGTTATTGTATTGGAATTTACATGCTATTGCTGTAGCTACCACTAAAAATAAAAATTAAATACGTTTTAACAAAACATGAGAATTCTAATAAATAAATACACCCAACAGTCACACACATAGTCCTGATCCCACACTAGGTAAACCTGTATCGTGGGTATCAACGTGGGAACTACGAGGGACTTGCGGTCCCACAACACCCAGACCCGATACAAATATTTGTGGATCACACAAACATTTGTATCGGTGCGGGAATCGAACCCACGGCCTCTCGCTTCGCAGCCGGCTACTCGCCCGCTGCGCCACGGAGACTTTCATATACTGTGAGCTTTCTTTTACTTGGCATTTTGAAATGACAAAATAGCTTCCAATTACGTACCGTTAAGCCTGTTTTGATGTACGCGACCGAGACAGGGAGATTGCGACACGTGACACGTCTCGCGTCCGGCGATATCGACACGTCCGCTTTGTATGAAATTAGTGGGCAGTATGAGACTTAACAACTTATATCTCGGGGTGACGAGCATAGTCCAGTGCCACGCAGTACCTATTTTGTGATTCAAAGTTTTGTGTGGTGTTGCTCATAAGAGCAGACGTGGTACTTACCACCAGGCAAGTGACCTGCTCGTATCGTCATTCAAAATATTAATATACAATAGGTAACAAAAACCCTGTTGGGTATACCCTGTGATATCAGAATCGATATTCAAACGTAATGAAATAACTCGCATACGAAAATGAGACTGACAAATAATCATATTTATTTTATTATTTGTGAACCGTATTTCGATTGACTACCTCTGCAAGAGCGATGAATCGGAGCCAGAGCGAGATAGCAAAATGCGGCGTCTACATGCATCAAATGCGCCGCGCCGCATGCGCCCGGCTACGTCAGTACGACACACGAGTCAGCTGTTCATCACTTTTCAGATGAAAATACCATTTTTTAAATATGTTTATTTTTCTAAGCTGAACCTGTCTAAGGATAATATCTCGCTTCTGTTTATTTATTTAACTATTTTTATTAAGCTTTTTATATGTCTATCTTCACGACTCTAAAAAGTCCAACAGGGGTTTTGTTACATACTGTATAAAAAAAGATAATCCGTAAAACCACGCACCGTGGAAAGCCGGTTTTACCCTTCGCCACTGATATAGATATTTGTAAAGCAATACCACCGGTTGACACTGACCTCTTCTTGAATGGAATCCTAACTCAAGCCCGCCATAATTGTAGGTTACGATTGATTTAGGACTTTAGAATTGCATTTTAATGGTTTAAAGATTGTATAAGATAAACTTAAACGTAAAACGTTGTATACCTAAACGTATTTGAGTCAAATAATGTTTTACATCGGTGAAGAGGTGTGCAAGGACTGTAGGCCTAGTACAAGTTTTAATAGTTTTCCTAAACTATGAAAGTTTTCGTTTTCTCTTCATACGTCAAATATTAGTAGCCACTAGTGGGAACTATGATCAATTAAAATTAATTACATGGTTTTTTTTATATTAGATTGAATGACGAGACGAGCAGGTCGCTCGCCTGATGGTAAGCGCCACGCCTGCTCATAAACAGAAGCAACGCCACACAGAACTTTAAATAAAGCACTGCATGACACTGGACTGCGCTCGTCACCCCGAGACATAAGGTGTTAAGTCTCATAATGCCCAGTAATTACACTGGCTTCAATGTCCTTCACACCGGAACACAATAGTGCTTACACACTGTTGCTTGGCGGCAGAAATAGACAAAGCGGTGGTACCAACCCAGCCGGTCTCTCGCAAACGAGGGACCTACCACCTTGTAAACACCTTTTTCATTTTCATAATACTTAATAGAATATGAAATTAGTTGTCAAGCTATTCTTTTCTTTATTACCGTATGAATTACTAGTTTGACACTTCGACGGTAGTAATTTTATACGAATTCGAAAACTGTGAACGTATTTTTAACTCTTACTATGCCTACTGTACACCTCTTCACCGATGTAAACACGTTATTTAACACTGTAGCACTGTCTATGTATGAATGTAAATATGCCCCAATATGGATGATTCTGTTTTAATGTTTCCTTTTTTTCTGTTCTAGTTTTATATCCAGCAAGCAGAGATAGCACGGCGGGGAGTGGTGTGGACTGTCGAGAAGAAAGTCGCAGGTTCGAAACCAGACCTATGAGCATGCACCTCTAACTTTTCTAAGTTATGTGTGTATTAATTGTTATTTATCACTTGCTTTAACGGTGAAGGTAACATCGTGAGGAAACCTGCATACCTGAGAAGTTTTTCATAAGAATCGAAGTTATGTGAAGTCTGCCAACCCGCATTAGGCCAGCGTGGTGGACTAAGGCCTAACTCCTCTCATTCAGTAGAGGAGGCCCGTGTCCAGCAGTGGGACGTATATAATACAGGGCTAATATTATTATAGTTTTATATAAATTCGGTTAAGATCCGAAGGGCGAGCACGAACAACTTACAAATAAGTATTCGAATCGAGAACGCTAGCATTTGTATGAAGTTTCAAATATTTTTTTGATATTTCGATACGAATACGTTCTCGCAAGTTATTCGTCCTAGCTCCTATGATTACGGAATACCAGAGGGAGAATGGGAAGCTCCTCAATGGACAATATCATAATTATCTCAAGATAGTTATGAACACTGTTTTTGAAGTTGCTATGTATGAATGTATGAAAAAGAATTTAACGAAACTTAAAAACCGACTTCAAAAACTAATTGTGGGACCGCAAGTCCCTAGTAGTTCTTGATACCCACGACACAGGTTTACCTAGTGTGGGGTCAGGACTATGTGTGTGACTGTTGGGTGTATTATTATTGTTATTATTTTGTTTTTAAGTTAATTTTTCTCAGGGTTATCACCTGGGGTATTTTTAAAATCGCACGGGTACAAACCAAAGTGCGACTTTAAGTTTTTTTTTTTTTTTTTTTTTTGTTTGGGCTTCCGGATATCTCACTCACCGTACGAAACGCAGCAACAAGCTGCCACCTTACGCTGGTTTCCTGGTACAGTGGTAATGACCCGGACGAGCCCGCCCATACATGCTGTAGACAAAAGTGTCTACAGCGTGGCTCTACCACTCATAGAATAATTATGTATTATGATTCGTCTGCGTAGTTGTCATATTACTATTTTCTGAGTCGAGCTGTAAAAATTTCCTAACTATTCGGCAAGTGTTTAATATTGCAGCTTTCTGGAGTTTAATATATGTGTACTTGGGTAGATTAAGTATATTTAAACTATTGTGTAACTGTTTCGGGACCACACCCGTAGTTGATATGACAATTGGGATTATAGTGACTCTATTCATTTTCCATACTCTAGTAACTTCTTCTTGTAACTCTGTGTATTTTCTAATTTTCTCGGTAATAGTTTTCTGTAACTGCCTCGGTGGCGCAGTTGTAATGCGTACGCGTTACGATTGAGGCTAGCGCTGAGGTCTCGGGTTCGATCCCCGGGTCGGGTAAAGTGCTATTGGGTTTTTCTATAACGAAATGCTCAGTACCAGCCCGGAGTCTGGAGTTTGTGCCCGGTATGGCGATAGGCTCGCCCCCTATCACATCGTGGGACGGAGATACGCTCGGCGAAATGTGTGTACTGGTTACACCTCTGCCTACCCCTTCGGGGATTACGGGCGTGATGCGTATGTATGTAGTTTTCTGTAAATTATTGGTATTTGGTACGGCTATATCTATTAGGTATACATGTTTGTTTTGTTTATCGACCAATGTTATATCGGGACGATTGTTGTATATCGTGTGATCAGTAATAATAGTGCGGTCATAATAGATTTTGAATAGGTGGTTTTCTGATACGGCTCTCGGTTTATATTTGTAATACGGTGTGTATGGGTCTTGCATGAGGTTGTATTTTATTGCGAGTTTCTGGTGTAAGATATTTGTAAATTGGTTGTGTCTGTGTGTAGTCGTTCTGAGTTAGTGTGACACATGCTCCTGTGATATGTTGTATTGTTTCAGGTTTAGCATGACATTACCTGCATAAATCATTTCTTATTTCTCTATCTTTTAATATATATTTTCTATAGTTTTTAGTGTTAATAACTAGGTCTTGTATAGCTAAAAGGAATCATTCCGTTTCCGGGAAAAGTCCGCTGAAATCGATCCATTTATTAGAAGCCTCTCTATCTATATGTCTTCTTCTTCTTCGTGTGCCTCTCCAACTAGTGAAGGTTGGCTGTCAGCTTGGAATACTCTTCTTTATCTCTTGCGAGGCGAAAAAGTTCTGCAGCACTCGCGATGCCTGTCCACTCTCTAATATTTCGCAACCAAGATTTTTTCCTGCGTCCAACTCATCTTTTTCCGGCGATCTATATGTGTTTGCTGTAAGTCGTTTGGGTGTCGTCCATGTAGTTCTTTCTGTTCCCATCTTCTATGTATTTCTTCATTATGTTTCGCTTTATCATTAACTCAGTGTTGTCTTCGCTTAAGTTTAAGGGTGTGAATTGGTTATCAATTTCTGTTATTGTTTTGTTTAACTGACTGCTATCTTTCTTTTGCCTAAAAAAATGTTTTAAGTTTATAATTTGTCTTTTATGTAGGTTTGTTATTTCGATTAATCCTCTGCCTCCTTCCTTTCTGGGAATAATTAATCGTTTTATTGCAGATTTAGGGTGATGATATCTGTGCTGTGTAAGAATGGTTCTGGTCTTAATTTCTAATGCGTGTAAATGTGTCTTAGACCATTTTATTATTATTATAATTCTTTATAAATTTTATTCTCCCATCGTGATGGGGTTAGACCCCATTTCTGCGGGCTTTTGTGCCAAGCAAGAAATGGAAGTTGAGACATAACTACCTATATCAATTAATATGTAAGATCGATTGACAGAAATTTTCTAACAATTCTACAAGTGTTCAGAATTGTCGAGAGATTGGAGACTAGTGTGCAGTGTACGAGGTATGACGCCTGTGGAAGATAGGATCACAGGAATTGTTTTTACAGTGTTTACCCTCCATTGGTTTTTGAGTTCTATTGATAGGTCCATATATTTGGCAATTTTTTCAGTATATGTAGATGCAAGATTGTTAGTATTTGGTATAGCGATGTCTATTAAATATACGGTACTATTGCTTTTATCGTAGAGTAAGATGTCCGGTCTATTGTAGTGTATAGTTTTGTCAGTAATAATTGTTCGGTCCCAGTATAGTTTGTAATGTGCGGATTCTAATATGGTTGTGGGTTTATATTTATAGTACGGGCTTTTTTATTATTATAATTATAATTGTTAGCGTATTCTCTTAATATTGGTATATTGAGGGTGTCTGAGAAAGCAACGTTGGGTACACTGTAATAATAATAGTGCGATATTGTTGTGAAAGGGTAGTTAAATGGTATAAAAGAGGTTGTCGCCATAACTGGAGGTCTTTTGCTCGCAGTCAGTCGGTCAGCCTCCAGTTCAGTAAGATCAGTGCTCAGTCGATAGTCCAAGTGTATATTATGAGGTAGCTATGCTGGTTTAATATTCGGTCCTAGTTGTTTGAGTTATAATTAGAGAGCGGTCTCTAGAGAATCGTGACATGGGTTTTAGTGGTTACTGTCGTTTGGTATTAATAAAATAATACTCGTCTCACGTAACTTCTAGCATAATACTGAAAAGTCAGAAATAAAAATTTATATACGTCTATTTGGAGTCGCTGCCGGTGCAGCTGCTGGTCATTTTTTTTCTAATAAGTACTGCTATGGCTTGTAAATTCCAATATAATAACATAATCGCGATGACTATGCTGTTATCCGTTGAGGAGTTTTTTTTTCTCCATACTCCATCATCAGACCTAAATCAATCGCATCCAAACTATCTCTATCGTGGATTTTTTTTGCAATAAAATCGGTCCACAATTGGCGGAGAAATCGTTGTATATACATTAACAAAAACTTGGCCAAATTGAGAACCACCTCCTTGTTTTTAGTCGGTTAAAATTAAATACATTTTGAAACAAAAACAAATCATTTAATTGTTTATTTTCCAGCAAACAGTTAATTTCGATGTAAATTAAATGGTTCTTTAATATTATTCATATTTATTACACAACATATTAAACATAAAAACATGTTAATAATTTGTGTGAAGCCATTAAAACATTTTTATTTATATATTGTTACCCTTTTTTCAATCTACACTAATATTATAAAGAGGAAAGATTTGTATTTTTGTATGTAACGAATGAACTTGAAAACTACTGGACCGAATTCAAAAAATATTTTGCCGTTAGACAGCTACATTATCACTGAGTAACATAGGCTACTTTTATCCCGGAAAAGGCCGTTCAGGCGGGGGGGAGGCGAGCAAAATTAGTTTTATATATTTTACTGGTTGAAATAAAACTAGTTTATACGGATTTTATAGTGGTAAAGCCACGCTGTAGATACTTTTGTCTATAGCATGTATGGGCCGGCTCGTCCGGGTCGTTACCACTGTCTCACAGAAAACCTGCGTAAAGTAGCAGCTTGCTGTTGCGTTTCGTACGGTGAGTGTGATATCCGGAGGCCAAGTTAACCATGTAATATAAATGGTAAATACGTTTTCCCCGTACAAAACAACCGATTTAAAGTTTTTTAATTTCCTGTCAAAATTTATTTAATATCCGCTTTTATATTGGTTTTATGTCATCCCCGTCATTTTAGGAGTACCATAGCTATATAACATTATAGAACCTTTATGAAACTTTATTTGAAGTGATAAATTCTTTAGGCGCGTTGAGTACTTTTTGGGTAAACAAAAATCATGGAACTCGCGCCATCGTCACCGCACGCTTCTCATAAGCTTTATGTATACTGTGTATACAACGTGTTACAGAAAGGTGTGGTCATATTTTAGGGTAATTACATACACCGTACAATTAGTACTTATGTACCGGATCTTTTCAAAACCAAGACATCTGAAAATTTCACGTAAAATTTAATCACTCGTTTATTAAGATCGATCAGATTGATGACATCACTATTAATTATTATGGACGATACTCACTTTTTAATAAACTTGAATAAGATGCACGTAATTCTACGGACATACGTACGTAACTTGTAATTTAAACACAAATTAACACCTGAAAGAGATTGTGTGTTGAAGACAAATAGGTACCATCCATTAGAAACATGTTAAAGACTTCATTCACGGTTCTTCCATCTATGAATTTGGCTTATTACAGTCGACGATCCTCTTAAAAACTTTCATCAGTTACACCAATACATAATACTTGTTTTTAGTCAATTACAACATATTTTTTAAACTCGTAATCATACTTTATAAAATCAGAACTTGCCGAACTGACTGCGTCAATTAAATATTGACATTTGACAACTGTTTAATGTTTTTTTAATTATAAAATAATTTAATGAAAGGAGGTCTATAGTATCATTGTTTATCATTTAGTGTTGTCCAAAGTTGAAAGTCGATATCGACATGTTACTCATTCGATAAAAAAGAAAATTCTATAATTATTGTACTAGCAATGCAATCGGATTAGGTACTATGGGAGATAAATACTTATACCCTACACTATACATTGCTTAAATTTGCCCGCCCCTTTCTATAACACGTTGTATATACATAGATATACCTCCGTGCGTTATTAGTATACATTATCATACTAATATTATAAATGTGAATGTAAGTTTGTTTGTTACGCTTTCACGCGAAAACTACTTAACCGATCATCATGAAACTTTGTACACATATTCTTGGAGGCATAAGAAGTAACATAGAATACTTTTTATGTCAAAAAATATCTATTTGTTTGTTACGCTTTCACGCCTAAATCACTGAACCGATTTTGATGAATTTTGATGTAGAGATAGATGAGACCCTGGAGACGGTTATAGGCTACGTTTTATTTCGGAAAAGTCTATTCACGCGGGCGGATGCGCGGGCAACAGCTAGTATATATATACAAAGAGTATATCTCTCTACATATATGTAGCGCACGGCGCGGCATGCCTCATATACATGTTTGTTTAAATATATGTTTATGATCAAGGATTAAAGTTTAAATTGGTCATTAACACTTCAATACAAACCAAAAATAATAAACTAATAGCTCAACAATACAATTCACAAGTTACTTAGTTTTCACTTCTATCGGCAGTCGCTAAAACTGCCCCGCATGTTTTTTACAAAGAACAAAGAAAGTGCGAGAACTGCCGAAGTCACAAGTCAAGGTGCACAATAAAATCAGTGTCAAGTATATGCCATGTAATTATGTAGAAATAAGTCGGTATATTTAATAAATATTGTTGTAAACGCATGTTACTTTACTTCCGCGTTGGTAGTTTAATATTCATATACGCACTCAAGCTCGTATTCCTCGATTAGGCTGAAATGTAGCCAGTAGTAACACTCACATTTGGCCACGCTTTTTTTTATTGTATTGAAATCTACATGCTATTGCTGTACCACCAAAAGTTGAAAAATAATTAACTTTTAACAAAACTTAGAAGTCGACTTTAAAATAAAAACACTGAAAAGTCAAAAATAACAATTCCTATAGGTCTCCTGGAGTCGGTGCAATTTTATTTAACCTATAAGAATTGTTATTTTTGACGTTTCGTTGTTTTATTTTGAAATCGGTTGCTAAGTTTTGTTAAACATTATTTTGTTTTAAAATTTTTCATGGTAGTTACAGTAATAGCATATAATTTCCAATACAATAAAACAATCGCGACGAGTGTACGTTGAGGAGTTTTATTTTTACTCCGCACTCCGTCATCAGATCTTAACCAAATTTATATGGGGACCACATCGCAGCTAAACTCTATCGAGTGAAATGTTTTCAACAAAATCGGTCCATAGTTGCCGGAGAAATCGATGTACTACATACATACATAAAAAACGGGGAAAAAAACGCCCTGAATTGAGAACCTCGTCCTTCTTTGAAGTCGGTTATAAATAAAAAACATTCACGGTAAGATATATTAAGCAATTACTTACAATCTGGAATGAGACCAGCTGGGTACCCTATGTCTGACTTCGGCGCGTATATGCCGGCATCGACTGCGCTCAACGTAACTAGTGCAATCGCTACTGACAGCGTAGTAAACGGATTCCTTTGCACCATGATTCTGTAACAAAAATTATATAATTTATACATGTGCCTCCGTGGCGCAGCGGGCGAGTAGCCGGCTGCGAAGCGAGAGGCCGTGGGTTCGATTCCCACACTGAGACAAATGTTTGTGTGAACCACAAATATTGGTCTCGTGTCTGGGTGTTGTGGGTTGGCAAGTCCCTCGTAGTTCCTGATACCCACAATACAGGTTTACCTAGTGTGGGGTCAGGACTATGTGTGTGACTGTTGGGTGTATTTTATTTTATTTTATATACACACTCCTGTAATCCCCGAAGGGGTAGGAAAAGGTGTAACTAATACACCCACATTTCGCCGAGCGTATCTACGTCCCATGATGTGATAGGGGGCGAGCCTATCGCCATACCGGGCACAATTCCAGACTCCGGACTGATACTGAGCATTTCGTAATAGAAAAACCCAATATCACTTTTAGCCGACCCGGGAATTGAACTCGAGACATCAGCTGAGTGGTAGAGTCACGCTGTAGACAGTTCTGTCTACAGCATGAATGGGCCGGCTCGTCCGGGTCGTTACCACTGTCTCAAAGAAAATCGGTGTAAAGTAGCAGCTTGCTGCTGCATTTCGTACGGTGAGTGAGATATCCGAAGGCCCAAATTCCCCTCCCTTTCCCAATCCCTTTCCTTTAAGGTCGGCAACGCGCCCATGATTATTTTAGTATTGTGGCCGTATATGGGCAGTGGAGATCACCTACCATCAGGTGACCCACTTGCTCGTTTGCCGGCCTATACTTAAAAAAAACTTCCTACCGCCTACTAAGGATTCCTTCGAAATCCTTAAGTATGTGTCAGGTATGCAGGTTTCCTCACGATGTTTCCTTCACCGATAAAGCAAGCGATAATTAACAATTAATAGACACGTAACTTAGAAAAGTCAGAGGTGTATACTCTCGAGGCTGATTTCGAACCTGCTACGTTTGTAACTTCCCGTTGAGCTATCGCTGCTTGTTTTGTTGTTGGATATCATAACAAATAATAAAAACATAATGTAACATTTTAATGGAGTAGTAAGGCCAGTTGTTTATTAACTGAAAACTTTATTAAAATTATTTACACCAAACCGTTACGAATAATCATACTAATATTATAAATGTGAATGTAAGTTTGTTTGTTACGCTTTCACGCGAAAACTACTTAACCGATCATCACGAAACTTTGTACCTATACATATTCTTGGAGGTAACAGAAGTAACATAGGATACTTTTTATGAAAAAAAAAACTATTTGTTCGTTACGCTTTCACGCCTAAATCACTGAACCGATTTTTATGAATTTTGATGTAGAGATAGATGGGACCCTGGAGACGGTTATAGGCTACGTTTTATTTCGGAAAAGTCTATCCACGCGGGCGGAGCCGCGAGCAATAGCTAGTTTAAAATACAATTTGACAATGTACATACGAAATTACCTTCTAATTTTATGTGCTCTAATTTTCCGACCCATTAGGCTTAGTAAATGTATTGTGTGTACATCATTATGCTATATTATGCTATGACTTAATTATTTTATGTACAACTGCCGAAATTTAGGCATTACGATTGTAACTAATGTTGAAATAAAACTAGTTTATACGGATTTTATCGCGGTTTAATTTTTATTTTAGTCCCGACGTTTCGAAAGCTTTTCAGCCTTCGTGGTCACGGGAGAGACTGAGGTGTAGGTCGTCTCGAAAAGTTAATGTTACAATGGCTACATTCATTTTAAAATTATACATTTATTTTTAATTATTTAAAAAGTTAGTTGACACTAGTCCGATCTACGCAGAAAGAGTTCACGGTATCTTGAAGTCTGGCAGTTGGTCTTTTGGGTTCCGATTTAATTAAATGTATAATTGGATCCCAGGCTTGTGCAAGCTTCCAACCATCTTCTCTATTGAAATTTGGGTGTTTCTTAATTTCAATAGCCTCGCGAATCATCCTAGGTAGGAATCGGTGTTCTTTGGCAAGGATTTGTGGTTTGTCAAATCTAAGGTAATGTTTGGAGCCTTCATCTGAATGTTCAGCAACTGCAGACTGCAGACTGTGTAATATTCGCGTAAACCTAAGAAATCACTATGTAACTAATGTCTTTTAATCTCATTGCTTTATAAAAGTGCGTCTACATTTGTGACATTTCGACTTAAGAGTCCATAATACCTCAGCTTGGGACTGGGCCGGCCATGTATGTCGAATGAATCCAGACAGATGGGCCAAAAATATTACAGACTGGTCACCAACCGATGGTTACCGACGACGTGGGCGACCTAGGAAGAGATGGAGAGACGACATTGTCAGCTTTTCTCCAAAGTGGCAAGAGATCGCCCAGGACCGTGACAAGTGGCAGAAGTTGGGGGAGGCCTTTGCCCAGCAGTGGGACACTAAGTAGGCTAACAAAAAAAAAATAAAAAAAATACCTCAGCTCGAAGATTTCACCTTCGCTATCAAACTCTCTATCCCGCTCGAATACTAAAGCGGTTACACGAGTGCGAAAGAAGCGGCTGAACGGGGTTTTGGGCGGCAGGATGGTCTAAGCGCGGCAATTTAGATAATTTCTTCACACAACGAAAAAAAAACTCCGGCAGCCTCCGTGGCGCAGTGGGCGAGGCCGGCTGTGAAGCGTGAGGTCGTGGGTTCGATTCCCGCACAGAGATAAATATTTGATACACAAATATATGTTTCGGGTCTGGGTGTTTTCTCCTTACATGGGTTGACTTCAGGCAGGCGGCCGGTAATAAAAACTACAAGTCAAACCTTTCTGTAACATGTGAAAAGCATGTTGCGCCGACCCCACTGCGAGTGGGATTCGGGCAGATGGGAGCAGGAGTTAAACATGTGGGAAACAAGCGTGAGTCTATGTATGTAATGGTTACCTACTCGCAGACTCACCTATAGGGTACTTCCCGTTGACCTATAACCATGAAAGGCAAGAGGCAAGGTCTCAACACAAAAAAAAGAATAAAAACTTAACGCATAATAAAACCGACTCAAAAAAATAAGAAGCTAAAAATAATTAAACATTTAATAATAATAAATACACCCAACAGTCACACACATAGTCCTGACCCCAGACTAGGTAAACCTGTATCGTGGGTATCAGGAACTACGAGGGACTTACGGTCCCACAACACCAAGACACGAAACAAATATTTGTAGGTGACACAAACATTTGTCTCGGTGCGGGAATCGAACCCACGGCCTCACGCTTCGCAGCCTTCGAGTCAACGCTCTTGCAGAGGTAATCAATCGAATTACGGTTTACGAACAATAAATTAATTCAAGATTAAAAATTAAATATGATTATTTTTAAAGTCCAATTTTCGTATGCGAGTTTTTTTATTAAAAGTTTGAATATCGATTCTGATATCACAGTTAAAACGCCTAACAGGGTTGTTACATCATACTAATATTATCAATGTGAATGGAAGTTTGTTTGTTACGCTTTCACCCGAAAACTACATAACCGATCATCACGAAACTTTGTACACATATTCTTGGAGGTATAAGAATTAACATACGATATTTTTTATATAAAAAAATAACTATTTGTTTGTTACGCTTTCACGTCTAAATCACTGAACCGATTTTGATGAATTTTGATGTAGAGATTGATGGGACTGGAGACGGGTATAGGCTACGTTTTATTTCGGAAAAGTCTATTCACGCAGGCGGAGCCGCGAGCAAAAGCTAGTATTGTATAGTTTATGTTTTTAAATAGAAGTCGAATTGAATCATGTTGTATGAAACCTTCGTCATTGCCTACCACTAATCTGCATCCGGTAGTTAGATATATTTTAATCATAATATTAAAATCCCCCCAAACTGCTCTAATCACAATGTAATTCTCGTTGAGGTCATAGGACCGGAAAGGGGTCCTGGGTATGTTCTGTCCAATAACAAGGACTCTTGTTGATTGATTTTAGAATTATATTATGATGAAAGTTGCCTAAGCAACTGCCGCGGTGGCGCAGTTTTTATGCGTACACGTTACGACTGAGGCTAACGCTGAGGTCTCTCGTTCGGTCCCCGGGTCGGGAAAAGTGATATTGGGTTTTACTATTACAAAAAGCTCAGTATCAGCCCGGAGTCTGGAATTGTGCCCGGTATGGCGATAGGCTCGCCCCCTATCACATCATGGGACAGAGATACGCTCGGCGAGATGTGAGTGTACTGGTTAAACCTCTGCCTACCCCTTAGGGGATTACAGGCGTGAGTGAGTGCGTGATCAGACGAATAGGTCGCTCGCCTGATGGTAAGCGCCACGCCTGCCCATAAACAGAAGCAACACCACACAGAACTTTGATTTACAAAGCACTGCATGGCATTGAACTGCGCTCGTCACTATGAGACATAAGTTATTAAATCTTAATTGTTAGACAGTCGCCGCTGGGTAGTTTCATTATTCGGCTGGTATTGGTATAAAACGCGCTGAATTGAGAACGCCCTCTTTTATTGAAGACTGTAAAAATTACAAACGTTTTTTTTAAATGTCCACGCATAATCTAAAGCCAATACCAGTATTTCTGTAAGCAATATTCCAGTTATTAGAAATAATAATAAAATACCTATAATCAGTTCTCAAACTTGTTTAATTTAACTTTCTCCGAAGTTCTTCATCTATCGAAACCATATCATTATATTTATATTTCTGCGAAATTCATTCATTCCGTATTTATTTTATATTTTGGGAGATAATAGACTGCTCCATTGGTCTAGTGGCAGAGTATTAGGCTGATAACCGTGTGGTTCTGGGTTCAATTCCCAGGTCGGCTGATCATAATTTGTTTGTATTTTAGATTCCTAAAATCACACATGAAATATCCGGGATTGGAGTTTCTGTCCAGTATGATGACAGATTCGCTTCATATCACATCATCTGACGGAAATAAGCTCTGCAAAATAGCAGCACTTATAGCACCTCTGTCTACCCTTTCGGGGATAAAGGCGTAAGTTGATGTGCATATGTGTTTTTATATAATAGGCCGCCAAACAAGCAAGTGGGTCATCTAACGGCAAGTGATCTCCACCGCCCATGTACGCCTACAATATCAGAACAATCATGGGTGCATTGCCAATCTTCAAGGAAAGGGGTAACTAAGAGATTGGGAAGGGCGGTTTGGGCCTCCGGATATCTCAATCACCGTACGAAAAGCAGCAGCAAGCCGCTGCTTCTCGTCGGTTTTTTGTGAGACAGTGGTAACGATACGGTTCAGTCGATCCATTCATGCTGTAGACAAAACTATCTACAGCATGGCTCTACCACTCAGATATAATAATATACATACGCACTCACGCCTCGTAATCCCCGACTGGGTAGGCAGAGGTGTAACCAGTACACGCACATTTCGAATAGCGTATTTCCATCCCATGATGTTAAAGGGGGCGAGCCTATCACCATACCCGACAGAATTCCTGACTCCGGGCCCGATACTGAGCATTTCTAATAGATAAACCCTTTTAATTTATTTAAATTATTACATTATACTATTATTATGAATAAAAATAAAATAAAATTATATTACTACGATTTCATTACAACTTACAAACAAATGGTAGGCAGGTAAATACTATTGTTCAAAAATAGAGCTATGTTTTGGAGTAAATTCAATAAGTAAAACCTACGCATATTATAAAAAAACGATGTTTTAACATACTCGTTAGTCAAGATAATATAAAATTACCGTAGTCCGTAGATTGGGCTAAAATACTGTGCAACTACGGTACTTACCGTGTTTCTGAAAACACTGGATAGAACTATCGGTAGTTCCGTCCCTTAAGGGTTCCGTTCCTTGATTGTGCGTGGCCCGGCAAGCACTTGGTCGGTTTTGTGTATTTCGGTGCGAAAAATGTCACAAATGTAAACACACTTTAATATTAATAATAATACTAGCCCTATATTATATACGTCCCACTGCTGGGCACGGGCCTCTACTGAATGAGAGGGGTTAGGCCTTAGTCCACCACGCTGGCCTAATGCGGGTTGACAGACTTCACATACCTTCGAAATTCTTATGAAAAACTTCTCAGGTATGCAGGTTTCTTCACGATGTTTCCTTCACCGTTAAAGCAAGTGATAATTAATACACACATAACTTATTAGGCTGGTCTCGAACCTGCGACTTTCGTCTCGACAGTCCGTACCACTCCCCACTGAGCCATCACTGCAAGACACTTTACCGTTGTTAAATTAACAAAGCACCTACAATATTTAAGTATTGTAATAAAATGTAAAAACAATAATCATTTTTCAATATTTTATACAAACATTTTCTTAACCATAAACAATACGTTATAGAAATTTTACTGACATTTAAATTGTTTTTCGAACAAACAAGTTTACATAAAATCAAGATTGTAAACATCAAAGTCATTTACATTATATTGATGGAACCTATGCAATAAAATATTAGGATTCCGTTACATGACATTTTATATTATTAAGTTTATAGAGTGTGGCAGTGATAGCTCAGTGGGGAGTGGTATGGACTGTCGAGACGAAAGTCGCAGGTTCTAAACCAGCCCCAAGAGCATACACCTCTGACTTTTCTAAGCGTGTATATTAATTATTAATTATCACTTGCTTTAACGGTGAAGGAAACATCGTGAGGAAACCTGCATATCTGAGAAGTTCTCCATAAGAATTTCGAAGGTATGTGAAGTCTGCCAATCCGCATTAGGCCAGCGTGGTGGTACGCGTGGACGTGCGGCCTAACCCCTCTCATTCAGTAGAGGAAGCCCGTGCCCAGCAGTGGGACGTATATAATACAGGGCTAGTATTATTTATTATATTATTATTATTAAGTTTATAGATAGAAATAGAATTGATAATACGTAGATGTAAACCCGTAGTAGAAGTTTTTGCGAATTATTCGATAGCTGATTCTTCTGATATGGTAAGGTTTGGTTAGTATCATCGTTCACCATCAGGCGTGATAGTGGTCAAAAGCGAGCCTATTACGTATATTAAAAAAAGAAATGAAATGACTGTCTCGGTGGCGCAGTTGTAATGCGTACGCGTTACGACTGAGGCTGACGCTGAGGTCTCTGGTTCGATCCCCGCGTCGGGTACGAATGATATTGGGTTTTTTACGAAATGCTCAGTGTCAGCCCGGAGTCTGGAATTGTGCCTGGTATGGCGATAGGCTCGCCTCCTATCACAGCATGGGACGGAGATAAGCTCGGCGAAATGTGCGTGTACTGGTTACACTTCTGCCTACCCCTTCGGGGATTACAGGCGTAAGTGCGTATGTATGTAAATTATGTGAAATGTAAGACCTAACATCTTATGCCTTGTAGTAATGAGTACAGTCTAATAAGTTCAGTGTGTTATTTCCTCTTTTTATGGGCAACCGTTTACTATCAAGCGAGCGTCCTGCTCATTTCAACATTTACCAAAAAATATATTTACACGTGTAACCAGTTAGGTACAGACAAAAAAGGTCTTCCTGGTTGCCTCTGCTCTATGATTAGCTAATTATATTTCATAAAAACTATATGTTTACAGACACGTGTGAATAAATTTAATTTAGATTACTCTAAGGTCAAACGCACAATAATTAATACCCGTACCATAAATTGCTGTAAAAAACCTTTTTAACAAAAATGAAATAACTTAAAACATAACACAAAAAAATTGGCTCGCATCATAATCTATCATGACTTGGAGCTTTTACAGTTTTTAACTTCCGATAAAAAGAGTATTGTAATAATTACTTATTTATTTGACCTCTTTCACCATCTGCATCTGCATTTTGAGAGGCCCGTGTATTCTGGCAAACGTCGAGATTCAATTCGGTCGGACGTGTAAATAGCCCAACCATACAATGGGCCATGAGCCATGAGTCGAGGGTTTCGGATGAGTAGAACCAACCACCAATATGTTCCCTCTAGGCGAGCACGACAAAGGTATTAAAAATCTGATATCCAGAGGCCTAAATCGAGGGGGATTTCTTCCCTTTCCAATCCCTTAATTATCCCTTTCCTTTAAGGCAACGCACCCATGACTTTTTTGGTATTGTGGGCGTACATGAGCGATGGAGATCACTTACCATCAGGTGACCCACTGGCTCGTTGGCCGGCCTATGCAATAAAAAAAAACTGTGTCAATTAAACTGTCCCACCAACTGGTTTTGCCACTGTTAATTACGCTTACCATCAGGCGAGTGATCTGCTCGTCTTGTCATTCACGGAAATAAAAAAGTCACGATATCACAATATAAGGTAATTTATATAAGGAAAAGATAAACAATATTGTCATCATTTTCCAATGCTTTGGAATTCGCGAAATTGATGATTAATATTCTTAACAGGAATCATCATACATACATTTTATTAGCCTGATACCGAAACGAGCAGGTTGCTCGCCTGATGGTAAACGCCACGCTTGCCCATAAAAAAGTAACACCACACAGAACTTTAAATTACAAAGCACTGCGTGGCATAAGATGTTAAGTCTCAAAATGTCCAGTAATTTCACTGGCTTCAATGTCCTTCAAACCTGAACTTACACACTGCTGATTGGCGGTAGACATAGACAAAGCGGTGGTGTCAAACCAAACGCCCTCTCGCATATCCCTTTATCTACCTTATAAAACTAGTCTAGTCTCTATGACCTTATTAACTCATAACACACCCGCGTTACGTTATATTCGTGAAATTAGCATTGAATGGAATTCTTTAAGCCAATGTCAAACGTTCATAAAAAAAAACCCATAACGCACTTCACCGCATTTATAAAATCTGACAGTGGCTTATAGAATAAGACTTAAGATTAAAAAGAATCACTCACAACTACAAAAACACCTTCTGTGAGTGGTAGAGCCACGCTGTAGACAAGTTTGGGATCAACTGTGCAGCGATGTGCCTACTGAATATTGGTACACGAGTCATTAATCCGGTGTTGTGCATTAGTAAGCTTTACATTGCAGAGTTACGTAATACGAGTACGTTTCCAAAATTGTATGTATGAGTATAAAAAAATTGTATTCTCAGTAAATTTTTTGATAGTTTTATTATCATTTCATCTTCTGAAGCTGTCCTTTTACACCTGGTTGAACCGAGAACCCTCCTTTTTTGCGTCGGTTCAGGCTTCGGTTAACACCTAAGAAATAAGAACTAATAGGTAAAGGCGCATAAAAAGTATTGTAATAAACCATAATGCTACCGTTTCATCGCCATAATGTGTTCAAAAGACCTTAATCATTTCATAAAACCACTCAAAAATTTACAATTTGCCTGGTCCAGTCACAACATAAGTTTCCTCTGAATTATGATGCATTAAAGATGTCAGTGACCCCCCAAAACTTTTAACGATGCAGAAACTTGTTTTTGATGAAACTAAATAAAAGAAATGATGTAAAATTAATAGTTGGGTTAAATTTTATCTGGGGATAATGCATACAACATCTTACCTTCTATTTATCATCTTCAGAAACGATATTTAGTTCTTAAATATGTTTTTGACTGAAGACAAAGGAGTAACTTAGTCATCTGATGTTAAGTGATCACCAATGAACATGATCCCTGAAGAATCATGCATGATTGCTTGCTTGTATGGATACATACATACATACAAGGAATCACGCCTGTTTCCCATAGAGGTAGGCAGAGACAACGGTTTTCCACTTGCTACATACATACGCACTCACGCCTGTAATCCCCGAAGGGGTAGGCAGATGTGTAACCAGTACACCCACATTTCGTTGAGCGTATCTCCGTCCCATAATGTGATAGGGGGCGAGCCTATCGCCATACCGAGCACAAATTCCAGACTCCGGGCTGATACTGAACTCTTCGTAATAGAAAAACCCAATATCACTTTTACCCGTCCCGGGGATCGAACCAGAGACCTCAGCGTCAGCCTTAGTCGCCACCGATGTAGTTCCACTTGCTACGATCCTTGCATACCTCTTTGGCCTCCTTCACTCTCATTAAATTTTTCATATATGCACGACGGTTTAGGGTACTCCGGACTTCTATCTCGAGAATATCTCCAACTTGATCTATGAAAGTTCGCCGAGGCCTTCCCCTCCCAACTGTACCATTCACACTCTTGGATGCTTATCCCTAAAGGAATTTACCTAATGCTTCCCAGTAGCAGATGATTTGGGCCTTCGGAAACCTCACTCACCCTACGAGACACTGGCAAGCTGGCACTATAATACCACGAATACAGCATTTTCTGCGATTCACGGGCCGCTCTCGAGACCCCACAGCATTCGACATCTCAAAAATGTAGAATGAGACCAAAGAGCGCGGAAAAATCATTAACCTCTTTTGGGTTAAGGTGCACGTGGGGTTGGAAGGGAACGAGCGTGCGGACGAGCTCGCGAAGGCGGCGGCTACCACCCTAAAAAGGAGGCCCGATTATGACCGATGTCCCATTTCGTTCGTCAAGCGACAGATCCGTCAGGAGTCGATTGACGAATGGAATGAGCGATACAGGGCTGGAGAAACAGCATCGGTAACGAAGCTGTTTTTCTCTGACGCTAGAGAAGCCTTTAAAGTGATCAAGAAGATGCCGGTGGCCCAGGTCCTCACGCAAGTCTTCACGGGCCATGGGGGATTCTCCGAGTATTTTTTTTTGTTTTTTTATACTGTCTCGGCAAAGTGACTACGCTACACCTGATGTTAAGTGCAGCGCAATCCAAGAATACTGTCGACCAACGACAGACGATGTGTCTATCGTAGGTCGGCAAAATTATACCGGCCTGCCTAATTGCTTCTTCACACTCCGTTTAAAGGACCCCATATTATAGGAAGGAGGGAACACGTGTGCCGGCAAACTATTCCACAGCTTGATGGTCCGACAGAAGTAAGATTTTGCGAACTTTTTAGTTCTAGCCGAGATGGAAGAGACCACGAAGCACCAGTTGCGTAGGCACACGAAGACCAGCACGCGTGATTCTGTTAAGGTAAGGTGAGGATGGGATAAGGTCAAACAACTCTTCAGAGCATTCACCGTGATACAGACGATAAATAAACTAAGTGAGGCAATGTCCCTACGCAATTGCAGCGGCTCTGAGTTCTTAGTAACGTCTGCATCATTCACAGCGAACAGCCCGTCGCTGCAATCCGTCCAAGGCATCGAGTAAGTACTTGCCGGAACCGTCCCAAAGGTGCGAACAGTATTCCACACCCGGCCGTGCCTGCGCTTTGTATAAGCGGTAAAGCTGACCGGGAGTAAAAAACCCACGCACCTTGTTCAGGATTCCGACCCTGCGTGAAGTGGCGGATATTACGCCCTCGATGTGGTTCCTTGGATTCAGATCGCAGCAAATATCCATGCCTAGGATACTTAGGCTATTCCGCATTGCGAGCGGAATACCCTGAAGATTGGGGAGGGGAGAGAACGGGGATTTTTTGCACGTGAACGCGCACACCTGAGTTTTCTTGGCATTGAACTCAACCAGATTCTTAGTACCCCATTCTGAAATGAAATCCAAGGTCCGGTTAAGCTCAATGACAAGATTTTCTCGCTGCCCCTCAGTGACTCCCCGGCTACCAGTGGGCCTACTGCAGTACTCCCCGGCTACCAGTGGGCCTACTGCAGCTTGGAGAGAAGACCACGGTGCCAGACCCTATCGAACGCCTTAGCGATGTCGAGACTTACGGCTAGAGCCTCGCCATGCTTATCAACCGCCTCCCCCCAGCGATGTAGCACGTACGCAAGAAGATCACCCGTTGATCGCTTCGACCGAAAGCCGTATTTTCGGTCACTGATCAGCGGGTGATCCTCCAGGTAGCGGATCAGCTGTGAGTTTATGATCCGCTCCATTACTTTGCACAACACTGAGGTTATGGCGATTGGACGGTAGTTGTTAGGGTCCGACCGATCACCCTTTTTTGGGATTGGTTGCACATTGGCCTCTCTCCAAGATTGGGGCACAATACCGGAGAGGAAGGAGAAGCGGTATAGGCGCGTCAGCACAGGAGACAACTCGGCCGCGCACATTTTAAGTACCACCGCCGGTATACGATCCGGACCACTAGCTTTACGTGCATCGAGGAACAGCAACTTGCGCCGCACATCACACTGCCTGATACGAATATGCGACATTGAATATCCGTAATCAGGCACTGTGGGCGGCAGCGCATTGCCGTCCTCGAGCCGCGAGTTAGCCGCAAAGAGGTTTGCCAGTAGAGTAGCTTTCTCCTGCGGCCTATGGGCCAGGGATCCATCCGGATATCTCAGCGGTGGCAACGAGGGGCGACAGAAGTTAGATTGAACGGCCTTGGCAAGGCTCCAATAAGCACGAGTGCTTGACGGATGATCTGCCAAGGCTCGTCCAATCCTATTGATGCGCTGAGCATCCGCTCTAACGTACGCCTTCTTACAGGCCTTGGTGGCTTGGTTATAGGCCGCTTTGAGTGAGCTTATGTTGGGATCCTTCAATGCGCGACCCCTAATCCACTCGCGATATCCAGCCTGTCTCTGACTAACAGCGTCTGCGCAGTCGCGATTGAACCTGGAGCGTCCGCGCCCACCACCGACGACCTCATCCCAATCTGCCGACGAGTAGTGCCAGATTCTGCGCCTGACCTTTTTAGGTGTGGTAGGCAGGGCACGAGGCACTGACGATCCAACCAGGCATTGGTCGGAGGTACCCAAAGGGGCGCCCACCGTCATATTGTACCCGGCTGGATGACTCGCCAGCAGAAGGTCCTGCAATGAAGGCGTGTGACTCGCCACATCTGGGATTCTGGTGGGCTGATTCACCAGTTGAGACAAGTCGTGAGTCAGAGCGAATGCGTGGGCAGTACGACCAGTATGGTCAGTCTTGGAGGAGCCCAACCAGAGCTCGTGGTGCGCGTTGAAGTCCCCCAAGACCACCAGTTCCGCTGTTGGATACTGCTCCTGCGCATCATCAGTCGCCTGGCTGATATAATTGAACAGCCGAGTCGTCTCGTCATCCCCGTTATGGGATCTGTAAAGGCACACATAGATCCGGCTCTGAGCGCCAAGATCCACGTGTACCCACAGTGTGGAAAAGGAAGGGGCCTTCATGCAGCGCAGACGGCGACAGCAGACATCCGACCGGACATACAAACATACCCCGGCCCTTGGCCTGAAGTTCTCTTCAAGGAAGTAGCCGGGATAATGCAAATATGCCGTATCGGCCGGATGACAGATCTGTGTCTCTTAAGAAGAGCATTGCAGGCCGGGCCGTTTCAAGATGGTGGTGGACGGCACTAAGGTTCGAATGGAGTCCACGGATATTAGTGAACCCCATTGTGAACGCGGTGGTGGGGCTGTGCACCGCTGTTGGACCTGCTCTCTTTAATGGCGCTGTCATGGTAAAACAATAAAAGAAGGGAAGATGGAAGAAGCAACTTGCGGAGCCTGCGGCAGGACTGATGGGTGACAATGATACTGCATATGGTCACAAGGCGGCCGAACGGAGGCAGACTTATTCGCCGGACGGAAGGGCCCCCGTACCCCCCCGGGATAGGCCGCCGGGACCCCAGATCCGGTCACCAACCGGCACGACGGATCTACCCAAGATTATGCGTGGCATGGTGGAGCAGCCTCTCCAGGTGGTTAAGCTGGATTGGGCCCCTATACAACGGCCAGCGGAACAACCGTTTCTACGGGTCTCCCTGGCCGGCGAATCAATACATCTCCATCCGACATAATAACACATACACGACCCTGCCAACCACTTTGTCATGTCGCAGGCTCCGCATGAACCGGATGTACACTGGCTGATCCTGGAACGCGACCCACATAATATGTGAGTTACTATGGCAGGTTTTACACCATGTGTACGGTGGTCGCTATCCGGCCGGATGAATACATCCTACCACCAGCTTTTTGAATTTGAATCGCTTCAAGTGCAAGGAGAGCCCCTCATGCATCTATGACCCAGCAGCCACAGAAGATGTGGTACACGTGTTCACTGAATGCCCAATATATCTGTATAAACGAACTAACCTTGAAATAGAGGTTGACCAAATTGTTAAGAAAGAAAACCTGAGCGGTATGTTGGAAGATAATGTTATTAGATCTAAGTTTTTAAAATGTTGTATAGAAATAACGTTTAGCGTAATAAAAGGAAACAAATAGAAAAGGGCAACTACAGTGTGTAATATAAGATTATATGTTTCTAGTTACCACGGACAAGCTGATTTCGTGAGGAAGACACGTTATTACTAAGTCGTATATTTTTTTTAATAAATCAGATAAAACTCAGTTCTAAAAGTATGTCTTATGTATGTAGTTAGATTTTTATTTTTTCAGACATACTAAAAGTTGTAAAATCCCCTTTTGTATACTGATGAGTTTTAAAAATAAAGGTATGTGAATTCTTCAGGTAGACAATCTCTTAATTAAAAGTATCAGAGGGAGCAGCCGGGGGGGGGGGGTCCCCCAAAAAAAAAACTGGCACTACACGCCAATTTTCTGTAAGACAGTGGTGGAGCCAGCCCATTCGGAACCAAACTGTCTACAGCGTGGTTCTACCATTAAACAAATTCTAAATCTATAGTGGGGCTACCGCTGCTTGTGTGGACTGGTCTGCTCAAACTGTTATTTTTTTGTTATAACTTATTACTTTATGGTCTTAATTTATTTTATCGTGGTCATGGGGATAATGCTCAGTAATCATTAGTTTATGTTATAATGTTCCTCTTGGCATAAACTGAGTTGCTTTAACTCATATAAAATTATATTCATTTAGTACCAATATTGTAAATTAGTTTTGATAAGAGCAACGTTAGAGTTTCTTGCTCGTTCTTCTCTAGCGAAACAGCGTTCCGAACTGGCGGTAGAGTTGGTATTTGGTATTATATGGGGCGGCCAATCGTCTGTCCCCAACAACCCGCAACGGGAACCAAGTTTCGTCATTGCTTCGTTTAAAAATGTCTGCATTTTGTAGTTATCCATGAGAAGAAATTCCGAAACTAACTCATGGGTTATTATTGCCTCTTACAATGTCCAGATATTGATTTAAAAGAATTATGCGATTGTAATATGATTGACAGCCTCTGTGGCTCAGTGGGAGAGTAGCCGGCTGTGAAGCGCGAGATCGCGGGTTCGATTCCCGCGCCGAGACAAATGTAAGTGTGATCACAAATATATGTTTCGGGTCTGGGTGTTTTCTCCTTACAAGGGTTGACGTCAGGCAGTCGGCCGGTCGTAAAAACTACAAGCCAATTCTTTCTGTAACATATGTTCTAAAAGTATGTTGCGCCCCAGTGGGGTCACTGCGAGTGGAATAAAAGCAGGTGGCCATTGCCACTACCACGTGCAGGTGAGGTTGGCTTTGGGTCTTAGATGGTGGCCCACTTACACTCCGAAATAATTAATAACAAAAAAAAATATAACATTCAATCGTAGGAATTTACATTTTAAAATACAAAAAGATATTTGCACATAAAAAAATATAATTTGAATTCTAAACCAATGTAATCTTTGTGATCAAATAAAAAAAACACTGCGTGTAATACGCAGTGTTTTTTTTTTTTTTTATTACGTAATCCAAAAAAAATGGCCAATAAAAACACTACAATGGCATCGTATATCGGTTGCGCGAAACATCCGCTTCTATATTTTTTTCTATGGCGAAATGCTACAAGGTCATTGGCGCGGGAAACAACTTTAACCAAACTATAATGGCGAGTCATTTTCTATCAGGCGGACAACCCGCGCAACAGAGGACGTCATCCTACAAGATAGACCGACGACCTGACAAGGGTTACAGGAAGCCGATGGATGCAGGCCGCTTCCAACAGCTCGGCCTGGAAGGCATTAGGGAGGCCTATGTTCAGCAGTGGACGTCTTGTGGCTGATGATGATGATGATGAACAACCTGCAACTCGCTTCATTCAGTTACGAGACTATCCCACCCACACACACCCGTCACTGTAACTCCTGTAAGCCAGGGTCGACAGTGCCATGCATATTTCGACACCGAGCAGTGAAGCTCGGCGAGTCTCTGGGAATGCAAGTGTGTCTTTATCCCGCAACGAAATGAATCAAATAGAGAATTAGGGATGAGTTGGAAATAATAATTGACCACCTCCCTCCATAGCAAAGCGGGAGACAAAATAATGAACTAAGGAGGTCTTAACCTCAGGCACAAGGACATTTACAACTTCATTCAGTTGTATAGAAAACGCTCGAATAAGCGGCGCAAACGCCATATCGCGCGGTTCACCACTGTGCACCGTATTTAAGGTCATTGATTTGAAACGGTCACAATTACGTGTGAAAAAATAATGACGGTCATTTATGTAATAAAATATATTCTAAGTTTTGTAATAGAAACAATATAGAGTAAGTCAAGGTTCGATATGACAATAAAAGACGTACACACATACGCACTCACGCCAGTAATCCCCGAAGGGGTAGGCAGAGGTGTAACCAGTACACCCATATTTCGCCGAGCGTATCTCCGTCCCGTGATGTGATAGGGGGCAAACCTATCGCCATACCGGGCACAAAATCCAGATTCTGTGCTGATACTGAACATTTCGTAATTAAATAATCCAATACCACTTTTACCCGAACCCGAGACCTCAGTGTCAGCCTCAGTCGTAACGCATACGCATTACATCTGCGCCACCGAGACAATCATAATAAATTATAAAATATCACTAAATATTTCATCATGACGAAACATAAAATATTCTACGTAAATTTTAGCGATGCGGTAAACACTTATGTCATTTTAAAATCATTAACTAATTAGAAGTTCTGTTTAGTTTATAATTAGTGGTGATAATGAATACATTAATAACCAGTTTATCAGCAGTGGGCGAGTAGCCGACTGTGAAACGTGACGCCGCGTGTTCGATCCCCGCACCGAGACAAATATTAGTCTGATCCACAAATAATTGTTTCGGATCTGGGTGTTGTGATACCGTAAGTCTCTTATAGTTCTTGATACTTTAATGTTAGGGTCAAGGCTATGTATATGACTGTTGGGTGTTATTTATTTCTTTTATTTTTTGTCATAGGCCTGCAAACGAGCAAATGGGTCACCTGATGGTAAGTGATCTCTACCGCCCATGTACAGCCGTAATACCAAAAGAATTATGGGCGCGTTGCCGACCTTAAAGGAAAGGGATAGTTAAGGGGTTGGGAAGGGGAGAGGGATTTGGGCCTCCGGATATCTCACTCACCGTACGAAACGCGGCAGCAAACTGCTACTTTACGTCGGTTTTCTGTGAGACAGTGGTAATGACCCGGGAGAGCAGGCCCATTCATGCTGTAGACAAAAGTGTCTACAGTGTGGCTCTACCACTCTGACTCTATTTATTTAATCATTTAAATTAATGCATGCAATAAATATATCGCGCGCGAGAAGCAACTATTGTCGCCAAAGATCTCGATAAAAGGGTAGTTTCCTATATTGAATTTTATACATTATTTTATAAGCAACAGAAAATGATACACAAAAGAAACCCTTTTATTAAAACACAATCAAAATTGGTTCAGAAATGTGCCCGCAGTTATGACTTTAAATGTTGGTATGAAGAAAAGTGGGTGCGTAGTAGGGATATCTCACTATCTCGCTTGCACGCGTGCACTATAATGAACATTTTACACAGTGACGTCAAAGGTTGCATCGTCTGTCATTTGACAATTACCCCTTCTACAGGATTTGAATGGCTTCTATCTTATTTATTTTTGGTCCGATTTATAAAATTGTTTCGGCAATAGATTTTGAGTAACATAACTTATTGATTTAAATAATAAAAAAAGCTAGTTAACTACCCTAATATGGGATTGGGAAGGGGAAGGGGATTTAGGCCTAGGGATATCTCACTCACCCTTCGAAACGAAGCAGTAAACTGCTACTTTACGTCAGTGTTTTATTGCATAGGCCGGCAAACGAGCAAGTGGGTCACCTGATTGGAAGTGATCTCCATTGCCCATGTACGTCCACAATACTAAAAGGATTATGGGCGCGTTGCCGACCTTAAAGGAAAGGGATTGGGAAGGGATTGATTAAGATCTGGGCCTCCGGATATCTCACTCACCGTACGAAACGCAGCAACAAGCTGCTACTTTACGTTAGTTTTCTGTGAGACAGTGGTAACGACCCGGACGAGCCGGCCCATTCCTGCTGTAGACAAAATTGTCTGACAGCGTGGCTCTACCACTCGTTTTAGCGTCCTTAGGCTGAGAAACATGAGATGTGAACCGTGAGATCCTGGATTTTATTCACAATTTTTGTTTGAGTTTTTGATTCGAAAAATCACACATGAATTGCCGGGGAATTTGTGCCGGTATGGCGATAGACTCGTCCCCTATCACATCATAGGAAAATAATCTCGGCGGACTGTGAAGACCATAGTTGCACATCTGCCTACCCCTTCAGAGAGGTGTCTGCTTGATTATGAATAAATAAAATAAATGAAATCTGATATTAACATCTGTTACATGATATTATTATTTGTTGTATGTGTGATACACATCGGTGCATTCCAATCATGCCTTTAAAAAGGAAACAATAACGTTCCGAGTTATTTTAAGGCTCACTTATAAAGCCGATGTTATTTTACCAAAGAAATTAAATTTTATGTGATTTATCTTTAGGAATTTTAACATTTTAAATGGTAATAAAAATATAATTTCAAATTTTAAAAATATATGTGCGTGCGAAATATATCGATAAAAATGCAAATTATAATTAAAAAATATAACAAAGTATTATTGCTAAATCACGAGTTATGCAATTTCAATAAAAATCAATCGCATATTAATTTTTGCATAAAATAATATGTACTAGTTTATCTCTTATATTTAAATTCATATTTTTACTCCTACATATTTTTATTTACCTAACATTTAAAATATATAAAATACAGAACTTTTAAAAATAAAATTCAAAATAAAAGGCATATTTCGCAAAACACAATGAATAAAAATTTAACATTTTTAAAAAATAGTATAGGAGTTTTTCATAAATTATTTAAGTGCTTACCAGACAAATTGGTCCTTCAAAAACGCAACAACACAAAAACAATCAATTGCAATTCATAGTTGTTCGCGTTTGCCGGCACAACGACAACGTGCGACGGTCGCGGCACGCACCACACTGGCACATCAAGTTTAAGGTCAACTTGCTGTGGTCCCTTTTATGCTTTAGCTTTAACAAACTACCTATATTGAATTTGGAATGTGTGTTTGTTTATTGCAGTTTTTGGACATTGGACTGAGTGGTCCTTGGTTTGATTTCTAGGTAGATCATTCCAGTCCTATATTTTATAGCAGAAAGCGAGCAAGTAGGTCACCTGATGGTAAGTGATCTCCACCGTCCACAAACGCTTACTATACCAAAATAATCATGGATATGTTGCCAACCTTAAAGGAAAAGAATAATTAAGGGATAAGGAAGGGAATGGGTGAATTGGGGCTCCGGATATCTCACTTACCGTACGAAAAGCAACAGCCCCCCAGGCGCAGTAGGCAAGTAGCCGGCTCTGAAGCGAGAGGCCACGGATTCGATTCTCGCACCATGATAAAATGTTAGTGTGATCCACAAATATTTGTTTCGGGTCTGGGTGTTGTAGGACCGCAAGTCCCTCGTAGTTTCTGATACCCACGATACAGCTTAACCTAATATTTACCTAATGTAAGTTGATCTTTTGACAGCTTCCGTGGCACAGCGGGCGAGTAGCCGGCTGCGAAACGAGTAGCCGTGAGTTCGATTCCCGCACTGAGACAAATGTTTGTGTGATCCATAAGTATTAGTATACTGATACCTACAACGCAGGTTAACCTAGTGTGGGGTCGGGATTATGTGTATGACTGTTGGGTGTATATTTATTTATCTCCATCACCCATGTACACCCACAATACCAGAAAAATCATGGGCGCGTAGCCGACCTTAATGGAAAGGGATTATTAGGGGCTGGGAATGTGAGGGGCATTTGGGCCTCCGGATATCTCACTCACCGTACGAAACGCAGCCGCAAGCTGCTACTTTACGTCGGTTTTCTGTGAGACAATGGTAACGACCCGGACGAGCCGGCCCATTCATGAGACAAATCTGTCTACAACGTGGCACATTCACAAAATAGGGTAGTTGACTAGATTTTTTTTATTATTTAAATCAATAAGTTACGTTACTCAAAATCTATTGCAGAAAGAATTTTATAAATCAGACCAAAAATAAATAAGTTAGAAGCCATTCAAATCCTGTAGAAGGGGTCATTGTCAAATGACAGACGACGCAACCTTTGACGTCACTGTGTAAAACGTTCATTATGGTACACGTGTGCAAGCGAGATAGTGAGATATCCCTACTACGCACCCACTTTTCCTCATACCAACATTTAAAGTCATAACTGCGGGCACATTTCTGAACCAATTTTGATTGTGTTTTAATAAAAGGGTTTCGTTTGCGTATAATTTTCTGTTGCTTATAAAATACTGTATAAAATTCAATATAGGAAACTACCCGATTCACGAGAAAAAAACGTATACTCAAAACAAATAATGCTTCAAATCTCAATCTGAACATAGAATAGAACTCATATGTGTAAATTAGTGTTTGTATATCAATTTTGCTGTCCCGCGCGGTTTCACCCGCGTGCAATTTACTGCTCCGCTTCCGTGTTTCATACAAAGGTCAACCCTCTTTTACCCCCTTGTAATGTAAATTTCCAAAAATCCTTAGCGGGCCCCTACATTTTATTTCTTATAATGTATATTCTTTATTTCTTATGTTGACGGTAGGCAGCGGCTTTGCTGTGCCCTGGCATTGCAGAAGTCTATGGGCGGCGGTGACTACTTACCATCAGGTGGCCCGTTTGCTCGTCTGCCTATCCAGGCAGTAAAAAAAAATAAAAAAATATGGCTTAGTTTGAACCGGCATTACTATTGCATATTTTAAGATATAAAAGTAGTTATTGAGACATAACTTTAATAGTTAGACATGTGGTATAGCGGACTTTTTTGTAGATATTGATGTCCTCTACAAAATTGTAGTGCACTTTGCTTTATTGTCGATAATTTCCGCAGTGTACTCGATATACCGATTTTTTTGGTATATTTTTCACACGTTGTGTTACATTATCAAATTTTTCATACGTATCCCTAACTTTTTTGAAAATATTCTATCGCCTATGTTCATCAGGGATAATGTAGGATTCTAATGGTGATAGAATATTTCAAATCGGTCTAGTACTTTCAGAGCCTATTCAATGCAAACAAACAAACGGTAGAGCCACGTTGTAGACAATTTTGTCTTCAGCATGAATGGGCCGGCTCGTCCGGATCGTTACCACTGTCTCACAGAAAACCGGCGTAAAGTAGCAGCTTGCTGCTGCGTTTCGTACGGTAAGTGAGATATCCGGAGGCCCAAATTCCCCTCCCCTTCCCAATCCCTTACTTATCCCTTTCCGTTAAGGTCGGCAACGCGCCCATGATTATTTTAGTATTGTGGGCGTACATGCGCGGTGGAGATCACTTACCATCAGGTGACCCACTTGCTCGTTTGCCGGCCTATACTATAAAAAAAAAACAAACAAATCTTTCCTCTTTATAATATTAGTTAAGATACTTATGTAAATAATTCAAAACAAACTTGACCTTTCATTGTTATGTAATAAAAATTCTACATTGATATTCATGACGAAATATTTTTGTTATATGTTATATTTTCAACTTAATATTAATAAGCAGCGATAGCTCAGTGGGGAGCGGTACTGACTGTCGAGATGAAAGTCGCAGGTTCGAAACACCTCTCACTTTTCTTAGTTATGTGTGTATTGTTAATTATCGCTTGCTTTAACGGTGAAGGAAACATCGTGAGGAAACATGCATACCTAAAAATCTACATAAGAATGTATGTGATGTTTGATAGCCCACGTTGAAATGAAATGAAATAGTTTATTAATCATGTAGGCAATTAAAATAGCGCTTATGACAAGTCAGTACTAAATAAAGAAACTTATGTATAGAAATCATATCAACCAATGTATACATAACATACATAGCATCGTCAAAATACACTAGGCAATTACACTAAATTTTTTATTTGTTGTCTAGAGCAGCATGATGGATTAAAGCTCCTTAGTGCCCAGCAGTGGGAAAGTAATTATACTTATCAACAGATTCTTGAATACGAGAGAGCTATCAAAGTTAACATGTTTTTATTACAGTATTAAATTAATTTTGCCTTGACACGAGGAAAGGGCAAAATATATAATTACATGTCATCTACAAAAATTATGGTGCAGTACTTTAATTATTTCCATTTCAATTTCATACAAAGTTATTTGCTTTGCTACAAAATAAAAAACTAACAATGTAATATTAGAGAATAATTATAAACACACATACGCACTCACGCCTATAATCCCCGAAGGGGTAGGCAGAGGTGTAACTAGTAGTAGTAGTAAATCTTTTATTTACTTATCACTTTTTTCCACGGAAGTTTAAAGATCGGCATTAAGTCCGATCATGGCCGAATTGGCATCAGATATGTACCTACTTATAACAATAAAAAAACCGACATAACAACTTAACACCCAGTAAATAAATGTAACATAATTATTCTCGGTAATATGCATCCGTGACGCTGTTGTAATGCGTACGCGTTACGATTGAGGCCAACACTGAGGTCTCGGGTTCGATCTCCGGGTCAGGTAAAGTTGTATTGGGTTTTTCTATTACGAAATGCTCAGTATCAGCCCGGAGTCTGGAATTTGTGCCCGGTATGGCGATAGGCTCGCCCCCTATCACATAAGGGACGGAGATACGCTCGGCGAAATGTGGGTGTACTGGTTACACCTCTGCCTACCCCTTCGGGGATTACAGGCGTGAGTGCCTATGTATGTTAATTCTTTGCGGTGTACTACGCAATGATGGTGTTGTATGCATTATTCATTAATTCCCATGACATCAGAGTACAAAGATCGAATCCGATATGTTCTATGCATATTATGAGACTCAACATAATATTTCTCGGAGTGAGAAGTACAGTGCCATGCGGTCCTTTTTTTTAAGCGTAAGCCGGCTGACTGGGTCACCTGATGGTAAGTGATCTTCACCGCCCATTTACGCCCATAACACCAGAATAAACATGGACGCGTTGCCAACCTTAAAGGAAAGGGATAATTAAGGGATTGGAAAGGGGAGGGGGATTTGGGCCTCCGAATATCGAACAACACCGAACTGCCACCCCACATCAGTTTCCTGTGAGACAGTGGTAACAACCCAATTAAGCCAAGCTGTTTATGCTGCAGACAAAAGTGTCTCCAGCGTGGCTCTACCAAAATACATTATGAATTATAAATTGATTTTACACTATTATAGTGCAGCTCTGTCGCGGTGGCGCAGTTGTAATGCGTACACGATACCACTGCCGTGCTGAGGTTTCGGGTTCAATCACCGGGTCGGGTAAAGTAATATTCGGTTTTTCTATCATGAAATGCACTATCAGCCCGGAGTCAGGACCTTTGCCCGGAATGACGATAGGTTCCCCCCCTATCACATGATGTGACGGAAATAAGCACGGCTAAATATGGGTGTACTAATTACACCTCTACCTACCCCTTCGGCCAGTACAGACGTAAATGCGCATGTAATATACATACGTAGAATCAACATTAGATATTTTTGTCTAGACGGCACTCTAGATCACGTTTTATTCAATTCCGCATTAATTAACATAGGATTTAAAAAAGTCAGGGTCAAAGAAGTATAAATAGTAATAGTAGGAAGTGGAAATCCATTGTCTCTGCCTACCCCTGTGGGAAACAGGCGTGAGTCTATGTATGTAAAGAAGTATATTGGGTGTTTGTTTAACTACCTATAAATAAATAATACAATATTTTTTTATTGCCCTAGATAGACAGACGAGCGGACGGCCCACCTGATGGTAACTGGTTACCGCCGCCCATGGACCTCAGCAATGTCAGAGCACAGCCAGGCCGCTGCCTACCGTCGAAGGAAGACGCTTTTTAAGCCTCGCTTAAAGAAGGACAGGTCATAACGCTCGGGAAACACCGATGCAGGGAGTTCATTCCAGAGCTTGCATGTGCGTGGTAGAAATAAATGCTGGAAACGTACCGTGCTAGACGGGATTGTTTGCAGGTAATAAGGATGAAATCTACTGCGGTGTCGGGTGGTGCGATGGTAAAATGGTGATGTTAGTACCAACTTAAACAGTTCCTCAGAGCACTCCCCGTGGAACATACGATAAAACACACAGAGAGATCTGCAGTCTCTCCGCAGTTTTAAAGGTTCCAGGTTGTCCGTGAGATCGGGATCGCCGACGCTTCGAGCAGCCCGCCTTTGTAAAGAGTCTACTAGCACTGTATTATACACATCCCACTGCTGACAGCCTCCGTGGTGCAGTCGGCGAGTAGCTGGCTGCGAAGCGAGAGGCCGTGGGTTCCATTCCCACACCGAGACAAATGTTTGTCGAATCCACAAATATTTTTTTCGGGTCTGGGTGTTGTGGGACCGCAAGTCTCTCGTAGATCCCGATACCGACGATACAGGTTAACCTAATGTGGGGTCAGGACTATGTGTGTGACTGTTATTGGGTGTATTGTATTGTTTTGGGTGTATTGCTGGGCACGGGCCTCCTCTATGAGTGAGCGGTAAATTTAAATGAGTGTGGGCCCATTTCATTATGTCTGAGTAAGGTTTACCCACCAATTTACATGTAAGACAGCTTAGGTGGTAGGTCCCTCGTATGCGAGAGGCCGGCTGGGTTGGTACCAACGCTTTGTCAATTTTTGCCACCAAGTAGCAGTGTGGAAGGACTGTTATGTTTCGATTTGATAGACATTGAAGCCAGTTAAATTACTGGGCATTAAGAGACAAGATCTTATGTCTCGGGATGACGAGCGCAGTTCAGTGCCATGCAGTGCTTTGTAATCCAGAGTTCTGTGTGACGTTGGTTTATGAGACTTAACTCCTTATGTCTCAGGGTGATGAGCGTAGTCACGGTGTAAGTGCAACAGTTGGCGCACATTGTTAAAAGTGTAGTGTATAATATTATTATTATCACAATTTTATAAGCACTTCTTTTAACCAATTTATATTTTACATATTATTATGGTAATTGTATAATGTTGCGGGCTTGTACCGTATAATAAAATAGTTCTTTCTTTCTTTCCATTCAGTACTTCATCATTCAAAGTTCCTATTGGTATTGCTTCTGTTTATGGGCAGGCGTGACGCTCAACATCAGGCGAGCGACCTGCTCGTTTTGTCATTCTAGCAAATAAAAACATATACAATTTACCACTGATACTAGACTGCCTCGGTGGCGTAGTTGTAATGCGTACGCGTTACGATTACGCTAACGCTGAGGTCTCGGGTTCGATCCTCGGGTCGGGTAAAGTGGGTTTTTCTATTACGAAATGCTCAGTATCAGCCCGGAGTATGGAATTTGTGCCCGGTATGGCGATAGGCTCGCCCCCTATCACATCGTGGGACGGAGATACGCTTGGTGAAATGTGGGTGTTTTAGTTACACCTCTGCCTACCCCTTCGGAGATTACAGATGTGAGTGCGTATGTACAATTTACCACAGCACGTCATGCAAATTTAAAATAATAGTTTTGTTGAAACGTCCTCGTAAATTTCACTGATATTCTCGCCTTTATACGAGTAATTATTCCAAGAAGGTACGTTCCCATGCATAATTAAAATTTATAGTTAAACCATTACACATAAAAAGAAAATAAAACCGAATAACTTTACACCGGTTGCTCTTATACCAGTAATAAATATATCTTAGCTGATTGCTTAGCGATAAAAACTCAATTTAAATTACAAAGCATAATTTTAACAAATTAGTGCTGTTTTTCTGTGTGCTGTGTATCTGTTTTATAAAGGTTTTTGTGTTTGAATTAATTTACGCGCAGTGTTTTATGAAGAAACAAGTAATCCGTACTGTGGACTAACCTAAAAAATATCCGAACTCGAACTCCAACAAAAATATTAACCAGAACATAAGTTTGTTGCTGAATGCTTGGACAATTCGTTTACTGCTTCAAGCATAAGAAATGTTGTGCCTGTGAAACGCTTTTTGGGTGCTTACATAATATTCTTTCACGTGAATCAGTTTTTTATCGATCGCTATCGGAGGATAAGCGACATCTAACATTTCTAGCCTAAAACCTTTCCTGTTGCATGTTTTGCTTAATAACTGGTTGTATACCTGATCCTGAAGAATGCGCTATAAACTATTTTGCACTTATTTAAGTCAATTGCTTGAGAGGGCGCTAACCAATTTTACTGAAATCTGTAACATTAAACATTCATAATAATGAATAATATAATCACGATCTGTGGCGCTTGCAACAAAGATATAGACCCTGAATCCGATCCTCCTGTTAGTGGATGCTCCGGCTGCTCTGCAAACTACCATATTCGATGCCTAAATTTGTCAAGAGAAGAAATACGGCAGATTCGCACTGGGAAATACACCTGCCCAACTTGCAAATCGGAAAAACGCAAAAATATCTCGGACTCAACCCCCTGCCGTGGAACCACAGGTAAATCCACGTTATCTCCGGAGGATGAAGCCTCCACTGGGCCCGAGATACGATCCAGAGAAGAGTACGTTATAAACTCATTTACTGTAACTCTTAAACAATTAGAAAAGGCTTTCTCAAGCATGCAACGATAATTCAGGAGTCTATCCTTTCAATTGTCAAATTTTTATAAAAATGTTTTTTTATTTTTTGATTTGTAATTCATACTCACTTTATGGTGTTAGCTATAAGAAAACATTACATTATTGTTATTATTGTACCTGCATCATTGCTATGCTTATTATTGTAAACTTGTGTAACTTGTTCTCTTCACACTTTTCATACAACACATCAAAAGCTATAACCAGCTCACTGCTTAGTTATTTATTATACTACACATCACTTATATTCATTTGTTATAACAGTTGCAGACAAAATACTCATTTTAACTTATCCACGATAACAGCCCAATCTCTGATACCACTATATGCTAATTTAATATGGATAAGTTGGACCTAGCGATCGATATAGATAACTCTCTTAATATTAATTGTATACTCGCTTCTCCAGAGTCTTGCTCTAAGGTGATATTATGGCTTTAAATTATTGACATTAAATATCAGAAGCATACAGAAAAACTTCGATGCATTTACCACTCTGCTTCAGCGCCTAAAGATTGATTTTGATGTAATAATACTAACAGAATGTCGTCTTAATGACTCCACAATTATCGGACAACTAAATGGATACACACATTTTTCTACTTCTCGTAACCTAAACCAAAACGGCGGGGTAGTGGCGTATGTTAAAAGCACTTAGGATGCAAATGTCGTTGAGTCTGCATTTTCTGAAGCTTGTTGTCTATTAATAGATATTCCTCAAATTATTACAATTCTTCGAATTTACAGGTCACCTTCTTTTAGGCGGATAAACACCTTTCTATACTCGCTAGATAGCATCCTTAACGATCTACAAAACAAACCCTGTGTAGCAATCGCAGGTGACATAAATATAGATATCATGCCCTCAAATAAGACTGTTATAGATCCCTCGGAATACCTCAGCCTAGCCAGCGTTCACGGTCTTGTCCCAGCAATTACTATTCCGACTAGACTTAAAAGTTGTATTGACCATATTTTTGTAAGATCCAAACACTCCGTTACTAGCGCGGTCTGTGAAACAGACTCTACCGACCACTTTGCTGCTTTGATAGGTATTAAAACTAGCCATAATAAAAAACACGTGAACAGGTATAAAACTAAGATCTATGAGGCAGTCGTTAATGAACTACAGACTTGCGACTGGAATAATGTGTATAATGAATCAAGTGTGGATAATGCTGCTTTAGCATTAACCAATATTTTAACTTCTGTCGTCGGAAATAATACCAAAACAGTTCGCATAAGCAGAAGTAAACTTGCTCTCTCCCCTTGGATCACTCCTGGACTACTCCGATGCATGCGCCACCGCGATCATCTTTTCCGTGTATCAAGAGAGTTTCCAAAAGATGAAGTTCTGAAAACAACACTAAAGATACAAGAACTTCTGCAATGATCTCCTATTCAAGGTTAAAAATAACTATGATAGGGAAAATATCGTAGAAAACAAAAATAACCCTAAAAAACTTTGGTCTAACATTAAATCAATCTGCCACTTTAAAACTAAAGACAACAATGCAAAAGACTTGCTCAAGTGTGCAAATAGTGCATCCCAGTCTCTTGACATGTGTAATAACTTCTTCTCTACAGTAGGTGAAAACTTGGCCAATGTCACACTTTCACAAACTAACGAAACAGTTGATGGTCTAGTCTCCAAAGTAAAAGTAAGAAATAACTCTCCACACTCCTTATTTCTTTCCCCGACTGACGAACATGAAATCTCTAACTTAATGAAACAGCTTAAACCCGACAGCGCACCAGGTATTGACAATTTTAACAATAGGTTAATTAAAACGGTTAGTGACTATATTACAGCTCCTATTGCATATACCTTTAATTTAAGTCTCTCCACTGGATGCTTCCCGTCTAGCTGGAAGATAGCCTCTGTTGCTCCCATACATAAACACGGACCAAAAACGTGCCTAGCAACTTTAGACCTATTTCCCTTCTTACTGTGTTCTCAAAACTGTTAGAAAAAATCATAAATAAACGCTTGGTCTCATTTCTCGAAAAACATCATTTTCTTTCTGAAAGACAATTTGGTTTCCGAAGACATAAATGTACACAAGATGCAGTTACTCTTCTTTGTAACCTTACATCTTCTTTTTTAGACAATGGCTTCGCTTGCATTGGAATTTTCTTGGACCTGGCCAAGGCATTCGACAGTGTATCTACTTTTGGGTATACGCGGTCTATCTTTAGAATGGTTTAGAAGTTATCTCTCTGATCGTAAGCAATCCGTTAAACTAGACGGCATTAGTAGCAATCATATGTCTGTAAATTATGGAGTTCCGCAAGGTAGTATCCTCGGCCCTACACTTTTTCTAATTTACATGAATGACATTCACGAACTCAACCTACAATCTTCGGAGATAATCTGTTATGCCGACGATACGGCTATTCTGTTCTATGGAACTGACTGGGCTAAAACTCAAACCATAGCAGAAGAAGGCATGAAATCTGTAACAAAATGGCTTCAATTTAACTTACTCACTTTAAACACTAAAAAAACTAAATTCTTATGTTTGAAGACATCTGCTTCGAAACCGAGATTGAACTTCTCCATTAATGCTTGGTCTTGTCCTCGTACTAGTTCTTCACCTCTATCTTCTTGTAGTTGTAATGCTATTCAACGTACTGATGTAATTAAATATCTCGGAGTACAACTTGATGAACGCCTAACCTTCGAACCTCACATTATTACGCTTTCCAACAGAGTGCGTTTGCTATGCGGTGTGATAGGAAAACTGCGTAACTGTGCAGGTGTTGATACTTTAAAACATGTTTATTTTGCCATCTGCCAATCTTTAATCACTTACTGTATAAGCATCTGGGGTAGCTCCAGTAAAAGCACACACTACATTTAGAGATAGCTCAACGTGCTTTTCTTAAAAGAATGTTAAATAAGCCGTTTAGATTTCCCACAGACTTATTGTATGAGGAAGCTAACGTCCTACGAGTTCGCCAACTCTTTATATTATCCGCAGGCTTAGAAACACATAAAGTGGTTTTAAAATCTGATTCATTCTCCGATTTACATAATAAACGCGTTTTTCGATTACCTGTGCACCGTACTAAATCAATATTTGCCAAACGGTTCCCTTGGATCAGTCATCGTGTCGTCTATAACCCTATAATAAAACTCTGTGATATACAAGACCGTACAATTAAGGAAGCTAAGCATAAAAACAGGATTTTACTCCTCAACATCGACTATGAAGAGTCTGAAAATATGATTTGCCCGCAATTTACCGCAATAAAACATCTCCCACAGCGCAAAGTACAGAAATCGTACTCGCTCACTCATAAATCCTAACTCACTCTCACACACTTACCCACTTTCTCACTTTTAAACTCTACTCATACACAAACACATAATCTCACACACAAACCCACACTCTCACACATAACCCCACACTCTCACACATAAACCCACACTCTCGCACACAACCCCACACACTCTCACACATAAACCCACACTCTCACATAAATCCCACGCTCAAACACAAACCCACACTCACGGAAAACCACACTTTCACACACCCCTCGCTCTCGTACACACCCCCACATTACCCCCAGACACACACACACACACAGACTCAGAGCACTCCCCGTGGAACATACGATAAAACACACAGAGAGATCTGAAGTCTCTCCGCAGTTTTAAAGGTTCCAGGTTGTCCGTGAGATCGGGATCGCCGACGCTTCGAGCAGCCCGCCTTTGTAAAGAGTCTACTAGCACTGTATTATACACATCCCACTGCTGACAGCCTCCGTGGCGCAGTCGGCGAGTAGCTGGCTGCGAAGCGAGAGGCCGTGGGTTCGATTCCCACACCGAGACAAATGTTTGTCGAATCCACAAATATTTTTTTCGGGTCTGGGTGTTGTGGGACCGCAAGTCCCTCGTAGATCCCGATACCGACGATACAGGTTAACCTAATGTGGGGTCAGGACTATGTGTGTGACTGTTATTGGGTGTATTGTATTTTTTTGGGTGTATTGCTGGGCACGGGCCTCCTCTATGAGTGAGCGGTAAATTTAAATGAGTGTGGGCCCATTTCATTATGTCTGAGTAAGGTTTACCCACCAATTTACATGTAAGACAGCTTAGGTGGTAGGTCCCTCGTATGCGAGAGGCCGGCTGGGTTGGTACCAACGCTTTGTCAATTTTTGCCACCAAGTAGCAGTGTGGAAGGACTGTTATGTTTCGATTTGATAGACATTGAAGCCAGTTAAATTACTGGGCATTAAGAGACAAGATCTTATGTCTCGGGATGACGAGCGCAGTTCAGTGCCATGCAGTGCTTTGTAATCCAGAGTTCTGTGTGACGTTGGTTTATGAGACTTAACTCCTTATGTCTCAGGGTGATGAGCGTAGTCACGGTGTAAGTGCAACAGTTGGCGCACATTGTTAAAAGTGTAGTGTATAATATTATTATTATCACAATTTTATAAGCACTTCTTTTAACCAATTTATATTTTACATATTATTATGGTAATTGTATAATGTTGCGGGCTTGTAGCGTATAATAAAATAGTTCTTTCTTTCTTTCCATTCAGTACTTCATCATTCAAAGTTCCTATTGGTATTGCTTCTGTTTATGGGCAGGCGTGACGCTCAACATCAGGCGAGCGACCTGCTCGTTTTGTCATTCTAGTAAAATGAAAACATATACAATTTACCACTGATACTAGACTGCCTCGGTGGCGTAGTTGTAATGCGTACGCGTTACGATTACGCTAACGCTGAGGTCTCGGGTTCGATCCCCGGGTCGGGTAAAGTGGGTTTTTCTATTACGAAATGCTCAGTATCAGCCCGGAGTCTGGAATTTGTGCCCGGTATGGCGATAGGCTCGCCCCCTATGACATCGTGGGACGGAGATACGCTTGGCGAAATGTGGGTGTTCTAGTTATACCTCTGCCTACCCCTTCGGAGATTACAGGTGTGAGTGCGTATGTACAATTTACCACAGCACGTCATGCAAATTTAAAATAATAGTTTTATGAATCGTCCTCGTAAATTTCACTGATATTCTCGCCTTTATACGAGTAATTATTCCAAGAAGGTACGTTCCCATGCATAATTAAAATTTATAGTTAAACCATTACACATAAAACCATTACACATAAAAAGGAAATAAAACCGAATAACTTTAGACCGGTTGCTCTTATACCAGTAATAAATATATATGAAAAGGTCAGGTATAAAGACTTGTCTCCTTCTAAAATAAATATAACAATAAGTAAAGAACAAAATGACTTTTAATAATCTTTTCAACAAATAATAATTTCAATTGAAATAAAACTAGTTTATACGGATTTTATCGCGGTTTAATTATTATTTTAGTCCCGTTTAACGTCTAACGCCCGATTTCTGAAAGGCTGATCAAATCAACATTCAACTAACAGAACTTTGAGTTGACATCGCTGTCAAATCAATTCGAGTTGCTGAAACGTTATTTAGTGAAAAATATATTTGATCTCTCTTTAGTACCGTTTGACATACGATTTTTCATATTGTTGTGAAAGTTATGTTAGCTAACATGTGTGTCAAATCAAAGGTGTTGATCACGCTTCTAGCAACTCAATTTCGACTTGACATGAGATTCGACATTTGATTAATTAATTTAACATTGATCAGCCTTTCAGAAACCGGGCGTTAGACTCTCGACAATTTATTATCAAAAGATCCTTGGTTGCCCGTCGACAACCGGACAACCTTCATAAGTTCTTGTGGGTAAGGTGGAAGGAAAGACCCCGCGGCCGATCGCCTAGCCGTTGGAAAGACCAAATAACCACCCTCACTGGACAACCGCCCTGAAAGAAGCTGAGAACCGGACAAAGTGGAAACAGCTATTACAACGGTCAATGAAGGCCTTTCAAGGACACGACCTTTAGTAATGAAGAATACGACCAAGAAGAGAGCGTAGCTAGTTTTAAAGATTAACCTCTTGACTTATTTTGCACAGGCACTGGCGCGGTTAAGCATTTATTAAACAATATCTAATATAATTCTTGAACTATTGTAGTTAGTTCATGCTCAGTTGGTTTCATTTGTAATTAATGCAACTTATTCTTTATTCTTTTTGTAAAACATGTTTGTTTGATACTTTAGTGGTACACTCGATCAGGTTGATATTTAAACTTAATATGTGGAAGATTGTAACTATTTACATGTTTAAGTAACCTACATTAAATTCAATTTTTTTTGTAATAATAGTCCGGAAGCCTTCTGTAAAATAAATAAATAACTTATTATACAGGTTTTTTATTGACTGCCTCGGTGGCGCAGTTGTAATACGTACGTGTTACGACTGAGGCAGACGCTGAGGTCTCGGGTTCGCTCCCCGAGTCGGGTAAAAGTGTTATCCCAAAATCCCCCTCCCCTTCCCAATCCCTTAATTATCCCTTTCCTTTAAGGTCGGCAACACGCCCATAATTTTAGTATAGTGGGCGTACATGGGCGGTGGAAATCACTTACCATCAGGTGACCCACTTGCTCGTTTGCAGGTCCGTGCTATAAAAAAAAATTAAAAATGGGTTTTTCTACGAAATACTCAGTGTCAGCCCGGAGTCTAGCATTGTGCCCGGTATGGCGATAGGCTCGCCCCCTATCACATCATGGGAAGGAGATACGCTCGGCGAAATGTGGGTGTACTGGTTACACCTGTGTCTATCTCTTAGGGGATTACAGGTGGGAATGGATATGTAGGTTTAAGTTTTTTATTGAAAAGTTTTTTTACAAATTTTTAGGCAAATACTCATAAACATCAGTGCTTAAGTCTTTCATCCCCGATTTCATGCCGGAAAAATATTGGGTTCACCGTGGCTTTACCAATTCGTAAGAATGTTTGAATTATTAATGAAACATGGTATCTCTACCTATACTTGCAGTGACAACGGTGAATATCTTCAAGTGTATGATCTAACAGACCTCGCTGGTATTTACTTACAGGCCACTCTTATGAACACTTATGACACTATTGATCAAACACTTATATAGTGGAACACTCGTTTCTAGTAGATGGAAAATAGAAATAAGTTTTTGAGAGATTTTCGTAGGAGTTGCATTGTAGATACGAACTACTTAAAAAAGTCTGAGTCGCACATCACCGTTTTTTTTTATTTTATTTTTTATACGAGCGAGGTTTCTTATGTAGTTTTACACATAATTCCGACAAGTATACATCGAGTTGTAAGTTTTTTTTTTTTTTTTTTGCTTGCTCTGTATTATACAATATACATGTCCCACTGCTGGGTAAGGACGTCCTCTATTGAATGAGAGGGGTTAGGCCTTAGACCAACACTCGGGTCAAATGCGGATTGGCAGACTTCACATACCTTCGAAATTCTTTTAGAGAACTTCTCAGGTATGTAGGTTTCCTCACGATGTTTCCTTCACCGTTAAAGCAAGCGATAATTAACAATTAATACACACATAACTTAAAAAAGTTAGAGTCGTAGTTCTTGGGACTGGTTTCGAACCTACGACTCTCGTCTCGACTGTCCGTACCACTCCCCAGTCCCCACTGACCTAAGGCTGGATTATTTTTAACCGACTTCAAAAAAGGTAGAGGTTCTCAATTCGGCGAGTTTTATTTATGTATGCACATCGATTTCTCCGCTAAATCTTGAGCGATTTAGTTGGAAACAAATAATACGATAGAGTTTAGCTGCGATGTAGTCTCATATAAATTTGGTTTAGGTCTGATGATGGAGTACGGGGTAAAAAAAAACTCCTCAACGGATAACAGCATAGTCATCGCGATTGTGTCATTGTATTGGAATTTACATACCATAGCATTTTTCTACCTGCCACTAAAAATAAAATAACAAAACACAAAAACCGACTTCATAAACTTTTGATTTCTTAGTGTTATTTTTTTTTAGTCGGTTTAGAATTTTTGTTAAAACCTTTTTATTTATTTAAAAGCGTTCATTTCGGTTGGCCGAGCTTATTTTTGTCTCATGCTGTGATAGGGACGACTCTTTCGGTATACATCATATATTAGCATGGGACAGGAAGGCTCCACAAACTGCCACATCATTTTTTCAGTATGAGTAAGAATTTAGGGCGATACCACACACGATACTTTTAGTATCAGCGATCGGCGACTTTACAACTGCAACGATGCTGTGGGTATCATTCATATCATGGTGGGCATGGCGACTTTCTGCGTTCGATCGTTGTATTGAAATCGCGCGTTTTAGCGACTATTTGGATCCTGGAATGTGAAGGTGTAGCTACACAACGGGCGGAAATCCTCAACACACCGAGAAGCCTGATGAGACACCAGGAGGATCCTGCGCTTCTGGTCGGAGTTAGGCTGGCTAGATCTCTATCCGGCACAAACTTCACGCACAATGGCCCGACACTCAACGGGCTAAGTGCGGAGAAAAGGAGCCCACAATCAAATCAAACTGCATCGCGTTTTCGCGACTTGCTGCGTTTTATTTGTAGTGTTGCGCGTTTTAGCAACTCTATTGATCTTGCCCGTCGCTGTGAAGAGGTGAGGATGTGGAGTAGTAGTAACATGCGCCCGCGCTGAATGTTCAATTGCACAAAGATCTTTATAAATACACACAACACACCCAACAGTCACACACATAGCCCTGACCCTACAGTAAGATACGAGTCTTGTGTCGTGAGTATCAGTAACAACGAGAGATTATGACACAACACCCAGACTCGAAACAAATATTTGTGGATCACACAATTTATCTCGGTGCGGGGATCGAACCCGCGGCATCCCGTTTCACAGCTATTCGCCCTGCGCCACGGAGGCTGTCGTCTTTCGTTACTATACTGAGCCGTATTCCACAGAAGCCAAAGCACTTAAAATTACTGCGACTGGAATCCGAATTTGTGCGGAGAGTAGCGTTCGGACGCGGCATCCAGCTTCCGAAAAGCAACTAAATCGCCAATCGCCGATGCTAAAAGTAACGTGTGTGATGACACCCTTAGAGGTGATGACAAAACATATTTACAATTTATTGATGAAAGACGACTTACGAAAGGTATTTATCGTGCGAATGTGAATGGGAGGGTCGGAAGAGGGCGCCCGAGGAGAACATATGCGGATCTAATAAATTATATTTTCCAAAAAGGGCACATCACGAGTACCCGCAACCGACGAAAATGTATGAGAAGATGTATGAATGTGGAAGAGGCGAAAGAGGTGTGTCAGGATCGTAGCTTGTGGTACTCGATAGTCTCTGCCTACACCTATGGGGCATAGGCGTGAGTGTGTATGTATGATAAAAAATAAAAACGACTCCAAATAAACAAAAGTAAAAAAAAAATGGTACTGTAGTTTAATATTCAAATATCGATACCAGTTTTGAGTTGGTTTAAGTATTTGTTAAAACTATTTTATTTTACAATATTTTAGTGAAACAATCATCAAAATCGGTGCATAAATATCAAATCAAATACATTTATTATTATCAAATTAAACATAATTTTAAATATAAATAAGGGAGGCCTAATTTAAAACAGTAACATATTTTAAAACTAAAGAAAAATTAAAAGATATATAAATAACTGTCCCGCGCGGTTTCACCCGCAACTACAGCAGCGCCACCTACCGGGTCCAATTGTGAATCTAAACCATTCAGGGCGCCACCCAAACGCATACAAAAAAAGACATTCAAATAGGTCCAGCCGTTTAGGAGGAGTTCAGTCACATACACACGTACAGTAGAATTATATAAGAGTATATTATAAAGATGTACATACGTACGCACTCACGCGTGTAATCCCCGAAGGGGTAGGCAGAGGTGTGTGTAGGGGCTATTATAATGTTAAGCAATATCTAGAGGATAGAGATGTTTGGCGTTCGGTTCCTCCTTGCATACTGTGACCTCCTGGGGCCCTGTAGCTTGTAGACAATGTAGGGAATAATTTAATTTAATTTAATAAATGTAAATAATATATGATATGTTCAAGTAAGTACGTTATACATAAATTGCACAATAATATTAAATACCTACACTAAAACAATATATTAAATAAATGTATCAATAAAATTTAAATACCTAATAAAAAAGACGACCGATCACGTAAAATAAAAATTGGCAATTTTAAATTGACAAGTCATTATTGTTGAGATTATAGAAATTGGACCAAAAACAAGCCCACTGAGTTTGTTTCGCCGGGTCTTCTCAGACAGGGTCGCGTTTGGATCCGGTGGCAGTTTTAAAACTACAATTTAGAGGTACACATGGTCCGTATCAATCACCTTAAAATAAAAATAGGACTTTTTATTTCCCTAATTTATTTTGGTATGATAAATCGGACCAAAAACAAGCCCACTGAGTTTGACTAGCTGGATCTTCTCAGGACTGGGTCGCGCCGCGTAATATCCAGTGGTAAAGTAAGCCCACTGAGTTTGTTTCGCCGGGTCTTCTCAGGTTGGGTCGTTTTGGATCCGGTGGTAGTTTTAAACCACGTGCCGTTTCGGTAATGCCTATGGTCCATATCGACCTTTAAAACAGAGAAAAAATAACAATAATAATAATACTTAACAATCCTGGACTAATATAAAACAATAGTAAACTTTATAGTTGCCCAGTGTATTTTGACGATGCTATGTATGTTATGTATATATTAGCTGATATGATTTCTGTACTTACATAAGTTTCTTTATTTTGTACTGACTTGTCATAAGCGCTATTTTAATTGCCTACATGATGAATAAAACTATTTCATTTCATTTCATTTCATTTCATTTCATTTCATTTCATTTCATTTCATTTCATTTCATTTCATTTCATTTCATTTCATTTCATTTCATTTCATTTCATTTCATTTCATTTCATTTCATTTCATTTCATTTCATTTCATTTCATTTCATTTCATTTCATTTCATTTCATTTCATTTCATTTCATTTCATTTCATTTCATTTCATTTCATTTCATTTCATTTCATTTCATTTCATTTCATTTCATTTCATTTCATTTCATTTCATTTCATTTCATTTCATTTCATTTCATTTCATTTCATTTCATTTCATTTCATTTCATTTCATTTCATTTCATTTCATTTCATTTCATTTCATTTCATTTCATTTCATTTCATTTCATTTCATTTCATTTCATTTCATTTCATTTCATTTCATTTCATTTCATTTCATTTCATTTCATTTCATTTCATTTCATTTCATTTCATTTCATTTCATTTCATTTCATTTCATTTCATTTCATTTCATTTCATTTCATTTCATTTCATTTCATTTCATTTCATTTCATTTCATTTCATTTCATTTCATTTCATTTCATTTCATTTCATTTCATTTCATTTCATTTCATTTCATTTCATTTCATTTCATTTCATTTCAATTCATTTCAATTCATTTCAATTCATTTCAATTCATTTCAATTCATTTCAATTCATTTCAATTCATTTCAATTCATTTCAATTCATTTCAATTCATTTCAATTCATTTCAATTCATTTCAATTCATTTCAATTCATTTCAATTCATTTCAATTCATTTCAATTCATTTCAATTCATTTCAATTCATTTCAATTCATTTCAATTCATTTCAATTCATTTCAATTCATTTCAATTCATTTCAATTCATTTCAATTCATTTCATTCATTTCATTCATTTCATTCATTTCATTCATTTCATTCATTTCATTCATTTCATTCATTTCATTCATTTCATTCATTTCATTCATTTCATTCATTTCATTCATTTCATTCATTTCATTCATTTCATTCATTTCATTCATTTCATTCATTTCATTCATTTCATTCATTTCATTCATTTCATTCATTTCATTCATTTCATTCATTTCATTCATTTCATTCATTTCATTCATTTCATTCATTTCATTCATTTCATTCATTTCATTCATTTCATTCATTTCATTCATTTCATTCATTTCATTCATTTCATTCATTTCATTCATTTCATTCATTTCATTCATTTCATTCATTTCATTCATTTCATTCATTTCATTCATTTCATTCATTTCATTCATTTCATTCATTTCATTCATTTCATTCATTTCATTCATTTCATTCATTTCATTCATTTCATTCATTTCATTCATTTCATTCATTTCATTTCATTTCATTTCAACCAGTACACCCACATTTCGCCGAGCGTATCTCCGTCCCACGATGTGATAGGGGGCGAGCCCCGATATCCCTTAACCCGATCCGGGGTTCGAACCAGACACCTCATCGTTAGACTCAATCGTAACGCGTACGCATTACAATTGCGCCACCGAGGCTGTTTATAATATTATTAATGTAATAAAATTATTAAGTACGATATTCTTAAATTATGAATTAACGGTGCTGTAATGAAAATAAAGTTAAACTGTTTGAATGGCATGCATGTTGATAGATTTATTATGAGATAATTATTTTTTTGAATAGATTTATTGATGGTAGAATAAAGGCTTTTTATTTTAAACTACCGCACATACTATTGAATACAAAAGTATTCATCCAAATCGTTGGGTATTTGTCGGAGTTATGCGTGATCTACAACAAAAAAAATACGAATTGAGGACCTCATTGTTTTTTTGTCTCAGTTAATAAATGCCGAATGCGGAAAACTGCATTCAACCTAAATGTCATGATATTCGACGAAGCAACGAGAAATAATAAGGACAAAGAAATGTTAAAATCCTTGAAGTAAAAGTAATTTCATACATGTATGAATTTAATGTCAGTCTTTATGGTAAATATAAAAGAAAAACCGTTACACGGGTCACGGGGCTTCCCATTCTCTTAAGATAGTTTATAATAAACAAAAACAACAGTCAGACCCCACACTAGGTTAACCTGTATCGTCGGTATCAGGAACTACAAGGGACTTGCGGTCCCACAACACCCAGAACCGAAACAAATATTTGTGGATAACACCAACGTTGTCTTGGTGTGGGAATCGAACCCACGACCTCTCGCTTCGCAGCCGGCTAATCGCTCACTGCGCCACGCAGTCAATAATAATAAATATTTACAAGGTGGTAGGTCCCTCGTATGCGAAAGGACGTCTAGGTTGCTATTTCTGCCGCCAAGCAACATGTGTAAGCACAGTTGTGTTATGGAATGAAGGACATTGAAGCAAGTGAAATTACATAAATATGTCTCGGGGTAACGAACATGTAGTTCAAAGTTCTGTGTTGCGTTGATTCTGTTTATGAGCAGGCGCGGCGCTTACCATCAGGCGAGTGACATGCTCGTATCGTCATTCTAGCTAATAAAAAATATTATATAGAACAAGCGATGGCTCAGCAGTCAGATGGTAGTGGTACGAACTCCCAAAATGACAGTCGCTGGTTCGAACCCAACTCTAAGAGCATGCACCTCTGACTTTCTGAGATACGTGTGTTTTCATTATTAATTATCGCTTGCTTTAACGGTAAAGGAACCATGATGAGGAAATCTGCATACCTGACACATCTCCATAAGAATTTCAAAGGTATGTTTAGTAATAGCAGCGATAGCTTACCGGGGAGTTGTACGAACTGCCGAGGCGAAAGTCGCAGGTTATAAATCAGTCCCAAGAGCTTACAGCTCCGGCTTTTCTATGTTATATGTGTATTCATTGATAATTACCGCTTGCTTTAACGGTGAAGCAAATGTTGCGAGGAAACCTGCATATCTGAGTAGTTCTCTAAAAAGACTTTCGAGGGTATGCGAAGTCTACCAACCGCCGCCCATGGACTTCAGCAATGCCAGAGCACAGCCAAGCCACTGCTTACCGTTAGATTTGATGTTGTAAGTTGATTTTACATTCTTTTTGACTCTGTTTCTGGTTCGAGAGTTCATGAAAAACATCAAATAATGGTATTGTTCACTTGAAAGACATGTATAATATGTTTAATGATGTGAACGTCCAACTTCAAGGCGACGACTTAAACTTTATCAAAACAAAGAATATCGAGGCTGCTTTCGTAGCCAAACAGCTTCAGTACAAAAGGAATATCAGCGGATGGGAATTTAATAACTTCCTCAATTAAGAGCAGTATCCTTCAGCAACGACGATTTTCTTACAGCAAAGGGCAAATGAGCATGCGGGTCACCTGATGGTAAGTGGTTATCTCCGCCCATGAAAGCTTACAATGCCAGAAGAATAATTGACTTGCTTATTCACTGTCATCACTTGGATCGCCTGCACCATAATTTTGAGACAGGATTCCGGGAAATTTTAAACTGCTTCGGTGACGCTGAGGTCTCGGGTTCGATCCTCGGGTTGGATAATAGTGATATTGGGTTTTTCCATTACGAAATGCTCAGTATCTGCCATATGGTTACACCTCTGCCTACCCCTTCGGGGATTACAGGCGTGAATGCATATGTATGTTAATTTTAAACATTGACTTATCAGAATGGGTGTTAGTCTTTTTAAAATACTATCCGAACTAGAAGAACATATATATCATGAAGAACGTCGTCTGTATCACGGTTAATGCCCGAAGAATTGTTTGACCATATCCTATCCTGACCTTTCCAAAACTTCGCGTGCTAGGTTGCGGAACCGCAGCTTCGTGGTATCCTTGATCGTGGTTTGAACTAAAAAGTACGCAAAATCTTACTTCGAGACGATGATGATGAATTTTTTATTGGTCGATGGTAAATTGACGAAGCCGGGGCGCGACACGTTTGATGTACGTGGATGCCGCAACATGTTATCTCTGGCTCCAAGTCATCGCTCTCGCAGAGGTAATCAATCGAAATACATTTGACAAACAGTAGATTAGTTAATTCAAGTTTAAATAAACATTTTATTTCTATAGTCCAATTTTCTTATGCGAGGTTTTTCATTACGTTTGAATATTGTTTCTGATATCACAGTTAACATGCCCAACAGTGTTTTGCTACATATTGTTTATATACATTATTGATATGCATACCATAGTAGTGTAAAGATTTTTTTCCACACGGGTTATTCGACCTCGAAATCATGCTCACTTGGTGCCACTAGAGATACGAAAGGCAGTACAATAAGTCAAAACAATACACTTACGATGCACCGCGCGTTGCAATCTATACTCGGTTCCTGGTCATTTATCATCAGAACATTTGCTTATAATATAATGTGCTATGTGCTTTGAATTTAAGAAACACTAAAAGAAGCGAAAATTGTGGCCTTGCAGTTGTGATATAATTTTTAACCAAGTTCAAAACAGTAGGCCAATTCTCGTAATTTTATTTCGATTTTACGAGAATTGGCCTCCAGTTCTCAATTCGATGCGCCTTTTTTAATGTTTTATGTATGGCGTACCTATCTGCGAAGTGTGAACAGATTTCAATGAAACATTTTTATTCGATAAAATAAAACATGCGTCATACTCGTGAACGGGTGCTGCTTGTGTGGACTGGTCTGCTCAGACTGTTTTTGCTTGTTGTAACTTTAATTTTATTTCATAGTATTAATTAATTAATATTCATCGTTTTCGTGAGAACCATGCACAAAAAACATAATATTTAGATTACTTTACTGTATAATGCTCCTTATTAGCATAATTGAGACGCTCTAACTTTAATTCAAAATAAATTGTATTATTGTACCTACAGCAAATACCTATTGTAATCAATTTTGAGAGAGCAGCGTCAGAGTTTATTGTCCGTTCTTATTTAACGAGACAGCATTCCGAACTGGAGGTAGAGTTAAAATTTGACTGAATCTCGAGTAACCGGCTGCGAAGCGAAAGGCCGTGGGTTCGATTCCCGCGCTGAAACAAAAGTTTGTGTGATCCACAAAAATTTGTTTCGGGTCTGTTGTGGGACCGCAAGTCCCTCGTAGTTCCTGATACCCACGATACAGGTTTACCTAGTGTGGGGTCAAGACTATGTGTGTGACTGTTGGGTGTATTTATGTATCTAAATGATGTATAACTTTTATAGATTCATCATTTAATATTTTGATTATACTTGATTTGATTTGATTAGACGCCAAGTAGCAGTGTGCAATCATTGTATTTTCCAGTTTGATGCTCCTGTAATTACTGGGCATTTTGAGAGTTAACATCGTGTGTCTCAGGATGACGAGCGCAGTGCAGTGCTTTGTAATTCAAAGTTCTGGGTCGTGTTGCATCTGTTCATGGGCATTCGTATCGCTTACCATCAGACGGCTTGCTGGTCTTCATTCGGTTACATACATAAAAAATATTCTGTGGTTGTAAAAATGTTACTGCGAGTAGTAGTAGTAATGTTTTTTTTTACATTACATTTGAAATGCCAGGTAGTTGACTATAAATCACAATTAATTATACTTACGACCTTTAACCGACGGCAAAAATATGTTACGGAAGAGATTCGCAATTAGACGTATAAAGTATATTTTAAATATATAACGATTTTTCGTTCGAAAGAGTAAAAGAGAAGGGTAGCTCAAAGGTTGTTCCCATTCAAATTTAAAGGGGTGAAATCTGAGATAAATTTCATTTATGTACCGATTTTTAATTCTTTCACTAAAAATATAAACTTTTTAACAATAATAAAACCGACTCAAAAATATTGTTTGACCGCCTCCTTGGTTCAGTGGGTAAGTAGCCGGCTCAGAAACCGCGGGCTTGATTCCCGCACCGAGACAAATGTTTGGGTGATCTACAAGTTTTCGGGTCCGGGTGTTGTGGGATCGTAAGTCCTTCGTAATTCCTGATACCCACAATACAGGTTAACTTAGTGTGGAGTCATGACTGTGTGTGATTTTTATTCAACCACCTTTTTCTTTTTTTTTGTCGCGAGGATAAGCGAATTATTGCTACCGCCCCGCCCCGGGGAACGGTTATGTTGGGTTCACCGGCCTTACGACCCAACGTGAAGCCGCCCGGGAAATGGTAAACATCCAGGCGACCGCTGGGCTGAGACCGTAACACTATATACACCCTATACCGGCATACCAACTAAAAACCCCGCGGTGGCCATCTTGGGCGCATTAGGAACGGCAGCAGAACTTGCAGCCCGTCTCCAAATATGGGGGGCTCAGAAGCCCCCGCCACCGAAGGACGCTCTCAGCGTCAACGGCAGCAACGAGGCCAACCACCCGTGCTGCCGTCTTATTCAACCAACTGCCCTTATCCTACTTGCAATGGGGTCGGCGCAACGTGCTTGGGTCACCTGATGGTAAGTGATTTCTACCGCCCATATACGCTCACAATACCAGAAAAATGATGGGCGCGTTGCCGACCTTAAAGGAAAGGGGTAATTAATGGATTGGGTAGGGGAGGGGGATTTGGGTTTCCGGATATCTAGCAATAAGCTTTACTTCGGTTTTTTTCTGACAGTGATTTTTATTTATTTACCTAATTTATGCGTGTCAAAGAATGAAATTAAACAGCTTCGGACTAGCTTTATAACCTATGAAATACCAGAAATTATTTCATATTTAAATTAGACATATCCGTTACGACCTTTATTTAGTCACTGTCCGACCTTAATTTGGCCAAGAATGATCGTTAGAATTCGACAATAAAACTAGAAGTCGATTCCGTAGCGAAAGCATGACCTTTTCGACGACAGTTTGATAAATTTTGGATGAGGCAGGTTTCGACGAGTTTATTGCCATCCCATCATGTGATAGGAGGCGAGCACATCGCCATACCGGGCACGGATTCCAATCCTGGATTCTTTATTAATAGGCAAGAGGCCGGCGGCGGCGTCGAATGCCGGGTCGGTTACTTCCCTGTAACATGGTTGAGGAGGCCGATGACTGGCACATGCGTCATACTCGTGAACGGGTGCTGCTTGTGTGGACTAGTCTGCTCAAACTGCTATCTTAAGTTATAACTTTTTTACTTTATAGTCTTAATTTATTCATCGTGGTCATGGGACTCATGCTCAATAATCATTATTTCATGTTATAATGTTCCTCTTGGCATAAACTGAGCTGCTTTAACTCAAATTAAATTGTATTAATGTAGTACCAATAATGCAAATCATTGAGAAGAGCAACGTTAGAGTTTCTTGTCCGTTCTTCTCAAGCGAAACAGCAATCCGAACTGGAGGTAGAGTTCAAATTTGACTGAATTTAAATGGTGTATAACATTTAATTGATTCAATAAATGATTTGAATTTGAATCGAGCAAGTGGGTCTGATGTTAAGTGATCGCCACGGCCCATGTACGCCCACAATGCCAGAAGAATCATGGACACGTTGCCGACCTTTAAGGAAAGGGATAATTAGGGGTTTGGAAGGGAAACGGGATTTGGGCCTCCGGAAATCTCACTCGCCGTACGAAACGGTTTACTATGAGACAGTGGTAACGACCCGGTCGATCCGGCCTATTCGTGTTATAGACAAAACTGTCTACAGCATGGCTCTCCACTCAAGAATTCTTATGAGATGAATTAAATTTTGAAAATGAATTAAAATTTCAATGAATTCTTATGAAATTCAAACACTAATCGTGATTGTCAGTCCTGAGAATTGAACCCAGGATATCAGCCGGTTCTCAACTTTAGTACAGTGTCACTATTTTTATACTTTTATTGATATAAAAACAAAGTGTGCGTGTTTATTAGTACTCGTATCAATGACTGAAGGTCTCATGAATTAATAAAAATCAGAGGTCAGAGATAAAAACGCGGCACACACGGTAATAAACGAGGTCAATAACTAAATAATGTAAGAAATAACTTTATAAATTAGATATCCTGAGAGCTATGTCATTTGTAATAAACTCAACTTTATTGCATTTATTATAAAAATATTTTTATTATAACTATAATAAACATTTTGACTGCCTCGGTGGCGCAGTTGTAATGCGTACGCGGTACGACTGCTGTGCTGAACTCTGGTTCGATCCCCGGGTCGGTTAAAAGTGATATTGGGTTCTATTTCCAAAGGTGGTAGGTCCCTCGTTTGCGAGAGACCGGCTGGGTTGGTACAACCGCTTTGTCTATTTCTGCCGCCAAGCAACAGTGTGTAAGCACTGTTGTGTTCCGGTGTGAAGGACATTGAAGCCAGTGTAATTACTGGGCATTATGAGACTTAACACCTTATGTCTCGGGGTGACGAGCGCAGTCCAGTGTCATGCAGTGCTTTATTTAAAGTTCTGTGTGGCGTTGCTTCTGTTTATGAGCAGGCGTGGCGCTTACCATCAGTCGAGCGACCTGCTCGTCTCGTCATTCAATCTAATAAAAAAAAAAAAATGCCAAGTATCAACCTGGAGTCTGGAACTATGCTCGTTATGGCGATATGCTAGCCCTCTATCACATTATGGGTGGGATATTCGCTTGGCGAAATGTCGATGTATGTATAAAGCATGGTTAAAAAAAAAATGCGTCAATTTGAGGACTTCCGTTTTTTTTGTTTCGAATCTTTGCTAATGTAGCCAAAGGCATAATACCAAAGCGTGCTGATTTATGTTATCTAATTTATGGCGCGAAATGTTAATGGTAGACTGTTTTTGTATTTAATTAATTATAATTGGCAATAAATCCACATCTGATGAAAATCAAACACGTGCAAGTTCGAAAAATTATGTAATATGGAAGAAAAACTGTCAAATAAATAGGTTAATACATACATACATAGATTCACGCCTGTTTCCCATAGTGGTAGGCAGAGACAACAGATTTCCAGTGCTACGATCCTTGCATACCTACCTCTTTGGCCTCATTCACTCTCATTAAATTTTTCATACATGCACGTCGGTTTAGTGTACTCCTAACCTGGCCTTTCACGAGAATAATATCTCCAACTTGATATATCCGTTAATATTAGACCTGTATAGTATAATGTCGCACGCCGGCCCATTTAAACACAGGGTTTAGTCTTTTCGACCACTACTCTGGCCTAGTTCGGGTTGGAAGACTTCATATAGGTACTTACCTTCGAAATTCCTACAGAGAATTATTGTTAAATATTCAAGTTCCCTCACGAAGTTTTCCTTCACTTTTAAAACAAGCTATAATTAACAATGAATACACATGTTATTTCGAAAAGTCAGAGGTGCATGCAGTGGGACTGAAGCAGATACTCGCCTTAAGGGAGAATGTCAGCAATAGCCCGCGAAATTCAAATTAATTTTGTTTTTTTTGAAAATATCAGCTCGATCCTTAGATAGTAATATATAAATAATATTTCCAACTCCTCCTTATCTTTCTATTTGAATAATTTCGTTGCGGGACAAAGACAATTTATCATTTCCAGAGACTGGCCGAGCTGCACTGCTCGGTGTCAACAAAAATGCGTGCCAGTGTCGATCCTGGTGCACAGGAGTTACAGTGGCGGGCGAGTGGGCGGGATATTCTCGATCCTTCGATAAATATGGATAAAAATAATATTGCACAAATAATCACAATGGATATAGGTACTGAATAATAACAATGAAAATTATAAATGTTGCTTCTTTTTTGCTTTTATTTGACTGACATTCAAATAAAAAATGTCACTGTATAATAAAATATTCAAATAAAATAAAACATTCTTAAGTGTCATAACTAAATAACAGATATCCGACTTCTCTGAATAATTTACCCTTAGATTATAACATTTGATAGTACCTACCTACTTATAAGTTCGGATCAATTTTAAATAAGGTATTGCCAATGAGGTAATAAAGACAGCCTCCGTGGCGCAGCGGGCGAGTAGCCGGTTGCGAAGCGTGAGGCCGTGGGTTCGATTCCCTCACCTAGACAAATGTTTGTCTGATTCACATATATTTGTCTTGGGTCTGGGTGTTGTGGGACCGCAAGTCCCTCGTAGTTCTTGATACCCACGATACAGGTTTACCTAGTGTGGGGTCAGGACTATGTGTGTGACTGTTGGGTATATTTATTTATTATTTAAGTATAAAGGTTCAAGAAACGAAGGAGAACGAACGAACAAACGAAGAAGGTGGTAGACGCTGTAGTTTTATCTATAGCATGAATGGGCCGGCTCGTCCGGGTCGTTGCCACTGTCTCACAGAAAACCGACGTAAAGTAGCAGCTTGCTGCTGCGTTTTATACGGTGAGCGAGATATCCGGAGGCCCAAATCCCCCTCGCCTTCCCAATCCCTTAATTATCCCTTTCCTTTAAGATCGGCAACGCGCCCATGATTGTTCTGGTATTGTGGGCGTACATGGGCGGTGGAAATCACTTACGATCAGGTGACATACTTGCTGTATGCTGCCGGCCCATGTTATATCAAGTGTTAAAAAGCATGTTACGCCGACCCCATTGCGAGTGGGATAAAGGCAGGTGGAATAAGGACTTAAAAATTCACTATTTCAGCTTGTTCGTTTTATTCTTTGACAGTAGACACATTTATACCTACATATTGGGATGACCCTAAGGTCTAGGGCGTAGGAATAAATATTTTTAGGGTTAGGCCATGTAGGCTACCAAGAAAAAAGTAAATATATTAAAGTTTAATATTCTTAGTAAATACTCATCTGGGCGGTTAGTTGGCCAAATTAGGCCAGTCAGTTTCACTCGCTTTTGAATGAGAAAGTTCGACTTGAGCCATTGAACAACAACAAGGAACCATTGATAATTGTTCGGTTAATAACGACAGAGAATAGAGATGCTTCTATCTCATAGTATTGATCACATGCATTCTTTGTTGTCACTTTTCGGCCGCATAATATCAAACAGTCAAATCACAACATGCGCCATACTGTGCAGCTGATTCATCAGAGTAAAAACAAAAATACACCTACTATGCTGATAAGTAGATAGGTACCAACAGTGTTATTTTTATACAGTGATAATAATATCACATTTATGAAGTTATTTACATCCCAATATTAAAAATAACAAGTGAGTGATAAATACAATGGCGGAGAAAGTGGCTGTCGTTACCGGAGCAAATAAAGGTCTCGGATTTGCAATTATAAAAGGATTGTGTCGTAAATTCGATGGAATAGTTTATTTGACAGCTAGAAATGAAGAAAGAGGATTGGAAGCCGTGAAATCATTAAACGATTTGGGATTAAAACCACAATTTCATCAACTCGACGTAAGTGATATGCAAAGTGTGCAACAATTCGCTAAATACATAAAAAATAAACACGGAGGATTGGATATTTTGGTAAATAATGCAGCAATACTCGAATGGGATCAAATATATCCAACTTACGAAGCAGCAAAGCGAAACATAGACGTGAATTACAAAAGTTTGTTAACTATAGAGGAGTATTTGTATCCATTGTTACGGGATGGCGCTAGAGTCGTCAATGTGTCAAGCGCGTGCGGCCACCTCTCGAATTTAAAAAATAAAAAGTGGATTGAAACCTTTTTGGGCCCCAATTTAACAGTGGAAAAAATCAACAGTTTTGTCGACGATTATTTGGAGAGTGTGAAAAATGGAACGTTTGACAAAAATGATTTTGCTGATGAAGGGAAACATGCTGAACATAGAGTATCTAAAATAGCTCTGACTGCTCTAACCATGGTACAGCAGGCTAAATACAATAACAGGAATATTTCTATAAATGCTGTCCACCCAGGACATGTGCAGACTGATATGGCACAAGGAGAGGGTGCAATAAGCCCCGATCAAGCGGCTGAAGTGATTTTATATTTAATATTCGATGTATCTTTTAAAGTTAGGGGTACATTTATGTGGCATAACAAGAAGCTGATTGATTGGTATGATGCAGATAGTGAATTTGCTTGTAAAGGCATTTGGTAATAATTATTATTTCAATGAAAATTATGTTACTTACCTATATACCCCCAAAATAATGTTAAATATATAAAGACATAATCTAACCATAATGATGTTCTTTTATTTACTATGTCATATATAAACTTTTTTTTTAATAAGGGACATAAAATCACAGTGCCCATTCATCTACCTCATGGCTCAACGAAAATCTTGCTTCGTATAAGATTAAGCTACGGCATTGCAGGACCTTGGTACACCATTTATACATTTCTTATCTCGAACATTTTAAACTGAACTTTAGTCCATTGCAGATTATATGCTATGGCTTAAAGAATAGTATCTACTGACTGCCAGCAGTGGTCGTTAAATCGCATCCCGTTTGCGGCCAGAGTCCAATATTAGTGCGGCCTATGAACCTGAGTCATAGTCCAATCAATATAACTGTATGGACCTGCATTTTATATTGAAACATTATAAGTACCTGTAAATACCTGTAAAGTAACTGGCAAATTCCAATGCACACACACACACACACACACACACACACACACACACACACACACACACACACACACACACACACACGCACACACACATGCGTACACACGCGCAAGCACACACACACACACACCATATACACACTCACTAAACACAACACAATTGTCATAAATTAATAATAATTGTAGCAAAATGTTATGCACTGTAACATGCAACAGACCTAAAAACTGTTAAAATTATCTTGTCAAATGTAAAAAGAGTCTTGAGATACAAGCACGTGGCTTAGTTCAAGACTCGTAGGAAATAATGTCTATCAGTTTTGTTTTTCATGCTAATAAAGAATTATTATTATTATTATTATTATTATTATTATTTTAGGACCTGAACATGGGAGTGAGACATGCCGACGGGCCTGGGTCAATTCAGTGTTTTAATCGATAAAAAAATGTTTTGTGTTGAGGGCAGGAGGTTAGAACTGAGCGGATCGTAAAACTGAGTGCCTGCGCCACGTCTAGCAACCTCAATGACAATCTATGGTACCATGGCACAATACTTTATTTTTACTGGCTCATGACCACAAAAGTTTGATAGCCACTGGCTGACTGCTACCAGAGACATATTATTAATGTCGTTGTAATGTTATTATTTTAAACTGATTTAAATAGGAACAAAATGGTTAGCATGTTTTTGTACAGATTTTTTAAATATCTTAATTTTTTTACTATAAATGGAACGCTTATGTTTTTGACAGTTGCCCGATCGAAACTGACATTTGAGGTGTTTTGGCGGGAATTCTGACAGTCCAGTGTCTCTCTCGATGCTCTTATTTTAATTATTTCCTAAACTGGTTTATAGTTGTGTTTGTTGTATAAAAGTGGTGTGGTTTTGTGCAATAATCATTAACGCTAATGAATAGTGTATGGAAACATTGAAATAAGTGAATTTAGGTGATTTTTTATCAAGGGTATTGTCGACCTTGTGCTTTCAATTCGCTTGAAGAAAGTTGTCTAAGAAGCATTGAACTGAAAGGAATTAACACCAAAACTCCAACAAGACCTTGAAATCGGCCACACCCCCGTTTCATCGTTCTTGGAATATAAGAAAAGAATATAACTAATGACTTGGCAGCATGGTCTCTGATCTTAGCCGGTTCCTTATAGAACAAACTACAAAAAAAAAACTGACATTTGATTTCATTTGACAAATCTAGCTGTATGCATCAGAATTCCATTTGCGGTTGCGATTGATCGAATTTTCAGTATTATTGAATTAAAACACACAAATATAGCGCTCAAAAATAGTCCTTAAGACATAATTAATAGCAGCATTTATTTTCTGTGATAAGTCGAAGTAAAACACCCGGGCTTCATCCCTTCTGATAGGTAAGTTGTGATTATAATGTATCATTTTTCAGCATTGGGAATCTAATACGCGAAAAGGAATACACACGTTACTGCATCACACGTCTTCAAATCAAACATTCAATGTTATTGAGCAGCAGTGTCATAAGTGTTTTGAAAAAAATGTTTATAAGGAAGTGGTTTTAAAATAGCATTCGCCGTGACCTAAGCTTTTTCATGATCATTCATACTGCAGTTTTGAATCGTACGTTTTATCGAAGTGAATAATTTCGCGTGTGTGAAAATTGTGAAAAATTATGTTGGCCAAGGAATGTGTTTTTGGAACCTTGAGGTCGTTTCGAAACTTGTTTGTTTCGTAAGATCGATTGCGTAAAAAATTGTGTCACATTGATGTATTAAAAAACACATTGGCTATCTTGGAGAGACCTTGTTCATCCAACATTGCAATTTTGGAAACAATGCCATACTTATCAAAAACTCTATTAATAGATAGTTCTGTATTTTTTTTAATGCACTATGGATCTGTGGAAGCATTCAATCCAATGTTCCATTCCTGTTTTAAAATAGGAACTATATTTTAGGTTGACTGGCAGAGAATGCCTCCGGCATTAAGTCCGCCTTTACATGACTTGTATGAAGTGTAAATAAATAAATATCATAATGCCACTGACATATATTTAGAAAACTTTTCTTCAAAATTAACTTATATTTTATTGATAAATGAACAATTTCATTCCTTTCAAGAGTATGCAAAGACAAACAAACTTATATACAGAGATAATAATATATTCTCTGATAGTTCCTCTGATTCAATTTTTTTCTATCATAAATACATGTGTGGGCTGACAGCAAAAATGCCAATGCTGACCTTGATTTTTTTAAATTAAATTAATATAAAATATTGGCAATGTATGTAATTTTATCACAATTTGGTATTCACAAACATTCTCTTGAAGTCATATTTAAATATAGACATGCATTATACATGTTACAGACATACCTTATTATACAGAGGTAGTATTTGTTTGTTTGGTATTATTGGATAAACTTTGGAACTACTGAACCCTTTTAACAATTAGTCCACTAAGCAACCTACACTATTCCTGTATAACATGGACTATATTTCATTGTAATTTGTGATCATAGGGTTTCACAGATATCAATTTTGTAGTTAATGTGGGTACAATTCTGTGGAATTGTTAAGCTAAAAAAACCACCATTAGAAAGCTATTTAATACTATCCATGAAATGCTGCATTATAATTTGTGGCCATATCAAGTGTGTCAAGGCTGACTGACTTAGAAATCGATATCTGGAGCGCCCCATAGTTATTAACCATAACTCAAATTTTAGACTGACTGAAGTGACTGCAATTTCTTTTTATTTGTTTAAGGCTGACCGTCTTTATTATTGATACCTGGGACACCTATAGTTACAAATGATAGAGTGGGTGCTAGCATTAGAAAAAAGGGTAGAAAAAGGTCCAGTAAATAATAATAATAAATAATACACCCAACAGTCACACACATAGTCCTGACCCCACACTAGGTTAACCTGTATCGTGGGTATCAGGAACTACGAGGGACTTGCGGTCCCACAACACCCAGACCCGAGACAAATATTAGTGGATCACACAAACATTTGTCTCGGTGCGGGAATCGAACCCACGGCCTCTCGCTTCGCAGCCGGCTACTCACCCGCTGCGCCACGGAGGCTGTCAATAGTTAAACACTTAAAATTTCGGGATAATGCATGTTTCATAAAATTAAGTTTTTTGCCTAACAACAGCTGCTACGCAGCCAGAGCCACAGGCTAAAGGTAGTTTTCTATAAAAACAATTTCATATCACCTAGGAAGGATCAATTTTGAACTGGTTTATACAAATAGGAAGTAAAAAATTTACTATGAATATTAAAATATAAATGAAGAAATGATTAAATATTTGATAAATTCAAAACATATCCATTACAGCCAAGACTTCCAATTTTGAGCTGGTCGAAAAGACTACCTACTTTTTAAATAATTCCTTTTTTAGGAGCTGTCAATTGCACCAAATTAGTCAACTTAATTAAATTAGAGACAACTTAAACAAACACATGTTTTTTCACATGCTACAGAATGGTTTGGCTTGTAGTTTTTATAATCTGTCACCTGGCTGACGTCATCTCTCTAGGGAGAAATCAAAAGTCTTCTTTGGTGTTGCTACTATTCGTGGGTAGTTGTGTTTACCCTCTGGAAAGTGATCTGCTTGTCTCGTCATTCATTTATGTTAACCGTAATTATGCCAGTGTTAATGTGGATGTTACCGACCCTTAAAAACAATGGGATGGGAAAAGTTAGATGGAAATAATACCAGTCCTGTATTATACATCCCACAGTTGGGCTGAAGTCCACCACGCTAGCCTAATTCAGGTTGGTAGACTTCAGTTACCTTTGAAATTCTTATGGAGAATTCTCAGCTATGCGTGTTTGTTTCACAATGTTATATTTATTTTTTAAATCTATAGATTTGGGTGTACTGATTACACCTCTGCCTACCCCCTCGGGGATTACAGGCGTGAGTGCGTATGCATATGTAAATCTATAGAGAATATATGATGTACATCTGTGCACCACTCCTACAAGGTTCTGGTCGAAAACCAGCACCAGGCACGTTATGTCTGGTAATATGCTGAACTAGAACCTTTTCGGCAAACTAGGGAGACACATGCTGCTTATACTTATTTGGTACCTACTTTGTTTAATTACTTTGCTTTCTTCTCTTTCGTCTATATCTCTTGTTTGTTATGTAACTGTAATGTGTTTTTTTATCATTATTTGCCGGCTCGTCCGGATCATTACCACTGTCTCACAGAAAACCGACGTAAAGTTGCAGCTTGCTGCTTCGTTTCGTACGGTGAGAGATATCCGGAAGCCCAAATCCCCCTCCCCTTCCCAATCCCTTAATTATTCCTTTCCTTTAAGGTCGGCAACGCGCCCATAATTCTTTTGGTATTGTGGGCGTACATGAGTGGTGGAGATTGCTTACCATCAGGTGACCCACTTGCTCGTTTGCCGGCCTATGACAAAAAAACACATTATTTCCATTTGTGTTAATTGAGGTGTGTGTCTCATTATACGCCATATAAACGTCTTTCTTTCTTTCTTTCTTTTTTTCTATGTTTTTCTTCATTGTTAAAGGGAGTGATAATTAACTATGAATACACACTGATGATTAATATGTATAATTTTAAATGGCATGCAAAATACATCAGACATTTACTAAATTACAGGTAATTATTATATCAAATTTTTCAACTTTTTTGTTAGATGTTTTTTAGTACTGTATCATTATAAATTTATAGAGCCATGCACCTGATGTTAAGTTCAAGGTTATCAGAGGTTAATTATTATTAGTAAGGAACTACTTATACTGTACAATGAATCTTAATCCTATATTATATTTTTAAAGTAAAAAAAAAACCTGGTTTTTGGCTCCCAATTTTACATCTTCATAATTGTATAAAGAGAGCAGCTCTTTAACCAGCGACATAAAAGAGGATTATTATAATTTTGACCCTTTTCTCTGTATGTGTATCATAACACCTAAACCAATGGACCAATTACAATGTCACTTAAGCTCAGCTCTGGTTAAATATTACTGAATATTTATAAAAAATACTAGCTGTTGCCCGCTGCTCCGCCCGCGTGAATGCCTATTTCCAGGATTAAAGTAGCCTAGTGGGCGCATTAAGCGAGTTCCGGTGAGAAACGCGCTTGACAAAAATACTAATGTCGCTATTAAAAAATAGGAGTTGATGGTAGAAGGGTGAAAATTTAGGGCTGTATGTATTTTTTAATGCTGTCTCATAAAAAAATAAAAACAAAAAAAATTGTCTAAAGTATAAAAAAAAAAGTTAGGGGTGGGCCACCCTTAACATTTAGGGGGATGAAAAATAGATGTTGGCCGATTCTCAAACCTACCCGATATGCACACAAAATTTCATACAAATAGGTCTAGCCGTTTCGGAGGAGTATGGGAACGAACATTGTGACACGAGAATTTTATATATATAATTAATATTCTTAACCTCTTGCAAAGATAATAAAACACGAAAATCTTACTAACGGGTAATTATCACATTATAATTATTATTTGATAGTTTCAAACCCTGTTGCCTAATAACGTAATGGTAATTAGAACAGTCAAAAACAATATTTTTTATAAACAATCATTGTGACTTTGCACAAGAAAATATTTATTTACTATATCCAAAGACTTTAATGTATACTCTTAGACACGCTGCGCGGTACATAGAAATCGAGCCACAAAGTTATTGTCAATTGACCGTAACTCAATATTACCATCTCGCTTACTCTCAACTAGAACCCCTATCGCGCTCCCTGTTTGTGAGCTGTCATACTCCCGCGTTATGTGACGCAATTTTACCTGTAAACAGCCCGTCTAGTATATACTACTAAACGGATTTAAAGTCTTTAACTATATCAATATTTTGTTACAATATTGCATTAACTAGCTATGCAGGTGTTTACCAGTAACATTAAAAATAACACATCTGTCGGTGCTCACTGTAAAATAATAAAACAAGGAAATAATTCATGTTTTACTTACACTAAAGCTTTAGATAAAACGCAGTCAAGCCTATAGCAAATATTAATTTAATATGATAAGTTATATAACTTTTCAGTGTTAAGAATTCATTTTATTATTAGTTTGTCTTTGAATTTTGAATTGGATATACAGGTGTCTCTAGTTTTTGAGGAATTGATTACATACTTTTGCAAGGAAATGATTGTTAAATTATTAAAGTATGTGATTAAACATTTTGAAACTGTTTAATGTGCAATGCTTTTAGCATAATTCAGTTCTGTGTTATGGCAAATGTGTGAATTTGTAGTGAACAAAGAACTAGGAATAAGAATTGAGAACAAATAAAAAAGTACCAATATTGTCAGTTTAATCATGGTTGGGATTGGGATAGTCTTATACGTCTTATACAATGTGGTAATGAGAAAGTACCTTTTGAATAATAAATATGTATTCATCTATAACTTATTCATTTAACCATTTCGAATGAATTATGAAAGCAAAAAAATGTTCTGCTTGTCAGAAAAGTTTGTTCTTAATTGCTTACAGATACTCAATAGTAGTTTGTAATGAATTGGCTAATCTAAACACTATAGTTCGTAAATAAAATGTTTTTGTTTGATTAACACAGTTTGGAAATGAGAAAAGTACATTTCAAATGATAATGAAATAGCCTCCAACACGCAATCATTTAGTAATGAAAACCACGTTACAAATGTAATTAGGTACTCAATCTATATTATACTCCCAAAGTGTCAATGTATCGGGGTGATAAACGCATTCCAGTGCCATATAGGGCTTTGTAATTTAAAGTTCTGTGTGGTTTTATGTCCGATTATGGACAGGCGTTGCGTTTATCATCAAGCGAGCGAACTGCTCGTTTCGCCATACAGGCAAATAAAAAAATAGATGAATATAGTTTGCTATTGAGTATATGTATTTTACCTTCCAAACGGTAATTAAGTCATCTCATAGTCCCTAAATATAATTATGTGAATAATTAAATACAGTTTGGTAACGAGAGGTGCCTTTAAACGGTAATTAGGTACTTAGTTGTTAGTTCCCAAGTGGCAATGTTGTGAACACACAATGGTTGTAGTGCGTGTGGTAAAGATGGCGTCGTTCGCGGCGCAGGCGGCTCTCCGGTCGCGGTGGAGCTCCCTCATCGAGTCTACGAGCGTCGACGTACCTGGAGAGGTGACGGACGGCGTGCGTTCCGTCGTCGGATGGCTTAAACAGGCACGGATTTTTATAGTAAATGTTGTAAATGGGGAACTTTTTAATTTATTTCGCAGTTATTATTGGTAGTAGTAGTTTAATATTTTTATGTATTTTTAAGCAGGCACAATCCGCCATTAGTAATATAGATACTACTCGTAGTTGTAAAAATAGGTACTCTGCACTTGATGTTTTAGATGTGGTACATTTTTGTTTATACCTATATACAGGTGGATACGCTGTACTTAGACGTTGTAGAACTGGTAATTTTGTTTATTTGTACATGTTGGTATGATTGTACTTGGATGGTGTAAATGGGGTGCATTTTTGTGTATATATACATCTGGATACTCTAGATAAGAAAATAAGGGTAAATGTGTACCCCATTATCAACATCTAAATGTTGAAGATGGGCTACATTTTTGTTTAAACCTATGTACAGGTGGGTACGCTGTACTTTGATATTGTACATGGGGTACATTTTTGTTTATTGATACTCGGTGAATGGAGAAGCAGACAAAATACTTATATCTTTATACCCATTGTGTATTGCACATGATCAGTTTTTGAATCAGTCATTACTCTAGTTGCGAATAATGTTAACAGGATTTGTTAAAACGTATTAGAAACCCAAAAAACGCCGTCAAATTTTGTCGCAATATTAACTATCACACAATCCTATTCACGAACGAAACACCATCACGTACATCCATTGCCCATATATAAAATAATTGTATTGTTTTACCGAGTGTAAGCGGTCCACTAACATTGATTAACGAACAAGGTAATGGCGAAACTGGGTTCCCGTTGCGGATTATGGGGGGTTAGACGGCGGTTCCATAGCCATCATAGCCCCACGTAATATCAAATCCTCGTATCAAGTTATGGTGGGAAGGCGAACCTTGAAATTAAGCCGAGATAGCGCCAGGCGGAAAGAAGAAGTCTATTGCACTACAAATTCGAGGATATAACTAAATACTAGTTGACGATGTGCGCGTGCGTTTGTGCGTGCGTGTATGTCTGTGGAATAGCGTTAGGCTCGGTGATAAATGGATCGATTTGATCGCGTGTTTTTTGTTTGAAAGCTGTTTTAATCGAGATGGTTCTTGCTATGTGTGAAAAAATCTGTTCAGCCACGTCAAAGTGTGCTGTGTTTATAATTGACGTCGCGGGATTTTAACGGACATAAAAAAGAGTTTTTAAAGTCGTATATGTTCACACATAACTCTGCCAAATGTGGACCGCTTTGGATGATTATTTTTGTATTTGATAGGGCTTACTTCGTTGGTGGTCTCATTTAAATTTGAAGAAATAATTCCACCCCTAAGGGGGTGAAATGGGGGATGAAATAACTAAACCATGCACCGATTTTGATGATTCTTGCACTAAGATATAATTTAACTATTTAACAAAAATAAAACAGACTCAAAAAACCTAAAAAGCTAATAATCGAAACTATTTTTTTTGTTGAGTTAATCATTGACCATAGAACTGCAATAGCACTTGAATCGGTTTTATTATTTGTAATTTAGTTTTAGTAACGGTTAGAGTTTATTATCGAGAAACTATTGTTAGTGCATGTAGCATGACCTAAAATATATTTTTGCTATTTCAGTATCAGACATTCAGACAGTCGCTTTCATTTTCGTGGCGTGTAGATTTGGTTATTAAATCAGTTGTCGCATGCTACCCCTGTATTACGAAACGTAACGTATTTAAGTGCATGTTATATTTAGACACACGTAGTTGCTTTTTGTTGTTGTGAAAAAATATTTCGAAAATGGTAATGAGTTTTTCTTACTGGAGTGAGATACCGCGTGTTTTTAAGCATAGCGTAAACGAGCCAGTGGGTCACCTCATAAATTTCTACCGCCCATAAACTCCTCCACGGCCAGAAGAATCATAGACGGTTTGACGACTGTACAGGAAGATCATTAGGGATTAGAAAAGGGTGACGGGGATTTGGGCCGGTGATATTTTACTCACCATATGCCCTCAAACTGCATACAATATCACTTCTGTTTGAATGGTACAATTGTTTGTACCTAACGTACACAAATCAGGTCGGAGATATTCTCGAGAAAGGCCAGGTCAGAAGTACCTTAAACCGACGAGCATGCATGCAGCATTTAATGAGAGTGAAGAAGGCCTAAGAGATATGCAAGGATCGTTGCAAATCCATTGTCTCTGCCTACCCGCATGGGAAACAGGCGCGAGTGAATGTATGTGTAGTATATGGCTATTGAGGGTACCGCCACTATCAAGTATGGTAGACTTGATAGTGGCGGTAGATAAGAATAAGGATGACATCTATGTCAGATGGCACCTTATAAATACGCTCGCCACTACGGGGAGCACAGTTCTCTCCCGACTGGCGATGTACCCGTAACCGAGTGTTATCCGTGTCCACACGTGTTGTGAGCGCCAGAACTTGGGTGTAAGAAACGGACGGAAACCAGGAGGCCAATTCTCGTAATTTTAAATGTTCAAAATATCATTCCAATCTAGTCTCAGCGTCAAGAAAGTTGCAAACGGCATTCTCTTAAACCAATAATCAACGTCAAATGCACCTAGCATTAGCAGTAGCATTATACCGTTTTGGTTTCAGTCAACTTTTATTCTACATTCAATCTTATTACGATCTATGTTCACATTTGACGTTGATTATTGGTTTAAGAGAATGCCATTTGCAACATTCTTGACGCTGAGACTAGATCGGAATGATATTTTGAACATTTAATGTTACGAGAATTGGCCTTCAGAACACGACCGACTCACACTACAATATGTATGTATGTAAATTCTCTTCTCATATACTACCGGAAATCGGTACTTGTCCAAATGGAAATGTTCCCGATTACACGGGACCCCATGTACATAAAATTTGCGGACGGCTCGGTTGCTGTATAAATTGCAACGACCTTGGTTTAACCCCCTCTGACACGTTTTTGTTAGTAATATCAATGGGAATGAGAACTTTTTTGGTAACGAGCAGACTTTAAAGTATACTACTAGACGGGCTGTTTAGAAGTAAAATTGCGTCACATAACGCGGGAGTTTGACAGCTCACAAATAGAGAGCGCGATAGGGGTCCTAGTTAAAATAAATAAATACACCCAACAGTCACACACATAGTCCTGACCCCACACTAGGTAAACCTGTGTCGTGGGTATCGGGAACTACGAGGGACTTGCGGTCCCACAACACCCAGAACCGAGACCAATATTTGTGGTTCACACAAAAAATTGTCTCAGTGTGGGAATCGAACCCACGGCCTCTCGCTTCGCAGCCGGCTACTCGCCCGCTGTGCCACGGAGTTGAGAGTGAAATGGTAATATTCAGTTACGATCAATTGACCGCAACTTGGTGTTACAATTTCTATGTACCGCGCAGCTTGTCTAGTAGTATCAAAGTCTTTGGAGGGCACTTGGATCATTTTTGAACTCAACTGGATAGCGACCACATGGTGAAAAATCAACAATGGCTCGTTCAGGCGAGTCGCGTACTGGGGTCAGCCAGTGTATCCAGGTGAAGAATGCCTATTAATCAGTTGTGTGAGGCCGTAAATGGCCCCATCTCAGCTTATAAATGCTACAACGTTTTAAGCGCTGCAGCGCTGGTTTACAGATGGTAACCCTGGGTGCTATCACCGTCAGCATTTTACTTTTTAATATAAGATAACTTAAAGGTATGTGTTCCAGGCATCGTTAGAGGTCCGTCAGGTGGGCAGGCGAGCTGTGTGCCAACTGTCCGGCCGCGGCATGGCCGACGACCTGCTGATATTGCACTACAATGACGTGTACAACATAGAACAGACCACGAGTAAGTTTTTTTTTACACTAGGCAAAGTAATTATTGTAGTATAAATAATTATACATGTCCCACTACTGGGCACGGGCCTCCTCTACTGAATGAGAGTGGTCAGGCCTTAGTCCACCACGCTGGCCTAATGCGGGTTGGTAGACTTCACGTACCATCGAAATTCTTATAAAGAACTTCTCAGGTATGCAGGTTTCCTCACGATGTTTCCTTCACCGTTAAAGGAAGCGATAATTTACAATTAATACACTCATAACATAAAAAAAGTCAGAGGTGTATGCTCTTAGGGCTGGTTTCGAACCTGCTACTTTCGTCTCGACAGTCCGTACCACTCCCCGCTGAGCTATAGATACAAGTGAGTATACTATCTCTTAAGTCCTATTTACTTAGATTCTCTTTTTATTTTATTTTTATTGTAAAGACCGGTTTTTAAGAAAGAAGTTTTTTCTATTAGTTTGAATGACGAGACGAGCAGGTCGCTCGCCTGATGATAAGCGCCACACTTGCCCATAAACAGAGCAACACAACACATAACTTTGAATTATAATACACTGCATGGCATTGGACTGCGCTCGTTGACATTAGGTGTTAATTCTCATAATGCCCAGTAATTACACTGGCTACAATGTCCTTCAAACTGGAACACACTGTTCACACTTCTGCTTGTTTATTAACACTCGTTAATTTCAATCGATAAGGTCGATCACACAAAACAAAAAGAAAATGCTTTATTTATGTCCTAGCAATAAAATACATAATATAAACAACACTGTCTCGGTAGGGCAGTTGTTATGCGTACGCCAACGATGAAATCTCGGGTTCGATCTCCGGGTCGGGTAAAGTGGTATTGGGTTTTTCTATTACGAAATGCTTAGTATCAGCTCGGGGTCTGGAATTTGTGCTCGGTATGGCGATAGGCTCGCCCCCTATCACATTGTGGGACGGAGATACGCTCGGCGAAATGTGGGTGTACTGGTTACACCTCTGCCTACCCCTTCGAGGAATACAGGCGTAAGTGTGTATGTATGTATGTATGTATGTATGTATAAACAACACCCAACAGTCACACGTATACCTAGTCCTAATCCCACAGTAAGATACGATTATCTGGTGTCGTGGGTATCGGGAACTACGAGAGACTTTTCAGTCTCACAACACCCAGACCCGATACAAATATTTGTCTCGGTGCGGGGATAGAACCTGCGGCCTTACATTTCACAGTCTGCTACTCGCCCACAGCGCCACGGGGTTGTGGGCAATGCAATAAGATTTGGTATTACAGGGAGTAAAATACTTATATCGTACACTATACGTTGCTTAAATTTGACCACACCTTTCTGTAACACGTTGTATAAAAAAACATGGTTTTCCTTATACAGACACGGAACCAGTGGGCGGTGCTCTAAGGTTCAGTACAGCGGTGAAGTCTCTACAACATCTGAACCCACTGGTGTTATTCAGCGGGGATGTCTTCTCACCGAGCATGTGTGAGTATTTGTGTTTATAACATATGTCGTACGAGAAAGTAAGTCATCTGATAAATGGTCGACACCACACAGGAACACCTACAATAGGGTAATTTCCTATATTAAATTTTATACATTATTTTATGAGCAACAGAAAAAGATACGCAAAAGAAACCCTTTTATTAAAACACAATAAAAATTGGTTCAGCAGTTACGACTTTAAATGTTGGTATGAGGAAAAGTGGGTGCGTAGTAGGCATATCTCACTATCTCGCTTGCACGCGTGCACCATAATGAACATTTTACACATTGACGTCATAGTTTGCGTCGTCTGTCATTTGACAATTACCCCTTCTACAGGGTTTGAATGGTTTCTAGTTAGAAATTTATTATTTATATTTATATTTATTTATGGTCCGATTTATAAAATTGTTTCTGCAATAGATTTTGAATAACTTAACTTATTGACATAAATAATAAAAAAATCTACTCAGCTACCCTTTTTTTTAAATACACCCAACAGTCATACACATAGTCCTAACCCCCCACTAGGTAAACCTGTATCGTGGGTATCAGGAACTACGAGGGACTTGCCAACCCACAACACCCAGACACGAAACAAATATTTGTGGATCACACAAACATTTGTCTCTGTGTAGGAATCGAACCCACGGCCTCTCGCTTCCCAGCCGGCTACTCAACCACTGTATCACGGAGGCTGTCAAACAAATAGAGCGATAAAAAAAAATATATAAGTGGTTGAGCCACGTTGTAGACAGTTTTGTATACGGCTTGACCGGGTCGTTACCACTGTCTCACAGAAAATCGACGAGAAGTAGCGGATAGCTGGTGTATTTCGTACGGTGAGTGAGATATCCGGAGACCTAAATCCCCATCCCCCTCCCTTTCCCGATCCCTCAATTTATCCCTTTTCTTTAAGGTCAGCAACGCGCCCTTGATACTTCTGGTATTGTGGGCGTACATGGACGGTGGAGATCACTTACCATCAGGTGACTCACCTGCTCGTTTGCCGAATGATGCAATAAAAAAAAATAACTTAAAAAAACCATTCGTCTGAATGATAAGGCTAATGGCCGTTCCCAATATGCTGTCTATCGACAGATTTGCTAACCGGCAGTAAAATTTTGACTCATTTTGTATGGAAGATCTGTCAAAACACTATTGACAGTAAGCAAATCTGTCGACAGATAGAATATAGGGAACGGCCATAACAGGCTGTTCGTTTGATGGTAAGACACACACAGACACATCACTACACAGAACTTTGAAAAACTATCACCATGGTACTGGCCTGCGCTCGTCAGCCCGAGATATGTTGTTGAGTCTCATAATGCCCAGTAATGCCACTGGCCTTTGTTTTCAGTAAGCACATTCACGAAAGGCGAGCAGATGGTGCCGGTGCTGAATGAGATCGGAACACACTGTGCTGTCTTCGGAAACCATGATTTTGGTAATGTATTTAGTAAACCTATTCTTCTGCCACCTACCCTTACCCCACTCGCAGTGGGGGTCGCCGCAATATGCTTTTTAACACATCCTACAGTAAGATTTGACTTGTAGTTGCTACGACCGGCCGTCTGTCTGACGACAACCCCTCTGGGGAGGAAACACCCAGACTCGAGACCAATATTTGTGGATCACACAAACATTTGTCTCGGTGCGGGAATCGAACCCGCGGCCTCCCGCTTCACGGCTGACGTAGTGTACGAGTACGTCCACTATGTTACGGGGACTGTCAATCCGCGTATATCCACACATCGTATACTATATTACACATATTTTGTGAAAATTTCAACTGGTTACTCTGGTCTAATTACCATTCTGTAGAAAGATAATGAATAATAAATACACCCAACAGTCACACACATAGTCCTGACCCCTCACTAGGTAAACCTGTATGGTGGGTATCGGGAACTACGAGGGACTTGCCAACCCACAACACCCAGACCCGAAACAAATATTTGTGGATCACACAAACATTTGTCTCAGTGTGAGAATCGAACCCACGGCCTCTCGCTTCGCAGCCGGCTACTCACCCGCTGCGCCACGGAGGTTGTCAAGTCAATTAAATGTAGGGTAGACGGACAAGTGGCATAGGCCCAGTAATAATGTTCCGTTGCCATCTTTTGGGTACGAAACCCTAAGAGCCAAAACACTTTTGTCTACAGTATGAATGGGCCGGCTCGTCCGGGTCGTTACCACTGTCCCACAGAAGACCGACGTAAAATAGCAGCGCACGGTGAGTGAGATATCCGGAGGCCCAAACACCTCCCCTTCCCAATCCCTTAACCCTTGCCTTTAAGGTTGGCAACGCGTTCATATTTTTTTTGTATACCACTCAAAAAGACATGCTAATAGCCGTGGTGGGGGTGGGACATACACCATCTATATATAGTTGTATCTAAATACACATACGCACTCACGCCTGTAATCCCCGAAGGGGTAGGCAGAGGTGTAACCCATACACCCACATTTCGCCGAGCGTATCTCCGTCCCTTATGTGATAGGGGGCGAGCCTATCGCCATACCGGACACAAATTCCAGACTCCGGGCTGATGCTGAGCATATCGTAATAGAAAAACCCAATACCACTTTACCCGACCCGGGGATCGAACCCGAGACCTCAGCGTTGACCTCAATCGTAACGCGTACGCATTACAACTGCGCCACCGAGGCAGTCAATTGTATCTAAATACCCACCTACTATTTAAAAAAAGTTCCATATATGTATATGTACCACTTAATGCCTGCCAACGAAAGCTTTCTCACTCACTTCTTTCTTTCTTCTATCTTTTTTTCTTACCTTTCCTTCTATCTTACTTTTGTTGTTCTTGTTTTCCTTCTTTCCGTTTTTCTTGCTTTATTAGATTGTATGATGGTAAGCGCCACGCCTGTTCATAAACAGAAGCAACGCCGCACAGAACTTTAAATAAAGCACTGCATGACACTGGACTGCGCTCGTCACCCCGAGACATAAGGTGTTAAGTCTCATAATGCCCAGTAATTACACTGGCTTCAATGTCCTTCACACCGGAACACAACAGTGCTTACACACTGTTGCTTGGCGGCAGAAATAGACGGCGCGGTGGTACCAACCCAGCCGGTCCCTCGCAAACGAGGGACCTACCACCTTTTTTGTTTTTACTGTTTTACTTGTTTTTTTTTTTTTTTTTTCAATTTATTGTTATGAAGGGCTTTGTCGCTGAGCGACCATATCGCCCTACTTGTTTTTCTTTCATTGTTTCTGTCTGTCGGTACGTTATAAGTTTATGTTTGTGTTCAGATTTCGGTCTGGAAGTGTTGTCGGGGCTGGTGGCTCAGTGCCAGTTCCCGTGGCTGATGTCCAACGTGATCGACAACGAGACGGGCAGACCGCTCGGCGACGGCAAGATCACCCACGCGCTCATCTGCAACGGACACAAGATCGGACTCATGGGGCTTGTTGAACAGGTGACATTGATTTTTTATTTATTTCTGCCGCCAAGCAACAGTGTGTAAGCACTGTTGTGTTCCGGTGTGAAGGACATTGAAGCCAGTGTAATTACTGGACATTATGAGACTTAACACCTCATGTCTCGGGGTGACGAGCGCAGTCCAGTGTCATGCAGTGCTTTATTTAAAGTTCTGTGTGGCGTTGCTTCTGTTTATGAGCAGGCGTGGCGCTTACCATCAGGCGAGCGACTTGCTCGTCTCGTCATTCAATCTAATATAAAGAAAAAAAAAAAAAAAAAATCCAATCTTATGGCTACATTTACAGGGTAGTTACCCTAATGCAGTAGCGTCGACTATTGACCTACAGTTTAATAAATCTATTTATGTATCTTATTATTATATCTTAAGAATATAAAAATATCAAAAATCTAAAAAAAAACACGATCATGTACTTTGCTTGTAACACATGACCATGGCCGCTATCCTTGTGAATTCATTCAGAGCACAGTGAAATATGTCCGTTTCCGTTGCTACTAGGTTAAGTATGTTACAAAGTGGTAGCTACCTACCCCCCCTACCTAGCAGGTTGCTCGCCTGATGGTAAGCGTCACCACTGCTCATAAACAGAAGCAACGCCACACAGAACTTTAAATAACAAAGCAATGCATGGCATTGGACAGCGCTAGTCCTTCCGAGACATAAGGAATTAAGTCTCATAACGCCTAGTAATTACACTGGCTTCAATGTCCTTCACACCGGAACACAACAGTGCTTACACATTGTTGCTTGGCGGCAGAAATAGACGGCGCGGTTGTACCAACCCAGCCGGCCTCTCGCATACCAGGGACCTTCTACCTGCCCATAAACAGAAGCAACACCACACAGAACTTTGAATAAGGTAGTTTCCTATATTGAATTTTATACATTATTTTATAAGCAACAGAAAATGATACGCAAAAGAAACCGTTTTATTAAAACACAATCAAAATTGGTTAAGAAATGTGCCCGCAGTTATGTCTTTAAATGTTGGTATGAGGAAAAGTGGGTGCGTAGTAGGGATATCTCATTATCTCGCTTCCACGCGTGCACCATAATGAATATTTTACACAGTGACGTCAAAGTTTGCGTCGTCTGTCATTTGAAAATTACCCCTTCTACAGGATTTGAATGGCTTCTAACTTATTTATTTTCGGTCCGATTTATAAAATTCTCTCTGCAATAGATTTGGAGTAACGTAGCTTATTGATATAAATAATATAAAAAATCTAGTCAACTACCCTATTACAAAGCACTGCATGCTATTTGACTACGCTCGTCACCCCGAGACATAAGATTTTAAGTCTCTGATAATGTGTTAAGATGTCTTTCTGTCGCCAAGGAACAGTGCGAAAGCACTGTAGTGTTTCGGTTTGAAGGACATTGAAGCCAGTGAAATTACTGGGCATTATGAGACTTAACACCTTATGTCTCGGGATGACGAACGCAGTCCAATGCCATGCATTATTTTCTAATTGGAAGTTCTGTGTGGTGTTCGTTCTGTTTATGGGCAGGCGTACCATCAGGCGAGCGAACTGCCCATTTAGTCACTCAAATTAATAAAAAAAAAAGTCAAAACTACATAGGTGCCTGAAGATATTCTCTTTTACTAATTTTTCACTGTGAGATTCTGTTTACATGTTGATGGATAGCGTGATGATATATGACATGTTGTTGTATTTGTATTTATGGTGGGCACGCCTGCAAGTTGCACAGACGGGTGATCGGCTCACATTAATGGAACCATTTCACCCTTAATCCCAGTTTAGGTGCTGCTGCCTGTACAGCGTTGGCTTGGCTAGATGTCTCCATCCCTGGGAGATGGTCTCCACCGTTGAGGTTTCGGCTGCAGCTCAGACACGTTCTGTGGGCCATCGTGGCCAGCTCTACCAGGTTTACACCTTGCAGAGTTGTCCACTACTGCCCAGCGCAGTCCACCCATTTATTGCCCCGCCACAGACGATCCTTAGACCTGCTGCGTCATGACCTTCAGGGTGGGCCGCGCTCAGCCAATACGTGGTCCGTGCTGGCTGCTTGACGTTATGATATATTTGTTTCAGGAATGGCTAGAGACCTTGGCGACGATCAACCCTGAGGAAGTGACCTTCATAGATTTCCTACAAGCTGGCTCTAAGCTGGCTTCACAATTGAAACAAGAGGTAACAATTTTCGTCATTCTAGACTATCGTCATTATTAATTTTTTCCAGAATAACACACGCAGTCAATTACTTTTGTAATCAGCGAAGAGGTAGGCAGAGGTGTTACCAGTACACCCACATTCCGTCAAACTTATTTCCGTCCCATGAAATGATACGGGACGAGCTTGTCGCCGTACCGGGCACAATTCTAGATCACGGGCTGATACTAAGCATTTTTTTTTATAGAAAACTCAATATTACGTTTACCCGACCCGGGAATCATACCCTCTAGACCACTGGCTGATACTAAGCATTTTTTTTTATAGAAAACTCAATATTACTTTTACCCGCCCCGGGGCTCGAATCCGAGACCTCAACACAACAAGTCGTAACGCATTCGCATGACAACTACGCCGCCGAGGCAGATAGTATATGTGTTATTTGACGGACATCACAAGTGGCAGAGCCGCCCTGCAGACATTATTGTCTACAGCATGAATGGGCCGGCTCGACCGGATCGTTACCACTGTCTCACAAGAAACCCACGTAAAGTAGTTTTCTCTTCTGTTTCGTACGGTGAGTGAGATATCCGGAGGCCGAAAACCCCTTTCTCTTTACAATCCCGTAATTATCAGTTTCTTTTAAGATCAGCAATGCGTCCATGATCCTTCAGGTATTGTGAATTTTGTGTTTTGGAGATCACTTATCATCAGATGACCCACTTGCTTGTTCGCCATCCTCTACTGTATAAAAAATCCCTTTTTTTATAGCATAGGCCGGCAAACGAGCAAGTGGGTCACCTGATGGTAAGTGATCTCCACCGCCCATGTACGCCCACAATACCATAAGAGTCATGGGTGCGTTGCCGACCTTAAAGGAAAGCGATAATTAAGGAATTGGGAAGGGGAGGGGGTTTGGGCCTCCGGATGTCTCGGTCACCGTACGAAACGCAGCAGCAAGCTGCTACTTTACGTCGGTTTTCTGTGATACATTGGTGACGACCCGGACGAGCCGACCCATTCGTGCTGTAGACAAAAGTGTCTACAGCGTAGCTCTACCACTAACAAAAATATAAGAAAAGATATACAAAAAAATAAACATTTACTGGAACAGTACGGAACCCTTATTAAATATTTTTTTGTTACCAAATGTATGTTTATTTTGTTCCAGGGTTGTAGATATGTGATAGCGTTGACTCACATGCGGACGCCGAACGACATCAAGCTGGCGAAGGGGTGTACAGAGATCGATCTTATATTGGGAGGTCATGACCACGTCTATGAGATTTTAGAGGTACATATTTATTTTAAAGCTATTTTAAACTGACTTCAAAGAGTAGGAGGTTCAATTTTTTGTGTACAAGTTTTTACAGAAATATATACGCACTCACGCCTGTAATTCCCGAAGAGATAAGCAGAGGTATAACCAGTATACCCACATTTCGCCGAGCGTATCTCCTACCCATGATGTGATAGAATATATCTCGTTGGTCGACAATATTCTTGGATTGCGCTACACTTACCATCAGGTGGTAGCGTAGTCACTTTGCCGAGCCAGGATAAAAAAAAAATACATCAATACCATCAAATCTATGGTACGATAAGGCTGATTCTGGCTTTATGCTGGGCCATATAACGCCAGGCAGAAAAAAAATATATACCAAGAAAATACAGAAGACAGGATGTCATAGAACAGATTTCTGTTCGCTGCTGGTGTTTACATTTCGTCTGAGTGAAATTTCATGAGTGGTAGAGCCACGCTGTAGACAATTTTGCCTACAGCACGAATGGGCCGGCTCGTCCGGGTCGTTACCACTGTCTCACAGAAAACCGACGTAAAGTAGCAGCTTGCTGCTGCGTTTCGTACGGTGAGTGGGATATCCGGAGGCATCAATCCCCTCCCCTTCCCAATCCCTTAAGTTATCCCTTATCCCTTACCTTTAAGGTCGGCAACGCGCCCATGATTCTTTTGGTATTGTGGGCGTACATGGGCGGTGGTGTTCACTTACCATCAGGTGACCCACTTGCACGTTTGTCGGCCTATACAATAAAAAAATAAAAAAAAAGGCTCAAATCTCCATTTTCAATCCTTAATTCTTTAAGATCAGCAATACATTTATTAAATTCAAATTCAAATTATTTATTGAATCCATAAAATGTTATACACCATTTAAATTCAGTCAAATTTGAACTCTACCTCCAGTTCGGAATGCTGTTTCTAAATGAAACTCTAACGTTGCTCTTTTCAAAACTGATTTACAGTAGGTATTGGTACTACATTAATACAAATTAATTTGAGTTAAAGCAGCTCAGTTTATGCCAAGAGGAACATTATAACATGAAATAATGATTATTGAGCATGATCCCCATGACTGATGATTATGGGGATTACTTGCTATGGGTATCAGGTGACCTACTTGTTAGTTTCCTAGCCTCTACTATCCTTCCACCTGTCCTTATCGCACTCGCAGTGGGGTCGACGCAACTTGCTTTTTAATTTACCTCTTCGGCTGGGTGCGTATATCGCAGGGCATTTGACAGCTCCAAGCAGAATTCAACCTTATTGACAGTCGATAAGGTTGAATTGTGCTTGAAACAGCTAGAAAAAAAATCATGCAGAATTCAACCTTATCGAATGTCAATAAGGTTGAATTCTGCTTGGGCTTGTCAAATGCCCTGCGATATACGCACCCAGCCGAAGAGGTAAATTAAAAAGCAAGTTGCGTCGACCCCACTGCGAGTGCGATAAGGACAGGTGGAAGGATAGTAGAGGCTAGGAAACTAACAAGTAGGTCACCTGATACCCATAGCAAGAGGTCACATGTTATAGAAATATTTGGCTTGTAGTTTTTAGAGAGGCGTCCTCCTTCTTGCTAGCCTGTGTTATAGAAAAATATACATTCTTCACCTTTTTCTCATCAGGTAAATAACAAATACATAGTGAAGAGCGGTACAGACTTTCGGCAGTTCTCCAAAATTAGCATCAGTTTTGATGGTGACGATACCAAAGTGGAGATAGTTGAGGTGCCCGTCACCAGCTCGTACCCTGAAGACCAGGACCTGAAGGCCAAAGTGGAGAAATATTCGTGTATGTACTTGTTCAACTTGATAGTTTTAAGTTATACAGTGGTCTGAGGGTCTTGATATATATTTGTGCCCGACTGGAAAACTACCACATGGTTTTTTGAGATGCGGGGACGCGTACTAGTGACGTGCGCTACATTTTGTACGTTCAATAATTTTACAATATTTTTATCTTCTATGTTAATATATAAAATTCTCGTGTCACAATGTTCGTTCCCATACTCCTGCGAAACGGCTGGACCGATTTGTATGAAATTTTGTGTGCATATCGGGTAGGTCTGAGAATCGGCCAACATCTATTTTTCATCCCCCTAAATGTTAAGGGTGGTCCAACCCAAAAAAAAAAATTTATTTTTTAGACAAATTATTTTGTTTTTATTTCTTTATGATACAGCATTAATAAATACATACAGCCCTAAATTTTCAACCCTCTACGATCAACTCCTACTTTTTAATAGTGACATTAGTATTTTTGTCAAGCGCGTTTCTCACCGGGGGCGCCCACTAGGCTTCTTTAATCCTGGAAATAGGCATTCACGCGGGCGGAGCCGCGGGCAACAGCTAGTATTTTTATAATAGTCCAGAATTGTTAAGTATTATTATTTATCTTCTGTTTTATGGATCTATAGCATAAATGTGCCGGCTCAATCGTAGTGCCACTGTCAAACTTGATGCAATAGATTTTGTCTCATGCTCTCTGTGAGCCATGATTAAACCCATACAAGTTAGTAATATACCAATGACCATCTTGATGTAGGTATTCATGGGCTATGGTGATCACTTACTCCAGGAGTTTCACCTACTTCAATTCCTTTGTTGACAAAAAGGTTTTTTTTTATTAGCTTGAGTGACGAAATGATCGGGTCGTTCGTCTGATGGTAAGCGCCATATCTGCCCATAAACAGAAGTAACACCACACAGAATTTTGAATTACAAAACACTGCCTATCATTGGATTGCATTGGTCACCCCGAGACATAAATTGTTAAGTTTTATAATCCCCAGTCATTTCATTGGCTTCAATGTCCTTCAAACCGGGACACAAAATGCTTACACACTGCTGCTTTGGCGGCAGGAATGGAAAAAGCGGTGGTATCGGCCTCTCGTATATGAGGGACCTGCCACCTTGTAAAATAATATAAATAAATTTTATTTATTTAAAAGTGGCGCAATTGTAATGCGTAAGAGTTACGATTGAGGCTAACGCTGAGGTCTTGGGTTCGATCCCCGGGTCGGGTAAAGTGGTATTGGGTTTTTCTATAACGAAATGCTCAATATCAGCCCGGAGTCTGGAATTTGTGACCGCTATGGCGATAGGCTCGCCCCTTATCACATAATGGGACGGAGATACGCTCGGCGAAATGTGGGTGTACTGGTTACACCTCTGCCTACCCTTTTAGGGATTGCGGGTGTGAGTGCGTATATGTATAATTTTATTTATCACCCTATTGTTTTGTAGCCATGATAGAAGGTAAGATGGACGAGGTGCTGGGTAAGTTCTGCGTGCCGCTGGAGGGCAGGTTCAGCTGCATCCGCCGCCAGGAGTGCAACCTGGGCAACTGGGTGTGTGATGTACTGCTGGCAGCCACCGGCGCCGACATGCTGCTGCTCAACTCTGGCACCTTCCGCTCCGATCAGGTCATTATACACTACCATTTACTATTACACGAGTCACCTGCTCGTCATCAAGCCTCCGTGGCACAGTAGGCGAGCACCCGGCTGTAAAATGAAATAGTTTATTAATCATGTAGGCAATTAAAATAGCGCTTATGACAAGTCAGTACAAAATAAAGAAACTTATGTATAGAAATCATATCAACTAATGTATACATAACATACAAAGCATCGTCAAAATAGCGCTTATGACAAGTCAGTACAAAATAAAGAAACTTATGTAAGTATAAAAATCATATCAACCAATGTATACATAACATACATAGCATCGTCAAAGTAGCGCTTATGACAAGTCAGTACAAAATAAAGAAACTTATGTAAGTATAAAAATCATATCAACCAATGTATACATAACATACATAGCATCGTCAAAGTAGCGCTTATGACAAGTCAGTACAAAATAAAGAAACTTATGTAAGTATAAAAATCATATCAACCAATGTATACATAACATACATAGCATCGTCAAAATACAGTAGGCAACTATAAATTTTACAATATTTTTATTATGAACAGCTGTGAAACGAAAGGCCGTGGAGTCTATTCCCACACCGAGACAAATGTTTGTGTGATCCATAAATATTGGTCTCGGGTCTGGTTGTTGTGGGTTGACAAGTCCCTCGTAGTTCCCGATACCCACCATACAGGTTAACCAAGTGAGGGGTCAGGACTATGTATGTGACTGTTGGATGTATATGTTAAAACTTGTATTATCATTAAAACGAAGCAAATTGGGTATAAACTAATTGGGCCCTCCCAGAGACCTCCAGGGAAATTACCTCCCCAATTTCTCCATACATACATATGTACGCACTCACGCCTGTAATCCCCGAAGGGGTACGCAGAGGCATACCCAGAACACCCACATTACGCCGAGCGTATATCCGTCCCATGATGTGATAGGTGGCGAGCCTATCGCCATACCGGGCACAAATTTAAGACTCCGGGCTCATACAGAGCATTTCATAATAGAAAAACCCAATATCACTTTACCCGACCCGGGGATCGAACCCGAGACCTCAGCGTTGGCCTCAATCGTAAAGCGTACGCATTACAACTGCGCCACCGAGGCAGTCATCTCATAAAATTATTATAAATCGTGCCAGCAGTAAATTTACTGTACATACATTATTATTTTAATATCATTATGGTATTGTATTGTGTATAGCGAAGGAAAAAATTGGGTATAAACTAATTGGGCTCTCCCAAAGACCCCCAGGAAAATAACCTCCCAATAACTCCAAACTTGTTGTATTCCAGGTTCACGCGGCAGGTGAGTTCACGCTCCGTGACTTGTCCACCATCATACCCATGCGTGACCCACTCGTGGTGGTGGAGGTGACCGGAGCCGACATACTGCAGGTGTTGGAGAACTCTGTGTGCAAGTACCCCAGCTTGGAGGGAAGGTTTCCGCAGGTGACACTTCATAAAGCTATTACTAAACGCGTACTATAAGGCCCTTATAGAACAACACTGAAGTGAGCTCTTTGTTAAGTGTCGATTTCTGTACACGTGATTGGTCCGATTATGTTTGGCGCCAAAAATATACCAATCACGTGTACAGAAATCGACACTTAACAAAGAGCTCACTTGATTTTTTTGTGCCTTTTCTGTCATTTCTGAGTAACTGCTATTTACTAAATAAAATAAGACACATTCAAATACAAAACCGAACAAAATTGCAATTTTACTATATATAAAGAAAGAATCATCAAAGTGGGTGCATAAATTATAAAGTTGTTCACTTTATTTCTCAAAAGCTGGTCAAATCAACATAAGTGATAATTTTTTTTATTTTTTTTTATTTATTTAATATTACACACCATCGACAGTTACACAATACATTGGAAAAAGATATTATAATGCAATGGACAATGTGCACTGCCATTACAGGTGCATTCAACCATCTCGAGTCTTACACGGATATAAAAATTAAATTAAATTATATTTAAATTCAATAGCGTTATTAACATATATGGTGATAGAATTTAATAGACGACATTTTGATAAAAATTATAAACTAAAAATAACTATGATAAAATAGTTAAGCTAACTAAAGCTGTCTATATGACTATCTTCACGACCTAGAAAAGGACAACAGAGGTTTTTTTTTCGAATGGATTTGTGCTGTCAGCCTATATTGCTTTTACAGCTTCACCTGACAATAAAGCCGGTGCTTATGGCGCTGTAGCCAGAAATATGTATAATGAACTTAGTAGCGATTAAGCACAGAGGCGCCTTTTAGAAGGCTCAGACCTCAGCTTGAGCAATCGCTGGGGAGTATAGTTTAGGGCCGCCTCTGCACATCATATGCCGAGGGTCAGTTGTGGGAGTTCTTTGGATTCGCAGGCGTGTCCAATGTCGGGGTCGCGTATTATTATTGCGATTCGGGTTGGGCAAGGAAAGTGCTGCTTCGATAGCGACTGTGATGGAGTCGTTGGGATCTGCCAAAACATGTTTGGGACATCAACGGAGGAACCAACAGGGTTTTTGTTACACACTGTGTAAAAGAGTGTAACGTTATGTTCAGGTGGCTGGCATATCGTTCGCTTTCGATCCATCTAAACAGCCGGGCGAACGAGTTGCAGAACAAGTTGTCAAGATCGGCGACGAGTACCTACAGCGGGACCTAAAGTACCGGCTGTGTGTCAAACAATACTTACACGCGGGGAATGACGGGTTCAATATGCTGCCAAAATGTCCTATACTCGTAAGTATATATCTGACATTTGTATCTGATTATATAGTGACTGTGATATGGTGAAAATAGGAATTATGTTTCGGTGTTGCAGTGTAGTAACATATATAATCAGAAAATGCCCAGTTTAGAATCGATTATTTCAAAATCGATTTATGATATTTAAATTAATAATAATAATACTAGCCCTGTATTATACACGTCCCACTGCTGGGCACGGGCCTCCTCTACTGAATGAGAGGGGTTAGGCCTTAGTCCACCACGCTGGCCTAATACGGTTTGACAGACTTTTTTTTTGCCGGCCCATTCATGCTGTAGACAAAAGTGTCTACAGCGTAGCTCTACCACTCTAAAAACCTTCCAAATTCTTATAGAGAACTTCTCAGGTATTTCGGTTTCCTCACGATTTTTCCTTTACCGTTAAAGCAAATGATAATTAACAATTAATACACACGTAACTTAGAAAAGTCAGAGGTGTATCCTCCTGGGGCTGGTTTCGAACCTGCGACTTTCGTCTCGTCAGCCCATACACTAGTCACTGAGCTATCACTCTATCAATAATTTGTTTTTTTTTTCTTAGAGTGGAATAATCTCTAACAACAATTTACAGCAGCGGGCAAACGGGAAATATAGTAGTCATAACGTAGTAATAGTCATAACTTTTTATTCCTGATTGTCCCTCTTATGGGCAGACTGGAGAAATCCCATTAACTGGCGGTCTAACAGTAATAATCCCATCATCGGGCGGTCAAACAGGAATAGTCTCATTATCTGGTGGTCAGACAGGAGTGAACTTATCATCAGGCTGTCAGACTAGAACAATCCAATTATCTGGCGGCAAAATCACACATCGTAAAGCAGGCTATGACAATCATTGATAATGTTTGCAGATATCAGAGGATATGTGCCCCGAGATCGGTATGGCGATACAGAACCACTTCGCGGCGATAAACGTACGTACCGGCAAGTCTAGACCCAGCAAACACAGGCAGAGTCTAGTCACGCTCAGTAGGAGGTAAATACTGCACTGTTTTTCTATTAGGGCATATGTTTAGGAAGTCGATCTAGTACATAAAATTATAATATTTAAGTTATATTACTTGTATGATTGTATTCTGTGTTATGCTTTTTATTGCTAATAAAAAAAAAAAAAAAAAGAAAATACTTCATTAATATATCGACGCTTAGCTATAACAATACTGCGTATATGTGTCATATATCATGTGATATTGTCATTGGATAATAAAAAATCGCGCGACATGGTTGTTTTTTTATGGTATAGGCCGGCAAACGAGCAAGTGGGTCATTTGATGGTAAGTGATCTCCACCGCCCATGTACGCCCTCAATACCAAAAGAATCATGGGTGCGTTGCCGACCTTAAAGGAAAGGGATAATTAAGGAATTGGGAAGGGGACCCTCCCCTTCCCAATTCCTTAATTATCCCTTAGTTCCTTAATAAACCCCCTGGTTTGGGCCTCCGGATATCTCACTCACCGCACGAAACGCAGCAGCAAGCTGGTTCTTTACGCCGGTTTTCTGTGAGACAGTGGTAATGACCCGGATGAGCCGGCCCATACATGCTGTAGACAAGTGTACAGCGTGGCTCTACCACTCATAAAATATGTGTATTTATAAAATTAAAAAGCAATAATTGATTTATTGGTATATGGAACTTAAAAAAAATGAGATGACATATACATAGTAGAAATCCTTACCAGTGATACTTTGGCCACGGTTTAGTACACCCTTTCTGACTAACCTTGTATATTACAAATGTGTAAGTTTGGATGTTTGTGAGTTTGTTATGCCTTAACGGCTGCGCTGATTTGGATGTTTGAAACAGAGGTAGATCTAACACCTGGCTTAAGACACGGCTACTGTTTATCCCGGAAAAAGGCATATATGCGGGAGAAAACACGAGCAAAAGCTAGTAAATAATGAAGAATGTTCTCAATTTACGTCCGCACTAGCATGTTGCGTGCACGTACTCACGCCCGTTCACTAATAAATAGGGTAAGTCACAATAATCATTATTATAATAAATTGATCGCCTTATTTGTCTACTAAGGCTGAGAACCGTGAGGCCCTAAGTTCAATTCCCAGGTCGGGCAATCTCTATATGTGTTTAAGTTTTCGATTTGAAAAATCACACATGAATTGCCCGGGATTAGAATTTGTGCCCAGTACGGCGATAAGACTCGTTCCCTATCATATCATGGGATGGAAATAAGCTCGTGGGTGTCCTAGCTGCCCCCTATGTTTATACTTTCAGGGATAAAGTCTTGAGCTCGTGTTATGTTGTTTCAGACACAGTTTAGTGAAGATGTTGGACGGCAGCGAGCTGGACGGTCCACCTCCTCTGCGTCGAGCATCCTCAGCAGCAGCAGATACTGTACCGCACTCCTCACATCACAGGTAATATGTTCCGGGCTGAGGATACTTATTTTCAGCCATCCTCTGCGCCGCCCGTCACCTTTTCTTAACTTTAGAGCCGACAAAAGAGAAGTTATAAGTTGTGTATGTGTGTATATCTTGCGTCTATGGCATCGTAGCGCCTAAACGAATGGACCGATTTAAATGCGTCTTTTTTGTTTTAAAGCTAGGTTAATTGGGATGGTTCTTAGCTACGTTTAAATAAAATCTGTTCAGACGTTTAAAAGTTACAGATGTTTTTATAATCGATGTCGGGGTTATTTAACGTTTAGACTATTTATATTATTTTATCGGTTCTGGATACTTGTTGTTTTGCCCAAACAATACTGTGCGTGAAAATAATAATTGAATTATTTCGCAATTGTTTAGTGGTATCGTATCTGTAATAACCAGCACTATTTTATGGCATAGGTCAGCAGACGAGCAAGAGGGTCACCTGATGGTAAGTGATCTCCACCGCCCATGTACGCCCACAATCCCAAAATAATATTGAGCGCCTTGCCGACCTTAAACGAAAGGGATAATTAAGGTATTGGGAAGGGTAGGATTTGGTAAGATTTAGCAAGCTGCTACTTTACGCCGGTTTTCTGTAAGACATTGATAAATACCCGGGCAAGCGGGCCCATTCCTACTGTAGACAAAGGTGTCTACAGCGTGGCTCTACCACTACCAGCTGTCCTCATTTTCGGAAGCGTTTACCTTATACTCTGTTTTCATATTATAAAGATTGACGCGTCGAGCATCGCTGGACGACCTCGAGCAACAATCATGCGAGTTGGCGCCTAAAGTAGAGAACAGGATCATCGTCATCGATAAACCAGAGGTACTTTTTAACATTTGACAGCCTGCATAGCTTGTCAGCCGAGAAGCCGGCTGTGGAGCGAGAAGTGCGGATTCGATCCCCGCACTCGAGGATTTGGGCCTCCGGATATCTCACTCAACATACGAAACGCAGCAGCAAGCTGCTACTTTACGTTGATTTTCTGTGAGACAGTGGTAACGACCCGGACGAGCCGGCCCATTCATGCTGTAGACAAAACTGTCTACAGTATGCCTCTAACACTTAAAAATAAAGTGTATTGTAACCATTTCAGAAGCTACAAGCCCTTCTAGCCGAGCGTGCACGTTGGGAGTCGGATACTGTGATCAAGGAAGTCGATGATGAGAACTCTCCTTAGAACTCACTCGTCAGCCCGTTCGGCTGCTTCGTGTGGTACAAACATTTTACATAAATACATCATTATATATTAAACACTACAATCGATAGATGCCGGTATAAAATATATATAAACATACTTTCCCACATATAATGCAACAGCTACACGGTTAGTCATAAAAGGTGTAGTAAGCCGAATGAATATAAAAGTACCCGTAATACTGAAAAACTTTTGTAGTTGCAACATGAATTATAAACTCTATAATTGTTTAATTTACGAAAATAAGTGAACTGTATAAATTTTTCGGATTACTGGTTTAAGTTTTGTTTGCGAAAATTCGTGACTGAAATATGAATAAGGTAGGGGGGAGGGGGCTCACTTGACCGAATCTTCTTTCTTTGATCGTGTTATGATGCGATAGTAGCGAAGCGTGAAGGCAACTGATTTATTTTCTTGACTTTGACATATTCAATTTAATGTCTTTTTTGGGGTCAGCGCGTCGGTCCGGTCCCTTTGTATTTTGCCACCAAGCCGGGAGCTTAAAAATCGTGCGTGATTAAAATTAAAGAAACATTATTTGTGTATGAATATATTTTTTTTTTGAGATGAAACATGAAATCCTTACCAGTAATAGCTCAGTACACCCTTTCTGACTAACCTTGTATAAGTTGGCGGTGTTAAGTGTTGGAACTAATTGCCAATTTATAGAATAGACAAAAGTTAATATTTACCATCGGGCGTTTGTCGACTGCGCCACTTGTCTCGCCAACTTATAGTTGTCACATTATACGCCATATATACAACGCTTTATGACATCCGAACACTTTATTTACCAGCGGCCCTAACATAAGCGACTTGAGATAATTTTATCGACTCGTTTTGTTGTGAAAAACCAGTATTGTCTGGCTTTCTCTATTTATCTATCGAAGCTAAATGATCGGTAACACCACGAGAATGTTTTGCCATACGGTTTTCCATTACTATTTCTATATATTATCTATCTATGTTGTTACGATACGAACGCGAAAGTGGTCGTCGATATCGATAAAGTTCTTGCACAAAATGTCTCCTCATTTACGTTAAGAATAGAGATGTCTATGTTGTCTATGTTGCGTGCATGGGCCCAGTTTGTCTCTGGCTGAAGACTCCCTTCCATAGACCATAGACGATCAAATCAAACAGAAAACTCATTTATAAGACCTCATCGTATAGTTTCAAAATATAATCGTATGATGCGATCTCGTAAATATTTTTTTTTTGTGTCTATAGATATGAATGAAGCTTGAATTATTATTTTCTATAATGGCTATATTTCATTATGGTTTTAATGCTATCGTTTAAAGGGAATGTATACATTTTTTTAACTATATATATATATATATATTTTTTTTGTATTTTTCTTATATTTTACGCTCGAATACTAAAAATCATGATGTAATATTTATTTTATTTTTTCGATAATATTGCAAAGCAAATGTCGTAATTAAAAGACAAAGATTAACTTTTTTAACCATTTTTTATATTGTGACGTTACTTTAACTTACATGGTGTTTCAAATAACATAATTAAAATAAATTCATATACAACGTTTGGAATCAACAATGGTCATTATTAAAAGAGATACACGCAATAATATGAAACACTCTGTGTAATTAAAATAACGTTATTAATGTAATGTATTAACGTTTTGGAATGAGCCCGATATGGCGATAGGCTCGCCCCCTAATCACATCGTGGGACGGAGATACGCTCGGCGAAATGTGGGTGTACTGGTTACACCTCTGCCTACCCCATCGGGGATTACAGGCGTGAGTGCGTATGTATGTTATTAATGTATATTTTGTTAATGCAACATTGTTTGTATACAATTGTTTTATTTATTAACGAGTGAAACTCGTTTTTAACAGTTTTTTTTTGAAGATTTATTATTTCGTTTAAGGTTTTCATATATGGCAATAATTAAAATAGCCTAAAAATCAGTGGTTATAACACATGGTATACACATGCTATTAAATAGCATAAAAGCTATTTAGTTTGCCGCCAAGCAGCAGTGTGTAGGCACTATTGTGTTTCGGTTTGAAGGCAATTGAAGCCAGTGAAATTACTGGGCATTATGAGACTTACTTTAATATGTCTCGAGATGACGTTATTCAGTTTCATGCAGTGCTCTGTAATCCAGAGTTCTGTGTGACGTTGCCACTGTTTATGGGCAGGCGTGACGCTAAGGTGATCAGGCGAGCGACCTGCACGTCTCTTCATTCAAGCAAAATAAAGCATGCTTTCGACATACGGTTGTTTCGATACTACTAACTGTTGGTGGAAACATTAATTATTTTAAACGCTTGTGTCATAATTGTCGAGTAATTGTCAAATATATACTGGGTGTAAGGAAAACGTTTACGAAAACGGAACTCGGCAGACTAAGCATGAGTTTGTCTCAGTAAAATCGCTAGCAATGACGTAAGATAGTTATATGAAAAATTCAGTGGCGCCTCTAGCGGATACGTGAGAAACTAAACTCTTTCATAAAAACATTGTACGTCATTACTTTTACTAAGACAAACTCGTGGTTGCGCCACAAATGGTAGTGCTGATGATTACAGACACGATACCACTGAAAAAAAATCGCGGGATAAGTCTTTATGGTCAGGCGTGGCGCTTACCATCAGGCGAGCGACCTGCTTGTTTCGTTACTCAAGCTAATTTAAAAAAAACAGCTGACACTCGGTATCAGCTGCACGATGAACCGACCGATTATTGGCGCGCGGTAATGCGTGCCGGTCATTGACGCCGCGTTTGGCATTAGTACCTACGCTTTACGTTGCGGGTTAACGTTTCCAAAATGACAAGTGAATGGCAAAGAAACAGCTTTTGCCATTTATGTTAAGGTAGTAGACTGCCTCGGTGGCGCAGTTGTAATGCGTACGCGTTACGACTGAGACTGACGCTGAGGGCTCGGGTTCGATCCCCGGGTCGGGAAAAAGTTATATTGAGCTTTTCTATACGAAATGCTCAGTATCAGTCCGGAGTCTGGAATTTGTGCCCAGTATGGCGATAGGCTCGCCCCCTATCACATCATGGGACGGATATACGCTCGGCGAAATGTGGGCTTACTGGTTACACCTCTGCCTACCCCTTCGGGGATTACAGGCATGAGTGCATATGTTAAGTTAGTGTTTTATTGCCCTTTCGGAAGCGATCTCCTTACACTCAGTATGATGATAAAATATAAAATAATTTCATTCAATTTCAATTTAAAATAAAATATAGGAGCGTATCTTGAAGTAAAAAAATCCTATATTGGTTGTCTAATGCGTTATCTGGCGAGTAAACTTTACTCGCATTGTGAGACAGGCCCTTATAGTCATCAGATCATCTACCTCAGACATAGTATTCCATTCATAGTAAAATATCGTAATTTTTCTCCAATAATCATGGCTTTAATATAAAATGAGCATAATAAGTACTCCAGATATGGGGGGGACTTAGTGGGGGGTCCCGGGGATGCGACCCCCCTTAGATTATTTTTACGACTCGTTATCATCAACATATCATTAATTTGTTACCATTTTATGTAGTTGAAATTATTAGTGAATTGTTAAAATTGAGGGCTAATTTTGAGTGTTTTTTTTTTTACTTTTTAACACATTTTTTCAGTTAATACAACAAACAAGAGATATATTTTAAGACATGTTTTTTAATCAATGATAACTAAAAACTCCTCCTATCTACTTACTATATTTATCTATGTAATTGGTATTTTTAAAAACAATATTTTTTTATTTCAAAAGTAAAAACGTAAAGCTGTACCAAAATTTGCCCTCACGTTATTTTGATCATAATATTTTAATAATTAAACGCTTAGTTAACGCAGTAAAAAATGAATAGATTGTAAGGCAATTGATTATACTTGTAAGTCGCTTGTACAATGACCGAGGCGGTAGTGCCTTTTTCCGAGGCAAGTAATTTTTAGAGATATGTGGTTGCTTCCTATTCTAAATTTCCATTATATTACTAAGTTGTATTTAGGCCTTCAGAAATCCCATTTACCGAAGGATAAGCAGCAGCAAAAGTACGGCCCATGATGCTGTAGACATTACTGTCTACAGCTTAGTTCTAGCACTGTAAGAGTGTCAAGGTCAGATATTTCCTACCAAAAATCTACTTTTATAAATAAGTCTCCTTGTACATCGGAAGCAGTAATATAAAATGACAGCCTCCCTGGCGTAGCAGGCGAGTGGTCGGCTGCGAAGCCAGAGGCCGTGGATTCGATTCCCGCACCGAGACAAATGTTTGTGTGATCCACAAATATTTGTTTCGGGTCTGGGTGTTTGGCAAGGCCCTCGTAGTTCCTGATTCCCACGATACAGGGTAACCTAGTCTGGGGTCAGAACTATGTGTGTGACTGTTGGGTGTATTTATTTATTTAAATATGGTCCACCCTATAAAAGACTAATTGCAACGCTTTTGCACTCAACGCCTCAAGCATTAATTATACAATAGGATTTAACTAATTTGTTACATAACCTAACTGCCATACTCAGATACATCCATTAAATTTAAGTATTAATCAGCCTCAGAAGTCGTTTTTCTCTGAGACGTCAGTTTCTGAGTGTGGAAATAATCGAATTCTAAGAAATTTCTGAGTGACAAGTTAATTTATGGTTTTGAGTGCAGCAGTAAGACTTTGAACTGTATTATCCATGCTAGTAATAAACAAAGTAACCCTACTTACTAGATATTAGATTCAATCAGTAGCTTATTCTAAGACAATATTAAATAAGCCTTTTTAAAAGAACAATCCCTCGGTCGGTGTAAATACTTCATAAAATAAATTGTAGCTGAAATATAGGAAAAAAAGCTTAATTTTGGTCAAATATCGAAATAAGCTTCTGTGAGTGGCCAGATCAGAAGCTTTGCGTAGTTTTGGAATTCCAAATAGTACACTTTTGGATTCTGTCCAAATTTGGGCAATTATGGCCAGTTAAGGTTGTCGATGAAAATTTTAAATCGAATACGATTTTATATCCATATTAAAATTAGTGTACTTACATGCTTTAATGATTGTTTTGTAAAAAAGACAATTCGAAAAAAAAAAACAAACCTACTTCCATCACATCACATGCCCATTTTTATCATATGTTTTTATTTCCAAAGGCAATAAAAAAAAACTGTAAAAGTTACTTTATAGAAATTAATAGAAAGTTAATACTAGCAATTGAAAACGTCCATTAAATATTATACACTTTAGTTACTGCTATAAAACTGCCTTATTAACTGCCAATGATTAATTTAACAACAAATAGTGATTTCTTAGGTTTACGCGAATATTACACATTGAAATAAAACTAGTTTATACGGATTATATCGCGGTTTAATTTTTATTTTAGTCCCGACTTTAAAATGTAGGTAGCCAATGTAACATTAACTTTTCGAGACGACCTACACCTTAGTCTCTCCCGTGACCACGAATGCTGAAAAACTTTCGAAACGTCAGGACTAAAATACAATTGAACCGCGATAAAATCCGTATAAACTAGTTTTATTTCAATTAACAACAAATATTTATATATTTAAGACGTCTCAAATCTTATGATATAATAGGTTAATCAATAAAAATATATTTGTAAAGGTATAAATCCCTAAGTATGCTTTCACGAGAGTAATTATTGTTTTATTATTTTTAATGTCAATATATTTTATGTTTGTGACACTCTATAGTATCTGCCTACCCCATGGTATATATGTGCATATGCATGTATATTTTCTAAGGTCTCTAATACATTTGAAAGGTTGACTTACGTAAACTATTTAAGCAATACTTACAAAGAAGTAAGTTGCTTACAACAATGCCAGATCTAGTTCATGTCCAGTTGCAAACATATTATTATATGTGAGCTAGTTATGCAAGTCTTAAGTAAGTATGTAAGTAAAACTTACAAATGTAATTAATTCCTTGGAATGTGGATTTACTTTACTGAGAGCATATTTATGCTTTAATACCTACAGAAAATTAATGGGTAAACAAATGTTAATAATTTACCGTAACAGAAAATGTTACAATGACAATTTAATGTTTTATAGTATAATATTATCCTATATTTAGACTTCACCATTAATTTAACTAAAGAAATAATAATATTTATACACAATGTTTTTGCTGAATCTTTGTCGTAGCTCAACTAACAACAAAAAAAAATATTATAAAATAGCACAGAAGAATGAAGAAAGAAAGACAATTTATTAGTCACAGATCACAAAAAATTTACAGTAAAACAATATTAACTAAACACCATCAAAAAGGTTTTGACAATTGCGCGTCGTGACTGTGACAGGTAGGTGACCACTCAGCGTGTTGCTGTGCTGTGGCGTGAACCACAACACAGCGCTGATTTTCAGTGGTCACCTTAACCTTCACAGGTTTGGCGAATGCAGACTCTAGTACAAGTAACAAAGACTTCAATGTTTACTAATACACGGGCTGTTTAGAAGTAAAATTGCGCCACATAACGCGGCCGTTTGACAGCTGACAGATAGAGAGCGGGAGAGGGGTTCTAGTCAAGAGTAAGCGAGATGGTAATATGGAGTCACTTAGTTCCGCAATTTCTAAGTACTCCGCAGCCAGTCTAAAAGTATACATTAAAGTCTTGACAAATAATATTAATTTGCATATTATGACGTATTTGAGTGCCTTTCATGCAAATACAATGTTAATTGTCTGTTTAATGAAACTAGACTCTTAGAAGTACAATATGTATAAAAGAACTTTATACGTTCTTTTTTACATAAAAAAATCATAATATTTCATTATTTTGTCGCATTCACTCATAAGACATACAGTACAATACGCAATATAACTTGACAGGGCTAAAGTTTTTTTTTTTTATTATTAGGTCAGGAATATAGGCCTTGATTCAGGGTATTTGACTATGTTATTTTCATTATTTCATTCGATAAGTTACGTTCCGCAATATTATCGAAAGAATTATAAATAAATAAGTTAGAAGCCATTTTAAATCTGCTGGAAGGGGTAGTTGTGAAAGGAAGGAAAAGGGATGCACTACATGTCATGTGACGTCATAAGACAAGTCACGCCATTACGATGCATACGTGCTAGGGAGATAGTGAGATTTTCCCACTACGCGCCCACCTTTTCTCGTACCAATATTTAAATGCTACGAGAAAAGGTGGGCCTCAATTACCCAATTTAAATTATGTTTTCGCAAAACAATTTATTTTTCGCATCGTCGGTTGCATATAAAATAATGTATATAAATGGGCTTAGTCAAATACCCTATTTTAAACTATTTCAAAATACTGCCGAGAATCATTGCTCGATCAATATAAACGCTTCCACATAGCTCCAGTAAGACAAGTGATCTGTATATTTTATGAACAAATCATATTTATGTAATAATAAGTAATATATAATGTGTGTTGTGAAATAGTTATAGAATGCACATTATGTAATGTTATAGCACTGTGATGGTGGGTGCTTGAGGACAAAAACTTAGTAGGTGGTAACTTTACTGGGTGGTAACTTTACTGGGTGGTAACTTTACTGGGTGGTAACTTTACTAGGTGGTAACTTTACTGGGTGGTAATTTTACTGGCTGGTGACGTTACTGGGTGGTAACATTACTCGGTTGTAACTTTACTAGTTGGTAACTGTACTGGATGATAATTTTACTGGCTGGTGACGTTACTGGGTGGTAACGTTACTACGTTGTAACTTTACTAGTTGGTAACTTTACTGGGTGATAACTTTACTAAGCGGTAACTTCACTGCGTGGTAGGTCCCTCGTATGTGATAGGCTGTCTGTGTTAATACCACCGCTTTCTCTTTCTACCGCCAAGCAACAGTGTGTAAGCACTGGTGTTTCGGTTTGAAGGACATTGAAGCCAGTAAAATTGCTGGGCGTTATGAGACTTAACAACATATGTCTCGAGGTGACGAGCGCAGTTCAATGCCATGCTTATTGTAATTCAAGGTATGGTGTTGTCTCGTTTATGTCAGGTATTACGCTAACCATCAGACGAGCGACCTACTCGTTTCATCATTCAAACTAATAAAAAAACAGTACATTTATGTACTAGATTATGATGGAAGAAACTGACAATGGATAATATAGTAAGACTTCGTATGTGTATTTCTTTCGTGTTACGATTAAGCGCAACATTCAGCGTAATCTAAGCGCACCGCGATGATGTCAGATTTCGTAGTAAAAATTGGCACTATTTGTTTCTCTATATAGATCGAGGTTGTCATATCAATTTATCCGTGATTTAAGCTGAACCTTAAAATATACTCTTTTTGAGGCAGTTGTGTAAAATTATACAGTATATAACAAAAACCCTGTTGGCCCTTTTTGGGTCGTGAAGATAGATAAAAAAAAATAAACAGAAGCGAGATATTATCCTTACACAGATGTTAGAAAGTGAACATATTTAAAAAATGTTATTTATCTGAATTTCTGCATGTATTGACGAAGCCGGGGGCGCGGCACATTTGATCCACGAAGACGCCGCAACTTACTATCTCGCTCTTGCAAAGGTAATCAATCGAAATACGGTTTACAAACAATGAAATAATTCAAGTTTAAAAAATAAATGCGTTTATTTTTATAGTCCAATTTTCGTATTAATTTTTTCATTACGTTTGAATATCGATTCTGATATCACAGTTGAAATGCCCATCAGGGTTTTTGTTACATATTGTATTTTACGTTAAGAAATCAGGAATACATTAATAAATAATTTTAGCTAAAGCTGCCTAAATAGTCATTGTTCATTATTAAAAATCATTCTAATTGCCAATTTTAGTTAATTGACATCTTTAAGTGCGGCAGTTTTTGTCCTCAAGTGCTCATCATTATGCGAACAGTGTTACGAAGCACGCATTGTTAAGTGATTTCAGTGAATCTACGCTAGGTGACGCCATGTGATATATTTTATGATGTTATGTTGCTAACAATTTGTTTTTATTATCAAATATATTAGTGCGACTAACCATTTTTTATTTTAAACCTTATTTCGTACAAGCTTTTGCTCGCGGCACCGCCTGCGTGAATGTAATTTTCCGGGATAAAAAGTACCCATGTAGCCTAAGTTACTCTACATCAGCTATCTGCCAGTGAAAGTCCCGTCAAAATCGGTCCAGCCGTTCCAGAGATAACAGACAGACGGACAATGTAATTTTGGTATATGTACCGTATATACATTCATATGCATGTAGTAAAAAGCTGTTCTTTTAATATTAGACACTTCAATTTTATTTATTTGTATAGATAGGATGTAAACTATGTCGTTTAGTTATAAACTATGTCATTGGTGTACTGGGAGCTTTAGGCTGAGAAACCCTTAGAGCTCCATTCCCAGGTAGGACACTCACAACGACAAGACAAGAACGAGAAACAAGCAAGCGGGTCACCTGATGGTAAGTAATCTCACCGCCCATGTACGCCCACAGTACCCGAAGAATTATGGACGCGTTTTCGACCTTAAAGGGAAGGGGAGGGGATTTTGGGCCTCCGGATAACACACCGTACGAAACGTCGGTTTTTTGTGAGACTGGTAACGACCCGGTCGAGCCGGTCCATTCGATATGCGCGCCTATGTTACTTTTATCGATTCTCGAGTTCAAATCCGTTGTGGGACCGTAAGTCCTTCGTAGGTAGTTCCTGATACCCACGATACAGGTTAACCTAGTGTAGGGCTCAGGACACACACTAGTTATATGAAGGTTGACAAAACCATGGTTTGAATCATCGTCTTATTTTTATAGTACTACGATTAATTAAATTAATAATAGACTGCCTCGGTGGCGCAGTTGTAATACGTACGCGTTGATTGAGGCTAACGCTGAGGTCTCGGGTTCGATCCCCGGGTCGGGTAAAGTGGTATTGGGTTTTTCTACTATGAAACGCTCAGTATCATCCCGGAGTCTGGAATTTGTGCCCGGTATGGCGATAGGCTCGCCCCCTATCACATAAGGGACGGAGATACGCTCGGCTAAATGTGGGTGTACTGGTTACACCTCTGCCTACCCCTTCGGGGATTACAGGCGTGAGTGAGTATGTATCAACAGGATTCTAAGAAAACAAAGCTCACGTATAAAAAATAATTTATTGCAAAAACTCTCAATGTGATTTAACGCTTGTGGATATGAGAAACGAGGGCCAAAGCCCCGCCCGGTATGAAACGGACAAACGAGTCACCCGTCAGTGGTCCTAGGGCATAAACACCGGACATCCTGACCACCTCATGGGTACTTTTGTCCACAGCTACAGGATTAGCGCGACACTCCACCGGCTTGAACTCATCGACCCCAAAACCGACGCCATCCGAGGGGTCAATGTCGCACTGGCATTTGTCAAAATAAGGGATCATTTTACACTGACACTCGACCCTTTTATTACAATCTGGGACCAAACATTTAGCATCATTGCCATTCATCTCAGTATAATTCAAGTACCTGGATTTACAACTCTGAATACTTTGCCCCAACATAGATTTAATATACGTCCAGTGGTTTTTTAGAAAATTTTGTTTCTCTTCCATCTTCCTTTTGATTATTTTGTCACAAGTACATTCGTTTTGGAGGAAAAATAAGTCAGGCTTGGCTCCAATAAATACTCCTATGAGAGAGACTGTCAATTCTGTGGTCATATTTGTCTTCAGGTCGAGAAGTGTGACTCGTTTGGGCTGGAGGGTGTAGTTGTGACCTGGAGAGTCTAAGGGGGTGACTTCCACCACCACGTGTTCAGGATGGGGGGTATAATTTGGATGTTCTGCTTGTGGGCCATCGCACATCATCTTGTACACCTGTGGACATGAAAAATTGTATAAGAATTGGATAAAATGATATTTAAATTGTGTTTTTCGTGTAATCAGTAAACTCATATTTCACTGAGCTTATTTCCGTCCCATGATGCGATAGAGGGTGAGCCTATCGCTATATCGGCCACAATTCCAGACTTCGAGTTGATACCGAGCATTTCGTGATAGGAAAACCCAATACCTTTTACCTGACCCGGGGATCGAACCCGAGACCTCAGCAGAGCAGTCGTATCGCGTACGCATTACAACTGCGCCACCGGGGCATTACGTATTCGATCTTATTATATTTTGGCCGTTATATAACCAGTCAGATAGGCTGGCATAATTCTGGTAAACGTCAGGAAAGACAACATCTGTTAATGGGCATTTTATTTAAACTGCAGTGTAATTTACAAGGTGGTACGTCACTCGTATCCGTTGGGCTGTCTGGGTAGGTAACGCTGCTTTGTTTATTTCTGCCGCCAAAAAGCTATGTGTTTCGCTTCGAAGGACATTGAAGCCAGTGAAATTACTGAGCATTATGAGACTTAACATATTACATCTCAGGGTGACGAGCGCAGTCCAATACCATGCTCTGTAATTCAAAGTTCTGTATAGTGTTGAATCTGTTTATGAGCATGTACCATCGGACGAGCGACCGGCTCGTTTCGTCATTTAAACTAATAAAAAAAAAGATAAACTTGCATAATTCTGGTAAATGTCTTTTAGTGGAGATTATATTTTAGACTGCACTGTATCATCAGTTGCAGTATACATATCATAATAATAAATAATACTAGCCCTGTATTATACTCGTCCCACTGCTGGGCACGGGCCTCCTCTACTGAATGAGAGGGGTCAGGCCTTAGTCCACCACGCTGGCCTAATGCGGGTTGGCAGACTTCACATACCTTCGAAATTCTTATGAAGAACTTCTCAGGTATGCAGGTTTCCTCACGATGTTTCCTTCACCGTCAAAGCAAGTGATGATCAACAATTAATACACATATAACTTAGAAAAGTCAGAGGTGTATGCGCTTGCGGCTGGTTTGGAACCTGCGACTTTCGTTTCGACAGTCCATACCATTCCCATCTGAGCTATCACTGGTAATATACATTTTTTTTTTCTGTATTTTATTTTGGAACTTTTATCCAACAACGGTACGTCTGTCCCATCGTACCATAAACATTATCTGTCGACGGTAAAAATAATTTAAGGACTTAAAATGTATATATCACTGATTTATAAACATTTCAAATAATGACATAGCCGCTTCAGAAGTAGGTTCCGATAAGACACTGACGAAAGTGCCCATGTCATATCTATTTAACTTCAGTTTACGAATCAGCAATTCTCTTTCATCTTTGTATTTGATACAATCCATCAAGAGATGATGTACATCATCTATAACTCCACAGGCTTCACAGTTTGGCGGATCAACGTTTTTCATAAGAAATCGGATGGTACTATACATACATGACAATAGTCCGGATACGCCTGTGGCGACAGTCTCGCGAGTGCATCGGCCGGAGTGCGGTGTACATGATGAGCAGCGAGCCCGGCAGCGCGCGCCAGCAGCACCGCGTCGGCAGCGCTCACGCCCGAGCCGATGACCAGCGCGCACGCCGCCCGCCCGCTGTCCGCTGCGGGACATCGATACATTACATACATACGCACTCACGCACTCACGCACTCACGCACTCACGCGCTCACGCCCGAGCCGATGACCAGCGCGCACGCCGCCCGCCCGCTGTCCGCTGCGGGACATCGATACATTACATACATACGCACTCACGCACTCACGCACTCACGCCTGAGCCGATGACCAGCGCGCACGCCGCCCGCCCGCTGTCCGCTGCGGGACATCGATACATTACATACATACACACTCACGCACTCACGCACTCACGCACTCACGCCTGAGCCGATGACCAGCGCGCACGCCGCCCGCCCGCTGTCCGCTGCGGGACATCGATACATTACATACATACGCACTCACACACTCACGCGCTCACGCCCGAGCCGATGACCAGCGCGCACGCCACCCGCCCGCTGTCCGCTGCGGGACATCGATACATTACATACATACGCACTCACGCACTCACGCACTCACGCACTCACGCCTGAGCCGATGACCAGCGCGCACGCCGCCCGCCCGCTGTCCGCTGCGGGACATCGATACATTACATACATACGCACTCACGCACTCACGCACTCACGCCTGAGCCGATGACCAGCGCGCACGCCGCCCGCCCGCTGTCCGCTGCGGGACATCGATACATTACATACATACGCACTCACGCACTCACGCACTCACGCCTGAGCCGATGACCAGCGCGCACGCCGCCCGCCCGCTGTCCGCTGCGGGACATCGATACATTACATACATACGCACTCACGCACTCACGCACTCACGCCTGAGCCGATGACCAGCGCGCACGCCGCCCGCCCGCTGTCCGCTGCGGGACATCGATACATTACATACATACGCACTCACGCACTCACGCACTCACGCCTGAGCCGATGACCAGCGCGCACGCCGCCCGCCCGCTGTCCGCTGCGGGACATCGATACATTACATACATACGCACTCACGCACTCACGCACTCACGCCTGAGCCGATGACCAGCGCGCACGCCGCCCGCCCGCTGTCCGCTGCGGGACATCGATACATTACATACATACGCACTCACGCACTCACGCACTCACGCCTGAGCCGATGACCAGCGCGCACGCCGCCCGCCCGCTGTCCGCTGCGGGACATCGATACATTACATACATACGCACTCACGCACTCACGCACTCACGCCTGAGCCGATGACCAGCGCGCACGCCGCCCGCCCGCTGTCCGCTGCGGGACATCGATACATTACATACATACGCACTCACGCACTCACGCACTCACGCCTGAGCCGATGACCAGCGCGCACGCCGCCCGCCCGCTGTCCGCTGCGGGACATCGATACATTACATACATACGCACTCACGCACTCACGCACTCACGCCTGAGCCGATGACCAGCGCGCACGCCGCCCGCCCGCTGTCCGCTGCGGGACATCGATACATTACATACATACGCACTCACGCACTCACGCACTCACGCCTGAGCCGATGACCAGCGCGCACGCCGCCCGCCCGCTGTCCGCTGCGGGACATCGATACATTACATACATACGCACTCACGCACTCACGCACTCACGCCTGAGCCGATGACCAGCGCGCACGCCGCCCGCCCGCTGTCCGCTGCGGGACATCGATACATTACATACATACGCACTCACGCACTCACGCACTCACGCGCTCACGCGCTCACGCCCGAGCCGATGACCAGCGCGCACGCCGCCCGCCCGCTGTCCGCTGCGGGACATCGATACATTACATACATACGCACTCACGCACTCACGCACTCACGCCTGAGCCGATGACCAGCGCGCACGCCGCCCGCCCGCTGTCCGCTGCGGGACATCGATACATTACATACATACGCACTCACGCACTCACGCACTCACGCGCTCACGCCCGAGCCGATGACCAGCGCGCACGCCGCCCGCCCGCTGTCCGCTGCGGGACATCGATACATTACATACATACGCACTCACGCACTCACGCACTCACGCCTGAGCCGATGACCAGCGCGCACGCCGCCCGCCCGCTGTCCGCTGCGGGACATCGATACATTACATACATACGCACTCACGCACTCACGCACTCACGCCTGAGCCGATGACCAGCGCGCACGCCGCCCGCCCGCTGTCCGCTGCGGGACATCGATACATTACATACATACGCACTCACGCACTCACGCACTCACGCGCTCACGCCCGAGCCGATGACCAGCGCGCACGCCGCCCGCCCGCTGTCCGCTGCGGGACATCGATACATTACATACATACGCACTCACGCACTCACGCACTCACGCCTGAGCCGATGACCAGCGCGCACGCCGCCCGCCCGCTGTCCGCTGCGGGACATCGATACATTACATACATACGCACTCACGCACTCACGCACTCACGCGCTCACGCCCGAGCCGATGACCAGCGCGCACGCCGCCCGCCCGCTGTCCGCTGCGGGACATCGATACATTACATACATACGCACTCACGCACTCACGCACTCACGCCTGAGCCGATGACCAGCGCGCACGCCGCCCGCCCGCTGTCCGCTGCGGGACATCGATACATTACATACATACGCACTCACGCACTCACGCACTCACGCGCTCACGCCCGAGCCGATGACCAGCGCGCACGCCGCCCGCCCGCTGTCCGCTGCGGGACATCGATACATTACATACATACGCACTCACGCACTCACGCACTCACGCCTGAGCCGATGACCAGCGCGCACGCCGCCCGCCCGCTGTCCGCTGCGGGACATCGATACATTACATACATACGCACTCACGCACTCACGCACTCACGCCTGAGCCGATGACCAGCGCGCACGCCGCCCGCCCGCTGTCCGCTGCGGGACATCGATACATTACATACATACGCACTCACGCACTCACGCACTCACGCCTGAGCCGATGACCAGCGCGCACGCCGCCCGCCCGCTGTCCGCTGCGGGACATCGATACATTACATACATACGCACTCACGCACTCACGCACTCACGCCTGAGCCGATGACCAGCGCGCACGCCGCCCGCCCGCTGTCCGCTGCGGGACATCGATACATTACATACATACGCACTCACGCACTCACGCACTCACGCACTCACGCGCTCACGCCCGAGCCGATGACCAGCGCGCACGCCGCCCGCCCGCTGTCCGCTGCGGGACATCGATACATTACATACATACGCACTCACGCACTCACGCACTCACGCACTCACGCGCTCACGCCCGAGCCGATGACCAGCGCGCACGCCGCCCGCCCGCTGTCCGCTGCGGGACATCGATACATTACATACATACGCACTCACGCACTCACGCACTCACGTCTGAGCCGATGACCAGCGCGCACTCCGCCCGCCCGCTGTCCGCTGCGGGACATCGATACATTACATACATACGCACTCACGCACTCACGCACTCACGCACTCACGCACTCACGCCTGAGCCGATGACCAGCGCGCACGCCGCCCGCCCGCTGTCCGCTGCGGGACATCGATACATTACATACATACGCACTCACGCACTCACGCACTCACGCCTGAGCCGATGACCAGCGCGCACGCCGCCCGCCCGCTGTCCGCTGCGGGACATCGATACATTACATACATACGCACTCACGCACTCACGCACTCACGCACTCACGCGCTCACGCCCGAGCCGATGACCAGCGCGCACGCCGCCCGCCCGCTGTCCGCTGCGGGACATCGATACATTACATACATACGCACTCACGCACTCACGCACTCACGCCTGAGCCGATGACCAGCGCGCACGCCGCCCGCCCGCTGTCCGCTGCGGGACATCGATACATTACATACATACACACTCACGCACTCACGCACTCACGCACTCACGCCTGAGCCGATGACCAGCGCGCACGCCGCCCGCCCGCTGTCCGCTGCGGGACATCGATACATTACATACATACGCACTCACGCACTCACGCACTCACGCACTCACGCCTGAGCCGATGACCAGCGCGCACGCCGCCCGCCCGCTGTCCGCTGCGGGACATCGATACATTACATACATACGCACTCACGCACTCACGCACTCACGCACTCACGCCTGAGCCGATGACCAGCGCGCACGCCGCCCGCCCGCTGTCCGCTGCGGGACATCGATACATTACATACATACGCACTCACGCACTCACGCACTCACGCCTGAGCCGATGACCAGCGCGCACGCCGCCCGCCCGCTGTCCGCTGCGGGACATCGATACATTACATACATACGCACTCACGCACTCACGCACTCACGCGCTCACGCCCGAGCCGATGACCAGCGCGCACGCCGCCCGCCCGCTGTCCGCTGCGGGACATCGATACATTACATACATACGCACTCACGCACTCACGCACTCACGCACTCACGCGCTCACGCCCGAGCCGATGACCAGCGCGCACGCCGCCCGCCCGCTGTCCGCTGCGGGACATCGATACATTACATACATACGCACTCACGCACTCACGCACTCACGCACTCACGCACTCACGCGCTCACGCCCGAGCCGATGACCAGCGCGCACGCCGCCCGCCCGCTGTCCGCTGCGGGACATCGATACATTACATACATACGCACTCACGCACTCACGCACTCACGCGCTCACGCCCGAGCCGATGACCAGCGCGCACGCCGCCCGCCCGCTGTCCGCTGCGGGACATCGATACATTACATACATACGCACTCACGCACTCACGCACTCACGCGCTCACGCCCGAGCCGATGACCAGCGCGCACGCCGCCCGCCCGCTGCCCGCTGCGGGACATCGATACATTACATACATACGCACTCACGCACTCACGCACTCACGCCTGAGCCGATGACCAGCGCGCACGCCGCCCGCCCGCTGTCCGCTGCGGGACATCGATACATTACATACATACGCACTCACGCGCTCACGCCCGAGCCGATGACCAGCGCGCACGCCGCCCGCCCGCTGTCCGCTGCGGGACATCGATACATTACATACATACGCACTCACGCACTCACGCACTCACGCCTGAGCCGATGACCAGCGCGCACGCCGCCCGCCCGCTGTCCGCTGCGGGACATCGATACATTACATACATACGCACTCACGCACTCACGCACTCACGCCTGAGCCGATGACCAGCGCGCACGCCGCCCGCCCGCTGTCCGCTGCGGGACATCGATACATTACATACATACGCACTCACGCACTCACGCACTCACGCCTGAGCCGATGACCAGCGCGCACGCCGCCCGCCCGCTGTCCGCTGCGGGACATCGATACATTACATACATACGCACTCACGCACTCACGCACTCACGCCTGAGCCGATGACCAGCGCGCACGCCGCCCGCCCGCTGTCCGCTGCGGGACATCGATACATTACATACATACGCACTCACGCACTCACGCACTCACGCCTGAGCCGATGACCAGCGCGCACGCCGCCCGCCCGCTGTCCGCTGCGGGACATCGATACATTACATACATACGCACTCACGCACTCACGCCTGAGCCGATGACCAGCGCGCACGCCGCCCGCCCGCTGTCCGCTGCGGGACATCGATACATTACATACATACGCACTCACGCACTCACGCACTCACGCCTGAGCCGATGACAAGCGCGCACGCCGCCCGCCCGCTGTCCGCTGCGGGACATCGATACATTACATACATACGCACTCACGCACTCACGCACTCACGCCTGAGCCGATGACCAGCGCGCACGCCGCCCGCCCGCTGTCCGCTGCGGGACATCGATACATTACATACATACGCACTCACGCACTCACGCACTCACGCCTGAGCCGATGACCAGCGCGCACGCCGCCCGCCCGCTGTCCGCTGCGGGACATCGATACATTACGTACATACGCACTCACGCACTCACGCACTCACGCCTGAGCCGATGACCAGCGCGCACGCCGCCCGCCCGCTGTCCGCTGCGGGACATCGATACATTACATACATACGCACTCACGCACTCACGCACTCACGCCTGAGCCGATGACCAGCGCGCACGCCGCCCGCCCGCTGTCCGCTGCGGGACATCGATACATTACATACATACGCACTCACACACTCACGCGCTCACGCCCGAGCCGATGACCAGCGCGCACGCCACCCGCCCGCTGTCCGCTGCGGGACATCGATACATTACATACATACGCACTCACGCACTCACGCACTCACGCCTGAGCCGATGACCAGCGCGCACGCCGCCCGCCCGCTGTCCGCTGCGGGACATCGATACATTACATACATACGCACTCACGCACTCACGCACTCACGCGCTCACGCCCGAGCCGATGACCAGCGCGCACGCCGCCCGCCCGCTGTCCGCTGCGGGACATCGATACATTACATACATACGCACTCACGCACTCACGCACTCACGCGCTCACGCCCGAGCCGATGACCAGCGCGCCCGCCGCCCGCCCGCTGTCCGCTGCGGGACATCGATACATTACATACATACGCACTCACGCACTCACGCACTCACGCGCTCACGCCCGAGCCGATGACCAGCGCGCACGCCGCCCGCCCGCTGTCCGCTGCGGGACATCGATACATTACATACATACGCACTCACGCACTCACGCGCTCACGCCTGAGCCGATGACCAGCGCGCACGCCGCCCGCCCGCTGTCCGCTGCGGGACATCGATACATTACATACATACGCACTCACGCACTCACGCACTCACGCCTGAGCCGATGACCAGCGCGCACGCCGCCCGCCCGCTGTCCGCTGCGGGACATCGATACATTACATACATACGCACTCACGCACTCACGCACTCACGCCTGAGCCGATGACCAGCGCGCACGCCGCCCGCCCGCTGTCCGCTGCGGGACATCGATACATTACATACATACGCACTCACGCACTCACGCACTCACGCCTGAGCCGATGACCAGCGCGCACGCCGCCCGCCCGCTGTCCGCTGCGGGACATCGATACATTACATACATACGCACTCACGCACTCACGCACTCACGCCTGAGCCGATGACCAGCGCGCACGCCGCCCGCCCGCTGTCCGCTGCGGGACATCGATACATTACATACATACGCACTCACGCACTCACGCACTCACGCCTGAGCCGATGACCAGCGCGCACGCCGCCCGCCCGCTGTCCGCTGCGGGACATCGATACATTACATACATACGCACTCACGCACTCACGCACTCACGCCTGAGCCGATGACCAGCGCGCACGCCGCCCGCCCGCTGTCCGCTGCGGGACATCGATACATTACATACATACGCACTCACGCACTCACGCACTCACGCCTGAGCCGATGACCAGCGCGCACGCCGCCCGCCCGCTGTCCGCTGCGGGACATCGATACATTACATACATACGCACTCACGCGCTCACGCCCGAGCCGATGACCAGCGCGCACGCCGCCCGCCCGCTGTCCGCTGCGGGACATCGATACATTACATACATACGCACTCACGCACTCACGCACTCACGCCTGAGCCGATGACCAGCGCGCACGCCGCCCGCCCGCTGTCCGCTGCGGGACATCGATACATTACATACATACGCACTCACGCACTCACGCACTCACGCCTGAGCCGATGACCAGCGCGCACGCCGCCCGCCCGCTGTCCGCTGCGGGACATCGATACATTACATACATACGCACTCACGCACTCACGCCTGAGCCGATGACCAGCGCGCACGCCGCCCGCCCGCTGTCCGCTGCGGGACATCGATACATTACATACATACGCACTCACGCACTCACGCACTCACGCCTGAGCCGATGACCAGCGCGCACGCCGCCCGCCCGCTGTCCGCTGCGGGACATCGATACATTACATACATACGCACTCACGCACTCACGCACTCACGCCTGAGCCGATGACCAGCGCGCACGCCGCCCGCCCGCTGTCCGCTGCGGGACATCGATACATTACATACATACGCACTCACGCACTCACGCACTCACGCCTGAGCCGATGACCAGCGCGCACGCCGCCCGCCCGCTGTCCGCTGCGGGACATCGATACATTACATACATACGCACTCACGCGCTCACGCCCGAGCCGATGACCAGCGCGCACGCCGCCCGCCCGCTGTCCGCTGCGGGACATCGATACATTACATACATACGCACTCACGCACTCACGCACTCACGCCTGAGCCGATGACCAGCGCGCACGCCGCCCGCCCGCTGTCCGCTGCGGGACATCGATACATTACATACATACGCACTCACGCACTCACGCACTCACGCCTGAGCCGATGACCAGCGCGCACGCCGCCCGCCCGCTGTCCGCTGCGGGACATCGATACATTACATACATACGCACTCACGCACTCACGCACTCACGCCTGAGCCGATGACCAGCGCGCACGCCGCCCGCCCGCTGTCCGCTGCGGGACATCGATACATTACATACATACGCACTCACGCACTCACGCACTCACGCCTGAGCCGATGACCAGCGCGCACGCCGCCCGCCCGCTGTCCGCTGCGGGACATCGATACATTACATACATACGCACTCACGCACTCACGCACTCACGCCTGAGCCGATGACCAGCGCGCACGCCGCCCGCCCGCTGTCCGCTGCGGGACATCGATACATTACATACATACGCACTCACGCACTCACGCACTCACGCCTGAGCCGATGACCAGCGCGCACGCCGCCCGCCCGCTGTCCGCTGCGGGACATCGATACATTACATACATACGCACTCACGCACTCACGCACTCACGCCTGAGCCGATGACCAGCGCGCACGCCGCCCGCCCGCTGTCCGCTGCGGGACATCGATACATTACATACATACGCACTCACGCACTCACGCACTCACGCCTGAGCCGATGACCAGCGCGCACGCCGCCCGCCCGCTGTCCGCTGCGGGACATCGATACATTACATACATACGCACTCACGCACTCACGCACTCACGCCTGAGCCGATGACCAGCGCGCACGCCGCCCGCCCGCTGTCCGCTGCGGGACATCGATACATTACATACATACGCACTCACGCACTCACGCACTCACGCCTGAGCCGATGACAAGCGCGCACGCCGCCCGCCCGCTGTCCGCTGCGGGACATCGATACATTACATACATACGCACTCACGCACTCACGCACTCACGCCTGAGCCGATGACCAGCGCGCACGCCGCCCGCCCGCTGTCCGCTGCGGGACATCGATACATTACATACATACGCACTCACGCACTCACGCACTCACGCCTGAGCCGATGACCAGCGCGCACGCCGCCCGCCCGCTGTCCGCTGCGGGACATCGATACATTACGTACATACGCACTCACGCACTCACGCACTCACGCCTGAGCCGATGACCAGCGCGCACGCCGCCCGCCCGCTGTCCGCTGCGGGACATCGATACATTACATACATACGCACTCACGCACTCACGCACTCACGCCTGAGCCGATGACCAGCGCGCACGCCGCCCGCCCGCTGTCCGCTGCGGGACATCGATACATTACATACATACGCACTCACACACTCACGCGCTCACGCCCGAGCCGATGACCAGCGCGCACGCCACCCGCCCGCTGTCCGCTGCGGGACATCGATACATTACATACATACGCACTCACGCACTCACGCACTCACGCCTGGCATCCCCGAAGGGGTATACACACACATTTCGCCGAGTGTATCTCCGTCCCTTATGTGATAGGGGGCGAGCCTATCGCCATACCGGGCACAAATTCCAGACTCCGGACTGATACTGAGCATTTCATAGTTGAAAAACCCAATACCACTTTACCCGACCCGGGGATCGAACCCGATACCTCAGCGTTGGCCTCAATCGTAACGCGTACGCATTACAACTGCGCCACCGAGGCAGTCGAGACAGGCACGTTTTTTTTTTAGACTTCTGCAATGCCAGGGCACAGCAAAGCCGCTGCCTACCGGCGAAAGATTACTCTTTTTAAACCTCGTTTAAAAAAGGACATGTCATAGCGCTCAGGAAGGAGCTAGGAGCATAGGAGCTCACGTTTTAGAATAGTAATCAATTTACATCTGCCTGTGTTATCCCAGCATAGTTTAGGGTCCGCGATGTAATGTTGCAGTAAAATCGTGTAACGTTGCGATTTAGTCGTGTAAAGTTGCAATCTAGTCGTGTAAAGTTGCGATTCAGTATTATAAAGTTGCGATGTAGTTGTGTAAAGTTGCGATGTAGTCGTATAACTTTAATGTGTAGTCGTATAACGTTAAGGTGTAGTCGTGTAAAGTTGCTATGTAGTCGTGTAAAGTTGCGATGTAATCACGTAACGTTGCGATATAAACGTTTAAAGTTGCAATGTAGTACTGTAAAGTTGCGATGTAGTCGTGTAAAATTACGATGTAATCATATAACGTTGCGATTTAGTCGTTTAAAGTTGCGATGTAATCACGTTACGTTGCGATATAAACGTTTAAAGTTGCAATGTAGTACTGTAAAATTGCGATGTAGTCGTGTAAAATTGCGATGTAATCATATAACGTTGCGAATTAGTCGTATAAAGTTGCGTTATAGTCTTATAAAGTTGCGATGTAGTCGTTTAAAGTTGCAATGCAGTCGTGTAACGTTATTTCTTTTTGTGGATAATAATGTAATATAACATCATCCGTACCGTGCAGCGAGTGTAGTGCCCGTTCGAAGCTGGCGAGGTCATGCGTGGCGTGTGTCACATGTCGCAGTACGTTCGGTCTGTCCGTACCGCCTGCTGCTAGTACTACACGAGTACAAGCTATCACGAACTGACGACCGCCGTTACTCTCACGACTGGGGAACAAAATATATTGATATTATTAATAATACTAGCTATATCATACACGTCCCACTGCTGGGCACGGGCCTCCTCTACTGAATGAGAGGGGTTAGGCCTTAGTCCACCACGCTGGACTAATGCGGGTTGACAGACTTCACATACCTTCGAACTTCCAATGAAGAACTTTTCAGGTATGCAGGTTTCCTCACGGTGTTGCCTTTACCGTTAAAGCAAGGGATAATTAACAATTAATACACACATAACTTAGAAAAGTCAGAGGTGCATGCTCTTGAGGCTGGTTTCGAACCTGCGACTTTAGTCTCGACAGTCCGTACCACTCGCCACTGAACTATCACTGCTTATTATTATTTACTTATACAATTCTTCTTCCAGCTCCCATCATCAGACCCTGATGATCATCTATACATCAACTTCTCGTCGAAACTATTCGATGAGCCCAAACACGGTTTAACTACCAAAGAAACCTATTATTCCTGCCGCCAAGCAGCAGTGTGTAAGCACAGCTGTGTTTCGATTTGAAGTACATTGAAGCCAGTGAAGTTACTAGATATTATAACATTTAACATCTTATGTCTCGTGGTGACGAGCGCAGTCCAATGCCATGCATTGTTTGTAATTCAAATTTGTGTTGTGTTGCTTCCGTTTACCATCAGGCCAGCGACTTGCTCGTCTCGTCATTCAAGCTATTAGAAAAAGCTTGGTTACACAAGTTTAATCGCAGTAAGTAGTGCAGTGTTACTTACGCAGTGACGTAGTACTTGGCTCCAGTGGGACAGTGTGGCGCAGGACATGGAGGTCCTGGTGTATGAGGAGCGCGGGACACATTCGTCACAACCACACCGCTGCGGAAATAACGCTGCAAACATACAAACAAACAGGTCAAGCGAGAATCGAGTTTACACAAATGGGTCCGTATCCACACCATTGAAATGAAATGAAATGAAATAGTTTTATCAATCATGTAGGCAATTAAAATAGCGCTTATGACAAGTCAGTACAAAATAAAGAAACTTATGTAAGTACAGAAATCATATCAGCTAATATATACATAACATACATAGCATCGTCAAAATACACTGGGCAACTATAAAGTTTACAATATTTTTATATTAGTCCAGAATTGTTAAGTATTATTATTATTTTTTCTCTGTTTTAAAGGTCGATATGGACCATAGGCATTACCGAAACGGCACGTGGTTTAAAACTACCACCGGATCCAAAACGACCCAACCTGAGAAGACACGGCGAAACAAACTCAGTGGGCTGCTCATTTACAAGGTGGTAGGTCCCTCGTTTGCGAGAGGCCGGCTGGGTTGGTACCACCGCGCCGTCTATTTCTACCGCCAAGCAACAGTGTGTAAGCACTGTTGTGTTCCGGTGTGAAGGACATTGAAGCCAGTGAAATTACTAGGCATTATGAGACTTAACACCTTATGTCTCGGGGTGACGAGCGCAGTCCAGTGTCATGCAGTGCTTTGTTTTAAAGTTCTGTGTGGCGTTGCTTCTGTTTATGAGCAGGCGTGGCGCTTACCATCAGGCGAGCGGCCTGCTCGTCTCGTCATTCAAGCTAATAAAAAAAAATGTTTTTATACGCAATAGAAAATAATACAAAATACCCTATTACGAATACAGAATCAATTTTGGTCAAAAGTGATTTTTTTTATTTCAATTAATATTTCAAATATTGATGATAGCATCATTACAAGCATATAAAAACAAAATATATGCGTTTTATTAATTACCTATCACTTGCTTTAACGGTGAAGGAAACATCGTGAGGAAACCTGCATACCTGAGAAGTTCTCCATAAGAATTTCGAAGGTATGTGAAGTCTGCCAACCCGCATTAGGCCAGCGTGGTGGACTAGGGCCTAACCCCACTCATTAGTAGAGGGAGTCCATGCCCAGCAGTGGGCCAATAATTTGTAAAAAAATACAATTTACTGCATATGTCAAGTGACAGACATATTCTCCCAAAGTAAAATTAAATTCCGGAACGCCATTTTAGAACACCAAGTATCAGGTAAAATGTAATTTCTCATTATCATAATTATATTTTTATCCTATTTCTTTAAGTTGTTTAAGTTATTTTGCTCTTGTAATATGCATGCCGTGTTCGCATCACACTGTAACGACATTTAGCTTATGACTACTTACTATTTATTCTAAGATAATAAATTGTATATTGAAATAAAACTCAAAATCGTATTTCTGTCGGACCATAAAGCTGTGGAATAGCTTGCCGGCGCACGTGTTTCCTCCTTCCTATAACTTGGGATCCTTTAAACGGAGTGTGAAGAAGCAACTAAGCAGGCCGGCATAATTCTGCCGATCTGCGATGGATTCAGTGTCTATCGTTGGTCGACAGTATTCATGGATTGCGCTATACTTACCATCAGGTGTAGCGTAGTCACTTTGCCGAGCCAGGATAAAAAAAAAAAAAAAAAAAAAAAAAAACTAGTTTATACGGATTATATCGCGGTTTAATTTTTATTTTAGTCCCGACGTTTCGAAAGCTTTTCAGCCTTCGTGGTCACGGGAGAGACTGAGGTGTAGGTCGTCTCGAAAAGTTAATGTTACAACTATAAACTAGTTTTATTTCAATGTGTAATATTCGCGTAAACCTAAGAAATCACTAATAAATTGTACTCAATTAATGTACGTTGCGTTGGCGATACAAATACAAATAAATAAATATAATAAATGGCTGACAAAATTACCTGCAATTTACAAGCATGCACATATCTTCTGCAATAGTTAGCTACGGCTCTAGCTGACAGACGACCAGCTCCAGCGTCAGCGTGGGGGGGTAACGTGAGCCACGCGCCGGGGGACAAGGTTCGAACCCCCGGCGGGAACGAGTGCCATGCACCGCCAGGCGGACCACGGCCCAGCACTATGTGGTCGACCTGGAATAATGGACAAATATATATGGCAGATGTGTAACCAGTACACCCACATTTCGCCGAGCGTATCTCCGTCCCATGATGAGATAGGGGGCGAGCCTGTCGCCATACCGGACACAATTTCAGACTCCGGGCTGATACTGAGCACCCAATATCACTTTTACCCGACCCGGGGATCGAACCCGAGACCTCAGCACAGCGGTCGTACCGTGTACGTTACAACAACGACACCGAGACATTTGGTTAAGATATCTAGAAACCATAACGATTAAATTAATATCATACATACATACATACGCACTCACGCCTGTAATCCCCGAAGGGGTAGGCAGAGGTGTAACCAGTACACCCACATTTCGCCGAGCGTATCTCCGTCCCACAATGTGATAGGGGGCGAGCCTATCGCCATACCGGGCACAAATTCCAGACTCCGGGCTGATACTGAGCATTTCGTAATAGAAAAACCCAATACCACTTTACCCGACCCGGGGATCGAACCCGAGACCTCAGCGTTAGCCTCAATCGTAACGCGTACGCATTACAACTGCACCACCGAGGCAGTCATTATTAATCATAATAATATATAATACGGGTAATATAAATCATTTTTATCGATCTATTCGTTCAAGCGCCACAATGGCACAAACAGACGCACACACACGCATGCACGTACAGACAAAGGGGTAAAAAATTATAACATACTAGCCGTTGCCCGCGGCTCCGCCCGCGTGTATGCCTATTTCCAGGATTAAAGTAGCCTAGTGGGCGCCACCGGTGAGAAACGCGCTTGACAAAAATACTAATGTCGCTATTAATAAATAGCGGTTGATCGTAGAGGGTTGAAAATTTAGGGTTATATGTATTTTTTAATGCTGTATCATAAAAAAATAAAAACAAAAAATTATTGTCTAAGAAATAAGATAAAAAATTGAGGGATGGACCACCTTAACATTTAGGGGGATGAAAAATAGATGTTGGTCGATTCTCAGACCTACCCGATATTCACACAAAATTTCATACAAATCGGTCCGGTCCAGCCGTTTCGGAGGAATATGGGAACGAACATTGTGACACGAGAATTTTATATATAAGATATTTTTGTAGCGGTTGAAATTACCTTCTTATCCTCCTCAAATCGCCACTCTATGAGCGAGTCAGCTTGAATACCGAGATCTGCACACGGTCGCAAAAGGTTGTCCATCTAAAAACAAATGAAAAAAAAATAAGAAAATTTATTGTCAAATTTTTTTTGTTATTTAACTATATGATATATTTGAGATATGATCTCATTTGGGATTGACCATGTGGCTTGGGAAAAGCTGGCTGACGATAGAGGCGAGTGGAGAAAGTGGGTGCACAATGGGCGTGAAACTCACGACAACACGTGGTTCAGAACACTGGCGGACTAAAACTAAAACGTCGGAGGCGTCTCTTGCAGAGTATGTGGTAGACTCTGCCGCTCTAGAATTGGTTTATACAGCCACGAAAGAAAGTGCATATCTATGAGACAATGATTAAATCGTCTGAAACAGACGGATAAGGCCAATGATATTTAACTATATATATATAAATAAATAACTTAAGTCACCCAAAACCTCGAAAGAACTTTAGCGACCTGCTCGTCTCGTCATTCAAGCTGATAAAAAAAAACCTATCGCCGTACAATTCCAGACTCCGGGCTGATAGACACTTCGTAATAGAAAACCCTAATATCAATTTTACGGGTCGGGTAATCGAACCCAGCACAGCAGTAGTACCGCGTACGCATAACAACTGCACCACCGAGGCGGTCAGTATGATTATTGTGAAACTGTATTTTTCCATTAAATAACCATACACAATATGTAAAAGGTTTCCATACTGAATCATTTGATAACACTGCAATATACATGCTATTAAACTGTAATCATTTATTGAAGCTATTTAATTTCAATTGCTTTGATACTTATCAATACCTATAAACATCATACTAATATTATAAATGTGAATGTAAGTTTGTTTGTTACGCTTTCACGCGAAAACTACTAAACCGATCATCATGAAACTTTGTACACATATTTTTGGAGGTATAAGAAGTAACATATGATACTTTTTATGAAAAAGAAATATATATTTGTTTGTTACGCTTTCACGCCTAAATCACTGAACCGATTTTGATGTAAAGATAGATGGGACCCTGGAGACGGTTATAGGCTACGTTTTATTTCGGAAAAGTCATTTCACGCGGGCGGAACTGCGGGCAAAAGTTACTAAATGATAAATTATATAATTGAAAAATAGAATAATCAGCCGAAACTATGCGTGCATGTGTTCAAAAGAATGTCTCGCCGACCCCACTGCGAATGGCAGGTAAAAGAAGCACCACTCATCTCACTAACTTATACAACGTGTTATAGAAAGGGGCGGGCATCTCACTAACTTATATACTTTTACAACGTGTTACAGAAAGGTGTATGTATGTAAATTTAAGCAATGTGTAGTGTACGATATAAGTATTTCATCCCCCATAGTACCAAATCCGTACATTATCACAGGACATAATTATAGAATTTTCCTTTTTATCGAATGAGTAACATGTCGATATAGACTTTCAAATTTAGACAACACTATATTATAAAAGTGACACTTCATTTCAATTTTGTATTATTAAAAAAGCATTAAAATAGTTGTGAAATGTCAACCTTTATCTGATGCAGTCAGTTCGGCAATTTCTAAGTATTTGAAGTATGATTAAGAGTTAAAAATGGTTTGTTTTTGGCTAAAATGAAGTATCATGAATTGGTGTTTCCTGTTGCTGATAATAGCTTATAAGAGGCTCGACACCTGTATTAAGCAAAGTTCATAGATGGAAGACCCGAGAATGAAGTCTATAAAGTTCTTCTAGAAGATGGTATCAATATACCATGAAGAACTAACTTATATAAGTTCTTATATTATATACTTATACAACGGGTTACAGAAAGGTGTATGTGCGTATATATATATGTGTGTCTTCAGCACACATGCTCTTTCCGGTGTTAATTTGTGTTTAAATTACAAGTTACGTACGTATGTCCGTAGAATAGGGTAGTTTCCTATATTGAATTTTATACATTATTTTATAAGCAACAGAAAATGATACGTAAAAGAAACCCTTTTATTAAAACACAATCAAAATTGGTTCAGAAATGTGCCCGCAGTTATGACTTTAAATGTTGGTATGAGGAAAAGTGGGTGCGTAGTAGGGATATCTCACTATCTCGCTTGCACGCGTGCACTATAATGAACATTTTACACAGTGACGTCAAAGGTTGCATCGTCTGTCATTTGACAATTACCCCTTTATAAAATTCTTTTTGGTCCGATTTATAAAATTCTTTTTGCTATAGATTTTGAGTAACGTAACTTATTGATTTAAATAATAAAAAAATCTAGTCAACTACCCTATTAAGTACATCTTATTCAAGTTTATTAAAAAGTGAGTGTCGTTTATAATAATTAATAGTGATGTTCTCAATCTTTTTTTTTTTATATTTAGATCATGCAATCAGTCAATGACTATGAGCAGATGTGTTGGGAGCTGTATTTCGTGCCAGACAATTTCCCCACTGGGACATCTTTATAAGGTGTCATAGGCTAGTATCCAATTCTAGAATATGCCGTCTTTTTAATCTGCGGATTGTATCTGGAATTGTTAACTGCGTCGCTAGTTGGTTCGGGTGCTTCTCCAGTCTTATCTTGTATTTCGAGCACCAGGATATTATCTCGTGTTTTATCGTCCCGATGTTCAGGTGTTCATGAACTTCCGTGGTCCTGATGAACCAGGGTGCGTTGGAAAGTCATCATGCGTCATCAATCTTATCGATCTTAAATAACGAGTGATTAAAATTAACGGGATATATTTACGATGTCTCGGTTTTGAAAAGTGCCGGTACATGTAAGTTTTATGTAATGACCCAAAAATATTACCACACCTTTCTGTAATACGTTGTATATGAAATTTGTGTTCTTTCTTTCCACCTGCCCTTACCCCACCCGCAGTGGGTTCTTAAATAACGAGAGATTAAAATTAACGTGATATTTTTACGATGTCTCGGTTTTGAAAAGTGCCGGTACATGTAAGTTTTATGTAATGACCCAAAAATATTACCACACCTTTCTGTAATACGTTGTATATGAAATTTGTGTTCTTTCTTTCCACCTGCCCTTACCCCACCCGCAGTGGGTTCTTAAATAACGAGAGATTAAAATTAACGTGATATTTTTACGATGTCTCGGTTTTGAAAAGTGCCGGTACATGTAAGTTTTATGTAATGACCCAAAAATATTACCACACCTTTCTGTAATACGTTGTATATGAAATTTGTGTTCTTTCTTTCCACCTGCCCTTACCCCACCCGCAGTGGGTTCTTAAATAACGAGAGATTAAAATTAACGTGATATTTTTACGATGTCTCGGTTTTGAAAAGTGCCGGTACATGTAAGTTTTATGTAATGACCCAAAAATATTACCACACCTTTCTGTAATACGTTGTATATGAAATTTGTGTTCTTTCTTTCCACCTGCCCTTACCCCACCCGCAGTGGGTTCTTAAATAACGAGAGATTAAAATTAACGTGATATTTTTACGATGTCTCGGTTTTGAAAAGTGCCGGTACATGTAAGTTTTATGTAATGACCCAAAAATATTACCACACCTTTCTGTAATACGTTGTATATGAAATTTGTGTTCTTTCTTTCCACCTGCCCTTACCCCACCCGCAGTGGGTTCTTAAATAACGAGAGATTAAAATTAACGTGATATTTTTACGATGTCTCGGTTTTGAAAAGTGCCGGTACATGTAAGTTTTATGTAATGACCCAAAAATATTACCACACCTTTCTGTAATACGTTGTATATGAAATTTGTGTTCTTTCTTTCCATCTGCCCTTACCCCACCCGCAGTGGGTTCTTAAATAACGAGAGATTAAAATTAACGTGATATTTTTACGATGTCTCGGTTTTGAAAAGTGCCGGTACATGTAAGTTTTATGTAATGACCCAAAAATATTACCACACCTTTCTGTAATACGTTGTATATGAAATTTGTGTTCTTTCTTTCCATCTGCCCTTACCCCACCCGCAGTGGGTTCTTAAATAACGAGAGATTAAAATTAACGTGATATTTTTACGATGTCTCGGTTTTGAAAAGTGCCGGTACATGTAAGTTTTATGTAATGACCCAAAAATATTACCACACCTTTCTGTAATACGTTGTATATGAAATTTGTGTTCTTTCTTTCCATCTGCCCTTACCCCACCCGCAGTGGGTTCTTAAATAACGAGAGATTAAAATTAACGTGATATTTTTACGATGTCTCGGTTTTGAAAAGTGCCGGTACATGTAAATTTTATGTAATGACCCTAAAATATTACCACACCTTTCTGTAATACGTTGTATATGAAATTTGTGTTCTTTCTTTCCACCTGCCCTTACCCCACCCGCAGTGGGTTCTTAAATAACGAGAGATTAAAATTAACGTGATATTTTTAGAATGTGTCAGTTTTCAAGCCCGTACATGTAATGACGCTAAAATATGACACCTTTCTGCTTCTGCCTACCACCCCTGGATAACGGCGTGAGCTTATGTTATGCATGTAAAATAACACCTTAAAACTTTAAGTAGATATAATTCCAAATTACATATTATTATATAAAAAAAGTAGCAATAATTCACTTTAAGGTCTGGTCAGCGGTCACGTCCGAAGGTCACGGCGTAAAAATACCGGTCCAGTTACCGCAGACCTCGCATGGTCACTTGTTAAACCACATACGTATATCATTTTAACTAAAATATTTATTATAAAAGAGATTTCTCGAAATACGCGTACGCATTCACGCATGCAATCGCCGAGGGGGTAGGCAGAGGTGAAAGGAATATACCCACACTTCGCCGAGCTATACCCGTCCCATGATGTGATAGGGGGCGAGCCTACCGTCATACCGGACACAATTGCGGGGTGATACTAAGCATTTGGTGATATAAAAACCCAATATCACTTTTACCCGCCCCGGGAATCAAACCCGAAACCTCAGCACAGCAATCGTACCGCGTACGCATTACAACTGTGCCACCGAGGCAGTCCCTTTTCATCACTTTATGAATGGATTCGAAACACACTTTCTTAGTGATTGTCTAAAAAAAATTCTGCCGCCGACCATTGGATTGGATCGGAATATTTATTGGATTCAAGAGTAAAGTAGGTAGCAGTGTGGTGGCTTTACCACCTAGTTGAATTGGTCCCTCATATGCGAAAGGTGGTCTGAGTAGACGAGTGGTAGAGCCACGCTGTAGACAATTTTGTATACAGCATGAATGGGCCGGCTCGTCCGGGTCGTTACCACTGTCTCACAGAAAACCGGCGTAAAGTAGCAGCTTGCTGCTGCGTTTCGTACGGTGAGTGAGATATCCGGAGGCCCAAATCTCCCTCCCCTTCCCAATCCCTTATTATCCCTTTCCTTTAAGGTCGGCAACGCGCCCATGATTCTTTTGTATTGTGGGCGTATATGGGCGGTGGAGATCGCTTACCATCAGGTGACCCACTTGCTCGTTTGCCGGCCTATACTAAAAAAAAAGAAAAAAAAAGGTACCACCGCTTTCCCTATTTCTGCCGCCAAACAGCTTTTTTTATTATTTTTAAATAAGTAGAGTACTTTTGTTGTTTTGTGTTGTTAATATATATGTTATTTAATATTATATGTACCTTTTATTAAAAACACACTTGTGTTACACTACCTTAACCCCTGACGTTAGAAACGGGTTTACCCGGTTACACGGTTCACCGTGTTTTGACGCTACTGGCAGAAAATAGAAGCACAGAGGGGAAACACGGGACTAACTGAGGTGCATAATTAACTATCTCAAATTTCTATTACATCAAATAAAATATATATTTTTGTACTGAATACGGCATAAAAAAATCCACTGTCGTTAACCAAGATTTTTTAACAATTTAGATCCATTTATAAGCACTACTAAGCTTCACCCACAGCACACGACTCTTCTGGCATTATAGATGTTCATGACCCACTTCTATAAACTACCTACTCACTTCCAGTTCTTTCAACTCTAGACTAGACTCATATCTATTTTTTGACACATGGTGTGTTGCCAGGTAATATATTTAAATTGCAGACTAATGTTTCCATTTGGCAAATCATTTTACATTTCTTGTATACTTGTTACATTGAATGGTTACATTGTAATATTTAGTACTATAGACTGCCTCGGTGGCGCAGTTGTAATGCGTACGCGTTACGACTGAGGCTGACGCTGAGGTCTCGGGTTCGATCTCCGGATCGAGTCAATGATATTGGGTATTTCTATCACGCAATGCTTAGGCATATACTATAGGCGGGTTGATATACTAATATCAACCCTATAGGCTCGCCCCCTATCACATCATGGGACGGAGTTACGCTCGGCGAAATGTGGGTGTACTGGTTATACCACTGCCTACCTCTTCGGGGATTACAGGCGTGAGTGCGTCTGTATGTATGTATGTATTTAGTACTATCAATAATTTCGACTGCGCATGAGTGTTGGGTCAACTGTCCTAAGTTATGTGTGTATTCATTGTTAATTATCGCTTGCTTTAACGGTGAAGGAAACCTGCATACCTGAGAATTTCTTCATAACAATTTCGAAGGTATGTGAAGTCTACCAATCCGCATTAGGCCAGCGTGGTGTACTAAGGCCTGACCCCTCTCATTCAGTAGAGGAGGTCCGTGCCCAGCAGTGGGACGTGTGTAAATAACATTGCATTAAAATTATCAGTATTTTATGTAGGAATGTATAAAGAGGCCGTGCTCAATAACTTAGGTCGAAATTAAAATGTATCAACGCGTCATAATGATTAACCATGAAACGATAAAAACGAGAGATCTTAGTATTACAAATGCTATATGTCAGTGGAGATCACATACCATCAGGTGCCGCACTTGCTCGTTTGCCGGCAATAAAAAAAATATGCAGTAATGATTTCTTAGGTTTACGCGAATATTACAACACATTGAAATAAAACTAGTTTATACGGATTTTATCGCGGTTTAATTTTTATTTTAGTCCCGACGTTTTCGAGACGACCTACACCTCAGTCTCTCCCGTGATCACGAAGGCTGAAAAGCCTTCGAAACGTCGGGACTAAAATAAAAATTAAACCGCGATAAAATCCGTATAAACTAGTTTTATTTCAATATGCAGTAACTTATAATTCTAGGTTGGTTTGTTGTTTTTGTTTATGAACAGGCATGGCGCTTACCATCATGCAAGCGACTTGCTAGTTTCGTAATCCAAGCCAATAAAAATATGTTTTATTAAGATAAATTGAATGTTAATTTCATAGTCGAGTTTCGTTAAGGGCTATAATTGCAAGAATAATTGTTATTCAATATAATGACCCCCACATTGTCGTATCTGGAATCCATGCCTGCGCCCTGTGGCTTTACTTGCCCCCTACGTGACCCCCGATAAGATAACCGTTACAATAGTGGTACAATTATTTAATAACACACATAAAAACTGCCTCGGTGGCGCAGTTGTAATGTGTACGCGTTACGACTCAGGCTGACGCTGAGGTCTCAGGTTCGATCCCCGGGTCGGGGAAATGTGATATTAGATTATTCTATTACGAAATGCTCAGTATGAGCCCGGAGTCTGAAATTGTGCCCGGTATGGCGATAGGCTCGCCACCTATCACATCATGGGATGGATATACGCTCAGCGAAATGTGGGTGTAATGGTTACACCTCTACCTACTCCTTCGAGGATTACAAGCGTGAGTGCGTATGTATATATGTATTATGGACCGAATTTGTTGGAAAAAAATCATTCGATAGAGTTTAGCTACAATGTGGTCCCATATAAATTAGGTTAAGATCTGATGGCGAAGTACGGAGTAAAAAAAAGTCCTTAACGGACAACAGCATAGTCATCGCGATTGTTTTATTGTATTGGAATTTACATGCCATAGCAGTAACTACCAAGAAAAAAAAGAAGTTTTGACAAACTTAAAAACCGACTTTTATAAATAACACTGAAATACATACGCACTCACGCCTGTAATCCCCGAAGGGGTAGGCAGAGGTGTAACCAGTACACCCACATTTCGCCGAGCGTATCTCCGTCCCACAATGTGATAGGGGGCGAGCCTATCGCCATACCGGGCACAAATTCCAGACTCCGGGCTGATACTGAGCATTTCGTAATAGAAAAACCCAATACCACTTTACCCGACCCGGGGATCGAACCCGAGACCTCAGCGTTAGCGTCAATCGTAACGCTTACGCATTACAACTGCGCCACCGAGGCAGTCTAACACTGAAAGTCAAAAATAATAATTTATATATTGGTTTAATTGACCTTTTTGCACTCGGTGCCAGAGCAGCTGCCGGTCAATTTGAAGTCGGTTTTGTTTTGTTATTCGTATAATATTTTGTTATTATAGTTTAAGTATTAAGTTTCGTATGCTTTTGTATTTTATTAATATTGTGTTGTTTTTTTGCTGGTATCCGTGAGACGCACTCAATAGGCCCTGGCAGAATATCAGTGTCAGGTTGGTTCTTCTACCTGGCGTATGCTGAGCCTGTGGCCTATTTGGAGTTACCTCGGACACAGTCTGAAGATGCATCGGGTGAGCGTAGGTCCATCCCGAGCATAATTCGTTTTAAGTACCTATGTTTAATATATTTTATGGTTCAATTAATATATAAGTATATATTTTATTATATCTGTGTGCTTAACTGTTTTATGTGTTCATGTGAACTTATGGTAATTGCCAAATAAAGTTATTTTCTTTGTTTCTATAAGTTATATTGTTAATGATTATTACCAGCAACGGTATGGGGTTCTGACACCGTCCCTCCAGACCTTCAGCGAGCTCCAGCAGGTCCGCCTCATACAGGCTCTGTCCTGGAGGTATGTTTGATAGTCTGAAACGAAAAGAAAAAACAAATGCATCAACATGTCTTTTTTATTTTTTTTATTAGCTTGAATGACGAGACGAGCAAGTCGCTCGCCTGATGGTAAGCGCGACGCCTGCTCATAAACAGAAGCAACGCCACACAGAACTTTAAATAACAAAGCACTGCATGACACTGGACTGCGCTCGTCACCCCGAGACATATGGTGTTAAGTCTCATAATGCCCAGTAATTACACTGGCTTCAATGTCCTTCTCACCGGAACACAACAGTGCTTACACGCAGAAATAGACAAAGCGATGTTACCAACCCAGCCGGCCTCTCGCAAACGAGAGACCTACCACCTTGTAAAATCTTGTAAATAATTCTGTAACATGTGTTAAAAGGTATATTGCACTGAACCCACTGAGAGTGGGATAAGGGCCGGTGGAAGAATCCAAGGTTCTTGTAAGCTGACTTACCTGGCTCTGAGCATGTCGTCTATGGGCAGGTCTTCTGGTATTTGTTTGAGGTATGGCACGTTGCCTGCCAGCATGAACGAGGTCACCATGCCGCTGGGACCGTTTCCTGTAGACAATATACGTTTTAATAGCAGAGAAGATTACCGACAGCATCACAAAATATAGCGCAAATAATTCCGATTCATATTTCCAACTCCTCACTATCAGTCTGTATCTTTTCTGTCTGCCTCAGACCCTTTTCACACAATTATATGTAAAGACCCTTAAATATGACACCTTACTGTAACACGTTGTATAAATCTATTTTGCAATGTTCCATATACAGCCTTCGTGGCGCAGCGGGCGAGTAACCGGTTGCGAAGCTTGAGGCCGTGGGTTCGATTCCCACACCGAGACAAATGTTTGTCTGATGATTCACAAATATTTGTCTCGTGTCTGGGTGTTGTGGGACCGCAAGTCCCTCGTAGTTCTTGATACTCATGATACAGGTTAACCTAGTGTGGGGTCAGGACTATGTGTGTGACTATTGTGTGTATTTATTTATTTATATACATATGCATAAATATACCGATTCTATATTGGCGCCATACATTAAAATAAACGCAAGCGCATAACAGAGTACTTTTGTATTCATTTGCATTGCACGAGACATGTGCATGTCGACAATAAATGGGGTTAATTATTATGTACGCAACGAGAAGATTTACTGATCGACATATATTTTATTAGCTTGAATGACGAGACGAGCAGTCCGCTCGCCTGATGGTAAGCGCCACGCCTGCTCATAAACAGAAGCAACGCCACACAGAACTTTAAATAACAAAGCACTGCATGACACTGGACTGCGCTCGTCACCCCGAGACATAAGTTGTTAAGTCTCATAATGCCCAGTAATTACACTGGCTTCAATGTCCTTCACACCGGAACACAACAGTGCTTACACACTGTTGCTTGGCGGCAGAAATAGACAAAGCGATGGTACCAACCCAGCCGGCCTCTCGCATACGAGGGACCTACCACAGAAAAGTGGTGTCTACAGCATGGATTAGCTGACTCGCTCGGCTATCTCATCGAAAAGACGTAAGTAGCGACTTACTACTGCGGTACAGTCAGTGATATATATGGAGGCCCAAATCCCCCTCCCCTTCCCCTTCTCAGTCTCTCAATTATCCCTTTCCTTTAAGGTCGGCAAAGCGTCTATGACTCTTCTGGTAGGTATTATCGGCGGTCATGGGCGGTGAAGATCACTTACCATCAGGTGACCCACTTCCGTGTTTGCCGGTCTATTTTACTACATTAAACGTATATTTGCAACAGAAGTATGTCGGTCGCAAATGTCTTTCTCGGGTCATACCATGGTTGATACAAGCTCGTTGCCAAAAAATCTCTGGCTTGCCGTATTAGAAGTAGACATGACAGTCAATGGAGTCGACTAAATAAAAAAGCATACCCTGAGCTTAAATCGGGATAAAGCCAGGCATAAAGAAAGGAACTTCATACTAATATTATAAATGTGAATGTAAGTTTGTTTGTTACGCTTTCACGCGAATACTACGATCATCATGAAACTTTGTATATATATTTTTGGAGGTATAAGAAGTAACATAGGATACTTTTTATGAAAAAAAATATCTATTTGTTTGTTACGCTTTCACGCCTAAATCACTGAACCGATTTTGATGAATTTTGATGTAGAGATAGATGCGACCCTGGAGACGGTTATAGGCTACGTTTTATTTCGGAAAATCTATTCACGCGGGCGGAGCCGCGAGCAAAAGCTAGTATAAAAATACGCCCCTTTTAAAAGCAAAGTAGAACAGTATCCAGAATGGAACCCACGGCTCGGCGCCACGACCCGTCTCATTACAAAGGTCTCGCTATACGCTCGCTGACCCTCTTTATTAACGATATAAAGTTACAACATCGAGACAAAATTACTTTATTAATTCTAACAATGTACAAGAAATATATAACTAGGTGTTTTTTATTAGTTTGAGTGACGAGACGAGCAGGTCGCTCGCCTGATGGTAAGCGCCACGCCTGCCCATAAACATAATCAACACCACACAGAATTTGAAATTACAAAGCAATGCATGGCACTGGACTGCGCTCCTCACACAGAGTCATAAGTTTTTAAGTCTTATAATGCCCAGTAATTTCACTGGCTTCCATGTCCTTCAAACCGGAACACAGCAGTGCTTACACACAGAAATAGACAAACCGGTGGTACCAACCCGGTTCGATCCCCGGGTCGGGTAAAAGTGATATTGGATTTTTCAATTACGAAATGCTCAGTATCAGCCCGGAGTCTGGAATTGTGCCCGGTATGGCGATATGTTCGCTCCCTATGACATCATGAGACGGAAATTAGTTTAGTATTAGTATACATAATATACTCACCAATAATAACAACTTCTTTGTAGATCACGTCCTGTGACAGACTGTGTTGGCACGGCTGCACGTTGTCTTTCATTTTTATTTTATTTCTATCAGATCCTATTTCATACGAACTCTTTTGTTCCAGCTCTGCTTTATGCCCGGCTATAATTTTAATCTGTGCCCGTTCTAAATTCAAACAGCCGTTGAGTATTGCGAATTCTAAATTCAAATCTAAATGCAATTTAAATAAATACTTCTTTTAATTAATATCACATGCAGTTTTAAGTCATACGGACTGTGGTTTGTCGATGGGTTATTTCGTTTTTCTCCTTTTTGTCAGACCAAAGAGATTGGTATGTGCCGTTTTTTTTTGTTGGCCGTTTTATCTTGATAATGGCGTCTTTATGGGTCGGTGCTTATCTGAAACAATAAAAGTGAGCGTTAAGTTATTTATATATGTTCAATAATTTCGTAGTTTTATGCTATCATAAACCTGAAATGAATACCATACATTTTTTATATCACGTGGAAGGCTCCCAAAAAAACAAAACACGGGCTGGATGGTTTTTTTTAAAAAGAAGTAAAGTATATAGAGCGGCCATTGGAAACATTTTCATACAAAATCCGTCTAATGCCACAAACAGATACACAGATAAACTAGGGGGTCACTTGTACCCTCTTTTATAATCGGAGAAAAAACAGCTAAGTATACGCCAAAAACTATAACACCACGAGACTATCCCGCCCACACACCCGCCACTGTAACTCCTGTGCACCAGGATCGACAGTGGCACGCATTTTTGTTGACACCGAGCAGTGAAGCTCGGCGAGTCTCTGGAAATGCTAAATTGTCTTTGTCCCGCAACGAACTTAATCAAATAGAAAATTAAGGAGGAGTTGGAAATAATAATTGTCCACTTCCCTCCATAGCAAAGCGGTAGACAAAATAATGAACTAAGGAGGCATTAACCTCAGGCACAAGGACATTTACAACTGGAGAAGCCAGATGTAAATCACCACGGATGTCATTAAGTGGGTCCTATCACCCGAGCTGTTAAACTTGATTCCAATAATAGGTATGGCAAAAACGCCGAAAAGCACGGAAGTTCTTCCTAGTTTCCACAAGATCCATATAGTATACAACTCCAGATGTTATTTGCATACTGTCTAACATAATGTTGCGCTCTTGTTGCCAGAGACCACACTCCCAAAGAATATGATGTGCGGATTGTTCGTACCGGCAATTAGGTGTAGAACATGGGCACGTAGGCGAATCAACCAACCTAAATGAGAACAGTTTAAACTTAAAGTTGCCGTGGCCCGTGAGAAATTGTGAAACACAATGATCTACTTCCAGCCAAGTTTTTGTAAGACGATCGCGAACCGACGGAAAGTATTGATATAGATGTCGTCCCTTGGTAGAATTATCCCAACGCAATTGCCATTCGTTTATTAGATCGTTGTAATTTTCGGAGCACGATTTGAAAAGTCGATTGATTCTTAATAGCTCACGCGGCGTAAGAAAATTTCTGTCCATATTCTCATTCGTTGAGTAATACATAGCGGCGCGACGCTGCACCTCCAGATCAACTGGAAGTACACCCGCAAGGACAGGTAAAGCTTCAGTACTAACGGTTCTATACGCCTTACACAAGAATATCAACGCCAGACGTTGGCTTTGGAGCAGTTTTCGTCGTACGGCACCGATAGTAGCTCTATCAGCCCATACAGATGATCCATAGCATATACATCCCAAGTAAGTAGCTCCATAGATAACTTTTAATGTGCCAAATGATAGACCTCACGTCGAAGTCGATATCCTTGTCAAGGCATAAAAGTTTCGTTTTGACTTTTCTCCAACGTTTTTAATATGTTCTATAAATGAAAAGTTCCGTTCTAAAACTAGCCCAAGGTAGCAAACTGATTCTTTTCTTTTAATTAAGACGTTATTAAATGTTATTCGCGGCGGTGATTTTAAAATGCCTTTTAAAAGTAATTGGTATGTTTTTTGAGGTGCAAACGTTAAACGATTTCTTTCACCCCAAGCGGAAATCAGGTTTAAGCAAGTGCTAGCCAAACTTTCTAGTCCCGACCTACTATTCGACTATTCGACTGTACGAGTAAGAGCCCGTCGTCGGCATAACCGGTTAAGGAACATCCTTGTGGCAGAGGGAGTGCGAAAAAGTCGTCGAAGCCTAAATTCCACAAATACGGACCGACTACAGAGCCTTGAGGACAACCCATATATAACACCAGCCATGTATTATATACGTTCCATTGCTGGGCACGGGCCTGTACTAATAAAAGGGGTTAGGCCTTAGTCCACCACGCTGACTTAATACAGGCTGGCAAACTTTACATAGGTACCTTTTAAATAAGTTAACCTTTAAAATACTCATACAAAAAAATACTATAAATTTTCTTTTGTCTATGTCGTAATAATATGGAATATGTTACATAAATTATAATAAATTATAGGCGAAGGCCGCGAATACGGCACATCCATGATCATTTAATACTTTATATCGCTTATACTGAATAATTGTTATTGAACATACGTCATTCTATAATTTATCGCCACTTTGTTCGCCCAAGGCAAAACTAATATTGTAGTTTTTTCTATTATTAATGATTTTATCAATAATTTACGTTAACCAAATTGACTAAAATAAAACGAATATTAAAATTACGTAAAAAGTAGATTGAGTACATTTTAAGTTTTGCGATAGGGGCAAATGACAGAAAAAGGATGCACCTACGGTAAGTATGACGTCACACGCCTTCTCGAGCGGGCGTGCGAGGGAGAGTGCTATATAGTCCCACTACACAATACGTTCTCACGAAAAATATAACAATAAAAACTAATTGCTCCTTCATTGTACTGGTAATTTAGATGCTGCTCATAAAGAACGCTTTTTTATTATAATTTTTATTGCGTACAACATCAATTATAGACAACTATAATTTTTTCATTATTCACAAAAATTGCCTTAACATTAATTCAAAATGAGCACTTACAGACTTTTCGTTGTCTTATTATACTACTAGCTTTTGCTCGCGGCTCCGCCCGCGTGAACGCCCTATTCCGGGAAAAAAATCTTATATAGCCTATAGCCTACCTCAATAAATGGGCTATCTAACACTGCAATAATTTTTCAAATCTGACCAGTAGTTCCTGAGATTAGCGCGTTCAACCAAACAAGCTCTTCAGCTTTATATTAGTATAGATAATCATAAAATAAAATTCAACTTCATTAAACACGATAACAAAAAATTATCACACATGGAACGAGTATTTGTAATTTAATCAGTAAATATTAATCAGATGTATTTTGGGCATGGCAACGAACCCACGACCTGGCGTATAATCGGCTATCGTAACGAATTCTTGCACCACATGGGCAATGATTACATGCGACCGATTGTTAACCGCCGATAAAAAAACCTAACTTTGCCCGCTTTGTCTGTCTATGAGTGTCACAGACAACAATATATCATAGCGGTTAAACGAATAGACCGATTTGAACGCGGTTTTTTTTTATTTGAAGGTAATTTAATCAAGATGCACCCATACCATGACGGTCGGTACAATGCACGCCATTTTGATAGATACTATAAGTTAATGTCATGTTTTTGTTATATTTTTTTTTTTATTGTGTTAAGTATAAGGTCTTATTGTGATTGTACTCGTGTGTGATGGTGTGGTGTGCAATTAATGATTTCTATTCTATTCTAGATGGTTCTTAGCTGATGATACAAATGTTTTACTGATTGACGTGGGATTTTTTTACCTACATACGCACGCACTTACGCCTGTAATCCCCGAAGACAGATGTGAAACCAGTACACCCATATTTCGCCTTTATTTCCGTCCCGTGATGTGACGGGCAGTCCTATCACCATACCGGCCACAATTTGGGGCGGGTCTCCGAGTGGGGTCGTCTGAACTTGGTTCAATTCAACCCCACAGGGACGCAAGTTTTTGCGTTCACCGTGAAGAAGGGCAACTCTCATGCCACAGTTCCAATGAGAACTCCTGCAGAGCTTCGAGAGTCTTGAGATCCTCGGGGTTGAAATCTCGAGCGATTTCCAATTTAGAAGTAATTTGGAAGGTAAAGCCAATCTAGCATAAAAAACTAGCTGTCCTCAATAGAGTCAAGCGGTATTTCGCGGCAGATCAAAGACTTGTGCTTTAAGCACATAACTCACAGTCAATGCTAGACCAATATTTCATAACTATTAGCTAGTTTATGACAAATGAAATATTGGCACAAAATGTATAATTACTGTAATTTAATTGCGCAGTTTCTTCGAACGAGTTATGTAATATGACTTGAATAATAAATATATTCTAGTATTAAGTATTAACTATGGTAAAAATTATTTCATACTTGGTATTTTTACCTTTACACGGCAAAGCGACCTACCGAGTGTTATGACCTTAAAAAATACTTACGAATATGAGAAGTTCCACGTTTTAATAATAATACACCCAACAGTCACATACATAGTCCTGACCCCACACTAGGTAAACCTGTATCGTGGGTATCAAGAACTACGCGGGACTTGCGGTCCCACAACACCCAGACCCGAGACAAATATTTGTGGATCAGACAAACATTTGTCATGGTGCGGGAATCGAACCCACGGCCTCACGCTTCGCAACCGGCTACTCGCCCGCAGCGCTACGGAGGCTGTTTTGGAAGTATATTGAAAAGATTAAAATATTCTTACGAATAATGTTGCATGTTACATTCGTGTTGAGTAACAATAGTAGAATTGTTAACAAATTGTTGTTTTTTTACCTTATTTTGCCACTGAAAATATTGCATAATATATTTTTACGATCGACTTTTTATTAATGTTGTGCAAGGTGTAGATATGAGAATAATAACGATTCGTAAAAATAATTATAGCCAATCGAATATAACTAAAATATATACTAACCAAGCGAAAACGCGTGTTATATTAATTTACATATTATTAATAACACTTAATAACAATCGGATCTATGTAACTTAGTTATTAGATTATGCTCGTGGCTTAGTCTGCATTAATGTCTTCGTCTGGCATAAAAATTAGCCTACTTCCTAATCCACGTCGTGGTCCACCTGTATACCAAATTTTATCCAAATCCGTTCAGCCATTAAGGCGTGACTGATTGACAAACATCCAAATTCAAAAACTCACAAACATCCAAACTTTCACATTTATAATATTAGTAGAAAGTACGATATTACGAGTAGCATTACAAGATACCTACTCAATAAGCTACGAGGTACTCAGTCACCTACGAGTTCTACGGCGTAGTCCAAAAGCTACAAGGGTCTCTATGCCATTATGATTCAATTTCATTAGCATGTGAATTCTCGTGCCTTAGCACGCTAATCGTTCGTGCTAATGCTATTTGCTAATATGACACAATAATTTAGTGTTCCCGCGGGTGCGAAGGGGATAGCACGTTGCCATCGTTGCTGCGACGCGCTAATACATGAATGACGATTGAATTCATACATACTTCATTTAATTTCGCAACTGTATCTTATTTACGAAATGCTAAATAAATAAGACTTCGCTTGCAAAAAATAAGCCCAATGCTAATTAATCTAATACCACTAACCAGTTCCACTCTAGGATAAATGAAGCAAATAAACTACGAAGAAGTTAGTAAGGCTACCAAGAACTCACAAGTAGTCATTAAGCTACGAATTACTCAATACGCTACGACTACGAGTTGCTCAACATGCTACGAGTCGCTTTGTGTGCTACGATATATAATGTATGCTACAAATTACTACCAACTACAAAGCTGTATGTATAATGATGCAGTTAAACGGCGCGTGGTAGCGCAAGCCGAGCCGAGCCTACCAAATGTTATAGCAATCAATATAACTGATGACTGTGCCTTTACGTTATATTACTATGTGCCTCATATCCGAGAGGCTTTCTGGGTTGGTACTACCGATTTGTCTACTTCCGCCGCCAATCAGCAGTGTATAAGCACTGTTATGTTTCAGTTTGAAGGACATTGAAGCCAGTGAAATTACTGGATTGTATGAGAGAAGGTATTATGTCTCTGGGTGATGAATGCAGTCCAGTACCATGCAGTGCGGTCGTAAAATTACAAGCCAAATCTTTCTGTAACATGTTGCGCCGACCCCACTACGAGTGGGATAAGGATGGAGTGTGGTATTACGGTAGTGTAAGTAGGTGGAAAAATATTATTTGTATGAGAAATCAGCCGTAACGAAACATATTCTCTGGAAATTTCACCTACTTATTACAATTCAAAAGATATGGCCTTTTAAAGACATGAGAGACTTATTATAAAGACGCCATAAGCTCTGAAATACAGGCCCGAAACCCTTAAAAAAGAACAAAAGATCTGAGACGTGAAGTATGCGACCTTCAACACCCATTCAAGAAGTTTCTGCAACAATGTATCCAACATAAATAGTGCAACAAGATAAATCCGTGTAAATGAGCTGATAAAATGCCTTGTAGACACAGACATTGATAAAATAGACGACGCACAATTACTCCGCATGCCGAAATCAAAACGAAAGTCGCAAAGACGTGAACACGCGTAGGTACTCTGCTTTACGGTAGATTTCAATAAATAAATAATAAAATCACCCAACAGTCACACACATAGTTCTGAACCCACAATAGGTAAACCTGTATCGTGGGTATCAGGAACTACGAGGGACTTGCGGTCCCACAACATCCAGATCCAGAATATGAACCAATCAGCATACAGTGTGAGTTCCGGAATCTATCCGTGTTATATAACTAAGATTGTTTATTGAAATCTATCATTAACTCTAGATGTTACTGCAGTAAGACGTCATCCGAACACACAAAAATACCTTGCGCCGTCAAATATTATACTGTAACAAGCCTTCAAATTAAGGGATGTTTCTCATCACTAACAAATTATGTCAAACCGAATCTACAGATCGTTCCCAGTTCCCACATATAAGCCAATGACAATAAAGTTTAAATATCACGTCTACAAATAAGACAATTCGATTGGTTTATTTTAGAGTTCAATCTGTAGATATAGATTGAGATTGTTTATTGAAATTGACAGTTAGTTGCGTGGCACAAAAAAGCAGCACATCTGGTTATTAAAACTCGTCAGAAAAGAGTGGTGCTATAAGTTTGAACCTTTTGTTTGTCTGTAAGGGTGTGTAGGTATATCTGTCAGTGGCAGGGCCTAAACGAATAGACCGATTTGAGTGCGGTTTAACATTTAAATTGGCGATTTGAGGTGATTTTTGACCAGGGGTATTGATCGACCTTGGTCGTTCGGTCCGCTTAGAGAAACTCGTCTATGAAGCATCGTACAGGAAGGAATTGGCACCAAAACTCCAATAAGACTTTGAAATCAGCCACACCGGTGTTTCATCATTCTTGTAAATACATTTTAATTTTTAAACTGACGATATGCATAAATAATGCATAATAATAATAATAAGTCATAATTAAACAAAAAAAAATGGTTTAATCCAGATAAATTCTTTGCTATGTTTGAGGAATCTTTTTTATATTTATAGTATAGGCCGGCAAACGAGCAAGTGGGTCGCCTGATGGTAAGTGAACTCCACCGCCATGAACGCCCCCACTACCAAAATAATTATGGGCGCGTTGCCGACCTTAAAGGAAAGGGATAATTAAGGGATTGGGAAGGGGCGGGGGATTTGGGCCTCCGGATATATCGCTCACCGTACGAAACGCAGCAGCAAGCTGCTACTTTGCGTCGGTTTTCTGTGAGACAGTGGTAACGACCCGGACGAGCCGGCCCATTCATGCTGTAGAAAATAGTGTCTACGGCATGGCTCTACCACTCTAAAATTTGCAAGAGTTTAAAAGTTACTTACGCCGTTCTAAGTGATGTCGGCTGTTTAATCACACAAATTCAAGTACTTGCGCCGCGTCGTCTGTATAGATTTATGTCTCGAGTTTTGTGATTATTTTTAACGGTCAACCGCGGTTGGGATCGGTGCTTTGACCTGTCTGAACCTCTAGTGTATGTGTCACGCGTGGTTTAAATATGTCCAGAGTCAGTCCGGGTCAGTGACGATATCTCCCACGGTCTACCGCATGACGACTGATAAAAACTTTTTTTTAAATTTTCTAATCAGGTCAATAGGGGTTATTCTTTACCACGTGTATCACAGATAAAAGTTGGGACTATAGAGTTCAATTATTTTTTATCTAATTTGATTACTAGGATGTAGGTGCCTCGTATGCGAGAGGCCGTCTGGGTTGGTACCACCGCTTTGTCTATTTCTGCCGCCAAGCAATATTGTATAAGCACTGTTGGGTTCAGGTTTAAAGCCAGTGAAATTGGTGGGGATTATGAGACGAGTGGAGTGCATTATGCCAACAACTCATGTCGTATAGTGGCGAGCACAGTGCAGTGTCATGCAGTGCTTTGTAATTCAAAGTTCTGTGTGGTGTTGCTTCTGTTTATGGGTAGTCGTGGCGCTTACAACCAGGCGAGCGACCTGCTCGTCTCATCATTTAAACTAATAAAATAAATGATCAGTATAGTTTCTTACTTGTTGTGTTTTCCATCAGCACAAGGAGAATTAATAGATAAGGAGGAATAGGGAGGAGGGGGGGGCGTGTTTTTTTTTCTTTGTACGGCAAAGCGACTAGAATGTACCTGAGGCCAAATATGACGTCGACAGTACGATAAAATAAACACTAGTCTTACTAATTGAGCGTCAAAAACGTAAATACGCACTCACGCCTGTAATCCCCGAGGGGGTAGGCAGAAGTGTAACCAGTACACCCACATTTAGCCGAGCATATCTCCGTCCCATTATGTGATAGGGGCGAGCCTATCGCCATACCGGGCACAAATTCCACACTCCGGGCTGATACTGAGCATTTCGTATTAGAAAAACCCAATACCACTTTTACCCGACCCGGGATCGAACCCGAGATCTCAGCGCAGCAGTTGTATGGCGCACGCATCACAACTGCGCCACCGAGGCAGTCAGTCGCTATAATTATGTAATATTATGTATTTATTTATTTGTATATAATAATAAATTAGCCAACATACAATTCCGGAATCCGGTGGATGTGTCTAATAATTCTTGCCTAAAATGAAATAAACAAATGCCAAGGTTAACAACAATCTTGACAGTGGTAATCTGTTACAAAAATATATTAATATATAATTTTATTGAGTGGCAGAGCCACGCTGTAGACACTGGTGTCTACAGCACGAATGGGCTGGCTCGTCCGGGTCGTCACCACTGTCTCACAGAAAACCGACGTAAAGTAGCAGCTTGCTGTCATAATTTATCTTCCGGAGTAATAAACCTTCAATTTCAAGAACAGTGTCATTAACTTTTTAACTCTTCTGGAGGCTCAAATTTTTATACACCCAACAGTCACACATAGCCCTGACCCCTGACCCCACAGTAAGATACGAATCTTGTGTCGTGGGTATCAATAACTACGGATTGTGGATGAGACAAATATTTGTCTCGGTGCGGGGATCGAACCAGCGGCCTCACGTTTCAGAATCAGCTACTCGCCCACTGCGCTACGGAGGCTGTCAATTCACTATCCTTTCCTTAAATATCAGACCTTATATAACACATCAACGTTTTCCAGCATTGTGGATTTCCATAGGAGATGGAGACCACTTACCAGCATGTGACCTACTTATTCGTGCGCCAGCCTTCTGCTTGACTTTTTTTACAAAACGTATTTAAAAACATTTCTATTATAAAAAAAACTATTACGAAATGTTCAGTATCAGCCTTGAGTCTGGAATCTGTGCTCGGTGTGGCGATAGGCTCGCCCCCTATCACATCATGGGACGGAGATAAGCTCGGCGAAATGAGGGTGTACTGGTTACACCTCTGCCTACCGCTTCGAGGATTACAGGCGTGAGTGCGTATGTATGTATTAAATTAAACACTTCCGAAAGTATTTCTAAAAATGAGTATAAAATATACGTAATTTATTCCATTTATCTTGCTTGGTAACAATTCAGTACGAACAAGATTTTTGGCAACCTGTCCAAAAACACTAACGGATAATTGTCATTTCTACTTGTAAACATATTCGTAGATTTGTTCTATGACTCATTATATTTCCTGTAAAAAATATTTCATTCGTATAGCTAAATTTAAGGTAGAATTAACGTCACGAATAGATTTGAATTGCCCGCTTAGCATAAGCACATGAAAAATCTCGTGCGCGAAAACCTTTGACGATTTTACTAGAATTCACATTCACACACACACATATTCACACCAATTTCGTAGAGTTTAGCTGCGATGTGGTCTCATATAAATTTGGTTAAGATTTAATGATAAATAATGACGGAGTACGGAGTAAAATGAAAAATAACTCTTCAACGGATAACAGCATAGTCATCGCGAGTGTGTTACTGTATTGGAATTTACATGCCATAACAATAAAAATAAAACAGATTTAACAAAACAAAAAATCTAGTATTAAAAAAAACACAGTAAAGTTGAAAATAACAATTTCTATAGGTCTAGTGATTTCTTATGTTTACGCGAATATTACACATTGAAATAAAACTAGTTTATACGATAGAGAGACTGGTCTGTCCCGTGACCACGAAGGCTGAAAGCTTTCGAAACGTCGGTACTAAAATAAAAATTAAACCGTGATAAAATCCGTATAAACTAGTGTTAGGGTATTCGCTTTTTATTTGTTAATTGAGGGTGTCTCAGAAAATAGCGTCGGGTATATTGAAATAATAATGACGCGTTATAGTAGTGGACGGGTGGATAAATCGTATAAAAGAGGTTGTCGTCATAGTTGGATCCATTTGCGAGTGCTTAGGGCTCAGTCACCGGTCGCCAGTTCCTAGTGATCAGTTTACAGTCGATAGTCTAATGGCCGTTCCCTATATTCTGTCTGTCTCTAGTTTTGCTATACCGGCGATAGAAAATTTTATCTATTTTCCGTTTTACCGTCCCAATAAACTTACTAATGATAGGTAATCCTATTCTTCATTGCTGTCTACCGATGATAGGACTGATAGCTGACTACAGATATACAACACTATGAAAATGACAGTTCAAGCGTCCCAATATTTTTTATGTGCTATCTGTCGATAAAGTTATTTAGTTTTTTCTTTATCGGTAGATTTTGACCGATGAACAGATATCCTCGGCTGTAAAAAAACGAAATAAATAACGCATTTTGAAGAAATAGCCATGAGTATACAAGGCTTACATGGCACTTGCACTGCAATACAAAAAACTAAATAAATTATGTAAAAATCTAAAAGAAAGGATAAAAAAAATCTAAGATTCCCATAAATAAAAATAATGCACCGTTTTGATAATTAAATTAAGTGCAAGAGACATATAAATATTTGTTAATGCGAAAAAAATATTTCCCCACTTCAGTAAAATCCCCCAAATTCGCTTGGGATTTTTGTTCAAAGGACTTGTATTCAGAGCCGTAATGTATTGACAGTAAAACGTTTCGTTATTATATTGTGTTTTGCAACATAATAAGTATTTCTCGTTATTATTATTTCATTTACAGTGGTAAAAAATAAGAATTATAGATAAATGTTAAATTAAAACTTATATTTCTAATCTAAATCATATTTTCTAACATAAATTAAACAATAGTTCCTCTTTCTCAGCTTGTATGAACATAACGCACAAGAGGGCCCAGATAGACTGCCTATCTATTGCTATCATAGTATCCGACGTGCATATCTAAAAAATAGGGACGATTCCAAGCAGTAGATAGAACAATAAGGATGTTTGACGATAGATATCTATCGTGAAATTGAAGATTAATATTGGGAACTGCCATAAGAGTTCATTACGCGGTAGCCGGTTTACTATTCGGTCCTAGTTCGGCCTTAGTTTTAATTAATTAGAGAGCAGTCTCTAAAGTATCCTGACATGGGGTTGTTGTCTCTATAGCAGTGACATTGTAAAAGTGACCAATAAACCACTAGAAGAATTGATAACCATAGTTTTGTGCTTTTATAATAATACGCTCCTCAAGTAAATTCTAAAACTATAGTTTTATTTCAATTCTATAGTTAATTTCTATTCTTTCGGAGTCGGTGCCAGTGCAGCTGCCGATCAAAAGAAATCGCAAGTACAAATATTAGATTTTATCCACTTATTACATGCACTCGGATACAGTTATTGGGCATCCTCGCACCACTTTGTTGCTATATAAAAATGACCTGACCTTCCTGGCGATGGAAAATTCTGTCTAACATGTACATTAAAGCAATTGAAGTCAATTAATCGACGGCAATAATACTTGTGGTGATAAAAATCATACTAATTCCCATCGGGAAGGAGTAGGCACAATGTATTTATAAGTAGATAAATAGATAGAATATTCTTTATTGCACACTAAATAAAGTAGGTAGCTTATAAACAAGGATCATACAGTAAGGGTGATACAATGGGCGGTCTTATCGCAAACAGCGATTTCTTCCAGACAACCTTAGGATGGACAGAAGTTTTAGGTACCGAAAAAACGAGGGTAGTTTACAGTATGCCAATAATATAAATAAACTTAAACATTATAATATATATATATACATATACATATATATACCTATATCATATACTTATAATAATATATCATATTAAATAATAAATAAATAAATAATACATACACATAAGTACGTAATGGGGGGTAACTAAAGTTAAATCGTACATTGACATTGAGTACCAAGAAAATTCTGACAAATCTGATGATTCAATTCACTGTGTAAAAAATATATTATGTCTAATATAAGGCTTCTGTCGCAACAGAGCAGAGTGTTGAGGAGTTTAATTTTTTCTGCGTGCTACATCATATCTTCACCAATTTTTTTATGACGTAGGCTGGCAAACAAGCAAGTGCGTCACCTGATGGTAAATGATCTCCACCGCCCATGTACGCCCACAATACTAAAAGAATTACGGGCGCGTTGCCGATCTTAAAGGAAAGGGATAATTAAGGGATGGGAAGGGGAAGGGGAGAGGGATTTGGGCCACCGGATAACTAACTCACCGTACGAAACGCAGCAGCAAGCTGCTACTTTACGTCAGTTTTTTGTGAGACAGTGGTAACGACCCGGACGAGCCGGCCCATTCATTCTGTAGACAAAAGTGTCTACAACGTGGCTCTACCATTCACATATTTATATGAGAGAACATCGCAGCTAATCTCTATCGTTTTTTTTTTATGAAAATCGATCTACATAAAAAGAAACAAAAACAAAAGCGCCCAATTGAGAACCTTATGCGCTTAACCCAATCGAATGGGCCGACAGCTCGTCTGCCTTCGAAGTTTACAAAAAGGAGGCCTTACGAGTACGAACCTGTTATCTTACGTTACTATTTCAGTCGTGTCACCCATTAAACGTGAATTTAGGTCGTCGCATGATTGATCACCGCGTGAACAAACACACATGCTATTTTTAATAACATAGGTACTTATAGATTGCTTATTGTTATATTCTAGCGGACATTTTTACGTGTTTTTTTAGCAAACGGCCGGCGATCGAGCAGTTTTTAAGTTTATTCGTAACATACAAAAATAAAAAAAAACCTCTTTATAATATTAGTGTAGATTAGTTTAGATGACCGCACAACACGTTACGCGCATGTTTTACATTAACTTCGTGGAATTAAGGGGCATGTTCTGTATCACCGTATAAACTTGTCACTTTGTGATCTCGACCGCTTTACGCCAACTTAGCGAAATCAGCATCGAATGGCATTCTTTAAGGCTATGTCAAATGCTCATAATAAGCACGTAACGCACCTAATACCCCCCCTCATCCCCCCCCTCACCCCCCTCATCCCCCCCCATTCATACACAATACTGTCTCTACCACTAATTAATAAACCTACTATTTTATAGCATACGCCGGCAAACGAGCAAGTGGATCACCTGATGTAAGTGATCTCCACCGCCCATGTAACCCCACAATACCAGAATAATCACTCAATGTGAACATAGATCGTAATGAAATTGAATGTAGAATAAATGTTGACTGAAGCCAAAACGGTATAATGCTACCGCTAATGCTAAGTGCATTTGACGTTGATTATTGGTTTAAGAGAATGCCGTTTGCAACTTTCTTGACGCTGAGACTAGATCGGAATGATATTTTGAAAGTTTAAAATTACGAGAAGTGGCCTTCTGATATCATATCATTTGAGTCATATCTGTGTTTTTCATACGAAATAAAAAATGGCATGTGATAAAAAAAATAGCAATGATTAGCCGATAATCAGATGACGTATCGTCATGGCCATTGGTCACGTCTCCCGATAGTCGAAATTGATGTCGATAACTCTAAATATTAAAAAGGTATCATCTGCACACAAGGTGGTAGGTCCCTCGTTTGCGAGAAGAGAGGTTTGAAGGACATTGGAGACAGTGAATTACTGGGCATTATGAGACTTTATGTGTCTCGGGGTGACGAGAGCAGCCGAGTGTCATGCAGTGCTTTGTTATTTAAAGTTCTGTGTGGCGTTGCTTCTGTTTATGAGCAGGCGTGGCGCTTACCATCAGGCGAGCGACCTGCTCGTCTCCTCATTCAAGCTAATTAAAAAAACAACACTACTTCATAATTATCCCTTATGTAATAAAGTAAGTAATTTAAATTAAGTAAAGAAAGGGTCCAAGAATCGAGCCCCGTGGAACTCCCATGGTAACAAGAGACCCGGGAGATATTTTTCCATTGATATCAACGCTCTGTATGCTATTGCTTAAATAAAGCTTAAATAAATCGACTGCTTCGGTGGCGCAGTTGTAATGAGTACGTGTTACGACTAAGGCGTGTTGCGGGTTCGATCCCCGGGTCGAGAAAAAGTGATATTGGATTTTTCTATTACGAATTGCTCAGTATCAGCCCGGAGTCTGGAATTTGTGCCGGGTATGGCGATGGGCTCGCCCCCTATCACATCATGGCACGGAAATTATCTCAGTAAAATATGGGTGTACTGACTACACCTCTACCTACTGCTTATGCATCCTTCCCCTTCAGGGATTACAGGCGTGAGTGCGTATGTATGTATTTAAATCAAGAGCAATGCCCTTAACGCCATCCAATCGAAAGCTTTGGACAAATTACAGAACACATCAAAAGCATCCTGTAGATTCCGTCATCCGGTCATGTCCGTACTAAATATCCGATGATTGCTGAGACGCATAAATTTAATCGTAGCACTATACTTGAATGCAAACTAGATGACTATACGTTTCATCTCAATGAGACATAAGGAAACTGGGTATTAAGATGTGTCACGGAATCGGGACTTCCCAACCGACTAGATTCGTGGAATCGAGACCTCCAAGCGACTGGATAGAATTCAAATTTAGTTAGATTCAAACTACAATAATGCTGTAGACACATTTGACTACAGTATGAATGGGCCAGCTCGACTAGTTGGCACCACTATCTTAAAGAAAACTGACGAAAGTATCAGCTTACTGTTGAGTTTTGTACGGTGAATGAAAATTCCGGAGACCTTTACAATTTCATGGGTTTTAACTGACTTCAAAAAAGGAGGAGGATCCCAATTCGGCACGGATTTTTTTTTTTTTATTGTGTGTACATCGATTTCTCCGCCAATTGTGGACCGATTGTATTGGAAAAAAAATCACTCGATAGAGTTTAGCAGCGATGTAGTCTCATATAAATTTGGTTAAGATTTGTTGACGAAGTACGGAATAAAAAAATAAAATTCCTCGTAGGACAACAGTATACTCGTCGCGATTGTGTTATTCTATTATAATTTACATACTGTTGCTGTAACTACCACCAAAAATTTAAAAATAAAATAACATTAAACAAAACTTATTATTGACTTTTCAGTGTTTTTATTTTGAAATTGTTTGTGGGTTCTTAAGTTTTGTTAAACTTTATTTTGTCTTATACGTTCTTAGGCGATGGAGATCACTTAATACCAGATGACCCACTTGCTCGAATGCCTCACTACTAAAAAAATGAGTCAATTACAGAAAAATAACAATAGTAAGAATGAGTAAAGATTTATCAATTGGGTATTTTTCTTTCTCATTGTTTTATACTTTGAGCATTGATCCGCTATGAATGGAACATTTATCCTGTATACTGTTACAAGGAATTCAAAACTTTTATACAAATAAATATGCATTATTTTTACAACAGGCAAACCACAGTAAACCTATAAGGATAACGCGGCTGTCGCATTGAGTTTTTTTTTATGACACTAGGGGCTTTGCCCATGTTTTTCCACAAAACGGGCGAGTAGCCGGTTGCGAAGCGTGAGGCCGTGGGTTCGATTCCCGCACCTAGACAAATGTTTGTCTGATACACAAATATTTGTCTCGGGTCTGGGTGTTGTGGGACCGCAAGTCCCTCGTAGTTCTTGATACCCACGATACAGGTTTACCTAGTGTGGGGTCAGGACTATGTGTGTGACTGTTGGGTGTATTTATTTATTTATTTATTATAAAACCTTGACATCATTTGGAATACAGCCGATTTCCTTCCTATCATCGAAATAAAATAACTAGAACGATAACTCTCATATCAATCTGCCAAAAATACGGCTCCACTGACTTACACATGCAAAGGTAAAATAACACGTCACACTCATCCATACAATATAAATTAATGAACGTACAAAATCAACTTATATCATAAAAGTTAATGTCTAAATATGAAATTTCTAAATCGAGATACGACGTTCTGCACGGCGCAAAAAATTAGACGTTTTAAGTGTCAACTAGAGATCATGAGTCAAATTTTTTGAATTGATGAATGAACGAGCTGCACAGACTTTTATAGCCCCGCCCTCTTGCACAGAGCTTTGGTGGAGTAATTTTTTTGCTTGAGTTACGTTTCTTGTCGTCTTATTTCGACGCTTCCTATTCCATTATCAGAATATGATAACCATCTGCAAGCCAACTAGGTGCTATGACAGATAAATGGTCCAAACTTTAACGCTATTTATTTTCAAATACTATTTATCAACGAACTCGTGTCTTAAGAGTCTGATAGCCGCAACTACTAAGCTATGTAGGTCAGATTAGACGGTAGCTCAGACGGTCGATACTGGCCCCATGCCAACTATACAATGACAATTTACGACCGATAGTATTCACGATCCTAGAGGTTAAGAGTTTTCCAAATGTTTACTATTTTTTATAAGCAGTGATAGCTCAGCGGGGAGTGGTATGGACTGTCGAGACGAAAGTCGCAGGTTCGAAACCAGCCCCAAGTGCATACACCTCTGACTTTTCTAAGTTATGTGTGTATTAATTGTTAATTATCACTTGCTTTAACGGTGAAGGAAACATCGTGAGGAAACCTGCATACCTGAGAAGTTTTTCATTAGAAATTCGAAGGTATGTGAAGTCTGCCAACCCGCATTAGGCCAGCGTGGTGGACAAGGCCTAACCCCTCTCATTCAATCCCCGAAGGGGTAGGCATAGGTGTAACCAGTACACCCACATTTCGCCGAGCGTATCTCCGTCCCATGATGTGATAGGGGGCGAGCCTATAGCCATATCGGGCACAATTCCAGACTCCGGGTTGATACTAAGAAAAACCCAATATCACTTTTACCCTTAGTCTTAATGTATACGCATTACAACGACACCGAGGCAGTCATTCCAATAATTAATTTATTAGCTTACATTGAGTTTTAAAAAAACAAACTATTTTTTTTCTAGATTACTGTTTCGGGGTCAGCGAGTCCATTTAGTTACTTTGTAGAATGACTTTACAATGATATTATCTTACACTGATTATGTTAATTGCAAATATCTATTGCTGTTATGAATTTGATAAGAAATTGTGTCTAATCAATCATTTTTAATTCCCGACAAACAAGAGAGGTGTTTTATGTTTCACCCCTATATCCGTAGCGCAGCGGGCGAGTAGTCGGCTGCGAAGCGAGAGACCGTGGGTTCGATTCCCACACCAAGCACATGTTTGTGTGAACCACAAATATTGGTCTCGGGTCTGGGTGTTGTGGGACCGCAAGTCCCTCGTAGTTCCTGATATCCACGACACAGGTTTACCTAGTGTGGGGTCACAGCGCTTAAACGTATGGAAAGATTTCAATACGGCTTTTATTATTTTAATCGAGATAGTGGTAGGTCTCTCGTATGCGAGTCCGTCTGGGTTGGCACCACCGCTTTGTCTATTTCTGCCGCCAAGCAGCAGTGTGTAAGCACTGTTGTGTTCCGGTTTGAAGGATATTGAAGCCAGTGAAAATACTGGGCATTATGAGACTTAACATCTTATGTCTCGGGATGACGAGCGCAGTACAGTGCCATACAGTGTTCTGTAATCCAGATTGCTGTGACGTTGCTTCTGTTGATGAGCAGCCGTGACGCTTAACTTCAGGTTAGCGACTTGCTCGTCTCGTCATTCAAAATAATAATTAAAAAAAAGTTCTTAGGTATTAGTTAGACTGCCTCAGCGGCGCAGTTTTAATGCTTACGCCTCAGGCTGACGCTGAGGTCTGGGGTTCGATTCCCGGGTCGGGTAAAAGTGATATTGGGTTTTCTATTACGAAATACTCAGCATCAGCCCGGAGTCTGGAATTTGTGCCCGGTATGGCGATAGGCATATCATGGGGCGGAGATAAGTTTGGCGAAATGTGGGTGTACTGGTTACACCTTCGGGGATTACAGGCGTGAGTGTGTATGTAGTTCTTAGTTATCTTTGAAGAAAATACGTTCAGTCAAGAAATTAAAGATTTTCAACTTATGGTAGGTCTGGGCTTGTGAGTAAGTACTACCACTTTGTATCCAACTAAACAGCAGCGTTCAAGTACCTACTGTTGTGTTCCTGGTCGAAAGACATTGAAGCCAGTGGAAATTACTGGTCATATATGAGACTTAAGTATGTCTTGAGTGATGAGCGCAGTGCCATGCGTAAATAAAAGTTCGAAGTGGTGTTGCTATTGTTTACCAACAGGCGAGCGACCTGCTCGTCTCGTCATTCAAGCAAACAATTTTTTTTTTGTATTGATCAACACAATGTTCACCGATACAATATGCTAACAAAATGGATACGAAACTAGTTTAATGCCATTGTAATTATAGGTGAAGACAGCGTGCAAAAAAACGTTTATAATAATCATTAAACATATAATACATACGCACTCACGCCTGTAATCCCCGAAGGGGTAGACACAGGTGTAGCCAGTACACCCACATTTCGCCGAGCGTATCTCCGTCCCACGATGTGATAGGGGGCGAGCCTATCGCCATACCGGGCACAAATTCCAGACTCCGGGCTGATACTGAGCATTTCGTAATAGAAAAACCCAATACCACTTTACCCGACCCGGGGATCGAACCCGAGACCTCAGCGTTAGCCTCAATCGTAACGCGTACGCATTACAACTGCGCCACCGCGGCAGTAAACATATAACTTAAACTAAAATTAAATTCAAGTGTAATTAAACTAAAATCATTAATCAAAATAAGAGTGATGGCCGCAGTGCCATGCGTAATTAAAAGTTCGAGGCCTTGCTATTGTTTATCAACACGCGTAGCCCTTACCATCAGGCGAACGAAACGCTCGTCGCTTCATTCAGGCGAATAAAAAAACCCATAGTTTCCATCGCGGGTCAATCGGCGCCTTGATTAATAAAAATAATGCATGACAAACAACTACTTTGCACTATTTATGGAACGTTACGCTTGGCAACACACATAAAAAACGTAGAATTTTAATATTACGAATACATTATATATTTAAAGTCGTCCGATGACTTCCGTGGCACGGTTGAGTTGCTACGGAACGAAAGGTCACGAAATCGATTTCCGCCGAGGTATAATTCCGGAAACTATTCTTCCTGGTTACTGCAAACTGGGATTTCGGTGTACGGAATAATGTGGTACATGACAGACTCACCCCCGGTTTTTGAAAGGCTGATCAAATCAACATTCAACTAACAAAACTTTCAGTTGACATCGCTGTCAAATCAATTAGAGTTGATGAAACGTTATTTAGTGAAAAGAAATAAATATTTGATCTCTCTTTAGTACCGTTTGACATACGATTTTTCATATTAATTTGAAAGTGGTATGAGTGGTAGAGCCACGCTGTAGACAATTTCGTCTACAGCATGAATGAGCCGGCTCGTCCGGGTCGTTACCACAGTCTCACAGAAAACCGACGTAAAGTAGCAGCTTGCTGTTGCGTTTCGTACGGTGAGTGGGATATCCGGAGGCCTAAATCCCATCCCGTTCCCAATCCCTTAGTTATCTCTTTCCTTTAAGGTAAGGCAACGCGCCCATGACTCTTGGTATTGTGGTCGTACATGGGCGGTGGTGTTCACTTACCATCAGGTGACCCACTTGCTCGTTTGTCGGCCTATGCAATATAAAAAAAACTGTCCTCAGCACTCTCGTGGAGCAACTTTCGACATTTCTCGCCCAATGGAGCTAGTAAAAGTAGTGGTATGGTTGACCGAGGGCCACGAGTTTCTGGATTTGATTCTCTAGTGAAGAATTTTCAAGTAAAATACCAAGAACAATTGACGCTATGCAAACAGTGTAAGCTTTTAAGAATAATGACCAAATCGTGAGGTCTTGGATTAGATTCCCAAAGAGAGATATACCTAAGACTATCATATGTGACCCGAAAACGGTTCCTGGCTAGTCTGTTGCCCGCCATCCCCCACCGTCAATGATACATTAAACATGTACACCCAACAGTCACACACATAGTCCTGACCCCACACTCTAGTCTCGCCTCGCGCTGTCTCTTAAGTATATTCATCATACAATTTCCCAGAGACAACAACGAGAGGTCTCTGCCAATAATTAAAGCAGGCTTTATAATCCGAGAAATGAATGAACACAATAATATATTTTAAAATACATGCTAGCATATATATTTTTTATCTAGATCGTACTCAATTTAAGTTTTTAAACTCTGCCCCGAAATTTCTAGATTGAATATTATGTTTTTATAACAATCATTTACATGTTTACTACATGTGATAATGATATATAACAATAATATAAACGATAAATAATATCTTCCTGTCCATGTATCTATAGTCGCGACGTGTGGTCGGCGTGGTTTTTAACCCCCGATAAAAAAGAGGTATTGAAAGTTTAACCTCTTTATCTATCTGAATGTACATCTGCCTACCTACCTACTTATGCAACATATTTTTTTTAATATACGACGTGCTACTGAAAGGTGAGTTATTTTAGCTTTTTTTGGATTTCTTGAATTTTAGTGTTAAAAGTTTATGAAGAAAAAGTTTAGGACTACAGATTGTTATGGACAAGACATTATGCGAAAAAACATTATGCCATATCGATTTGAGCGTTATATGAAATAATGATAGTGATTTCTTAGGTTTACGCGAATATTACACATTGAAATAAAACTAGTTTATACGGATTTTGAGTAAATATTGTATGCGTGCCAATAAGTACCCATATGCGATAGATCTTATCGATCGTAATAAACGAGTGATTAAAATGAGCGTGAAGTTTTAAGATGTCTTGATTTTGATAAGATCCGGTACATACACTCACTGTCAGGTGTATGTAACGACCTTTAAATAAATAAATAAATACACCTAACAGTCACAGATATAGTCCTGACCCCACACTAGGTTAAACTGTATCGTGGGTATAGGGAACTACGAGGGACTTGCCAACCCACAAAACCCAGACCAGATACAAATATTTGTCTCGGTGCGGGAATCGAACCCAGGGCCTGTCGCTTCGCAGCCGGATACTCGCCCGCTACGCCACGGAGAATGTCAATATGACCACACTTTTCGGTAACACGTTGTAAATTCGATTGCGACACCCCGAAGCAGTTGTGACTTTCAATTATTCTATAACAATATCAAATGACTCATGTTACTACGAGCACGAATCTGTAATCGAAATGTGTATCAGTAATGACGTACTGTAGTAACTGATAAAGATATTAAGTGTTTAGGTTGTTTCACTTATTTCCCGGGTACAGGAACCCCAGGAAAACTCTAGCACATTACCAAGCATGAAGTCGACACTGGACTTGTATGCGACATTTTCAGTATAATTTTCTCGTGCGTAATCAAACTCCGAACTTATAATCGAAGTACATCACTAAACATGAGCGTCGCAAATCTTAGGCCGCTATTCCTCTATCATATAAAAATGATCCTACTTCTATAGCTCATAGATATATGAGAAATGTATGACAGTGTAATAGCAACATAAACTTCATATTGTCTATGAACATATTTCTATGGTCCTATTTCACAGTATGCTGTGATATAGGATCATAAATGACGTCATAGACTTTGACAGCCTCCGTGGCGCAGCGGGCGAGTAACCGGTTGCGAAGCGCGAGGTCGTGGGATAATTCCCGCACCTAGACAAATGTTTGTCTGATTCACAAATATTTGTCTCGGGTCTGGGTGTTGTGGGTTGGTAAGTCCCACGTAGTTCCTGATACCCACGATACAGTTTAACCTAGTGTGGGGTCATGACTATGTGTGTGACTGTTGGGTGTATTTATATATATATATATATTATGCAAATATGATAGTGGAATAGCGGCCTTAATCAGTATTTACAGAGTATAATATGAAAACACACTTGGTGGTGATAAATTACACAATTAATGGCATAATAGGTACCTTATATTTACTTTTTGATACAATGATTAGATTGTTGACGCTGACAAAAAACTGACTGGGCATTATGAGACTAAGCCCGTATTTACTTTACTTTATCTAAGAAACTGATAATAAATTACGTGGCGTTATAAGACTTTAAAACTTGACGAGTGACGTGCGCAGTCCAATGCATGCAGCGCTTTGTAACTCCAAGTTCTGTGTGCTGTTGCTTCTGTTTATTGGTAGGCCTGACGTTTATTATCAGGCGAGCGACGGTGAAATGTTCATTTCGTCATTTAGGCCAACAAAAAATCACTGTTAAAAACTAAAAAACACATACGCTTTTATAGAAACTCAATAAAATTAATTAATTTAATTCCTTGAATTGTCATCGGTCCTTGATACGTACCTAAGCCAAATTTCGAGTTAATTCGACGTTTTGAAGGGTGTCAAAATCATGTTCAAAGTTTCCGTTACATATATGTATACATATGAAGCCAATAAAAGCGTGTTATTGTTTAGTTCTATTTAGCTTTTTGAGTGTTAGAGCGACGCTGTAGACAATTCTGTCTACAACATGAATGGGCCGGCTCGTCCGGGTCGTTACCACTGTCTCACAGAAAACCGGCGTAAAGTAGCAGCTTGCTGCTGCGTTTCGTACGGTGAGTGAGATATCCGGAGGCCCAAATTCCCCTACCCTTCCCAATCCCTTATTATCCCTTTCCTCTAAGGTCGGCAACGCGCCCATGATTATTTTAGTATTGTGGGCGTACATGGGCAGTGGAGATCACTTAACATCAGGTGACCCACTTGCTCGTTTGCCGGCCTATACTATAAAAAAACCGTTTGAACCGTATTTATTTATTGTAAAAAAAATCGTAAAAAATGTAATTCTGTTTGGATTATTTATTCACAAACCACAAGCAACAATGAGACGAGATTAAAGGGCAAGCTTTGCCCTTGTACTACTTTTTTTCTAAGAATACTATAAATACATACAATAACGTAACCGTTAAAAACACAGACGACTTAAATTTAAAAGAGATCTGTTTATAAAGGGCTGAACAGATTTCTTTAAACCATTGTAAAGTACCATCTCGATTAAACTAGCCTTCAAACAATAAAAATCTCATTCATATCGGTCCATTCATTTACCGGTAACGATGCCAGACAAATACACACACAAACAGAAAGTTTAACAGCCCTCTTCCTTCTTTTTTATTGGGGGCTGCCTCGGTGGCACAGTTGTAATGCGTACGCGTTACGACTGAGGTTGACGCTGAGTTCTCGGGTTCGATCCCCGGGTCGGGTAAAAGTTATATTGGAGTTTTCTATTACGAAATGCTCAGTATCAGCCCAGAGTCTGGAATTGTGCCCAATATGGCGATAGACTCGCCCACTATCACATCATGGGACGGAGATACGCTGGGCGAAATGTAGGTGCACTGGTTATACCTCTGCCTACCTCTCCGGGGATTACAGGCGTGAGTGCGTATGTATAATTAAGAACCATCTCGATTAAACTAGCCTTCAAACAAAAAAACTCATTCAAATCGGTCCATTCGTTTAGGTTCAACGATGCCAGACATATACACACAAAGGGGTCCAACTTATAACACCACTCTTCCTTCTTTTTTATTGGTGGTTAAAAACAACATTTTAAATCTTAATATTTATAAATCTACTAGCTGTCCCGCGCGGTTTCACCCGCAACTAAAGCAGCGCCACCTACCGGGTCCAATTGTGATTCTAAAGCATCCAGGGCGCCATCCAAACGCATACAATAAAAACATTCAAATCGGTCCAACCGTTTAGGAGGACTTCAGTGACATACACACGTACAGTAGAATTATATATATAAAGATGAACTTGGCCCCTTTTGTAAAATGTTATATCTCTGATTAGATTATTTATTCAAAACACGACCGCGACGAGATTAAAGGGCAAACTGTGCCCTTGCTCTACATGTTTTTAAGTATACTAAAAATAAATACAATAACCTGCCTAAACGTTAAAAAAAACCCGACAGCGTCATTAAATATATATAGCAAGAACTGTCTCGATTTAAACTAGCTATCAAATAAAAATTACTACATTCAAATCGGCCCTTTCGTTTTAAGGTCGCCCCAGTCTCGGAGACAAACAGACGACGCGACAGGGTCAAAAATATAACACCCCTTTTTGTGAAGGAAGTTAAAAACAAATAGGTTATTTGGAGAATAAATCTGTTTCTTTTTTAATAACTAGGGGCGTTGCCCATGTTTTTCTACAAAACATAAAATAAAAAAAAAAACTTAAAGTCCGACGAATATGAGACATATCTTACTTTCTTCCCCACATTATTCTGCATCGATTGGTATCGGTCTCGACCCCATACCCCCAGCGGTTTCGGAGGAGATAGCGTGACAAGCTTTTGGCAGCGGCGGCGGCGGCGCCAGTTACTTTTTTTTAGAATAGAGAGATTAGCTTTAGATGTCGAGACGAGCAGGTCGCTCGCCTGATGGTAAGCGTCACACCCGCCCATAAACAGAAGCAACACCAATCAGAACTTCGAGTTATCAAGTACTGCATGGCACTAAACTGCACTCATCACCCTGAGACTTATAAGGTGTTAAGTCTCATAATGCACAATAATTTCACTGGCTTCAATGTCCTTCAAACCGGAACACAACAGTGTTTACACACTGCTTGGCGGCAGAAATAGACAAAGCGATGGTACCTACCCAGACGGCCTCTCGCATACAAGGGACCTACCACATGGTTAGTGGCTTCGTTTAGGCATGTACATACTTTACTTACAAAAAACTATTCTCCAATAAGATATCTTAGTGATTTCTTGGGTTTACGCGAATATTACACATTGAAATAAAACTAGTTTATACGGATTTTATCGCGGTTTAATTTTTATTTTAGTCCCGACGTTTCGAAAGCTTTTCAGCCTTCGTGGTCACGGGAGAAAATAGAAATTAAACCGCGATAAAATCCGTATAAACTAGTTTTATTTCAAAGATATCTTAATTTAAAAACATTTATCCTGACTTAAGTTAGATTTTCTAGTTAAATATTAGATTTTTTAAATAACCTAACACTAAACACATTTATAAATTACCAATAGATATTTCCCACACGTACGTTCAAAAAAACACTTCTTTAAAATATGACTCAAGATTACATCAATGACTTGAACAATTTTATTTTTGTTTTTCCTTGGAAAAAATCACAATATGGTAGATAATGATATTAAGCGCTTGTTACACAATGTCCAAGTAGATAAACTTGTGAAACAGGTGTTAATTATTTATTTTTTCATTAATAAAAAAATAAATTATATTTACATACATACGCACTCACGCCTGTAATCCCCGAAGGGGTAGGCAGAGGTGTAACTAGTACACCCACATTTCGCCGAGCGTATCTCCGTCCCACGATGTGATAGGGGGCGAGCCTATCGCCATACCGGGCACAAATTCCAGACTCCGGGCTGATACTGAGAATTTCGAAATAGAAAAACCCAATACCACTTTACCCGACCTGGGGATCGAACCCGAGACCTCAGAGTTAGCCTCAATTGTAACGCGTACGCATTACAACTGCGCCACCGAGGCAGTCAAATTGTAATTAAATTGTATAATTTGTAAGAAAATTAGCTTACAAATTATATTTGTAAGCTAATTTTCTTAAACGTCCGATATTTCGAGTTTTAATATTAATATTTTTATGCACGTACATATATCTCATGGTTAAAAAAATATTTTACGAAAAAACGATTCCATTTTCGAAAAAGTATTTTTTGATTATCGAATCGCGGGCTGTTCAAATGATAGAGACTAAAAAACTCTACGTAGAGACTAAAAAACACACTGAATCAAAATCAACCACGTTTTTACATTAATACAAAAAGCCGCCGTAAAATGCCACAACTTATAATTTACGAATGGGTACATAATAACCAGAAGTATGTATTTAAATACAAGGACTTATAAAAATAGATATTTTAATATAACCAAAATCACATAAATACCTTTGAAATATCCACGAAAACGACAAACAGTCACAATAATCACTAATCGCGAAATAATCTGTAATACGTCCGATCGTCGCAGCGCAACAGACGTGCGTGCGTTCACGTTGGCGTTCCAAACCAGACTGAAAATTTACCGGCTTGCGCTGAATATATATTATAGTTGAAATAGTAATAAGTAATAACCATGGTAAAAAACATAATGTATGTTGAATAGTGACTTGCAAAGTGTATTCATATGTGATATAACGTAATCTATTGATTATTATGCTGAATATTAGGAATTACTTTATAGTACATGGTAAATGGTAATTGTACCTTTCCATCAATAAAAGCTTCGTTTACGACCGATTTAAATGCTTTTTATATATTTACATACATACATACGCACTCACGTCTGCAATCCCCGAAGGGGTAGGCAGAAGTGTAACTAGTACACCCACATTTCGCCGAGCGTATCTCCATCCCATAATGTGATAGGGGGCGAGCCTATCGCCATACCGGGGACAAATTCTAGACTCCGGGCTGGTACTGAGCATTTCGTAATAGAAAAACCCAATATCACTTTTATCCGACCCGAGGATCGAACCCGAGACCTCAGCGCCAGCCTCAGTCGTAACGCGTACGAACTAAAACTGCGCCACCGAGGCATAAGGTTATTTATCACCAATGAGTCACATTTTTTTACCAATACTCTTATCTATTTAAGATACGATACTGATTCGACACGTGATACCTCACGACCGTATAACGTGGGTTCCAACTTCGAAGCACAGGTGTGGAACCGCAGCATTTAATGAGTGGTAGAGCCACGCTGTAGACACTTGTCTATAGCATGATGGGCCGGTTCGTCCGGGTCATTACCACTGTCTGACAGAAAACCGGCGCAACGTAGCAGCTTGCTGCTGCGTTTCGTACAGTGAGAGATATCTGGAGGCCCAAACCCGTCCCCTTCCCAATCCCTTAATCTTCCCTTTCCTTTAAGGTCGGCAACGCACCCATGATTCTTCTCGTATTGTAGGCGTACATGAGCGGTGGTGATCACTTACCATCAGGTGACCCACGTGCTCGTTTGCCGGCCTATACAATAAAACAACGTGATACCTCACGACCGTATAATGTGGGTTCGAACTTCGAAGCACAGGTGTGGAACCGCAGCATTTAAGAGACAACATTTGGGCATCGTTCGTTAATGGTACAACCACGCTCTAGACCAGAGGTTTCCAAACTGTTTTTTTCTCATAAACCACTTTCTATATTTAGCTGGTTCCGGTGGACCCCCTGCAGCTAAATTTCTACCATATTCTCAAAACTCGAGAAAAAACGTGGAGATTAGATCTAACTATGGATCCCTGTCGAATCTCCCGTGGACACCTGGACCACTTTGGGAACTAATGCTCTAGACAGGTCCTTCTGAGCATTGTCTCACAGAAAACCGATGTGTAGTAGCCCAAAAATGCCCCCCTTTCCGACTTCAAACTCTAATCGCGGTGCATTTGCTGTTTTCCAGAAGTTTCCCATTTATGGGACTACACTCGGTCATACTCGGTGTAAACACTAGGTGGTAGGTCCCTCGTATGCGAGAGGCCATCTGGGTTGGTACCACCGCTTTGTCTATTTCTAAGCACTGTATTTCGGTTTGAAGGACATTGAAGCCAGTAACATTATAATAATCCTAGCCCCGTATTATATACGTAACACTGCTGGGCACGGGCCTCCTCTACTGAATGAAAGGGGTTAGGCCTTAGTCCACCACGCTGGCCTAATGCGGGTTGGCAGACTTCACATACCTTCGTAATTCTTATGAAGAACTTCTCAGGTATGCAGGTTTCCTCACGATGTATCGTTCACTGTTAAAGCAAGTGATAATTAACAATTAATACACACATAACTTAGAAAAGTCAGAGGTGTGTGCACTTGGGGCTGGTTTCGAACCTGCGAATTTCGTCTCGACAGTCCATACCACTCCCCGCTGAGCTATCACTGCTAGCTGACATTACTAGACATTATTAGACATAACAACTTATGTATCGGGGTGACGACAGCAATCAAGTGTCATACAGTGCTTTGTAATCCAAAGTTCTGTGTGGTGTTGCTTCTGTTTATGGACAGGCGTGGCTGTTTTAAAACAGTCGCGGTAAAAAAATCGTCAGTGAAACCGCGACCTCATGTATTGTCTTTGTACCACAAACCCGTACGGGTATATCCGGCCGCGGTTAACCGTAGAGCGACCTAGTACAAAAATAGAATCTTACCCACCTTAAAAAAAAGCATGTCGGTATTTAATCACATTTAAGCGGAATCGTTCGGCCTTCGATGCCGACCTCCGTTGTACTTTCGTGACAATGAATTTGGTGATTAATAATGCACCATGACAATTGGATTTTTAACTATATTTTACACGCGATATCGTCTACGCCTATTCTATGAAGATTATTATATTTTTAACCGATCCCAAAAAGGAGGTTAAAGCTTGTATGTATATTTTTTTATGTAGAACTCAGACAAATACGCACTGATTTGGATGATGATTTTTGTTTTTTTTTTATAGCGTAGGCCGGCAAACGAGCAAGTGGGTCACCTGATGGTAAGTGATCTCCACCGCCCATGTACGCACACGATAACAAAATAATTATGGGTGCATTGCCGACCTTAACGGAAAGGCATAATTAAGGGATTAGGAAGGGGAGGGGGTTTGGGCCCCCGGATATCTCACTCACCGTACGAAACACAGCAGCAAGCTGCTACTTTACGCCGGTGTTCTGTGAGACAGTGGAAAAGATATGGACGAGCGGGCCATTCGTGCTGTAGAAACAAGTGTCAAGGTGTTATGTTGTTTGAAAGATTTTTATCCGTGGAGATCCCAAATATGGTTAAGATCGGATTGTTTTAAGTTTTTTTTATATAGCTTGCATGACGAGACGAGCAGGTCTGATGGTAAGCGCCACGCCTGCTCATAAACAGAAGCAACGCCACACAAAACTTTAAATAACAAAGCACTGCATGACATGGGATTGCGCTCGTCACCCCGAGACATAAGGTGTTAAGTCTCATAATGCCCAGTAATTTCACTGGCTTCAATGTCCTTCAAACCGGAACACAGCAGTGCTTACACACTTGGCGGCAGAAATAGACAAAGCGGTGGTACCAACCCAGCCGGCCTCTCGTAAACGAGGGACCTACCACCTTGTAAATTATTTACTGTACAGACGATAGGCAAACACCACAGATGGGTCTTCAACCGAAAAAAAATATCTACCATAATGTACAAAATAATGAATTCGTCAAAACTTGATTTCCTTCACAGAGGCGATATAAGAAAAACCTCGCGTTTGCGAGGTCGCATTATACAATTCTCGCATCCACATTGTATGATGGCTCTGTAGTGCGAGAAGCTTTTATAACCATTACTTTAAATAAGACTGCCTGCCTAGGTGGCGCGGTTGTAATGCGTACGCGTTACGATTGAGGCTAACGCTGAGGTCTCGGGCTCGATCCCCGGGTCGGGTAAAGTGGTATTGGGTTGTTCTATTACGAAATGCTCAGTATCAGCCCGGAGTCTGGCATTTGTGCCTTGTATGGCGATAGGCTCGCCCCCTATCACATCGTGGGACGGATACGCTCTGCGAAATGTGGGTGTACTGGTTACACTTCTGCCTACCCCTTTGGGGATTAAAGGCGTGAGTGCGTATAATTTAAATAAGTTACGAGTTCGAATACCAGAAGATGGCGAATACCAGATTATGGAGGCGTTACAGACTCGATGAAAAACTCAGTGGCGCCTCTAGCGGATACGTGAGAAACTAAATTTTGTCATACAAATATTTTACGTCGTCGCTAGCAAACTTACTGAGACAAACTCATGGTTCAGGCACTGATGGTAAGTGTAGCGCTATCCAAAAAGCTGTCGACCAACGACAGACGATGTGTCTATCGTAGGTGGGCAAAATTATGCCGGCCTGCCTAATTGCTTCTCCACACTCCGTTTAAAGGACCCCATATTATAGGAAGGAGAGAACACGCCGGCAAATTATTCCACAGCTTGATGGTCTGGCAGAAGGAGTGAAACAAGTGCTTAATTTATCATACAACTGTCATCGAAAAGCTATACAACGTGTTACAGAAAGGTGTGGTCAAATTTAAGCAACGTATACTGTACATATAAGTAGTACCAAATCCGGTGGCATAGGACATAAATAAAGCATTTAGTTTTTTTTATCGAATGAGTAATATCGATATTCGTCTTGCAACTTTGGACAACACTAAATGATAAACACCTGATACGAATGAAGCCGTTACTAGGCGCTGAGGTAATGCAAATATCGATCTTAATAAACGACTGATTAGTATATACGTGACAATTGATTATGTTTAGATTTTAATAAGATCCTGTACATAAACACTCACTGTCAGGTGTATATAATGCTTAAACATGACCACACATTTCTGTAACACGTTGAATATAATACGGACACTGATTCATGGCGCAGAAGGAGCGTGAATCTAGAGGCGTCGAGTTCGGTATCCGCACAGAGATAATTGCTTTTCACCAACATCAAACGCAGTGACAAACTGTATAATTTTTATACCGTGGCCGCAATCGCTAATTTAAAATAAATAATGCAAAATAGGGAAGACAAGTGATGCCTTTGTCATCACCAACATCAATCGCTGAGACAAACTGTATTATTTTTATACTGTGACCAAAATCGCCATTTGATTCAATAATAAAAGAAAATAGGGAACAAGACAAGACCATAATTGCAACACAAATGTCTGAAAAAGAAATCTACAGCAACAAACAAACAGCCTCCTTTCATTCTAAACATATAGAGGTTGCACTGATAAAGATGCCGGAATTGATATGGTCCGTTGATTGTGGAAAAAAACCGTGTAAATAAGAAATCAGATTACTTCCTTCTAACTAAATACATTTCTAGAAAATACTAGACCGTATTGAATACATTTTTACAAAAAAACTTATCCTCCAGCTCCGTGGCGCAGCGGGCGAGTAGTCGGCTGCGAAGCAAGAGGCCGTAGGTTCTATTGCCACAACGAGACAAATGTTTGTGTGATCCACAAATATTGGTTTCGGTTCTGGGTGTTGTGGGACCGCAAGTCCCTCGTAGTTCCTGATACCCACGATACAGGTGTATGAGGGTGAGGACTATGTGTGTCACTGTTGGGTGTATTATTATCCCCTATATCGTTCCCTCATTGTTGAGGATCGTGACGTGATCGTGACGTAATAAGAGCCCATCTGGTTCTGTCATTGGCCGAAGTGAATTGCTTCGTGCAGTTTCAGTTGCAGTGGTTTAGTTTTGTTCACTCCATTTAGCCGGTGGTCTACCACGAGAGCGCCTACCCTCCACTTTTCCCGTCAAAATATACTTCTCAAGACTGTCATTTTTGCGAGTGACGTGTCCGAAGAAAGAGAAGACGCGTCTCCTGCAGACTAGACAACCGAGTGCGTATGTGGAATTCTTCCAGTATGAATTTATTAATGTTAGAAGTTACGTGATACGAGTATCATTTTATTAATACCAAACGACAGTAATCACTTCAACTCATAGTTTATTGGTTACATTTACAATATTACTACTTTACAGAACACAACCTCATGTCAGGATTCTCTATAGACCGCTCTCTAATTATAACTCAAACAACTAGGACCGAATAGTAAACCAGCATAGCTACCGCGTAATGAACACTTGGACTATCGACTGAGCACTGATCTTACTGAACTGACTGACTGCGGGCAAAAGACCTCCAGTTATGGCGACAACCTCTTTTATACCATTGAACTACCCTTCCAAAACTATCGCACCATTATTATTTCAGTGTACCCAACGTTGCTTTCTCAGACACCCTCAATATACTAATATTAAGAAAATACGCTGACATTTTACGAGTGGTAGAGCCACGCTGTAGACAATTTTGTCTACAGCATGAATGGGCCGGCTCATCCGGGTCGTTACCACTGTCTCACAGAAAACTGGCGTAAAGTAGCAGCTTGCTGCTACGTTTCGTACGGTGAGTGAGATATCCGGAGGCCCAAATCCCCCTCCCCTTCCCAATCCCTTATTATCCCTTTCCTTTAAGGTCGGCAACGCGCCCATAATGCTTTTGTATTGTGGGCGTACATGGGCGGTGGAGATCGCTTACCATCAGGTGACCCACTTGCTCGTTTGCCAGCCTATACTATAAAAAAAAAACATTAGTATGCATAGCCGTCCAAGGTATTCATAGGAGGCGACGACAAGAGAACATTTCGAATCGGTGCAAGGATTTTATTCATGGATTTTTTATTATTAGCTCGAATGAGGAAACGTATAGGCATAAACAGAAGCAACACCACACAGAAATTTGAATTACAAAGCACTGTAGGCCTAGTACGAGTTACAAATACGTTCATAGTTTTCGAATTCGTATAAAATTACTACCGTCGAAGTGTCAAACTAGTAATTCATACGGTAATAAAGAAAAGAATCGTTTGAAAACAAATTGCATATTCGACTATATTATTAATTTTAATTCATTATAGTTCCCACTAAAGGCTACTAATATTCGAAATAAAGAGGAAACGAAAACTATCATGGTTTAAGAAAACTATTAAAACTTGTACTAGGCCTACTGCATGGCATTCGGCTGCGCTCGTCACCTCGAGACATTAGATGTTAAATCTCATGATGCTCAGCAAATTCACTGGCTTCAATGTCCTTCAAACCGAAACACAACAGTGCTTACACACTGCTGCTTGGCGGCAGAAGTAGACAGAGCGGTGGTACCAACCCAGACGGCCTCTCGCATACGAGGGACCTACCACTTTGTACAACACTATATCAGCACTGTACAAAGGGATATGGACATGATAGACTCTACCAGAGTCCAAGACCATTTTAAGTACCGTGTATTACCTATTGGTATTGCTAATAAATCAAATAAAAATAAAATAAACGCAACCAGGGGCGGTATCGGCCAATTCACCGATCTTCATCAACTCTGCCGGCGTTCAAGTCCATTCAGATTAATCGCCCGCGGGCGGCATTAATTAATTCAATTAAATCGGTTTTCGAAGTTCATGTGGCGTCATAAATCGTTTTTCATCGTTTTGGCCTTTAGACGGTCGTTCGGCGGTACGACAGAATCATTGGTTCTCTAATTTAACATAGATTTGCTTAAATTCGAAGTTCGGCGAATTAGCCGGTACCGCCCCAAACTCCAAGTAGAAGCAGACGGAGCCATAGTTATGATAACACAATGTGCAGTTTACATAACGTTTGCAACACATTACACCGATGCACGATGTAAAGTTAAACATTTCATTAATCACACGTGAATGTTGCTTTGTTATATTAAGGTTTGACTAAACGTTTATTGTGCATTGTATGTCCAGCGCGGTTTCTCCCGCAACTACAGCAGCGCCACCTACAAGGCCCAATTGTGAATATGAACCATCCAAGGACCCACTCAAATAGAGAGACTAACGAACAGTAATTAATTTTTATATAACGTGTTATAGAAAGGGGCGGGCAAATTTAAACAATGGGTAAGAATTTTATACCCCATAGTACCAAATCCGATTGCATTGCTAAGACATAATTATAGAATTTTCTTTTATATCGAATGAGTAACTGATTATTGGTTTAAGAGAATGCCATTTGCAACTTTCTTGACGCTGAGACTAGATCGAAATGATATTTTGAACATTTAAAATTACGAGAATTGGCCTCCTGGCGTTAGAGACTATTATTTCACAAAAAACCGAGTCGAAAAAACTATCTCATATGCTGAGCCCCTATTGCTTACACCAACAGACTGGATGTAACCAATCATTTCCAGTCTCCAGATGTTGTTGTGCCTAAATATATGTTTAATCGACCTCCCAATTATCTAAGCTGTTTAGCAATGTAATTGTAAACAGAATCCGATAAAGCAATGATAATAAAACCGCTCGATCGTCATTACATTGCAGTTTTTGCTATGTGTTTTTTATGGCGTAGTTCAGCAAACGAACAAATGGGTCACGTGATGGTAAGTGATCTCCACCGCTCATGTACGCCCACAATACCAGAAGAATCATAGGCGCGTTGCCGACCTTAAAGGAAAGGTATAATTAAGGGAATGGGAAGGGGAGCGGGATTTGGTCCTCCAGATATCTGAATCACCGTACTAAACGAAGCAGCAAGCTGTTACTTTACGTCGGTTTTGTGTGAGACAGTGGTAACGACGAGCGGACGAGCCGGCCCATTCATGCTGTAGACAAAAGTGTCTACAGCGTGGCTCTACCACTCAGAAAATTATTAGCTGATTACTGAGCATTTCGTAATAGAATGCACCAATCGGTTCACATTTAAACTAAAAGTTCGGATGCTCATGGCTGATGATGTAGCAAGATCAGAACTTGAGCAGACTCATACATACATACATACGCACTCACGCCTGTACTCCTCGAAGGGGTAGGCAGAAGTGTCCAGTACACCCACATTTCGCCGAGCGTATATCCGTCCAATGATGTGATAGCGTTGAGCCTATTGCCATACCGGGCACAATTCCAGACTCCGAGCTGATACTGAGCGTTTCGTATCCATTTTAACCCGACCTGGGGATCGAACCCGAGACCTCAGTTTCAGCCTCATTCGTAACGCGTACACATTACAACTGCGCTACCGGGGCACCCGAGTATTCATGTATGTATTTGAATTAAATACATCCAACCTTGATAAATATGACTCGATAGTCGGTATCGATTGAAGACTAATAAAAAAAATGTTTGCCGTCTGTATCCATGGTGTCTAAATGATTAATTGATTGATTAATGATTTTTTTGCGCGTGGCAACCCTAGCGACAACAGCTGTTTTGTCCGTGTCTTGAAAGATTTTTTGTAAAATAATTATTATTTTCGGCCCTTTCCCAATTAATCACGTTGCATTTATTAGTGTACGACGTCATTACGGTGAATTAATTGTATATTAACCCATAATTGTAAGGTGAACAAAGTGAAAAGAAAACAGGCAAATGTCATCACGTATGTAACCTCGCAAAGCGTTATATTTTAGAATTTAAAAAATTGCTTATGTTATTCGTTGTTATCTCTCTGTCTTACTGGTTGCATATTTAGTTTTTCCAAAATTACCTACTTGAGCAGAGATCCGTGACTGGTATCGCTATTTTGCAACTCACAAACTTTATAAGTAATTAGATTTTTCTTTCAACAACTTCCTGGGATTATTCCATCTCATTCTTTTACATTTTTTTTTTGATCCTACATTAAGATGTTGACGCGCAAGGCCTTTTCTCGTCAGGAGGAAACCAAACTCCAACTGACTTTGAAAGAATTGAAGGCCACCAAGGAGTTAGTTGAGGATTTATACAGGGAGAGAGATGATAATGAAAAGGTACTGTTGGAAATGGCGGACAAAAATTATTTAATGAAAAATGAAATGTCTTATTTACATATGCAATATGAGGCATGTCTAGATGAACGAGAGAGGTTGCAAATCACAGTAGAAGGATTTAGCCAATGCAGTGATGAGTATGAGCATGCTCTCAAACGCATCACTGAATTGGAAATACTATTACAGGAGGCTCATAGTCAAATAAATAAACTAGAAAATGATAAGTTCAATGACACAGTGATACAAAACCGGAGCCTATTCGATGAATTGGTTACAGCCTCTCCGCAGTTGGTTCATGCTGAGATCAACCATACCCCTCCGACAAATATTGACTTGACTGTTGATGACAGTGCCACTCACTATACAAAGGGGATTGGGTTATGCAGCAGGAGCAAACTGAAAAAGTATATACGTATAAATAAATACATAACTAAGACTAGAAAATTAATAAAGAAAAATAAGTATTTTACAAAAAATCAGAAACAAAGTAAAATCAGAGTTGAATTGAATGAACAGTTACATTCCTGTCTTAATCTTATTGAGTATAATAAGCAACAGTATGAACTTGAAATAAATAAATTAGAATTGGAAATTATCAGTTTAGAAGTATCCTTAAAATCAATGAGTAAAAAATATGAAATTTCTAAACATGAAATCAATGAACATATACTGGCCTTAAATGAATTAGTTGATACTCGTAATTATAATTCTGAAAGCTTTAACTCATTGGCTAATAACCATTGTAGTAACTGCAACTGTTTGTCATCCAAGTTGTCAGTTACTCCAATAAAACCTTTATCAATATCAGGAAATTCATCAAATAATAACACTTTCTCCAACGGTACCTTACCACATAGCAGTCATATACAAAATAATTTAGTTATATTTAGTGATGAGATTGGGAAAGGCCTGGGCCATTTGATTAACAATAAACTCGGACAATCAGTTATAAACTACTGCATGCCTGGTCACTCTTATGATCAGATTATAAATAGAATATTAAAACATAAATTTGACTCTTGCACTACATTAGTCATTTTAATTGGTAATAGGGGTAATGTGGACAGACAAAAATTCACCAATTACTTTAACTTAATAACATCTCTTAAGGTTAATAAGACTGTGATGTTTTCATTCCCCTTTAGCAAAGGTTTGCCGCCTGCAGAAAAAAATCTTAGATTTAAGTTAAACACAAATATAGAGGCCCTTGTTAATAGCTGTAACAAGGTAGAATATATTGACATAAATACTTACTCTAGTAAGTATAATACTAATAATAATTTTTATAGTAAATTTATTAAGAGACTTGTAGCTAATAAGCTATATCTTTATTTTATTGACATTAAAGCCAAATCCTTGGCTACCATAGCTGCTTCTATTGAGCAGTCTCCTTCTGACATAAGGAATAATACAAGGGTATCTATTCCAAGTAATTTAAATTAATTTATGAGACAATAGAGGTCACCTCTTGCATTAAAAATAAAAAAAAAATATAAATACATAAGTTTCAATAATAAATTACCTACTGACATATTGTCCAATGTAAATTCCTCTCTACCTGCTGTTCAGGATAATATTCATAAAGGTGACAATATTTTAAACCTAGTTCATCAAAATAGTCAAGGCATGCTAGGTAAAGAACTACAGATTGAATTGTTCATGAGTTGTAAGGATATTGACATCCTATGTATTACAGAACACTGGCTTAGACCTGAGCAGCTCATGTTCAATTTTAATAATCACATAGTTGGTAGTTATTTCTGCAGACAGAATGCTATACGTGGAGGATCTCTAATAATAATAAATAAAAAAAATAAATTTAAAGAACGGAAGGACATTGTAAGTCTCTCTGTGGAGCAGACTGCAGAATTATCATGTGTTGAACTAGAGCAGCTCATTGTTATTAGTGTATACAGACCCCCTGCCTCAGCCTATGATAGATTTGAATGTGTACTTGAAGAAATACTGAGGAAATTAAGCAAATCAAATAAGAGATTGCTCATTTGTGGAGACTTCAATATTAACCTTTTAGAAAGTAATTCATTGACTATAAAATTAAAAAGCCTTTTTTTGTCATTTGATTTGGTCCCCTTGTTTTCGGAGCCAACAAGAATTAGTAGTACTAGTGCAACATGTATAGATAACATCTTTACAGATATAGTACCAAATAATAAATGTATTATTAATGATCTTGACTCTGATCATTGTGGACAATTAATTACATTTTGTAGCAAGTTCCAGATTAATACAAATAAAAAAATCACTGTTGTACCCGTTACTGAGGCTCGGTTAGAGAAATTTAAATTAAAATTAATCAGTATACTTGGTATTCCTTTAAGTGTTAATGAGGATGACCCTAACAAACTATATAACACCTTCTTTAACACGTTTTGTGAGGAGTTTAAGTCAATTTTTGCATCCAAATCAGTTTCCACAGACAAGAAAACCACTTTTAGCAATTGGGCCACTATAGGTATTCATAGAAGTAGAAATAAATTATATGATCTTTATTATGAAAGATCATATAATCATAATGATGATTTTATTAAGTATGTCAAAACTTACTCTAAAATATTTAAAAAGGTATGTAATTGCGCTAAAGCTATATATTTGAGTAATAAAATAAAACAATCTAAAAATAAAATAAAGATGACATGGAGTATTATTAGCAAAGAGACTGGTAAGACTAAACTTCGAGACACCGAGTTTAGTTTGAAAATTAACGATAAATTAATTAACTCTGATTTGGAAGTAGCTAGGGAATTTGAGAACTTTTTCACAGACATACCAGTTTCTGCCACAAATAAATTAAATTCGTCTTCCACCATTGCAGGAAAAATATTACAAGAAAGTGTCACTGGATGTAATGATTCATTTGAATTCCATTGTGTTAATGATATTGATATAATTAAAGTATTAAAATTGATTAATGTAAAAAATACAGGTGACTTATGGGGTGTATCTACTAAAATCTTAAATTCTGTAATAACTGTTATAGCACCCCAATTAGCGATTATTTTTAATACATGTATTAATAGTGGTATATTCCCTGATCAGATGAAACTGAGTAAAATTATTCCTTTATATAAATCTGGTAGTCCCACTAACCCCACAAATTTTAGGCCTATCTCTGTACTACCTTCATTAAGTAAAATTTTTGAAAAGCTTATGCTTATTCAAATTCAAAATTATTTTAAATCAAATAAATTATTGCATAGAAGACAATTTGGGTTCACACGAGGTCGCTCCACCACTGATGCTGGTGTTGAGCTTCTTCATAACATATTTGATGCTTGGGAGAATTCACAGGATGCTTTAGGGGTGTTCTGTGATTTATCCAAGGCTTTCGATTGTGTTCACCATGACATTCTGATCGGGAAATTAAATCACTATGGCGTTAAGGGTACTGCTCTTAATTTATTTAAGTCATATTTAAGCAATAGGGTACAGAGCGTTGATGTTAATGGAAAATTATCTCCTGGGTCTCTTGTTACAATGGGAGTTCCACAGGGCTCGATTCTGGGACCCTTTCTTTTCCTAATTTATATAAATGACTTACCTTATTACATAAGGGACAATTGTGAGGTAGTGCTGTTTGCAGATGATACTTCTTTAATATTTAAAGTAAACCGACATCAATCTGTTCTTGACGATGTAAACAACACTCTCTCAAAAATAGTACAGTGGTTTGGCGTTAATAATTTGTTACTGAACAGCGAAAAAACTAAATGTATTAGGTTTTTAACACCTAATGTCAAAAAGGTTAACGCCAAAATTTATGTGAATGGTAACGAGTTAGGCCTTGTGGACTCAACTAAGTTCTTAGGTATCACTTTGGACTCTAAACTTCAGTGGGGTCCCCATATTTCAGTGTTAGCTAAGAAATTAAGCGCCGCATCGTACGCAGTGAGTAAAGTGCGCCAACTAACTGACATTAACACGGCCAGGATGGTCTATTTTGCATACTTCCATAGTTTAATGTGTTATGGAATTTTACTGTGGGGTGGTGCTGCTGACATTAATACTATATTTGTTCTTCAAAAGCGAGCTATAAGATCTATTTACTCGCTAAGTTCCAGATATTCGTTAAGAGAAAAATTCAAAGAAATAAATATAATGACAGTAGCATCACAATTCATATTTGCTAATTTAATGTATGTTCACAAAAATATGGAGACTTTTCCTAAACTTAAAGATATCCATAACTACAATACTAGGAATAAAAATAACTTGGCTAATTATAAAACCAGGCTTCACAAAATCAGCAAATCTTTTAAGGGTCTTGGTATACATTTTTACAATAAAGTTCCCAATCATATTAAAGAATTAAGTGTTATCAGCTTTAAAGCTACTATTAAGCGAAAACTGTGTCTTAAAGCCTATTATAAAATTTCTGAATATTTAGATGATGAAAAGGCTTGGTCTTAAGCTATTCTATTGCCTAGTATAGATAATGTAACTTATTAATGGGAAATTTATAATGTAATGATAATTTGTTTATTGAGTTGAGTGACCTTCATGGCAGGCGTTGGGAAATAATGTCTGTACCTATCTTACATCTAATTGTGATCAGTCTGAGTATGTCATGCTCGCTCTAATGTCTGTGCTTGCGGCGGCGTTGTGTGCCGGGTCGGTCACTTCCCTTTAACATGGTTGAGGAGGCCGATGGCTGGCACATGCGTCATACTCGTGAACGGGTGCTGCTTGTGTGGACTGGTCTGCTCGGACTGTTATCTTTTATTTGTTAACACTATTTTAAGGTCTTAATTTATTCGTCATGCTTATGGAGGTCATGCAAGTTAATCCAATGCGTAGATATCATTTCGTTAATTGCTTGATTGAGCTGCTCTAATTCCAATTCAATATTGTAAAACCTTATGCTGTAATAATTGTAAACTAGTTTTGAAAAGAGCAACGCTGGAGTTTCTTGCTCGTTCTTCTCGAGCGAAACAGCATTCCGAACTAGCGGTAGAATTTTGACGGAATCTAAATAATGTATAACATTTTATGGATTCAATAAATATTTTGAATTTTTGAATTTTTTTGAATGATTTATTAAACGGGTGTATAGCACCCGATATTACAATAATGGCTCGAGCATCAATAATATAATACTACCACCCCCCTGACATTGAAAACGGGTTTGAAGGTTTAAAAAGACATTTTTTGTTTGTTTAATTATGGCTTCGCATATCCATGCATATAAGGCGAGCTTGAAACTGTTAGAAGTTACGTGAGACGAGCAAAGACTTTAATACCATAGACGGGCTGTTCAGAAGTAAAATTGTGTTGCATACGCGGCCGGCGAGGCGGGAATGACGTCTAAGGCGTGGGGGCGAGAGGAGTTGAGAGTAAGCGAGATAACAATATTGAGACGGCTGTTTTGTTTGGTATTAGTTTTCATTCACAATAAAGGGATTTTTCGATCAAAACTAAGAAATAATAAAGTTACTTCCGTAAAATAACTTCAAATTAAATGAATAATATATGCACGTAAAAAATGATAATCTTTTTTGAATGACAATAAACAATTTCGTGTTAGTTTATCGAATTTAACGTTCGCATCTATTCAAACAACAACAACTGCTCTTGTCGCTATCTTGCGGGCGACTAAATGAGTTGCGGTCAATTGACCGTAACTAAGTGCGCAATTTCTTTGTACCGCACAGCTTGTCTATTCCGAGTATTATTTTATTAACACCAAAGGACAGTAATCACTTCAACTCGTAGTTCATTGGTTACTTTTACAATGTTACTGCTTTACAGACCACAACTCCATGTCAGGATTCTCCAGAATGACTCCATATACTGTGCATCTCAGTAAATATTTATTGCACAAATCCACACCACTTTTCTGAGTTTGCTTATGTTATGAGCAGGCGTGGCATTTCCATCAAGCGAGCGACCTGCTCGTCTCGTCATCTAGCGAATAATAGTTCTAACATCAATGATAGCCGACCCAATTGAATAAAAAAGGTAGGTAGGTATCTCTGAACCAGTTTCCTTTTTTTGAATACTAATATTTGATTGGAAGTGACTAGGGTTGCCAACAATATTGTTAATTAAAAACCGACTTTAAAAATATCTAGACGTGTTGCCTGTGGAGGTGTTGGAGTCGGTGTCTATGCTACTGTCTGGTAACTGAAATTGCACCGACTTCAAAAAGACCTCTAAAATTTATTTTTGGATTTTCAGTATTTTTTATTCAAGTCGGTCTTTAAGCTTATTAAAGTTTGTTTTATTTTTCAATTATTAGGTGCAGCTCTGGCATGTAAATTCCAAAATAATAACACAATCGCGACGAGTGTGCATCCATTGTAGAGTTTATTTTTATTTTGTAATTCCGTTCGGGGCAGGTACGAGGTTCTCAATTCGACTTGTATATTTGTTTTATGTATAACTAACTTTATAATAGCAGTGATAGCTCAGTGGGGAGTGATATGGACTGTCGAGACGAAAGTTGCAGCTTCGAAACCAGCCCTAAGACTCGACTTTTGTAAGTTACGTGTATATTAATTGTTAGTTATCACTTGCTTTAACGGTGAAGGAAACCTACATACCCGAGGAGTTCTCCATAAGAATTTTGAAGGTATGTGAAGTCTGCCAATCCGCATTAGGCCAGCGTGGTGGACTACGGCCTAACCCCTCTCATTCAGTAGAGGAGGCCCGTGCCCAGCAGTGGGACGTGTATAATACAGGGCTAGTATTATTATTATAACTAACTTTCACAGAGTAATCTAATTTTAATGACTCTTTATTTGATCACAAGAGTATACCTAAAAGTTGATTCCATAAAAATTTTAAGAAGAAATTCTACTCCTAGGGGATGACGACGGGGATGGAAAACTAAACTTTATCACTTATGCACATTCTTTCGATAAATATAGTAAAATAAAACCTTTTTACAAAAAGAAAACCGACTAAACAAACGAAACACCAAAAATAAAACTGACCAATTTTAAATCCGTGCTTGCTACTAATATTGACTATAAAATTGCAAAAGCACCGACTCAAAATTGGTATATCTAATTTTTTATAAAGATAATTTTATATATAATATATTTATATTATAAAGATAATATAAAGATAATTTTATATATAATATATTTATATTATAAAGATAAGTTTTTTGAGTAGGGTTTTATTTATGTTAAAAAGGTTTTTTCTTACACAAGTTGGCAACCCTATATGTGACGGTCCCCAGAACACGTTTCCAAACATACAATGTACAAGAACAGGTTTTTAGGCAACGGTACACACGTATTTCTTTGTCAGTATCGTTTTACAGGCATGGTTGGGTTGACGTCACGGCATGACTAGGCAAAATTGATAATTTGAAACCGGGCATTAGTCGACAAACGAGTGTGGGTGGCACCATTATTTATAGGGGGTGGAGGGGGGTTAAGTACGTCAAAATGCATAGAATATTATTAGTTTGGAAAAAGGGGTCGGCCTCTTTTTAACCGACTTCAAAAAAGGAGGAGGTTCACAACTCGGCGCGTTTTATATATATATTTTTTTGGATATACATACCTACATCGATTTCTCCGCTAATTGTGGACTGATTTTGTAGGGAAAAAAACTCACTCGATAGAGTTTAGCCGCGATGTGGTCCCATATAAATTTGGTTAAGATCTGATGACGGAGTACGGAGAAAAAAATAAAACTCCTCAACGGCCAACAGTACACTCGTCGCGATTGTGTTATTGTATTGGAAATGACATGCCTTTGCTGTACATTGAAGTGGGTTTCTAAGTTTTGTTAAACGTGTATTATTTAAGAAATGTTTGACAACTAAACGAGCAAATTAGCGATACTCTTCGCTGTAGCCGTATTATGTACATTTGGATTCAAATGCTTAATGTGATTACGAGTGGTAGAGCCACGCTGTAGACTATTTTGTCTACAGCGTGAATGGGCCGGCTCGTCCGGGTCGTTACCACTGTCTCACAGAAAACCGGCGTAAAGTAGCAGCTTGCTGCTGCGTTTCGTACGGTGAGTGAGATATCCGGAGGCCCAAATCTCCCTCCCCTTCCCAATCCCTTATTATCCCTTTCCTTTAAGGTCGGCAACGCGCCCATGATTCTTTTGTATTGTGGGCGTACATGGGCGGTGGAGATCGCTTACCATCAGGTGACCCACTTGCTCGTTTGCCGGCCTATACTATAAAAAAAAAACAAAAAAAAAAAGATAGGGTACTTTTGAACCAAATATCAATGTCCCCAATATACGTTACGATTGAGGTCAACGCTGAGGTCTTGGGTTCGATCCCCGGGCGGATAAAGTGGTATTGGGTTTTTCTATTACCAAATGCTCAGTATCAGCCCGGAGTCTGGAATTTGTGCCCGATATGGCGATAGGCTCGCCCCTTATCACATAAGGGACGGAAATACGCTCGGCGAACTGTGGGTGTACTGGTTACACCTCTGCTTACCCCTTCGGGGATTACAGGCGTGAGTGCGTATGTATCAATGTCCCCGACCCGACATAGAACCCAAGAATTCAGCACAGCAGTCGTACCGCGCACGCATAACAACTGCACGACCGATGCAGTCTTATTAACCATTCTTTTTTAATTAAATCGACTCAAAGAATTAAAAGCTAATAATAAATCCAAAAAAAATGAGTCGGTGTTATCAATCATAGACTATCTTAAACTACAGACCACCGACTCAAAACTCTTTAGTGTTATATTTAGTGTTTTATTTTTCGAGTCTGTTAGTTTTTTCGAAAAAGTTTTTTATCTATTGATACTATAACTGATATTGAATATATTCATGCTATCATCCAAATAAGATAATTAGAACGATAACTCTCATAGGAATCTGCCAAAAATACGGCTCCACTTACACATGCAAAGGTAATCACACGTAACACTCATACACCCAACAAAAATTAATGAACGTTCAAAATCAACTTTATTTCATAAAAATTAATGTCTAAATATTGAATTTCTAAATCGATAAACGACATTCTGCACCGCGCAAAAAATTTGACGCATTAAGTGTCAATTAGAGATCATGAATCAATTTTTATGAATTGAAACGAGCTGCACATACTTTTATAGCCCCGCCCACTTGCACAGAGTTTGGGTGGGGTAATTTTTTGCTTGAGTTACGTTTCTTGTCATCTTATTTCGATGCACTCTATTGAATGTATATAATATTGAATATGATTTATCCATTAGCGATAATATGTTATCACTTATCATACACACGTATGTACTTACGTCATAACACCACACCTACCTGTCGATGTCATATTAGCTAAGTGCCTTAGGTCGTGGATTACTAGAAAAACAAATTAAAGCAGAGTTTTTTAAGTAGATAACACAGTAGTTATCTAAGATTGTGAAGTTTGATAGTTTCTTTAGTCTGTAATTTTTATTATAATGTTTTTAATTCATAACTTTCAAGTCTTCGCTTTCGAGTGGAAAAATCACCGAAATTGATGCATTAAAAACCTCAATGCAATCTTGGTTGCCTCTACACTGTGTTTATCTGATATCCAAAACTCGAGACTACGCATGCGTTTATTGAACTTGGCATGCAACCAAACATTATGCAACATTGCAAGTGGATAAAATTACCTACATCATACATTTATTCCGCTTCACAACAATAATAAATATTAGAGGGCGACCAAAATCATTGATTACCGTAAATATGATGAATTATTGATTGGCGATTGACAGCACCAAATCATTTAAATTATCAAATTGGAGTATAACGCCCGATTTCTGAAATGCTGATCAATGTTAAATTAACTAATCAAATGTCAAATCTCGTGTCAAGTCGAAATTGAGTTGCTAGAAGCGTGATAAACACCTTTGCTTTTCCACACATGTTAGCTAACATAACTTTCAAATTAATATGAAGAATCGTATGTCTAACGGTACTAAAGAGAGATCAAATATTATATTTTTTTAACTAAATAACGTTTCAGCAACTCGAATTGATTTGACAGCGATGTCAAATCAAAGTTCTGTTAGTTGAATGTTGATTTGATCAGCCTTTCAGAAACCGGGCGTAAGACTCCAATTTGATTTTTTTTTTTTTTTTTACTGTCTGGATAGGCAGACGAGCAAACGGGCCACCTGATGGTAAGTAGTCACCGCCGCCCATAGACTTCTGCAATGCCAGGGCACAGCAAAGCCGCTGCCTACCGTTTTAAGGTTTTAAGAATTTAAGGTCAACATCTTAGGCCCAAAGCCATCCTAATCTGCACGTGGTACAGTCTGCTGATTAACGGACGCGGCAATGGCGAAATTTGGTTCCCGTTGCGGGTGGTGGGGATACGCATGTTTGCATTTTTTGAGACAGTTAAAAATAACAAATAGACGACTTTTTTGTAGCATTACGCAGCATTGCGCAATATTTTGCAACAAATGTAATAAGTACCGTCGGCGGACTGGCCATCAATACGATGACTATGCGAAAATTCATCTAGCTGTATAGTATATATACATTTTTAGATCACTGTTCAATTGGTTGGTGCGCCTAGCCTGTGTGTTGCCGTGTAGCCTTCGAATGACTTGACCGATTCAGGGGTCATGTACACAACATATTGTTAGCGTATTCTCTTAATATTGGTGTATTGAGGGTGTCTGAGAATGCAAAGTTGGATACACTGAAATAATAATGGTGCGATATAGTTGTGGAAGGGTAGCTAAATGGTATAAAAAAGGTTGTCGCCATAACTGGAGGTATATTGCCCGCGGTCAGTCAGTTCACTAAGATCAGTGCTCAGTCGATAGTCCAAGTGTTCATTACGCGGTAGCTATGCTGGTTTACTATTCGGTCCTAGTTGTTTGAGTTATAATTAGAGAGCGGTCTCTAGATAATTCCTGACATGGTGTTGTGGTCTGTAAAGCAGTGATATTGTAAATGTAACCAATAAACTATGATTGAAGTGATTATTATCGTTTGGTATTAATAAAATAATACTCGTCTCACGTAACTTCTAGCAATATTATATTTGTTTCGACTAGACGATGCAATTATATCTTTGTATAATAATACTAGTTACTAGCTGTTACACGCGGTCCGCGTAAATATCTTATCCTAGGGTAAAAGTAACCTATGTTTTAATTCATGCCTTGGTCTACTTGTGTGCCAAGTTTTATACATACGCACTCACGCCTGTAATGCCCGAAGGGGTAGGCAGAGGTGTAACCAGTACACCCACATTTCACCGAGCGTAACTCAGGCACAAATTCAGGACTGCGGACTGATACGGAGCTTTTTCGTAATAGAAAAAACCAACACCACTTTTACCCACCCAGGGATCGAACCCGAGACCTCGGCGTCAGCATCAGTCGTAACGCAGACTCATTACAACTGCTCCGCCGAGGCAGTCGGTTTTATCCAAAATTAATTATTTTTAATTCCACAAAAAAGTGTCACACAAAGTTCAGATCTCTAAGAATGCAAGGAAATTCTCCCGAATCTTACATATTTCAAAACGCGGAACCCCTTTTCTTTACGTTTGGATTACGAGGTCTTACGGGAATTTCCCCAGCCAATGTTGATAGATGTACAAGTTATCGCAACTACAATATTTCCGATAATGAGTGATAGTGAATTTGAATGTTTGTTAGTCAATCACGCCTTAACAGCTGAACGGTTTTGGGTAAAATTTAACAAACAGGTAGACCATGACGGGATTATAACATAGGCTACTTTTGAACTGCGATTTGCCCGGTAAGGCGATAGGCTCCCCGCGTATCACATCATGGGAAGCGATGAGCTCGGCGAAATGTGGATATACTAGTTGCACCTTTGCTTACCCCTTCGTTGATTACAGGCGTGAGTGCGTATGTGCGTATAAAAACATGTAATTGAAACAGGTAGGTTATTTAGTTACATTGTTATATAGTATATGCAATCTATTAATTACCCAAGTAGGTATCTAATTACATACGCACTCACGCCTGTAATCCCCGAAGGGGTAGGCAGAGGTGTAACCAGTACACCCACATTTCGCCGAGCGTATCTCCGTCCCATGATGTGATAGGGGGCGAACCTATCGCCATACCGGGCACAAATTCCAAACTCCGGGCTGATACTGAGCTTTTCGTAATATAAAAACCCAATATCACTTTTACCCGACCCGGGGATCGAACCCGAGACTTCAGCCTCAGTCGTAAACGTAGGTATTTAATTATGTTTGACTAATGCAAAAACAATAAAAAATCTAATTACCTATGTTAAAGAAGAGTTGATTAGCTTTTAATTAATATATATGTAGTTTAAATATTTTAGAAGGATTTTTTTATTTTATTTATATCATAAGCCGGTAAGTGATCTCAACCATCCATGTACGCCCACAATACCAAAAGAAGCATGTGCGCGACCTTAATTAGCCCTTTCCTTTAAGGAACTGGGCAGAGGAGGGGGATTTGGGCATCCGGATATCTCACTCACCGTACGAAAGGCAGCAGCAAGCTGCTACTTTACGTCGGTTTTCTGCGAGGCAGCGGTAATGACCCGGACGAGCCGGCCCATTCATGACAGACAAAATTGTCTACAGCGTGGCTCTACCACTCAAAAAAGAATTATTTGCAGCTTCACCAACAAGAATAAATGTATGGCATATTTTTGTATGGCGCAAATCGTCAAGGGTATTAGCATGGGGGTACAGTCTTAAAATAAATACTTACCATGATCTGTGGTATTAAGTGAAATATCAAGTAGTATGACATAAGGCTTCTAGTTTATATATTTGGTCTGTGGTAATATCTTGTATATGACATCAAATCATGAACAAATAATTTCGTAAACAATCGTGTGGATACGCGTTATGTATGTGAAATCACGTCACCTCTTTTAGAAAAGAGGTCAAAGAAAAAAGAACAGTTTCCAGCACTAATTGTAATACAATGGTTCATGAATAAAATATATTGTTTTATCTAAGGTTTTCAGTTTTTTATTGAAACTTGTAACACTCGGACATTTAAAAACGGAATTTGACTGTTTTTTTTTGTTGGATACCAGGAACTTGGCTAAGGAGTTATCAAAATAAAAGTTTCTGAGCAGTGTGAAATTAAAATGTCTTCTGCGGACTGCGGCTTTCTCCGAAAACACCGACAATCGCCTTCGCCGACCGTCATGAAGTTAAATCAAAACAATAGATTCGATTGTGTACTTCGCGGAGCGCGTTCATATCCTATCAAATTTCTTATAACATCGCCGCGACATCCAGTACATTTAGTATGTACTCAAATAAAACATAAAAAGAGCGACAAAATCAATAAAACTCCACATATGACGAGGTAAACAATGTGCTCACTGAAGTATCGATTTTCACGGCATATTTTATTGATATTTTTACACAAAAGTTTGCCGTGCAAGGTTGAATTACACGCTAATTACTACACTGCATTTATGTCGTATATAATGATACAGAATTTGTCTTTACTCACCTATTTTATGCAGCGTCGAAGGATTTCTCTAGAGAGCACTACCGCAATTGATTTTAATACTAATTCACTTAAGTTTTACGGTTTAAAACGCTACGTATTCGACGAAGATAAATTATAGGTCAATTAATCAACTCTACGATCGAGAAATTATATAGAAATATCGCGAAAAAACTGATAAAACGAATTTTAGCACACTGTATCGTTTCTGATCGAATGTGAAAGAAAACTGAACTGAAATCATTTGTCACGTCAGGTGGCGCTGTGCTATTGACTTTCATTCAGACTTTAATATGGCTGCATTTGTAGCATTAGCTTTCATAAAACAAACACTGGGTATTTTTGTTTATTTTAATTATGGATATCATTTAATTTCAAATACTTATCTGTGTGGTTAGAAAATCATTACTGATTGCATAATTTTACGTGTACATTACTAACAACATTATTTTTTAAATTACTATCTCTTTCTGGCAGTGCCAGTGAGATTATGTTAAAAGACACATTATACTGTGCGCTGGGACGTAATTTCCTTTGTTTTTAATTTTTTCCTAACGTCAAGTTAGAACGCGCGATATTTTTCTACGTATTCGATTAAGATTTTATAATAAAAGTTTTTAATTATGACCTTAAGTGCAAGAAACGCCCGACTTAACAAAGAAGTAAAGAATTTCGAGACTAAGCCGCCATGGGGCATCACTTGCCACCCTCAGAAAGAAGACATTCATGATGTATTACTTGTTAGTCTTCAGGGACCTAAAGACACACCTTACGAAGGTGGTACATTCAAATTAGTGGTCACAATACCAGACAAATACCCTTTCGAGCCGCCGCTAGTGAAGTTTGCGACGCGTGTGTATCATCCGAATATTGACAATGGTATGTTTCATGATGGACTTATAAGCCGACGTTCAGGCTCCCCTTCTGCCAATACAAAAATATTGTATCCTCAGTAAATTTTGTTACGAGTGTAGAGATTAATGCCTTTTTTGATCCATAATTAAATTACACTATATTTGTGGGGAAAAAAAATCACCACACATTTCATACCAAAGACTTTAATGTATACTACTGCAGGAGGGTCCTGCTGTAGAGATAAAATCATGAGCTCTTCTTCTCTTCCACCTGACCTTATCTCAATCGCAGTGGGGTTGGTGCAATATGCGTTTAAAACATGTTACAGATTTGGCTTGTAGCTGTATTGTCTGCTTGCTTAACGTCAACCCCTCTGGGGAGAAAACACCCAGACCCGGAACATATGTTTGTGGATTATACAAACATTTGTCTGTGCGGGAATCGAACCCACAACCGCTCGCTTCACAGCCGGCTTCTCACCCACTGCGCCACAAAGCCTGTCAAAAGCACAGCATGAGCTAACGTTAAGAATCTCTGCAATAACCTCACATGTATATTTGTAATTCCAGAAGGCCGTATATGCATGGACATGCTGAAGATGCCACCGAAAGGCACTTGGTCCCCCACTATGACGCTGGAAACCCTCATGATCTCCATCCAGACACTGCTTGCGAACCCCAACCCTGATGATCCTCTGATGGTGGACGAAGCTAATGAGTATAAGTACAATATAGATAGATTTATAAAGCATGCTAAAAAATTTACAGCGATGTATGCTAAATAATCAGCTATTATTGTAATTTATTCAGGGTTTGAAATTATCAAGATAAATTCATAGTGATAATTATCGAGCAAAACTATCAAACAACTATTGGTGGAGACATTTTCTTATGGCCATTGCCTATATTCTATCTATGGATAGATTTGTTTACTATCAATAGTGTTTTGAAAATTCATACAAAATGTGTCAAAATATTACTGCCAGTAAGCAAATCTGTTGATAGACAGTATATTGAGAATGGCCATTAGAGGGATTTAGGGCAAATAGAGTCAGATCCGAAGCGAAAGTGGTAGTAGCGTTCAAACTGGGATTAACGGTGACATGGTTCAACTTAAGTGAGCTGATCACTTGTCTATGCAACTCGCAGACGTCCCCACCATAAATACAAATACAATCAAACTGACAGCCTCCGTGGCGCAGTGGGCGAGTGGCCGGCTGCGAAGTGAGAGGCTGTGGGTTCGATTCCTACACCGAGACAAATGTTTGTCTAATCCACAAATATTTGGTTCGGGTCTGGGTGTTGTGGGACCGCAAGTCCCTTGTAGTTCCCGATACCCACGATACAGGTTAACCTAGTGTGGGGTCAAGACTATGTGTGTGACTGTTGTTGGGTGTATGTGTGTATGTAACTACCATAAACAATAACTGTACACAACTAACTATCAATATTATTTATTTATATTACTGGAAATTTTTGTACCATATAGTTAAGCCAATTCCTTGATAATATGCCGTCACAAAGTTTTACAGTCTAGATGTAATTAAAATAATATGTGGACTGAATTACATTTGTAAGATTCACTTACGAAGTTACGTATGTCATTGGAAGAATGTCATATTGTCTATTCGTAACATTTAAAAATGAGACAAATATGAAAATCACTATATTCAAAATCAAAATATTCATTGAATCCATTAAATGTATTTAATTCCGTCAAAAACTACCGCCCGCGCTAGTTCAGAAGGCTGTCTCGCTCATCGAAATAAAATAACTATTATAGAACGATAACTCTCTTATGAATCTGTTAAAAATAACTTACTTACACATGCAAAGGTAATGACACGTAATACTCATACACGCAACAAAAAATAATGAACGTTCAAAATCAACTTTATTTCTTAAAAGTTAATGTCTAAATATTAAGTTTGTAGATCGAGATACGACGTTCTGCACCGCGCAAAAAAATTACGTATTAAGTGTCGATTAAAGGATCATGAATCAATTTTTATGACTTGATGAATGAACGAGCTGCGAAGGCTTTTATAGCCCCGCCCCCTTGCACAGAGTTTTGGTGGGGTAATTTTTTTTGCTTGAGTTACGTTTCTTGTCATCTTATTTCGATGGTCTCGCTGGAGAAAAACGGGCAACAAACTAATAACATTGCTCAATTTAAAACAAATTTATTATTGTGATTTAAGACCCCAGTGTAAAAGACAATAAATAATAGTTAAATGTTAGCATTTACGACGTAATATAAAACTGCATTTTATATAAATATTGTATTCTGTAAAGCACCCTATTACAATGGGTCATTAATTGTTGTAAAGTTGTTTACCTTAGATTTAAGATAAACCTAGTGATTTCTTATGTTTACGCGAATATTACACATTGAAATAAAACTAGTTTATACGGACCGTATAAGGACCCGCGTAAAAGAAAACATAGCTGATGTTAAACACCGACGCTCTACGAAGTCTGCAGTTGCTGAACATTCAGAGGAAGGCTCCAAACATTACCTTAGATTTGACAAACCACAAATCATTGCCAAAGAACACCGATTCCTACCTAGGATGATTCGCGAGGCTATTGAAATTAAAAAACACCCAAATTTCAATAGAGAAGATAGTTGGAAGCTTGCACAAGCCTGGGATCCAATTATACATCTAATTAAATCTGGACCTAAAAGACCAACTGCGTGACCTCAAGGCACCGTGAGCTCATTCTGCATAGATCGGACTAGAGTCAACTAACTTTTAAATAATTGAAAAATGTGGTAGGAATTACAAGGTGGTAGGTTCCTCGTTTGCGAGAGGCCGGCTGGGTTGGTACCACCGCTTTGTCTATTTCTGCCGCCAAGCAACAGTGTGTAAGCACTGTTGTGTTCCGGTTTGAAGGACATTGAAGCCAGTGTAATTACTAGGCATTATTAGACTTAACACCTTATGTCTAGGGGTGACGAGCGCAGTCCAGTATCATGCAGTGCTTTGTTATTCAAAGTTCTGTGTGGCGTTGCTTCTGTTTATGAGCAGGCGTGGCGCTTACCATCAGGCGAGCGACCTGCTCGTCTCGTCATTCAAGCTAATAAAAAAATAATTTAAAAAAATGTACAATTTGAAAATGAAGGTAGGCAATTTAACATTAACTTTTCGAGACGACCTACACCTCAGTCTCTCCCGTGACCACGAAGGCTAGAAAGCTTTCGAAACGTCGGGACTAAAATAACAATTAAACCCCGAAAAAAAACGTATAAACTAGTTTTATTTTAAGATAAACCTATAAGAGAAATAATAACAGGTTATTTTTATGATGGTAACTTGTTGGCTGTGAATCGTGATGTCCTGGATTTGATTCCTTGACAATCTTGTTTTTTTATCAAATGAGAAGAAGCTTTATGCCTTAAGTGTGTCTAAGCAAAAGCACTAAATAATGTATAATTTTTTTGGCGAATTAAGAACAAATATTTGTATATATTTTGTCTGCAATTAAGATGGAATGTAATTCACCTGCAGAATCTCGTTTATCTATTTTTAAGGACTTAGGTCATATAATTTTGCACATATGCCGCGAGGGACTAAGTTCCAGGCCGAATAAAATATTTTGCTTGTATTGTATCTAATGACATTGCAACCTTGTTCGAAAAATTATTGATTGAAACAAAAATATATCAAAATATTTGTAGTTGTAATTTAAGCAAGTGTTTGTTTATATTTATTAGTAATTTTTTAATAAATATTTTATTATTTATTTATTTATTTATTTATCAGACAGGCAGTTGCTCTGCAACTGATAATGCCTGTATCCTGCAGTATTCATTACATTATTTGCATTTTTTTTTATTTTTTTTTTTGCATCTATAGATTTAAGGTGATTGTCAAGTCGATTCTTAAACTGGTTTTATTTTGGTTTGTTTATATTTTTCGACTATTAAATGTTTATTTGAAACCTTATTTACAAACAAATAACAAATGCTTTTCCAATTGAGAAAAATATTTATTTTACATTAACATACACATAACAATTGATTACATAAACAATAATAATTTATCTATCTATAAATATAGTATTATTGCAATACTTCAATGTTTTTATCATTATTATTGCTATAGTAATTTGTGATCTTATTGTGTTACATTAATAGCTTTAGCGTCTGTTATTTACCACATAAAATTGGATGTGTTCAAATACAATGTTTGTGAGTGGTAGAGCCACGTTGTAGACAGTTTTGTCTGCAAAGATGCATCGATAGCATTGGTGGTTACTTTGATTAATAGAAATAAAAAAAATACTTTAACTTTTTTCGTACAGAACGACAATTTCATAGGTAAAGACTATTTAGGAAGACTATCTAGATTCATAATTATTATAATACTAGCTGATGCCAGCGGCTCCGCCCGTGTGAATAGACTTTTCCGAAATAAAACGTAGCCTATAACCGTCTCCAGGGTCCCATCTATCTCTATATCAAAATTCATCAAAATCGGTTCAGTGATTTAGGCGTGAAAGCGTAACAAACAAATAGATTTTTTTTCATAAATATCTTATGTTACTTATACCTCCAAGAATATGTGTACAAAGTTTCATGATGATCGGTTAAGTAGTTTTCGCGTGAAAGCGTAACAAACCAACTTACATTCACATTTATAATATTAGTATGATTTAAGTATTAATAGTTGTAACTGATTGTATTATTTTATGCGTTTCATCCAACATAATTAAAATAGAATATCACCTCTCAATAGAAAACACACATAATTCTAATAGGGAGCTTATTAATTATACTGCAAAGCTAAATCTCAGCTAACACATCAATGGTGACCATAAATCTCTTAATATAAGAACACAGCCAAATCATTACATACATACGTACTCACGCCTGTAATCCCTGAAGGGGTAGGTGTAACAAGTACACCCACATTTCGCCGAGCGTATCTCTGTCCCATGATGTGATACGAGTACGAGTATTTCAGTAACTGTCACAAACACGTTTTCAATAAGACCCGCGAGGGGCGCTAATTTCTTACATATAAATGATGTGACAACTATTGCATACCATGCACAAATCTTCAACAACGACCACTGTTATTGTAAAGTAAACTCAACATTGACCCCTGCCAAATGGGTGGTAATGAACTAAAATTACAGAATACTAGGGGCCCATGTTTTTCCACAAAACATAAAATTAAAAAAAAAAACTAAAAGTCCGACGAATATGATACATATCTTACTTTCTTCCCCACATTATTCTGCATCGATTGGTATCGGTCTCGACCCCATACCCCCAGCGGTTTCGGAGGAGATAGCGTGAAAAGCTTTTGGCAGCGGCGGCGGCGCCAGTTCCTTTTTTTTAGAATAGAGAGATAAATCATATGTCAGGACCGACATACTCTGTAAATTGACACACAGGATTTTGTATTTGAAGTCAAACCGTTTTTTAATTCAAATTACCTAATTTAGTTGAGCCCAGTGGCAATAGAATTGCACTATAGTGTAGTTTATTTATACACGACAGCACTATTGCACTGAACAAACATAGAGTCTGGTCCGCTGCGCTCCACCACTCTGCCCACAACGCCATTCGGTTTGCCGTAGGGACTGGAATGCCGGGCATCCACATTCACTAGCAAATCTTGGTGCAACAAGTGTAGATGGTGATACAAGGGCAACAGGGACCGCAAAATGTGCAAATATTTGATTCTGAACAAACATTTGTTCAGAACAAAGACTTTAATTTATACTACTAGACAAGCTGCGCGGTACATAGAAATTGTACCACTAAGTTGCGGTCAATTGACCGTAACTCAATATTACCATCTCGCTTACTCTCAACTAGAAACCCTATCGCGCTCCCTGTTTGTGAGCTGTCAAACTCCAGCGTTATGTGACGAAATTTTACTTCTAAACAGCCTGTCTAGTAGTATACATTAAAAGTCTTTGTTCTGAACAAATGTCCAATGACTAGTTCAACTGGTGCAATATTATACGAAAGAATTGACTTCATTTAAGCCTTACAACTTTGCTATAAGAGATCCAGTTTCAGCCAGTGTCTGTACTACTATCATCCCCTGAACTAACACTATCAGTTTCCGAGGAGCTACTACTCTTTAATTTCTTACTAACACACTGCTTACTTCTTACATTCGCAATACTATCATTATTATTACTTGCATCATCCTTCAAAACTTTCTTCTTTGATTTTTTATTATAACTTGTGGTCGGCTTTAACGTTTCTGTTGATACGGTTGTCACCATTTTAGACTCCATCTTTTGTTCTGGTTTGAAGTCGTCTTCTTCCTCTTCTTCCTCTTCAGGCTGTGGTCTGTTGGCTATGGCAGCTGCTAATGCTGTTTTGTACGCTTCTGGGTACTGTGTACTGAAATGAGATTTTATTATTACTTTTGAGGGTAGAGCCATGCTGTAGACACTTTTGTCTACAGCATGAATGGGCCGTCTCGTCTGTGTCGTTACCACTATCTCACAGAAAACCAACGTAAAGTAGCAGCTGGCTGCTGCGTTTAGTACGGTGAGTGAGATATCTGGAGGACCAAATCCCCCTCCCCTTTCCATTCCCTTAATTATCCCTTTCCTTTAAGGTCGGCAACTCACCCATAATTCTTTTGGTATTGTGGGCGTACATGGGCGGTAGAGATCACTTACCATCAGCTGACCCACTTGCTCGTTTGCCGGCCTATGCTATAAAAATAAAATAACTTTTATAGCAGCAACCAGCAACCAAGCAGTTGTGGATCAATTGATGTTAAGTGATCTCTACTGCCCATGAACATAATACGAAAAGAATCATAGATGAAATACTAACTTTTAAACGTAAGGAATGTGGAATGCATTTGAGCCTCCAGAAATGTAACTATGAAATCAGATATTAAAATGCCGGATTTTTGTGGTCAAGGTTAGCCATTTGTGCTGTGGACAAGTGTCATGTCAAGCATGAACAGAATTAGTTGTGTACTATGAAAACAATTTCAGGGCTTTGGCAATTTTTTTAACTATAACAGCATCTTGATTATGATTGCCACTAGGATCTATTTTGCATATTATGTTAGTCAGTTTGCTGTGCTATATTACATGGGTTGCAGCACAAACAGATCCGAGGGGGGGGGGGGGGGCTAAGGGGTTCAAGCCCCCCCCCCGCCAAGCAGTTGAGTCCACTTAAAAATATCAAATTAATATTGATATTATCCTACACTCTTAGTACTACCTACAATATAATTTTTCATCGCTTATCCTTACTTATTACATTTTAAGTAGGTAGGTACAGTGTATTCTCAATTTTTTTATTTCAAGCCCCCCACAAACCCAAATCCTGGATCCACCACTGAGTCGGAGCAGCGGTGAGACACAATATATGTAGCATTTCTAACAATAGGCAATGGTTAAGGTTTTAACCTAGCTTATCAGTATGGCAGTATAATATAGGGCTTATTTTTTGTACTTGTTATTTCTTGTGTAAGCAGCAATAGCTAACCAGAGAGTGGTACGGACTATCAAGACAATAGTTGCAGGTTCGAAACCAGCCCCAAAAGTATGTACTTCAGACTATGAAATTTTCTATGTTACATGAGTTAATTGATAATTATTGCTTGCTTTAAGTGAAGGAAACATTGTGAAGAAACCTGCATACATGAGAAGTTCTCCATAAGAATTTCAAAGGTATGTGAAGTCTGCCAACTCGCAATAGGCCAGCGTGGTGAATAAGGCGTAACCCCTCTCATTCAATAGAGGAGGCCCGTACCCAGCATTGGGGCGTGTATAATACAGGGTTAATATTATTTTGAATTTTTGGTACCTGAGTTTAGTTTTGATTGCTCTAATCTTCTTAAATATAAACTCTAAATCTTTTTTCATTTCTAACAATAACAGAGTGTGTTTCTTAAACTCCGTTGATGCAGCTCTGAGACGACTTGCAGACAGTTGGTTGCAATTTGTCAACATTTCTGTAGTTTTTTCGAAACGTTGAAGCCTGAAATACGTAATGATTTTTCGGTACAATTTTTTTTTTACTGGGCTGTGTAATTTGGATTGTAATCTGTACAGATCTGTACCATGTAATTCTAATTATTTATTGCGTAATATTAAATAAAAATAAAATTATAAATTTAAAAGTAATAATAAAAGTTTCCTACTTACATATTTTTCTGCGCTCTGATAATTATTTCCACGTCCGTCTGGTCAACCATTCCTGCAAGCCCCTGTACGAAAACTTCCGGGGCGGTGTAGTTTTGAAAGCATTCTATCGAAAAATCACTTTCTGGTGTATCGTTTGCCATCATTTTTGTATTACAATATATTATGTTTTGCTAAACAAGAACGAAGAAACAAGATCGATCGAAAACGTCAACAATCATCGTAAAATAATAAGCCACCAAAGTTGCCAGTAAATTTTTTTTAATTATTCCGCCAAATCCCAGAAATTATAAAAACGATGTAGATTTAATGAACAGTATACCTTTTAATTTTATCTATTCTAAATGTAGATTATGTTTCCGTGAATTCTCAATAATTCCGCATATTTTGAGTATTAGTTAGCATCAACTAAAAATAAAAATCTAATCATCATCATAAAAAATATCTTTAAAAACCAACCACGCACAGTGAAGGGTTCCGTAGTCAGAATGAACATTCATAGGTTTAAACAAGTACATGATAGCTAAAATAAGGCAACTGCAAAAGAAGACTTTCTCAAATACACTGATATATTGTGTAACCGAATCCCATATATATATCCCATATCTCAATAACTAAACAATCTAGCATATTGAAACTAATTTTCTTTGGAACTAAGTTTTAATTTATACTTCCTTTAATGTTTTCAGAATTTTCCACCCTGTAATTAGATGGGGGGGACATATTTTTCACGACTTTGGTCACGCATATTTCACAACCTAATAACTTTAAATAAAAAAAGGCATTTAGCAACCTTCATGTTATTTTTAAAGATCTATCCGATGACACATACCTTTATGCAATGGTGAAAAGCATCCCTCGGTTATATGTATGTCATATACTGTTATTAGTCTCCGCGTAAATTGGTTGTGACATACGGACAGACAGACATGGCGAATTTATAAGGATTCCATTTTTGCTATTTGACTGCGGAACCCTAATATTCGAAGAACTACCAGTTTTAATCACTATATGCATGTGATGTGTCATTTTGTATAAGCTTAGATACAATCGGACCAATAAAAATTATAATAGTTCTTATATCCAATTCAATAACCTGGCAGCCCTAAAATTAAATGACATTGACAATTGTTTGTTTTGTTTGTATATGGCATTGTAGTATGGCAAAGAAACATAATTCGTACGGCCTAATGTCAAACGTAAATGGAACTATAATGAATTATAATGTTTTATGTTTCATAGTTGACTAGCCTATCGCCATACCGGGCACAAATTCCAGACTCCGGTTTGATACTGAGCATTTCGTAATAGAGAAACCCAATATCACTTTTACCCGACCCGGGGATCGAACCCGAGACCTAACGTACGTCGTACCGCGTACGCATTACAACTGAGCCACCGAGGCAGCACTATAAAAATAAAACAATAGTGGATAATTCAAAACATTTATTGCCATACATATTCTCAAGGCACAACTTGCCCCAAACCTTGGACCTGAAAATCAAATGGCAACCCATAGTTTGAGCTAGAATTTCGGCGCCATAGATGTACTGGTTTATTCTGCAGTTTATTTCGTTGCTTTAAAGTCAAGGGCAGAAGACGTTTCTGGGCTCTGAGATTAACTTCTTTCTTCGGTTTACCAATCTTGTTGTATAAACGCTTTGGTTCGTAAATATTGGGATTACGCTCACCATGAGCAAAATTTTTTGTAGGACTATGCTTTCCAAAAAGCATTTTTTCGATTTCCTTCATGGATTGTTTATCATTCAGACCAATACCACTTTTTAAAAGTAGGTGTTTAACGTTTTCGACCAATTGCTTTTGCCTTCCACTTAAATATTTCACAGTTTCTCTGTGCTCACTTCTATCTTTGAGATAGTCTACAACGTCGTTCATAGATGTCCTTTTGTAATTCGGATAGTACTTATCCAGGTCAACTGGCCCTAAATACTCTTTTTGAGGATTATCAGATTTAATAGTCTTAACAAGCGCATTGTTTAAATCTTTTGCTAAGTTTGTACTATCAGGCAAATGAGTTAGATCAAGTATTACTGCATTTATGCTATCTTTTTCTTTCGATACATCGGAAGTTGTTCTTTGTTTACTGTTGTAGTCGATTAATTTGCAATTAGCATATGTGCAGTGCTTATTTAGTTCCTTTATAGCATCGTTTACTTTTGACCCGTCTAACACTATCGCATCTAACTGATTGTTTAGTTTATAAGTCTTACCGAATCTTCCAAATTGCTGCTTTATGTCTGTTTGTATATTTGGGCTGTCTTTTAAATCAAGATTGTCATCTCTGTCGTCTAAGCGATCTTTGTTACCTCCACACCTGCCTCCTCCACAACGTAGATTATCGTTTATTTCCTTACCACATCTCCCACGACCACATCTTGTATGACCATGACCCATGTCTTTATCAATTGTTTTTTCTAGCGAATCTAAGAGGTTTACAATTTCGTCCGAACTACTATCTGTTCTATAACCGCCACACCTTGTCCCAGAACAGCCACATCTGCCGAACTTGCAATCTCTGTCATCCCTATTTAAAACACCTTCTTCCGATCGATCTTTATTAGAATCTTCTCTTTGTAGAAGTAGCTTTAAAACATCGTTACCTGCTATAATTCCTTTATTTTTTGGCTTGTCTGAATATTTGTGTATTTTTTGCTCCTTATTGATTTGTACTTCCAATTGTTTAAGTAAATTTTGTAATTCTTCCATTTGTCTGTAGTCTATTGCGATTTTTCCTAACGTTCTCTGCTCAGAACTTACTAGCTGGTAAATAAGAGTGATAAGTAATATTGTTAGACTCATTTTGAACTCAACTAACCCGCTTTTTTCATGATATGTTTCAAACCAAATACATATAATCTTGCCTCGTTTAAAAATATTGAAGTAAATGATTATGATTACTTTCAAGCATAATTGAATTAATGTTTAAATATAAATTGAGCGTGTGATTGTAATTTTGAGTTTTACGTGTTCTGATTTATAACGTTGTTTTATAGCTGACTAGCGTTTGCTCGCGGCTCCGCCCGCGTGAATAGACTTTTCCGAAATAAAACGTCGCATATAACCGTCTCCAGGGTCCCATCTATCCCTACATCAAAATTCATCAAAATCGGTTCAGTGATTTAGGCGTGAAAGCGTAACAAACAAACTTACATTCACATTTACAATATTAGTATCATAACCGTTGCTAACGAATCATTGGACCATGATTTTCTGGATACACTACGAGTACCGTGCATAGCCGAATTACAATAATTGTAAATACTGGTGGGAAGGTGCTACATATGTGTAACCTGCTAGATTGCGACTCCCGTACAAATGTTCAAATCCCGTAGTGGCTATATATCCAGTTACTGCAGGCTGGGATGATTATGGCAACCGTTGAGAGACGTTGCATATCTTATCAGTCTACAATATATTTAAACTGCACTGTACTTAACGTTAAGTTAAAATGTATGCAGTTTGGCCACTGCCACGATAAAAAATATATTACGGTTTTCTTAGACTATGATATTCTACAAAATATCTAAACATAAAACCTCACACCACCAATTACCTGACCAAGGAATTATAAGTACAAATGGCACACTCCTAGGCCTTGAGGACTGGAGCTAAGTACTTACAATGGTTACATGGCCCACAAGCTAAGTGGTACCTAGTACTCTCGTATGCTTTAGACTGTCTGAACAGTGAGCCAACCAGCAGTGTGTAAGTACTGTTGAGTTCTGGTTTATTTATTGGGCATTATGAAACTTAACGTCTTAGGTCCTCGGGGTGATAAGCGCAGTACAATTTCATGTAGTGGTGTACTTTGTAATTCTAAGTTTTGGACATTGTTGCTACTTTTTATGAGCAAGCATACCTACCATCAGGCGAGCGTGCTGATATCGAAAATAATATAACTAGCCATGACCCATGATAACAGGTCATGATCTGGTGATTAGGAGCATACCATCACAGTGTTAACTTCAATAAGTACCTACTAAGAAAAAAAATGTTATGTAAGTATAGTCATTTATTCTTCAAATTACGTGGAATGCTCAAAATTATAATAAATGTAATAGATAATGTAGTTTTAATACATTTATATACCTACTATTTTTATTAGGGTATAGTTTTCTTCACTCTTCCAAAGGTAACTGAAAATAACCTTTGACATTTAATTGCACAGGCAAAGCATGGTTCATTAGAACCTCACTATCAGGTTCTCGACCGTTCCGTCTTCCATCATGAACCTCTTCCACAGCAGCCTTCAAATTCTTGCTATATTCAACCGCTTTTTTCTTAAACTTCTTCAAATTAATTTCAAAGTCTTCGGCAGTGCCACCTCCTATATCCATAGTGTCATGATAAGCAAAATCTGTGTCACTTCTTCTGATAAAATTTACAGTATTTTTCAAATCAGTATCGCTTCTTCGCATCGAAGCAATAGTGTCCTTCAAAGCGTCAAGAAGTTCTTCTCTAGCAGTATCAGATCTTCGAAAGTCTTGTTCGACACCGTAGAATCTGTTTTGATCTTTAATTACGGAAGATATGTCGAATCTTTCATTCTCGTCCCCAAAAGTGACGTCTGGTTTGATTCCTGTGTTTAGTGGGTATTGGCATAGAGCGATGGAAACGAGGGTAAGGAAGATGAAGGTTATCTGGAAATTAATAAATAATTTGTGTTTTGTGTAACACTGTTTAGGTGGTGCATTATTTTCATGCGTAGATTCATTGCTTCCGTCATTTATAATTCAATTCACAAATAATTATGGTGGATTTTTCATTACGTGTTATTCGGTATATAAATGAAATCATATCATTGAATTCATAAAATGTTACATCATTTAGATTTAGTCAAATTTTAACTCTACCACCAGTTCGGAAGGCTGTTTCGCCAGAGAGGCGTTCCCCTTTCGCAAGAAACTCTAACGTTGCTCTTTTCAAAACTGAATAATAAACAATATTTCCACTATATTTAAACAATTTTTGAATTAGAGCAGCTTAAATTATTCTAACGAGGAACAATATAACATAAAATAATGATCAATGTGTATAATCCTCATGGACACGATGAATAAATTAAGCCTATGAAGTATTATAACTACACCACCACACAAGTTGGGTACAAATATGTATCAAACACCCTCCCATCAGCAATCACTACTAAACTTACCATCGTAAAACACTAGTAGGTAATTTACTATCACAACTAAAGTTTCTTTCATTAACTTTTATTAGATTAGTTCCTCGCATATGATTTTCATCAATTTTTTATTGATATTGGTGTTTTTATGTACTAAAAATGATTATTAAAAGTAGTAGTAGTAGTAAAATATTAACTTCAGAGACTTTAGGTTTATAAAGAGGTTATATTTTCATAAGTAGCTACTAAATTATCCTTTTTATATTCCATCTGCTCGTTTAGCTTAGCATTTAAACTTTACGATAGTCGCAAGTTCGAAATCAGTCCAAGAGGATGCCCCTCTGACTTTTCAGTTACGTGTGTATTTTTTGTTAATTATCACTTGCTTGAACGGTGAAGGGAACATGGCGAAGAAAATTGTATAAGTACATTACATAAATTAATCTAATCTAACAATTCTGCAAGTGTTCGACATTATTGTGGTGTACAAGAGCTTATGCATGTCGAGAGATTGGAGACTAGTTTGTGCGGCAAGTGTGTGAGGTTTGACGTTTGGGGAAGATAGCATTACAATAATTTTCTTTACTGTGTCACTCTCTATTATTAGTTTATGAGTATTTACAAGTTTATATATTTAGTTTTTTTCAGTGTATGCAGATGCGTGTAGAGTATATGTACCTGTCTGTCCTTTTGTCACATCAACCAGCTGACCTAAGCAAACGCCAAGCATCACATAAACTAATGTAGAACCTATTTTGAAACGGGCCTATGGAGCGGGCTTCAGAACCCTCCACCAACGTAAGAAATGCAAGCAAGCTACATAGCGTCTGGTTTCCGATGTAAACTCTAAACATGACCGGGTTGCACAAACCTAGGTCCTCGGAAGAAGGACTGGGGCCTGAGTACTCCTGCGAAGACTTAGAGCTAGGATTATCTAGCTTAAGTCTATTCTAATTGTCTAGTCTGTGTCTGTAATAAGTCTAGTCTATTTGTATTAACAAAGACCTAAAGTACCTTTTCTGAGGACTGTTTCTATCCTGTCCCAAATCCCAAAAGCCTACTTTTAAGTCACAAACCGATAATACAATTAAACAAAACATACCTAAACAATCCACATAGCAAGCCGTAAAAGGCGGAAAAAATGCAAATGGCGGCGCGTCGCGTCACGTCCGCGCGCACATGACGCCCGCTGATGTCGTTTTAATTGCACTACGTATTTTATTGCGTTCACGAGACCGGCCGCTGTGCAAACATGTGCCGCCCTCGTACGTTTTCGGATTTAAAAAGGTTTGGTATTGCGTACGGACTGCGGTGCGGCGTGCTTGTTTCCCAGTTTTGTTATGGTCCAGTTAAACGATACGTGCTAACTGCTAGCGCGAGCCACGGATGGAACGCCACTTGTGTAGGTACACGGTCCAAAGCGTCCAAAAAAGTAAAAATGTTTAAAAAAACACTATGAATAATTTAATCGATGTACGACGTCGTGTATACGAGTACAGGAGTAGACTGCTTCAGGTTCCGTCTGTGGCTGGGCTCACGCTAGCTAGCTTGGTTTAAGTGTATCATCACGCACGTTTTGAGATAATAATAATTAAGCAATCGGGATTGGCAGCAATGATGTGTGCGACATTTCTCGCACAATAGCATACAAAGAAGCCATGTCATGCGCCCTATAGCGTCGCGTTGTGCGTCGCGGTGCAATACTGCAGGCACCTACTCTATAATTCAAATTACTGAGTGGTGCTGCGACTTTATATAGTCAGCAGTGGTCAGCAGAGGCGCTTACCATAAGGTGAATGACTAGCTTATCTCGTCATTCAGGCATGAAAAATCTAAATTCAAAATATCATTCCATAAAATCAAAGCTGCTACATAAAAATACAAGCAATAACCGATTGTTAGCATTGAAAAGCGTCGCCCATTTGACTAACGATTCAGATTCGTAAAATATTCATAACATAATGAATGTTTGCTACTCGGTGTCTGCTCACACGCTACAATCACTACCTTCATGTTACGCATTAAACATTCATACTGCCACGGTAAAGGCTGGTTGTATGTTCTTATTTCCTTTGCTTTAATAAAATACGTTGTGAACATTTTGTTTTTTAAATCTTATAATTTGTCCACAGGCAAAGAGTACAAGTTAGGAAACGCTAAAGGATTGGTTAGATAAAGAGGCTTTTTAACGACTTGTCATTGGCTAAATTTATACGTAACAATTGCGAAGCCATGAAAAACCCTGCAAATTAGGGGATTAATCTTTATTGGCTAAAATCCAAATACATTTAGGATTAAGACTACATTTAGATTAGACTTCACAAGTTTAAGTGTTGTTAAGTTTCACGGATGCGCAAATTGGAAGAATTTATGTTTAATTTACTAGGGGCTTTACCCATGTTTTTCCACAAAACATAAAATTTAAAAAACTTAAAGTCCGACGAATATGAGACATATCTTACTTTCTTCCCCACATTATTCTGCATCGATTGGTATCGGTCTCGACCCCATACGGTTTCGGAGGAGATAGCGTGACAAGATTTTGGCAGCGGGGGCGGCGGCGGCGCCAGTTACTTTTTTTACAATAGAGAGAGACGGTATAGTTACGCTGGAGAGCGTAGACTGTTTTGTCCATGGCATGAATGGACAGATCTATCGGGATAAAACCAACAGGAAGCTGGGATGCTTCTCGCGGACGGATCCCGCGGTCTCTAATGTGCGCAAGACCTAATATGGCGCACCGTAGGATTCCCTCGCGTCGGCGTCAACGGCAGTGGCAAGGCCAAATCGCGCTGACGTCCATCTCGGAGTCGCACTTACAAGAATACCAAGAGGTGCAACAACAATTCCCCATTACGCGCCCGCGACCCCCGATGAATACAATTAGTCGTCTCTTACGAGTTACAATAGGCAGGGGATACCGTGGGGGATTTCTCCAAACACCCTCATTCCATAAGGCGGAACTTAAGAAGTACCTACTTTGGTTTACTAGGTGGTCCCTCGCTTTGTGAAAGCACTATTGTGTTTCGGTTTGAAGGACATTGAAGTAGTGAAATTACCGGGTATTATGACACATAACATCTTATGTCTCGGGATGACAAGCGCAATCAAGTGTCATGCATTTATAATTCGAAGTTCTGATTGGTGGTGCTTCTGTTTATAGTCAGGCGTGACGCTTAACTAAGCTAATAAAAAATACTGGCCAATTTGACATACGTTTCTCGATATACTTATTTTGAACGTGTCAATTTTGTATTAAATTTTAACTGTTACATAAATAACGTTACACCTCACTGAGTTATAACGCAGTGATAGCTCAGTGAGGAGTGGTATGGACTATAGAGACGATAGTCGCAGGTTCGAAACCAGCCCCGAGAGCATACACCTCTGACTTTTATAAGTTACGTGTGTATTCATTGTTAATTATCACTTGCTTTAACGGTGAAGGAAACATCGTGAGGAAACCTGCATACGTGAGAAGTTCTGCAGAAGAATTTTGAAGGTATGTGAGAGTCTGCCAACCCGCATTAGGCCAGCGTGGTGGACTAAGGCCTAACCCCTCTCATTCAGTAGAGGAGGCCCATGCCCAGTAGTGGGACATATATAATACAGGGCTAGTATTATTATTATTATATAAATAACCTTTACTTGAACATATAGGGTCTTACTTTATACTTATAAATGTTATTTAAGTACTGATTGGTTAAACTCTGTTGTCTCTTTCTAGCAACTTTGTAAATGGTGTTGACAGGGAAAGGCAAAATAGTATTTTATTAATCTGTAAAAAAAATACTTTTTATTTAACTATATTGTAGTACATAGTGTTATTTCGATGTCAACTCGCCCAACTTTCAATCTACTTTCGATGTCATTACGATCCATGTTCACGATTATAGGTCTATGAGAATACCATTTGCAACTTTCTGTACACTGAGACTAGATCGCAATCATATTTTGAACATTTTTATAACAGGTTATAAGGCCCATAATAGACAAAATATCTGTAAAGACAACTCGAAAAACATAATTTTATTTTTATAGTATCCTTCCAATATTTTTCACATGTTTTATTAAGAACACCAGTTGCGAATATATACATAATGTCGCTATTAATATGAAATGAAATGAAATAGTTTTATTCATCATGTATGCAATTAAAATAGCACTTATGACAAGTCAGTACAAAATAAAGAAACTTATGTAAGTACAGAAATCATATCAGCTAATATATACATAACATACATAGCATCGTCAAAATACACTGGGCAACTATAAAGTTTACAATATTTTTATATTAGTCCAGTATTGTTAAGTATTATTAATTATTAATATATAATATAATATAGTATTGTTATATCGGTAGGTACTTCATTGAAAATATATCGAAAGGTCAACGGACCTTAAGACCTTCATGCTGATTGTGTTTACATATGTGTACAGGTTAGCTAAATATAGAAGTACAACTGACTTTTAATTAACAAAATATAAAGGAGTATTGAAATTTACGAGGTATTTTTTGTAATATCATAGGCCGGCAAACGAGCAAGAAATTGTTATTTTTGACTTTTCAGTATTTTTATTTTGAAGTCGGTTTCTAAGTTTTGTTAAACGTTATTTTATTTTTAAATTTTTAGTGGTAGTTTCAGCAATAGCATGTACTCGTACATTCCAATACAATAACACAATCGCGATGATTGTACTGTTATTCGTTGAGGTGTTTTATTTTTTTCTCCGTACTCCGTCATCAGGTCCCGACCAAATTTATATGTGACCACATCGCAGCTAAACTCTATCCTATGATTTTTTTTCTATCGGTTAACGAAGGTCCAATATGACGTGCGGTCGATGAGTCGCCCAACAACATCAGTATAGTGTTAAGTAGGAAATAAAATAAGCATTACATTTGTCCCGCACATGACACCATATAAGAGTAGGTAATTTACATTTACATTATACTACTTCAAATTTTATATCGCGTTACTTTTTACCTATTCCCATGACGCGACTTGCGTGTAAGAGTGAGAACGAGCGAGTGAGCTTCAAGACGCCTCGCCTCATTTGAAGTGAGACCTTGTACTAGCTCAGTACAAAAAAGAGGGTACTCTAACAAAAGCATTTAAAAATACTTAATACTGCATCAGTAGGAGAAAATATAGTATATTCATAAATAAATATATAACAAATACTCATTCAAACTACACAAAAATATGTCTCACTCGCACCCATTCGCACGACGTCGGTTAAACTACAGAGCGGAACGAGAAAATAAAGTCTGAAAGAATAGATTCAATATCAAAACTCAGCCAAACTTATATACGTACTAGCTTTTGCTCGCGGCTTCGCCTGAATGGCCTTTTCCAGGATAAAACGTAGCCTATATCTTAAACCAGGTCATGGTCTACCTGTGTGCCAAATTTCATCCAAAACCGTTCTGATGTTAAAGCGTGATTGACTAACTAACATCAGAACTGAAATAAAACTAGTTTATAGGATTTTATCGCGGTTTAATTTTTATTTTAATCTAAAGTATAGTAGGTAGTAAGTAAGTAATTAACTAGTTTTATTTCAATGTGTAATATTCGCGTAAATCTAAGAAATCACAACATCCAAATTCACAAACTCACAAACATCCAATCTTTCACGTTTATGATAGTAATAGGATGTAAATATACACAGCTTGTTCAACAAGGAGCACGCGCGCGCCGTCAGACCAACCACTTGATCAAACACAAGTCTTACAAAACACAACACTGTCAGATCCTAAACCATATGTGGGTTGAAGAAAATGTATTTAATTATCGACTGCCTCGGTGGCGCAGTTGTAATGCGTACGCGTTACGACCGAACCCACGGCCTCACGCTTCGCAGCCGGCTACTCGCCCACTGCGCCACGGAGACTGTCAAATATTAGCGAGTTTTTGAATTTGGATGTTTGTCAATCAACGGCTGAAGGGATTGGGATGAATTTTAGCATAGAAATATACCATAGCCAAGATTAGGACATAGGCTAATTATGCCAGAAACAAATTTCACGCAGACAGTGCCGCGAGTGAAAGCTAGTTCTGCTATAAAAACGCCAAAAACAACTCCCCCGGTACCTGCGTATAATATAAGTCAAGTTCAAACTGGATATTAGTGCGTGGTAGCGACTAGCGGATATCGAGTAAGGCGTGTACACACGGCGTGAAATACGGGCGCACTCACGTAAACTTTAACCCGTAAGAGCTGCGCCACCTGTAATGAGCCGATGGTACACTCGCGGACAAATACCTTATCTCTCGGCATTTTTAATTCTCTGCAGTTTAAGTGGGCCAAAAACATCAAAGGCCCAAATCCAACGTCACCTGCATTTTTTATATCATAGGCCGGTAAACGAGCGAGTCGGTCACCTGATGGTAAGTGATCTCGCCGCCCATGTTCCACGGTATTATGGGCATACCAAAAGGATCATGGGCGCTTTGCCGACCTGGAAGGAAAGGGATAATTAAGGGATTGGGAAGCCCTCCCTTTAGGCCCCTCCCCTCCCCTTGGGCCTCCTGATATCTCACTTACCGTACGAAACGCAGTAGCAAGCTGCTACTTTACGCTGGTTTTCTGTGAGACAATGGTAACGACCCGGTCGAGCCGGCCCATTCGTGCTGTAGACAATACTAACTACAGAGTGGCTGTACCACTCAAAAATATAAGTAAGGCGGTAGGTCTCTCGTATGCGAGAGGCCGGCTGGGTTGGAACCACCGTTTTGTCTATTTCTGCCGCCAAGCACACTGTTGTGTTCCGGGTTGAAGGACATTGAACCCAGTGAAATTACTGGGCATTATGAGACATTACACCTTATGTCTCGGGGTAACGAGCGTAGTCCAGTGTCATGCAGTGCTTTGTTATTTAAAGTTTTGTGTGGCGTTGCTTCTGTTTATGAGCAGGCGTGATGCGTACCATCAGGCGAGCGACCTGCTCGTCTCGTCATTCAACCAAATAAAAAAAAAAGTCTACTATAAGTTGGTACTATTGCAAATTAATGGTCAATTATCGGTACAGAGCCCCACTCAAAACGGCTTCATTTTATTTTTACGTTTTGTTATTATCCTTTAAAACCATTAAACTGTAGCTGACTGTACAAGTTACATAAGCATTTAACGCCAGATGGCGCCACGTCGATAGCGAGTTATTGGCTAATGTCGAAAAACGGTTACTGCTTACCACCTTTGTTACGCTGTTTATTATTTAAACGCAATAAAGAAGTTTTTGACAGTGACTTGTGGCGTGAAAATGCATTAGTGCTGTAAAATAGAGAAAAACTCATAAATATCATGCTGACCATCAAGCTGTGGAATAGTTTGCCGGCACACGTGTTCCCTCATTCCTATAATATGGGGTCCTTTAAACGGAGTGTGAAGAAGCAGTAAGGCAGGCCGGCATAATTTTGCCGACCTACGATAGACACATCGTCTGTTGTTGGTCGACAGTATTCTTGGAATGCGCCATCTTACCAGGTTTAACGTAATCACTTTGCCGCGCTAGGATTAAAAAAAATATGTACGCACTCACGCCTGTGAAAACAGGCGCCGGGGAAACCCGGAGGGGTAGACAGAGGTGTAACTAGTACACCCACATTTCGCCGAGCGTATCTCCGTCCTATGATGTGTGATAGGGGGCGAGCCTATCGCGATACTAAGCACTTCGTAATAGAAAAACTCATACTACCCCACCCGACCCGGGGATCGAACCCGAGACCTCAGCGTTGACCTCAATCGCAACGCGTACGCATTACAACTGCGCCACCGAGGCAGTCGAGGAAATAATTCTACTAATACAGAAAATATGTAATTTATTTAAAAAAAAAACTAATATGCCAACTGTACTGACGCAAATGAAGCATCAGCTATAGCTCAAAAGGGAGTAGAACGGATTACCGAGATGGAAAGACACAGGTTGAAAGCCAGCCCCAAGACATTGCACTTCTGACTTATCTAAGTTACGTGTGTATTCATTGTTAATTATCTCTTGATTTTATAGTTTAGAAAACATCGTAAAGAAACCTGCATACTTCATAAGTTTTCCATAAGAATTTCGAAAATATGTGAAGTCTGTCAACCCGCATTGGGCCAGCATGGTGGACTATCATCACTATCACACTTTATGACAGGCTATCATTCTTAGAGGAGGCCCGTGCCCAGAGGTGGGTCGTGTCTGATACAGGGCTGTAATTTCCATAACAATTTTTCATTTACTGCCTCGGTGGCGCAGTTGTAATGCGTACAAGTTACAATTGAGACTAACGCTGAGGTCTCGGGTTCGATCCCCGGGTCGGGTAAAGTGGTATTGGGTTTTTCTGTTACGAAATTCTCAGTATTAGCCCGGAGTCTGGAATTTGTGCCCGGTATGGCGATAGGCTCGCCCCCTATCACATCGTGGGACGGAGATACGCTCGGCGAAATTTGGGTGTACTAGTTACACCTCTGCCTACCCCTTTGGGGATTACAGGTGTGAGTGCGTATGTGTTTAATTTTTCATTTGGATAGCTCAAGTTGTAATTTATGACAAGCAATAACCAACCTACAATGTACATACCTACTAATGTACAAAGGTACATTAGCGATTTTTTTAACCATGTATAACGAAATTTCCTTGTCAAAAATTACTTCATGAAATTCTATGGATTTCAAAATAACTCTTTTTGATATACTTACTATAAAAATAACTCCGGCGTTTTAAATGTGAAGACGTCGCAGTCAAGTAAGTTAGTTTAGATTCTAAAGTAAAAAGGCCAAGAAAATAATTATCGGTTTATAATTAACATGCAATAAAACATAATCTAATTAAACTTGTATTGTATTATTAAAAACTTAACCACGCCTGCAAGCGTAACTAAAAGAAAAATAACCGAAAACAATTAGCGCCCATACCACATTGTGTGTGAAAAACTGAATGCGGAATGTGCAAAGCCGCCCAAGAGTTTACGCGAAAAGCGTTGAGGCGGGTGCGAGCTATAGTTCCCGCCCTCTCAGTTTGACGCCGAGCGCGGCACTGAGCGCACGGTTTCCCGCGGTTTATACGAATCGCGACGCGTTCGATATTCAAAAATAAAACATTATTTAATTCCAGCCAGTAAATAATTTTAAAACACCGTTTCATTTCACGTAATCTGTGAACGTTTAATTTCAAAGTGATTTATTGCAATAGTGCGTGTTAAAGACTGCAATAAAAACCCCGTGGGAAAGCTGCTGGCTGTCAGCTGTCAAAAACGTCGAGGTAAGCATTGAAATTATAATTTATAGGTGCGCAATAAATTATTGAGTATGATGACATTTGAGGATGCCTATAATTTTTTTGGTGAAACGGAACAGATTTTCCGGTTGATGGAATGCTGTTGGTATTATTTACATTCGCTTTATTCGAATTAAATTAAAAATGCTTTGAACTAAATTATTTTACTCAAACGTCTACTGTTTTTGTTGATGAACAGTATTTAGTTTTAATTTCTGTTTGATGCAACGATGCTGATTTTTAACAGACGCAAAAAAAGGACGATCAAAATTTTACGCGTAGGTACGTTTTGTTTTTTTTTTGTGTTTTTTAGGGTTCCCGACCCAAAGTGCACCAATGGAACCACGTAACTAAGTTTCACCGCTTGTCTCGTCTTGCCGACAGCCTGTCTTATCTTTAAAGGGCTCTCTCTATCTTTGGGACCATAATAGGTAAACGAGTGATTTTTTTGTAGAATATACGTTATTATGGCGGTCATACGAACAAATATATATTTTTTATAACAGCGCGGGCACTGAATCCATTTTGCGTGAGTCCAACTTGCATTTGACAGTTTTTATATATAAAACCACGCTTATAACGCAAAGTTCTTCTTCTTCTTAATAATAATAATAATAATAGCCCTGTATTATACACGTCCCACTGCTGGGCACGGGCCTCCTCTATTGAATGAGTGAGGTTAGGCCTTAATCCACCACGCTGGCCTAATGCGGGTTGGCAGAATCCCTGCCAACCCCCATTAGGCAAGCATTCTTTCAGCATTCTTCTTATTTTTGATTAATGGCAACGAGCCCAGTATGTAGCTATTCCGCAAATGTCACGTGATGCATGACGCATGTCGAAGTTGGTCAGATTTAAATTTGAAGTAAATATACCACCTAAATCGAGTATGAAAGACTACAACTTCGTCATTTAAGCACCTTTTTTTATTAAGCATATCACATACAGATACATCCACTCTCAGAGAAACATAGGAGCCTACTAATAACACTCCTTGTCGTGGTTTAAAAGTAAAAACAAAGCCAACTCAAAACTAAAAACACACACATACATACATACAAAAATACATAAAATCTTTCCTCTTTATAATATTAGTATAGACTAGTACATTATCTAGAAGTAAATAGACCCTCACAAAACGCATGTTGATCTCCCGCATTCAAATGATCCTTGTCAGAGTGTACGTTACGTCACGCTGGAATTGTAATTGCCTTCACAATACGGGGTTAAGGCGACGCGGGCGATGCTTCATGCGGGTCCAAACTCCATAGTTATACGGGCTCTCACCTCATTATGTGTTAGAAGTTACGTGAGACGAGTATCATTTTATTAATACCAAACGACAGTAATCACTTCAACTCATAAACTATGGTTTATTGGTTACATTTACAATATCACTGCTTTACAGACCACAACCCCATGTCAGGATTCTCTATTGACCGTTCTCTAATTATAACTTAACTAGGACCGAATAGTGAACCAACATAGCTACCGCGTAATGAACTCTTGGACCATCGACTGAGCATTGATCTTACTGAACTGGAGACTGACTGCGGGCAAAAGACCTCTAGTTATGGCGACAACCTCTTTTATACCATTTAACTGCCCTTCCACAACTATATCGCACCATTATTATTACAGTGTACCCAACTTTCTCAGACACCCTCAATACACCAATAAAAAGAGAATACGCTAACATGTGTTATATGGGTGCTGTATTAAACACTGGCTTATACTGTCTATTTATTTATTTATTTATTTGATAGAATCATCAACGGAAAGTACATTATTTGAATGTAATGTTAAGGTTTTCATAATTCCAAGGCTAAATGTTGTTACAAATTATAGATGACCACAGCATTCTTACTTAGCTTAACTTACAGGCATACAATTAGAGGCTAACATATAATAGATTTAAATAGAATTATACTATGTTGTGATTTCTTATGTTTACGCGAATATTACACATTGAAATAAAACTAGATTATACGGATTTTATCGCGGTTTAATTTTAATTTTAGTCCCGACGTTTCGAAAGCTTTTCAGCATTCGTGGTCACGGGAGAGACTGAGGTGTAGGTCGTCTCGAAAAGTTAATGTTACATTGCCTACATTCATTTTAAAATAATACATTTATTTTTTAATTATTTTAAAAGTTAGTTGACACTAGTCCGATCTACGCAGAAAGAGCTCACGGTGTCTTGAGGTCTGGCAGTTGGTCTTTTGGGTTCCGATTTAATTAAGTGTATACTTGGATCCCAGGCTTGTGCAAGCTTCCAACCATCTTCTCTATTGAAATTTGGGTGTTTTTTAATTTCAATAGCCCCGCGAATCATCCTAGGTACCGGGATAAAATGTTTGTATGATCCACAAATATTTGTTTCGAGTCTGGGTGTTTTCTCCCAGAAGTTGACGTCAGGCAGGCGGCCGGTCGTAATAACTACATGCCAAATATTTCTATAACATAACATCCAAATTCATAAACATTTTTTTTTAATTAGTAATAATCTGTGACGACGAGAGTCGGGATGTTTAAATAAGACGCGATCCAATGTGCAACCGCGTTTATTTAGATTACAACATCTTAATAAGTAGTACATAATACGTATTACATCTACATTATGTATATATATGATTAATATAAGTATGCGTTTACATAGGTACATTACAAATAAAAAAACAGTATTTACACAATATTGAACGGCAAAACACTCCACACTAGGCTAGCAATAAAAGCAACTTCTGAGAGTCAAAAATAACTACTCATATCTGCCTTTAACCAATAACAAGGCATGTTATATAAAATCCGGGCGCTCCATCCCGCGGTTATAGTCAGCACCTGAGCCCGGTCCCAGCTGTCCACAGACGGCACACCCCCACGGCACCTGAACACTTGTTTCCAATTTAATATCAATACATAAGTTAATGCCTTCTCCCCAGAGGGATTGACATCAACAGCCCCGGATCTACGATTTGTTCGAACCGGGGCAGAAACTTAATAGTGCCGTCCCTCTCCCACGTTTGAGATGGCAATCCTGAACAAGGTGCGTAGGTTTTATACTCCCGGTCAGCTTTACCGCTTATTCAAAGCGCAGGCTCGACCGGGTACGGAATACTGTTCGCACCTTTGGGACGGTTCCGCCAAGTACTTACTCGATGCCTTGGACGGATTGCAGCGACGGGCTGTTCGCATTGTGAATGATGCAGACGTTACTAAGAACTTAGAGCCGCTGCAATTGCGTAGGGACATTGCCTCTCTTAGTGTTTTTTATCGTCTGTATCACGGTGAATGCTCTGAAGAATTGTTTGACGTTATCCCAACCTCACCTTTCCTTATCAGAACCACGCGTGCTGGCTTACGGAACCACAGCTTCGTGGTACAGCAGCAAAATCTTACTTCTGCCGGACCACCAAGCTGTAGAATAGTTTGCCGGCACACGTGTTCTCTCCTTCCTATAATATGGGGTCCTTTAAGCGGAGTGTGATGGAGCAATTAGGCAGGCCGACATAATTTTGCCGACTTACGATAGACACATCGTCTGTCGTTGGTCGATAGTTTTTTTTGGATTGCGCTATACTTACCATCAGATGTAGCGTAGTCACTTTGCAGAGCTAGGATAAAAAAAGATAAATAACTTAAAATAAAAAATAGTAAAAAAAAACTAAAAAAACACGCTTTTATAGAAAATCCAACTATAAAATGAAAAATAATACCTAGTTTAAAATATTTTATTCTAAAATAGCGTGGGAGCCCCGGTTTGCTTGGTGGCAGAAATACCCAGATAGACTGACATACGAGAAACATATCTACATGAATCTTGAAAAAGAGAAAGGCATAGCTAATAACGGCATGTAATATAAAATCTGGCCATCATCCCGCGGTTATAGCCGGCACCTGAGCTCAGCCCCAGCTGTACGCAGATGGCACAGCCCTACGACATCCGAACGGTTTTGTTTTCAGTTTATACAATCGGTTGTAGCAATATTTGGAGTATTTTTAGAGAATAGAAGTGATAATTATTTTAATATGGGAAAAATAAATAAATACCTACACCCAACAGTCACACACATAGTCTTAGATATATATTCAAGTCCGAACTTTTCGAATCGAAAAAAACAAAAAATGTCCTGACGATTCAAAAAATACACATGTTTATGAGTGGTAGAGCCACGCTGTAGACACTTATGTCTAGAGCATGTATGGGCCGGCTCGTCCACTGTCCATTGTCTCACAGAAAACCGGCGTAAAGTAGCAGCTTGCTGCTGCGTTCGTACGGTGAGTGAGATATCCGGAGGCCCCTCCCCTTCCCAATTCCTTAATTATCCCTTTCCTTTAAGGGCGGAAACACACCCATGATTCTTTTGGTATTGTGGGCGTACATGGCGGTGGAGATCACTTACCATCAGGTGACCCACTTGCTCGTTTGCCGGCCTATGCCATAAAAAAAACACACGTAATTGTTCAAGTTTTCACTTATGTCGGCACTCCCGGAGTGTTACGGTTTTTATTCGATCACAAGGATTGCTTTAGTAAAGGATTCATAGTGATTTCTTAGGTTTACGCGAATATTACACATTGAAATAAAACTAGTTTATACGGATTTTATCGCGGTTTAATTTTTATTTTAGTCCCGACGTTTCGAAAGCTTTTCAGCCTTCGTGGAAAATATATGTATAATTTTAAAATGAAGGTAGCCATTGTAACATTAACTTTTCGAGACGACCTACACCTCAGTCTCTCCCGTGTCCACGAAGGCTGAAAAGCTTTCGAAACGTCGGGACTAAAATAAAAATTAAACCGCGATAAAATCCGTATAAACTAGTTTTATTTTAAAGGATTCATGTGAATCGGCAAGTTAATTTACTACATTTGCGTGAAATGTTATAAAATAGCAATAATTAAAACTTTTTTACTTTGATTGAGCGATATGTTATTGATATGTTATTTAAAACAATTTGTGAGTGTCGGGATTAACATCAATTAATTTCATGTCTTCAAAAGTCGAAATTTCGGCAACGTTATTTCAATCTTATAGTCTGACATTACTTTGGGAGGGGTTTTGGTTTTTTAAAGCAGATGCTGACAAACGAATAAGTGGTTCAATTAACAGCATTTGATCTCCTCACGCATTAACATCCACAATATCAGAATAAATTTGGAAGTGTTATCGACCGACGAAAAGAACATGGACTGGGGAAAGGAGTCCCTCCCTTTAGGAGTTATTTGGGGCTACGGAATTTCAGGAGGGTTATATGATACATTGAATATTTACTGACGCGAAATGCAACAACCAAAATATTCCTTAACGTTGGTTGCAGAGACCATGGTACAATTTCGTTCTAGCCATTTATGTAAAAACCAAATACTAGATATGCAACTAGTCTATGTTACAAACAAACCCATATACGTTCAAGTCAATAACGAAAAAAGCCAATATACACAATAATATCGCAGCTCAGCAACTATTACAAAAGAAATTAAAATTCAGAGGCGCGGGCAGTACAGCGCAGTGTGGCGCCGGCGCACAGCTGAGCAAACGATCGGCGCGTGCGATGCAAACATGTGACAACTGGCGACCAGAGATTCCATGTGGTACAGACTGAAATTAATTTAAAAAAATAACTACCATCTGAAAAACTATAAACCTCAAGATGGATTCAGTAGCGGTCGACTTTTGTACAGTTAATAATTATTGATAGATTATATAAAAGGTTTTAAGTATATAAGGTATCAAACATTTACCATTTAAACTACGATACTACCGGCTCAAACCAGTTTTATTTTTTGTTAAAAGCTTTTATTTTACTGTTTTTAGAAAGAAAGAAAGAAAGCATTTATTGGCAGGCGTTAGGTGGTACATGTATATAACTGATGCAGAAAAAAAACATTTTTATAAGTAGTAGGTGAAAGAATTATCAAAATTGATGCATGACATACGCACTCACGCCCGTACTTCCCGTAGGGGTAGACAGAGGTGAACTAGTACACTCACATTTGGTCCCATTATGTGATAGGGAGTGAGTCTATCGCCATATCGGACACAATTCCAGACTCCGGGTTGATACTAAGCATGTCATGATAGAAAAACCCTTATAGCACAGCAATCGTACCGCTATGCCGCGCCACCGAGGCAATCGGCGTACAAATCAGTGCTTAAAGGTCTTTTAGTCTTCTATCCCATTAGGAGTGGAGTTATTTCTTCAAAATTATATAGGACACCATTGCAGTAAACCCTATGCCATACAAAAATAATCATTCAGATCTATCCATATTTGGCGGAGCTATGCGTGAACATATATAAAAATACTAGCTTTTGCTCGCGGCACCGCCCAAGCGAATATACTTTTCCGTAATAAAACGTAGCCTATAACCGTCTCCAGGGTCCCATCTATCTCTACATCAAAATTCATCAAAATCGGTTCAGTGATTTAGGCGTGAATGCTTAATAAACAAATAGATAAATATATTTTTTTCATAAAAAGTTATCTATGTTACTTCTTATACCTCCAAGAATATGTGTACAAAGTTTCATGATGATCGGTTTAGTAGTTTTCGCGTGAAAGCGTAACAAACAAACTTACATTCACATTTATAATATTAGTATGATAGTATGATTGCTGTCAATAAAGTATTGACAGCCTCCGTGGCGCAGCGGGCGAGTAGCCGGCTGCAAAGCGTGAGGTCGTAGGTTCGATTCCCGCACCTAGACAAATGTTTGTCTGATTTACAAATATTTGTCTCGGGCTGGGTGTTGTGGGACCGCAAGTCCCTCGATACACGTTGACCTAGTATGGGGTCAGGACTATGTGTGTGACTGTTGGGTGTATTTATTATTATTATTATAAATAAAAGTATTATATAACGATCAATTTACTATTTCAAAATGTTTAACAACGTCATGTTTTGAATTAACATAAGCACAAATGTTTTCTAGGAAATTACAAAAGAGAGAGGTACATCTCATTATATTATGTATATTATTATCCATTATCATTATAAACAGGTAGATTCAGGTGCAATATTATTATATTTTCTCATTATTGACTCAGTCTTTTGAGGTAGAGCCATGCTGTAGACAGTTTTGTCTACAGTATGAATGGGCCGGCTCCTCCAAGACCACTGTCTGCCTCACAGAAAACCGACTTAAAGTAGCAGCTTGCTGCTGTATTTCGTATGGTAAGCGAGATATCCCTCCACAATCCCTTAAAACCCTTCCCATTAAGGTAGGCAACGCGCCCTTAACTCCTCTAGTATTGTGGGTTTACATGGGCGGTGGGGATCACTTATTCAGTGACCAACTGGCTCGTTTACCGGCCAATGATATTAAAAAAAACCTTATGGAATTGAAATTAAACTAGTTTATACGGATTTTATCGCGGTTTACTTTTTATTTTAGTCCCAACGTTTCGAAAGCTTTTCACCCTTCGTGGTCACGGGAGAGATAGTCTCTATAAAGTAAAGATAGAGATAAAATCTGTCTAAACTAGTTTTATTTCAATCTGTAATATTCGCGTAAACAAAAGAAATCACAACCTTATGGAAGTATCAATATCCGGACCAAGAATTAAAGCGACAGTGTGTCAACCATTTTGGCTCAAAGCTCCATTTATCAGTAAATACGTATGGCCCGTAGCTATCCTGTGTATTAATGAACGCAATTGTAAACAAGTGTGTGTAAATGACGATAAAAGTGTCCCCCATGGCGGCGGGCGGCGGCGCAGCGTCGAGAGCACATCCCACAGATACGGGTGTGCAGCGTTAGCAAAACAACTGACGAAACATTTGAAATCATTCAGAAGGTCAATTCTCGTAATTTAAAATGTTCAAAATATCATTCCGATCTAGTCTCAGCGTCAAGAAAGTTGCAAATGGCATTATCTTAAACCAATAATCACCGTCAAATGCACCAAGCATTAGCAGTAGCATTATACCGTTTTGGCTTCAGTCAACTTTTATTCTACATACAATCTCATTACGATCTATGTTCATTTGCAACTTTCTTGACACTGAGACTAGATCGGACTGATATTTTGAACATTTTAAATTACGAGAATTGACCTCCTGATGTGAGATTAAAATAAAATGATATATTAATTACCTCTACGTCTATATACGTTCTACAAGGTGGTAGGTCCCTCGTGTGCGAGAGGCCGTCTGGGTTGGTACCACAGCTTTGTCTATTTCCGTCCAGCAGCAATGTGTAAGCACTGTTGTATTCTGGTTTGAAGGACATTGAAGCCAGTGAAATTACTGGGCATTATGATACTTAATATCTTATGTCTCGGAGTGACGAGCGCAGTCCAATGCCATGAAATGGTTTGTAATTCAAAGTTCTGTGTGGTGCAGCTTCTGTTTATTATTCTGCGTGAAGCTTACCATCAGGCGAGCCACCGGCTCTTTCGTCACTCAAGCTAATAAAAAAAACCTCATAAGAAAAACAATTGTAATGGCTATGTTTCGACATCGCGTCTTCTTTCTAGTGATGAATCATTGTGCCGCTCATCGCGCCCGGAAGGTTTTTTATTTTTATTTTGTTTGTCATTCAGTTAAGTACAAGCACGTACTAGAAAACTAGTCCGTGAGTAGGTACAGAAAAAGCTTTGCAAAAAAAACACCGACTTAAAAAACTAAAAAATAACAATTCAGTTCTTTGTAATTAAAAGTTCTGTGTTTAAACGAGCAGGTCGCTCGCCTGATGGTAAGTGCAACGCCTGCCTATAAACAGAAGCAACACCAGGTAGAACTTTGAATTACAAAGCACGGTATTGGACTACGCTCATCACTCTGAGGCGTAAAAAGTTGTCTCATAATGCCCAGTAATTTCACTGGCTATTAAGTTCCATATAGACAGCCTCCGTGGCGCAGCGGGCGAGTAGCCGGCTGCGAAGCGAGAGACCCTGGGTTCGATTCTCGCACCGAGACAAAAGTTTGTGTGATCCACAAATATTTGTTTCAGGTCTGGGTGTTGTGGGACCGCAAGTCCCTCGTAGTTCCTGATACCTACGATACAGGTTGACCTAGTGTGGGGTCAGGACTACGTGTGTGACTATTGGGTGTAATTATTTATTTTAAAATTATTTATATGTAAAGTATCAAAGACGACGAACATTTTTTGGGAAAAATGAGTTAAATATTTTAATGTATAACATTTATATTGATATTGATATAGTTTGTGGTGGTGTCTGTACATTGGCCCGCATGCGTGCCGTTTGATCAGTCGCCCGCTCACCTAGCCCGCACTCGGCGACAAGATAAACCGCTTGCATAAATATATCACCAAACTTATTGTTTAACTACCATAACTGACGCGAGATGGCGATAGTTGGTATCTTATACATATGCACTCACACTTGTAATCCCCGAAGGGTAGGCAGAGGTGTAACCAGTACATCTCATGTACATAAGAGGTCTCGGCTTTGAGCCCCGGGTCGGGTAAAGTGGGTTTTTCTATTACGAAATGTTTAGTATCAGCCCAGAGTCTAAAATTTGTGCCCGGTATGGCGATAGGCTCGCCTCCTATCACATCATGGGTCGGAGATACGCTCGGCGAAAACCTCTGCCTACCCCTTCAGGGATTACAGGCGTGAGTGCGTATGTATATGTAAATAAAAAGTCTTCAGCCGACACAAAGGTTTTAATGTCAACAAGTAAAAGGCCGCTATTCTACTGTCATATAAAAAATTATCCTACTTCAATAGCTCATAGATATATGACAAATGTATCACAGTGTAATAGCAACATAAACTTCATATTGTCTATGGTCCTATTTCACAGCATGCTGTGACATAGGATCATATATGACGTCATATATCCATGATGCAAATATGATATCGTAATAGCGGCCTTACTAAAAGCAAGTCATGTCACAATCAAAAATGGTAGAATTGTGAGCGCTTGTTGTGAGCTAATCGAGCTGTCATCGGCAGTGAACCTCTCGACAGCCTCCGAGGGTTACTGACCACTCATGTCTTTTGAATAGATTACGGTGTTTAGTAGCCGGCTGGGAAAGCGAGAGGCCGCTGGTTCAATTCCCGCACTGGGGCAAAATGTTTGTGTGATTACAATACACCCAACAACAGTCACACACATAGTCCTGACCCCACACTAGGTTAACCTGGTGATTTCTTATGTTTACGCGAATATTACACATTGAAATAAAACGACTTTATACGGATTTTATCGCGGTTTAATTTTATTTTATTCCCGACGTTTCGAAAGCTTTTCAGCCTTCGTGGTCACGGGAGAGACTGAGGTGTAGGTCGTCTCGAAAAGTTAATGTTACATTAACTACCTTCATTTTAAAATTATACATTTATTTTTAAAATTACTTTAAAAGTTAGTTGACACTAGTCCGATCTACGCAGAAAGAGCTCACGGTGGCTTGAGGTCTGGCAGTTGGTCTTTTGGGTTCCGATTTAATTAAGTGTATAATTGGATCCCAGGCTTGTGCAAGCTTCCAACCATCTTCTCTAGTCGTTTTATTTCAATAGATTAACTTGTATCGTGGGTATCGGGAACTACGAGAGCCTTGCGGTCCCACAACACCCAGACCCAAAACAAATATTTGTGGATTAGACAAACATTTCTCTCGATGTGGGAATCGAACCCATGGCCTCTCGCTTCGCAGCCGGCTACTCGCCCACGGCGCTACGGAGGCTGTCAAATTTCACAAATATTTGTTTCGGGTCTGGGTGTTGGCCCTAGAGAGGTTGATGTCAGGCAGGCGGTCGGTCGTAAAAACTACCAGCTAAATCTTTCTGTAACATGTGTTAAAAAAGCATGTTGGTCCGACCCCACTGTTAGTGGGACAGGGTCAGGTGGAAAAACAATATTTTTCCACTGTCAATTAAATTGAATTCGCTTCAGACAACAAACCACAAACCTCAATTCTATGGCATCATAGAGGTTGAGCGACACAGTTTTTATTCATAATCCAGTATGTTAGGTAGAATTGCGCGGGAAAACGGCATAATCGAGCTGTCAGGCGCACGCGAGCGCGGAAAGCAAAAGTTTGATTAAAACCGAACCAATCAACTAAACTGTTGTGCCCGATTTTACCTAGATAATATTTTGTAGGGCTGCGCTTGATGTCGATGTTTGGGTCATCGATGTTTATGTTTTGTAATATATGATGAGGTCCCCATTTGATTCAAACTTCTTGTATATTCTTTAGTGTCTAGTAGAAGCATCTTTATGTGTTGTGCACCAAATAAATATTCTCTTCCTTTTATATGAAATTTGGTACTGATCAATCAAAATACCTATTTATCATATTAGACCATAATGAATATGTTTTGTATACAAACGTACATAGGCACTCACGCCTGTAATCCCCGAAGGGGTAGGCAGATGTGTAACCAGTACACCCACATTTCGTCGAGCGTATCTCGGTCCCACGATGTGGTAGGGGGCGAGCCTATCACATACCGGGCACAAATTCCAGACTCCGGGCTGATACTGAGCATTTCATAATAGAAAAACCCAATACCACTTTACCCGACCCGGGATCGAACCCGAGACCTCAGCGTTAGCATCAATCGTAACGCGTACGCTTTACAACTGCGCCACCGAGGCCAGTATGTTTTGTATACATTTATTTTATCGATATTTATACTTACGACTCCCTAGTCTGTGAGAACTCACAGGTGGTATATTCATTTTAAACGAACGGGCTCGCCGCGGCTGACTTGTTTCTATTTACTACCCGTTTCATACCTAAATTAAGATAAATTCACGGAAAAATAACTATAAAATTTTTGCATGTTTTTTTTTATTGCATAGGCCGACAAACTAGCAAGTGGATCACCTGATGGTAAGTGATCACCACCGCCACCACCACAAATTTCCCCATTAATCCTTGGACACGATTGTATAACACTATAACCCTTCAATCCACGGTAACAGAGGGGTAAACAGAGCTAATCCACACAATTCCGTACACGGTCTGAGAGACCGCAGCTACGCCGTTTAATTATAGGTGCGGGTAACATATGCGCGCCCGGGTTAATGGCGCCCAACGTGTGAACGTATAGAACTATTAGTTTGGCTCCCAAGGCTTGGAAACTGAAGTCTGAGATTTAATAAAGGGCTAAAGATATAGTTTAGTTTTAAGACAGGTGAGTGGAAGTTGGTTCGGTTCCGACCAATAAGCAATTACGTTTTGTGTGTTTTGGATTCGATTAAACTACGAGAAAGGCATGTCGCTCCCCTAATATCATCGCGTAGTCATAAACAAAAGTAAAACCACTCGAATTACAATGTATTGCATGGCACTGCACTGCGCTCGTCATAAGGTTATGTCTTATAATGCCCAGTATTTTCACTGGATTCAATTTTCTTCAAACCGGAATACTACACACAGCACTGTCTAACTAGTACACACTGCTGCTTGGAGGTAAAATAAGACAAAATGGTAGTAGCTGCCTAGAAGGCGCAGCCTCGCGCATACTTAGTCAATGTTAAATAGATGAATAATATAGAGTTATTTTTATAGAATAGTCTAGCAAACTAGCAAATGGGTCACCTGATGGGAAGTGTTCTCCACCGTCCAAGTACGCCCACAATATAAGAAGAATCATGGGCGCGTTGCCGACCTTCGAGAATAGGGATATTTGAGAAGGTGAGGAGGATTTGGGCCTCCGGATTACTCACTCACCGTACGAAACACAACCACTTTACGTCGGTTTTCTGTGAGATAGTGGTAACGAACCGGTCGGGCCGGCCCATTCATGCCGTAGACAAAACTGTCTACGGCGTGGCTCTACCACTCTTAAGCAAAATTTTACATTGTCACTAGACCAGTGAACTAGCGATCTTTCTTTCTTTCTGCCTGGCGTTGTTCCAGCTTAATGGCAGAGTCTGCTTTCTCACACTATAGATTTGACGGACCATATATATTTTATATTTATATTGGGCAACTCGTTGTCTAGCCTCTACAACCCGCAGACCATTGCCTCGTCCGTTAATCAGCAGAGTGTACCACGTGCAGGTGACTGGCTTTGGGCCTAAGACGTGGCCCACTTACACTCCAATTATCTATGTAAATAACTAAATGATCAAACTAACAAATTTTGTCATTCATAAGGCCCATTTTGATTGCCTCTGTGGCGCAGTTGTAATGCGTACGTGTTACGATTGAGGCCAACGCTGAGGTCTCGGGTTTGATCTCCGGGTCGGGTAAAGTGGTGTTGGGTTTTTCTATTACGAAATGCTCAGTATCAGCCCGGAGTCTGAAATTTGTGCCCGGTATGGCGATAGGCTCGCTCCCTATCACATCATGGGACGGAGATACGCTCAGCGAAAAGTGGGTGTACCTACTGGTTACACCTCTGCCTACCCCTTCGGGGATTACAGGCGTGAGTGCGTATGTATTCATAAGGCCCTTGGTGACACGCACGCGGCACATCTGGGCTCAACACAGCATCGTAATAATGTACAATAAAAAAACAAATTTGGCGCACGTGTCATTTTTTATTGCTTTTTACCAGAAAATGGGTATTGCATTCCGTTATAGGTACATTGTAATTATTATTCTTGCATTCATCATTTTATTTGATTATAGCCCTATATTTATCTAGGTGGTAGGTCCCTCGTATGCGAGAGGCCAGACGTAGATACCACCGCTTTGTCTATTGCTGCCGCCAAACAGCAGTGAGTAAATACTGTTGTGTTCCGGTTTTAAGGAATTGAAGCCAGTGAAATTACTGGACATCATGACCCTTAACAAATTATGTCTCGGGGTGGCGAAGTCCGGTCCCATGCAGTGCTTTGTAATTCTAAGTTCTGTTTGGTGTTCTGTTCTACGTGGTGCTTACCATCAGCTTACCGACCAGCTCGTTCCGTCATTCAAACTAATAAAAAACTATTCAAAAAAAATACTAAGCTAAAAATAAAATTGGGACAATTTTAAACCCGTAATCTCTACCATTACCTAAATTAAAATAGAAAAAAAGAAAAAAAGCTTTGAGTCCGTTTTTTATTCTATGGTGGCAAAACAAAATAATGGAAAGTGTAATGCAGTCCAAATATAACGTCGACCATAGAGAGACACAACTCTCGCAACGATCAACTTAATAATTCTGACGCTGGAAACAGACTTGCCGGATTGAGCCAGTAGGAGAACTTTATCATCTATACGGTGGTCGCAATCCATGCAGGTCCAAATATGTATCTAACTTTTTTTATAGCATAATCCAGAAAACGAGTGCCCTCCACCACCCGTGTAGTTCCACAACACAAGAAAAATCATGGGCGCGTTGCCGACCTTTATGGTGAAAGATAATTAAGGGATTGGGAAGGGGAGGGGGATTTAGACCTCCGGATATCTCACCGTACTAAACGCAGTGCAAGCCGCTACTTTCCGTCGGTTTTCTGTGAGACAGTGGTAACGACTCGATCGAGTCGAAAAACTACGGTACTAGGATAATTTAGGATAAACATGCCGACACTAGATCATACAAAGCAGGGTCACCTCACTCGTTGGCGCTTTAGAGCACGTCAGAATAATACATACATACATCGCACTCACGCCTATAATCCCCGAAGGGGTAGGCAGAGGTGTAATCAGTACACCCACATTTCGCCAAGCGTATCTCCGTCCCACGATGTGTAAGGGGGCAAGCCCATCGCCACACTGGGCACAAATTCCAGACTCCCGGCTGATATTGAGCATTTCGCAATAGAAAAACCCAATACCACATTACCCGACCCGGGGATCGAACCCGAGACCTCAGCGTCAACCTCAATCGTAACGCGTACGCATTACAACTGCGCCACCGAGGCAGTCAGAATAAGACCTAACAATTCCCTATAATTACGTACCCTCAGGGCTTGAATGAAAGATCAACATGAGTATCAAACGAATCAATTTCGGGCTTACGTATAAATAAACTGGTAGGAGACGCAGGCCTGTGGTTGACAGCCTCCTGTAAGGGATTGCCGGCACAGATGTTCCTCCCATCGCCCACCCTCACGCCCACACCCTCCCAGCTAAAGGATTACTGGTGTTTGTTGAAAAAAATCGATTATAACATTTTTGGAATTACGTTTCTAGGAATTTGTAGATTTTTTTATGGTCGGTACTTGCCTTTATTGTATACGTATAATATATATCTTTATATATACAACGTGTTATAGAAAGGGGCGGGCAAATTTAAGCAATGTATAGTGTAGGTTATAAGTATTTATCTCCCATAGTACCAAATCCGATTGCATTGCTTGGACAATAATTATAGAATTTTGTATAATTACATTATTGTCGAATGAGTAACATGTCGATATCGACTTTCAACTTTGGACAACACTAAATGATAAACAATTATACTATAGACCTCCTTTTATTTAATTATTTTACAATTAAAAAAACATTCAAATGTCAATATTTATTTGACGCAGTCAGTTCGGTAATTTCTGATTTTCTGAATTATGATTACGAGTTCAAAAAATATGTTGTATTTGACTAAAAAAAATTATATATCCAAAAAGGAGGAGGTTATTAATTCGGCGCTTTTTTTTTGATTTAGTAGCGCTAAGAGTAGTGTGCCGGCTGATGATTCGCTGGCTACACAGGCTGCAAAGCGAGAAGCAGTGGGTTCGATTCCCGCACTGAGACAAATGTATGTGTGATACACAAAAATTGGTTTCGGGTCTGGGTGTTGCGGGACCGCAAGTCCGTCGTAGTTCCTGATACCCACGATACACGTTAAGCTAGTGTGGGGTCAGGACTATGTGTGTGACTGTTGGGTGTATTTATTTATTACTAGCGTTTGCTCGCGGCTCCGCCCTCGTGAATAGACTTTTCCGAAATAAACGTAGCCTATAACCGTCTCCAGGATCCCATCTATCTCTACATTAAAATTCATCAAAATCGGTTCAGTGATTTAGGCGTGAAAGCGTAACAAACAAATAGATATTTTTTTCATAAAAAGTATCCTATGTTACTTCTTATATCTCCAAGAATATGTGTACAAAGTTTCATGTTGATCGGTTAAGATGTTTTCGCGTGAAAGCGTAACAAACAAACTTACATTCACATTTATAATATTAGTATGATTATGTATTTGCACACTGATCAATAGACTAGGCAATGCTGACCCACGATCCCACATTGGACCATGGTAAAATCACACATGAGGAGAGGCTAATCCAAATCCACAAACAGCTTTAAACCCATAATTTTCTCCGCGTAATAACACGTAAATAACGCCGTGGCCATTTTAAAAAATTAAGCGTAAAAATGCGCATTAGCAACGGCTAAGCGGCAGTAATGTTATACGATTTCCTAAATGAAAATCCATATAGCATAGCAGCCGGTGGCACATGTTGCAGTCGTGGATATTACTTTATTGGAAGCGGTTGGGGTAGAGTGAGACGGGAGGAACGAGCGTGGTAGCTATCTTACGCAGTGCTTTGTAATTCAAAGTTCTTTGTGGCGTTGCTTCTGTTTATGGGCAGGCGTTGCGTTTACTATCAGGCGAGCGACCTGCTCGTTACGTCATACAAGTTAATAAAATAAAAAAATGCAGACAACGTCACCGAAATTTAGCCAGTGTCGAGAATGTCAGAACTTATGGAAACTTCAATACAACAATATTTCCTGAGATCAGAATAGGTCTGACAGATTTCCTTGAATATATTATACATTAGCTTTTACTCGCGGCTCCGCTCGCGTGTATGTCTTTATCTGGAACATCGCTCGTCCCTTTAAAATATTTTACCCCTTTTTTCACCCCCAATGGTTGATTCGAAAAACGTATTTGCTTATTTGTTTTCAGGAGTACTTCTACGAAGTATGGAGTCGAAATGTCTATTATATCTCCATACAAACTATGAACCCCCATTTTAGCCTTTTAGGCGTTGAATTTCGAAATATTCCTTATATCTTACTATTATTATAAATGTGAAAAGTTGGATGTTTGTTAGTCAATCACGCTTTAACGCCTTAACGGTTTTAGATGAAATTAGGCACATAGGTAGACCATGACCTGGATTAGGACATAGGCTACTTTTTATCCTGGAAAAGACCGAGCAAAAGCTACTACATCATAAAGGGAGCCTCTATGCAAAATTTTAATTTTCTAGGTCCAAGGGTTTGGGTTGGACGTTGATGAGTCAGTGAATCAGTCAACTTTTCAGATACAAAGCAGTTGTATTGTCGGACAACAGACGCTTTACATTACATAATTAATATCTTCAAACTTTTTCTCAAAAATATTCCGTCAAGTCCCTTCCAGCAATAGTTGAGTCCACATTCATTAAAATTTGTTGGCGCCGGAGCTCCCGTCCGCGGCACCTGACGCCCCTTCACCACTCGCGCTAACGACACAGCTGCGTCTCGCACATACATTACCCGCCACCAACCCGATGTAGACCAGCGTGACCTAACTCAGCGCGCAATGGTTACCAAATACGAGGAGGTGTACGAAATTTTTGTAATGTGTTTTTATTGGTAGAAATCTTATTGGTTTCGCTTAGATTTGAGTCGCTTGGGGAAACTTATGAAGGAAAATGCGGTGGCATGTTGAAATTACATATTTTGGTAGTTTATGGCTTAATGTTAATTGGTTGTGCATTTACCAACGTACTACAGAGCAGTAGAACTGTATTTTAATATAGCACATAATTTTTGATCCATGCTGCATTTTATTCGGTTGTAAGTCGCTCTTATGCGAGAGGCTGTCTAGGTAGTTACCACCGATTGGTCTATTTATGCTGCTAAGCTACTATTGCGTTTCGATTTGAAGGACATTGAAGCCAGTGAAATTACAGGGCATTATGAGCCTTAAAAGCTTATGTCTTGTGACTAGCGCAGTCCAGTGCTATGTAGTATTTTATAATTCGAAGATCTAATTGGTGTTACTTCTGTTTATGGGTAGACGTGACGCTTACCATCAAGCGAGCGACTTACTCGTCTCGTCATCTAAAGCTAATTATAAAAAAACTAACGCGTTTTGTCAAGCTAATTTCCGTCTCATGATATGGTAGGTGGTGAGCCCATCGCCATATTGGGTACAAATTCCAACCTCGGGCAATTTATGGGTTACGTTCAAACAGAAAAACTCAAACAGAAATTGTGATTGTTCGTCCTGGGATTCGAACCCAGGACCTCATTGGTTTCTTAGTCTAAGTACGCTGCCACTATTTCCAAACATATTTTTTTGAAAGTTAGATTCTTCTTCTTCCAATTTCCCTTATCCCACTTGCAGTGGGGCCGGCGCAACATGTTTTTTAACACATGTTGCAGAAAGATTTGGCTTGAGGTTTTTACGACCGGCCGCCTGCGTGACGTCAACGCGTCTGGGGAGAAAACACACAGACCGGAAAGAATTATTTGTATATCACACAAACATTTGTCTCGGTGCGGGAATCGGGCCCGCGGACTCACGCTTCACAGCCGGCTACTCGCGCACTGCACCACGGAGGATGTCATTACTCATATTTAATTTTAAAAATAAATATATACTAAAATATAAACGTTGTCATACAGCATCACAGATACGAAACAATCTTCACGCTCGAGGCACTTAGAGGGTGAATGAAAACAAAAACAAGCTGGGGAGCCCGGGAGCCGGGGAGCCGGGGAGCCGGCACGTGGATGTGGCGATGTGGGGGCATTTAGCATACCCTGGGAACTGGCAGATGCTGCAATATCTACGAGTGTAGGTTGAAGCTCTTACAGATTACCGTCTTGCTATATTTACTTCACATTCAATTCATTGTTCGGACATTTTTGAAGTGAAACCTTCTTTAGCCGCGTTGGGCACTTTGTTGGATGGGTGAAATCTCGTGCGTTCGCGTCACCGACTAGCTTATAGCAATATATCTGTAGCTATACAGCTGACATATTGTGCAACATTAGTGCTGTGTATATCTTATAAGTGAAATTGATTGGAGGATTGACCCGGAGATTGAACCCGAGACCTCAGCACAGCAGTCGTACCGCGTACGCATTACAACTGCGCTACCGAGGCAGTCAACACAAGTGGTAATTATTTTATGTATATCCATGCATAATACTACAGTTTCTGTAGTAGTGCCGGCTCTATAGAGAGGCCGCGGGTTCGACCGCGGCAGCTGCACCGTCACCGACTCCAAAAAGACTTATAGAAATTGTTGCTTTTGAATTTTCAGTGTTATTTTAATTCGGTTTTTAAAAATTAGCTTTTGTTAACGACTCCGCCAAAGTAAAAGTCTTTTCCGGGAATATTGTGAAACACGTGTCTCATAATTATTTATAATAAGCAATATTTGTACTCAATTTCTCAGCCATATTTCCATAAAAAAGTTTCACATAAAGTTCCCTTCGTTGTCAATGTAAATTTTCAAAAATCTTATATAGCTTCTTCATTACACAAACTATTATCTGACTAAATTTAATGATTCTACCTCTAGTTGGTTTTGATACTTCGTGATTAATCAGTCAGATTGAGTGAGTGGTATTTAGATTAAACATATTTTTTTTTTGTGATTTCTTATGTTTAGGCGAATATTACACATTGAAATAAAACAAAATAAAACAACTTTTCTAGACGACCTCAGTCTCTCCCGTGACCACGCAGGCTGAAAAGCTTTCGAAACGTCGAGACTAAAATAGAATTAAACCGCGATAAAATCCGTATAAACTAGTTTTATTTCAATAAATTTCTATGTTTATATACAATTTTCACATATGATTATAATATTTTCCGGCGGTATGGGCTTGCCGACGCCTCCTCCCCTTCCATCCCGCATGGTCCCGGGAACCGGCGCAGCTGCGTACATCTCACGAACCCGCCAGAAACAATTTACTATACGTATTCATCAATATTTGTTTAGTAATTTTTATATTGCTATTTTAGTTTCATCATGTTGCATAGAATAGGATTTCTTAGCTTACTAGTACATAAGCTCATGTCTGTATACCCGAAGGGGTAGGCGAAGGCGCAACTAGAGCTGCCCATGATTCGCTAAATTTATTTCCGTCCCATGATGCGGTAGGGGTCGAGCCTTTTATACCTTACGTATATCGTTAATAGGCACAAATTCCAGTATGGATTCCAAGCAACTTATGGTCGAAAATTCAAACAAAATTACTACCACGGTGGCGATGTTGTATTGCATACGCGTTACGACTGAGACTGACAAAGAAATTCAAAAACTGAGTGTGATTACCCAAGATGGGATTTAAACCAAGTACCTCGCGGTGTCAGCCTAAGAGGCTGCCACTAAACCAGCGAGCCAGCAATTACATAATATCTCATCAATCAGGAAAGTATCGAGAGGATACCTACATTCCCGATAATTATTATCTTCAAGGTATATGAAGTATTCCAGCTCGCATTAGGCTAGCGTGGTGGACTAAGGCTTGACCCCTCACATTCTAAGAGGAAACCCGTACCCGTAAGCAGTATGTAACAAAAACCCTGTTGACCCTTTTAGGGTCGTGAAGATAGACATATTGAAAGCTTAATAAAAATAGTTTAATTAAAAAAGTAATAAACAGAAGCTAGATATTATCCTTACAAAGGAAGCTTAGAAAAGTGAACATATTGAAAAAATGTTATTTATATCTGATTTTCTGTGTGTTCTATTGACGTATGCCGCAACTTGCTATCTCGCTCTGGCTCGTAAGTCGTCGCTCTTGCAGACGTAATCAATCGAAATACCGTTTACAAATATTAAATTAATTAAAGTTTAAAAAATAGTTATAGTAAAATTTTCGTATTTGTTTCGAGTTTTTTCATTACTTTTGAATATCGATTCTGATATCACAGTTAAAACGCCCAACAGGGTTTTTATTACATATTTTATATGGCTGGTATTATCTTTACAGTATAGGGCTTTTGAAAAGAATTAAAAAGCTCAACACCGTATGTGGATTTACATTTAAAACGACACTTACAAGGTGGTAGGTCCCTCGTTTGCGAGAGACCGGCTGGGTTGGTACCACCGCTTTGTCTATTTCTGCCGCCAAGCAACAGTGTGTAAGCACTGTTGTATTCCGGTGTGAAGGACATTGAAGCCAGTGTAATTACTGGGCATTATGAGACTTAACACCTTATGTCTCGGGGTGACGAGCGCAGTCCAGTGTCATGCAGTGCTTTATTTAAAGTTCTGTGTGGCGTTGCTTCTGTTTATGAGCAGGCGTGGCGGTTACCATCAGGCGAGCGACCTGCTCGTCTCGTCATTCAATATAATAAAAAAAAAACATTATATCATTATTTTCTATTTCCCTCGTAGCATTTAGCGTAGCTGCGTAGCACGTGTAAAGGTTTAGTTTGCCCTATTGCTACGAATTTGGCTACGGCACGTCTACGTAATATTTTTTAGATATATCTGAAACACTGTATCCTACTTCCTACTATCTATTATAAATGTTAAAATTTGGATGTTTGTGAGTCAACGGCTGTACAGATTTTAATGAATTTGGACACACAGTAAGACCATGACCTGGATTAGGACATAGACTATTTTTTATTCCAGAAATAGCCGTTCACGCCGGCGGAGCTGCGAGCAAAAGATCATACTAATATTATAAATGTGAATGTAAGTTTGTTTGTTACGCTTTCACGCAAAAATTACTTAACCGATCATCATGAAACTTTGTACACATATTCTTGGAGGTATAAGAAGTAACATAAGATACTTTTTATGAAAAAAAATATATATTTGTTTGTTACGCTTTCACGACTAAATCACTGTTCAACTGATTTTGATGAATTTTGGTGTAGAGATGGATGGGACCCTGGAGACGGTTATAGGCTACGTTTTATTCCTGAAAAAGTTGTACACGCGGGCGGAGCTGCGAGCAAATGATAGCCTATAAAACGCGATCCCCGTTAACGCAAATACCGTTAGTGCAAAAGAAGCTCTCGCGCGTAGTGATTCGGTACATTTTAGCATGCGCTTGCGCGGTGGTGGTTTTATTTATTTATTTATTTATTTAATAGCAACACCATTAGGTAAAACACACTACTAACATAATATAAAAATCAATTAAGTAACAAATCATGTGCTTACCTTTTAAAGGTATTTACAGCTAACACAAAAAAATTACAATGTCATAATAACGTAATAATTATTATAAATTATAAGATAAGTAAAGTAAGTAAATTATTTTTAAATGAAATGTAATATGTGAAATACGTAAACTAAATATTGTGAAAAACAAATAACTTAATTTTATTTTTAAATGGGCTAATCTTATTGCTTAAAATGTCAGCGTCAATACATTTGGGCAAATAATTATAGGTTCTCATCATTCTTGTTATGGGAGTAGTGTAACCCAAATTAGTTTTATAAAATATTTCTTTAAATAATTTGTAGGCATAAAATCTAGGTAATCGGCATGGAGTTGAAATATTTACTCTCCAAAGAAGCTGTGGACAATCTATACCTGAGTTTAAAAGCTTATGTAAAAATACTAAATCTAAATACTTTCTGCGTGATATTAGTGATTGCATATTATAAAATTCTAGTCTTTTACTATATGATGATACGAAACCGGAACGATATTTTGAATGGGACAAATAATTTAGAATTTTTTTTTGGATCATTTCTATTCTGTTTTTGTGAGTATCGTAATAAGGGGACCAAACTTGAGAGCAGTACTCAAGAATACTCCTGACCAGCGTGTTGTAAAGGAGTATTTTCGTAGAAAGCCGTTTAAATTGACTGCCATTTCGTATGATGAAGCCTAACATTTTATAGGATTTGGTAACGATGTTAGTAATGTGAGAATTAAAACTAAGCTTACTGTCCATGTAGACTCCAAGGTCACGAATTTCAGATACAGTATTAAGTGGTATATTATTTATGTAGTATCTATGATTAATGATATACTTAGTATTTCTAGTAAACGATATATGATGGCATTTATCAACATTGAGAGCCATTCCGTTTTCAACACACCAATTAAATAAGTTGTTTATGTCTTTTTGAAGTAAGTCACAGTCAGAACTACCTGAAATAGCTTTGACAATTTTTAGGTCGTCAGCAAACAAGAATACCTTCGAAGTAGAAAAACTGTTAATTAGGTCATTAATAAATATGACAAATAATAAAGGTCCCAAATGAGATCCTTGAGGAACTCCAGATTCTACATTAAAGAATTCAGACTGTGAATTGTTTACAACTACATATGATTTACGGTTTTTTAAGTAGGAGTCGAACCAGCCCAATAGTGGGCCTCCGAGACCACAAACAGACAATTTGTTTACCAATAATTTATGATTGACTTTGTCAAAAGCTTTGCTGATATCTGTGTAAATGACGTCTGATTGAATGCGACGATCCATATAATCGGACAAAGTTTCAACATAGTCAATCAAATTAGTATTAGTAGAACGGTGTCTTATAAAGCCATGCTGGCTGCTTGACAGTTGATGACATACATGCTTGTAGAGATAAGGATAAATTATACTTTCAAAAACTTTTGAGAAGGTAGAAAGAATTGAAATTGGCCGATAATTTTTTATTTCAGATTTTGAGCCATTTTTAAAGACAGGAGTTATTTTAGCGACTTTCCAGTAAGAGGGAAATACTCCAGTTTGGAGTGATTTATTGAATATTAGTGTAAGAGGCACATAGAGATGATTTGCACATTCTTTAACAAAATAGGGTGAAATTCCATCTGGACCAGGGCCTTTATGACGATTTAGGATTTTTAAATTATTGAGTACGATACTTTGATCTAAGATAATTGAATTAAGGCAGTCATTAAAAGCTGATTTAATTGTAGTATTGGAATAATGGAGCAAAATATGGTTGTCATCATAGATAGATGAAAAATTTTCCGCAAATAAAGAACATATTTCAATACTATTAGTTGCAGTTGATGAGTCTAAGGACCTTGAGGCAGGAATATGAGATTTATTTTTCCTTTTGTGCTTGATGTAACTCCAGAAATATTTCGGGTTACGAGCAATATTTGACTCTAAAATATTTATATAATCATAGTAACTCTGTAAGATTATTTTGTTACATCGTTTATTGAGAATATCGAGTTCTATTTTATCCCTACGATTTTTATATTTTTTATATCGTTTCCATATTTTTTTCTTTTCGTTAATAGTTCTTTTCACATCATGTGTAAACCACGGCGGCTTATTACAAGAATAATGCTTTGTCAATGGAACATATAAGTCAATTATCGGATTCAAAATCTCATAAAAAGCATCAACCATAGAATCAACATTATTATACTTACTTAAAATGTCCGGCCAATTGAAAGTCCCAAGTTTTTCCCGAATAACATCATAATCAGCTTTGTAAAAATTAAGTTTAGGTTTTTGATCAATTTTTAGCATATTCTCTAACCCCAAACTAATATTAAATTCTAAGGATGGATGATGTAAGTCTGTTACGGTAAGTGGAGAAACAGCCTTATGCACTTGTAAGTTTGTTTGCGATGAAAATATTAGATCCAATATGTTTGAGTTATGGTTTTTTATGTGATTAAATTGTGTGAGGTCATTAAGGGCCAAAAATTCAGACATTAAATTATAATAAGAACAGTTAGTGCGTTTTAAGGATAATAGAGATTCGTGTCCAAAACTATTATCTGTCCAAACTAAATTAGGGACATTGAAATCCCCTAAAAGTAATGTGTGTGTGTATTGTGACAAAAATAAGCTAGCTTCATCTAGAAAAGTTTCAAATGAATCTATATTAACCGGGGGTGGTAAGTATACAACACAAATACAAAATTTTACCACCTCATGGTTACTAATAAATTCTATAACAATCCATAAATTTTCAGAATTGCCTTGTTGATCAGAAATAAAGTAAGAATTGAATTTTTTGTTGACAGCTATTAATACTCCACCACCCGTACTTTTGTAAGGTGGTCGTTTTAAATCACGTGCTCTTCTATACACAGTATAACGATCATCAAATAATTCAGAATCAGTAACATTATTTTGTAGCCATGTTTCGGTAATAAATACGATATCATAGTTGTTAACACATACATTACGATAAAACTCATTAGTTTTAGTATTCAAGCCTCTAGCATTTTGGTAATAACAGTATAAAGATGTGAATGTTATAACATAATTCAGAGCATACACTAGTGACAGTAACCTGTAAGAACAATAATAAATTAATCAGATAGTTTTCTAAGGTCTTCCAAGTTTTTAACTACAAAAGCTCGATAATTTTCAGCTTTTCTTACAAAAATCCGACCACCACGTACCCAAACAAATTTATAATTTTTTTCCTTAGCCTTTATTCTAGTCGCTTTATGAAGTTCCTTATTGAATGGAGATAAATGCTCTCCAACATAGACCGGCATTTTAACGCCGCCAATGCCTAAATGGTAAGAACTGAGTTTATCTTCAGGATGTTTCTTATTGAAATTTATTATTTCGGCAAGAAAATTGTCTCGAGTTCTAGGATTGTTTAGTTTAATAACAATAGCACGTGGACGATTGCTTTTTGGGTCAATCTTAGCTGTTCTTGTACACATATGTATGTCACTTTCATTTAATCCAAACGCCACGGTTTTGGCTAATTGTTGTACTATTGTTATAAGATTTTCTGAGCTGTATTCAGGCACACACTGTAATTCTAAATTCGACAATCTTGAGTGCTGCTCCATTTCAGCCAGACGAGAAATTAAAGTTGCATTAGCAGTATGAAGAGTTTCAACTTTATTTTCTAGATTAGTAATAAGTTCTGTATTTTTTTGTAAATCTAATTGAACTTCATCATATTTATCACTAATAAACTGGATAGATTCACCATAAGATGCAAATTCATTGCGTAAATGGGAAATTTCCGATCTTATGTTACGAAACTCGGCAGCTAAACAATCTTGAACTGACTTTTTTAGTTGGTTATTAATGAATTCATATAATTCCTTTATCAGGATTTCTTTGATGTCTTCTTTGGTGAGGCATTGATGTCCAATATCTGAGCCATGAGGCGAAGGAGGCATTGATATATTAGGTTCAGTTGGTACATACCGTGCGCATCCTGTTGGCTTAATAGTTTTGCATTTACGGTCACTTCCTTTCCTACTCTTATCCATAATTAGAATCAGTTTCTAGCAGCAAAACTAGGAAATAGCTGAACTGAAAGAAGATTTACTCGTAGTTGGGTGCAAAATTATTTGAAAAATAAGTAACGCACAAATTACTATGGTAAATAATAGAAATTAGAGCAAAATATGTACTCTACAACAACTATAAATGTACAATAATATTTTTTACAAATTTTATGAATTTTCACCATTGACAGTTGACATGACATATGTGTATTTTTAAGCACTACATAGTGTCTACACTGGATCTGATCAAATCTAATGATAAGTATAACAGGGGGGCGAGCACGAACAACTTACGAATAAGTATTCGAATCGACTAGCATTTGTATTAAGGTTCAAACAATTTTTTGATGTTTCGATACGAATACATACATACACACTCACGCCTGTAATCCCCGAAGGGGTAGGCAGAGGTGTAACCAGTACACCCACATTTCGCCTAGCGTATTTCCGTCCCTTATGTAATAGGGGGCGAGCCTATCGCCATACCGGGCACAAATTCCAGACTCCGGGCTGATACTGAGCATTTCGTAATAGAAAAACCCAATACCACTTTACCTGACCCGGGGATTGAACCCGAGGCCTCAGCGATGACCTCAATCGTAACGCGTACGCATTACAACTGCGCCACCGAGGCAGTCGTATACATTCATGTCAATACATTCTCGCAAGTTATTCATGCTAGTCCCTCAATACAGTCCAAATATAATGGCGAACGTCACTCGACGGTTGCCAGAATATTGCCAGTCTGAAGTCACTGGATATACTCTGGCTGACGCTGGAACGCAATTCGCCTGAACGAGCCACTATGTCGAGTTTTTCACCATGTGGACCACCGCCGTATACTGGACGCTATCCAATCGGGTTCTGTAATACAGATTATTGTGTGAGATTACTTCTGTATAAGGGCTGGTGTGACGCTTAACATCAGGCGAGCGACCTGCTCATCTCGACATTTAATAAAATAAAAAATAGTACTTTATTCGTTAACCTAAGAGTCGCTATTTGTCATTACGCAGTATGTACTATATTCTATTCTATAGGCATCGAAATAAGATAACTAGAACGACAACTCTCATATGAATCTGCCAAAAAATATGGCTCCACTTACACATGCAAAGGTAATCACACGTAACACTCATACACGCAACAAAAATTAATGAACGTTCAAAATCAACTTTATTTCATAAAAGTTAATGACTAAATATTAAATTTCTAAATCGAGATGCGACGTTCTGCACCGCGGAAAAAATAGACGTAATACGTCTAACTAGAGATCATGAATCAATTTTTATGAATTGATGAATGAACGAGCTGCACAGACTTTTATAGCCCCGCCCCCTTGCACAGAGTTATGGTGGAGGTAATTTTTTGCTTGAGTTACGTTTCTTGTCATTTTATTTCGATGGCTATAGGCATATTCCTAACCAGGAACACTTCAAAACCATGTGATATTCCAACAAAAAGCGATCGATCAAAAATAGCGCCCATTAACTCCATTTAATTGAGATATGACAGCTTTGTAAACTGTAGCCAGCTTTAATCTGCAAACAAACAGTGCTGAAATTATCCTGTGATATATAATCGTTTGTTTGTCCGTCCGTATTCGTATTTGTTGAGATCGCGCGCGGCGAGACCGCCAGATGTGTCCGCCGTCATTGTGTTTCCGAACGAATTTATTACGTTTGCTTACTGCTAGCTACGTTTATAGTGTTAACAATTGTTTTTGGACATTACTCACTGGCGAAGGGATTTTAAAGGTTTTTTGTTGAACTTTGTTATAGCGTATTCTGTTAATATTGGTATATTGAGGGTGTCTGAGAAAGCTACATTTGGTACACTGAAATAATAATGGTGCGATATAGTTATGGAAGGGTAGTTAAATGGTATAAAAGAGGTTGTCGCCATAACTGGAGGTCTTTTGCCCGCAGTCAGTCAGACAGTCTCCAGTTCAGTAAGATCAGTGCTCAGTCGATAGTCCAAGTGTTCGTTACGCGGTAGCTATGCTGGTTTACTATTCGGTTCTAGTTGTTTTAGTTATAATTAGAGAACGGTCTATAGAGAATCCTGACATGGGGTTGTGGTCTGTAAAGCAGTGCTATTGTAAATGTAACCAATAAACGATGAGTTAAAGTGATTATTGTCGTTTAGTATTAATAAAATAATACTTGTCTCACTTAACTTCTAGCATTTGTGTTTAAAACTTTTTATGGAACGGAATAGAATAATTGAGCACAAATATTGCTGATTAAAAAATAATGAAACACGTGTTTCATACACACACGCACTCACGCCTGTAACCAAAATAACAGGCAGTATAACCAGTACACAAATTCCAGACTCCGGGCAATACTGAGCATTTCGTAATAGAAAACCCAATAACGCTTTACCCGACCCGGGGATCGAACCCGAGACCTCAGCGTTGGCCTCAATTGAAACACGTACGCATTACAACTGCGCCACTGAGGCAGTCTGACTGATATTCAGATTTAGTAATATGTTATTTCAATATCCATAACTTACATATTTTTACTAGCCCTGCATTATACATGTCACACTACTGGGCACGGGCCTCCTCTACTGAATGAGAGGGGACAGGCCTTAGTCCACCATGCTGGCCTAATGCGGGTTGGTAGACTTAACATGCCTTCAAAAATTCTTATGAAGTACTCGTACTTGTCAGATATTCAGGTTTAATCACGATGTTTCCTTCACCGTTAAAGCAAGCGATAATTAACAATTAATACACACATAACTTAGAAAAGTTAGAGGTATCTGTTTATGAGACTGGTTTGAACCTGCGACTTTCGTCTCGACAGTCTGTACCAATTTACGATTACTCAATGCATATTACCAATTTTCTAGACTAAGATGTATAACTGCGTAGAAAACAAAATGTAATATTTCCCGACATCAGTTCGGTAGCGAGTAGCGACTAGCGCACCTGACGAGCCCGTTACTCGAACCCACTACCATTGTACAATACTTGAGGAAGAGTGAGAAATATGTGACTTAAAGAAAGCTTTGGATAAAATTTAAGTCAAGAATCTTTCGGGTATAAAAGTGAATAAGTAGAGACTTTGACATAAAATATTTTTAATATGCGTTGAAGAAAGTATGAATAATTATAATTTTTAATTATTATTGAAATTTATGACATTTGTTTTTTTTTATTAGTAAGTAATATTAATATTTGTACGTCAAAAATGGCAGAGTGTGCGAATATATCTAAAATATGTTATCATCGCCATGTATCCATATTCTTGCAACTAAAAGTACCTACCTATAATTCATCTATTCATTCAATCATTCATTCCTTCATTCACTAATTCAAGTACCTTGATGTTGTTAAATGTAGATCCAGAAGGATAGAACAATACTACCAGAGCAAGAATATTTACTGAGAGAAATGATGCAAGTGATGAAGCTAACTAAGACTAAGGTCTATATCTATCATTATACTACATTAAACTCTTGTCTGTGAGCTATACCACCCCTCGGTATATAACATTTGTTTAGAAATAAAGAAGATTTATTTCCGCTAATACATACAACAGAACAAAATGGACAAAGTAAATATTAAACTATGATTGTATGATATATGGCAACCGCAGACGATACCCTCGACAAACGCCTACATGTTCGTATAATATATAAAGTCACATGATAACTACGTAAAGGTTGGCAAATGGTTAGCACCAGTCTGTATTGCTTCAATTGCCAAATTATCATACTAATATTTGCACTAAGTTAAAAGAAATATCTTAAACTTGATGGTGGTATGTGCGGAAATGGAATGGCACTCAGAATAATGTTGTAACGTTTCAATAAATGTGCACAGCACTGGTTTTCAGTACCCGCCTCAGTGCAGTGCCGTCATGAAAATATAATAATAAATTGGTTGATTAAATCATTAAAAAAATACTAAATACACAATAAATACATCTTTTTGTAACATGTGCTAAAACATGTTGCGCCGACCCCACTGCGAGTGGGATAAGGGCAGATGGAAAAAGACTAAATACACAATACAGTGGCTAATATTGACTTGAAGTGTCTATTACTTACTAGTCGCAAAAAATGTAATACTCACGTCATACTCATGTCGAACTCACTCACCAAACCAGTGGTAATTAGGGGGTGGTGTGGCTAAGGGTAGTCGCCCCCTCATTTCTCGTTAGCACAGGTGCGCCGGCCAGGTGTCGCGCCCCAATACAATTTTTACTTTCACACGTAATTCAAGCTCCGACTTAACTTATGCGCTTATTAAGTTTTCTTGCGTCAAACGGTTTCCACAATTAGTTTAATTGTGATTGACTGTCAAGTTCATGTCTAACTGCTACACTTACCCCCGCTTTCTGAAAGGCTGATCAAATCTACATTCAACTAACAGAACTTTGAGTTGACATCGCTGTCAAATCAATTAGAGTTGCTGAAACGTTATTCAATGAAAAAAATTATACTATTTGATGTCTCTTTAGTATCGTTTGACATACGATTTTTCATATTAATTTGAAAGTTATGTTAGCTAACATGTGTGTCAAATCAAAGGTGTTGATCACGCTTCTAGCAACTCAATTTCGACTTGACATGAGTTTTGACATTTGATTAGTTAATTAAACATTGATCAGCCTTTCAGAAACCGGGCGCATCGCTCGAATACTAAACGCTGATCAACAACCGACTGTCTAATGGCCATTCCCAATATTCTGTCTATCGATAGATTTGCTTACTGGCAGTATTATTTTGACACATTTTGTATGGAAGATCTGTCTTAACGCTATTGATAGTAAGCAAATCTATCTTTAAATAGAATATAGAGAACGGCCATAACACGGTTACTTATTTTCATACAATATTGACAGATAGGATGTTTAATACGACCTTAAATAAATAAATAAATACACCCAAAAGACACACATATAGTCTTGACCACACACTAGGTAAATCTGTATCGTAGGTATCAGGAACTACGAGGGACTTACGGTCCCACAACACCCAGATCCGAGACAAATATTTGTGAATCAGACAAACATTTCAGGGAATTGAATCCACGACCTTACGCTTCGCAACCGGCTACTCGCCCGCTGCGCCACGGAGGCTCTCGAAAATGTGTGAAATGTTTGAGTCTGTGAGTGGTAGAGTCACGCTGTAGATAGTTTTGGCTGCAGCTCGAATGGGCCGGCTCGACCGGGTCGTTACCACTGTCTCACAGAAAACCGACGTAAAGAAACGACTTGCTGCTGCGTTTCATACGATGAGTGAGATATCTGGAGGCCCAAACCCTCTCCCCTTCCCAATCCCTTAATGATTACTTTCCTTAAAGGTCGGCAACGCGTCAATAATTCTTCTTGTGTTGAGAACAGGTGACCCACTCGTCCGTTTGCTGGCCTATGCTATAAAAAAATGCGTTTCAGTATTCAGGCGTTAGAGACGTTAATTAAGATAATTTCTATACTCAGTATCGGAAAGTAAAACAGTGACTGCCTCTGAGTGTGGAAAAAATCGAAATCTGAAAAATGTTCTAATGACAATTTAAAGTAATTACAAGGTGGTGGGTCCCTCATATGCGAGAGGCCGTCTGGGTCGGTACCACTAGCTTGTCTATTTCTGCCACCAATCAACAATGTGTAAGCACTTTTGTGTTCCGGTTTGTAGGGTAGGTATATTAAAACCAATGACATTACTGGGCGTTTTGAGACTTCACAACTTATGTCTAGGGTCGAGCGCAGTCCAGTGCCATACAGTGCTTTGTAATTTCACCACGGATGTCATTAAGTGGGTCCTACATGAGCTGTTAAACTTGATTCCAATAATAGGTATGGCAAAAACGCCGGAATCCACGGCAATTCCTCCTAGTCTCCACAAGATCCATATAGTATACAACTCCAGATGTTATTTGCATACTGTCTAGCATAATGTGGCGCTCATTATGCCAGAGACTGCGCTTTTAAATGATATGATGTGCGGACTGCTCGCACTCCCCGTCAGAAGGCCAATTCTCGTAATTTTAAATGTTCAAAATATTATTCCGATCTAGTCTCAGCGTCAAGAAAGTTGCAAATGGCATTCTCTTAAACCAATAATCATCGTCAACTTTCTTGCTGCTGAGATTAGATCGGAATGATATTTTGAACATTTAAAATTACGAGAATTGGCCTCCAGGTGTAGAGCATAGGCACGCAGTTGAATCAAATTAGACAAAATTGTCTATAGCGTGGCTCTACCAACCACCTCTTTCCATATATAAACGAGTTTCTCGATACCTATCACATCCAACCTAACACCTAAAATTCCCGACGTTAATTAGAAATAAATCTGTAACTTTAAAACGACTATACAGATTTTCTTCAAACATAGCTAAGAACCGTCTCGATTAAACCAGCTATCCAACAAAAAAAAACACATTAAAATCTGTCCAGTAATTTAGGCCCTACGATGCCACACACACAGACTTAGAAGCTCAAATGTATTGGTCCTCTTTTTTGTCGGGGGTATAAACAGAGTTCCTTTCCTTCAAACTAGCACCTAGATCTCGTTGCAGAAAGCACCTCGCTGTGTTTACCTATTCAAACATTATAAATACACACACGCCCCCGGCCATATGGCACGCACGTGGCTTTGCTCAATCCGGCCGCACTTGCTTACGTCACGGACACATCTGTGCAACATGGAAATGAGAATAATGGATGCGATGTTTTATATTAAACTAGCTTTTGCTCGCGGCCTTTTCGGGATTAAAAGTAGCCTATAACCAGGATAAAATGAAGCCTACAACCATCTCCAGGGTCACATCTATCTCTGTACCAAATATCATCAAAATCGGTTCGGCGATTTACGCATGAAACAAACAAACTCACTTTTGCATTTATGATATTAGGTAGGATAGTGCGGGGTGTCAACCCACAAAAAAGGGTGTTATAATTTTTTTATTGCCCATGTAGACAGACGAACGTGCGGCCCCCCTGATGGTAAGCGGTCACCACCACCCATGTACTTCAGCAATGATAGGGTACAGCCAAGCCACTACTTACCGTACTATATGACCTTTTTGTCTGTTTGTGTGGTCAGTTACAAATGGCCTGATTTGAATGCAGCTATTTCTGTTTGAAAGGTAATTTTATCGATATGTTTCTTAGCTATTTTTCCATATATGTTTAACCCTTTTTTTTTTTTTTTACTAGCCCTGTATTATATACGTCCCACTGCTGGGCCCGGGCCTCCTCTACTGAATGAGAGGGGTTTAGGCCTTAGTCCACCACGCTGGCCTAATGCGGGTTGGCAGACTTCACATACCTTCGAAATTCTAATGAAGAACGTCTCTGGTATGCAGGTTTCCTCACGATGTTTCCTTCACCGTTAAGCAAGTGATAATTAACAATTAATACACACGTAACTTAGAAAAGTCAGAGGTGTATGCACTTAGGGCTGGTTTTGAACCTGCGACTTTCGTCTCGACAGTCCATACCACTCCCCGTTGAGCTATCACTGCTTTTAACCCTTTAAAAGTCCTAAACCTACGGGGTCTAGAACAATCAACGCGAAATCCCTTACTATCCCAAATTACCCTTACACGCCGCCATATCTTATTGCGTATGTCATTGCCGAGCGAAGAAGGAAAAGAAAAGCTCATCTGGGGGAGCAGGGGGGGGGCAGACCTCATAAGATTTGCCGCCCCAGACCCCCGACTGCCTTAGTCCACCACTTTCAAAACCAAAAGCAGTCGCAAGAGCATACACCTCTGACTTTTCTAAGTTACGTGTGTTTAATTGTTAATTATCACTTGCTTTAACGGTGAAGGAAACATCGTGAAGAAACCTGCACACCTGAGAAGTTCTCCATAAGAATTTCGAAGGTATGTAAAGTCTACCAACCCGCATTAGGCCAGCGTGGTGGACTAAGACCTAACCCCTCTCATTCAGTAGAGGAAGCCCGTGCCCAGCAGTGGGACGTGTATAATACAGGGCTTGTAATATTATAATTATTATTCCTACAAACATTTCCAATTCATGTTTTTGGCATTCAAATGATTGTAGGTACGTAAATAAACCAGGAATCAAATCTCGGCCTTCGTCCCAAGATTACCTTATCCATTTGAAGTACATCGAGCAGACGCATAGCTTGCAACAAATTCTACTTACAATTTGTAATGTAACTAAGTGGTCTGTCTGTTTTAGCAAATACGCGAAAAATCATTTACGCAATTGGAAAAATTTATCGTGTTTTTTTTCGGAATTTTCACAAGTCTAAAATTAATTGAAGTGTGTGTGTTACCTGACTGTATGAAGTAAGGTGAAGCTTATTAAGTGATTTAATACGAATAGAAATAACTTTTTTATAGCATAGGCCGGCAAACGAGCAAGTAGGTCACCTGATGGTAAGTGATCTCCACCGGCCATGTACGCCCACAATACCAAAAGAATCATGGGCGCGTTGTCGACCTTAAAGGGGAGGCATAATTAAGGGATCGGGAAGGGCCCCAATATGGCCTCCGGATATCTCACTCTCAGCTAGCTGCTGCTTTACGTCGGTTTTCAGTGAGACAGTGGTAACGACCCGGACGAGCCGGCCCATTCATGCTGTAGACAAAACTGTCTACAGCATGGCTCTGCCAAAGCGTGGCTTTTATTTAGGCATCGCTGCCTTGGTGGCGCAGTTGCAATGTAACGCGTAACCACTGCTGTGCTGAGGTCTCGGGTTCGATTCCCGAGTCGGGTAAAAGTGAGTGGGTTTTTTCTATTTCGAAATGCTCAGTCAGGCCGGTGTTTAGAATTATGCCCAATATAACGATAGGCTCGCGTGTGCGAGAAGCTGACTGGGTTGTTACCACTTTGTCTGTTTCTGCCACCAAGCAGCAGTGTGTAAACACTGTGGTGTTCCAGTTTGAAGGACATTGAAGCCAATAAAATAGTACTGGCAGAAGTAACACCAATCAGAACTTCGAATTGTTAAGTACTGCATGCCACTGATCTGCGCTCGTCACCTCGAGATATAAAATGTTAACCTATGTTTTTTTTCTTTTCTATTGAGTAACGGTCAATTGACCGCAACTTAATGGTACAATTTCTATGTACCGCACAGCTTATCTAGTAGTAAACATTAAAGTCTTTGGAGATACCGTAATAAATTCATTTTCTTTCTTTCAAACTGTTGATTTTCTCACTGCGAGGCACTACCAGATAACCAAGGATACATAGGTTATAAAAACTTTCTCTAACACGTGGTTGTTTACGCGTCGCGCTGGGCGGTCGCTTCCTAACATCTGGTACTGTGGTCACCGATATAGCACCGCATCATATAGCATTTTATTAGCATCTGGAAGGAAGTTTGTTACGGAATTGGAAATGCTATAAAAAGATGGTACACGACGGTACGCCATAATATGATGAAAGACCCGTCATAGCAATTCGAGGAGTCGAGATGTTCTACTGTTCGACTGCCTCGGTGGCGCAGTTGTAATGCGTACGCGTTACGATTGAGGCTAAAGCAGAGGTCTCGGTTTCGATCCCCGGGTCGGGTAAAAGTGGTATTAGGTTTTTCTATTACGAAATTCTCAATATGTAATGGGAGATAGGCTCACCCCCTATCACATAAGGGATGGAGATACGCTCGGCAAAATGTGGGTGTACTGGTTACACCTCTGCCTACCCCTTCGGGAATTATAGACGTGAGTGCGTATATTTTTTTTATCCTATCGCGGCAAAGTGACTATGTTACATTTAATGAAAGTGCAACGCAATCGAAGAATGGTGTGGACCAATGACGATGTATCTAACGAAGGTCTATCTTTACGAAGGACCTACCTTCGTATGGTACCACCGCTTTGTCTATTTCTACCGTCAAGCAGCAGTGTGTAAGCACTGTTGTGTTCCCGTTTGAAGTGCATTGAAGCCAGTTAAATTACTGGACCTTATGAGACTTAAAATCTTATGTCTCGGGGTGACGAGCGCAGTCCAATGACATGTTGTGCTTTGTAATTCAAGGTGTTGCTTCTGTTTATGGGCAGGGTAGTGCTTACAATCACGCGAGCGACCTGCTCGTTGCGTTACTCAAGCTAATAAAAGAAACTCCGTTTGCAACCCTTATATAAATAAATGAATCGAACTTAAGTATACATATATACGCACTCACGCCTGTAATCCCCGAAGGGGTAGGCAGAGGTGTAACCAGTACACCCACATTTCGCCGAGCGTATCTCCGTCCCACGATGTGATAGGGCGCGAGACTATCGCCATACCGGGCACAAATTCCAGACTCTGGGCTGATACTGAGCATTTCGTAATTGAAAACACAACCTTTATCCGACTCGGGGATTGAACCCGAGACCTCAGCTTTGGCGTCAATCGTAACGCGTACGCATTACAACTACGCCACCGAGGCAGTCATCATCAACTTAAGGATGTTATTAGTAATCTCCACGCCCACATGGCTGAAAATAAATAATTAAGTTTAAATTCAAGATATTAATTTGCACAAAATAAACGATGTATTTAGATGAACATTTATAACTTTTGTAAGCATGTTCAAAAGTACGTTTCTTTCGAAGCCACTTCTGACTTATGTAATAAAAATCTAGTAATGGTATTTGGATGGTTAAATACCAGGATTCTTCTTTGTATTAGACTTAATTAAGGGTGAGTTTGTAAGCGCCACGCTTATCAAATGCACAACACTCTGAACTGTGTCCTGCGTTGTCCTGCACTGGTCTCTTTACCCCGAGACATAAGATGTTAAGTTTCATAATGTCCAGTATACCCCTCATTAGAGGCTAACGTCAGACAGGCGGCCGGTCGTAAAAACTACAAGCCAAATCTTTCTGTAACATGTGGTAAAAAGCATGTTGCGCCGACCCTACTGCGAGTGGTAAGGGTAGATGGAAGAAGTCTCATAATGCCCAGTAATTTAACTGGCTCATATGTCCTTCAAACCGAAAAACAATAGTGTTTACACACTGCTACATGGCGGCAGAAATAGACAAAGTGTACTAAATTAGACAAGAGACCTACCACGTAGTAAGTTTACCAACAGATTACCAGTTTGCTCATTTTTGACCTTCTCCTATAAAAATTGTGGTTTAGGTTCAAACCTAAGTTTCATAAGACCATCTATAGCGCAACGGGGAGCGAACGTCTGTAACTTTCGAGATGGAAGTCGCAGGTTCGATCTCTAGGGTACGCATTTATCTATGTGTATTCACTATTACTTATCGTTTGCTTTATCCGTGAAGGAAAATATAATGAAACTTGAGAAATCCCCATAAAAATTTCAATGATATGTAAAATATCTCGGCTCGGACCAAGAGGTTCTCAAAATCATTCTTCTATCGGACCATACAGCTGTGGAATAGTTTGCCGGCGCACGTGTTTCCTCCTTCCTATAACATCGGATCCTCTAAACGGAGTGTGAAGAAACAGTTAAGCAGGCCGGCATAATTCTGCCGATTTACGATAGATACAATGTGTACCGTTGGTCGACGGTATTCATGGATTGCGCTACACTTACCATCAGTGTAGCGTAGTAACTTTTCCGAGTCACGTTAAAAAAAAGGTCTACCAACCCGCTTTAGGTAAGTGTGGTGGACTAAAGCATAAGCCCTCTCATTAAAGGAGACTCGTGCCTTGAGTGGGTCGTATGTAATAACTAATACATCGCTGATTTATCTCACCATCCCAAATCCAATGTTACCAATACTCATCCCCTGATTTGTGAATAATAAAATAGAAAAGGGATAAGTTAATACACTTTCCAATAGGACCTTCTGGATTCGAACCGGCTGCCCGTTCGTTATGGCACCCCTTAACCCTCCCGGGCGGCGCAGCTGTCGCCTGCATTAATATAGAAAAGATTCACAACAACCCTACGCCAGATGGCGCTGTACGAAGTGATTTCAATTTTCTTTCATAATCTATTGTTATTTGGAGGAATATTCGATTTAGCCTTTTTTCAGAAAGCCGGAAAACGTGTAAGTGGGTCACTTGATGGTAAGTATGAAGTTGAATAGAATATCAGATGAATCATGGTTGCGTTGCCGACCATAAATGTAAGGAAGGGTTTTTGACAAATTATGATTGCCCAACCTGGGGTTTGAACCTCGGATCTCACGATTTCTTAGCCTAAATTATAGAGGCTATTTTTATTTATATTTCTATATATATTAATAGTTAAGAGAAACTTCGAACCCCTTTTATGCATAATGCGTTCACGGAGGAGTGTGAGATTTGACATACTTAGTTAATGTTTAAGTGCAGATAGCTATTTATATACCGTATGTAACAAAAACCCTGTTGGCCCTTTCTAGGTCGTGAAGATAGACATATAACATACACCTGTCATGGCCACGACATGCAACTGCGTAATAATTAATTATTTAAGTTTTGTTTTGTATTTTTTTTCTTTTTTATTTGTGTTGTACATGCGTATGTTAAGTATGTCGTTGTCTGTGACAAATAAATTGGTTTTCTTTCTTTCTTTCTTACATATAGACAGCTTAATAAAAATATGTAGTTAAATTAAAAAAATATAAACAGAACCGAGATATTATCCTTATTCTGGTAGCTTATAAAAATGAACATACTTCAAAAATGTTTATTTACTTCTGAATTTCTGTGTGTATTGACGAAACCGGGGACGCGGCGCGTTTGATGTACGTGAACGCCGCAACATGCTATCTCGCTCTGGCTCCAAGCCATCGCTCTTGCAGAGGTAATCAATCGAAACACGGTTTACAAAATAAATTTAATAAAATTTTAATAATAATTATGATTATTTTTATTGGTAAATTTTCGTCTGTGAGATTTTTGAATATCGATTCTGATATCACAGTTAAAACGCCCAACAGGGTTTTTGTTACATATTATATAATAATATCTGTAACATTTATCATGTGTATATATAGCATATTTAATGAGGGGCATGATGTGCAAAAATCATTATTTTATTATATAGTGTTCCTCATTGGCATAAATTGAGCTGATCTAACTCTATCAAATAAATTGTATTATCGTAGAGCAAATTTTTTTTTTTTTTTATTGCATAGGCCGGCAAACGAGCAAGTGGGTCACCTGATGGTAAGTGATCTCCACCGCCCATGTACGCCCACAATACCAAAAGAGTCATGGGCGCGTTGCCGACCTTAAAGGAAAGGGATAATTAAGGGATTGGGAAGGGGAGGGGAATTTGGGCCTCCGGATATCTCACTCACCGTACGAAACGTAGCAGCAAGCTGCTACTTTACGTCGGTTTTCTGTGAGACAGTGGTAACGACCCGGACGAGCCGGCCCATTCATGCTGTAGACAAAATTGTCTACAGCGTGGCTCTACCACTCGTAAAATATTGTAAATAAATTATGAAAAAAAAGTTAGAGTTTCTTGTCCGTTCTTCTTTAACGAAACAGCATTCCGAACTGGCAGACAGACTACTACTACTGCTAACTGGTAGAGTTATAATTTGACTGAATGTAAATTATGTATAACATTTTATGGATTCAATAAATATTTTCTTTTTATTTCATAACAAATGCATTCAATTATATTCAAATTCAAATTCAAATCATTTATTCTGTAAATTGGATCATAAATATCACTTTTACATGTCAATCATTTTGTATGCTACATTACATTTACGACGGCATTTCAGGGCTAGCCATGAGAAGAAATGCCGAAACAAACTCATGGGTTATGGCCTCTTTTAATGTCCAGACATTGTTTTACAGAAATTATGCGAGTGTAATGTACAGAAATTCCTGGATTGGCCCTTTCAAGAGATAGCCAAAAGTATATCAGACATACGTAGCACTCGGACTCACATTAAAAAAAATAAATGAAATAATTTATAACAAAAAAAAAACAAAATGTCAATATTCCCTTACATACTAATATTGCGCCAATAGAGCAGTCAATATTAAATAATATAATATATAAAAAAAAGAGAACTATGTACATCCAATTTTGTAAGGAGTGAGCGGCTTAATTCCAAGCTGTTTTGTCTTCCAGGTAATCTTTCACATTATAATAACCTTTTTGGCAAAGCCTAAGTTTAATACATAATTTAAATTTATTAAGGCCTATATAAAATAAAACATTAATTGTTGACGCTCACACTGACGTCTGAATGTCAAATCTCGCAGCTGATGTTGAGAACCTCCTCCTATTTTGAAGTTTATAAAAAAACAGGTAGAGTTTCGACCACTACGTGACTACTAGTATCTAGACTATCTTGTATTAGAAGTTACGTAAAACGAGTATTACCTATTTTCTCAATACCAAACGACAGTAATCACCTTAACTCATAGGTTACATTTACACTATTACTGCTTTACAGACCACAACCTCATGTCAGGTTTCTCTAGAGACCGCTCTCTAATTATAACTCAAACAACTGGGACCGAATAGTAAACCAGCATTGCTACCGCGTAATAAACTCTTAGACTGTCGACTGAGCGCTGATCTTAGTGAACTGGAGGCTGACCAACCGACTGCGGGCAAAAGACCTCCAGTTATGGCGACAAACCTCTTTTATACCATTTAGCTACCCTTCTACAACTATATCGCACCATTATTATTTCAGTGTACCCAACGTTGCTTTCTCAGACACCCTTCAATACACCAATAAAAAGAGAATTCGCTAACACTTGTAAGAGTTTAATTGACTACAGGTTATTTATACATTAAAGTGAATGGCATCAGCAATTATTAAAACACCCTACGCGTTGCGGTGGTAATGGTATATGACGTAATAGTAACATCTGTGTCTGTACCTATTTATAATAGTTTATGAGCCAGTTTTATTCACAATGGACTGCAATGGCTTGGAGTTTGTGTGGCGACGATACTGAATTAGTTGCTGCTGAACCGGCTGGTGAAACAGCTGTTTCGTACGATGAATGATATGTCCAGAGGCCTAAATCTTCCCCGTCGAGCATCCCCTTCCGAATCTTTTAGTATCCTTTTCCTTTAGGGCCGGCAACGCGTCCATGATTCAAATCAAATCATTTATTCAGTAATTAGGCCGCCAAGGGCATTTTTACACGTCGAGTTTGGAATCTACCGGTGCTTCGCAAATGCCCACTGGTCTGAGAAGAAGCACCAAGAAACTCCGTAAGCCGTAGGTCTTTTGAATGTTTGTAATTTTTGTATTAATTTATATTTGTTATTACAAAACTTAAATAATTTACGTTATAACTAATACGTTCATAGAAAAACAGTGTCAATTTGGGATTGATACAGGTGCCCATTCAGGGGATCTAACAGTAATCCGAATCTAAGCAGATCATTTAATTGTTACAATACAATTAATAATAATTCTTCTGGTATTATGGGCGTACATGAGTGGTGGATGCCACTTACCATAAGGTGACCTACTTGCTCGTTTACCGCCCTCTGTTACACAAAAAAAGAACATCATCGTCTAAATTAAGCCTTAAATCACATTGAAGATAATACTCATATTGTGTTCTGTTGCTCAAAGTTCTTTATGGCGCAGATCCCCATTCCCAAGGTAATTGTTCACTTGTCAAATATTCTTTATCTGTCTACTACGGCGCTTGCGACCACCATACTAATATTATAAATGTGAATGTAAGTTTGTTTGTTACGCTTTCATGCGAAAACCACTTAACCGACCATCATGAAACTTTGTACACATATTCTTGGAGGTATAAGAAGTAACATAGGATACTTTTTATCAAAAAAATATATATTTGTTTGTTACGCTTTCACGCCTAAATCACTGAGCCGATTTTGATGATGTAGAGATAGATGGGACCCTGAAGACGGTTATAGGCTACGTTTTATTTCGGAAAAGTCTATTCACGTGGGCGGAGCCGCGAGAACAAGCTAAAGCTAAAGCCCTTGGTATATTCTCACGTAGGTTGTACAAGAAACTCTGTCTAAATGGGCCTTTAGGCTTCCGTAACACCGTATTCAACGCCTGCTTTCTATCGTACGTGCAGTGTCTGCACATTGTCTCCACTGTTTACAGAGTGTTAGACAGGAATTTGTAAAAATTAGCGTCATTCTTCCTAGCATCAGCAGAAATACGGTTAAACCCACGCATTTCCTTGATTTTATCGGTTTAGTTACTTTAGTGTTACAGATGTAGAAAATAGAATATAAAACATTCGTGATGGAACTGTCAAAATATTTAATACATACATAAATCTGATAGTGTTAAGATACCTGATATCTTTAGGAGATGGGACGGAAAGCTGCACAGCGCAAGAGGTTCCGGCAGCAACGGATTTTTTTTGGAACTTTTAGTTGGTTTTAATCTTTTATTCAATTAACAAGGTAGTAGGTCCCTCGTATGCGAGAGGCCGGCTGGGTTGGTACCACCGCTTTGTCTATTTCTGCCGCCAAGCAACAGTGTGTTCCGGTGTGAAGGACATTGAAGCCAGTGTAATTACTGGGCATTATGAGACTTAAAACCTTATGTTTCGGGGTGACGAGCGCAGTCCAGTGTCATTCAGTGCTTTGTTATTTAAAGTTCTGTGTGGCGTTGCTTATGTTTATGAGCAGGCGTGGCGCTTACCATCAGGCGAGCGACCTGCTCGTCTCGCCATTCAAGCTTATAAAAAAAAACTTTTTCCGATTGTATTTTTATTGATTCCAAATTGTTATTTTCTTTCGGTGCAAACTGATCTTTCAAATTTCTTTCTACCTGGCGTTATCCCGGCTAGAGCCAGGGTCCGTCTTCCCACTAAGACGCCTCCACTTCGCCCGATCTTGAGTATCCTCTGTAGTAAGAGCATTGGCCCTCATATCTCCCTGTAATACGTCAAGCCTATGTTTTTTGGGCCGTCCGCGGGACCGTACTTACCAGGTACGATGTGGCACAGGCATTTGCGACCGACGCACTCCAGTAAGCCATAGAGTCTTTCACATTATCATACTAATATTATAAATGTGAATGTAAGTTTGTTTGTTACGCTTTCAAGTGAAAACTACTTAACCGATCATCATAAAACTTTGTACACATAGTCTTGGAGATATAAGAAGTAACTTTTAACAAATAAAAAAAATACTATCAGGTGACCCACTTGTCCGTTTGCCGATCTCTACTATATAAATGTTTTTGTTACAGATGGAAGCGAAAGTAAAGGAAGAGATAGCAGACAAGGATTATTCGCAACCAAGCACCACTGAGAGACGAAAATGTATGTAAATTCATATTCCATAATATTAGGAGGTAGGTATAGTTTTACTCATTTCTGAGTGGTAGAGCCACGCTGTAGATAATTCTGTCTACAGCATGAATGGGCCAGCTCGTCTGGGTCGTTACCACTGTCTCACAGAAAACCGGCGTAAAGTAGCAGCTTGCTGCTGCGTTTCGTACGGTGAGTGAGATATCCGGAGGCCCAAATTCCCCTCCCCTTCCCAATCCCTTACTTATCCCTTTGCTTTAAAGTTGGCAATGTACCCATGATTATTTTAGCTTTGTGGGCGTACATGGGCAGTGGAGATCACTTACCATCAGGTGACCCACTAGCTCGTTTGCTATATTATACTATAAAAAAATATTGTTTATTTATCATTGTTCAGCAAAGTGACTACGCTACACTTGATGGTAAGTGCATGGCCATCCAAGAATAGTGTCGGACCAAATGTATCCATCGTAGGTCGGCAGAATTATGCCGGCCCGCCTAATTACGTCTTTATACTGCGTGAAGTTGTATAGAGAGAGAGAATCTCTGGTACCACTAATCTGATTTTGTAAATTCTATCATACACCTCTTTAAGCTGTTTTCAGTTACTTAAATAATTATAGAAATAAATATTTGTAAGCCGTTTGCGACAGGGTCCTACCAAAAATGTCATAACTATTCATGTATATTATTACTGACTAGCCTTTGCTCGCGGCTCCTCCCGCGTGAACTGCCTTTTCCTTGATTAAATGTAGCCTATATTACTCAGTGATAATGTAGCTTTCTAACGGAAAATATTTTTTGAAATCAGTAAATCCAGTAGTTTTTAAGTTTATTCGTTACATACAAATCTTTCCTCTTTATAATATGAGTATGACTAGCTTATAAATGTCTTTTTGGGGACTAAAAAGTAGCTTATGTCCTTAACTAAGTCATGATCTAATTGTGCACCAAATTTCACCCAAATCCGGGCATGAATGATTAACAAACGTCCAAATTCACAAACATCCAAACATTCAAATTTATAATATTGGTGGGAAGTAGAAAAACCGATCGGCAAACAGTAGATTTTTTTATTGCATAGGCCGGCAAACAAGCAAGTTGGTCACCTGATGGTAAGTGATCTCCACCGCCCATGTACGCCTACAACACCAAAAGAGTCATGGGCGCGTTGCCGACCTCAAAGGAAAGGGGGAATTAAGGGATTCGGAAGGCGAGAGGAATTTGGGCCTCCGGATATCACACTCACCGTACGAAACGCAGCAGCAAGCCACTACTTTACGTCGGTTTTCTGTAAGCCAGTGGTAACAACCCGGACGATCCGGCCCATTCATGCTGTACTTATACAAAACAACGTGGCTCTGCCACTCGTAGCTCGTAACTCGTAGGTCTCATTATTAACAACTCTTCCTACACCTTCGGGGAGGAAGCGTGGTGGTAAGCCTTTAAAAGGCTGACCATAATCCCCATCGATTCACAGCTCACATTCTATATATAAAAGCGGGCGTGTTTGTGGGATCCGCAACAACTGCCGCGATCATAATCTGGCATCAACACGGCGCGGCACGACATCGCCGCGCGCCGCACCTTGCTCTCAACTTATCATTTATGCTGGATGTGGTACCTCGAGTGATATAATCATTTTATATCACTCACTCTATTATATCACGGACAGCCTCCGTGGCGTAGCGGGCGACTAGCCGGCTGCGAAGCGAGAGGCCGTGGGTTCGATTCCCGCACCGAGACAAATATTTGTGTGATCCACAAAAATTTGGTTCGGGTCTGGGTGTTGTGGGACCGCAAGTCCCTCGTAGTTCCTGATACCCACGATACAGGCTTACCTAGTGTGGAGTCAGGACTATGTGTGTGACTGTTGGGTGTATTTATTTATTTATTCATTATTTTTTATATTGATATGTCAGAGACAGTCGATAATTAAGACGCGAAACGAGGCGCAGCACGAGTGCCGAGAGATGGCGGCACTGTCACGTTGTCGTCAATACTCGGCTAACTTCGTGCTACAACGGAGCCTAGTGGAGAGCGCCGGAACAAGGCTCACTTACCATTTGGCCGTCGTCGAGATCGGTGCCTCCACTCTAGGAACTGTTAATCGTTTCGTTTGTTTAAAGTGTAATTATAAGTACCTTTAAATTGTGTTTATAGAAAATACAGTATCATAGGTAGTTATGTATCATAGTAGGTTATACGAAGTGTACTTTATTATTCTTCGCGTCCTACGCAATGGAGCCTTTTTTTTTTTTTATTAGATTGAATGACGAGACGAGCAGGTCGCTCGCCTGATGGTAAGCGCCACGCCTGCTCATAAACAGAAGCAACGCCACACAGAACTTTAAATAAAGCACTGCATGACACTGGACTGCGCTCGTCACCCCGAGACATAAGGTGTTAAGTCTCATAATGCCCAGTAATTACACTGGCTTCAATGAACCCTGTACCACCTACACAAGATGGATATAGTACTACCGCTCAGCCATCGCTCACCCCGACATAATATATTTACATATTTTTGAGTGGTAGAGCCTCGCTGTAGATAGTTTTGTCTACAACACGAATGGGCCGGCTCGCCCGGGTCGTTACCACTGTCTCACTGAAAACCGGTGTAAAGTAGCAGCTTGCTGCTGCGTTCCGTACGGCGAGTGAGATGTCTGAAGGCCCAAACCCCCTCCCCTTCCCAATCCCTTAATTATCCCTTTCACTTAAGTTTGTGTACAAAATATCTTACGTCAAGTTAAAATGTAAAACGATTTAGTTAGTACTCAACTCTATAGAGAAAATTGTAATTTAAGTTAGTTCTTCTATTTTGTCACTTAGCTTAAATAAGGCTATGATTGAACCGACATGAACATGTTCCGAAATAAATCAATATAAAAAAAATCTTGTGTGCAATTCACACGTGGTAGAAGTGAAACCTTCAAAAATGTTGGCTTCAAGATAATGAGACGAATGTAAAATTTCGGGAAGAGGATAATTGTAGGTTTCAGTTATGATCATAGTGATACAAAGTTTGATAATTATTTTACATTTTATTCGTATATACATAGATTTATTCAGACTCAGAGCTTACATTTTCGATAAATGATACAATGAAGAATTTTATTATAAAAATGATGAAAAAACTCTACAAACGTATAATACGTACACGTATACAAAACACCACGGTTGTTGTGATGCCTTTTCTCAATCTTTGTACTACGAATGCGCGCACAATTGTATAATGCTTCCTATCTCATTTTCTCCCATCTTAAATCTTATGAATTTATGTGTCTGTCTCTTTTTACTGCGTACACGTATACAAAACACCACGGTCGTTGTGATGCCTTTTCTCAAGCTTTGTACTACGCATGCGCGTATAACTGTATAATGCTTCCTAACTCATTTTCTCCCACGTTAAATCTTATGAATTTATGCGTCTGTCTCTTTTTACTGTCGCTTTTTCGTTTCATCGACTTTCAAATCACAACGATGCTAAAGAAGTTTTCATTTCAAAAACACATTTTCACTGTTACTTGTCATATCCAGAACACCAATATCCATTGAGAGGTTTATCTAGAGACAGTATTTGCCAAAGGGTATGAAGTGCTTAAATCCGTCCATTATAATTTCAGCGCTGTTATTTTTCACCTATTTTATTTGATGTTTGTTTTCAATTTGTCATTGAAGCCAGTGATATTAATGGGCATTATGAGACTTACCATCTTATCTGTCGGGGTGACGAGCGCAGTCCAATGCCATGCAGTGCTTTGTAATTCAAAGTTCTGTGTGGTTATGCTTCTGTTTATGGGCAGGCGTGACGCTTTCCTTCAGACGACTCGTTTCGTCACTCAGCTAATAAAAAAAGTGTTAGGCAATCACAATTGGGTTTGAGTTTTGGACTCGAAATCATGCTTCAATTCACCTGATTGAAAATGATCTCCACAGCCCACATTACCAAAAGAATTATGGGCGCATTACCGACCTTAAAGGAAGGGGATAGTTAAGGGATTGTGAACAGGAGGTGTATGGGCCTCCGGATATCACCGTATATGAAATGCTCACGAAATCCATCCATGGATAAGATTATCCCGTCATATTGTCTATTTCCCACGATATTAAGCTCTATGGCTAACCTATCTCTCTACACACACACTGCGTTGTTCACGGACTATTATTGTCACTTGTAAACAGATAATTTAGATTTGTAAGACATCACTGCCATTGCAAAATGATGTTGCTGTAGACAGTCTACAGCGGCGGTTTGTAAACTTTGAAGACCCTTGAATTTGAAATTTATTTTTGTGGCATTGATTAATAGTAAGTTCGTCTAAATCATACACAGTCCTCAGCACAGTAGTCGTAAAGTATACACATTACAACTGAGCCACCGAGGCAAGGAGTTATCAATTATCTTATATATCAGACCTTAACTAAACTCTCATAAACAAAAAAGAATCATCCAAATCTGTGTTTATTTGTCGTAATAGGGTAGTTGACTAGATTTTATAAATTATTTAAATCAATAAGTTACGTTACTCAAAATCTACTGCAGAAAGAATTTTATAAATCGGACCAATAATAAATAAGTTAGAAGCCATTCAAATCCTGTAGAAGGGGTAATTGTCAAATGACAGACGACGCAACCTTTGGCGTCACTGTGTAAAATGTTCATTATGGTGCACGCGTGCAAGCGAGATAGTGAGATATCCCTACTACGCACCCACTTTTCCTCATACCAACATTTAAAGTCATAACTGTGGGCACATTTCGGAACCAATTTTGATTGTGTTTTAATAAAAGGTATTTTTTGACGTATCATTTTCTGTTGCTTATAAAATAATGTATAAAATTCAATATAGGAAACTACCCTGTTATGTGTGAATATAAATGTATTGAGAACCTCCCCCTTTTGAAATCGGTTAAAAATGATTCAAACCGGTTATCAATATGTCAGTCATACAGCAGGTAATACCTCCGTGCATTCATTATGCAAAGCGCCGGCCCCTTCCCGGCAGTCTACCATTATCGCCCTCAACTCTATAATTTTATACTTTCCAACCAAGCCTTTGCGTAAACAGTGATTTAGTTATCATTTATTCTTTTGCAGTATTAATTCATATTCATAAATTTTATTTTATATCGCCTTAAAACAACGTCAGAAAACCTGCTTGGTACCTCAGAATGTCTAAGATTTATACAACGTGTTAATAAATGTGAGTTATTAATTCGAAAATTGGATAAGTCATGGGACGGAAATAAGCTCGGCGAATCCTAGGTGTACGTACGCGTCGATTATACCTCTGCCTATGCCTTCGGGGATATAAACGTAAGCTTATTGTATTTACTTTTTGATCTAGAAATGTAATTTCCATTTCCCCGAATAAGAATATCATAACTATCCGAAAGACTGGCTCGGCGGCGCAGTTGTAATGCGTATGCGTTACGATTGAGGCTAACGCTGAGGTCTCGGGTTCGATCCCCGGGTCGGGTAAAGTGGTATTGGGTTTTTCTGTTACGAAATGCTCAGTATCAGCCCGGAGTCTGGAATTTGTGCCCGGTATGGCGATAGGCTCGCCCCCTATCACATTGTGGGACGGAGATACGCTCGGCGAAATGTGGGTGTACTGGTTACACCTCTGCCTACCCCTTCGGGGATTACAGGCGTGAGTGCGTATGTATGCTATCCGAAACACATAATATTATGGTTTTACAACACATAAATCACTATATTCTACCTTCGTGCATCATATAGAGTGTTCTCAGCGGTAGAGCTCTCGAAACGTCACCTCTTTACGACCACTCGGACACTCGGCCTGCCTGACTAAGCTGGATGTGATTTATGCTTTAATCTGAATGATTCGTTTTAAATATTGGTATAGGTAACCGAAGGAGACACTGGAAAACTGGAGGTAGACAAAATTGTCTATAAAGTGGCTCTACCATTTTATATACATACATACGCACTCACGTCTGAAATCCCCGAAAGAATAGGCAGAGGTGTAACTAGTACACCTACATTTCGCCGAGCGTATCTCCGTCCCATGATATGATAGGGGGCGAGCCTATTGCCATATCGGGCACAATTCCAGACTCCGGGTTAATACTAAGCATTTCATGATAGCAAAACACAATCACTTTACCCGACCCAGGTATCAAACCCGAGACCTCAGCGTCAGCCTTAGTCGTAACGCGTATTACAACTTCGCCACCCAGGCAGTCATAATGTGTACGAGTTTTATGTGTCAATTTAAAACATTACCACCCGGTATAACAACAATAACAACTCGCATCGTTTTTGCCAACTTTGAAGTCGGTCTCAGGATCCCCGAGAACAGCGCATAGACCATAGGTATCGTCTCTATGGAAAGGCAAAACGAATAAAGCGCCAATTTGCCCAAAATTGTTATAGGCATATATTTATGCTTCCGATTGACCAAGGAGACTTTTTTATTTCTTGATTACATTGGGTCTTTAGTGTCCGTCGAAATATCTGCCAAATAAATTATTAATCAGCTAAATTAGCAAATTACCATTTGGACATAGGTACGTTTCACAGGACAGCTTCCGTTGCACGATGGGCGAGTAGCTGACTGCGAAGCGAGAGGCCGTGGGTTCGATCCCCACACCGAGACAAATGTTTATGTGATTCACAACTATTTGTTTCTGGTCTGGGTGTTGTGGAACCGTAAGTCCCTCGTAGTTCCTTATACCCACGATACAGGTTTACTTAGTCTGGGGTCAGGACTATGTGTGTGACTGTTGGGCATTGAATTAAGATAACTAGAACGAAAACTCTAATATAAATCTACCTTAAAATACGGCTCCACTTACTTACACATGCAAAGGTAAAATCACACGTAACACTCATACACGCAACAAAAATTAATGAACGTCCAAATCAACTTTATTTCATAAAAGTTAATGTCTAAATATTAAATTTCTAGATCGAGATACGACGTTCTGCACCGTACAAAAAAATAGATATATCAAGTGTCAACTAGAGATTATTATGCACAGACTTTTATAGCCCCGTCCCCTTGCACATTGTTTTGGTGGGGTCATTGCTTGAGTTACGTTTCTTGTCATCTTATTTCGATGCTTTTGGGTGTATTTATTATTTATTGAAAATTATTGACTGCCTCGGTGGCGCAGTGACTGCCTCGGTGGCGCAGTTGTAATTCTTACGCGTTACGATTAAGCTAACTCTGAGGTCTCGGGTTCGATCGTCGGGTCGGGTAAAGTGCAATTGAGTTCTATTACGAAATACTCAGTATCATCCCGGAGTCTGGAATTTGTGCCCGGTATGGCGATAGGCTCGTCCCCTATCACATCGTGGGACGGAGATACGTTCGGCGAAATGTGGGTGTACTGGTTACACCTCTGCCTACCCCTTCGGGGAATACAGGCGTGAGTGCGTATGTATATGACAATTATTATTTATTTATTTATTAACCCTTGACATTATCACGCTGGTAATTTGACAGCGTGATTATAATGATATAAATATTTGAAAAGTAATGATATCAAACTGGATAAGTAATTATCAGGAATATAATTTTAAATCAGCTAGTTTAGTGGCCACGTCGTTATCAGGCCGGCCATTCGCGGACACCTGCGGATTCGTAAGCTTGTGTTTTGTATAAATTCGGCTGGTACCCGCCACTACCGACTACATGTGACGTCACTCAGAGTTACGCATCACAGAGATTTTTTATCCGATTTCAAAGGAGTATGGTCTTATTCACAATCACGGGTAGGTAGGTACTCATATCGTATAACATAATATCATAATTATAGAATATAATGATATAAATATTATATAATAGGTTTTGTTTGAGACGCATCCACGCCTGTAATCCTCGGAGGGGTAGGCACAGATGTAACGAGTACACCCACATTTCGCCGAGCGTGTCTCTGTCGCATGATGTGAAGGGAGCGAGCCTTTCGCCATACCGGGCACAATTCCAGATTCTGGGCCGATACTGAGCATTTCGTAATAGAAAAACCCAATATCACTTTTAACCGACCCGAAGATCGAACCCGAGACCTCAGCGTCAGCCTCAGTCGTAACGGTTACGCATAACATCTGCGCAACAGAGGCAGTCGAGCAGTTTTTTTGAGTACTATGAACCTAAATTTAATAAATCATCAGTCATGTACATATACTGCCTTACTGCTGGGTAGTCCACCACCCTGTTAAATGCGAATTGGTAGACTTCACATAGCCTTTAAGCTTTATGGATAACTTTAAAATTTTCCCAGTGTTTCCTTTAATGTTAAAGCTCCATAGGTATTATTAAATCTATTCGAATCTATAAGAATCTTCTTTTTAAGTTTTTTTTTATTGTATAGACTGACAAACGTGCAAGTGGGTCACCTGATGGTAAGTGAACACCACCGCCCATGTACGCCCACAATACCAAAAGTATCATGGGCGCGTTGCCGACCTTAAAGGAAAGGAATAATTAAGGGATTGGGGAGGGGAGGGGTTTGAGGCCTCCGGATATCCCACTCACCGTACGAAACGCAGCAGCAAGTTGCTACTTTACGTCGGTTTTCTGTGAGACAGTGGTAACGACCCGGACGAGCCGGCCCATTCACGCTGTAGACAAAATTGTCTACAGCGTGGCTCTACCACTCTTAAAAATGGTTAAAATAATGAATGCTGAAAAAGAACACAATATTTTGTTCCTTCTATTAGAAGTTAGTAATAGTACTTTGTAAATCAAAGTACAGAGTAATATTTTGTGATGTGATAGAGCCACGCTGTAGACAGTTTTGTCTACAGCGTGAATGGGCCGGCTCGTCCGGGTCGTTACCACTGTCTCACAGGAAACCGGCGTAAAGTAGCAGCTTGTTGTTGCGTTTCGTAAGGCCCAAATCCCCCTCTCTTTCCCAATCCCTTAATTATCCCTTTCCTTTAAAGTCGGCAACGTGCCCATGATCCTTGTGGTATTGCAGGCGTACATGGACGGTGGATATCACTTACCATCTAGTGACGCACATGCTCGTTTACCGGCCAATGATATAGAAATTACATATGATTGGTGCTTACTAGCAGCGAACTCGTATCATCATTCAGACGAACAAATATTAAGAAAAACCACCTATTTGGCAAACTATGTCCATTCCCTTAAAATAGCTAAATACTTTATTTAGACACTTTTTCAAATACCACAACAATGAAGCTACATTTTGGGTTTGTGTAGGCGCCACGCGGTAGGATGTATTGTACGAGTACAATCCGGGTGGATATTTCGCGCTGTAATTGTACAGATGAAAGCGGAGCCCCGGGCGAGGTGTCGCCGACACGCGCACCGCACTCCATAACAACTCGGGATGGGGTACGCGCTTTTCGATAGATTAGAAAGAAAAAAAAATGGCAATTGTAGAGACTGCCGATAGAAGTGAAAGCATGTTTGAATTAAAATTATCAACATCAATCTGGTTTTCTCATCTATTGACAACAATTATATGCATGTTTATATAGTTTTTTAGTACTCACTATTGTATTGCACAATGATTCTACAATTAAACGATTCAAATAATACATACATACGCACTCATGCCTGTAATCCCCGAAGGGGTAGGCAGAGGTGCAACCAGTACACCCACATTTCGCCGAGCGTATCTCCGTCCCATGATATGATAGGGGGTGAGATTATCGCCATACCGGGCACAAATTCCATACTCCGACTGATACTGAGTATTTCGTAATAGATAAACCCAATATCACTTTTACCCGACCTGGGGATCGAACCCGAGACTTCAGCGTCAGCCTCAGTCGTAACGCGTTCGCATTACAACTGCGCCACCGAAGCAGTCATCAATAAAAAAAGATTTGTCATTCCTAAATGGCTAAATATAATTTAAAATAAAAAAGCTCATTTAAATTGGTCCATTAGTTTATGTGCTACGATGCCTCACACACACAAATAGACAAAGAGGTCAAATATATCTTATTTATAGTGGCTTAAAAATAACCAAACTTTATCGATATTATCGACATCGATACCTTCACGTCACACACTGAAGAGCGCGTGTCTGCGGCACGCTCGGCCCGCACTTGGCACCACTAGCTTTTCGACAAAACTTTTATTTATTCTGTCACACGCAGCCAGCGACGACCGCGCCCGACGCCCGCGGTATACAAAAAAAATATGATAAATTATTGAGATATCTGGATTGTAATCAACTTATAGCCTTGAGGAGTTTCAAGATGACATTCTGCTTAGTTGAGAATTATGTCTATTGGCCGAAAGGCCGAGGCCTAACCGCTCTCATTCAGTAGAGAAAGCCCAGTAGTTTTTTTTGTTCGAATGGATTTGTGCTGTTAGCCTATATTGCTTTCACAACTTCACCTGACAATAAAGCCAGTGCTTATGGCGCTCTAGTCAGAAATATGTATAGTGTATTTAGTTGCGATTAAGCACAGAGGCGCCTTTTAGAAGGCTCAGACCTCAGCTTGAGCAATCGCTGGGGAGTATAATTAGGGGCCGCCTCTGCACATCATTACGCCGAGGGCCAGTTGTGGGAGCCCTTTGGACTCGCAGGCGTGTCCTATGTCGGGGTCGCGTATTATTATTGCGATTCGGATTGAACAAGGAAAGTGCTGCTTCGATAGCGACTGTGATGGAGTCGTTGGGATCTGCCAAAACATGTTTGGGACGTCGACGCAGGAAGCCCAGTAGTGGGATGTGTGAAATACAGGGCTGGTATTATGTGTCACCCGAATCATGGGTCTTTTGCCAACCTACTTAGGCTGCAAAACCTTGAGGTCCTAAGTTCAAGCCCCTTGGCTAATCACAAGTGTGTTTTAGGCTACGTTTCGAACAATATTACATGAATTACCAGGGATTGTAATTTATACCCAGTATGGCGACAAGCCTCTCACATCATGGGACATATATAAGCTCGGCGAAACGTGGGTGCACTAGTTTCACCTTTGCCTACCCCTTCGGGGATACAAGCACGAGTCATTTGTGAGTGGTAGAGCCATGTTGTAGACAGTTTTGTCTACAGCATGAATGGGCCGGCTCGTCCGGGTCGTTACCACTGTCTCACTGTTTCGTACGGGAGTGAGATATACATTTTACACACACAGATACACATTCTTTCTCTTCTATACAATATATTGTTTAATCCCCTTACCCCTACCTATCTCGAATCTCGTTTCCAATTTCTTCATGACACGCATACAAGGTGCCTGCGATCATCGGAGAACTTGAAACTAAAGATGCCGGCACATTCCACAACATTTATGGATAAAGCATTCACTGTACAGGCGACTAGGTTGTGGAATGCGCTGCCAGTTACTATAAGGTGTGCGCAATCACTGGCAGTTTTTAAAAAAATGGTCAAGGAACACTTTCCGCAATAATTTATAATAATAATACACCCAACAGTCACACACATAGTCCTGACCCCACACTAGGTAAACCTGTGTCGTGGGTATCAGGAACTACGAGGAACTTGCGGTCCCACAACACCCAGACCCGAGACCAATATTTGTGGTACACACAAACATTTGTCTCGGTGTGGGAATCGAACCCACGGCCTCTCGCTTCGCAGCCGACTACTCGCCCGCTGCGCCACGGAGCTGTCATATTTGACAATAGAGTGACATTGTTTATTTTAGTATTCTAATATATTAGTATATATTTTATATGTATATAGTGTATATGTATGGTTGTATGTACATACTTTATCACTATTTATTATTTGTTAAATATATATATATATGTATTTATTTCATATGTATGTTTAAGTTGTTTCTATCGATTGTATGCCTTTGTATACCTTTTTCTCTTTTCTCCATCCCATGGTTGTCTGTAAGAAATTGCCTTGAGCGATAAGACCGCCAATTGTGCGTGTTTATGTATTTTCTTTTTATCTTACTGTGTATGTTCTGGTGTACAATAAAGATTTAAATAAAAATAAATAAATATACGGAGGTCCAAATCCCCCTCCCCTTCCCCTTCCCAATCGCTTAATTATCCCTTTCCTTTGAGGTCGGCAACGCGACCCGATCCTTTTGGTATTGTGGGCGTATATGGGCGGTGGTGATCACTTTGGTAAGTGATGGTTCAGGTGACCCACTTGCTCGTTTTCCGACCTATACCATAAAAAAAGCAGTAACTTATGTATGAATGAACACTCTATATTCTGGAAACAGAATATACGGTCGACAGGGTAAAATATATTTTGAAAGGTTACTAAATATTTTTACTATTATATTGCGTAAATTTCCAAATTCAATGAATCGCCTAAGCCATCCGTTTTTTACTTCTGAATTATTAGAATGGAAATAACATAGGGCCAGGAAAAGTGCGATAATTTACTTATAAATTAAAAAAAAGATTAATTACAGAACACGTAACATAAAGTCACGCCTGTGTCCCCATAGGGATAGAGATTCAACTAGTACATCCCCAGTTCCAAGCTAAATACCATACTTTATCGTGATAAGGCTCACCCATAGCATTAACGGGCACAAATTCCAACCCGGGCAATTTATGTGTGATTTTTCTAATTGTAAAATTGATTGGCCGACTTCGGAATTTATTTATTTTATTCTATTTGGGGGACTTACAGCTATTTTGACAATATGGTTACATAATCAAATACAAAAAGCCATTTACAAGCCTCCACAGATAGCTAAACACTAATCTAATACTACATACATTGCTTTTATAGTGTAAAATTAAAACTAATTAAATTTAACCTCACAAACTTCAAAAATTTCATTATAATAGTAGTAAGATAGGATTACACTAATTTATTCCCTAAGGAATAGGCAAAGGTATCAAGATCACACAACCCACTCATAGTCATAAAAAGTTTTTGTTGGCAATTAATCCGCTCTCTCCCTGGCCCGTATAAAACCATAGAGCATGGTCCGGGCTGTGTGTAAACTGCGTGATGAGTTACGTGTCGACGCATAGACAATCGGTGTTTATGCCGCACTCTACCAAACACTCTACCGCCAACGTACTCTACATATCACCTGGGTTAAACATCAAGCCTTGTTTTTCTGATTGATTTTACTAGCTATTTTCGTATTAAATTACTTTAAGGAATGCCAGATATTTTAATACAAATAAATAATTGTCAATACAAATAATAGCTGTACAAATACAAGTTTTTCTTTCTTTCTTTCAATAACGAAGGTAGAGCAACGAACTTTGGTGCTACCTTCGTCATAGATACATATGCTTTTCTAATGTGTCTATGCCTTCGTAGATTCAGTTTTGTTATCTTACCTATAAAATAATAAAGAAGCAATTAAGCATACTATCATAATAGTAGAAATTGTTGGATAGAGTCGTTGATAGGGTAGTCAGTTGTCACTTGAAGTTTTCTTTGTAGACAGACGAGCATGCGGTCCTCCTGACGGTAAAATGTCACCGCCGATTATAGAGAGGTACTGGCAATTCCAGTGGCATAGACAAGCCGCTGCCAACTGTTCAAAAAACCTCTTTACACGTAGCGTAATTGATTTCCGTGGTGTAAAAAAAACAATGCTCGATTTACATAAAATTACTATGTAAGCTAGGCGTGATGATATCGCACAAAAAACACTTACTACTTTCAGGCTACGTTGAAATTCGGGCTATGCGTTAATAAAAACTTACTCTTGCAACCAACCCGGGCGGCATCATACATATTGCCTTATAAAATACCATTCATACAGACACGTAAAGACACTCACCGACACATAGGTGCCAATTCAAATAGAGAATTGTCATAGATAATCCTATTCTACTACCATTATAAATGTGTTTTTTTTATTTTTGTGAATTTGATAGTTAAATGACGTATTAGGCGATAATCGTAGGGGCCTAGCGAAGTTAGCTTAACATTTAACTAAGTTTAACGTTCCCATTTTTCACGATTAGCGACTTTGGATTGCACATAACAAAGCTACATATTTACAAGCTCACACTCGTCGAATAGTATAAAGTATGCTTAATGACACAGTGGTTAACTTTTCCCGCCGTTCTTCTGGCCCATCTTGTCCAAGCCCGTCCCTGTATAAACGCGATGTGCCCGCGTCGTGCTCGCGCATACAGCCGCCTGTTTAATGGATTATTCGCAATCAAACTATTGATTATTAAACGTTCGTCTGTTATGGATTGTATTATGGGTTAGACAGAATAAAGCATAATTAAAAAATTGCACCAGCCTATAAGGCACAACAGTAATTATATTTATTATTAGTCAGTGGTAACCAGTACCCACTGACCAATAATTTTTATTTATTTATTTAAACATTTATTTCAGATTGGGACTCCATAGATGGGTTAGTGATAAGATGACTTAAACACTAGACATTATAACTATGTTAGATAATAAATCCAGTTAATATTTAGTACCCTGACAGAATTCCCGCCAAGACCCTTTATTTTTTAAATATTAAGCAAATGTATCATAGACCACACAGCCCGGTTTTAACAAATATTATGTATTGTGAAATTTACATGTAATTGACGAATTATATTATATTAAATATCTCTTTAGATTAAGATAAAATTCATGACCAACTAAGCCGTTAAAGATTTTTCCCCCTAAAAATTTTTTTTGTTGTTGCAGCTACAACAACCACCAAAGAACACAGATCTCCAGAACAAGACGAGATCAGAGTATCACCAACACCAGGACCACCAAGTCCTCAGAATAATGGAACTGCTGGTAATTTACTTTTGACTCTGATAATAACCAAAGAAAAAATAATGAAAGACATGAAGCTAAAGAAATTCAAATAAAATCTCAAAAATCAAAAAGTAATACGTTTGCTTATAAAATTCTAATATTTCTATTAATCCCCAACGAAAAAGAGGGGTGTTATAAGTTTGATAAAATAGTACCTACACTAGACTATCTCTTTAATAAGATAAATTCTTACGTTTTTAACAGCACTATCATCCACGGAGTCCCTCTCTCCTCCCCTACCAGAGGGGTCACGCTCTGCTCCAGCGCTGCAGCGTTTGCGTCGCTTCCTATCAGCGCTGCAGCAATTCGCTACAGATGTAGGAGCAGAGACAGGCGAGCGCGTGCGACAACTCATCTACAATGTTGTTGTGAGTATAGCGACATCTATACGCGATATAAAGATTGTAGTTTACGGAAAATAAATGTAGATGGCGTAGTATTCAAATGATGAGATCTTAACCTGGTGGTACCCTTCGCGCAAGCTAAAGTTAGAATTTGGAAACAATGTGAATTTGACAGACTCCGTGGCATAGCGGCCAGTAGCCGGCTGCGAAGCGAGAGGGTATGGGATCGATTCCCACACCAAGACAAATGTTTGTGTGATCCACAGGTATTGGTCTCGGGTCTGGGTGTTGCGAGACCGCAAGTCCTTCGTAGTTCCTGATACCCACGATACAGGTTAGCCTAGTGTGGGGTCAGGACTACGTGTGACTGTTGGGTGTATTTATTTTATTTATTTATTACTAGCTTTTGCCCGCGGCTCCGCCCGCGTGAATAGACTTTTCCGAAATAATACGTAGCCTATAACCTTCTCCAGGGACATATATCTCTACATCAAAATTCATCAAAATCGGTTCAATGATTTAGGCGTGAAAGCATAACAAACAAATATATATTTTTTTTCATTAAAAGTATCCTATGTTACTTCTTATACCTCCAAGAATATATATACAAAGTTTCATGATGATCGGTTAAGTAGTTTTCGCGTGAAAGCGTAACAAACAAACTTACATTCACATTTATAATACGGGATAACGCCAGGCAGAAAGAATAATCTTTGTTTTAACAATAGGCCGGTACGATGAACGTGGAGGAGTTCCAAACAGGAGTCCAAGAGTGCACCAACTACCCCCTCCGAGCTTCAGTGCCAGGATTCCTTAGGGCACTGCTCCCTCTAGCGCAAAGAGATTTACACGCAAGAGCCCGGAGAGCTAAGCAGGTAAATTTAAGGTTACTTTCCCCTTTAACCCCCTACAAAAAAGGAGTGTAATAAGAACTCTTTGTCTGTGAGTTATATGATATGTTTGAAGAAGATCTGATCAGTCCTTTTTTATTGACTCTGACCAACGATCTCGACCATTAGGTCACCTGATGGTAAGTGATCTCCGTCGCCCATGTATGCCCACAATACCAGAAGAATTATGGGCGCGTTGTTGACCTTAAAGGAAAGGGATAATTAAGGGATAGGGAAGGGTAGGGAGATATGGGTGTCCGGATACCTTCTCACCGTACGAAATGCAGGCTGCTCCTTTACGTCGATTTTTTAGATAGTGGTAATACACTGGTCGAGCCAGGCAATTCATATTATAAGCAAAAATGTCAAAAAATCTGTATTATAAATATCCTATATCTTTCGCAGACACTTCTCCAATACATCAGATCTCACGAGCACCTGATCTTGGAGTCAGGAGGCGACAGCAGCGACATCTTCGCGCCGCAGCAATCCACCACCACGCCTGAAGCAGGCATCAAACGGCGAGCTAGTGATCCGTAAGTATTTAGTTAAGGCGATTTTAACCTCTTTTTTAGAGCGTAGGCCGGCAAACGAGGAAGTAGGGCACCTGATGGTAAGTGATCTCCACCGCCCATGTACGAACACATACCAAAAGAATTATGAGTGCGTTGCCGACCTTAAAGGAAAGGGATATTTAAGGGATTGGGGATTTGGGCCTCCGGATATCTCACTCACAGTACGGTTAAAACCGGCTTAAATATCGTTTCAATATAAAATAACCCCGATCTTAATTAAAAAAACATCCGTTGTAAAATTTTCTTAAAAATCAAATTCAAATCGGTACATTCCTTGATATACACACACCCACAGTCAAACTTACCGGCTTACTTTTAACTTACTTATACCAACCCTTTTTTTTCTCGGAGGTTATGACCATGGTAGGCACTTGATGGAGGTAGAGCCATGATGTAGACACTTTTGTCTACAGCATGAATGGGCCGGCTCGTCCGGGTCGTAACGACTGTCTCACAAAAACCGGCGTAAAGTAGCAGCTTACTGCTGCGCTTCGTACGGTGAGTGAGATATCCGGAGGCATAAAGCCCCTCCCTTTCCCAATCCCTTAATTATCCCTTTCCTTAAATGTCGGCAACGCGCCCGTGATTCTTCTGGTATATTGGGCGTAGTCTGGTATATAAGGTGACCCACTAGCTCATTTGCCGGCTTATGCAATAAAAAATATATGTGAAAACTGTCTATATTTCCATTTTCTGCAATTTGCACTTAGCTTGGTACATTCACATCACGTGTATAATCCTATTTAAGACAGATCATTTGACTGCCTCAGTGGCGCAGTTGTAATGCGTACGCGTTACAACTGCGCCACTGACATACATTGAGGCCAACGCTGAGGTCTCGGGTTCGATCGCTGGGTCGGGTAAAGTGGTATTGGGTTTTTCTATTACGAAATGCTCAGTATCAGCCCGGAGTCTGGAATTTGTGCCCGGTATGGCGATAGGCTTGCCCCCTATCACATAAGGGACGGAGATACGCTCGGCGAAATGTGGGTGTACTGGTTACACCTCTGCCTACCCCATCGGGGATTACAGGCGTGAGTGCGTATGTAAGACAGATCATGTCACAATAAACTTTAAAAAACCACGTGTTTACTCAACGCTATTACCGATTCATCGACAGCTGATGTTGCGAGTCCGGGCTAATGGAACAAGCGCTTTTAGCGTATCGACAACGGACGGAAACCGTGCGCGAAAAATACAGATCCTAAAGCTTATTTATAGTTTCAACATGCGGACTTCGCATATGCAACATGACATATTATATCGCGTGCGAGATATATAGCTATTGACGACAAATACGAGTATCTCTGGTAAAACTATCCACACATGGCCCGCATTCAATCTTAAAGTTAAGGACTTTGTATGTCCCAAAATATAAATTATTGAAAAACCGGACCTAAAACAAGCCCCCTGAGTTCGAGTAGCTGGATCTTCTCAGAGTTTGAGTCGCGCCGCGTTGAATTCAGTGGTAAATTAAGCCCACTGAGTTTGTTTCGCCGGGTCTTCTCAAGCTGGGTCGTTTTGGATCCGGTGGTAGTTTTAAAACACGTGCCGTTTCGGTAAATGCAGTGGTCCATATCGACTCAAAATATTTAATAATTAATAATGGACGTTTCCATATTACAAATATTGTTACTAATGTAAAATGAAAAGACAACAAATAAATAATTTAGTGTAATTGCCTAGTGTATTTTGACGATGCTATGTATGTTATGTATACATTAGTTGATATGATTTCTATACATAAGTTTCTTTATTTTGTACTGACTTGTCATAAGCGCTATTAATTGCCTACATGATTAATAAACTATTTTTATTTCATTTCATTTTACACTCGCAAGTGTCAATATTCGATAAAGCCTCCGTGGCGCAGTGGGCGAGTAGACGTCTGCTAAGCGTGAGGCCGCGCATTCGATTCCCACATTTTTCATTTTGTGATCCACAAATATTTGGTCCTGATCTGGGTGTTTTGGGATCGCAACTCCCTCGTAGATACCCACGATATAGGTTTACCTAGTGTGGGGTCAGGACTATGTGTGTGACTGTTGACTGTATTTATTTATTTTTATTATTTACGACGTCATGTTAGTGTTCATAGATAAAATACCACAGAGCGGTAGGAAGTATTGTTTTCTCTACTTTATGTCTACTTTGACATAACGAGTCGAAGGTTCGAAACCAACCCCAAGAGCATGCACCTCGACTTTTCGAAGTTACGTGTATATTAATTGTTAATTATCGCTTGCTTTAACGGTGAAGGAATCATCGTGAGGAAACCTGAATATCTGAGAATGTATGTGAAGTCTGCCAATCCGTATAATGGCAGCGTGGTGGACTAAGGCCTGTCCCCTCTCATTCAATAGAGGAGGCCCGTGCCCAACAGTGAGACGTGTGTAGGGCTAGTAAAAAAACATAATTATTTTGTGAATTCATTGTTCGGCAGGCGAGCATTCTACCACTGAACTCTACTGACTGCCTCGGTGGCTCAGTTGTAATGCATACGCGTTACGATTGAGACTAACGCTGACGTCTCGGGTTCGATCCCCGGGTCAGGTAAAGAGGTATTGGGTTTTTCTATTACGAAATGCTCAGTATCAGCCCGGAGTCTGGAATTGGTGCCCGGTATGGCGATAGGCTCGCCTCCTATCATATCGTGGAACGGAGATACGCTCGGCGAAATGTGGGGATACTGGTTACACCTCTGCCTACCCCTTCGGGGTTTACAGGCGTGAGTGCGTATATACATTGTTCGGTGGACAAGAATAATAATAATAATGGTGCCTTAAATAATATTGGAGGTAGTTTAAGGCTGTATATTTAACACAATCAGGCAAGGGCAATCATTAATCATAATAACACAAGCCTTGACGAATCAAATCCAATGTAAAAATGTGAAAGACACGGGCCAATGACGCGCCTTCAAATCCGAAACTATCAATAATAACGTTCTCTAGCAGGTGACTGGTATGGACAGGTAATTTGTACCGCCACCCACCCCCCACCCTTGTAGACACCCCTTCACACCCACTTTTCGACGCCACCCGCGTAGGGATGTGCGGGGTTCCGGAATTTTCACGGTATTTAGATCCGGTAACACGAAAATATGCAGTGATAGCTCAGCGGGGAGTGGTATGGACTGACGAGACGAAAGTCGCAGGTTCAAAACCAGCCCCAAAAGCATACACCTCTGACTTTTCTAAGTTATGTGTATATTAATTGTTTATTATCACTTGCTTTAACGGTGAAGGAAACATCGTGAGGAAACCTGCATATCTGAGAAGTTCTTCATAAGAATTTCGAAGGTATGTGAAGTCTACCAACCCGTATTAGGCCAGCGTGGTGGACTAAGGCCTAACCCCTCTCATTCAGTAGAGGAGGCCCGTGCCCAGCAGTGGGAGATATATTATACAGGGCTAGTATTATTATAACACGAAAAAAGTTACGAATACACGGCAGCCTTGGTGTCCGCAAATTAACTCCAGAAATGTTGCGGTGGTTTGGTCTGGAACCCGCAGGAAAACGTCGGTTGCAAATGTTTGGACCAGATCTTTTTTTATAGATGGTAAGTGATCACCATCGCTCTTGAATACTCATAATACCGGAAGAATCATATATATGTGTTGTCGATCATTATAGATAAAGAATGGGGATTTGATTGAGTAGTTGGGTCTCCGGAATCTCAGGCATCGTACGAAACGCAATAGCAAGACTAGGCGAATCGGAAACATCTAAGTAGGAAGGAAGACCCTGGCAATAGTCCGAGACAATCCCAGTTGTGATGGCTTCCCTGGCGAATGGCCTTATGTGGCTATTCCTTTATCAATTAATGCATAATTTGAAGGTTATAATTAAGTTGTTGAGGGTGTTATTAAATTGAAGTTATTCTTATTTCGGCATACTATATATTAGGCATACATATACCTGCATTTTACAATGTTTTTAAGTAAGTTACAAATAAGCAATGTTATACATATTAATCATTTGTTGGATGCATCTGCCTTGATATAAAAAAAATCATATAAATAGAAATGTTCCGAAATGTTTAAAACTGATTAATTATATCCTTGACAAAACCTGTTCAGATATTGTAATGCTGAAAAAATCTCGTCGAAATTCCCTAAATAAATATAACCGGAAGGTCCCTTCCCGGGCCGTGTCCCCACACTAGCTGTCAAACGCAACCCGCGCTTTGCCGATGACGAGGTTTTTGCGGTCAGCCTTTGATAGCACTCGATGGGCTACGATTGTTCTACCTAATTGGGGACCCTGACGTCCAGGGGTGACGTATGCCCCACTCTATTCGTGATTTCATTTTTGATTTACATTTTATCCACCGGCCTACTGTACTACTACTCTTGTACTAAAAAGAGGGGTTAAGTCTTAGTCTACCACGCTGGCCTAATGCGGGTTGGTTGGGATTGACATTTATACATCCAACAGTCACACACAGTCCTGATCCCACACTAGGTAAACCTGTATCGTGGGTATCAGGAACTACAAGGGAGTTGCGGTCCCACAACACCCAGACCCAAAACAAATTTGTGAGGATCACACAATCATTTGTCTCAGTGCGGGAATCGAACCCACGGCCTCTCGCTTCGCAGGTTACTCGCCCGCTGCGCCGCGGAGGGTGCATTCACATTCACATTGCTTAGAAATTCTCATAGAGAACTCTGTCATGCAGGTTCCTTCACGATTGACAATGAATACACACAGAGGCCGAGAGATTCTTGTATATGGTAGAGGCCGACTGGGTCGCTACCACTGCTTTGTCTATTTCTACCGCCAAGCGTCGGTGTATAATATATAATGTCGCATCCTGGTCATGAGTACGGGTCTTCAACGACACACAAACGTCATAATGACGTATACGGAGCCTCGATTGGTAAACGTTTATAAAAGAGCGTTCAGATCGTGCTGAGTGCTCGAAAGTAATACCTGCCTAGGAACTGTATTGTGTGTACAGTATTAAAGTGTCAATTTCCATTGTGACCTACATTACTAAAGTAGATTAGATTAGTAAGTAACCTGCAATCTTTCTTTTTTCTTTCTTTTTTCTTTCTTATTATTTACTTGCTCGGATCCTGTTAATGCCTACAATGAGTGACCGTGAGGAGAACACCTTCTCCGACATACATGTATGTATGAGCCGTGTCCGAAGAGTAATTTAAACTTATAACAATATTTACTTTAATTCCCTTTGCTTTAATTGAATTTGTAATAATATAATATTTTTTAACACAAATTATTTATTGTTGTGTTTTAATCTTAATTTATTAAAATTTTAAATGTATGCCCATATGGACTGTACTTTTCTGAAATAAATGATTTTAATTTTATTTAATAAACACTGATGTATTTCAGTTTTAAAGACATTGAAACCAGCGAAATCGCGAGTTCTATACCTGCACCGAGAAAATTAGCTTTTATTTGCGACTTGGTCCGCGTAAAAGTTTTTCTCGTATTATCTTATCACCATAAAATTTCTGTTTTATTGGTAGAGCCACGCTGTAGACAGTTTTGTCTACAGAATGAATGGACAGGCTCGACTTGTTAACCGTTAAAAAAAGTAATTTAGTTTAGATCAAAATGGGTAACAAGCTAGGCAAACATAAAATAGTCAGTAGCTGAAAAATTTACAACACAACATTTGGCAGGCACTGTAGCGCAAAACCGATCTGTACAGCGTGTAGTCATAATTTAAAGGTCTACTCGGTCCCCGATCTAACGAATAGTGGTGGGGAAAATTTAAATCGTGCTGTGGTCGGTAACCCTGCCAAATGGTGCAATAATAATAATTTAACTAAGCTGGAGCTGTGCGGTTTGCGCACAGCCTGTATATGTGCGGCTGTTTGACACTGTTGCCTTTGCGTGGAAAGTTAGTAAAGAGTTTTCGATAAACAGACTGGTGATTTAAATAACACGTTTTATGAATTCGGAATTATTTATCTACCGAAATGTCTTTGATTCAATTGGAAAGAACATTTTTTAGTATAGGCCGGCAAACGAGCAAGTGGGTCCCTTGGTGCTAAGTGATTTCCATCGCCCATAAACGTCTATTATACAACGAATCATCGATGCCTTCCCGATCGATTTCTTATAAGAAAGGTATATTCAAGGGATTCGCATTTGGGCCGGATATCCTCTTCTTACAAATTGCAATAGAAAACTGCTTCACGCCGGTGGTTTGTGAAACAGTGGTAATAACCCAGTCGGGCCGGCCCATTCGAGCAGTAGACAAAACAGTACAGCGTGGCTCTTCCACTTTTATATCTAAATTGTTTAAAAGGCAGAATAAAATCAGTTAAAAATTTTAGTTATTTACCATAATACCGTTTACCTTTTTCATTGCCAAATTCACATTCAAATTTCGACGCATTCACAGCCAAAAAATATTTCTTTTATAGATAAAATAATTCCAACCATCACAAAAGGCATTCAAAAACATGTTTGTAGTTAGCTGGTAGATTAGTGTTGCCAATTAGAACGATTATAAGTTCCTCGGGCGCGGCACAGATGGCGCTGATCGGTCGCCACATTACGCCAAATCGCTGCATGTGCTGCCATTATAAAACGTTGTTTTATAGCTTTCTGGCAATTTCTTGAATTCTAAATAAGTTAAGATATAAATTTGTGTTTGGTGAATAATATGGGGAATGGGGTTGTAACGATATATCTTCAAATCACCTATTAATATTACTGAGTAGACAGGGAGGTACTAGGTAAATCTGGTAAACTAAATAAGTACCTGTTAGACTTCTACTAGCCCTCTATCTCTTAATTTTATCCCACCCATGGAAGAGTCATGCTCTTACAATGGCAAAAGTTAGGGTCGCCAATTTTTTCTTAGGAAATATTCGTTTACTCATCTTGGAAAGTCACATTTTGGCCCCTTCATACAGACTTCTAAGAAAAAATAAATGCCAATTCATAATTTCAAATCGCTATACAATTGATCACTAACATACTTATATTATGGACAAGAAATTAATAGTTTTCTTGAATAAATAAGTGGCGAGCAACAGGCGTGTATGAATTAATAATCGAGCGACGCCTGCCGTTTTACTTATAGCAATTAACACTTCGACGTTTTACTGCTCCAACAAGTCGTGAGGCACACATGTTGTGTACCAACTACTTATCTACTATACCATAAACATATTGTTTTGTTTCGTTCAAAAACTAGGGGCGTTGCCTATGTATTTCCACAAAACATAAAATAAAAAAAAACTTAAAGTCCGACGAATATGAGACATATCTTACTTTCTTCCCCACATTATTCTGCATCGATTGGTATCGGTCTCGACCCCATACCCCCAGCAGTTTTGGAGGAGATAACGTGACAAGCTTTTGGCAGCGGCGGCGGCGGTGCCAGTTACTTTTTTTTAAAACAGAGAAATAAGGCCTACAGTTCGATAACTATAAGTTGGCGAATGGTTCTGATGCTAAACGCTCATTAGTTGATTTTCAGTTTTGAGTAGGCACTCTACTTATTTATTGCACATTTGAGTGCACCTGAGTATTTTCCAATTATTTCGAAGGTTCCAGTAATTTGGTGGTGTACTAAGGCGTACTCGCTCTCATTTGTAGATGAAGCCCAACAATGGTATAAACAGGGCCGTAAAGTTCGTTGTCTCGCTCTTGTAACAACAGATAGCATGTTGCGGCGTCCACGTACATCAAACGTGCCGCGCCCTCGACTTCGACAATACACACAGAAATTTAGATGTAAATAAGATTTAATAAATATGTTAATTTTCTCAGTTACCTGTGTAAGGATATTATTTCGCTACTGTTTAGGATATAATTTTATAATTTAACTGTTTTTATTAAGCTGCCTATATGTCTATCTTCACAACGCAAAAAGGGCCAACAGGGTTTTTATTACATACTGTATAGATTATTTTATATAAAACAGAAAGTAATACGGAAAAAACTGTTTTTAAAACCAGAATTAAAATGAGTCAAATAATTAGGCCGCAATTAAGATTTTTTAATATTTTTACCAGCAAAGGTGGGCGCGTGGTGAGAAAATTTCACTATCTCCCTTGCACGTGTGCACCGCAAAAGCGTTACATATCTTGTGACGTCACCAGATCCAGAAACACTATCAGTCGCGACTTATAGACGCGTGTTTCAAACTTTAGAAATCCTGTAAATTCAAATACGTAAATAATACGCATGATCTTTTGTTTATATTTTCAAAGAAAGGACCGTCTTTCAACATCTTTGTTAAGTTAAAGAACTGCCTATGACATCAAACGAAAGTTCAATAAATATGATTTTGCAGTTGTTTGCGATAAATACTGCAGTGTTGAGGGCGTGGCTTCCTCTTGTTCCGATTATTAATCGCTTTGATTCGCATTCGGTGTTAGTTCGACTCGATCGTGTTTGGGTCTATAAATCGTAGTGGGTATAAGGTAAAAGATATTAGATGTTTAGAATCCATATGTTATAAGGTTAATTGAAAAAGCATTAAAGAATCTTAAAATAAAATGTACTGAAGATTTATGGGGGCTATCTGCTCAAGCTATAGAAGCTATTATAGCAAATATTGTTCCCATTTTAGCAGATATTTTTAATTCTTGTGTAAGTGACGGTATTTTTCCCGATTTAATGAAAATAAGCAAAATTGTGCCAATTTCTAAGAAGGGCAGTGTAAACAGCACCTCAAATTACGAGTATAGACCTATATCTATATTACCAGCTCTTAGTAAGGTTTTTGATAAAATCATGCTGGACCAAATGCTGGCGCATTTTGATAGGAATAGGATATATTAGCGTTTGACGCATCCCGTATTATCAGGGTTGTTTAAGGTCATGTACCTAAGTGGTAGAGCCACGCTGTTACCATTACTGGTTGCAACGGTATACAACATATACGACTTCCGGACCCACAACACCCAGATCCTGAGACAAATATTAGTGGATCACACAAATATTGGCCTCGATGCGGGAATCGAGCCCACGAGTTCTCGCTTCGCAACCGGTTGCGTGCCCACCGCGCCACGGAGACTTAAATTACCGGCCTATAATAATCTAAGAGATTGAATTTCGCTTGACTGTGACATCACTTTTATTATTATTATTAGCTTGAGTCTCCCCAGCGGGGTTGACGTCAAGCAGGCGGCTGGCCGTAACAACAAACAAGCCAAATCTTTCTGTAACATGAGTTAAAAAGCATATTGCGAAGACCCCACTACGAGTAAGATAAGAGCAGGTGGAAGAGAATAGCTTGAATGTCGAGACGAGCAGGTCGCTCGCCTGATGGTAAGCACCACGCCTGCCCATAAACAGAAGCAACACCACACAGAACTTTGTATTACATCACTGCATGACATCGGACTGCGTTCGTCACCCCGAGACATAAGATGTTAAGTACCATAATGCCCAGTAATTTCACCGGCTTCAACGTCTTTCAAACCGGAACACAGCAGTGCTTACACACTGCACTGGTGGCAGAAATAGACGAAGCGGTGGTACCATCCAGGCGGCCTTTCGCATATGAGTCACCTACCACCTTGTAGACTTTAAACCTCTGCCTCCTATAACTTGGATTGCAGATCTTTTGCGGTTGAATTTATTAGGTGTTGTCTGTGCGAACTCTGCCAAAGTTTGCGCATTGTCTTTTAAAACGTCTACGAATCAGTTCGATAGAGGCTTTGTGCTAGAATAATTGATTCAAACAATGGGTTGATAGACGGACAAATAAGTTTACTTGAATTATTTGATTGGATCTTGTGATTAAATTGGTGCATTATGGTATGGAACAATGAAATTATACCGGAATAACTTGAAAGGTGATTAATTTTTAATAAGAAGTTGTAATGCGTACGCGTTACGATTGAGTCTAACGCTGAGGTCTCGGGTTCGATCCCCGGGTCGGGTAAAGTGGTATTGGGTTTTTCTATTACGAAATGCTCAGTATCACTCGCTCGCCCTCTATCACATTGTGAGACGGAGATACGCTCGGCGAAATGTGGGTTTAGTGGTTACACTTCTGCCTACCCCTTCGGGAATTACAGGCCTGAGTGCGTATGTCAAAATAAAATACTTGCTCCACAAAGCGCCTAGCATACGGAAGCCTGGTTGGCTCACCGTCGACTTGTAAGAAAAAGGCGCCACACAGGCCCTTTGTGCATCATTCTCTTCTTTTCTTTTAGTTTTTTAAGTAATTTATCTCAAACGCTGGGGAGAGGGGCGCCACTATCAAGTTTCTGCCCCGGATCGAAAAATCGTAGAACCGGAGCTGCATAAGCGGTAGAGCCGCAGTACCTATACTGCGAGTGGTCCCCAAATTTGACCTGCAAGTTACAATCTAGCACATTTTTATCATGTAATAAACATACATACATACGCACTCACGCCAGTAATCCCCGAAGGGGTAGGCAGAGGTGTAACAACCAGTACACCCACATTTCGCCGAGCGTATCTCTGTCCCACGATGTGATAGGGGGCGAGCCTATCGCCATGCCGGGCACAAATTCCAGACTCCGGGCTGATACTGAGCATTTCGTAATAGAAAAACTCAATACCACTTTACCTGACCCGGGGATCGAACCCGAGGCCTCAGCGTTGGCCTCAATCGTAACGCATACGCATTACAACTGCGCCACCGAGGCAGTCAGTCAGTCACGTAATAAACGTAATTTCAAAAAAGATTCATCAAATCGGATTATTATAGGATATACTAAAATATTTCAGTTCATGATCCATGATCCACAAACATTTGGATTATACCATCAATTATTCTAATGATTACAAAAACAACATTAAAATATTTCAAAGTTGTCAAGCGAAGAGCCAAACTAGTACTTACAACAGTTATGATTAGTTACTTGAACCATGAGAAATCAGTAATCAAACATTATACTTCGATTTCTCGTACATTTTGGCAAAACTGGGTCCATTTAATGTTAGAAGTTACGTGAGACGAGTATTATTTTGTTAATACCAAACGACAGTAATCACTTAACTCATAGTTTATTGGTTACATTTATAATATCATTGCATTACAGACCACAACCCCATGTCAGGATTCTCTATAGACTGTTCTCTAATTATAACTAAGACAACTATACTAGACCGAATAGTACACCAGTATAGCTACCATGTAAAAACGTCACCAGGTCGACAACAACCCACCAGTCGGAGGCGTCTCTTGCAGAGTATGCGGTAGACTCTGCCGCTCTAGAATTGGTGTATACAGCCACGAAAGAAAGTGCATATCTATGAGACAATGATTAAATCGTCTGCAACAGACGTATAAGGCCAATGATGATAGCTACCGTGTAATGAACTCTTGGATTATCGACTGAGCACTGATCTTAGTGAACTGGAGACTATCTGGCTGACTGCGGGCAAAAGACCTCCAGTTATGGCGACAACCTCTTTTATACCATTTAACTACCCTTCCACAACTATATCGCACCATTATTATTTCAGTGTACTCAACGTTGCTCTCTCAGACACCCTCAATATACCAATATTAAGAGAATACGCTAACATTATTTTGTCTAAAATCACAAAATATCTTGTTCCAGGTTTTATGACACCACGCAGACCAACGGAGCTCATTCCGAGGACTTTCCACCGCAGGCCAAGCGTCCTCCCCCCTCCAGCTTTTTTCTCAACCCCTCTCCCTTCCTATACCCTCTACCCAGCAATGCTAACCTCTTTGATTATGGACACTACCACTCATATCATGCAAGTCAGGGGGAAGGTGCATTTGAAAGGAGAGATAGTAAGTAAATAGTACACTGTGTACGAGTATGAAGGTGATAGGACCTAGAATTTGCTAAATGAAATATTAAATTACGAGTAATTTAAACAAGTTTTTACTAAATTAACTTTTTTATACTGGTGTGTATTAATAATTAATTATGACTTGATTTAACGGTGAAGGAAACATAGTGAGGAAACCTGCATACCTCAGAAGTTCTCTATAAGAACTTCGAAGGTATGTGAAGTCGCATACCTTCGACTTCGCTAACCTAACCCGCATTAGGCCAGCGTGGTGGACTAAGGCCTAACTCCTCTCATTCAGTAGAGGAGGCCGGAGGCCACCAGTTGATTTTGAACGTTCATTAATTTTTGTTGCGTGTATGAGTGTTACGTGTGATTTTACCTTTGCATGTGTAAGTGAATCCGTATTTTTGGCAGATTCATATGAGAGTTATCGTTCTAGTTATCTTATTTCGATGGAAAATACCTACAATAAAAATACAAGGTTTTAGTTTTAGTATTAAAGATTTTTATAAAAAAATCTGATGTCATCACAAAAGTCCATTAATGACCAGGCGGTATCACAGTACGCGACGTATCTTCAATGAACGCACCCTTCGAGCCTCGGCCAGGTCCTGCAGGGCTGATGCGGAGTGATGATGAATGGCGTAACATTAACACCATGCTGAACTGCATCCTGAGCATGGTGGAGAAGACAAAGCGCGCGCTGGCGATATTGCAGCAGAGAGGTAAGAGATAGAACGAATAGGAGTTTTTATAGCAAAGACCGACCAATGAGCTAGTACGCCACTTGAAATGATTTTCGATTTCCATCGCTCATGAACAACTATACTAGAAGAGTCCGACCTCCGAGTTGCCAATGTTTAAGGGAATGACTCCATTCCTTTCCTGAGTAAGGGAGGAAGGTTTATGAACACTATAAATCTCACTCAGCGAACAAAATACAACAGCTACCTCGATTTTCTGTGAGTTAGTCAAATAAGGCCATAACAGACTCTTTTAAATGTCAATAACAAAATAATTAGAACGAGTTTAATAGTGTTTCGGGAATGCCTTCTGGTCTAAGAAGAAACACCAAGAAACTCAGCCGTAGTTATTTCTCCGCAAGTCAATCTAACCATAATTCAACTTATAGGGGTAGAACCAACGGAAAGCAACGACATCAAGAGGGCAGCTAGCGAGATCATGGCTACAGCAGTTAGACAGACTGAAGAAAGGGTCTCTGAAGTAAGGAGACGAGCCGAGGAAGCTGTCAACCAGGTAGGTCAGAAAGAACATCTAAAGCTATCAGTCCATTAAGTGGGAGTTAGGTGAAACTGCTCTAAGGTCAAATCGGATTAGTTTGAAACGCATCCTTCTATACTGCACTGTACTAAGCTAGTTAGTAGTTAACTGAGTACAGCAGTTAGAATATAGTTTTAATTATTGCCAACCTAGGTAAAACGTCAAGCCCTGCTAGAGCTACAAAGGGCAGTAGGAGCTGCAGAGACCAAAGCCCTAGAGCTGGTAGCAGCAGAAAGAGGGAAGATGGAGCGCATTACTGAACGCAGACACAGTCCTCCGCCTGGCAGGGAACTCAGCCCCAATGCTACTGCGGGACAGCAGAATGTAAGTTAACATATTTTGATAGAATACAAATTCTGCTTACGTAAAAGTATATGAAGTAAGGGAAGGTTATAAAAGACTAAAATACTAATTATCAATGGAACACCGTATTATAGAGCTTATGCCGCCTGACTACCTTTTTTGCAAGGATATCCATCTTACCGATACCCTCCCATCCCGGGGGTGGAGGGATGGTTACGTCGGCCTCACCAGCCTTCCGACCTAGTTCACAGAGTGACTGCTAGATCGGGACCCTAACCAATTTCTACGCCAGTATACCGACTACAAACTCCACAGTGGTCTCCTTCGGCGCTCGTGGGGTGGTTCCGGGGGATCCTGGTATACCTGGATTGCTGCTGATACCACCCCTACGCCCTGCCTTTGTGGCCCATCTCCTTTGGGGATTGCCCTTATCCAACTCGCAATGATCAGCGCAACGTTTTTTAACACATGTTACAGAAAGATTTGACTTGTAGTTTTTACGACTGGTCGCCTGACTGTCGTCAACCCCTCTGGGGAGAAGGATACTATAATATGTAGTGGGTTGAAATTTTCACAAATATTTTATTATGACAGATTACCTAACAAGTAAATAACTACTTAGCAAAAATAATAGTAAAAATTTAACAGTGTGGGTGCAGAACCCTCGATGCGCGAGTCCGACTGGCACTTAACCGGTTTTTATTTTTATAATAGAAGGCGGAAGAAGAAGTGGGTCATCTGATGGTAAATAATCTCCGCCGCCCATGAACGCAAAACCAAAATAATCAGCGCGGCCTTAAAAGAAAGGACGACGAAAGTCTGGGACGAAGATTTGGGTCTCCGGCTATCGGCTATCTTACTCACCGTACGAAACGCAACAGCAAGCTCCCATTTCATGCTGGTTTTCTGTAAATAACCCGGTCGAGCCGGCTGTCATGCTGTAGACAAGACTGTCAAGCATGGAGCACTTCAATTTGTTTCAGTGCTGCTGGAACTGTGGTCGTAAAGCTCAGGAGACTTGCTCAGGATGCAACGCGGCACGATACTGCGGGGCCTTCTGCCAGCACAAGGACTGGGAGAACCATCATCAGGTAATGATGTCATGGATAGAGAGATTTCCGGAGATCTTCAGCGGGTTCGCCGACCTCCAATAATAAAAATTACAACGTCGAAAGTATTCATTAGTTTTCCTAGTGGCTTGAGAAATTATTTGGTAAAAATGAAATAGAATAAAAATGCAAAACGATCTCTCCGGCGGGGAATCGAACCCCGGTCTCCCGCGTGACAGGCGCGGATACTTACCACTATACTACCGAAGACTTAGCTTTGTTGCCAAATTAAGCAATGTGTTTAATTCACTTTACTGTATACACTTTTTGTGTATAACAGTCATCGAAATAAGATAACTAGAACGACAACTCTTATATAAATCTGCCAAAAAATACGGCTCCACTTACTTACACATGCAAAGGTAAAATCACACGTAACACTCATACACGTAACAAAAATTAATAAACGTTCAAAATCAACTTTATTTCATAAAGTTAATGTCTAAATATTACATTGCTGAATCGTGATCCGACGTTCTGCAACGCGCAAAAAATATTATGCACAGACTTTGATATCATTTTTTTGCCTGAGTTACGTTTCTTGTTGCTTATCTTATTTCGATTTTAATACCTAGTTGTTTTGCTTTTTATGTTTTTTGCGCTTCTCAAATACATTTCAATATCACTTAATTGGATGCTACAAGGTGGTAGGTCCCTCGTATGCGAGAGATCGGCTGGGTTGGTACCACCGCTTTGTCTATTTCTGCTGCCAAGCAACAGTGTGTAAGCACTGTTGTGTTCCGGTTTGAAGGACATTAAAGCCAGCGAAATTACTGGGCATTGTAATTAAAAGTTCTGTGTGGCGTTGCTTCTGAATAGTGGGCAGGCGTGGTGCTTACCATCAGACGGGCGACCTGCTCGTCTCGTCATTCAAGCTAATAAAATAAATAAAAAAACATTATATATTTTATATATTTAATGCGGAGACCGGCAATCTAGAAACTTGGTTACCTGATGTTTATTGCTTGAATCTTCGCATACCAATTCAATCAATCTATTTATAAAAAAAAAATATCATCACAATTTTTTTAATATATAGAATTTGTTGTGTTTAAATCAATAAGTAGGTAAAACGGTGTTTGGGAAAGTTTATATTTTTTATTGGTATATTCCAGTCCATATTCCAGTCCAAATATGATATGCTATCATCATGCTAATCCAATTACGTATTGATATAGTCATACGTAATAAATTTTATCATTTCTATGATTGCTTAAAAATATAAAGTGAGTTCTAATTCCAATTAAATATCTATTGTGAACTCCCGCCTGTAATCCCTGAAGGGGTAGGCAGAGGTGTCACCAGTACATCCACATTTCGTCGAGCTTATTTCTGTCATGATGTGATAGGGGGCGAGCCTATCGCCATACCGGGCACAATTCCAGACTTCAGGCTGATACTGAGCATTTCGTAATAGAAAAACCCAATATCACTTACCCGACCCGAGGATCGAACCCGAGACCTCAGCGTCAGCCTCAGTCTTAACGCATACGCATTACAACTGCGCCACCAATCCCCTAATTATATCCCTTTCCTTTAAAGTCGGTAACGCGCCCATGATCCTTTTGGTATCGCCTATGTACGATAGGCAGTGGAGATCACTTACCATCAGCTGACCCAGTTGCTCGTTTGCCGGCCTATTATATAAAGAAAAGAAAAAAGTACTTACCTTCTTTTTTTTGAAGACATTTGTACCGGAATGTGATCATTAAATCCCTTCTTCCACAGGTCTGCAGTGGGAGAGACCAGAAACCGACAGCCCTCCGAACATCGCCACCAACGTCAACCCTGGCCAAAACCCTCACTAGATCAACTACACCCATCACAGCAACCAGCAACCCACCAGACAACCGTCTGTCTCTCACCACGTTAAACTCAGCGGAACGGTTGCTGTCGACTGACAGGCTCCCGTCTGACAGGATTGCGCTGGCTGGATTGTCGACGGCGCAGGGGCTCGCTGGAATCACGGGGAAGAAATGACGTATCAGTGCTAGCAAGTATCCTAAGAAGGGGAGGAGGTAAAGTGCTAATGTTAGCGGGGTTTTAGCAAAAGGTTGTTTGTTTATTTACACTTTATACAACGTGTAACAGAAAGCCTGTTGGGCGTTTTAACCGCGATATCAGAATCGATATTCAAACGTAATGAAATAACTCGCATACGAAAATAAGACTAAAAATAATCATATTTATTTTTTATAATTTAATTATTTTATTATTTGTGAACCGTATTTCGATTGATTACCTCTGTAAGAGTGATGACTCACAGCCAGAGCACGATAGCAAGTTGCGGCGTCTACGTGCATCAACGCGCCGCATCAGTCAGCTGTTCATCACATTTCAGATAAAAATAACATTTTTTAAATATGTTCATTTTTCTAAGCTACCTGTGTAAGGATAATATCTTCTTCTGTTCATTATTATTTTAATTTAACTATTTGTATTAAGCTGTCTATATGTCTATCTTCACGACCTAGAAAAGGCCAACAGGGTTTTTGCTACATACTGTATACAATTCTTCCATTCAACCTTAATGTGATGCACAGATGAACAAAGTAGGTGCAAACTATGAGAAGTCATACATAAAAATATAAAAATATTTGCGTAAATATGTATATTTATCATCATCAGACTACAAAACCAAGAGGATATTTTTTATTTACATACATACATACACACTCACGCCTGTAATACCCGAAGGGGTAGGCAGAGGTGTAACCAGTACACCCACATTTCGCCGAGCGTATTTCCGTCCCTTATGTGATAGGGGGCGAGCCTATCGCCATACCGGGCACAAATTCCAGACTCCGGGCTGATACTGAGCATTTCGTAATAGAAAAACCCAATACCACTTTACCCGACACGGGGATCGAACCCGAGACCTCAGAGTTGACCTCAATCGTAACGCGTACGCATTACAATTGCGCCATCGAGGCAGTCATAGTTTTTATTTATTTTAGAATATAGCTTTTTAAAGAGATTTTTTTTATCACTTGATGAACAGCTTCTCTACCACATGGCTTAGCCTGCCCATAAACAACAACACAAAACAGAATTATAAAGGACCTACTGCATGGCACTGCACTGCACTTGCTACCTTGATACATAAGATGTTAAGTCTCATAACTGCACTGGTTTCGACACTGCTATTGCCGGCTGTAATGGATCATTGTATTATTTTGCTAGAACCTCATAATAATATAATCAGATCCAAATAAAATATTATATACCTAGAACATGTAACAAGAAACCTGTTGGTCCTTTTAACTGTGTTGTGAGAATCGATATTCAAACTTAAGGAAATATCTCTAATGAGAAAAATCTAACATAAAAATGGGACAGATGGGGGGCCAGTAGCTCAATTAAAGTGGTATTTTAAATGAAATACTACTAAAAACAATAATTTTATGTGTTTTACGTGCGTATTAGTAAAGCGGCGACTCGCTGTAATAGTAAAAAGGTGCCGTACCGAGTAACTACCACTTTTGATAAACCACCGGGTGATCGCTAATTGGTATTTTTATCGTAGAAATTTCTTAATTGAGATATTTCTTTACGTTTGAATACTGATTCTGATGACGTGGTTAAAGGAACAACAGGGTTTTTGTTACATATTGTATATAATGATAAAATTAAGTAAGAAAACCGCTATTCCTAAGCTAGTTACCACTTTTCAGCATGTGGTGCCCAAAGTGTAAGTTTTTGCGAGTTATTCAATACCTTTCACGTCATTCGTATTTAGGATAACCTAACCTTTTTTATTTTTTTATTGCATAGGCCGGCAAACGAGCAAGTGGGTCACCTGATGGTAAGTGATCTCCACCGCCCATGTACGCCCACAATACCAAAAGTCATGGGCGCGTTGCCGACCTTAAAGGAAAGGGATAATTAAGGGATTGGGAAGGGGAGGGGGATTTGGGCCTCTGGATATCTCACTCACAGTACGAAACGCAGCAGCAAGCTGCTACTTTACGTCGGTTTTCTGTGAGACAGTGGTAACGACCCGGACGAGCCGGCGCATTCATGCTGTAGACAAAATTGTCTACAGCGTGGCTCTAACACTCGTAAAACTACTAAAAACGACTAAACTGATTTTCCTCAAACATAACTAAGAACCGTTACGATCAAACTAGCTTTCAAATAAAAAAAAACCGCATTCAAATCGATTCATTCGTTTAGGCGCTATGGTGTTACAAACAAATACACACACACCCTTAAACAGACAAAAGGGTTCTAATTTATAACACCACTCTTTTTTGTCTGGGGCTAAAAATATTACAGCGCCCCCTAGCGGATTGTATTGGAAATATTCTTATACGTATATTATTTCTCGTATATACATTATTTCTCGTATAGTCTTTAAATATGGATGATGTGAGAGCTGTCGAAAAACTCGCAAAAACTTGTCCTATGGACATTGCCCACCAGTTTATAGCACTTTCTGTCATTTCTCTAGTCTCAATGTAACAAACATCAGGTTAAATTATTTTAATTCGTTAGATATAATGATTGTACATTTGTATCATAATTTTTGGTCCCAAAATACAGGTTGTATCTAATTCGGGACCAAAAATACGTTAGTTGTTAATTAGAATTGATAAATATTCATTATATGGTACCACCTGGTTATAGAGTACGATTAAGAATTCGTTGTGAATTTTAAATAAGTAATTCATAGGCATCAATTTAATTTTGAAAGTTTTACTTACACGTTCACCTAAGACTTGCGTAAGTGGCCCACATATACACATCAGGACGAACTTTTAGATTTGACAATGTTTTTGACTTACATGACATTTACTAAGTCTACTTACTTTCAGTATAAGTTACAAATGTAATTGATGCCTAAAAATATTTCTGGTGATGTGTGCATCGAAATAATATAGAACGATAAGTCTCATATGAATCTGCCAAAAATACGGCTCTACTTACACATGCAAAAGGTAAAATCACACGTAACACTCATAAACGCAACAAAAAATAATTAACGTTAAAAATCAACTGTATATCATAAAAGTTTATGTCTAAATATTAAATTACTGAATCGAGATACGACGTTCTGCACCGCGCAAAAATTTGAAGTGTCAACTAGAGACCATGAATATTTTTTTATGAATTGATGAATGAACGAGCTGCACGGAGTTTTGGTGGGGTCATTTTTTTGCTCGAGTTGCGTTTGTCATCTTATTTCGATGCATATATGGTATATCTATTGGTATCGTCGATCCAGTTCAAACCAGAAATTCTGTAATTCGTATTCGCCTACTTAATTATTATTTCTGCGAGTCCGAACGATTTCGCGTTCCTTTGCAGTAAAAACTTTGGTGTAAAGTATTATAGAAAAATGCACTTAAAATATTATTTAATATAAGTAATAGGTTCCTATTCTTAATATTATGTACAATTAGTTGTAGATTTTGTTATGTTGTGTTTATTAAGTTATATTTTTTTATGATTAAAGAAAATCCAAAGATTTAGATTAGTACTTAGTGTTTGTGAATGTTAATAAACTACGTTATCGTTATTTTAATAGGTTTATTTATTTATTGTGTATATTAAAAATGAAATTGTAACAGTAATTCTTTGCTTTTTATCTCTGTACATTTCCAATGAACTAAAACGTAATTTAATAAAATAATAAATACCTAACCAAATGAGCAAGTAAATAATTTATTCTGACATTTTCAAATAAATTGTCAATTTTTTTTATCCTAATAGAATCATCTAAATAGAACCAAACTTATTATATGTAGGTATCATTATACGAATATTTTATTTACATTGACAGCCTCCGTGGCGCAGTGGGCGAGTATCACTGAGAAGCGAGAGGCTGCGGGTTCGATTCCCGCACCGAGACAATTCATTTTTGTGTGATCTAAATATTTTATTCAGGTCTGGGTATTATGAGGCCGAATGTTTCTCGTAATTTCTGATACTCAGAACACAAGATAATTGTATCTTACTATGGGGTCAAGATCTGTATGACTGTTGGCTGTTAATATTATATAGTTATTGCAATTTACGAATTTAGGTATTTGCGATCACGAAGAAATAATAAACAAAACACGTTAAGTATATTTGTAAAAATATATTATGTATAGTTATGGAAAATTCGAATATAATACATAAACATAGTATTCACAACCACCAGAATTCACGTACACGACATGAATTCACGTACACGACATGAATTTTTAAAAATAGATAAATGCAATTAAATATATTGTTTATTATTATTTGCCTTTACAAGTATATAAACTGATTTATAATAATTTCGTATTCGCACGTAGATTATATAAATTTCGTCTTCGCAAAAATCGAATTGATCCAAAAATCACGTTTATAATAGTGTTGTACAGCAATAATTTTCTAGTAAGTGAATGTTTCCACAAGTAATAAAGTGCAATATTAATAATAATTAATAATTGATGTATAAAATTTCGAATTTAATATAATTTAAGTGTAGATGTAATTAATGTCTAAATACACTTGAATTTCTTCGTCTTATTTAATGAAATAAACATGTTGAGAAAAATATGTTTATATTTTCAATTACTTACCTTTTTTCGGCTATAATAATATGACGAGACGAGCAGCTCGGCCCTCCCAAACATGTTTTGGCAGATATCCAACAACTCTATCACAGTCGCTATCGAAGCAGCAGCTTCCTTGCCCAACCCGAATCACAATAATAATACGCGCCCCCGACCGAGGACACGCCTGTGAGTCCAAAGAACTCCCACAACTTGCCCTCGGCATAATGATATGCAGAGACGACCCTAATATAATAATTTACAAGGTGGTAGGTCCCTCATTTGCGAGAGACCGGCTGGGTTGGTACCACCGCTTTGTCTATTTCTGCCGCCAAGCAACAATGTGTAAGCACTGTTGTGTTCCGGTGTGAAGGACATTGAAGCCAGTGTAATTACTGGGCATTATGAGACTTAACACCTTATGTCGCGGGGTGACGAGCGCAGTCCAGTGTCATGCAGTGCTTTATTTAAAGTTCTGTGTGGCGTTGCTTCTGTTTATGAGCAAGCGTGGCGCTTAACATCAGGCGACCGACCTGCTCGTCTCGTCATTCAATCAAATAAAAAATAAAAATATATATATATACTCCCCAGCGATTGCTCAAGCCGAGGTCTGAGCCTTCTAAAAGGCGCCTCGGTGCTTAATCGCTACTTAATACACTATACATATTTCTGGCTAGAGCGCCATAAGCGCCGGCTTTATTGTCAGGTGAAGCTGTAAAAGCAATATAGACTAATAGCACAATTCGAATCCACTCGAAAAGAAAGTCGCTTGAAACTCGTCTGATAGTAAACACCAAGCCTGCCCATAAAAAGAAACAAAACCACACAGAACTTTAAAAATCATGCTTGCCACTGCAGTCACAAGAAGGTCGCTCGCCTGATGTTAAACGCAACGCCTGGATATAAACAGACGCAACAACACATAAAAATTTGAATTATAAAGCACTACATGCCACTGGACTGCTTTCGTTACCCTGAGACATAACTGGTTATATATCTAATGCCCAGTAATTTCAATGGCTTCAATCTCCTTCAAATCGAAATATACAGTGCTTATACACTGCTGTTTGGCTTCAGAAATAGACAAAGTGGCGGTGCCAATCCAGATGGCCTTTCGCATACGAGAAACCGGTAGGTTTCAATTTAGCCAATTTAACTGCTTTGTTTGTTGTAACGTTTGTGTCAAGTTGGTTTAAATTTGACATTTTATGTGTTATCTGACAGTCAAATTCATGCAAACACTGGCTATCGGTCTTGTAAGCATAAAAAGAAAATTTTATGCAAAAAGTTCTCTCCGGCGGGGAATCGAACCCCGGTCTCCCACGTGACAGGCGGGGATACTGACCACTATACTACCGCGGACTTGAGGAATATTTCGAAATAGAGCACAATATGGTATAAAGAGTATTTAAATGAGTGGTAGAGCCGCTCTGTAGACAATTTTGTCTACAGTATGAAAGGGCCGGCTCGTCCGGGTCGTTACCACTGTCTCACAGAAAACCGGCGTAAAGTAGCAGCTTGCTACTTTACGCCGCGTTTCGTACGGTGAGTGAGATATCCGGAGGCCCAAATCCCCCTCCCCTTCCCAATCCCTTATTATCCCTTTCCTTTAAGGTCGGCAACGCGCCCTTACTTCTTTTGTATTGTGGGCGTACATGGGCGGTGGAGATCGCTTACCATCAGGTGACCCACTTGCTCGTTTGCCAGCCTATACTATAAAAAAAATGAATCAGACAGTTTCTTTGACCCAGTGGGCGAGTGAGTCCGGCTGTGAAGCGAGAGACCGCGAATCCGAGTCCTGCATAGAAACAAGTGTTTGTGTGGTCCACAAATATAAGTTTCGAATCAGGCAGGCGGTCGGTCGTAAAACCTGCAAACCAAATCTTTCTGTAACACGTGTTAAAAAGCATGTTACGCCGACCCCACTATGTATGAATAAGTGATATTGGTGCAATAACGCAGCGCGACTCATGACTCATGAGTAATAATGACTAATTAGTATTAAGTAGGGCACGATTTATAAATGAGTTTGTGAGAGTAACCTCTTTTTGTACTGAGTCAGTATAAGGTCCTACTCTAAATGAGGCGGGGCGTGTTAAAGCTCACTCGCTTGTTACGACTCTTTCACGCACGCAGCCCGCATCATGGAAATAGTAACAGAGTAAACGCGACATAAAATTTGAAATCGGCTCGTCCGGGTCGTTACCACTGTCTCACAGAAAACGGACGTAAAGTAGCAGCTTGCTGCTGCGTTTCGTATCGTGAGTGAGATATCCGGAGGCCCAAATCCCGGTTGATCCAAATAGGCGGTGGAGATCACTCACGGCGGTGATCGTTTACCGGCCAATGACATAAAAATGTAAAAAAAAAAACCAGTGAGTGTTATTTCGCTTTTATAAAATATAGATTAGACTACATACCATTGTAGAATCAGATATCTTCCTATAATGATCCTTTAATAAATATTAAATAAATGTAATACTTCACAAACATAATACTTAATTTAATTTTCTACTTACTTCAGAATTTCAGAGCTCCAGTAGATTGTTTGTGACAAGTAAAATTTCACAAAGGTTTTCTTTCGCATCTAAAATACGAAACAAGATATCAGCGTTACAAGTAAAGGGGTAGACAGGCGGGTTGTTCGTTTTTAATCCAAAGAGGTCGCCTGAGGCCTCGTGTCGTGCGCCAAAAGACGCAATGATCAAAGGATATCCTACTGTAACTTGTAACGCATTCTGACGTCTCTTTGCCTTCAATGAAGCTGAATTTATCTGACGTGATACTGTCGGACTTTCCACGGTGAATATTATATTATGTTTTTTGGAAGTATATTTTGGTAAATCTCCATGGCGCAGTGGGTTATTAGGCTGTGAAGCGAGAGGCCGCGGGTTCAATTCCCGCACCGAGATATAATGTTTGTGTGATTCACAAATATTTCTTTCTGGTCTGGGTGTTTTTCCCCAGAGGGGTTGACGTCAGGCAGGCGGCCGGCCATAAGCCAAATCTTATTGTAGCATGTGTTAAACACCATGTTGCGTCGACCCCACTGTGGGTGGGACAAGGGCAGGTGGAAGGAAGGAAGTATATTTTGGTAAGTAAGTACGCAATCGTTCTACCATGGTCATTGTTTTTTGTATCTATTCATAATATAGTAGCGAAAACTCGGTAGGGACTGGGGAATGGTGCGGATTGTCGAGATAAATGTCGCTGGTTCGAAACCAGCCCCAAAATGTATGCACCTCTGACTTTTCTAAGTTACGTGTGTATTCATCGTTAATAATTATTGATTGCTTTAACGGACTGCCTCGGTGGCGCAGTTGTAATGCGTACGCGTTACGATTTAGTCCAACGCTGAGGTCTCGGGTTCGATCCCCGGGTCGGGTAAAGTGGTATTGGGTTTTCTATTACGAAATGCTCAGTATCAGCCCGGAGTCTGGAATTTGTGCCCGGTATGGCGATAGGCCCGCCCCCTATCACATAAGGGACGGAGATACGTTTGGCGAAATGTGGGTGTACTGGTTACACCTCTGCCTACCCCCTCGGGGATTACAGGCGTGAGTGCGTAAGTATGTATGTATGCTTTAACGGAGAAGGAAACATCGTTAAGAAACCTATATATTTGAGAAGTCTGCCAACCCTTATGATTCAAAAGATAAAACGACAGCCTCCGTGGCGCAGCGGGCGAGTAGCCGGCTGCGAAGCGAGAGGCCGTGGGTTCGATTCCCACACCGAGACAAAATTTGTCTAAACCACAAATATTTGTTTCTGGTCTGGGTGTTGTGGGACCGCAAGTCCCTCGTAGTTCCTGATACCCACGATACAGGTGTACCTAGTGTGGGGTCAGGAGGACTATGTGTGTGACTGTTGGGTGTATTTATTTATTTATAAAAATCACTGCCACCAGCGCCACCTATCCGGCACTAACGTAACGTATGTTCGTCGGAGTGGTCATGTCGCCCTTTATATGTGTGCAAAGTTTCATATCAATTGGGCTAACGGTTCTCAAGTTTTAGGTAAACATACATACACACATACATTCGCTTTTATATATAAAACATGTAACCAAAACCCTGTTGGTCCTTTTAGCTCTATTATGAGAATCGATATTCAAACAAAAGGAAATATCTCTAATGAGAAAAATGGGACAAATGGTGGGCCAACAGTTCAATGAAAGTGGTAAATAGGCGACTCGCTGTAATAGTAAAAAGGTGCCGTACCGAGTAACTACCACTTTTGATAAACCACCGGGTGATCGCCAATCGTTATTTTTATGGTAGAATTATCTTAATTGAGATATTTCTTTACGTTTGAATTATGATTCTGATGACGTGGTTAAAAGGAACAACAGGGTTTTCGTTACATATTGTACACGTGACGCTATCGAATCACGTGTCGCGATCACCGTATCTCGATCACATGCCTTTACCGTCATTTTTTTATATTTGATTGATTGATTGATCATTGATCAAGCACATGGCTCGACTCTCTAGTCTAGCCATGTGCTTGATCAATCGTACAGTACCTACAAAAACGTCAATATGACATGCAATTAACTGTGTCGTGACGTCTGTCGTGTGTCGCGACACGACGCGATGTCACCCGCGTCGACGCGTCCTTGTGGAATTTGAATTTCGAATTTACGGTGACCATGAGATTGGAGAGGGTTATCGGCTAGTAAGATAAATTAAAAAAGCAGTGATAGCTCAGCGGGGAGTGGTATGGACTGTCGAGACGAAAGTCGCAGGTTCGAAACCAGCCCCAAGTTCGTAAACCTCTGCATACAAGAGAGGTTCTTCATAAGAATTTCGAAGGTATGTGAAGTCTGCCAATCCGCATTAGGCCAGCGTGGTGGACTAAGGCCTAACCCCTCTCATTCAGTAGAGGAGGCCCGTGCCCAGCAGTGGGACGTGTATAATACAGGGCTAGTATTATTATTATTAAGATAAATTAAGCTTAAGAAATAAGATTTCTAAGGCCCACTTGCACTTCCTAAATAGAGTTTATTGCACTAAACCAATTTAAAAAACATCATGTCGTCATGACAAAGGCATATCAGCTCATTGTTGCACGTACATTTCATTATTCTATGTAATGTATTTTGCACATACGTCAAACATACGTGACAATGGTTAGTAAAATGACATATTTCAACATTTTAGCTGTTTCTAGAAACGCGAAAGACTTGCAAGTGTGTACTAAATTAGGTGCCTAGTGTTTATCAACTTAAATATGTACCTACCTACATTAACTTCTAAATTCGTTTTTAAATAACCTTTTGACATGACGTGATAAATATTGTTTGACAAACAACATATTATAAGTGTGTAGGCTATCAATAATAAGAAAAACCCATAAGAAAACATACATACATATGCAATCACGCCTATAATCCCCGAAGGGGTAGGCAGAGGTGTAACCAGTACACCGACATTTCGCCGAGCGTATCCGTCCCATAATGTGATAGGGGGCGAGTCTATCGCCATACTGGGCATAATTCCAGACTCCGGGCTAACTAGCATTTCGTAATAGAAAAACCCAATACCACTTTTAGCCGACCCGGGATCGAACCGGAGATCTCAGCGTTAGCCTCAGTCTTAACGTGTCCGCATTACAACTGCGCCACCGAGGCAGTCATACAAATATAAGTAAGTAAATACAATAATATGTATACTAAATTATATGATATAACATAATCTATGTAACTAATTAGTAAGATATTAAAATAAACAATGTCATGGGGCTTTAATTTTTCCGGTATATTCATAGTTCCGGTATTCAGGAATTGCCGGGAACGGGTTTAATTTACTTCCGGGAAAACGGATGACTAATAATAGTTATATAGTACTTCAAATGATCAGAACAATAACAATAATGTTTAATCATTTCATGCAAATATATTTTTTTCACTTTGTGTGTATAAAAATTCAATACTTTTAGAAGTTACACAAGACTAGTCTTATTTTAAAAATACTAAAAGACGATTATCAAATGTACTAATGGTTTATCGAGTCAGTTTAACAATGTTACTGCTTTACAGACCACAACACCATGTCAGGATTCTCTAGAGACCGTTCTCTAATTAAGACAACCGGCAGAGCTACCGCGTAATAATCTCTTGGACTATCGACTGAGCATTGAGCACTGATCACTAAGAACTAGAGACTACGAACCCTTGTCACTGACAGCTGGCAAAAGGACGCCAGTTATGGCGGCGGCCTCTTTTATACGATTTGTCCACCCTTCTACCACTGTACCGCACAGTTATTATTTCAATGTACCCAACGTTGTTTTCTCAGACACCCTCAATTCACGAATAAAAAGCGAATACCCTAACAATACATTGTTAAAAATGACTGATTGTTGCTAAAATAAGTGAAAAAAATGGCAGTTATAGAGACTGCCGATAGAAGTGAAAACTTATAACTCATATGTTTGAATTAAAATTATCAACATCAATCTGGTTTTCACATCTATTGACACTCCGAGCAACAATTATATGCATGTTTATATAGTTTTTAGTACTCACTATTGTAGTGCAAAATGATTCTACAATTAAACGATTCAAATAATAATCAATCAAAAACACTATTTCAACAATGCCTAGTACTATCACATTGAACTTTTCACTAAATCCATTCAATTTCACCTATGAGATATACACAGCACTAATGTTGCCCAATACGTCAGCTGTATAGCTACAGATATACTGCTATAAGCATGTCGGTGACGCGAACGCACGAGATTTCACCCATCCAACAAAGTGTCTAACGCGCACAGCACACGGCCGCTGCGCGTCTTGAGCATGTCGGTGACGCGAACCCATAAGATTTGCCCCTACCAAAAAATGCCCAACATGGCTAAAGAAGTTTTCACTTCAAAATTTATGAAAAACTCGCGAAATCACAAAACAAAAGATTGTTTAGAAATTCTCTACTCCCCAAACATCATGGTCGCCCTCCTCGTCGCGGCCACTCATGGGCGAGGCAAAATTTCGCCGCACTCGAATCTTGATGGACGATCCAATAATCTGCTGCCAACTCCATGGCAGGCGGCAGCACTGCCAAGCGATGAATTACTAGTCTTTTGATTAGTTTATGTTTTTTATTTGTTTGTGCAGGCAAAGGCGAATATCTAGTATCTACACTAAATATAAAGGGTTTTAGAAGACCTTTCTAAGTTACCTACCTAGCCACATTGATTCATCCACCTACCCTTATGGTCGCAGTGGGGTCAACGCAATATGCTTTTTAACACATGTTACAGAAAGACTTGGCTTGTAGTTTTTACGAACGGCCGCGTGCCTGACGTCAACCCTTCTGGAGAGAAAAAACCCTGACCCGAAACATATATTTGTGGATCACACAAACATTTGTCTCGGTACGGGAATCGAACCCGCGGCGCCTCGCTTCACAGCCGGCTACTCGCCTCTGAATGTTTTAGATTATAAAATGTTATTAATTCGTGTACTATCCCGCCCACACACCAGTCACTGTAACTCCTGTGCACTAGGATCGACAGTGGCACACATTTTTGTTGACACCGAGCAGTGAAGCTGTTACGTCCGTTAACTTAACGTTACACCTCTGCCTACCCCTTCGGGGAGTACAGGAATGAGTGAATATGTATGTATATAGAACCATTTTATTACCCTAGATAATTTCACAGGAGCGGAGCCGCTAGCAAAAGGCAGTCAATAATAAAAATCTTTATTTAGTGGGAGATATATACGAAACAAAAAGGCCATAAAATATGCAACATAAACTAGGTATCACAAAACTAGGAACTAGGAGGGAAACATAACCCAGGTCATGTCTGGTGACCATAATCTTTGGTGTGTGGTGGACAACGTTGCTAAACAAAAGTTCCGTGTCGTTGGTCGACGTGTCCGTCTACATGTTGAGCAACATATTGCGTGTTATTTCTTGCTCAGTGAATTACTGTAGGATTCAATTTGGGTAGAATGCTTGGTTCAATAAATTCATCATAAGTACTAATATTATAAATGTGAATGTAAGTTCGTTTGTTACGCTACTTAACCGATCATCATGAAACTTTGTACACATATTCTTGGAGGTATAAGAAGTAACATACTTAGAATACATATCTATTTGTTTGTTACGCTTTCACGCCTAAATCATTGAACCGATTATGATGATTTTTCATGTAGAGATAGATGGGACCCTGGAGACGGTTATAGGCTACGTTTCTTTTCGGAAAAGTCTATTCACGCGGGCGGAGCCGCGAGCAAAAGCTAGTATGTATATAAATTATTAATATTGCTTTGGTAGATATATTCCATACATTGTCAAAAACTATAAAAAAATAAAATATTATATTACTTAATGGTGGCGACTGGCGATAGTTAAGGTCAAGTCTCAATAAGTAAAAGAAAATGCAAAAAGTTCTCTCCGGCGGGGAATCGAACCCCGGTCTCCCGCGTGACAGGCGGGGATACTGACCACTATACTACCGAAGACTTGATTGCTTTGTCAAAATAACGTATTAGTTACTTAATTACTATATATGTAAAAAAAAATATCTTTCTTCTATATTGTATTGGTATAGTACAAAGAATGAATTAATGTATAACTAGACAAGCTGTTTAGAAGTAAAATCGCGTCACCTAACGTGCGAGTTTGACAGCTCAAGCGCGAGAGCGGCAGTCCAGTATTAGACGCTTACGAAAAAGTGACATATTAAAATGATTTTTGCCCTTATCCGATTTGTCTCTGAGAGTAACTATACGATGTTTCTATTGTAAGTGAATTTCAATAATTAAATAAATAAAATAAATACACCCAACAGTCACACACATAGTCCCGACCCCACACTAGGTTAAACCTGTATCGTGGGTATCGGGAAATACGAGGGACTTGCGGTCCCACAACACCCAGACCCGAAACAAATATTTGTGGATTAAACAAACATTTGTTTCAGTGTGGGAATCGAACCCACGGCCTCACGCTTCGCAGCCGGCTACTCGCCCACTGCGCCACGGAAGCTGTACAGTATTGTAAATATACAGTATGTTTAACATGTGTGTTGAATTTATGTAAAGAACAAGAAATAAATAAAAAATATATTTTTTATTTTATTTTTATGCCCTCAGAAGACTTCTTCGTTCTTTGAGAATAATTTTTACAATACCTTAGTATGCAATTCAGCATTTTCGTAAATGTACTATTTCCATCCAATATCTAAAACACAAACACACACTTACCTTTCACCTACTAAAATTCACTTTATATACTTTACCTATTCCCACTTTGGCATATCCGTTTATGTTGTGTTTTACTATTCTACATTAACGCTTCGGAAGCGCTGTTCGCTCCAAGCTAATTCTAGTTATGAGTAAGCGAGATGGTAGCATTGAATGGGCTGTTTGGTTTTGTATTAGTTTTCGTTCACAATAAATACTATTTTCGAAGAAAATATAGATATAATAAAGATATAGTAAGGTTCCGGACCTTAAAATATATGCACGTAATTATTGGCAACGTTTTAAGAGTCACAATGAATAAATTCTTGTTATTTTGTCGAATTCAACGTTCGAATAGCCCCAAATGACAACAACCGTTCATGTCGCTCGGTCGCTGTCGACTAAATGAGTTGCGGTCAATTGACCGCAACTAAGTGCGCACTTTCTATGTACTAGACAGCCGGTTTAGTAGTATACATTAAAGTCTTTGGTATTGTATGAAAAGGTATTTTTAATCAACGCAAAGAGCAGAGGTTTTCTGTATATATGTTTTTTATTTATTATAACGCATAACTCCGCCAAAGTGGACGAATTTGGATAATTCTTTTTGTATCCGATACTGCGATGGTGCAACCATTCGAATTTAAAGTAATTCCACCCCTAAGGGGATCAAATCGGGGATAAAATACTAAAACTTCGACATTTATGCACTAAATTTGATGATACTTACACAAAAGAATAATATACTTATTAACAAAGAAGCTAAAATAAATCTAAACAACAATATATTTGAGTCATCAACATCATCATCATCACCAAAATTGTTGTTTAGTTTTAGTTTGTTGTTTTTTTAGTTCCTTTGTCTCGGTGTTTTTTACAAAGCTTTTTCTGTACTCACGGACTATTTTTCTAGTCTGTGCTTGTACTTACTGAATGACAAACAAAATAGCATTAAAAAACCGTCTGGGCGCGGCGAGCGTCACAATGATTCATCTCTAGAAGGTGATGCGATGTCGAAACGTAGCCAGAACAATTATTGTTCTTATGAGGTATTTTTATTAGCTTGAGTGACGAAACGAGCCGGTCGCTCGCCTGGTGGTAAGCGCCACGCCTGTCCCTAAACAGAAGCAGCACCACACAGAACTTTGAATTACAAAGCACTGCATGGCACTTGAAATATTACTAAGCAGTCACACATCCTCAGACTCAGCCCCGGATCTAAGATAGATGCGCTTCATGAAGCAAGTTTTTAATTTTTAATCATATTATTTTAAATTCAAATTATTTATTGAATCCATAAAATGTTATACATCATTTAGATTCAGTAAAATTTTAACTCTACCGCCAGTTCGGAATGCTGTTTCGCTAGAGAAGAACAGACAAGAAACTCTAACGTTGCTCTTTTCAAAACTGATTTACAATATTGATACTACATTAATACAATTTAATTTGGGTTAAAGCAGCTCAGTTTATGCCAAGAGGAACATTAAAACACAAAATAATGATTATTGAGCATGACTGATTATGATTTTGGCGCCCCCTGAAACTACCGCCCGGGGTGTGTGCCCCGGTTTGCCCCAAGATCCGGGCTGCATAGACTGACTGCGTCAAGGGTTGTTTAATCCGCTAATCGTTTATCGATTAGTGAGTACAACTGGCTACGTTAAAATTGTTTAGGACTACAATGACTGCATAAAGTTCAATAACTTTTGTCTATGGTTCTAGGTTTTCAAAGAAACAAATATTTAATTTTATAAGTGACTGAACCCACGGCCTTCGCGAGTCTAACATTGAATTAGTGAGGAGTACTTAAGATTCCCGAGAGTTCCCGTTCCCGGGAAATTGAAAGAGCCCCGTCCCGGGAATTCAGTGTCTTGAATCCCGAAATACAAATTCAGGCAGCAATTTTAGTTTGCTTCAGGCAGGCAGCCGATCGTAAAAACTACAGGCCAAATCATTCTGTAACACGTGTTAAAAAACATGTAGAGCCACGCTGAAGACACTTTTGTCTACAGCATGTATGGGCCGGTTCGTCCGGGTCATTATCACTGTCTCACAGAAAACCGGCGTAAAGTAGCAGGATGCTGCTGCGTTTCGTACGGTGAGTGAGATATCCAGAGGCCCAAACCCCCTCCCCTTCCCAATACCTTAATTATCGTAGGCCACGCACCCATGATTCTTTTAGTATTGTGGGCGTATATATGGGCGGTGGAGATCACTTACCATCAGGTGACCCACTTGCTCGTTTGCGGGCCCATGCCATAAAAAAAAATGTTGCACCGATCCCACTGCGAGTGAGATACGGGCAGGTGACATTATATATCATTCCCCGGGAATAAGAAAAAGCCGCGACAATAAACACTAGTAATGAGGTTGTAAGTCATTAACCACGATGAGTTAATACTGATTCAGTACCAAAATAAGAAATGATTCACATAACGTTTAGTAAGTAAGCATTTAGTCATCATTGAAATTATTGTGTTATTAATTGGCATAATTGTATTCAACCGATAGGCACGTTGTAGGTAGGTAAGCTTGTTAAATAAAGATTAAAGAATATTAAACCGTTTATTGGTCATGTAGGCAATTAAAATAATGTTTATGTAAACACAAAATTAAGGAAAGATAGTAACATTTAGTTACCAGAAACCATATTATCAACAATATCTAATAATGTATTATATACGTATTATATACGTCCCACTGCTGAGCACGGGCCTCCTCTACTGAATGAGAGGGGTTAGGCCTTAGTCCACCACGCTGGTCTAATGCGGGTTGGCAGACTTCACATACCTTCGAAATTCTTATGAAGAACTTCTCAGGTATGCCGGTTTCCTCACGATGTTTCCTTCACCGTTAAAGCAAGTGATAATTAACAATTAATATACACATAACTTAGAAAAGTCAGAGGTCTTGCACTTGGGGCTGGTTTCGAACCTGCGACTTTCGTCTCGATAGTCCATACCACTCCCCGCTGAGCTATCACCTGTTGATAGCTAGCACCTATATTGTTGATAATACACAAGCAGCAACAACTTAGGCAGTTTATTTTTTTCATATACGCACTCACGTCTGTAATCCCCCAAGGGGAAGGCAGAGGTGTAACCAGTACACCCACATTTCGCCGAGCGTATCTCCGTACTATGTGATAGGGGGCGAGCCTATCGCCATACCGGACACAATTCCAGACTCCGGGCTAATATTAAGCATTTCGAAATAGAAAAACCCAATATCACTTTTACGCGACCCGGGGATCGAACACGGGACCTCAGCGTTAGGCTCAGTCGAAACGAATAACACGCAGTCTGTCAGAAAACAGTAGTAAGTATTAGTAATGGTGTAACAACAGTAGTATAGCACTAAGTGGTAGGTCCCTCGTACCTACGTGAGAGGTAGTCGGGGTAGGTACCAACGCTTTGTCTATTTCTGCCGTCAAGCAGCAGTGTGTAAGCACTGTGGAGTTTTGGTTTAAAGGACATCGCAGACAATTAAATTACAGGGCATTATGAGACTTAACGACGAGCGCAGTCCAATGCCATGCAGTACTTTGTAATGCAAGGTTTTGTGTGGTGTTGCGTATGTTAATGGGCAGGAGTGGCGCTTAACATCAGATAAGCGACCTGCTAATTTTATCATTCAGACAATAAAAAAACCCTTTGGGTACGAAATCTCAAAAGAGCTACGCTTCGAATTGATAACCTCTTTCTTCTTTAAAGTCGGTTAAAAAGATAAGCGTCTAATTATTGGGAACCGACTCTTTTTTCACTGCATTCTTAGATCATTAAACCGCATACATTATAAATATAGACGAAATATCGTAATCATTTATTCTTCGTATGAACCGTCATTCAGTGGAAAGATAGCTGATAAAACATTTCCGCATTGATCTCCTAGTAAATCAGGCCTGGATTTAAGGGGGGGAGGCAAATCGGGGCACCCTTCCCGGGCGGCAGTTTCAGGGGGCGCCAAAATCATAATTTAATATGATTAAAAATTTAAAAAAAAATGCTCCACAAAGCGCCCTTTTTTTACATGGGGATAATCCTCTTGAATTCCTGGCCACCTTAAAAGAAGATAGACAGGGTATGCTGGATTTTTACCGGCTAAAAACCCCATGGTTGTCGCCATCTGCACTATGGAAGAGTTTTGGGACCTCCAACAGAAACACGCCGAAACCCCTCCAATGCAACGCTGTAATAGCACGCCGAGGGTGGAGTAAGCATACGGAAGCGTGCTCACCGTCGTGTTGTAAGAAAAAGGCGCCACACAGGCCCTTTGTGCATCATTCTTTACTTTTCTTTTAGTTTTGTTAAGTAATTTATCTCAAACGCTGCAGAGAGGGACGCTATTATCAAGTTTCTGGCGTAGATCTATCGTAGATCCGGGTCTGTAATAAATACACAGACGAAATGAGAATTGAGAATGTCCTCATTTTTCACTTTATTCTCTACTAGCTTTTGCCCGCGTGAATAGACTTTTCCGAAATAAAACGTAGCTTATAACCGTCTCCAGGGTCCCACTATCTCTACATCAAAATTCATCAAAATCGGTTCAGTGATTTAAGCGTGAATGCGTAACAACCAAATAGATTTTCTTTTTTCATAAAAAGTATCCTATGTTACTTCTTATACCTCCAAGAATATGTGTACAAAGTTTCATGTTGATCGGTTAAGTAGTTTTCGCGTGAAAGCGTAACAAACAAAGTTACATTCACATTTTAATATTAGTAGAATGTGACCTAATACTTTATTTTTATGTTTCTGGCCTCTAGCACGAAGGTAAGCCTAATGCTCCTCAGGCCCTCTCTAAATACAAGGTGATAGGTTCTTCCTGCCGCCAAGTTACAGTTGTGTTTCGGTTTGAAGGACATTGAAGCCAGTGAAATTACTGCGCATTTTGAGACAACTTATATGTCTGAAGGACGCAGTCCAGGGCCATGCAGTACTTTGTAATTCAACGTTCTGTGTGGTGCTGCTTCTGTTTTTGGGCAGACGTGACGCTTACCATCCAAAGACATTAAATGTATACTACTAGACTGTTTAGAAGTAAAATTGCGTCACATAACGCGGAAGTTTGACAGCTCAGATAGGGAGCGCGATAGGGGTTCTAGTTGAGAGTAAGTGAGATGGTAATATTGAGTTACGGTCAATTGACCGTAACTTAGTGGTACAATTTCTATATACCGCGCAGCTTGTGGAGTAGTATAGTAATACATTAAAGTGTTTGTTACCATCTCGTTTCGTCGTTCAAGCTAATTTAAAAAATATATACCTATAAGTTCTACAACTATATAACTTTATCTTTTAATGGCCGCTTTCAAAAAGTTACAAATTATTAATTTATGTAACAGCATATAGAAATAATTAAATTAAAGTGTGATCCACTTATTGCTCATACTTCCTTATAGTAAATCCTTCTAGGAATATAATGTTTATAACAATGTTCCCGAACAATTGCCTATATGACGCATAGTTATTAGTTACTCATGAGTGTGTACCACCAGAGAACCGGTTGGAACTTGGAAGCTTATTTTCAAAATAAATATAAACATTGCACTTCTCACTTCTCAGTCGTGTTTGCGGCGGTTGTGTGTTGATACGTCTTTCACGAACATAAAATGCGTCATTTGGTAAGTTTTATCGTAAAAATTATACAATTATTGATTTGATTGTAAAATCTGGATTTGTGTTTTGTGTCCTTTGCCTATTGATAACATCACGTTAGCCCGCGAAATTAATTTAAGTATATTGTTTTTTTTCTTTTATTTGTTTATTATTCATATCTAAACTAGTTTTTTTTCTTAAATTCATAATTTAAAAAGGAAAATAACTAGAAGCAATATTTTTATTTTCATTGTTATTATTCCATGTATCCATTGTGATTATTTATGCAAAACTATTTTTATCGATTTAAGTCGAAGCATCGAGCAACAATATTTTTTATGGCTAGTGATATTTGGCCTTAATTTAAAACAAATGTCACGAATGCCCTATGCTGTAAATCCGCAACGAAGCTATGAAGTTCGGAACATACATAGAGTAAACTTGGTATAGAATAGCCATGACAATAATATTATTTTCGATATAAATTAGTACAACTATAAGATGTGCTAATATAAATACAATAAAATACCGTAAAAGTAAATACTCGATTTGCGCAACGTTTTATGCATTTTTTAGGTCCGTATATATATAATTATATACAAAAAAACTGTAGCGTTAAAAATGACACATTCATAACAGTAAGAAAAAAATTAAGTCATGGTTATTACAATTGTCGTATTATGAGACTGAAATCATAATGAGAATCACTCGATAAATTTTCCACACACACACACACTCCTACACGCACACACACACACACACACACACACACACACACACATACACATATTTTTTTTCCCCTTTTCCTACTGTGAAATAATATTACTGCTCGTGTCGCCCGACGTACTCTGGTAATTATCATAAGGATAAATCTGAAAACTTAGGGTCCTCACGATACAGGCTTTGCCTAGTGTGGGGACCACAAGCAATCTATTCACGTCTTCTAATTATTGTTAAGTTCCCATTTTCGTGGAATAATCGTAGTTTTAAATGACTTATGTAATTTTTTAGTAAATAAATATTATTATTATTATTATTATCTAGTAAGATGAGTTTGTAAGTAAAAGCATATAAGGAAAATGATTGATTTTCTAGAATATTTATGCTAAAGTGATATGACACATTAACAAACCGGCCAAGAGCGTGCGGACACAGAGTGAAGGGTTCTGTAGTCAGGATTAATGGATATTTTGTAATCGAAAGTATATAATCGCTCGGCGAAATGTGGGTGTACAAGTTACACCTCTGCCTACCGCTTCGGGGATTACAGGCGTGAGTGCGTATGTATGTATGAAAGTATATAATATCCTAAAAACTATACTAGCTTATTGAAATAAATTTTTGCTCAAAATAACTTTTAGTTAGTAATATTAAACTTTGCATAATTTCTCACCCCGTAGTTTGGAAGAAAGGGAGGCCGGGGAGACGGAATCTCATTTTTCACGACTTTTGACACGCATATCTCACAAACTAATGACTTATATAAAAAGCCTATCTAATTACACCACACGTGTATACGTGCAATAGAAAAAAAACATCCCTCAGTTGCATGTATGGGGATCCACCCCCATTTTTTTTCTTTTTTTCAGTACACGTTTGTGTAGAGGTAGAATACATCTACTATTCAAATTTCATCCATATCGTGCTAATAGTCTCCAAGTAAAATGGCTTTGACATACGAACGGACAGACGGATATGACCAAATTATGGTTTGGTTCCATTTTTGCTATTTGGCCAAGGAACCCTAAAAAGTACATAAAACTCCAACATATCACGTAATAATAAAAAAAATATTCCCCTCACGCAATAAAATCCCCTTTTTATACACGCTTTAACCCACTTCTATAATTTAATCATAGTATTATACCTAGATATATTAGAAATATCATTGAGATGGATATTCTATGCTACACTAAGTCTATGTTTCCGAATGTCATAGCTTCGTATAATTTTGAAGCATGGGGATTCTTTGATTCGAAGTAAAAATATATACATATACGCTCCACCCCTGTAATCCCCGAAGGGGTAGGCAGAGGTGTAACCAGTACACCCACATTTCACGGAGCGTATCTCCGTCCCATGATGTGATAGGGGGCGAGCCTATCGCCATACCGGGCACAATTACAGACTCCAAAGTCAATTCAAGACTCTCCAGAAGAACCAAGTATCACTTTTATCCGATCCGGGGTTCGAACCCGAGACCTCAGCGTCTTAGCCTCAGTCGTAACGCGTACGCATTACAACTGCGCCACCGAGGCAGTAAAAAACATGCGGGGCAGCAGAAGCCCCGCGCACGAAGGACGCCCTCGGCGTCAGAGGCAGACACGAGGCCGACCACCCGTACTCCCGTCCATCTCGGGGTCGCACGTACGAGAGTACGAACGGGCGCTACGACAGCCCCCGGCTACGCGCCCACGACCCCTGATGACCCCAATTACAACAGGCAGGAGATACCGTGGTGGAATTTTCCAAACGCCCCCATTCCACAGATGGGGCTTCGTTCCAACCTAACCTATTTTGAGTCTAAGTTTATGACCAAAAATTAAGCCACGTCTAACATTATCCAGCTAGCATTGAGTAAATTTAGATTTAGACGAGTTATGCTCGCAATTCAAACATTATACCAACTTTACCCAAAGAATGGGCACATAATCCTAAGATTACCCGAGTAAACACAGGTTTACACGTTTAACAAAATCATAATGTAGCTTTAAATAACTATGACTTAATAATATGCTATATAAGAATATGAGGCTACGAGAGTAGTAGGCATGTTATTAGTAGGAATTCATTATTCAATATAAATATGTAGATTATTCCAAGCATTTCGTAGTATTGATAAAGATATTTGAACAATAGAACAAAACAAGGCAATTAAAAATGGAGTTTGGAAAATGACTCCATAATTATTTGTGTTCGTTTATGTAAATAATTATTACAACTTGCTTTCCGCCGACAAGGCTGATGGGTTGGTACCACCGCTTTGTCTATTTCTGCTGCCAAGCAACTGTGTGTAAGCACTCTTGTCCGGTAGGAAGGACATTGAAGCCAGTGAAATTACTGATCATTAGTTCAGTGACATGCAGTGATCTGTAGTCCAGAGTTCTGTGTGTCTTTATTCTGTTTATGAGCAGGCCTGACGCTTAACATCAGGCGAGCGACATGCTCGTTACGCCATTCATGCAAATTAACAAATACTGGGCATTATGAGACTTAACAACTTGTGTCTCAGAGTGACTTCCGCGGTACATGTCATGCAATACTTTGTAATTCAAAATTCTGTGTGGTGTTGCTTCTATTTATGGGCAGGCGTGGCGCTTACCATCAGGCGAGCGACCTCAAACTAATAAAAGGTGTCTAGGTACTACTCAAGACAAGTACTAAGCACTAAAACCTTCCATAAGGCAGTCATATTTAGGTAATTACTAATTACATTACGTAATTAAAACCACAATCACAATAATAATAGATTTCAAAGACTTTAATGTCACACTACGAGACGAGCTGTTTAGAAATAAAATTGCGTCACATAACGCGGGAGTGTGACAGCTCACAGACAAGGAGCGCCATAGGGGTTCTAGTTGAGAGTAAACGAGATGATTTCTTAGGTTTACGCGAATATTACACATTGAAATAAAACTAGTTTATACGGATTTTATCGCGGTTTAATTTTTATTTTAGTCCCGACGTATCGAAAGCTTTTCAGCCTTCGTGGTCACGGGAGAGACTGAGGTGTAGGTCGTCTCGAAAAGTTAATGTTACAATGGCTACCTTCATTTTAAAATTATACATTTATTTTTAATTATTTAAAAAAAAATCCGCGATAAAATCCGTATAAACTAGTTTTATTTCAGTAAACGAGATGTTAATATTGAGTTACGGTCAATTGACCGCAACTTTGTGGTGCAATTTCTATGTACCGCGCAACTTGTCTAGCAGTATACATTAAAGTCTTTGTGAAAATCGCAAATAACGTTACGATCAAACGGGTCGAATACAAAACTTACTTTTTAAGTCGGTTAAAATGGCAAAACCTTGGCAATTTTTTTTTTTGAATTTTGATATAGAGATAGATGGGACCCTGGAGACGGTTATAGGCTACAAAGTGTGTACAAAGTTTCATGATGATCGGTTAAGTAGTTTTCGCGTGAAAGCGTAGCAAACAAACTTACATTCACATTTATAATATTAGTATGATGATAAATAAATAAAATAAATACACCCAACAGTCACACACATAGTCCTGACCCCACACTAGGTTAACCTGTATCGTGGGTATCAGGAACTACGAGGGACTTGCGGTCCCACAACACCCAGACCCGAAACAAATATTTGTGGATCACACAAACATTTGTCTCTGTGCGGGAATCGAACCCACAGCAGCCGGCTACTAGCCCACGGCGCCACGGAGGCTGTCGAATATGGCTATGATTTTTTAATGACTTTTATTTTTCCAGACTTTGTTCATTACCTTCTGCCTGCTGTTCTGGCTAGCAGCGTCATCACCCATGACAAATAGGAGGCTCATCAACCGCCCAACTAAGGAAGACATGTTTGGCCTACGAAGCAGGCGGTATTCCGACGACTATGATGTTATGGGGAGATCTAAAATGCCTGCACGTAAGTACCTACAAACTAATACATACGTACGCACTCACGCCTGTAATCCCCGAAGGGGTAGGCAGAGGTGTAACCAGTACACCCACATTTCGCCGAGCGTATTTCCGTCCCTTATGTGATAGAGGGCGAGCCTATCGCCATACCGGCCACAAATTCCAGACTCCGGGATGATACTGAGCATTTCGTAATAGAAAAACTCAATACCACTTTACCCGACCCGGGGTTCGAACCCGAGACCTCAGCGTCTTAGCCACAGTCGTAACGCGTACGTATTACAAAACCATCCAGGGCGCCACCCAAACGCATACAAAAAAAACATTCAAATCGGTCCAGCCGTTTAGGTGTTCAGTGACATACACACGTACAGTAGAATTATATATATAAAGATAGTTTCGGACACCAATGTTTGACTCCACAAACTTGGTGTAAAATACTACTAATAACGATAAGTCCAACAAATAATTATGTCTGTCTCTTTCACACTTAGTGTAAGTATTTTAATGTCTCTTTCGCTGTGATGTAAAAGAGATGGAAATCTTCATCTGCCCTGGTTTGACCCCCCACCCCAAAATCCGGGCCTGGCAGCTTACCTTAGGTTTCGTATGAGAGACTTCCGGAGACACAAATCCTTCTCCTGGTCCCAATACCCATTATTTTATGACCGGCAACGCAACCATGGTATCATCGGTATTCATGGGCAAAGAGATCACTTAACAGGTCTTAAAATTACACCCACAATACCAGAAGAACCGTGGACGCGTTGCCAACCTTTAAATAAAGTAGGTATAACAAGGGTTTGGGATTGGGAGGGGGCATTGGACCCCCCACTCACCGTACGAAACGCAGCAGCAAGCTGCTACTTTACGCCGGTTTTCTGTGAGACATTGGTAATGACCCGGATGAGCCGGCCAATACATGCTGTAGACAAGTGTCTACAGTGTGGCTCTACCACTTGTTTTTGTGTAATCTTCCACCTACCCTTATCTAACTCGCAGTGGGGTATCACCACGCTTTTTAACACATTTTACAGAAACATTTAGCTTGTAGTTTTTATGACTGACCGCCTGCCTGACGTCAACCCCTCTGGGGAGAAAACACCCAGACCTGAAACAATTTGTCTCAGCGCGGGAATCAAACTCAAGACCTTTCTCTTCACAGCTGGTTACTCACTTGTTTTGTTAATATATATTATTTTCATCATTCTAGGTCCGCAACCGCTAGAATATACTGTAAAGAAGGGGGAATATGTGTGCGATAACAGATTGTGCAAGCTGAAAACAGGCGAAGTACCCAGGGGATGCAAGGGAATCTGTCAATATCCTATACGTATATACCCTAAACACTAGCGGATCCAGGGGCTCAAGACGCCCTCCCCCTCTCCAAAGCATGGGGCTCCACTGCCATCTCAAATTAATCTTGATATTATCCTATTTCTTAATACTACCTCAAAGACTTTAATGTATACTACTAGACGAGCTGTGCGGTACAAAGAAATTGCGCACTTAGTTACGGTCAATTGACCGCAATTCATTCAGTCGCCCGCGAGAGAGCGACAAGAGCAGTTGTTGTTTGTATAGCTGCGAACGTTAAATTCGATAAAATAACACGAAATTGTTTATTGTGACCCATAAAACATTGTCATTATTTACGTGCATATATTATTCATTCAATTTGAAATTATTTTACGGAAGTAAATATATTATTTCTTGGTTTTGATCGAAAAAGTCATATATTGTGAATGAAAACTAATACCAAACAAAACAGCCCTCAATATTTTTCATCTCGCTTACTCTCAACTCCTCTCGCTCCCACGCCTTAGATGTCATTCCCGCCTCGCCGGCCACGTATGCAACACAATTTAACTTCTGAACAGCCCGTCTATGTTATTAGTCTTTGTACTACCTACAATATAATTTTCATCGCTTATCCTTACTTATTCCAACCAAAATCCCGGATCCGCCCTAAACATAAGATCATATACGTCCGTATTCACAACACAGAAATAAGCAATTGTATTTCTGTATACATGATTGGTACGATTTATTTAGTCCGAATGACGAGACGAACAGGTCTCTCGTCTCATAGTAAGCAGGCCTACCAACACCAACAGAAGCAATCAACGGTCTCTTCTTTTATATAATATATTGTTTTATATTGACTGCTCTATTGGCGCAATATTAGTATTTAAGGAAATACTGACATATTGATTTTTTAAATTTTTATAACATTTATTTAATTTATTGTTTTTTTTTGTGAGTGCGAGTGCCAAGTATGTCTGGTATACTCTTGGCCATTTCTTAAAAAGGCCAATCCAGGAATTTCTGTACATTACACTCGCATAATTCTGTAAAACAATGTCTGGACATTAAAAGAGGCCGTAACCCATGAGTTTGTTTCGGCATTTCTTCTCATGGCTAGCCCCGAAATGCCGTCTTAAATATAATGTAGCATAAAAAATGATTGACATGTAAAAGTGATATTTATGATCCAATTTACCGAATAAATGATTTGAATTTGAATTTGAATTTGAACGAACTTTGAATTACAAAATGTATGGCATAATACTGTTCTTATTACCCCGAGATATAAGTTCTTGTCTTTATCCAGTAGTTTCACTGGCTTTAATTTCCTCCAAACCGAAACAACAGTGCTTACACACTGCTGCTTGGCGGCAGAAATGCACTAAGCGGTGATAACAACCCGGAAGGCCTCTCGTAAACCGGATCTACCGACCTAGTTAATAAATAAGTTAAGCGTTAAAAACGGACCAATCATGCATACATAAACCGTCACGCGTTCACTATGACCCTCAGAGTACCTAACGTGTATGAATACGGTAATAAGAGTTTTGAACTTTGTAATAAGAAAAAATAAAATTATATGAGTTTTTTTTTAATACTTGTTTTTTATCTGTACATAAGAGTGTGACAATCATAAGTTGGCGGTGGTAAGTATTGTAACTTATTGAAAAATGTATAGATTAATCTGTAAGCCTCCGTGGCGCAGTGGGCGAGTAGCCGACTGAGGTAAGGTCGTGGGTTCGACTCACGCACCGAGACAAATGTGTGTGTGATCCACAAATATTTGTTTCGCTGTGTATATATTGTGGGACCGCAAGTTCCTCGTAGTTCCTGATACCCACGATACAGGTTTACCTAGTGTGGGGTCAGGACTATGTGTGTGACTGTTGAGTGTATTTATTTGACAGAGAGTTTAACAGGGTCACTTTCTTGCCAACATTCTTTCTACTTTATTCCCTAGTAAAAGGGACCCGTGGTCTCTGGTATTCGACCCTTTAATACCCTTTAAAAGCTTGGACCCGCAAGCGTATTTTTTTTATATTTGTGGTATTAAATATTTACCTGTGACACTATTTTACAATAACAATTCAATACATACTTTAGTATTCAGACTATATCGATGAAAAATAAAAAGGCAAGTCCATGGGTAATTTTATTTAAATATGGACTCTTTAATGGGTTAAACCACTGGGATCAGGGATAAGAGCTAACAGACAGAGCCACGAGCAAAAACTAGTCTATACAATATGTAACAGAAACCCTGTTGGGCGTTTTAACCGCGATATCAGAATCGATATTCAAACGTAATGAAATAACTCGCATACGAAAATGAGACTAAAAATAATCATATTTATTTTTTATAATTTAATTATTTTATTGTTTGTGAACCGTATTTCGATTGATTACCTCTGTAAGTGCGATGTCTCAGAGCCAGAGCGAGATAGCAAGTTGCGGTGTCTGTGTACATTAAACGCGCCGCGCCACGTGCGCGCTCATCTACGTCAGTACGTCACATGAGTCAGCTGTTCATCACATTTCAGATGAAAATAACATACGTATGCACTCACGCCTTTAATCCCTGAAGGGGTAGGCAGAGGTGTAACCAGTACACCCACATTTCGCCGAGCGTAACTCCGTCCCATGATAGGGGGCGGGCCTATCGCCATACCGGGCACAAATTCCAGACTCTGGGCTGATACTGAGCATTTCGTAATAGAAAAACCCAATACCACTTTACGCGACCCGGGTCGAACCCCAGACCCCAGCGTTAGCCTCGATCGCATTACAACTGCGCCACCGAAACAGTATTTTATAATTTAACTATTTTTATTAAGCTGTCTATATGTCTATCTTCACAACCTAGGAAGGGCCGACAGGGTTTTTGTTACATATTGTATACGTAATAAAACAACTAATCCATTATCAATTTTTTAATATCTACTCTACGTCTTGCTTCTTCCAAGTTTGCTCCCATTTCTTCTGCGATACCTTGAAAGTGTCCACATCAAGTTTGGTGGCAATTATTCGGCCATATGAAGTGCTATTTAACAAATTACTCTTATCTGATAACTCTGTCATGATTTTGATCTTCTGCTCCGGTGAAGCAATTTCGAACATCTTCTCGAAAGCCCTTGAACCATACTGAGATAACGCTAGGCGTTGGTAGAAGCCCTGGAAAATTAAGGTTGTTTTATAAAGGTTTTAACTGATGCACTGAGGGATGTAATGTAACTCAAAATTTTCATAAAGTCATTTCTTAGAATTTTATTATTTCCACCATCGAAATAAGATAACTAGAACGATAACTTTCATATGAATCTGCCAAAAAGCGGCTCCACTTACTTACACATGCAAAGGTAAAATCACACGTAACACTCATACACGCAACACAAATTAATAAACGTCAAAATCAACTTTATTTCATAAAAGTTAATGTCTAAATATTACATTTCTAAATCGAGATACGACGTTCTGCACCGCGCAAAAATTAGACGTATTAAGTGTCAACTAGAGATCATAAATCAATTTCTATGAATTGATGAATGAACGAGCTCCACAGACTTTTATAGCCCCGCCCCTTTGCACATAGTTTTGGTGGGGTCATTTTGTGGCTTGAGTTACGTTTCTTGTCATATTATTTCGATGATTTCCATACTTAGAGTCAGAGTTATACTTCATACTCAGTCACTGGTTACAGAAATAATGTTAATTAACCTCTCTAAGTATTTTTTTATAGCATGGCATAGGTCGGTTACGAGCAAGTGGTTCACGATGGTAAGTGATCTCCACCGCCCATGTACGCCCACAATACCAAAAGAATTATGGGTGCGTCCCCGACCTTAAAGAAAAGGGATAGTTTAGTCATTGGGAAGGGGAGGGCGTTTGGGCCTCCGGATATCTCACTCACCGTACGAAACGCAGCAACAAGCTGCTACTCTACGCCGGTTTTCTTGGAGACATTGGTAACGACCCGGACGAGCCGGCCCATTCGTGCTGTAGACTCAAGTGTCTACAGCGTGGCTGTACCACTCAAAGATTAATAATAATAAATATCTATCTTATACATTAATTTGTGTTTAAATTTTACTCGAACATTGTGAAATAGGACCTAAGTAATATTATATAACATCCACTAGCTAACTTTTAACAAATAAATATAATATGGGGTCCTTTAAACGGAGTGTGAAGAAGCAATTAGACAGGCTGGCATAATTTTGCCCACCTACGATGGTCACATCGTCTGTCGTTGGTCGACAGTATTCTTGGTTGCGCTACAATTACCAAAAAGAAATCCTAGCCTTATGCCCTTACCTTCATCCTCCATATGAGTTTATCCCTTGCTTTGACCCCTACAAACTGACCCTTGCAGAATGCATCCGCCACGTGGCACCCCTTAGCGTCGCTCAATATTACCAACAGCTGTTCCGAACTCAACTCTAGAAGACTGTTAACAGCTTTTGCTGGACGCTGGAAAAACAAGTGAAAGAATAAGGTAGTTTCATATATTGAATTTTATACATTATTTTATAAGCAACAGAAAATGATAAGCAAAAGAAACCCTTTTATTAAAACACAATCAAAATTTTTTCAGAAATGTGCCCGCAGTTATGACTTTAAATGTTGGTATGAGGATAAGTGGGTGCGTAGTAGGGATATCTCACTATCTCGCTTGCACGCGTGCACCATAATGAACATTTTACACAGTGACGTCAAAGTTTGCGTCGTCTGTCATTTGACAATTACCCCTTCTACAGGCTTCTAACTTATTTATTTTTGGTCCGATTTATATATTTTTTTCTGCAATAGATTTTGAGTAACGTAACTTATTGATTTAAATAAATACATACGCACTCACGCCTGTAATCCCCGAAGGGGTAGGCAGAGGTGTAACCAGTACACCCACATTTCGCCGAGCGTATCTCCATCCTATAATGTGATAGGGGGCGAGCCTATCGCCATACCGGACACAAATTCCAGACTCCGGGCTGATACTGAGAATTTCGTAATAGAAAAACCCAATACCACTTTACCCGACCCGGGGATCGAACCCGAGACCTCAGCGTTAGCCTCAATTGTAACGGGTACGCATTACAACTGCGCCATTGAGGCAAAGTTATTTTCTACTAATTGTAACATTGGAGAATGGAAAGAGCCCAAAGATGAGGCAAAACGGCTAGTTTTTTTTTTGTATCATTGAAATAAAACTAGTTTATACGGATTTTATCGCGGTTTAATTATATTTCAGTCCCGACGTTTCGAAAGATTTTCAGCCTTCGTGGTCACGGGAGAGACCCGTGTCTAATTTTATATGTAACTAGCTGTTGCCCGCGGCTCCGCCCGCGTGAATGCATATTTCCAGGATTAAAGTAGCCTAGTGGGCGCCCCCGGTGAGAAACGCGCTTAACAAAAATACTAAAATGACTATTAAAAATAGGGGTTGATGGTAGAAGGGTGAAAATTTAGGGTTGTATGTATTTTTTAATGCCACATCATAGAAAAAAAAACAAATTGGGGTGGATCACCCTTATCATTTAGGGGTATGAAACATTGATGTTGGCCGATTCTCAGACCTACCCGATATGCACACAAAATTTCATACAAATCGGTCCAGCCGTTTCGGAGAAGTATGGGAACGAACATTGTGACACGAGAATTTTATATATAAGATATTCACGTAAACATAAGAAATCACAATGTTTGTATCAATCGCTCACCTGAAAATCGAGTAGAGTCTGCAATATAACAGATCCATGCACATTTATGAAGTACTCTTGGTCTAATTTGGTGACATCCACACGGTCCAATGGTAACATTCGAAGGCACACCACACAGAAATACTTCTGATTTTCCTGCTCTGAGCATTTTAGTACTGTTTCTAAACACTGGAAAATAAATAAATAAATTATAAATACACCCAACAGTCACACACATACTCCTGACCCCACACTAGGTTAACCTGTGTCGTGGGTATCAGCAACTACGAGGGACTTGCCAACCCACAACATCCAGACCCGAGACAAATATTTGTGGATCAGACAAACATATGTCAAGGTGCGGGAATCGAACCCACGGGCTCAAGCCCCCTCCCCTTCCCAATTCCTTAATTATCTCTTTCCTGTAAGGTCGGCAACGCACCCATGATTCTTTTGGTATTGTGGGCGTATATGGGCGGTGGAGATCACTTACCATCAGGTGACCCACTTGCTCGTTTGCAGGCCTATGCCATAAAAAATAAAACTCACAGTTATAAACTGCATCTGCTTTGCTTTGATCCTGAGACAGGCTTTGGCAAGGGCAACAATAACTCCAGTGTTGCCACACGTCAACAATGCACCGAATTTATCCGCTAGCTCGTCGAACATTGGCTCGAACTAGAATGGGATAAAATCGACATATGTAAGCACAATAGTGTTCCAGTTTGAAGGACATTGAAGCTAGTGAAATTACTGGGCATTATGAGACTTAACGTCTTATGTTTCGGGGTGACGAGCGCATTCCAATGCCATGTATTGCTTTCAATTCAAATTTCTGTGTGGTGGGAGTACTTTGTAGTTCAAAGTTTTGTGTGGTGTTGCGCTCTGTTTGGTGCTTACCATCAGACGAGCGATCTGCTCGTTTCGTCACTCTAGCTAATCAATAAAAACACAACAATTACGACTTTCAGTAAGACTTCAGAATATGAACTAATGAATAATTTCACTGAAGTACAATGAATTAACTAAATCTTTTACCACAGGTCTATCTTTATTGCACAAAAAACTGACTTTTACTGAAATTCTACTATGTTTAATTATCAATTAGAATATATAATACTTCACATATAATAATAACTATATTAAAAGTCTTGTTATATACGTCCCACTGCTGGGCACGAGCCTCCTCTATTAATGAAATGTGTTAGAAATGAGTCTACCATGATGTCCCAATGTATATCCAACCTATCACAATTGTTTTATAAATTTAACCATTTAAACATTATTGTTATTAAATTATTATAAAAGTCTGGCTGGTTAACAATCATAGACATAATATTTTATATAATAATCAAACAAAAGTCTGTGCATAATAATGTCTAGTTGACACTTGATACGTAAAATTTTTGCGCGGTGCAGAACGTCGTATCTCGATCTAGAAATTTAATATGTAGGCATTAACTTGTATGAAATAAAGTTGATTTTGAACGTTCATTAATTTGTGATGCGTGTATGAGTGTTACGTGTGATTTTACCTTTGCATGTGTAAGTGGAGCCGAATTTTTTGGCAGATTCATATGAGAGTTGTCGTTCTAGTTATCGATGTGTTCAGCATTAAAGTAATGAATAAAAGGTTTTTATTACAAAAATCATAAAGATGTAAATGATATTTTGGGACACATACCTCTTCTTTAATATTGCAGTTGTCGATCAACCTCTGTGCTGTGAAATTAAGTGTGGGCAATGTAGCAAGCTGCCCGAGACGGTTGATGAAACATTTTGCGTATATCTGTGTGTATAATTTCTTATCGGCGACAAAAAGAGCTGCTTCTAATAACCTAAAACCAAAACAAAGCGCCTGTTTCATCTCTGAGTGAATACTACTTACCTAATAAAATATGGCACAAAATACAAAAATCACACTGTGATATACTGGAAAGAAGATGTCTATTAAATGCTTTCAAAAATAGCTGTCTTTCAAAATATAAATTGGGTGTTTAAATCTTACGCGAATATTGTAGAACAAACTCTAAAACGGTGAGTTTTAAATGTGCATAATATCATACTAATATTATAAATGTGAATGTAAGTTTGTTTGTTACGCCTTCACGCGAAAACTACTAAACCGATCATCATGAAACTTTGTAGACATATTCTTGGAGGTATTAGAATTAACATAGGATATATCTATTTGTTTGTTACACTTTCACGCCTAAATCACTGAACCGATTTTGATGAGTTTTGATGTAGAGATAGATGTGACCCTGGAGACGGTTATAGGCTACGTTTTATTTCGGAAAAGTCTATTCACGCGGGCGGAGCCGCGAGCAAAAGCTAGTAGTAAATACATAATATCATCTACTTACCTGACAGCAGATTCTGATGAAAACACAGGAGGTAGAGCCATACTCTGTGGCTCGTCTGGATTGTATTTATCCACATCAATCTTGTCCTTTTTCTCATCTTGTTCTGTGCTCTCCCAGTTGTCAGGCACAAAGCTTTCATTCAATAAACGCTTTAATATGCACTTTGTTAACTTCTTGTCTACATTTTTTATTGCGTATAAAAATACCTGGAATATACAATAGTTTATTTTATTATTCACAGTTGTAAATACACCCAACAGTCACCTGTACCTGCAACCCGTATTGTGGGTTAACCTAGTATTAAATTATAAGTAGTATTGTGGTTAAGTATTGTTAAGTCTAGGTTTCCGAGAATTATAGTTATCAGAAACTGTGAGGGTAGTAGTTTGTAGTTTCTTTTTTATAGCATAGTCTGGCCAACAACCAAGTGGGTCACCTGATGGTAAGTGATCTCCACCGTCCATGTATGCCAATACCAATATAATCATGGGAGCATTGCCAACCTTAAAGGAAAGGAATTGGGAAGGGGAGGAGGAGTTGGGCCTTTGAATATCTCACTCACCGTACGAAACACAGCAGCAAGATGCTTATTTACGCCGGTTTTATGTGAGACAGCGGTAACGACCCGGACAAACCAGCTCATTCATGTTGTAGACAAAACTGAGTACCTCACCATCATGCAAAAAGTTAGCAAATTCACTCAATACAGCAATATTGAACATAAAATTTTCTTGTATTCAGAACTTCTTTATACCTGGTGTTATCCTGGCTAGTGCCAGGGTCTACCTTCCTACTGAAGCACCTCTACATCACCCGATCTAATATTCAGCACTATTAACTGTAATACTGCCTCGGTGGTGCAGTTGGTATGCGTGCGCGTTACAACTGAGACTGACGCTGAGGTAGCGGGTTCGATCCCGGGTCAGGAAAAAGTTATTTTGGGTTTTACTATTTCAAAATGCTCAGTATCACCTGGAGTCTGGAATTTGTGCCCAGTATGGCGATAGGCTCACCCCCTATCACATCATGGGACGGAGATACACTGGGCTCTGCCTACCCCTTCGGGGATTACAGGCGTGAGTGCATATGTATATATGTATTACCTGTAATAATCCAGACGTCAGTTTACTATATGGCATGTCCTGAAACTGATTCCAGGTGTCCAGTATATTGGCATATTCCACTATAATATTCTTAAACTCTTCCGGAATGTTCCTATACACCATCTGTGTAGTGTGGGGTGGTATGCCTTTATTTTGAATGATTGTTTCCTTAAATAAGTTCACCTTTGGCTTTTCACCAGGTAGCAATGTAATGCCGCTCAAACATTTCAATACACAACGTAAAATATGATTCGCATAATTATCAGAAACGAAATATTCGAAATTATTCAACACATATTTACTGATTTTGATTGTGTATTCATGACACTTTTGAATATGTTCTTGAGTGTATTTTGATTCTTTCTTAGCTTTTTTCTTTTTCGGCGGCTCGTCTGATTCTTGTAAGTGGTCTGTGGCCCTTTGACATGCAACTCTTATTAATGTTTCTATCACATGACTGGAAAAATTATCGGAACACAGCTTTCGTAGGTCTGGTAGAAGTATGTCCATGAATCGTTCAAAATCATCAGGCGAAGAGTATGGTAAAAGCAGCTCAATAACTCGACATCCTAGTTGGTTGCCAATTATGTTTAATTCTTCATCTTTCGTTCTCTCCAGAACGTTATTTACAAGAACATCTGGGAATAAATATTATAAATTGATTTCTCGCGTATTTGTGTTGAAAATTGTGGAATATGTTACAGAGTATTAACTACTTACGTCTCTCGTCTTCATTTTCCATTCCCTGTTTAATAACATCCAATATTCCGACAAAATATCGGTATAATTCTTCGGGCATTTTTGTACCGCGTCCCATTTGACCTTTTTTCACATATTTCTTAGCGTTAGACACGAAATTTTTTCGCTTGCTACGCTTTCTTTTATGTAGTGGATTGTTTTGCCCATTATCTTCACTCATTTTCGCGATATTTACAATATTACTAATGAAAAATGAAAAGAAGTGTGTATCAAAAACAAATATTTTTATTTTGAGGTTAAGTGCAAACGTCAAACCATTGCCAAAAGCACGTTGAATTCTTGAATGGAGTGTTCCATAACTAGAACGTTAAGACATATAACATAAGTATAAGTTATCTTGCTTACACAAGGCTTTACAGAAATATACTGTCTCTGTCTATTCCCATCTACTTAAAAAAATCAATAATTATTACGAGACAGTAGACGGACGGCGATAAACTTTATCGGTGCATTCATAATAGGTACAATACCTATACAAGATCGTGGAAATTCTGTGAAAATAATTATTATCCTAAGATTCCATATTATGTCTACAGATAAATGAATATTATAAGTATCATACACTTATTACACAGTTAGGTACTTAAGCCTATGAGTTTTAAAAATCCATGAGGTCGTAAACGGTAAGAGGTGATAAAGCTTTATGTAAGCGCATGCCGGACCAGCAGCACAGCAATGGACTAACCGACTAACAAAATTTATTTCATCAAAGTGCACTAAAGCCTTCCACCAAAAGCCGTTTTATGTAGTGGCCAAAGTAAGGGCATATTTGGGCTTTCGGAGAAGCTCCTTCACCATACGAAATGCATTAGCAAGCTGCCAGTTCAGATCCATTTTTCGTAAGACGTCACTCAATCTAATTTAAAAATATCAAATTTTTGTAACATGCATAGTTACTTAGTTACATATTAGATAGGTAACTTATTTTATTTTTTAATGCAAACTAAAGCATAAGTAGAAAATAAGCGTGCTTTTTAAATAAATAGCATGTGTGTCCCAATTTCCAGGCATATACGAGTAAGTACATAATATAATAGTAAAGACCTATTGAAATTCCGCTCTGTACGAAAAAAAGTTATTTTTTTTCCATATTTCATATACTGTCGAAGATCTTCTTGAAGAAATCAGCTGGACAGGATGCAGTAAACTCTTTTTTTATTTTTAAGAAAGGCTTTGTCGCTTAGCGACTAAGTATATCGCCCAATAAAAGATACTATAAATATTTAGCATTCACTTTAAAACTAATTTATACAGGTCTGTAGCTCTGAACAAACTCCTCAAAGGCATTTTGAACTGTTTCTCGGGTATTGAGTTTTTTTCCCACCAAAAATTGTCCAAATCCTGGAAAAAGTAGAAGTCTGTAGATATTATATAATAGGTTTTTGTTGTTATAACAGAATCAAATCCCACCCAATATCTGCCAAGTTCATTGTTTGCAATTTTCTCGGTAACTTATCAGCATACAGCTACCTTCGGAATAATAAATGAATTCTTGAATCTTGTGAATGTATTCATAAAATCTACTCAAGTCTACACGAGGTACGGGAAAGAACGTCATATTGCGTGCTCTGTCGCGCACCAGTGAAATGAGATCGTACGGAGTACGGGAACCGACCGTACTAGTTTGCCGCCCGCCAGACAGTCGGGACGAGCGTTCAATATAATCGGTTTCCTATTAAAAACGTTATTTACCGCAGTATAAGACAATCAAGAAGATAATTACTGAAGATTTTTACAATAAAGACATTTAGTAGAAGTGCGCCATTTACCAAATTCAAATTTCGATCGTTAAAGTGAATTTAAGGAAAAAGTTTTTACACTTGACTAAACTTCTTGGAGAAAAGGTGTTTTTACATGACCCAAACACGGGTCGCGATTTTTATCTGTAGGCCGAAGCTCGAGTTCAATAAAGGTAATTAATGCCTGAGTTGTGTGACTGCTTGGAAAGGCGTTGACCGCATCGCGTTGACATTCTTTGCTTATTTACATTATCTTACTTGCGGAAGTTTCTTTGTAAAATGCAAACTAACTTAGCTTTATATTGATAACACCAAAAAGTCATGTTTAGGTATAGACATGTTTTAAAAAGTACATTTAAAGGTGACTTTTAGGAACACAAAAACTTGATGATCTGGATATTTCGTCAGACCACATCCTTACCGATTAATTATTAACCTTAATTTGAAGCATTAAGGCCTGTTTTATAAATGTTCATAATAGAACATAAAAGTATTATTTTTTATGATCCTATTAACCTAGTCGACGGTTAAGGTCTTATTTATTAAAGTCTTCATAACACGCAATGGGAATTTACACAATGAACAAATAACCACTTAGATTAACCTCTTTGGATGTCCCTGAAAAAATAAATACCTACCTATTACAAGGCATTATGTTCCCGAAACCCTAAGCCGAAACCTGTAATTGAATTTAAAACTTAATTATTTTTTTTTTAAAAAAAGACTGTCAAAGATGCGCATAATATTCGCCGTAGCATGTCTATAGTAATCTGTGTATTCGCCCTTCGAAAATAACATTTAAAATTAAGACAATGCGTTCAAGGTGGTCACCTTAAAATATTATTATTATGCATTATGCATGCATAGATGAGCAATCACGAACCAAATCAGTTCACCTATAAATGGACACCATAATAAGAGAACAAAAACAAATTGTTCATACGCACGCACTTGCATATAATAAATGCACTGTATTACGCAAACGTGGCTCACTTTGTGCACTGAATGCATGTTATTATCATAACGTTCATATATATACTTATCTAAACTATAATATTACCTAGTATCCAATTCAAAGCACAGTTTCACATATCAGATTCGAACTTCGACCACAATCGAAATTATTATGAACCATAACTCTTTGACGTCAGACACTCCGGTATCCGAAGATTCCAATATTCCCAATATAACAGAGGATACAATAAAACAGAAAGACATAAAAGACCCTGCACGCTACAGGCGGACAAGAAAATAGAAACTTCTACTTAATTCGCCTATAAGAAAAACATCGAGAAACAAGTCTTTCGTCGAAGATAGATCACGTACAATATTTGAATTAATTGACTTAAATATTTCGAGGAGGTAGTCAGGTGGGGATGGCCAGACAATTCTCGCCGGTGCTTGCTTCCTTGTTACTCCTATAGCTTATATTGCAACTGAATTGAATAGTCTACATTAAATCACAGAAAGATAGTTTTTTTTATTAGCTTGAATGACGTAACGAGCAGGTCGCTCGCTTGATGGTAAGCGCACGCCTGCCGATAAACAGAAGCAACGACACACAGAACTTTGAATTACAAAGCACTGCATGCTGGACTGCGCTCGTCACCCCGAGATATAAGTTCACTTGGCTACAATGTCCTTCAAACCGGAACACAGACTGCTGCTTGGCGGCAGAAATAGACAAAGCGGTGGTACCAACCCAGACGGCCTCGCATACGAGGGACCTACAACCTTACTAACTTCCCCAGTATGAAAGTCTATCCTGTCACATTTCTGGGATTAAAAGTAGTAGTCTATATCTGATAGCTCAGCGGGGAGTGGTACGGACTGTCGAGACAAAAGTAGCAGGTTCGAAACCAGCCCTAAGAGCATACACCTCAGACTTTTCTAAGTTACGTATGTATTAATTGTTAATCATCGCATGCTTTAACGGTAAAGGAAACATCGTGAAGAAACCTGCATACTTGATAAGTTCTCCATAATGTCGAAGGTATGTCTTCCAACCTGCATTAGGCCAGCGTGATGGACAAAGGCCTAACTCCCTCTCAATCAGTAGTGGGTCCCCAGCGGTGGGACGTGTATAATACAGGGCTAGTAAAAAAACGGACCTTTAAAAACTATCTTTATACAAAAATCACGTCGTCACATCTATTGCTGCGTGAAAGAAAAGAAGCCAACAAAGACTTTCGCAATTATAAAAAACAACCGACGCGACGGTTGAAATTATAACAACCTTAATTTACTGTTAAAATACAAAAAGAATAACGTTTAACAAAACTTAGAAACCGACTTCAAGCAATAGCTTGTTAATTCCAATACAATAACGCAATCGCGACGAGTGTACTGTTGTCCGTTGAGGAGTTTTATTTTTTTTCTTCATACTCCGTCATCAGATCTTAACCAAATTTATATGGGACCACGGCGCAGCTAAACTCTAACGAGTGATTTTTTTCCCAATAATTTCGGACCACAAATGGCGAAGTAATCGATCTACACACATAAAATAAAGCAAAAAAAACCGCGCTGAATTAAGAACCTCCTTTTTTGAAGTCGGTTATTACCCGAATAAGAAGAAAAAATAAGCTACAAAATTAATCCACACTGTAGAAATAATCGCTAAAGAATAACTTTAAATAAAAAATTCAAAGTTAAGTTTACCAAAGTATTAAAAACGAAAACCTATTTCGTACATATTAATATTATTCAGTATTAAACATTTCGTTGAAGAAAATTACAGTTATATATATTGTATCGGTTTTAAGATTAACTCAGCTATGGACTCAGAGGGTCACGGGGGCCGTGACCCCTAACGAACTACTTTTATGTGGTTCACACATTCAAATTGTTGGGGTAAAGTGTTTTTGACCAATTGTATTGATCAATCCTGGTCGTTCGATTCGCTTGGAGAAAGTTATCTATGAAGTATCGTCGTACTAGAAGGATTTGAAGCCAACATTCTAACAAGACTTTGAAATCGGCCACACCTGTGTTTCATTGTTCTTATGAACACTTGAAAATATATTAAATGGCTATATGCATCGTAATTCGAAGCCATAATTAAACAAAAAAAATATATACCCTGAAATAAAACTACATAGTTTATACGAATTTTATCGCGGTTTAATTTTTATTTTAGTCCCGACGTTTCGACAGCTTTTCAGCCTTCGTGGTCACGGGAGAGACTGTACTAAATCGTTATATAAACGGGAAAAGTATAAACTAAAATCCGTATAAACTAGTTTTATTTCAAATATATACCGTCAATTTTGACCACCGTAATTCCTAAATTCGTGCCTGTATTATCTCATCCCCAGTCAGATGTATCTGATGCTACGTCCGTGTGGGAACTCATTTTATCTGATTCAGACTGCAGCATTGCGGAGGCTGGATAGGATGACGTCATACGTTTTGTTTTTTTTCGGTTAAAAAATTTAAGGATCATACTTATGGAATGTGTAGGATTATGCGAAAGCACCTTTAAAAGCTATGCTAGTGTTGTTTTAACGAGCTGATTTCCCTTGGCTTTGTTTGCCTAATAAATCGATTCTTTATTCAATTCATAGCTAAGTTTGCGTTGTTCCCAGTGGAATACTAATAGGAAAATACTCAAAAACTGAGTTTAAAACCTGAATCGCGCTGTGTTTGATAAAGACGTTGAGGAATTTCCCGTCATTTTACATATCTTAACGAAAGGGATAATTAAGGTATTGGGAAGGGGAGGGGGATTTGGGCCTCTGGATATCTCACTCACCGTACGAAACGCAGCAGCAAGCTGCTACTTTACATCGGTTTTCTGCGAGACAGTGGTAACGACCCGGACGAGCCGGCCCATTCATGCTGTAGACAAAACTGTCTACAGCATGGCTCTACCACTCGTAAACGTAACTCGTTTCGCCATTGCCTTGTCTGTTAATCAGCAGAGTGTACCACGTGCAGTGAGATTGACTTTAGGCCTAAGATATTGGTAACACCCAAGTCTTAAATCATGTAAAGTTTAATTAAACGCTTTACATCCAAGGGTCATGATTCATCAGTGCTTGGAATTCGGGTCAGTGTCGTCATAATACACGGCTTATAACATTACGTCTTCATACTTTATCTCATGATGATTAGGACTCACAGCTTGTAGGAAGGAATCACATTTTATTAAGTTCATATTACGGTAAAGTAACGATGAACGCTCTCATCCGGTAAGTTTTATCAAAATTATTACGCTAACATCTGGCAATACAATTATCCAATTAAATTATAGTGTGTGCATTTTATTTGCTTTAATGACGAGATTAGCATGCCCATAGATAACTTACTTATATATATACAACGTGTTACAGAAAGGTGTGGTCATATTTTAGGGTCATTAGACACTCCTTATAGTAAATACCTATGTACCGGATCATTTTAAACCAAAATGATCATCCTAAAATTTCACGTTAATTTTAATCACTCGTTTATTAAGATCGATAAGATTGATGACACCACTATTAATTATTATGAAAGACACTCACTTTTTAATAAACTTACGTAATCCTACGGACATACGTACGTAACTTGTAATTTAAACACAAAATAACACCTGCAAGAGACTGTTTGCTGAAGACGATATAGGTACCATCCTCTGAAGTATTTTAAAGATTTCATTGTCGGTTCTTCCATCTATGAATTTGGCTTAATACAGTCGAAGAGCCTCTTATAAACCATTATCAGTTGCACCAATACAAAATACCAATACATAATACTTGTTTTTAGTCAAATAAAACATATAACATATACTTCATAACATCGGAAATTGTCGAACTGACTGCGGCAAATAAATATTGACATTTGACAAATGATGTTTTTTTAAATGATAAAATAATTAAATGAAAGGAGGTCTATAGTATCATTGTTTATCATTTAGTGTTGTCGACAGTTGAATGTCGATATCGACATGTTACTCATTGGATAAAAAAGAAAATTCTATAATTATTGTACTAGCAATGCAATCGGATTAGGTACTATGGGAGATAAAATACTTATACGCTATACTATACATTGCTTAAATTTGCCCGCCCCTTTTTATAACACGTTGTATATATAGGAAAGCATGTCGCACGCTTTATGGTAAGCACCACACCTGCTCCTGTACTAGCAACACCACACTGAACTTAAAACATCAAGTTACCGCTTGTCACTGCACTCGTCACCACGAGATATAAGAAGATAAGTCTCATAATGCCCAGTAACATAACAGTCCTTCCGAACTGTTGCTTAGTGACAGAAATAGACAATGGGACCTACCCAGACACATTCTTGCGTATAAGAGCCCTATCACCTAGTAAACCTACTATTCTACTATTCTCAATGGGACCTACCCAGACACATTCTTGCGTATAAGAGCCCTATCACCTAGTAAACCTACTATTCTACTATTCTCAATGGGACCTACCCAGACACATTCTTGCGTATAAGAGCCCTATCACCTAGTAAACCTACTATTCTACTATTCTTACTACTACATATTATAAATAAGAGAGTTTGAATGTTTGTGAGTTCGCGAATTTGGATGTTTGTTAGTCAATCGCGCTTTAACGGCTGAACGGATTTGGATGAAATTCGGCACACAGGTAGACCATGACCCGGTTTAGTATAGAGGCTACTTTTTATCCCTGGAAAGAACATTCACGTGGGCAGAGTCGCGACCAAATGAAGGTCTAATATCTAAAATAGTTTTAACAGCTTACTTACAAATAACCATTTCGTAATACAGTCATTGTTTTCCCCAGTCGTGCTATCCTCTTCCTGCACCAGTTCTGTGATATTTCTATCTCCGATTTAATTTCTCAGATAATCGATTCGATTTCCCGTTGGTCACGCGCTATCTCAGTACATGCTTCATTGAATATCTTTCACTGGGTTTTGTACATCACTTTTAATGGCTTTGTGGCTAAAGAGGTCGAAGTTTTGTGTAGAGAGTGGGTCGAGTCGACCGGGGTACGGGGGTTATCTCATAGAAAACCAAATTATATGGGACGATCCGTAGTCTGAACCCCACAACCCACAACGGTAACCAAGTTGCGCCATTGCCTCTTCCGTTAATCAGCAGAGTGTACCACGTACATATGAGGTTGGCTTTGGGCCTAAGATGTTGGTGGCCCATTTACACTCCAATACCCTATTTACTAAGATACAGACATCGCATAAAATATATCAAGAAAATATACAAATTAACCTCCTGTGTTAAAGTCTAAAAATGTCTGCCTTGCAATATAGGTTAGATAGCAAGTTAATAGTAGAATTACGTAAAATGCGTAATCAGAATGAAATAGGAGCATGATAATTTATTAGATAATGGACTAGCGAGGTCACGCTGGCCTAAACAGATTGCTGGGGGCTCGGGTGCTCGGGGGCGCGGCGCAGTCACGGAGAATTGACATTTAGGAATATTTACGGATGGAACACTCCCTTTGGAAGTGATACAAGAATGACAAGAAGTTATAGTAGAGTAACATGACATGTAACTATGCGAAGTTATATTCATTAGTTATCAGTTAACTGCTAGTTATTCTTGAAGAGCAGTGATAGCTCAGCGGGGAGTGATAGGGATTGGCGAGACGAAAACCAGACCCAAGAGCGTGCACCTCTGACTTTTCTAAGTTACGTGTGTATTCATTGTTAATTATAGCTTGCTTTAACGGTGAAGGAAACACAGTGAGGAAACCTGCATGTCTGAGAAGTTCTCTATAAGAAATTCGAAGGTATGTGAAGTCTTCCAACCCGCATTAGGCCAGCGTGGTGGACTAAGGCCTCACCCCTCTCATTCTGTATAGGAGGCCCGTGCCCAGCAGTGAAACTTAGACTTACAGAACTACATGTGTGTACTTTTGGTGCTTCTTGCAGGATGCGCGAAAGTCTAAAGCGCTTAGCTTCTGACGACGGGATGGAGCGACGCGTCGGCTCCAAGCGACGGGTCAGGGTCGAGCTGTTGGATGGGGAGCACATCACTATTGACGTGGACGTGAGTACCTAAATTTTTATTCGATTTAAAAAATGAAGGATGGTCTCAATTTGACGCGTATATTTTTGTATCTATGTACATCGATTTCTCCGCCAATTGTGGACCAATTTTGTTATAAAAAAAACATTCGTTAGAGTTTAAATACGATGTGGTTCCATATAAATTTAGTTAAGATCTGAAATCATACAATTAGCACTGGGTACCAACTTGGTCTTATCGGGCTTGGTCTATTTTTACACCAAAATATTTCGTAAAACCTTCAATATTCTATCAATTATCTAAAATTGGATTATTCAATGCCAAACAATATGCATATATGTTGCAATAATTGGCAAACCGCGTCCGCTGCATGGATTTTATTGGGGAAATCATGGTTTCCTCTCAAAAATCCCTAATATTTATAGCAGCGTTAGCTTAGCTGGGAGTGGTACGAACTGTCGAGATGAAAGTCACGGGTTTGAAACCAGACTCAAGAGCATACACCTCCGACTTTTCGATGTTATGTTTTTTTTATGGCATAGGCCGGCAAACGAGCAAGTGGGTCACCTGATGGTAAGTGATCTCCACCGCCCATGTATGCCCACAATACCAAAAGAATCATGGGTGCGTTGCCGACCTTAAATGAAAGGGATAATTAAGGAATTGGGAAGGGGAGGGGATTTGGGCCTACGGATATCTCACTCACCGTACGAAACTCAGCAGCAAGCAGCTACTTTACGCCGGTTTTCTGTGAGACAGTAGTAATGACCCGGACGAGCCGGCCCATACATGCTGTAGACAAAAGTGTCTATAGCGTGGCTCTACCACTCATAAATTTTGAAATTTTTGTTTGTTTTAATTGTTACTTATCGTTTGCTTTAACCGTTAAGAAAATATCGTGAGGAAACCTGCATACCTGAGAAGTTGTCCATGACAATTTCGAACGTATGTGAAGTCTGCCAACCTGCATTAGGCCATGATGGGTTTTGGCCTAACCCATTTCATTCAGTAGAGGAGACCCGTGCCGTGTGTGATACAGAGCTAGAGTTATTGTATAATAATCAAAGCCACGCCCTGCTGCACGGTGGACCGACGACTTGAAAAAGATGGCGGGTAGCGGGTGGATGCGGGCTGCTCAACACCGGGATGGTTGGCGCTCACTTGGGGAGGCTTACGTCCAACAGTGGACGACAACAGGCTGAGATAATCAAAGCCACTGGCCCCGAGGCACCACCGATGGTGCAGTTTTTACTGTTGTTGTTGTTGTAATGCGTAAATGTGAGGCTGACGCTGAGAGCTCGTGTTCGATCCCCAGGTCGGGTAAAAGTGATATTGGGTTTTTTATTACGAAATGCTCAGTATCAGCCCGGAGTTTGGAATTGGGTTCGGTATGGCGCTAGACTCGCCCCTAACACATCATGGGACTTAGATACGGTCGGTGAAATGTGGGTGTATTGGTTACACCTATGATTACCCCTTCGGGGATTACAGGCGTGAGTGCGTTACAAATATGTAACTGTATACATGCCGGCTGATTCCGAAACGTGACTTGCGGGAAGGTGTAGTGTTCCGTATCGGTCGTGTTTGTACCTGGAGGCCAATTCTCGTAATTTTAAATGTTCAAAATATCATTCCGATCTAGTCTCAGCGTCGAGAAAGTTGCAAATGGCATTCTCTTAAACCAATAATCAACGTGAAATGCACTTAGCATTGGGACCTAGTCCCTCGTTTGCGAGAGGCCGGCTGGGTTGGTACCACCGCGCCGTCTATTTCTGCCGCCAAGCAACAGTGTGTAAACACTGTTGTGTTCCAGTTTGAAGGACATTGAAGTCAGTGAAATTACTGGGCATTATGAGACTTAACACCTTATGTCTCGGGGTGCCAGGCGCAGTCCAGTGTCATGCAGTGCTTTGTTATTTAAAGTTCTGTGTGGCGATGCTTCTGTTTATGATCAGGCGTGGCGCTTATCATCAGGCGAGCGACCTGCTCGTCTCGTTAGTTTAGTATGTAAAAGTAATTTTACAATTCAGCAAGCTATTCTATAAAGAGTATAGGTTAAAATGTACAGAATAAATACAGATATAGCCTGCCTTCTTGTAGGTCAACTCGAAATGCCTTTTTTGCTCCCAAACGACCGGTTCCAGGCAAACCGAATCAGCGATGACGCAATTTACTCTTGAACAAAAGTTTAAAAATTTTTCGTTGCAAGACCTGTTATATAGCGGCGATAGCTCAGTGAGTAGTGGAACGGACTTTCGAGACAGAAGATGTGGTTCGATTTTAGTACTCGGAGCATTACCCCTGACTTTTCGAAAATTACTATTTTTATTACTTTTTTTAAAGTGGTAGCGCCACGCTGTTGATACTTTTGCCTACATTATGAATGGACCGGCTTGTCCGGGTCGTTACCACTGTTACACAGAAAACCGGCGTAAAGTAGCAGCTTACTGCTGCGTTCCGTACGGTGAGTAAGATATCCGGAGGTCCAAATCCCCTTCCCAATACCTTAAATTATCCCTTTCTTTTAAGGTCGGCAACGCGCCCATAATTCTTCTGGTATTGTGAGCGTACATGAGCGGTGGAGATCACTTACCATCAGGTGACCCACTTGCTCGATTACCGGCCATTATTAATTATCGCTTGGTTTTAAGAGGTCTTACTACGATTTGGAACAATATATATTAAGGTTTATAATTAAATAGCATCTGAGAGTTAACAGATTTCCCAAATCTGGAGATATTTCTTAGATTTATTAATTAAAACATAAATTCTTCTTCTTCTTTGAGTGCCATCTACTATAGGATAAATTTGGAAGCTGCTGAACTTGTGCTTGTGTTGAATCATTGGCGTAGATTTTTAAGCCATCATGGCCATTTTCCTCGACCTGACCTTCCTCTGCCGTTAATTTTTTTCTTGAATTATTTGTTGAAGATGTTTACATACGCGCTCACGCCTGTAATCGCCGAAGGGATAGGCAGCGATGTTTTTTTTGGGTCTCTAAATTAATTTGTTTCGCCACACTCGGAGTTCAAAAATAGTGTTTTTCTTGAATTGAATGCGCGACCTGACCATATGCTTATGTACAGTGAAGGAAAACATCGTGAGACAACCGGTATTTCGAATTCGAACGTATATGAAGTCTACCAAATATGTACTTGTTTTTCTCGAGAGCTATAACTGACCAGGAATGGCCTGTTGATTAATATTCTTGCTCATTCGCAAACAAGAAGCTTGATGAAGCGCTCTATGAAGATAACTGGCTTGGAGTCTACGTGAACCACCAACATCTTGGACCCAAAGTACAACCTCATCTACACGTGGTACACACTCTGTTTATTAACCGACGAGACAATGGCGAAACATTTTAGAGTGGTAGAGCCACCCTGTAGACACTTTTGTCTACAGCATGAATGGGCCGGCTCGCCCGGGTCATTACCACTGTCTCACAGAAAATCGACGTAAATTAGCAGCTTGCTGTTGCGTTTTTGTACGGTGAGTGAGATATCCGGAGGCCCAAATCCCTCTCCCATTCCCAATCTCTTAATTATCCTTTTCCTTTAAGGTCGGCAACGGGCCCATCATTCTTATGGTATTAAGGGCGTACATGGGCGGTGGAGATCACTTACCATCAGCTAACCCACTTCCTCGTTTTCCGGCCTATGACATAAGAAAATCTTAGTGCCCGTTACAGGTTGTGGGGGTCAGACGGCGGGTTTCCCCACATAATACCAAATCCACCGTCAATTCTATGGTACGAGAAGCCGGACCCTGGCATAAGCCGGGATGACGCCAGGTAGAAAGACTGTATGAAGATAACTACAATACAAAATAGCCGTCTTAATATTTTCTCATATCAACGACATTTATATTATTTTTATTTATTTATACTTCTATACAATTTTTTTTTTTTTTTTTTTAGATTGAATGACAAGACGAGCAGGTCGCTCGCCTGATGGTAAGCGCCACGCCTGCCCATAAACAGAAGCAACGCCACACAGAACTTTAAATAAAGCACTGCATGACACTGGACTGCGCTCGTCACCCCGAGACATAAGGTGTTAAGTCTCATAATGCCCAGTAATTACACTGGCTTCAATGTCCTTCACACCGGAACACAACAGTGCTTACACATAAAGGTGGACATAATGCCTGAGGCATTCTCTACCTGCCGACCTTTAGGTGATACAGAGATCAATGAAGTAGGTGGAAAGGATACATACTATAAACAGAACACACATTCAACGTACAGACATTCAATGTATACTTTTTCAAGTGTATATGTGTATAGAGTTTTATTAGCCATCACTTCGCTTCACTTACTTTTACGAGTGGTAGAGCCACGCTGTAGACAATTTTGTCTACAGCACGAATGGGCCGGCTCGTCCGGGTTGTTACCACTGTCTCACAGAAAACCGGCGTAAAGTAGCAGCTTGCTGCTGCGTTTCGTACGGTGAGTGAGATATCCGGAGGCCCAAATACCCCTCCCCTTCCCAATCCCTTATTATCCCTTTCCTTTAAGGTCGGCAACGCGCCCATAATTCTTTTGTATTGTGGGCGTACATGGGCGGTGGAGATCGCTTACCATCAGGTGACCCACTTGCTGGTTTGCCAGTCTTTACTATATAAAAAAAAAAAACTTCGCTAAACAACTAAATAGAAGCTCGGGTTTATGAGCGGTTACTACCCCGTGCACACCATCGCCAGTTCTAACAAATAGCCAATGTACTGAATTTATATAGAGATGATATTACCAACTTTAGTAATTTTATTAACATTAATTACTAAATTCATGACGATTTCATGATCCGATTGTGTGTCTGGTGACCTGTACTTACAACACAGTACGATAAAAAATAGCCAATGTAATGAATTTATATTGAGATGTTATTACCAATGTTTGGTATATTTCTTAAGATTAATTATGAAATTCATGTAGATTTCTTGATCCCATTATCTGTATGATGATCTGTCCCTACTACACGGTATTATAATTGTAAAAATAAATAGTATCATTGTTTATAGTGGCAGCTTACTTAAGCTATAAAATCATTAAAGCTCTGGCTTCAGTTCCCATGTAGGGCAATAAAATAATTGTGTTGAGGTTTTCTCATACGCACTCATTTTCATTCGTTATAAATCACACAGGAGTGGTCCATGTATAGAATTTGTGCCCCATAACACATCATGGGACAACAACAAGCTCAGCGAACTGTGGCTAGATACATACATAACATGCACTTCTACCTATCTTACGGAATAGAAAAATCTTTTTCGTATACAGGCGTGAGCTTATATTATGTAGCAAAAAATTAATTATCGCCGAATAAGGTTCCTGTAATCGATCCCCGCCGCCATACTCATAATAAAATTCCGCTGACCTTCACCTTACAAATAAGGTATGTCATGTTTTGGATCTGGTGGTAGTTTTAAAACACATGCCGTTTCGGTAATGCCTATATAATATCGACCCATAAAAAAATGAAAAGTAAAAAAATAATAATACTTAACAATTCTGGACTATTCATACATACGCACTCACGCCTGTAATCCCCGAAGGGGTAGGCAGAGGTGGAACCAGTACACCCACATTTCGCTGAGCGTATCTTCGTCCCATGAAGTGATAGGGGGCGAGTCTATCGCCATACCGGGCACAAATTCCTGACTCCGGGTTGACTCTGAGCATTTCGTAATAGAAAACCCCAATACCACTATACCCGACTCGGGGATCGAACCCGAGACCTCAGCGTCGGCCTCAATCGTAACGCGTACGCATTACAACTGCGCCACCGAGACAGTCTATTCTAGTCTGGACTATTTCATAATAATAATATTGTAAAATGTGTAGTTGCTCAGTGTATTTTGATGATGCTATGTATGTTATGTATACATTAGTTGATATGATTTCTATACATACGTTTCTTTATTTTGTACTGACTTGTCATAAGCGCTATTTTAATTGCCTACATGATTAATAAAACTATTTCATTTCAAAATGTTGTGAGAAAACAAAAGAACTACCCTCCATTTAATATTTGGTAGTATCATCTCTATACAGATCTTACTTACATAGTAAAAGCTGAGTGCCCAAAATAGCGGCGCCTGGCCTCTGTTACGTCAATATATACAGCTCACATCCGAACTAAGTGTTTTCATGAAATCGACCTCATTTACATCTGTATACAGTTTCTACGCACTACACTTGTATACAATTTTAAATTAGAAATGTTATTCCTACACGTCAGTTTCGCCGCATTAATGTATAGGTTTTTTTTTTACTGCCTGGATAGGCAGACGAGCAAACGGGCCACCTGATGGTAAGTAGTCACCGCCGCCCATAGACTTCTGCAATGCCAGGGCACAGCAAAGCCGCTGCCTACCGTACAAAGCCGCTGCCTACCGTAAAAAGCCGCTGCCTACCGTACCGGTACAAGAACAGATGTTAATAAAGGTTTTTTTAATCATTCCTCTGACAATTGCCTTAACCTATACTATAAAAAAAATGCATTTTTACCTATTATAATAATACGCACTCACGCCTGTAATCCCCGAAGGGGTAGGCAGAGGTGTAACCAGTACACCCACATTTCGCCGAGCGTATTTCCGTCACTTATGTGATAGGAGGCGAGCCTATCGCCATACCGGGCACAAATTCCAGACTCCGGGCTGATACTGAGCAATTCGTAATAGAAAAACCCAATACCACTTTACCCGACCCGGTGATCGAACCCGAGACCTCAGCGTTAGTTAATCGTAACGCGTACGCATTACAACTGCGCCACCGAGGCAGTCGGCACCTATTATAATAATGTCTAAAATATTATGATAGTAAGATTTTAAAGCGGGCTATGCTTGGTATCTCTCTGACGGATAAAATCCGGTATACGGAGATCAGTCAGAGAACTAAAGTAACTGACATAGCACGCCGAATTAGCAAGTTGAAGTGGCAGTGGGCTGGCCATATTTGTCGCCGCAACGATGGCCGTTGGGGTCGAAAGATACTAGAGTGGAGACCACGTCTATCCAAGCGCAGTGTGGGCCGACCTCGAGCCCGCTGGACCGACGACCTGATACACGTAGCGGGAAGCGGCTGGATGAGGAAGGCGGAGGACCGTCAAGGGTGGTGCCAACTTGGAAAGACCTATGTCCACCAGTGGATGAATTCAGGCTGATGACATACATACGCACTGACGCCTGTAATCCCCGAAGGGGTAGGCAAAGGTGTAACTAGAACACCCACATTTCGCCGAACGTATCTCCGTCCCACGATGTCATAGGGGGCGAGCCTATCGCCATACCGGGCACAAATTCCAGACTCCGGGCTGATACTGAGCATTTCGTAATAGAAAAACCCAATACCACTTTACCCGAGCCGGGGATCAAACCCGAGACCTCAGCGTTGACCTCAATCGTAACGCGTACGCATTACAACTGCGCTACCGAGGTAGTCATCAGTTCAGGCTGATGATGATGAAGATTATGTGATTTACACTTATGGCTATGCTAAGCGTAATTCACGAATTTCTTAGTTTTATGTGTTATAATCCTATTATTTTAATTTCAGCGGAAGGCTCGAGGATCTGATCTCCTAGATCAAGTGTGCGAGAGCCTCAATGTACTGGAGAAGGACTTCTTTGGGCTCCTGTACTTGCTGCGAGGGGACCCCAGAGTCTGGGTAGACCTTAACAGAAGACTGTCAAAGACTTTTAGGAGTAAGTACATACTTTCGATTAGCCAAAATAAATAGTTTGCTGGCTAGTTATGGTTTATTCACTCACATCCGTGAACTTTAAATTATAAAGCACTGTATGACACTGGACTGCGCTCGTCACTCCTAGACATAAAGTGTAAAATGTCCAGTAATTTCACTGGTTTCCATGTCCTTCAAACCGGAACAATTGGATTCGTACACACTGTTGCTAGGCGGCAGAAATATGTAATCTGGTTGTCTCTATACGTCTATCGAAGCTAATATGGTTGCGTAGAATCTGTCAAAAGTAGACATAATGAAGAAAAAATAGTTCTTTCATCCTTATGGTATTTTGTATACGAACCCTAAGATGACGACGTGATTTTATCGAATGTCTACTTTAACCCGAGATATTTAGAATAGAACTAGCTGTCCCGCGAGGTTTCATCCGCAACTACAGCAGCGCCACCTACCGGGTCCAATTGTGAATCTAACCATCCAGGGCGCCACCCAAACGCATACAAAAAAAATCATTCAAATCGGTCCAACCGTTTAAGAGGAGTTCAGTCACATACACACGTACAGTAGAATTATACTATATATAAAGAAGATTCTGGAAGAGGGTAGGTGGAGCTTGCGGGAGAAACCGCGCGGGACAGCTAGTTATATATATAAAAATAGAATATGTGTCGTCGATAGTTATATCTAGCGAGATATGTCGTGTTTCATATGCTAAGCCCCCTTGAACGTGGATTAGATCATGGAATCTTTATCCTGGAAAGACATTTACGCGTGTTGAGTCACGAGCAAAGGTTATTGAATAAAACAGCCACCAGTCACACACATAGTCCTGACTTCAATTATGACTTAATGACACAATATGCGGTCATTGTATAACCGCAATACCTTGCCAAACCGTGGGATGGTTGAACCCACAGAACATAGGGATCTCTGCCAAGCCTCTCAGCGATACAGGCGTAAGTTTATGTTTTTTTATCTTAGACGAGCCCTGGGACGTCAGGTTTGCAGTCAAGTTTTATCCTCCTGAACCTTCAGAGCTGAAGGATGACACAGCGAGGTACCAGATCAGCTTGGCGGTGCGACGGGACTTGGCTGAAGGTAACAATATTAGCCATGTATTTCATACTGTTCAACTGCAGGATGCAGGTCTCTTCTACTGTTAGGTCGGTCCATAAATGAGACAATTTTAAAGTATGCACCACTTTTCTGCCTGGCGTTATGCCAGCTTAATACCAATCTGCTCTCTTTTACCCTAGATTTGACGGTATTGGGTATTACATGGGGTGACCCACTGCACCACGCCATCTGACCCCCACAGCCCGCAACAGGACTTCAGACTCGGAATTGCCTCGTCTGTTAATTAACTGAGTGTACCACGTGCAGATGAGGTTGACTGTAGACTTAAGATGTTGGTGGCCCACTTACACAAATAATTTCATTTCAATCGGATGCTAGTTACATTTCAAAAGGTAGAGCTCTTTGTGAATAAGACAGTTAGACAGGATTAACGAACGGGTCCCTTTGAGTATGACAGCCTAAAAGTATATGCATCACATTCAGAATTGACTGCCTCGGTGACGCAGTTGTAATGCTTACGCGTTACGCTAGCGATGAGGTCTCGGATTCGATCCCCGGATCGGGTTTTTCTATTACGAAATGCTCAGTATCAGCCCGGAGTCTGGAATTTGTGCCAGGTATGGCGATAGGCTTGCCCCCTATCACATTGTGGGACGGAGATACGCTTGGTGAAATGTGGGTGTACTGGTTACACCTCTGCCTACCCCTTCGGGGATTACAGGCGTGAGTGCGTATGTATTCAGAACCTCCTTTTTACATCGATTAACAAACATTCCCGTTGCCCATATCATGAGAGAGCTAAAAAATGCTATTAACTCTTCATTCCAGGTCGTTTATCCTGCTCAGCCATCACACATGCACTCCTGGCTTCTTACGTCATGCAAGCGGAGTTAGGAGACTATGAACCCTCATATAACCTCACATCAGAACTAGCGAGGTTCAAGGCAGTGCCTATCAACGCCCTGACAGAAACTGTTGAAGAAAACATCGAACGCTTGTATAAAAAGCATAAGTGAGTATTGAGTGCAGTGAAGCAGTGATAGCTCAGCGGGGAGTGGTATGGACTGTCGAGACGAAAAGTCGCAGGTTCGAAACCAGCCCCAAGTGCATACACCTCAAACTTTTCTAAGTTATGTGTGTATTAATTGTTAATTATCGCTTGCTTTAACGGTGAAGGAAACATCGCGAGGAAACCTGCATTCCTGAGAAGTTCTTCATAAGAATTTCGCAGACTTCACATGTCTGCCAATCCGCATTAGGCCCGCGTGGTGGACTAAGGCCTAACCCCTATCATTCAGTAGAGCAGGCCCGTGCCCAGCAGTGGGACGTATATAATACAAGGCTAGTATTAGTAGAGTATTGAGTCTCATAAGTGGTAGAGCCTCGCTGTAGACACTTTTGTGTGAAGCATCAATGGGCTGGCTCGAGCGGGTCGTGACCACTGTCTCACACAAATCTGACGTAAAATAGCGGCTTGTCGCTGCGTTTCGTACGGCGACTGAGATATTCAGAGACCTGAATAACCTTCTTTTTCCCAATACCATAATTATCTCTTTCCTTTAAGGTCGGCAACGCGCCCATGATTCTTCTGGTATTGTGGGTGTATAAGGGCTGTGGAGATCACTGACCATCATGTGACCTACTTGCTCGTTTGCCAGACTATGCTATAAAAAAATTGGTTGTTTCAGAGGCCAAACCCCAGCGGAAGCGGAGCTGAACTATCTAGAGAACGCAAAGAAGCTGTCGATGTACGGAGCTGAACTGCACTGCGCAAGAGACTCCAATGATGTCGACATTGTGCTTGCTATCTGTGCGCATGGCATCTCTGTCTACCGAGACGGGTGAGCCACATTTTAGGGTTCGTTACATAAAGGGTGGCACAAAACCAGACAACGCCGCCTGTCTGTCTATCTGATAGCTCTATCTTTTGAACCATAAATAGGTAACCGGATGAAATATTCACAGAATATATATCATACATACGCAGGCGTGAGCCTGTAATCCCCGAAAGGGGTAGGCAGAGGTGTAACAGTACACCCACATTTCGCCGAGCGTATTTCCGTCCCTTATGTGATAGGGGGCGAGCCTATCGCCATACCGGGCACAAATTCCAGACTCCGGGCTGATACTGACCATTTCGTAATAGAAAAACCCAATACCAGTTTACCCGACCTGGGGATCGAATCCGAGACCTCAGAGTTGACCTCCATCGTAACGCGTACGCATTACAACTGCGTCACCGAGGCAGTCAGAATATAATATATCATTATAGCTAATATCCTAAACACACACACATACACACGCGCGCACGCTCGTTCACACACACGTATGCACGCATGAGAAAGAGAGAAACAGAAAAATAACATCAATATCGTTTATAATATCCAGTCTGATGATGAACCGGTTCCCGTGGACGAAGATGTTAAAGATCAGTTATAACAAGCGATGCTACACGCTGAAGCTGCGATCCAACGAGTTCGATGAGTACGAGACACATCTCAGCTTCAAGCTGGCCAGCACTCGCTCCTGCAAGAAGCTGTGGCGCTGCAGTGTGGAGCATCACATGTTCTTCAGGTATTATTTTATTTTAATAGCCCTGTATGTGTCCCACTGTCCTCTTCTACTGAATGAGCGGGGTTAGGGCTTAGTCCACCTCGCTGGCTTAATGCGGGTTGGCAGACTTCACATACCTTTGAAATTCTTATAGAGAACTTCTCAAATAAGCAGACTTAAAGCAAGCGATAATAAACAATTAATACACAGTTAACTTAAAAAAGTCAAAGGTGTGTGCTCCTGGGACTGGTTTCGAACCTGCAACTTCGACAGCCAGTACCACTCCCTATTGAGTTATAGTTGCTACTGTTTCAGGTATATAAATCAATAAATAAATCTTCCAGACTGATGATGAACAGGTTCCCGTGTTCTATGGTCATATTCAATAAACAATGTTAGTTTGATTATCCGGATAGATATCGTAAGTAATATGAACATGTGACTTTTAACTGTGTTCTGATTGGCTCACCCGTGCGATCTATCCGTAAACTCAAAATAGTTTAAAATTATCGTTATTTCTGAGTTTTCTTTTATTTAACTGATTCCAAAAAGATCTTACTTCCGCTGTTCTATTATCACTAAATTCATAACTGGTAGAGCTCAATTGTAAACACTTATGTCTACAGAATGAATGGGCCGGCTCGTCCGGGGTCGTTACCACTGTCTCAGGGATAATTAAGGGATTGGGAAGGGGAGAGGGAATTGGGCTTCCGGATATCTTACTCACCGTACAAAACGCAGCAGCAAGCTGCTACTTCAAGCCGGTTTTCTGTAGTAACGACCGGGACGAGCAGGTCCACTCATGCTGGAGACAAAATTTTCTGCAAGTGTGTTTCTTCCACAGACGCGAAGCACCAGTGAAAGTGGACCGAGTGTTAGGGTTCCCTCGGCTGGGGTCCCGCCGCCTCTCCTGTCGCAGAACCCTGCGGCAGATGCGTGCGGAACCCGAACTACCGAGAGAGATCACCGCTTGACACATACTAGCCTCCGATGACTGCAGAGTCATCGTCATCATTAGCTGACAGAAAAAACCTAGGACGTAAGAGAAACTTGTGACTCGGACCTATGGCTAATATTAAGATTTCGTGTGACTCTTACCAATGCCACGATTTCATATAACTTCAGCGGAACATACAAAAAATATCAATTTTGTCACGTCATAAACGAAAAAACTCTTCAGAAGTGGTTCAAAATTCATATGTTTCTCATCACTAAACAGACCTCTTGTGACACAGCCCCGGATCAAGGGCACCCGCCCCGGGCGGCAGTTCCAGGGGGCGCCAAAATCATTATATAATATGATTAAAAATAAAAAAAACTTGCTCCACAAAGCGCCTAGCATACGGAAGCCTGGTTGGCTCACCGTCGACTTGTAAGAAAAAGGCGCCACACAGGCCCACACCACAAGTGAAAAGTATAATTTTATTGAAGGGTTCTTATTGTCCCATTAACGAAAAAAGCCAACCATGATATATTTGTAGGTTATTTGTAAGTAATTTATCTCAAACGCTGGAGAGAGGGGCGCCACTGTCAAATTTCTGCCCAGATTCAAAATTCTTAGATCCGAGGCTGTTGTGATGTCACAACAGGTACAAAAAGTATCAATTTTTTTATATATCATAAAATACCCGCGAAACAAGTAAGTGGGTCACCTAATGGTAAGTGATCTCCAACATCCATCCAAAAGAATCATGGACACTTTTCCGACCTTAATGGTACCGTTTCTGTGAGACAGTGGTAACAATCCGGTCATGCCGGCCAATTACGCTGTAGACAAAACTCCAACGTGTCTCTACCACTCTTGGTCCCATAACATGGTGATTTAAGTAATGGCGTCATTTATTTATATCTATGTCTGTGTACTTCAACGTTTCCAAGTATAGAGGTGTCCTTATGACGTTAAGGGTCCTCTAATTTAAGGAATAGTTGGTGATAACTGTCAGTAGCATCGTAAATATAGGTAGTCTTAGTTCATTTACGGCCGTTTACAATAAACTATCTTAATTTGTTTCTCAGGATAGATCGCACTATTCATTGTAACCTGTTTTGTATTTAATAAATAAATAAATCAGACTGCCTCAGTGGCGCAGTTGTAATATGTATGCGTTAGGACTGAGTTCTCGGGTTCGATCCCCGGGTCGGGTAAAAGTGATATTAGGTTTTTCTATTATGAAATTCTCAGTATCAGCCCGGAGTCTAGAATTGTGTCCGATATGGCGATAGGCTCGCCCCCTATCACATAATGGGACGGTGATGCGCTCGGCGAAATGTACTGGTTACACTTCTGCGTACCCCTTCGGGGATTACAGGCGTGACTGCATAAATAAATCAGAATACAGATTGAAGGTCACGCGTTAAAATGGACTAGTTTGGTAATTGATTTCCGGCATCTAATCGGATAGTAAAACAAAGATGGTTTATTGAAAGTGGCCGCCAGACTATTTAGCACGTGATTTATGGCCGTCCCTATATTTTATCTATCGACAGATATGCTTACCATCGATAGTGTTATAACAAATCTTCCATAAAATACGTGTCAAAATTTTACTGCCAGTAATAAATCTGTCTATAGCCAGAATATTGGGAAAGGCCATTAGAGAATTAATGTTCATTTATTAAGATAAAGCTTGTTGTAATTTAAACGTTACTGATGAAAATGATTTATAAAAAATATTGATGTTAGAATAAAAGAGCACAAAAAGATTTTTCCTAGCTCGAACTGTATTTCGAAAAGGAGGGAAAAACTAATGTGGGCGCAGTGCAGACCCAAGGCTAATTTTAGTATGGGGTGAGATGAAAATACATAATTTAGAAATTTTCTATTTAGACATTATATTTCATAAAAGAAGACTGCCTCGGTGGCGCAGGTGTTATGCGTACGCGTTACGATTAAGCTATCCATCGTGGAACGGAGATACGCTCGGCGAAATATGGGTGTACTAGTTACACCTCTGCCTACACCTTCGGGGATTACAGGCGTGAGTGCGTATGTATGTATTTCATAAAAGATAATGTCTAAATATTAAATTTCTAAATCTAGATACGACGTTCTACACCGCGCAAAAAATTTGACGTATTAAGTGTCAACTAGGGATCAGGAATCAATTTTTATGAATTGACGAATGAACGAGTCGCGCAGACTATTATAGCCCCGCGCCCTTGCACAGTTTTAGTGGGGTCATTTTTTTTCTGGAGTTACGTTTCTTGTGATCTTATTTCGATGAGAATATATAATATTGTATAGTTGAGTTTACTGTTAAGTCAGCTGGTAAAGTGCCATTCTTATGTTTAACATAAAATTTTAAGTAGATGTAATAGAAAAATACAGCTTTTAGTGATGGTCGACGAAATTTGTAAAACATGTAAAATAACTGAAGGCTAATTCTCGTATTTAACTGACACTGCGAATGAATTTCAACCGAACTGAGATTATATTTTGAGTTAATTAAAAATGGTATTCTGTTCCCCTTTAAGTTCAGTCCAATGTCAATATAATCTCATCTCGATGTCATTCCAATCTCAGTTCAGTCACAATTTTGACGTTTATAGGACACGTGTCATATAAAATTGTTAGCAGAATACTGTTTTGGCTTCAGTCAACTTGTATTCTACTTTCGATCTCATTACGATCTATGTTCACATTTGACGTTGATTATTGATTTAAGAGAATACCATTTGCAACTTTCTTGACGCTGAGACTAGATCGGAATGATATTTTGAACATTTAAAATTACGAGAATTGGCCTCCTGATATCTAATTCTCAAATGTATAATAATATTTTATTTTGTGTTGGCAATAATTATTTATACTAAGTTCCAAAGAATATATCAGTTTTACTTTACTAAGGGCCGAAATGTCACTAACCGACAACCAATTTAGAAAGTAACAATTTGAAACACGCAGGTTATTTTACATTTCCGAATCTTATATTTTATCAGTGATGTCTGTACTAAGATTTTGAGAGATTTTTTTCGATCTTTGTCACGTCATCTGTATTTATGTATGTATGCAAATCGGAGTGTAAATCGGTCACCAACATCTTGGGCCCAAAGCCAACCTCACCTGCATGTGATGGTGCCAATGGCAAAATTTGTGGGGGTTAGACGGCGGGTTGCCCTATATAAACCCAAATACCATCAAATCTATGCGTACGGCGCCCCTGGCGGATCGTATTATAATGTGTACTAGGTTCATACATATTTCTGTAATGATGTAAAGCGGCGGGTAATGACTGGATGCAAAGAGCTAAAGATCGAGCTCAATGGTGTGCATTAGGAGAGGCCTATGTCCAGCAGTGGACAAATACAGGCTGATGATGATGATGATGATGATATTTCTTGTATACGAATGACGTGACAATTATCTAACAAACTTACTACGGCTTCTGTTAAACGTTTAAGTACTTGGCTATTGATAAATTGGCCCTAAGTGCGAGGACATTGTAACTTGGCCAACCCTTGCTGGATTCCCGCCCGCTAATGTATTGTATTCTAATAAGGAACAATTTATACCAACTCCATAAATTATATTTTTGTAACCAAAGTAGCGTCAATAGATAAATAAAGAATATATTTCTCAAAAAAATCTTAATCATAATTTACGTATTTCTTGAAACTAACATTTTACTGCCTCGGTGGCTCAGTTGTAATGCGTACGCGTTACGATTGAGGCCAACGCCGAGGTCTCGAGTTCGATCCCCGGGTCGGGTAAAGTGGTATTGGGTTTCTGTATTACAAAATGCTCAGTATCAGCCCAGAGTCTGGAATTTGTGCCCAGTATGGCGATAGGCTCGCCCCCTACCACATCATGGGACGGAGATATACTCGGCGAAATGTGGGTGTACTGGTTACATCTTCCTACATCTTCGGGGAATACAGGCGTGAGTGAATGAATGGATGTATGCTACAGTTCTTAAGGTCTCGCCCAAGCCAAATAAAACCATATATCATATCAACAAAAATCCAAATCAATCAAGTAAGTAATCCATAACGGATGGACGCACTGCACTTAGGACGTTCTTAATATTAAGGAAACTGCGTCAATACGGGTCAGAGATCTATGCAATTTTGACCTTTGTTATCACTGCACTAGACATGTTTTAGATAAAGCAGTAAATATTGTTTTGAACTTAGGATTTGCTGTCGCTTTACATAGCGAGAACAACGAAATATTTTTCCTAATCTCTTCAATAAACAATGGCAGTTTAATTTCAAATTCAAATCATTTATTCTGTAAATTGGATCATAAATATCACTTTTACATGTCAATCATTTTGTATGCTACATTACATTTACGGCGGCATTTCGGGGCTAGCCATGAGAAGAAATGCCAAAACAAACTCATGGGGTATGGCCTCTTTTAATTCAGACATAAATGTGAGCTCGTCACCATTGACCAAAAAGAAGAGAATAAATTGAACTTTAAAATCAATAATTAAACATTGAATTCTTATAATGGCCGATTTGGCAGAACAAAGAGCTCGGCGTGCTTAGTGAGCAAGACTATGTATGGCATACGAGAAATATCATAAGATTTTAAATATATCTCGAAACACAGTGGTTTTTACGAGTGGTAGAGCCACGCTGTAGACAATTTTGTCTACAGCACGAATGGGCCGGCTCGTCCGGGTCGTTACCACTGTCTCACAGAAAACTGGCACAAAGTAGCAGCTTGCTGCTGCGTTTCGTACGGTGAGTGAGATATCCGGAGGCCCAAACTCCCTCCCCTTCCCAATCCCTTATTATCCCTTTCCTTTTAGGTCGCCAACGCACCCATAATTCTTTTAGTATTGTGGGCGTACATGGGCGGTGGAGATCACTTACCATCAGGTGACCCACTTGCTCGGTTGCCGGCCTATACTATAAAAAAACAGTGTGAACGTGGATCAGACGAGATAATCAAGAGGGCATCCTCACAGACAGACAACGACATAATCATGGCGTCAATCGAATCACGAATCGACAGAGAATGGACATACATTATCATTGAAATGAAATGAAAATATTTATAAAATCCATAAAATGTTATACATCATTTAAGTTCAGTCAAATTTTAACTCTACCGACAGTTCGGAATGGTGTATCGTTAAAGAAGAACGGACAAGAAACTCTAACGTTGCTCTTTTCAAAATTCATTTACAATATTCCCACTACGATAATATAATTTTGAATACAGTTTTTCGACAAAAAATTGTCATGCATAGCGGTATATTCTTGTCTGAATGTAATAATAAATAATAAATAACACGCATTTACAGTAAACGCCTGATTTTTAGCGGTTAAGATTTCCAACAGTCACAAGAAATAACACAGTAAAAGCTGGTAAGGTCAACGCATGACGTCACTACACAACTTTACGTAGAAAATCAAGAAACGCATTAAACGCCAAAAATAACTAGGTCTTTCGTATACGCACTCTTTTATACATTATTGTCGATTCATAATACGTAATATCACAGTCATCATGCGGTGCGACAGCACCAATACTCGTTTTTTTTAAAGTATAAGCCGGCAAACGAGCAAGAGGGTCACCTGGTAAGTGATCTCCACCGCGCATGTACACCCATAATTCTTTTGTTATTATGGGTGTACATGCGCGGTGGAGCAGCGTGCGCAGCAGCAAGCTGCTACTTTACGTCGGTTTTCTGTGAGACAGTGGTAACGTCCCGGACGAGCCGGCCCATTCATGCTGTAGACAAAAGTGTCTACAGCGTGGCTCTACCACTCAAATCCTATCGTCGATACGTACCGTCACGATACCGTCGTATCGTGAGACCGTTGACTTTTATATTCACAATGTAAATACACCCAAAAGTCACACATAGTCCTGACCCCACAGTAAGATACGAGTCTTGTGTCGTGGGTATCAGGAACTACGAGAGGCTTTCGATTATGCGAGGGTGTCACAACACCTGGACCCGAAACAAAGAGTGAAGAGTGAGTGATTGAGCCACGCTGCAGTTTTGTCTACAGCACGAATGGGCCAGCACGATCGGGTCATTATCACTGTCTCACAGAAAACCGACGTAAAGTGCTGCTGCGTTTCGTACGGTGAGTGAGATATTCGGACGCCCAAATCCCCTTCCCTTTCCCAATCCCTATCCTTTAAGATCGGCAACGCGCCCATGATTCTTCTGGTATTATGGGTGTATATGTGTGGTGGAGATTACTTACCATCAGGACACACTTGCTCGTTTGCCGGCCTTTGCTATAAAAAAATATATTTGTGGATCACACAAACATTTGTCTCGGTACGGGAATCAAATCCGCCACGGAGGTTGTCTATATGATTTATTTATTTATTTATTTATTACTTTTTACATTTAAATTAATGTAAAGGCGGACTTAATGCCAAAGGCATTCTCTACCAGTCTACCCAAGGTAGTGCAGAGATAAAAGACAGTAGGCATGTAAAAAAAAAAAAACCAAACAAGCAACCAAGCGGTGTAGAAAAAGAAAAAAAATGAAAATAAAATTGCTATTTTTACATAAATGAAAGTAATACATATAATATACATAATATATAAATACTTATGATCAATATGGTTATATAGTATAGATACTGACTGCCTCGGTGGCGCAGTTGTAATGCGTACGCGTTACGATTGAGGTCAACGCTGAGGTCTCGGGTTCGATCCCCGGGTCGGGTAAAGTGCTATTGGGTATTTCTATTACGATATGCTCAGTATCTGCCCGGAGTCTGGAATTTGTGCGTGGTATGGCGATAGGCTCGCCCCCTATCACATAAAGGACGGAAATACGCCCGGCGAAATGTGGGTGTACTGGTTACACCTCTGCCTACCCCTTCGGGGATTACAGGCGTGAGTGCGTATGTATGTATAGTATAGATACAGTGTTGATCACAATATGAAGGAACCTAAAAGGGAATGTCAAAAGAAATCAATTAGCATACCTGTAATTCTTAGTCTATAATAACATCTTTTTTCGTCATTTTGTCCTAGAGAAATAAAATAATTATTGTGATATATTTTAGTGGATCCGGCCATTTCCTTTGGCATTATGTAAGGAGAATTGATATTTGGAGTCGCCTAATCAGCTCGATGCGTTCTCGACTATTAGAAGTTATTTTAAGCAATGGTGGTTGCATACGGTTATGACAATCACTTCAATCTATACACTAAACTGGCTGCGTGGTACATAGTAATTGTGCCATTCAGTTATGGTCAATTGACCATAACTCAATATGAGTAAGCGAGATGGGCATCTCGCTTACTCTTAACTAAAACTCCTCTCCCGCTCCCTGTCTGTCAGCTGTCGAACTCATGCGTTAAGTGGTGCAATTTTACTTCTAAACAGCGCGTCTAGTAAAGTCTAAGTACTGTGTTTTTCATTAAATATTATAACTATCAGCTGCAATAGCTCAGCGGGTAGTGGAACGGACTGCCGAGACGAACGTCGCAGGTTTGAAACCTATCCCGATGCACCTCTGACTTTTCTAAGTTACATGTGTATAAATTGTTAATTATCGCTTGTTTTAACGATGAAGGAAACATCGTGAGGAAACCTGCATACATGAGAAGTTCTCCATAAGAATTTCGAAGGCATGTGAAGCCCAACTCGCATTGGGCCAGCGTGGTGGACTAAGGCCTAACAAGTTTCATTCAGTAGAGGAGGTCCGTGCACAGCAGTGGAACGTGTGTAATACGTGTAGATATTATTATAAATGATTACTACAACTTTTATATTATTTTCTTTTCTTTTTCCTATCTCAAAAAGTAACCCCATAAAACAATGTACTACAAACGTATGTTTAGCCTCTGAAAAATAATAGGGGTGTTAAGTTTCAATTTCAATTTCAATTTATTTTATTCTGCAATCCACAATTAACATAGGTGGTAGGTATAACAGTTTGTAACTATTGTGGACCCAATTGGGCACAGCAAGAATGTAGGAGAGAGGACGATAACTCATTATTTATAATAAAATTGTCATAATATCAAATTATTATTATTATTTATTTACAAGGTGGTAGGTCCCTCGTTTGCGAGAGGCCGGCTGGGTTGGTACCACCGCTCTGTCTATTTCTGCCGCCAAGCAACAGTGTGTAAGCACTGTTGTGTTCCGGTTTGAAGGACATTGAAGCCAGTGAAATTACTGGGCATTATGAGACCTAACACCTCATATCTCGGGGTGACGAGCGCAGTCCAGTGTCATAAAGTGCTTTGTTATTTAAAGTTCTGTGTGGCGTTGCTTCTGTTTATGAGCAGGCGTGGCGCTTACCATCAGGCGAGCGACCTACTCGTCTTGTCATTCAAACTAATAAAAAAAAAAAAAAAAAAAAAAAAAATATATTATTTTATTTTTATCCTTATCATACATGTATTAATTTATTGTATAATAAAAATAGGCTTTCTCAATGAGAAATGTTTTTAATTTGCTTATAAATACTTTGTTTGTTTGAAATAGGTAGGATGTTTTCGAGTAAATTTGCATATTTATAGTATGTATATACATGACAAGGTAAGTACACGGTATTTTTTAAAGAAAGGTTTGCAGCTGACAGCCTGTTGTATATTAGCAAGTATTCGAAGTTTCATCCCTTCGTTAGTCTGTGGGTGTATCTATCTGTAGCACCGTGACGGCAAAATTAATAGGCTGTTTTGATTGCAGTTTTTTGTTTGAAAGCTTATGTAATCGAAATGTTTTTTTACTTTCTTATCTATGTTTGAAAAAAATGTTCAGCCATTTAAATAACTGATGTTTTTCTATATGGCGTCAGGGGTTTGTAATAAATACACCCAACAGTCACACGCATAGTCCTGACCCCACACTAGGTAAACCTGTATCGTGGGAATCAGGAACTTGCGGTCCCACAACACCCAGACCCGAAACAAATATTTGTGAATCACACAAACATTTGTCTCAGTGCGGGAATCGAACCCACAGCCTCTCGCTTCGCAGCCGGCTATTCGCCCACTACGCCTCGAGGGATATTCAATACAAATGACGTGCACCATATTTCCGAAAATCTTGTACAGCTGCCACTGTTTAGATAGGTATCTGGTTATTTCCCGGAAACCATTTATTTAAAAAAAAACATTTACTATATCTTATGTTCAAGGAAATGTCACATTATTATCTTTATTCTCTTCGTCTTTATATGTCCATTTTGTATGGGCTTTACTAAAAAAAACGCAGCGACCTTTGAATAACTACCTAAAGAAAATAGATGTCCAAAACAACGCATACCTACTCACAATCGTTAGCTGAAAATTTGCTAAGTGTGATGTGTTTACTTGTAACGTCACGCACACAAACGGAAAACAAAGACATACATACATACATACGCACTCACGCCTGTAATCCCCGAAGGGGTAGGCAGATATGTAACTAGTACACCTACATTTAGCTGAGCTTATTTCCGTCCCATGATATAATAGGGGACGAGTCTATCGCCATATTAGGCACAAATTAAAGGTAGGCAGCGGCCTGACTGTGCTCTAGCATTGCTGAGGTCCATGGGCGGCGGTAACCACTTACCATCAGATGGGCCGCTCGTCTGTCTATCTAGGGCAATAAAAAAAAAATATATTAGATTGAAATAAAACTAGTTTATACTCCGGGTTAATACTAAGCATTCCATGATATAAAACCCAATACCACTTTACCCGACCCGGGATCGAACCCGAGACCTCAGCACAGCAATCGTACCGTGTACGCATTACAACTGCGCCACATAGGAAGTCGTACGTATATAGTAAGTAGGTACCTACTATTATGAACTTAAATGGTTTTTCCATGCCACTCGACCTTAGTGATTAACTTGTTTATAATTTTGTGTATTTTTCAAGATAAAAGTAGTATAAATATATAATAAGAATGAGTGTCGTAAACATTGTGCTGTGGATGTACCTTAAATTAATAAATATTAACAGACATTAAAAAACATGATTTACTTACATAATGACATAAAACTAACCTGTTTTTTAGCCTGAATTAGGTAACGAGCAGGAGGCCAATTCTCGTAATTTTAAATGTTCAAAATATCATTCCGATCTAGTCTCAGCGTCAAGAAAGTTGCAAATGGCATTCTCTTAAACCAATAATCAACGTCAAATGCACTTAGCATTAGCAGTAGCATTATACCGTTTTGACTTCAGTCAACTTTTATTCTACATTCAATCTCATTACGATCTATGTTCACATTTGACGTTGATTATTGGTTTAAGAGAATGCCATTTGCAACTTTCTTGACGCTGAGACTAGATCGGAATGATATTTATGTGACGCAATTTTACCCCAAAACAGCCCGTCTAGTAGTATGTATGTTTGTTAGTCAATCACGCCTTAACAGCTTAACTGTTTTACGCATACGAGGGACCTACCACCTAGCAAGTTCCACGATGTCACAGACAGATATACATACAGAGCCAAACAAAGTGGGCAATTTTATAACACCCCTCTTTTTTGGCGGGGTTAAAATCGACCAATGATCGTATGTATTAACAATGCCAATCATCTCACCAACGTATAGTTGTCATTTACTTACTTTATATTCGAATGAGAATATAACTGAGGGGCTACCACGAACAACTTGTGAAAACGTATTCGAATCGAAATGTCAAAAAATTGTTTGAACCTTCATACAAATGCTAGTGTTCTCGATTCGAATACTTATTCGTAAGTTGTTCGTGCTCGCCCCCCAGGACATAGGCTACTTTTTATCCAGGAAAAGGCCGTTGACGCGAGTGAAGCCGCGAGCAGAATCTAGTATTAATTAAAACACGTTATGTTTACAATCAGGGGTTTTACATAGCACATACTTACCTACTTAATATAGTCTACGTTACTATCTACACTTAAATGTACGTCCACATTTGTGACATTTCGACAAATTGCGTTGAGACGCGCCGTCTCATGTACCTACTTGTTACACTTATAGCAAAATGTTCGAGAAACACAATGTATGTAACATAGGCACTCACGCCTGTAATCCCCGAAGGGGTAGGCAATGGTGTAACCAGTACACCCACATTTCGCCGAGCGTATCTCCGTCCCATGATGTCATAGGGAGCGAGTCTATCGCCATACCGGGCACAATTTCCAGACTCCGGGCTGATATTGAGCATTTTCGTAATAGAAAAACCCAATACCACTTTACCCGACCCGGGGATCGAAACCGAGACCTCAGCGTTGGCCTCAATCGTAACGCGTACGCATTGCAACTGCGCCACCGAGGCAGTCACCATTTACATAAATAATAATGCTAGACCTGTATCACTGCCGGACACGGGCCTCCTCTACTGAATGAGAGGGGTTAGGCCTTAGTCCACCACGCTGGCCTAATAAAGGTTGGCAGACTTCACATACCTTCGAAACTCTTATGGAGAACTTCTTAGTTAGGTTCTCTCACGATGTTTTCTTCACCGTTAAAGCATGCGATAATTAACAATTAATACACACGTAACTTAGAAAATTCAGCTGTGTATGGCTTGAAGCGGGTTTCAAACCTGCGACTTTCGTCTCGGCAGAGAGAAATTATCGCACGACCGAGGATAACTGTCATTCACGAGTAGGATTGCCAGACGTTGGTGAAATCTGGGATTGTGCCTTAATTGTGCAATTGACAGACGTCCGGGAAATCCGGGATTGTCCGGTGATATGCTACCTCGTCTCGTGTTAAGTAATATCACTTGATTGTCCCGGAATTCAGGGTTACTAGGTTTTTTCACTAGGTTAGAAACACCTAAATGATGCACGGACGGACGGCCGCGTGTGTGAGCGAGTATAGCTCAAATATGTATTATTTTATCCTAAACAAAATTAGCATTTGTTTTTTACTAGAATAACCACCACGATAACTATTTTTAGATATTTTTATATATTCTTTCGTCAGTTCGAGGGTAGTAGAAGTAATTTCCATTGGACTTTGAGTCCAACTTTCGATCTCTTGTGCGCAATTGTTGAATATTTTAGGCAAACATATAGCCGGCCCCAAAAATTATTGACGGTGCTAGAGGAAATGAAACAACAATATTTGATAATAAATAGGTTTGGTTTTTTTATCCTGGAATTCTCGGACGGAAACTTGCAACCCTATTCACGAGTCCGCGTGCTTCAATTTGTAAATAGCAATCTTATGACCCGACGGCATTAATAACAGTTTTTTGTGATAATCTCGTATCCATAATCTCTCCATAATGGGGCTTTAGTACAACGAGGTACCAGAGGGGGAAATGTAAAAAAATTGTTTGAACCTTCATAGCGTTAGCTTCATAGCCGTTCTCGATTCGAATACTTATTCGTAAGTCGTTCGTGCTCGTCGCCCAGAACGGAACGCTTCGTGGCATTAGATGGTTATAATAATATGGCAATCGTCCAGACTCGTTTTTGCTATGCGAATGTCACAAATGTAGACGCAGGTAATGTTTGATTGACCCGCTAGGTAGGTAATCTCTGGAACTACCGATCTGATATAAATATAAAGTTGCTTTTTACAACAATCAGTCTTATCGGCAAGTGGACACTTGGACAGCGCGCTTTGCAAAGTGAGTGTGTTTTGGCTTTTATAAGTAAATTATAAAGATTGCATCATATTTTTTTACAAAAAATACAACCGACTCCGAAAAGGAAAAGGTTAAAAATAAAACTAAATAATTTTGAGTCGATTTCGTAGTTTTTTTATGGCATAGGCAAGCGATACGAGCAAGTGAACTCAGTCAAGTTGGAACTTTTACGTGGAAACGCTGGTCAAGTACGGTTGTAATCATTAGCAAAGTACTTAATAAACTTCTTTCACGAGGCAGTCACTGACACTTTTGATCACTGACTTGAATTAACAAAAGCTGTATGGGTTTTGTTATAGATTCAATTAAAAGTGTGTTCAGACGGCTCAAAATGCATGCGATTTAACTGTTGGTCAACTATAACTGTAACGTTTAACAAAACTTAGAAACCGACTTCAATGTACAGCAACAGCATGCAAATTCCAATACAATAACACAATCGCGACGAGTGTACTGTTGTCCGTTGAGGAGTTTTTTTTTTCTCCGTACTCTGTCATCAGATCTTAACCAAATTGATATGGCACCACATCGCAGCTAAACTCTATTGAGTGAATTTTTTCCTACAAAATCGGTCCACAATTGACGGAGAAATCGATGTACATACATAAAAAAAGCAAAAAAATTAAAAAAGCTCGTTCGCCTCCTTCTTTTTTTAAGTCGGTTATAAATGGAACCGTGTGAACCCACTATAGGTAATAAGTAGGTGGCTTAAATTTTCACAGAACATGCCATATTATAATGTCTTCTCTTCCACCTGCCCTTATCCCAGTCACAATGGGGTCGACATGTTACAGAAAGATTTGGCTCTGCCGAACCCTTCGAGTATTACAGGCGTTAGTGCGTATGTAAAAAATACTATTCCACTGCTGGGCATTGGCCTTCTCTAAGGCGGTTTAGAACTTTGTCCACCATCCTGACTTAATCCATGGCAGACTTCACATACCTTCGAAATCCTTATGGAGAATTCTCAGGTATGTAGGTTTCCTCACGATGTTTCCTTCACCGTTAAAGCAAGCGATAATTAACAATTAATATACACTTGACCTCGAAAAGTCAGAGATTGTGCCCTAGGATCAGGATTCGAACGCGTGATACATTTGTTTTTGTTTTCAATTCATCAATATTTTTTTGTATGTAATGCACGTATGATAGCAGCGATAGCTCATTGGCGAGTGGTACGGACTGTCGAGACGAAAGTCGCAAGTTCGAAACCATTCCAAAGTGGACACACTTCTGACTTTTCTAGTTATGTGTGTATTAATTATTAATTATCGCTTGCGTTAACGGTGAAGGAAACATCGTGAGGAAACCTGCATACCTGAGAAGTTCTTCATAAGAATTTCGAAGGTATGTGAAATCTGCCAACCCGCATTAGTCCAGCGTGGTGCACTAAGGCCTGACCCCTCTCATTCAGTAGAGGTTGCCAGTGCCATGTATAATACAGGCCGAATAAAAAAAGTAAAAAAAATGTTTACGCATCTATACCATACTCCGCCCATTAATGTGAAACAATTTGGATGATTGTTTTTTGTATTCGATTAATCATCGACCAACTGCATCATCAGTAACACCGAAATCTTTAGCTTTCTAAGTACTTAGTTATATTTGAGTCGGATTTAGTTTTACTAATTAACCGTCTCGATGTCTTTATCATAATTCCACTTCCCGTAATGTTAAAGCTTAAGAGTTCTCACAATCAGCTCCAAATCTCTAAACTATAAAAAACACACTCGGGTCGCATAATTCGGTTACTTAGGTTAGCCTATAAGCTTCCTGGCATCATTTTCTAAGTCTGTAATTCACTCTTGTATTTAATCAGGGCTACATCATGATTCCCCTGGTGCTTGTTCTTTTGCTGGTGGGTTCCGAAGCGCAGTTTTCCGATTTTCTCGGGTCTTTGTCCAATGGCTTCAAGAACAACAACCTTGGTGTTGAGAAGAACCTTGGAGTTGTGAAGAACCTTGGAGCTGAAAGCAACCTTGGAGCTGTAAGCAACCTTGGAGCTTTGAACAACCTTGGAGCTGTAAGCAACCTTGGAGCTGTAAGCAACCCTGGAGTTATGAACACCCTTACGAATGGAGTTAATAGTGGTTCCAGAGCTGTGGTCGAACTCGCCGATAGCACTAGAGAAGGCAACGTGCTTGCTGTTGTTACAACTGGAGTGAAAAAAGAAGTGGGAGCCATCGCCCAGCCTGTGGAATCTGCGGTGCTGATGACAACTTTCAGTCAATGTAAGAATTAACTTTGTTTTACTTCCACATAGCCCGATGGAGGCGTTACGGTTACGAGCTTACAACCATACAACCCAATTTTGAGCCACCCGGGAAATGAAAATCATAGGGACCACCGCTGAGACGAGTTCCTAATACTACTTACCACCTCCAGGTCCACCTCGAGGTCGCACTATGTACACCGCAAAGGTCAATACCAACAGCCCCCTGCTGCACGGCCTCAAGCTCCGATAACTCAATTAGTCGCCTATTACAACAGGCAGGGGATACCGTCAATTAAAATTCACTAAACGCCCTGGTCCCGATCAGTCGTCTACCCGGCGTGGCGTATTCAATGGCGGAAGGTGGGATTACCCTGTTCACGGACCTGCTCGGCGCTCTCCTTCCGCGAAATGAGACACTTCTGGAGGAGACCTTCGTAGGTTATGATCTCCGGCTACCGATCATGACATACATCACGAACGGCTGCGAGAGGCCTCCTCTGACTACTATAGTGGGAGAGCAGCGTTCTGCGTCCCAGGATGATAACCTAACACGTTGAATATGCCAAATACCGACACCACGACTTAAGTTTACGTTTTGTTTACAGGCGAGTTGATCAAAGAAGCCCTGGGTGTTAACTACATGTCTAGAAGTTCTCTAAAAGACGAAGACTTAACACAACTCACACTTAAATTTATTACTCCGTAAGTTTTTAATGTGGTAAAGCCACGCTGTAGACAGTTTCGCGAACAGTATAAATGGGCCGGCTCGGCCGGGTCGTTACCACTTTCTCACAGAAAGCCGACGTAAAGTAGCAGCGTGCTGCTGTGTATATGGTGAGCGAAATACCCGGATGCCCAAATCCCCTTCCCTTTCCTAATCCCAACCCTTTACGTGCCCATGATTCTTCTGGTATTGTGGGCGTTCATGGATGGTGGAGATCATTTACCATCAGTTGACCCATCCATGATAATATTAACGTTAAAAAATATCAATAAAACCGGAACACTGCGAAAAGATATGGTTAGTCATTCATACGCATCGAATTTAGAATCACGTGGTTTTTTTCTTCGGTTAATAAACATTTTTATACAGCTCTCTGCGTGTAACCTACAACCTCACCAGGGCAGCGGAATTGATCCCAACGACCCGTGATTTCAACCCCAACCTGCCCCTAATCATCTTCGCTCATGGCTTCTTATCTGTCCCGGACTCCGAGAGGTTTTCCACGCTTGTGGATGCGTTTCATAGCAAAGGTGAGAAGAGATTTACATGTTTATTTGACCCTCAATTCATATCTACAGACACGTGCAGACAAATATGGCCCGATTTTGATGAGATTTTTTGTTCGATTGGCCTGTCCTTTGATCCAGTACTAGGTATATATATATTTGTCTACTCTATAGCTTGAATCAACCCGCTCGACCAGGATGTTAGTTTACACAGTCTCACAGAAAACCGACGAAAAATAATAGCTTGCTGTTGCGTTTCGTACGGTGATCGATGAGTGAGATATCCGGAGGACTACATGCCCCTCCCCTTCCCGATCCCTTAATTATTCCTTTATTTTAAGGTCGGCAACGCGCCCATGATTCTTCTGGTATTGTGGACGTACATGGACGGTGGAGATCAATTACAATCAAGTGATTCACTTGTTCAAAAAAACTTGATATACTTCCTTGCAGGTGAATACAACGTGCTAGCCTTAGACTCGAGTGCATACATCTATTGGTTTTACCTTCGTGCCACTACCTACGTGCGCTACGTTGGAGAGAGGCTGGGAGAAGTTCTTGCGGCTTTGGTGCAACGTGAGTTTTCCTAATTAGTTTTGCTAGCATGTTCACCTTCATGAAAAACTTTAGGATAAAAAGTATATTTCCCATTTTGATTTATATTATGTGCCCAAGGCCTACAATCTCCCTATTCCTCATTATATTTCCGATAAAAGAGATATTGATAAAATCTCTTAATCGCATATGACGCGGGGAAAATTCATCTTAAGGATTTCTTCTCAATCTTGGGGTGGAATGATAGTTATGCCGGAGTGGCTGCTAAATTGGAGCCTTAATCAATTTATATACGCCAATGTACCGACTAAAAACACTGTGGTGGTCTCCTTCCACAAGTGAACGGCTCTGGCCTCTGGGGGATCCTAGAATACCTGGATTGGTGCTGGTACCGCATCTACGCTCTGCCTTTGTGGCCCGCCTTCTCTGGAGCTTGGAAATCCACTCACAATTATTAAGATGCCCTCGGCGTCTATGGTAGCATGTTTTCGTACTGCCGTCCGTCTCTCGGTAGATTGGCACAGTCGCCTGCTTCAACTGTATACATATTTATGACATTTTTAGGTGGTTAGGTGGGGTAGCCCGTAGAAAGTTTCAGCGTCTCAATACGTGTATTTCACACTACGTACGCGGCTGTCTGTCTAACATGTGAGGGCATGCAGGAGCCATGTTTATTTCTCGTCCGCACATCCATTCCATGGCGTCTTTAAGGAAATGTTTGCAACTTGCAATGAATCAATGCACCGTATTACCTTTTGTTCTCGTTCTACCCCACGTCTTTTTATAAGGAACCGACTGTATGTACCTATTTAATCAATCCATTAAATCATCAATCATCATATTATTATCCATTTCTGTGTAATGTGAGGCCGCGGATTCGATCTCCACACCGAGACAAAGACTTGTCTATTCCACAAATATTTGTTTCGGGTCTGGATGTTGTGAGACCGTATCTCTCTCGTAGTTCCCGATACCCACGACACAAAACTTACTGTGGGTCAGAACTATGTGTGTGACTGTTGGGTGTTATTTATTTATCGTTTTTCTGTGACAGATAATTGTTTATACATTTAAAAATTCCAGGGGGCCTAAACCCAAAAGCGATTCATCTTATCGGGCACAGTCTGGGCGCGCACATCTCAGGGTTTACCGGCAAGGAGTTCACCCGGCTGACCGGGCAGCGTATCGGCCGGATCTCCGGACTCGACCCGGCCGGGCCGTGCTTCTTCAACGTCGGCTCGGATCTGAAGCTCAACGCTACAGATGCTGATTACGTCGATGCCATCCATACCGCGCATGGCTCTTTGGGCATGACGGAACCAGTTGGTAAGACATTTTCAAAGAATTATTTGAAAGAAGTTTGCTATGTTAGGTTAGGTTAAAGATGTAATCTGGCAAATTATGGCTATTCAAATTTAAACAAACCAGAAATAATATTTGCAAGCTATTAACTAAAAAATAACTCACATAGAAAAATCTTCAATAACTTCGTGAGACGTCATTACTTCGATTGTAATTACACATTCGATATCAATTGTCCCGTTATAGGACAACACGATGGGACTAATCGAACAGACGGGAGTCCATATGTGGTAGCTTGTAATTGGCATATATATCTACTTATGTTTCAAACTAATTTGTAAAATAAGCCGTAAGCTTCCCAAATAAAATAAAATAAAATAAAATAAAATAAATAAAACAATTGGGCATCGTCATCACTATTTATAAATAAATTAATAGATTTAGATTTTTTTAATCTGGCAATTCGCGTTAATCTGTCTGACTGAAATAAGTTGGGCAGGTCACTCACGAAACTAAGGCAGTCACAGAATGGTACTTAGAGGAAAAGGGAAGACCTCGCGGCTGGCCACCAGCTCTGATGACGTGATGAGATACGTTGGTGGTCACTAGATACGTCTCTCACAAGACTGGAAGAATTGTCACGAACTAAAGAAGACCTATACCCACCAGTGGGTGGAGACCGACTGCTTAGATAGGCTTTTTATATTCACGGACTTAGCTCCACCACAATGCTTGGGGTCATTAGAAATCAGCGTTGCAGTACTGCTTAGGTCATACTGCAGTATAGCTGAATGAGGGCTCCTGACAGCAGGAGGCTCCTGTTGTTGGAGCTGCATAATTTGTGTTATAAGTGCTGCCAGTAATAAATAATAGCACAACGGTTATGACATCACACTATGATTTTATAACTTTATATTGTCTAATAATACATATGATAGTTTATGATTTATTTAATTACTCAATTATAATTATTAAAGACGTTATTTAGAACGTTCCAACATGTTCAATAATAAATACAATTACTAATGTGAACCATTTGTAAAAAGGTATACCTAAATAAGGTGGAATAATAGTTGTCAGCGGTCAGTCGGTTGATAAAAGGAATATAAAGTGTTACTCTGCCCAAATAAATGGAGAAGATCGTGTACATTGTCTTTCAATTTATCTACTTCGTTTCATTTGTTATTTTTTGATATTGCTATCATGTCTATGCGTAATATTGCTCCAACAATAAACACCTCTGTTTATTTCTTTATTTTCCCAGGTCAATCGGACTTCTACCCGAATGGTGGCACGCAGCAACCTGGCTGCGTGACCCAGGTATGCAGCCATGAAGTTGTGTGGAAGATGTACTCGGAGTCGATCATCAATCCGGACGCCTTTATCGCGGTCAGATGCACTGGATGGGACCAGTTCAGGACCAATCAGTGTGAGAAGAACAAAGTGTAAGTAGAGTCATAATACTACTCATTATTGGTAGAAAGTCTAGGGTTCTTACCAGGGCTGCCAGTAGAGCCTTTTATACCGCTGGGTTCCTCAATATACAAATCTGATTCTCCGAATACAAATAGTGATGCAAAAATCGAATCTTTAATAATAAGTTACATATATGGATTGTTGTTGATTTTGCGTTTTCGCTTACGTATCCAATTATAAATGAGATTTCACGTTACTAAGAGGATACAATCGATAACCCAATTATACAGTTATTGAATCCAATTATGCAATCTGGCAGCCCTGGTTACTGCACCCTGGAAAACGACCATGTGAAAACTGAGTAGGGTAGTATGATTATCTATAGACCATATGGAAGCTCAGGGAATGTAGTGAAGACTGCAGGCAACTGTGTAATATTATACACATACATAGACTTACGCCAGTTTCCCATAGGCAGAGACAACGGATTTCCACTTGCTACGATCCTTGCATACCTCTTTGGCCTCCTTCACTCTCAAAACGTCGGTTTAGGGTACTCCTGACCTGGTCTTTCTCGAAAATATCTCCAACTTGATCTATGAAAGTTCGCCGAGGCCTTCCCCTCCCAACTGTACCATTCACAAATAAGAATTGTAATAATATATTTATAACTTATTTTCAGTGTGATGGGCTACGGTGCCACTCCTGGTGTACAAGGGCTGTTCTTCCTGGAAACTCGTTCCACCTCTCCCTACGGCCTAGGGGAGGCGGGTACCGTCTATGCCCACACTGAAGGCGTGTTTAAGAGCATACAACCCTTAGGGCCTGGCGCTCCCTTAGGATAGATAATATAGGATGAATATAGAAAGAAAAAATGACCACAGTCAACATGGCATACATACATAAATACAATAATCAATTAAATACACACAGGATGTTGCCACAGCGCAGTAGTCGTACCGCAGGTTTAGGTGCATAATGTTCTTTTCTTAGGCCCATATTACAGAACGATACTCAAATGAGCTCTGTGATTGGTCTATTTTTGGCGCCAAACAAAAACGGACCAATCACGTGTACAGAAATCGACACTTAGCAAAGAGCTCACTTGAGTGTTGTTCTATAATACGGGGCTTAATAATTCATCTGTTAGTGAAAAACAAGCGCCTAGCCATCGAAATAAGATGACCGCCTAGCATTCCGAGCGCGAGCATTGTAGGCACTATTGTTTATTTACGCCTCATTTACACGGAGATATTCTCGTAAGATCTAGAATTTAAAAGTCCACCTTACACGATTACCACTGCTATAAGGTAGTTGAAGCTGTTTGAATTTGTACACTACTCTAAGGCTCTTTGCTAAGTGTCGATCTCTGTACACGTAATTGGTCTACTTTTGGCGCCAAACAAAAACGGAGCTCACTTGATTGTTTTTTATATGTAATACAGGGCTAAATGCTCTACATTTATCTAAGTGGTAAGTCCCTTATATGCGTTGGTACCACCGCCTTATATTATATTTTCTGGGACCAAGCAGCCCTGTGTAAGCACTGTTGTGTTTCGGTTTGAAGGACATTGAAGCCAGTGAAATTAGGTGCAATGTCTCGACTGACGAACTCAACATACACAATGCTCAGAGTTCATTGTAACGATTTGATTTTCCTATATTTAAGTAGATAATATTGATTGCATTTAATAAGCCTGCAATATTATTGTACATAAGTGTAACTCAATTTAGTTCTTTCTTATGTAGACTTTGATATCAAGAAAATAGTTTTAAAAATCAAAATAAAGACTTACTTCTAAGTTTAAAGTTCTCGTCAATCCTTAAGGCTCTGAAGTAGGGATGTTCGATATTCATCGATGGTGAATAAACATTGGGCCATCTAGCGTGCATGATGACCACCATGTTCAAATATTTTACACTAGATGACTGATCAATGTAACCGGAGTAAGCCGTAGGAATAGTTATTTCTTTGCATTTCCTAAGGGATTAATAATGAAACTCTGAAACGAAATAACAGGTATGGTAAATCTTTTTCTATATTGTATTATTAATGTGTGGCGTCACGACCACACTTACACATTCATATCATACTTACACATTATACTTACGAGCAGTTACACCATTTACCATTACCATTACCATAAACCACATACCACATACCAAATACCATACCCATTACCGACCAACACCATACCATAAGCAACATTTAGAAAAGCAGATAGTAAATAACACATACAAATGCAATACATAACACATTTATTAGTACACACACACCCTCACACTTTTGACGTCTGCCGTTAAGAAACAAGAAGTCGTGAAGCTAAGAAACAAGAATCAACGAGTGCGCCGTGAAAACGACATCACAAGTTGCGTGCAGTACATGCAGCGGAGCCCGAAGCAGTCGACGGTTCCACGTCGCTGAAGCACGCACACGGCGACAACACTCTTGCTGGGGAGATGTGTAATGCAGGTCGGATCGTGCCAAAATTGACGAGCTGCACTGGCTCGGTATATTTATACCTGCGCCATTTTGTCAAAAATATATATACGTGATTCCAGTCTTGAAGAGTTTAATTACAAGTAGGAAATAGTCCATCCTTACAAATGCTTTGTCCAGTAACTTTTGCAATAATATAACCCAACAATGTAGGTTCCATTTGCTCACTGTATTATTTTCTATTTTTTTATAATTTTATATAGAGTGTGCCTAAAAAGACTGCGAACGTTAATTATTTTTGTATTGTATTTTCAAAAACAATAAACAAATTTGATAAATAGAATATACAGTTTTATTTTCTAACGAAAATATTATTATATTATTATATATTATTTTTCTATCGATGTTTATCGTACATCGATACTTTTGCATCGATGTCAATATCGATCATCCCTATTCTGAAGTTAGTTACAAGCGGCGGAGCAGTTGGGGTTTTTGAGTTAACGGTGACAAGAGGTGTAAAGAACAGGTAAAGTGATTAACTTCAGAGCAACCACGCAGTTAAACGAGAACTATATGTTCAGAGGGGCTAGCACGAACATACGCACTCACGCCTGTAATCCCTTAAGGAGTAGGCAGAGGGGTAACCAGTACACCCACTTTTCGCCGGGCGTGTCTCCGTCCCTTGATGTGATAGGGGGCGAGCCTATCGCCATACCGGGCACAAATTCTAGACTGAAGGGAAGACTAATTCTAAGACTATTCTTAAGGGCTGATACTGAGCATTTCATAATAGAAAAACCTAATATCAATTTACCCGATCCGGGGAAAATTGCCCGAGACCTCAGCGTTGGCCTCAATCGTGACGCGTACGCATTACAACTGCGCCACCGAGGCATTTAATGAAAATAAAAAAGTGTCATGTAATCACCATTTTAGATATATTATCGTACTACTTAATATAAATGTCATAGTTTGGATGTTTGTTACAACTTAACAGCTGAACGGTTTTGGATGAAATTTGGCACAAAGGTAGGCCATCGATTAGGACATAGGCTACTTTTGACAGCTTCGTGGCGCAGATGGCGAGTAGCCGGCTGCGAAGCGAGAGGCCGTGGGTTCGATTCCCACACCGAGACAAATGTTTGTGTGAACCACAAATATTGGTCTCGGGTTTGGGTGTTGTGGGACCGCAAGACCCTCGTAGTTCCTGATACCCACGACACAGGTTTACCTAGTGTGGGGTCAGGGCTATGTGTGTGACTGTTGGACGTGTATTATGTATTATGTATGTATTTTTATCCCGGAAAGGCCGTTCACGCAAGCGGAGCCGCGGGCAAGAGCTAGTAATTGCGCAAGCTACTGCGCATCGTCTGCAACGGCCATAAGTCACGGATGTTTGTCACAGTCACGCCTCTTGGTGTGGCAAATAGTGAAAACGCATTGAAATAAAACTAGTGTATATCACCTAGTGTGTATACACGTCCCACTGCTGGGCATGGGCCTCCTCTACTGAATGAGAGAGGTTAGGCCTTAGTCCACCACGCTGGCCTAATGCAGGTTGGCAGACTTCACATACCTTCGAAATTCTTATGAAAAACTTCTCAGGTATGCCGGATTCCTCACGATGTTTCCTACACCGTTAAAGCAAGTGGTAATTTACAATTAATACACACATAACTTAGAAAAGTCAGACTGCATGCACTTAGGGCTGGTTTCGAACCTGCGACTTTCGTCTCGACAGTCATACCACTCCCCACTGAGCTATCATTGATATACTGCATGATTTTTAGACTGTGAATCCGTTGTGTGTACTCGTTCGCATAGTTTAGTAATTCTAGAAGGAACACCCGGATACGTACTTATCATGATAGTGGGAAAATATCATATAATAGTTTTTGCCCGCGACTACGCCTGTACAGAATTCCTGTCTCGGTCGATACGCATATATATGTTTTATATAGATAGGTATATATATATTTTTAGTAATATAGGGCGGCAAATGAACAAGTGGGTCACCTGATGGTAAGTGACCTCCACCACCCATGTACGCCCACAATGAAGAATTATGGCGCGATACCGACCTTAAAGGACAGGGATAATTAAAGGATTGGGAAGGGAGGGGTTTTACGCTTCCGAATATATCATTCACCGTACGAAACGCTGTTTTTTGTGAGACAGTGGTAACGACCCGGTCGAGCCGACCCATTCGTGTTATACACAAAATTGTGACTACCACTCTTATATTATGTGAGATAAATTATAGAAAATATACGCATGTATTGTCTACTAGCTCTTGCCCGCGGCTCCGCTTGCGTGAACGGCCTTTCCGGGATAAAAATACATACATAATACACCCAACAGTCACACACATAGTCCTGACCCCACACTAGGTAAACCTGTGTCGTGGGTATCAGCAACTACGAGGGACTTGCGGTCCCACAACACCCAGACCCGAGACCAATATTTGTGGTTCACACAAACATTTGTCTCTGTGTGGGAATCGAACCCACGGCCTCTCGCTTCGCAGCCGGCTACTCGCCCTCTACGCCACGAAGCTGTCAAAAGTAGCCTATGTCCTAATGGACGGCCTACCTTTGTGCCAAATTTCATCCAAAACCGTTCAGCTGTTAAGTTGTAACAAACATCCAAACTATGACATTTATATTAAGTAGTACGATAATATATCTAACATGGTGATTACATGATCCTTTTTTATTTTTATTAAATGCCTCGGTGGCGCAGTTGTAATGCGTACGCGTCACGATTGAGGCCAACGCTGAGGTCTCGGGCAATTTTCCCCGGATCGGGTAAATAGATATTAGGTTTTTCTATTATGAAATGCTCAGTATCAGCCCTTAAGAATAGTCTTAGAATTAGTCTTCCCTTCAGTCTAGAATTTGTGCCCGGCATGGCGATAGGCTCGCCACCTATCACATCAAGGGACGGAGACACGCCCGGCGAAAAGTGGGTGTACTGGTTACTGGTTGGTTACTGTGTACCTGGGTTCCTTTGCCTACTCCTTAAGGGATTACAGGCGTGAGTGCGTATGTTCGTGCTAGCCCCTCTGAACGTATAGTTCTCGTTTAACTGCATGGTTGCTCTGAAGTTAATCACTTTACCTGTTCTTTACACCTCTTGTCACCGTTATCTCAAAAACTCCAACTGCTCCGCCGCTTGTAACTAACTTCAGAGTAGGGATGATCGATATTGACATCGATGCAAAAGTATCGATGTACGATAAACATCGATAGAAAAACATCGATGTCAAAATATAATGATGTTTTCGTTAGAAAATAAAACTGTCTATTCTATTTATCAAATTTGTTTATTGTTTTTGAAAATACAATACAAATATAATTAACATTCGCAGTCTTTTTAGGCACACTCTATAAAAATAATAATAATAATACAGTGAGCAAATGTACCTACATTGTGGGGTTATATTATTGCAAAAGTTACTGGACAAAGCATTAATAATACAATATAGAAAAAGATTTACCATACCTGTTATTTCGTTTCAGAGTTTCATTATTAATCCCTTAGGAAATGCAAAGAAATAACTATTCGTACGGCTTACTCCGGTTACATTGATCAGTCATCTAGTGTAAAATATTTGAACATGGTCATCATGCACGCTAGATGGCCCAAAAGAGTAAATTCACCTTTCGATATTTTATTCTCATAACATCGATGTGTCGATGTTATCGAAGTCAAAACATCGATGTTTTCCAACTAAACATCGATGTTTATTCACCATCGATGAATATCGAACATCCCTACTTCAGAGCAGCCTTAAAGATTAACGAGAACTATATATTTACAAGTAATAGTCTTTATTTTAATTTAAAACTATTTTCTTGATATCAAAGTCTACATAAGAAAGAACTAAATTGAGTTACACTTATGTACAATAATATGGCAGGCTTATTAAATGCAATCAATATTACTATTATTATTATTATTTATATCAATGATGGCGCTTAGACTGTCATTGGCCTGCGTACTTGCGTGTCTCATTCTGCTCCGCAATATTGCATGCACCAGACTAGCTTTTCAGCAAAAAATAATCGGGTGAGGTAATGTTACCCGCTTCCTCCGCTTAAAGTGCGTTGGCTATAGTGATTTCTTATGTTTACGCGAATATTACACATTGAAATAAAAACTAGTTTATACGGATTTTATCGCGGTTTAAATTTTATTTTAGTCCCGACGTTTCGAACGCTTTTTAGCCTTTGTGGTCACGGGAGAGACTCAAAGACCCAGTCTAAACAGTCGGTAAACCGCGATATACACTAGTTTTATTTCAATGCGTTTTCACTATTTGCCACACCAAGAGGCGTGACTGTGACAAACATCCGTGACTTATGGCCGTTGCAGACGATGCGCAGTAGCTTGCGCAATTACTAATACTGTGCATAAAGTTTCATCATGTGAACATATTTTGCTTAGTAAAAGTGAGAGTGCAAGTTGCTTAGTTGTACTCGCTCTGGTCCTTGCGCGAGTACTACCCGTTTTCCCCCGCTACGCCGGCTCAACCCCGCGCAGCTCGCATTGCGTATCGTGTGAACACGACGCCGTCAGTACTGGCGCCAGTTCATTCTTGTTACTAATGATTAGTACTTACACAAGCTACTGCGCATCGTCTGCAACGGGCAAAACTCTTGAGAGTGTGGATGGTTGTCAAATGTTACGACATAATGTCAGAGACCGATCCGCTCTGAGACTCCGTTTTTCAACGTGATATTTTTTTGTTTTAAGTTATGGAAAAATGACCCCGTAGCAAGTACCTACCTAACTACACCTACCCAGTGCAATTATATACCTACTCGTCCACATTACCGTAACAGCCAGTTCTCTAGGTACGTCGAAACGTGACGGAAGTACGGACGCACTTCTAAGTGTGCCACGCTGCAAACAATTTTATCTACAACAGGAATGGGCCGGCTCGACCGTGTTACCACTGTCTCATAAAAAACCGACGTCGAGTAACAGCTTGCAGTTTTTAACTTATACCTAATAGAATTATTCTCAACATTAAACGTCTTGACATACTGTATGATGTTTACTCTGTAGCTATAATAGTATGGCAAGTACAGTCGCACAAGGTTTTTATGAAATTAATGGGAACTCAAAGAAATAAATATGTATAAAGAATATTATATGGTTTTTCCTTATACTGACCGTGGTTATTGTAGGAGGTTAACTGGTTACCCTGTATTGCTCAAGAAAACAGAGAAATAACTCTGCGTACTCTACACTTTAAATAAACATCCTAATATAAAAAAAACTCCCGACGTCAATTAAAAATACATTTGTAGCTTTGAAACGGTTGTACCTACCGATTTTCTTCAAATATAGCTAGAAACAGTCTCGGGGAAATTACCTTTAAAACAAAAACTAGTTATATATAGATTAGATTGAAGCGACTACATTAAAAAACTTTTAACAAAATGTAAAATCAACCCAAAAAAAACTATAAAACTAAGATTAAAATTAACCAGAGTCGTTCAAGAATTATCGAATCCATGCATAAAACGTCGGAAATTTAAGTCTTTCATCGATTTTACCTCCTTATTGGTGGATTTTGGTACCAACTTTGAGCTATACAATATCGAGTAAACAGAGAATCATCAAAATAGGATCACTTTGTGAAAATTTAAACGTGGTTAGAGTATATTATAAAAAAATATATACAAGCTGTTGCAAAAATATGGTATCAATAAAACCTGGTCTTATAGAGCGAGTAACTTACCGTATAAATTAAATACAAATGTCACATAAATGTCACAGTATTTGAATAGTTCGAAATTAGAACATAAAATTTATATCCACAATATGATTTTATTCTCCGAAGACTAGCTGTTGCATGTTAACGGACTACCTATGCAGTAACTAAGTATGTTTAAACATACACAGTTAAATGATACTTTATAGAATGGTTTTGACGTCGCAATACGATTTTGAGATCGCAATGCTAAAATAAGGATAATAAAATTAAGATAAATTTTAGTTTTTTATCTTTACTATTGACTTTTGAATCGTTCTTGTACATGAATCCTTTATTAATACCACCTTTCTGTAACTCCTAGTATATTACGCGTCAAATTGAGAACGTGCGCCTATTTTTTGTCGCGTAAAATAAACTCTTTCGGTTTGATGTCTGTTTGATAAAGGCAAGTGCAATGCGCAAATGTGTTGGTAATAAAGGCACCATCCAAATGAGATATAGTACAATAGACTGTACTCCTATTATTGCCACATGATAACAATTAATTGCGTATTCTGCACGATATATCTATTTAAATAGAATTAATATATACCCAATTAATTATTGACGTCATCCGTCACAGTAAATAGTTGACCCTGTCGGACTGGCAACACTACCTGCGTTACAAGGTAAGCGAGCTTCAAAAACTTTTCGCCCATATTTTTGTGACAGCATCCGTGGCGCAGTAGCCGGCTGCGAAGCGAGAGTGCGAGTTCGATTCCCGCACCAAGATAAATGTTTGTGTGATTCATAAATATATGTTTCAGGTCTGGGTGTTGTGGGACTGTAAGTCCCTCATAGTTCCTGATACCTACGATACAGGTTAACCTAGTGTGGGGTCAAAATTAAGCGACTGTGTGTATGTGTGACTGTTGGGTGTATTTATTATTTATATTACATACGTACTCACTCACGCCTGTACTGCCCGAAGGTGTAGGCAGCGGTGTAACTAGCAGAGCAGTCTGCTCGCCTGCCATATTACCAAATTAATTTTAGCCTACTTTTCTACTCCTCCTTCTCTTCCGCCTACCTCTGTCCTTCTCGCAGTGGGGTCAGCGCAACATGGTTTTAACACATGTTACAGGGAGATTTGGATTGTAGTTATTACGACCGGCCGCCTGCCCGACGTCAACTCCTCTGGCCAGAAAACACTTAGACTCGAATAAAATGTTTGTGGATCACACAAAAATTGTGTCTTGGTGCGGGAATCGCACCCGCGACCGCCTGATTTTAAGGGACGACATTGATTGGATATGCATAGCAATCAAATATTGCCGAAGCGCGTAAAATAATCACAGTACTAAAATTGAATCCATCTGAGGCGCGTGTGATCGAATCTGAGACTCAGCATTCCGTTCCACTCGGTTATCTTTACCACGAGTAATGTTAATACATAAAACTACGGTGTCGCTACCGTATTCACATATTCCATATCCCTAGTCTCTTTTAGTGTTCTTTACAAGGTGGTAGGTCCCTCGTTTGCGAGAGGCCGGCTGGGTTGGTACCACCGCTTTGTCTATTTCTGCCGCCAAGCAACAATGTGTAAGCACTGTTGTGTTCCGGTGTGAAGGACATTGAAGCCAGTGTAATTACTGGGCATTATAAGACTTAACACCTTATGTCTCGGGGTGACGAGCGCAGTCCAGTGTCATGCAGTGCTTTATTTAAAGTTCTGTGTGGCGTTGCTTCTGTTTATGGGCAGGCGTGGCGCTTACCATCAGGCGAGCGACCTGCTCGTCTTGTCATTCAATCTAATAAAAAAAAAAAAAAAAGGTGCGAACGAAACCCGATTACTTTGGAAGTGTGGTAGATCTACTACATCCCATATTATTACGACTTTGTTAGTTTATTCCAATCACGGCCCACAGTGGCTAGATGAAATCATTGATGACGTATTGCTTTTATTTTTCTCGATATATATTGTGAATTAATTCACATCGGCCAGTTATAAATGTCATTGCAAAGTCGGAGGGCGTTCGTGAAGTGAGTGTCTTCATTGTCTTTTTTCCGTGCAGAGAAACTTAAAAAGATTATAGTATTTTTTATTTCGGTGTAAATTCCTTTATTAATAGAGGGGGATGTGCCCAACAGTGGGACAGTAAACCAGGGTTTTTTTATCCTGGCACAGCTAAGTGATTACTTCTCCTGGTGGTACAGTGCAGTACAAATAATGACGACTGTCAAGAGATTGAGGTCCTCAAAGGTCTCCAGAATTAAGCTGGACTCATTTTTATGGGCGAGTCACCTGATGGTAAGTGATCTCTACCACCAATTACTAATTATAATTGAAATAATTAGTTACGTCTTAATGAATAGGTAAGTAAGTGGAAATAGCTTAATTACTTACCTCAATTAATTTATATAATATTAATTAAGCGTATTTTAAATGATTCGTTGAATTAAAATGTATCATTGGTGTAGTGACAGCATACTTTGGCTGAGATGTCCTGGATTCAAATCTGGGGTATATCCGGAAGTATAATGGAAGTATAAGTCCCCGGAGATGTTAGTGGTCAACCAACATCTTAGGCCCAAAGTCAACTTCACCTGCACGTGGTACACTCTGTTGATTAACAGACAAGGCAATGTCGGAACTTGGTTCCCGTTGCGGATTGTGGGGATCAGACGGTAGGTCGCCCCATATATCGACAGCTCCGTGGCGCAGCGGGCGAGTAGTCGGCTGCGAAGCGAGAGGCCGTGGGTTCGATTCCCACACCGAGACAAATATTTGTGTGAACCAGGAATATTGGTCTCGGGTCTGGGTGTTGTGGGACCGCAAGTCCCTCGTAGTTCCTGATACCCACGACACAGGTTTACCTAGTGTGGGGTCAGGACTATGTGTGTGACTGTTACCATCAGGCGAGCGACCTGCTCGTGTCGTCATTCAAGCTAATAAAAAAAACCTACTACGAGTATTATAAATGTGAAGGTTTGGATGTTTGTGAATTTGGATGTTTGTTAGTCGATCCCGCCGTAACGGCTGAATGGTTTTGAATGAATTTGGCATACAGGTAAACCATAACCTGGATTAGGACATAGGCTACTTTTTATCCAGGGAAAGGCCTTTCACACGGGCGGAGCTGCGAGAAAAAAATAGTATTATATATTTTGGTCTGCACTATATTTAAAGTCTAGTGTAGTCACTTTGTCGCGCCAGAATAAAAGAATACAGATAACGTAACAAGTTATAAAGGAAGTGCTTCCCAAACTGAAACAGGGTCATAGACTATTAAATTTTATCATATACAATTTCTACAGACTGCCTCGGTGGCGCAGTTGTAATACGTACGCGTTACTATTGAGGTCAACGCTGAGGTCTCGGGTTCGATCCCGAGTCGGGTAAAGTGGTATTGGGTTTTTCTATTACGAAATGCTCAGTATCAGCCCGGAGTCTGGAATTTGTGCCCGGTATGGCGATAGGTTCGCCCCCTATCACATCGTGGGACGGATATACGCTCGGGGAAATGTGGGTGTACTAGTTATACCTCTGCCTACCCCTTCGGGGATTACAGGCGTGAGTGCGGATGTATGTAATTTCTACAGTTTATTGTTTACTTAAATTAACAGTAACTCGGTGCAAATGACCTACTTTTAGCAACAAGTTGCGGCTACTTACAAGGTGATAGGTCCCTCGTGTGCGAGAGGCCGTCTGGGTTGGTACCACCGCTTTGTCAATTTCTGCCACCAAGCAGCAGTGTGTAAGCACTGTTACGTTTCGGTTTGAAGGACATTGAAGCCAGTGAAATTACTGGGCATTATGAGACTTAACACTTTATGTCTCGGGGTGGCGAACGCAGTCCGATGCCATGCAGTGCTTTTTATTTCAAAGTTCTGTGTGGTTTTGATTCTGTTTATGGGCAGGCATTGCGCTTACCGCGAGCGCGAGCGACCTGCTCGTTTCGTCACTCAAGCTGATAAAATCTTATGACGAAGAACTTTTGTTTAGCAACGTTGTCTATACGAGTACAAATACCATGAAGCATATTACCTATAGCATTTTATAATACAACTAGCTAGCAACAACAGCCTTTTCCGGGATAAAAAGTAGCCTATGTTACTCAGTGATAATGTAGCTTTCTGACGGCAAAAGAATTTTTGAAATCGGTCTAGTAGTTTTTAAGTTTATTCGTTACATACTAAAATACAAATATTTCTTTATAATATTAGTGTAGATATATATATATATACCAAAAACCCTGTTGGGCGTTTTAACTGATATCAAAATCGATATTCAAACATAATGAATAAAATAATAACTCGCATACGAAAATTGGACTATGAAAATTAACATACATATTAATTTTTTTCTAAACCTGAATTAATTTATTGTTTGTGAACCGTATTTCGATTGATTACCTCTGCAAGAGCGATGACTCGGAGCCAGAGCGAGATAGCATGATGTGGCGTCTACATACATCAAACGTGTCCCGGCTTCGCCAATACACACGAAATATTAGTAGTGAATACATTTTTGAAAAAAGGTTCATTTTACAGCACGAAGGGGCCACAAACAGAAGCAACACTGCACAGAGTTTTAAATTACAAAGCGTGCAGTACAGTGCACGGACAGCGCTCGTCACCCCGAGATATAAGATGTTAAGTCTCATAATGCCCAGTAATTTCACTGGCTTCAATGACCTTCAAACCTTAACACAACGATGATTTGCTTGGCGGCAGAAATAGATAAAGTGGTAGTACCAACCCAGACGGACTTTCGCATACGAGGGTCCTACCACCTGTCAGTCAGAATTTCTGAATCATGAAGCAGCCGCGGATCACGTTCAAAATCGGTAGCATTTTTTTTTTCAAAAAAGGAGGAGGTTCTCAATTCGGCGCGTTTTTTGTTTGTTTTTTTTTTAATGTATGTACATCGATTTCTCTGCCAATCGTGGACCGATTTTGTTGGAAAAAAAATCACTCGATAGAGTTTAGTTGCGATGTGGTCCCATATAAATTTAGTTAAGATCTGATGACGAAGTACGGGGAAAAAACGAGTACACTCGTCGCGATTGTGTTATTGTATTGGAATACGGTTTCTAAGTTTTGGTAAACGTTATGTTATTTATATACCCACTCTGGCCCACCCTATAATTTACCATTCGCACGTCAACTACCTATAGTTTATTTTTGGCTGACGACCTCGACGGTACGAATTTTTCCTTCTTCCGGAACCAAAACATCCGAAACTTTACGTTACAAGTTCCGATGTGAATCATAATATATTTATAATTAACCCAAGGTTACTTTTGCTACGGACCCCAAAAATATTTATAAAAACATATGAGGAAACCTGCATATCTGAGAGTTCTCCATAAGAATTTCGAAGGTACATGAAGTCTGCCAACCCGCGTGACCTTATCAGCGTGGTGGAAATCCTTCTCGTTCAGTAGAGGAGACCCGTGCCCAGCAGTGGAACGTGTATATTACAGGGCTAGTGTTATTATTATTATTGATATACCTACTTCATTCTTTTACTTAACCAGTACTGCGTCATGATTCCGCTGGTGCTCGCGATGATTCTGGTGGGATCCGAGGCGCAGTTCCCCGGTCTTGTCGGCTCTTTGTCCAATGGCATCAAGAACAACAGCCTTGGAGTCGTGAACACCTTTACAAATGGAGTGAATAGTGGTACCAGAGCTGTGGTGGGACTCAGTAACAGTACTAGACAAGGCAACGTGCTTACCGTTGTTACGAGTGGAGTGAAGAAAGAAGTAGGAGCCATCACTCAGCCCGTGGAATCTGCGGTGATCATGACAGCTACCAGTCAATGTAAGAATCTATGAACCCCTCCAAATTTTTCTTTGTTATAAAAGAACCTTCTATAATCTTTAATGCATTTTCTCTGGTATTGAGAGTTTTCTGACTGCCTTGGTGGCGCAGTTTTAATGCGTACGCGTTACAACTGAGGCTGACTGGTCTCGGGTTCGATCCCTGGAACGAGTAAAGTGGTATTGGGGTTTTCTATCACGAAATGCTCAGTATCAGCTCGGAGTCTGGAATTGTGCCCGGTGTGACGATAGGCTCGCCCCCTATCACATGGGACGGAGATACGTTCGGCGAAATGTGGGTGTACTGGTTACACCTCTGCCTACCCATTCGGGGATTAAAGGCGTGAGTGCGTGTGAAAGTATTCTTGAGGAACTTATAAAAAAATCTTTAACAATTGGCGGCTTCGACTTAATGTAGGTACCGACACCTCAAGTAATGCTAATTGTTAATAACTTCGTTTTAATTTCAGGCGATCTCGTGAAAAAAGTTTTGGGCGTGGATTACACGTCTCAAAGCTTACTAAAAGATGAAGATTTGAAACAACTCACTCTTGAATTTAGTACCCCGTAAGTAATCACTTTAGCACTCGCAAAATTCATACACAATTAATATTTTTTAGAGGAAAATCCTATTCAATCATTTGAAAGTTGCAGATCTTTTTCTAATAACATTCGGAGATTATACCTATTGGTTATTTTCTAAAAATTTAAGATGTTCTTTACCAGAGCGTTGCGAGTGATATACAACCTCACCCAAGCAGCGGAATTGATCCCATTAACCCGCGGTTTCAACCCCGACCTGCCTTTCATCATCATCTCGCATGGGTTCATGTCTGACACACACACCGAGAGCTTCACCTCTGTGGTCAACGCGTTGTATAAGATAGGTGAGAGACTTCACTATATTTTTAATTTTCGTATTTCTGGAACCAGTTTTCATAAATAGGGTCACGCTTTTGTCCCCGAAGGGGTAGGTACAACTCACGGGCCATGGCAACTTTAAGTGAATACTGTTCTCTTTTATGTTGGTTGATTCGCCGGCGTGCCCATGTTATATATATGAATCTTAAATCATATTCAATGGGAATGCAATCTCTGGCACAATGAACGCAAAATTATGGTAGACAGTATGAATGAAATTAAATGAAAATATTTATTAAATCCATAAAAATGTTATACATCATGTAGATTCAAACAAATTTCAACTCTACCGCCAGTTTGGAATGCTGTTTCGTTAAAGAAGAACGGACAAGAAACTCTTATAACGTTGCTCTTTTCAAAATTCAGTTATAATATTTGCACCACTATAATACAATTAATTTTTATTAGAGTTAGAGCAGATCAACTTAGGCCAATGAGGAACATTATAAAGTAAAACAATGAAATTATAATGATTATTGCGCATGATCCTCATGAGTACGATGAATAAATTACTACTATGTGTTATATAACAAGCAAAACAGTCTGAGCAGACCAGTCCACACAAACAGCACCCGTTCACGAGTATGACGCATGTGCCAGCCATCGGCCTCCTCAACCATGTTACAGGGAAGTGACCGACCCGGCACACGACGCCGCCGCAATGAGTATGCAAACAACATCTGGTATTGTATACTACATGGATCTAGTGGAGACTTGATTATCCCTTTCCTTTAAGGTCGGCAACGCACCCATGATTCTTTTGGTATTGTGGGCGTATATGGGCGGTGGAGATCACTTACCATCAAGTGACGCACTTGCTCGTTTGCCGGCCTATGCCATAAAAAAAATTGGCAGTTGTGGAGCATGAGCATGTCGGTGACGCGAACCCATAAGATTTTCCCCTACTAAAAAGTGCCCAACGCGGCTAAAGAAGTTTTCACTTAGAAAAAACAAAAAAAAGACGCAGTTTAATTCTTGTTTGCAGGTAATTACAACGTGCTGGGGTTGGATTCGAGTGCGTACATCCGTTGGTTCTATTTCCGAGCCACTACCTATGTACAGTATATAGGGGAGAGGCTGGGAGAGGTGCTCGCGGCTATGGTGAAACGTGAGTTTGTTTTCTGATATACAATTGTTAGAAGTTACGTGAGACGAGTATTATTTTATTAATACCCAACGATAATAATCACTTCAACTCATAGTTTATTGGTTACATTTACAATATCACTGCTTTACAGAACACAGCCCCATGTCAGGATACTCTTGAGACCGCTCTCTAATTATAACTCAAACAACTAGAACCGAATAGTAAACCAGCATAGCTACCGCGTAATGAACACTTGGACTATCACTGATCACGAGACCACTGATCTTAATGAACTGGAGACTGCCTAACCGACTGCGGGCAAAAGACCTCCAGTTCTGACGACAACCTCCTACCCTTCCACAACTATATAGCATCATTATTATTTCAGTGTACCAAACGTTGCTTTCTCCGACACCGTCAATATACCAATATTAAGAGAATACGACTGCCTCGGTGGCGCAGTTGTAATGCGTACGCGTTACGATTGAGGCCAACGCTGAGGTCTCGGGTTCGATCCCCGGGTCGGGTAAAGTGGTATTGGGTTTTTCTCTTACGAAATGCTCAGTATCAGCCCGGAGTCTGGAATTTGTGCCCGGTATGGCGATAGGCTCGGCCAGCTCGGCTCGGGTGTACTGGTTACACCTCTGCCTACCCCTTCGGGGATTACAGGCGTTAGTGCGTATGTATGTAAGAGAATAAGCTAACACAATATGTAACAAAAACCCTTTGAGCGTTTTAACTGTGATATCAGAATCGATATTCAAACGTAATGAAATAACTCGCTTGCGAAAATAGGACTATAAAAATAATTTTATTTATTTTTTAAACTTGAATTATTTTATTGTTTGTTAACCGTATTTCGATTGATTACCTCTGCTAGAGCGATGACTTGGAGCCAGAGCGAGGTAGATATATCGCTTCTGTTTAGTCTTACTTACATACATACATACATTGACTCACGCCTGTTTCCCATTGGCAGAGACAACGGATTTCCACTTGCTACGATCCTTGCATATCTCTTTGGCCTCATTCACTCTCATAAAATTTTTCATACATGCACGTCGGTTTAGGGTACTCCTGACCTGGCCTTTCTCGAGAATATCTGCAACTGGATCTATGAAAGTTCGCCGAGGCCTTCCCCTCCCAACTGTACTATTCACACTCGCCATGTATATTTATTTAGTCTTTCTTTTGTTCTATATCTCTGATTATTCTGGTATTGTACATGTTTATGGGCGGTGAAGTCGGAGTACAATTACGCTTATTCCTTATACAAACTTATGGAAAATAAACCACATAAATTAAATAATCTCATGTGTATAATGAAACCTGTATTCCGCATAATAACGTTCACTTCCTAATACGCCAAGGTTCTTACATAAATAGTTAAATAAAAACATGTATGTATGTATGTCATGGTGCGAAAAATCATATACATACGTACTCACGCCTTTAATGACCGAAGGTGTAGGCAGAGGTGCAACTGTCTCACAAAAAACCGACGTACAGTAGCAGTTTGCTGCTGCGTTTCGTATGGTGAGTGAGATATCCGGAGGCCGAAATCCCCTCCCTTTCCCAATCCCTTTATTATACCTTTTATTTAAGGTCGGCAACGCGCCCATGATTATTTTGGTCAATTTATTATTATTATTTAATTATTATTAGACCACGGTTAGGCAAACGTAGTGTAGGACGCCCTGCTGCACGGTAGACCGACGACTTGAAAAAGATGGCGGGTTTCGGGTGGATGCGGGCTGCTCAAGACCGGGATGGTTGGCGCTCACTTGGGGAGGCTTACGTCCAACAGTGGACGGCAACAGGCTGAGATATATATTATAACATGGTTGGTGGAGATCACTGACCATCAGGTGACCCACTTTCTCGTTTCCGACCTATGCAATAAATAAAAAAAGCTAATTGTTAACGGGCTCACGCTGGCAATGTCTGAATGGAAAATCTTGCAGCTGATGTAATAGAACTAAATAAAAAAAATGGTTATGTTTCGACTACAGGCTACTACTAATAATATGATATCTATGAATATGATAATGTTATGCGTAAGTGCCATTGGCCAAAACTTCAACGTGCTTTTTGCACGTGTCAAATTTTTTGTGCGCACTAGTTTACTAAGTATTACGTCATCGCTTAGGAAATACCAAAAGCTATTCGCATAAAAAATAATACAAGCATAGTCGAGCGGTACCTAGAGCTTACAAATGGTGTGATTAAGATAATTCCCATGGAATGACGGTGTTTGCGTGACAATATGTACCTACTTGAATGACATTGAAATACTGCAACTAAAGGCAATGTGATTATATGAAAACAGGAAACGTAATTATCATCTGTACCACGGTGAATACTCTGAAGAATTAAAATAAAAAAGATACGCATTCACTCCTGTGATCCCCGAAGGGGTAGGCAGAAGTTTCGCCAAGCGTATCTCCGTCCTATGATGTGATGGGGGCGAGCGTATCGCCATACCGGGCACAATTCCAGACTCCGGTCTGATACAGAGCAATTCGTAATAGAAAAACCCAATATCACTTTTACGCGACCCGGGGATCGAACCCGAGACCTAAACGTCAGCCTCAGTCGCGTATGCATTACAACTGCGCCACCGAGGCAATAAGTAAGTAAAGCTTAGAATACCTTCTATACGTAGTAGTATAGATTCTTTACCTATACTTCGATTTTTGGTCTCTACCGCTCGTAGAGATATCCATACCATAAGAATCATGAATGCGTTACTGATCTGAAAAATGTAATAGAAGGGGGGAGACATTTGGGCCTCCAGTAATCACTCACCGTACCAAACGCAAAACCATGCTACCATTTCACGCCGGTTTTCTTGAGGCAGTGGTAACAATCCGGCCGAGCCATTCAAAACACAAAATAGTTTACAGAGTGGCTCTACCACTCCAAAGTCAGCAACTCAGTTCGTGGGTTCTATTTCCGCATCGAGACAAATGTTTATGTGATGTTTGTTTCGGGTCTGGATGTTTTGGGACCGCAGGTCCGTCGTAGTTCCTGATACCCATGATACAGGTTAACCTATTGTGAAGGCAGTACTATGTGTGTGACTGTTGAATGTATCAAAATTGAAATTACATGTTTACCATTTCCAGAAGGCCTAAACCCGAAATCGATCCATTTAGTCGGGCATAGTTTGGGGGCACACATCTGCGGGTTTACGGGTAAACGTTTCACCGAGCTGACCGGCGAGCGTGTCGGTCGCATCTCCGGACTCGACCCGGCCGGGCCGTGCTTCTTCAACGTCGGCTCTGAACTGAAGCTCAACGCTACAGATGCTGATTACGTCGATGTCATCCACACCACGCATGGCTCTTTGGGCATCACGGAACCAGTTGGTAAGAAAATACTCCTTTCGTCCTGTAAATAATTTCACCTGAATGCCTAAAAGGCTTCAATGTCCTTCAAACCGAAATACAACATTGCTTACACACTGCTGCTTGGCGACAGAAATAGAGAACGCGGTGGTACCAACCCAGGCGACCCCTCGCATACGAGGGACTTACCACTTACTACCTAGTACTATTGTATGTACCTACCAAGTCTCCTCTCACCAACTCCTGAAAACTATGGTATTTTTTATAGCATAGGCCGGCAAACGAGCACTTGATTGTATGTGACCACCACCGCCCATGAACCACAAACCCAGAAGACCGCCTGGGCTTCTCCAGTACACTTCTACTGGATTAAAGTTTATCTAAGCAAAGGTCCCCGAGGCACCTAACCGTGTTAAACAACCGAAATTCGTGCGAAAAATGGCATTCTCGTATATTTGTCAAACGCGACCGCACCGACGCGAACATAGCTCGGTTAAAAAGTTAACAAACATGAGGGTAACCGATCACAATTGGAATAAGGAGTACCGACAGATAAATAATCATTTCTATTCCGAATGCCTACTTATAAGGTTTGTAATCAAAATAATTAATAAATAATGATAAATAAATAAATACACCACCAGTCACACACATAGTTCTGAACCCACACTAGGTTAAACTGTATCGTGGGTATCAGGAACTACGAGGGACTTGCGGTCCCACAACACCCAGATCCGAAACAAATATTTGTGGATAAGACAAACATTTGTCTCGGTGTGGGAATCGAACCCACGGCCCTCACGCTTCGCAGCCGGCTACTCGCCCACTGCGCCACGGAGGCTGACAATTATACAGTATGTAACAAAAACAATGTTGGCCCTGTCTCGGTCGTGAGAATAGACATATAGACAGCTTAATAAAAGTAGTCAAATAAAAAAATATTAATCAGAAGCGAGATATTATCCATAACGTGTAGCTTAGATAAATGAACATATTTAACAAATGTTATTTACATCTGGAGGCCAATTCTCGTAATTTTAAATGTTCAAAATATCATTCCAATCTAGTCTCAGCGTCAAGAAAGTTGCAAACGGCATTCTCTTAAACCAATAATAAACGTCAAATGCACCGAGCATTAGCAGTAGCATTATACCGTTTTGGCTTCAGTCAATTTTTATTCTACATTCAATCTCATTACGATCTATGTTCACATTTGACGTTGATTATTGGTCTAGAGAATGCCATTTGCAACTTTCTTGACGCTGAGACTAGATCGGAATGATATTTTGAACATTTAAAATTACGAGAATTGGCCTCCTGAAAAGTGATGAACTGCTGACTGACGCAGCGCGGCGTGTTTGATGCATATAGTCGCTGCAACTTGCTATCTCGCTCTGGCTCCGAGTCATCGCTCTTGCAGAGCTAAACAATCGAAATAGGGTTTACAAACAATAAAATAATTAAAATATAAAAAATAAATATGATTATTTTTATAGTCACATTTCCTTAAGCGAGTTCATATTATTATATTTTTAAGATCGATTCTGATATCACAGTTAAAGCGCCCAACAGGGTTTTTGTACATATTGTTTAAACATTTCTGACGTCCTCAGGTCAATCTGATTTCTACCCGAACGGCGGCACGCAGCAACCTGACTGCGTGCTGCAGACATGCAGTCACTCTCGTGCGTGGGATCTGTTCGCTGAGTCCATCAACAATCCGAAGGCGTTCGTCACGGTCAGGTGCTCTGGATGGAGCCAGTTCAGAGCCAATCAGTGCGAGCAGAACAAAGTGTAAGAGATCGTATAATGTATAATCACCTTTTCAATTGCAATTGCAAAGGTCCCTCGTTTGCGAGAGGCCGGCTGGGTTGGTACCACCGCTTTGTCTATCTCTGCCGCCAGGCAACAGTGTGTAAGCACTGTTGTGTTCCGGTGTGAAGGACATTGAAGCCAGTGTAATTACTGGGCATTATGAGACTTAACACCTTATGTCTCGGGGTGACGAGCGCAGGCCAGTGTCATGCAGTGCTTTGTTATTTAAAGTTCTGTGTGGCGTTGCTTCTGTTTATGAGCAAGCGTGCGACTTGCTCGTCTCGTCATTCTAGTTAACAAAAAAAAATATCGATATTAAAAAAGGTTCTCTATTTTTTAACCGCCTTCCAAAAAGGAGAAGGTTCTCAATTCAGCGTTTTTGCTTTCTTAGGTATGTACATCGATTTCTCCGCGAATTGTGGACCGATTTTGCTGGAAATAATTTCATTCGATAGCGTTAAGCTGCGATGTGGTCCCATATAAATTTGGTTATGATCTGATAACGGAGTACGGAGAAAAAAAATTAAACTCCTCAACGGACAACAGCATAGTCATCGCGACAGTGTCATTGTATTGGAATTTACATGCCATAAGTAACTACCACTAAAGATTGAAACATAAAGTTTTAACAAAACTTGATAGCCGACTTAAAAAAAATAATCAACATGTAACCTTTATGTAACATTCATACATACGCACTCACGCGTGTAATCCCCGTAGGAGTAGGCAGAGGAGTAACTAGAACACCCATATTTCACCGAGCTTATCTCTGTTCCACGATGTGATAGGGGGTGAGCATATCGCCTTATCAGGCACAATTCCAGACTCCGGGCTGATACTGAGCATTTCATAATAGCAAAACCTAATATCACCTTTACCCGACCCGGGGAGCAAATCCGAGACCTCAACGTCAGCAGTCGTAACGCGTACGCATTACAACTGCGCCACCGAGGCAGATATAATTATAATTTAAAAATGAAGTCGTTTAAAAAACGCGCCGAATTGAGATCCTCCTCTTTTTTTGAAGTCGGTTAATGAAACTACTACCGAAATAAACTATATCGAATAGAAAATAATCATCTAAATCGGTTTACATTTGTGTTAAAGTAAAAAATTATACCTAAGTATATATTTTTTAATTTTATTCATATAGTATGTATATACTATATGTATTAAAAAAAATGTAGGAGTTTCTTAATTCGTACTCGTATGTATAGTATAGGTATCTATACTATACATACGAGTACGAATTAAGAAACTCCTACATTTTTTTTCGTTGATTTATAAGACAATATCTTGGCCTCCCATCACATCATGGGTCGGAAATAAAGGTGCCTTTACCTATCCTTGGAGGATAAAGTGAGTGGTATACGACATAATAGTGGTAGAGCCACACTGTAGACACTTGTCTAGAGCATGAATGGGCTGGCCCGTCCGGCTCGTTACCACTGTCTCACAGAAAACCGGCGTAAAATATCAGCTTGCTGCTGCGTTTCGTACGGTGAGTGAGATATCCGGAGGCCCAAACCCCTTCCCCTTCTCAAGCCCTTTATTTTCCCTTTCCTTTAAGGTCGGCAACGCAACCGTGATTCTTTTAGTATTGAGGGCGTACATGGGCGATGGAGATCACTTACCATCAGGTCACTTGTTCGTTCGCCGGCCTAAACTATGATAAAAGTTAAAAAAAATAAAGGCAGGAGTTTTATAATAATAATAATAATACCCTGAAAATATAGCCCTGAATTATATATGTCCCACTGCTGGGCACGGGCCTCCTTTACTGAATGAGTGGGGTCAGGCCTTAGTCCACCACGCTGGCCTAATGCGGGTTGGCAGACTTCACTTCGAAATTCTTATGCGGAACTTCTCAGATATGCAGGTTTCCTCACGATGTTTCCTTCACCGTTAAAGCAAGTGATAATTAACAATTAATACACACATAACTTAGAAAAGTCAGAGGTGTATGCACTTGGGGCTGGTTTCGAACCTGCGACTTTCGTCTCGACAGTCCATACCACTACCCGCTGAGCTATCACTGCTTTAAGTTGTTTTATAAGTGACATTTATTTTTCAGACCAATGGGCTACAGTACCACCCCTAACGTGCAGGGGCTATACTTCCTGCAAACTGCCTCCACTGCCCCCTACGGTCTAGGAGAGGAGGGCGCGAGCTATACCAACACCGAGGGCGTGCTCAAGAGCATACAACCATTAGGACCAGGAGCTCTTTTTGGATAGTCTTCAATTTAAAATGTGATATTCGTAGCTGAAAGTAGTTTTTTTTTATTAGTTTGAATGACGAGACGTGCAGGTCGCTCGCCTGATGGTAAGCGCCACGCCTGTTCATAAACAAAAGCAACGCCACACAGAACTTTAAATAAAAAAGCACTGCATGACACTGGACTGCGCTCGTCACCCCGAGACATATGGTGTTAAGTCTCATAATAAGTCATTTCACTGGCTTCAATGTCCTTCAAACCGGAACACAACAGTGCTTACACACTGTTGCTTGGCGGCAGAAATGGACAAAGCGGTGGTACCAACCCAGCCGGCCTCTCGCAAACGAGGGACCTACCACCTTGTAAGTTTAGTGTAATATAGTATTTTAGTGTTGTTATGGAGACCCAGATTGACCTAGATTGGTCGCATTCTGTTTAAGTGGTAGAGCCACGCTGCAGACAATTTTGTCTACAGTATGAAAAGGCTTGACCGAGCTGTTACCACTGTCACACAGGAAACCGACATGAAAGTTGCTGTTTTGTGTCGTGACTGAGATATCAGGAAGCCCAAATTCCCATCTGCCCTTCCCAAAAACCTTTAATCACTCCTTTCCTTTAAGGTCAGTGACGTGTACAACAATCTTCTGTTATAATGGACTTTAATGAGAGATGAAGATTTACTTACCTTCAGGTGACCCACTTGCTTATTTGCTGATTTATAAAAAACGCATTTAGTCAGCCAATTTTGACTTACTTTTTTGTTACGGGATAGGCCGGCAAACGAGCAAGTGGGTCACCTGATGGTAAGTGATATCCACCGCCCATGTACGCCCACAATACCAAAAGAATATGGGCGCATTGCCGACCTTAAAGGAAAGGGATTGGGAAGGGAAGGGGGTTTAGGGCTCCGGATATCTCACTCACCATACGAAACGCAGCAGGAAGCCACGACTATACGCCGGTTTTCGATGAGACAGTGCTAACGACCCGGACGAGCCAGCCCATTCATGCTGTAAAACTGTCTACAGCGTGGCTCTACCACTCACGTTTCGCCATATACGTTGATATCGTGATTAGTTTTTATTTTATTGTTTTATATTTTAGCTGATAGATAACATTGCCTTCCATTCATCAGATTATCCGTCCAATGTTAGGCATCTGCCTTGCCCAGATCGCTACACCATATTGCCTTAATCTAGATAAATCAATAAACTTCATTGCACATGTTAACTAGTTGGTAGTTTGCAATAGTTAAGTCTGCCATTTTAGCACTAAATCATTTTTGTTACTTTTATATGTAAAACCCATCGAAATAAGACGATAAGAAACGTAACTCAAGCAAAAAAATGACCCCACCAAAACTCTGTGCATCGAGTGCAAAGCTCTGTGCTCTCGATCTAGAAATGTAACATTTAGACATTAACTTGTACAAAATAAAGTTGATTTTGAACGTTCATTAATTTTTGTTGCGTGTATGAGTGTTACGTGTGATTTTACCTTTGCATGTGTAAGTGGAGCCGTAATTTTGGCTGATTCATATGAGAGTTATTGTTCTGGTTATGATACTTCGATGGTAAAATCCAAGTAAAACCTTTATTATAAATAAATAAACGTTTATATTTAAAACTAAGTATTTTTATTTGTACTATCTATCTGCTGATCCTTTTGTTTGAATATTTATATTAAGTAGCTATTTTAAACTACAATAACTAGATAGTGGACGCTTCATTAGTCCAACTCTAGTGGCACCGTACTCATGGGAGTGAGGTGTAAAGGGGGTGCACTTGCACCCCACTGACATGAAAGAAAATAAAAAGAATACGAAATACATTTTCATTATTGAAGCGTCTTAACTTAACTTAAGGCTTCTATCTAGGTTGATGCCCAACAGGCATAACATTATAAATTATACCTTAACGTCTTACCTTTTTTAATGTTGCTTTTTTTTGTTAATTCTACAGTATTTTTAGGTCTTACATTAGATAAAAGTCTCCAATGGGGCACACATATATCTTGTCTTGCTGGAAAACTCAGATCTGCAGCGTACGCCATTAGGAAGGTTAGATTACTGACTAAATAAATAAATAACACCCAACAGTCACACACATACCCCTGACCCCACAGTAAGATACGAGCCTTGTGTCGTGGGTATCAGAAACCACGAGAGACTTTCAGTCTCACAACACCCACACCCGAATAAATATTTGTGGATCAGACAAATATTTGTATCGGTGTGAAGATAGAACTCGCGGTCTCACATTTCAGAATCGGATACTCACCCACTGCGCCACGGATGGTGTAAAACTAACGTAGAAACTGCTCGCCTAGTCTACTTTAGTTAATTTCAGGTCCTTTGGTTCCTTTAAGGTCGGCAACGCACCCATGATTATTTTGGTATTATGGGCGTACATGGGCGGTGGATATCACCTACCATCAAGTGACCGACTGGCTCGTTTGCCAGCCTATGCAATAAAAAAAAATCATTTAGTCTTATGTCCTAATTTATTTTGTTATGGGGCAAAACTGCTGATATTGAGATCATTTACATTTTACAAAAACGAGCAGTTCGTTCAATTTATAGACTAGTTTGTATTATGTATAAATGACTAGACACAAGAGTCTCCCTAACAGAATTCTTCAAAGATGTAGGTAGATATTTTAACTATTGCATCCCAATATGTAAACGCAAATTTAATGCACATCAGGCAAAATATGTTTAATTAGGAATTTAGTTTACCTACATGTCGAGGTGGTAAACAAAGTCACAAATTATTATCTTAACTCAGCTGAGACAACACAGCCTTTGTCGTAAATAATCGGGTGGAAAAATTCAACTTCAATCTTATTATATTATAATACTAGCGGTTTTTCGTGGTGTCACCCGAGCGCATGTCACTGCTCCGCTCTCATGGGTCGTAGTCTCTCTTCTCTCTATTCTAAAAAAAGTAACTGTCAAAACTGTGCGGAAATGAGTGTTAGAATATGCTTTTTTGGGAGTTTTATGGTTGTTTGGTGGGAGCAACATTTGATAAATATTATTCCTTCTCACCTCAATTTAACGGTGAAGGAAAACATCGTGAGGAAACTTGAATACCGGAGAATTCGCCATAAGGATTTCGGAGGTATGTGAACTCTAGCAACCCACAATAGGCCAGAGTGGAGGGCTAAAGCCTTATCCCTTTCCATTGAGGGCTCGCGCAGTCAATCAGTCAGTCTCCAGTTCTTAGTAATGCCTATGGTCCATATCGACCGATAAAAAAGAAAAATAATAATACTCAATCAATTCTGGCCGATTCCTAAATAAAAATATTGTAGAATTTATTGATGTCCAGTGTATTTTGATGATGCTATCTATGTATGTTATGTTTCTTTATTTTGTACTAACTTGTCATAAGCGCTATTTTAATTGCCTGTATGAATATTAAACTATTTCATTTCATAGTGATCAGTGCTCAGTCGACAGGGTAAAATTATGTAAGCTTACTAATGTTTCCAGGTCAATCAGATTTTACCCTAACGTGGGCACGGAGCAACCTGACTGCTTGACACAGACGTGCAGTCATTTGCGTGTATGGGATCTGTACACAGAATCGATCATTAACACAGAAGCCTTCCTTGCGGTTAGATGCTCAAGAGCTTGGGACGACTTTAGTTAAAATAACTGCGAGTAAAATACAACGTAAGTAACATGCTAATGCAGGTTATTCACCAGATTCAATATTTTTATAGCATAGGCCGGCAAACGAGTAAGTGGGTCACCTGATGTTGCTGTCTAAAGGACAACAAATTGATTCTAAGATACATACATACGCACTCACGCCTGTAATCCCCGAAGGGGTAGGCAAAGGTGTAACCAGTACACCCACATTTCTTCGTATCTCCGTCCCATGATGTGATGGGGGCGAGCATATCGCCATACCGAGCACAAATTCCAGACGCCGAGCTGATACTCAGCATTTCGTAATATAAAATCCCAATATTACTTTTACCCGACCCGAGGATCGAACCCGAGACCTCAGCGTCAGCTTTAGTCGTAACGCATACGCATTACAACTGCGCCACCGAGGCAGTCTTCTGATTCTAAGATAGATTTTAATGATAAGATACAATGACGTCGCACTGTTTCGAGGTGTTAGATGTTAGCAATCCTCTAAAATTCAGGGTATATTAATGTATGTAATATAAATGGGCATCAGTGTAATAAAAAAACCGTTGTTTTTTTTTCAGTGTGATGGGGTACGGTACTACCTCTGATGTACAAGGAATCTACTACCTACAAACAGCACCCACCTCGCCCTACGGCCTTGGAGAGGAGGGTACAAACTATACCAACACTGAGGGCGTGCTCAAGAGTTTACAAAGCTTAGGACCTGACTTGTCATTCTTCAAAAACCAACAAAATAACGTGGTATCGTAACAATAGATTGTATTTCTTATCTATATTAGTTGATATTGTTTGCATTTGTTATGTCCGCCATAAATAATAATAATAATAATACTAGTCCTGTATTATACACGTCCCACTGCTGGGCACGGGTCTCCTCTATTGAATGAGAGGGGTTAGGCCTTAGTCCACCACGCTGGCCTAATGCGAGTTGGTAGACTTCACATACCTTCGAAATTCTTATGAAGAACTTCTCAGGTATGCAGCTTTCCTCACGATGTTTCCTTCACCGTTAAAGCAAGTGATAATTAACAATTAATATACACATAACTTAGAAAAGTCAGAGGTGTATGCACTTGGGGCTGGTTTCGAACCTGCGACTTTCGTCTCGACAGTCCATACCACTCCCCGCTGAGCTATCACTGCTTTTTTTTAACGTGAAATCATTTTTGGTACTTTTATGTGTAAATCATTTGTTATAAATAAAAAACGTTTATATTTAAAACAAAGCATCTTTATTTGTAATATCTATCTGATTATCCTCACGTTCGAATATAAAGTAAGTAGGGACGACTTCATACAAAAATAAACATCTCATATAATAAATAATACGCTCACTTATAAACGTTGCTTAATGACAGCTGATAAACGTGTCAAAGTGACAGCTCCTGTCAAAATGTTGCCAAGCTATGACATTCTGATCATTTTTATTTATTACAATATTTTATACGTTATTTTCAAGTGTTGTTTATAGAAAGATTTTTCTCTTAAAACCTAAAGATTTTGCAACGTTTGTAAGTAAAAATGTACAGATAAAACAAGGGAATTCGAATGCAGTCACAGAAAAAATACAATAAAAAATGTATTCTTAAGTAGATTTATTTACTCGAAATGTACTCGAACACTGAAAATTTGATCCTTTTCTATGACTGCACCTTATAACACAAATCTACAGACTAGTCGCTAAACAGATCTAGTCATCGAGCGACGCGTCCGCAAATAAATATCCATAGAATAAAAGACAAAATATAAAAAGGACAATAAAAAATATCTGATTCAAAATCAGCGACAAATAACTAAATAATAAAAACTTATAGCTTAAAATAATGTTTTACATCTAGCGTTTAAGAAATATATTAGATTATAAATTGTACAATGTCGAGTCTGTACCACAAGCGTGCAGTGGGTTGGTTTTGTATAGCAATATTTTCAGGTTTTTATACAAAATATTAGAAAAGCAGATTTAAAGTTTTTTTTTATAGCAGAGCTTCGAGGCTTTGCTAGCAGTCTTAAGCGTTGGCTGGATAAGACATGAGCCTACTGCAAGCTACATCTTGCTATGGAAGACAGGAATCTTAAAATATGTAATCTACAATGTCTGGCTATCTGGATTTTAAATCGTAATAATTAGGAAAAGACAGACACATTTTAGCATTTCAAAATATAAAAAGTATTTTTCGCCAAAATCAACCCACTCCACCGTCCCTCGTTTCACAGAAATATATAACGCAAACAGACAAGAAAAAAAAACACTTTGTGTCATGTTCTAGCTTTATATCTAGACTTTCATCCCTAACACGAGGTCAGAGTCCCTCCTAACCCTCTGGAATGTCCGGTTTAAAAATACAAAAATGATAATGCGATGATAAAATAGCGCGATAGCTTATCAATAACGATTTACCGTGCGACGAATAGCGTATTATAAATACCTGTTATTTTTATAACGACTTATCTCAATAACGACGTAGCGTTATTTATAACGTTTTTTTTTCAATGATAATATTTATAAAAACAATGAAATGCCCAACTGGCCTTACAAAACGGTGCGAGAATTCTAAACATTGACCAACAAAGCCATATTCGGGCGGTGTTATCGACTTGGAAGTCATTATATTTTGACTAGATTGGATCTAACAGAAGTGAATTTCGGATCCAGTGTCAGGACTATCTGTGTTAAAAAAACTAGTTAACCTTGATATATTTAGAATACATTTATTATACAAAATGTAACTACGTTAATTTATCAGTTATAGAAGCGGCCATGATATTGACGATTACCGTACACATATATGTTATGCACTTCGCCTATAATTTACATTGATTTTATTTGATTTCACAGTTCAGATTTGTTATTCAAATATGTAAGCTAAAAAATATAACATGCATCATATATTCACTGTCCATGTTTTCTGTTTACTTGAGAACGCATAGTTATGAAAAACAAGTACCTACAATCTCGACATTTTCCATCAAAAACATACAAATCTCCAAGTCGATAATTTCGCTGCACATTTAGCCAAGCCATATAAAAATGCACGTACATCCGCCGATTTGTCCCACATAAGTTTCGCACGTAATTCTAATTCTTAAATAGTAGCACCTAATTGGTGATTATATATGACGTCACTTCAGTCTCGTCCAATAGTGAGGTCCGATAGACCTCAGTTGTTTTAAGGGTCTACTTACTACGTTTCTGTAAATAAACTCCATACGTGAACTCGTTACGTTTATTCACTTTAATATTGTTTCCCATCTATAACTAATTTCAACATTTCAAAATAATCTTCGATATATTGACCACTTCGCTAACAGTTACATCACTATTGAACGAGTCCGATGTTAGAGCTCTAGCAACACTTTATAATATATTTTACTTTTATTTTTTACGTGAGTGCTTGTGACCTTTTCGTTGACAAAAAGAACACTTGAAAATATTTTTCATAAGTTAATTCGATTAATTCGTCAATAAATATGGCTATTCCTATTTTTATTAACAAAACACTAAATTCGATAATTGTAATAAATAAATATCAAAATATTATTGGCTATCGAATACATAAAAGGTCACAAGTCACTCGATAAATAAACAATCCGAATTAGTCCCGCGCAACATTGTATTGTTTATTGAGAAATTTAAAACAAACATATTTAACACGAAAATATCATTGGCCGGTCGCTAACAGACGGAGTTGACGCGCGAGCATTTTTACAACTTTTGTCTGAAACTTAGTCACGAAGAACTCAATTTATATTCGCTGATAAATCAGAAAGCTTGGGCGCGGCAACGTCACATTGACAAGCGCGATGATGCGCGACAATAACTCTTATTATTCTCGCATTTCGTTTCAATATCTACTCTGCGTCGACTTTACAGTTAGCGATCAGCCATAGGTCCCTTTTTAAATCTAAAAACGGTGGTCTAACTCGTGTGACATGGTTAAAGCTATCACGTATAGAAAAAGTTCTTTACTGTTGTGTCTGAAAGATTCGACCGAATATATAAATAGTAAAAACACATTCTGTTTAAAAATTGTCGATAACTAGTTCCTTTATGTAAATTATTTTTACCGAATACTGTACAACAAACTTTATCGATATAGATAAACGTGAGTGATCATACGATAATCCTTATACATACTGAATATACATTTCCCCCGTCATATAGTCAATCAAATCCCCCAAACACATATGAATGTGAATTATCATACTTCAGATTACACGAACACTTTATTTTTTTACTATGGCAACATTGTCCTCAACCATCGAAGCCTTGCCGATCGGATGCTTGCATATGCCTTAGCTTAAACTTAAAAAAATAATATCAATACGCATCGATAAAAAATATCGATACTTTATCGAAAAATCGCAGCGTGTCGACGACGCGACGTCACAACATCGATATTAAACATAATTAATTATATTTTAATTATTCAATATAAATGTTTTTTCAGTAACTTAATAATAATATTCGCAGTGTTCTTATATGCTAGTACGTACGGCGACCGTCGTGTGACCACCGTGTTGTGACGGGCTAGTGTTGTGCGCGCTGGTGATAGGTGACTGTAGTGTTGTGACACGTTAAGGTTGCGTGCTCTGTTGCTGGATTTCGATTTTTTCGACGGTCATGTCTGGATTCATCGCTGTGGCCTCCTACGATGAAAAAATATTAAAAACATTTTACCATAATGATCAATGACATATAATTGAGCTTTTTTATTTTATTACAAATGACGTGTGAATTACATTGTATAGCGAGACTCTTTATTTTAGTCAAAATTTCTTAAATCAATGACAAGTATGCCGTACATATACATGTTTCAAAACCCGTCATAGTGGCGCGTTGGGGCCAATCACGTTCCTGAATCAGCCAATGTATATCCAGTAACTTTAGGCCAGCATAATTCTGCCGACCGTCGAGGCACGCAATGTCTCTTTTCTCCTCCCCTTCCCACCTATACCTTAATTATCCCTTTCTTTTATGGTTGATGTTTTTTTCTGTTATTATGGGTATTCATAAGCTTGCTTGTTTACCGTCCTTTGCTATAAAAATAAGTTTGAAGGTGTATGTCTATGTTTACAAGTTGGTAGGTCCCTCGTATGAGAGAGGCCGGCTGGGTTGGTACCACCGTTTTGTCTATTTCTGCCGCCAAGCAACAGTGTGTAAGCACTGTTGTGTTCCGGTTTGAAGGACATTGAAGCCAGTGAAATGAGACTTATCACCTTGTCTCGGGGTGACGAGCGCAGTCCAGTGTCATGCAGTGCTTTGTTATTTAAAGTCCTGTGTGGCGATGCTTCTGTTTATGAGCAGGCGTGGCGCTTACCGTCAGGCGAGCGACCTGCTCGTCTCGAAATTCAAGGTAATAAAAAAAATGTACCTGTATGGCCTCGGCGAGTGCACGATCATGATCGATGGGGTCTCCGTCTGATTGGATCGTGATCTTCTGTTCGACGCGGGTCTCGATCACGCCGTTACGCTCTGTCTTGTACTGAACACCAAAAAACAAAAAAATCAGTACTTGTTTAATAAATATTTGATCTAACAACATCAATGAGTGGTAAAGTCACGCTGCTGACAGTTTTGTCTAATGGGACCGGGTCTATTGTCTAACAGAAAATCGACGTAAAGTAGAGGCTTGCTGCTGCGTTTTATACGGTGAGTGAGATATCCGGAGGCCCACCATACAAAAATCTACAGGGGTACAAGTTTCTGCGCGACCGAAATGCATCGAGACGGCAGCGTTTTAATAATTAATAGGTATTTGTTACCTATTTCAACTGTCTGTTTAGAATGTTGCAAAAGTAATAAATAGGTCGCGTTTTCAATTCAATCACAACGATTATTATCTCTCTATTCTAAAAAAAAGTAACTGGCGCCGCCACCGCTGCCAAAAGCTTTCACGCTATCTCCTCCGAAACCGCTGGGGGTATGGGGTCGAGACCGATACCAATCGATGCAGAATAATGTGGGAAAGTAAGTAAGATATGTCTCATATTCGTCGGACTTTTTTAATATTTTATGTTTTGTGGAAATACATGGGCAACGCCCCTAGTGGTTAAAAAAATAATTGGAATCGATGATGAAAAGTGATGTTCAGGCCAAAGGTGCATATTATTCAGTCTTTCTTCGTAACTCGGGCTCGCCCTCTCATACGGCATTCCCCTCCCCCTTCCCGCATGATGCCTTGTTGTACGGTCGTGGTTGGTCGACTCTATGTATTCCTAGGCTGTGGTTAAAGTGACTTACGGTGATGGTCTCGACGGTGCGTGTCTTGGAGCTGATGGTCTGCGAGGAGACCACCTCACCGTCTGCTCCCACCACGTCCTCCTCACCCTCCACTCCTATCGGATGAGACTCCGCCTCATCAGCGATACTAACCTGCGGACCGGTACTCATCTGGAACAAACATACATACATACATACGCGCTCACGCCTGCAATCCCCGAAGGGTTAGGCAGAGGTGTAACAAGTCTACTCACAGTTCACCGAGCGTATCTCAGTCCCATGATGTGATAGGGGGCGAGCCTATCGCCATACCGGGCACAATTCCACACTTGGAGCTGATACTGAGCATTTCGTAATAAAAAAATCCTTATATTGGTTTTTAGGATTTTGGTTTTAGGGGGAGCTTCACCCAAAATTATAATTAATATTAAACCTACTTAAAATGGAATACAAATTATATTGTAGGTAGTACTAATAAAGTAGGATAATATCAAGATTAATTTGATATTTTTCAGTGGACCCAAATGCTTTTGGGGGAGACTTGAGCCCCTTAGCTCCCCCCCCCCCCCCTCCTTAGATTCAGCTGATGCGACAGTATGATAAAACATTACTAATCGTTTCATAATGAGCCATAACTTACCCTGGTGGTCGCTCCATGCACCATACTGCCGAAGGGTGCGTTGCCCATGACCGTACTCGTCGTCGTGGTCTTATACGAGCCTGGCTCCTGTTGAATGTACATTAAAATAGTTAAATATTGGATGACTACAATTTTTATTTTATATTAAATGTCCTAAATTACGAAACAAACAGGTCGCTCGCCTGATGGTAAGTGGTTTACAAGTTGGTAGGTCCCTTGTATGCGAGAGGCCGGCTGGGTGAGTGCCATCTATTCCTGCCTCCAAGCAACAGTCTGTAAGCATTCTATGCGTGACGTAGTTATATACCTATAGTTTAGTAGAACTGTCTCTTGTGGCGTATTTTTTAAATACATGTGCGAGCGAAATATCAGTAAACGAAGGGGCAAAAATAAAAATAGATTGGCAGGCGCTTAAAAATTATACCGACTTAGCTTTCACACAAAGATCCTATGAACACTTGAACAAGTGTAAGCAATATACAATAGATGTAAGATCTTACTATAATGTATTTTGTATATAGATAATATGAAGTGAAACCGTCTGTCCGCATCTTTTCCAATTGGCTTACATACGCATCGAGGAAAAAAACTGAGGTTCTCAATTTGACACGTTTTTTTATGTATTACCAAACTTAACCTGTCACAGATTGATCCGATTTTGATTCAAGTTTCTAGTGGAAATACCTACCACCCCCTAAGGGTGTGAAAGCCTAAGACTTCGTCATTTATGCCCCGATTTTGATGATTTACAGTAAAATAAAAAACCATTTAACAGAAAAACCACTTAAAAAATGAATTTACGTCCGTTCTTTCTGCCAATCAAAATGCCATAGCACCGACTCAATATTGGTTTTTTTTTTTTTTTTTGCGTCGATCCTTTTAATATCAAAATGAGACGGGCTAATATATCATAAAACGAATAAACCACAAAAGAAAATTCCTTTTTAAGTAAACTTGATTTAAATTGCCAAATATTCCAGCAGATTCAAATTGTTGATTGATATAAAACATAGCTGCCCAAGTTCCATACACAGATGTATATAAAAAACCGATTTTGAGTATCAGGCTTTAGAATTGTCAACTTATTTCAGACGTACCTCTAATCATAAAATGTTAAATCAAAATCAACGTACCTTATATTCTGAATAATTTTCTATAAAGGGAGAAATATTTCTAGAAACATCACACACCATGCATCATGTATCGTAACATAGTATGCAACATGCAACAGAACAATGTACGCAACCGCTAACATGCTACACGCTCACACGTTCTAAACACAAGGTTTTAAACTAATAGTTTTGAGTGTAATATAGTACCAAACTTTGAACCAAAAACCAGTTATCTTGGATCCAAAGTTTTGATCAAATTCCAATGTAATTTTGGAGCACTTTTTTAACACTTCCATTTTTTTAGTTAGATCCGTTTAGTAACAAGCTTTGGTGTATTTGGCACCAAAATTATTATTTCGGATTCAAAGTTCGGTGTGGACTATTGTTCTCTCTCACTCTAATATGTTGGCCCCTACGCAGACCTATTATAATTCATATACGTTACTATTTGATGGCATTATTCAACGCTTACTTACTTCACCTGTAAAAATATCCTTATAATGAATTGTGACCTTTTAGATGTTTCATTTATGATGGTCATATGAATTGTTTGATTGTGTGGTCAATGGAAATGTTAAAATTAAAACCGTTAAAGTTGTAAATAGAACTTACTGAGTTTTTACTTTCATCATAAATATTTAAAAACTTCAGTTTATAATTATGTTACAATATCATTAAGATAATGTATGGATTAAGATATTACGATTTATTGTTTCTGTGTTTTGTCATTCATTAAATCAATAAAATATTATAAAAAACACTATGATTTAAAAAATATTTTTAGCATACGTAAAAATTGCCTGACATTCATTTTACTTTTAAATGTGCTATCCCAGCTCGTAACAGTAAAAATTCGATTTCCAATGACCACCGTCCGCAAAAAAGTGACCACTTACCGTGACATAATAATGGCCTTCACCACCGACGTCGTCCAAATCGATGGGCGTGCCGGAGTCACCGCTGCTCCACGAACTCGCCGAGCCACGTCTGGCAAGCTGCCGGCCGTCACATGCCACCACATGACGTCACATGCCACCAAATGACGTCAAATGCCAGGTGTCACGCGTCACACACCAGACGGTTATCACAACGGTGAACGGTGAGTATGGTGTGATGTTACCACCGGGTTAACGTTGCATGCGACGTTGGTGGAAAAGGGTGGGGGAGGGGAGAAAAAAAACGGAAAATTAGAGAACGTGCAGTCAGTATGGCAGCTTTTCATGGTCGAATTATTATTGTTAAGTATGTTTTGTCAATATTTACGTTGAGATACGATTTTTTTTAGTTTTGTAATATACTTGTAAGAATGAATATGGAGAGAGACTTTGAAACAATACAAATAATAATAATCATTAAATATTTATCACATGTTTTGTACTAACTTATACCTCGCATAACAAAAATTACTATAAACATGTATGCATCTTCAAACAATGTACACAAGTTATTTTAGACACATAATTATCTTTTTTTCGCACCATTTTTAAACCCATAATAGAAATGATTTTAATTATTACTGTATAACACCCCACATATTTGTCCAAATTCTTATTATAATAAAATACTTATTGCGTAATGATGGCCAAAGCTTATTTATCAAACCATGCAGCGGTTAAAACTTTGGCAGTATTAATTAAAAAAGACATTTAAATCTTCATAAAAAAAGCATTGTATGACATATGAGACATTCTCAAAGCTCATGTCCGCCTTTGAATTTTTGACAAAAAGCTGTCATAAACAAAGCGAAATCATAAAACAAATAAAAGGGGGAAAAAACTCAAAAGTATTTGATGTCCTTACATGCTAGATGAGTGATCGCTTGGGCATGAAGCCTCCACACTCTGTTATAGTGTTATATATTTAATTAAAAATCTGTCAATTTCCCGAGTTGTAACACAAGTGTGTTACATTTTAGGGAGTGTTGTTATATAACAGTATAACTGCCGTGTGGCAGCACCATCAAGTCAGAAGTGAGTATTACCTGGTCGCCGGTAGTGACCATCGTTTTCACCTCCTGCGTGAGTACTCGTTGTTCCTGTCTCGTAGCAGAGGAGGTTAGCGTGTGTGCGACGGTCTTCTCTTCCATCTGCTGTGTCTTCGCCTTGGTGTCGAGGTCATGATGAGTGGTCGCCGTTCGAGTGGTCACCGCTCGCGCCGTCACGTAAGGACTCTTCCCCTCCATTGGCTCAACACTTTCCGCCTACATTAGGTTAGACTAGCATGCTTTTACTGTACACATGACACTACTAAAGCCGTGAAGCTTGGATGAAATTAAATTGAGGCACACGATTAAACAAATAAAAAAAAACACATTAAAAAACGGGAATGGCGTCTCTTTTGCCGATTATTTGAATGTTATATAGAGAATGAGACGAACCTTGTTGGTGTGGGTCGAGAATGTGACTTCGCCGGTGCCGAGGTTCTCGACTTCATGTTCCACGTTGTGTGTGACGCCCTCGTCATTTTTCGTGAGGAGTTGCTTCGTAGTTGTTTTCACGACGACTGGGGGGGTGGGCGTTTTCTTCGCCCGCTGTGAGATCGGGATCTTTGAGGACAGAGGGGTGGTGGAAGACACGAAACCTTGGTGCCTAATGTGCTCACTAGTGGTGTACTCCGTGAAAGTTTTTGGCTCGTCGCCTCTCTGTGGACTCTCATCTTTGCCGAACGTGGAGAATTTATGCGTGTTCACTGTTTGAATGTCAATGTTGGCTGGTAAATCTTGAGTCTCCTTTTCGATAGTGTAGTTTCCGCTCTTATCTTCAAAGTGGGAGGGGTCAATTTGTGAATAGTGGAGAATAAGTTGGCCAGTTACAGGGTCTCTGACAGCCGTGCTCGGGTCTATGTCACCAGTATCAGGATCGATATCGCCGTACTCCGTCTTTATCCTGCCAGTGATGGGATCAATTTTTCCAGATAAGGTCATTGTTTGTGTCACAGTTGTCCGTGCTCCCTTAAGTCTTGGGTCATCAGGATCCACGTCAATAGTTTCTCCTGTGATGGGATCGATGATTTGATACAAGTAGACGGTCTTCGTTGTAATGATCCTACCAGTGATCTCGTCAATAGTACATTCCTTAGGATCGACTTCTTTCACACGACCCTTCTCGTCTTTCTGGGTGATGACGTAAATCTTGATGATAATTAACCTGCCGGTCCTGGAGTCAATTTTGCCCAATTTGGTGTAAATTTCCCCTGTGCCAGGGTCGACTTGGGATGCTGAGTACAAAGGCTGGTTATCTTCGTCGACCTCTCCAGTTGCCGTGTAGATCTGTCCATTGACAGGATCCACTTTAATGAGAGATTTATCGATGTCAGTCGCTCGTAAAATATTCCCGGTCTTGGGGTCGGTGCGACCATATATCGTGATGATGTAGCCAGTAACCGGGTCGATTTGACCAGCCGTATACAGTACCTCTCCAGTCTGCGGGTCTTTTGGCCCTGCGACCCATATCTGGTTGGTTTTGGGGTCAACTTTAACGTTTTTGGGATCGTTAGAAACAATCTGTTTACCAGATACAGGGTCCACTTTGTTTTGAATGATTCTCAGACAGATCAACCTGCCGATATCTTTGTCGGGTTTGCCAGACTTGGGGTTGATTTGACCACTCTTCAACATGAACTGACCCGTTACAGGATCAACTTTAAGTTCTTGACTTTCGAATTTACCCGTCTTGGGATCGTTGTAGGTGACGGTACCCTTGACGAGGTCAATTTGACCGTATTTGGTGTCAATTTTGTTGTTATCGGGGTTAAACTGACCAGTCGAACTTTCAATGGCAGAATGTTTAGATTCAATAACGCCTTTCTTGGAATCCAATTTACCAACAAATGTAGTCACTTCGACAACAGGATCGATGTGCGTACCAACCACAATTATTTGACCAAGTCTAGGGTCTGTTTTGCCTGTCTTAGGATCAATGGCACCTTTGATTGTGATTATACCATTGTTTTCGTCAATATCGACACGTTTTGTATCAGATGTGTCCGAGACGAATATGACACCATTTGAAGGATCGATAACTCCGTATTTTGTTGAGATGTGACCAGTGTCAGCATCAACCTTTCCTTTAGTGTGCTCAACAGTACCTGCTTCGATGTCAACTTTACCCGTCCTGGGATCTAAAGGACCTGTGATGGTTGTAATCTCAACAACAGGGTCGTCCTGTTTTGCTACGCTCATTATCATTCCCATGTTAGGGTCAATCTTGCCCGTCCTCGGGTCAATAGCTCCGGAATTTATAAATATCTGTCCAGTTTCTGTTAGAACCAGTCCATCTTTGCTCTGTTTCTGACCTGCCGCGTCAGAGATGATAATGTTGCCCCTCTTAGAATCAATTACACCATATTTCGTTTCAATCAATCCATTAGGATCGAGGATACCAGTGAGGTGTTCGACTTCAGCAGTATTCATGTCAAGTTTCTTAGTCTTAGGATCAAGTTTAGTGAAAATTACCATTATTTTGACAATCCTGCGCTTTGGCGGCTCTGGGGGCGCCATTGTAGGTTTAACCGGTGTCTTTGGTGTTGTGGGGGTAAGTGGTGCTGACTTCTGAGCGTAACTACTAATGACAGGTGACGAAGTACGTATTGGCGATTGCAACGGCGATGGCGTCGAAGTTTTTACAGGAGCTGGAATTTGCTTGGCGGGTGATACGCTAGTTCTCTGTGTCATTGGCGCTAATACTTGTTGCTTATCGACAATAGTCAATTGCTGAGCGAAATTAGGTTCGACTTTGCCTGTCTTGGGGTCTATTACGGATGATGTAATAATTAGGTTTCCAGTCTTAGGGTCGACATCGGCTTGCTTTAGTTCTTGTTTGCCAGTTACAGGGTCCTTGTACAGAATTTGTCCGGACCGTGGGTCGATAATACCAAATTCGGTATGTATTTTTCCGTCTTCGCTGACGTGACCCTTAGTAGCGTCAACATTACCCACAGCGGCGTCAACCGATTTGGTGTATGGGTCATATTTGCTAGTAACAATGACAAGACGAACTTCTCCCTTGGCCATTGGAGGTTTGTTATAAGGCACGACAGTTTTATTAACAATGCTAAATTGTTGAACGAGATTTGGATCCACTCTGCCAGTCTTCGGGTCGACAACATTAGAAGAAACAACCATATGGCCAGTAACGGGGTTAACTTGAGCTTTCTTGACTTCTTGTTTCCCGGTCTTGGGGTCAGTGACAACAATCTCACCAGTTGCAGGGTCAATAACGCCAACAGCAGTACGAATTTTGCCATCAGGCCCAACGGCTCCACTAACCGTGTCCACATGTCCTTGAGTTGGGTCTATCTTCTTTGTCCTGGGGTCATATTTAGTTGTGATAATTACCAGGTGAATCTCTCTTTCAACAGGTTTGGTATCCTTCTCAACAATGGTGAACTGTTGGGCTAAAGTAGAGTCTGGTTTTCCTGTTTTCGGGTCAATGACTCCTGACGCTAGGACAAGGTGGTTTGATTTAGGGCCCACAGCTGGATCGAAGATAGCTTGTCTGATCTCATGTTTGCCTGTCTTAGGATCAACATATTCGATTTTTCCAGTCTTGGGGTCGATGACTCCGTAGTTGGTGTGTACTCGACCATCAGACGCCACAATGCCTTTCGAAGTCTCAATGTGACCATTAGGATTATCCAATTTCTTACTCTTGGGATCGTATTTGCTTGTAATAATGACAAGTTGGACTTCCTTTCCAGGAACAGTCGCGAAAGTATCTCTAGGTTTTTCTACTACACTTATCTGTTGTCCTAGTGTAGGATCAACATGGCCCGTTTGAGGATCAACCACCCCTGAAGTAAGCGAAAGGTTTCCTGTTTTCGAGTCTACAGTGGCTTTCTTGGTATCCCTTCTACCTGTGATTGGATCAATGGTTGTAACATCACCAGTAACTGGATCAACTTGACCAAATTCAGTATGAACCCTGCCATCAGCTCCCATCTTGCCAGGAACTGAATCAACATGGGCATTATTGAGATCTAGTTTTTTATTCTTTAGATCATATTTAGATGTAACGATGACCAAATTGACGTACTTCGGTTTGGGCGCATCTTTGTCGACAACTATAAGTTGTTGAGCGAGAGTTGGATCTGTTCTTCCAGTCCTAGGGTCGGCAACTCCAGATGTTATTAACATATGACCAGTCTTAGGGTCTGTCAGAGCTTGTTTGGTCTCATGCTTGCCTGTCTTCGGATCTACATGTTCAATCTTACCTGTTCTTGGATCAATGATGCCGTAGTTACAGTGTACACGGCCATCAGATGCGACAACGCCTCGTGAAGTCTCAACAAATCCGTTAGGATGGTCTAACTTTTTGGTTCTTGGGTCGTATTTGCTTGTAATGATAACGAGTTGTACATCCTTGCCAGGAACTGCAGCGAATGTGTCTTTGGGTTTATCAATAATGCTAAGCTGCTGTCCAAGAGTAGGGTCGACTTGTCCAGATAGAGGGTCAACGACCGACGAAGTGAGAAGAAGGTTTCCTGTCTGCGGGTCAACTGTAGCTTTCTTAATTTCTTTTTTGCCTGTTTTGGGGTCGGTTACAACAATCTCGCCACTGTTGGGGTCTACCACTCCATATTCAGTATGGACTTTATCATCAGAAGTAATTTTACCAGGTACGGTGTCGACATAAGCATCGGTCAAGTCCAATTTCTTGTTCTTCGGGTCGTATTTGGATGTGACTATGACAAGGTTAACAAACTTCTCAGGTACACCCTTATAATCTTTGTCTACAATTGTCATTTGCTGAGCGAGAGAAGAGTCAACTTTTCCTGTCTTCGGATCAACAACAACCGAAGAAATTATGAGATGGCCAGTTTTAGGATCTGCAACTGCTTGCTTAATATCTTGTTTGCCTGTTTTGGGATCAACGTATTCAATCTTTCCAGACTTAGGATCAATAACGCCAAAGTTAGTGTGAACACGACCGTCTCCAGCCAAAATACCACGTGATGTCTCAACATGGCCGTTAGGGTTATCCAATCTCTTATATTTGGGATCATATTTACTCGTGATCACAACAAGTTGGACATCTTTACCTGGCACCGCCGCGAATTTGTCTCTCGGCTTGTCAACGACAGTAATTTGTTGTCCTAGTGTAGGATCAACTTGACCTGTAACTGGATCAACGACTCCGGATGTTAGGAGGAGATTGCCTGTCTTAGGGTCAACTACAGCCTTCTTGACTTCTTGTTTACCCGTGGTCGGGTCCTTGAATGTGATCTCACCAGTTGCTGGGTCGACTACACCATAATCAGTGTAGACCTTATCATCATCACCGTATTTTCCAGGAATTGAGTCAACATGTGCGTTGGTAAGATCCAGCTTCTTGTTTTTAGGATCATATTTAGATGTGACGATGACCAGATTGGCGTATCTCTCAGGTACACCTTTGGGCGCATCTTTGTCTACAACAGTTAATTGCTGAGCGAGAGACGAATCAGTCTTCCCTGTCTTAGGATCAATAACTCCTGACGTAAGAATGAAGCTACCAGTTTTTGGGTCAATATGAGCTTGCTTGGAATCACGTTTTCCTGTCTTAGAATCAGTATAGTGTATTTTTCCTGTTTCGGGATCAAGAATACCGAAGTTTGTGTAAACTTTGGCATCTTTGTCACTAATAATGCCGTGAGATGTCTCAACGAAACCATTGGGATTGTCAAGTTTCTTGTTCTTAGAGTCGTACTTGCCTGTAATGGCAACAACTTGCACTTCTTTTCCTGGCACAGTGCCGAAAGTATCAATAGGTTTGTCGACAATGCTGTACTGTTGTCCTAGCGATGTGTCTAGCTGTCCTGTCCTGGGATCAGTAACACCAGAGAGCAGAAGAATGTTGCCTGTCTTAGGATCAACATGTGCATGCTTAATTTCTTGCTTCCCTGTTTTTTCATCTGTAACTACAATTTCACCTGTCCTGGGATCAATAACTCCATACTCGGTGTAGATTTTACCATCGGTGCCACTAAGCACCCCTTTTACAGAATCAACATGTGCAAAGTTAGGGTCAAGTTTCTTATTCTTCAAGTCATATTTGCTTGTAACAACCACCAACCTGACTTCTCTGTTGGCTTTAGTAGCGTCTTTTTCAACAATGCTAAATTGCTGACCGAGCGATGAGTCAACTTTGCCAGATTTGGGATCAATAACACCGGTGGTGATTAGAATATTACCAGTTTTGTGGTCAACATAAGCCTGTTTGGGCTCTGGTTTACCAGTCTTGGGGTCGATGTAGTCAATCTTGCCCGTTCTAGGATCAATAAGGCCGTAATTGGAGCTAACGTTACCATCTGGGCCAACAACTGCCCTCGACAAATCCACGTGACCATGAGAAACGTCCAATTTTTTATGTTTACCGTCATACTTGCCAGTAATAACGACCAAGTCGACTTCACGACCGGGCTTAGGACCAACTTTATCACTAGACTTTTCAACGAAGCAATACTGTTGGGCCAGTGTTGGATCAATTTTACCAGTATTTGGATCGATCACACCAGACGTGAATAATATGTGACCTGATTTGGAGTCAACGTGACCATTTTTGACGTCTTGCTTGCCTGAGGCAGGGTCTGTGAATGTAACTTGTCCAGATTTTGTATTGATCAATTCCTTCTCCGTCTGAATCTTGCCGTTGGCTTTGTTTAAAGTTCCCTTAGCAACAAGAATTGTACCGTTGGCATCGTCAAGTTTCTTCGTCTTTGGGTTATATTTACCAGTAATTATGACGACTTGCACTTCGTTTGGTTTAGGTATGACCACTGGCAGAGGAGTTGGAGGCTCATGATGGGCTCTTTCAGCATCTAGAAGAGCTAGAGTAGGGTCAATAAGGTTTTTAGCTTGCTCTTTCAAAGCAGCAGATTCCACGTAGTCAATACCAGGTGTCTTAAGTTTGGTTAAATCTTCAGGAGTTTTGCGTTTTTCAGCGCTCTCAGCGACCTTTTTATCTTCTCCTGGAGCATAGTTGAAAGCAAGTCCAGCTTTCTTCGTGGTAGGGCTTTGGGCATCAGCGCCACGTTGTTTTTCTTCAGAGATGGGCTCCTTGTCGTAACTGAACCCGCCTTGGATGAACGGTTTAGAGCGTGTAGGACTCTTTTCTGTGTCTGTGTACACGTAAGGCTTTGTGAAACCTGGTTTGTCTTCCTTTGCAGGACTTTTTTCAAGAGAACTGTCGAGGTTCGAGCCATCGTTGGAGGTATCGAGCACGGCGACTTTGGTTTTCGGTTCTTTCTCTTTTTTGGGAGACTTCTCCGCTTTAGGTGATTTGTCACGTTTCGGAGATCTCTCCTTTGGCGATTTCTCTTTCCTGGGACCGAACAGCCCAAATCCTCCCTTTAGTAGGACGGGAACGAGGAGCGGAAGGGAGAAACAAAAAAACAAAAATATAACATAAATTACACAAATAAATGCGACAATATTGCGAGTTTACTACCAATTTCAATTAAAATACCCACGAAGAAGATAATATAATTTATCTGACACTGTGACATTAGTATTAAAAATCTTACGAATACCAGTCCCATAACAAATGTCACATATCACACCATGTAGTATTCCATGAATATTAGAGTTATTGGTACTAAAACGCATAGCGAACATAATATATAAAATTGCATGTACGTGCATCGCCCTATATGTTGCATCTAACATATATAACCTATGTATGTACATATTTGTATAAAACAAGTGTTGTCACAGGTAGTGAGTGATGGGCGATCGTTAAAAAATTTAGAATACGTTTTTGGGAAAAAGCCAATTTAGATTATTTTCTTTTCAAATTCATTTATGTTGGTATTCTCTGACTTAGTTTCCGTATGTCGCCTGAACCCCTCATCAAAATCAGCGCTTCAGTGCAGTTTAGTCCAAAACTGCAGCACGTAGCTGAATGAGGGGTCCAGCTGTTGGAGCAACATACATACTTATTTTTATAATGCACTTTCTTTCCTTCTATGATAAAATAAGTATAATTTTGGATAAATGTCAAATGAAACAAGTCAATTTGTGATAACAAATTTCATAAATCCTAAAGATATAAATACTAGAGTCTAGTAATTTTAATGGACCTGTTCTACATTTTTGAGGAATCATGTCCACCAGTCTATAAAAGCTTGATTATTTCAAAGCAGGACTATTGTTAGTTAGTATGACACCTGTTTTTGGTTATTTCTTATTCAACATAAAATAATGTCAATAGACAACTTTAAGCTATCTGTTTTTACCAACTAACAGCCGTGTTCTTCCTATGTCTTAGACTTAGACTTAGTACGAACTATCAAACTAACAAATGAATTTCAAATACGTAGTTGTTTGAGATACCTACATCTTCTGGAATTGTGTGAATTTTCGTTTCCCCTTTCAAAAACCTTGTTATAATTACTAACTTTTTGGGTAATGTCAGCTCAGCCCTAACATTCCCACTTAAATTTCAATAAGCTGCATCTTAAGCTCCCCGCTAAAAGCCAATAATACACTGAAATCTCCCCCCTTTTCCCCAAAATTTCACCAATCGATAGCCAATCATCCACCAATACTGAGTGCTGTCTAATATTGTGTAAAACATCGTACTTTGGACATGACATAAGGACATGACACGCCTAATATCGTCTACCATTCTCACGCTGTGCTGATACGTACCTTGGACTTCTTAGGTGTCGTCTCCGAGTTGTTAGTAAGGCCTGGATCGCTGGATGTGTCTGTACCTGGAAATATTAGGGTTTCTTTATAGCATAGGCCGGCAAACGAACTGATCCTTAGGGAAAGTGATCGTCGTAGCTTATAACCCAGACAGGGTTAATTAATAAATAACATCAAACAGTCACACACATAGTCCTGACCGTACAATAAGATACGAATCTTGTGTCATGGGTATCAGGAACTACGAGACACTTTCGGTCTCACAACACCCAGATCCGAAACAGATATTTGTGTATCAGACAAATATTTATCTCGGTGCGGCGATCGAACCCGAGACCTCAGCGTCAGCCGCAGTCATAACGCGTACGCATCACAACTGCGCCAGCGAGGCTTTTTTCGTCGAGCAAACGAGTAAGAGGGTCACCTGATGGTCACCACACATGAATACTCACATTATTGTGTTACAATAGTATAACCACTTAATCGTTGAAGATAAGGCAAGCTCCACATTATTAACTAGTCTTTAGGAGGAGAAACAATAATAATATTTTATATAATTACTAGCTTTTGCTCGCGGCTTCGCCCGCGTGAATAGCCTATAACCGTCTCCAGGGTCCCATCTATCTCTACATCAAAATTCATCAAAATCGGTTCAGTGATTTAGGCGTGAAAGCGTAACTAGCAAATAGATTTTTTTTTCATAAAAAGTTGTATGTTACTTCTTATACCTCAAAGAATGTGTGTAAAAAGTTTCATGATGATCGGTTAAGCAGTTTTCGCGTGAAAGCGTAACAAACAAACATTCATTACATTCACATTTATAATATTAGTATGATTATTTATTGATAATGTCATTAAACGTACCGTTCTCAGCTGGTTTCCTCTCAGCAACTTTCTTATCATCCTTGACTGGAGCTGTGGGCATCACCTTGACAGCTCCCGGTGGTGGTTTCTGCAAACAGAAATGAATTTCATTACGAAAAGAACATTGATTTTTTGCATTACAACGTGTGAAACAAATATGTGCTGGAAATTGATACAGCTGTGAATATTAAATGTCTAACTTATTCAATGTTTTTGTAGTAAATTTGAACTTCAAATGAATTTAATAGCGAACTATATTTGAGGTCCAATATCACCTATAGCAATAATCAGCGGAAGCAACACGAGTTATATTTTAAACATAAATAAATTTGAAATCGCTATTAACTTCATTTAGAATGGGGTATAGATACATTGTAGTAATGATGGTGTCATTAGTAATAGCTGCTTGCTTTATACTTAAATATATAACTATGATAATATCTGACTTTGATATAATAATAACAGGAAATTAAACATACATCTAAGTAGTAATCTTAAAAAATTCTTTTTTTAAGTGAATATAATCATCGGATCTTTCAATCAAATGCTATTATAATTGAGAGAGTAAAAAAAGCGAGACATAATATTATACGAGTTCAACTCATTTGTGCCCGCTGTGCTAACTGCTATGTGTGCGAATGGTGTTTGTATAGACACGATGTGTGTGGCCTGTCAATAGATATAGGACAACGACTGACGCGCCACACAATACAACACCACATATCAAGGACGCGTCCGAAAATTGACTGACAGTACTGTCAGTATTACATTTTTATTCTATAATACTTTCCAGTACGGCGGATGACACTGAAAATTAACACCGTTATTTTAGTCATTGGTGCTACGGAATTACAATTACAAATAGATTCAGCACTGTCAGAAAAACGCACGTTTAAAGACAAACCGTTACTAAACGAAATTTTTCTAGAATTGAGTTACTAATGCATATTTTTCAAAATTACGTATACTATACGATGAATTTTACACTTACATAAAAATTCCACTTTTAGAGGTAGATGGCTAATTTTGACCGTTACAAAACTAAATAAGATTTGCTGGCTAAATGCAATATCGTGTTTATACTAGTTGTTGTTTAATTTTATATTTCCATTTAGTAACGGTTTGTCTTTAAAGGTGCGAAATGTCAGTAAAACCGGACACCCGTTTCTAGTCACACCAATATCAATACTGACAGTACTGTCAGTCGATTTCCAAACTCCGCTAGAAGCTCCCGCGACACGCACACATAGCAAGACAAATGGAGTCGAATTATTCAAACTAAACTACGCCTAGATAAATAATATATAAACATTCAATGACATATAATATGTGTGATATGCATGTAAACCTTTTCAGCCCTGTCGGCGAAGTACTCGCCCTCCAGCGAGGAGGCGGAGGAGGCGCTGGCGGTGCCTCCGGATCGACGACGCAGCTGCTCCGAGCCGCGTTAACAGTAGCCATAGTAAGTGAGGGTAGTACCGGATTGTGGAGTATTTTTTTAACCGAGCAAGCGGGTCACGTACCATACGTGATCCACACTAATTAACATCCACAATACCAGAAAAATAATGGATGCATTGCCTATCTTAAAGGGATTTAATGGAAATTCGGAAGGAAGGGTTAACTTAGCCACCGTACGAAATGCAAGACCGACCGACTTTATGTCGGTTTTCTGTGAGACGGTGGTAATAACCCGATCGATATGGCTCATTCATGCTGTATGTCTACAACTTGCAATTGGCTATGATATGATGATGCAATATTAGAGTATGGCTATTGTGTTACAAATCCTAGTAAAGCACCAGGCAGCATGCGTGCCTCAACCGGGAGCGATAGCCAAAAACAAAATTATACGGCTCTTTAGAACCCGCGTACTAGACGGCTAAGTAATAAATAAATCTATTAGCAATGGTAATCATCATCCACTGTCTCGGTGGCGCAGTCGTAATGCGTACGCAGTATGACTGCTGTGCTGAGGTCTTGGGTTTGACACCCGGGTCGGGTAAAAATGATATTGGGTTTCTCTATGCCGAAATGTTTAGTATTAGACCGGCGTCTGGAATTGTGCCCGGTTTGGCGATAGGCTCGCCCCTCTATCACAACATGGGACGAAAATAAGCTCGGCGAAATGTGGTAGAAAAAAGTGTCTGCAGCGTGGCTCCAACATTTTTATAGTCTGAAGACAGACACCGGATGGTTGCGTCAAGCTCCAGAAGCGCGCGTCAGTAACGCCGCGTCTGCGCGTTTGTAATGCCTACGTAAAACTATGGGACATAATTCAATAACAGTGTCATTAGCGCTCGGCGTCACTGGCGTCACTAACGCTCGGGTCTATCACTTATCGCGACTATGGGCATTATTTTTGGAAACGTATGAAATAAAGTATGAATCATTATTATGAGTACCAAACTCTATGGAATTCGCTAACATAATTCAAACAATTATATTTAAAACAATACATATATTACAAATGGCCAGTTAGTTACTCGAGCTGTTTATAAAATGTACTACTGCAGGAATTCTACATTACAAATTATGTTCTTATTTTTAACATCGGTCAGTATGCACGCCTGTTTGATTTCTGATCATACATATTGTTTTTATAGAGCATTAACTAAACATGTAAACTCTGGAATTTATGATTTAGATGGTGTAGGAATTCCAGACCCGAATTATGAGGTGGGTAACATCCAAACATGTTTTTTACATACGCACTCACGCCTGTATTCCCCGATGGGGTAGGCAGAGGTGTAACTAGTACACCCACATTTCGCCGAGCGTATCTCAGTCCCACGATGTGATAGGGGGCAAGCCTATCGCCATACCGGGCACAAATTCCAGACTCCGGGATGATACTGAGCATTTCGTAATAGAAAAACACAATTAATTCATTCAAACATGTTTTTTTTTAATTTAATTATGTCTTCGCGTCATTTATGCATTATCCAATGACAATTGGCATTTATTTTCAAGTATCCACAAGAACTATGGAACACCGGTGTGGCCGATTTCAAAGTCTTATTGGAGTTTTGGTGTCAATTCCTTCCAGTACGATGCTTCATAGACGATTTTCTCCAAGCGGACCGAACGATCAAGACACTTGGTCAAAAATCACCTCACGGGTTACGGGTTTTGAGGTACTGGGCTTTAATGTGGTGTCACAGTCGCTAGCGAGACATACTTAAGGCATGTTTGTGGTATGCGCCAGAAACATCGCAACGCGCGACTGTTGTCATACAAAGCAGACCTATTGAAATTGCCTGACTCCCGTCACACTTTTTTGCATAGGCCGGCAAACGAGCAAGTCGGTCACCTTATGGTAAGCGATCTCCACCACCCATATACGCCCACAATACTAAAATAATTATGGGCGCGTTGCCGATCTTAAAGGACAGGGATAATTAAGGGATTGGGAAGGGGAAGGGGAAAGGGATTTGAGCCTCCGGATATCTCACTCACCGTACGAAACGCAGCAGCAAGCTGCTACTTTACGTTGGTTTACTGTGAGACACTGGTAACGACCCGGACGAGCCGGCCCATTCATGCTGTAGACAGAAGTGTCTACAGCGTGGCTCTACCACTCAAACTACTACTACACTTCGCGGTATCTCGGTCGCGTACCTCAACATATGCCTTAAGGAACACGCATCGAGCATAACCCTTGTTTAACGGCTTTACGTGCAGAGAGCTCTGGTGACCTCCATTTGTCGCTTCAGCGCCTAGTTTTTGGCTATCAAAGACGAGAGATCTGACTCCAAAATGTTCAACACTTCTTCTTCCCTTAATCGTTACACTCTTGGCAGAGTGGTCGTGGTCTTCTGTTCAGGGTTGGTGGCACACCTAACAATTCGTCGCTATTCATCTCGAAATGCTGCTATTTTGGTGCATTAATAGAGGGGACCGTTCAACACTACTTAATGTAATAGTAACATTGCGTGCAGTAACACTACACATGCAACGTCTAATGTATGTAATCGGTTTGATGATAGTTTTAAAGATTTTACCACGTGTATTTGTGATGTTTCGAAACTAAAGATTTGTAAAAAAAAAATCGTTAACTTAATTCTTCAACAACTTCCATTATGAATATTTTTCTTACTTCTATTATGTCACGAGTGTTTTTTTTTCAATAGAGATCATGGATATCCACTTTTTGAGATGCTGACGCAATTCTTTCGCTTTAACTATACCTGAACCTTTTTATGATTTGCTTCCGCCTGAATGCTGAAAATATAGCGTACGTTTGGAACACTTGTCTCATATTTAGACTATATATCCTTCGATTGTAATATGTCAACTATTTCTCTAACAATGTAATTTGTTAAGTATAGACCATTCTCAACATCAGAATTTACTTTCATTCCATACCTACCGTATAAATACACGCGATAAAATCGTAAATAATAATAATAATACTAAACACCTAACCTACTCTTATATTTAAAGGGTGAATGATCGAGGGTTGTCTGGTTACCTTATCAGTGACTGTCGGTCTGGGGGCTGGTTGCGGCGGCATGGTGTGCCTCTTGGCGGTCTCTGGTGGCATGGCGTCATCCTTGTCGCCTGCCGCGAGAGCTGAGAAAAAAAACCAATATTTATACACATATGAACAAATGCACTCACGCCTGTAATCCCCGACAGGGTAGGCAGAGGTGTAACCAGTACACCCACACTTCGCCGAGCGCATCTCCGTCCCATGATGTGATAGGGGGTGAGCCTATCGCCATATCGGGCACAATTCCAGACTCCGGGTTGATACTAAGCATTTCATGACAGAAAACCCAATATCACTTTACCCGACCGGGGAATCGAACCAGAGACCTCAACGTTAGCCTCAGTCGTAACGCATACACATTACAACTGCGCCACCGAGGCAGTTGTTACCATTGTTTCACAGAAAACAGACGTAAAGTAGCGGCTTGCTGCTGGGTTTCGTACGCTGAGTGCGATAGGTGGCCCAAATCCCCGATCCTTTCCTAATCCCTGAATTACCCCTTTCCTTTAAGGTCGGCAACGCGTCCATGTTTCTTCTGGTAAAGTGTGCGTTCATGGGCAGTGGAGGTCACTTACCATCAGGTGAACCATTTGCTTGTGTCGGCCTATGTTATAACAAAGCAAATAGGCGAACGAACAAAGAGAAATGCAATCCTTAGGCTGCATTTATCATTTTGTAAATAGAGTAAAGAAAATATTTGGAACAAACATGCCCGGGTCGGATACACCGGGATATAATTAATGATCAATAAAATTGTCTAGAATTTTTTTAGGTTAGCTCCAGACCTAATTAGAGGTGAACGAATCTATTCATCTTACTGGCCTGTACAATAAACAATTTTGTGCACTGACCCCTATATTCAGTAAATAATTAATTATGGGAAGTATTCAAAGCTTTCAAAAACAAGGTCAAACAGAACTAGGATCAATAACTTCTTGATTCAAATCCAATATGAAGACCTCTCAATTCAGCTATAACTAAAGCCATAAGCCAAACACTCGGTCGCCTGTTGAGACCATATCAACTAAAAATAGTTGATACGGAACAGAACAAAAGTTCTATTTTGCTAAACAAAGATTCATGCGTGATGGATCAGCTGAATCTAAAGCCAAATCGATCTACGCTGTATATTCATACATCTGGCGCGCGGCGCCCGGCAACACAAATGTTAGTGTAAACTTACACAACACACCATACACCAAGTTTTTAATTACACCAACAATAGACTCATTTCGTATTTCCTTAGCCGCTATTAGCAGCAGTACGCGAAACAAGACCAATATAGCTGAAATAGTATCGTTAATGTGAATTAAGTGACTTATGCTACTGTAAATGTTACATGGTGTATTTGTAATTAGTCGAAATTAGAATAATGTAATTTGTAGTGTAATTAGAATTGGCAAAAGTAATATTAATAAAATGTACTTATGCTTGTTACTGTACATGCTAAAGTTCGCCAGACCAATTTCAATAAAGTTTTATTACATGTTATGGTGCAATAAACGGAAATTTTCACTTGCGACGGAATGTTGAGTAGTGTAATTACAACTTGGCACTATTGGAATATGTGGTGTTGCTGGTCCAATTATAATAAAGCTTTTTTACATGTTATGTTTTAACGGGGCAGAAAATTTTCAGAATGACGGCTTTTAACGTACGGCAACGGCAAGTATTATCGGATTTGGCTCCTGTAAAACTGACTGTTACTTACAAGCCGTTGTATGTACTATTTGGAAAACCAAGAACTTTTCTTCTAATGCAATTCTCACAGCAACCAGTGGCGGATTTGCCCTAAGGCCCAGTAGGTCCGGGCCTATCATGATAAAAACATCACTGTCGAGTAATAAGAGTTTATATGATGGGTGCTGAGAAAGGGCCGGCTGGTACTAACTACATGGCCTGGGACCTAGGGCGGCCAAGACTGTGAATGTTATGAATTCCAAAAAAAAAAAAAAACGCCACTGACAGTAACACAGTAGTACACTCATAACGTAATTGCTTTAAAGAGCCTATTATTTCTATAAAGTATTAACAAAAACATTGTATTGGTAAAACGGGAATTAAAATGTGAAATGATATGCAATTACAGTAAATAGAATAAGGCACGCACCGCACTCCCTACCACCTTCAAGCTGGATATAACGTAGATGGCATAAAAATTAAAGACAGATATATCTTATTCGTTATCTACAAAGTGATGAAGATAATTACGAGGCCATATCACACAAACTATCGAAAAAATACCCGATTCGAAGTCCTCCATGATGCAGCCGCATCTAGCAGCTTTGAAACGTGAATTCATTTTCCGCATCAAGCGTTTGTTCATGTTCCCACAGTAACAGGTTCTATACAATTCCCTAGGTATTTGACTATGTTAAAAGAACATAAGTATTTTTGTTATTGGATGTATTCATTTATATTATAGAATAGAACTCACAGGAAGTGCAACTCGGATTCCAGCAATCGTTGAACACCATTTTATAATACTACACTTCTAGACACAATTCACTATCAATTCTTTAATCACTACTGCCAATTTTTTAAGAACTCACTTCAGATCTAAAGTATTATTTTATGTCTACAGAAATATTGTAAATATGTCTTAGTTTCTAAACATCGAAAGCATCATCAACTAATCCTCGATCATCAGCCTCGATTTCTTAATGCAATTTCCACAATATCAACACGACGTCTCTCTATCAACTGACGCCTAGTCTCCCGTGGTTCATATAAAAGATCTCTCCGTGTAAGACCATGCGTCAGCCCCAGAGTCTAGCTCGTGACTACGTCTGAGTGCGCGGTATTATTATCGGCTACATCACATTATGCAGTAAATTCGGACGGCGATCAGCGAAAATGACTCACAACTGTTTGTTTACCTTTTGATTTACAAGAAGCGAAGACAATTTTAATGTTGTTTTTATAATGTATTTTGTTTGCTAATGGAACATTATTACAGAATGTCTAAATCAAGTAGTTTTTTTTAGATTATTATGTACTAGCCTTTGCTCGCGGCTCCACGCGCGTGAATGGCCTTTTCCGGGATAAAAAGTAGCCTATGTTACTCAGTGATAATGTAGCTTTCTGACGGCAAAATAATTTTGGAAATCAGTCCGGTAGTTTTTATGTTTATTCGTTACATAAAAAAATACAAATCATTCCTCTTTATAATATTAGAGTAGATGTAGATGTAATAAGATGATTTTATGATGAAAAGAAAAACATTATCAAAAAGCAGGCTTGTGTATATGTCAATGACATAATGTGTGCTTAAAATAGTTCATAATCACAAAACTAGAGTAAAATGAGGCGTTTGCCCTCCAGAGGGGCACTAGCGTCATAATAAATAGTAAACCTAACAGCCACTACTGCATAAACATTTATGCAGTCTGGCACCGTGTCAACAGATATAATGATCAGATCATCGCCCGTATTCACATACTATTCATACATTAGCATCGTGAGCGAAGGTCACAGTCGGTGCGGTTCGTTGTAGTCTTTAACACTGTTTATTTGTATTCATAACGTCATTTTAGCGGGTAATGTTTTTTTTCCGATGGACAAATATTTATTGAGAAATAGCATTCTCCCAATATGAACAGCAGCAGCCATTATTGCCTGATTAAGTGAAGAGGTTTTATTTAAAGTACAAGGTCGGGAACTGACCATGAGTCACGTGATGGTAAGTGATTACAGACGTCATGAACAAACAGAATACCTGACGAATTGTATTCGCATTGTCATTTAAAGCTGTAACATAGCCTAAAGGGTAATCAAACCATTCAGTCCCAAAAAAATCCCGGGAAATGTACTGACCCAATCAGTGTTAAAAATATAAGTTATGTCTTATATGTGCCCTCCATGGCGCAGCGGGCGAGTAGCCGACTGCGAAGCGAGAAGCCGTGGGTTCGATTCCCGCACTGTGACAAATGTGTGATCCACAAATATTTGTTTCTGGTCTGGGTGTTGTGGGACTATAAGTCCCTCGTAGTTCTTGATACCCACGATACAGGTTTACCTAGTGTGGGGTCAGAACTATATGTGTGACTGTTGGGTGTATTTATTTAAATTGCAATAGTTCTTTTTCTTTCTAAATAAGTGCACATTTAAATAGTAAAAGATTTTTTTTGTCACAAGCGTTCACTGGGTGTGATGTAATATTTAATACTACTGTGAAATATTTCATGCCTGATTCACTACACCCTTCCCCATTGCAGATTGATGTATGATCGATTGTTAAAAATACATTTCTTTGAATATTTTCACGTGTAGATGATTCAACGTGGTATAAAAATAAATAACATCTTACGTTCATATTTTACACTAAAAGTATTCTTATTTCATGAGTTCGGCAATTTTTCATGTCTCAAAGAACTAAACTTAAATACTGATACATTTTCACCCAGTTCATATCGAACCCGGGACCCCATCTACGTCAGAATTACGTAAAGCTAATAATCTGATAGGGTACTGTTGATCCTCTATAAAGAAAATTAAATCGTTTTAAACGAATTCCAAAACTCAAATGAATATTAAAACTTTAGTCTCTATATAATAATATATATGTATTTTATTGCATAGGCCGACAAACGAGCAAGTGGGTCACTGGTAAGTGATCACCACCGCCAATGTACGCTCACAATACCAAAAGAGTCATGGGCGTGTTGTCTACCTTAAAGGAAAGGGATAATGAAAGGATTGGGAAGGGTAGGGGATTTGGGCCTCCGGATATCTCTCAGCAAGCTGCTACTTTACGTCGGTATTCTGTGAGACAGTGGTAACGACCCGGACGAGCCGGCCCATTCACTCGTGATATATCATATAATAAAAGCCCTCTATTATAAAACGTGTTACATAAAAGTGTGGTTATATAAGGGTCATATTTCATTACATACACATAGCAGGTGAGTGCATATGTGCAAAAAAAGTTGCAAGTTGAACATCGAAATATTACACGTTTCATAAAAAATATTAAATGCTTTATTTATATCCTAGAATTTCAATAGGATTTGGTACTAAGGGAAGAAGGGGTGTGAAATACTTATATCGTGCACTGCTTAAATTTGACCACACCTTTCTGTAACACGTTGTTTAATAAGTCCTACTACTAGGCAAGCGCGGGCTTTGAGGGATTAGGACTTAGTCCATGATGCTGACCTAATGCGGGTTAGTAGATTTCTCATAACTTCGAAATTCTTCTGGAAAATTCTTACGTACGCAGATTTCTCTACCTTCTTAAACTTCTTTCTTTTTCTACCTTACATAAAACGAATGTTCTTTAACGAAAATCTCTCGTATACATCCGGAGAAATGGGCAAAAGTCGCCACTAAATGCACATTCTGATGGCCGTCGACGACCCAGACGCCTACGAAACTACATGGTGAGAAAAAGCCAGAGATCAACGAAAGAAACTCCATTACCAAGCTGTGGCACAAACCAGGTAATCGGGGAGTCCTTTACCAAGCAGTTGGACAAACCAAAATAGGACATAATGGTTGGAATCTTCATTGTTTGGCCGCACAAATTGCCAGATACCAATTGAACGCACATGGCAAATGTAAGGGGTCAAAGATGGTTCCCAAAATAACCGGACACTACACGATATCGCAACAGACACGGCGTCTGCTCTGTATTGAATAAACACTCCGTTACCACGCACAGCTGATGGATCGAGTTAAGGCTAGAAACATAGTAATCTGCCCGGTTAGGTCAATAGACTAGGACTAGACTAAACGACAACTAGATAGGTACTTCCTAGTGATAATAAAAATAAGTTTAACTGAAACTTTAGAACAGACTCGCTGAGGTCTCGGGTTCGATCCCGGGTCGGGTAAAGTGATATTGGGTTTTTCTATTACTCATTGCTCAGTATCAGTCCGGAGTCTGGAATTGTGCCCGGTATGCCGATAGGCTCGCCCCCTATCACATCATGGGACAGAGATACGCTCGGCGAAATGTGGGTGTATCTACTGGTTACACCTCTGCCTACCCCTTCGGGGATTACAGGCATGAATGCATATTATTTTACATAAAACAGACCACACAAATAAATGTTGAAAAGTCAAAAATAATGTTAATTTGTTTCATCAAAGATAGTAAAGTAGAGAGTAGTAAAGTAGTCTGCCGATACCAGCAACAGAAATTTCAGTACTTGGCTTTCGGAAGCTTCACTCACCGTCCAACACGCAACAGCAATCTGCAACTTATAGACAAACATGTCTACAACGTGACTCTACTAATTGTAAAATATAAAATTGCACACAAATAAATACACGTCCAACAGTCACACACATAGTCCTGACCCCACACTAGGTTAACCTGTATCGTGGATATCAGGAACTACAAGGGGCTCACGGTCCTGCAACACCCAGACCGGAAACATTTTTTTGTGGATAACACAAACATTTGTCTCAGTGCGGGAATCGAACCCACGACCTCTCGCTTCGCAACCAGCTACTCCCACACTGCGTCACGGAGCCTGTCAAGGTAACATGTAACGTCTCAGGGCAAGGTGTCAAGTGAAGTACTCTGTAACACTTCTGTGTGGTATTTCTACTGTTTATGGTGTAAACTGACTATCACTTTTGTGAAATAAAGATAAATAACTTCGTCAGGATGGTCAAAAAGTTTGCAAAAAAGAATGCAATATTATATTACTGTTCACAATTGATTACACTTGCTATGATTATTCACAATTCTAACTACACTCGGGCAGCGTTACCACGAAAGAGTTCTAAGCATGACTACGAGTAAGTTCCCTCAAATAATAATGCGCCCGCTTATATACCTTAGCAATCACCTCCACCACATCTCAATGTTATTATCTACCCGCTTTACATAGTTATTCCCCCGACTACCTTCACTAACACCAATAATGGTGCTAGTACTAATATGAGGGTAACAATGGGAAGGCGTGGATGGCGCTTACCATCAGGCGAGCAGGTTGCTCGTCATCAAAGCAAACAGAACAGCTAAAAGGTTTCAACTCTACGTTCAAACTAGACCTGACAACTGCATTGGTGTCTGTTCCATGCCTTACAGTGGGTCGGTGACTTACGACCAATGGTAAACAGTCGAATATTCCAATAAATCATACCGTTCCCAGAAGCTGTTTAGCAAATAACATTATTAAATTCCATGATCGACGGTTGGCGGATTACGAATCATTTTAACCCCCGCCAAAGAAGAAGAGTGTTATAGTTTGACCCTATTCGTTGTCCGTATTTGTGGATGCGTGTGACTTAATAGAAATTACGTTCTGCTAAGTGTCTATGTAACTATATGACGTGGATAGTGGTGTTGGTTCCATTAAAACTATTTGCTTTTTGTTATTTAATTCTAAGATATTGCCGTTATGTACTGTTTGTTATTCCCCATAAATAAAAAAAAGTGTGAGCGAACGAAGAGTGCGATTTTTTTTTTGAAAACTGATTTAATCAAGACTGTTCTTAATTCGTTTATAAGTTACATATGTTCTTCTATGTAATTGACACACCGTCGGAAGTTTTAACCGTGAGGGTATTCTGCACGAAGTCTACGTACGTGGAGTTGGTATTTGAGGTCCATATTGACTCTTTGGGCTATGGAGTCAACCTCTGCCTACACCTTCGTCGATACAGGCGTGATCATCAACATATATTTACCCAACAAATCTTGTTCAACCTGCCTTATTCTCCTACTTACTATTATTTGTTATAAATGTGATAATTTGGATGTTTGTGAGTTTGTTAATTTGGAATTTTGTTAGTCAGCCACGCCTTAACAGCTGAATGGTTTTGGATGAAATTTGTGTAGATTATGATCAGGATTCAAATCAAATCATTTATTCAGTAATTAGGCCGCCAAGGGCACTTTTACACGTCGAGTTTGGAATCTACCGGTGCTTCGCAAATGCCCACTGTTCTGAGAAGAAGCACCAAGAAACTCAGCAATTTAGATTAGAACATAGGCTACGTTTTATCTAGGAAAAGATAGTTCACGCGGGCGGAGCCGCGAACATAAGCTAGTAGAAAATAAAGTTCAGTTATAAAACTAAAAATTACAATTCAAAATGCCAATACATATCCAAACATGCCTTATTGTATGCAGTTATGGAAAGTTCCTAATTTATATCGTGGATATAGTTAACCACTGGTTAATTAATGGAGTGATTATGTCATCGTCCTTGACGCTTGGCACATTGCAATAATCATACATCATTGGCCCACACATCAATAACAATTTGCTTTTTTTTATACGTAATAGGCTCGCGTTTGGCCACTATCACGGCTGATGGTAAGCGACGATGTGGCCTAAGATGAAGCACGCTTGCCTAGCAAAAACCCATTCAGTCGCGACTTGAACGACTCCCAGATTATATTTATCGGGGAACAAAGAGTATTATTTGCTATAGTCACATTATAATTTATTGGCACGTTTACAAATTGTTTGATGGTTTTGGTGACTAAACTATTAGGAGTTATCTTAAGGTGGAAGATCAGCACTAGCACGCGAAATGAATTTCATTTTGGTTTTTTGAAAATGACTAATCTGACTAATCTAATATTTTCTGGACATTCATTAACTCTTGAAGCAACAATTATAGTTTTCATTGTTATTATTTCGTATTTACATAGTGATTATTTGCGATTTAATCGATGGAACGAGATACAATTTTCAAAAAATTATGTATGTATAATTCTACTGTACGTGTGTATGTGACTGTGTCCTCCCAAACGGTTGGACCGATTTGAATGTCTTTTATATGCGTTTGGGTGGCGCCCTGGATGGTTCACAATTCACAATTGGACCCGGTAGGTGGAGCTGCTGTAGTTGCGGGAGAAACCGCGCGGGACAGCTAGTTATACATATATTACTACATTATTATTATTATTCCTCTCCATCCAATGGTTGCCTGGAAGAGATCACTTTGAGTGATAAGGCCGCGACTTGTGGCACATTTATTATTAAGCTGTTTTCTGTTTTTTTTTTGTTTTGTTGTGTGTCTACAATAAAGAGTTACTATATATCTATCAACATCATCCCATGATATAATAAAGAGTGAATCCTATCGCCGTATTAATAATAACTTACAGCCTAAACTTCCTGCTTTGCATTACCTAATTGAAAAATCTGGAGCTGCAAAACCAGAACGCATCTGTTTTGTAAACAATAAACAAACGGAAAAATATTTCACCAGACTTCTTGGGAATATAATGCTTTCCATTTAGATTCCTAGAATATCCATGTTCAAACAGGATATTTTATTTTATTATAGACAATTATATTTGTTATCTGTATAAATTTTTCCTTGTGACATCAAGTGATTACTGATTTTATTTTACTCTAGCCTTTGCTCGCGTGAACGGCCTATTCCGGGATAAAAAGTAACCTATGTTACTCAGTGATAATGTAGCTTTCTAACGGCAAAATAATTTTTGAACTCGGTCTAGTAATTTTTAAGTTTATTCGTTACATACAAAAATACAAATCTTTCCTCTTTATAATATTAGTGTAGATAAGGAGTTCATACGATTCGATTTTCGTTGATCAATTGACTTAAATCAACAGAAGCTGTATGGTATTTGTTGATCAATTCGATTGAATGATTGATCAGACGGTTCAAATAGCATCTTAATTAGCAGTCGCTCAACTAAAATCGAACCTTATGAATCCACTATAAGCAACAATAGATGCGCCATACATGATGCTCAATATGTTCAGCAACGCTGCTGTAAGCGCGGAAGGTTTATAGATGATGCGAAAGTCACATGCATATAGTCCTGAGTCCCAGTAAGATATGATTACCTTGTGTCGTGGCTATTAGGAACTACGAGAGACTTTCGGTCTCACAACACAAAGATTTGAGAAAAATATTTGCTAATCACACAAACTTATCTGACTATCACAGAGACAAAAAAAAGTGATTTATTTTAATTAACCTGATTGACGAGACGAGCATGGCGCTCGTCTGATAAACATAAACATAAGTAACACCACACAGAACATTGTACTTAATTTTAATAATTAATGTCCTTCAAACCGGATCACAAATTCACTTAGGCACACACAGCAACTTGGCGGCAAGACAAATTATTACCTAGTATTTGTTGGGTGCTGTGAGACCTAAAGTATCTCGTAGTTCATACAAACAACACAAGAAAACCATATCTTACCGTGGGGTCAGGAGTCATGACTATGTGTGAATGTTGGGTGTTAAATTTATCTGACTAACACCCGGTTTCTGAAAGGATGATCAAATCAACATTCAACTAATAGAACTTTGATTTGGCATCGATGTTAAATCAATTCGAGTTGCTGAAACGTTGATTAGTGAAAAAAAATATAATATTTGATCTCTCTTTAGTACCGTTTGACATACGATTTTTCATATTAATTTGAATGTTATGTTAGCTAACATGTGTGTCAAATCAAAGTTGTTGATCACGCTTCTAGCAACTCAATTTCGACTTGACATTTGATTAGTTAATTTAACATTGATCAGCCTTTCAGAAATCGGGCGATTACATTTCATTCTTTCCTCGTAGGTAGTTAGTTATTTATCGAAACTGTTGAATATATTTGAAACCGTCATGATTGAATTTTTATCTACCTTTCAACACATAATTAGATACCAAGATTTACAGCTCAGTTTATTTATGGTGTGAGATTGAAATGTGAGATTTCTCTTCATGCAACAATTTAACTAAAATAAACACTTCTCTTTACCTCTTCTTATGCATCGAGCAACTATCAATAAAATTGAAAATGCAATTTTACTGAACAGACACTAAATTATTCTGCAAGTTGTATTTTAAAATACCACATGCATTCAAGTTTATTTTTACATTAATGCGGGGGAAAAATAGAAATGTTTTTGCTAGTTATGTATATCCTTTAATATAGTATGAGCAAAATATGATACCGTATGCTATGATATACCTAATTGTATGTACACACACAAACGAACACCCACACGCGCACACACGCAAACACATACACACACAAACGCGCGCATGCACACACATGCGCATGCACACACACATTACTGCTTCTGTAGGCCTAGTATGAGTTATAAATACGTTCACAGTTTTCGAATTCGTATAAAATTACTACCGTCGAAGTGTCAAACTAGTAATTCATACGGTAATAAAGAAAAGAATCGCTTGAAAACTAATTTCATATTCTATTATTATGAAATAAAATAAACCATATAATTAATTTTAATTCATCATAATCCCCACTAGTGGCTACTAATATTTGACGTATTGACGAGAAAACGAAAACTTTCATCGTTTTACAAAACTACTAAAACTTGTACTAAGCATACTGGTTGACATCCTTCGAACAACATCTAGGGTCCAAATCAAAACCAGCGCCAAGCATTTAATGTTTGGCATATGCTGATTTGGATCTTTTCGGCGCGGTCGTGGTTGGACATATACCGTCCACAGTGGGTGGGTATCTAGGTACCCCCCACCTACTACTTATAAAAATATTTTTTCTGCATCCATTGTACATGTACCACCTAACGCCTGCCAATAAATGCTTTCTTTCTTTCTAAATAGAATTGGGACCAGGGCAGGAGGAGGATGATGAGACCAAGTTCCATATATTTTGCTCATTCAGGTATAGATAGGTACTTATAACTAAATCTGTTAATCAATAGTATTACTAAAATCACCTTCAAGTGTTAATTCACGTCAACCGTAAATGTTGTCATTTAATATAAAACTGAGTTGTGAATGAGATCATCTCTGTTTACTTGTGACGATGATATCAAATGTAAAAAGCAATGACTCAGATGTATTTAAATAGTCATTTATTATGTATGACGAGATGGTCAATGTCATCTCAATATCAAGATCCATTGATGTATATGTATATGTCACTCTAGGTAAACCTATGTCCAACTGATATTTATAAGGTGAATATTCACTAGGCATATAAATGCCATATAAGTATTATCTATTAATGTAATAGAATTGACGCTGGATGTATTTTTTTGCACCCAGTGTTGCCTCGCAGAATTAATAAATAAATACACCCAACAGTCACTCACATTGTCCTGACCCCACAGTAGGTTAACCTGTATCGTGGGCGTCAGGAACTACGAGGGACTTGCGATCCCACAACATCCAGACCCGAAGCAAATATTTGTGGGTCACACTAACATTTGTCTCGGTGCGGGAATCGAACCCATGGCCTCGGCCACGGCAGCCGGCTACTCGCCCACTGCGCCACAAAGGCTGTTAAACAATTATTCGCTATTTCCCGAAGCTCAAATAAGGGGGGGAGTAAAGGAGTGGTTTACAACTTGGACCTTTACTCAGAAGTACCTCAAGAAGTATTTCGTATTGAACGATAAGATTTTTTTGTGAAAACTTTTAATTGGCCTTCTATTTGTATTTTTATGTATGTAAATTTGCTAGCTGTGAGTTTTCCGAATCTCTCTATTCTAAAAAAAAGTAACTGGCGCCGCCGCCGCCGCTGCCGCTGCCAAAAGCTTGTCACGCTATTTCCTCCGAAACCGCTGGGGGTAAGGGGTCAAGACCGATACCAATCGATGCAGAATAATGTGGGGAAGAAAGTAACTTATGTCTCATATTCGTCGGACTTTAAGTTTCTTTTTTTATTTTATGTTTCGTGGAAAAACATGGGCAAAGCCCCTAGTATAAATAAAATAAAATAAAATAAGATTTTTGTGAGATTTTATAATAATGTTAGCATTCACGATCTGAACATTCGCAATTCGTTCTCACCAACACTTCTGATATCGCATCACATCTCAAATTATCACATGAAGTAGTCTGAATAGTGTCATTACCGCGACTTCTCCGAATGCAGGTTTTATATTTAACAATACTCTCAAATAAAATACGAGAATAAATGCGTGTGTGGGCGGAATGTCGTCGGATGGTGACTCGTACCTCGTTATACTGTGACGTCATTCATATTTATTACATACATACGCACTCACGCCTGTAATCCCCGAAGGGGTAGGCATAGGTGTAACCAGTACACCCACATTTCGCCGAGCGTATCTCCGTCCCACGATGTGATAGGGGGCGAGCCTATCGCCATACCGGGCACAAATTCCAGACTCCGGGCTGATGCTGAGCATTTTGAAAATAGAAAAACCCAATAGCACTTTACCCGACCCGGGGATCGAACCCGAGACCTCAGCGTTGGCCTCAATCGTAACGCGTGCGCATTACAACTGCGCCACCGAGGCAGTCACACTACACGCAGACAGTTAATATTTGTTGTTATGACGAAACAGAGCTAAGGTAACAGGCCCAACCCCCTCCCCTTCCCAATCCCTTAATTATCCCTTTCCTTTATTGTCGGCCACGCATCCATGATTATTTTGGTATTTGGTACATGGGCGGCGGAGATCATTTACCATCGGGTGACCGACTTGCTCGTTTGGCGGCTTATGCTATAAAAAAAGACAATTGAGACGCTCATAGCCATTTACAGTTATTGTTCGGTAAATGATTAGCGAGTTAAGCACCCCTTGGCGTGGTCAGTCTATGCATGGGTGACCGCTGAAAATCGAACCCACACCCTTTCGCTTCGCAGCCGGCTACTCGCCCAATGCGCAACGGATGCGCTGTCCTGTTAGGGTCATTATATACACCTTATAAAAAGTATCTATGTACCGGATCCTTTCAAAACTGGGACCTTCTAAAATGTCACATTAATTTAAATCACGCAATAGTTATTTAAGATCGATAAGATTGATCACATCACTATTAATTATTATAAACGACACTCACTTTTTAATAAACGTGAATGATGTGCACGTAATTCTACGGAAATATTACGAACGTAACTTCAAATTTAAACATTTAAATACACTGAAAAGTCAAAAATAACACATTTTATAGGTCTCTTTGGAGTCGGTGCAATTTTGTTTGACCGGTAGCGATATAGGCACCGATTCTAAAGAGACCTATAGAATTTTTACTTTTCAGTGTTTTTATTTTGAAGTCGGTTTCTAAGTTTTGTTTAACGTTATTTTATTTCCAATTTTCAGTGGGAATTACAACAATAGCATGCAAATTCCAATACAATACAACACAATCGCGACGAGTGTACTGTTGGCCGTTGAGGAGTTTTATTTATTAACACCGATCTCCGTCTTCAGATCTTAACCAAATTTAAATGGGAAGAAAGAATGAAGAGGGAATGAAGCGCCAGCTTTCAAATAAAAAAATCATCAAATCGGTTCACTATGTCGAAAGTTCTGAGGAAACAAACATAAAAAAGATACTGGAGATCACTTACCATCAGGTGACCTACTTGCTCGTTTGCTGTCCTATGCCATAAAATAATCTAATATATAAAATTCTCGTGTCACAATGTTCGTTCCCATATTCCTCCGAAACGGCTGGACCGATTTGTATGAAATTTTGTGTGGATATCGGGTAGGTCTGAGAATCGGCCAACATTATTTTTCATACCCCTAAATGATGAATTATTTTTTTTATGATGTGGCAATAAAAAATACACTTCTACCATCAACCCTTATTTTTAAATAGCGATATAATATTAGTATTTTTATCAAGCGCGTTTCTCACACCGATCACGATGACGGGACTCTCTTGATGCGATCATCCCCCACGCCGCGCCCATCGCTGTCGCCCATTAGGCTACTTAATCCTGGAAATAGGCATTTATAATAAAGACAGTAAGTAAGTCACCGTCCATGCTGCGCGAAGAGAGTTTCCGGTTGGAGAGCGTGCGTGCGAAGTGCGGAGGCGGGCGCGCGGGGCGCGACGCGTGCGCGGCGCGGGACTCGTACTGCGTGCGCCCGCTGTACCGGAACCGAGACCCCAGCCGCGGGAACAGCGTGCCGCGCGACGCCGGCTCCGGGCTCGTCAGTCTGCGCCACAAGCACACACCCCTCACACGTCACACCTCACACGTTGAATGAATACAATACAATACAATACAATACTGTATCAATACAATACAATACAATACAATACAATACAATACTGTATCAATACAATACAATACAATACAACACAATACAATTAATATTGTAAACCAATTTTGAAAAGAGCAACGTTAGAGTTACTTGTCTGTTCTTATCTAGCAAAACAGCATTCCGAACTGACGGTAGAGTACAAATTTTACTGAATCTAAATGATGTATAACCTTTTATGGGTTCATAAAATAATTTGAATTAGAATTTGAACAGTCACACATTTAGTCCTGACCCCAATATTTGTGGAACATACAAACATTTGTCTCCGTATCGGAATCGAACCCACGACCTCTCGCTTCGCAGCTGGCTACTCGCCCACTGCGCCACGAAACTGTCAATGATTTTATATAGAGTAGGTCTCTCGTATGCGAGGCCGTCTGAGTAGGTGTGTAAACATTGTTGTGTTCCGATTTGAAGGACATTGAAACCAGTTAAATTACATCTCAGGCTGACGAGCGGAATTCAGTGTAATTCAGTACTTCATAATTCAATGTTTTAAGTGGTAACACACCCTTTTTTTTTAGCTTAAATGACGAGACGAGTAAGTCGCTCACCTGATGGTAAGCGTCACGCCTACCCATGAACAGAAACACGCTCTTCACCCCGAGACATAAGTTGTTGAGTCTCATAATGCCCAATAATTTCACTGGCTTTAATGTCCTTCAAACCGGAACACAACAGTGCTTATACACTATTGCTTGGCGGCAGATGTAGGCAAAGCGGTGGTACCAACCCAGCCGGCCTCTCGCAAAAGGGAACTGATCTATCTATAGCAAGACATTGTACATATTACAGCACAGACTCCGTGGCGCAGCGGGCGAGTAGCTGGCTGGGAAATGGGATGCGCGGGTTCGATCTCCGCACCGACACAAATGGTTGTGTGACCCACACATATTTCTTTGGAGTCTGGGTGTTGTGAGACCGAAAGTCTCTCGTAGTTCGTGATACCCACGACACAAGACTCGTATCTTACTGTGGGGTCAAGACTATGTGTGTGACTGTTGGGTGTAATTATTATGTACAGTACTCTTTATTTTAAAAGGGTTTTTTTACAATTTTAAATTTTATTAATAAAAAAAATAAACATTAAAAAATATAAAAAATATCACCCTCCAATGGCGAGGCCTAGGACCCAAGCCACCGGTGGTTAGGACCCCAGAGTGAGGAACCTCCTCACAATGCGTGCCGTGTCCAATAATACTGCCTTCTGAATCTGGCTCTTGACCCAACGACCAATTGAGAACCTCTGGAGGTGTTGATCGAGGCTCTTTGGTATCAACCCATTAGCAGAAACGACTATCGGGACAATCATTGTTGAGTCCACATCCCACAAGTCAGTAAATTACATTGAATGACGAGACGAGGAGGTCGCTCGCCTGATGGTAAGCGCCACGCCTGCTCATAAACAGAAGCAACGCCACACAGAACTTTAAATAAAGCACTGCATGACACTGGACTGCGCTCGTCACCCCGAGACACAAGGTGTTAAGTCTCATAATGCCCAGTAATTACACTGGCTTCAATGTCCTTCACACCGGAACACAACAGTGCTTACACACTGTTGCTTGGCGGCAGAAATAAACAAAGCGGTGGTACCAACCCAGCCGGTCTCTCGCAAACGAGGGACCTACCACCTTGTAAAATTATTATTATTATTACCTGAAGAAAGTGTGATGTTCGACGCAAGTCTTCCACAGTTTCTTGGCGGCGCGATGGTTCGCCAGTTTGAACCCGACCGTGGACTCGAACTGCTCGAACTCGCCGGGTCGCAGCTTCACGTAGAAGTTGTGACGCTTGTAGCTGATCTTCAGGATCTTGGGCCACGCGAACCGGTTGATGCGCAATCTGAAAGATAAATACCAAAATTAGGATGTGTAGAATAAATCATACTAATATTATAAATGTGAATGTAAGTTTGTTTGTTACGCTTTCACGCGAAAACTACTTAACCGATCATCATGAAACTTTGTACACATATTCTTACAGGTATAAGAAGTAACATAGGATACTTTTTATGAAAAAAAAAAACAAAATTATCAATTTCTTTGTTACGCTTTCACGCCTAAATCACTGAACCGATTTTGATGTAGAGATAGATGGAACCCGGGGGACGGTTATAGGCTACGTTTTATTTTGGAAAAGTCTATTCACGCGGGCGGAGCCGCGAGCAAATGCTAGTAATTAAATAAACATAACTACATTTTGTTTCTATTTCATAGTAATTTGAGTGCCTCCGTGACGCAGTGGACGAACTTCGCGCGCCGAGTTTGTGTGATCCACAAATATATATTTCGGGTCTGGGTGTTTTCTCCCCAGAGGGGCTGACGTCAGGCAGGCGGCCGTAAGTAAGTACTGTAGTACTTACTACAGTTGATCTGAGGCATGAAGCTGTATACAAATTTGTCTACAATGTGGGCATTAATTTGTCTACTCCATCCCATTTTTCACAGATATGCAATGCAACCTAAATCCCCCATAACTTTTCCGCTCCCGTTCTGGAATTTCGGGTATTTATAGGCGCTGGTGATCACTTACCATCAGGTGACTCAGTTATTCGTTTGACCTCTATAGAAAACTTACTTCTCTCTGTGAACGAGTAGTCCGGACGAGCACACTCCAAGTGTGATGTCGACATTCTCCGAATCTTTAGCGGGATGGAGGTCAACCCCATACATCGCCAACTTCTTGGCGTTTTCCAAGTAGTTCAGCTCCGCTTCGGCTGGTGTTTGACCTCTGTGAAACAAACATATCAAATTAGGATTTATTTTGATACTAGCTGTGCCGCGCGGTTTCACTCGCAACTACAGCAGCGCCACCTACCGGGTCCAATTGTGAATCTAAACCATCCAGGGCGCCACCCAAACGCATAGAAAAAAATCATTCAAATTGGTCCAGCCATTTAGAACAGTCACATACACACGTACAGTAGAATTATATATATAAAGATATACATATACATACATAGGCACTCACGCCTGTAACCCCCGAAGGGGTAGGCAGACGTGTAACCAGTACACCCACATTTCGCCGAGCGTATCTCCGTCCCATGATGTGATAGGGGGCGAGCCTATCGCCATACCGGGCACAAATTCCGTACTCCGGGTTGATTCTGAGCATTTCGTAATAGAAAAACCCAATATCACTTTTACCCGACCCGGGGATCGAACCCGAGACCTCAGTGTTGGCCTCAATCATAACGAATAAGCATTACAACTGCGCCACTGAGGCAGTCATATATTTTCAATATTTAACAGTCTGATGGAATTTATCAGGTTTAGATAACATTTACAGTATACCGTATGTTTAACCGACGAAAAAATGGATGAGGTTCTCAATTCGACGCGTATTTGCACGACTCAAAAATCTCATATTAATGGCCCACTTGTACCATATCTCATCATGATTTTTGACAGTACATGAAGTTTTAATGCATATTGAAGTGAGTAGCTTTAGTGGTAGAGCCACGCTGTTAAGACACTTTTGTGTACAGCGTGAACGAGCCGACCGGTCGTTACCACTGTCTCACAGAAAACCGACGTAAAATAGCAGCTTGCTGCTGCGTTTCGTATGGTGAGTGAGATATCCAGAGGCCTAAATCCCCCTCCCCTTCCCAATCCCTTAATTATCCCTTTCCTTAAGGTCGGCCAACGCGCCCATGATTCTTTTGGTATTCTGGGACATGGGCGGTGGAAATCACCTGCCATCACGTGACCCAATTGCTCGTTTCCGACCAATAAGAAAAAAAAATTATTATGCATATTAGAATAAATATTTTTTTCAGTGTAAGTTCTAATGAGAAAATACGAGTATAAAGTGGGTATAAAATATCAGTATTGTACCGACCTATGTGTCTTATGTAGTTCGACCACCTTCTCCTCAAGTTCTGGAGTGCAAGCTGACGGCGGCACCAGCTTCAACTGCTTGCACATCTCCGCGCCCACCTCCGACTCCTCGAAGTCACCCAGCTCCGACTGCAGGAGGTAACTGGCCAGGAGTGCGTGCGTCACTGACGAGCATGGGAGACGGCCTGCGAACAATATATGACAATATTAGACTTTATCACTATGGTCGACTGAGGTTTATAACCTAGCAAACATGTATTTCTTCAAAAGGTGGTAGGTCCCTCGTATGCGAGAGGCCGGCTGGGTTGGTACCACCGCTTTGTCTATTTCTACCGCCAAGCAACACTGCACTGTTGTGTTCCGGTTTGAAGGACATTGAAGCCAGTGAAATTATTGGGCATTATGAGACTTAACACCTTATGTCTCGGGGTGACGAGCGCAGTCCAGTTAAAACTCTGAAAACAATAGCAACGACACCACAAGCGATTAAATTCAGACTGGATGTTATTTTAGGCGTACGTTTTAACTTTCGTTTTCTTCTTACGAATTCCTCTCTGATCATCATCATAAGGGTGCCATTGTGGTTTAACTGTTCATTCTTCGAACATAACTTATCGCTTACCCTAGAACGTTGAAATCAAAACAAGCTTACCTTCAAGTAGATCCTTGCGGACGGCCAGCACCAGTTGATATCTTGTCAGCTCCTCCTGCAGCTGGGCTGGCTCCGGCGGATAGAACTTCACCGCGAAACGCACCGACCATGGCTCTTCTGCAAATAGAAAGAAGATCATGGTCAGGATTAAGCTGAGTGGTACTGTTCCAATCTCGGTAGTGGATGAGATGACTGAATTCATTAAAACAGACAATTGTAAAGACGCTCTTTACAATTGATTCAAAGTTTAACGCCCGGTTTTTGAAAGGCTGATCAATGTTAAATTAACTAATCAAATGTCAAATCTGATGTCAAGTCGAAATTGAGTTGCTAGAAGCGTGATCAACACCTTTGATTTGACACACATGTTAGCTAACATATATTTCAAATTAATATGAAAAATCGTATGTCAAACGGTACTAAAGAGAGATCAAATATTAGATTTTTTTTTAACTAAATTACGTTTCAGCAACTCGAATTGATTTGACAGCGATGTCATCTAAAAGTTCTGTTAGGTGAATGTTGATTTGATCAGCCTTTCAGAAACCGGGCGTAATTGATGCAAATGACACTAAATAGCTTTAAAAAATATTTAATACATATATAATATGGTTATTACGCCTGCACTTAGAGAACAACTGGGCATCTTCCTGCCATCAATTGAAGTAAATAAAATAGAATTTTTCAAAAAAAAGAATAATTTTTAGACCAGCTGATAAAATTGCCTTCGTAAACCGAACAAAAATTGCACCCAACAGTTGCACTGGTTACTTAGATACGCGCCTGTTTCTTAATATTGCTGAGTAATTTCTAGACTGATTGTTTTTTTACTGTTCAAATAGTAATACTGCAAGAGAAATTCATGTGGTACTAACGTTTGATCATCTTGGACACGCGTTTCTCCAAGTCGATCCATACGCGCGGGTCGCCTCGGTCGTTGTACAGCAACCCGAAGTAATCCTTCTCGACGAGGTTCAGATTGTCGCACACCTTAGTCAACAGCTCGTGGCCGCGGATCTTCCTCTGCCAATACAAAATAACATAATATTGTGATAAGGGTATATTGTTCCTAAACTTCGGATAGTCTTTTATAATCGCTCTACAAAATTACATATCGTAAATGATTGTAAGTCTAAGGACACGAAGCTGGTCATCAAGGTGAAGGCAAAGGTAATACGCATCCTTTTGGGGGCAGTTATCAGCTGCTTCCATATAATAGCTTACGGTGTCCAGGCGATTTACCCCATTTCCATCAGAAACTGTTATTCAGCAGAAAGGATATACAGAATTTTGATTGCCAGTGGCCCACTCTATCTTTAAAGGCAGCAACGCAGTCATAACGTCTGTTATTGTGGATGTTCAGGGGCGGTAAATACCTACTTAGCATAATGTGACCCACTTGCTCGTTAGCCGGTATATGCTATAAAAACCCTCCATGGTCAAGTCATAACTTGCCTTCTTACTCTCCGACTTCGCATTTTTCTTGCTGTATTTGATGCAAATTTTGAGTGTCTCAATTTAACCTCAAAATACGGCAACACACCGACGCGACGCGACAATTCCTTTGGTACTGAGCGTGTTCATGAGCATTGATTCATCACATACCAGTAATTGCTCATCATTTACTCGTTTGTACGTCTACCACAGCAAGGAATTTGAGACTCGCTTTGGCTCCTTTTTTACTTTTATCACAGTAAAAATCTCTTCAGGCTCGTCTGCCATAAACAATATCAAAGATATCAGCGTCTTCCATTAACATCAGCTCAACAGACGACCCTAACTTGTTTACTTCTTCTACAATAAAAATATCTGTGACTCACCTCAACATCCAGCTCCATGATGGAATCATCGAGCAACTTGACCTTCACCTTGGCGAGGTTGCCTGTGGGCCGGCGTCGTGGTGACGCCTCCTTACTCTTCGACTTCGCCTCCTCCTTGCCATCTTTGGCCACGCCCTCCGGCATTTTGCCGCGCGACCTTCAACACCTGGAAACAAGGAATGGTGGGTTTGAGCAAAAAATAGATAGACAAATAAAGATAGTTTCAATGGTAACAAAATTGACACTCTTGTTAATATTATGACACTTGGTTGAGTTTTGGAAATCCTAAAGTACCTAAGTTAATAGGACGCGATTTTATCGTTTGTATGTGGATCCTTATCCAAGCCTTTGTCAACGTACCAAGGTAAATTAAAATAAGCCATGAAACCTTCACCAATGCCAATACAGCAATAGCCATCACATAACCTGATCCGCGAGTTCATATTATATCAACAATGGTATTATAAACAGGTTGGTATGGTTGTGTGGGAACATGTTTACACGTATTACACTATTGTCTCCTCAAGGACGATGCATTGCTTAGTATTGTGGACATAGCTGAAGCGACAAATTATGAACTTTGACTATGAACCACGAATAGTATAACTAAAGAGGAGAGACCACGATGTCTCACCGTGCAATTAAATTGTTTTGAGCTTCACATTGAGTTTAATCTAATATACTCCTCCTTAGTGATTTCTTAGGTTTACGCGAATATTACACATTGAAATAAAACTAGTTTATACGGATTTTATCGCGGTTTAATTTTTATTTTAGTCCCGACGTTTCGAAACCACGAATACTCCTCCGTCTTCTGACTTTACTATTTCATAATAATATCATCTCTCTATCCCAGAATCACAAACGCACACCCTTTCTAATAATATTCCCACGCACGACAACACAACATAACCATCGCTACGTACCACACCTCCATTAAACAATTAAACTTGTCGAGTAATCATTGCACAGAATGTTGCTTCGACGTATGTATCAAGAATTTACAACGGTTAATAGTTCGCGCGTCTTGTTCATTCTTAATTGCGTTCTATTGAAATATATTGTTTTTAACGCAAAAAAAAAATAGTAAATTGATTTGTCCGTCATTGCCAATATCGTATATTACGACATCTTCAGTTTCATTGTAACCAGTAATTAATCCTTCAGCCTCTACCTTACTACGTAGGTTGACTCAACATGTATTTATACATCTTGTAAAAAAATACACTCATCTTCTATGTTTACTAGAAATACTAAGTATATTATTAATCATAGATACTACATAAATAATATACCACTTAATACTGTATCTGAAATTCGTGACCTTAGAGTCTACATGGACAGTACGCTTAGTTTTAATTCTCACATTACTAACATCGTTACTAAATCCTATAAAATGTTAGGTTTCATCATACGAAATGGCAGTCAATTTAAACGGCTTCCTACGAAAATACTCCTTTACAACACGCTGGTCAGGAGTATTCTTGAGTACTGCTCTCAAGTTTGGTCCCCTTATTACGATACTCACAAAAACAGAATAGAAACGATCCAAAAACAATCTAAATTATTTGTCCCATTCAAAATATCGTTCCGGTTTCGTATCATCATATAGTAAAAGACTAGAATTTTATAATATGCAATCACTAATATCACGCAGAAAGTATTTAGATTTAGTATTTTTACATAAGCTTTTAAACTCAGGTATAGATTGTCCACAGCTTCTTTGGAGAGTAAATATTTCAACTCCCTGCCGATTACCTAGATTTTCTGCCTACAAATTATTTAAAGAAAAATTTTATAAAACTAATTTGGGTTACACTACTCCCATAACAAGAATGATGAGATCCTATAATTATTTGCCCAAATGTATTGACGCTGACATTTTAAGCAATAAGATTGGCCCATTTAAAAATAAAATTAAGTTATTTGTTTTTCACAATATTTAGTTCACATATTTCATTTCATTTAAAAATAGCATTATTTTAATGTGTGTGTGTGTACTTTACTTATCTTATAATTTATAATAATTATTAGGTATTACGTTATTATGACATTGTATTTTTTTTGTGTTAGCTGTAAATACCTTTAAAAGGTAAGCACATGATTTGTTACTTAATTGATTTTTATATTATGTTAGTAGTGTGTTTTACCTAATGGTATTGCTATTAAATAAATAAATAAATACCACTTTTTTCTGCAGTAAAGCTTCCCGTAAAATCTAATCCCAGGCCAATATTTACTAAATCGAAAACTTTATTCAGATACTTTCCTTTAAACACTTAAAACCTTGCTGTTCACGGTTAATGTATACCACTTATTCCGTTACATCAAGGCGATAAGATGTGCATGATTTATTTAAATTTTGTTTAATTATTGTTTTCTTTTAATTATCCACATTAACCACAGCTTCGGGGTCTCTATCTCGGTAGGATCATAGTTCTGGTCGCAACATCATAACTTCTACAATATCATTAACCTGTGGAACAATTTGCTGGCTCCAATGTTCCCTCCTATCAACAATATGGAATCCTTTCAACGGAATGTAAATAATTAGACTGGCATCATTTTGGCAACCTACTATGGACGCGTCGGCTCTCATTGGCGGTTATACTGCACTTACCATCAAGTATAACGTCACTTTGCCGAGCTAGGATAACACATAATTATTTACATATATAATTATGGCCAGTCCATGCGAGTGGTGCATGAGATTACCGCTCGCCTGCCGACTCACTCGGCCGCGGCCTCAATTCCGATAATTGTCGTCGACATCTCGCATTGTGAGCCATTGATCACATCAAGTCCTACCATCTTTGTTTATTTCGTCTTTATTGTTATTACACTTTTATTTTTGTTGAATTGTCCCTTTATCTTTCTTTCTGCCTGGCTGACGTCAGGCGTAAACCCCGGCTTCCCGGCTTGCTTGGATAACGCCAAGATCCCCCTTTTCGTATTATAGATTTGACGCTAGTTGGTATTATGTGGGGCGAGTCCGCCGTCTGACCTTCACAACACGCATCGGGTCCCTTTATAATAGAAAGAAATACATAGCGATTTAAGGAAACTTCAAGTTAGATTAATAATTACTACCTTAGATCTCTCATCAATCTACAAGTTCATCTTACGATTCGCACGCTCTACGATGCGATGAGAATTCGCAACCAACACAAGAGATCGTTCAACTCGTGACGTTAAACTACATCGTGTAGATTTCCCGAAACGTCAATATTTACCCGAAGCAGATCATTAACCGAACCGTCGACGGAGCGAGCTGGATCTGTCATAACAGGAGGCCAGTCTTATGTGTGCCAGTAAGGGTTGCTCTCTTTACGCCGCGCCGTTCTGTAATATTTATGACTCTATTATACATAAAAAGTTTGGAAATAATAAAGTAGTTGTCTAGTAGATATCGTAACTATGATAGTTAATCAATCTTGCTTTAATGGCTGTACGGATTTGGACGAAATTTGGCACACGGGTAGACCGTGATCTGAATTAGAATGATATTTGTATGCCGAAAAAAGGCATTCACACCGTCTGACCAATGAGCAAGTACTAATAATCAGATATTAAGTACAAAAGCGTTTTGAAGCAAAAATATTCTTGGAGTCACGACCTCAATCTGGAGCAATCGACTCCCTGAGAGGGAGAGTACTAACATAAGAAACCAAATTATCAGGGGGTGGCAACCCTACTTCCAGGACATCGGCAAACGCTGGCCCCAGGCCAACACTCGTAAATCTCCCGCGATATCTGTTCCGCGACGTTTAATATAAAGAATGTGAATTCGCAATAGTTTATTACTCTTCACGCACCGTTATGTTGTTTTATAATAATGCATAGATTCAAGTTTATATAAAATATAACGGTCATACATCATGGGAATTATCATAACTAGAGAATACTAGAGCCGTCCTGTTTGAGGTAATAAATCTTTATTTTAGGACTTCAGTATGTAAATCATAGAAAATTAACTATTATAATTTAATCAACACTAGTACTTCTCTAATTGTAAACGGCAGAAAAAATACAGTAAATATCAAATCACTGTGATTTCTTAGGTTTACGCGAATATTACACATTGAAATAAAACTAGTTTATACGGATTTTATCGCGGTTTAATTTGACCTACACCTCAGTCTCTCCCGTGACCACGAAGGCTGAAAAGCTTTCGAAACGTCGGGACTAAAATAAAAATTAAACCGCGATAAAATCCGTATAAACTAGTTTTATTTCAATATCAAATCACTACTCATTATGTAGAAATATACGCCAAGTTGTGGTTGCGATCCAGTATCCTAGGGTCTACGTTCAAAAGAAGAAATGGTCTACATTTTTTTATTATTTTACTTGTTTTCAGTACTATGTTAAAACCAGTAGGTTTCATGAACCTATGTTCCGGCAGTAGAGGCCGGCAAAGAGTAAGTGGGTGATGATGGTAACTGAGACCCACCGCCCATGATCATCCACAAGCCGAAGAATCATGGATGCGCTGCCGACCTTAAAGGAAAGGGATAAGGAGGGGGATGGGGAAGTAGGCCTCCGGATATCTCACTGAACGTACGAAACGCTGTAGCAAGGTGATATTTGGCGTTGGGTTTCTCTGAGACAGTGTTAACAATACGGTCTAGCCGGCTACCGGTGCCAGAGCCGGTGTAGACAAAACTATCCACAAAGTGGCTCTACACTTCAAAAAAATAAATTCAAAGCAGCTTTCTTACAAAATCTGTTAAAACTATTGACGTTTGAAACAACACGCCCTTAGCACTCTAACCTTAGCTAGTGATTTTAATTTGCACCCATTTGGGAATATTTTAAGACTTCATCGTCATCTTCTCATTCAAATCTCATCAAATAGCTCATCGTCGGATAAAATGACATTATTTTTACAGGGTCACACTTAAGGTCTTGACTCACATACCCTGTGACGTAGTCTTTATGATCATAGCCTAGTTTTTATCAGTATTCCAACCAAGGCTCCTAGAACTGCACACACAGAACCCGCCAGAGGCACCGAGTATAGTTTAGTATTGAACATCGATTTAAAAGGACGGCAATAAGCCATGACCGCGCGTAATGTCGTGATGATGTCATGTCCAATGGACAATTATTATCCTAATTCAAGCCCTTGAGTACTCTATGCCTGTAGTAAAGCTACGCTGCAGACAGTTTTGTCTACAGCATGAAAGGGGCCGCTTGACCAGAAGGCCAATTCTCGTAATTTTAAATGTTCAAAATATCATTCCGATCTAGTCTCAGCGTCAAGAAAGTTGCAAATGGCATTCTCTTAAACCAATAATCAACGTCTAATGTGAACATAGATCGTAATGTGATTGAATGTAGAATAAAAGTTGACTGAAGCCCAAACGGTATAATGCTACTGCTAATGCTAGGTGCTTTTGACGTTGATTATTGGTTTAATACAATGTCATTTGCAACTTACTTGACGCTGATACTAGATCGGAATGATATTTTGAACATTTAAAATTACGAGAATTGGCCTCCAGGTTATTACCACTGTCTTACAGAAAGTTTTTGTTTGGCGCCAAAAATAGACCAATCACGTGTACTGAAATCGAATCGATCTTAGCAAAGAGCTCACTTGAGTATTGTTCTATAATACGGGCCTTACACCCGAAACAAATATTTGTGGATTACAAGACCATTTGTCGGTGTAGCGCCTCATTAGTTTAGTGGCAACGTACTTAACACTGTAAAAGCGATAAGGTTCTGGATTCGAGCTACAGGTCGAGTGATCAAAAACTCTAGTGACATTTTCGATTCAAAAAATGGTATGGTGGTAGGCTCTTCCCCTGTTACTGTATGGGTCGGAAAATAATATATCCAAAGTAGGTGGAACATGGGCACTAGTGTCCCCCCTTCGGAGATAAGAGTGAGAGTTTACCAATATGAATTACCTCAGCAAACCGTGGCGCACCTAGTTTAGCCTCTACCTACCCTCTCAAGTACAGGCATGGGCATAACACTTGTAGTAGAGTATATTTGTTGGTCAGTCTGTACGGGTAAATCGGATCGATAACCAGCCAAAATAAAAATGAGATTCGCTTCGCTTGAAAAGTATAACTTCCGATATCTAAGTTTTGAGTAACCAATAAATACAATAACCACATTACACAGACACGCATCGAAACAACAAAGCTGTAGGACAGGTCCATCAATACAATGGGGCATACTTAATGGCACATTAGTTACGTAACGAGTCAATTAACAATACTATTTAATTTTAGCGAGGAGACGGTGAGTCAGCCAGAACCGACCGCGACGGTGCGGCGCCATACAAGTTATAACCTAGAGGCAAAGTTATCTCTCTATTCTAACTCGCCGCTGCCAACAGCTAGTCACGCTATCTCCTCCGAAACCGCTGGGGGTATGGGGTCGAGACCGATACCAATCGATGCAGAATAATGTGGGGAAGAAAGTAAGATATGTCTTACATTCGTCGGACTTTAAGTTTTATTTTTATTTTATGTTTTGTGGAAAAACATGGGCAACGCCCCTAGTCATTTAAAACAAAATCTAGATAAAGTATATTTTATTTTAAATATTTAAGTTGCTTAGTAATAGAAGTAAATTGTTATAATGCGTTTATCATGATTTTAAATATATAAAGCTTGCCCATAAACAGAAGCAACACCACACAGAACTTTGAATTACACAGCACTGTTGGCACTGGACTGAGGCCGTCTGGGTTGGTACCACCGTTTTGTCTAAATCTACCACCAAGCAACAGTGTGTAAGCACTGTTGTGTTTTTTTTTGTATAGTATAGGCCGGCAAACGATCAAGTGGGTCACCTGATGGTAAGCGATCTCCACCGCCCATGTACGCCCACAATACAAAAGAATTATGGGCGCGTTGCCGACCTTAAAGGAAAGGGATAATAAGGGATTGGGAAGGGGAGGGGGATTTGATCCTCCGGATATCTCACTCACCGTACGAAACGCAGCAGCAAGCTGCTACTTTACGCCGGTTTTCTGTGAGACAGTGGTAACGACCCGGACGAGCCGGCCCATTCATGCTGCAGACAATACTGTCTACAGCGTGGCTCTACCACTCAAACCTTGTGTGTGTGTTGTGTTCCGGTTTGAAGGACATTGAAGCCAGTGAAATTACTGGAAATTATGAGACTTAACATCTTATGTCTTGGGGTGACGAGCGCAGTCCAGTGCCATACAGTGCTTTGTAATTCAAATTGCTGTGTGGTGTTGCTTCTGTTTACGGGCAGGCATGGCGCTTACCATCAGGCGAGCAACCAGCTCGTTTGCTCAAGCTATTGAAAAAAAAAATGCAATGTTAGCGCATACACTGCAAACTTAATATGCAGTTAATTAGACAATGAGTTAATTAAAAGAATATTTAGATACGAGACGTGAGTCAGCTCCGGCGCCGCTCGACCGGTCGCCAGTCGCCACTGTCCGAATGATGTAAGTTGTATTGTTTTCGCGATGTGTCATATCATATGTTTGACAGCCTCCATAGTGCAGCGGGCGAGTATCCGGCTGTGAAACGGAAGGTCGCGGGTTCGATCCCCGGACCGATACAAATGTTTGTGTGATCCACAAATATTTCTCGTAAATCTCTCGTAGTTCCTGATACTCACGACACAAGACTCGTATATTACTGTGGGGTCAGGACTGTGTGTGTAACTGTTGGATGTATTTATTTATGTTAAGTGGGATATTTACCCCAGCACCATTAGGGCCATGACGGTGATATTGAATAAATACTTTTTTATACCACCGAAGGACCAGACAATGAAGCCGTTCGCCTGATGAGAAGCGGCACGACTGCCCATGAACAATAGAAACTCGACCGAGAACTTTGAATTATAAAGTATTGCATAGCATTGGAATGCGCTCGTCACCCCGAGACATAGGAAGTCTCATAATTCCCAGCAATTTCACTGGCTTCAATGTCCTTCAAATCGGAACACAACAACAGTGTTTACAAACTGTTGCTTGGCGGCAGTAGTAGACAAAGCGGTGGTACCTATACGGACGACCTCTCGCATACCAGGGACCTACCACCTGGTGAAATGTATAATAATATAATATAAAAACAAAAACCAGTGCATAAGTTAATTAATCGCATATTAAATTGCCCGCCTTCATTCATCATAGAAGAACCAACCAAACAAACGCTCAAGAGGGCTGCAAACAAAACCAATTTCTTAACCAATCCACTAACATCCACCGACAAATATGAAAACACACCATCTCTCCTATAAATAGGCTAATTCCTAGTGAAAATATTACCCATTACCGAGGCACACGACCCACAGGCGCCGGACTGTCGACGCTTCCGCTAAATTACCCCTCAACCCTCGCTCTCTGGCCGGCTTTATTAGCCTATTCACTTACAGCATTAGTGGGACGCTTAATTCGATTCACTCGTGTCCCTGATTTCGTGTTTCGCCGGGTCTTCTCAGGTTGGGTCGTTTTGGATCCAGTGGTAGTTTTAAACCACGTGCCGTTTCAGTAATGCCTATGGTCCATATCGACCTTTAAAACAGAGAAAAAATAACAATAATAATAATACTTAACAATCCTGGACTAATATAAAAATATTGTAAACTTTATAGTTGCCCAGTGTATTTTGACGATGCTATGTATGTTATGTATATATTAGCTGATATGATTTCTGTAATTACATAAGTTTCTTTATTTTGTACTGACTTTCTTTATTTTCATTTCATTTCATTTCATTTCATTTCATTTCATTTCATTTCATTTCATTTCATTTCATTTCATTTCATTTCATTTCATTTCATTTCATTTCATTTCATTTCATTTCATTTCATTTCATTTCATTTCATATGTAGATTGTGACAGAGACAATTATTTGATAGTTGCGGTTGTAGACAATGGGAAGGCACCCATATATACATATGCGGATATAGTTTAATTATAATAATAAGAGCAAAATTTAGTAGGTGCAAGGTTGCTCGTATGCAACGTGCCGTCTGGGTAAGTACCACCGCGTTGTGCATTTCTGCCGCTAAGCAACAGTGTATAATCACTTTGGTGGAAATTGAAAACAGTTTTATTATGGGGTATTACGAGACTTATGATCTGGTCTCGGGTTGCCGAGCGCAGTGCAGTATTGATATTGTTTCTGTTTGTGGGCAAGCGTGACGCTTACTATCAGGCGAACGACTTGCTCGTCTCGGCATTCACGCTAGTAAAAAAATCGTATTATTCTACTAAGGATCTGTGTGACAACGTCGCGACCATTCAAATTTTAGTCATCAATAACGTATTAAACAGCCAATTTAGGAAGTGCTAATTTCACATACGCTTCTTCGTATGCGTTGACAACCTGTTTTTTTTGTGTCTTACATTTTACTTAATAATAATACTTAACATAAGCTCTCACTCCTATATCCCCGAAGAGGTAGACAAAGGTCCAATAAGTGCACGTACGATTCGCAGAGCTTATTTCCGTTCCATGATATGATTGGTTGTACAAACTCCATCAAAAACTTGCACTTAATATGAAATGAAATTAAAATGACGTATTCCCGACTATCAATCGTATAATCAATAATCCAACACTTCACACATAGAAGTCAACAAATTTTTTTTTTCTTTAATTTGCAACGCGTCATTATAATTTAATATTAATAATGAGTCATAAGGAATGCAGCGTAAAAAGGAACGGGAAAGAGTGTGTAAGAGGAACGCGAGATGAATAGCAAAAATAAAAGAATTAAAAAGTGTTACTGTCACATAAGGGACGGAGATACGATCGGTGAAATGTCGGTGTACTGGTTACACCTCTGCCTACCCCTTCGGGGATTACAGGCGTGAGTGCGTATGTAAAAAGTGCTACGGTGTACATAGTTTATTTATAAAATTAATTAATTAATTAATTATTATAGTTTATTGTATTTATTTTTAAACTTTGTTGGCAATCCTTAAATATTAAAATAAATCTCATTAACCAAGACGTCAAGTAAATGTCGAGGTCTTATTTCGGTCAGCAATCCTACATAAATCATCAGGAAGCAATTGATTCAATGCTCCATTAATAGCCGTGGAACAGATGGTACATCTATCAATGAGATCATTGTATTACGTATACATTGAAATTACAACTAGACGTAAAGCTGAGACGTATCGAGGTGTTAATTATGGGGGCGGTATTGTAGCGAGTGCTACGAAGCGGAATACCGACGTCGATAACTTCCAAGTTAATATGTCTGTTATCCTGACATAGACAATTGTTTTATGTAAAAAAAATGTAACTGTAAACTGTGTTTAACAATGCGTGGCGCAGCGGGCGAGCCACCGGCTTCGATATGAGAGGCCGTGGGGTCGATTCCCGTACTAAAATCGGGTAGACAACAAACTCTTCAAAGGCATTTTGTACTGCCTCTCGGATATTTATATTTTTCGCCGCCAATAAATTGTCCTAGAAAAGGTGACCCTAGTTCACTATCCCACATCTTTCCCAATTATTATTTTTTTCTTAAGGTTGGCATTGCACCGATAATTATGTTGCTATTGTGGATTTTAATGGGCATCTTACCATCAGATGACCCACTCAATTTTTATCCGACATTTGCTATAAAAAACAACGATGACCTATAAGGTTAATCTAGATCGCAGTTGTTATGCTGCGAACGGCTTACAAAATAACAATATACCGTCTGGCCCCGAATCTCGGCACACAGACATTTTGTGGGGTATATCTAAGTAAAACTACTTTCTGACGAGTTAGCACAACAATGTCTGTTAACTTTACTATACTCAATCAAGAAGTGTTACTTTTACCATAAACTAACATCATTACATTAAAATGTCAAATTTTATCAAAACTTTAAAAGCGTAAGAGTTACAAAGTAAAGATTATATGCCACGTCAGAACAGTAAATCTGTGTACAACCCACGTCTGGGGTTTTAGGATCAAGAATGCTAACGGTAGGCAACGGCTTCGGTCCATGGGCGGCGGTAACCACTTACCATCAGGTGGGCCGCCCGCTCGTCTGTCTATCTAGAGCAATTACGTTCACTCGTCGTTGAAACGCTAATTGATATTTCTTTATCTCCTTTATTTAAAACCATTTTTCACTATTACATCACGCACAAATTCCTCCCCTTGCGGCATGCATGTGAGGTCGCATCCCCTTCGTATTCCTGCGTCCGCGCCTGTCACGGCCCGGCATTACAAGGGTAAATGACTGCGGTGCGCGGTGGCACGACTGTGTGATTTATTATCGATAAGCGAAGCGTTTAGTCTCGGTTATTGCTTTAGGGCTACATCTAATATTAAAACTAAACAAAGTTTTTGAAATCAATAATATTCTAAGAGCTTTAAGTAGTTTAATATAGATAGATTTTGTTGTTAGTTAGCTACGCTATATATAGATTCGTCTATGAATGGCACGGCACGACCGGGATGGTACCCCTACATCACAGAGAACTGGCGCAAAGCGGTATTTAAAAGTTGGTAACGCCCCATGATTCTTTTGATTTTGTTAGTATTTATGGGTGATGGAAAACACCTACCACATTCAGGTGAACCGCTAGTGCGTATACCAACCAGCCTTATGCTATAAAATGTAAAACATAACATTAGCATATTATTTTACATCTCCGGTTTTATTGGTGAAAATATCGCTAAATAATATAAAAAACATAAATTAAATGGAACAAAAAACACAACCAGGATATTATGAATTTTCATGATACAAGGCCATAGTGGTCAAGGGCCCTTTACACATGCCTAGATACATCTCTGTACTAAGGAATAAATTAATAAGGTTAGTTGCCGGTGGCGAGGACAGGCAACAACTAATTGACTTATTGTCGATTAATGAGCGCTTAATACCACCGATCGTGACGGAAATGTGTACCTTATTATCCCTGATTGTAAACACAATACAGAACTTTAAATTACAGATAGCATTCATACTACATAGCATTGCATAGCGCTTATCACCCCGAAGCATATGTTTTTTATAGCATCGACCGACATACGAGCAAGTAGGCCACCTGATGGAAAGTGATCTCCACCGCCCATGTACGTTCACAATACCAAAGGAATCATGGGCGAATTGCCGACCTTATAGGAAAGGGATAATTAAGAAATTGAGAAGGGGAAAGGGATTTGAGTCTCCAGATATCTCTCACTCGCCGTACGAAACGCAGCGGCAAGCTGCTACTTTACGTCAGTTTTCTGTGAGACAGCGAGGTAAGTGTAATTTCACAGGGATAGATTTATTTGTCGTAAAGACTCCATGTCGAATCGGAAATCAGTAATTTTTGATGATTTTAAACAATAAGTAACGAGTTCAGCTTATATAGTATCCATGCTTACTGCCTGAACGGGCTCTTAAGCAAAAGGGCATTTAAATGGCCACGTTTAATCTTACTATCTTAATAAAATCCTAAGAAGGTTGACGTCACGACAGCCGGCGTCATAAAACCCTAAAAATAAGTGTAAGGGAGATGATGTCATGATTACTCATGATGCTGTGTGTTTGTAACCAATTTGTAGCAGGAGCACAAATTATACCAAATACAGCATAAACGGCGAGGTTGTTTTTTATAGCAGATGACCGACAAAGTCGAGTGGGTCACATGATGGCACTGGTATAATGTCAAATGGTTTTTTTTATTTTATTATTACCTTATGTAACACACCAAAACAAATACATTATTCGTGTCGTGTCTTGATGTCAAAAGATGGCACCACCGTTATAGCGCGATGCAAATTGCATGACAAACCTACATCGCGTAGTCAAAATTCTCCGGCGAAACAAGACCTCCGAGCATAAGTTTGTTGTTGTTAAGTAAGTAAGTAGGGCATTAATCAAGCTATATTTACAGCGTGGCTCTACCACTTAAAAAATTTAAGACACATTAAGAAAATCGCATACGAAAACATCAATACAAATTTGCTTTCGCTCTTAACAACCGACACGTCTTCCCTAAGCCCCATAACGCGTAAAATACATACATACATACGCACTCACGCCTGTAATCCCCGAAGAGGTAGGCAGAGGTGTAACCAGTACACTCACATTTCGCCGAGCGTATCTCCGTCCCACGATGTGATAGGGGGCGAGCCTATACCCATAAAAAAAAAAACAAAAAAAAGACGTTTTTACACGCGTTAAACTTCAATAAAGTTATCAACGCTCATTGACATACGCCCTAATTGATAGATGCGACATCCGCTCGCAGTATAAAGCGTTCGAAGGAAATGCTGCCTAATTTGTGAAATGCTGTCATTATGAAGCGAACTCGAAATAATGTTTGAAAGGAAGTTTCTTATGAACCTTTGGGTTTATTAATCGAACTGTAATTATGTCTTAGTACGTACAAAAATAATAATAATACCAGCCCTGTATTATATACGTCCCTCTGCTGAGCACGGGCCTCCTCTACTGAAATGAGAGGGGTTAGGCCTTAGTTCACCACGCTGGCCTAATGCGGGTTGGCAGACTTCACATACCTTCGAAATTCTTATGAAGAACTTCTCAGGTATTCAGGTTTCCTCACGATGTTTCCTTCACCGTTAAAGCAAGTGATTATTAACAATTAATACACACATAACTTAGAAAAGTCAGAGGTGTATGCACTTGGGGTTGGTTTTGAACCTGCGATTTTGGTCTCGACAGTCCATACCACTCCCCTCTGAGCTATCACTGCTTTAGTACGTACGAGTCTCTTCTATTAATGTCTTCAAAGGCTGATGATTTTACTGCTATTATGGATGTTCCCTGCCTCAGTGGCGCAGTTGTAATGCGTACGCGTTACGACTGAGGTTTCGGGTTCGATCTCCGGGTCGGGTAAAAGTGGTATTGGGTTTTTCTATTACGAAATCCTCAGTATCAGCCTGGAGTTTGGGATTTGTGCCCGGTATGGCGATAGGCTCGCCCCATATCACATCGTGGGACGGAGATACGCTCGGCGAAATGTGCGTGTACTGGTTACACCTCTACCTACACCTTCATGGATTACAGGGTTGAGTTGGCGGTGAAAATAATTTATAAACAGGTGACCCACTTCCTTGACTATCAGCAGCGCTTCCTTGATTATATGCTAAGTCGCGGGAAAATGTCTTTTACGGATACCTTCTCAACCTTAGAGATTGAGAGATAGTTATGCCGGAATCACCAGCCTTCCGACCCACGCTCCCTACGCTGGTATATCGACTAAGAACCCCGTGGTGGCCTTCTTCGGCTCAATTGAGACGGTCCCGGGGGATGCTAAGTAACTTCACCAACCTACCAATATAACACCAAAGCTTAACACTGAAGACTTGTTGAACTGTATGGGACTGTTGAACCCAGTAGAATACAGTTCTCAACCACCACAACCACTAAACACGTTATTATCTCTAATGTCTGTATAACAACAACAGTCACGTACCACACGGTTGTAATCGCTACCAAATAGTTCGGTTAAACGTTTCACATGACGGTGTCGCAACACGCTTGGCTCTCACATCCTGCCTGCACACTGCACGACAGAAGCCAAAGCTTTCTGGCGAGACAGACGACCGCATTTTAACTATCTAGAACTATACATCCGTAAATAAAACGAGTATTTATTTATTCGGTAAGGGACAAGGTGGTAAGTATACAGTTTGTTATCGCTTGTTCTAACGGTGCAAGAAAAATAATGCGGAAACCTGCATACCCAAGAAGTTTTCCATGAATTTGGATGGTATGTGAAGTCTGCCAACCCGCATTAGGCCAACGTAGTGGACTAAGGCCTAACCTCTAATTAACACAGAAGGTACGTGTCCAGCTGTGTAATGGTGTAATACTATAGACTGATAATAATAATAACAAAACAGTTTACGATAAAAATATGTATTTTCTATGAACGTCGTTTACGTTGGGTTGAGTTTGTGTTGAGTTTTATCCTGCCCCTTCAAACTATCGAGGTGTCGGGGGAGTATGAGGGGTATGAGGAATCATTGGTCGTATATTTTACTTACTTTTACTTGTCTCGTGAGTCGTCGCATCGCAACGCGTTTAACTGCCATGTTACTGCGTGGTTTAACTACACTTTTTCTCAATAAATTCATTATGTCAAACAAACGTCGCATAGTTTTGTAAAACACTGGAAAGCAATTAACCCATTTCCTAAATTCCATATCTATACGATTCTTATCCAATATTACTCCATTATATGTAAAAGACATTCGGCGACACGGCGGAGACGCGGTGGCAGAGTTGTGCGGTGTGTCAGATCGATGCGCGGCGAGTCCACTCGAGACAGACAGGCGGGCGCGTGCCTACTGCTTACCTTGATTTATATTATTCATAGTCCCCCGCCAGGGGATAGAACTTGCTACTCGACAGATATTTTTCACATACGCACTCACGCCTGAAATCCCCGAAGGGGTAGGCAGAGATGTTACCATTACAGCCACATTTCGCCGAGATTATTTCCGTCCCATAATGTGATAGGGAGCGAGCCTATACCGGGCAAAATCCAGACTCCGGGCTGATACTGAGCATTTCTTAGTAAAACCCAATATCACTTTTACCCGACCTGGGCATCAAACCCGAGACATCAGCGTCAGCCTCAGTCGCAACGCGTACGCATTACAACTGCGCCACCGAGGCAGTAAACTATTTAGCTTAGTTTATTTGAGACAATAGAATACACACAATACTCGTAGGCTACTGTAGAAACTGTTCACTACAAAAATACAAATGCTCTAGGAATAATATGTGAGTTTCTTCTCAAATACAACCGAGCGCGCTTCGTGTACCAATTTGCATGATATAAAATACAAAATACAAAATATTTTATTTGGCACCAACTTAATCTATTAACAGCTTGCTGGGTTTGGTGTCTCCTTTTAAGTATGAGATACCTGTGTTAGGAGACACTGCTCTTCCATATCCAATTTAATACATTAAACAGACCAAGGTAGGTAAGTAACCAGGTATATGGTTAACGTTTATCTATTATTATAATTTTAGTTTAGTTTAGCGTGTACATGTGTGTGTGTGTGTGTGTGTGTGTGTGTGTGTGTGTGTGTGTGTGTGGTGTGTGTGTGGTGTGTGTGTGGTGTGTGTGGTGTGTGTGTGTGTGTGTGTGTGTGTGTGTGTGTGTGTGTGTGAGCGTGCGTGTGTGGGTATGTGTGTGTGTGAGCGTGCGTGTGTGGGTATGTGTGTGTGTGCGGGTGTGTGTTTGCGTGTTTATATATAAATAAAATAATAATAAAAAAAAAACTCATATTCTAATTTTGTAAAAGCAATTCAATATCATCGTAACTTTTTGTATGCAGCCATTCAATTAGTTTACTTTTGCAGTTATAATGTGTAAGGGGATATATGTTCAAAATATTTTGATATATTTTGTATATACACCAGATATCAGAATGCGAATGGTTATATCAAATCTAATATAGAACGGATATTTATACCAGTTTTCGTCACATAAATGATAAAATAGAGCAGACGAACATCGACTCCAGCCACGGTTCGAAAAGCCGTACTCCTTTACATATGGGAATGTAAATAAAAAATGAAATAGAATGCTCGGGGAAATGTCGGTGTACTGGGTACACCCTTGCCAACCCCTTCGAGGATTACAGGCGTGAGTGCGTATATACTATGCATATATGGGAATGTATTTTCGCTTCTGAGTAATTCGCTTATTCTTAACGCCAATAGATTTCATCCGGTCATAATGAAATTTGTGACATTTAATGAAATATTTATCGACTCCAACACAATGTCTTGAAGACGTTCACTCTACTTCATATTTCAGAATTTCAATAACCAATTTTATTAATAATTTCATAAAAATACTGAGGAGTGTGAGATTTGGCATACATAGTAACATTTTATATGGAGGAAGAGTGCAGAATGCGATTTATATATATTACTAGCTGTTGCCCGCGGCTCCGGCCGAGTGAATGCCTATTTCCAGGATTAAAGTAGCCTAGTGGGCGCATCAAGCGAGTCCCGGTGAGAAACGCGCTTGACAAAAATACTAATGTCACTATTGAAAATTTAGGGATGTATGTATTTTTTAATGCTGTATCATAAAAAAATAAAATATAAAAATTTTGTCTTAAAAATATAAATCAAGCAGCAGTGTGTTACTACTGTTACGCTGTTATGTTATTGTTGAAGGACATTGACGCCCGCGCCAGTGAATTTACTTGGCATTATGACACAACACCTTATGTATCTGGGTGACGAGCGTAGTTCAGTGTCATGTAGTACTTCATAATTCGAGGTTCTTATCACCAGGTGAGTGACTTGCGTGTCTCATCTAAAGCTAATAAAAATAATATTTAAATAATAAAAGGTAATTGAAAATAACCATGTTGTATTATTTACTCACAAAAGCAAGAACCTATTATTTCTCAAGAAATTGTAGTACATGACGTCACGTAACAAAACAAATTGTGGGTTAATTTGTTTTTGACGCGGTAACCCTCGAAATTGTATCCTTGTCTCTTTCTGCGACACCTTAGGTAGGAGTCTATTAGATACTCAGTCAACGAATAAAACAGTCCTTGTTTTCATCTATATTGTCAATGACTGAATGTCAAATCTCAAAGTTGACGTTATAAACAAAAAGTATATCATTAGAGGTTAAATTTCGACTACTACTCGACCACTAGTTACTGTTAAAATGCCTATTATTATTATTTTTGTGAAATACGCACTCACGCCTGTAATCCCCGAAGGGGTAGGCAGAGGTGTAACGAGTACAACCACTTTTCGCCGAACATATCTCCGCCCCATGATGCGAGTCTATCGCCATACCGGGCACAAATTCCAGACTCCGGGCTGATACTGAGCATTTCGATTTAGAAAAACCCAATATCACTTTTACCCGACCCGGGGATCGGACCCGAGACCTCAGCGTTAGCCTCAGTCGTAACGCGTACGCATTACAACTGCGCCACCGAGACAGTCCTTGATTGAAAATCACTAGATATATTCATGCTCAAGTAATCAAAAGGCCTTCACATAAAATATTTTTCCCGCCCTTGTCAATGTCATTACTGGGCTCGTGAGTCGTGGTATATTATAGCATGTTCATAGGCAGATAATGACCGCATCCTGCGTGCAAATTATCATATAAAAACACGGACATGCATGTACTATTGTTAAGTCTATTGTGATTTTATTTGTCGATAAATTGTTTATAGTTCGAGCAGCGATAGCTCAGCGGGGAATGTGGGGGGATAGTAGCAGGTGGGAAACCAGCTCCAAGAGCATGCACCTCTGACTTTACTTTGAAGTTACGTGTGTATTAATTGTTCATTATCGCTTGCTTTAACGGTGAAGGAAATATCGTTAGGAAACCTGTATATCTGAGAAGTTCTTCATAAGAATTTCAAAGGTATGTAAAGTCTGCCAACCCACATTAGGCCAGCGTGGTGGACTAAGGCCTAACCCCTCTCATTCAGTAGAGGAGGCCCGTGCCCAGCAGTGGGACGTGTATAATACAGGGTTAGTAAAAAAAGTGACCATAGTGACCATCTGATACCGAGTTTTCAGGACTCCGATGATTATACTAATTTTATTTTACTATTTATAGTGATTTGTTTCTGAGAAATTTATGACCCATTGCTCTAATGGCAGCCTACTAAGGCTGAGAAACGGTGAGGCCTTGAGTTCGAATCAAGTCGGGCAATGACAAGGTGTTGCCCGGGATAGGTATTTGTACCTGGTATGGCGATAGACTCGCCACCTATTACATCATGGGACGGACATAAGCTCGGCGAACCTCCGCATACATACATATTAAAAAACTTATATACCAGAGGAACTATACAGAACCTTCGTTTTCGTCAGTTAATAAAAACAAGCATCCGTGGCGCAGTCGGTGAGTATCCGGCTGTAAAACGAGAGGCTGCAGGTTCGAGCCCCGCTCCGAGGCAAATGTTTGTGATCCACAAATATTTCTTTCGGGTCTGGGTGATTTCTCCCCAGAAGGGTTGACGTTAGGCAGGCGGCCGTAAAAACTACAAGCCAAATCTTTCTGTAACATGCAAAGATTTTAATGTATACTACTAGACAAGCTGCACGGTACATAGAAATTGCACCACTAAGTTACGGTCAATTGACCGTAACGCAATATTATCATCTCGCTTACTCTCAACTAGAACCTCTATCGCGCTCCCTGTCTGTGAGCTGTCAAACCCCCGCGTTATGTGACGCAATTTTACTTCTAAACAGCCCGTCTAGTATTATAGATTCAAGTCTTTAGTAATATGTAGTAAAAACATGATGCGCCGACCCCACTACGAGTGGGATAAGAGCAGGTGGAAGAAGAATAAAAACATGACACTACAATAAGGAGCTCATTTGCAAGAAAGCAGTAGAGTGTATTTTGTTGTAACCGGAAATGACGATTGCGTCTGACGAGAGTCATCAGAAATCTTCTTAGAGGACATATTTTAACCGACTTAAAAAAAGTAAGAGGTTCTCAATACGGTGAGTTTTTATTGCTTTTTATGTACATACATCGATTAGACTTTTTGACTTTTCAGTGATTTTATTTTGAAGTCGCTTTCTAAGTTTTGTTAAAACTTATTTTATTTTTAAATTTTTTTTGGTAGTTACAGCAATATTATGTAAATTCCAATACAATAACACAATCGCGATGTGTGTACTGCTGTCCGTTAAGGAGCTTTATTTTTTTACTCCGTACCCAGTCATCAATTCTTAACCAAATTTATATGGGACCAAGTCGCAGCTAAACTCTATCGAGCGAACTTTTTTCCAACATAATCTGTTCACAATTGGCGGAGAAATCGATGTACATACATAAAAAAAGTGCGGAATTGCGAATCTCCTCCTTTTTTGAAGTCGGTTAATGAATAAAGTTAACAACCACAGCCTCCGTGGCGCAGCGGGTGAGTAGCCGGCTGCGAAGCGAGAGGCCGTGGGTTCGATTCCCGCACCGAGACAAATGTTTGTGTGATCCACTAATATTTGTCTCGGGTCTGGGTGTTGTGGGACCGCAAGTCCCTCGTAGTTCCTGATACCCACGATACAGGTTAACCTAGTGTGAGGTCAGGACTATGTGTGTGACTGTTGGGTGTATTTATTTTATTATTATTATTATTATTAACCACAATAACCATTCCAACCAAAACACGTGTCTTTTTGTTCATTAAACCTCACACGGAGAACTGGTTCAATGTCCACTAAAATCAGCTGACTGATATAAACATTTTGATGACCCACGCGTCTGCATTGAAATTGACCATAAACGCTGTTAGTGGGTCACACAGAGCTCATTAGTATATGGAGCGTGTATTGTGGGAACTACCGAATTACACGTGGCCCGTTTGAAACATTCGTCGATAGCATTATGACTTGAATGAGGTCTCTATCGACTTAACTTTTATGGGTTCGTTTGCTTTCTTGTCTTTGTCTAACATACAGCGAACCGATAGAGTGGCGAGACGCTTTTATTTGTAATGTCCCGAATTTGAAGTGATATCATTGATAATATAGGTTGGTTGCTTATTATTTATTTATTATTTTAGTTTGAGTAACGAAACGAGCAGGTCGCTCGTCTGATGTTAAGCGTCACACCTGCCCATAAACAGAAGCAAAAAGAACTCTGGATTACAGAGCACTGTATGGCGTTGAACTGCGCTCGTCACCCCAAGACGTAAGACGTTAAGTCTCATAATGGCAAGTAATTTCACTGGCTTCAATGTCCTTCAAACAGGAACACAATAGTGCTTACACACGGCTGCTTGGCGGCAGAAATTGACAAAGCGGTGTTACCAACCCAGACGGCCTGGTGTGATGTCTATCTTCACGACCTTGAACGAACAAACAGGGTTTTATTTACATAATGTGTAACTTTAAACGTTTCTGATCAAACATATTAGTGGATCGTTGAAACTACGCCCATTTACTCGAAATAATTAAATAACACTTTCATGACATCAACTTTAGTTGCGTGATATGGTAGAAACTCAAGGACGGTCCTGAACCACCCCTGTGACCTGTATGTACACCACGCCTTATAGCCGAAATTTTAATGTAATTAAACATCTCACTTACATTTGTTTGTGACATAGAAACACATATAAAAATACCTATTCGCGCTGTAGAATATAATAAAAACCGTGCAAAACTTATTCAAGGTTGTTTCACATCACCAAACTGCTCTAGTAATGTCACAGCAAGTACAATAATACGCATACATATTACATACATATTATGCACTCACGCCCGTAATCCCCGAAGGGGTAGGCAGAGGTGTAACCAGTACACCTACATTTCGCCGAGCGTATCACCGTCCCTTATGTGATAGGGGACGAGCCTATCGCCATACCGGGCACAAATTCCAGACTCCGGGCTGATACTGAGCATTTCGTAATAGAAAAACCCAATACCACTTTACCCGACCCGGGGATCGAACCCGAGATCTCAGCGTTAGCCTCAATCGTAACGCGTACGCATTACAACTGCGCCAATAATACGCATCATGCTTGGTTTTCATACAGAATGAAATATATGCGTCGTCTATTTACTATTTAAATATTTATCTGTGATCAAACCAAATCCAAACATGAGAAAGCACTGTTATAAACAGGCATTGTATCTGCAGTACGTGTTTGTCGCATTGTATGCTAATTTCGGTGAAATCGCTAGGTATATGTTTAATATAATACAAGGGCTTCGACGCGGCACATCACGCCGACCGCGGCATAGCAACAGCGAAGAGACATGTGTCGATTGACGCCAATGACGCAGCTCATTCACTGTTTATTTATTTATTTATTTTAGGATTACCAGAAGACGATACACTACACTAATATAAAAACATACGCAAACAAACAAAAAATATAGTGTTCTCCTATAATCAGGCAACCACAACTTACAATGGGTAACTAGCGCCATAAGAGTAGCAGTTATTAAACAACTTTAAATTAAGTTAAATTATGCATGCATTATACATGTATTTTTTTATTACATTGAATGACGAGACGAGCAGATCGCTCGCCTGATGGTAAGCGCCACGCCTGCTCATAAACAGAAGCAACGCCACACAGAACTTTAAATAAAGCGCTGCATGACACTGGACTGCGCTCGTCGCCCCGAGACATAAGGTGTTAAGTCTCATAATGCCCAGTAATTACACTGGCTTCAATGTCCTTCACACCGGAACACACCAGTGCTTACACACTGTTGCTTGGCGGCAGAAATAGACAAAGCGGTGGTACCAACCCAGCCGGTATCTCGCAAACGAGGGACCTACCACCTTGTATTCATCATCATTAGCCTGAACTCGTCCACTGTTGGACATAGGCCTTTCCAAGTTTCCACCCTTGACTGTCCTCCGCCTTCCTCACCGAGCCGCTACATACAATACACAATACATGTGTTGTTAGTGTTAAATCAAATACTTTAATGTATACTGCTAGACAAGCTGCGCGGTACATACAAAATTGTACCACTAAGCTGCGGTCAATTGACCGTAACTCAATATTATCATCTCGCTTGCTCTCAACTGGACCCCTATCGCACTCTTTGTCTGTCAGCTGTCAAACTCCCGCGTTATGTGACACAATTTTACTTCTAAACAGCACGTCTAGTAGTATACATTAAGTCTTTGTATTAAATACTTAAACTAAAGTATCAGGTCGAAGCCATTTAAGAAGAAGCCTTCATATAAACATGCGTTTCATCATATTTCTTCTTCCACCTGCCCGTATCCCACTCGTATGGCCACGGGTTCGATTCTAGCACCGAGATAAAATGTTTGTGTGATCCACAAATATTTATTACGGGCGTGGGTATTTTCTCCCCACATGGGTTGATGTCAGGCAGTCGGCCGGTCGTAATAACTACAAGCCAATTTTTTCTGTAACATGTGTTTAAACAGCATGTCGTGCCGACTCCACTGCGACGTGAATTATTGGTTTATGAGAATGCCATTTGCAACTTTCTTGACGCTGAGAGTAGATCGGAATGATATTTTGAACGTTTAAAATTACGAGAATTGGCCTACAGACGACCTCTTTTCCAAACACATAACAAAACAAGACACTCTACTCCACAACTGACATTTTTTAACCCATTTTACGTCCCGGGATCTGAACCCGAACCTTCATTACTCACACCCTAGAACCCCTATAAACAACCACAACATAAATATCATTTTCACACATAACACCCAAAGACTCAATGTATACTACTGGACGGGCTGTTTAGATGTAAAATTATGTCACATAACGCTGGAGTTTGACAGCTCACAAACAGGGAGCGCGATAGGGTTTTAGTTGAGAGTAAGCGAGATGGTAATATTGAGTTACGGTTAATTGACCGCAACTTAGTAGTACAATTTCTATGTACCACGCAACTTGTCTATTAGTATACATTAAAGTCTTTGATAACACCATTGATAAACCCATGGACCGGGACGGTAGTCGAAAAACCCGTTCCCGTTGCGACTGCTCGGAGCGGGTGGGTCGTCGACCGTGATGTGACGTCACATTGCCCCCCCCCCCTCTCCTCCTCCTACTCCTCCTCATCCTACAGCCGTGTACCGACCTGTGTCACGAACATCGCACATTAACGCAAACTACGTGGAAATTGCAAGGTTCTTTTTACGTAGCTTTTCTATGAAAAAGATGAAATTTTTCAAGTCAGGAATTGGTTCATTTTAATCCGACGTTGATAATAATGGCGAATGAAACATGCTAACATGCATGCTGCATGCATTTACATGCTATTATGGAAGTGTTTTGCAACTATTCATAAGACTTTTTATAGTAGAGGCCGGTAAACGAGCAAGTAGGTCACCCGATAACAAGTGACCTCCACGCCTTATGCACACCTACAATATCACAACAATGGATCTTAAAGCATAAGACTTTTACCCCAGTAGTGGCTGCCCATTCGTGATGATAAAAATATTGCATACAGCGTGGTTCACTTTAAAAAATGTTGAACATTTTGTTGACGATTAAATTTCTTTAGCATCGTTGTTATTTGAAAGTCAATGAAACGAAAAAGTGAAACGAAAAAGAGACAGCCACATAAATTCATAAGATTTAACGTGGGAGAAAATGAGATAGGAAGCATTATACAGTTGTGCGAGCATGCGTAGTACAAAGCTTGAGAAAAGGCATCACAACAACCGTGGTGTTTTGTATACGTGTACGTATTATACGTTTGTAGAGTTTTTTTATCATATTTCTAGTAAAATTCTTCATTGTATCATTTATCCAAAATGTAAGCTCTGAGTCTGAATAAATCTATGTAATATATACGAATAAAATGTAAAATAATTATCAAACTTTGTATCACTATGATCATTACTAAACCTACAATTATCCTTTTCCCGAAATTTTACATTCATCTCATTATCTTGAAGCCAAAATTTCACATCCAAACATTCACATTTAGTGCTAAGTACTAAGACAAAAAATAATTTTCTAGTCATATTATTAAAACACGTACAAAACGTACAGACAACTTATCAGTCAATTAACAACTACTTACCTAAGCTTGTCTAGCTACCTAAGCTGTGAAGCTGCTTACTGTGTTGCGTATACCTCCCTTACAATATTGGCTCTTGTAAGCACAGCGGAAAAGGGATATTGGGTTTTTCTATTACGAAATACTCAGTATCAGTCCGGAGTCTGGAATTTCTGCCCTGGCGATAGGCTCGCCCCCTATCACGTCATGGGGCGGAGATACGCTTCGCGAAATGTGGGTGTACGGGTTACACCTCTGCTTACCCCTTCGGGGATTACAGGCATTAGTGGATATGTTCGTTCGTTTAGAAACTTAATCTAAAAAAAAATCTTCAATTTCCGTTTTCACGGACATTTTAGTTGAATTTAAACTTCAAAACTTGGTAACGCGCGGATGATGGATGATTTCTCTTGACTTGTGGGTGGTGTTCATAGGTGGTGGGAATCACCACCAGGTAAACCACTTACCTTACCTTTACCTATTATACTATAAAAAATTAAATATGTTCCAACATCAGCGTACCACAACCCAATAACCCCCCAACTATATTTTTTTAACACGTCAATAAAACCATTTAAAAACTTGTGGTCGTAGACCGACCTCTATGTTATCCGCATTGCCGTGCTATAAAACCTCCCCCTCATCCCCCCACTCCTACGAGAACGTGTTATTTCCTCCAGAAAGTTAGGGTTGTGCGGGCAATAAAAGCGATTCGAACCCGCCCCCGCACGTGGATATCTGGAGCGCAATCACGCGACCGCATTGCATTTGTGCATTAGTTTTTTACGGGAATGATGGATTAAATTGGTAAAGTTAGTTTCATAAATGTATGCGTAAAAGAAATTTTATTTTAATGGTATATGCTCCGATTTATGGTCCGGTATGGACCAGTTTGGATGTGCTTTTTTTTTATTTAAAAAGAGAATAGATTTTTTTATAATTTCAAAGTCTATGTTAATTTTTCAAAGTAACCCGATTTAGATTAAGTATTTGACGAAAAATAATATTTGTGATTTACAAAATAAAATCTGAAAAAGCTAAAATAAAAACAACTTATTTCGAGTCTGTGCAAGTCATAATATTTTTAATATTTCAGTTACGCCATTCTGGTTCTCACGGCCTCGTTTATGTAGTAGTATAGTTCCATTTTTTGATTCGCTATTCAGGACTCGAATGGTGTACATTGGGAGAGCCCTATGTCCAGAAGTGAACAACTGTAGACTGATAATGATGATACAGGACTGTTAAATGGTTACTTTATCAGGGTTTAATTTCAATGCAGATAAAGACGATTCTAATAAAAGGTGATAAATATCAATCGAAAAAACTATACATACAAAGTATTTATGATAATTAATAATTACACCCAAAAGTCACACACATAGTCCTGACCCCACACTAGGTAAACCTGTATCGTGGGTATCAGGAACTGCGAGGGACTTGCGGTCCCACAACACCCAGACCCGAGACCAATATTTGTGGTTCACACAAAAAAAAAACTCAGTGTGGGAATCGAATCCACGGCCTCTCGCTTCGCAGCCGACCACTCGCCCACTGCGCCACGGAGCTGTCACATCTTTTTTGTGACTCATTGGTCATTACATTAGGCTATATTCGTAAACAGTTTATAATAGGCCTCAAGGCTGCCCTATTGTTGCCAATTGCCAATAACCGGGAGCGGGGTTCAAGACCTTATGCATGACACAGCCGACCCCATTTTAATAAAGATTACACCGCCCATATTTATGATCGAAGTCGCCTCTTTCATTTGTTTTATAACAAACGCCGACAAACTAGCAAGTGGGTCACCTGATGATACGTGATCTCCAACTCCCGTAACGTATGGGGATACCAGAACAATCATGGATGTCTAAAGGAAAGGGATAATTAGGGGATTGGGAAGAGGACGGGGTATTTGAGCCTACGAACATCTCACTCGCCGTACGAAATGTAACAGCAAGCTAGTTCACGTCGGTTTTTTATGATGGTAACAACCCGGTCGAGCCGGCTCATTCATCTATACAAATAAATAAAGTTGAAGTGTCTGTTTGTAATATTAAAATAACCGCTGTTTACAATTTTTGTCTGTATGTTTGCTCCGGCTAATCTCTGGAACTGCTGGACCGATTTAACGGGACTTTCACTTGCAGATAGCTGATGTAATAAGAAGTAACTTAGGCTACTTAGGTACTTTTTCATCCCGGAAAATGACATTCACGCGGGCGGATCTGCGGGCATCAGCTAGTAATGTATACAGAACAATCTACAGCGCGTCTGTACCCCATTTGATTGCAACCTTTTAAAGATCACAATATATAATTTGACAGCCTCCGTGGCGCAGCGGGCGAGTAGCCAGCTCCGAAGCGAGAGGCCGTGGGTTCGATTCCCGCACCGAGATAAATGTTTGTGTGATCCACTAATATTTGTCTCGGGTCTGGGTGTTGTGGGACCGCAAGTCCCTCGTAGTTTCTGATACCCACGATACAGGTTAACCTAGTGTGGGGTCAGGAATATGTGTGTGACTGTTGGGTTTATATATATTTATTTATTAATATACCACACACACTTAATATATCAGCCCTGTATACTGTCCCACTGCTGGGCACGGAGCTCCAGGCAAGGTGGCCACTCGTAAAAACTACAAGCCAAATCATTATGTAACATGTGTTAAAAATCATGTTGCGCCGAACCCACTTCGAGTGTGATAAGGGCAGGTGGAAGAAGAGGACAGTGTAATCGCGAAGCACTCAAAAATCACTGTTTTGATTGTCTTTCCCAAATATAATCGTATTTAAATGCTGTGGTATATATTTAGTAGAACAGTATCCATTGCACGCGAAGACATAATACAAAATCAATTGAGAAAGGCCAAGTAATGTACATAAGACTATTAATTTTCGAATAAGACGCCATTAACCAGCTACGCCATAAATTGTAGTAACAAAAGTTATGTCCACTAACATATTCGAAGCTTAGACAAATCATTCACGAGCTGGCACCGAGCCAAAGACGCCTACCAACTGACACGTTTCCATTCATCAACTCGATCGGAAATCGCGTTTCCATCCAGGGTATATAGTACAGGAACTAGTTTATTTCTACTATTCTATGAACGTACGATTCTGAGAATTAGCTTTGATGAGAATTAGGTTAGGATGGATGATGATATATTACCCATTCATACATTCGCATTCACGCCTGTAATCCCCGAAGGGGTAGGCAGAGGTGTAACCAGTACACCCACACTTCGCCGAGCGTATCTCCGTCCCTTATGTGATAGGGGCGAGCCTATCACCATACTCGAGCATTTCGTAATAGAAAACCCAATACCACTTTACCCGACCCGGGGATCGAACCCGAGACCTCAGCGTTGGCCTCAATCGTAACGCGTACGCATTACAACTGCACCACCGAGGCAGGCAGATATATTACTATTAAAAGAATATTAGGAAATGCACCCAACAAAATTTATAACTGACAAATAATTGACGGCCTCCGTAATCCGTTGCACAGTGAGCGAGTAGCCGGCTGCAAAGCGAGAGGCCGTGGGTTCGATTCCAGCACCGAGACAAACGCTTGTGATCCACAAACATTTGTTTCGGGTCTGGGTGTTTTTCTCCAGAGGGGTTGACGTCTGATAGGCGGCCGGTCATAAAAACTACAAGCTAAATCTTTCTGTAACATGTGTTAAAAAGCATGTTGCGCCGACCCCACTGCGAGTGGGATAAGTAGCTATAAGCTTAAGTGGGTCACATACACACAATATGGTAACGTATTTCTAGATCTGACATATTACAACTTACGTAATTTAATGTCATTTACAGTAATTTACAATGTTATTGACGTTAGTGATTTATTCGTAAGACGACTTACGTAATTAGTTTATGTGAGTAAAAGTTATTGTGATTGAGCTCTTATAGAGATCAGTACAACAATAAGTCATTATAATGTAGAAATGTAGTGCAAAATATTACTTACTATGTCACAGTTATTATTAATCACGCAGATTTTATTATTGTACATACAATTACAATGAATCATTGAGACCAAAAATAAATGTGTATTAAATGTGCGGTATTTAGAGTCATTAACGGAAACAATAAATGTAACAACATTATATATGTAACATATACATACATACGCAGTCACGCCTGTAATCCCCGACGGGGTAGGCAGAGATGTAACCAGTACACCCACATGTCGCCGAGCGTATCTAGGTCCCATGATGTGATAGGGGGCGAGCCTATCGCCATCTCGGGCACAATTTCAGAAACCGGGCTGATACTGAGCATTTGGTAATAGAAAAACCCAATATCACTTTTACCCGACCCGGGGATCGATCGCGAGGCCTCAGCGTCAACCTCATCAGCAACATATTGTGTTTCAATTACCTGGTTGTGTTCTACATTTGACAAAAAATCCATCCGATATTGTGTTACGAGCAATATTCTTTTCCGATATTTTGGAATAGGGGACGGTGTCTTATTACGAAAATTCGTATGGTATGAAGGGGGAATAAAGCCATTGATCCCGGTTGATGCAATTTATATATCTTATTTGGTATATTTCATACAGGATTCGACAATTTGTATACGATTTGATCACATCTGTATTTCTAAACGGGTAGACAGAGATGCAACTAATTCACCCACGTTTTTCCGAAGATATTCCCGTCCCATGATGTAATAGGTGGCGAGCATATCTCCATTTCAGGCACATATTTTAATTTTGACTTAGGGTTTGAACCCAGTTGGTTCACCGGTTTTTTAGTCTAAGTATGCTGCCACTATATTTGAATTTAAAATAAATATTATAATATTAAACAAGTTACTATATAAAGACTAACATAAACATAAAAATTCACTTTCCTGTAATAATCTGTATTAAAATATTAAACAAAAGACAATCTCGGCTCTAAATAACACAGACCTTTTTCATTAAGTCATGCATATAACTTCATTAAAGCTTATTTTAATTATAACACCTCACTCCAATTCAGACTCTATCGCAAGTACACAAGACTCATAGTACAAACAAAACACAATATCAGGCGCCCGGGTTGTAATTTCGCCACACCGTAGCTACAGATACGGGACAAAGGTGAGCTTATTTATCGATCCGGGGCATGGACCGGGGTGCAGACCGGAGCAGGTTCACGCGCGGCCGACAACCCGCCCGCATCCGGGTCATCCGGACCGGACGTCTTCCGCAGAACATGCGGGAAATTAGCCCAATATGTTTACGAGAGTAAATTCGGCACTATATTTTATGCGGATTAATTTCGAGTTCGGAACAAATGTATTGTAAGCTCACGCCTGTATCCCGGAAGGATAGGTAATAGTACAACTAGGACTAGAGCTAGTGATGAACATGACAATAAATACGGATAGTTGGCGAGCCTACCGGGCACAAATTCCAATACACACATGTAAACCATAAGCCGGATTGAGACAAAGGCTTTTTTTACCTCGTTTTTTTTATTAGCTTGAATGACGAGACTAGCAGGTCGCTCGCCTGATAGTAAGCGCCATGCCGGCTCATAAACAGAAGCAACGCCACACAGAACTTTAAATAACAAAGTACTGCATGACACTGGACTGCGCTCGTCACCCCGAGACGTAAGTTGTTAAGTCTCATAATGGCCCAGTAATTTTCACTGGCTTCAATGTACTTCAAACCGAAACACAACAGTGCACACACACACAGTTGCTTGGCGGCAGAAATAGACAAAGCGGTGGTACCAACCCAGCCGGCCTCTCGCATACGAGGGACCTACCACCTTGTAAAAACAACATAAACAACATTCAAGCGGGCGGATCCCCGTGATGAAGCTAGTTCACAATATATATATTTTTCGAGATGATGGTTCATAACTATGTACCATCACGCTAGCCATGGGAGCGGAGCAGTAGACGCGAGTAAAGCCGCGAGGGACAGCTAGAGCTATCTATCTATATTTGCAATCCAATTAAACCACACCGTTCATGTCGCGTGCTTTACACTCTTTAATTCAACCCCATAGACCTTGCACTAGTTTATGAACTTTATACATTTTGTATTTATTACCACCGCACCTTGAATCCCCGGAGATTCGACCCGTATTGATTCCGGCTCAGTGAGTTCGCAAGCCTATACAGGTAGTGGATTCTATATTTTATAATATTAACGTTTCTTAGCGAGGAGCAACGGTTTGGAAGTGAACCCAAATTTCTTTAACTAAGCTCAGTGTCCCGAAAGGGACTATAATTTGATAGAAAGACTAGTTGTTGCGTCCTTTTTCTGAGATAAAAGGGGCTTATGTTCTAATTCATGTCTTGTTCTATGATTATGCCCAATTTTATTCAAATCCGTTCAGCCGTTAAGGTGTGTTGATATACAAACATCTAACCTTCTACATTAATAATAAACAAAATTCAACACCCCCTACCCCCTTCCGCCCCCTTTCGCGAATGAAACATGACATTAAAGCCAGTGAAATTACTTGGCATTATGAGACTTAACATCTTATGTCTCAAGGTGACGAGCGCACTGCAATGTCATGCAGAGCTTTATAATGCAAAGTTCTATGTGGTGTTGCTTCAGTTTATCAGCAGGCGTGATGTTCACCATCAGGCGAGCGAGCTGTTCATTTCGTCATTCAAGCAATTAAAATCCTTTCTCCATAAGATCACTTAAAAGCATCAGAAACATATTTTTAGTTTAGTTATAGACATTTATTACGCGGCCATATCTGTAGAAAGTAATAGGGTAGTTGACTAGATTTTTTTTATTATTTAAATCAATAAGTTATGTTACTCAAAATCTATTGCAGAAAGAATTTTATAAATCGGACCAAAAATAAATAAGATAGAAGCCATTCAAATCCTGTAGAGGGGGTAATTGTCAAATGACAGACGATGCAACCTTTGACGTCACTGTGTAAAATGTTCATTATGGTGCAAGCGAGATAGTGAGATATCCCTACTACGCACCCACTTTTCCTCATACCAACATTTAAAGTCATAACTGCGGGCACATTTCTGAACCAATTTTGATTGTGTTTTAATAAAAGGGTTTCTTTTGCGTATCATTTTCTGTTGCTTATAAAATAATGTATAAAATTCAATATAGGAAACTAGCCTATTCTTCATATATACTAATATTATTAAGAGGAAAGATTGTTTGTTTGTTTGGATTGAAATAGGCTCCGAAACTACTGAACCGATTTGAATTTTTTTTAACTGTTGGGTAGCTCCACTGTCCCCGGGCGACATGGGCTACTTTTTATCCCGAAAAAGACCGTTAACGCGGGCGGAGCCGCGAGCAAAGGCTAGTATCATATTGGCGCAGTGGGGGAGTAGCCAGCTGCGAAGCCCACACCGAGACAAATGTTTGTGTGGTCCGTAAATATTGGTCTCTGGTCTGGGTGTTGTGGGTTGGTACGTCCCTCGTAGTTCCTGATACCCACGACACAGGTTAACCTAGTGTGGGGTCAGGACTATGTGTGTGACTGTTGGGTGTATTTATTTATTTATATATTTCTTACAAACAAATCCATCATCGTCAAGTCCAGAGACTCCATTCATTCCGCCACGTAGAAAGCGAATATTGACAGCCGATGTTCAATCATGATGACACGTGGTGAAAGCAAATTACTTCACCAACGGCCTCATCCATAGAACCTGTTTTAGGCTAAATATTTGATGTTTGAAAGTTGTCTTCTAAATGCTTTTTTAATATTCACGTGTATTTCATATCATAGGCCGGCAAACGAGCAAGTGGGTCACCTGATGGTAAGTGATCTCCACCGTCCATATGCGCACACAATACCAAAAGAATCATGGGCGCGTTGCCGATTTTAAAAGAATGGGAAAATTAATGGATTGTGAAGGGGAGGGGGATTTGGGCAGTGTTGATAAAAGCTAACTGTTTGGCGTCATTGTGTAGTGGCAGCGTATTGAGGCTGAGAGTCGTGAGGTCCTGGCCTCATTTCCCAGGTCGGGCAATCACAATGGGTGGTGGAGTTACATGTTGACATTTAGATGTTAAGTTTCATAATGCCCAATAATTTAACATTGCAGAGATAGTATCGCAACATATAATTTAAATTCGAACCAGGAATATAAAAAACGGTCGCGTGTCGCGCTCTCCTGTCCCGCTCGCATACCACAAAACGTGACAGCGTAGTAAAATAAGTTCATTTGTTTATACTACTAGGGGCGTTGCCTACGTTTTTCCACAAAACATAAAATTAAAAAAAACTTAAAGTCCGACGAATATGAGACATATATTACTTTCTTCCCCACATTATTCTGCATCGATTGGTATCGGTCTCGACCCCATACCCCCAGCGGTTTCAGAGGAGATAGCGTGACAAGCTTTTGGCAGCGGCGGCGGCGGCGCCGCCAGGAACTTTTTTTTACAATAGAGAGATTCTGATGATTATTTCGACATCACAAATTGACGAATAACCATTCCTACATCCAAGAACACAGTATTACGTCATACCAATGCTCCTACAATCAAATTACGAACAATGACGTCACACCCTCTTAAAAACCACAATACAGCAATCACTCAACCCGTCAACGACTCTCTAAAGTCCTCTCTTAAACCCATTCAAAAGCGATAGACACAACACATCCCATAGTTATTACAACACAAAACGTGCATTCACCTTCCATGTGGCGTCATTGCGCAATAACCCGACAGGGGGCGAAGAAGGGGTGTAAGGGGCGAAGTTTGAATGACGCCATCCTCACCGCCCCTTACGCAACAAAACTGTGATTGTTTGCTCAATCGACCGTGCATGGGGGAATGTTTATTGTATGTGGAACTAGAATTGACATGGTATGGGGGATTTTTATGGATGCCGTCTCATTGGCTTTGTAGTAGCGTATATGGGCTAAGAAAGCAGTGAGGTCGTCGATTCGAATCCCAGGTCGAGCGATGATTTGTGTTGAGTTTTTCATAATCGTAAAACACGCATGAGTTAACAAAGGTTTGTGTGAACCACAAATATTTGTTTCTGGTCCGTGTGTTGTGGGACCGCAAATCCCTCGTAGTTCTTGATACTCACGATACAGGTTACCCTAGTGCGAGGTCAGGACTATGTGTGTGACTGTTGGGTGTATTTATAACGACTTCAGGTTGGTGATATCCAGCTGCAAGCACCAGCGTCACCCTGAACTGTATGTATATCTGTTTATCTTACGAATTTTTGTCCAATAATCATTAAAACCACATGATGTAATTCGTACAAATTGGACCGTTTATCACAAATTATGTTGCAGATAATGTCGATTTCCACTGATAATGTATTTTCGATCGTTACATACATACATACAAACGCACTCACGCCTGTAATCCCCGAAGGGGTAGGCAGAGGTGTAACCAGTACACCCACATTTCGCCGAGCGTATCTCCGTCCCATGATGTGATAGGGGGCGAGCCTATCGCCATACCGGGCACAAATTCCAGACTCCGGGCTGATACTGAACTCTTCGTAATAGAAAAACCCAATATCACTTTAACCCGACCCGCGGATCGAACCTGAGACCTCAGCGTCAGCCTCAGTCGTAACGCGTACGCATTACAACTGCGCCACCGAGGCAGTCGTTCGTTACATTTTGTAGTAAAAACAATATAATATTCGTCACATGTCCTGGTCACTAGGTGGTCCCTCGAATGCGAGAGGGCGTCTGGGTTGGTACGCTTTGTCTATTTGAACTTACTGGACATTATGATGACACAGTCCAATGCCAGTGTGTTGTAATTCTAGGTTCTGTGTGGTGTCGCTTCTGTTTATGGACAGGCGTAGCGCATACCATCGGCGACCAAATTCACGACATCATCAGAGTAATTTAGACGAAATTTTTTAATGGCATAAGCCGGCCAACGAGCAAGTGGTCACCAGTAAGTGATCTCCAACGCCCATGTACGCCCATAATACCAAAAGAATTATGGGTGCGTTGCCGACCTTAAAGGAAAGGGATAATTAAGGCATTGGGAAGGGGAGGGGGTTTAGGCCTCCGGATTTCTCACTCACCGTACGAAATGCAGCAGCAAGCAAAGGTCCCCAATTAAGTTACGCGGGAATTTATATACAGACGAATTAAGACAGCATACATAGGAGCATATTATAGATTTTGCGTATGTATGTAATAAAAATAGACTTTTAATCCTTTACCCGACACCCCTGTGTCTAGGATTTAGCATCCCTAACTCATAAGCTCAGGGGGTTGATGTGATTTTTACTATCCGCCATCACGTGGCGTCCGTCTGTCTGTCTAGACACGATCCATCGTTAATATTTTGGCAACCGTCTACAATGTTTATGTAAGTTAGATTTTATGAGTCTTGTTTTGTTCTTAGAGTACTGTTGAAATTGTTCCGATCAATAGCTGAACTTTAATAAGGATTTTAAAATTTATAGAGGGGGAAAAGGAAGCGTTAAGTTTTGCAACAAGCAACCAAAACTACAGTCAAATGTCTCTTTCAAACACATTAAATATAAACTTAAACAACGAGTGACTGCCTCGCAGATGTAATGCGTACTCGTTACTACTGAGGCTGACGCTGAGGTCTCGGGCTCGATCCCCGGGTCGGGTAAAAGTGATATTGGGTTTTTCTATTACGAAATGCTCAGTATCAGCCCGGAGTCTGGAATTGTGCCCGGTATGGCGATAGGCTCGCCCCCTATCACATCATGGGACGGAGATACGCACGCGTGAGCACGTAAAGTATGTTAAAAATCGAAAAAAAAAACTCGTTTTACGCTCAGCAGAATACATAGTAAGTAACCAGTGCCATTAAAGTTACGCTTTATGGCAGGCGACTGAGATAGGTGTATCCGTTTTACAAAACAGACGTTTTACTATCGTTTGGCTCGCGACACGCATTGCGGTCTCGTGTCTCGGTCGCGTACGTCAAAACGTACCCTTAGGAACGATAGATATTTCGAGCATAAATTATACCGACACCGAAATGTGTGCATTTATTTATTAATTTATTTATTTAGGTTTTCCAGCAGACTTAACACTAATAATACAATAAAACTTACTAAATAGCTTAAGTTATAATGCAAGTCCAATTTAGGAAAACTCATCATGTACTTAGTATCATGCATGAAGAATTGATTGGAATTAAAGAAGACCAAAGAGGTGTGCAGGGATCGCAGCAAGTAGAAATCCGTTGTCTCTGCCTACCCTTATATAACAGATGAGTCTATAGTCCGAGCGACTAATCTACTCTTAGTAGAAGTAAATCGTATGATCTGCAATCTATGTCTACATATAGAATACTGATTCATAATCGAATAGGGTTTTCGGATGTTTTTGGACCTCTGGTAATTTCAATGAACGCCCGAAATCTTACACCTGACACATTATGTCCGTTTATCATATTTATTATACGTAATAATAAAACGGCTCAATAGGTCGAAACGTCTCCACTTCAACCTTCACACTGCACTTGATTCACAGATCAGATAAGAGTGTGCAGTCATTGTTACATTCTAGAAAAATGACACAACTCGCCACAAATTACATCAGCGTTACGTCTCCTTCCTATGGCATATGGTGGCTAAGTAGAAATTACATTTGATTAATACTGCTTGATGGCAAAGTTAAACCCCGCTTATTGGATTTAAAGATTCTTGAGCAACTTGGCTTTTACCCAAATAAAATATAAAAAGTCCATTACCAAGAGTAGTCGACGCGGCGTCACCGCAATCGGAAACGCAATTATGACATCGTTAAAAACTAGTACATTAGGCAAATGAAAACCATTCTCGGAATGGAATTTGTATGCAGTTGAATCGAGCACCAATTCTAGCTCGTTTATCAGGAGTATGAGACAGTTAATATGATTGTAAAATGGTAATCAATAAGGGTAAGTAATAAATTGCGGGATTATCCAGTACTTTATGATTTAATTATAATTGGCTTTTGCTCGCAACTTCGCTCGTGTGAAAGTATTTTCTGGGATGCAAAGTAAACCCGAATTTTTCACGCCCTATCTATCCCCTCTTAGAAATGGAGTTTTAGAAAACGCTGTGTTTCAATATTAGGGTAGTTTCCTATATTGAATTTTATACATCATTTTATAAGCAACAGAAAATGATACGCAAAAGAAACCCTTTTATTAAAACACAATCAAAATTGGTTCAGACATGTGCCCGCAGTTATGACTTTAAATGTTGGTATGAGGAAAAGTGGGTCCGTAGTAGGGATATCTCACTATCTCGCTTGCACGCGTGCACCATAATAAACATTTTACACAGTGACGTCAAAGTTTGCGTTGTCTGTCATTTGACAATTACTCCTTCTACAGGATTTGAATGGCTTCTAACTTATTAATTTTTGGTTCGATTTATAAAATTCTTTCTGCAATAGATTTTGAGTAACGTAAGTTATTGATTTAAATAATAAAAAAAAAAACTAGTTAACTACCCTATTGCATTAACACCAAGTTTGAAGCAAATTTGACCAGAAACATATTTCCCATATACAACTATTCCCACCACTTTAGGGATGAAACATCAACCACGATCGGAGTAAATCCTATGGAATATCGAACATAAATACAGAGATCAAGAACTTCATCCTTGATAAAAAAAATGACTCCTACATCAAACTAAATATTTTCCAAAAACTATTAAGTATTATGCAAATAGGGTAAAGAAATATTTTAATATCAATGTTTTAGTGTATGTAGATTTGTTTTATTTTTTCTTATGGCAAAGGTCAACATACGAGCAAGTGGGTCACCTTATGGTAAGTGATCTCCACCGGCCATGTACGCCCAGAATACCAAAACAATCATGGGCGCGTTGCCGACCTTAAAGGAAAGGACATTAAATTAAGAGATTGGGAAAGGGAGGGGCATTTGTGCCTCCGAATATATTACACACCGTACGAAACGCAGCAGCAAGCTGTTACTTTACGTCCGTTTTCTGTGAGACAGTGGTAGCAACCCAGATGAGCCAACCCATTCATGCTGTAAACAATAGTGTCTACAGCGTGGCTCTACCACTCAAAAAACCTTGACCTTTATCCTGTATATTAGTCATAAACACAAGATATTTTCGACATCCCATTGCTGGGCATAAGTAAGCCCCTTTTCTTTTGGTTCTACGCATCCAGATCACTGGATAATTTACAGGATATTAGTAATTCTAAAACACGGCTTGTACCGTCTACAAGTTGTATTATAAAGTACTTTTCTAATAACATCACGTAGATAATGTTACCTTCAGATTATACAATAAGACACAATGGATGAGATCATCCGGTCGTAGTAGGGTCGATTCGCGTTTACCTGAAACAAAATACAATGCGATGATTAAACAACAATTACATCTATAGATAAATAAACAATTTACATAGTGATTTCTTATGTTTACGCGAATATTACACATTGAAATAAAACTAGTTAATACGGATTTTATCGCGGTTTAATTTTTATTTTAGTCCCGACGTTTCGAAAGCTTTTCAGCCTTCGTGGTCACGGGAGAGACTAAGGTGTAAGTCGTCTCGAGAAATTGGTGTGTTTAGTGGCGTAGTGTGCGTGTAGACGGCTGCGAGGCGGGAGACCGTCGGTTTGATTCCCGCACCAAGAAAAATATTCCCTTGAGGCTTGGACGTTTTGGGACTGCAAGTCCCTCGTAGATCCTAATACCCACTATACAGGTTTACCTAGTGTAGGGTAAGGATTATGTGTGACTGTTGTGTGTATTTATTGACCTTTTAGACAACATTGGTCTGATGGCAGCGTAATCTGAGAAATGGGTGTATTTATTTATTTATCGACCTTTTAGCCATTATTGGTCTGATGGCAGCGTAGTGTGAGAAATCATGGTGAATCATCACAATTTGTGTAGAGTTTTCGATTGGAAAAATTACACATAAGTTCTCCGAGATTGAAATTTGTGCCAGGCATGGCGGTAGACTCGCCCCCTCTCACATCATGAGACGGAAATAAGCTCGGCAAACAGTGGATGCACAAGTTGTACCTCCGCGTACCCTTTCAAGGCTATAGACGCGTGTGAGCTTAAAAGTGATACTTTTAGCCACTTAAACATGGTCGACCCCAATACTATTCTCGAATCGACACCACAGCGATACAAGAACAGTACAAGTGGTGTGCACTGAGCCATGAGCCATGAGCCCTTTGCATTAATGAGCGATGTCGATGACTAAGCGGTTTTAAAATAGACAAGTTGACACTTGGATAGCTAGGCTAGGGACCTTGTTCCTTGTGTTCAAGCCTCAAACTAGTTTTATTTATTTATTTCGGATCGCCAATGGGTGTACATATAAAACTTATGTAACAAACAAATATCACATACTACCCCGTTACAGGCAAACACATTATTAAAATAATAAAATATAATTAAAATAAAACTTATTTTTTTTATAACAAATTACAAATTAATAAACATACAGACATACATACACACTCACGCCTATGTCCCATGGGGGTAGGCAGAGACTATTGAGTACCACAAGCTACGATCCTGACACACCTCTTTCGCCTCTCCCACATTCATACATCTTAATAAACATTGAGTGGTAAATATTGTGTATCCTACATAGTGACCTTACTCAGTCTGGATTCCCAATAATTAGTATTTTCTTCTTACAACACAATAAATTATCACATACACACCACACACACACGCACGCACATACACACCACACACACACGCACGCACATACACACCACACACACATGCATGCGTCCATGCATGAATGTAGATAGATAAATACATATATGTATTATACGCGTTCAATGAATGTCGGGTGCATATTAATTGTATATTTTTTCTTTTTGTAGTTTGTGGAAAGTAGTGTTTGGCCTTCCTTAGTTTTAATTACATATTATAGAACCTTATTGTTTAAGGCTGTTGCTATCCCTAATAAATAAAATGACAGCCTCCGTGGCGCAGCGGGCCAGTAGCCGGCTGCGAAGCGAGAGGCCGTGGGTTCAATTCCCGCACCGAGACAAATGTTTGTGTGATCCAACAATATTTGTTTCGGATCTGGGTGTTGTGGAACCACAAGTCCCTCGTAGTTCCTGATACCCACGATACACGTTAACCTATTGTGGGGTCATTACTATGTGTGTGACTGTTGGTGTATTTATTATTTATTTTATGTTTGTAACGATTTGGTTGAAATTTGGCACACAGCTAAACCATTACCAGGATATGGGCAAAGGCTACTTTTTATTCCGGAAAAGGACATACACGCAGGCGGAGCCGCGAGCAAAAGCTAGTAGCGTTATAAATCAACCGCGCTTACGAAATTGTTTACTCCACACGTGAAATGTTTACGCAGTGTCCGCTGTCGACGGTCGGCTTTTACAACACAACGTGGAGTATTTCCTCGAAATATAACCCGCAAGTTTGAACATCGCCATGGAATTACATTGTAAAAACCACACGTGTAGTTTTATGGAGCTTAAATGCTGACAAGAGGTGATAGCTCAGCGGGAGTGGTACGGACTGTCGAGACGAAAGTAGCACTTTCAAATCAATCTCAAGGAATAGTATAAGTGGTATTCATACCGTCCGATTCAAATAAATAAATAAATAAGGGCGCCCAAATCTGAAGTTTTTAAGTTACGTTAATAGGGTAGTTGACTAGGTTTTTTTTTATAATTTAAATCAATGTTTCGTTTATCAAAATCTATTGCAGAGAGAATTTTATAAATCGGACCAAATATAAATAAATTAGAAGCCATTCAAACCCTGTAGAAGGGGTAATTGTCAAATGACAGACGACGCAAACTTTGACGTCACTGTGTAAAATGTTCATTAAGGTGCAAGCGAGATAGTGAGATATCCCTACTACGCACCCACTTTTCCTCATACCAAAATTTAAAGTAATAACTGCGGGCATATTTCTGAACCAATTTTGATTTTGATTTAATAAAAGGGATTCTTTTGTGTATCAATTTCTATTGCTTATAAAATAATGTATTGTAAATTCATTATAGGAAACTACCCTATTGTTATCACTTGCTTTACGTAAGCTTCCTCACGATGTTTTCTCGTCATTCTGAAAGCGAGCGATAATTCAACAATGAATACACACGTACAGAGATATATGTTTGTGCGAACCACAAATATTTCTTTCGGGTCTGGGTGTTCTCCACAGGAGACCCGAAACAAATTTTTGTGGATCACACAAACATTTTTTATAGTATATGCAATCGAGCAAGTGGGTCATCTGATGGTAAGTAATCTCCACCGCCCATATACACCCACAATACCAGAAGAAAGGGATTTGGGTCTCCGGATTGATTTTGAGCATCCTCCATAGGTGGACCGACGACTTGAAAAAGATGGGCTGCTCAAGACCGGGATGGTTGGCGCTCACTTGGGGAGGTTTACGTCCAACAGTGGATGGCAACAGGCTGAGATAATAATAATAATCCTCCATAGTAAGAGCATTGGCTCCCTCTTATACGTCCCAGCGTTTTTTGGGCCGTCGTACCGCCGGAACGATCTGGCAAATGCTGCAACCGACGCGGACGTACTCCTAAGGTTTCCTCAAGATTTTCATGCGAGATTCATGGTGTTTATCTGTCACGTTGCGGACACCTAGGCTACTACGGATGTACTCCAATGCCATTAAAATAACTTTCAATTTCTCGTAAATATCTTGCCATTTGATAACACTTGATAAAGGCCGTGCCCATCCAACATTGCAATGCACTATCAGACGCGCTTAGTGAATCCGAGAACACCCCGTAATACGTGTAGGTTACTGATAACAGTGATAGTGTTATCAAAATCACTATATGAGCCATCCGAACATATCATAATCGTTATCGATTTACAAATATATAAATACACTGCGAATTCACAAATATTTGTGTTCACTGTGTTTTATTTGGTGGCGTGTTTGCTTTATGATATGATTGTATTTTTATTGTTGTAACAGGTTCATATTCTGACCCCAGCCTAGTTTTTTAAGTACCATACGCACTCACGCCTGTAATCCCCGAAGGGGTAGGCAGAGGTGTAACCAGTAACCCCACATTTCGCCGAGCGTATCTCCGTCCCGATATGTGATAGGGGGCGAGCCTATCGCCATATCGGGCACAATTCTAGACTCCGGGTTGATACTAAACATTTCATGATAGAAAACCCCCAATATCATTTTACCCGACCCGGGAATCGAACCAGAGACCGTTTTTTTAAGTATTATCTGATAAACCAAACCCCATCAAAGCATATTTGTAGGTTTTATATTGATGAGTTTTTAAAATAAAGGTATGTGAATTCTTCAGGTAGACAATCTCTGAATTAAAAGTATCAGAGGGAGCAGCCAGGGGGAGTCCCCCCCAAAAAAAAAAAAAAAAGCATATTTGTAAAATGGAATATATTACTTCCCCCGTATGCGGAGAGTCCGTCTGCGCAGGTTCCACTGCTTTATCTATTTCTGCCGTCAAGCAGCTGTATGTAAGCATTATGGTATTGTGAGTGAGATATCCGGAGGCTCTAATCCCCCTTTTATAACCCAATTCATCAATTATCCCCTTCCTTTAATATCGGCAACGCGTTCATGATTCTTCTGGTATAGTATGTTCATGGGCGGTGGTGATCACTTACCATCAGCTTACTCACATGCTAGTTTGTCGGCCTATGTTATAAAAAAAATGTGGCTCACACATCCATTTGTATCGGTACGGGGATCGAACTCGCACTTTCACTTTTCACAGCTGGCTACCGTACCACGGAGAATGTCACTATAACAATACCCAATCAACGAATACTTTATTTCCATCAATACACGTGACTCAGTCTATACAATCTGTATCTATATTTACAACTAGCTTTTGCTCGCGGCTCCGCCCGCGTGAATAGACTTTTTGTTGTTATTAAATAAAGCACTGTATTACTAAGATTACAACTTTAATTAAATATAAACGTAATTCTACAATATCGATTCATTATTTGAACGGTATGTCAGCCAGAGACAAAATAGAGAGAGTGTAGTGATGTGGTGAGTAAACTAGTGCTGTGACGACTGTCCGGTGAGGTTCTAGGTGGCGCTGCTGTTTGCGTTTACTCCAACACTTTTCCGAAATAAAACGTAGCCTATAACCGTCTCCAGGGTCCCATCTATATCTAAATCAAAATCGGTTCAGTGATTTTAGGCGTGAAAGCGTAACAAACAAAGTTTTTTTTTTATAAAAAGTATCCTATGTTAATTCTTATACCTCCAAGAATATGTGTACCTCAGTTTCATGATGATCGGTGAAGTAGTTTTCGTGTGAAAGCGTAACAAACAAACTTACGTTCACATTTATAATATTAGTATGATGCAGCGACGGTAGGAGTAGCGGCATGTGCAGCAGCGGTTGAACAAGTCATCGGCGATAAAAAGCCAATCAACTTGATTTTATGTGCAGTTAACATTATGAGTTATGACCGTATGAACTCATCGAGTGAATTGTTCAGTGCATGACTGTGCTAAGTTAATTTAGTTTTGTGTCGACCTCAAAAAGTTTTATAGTTTTTTTATAGCACTAAGGACTTTAAAATAAAACTTAAAGTCCGACGAATATGAGACATATCTTACTTTCTTCCCCACATTATTCTGCATCGATTGGTATCGGTCTCGACCCCATACCCCCAGCGGTTTCGGAGGAGATAGGGTGACAAGCTTTTGGCAGCGGTGGCGGCGGCGCCAGTTACTTTATTTTAGAATAGAGAGATTTCAAGTAGGATCGTCTGGTGCGTGCTGTTATACCCTTAACTTGTCATATGTCTGGCTGTGACAGCCTTAACGCTATCACCAGTCAGCAAGATAGTTTATTATAAAACACCGGCGGAGCATAGCCCCGCCAGTCTGTATCGGATCCTACTTCAAGTCAGTTCGCCTTCGGACCTCTTTATTTTTGTATTATTAATGAATAAATAAGTGTGCGTTAAAAAAAGTGTTTTTTAAAAAGCCTTTCAAAGAGGTCCTTATGACAGTGCGTAACCACTCTAAGGCCGACAAACGAGCAAATGGTTCACCTAACGCACATGCACACGCACAATATTAGAAGAATTGACAATGGAATGACAGCCTCCGTGGCGCAGTGGGCGAGCAGCCGACTGTGCAGCGTGAGGCCGCGGGTTCGATTCCCGCACCAAGACAAATATTTGTCTGATCCACAAATATTTTTTTCCGGTCTAGGTGTTGTGGGACCGCAAGTGTCTCGTAGTTCCTGATACCCAAGACACAAGACTCGTATCTTACTGTGGGGTCAGGACTATGTGTGTGGCTGTTGGGTGTTATTTATTTATTTCATTGTGAACGTATGGTGGATTGAAGAAACCCTCCGTGGCGCAGTCGCGAGTAGCCGGCTGCGAAGAGATAGGCACAGACTTTTATAGCCCCGCCCTCTTGCACAGAGTTTTGGTCGGATAATTTTTTTGCCTGAGTTACCTTTCCTGTCATCTTATTTCGATGGATAAAAGTGTCAACATTCGATAAAACTACATTTGTCATGTTAGAGTTGGTAGACAAAATACCACAGAGGGGTTGAAAGTACTATTTCCTCTACTTCCGACATACCGAGTCAAGTATTCTATGCAACCATGTTAGCTTCGATAGACATATATAGATAACCAGATAAAACTGGTTTTTCACTACAAAACCGAGCCAACAAAATTATCTCGTATTGAATATGCTAAGCTCCAGGATATTCAGGTTTGTAAGCCTAAGTACTCTGCAATGAGGCGTTTTCTCCGTCGACGTCCCAAACATGTTTTGACAGATCCCAACGACTCCATCACAGTCGCTATCGAATCAGCACCTTCCTTGCCCAATCCAAATCGCAATAATAATACGCGACCCCGACATAGGACACGCCTGCGAGTCCGAAGAACTCCCACAACTGGCCCTCGGCACAATGATGTGCAGAGACGGCCCTAAACTATACTCCCAAGCGATTGCTCAAGCTGAAGTCTGAGCCTTCTAAAAGGGGCCTCTGTGCTTAATCGTTACTAAATACTTTATACATATTTCTGGCTAGAGCGCCATAAGCGCCGGCTTTATTGTCAGGTGAAGCTGTAAAAGCAATATAGGCTAACAACACAAATCCATTTGCAAAAACAAAAATGTGGCATTTCAGGAACCGTCATTTAATGTAATTTATATTTCTAAAACCAATCAAGTTACTAAAACACAAAAATTCTTCGTCGCGACTATCCAATAAAATATCAATTACGGTAAAAAAAAACATAAACTTTCTATAAAAGGTCAAACGGTTATACGATTCTATTTCCTGTATTCACAACGCACTTACTATTTTGCACAGCGCGGAGTTCAACGAACTCCGATGGCCAAAAACTATTACGAAAGCTAACCACTTGATATTTCTCAATGGTATCGAGTGTTTTGTGCGTACAAAGCTTTTAATTGTATGTAATAAGCAATTTTATTGATTCAGTTGCCGGTCGCAATTGAAACAAGAGTTTGTGAGCGTACATCTGCGCACGATACTAACTAGAATTACCGTAGTTAAATTTTACTATTTAATATTTTAAGAACCGATATCTATGCTAATATTATAAAGCTGAATAGTTTGTTTGTTTGTTTGGTTGAACGCGCTAATCTCAGGAACTACTGGTCCGATTTGAAAAATTCCTTCAGTGTTAGATAGCCCATTTATTGAGAAAGGCTATAGGCTATATAAGAATCCCCGGAATAGGCCGTCCACGCGGGCGGAGCCGCGAGCAAAAGCTAGTCATAAATATAGTAAAGCACCAAACGACTGTTTTTATTTTTATTAACTTACGCCTTTATCCCGGTAGGAGTAGGCAGAGCTGCAATTACTGCAGCCATCGGATCTACGAGCTTATTTCCGTCCCATAAAATAGAAAGCGAACTTATCTAAATATCAGGCCCACGAACCAATCATGAGTAGTGTCACGTGTTTTTATATAGTATCCCTTTCATCAGCTTTGAATGGCTTCTAACATACCTATTTGTGGATATATCTATAAAATTCTTTGTGCAATAGGCTTTGAATAACGCAACTTATTGATTGAAATAACAAAAAAAAAAGATCCTACTACTCATTCTTCCTTCGTGGTTGGTGGCTGAAAAGCTTTCGTAACGTCGGGACTAAAATAAAAATTAAACCGCGATAAAATCCGTATATACTAGTTTTCAATTCAATGTGTAATATTCGCGTAAACCTAAGAAATCACTATTCTACTATTATCTATTGTGAATTAGGTACAGGAGAACTCGATAAAGCACACTCACCATGAGTTACACGTGTCAATCGATGCACGAGTGTATCGACCGCGATGTTTTTCGATTGTCTGCGGATTAGGAACTACATGGTAATTTTTTTGTCATGATTTGTGTGACATATGATTTGACTCGCCTCGGTGGCGCAGTTGTAATGCGTACGCGTAACGACTGAGGTCTCGAGTTCGATCCCCGGGTCGGGTAAAAGTGATATTGGCTTGTTCTATTACGGATTGCTCAATATCAGCCTGGAGTCTGGAATTTGTGCCCTGTATGGCGATAGGTTCGCCCCCTATCACATCGTAGGACGGACATACGCTCGGCGAAATTTGGATGTACTGGTTACACCTCTGCCTACCCCTTCGGGGATTACAGGCGTGAGAGCGTACAACGACGTACTTCCATATGCATAAAGCTGAACTAGAATAAACATATTTTTTACACGGATAAAATCCACAGAAGATCCCTTATGACGTCGTTCTGTGGACGAGAAATAACACGTTAAGTATTTGAAGGTTGGAACACCTCTAAGCATTGGAGAGCTCATCAAGCGTCGGCTCCGGATGTTATTAAATAGAGGTCATTACCACTGTCTCACAGAAAACCGGCGTAAAGTAGCAGCTTGCTGCTGCGTTTCCCAATCCCTTAATTATCCCTTTCCTTTAAGGTCGGCAACGCACCCATGATTCTTTTGGTATTGTGGGCGTACATGGGCGGTGGAGATCACTTACCATCAGATGACCCACTTGCTCGTTTGCCGGCCTATACCATAAAAAAATAATAACACATTAAAACAAGACAGTGGATATATTAATGTTAATAAATTATGTCGCTGACCTTACCAACGAGTCGTGAGGTAATAAAATTAACCACGGCTCATGAGCTCACTGATCAACATTCAAATCGCGTTCACAGACCATTTTGCGGCAGACTAGACTGGCCTAGACATTACACAAAAAACTTGTACTAATCCATTATCAAAATATCTACTTGGTAGAGTACATTGCAGTATGGAAGCAGCCGCTAAGATTGTTAAACTTTTTGAACCATAGTCGTTTCTTAATATTAAAAACTTTATCAAGACATTATTCGGATTTGCGGATCGACTGTACCCTGAAGACTGGCATTCCTGAATCCTAGGCGTGGCGGAGACTGCCTACAGTTAGCCTGCATCACAGCCGTATGCTGTCTGTCTACCTAGGCATTAATAAAACAATCCTTCTAAAGCTTTTCGTGAAAAGTTTCTTCAAACACATAAACTGCTAAAATAATAATTGGTTTGTCAACTTTTGCTAGACGTAAAGTATTTTAAAAAAAATTGAGAGCGTCCGTGGTGCAGTGCGCGAGTAGCTGGCTGCGAAGCGAGAGGCCGTAGGTTCGATTCGCACACCGAAACAAATGTTTGTTTAATCCTCAAATATTTGTTTCGGGTCTGGGTGTTGTGGGACCGCAAGTTCCTCGTAGTTCCTGATACCCACGATACAGGTGTGGGGTACACGTACACACTAGCGTGGGGTCAGAACTATGTGTGTGACTGTTGGGTGTATTTATTTATTTAAATTGGAAGCGAATGGTCGACAACTTGCTAATAAAACAAAATCGGAAACATACAATTCAACTCTCCGTACAATAAAGGGACAGTGGTACCCAGTAAGCACATGCACGATTAGTTCTAAATAGAACTGTGTGTTTACATGTTTCGTAACACATTCTTTTGTAATGATGGTAGCGGCGCGGTGGGCGCAGGGTCAGTCGACGGACGCCGAAATACCGCTGTAACTACGGGTAACTCTATACCAATGGGAAGCGGCGAGAGACAATTGGTGTACTTTCGATTTTATATTGATGATACTTATTTAATTTGTTTGTCATTTATATGCAATTTGACATGCAAATTAATCCTACTTCATAATATATGACATAGCCTTTACTCGCGGCTGCGCCCGCGTGATCGGCCTTTTCCGGAATAAAAAGTAGCCTATGTTACTCAGTGATAATGTAGCTTTATATCGGCAAAAGAATTTTTGAAATCGGTCCAGTAGTTTTTAAGTTTATTCGTTACATACAATGATACAAATCTTTCTTCTTTATATTAGTGTAGATGTAATAAAATGATTTTATGATAAAAAGAAACATTAGGAAATGCTATAGCTGAGTTTATCGGCATGTCTTCTCAGACAGTGGGCATTTCCGGAGCACCGTTAGAAACGTTCTACTTGCAAAATAAACAACTTGATTATATTTAATGAATTTGGTAATTCTGAATGCCAGAAAGTTTCAACAAATTAAATCGTAGATATCTTTAACACCATGCATAAGAGAACGAAATACCCAGATCCATCTTACATCATAATACTTTTTCGATTTTAGCACGCGATATTAGGCAACCGTGAACTACACATCTGCAACGTATTGCTAACTGCAGAAAATCGATTATCACTCAAATGACCGAAAACTATGGTAGTCCGATGACGAGCTGTGAGTTGTGACTCGCTCGGCTGCCTTGTCACGGAATGATTTTAGGTGACCCTTCCGGAAACGAAGAACACGGTCATGATGTAATACATTTAAGTCCGGATGTTACGTAGGCCAGCATAAGGGGTCGATCATTCTTTATGTCTAATTATTTATTTATTTTAGGGAAGCTTACAGACTAATAAAATTTATTATATAACATCTATGGTTTAGACTAATAGCTAATTACAAACCTCCACCAATTCAATATAATTTGTTCAGAATCAATACTACTACTAACTAATACTAGCCCTGTATTATATACGTCCCACTGCTAGGCACGGGCCTCGTCTACTGAATGAGAGGGGTTAAGGCCTTCGTCCACCACGCTGGCCTAATGTGGGTTGGCAGACTTCACACACCTTCGAAATTCTTATGAAAAACTTCTCCGGTATGCAGGTTTCCTCACGATGTTTCCTTCACCGTTAAAGCAAGTGATAATTAACAATTAATACACACGTAACTTAGAAAAGTCAGAGGTGTATGCTCTTGGGGTTGGTTTCGAACCTGCGACTTTTCGTCTCGACAGTCCCCGCTGAGCTATCACTGCTTGTTCAGTATTATTCTTTCTTTATTCAACATTCGATATCCCTAAACTTTATTGCCTAATTTCTTTGTCTTACAACATCAATCAACCATACAACACAATAAAATTATGAATAGAATTACATGACTGCCTCGTTACTACGTTACGACTGAGGCTGACGCTAGCGTCTCGGATTCGATCCCCGGGTCGGGTAACAGTAATATTGGGTTTTTTTAATACGAAATGCTCAGTATCAACACGGAGTCTGGAATTGTGCCCGGTATGGCGATAGGCTCGCCATCACATTATGGGACGGAGATACGCTCGGCGAACTGTGAGTGTACTCTTACACATCTGCCTATCCCTTCGGGTATGTATGTATGAACTACTGTTATTAAACGTCGGCAAGCGTACTTTCATTTTACTATAATGTGAGTTGCAGCGCCTACAGCAAGGTTGAATCTTTTCGCAATGAAATTAAACAAGAGAAGTTCGTTCGCTCATCCTGGCGCTATATCTAACAATTTACATAAAGATAAAATCAAACTTAACACATTTTTTTTATAGCATAGGCCCGCAAATGTGGGTCACCTGACGTTAAGTGATCTGCACAGCCAATGTACGCCCATAATACCAAAAGAATTGTAGGCGCGTTGCAGACCATTAAAGGAAAGGTATAATTAAGGGATTGGGAATGCGAGGGGGATTTGGGCCTCCGGATATCTCACTCACCGTACGAAACGTGAACATGAACCCACAACATGCATAACAAATGAGAAACATTTAAAAACAATAACTCTTACGAAGGTAGCGTACAACAATGGCTTATGAATACCGTCGAAGCATCATATCTCGTACGTGATGGAATTCACCACTGCACCGCTGTAAGGATCGATGGTATTCAAAACGATGACCAGTAGTACCTATTAGGTGGCAGTTTGTAAGTATTTGAACGACGCGACATGCTGTCCGCATTGTGAATGGTGCAGGTAAATTTAAAGATGAACTAGAATAAACATAAAATAAATACATACGCACACACGCCTGATATCCCCGATGGGGTAGGGTGTAATCAGTACACCCACATGTCGCCGAGCGTATCTCCGTACCATGATGTGATTGGGGACGACCCTATCGTCATACCGGGCACAATTCCAAACTCCGGGCTGATACTGAGCAAATCGTAATAGAAAAACCCAATATCACTTTTTACCTCAAGGTGGTTGGTCCCTCGTTTGCGAGACGCCGTCTGTGTTGGTCCCACCGCTTTGTATATTTCTACCGCCAAACAATAGTGTGTAAGCACTGTTGTGTTCCGGTTTGAGGGGCATTGAAGCCAGTGAAATTACTAGACATTATGTGACACCGTGATGGTCCTCAATCGGCTAAAATGTATGACCGTGGAAGAGGCCAAAGAGGTGTCAGAGGAAAACAAGGAAATAGGAGTAACAATTCAAATATGTAGTCATAACCCACAAAACAATTACGACCACAAGGACGTGTATAAAAAAAACCTATTACAAAACAAAGTCAGCACAAGTACCAGCCCGTGGGCGCTTCAGTTTTTGTATGAACATAAATAGCTTATTTGGTATTACAATGGGAAAAATAATAAAAAACACACACATCATTTTGCCCAAAATATATATTTTTAACATGGCATGACGTGTCCCCGCATGTGCTATTAAAATTAGCCGACTTCAAAAAAGGAGGAGGTTCGAAATTCGGCGAGTTTAACCTTTTTTTATGTATGTACCGATGCTAAACAGGCCCATAGAACTTGTTAGTTTTGTCTTTTCAGTGTTATATTTTTTTTGTACTCTATAGAAGTATCGATTAATTATATAGCATCAATATTTAACGAGTGGTAGAGCCACGCTGTAGACAATTTTGACTACAACATGAATGGGCCGGCTCGCCCGGGTCGTTACCACTGTCTCACAGAAAACTGACGTAAAGTAGCAGCTTGCTGCTGCGTTTCGTACGGTGAGTGAGATATCCGGAGGCCCAAATCCCCTCCCCTTCCCAATTCCTTAATTATCCCTTTCCTTGAAGGTCGGCAACGCGCCCATGATTCTTTTGGTATTGTAGGCGTACATGGGCGGTGGTGTTCACTTACCATCAGGTGACCCACTTGCTCGTTTGTCGGCCTATACAATAAAAAAAAGAACTTTGAATTACAAAGCACTGCGTGGCATTGGACTGCGTTCGTCACTCCGAAACATAAGATGTTAAGTCTCATAATACCCAGTAATTTCACTGGCTTCAATGTCCTTCAAATCGGAACACGACAGTGCTTACATATTGCTGTTTAGCGGGAGAAATAGACAAATCCAGACGGCCTCTCGCATACACCTTGTAAAACTTATCTGTACAGCAAAATTCAAGACATTTTTTTATGACGCCACCCCCTTAAATACTTTCCGAAAACCCGCCATTACCCTTCCAAATCTACACTAATATTATAAAGAGGAAAGATTTGTATTTTTGTATGTAACGAACAAACTTAAAAACTACTGGATCGATTTCAAAAAATATTTTGCCGTTAGAAAAGCTACATTATCAATGAAAACCATAGGCTATTTTTTATCCCGGAAAAGGCCGTTCACGCGGGCGGAGCCGCGAGCAAAGGCTAGTACGGTATAAACATTTGAAACCAAAACGCGGGCGCAACGGTCATTCAGACCGGCATATAATCCTACCAAATCACTCATGCGCGAACTCTCGTAAGCATACCGGTTGTTGTATGACGCCACCATTCGGTAGGTTAGCCGTTGTGACCAAAACGGTGACATCAGAGGTTTTGGCGCGCCTGTGGACCGGTCCTGTAGACGTTTTTGTATGAACCAGTTTTTGTACATACGTGCGGTAAAAGCGTTTATGTTTGAAATGAACGTTTGCTACTGGCGTTACTTCTTATGGAGTATCGAGTTGCCTAATTTCAAAGTGAGTCGACTTTAACAAACGATAAGTAGATATAACACAGTACATACATAATGTCAAAAGGTTGACCATCATGCGATACTGAATATAATAATACCAGCCCTGTATTATATACGTCCCACTGCTGGGCACGGGCCTCCTCTACTGAATGAGAGGGGTTAGGCCTTATTCCACCACGCTGACCTAATGCGGGTTGGCAGATTTCACATACCTTCGAAATTCTTCACATATGCAGGTTTCTTCAGATATGCAGGTTTCCTCGAGATGTTTCCTTCACCGTTAAAGCAAATGATAATTAACAATTCATACACACGTAACTTAGAAAAGTCAGAGGTGCATGCTCTTGGGGCTGGTTTCGAACCTGCGACGTTTATCTCGACAGTCCGTATCACTCCCCGCTGAGCTAACGCTATAAATTGGAAATGTATAATGGTCATAGCACTCGAAAAATAGAGGTCGATATAACCTTAAGGTCGCTGTCAGTTTACCAATACCAATTTGGATCTTTGATTCTCAACTACAATCAAACGGGCGGAAGTGATCAAATAAATGTGTTATTACTTATGGCCGTTCCCTATATTCTATCTATCGACAGATTTGCTTACTGTCAATAGTGTTTTGACAGATCTTCCATACAAAATGTGTCAAAATTTTACTGGCAGTAAGCAAAACTGTCGATAGACAGAATATTGGGAACAACCATTAAAGAACCACAAGCGAACGATGACGTAAGCATATAACATAGGTAGGTTACGTATCAATAAGCTGCAGAAGTATATAATGACCACGGTTGATGACATCATCGACAACTTATGTGGACAGGTCGGTGCTCGCGTGTCGAGTGGGGGTGGTGTACTTTTTTTGGTGGTTTTTAATATACGTAATAGGCTCGCGTTTGGCCACTATCACGGCTGATGGTAAGCGATGATGTGGCCTAAGATGAAGCACGCTTGCCCAGCAAAAACCCATTCAGTCGCGACTTGAACGACACCCAGATTATATTTATCGGGGAACAAAGACTCCGGCAACTTGTTCCACAATTTGGCAGTCCGTATGATGAAGGTGGAGTCAAAGCGTTTGGTGCGCGTTTTGGGAACGTCTACCATAAATGATACTCGAATCGTGGCGGAAGTCCAAGTACAACTTTAGGACAATTAAATAAAATACTCACACATCACAATATGTACTCTGTGGCGCAGTGGGCGAGTGATGCGAAAAGCCGCGGGTTCGATTCCCGCTCTAGTCAAATTTTTGTATAATACACAAATATATGTTTCTGATTTGGGTGTTTGCCCCCCAGATGGGTTGACGTCAGGCATGCGGCCGGTCGAAAAAACTGCATGATGAAAATCCCACTGCGAGTGGGATAAAAGTAGGTGGAAGAAGATTATACATAATATGTACTCCATTTTTTTTTCATTTCTATGTTGGTAAGGCCATATTCAAACAAGGCACCTTGAAGAAAGATGGTCTAAGTCATTTGGAATGTGAATGGAGACCTTAAATACTTCGTGATAAAGTGAATTGATCGTTACACATACATACATACGCACTCACGCCTGTAGTCCACAAAGGGGTAGACAGAGGTTTAACTAGTACACCCACATTTCATCGAGCGTATGTCCGTTCCATGATGTGATAGGGGGCGAGCCTATCGCCATACCAGGCACAAATTCCAGACTCCCGGCTGATACTGAGCATTTCGTAATATCACTTTTACCCGACCCGGGGATCGAACTCAAGACCTCAGCGTCAAAGACGAACTGCGCTATGATACTCGAATAACATACTGACAGTAAAAAAAAACTATCATTATTATCATAACCATAAACTTAGATTTCTCTATAATCTATATACTTGAAGTTTCACTTTATTTACAAAATATTATGATAAATAAATAGTAAAACGTTGTCCGGTGGCCAGTGTGTCATCACTCATAATAGACATTATAGATAAGAAATATACATTTTTTTTATCTTAACAGCGCTTACCGTTGATAAAAACATAATTATTACAATAATAATAAACATTAGTAGGTCGAACATAACTTATGTACTGAAATAAAACTAGTTTATACGGATTTTATCGCGGTTTAATTTTTATTTTAGTCCCGACGTTTCGAAAGCTTTTCAGCCTTCATGGTCACGGGAGAAACTGATGAAACTCCGTATAAAATCCGTATAACTAGTTTTTTTTTTTGTATAGTATAGCCCGGCAAACGAGCAAGTGGGTCACCTGATGGTAAGCGATCTCCACCGCCCATGTACACCCACAATACAAAAGAATCATGGGCGCGTTGCCGACCCCAAAGGAAAGGGATAATAAGGGATTGGGAAGGGGAGGGGGATTTGGGCCTCCGGATATCTCACTCACCGTACGAAACGCAGCAGAAAGCTGCTACTTTACGCCGGTTTTCTGTGAGACAGTGGTAACGACCCGGACGAGCCGGCCCATTCATGCTGTTTTATTTTCAGTTTTATTACAATGTGTAATATTCGCGTAAACATAAGAAATCACTATAAATTATGTACTTTATTGTATCGGAAGAATTTGTACAGTAATTTTTACGTCATTGCAAATTAAATGTCCCACAACCGCAACATAACAGTGCTCACACATAGCTGTTTGTCTGCAGAAATGGACAAAGCGGTACACAATAGAAGACGTTTTATTTGCGTGTGTGACGAAACGAGCATGCTCGCAGCTCGCTCGGCTCGGCTCGCCCGACCATGAACAGAAGCAACACCAAACAGGTCTTTGAATTGCAAAGCACTGCATGACATCGGACTGTGCTCGTCACCCCAAGACATAAGATGTCAAGTCGCAAAATGGATATCAAGCACTGCCTTCAATATTCTTCATTCAAAGACAGAGCTTACATTCTACGTTGTGGGAGAAATGGACAAAAATAGCGCCTATCCAAACGAAATTCCGCATACAAGAGACTTTCGGTCTCACAACACAAAGACTTGAGAAAAATATTTGCTAATCACACAAACTTATCTGACTGACACAGAGACAAAAAAAATGTGATTTATTTTAATTAACCTGATTGACGAGACGAGCATGGCGCTCGTCTGATAAACATAAACAGAAGTAACACCACACAGAGCATTGTACTTAATTTTAATAATTAATGTCCTTCAAACCGGAACACAAAATCACTTAGGCACACACAGCAACTTGGCGGCAAGACAAATTATTACCTAGTATTTGTTGGGTGCTGTGAGACCTAAAGTATCTCGTAGATCATACAAACAACACAAGAAAACCATATCTTACCGTGGGTTCAGGAGTCAGGACTATGTGTGAATGTTGGGTGTTAAATTTATCTGACTAACGCCCTGTTTCTGAAAGGCCGATCAAATCAACATTCAACTAACAGAACTTTGATTTGACATCGCTGTCAAATCAATTAGAGTTGCTGAAACTTTGATTAGACAAAAAAAAATTTGATGCCTCTTTAATACCGTTTGACATACGAGTTTTCAATTTGAAAGTTATGTTAGCTAACATATTGTGTGTCAAATCAAAAGTGTTGATCACGCTTCTAGCAACTCAATTTCAACTTGACATGAGATTTGACATTTGATTAGTTAATTTAACATTGATCAGCCTTTCAGAAACCAGGCGTTTCTACCACGGAGAATCTTTGTTTATTAAACATACTGTCTAATCTTCCCATGCACTCGTAACTCATCCGAAACATGTATCATCATGAACACAATCACGGCACTCGACAGCTCGAATGAATAAACCTTATCAATACTGATAACACTTAATTAACGGGAGACCTTATCAACGTTAGTGCTATCCAAATGTTTTTATTATAACAATATATATAATATCATTATAGTAAAGTGATATATAATATAACTTTACTGATTTGCCCGTGTCAACAGCCTTTTTCGGGATAAACAGTAGCCTATAACCGTCTCCGAGGTCCTATCTATCTCTGTAGCAAATTCATCAAAATTGGTTCAGCGATTTAGGTGTGAAAGCGTAACAAACAAACTCACTTTCGCATTTATAATATGAGTTAGGATGGTGAATGGTCTCACATAATGTCGCACTTCTAGATGTAACTAACTAACTAAACGTAACCTGCATACCTGAGAAGTTCTACTAAAGAATTTCGATGGTATGTGAAGTCTGCCAACGTGCGTTATGGCAGCGTGGTGAACTAAGGCCGGACCACTCTCATTCAGCAGAGGAGTCCCATACCCAGCAGTGGGACACGTATAATACAGGGCAAGTAAAAAAATAAATTGACTACCAGTGTTCCGAAAATACCTACTGGGTCTGAGAAGAAGCACCAAGAAACTTTGCCCATTTAAACAAGTATTTCATGTCTTCTATGGCATATGGTACACACATGTGACACAAAACGACGTAAGTTTTATTCAAATGTTGTCCTTGAAATTTAATGATCACATAATTAATCCCATTAATATTTATTATGTCCCATGGTTCTTCTGGTATTATCGAGTATAAATTGCCGCAAATCAGTTAACATCAAGTGACCCACTTGCATTCTCCTGAGGAAGTTACCTGATTATCTTTGTACCCGACAGGATAGCTACCATGTACGGTGGTGAAAAACCTGCCTTACTGGCTTTTTCAGGCGAATTACGTTGGTGTACATATCCAGTAACTTGAGGCCGGCACAATTCTGCTAACCGTCGAGAAAGGCAGTGTCTCTTGACATTATATTTGGATTGCACTGTACTATCAATATCAGTACTGTAATATCAGGTCCAGTGTAGTCACTTTGCCGTGTCAGTGTAAAAAAAAATAATGAACGAAAGTGTAATTTTGAAATAATCGTTTTTAAATAAAGTTTGCAAGTTTTGTGATATAGATGAACCCATTGATTTAATAAACATGGCCATGCCAATGCTATTGGCACTAATATGTAGTTTGCAATTTAAAACGAAGACTTCGTCTCAGCAGTCGAATATCCTTTCCAATCCTACCACTTCATATCAGATGGATTAAAAATAAATGATATTCTCCGAAAAGGGCACGTCACGAGTACTCGCAACCGACGAAAATGTATGAGCCGTATGAATGTGGAAGAGGCGAATGAGGCGAGTCAGGATCGTAGCTTGTGGTACTCAATAGTCTCTGCCTACCCCCATAGGCGTGAGTGTGTATAAATCTAATAAATTAACGTGAGTAGTGTGATCACCTTGGCACGTTTAAAACGACATAAACTAACAGTTGTTCGTGAAGTAAACCTGCCGAGTGCCGTGCTTTGTGGCAGCGGGTCACGATAAGATGAATCTGTCGCCAATTAACCTACTTAGCTTGTATTAAACACTGTCACACCTTATGTGGTGGAAAAATGGTAATCAATAGCCATTCTAGCATCAAGGACTGAATTCAATTTAACAGACTTCATAAAAGGTGGTTTTACAATGTGGTAGGTCCCTCGCATGCGAGGCCGGCTGGGTTGATACCACCGCTTTGTCTCTTTCTGCCGCCAAGCAACAGTGTAAGCACTGTTGTGTTCCGGTTTGAAGGACATTGAAGCCAGTGAAATTACTAGGCATATGAGACTTAACACCTTATGTCTCGGGGTGACGAGCGCAGTGCAGAGTCATGCAGTGATTTGTTTTTTAAAGTTCAATCAGGCCTTGCTTCTGTTTATGAGCAGGCGTGGTGCTTACTATCAGGCGAGCGACCTGCTCGTCTCGTCATTCAAGTCCGCTTTTTATGTCTGTTTAAAAAAACATCTAACTTTAAATGGCTATATACATTTTGTTTAAACAAAGCTAAAAACCATTTCGACTAAACTTACCTTAAAAAATAACACATTCAAATCGATCCATTCGTTTGAGCGTTCGATGTCACAGACAAACACACACACACACACAGACATACGACAGACACAAGGGTCAAACTTATAACACCCCTTTTATGTCGAAGATCAAAAAAATACAACATCTATCAACTTGTTTAACATCCATGCCTTCGTACTTAAACACCTCCTCCAACGACGTCCCAAACATGTTTTGGCAGATCCCAACGACTCCATCACAGTCGCTATCGAAGCAGCACTTTCCTTGGCCAACCCGAATAGCAATAATAATACGCGACCCCGACATAAGACACGCCTGCGAGTCCAAAGAGCTCCCACAACTGGCCCTCGGCACAATGATGTGCAGAGGCGGCCCTAAACTATACTCCCAAGCGATTGCTCAAGCTGAGGTCTGAGCCTTCTAAAAGGCGTCTCTGTGCTTAATCGCTACTAAATACACTATACGTATTTCTGGCTAGAGCGCCATAAGCGCGGGCTTTATTTTCAGGTGAAGCTGTAAAAGCAATATAGGCTAACAGCACAAACCCATTCGAAAAAAAAAGCTTAAATACCCATACAACCACAGTTATCACTATAAACGCACCATAAATATGTTTTCATGTGTGCGTTTAGCTCGACGCCATCCCCACTCTTCCCGCTCGATGCGATGCAATGAGGAGGATAAGAGAAGCGTATAATGCGATTACTACGACCTCGTTAATACATTCCCTGAATGCTTACTCACCGGTCACCGCTTGACTCGCTAAAACGACCATTACATAACACATTTTCTCGGGTCTAATTTTTCGGCATTCTGTTCCCTAGCTAGTGCGTGTGCTCATTATATATTTTTTTTTTATAGCATATTCAAATTCAAATCATTTATTCTGTAAATTGGATCATAAATATCATTTCTACATGTCAATAAAACATGTCATAGGCCGGCAAACGAGCAATTGGGATAGTGATGTTAGCTGATAGTAAGTAATCTCCACCGTCCATGTACGCCCACAATAGGTAAAATATCATGGGCGCGTTGCCGATCTTAAAGGAAAGGGATAATTCAGGGATTGGGAAGGGCAGGGTGATTTGGGCCTCCAGAAATCTCACTCACCAACCGAAACGCAGCAGCAAGCTTTGCGTAAATTTTCTGTGATAATGGTAACGACCCGGTCGAGTTGGCCCATTCATGCCGCAAAACTGTCTACAGTGTGGCTCTACTATTCAGATATACCGTCAATGGCTGCCTGGCTCGAAGGCGATCATGGATACCGATGCACGTCCGTTGCTATGACGTCTAAAACAATTACTTTGAGCTGAGAGCTCGGCAACCCCTAGTTTTTTATTATACTATGCTATCGACAGGCATCTAGAGAGATCAGTACCACACAATCCTTACTTCCCAATTCTCACTACACCACCGTTTTGAAAGGCAGGGCCCAGGAAATCGTGTAGCATAATAGCCGTTTAAGCGACCCTCTTGCGTCATCGTGTCCCGGTTTAAACATATTTCAAACTTTTTTAGATTTACCATTCCTTGGGGTCTTAATAGTTCTTTTGAAAAATTCCTCTTTGTTCAAACTTCTTAAGACGTAATCCCGTTGGAATACTGCGGGTTTTTTGAATATAACTCATAGGAATCTCGCTTCTCCTTTGATGGTAACTCCTATTCAAGGTTCTGGCACACATTCCTGATATCATCAGTAATTTTTTTCATTGATACGTCCTTGACATTAATTACGACGAGCCAAATATCGTCTAGAGCGTTTAGGTTTCTTTATTTAAACACAGGAAACATTTTCAAAATAATTCATTGTAGGTATCCAGTTAAGCTTATGCTACAGACAGATTTTCACTCTTTATAAATCAATGAACTAATTTCAGCCACATGTATAATTTCAAGCCATCGTGAAAGGTTATTTCAAAACATGTAATCACAACCAAGTTCGTAAGTGGTCTCGGTTACGAAATCTGTGTTTTATCTGTTTTGGTACCAAAAACAAAATATATGATAATTTTTGAATCAAATGAATCAATGATTCTTTAATCTTTCTTAATTCTTTCTCTTGGGATTGGTTTCGTACCTGCGACTTTCGTCTCTGCAATCCGTACCACTCGCCGCTTAGCTATCACTATCTACAATTATAAAACAAGTCACAGTTACTAACCTATCTTTCTAATCAGTACAGAGACAGCGTCATTCATCAGTAAGACGATGGTACACGATATATTTGACGCCGCGCCGCGACGCGTGCGAGGTTATCTCTCAGTAACAGCATATAAATAGCTATGATAACATTGGGATGTGTTATTCATTGATATTGTAGACATACGTCATCTTGAGCTAATCATAATGCAGTTGTGTCACGTTGACACGACTCTTGGGTCAACTGGTGGCGTCACCGATGACAGAATATGAAAATATTTTAAAAATAAGTGTTTATTATACAGTAACTTGTATGATTTGATCGTCTAACGCCCTGTTTCTAAAAGGCTGATCAATGTAAAATTAACTAATCAAATGTCAAATCGCATGTCAAGTCAAAACTGAGTTGCTAGAAGCATGATCAACACCTTTGATTTAACACACATGTTAGTTAACATAGCTTTCAAATGAATATCATAAATTGTATCAAACGAAACGAATGCACTTAAGAAACATCTTTTTTTTTCTTTACTAAATAACGTTTCAGTAACTCTAATTTATTTGACAGCGGTGTCAAATCAAAGTTCTGTTAGTTGAATGTTGATTTGATCAGCCTTTCAGAAACCGGGTGTAAGTATATCTAGTTGTCGATCTTCCGTACAAAATGCTGTTCCGACTGCCTAGTATCCTACTTCTACTAATAATATGTATGTGAGTTTGTGAGTTTGAGAATTTGGATGTTTGTCGATCAATCACGCTTAACAGCTGAGCGGATTTGAATGAAATTTGGCATACAGGTAGACCATCGATAATGATATAAGGCATTTTATACTAAAAATACTTTTACGCCAGCGGAGCCGCGAACATAAGCTGGTAAAAAATAATACGTCTACAGAATGAGTTCTACAGTTATGTCATTGTGTTAAACTCCGTTAGGTTGCCGGAAGCCGTACCTATGGTGTTTAAAAATCATGCATTGGGCTGCCGATTAACCTCAATCTGTGCAATGATTGTGGAATATTCAAGTACGATAGAATTATCCTTTCCTAATTTATAATCCATACAACAAAAGTAATTTTAAAACCCCATATATACGTGTCCATGCTTGTAATAGGCGTGTAACTATTCATCACTATTATTCGCATCCTGTTATAATAAAATATCCTTCAAATACGAAATTAATAGTTTATCACAATAATCGTAACAATTCGCGCTATAATTAAACCAATAATACCAGCCCTGTATTATATACGTCCCACTGCTGGGCACGGGCCTCCTCTACTGAATGAGAGGGGTTAGGCCTTAGTCCACCACGCTGGCCTAATGCGGCTTGGCAGACATACCTTCGAAATTCTTATGAAGAACTTCTCAGGTATGCAGGTTTCCTCACGATGTTTCCTTCACCGTTATAGCAAGTGATAATTAACAATTAATACACACATAACTTAGAAAAGTCAGAGGTGTATGCAATTGGGGCTGGTTTTGAACCTGCGACTTTCGTCTCGACAGTCCATACCACTCCCCGCTGAGCTATCACTGCTATATAATAATTAAACCAAACAAAGAACTAATTTCGTACTCAACCTTAATATGAATGGATGTTCTTTAAAGTCTTGAAATCTTTATAATATTCACATTAAAGTATTACAAGTACAATAGTTGTCTGTTAACACGGGCTGAGTGATTACACGTCACAAACATTAATACAAACGTGTTGAGACAAAGGATTCTCAGGCGCCGGGGCCGCTTGGTACATCGGTGGTGTATGAATTGGGCCGCCCACGCATCGTCGCCTGGCCCGACAGTCGTGGGCGGCTGCGCTAACCTACTAATCTATGGTCAATCCCGTTCAACTGCCGAGAAGTGTATCTTGTACGTATAGAATTAATTTTGCACCAGTATTAGGACTGCCTCGGTGGCGCAGTTGTAATGTGTACGCGTTAAGATTAAGCTAACGCTGAGGTCTCGGGTTCGATCCCCGGGTCGGGTAAAATGGTATTGGGTTTATCTATTACGAAATGCTCAGTATCAGCCCGGAGTCTGGAATTTGTGCCCGGTATGGCGAAAGGCTCGCCCCCTATCACATCGTGGGACGGAGATACGCTTGGCGAAATGTGGGTGTACTGGTTACACTTCTGCCTTCCCCTTCGGGGATTACAGGCGTGAGTGCGTATGTATGTATATATTATTTTATCAAAACAGCTGAATGAGAACAGCAACTATTCTCATTTGATTCTCAAAATCTTGTTACAACAGTTTTATTAGCAATTCATCGAAGAAGTATCGGCACATCCGCAGAGTCCCATTTTTATTGCAGTGTCCCATATTTACCGCTCCGGAACCCATAAAACGATCACAATTGGGCCATGGGCCACGGCGAACGTCATGAACGGCCCCTGACACGCATCTATTAATACAAATCTACATAATATGGGTCGTTAAATGTCCGTCATTGGTTTACGTCATTTGTATTTATAAAAATGATGATCTTTATGTCGTTTGTTAGACTGACAAGGGAGGGTCGAGGTACGTGATATGTTGCAGTTAAACTACGCATCACAGCGCAAGTTAAACCATGAACGACGCGTGATAGCGCAACCTATACACGTATACTCCGACACCGTAGATTGTAAGAAACGACCAATTGGGTCACCTGATGCCAATTGTTCTCTACCATCCACATACACATTCACAATATAAGAAAAATTATGGACGTATTACGGACTGTAATTATCCTTTATCAAGGAATTGAGAAGGTAAGTGGGAATTTGGGCCTCCGGATATCTCACTCACCGTACGAAACGCAACAGCAAATTGTTGCTTCACGTCGGTTTTCTGTGAGACAGTGGTAATACCCCGATTGAACCGGCCCATTCATGTTGTAGACAAAACTGTTATGGGAACTTGGGATTTGTCAGAACATCGGTATGTTCAGCGATTAACTGCACCAAGTGTTTCCCGGAATGCACTTGGTTGGTGGTGAGCCAAAAACACATAATGTGACAAAAGCTGAACGTCGAGTTATTTCGTAGCAAAAATAAAACTGTAAACGCAGTACGCAGTGTGTAAGCACTGTTGTGTTTCGGTTTGAAGGACACTAAAACCAATGAAATTACTAGTCATAATGAGACTTAACATCTAATTATAAGTGTACTTGCTACTCTTATGGCGCTAGTTACCCATTGTAAGTTGTGGTTGCCTGTTTATGGGAGAACACTATATTTTTTGTTTGTTCGCGTATGTTTTTATACTAGTGTAGTGTCTTCTGGTAATCCTAAAATAAATAAATAAAAATAAAATAAATAGGGGTGATGAGCACATTCCTGTGTCATGCAGTGCTTTGTAATTCAAAGTTCTGTGTGGTGTTGCTTCTGTTTATGGGCAGGCGTTGGGCTTACTATCAGGCGAGCGACCTGCTCGTTTCGTCACTCAAGCTAATAAAAAAAATGCATGAAATATAGATAAAGGTCTGTTTTGAGTATAAATAAATAAATAAATAAATATCTACACTAATATTATAAAGAGGAAAGATTTGTATTTTTGTATGTAACGAATACTTAAAAACTACTGGACCGATTTCAAAAATTCTTTTGCTGTTGCCGTTCGTTTAGCTACATTATCACTGAGTAACATAGGCTACTTTTTATCCCGGAAAAGGCCGTTCACGCGGGCGGTGCGGCGAGCAAAGGCTAGTATGTATGTATTTTGTATAGTTAAATTGTGAGGTATACCGTTTCCAAAGCATAAGTGTCGCTGTCGCCTGACACGCGGCACACATCGCAGTCTCTCTGTCTCGGTCGCGTACTTACACGCCTTGAGACTGCGAAAACTTTAGTAATATATTTCGGCGACAAGCGAGATGACCTGAGCCTGGTATAAAGCTTAACTTGATCTAACTTTACTAAGTGTTTATTAGATTTATTACTGAACCGTGGATTGTATAAAGTATTATAGACACAAGTTTATTTGTCGCTTTAATCCAATAATTATATTAATGAAATAAAAAGAAAGAAATTAAGTGATATGACGAAGTACATGAGCGACGTGCTAGTTTGATTTCAAGCTTATAAAAAAACATGTATATGTGTTTTTACCATCGTCTCACAATAATGTGAAATGGCAGTGCGTTATTGCGTTTCGTACAGTAAATGAGATTACCGGAGATCCAAAACCCATCCCCATTCCTATTATTATTTAAGGTCAGTAACGCATCCATGATTTTTCTGGTATAGTGTGTATTAATGGGCGGTGACCTATTAATGATCGATTGCTGACCTCTGCTATAGACTAAAAGACGAATATTATTGTTATTACGCCTTTCTAAAGAAACAGTCTAGACGCCTAGAGGTGCCCTTGAGCCGATATTAATACGTGGGTCACCAACATCTTAGGTCCAAAGCCAACCTCACCTGCACGTGGTATACTCTGCTGATTAATGGACGAGGCAATGGAGAAATAAGGTTTCCATTGCGTGTTGTAGGGGCCAGATGGCGCGGCGTACGGGTCTCCCCGTAAATACCAAATACTATAAAATCCATGATACAAGAAGATTGACCCTGAAGTTAAGCCGGAATGACGCCAGACAGAAAAAATGATTCTCAAAACTAAAATACCTTTGCCTTACCTTCACAGCAAAGCTAAGAATCACTTGACCCAAATATCGTTGCTGTTAAAGGTCATAATAAAAAAATAACATTTCTCAGTAACACGTCTCGATCGCGTACTACATCAAAAAGTGCTTTTAAAGTGAAAGTATAATTTGGCGAACTCTCAGGCGACGTAAACCAACCGGTGTGTTCGTGTGGTCGCAGGACCGAAAAGGGTGGAATTTAGTTTTTGTTATATCTTTGCGACCAAACGAGTTTTGGAACTCGTTTCGTGTGTGCAATTTTTGTTCGGCAAACATGGCTAGTATGTATTCGATGGACGTGGGTAAATTTTATTCTGTAAACGTATATTCGTATTGAATTTCGAAGGTGTCTGGAGCTGTATTAGGCCAGCGTGGTGGACTAATGCCCGTATTTATAAAAGTTACTATGAGAGCCTCATAGTAAGCGCGAACGCATAGTAGCGATTTCTCAAAACGTCATTGGTTAGTTATTGACGCTAAATGTAAACAGACCAATTATGTACCACAAAAATCTACATTCAGCAAAGAACTTACTTGAGTGTTGTTTGTAAATATATACCTTAGCCTAACCTCTCTCTATTGAAAGAGGAGGTCCGTCCAGCAGTGGACAGTTTTACAGTATTATTCAGGGTAATATTATGTTATAGACATACAAAGTTTATAAATGTAAATGTATATTGTTTCGTAAAGTTGAGGCGTGTATTTGAGATATCGAGTGGGCTGGAACTTGGTAAAAATTATGCGTTACGATCGATTGTAGTCTGATAACATCTGTTCTGTAATTATTTTTATTTGAATTAAAGGAGCATTCACTTCAAACGTAAATTATAAGTTTAAAACCATAAAAATATAATATTATAATATAGCTAGTCAACAAAAGTTGATTACAGTGACGAGCGCAGTACAATGGCGTGTTTTTTTACTAGCCCTGTATTATCACGTCCCACTGCTGGGCACGGGCCTCCTCTACTGAATGAGAGGGGTGAGGCCTTAGTCCAACACACTGGCCTAATGCGAGTTGGCAGACATCACATCTCATAATGCAGACGATTAAAACATTGAAATAAAACTAGTTTATACAAAAACTTTAAGCTACTCGACGGGCTGTTTAGAAGTAAAATTGCGTCACATAAAGCGGGAGTTTTACAGCTCACAGACAGGGAGCATGATAGGGGTTCTAGATGAGAGTAAGCAAGATGGTGATATTGAGTTACGGTCAATTGTTGCGCAGCTTGTCTAGTAGTATACATTGAAGTCTTTGAGTTTATGCGGATTTTATCGCGGTTATTTTTTATTTTAGTCCCGACGTTTCGAAATCTTTTCAGCCTTCGTGGTAAAATCCGTATAAACTAGTTTTATTTCAATGTGTAATATTCGCGTAAACACGAGCAATCACTATGATTAAAACATTTCTAACGATTTTTTCCTGAACTACTATTAATTATATTACTCGACATGTATCGGTCGCCAGTCGCCAGTCGCCAGTCGCGTCGCATTACGAGTATAACCGGCACGTCGGACGCAGTAGCCCGACAGACGGCGATGAGGGACATTTCCTGATCAATAAACTGCTAGCCGGTCGTTATGGCTCGGTATGTTCAGTTAATTGAATTTAGTTAAGGCGTGCTGGGAAACTATGTTGTTGTAACTGTACGCACCCCACGCCCCGCGTCCCGCGTCCCAACCCCATACCACCCGCTGCATTCATGCGATCTGCCCACTGCCATCTACGGTAATTGGCCATTGAGAAGCGTCAGACGTTGCGCTTTTTACAGACTCTCTGATCGGGAACATTTTGGCGGCTAATAAGGATGTTAAGAATCTTAGTTGTTTGTTCTTTCGCCATAAATGTAAGTATATGCTTCAGAGATAGGTGTGACACTTTTAGGTGTGCAAGAAAACTGTTGCCTTTTGCGATCTTCTGTCCCAGTCGCATAACTCAAAACGTACTGTTAGGAGGCGGACCGCGTTCGTCTTTTTTAAAAAAAAAACTACGAAATACACTGCACTAGTTTTATTAAAGAAAAACTTAATTACACACTTTAGCACTGACTCCCAAATTATGAGCGGCTAAACCGTAATCCGCGAGGTTTTGATTCTGACTGATTTAATAACTATAAAATTTAAATGTCAGTACATTCAAATAAAAGAATGGCAAATGTGCTGACTTGCAATGGAATAAAACATCGTCATATACTGGAATGCTGAATGAGCTTTGTATACATAGAAATAAGGGTTATAACACTACTTTTAGAGTATCATTTGGATTAGAAGAATATGTAAGTTTTATGAAGAATGTAAGGCGGTCTTTTAGTACTCAAGCCAACCGCACCGCTATCGGTCGTCATAGCGTAATAAATACGTACATAAAAACAAATGCATTTAAAACCTACCATAAATGATGGCATCTTTGTCTAAAATGGCTGAATAAGAAGAAAAATAACAATCCCTAAAGAGATTCCGCTTTTGACAGATAGACACACAATAACTTTGATAATCTACATATCTATGTTGGCGGAATTTTCCAAAGGGATAAAGCCATAATCTTAAAAATAATAATAGTAATATATATATCTACGCTCACGCCGAAATCTCCGAAAGGGTAAACAGAGAAACAACTAGTGCACCCACGGTTCTCCGAGTTTATTTCGTTCCCAAGATGTGACAGATGACGAGCCTATAGCTATACCAGACAAAAAATCCCGAGCAACTCTGTTCGAATCGAAAAACACAAATTCCCCAACCCAGGTATTAAACCCAGGACCTCATTGGTTAGTCTACGCTGCCACTAAACCAACGAGGTGACCTTATAAAAACAACAGTATGTGTAACTAATGGTGCGTAAACCCTAGGACACACGTGTCGTAACACATTACTCTGAACAATAATAAGCTAGGCATGTGCTATTTACATCACGCCTAGCGTTAACAATATTATTTTCGGCGCGAAAACAACCGCTCGCACATTACACAATAACAACATACACCCGAGCGAAAGATAAAAATAAACAGTTTGTAAACAATGATAAAGCAGCGGTAGCTCAGCGGGCACTGGTACGGACGAAAGTAGCAGGTTCGAAACCAGCCCCAAGAGCATTCACCTCTGACTTTTGAGTGTAATAATTGTTAAACATAGCTTGCTTTAACGGTGAAGGAAATCTCGTTAGGAAACCTGCATGAACCTGAGAAGTTTTGAATTTCGAAGGTATGTGAAGACTGCCAATCTGCATTAGTCCAGCGTGGTGGACTAAGGCCTGACCCCTCTCATTCAGTAGTGGAGGCCCGCGCGCAGAAGTGGGACGTGTATAATTTTTAGCATATGCCTGTAAACGAGTAAGTGGGTCAATGGTAAGTGATCTCCACCTCCCATGAACGCACACAGTGTTGCCGACCTTAAAGGATTGGGAAAGGGAAGGGGGTCTTTGAGTCTCTGAATTTATTACTCACTTTTGTGGGTGTTGTAGTGTGTAGTGAAGATCTGATACCACTTCTATAAAAAACCACGGCTCATTCATGAAGTAAACAAAACTGGTGGCGGGGCCATAAAGTTTTTTATTCTTTTATCTGGATATTGGCCTTTAAATTCCTTGTCTTATTTCTAACTTCGCTGAAGAATTCTTTTATATTTCATCCCTATACATGTATACTTAAAGACTTCTAAACGCTTACTACTCGTAGTTACCACATCAAGACTTAGTAAAGACTAGACTAAACTAGACTAGAGCGAAATCTATCTTTCGCTAACGAATAAAGATTTAAATAATGAAAAGAGAAAGAAAGTAAACAAAGCAAAGCCTCCGTGGCGTAGTAGGCGAGTAGCCAGTTGTGAATCGAAAGTATATTTGTTGTGGGTCTGGGTGTATTTTTCCCCAGAGGGATTGACTTCAGGCAGGCCCAACTACAAGCCCAAATCTTTCTGTAACATATGTTAAAAAGCATGATGCACCGACCCCAGTGGGATAAGGACAGGTGGAAGATAGAGATTAAGAAAGTAACCATTCTTATTCAAATACATGTGTTTCTGGGTTAAATACGCACCTCATTACGTTTTACTACAGAGTAGTACAGAGTACGGCCTAAATAAACAAACTATAGCAAACAAATGTGTAGCATGAATCGTGACTCCCGTTTTACGAGTGGTAGAGCCACGCTGTAGACTATTTTGTCTACAGCATGAATGGGCCGGCTCGTCCGGGTCGTTACCACTGTCTCACAGAAAACCGGCGTAAAATAGCAGCTTGCTGCTGCGTTTCGTACGGTGAGTGAGATATCCGGAGGCCCAAATCTCCCTCCCTTTCCCAATCCCTTAATTATCTCTTTCTATTTTAAGGTCGGCAACGCGCTCATGATTCTTTTCCCATTTTTCTCAGTGCGGAAATCGAACCTGTCGCTTCACAGCCGGCCCACTGCGCCACGGAGGCTGTCTTATTCTATAAAAATCGATGGCCTATTAATAAAGTACTATTTCGATAGCTATAATGGTTTACTATGGATTGGATAAACAAACTCCATAGCAAACAAATGTGTAACGTGACTCATGTATATGGCATTTTGCGTTTTTAAACAACACCCGCTAGTGTGGTGAGATTTATCGATATTTCGAAAGCTAATAACATGAGCAATACTCAATTTATGAGCGATATATCGATGTTCTAATAATAGGATGCCAATTTTTCACGATATTGTTATTGATCAATGAAATAATTTATGTGTACATTTTATAGGCCCGGATTTAAACTGACATGAAATATGATAATATAGAATAACGCCCAGTTTCTGAAAGGCTGATCAAATCACTGAACTTTGATTTGACATCGCTGTCAAATATTATTTTTTTTAAATACATATTAGGCTCGCGTTTGGCTACTACGCCTGATGGTAAGCGATGATGTGGCAAAAAAATAAGTAAAAAAAATTGTGAATGCTGAATTTAAAGAACCGTGGAATATGAAGAGATTAACATCAGTGTTAATTGTATAGAATTTATGAACAATAGTGAACAAAATGAATAGAGTATTAATATTGTTACGATATAATACACGTTCTGCTGTGCGCCTTGTTTTCACAATGAAAATATTAAAAAAAAATGTTTTTTTAGTACCGTAGACACTATTGTATCGCACAATGATTCAACAATTAAGCGATTCCAATAATAATCAAACAAAAACACTATTTCAACAATGCACAGTATATACATATTGAACTTTTCACTAAATCCATTCAATTTCACTTATAAGATATACACAGCACTAATGTTGCACAATACGTCAGCTGTACAGATATACTGCTATAAGCATGTCGGTGACGCGAACCAGAATAAGATTTTCCCCTACCAAAAAGTGCCCAACGCGGCTAAAGAAGTTTTCTCTTCAAAAATCCAAACCGAAGCGTCTGTTTAGTTTCTCTAATTAAAAACGAACCAATAACAATACTAATTATGCTAAAATTAAATCAATTTCATGAAATACCTGAAGAAAGATGGATGTGTTGCCTATATTAAAGGAAAGGGATAAAAGAAGATGGGGATTTGGTCCTCCGGATATCTATCTCGCTCACCGTACAAAACGTAACGTAACATTTACGTGCAGCAGCAGCAGCAGGCTAACCATGAGTTTGTGTCGGTAAAATCGCTAGCGAGGACGTAAGATATCTATATGAAAAACTCAGTGGCGCCTCTAGCGGATACGTGAGAAACTACATTTTATCATACAAAAATTTTACGTCGTCGCTAGCGATTTTACCGAGACAAACTCATGGTTGAGGCACTGGTCGAACAAGGCTCGTATCCCTTCCTTTCCCAAAATGTGGCCAACAATGGTGCATCCGTGACAATTATAACGGTAATAGGCAGTGCGGATGTCAAACTCATTATGGGTAGTGTAGTACTTACTACTTTTGTGACCATTTCCTTGCCGTTCACCACTATCTACTACCTGACAAACACTTAACTTTCTTTTTTTTATAGTATAGGCCGGCAAACGAGCAAGTGGGTCACCTGATGGTAAGTGATCTCCACCGCCCATATACGCCCACAATACTAAAATAATCATGGGCGCTATGCCGACCTTAAAGGAAAGGGATAAGTAAGGGATTGGGATGGGGAGGGGAATTTGGGCCTCCGGATATCTCACTCACCGCACGAAACGCAGCAGCAAGCTGCTACTTTACGCCGGTTTTCTGTGAGATAGTGGTAACGAACCGGACGAGCCGGCCCATTCATGCTGTAGACGAAACTGTCTACAGCGTGGCTCTACCACTCAAAAAAAACTACCACTCTTTTATAAATTCGTGTATTTTTTTTAATCGGCATAGACTCGACAAGCAACAGTTTTAATGCGTACGCGATACGACTGCTGTAATGAGGTCTCGGGCTCGATCCTCGGGTCGGGTAATAGTGATAATGGAATTTTCTATTTCGAAATGCTCAGTATCAGCCCGGAATCTGGAATTGTGCTTTGTAAGGCGATAGACTCGCCCCCTATCACATCTTGAGACAGAGATACGCTCGGCGAAATGTACGTGTACTGGTTACACCTCTGCCTACCCATTCGGGGATTACAGACGTGCGTGTATGTATTTTTTTGTCCGTTGTCCATGAATTTCACCGTTTTGATATAACGTGGGGCGACCCCCTTGTCTGAAATCATGATCCGTAAATCCGGAACCAAAGATTCACTGTGGGCCTAATCTGTTATCTATTAAATCAAAATATTAAACAATGGCCACGTGGGTGTTTGATGCTTGTTATATATACGTAATGTATGAATATTGTATACTTATTCCGGGTTTAACTGTAACAAGACCATATACCGGCATTTTTACAGCAGAAAACCGGCATAAGAATAAGTGGGTCACCTGATGGTAAGTGATCACTATTGTCTATGAACACTCTCAAAAGAATTCGAAAATTCTCGTGTCACAATGTTCGTTCCCATACTCCTCCGAAACGGCTCGACCGATTTTTATAAAATTTTATATGCATATTCAGTAGGTCTGAGAATCAGCTACTATCTATTTTTCATCCCCCTAAATGTTAAGGGTGGTCCAACCCAATTTCTTTTTTAGACAATTTTTTTTATGATACAGCTACATAAATATAAATAATTGTTTTTATTTTTTTGATACAGCATTAAAAAATACAAACAACCCAAAATGTTCACACTTCTATCATAAACCCCTATTTTTAATAGCGATATTAGTATTTTTGTCAAGCGCGTTTCTCACCGGGACTGGCTTGATGCGATCACCCAAACTATTAATCCTGGAAATAGGCATTCACGCGGGCGGAGCCGCGAGCAACAGCTAGTAGAAAATAAAGTTGGAAGGGCCTCCAAAAATATTTATCATTCGTGTATAGGAATCCCTAGTGTGTAATCAAACCGATGACGTCACCAAATGATGCATTCAACTAATGATTTCATTTCATTATCATTATTCTAGTAAAAGATTTGTAAAAACATGACGTTAGTTATCATTTAAAATCCGGTTGGAATTCCGTTACAGATAAAGTGTGATGATTGCGAATTAATGCAGTATATATACCATGTTAAATAATGCTATTTTATCTGTCGCCTAAGCTATATGAACTTATACTCGTACGAGATTGGCGCGGTGCGGCGCTGCGTGAGTTGCCATGGAGCTGGTGAAAGGTTGTTATAATCAACCATTATCGACGAGCTACAAATACGCCAAATGTTTAACCTTAAAAAGGGGGTAATAAATTGCTCAACTAATTCCATATCTGCTATTTTTTGCTCGCACGGAAACCACCATAACAAATATTCGAGCTCACAGTATTCCTGTGTACCAAATATCACCGAAGTCCGTTCAACCGTTATTGATTAATGAACATCCAAATTAACAAACATCCAAACTTTGACGTTTATAATATTAATAGAAAGTAGTTGCATAGAACTAAGGAAAGACGACGCAACTCCTCTTTACATTATGAAATCAAAATATACATACATAGACTCACGCCTGTTTCCCATGGGAGTAGGCAGATACAACGGATTTCCACTTGCTACGATCCTTGCATACCTCTTTGGCCTCATTCAGTCTCATTAAATTTTTCATACATGCACGTCGGTTTAGGGTACTCCTGACCTGGCCTTTCCGAGAATATCTCCAACTTGATCTATGAAAGTTCGCCGAGGCCTTCCCCTCTCAACAGTACCATTCACACTCGCCATGTATATTTGTTTCGTCAATCTTCTTTCATCCATCCTCTCTACATGCCCAAACCGTCTTAGTATTCCTTTCTCAATTATCAAAATCAAAATATGTAAACGTTTAAATTGTGTAATTTAAAAACGCACAGTAAGAAGCAGTTCGCTATTTTATCGACGTTAAATAACAGTTTATTGTTGCTTTTCTTTTACAGTTATTGAGATTCTCAGAGGCGCAAATACCCATCACTTCCCAATACCCATTCAATTCCTTTAAAGGTCGGCAACGTACCCATCATTCTTCTAGTATTGTGGGTATTCATAGGCCGTGAGGATCACTTACCCGTGACTCACTGACCAGTTTGCTGATTACAGCTATTAAAAAAAACTCCTTTTATCACTATTCACGAGTGGTAGAGCCAAGCTGTAGACAATTTTGTCTACAGTATGAATGGGCCGGCTCGTCCGGGTGGTTACCACTGTCTCACAGAAATCGACGTAAAGTAGCAGCTTGCTGCTGCGTTTCGTACGGTGAGTGGGATATCTGGAGGCTTAAATCCCCTCCCCTTCCCAATCCCTTAATTATCCGTTTCCTTTAAGGTCGGCAACGCGCCTATGACTCTGACATTGTGGGCGTACATGGGCGGTGGTGTTCACTTACCATCAGGTGACCCACTTGCTCGTTTGTCGGCCTATATTACTGATACTGTGATTTAGCTACCGTCGGCCTCCCATCGCCTCCCCAACTGCAATCCTATCACAAAATAGTACAATACTAATCGAACCGCTTTTAAAACTAATAAAAAACATATTGTAGAGGCAATGTCGGAACTTGCACAACATTTTTCTAACGTAACCGAATCTATTTGCGGACACGTTGGGCTTATTGTTCGAGGTTTGGTGGGCCGCCATTCGCAACCGCTATGGGTAATGTATGAAGCTCCATTAAGGTTCTAAAAATGGTAGAGACAGACAGACCGACGTTATGTAACAGCGTGGAAATGTAGAAAAGGGGACTTCGATTTTTACAAAGGCCAATTAGTTTCTGCTCTAATTGCTGTAAAGCCAAAATATTCATTGTTTATGAATACGCATAACATAGGAATTTATTATAACAAGCATTGGATGATGACATTTACAGATTTTGACATTTTAGTTAGTACTTGAAAACAAATTATACAACATTTAAATAACGTGTTACGTGGACCATTGCTTGTTACAATAACTATAACTTTGCCCAACTGATCTTGCAACCCACATTTATAAAAAAATTATATGCACTCACGTCTGTAACCGCGGAAAGGGGTAGGCGAAATGTAATAGGAGTCGAGTCCATCGCCAAGCCGAGCACAATTCTAGACTCCGGGCTGATACTAAGCATTTCGTGATAGAAAAACCCAATATCACTTTTGCCCGACCCGGGGATCGGACCAGAGAACTCAACACAGCACTCGTACGTATTACAACTGCGCCAACGAGGTAGTAAAAAAATTACAATAGAAAACCATCTATACTAATATTATAAAGCTGAAGAGTTTGTTTGTTTGTTTGGTTGAACGCGCTAATCTCAGGAACTACTGGTCCGATTTGAAAAATTCTTTTAGTGTTAGATAGCTCATTTATTGAGGAAGGCTATAGGCTATATAAGATTTTTTCCCCGGAATAGGCCGTTCACGCGGGCGGAGCCGCGAGCAAAAGCTAGTCAAAAATAAAGAGCATTGAACAAAATCTAGGCATGATGTCATCAGGAAGAGTATGAGTGATTGAATCACGTCGCTGATGTCACCGTGGATGATAAAAGGTCGAGGTCACGCTGTCGCTGTTATCTAACATTAAACATAGCATACAGTTGATTAGGGATGCTATTGACCGTAGGCTTTCTAATGATAACAGTCTGCGAGTATAAATAGTTTTTTAAATAAATACACTCGCACAGTCTAACAGTCGCACACATAGTCCTGACCCCTCAGTAGGTAACCCTGTATCATGAGTATCAGGAACTACTAGGGACTTGCGACTCCAGACCCGGAACAAGTTTTTGTGGATCACACATTTGTCTCAGTGCGGGAATCGAACCCACGGCCTCCCGTTTCGCAGCCGGCTACTCGCCCGCTGCGCCACGGAGGCTGTCGATAGATAGAATAGTATTTGTTTCACACCAAATAAAGATGACTGACTCAGCAGCGCAGTTGTAATGCGTACACGTTACAAATGCTGTGTTGAGGTCTCGGGTTCCATCACCGGATCGGGTAAAAGTGATATTGGGTTTTTCTATAACGAAATGCTCAGTATCAGCCCGGAGTCTGGAATTTGTGCCCGATATTGTGATAGGCTCGCCCCCTATGACATCAAGGGACGGAGTTACGCTCGGCGAAAAGTGGGTGTACTGTTTACACCTCTGCCTACCCCTTCGGGGATTACAGACGTGAGTGCGTATATAACAGACAAACTGATAGCACAAAGTCAAGATCATGCAAAATAGCATGTCAATTCCAATACATTAACACAATCATGACTAGTGGTCTGTTGTCCGTTGAGTTTTATTTTTTTACTCCATACCCTGCCATCAGATCTTAACCAAATTTATATGGGACCACATAGCAGCTAAACTCTATCGAGGGATTTTTTTTCCAACGAAATCAGTCGAGAATCAGAAAGTCAGAGTCAGTCAGAGAAATCTATATACATAAATTAAAAAAAAAACAAAAAAAGCGCCGAATAGAGAACCTCCTCCTTTTTTGAAGTCGGTTAATAAATAAATATTTTTTTTTATATCAAAACGTCTTAATACCTTAAGATGTTTCATATGCAATGACATTATGTTAGTTGTTACGAACAAATGTGAACATTATGTGCTGTGATTTTGTACCAGTTATGTTGACATAGATGTGCACTCTCATGTAAATACTTGTTTGTAAATAAACCACATCGCATATGTCTTATGTTATACACTTTTTATACAGCAATATTGTTTTGAGTTCAGATAAAACTTCATTGTAATTTTATAATGATTATTTTTATGGGTTCTTTTTGTTATCATGTTTATGTATGACAGTAAAAATAATATATACATACACACTCACGCCTGTAATCCCCGAAGGGGTAGGAATAAATGTAAACCATGATGTGATAGGGGGTGAGCCTATCGCCATCCCTGGCACAATTCCAGACTCCGGACTGATAATGAGCATTTTGTAATAGAATCACCTAATATCATTTTTACCCAACCCAGGGATCGAACCCAAGACTTCAACGTCAGCCTCAGTTGTAACGCGTACGCATTGCAACTGCGCCACCAAGCACCAGCAGCCAAAAATAAAATTAATGACAATTGAATTATAGGTATTTTTGTGTAGAGTAAATTAACCTTTTTGCAATAAACAGATGTAACTAATAGAGTTACATACATATCAAAATATATACATTCAATAATGTAACAATTTGGTATTAAGTATATAAGTAATTAAGTTTCTACATTATTATTTTATGGTAAATTTATGGTGAAGTGGATTTCTTAAACCAGGTTAGTTTTTTTTTTATATTATGTATATTATAATAAGCTTATTTATTCTCTGCACCAAACAAATGTTGCCTGGGAGAGTATGCCTCAATGACAGCCCATCAATACCTATGTCAATTGTAAAATTACAGATAAAAAGTAATAGTATGTAGTTTTAGAGTAACTTTGAATTGTAAATAAATAAAGGTGCTATGCAATTTTTTTAGGTGTATTGTCTTACAATTACCTAATTTAATTTACTAAGAATTTGCGTTCTATTTTATTTATATCCATCATAAAATACATTCACAGTAATTTGCACACTTGAGTATTGTTACCTACTCAAAATTACATGAAATCAACTTAAAGACATTGCTAAAAAAATGCCTTATCTACTAAGCATATTCAACCAATAATCTCCAGCTATTTACATAAAGCCGAGCATTTTATCCGAGTCATGGGTAATAAAAGAAACAGGTAACATAAAGTGGACTTTAATGCAATGTCGCGGTGTTTACCGCCGCGCATACGTGAGCGGAGTAAAACCGGCACAAATGGACGTTTAACAAGCTCCTATTCAGTACCTACAGGCCACCAGAACACTTCTACCTCTAGCACTGTAGAAAAAGTGCCAACAGCTTGCACCGTGCTCTGTGGCCGTTACCTGCTACACGAAACTGGGGCGACCGGCGCCGCGCCCAGAGAGCGCCCCGCCCGGCCCTTACTACACAATAACATACAAAAAACACCTTTACTACCAAATTACGTTGCGAAACACCTCATAAAAAATTACACTGGATTGTACGAACCGCCGATTTTTATACAGAAATGTATTTACCGTAAACTCTAAAAGTACTCAATAATTTGATAAATTATAATAACTTACCTGTTGATCAACAAGCTCCCATGTAACAGTGGATAGACGGTCCACAAAGTTGTTATATTCTCACAGTTTTCAGCACGTAAACACTGGCGTACGGTCTCACAAAAGGAAGAACTGGTAACAACACAAAAAATTTGAACCACGAATCTACCTTTTCACGCACTATTGCACAAAACACGATCCCTTGCGTCCAGAGTATGAGTTTCTTATCGGAATGTTCGTACGCGAGCTATCCACCACAATTTTCATTCATCGCAAAGTGAAATCATTCGAGACGAGTGGCAGTTGGTAAAGAATCTACGGGTGCGGGCGGCAGGGAGCGCGCGCGTCATCCGCCATATTGGATGATTACGTCATCGTACTTTTTTTTTTAACTAAGTGAGTGAGACACTAAAACATAAATCCAATGCATGTAAAATTTTGTGCGTGTATCCGAACTTTAACATTCTTTCATTCGTTCACAGCCTACCGCAGTCCTCATTCACAGATAATAAATGTCAATGCCAGTGATGCCAATTTGGTAAGTAAATCCTCAAATTAGGGACATTTTATTCCATTGAAGGGATGGGGGTTCAATATAATACGAACATTTTATTTTATTTTGAACATACTCTTGGCCAACTCTCTTCTACTAATTCGATAAACATAAAGATTCCTGTACTTAAATAATAAAATTTGTTTGAGATAGTATCTTGAAAAGTAGAAGATTTAAAGTTTCCAAAATTTCAGACTCAAGAGTTACATTTTATTAGAAATGATCTTTTGATGACCATATTAAAAAAGCGTCAAAGGTTTTGTTATTAGTATGTCATCAGAATTTGGATCCATAAAGGTACTTGAAATTCGCTATTATGTTATATGTACGTAACCACCTCGAATTTGCCTCTCTTTAGAATTCCTATTATAAATATTTATCTTTTATTTTTAAAAACCCTTTTTGAAAAATATTTGGGGAATTTTTATAAGATGTGAAGTAAAAACCGCATAACTTTATAACAACACTGGTTAATCAATGTCAATCTGAATCTAATTTATATTATCAGTTGTTTGTCAAACACGAGTAAATTTTGCATGATATCACAATAATTACTAATAAATAACATATTTAATTGGTGCTTTCTAACTTATTTTGTTACTTGTTTGACTTTATATACCCTAATTAGTTTAAAGGAAGACTGAAAATGCAAGGTAAGTGTGATTTTTATAAAACATGAGATCACCCTTTGTTTTCGATGTGGGTTTAGATTTTCCTTCTTTTCCAGACACAAGACCAGAGCTGTACGAGGAAGTAAAGTTGTACAGGAATGCTAGAGAACGTGAAAAGTAAGATTTTCTGTGCAATTATGTGATATTCAACTTAGGACCAAGCCTTGGATATCGAGTTAACAATACGTGCAAATTATCTAACCCGGGCTGAAGTTAATCAGTTCACCCTCCCTCTACACCTCCCGTAACCCTTTAGTCTCTGATAAGAAGAGGTAACCGCGCCATCGCGAGGGTTTTCTGGATAATTAGATAAAAAAATATATCATCATCATCATCATCATCATCAGCCTGAATTCGTCCACTGCTGGACATAGGCCTTTCCAAGTTGGCGCCACCCTTGACGTATATGTGTTCAATATATTTTTGTGACCAAAGTGCTGTTATGAAAAATTTATTTATATAAAGAACTTCTGATTAAATTTAAATTTTGTATTTTTCTGTGTCAGTAATCTGCATTTGGCACAATGAGCCATTCTATTAGTATGCCATCATACTAGTTTTGTTTAAAGTAACTAGAAGAATGCTCCATTGATTGCTTCCTCCATTAAATGCTCTCCAATTCATGCGAATCTGCTTGTTAAAGTACAAACACTGTGTTTTTTGAGTCTTTTATGTCTAACACTTCCTCCTTCGAGCCTTATTGCTAGTACTTTAGTGTGAGTCAGTAACCTATATTGGTAGTTCTTGCTGAAGTTTGCAATCTCCTGCTTTACAGTGTTCAAGCCTAGGTCTCGCATTTGAAAACTCAAATACAAGTTATGCCTGCCTCAGACCTGCCTGTTTAGACTGCTTCGGTGGTGCAGTTGTAATGTATACACTTTACGATTGAGGCTAACGATGACGTCTCAGGTTCGAATTGGGTTTCTCTATTATGAAATGCACAGTATCAGCCCGGAGTCTGGAATTTGTGCCCAGTATGGCAATAGGCTCGCCCCTATCACATTATGGGACGGAGATACGCTCGGCGAAATGTGGGTGTACTGGTTACACCTCTGCCTACCCCTTCGGGGATTACAGGCGTGAGTGCGTATGTTGTAATACAAGTTATGCTAGTCCAAACTGAGATTTCATCCGAGGACCTCACGGTTGCTTAATTGATTGACTCTAGCCTCAAGTCAATAAGGCCATTTAAATACAGTACTCAATAATAATACTTCCAGGCATGACAACATGGCGGAACTATACGCTGTAGTGAGCACACTGCAACACCTAGAGAAAGCGTACATGCGTGACTGCGTACCTGCGCAGGAGTACACTGCTGCATGCAGCCGCTTGCTCGTGCAGTACAAAGTGGCATTTAAACAAGTGCAGGCTGACGAGTTTCCCAATATTGAGGCTTTTGTTGCTAAGTACAGGGTAAGTTTTTTTTAGCAGAGGCTGACAAATAAGCATGTGGGACACTTGATGGTCATATGATCATATGATCTCCACGGTCAATTAAGACCCACATTACCAGAAAAATCATGGAGGTGTCTCCAACATTAAAGGAAAGGGATTGGGAAGGGTAGGGGGATTTGGGCCTCTAGATATCTCACAAACCATAAGAAATGCAGTAGCAAGCTGCTACTTTACGTCGGTTTTCTGCCCATTCATTTTGCGGACAAAACTGTCTTTAGTGTGGCTCTACCAGTCAAAAATATCTCACTATCTCCTTCGCTCGCCCGGACTGTAATAGACATGGCGTACGATGACGTCTCAAACTCAGTCATGCATCCTTTCTCGATGTTGACAGTTGCACCTTCTTTATTTACTAGGGGCGTTGCCCATGTTTTTACACAAAACATAAAATAAAAAAAAAGTCCGACGAATATGAGACATATCTTACTTTCTTCCCCACATTATTCTGCATCGATTGGTATCGGTCTCGACCCCATACCCCCAGCGGTTTCAGAGGAGATAGCGTGACAAGCTTTTGGCAGCGGCGACAGCGGCGGCGCCAGTTACTTTTTTTTGAATAGAGACATACTTTTTTATTTGAGTGGATTTATTTAATTATTTAATAATAAGTTTTGGGTAACCATTGATGAAAATAATGAAAAAAATCGGGTCAGCTGCGGTATTTCCACTCAGAACTGCTCATAGGCTGTATGAATTTTGGTAATTAACCAATAATCCTTTCAAACATTGCAGTTAGACTGTCCCGCTGCCCTGGAACGGATAAGAGAGAACAAACCCAACCTAATCAAGGACGACAAAGGCAACACTAACAAATATATCGCCGAAATTGTGTCGGTAAGTGTGTCTGATAGCTTTGTCTCTTTCTATGATATTATTGTTAAAATAGAAATGTAAAAACATTATGTTTTTATTCTTCTCATCAAAGAAATGAGTTTTTTTTAAGCCTGGCAGAGCATGGTACGTGCAGGTTATATATAATGATGACTGATAAAAGACATTGTAACATTCGCCAGAATTATGCCAGTCTAAAGTTACTCCTCTGAACGAGTCAGTATGGCGGATTTTTTACCTTCTATATGGTGGTCGCTATGCAGTAATAAATACACCCTAATACACCCAACAGTCACACACATACTCCTGACCCCACACAAGGCTAACCTGTGTCATAGTATCAGGAAGTACTTACTTACGGTCCCAGTCCCAGAACCGAAACCGATATTTGTGGATCACACTAATATTTGTCTCGATGCGGGAATCGAACCCACAGCCTCTCGTGTCATAAAAAATCTCGTCTAGAATTACTATCCAGTGCCCGGCCGTGTTAGTATTTTTTATTATCACCTTGAATGACAAATCAAGCAGGTCGCTCGCCTAATGGTAAGCGCCACGCCTGCTCATAAACAGAAGCAACGCCGCACAGAACTTTAAATAACAAAGCACGGCATGACACTGGACTGCGCTCGTCACCCCGAGACATAGGTGTTAAGTCTCATAATGCCCAGTAATTACACTGGCTTCAATGTACTTCGCACCGGAACACAACAGTGCTTACACATTGTTGCTTGGCGGTTGAAATAGACACAATCGGTGGTACCAACCCAGCCGGCCTCTCGCATACGAGGGACCTACTACCTGCTGTTAGTTATGAATTGAGCTATAATATTGTATCAGCTTATCTAGTGTGAACTATGCTTGGTTGCAGCTATTCATAACGTTGATGGACAAGCTGCGCTTAGAGTTCCACGCCATGGACATGATCCAGCCGGAGCTGCGGGATCTGCGCGACACCATGGACCGACTCCTCATGCTGCCGGAGGACTTCGAGGGCAAGCTGAAGGTATGCCCAAATCCCCCTCCCCAATCCCTTAATTATCCCTTTCCTTCAAGGTCGGCATAGGGCCCACGATTCTTTTGGTATTGTGGGCGTAAATGGGCGGTGGAGATCACTCACCATGAGGTGATCCAGTTGCTCGTTTCCGACATATGACACAAAAAAAACATGTATGCAAATTAAATTCGTTTTAGGTTCAAGAATGGCTCGATAAACTATCAGAAATGTCTGCATCGGATGAACTGTCTGAGTCGCAGGTTCGACAACTTCTGTTCGACCTGGAGACCTCATACGGCGCATTCAACAAGTTCCTGCACAAGGACTGAACCCGCACTACGCTACTCACTACTCAATGCAGGTAGCGGTCAGTTTGTTTATTTTTTATTTACAAAACTTTATCGTACACAAAACATATAGATTGCGATACAATTAAAATAAATAATAATAATACTAGCCCTGTATTATACACGTCCTACTACTGGGCATGGGCCTCCTCTACTGAATGAGAGGGGTTAGGCCGCACGTCCACCACGCTGGCCTAATGCGAGTTGGCAGACTTTACACAATTTCGAAATGCTTATGGGGAACTTCTCAGGTATGCAGGTTTCCTCACGATGTTTCCTTCACCGTTAAAGCAAGTGATAATTAACAATTAATACCACAATTAAAACAAATAAAGAGTACAGTTTCTATGGTAGTACAGTACAGTATCTATTCTGGAAAATCAAAGACAAGTACATCAAAAGCAAATTAAAAATAAATATTAAAAGCAAGCCTATCGCTTAACCGGACATAAGTCCAGACTCCCGAGTTGATACTGAGTATTTCATAATAGAAAATCTGTAATATCAGTTTTACTCGACCCCGGGATCGAACTCAAGACCTCAGCATAGCAGTCGTATCGCTTACACATTACAACTGCGCCACTGAGCCAGTCTCTTATTGTTGTATATTATTTCATATTTATCTTTTCAGATGGTGTTTGTATTCCCACAGCGACGCAACATACGCGCGTACCCTATAAATACGTTACATGTATATTTTAGTTAAGGTATCAATATATTAAACTGTTTTTTTATAGACACAATATGTTGTTTCCTTTATACATAAGAGTCCCGAAAACCAGACTGGAAATTTAAAAATCATGTTAAATGAGTCTATAAAACGAAAAACTACTATTCCGGGTTCGATCCCCGGGTCGGGTAAAGTGGTATTGGGTTTTTCTATTACGAAATGCTCAGTATCAGTCCGGATCCTGGAATTTGTGCCCGGTATGGCGATAGGCTCGCCCCCTATCACATAAGGGACGGAGATACTCTCGGCGAAATGTAGGTGTACTGGTTACACCTCTGCCTACCTCTTCGGGGATTACAGGCGTGAGTGCGTATGTATGTACTAATATTACACACGTAGTTTAAAAAAATACTGTTACTTAATATTTAAGATCCAATCAAACTTCTGGAATGTTTTTATAGCCTTACGTGCGTATTTCCATTGCGTATTTATTTCGTAACTCGTAATAAAACTTTATGACTTGCGCACTACAGAAATAATTACAAATATTAATTGTAAAGTGATATTCAATCAGTTGCAAACAAAACGTGAAGCTACAAGTGCCTATACTTGAAACATCCTGCACGAAGGACCAAATTGTAATCAATTTTTTTTTTATGTTTAGTGAATTTATTAATTAGAAAATCTAACTTCAATGATACAATTGTAATGGTTAAATTAGGAAGATTATGTGACATAACTGTAGTGGTTATCTCACTTATTTGTTTGAAAGAGGTAATTATAGTGAATTTTTTTAACTAATTTTTTTTTAAACTCTAACAATAGCCGCCTTTGGGCATAAATCATTCTGAAAATGGGAATGCAGGCGTCACAAGAACCCAGCCCTCGGCGCACACAACAGTGATTTTGTGAAATTTGTTATTTTTTTAATTTTATTCCGTAGGCTGGCAAACGGGCAAGTAGGTCACCTGATGGTAAATGATCACTGCCCATGAACATCCACGATACCTGAAGAATCATAGACGTGTTGTCAAGGTAAAAGAAAAGCGTTGATTAAGGGATAGGTAAGGGGTGTTTTTGGGCCTCCAAATATATAACTCACTGTACGAAACGCAGCAGCAAGCCTCTATTTTACGCCGGTTTTTTGTAAGACAGTGATAATGAGCCCGCCGGGCCTATTCGTGCTGTAAACAAACTTCTCTACAGCGTGGCTCTACCACTCAATAATTATAGTTTCCTTTAACGGTGAAGGACTACATCATGCGGAAACCTGACAGCTTTATAGAATTTCGAAGGTATGAGAAGTCTGACAACCCCCATTAGGCCTTACCGCTCTCATTAGTAAAGGCGGCCCGTGCCCAGCAGTGGGGCAATATAATACAGGGCTGATATTATTTTTGTTATAATACTTTATAAAACTTTTTTTCAACAGTGTACTGATAACGTCTTCCAAAATATTGATAAGAATTATTATTTAGCAATAGAAGCCTATAACGTAGCTAAAGGTTTGTTTAATCAAGGCAGAGCAAACTACATGAGATTAAAAGATAAATCGCTGTATACCATAGACACATTCCTTGATCTAGTATACATAATGAATGACCAGATGGCAAAGGAATTGCGAAGCGCGGTCCTGAAATTCTACAAAATTAAATATTTTAGAGATTTCACAAATTTTATGATTACGATGGAAGAGGTGAGTTGTGTCAAATAAATTATTTTTATAGCAGAGTCTGATATACGAGCCAGTAGGTCACTTGATGGTAAGTGATCTCCACTGCCGTTGCACACCCACAAGAACAGAATAACCACAAATGCGTTTGGGAGGGGAAGTGATTTGAACCTCTGGATATCTCACTAATAACCATTCCCTATATTCAGTCTATTGATAGATTTGCTTACTATCAATAGTGTTTTGAAAGATCTTCCATATAAAATGTGTCAAAATTGTACTGCCAGTAAGCAAATCTGTCGATAGACAGAATATTAGGCACGGCCAAAACTGTACGAAGCGCTATAGCGTTTCCTGTGATACAGTAGGCACATAGTTAAGCCGGATCATTCAAGCTGTAGAAAAAAGTGTGTAGCGTGGTTCTACCACTTTTATTGGTTAATTTCGGGATCATCTGTAGATGCGGATTGAGATCGTTTATTAAAATTAGCAGTTAATCATGAATAAGGTCCTTTTTTAAAATTTTCTAAACAATATAATATTAGATACAATAAATTATGCTTTGGTGTAAACATAAACCAGTTTAGGTTTTACAGTTCAGGTTAGTTTACATAATCTGGTTTAGTTTGGCAATAGCGGATCAAGGAGGGGTGGGCTAAGGGACTCAAGACCCCCCCCCCCCCCAAAGCATTTGAGTCCACTGACAACTCTCGAATTAATATTGTTATTAACTTACTTTCTCATTACTACCTACAATATAATTTTCATCGCTTCCTTATTTATTCCATTTTAAGTAGGTATAGTATATACACATTTAATTATACTTTTGGGTCAAGAAACCAAACCAAAATCCTGGATCCGACACTGTAGTTCGGTATAGATAAATTAACACTAATATTAATTTCCTTTAGATGATAGACATTGTAGAACACTGTCTATTGGATCCAGTAGATAAATTAGCAGAAATACGCGCTCAGTTCCACAGCGTTATCAAGAATTTCGAAGATGTCAGAAACTTCGATACTATATCAAAATGTCATAAGGAGTTACCGGATGAAGTTGCGGCGGCGCATTGTCTACTGCATCAGGCTGTTTTGTAAGAACGTAAAAATACACAAAAATATTTATAGTTCTATTTCACATTTATTTCTATATATTATCAGCACCGGATCTACGATTTGTTTGAACCGGGGCAGAAACTTGATAGTGGCGCCCTTCTCTCCAGCGTTTAAGATAAATTACTTAAAAAAACTTGGTGCCCCCTACAATTGCCGGCTGGAGCCGGTGCCCGGGGTTTGCCCTCCCTAGATCTGGGCCTGTATTTTATTTATTTAATGATCTGTTTTTTATTTATTCTATCATGACAGTATTTTCATTCCGCATCATTGGTTTTAGCGACCACGTACTTTGGTTCTTTTAACCACACCTTAAATAGTGCTGGCCAGCTTTACTGGGCTTCTTGTGATACCAGTTTTCAAAACTAAACTAGGTCTAGCCATGTAGGTATACTACTAGACAAGCTGCGCGGTATATAGAAATTGTACCACTAAGTTGAGGTCAAATGACCGTAACTCAATATTGCTATCTCGCTTACTCTCAACTAGAACCAATATTGGGCTCCCCGTTTGTGAGCTGTCAAACTCCCGCGTTATGTGACGTAATTTCACTTCTAAACAACCCGAGTTTTTGCTAAAATAAGTTAAAATAACAATAGGTATAATTTCTTTTTATAGGTTCAATGAAACTATGCAAGAAAGTCTAGTTTCGATAGTTGAGATAAAAACAAGACAACACGCTCAAGACATGAACTCGTCGCTCTACAACGTACAGGCGTGTATTAACGACTTCGTGCCCAAATTCTTCGACCAACTCCTATTAAACACTTACACAGACAAATGTGGCTATCTACGTGTAGTGAATGCGTCCATTGCTGATTTAATTAATGACAAATGGCGGTATAACGAAACCCTATTTCCTGAGAAATGGAGTCCGCTAGTGAGGCTTCTAAAAGAAAAGTAAGCTATGTTTTCTTCCACAATACAAAAGAATTATGGGCGCGTTGCCGACCATAAAGGAAAGGGATAATAAGGGATTGGGAAGGGGAGGGGGATTTGGGCCTCCGGATATCTCACCCACCGTACGAAACGCAGCACCAAGCTGCTACTTTACGCCGGTTTAAACACGGTCATGGTAAATACAGCACCTGATGGTAAGTACAAGGCTGTCCAAATGTAATATTGACCATCGAGTCAGGCAGAATTATGCCTGTCTGAAGTTACTGGATATGGTAGGTAAACTGGCAGACCGCGGAAAGCGAATTGTCGGAACGAGCCGCTATGATTTTTCACCATAATTATGCAAGGTGGTTAGATGATAAGTACCTAGTTACTAAACAAGATGGTGTGGGCCAGCCAGTCTATATTGCTGAGTAGATATTTGCAAGGAGTTACGGATGAAAACTAATAGTTTACTCTGTCCATGATTCCAAGCCTCCAGACTCATTTTCATTGGTCTATAACTTTATCGGTAGGTATCAACGACTTTAGTGTATACTACTATAAGACGTGCTGTTTAGAAGTAAAATTGCGTCACATAAAGCGGGCGTTTGACAACTCACAGACAGGGAGTGCGATAGGGGGTCCTAGTTGAAAGTAAGCAAGATGGTACCTAATATTGAGTTACGGTAAATTGACCGTAACTTAGTGGTGCAATTTCTATGTACCGTGCAGCTTGTCTAGTAGTTTACATTAAAGTCTGGTACCTACCGACCCGCATGTATACCTACCTACATGCATGTATACCTACTTTGGTAGGTACTCCCCGCAGGCAGCGTAAATCGCTCTAACATCACCGACTAATGAAAATTGGCATTCCTGACTATTTTAATTATCTGCATCTCATATTGTTAATAGTCACGTTGAGGTGTAAGCTACATTTTAGTGTTAAATTTCGCAGAACAAGGTTGCCAAAACAACAGCTACAAGATCCATTATTTCTGACACTCTTCGCTGCCAACCTTTCGTCGCAAGACATCCTCAACACTCTCTACAAATAATGATGTTCAAAAAATTAAATATAAATTATGAATAAAGTATTATTTAAGCTGTTCACAGTTTTATTTAATTTGTGATTTTTAGAGCATGCGTTGCATGATTTAAGTTAAATGTATGTACTGGAAGAAGTAAAATCTTTGCTGTAATTTACCAATATACATTCAACATTGATCCTCAGAACGCATGTAATAATGGATGTTTGGCTTTACATAAAAATAAAAATATTTACTTTTCCTGCTGTATTGGCAGAATTAAGATTTGGATGAAGGCAAACGGACAAGTAGTCTACAAACATAAAAATCATGAACGCTTTGTTGATCGTACGATTGGCGTTTAGGTTGGATTATTACTATTTATTACATAGAAGGGATTTCCATCAGAAGTAATAATTTTTCCTTTTTGGAAGTTTCCAATAAAAGTTAGCGGGATCTTTAATTATTAGTTGGTCATACTGGTTTGACGTTTCAATCAAAATAAACGATCCGCTGGAGTTTTGGCGGGAATTCTTACAGTGCGGTGGCTCTCTTGTTTTAATTATTTCCTAAACTGGTTTAAAGTTGTGTTTGTTGTATAAAAGTGGTGTGGTTTTGTGCAATAATCATTAACGATGATGAATAGTGTATGGAAACATTGAAATAAGTGGATTTAGGTGATTTTTGATCAAGGGTATTGTCGACCTTGTGCTTTCGATTCGCTTGAAGAAAGTCGTCTAAGAAGCATTGAACTGAAAGGAATTATCACCAAAACTCCAGCAAGACCTTGAAATCGGCCACACCCCTGTTTCATCGTTCTTGGAATATAAGAAAAGATATAACTAATGACTTGGCAGCATGGTCTCTGATCTTAGCCGGTTCCTTATGGAACAAACAAACAAAAAAAAAAAAAAAAAAACGATCCGCTGTCTGCTGTGCTCATGTGCTTTGTTGTTGTTTTGTGGTGTTAAACATGTGTTTCTGTATTTTATAACACAAAGACTCAACAAATGCCTAAAACAGTGCGTGATTTGCTCGAAAATGGGCGTTCACAAGATGAAACCGACAAAATGCCGGAGCGAATTAGAATAACCGAGTTAGATCTGTTGATGTCCACTCTCACAATAATAAGTCATTTCGTGGACCTCGGTTTAGACATAAATGTAGCTGTGAGATATTACTTGGCTAAGATGGTCACAGAGTTTTCTTGGACTCTTGCTTTTATACTTTTACCGGCTTTTGTCAACACTGCTGTATCAATAAGGATGTAAGTACCTAATATTTTTCTTTGAATCTTTACAAAAAACTGTAACCATTCTATTTTTGTATCTTTATAAAACCCCTACTTCGACAAATAGACTGGCGAAGTTTTTTTTTACAAAAACAATTAGAATTTACTCAAAATTCAGGCATATTTGATTGTATCATAAATATACAAAATATTTGATAGTTTTTAGTTTTAAAACAATACCAAAGACATTCTATGATTGTTGTGGGACACTTAGCTTTTCTCTACAACTTCACTTGTACACTCATACATACACACTCATGCCTGTAATTCCTCGAAGGGGTAAACAGAGGTATATCCAGTACACCCACATTTCCCAGAGTGTGTCGCCGACCCAGGATGTGATAGGAGACGAGCTTATCGCCATACCAGGCACAATTCCTGACTCAGGGCTGATACTGAGCATTTCGTAACTCAATATCAATATCACGTAATTTGTTTTATTAGGTTTAACTGTACTTTAGGCAAATGTGCACTATACAATAAATAAGTATACCCAACATTTTTCTCCCTGAAATATTACCCCTGGTGAGAGAATTGAACTTGCTATCAGAATAAAAATCACCTATCCATGCCATTATCTTGTCTTGTACCCAAATCACATCAGACATGATTAATTAACAATTTAAGAGAATGTTTAACATAAATAGATAACCTCCTTGGTGCAGTGGATGAGTAGACGGATATAAAGCGAAAGGCTGTGGGTGTGATTCCTATACAGGGACAAATGTAGATGTGTAATCCACAAATATTTGTTTTGGGTGTGTTTTCTTCCCAGAGAGGTTCATGTCAGGCAGGCGGTCGGTTGTAACAACTATAAGCCAAATCTTTGTGTAACATGTGTTAAAAAAGCATGTTATGCTGACCCCACTGTGAGTGGAATACGGTCGTGTCGAAGAAGATTTAACATGAATTTACTATTACAAGTCCTACGCCTGGCTTCTGAAAGGCTGATCAAATCAACATTCAACTAGAAAAATAGACAAAAGGTCATGGCCCCCTGTCTGTTAAACTGGTTTTAGCAACATTTTCCTGTTCATAAATGAAAACAAGATTGCTAGTTGTTTATGGCAAACAAAATGCTACATTAGGTCAATATTCATAAAAAAATCGCAATTTGTCCACAATGGAAATTCCATATTGAGTTGAATTATGTAATTAATTGGATTTGAAAATTTCGAATCTTTCTGGCAACTGTCTGGCTTAACTTTCCTGTCCATACAGATATATAATTTTCATCTATACACTGCACAGTATGAAATTATGGTATAACTATCCAATAATTTCATACATCCTACATGCAAACATAATCTAGAATATGCAGAATCCAGGGCTAGAAGCAATAAATTTCACCACAACAGTTATTTTGATATAAATAATATGTTTTTTTTGTATAAAATGATAATACTATGTACAGTTCACATCCAGTTTATACAGCTCAGTATAATAGGATAATATTTCAATTATTATTAATTATAATGATAATTGTTGAATAAACTATGACTATATGAATGCCTCGGTGGCGCAGTTGTAATGCGTATGCGTTGCGACTGAGGCTGACGCTGCGGTCTCGGGTTCGATCCCCGGGTCGGGTAAAAGTGATACTGACGTTTTTCTATTACGAAATGCTCGGTATCAGCCCCGAGTCTGGAATTTGTGCCCGGTATGCCGATAGGCTCGCCCCCTATCACATCATGGAACGGAGATACGCTAGACGAAATGTGGGTGTACTGATTACCTCTGCCTACCTCTTCGGGGATTACGGGCGTGTGTGCGTATGCATGTATATGTATGCAAAATATAGGTGACTAGCATTTACCCGCGGCTACGCCCGCGCAAAAGCCTTTTTCTGGGATAAAAGTTGCCTTTGTTCTAATTCATGTGTTGGTCTACCTGTATGCCAAATTTTATCCAAACCCATTCAACCGTTAAGGCGTGATTGATCTACAAAAATCCAAACTTTCACATTAATAATATATAAAATTCATCCCTCCCCCTTTACCCCTTAAAATATAAATTTCTAACTACCCTTTCTTAGCGTGCCCCTATATTACACAAACTATCTTTTGACCAAACATAATCCTAGCTTTAGTAGAGTTTGAGATATTTATCTTCAATATATTCAAATTACTGCTCCGCTCCCATGGTTCGTAGCGTGATGATATCTAGTTATAAACCATTGTCTCCACAAATCAAATGTACGGTGTGAATATGACCCCAATCGGCCAAGTTGTTCAAAAGTTAAAATAAATACTATCATACTAAGTTCAACCCCCCTTTCCCCCTTTTTCAAGAGGAATTTTACAAAAATGTGAATCGCATATTTCATTATTTTTGATAAGCAATATTTGTGCATAGAATCACAGTCGTATTCCGTTCAATAAAAAAGTTTCATACAATATTCAATCCTCCCTTTTATCCCCTTAAAATGTGAATTTCCAAAAATCCGTTCTTAGTACGCCTCGCCATTACACAAACTATCATCTGACCAAATTTCATGATCCCAGCTTCAGTAGTTTTTGAAAAATCGTGATTAATCAGTGAATGAGTGCGTAAGTTCAACCCCTCCTCCCCCCTTTTCCAAATAAAATTTTGAATAAATGTGAATCACATATTTCATTAATTGTCATAAGCAAAGTTCGTGCATAGTTTCACAGTCGTATTCCGTTCCATACAAAGTTCAACCCCGCCTCCCCCCTTTTGTAAGTGGAATTTTCCAAAAATATGAAGCTCATATTTCATTATTTTTAATAAGCAATATTTGCGCTTAATTTCTCAGTCGTACTCCCTTCCATAAAAAAAGTTGCATACAACGTAAAAACCCCTCTTTTACCCCCTTAAAATGGGAATTTCCAAAAATCCGTTCTTAGCTGACGTCTACATTACACAAACTATCATCTGACCAAATTTCACGATCCCAGCTTCAGTAGTTTTTGAGAAATCGTGATGAATCAGTGAGTCAGTGGTATTTCGCTTTTATATAAATAGATTACCTCATGATCACCATATATCATAGTTTAAAGTGAAGTCATGGTAAAATTGTATATATATTTTTATATAATAGACAAAACAGTAAATAAGCAAATGGCTTACCTGATGGTAAGTTATTTCCACTGTCTATGTCCACAGTATCCAAAGAATCATGGAAAGTTTACTAATGTTAAAGGAAAGCGATAATTAAGGGATTGGGAAGGGGAGGAATTTTGCGCCTCCGGATATTTCACTCACCGTACGAAACGCAGCAGCAAGCTACTATACGCCTATTTTCTGTGAGACAGTGGTAACATCTCGTTCGAACCAGCCCATTTATGCTGCAGAAAAAACTGTACAACATGGCTTTACAACCTGTGAAATATGTATCACTTTCAGGTACTCTCTGGACAAACAGCAAGATTCTTTATCTAATGAGTTTACAAAGAGGAAATGGCTGAGAATATTCATATTGGTGTTACAAATGGCGCCTATATTACGTTCTATTGATGCTCTAATGTAAGTATAATTTGTTATGAAGTGGTATTGACTGCAGAAGCGAAAGTCGCAGGTTCGAAGCCAACCTCTAGAGCATGCACTTCTGACAAGTTACGTGTGTATTCGTTGTTAAATACCGCTTGCTGTAACGGCGAAGGAAACATCGCGGCGAAACCTAGATACCTGAGAAGTTCTACATAAGAATTTAGAAGGTATGTGAAGTCTGCTAATCCACATAAGGCCTGACCAGTCTCATTCAATAGAGGAGGCCCGTGCCCAGCAGTGGGACGTGTATAATATCGTGTGCATCTCATACTCCATTATTTTTCATAAGCAATATTTGTGCTTAATTTCACAGTCGTATCCCCTTCCGTAAAGAAGAATCATAAAATTTTAAACCCCCCCTCCCCCCTTTTCCAATAATGTGAAGCTTATACTTCAATATTTTTAATAAGCAATATTTGCGCTCAATTTCACAGGCGTACAGTTGCATACAACGTACAAACCATTCTTTTACCCTCTTAAAATGTAAATTTCCAAAAATCCGTTCTTAGCTGACGTCTAAATTACAGAAACTATCATCTGACCAAATTTCATGATCCCACTTTCAGTAGTTTTTGAGAAATCGTGATTAATCAGTGAGTCAGTGGTATTTCGCTTTTATATATATAGATTATAAAGCTGGAGAGTTTGTTTGTGTGGTTGAACGCGCTAATCTCAGGAACTACTGGACCGATTTGAAAGATTCTTTCAGTGCTAGATAGCCCATTAATTAAGGAAGGCTATAGGCTCTTTTTTTCCGGAATAGGCCGTTAACGCAGGCGGAGCCGCGAGCAAAAGCTAGTTTTGTAGTATGATGTAGGATTTGAATCTCCCCAGCTATGGCTTCAAGTCGCGACAAGCCGAACGCAACAAGGACCCCGCCACCCAACGTCTGTATTACCGGCTGATGCTGAAGGAGGACTCCGATGCTGCCCTGTTGAGGATCTTCGAGTGCTTCCTCGAGGCGGCGCCGCAGCAGGTGTTGCAGACCAGCTTACTTCTGAGGTCTAATAATGAACTTGTTGGTGAGTGCTTTGGGCCGTACCTACTGACAAATTCTGAGCGATTTTTTATCTTGGTCAGCAAAGTTGCTATATTCATGAGTATACGACCGGAAAGGTACCACTGACTCACAAAAACCGACGGGAAGCAAGTGGGTCACCTGATGGTAAGTGATCTTCAGCCGGCCCATTCATGTAGACAATTGTCTACAGCATGGCTCTACCACATAGTATACTAATTTTTAAGTATCCTTTACATCATTGCAGTCCATCAGCTGTTGTCGATAGCATCATCTATAGGAGGCATGGGTTGGTGTCTGGCTGCGTATCAACGCGCGATCCGTTTCGCTCAGCAAGACAAAGCTAATATGACCTGGTATGGAACAGCCTTGCAGACTATCTGGCACTTCCTGGTCTCATGTAAGTATTGTTACATTGTCTTTTTTTATTGCCTAGATAGACCGACGAGCAGACGGTCCACCTGATGGTAAGTGGTTACCGCCGCCCATGGACCTCAGCAATGCCAGAGCACAGCCAGGCCGCTGCCTACCTTAAAATTTACCGTTTACCGTCTTTCGTATAACAACTAGCTTTTGCTCGCGGCGTGTGCTGCCTTTTCCGGGATTAAATGTAGCCTATGCCCTAATCCGAATCATGGTCTATCTGTGTACCAAATTTTACCCAAAATAGTTCAGCCGTTATGGACTAACCAACATCCAAATTCACAAACTTACAAACATCCATATTTAACTGGTGAACTGATTTCTTTAGTAGCAGAAGCCAGTTAACGATCTAGTGGGTCACCTGATGGTAAGTGACCTTAACCGCTCTAAACAACCACAATATTAGAAGAAAAATGGACTCATTGTCTACCTTAAAGGAAAAGAATGATCAAGGGACTGGAAAGTATTTGGAGGGGGATTTGGGCCTCCGGATGTCTCGCTCAGCTTCCTGTTGAGTGCAACAGGAAGCTGCTATTTCACTTCGGTCTTCTGTGTGGTAACAATCTGATCAAGTAAGCCCATTCATCATGTAGAAAGATTTTCGAAGAATACATACGCACTCACGCCTGTAATCCCCGAAGGGGTAGGCAGAGGTGTAACCAGTACACCGAGCCTATCGCATACCAGGCATAATTCCAGACTCCGAGCTGATACTGAGCATTTCATAATAGAAAAACCAAATATCACTTTTACCTGACCCGGGATCAAACCCGAGGCCTCAGTGTCAGCCTCAGTAACGCGTACGCATTACAACTGCGCCACCGAGGCAGAATTATCTAAGAATAATAATATGGATATGGCACGCAGTGGCTTTACCACTCATTTTTGTTTACAGTAAGCAGGATAATGTCAATATCAGCGATGGCCTATCTCTACCCACATTGGATAATTCTAGCTTGTTCTCTCCACATAACAATCACCGCTGCCTTGCTGCAAATATTTGACCGATCCCCCTTCTGCTATCACAACAGGATGGCAGATATCGCCTTCTCTTTCGCACTCGGTGGTGTTTACATATTCACATACATCCTGCCCATCGAAGGACGGACTAGATACCGCTTCTCTATTTATTATAGTATATGTTTCATACAAAATATAGTATGTGCTGTCATATGTTATATATTTTCTGATGATTTAATGAGAAATTCTATATATTTTCTACCGATTTTAGCGTTATGTGTGGTGCCTTATGTACTAGGTTTAGGTTTTATGTTAGTTTACTACGGGTTCTTCCATCCTAAGGTTAAGTTAAACGATTTTGTGTTCACGGTTAATAATGTGACCGCTGTTAGTTAGCATACGGTTATTATTATAATGGAGGATGTTTTAAGGAAACTCAAAATATTATAGTTCAACTAAATTAAGTACGCCTGGCTATGTTTGTGTGTGTGTCAGTTTGTAAATATGCAGTTTTGATTTGTGTGGCAGTGACTCGTCAGTCATCCTGTACTTATTTACAGTCACTGTTATACATATACATCACACAAAAAGTGTTGCGGATGCAGAATTTTTGACATCCACGGATGCCAATGAATCTCTATTCGCATCCGCAAAAACTCTGATTAATATTTGCTGATGCGGATGTGTATAATGTACGCAATTTCGGATGCAAATATTCGCACCATCCCTGCATCACACACACATATCACCGCGTGCACAAATTAGTTGAACCATCTGTATGCTTATTTATAGTTAGTTAGTTATTTTGATTGTGCATTTCACAAGGACGCACGCATTATGAATTCTAAAATATTTACTCTAAAAGTAGTAACTAACCTGAGTATTCAAGAATAATAGTTATTGAGTTTGGTAAGTTTGAAGTTTGTACATATACTTATGTGATTGGTCCGTTTTTGTGTATTGCCAAAAACTACTAATCACATACCTATACAGAAATCGCCGCTATACATCCGCGCGTACTATGAGGCCTCATAGTACATACGAGGGTAAGTACGCATTACTTTGTGTGCACAGCAATGTTAACAAATTGCACGTAAAATGATACAAGTATGTATGTTTGGCTAAAAGTGCGTGCGTCTTCGTACATGCACAAAATATACTTAATATTTTTTTATAAATCTCATGAAAAAGTATTTACTTACAGTAAGGTAACACTTGTATGTTCAAAAAGAGGGTGTAAATGAAAATACGCGTCAGGTACGCGACTGTCTATAAAAAAAAAATGCTATTGCTCAAATTCATAGACCACTGATTATATGATACATCACCTAAGTATTCCATTCTGTATGGAACCAAGCGTGCTATTTTTTTGTTTAGTGCGCGCTAATAAAATTTTCGTATAGTAGTTGATAATGTGTAATTTAAAATGGAGGCCAGAGGTCTGCAAGGATCGTAAGAAGTGGAAATCCGTTGTCTTTGCCTACCCCTATGGGAAACAGACGTGAATCCATGTATGTATGAATGAGTGAATCCAATCCCATAGTCTGATTGGAAGTAAAATCGGAATCTATTCCCAGCATAAAGTGTCACGGGACTGGAGGCATTGACGGCGGCTGAAATTACTAACTTCAGGTCAGCTGAGTTATTTTGCGCGCACTAGTAAATGATCATTACTCGATTATATAAACGAATAAAATGTATCTTAAACGAAATCTCAATGCAAAACAAATGTCTTGAAGAAAAAAAATTGTGCGAATGTTAATAAATAGGAGAATCTCATAAGAATAGGATTTATGCAGTTATTATATTATTAAGGTCTTGTTTCACAATGACCGTTTAAGTTTTATCCGCCAAATAACGCTTACACCATAGAAGTTATCTTATTTCGATGGCTTAAACAGACAATTTAGGCAGTACGAATTTGAAAAATATACTTTCATAATTTTGTACTGTATTTTATTGTCTTATATTTTATTTGACAAGTAACATATACTTGGACATTTTGACATAGGTCATTATACTTCAGAAATGAGTACGTACAACATTTGCTACTTGCAAATTTTGTTTCAAACAAAACTAAGCTAAAGTAGGCACTACGATTAAAATTATGCGTTTCGGTATTCATCGTTTTTTACTATTTAAATTACGTAAACAGAGAAGCACATAATTTAAATTGTAGCACTTACTGTTGTTATTATAATTAGATTTAATTTCAATATATTCATAGTTTTAATAACTTAATCTGTGCCAATGATGGCCTCTTGTACTCATAAAATAAGGTATAAAGCAGTTGGGCCGTGGACGCCAAGCGAACAAATAAATAAATACACCCAACAGTCACACACACAGTCCAGACCCCACCTGTTAAAATGTATTAGGGTATCAGGAACTACGAGGGACTCGGTCCCACATCATCCAGACCCGAAACGAATATTTGTAAGTAAATCACATAACATTTGTCGCGATTTTGGAATCGAACACGTGGCCTCTCGTTTCACAGCCGCTACTGGCATACACAATCCAACCTTGACGTTAGGAGTATGCTGACGAAGCGCAGCGTTACGCAGATTTTGTAATGACGGTATGCAATACGCTTTAAGCAGTTCTGACCGCTGAAGTTAGTCACTTTATCACAATCTAAAGCTGGGTCGCCTGTTCATGTTTTTCCCTAAACACTACACAAAAACATTTACACAAAACACTGTTTCGTTACAAATTGTTGACGAAACTTTGTTTTGTGTTGTTTTTGAATTCCATGCCTGATGAAAAATATATACACATTTCTCTATGGCGCAGGTATAGGGGAGCGGAGTAGTCACGGAACACAAGCACGTCTTATATGACTGCAGCCTGCAGCCGTTTTTGACAGCAGTATTTTATGAAACATCAAATAAATACCCCTGAGCAGGAGACAAAGTTTGTGTATAAACAAAATTTGTTTTGTGTAGATGTTTTTGTGTAGTGTGTAGGGACCAACATGTACCTACATTAACCGGCTTAAGCGTTCTGTCACTATTTAATCCCTGAAAACTGGTGACCGTTCGAAGTTTCAACATTGAGTCCATTTTATTTTAAGTTTCGGCTTCGGTTACAGTTTCGGAGCCGAATATTTGATTTCAGTTAAATATCGTCTTTCGGTCGGACTTTAAAATAAAAGCCGCGGCGCGCTGAGTGATTAATTCGGGCTTTAAAAGAAAAAGTATTTTGTGCACTCTTTATAGTTGGCTTAGTGTAAATGAATTGTAAAATTGGTGTAAGTTACCAAGGAATGTCCTAGTATTTACTTGTTTCAGTGATGGGCTATGTAAGACTCTTTTAAAATAGAAATATTGTTATAAACTAGATGAAATATTTATGAGTAAGACACAATTCTAATCTCGTGGTTGGGGTAATTATCAAATGTCAAGTAACAGAAAGATTCACTATATAGGATTGACGTCATCACCATTACTCTGCAGGAGTGTGAGAAAGATAGCGATGTTCCTCACTTTATAATTATACTTACGCCAAACCTGGCGACCGTCAAGGGGTCTCTTGACTAGTACTAGCCTGATAAACCAGTGAGATCCGAGGTTCAATTCTCAATTCGAGTAATCACAATGGGTGTATCAGTTTTACCGCTACCTACCCCTTCAGGGTTACAGGCGTGCAGCGTGGTTACAGGTATTTGCCATAAGAAATAAAGAAAGTACCCTAATTTCGATGTTACTCCATCTGTCTGAGATTACTGTTACGGTAACATTGTAATTTGCATGGTTAAATACATGGATTTTGCAAGGCATCATACTAGTCTGGTCTTTCCACAGTCCATCATTGAATTTATCACCTGAATATCGCAGCCAAATTGCCAATAATGATGTTATTCGACAGTTATAACTTAGTAGAAATTTAAGACTGCATTTTTATGTAATTCCTAGTGAAAATATTATGTTATAATCTTTTGTAGTGTTATACTTGATTTAAAACAATATTATATACTTACTAAATTTTAAGTTGTACCTTTTGTAGGACTTTTATATGGTTTCTAGTAAACACCCTATGGGTTATACAGTGTACCAAAACGAAATTATTAAAACACAAGTATTTTTGTGGGCTCAAAAGTATTGGATTCAGAATTGCAATGAAAATTATATGCATCATATATTTTTTTATTTGTTTTGAAGTGAATACTCAAGAATATTTACAATTTAACTAGTGTTTTGTAATAAAAAATGATACCATAATAATCAATAATAATTTATTAATATTTTTATTCTGGAAAAATTATCTTTAGCAATTATTTTGTTTTTTTTTTATAATCCGTAATAACAATAGTTTCCATTTTCATAAAGAAAACAAATAGAGGTTTATTATTATTATTTTATTTACCTCACCATATAAATGGGGCTCGCTCCCTCAATATCCTTAAACCAAATTTGTTCCATTCAACTTGATTGATCCATAACTCTATAGCTGACTCCAAACAGGACATTACAGCAGCTCCCTTCCAAACCGTACTTGCCGGATCGATGTCCTTAGGAGATGTTACAATTTCAAGTTGCTCTGTTTTATAGGTATATGGAATTTGCAATGCCAAACGATTTTGAAGCCATAACGATATTCCATGGACCTTGACTCCCCCGCCAACTATTAATATACTACTGTACATCTTCCGTTTCAACTCTTCGGTTGGACATCGGTCTATGCTTTGCAGTATTGCTGCATCTATTGCCAACACTTGTCCAGGAGTAAGAGACATGACCTCTCCTGGCCCACCTTCGAGCGTATCAACGACAATGTCCTCATCATTGGTTACTTGAGGCTGTGATTCATTGGCAGTTTCAAACTGTTGGTTTTCATTTGTTGTCTCAACTGTCTCCTTCTTCCTACCTGTTTCTCTCAAGAATTCGGCATCAAACGGATCCTCAGGGTCACTAGGTTGCCGGTTTTGTATTTTTGTTGATTTTAAACCAGTTATTTTGAGTAAATCTGTGTAGAACATTGATAATGGTGATATAATACATTCATCACCGACTTGCAGAGTGTATTTGTTGACCGTATCTCCAGGATGGTCTACAAGAAACGTTTTTTCTTGTGGTCCACACACATCTAAGTTTATGTGACAGAAGTTCTCATATAAGTTACGCATTAGTACTACGTCTCTTGGTACATTTTCATTCCAATTTTTATATGGAAATGCGCTTTTGTGGAACATCCAGGATAGTGTTTGACACACATCCCCTGCGCCGTAGTCCATTCGTAACCTGGTTGTTTTGTGTGAGATGCCATCCTCAACACATGATATGGCTGTTTTCTGGTCTCCAATATCAACCACACATGCAGATCCAATCCCTGCTCCAAATGTGGCTCCAACACTTTCCTGAACTAGGAAACAGTAACCAAAACCTAAATCTTTCAATAACAGTGACATTAAATATTTTAGATGACTCCTTGAGTACAAATCTGGTATTAGCAACACACATCTGTACTTTATAAGCTCTATCAAAGGTATACCAAGTTTGTACTCAATTATCGAACTCCATATAGTGTATAAATCATTTAACACTGAAGAAATTGACCCCCCAACTTCTGTATGAATGTTGAAATCACCTCTACGGTAAGGAAAATGTATATTGTAGGGCAGCTCAGGGTCAATATCTAGCACTAAATCTCCAACGACGATGTCGCACTGCACTTGAGGCCAGGGTTCACCGTCCGACACTCCTTCAGGAAGAGATCGACGGTTAAAAGCAGCAATTTGTTGCGGTGGGGTGGCATATCTTCTTGCTCCATTAGACTGGACGCACGATTGTAACGTATGCGAGATCTGCAGCCTACATTCTTCAAGTTCCTCGATCAAATCCTTAGTTTTCGGTACACTTGCCGGTATGAACGGGTCGCGATAAATTTTGCCACCGTGCCGGCGTTTTCGAGCAATACAGTGCATTTGCTTGACTGGTATAAGGTCTGACGCTCTTCCGATTCGTACGTATAGCGATCCAGGATGGATAACTATGATCCTGTTTGGTGGAAACTGCTGAAATTGGTCTGAACCGGCATCATGCGATGGCATACTCATTTGGCTGGAATTTTGAGATACGATATGTATGTATTTTAATAATTCTGGATGCACTTTTAAGTTATAACACGTGAGAACTGGGTAATGGGTAACTGGGAATCATATTCCTATTATAATAACTTTTAGCCTCAAATCTCAATATTGTTTTGATCAAATTTGACGTTTTCTGATTTTTCATTTCACGCTGAAAGCTTAACTTAATCATAAGACTATAAATATTGTGATTAGTGAAGTCGTCGTTTGAATTGTAGTGACATCATGCCATATTAGTCTACTATTTAGTAAAATCTATATTTTGTGTAGTAGGTATGGCACAATACCAATTACCATTACAAAAAAAATTACAACTGCCAATTTATATGGTTAGGGTTAAGGCCATACTTAGTACTTACCCCCGCACCGCGCGTTACTAAGACCACTCACAACATTACTCACAATGAGCGCTATTTCTCTAAAGGTCATTGGTTAGTTTTTGGCGCTAAATCAAACAGATCAATGATGTACACAAAATTGGACACTTGGCAAAGAGCTTACATAAGTGTTGTTTGTGAATACGGGCCTTAGTGACGCATTGTAAAAAGCAAATAGACTACTAGAGTAGACTTTTATTTTCCTGGTCAGGCTATAAATAACTAATGACGAGGATGTATGGACTAGAACCCTTTGCCTTCCCAATAAAAGGGAAAATAAAAAAAAATCTCAGTTGTCACTTGTCATTTGACACAAATGTCATCTGAATTCATCTGATGTCGAGTCAGAATCGTAGAAAATAAATATTTCTTCGGCTTTTCATTGATTTTTGCGTAGAAATTACTACGAAATGGTGTCGAGGAGTTTGACGGAGGTGTTTGTGTTGATGCGGAACAATGCTATACACAGCAGGCAGATATTTTCGGAACAGGTGCAATGATATTTGATTTTTTATTGCTATTGATTTATGTATTTATTTTTTTGAGTGGGACAAAATGTTGAAGAAAAGTTTGAACGTTTTTATACAACGCGTTATTAAACCTAAAAATACATTACTTATAGTTGAATAGTTTTATTTATGCATTTAGAACTTAAATTGGTTTTCGTGTCAGGGTGCTACTTGTGGTCTTGTGGCAATAACAACTATGGTTTTAATTCGGTGGTAAATCCCTCGTACGTGAAAGGCCGTTTGGGTTTCTACTATCGCTTTGGCTATTTCTACCGCCAAGCATTAATATGAAAGCGTTGTTGTGTTTCAGATTGAAGGACATTGAATCTAGTGATATTACTGGGCATTATGAGACTTAACATCTTATGTTTCGGGATGACGAGGGCAGTCAGTGCCATGCAGTGCTTTATAATTTAAAGTTCTGTGTGGTGTTGCCTTTGTTTATTCCAAAAATTATTAAGAAACTTAAAAAACTAAAAATTAAACAAAACTGTTGTAAAAATAATCTAGAATTAAGGAAGCAACGTAGGGCACTAGTATCAAAGCTAGAAAATTATGAGATAAAAATGGAGGATAGCAAAAATATCTATAAAATTGACACTCAACGCTTACTCTCTGAGATAAAAACTTTGGAGGAATCGTTAAGTATGACATACAATAAGTATATATCATCACAAAATGAAATTCAGGATTTAATTAGAATATGTGATGAAAATCAAACTAAAAGCTTTTATAATGATAAAATAGTAAAAAGAAATGAAGTTGACATTGTCAGTCAGTCAGTAAATTTAAGTAATATTTTATCCTCTGGTGTAGACTCCATATTAGATAATAATGCATGTGAGTCCCCAAGGGAGCATGTAAATGTAAATATACCTCCTAGTCAAGATACTACAAGTGTCAATAAAACTATTAAATATAAGTCAATAATATACTCAGACAATGTTGGCAAGGGGATTGGCATTTTGGTTAAAAAAAGTGTTAATCACTCAATAATAAATAATTGTTTGCCAGGGTTGAGCTATACAAAAATAGTTGAACAATTAAAACAAGACAAATGTACTGAAAATTCATGCATAACTTTGCTTGTAGGAAATGGTCTAAGTTTAAGAAAAAGAGACATAACAGACAGTTTTAAGTCCATGTTGGACTTAACCTGTCCTAGGATTATATTGTGTGCCTTCCCATATTTAGACAATGTGTCTGATAGGGTTAATAATCATCTATATGAGTTGAATAGACACATGCAGTTTCTAGTAAGTCACCATAGTCATAAGTTTATTTATTTTGACACCAATATATTTATTGGCAAATGTAAATTGACAAGGGATACATTGTATCTACCAAAACGATTTTTGCATCTGATTGCTACATCAGTAGCTTATTGTTTTAACACTGTCATAAGTAGTATGACAGATACTTCATTGACCACCACTGTTAGTAGTATTACTAAGATAAATGTGGTGAATAATTTAAACAATTAAATATGACAACAGAGAAGTGTAAAAATTACCTAGTTTTATCTCATCAGAATATAAATCGCTTCTCTGGCAAAATTTTAGAAATAGAACTTTTTAATAACAAATTTGAAATTGATATCTTGTGTTTTACAGAAACCTGGTTGAAGGCGCACCATATGCATTTTAATGTCAATGGCTTCAGGGTCGCCAGCTCGTTCAATAGGGTGTCAGCAGAGGGTGGGGGATCGCTAATATTAGTGCGAGATAATATTACATTTAAGGAAAGAAAGGACATCTCTCATCTTTCTGTTGAACGAGTATGTGAGGTCGCATGTGCAGAAGCCGACTTATACATTATATTATGCGTATATAGACCTCCTTCATCTAACCTATTAAGTTTTATTTCTATAATGGAGGATATTCTTAAGAAATTTAAAAATGATAAAAAAATTATAGTGTGCGGTGACTTTAATGTTAATACTCTGGTTGATTCTCCAGACAAATGTAAATTTATATCATTATTTGGCTCATTTAATTTCAATTGTTTGTTTACTGAGCCAACTAGAATTACATGTGCGTCGGCAACATGCATTGACAATATATTAACAAATTTTAATATAAAAGATAGGTGTGTAACAACAGGTGTTCGGTCAGATCATAAATGTCAGATGGTCAAACTTAATAAAAATGTATGTAATAAACATAAACCCATTACATTAAGGCCTCTGTCAAAAAACAATTTACAGAAATTTAGTAATAATTTAAATTCATTTTTGTGTTCTTTTACCCCAGATTCTGCCAGTCCTAATGATATGTATAATGCCTTATTTAGTAACATTTGCAATGCATTTAATAAAACTTGTAAACCAAAAATATTAAAATATACCCCTAAAATTAGCTTTGCAGCTTGGGCTACTAAAGGCATACGGCGTAGTAGAGATGTTTTATATGACTTGTACGACAGAAGGTCCTATACACCTGATGTCAATTTTTCTAACTACGTTAAGAATTATTCTAAAATATTTAAAAAAGTATGTAGGCATGCTAAAGCCGCACATATTAGTGAAAAGTTAAAACAATCAAATAATAAAATAAAAACTACCTGGCAAATAATTAATACTGAAACTGGTAAAAATAGATTATGTGACAACTCGATAGCTTTAAATGTAAATGACGAACTAGTTTCAGATAAGCTCTCTGTTGCCAATTATTTAGAGAACTTCTTCACTAACATACCTATAGAGACAACAAAATGGTTGCAGTCATCAGCGACTTTAGCAAAATCTTTATTAATTGATAATGTTAAACGAAATATGCCTAATTTTAACTTTGTCATGGTATCTCATAGTGAAATAATCAAAGCATTTAAGAAACTTAAAATAAAAGGTACTGAAGATTTATGGGGGCTATCTGTTAAAGCTATAGAAGCTATTATAGTAAATATTGCTCCCATATTGGCAGATATTTTTAATTCTTGTGTGAGTAACGGTATTTTTCCCGATTTAATGAAAATAAGCAAAATTGTGCCAATTTTTAAGAAGGGCAGTGTAAACAGCGCCTCAAATTATAGACCTATATCTATATTACCAGCTCTTAGTAAGGTTTTTGAAAAAATCATGCTGGACCAAATGCTGGCGCATTTTGATAGGAATAGGATATTACATAAGAATCAATTTGGGTTTACAAAAAATCGGTCTACTCAAGATGCTGGATCAGCTTTAATGACATCTGTGTTGGAGGCCTGGGAGGGATCGCAGGATGCTCTAGGGGTGTTCTGTGATCTCTCCAAGGCATTTGACTGTGTCGACCACCAAACCCTTATTGCTAAACTCAAATATTACGGAATTTGTGGCACATCACTTGATCTTGTAATATCCTACTTATCAGGTCGGGAACAAAGGGTATATATTGACGGTGTCACTTCAGTAGGATCTTCAGTCAAAATAGGGGTTCCACAGGGTTCCATTCTGGGCCCTTTTCTATTCTTAGTTTATTTAAATGATCTCCCTTACATGGTAGAAAAAATGACAGACATAGTGTTGTTTGCTGACGACACGTCGTTAATATTTAAAGTAAACCGTAAGGAGGAAGATCTGGTTACACCCAACAATATTCTTAATTTAATCTTAAATTGGTTCTCTGCAAATAACCTTTTGTTAAATGCAGGGAAGACAAAATGTATTCGATTTGCATTACCAAATGTTGCAAAAGTAAATTCACGCATAGAATTAAACGGAGAAACATTGGATCTAGTCTCCTCATCAGTTTTCTTAGGAATCACTTTAGACAGTAAATTGCAATGGGATCCACAAATAGAAAGATTATCTGGTAAACTTAGTGCTGCAGCTTTTGCTGTCCTGAAAATTAGACGCTTGACTGATGTTTCAACGGCTAGGTTAGTATATTTCGCATACTTTCACAGTATTGTGTCCTACGGCATTCTATTGTGGGGATCAGCTGCTGATATAGACACTATATTTATACTACAAAAAAGAGCAGTTCGTGCTATTTATGACCTGGGTAGCCGCGATTCCTTACGATCTGTATTTAAGGAAAGTAATATACTGACTGTGCCGTCTGAATACATCTATCAAAATATTATGTATGTTCGTAAAAATCTTTGTAAATTTTGTAAAAATAGTGACGTTCATAATATTAATACAAGAAACAAAAATAAACTCGTAGTACCCGCTTTTAGAATAGTTAAGACTAAAAAGTCATTTATGGGTAACAGCGTTAAATTTTATAACAAGCTCCCAAATAGTGTGATCGATATGCCCGAAAAAATGTTCAAAGCACACATTAAACGTGTGCTTATGACTAGGGGTTATTATAATGTTAAGCAATATCTAGAGGATAGAGATGTTTGGCGTTCGGTTCCTCCTTGCATACTGTGACCTCCTGGGGCCCTGTAGCTTGTAGACAATGTAGGGAATAATTTAATTTAATTTAATAAATGTAAATAATATATGATATGTTCAAGTAAGTACGATATAAATAAATTGCACAATAATATTAAATACCTACACTAAAACAATATATTAAATAAATGTATCAATAAAATTTAAATACCAAATAAAAAAGACGACCGATCACGTAAAATAAAAATTGGCAATTTTAAATTGACAAGTCATTATTGTTGAGATTATAGAAATTGGACCAAAAACAAGCCCACTGAGTTTGTTTCGCCGGGTCTTCTCAGACAGGGTCGCGTTTGGATCCGGTGGCAGTTTTAAAACAACAATTTAGAGGTACACATGGTCCGTATCAATCACCTTAAAATAAAAATAGGACTTTTTATTTCCCTAATTTATTTTGGTATGATAAATCGGACCAAAAACAAGCCCACTGAGTTTGACTAGCTGGATCTTCTCAGGACTGGGTCGCGCCGCGTAAAATCCAGTGGTAAAGTAAGCCCACTGAGTTTGTTTCGCCGGGTCTTCTCAGGTTTGGGTCGTTTTGGATCCGGTGGTAGTTTTAAACCACGTGCCGTTTCGGTAATGCCTATGGTCCATATCGACCTTTAAAACAGAGAAAAAATAACAATAATAATAATACTTAACAATCCTGGACTAATATAAAAATATTGTAAACTCTATAGTTGCCCAGTGTATTTTGACGATGCTATGTATGTTATGTATATATTAGCTGATATGATTTCTGTACTTACATAAGTTTCTTTATTTTGTACTGACTTGTCATAAGCGCTATTTTAATTGCCTACATGATGAATAAAACTATTTCATTTCATTTCATTTCATTTCTATTTCATTTCATTTCATTTCATTTCATTTCATTTCATTTCATCAGCCAAGCAGTCTGCTTGTTTCATCATTCAAGTAAAAAAAGGACACTTATTTGTCCATAATATTATGTTTAAGGCCCATATTCAAGGACAACACTCAAATGAGTTATTTGCTAAGTGTTGTTTTCTATACATGTGTTGGTCCTTTTTGGTGCCAAAACGTTTGTTCTTGAATACAAGCTTTAAAGTTCTATAAAAGTTATACTTACATGACTAAATAAAAAAAAGGTGAAATACTTATTTGCTGTTACCAATACATACATAACAGATTATCGGTTGTTAATATATATATATTTATCATAAATCAACTTGAAATTATTATATTAGGATTGGTTGATATAAATTTGCTTCATAATTATAGGATAATTATCATGAAAAATATTATACATTTTGATAATTTTATATCTAGGCCTAGTTTAATTCCCGTGTCAGGATAGACAGAGATGATTGTGTTCATCAAAACTTTTTCCCCGTCACTACATTGCAGGATGAATGTTTTAACTAATGGAAATTATTATCTGAAATAATAGTCATTTTTTAAAATGTCTGATTTTGCAGTACCCCATACAACTTGAATTTGTTTTCATAGCTACAATAATTGTAATTTATTGTGCTAATCTAGAATTAAATGAGTTTTCTTAATTTTGCCTTGTTGTCCTTGTCATCAGTATAAAGAACTAGCAAGATTTTTTTACGAATGTTACAATCATGAATCTTTAATAAATGAATAAGATTAAGTAATAAAGCAATATACTATATGTTGATAAAACGAACTCATTGGTAAATGTTATTGTATTGTTTTAGAAAGAATTATGTTTATTGTCAATGTGCCTAGCGACCATTCGATATGTAAAAGACTCCTGTGTAAGACATCGTTGATTGTAACCATGTTCCTTTAATATATAACTTGTTATTATGCACATCATCATAGTGTATTATTTACCACGGCCTAACACTATAGTTAGTAAAACAACAATAATTGAATTAAAATTGTGTACAGAACAATGAGTCGGAGCGTGTTAGGCTCATGCGCCGCAATTCGCACGAGATGGAAGCCGGTGTGGAGATGCGCGATTCGCACGCGCCGCCGCCCTGGGCGGACGCTCTCGAAGAGGCGCACTACATCATCACCAGGTATTAAAATATATATTTAAGAGTATTTTTCCGTTGAACTTGTACAGTATAAATAAATTGAGCTATATTTATAAAAGCAGCGATAGCTCAGTGGGGAGTGGTAGCGGTACTGTCGAAGCGTAAGTCGCAGGTTCGAAACCAGTCCTAACAGCATACACTTCTAACTTCTCTAAATGATGTGTGTATTAATTTATACGCACTCATACGCACTCACGCCTGTAATTCCGAAGGGGTAAGCAGCGGTGTAACTAGTACACCCACATTTCGCCGAGCGTATTTCCGTCCCTTATGTGATAGGGGGAGAGCCTATCGCCATACCGGGCACAAATTCCAGACTTCGGGCTGAAACTGAGCATTTCGTAATAAAAAAACCCAATACCAATTTACCCGACCCCGGGATCGAACCCGAGACCTCAGCGTTGACCTCAATCGTAACGCGTACGCATTTCAACTGCGCCACCGAGGCAGTCATATTAGTTTATTTTTTTATTATTTACAATATAAACCCAACAGTCACACACATAGTCCTGACCTCACACTAGGTAAACCTGTGTCGTAGGGATCAGGAACTACGAGGGACTTACGGTCCCCCAACACCCAGATCCGATAAAAATATTTGTGGATCACACAAACATTTTCGAGGTGCGAGAATCGAACCCACGGATTCTCGTTTCGCAGCGGGCGAGTCGCCCGCTGCGCCATGGAGGTTATCAAATGCATAAATTGTTAATTATCGCTTGCTTTACGATGAAGGAAAGATTTTGAGGAAACCTGTATACCTGAGACATGCTTCATAAGAATTTAGAAGGTATGTGAAGCAGGTTGGTACTGCAGTAGGCCAGCGTGGTGGACCAAAGGTTAGGAAGAGGTGTAACTAGTGCTCAGACGGCGCGGCGCGGCAGAGTTTATTTTAGTTTCATGATGTTATAATAATCGAGCTTATCGCCATATTATAGTAAGAAAATCCAAACGTGAATGATTCACGTGTTTATCGTATCATACTCAAAGCTCACATAAAATGGGAATCTATCCCACTATATGCTGCTACTAGACCAACGAGGATGTGAACGTAATTAGAGAATATCTAGTCAAAATCATGTTTTTCATTTATATAACAAAAAAGCCGCCTCGCCGCTCAATTTTAAACCTTATTATATACAAAATTTTGTTGTGAGAGGATTGATAAAGCGCGTCAATTTACATCAAAATAACTATAATACCATATCAGGTAACCCATTTGCTCGTTAACCCAGACTATGCTATAAAAAATATTGTACTGCAGGTTAAAAACAAAACTATCAGAGCTACAGACGAGACACGAAAAACAAATCAACCGACCAGCTCTGGACGATTCCACGGAGCAGCATCATATACAGCGGCTGACGCAAGAGATAGGTCGACACTTTACGCATGCGCACACACATCTCACTGCGATCAAGTCGCAGATACGGCACGGTAAGTTTGAAATAATAGTTGTTTTGACAAATAACTGATTTTATAGTTTGTACCACATACGTTATTATATTTGTTTAAAAACCAGCCAAGTGCGAGTTGGACTTGCGCATCGATGCGTTGGTTCTGGTACCACCCCCGTTAAATTATTATATTTTTTATAACATCCGCGGTAAAATAACATGTTCTATGTAAATAGAAGTAGTAGCTCTAAGTAGAATCCCCCGCAATCCCATCACACCCCTTTATCCACCACCGCGTAGAACAGTTTCTGGTGCCAACTCTCCAATCCCACGGCTGTGTAAAATCTTAAATGAATGCAATAATCTTGTTGATATTCATTTCGACAAAATGGGCATGTATTATAAAACTATTTACTCTTACCTTATCAATTAAATTTAATTTTGCAATAAGTTAAATTTAATAAGTCACATCTTTATGGTTAATGTTAGTTTGTATCTACTGTAATAGAATTTGTTTTGCATGCTGTGATTACCTTAATGTGGTTGTGCATTTAGTTCAAATTATTTATAAGCATTTTTTGAGTACATGTATCAATGTGACAATTGTTAGTAATCCTAATAAAAAAAAAAACTATCTAATACGGTTCCAAAGATAAAAGAGCCCTGTGAAAGTAGTACAGTCAGTCACACACACCCTGAACCACACCAAAACATGTGTACATTTTATATGCTGATTTATATTCAATATACAATAGAAAGGTATGGCGAGAAAGGAAAAGATGCACTCAAAAATGATAAATTAAACACTCCAATCAGGTTTTTCTTGTAAATGTTGACGACAATCTTTAAAATTAGAAATTACATAAATCTCATGTATATTAAAAAATTTATCCTTAAAGATTCCATAGAATTTTTTCCTATTCGTCGACTTTTTTATGGATCCACAATATCCCATATTTATTAAGAATTCAGTGACAATTATTTCCAGGTAACAAAACCGAACAGAAGTTAGCAGCTAACGTGGTGCTAGCCTTGGTTACAACACTCCAGGAACTAAGTATAACATTCCGAACCGCACAGTCGATATACCTCAAATCTCTAACCTCCAGAGAGGAGAGGTCCAACGCCTACTTCGAATTACCCAACTTCGAAGAACTTAGTCTAGATGATAACACAGATTTACTCCCAGGACTCAGTAATAATCAAACTGATTTACTTTTCTCCCTGCCTAGCACTTCAGGGATGCAGAAAAACTTTATTGACGAAGAACAGACAGACTTGCAAAGACAAGTTATGAGTCAAAAACAAATGCTTTTAATGCAAGAAGAGAACACAAAAATGGTTTCAGAACGTGAGGACGAAGTTAACAAAATCGTTCGTTCTATAGTAGATTTGAATGATGTCTTCAAAGACTTAGCCCATATGGTTCACGAACAAGGTACTGTGTTGGATCGAATAGATTATAATATAGAACAGACTCAATACCAAGTTCAGGAGGGATACAAACAGCTCCAGAAAGCAGATAGGTATCAAAGGAAAAATAGAAAGATGCATTGTATATTAATCCTAGCTGTTATCGTAATAGTCATGACTATACTATTGATTATAGTTAAAAGTTAGCTCATAATGTTAGTTAGGATTGAAAAGCCGACTTTATCAGGAATGGATACTTTGTACGCCAATTGTATACAAAAATACAAGCTTGCCTTGACTTTTACACTCATTTATGGGTGTACTGGTGTTTAAAATTGTATTACAATGGAATTTATACTGATCACACTACAGTATTCACGACAAGTGACGTTTTAAGAAAGTTGAAAAGCATTTAAAGACCTCGATTTATTATGACAGAAAATACGTCGCCAATTTTCGCTTGTATTAAAGCACTAATTGGCTTAAACAGCACTTATTTGACAAAAGATAAGTCGTTTGTCACTTAAAAATTTAAAAATGGAATATTGGTAACGTACGTTGCGATGTAATATAGCGAGATGTCTTTATAGCATCAAAATTGATTTATATATTTAAATGTGGGCATCATTAATTCGGTCTGGCCACAATTAAATTACAAAATTAAGCTACTGTAGGTCCCAGTTACAGACCTCAAATTAGAATGATAAGGAGAGCCTTATATTACATTTTGTAAAGTGAAAATCATTCCCTATCAATAGAATTATATTGTATGCGTCGCAGCTATTTTGTTCATTAAGATAACTTCTAGAAATTGGCTTGTCAATCAGTTTTGCGGTCCAAATGCTAGGCAAAGTTCTTTCTCCATTTTTATGGGATTGTGGTATACTGGGTTGTCATTACTTCGTCTGTTTGTCGGAAGGGTGCACCACGATGGGTCGATGAGGCTAGCTTGGATTTTTTATAACATAGTCCGGCAAACGAGTAAGTGTGTCACCTGATGGGAAGTGATCTCCACCGCCTAAGTACGTCCACAGTACCAGAAGGATTATGGGCGCGTTGCCGACTTTAATGGAAAGGGATAATTAAGGGATTAGGAAGGGGAGGGGGATTTGGGCCTCCGGATATTTCACTAGTACAAAAGCCGCAACTTTACTTCGGTTTTCTATGAGACAGTGGCAACGACCCGGTCGAGACAGCCCGTTATGGAAAAAAATAATATCTCAAATAGACGTTTTGAAAATTGTCTTATGTGAACAAAATGACTGCGACTATAATAGTTAAGCTAATTTATTGTAGCACACTGAGATGGTCCGCATAGCATATTGTTTCTAACTATTGCCATTTCTACCCCGCATTTTACGGGACAAAGCAAGGTTACCTTTTGGTCTTGTTAGAGTTAGCCGCACTAATTCAGAACCGTTCAGACGCTGCCGATGATAGGTCGGTTACATTGTTTCATACAAAAGTTTGACTGAAAAGACGTCACGTACACGTTTATGAAAGCGACGATTTGTTCCAGTTAAAAGACGCGTGATAGCGTCAAAGTCTAAACGCTAAGGTAACTGCACCATATCATGGAATTAAGTTATTATTTTTATTTGCAAATATCTTAGAAATATCAGCGGTCTTTTTCTTTGAATTACTTACTATAAAATATTTCTGTAATGCTATGCTGCTATCGGGTGTGCGCTGAGTTTTATTGTACGGAAATATGCACACATTCTAGTCTGTTCGTGGTTAATTAAGATTTATATTAAATAATATTTATTTATAGCTCTTAATGGTGTGTAAGAGTGCTGTTACAGACGTAGCTAGGAGTCTAGATATCATATAGGACCTAGAACTCAATATAAATAACCTTCTTTTTGAGTGTCCCTCTCACTTCCGGTTCAATCTATACTCTTATGGAACTCGCTCCCTCTTGAAATCGGGATGTCCACCAACCGTTACATTCAAGTTGAAAGTTCGGGCACTACTGACCAGACAAGTGGCAGATTCTCTTCACTAGTTTTTTATTGTATTTATATAATAATAATAATACCAGCCTTGTATTATATACGTCCCACTACCGGGCACGGGCCTCCTCTACTGAATGAGAGGGGTTAGGCCTTAGGTTTGTATTTATATATTAATATTTATTTATAATATGTATTCTATAATGTATATATTACTCTATTATTTTAAGTCTGTTATATACACCTACTTTGTTTCTTCTCTGCATCGGCCAAGGTCGACTGGTAGAGAATGCCTTTGGCATTAAGTCCGTCTTAATACATTTGTGTATAAAGTTAAATAAATAAAATAAATAGGTACTGCTAGGTACGGGTCTTCTCTACTAAAGATAGGCTTTAGTCCACCACGCTGACCTAATATGAGTTGGTACATACGCACTCACGCCTGTAATCCCCGAAGGGGTTGGCAGAGGTGCAACCAGTACATCCACATTTCGCCGAGCGTATCTCCGTCCCATGATGTGATAGGGGGCTAGCCTATCGCCATACCGGGCACAAATTCCAGACTCCGGACTGATACTGAGCATTTTGTAATAGACAAACCCAATACCACTTTACCCAACTCGGGATCGAACCTGAGACCTCAGCGTCAGCCTCAGTCCTAACGCGTACGCATTACAACTGCGCCACCGAGGCAGTGGGTTGGTGGACTTCAATATATCGCTGAAACTCTTATGAAAAATTTACATTAGACCTCATACTCAGAGCCGCCTTAGTCCATGCGGGGGTCTTTAAATTCAAAAATATGTATATATTTATAATTAGTTACAGGTTTTTTTATTTGGGGGGCCCATCAAGCCAGAGGCCCTGGGTCAGGTCGGGTTGCCCATAGGATAAAAACAGAACTGGTCATACCCTAAAAGATTTTTCGGGCAACACCATAGAACAAACGTAAAAAATACGGATTTTCATAAATTCTTTTACATTATGTAAGTACCAACATGAGTTTCCATGGAGTCCTAGCTACGCCTATCGCAGTTTTGTATGGGTGCCAATCACTTCCAAAATATAAAAGCTTTATATACAAATAAATGTCATATTGGTTATATGTATATAGTGAGATATAGCATTAAGACGAATAAATAAATATATGTCATAAATAATACAATAAAAAATATGGATAAATAAAGTTGATTACATAAATAATCTTTTAGCAACGTTTTTCCATATTTATGTAAAATAATATTAAATGATATAACGCCCGGCCGGCGTCGTGGTTTGTGGGTTCAGGTGAGAAACAAGCGCCTTCATTTACACGACTTTAATTACGTAAATGACTGTCCACACATGGGAAACAATATTTCACAATAAATATTATAACATACATAATCAAACTTAGCAATAATCATTTAAACGAGCGGGACGCGTACGGACGCGTACGGACGCGTCGCGGGCGCACATCGGAGTCTGGTGGCGTCGCTGTAGGTGCCAGGTGGCGCCACAGTCGCGTGGCGTGACACAGCGGAAGCGGTGTATTGTGATGTCCGGAAATCAGTGGAATCAGTTATAATGACCAATAATATGAAATTGGAAAGATAATATATAACGAGTATCTAAAATAGTTTAATTTAGGTAATTTGTAAATTAATTACAAATACAAATGCAAATATTTATTTCGTATCAAAAAATCATTACAAGGAAGTATGATAAAATGCAACGGTCCCCGCACTAGGCGCACCTGTATCGCGGGAGACCAGTTACATTTACAATAATTATTCTTCTTTACATTAATAAAATCAGAGTGGGCGTAACGAACAAACATAAAATTTTGGTATTTCAGGTATATTTAATTATAGAATAATAGATAAATAAGTATTAAAATATATATTAAGATATACAATTTTTTTAAATTGATTGTTTATTTTCAATGTTGGATTGGTTGGAATGGAATGGATTATTTTTATGAATATTTAATTATATTATTTACTGAATGTTCAGCGCTGGCGAACAGATTGACGACGAGAAGTGAAAGTAAACAATTAAAACCTTAATCTTACCTTAAACAAGTGTATGATCAGGGCCACTGGGAATCCAGAGTATGGAACCCTTTGTTATCCGACGGAAAAAGGAGGATCGCGATGTGATTTTTTTATCCAGTTATAGTAAAATATTGACAGTTTTGAGTGGTAGAGCCACGCTGTATACACTTTTGTCTACAGCATGAATGGGCCGGCTCGTTACCACTGTCTCACAGGAAACCGACGTAAAGTAACAGCTGGCTGCTGCGTTTCGCACGGTCAGTGAGGTATCCGGAGACCCAAATCCCCTTCCCTTCCCATTCCCTTAATTATCCCTTAAAATCGGCAACGCGCTCATAATTCTTTTGGTATTGTGGGCGTACATGAGCGGTGGAGATCACTTACCATCAGGTGACCCACTTGTTCGTTTGCCGGCTTATAAAAAAAGTTTCATATCGGCCATATGCGAAGGACATTAGGTTGGGTTTCAATTATCATCAAATGTGACCGCTTCGCCCTCACTCCGTTAGAGATCACACTAATTATTGACAGCCTCCGTGGCGCAGTCGGCAAGTAGCCGGCTGCGAAGCGTGAGGCCGTGGGTTCGATTCCCACACCGAGACAAATGTTGGTGTTATCCACAAATAATTGTTTCGGGTCTGGGTGTTGTGGGACCGCAAGTCCCTCGTAGTTCCTGATACCCACGATACAGGTTTACCTAGTGTGGGGTCGGGACTATGTGTGTGACTGTTTTTTTATTGTAATTTGTTGGTCTCAGTGGTAATGTTTAAAAAATAAAAATAAAGACTCACGGAGGTATATTCAATAGCGGACTAAGTGGGGTTTCGGTCCACCCCAGACCTCCAAATCTAATGGCCAGTAATTACACTGGCTTCAAGTCCTTCAGACCGGAACACAACAATGCTTACACACTGCTACTTGGCGGCAGAAATAGACAAAGTGGTGGTACCAACCCAGACAGCCTCTCGCATACGAGGGACCTTCCACCATGTAAAATGTGGACTAATCCACCACTGAGTGTATTATCAAAATTTCCCTGGCTGTTTCTTGATGTACGATTTAAATCTATTGATGTTTTAGATTGTTATGAAACTATAAAATTCAATTAGATAAGAAATCCATTAATATTAACACAGTAACTGCCTCGGTGGCGCAGTTGTAATGCGTACGCGTTATGATTAAGCTAACGCTGAGGTCTCGGGTTCGATCCCCGGGTCGGGTAAAGTGTTATTGGGTTTTTCTATTACGAAATGCTCAGTATCAGCCCGGAGTCTGGAATTTGTGCCCGGTATGGCGATAGGCTCGCCCCCTATCACATTATGGGACGGAGATACGCTCGGCGAAATGTGGGTGTACTGGTTACACCCCTGCCTACCCCTTCAGGGATTACAGGCGTGAGTGCGTATGTATGTATTAACACAGTCTAAAAATAGCATGGTCTGTCAACGCGTTTAATGTTGATGAAAAATTTATAACTACATAGAAATACGGTTGAAGCGAGTTTTCGTGACCCAAGTAACTGTTGCCATGTCTCTTGTCAGGTCCGACTAGATCAGTGGTCCTGTGGTCGCCAGAGGCACGAGGGGCAAATCTAATGGGGGCCCCAGGTGAGCTTCTTTACACATAGGTTTGACATTGTGAGGTTTCAAGGTCCGGCCTTCTAAGACTGGAGCCGGGGCTTGGGGCGGACCACCCCCCTCCCCTTAGTCCGCTACTGCAGTGGTCATCTAACATTTCTTGGTCATAGGCCAATAAAGACTAACTAAATAACCCAATGAAACTCGATAATTTATAGGGTATTCCAACACTCTTTTGGATCTTTGTACGATTTATGTTTTTTATAGCATAGGCCGGCAAACGAGCAAGTGGGTCACCTGATGGTAAGCGATCTCCACCGCCCATGTACGCCCACAATACAAAAGAATTATGGGCTAGTTGCCAACCTTAAAGGAAAGGGATAATTATGGGATTGGGAAGGGGAGGGGGATTTGGGCCTCCGAATATCTCACTCACTGTACGAAACGCAGCAGCAAGCTGCTACTTTACGCCGATTTTCTGTGAGACAGTGGTAACGACCCGGACGAGCCGGCCCATTCATGCTGCAGACAATACTGATATATAAATTATTTTGTATTACTTGCTAATTATTTACATGAATGTGGAAAAAATATATCGTGTACTTTAATTATTTATTTAGCAGGCAGGCAGTTGACCTGCAACTGATATATGAATGTACTTATGTACTTTGATGTATAAATTTAGGTGTACCTGTAATAATTGTAAATGTAATTATATATAGGTACTTGTTAACTTATTTAAACACGTGAAATAAATTATTAGGAATTTTTAACATTTTTATTTATTGTAACTTATAGAGTAACTAGTTATTTAAGTAAATAAGGTTCCTAGATATCTTTCACTGCCTCTGTGGCGTAGTTGTAATGCGTCCGCGGTACGACTGTTGTGAGGTCTGGGGTCGATCCCTGGTCGGGTAAAAGTGATACCTATTGGGGTTTTCTATTATGAAATGTTCAGTATCAGCCCGGCTGGAATTGTGCCCGGTAAGGATATAGGCTCGCCCCCTATCACATTAAGGGACGGAATTATGTTCGGCGAAGTGTGGCTGTATCTACTGGTTACATCTCTGCCTACCTCTTAGGGGATGTGAGTGCGTATCTTTTTCAATACCTAACTATTTGTGGGATGAGTGACTGTTTAATAAATAACATATTTTTACACCACCAACCAGCCTCTGTGGCGCAGCAGGTGAATACAGAGGAGGCTGTAAAACGCGAGATTGCAGGTTCGATTCCGGCCCCGCCAATAATATTAGTTCTAGGTCTGGGTGTTGTGGCTTATGGGACCGTAAGTTCCTCATTGTTTCTGATACTCAACATACAGGTTACCTAGTTTGGGGGTCAGGACTGTTACCGAGACTATCCCGCCCACACACCCGCCACTGTAACTCCTGTGCACCAGGATCGACAGTGGCACGCATTTTTGTTGACACCGAACAGTGAAGCTCGGCGAGTCTCTGGAAATGCTAAATTGTCTTTGTCCCGCAACGAACTTAATCAAATAGAAAATTAAGGAGGAGTTGGAAATAATAATTGTCCACTTCCCTCCATAGCAAAGCGGTAGACAAAATAATGAACTAAGGAGGCATTAACCTCAGGCATAAGGACATTTACAACTGGAGAAGCCAGATGTAAAGCACCACGGATGTCATTAAGTGGGTCCTATCACGCGAGCTGTTAAACTTGATTCCAATAATAGGTATGACAAAAACGCCGAAAAGCACGGAAGTTCTTCCTAGTTTCCACAAGATCCATATAGTATACAACTCCAGATCCAGGGTCAGGACTGTTAGGGTGTATTTATTTATTTATAAGGAATGCGTTCATCGATGTTAGTAGTCATCCTTTTTTTACTTAAGGTCACATATATGCGAGCTCGTCCGTGTATTTCTATTTCTGCCGCCAAGTACAATACAAACACCATTATACAACGTGTTACAGAAAGGTGTGGTCATATTTTAGGGTCATTACATAAATGAAAGGAGGTCTATAGAATCATTGTTTATCATTTAGTGTTGTCCAAAGTTGAAAATCGATATCGACATGTTACTCATTCGATAAAAAAGAAAATTCTATAATTATTGTCCTAGCAATGCAATCGGATTTGGTACTATAGGAGATAAAATACTTATACCCTACACTATACATTGCTTAAATTTGCCCGCCCCTTTATATAACACGTTGTATATGTAATTAAGTAATTAGTAGAGGATATAATAAAACAACAAATGAATTGCACTAAATAATTATAATGTCAGTGATCTCTCAATAAGGTACATTTATTCCTTTCCACATGTTTACACCTTGGACCCACGGAGTGACGAGTTTTCATTACTTTTGGAAATTTGGAAGAAAATAATTCGTCTAACATGGCAACACTATGGTAACGATATGTTATACTAAAGCAATGGATTGAATACTCAGGCTTCTTTAGATATTGCTAGACAGCTGCATTGTACTAAATACTATTGTGGACTGGTCTGCTCAAACTGTTATTTAATGTTATAACTTTTTTACTTAATAGTCCTAATTTATTCATTGTGGTCATGAGACTCATGAGTCTCATGACAATAATCATTATTTTGTGTTTTAATGTTCCTCTTGGCATAAACTGAGCTTCTTTAACCCAAATTAAATTGTATTAATGTAGTAACAATATTGTGAAGCAGTTTTGATTAGAGTTTCTTGTCTGTTCTCTAGTGAAACAGCATTCCGAACTGGCGGTAGAGTTAAAATTTGACTGAATCTAAATTATGTATAACATTTTATGGATTCAATAAATAATTTGAATTCATAACTTACCATTGACTAACCCCAACATCAATTAGAAAAAGTTTTGTCATTTCTAAATGGCTAACATCTTTGCTTCAACATAGTTAAGAACCCACTCAACTAAATTGGATTTACAATAAAGAAAAACAGCATTAAAATTTCCATTTGTTTGCTACAATGCGAAACAGCTAGAGAAAGAGACTAATTGGTCAGACCAACACCCTCTTATTGTTGGGAGGTTAAAACGAATTAATAGCTGTATAATATTAATATTATAAAGCTGAAGAGTTTGTTTGGTTGAATGCGCTAATCTCAGGAACTTCTGGTCAGATTTGAAAATTTCTTTGTGTTAGATAGCCCAATTATTGAGGAATGCTATAGGCTATAAAACACGAGCAAAATCTAGTGAATAAAGAAAAATTTAATTAGTAATGAAAAGGAAAATGGTATTCATTTAGTTAAAAGATAGTCATGAAATATACTATGAGACAACTTAAGACGTAAATTTAGTCGTAAATATAATCAGTCGCGTGCATTAGTAACTAAGGAATGTTGACGACGTAAATACTCGTCACTCCGTACCACATTCATGGAAAACATTCATAACATGAAAAAAAAATGAACGTATAATTCAAAAACTTCCACACACCCACTATGAATCTTTGTGCTTATTGTAAAATTCATCTAGATATTTCTTATATGCAGGCTGATTCGGCCATAAGTATGACGCTTGTTGGTTTAGAGGACTCTGCGTGTTGGGTTCTGCTAGCAAACTCTGTATGGACAGCAGAACAGTGCGGACATCATATAAAGCTGTCCACTTGTCTTTTAAAATGTCTAGACATATTAATCCACACGTGTCTACATTGGGGTGGAAACAGGGTGTTATAAACTTGACAGCTGGGGGTGCATAAGGGTATGAGTTTGGGAACTCGAGAGACAGTTTATATTTGTGGCCTGCATACACAGTTTCCTGTGGTCCGTTGATGGTTCCTATCCATTTGAAGAGGTTCTCGCTCTCAGGGAATGCTGATATGCCTTTGTCTGCACATCTCATTAGCTCCATAAGTTCTTTTTGAAGTCTGTAATGGAAAAAATACATTATTTTTTCATCTTAGCAAAATCTAGGTTATGTAAGTAATACCTTTTTATTGTTAGTTAAATATTGGAGATTTCTTTTTGTTTGTGACGGTATTGAGTTTTTTTTAATTTATTCGCCATAACCATTTCTTTTCCTACTTTTCACTTGCAAAATCGTAGAACACTGATGGAGCCATGACAAAATTGAAATTATACTTTTGATAAAATAATGGACAAAAGTTTGGCATACCATTTTATGTAATTAATATATTTAGTTTAATAAAGCTAAGGTTGTCTGGAAGAAAACGCTGTTTGCGATAAGACCACCCATTGTATCACCCTTACTGTTATAAGCTTCCTACTTTATTTGGTGTGCAATAAAGAATATTCTATCTATTTATCTTAATACAACCTACTTCCTTCTTAGAGGAAGAATGAAAAAAATGTGCCACTCCTTTTGACTTTATTAATTAGTGTTACACTCAATTCTTATAAACCATTGGCCCTACAGAGGATGCCTTGATGGAAGCCAAATTTTATTAAAAGAAAGAAGAAAGAGGATGCTCAATATCGGGAGAAGTATATACACTTAATTAGGAAGTCAGACCCTAAAACTAAGCCGGGATAACACCAGGTAGAAAGAAAGTGTTACAATCGAGACAAATGGGTCGTTCGCCACTCGTAGTGTTACAATTTAATCTATAAATTCGAACAATTTTTTTTTTTAACTATTTATCGCTTGATTTTAGGAAAAATATTTATTTTCTGTTGTACTAAAGGGGATAGAACTGGGAACGTCCGAGTTGCGGACTATTTTATGGATTTACCCCCCATAAAGTGGTCAAATATCAAATTGTAATTTTAGTTGCATCAAAACCGTTAGGGACAGATGGATACTTTTTTACAATAAGATAAGCGATAGACTTACTTTACTTTTTGACTTCATAAAATTTCACGTAAAGTTATCGCAAAGCCAAATAAATTCAACAATTTTTGTAAAATAACTTACCGTTTGCTAACAGCATGATTGTCTTTCAATTTAATTGTGTCTTCATTCTGTTTGGCTGGATTAGACGAAGATGCGTAATGTGGATTGATATTTTGAGCCATTATTATATCGAAAAATTAAAATATATCGCCACGAAATTCACCAAGCCCACCTAATTTCTGTTAGGGACACAACTTCCTGTTAAAATTTGAAAAAGCTCGAATTTTATTGGATATCGCCAGCGATTTGACAGCGGGTCACAATGGCGGCATTTGACGTACAATACAGCGCCCTCTATAGGCTCTATAGCATCGATATTGAGCACACCACAGACTACATATAATAACTTTAAATTATTTGACACGGTTATAGTAAAGTTAGTATTTCTTGGATATATAACATACTTAGTATTTTTTAATTTCTCTCATTATAATCAATATATTTTTTTGTTTGTAGTTACAGTAGATTTACCTTACAGTAGATTTTTCTGCAGTTACATATATTAAAATTAATTTACAGATAGCTAATAAAACTGACTAAATAAATATTCAGTTTGCAAATATATCATTTATTTGTGATAGTTTTTATATGCGATAATACGTTGGTTCCAGTACAAAATATAACAAATAAAATATATCAATTTGTTCTTTCGTACTAGTATACGACAAGAATAAAAAATAAAACTGCGTTACCTACTTTCACTTTCTTTGGTGAATTTGTTGTTCATTAGAGCATGAAATTGGAAATCTGTAACGGGATTATTTAATACTAAAAGGAAAACTTCTTTTAGTCTATTTAAGATGTAGAAAGTTGTAATTACGATTAGTTTTCAATATAGTTTCATTGGGATATAGTGTAATATTCGTACTGTTATGGCGTTTAATGTAAGTACTAAACAAATTTACTTCATATTGTTTTAAAAAGATTTTTGTTGTTGCCTATTATGCATTTACTATGTTTTTTGAGGTAGAAATTATGTTTAAAGGTTATTTTTTGCAAAATACTCTTGCGTATCCGATGGTAATTCGCGTTTGACATGTATAAAATTTCGTTCTTTCATTCATTCTTTCTTCGTTGTTTTGTAGGTCTGAAGTCTGTCATTTTATCTTTGTGTTATTTTTGTGATTTCGTTGTGTTTCGATAAAAAGTTGTGCAATTTTCCTTCACAATTATACAAAGAATATATAGCACCAAACATAATGGGGCTCAACATATATTTTGAAAACATACCGGTGGATAACACAGACAGCACTACTTTGTTGCAATTGAAGGATGAAATTTCGCAAAAATATGGTGTTCCTATTGATGATTTATATGTTACCATCGAAGGCAAGAGAGTCACGAAAGATTTGGAGCTAAAATCCATTGGTAATGTCGTTCGTTTATCGACCAAACTCGTCGGTGGCAAAGGTGGATTTGGGTCCATGTTACGTGCCATTGGCGCACAAATTGAGAAAACAACTAACCGCGAAGCGTGTCGCGACCTCTCCGGCCGTCGATTACGTGACATCAATGAAGAAAAACGTCTTAGAAAGTGGCTTGATGGGCAGGAAGATCGCGAAAGGGAGGCGGCGGAGCGAAAACAAAAGAAATTAGAACGACTTATTGCTGAACCGAAGATCGATGTGAAAATCAATCCAGAGTACGAAAAAGAGCGTAAAGCGTTACCGGAACGTGTCAGCGCAGCGGTAGACGCCGGATGGCAGACGGCTAGTACATCAGACAATAGCTTAAAAAGAAAGGCCGATATTGACAAGTCAAAAGCTAAGAAGAAGAAATTGTGGATTGATGCTGACCTCTCTGACTGCTCCTCATTGAGTGAGGATGATGATGAGGAGGATGAGGAAGTTAAACAGAGTCCAGGACAGTCCATATCAACTGATAGTGGCAATGAATCAGTCAAAATGTAATTATTATTCATGTAATTAGCTTCTGTAATATTTCTGAATTTTCAATAGTTTTAGACTAAATATTTAAATTAGATATAGTACTACTATGAAAGTTCACTCTGGCATTATTCAATTTAAGATTTAGTATGAATATGCAAAAAATATCTTGTGTATGTAAAAAAATAAGTATATAATCTAATATTATAACTGGTCAAAATCATGATGCTTAATGATTTTTGAGAATAAATGAAGATTTCTAAATCATATATTTTAAAACATAGGACCGTAAAAAGGGGTGAAAAGGAATGGAGGGGTGAATCGTGAATTAACTTATATTGATAAAATTATGTAGATGGATTAATCAAGTTGGTATCTCAAGCTTTATTTTTGTTCAAAATGCTTAAGAAGTTTTATTATTGTTTAGTAAATTACTGTTGAAATAAAACTAGTTTATACGGATTTGATCATGGTTAAATTTTTATTTTAGTCCCGATGTTTCGAAAGCTTTTCTGCCTTCGTGGTTGCGGGAGAGACTGAAAAGGCTGGCCACGAATGCTGAAAAGCTTTCGAAACATTGGGACTAAAATTAAACAGCGATAAAATCTGTCTCGTTTTATTTCAATGTGTAATGTTCACGTAAACCTAATAAATCACAAAATTACTGTTTTTCTCAGTTTATATATGTGTATAAACTAAACCAGTTTTGTTCCTTTTTACCTCTGCATTTATATTCACCCTGTTGTATTGTATTTAACAATTTGACTTAATTTAATGTAATAATATTATTATAAATGTCAAAGTTTGGATGTCTGTGAGTTTGTGATTTGGATGTTTGTTACGTAATCTTGCCTTAACATCTGATTGGTTTTGGATGAAATTTGGCATACAGGTATACCATGACCTGGATTAGATCATGGGTTACTTTTTATCCCGGAAAAGTCACTGACGCGGGCGGAGCCGAGAGCAAAAACTAGTGAAAATCTATATTCTATGTAAATAGATTAGATATTAATTATATTACAATTGCACAAAATAACTTTGCTTGGATATTCACAAGTGGGGTTGTGGGTATTGTTTTCAGAGGCTTTTTTTATAACATAGGCCAGCAAACAAGTAAGTGGGATCACCTGATGGTAACCTCCACTACCCATGTAAACCCACAATATCAGAATAATCATGGGCGCGTTACCGACCTTATAGAAAGGGAAAATTAAGGGATTGGGAAGGGGAGGAAGTTTTTGGGCTCCGGATATCTCACTCACAGTTTGAAACAGCAGCAAGCTGCTTCTTTACGTCGGTTTTCTGTGAGACTGGTAACAATCTGGTCGAGCAGCATTTGAATGGACATTGTGAATCAACTCTTCAGTATTTTTCAATGTGTATACTGTACTTCTTAGTGAATACTTTGATAATGTCAATTTTATTATAGGGACATATTACAATAATATTCCATAAAACTTGTATACAACGTGTTACAACAAGGTGTGTTCAAATTTAAGTAACATGTAGTGTAAGTATTTCACCTCTGTAGTATTAAATGCTAGGTGCTAGGACATAAATTAAGCATTTTCTTATTTACCCAATGCTTATTAAGTCTATATTCCACTTGCAATTTTGGACAACTCTGATAAACAGCTGATACAATGAAGCTGTTACAGGTGTGCAGAGGTAATGTAAATAATTCATAGTGATGTGATCGATTTTATACATACAATCCCCGACTGTAATCCCCGGAGGAATAGGCCGAAGTGTAACCAGTACACCCACATTTCAGCGATCTTGTTTCCGTCCCGTGATGTGATAGGAGGTAATCCCATCGCAATACCGGGCACAATTCCAGACTACGGGCTGAGTATTTCGTGATAGAAAAACCTAATATCACTTTCTCCCGACCCGGTGATCGAACCCGAGACCTCAGCACAGCAGTCGCATACGCATTACAACTGCGCCACCGAGGCAGTTATTGATCTAAATAAACTAGTGATTAAAATTAGAGTGAAATTTTAGGATGTCTAGATTTTTATAAGGTCGCGTACATATACACTCACTGGCGGAGTGTATGTAACGACTCTTAAGTATGACCACACCTTTCTGTAACACGTTGTATAAATCTAGTATTAACAAGGTAAGTTAATTAAAAAACGACATCCGCTCGACGTCAATTTATACTGTATAGGAAAATTGCATTAATTGCAAATAGCTTAGTTTGACTTAAATATTTGATATTAGCTGTAGTAGCCTGTAGGCAATTTAAAAGTAATTTAATTAATAATTAATGTTTGCTATGAATTATTTAGATTATAAAATATTTAAATTAAGGTGTAAAGTTGTAAAAAAATCTAATATGTTCCATTTACAGAATAAGTATTTTTTCTAATATTTTGTACTTTAAATTAGTGATTGTAAATAATTTTTATTTTTATTCACTAAATAAAATTTCCATGTGCACTTAGGTAAAACCATGTTTTATTTATATTCCCATACTTATTCACAGGCATGCTGCTAAAATGCACCAGAGTCCAGATAGTACTAGCGAGTCTATGAAATATACTTGTCTCTACTTTTAAATTTGTTCCCGGGCCAGGATAGACTAATAAGAATAAAGCGATCGAATCTATACTTCAATAGTACACTAGAGCCATCTACATGGTTCTAGAGTAATTCAAGAATCAATGTATATTATGTAGTTCTTCTCTTCAACACTAGATTGCGTTATTGTGCATTAATGGGAGCCATCCAATTTAGAATTACGCTATTTCCCATGAGATGGCGCATGAGTTCGCAAGTAGAACTTATATATAAAACGAAAATTTACCCTGCTTTGAATTACGCTATTCCCCACTAGATGGCGCAAGATGTCGAAAGTAGAGTTTATTTACAAAATTAATTATATTTTTCAGAAAAGTTTTTGGGTTGTAATGATGTTGTCATTGCTGGTGCTGGTTTCCGGGCGGCCGCAGGAGTTCGAAGACGATGAAGATGGTCACGCTGCGGATAGAAAAGGTGTGATTTTTTATTCTATGTTGCAGTAATTGAGTACTTGGCCAGTCTGAAGTTAGTAACTTCACCCGCCTTCTACACCTTTTTTTTTAACAGTGACACACAGCCCTGACCCCACACTAGGTAAACCTGTATCGTGGTACTTGGTCCCACAACACCCAGACCCGAAACAATTTTTTATGGATCACACAAACATTTGCCTCGGTGTGTGAATCGAACCCACGGCCTCTCGCTTCGTAGCCGGTTACTCGCCCAGTGCGCCACGGAGGCTGTCACCTCCCATCATCCTTTAGTCTTTCTTTTTCTTTTCACCAACCCTTATCCCACTCGCAGTGGGGTGACGCAACATGCTTTTTAACACATATTACAGAAAGATTTGGTTTGTAGTTATTACGACCGGCCGGCTGTCTGACGTCAACTCCTCTGGGGAGAAAACACCCAGACCCGAAATAAGTATTTGCGGATCACACAAACATTTTATCTCGGTGCGGGAATCGAACCCTCGGCCTCTCGCTTTACAGCCGGTTACTCGCCCACTGCGCCACGGGGCTGTCAATCCCATCATCCTTTAGTATCTGTAGAAAAAAACGGCTAGTTATTTGCTCGTAGGTCTTTCTTTCTGCTTGGCATTATAGATTTGACAGTATTATATAGGGCGACCCGCCCGCGAAGCGCCATCTGATCTCCACATCTCACAACCGGCAATTTGAACCAATTTTCGCCTCTTCTGCTAGTCAGCAGTGTTGCACGTGCAGGTGGAACCCTGATGGTTTGTTGGAGATCTAAAACCGCGAACCTGGAACCGTGGTTGGTTTTGGGCTTAAGATGTTGGTGGCTAAGGGGCTCAAGCAAAAGCATTTGGGTCCACCGACAAATCTCATATTAATCTTGATATTATCCTACTTTCTTAGTAGTACTACTATATACTACCTGCAATATAACTTGGTGATATAATTTTTATAAAGTTTTGAATTTAGCTTCGAGTTTATTTATATATTTTTTCAGATGACGTCGCCCGCGTGCAAATAAAAGTGTATCGAGGGCCAACAAAAAATGATGGATATGCTCCCTGGGGCTTCTGGGTGAAACAGCCCACTGATGAAGACTAACATTTACGTCAATTGTAATTTAGTTTCATAAATATAATTCCAATAGTATTAAATTAATTCGTATATTTGTAGTTTACGTTTTCGTCACATAGATGGCACTATCACATTTATTGACAACCAAAGATTTGTAGTAGGAAATAAAAAAATATTTTATTAAAAAGTGCGCGTTTTAGATTAATTTACTTAGTTTTAAAGTTAACAGTGTAGTTAATGGTTATTTTATGGTAAATAAACTACAAAATATTAAAGCTTATTTTGTGTTTGTCTTCATTTTCCTTCGTCTTTTCTAAACACTTCCAGTTCACAGTCAATGTTTGCATAACCTAACAATTAACTAAGCTCAATTTCCTTTAAATAAGACAGTTAGTTTATGCAATGAGCTGATTGTTTTGATAACAACTACGTCGGCCACACATAAGCCATTAAAATATCGCTTTCAGTCTAGCGATCAGAAATGAATGAATGTCCCGACACCCGACACATAATGAAATTGTTACACAGATGGATCAACCAAACTGTTATCCTTAATTTTAGTCCAAAAAGAATAAACGTAAATTTTTTATAATCCATAAAAAAAACCTCGTTAGCTCAGCGGAGACTGATACGGACTGTCCTATGTCGCAGGTTCGAATAACACCAGAGCATGCACCTCTGATTTTTTTTATTTACTTGTGTATTAATTGTTAATTATCGCTTTCTTTAACGGCGAAGGAGACATCGTAAGGAAACCGGCATACCTGAGTGTTCTCCATAAGAATTTCGATGGTATATGAAGTCTGTCAACCCGCATTAGGCCATCGTGGTGGATTAAGGCCTAACCCCACTCATTGTTAAAGGCGGCCCGTGCCTAGCCCTGCCACAGATAATACAGGGCTGATAATATTATTAATAAGTATTAGGTTTGATTAGGTATTGACTGCCTCGGTGGCGCAGTTGTAATGCGTACGCGTTGCGATTGAGGCCAACGCTGAGGTGTCGGGTTCGATCCCCGGGTCAGGTAACGTGGTATTGGGTTTTTCTATTATGAAATTCTCAATATCAGCCCGGAGTCTGGAATTTGTGCCCGGTATGGCGATAGGCTCGCCCCCTATCACATGGGACGGAGATACGCTCGGCGAAATGTTGTTGTATTGGTTACACCTTTGCCTACCCCTTCGGGGATTACAGGCGTGAGTGCGTATGTAAGTATTAGGTATAACAGCTAAGTAACAGTTTCTATGTGAAAATAATACGAGTGGTAGAGCCCCGCTGTAGACAATTTTGTCTAAAGCATAAATGGGCGGGCTCGTCCGGGTCGTTACCACTGTCTCACATAAAAGCGACGTAAAGTAGCAACTTGCTGCTCCGTTTCGTACGGTAAGTGAGATATCCAGAGGCCCAAATCCCCTCCCCTAACCAGTCCCTTAATTACCCTTTCCTTTAAGGTCGGCAACGCGCCCATGACTCTTTTTGTAAGCACTGTTTTTCGGTTTGAAGGATATTGAAGTCAGTGAAATTACTGGGCATTATAAAACTTATGTCTTTGTGTGCAAGCGTAGTCCAGTGCCATGTAGTGCTTTGTAATCAAAGTCCTGTGAGGTGTTTCTTCTGTTAATGGGCAGGCTTTGCGCTTACCACCGACTGCACTGTACATAACTACCTGCCTTTCTCTCTGTGGTTTCGGGTTCGATCCCCGTGATAAAAAGTGATATTGGATTTTCCTATCACAAAATGCTTAGTATCAGTCCGGAGTCTGCAATTATGCCCGGCATGGTATTGACTCGCCCGCTAACACGTCATAGGACGGAAATAAGCTCGGCGAAATGTGGGTGTACTGGTTACACTTTTGCCTACCCCTTCGAGTATTACAGGAGTGAGTGTATATAGAACATTTCCAGAATAAAACATGGCGAATATTAAATTTGACCGCGCGCTGCCATTGACCGAGTATAACTGTAAACAGCAAGCTAACCATGAGTTTGTCTCGGTAAAATCGCTAGCGACGACGTAAGATGTTTATATGAAAAACTCAGTGGCGCCTCTAGCGGATACGTGAGAAACTAAATTTTATCATACAAATATTTTACGTCGTCGCTAGCGATTTTACCGAGACAAACTCATGGTTGGGGCACAGAGCTGCATTCACAGTCGCGGAGAATCCACTTAAAGAAGTTCGGGCATGAATGAGCTCTTTATTACGATCCAGTTTGAACAACAAAAGTATGTCAATAATATTAATATTATGAATCTTAGAATAACTATTTGTGGAAACTAAGTATAATAATATAATTATAATACTAGCCCTGTATTATATACGTCCCACTGCTGGGCACGGGCCTCCTCTACTGAATGAGAGGGGTTAGGCCTTAGTGCACCACCCTGGCCCAATGCGGGTTAGCAGACTTCACATACCTCCGAAATTCTTATGAAGTACTTCTCAGGTATGCAGGTTTTCTCACGATGTTTCCTTCACCGTTAAAGCAAGTGATAATTAACAATTAATACACACATAATTTAGAAAAGTCAGAGTTGTATGCACTTGGGCCTGGTTTCGAACCTGCGACATTCTTCTCGACAGTCCATGCCACTCCCTGCTGAGCTGTCACTGAGAAACTAAGTACACGCCCGAAATTGAAGCCGTTCAATTTGAGATATACAACATGTAAAGAATGCCTTGTTGGTCCTTTTAGCTGTGTTATGAGAATCGATATTCAAACATAAGGAAATATCTCTTATGAGAAAAATCTTACAAAAATGGGATAGATAGGCCAGCAGCTCAATGAAAATGGTATTTTAAATGAAATACTACTAAAAAATATAATAATTTTATGTGTTTTACGTGCGTATTAGATAAATCAGCGACTAGCTGTAATAGTAAAAAGGTGCCGTACTACCACTTTTGATAAACCACCGGGTGATCGCCAATCGTTATTTTTATGGTAGAATTTTATTAATTGAGATTATTCTTTACGTTTGAATAACGATTCTGATAGCGTGGTTAAAAGGAACAACAGGGTTTTTGTTACATAAATAATTAATTATGTGTAATTCAAAGTTCTGTGCGGTCTTGCTCCTGTTTATGGGCAGAAGTGGCGCTTATCATCATGCGAGCAACCTGCTCGTTTAGTCACTCAAGCTAATTAAAAATTGAGATTGAACGGAGAGGAGAGGTCTCAGTTCAAAATCAGTGTTACGGTCAATGTCAATTGAGGTCGCTTTATACTGAGGTGCGATAATAATACTCGTATCTATATTTCTTGACGTTACACAACACAAATTAAATAATTTTGGTGCTCTATTGTATTATTATATACATACGTACTCACGTCTGTAATCCTCGAAGGGGTAGGCAGAGGTGTAACCAGTACCTACACCCACATTTCGCCGAGTTTATTTACGTCTCATGATGTGATAGGGGGCGAGCCTATCGCCATACCAGGCACAAATTCCAAACTCCTGGCTGACATTGAGCATTTCGCAATAGAAAACCCATTATCACTTTACCCGATCGGTTGGGGATCGAACCCAAGACCTCAGCGTTAGCTTCAATCGTGACGCGTACACATTACAACTGCGCCACCGAGGCAGTCATTATTATTATATTTATCGTGTATATATTGTTTGTGGCGTGTGACATATATTTTTTTCTTTTCTTTTTTTTATGTTAATGTTATATTAACTTTAAGACAGCCATTGTGTTGAGAAAATAAACGATATTATTATTATTATTTTCTTCTATTTCTCCTACAAACTTATACCTACGCTGGAATAAACTCTACGGTGCGACTCTTCACCACATTTCTCAGCCCCTGACATTTTTAAAAACCGGTCATCAGTTCAGTATCATCAGGCGAGCGAACCGCTCGTCTCGTCATTTAGTTGTGTAAAAAATATAGCTCTTTACAAATTCAAATTCAAATTATTTATTGAATCCATAAAATGTTGTACATCATTTAGATTCAGTCAAATTTTTACTCTTAAACTTTACTGCCAGTTCGGAATGATATTTCGCTAGAGAAGAACAGACAAGAACTCTAACGTTACAAAGGGTACCTTATTACTTATCGATTATTGATAGCGAGTCGTTATCAACAAATACTTTATCAGTTTAATTCTTATCAACGCACAACGGCATCAGGGCGATGGGACGCAAGTTAACGAGCAGTTTTGAACCGACTTCAAAAAGAAGGAAGTTTTTTATCAGCATAATGACGAGATGATGGTAAGCGTCACTCCTGACCATTAGTAGATGCAATACCAATTATAAGATCTATATAAGAAATACTGCATGGCACTGGACTGCGCACGTCATCCTGAGACATAGGATGGGGCTTCAATGTCCTTCAAACCGAAACACAACAGTGCTTACACACTACTAAGTACTTGGTGGCAGAAATAGACAGCGCGGTGGTACCAATCCAGACGGCCTCTCGCATACGAAAGATCTACCACCTTGTTAAATAAATGCCGAATTTGTAGTCTTTATCGCCGACAAGGGGCTTACCCTTAGGTCGGAAATAATTTCATCAAATTTAAATGAGACAGTCTCTGAACTGCACTATTGAGTTCTTAAAGAATTATTAAAATCGGATCTCTGTGTGAAAAGTTATCCGTGCTTTTAAATGAAAATAAGGAACAAAAAAACAGCACCGTTAGAGGTTGGCTATGAGTACTCGTCCCAGGAGCGCAAAAAACAACTTTCTTTTATTCTTTAGAACTTTTTGGAGCTTCAAAGGACGCAATATCGGAATCCCGCCCTGGGCATCAATGACCCTACAACAATGAAAAAAAGAATAGCATCGAACGGAGAACCAGTAGCCCTAGTATAAGTTTTAATAGTTTTCTAAAACGATGAATATTTTCGTTTTCTCGCCATACGTCGAGTATTAGTATATATATGAGTGGTAGAGCCACGCTGTAGACAATTTTGTCTACAGCCTGAATGGGCCGGCTCGTCCGGGTCGTTACCAATGTCTCACAGAAAACCGGCGTAAAGTAGCAGCTTGCTGCTGCGTTTCGTACGGTGAGTGAGATATCCGGAAGCCCAAATCCCCCTCCCCTTCCCAATCCCTTATTATCCCTTTCCTTTAAGGTCGGCAACGCGCCCATAATTCTTTTGTATTGTGGGCGTACATGGGCGGTGGAGATCGCTTACCATCAGGTGACCACTTGCTCGTTTGCCGGCCTATACTATAAAAAAATAAAATAAAAATTGTAGCCACTAGTGGGAAACTATGATGAATTAAAATTAAAATAATATGGTTAATTTTATTTTTCGAATATGGAATTTGTTTTCAAACGATTTTTTCTTTATTACCGCGTGAATTACTAGTTTGACACATCGACCGTGGTAATTTTATACGAATTCGAAAACTGTGAACGTATTTGTAACTCGTACTAAGCCTACTGTTATTGTTTTTATGTTCATAAAAACAATATCTGTCCACATTTGGTGAACATTTATATTCCGTGAACTATAATCAATCAAATTGAGAATGTATAATTTTTTGGAATTGGTTAAAAAGTCTCAAATGTATTATCTGTCGGAGCGTGTGGCGTCATGGCGTGGTTTTAGCCGCCAGTGACCGTCTGCCTTTGGACACAAGCTCTCGTGTGTAATAAACGATGATATTTAAACATACAAAATGTATCGAATCGGGTGTTATTTAGCGGTGAAATGCTGTGGTAAGTTTTTGTGTGAAGTGCATTGTTTGGGTTTGTTAGACTAACGGTTTTGTGCCAGTGTTTTTATAAGCTGTAAAGTAAACAGGTTGCACCGTGGCAGGTATGTAACTTTTTCCTCCAGTTGGGGCTGTATCGGTAAAATTTTTGCCAAAACAACGTGTGGTAAAAACTTGCAGTGTAAAGGCGTGGTCGTGAATAAAATTAAAAAAAATAAGTTCATGGCAAGTGTGGCGTAATTATGTTTTGTGACACAAAAAAATTGCATGTATTGATGTACCAAGTTAACTGTGAAGTAGCAGAAATTGGAACTACAGACAGTGTTCCCAACTTAATGGAACTATTCCAAGTCGTAGAGAGTATTTTTTTTATTACCTTGAATGATGAGACGAGTAAATCGCTCGCCTGATGGTAAGCGCCACGCCTGCTCATAAACAGAAGCAACGCCATACAGAACTTTAAATAACAAAGCACTGCATGACACTGGACTGCGCTCGTCCCCCCGAGACATAAGGTGTTAAGTCTCAAATTCCCAGTAATTACACTGGCTTCAATGTCCTTTATACCGGAACACAACAGTGCTTACACACTGTTGCTTGGCGGCAGAAATAGACAAAGTGGTGGTACCAACCCAGTCGGCCTTTCGCATACGAGGGACCTACCACCTTGTAAACACCATGTAATATTCTTTAATTCCTAGACTTGGTGGGTTGGACCCGCCACTAGTGTGTAAATTTTGCTATAAAGTGGCTAGTGGATGTTTTATTGGTTTATTTAACTACTCAGTTAGTGGAAAGGAATGTCTTCAGGCATTTATCCACTAAACAAACAAATTAAATGTGTGAAAGCAACTGTTAGTCCTAATAATTGAAATCAATTTCAATTGTCTCTTAAGAGGGTCGTTAATACCTGCGTTTACCCTACCATCAGGTGACTTACTCGTTTGCCGGCTTATGCTCATAAAAAAATATTATAAAAGTTGAAATACGGTGCAGATTGGCAACAACTACTGTCTACTTTACTACTTAACTGCATGTAAACTTATTGCTAATCTCGAGGACCAAGTAAGAGTATAATTAACTAGCTATAGCTTGCGGCTCCGCCCGTGTGAACACCCTTTTTCGGGATAATAAGTAACCTATAACCGTCTCCACGGTCCCATCTAACTCTGTACTAAAATTAATCACAATCGGTTAAGCGATTTAGGAGGGTCAGCGTAACAAACAAACAAACTCACAATCGCATTTTTAATATTAGTTAGGTATCCTCCGACGTCGTCCCAAACATGTTTTGCAGATCCCAATGACTCCATCACAGTCGTTATCGAAGCAGCTCTTTCCTTGCCCAATTCGAATCGCGATAATAATACGCAATCCCGACATAGGACACGCCTGCGGGTCCGAAGAACCCCCACAACTGGCCCTCGGCATAATGATGTGCAGAGACGGCCCTAAACTATACTCCCCAGCGATGATCAAGCTGATGTCTGAGCCTTCTAAAAAGTGCTTAATCGCTACTAAATACATTATAAATATTACTGGCTAGAGCGCCATAAGCGCCGACTTTATTGTCAGGTGAAGCTGTAAAAGCAATATAGGCTAACGGCACAAATCGATTCGGGAAAAAACTTAGGATTCTTCCTAGTCTCCACAAGATCCATATAGTAATATAAAACTCCAGTAACTATTTGCATACTGTCTAATTTCTTCTTCTTCCACCTGTCCTTATCCCACCCGCAGTGGGGTCGGCGCAACATGCTTTTTAAAACATTTTACAGAAAGATTTGGCTTGTAGTTATTACGACTGGCCGCCTGCCTGACGTCAAACACTCTCGGGAGAGACACACCTATTTGATAACAGTAATATATTACTGATGCGGTCACCTATTAGGCCGGTCACTTCATTAATAATACCTAAAGTATTCATTTGGGAATGCGGTCAGCTTCAAAGGCTGTCGTTAACCAAATCATACCTACTACCCAAAATTGAGTTTTGATACCATACCGTCGACCAGCGCCACTGCCGCCGCGGCCCATGCTGTCGCCACTGCCATCGTGCGCCATTACATTTCAAAGAAGTGAGTCAATTTATTTGGCGCGGCGAAGTGTACTATTTATTTTTAGTTGTATTTTTTGTTGATTTTGTTTGGCGTCGAATCTCACTGCATTTTGAGTGAGTGGAATAAAGAAACTCATACATACACGAACTGTAAAAAAATAATTCCAACATTTCAATAGACGTGTAAAAACATTAAGTTTTTTTTATTTTATTTTTTATTTAACGCGCTTTGTCGCTGTGCGACCACATCACCCTGTGAGACAATACATAAATACAAAATAAAATACAAAAAATAGAATCAGAACTAGTTGCTAGAATCAGGCCTCTGCAGACCTAATTCTATCAACTTGTATAGGGTAATCGCTTCCTTAGATTCTGTACCCGGAGTGTAAGTTTAACACATAAAATAGCAATACGCGACGATCACGTTAATCGAGGATACAAATACTTTTTAGTTTACGTGAAACATGCGAGTGTATGTTGTTGTCAACTTACACTAAAAAGTTACGTTTGCTCACTTGACTGATGGTAAATGACGTCATCAAGCGGCCAGTCATGGTTTGATCTTTTTATCCATTATAGTAATACTACTGAATTGAAACGTCGTTGAATATACCAAGTTGGATAAGACAGCACACTATTACAATATCCTATACGAGTAGTATAGGTTTTACTTCTATTGAAGTATTGCCTTTTATGTTCTTCGTTTTGCACACACTCCATCAATATATGTTGTGCATCTTCCAATTCTTCCGTGGCGCAGCGGGCGAGTAGTCGGCTGCGAAGCGAGAGGCCGTGGGTTCGATTCCCACACCGAGACAAATGTTTGTGTGAACCACAAATATTGGTCTCGGGTCTGGGTGTTGTGGGACCGCAAGACCCTCGTAGTTACTGATACCCACGACACAGGTTTACCTAGTCTGGGGTCAGAGCTATGTGTGTGACTGTTGGGTGTATTATTATTATTATTATTATTCTACTTTTCTCATTAAAAACTGCAAACACATTCGATGGAATATGTGCAGAGCGTGTTCTAAGGGCTGTCACCAGCACACTTCGCTTAATTTGGCTATTGCTAAACCAAGGATATTTAAGGATGGTTGGCTGGATTGTCCTGTACCAAATGCTTTTTAAAAGTTAATTAAAAAATACACATTCACCGGCCACCCGTCTTAGTTGAAATCGGAATGCCTGCTAAGGCCCTGGTGTACCTATTATAAACCTCGCAGGAGCCTTCGTCGGCGTAAATAGGATTATTCCAGGGTTCCTGGTATACCTGGATTGCTCCCGGTACCGCCCCTTCGCACTGAAAGAAAGAAAGAAAGAAAGCATTTATTGGCAGGCGTTAGGTGGTACATGTATACAACTGATGCAGAAAAAAAAACATTTTTATAAGTAGTAGGTGGGGGGGGGGGGTACCTAGATACCCACCCACTGTGGACGGTATATGTCCCACCACGACCGCGCCAAAAGGAGCCAAATCAGCTTATGCCAAACATTAAATGCTTGGCGCTGATTTTCATTTCGACCCTTGATTTGTTCGACGGATGTCAACCAGAAGCAGTAGTGTGTGTGTGTGTGTATGTGTGTGCGTGTGTATGCGTGTGTGTTCGCTGGCTGGCTGGCTTTGCGGCTCACTTGCTTTAGGGCGTGGAAACCCCTTTCCTCATCTCGATGTTCCAGTACTGCCGTTAATCACGGCGTCGCACCAAGAAATGTCCAAATGAATGCATTCGAAACAATTCAATCGCATGCAGGTATCGGAAAACGTCAAATGGAATAAAAACAGAACAGCAATGTGCAAAATGGCCAGGTCATTTCATATTTATTGATAACGTTTTCCTGTTTATTCATGTTATTATTGGTTGATATATTAAAAAAATAGTTTTTACTCGCGGCGGTTAATATAGCACAATTAGGTGAAACACTTGCTCATTCATATGTCGGCTTAGGTCTTAAACAATTTGGTTGGTATGGTATATTATTCAAAATTTATTTGATCTAGACAGTTCTTAGCTAGGTTTTTAGCAGTTGAAAGGAAAGGGATAATTAAGGGATTGGCAAGAGGAGGAGGATTATGCGGATATCTCAGTCACCCTAGCAACAACCCGGTGGACTCAGCTGCTTTATGCTGTAGCCAACAAGTATCTGCAGCGTGGCACTACCATTTGCAACCTGACCACAGATGGTAGAGCTTCTTCTTCTTCGTGTGCCTCTTCAACTAGTGAAGGTTGGCTGTCAGCTTGGAATACTCTTCTTTATCTCTTGCGAGGCGAAAAAGTTCTGCAGCACTCGCGATGCCTGTCCACTCTCTAATATTTCGCAACCAAGATTTTTTCCTGCGTCCAACTCTTCTTTTTCCGGCGATCTTGCCCATCATTATAAGTTGTAATAATTCATACCGTTTGTGTCTTAGTACATGTCCCAGGTAAGCGTCTTTTCTTGTCTTTATATTAAGCAAGAGTTGGCGTTTTTGGCCGGACCGACGTAGGACTTCCTCATTGGTTACTCTGTGTGTCCATCTAATGGCCAACATACGCCGCATATCTTTGATTGTCCAGGCCTCACATCCGTATAAAAGCACGGGCCAAATGTAACAGTGTAAGAGGCGAGTGCGCAAGGAGATCTTAATGCTACGATTACAGAGTATCTTATTCATTTTGTGGAAGGCATTTCTGGCGACTTCAATACGGGTTTTAATCTCCGTAGTACTGTCCCATTCTTCAGTCAGCCAAGTGCCTAAATATTTGTATTTGCACACTCTCTCCAGACGTTGATTCGCAACATATATTGTGGGATCCAATTCGGCTCGTCTCGAGACAACCATAAACTTTGTCTTATTGACATTCATGTTAACGAATATACATGTATGTTATGTTATGTTTGTTTGTTTATGTTATGTATATTTGCCACGCTGTATACAGTTTAATCTACAGTACGAATGGGTTGGCTCGACTGCGTCGAGTCGTTACCACTGTCTCACAGAAAACCGACGTAAAGTACGGTGAGTGAGATATCCGGAGGCCCAAATCCCTTGCCCGATCCCAGTCGGCAACGCCAATGATTCTTTTGGTATTGAAGGCGTACATGAGCGGTGATCACTTACCATCAGGTGACACACTTGCTGGTCTAAGTTATAAAAAAATGTTACAACCAAGCGTCAACACTCCTTGATAACTATAATAGCAGATATCCTGTTTGGATTCACTTCATTGGTTTAATAATAATAATAATACACCCAAAATTCACACACATAGTCCTGACCCCACACTAGGTTAACCTGTATCGTGGGTATCAGGAACTACGAGGGACTTGCGGTCCCACAACACCCAGACCCGAAACAAATATTTGTGGATCACACAAACATTTGTCTCGGTGTGGGAATCGAACCCACGGCCTCTCGCTTTGCTGTCGGCTATTCGCCAACTGCGCCACAGAGGCCATCAAGTTAGGAGGTTTCCATGAGTGAGATTATCCTCAATTATTTTCTCCAGGTCGTAGAAAGTTTGCCGCGTTGGTGTTGCTCTTAGTGTTTGCTTCAGCGACGGTAGCAGCGTTGTGGCTGCTCGAGCTGGCCAGCTCCGCGCTGATGCCGCCGCCGCCTCCAGACCAGGACCTCAGCCACCTCAGGAGGAACCGAAGCCTGGCGCATTATCTGGATAATATGTTAGTATAGTTCTTCCAATCTTCCAAGCGGCGCGGCGATTAGCGGGGTTGGACTATCGATACAATGAGGGTGTGCTGGTGTCTTACTAACTTAGCCGGTCAACTGTTTGTGTTGAATAGAACGAAAAGTACCTACATTAGTGTGTTGAATTTCTAATTACATGTAAGTAATATTGCATGCTTCGTTACTTGATTACGAATTTGTTTATTATAAATTTAATCTCATGTAAGTGAACTGTATGGTTCTTATGAGTAAATAAAGATTCTATAAACCTATACACAGATTGCGGGTTCCAATGATTTCGAAGTTACATGTGTATCCATTGTTATTTTTTTATTAGCTTGAGACCTGCAGGTCGCTCGCCTGATAGTAAGCGTCACGCCAGCCCATAAACTGAAGCAACGCCACATACAGTTTGAATTACAAATCACTGCATGACACTCGACTGGCGCTCGTCACATAAGTAGTTAAATCTCATAATGCACCGGGAATTTCGAGATGCAATAGTGCTTTCACACTGTTGCTGAAATGGACAAAGCGGTGGTACCAACTCAGGTGGTCTCTTGTATATGAGAGACACTTTTCCATTTAATTTCACCACCATTTGCACCTTGCAAATTTGAATAATCGCTCTGTTTAATATGAAAGTCAACATCGTGAGGAAACCTGGAGTTCTGCATAAGAATTTCGAAGGTATGTGAAGTCCAACAAGTACCAATCCACATTAGGCCATTGAAGCAAGTGAAATTACTGGGATATAAGAGACTTAACATATTATATCTCGGGGTGACGAGCGCAGTCCAATGCCATGCAGTGTTTGTGATTCAACGTTCTTTGTGGTTTTGTTTCTGTTTATGGACAGGCGTGGGCTTACCATCAGGCGAGCGACCAACTCGTTTCGTCATTCAAGCTACCTAATAAAAAAATACTTGTTCATGCCTGTGTCCTCGGAAGTAGATATAGTTCACAGGATATAACAGGCTCGCCCTGTATCACATAATGGGACGGAAATAAGCTCGGTGAAGCATGTGTTGCACACTAGTTGCACCTCTGGATACCCTTGTATCTCCAGGCGTAAGCTTATGTATATATATTAAGTAATACAGATACGCTTTATAAACTAAACCAGTTGTTGATTCCGGTATTGAACTTTCAAAAACGTGGTCTTTAAGGCTGTGCCTAAGGCTAAATCGTGATTAAAAACAGACTCCAAAAAAATAACACTGAAAAGTCAAAAATAGTAATTTCTATAGGTCTCTTTGAAGTTGGTGCCTACCTGTGTCGCTGTCGGTCAAATGAAACTGTACTGGTGTCCATTGAGGTTTTTCATTTATTAACTCCATACTCCGTCATCAGAGGGGCTAGCACGGAAACTTGCGAAAAGTTATTCGAGCTGTCATCGACAACAATTTTTATGAGATTTTAGTACAGCGCCTCTATCGTACGTAAAAGAAACTAATTTATATGGAATATAGACCAATGATATTTAAGGAATTATCTATCGAGCCCTCGATACCTTTACATTACGATTTCGATAGTTTTCCGTGCCAGCCCCTCTGTACTCTAAAGCATAAAGTACCTATCATCTATATCATATCCCACTTGTGACATTTTGCCACACCACGCATGACTAATCTCAAGTGTGAACGGTTGTCACATGTTACAAAACTCACGCCTGTAATCCTCAAAGAGGTGGCCAGAGGTGTAACCAGTACACCCACATTTCGCCGAGCGTGTCTCCGTCTCATCGCAGCTAAACTGTATCGACTGAAATTGTTTGAAATGTTTCCAATATAATCGATCCACAATTAGCGGAGAAATCGATTTTATGTATGTACACATGCATAAAAAACAATTTACAATGTTTGACGCAAAACTAGTGCACCGCGCTGATCTTGGTCGCATGACACATTTTGATATTTATATTTATTTATTTATTTATTGTTGTATGGCGCGCAAAACGTCAAGGTCATTGACGTTGGGTACAACCTTAATTCTATGCAAATTGGTTCGGCGTAAGGTTTTTAAATGGCAACATGTTATTATGAGACAAAAAAACATTAACATTCTGTAGTAGTTTGCGCTGCGAATAAAAAAACGTCTGTTTCGCTCTGAGCACCACACTATGCTCCAGTTAATTTTGTGAATGCATTTTAGACTGTGGTACGGTCTAGATAAGCACAATAGAAGCTATTATTTTGGGTCTGGCAACACTCCAGATCAGTCCTATTAGTGTAGAATAAATATAGAGTTGACAAAAGTCGTGGGGTAATGTCCTATCGTGGTCTGCATACACCATTCTAATGTGGGATATGTGCAAAATGGTTTCAAGGTCTAAACACCATCTGCCATGTTTTTTATTTTTTCATAGCATAGGCTCAAACGAGCTAGTGGGTCATCTGATGGTAAGTGATCTCCACTGCCCGCCCATGTACGTACGGAACTACGAGAGACTTTCGATCTACCCAGAACTAAATCTGTTAATTATCTGTCTACAGACAACTCATCATCGAGCCGTCTTCAACACTCTGCAGTGGACTAGAGGAGGTTCCCGTAATAGCACTGGTGGCCACTTCATCATCACGCTATGACCACAGAGCAGTGATCAGAGAAACATGGGCAAAGTTCCAGCCTACCTATTTCGTGCTAGGCATAGATGGAGATAATGTTGATGAGAATTTGGTAAGATAATGGAAAATAGTGAATTTAAATGACATGACGATCAGGTTGCTCGCCTATTGGTAGCACCGCGCATCTTGTCCATAAACAGAAGCAACACCACTCAGAACTAGTGTTGATCTCAATAGCAGAGATAGCTCAGCGGGGATATGGACTGTCGAGACGAAAGTCGCAGGTTCGAAACCAGCCCCAAGTGCATACACCTCTGACTTTTCTAAGTTATGTGTATATTAATTGTTAATTATCACTTGCTTTAACGGTGAAGGAAACATCGTGAGGAAACCTGCATACCTGAGAAGTTCTTCATAAGAATTTAGATGGTATGTGAAGTCTGCTAACCCGCATTAGACCAGCGTGGTGGACTAAGGCCTAACCCCTCTCATTCAGTAGAGAAGGCCCGTGCCCAGCAGTGGGACGTATATAATACAGGGCTAGTATTATTTATTGATCTCAATTTAACATTGATTTATAGTTTCTGCCCGACCCGCATCTTGATTGGTACCAATTCACCAAGAGGCACAAAGGTCTAATCAATTGATAATTTCGGCATCCATTTAGAGTGTAAGTGGGCCACCAACATCTTAGGGCCAAAGCCAATCTCACCTGCACGTGGTACACTCGAGGCAATGAAAAACTTCGTTCCCGTTGTAGTTTGTGGAGGTCAGACGGCGGGTCGCCCCATATAATACTAATAGTACGAGTGGTAGAGCCACGCTGTAGACAGTTTTTTCTACACCATGAATGGGCCGGCTCGTCCGGGTCGTCACCACTGTCTCATAGAAAACCGACCTAAAGTAGCAGCGTGCTGCTGCGTTTCGTACGGTGAGTGAGATATCCGGAGGCCCAAATCCCCCTCCCCTTCCCAATCCCTTAATTATCTCTTTCCTTTAAAGTTGGCAACGCGCCCATGACTCTTTTGGTATTGTGGGCGTACATGCGCGGTGGAGATCACTTACCATCAGGTGACCCACTTGTCGGGCTATGCAATAAAAAAATACCGTAAATCATGATGGAAAATCGGATCCTGGAATTGAGTCGGGATAATGTCTGGTAGAAAGAAAGAGAAAATTTCGAAATCCATGGCTTGTTAAAACAACCGCGTCAAAAACGAAAAATAATGCTCTACACACGTGTATAAGACTCCCCGGAGGGGTTAGCTGGCGGCCGGTCGTAAAAACTGCAAGCCAAATCTTTCTGTAACATGTGCTTAAAAGCATTTTGCGCCGACCCCATTCCGAGTGGGATAAGGACAGGTGGAAGAAGACACACGTATAAGACTGCTCCGCATTTTCAATGACTTGCCGAATTTCATTGCTCGGTGTCGAAATATTCCTGCCATTGTTGATCCTAGCTAACCAGGAATTACAGTGGCGGGTTTGTAGTCTCTTCTCTACGAGCCATGAACATCCACAAATAGTTGAGGAATCGTGGATGCATTCGAGAGTGCCGATCTACTAGGCCTCTAGTATGGGAGAGTCTGTTTCGATAGGTACCACCCCATTATATATTTCGGCCACATCAGCTGTGTAAACATTGTTGTGTTCTGGTTTGAAGGACATAAACCTAGTGACATTATTGGGCATTACGAAACTTAACTTCTTGATGAGCGTAGTACAGTTTTTTATACGGCATAGTGACTACACTAGGCCTGATAAGTACAATCCAGTTTTAAATAGTATGTCAACTGTCAAGAGACTTTGTACTTTCGACGGCCGGCAGAATTATGCCGGACTGAAGTTTTTATAGCATAGGCCGGCAAACGATAAGCTCAGCTAATAGTAAGTGATCTCCATCGCCAAGGTACGCCCACATTACCAAAATAATTATGGGTGCGTTGACGACATTAAAGGAAATTAAGGGATTGGGAACGGGAGGGAGTTTGGGCCTCCGGATATCTCACTCACTGTACGCAACGCAGCAGCAAGCTGTTACCTTACGCTGGTTTTTTTGTGAGACAGTGGTAACGACCCGGATAAAAGTGTCTACAGCGTGGCTCTACCACTCAAAAAAGTTAATGGTGGCTTAGCTCGGAACGCGACTCGCCTGAACGGGTCACTTTGGCGAGTTATCACAATGTGTACGATGGTGTCTATCCAGTCGGGTATCTGGTACCATATAATATCTGGTATCCTCCCATCAGCAAATGCCATTCATTGTTTTCAAAGTTGTTAGAGCGTTCACAATACTTCCAGGTTGACACATATTTAGAAGCGAAACAGTATGGTGACATGGTTGTATGGGAATTCCGAGACCATTACCAGAACCTGACTCTGAAGACGGCTCTGATGATGCAGTGGACCCTGGAGCGATGTCCGCAGGCGAAGTTCCTCTATAAGATAGATGATGATGTGCTTCTTAATCCTTGGAGGCTAAAGGATGTGATAAGAGATGCTGATTTATTAGGTAAGTAAGAATTTATAGCAACGATAGCCTAACGGGGAGTGGTATGGACTGTCGAGACGAAAGTCGCAGGTTCGAAACCAGCCCCAAGAGCATACACTGACATTTCTAAATTACGTGTGTATTAGCTGTTAATTATCACTTGCTTTAACGGTGAAGGAAACATCGTGAGGAAACCTGCATACCTGAGAAGTTCTCCATAAGAATTTCGAAGGTATTTGAAGCATTAGGCCAGCGTGGTGGACTTATACCTAACCCCTCTCATTCAGTAGAGAAGGCTCATGCCCAGCAGTGTCCCACTGTGTACTGTATGTGTATATAATACAGGGCTAGTATTAGTATATAATAAGTATAGTAATGGTATAGTATTTTATAAGCATTCATCCAAACTAACTGTTGAAAACCCGACGTCAAGAAAAACATTTGTAACTTTTAAATACAGGCTGCACAGGTTTTCATTAAACATAGCCAAGAACCACAGGACACCTCGATTAAACCAGCTTTCAAACAAAAAAACGCGTTCTAATCGGTCCATTCGTTTAAAGCTCTAGGCGCTAGGATGCTTCAGACAGACCGAGTCATATTTATAATAACCCTCTTTTTTATCGACGTTTAAAAATAACATATACCATTATATAATTTTTTTAAATTCATTAATTAACTTTAATAAAGGATATAATACAATTCTACTTAATTATTATGGGAAAGACGCAACCCTCCTAAATAATCTCCAATTCACTATAGTACACACATACATACATACATACGCACTCACGCCTGTTATCCCGAAGAGGTAGACAGAGGTGTAACCTGCAGGCTAACCATGAGTTTGTCTCAAATATTTTACGTCGTCGCTAACGATTTTACTGAGACAAACTCATGGTTGGCTTGCAGTACACCCACATTTCGCCGAGCGTATCTCCGTCCCACGATGTGATAGGGGGCGAGCCTATCGCCATACCGGGCACACATCACAATTCCAGACCGTTAGTGAGCATTTCGTAGTAGAAAAACTCAATATCACTTCAGATCCGGGATTCGAACCCGAGACATCAGCGTCAGCCTCAGTCGTAACGCGTACGCATTACAACTGCGTCACAGCAGCAGTTTTTCAATATTGTATTTGGTGTAAGGCATAAATTGTGTACTAATTTGTTTTCTTTCCCTGAATTTGATGCAGTACACACCACTAACGCTATCTGTTATCTAATTGCTGAACTATTTTGTGATTGCAGGTTATAAAATTGTAAACAGCGGGGTACACCGTGATGAATATACTAAATGGTACATACCACGGTGGTTGTACCCGCGGGATACCATCCCGCAATACTTGAGCGGGCCGGGATATATTATTAATAGTAGGTACAAAAATATATTACTAAAATTCAACAAAATACTATTGCAATAAATTAAGTTAGAAGTTAATACTGAAAGTCTATTAACGGCCGATTGTCTAAAGGCTACATGTTTTTTTATAAGTGGTAGTGCCACGGTGTAGCAGTTTTGTCTACAGCTCAAATGGGCTGGCTCGAGCGGGTCGTTACCACTGTCTCACAGAAAACCGACGTAAAGAAGAAACTTGCTGCTGCGTTTCGTACGGTGAGTGAGATATCCGGAGGCCTAAAACCCCTTTCTTTCGCAATCCCTTAATTACTCTTTTCCTTTAAGGTTGGCAACGCGCCTATGATTAGAATTGTGGGCGTACTTGGGTGGTGAAGATCATTTACCATCAGGTGACCCACTTGCTCGTTTGCTGGCCTGTGCTATAAAAATATTTATTTTTCACATATAAGAGGCTCTTAACATGTTTATCACGATCTAAAAACATAGTGGCGTGAATTATTTATATTATGTATTTCTTTCTATAAGTACATATTTACCTATACATAGTGTAAAACATAGTTGTTTTCTGCGTCTGTCTGTTTATCCGCTAACTCCACCTAAACCACACAATGGATTTTGATGTGGATTTCACTATCATCTAGAGTCTAAATTGTCTAGATTCTAGACAATTTCTTTCGGAAGATTTATATGTATAATATCACGCTATGATCCATGGGAGCGGAGCAGTAACATGCGCGTGGGTGACACCGAGAGAGACGTGACACCGTTAGTATTCCTAATATCCTACTACTATTATAAATGTGAAAGTTGGATGTTTGTTAGTCAATCACGCCGTAACGGCTGAATGGTTTTGGTTGAAATTTGGCACACATAAAGACCATGGCCTGGATTAGAGCATAAGCTGCTTTTTATCCCGGGAAAAGGCATTCACGCGAGTGAAGCTGCGAGCAAAAGCCAGTATATATAATATGTTTATTCATCAACGGCCAGACCAAACCGTTGCAAAACATTGGCAAGATTTCACCTGAGTGATAAGAATTGTTGAGGAAGCCAGCCTTCATTTGAAATTTTAATGTTGATTTATACAATTTCTTTCTTTACAGCTAATAACCTTAAGAAAATTCTGAAGACTGCAAAAAGTATACCCTTAATTAATCTAGAAGATGTATATTTTACTTATTTAGTGTCTAAGGAAGCTCTAGGCTTAGAATTAAGCCATGACAGCAGGCTGAACGTATTTAAACCATGGGTGCCTTTAGCGTGTAGTTACTGGGGTCTCGCGTCAGCTCATAGCCTGACTCCTGACGAGATGGAGACCACGTGGAGGAAGATCGAGGATCTGTCCAAAAGTACTGATGTTTGTAGTTACTATAATTATGTAGTTGATTTATTTTGACGTTTTTTCGTATTGTGATAAGGTGTAATATGACACAGGGGCGGTGCCGGCTAATTCGCCGACCTTGCAAATCGATGATCGATTAGAGAGCCAATGATTCTGTCGTACCGCCGAACGACCATTTAATGGCCAAAACGATGAGCATCGATTTATGACGTCACGTGAACTTCATTAAAACCGATTTATTTGAATTAATTAATACCGCTCGCGGGCGATTAATCTGAATGGACGTGAACACCGGCAGAGTTGACGAAGTTCGGCGAATAAGCCGGTACCGCCTCTGGTTACGGCGAAATGTTACGGGGTCTCAGAGCGGTTCGCTCCATGATATGATAGTGGGACGTAAGCACTAGTACGCGTTTTTTTCTTTGTTTTTTGAATGCATCTCATTCTTTATAAAAATAAATTTTGTGAAAACAATCACTGTTTATGTACTGAATAATAATCATGGAGATTATCACCAAAGATTTTATAGATTTTAAATATCAAAAACCTTATTATTTTCTCAATTAAGTAATTTTGGACATAACTCTAGAAGCAATATTTATAGTTATCATTGTTATTCTTCCGTATATACATTGTGATTATTTGCACAAAGTCATTTATAATCATCGAAGGATCGAGCTACAATTTTCAAAAATCTAAATTAAATTGAATTAGGTATACTGAGACTGCCTCGGTGGCGCAGTTGTAATGCGTACGCTTTACGGCTTAAGCTGACGCTGAGGTCTCGGGTTCGATCCCTGGGTCGGGTAAAAAGTGATATTGGGTATTTCTATTACGAAATCAGTGCAATAGTGCTCGGTATGGTGATAGGCTCGCCCCCTATCACATCATGAGACGGAGACACGCTCGGCGAAATATGGGTGTACTGGTTACACCTCTGGCCACCTCTTTGAGGATTACAGACGTGAGTTTTGTAACATGTGACAACCGTCCACACTTGAGTTGAGTCATGCGTGGTGTGGCAAAATGTCACAAGTGGGATATGATATAGATGATAGGTACTTTATGCTTTAGAGTACAGATGTGGGCGCAGGTGTATGTGAGCGATAACGTTTTTACGATGCATCGGTTATTTAGTTTTTTTAGTTAGCATTGTGCCTTGAATTGGCAGGTATGGACTTAAGGGGTAAAAATAATGACGAATTTTTATGATAATATTTTGTGATCACACTAAAAGAAAATGACTGAATCAAATAACTAGATGTTAATGAAATAGTACCTACTATTAGATAAATAATAAATATATTTTTGACTGCCTCGGTGGCGCAGTTGTAATGCGGTCGCGGTACAACTGCTGTGCGGAGGTCTTGGTTTCGATCCCCGGGTCGAGTAAAATTGATATTGGGTATTTCTATTACGAAATGCTTAGTACCAGCCCGGGGTTTGGTATTTTGTTCGTTTTGGCAGTAGGCGCGCCCCCTTTGGACATAAATAAGCTCGGCGAAATTCCCTGAATAACCAAGCATGACTGGAGTACCCAGATAACTGAACTATAAGTATATCCCAAACTCAATATCTTCTTCTTCTTCTTGCTAGACCTAGTCCCATTTACTTGGGGTCGGCCTTCCGTGTCCGTATTTTCCATTCCTCACGGTTTTGTGCTACGTCTTTTTGTAATTGAGCTTCTTGTACTTTTTCGACCGTCGTCAACCAGGTGGCGGGTGGTCTACCACGTGTACGCTTCGTTGTTGGTATGTCTAGGGCTAGCTTCACCATGTGATCGTCGGGATCGTCTTTGAATGTGGCCATACCACTGTAGGCCTAGTATGAGTTATAAATACGTTCACAGTTTTCGAATTCGTATAAAATTACTACCGTCGAAGTGTCAAACTAGTCATTCATACGGTAATAAAGGAAAGAATCGCTTGAAAACTAATTTCATATTCTATTATTATGAAATAAAATAAACCATATAATTAATTTTAATTCATCACAGTTCCCACTAGTGGCTACTAATATTTGACGTATTGAGAGAAAACGAAAACTTTCATCGTTTTACAAAACTATTAAAACTTGTACTAGGCATACTGTACCTAAGCGTTCTTCCACTAATACTCAATATATTAAGAACAAAATATTGTATAAAGATTTATATTTAGAGGATCAATGTTCAGACTGAAGCCCCATTTACAAGGATAGAGTTTATCGTACAACATAGGCGAGAATAATAGAAAACTATGGATAACAAGGCCGCGTCATATAATTTGATATGAGAAACGTATTATGTTGCCTTGAAATTTAGAGTTTTCTGTTTTCTGGAAGAAAATCTCCGTGTATTTACTTAATGTATATCGTACATATCAATTATAGATCAATAATTTTATTTTATAAGTTGTATTTAGTTTAAGATTTATTTACACCGTATAATTTGTTATACAATAAAAACTGACCGAATTAAAATTGTATTGTAATTATTTGTGTTTTTCTTAGTCTCAAATGGTCTATAGTTTTATGGTCTTTAGTTTCTTTATACGTATGGTTACTCAGGGTAGACCCTACCATCATATGGCGAGTGACACTAACGCAGGGTAGAGCCAGGCTGTAAACAATTTATCTACAGGCTCGTCCGGGTCGTTACCACTGTCTCACAGACGTCAGGTAGCAGCTTGCTGCTGCGTTTCGTACGGTGAGTGAGATATCCGGAGGCCCAAATTCCCTCCCCTTCCCAGTTTCTTAATTATCCCTTTCCTTTAAGATCGGCAACGCGCCCATGACTCTTTTGGTATTATGGGGGTACATGAGCGGTGGTAATTACTTACCATAAGATGGGTACCTGCTCGTTGGCCGGCCTATGCTATAAAAAATAACCTCACATTAGTAGGTTCGTCTCAGGAGTGGGACGTTTATTGTATAGGGCTGGTATCCAGCTTCCTCGGTGGCGCAGTTGTAATGCGTATGTGTTACGATTGGGGCTAACGCTGAGGTCTCGGGTTCGATCCCCGGGTCGGGTAAAGTGGTATTGGGTTTTTCTATTACGAAATGCTCAGTATCAGTCCGGAGTCTGGAATTTATGCCCGGTATGGCGATAGGCTCGCCCCCTATCACATCGTGGGACGGAGATACGCTCGGCGAAATGTGGGTGTACAAGTTACACCTCTGCCTACCCCTTCGGGGATTACAGGCGTGGGTGCGTATGTATCCAACTTCCTATTAATACCCATTGTTTTGATGTTTGTTAATTAATCACACCTTAACCTCTAAACGGATTTGGATGAAATTTGGATCGCAGACAGACTATATCCTGGAGGACATAGGCTACTTTTTGTCCCAGAAAAAGACACTCAAGCGGAAAATCTAGTTATAAAATAAGCCAAAAGGACTCTTCAAATCACAAATTCACTTTATACAAATCTTTCGACCCAAGTCCGCTCCTTAATAATTCTAAAACGAAGAATGAATGCAGCCATCAAGTCATCGATATAAAACCGTGGAGCCTTGCCTTCTCTGTAGTACTTCACCATGCGTGCCAGAGTGTTTTTATTGGCGCTGGTCATCCTCTGCTTGACTTCGGGTTACGTGGAAGCCGGTAATGTATTATTTGGTTCATCATTATCATTAGTCATCAGTATATTTTTTCTTCGTGATACAGTATCATCGTAGACAGTTATGTCTACTGCCTAAATGGGCCGAGTCGACTGGGGTGGTACCACTGACTCAAACCCGATGTATTTATTTATTATTTATTTCGTACAACGACTGAAATTTACGCAGGCCAATAGCTTTCCCATTATTTTTTATTTTTTTGTTTTAACTTGAATGTTTGAATACTTTGAAAGACGAGCAGGTTGCTTGCCTGATGGTACCTGCCCGTATATAGAAGCAACGCCACATAGAATGTTGTATAACAAAGCACTGCGTGGCACTGGACTGTGCTCGTTACCACTGACATTTATGTTGTTAAGCCTCATACTGCCCAGTAATTTCATTGGCTTCAATGTCCTTTAAACCGGAACACAACAGAGTTTATACACTCATTTCCTAATAATTTCCTCAAAGGTCGGCAACGCAGCCATTATTCTTCTAGTTTTCTGGGTTTTTATGGACGGTGGACATCTTTTACCATCACATGACCCACTTATTCGTTTGCCAGCCTTCTGCTAAATAACATTGATATAGGCTTCTCCTACCGGCATTGAAGCCCAATCTTTAGATCATGCAATTGACAAAAACTTGTCGTTAAGAGTTGATTTAGTCTTTAGACGATGCTATTATAAAGCACATAGCAATTATTTTTATGTGTATAAGTACTTTCGAGACTATCCCGCCCACACACCCGCCACTGTAAACCAGGATCGACAGTGGCACGCATATTTCGACACCGAGCAATGAAGCTCGGCGAGTCTCTGGGAATGCAAATCATGTCTTTGTCCCGCAACGAAATTAATCAAATAGAAAATTAGGGAGGAGTTGGAAATAATAATTGTCTACTTCCACACTGTGTATAAGTACTATGTTCTTTATGATGATGTTTGAAAAACACGTTAAAACAGCATTGTTTAGTCCTAAATCGGCTATTAGGTATATCATACAATCTTTCGGGCACCTAGTTACCTAAGCTAGTCTTACTTTCTGCCTGGCTTTATACCGACTTAATGACCAGACTCCACCTTCTCGTATCATAGATTTAACAGTATTTGCTATCATATAGGATGACTCGCCGTCTGACCCCCACAACCCCCAAGTGTCGCCATTACCTCGTCTATTAATCAGCAGAGTGTATCACGTGGTGAGGATAGCTTTGGGCCTATAATATTGGTGGTCCATTTACACTGCATAAGGTAGTGCGCGTACTTATTACATTATGCTGTCGATGACTTCTTAATTGAAAGTTTGAAGGTTAACGTGGATACTGACGTACGTCTGTTGTTATGGTATCTAGTCTACCAGAGCATCAAAAATTGAAATTACTTGAAATTTATGAAAGTTCTCTGCTTCCCTGTTTCTTATTACACTACCGTATAGACAGGGTGGCCGGCACCTAGGGTGATCGCGACAACACAGTCATCCTAGTTAGGAAACCTTACTCTCTGTTTCTTACTTATTTCTTACACCAACATGTCTCGAGAGATAAGGTCCGAAAAATCGTGTAGTGGTAACTTGAATTTTTTGAATTTTGATTAATAAGTGCGATAGTTGCTGCGCCTGCCATACCAGTATTAGCAAACTACGTTACGGCAACAAGTTGATTTCTCTATTTGATTTTCCTATATGACACTATCTAACTCAGACATTAGCGTTATTCAGCTGATCAACATTTCTAGATTTGTTTTTCAACCGTATCAGTCCAAAAAAGGAAGATCTCGAAAAACTTAAACTCAAATGCATTCCCGGACGTACTGTAATACGAGTAGATGAGAAGAAAGTCGACTTCGAAGAGAATTCTAGCTCTGAAGAGGACGATTATGTAGCCGATGGTAGAAGAACTCATATGAACTACCCTCCAAAAGGTGAATACTGTCAGATTTGCGTCTGTTCAGTGGAGGGGAAAGACGAATATTGCAGTAAAAGACCAGCAATGAACGTTAACGAATGCATGAGGATGTCCATGTTGATGGACAGGTATCAGAAGAATATGCCTTTTGAACATGAGAGGACTTTGGCGTACAGGATCCGGAGAGGTGAGATGGTACAATGAAGGCGATATCAAGAGTTAATTCTAAATGAAGTGGCAACGTGAGGTGTTAGCATATTAGTGGTACATTTGGTTAGAAAACATTTTCAATATTCGTAGGGATACCAATATTATTAATTAGTAATAAGGTTTTCGTCTGTGGTACTCGTGATAAAGTTACAAGAAAAATTGTATAATTTATGGGCAGGATAATTATCCGATAATTTCATAATTTTGGAATTTTACGATTCTGTATGTATAGACTAGCGTCGTCGTGTCAAAAACAGGTTTGAATTAATGGTTTTTGAAATTTTCTGCATCTGGAACCTATTATTAAGATGTTTATTGTTAAGTTGAAAACGGAACAACAGTTCATATTTAATAGATTGTAAACCATATATATCATTATTTTAAAGAAAAGGTTTATTCCACTAAATACAGATTACCTCTGGCACAACGATGAGATCCCCTACGATGCGAAAGCCCGCTGCAAACGAAGCCATTCCTACTATAGTAACAGCATTAACGCCAACGACACCGACATCGACGTCGCTTCCGACATCGAGAGTCTTTTGGACTACTCCAACCGAGACATCTGCTACTATTGCGTTTGCTCCGTCCACGGACAATCTGTGGGCTGCATCAGCAGAAACCCTTGGTTCTGCGAGTACTACAGGGTGATCAGAGAGGGAGATGCCGCAAGAGATATGTACAGACAGATGTTTCAAGAAGACAGGCCTACTTACTTCAGGCAGTTGTCGTATCGTTTGAGAAGAACTATGGATAATAGCATGTTTGATTTGCTGGAAACTGGTAGGTTCCGGTCTGGCTTGGGTAACTGGTTTTGTGTTTGGAGTCGGAGTTTTTTTATTTGTTTGTGTATATCTGGGATAGAGAACTGCAAAGATTATTAGAAAAGGAAACTAACAAAGAAGGAATTATTGTACCTATATTTTCTTTATATTCATTCTACTTAATATCTATTTGCAATTTACGTATCGTTATTTCGCGTTATTTTGGATTTTAGCAAGTAATTTTGTCTACGTTAATACGAAATTAACTGGACGATCAAAATAGTTTTAAATTGAAATGATTGATGAAATTAGTAGCACTTATGATAATAATATATTTGAGCTAAGTTAAAATGGTTTGGAGTTTCGACCAAAGTTACTCATTGGAATAAACGTAGTCCGAGATGATTATCGTATTCAGAAGATATAAAGCAGTTTGGAATAATACCAATATAAATGCCTATTTATACAGTAGGTACTACGAAAGCCGACTATGATGAGTTGATCTACTTTATCGACAATAATTGGATTTTAATGGTGATTCATCCATGTGTTGAAATTGATTGGACATATCTGGAATTCATTTTGTTGAGTACACAAAGATCTTCAACAGTAATTTTGCAATATCAAAGATTTTTGGTGGTATTGACATAGTGCGGAAACAATATTTCAATACATAAACGCAGATAATACATACCTGACACCATCGAAATAAGATGACTTCGATGCCTGGAATCATGGAATAAAATAATGACAATAAAGTGACAATCTAAATTCGACCATATTGTGATATTAGTGAAATTATTTTAGACCTTAAAAAATAAAATATTATAAGTATTGTGTTTAAAAATATACACTGTAGTATACATATTATGTTAAGAGTGAAGATTTAAATATTAAACAAGAGAAAACTTTTAAATTTTATTTAAATCCTTGTCGTTTCCTGCAAGCCAATCTTGCTGTCTTTGAGTATATTCCCAAATACCTGTATGTTATTGACTAAAGATTGGTCTTGCAGGAGGCGACACGTTATGCTGTGGACATCCAGATGGACATCGGAGAAACCTTCACAACCAAGTGATGAACAAGATAAGGCTGCTGAAGAAGAAAGTTCCTAAAGAGAATCTTCTGTCTGGATCACCTGGGGGAGACTATATTGATTTCATTGTTAATAATGATTAATGTAGTAATGCTTCAAGATTGGAAAATGATGATGATTTTATTATGCTTTCTATAACTATACATGATCATAGCGACTTAATGATTGAAGATTCGGATTTGATAATGGAAATAAGGAAATGAAAAATTATGAAGAACACTTACTTGAAATGATATTTTGATATAACGAATTATTAATGAATGGAGAGATGATCGCATAAATATTGAAATTGTGTGTGTTTCATATCATGTGTGCAATAGTGAAATGTTGTGTTTTGTATTTTTATATTACTTTTGTTAATAAAATATGTGTCTAAATAACTTTATTTTCGTCTATAATATATAGGTATTAAGCAAGTCACATATTGTACATTTCTGTTTGTTTTGTAAAGTTGTACAATGTATACTCAAGGAAACTTATTTGTAATTTTGGATACCACGCCGTTATCAAAAGTTTTAATAAAACAAAATTATGTAGGAACAATTTAATGTAAAATACACAAAATGAAATGTAGGTAGTTAAAATTAATGTTATATTACTATTTACTAATTATTCGACAAGGGCTTTAAGTAGACAATGATATCGTCATATTACAATTGACGACTTTTTTAAATGTTACTACTGTTTTTTGGCACATTTATTTTTAAACTGCACCACCTCACGTTGGCACTTTTTATATCGTTTTCATTTGCACTTTTTTCTGCACTTTTATTGTTTATACATAAATTTATGGCCACAATGGTTTATCTAGATTGCTATCTAATGAAAGCGGTTTAGTAAAATTACCAACTATGTGGCGAATGAACGCTATTATTCTGGTACACTATGGTTTAAACATCGCACAAAATGGTGATATTGGGTGCTGGGTTATGATGTATGTAATAGAATATACGATAAATGAGATGGTGGGCTTGGACTAACATTAGCTCATCGTTTAAACCCCCAAATTTTCTCAGAAAAGGTTACACATGCAATATATGACAAAAGTGCTAAAATATAAATAAAAAAAAAGGAAAAAAGTGGGTAACAACAATGCTGCACGCCACCTTGCTGCAGTGCATCAGATTCAGTGGCCATCTAAAAGTGACGTAGGAAGTCAAATTAGCCTATCAGCTCATATCAGAAATACTATACAATATCAGGGTTAAGAGGTTCTTAATTATCGGTTACATTCATGGTGACTGCCTCGGTGGCGCAGTTGTAATGCGGACGTGTTACGACTGATGCTGATGCTGAGGTCTCGGGTGCGATCCCCGGGTCGGGTAAACGTGATATTGGGTTTTTTATTACGAAATCAGTATCAGCCCGGAGTCGGGAATTTGTGCCCGGTATGGCGATAAGCTCGCCCGCTATAGCATCATGTACTGGTTACATCTCTGTCTACCCCTTCGGGGATCACAGGTGTGAGTGCTATATGCCATAGTGTTGGTAAAGCAATGGTTATTCTAGCTTCATTATTGAAATACATTATTATTTCGTTGCAAAAACACAATGAAAGAAGCTATGAGAATTGACAGCCTCCGTGGCGCAGCGGGCGAGTAGCCGGCTGCGAAGCGAGAGGCCGTGGGTTCGATTCCCACACTGAGACAAATGTTTGTGTGAACCACAAATATTGGTCTCGGGTCTGGGTGTTGTGGGACCGCAAGTCCCTCGTAGTTCCTGATACCCACGACACAGGTTTACCTAGTGTGGGCTCAGGACTATGTGTGTGACTGTTGGGTGTATTTATTTTATTTATTTATTTATGAGAATTGTTATAAATAAATATTATATTTCAGTTGGAACTGCGCCTGAGGATACAAAAAAATGTATACCTTTTGTATCAGAATACACAGATTGTACTGACGGTAAGTCAATTATCTAATCTAATATTAAATTACGAATTATCTATATACTAAAGAACATTTTCCCACTAGACGAATAACGTCGCATATAAAAGATCATCTTTTATTAAGTACAGTGGGCATTTTGTGTGACGTTCTCTATAAATATATAAAAATAGTAACTTACAACATACCAATAGATAGATTAATTCGGTTACAACAACATTAAATTCAAATCTCATTATCGACGCATGTGACCATAAAACCTTATTATTCGGAAGGGTTGACTTGATAATTCACATTTATAGATTTTTTTGTAATGGCTCTATACAATAAATTTCAACCCCCGTCACAAAAGAGAGGTGTCAAGTTTGATAAATTTGTTTGCTCAACCAATGTAAACGAATTCATTATTATTGCTCTGAATATTTTACAAGTCATGTTTTTGTAGAGAACCAATGTTCAGGATGTTCCAAGTGCACATGCACTGCAGAAGGATCATGGTCCTGTGCGCAGATCAATAGATGTGACGAGATGTTCAGAAGTGCTCCTGTTGATGATAATGACATTGATACAGCTTTGCTGATGATGGACAGTGGTGAGTTCACATCAATAATATCTCCTTACTGTTATGTGGTAGGTTGTAGTAAATCAGTTAGTTGTTACGCGAAATGAATATTTAAAGCAAGACACATGCTAGGTGGCTTGAATGACTATGGTGGGTGGTTTCTGATTTTTTTATAGTAGGGGTACATACAGGGGTACCTGATGGTGAGTAATCTTCATCGCAGATATCAGATGATGAGAGATGAGATAACGAATCATAGATACGTTGCAGACCTAAAAGTAATTAAATAGTAATGATAGTCCTGGATATAGGATATATCTCTACTAATTGAAGAAGTTGATGATGTCTACATAATTCATAAGGAAGTTCAGAATCTGAGCACTCACAGACTATTACTCATAGCGATATGCAAATGTTTAAAGAAATTTTTGACGTATTAATAACCTCCTTAATGCTTTTTTTAGAGATAAAAAAGCAAAGAAAGAAGAAGTCCTTGTCTTCGAAGTTCCCATTTGTGCCGCAGCCAACAACACAAAACAGTCTCTTGATAGGTAAATAGATTATTTAACAACTTATTAAAAGTAATCTTTTGCACATTGTCTTCCCTTCTTTGGATTTTTTTCGACTTACATACTATTTAACCTACTTTTACTTAAAAATCTATTCTATTATTTATGTTAGTGCCTGTTTCATGTGTAAGTAAATACTACTTACTAAACAAAATATGAAACGTTCAAATGCAAAAGTCATTTTCTGACATGTGTAGCATAAAAATATATTTCTACTAGGTACTTTTGAAATTAATTGTTTTTTTCCTACCTCGACACTGTCAAAATCATCGTACCCCGATGGAGCCACAATATAAAATTGGATTGGATGAATTGTCCAAAACGTTATTTGGTGGTTAAATCTTAATCGAGTACTATGAAAGAGGCCCTTAATATATTATTTTATTTTCAGGTTATATTGTAGCTGTACCTAAAAACCACTAAAAGCACATTTTTATATTCCAAATGCACTTTTCTTTGCACAAACTTTTTTTTTATTATACTTCATTAAAATGGTAAGTGATGACTTTATTTAACATTATCAATAAATCAGATACTCAATTAGTTAACGTTTCAGCCGAAAAAGAGAACTACAAAATTAATATAGCCGATGAAATTATGGACCTATTGCGCCCAAAAAGATCTGTGGATAATTCTAAACGAAATGGAAATAATACAGTCAAGTTTTATCATACTTTGGATGAAGTTAATGAAGGTAATGGGTAAATTAATTTATATATCATATATGCTATTTGTTTATTAATCTTATAGTAGCTTCTCAAATTTTTGTTATGAACTATTTTGGGAGAAACAATAATTTTATTATATGCTTATTCTATTTTCAGATACATTAAAAAATACAAATTCTTCTGGTACACTAACAGCTACAAAACTTCAAGTCCATTTACCTAAAATATCCAGGAGAGCAGATGTGTTACTTAATGATAACACATCAAACCCATTACATATTGAATACAACAAAGCAGATATGTTCCAACATATAAATGATAATAAAATAGACATATCCCCAAATCATGAAGATAAATACGAAATTCATGAAGTCATAGGGAACTATACCCAAAAGCAAAAAGACAGAGATGTCTCTAAAGTGATTGTGAAGGAAATGAAAAGTGGTACAGAGATTATTGGCGATAAACACGCCCCTGTAATGTCTAACGTGTCATTTACACCTGAAAACGAGACTTTCGTAGCAATGACATACATTGCAGGAAATCTTTTAAATAAGCTGTGGAATATGGAGACCGATTCAAGCGAAACTATAGAGACTGAAGTATTAAAACATGAAAAAATTGCTGAATTACTAGATTTGTTTAAAGAACCACTTACAATAAATCAGGAATTGTTGCTGAAAAACGCAATGGAAGAATTGTCTAATGCTCTTGATAAGAACAAAGACATTAAAAATGTATCATTGTGTCAGCAATTAAGAGAGGTTAAGGAACTTGCACAGCGTACTAATTTTAGTGACAAAAAGAAACCAAAAAGTTGTGATAAAGATAAAGCAGAAGTTACGGAGGTGATTGATAACGTAAATAATGTAATTAGCTTAGTTAAGAAACTTGAAGACATACAATCACACATGAATACACTAAAAAGCCCCAAGGACAAAAGTGAATCTACACCATCTATCGTAAATAAAGAATATTCTATAATAAGAAAGGATGGCAAAACATCCAGTAATTTATTTGGCGGTATTTTAGAATCTATAACCAAACTATTTTTACCTGTCAAAAGTGACAAAAAATTAACAAATAGGATCAAACATTTGAATTTGTTTAGAAAAGATTATGATTTAAGCAATAGGTTTAAAAACATATTCAACATTGCTTTAGGTAATATTACAATGACCACCAAAGACAAAATAGTTCTGGATTATTTAACTCATATTGATAATAGCCCTGATTGTCTACTAAACGGGAAAAAATCGAAAACAAAAACAAAACCTCAACCAAATGTGGAAGGAAATATACTACTTAATCTATCAGAATTTTTCAAAATGAAATCTTTAAGTGACTTATTGCAATTAGTGGGATCAGATAAGGCAAATATAACAAACAATAAGCTTAAGGAACATTTTATATTCCGCACTTCTGATTCCACCACTGAAATGATTACTGAAGCTAGCTTCAGTACTGGTACTACTATCACAACGAATGTGCCAATAACTAGTTCAAACAAACTAACAGCTACTAAAGAAAAACTTAAAGCACATTTAAAGATTATTTTAGAAGATTTAGTAGAAATGCAGAATGCTAGAGGAGTATCTAAGAACAGTGTCATTAAAATTACTGACGTACTACCTTGTATATATAACATTTTAAATGCTGATAAACCGTTAAAAAGCAAAGCCGAACAAGAATCAGTAGAAAAATTGTCAAGTATTTTTGGTAATTTAAAAAGAGAACTAAAATACACGTCGTACCGCAGAAGTAGCCCAATCACTGAACGACCAAAATCAGCAATCGTATGGGAAAGATTGGTGAAAAATTTAAATGAGAAACAAAAGCTGACTCGGCGAAGTATTGATGTAAAACCACCAAAATCAGTTAATGAATTGAAAAAAATAATGGACAGTTTAGAATCTGGTTCAAATACATATAAAAATACTGCTATTTTAGCAGACATACCGCTGGCTGACAGATCGGCATTATTAAAAACACTTGACGTTGATGTGAAAAAATATATTACAGTTTTAGATAATATTAAAAATTCTTTAGAAGCTGGTATGATTCCTTCAAATAAAATTAGTGAATTCAATGAATTCGTTGATAATGTTGCACACAATATTAATATAAACGGTAAAGTAATTAAAAAAGTAAACAAGACTAAGCCTAAATCTCTTGCAAATCTTGACACTAGAAAACCAAAATTCAACAGATTAAGCTACAATGAAGCTGTGGGCCAAGAATTTACATTACCTAAAGATCCAATTGCATTTAACACTAAAATAACTAGGGATCAAGTTATAAATCAACTCATCAAAAATCGTATTAATTTGTATATTAGTATTAAAGAAAATGAAGGTCATGATCTAAGCGATGACATTAACTATGATATTGCTAAAAAGATTCAGGTGTATTTAGAAAGCGGAAATTATGGGCTTGCTAGGGAATTATACAACGTATTTGCTAATCGACAAAAAAAATTCGAAGGAGTTCAAGATGTATATACTGGTACTTAATCTATTTTATTTGTAATTTTTATCGAGCTCTATTTTTTAAACAAACAATAGTTTGAGAAACTCAACATAAAACTTACACACTATAGGGACATTATTTAAAACTTGCCTTCAATTTTAGATCCTGTCACCATAAATACCAACAAATATCAAGGACATAGTATTTTAGAAAAGGAACCATTAATACAGTTCGAAGACCTAAAGACCAGACGAGCTAGTGTGCCAAATCAGAACCATCTGATACAACAGCTGATTAATATGAAAAATATGAGAATTTGACCATAAGCGTTTTAAAACAGTTCTATTGATATTTTATTATACTTTTGTACGTTTTTGTATTTTTGTATCGATTTTCAATATAACGTTTGGTATTATTTTAATGTTTTATTTGGATTATGAAATAAGCAGCGATAGCGGGAGTGGTACGGACTTACGAGATAAACGACGCAGGTTTGAAACCAGCTCTTCCAATGGCATGCATCTATGACTTTTCTAAGTTAAATGTGTATTAATTGGTAATTATCGTATGCTATAACCGTGAAGGAAACACGTGAGGAAACTTGCATACCTGAGAAATCTCCACAAGAATTTCGAAAGTGTGTGAAGTCTGCTAACCTGCAATAGGCCAGCGTGTTAGCCTAAAGTCTAATCCCTTTTATTCATAGTGGAACCTCGTCCCGATATAATAATACAGGGATAATATTATTTCATTTATTCCTGACGGCGATAAAGAAATGAATATCAGTAATTGTTGTTTAAATACAACTCATGAGCTCGTGATTGCTAGTCGAGGGGTTATGATAAACTTGGAGTCTTCACAAATGAAACACGATGAGATGTATATACAACGTGTTACAGAAAATTGTGGTCATATTTACATACAAGGTGGTAGGTCCCTCGTATGCGAGAGGCCGTCTAAGCTGGTACTACCGCTTTGTCTATTTATGCCACCAAGCAACAGTGTGTAAGCACTGTTGTGTTCCTGTTTGAAGGACATTGAAGCCAGTGGAATTATTGGGCATTATGAGACATAACACCTTAGGTCTCGGGGTGACGAGCGCAGTCCAGTGTCATGCAGTGCTTTGTTATTTAAAGTTCTGCGTGTCGTTGCTTCTGTTTATGAGCAGGCGTGGCGCTTACTATCAGGCGAGCGACCTGCTCGTCTCGTCATTCAAGCTAATAAAAAAAAAACATTCTCCTGACAGTGAGTGTTTATGTACTAGATCTTATTAAAATCTAGACATCTTAAAATTTCAAGTTTAATCACTCGTTTATTACGATTGATCACTTCGCTATAAGTAAGGTGAAGCGTGTGAACGTCAATAATAATGCTGGAGTGAGACTTAAGCTCAGATGTTTAACATATAGTGTTGTCCAAAGTTGCATGTCGAATATTGACATTGACATGAATTATCGAATCATTCATTGAGTCATTAGATAAAAAAGAAAGTTCTTTATTAGTGGCCGACCGCTAGTCCTAGCAATGCATTCAGAATTGACACTATGGAGGGGTAAAATACTTGTATTGTACACTAAACTATCCTTAAATTTGACGACGCTTTTCTGTCAGACGTTGTACCTATATTTAATTTAAGTACAAGGTCTACGGTTATCTAACTTCCTGAATTAATAAAATGCATATATTGCACCCCTAGATTGCGAAAGCAAAGAATAAATATTATTGTGTTCATTATTGATAAAACGTAAGAACCATTTTATCTTTTAATCAATCGTTTTATTTATTCTGCTTTCTATTTATGAACTTCAGCAATGCTAGGGCACAACCAAGCCACTGCCTACCATAGCCATCCAGTGTAATAAAATGTAAATGACGTTTGGAGTCTCCTTTATTAATTAAACAGATTGAATCGAAGTAAAGTATTACATACATACATTTATGTAGACTCTATACATAAGCTTATGGCTGTATCCGTAAGATTGTAGGCAGACATACAACTGGTGCACGTTTCGTCGAGTTAACTACAGTCCTATAATGCGGTATGTGATCCCATGTTGGGCATAACTTCCAGTTCTAAGGCAACTCCTGTCTGATATATTGAATCGAAAAACTAAGAAAAGCTGTAATAGGCCCTATTTGAGGATGGAATTTTTATAATGGTTCAAAAACGTACAGTAAATTTAAATTGTACTTTATTATTCACATGTCAATGAATATAATAAGAATACAAAATCAACTATACACACATAAATCTTTTAATTGTTATGTAACTTTGACGTATTTGATTTAGAAGTTAACTTAGACTTTAATGTTGTCGTAGTTGTTTTGAAATGCTCTGAAAATATAAAACACAGTTTAAAATAATAAAAAGTAGATAAGTTTACTCAAAAAGGTTGTCACTTTTCTCCACAGATGTTTAATCTAAGCTTTTTTTGAAAACCAGTATATGTGTGCCACCTGATGGTGAGTGATCTCCTCCACCCATCAAAATATTGCCCAAGATGTCTGCACGCGAAGCAAGAACACAAGGTGTCTGTTTAGATGTTTGGCATTGCATGCATTAAATTTTGCAACATTTTAAGCTTACGCGACTTCATAGTAGGCAAGATGGTGACGATAAATTCAGTCATAAATTATAAATACTTACTTTTTTGCTTCCGTTGTTTCCTATTAGTGTTCTTAGATTTTTTCGCAGCGATAGCTGGTTTTACTTTACCCCTCAAATATTTGGGTAGTATATTCTTCATACGGTTTTTATAATTATCATCTCGTGCGAATCTTTTGTCTCTCGGAAATAAATTAAGTTTGTTTTGCCAATTCCTCATTGTATCCTCGAATTCCATAAATCTCCTTCTGGTAATTTCGTCAATCTTTTTCTTTGCCAGTTCTTTTACGATTTCCTTTTTTGGAACTTTTTTCTTTAACATACTAAGGATGTCGTTTTTAGAAGTTTTTAATATGTTTTTCAGCTTCTTTAAAAATGAATCCTTATCAACTTTTTTCGTAACTTCCATTTTTTTTTGCTTGTTTTCTTGTCTATGATTATGTAACTTTATGATAACTTTGATTTTATCGTTAATTGCTTGCAGACCTTTGTTTATTCTCTCCATAATTTTGCCACTTATATTACCTTCAACTAATATCATTCTGCGGTTGTAAGCGAAGTCCAGTAATGCCAGCGCATCATTCATTATGATGATATCGGCTGATAAGGTGAAATGTAATAGTTTCATGGCATGTAGTTTATCATTAACTGCGCTAAGACCTACAGTATTTGTCATTCTGGGCCATTCAGTGCCTATTTTCCTCAGATCATCGGTTAGATTATACTCAGGATCGAATACCCTTAATCCTAGAATTGAGAATTCATTGATAAAATTATTTTTAATAACTCTATGAATAATTTTTCTTGTTGTTGGAGATAGAGGAGCTAGGGCATTACTTTCAGGTGAATTTTGGTCTATGAATTTGAGTATGTCTGTAATTTCAATCACTAAGGATGTTTTGTTGGAATTATTGTTAGTGTTGTCAGACTTTCGCCTGCTTTTTGTCATTTCGAAGTCTAATTTCTTTTCTTTATCTATCATTTGGGCTTGACTTCGTACATAATGTTTCATAGCATGTAGTAATATTATTAAATCTTGTGGAATATTAGCTGCACCTTTCAATTTCTGTATACCTGCTATATCTCTTATAACTTCGTAAATATCTCTTTTTAGTTTAACTATGTATTTATGAAGCAAATGGTTATTACTTCTTCTAAATTCATTATTCATTTCTGGTGCCATTTCGAAGTTATAAATAGATATTGAAGAGTTTGTATTTTCATAATTTCTTTCGTTTTCTTGTAACGTTACTTGCTTCGGTTGGTTTTTGTATGATCTCATGATTTTAATCAAGTTCTCACTGACTCGTAGCAATTCCTCTAATTCCTTTTGTTTGTCATTTATTATATTACTTAAGGGAAGCAGAACGTTGTTTCTTAGTTCTTTTACATTATTAGTAATGTTAGCTTTTTCTGTACTTATATCTGTTTGCAGATTATTTATTGTTAAATCTCTTTTCTTCATATTTTTTGAGCCAAGTACAAAATTATCTATGTAATCTAATGTAGTATCTAGGACGTTTACTTTCTTATCTCTTTCTATGTAATCTGTAATCATATTTAAATTTTATGGTGCATCAGAAAGCAGCAGTAGAAGGCTGACAAATAAGCAAGTATGTCATGGGATGGTTAGTGTTAGCTACGGATCATGAACACTCACAGTACTAGAGAAATTTCGAGTGTGTAACTGAAGGTGTATGGAAATAAACAAGTTCCTATCACCCGATAATAATATATTATATTAAATAAAATTACCTGTCCAGTTAGCCGTAAATGTTGTTCCGTGATTATTTTTTGCTGATTCAAGTAAATCTATAACGATTTCTGTTTCTCCGTCTGTGTTAGAAGGGGCATATTTATTCTCCACATTTTTATATTCATATTTATCAGTAACTGCCTCTGTAGTATTGTCTTCATCAAATACCATATAATCAAAAGCTATAGAATCGTTATGGGCAATGTCTAGTGGTTTTCTTCGAGAGTAAGTTTGACTGTCGACAGCGATATTGTTTAACACTTCATCAAATCCTAGGTAATCTGCAGTAGTCTCTGGGCTAGGATTGATTGCTTGCGTGAGGGTTTCTGCAATAGAAACGACTATTTTTAGTTAAAACTTCTGTTATATTGATTTCATTGTTTTTTATTTTTAACAATTATTGCTTTTGCTAATATTCTAGTGTAATTTAACACATAAATAATATCGCATAGTCTCAATTATTCAATACTTAATAAATACAAAATTCTACAAATCAATGAATTAAGAAAAATATTGTTATATTGTTCTTGGAAATTCGGAGTCTCTCTATTTTCTAAAAAAAAGTTACCGGCGCTGGCGCCGCCGCCGCCGCCACCGCTGCCAAAAGCTTGTCACGCTATCTCCTCCGAAACCACTGGGGGGTATGGAGTCGAGACTGATACCAATCGATGCAGAATAATGTGGGGAAGAAAGTAAGATATGTCTCATATTCGTCGGACTTTTTTTTATTTTATGTTTTGAGGAATAACATGGGCAACGCCCCTAGTATAATAAATAATAGTTTCCTACTTTTATTCGTATTTCATTGTAGCTTGTTCAATAAAATATTAAAGATGCTTCCATTGAAGAGTCTTCCGGGACATTCGCTGCATCAAGAGACGTGGCTGTCACATGGAATTATGGACGGGTTTAGTAAAAAAATGTCATGTCACAGCGAAACATTTGACAACCAGCCACATTTGAGTATGTCACACGTGTTTGTGTCAGTCACGCCTCTTGGTGTAAGGCGAAATGTCACAAGTGGAGACACCTTTAAAATGATGCGCTCCTTCACCTATGCAGCAATTCTATTTGCAGTGATGAAAGTGAGTGGCCAGCATTAACAGACTCCATAAAATGAGGAGGTTCTCAATTTGGCGCGAACATATATATTTTTTCCTTTTTTTACATACATCGATTTCTCCGCCAATTGAGAACAGATTTTGTTGCAATAAATTTTATTTATAAATTTGGTTAAGATCTGATGGCAGAGTACGGAGTGAAAATGAAACTCCATAAAGGACAACAGCACACTTAAGTCGCGATTATGTTATTGTATTGGGTATTTATATGCCATAGCGTAGCCGCTACTAAAAATAAAAATAAAAAAGTTGAAATAAAACCAGTTTATACGGATTTTATCGCGGTTTAATTTTAATTTTAGTCCCGACGTTTCGAAAGCTTTTCAGCCTTCGTGGTCTTTTTAAAATAATTAAAAATAAATGTATAATTTTAAAATGAAGGTAGCCCTTGTAACATTAACTTTTCGAGACGACCTACACCTCAGTCTCTCCCGTGACCACGAAGGCTGAAAAGCTTTCGAAACGTCGGGACTAAAATAAAAATTAAACCGCGATAAAATCCGTATAAACTAGTTTTATTTCAATGTGTAATATTCGCGTAAACCTAAGAAATCACTAAATAAAAAAGTTTATCAAAATATAAATTCGACTTCAAAAATAACTATTTCTATAGGTCTCTTCAGAGTCGGTCCAATTTCATTTGACCGCTGCTGGTGAAACACAGGCACCAACTCCAAAGAGACCTACAGTTTTTTTTATACTTTTCAGTGTGATTTTTTAAGTTATTTAATTTTAGATCAAACGTCCATCCTTACCAGTAATAGCTGTAGTAGTAGTATAATTATCATCATTAGTAGAATTAACACTGTTGTGCGTTGGTTGTTCATCTTTAGGCAAAGGTGCATCCTCAAACATCCATTGTGAGATCTCATCAAAAATTATTTTATTTGTACTCAATTTGTTTAGACTTTCTTGGATATAGCGTTTCTTTCGTTTGTTTGTTTGAACTATAAAATATATTTAAACAATGAAGCAAATTGCACACAAAATTGCAATGTTAGTACGAACAATTATTAACGTTATACATACATACGCACTCACGCCTGTAATCCCCGAAGGGTAGGCAGAGGTAACCAGTACACCCACATTTCGCCGAGCGTATGTCCGTCCCATGATGTGATAGGGGGCGAGCCTATCGCCATATCGGGTACAATTCCAGACTCCAGGTTGATACTAAGCATTTCATGATAGAAAAACCCAATATCACTTTACCCGACCCGGAGATCGAACCCGAGACCTCAGAGTCAGCATTAGTCGGATATCCGGCGGGTGGGATATCCGGCGGCCCAAATCCCCTCCCCTTCCCAATCCCTTAATTATCCCTTTCCTTTAAGGTCGGCAACGCGCCCATGACTCTTTTGGTATTGTGGGCATATATGGGCGGTGGTGATCACTTACCATTAGGTGACCCACTTGCTCGTCTGTCGGCCTATGCAATACAAAAAAAAGGTGGAAAAACAAGGCAGAATGATGCCGACCTGAAGTTACTGGTGAAGTACTGCTACAGATGTAACTGGATATACATCGGCTGATCGCGGAACGCAGTTTGCCCGAATGAGCCACTATGGTGGGTTTCTACCATGTGTGCGGTGGTTGCTATCCAGTCTGCTACCAATATGTATAGGTACCCTACCACAAACAAAGTGAACAGCAGAAATCCTTACCATTTATCAGGTTTTCCATGACAAACACCAGCATTCGATGGTCTACGTCCATAGTGACGTCAGCTCTGCATTTGTTAATCATGGTGCAATTCCAGCTGCCAGTTACATCACAGTTGCAAGTTTTGCATCCAGTGCATATGTTTTCTAGGATTTAAAACTATATTGATTGTACACGGCTGAATAAGTACAAGAAATAATAATGTTGCCATTCGGTGGAAGCTACTTAAGATAATGCATTGTCAGGACTTGACGAAGTGATAGGGTAACTAAGTTGACTAGATTTTTTTTTATAATTTTTCAATTAGTTACTCAATATCTATTGCAGAAAGAAGTTTATAAATCGGACCAAAAATAAATAAGTTAGAAGCCATTCAAATCCTGTAGAAGTGGTTATTGTCAAATGACAGACGACGCAAACTTTGATGTCACTGTATAAAATGTTCATTATGGTGCACGCGTGCAAGCGAGATACTGAGATATCCCTACAACGCACCCACTTTGCTTCATACCAACATTCAAAGTCATAACTGCGGGCACATTTCTGAACCAATTTTAATTGTGTTTTAATAAAAAGGTTTCTTTTGCGTATCAGTTTCTGTTGCTTATAAAATATGTATAAAATTCAATATAGGAAACTACCCTATTATAAAGTTATTGGGGTTTGATTTGTATACAAAAAAAATTGGACAAAAGTTATGCTATATTGACAGTCCTAGAATAATTTCATATCATTAATTTCATTCTCTTACCAAAATTCTATCGTAACTATTTTTGTTTTAAGAAATTCTTGGATGGCAACAAGATTGCGTCTTAGGGTTTCGTATAAAAAAAATATTCATCCATCGCAACTAGTTTCCAAGGAAAAAAAAATCCTCATCTGCAACTAGTGAAACTACGTTTCCATGACGGCCGAAGCCTATTATATATTTTTTATTAGCTTGAATGACGAAACAAGCAGGCCGGTCGCCTAATGGTAAGCTTCATGCCTGCCCATAAATAGAAGCAACACCACACAGAACTTTGAATTACAAAGCACTGCATTGCATTGCACTGCGCTTGTCACCCCGAGACATGAAAATGTCAATTCTCATAATGCGCAGTAATTTCACTGGCTTCAATGTTCTTAAAACCGGAACACAACCGCTTACACACTGCTGCTTAGCGGCAGAAATAGACAAAGCGGTACCAACCCAGACGGCCTCTCGCAAACGAGGGACCCACCACCTTGTAATATTTGGTCAGTGTAATTGGGATAGTTTTTTTTACTCAGTTTTTCAAGTATTTGTGATCAGTGACAAAGTAATAATACGCACTCATACGCACTCACGCCTGTAATCCCCGAAGGGGTAGGCAGAGGTGTAATCAGTACACCCACATTTCGCCGAGCGCATCTCCGTCCCATAATGTGATAGGGGGCGAGCCTATCGCCATACCGGGCACAAATTCCAGACTCCGGGCTGATACTGGGGTATTTCGTAATAGAAAACCCCAACACCACTACCCGACCCGGGGATCGAACCCGAGACCTCGGCGTTGGCCTCAATCGTAACGCGTACACATTACAACTGCGCCACCGAGGCAGTCAACAAAGTAATAAATCTATTTAATTTTATTTGAAAATCAAATAATGGTGTTACATACTTTCATTCTCAAATACTATACCTACAAACAATTCTGGAGATATAATTTTATTTGGAATTACCAATAATAGTAAGTACACAATAGTGAAAAATATCATTCTACATGTCATAAAATTACAAAAAAAACTCTCCGGCGGGGAATCGAACCCCGGTCTCCCGCGTGACAGGCGGGGATACTGACCACTATACTACCGAAAACTGCATACGTATGTCGGATTAAGCCATTTTCTAAAATTAAAAATCTCTCTAGATACGATATTTCAAGCTTTTGAATTCGTATATGAAAGAAAGTCCTAAATAATTGGCGTTTAAGCAGAATCTATTGTGGAGGGAGATGTTATTGCCGAGAAGGAGGTTACAGTTTGATTCTAGCCACATTTTACCTCTGCCTTTGGCTCTACCACTCATAAAAAAAGGAAAAAATTACATTCTACTCACCTTTGGTACAATCCGTATACTGGGATACAAATGGTAAACATTCCGTTAGTGTAGAAGATGCTGCAATAGTTATAAAGTTAAATCAATTTGTTAGAGCCACGCCGTAGACACTTTTGTCTACAGCATGAATGGGCCGGCTCGTCCGGGTCGTTACCATTGTCTCACAGGAAACCGGCGTAAAGTGGCGGCTTGCTGCGTTTCGTGCGGTGAGTGGGATATCCGGAGGCACAAATCCCCCTCCCGTTCCAAATCCCTTAATTATACCTCTCCTTTAAGGTCGGCAACGCGCCCATGAACCTTTTAGCATTGTGATCCGCTTGATCATTTGCCGGCCTATGATATAAAAAAAAACTGCCTCGGTGGCGTAGTTGTAATGCGTACGCGTATACTATCACATTAGTTTCTCGTACATATCGTATATATTTGTGTTGTATTGTATTTTATTGTATTTATTATATATTTTTGTTTGTTTATTATAATTTTTTTATTCGGCATTGTACGTATTATGTCATATTTTTATATTTTGTATCTTCCTTTTTTTTGCACCTACTTTGTTCATCTCTGCATCGCCCTAAGGTAGACTGGTAGAGAATGCCTTTGGCATTAAGTCCGCCTTTATACATTGTATATAAAGTGTAAAATAAATAAATAAATAAAAATATACTGAGGCTGACGCTGAGGTCTCGGGTTCGATCCCCGGATCAGGTAAAAGTGATATTGGTGTTTTTGCCCGGTATGTTATTAGGCTTGCCTCCTATCAGATCAAGGAACGGGGATACGCTCGGCGAAATGTGGGTTGGTTGGTTGGTTACTGGTTGTAAGTACCTCTGCCTACCCCTATGGGGATTACAGGCGTGAGTTATTATATATGTATGTAATTCCGTCTCGCATTATAAACTGTAATAGATCGGTTAGTGTTGGTTGACTAAATTAAAGCTTGGGTCTTTTCTCCCATGCACTTGCAGGTTCTGGAATAAACTTCCCTCAATGGTGTATTCTCTTTAATATGTCCTTCTTTAAAATGTTACTACAGTAGGCAGCTGCTTGGCTGTCTCTTGGTATTATCGATATCTATGGGCGGTGGTAACCACTTACCATCAAGTGGACCGTGGACACGACTGACTTCATACGCCAATAAAAAAAATCTCAATCTTTACTTTAGAAATAATATTGGATTTAGCCCGTATGTTTCAGAGCATAGGCCTTTCCTGTTGACTTTCGCATGGTAAGTGAGATATCTGAAGGCCCAATTTGCCCCTGCCTTCCCAATCTCCATTGCTTTTTTTAAGGGTACATATATCATCAGACACCCTCCGACCAGCGAAAATATGACTTGATACAGCCCAGGAGGCCAATTCTCGTAATTTTAAATGTTCAAAATATATAGAACATTTAAAATTACGAGAATTGGCCTCCTGGACAAACCATTCATCACCCACCATACCTTTCTCCATAAACCTGTACATCAGTCGATCCACTTCTGCTCTAACTACAGGATTATCTTCTCCCTCTAAATATTCTTCATGCAATATCCCATCAGTCTCCACATAGTACTCGCACCTGGCTTGGTCCATCTGCAGGCAGTCGTCTCCGTAGCATATCTTGCAGGGTTCGTTGCTTCGTCGGTACAGCGGATGGTATTGAAACGTAAGTTCTGTTCCTGGAATGGGAATGGTACAGTTTTTTTATGGCATAGGCCGGCAAACAAGCAAGTGGGTCACCTGATGCTAAGTGATCTCCACCGCCCATGTACGCCCACAAAACCAAAATAAACATGGGTACGTTGCTGACCTTAAAGGAAAGGGATAATAAAGGGATTGGGAAGGGGAGGGGGTTTGGGCCTCCGGATATCTCACTCACTGTACGAAACGCAGCAGCAAGCTGCTACTTTACGCCGATTTTGTGTGAGACAGTGTTAACAATCCGGACGAGCCAGCCCATTAATGCTGTAGACAAGTGTCTACAAATTGAATGGCATGAATACAGACACTTATAATTCAGTAGCATTGTGGAGGGATGTGGATTCTGCTTGCTAGGTAGTAGATCATGGTATGCAAGACTGCATCCAGAATGCCCAATTGATTTTTTTCTGTCGCCAAACTAAATGTTGTACCAGTTTGAAGGACTTTGAAGTTTGTGGAAAGAACGTTACGAGATATAATACCTTATGTCTCGGGGTGACCAGAACAATAATATTTAGTAATACAAAGTTCAGGAGAATGTATCTTCATTCAGGCATATAAAAACCTCTGGTCCCCAAGCAATCACAGTTTGAAGATATCCTCAATTTTCAGCGTCATTTTGATAGATAACCTATTCCAAATTGTTTGCGAATGGGTAATGTCGTGACTCTACCATTGAAAGTCTATGGGCTAGTTACTGGAATTCGAAAGATTCTAAATTTAAAAAAATCTTATTGAAAACCAACTAGCAATGTAGTACGTTACGTCACAATACAATAAAACAAGAATTCCAAAGAAATCGTTTCAGAGGCAGGAACTAGGCCCTCGCGGATGATAAACACAAAACAATAAAGAATCCAAGATATCCCAAAAATGGACGGTACACAAACAAACTTACCGAATACTAGCGAGCAGGCAAGCAAGCAGACACGCAACATGGCGGCTCGACTGCGTTTAACGAGCTGTTTACTTGAGATATTGTTACCAGAGAAGGGGACGGATTTGGGCGGTAATATGAAATTGATAAGGTACGGGCAAAGACTTTTATGTATACTACTAGACAAGCTGTGCGGTATAAAGAAATTGCGCACTTAGTAACGGTCAATTAACCGCAACTCATTTAGTCGCAAGCGAGAGAACGACAAGAGCAGTTGTTGTTGTTTGAATAGCTGCGAACGTTAAATTCGATAAACTAACACGTAATTGTTTATTGTGACCCATAATTGACATTATTTACGTGCATATAATTCATTCAATTTCAAAGTTATTTTGTGGAAGTAACTATATTATTTCTTGGTTTTGATCGAAAAATTCATTTATTGTGAATGAAAACTAATACCAAACAAAACAGCCGTCTCAATATTGCCATCTCGCTTACTCTCAACTCCTCTCGCTCCCACCTTAGACGTCATTCCCGCCGGCCGCGTATGCAACACAATTTTACTTCTGAACAGCTCGTTTATGGTATTAAAGTCTTTGGGTACGGGGGGAATTATACCTAGGTATTGGTAAAATACTGATCGAAAAAGCTTAGATGAAATAAAAATATCGGATAGATTTTGGATGCAAGCTCGACTCCTCGACACGGGTCAGGATTTTGATCAATTCATTTGTGATAGTTCTGTTCAATTTTTACAAGCTTTTTCAATCCTAGTTGTTTATATTAACTGAATTATAAAATACATCTCCGAACCGATTGAGGCAAAATTTTGCACACATTTGATGCTAGTGATAACACAATCTAGTATTCATCATCATAATCAGCCTGAATTCGTCCACTGCTGGACATAGACCTTTTCAAGTTGGCGCCACCCTTGACGGTCCTCCGCCTTCCTCATCCAGCCGCTTCCCGCTACGTATATATATATATATATATATATATAAGGTCGTCGGTCCAGCGGGCTCGAAGTCGGCCCACACGTGGGTCACGTGATGATCTCCACCGTCCATGTACGCCCACAATACCACTAGAATCATGGGCGCTTTACCGACCTTAAAGGAAAGGAGTAATTAAGGGCTTGGGAATTACAACTTACCGTACAAAATAAAGCAGCTACTTTACGTAGATTTTCTGTGAGATATATATTCTTTTTTTTACAAATTACAATTGTAGCGGACGGGCGGACTGGAGAATATCAGCATAGCAGAAAAAAAAAACGCCGGGTACGGGAAAGAGTATATTTGTGACTAATTACTGACGAGTAACGATGAATGATCCCAACAAGGGTGGAAGTCAATTCGCTACACAATCTTCTTTACACAAGTTGTGTTCTGCTTTCAACGAAAGATCCCATAAAGGTGGAAGTTTTTCATTTGCCACAAGTAACTAGGCTGTTTCAAGCTTTATCACACCATTTACAACCTTGTGTTCGGAAGTAATGTTGTGCCGGAGAATCTTGCCATCGCGATGTAGATGTACCATACGTTTTGCATCGCACTATGGCAGTGGCGCCATCTCTTGATGTATTTTGTAATTAGTGTGGTCATGGGCGCTACACAATCACATTATGCACCAACATTAAAACAGTTTCAGCTGAATAAATATATTATAGTGTAAAAATATATTCTAGTTATAGTACCTATTTCCTTAAAATTTATTATAATATTTGGTGCTCAAATCCATCACAATCGTCAAGTCTTCGGTAGTATAGTGGTCAGTATCCCCGCCTGTCACGCGGGAGACCGGGGTTCGATTCCCCGCCGGAGAGAAACTTTTTATAGATTTTAACACACAGTTCGTGATAGCATACTGATGCTATACTTCATTCTTCAAATCATTATTTAAGTCATATTCCTGACATTCTAAACGTGTTTTAGACGTACATGAATAAGCTGACTGCCTCGGTGGCGCAGTTGTAACGCGTACGCGTTACGATTGAGGCTAACGCTGGTTCGATCCCCGGGTCAGGTAAAGTGGTATTGGGTTTTTCCATTACAAAATGCTCAGTATCAGCTCGGAGTCTGGAATTTGTGCCCGGTATGGCGATAGGCTCGCCCCCTATCACATCGTGGGACGGAGATGCGCTCGGCGAAATGTGGGTGTACTGTACACCTATGCCTACCCCTTCGGGGATTACAGGCGTGAGTGCGTATGTACAAGATACATACCCACGTGTTTTTATACCACCAACTCCACACCTGCTCTCGTGCCGTATTTCCCTGGATGTTTGTAAACACTTCAGCGGTGCTCGGCTCGCGCTGCATCATGTAATCAGTTTCAACATCGATACTGAACATGCTGCCGCTATTGTTGTTACTGCACACCACTTACAGTACAGGTATGTTACAAACAATGGCTTGAATAGAAAGTGGTAGGCTTTACACGATCAGGGTGGGACTAATCTATAGTTATAATCAGATTTCTGGACTCGAAACCAGAGTGTGACATGTTTACGAGTGACAGAAAATCATTTATGTTAGAATGCTTGAGGTTTTGCGAGAATGATGGATGAATCTATTATTCAATATATTTTTGTATTGTATCGAATAGAATAAGTGGTATTCATACCGTCATATTCGAATCAATAAATAAATAAAGAGGAAAGATTTGTATTTTTGTATGCAATGAATAAACTTAAAAACTACTGGACCGATAACAAAAATTCTTTTGCCGTTAGAAAGGTACATTATCACTGAGTAACATAGGCAACTTTTTATCCCAGAAATGGCCGTTCACGCGGGCGGAGCCGCAAGCAAAGGCTAGTGCATTATAAACGTGAAGTAAATTTATCGTATCTTTTATTATTTTATTTTCATGATCTCGAATGACGAGACGAGCAGGCCGCTCGCCTGATGGTAAGCGCAACGCCTGCTCATAAAAAGAAACAACAACTTTGAACTAGAAAACGCTGCATGACACTGGACTGCGCTCGTCACCCCGAGCCATAAGATGTATAGTTAGTCATCAGTAATTTCACTGGCTTTAATGCCCTTCAAACCAGTGCTTACCCACTGTTGCTTGGCGGCAGGAAATAGACAAAGCGGTGGTACCAACCCAGACGGCCTCTCGCATACAAGGGATCTACCACTTTGTAATTTTCCTTTCTAACGTTATAAGAATCATTCTATACGATGATGGAAAATCTACTGAGCTACGAGAGCTTAAATTATCTCATGTCTTTTTCTACGAAGCTTTTAGTTACGTAAATGAATAGCTTTTAGCTGTTTTTGTATTACAAAGAGAACATCTTTGTATGTTTACTTTTATTTTGTTATTAGCATTCTGTTGAATGTACTCGTAGGGAATCCATTGTCTATTGTGTAAAGCATATACTCCTGCTTTCTACGAAGGGTCTCGTTGCTGAACTATTATTATTAGGTCATCAGTGACGTATTGACTTACTTGGATACGTCACTGGATTGCCTGTAACTAACCTAACACTGCATAGGACCTTGAATTACAAAACCCTTCATGGCAATGAAATGCGCTCGTCAGCCCGAGATAGAATGCATAATACCATAATTCCCCGTAATTTAACTGGCTTCAATGTCTTTCAAACCAAAATATAACAGTGCTCACACATTTCTGCGGCAGAAATAGACAAAGCGGTGATAACAACCCAGACGGCCACTCGCATACGAGGGACCTTTCACCTAGAAAATTAATTATTTTAGTATTGGACATATACCCGTTCCAGGCATACATACATACATATGCACTCACGCCTGTAATCCCCGAAGGGGTAGGCAGAGTTGTAACCAGTACACTCACATTTCGCCGAGCGTATCTCCGTCCCACGATGTGATAGGGGGCGAGCCTATCGCCATACCGGGCACAAATCCAGACTACGGGCTGGTACTGATAATTTCGTCATGAGAAAAACCGATTATCCCTAGCTGACGCGGGGATCGAACTCTAGACCTCAGCATCAGCCTCAGTCGTAACGCGTGTGCATAACAACTGCGCCATCGAGGCATATTATTTTTCATAATAGTGTCATGTCAATTATTTTGGACATGATGGCTAATTTTGTAAGGTGTACTGAGTCTTTGGTAGTATAGTGGTCAGTATGCCGCCTGCCACGCGGGAGACCGGGATTCGATTCCCCGCCGGAGAGTACTTTTTTCGCTTAATATCTTGTAAACTACATTTAATTCCATACATTTTTTTATTGTTAATTACTTGGAATATTCCAAGCTTATACACATTTATACCATACTTTTATGCATTAAATATTTTTTTTTATTTCTTTCAAATTCTATTCCCATCGTTAGGGGACTGCATTTTGAAATATTTTATAAATAGACAGTTTATTTATGGCGTAGGTCGGAAACTAACAAGTGCGTCATCTGATGGTAATTAATCACCACCGCCCATATACGCCTACAATACCACAGAATCAAGTCGTCGTCCCAAACATGTTTTGGCAGATCCCAACGACTCCATCAAAGTCGCTATCGAAGCAGCACTTTCCTCGCCCAATCTGAATCTCAATAATAATACACGACCCCGACATAGGACACGCCTGCGAGTCCAAAGAGCTCCCACAACTGGCCCTCAGCACAATGATGTGCAGAGACGGCCCTTAACTATACTCCCCAGCGATTGCTCAAGCTGAGCCTTCTAAAAGGCGCCTCTGTACTTAATCGCTACTAAGTACATTATACATATTTCTGGCTAGAGCGCCATAAGCGCCGGCTTTATTAACAGGTGAAGCTGTAAAAGCAATAAAGGCTAACAACACAAGAGACAGTGGTAACGACTCGGACAAATCGGCCCATTCATGCTGTAGAATAAAGTATTTACAGCGTGGCTCTACCACTTAAACAGATGTTTGTTAATGAGGTGATCTCATATTGTTTGGAGTTTCAGTTTTTGTACATCACATCTCACGTCATTCGGAACCGTAGGCTAAATGTTTTGAATTACGCAACCGTCCTGCATCGTCTGTATTTGTTTAGCTACCGCTACTGACAATATGGTCTGCTGGTAGAATGGTACCAGACGGGCTAGCACGAATAACTTGCGATAACGTATTCGTATCGAAATGTCAAAAAATTGTTTGAACCTTCATACTAGCTAATATGCTCATCTCGCTCGCTATATAAATGCTAGCGTTCTCGATTCGAATACTAATTCGTAAGTTGTTGGTGCTCGCCCCCCTGATTATTTTTATTCCCAACTGGATGGCGACCACAGTACGCATGGTGAAAAATCCATTGTGATTTGTGGGTCGTGCAGGCGAGTCGGGTTCGGGGTTTTTCAGTGTATATCGAGTAACTTCAGGCCGGCATAACTTTGCCGACCATCATTAGAAGGTCACTGTCATATTTAGACTGCTCTGTACTCAATACTTAATACCAGAGTATTGCCATGACACGGTAAAAAAAATCTTTAATCTTGGCGTAGTGGGCGAGTAGCCGGCTGCGAAGCGAGAGGCCGTGGGTTCGATTCCCGCACTGATACAAATGTTTGTGTGATCCACAAAAATATGTTTCGGTTCTGGGTATTGTGGGACCGCAAGTCCCTCGTAGTTCCTGATACCCACGATACAGGTTAACCTAGTGTGGGGTCAGGAGTATGTATGTGTCTGTTGGGTGTATTTATTTATTTAACTTAATTAGCCCACTTTTTACATCTCCAGGTTTAACCCCCGATAAAAAGAGGGTTGTTTTAAGTTTTACCCTTTATCTGTTTGTGTGTGTGTATGTAAGTGTACTACGTAGGTAGTACGATGACGAAAAATCAAAATCAATTTACAAATTTCAATTTTTCAATTCAGATTCAAATCGGTCCATACATGTAGATGTATATACCGATTTGAATCCGTTTTTTTAAACCGGTTTTATCATCATGGTCTAGACTCTAGAGCAGAGGTTCCTAAACTTTTTTCTCATATTCCACTTTCAAAATTTAGCTGGTTCCGGTGGACCTCCTGCAGCTACTCTTCTACCATATTCTTAAAACTTGACATAAATGTGAAGATTAGATCTAACTATGGACCCCCGTCGAGTCTCCCGTGGCCGCCTGGGGGTCCACCTGGACCACTTTAGGAACTAATGCTCTAGAGCAACGGTCGGCAACAGGCGGACCGCGGTCCGTTTGCGGACCGTGAATTCAAATTCAAATCATTTATTCTGTAAATTGGATCATAAATATCACTTTTACATGTCAATCATTTTTTAAGCTATATTACATTTACGACGGCATTTCAGGGCTAGCCATGAGAAGAAATGCCGAAACAAACTCATGGGTTATGGCCTCTTTTAATGTCCAGACATTGTTTTACAGAATTTATGCGAGTGTAATGTACAGAAATTCCTGGATTGGCCCTTTCAAGAGATAGCCAAAAGTATATCAGACATACATAGCACTCGCACTCACATTAAAAAATAAATGAAATAATTTATAACAAAAAAAATCAAAATGTCAATATTCCCTTACATACTAATATTGCGCCAATAGAGCAGTCAATATTAAATAATATAATATATTAAAAAAAAAGAGAACTATGTACATCCAATTTTGTAAGGAGTGAGTGAGTGAGAAAGGTCGAACCTCGGACCGCCAAATATTGTAATGTATTGTATACCAAGTATAAATTAATACGTAGATAAGGCATACTATACCTTTATTAGTTGAAATAATATTTTTAAGCCACATAGAATCTAACTTAGTACTTATTCTCTTTTATGTTGCCTAGTTAACCTGTTTTACAAGTTCCTACAATTTATATGGTTTAATTTGTTTCCTATCTAGCCTGTGTGTGTGTGTGTTTGTGCGAATAGTTATAACTGATGTGATTTAAATATTTTTAAATCTTTGTTCTGCACACGAAACGTACGCATAATGCAAAAAACTAGCTATCAATTTGGCCACTATGTTTGGCTCTACATACATATGTGAATCATCTTTCTCAAAAATGATTTTTTCGAAAAATAAATATCGTTCGAGATTAACGGACGCCCACCTAGAAGACACACTTCGAATTTGCTGTTCTTCTCGAGAACCAAACTATAAAAAACTGGCTCAAGACCGTCGGTGCAGTTTCTCACATTAATTGTAGGTCTTGTGTTTTATAATTCAGAATTTTATTTCAAACCATACAATACATAGGTAACACTTAATTATTATGAGTTGTTTTTTTTCTGGACCTCGTTAAAATTTTCCCACAGGCACAGGCCACAGGCCCACGTGGCACGCATTTTTCGACACCGAGCAATGAAGCTCGGCGAGTCTCTGGGAATGAAAATCTGTCTTTATCCCACAACTAAATTAATCAAATAGAAAATTAGGGAGGAGTTGGAAATAATAATTGTCCACTTCCCTCCATAGCAAAGTGGGAGACAAAATAATGAACTAAGGAGGCATTAACCTCAGGCACAAGGACATTTACAACTGGAGAAGCCAGATGTAAAGCACCACGGATATCATTAAGTGGGTCCTATCACGTCAGCTGTTGCACGTAGGCATACAGTAAGCTTATGAATGAAATAAATGATTATTTCCAGGTGTCCAACCCCAGAAGAACTTCACGATAAAGCACGTGGACTCGTGTCCGGACGTAGGCTACTATGTGCAAAGGGAACTAGCCCCTAACTCTTTGGGCCGAGGGCCCTGTTTCCTCTGCTTTTGCCAGGGTGATGGCACAGCCACATGCTGGAGGCGGGAGGATTGGAGATGTGATGTGGAACAGTATCATCATCACCATGTTGGGAAACGGTAAGTAAACGGTCTACTAGGTGGTAGATCTTCGAGAGGTCATCTGGGTTGGTACCACCGCTTTGTCTATTTCTGTCGCCAAGCAGCAGTGTGTAAGCACAATTGTGTTTCGGTTTGAAGGATATTGAAGCCAGTAAAATTACTGGGCATTATGAGACTCAACATCCTATGTCTCGGGATGAAGATCACAGTCTAGTGCTATGCAGTGCTTTGCAATTCAAGGTTCTGTGTGTTGTTGAGACTGTTTATGGGCAGGGGTGGCACTTTACCATCAGGCGAGCGAGGTGCTCGCTTCGTCATCCAAGATCATAAAAAAAACAAGCACATTTTAGATAGCAATAGTAAATATTTGTGTTATACAGTATGTAACAAAAACCCTGTCGGCCCTTTTAGGGTCGTGAAGATAGACATATAGACAGCTTAATAATAATAGTTAAATAAAAAAAAAACATAAACAGAAGCGAGATATTGTCCTTACACTACCTGTGTAAAATGAAGAAATGAAATGCTTAGTAAAATAAACATATTTAAAAATGTTATTTTCATCTGAAAGTGATAAACAGCTGACTCATGTGTTGTCGCGACGTAGACGCAGCAACTTGCTATCTCGCTCTGGCTCCGATTTATCGCTCTTGCAGAGGTAATCAATCGAAATACGATTCACAAACAGTAAAATAATTAAGTATTAAAAAATAAATATGATTATTTTTATAGTCTCATTTTCGCAAGCGAGTTATTTCATTACGTTTGAATATCGATTCTGATATTACAGTTAAAACGCCCAACAGGGTTTTTGTTACATATTGTATGTCGCGTATTTTTTCCAGGGATTACAGAATTCGTCGATCCACTGGTCTTGGCGATATCTTCTTTCGTGATGCTACCAGAGATGGTAAGTACATTTTTGGCAACATACTAATATAAGCTTGCTAAATTTAAGCTATGCTTATATCGAAATAAGATGACAAGAAACGAGTTTTACGAGTGGTAGAGCCACGCTGTAGACAATTTTGTCTACAGCATGAATGGGCCGGCTCGTCCGGGTCGTTACCACTGTCTCACAGAAAACCGACGTAAAGTAGCAGTTGGCTGCTGCGTTTCGTACGGTGAGTGAGATATCCGGAGGCCCAAATCCCCCTCCCCTTCCCAATCCCTTAATTATCCCTTTCCTTTAAGGTCGGCAACGCGCCAATGACTCTTTTGGTATTGTGGGCGTACATGGGCGGTGGAGATCACTTACCATCAGGTGACCCACTTGCTCGTTTGCCGACCTATGCAATAAAAATGCGTACGCGTTACGACTAAGGCTGACGTTGAGGTCTCGGGTTCGATCCCCGGGTCGGGTAAAATGGTATTGGGTTTTTCTATTACGAACTGCTCAGTATCAGCCCTGAGTCTGGAATTGTGCCCGGTATGGCGATAGGCTCGTTCCATATCACGTCATGGGGCGGAGATACGCTCGGCGAAATGTGGGTGTACTGGTTACACCTCTGATTACTATAATTGTTTTCAGTGTTCAACAAAAATCTGCCGGAACAATGCAAGCCTTTCGAGTCGAGTTTCAGCGACGGCTGCCCGCCTGGTATATTTCATTTTATAATAAATATGAATCACTCGAAGCGAATGCTAAAGAAAAAATATTTTTTCATATTTATCCTCTCTCATCTTTTCCTTATCCCACTCGCAATGGAGTGGGCCCTGACATGCATTTTAACATATTATGACATGATTGATGATTGATTGTGGGCTCCTTTTCTCCGCACTTAGCCCGTTGAATGTCGGGCCATTGTGCGTTTATGATTATTTATTATGACATATGTTGCAGAAAGATTTAGGATCTAGTTGTTACGACCAGTCGCCTGCCTGCCTGCCTGCCGTCAACCCCTCTGGGGAGACTCATTTATTGATTATAGTCTGTTAAATCGCAGTATAGTTTACTTTGTTTATAGTTTATTTTAATTCTGTTTTCTATTCTCAATCTTTTTAGTGCATCACTTTTAAATTGCCTTTAGCACTCGGGTTTTTGATTATTTTTAAGAATGTTTTATTTATTCTTAGGACTTTTTTTATTTATTTTTTATTGCTTAGATAGGCAGACGAGCAGGCGGCCCACCTGATGGTAAGTGGTTACCGCCGCTCATGGACCTCAGCAATGCCTGAGCAAAGCCAAGCCGCTGCCTACCGTTAAAACCAAAATGAACAAAAATGTTTTGTAATTTATTATTCCATGTCATTTCTTGGGTACCTACTGTAAACTCACCATCACTTTTGTGCAATAAAGATAAATAACTACGTCAGGATGTTCACAAAGTTTTATAGTCTATTCACATTAAATGCATTATTATATTACTGTTCACAATTGAGTACACTTTCTATGATTATTCACAATTCTAATTATACTCAGGCAGCGTTACCACGAAAGAGTTCTAAGCACGACTGAGTTCCCTCAAATAATAATGCGCCCGCTTATATACCTTAGCAATCACTTCCACCACATCTCAGTGTTATTATCTACCCGCTTTACATAGTTATTCCCTCGACTACCTTCACTAACACCAATAACGGTGCTATTACTAATATGAGGGTACCACTGTGCTGTACTACTGTGGATTTTGTAAAGGCTGGTTATTTATTGTAACCTCGTTCTGTTTTTAGTGGACTGGTGCATCGGTTGTACGGTGTGCGACTGCGATGCTAATGGACACTGGGATTGTCACGTACTCAGCTTCTGTGACCGTAAGTAACATAAGCTCACGGCTGTAACCCTGCAGGGATAGGTAGATATACAAAGGGCACCAATTGTTCACCGAGTTTGAGTTCATAAGGTGTTAAGTCTCATAATGCCCAGTCTTATTTTTGGAATCAGGTAAAAAGAAAATGTATGGTACATTTATTTTGTTGCCTTCATCAAGTCTTCGGTAGTATAGTGGTCAGTATCCCCGCCTGTCTCGAGACCGGGTGACCGGGAGACCGGGGTTCGATTCCCAGCCGTAGAGAAACTTTTTGCTAATTTTTCTATTTTGTTCATTTGCCAGGCTTAAACACAGTATTTTTATAGCTAAATGTGTTAATAAGATCAATAATGGTCCGTATCCCCACATGTCACGGGTTCGATTTCCCGTCAAATTCAAAATTCAAATTCAAATCATTTATTCTGTAAATTGCATCATAAATATCACTTTTACATGTCAATCATTTTTTATGCTTAATTACAGTTACGACGGCATTTCGGGGCTAGCCATGAGAAGAAATGCCGAAACAAACTCATGGTTTACGGCCTCTTTTAATGTCCAGACATTGTTTTACAGAATTATGCGAGTGTAATGTACAGAAATTCCTGATAGGTACTTGGCACTACTGGCGTCTGGGAGAACTACGAGTATTTAGCAATAGTTAACAAATTGTTCTAAATTGTATATAAAAGAATGTAAGGTCGTTCCCAATGTTAAACATAGTGTTTTTAATAGTATTGGAATATGCTATGATACTATTTTTGTCGGTTTACCATGGGCATGTTACTACCCTGCTCCCATGGATACGTATATACATCATACATACATAGACTCACGCCTGTTTTCCATAGGGGAAGGCAGAGATAACGGATTTCACATACACACATAGACATATACACCTTCGGGAATAAATAAAATTCACTAAATGATAGTGAAAATTACATCTAAATCCTTCGTATAATTTAGAAGAAATAAGCGGACAAACGGACAGACGCCCACATATACTTTGTCTTATACTATATATTGAAGTGGAATTTACAAACATTGAATCCACAAATATTATTTAAGAAAGATTACTCAAAAATTTTGCTGGTCATTCTTTACGATCTAAATAATATTAGGTCTTTACCTATGAAATTGCCGTTCTGTAAGAAAACAGTCGAAGAAGGGCATAGAATAATTGCCACTACGCTGGCAAAGATGCATCGATAGCATGGGTGGTTACTTTGATTAAAATAAATAAATGACATCGAAATAAGTACTCTAACTTTTTTATACAGAATACAATTTCATATTATAATAAAATGCACACAGCAACAACAAAGAAGCCTCCAAAGAAGCACAAAGGTCACTACAGAAGAACGGTTATTCGAAAAGCACCAGTTAAACTCAACAAATCCGTCACAGTGAAACCAATATCAAAACCATCACCAAAAATTATTAGAAAAGTTATTAGAAAATCAGCCATTCTTAATACTCGGACAAAGAGACAGCCGGAAACAAAGAAAAATATTGATAAAAGACAATCAAAGAACATTAATAGATCTCAGCCGAAGAAAATAATTAAAAAGAAAATCCTTCAAAAGAAGGTAATCAAGAAGGATATAGCAAGAAAACCTGTTGAAGTAAACAAGAAATCTAACCAAATAATTTTACCTTCAACTCCAAAATTTGCTCAGGCTGTAGTCCAAAAAGTGCTAGAAGCTGTACAACAATTAATGAGAAATGATGTTAAAAAAGGTAATTCATCGAAGATCTTAAACGCAGTGGAAAAGAAGCGACTGAATTCAAAGAAACAAGATAGAAAAGCTGTGATAAAAAGATTTTCTACTATAATTAGACAAAATGCAAAACAAATTAAAAGCAATGTAGAAAACAATTCCAGAAATACAACACGGTATAAGAGAGAAGTTGATGAAAATGAGCATTTGGAAGTTATCAGCGTAGCGTCGGTTGTTAAAGGTTTGTTCTTTTGAAATACATAACTTAATAATAATATACCGTTCGAAATTCGGTTCAAATACCGCATACGCATTTTTGTAACATAATGATTTGTCGTTTTTATTAGTTAAAAGTCAAATAAAATTTTATTAAACTAAAAGCGTATAGTACAGTAATTGTTGCATGTATTTTAAAATAACGGCATCTTTTTTGTCGTTTTCAGGTAATACAACAATCCCAGATAAAATAATCCCTTTACAAGTGGAAACAACTACTGAAAATTCAAGAAAAAATCTACCTATCTTTAATATGGAAAATAAAAGTTTCACAGCTAATTCTACATCTATCATTGTGGCAACGGAACCTACATTATACTATGACGTAATAAACGATCAAATAAGTATACAAACAACAACCGTGACACCTAATATAACAAACCTAATGTTAAATCAATCAGAAATTATTGAACCCACTAATAATACTACCCCTACCACCAGTGAAAAATGGAGACATATTTTGAATATCACAAGGAACATTCCGGATATCAAAAATGCAACAGAAAATATAATATTTTTATTAAACAATATGTCAGCCGCTAATGATATAAAATTCAAAAAATGGTATCAAATCAAACTTTTGAAAGAGAAAGAGAAATATTTGAAAGAAATAAATATCAACATGTACAATAAATTTAATAGATCAAGGAATAATAGCTTTGTAAATTTAAAACCAAATGTGTACTCCCAGGATATCAAGCGTAAGATCGACATGGCAAAAAGAAAAAAATTAAAAAAGATTATTAAGAGTCCTAGACTAAGAAAAGACAGCGTAAATACTACTTTTCTAAACAAAAAAGTTAGTACTTTACAAAGTATCTTTAAAAATATTCTGAAGGAATTTAATAAGAATACAACTACAATAAAATCCGAAAGCAATAAAATTAATATTGTAAAATATATGAGGAATATGTTCAGTAATTTGCTACGTAAAGGTAAAACCAACACAACTAGATCAAAAACTGAAATATTACTACAAAAGCAACATGTAATCGACATGCTTTGCGAGAATATTGGTTCCTGCAATCTTAACTCAAAGGATAGACGAATCTTGGACGCTAAAGTAACACAACTTTGCGTTGAAACTGATAAGGTTTTGAAAATAATAAAGATAATCAAAGGACTATTACATCTTGTAGAAATTCCAATGGATAATCAAGTTCGAAGTGATATAGGTAAGCTAAAACCTAACTTGAAAGACGATGTCAACAAACTTAATATTATATTACGAGATTCGTACAATAACAGTCTAAAATCCGAATCTCTGTCACAAACACAATCAACACAAATCGACTACATAAAGAAAAACACACAAGAATTCATCCATACAATAGCAAATTTTGGCAAAATATTGAACGAAATTATTATACTTTTGAAGAAAAACAAGAGGTCCATAAAAAAACGTAAAATCAACGAGAAGCAAGAACATAAATTTAGTAACTCCGAAGCTTTTCAAAATTTGAGGAATTTACTAATTAGGTATGATATCATACAAAACTCATTTTTTAAGAAGATTTCTGATTCATTAACGACATTTGAAATAAAGTTAAACAAAGACAAACAAAAAAGAATGAGCGTAGACAAGGAATTGAACAATATGGCTAATATTGATAACTTTTCGAAGAATATAATTAGGAATTTGCGAAAATTGACGAAACTGGCCCAAAATATAAATTTTCGGACGAAGAGAGAAACTATGAGGGATAATGATGCTGTAGAGTACTTGTTGATGTTAATGGAGTATTTGCTGAAACAAAATTATTCTTTGGATGCAGCACCAGGTGAGTTTTTTTTATATCCTGGCTCGGCAACGTGGCTACACTGGACTATTGATGTTAAATACAGTGCTGACGTTGAGTACCTTAGCAGAATTATACTGGCCTAAATAGTATAATGTTGAGTATCAGTCAGTGGCGAACCGCGAATCAAATATGAAACCGGCACTTGTTATTCTTTTATTTACTATTGTTGTATTGTAATTCATAGTAGCTATTTGTTGTTCAAAAGCAAAATACAAAATTAAATTATTCATTGAATCAAAATCTTATACATTATTTAGATTGAGTAAAATTTTAGTTCGGAAGGCTATTCGCTAGGAAAGAACGGACAAGAAATTCTAACGTTGCTCTTTTCAAAACTAATTTGCAAAATTTGCACTATAACACTTCATACAATTTAATTTGAATTAGAGCCGCTCAATTTATGCCAATGAGGAACATTATAACATAAAATAATGGTTATGTGCATGATCACGATGAATAAATTAAGACTATAACTATGAAGACTATTTGACAAGCTTACAAAGGTAAATTAGTAGAAATGGTATTATTTGAGCCCTTTGCCACTGATACCAGTCATGATTTAAGGCCCAGCGTTTATGTAATAACTCAGGAAACGGGAAGTTATGGTCTAATTTACCATACACATCATACGAAACCGAATGATATAAAATCCGCAAATATGTATATTTGTGACGAGATTTAGTTTTTTTTTTTCATTATTTTAAGCTTTAACATATTATAAATTATTTAGCTTTTGTTCGCGGCTCCACCCGCGTTTACTGCCTTTTCCGGGAAAAAATTAGCTCATGTTCTAATCCTGGTCATAATCTACGTATTTGCCAAAACCGTTCAGCCGATAAGGCGTGATTGACTAACAATCATCCAAATGAATAAACTCACTAACATCCAAGCTGCCACTTTTATTGTAGTAGTAGGATTATCATTTTTTTATCTTATTACACCAGGACATAATATCCATATTAGGATGAATAACTTTATTATTACATAATGTTTAGGCCGCCATGATTTTGGGACACAACGTCTCTAGAGGGTCGGCATTATAGTTAGAGTGCACTGCGATTACGATTAGTGTAGTCATTTCGCCGTGCCACAATAAAAAAATATTATAGATAAGGTACAGTTAAAAACAGACATCAATGTAAAAAAAAATCTTATTTGAGCAATAAAATACATTTGGATAATAGGAGTTTTTATGTAATTGAATAAAGCACAGTTATCGGAAATAGAAAGTGCACTATTAAGTGTCATGACACGACGTGATTGTAAACAATGTTTTAAAGTGAGAGGCGTGATCGAAACTAAATATTCAATTCAGACAATATAACACCGGTATTCAATTGCCATATCCATTTCTCAATATAGTTCACCAGACCGGAAAATATCTAGAACTTTAAGCAATACTAAGTCTTATATTTCAGCAAACGACGGCATCGATATGCTTATAGAAGCAATAAAAAACGCTCCGGACATTAAACCAATAAGGAAAAAGGTACTCCAGTATACACCAGCTATATTTCCTACGAGAACTGTTCCTACAAAAATTAAAAAGGTTAAAGTCAGGAAGCTAAAAAGAACAACAACTGCTAAAAAGCAATTAGTTGTTACATCGAGATTGGATGATCCAAAATTTGTGGAACCCGTTGCCGAAGATAGGGATTATGACGACAAATATTTATATACGAGGAGAGCTGTTGATGGAGATAGCGAAATAGATCATAAAGCAGATTTTGTTAAAAGTAAAACTGATCCTATCCCAGAATATTTTAAAGAGAATGATTCAGAACCAACAAGGGACAGTAAAGTAGACAGATTTGGAATATATAATAACAGTGAGGGTAACATTGACAAAAGCTATTCAAAACATAGTGTTGAGAAAAAAAATGATATTTTTAATACTGATTTTAATGATTTTATTACGTTTGTTACTACGAGTACTCCACTAACGCATGCTACTGCAGAAATAACTAGTACTACAGAAAGAACACTTACAGAATCATCAACAGAAAATGTAAACAAAAAGATAGAATGGATTGACGAAAGTTATGAGAAAGATACTAAGGATATGAAACAAGAGAATAATCTAGAAACCACAAAACCCTCCGTAGTAGTTACAAGAACTAAAAAAGCGACGAGCAAGGCGGATGAGAACGTAAGTAGCATCACAAAAGAAGTTAAAGAAGAAGTAGTTAAGAAGAAGACAACAAGCACAGAGGAAGTAGCATACAAAAAACAAATGGATTTATTAAACTCACTAGATTACGTGACTGATAAAACAGAATTTGATATAGAATCAAAGGACATTGAAGACCCATTTCCATCGTATTTTGGTTAGATTAGGTTAGGTTAAAATAATTAGTGAGTTCATAAGACTGGAATGTGTTGGTGTAAGTTCTTTAAGATATTTCCATTTTCGTTTGAATCTTAAGTCGTAATATGAATAGAAGTAGCAGACTTTGAACTGTTTAGAAATTTTGTGTATTAATTAGATACCTAGTGTGTAAATTTTAACTTAAATGTGCAGTTCTTGATAAAAGAAGTCAAAATCCTCATTGATTAAAATAATTTTTTATTTATTGTTTATACAATGAGAGCTCATGGTGAAATAATGCGCTAAATATTTGGTTACATTGTCTGCAAGTTTCATTGACAAAATAAATACTCTAGAAGAAAAATAAAGAATAATTACAAAGGGACTAGAAAATCAAATTAAGTAAAGAATGAATGAGAATAATTAATTAATTAATTTGTTGTTTATTGTAAATCCATATTCCTAAGGTTTATTGAGTATTGTTATTTATATCGCCATATCAAATAGCAAAGTAACTTGTAAATAGTTCATGTAATAAATATTATATACGAATCCTGTGAATCTGAATAAAAAATCTGACATGACGAATATCCACCGATTGTACCTAAGTAGATTTCCGATGTAATAATTAACATACGTAACCTGGTATCCTGCGACATACTATTACTCAAGATTTTAACGTTTTTTTATGGCAGAGGATTATTTTTAATTTTATTGGCTTGAATGACGAAACGAGCATGTCGCTCGCCTGATGCTGGTGCCTCGCACAACGCCTGCCCATAAACAGGTACAACACACAGAACTTGGAGTTACAAAGCACTGCATGGCATTGGACTGAGCTTAAGACGTAAGGTGTTAAGTCTCATAATGCCCAGTAATTTCACTGGCTTCAATGTCCTTCAAACCGGAACACAATAGTGTTACAACACTGCTGCTTCCAGAAGGAAAATGGCAAAGCGGTGATACCTACTTAGACGGCCTCTCGCATTCAAGGAACCTACCACCTAGTAAACTAGAACGGCTGACTAACTGAGTGAGAATTCATAAATGACATACATTGAGTAACTGCACACAAATAGCAGGACGTTTCAGAAGAGGAGAGCAGCGCAAATCCGCAGTGAAGGAAGGCCGGCAGCCGGCAGCCGACGCGGCGGCGCGGCGGCGGACTGGAACGGGTTGCGATCGCTTGCGGCATTGCTAATTGTTACCATCCTCTGGTATTGTTTATAATTTGATTTGTGTAGATCGCTTGTATGTGAGAGTCCGTCTGGGTAGGTACCACATTGCCTACTACCTTTCTGTCACTAATCACAGTTTAAGCGTAAGTATTCCGGTTTTAAGGGAATTGAAGCTAATGCAATTACTAGGCAATATGCGAATTACGCAACCTAAGTATTAATCGTGTTAAACATGTTAAGACTTCATCTAGACTGAGAGTTTTTCGTATGAAATAGGCGAGAAAATAGTCATTTACGAGCACGCGTTATACGATTCTTTTTTCACTCTGTATGACCTGACCTCCTAAACAAAAGATTTCTATTATATTCTTGTCTGTATCATTCAATATTTTTTTCCATTTACCTAGTAGTTTACCTGATGGATGTTAAAAAGTAAGGGGATTGTTAATTGTGCGGTTGGGTAGAGGTTGACTCTTCGGTAATTTTACTTATCGTATCAAATTCAATAGCAAAATGCTACCTCACGTTGGTTTTCTATTTTAAACCATACTTATTTAAGATTCCTAACTGCCTTATTACAATTGCGCCACCAAGGCAGTTAGGAACGCGTATGCATTAGCGTACTCGTTACGACTGAGGTCTCGGGTTCGATCCAAGGGTCGGGTAAAAGTGATTATGTGTTTTTCTATTATGAAATGCTCAGTATCAGCCCGGAGTCTGGAATTGTGCCAGGTATGGCGATAAGCTCGCCCCCTATCACATTATGAGACGGAGATACGCTCGGCGAAATGTAGGGGAAGGGGGGGTATGGGAGGCCTATATGCTAGAGGTCATCTGGGTGGGTTGACTTTGTTTATTTCTGCCGTCAAGTAGCATTGTATAAGCTATGTTGTGTTTAAGTTTGAAGTACATTCAAGCCAGTGAAATGATTAGGAATTGAGACTAGTGCAGTCCAATGCCATGTTATGCTGTGTGGTGTTGCTTCTGATATATAAAGACGTAGTGCTTACCATCAGGCAAGCGACTTGGTCGTTTCATTGTTCAGACTAATAAAAAAATACATTGAAGTTATTGTGTCAAGGCATATAAATTGATATGTTAGAAGGCAAAATTGTGATCGGGCGTGATTCGATATGACTGGTATATTCGGATCGGAGTTCGGTTTTAGTTTCGGTAATTTGAGTAATTGTGTCGAAGGTTCCAGTGTGGTTAGATGTAAATAATAGTTATGTACTACAAGCTGATGCTGTCGACTCCAACCTCGTTAATGTCTTTTACTGGGATGGTGTATGTTCTCATTTAGGTCTTGGTTTACTTGTGTTTTTTTATGGCATAGGCCGGCAAACGAGCAAGTGGGGCACCTGATGGTAAGTGATCTCTATCGCCCATGTACGCCCACAATACCAAAGGAATCATGGGTGCGTTGCCGATCTTAAAGGAAATGGATAATTAAGGAATTGGGACGGGTAGGGCCTTTGTCCTCCGTATATCTCACTCACCGTACGAAACGCAGCAGCAAGCTGCTACTTTACGCCGGTTTTCTGTGAGACAGTGGTAATGACTCGGACGACCTAGCCCATACATGCTGTAGACAAACGTGTCTATAGCGTGGCTCTACCACTCAAAAACATCCAAATCTGTTCAGCTGTTAAGTCGTGCTCGATTAACAATTATGTAAAATCACAAACATTAAAACTTTTACATTTATAATATTAGTGGGAAGTCGCTTAAGTTAGTAAGATGACAGTTTACTAACCTTACCGAATTGAAGCCCCATTTACATGAAGACAGTTTACTGCATAACATAGGCAAGATTATAACAGAAAATTACTCTCGTTTTTAGCTGCGTTATGTAATTTGACAAAGAGAATCGTGCGATAAACTCTCTCCGTTTAATGGGGTATAAGTAAACATTTAATTCTATCATCATCATCATCATCGTCAGCCACAAGACGTCCACTGCTGAACATAGGCCTCCCCTAATGCCTTCCAGGCCGACCTGTTGAAAGCGGCCTGCATCCATCGGCTTCCTGCAACCCTTGTCAGGTCGTCGGTCCATTTAATTCTATACATATAAGTATTTCAATTACAATTATTATTTCCAACTCCTCCCTAACTTTCTATTTGATTAAATTTCGTTGCGGGACAAAGACAATTTATCACTCGCAGAGACTCGCCGGGCTTCACTGCTCGGTGTCAACAAAAATGCGTGCCACTGTCGATCCTGGTGCACAGGAGTTACAGTGGCGGGTGTGTGGGCGGAATATTCTCGTTGTTCCTTTAAATTGCATTATCGTAATATCTCAATAAAAATGAGGAAATTCTACAATGAAAATACCGATTGTCAAGAGGCCGCGCCGGCGCGTATCAGCAAAACTGGGTGACGTGTGCGGCACATTTATTATTATATATTTCTAGGAGCTCTGTCCATGTTTACTACAAAACATAAAATAAGAAAAAAACTTGAAGTCCGACGAATATGAGACATATCTTACTTTCTTCCCCACATTATTCTGCATCGATTGGTGTCGGTCTCGACCCCATACCCCCAGCGGTTTCGGAGGAGATAGCGTGACAAGCTTTTGGCAGCGGCGGCGCCAGTTACTTTTTTTTTAGAATAGAGAGATTATACTATTGCAGCGAGCCGCCACCTTACCAATACAGTGGTAAATTGCTTAAAACCCTAGATTTACTAATAAATAACATAATAATACTAACCTTGTATTATACGCGTCCCACTGCTGGGTTAGGGCCTCCTCTACTGTCCACCACGCTGGCCTTAGGCGTTGCTAGACTTCACATACCTTCGGAATTCTTACGAAAAACTTCTCAGGTATGCAGGTTTCCTCACGATGTTTCCTTCGCCGCTAAAGCAAGCGATAATTAACAATTAATACACAACTAACTTAGAAAAGTCAGAGGCGTATGGTCTTAGTAGTTATATAGTAGAGTTGTCTCAATTCAGAAATGTCCATACGTTTGAAAATCGATTCTGATAACACAGTGGAAAATAACAATAGGATTATTGTTATATATTGTATTCCGCTTTTTGATTATTTTAAAACACTAGGAACATATTGGTTTATCTGTAAAAATCATTAAGGAAATTACAGTATTGATTCCGACGAACTCAACACATATAATTATTTCTTTTTTGGAAATAAATTACAACACCATTTACTTTGGTACACAGAATTCTGTATTTGGAGTTGTTTCGAGTTGAGACCTCGAATGAGGCAGCCGTATTTCCGCAGGTCCAATTCCCTCTCATTTCACAATCCAATACTTGCAATGGTAGGCAACGCAGCGATGATTCTTTTGGTGTTGTGATGAAGATCATTTACCATCAGCTGATCACTTGATCATTTGCTGTTCATAAAAAGTCTTTTGAATGAAAGTGCCTTTTTATTTATTTTTTACTAGCCTTTGCTCGTAGCTCTGTCCGCTTGTACCGGGATCCTTCCGGAATAAAAGAAACTTATAATCGTCTTCAGGGTCCCATCTATCTCTTTACCAAAATTTATCAAAATTAGTTCAGCTATTTAGGCGTAAAAGCGTAACAAACACACAAACTCACATTCGAATTTATAATGTTACATTAGTTTGAATGACGAAGCAGGTCGCTTCAGAATTTTGAGTTACAAAGCACTGCATGGCACTGGACTACATTCATTATAATTGTTTTGTCTCTAAATGACTGCCTCGGTGGCGCAGTTGTAATGCGTACGCGTTACGACTGAGGCTGACGCTGAGGCCGTGGGTTCGATCCTCGGGTCGGGTAAAAGTGATATTGGGTTTTTCTATATCGTATTGCTCAGTATCAGCCCCGAATCTGGAATTATGCCCGATGTGGCGATAGGCTCGTCATGAGATGGACATACGCTTGGCGAAATGTGGGTGTACTGATTTCACCTCTGCCTTCCCCTTTTGGGGATTACAGGCGTGAATGCGTCTCTAAATGCCCAGTAATTTCATTGGCTTCAAAGTCCTTCAAACTCAAACACAACAGTGCTTACACTGCTGCTTGACGGCAGAAAGAGACAAAGCGGTGGTACCTACCCAGACGGCCTTTCGCATAAGAGAGACCTACCACCATCATCATCACAATCATCATCATCCACAGCCTGTAGGGTCCCCCTGTTGGGTATAGGCCTCTGTCATATCATGCCATTTGCCACGGTCCTGAGCTAGTCGCATCCAGGTTTGACCCACGATCCTCACAAAGTCGTCGACCCATCTTCCCGCTGGACGGCCAACGCTGCGCTTGCCTTGTCTTGGCAACCACTCAGCGCTTTACTCCACCTGTCATCAGCTCGCTCAGCCACATATCCCGCCCAGGTCCATTTGAGCCCCATAACGAGATTTCCGATGTCCGAACTTTAGTACGTCATCGTATTTGGGACGCGGTCTTGTAGTTTGATGCCGTGCATTGATCGCTCCATAGCCCTCTGTGCCCTTAATAAAACCACCTAATATCCTTACTAAAAACAATGGTAAATTGTCTTCCGTAAAACAACACGGCCTTACTAGACCATTTGCGCGTATCGTACGGTTACATTTTACGCAGCATGCATTTTGTAATATCAAAGAATTTTTTAATAAATTAACTCAACCGCCGAAGTATATTTTTTAAGGCAGAAGGTCAGCAAACGAGCAACTAGGTCACCTGGTGGTTAGTTATTTTGCATCGCCCATGAGAACACAATAGAAGAAGGGCGTTGTCGACCGACCGAAAAAATATGGGTATTGGGAAGATGATTTTCTAGCTTTCAGAAATATTAGTTACTCTATTACTAGGTGAAAGGTCCCTCGTATGTGAGAGGCCGTCTGTGTAGGTGCCGCCGCTTTGTCTATTTCTCTCGCCATGCAGCTTTATGTAAGTACTGTTGTGTTCCGGTTGGAAGGATATTGAAGCCAGTGAAATTACTAGTTATTATTAGATTTAACAACTTATGTCTCGGGGTGACGAGCACAGTCCAGTGTCATGCAGTGCTCTGTAATTTATAGTTCTGTGTGGCTTTGCTTCTGTTTACGGGCAGGCATGGCGCCTACCATCATGCGAGCGAACTGCTCGTTTCATTATAAAGCTAATAAAAATAAAGCCCATTGTTTTTCAACATTTTGCGCGATTTGCAAAGAGACATTGGATTTAGTTTTTTATATTATCAATGCGATATATTGAATCTGGCGCTTTTCTATTTGTCTATGGTCTTACTGCATTCCAGTATTAAAGGTAATGCCTGTATATGCCTCAGGACTATGTTCAACAACCCAATTGGATTGATATCTTTATTGTTTTTGCAATATAAAAAAAAAAAACATTACAACGGTTGACATAGTTTAAATGTCCTTTCAACTCTTGCGTAACCGACGCACAATATGTTTATCCCACAGTGTACTTTCGTTTCTCAAGAATGTAACGTGAGTAAAACCACACGATATTATGCCAATATAAAGTAAATATAACAATAACAAGGCCCGCCCCGCCAAACGCCTTTCCCGCGCTTTGCGATAGTTTTGACACTCTTTGGCGCCAACCGAGCGCGCCGCACGCGATCCAACTTTTTAATTCGTTACGCAAGTTGCCAGTGACAATGAAATAATCTGTGGCTATTAAAAAATATAGCAACACGAACGTTCTTAATTCGAAAGTTTATGTTTTCTAGTGACTTTTATTGATTATTTTGTGGCAAGTGACAATTTTATTGTGAAATTAATCGATTAACTTAATCGATACAATTAGAAAACTGTTTTGAAAATTGTCATCAATTTCGTTAACAAGTAAGTAATAAAGCACCTGTTTTACAATGTACAATTATATATCTGCCAGATAAAGCAATTAGGAAGTAGTCATTTGACATGTATAGGTACGTTGAATGCTCTTCTCCGTGTATGTAAGCTGCAGGTGGTGATTTAGTACTTTACTTTATACATTTTATTTATAAGTAATGTTTATAGGTATGAACAATAAGAAACTGGCGTTGATTTAACAAAGAAATTATTGATTGTTCAGGGGATGTTTATCATAGTAAATTGAATTCATTTTGTTGCCGAACGGTGGTTCACTTTACGAGTACATCATATTTTAATTTTATGTATTATCACGGCTTTAAATTAATATATGCAAACTATATTAAAGACAATTGAAGTTCTGTTTTATAATAAATGTAAATAAATATATAAAAGAAACATAACATTGAATTTGAGTCTCTGATTAATTAGTTGAATAATTTATTCTAATAACAAGTTCATTTCATTTATAACATTTCAAAAACGAATAAAACAGTCATGTAAAATTATCATTCGTATTGGAAGTAAATTTTAAGAACTATTATATTATCTACAATCAAATCAGAAGTACAAAGAAAGATTAATTATGTAAATACATTAGTTTATTTATATTGGTTTAGGAAATATTTAGGTACATAATCCTTTCCGGAAGATTTGAATTTTAAATACTAGGGCTATTTCCACAAAACATAAAATAAAAAAAGCAACTTAAAGTCCGACGAACATGAGACATATCTTACTTTCTTCCCCACATTATTCTGCATCGATTGGTATCGGTCTCGACCCCATACCCCCAGCGGTTTCGGAGAAGCTGTTGGCAGCGGCGGCGGCGGCGGCGCCCGTTACTTTTTTTTAGAATAGAGAGATTAAATTGCTATGTACTTTTAAAAGCATTAAACAGTAACTTCAGGCCGGCCTGATTGACATTACTTGTCGACATTATATTTGTACTACACTGTACCCAGCATTAGGTCCAGTGTAATCACTTTGCCGTGCCAGGGTAAAAAAACATGCATTTCAGTAAATATTATTTGAGTGTAGACAGTTTTGTCTACAGCATGAATGGGCCGGCTCGTCCGGGTCATTACCACTGTCTCACAAAACGACGTAAAGTAGCAGCTTGCTGCTGCGTTTCGTACGGTATCCAGAGGCCCAAATTCCCTACCCTTCTCAATTTCTTAATTATCCCTTTTATTTAAGGTCGGCAACGCGCCCTTGACTCTTTTGGTATTGTGGGCGTTCATGGGCGGTGGAGATCACTTACCATCAGAAGGACAATTCTCGTAATTTTAAATGTTCAAAATATCATTACGATCTAGTCTCAGCGTCAAGAAAGTTGCAATAAAATCAACGTCAAATGCACCTATCATTAGCAGTAGCATTATACCGTTTTGGCTTCAGTCAACTTTTATTCTACATTCAATCTCATTACGATCTATGTTCACATTTGACGTTGATTATTGGTTTAAGAGAATACCATTTGCAACTTTCTTGACGCTGAGACTGGATCGGAATGATATATTGAACATTTAAAATAACGAGAATTGGCCTCCAGGTGACCCACTTGCTCGGTTACCGGCCTATGCAATAAGAAAAAAAATATTATGTATTATAAATCTTATTATTTCTGAGATCTTTCTGGACCAAAGTTTTCACACTTAACAAACATATTTAGCGATTTGTCAACAGTTGCTCATATCTGGCAGATATTAACATTTCTGCAACATGTTCTACCAGTTGCGTTTCATTCTTGTTCCGACATAACGTTGCAAAATAAATATTGCTGCATTAAACATTTGAATTTGAACATCTTAGGCCTAAAGCCAACCTCACCTATGCGTGGTACACTCTGCTGTAGGCCTAGTACAAGTTTTAATAGTTTTCCTAAGCGATAAAAGTTTTCGTATTCTCTCCATACGTCAAGTATTAGTAGCCACTAGTGGGAACTATGATGAATTAAAATTAATTGTGTGAATTTTATTTCATATTTATAGTCGAATATGAAATTTGTTTTCAAGCGATTCTTTCCTTTATTACCGGATGAATTACTGGTTTGGCACTTCGACGGTAGTAATTTTATACGAATTCGAAAACTGTGAACGTTTTTTTAACTCGTACTAGGGCTACTGATTAACGGACTAAGCAGTGGTGAAACTTGGTTCCCGTTGCGGGTTGTGGGGGTCAGACGGCGGGTCACCCTACAAGCAGCGGCGGATGTTTTTTTTTCTTGAAATTGCATATGTACTTAAATCAAAGTTAAATATTTAATTATAAAGTTGAATTACTTAATTTAAACTTACAAATAGCTTCTATACTTACTACTTCTATACGGTACCCATAATATCTCCTGATTAATCTGTATAACATCCTATAGTGTAATATTTACTGTCCGTCTCAATCGTTCGATTTTGTAAGTTCCTTTTAAATTGTATAACCTAACTGTGGAGCCTTCAGTACATATTTTGTAAATGTCCGATAACCTGGCTGTTAGTTTCCTTTTAAGATTAAAATAAAATAAAATTATACCGAATCCACTGCCAGTTCATGATGGGAAGGCAATGCATTAAGACGCCATGGAAGAAAGGTGTTGTGAGACCGAAAGTCTCTCGTGCTTGATATCCACGACTTGTATCTTATTGGGATCAGGACTATGTGCTAGCTGGGTGATAGAAAACATAACCTCAATGACGTAGTGAACGACAGTCTCCGTGGCGCAGTAGGCGATAGCTGGCTGTGAAGCGAGAGGCCGCGGGTTCAATTCCCGCATTGAGACAATGTGTTTGTGTGGTCTGGGTTTTCTTCTCAGAGGGGTTGACGTCAGGCAGGTTGCCGGTTGTAAAAACTACAAGCGAAATCTTTCTGTAATATGTGTTATAAAACATGTTGAGCAGACCCCACTGTTAGTGGGGTAAAGGCAGGTAGAAAAAGAAGACACGTAGTGGATGACTGTCTGATTGTAACACAGAAATAGGTAAAAATATTATCCGATCTTAGACTCTCAGTGAAATTCAGATTTTTTTACGTATGTATTGCCGATTATCACTCCATTTAACGGTGAAGGAAAACATTGTGAGGAAACTTGCATAGCTGAGAGTTCTCCATGAGATTTTTTATGGTATGTGAAGTCTACCACCTTGCATTAATCCCGGATGGTGGAATAAGGCGTAACCACTCTCATTAGTAGAACCCCGTGCGGAGCATTGCAAGAATGTAAGTATAATAAAATTATATAAGCTCATGCTAAGCCTATCACTATACCAGGCACAAATTCCAATCTCGGGCAATTTGTGTGTGATTTTTCGAAACGAAAATTCAAACATAAATACTGATTGCTCGACCTGGGAATTGAAGCCAGGACCTCACGGTTCTCATAATACGGTGCCACTAGACCAATGAGGCGACATTACATTTACAGATTTACATTTAAGGCTAATATTCAAAACCTTAACTGAATACCATCTTTGTGTACGTAATTCACGTATGTAAATTAATTACAAAGTACAAAAAAATGTATGCAATTATGTTATGTAGATAGATGATTGTTATGTAATTTAGTTAGTATACTCACAAACAAGTTTATTTAGTTATATGATACATCCTCCCGTACATTGAACTATATTGATGAAGAGATGCAGTTGTAATGCGTACGCGTTACGACTGAGGTCTCGGGCTTGATCCCCGGTTCGGGTAAAAGTGATATTGGGTTTTTCTATTACGAAATGCTGAGTATCAGCCTGGAGTCTGAAATTGTGCCCAGTGTGGCGATACGTTCGCCCCCTATCACATCATGGGACTAAGCTCGGCGATATGTAGGTGTACTGGTTACACCTCTGCCTACCTCTTCAGGGATTAGCTCGGGGGAGGCTATATACTCTTTGGAATGAAACAAATCATTCACGTCGCTCCATATTTGACGAAGTTATGCCTATTCTATATACATACAAAAAATATACGCGTCGAATTGAGAACCACCTCCGTTTATGGTCGGTAAAAAAAAAACAGCATAATTGCCAAAAATATCTCACGACTGCCTCGGTGGCGCAGTTGTAATGCGTACGCGTGACGACTGAGGCTGACGCTGAGGTGTCGAGTTCGATCCCCGGGTCGGGTAAAAGTGATATTGGGTTTTTCTATTAAGAAATACTCAGTATCTGTTGATAGGCTCTCCCCTATCAAATCACCATGGTACGGAGATACGCTTAGCGAAATGTGGGTGTACTGGTTACATATCTGCCTATCCGTTCGGGGATAACAGGAGTGAGTGCGTATTTATGTATGTATAGACTAACTAATAGCTGGTATTATAACAGTTATAAATATCATTATGAAACGGATTTAGCGCGTGACCAAAATCAAAGGGCATTATGCGGCGAATGTGACAAAACCCATAATAATTTTCATATCTGTGATGACATTGTGGGATAAAAGTGCTATTGTAAATGGTGAAAATTAGTGGTACATATTTAAATATACATTTGGATGTGGTTCACATTATATCACAGCCTCCGTAGCGCAGCGGGCGAGTAGCCGGCCGCGAAGCGAGAGGCCGTGCGTTCGATTCCCGCACTGAGATAAATGTTTGTGTGATCCACAAAAAATTGATTCGGGTCTGGTTGTTGTGTGACCGCAAGTCCCTCCCAGTTCCTGATACCCTCGATACAGGTTAACCTAGTGGGGGGTCAGGACTATGTGTGTGTATTTATATTATTATCTATCCCAAGTTCATTTCACGAGATTTTTTTTCCTGGCACGGTAAAGGACAGGAAGGCCAATTCTCATCAAAGACTTTAATGTATACTACTAGACAAGCTGCGCGGTACATAGAAATTGTACAACCAAGTTGCGGTCAAATGACCGTAACTCAAAATTACCATCTCGCTTACTCTCAACTAGAACCCCTATCGCGCTCCCTGTTTGTGAGCCGTCAAACTCCCGCGTTATGTGACGCAGTTTTACTTCTAATAGTAGTATACAATTAAAGTGTTTAATTCTCGTATATAACTGAAACGGAATTTTAACTAAACTGAGATTATATTTTGATTTGACTAAAAAATTGTATTCTGTTTCTCTTTAAGTTCAGTCCGGTCAATATAATCACCTCGATGTAATTGCAATCTCAATTCGATCACAATTTTGACGTTTAGGATATGTGTTATTTAAAAATGTTAGGAGAATACCGTTTTGGCTTCAATCAACTTTTTTCTATTTTCGATCTCATTACGATCTTTTTTCACATTTCGACGCTTACCTAACAACACCGCGCAAGTTAAATTGGCTTAGTTTTAAGGAGAGACATAAAACTGAATATATTTTATGAACATGTGTGACGTAACCAATGAGTTGCGCTGTGACAGAACTATATGAATATCGAGCTTTGTATGGTTAATTAAATTTTTTGTGTAATTTATTGGATACGCGTCAAAATCAATTTATCCGATGACAATATCACATGGCCAATTTTCGAGTTACGCGGTATTGTTAGCTAAGCGACGATTCGACGTTGAATATTGGCTTAAGTGAACACCATTTGCAACTTCTTGACACTGAGTCTAGATCAGAATGATATTTAAAAAAAAATACGAGACTTTGATGGTAAGTACAGTGCAGTCCAAATATAATGTCGACAGTCAATAGACATTGTGTCCCACGACAGTCGGAAGAATTATGCCGGCCTTAAGTTACTGGATATATACTGGCAATCGCGACTCGCCTAAACTATTCCGCCACACACCCGCCACTGTAACTCCTGTGCACCAGGATCGACAGTGGCACACAATAAATGTTTTCTTTCTTTCTTTTTGTTGACACCGAGCAGCGAAGCTCGGTGAGTCTCTGGAAATGCTAAATTGTCTTTGCCCGCAACGAAATTAATCAAATAGAAAGTTAAAGAGGAGTTGTAAATATTAATTGTCCACTACCCTCCATAGGCTAAGCGGTAGACAAAATAATGAACAAAGGAGGCAATTAACCTCAGGTACAAGGACATTTACAACTGGAGAAGCCAGATGTAAAGCACCACGGATTTAATTAAGTGGGTCTTATCACGTGAGCTGTTAAACTTGAGTCCAATAATAGGTATGGCAAAAACGCTGGAAAGCACGGAAATTCTTCCTAGTTTCCACAAGATCCATATAGTATACAACTCCAGATGTTATTTGCATACTGTCTAACCTATTCGCCTAAACAAGTCACTATGGCGGGGTTTTCACCATGTGAAAGTGGTCGCTATCCAGTCGGGTAAAAAAACTATCAGGTACGCTCCTTACCTCTACCCTCCCTAAACCAGCAACATTCAAATTTCTGCCCCTTATTTTGCAATATGTTTTTTGAATATTCATTTCTGCCACTTATTTTTCTGAATCTTCATCTTCCACCTGCCCTTATTCCACTCGCAGCGGGGTCGGTGCAACATGGTTTTTAATTAATTTTACAGAAAGATTTGTCTTGTAGTTTTTACAACTGGCCGCCTGCCTGACGTCGACCCCTTTGGGGAGAAAACACCTAGACCCAATATGTGGATCACACAAATATTTGTGTCGGTGTTCGACGGTGTAGTTCTTAATGATGTGTCGAGTGGGGCCGGTGGTGTACAAAGGACACTCGTACAGAGTGAACCCACACAAGGTGGTAGGTCCCTCGTTTGCGAGAGGCCGGCTGGGTTAGTACCACCGCTTTGTCTATATCTGCCGCCAAGCAACAGTGTGTAAGCACTGTTGTGTTTCGATTTGAAGGACATTGAAGCCTGTGAAATTACTGGGCATTATGAGACTTAACACCTTATGTCTCGGGGTGACGAGCGCAGTCCAGTGTCATGCAGTGCTTTGTTATTTAAAGTTCTGTGTGGCGTTGCTTCTTTTTATGAGCAGGCGTGGCGCTTATCATCAGGCGAGCGACCTGCTAGTCATTTAAGCTAATAAAAAAAAACCATCTGACCATCCACCGGAGCCGTCCCCACTTGACGCATCGTATCCCATCCTAGTCGCCAATGAGATGTCAATGAATACTCGGATGAGTGACAGACTAATTTATTCATAAACTAGCTTTTGCCCGCGGCTCCGCCCGAAATAAAACGTAGCCTATAACCGTCTCCATCTATCTCTACATCAAAATTCATCGAAATCGGTTCAGTGATTTAGGCGTGAAAGCGTAACAAACAACTAGTTTTTTTTTCATAAAAGTATCCTATGTTACTTCTTATACCTCCAAGAATATGTGCACAAAGTTTCACAGGTCTGAGAATGGAATCCCCGGCGTCTCGCACCACAGCTGGCTACTTGCCCATTGCGCCATGGAGCCTGTCTGTTTGCTGAATGTTTTGTGGGAAATATTCAACTTATGTTTATCTTACAAATATACTTAAGATTTGAAGCTACTAACGCTGAGGTCAACCAGCTCATATTAAAGTATGAATTGACACATCTCAACAATACCAACTGAGGTCAGAAGCGAAGGTACTGTGATGAAAGTGGTTCTATTTAAACTGGATTACAAAATAATGTTAAGGTCCAAATATCCATTAACTTTCGACATTCCAATTAATATTGCTGATCATGACCCCATACTATTTAACAGACTTCAAAAAAAAAATACCTGCTTTTTTTGCGTATGATAAGCGATACTTTCTTTCTGCGTGGAGAATTTCAATAGCGTTAATGTCCTTTAAATCGGAACACAACAAAGCTTACACACTGCTGCTTGATGGCAGAAATATACAAAGCGGTGTTACCTACCCAAACGGCTTTTTGCATAAAAGGGACCAACTAGTTACCATTTAGAAATGTATGAAGAAATAAATAAATAAATACACCCAACAATCACACACATAGTCCTGACCCCACACTAGGTAAACCTGTGTCGTGGGTATCAGCAACTACGAGGGACTTGCCAACCCACAACACCCACACCAGATATATATTTGTGGATCACACAAACATATGTCTCGAATCGAACCCACGGCCTTTCGTTTCGCAGCCAGCTACTCGCCCGCTGCGCCACGGAGGCTGTCGATGTGCGAAATGTGCGATGTTTCCTTCACCGTTAAAGCTACCGATTATTATTACCAATGAAAACACAGATGACTTATAAAGATCAGACGCCCTGGGGCTAGTTTCGAACCTGCGACTTTCAACTTGACAGACCATACCAGTCTCTGCTAGGCCATTGTCAATTTTATATATTTTATAATAATACACCCAACAATCACATAGTCCTGACTCCACACTAGGTTAACCTGTATCGTGGGTATCAAGAACTACGAGGGACTTGCGGTCCCCCAACAACCAGACCCGAAACAAACATTTGTGGATCACACAAACATTTGTCTCGGTGCGGAAATCGAAGCCACGACCTCACGTTTCGCAGCCGGCTACTCGCCCACGGCGTCACGGAGGCTGTCCCAACCACAGATCGAACCACACCCACTGATTTCTACGAGTTTCCATCACGTATTTAACAATTCAGCCGGTTTGTAGTTGTTGAAAGTCAGGTGCAAGAAAATGTCAAGGCTCTGTCGCAACACGAACGATAGACTCGCAGAACTATTGTACGATACTTTTTAATGGATTACTTAATCGTATGAAAAAGTAATCATTATTGATCAGGGTTGATAGCTTCCACGGCACAGTGGGCGATTAGCCAGGTCCTGCTCGTAATCGATTCCTGCACCGAGACAAATGTTAGTGTAGTCCACAAATATTTGCTTTGGGCCTAGGTGTTTCCTTCGGCCGGTTGCAAAAACTACAAACCAAATCTTTCTGTAAAATGTTTTAAAGGCATGTTGCGCAGACCCGACTGCGGCCCAAACCCCCTCCCCTTCCCAATTCCGTAATTATCCCTTTCCTTTAAGGTTGGCAACGCACCCATGATTCTTTTGGTATTGTGGGCGTACATGGGCGGTGGAGATCACTTACCATCACGTGACCTACTTGCTCGTTTGTTATGTCATTAAAAAAAACTATTTGGCATCGAATGTCTTCATTCAGCTTGCGCACCAACTATTAATAATTGTGAATTTTAAAAGCCGAGTTAAAAGCCTTCGATTACCAAACCAATTAAATAATATTACGCGTAAAGGACCTGACTAGAATGTCGTTACCGGTAGTCTATGTCAGGACAGGTTTGAAACCAGCTAGCGCCTTGTCCCTTCTCTTGTCTTTTGCAATTTCATCCAGTTATGTAATAATGTCAATTATATCAGTTGATGTTTTATTTGATACTAACTGTTGCCCGCGGCTCCGCCTGCATGAAAATAAAACGTAGCCTATAACCGTCTCCAGGGTCCCATCTATCTCTACATCAAAATTCATCAAAATCGGTTCAGTGATTTAGGCGTGAATGCGTATCAAACAAATAGATATTATTTCCATAAAAAGTATCCTATGTTACTTCTTATACCTCCAAGAACATGTGTACAAAGTTTCATGATGATGAAGTAGTTTTCGCGTGAAAGCGTAACAAGCAAACTTACATTCTGGTTGGGCGTGTAAATAGCCCAACCACGAAACGAGCCAAGGGGCTCGGTCGAGCAAAACCACCTATACGTTCCCTCTAGGCGAGCACAACGAAGTTATTGGTCTGCGTGAAAAAGTGTACCACCAACCTGCAGTCCAGAGCCGGGCACACCACTCCGTGATCGTCAGGCAGCTCGCAGACGGCGCTCCGCTGATCTTCCACGGGCCGTGCGCCGGGTGAAGCGTAACGAAGACGATGGTGGCGACGAAACAAACTATGACGACTGGTGTCGGTGCATAATGTGTCCGTGTAGCGAGAGAAAAGTATATGGAAGAATAGTGTATTAAAGAGAAAATGGTAACTCGCAAGTGCGAAGAAAACCGGACGAAAAAGTATAAGAGATGAAAGAAATTTTTAGAATAATGACAAGAAGAGATTAGAAAACTATGTTATTTTTAAAAAAGATGTGACGTTTGTCTGCCCGTATCAAATCAACGGAGCACGCAAACGAGGCCGGCGGCCAAGGAGGTGATACGCGTAGCTCGCGCCAAGCAGGTTGGATAAACAATTCCACCCAGACCATGCCCACGCCGATAAGTCATCCTAAGGGAACACTAGGCGGCTCCACCACATTCACATTTATACTATTAGTATGATTATTTCTTTGACTCGCGTATCAAAGGTTCTATATCACCATACTCTTTAATGTTTGCTTAATTTTTTATTATATTTTGGGATATCCGCCAAAACACATTTTGTAAAATTTCAACTGCCTACAGTTCAGAATGCGGACGCATAGTAAGCTTAGTATAAATGTTAGAGCCAGGGTGTAGACACTGGTCCACAGCATGAATGAGCCGGCGTGATAGAACTGTTACCACTGTCTCACAGAAAACTGACGTAAAGTATCCTGTTTGCGTATTCTCTTAATATTGGTATATTGAGGGTGTCTGAGAAAGCAACGTTGGGTACACTGAAATAATAATGGTGCGATATAGTTGTGGAAGGGTAGTTAAATGGTATAAAAGAAGTTGTCGCCATAAATGGAGGTCTATTGCCCGCAGTCAGTCGGTCAGCCTCCAGTTCAGTAAAATTAGTGCTCAGTCAATAGTCCAAGTGTTCATTACGCGGTAGCTATGCTGATTTACTATTCGTTTCTAGTTTTTTGAATTATAATTAGAGAACGGTGTATAGAGAATCCTGCCGTGGCATTGTGGTCTGTAAAGTAGTAATATTGTAAATGTAATGAATAAACTATGTGTTAAAGTGATTACTGTCGTTTGATATTAATAAAAGAATACTCGTCTCACGTAACTTCTAGCAATCAGCTCGCTGTTGTATTTTGTACTGGAGTTCCAATTCTTCCTTCTGTTTCCCAATTCCCATTTCTGGCTTCTGTACTTAGTTTCACGAATGTAAACGTTTAAATGCCAATTGATCCTTAATTTTTGTTGCTAATTACTATTTTGAAATCTCTATGGCTATCTTCTTCATAAATATAATTTGATTTAATCGTATTTACTTAAGCACTGAAGTCGGCTCGACCTCTTACTCCATTCTCTTGGATTCGTGAAACTTGAACAGTATGTCTCGAGTAATACTTAACATTACAAAATCCATGATAATCAATATCTTGAGGGCTTTAGCGATTGAAGTGGTTAAGTAATGTTTGGTTCGGTAAGTGCTAAGTATTATTGATGCTTGGTGGAAAAATGGCATGTCTTTGTGACTTTAATTATCTCTTTTGAAATTAATTTTATAAGGTGGTATGTCCCTCGTATGCGAGAGGCTGGGTTGGTACAACCGCTTTGTCTATTTCTGACGCCAAGCAACAGTATGTAAGCACTGTTTTGATCCGGTTTGAAGGACATTGAAAACAGTAAAATTACTAGGCATTATGAGACTTCTTATGTCTCGGGGTGATGATCGCAGTCCAGTGTCATGCAGTGCTTTGTAATTTAAAGTTCTGTGTGGCGTTGTGCCACCACCTCTTGGAATGAATTGAACAAATGGACGAAACTACTATGTCGACATCAAACCTACACATAACAGGGTTTGTAAAGTAATTGTGCAGCATTATAATAATCCCGTGGTATTCATAAACAAGAAATAGACTTTGTGCTCTGGGAAACGGATAAAGTTGTCGCAACGTTGTATAGTATGTCTATTAAAAATATAGCCCTGTATTATACACCGTCCTGTTACTGAGCTCTGGCGTCCACTACTAATGAGAGAGCTTAGGCCTTAGTCCTCCACGCTGGCCTAATGCGGCTTAAGACTTCACACACCTACAAAATACTTCTATTCGAAATTCCATCTAAATTCTTAGTTATGCAAATTTCCTTAAAATGTTCACCTTCTCTGCTAAATTGTAGTTATGGAAATAAAATTCCAATTGTGAGCTTCCGTGGCGCAGTGGGCGAGCAGCCGCCTGCGAAGCGAGAGGCTGTGGGTTGGATTCCCCTACCGAGACAAATGTTTGTGGGATCCACAAATATTTGTTTCGGGTCTGGGTGTTGTGGGACCGTAAGTCCTTCATAGTTCCTGATACCCACGATACAGGTTAACCTAGTGTGGGGTCGGGACTATGTGTGTGACTGTTGGGTGTTTTTATTTATTTTATTTTGTAACATTGTAGTCCACTGACATATATTTAGCATGCCACTGTAAACTTATTCTGGCGCATGCGTGAAAGCGTATCATTACAGTAAATGGCGAGTGGGTCGCAGTTGCTAATGGACAGTGACAATTTGTGACGCAACTCGACAATGGTTACGTTTAAAGTCTATCATTGTATCACCTAAAGGTTCAAAGATTTCAAAACATCTATCTCATTATCAGACAAGTGGCAGAGTTTCGGCAAGATTTGTTATATTTATATATATGTATATATATATCTCTTATATATACTTAATATATTTAATGTAATGTATAAGTATTATAAAATGTGTAGCATATATTCATATATATATTATCAAATTATTTTATATACACCTACTTTGTTTCTTCTCTGCATCACCCAGGGTTGACTGGTAGAGAATGCCTCTGGCATTAAGTCCGCCTTTATACGTTTGTATATAAAGTTAAATAAATAAATAAATAAATAAATTATCTGAATTTAAATTTTGGCCTAATGTTCAAACATTTCTAGAAAAATCTGGTATGGCAATCCCAATGAGATTCTCAATTCATTGTCTTTTTACTACTCAATTGGACGTGTTTTTTTTTAATGTATGTCCATTGATTTATCCGTTAATTGTGGACCGATTTTGTTGAAAAATAATCATTCGATAGAGTTTAGCTGCGATGTGGTCCCATATAAATGTAGGTAAGATCTGATGACGAAGGACGAAGTAAAAAAATAAACTCCTCAACGAACAACAGTACACTCGTAGCGATTGTGTTATTGTATTGGAATTTACATGCTATTGCTGTACCTATCACAAAAAACTGATAAATAAAATAAGTTTTAACAAAACTTAAAACCGACTTCATCATAAAACACTGAAAGTCAATAATATCAATTTCTCTTTGGAGTCGGTGTAATTTTATTTGACCGGCAGGGACATAGGCACCGACTCTAAAGAGAAATTGATATTATTGACTTTCAGTGACACACATAGTCCTGACCCCACACTAGGTAAACCTGTGTCGTGGGTATCAGCAACTACGAGGGACTTGCCAACCCACAACACCCACACCAGATATATATTTGTGGATCACACAAACATATGTCTCGAATCGAACCCACGGCCTTTCGTTTCGCAGCCAGCTACTCGCCCGCTGCGCCACGGAGGCTGTCGATGTGCGAAATGTGCGATGTTTCCTTCACCGTTAAAGCTACCGATTATTATTACCAATGAAAACACAGATGACTTATAAAGATCAGACGCCCTGGGGCTAGTTTCGAACCTGCGACTTTCAACTTGACAGACCATACCAGTCTCTGCTAGGCCATTGTCAATTTTATATATTTTATAATAATACACCCAACAATCACATAGTCCTGACTCCACACTAGGTTAACCTGTATCGTGGGTATCAAGAACTACGAGGGACTTGCGGTCCCCCAACAACCAGACCCGAAACAAACATTTGTGGATCACACAAACATTTGTCTCGGTGCGGAAATCGAAGCCACGACCTCACGTTTCGCAGCCGGCTACTCGCCCACGGCGTCACGGAGGCTGTCCCAACCACAGATCGAACCACACCCACTGATTTCTACGAGTTTCCATCACGTATTTAACAATTCAGCCGGTTTGTAGTTGTTGAAAGTCAGGTGCAAGAAAATGTCAAGGCTCTGTCGCAACACGAACGATAGACTCGCAGAACTATTGTACGATACTTTTTAATGGATTACTTAATCGTATGAAAAAGTAATCATTATTGATCAGGGTTGATAGCTTCCACGGCACAGTGGGCGATTAGCCAGGTCCTGCTCGTAATCGATTCCTGCACCGAGACAAATGTTAGTGTAGTCCACAAATATTTGCTTTGGGCCTAGGTGTTTCCTTCGGCCGGTTGCAAAAACTACAAACCAAATCTTTCTGTAAAATGTTTTAAAGGCATGTTGCGCAGACCCGACTGCGGCCCAAACCCCCTCCCCTTCCCAATTCCGTAATTATCCCTTTCCTTTAAGGTTGGCAACGCACCCATGATTCTTTTGGTATTGTGGGCGTACATGGGCGGTGGAGATCACTTACCATCACGTGACCTACTTGCTCGTTTGTTATGTCATTAAAAAAAACTATTTGGCATCGAATGTCTTCATTCAGCTTGCGCACCAACTATTAATAATTGTGAATTTTAAAAGCCGAGTTAAAAGCCTTCGATTACCAAACCAATTAAATAATATTACGCGTAAAGGACCTGACTAGAATGTCGTTACCGGTAGTCTATGTCAGGACAGGTTTGAAACCAGCTAGCGCCTTGTCCCTTCTCTTGTCTTTTGCAATTTCATCCAGTTATGTAATAATGTCAATTATATCAGTTGATGTTTTATTTGATACTAACTGTTGCCCGCGGCTCCGCCTGCATGAAAATAAAACGTAGCCTATAACCGTCTCCAGGGTCCCATCTATCTCTACATCAAAATTCATCAAAATCGGTTCAGTGATTTAGGCGTGAATGCGTATCAAACAAATAGATATTATTTCCATAAAAAGTATCCTATGTTACTTCTTATACCTCCAAGAACATGTGTACAAAGTTTCATGATGATGAAGTAGTTTTCGCGTGAAAGCGTAACAAGCAAACTTACATTCTGGTTGGGCGTGTAAATAGCCCAACCACGAAACGAGCCAAGGGGCTCGGTCGAGCAAAACCACCTATACGTTCCCTCTAGGCGAGCACAACGAAGTTATTGGTCTGCGTGAAAAAGTGTACCACCAACCTGCAGTCCAGAGCCGGGCACACCACTCCGTGATCGTCAGGCAGCTCGCAGACGGCGCTCCGCTGATCTTCCACGGGCCGTGCGCCGGGTGAAGCGTAACGAAGACGATGGTGGCGACGAAACAAACTATGACGACTGGTGTCGGTGCATAATGTGTCCGTGTAGCGAGAGAAAAGTATATGGAAGAATAGTGTATTAAAGAGAAAATGGTAACTCGCAAGTGCGAAGAAAACCGGACGAAAAAGTATAAGAGATGAAAGAAATTTTTAGAATAATGACAAGAAGAGATTAGAAAACTATGTTATTTTTAAAAAAGATGTGACGTTTGTCTGCCCGTATCAAATCAACGGAGCACGCAAACGAGGCCGGCGGCCAAGGAGGTGATACGCGTAGCTCGCGCCAAGCAGGTTGGATAAACAATTCCACCCAGACCATGCCCACGCCGATAAGTCATCCTAAGGGAACACTAGGCGGCTCCACCACATTCACATTTATACTATTAGTATGATTATTTCTTTGACTCGCGTATCAAAGGTTCTATATCACCATACTCTTTAATGTTTGCTTAATTTTTTATTATATTTTGGGATATCCGCCAAAACACATTTTGTAAAATTTCAACTGCCTACAGTTCAGAATGCGGACGCATAGTAAGCTTAGTATAAATGTTAGAGCCAGGGTGTAGACACTGGTCCACAGCATGAATGAGCCGGCGTGATAGAACTGTTACCACTGTCTCACAGAAAACTGACGTAAAGTATCCTGTTTGCGTATTCTCTTAATATTGGTATATTGAGGGTGTCTGAGAAAGCAACGTTGGGTACACTGAAATAATAATGGTGCGATATAGTTGTGGAAGGGTAGTTAAATGGTATAAAAGAAGTTGTCGCCATAAATGGAGGTCTATTGCCCGCAGTCAGTCGGTCAGCCTCCAGTTCAGTAAAATTAGTGCTCAGTCAATAGTCCAAGTGTTCATTACGCGGTAGCTATGCTGATTTACTATTCGTTTCTAGTTTTTTGAATTATAATTAGAGAACGGTGTATAGAGAATCCTGCCGTGGCATTGTGGTCTGTAAAGTAGTAATATTGTAAATGTAATGAATAAACTATGTGTTAAAGTGATTACTGTCGTTTGATATTAATAAAAGAATACTCGTCTCACGTAACTTCTAGCAATCAGCTCGCTGTTGTATTTTGTACTGGAGTTCCAATTCTTCCTTCTGTTTCCCAATTCCCATTTCTGGCTTCTGTACTTAGTTTCACGAATGTAAACGTTTAAATGCCAATTGATCCTTAATTTTTGTTGCTAATTACTATTTTGAAATCTCTATGGCTATCTTCTTCATAAATATAATTTGATTTAATCGTATTTACTTAAGCACTGAAGTCGGCTCGACCTCTTACTCCATTCTCTTGGATTCGTGAAACTTGAACAGTATGTCTCGAGTAATACTTAACATTACAAAATCCATGATAATCAATATCTTGAGGGCTTTAGCGATTGAAGTGGTTAAGTAATGTTTGGTTCGGTAAGTGCTAAGTATTATTGATGCTTGGTGGAAAAATGGCATGTCTTTGTGACTTTAATTATCTCTTTTGAAATTAATTTTATAAGGTGGTATGTCCCTCGTATGCGAGAGGCTGGGTTGGTACAACCGCTTTGTCTATTTCTGACGCCAAGCAACAGTATGTAAGCACTGTTTTGATCCGGTTTGAAGGACATTGAAAACAGTAAAATTACTAGGCATTATGAGACTTCTTATGTCTCGGGGTGATGATCGCAGTCCAGTGTCATGCAGTGCTTTGTAATTTAAAGTTCTGTGTGGCGTTGTGCCACCACCTCTTGGAATGAATTGAACAAATGGACGAAACTACTATGTCGACATCAAACCTACACATAACAGGGTTTGTAAAGTAATTGTGCAGCATTATAATAATCCCGTGGTATTCATAAACAAGAAATAGACTTTGTGCTCTGGGAAACGGATAAAGTTGTCGCAACGTTGTATAGTATGTCTATTAAAAATATAGCCCTGTATTATACACCGTCCTGTTACTGAGCTCTGGCGTCCACTACTAATGAGAGAGCTTAGGCCTTAGTCCTCCACGCTGGCCTAATGCGGCTTAAGACTTCACACACCTACAAAATACTTCTATTCGAAATTCCATCTAAATTCTTAGTTATGCAAATTTCCTTAAAATGTTCACCTTCTCTGCTAAATTGTAGTTATGGAAATAAAATTCCAATTGTGAGCTTCCGTGGCGCAGTGGGCGAGCAGCCGCCTGCGAAGCGAGAGGCTGTGGGTTGGATTCCCCTACCGAGACAAATGTTTGTGGGATCCACAAATATTTGTTTCGGGTCTGGGTGTTGTGGGACCGTAAGTCCTTCATAGTTCCTGATACCCACGATACAGGTTAACCTAGTGTGGGGTCGGGACTATGTGTGTGACTGTTGGGTGTTTTTATTTATTTTATTTTGTAACATTGTAGTCCACTGACATATATTTAGCATGCCACTGTAAACTTATTCTGGCGCATGCGTGAAAGCGTATCATTACAGTAAATGGCGAGTGGGTCGCAGTTGCTAATGGACAGTGACAATTTGTGACGCAACTCGACAATGGTTACGTTTAAAGTCTATCATTGTATCACCTAAAGGTTCAAAGATTTCAAAACATCTATCTCATTATCAGACAAGTGGCAGAGTTTCGGCAAGATTTGTTATATTTATATATATGTATATATATATCTCTTATATATACTTAATATATTTAATGTAATGTATAAGTATTATAAAATGTGTAGCATATATTCATATATATATTATCAAATTATTTTATATACACCTACTTTGTTTCTTCTCTGCATCACCCAGGGTTGACTGGTAGAGAATGCCTCTGGCATTAAGTCCGCCTTTATACGTTTGTATATAAAGTTAAATAAATAAATAAATAAATAAATTATCTGAATTTAAATTTTGGCCTAATGTTCAAACATTTCTAGAAAAATCTGGTATGGCAATCCCAATGAGATTCTCAATTCATTGTCTTTTTACTACTCAATTGGACGTGTTTTTTTTTAATGTATGTCCATTGATTTATCCGTTAATTGTGGACCGATTTTGTTGAAAAATAATCATTCGATAGAGTTTAGCTGCGATGTGGTCCCATATAAATGTAGGTAAGATCTGATGACGAAGGACGAAGTAAAAAAATAAACTCCTCAACGAACAACAGTACACTCGTAGCGATTGTGTTATTGTATTGGAATTTACATGCTATTGCTGTACCTATCACAAAAAACTGATAAATAAAATAAGTTTTAACAAAACTTAAAACCGACTTCATCATAAAACACTGAAAGTCAATAATATCAATTTCTCTTTGGAGTCGGTGTAATTTTATTTGACCGGCAGGGACATAGGCACCGACTCTAAAGAGACCTATAGAAATTGTTATTTATGACTTTTCATAATTTTTATGATAAAGTCGGTTTGTAAGTTTTGTTAACTTATTTTATTTCTCAGTGAATAAGAGTTTTTAATAGCTTGAATCACGAAACGAGCAGGTCGCTCGCCTGATGGTAAGCGCAACGCCTGCCCATAAACAGAAGCAACGCCACACAGAACTTAGTGTTATATGCAAGCACTGCATGGCACTGGGGTGCGCTCGTCACGCTGAGACGTAAGATTTTAAGACTCATATTGCCCAGTAATTGCACTGGCTTCAACGTCCTTCAAACCGAAACACAACAAAGTTTACACATTGCTGATTAGCGGCAGAAATAAAAAAAGCGGTGGTACCTACCCAGATGGCATACGAGGGACCTACCACCTAGTCAATATAACAGATTTATTAACGGATAACAAAAAAATAAGGGTGTGTGTGCACGCGCAACCCTCGTTGTGCTAGTACTTGTATGCACTTAATTAACTTTTGGTTAGGTTATGTTATCTTAGATCAATCTAAGTATTGATCTCAGTATTCTATTTACTATTTACGTTAAAAAATCTCTAGGAATATAAATTTAGAAACTATCTGCCAAGGACAAACGTAATATTGAAATTTAGAAACGACGCAAATCGACCAAATATAAAGTAATATGCAAATTGCATTGAGTAATACAAGTTGTGACACCTGACTTAAAAATATTTCCGTTTAAAAAAAAAATGTCGAGGTCTTTACAGGCGTGAGTGCGTATGAGTACGATGGTCACTATCCAGTCGGGTATAAGTATCACTAGCTTTTGCACGCGGCTCCACCCGCGTGAATAGAATTTTCCGAATTAAACGTAGCCTATAACCGTCTCCAGGGCCCCATCTATCTCTACAACAAAATTCATCAAAATCGGTTCAGTGATTTAGGCGTGAAAGCGTAACAAATAGTTTATTATTTCATAAAAAGTAACCTATGTTACTTCTTATACCTCCAAGAATATGTGTACAAAGTCATGATCATAATGATCGGTTAAATAGTTTTCGCGTGAAAGCGTAACAAACAAACTTACATTCACGTTTATAATATTAGTATGATGTACCGGCGCACCAACAAAATATTCAATCACATTATAAAAAGTTGTCACTAATAAATGGTCTTTTAAATACGTTACCACAGCGCCAGGGATGTTATGTTTGCGCTTTTGTTCTATGCACTACATTAATCTATGCTTTAGAGAATAGCATCACAAACACTGTAGACAGAGAAGTCAACTTCAGAAGCGCACGGAATTAAAATAATAATAATTAATACACCCAACAGTCACACACATAGTTTTGACCCCACACTAGGTAAAACTGTATCGTGGGTAACAAGAACTACGAGAGACTTGCGGTCCCATAACAAAAACGCAACGTTGTATTGCGTCGTCTCAGCTTTATATCGTATAACGTCACACGTTGGTTTTTCGACCAATCACAATCAAACGGCACGTTCGTGTCATGTTTTTACACTACATTCTAACCCCCCCCCCCTACCATGTTCCAGATGATGACGGCACTGACGCTTTTACAATATAAACAACTCAACACTACTATCTTAGTTTTATTTATATTACCACTAATGCCACCAATTTGTACCATTATTAAGATATTTATTTTGTTACAGATGAACTACGCAAAGATGTATCACCCAGCCCGGAAGAAAATCTATAAAATACTCGCCAGTATTATCCTACTGACATTAGTAATATATACATTACCGATACATACAAAAACAGTTAAGAAAAAACAAGATTCAAAACCCACCGCAGAGGAACACCATGCAAACAATATTATAGATTTTGACGAAGACTACTCCACCAAATTCAATAAAAAATACGCGAGCTTCGACAAAGAAGCTCTTAAATATACTATTTCTAAGGCAATTAAAGATAGAGATGTAAATAATGACAAACAGGATGATTCAAATGTACAAATTAATGAAGAAATAACTACTCAAGATTACAGTGTTATACCTCTAGAACTTATAAGTACAACAGAGGATGCTTTGGTAAGTATTATGGAAAGTACTACAGAGCCAGATTTAACTGTTATACCATTATCAACAACACACAAAGTGCCAACCATGGAAATAAAACAAACAGTTACCCTCCCTACATCAACTGAAAATATTGAAACTACCACAGAATTTACTACTACTGTCATTAATGTCGAAGTTTTGGATGACAAATTTACAGTGCTTCCTTTAAAAAATATACCATTAAATAGAAAAAGAGGGACTCTTGTCTCAAATGATAAACCAATTAAACAAAAAACTACAACAGTATTGATCACTGAAAAAACAGCCACTGAATCAACCACAATCGATTCCATAGATCTAGAAACTACCACAATTGAAGTAAAAAATAAGACAACTAATAATCATAAGAGTTTAAACGCTAAAATTGTAAACATTAATGATACAAAAATAACTACGAATGAAACAGTACTCGAACTTACAAATTCAACTCTAAAACAAGAGAACATAAGCAGATCGGATTCAGTAACTACAGAAAACTATGCAGATGTTCCAATATTCACTGAGCTAGACACAGAGGACCAGATTGATGTGCCAGAAGATTATTATGACTCTAAAGATGTAGTTCCAACGACTGCTCCTAGAAATGATGCTATATCAGTGATATTCGGATTAGCCGGCAGTGTGGTGGAAAGTGTAGTAGAGACAGTCGCAGAGAGAGTAGTGCCAAAGAGTATTTATGATTTATTTAAAAGAATGCAGAGACAGAATGAGGCTTTAGAGGCGGAGAGATTGAGGAGTCGAGAGGAAAATGGCGGGATTGGTAAGTTATCTTCGACATAAATTGAAAATAACAACACAAAAATTATACAATTAATATATACATATATACGCACTTACGCCTTTCATCCCCGAAGGGGTAGGCAAAGGTGTAAGCAGTACACCGACATTTCGCCGAGCTCATCTCCGTCCCATAATGTGATAGGGGGCGAGCATATCGCCATACCGGGCTAGACTCCGGGCTGATACTAAGCATTTCGTAATAGAAAAACCCAATATCACTTTTACCCGACCCGGGGATCGAACCCAAGACCTCAACGTCAGCCTCAGTCGTAAAGCGTACGCATTACAACTGCGCCACCGAGGCAGTCTTAGTCAAGACGATAATAATCGTGATCAAATATTATTTAGCAGATTTAGTTTACATTGTTAATTCGCAAATAGGAAATAGTTATATTTAAGGTAATAATTAGAACATCATGACCGAAAATATCGTGAATATTTATTTATATTCATGTATGAATGACAATGATAGATTCAAACATTTATCATTCATGATTTATTAATTACTAACTTTTGTTAGTGGACAGATCAACAAAACCATACAGCCTTTGTTGAATCAAGTAATTTAATCAACTAAATTTGAACCGTGTGATCCTACTCTAACCAGTAGATACCATTATCCTCACCTGTATCAGTTTGCGGAACCGTCTCCCTTAAACCCAGTATAGAGAGGAATAAAGAACCTTTTTCTTTTTAAATCGAGAGCTGACCGGCCAAACTAAATTGCGCGTATTGTATCTATGCTTATCCAGGCCAATTCACCCGTGGCATCATCAAGACCATATCAACTGGTATCTCCAGGCCACTCAGTCAGCTGATGGCGGGCGTCCGTGACATCGGATCCCTGGACACCGACCGAGGGTTCGTCTCCAGTCTCGCTTCAGGCGTCACCAACGTGGCTAACGTCGCCAACTCCGTCGTCGACACCTTCAAGGACAGGGTCCAGGCTATTTATCCAGGTATTTAAAAGACTTACTTCGGCTATATACACTAAGATCCAGAGTTTTGACAAAAAAAATATGATTATTTATATTGGCTTAAATGACGAGAGGATCAGGTCGCTCGCCTGATGTAAGCGCCCAGTCTGCACGCAAAAAAAAAGCAATAAGCATAACTTTGAATTACAAAGTACTGCATGGCACTGGACTGCGCTCGTCATTCCAAGACATAGGATGTTAAGATTCATACGCAGTAATTTCACTGATTTGAATGTCATTCAAATCGGAAAACAGCACTGCTTACACACTGCTTCTTGGCACCAGGAATAGACAAAGTGCTGCCTACTCAGACGGCCTTGCATACGAGGGACGTACCACCTAGTCGAATTATATTGTCTTAAATTATTTCTTTCTTTGTCTGTGAAACCGTTAGGGATCTGGATTCAATTCCAGATACGGTAATAAAAATAATAAAAACACTCGCAAGTGACTCGGGATTAGATTTGTGTCCAATGTGGTAATAGTAATATAATATTTCATATCACATCATGGGATGCAAATATTGTTCATGAACTGGGAGCAAAAGCTGTTGTGTCCCTTCCACATCAGTATTTGTATCTGACTGGATAGAGACTGGTGATCTATATCATACAAAACAAAAAACAAAACGTAGTGGCTGGAATCGGCTAATCACGTTCCGACGTTAGCTAGTATATATCCAGTTACTTCAGAATGGTATAATTCTGATTATACCGTTCATGATGATGATGATGTTCATGATGATTCTGATGGTCTGATTGTACTGTGCAAGGAAAAAAAACTCTACCATATTCCATAGGGGATATTGGAATGACGGCATCATATTTTGCTCATTTGAAAGGCTCACCTTGTTAGAAGGTTAGGTCTAGATTTATTAGATTTAAGCAAAGGTTATAAATGTAAACTAATGTAATAGCTAAATGGCTGGCTATTAATTTAAATTGAATGCAGATTTTAAATATCATGAAGCAATTTACAACTGCCTCAATGGGGAGGTTGTAATGCGTACGCGTTACGATTGAAGCTAGCGCTGAGGTCTCGGGTTCGATTCCCGGGTCGGGTAAAGTTGTATTGGGTTTTTATATTTCGAAATGCTCAGTATCAGCCCGGAGACTGGAATTTGTTCCCGGTATGGCGATAGGCTCGCTCCCTATCACATAAGGGACGGAGATACGCTCGGCGAAATATGGGTGTACTGGTTACACCTCTGCCTACCCCTTCGGGGATTACAGGCATGAGTGCGTATGTATGTAGCAATTTATACCAGAGATTTGCAAACTGCCAGTGGGTCACCTGATGATAAGTGATCTCCACAGTCCAAGGTCCACAATACCAGAAGAATCAAGGACGCGTGCCCGACCTTAAAGAAAAGTGATAATTAACGGATTGGGAAGGGGATTTGGGTCTCCGGATATCTCACTCACCGTACGAAACGCAGCAGCAAGCCTGTTTTACGTTGGTTTCCTGTGAAACAGTGGTAACGGTTGGCCCATTCATGCTGAATCCAAGACTATTTACACGTGGTTCTACCACTTTAAAAACTCTAAGAACTTAACTATTCCAAATAAATACACCCAACAGTCACACACATAGTCCTGATCCCACACTAGATTAACCTGTGCTGTGAGTATCAGGAACTTCGAGGGATTTACAATCAGGATCACACAAACACATGCGGTGCGGGAATTGAACCCACGGCCTCCCGCCCCCACATCTGGCCACTCGCCCGCTGCGCCACGAAGGCTGTCATGTCTGTTGAGCCAGTAGATTCATGCTGTAGACAAAACTATTTACACATTACTCTTCTGTACCAGGAACGGTGTGGTGCGGCGATGGGCGTTCAGCCACAGCCCGCTCCAGCGACTTGGGCTTGTTCTTCTTCACGGACACCTGCTGCCGGCAACACGACGCCTGCAAGCTCTACATCAAGTCTGGGGACACCAAGTATGGACTCACCAACACTGGATTGTTTACCAGGTAATTCTACTACTATTATAATCCTACTATACTACTATCCAACCACCCTACCATCCTACCATCCTACTACTATTATAATTGTAAAAGTTTGGATGTTTTTGAGTTTGTGAATTTGGATATTTGTTAGTCAATCACGCCTTAACAGATTCACGTGGGCGGAGCCGCGAACAAAAGCTAGTTTGTAATAATTTTTACTGGTCCAGTCTTCAATCATAAATACTCTAATCTATCGATGGGGGTGATAGCGCAAGCAAATCCATGAACGACAGCGTTCTCATATACAAATCGTCTGTACATCTGTCCGTCTGTATGTCACATCCATTTTACTTGGAGACTAGTAACATTATATGGATAAAATTTGGATGAAAGGTATATACTATGGTACCACTACACTCAGGTGTATTAAAATTAAGAAAATATATTTTTTGTAGTGGCTCTCCATAGATGTAACTAAAGATGATTTTTTTCCTTCGCACTAAGGCATGTGTTATATCATTAGATAGGTCGTTAAAAATGATATCACAGATTACTAAATGCCTTTTTTATTTGTCATTAGGGTGTGAGATATGAGTGTCTAAAGTAAAAAAAAAACTGAAAAAAATCAAGTTAGTGTAAGTTAAAAGGTACTTTCAAAAAATGGTTTCAATAAGCTAGGTTGTATAGTTTGTGAGATATTTTCGGTTACACAATATTCATTCATCTTGACTACGGATAATAATAATTACTGCCTCGGTGGCGCAGTTGTATTGCGTATGCGGTACGACTGCAGAACTAAAGCCTCGAGTTCGATCCCCAGGTTGGGTAAAAGTGATATTGGGATTTTCTATTTTGAAATGCTCAGTATCAACCCGGAGTCTGGAATTGTGCCTGGTCTAGCGATAGATTCGCTCCTTATCATATCATGGTAGGGGAATAAGCTCGTCGAAATGTGGGTAACTAGTACAGTTACACCTCTACCTACCCCTTCGGGGATTACAGGCGTGAGTGCATATGTAATATTAATTACCATTAATCTATTTACTACTCTTTATTTTAAATGATTTTTTCTTATATTTTTATAAGGTATTAAAATTACAAAAAAATAAAGCATTTCAAAATAAAATAAATAATTAAATGAAAGGCGGAAAAATAAAGTTCCCGTCTAGTTATATTTCCGCTTTCGATTCTTGCAAATATTTAATGATAAAGTTACGTAATAAATTAAATACAATTCAAAACGACTTTCAAAAATAAAACGACCCTCAAATAGTTTAAATATCTCTTACGTCTTTTCTTTCCCATTTAAATAGCCTTTTCAGTAATTAAGGTCTTAGATTAAACTAAAAAAAAATTACTCGCCGAATTGAGAACCTCGTCCTTTTTTTAAGAAGTTTAATAATTACTTATTCAATTTTAGTGGGGTAAAATAGAATAGCCACAATTCTCAACTTTCTTATTTAATGGACGGCCTTCGTGGTATAGTGGGCGTGTAGGCGGCGGCTGGGTTCGATTCCCACATCGAAATATGTTTTGGGTGATATTTGTTTCGGATCTGGGTGTTGTGGGACCGTAACTCCCTTGTAGTTCCTGATACCCACGATACAGGTTACCTTGTGTGGGGTCAGGACTATGTATATGGCTGTGGGGTGTATTTTTTTATTGACTGCTTAGGGGGCAGTTTATAACTCAGCGGGGAGAGGTACGGACTGTCAAGATGAAAGTCGCAGGTTCGAAACCAACCCCAAGAGCATGCACTGTGACTTTTCAAAGTTACGTGTGTATTCATTGCTAATTTTATAATCGCTTGTTTTAACAGTGAACGAAACATCGTGATAAGTTCTTCATAAGAATTTCGAAGGTATATGAAATCTGCCAACCCGCTTTAAGCCAGCGTGGTGGACTAACGCCTAACCCCTCTCTTTCAGTACAGGTCTGTGCCCAGCAGTGAGACGTATATAATACAGGGCTAGTATTGTTATTTACTGCTATTAAATTTTATTTTCCATGTTTTCAAAGGCCCTGACATACACGCTTTAATCTTTAAAAACAATTACCATTACGTTCAAAGATCTATGTTGGGAGTCGTGACCGGTGCGCAGCCGTGCTTGGTTGAACACCTTCATGGTGAACCACTTTGAGTGAATGGTAAATCTTGCCTTAGATTTCCAGAGTGTTATTACTAAGGCAATATGGGAAAAGGGTGTAACAGCAGTGTGCAAGCACTTTTGTGTGTAAAACATAACTGTAAGATACGAGCAAATGATCTAGTAAGGCCGTGTTGATTTACGGAAGACAATTTACCTTGGCTTTTTGCTAAGGGTACTAGGCGGTAGGTCTGTCATATGCGATTATTGCGATATTGCTATTTCAAGCAACATAAAACAAAAGATTATAAAAATATCAATACTACAGTTTATAAGTAGATGTCCGATATCCGAACAAGTAATAAATATGTAAAAATGTATGGGTGTGTACGGAACGCGTGTCTCTAACTAGCTCATGGTCATTTTATGTTATATTTATATGACCATAGTTTTATAGTTTTAAAATAATACACATCGCACGTGACTCCTAACAAAAGTATTGAAGTACATCCACAAATTACTAGGCCTTCCTTCCTTCTACCACAGGTTTAATGCTGGCTGGTATCCGCACATTTCCTCACGGTTTCCTTCAGGCTTACAATATAACATTGTGTTTAGAAACTAGTAAATTAACGGCCAATTTGCGTGGCCATTGTCCGTGGTCGCCAGCCACTAGCCATCTGTCGCAAGATGTTTTGATGAAGCGTGACAGAGAGACCTGGGGTCTACAATTATATATCAACTCAACTAATTGCAGGAAATTGAGGTCCAATGTCGGTAATGGCCTCGTTGGTTTAGTGGCTGCCGGTTTATGCTGGGAAATCGTGAGGTCCTAGGTTTAAATTCCGGGTCGGACAATCACAACTTCTGTTTGAGTTTCGATTCGAAAAGTAACATTAGTTGCCCGGGATGGGATTTTGGATCCAGTATGACGATAGACGTGCCAAAGCGGGCACATCATGGGACGGAAATAAGTTCGGCCATCCGTGGTTGTACTTATAACCACGCATAAATCCGCCAAATATGAACCTATTGGACGGTACTTCATTCCTTCGAAAGAAAGTTGGACTCGTTTAAAATTCAAGAATAAATTCTAAGGTGTGAAATCGGGGATGAAATATCCAAACTTCGATTATTACACTAAAATAACTTTAAAAGTTAATTGTTAAATGTGAACATAGATCGTAATAAGATTGAATATAGAATAAAAGTTGACTGAAGCCAAAACGGCAAAATGCTACTGCTAATGCTAGGTGCATTTGACGTTGATTATTATTGGTTTAAGAGAATGCCATTTGCAACTTTCTTGACGCTGAGACTAGATCGGAATGATATTTTGAACATTTAAACTTACGAGAATTGGCCTTCTGGTATCTATAATAATTAATCATTACATTATAATAGGTCATATTATTTTTCTTTCCGTTTTTGTTAAATGTTTTATTTTTATCAAAAAGCTTTTAACAGTATAGTTCGTAGCCCAAACTTGAAGTAAAAGAGCGATCGAAGCAGCTAGACAGCGTCACTGAGATCGTCGATAGAATACATACTGTTCTACTTTGCCAGTCTTTTACGTCATACACAGGAAGATACTGATTCTTAAAGCAGATACCTCAATAAAAAAACTATGACAATACCTTTACAATAGTAAAATAGAGTCTAATAAGAAATGTAATTGAATTGTGCGCTTTCTCCGCGCCCGCGGCGTCCCGTCGAGATGATTGCGCAACCGCGCATAACTGATTATCTAATAATCTGTATCTCTTTGGTATTATCTAACTAGGGTATTATATATGGTACTAGCTGTTGCCCGCGGCTCCGCCCGCGTGAATGCTTTTTTCCAGGATTAAAAGAGCCTAGTGGGCTCGAGCGGTGGGCGCGGCGTGGGGGGTGATCGCATCAAGCGAGTCCCGTCATTGCGATCGGTGTGAGAAACGCGCTTGACAAAAAACTAATATAAAAACAGGGGTAGATGGTAAAAAAATAAATTTCGGGGTGGATCACCCTTAACATTTAAGGGGATGAAAAATAGATAGTAGCCGATTCTCTGACCTACTGAGCATATAAAATTTCATACATATCGGTCCAGCCGTTTCGGAGGAGTATGGTAACTAACATTGTGACACGAGAATTTTATATATTAGAAGATTATATACTTTCATGAGTTAGTTTCGGTGATACTGGAACCAATGGTAATTAACAACAACAATAAAAAAAAACAACAATAATTAATTCAACAATTACTTCTCCTTAAATGTATGATGTAGTGTATGGCTATTGAGGGAACCGCCACTGTTAAGTACAAAGACTTGATGATAGTACAAAGAATGTATACCATTAAACAAGCTGCACGGTACATAGGAATTGTACCACTAAGTTGCGGTCAATTGACCGTAACTCAAAATTACCATCTCGCTTACTCTCAACTGGAACCCCTATCGCGCTACTTGTCTGTGAGCTGTCAAACTCCCGCGTTATGTGACGCAATTTTACTTTTAAACTGCCCGTCTAGTAGTTTACATTAAAGTCTTTGGTTAAGTATGGTAGAGTTGATAGTGGCGGTAGATAAGGATGACATCTACCACCAACCAGAGCTTTGTCTATTTTTGCCGTCAAGCTGTAGTGTTTAAGCACTGTTGTGTTCCGGTTTATTTTATTTTTTATTTTATTAACAAACTCTACCTAAGATTGTTACAATATTTCTTACAACAAAATACAAATTCTTGCCTTATTAATTCTAATTGCACAACCACTTACAGGCAGATACTACAAATGCAACGACAGACTTAACAATTTACTATTTATGCATGTTGAGTGGTTATATATTATATACATTTTAATATCTAACATATATCAATAAACAAAATTAGCATTTAATTAATTAATTAATTAAATGCTAATTATTAATTATTTTTATTATTATTAATTTAATTATTTATAGTTAAATTAATAATAATAAAAATAATTATTAATTTTATTATTACTTATAATTAAATTAATTATTATTTTAATTATTAATAATTAAATAATTATTATTATTATTATTAATAATTATTTATTTTTCGATATTGCATCCAACAAATGTTTGAATGTGAAGGTCATTGAAGCAAGTGAAATTACTAGGTGTTGTGGCGGTACAGTAACCATTAAGTACTTTGTAATTTGAAGTTCTAAATGACGGAAATTAACCGAGAATCGAATCCGCATCAGGGAATATGTTAATTATAACTGTATACCTCATGAACCGTCATGAGATCGTTAACTATAAAGCAATATTTAACCAAATGGTTATAGCACTGTCATTATTATTTAATTTACATTCAGATGGCGTGTTTACGAAATCGTGAGTGTACTTCATAATTGATTATTCAATACTTTTGAATGAAAATCTGTAAATTCGCGATACATGATACTGTAGACCGAGGTAAAGTAGCAACTGCTGCGTTTCGTACGGTGAGTGAGATATCCGGAGGCCCAAATCTTTCTCCCCTTCCCAATCCCTTAATTATACCTTTCCTTTAAGGTCGGCAACGCGCCCATATTTTTTTTGTATTGTGGGCGTACATGGGCGGTGGAGATCACTTGCCATCAGGTGGCCCACTTGCTCGTTTGCCGGTCTATGCTATAAAACTATTTTTATAAAGGTAATAATAATAATAATAATTAAAATTTATTTCAGGCATAGCCCATAAAGTGTTAGTATTTACAATATCTTATAAAATTAATGTTAGTAAATTTTTTTTTTTTTTTACTGCCTGGATAGGCAGACGAGCAAACGGGCCACCTGATGGTAAGTAGTCACCGCCGCCCATAGACTTCTGCAATGCCAGGGCACAGCAAAGCCGCTGCCTACCGTCGAAGGATTACTCTTTTTATTTATATACAAATATAATATAATTTTTATATCACTTTAGGGCAAAGTGTGGAGTTTCATCCAATGTCGCAGCATTGGAGAGTCCCACCTGTCTACGAACACCCTTAAGATGCTATTGTCGCTACCGCGTATACGTGCAAGTAGCGAGGTACATCTTTTACGCATAATAGCAGCGAAACCATCTATGCGTCTATCCCCGAACATCTTCGATGCGCTACAGCGCCACGGTAACCCCAACAGCACCCTCAGGGCGTTATTATATTGTAATATTAGAATTAAAAAAAAATTGAGAATGGATTAAGTAAGGATAAGCGATGAAAATTATATTGCAAGTAGTATATAGTACTACTAAGAAAGTAGGATAATATCAAGATTAATTTGAGATTTATCACTGGACCCAAATACTTTGGGGGGGGGGGGGAGAAGAGTGCTTGAGCTCCTTAGATCCCCATCCCCCTGGAACCGCTAGTGGTGCAGTGTGAAGAAGCAATTAGGCAGGCCGGCATAATCTTGCCGACCTACGATAGACACATCGTCTGTCGTTGGTCGACAGTATTCTTGGATTGCGCTGCACTTAACATCAGGTGTAGCGTAGTCACTTTGCCGAGCCAGTATAAAAAAAAAAAAAAAAACCTGTGTCCATGTTTAATAAAATAATTTGTCTTAAAAAAACTGTAAGTACAACCGACTGTATTAAGGTCTGTACTGTGTACTTTAGGTGAGCGTCGACCTTTCCTAATATCTTCAATCAACTGAATAAATATGTACGTTTGCTTAGAATTACAAACCTTCAAATATTTAGTGCCATTCTCTAACCTTATAAATGTAGTTGGCCCCGCCTGTACGCTGCGCTAGTTCGAATTGTGCCCTTACGCAGTAAATGTACTTGTAATATGAGAGCGTTGCTATTGGTTTATTGCATAGCTGTATTTATGAGGTTTATTAATGTAAAGAAATAAATGAATATACAACAGTCACACATAGTCCTGGTCCTACACTAGGTTTTTACTTAAATCGTGGGTCTTTTTTGTTCTTTAGCTTGAGTGACGAAACGAGCAGGTCGCTCGCCTGTAGGTAGGCCTAGTAAAAGTTTTCGAAAACGATAAAAGTTTTCATTTTGTCTCCAAACATCGAGTATGAGTAGCCACTAGTGGGAACTATGATGAATTAAAATTAAGAATATGGTTAATTTTATTTTATATTAGTCGACTGCCTCGGTGGCGCAGTTGTAATGCGTACGCGTTACGATTGAGGCTAACGCTGAGGTCTCGGATTCGATCCCCGGGTCGGGTAAAGTGGTATTGGGTTTTTCTATTACGAAACGCTCAGTGTCAGCCCGGAGTCTGGAATTTGTGCCCGGTATGGCGATAGGCTCGCCCCTTATCACATTACAGGCGTGAGTGCGTATATATTAGTCGAATATGAAATTTGTATTCAAGTAATTCTTTCCTTTATTACTGTTTGAATTACTAGTTCGACACTTCGACGGTAGTAATTTATACGAAATCGAAAACTGTGAACGTATATTAGTAACTCGTACTAGGCCTACTGATGGTAGGCGCCATGCCTGCCAATAAGCAGAAGCAACACCACAGAGAACTTGGAATTACAAAACACGGCATTGGACTGCGCTTGTCACCCCGAGACATGAGATGTTAAGTCTCATAATGCCCAGTGATTTTACTGGCTTCAAGTGCTTAAACACTGTTGCTTGGCGGCAGAAAAAGTCTGGGTGTTATGAGATCGAAAATCTCTCGTAGTTCCTGATACCCACGACACAAGACTCGTATCTTACTGACTATTTGGTACATACATACATACACACTCACGCCTATGTCCCATAGGGGTAGGCAGAGACTATTGAGTACCACAAGCTACGATCCTGACACACCTCTTTCGCCTCTTCCACATTCATACATCTTCTCATACATTTTCGTCGGTGACTATTTGGTGTAATTTATTTATATTTTACTGTTGCTCCGTCCACAGATCTCACTGCAGCTGCGATGTAAAGTTCCGCGAGTGTCTTCGCCGGACAAACTCGCTGGTCTCCGCTCAGATCGGCCTCACGTACTTCAACGTTCTCGGGCCGCAGTGCTTCAGGCGGGCGCATCCCATCGTCAGATGTGTTAGGAGGACCAGGTACTTGATGTGCACTCGGTGTTTTATAGAAAAGGGGCAATTGGGTCGTCTGAATGATTGTTTATAGCATAGGCCGGCAACGAGCGAGTAGGTTTACTGATGGTAACTGATCTCCACCGCCCATGTACACCTACAATACCAGAAGAATCATCAGCGCGTTGCTGAACTTAAAGGAAAGGTATAATTAAGGAATTGGGAAGGGCAGGCGGGTTTGGGCATCCGGATATCTCTCACCGTAAGAAAAGCAGCAGCAAGTCGCTACTTTACGTCGGTTTTCTGTGAGACTGTGGGAACGACCCGGCGGAGCTGGCTCATTTGTGCTATAGACATAATTGTCTACAGCGTGGCTCTATTATTCACAAATATTGATCAAGAATGTAAGTAGCCACCGTCGCCCGTGGAGTCAGAGGAATCGTCGGTATGATGCTGACTTCTTTGAGGATAGAGTAGGCTCTTTTCTAGAAAGTACTTAAGTCGTATCGGTCTGGAAATATCGCAAGCGAAAGATGATTCCACTAGGGCACTGTCGGGGGAAGAAACTTCGTGTAATTACCGTTGAGGAACATGGTCCATCCAGATGTGCATGCTGATCTAGGTGTGTATTTATTAGGCATGGTACCGTGGTATTACGTAGTGTCAAATCCAAACATTTTACTACGAGAGTCCGCTTAGGTTGCTACCACCGATTTGTATATGTTTGCCGTCAAGCAGAGAGTTCAGTATACAATCCCAAATATAATGCAACAACTGTAACTATAAGTTATCGGTAGCAAATGTCGGAACTAATTGAAAATATATATATTAAAGTGTCAAAATCGGAAATCATTAAAGCCAGTGAAATTACTGGGCTATATGAAACTTAAAAACTGATGTGTCTGGGTGACGAACGCAGTCCTGTGCCATGCAGTGCTTTGTAATTCAAAATTCTTTGTGGTGTTTCTGTTGGACAGGACAGACTCTACATCGGCGAACGATCTGAAGGCCAATTCTCGTAATTTTAAATGTTCTAAATGTCATTCCGATCTAGGCTCAGCGTCAAGAAAGTTGCAAATGGCATTCTCTTAAACCAATACTCAACGTCAAATGCACCTAACATTAGAATTAGCATTATACCGTTTTGGCTTCAGTCAACTTTTATTCTACATTCAATCTCATTACGATCTATGTTCACATTTGACGTTGATTATTGTTTTAAGAGAATGTCATTTGCAACTTTCTTGACGCTGAGACCAAATCGGAATGATATTTTGAGCATTTCAAATTACGAGAATTGGCCTGCAGTTGGTATCGTCATTCGAGCTAAAAATCTAACTTTAATCGACCAATGGCCGTTTCCTATATTATATTTTCAAATGGAGGTACTTACTACCAAAATTGATTTGACAGATCTTCCATACAAAATGTGTCAAAATATGCCAGCAAGCAAATCTGTCGGTAAATAGAGTAACGGGAACGGTCATAATAAGCATTTGAAGACAGCGCCACTCCTCCGCCAACTTAAGATTGTTGCAATAAACTTTGTAATTCAATATTCTGCAGGCTAACCATGAGTTTGTCTCGGTAAAATCGCTAGCGACGACGTAAGATATTTATATGAAAAACTCAGTGGCGCCTCTAGCGGATACGTGAGAAACTAAATATTTTCATACAAATATTTTACGTCGTCGCTAGCGATTTTACTGAGACAAACTCATGGTTGAGGCACTGAGCGGTACTACTATTTATGTGTGCACCATTAAGCGAGCGATCTTTAGCTCGTCATTCTGCCTAATAAAAAATAATAGTAGGTTGTCTAAACAACTTTTTTAACTATTTTGTGTTCCAGAATAACCGGGCAGAAATGCGAGGAATATGAATTGGACTACACGAAGCCGAGGATGTGGCAATGGTTCGACAACGAGACCTTCTGAACGTATTAACTCAATCACAAATACATAGATGGCGCTGTATGTAACTAAATCGTGCATATTTTTAGAAGCAAAATGTCAGATACCTGTAAACTTAGTTGGAGTTTCGATAAATAGATGGCGCTAGGTGTACGCTAAAATCGTGCCTATTCGTGGGCGTGTCGTGTTTGTAATGTGTGTTATTGATAAAAAGCGCTCATCGACGGTGTAAGTCGTAAAGTAAGATAGATCGGTTCATTTTGCAACACTTTCTATGTATGCGATGTTGTAAAAATATATATGGAGTTTGATTTGTGTGATTGTGGCGCGTCATTTAAGTCGTCACTTTAAGATATTGAAAACAGCATCTAAATCTGTTGCATAATTTAGAAATAAGCGGACAAACATGCAGATTATATATGCTATGTATTAATAACGTTGGGTGTAGTCTCTTTTGCATCCAAAAGGTAGCGAGCGCTAATTAGAATAGCATTTTGAATCGCGGTAGTGATATTTGAAAAGGAATTCCAATGAAAATGTACAAATATATAATGTATTTACCGTAGATAATTTGTATTTTTAATTTGCTTTTTATATACATATTTTATTTTTACAACTCACGCCTGTATCCCCAAGGCAGAAGCGCAACTAGTACACCCACGATTCGCTGAGCTTATTTAGGTACGTTATATTCCAACTGAGGCGAAGTCGAAGGCCTTCGGGCGGCTTGAAAATTCAAAAACTAGGTCTAAAAAGAATACATTATATTATGTAACTCTATTTAGTTGTTATGTTTTTAATGTTTAAACAAACCTTCTTGCATATTTTTTTTTATCTCTTCGTCTTCCACCTGCCCTTATCCTACTCGCAGTGGGGTCAGCGCAACCTGGTTTTAAGTCATCTTACAGGAATATTTGGCTTGTAGTTTTTACGACCGGCCACGTGCCTGACGTCAACCCCTCTGGGGAGACTTTCTTGATTAATTCAAGTGAATAGAGTAAAAGTAGATTGGAAAATATATGTATTTAACTTAAATTTAATTTTACCATTTAAAAAACCGTGTTTAGTTGTAAAAATGTGTATTTAATTTTTATATTAACACGAGATGTAAATATTACTTAGCCTAATAAATAAAATTTATGTATAATATAGTTTTTTTTATTTACTAGCTTATCCTCTCAGCTCAGCATACATTAGTGTCTGTTCGTTATGAAGAATAAAATTTATTGTTTAGCTACGGGTATTATAGAGTAGGTGAATCGATTTTATATTAATTTAATCAACATTGTACGCAAAATCTATGATTTATTTTATTTTATTAATCAGCACAACAATAAATAATTTACTAGCCATTCCAATCCGGTGGAAGTAGATGTTAAAAAAGGATGCACGATGATTAGTGACGTCACCACTCAAGATAATCATTAGGCAGTGCAAGCATGGACACTGGATAGTGCCTGTGCAGGGATACATTTTTCACATTAAATATTAATTGCTGATATATATTTATTGATAAATATATTAAATATTAATTGCAGTCTATTTTTTTAACAATTATGATTTTATTTTCACAATAAAGTGATTTTCGTTGCGTATAAGGTAATCATTTATTATTATTTAAAGTGCAAATAGGGAAGTTTAATAAAACTCAACTTATATTTTATATAATAAAACATCAGAATATATTTCGAAATGTTTACATATTATAACAACGGATAAATTGTTTATACAGCATACACATAAATTATCATTTAAGTAAACACTACACGTCAATTAATACTGATAATTGCTATTTTGACAGACAACTGTCAAATATTTGACAATAGCCAAAAGGACTAGTATACTAAAAACTCTTTCCATGCGGCTGATAGATAAATGCGGCTAAGGGCCGTGTCATATTCCAATGGAACGGAACGTAAGAAATGATTGACGAAACTAGCAGGTCGCCTGATGGCAAGCGCCACTCCTGCCCATAAACAAAAGCAACACCACACAGAGCTTTGAATTACAAATCACTGTATGGCATTGGACTGCGTTCGTCACCCAGAGACATAAGATGTTAAGTCTCATAATTCTCAGTTGATATTACTGCTTACTAGCTTCAATGTCATTCAAACCGTAATACAATTGTACTTACACACTTCTTGGCGGCAGAAATAGACAAAGCCGTGGTACCCGCCCAGACGGCCACTCATACGAGGTACCTACCACCTGATGTTCAATATGCAAATATTTTTCAATTTTCCCATACCACAATTTGAAAATTAAAACGTCGGTAGTGTCTATTACGTTCCGTTCCGTCGTCGTATGACAGGGCTGTAACTTCTACCGATGTTCCCTCTTGAGGCATAATTTTGTTGTAAAAGAGTTTGACGTCATAGTTACTGTATAATTTAGTAGAAAAGTATTGCCTACAAGGAAAGAGTTTAATTTACATTATTGGGTTGTGCGCAAAAATAGTCATCCGAAAAAATGTGTATAACGGGATATGTCGTCATCAGTTATTTGAATTTTAATATGATATTTTGCTGAATACAGTTCGTTCGTAAATGAGAAGCCCGACTGAATGCCATTCTTTACGGACCGGGCCGGATTTAAAGGTGAGTGCTCTGGGGGCAACGAAGAAGTAGGTGTCCGGAATTGTTTTAGATAAGTTACCTGTATAGATAAATATTACATACATACGCACTCACGCCCTTAATCCCCGAAGGGGTAGGCAGAGGTGTAACTAGTTACCCAAATTTCGCCGAGCGTATCTCCGTCCCTTATGTAATAGGGGGCAAGCGTATCGTCATATCGGTCACAAATTCCAGACTCCAGGCTGATACTGAGCATTTCGTAATAGAAAAACCCAATACCACTTTACCTGATCCGGGGATCGAACCCGAAACCTCAGCGTTAGCCTCAATCGTAACGCGTACGCATTACAACTGCGCCACCGAGGTAGTCAGATAAATATTAATAGATGTATAATTAATATCTGTTTAGCTCATCCCATTAATTTTGACAGGATCTTTAAATTTCTTGTTCTACGCAACATTAGTCCTACATCAACTGGGGAATGTCATTGTGTATACTGCTGTACAGAGATACCCACGGAGTGGTGTCGCATCACAATATTACATTAAATCTTTCTATCGAATCTCTAGTAGCCGCTACGTGTTGGTTTTGGCCCCACATACGCTTATCAAATGTCCGAGACTATAGTCCGAGTTATGGTAAGAACATAATAATAATGTGATAATTACAATGTATATAAATATTTATATTACTTTTAAAATATTTTAGGATTGAAAACTAATAAATATCGGATAAGTAAAAATCGTAAATGTGCTGGCAGCAGTCGGGGCTCCTTTCCTACAAATTTATTAATGATATCGGTAAATGCAATGGTAATTCAAGCCAAATATATTAAATTCGACACGGGAATGAATAAAAAATGAGAAATTCAATATTATATCGAAACAATTACACTTTTTTTAAATGTATTGACATTAAATAACTTAAATCGATGATTATAAATCTATAATATAAAACACAAATATTATGGTGTGTCTGATGTTGTAAGATCCACTTGTTTGGCAAACAGTGTATAATAATTATATACATATATACGCACTCACGCCTTTAATCCCCGAAGGGGTAAGTAGGCAGAGGTGTAACCAGTAAATGCCCATCACATAATGCCCACCACAATAATAATATTTGAAATATAAATGACTAAAAACCGTGTAAAAAGGAATTTTTATCATAGCTTTTTTTAAATTGCTTTTACATAAATATATAAGACAGAACAGTAAATAGAAAAAAAACAATAACATTTCATAACTTATGGATTCATCTCATTATTAGTAATTTCTATTAAATTACTACGAGTATTGTAAAGGCTCCTCTTTGCTCCATGTACGTTACGAACTACGTTGCTTTCATTCCAGATGTAAATATAGCTTAAGGGCCTTGATTCGTGGGGCGCGTTTTGACGACCAAGGTTTTAGAGGCTTTGCATTTTGATGTTGACATAATAAATACAATTAATACAACTGTAACAAACGAATTTAACTTATATAATTTACCATTATTACTTTAGAAGTTTTTGGTGTATCAATATTTTTAAAATTAATGTTACTTAAAGTAGATATTTGATTTTTATTTCAATGAAACCTTACAACACCAGTAGCGCCATCTAGTAATTAATAATACAAATTCCGAAACAACAATCCAAAACATCTAGTGACGTGAAACATCGATTTAAACGGTATTAAATATATTATCATATAATTTATTACGGTAATATAAAACACTACATGTAAGCTACGCCTACTTTACTATGAAATATAATTATGGGCCTATAAAATATATAGATATATTGCTTAACGTGGTCCGACGGGATTATTATGTAGGCTAGAAATTAGGGAAACTTGCGATTTGAGATTTGGGCGTTAACTTTAGCATTGTCTTATTACATTAATAGTATTAAAGCCAGCTACGAATAATATTGGATAAAGCTTTCAGGCTTTCTTTATATTATTCATATAAATGATTATTTCAAATAGGTAGCATACGCCTGGAAATATTGGTAGCTATTCTGTTGTTACATGATTAAACTGAAACCAAACCAAACAACCAAATTAAGTCATTTTAATTTTAATCCGGTTTTAGTTCAAACATAACCTTATTACACGACGAACTTCACTAAAATGAAGTATTTTAATCCTGTAAAACTAGAATTAGTTCAATTCGATACACTTCACACACTAATTAGACACGAGTTAACTGTTTTTAGTTAATTTCAGCTTAGGTATCAACAGAATAGACACAATTATTATTTCAGATATTATTATTATGCAGCGCGAAAATAATCACTCAATTTATAACTTCAATTTTTATTCTAAAGTCCGACCATCACTCTATATACAATCACAAATCCTTGGTCAGTATTTAATTATATTTACTTATAGTTTTTGACAAAAACAAAAATATTAAAGGTTTCGTAAACCTCAAACGCCCAAGCCTCAATAAGCAAAAGCATGGGTTAAGCAAAGGACTACAGCAGTAGATTTAGTCGCTCAAACAAAACTATGGAGCCGCATCTGCTAATGGCAATTCTAATTCGTCATAAACCTTATTGTCATATCCCTGGTATATCGGGTCATAAGACCCGTGTCTCGTATCATTCATTTACACCTACTTTTGAATCGCAATTAAAATTACAGTAAATAAAAATCACGAAATATATAAAGAAGGTTGGATTGCAATGGTTACTAATTTGTACCTATTATAACGAGTGTCGACGCTTTTCTCTCACCTTATTATTTTAGTACCTACATCCTCTAAATACAGACATTACGCAAATAAACTAATACTTAGACAGAAAGCGTTGCTTTTGGTAATGGCACTAGCTCACACGTCTTTTCATTTTATTTTGCACACCCATACTCTAATGTGACCTCTGTAATTATGAATTGTTGGACTCGGCGTGTAATATAAAGTAACTCATTACTATCTGTTTATTCACAATCGCTTTACGTTTGACACTTCCAACTTTCTTTATTTGTTCTGTGACAAAAATTATATATGTATTTTATACATTATTGACAATATCAAAGTCTCCTAGTTGTCTGTAAGCTCCACTAAGGCTCACTATTTCTACTGCTGATGAAGGAATGGTCCAGGACAGTCCAAGGATGAGGGGCGATTTGGTGTTTTGTTTTGGACCCTGGGTTTATGTCAAAATTGGTGATTTTTATACATATAATTTTCCTACTATAAAATATTAAGCTAATTGTTGCAAGCAGTTTGATCTGACGAGACTATTTGAAAATTTTCCGTGTTCATTCTAATTTGTGTTGCTGTTTTAATAAGGTGAAAATAGTTCAGTTCTTATGTAATTTTTTTATATTTTTTTTGCCTTGAAACGTTAGTGGATAGATTTTCAGCGTTTTTATCGCAATAATTCTGCTGAATTAATAAGCACTATATCATAATATGCATTGCTAGTTACATTTCAAGTATAATTTATGTTGTTTCCCACATATTTATCATATTTTTTTGCTTATCGGTGTCCCACGATCAAACGACTTGTAACAAAAATACTAATTACACCAATACTGAATTAACATCGAATAAAGAAGATTTGAATACATCTAATACTTTATCCTAGACTAGCGACTAACAAATGTGCCCTACCAAATTAATTCTAATAAAATAAGGCAAACGGGTCTCTCGGAGGGATCAAAAAATTATGTCTTTAACATCAGGCACTCAAATTGAAACAATTTCTCGTTTAAATGAATACTTCGTTGCTTCTCAATAGTGACATAATATCAAAATTACAATTTCGATCGAATCAAGGTCTAACGTAGAGCAGCTTTATGTTGCCGATGTATTGTTTATCACACTTTACTTTCATTTTGTGTTACTGTACCTATAACAGGTTGCAATCCTAAAACCTTCGTAAGAAACAATGATTTACGTAATTTGCTAATCCATGAAAAATTCATTAGTTTTTGGTATTTCGTGAACTAATTAATTTTCCAAACGCATTTTATGATTATAGCTTGTTTAAAACAACCATTTCTCAGTATGTATCCCTGTATTGTAATACATAATTGCAATACTTAATTTATCCGTCTTATGTATTACATCACTATTAGGAAGCAAGGACTTATAGGTCTAGGCTAAATCTAAAACGAAAATCTATGCGGGTCTAACCAACATAAAGTCTACATCTAGAAATAAGGAACGTTGTTTTGTCTTGTTTGGCATTCTGTTATCTGGATGGATTCGATTTGATTTTATGATGGTCAAATCTTCTTGTTAAGCTCTCTTTTTTATTGATGATTACCTTTTTTTAGATTTGAATAATTGAGCCTCTTATTGTTTATGATGTTATTTATTTTTCTTATTGAGAATATTATTCGAGATAGAGAGCTGATGGTATGTCGAAACCATAGTCGCAACGGAAGTATATTTTAATAGAATTAATTCCATTTAAATATTACTATTAAATATATATCAAAGTAAGTAATAAGTTAATTGTTTTTTAAAATTATATCAAAAGTGAAGTACGAAATTAAATTTTTCACTATGTGGTTTTGACTTTTATAGAATAAGAAGCCCAATTACTACAATTATGTCAGATTAGGTACATATTTATTTTTATGACTATTTACAATTTTCATGTTTATTTTATTATATATTGGAGCCAAAGGCTAATTGTTTTTTCAATCTAAAAGCCATGTAAATTGCCTCAAGGATCGAACTAACAGCTTTCTTAGCATAATTACGGTGTCATTAGATTAATGAGGCGATGCTATTAATGTTTACTTATAGCAAAATGAACATGAAAATTGTTTACGTTCATTTTGTATCGTCATAATTCATTTACTTCACGTTTCCTCAAAGCTATTCTATTTATTAAAAGGAAAAGAAAACCTACTTCCTAATTCGTTTTCAAAGCTCTGGACCCAATATTTTAATGTTTTTATATCTATCTATGTGAATTGAAATTATCGTCAAACATTTTTAATTCTAGTTTGTTACACTTGTAAAATTTCTAATGTGTTTTTATCTTGATAATTGTTCTGATAAATTATGATAAAATCCTGCCCAGAGTAATACAGTAAAATCAATTTGTTTTAGTCTAAATTAAGTTTTTTAAGTATCTGTAGTGGGACTGGACAATACATAGCCTACAGAAGCGAATTTATTAAGGAAAAATAATATAATTTCAAATATTCGATATTGTTTGACACATTAAAAATTAGGCAAGCGGCTCCTTATTTTTTACTATTGTATATAAGCAAGTTTATATGTTTATTATATTGGAAGAGATGTATAGAAGTTGCGTTACAGGGAAAGTATTACGATTGCCTTATTTTTAATATTAATGTAACATGCCATCTCTTTTATGTCTTGATTTTTATACATAAAGATCATGTTAAACGTAACTTATATAGAAACTTAAATATTTGACTACTGGTAACAATAAAAAGGGCTGAAAATAATTTGTGCTTTACGTAAATAAATGCGGAAATAAAGTCTTTTAAGTTTAAATTAATTTTAAATTTAATAATATTCATAGCTCGTCTAACATTAATTCTATATAATTATGATAAACATTTACAATGGAGTATAAGGACACGGCAAATGGGATCACATTGATGTTCAATTCTACAATAATTGGAAAAAGCATTGTCCTAGAAAAATCACTACGTACTTTAAAATACCCATGTTTAATGAAAATGTTAAAACACTCCTTGGTGAAGTTACTTTATAGTTCGGTTTTCATTTGTAGATGGCGTTGACGTTGAATAATTTTGAATAGGTATGAATATTATCGCCCTGTCAGATTAACTTTTGGATTTAGAAAAACTAGATTTATTTAATGAAGGTCATTTGTGTTAAATATGTAAAATTAAATTGTTAAGTTTGATTGCATCAATAATGAAAAAATCTTATATATTTATCAATATGTTTATTTAAAATTAAGTTTTTTTTTAAATTGATTATCAATGCCATATTTTAGTCATCGTTGAACTATATTGTAACTATACCAATAATATTTATGTAAAATCGTGCATTCAGTCCTAAATCATTCATTTTAAATACTTATCAAAATCACACAGTTTGTGTGTGTATTATTTTTGTTATACATTTATCGCCGAACCGTTGTCTTCCCGTAGCATTAATAACACAGTATTTACCATCCTTTAATTCCACGAATCCAAATTGTTTTATTTTATAGTATTATTTTGAAATATATTGATATTTTATATTGAGAAAGGTATCGCTTATAATACGACTAGTGGTGCCATCTATTATTTGAATCTTGTAAGAATAAAGCTTTGGTATATTCGATATGACATAGGTATTGAATAGGATGCAAGCCATCTAAGGATTAGTACGAATATTGCTGATAACATCTATTGCTATTTGGAATTACAGACAATTTGGAATACGCTAGGGTTTTAGGGACGGGTTGGGTTTACTAATACATTACATATATTTCTGACTGACAGATGAACTGAACTGAACAGTATTTTTGATAATTCAGTAGTCATCAATAGCATTTTATTTATTCAAGTTTCAGATCAAGATAAATGAACAAAGGAATGACAGTTGTCAAGTTGAAATATCAGTGGGTCAGCAGAGGCCATCCTACGTATTACTTAAATCACCGCAAACATTGATTGATTTGAAATCCACGTATACTTGTTGACTAATCACTGAACATCAGCGATTCTCTGGGATAACTAATCCTCTAGCGAGACTAAAATGCATTAAATTTAGTTTCGGTAGAGGCATAGTTAAAACAATTTTAATGTAATTAAATATTGTGACCTGATTAAATAATCCATTTAATTAGTATTAATATTGGTACCTGATAAGAAATATTTGTATCAATGCTACAGTTCAGTCCATCAGTGGTGTAACCCTTGTTACTGTGGATTTACGCATAATCTGCGGCGCAGTCGAAGAATGGGAAGCACGCAACAGGCTCGGCGACCGAATGCTAGAGAACGTGAAGATTCTCGCACGATTTGGATTTAGAGTCACGCGCCCATACGCGACCTAGGAGACCGCGTACCTGAAAGAAGAAAACTCTGTGTAAATAAAACTCGACACTATTTAAATATTGATATCTTGATAGTTCTGTGTGGTGTTGCTTCTGTTTATGAGCAGGCGTGACGCTTACCATCAGGCGAGCGAAATAATAATAATAATACCAGCCCTGTATTATATACGTCCCACTACTGGGCACGGTCCTCCTCTATTGAATGAGAGGGGTTAGGCCTTAGTCCACCACGCTAGCCTAACGCGGGTTGACAGACTTCACATACCTACGAAATTCTTATGAAGAACTTCTCAGGTATGCAGGTTTTCTCGCGATGTTTCCTTCACCGTTAAAGCAAGTGATAATTAACTTTTAATACACACATATCTTAGAAAAGTCAGAGGTGTATGCACTTGGGGCTGGTTTCGAACCTGCGACTTTCGTCTCGACAGTCCATACCACTCACCGCTGAGCTATCACTGCTTTTTTTCGTCACTAAAGCTAATAAATAAAAGACAGACAGGTAGACGAGTAAATAGTTAGGTACAATATTACGATTTAAATTATGCGCTTCGTCAATCTTCGGATGTTTCGAAAATACAGACATGTGATAATGATGCCCTAATACAAATCTGTTAAAATATCAGGTTTTGTATTTTTTGTTTTGTGTAACTGACCGGAAACATATGACTTTGGAAACACTGGCTTTTTTTCGTGGTTCCTTTCGCGTGAATATATTTTTCTGGGATTAGGATATAAATTAGCCTATATTCTAATCTAGGTCACTAATTTTCATCCAAATCTATTTAGCACATATGGCGTGATTTATAACAAACTTTCAAATTCACAAACATTTAAACTTATTTTTCACATTTATATTATTAGTAGATACCGCAAAATTTGCTCATTTCAATGTTTCCAATGACTTTAGATGACCTTATACTCACACAAAGGATGAAATCTATCAATAATCCATTCAGACTTATCAAATATAGATATTTCAATCAAAATTTAAGAATCCAGACTCAAACAACGTATTTGGACCAAATACTAAATGTATACTACTAGACAAGCTGCGCGGTACATACAAAGTGTACCACTAAGTTGCGGTCAATCGGACGTAACTCAATAGTACCATCTTGGTTACTCTCAACTAGAAACCCTATCGCGCTCCCTGTTTGTGAGCTGTCAAACTCCCGCTAAATATGACACAATTTTACTTCTAAACAGCCCGTCTAGTAGTATACATTAAACTCTTTGATTTGGACCTGCGAAACCATAATTATGAAAAAAAATGAAACAATTTACCCGCATTTAATCATAATAATAAGCATAATATCAACACAATCCATAGGTAGTTACGTATCCTAGAGTATGTGTACGATCTGATGGCGTCGCATCACAAGATGTACCCCAGACGCAAGCTAAGCATATTTTGTAAAACAGTAAACAGTTCTTAGAACAAGTACATGTTGATTTTATGTAATTTGAGACATCACAGGTGTGCTCCAGACGCTACTTCAGCACTTTTATCATAAACATGTCGAAGCTTCTAGAATAAGTAATGCGTATTGTTTACATCGCTCGACCATATAAATAAGGAAATTGTACATGAAAATTAAGTCTAATAAAGATCTTCACTCTGAACAGTCTTTTAAAAAGCTCCTCGAGCCGTCGCCCGATTTGACTAGGTTCTATGAAATAGCGTTTATAATTGTATAGTAGTTACATTATGCATATAAATTGGATTGGGTTAGATTGTTTGTACATTGGAACTATTGACCTACTTAATAGCAGAATACATACAAGGAACTGTTATTAGTTGATTTGTTTACAATGTCGGTAATGATAATATACATATTTGTGTATAAGAAACGTCGTTAGAAGATTTCTTATTGACGCGCTTAGAGACACCAAATAACTTTATTTAAAAATTAAAATGTTCTAATAATTCGATTATTTCTCAGAGACATCAATTAAGATTATTTCTGGGCTCAGTAAGGAAACATAAAGCATTTTCTGTATTCAATAACGGAGCATAAAACATTAACTGGTTCTGTAGATATGGAAATGAAATAGATTTTTAGAAAATGTCTAATTACCAGTTAAAGTTAATCAAAGTATCTGAACGTTGTTAAATATAGTAGTAATTAAATCTTAAAAATTGGGTTCCAAGAATATTTTGAACTCTGCTGAACCAATCACTGTATAAAAATATAATGTGTGTAACATAGCTTCAAGCTATAGCAAGCAGTGATAGCTCAGCGGGGAGTGGTATGGACTGTCGAGACGAAAGTCGCAGGTTCGAAACCAGCCTCAAGTGCATACATCTCTGACTTTTCTAAGTTATGTGTGTATTAATTGTTAATTATCACTTGCTTTAACGGTGAAGGAAACATCGTGAGGAAACCTGCATACCTGAGAAGTTCTTCATAAGAATTTCGAAGGTATGTGAAGTCTGCCAACCCTTATTAGGCCCGCGTGGTGGACTAAGACCAAAACCTCTCATTCAGTAGAGGAGGCATTCGTGCCCAGCAGTGGGACGTGTATAATACAGGGCTAGTATTATTATTTTATGTTATTAGGGTAGCTGTGGGGTGTCCGGCGTTGAACCTCGTTATTTCCAATTGTCTATAAGACATAAGTAAGTACAATTTCCGTCTGGGTTGGTATTATTATTATTATTTAACATAGCTTCAATATTGAATTTACTGTCGAAGCAAAATGCTACAAAAAATTGATAAAAGTTATGACATACTTTAACACTAGCGGAGAGTCGTGTCCTCTTCCGCGGTGTGCTGGCGGCGGATGCTGTCGCGGGCGCGGAGGCGGGCGGAGAGGTCTCCAGTGGAGAGCGCGCACGGCTGCGGTTCTTGCGGGAACCGCTGCGTTTTCTGCAAATTTCAGATGGTTTAACGAGATTATATTTTTTTATTAGCTTGAATGACGAGACGAGCAGGTCGCTCGCCTGCTCATAAACAGAGGCAACGCCACACAGAACGTTAAATCAAAAAACACTGCATGACATTGGACTGCGCTCGTCACCCCGAGACATAAGATGTTAAGTCTCATAATGCCCAGTAATTTCACTGGCTGCAATGTCCTTCAAACAGGAACACAACAGTGCTTACACGCTGTTGCTTGGCGGCAGAAATAGACAAAGCGGTGGTACCAACCCAGCCGGCCTCTCGCAAACGAGGGACCTACCACCTTGTAAACACTACCACACCTTGTAAACAGTCTCTCCCGTGACCACGAAGGCTGAAAAGCTTTCGAAACGTCGGGACTAAAATAAAAATTAAACCGCGATTAAATCCGTATAAACTAGTTTTATTTCAGTGTGTAATATGCGTGCAAACCTAAGAGATTATATAACTCAAAGGCCTTGTACATATTTGTACTGGACATCAAATTGTAAAATCCATTTCGGATGTTAAATTATCATTAGATAAATATTTAGATAACATTATGCATCAAATAGCATTTGGGAAATGCTTACTGTGACTGCCTCGGCGGCGCAGTTGTAATGTGTACGCGTTACGAATGAGGCTGACGCTGAGGTCTCAGGTTCAATCCCCGGGTCGGGTAAAAGTGATATTGGGGTTTTCTATTATGAAATGCTCAGTATCAGCCCGGAGTCTGGAATTGTGCCCGTTATGGCGATAGGCTCGCCCCCTATTACATCATGGGACGAAGATACGCTCGGCGAAATGTGGGTGTACTGGATACACCTCTGCCTACCTCTTCGGGGATTACTAGCGTTAGTGCGTATGTATGTTATTGATGAAAACCCTAACTGGGATCACTGACATCTTAAAAATGCAAACAGCGCCATCTATAAATCAAACCCTGTACTAACCTGACCCGCTCTGCGTGCTGCTGCTTGAGCCGTATCTGAGTGAGTAGCCCCACCAGCAGTTCATCGACGTTGTGGTTGATGCCCACCGATGTCTCTATGAACTTGCACTCGTATGACGTTGCTAAGCTCTTGCCCTCTGGAAATAAATATATTTGCCCTCATGTGTTTATTTGTGTGAGTTATTCTGACTAGTGATAAAATCTATGGTGTACGGCAGCATTTTATCTCTATCTATCCGTTTTATCCATACAAAACTGTAAATACTGAATGGGACTGCACTGCGCTCGTCATCCCGAGAAATAAAATGATAAGGCTCATAATGCCTAATACCTAATTTTACTGCCTAGACGGGCATATAGGTAGGTACTGTGGTATCAGCCTATCGCATACATAAATCTGGATTTTGATAAATCTAATTAAGTTAACATAATTAGGCGCTTTCACACTTCCGTGACATTGAGCTGCACCGAAAGGGTGTCACACTTACCTGTTACCCTAATGTGGACAGGTGTCGTAATACGCACTGTCATTTTTCCGTGACAGAACAAAAAATGACAACCCTTAAATGACATGTCACTGCGCAATGTTAAGTGGTCTCACAGCGGATCGATTTGTGACATTATATGATAACATTTGATAATCATCTATACTTGAGTTTGTAATGCGTGTTTGTCAAAGTCACATCTCTTAAACCAGTGCGGTGAAGTGTCACAAGTAGAGACGCACTTTAAGGTTCCTATGTTAAATCGTAAATTCCTTCCCAAAAACTATAAAACGAAAATATATTGTTAATTAAATTTTCAGTTCGTATTAAATAGTTTAGTAATATATAACTACATACAATTAACTAAAAAATTTGTTGGTAATGTAACATGAAAATAATATTAGATATTTGAATCCCCTGAGCAGTTAATTAATAGCAGTAATAAAATATACTTGTTAAAATTAACTAACTATAAAGTAAGTAATGGATACTTAATTAAAAATTATATCTAACTTTGTAATTAAGTTGAAACGTAAGCAGTAAGTTGAATTAGAAAGAAAAGTCTTTTTAAACACAACACTTTAAAAAATCTTTGAAATATTAAATTTTGGTTTTTATAGTCAATCTCCTAGACAGTGGCGCAGTGGTCGAGAAACCAACTGCGAAACAAATAGTTGTTTCGGGTGCAGTGAGTGTTGTGAGACCGAAAGTCCCTCGTAGATCTATGCTCGTAGTTATCCATGGCAAGTGTTAATTAAAATTTAATAAATACGTAGCTTAGAAAAATCAGGGGCTGGTATCGAACCCTCGACTTTAGTTTCAGCAGTCCATACCACCGTACCCTGTGGAGCTATGGCGGCTCTCGAATGTTAATTTAAATCAATGTTTACTTAGTTCTAAAATAATAAAATATATATTACTAACAGCTCAGAGCACCTTCAAGATCTATACAGAAAAGGAAAAAATATAAAAAGCCAAGTTGCCTTTGAAACTCCTTACAAAATCAGTCAAATAGAAAACATCAATCATTAGGCAAAAAGCATAACTCTCCAGACGAATGTTACTATGACAAAAACATTAATTGTTTCGCCTCGAGCCCGGGAGTTTCATTGAAAACTAATTCTATCAATTGTTCGACTGTTTTATAAAAAGAAACGTTTGAATTATGTTGGTATGTTCACTTAGTTTTTAGAAGTAATTTGGGATAAATAAATACACCCAACAGTCACACACAGTCCTGACCCCACACTAGGTAAACCTGTATCGTGGGTTTCAAGAACTACGAGGGACTTGCAGTCCCACAACACCCAGACCCGAGACAAATATTTGTGAATCAGATAAACATTTGTCTAGGTGCGGGAATCGAACCCACGGTCTCACGCTTCGCAACTGGCTACTCGCCCGCTGTGCCACGGAGGCACGGAGGCGTTATTTGTGTTTTTAAGTGTTTTTTGAAGTTTTTTGGTTTCTGTTAAGCTTATTTTTATGTTGTGTTGCTCGAAGTTTTTGGTCGTTTAAAACTTGTAGATGTGAACCATATCTGAAACCAATATTATTTGAACATCGACTGCCTCGGTGGCGCAGTTGTAATGCGTACGGGTTACGATTGAGACTAACACTGAGGTAAAGTGGTATTGGGTTTTTCTATTACGAAATGCTCAGTATCAGCCCGGAGTCTGGAATTTGTGCCCGGCATGGCGATAGGCTCGCCCCCTATCACATAAGGGACGGAGATACGCTCGGCGAAATGTACTGGTTACACCTCTGTCTACCACTTCGGGGATTACAGGCGTGAGTGTGTATGTATGTATTATTTGAACATTTTGTGTTTCGTATTGGGTATCAAACAAACGGCATTTTGGATTTTAATCAGACCAGGATTTGCTCGCAGCTCCGTCGCGTGAATGACTTTTTCAGTCATGGTCAATATATGTAATAATACATCGTTGAACCATTAACCATTGAAGCCGATGGATGCAGGCCGCTTCCAACAGGTCAGCCTGGAAGGCATTAGGGGATTATGGCTGATGATAATGGTGATGAGCCATTAAGGCGTGATTGATAAACAACCATCCAAATTCACAAACTCACAAAAGTACAAACGTTCACATTTAAAATATTATTTGGAGTAGGATAGATGGTAAGAAGTAAATTCACGCACCAGTGAAATCATTTATATTACTGAGTTCAAGTATTGATTTGCTGCAGCCTGCAATACACTTTAAAAAATGCTTGTTATGCAGTTTTACAGTTACACGAACGCTCCCAGTTGCCAACGTATAACGCATGTAAAACTTGGCGTAGAAAAAGCAAAAAGCAACGTTAATTAAAAACAGCGACAGATTGGAAAAATAAATCGAAAAACACGTTTTGTTGGCACATACAGCTCTCGTTGTGTGAGGATTGGGGTTTAATTTACGTTTACTGACCTGAATGGAAACTATTTGAGGGTCTAGAAAAATATTGGAGGAATTTAGACGAAGATATTTTGATTACTTCTCTGAGATAGATTTTATTTTTAAGTTCGCATGCCCGTCACTATATTTCTTTTAAATATTTTAATCCTCGAAGGCTGGCTGGAAGAAATCTCTTGCAGAGATAAGTCCACCTTTGTACATGTTTTTTATGTAACAATTGTCCTGTTATTTGTTGTGTACAATAAAGAATAAAGAATAAAGAAAGTTGTGTAGATTTCTACTAGTCCATACTAATATTATAAATGAAATAGTAACTCTGACTTTATGTCTTACGTCAGCACGGCTAACGGGCACCACGGTGTACCACTTACAGAATATTTTTATCCTGGTATTATTAGTGTTAAGCAATCCCGGAGGCACCTGCAGTCTTTCGAACATGGCCTCTGTAGGGTTCAGGGTTTATTATTAGTCAAGCTAGAGAAGCTCTTCAAGATTTCGCGTTCGACAGTCCCTACTTCAGGAGTGAAGGCAGCGGCAGGCCAATCCTTAGGCTGGTGCAAGGTTGTCCGCCCGGTTCTGAACGACTGGATCAACAGGCGGCACGGGCCACTTACTTTCCGGCTGGTGCAGGTCCTCTCGGGGCACGGCTGCTTCGGGAAGTACCTGTACCACATAGCCGGAAGAGAACCGACACACCAGTGTCACCACTGCAGCTGCGACGTAGACACCGCGGCGCACACTTTGGAGGAGTGCCACGCGTGGTTTACTACGTTAGAAAAAGGAAAGCTCTTCAATATTTTTATGTGCTCTTTATTATACTGTCTCGCTGCTAAGCACGGGCCTCTCGCACCACACTGGTCTTATGCAAGTTGACTTCACAATTCATATGAAGAATTCTCAGTTATATAGGTTTCCTCACTATAATTACTACTATCACTACTTCTTTTACCTTGTGTTCATTGTTTGCCCTGGGGGATAGTTTCTACATTCATCTCAATATCCCGAACCACCCTCCGCTAAGTTATTGCTGTTTTTTTATGTTTCGCGGAAATCATGCTAAACTTTTCTAATAACATCAAACTTTTCCTATACACATAATCCAATAAAATAAAACCTACTCACAAAAGGCAGTGAACAAAAACTTCCTCAATGTTAATTCAGAAAGAATTTACGATAAGAACTCGGGAAGAATACCGCGGGTATTAAAAAGTGTAAATTAAACATTTCAAATGACCTGCCATAAAATGTTCGGGGGACTTACTCAACGTTTATTGCTTTTGCAATTCATCATGCGGTTTGTGGAAACTGTCTTTGGAAAGACAGCCTTCGTGGCGCAGTGTGCGAGTAGCCGGATGCGAAACGAGAGGCCGTGGGTTTGATTCCCACACCGAGACAAATGTTTGCCTAATCCACAAATATTTGTTTCGGGTCTGGGTGTTATGGGACCGCTAGTCCCTCGTAGTTTCAGATACCCACGATACAGGTTAACCTAGTGTGGGGTTAGGACTATGTGTGTGACTGTTGTTGGGTGTATGTATTTGTCGGAATTTATTTGTTTTTACATCTGTATCGGTATTTATTCCGATTATTAAGTCCCAGATGAGAGAGAAAGACAACTGACAGACGAAGGGTTTGAAGACAGAGAGAAAGAGAGCTTAATCTGGCTGAATATCCAGAAGCTTAATCCGAATATCTTATATTTCAGGTTGACAGACGCTTGCTTTTTTTGAGTGGTAGAGCCACGCTTAGACACTTTTGTCTACAGCATGTATGGGCCGGCTCGTCCAACATGTACATCCAACTTCTTCTTCTTCTTGCTAGACCTAGTCCCATTTACTTGGGGTCAGCCTTCCTTGTCCATATTTTATTTCTCATTACCACTGTCTCACAGAAAACCGGAGTAAAGTAGCAGCTTGCTGCTTCGTTTCGTACGGTGAGTGAGATATCCGGAGGCCCAAACCTACTCTTCAAAATTCCTTAATTATCTTTTTCCTTTAAGGTTGGCAACGCACCCATTCTTTTGGTATTGTGGGCTTACATGGGCGGTGGAGATCACTAACCATCAGGTGGCCCATTTGCTCGTTTGCCGGCTTATGCCATAAAAAACATTCAGTCAAGCGATCTGCTTGTTTCACCATTCAGGCAAAAAAACTATCGATATTTTTAAGTCTATTATTTAGTAGTAAGCAGAGCAGACTCATTTACAATTATAGCCAGACAAACAAGTAGAATATCTCCAGGAGGCCAATTCTCGTAATTTTAAATGTTCAAAATATCATTCCGATCGAGTCTCAGCGTCAAGAAAGTTGCAAATGGCATTCTCTTAAACCAATAATCAACGTCAAATGTGAACATAGATCGTAATAAAATTGAAAGTAGAATAAAAGTAGACTGAAGCCAAAACGGTATAATGCTACTGCTAATGCTAGGTGAATTTGACGTTGATTATTGGTATAAGAGAATGCCATTTGCAACTTTCTTGACGCTGAGACTCGATCGGAATGATATTTTGAACATTTAAAATTACGAGAATTGGCCTTCAGATCACAATCACCCACAACGAACCCCTCAGAACAAATTGAAGTGAAACATCCTCGCAGATGACACGTAACGACCAATGCCGGAGATATTAACTTTTTAAGGTTTTTTAATCGAATTTTGACGATTGCGCCGCCGATATCTTGGGGACGGAAATAAAATCATTTAGTATTTTTGGAATGGTTTGTTTGCACAAGATTATGATCAAAAGTTTTAAGGGATGAAGGGATATTTCTTTTATAGCAGAGGCCGGCAACCGAGCAAGTGAGTCACCTGATTGTAAGTGATCTCCACCGCCCATGAACTTTCACCGCCATTATGAGTAAGTGTTCGTGAAGGAGATTTGGGCCTCCGGATACCTCACTCACCGTACAAAACGTAGCAGCAAGCATTTAAAAGCGGGAGTTGTTTGGTGCGGAAACTTAAAAAATTAACACTGAAATGCCAAAAATGTCAGTAACTTCTACGAGTATAAGTATTTTTGGAATTGCTGCCGGTGCCGATGCCGGTTAACTTAAATTGAAATAGTTTTTAGGTTTTGGTTAAACTTATTTTATGTTGAAAATAGTAGGTCTTTTAAAGTGGTAGAGACACGCTGTAGGCAGTCTTGTCTATAACATGAATGTGCCGGCACGATCAGGCTGTTACCACTACCTGACAGAGTACCGACGTAAAGTAGCGGTTTGCTGCTGCGTTTCGTACGGCGAGTGATATATACGGAGGCCCATTAAATATAACATCCAACTTCTTCTTCTTCTTCTTCTTGCTAGACCTAGTCCCATTTACTTGAGGTCGGCCTTCCTTGTCCGTATTTTCCATTCCTCACGGTTTTGTGCTACGTCTTTTTATAATTAAGCTTCTTGTACTTTTACGACCGTCGTCAACCAGGTGGCGGGTGGTCTACCACGTGTACGCTTCGTTGTTGGTATGTCTAGGGCTAGCTTCACCATGTGATCGTCGGGATCGTCTTTCGAAAATATAACATCCTACGTTTAAAAAAATCACTAATATTAATATCAGTTGCCTCACTGCGTATCGTATGAAACAACTTAAAAAGTAAATTAATTCATAATTCTTTAATTCAATGCTAAACATTTAGACTCTCAATGATAACTTTAATAAACAAAACAAACCATCAAAACTCATCCCAATCAAAGTAAAACAAACAACAATTAAGAACAGAGCCGTTCATTAGACCCGGGAGTATATGATAATCGACTTGCGACGCCCGCGGTCGGTGTTATATGACACGACCCATTGTTTGGTGACGATTTATTCTCAAGTCCTAACTCAATTTGTACTATAAATAGGGGGTATTTTATATTAACCTTTTCTTATACAACTTAATGACGAGATGAGCAAGTCGTTCGTCTGATGGTAAGCTCAAAACCTGCCCACAAACAATAACACCAGCACTCAGAACTTTGAATTACAAAGCACTGCATAGCACTGTTTGTGTCCGTGACGAATAATCTAATTCTTTTCTTTCTTTTTAATCGCTCATGATGGTGATATAGCATATGAAGTCTCATAATGGCCAATAATTTCATTGGTTTCAATGTCATTCAAACAGAATTACAACAAAGCAGCTTGCTGCTGCGTTTCGTACGGTGAGTGAGATATCCGGAGGCCCAAATTCCCCTCCCCTTCCCAATCCCTTACATATCCCTTTCCTTTAAGGTCGGCAACGCGCCCATGATTATTTTAGTATTGTGAGCGTACATGCGCGGTGGAGATCACTTACCATCAGATGACCCAATTGCTCGTTTGCCAGCCAATACTATAAAAAAATGGGCGACATTATATTTGGACTGCATTGTACCTAACACCAGGTCCTGTGAAGACACTTTGGCGTGTCGGGATTAAAAAAAACATATTTTACCAGTCAATCTTACCATCAGTAGGCACGACCCTCGACCTGGCCAGGTCCGCCTTGTTGCCGACGAGTATGACAGCTCTCCTGGCGGTGTGTCCCGCCGCCCACAACACTTGTAATCTTCGCTCTGCTTCTACAAAGCTGTTGCGGTCTGCTGTCGAGTACACCACACAGTAGCCGTGGGCACAGCCATCAGTCTGGTGGATAAAGATTGAGGTTAATTTTAGACATAAATATACATGTAGAAACCTAAGTCTAAGTGGTAGAGCCCCGATGTAGACAGTTTTGTCTACAGCATGAATCGACCGGGTTGTTATTAATTATTATTATTAATACACCCAACAGTCACACACATAGTCCTGACCCCACACTAGGTTAACCTGTATTGTGGGTATCAGGAACTACTGGGGACTTGCGGTCGCACAACACCCAGACCCGAAACAAATATTTCTGGATCACACAAACATTTGTCTCAGTGCGGGAATAGAACCCACGGCCTCTCGCATCGCAGCAAGTTACTCGCCCACTGTGCCACGGAGGCTGTCACCACTAACCTACAGAGAACTGACGTAAAGTAGCAGCTTGCTATTGCGTTTGGTATGATGAGTGAGATACCCGGCGGGCTAAATCCCCTTCACTTCTCAATCCTTTAATTATCTCTTCCCTTAAGATCGGCGACGCTTCTATTACAAGATTCTTTTGGTACTGTAAGCGATCATGAGTGATGAATATCACTTACTTATGACAATATGCTATAAAAAAGTAATGTATTAAAAGAGTCAATTTACATGTCGCACGCAGAACAGCTGATAACATGGAAAAGCTAATATTAACAGGGAAATAGTAGGCAAAATACCAAGAGGAAGGAGCCCGAAACGTTGGTCTGACCAGGTGTCGGAACAGCTGGAGGAACCAGTCAACGTCGCAATCCATCAAGCCGAAGACCGTAGCAAATGGAGACAAACCATTGCTAGAATCCTTGCACGGAGTCACGATCCTCAAAAATGAGGGAACGATATAGGAGGAGGATTAAAATAGTAAAGTAATGTACTTACAACCACGTGATCAGGTGGTGAGTCCAGGAATGTGATCTCCGACTCCTCACCAGCTAGCAGTACGCACACCGACCTCTCACCTGATTCGTCATCTAAACACAAATACACCGTCACCAACATAGTTTTAATACATTAGATAATATACATTAAGCACCTGTTTCACGAACTCTGAATAAATGTTATTTACCAAATGAAATATAATAATAATACACGTCCAACAGTCACACACATAGTCCTGACCCCACACTAGGTAAACCTGTGTCGTGGGTATCAGGAACTACGAGGGACTTGCGGTCCCACAACACCCAGACCCGAGACCAATATTTGTGGTTCACACAAACATTTGTCTCGGTGTGGAAATCGAACCCACGGCCTCTCGCTTCGCAGCCGACTACTCGCCCGCTGCGACACGGAGCTGTCAAAGACTTTTTCTAATACAAAAGTCACTCCTGACATAGGTATCACATGTCTACTGGGGGCTTTTAAAATAGTGATCTTAAACGTTGATTGGTGGTTGAATCTTACTCGAACATTATACAATGCTCTAAGTATTATAGGAATATTGATCTATTGATTTCTGGCGCGATATAGGCTTAGGTTCCGTTTTTTTTTTTAGGGTATAGGCCGGCAAACGAGCAAGTGGGTCACCTGATGGTAAGCGATCTCCACCGCCCATGTACGCCCACAATACAAAAGAATTATGGGCGCGCTGCCGACCTTAAAGGAAAGGGATAATAAGGGATTGGGAAGGGGAGGGGGATTTGGGCCTCCGGATATCTCACTCACCGTACGAAACGCAGCAGCAAGCTGCTACTTTACGCCAGTTTTCTGTGAGACAGTGGTAACGACCCGGACGAGCCGGCCCATTCATGCTGTAGACAAAATTGTCTACAGCGTGGCTCTACCACTCTACCGTATAGGAAATATGATTTAGGTGGCGTCAGTTTAAACTAACGACACACCACCTGGATCTCATTTTTTAGATAACGTAGGACTTCCCGGGAACCTACGCTATCCTCTCCCATAAGAATGACAAGATAATACCTGCGAAGTCGGTTCGGTTGCAGGTACTCTATCAACCGGTTTTTGAAAGGCTGATCAATGTAAACTGTCAAATCTCATGTCAAGTCGAAATTGAGTTGCTAGAAGCGTGGTCCAACACCTTTGATTTGACACATGTTAGTTAAGATAACTTTCAAATTAATATGAAAAATGTCAAACGCTATTAGAGAGACCTCAGATATTATTAAAATGTTCACTAAATAACGTTTCAGTAACTCGGGTTACAATTTTTTAACTCGGACTCCTAGCATTTTTTTTTATTACATTGAATGACGAGACGAGCAGGTCGCTCGCCTGATGGTAAGCGCCACGCCTGCTCATAAACAGAAGCAACGCCACACAAAACTTTAAATAAAGCACTGCATGACACTGGACTGCGCTCGTCACCCCGAGACATAAGGTGTTAAGTCTCATAATGCCCAGTAATTACACTGGCTTCAATGTCCTTCACACCGGAACACAACAGTGCTTACACACTGTTGTTTGGCGGCAGAAATAGAGAAAGCGGTGGTACCAATCCAGCCGGTCTCTCGCAAACGAGGGACCTACCACCTTGTATTTGACTACCAATTTTGACTTGACATGAGATTTGACAGATGATTATTATATTTTTTCTTTAATCAGACTTTCAGAAACCGGGCATAAGGCTTGCACCAAACTGTTTAATTTCCATGACAGTTATTCTACAACCCAAAATGCATTATGTATGATGCATGTCTTATGATTGCAATACACTTTTCTTTCTTTCATTTGTTTCATGCAATCAATCATTTATTTACTTGTGATATACAGGTGGTTGTTACATACTACATTGTTGTAGTAGTACATAAATTAATTAGTGCTCTATGATCAGCCTCATATTGGCATGCAAGTATGACAAAGTTTTTTTAAAAAGAAAAATGAAGTAACATATAATAAATTAAAGGAAAATAAATATTATTGTAGATATTTCAAACAAAATATCTACAATTCCTCGCTAGAGGTATTAAATACAAACTCCAAACATAATTCCATTTAAGTTTTATACTCATAAGGTACATACAATACAATAATTTATGACACATTAAAAACTTTTATGTGTTCTACTTCGCGTTAGGCCTAATTTGTTTTTATTAAAATTATTAAGATAATAATTTGTCCTAAATAATATTTTGTTACAATTTAAAATAGTTATTTACTTTATTTTAAAACGAAAACATTCATTTACATTATAACATCTGATTAGAATTAATTCCTTATAATTTGGGACACGATTAATAGATGGCGTGACAGTGGGTAATAAAAGTTATGTTTTTCGGGTTTAACCCTTTACGAAATATATCTATTTTATAACATGTATCATACATTTACCATATTTGTTTATTTTAATACTAACAAGAAAAAAAAAAACGTGTTAAAAGTTAGTCCGCTTTGTCTGTGGCATCATAGCGCTTAAAAGAATAGACCCATTTGTATGCGTTTCATATTTGTTTGAAAGCTGCTTTAATTGAAATGGTTCTTACTTAAGAACCATTTCACAAGAAATAAGAGCACAAAATTTTATGTGCTCTTATTTCTCCGGCCGTTTTTTAAGCTATGTTCAATCTGGTAGAATACTATATCGATGGAATTATGTAAATCATTTTTGAAAAGAGCAACGTTAGAGTTTCTTGTCTATTCTTCTCTAGCGAAACAGCATTCCGAACCGGCGGTAGAGTTAAAATTAAACTGAATCTAAATGATGTATAACATTTTATAGATTCAATAAATAATATGAATTTGAATTCAAATTATTATATGCTCTGTTACGTACCTATGCTAGTGTCGTAAGCGTGAAGATACTCCGAGGTCATGAACTGTCCCACGAGGCTGGACTTGCCGACGCCAGGCCCACCCAACACAAGCACTCTGTACGAACTTAAGCCGGCTGAAGAATCCCTGTTTAGAATTATAGGAAAATAATTATTCTCAAGATGATTATAAACGTGATTTCTTATGTTTACGCGAATATTACACATTGAATAAAAACTACTTTATACGGATTTTATGAAATAAAATAAAACCACGATAAAATCCATATAAACTAGATTTATTTCAAAAAAATTAACGTTTTCGTTTAGTATAAAGTTTCAAAAACCGAATTGCATTGCGTTTACTGTTACATTCTTTGAGGAGTTTTCCAATTTTCCTCGTACTCCGCCTTCAGATCTTAACATAATTTATACCGGAGTAAAAAAGCCTATCGAATATAAAAAGAATCATCAAAATTGGTGGATATACATGAAAAAACATATATACAGACGAACTGCGAATCTTCTCTTCTTAAGTCGGTAAAAAAATTCGTAGTTTTGATATATTCATATTATTATACAATATGTAACAAAACCCTGTTGAGCGTTGTAACTGTGATATCAGAATCGATATTTAAACATAATGAAATAACTCGCATAAGGAAATAAGAATATAAAAATAATAATATTTATTTTTAACTTTATTTATAATTACTTTTTTTTTTATTAGTTTATTATTTGTAAACCATATTTCGATTGATTACGTCTGCAAGGGCGATGACTTGCGAGCCAGAGCGAGATAGCAAGTTACACCGTCAACGTAAGTAAATCAAACGTGACGCGCCGCGCGCGCAATTACAGATGTAAATAACATTTTTTCAACATGTTCATTTTTCTAAGCTACCTGTGTAAGGATAATATTTCGCTTGTGTTTTTTTTATTTAACTATTTTCATTAATATAAGCTATCTATATGTCTATCTTCACGACCCTAAAAGGGCCGACAGGGTTTTGTTACATACTGTATATGCGGAACGGTCTACTCAGACTGCTATTTTGTTTATTTAAACTATTTTGTCATAGTTTTTTCGGTCGTCGTGCTCATGGAGGTCGAGCATGCTAATTTAATCCGTAGCTATAATGTATCTATGATTGTTTAATGACATAAATTGAGCTACTCTATTTCCTATCAAATATTGTAAATCCTTAACGCTCCCAATAATAATTATAATTTAGCATTAAAAAGAGCAATGTTAAAGTTTCTTGTCCGTTTTTCTCTAGTGAAACAGCCTTCTGAACTGGTGGTAGAGTTATTAACGGAAACTAAATAATTAAAATATATATATATATATGCGCTTTGTGGTAGGTATATGCAGCATAAGCGACCAAAGCACGATTTAATTTGATGAATTAAGGCAATATATACATTAATTACAATTAAGTATTTATACTTACATTAAATTATCTATTAAGATTATAAAAGGTGATACGGCAAGTCAGTAGCGTAGTATTTTTTGTAAAGTATAATAAACGAGTAAATAGTAAGAATAAAGTTAGAGTGAACTAGAGTGAGAAATATGTGATGTTTAGAATACACACGTCACCACGCCTCTTCAGCACCGTTTCACTACCGCAGAACCACCTTTTTTATAGCATAATCCGGCAAACGATTAAGTGGGTCACCTGATGGTAAGTGATCTCCACAGCCCATGTACACCCATAATACCAAAAGAATTATGGGTGCGTGGCCGACGCTAAGGGAAAGTGATAATTAAGGGATTGGGAAGTGGAGGGGAAATTTGGGCCTCCGGATATCTCACTCACCGTACGATATGCAGCAGCAAGCTGCTACTTTACGCCGGTTTTCTGTGAGACAGTGGTAACGACCCGGACGAACCGGCCCATTCACTCAGGTTAGGCCTTAGCCACCACGCTGGTCTAGTGCCGGGTGGCAGACATGTATGAGTGTTTACTATGAACTTAGAGTTTAAAAATCTGTTAGTATAATGTGAGTAACAATGGTGAACAAAAACATCGTGAGGAACCAAAAAAGTTTTATACAAGATTCAGTAAAACGGGTTGAATAGGGGAGTGAATCAAACAATTGAGATTCATACACAGATAAACTGATTTTTTTATTAGCTTGGATGACGAAACGAGCAGGTCGCACGCCTGATGGTAAGTGTCACGCCTGCCCATAATCAATAGCAATACCATACAGTACTTTAAATTATTGGCTGATAGTGCAGCTGAATCACGACAATAGTAGATTCATACTATATGTATTATGTATATATTACAATATTTATGTAAGTACTAGTGTATATAATATAATACATTTATATGTATTTATGTAAGTAATGTTGTATCATAGTCTTCTATATATGTAGATTTATGTATTAAGTAATATCTTGTCTACTTATTTTTTCTTGTTCGTTTGTTTTATTCGACGATTTATATACACCCACATTATCTCGTCTCTGCATCACCCACAAGTAGACTGGTAGAGAATGCCTTTGGCATTAAGTCCGCCTTTATACATGTTATGTATATAAAGTTTAAATAAAATAAATAAATTACTGTGTGGCACTGGACTGCGTTCTTCAACCCGAGACATAAGTAAAAAATTCTTTCTGCAATAGATTTTGAGTAACGTAACTTATTTTTTTTTTTTTTTTTAATGCTGGCTCGGCAAAGTGACTACGCTACACCTGATGTTAAGTGCAGCGCAATCCAAGAATACTGTCGACCAACGACAGACGATGTGTCTATCGCAGGTCGGCAAGATTATGCCGGCCTGCCTAATTGCTTCTTCACACTCCGTTTAAAGGACCCCATATTATAGGAAGGAGGGAACACGTGTGCCGGCAAACTATTCCACAGCTTGATGGTCCGGCAGAAATAAAAAATCAAATTATTTAAATTTGATTTAAATAATTAAAAAAATCTAGTCAACTACCCTATTGAGTTTCTGTACGAGGCAAAAAATCTCAATTTAACCATAATTTTGTCATATAATAATAATAATAATAAAGCATTTTATTTCCATATCCATTAAGTTCCACTACTAAATTACAATTACATATTAACTATTACAGAATTCTCATACCAAATATAAAGAATCATTGTTAATAAATAAATATATGATTATTATTAATTGAATTAATTATATTTATTAATGTTAATTAAAATTATCATGTATTTGACGATTAATAATCTTGGATGTGGACCCCGTTTTGGGTGTATGCCTCCTCCAGTTTGTTGCAACTATCTCTATCTTTCGCCTTGGTCTTCCATTCCGAGCCCGCTGTAGACACTATATCATCTGCCCAACGTTTGTCCCCCAATTTTGTCATATAACCCCCTTGTATTCAACCCGTTTGACTGTTTCAGTTTAAATAAAACATCCCAAAAAAGATTTTGAACATCACAAACCTTGCTCCCATATATATCCTGTCGCTGCATCCAGTAGGAGTTATGAAAAAGATTTTTTACTATACAACGTGTTACAGAATGGTGTGGTCAAGTTTGCAACGTATAGAGTACGATATAAGTATTTCACTTCCCTTAAAACCAAATCTGATTGCATTGCTAGGACATACACAAAGCATTTTCTTTTTTATCGAATGGATATTTTTTTTATGGCATAGGCCGGCAAACGAGCAATTGGGTCACCTGATGGTAAGTGATCTCCACCGCCCATGTACGCCCATAATACCAAAAGATTCATGGGTGCGTTGCCAACCTTAAAGGAAAGGGATAATTAAGGAATTGGGAAGGGAAGGGGCTTTGGGCCTCCACATAATATGTGGATATTCGAATTGCAATTTTTTCTCTCTCTTGCGGTGCCTATTCACTATTGAATGTTGGCTGTCAACTCCGCATATTCCTTTCTATTTCTTGCCAGGTTAAATAGCTTTTCTGCTATTTACTACTTCTTCTATTGCAATTTTGGACAACACTAAATGAAGCCATTACTAGGCGTGCAGAGGTTAATGCAAATAATTTATAGTGATGTATGTGATCGATCATATCCAGCTTAATAATCGAGTGGTAAGATTAGCTTAAAGATTTACGATGTCTAGATTTTTATAAGATCAGATACATAAACTCTCACTGTCAGGTGTATGTAAAGACCCTTAAATATGACCACACCTTTCTGTAACACGTTGTCAATTTTATATTTTTCTCACGATGTTTTTATTGTGTTGTGTGAATATTGGAGATTTATTAATATTCTAAGCGAAAACTATGTTATAAGTTCCTGTGTATCTGACAGGGTAGGTAGAGGTAAAATGGTACCCATGGTTAGACAAACAATTCTCATCCCAAGATGTAATGGGGACGAATCTATTCAATCAAACTGAAATTCTAATTGGGCAATTCGAGTGTGTCTCTCAGAATGCACACTTGCATTTTTTTATCACATCACCATTTTCAAGTACTGTGCTACGAGCGCAATGAGAATATAAACTGTATTTTTACTATAAATTGTAGAGGCATGCATAATACCTGTATATTAATAGACTTGCTTTCCGCTCATGGCCCCGCCTTATAACATTTTTTTTTATCCTAGCTCGGCAAAGTGACTACGCTACACCTTATGGTAAGTGTAGCGCAATCCAAAAAAAACTGTCGTCCGACGACAGACGATGTGTCTATCGTAGGTCAGCAAAATTATGCCGGCCGAATGCCTAATTGCTTCTTCACACTCCGTTTAAAGGACCCCATATTATAGGAAGGAGGGAAAATAGACATCTTCTACTCCTTGTCGAGTTTACGTGTCACATTAATTATATTAAAGTGCAACAAGGTAATGGAATTTGAACATAAAAATATATTTCCCATACAAACTTTCTTACCCTTTTTACTCATTTAGGGATGGGGTATAAAAAACACCCTTTTAATAATATTATATATAAAATACGCAGTTTTAATTTTAGCTATGTAGGTCAGTCAGCCAGGCAGTTTCGTATTTACCTTACGGGCACTGCTGCCTGGGCATATGCTGGGCAAATCAGATGAATTTCGAAGCCTAATTATGGAAAAGTATTTTTTTTAAAGAACCCTAAATTATGTGTTCACGGATATCCCGTATGTAGGGTTACCAGACGTCAGGATTTGTCCTGACATGTCAGGATTTTTAAGAACTTGTTGAATTCACCTGGACCTTAAAATGTCGGGATTTTTTAAGACCTACTAATACTTGTAAGGGAAAATAATTTATACTTGAAGAGACTATATTTTTTATTGGTAAAGAATTCAACTAATTAATTAATTGATAATCAACCAAATAAATGCAATACATGTAACAAAAACGCGGACATAAAAAAGTTAGGACTCTTTCATAGAAATCAGGCTTTTTGTCAGGGCTTTTTAATTATTTATCAGGTAACCCTACTCACATGGCTAACGGCTCTGCAGATATCTGAGTCTGTATAAGCGTCTTATAGAATTTATACGTAAAATAGTTTGACATGCCATTAACTAACATACCTGGACGAAGCCAAGGAGCAAGGAGCTGATGCTCTATTGGCAGCCTCGGTGCTGGACGCACTGGATGCGACCGAAGTGTTCGACCGGGAGCGACGAGATCGCAGCGAGTCACCTCGGTTCACCACACCTTTACCTGCATAATGAGAGGTACTAATTACAATAATACTAATTAGTAGTATACATTAAAGTCTTTGTTTCTAGGATAAAAAGTAGCCTACGTCCTTATCCAGGAGGCCAATTCTCGTAATTTTAAATGTTCAAAATATCATTCCGATCTAGTCTCAGCGTCAAGAAAGTTACAAATGGCATTCTCTTAAACCAATAATCAACGTCAAATGTGAACATAGATCGTCATGAGATTGAATGTAGAATAAACATGACTTTGACTGAAGCCAAAACGGTATAATGCTACTGCTAATGCTAGGTGCATTTGACGTTGATTATTGGTTTAAGAGAATGCCATTTGCAACTTTCTTGACGCTGAGACTACATCGGAATGATATTTTGAACATTTAAAATTACGATAATTGGCCTCCAGCTAATAGTCTACTTGTGTGCTAAATTTCATCCAAAACCGTTCAACTGTTAAGGCGTGATTGACTCACAAACATCCAAACTTTTACATTTATCTTAGTAGTAGGAAGTAGCATTTTTTTTCTGAGTGGTAGAGCCACTCTGTAGACTCTTTTGTCTACAGCGTGAATGGGCCGGCTCGTCCGGATCATTACCACTGTCTCACAGAAAACCGGCGTAAAGTAGCAGCTTGCTGCGTTTCGTACGGTGAGTGAGATATCCGGAGGCCCAAATCCCCCTCCCCTTCACAATCCCTTACTTATCCCTTTCCTTTAAGGTCGGCAACGCGCCCATGATTATTTTAGTATTATTGGCGTACATGGGCGGTGGATATCACTTGCCGGCCTATCATACTATTTTTATAAATGTGAATGTAAGTTTGTTTGTTACGCTTTCACGCGAAAACAACTTAACCGATCATCATGAAACTTTTTACACATATTCTTAGAGGTATAAGAAGTAACATAGGATACTTTTTATGAAAAATAATAATAATATCTATTAGTTTGTTACGCTTTCACGCCTAAATCACTAAACCGATTTTGATGAATTTTGATGTAGTGATAGATGGGACCCTGGAGACGGTTATAGGCTACGTTTTATTTCGGAAAAGTCTATTCACGCGGGCGGAGCCGCGGGCAACAGCTTGTAATATATATTTTTTTAAAAATGTAGCGTAGTAGGATGCCCGTGTTGCTTCAGGTCCTACCCACTGACCCGTGATGCTGAAGTGCCTCAGCCTGTAGTATTCCTCCTCGACGCCGGTGTTCGGCATGGAAGCCACTCTGGCGCGCTGCTGTGGCAGGCCCAGGAGTTGTCTCTCGCCAGTCCGGGAGCGTTGCGCCTTCACTGATTGCGAGCGGGAGTGGTGGGGGCTTCCGTACCTGAGGAAAGGACATTTATTTACGATATCTGTTGATTGCCTCGGTGGTGCAGTTGTAATGCGTACGCGTTACGATTTAGGCTGACGCTGAGGTCTCGGGTTCGATCCCCGGGACGGGTAAAGTGGTATTGGGTTTTTCTATTACGAAATACTCAGTATCAGCCCGGAGTCTGGAATTTGTGCCCGGTATGGCGATAGGCTCGCCCCCTATCACATTGTGGAACGGAGATACGCTCGGCAAAATGTGGGTGTATTGGTTACACCTCTGCCTACCCCCTTCGGGGATTACAGGCGTGAGTGCGTATGTAATATCACATGGCCAATTTTCGAGTTACGCGGTGTTAGCTAAGCGACGATATGTAGCTACAATTAAAATTTTCTACAATAAACCTTAAAAAATACAATTCCTACGGGACAAAGAATTAATTAAATGTGATATACATAATTATAATTTTCAACGTAAGTTATTCCAATTTAATTTTCATGTATGAGGTCGAGTTGTAAACATCACCTCGGCAATTACTCTTTAAATTAACCCAATTAAACTTTCATAATTTGTTGTGAATGTTTTATATTATACATTTTATGTTGAATATACAACGTGTTACAGAAAGGTGTGGTTAATCTCTAGGGAGGGCTGTTCTCTTTGTTTCCCCATAATGATGCCCATGAAGAACAGTACTACGATCAAATGCATGTGTTTCGGCAATCTTCGTTGGATTAATTCCGAATATGCAATCAATGTATATTCGAGCGTAGTCACTTACTCAAGAGAAAAATAAATAAATAATCTAATGTCAATATAGAATGCCATGCAGTGCTTTGTAATTCAAAGTTCTATGTGGTGTTGCTTCTGTTTATGGGCAGGCGTGACTCTTACCATTAGGCGAGCGACCTACTAGTATCGTCACTGAAGCTAATAAAAAAAACTTTAATAGTATTACTGTACAGTAGCGGCACTGTACGATGGCATTGGAGACGTATACACGCGCATGACGATCCGTAGATTAACAGTTAAGTGTGGAAGAAAGATAGCTGTACTTTATTGTTGTAGGAACCACAATGTTTGACTGAAGCGGAGTTTAAGTTAATAGCGTCTACACTTCCATAATATTTCCCCTCACCAACAGACGTGGCAGTCACATGTACTTATTACCCTAATGTAACATGCACTGTGTCGTTCTGACGTGACTTTAAACAAACAATTACAAGCTTATATGACATGTCACGGTGAACTGTTACGGGATCACAGAGCAGATCGATCCGTGACATTATGTCGTAACATGTGACAACCGTCCACACTTGAGAGTTTGCCATGCGTTTGTCACAGTCACGCCTCTTTGCGCTGTGTAATGTGACAAGAGGCGACGTACTTTTAATATACTCTTTATATATATTTTTATTATTTATATTATATACTTTTTTTTTACTCCTGAATATTCAGTGGTATGGACTGGTTCGGCTTTCGGAGGTGGCTAATGAAAAAAGCGCTGTGTTGTGGTTTGCATTATAACATTATGCTGACGTGGCTACCTACTGTCACGGCGAAGGCATGCAACTCCTTATTAATTTTTATAATGTTAGGCTACCTTTTTAATATAAGTTTGTCACATGTATTCGGTGGCGCAGTTATAATGCGTACGCGTTATGACTCAGGCTGACGCTGAGGTCTCGGGTTCGATCCCCGGGTCGTCGAGCTCGGAGTCTAAAATTGTGCCCAGTATGGCGATAGATTCGCCCCTTATCACATCATGGGACAGAGATAAGCTTGGCGAAATGTGGGTGTACTGGTTAGTGGTTACACCTCTGCCTACCGCTTCGGGGATTACAGCCTACAGGCGTGAATGCGTATGGATGTATACATGTATTCCTAAATCAATATTTTTTTCATTCACTGGTGGTATACTGCTGGAGCTATCGAAACAACAGAGTTACAATACTACGGCAATTTGTCCCAAGTGACATCCTACGGTGCCGCTACTGTAGTCACTTTATGCTGTCAGGCTAAACAAAGATGGAACAAAACTGTGAAACTTTACCGCTTACTTGGAATTGCGGTCACAAGAGCGCGTGTACAATTCCTCCAGCCATTCATAATAAAAACAACCCTTTTAATGGCATTCACAGACGATTCATTTAAATTTCCCGTTTGTACTTCTGGCTAGGGTTGCTAACTTTTTAATCGTTCTCAATTTGAATATTTGTTTTCTTTCACGCATAAGGCATAAGATACCACAGACTGTCCGACTTTAATTATTTTTATTATATTAAAATAGTAAAGTAAATACTTTTTAACAAAAATAAAACAAAATCAAAACAGCTGAAATAGAATGAACCAATTTTGAGTCGGTACTATTTGTTTATTCTTGTTCCAACTGTAGTTGGTTTATAGTAGGTACTCTATAATTCAAATTTCTGGGTGGTGTTGCTGCTATTTATGGGCAGACATGGGACTTACTGTAGTGTATGGCTATTGAGGGTACCGGTACTATCAAGTATGGTAGACTTGATAGTGTCGTTAGATAAGAGCAAGGATGACATCTACGTCAGATGGCACCTTATAAATACGCTCGCCACTACGGGAGTACAGTTCTCTCCCGACTGGCGATGTACCCGTAACTGAGTGTTATCCGTGTTCACACGCGTGGTGAGCGACAGGACTGGGTGTAGGGGTCGGACGGAGTGCAGGTACAAACACGGAATAATACACTTACCATCAGGTAAGCGGCTGGATCGCAGCTCTCCCATCATTCCAGCAAATAAAAAAACCGCTAAAGCAAATGTAACACAAAATGTCTAGGTGACAACCCTACTGCCTTTGAGGCTAGGGTTGGACCGCTATAAATCCATCGCATTTACATACGTGTGTTGTTTGCCCTCACGTACTTCTTTGGAAGTATGTTATGTATGCCTTTGCTAGCAACTTCTTCCGTTTGATAGTACGGTAGACTTTTATCGTCATCATTTAAATTAATACGCCAACACAAAGTTTAGACACCTTTTTTTACACACGCACTCACGCCTGTATCTCTGAAGGGTAGGCAGAGGTGTAATCAGTACACCTACATTTCGCTGAATTTATTTAAGCCCGTAACGTGTAGGGGGCGACCCTATCGCCACAATTCCGGACTCCGAGTAGATACTTCACTCAGAAGATCACTTGTACCAGACCCGGGGATCAAACCAGAGACATCAGCACAGCAGTCGTACCCGTTTTTAGTATTATAAAAAATTAAAATTATTTGATGATGATTGATCAAATAAAGTAAATACACACACGAGTTTTCAATACAAAACTCTTCTATTTACGGGGAAATATTATGTACAAAAAGTTATGCAAATAAATACATATCATGATCCCATCCCTTTATTTTAATGGCATACATTCAAGTGGGTCAAGTAACGGTAAATGGTCCCCATCGCCCAGGAACACTCATAATACCAGAAGAATCATGGGCGCGTTACCGACCTTAAAGGAAAGGGATAGTTAAGGAATTGGGAAGGGGAGGGGTGATCTGGTCACCCGGAGATCTCAATCAGCGTATTAAACTCACAAGCTGATATTTCAGTTTGGTTTTCTGTGAGACAGTGGCACCAACGAGCTGATCCATTCAAACTGTAGAAATAACTATTTAAAGCGTGTCTACCACTCAATTATAAAAACCCAAATCTTACACTGCCTCGGAGGCGCAGTTGTAATGCGTACGCGTTATGATGGAGACCAACGCTGAGGTCTCGGGTTTGATTCCCGGGTCGGGTAAAGTGGTATTGGATTTTTCTATTACGAAATACTCAGTATCAGCCCGGAGTCTGGAATTTGTGCCCGGTATGGCGATAGGCTCACCCCCTATCACATGGTAGGACGGAGATACGCTCGGCGAAATGTGGGTGTACTGGTTACACCTCTGTCTACCCCTTCGGGGATTACAGGCGTGAGTGCGCATGTACGTATGTATGTAAATCTTACACAAAAGTCCTTTTTCCACACAATGTATAAATTTAGAACTTTGCCGTCACACCATCGTACACTAAAGATAAAGTACACGTCACTGACTAGCAAAATAGCGGCAAAAGAATTGCCTTACTTAACAATGTTGGATAGACAGATCGCTTTCCATTAGCTTCGTTAATAGAATTTAGAGAGGAAATAGACGCCAATTGTTTAAGCTTATTTGGGCTATAAAGTAGCGTTAGCTTAGCGGTGAGTGGTACGGACTGCCGAGACGTGAGTCGCAGGTTCGAAACCAGCCCTATGACTGCTGCTGATAGCTGTGCTGATGTCTCGGGTTCAACTCCCCGGGTTGGCTAGAAGTGATATTGAGTTTTGCTATCACGGAATGCTCAGTATCAGTCCGGAGTCTGGAATATCTGAAGGCCCAAATCCCCTCCCCTTCCCAATCCCTTTCCTTTAAGGTCGGCAACGCGCCCATTATTCTTTTTTTATTGTGGACGTACATGGGTGGTGGAGTCACTTACTATATGGTGACCCACTGGCTCGTTTGCCGGCCTATGCTATAAAAAGAAAGAAATTTACATACTGCCTCGGTGGCGCAGTTGTAATGCGTACACGTTACGACTGACGCTGATGCTGAGGTCTCGGGTTCGATCCCCGAGTGGGCATATCATAGGACGGAAATAAGCTCGGTGAAATGTGGGTGGATTGATTACATACCTCCGCCTATCGCCACTTAATGACATCCATGGTACTTTACATCTGGTTTCTCCAGTTGTAAATGTCCTTGTGCCTGAGGTTAATGCCTCCTTAGTTCATTATTTTGTCTACCGCTTTGCTATGGAGGGAAGTGGACAATTATTATTTCCAAACCCTCCTTAACGTTCTATTTGATTAATTTCGTTGCGGAACAAAGACATCATTCCCAGAGACTCGCCGAGCTTCACTGCTCGGTGTCAACAAAAATGCGTGCCACTGTCGATCCTGGTGCACAGGAGTTACAGTGGCGGGTGTGTGGGCGGGATAGTGTATACCTACCTCCGCCTACCCTTTCGAGGATTACAGGCGTAAGTGCGTGTATGTGTAAAAATTTACATACGGGTCAACTAGAATCTCCTTTATTTAAGTCGGTTAAAGTGCATACGTTTATACATATAGCTCAATCAATTATACTATTACACAACCATTTATGTGGTTGAATAAGTTTCTCACTGTAATATTATGAAATGAGAGATTTCACGCGACGTGAAGCATAAAATCGCGCTGCACCAGACTATCCGACTGGAAACTGTATTTTATTTTCTGATGTATTTATAGCATATCGTAAGCTCTATGAACCGCTACAAAAGGTGACTAGAAAAAAAGGAGTTTGTTTTTATTAGCTTGAATGACGAGACTAGCTGGTCGCTCGCCTGATGGTAAGCGCCACGCCTGCTCATAAACAGAAGCAACGCCACACAGAACGTTAAATAACAAAGCACTGCATGACACTGGATCTATTTAAATATCTCATAATGTGATAGGGAGCGAGAGCCTATCGCCATACCGGGCACAAATTCCAGACTCCGGGCTGATAATGAGCTTTTCGTAATAAATAAACTCAATATCACTTTTGCTCGACCCGGAGATCGAACCCGAGACCTCAGCGTCAGCCTCAGTCGTAACACGTACGCATTAAAACTACGCCACCGAGGCAGTCGAAGTACAAGGCAGTTAAGTTTATAATTAAAAGTTTATTAAGTTATCAGGCTCGAATGGCCGGACGTTTATTGTATTATTCAAATTTATAAATCACGAAGAATTCCGAAGCGTAGCGTTAATACTAATACATTTTTTTTATTAGCTGAGTGACGAAACGAGCAGGTCGCTCGCCTGATGGCACAGAACTTTTAATTAAAAAGCACTGCATGGCATAAGACGGCGCTCGTCACCCCGAGACATAAGATGTTAAGTCTCATAATGCCCAGTAATTCTTCAATGTCCTCAAACCGGAACACAACAGTGTTCACACACTGCTGTGTGGCGGTAGAAATAGACAAAGCGATGGTACCAACCCAGACAGAAATTGTACTCACTTATGAGTAATCGACAATAGGAAATAAGGAGGTTCAACGCCGGACACCCCACAGCTACCCTAATAACATAAAATAATAATACTAGCCCTGTATTACACGTCCCACTGCTGGGCCCGGGCCTTCTCTACTGAATGAGAGGGGTTAGGCCTTAGTCCACCACGCTGGCCTAATGCAGGTTGGCAATCACATACCTTCGAAATCATTATGCAGAACTTCTCAGGTATTCAGGTTTCCTCACGATGTGTCCTTCACCGTTAAAGCAAGTGATAATTAACAATTAATACACACGTAACTTAGAAAAGTCAGAGGTGTATGCACTTGAGGCTAGTTTCGAACCTGCGACTTTCGTCTCGACAGTCCATACCACTCCCCGCTGAGCTATCATTGCTATTGCTATAACAACATAAGGGTAGATGATAATAGCTACCATTAATACGTAGAGTCTTCCTTGAACCATATTTTACGAGCTTAAGGGAAAAAATAAGCCCACAATGTGGTTAATAAGGGAAAAACGGCCAAGTAGCGGTCCACGCATGGTGAAGGGTTCCGTAATGTAACTGAAAATATCAATCAAACTATACAATCGTTGGAAATACCTTTAAAGTTATACTACCTACCTTTAATTTTCAGATTTTTTCACCTCGTAATTTAAAAGTCAGAGGGGAGTACATTTTTTACGACTTTGGACACGCATATCTCTCAAACTAATGACTGATATATATAAAAAAAGTAATTTAACAAACTTCCCATAATTTTTAAGGGCCTATCCAATGATACCAGACATGCCTTTGTAATGGGAAAAAATATCTACATGTATGAAGAGCCACCCCAAAAAAAAACTTTATTTCAATACACCTTTGTTTAACGGTTCATAGAATACACCTAATATTCAAATTTCATCCTTAAAATGCAAATTGTGCCATAAAGTGCCATAGTTTTTTTTTATTGCATAGGCCGGAAAACGAGCTATTGGGTCACCTGATGGTAAGTTATCTCCACCGCCCATATACGCCCACAATACTAGAAGAATCATGGGCGCGGTGCCGACCATATAGGAAAGGGATTGAGGGATTGGGAAGGGGAGGGGGATTTGGGCCTCCGGATATCTCACTCACCGTACGAAACGCAGCAGCAAGCTGCTACTTTACGCCAGTTTTCTGTGAGACAGTGGTAACGACCCGGACGAACCGGCCCATTCATGCTGTAGACAAAACTGTCTACAGCGTGGCTCTACCAAAATAGAGTAAAATGGCTGTAACGTACGGACGGACAGACAGGCGAATAGACGGACAAGACTAAATTATAAGGGTTCCATTTTTGCCATTTGACTATGGATCCCTAAAACCGTAGCGTATGATTAATTTCATTGTATTGTTTTCGGTCTGTCACGCTATGTTTAATTGTTCCTTTGTTATGTGAGTACGTGTTTGTTTATACATCCATATTAGAGGTTTAACTCGTAATACCCGAAGGGGAAGGCAGAGATGTAACCAGTACACCCACATTATGCCGAGAGTATCTCCGTCCCATATGTGATAGAGGGCGAGACTATCGCCATACCGGGCACAATTCCAGACTCCGGGCTGATACTGAGCATTTCGTAATAAGAAAACCCAGTATTACTTTTACCCGACCCGGGATCGAGACCTCAGCGTCAGCTTCTATCGTAACGCGTACGCATTACAACTGCGTCACCGAGGCAGTCATTATATTAGAGGTTTAAGTGGCAATTATTTTTAACCGACTTAATAAAGGAGGAGGTTGTGCTGAATGCCGGCTGTAAGGGAAACGCTTCCGAAAACGAAGATAGGTAGGCTGATGATTACAGACAAACACAAAAAAAACTATTTTTGAGTGCTAGAGCCAAGCTATAGACAATTTTGTCTACAGCATGACTGGGCCGGCTCCTCCGGGTCGGTATCACTGTCTCATAGAATACCGACGTAAAGTAGCAGCTTGCTACACAACAGTGCTTACACAATGTTGCTTCGCAATATCGAGCACAAATCCCGGGAAATTCATGTGTGATTTTAAGAACAAAAAACACAAACATAAATTGTGTTTGCCCGACCTTTACAAGGTGTTAGGTCCCTCGTTTGCGAGAGGCCGGCTGGGTTGGTACCACCGCTTTGTCTATTTCTGCCGCCAAGCAACAGTGTGTAAGCACTGTTGTGTTCCGGTGTGAAGGACATTGAAGCCAGTGTAATAACTGGGCATTATGAGACTTAACACCTTATGTCTCGGGGTGACGAGCGCAGTCCAGTGTCATGCAGTGCTTTATTTAAAGTTTTGCGTGGCGTTGCTTCTGTTTACGAGCAGGCGTGGCGCTTACCATCAGGCGAGCGACCTGCTCGTCTCGTCATTCAATCTAATAAAAAAAATAAGAAAAAAAACCTGGAATTTGAACCTGGGACATCACAGTTTTTCAGGCTAAGTACACCAATGAGGCAACATTAAACCATAAAGCAAAATTAAACCCTAATAAAGTCGAATTTATTAGTCAAAGCATCGATATAGTATTCTACCAGGTTGAACATGACAGCTTAAAAAACGGCCGGAGAAATAAGAGCACAAAAAATTTTGTGCTCTTATTTTAGATTAGTATGTTCCAGCCATAGCCAACGTGAGGACGTGTCAAAATGTCGCGATGCGCGAATACAAATTAATCATCCAACCAAAAATAACCATCGTAATAGCAAGGTTTCGGATGGAGTATTTTTCCTTCGGTAAGTACAAGTTAGTTTCTGTATTAGAGTACCTAAAAACAGTATTTAAACATTATTTAACAAATATCTCATTGTTTGGCCAATATCATCCAATATACACCAACTATTTCCGCAAACATTGATTGTTATGGAACAAGAAATACATTGAGTAGTTTATAATTTAAAAATATTTTTTTATTTATTAGGTATTTATAGATTACCTAGTAATCCATTTGGCTGTACAGAATGGATATCTGTTGTCGCAAAGTAAAGAGGAGAAGAACAGTATATACCTTGTAAAAGTTCTAATATTTGTTCGATGCATTTTGACAATAGCAATATAATTGGAAATTCCCAAAGGCATAGATTACTAAAAACGGCGATTCCCAAACTGCAGGTATTAATAATATGTATAATAAATTAACAGTCATGAGAGATGAAATAAATGTGAAGTTTTAAACAGGGTGTATCATAATACTGTATATTGAAATTATTTAAATTGCAGATTCACGTCCAACAAAAAAAGGGTAAGCACTGGGATTAGCAGAAACGACGACATCGAGTGTTGTAATATATTTGTGTCTTTTATGTTAATGTTCTATTTTAAGCTTGTGTTTTTAATAGATAAATAAAAATAGGTTTGTTTTTTAATCTTTATTATACTTGTGACAAGCGCCCCCGGAGCGCAAACTGAAATCAAAAGGTTTCCCATTATACAACTCGTCATTGTGATGCATATTAGTTTATTACGTCCAGTTTATCAAGTCCAAATTCCAATAAATCCCGAATCCTCATAATTTTGAATGACATAGAATTGTGTGTTGTTCACAATCAAATCCTTTTCAAATTGAGCTTACTTCTAAATCACTACTCTTACCTAAATCAATATAATTCTCTTTTGTTATATTTCATATATGTAAAATCGTACAAATAATTTGTCTATAGAGCCTACATTATTACTTATTAATTATAATATCGCTTGTGTTTAAAAGGTCACAGGTTCCATTCACAACATGCACCTTTACTTGGTGTCACTTTGATACTCGCCTTTGTCAAATCCAAAAAAAAATATTGAAATCATAATTGACCTAACTCTGAAATAGTGTAACCAACATAACGTATTCGTTTTTATTGTTAAGCGGTTTCCTTTTAAAATAAATAATTTTTATACAGATAGTGAAATGACTTTTATTTTTAAGTGACCTTACAAATTTACTACTTTTAAATAATATCTCCAAGTAATAGAGAGTTTTAAATTTAAATATGTTATAAAGCTGAAGAGTGTGTTTGTTAGATATTGAGGAAGACTACAGGCTATATAACATCACGCTAAGACCAATACGAGCGCAGCACTAATGAAAAATGTTTCAAAATCGGGTTATTTTCCTTTTGAGAGCTTCCGCTGCGTGCGCTGCGGAAACGGTTAGTTTCGCTAAAATAATGTATGATAGAATAGATATTGTTCCCCTTAAAAAGTTCTAAAAAAAGTTACGACAGCATATGTCTATATTTTAAGGAAAGCGTTCTTTAAGGTCGACCCACCCATGATTATTTTGGCATTGTGGGGGTACATGGGTGGCGGAAATCACTTACCATCAAGTGACCCACTTGCTCGTTTGGCTATGTAGGCCTATGCTATAAAAAAGTTATCGTTTAGCTACGTTTTTGTCAGTTCGTTTCGCATCATCAAACCCTGATCACCATCTGGAAACCCAATTACTCATCGAAACCTATTGAGTGAGCCCAAACACGAAACTGCGTTCCCGTGGACACCTTCCTACTCTATCATCAAACCCTGGATACCATCAAGAAGTCAACTACTCTTCAAAACCTATTCAATGAGCCCAAACACAATATATTTACTATTAATTACCGAAGAGTTGGAAGCTGCAGGGGGCATGTTGCAGCATCAGCTCAGTTTCACCTAACTAACAACACCCCTCTTTTTGTCGGGGGTAAAAAACACACGGCTAAGTTTCTTAGTGCTTCATCTCAGATTAGTGAGCATTTCCGAAGCACCAGTAAATATTAAACATCAAGTGTAAAAGGTGGCTCTTGGTGGCTCTTTATTTTAAAAATATATTTATTTCAATATTAAAAAAGTAATATTTAATAGAGTAAAACTTAACTACTTGAAAAATTTTGAATCGACTTCATGAGATTCCATGTTCTGTCACTGGTTTTACAGATAAGTTGTTATTATCGTCATGACAACCACGTGACTTATTTAATTTGAAGCGTTACCTCTATGCATATAAAGTTGAATTTTACTAGAAGCCCGACGCAGACCAGACAGATGAAACTCAAGACATTTTCGTGTGTCAAGTTTGTATGAGAAGTTAGATCTAGAGTATTTATGATCGAAGAGTCAAAGCTTTAAATTACCCGCCATGTTCCGCAATCAACATTCAGTTTTATGGGATTTAAAATAGGGGATGAATGTACAACCCTTACTGAAATAGCAATTTGTTTTCGTTAAATAGACCCTAGTTAAGCATATTACACTGGGTTAAATGTAAATCAGAAATCACTTCAGCGTACTAATATTTCAATTGGGTAAGTTATTCAGTCTGTTTCTAACGCGTACGCAGTACAACTGCGCACAGACGCAGTATTTACTTATATATTTGTAAGTTAAAGACAGTGTCAGATTTAATTATTATAAATATTAAGTCTTAAGACTTGAGTCTCCTTTCATAATTATTAAAACAAGTTCTAGTTTTCTATTTGAATGCCATATTTCTTTTTTTATAAATCGCGCATACATACGTAAGCTGAAATGTTTATGTTAGGTTTTATGTAAATTTTTAATCATCAAACAACTATGCGGTTTTTGTATTTTGTTTTATAGCATAGGCCGGCAAACGAGCAAGTGGGTGCCTTGATGGTAAGCGATCTAAGCCGCTCATGAACATCCACAATACCTGAAGAATCTTGGTCGCATTGACGACCTAAAGGAAAGGGGATGATAATGGGATTGGCAAGGGAAAGGGGATTTTGGCCTCCGGGTATCTCAATCACCATACGAAACACAACATCAAGCTGCTACTTCACCGTTTTCTGTAAGACAGTGGTAACAACCCCGCTGAGCCGACGCGGCCCATTCATGCTGTGGACAAAACTGTCTAATGAACTTTAAAAGAAAAATCTCTATCTACGAAATAATTGCCTCGCTTTGCGTTTTTATCATCTGTATCACGGTGAATTATCTGAATAATTGTTCAACCATATTCCTTCCTCGCCGTTTTTTAATAGAACCACGCGTGCTCGCTTGGAAAACCATAGCTTCGTAGTCTCTTCTATCTCGGCTCGAATCAAGAGATTCGCCAAATCTTACTTTTGTCGGACCATAAAGATGTGATATAGTTTGCCGGTGCACGTATTTCTTCCTTCCTACAACATGGGATCCTTGAATCGGTCTGTGAAGAAGCAATTAGGCAGACCGGCATAATTCTGCCGATCTACAATAGATACAGTGTCTGTCATTGGTCGACATTATTCTTGGATTGCGCTACACTTATTATCAGGTGTAGCGTAGTCACTTTGCAGAGCCAGGAGACAAAAAAAAAAGAAATGACAATTAAATGTAATTGACGCTTCTGAGTGCAATTACTTATGGCGCAGTTGTATAATGAAGTTAGTCAATACAATGTGAGACAATGAAGGCGCTTACAGCGGGGCATGACGCGGCGCGGCGCAGCGCGGCGCAGTATGGGGTAGTGGTTAATGACTAAGCAAATGTTATTATGCTTTATTTGGGTCGTGGTTTAGATATAAACTTACGGCCAAATTCAATAAACTCCATTATACCATAGCATCAAAAAATAGTTGGTAAATAAATAAATATATAAATAAGGCTAATAAAAAAATATGTAACGATCCTTAAAATATAACCACACCTTTCTGTAACACGTTGTATAAAAACAAGGAAGTTCATTATGCATCCCATTTTCTGCCTTTTCACTTACGAAAACAGGTTTCTTTTTAAAAAGTATAATGCAAACAACACAAGACCGCCATTGAATATTTATGAAGGAGGGTCTGCCCAGTGGCTTTTTGAAGTCTAAAAACAACTGTAGCCATCTTTATTGCGGTGGCATGCAGTATTTTTAGGGTTCCGTTGGTACCCTTTGGGTGCCTTGATTATGCAAGTTCCTTCCTTCCACCTGCATTTATCCCACTCGCAGTGGATAAGCGCAACACACTTTTAACACATGTTACAGGATTCTATGGCTTGTAGTTTTTACGACCGGCCGCCTGTCTGACGTCATCCTCTCAGGAGAGAAAACACCTAGACACGAAGATAAAGATATATTTATTTTCAGCCTCCGTGGCGCAGCGGGCGAGTAGCCAGCTACGAAGCGAGAGGCCGTGGGTTCGATTCCCACACTGAGACAAATGTTTGTGTGATCCACAAAAATTTGTTTCGGGTCTGGGTGTTGTGGGACCGCAAGTCCCTCGTAGTTTGTGATACCCATGATACAGGTATTACCTAGTGTGGGGTCAGGACTATGTGTGTGACTGTTGGGTGTATTTATTTATTTTGCAAATATGGGTACAGTTTAAAAAACACATGGTGGTAGCATTAGACGTATAGTTCAACCATATTTAACCTTTAGGCATGCAAAATTACAATGAATAGTATGTGAAATAATTTAAATTTAAACCTACTTATCTTTAATTAATATTAATTTTAAACAGCCAAGCGAAATAGTTTAAGAAAAGTGTCAAAAGCTGGTTATTTATAGCGAAACAAATATTTAACACGAAAATATGCCTTCTTGAGCTATTATAGGCTATGCTCGGCGAAATGTGGGTGTACTGGTTACACCTCTGCCTACCCCTTCGGGGATTACAGCCGTTAGTGCGTATGTATTATGGATGAAACGAATCACATAGACACAAGATGGTAGGCCCCTCGTATGCGAGAGGCCGGTTGTTACCACCGTTTTGTCCATTTCTGCCGCCAAGCAACAGTGTGTAATCACTGTTGTGTTCTGGTTTGAAGGACCTTGAAGCCAGTGAAATTAATGGGCATTATGAGACTTAACACCTTATGTCTCGGGATGGCGAGCGCAGTCAAGTGTCATGCAGTGCTTTGTTATTTAAAGTTATGTGTGGCGTTGCTTCTGTTTATGAACAGGCGTGGCGCTTACCATCAGGCGAGCGACCTGCTCGTCTCGTCATTCAAGCTAATAAAAAAAAGAGGTTGCCTCGGTGGCGCAGTTGTAATGCATACGCGTTACGATTGAGGCTCACACCGAGGTCTCGGGTTCGATCCCCGGGTAGGGTAAAGTGGTATTGGGTTTTCTATTACGAAATGCTCAGCCCGGAGTCTGGAATTTGTGCCCGGTTTGGCGATAGGCTCGCCCCTAACACATAAGGGACGGAGATACGCTCGGCGAAATGTGGGTGTACTGGTTACACCTCTGCCTACCCCTTCAGGGATTACAGGCGTGAGTGCGTATGATAGAAAAAAATGCTCATCTGCCTTCTCTACTATGAACATGTGCGAACTCCACTTTTTCGGTATTTCTCGCTCAGTCCTCAATATCTCTAGCTAAGGTTTCCAATAGGCTAGTTTCCTATATTGAATTTTATACATTATTTTATAAGCAACAGAAAATGATACGCAAAAGAAGCCCTTTTATTAAAACACAATCAAAATTGGTTCAGAAATGTGCCCGCAGTCATGACTTTAAATGTTGGTATGAGGAAAAGTGGGTGCGTAGTAGGGATATCTCACTATCTCGCTTGCACGCGTGCACAATAATGAACATATTACACAGTGACGTCAAATTTTGCGTCGTCTGTCATTTGACAATTACCCCTTCTACTTACATGCTTCTAACTTATTTGTTTTTAGTCCAATTTATAAAATTCTTTCTGCAATAGATTTTGAGTAACGTAAGTTATTGATTTATGGCCGTTCCCTATATTCTGTCTGTCTCTAGTTTTGATATACCGGCGATAGAAAATTTTATCTATTTTCCGTTTTACCGTCCCAATAAACTTACTAATGATAGGTAATCCTATTCTTCATTGCTGTCTACCGATGAGAGGACTGATAGCTGACTACAGGTATACAACACTATGAAAATGACAGGTCAAGCGTCCCAATATTTTTTATGTGCTATCTGTCGATAAAGTTATTTAGTTTTTTCTTTATCGGTAGATTTTGACCGATAAACAGATATCCTCGGCTGTAAAAAAACGAAATAAATAACGCATTTTGAAGAAATAGCCCTGAGTACACTGATACAAGGCTTACATGGCACTTGCACTGCAATACAAAAAACTAAATAAATTATGTAAAAATCTAAAAGAAAATATAAAAAAATTCTAAAATTCCCATAACTAAAAATAATGCACCGTTTTGATAATTAAATTAAGTGCAAGAGACATATAAATATTTGTTAATGCGAACAAAATAATTCCCCACTTCAGTAAAATCCCCCAAATTCGCTTGGGATTTTTGTTCAAAGGACTTGTATTCAGAGCCGTAATGTATTGACAGTAAAACGTTTCGTTATTACATTGTGTTTTGCAACATAATAAGTATTTCTCGTATGTATTGTATGAACATAACGCACAAGAGGGCCCAGATAGACTGCCTATCTATTGCTATCATAGTATCCGACGTGCATATCTAAAAAATAGGGATGATTCCAAGCAGTAGATAGAACAATACGGATGTTTGACGATAGCTATCTATCGTGAAATTGAAGATTAATATTGGGAACGGCCATTAAATAATAATAAAAAAATCTAGTCAACTACTCTATTCAGTAGCGAAAGTCGTCTACAGAAAACAGTCAATTACTTTTCCTTTTACATTAAGTATCGGTAATCTGTAACGTTTTATCCGTTGTTTCAAATGCTCCTAATAGGGTATTTGCTGTAATGTATCTTGATTTAGTGAGTTTTTGATAGAGGAATTTATGTTCTAACTAGCTGTTGCCGGCGGCTCCGCCCGCGTGAATGCCTATTTCCAGGATTAAAGTAGCCTAGTGGGCGCCCCGGTGAAAAACGCGCTTGACAAAAATACTAATATCACTATTAAAAAATAGGGATTGATGGTAGAAGGGTGAAAATTTTGGGTTGTATGTATTTTTTAATGTTGTATCATAAAAAAATAAAAACAAATAAAATTGTCTAAAAAAGAAAAATTTAGGGTGGACCACCCTTAACATTTAGGGGGATGAAAAATAGATAGTAGCCCATTCTCAGACCTACTGAATATGCATATAAAATTTCATAAAAATCGGTCGAGCCGTTTCGGAGGAGTATGGAAACGAACATTGTGACACGAGAATTTTATATATAAGATTAGATTGTGCTGGGAGATTGTGACAGGAGAATTTTATATATAAGATTAGATTGTGCTGGGAGATTGTGACAGGAGAATTTTATGTATAAGATTAGATTGTGCTGGGAGATTGTGACAGGAGAATTTTATTTATAAGATTAGATTGTGCTGGGAGATTGTGACAGGAGAATTTTATATATAAGATTAGATTGTGCTGTATAATGCTGTTTAATGCGATACTATGTTGGTAGTAAAGCGGCTTATTTTTGTCTTTTTAAAGTGAAAACTTCTTTAGCATCGTTGTGATTTGAAAATCGATGAAACGAAAAGTCGATTAAACGAAAAAGAGACCGACACATAAATTTATAAGATTTAACGTGGGAGAAAATGAGATAGGAAGCATTATACAGTTGTGCGCGCATGCGTAGTACAAAGCTTGAGAAAAGGCATCACAACAACCGTGGTGATTTGTATACGTGTACGCAGTAAAAAGAGACAGACACATAAATTCATAGGATTTAACGTGAGAGAAAATGAGATAGGAAGCATCATACATTTCCCGAAATTTTACATTCGTCTCATTATCTTGAAGTTAAAAAAATTTAGGTTTCACTTTTACCACGTGTGGATTGCACATACGTTTTTTTTTCTTGAATGACGAGACGAGCAGGACGTTCGCCTGATAGTAAACGCCACGCCTGCCCATAAACAGAAGCAACACAACACAGAACTTTGAATTATAAAGCACTGTATAGCATTGGATTGTGCTCGTCACCCTGAGACAAAAGATGTCTTATAATGCCCAGTAATTTCCCTGTCCTTCAGATCCAAACACAACAGTGCTTGTCGGCAGAAATAGACAAAGCGGTGGTACCAACCCATTTTAGATGTTTGTCTGCTAATCTTACGTGGTATTTTCAACGTGTGTGTGTTGTGTTACTAAAGGTCGCTACAATTTGGCTACTTAATATTATCCATTGATCCTCGAACCCACGATTCTCCTATCAAAGCAACAAGCACTTCAAACGAAACCAATAAGTCCTAATCAAGAGGCCGAGCTCATCCCTCTTCAAAAATAAATACATGCGTATAAAAATCGGGTCAATACCGACGCGAGGGCTTTACGCTCGCCAATACGTCGGATAAAGCCTTTAGAGATGGGATCGTGTTGGATTTTGTATAATAATATAAAGTGCTTATCTTTTATGTTATTGTTAGAACTATTACACATGAGCACTCTGAATGAACTGAGTAGTTCTAGGCAACAATAAGTTCAAATGAGCCAGCGTAACCACGTAGTAATGTATTCGAGACTGGTGACTGATTACCGAGAACCAAGAACACACAGAACCCAGAGAACTGAGAGCACTCGCAGTACTCGCAGCAATCACAGTACTGAGCTCCCAACGACGGAGCGCTCTCTTATAAAGCAACTGTCACCCACCAGGCGTACAACTTGTTTACTACTTGCACAGCTATTATTTCAATCTACCCGGCAATACATTCTCGGATACCTTCATTATCAATCGATAAATGATAAATAAGGAGTCCCCAACAAGTCTGGTGTTGCGATCTAACAAATGTTGCCCAACAATACATAACCTCTAAAACATCACACTCCTTACAGATAGAGTTTGTACAACGTCCGTGTACATTTTTTATAAAATATAAGAATAAGATGCAATAAACCTCACCTTTTAAGAATATAAAGTCAAAAAGAATTGGGCGTTAAATGAAAAAGTTGGGCAGAGGCGGCTACAATGAGCCAAATTATCCAGTTGTGGGCCACTTTCTTTCTTTCTTTTATCTTTTTGTAGATCCCTTTTTACTTTGGAACAGTCGCTTTCAAGTTTTCTGAAGTTGGAACGTTACATGTGAAATGACAAATAGAGTTGGGGGAATCTATTTTTAATCTCCGACAAAACAGAGGGGAGCTATAAGTTTGACTCTTTTGACTTTCTGTGTATGTGTGTGTGTGTTAGTTGATTATTTTGTCTACCACTTTGCTGTGGAGGAAAGTGAACAATTATTATGTCCAACTCCTCCCTAACCTTCTATTTGATTAATGTCGTTACGGGACAATGACAATTTATCACTTCCAGAGACTCGCTGAGTTTCATTTCTCGGTGTCAACAAAAATGCGTGCCACTGTCGATCCTGGTGCACAGGAGTTACAGTGGCGGGTGTGTGGACGGGATAGTCTCCAGTCTGGGGCATCGGAGCGCTCAAGGTTGGATTTGGATGCCGTTTTAATATTTGAAAGGTAATTTTGTAGAGTATTCTTCATCATCACCATCATCATCATCGGCAGCCTGAATTCGTCCACTGCTGGACATAGGCCTTTCCAAGTTGGCGCCACTCCAACTGGTGGTCTTCCGCCTTCCTCATCCAGCCGCTTCCCGCCACGTCTATAAGGTCGTCGGTCCAGGGGGTTCGAGGTCGGCCAACACTTCACTTGGATAGACGTGGTCTCCACGGTAGTATCTTTCGACCCCAACGGCCATCGTTGCGGCGACAAATATGACCAGCCCACTGCCACTTCAACTTGCTAATTCGGCGGGCTATGTCGGTTACTTTAGTTCTCTCAGTGTTCTTAGCTAGTTGAAATTACCCTGATGTTGCAACTAAGCCACGTGCAGCTTCCAACTCTTCGATAATTAGTAGCAGATATATTGTGTTTGGACTTATTGGTTTCGATGAGTAGAAACTCAACTTTATGTAAGCGTTTTTTTAAATTTCCAATTTATCCAAAGAAGTTATTAAATTCATAAATTCAATCCATGTTTGATTTGATTTGATTGTGGGCTCCTTTTCTCCGCACTTAGCCCGTTGAATGTCGGGCCATTGTGCGTGTCAATCCATGTTACAAGGTGATTTCTTTTTTTATACTAACTCGGCAAAGTGACTACGCTACACCTGATGTTAAGTGCAGCGCAATTCAAGAATACTGTCGACAAACGACAGACGATGTGTCTATCGTAGCTCGGCAAAATTATGTCGGCCTGCCTAATTGCTTCTTCTAATATTGTTAAGTCCCTCGTATGCGAGAGGCTGTCTAGGTTGGCACCACCGCCTTATCTATTTCTACCGCCAATAGCAGTGTGTAAGTATTGTGGTGTAAAATAATAGGCATTATAAGATTTATGCCCGCTTTCACCATCAATCCTTAAGTTTAGGTGAGCCCCTAAGACATTTTAAGTGTTAATTTTGTTTGCATCATCACTTAGGTGACACCTATGTTTCTTAGGTGGCCCTTAACTACGTGAAAACAAACTTAGGTAAGGGATAGATTTAAGGAGTTTCTTAGGTTAAAGAAGTAAATAAAATATATAAATACACCCAACAGTCACAAACATAGTCTCGACTCCACACTAGGTAAACCTGTATCGTGGGTATCAGGAACTACGAGGGACTTGCGGTCCCACAACACCCAGACCCTAAACAATTTTTTGTGGACCACACAAACATTTGTCTGCGCCACGGAGGCTGTGCATTACCCTTAGTTAGGAAGCGTTTGAGCGTTTTTATGTATCAAAGTTCTGTGTGGTGTTGCTTCTGTGTATGGGCAGCAGACGCATCAGACGAGCAACCTGCTCGTTTCATCATTCAGGCTAACAAAAAAAAACACTTACCTCTTATCAAACTCATGAAGGTCTTCGGAAGTGAACTGACTAGTCACGTCCAACAACTGCTGGATATGGTCACTGCAGACTCTACTCTTTCTTCTGCAGTCTTCTCCGTCTCTTACGAGGATTGTGGAACAGCCTCCATAGTCAAGGGACAATGAAGGCTGCTGGACGACGATGGTGGTCCTACCAGCTGGTATCGTGGTAGCAGCTGAGTCGAGCGGGTTGGCTGTCACGTGGACTTGCGCTGCTGTGGACATTTTTTTTGTTTTATAGCATAGGCCGGCAAACGAGCAAGTGGGTCACCCGATGGCAAGCGATCTCCCGCCCATGTACGCCCACAATACCAAAAGAATCATGGGTGCGTTGCCGACCTTAAAGGAAAGGGATAATTAAGGAATTGGGGAGGGGAGGGGGCTTGGGCCTCCGAATATCTCACTCACCGTACGAAACGCAAAAGCAAGTTGCTACGCTGGTTTTATGTGAGACAGTGGTAATGACCCGGACGAGCTGGCCCATTCATACTGTAGACAAAAGTGTCTACAGCGTGGCTGTACCACTCAGAAAATTGACAATTGATTGATGTGAGCATACGCACTCACGCCTGTAATGTACCGAAGTAGTTACACTAACACCCGGTATCTGAAAGGCTGATCAAATCAACATCAATCAACTAACAGAATTTTGATTATGACATCGCTATCAAATCAATTCGTGTTGGTGAAATGTTATTTAGTGAAAAAAAAAATGTTTTGTGCATCGAAATAAGATAATGGTGTCTCTTTAGTAGCGTTTGACATACGATTTTTCATATTAATTTGAAAGTTATGTTAACTAACATGTGTGTTAAATCAAAGGTATTAACCACGCTCCTAGCAACTCAACTTAGACTTGACATGAGATTTGACATTAGATTAGTTAATTTTACCATGATCAGCCTTTCAGAACCAGGCGTAAGACAATACCATGACTTTGTACAAGTAACTAAACCCTTTACAAATCGATACTCGTAACTAAAATAAACTTTCCAACTCCTGTGAGAAATCAGACAACAAGTTATAACAATTACATTTAGAAATTGCTACTTGTTCACAATAAAGTGTTATTGTGTCTCGAGATTTTGTGTAGAGTTCTGAACGTGTCTCTATAATGTGCTCGTTAGCTTAATGTTCTTGTGTGGTTGTAGAAATGGTATTCCATTTTATTTTATGTTAAGTGACTGTAAAGACACGTTTTGAAGTACGCCAGAAAGACAGCGATGCGCATCATGTATCAGGCGATAGCGATTTATTTTCTGAGATAAAAAGTATGCCCTAGTCCTGATTATAGTCTTCTTCTTCTTCTTGATCGTAGTCTTTATTACTGAAGGTCGTGACCGTCCTGAAAAGCTCGAATGGAGTTGTTGACGAGCTTTTTCTATATCACTCTGTCTTCGGCCTGTCTCAGGGCAGTGGTAACAGACAGTCCTGTTATGGCCCTGATCTGATCAGACCAGCGGGTAGGTGATCGCCCGCGTGGTCTTCTACCATCTACTTTCCCTTTTACAACCAGTGTCTCGAGATTATCTGGTCGTCTTCGGGCGATATGACCAAAATAGCTCAGGACTCGTTGGTAGCACACAGTGGAGAGCCTAGTTTGTAGCCTAGATTATAGTCTACTTGTATGTCAAATTTCATCCAAAACCATTCAGCCGTTAAAGCGTGATTGACAAACATCTAAATTCACAAACATTTAAACTTTCACATTTATAGTTTTTTTTATTGCCTAGATAGGCAGACGAGCAGACGGCCCACCTGATGGTAAGTGGTTACCGCCGCCCATGGACCTTGGCAATGCCATAGCACAGCCAAGCTGCTGCCTACCGTTGAAGGAAAACTCTTTTTAAGCCTCGCTTGTTAAGTTGTAGTAGGATGTATAAAATGTAGTAAACCCAAGTTGTTGTCAGTTTTGCTGAAAACCGGCATAAAGTAGGAGCATGCTGCTGCGTTTCGTACGGTGAGTGAGATATCCGGAGGCCCAAATCCTTCTCCCCTTCCCAATCCCTTAATTATACCTTTCCTTTACGGTCGGCAACGCGCCCATATTTTTTTGGTATTTTGGACGTACATGGGCGGTGGAGATCACTTACCATCAGGTGACACACTATGTGTACCACATATTTGTGGATCGAACAAACATTTGTGTCCGTGCGGGAATCGAACCCACGGCCCTCATTTCGGCTACTCACTCGCTGCGCCTTGGAGTTTGTCGGTGTATAGACACAGGTGGTGGTGATCCATTACCAACAGTTGACTCACTGGCTTAATACTAAGAACTATTTAACAATAATAGAAAGATACCTGTAGACTGTCTTCTAGAAGAAGGTGGAGGAACGGAATGTTGGTGAGCTGATGATCTTCTCCTCGTCGTCATGAACACCTCAGTTCCTTCCAACTGTCTCCTCAACTTGGCTACTTCATCTTTATAATACTCTTTCTCCTTCTGTTTATTCTTCAGCCGAGGCTCGCTGCCTCTTCTCTTGACCGGTTCAGGCTCAAAGTTAAAATGTGTCTCGTACTTCGACTGACTAGCTTTTGGACTTTTGGGTGGCTCCATTATCGAGTCATACCCAACTTGTATTGACGTAGACGGACCTCCAATCTCTTTGACTATTGTTTTGTTCCTCTTTTCTTGTTTCTTAGGGTCTGGCATGGGAACATCGAAGACGAACCTGGCAGGACCTGGCCTCGGCGATTCTATGACATCGGTTGCAGATTGGGGCTTAGTGTAGGCTGGGGAATCGATCTCGCAGCTGTTCTGGGCGCGGTGGTAGTGTGGCGGGGCTGTGCTGGGTGGCTGGACCGGGTCGTCGATGAGGCTGGAGTTGGTTATGGGTTCAGGAGGTTCAGGTTCAGCGTCCATTGAGTCGTCTGTGCCTGTAGACATACATTGTATTTATTTAAGACAGGAAATTTTTGTCGGGAAATATCCTTATCTTTAATAATAAGATTTTCGAAGTTGTAGTTTTATATGTCTTTTCTTATTAGTCCGAATGACGAGACGAGTAAATCGCTCGCCTGTAGGTAAGTACCGTGCCTACCCATAAATAGGATCAATCGCATACAGAACTTTTAAGTACTGTATGGCATTGGACTATGCTGGTCACCCCGAGACATAAGATGTAAAATCTCGTAATTACCCGTAATTTCACTTGCTATAATGTCCAATCGGAGCACAACATACACACACTACTGCTTAGCGGTAGAAATAGGCAAAGCGGTGACACTTACCAGGCGGTCTTCGCACACGAGGGACCTAACATCTAGTCTATTTAAATAGCCCGGCCCATTCATGCTGTCATATCGGGCACAATTCCAGACTCCGGGCTGATGCTAAGCATTTCGTGATAGAAATTATGATTATGATGATTAAACGGTAGGGAGCGACTTAGCTGTGCTCTGGCATATTGCCGAGGTCCATGGGCGGCAGTAACCACTTACCATCAGGTGGGCCGTCTGCTCGTCTGCCTATCTAGGCAATAAAACCCAATATAACTTTCACGCGACCCGGGGATCGAACTCGAGACCTCAGTACAGCAATCGTACCGCGTACGCAATAAAACGGCGCCACCGAGGCAATCACATTTTTTTTTCTTTTTTCTTATTGCATACACCGATAAACGAGCAAGTGGGTCACGTGATGGTAAGTGATCACCACCGTCCATGTACGCCCATAACACCAAAAGAGTCATGGACGCGTTGCTGACCTTAAAGAAAAGGGATAATTAAGTGATTGGGAAGGGGAGGGGATTTGGGCCTCCAGATATCTCACTCACCGTACGAAACGCAGCAGTAAGCCGCTACTTTACGTCGGTTTTCTGTGAGACAATGGTAACGACCCGGACGAGCCGGCCCAAAAATTGTCTCTACCACTCGTATACACATTATATTATGAGACTTATGTTTCGGGGTGACGAGCGCAGTCCAGTGTCATGCAGTGCTTTGTTATTTAGAGTTCTGTGTGGCGTTGCTTCTGTTTATGAGCAGGCGTGGTTCTTACCATCAGGCGAGCGACCTGCTCGTCTCGTCATTCAAGCTAATAAAAAAAATATTACAACCCACCTGTGACAGAGGTGAGGGCAGTGGCAGCGGAGTCGGTGCTGGTGTTGATGGTCTTGTCTGACGTGGTGCTACTGCCCATGACCACCGCCTGCTGTCAAATAATGCCCATCAGTACTGGAGTTTGGGTCACGTTTGAATTGCTTATCTCGGGTGATTAGTTAATCACATACATACGCACTCACGCCTGTAATCCCCGAAGGGGTAGGCAGAGGTGTAACCAGTACACCCACATTTCGCCGAGCGTATCTCCGTCCATTATGTGATAGGGGGCGAGCCTATCGCCATACCGGGCACAAATTCCAGACTCCGGGCTGATACTGAGCATTTCGTAATAGAAAAACCCAATACCACTTTACCCGACCCGGGAATCGAACCCGTGACCTCAGCGCTGACCTCAAATTTTTGAAATCGATCCAGTAGTTTTTAAGTTTATACGTTACATACCATAAAATCTTTCCTCTTTATAATATTAGTGTAGATAACATACAGAAAACTTTTATATTAGGTTCTCAAAACCCGTTTATACCATCGAAATGAGATGACAGAAACGTAACTCAAGGAAAATGTCCCCACCAAAACTCTGTGCAAGGGGGCGAGGCGAAGATTCATCAATTCGTAAAAATTGATTCATGATCTCTAGTTGACACTTAATACGTCTAATTTTGTGCGCCGTGCAGAACGTCGTATCTCAATTTAGAAATGTGATATTTATTATCTTTTATGAAATAAAGTTGATTTTGAACGTTCATTAATTTTTGTTGCGTGTATGAGTGTTATGTGTTACTTTGCATCTGTAAGTAAGTGGAGCCGTATTTTTAGCAGATTCATACGAGTTATATCGTTCTAGTTATCTTATTTCGATGCCTACAACACGTATTTGTAACTGTCAGCTACATGCCGGACATTCCAAAATCGTGTAACTCAAAAACAAGAGAATGCGAGGCGAAACTTTTTACCACAAATATTCCGATATTCGGCGAGCAGAGACGGCCTTTTTATGTCAAAAGCAATTTTGAATTTCAGTGAAACAATAAAATGCGAGGGATGCCGTGCCTTCGTTGGTATAAGAAGAACATTTTATCGTGAAACTAATGATTGAGCGTGATTTGGTTCATTAAAAAATATATATACATACGCACTCACGCCTGTAATCCCCGAAGGGGTAGGCAGGGGTGTAACCAGTACACATTTCGCCGAGCGTATCTCCGTCCTATGATGTGATAGGGGCGAGCCTATCGCCATACCGGGCACAATTCCAAACTCCGGGCTGATACTGAGCAAATCGTAATAGGAAAACCAAATATCACTTTTACCCGATCCGGGGATGGAACCCGTACGCACGCCGTGCTACTTCACGCCGGTATTTTGCGACACAGTGGTTACAACCCGGTCTAGCCGGCCTATTTATGCTGTGGATAAAACTGTCTACATCGTGGCACTACCACACATAAAACCTTACCAGTTTTGTTATCACGTTTTTTAAGCCATAGTAACAGCTGCTTTTGTTAGAACTCCACATACAGATTACAACTTTGCCACAGCTGTTAGCTGTATATAATAGTGTATCGGGGAGTCACAGCAGCCTTTGTCAGAACTGTTATCGACTTCAGCTTTGGCAAAGTTTTAAAGTTGTTTCTCTACGCCCGCTCTAAATGGGAGTTTGTCGGAAACATTTTTATCTATACTAAAAATAATGTAAAGTTTCTATTCGAAGTGTATCTCTGTGCATGTTGAAAAAAAACATGTGTTCAATTAACACGTGGTAGAAGTGAAACCTTATTTTTTTTTGGCTTCAACAGACGAATGTAAAGTTTCGGGAAGAGGATAATTGTAGGTTTTAGTGATGATCATAGTGATACAAAGTTTGATAACTATTTTACATTTTATTCGTATATATTACATAGGTTTATTCAGACTCAGAGCATTTTATTATAAAAAATATGAAAAAACTCTACAAACGTATAATACGTACACGTATACAAAACACAATGGTTGTTGTGATGCCTTTTCTCAAAATTTGTCGCATGCGCGCACAATTGTATAATGCTTTCTATCACATTTTCTTCCACGTTAAATCTTATGAATTTATGTGTCTGTCTCTTTTTACTGTCGCTTTTTCGCACTACAAAATATTCCTGACTTATCATTTTCTGAAATTACAGACGCCGGAAATGGAATTTTATTTTAGCTATGTTCTCTTCCTACAGATTCTTTTAGTCAATTTAGATTGTCAAAAATATTTCTGTAAAGCCTTTTAGGATTTTACATCTATGATCTTTTTTTTTTTTTTGTTTTTTGTTTTTTTTTTAATTATACACCCAACAGTCACACACATAGTCCTGACCCCACACTAGGTAAACCTGTGTCGTGGGTATCAGGAATTACGAGGGACTTGCGGTCCCACAACACCCAGACCTGAGACAAATATTTGTCTCGGTGTGGGAATCGAACCCACGGTCTCTCGCTTCGCAGCCGACTACTCGCCCGCTGCGCCATGGAGCTGTCTATGTACCTACTTTCTTTCTTTCTACCTGGCGTTATCCCGGCTAGTGCCAGGGTCCGTCTTCCTACTGAGACGCCTACACTTCGCCCGATCTTGAGCATCCTCCTTCATCATTCTCCATCCTCATCTCGATGTACCTACGAGTATGTACTATATACTACTTACGACTTCTTTCTTTCTTTTTTTCTAAGCATCAAGAAACTTTAGATCTCCGGGTCGGTTAAAAGTGATATTCCATCAAAAACAGGGTAGTAGGGCCCTCGTATGCGAGAGGCCGGCTGGGTTGGTACCACCGCTTTGTCTATTTCTGCCGCCAAGCAACAGTGTGTAAGCACTGTTCTGTTCCGGTTTGAAGGACATTGAAGCCAGTGAAATTACTGGGCATTATGAGATTTAACACCTTATGTCCAGTGTCATGCAGTGCTTTGTTATTTAAAGTTCTGTGTGGCGTTGCTTCTGTTTATGAGCAGGCGTGGCGCTTAACATCAGGCGAGCGACCTGCTCGTCTCGTCATTCAAGAAAATTGAGCCAAGTTAAGGGGCCAATACAAAAGACGTTCTGGGTTGTCGCGTCGCGTCGGCTTCACGTCGCGTCGGCTTCACGTCGCGTCGTCATGGCGTCGCTGACAAAAGAGGTGACAAAAAACGAGAACCAAGTTCTAAAGCAGTTTCATAAATCTTAGCTATGGGATTGTAAAACATTCTTCAATTTATTTAAAACTAGCCTTTGCTCGCGTCTCCTCCCGCGTGAACGGCCTTATCCGGGATAAAAAGTAGCCTATGTCACCCGGGGATAGCGTAGCTTCCCAAAAGTGAAAGAATTTTCAAATCGATTCAGTAGTTTCGGAGACTATTCAATGCAAACAAACAATCAAATCTTTCCTCTTTACAATATTAGTAGATAAAACATGTTATGGTGCTTTATGATAAATGTATACCACAACAAAACATTCTTCTTTTATGTGGAAATGACTAAGGTGGCGGATACTTTATACTACTATACGTTCTTTTGTTTGCAACCTCCTTGATATGGATATCAAATGTAAGGTTTAAATGCGTAATAAAATGATAAAGGAGTGACGTCATACTAAATCCAATATGGCATCCCGTAATATCACAAAAAAGTTGTCAATATTATTTTATATTAAAAACAATGGTAATAAAAAAGATTTTTAATTTACAATATATGTGCAAATGTTCTCTGAATGTAATACAAAAGTCAGTGCAAAAATATCAAAACTTCTAAGTAAAAAATACGCACAAAGGACTCATTAAAACGTTAGAATTCTTTGCGTACAGCTAAGTAAATAGTTTCAGTTACCAATTTGTAAACACAAATGTTAACGTACTTTTAAAAATTGCAGAGTTAAAATTGTGAGGTCGGTCGTAGGGTCAGATGACCGGTGAACCTAAAATAATGCTCTGAATTTTCGCTCCAAATAAACTTGAATAGGTTTTGATTAGCAATTTACGTGTAAAATATTTGTTTTATTTACGTTTTCGAGATTTTATGGTCCAAATTGATAAATAGAGTATTGAAAAGAGTCTAATAACAGTTTTTGAAGTGAAAACTTCTTTACCCGCGTTAGGCACTTTTTTTGTTAGGGGAACATCTTATGGGTTCGCATCACCGACATGTTTATGACGCGCAGCGGCCGTGTGCTGTGCGCGTTAGACACTTTGTTGGATGAGTCAAATCTCGTGCGTTCGCGTCACCGACATGCTTATAACAGTATATCTATAGCTACACAGCTGACGTATTGTGCAACATTAGTGCTGTGTATATATTATAAGTGAATTGAATGGATTTATTGAAAAGTTCAATGTATATAAACTGTGCATTGTTGAAATAGTGTTTTTGTTTCATTATTATTTGAATCGTTTAATTGTTGAATCATTGCGCAGTACTATAGCAAGAAGTAAAAATCCATATAACTTGCGTGAACTTGAATTCGATTGAAATAAAACTAGTTTATACGGATTTTATCGCGGTTTAATTTGTATATTTTAGTCCCGACGTTTCAAATTCGATTATTAATGTATACGCAATAGAAAAAAAACCCTATTACGAGAACAGCTATAGCTTAATATAGAGCTATAGCTATAGTTTCGATAGACATATTATACTGCAGATACAGATTTTACAAGGTGGTAGGTCCCTCGTATGCGTGAGGCCGTCTGGGTTGGTACCACCGCATTGTCTATTTCTGCCACCAAGGAGCAGTGTGCAAGCACTGTTGTGTTCCGGTTTGAAAAACCCAATACCACTTTACTTGACCCGGGGATCGAACCCGAGACCTCAGGTTGGCCTCAATCGTAACGCGTACACATTACACCTACGCCACCGAGGCAGTCTTAACATTATTAATATTCTCAATCTTGTTTCGGTTTTTTTAAATTGTCTTTTTTGCAGTCGGGTTTTTTATGATATAATAAATTACGTTTTACCAACGTGTCTTAATTGGATTTTATAAAATGCCATAAACATTTTTATAGGTACCAAACGATGTCATTCCGCCGACAATTTTACCTCATTTCAAATAACGTGGGCGTGTATAGGAACGTGAGGTGTAACGTTTTGTTCCAACAACCACTATTATATGTAATGCTATCATTACTGGTATTAAAGAAGGGCTTGTCTGGTTATAAAATGAGAGCAGCTTAGTGGTTAATGTTGTTTACTAGGTGGTATGCAAGTCTACCTGATTGATGCCCAAAAAAATATTAATCCTCTCAACGGGTAACAATTACATACATACATACGCTTTCACGCCTGTAATCCCCGAAGGGGTTGGCAGAGGTGTAACCAGTACACCCACATTTCGTCGAGCGTATCTTCGTCCCATGATGTGGTAGGGGGCGAGCCTATCGCCATACCGGGCACAAATTCCAGGCTCCGAGCTGATACTGAGCATTTCGTAATAGAAAAAGCCCACCAATACCACTTTACCTGAACCGGGGATCGAACCCGAGACCACAGCGTTAGCCTCAATAGTAACGCGTACGCATTACAACTGCGCCACCGAGGCAGTCTGCCTTGTATTCAAGTCGTACTTATATTAGTTTTTTTATAGAAGATCGGCTAACGATCAAATATGTGATCACCATCACCATCACCATCGCCTATGAACACCCATAAAAGAAAAATCTAGGATGCCATGCCGATTTTTAAACAACTTTAATACTTACACACTTTTTTACTCAAATAATTTAAATTAATTATTCGAATGATAAACGCTTAAACTTATGTGTGTATGTAAATATAGTACATACATACATAGGCTTGCGCATTTATCCCCAAAGGGATAGGCTGTGGTGCAACTATCACGGGACGGAAATAAGCTCGGTAAAATGTGGGTATACTATTTACACCTCTGCCTACCCCTTCGGGGAGTACAGGCGTGGTGCGTATGAATATAAAGTTATGTAATATTATTAATAACTTTGTGTTTGAAATTATTTGTGGTGGTATATTTCGATTCCACATAATTAAAGCCACTTTTACTTAGTATAAGTACAATACCTTAGAACAAACAAGTGTGAGTAAATAGGGTAGTTTACTATATTGAATTTTATACATTATTTTATAAGCAACAGAAAATGATACGTAAAAGAAACCCTTTTATTAAAACACAATCAAAATTGGTTCAGAAATGTGCCCGCAGTTATGACTTTAAATGTTGGTATGAGGAAAAGTGGGTGCGTAGTAGGGATATCTCACTATCTCGCTTGCACGCGTGCACTATAATGAACATTTTACACAGTGACGTCAAAGGTTGCATCGTCTGTTATTTGACAATTACCCCTTCTACAGGATTTCAATGGCTTCTATCTTATTTATTTTTGGTCCGATTTATAAAATTCTTTCTGCAATAGATTTTGAGTAACGTAACTTATTGATTTAAATAATAAAAAAAATCTAGTCAACTACCCTATTGTGGCTTAAGTTATGAAGGCATAACACAACCCAAGAACAATCAACACACATCAAGTACCCCACATCAATGGGAGAAAAACCAAAAGAGCACACAAGTTAAAATAAGTATTATTTATTTCACATACAATATCAACATATTTCAACATGCTAAATAAGAAACGTATAAATTGCGTGGTTATTTTCAACTTCAATTAATATTTCACATTCAAATTACACCAAGACTTGGATCAAAAATTATTACGATTTCTATTAATAAACTTCAAGTAACAAAATAAATAATCCGACAAGGCCACACAAGGTATCAATCGTTACTATACTATTTTTTTTTTTGGTTTGTTTGTTCCATAAGGAACCGGCTAAGATCAGAGACCATGCTGCCAAGTCATTAGTTATATCTTTTCTTATATTCCAAGAACGATGAAACAGGGGTGTGCCCGATTTCAAGGTCTTGCTGGAGTTTTGGTGATAATTCCTTTCAGTTCAATGCTTCTTAGATGACTTTCTTCAAGCGAATCGAAAGCACAAGGTCGACAATACCCTTGATAAAAAATCACGTAAATCCACTTATTTCAATGTTTCCATACACTATTCATCATCGTTAATGATTATTGCACAAAACCACACCACTTTTATACAACAAACACAACTTTAAACCAGTTTAGGAAATAATTAAAACAAGAGAGCCACCGCACTGTAAGAATTCCCGCCAAAACTCCGTTATTATACTAAATAAATATGGCCGCGTTCGCCGTTCGAAAATCATAACAATTGGTTGCTGGATTTTTTAAAATGTCCGTCATCAATTAAATCATTTGAAATTTTGGTTTAGTATTATTTTAAATTATTTATGACTCAATTATATGTCAGTATATTAGTGTTTATTACGTTTTAAGCGCCGAAAATGATTAAACAAACTGTATGATAACAATTTCTGCACGAATCATTCATTTTCATTCGTTCAATTGCCTTTTGTGTTGGGTATCGTGTACACCTGAGAAATATTTATGCGTTCATGCTACGTACCAAAAAAATATTCGTGTCGAGTCCGTTTTTGTACAGTTGTCACGATACGAATACATGGCGATTTTAATATTTTTTCGTGCTAAAGGCTCAGATGGCCTCAGCGTGACCAGGAAAAAAACACAAAAAATTCTCCTTACTTTCGCAGAACAGCAACAACTTCAATTTACATACATGACTAAGATTGCATCATTTTTTTAAATATATTTTTGAAGTGAAACCTTCTTTAGCATCGTTGTGATTTGAAAGTCGATGAAACGAAAAAGAGACAGACACATAAATTCATAATATTTAACGTGGGAGAAAATGAGATAGGAAGCATTATACAGTTGTCCGCGCATGCGTAGTACAAAGCTTGAGAAAAGGCATCACAACAACCGTGGTGTTTTGTATACGTGTACGCAGTATTTTTACTGTGCCTCTTTTGAGACAGACACATAAATTCATGAGATTTAACGGAGAAAAATTAGATAGGAAGCATTATCCATTTTTAGAAATTTTACATTCGTCTCATTATCTTGAAGCCAACATTTTTGAAGGTTTCGCTTCTACCACGTGTGAATTGCACACATGATTTTTTTGTTTAAAAAATAGTCTGATAGTCTTTCTTACTTTCAGACGCGTCTAAAAAACTACCCATACATTCTAACTGAAAAAGTTAGCTACGAAGTTGCCTACGTTAACATTCGTGAGAATTCTGTGAAACTCATTTCCCTCTGAGTTTTGCTTCACTACGGCGGCCGGTCTAAGCGATGATACATATCAGCTTTATTTTATGGAAATTTTATTCATTAATTTCCCTCAAACTGTTAGAGATGGGACTGTGAATGTTGCCAATGATTATTCAATTTAGATTTTATGGTTTTGTAATTTTCTGTCGCAGTAAAGGGCTTGGAGGGACTGGAGTCGGACGTTTTACAGGATGGGACCTAAGAACGAGGTCGCATAATTTAAATACGCGTCCACTTCACATTTTGCCATATCGAGAGGCGCAAAGAGTGAGGGGGGAAGAGTTTGGCCCTCTGGAAACCTTACTTACCGTATAAAACGCAACAATAAGTTGCTACTTCACGTTACGTTGATTTTCTGTGAGACAGTGGTCCTAACCCGGTCGAGCCGTCACATTCAGGTAGAAATATTTTAAGAGTATATATATAAGTAGAGCATATGCCGAATATATGGTAAACGAGCAACCTGCTTACTCGGCAACACACACACACTTGGTGGTAAGTGATCTCCACCGCCCATGTACGCCAACAATACCTGAAGAATCACGGGCGCGTTGCGGATATTAAAGGAAAGGGATAATTAAGGGACCTCCGGATATTACTCACCAAACGCAGCAGGAAGCAGCTACTTTACGTCAGTTTCCTAGTGGTAACGACCCGGTCCGGCCAGCCCCTTCGTGCAACGTGACTATCACTCAAAAGACTTAACATTTAAATAAAGCACTGCATGACACTGGACTGCGCTCGTCACCCCGAGACATAAGGTGTTACGTCTCATAATGTCCAGTAATTACACTGTCTTCAATGTCCTTCACACCGGAACACAACAGTGCTTACACACTGTTGCTTGGCGGCAAATTATTGCAGCAATGCACAGTATATACACATTGAACTTTTCACTAAATCCATTCAATTTCACTTAAATAAGATATACACAGCACTAATGTTGCACAATACGTCAGCTGTATAGCTACAGATATACTGCTTAAGCATGTCGGTGACGCGAACGCACGAGATTTCAACCATCCAACAAAGTGTCTAACGCGCACAGCACACGGCCGCTGCGCGTCATGAGCATGTTGGTAACACGAACCCATAAGATTTTCCCCTAGCAAAAAAGAACGCCCAACGCGACTAAAGAAGTTTTAACTTCAGAAAACTCTTAACTCAAAACCTCAGTCTCCCATCCATTACACCACAATCGAAGGCGTCAAACCGCAGAATGTATTCCCTTTGAACCGTTCCGGGGGATTTGTATAAAACTGCCCGTAATTCAACTAATACCGATCTCATTTAGCCTTTTGTAGCGAAAAACCGCTTTATAATGCAAAAGAAGTGGGAAAAAGGCCCTTTTGAGAGGTGATTTTGAATGACAGATTAAAGGAATATGCTTACGGTTTCAGGGTTCAGTAAATGCGGAAAAATATGCTCGAGTTTTTATATTATTTTGATATCAATGTGTAGGTTTTTTATCAGCCCTGTATTATAGTGCCTCGGTACTGGGTACGGGCCTCTTTAACTATAAATATCTACGTACGTTACGTATAACAGGTTCGGTGGCGCAGTTGTAATGCGTACGCGTTACGATTGAGGCCAACGCTGAGGTCTTGGGTTCAATCCCCGGGTTGGGTAAAGCGGTATTAGGTTTTTCTATTACGAAATGCTCAGTATCAGTCCGGAGTCTGGAATTGTTCCCTACGGGGCATGGCGGGTATGGCGGTAGGTTCGCCCCCTATCCCATCATGGGACGGAGATAAGGTTGGCGAAATGTGGGTGTACTGGTTACACCTCTGCCTACACCTTCGGGGATTACAGGCGTGGGTGCGTATGTATGTAAATAATTGATCATTTCTGATTTTTTTATTCGGTAGAATTTGCGTCATGGTAGGTTCCATGTAAATATCCGATAGCGAAGTGCGAGAAATAATTGGAAATTCCTCAAATGGATTCTGCAAACGCGATTACATGCACTTCTTCTTCCGTCTGCCTTTATCCCACTAGCAGTGAGATCGACGTAACATGCTTTGTAACGCATGTTACAGAAAGATTTGGCTTGTATTTTTACGACCAGCCGCCTGACTGATCCCTCTGGGGAGAAAAAATCCAGACCAGACACAAATATTTGTATATAAAAAATATTTGTCTCGGTGCGGGAATCGAACCTTTCGTTGCACAGCCGGCTACCCGGTGCGCCACTGAGATTACATGCACTTACTGTTTAAAAATATTGCCAATAATTCAACAAAAATGCGTAAAAAATATATTTAAATAACATAATACGGAACCCTATCCAAATTCGGATATTAAAGCTCATAAAACGAGATTCATGAAAGCAGAGGCTTTGACAGAACTTATAGCGTTATCAATGAACAACCATTTATCAAGTTTGTTTCAAGTTCGTGTTCTCCGAGATATTTATTTTTCATGTTTTATTACCATCTTAGCAATAGCAGTGATAGCTCAGTGGGGAGTGGTATGGACTGTCGAGACGAAAGTCGCAGGTTCGAAACCAGCCCCAAGTGCATACACCTCTGACTTTTCTCAGTTATGTGTGTATTAATTGTTAATTATCACTTGCTTTAACGGTGAAGGAAACATCGTGAGGAAACCTGCATATCTGAGAAGTTCTTCATAAGAATTTCGAAGGTATGTGAAGTCTGCCAACCCGCTTTAGGCCAGCGTGGTGGACTAAGGCCTAACCCCTCTCATTCAGTAGAGGAGGCCCGTGCCCAGCAGTGGGACGTGTATAATACAGGGCTAGTATTATTATTACCATCTTAAGGGTTTACCAGGCGAATGGTCCGTTATAAAGCTTATTACAAAGCTTATTTAGGATTAGGTTAAGACAAATATATTGAATAACTAATCGGCACTATTTTAGCACAAACAACCATATCTTCGCTTAGCTAACAACACCGCGTAACTCTAAAATTGATCATGTGATATTGTCATTGGATAAATTGTCTTTGCCGCGTATCCAATAAATTTACACAATAATTTAAATTAACCATACAAAGCACGATATTCAAATAGTTCTGTCACCGCGCAATTCATTGGTTACATCACACATGTTCATAAAAATATTCAGTTGTATGTGTCTCCTGAAAGCTAAGACAATTTTACTTGCGCGGTGTTGTTAGCTAAGCGACGAAATGCACTTTTTATTAGCTTGAATGACGAGTAGAGTACAGATTTTTCGAATCAAATCAAATTACTTATGCCTGCAATCCCCGAAGGGGTAGGCAGAGGTGTAACCACTACACCCACATTTCGCCGAGCGTATCTCCGTCCCATGTGATAGAGGGCGAGCCTAACGCCATACCAGGCACAAGTCCAGACTCCGGGCTGATACTGAGCATTTCGTTATAGATAAACACACTCTCACTTTTTACACGACCCGGAGATCCAACCCGAGACCTCAACGTCAGCCTTAGTCGTAACGCGTACGCATCACAACTACGCCACCGAGGCAGTCACCAAATTGCACGAACTCAAAATGTGGATTCTACTGTGGATTACTATTCTAGTAGAGCTAGATGTAAAAGAGCTCTCAGTTTGTCCAAGATGCGACCTTCTTACAACCACTTTTAATAGCTGATGAGATGACCTACTTTTTTTCTGACATACAGTATGTAACAAAAACCTTGTTGGCCCTTTCTAGGTCGTGAAAACAGACATATAGACAGCTTAATAAAAATAGTTAAATTAAAAAAAATACAAACACAAGCGAGATATTTTTCATACACAGGTAGCTTAGAAAAATGAACATATTTAAAAAATGTTATTTTCATCTGAAAACTGATGAACAGCTGATTGATGTTAGGTATTGCGTAACCGGGTGCACACGCGGCGCAATGTGTTTTTCGCTCTGGCTCCGAGCCATCGCTCTTGCAGAGGTAATCAATCGAAATACGGTTCACAAACAATAAAATTATTAAATTACAAAAAATAAATATGATTATTTTTAATAGCTTTTTATTAGCTTCATACGTATTTTAGTATGTATGTTAGTATGTATGCTAGTATGTATGTTTGTATGTAACGGAATCTTTGAACATGATTTTGACCCCCTTCAAAACGTCGGATTAACTCGAAATTTGGCATACTTATTAAGGACCGATGACAATTCAACATTTTAAACAGTTTGAAATAAGACATACGCTTTTATAGAAAATACAACTAAACAATTAAAAATAAATAATAGTTTAAAAAAATACGTTTTTATAGAAAATCCAACTAAAAAATAGAAAATAAATTTTAATAAATTTGAATTAAAAATAGTGCCACGTTGTGGACAGTTTTGTCTACAGCATGAATGGGCCGGCTCGTCCGAGTAGTTACCACTGTCTCACAGAAAACTGGCGTAAAGTAGTAGCTTGCTGCTGCGTATCGTACGGTGAATAAGATATCCGGAGCTTATTTCCGTTTCATGATGTGATGGGGGCGAGCCTATCCTGGCATCAATTCCAGACTCCTGACCTGGCCTATACGGAGCATTTCGAATTAGAAGAAACCGATATCAATTTTAAAACGGGGGATCGAACCGGAGACCTCAGCACAACAGTCATACCGCGTACGCATTACAACTACGCCACCGAGGTTCATACCATAGATCATCGAAATATCGTAATTCAAGCAAAAAAATTACCCCACCAAAACTCTGTGCAAATCTGTAGTTGACACTTGATACGTCTAATGTTTTGCGCGGTGCGTCGTATCTCGATCTAGAAATTTCACTTTATGAAATAAAGTTTATTTTGAATGTTCATTATTATTTGTTGCGTGTATGAGTGTTACGTGTTATTACCTTTGCATGTGTAAGTAAATGGAGCCGTATTTATGGCAGATTCATATGAGAGTTATCGTTCTAGTCATCTTATTTCGATGCCATACATATTTTTATAAACCCACACAGCCAACCTTTAACCATATCCCTACCAAAGAATTTAATGTATACTACTAGACAAGCTGCGCAGTACATAGAAATTGTACCACTAAGTTGCGGTCAATTGACCGTAACTCAATATTACAGTATCGTTTACTCTTAACTAGAACCCCTATCGCGCTCCCTGTTTGTGAGCTGTCAAACTCCCGCGTCATGTGACGCAATTTTACTTCTAAACAGCCCGTCTAGTAGTAAACAAAGTCTTTGATCCCTACCCCTTGTTTCTTAATAGGTAAGGTACTCTGTTTATTGTAACCAGTAAAAGGGCAATAAAACAGCTACTGAAGTCAAAAAAAATCAAACACCGCTAAGTAATTGTTTCGATGTAATAAAGTTTTATTTGTGTTCTGGAGGGACTGCTTAGTTTTATACCAAGTATTAAATTCCAAGAGTTGTTAAAAGGGTCATTATTGGAGTGTAACCTTGCCACCGACATCTTACGGTGAAAACCAACCTCACTTGCACGTGGTACACTCTGATTACAGACTAGGCAATGGCGAACCTTGGTTCCCGTTGCGGGTTGTGGGGGTCAGACGGTGGGTCGCCCCATATATTACTTTTTCCGAATGGATTTATGCTGTTAGCCTATATTGCTTTTACAGCTTCACCTGACAATAAAGCCGTCGGTTATGGCGCTCTAGCCAGAAATATGTATAGGTTATTTAGTATTGATTCAGCACAGAGGCGCCTTTTAGAAGGCTCAGACCTCAGCTTGAGCAATCGCTGGGGAGTATAGTTTACGGCCGCCTCTGCACATCATTGTGCCGACGGTCAGTGGTGGGAGCTCTTCGGACTCGCAAGCGTATTCTTTGTCGGGGTCGTGTATTATTATTACGATTCGGATTGGGCAAGGAAAGTGCTGCTTCGATAGCGACTGTGATGGAGTCGTTGGGATCTGCCAAAACATGTTTGGGACGTCGACGGAGGAAATACTGTCAAATCTATGGTACGAGAAGGCAGGATCTTGGTATTAAGCCGGGATAACGTCAGGAAGAAAGTTAAAAGGATCAATATTTACAAGATATTGAAAATAGGATCTCCACCGTGTGCTACCAACGAGTCCTGAGCTATATTGGTCATAATTTTTTTATGGCATAGGCCGGCAAAGGAAGAAGTGGGTCACTTTATGGAAGTGATCTCCATCGCCCATATACGCCCACAATACCAAAATAATCATGGGCGCGTTGCCAACCTTAAAGGAAAGGGATAATTAAGGGATTAGGAAGTGGAGTGGATTTGGGCTTCCGGATAGACAAAAATGCCTACAGCGTGGCTCTACCATAAATATAAAAAAGCAAGGCTCTTCAGACGGAGTCACAGGCGAGAGGTAGTTATTGGCATAAATACTTTAATATTAAAAGCGCAATACATCATTCAAATCACGCGTCGCTTAAATTCAAACTCAAGTGGTTTTCAATTAACTCGTATTGGAATATTTGTGAATGTATATTTTCTTAGTGGTATGAAAACATCGCAAATTCGTCTTTTGATTACTGAATTTATAATACTGCTTAGAGAAAATCTGCTTATGTAATTGAATATGAATTATGTTTTTATAAAGTGGTATAAAGTGCATTTGCATTTGTGATTTTTTTACGAGCTGGAATGTGTGGTAGAGCCACGCTGTAGACAGTCTGAGTGGTAGAGCCACGCTGTAGACAGTTTTGTCTACAGCATGAATGGGCCGGCTCGTCCGGGTCGTTACCACTGTCTCACGGAGGACCGGCGCGGCGTAAAGTAGCAGCTTGCTGCTGCGTCTCGTACGGTGAGTGAAATATCCGGAGGCCCAAATCCTCTAATCCCTTACCTGTAAGGTCGGCAACGCGCCCACGATTATTTTAGTATTGTAGGCGTACATGGGCGGTGGAGATCACTTACCATCAGGTGATCCCACTTGCTCGTTTGCCGGCCTATACTATAAAAAAAAACACAAAACGAGCAGGTCGTTCGCCTGATGGTAAGCGTCACGCCTGCCCATAAACAGACACAACGTCACACAGAACTTGGAGATACAAAGCACTGCATGGCAACACCCTGCTGTTTGGCGGCACCTGGACCTGCTGTCTTGTATTTACAGTAAGACGTGCAACAATGAATTGAAATATCTATAACAAGCATGTTGCACTGCCAACACGTTAAAATGGAATCTTTTTTTGAAGATAAAACTTCTTTAGGCGCGTTGAGCACATTTTGGGTGAACAAAAATCATGGAACTCGCGTCATCGTCACCGAACGCTTTCCATGTGCTATATGTATACAGGGTATATATGTGTACTTTTTGGGTGAACAAAAATCATGGAACTCGCGTCATCATCACCGAACGCTTTCCATGAGCTATATGTATACAGGGTATATATGTACATAGATATACCTCCGTGCGTTATTAGTATACATTATTTATATACAATTAAATTAGGCATTAATTAACACTTACTTAACACTTACTTCTTTACTGTAAACCAAAAATAATTCAAAAATAAAATAACAGATCGATATTGATTTCTTAGGTTTACGCGAATATTCGGATTGAAATAAAACTAGTTTATACGGATTTTATCGTGGTTTAATGTTTTATTTTGAAATGACGGGACTAAAATAAAAATTAAACCACGAAAAAATCCGTATAAACTAGTTTTATTTCAATAATAGCTCGACGATACAATTCACAAGTTACTTAGTTTTCACTTCTATCGGCAGTCCACAAAGACAGCCCCGCATGTTTTTTGGCGAATGACGAAAACCACGTTTTTTCTAGATTTTCGAAATCGATATTAAGTTATGTATGTACATAACTTCACCTCGCTATACATTAAATACTGGCACAAATTGAGAAAACGTCTCACCTTTCACCTCATGCACAAAGCAAATGCACTCAACTCAGTAAGCTAAAAGGCAACGCTATCTGGAGAGCTATTTACTCATCTATAGAGTTTGCATTATGGTACCTATGTCTGTGTAAATCAAATACTTTAAAGTCGTAGAGGGAGTTTAATGTATACTACTAGACGGGCTGTTTAGAAGTAAAATTGTGTCACTTGAATTGGGAGTTTGACAGCTGATAGACAGGGAGCGCGAGAGAGGTTCTAGTTGAGAGTAAGCGAGATGGTAATATTGAGTTACGGTCAATTGACCGCAACTTAGTGGTACAATTTCTATGTACCGCTCAGCTTGTCTAGTAGTATACATTAAAGCCTTTGGTGTAAATATATAATATACTAGCTCTATTGGACGATAGCTGGCTTTGAAGCGACTGGCCGCAGGTTCGATTCCCGCACCGAGACAATAATATTGTGTGATCTATAAATATTTGTTTCGGGCCTGGGTGTTTTCTCCCCAGAAGGGTTGGCATCAGGCAGGCGGTCAGTCCTAATAACTACAAGGCAAATCTTTCTGTAACACGTGTTAAAAAGTATGTTACGCCGACCCCACTGCGAGTGGGTTAAGGGTAGGTGGAAAAAGAGTCTGAATAATGAAACGAGCAGTTCATTCACCTGATGGTAAGGGTCACGCCTGCCTATATGCACAAGCAACATCAAACAAAACCTACATAATTAAATACACTCACCAGGTCACTCATAGTTCTAAGATACGATTATCTTGTGTCATAAGTACCAAGAACATCGAGGGACTTACGGTCCCACAACACCCAGCCAATTATTAGGTTATCTGTGAGACTGAGCTATCACCGATTGAGTCAGCCATTAATACATACATACATACGCACTCATGCCTGTAATCCCCGAAGGTACTAGTACACCCACATTTCGCCAAGCGTATCTCCATCCCACGATGTGATAGGGGGCGAGCCTATCGTCATACCGGGCACAAATTCCAGACTCCGGGCTGATACTGTGCATTTCGTAATAAAAAAACCCAATACCACTTTTACCCGACCCAGGGATCGAACCCGAGACATCAGCGTAACGCGTACGCATTACAACTGCGCCACCGAAAGTCTAATTCAGACATTAATACTGTAGATCAAACTTGCTACAGCGTGACACTATTAGATAATAACACACACACAGATACCTATCATCATCATCATAATCATCATCATCAGCCACAAGACGTCCACTGCTGAACATAGGCCTCCCCTAATGCCTTCCAGGCCGACCTGTTGGAAGCGGCCTGCATCCATCCATCCTCTTCCTATGGGCCGCATATGTAGACTCACTGTCACTCAACGGGTATGGAGAGGGCTATGCTTGGTATCTCTCTACGTGATCGAATCAGAAATGAGGAGATCCGTAGACGAACGAAGGTAACAGACATAGCCCAGCGGATTAGCATGTTGAAGTGGCAGTGGGCAGGCCACATAGCTCGCAGAACTGATAGCCGATGGGGCAGAAAAGTTCTCGAATGGAGGCCAGATACCTATAGAGAGTGAGAAAGTGAGTGGGGAGGTAAAGAGGGAGATGGGTATAGGCAGAGAAGGCGGCAAGAGCGAGTGAGAGAGCGTATGAGAGAGGAAGAGAAGGAGAGAGAGAGAGACAAAGAGGTCAAACTGCTAACCACTCTATACTGTATGTGTTTAAAAATACTGAATCAAGTGCCTCGTGCCTGTGCCTTACAGTCAATAGCCGAGGTACACTCCCACTACATTGAAAAGGTTTTATTACAAGCTAACCAAAAGATCAAGGTTGAAAGACTCTGTAGATTGCCTGTCCGCGTTAAATTCTAGACATGAAAAAACACTTTTCTACGTTATATTGATGGATGATACCGCTGAGTATAGTATCGGTACTCATTCTTTGTATCTAAGTTAGTTACATTTTAGTTTTGTTGAATCAGTTATATTTTTCATTAAAAGTTTATTTTTTATAAAAGAATCATCAATTTTTTGTTTTTTTTTATGGAATAGGCCGGCAAACGAGCAAGTGGGTCACCTGATGGTAAGCGATCTCCACCGCCCATGTACGCCCACAATACTAAAAGAATCATGGGTGCGTTGCTGACTTTAAAGGAAAGGGATAATTCAGGAATTGGGAAGGGGAGGCGGTTTGGGCCTCCGGATATCGCACTCACCGTATGAAACGCAGCAGCAAGCTACTTTACGCCGATTTTCTGTGAGACAGTGGTAATGACCCGGACGAGCCAGCCCATACATGCTGTAGACAAAAGTGTCTACAGCGTGGCTCTACCACTCAAAAATTACTATGAATAAATGACGAGGTTTTATTCTTTCACCCAGGCAGGGATGGAATTTCTACTTGACTGGGTTCAAGATTGAGCTATACTCTTACGAATGAAAAAAAACATGTGTGCAATTCACACGTGGTAGAAGTGAAACCTTAAAAAATTTTAGCTTCAAGATAATGAGACGAAGGTAAAATTTCGGGAAGAGGATAATTGTAATTTTTAGTAATGATCATAGTGCTACAAAGTTTGATAATTATTTTACATTTTATTCGTATATATTACATAGATTTATTCAGACTCAGAGCTTACATTTTCGATAAATGGTACAATGAAGAATTTTATTATTAATAATGATGAAAAAACTCTACAAACGTATAATACGTACACGTATACAAAACACCACGGTTGTGATGCCTTTTCTAAAGATTCGTACTACGCATGCGCGCACAACTGTATAATGATTCCTATCTCATTTTCTCCCACGTTAATACTTATGAATTTATGTGTCTGTCTCTTTTTACTGTCGCTTTTTCGTTTCATCGGCTTTCAAATCACAACGATGCTAAAGAAGTTTTCACTTCCAAAATAATTGTTTTTAATCGATTCACACATGTAGGTATCGGCGGAGTATGCGTGGTTATAGATAAAAAAATACGCGTCGAATTGAAAATCTACTCCGTTTGCTTCATCGGTTTAAAAGTAATATTCGAATTCATTATTTTTCAAAAGTAATAAAAAACGTATTGATTTTTTTCTTGCAATACCTCTGTTTATAAAGCGTCATGCGTCATTTGAACGGCAGACTAGTTTAGTTCGCGAGTAGAAAGCAGTCGGGAATTAATATCTTAATTTTAAAATTAGAGGTCTTACGCCCGAATACTGAAACGCTACTCCCGGTTTCTAAAAGGCTGATCAAGTCAACATTCAACTAACAAAACTTTGAGTTGATATCGCTGTCAAATCAACTCGAGTTGCTGAAACGTTATTTAGTGAAAAAAATATAATATATTTTGATCTCTCTATAGTACCGTATGACATACGATTTTTCATATTAATTTGAAAATCATGTTAGCTAACATGTGTGTCAAATCAAAGGTATTGAACACACTTCTAGCAACTCAATTTCGACTTGACATGAGATTTGACATTTGATTAGTTAATTTAACATAGCCTTTCAGAAATCGGGCGTGACAGTCTGAAATAGTCTGACAGCTAACAGCTACTTATTTTCATACAATTTTGACAGCTAAGAGGCCCTCAACATGTTTAAATCGATCTTAAATGCTTGAATAACGTTTCAGTATTCGGGCGTAAATGGCGAAATTATTGTTGACGAGAGTTGGCTAGTGAATATAGTCTATCATTACTTTACTACGCGCACTGTAAAAATATGTAAAAGTGCAGTGAGTTACGAGTGCAATGAACAGTAATAAATATTTCACTTGCCTTCACCTGCGCTCATAAACTTCAATCACACCAACGTGTACCAGCATATACACAGTATGTAATAAAAACCCTGTTGGCCCTTCCTAGGTCGTGAAGATAGACATATAGACAGCTTAATAAAAATAGTTAAATTAAAAAATAATAAACACAAGCGAGATCTTATCCTTACACAGGTAGCTTAGAAAAAGATCATACTTAAATAAAATTGTTGAAAGCAGTGATAGCTCAGTGAGGAGTGGTAGGGACTGTCGAGACCAAAGTCGCAGGTTCGAAACCAGCTCCGAGAGCATACACCTCTGACTTTTCTAAGTTACGTGTGTATTAATTGTTAATTATCACTTGCTTTAACGGTGAAGGAAACATCGTGAGGAAACCTGCATACCTGAGAAGTTCTTCATAAAAATTTCGAAGGTATGTGAAGTCTGCCAACCCGCATTAGGCTAGCGTGGTGGACTAAGGCCTAACCCCTCTCATTCAGTAGAGGAGGCCCGTGCCCAGCAGTGGGACGTATCTAATACAGGGCTAGTATTATTATTTTATTATTATAAAAAAAAAATACTTTACATCTTAAAAGTGATGAACAGTTGACTGATGTGACGCGGACGTATTGACGAAGCCGAGCGCGCACGCGGCGCGGCGCGTTTGATGTATGTACTTAGACGCCGCATCTTGCTATTTCGCTCTGTAGTCTTCTAGAGGTAATCAATCGAAATACGGTTGACAAACAATAAAGTAGGTAATTAAAGTATAAAAAATAAATATGTCTTTATTATTGTCTCATTTTCGTATGAGAGATATTTCATTACGTTTGAATATCGATTCTGATTTTACTTCTAAACAGCCTGTCTAGTAGTATACATTAAAGTCTATTTAAAGCATATTTCATAGTACATACATACATACGCACTCACGCCTGTAATCCCCGAAGGTGTAGGCAGAGGTGGAACTAGTACACCCACATTTCGCCGAGCGTATCTCCGTCCCACGATGTGATAGGGGGCGAGCCTATCGCCATATCGGGCACAAATTCCAGACTCCGAGCTGATACTGAGCATTTCGTAATAGAAAAACCAGAGACCTCAGCGTTAGCCTCAATCGTAACACGTACGCATTACAATTGCGTCACCGAGGCAGTCATATTTATTATATAACATACAACACCGAGGCATATTTCATAGTATAACTTAATTAACAATCACGTGCGATTTTTGGTGTATTAAGGACCAATATAAAGAGAATATAATCTTACTAACTTAATCTATAAAATGTTATTCATATCATATAATATTGTGATTGCTGCACACACCTTCAATAGGCATGTTCATCAGTTCTTTTTCATATTGTTATTATTTCTTGTAATTTTAATGCTTAAGTCACTAGTGTGTTTATTTAAATGAAATAAAGAAAGAATACCCTAACACAAGTTAGCGCTGTAATCCATACACACACCACACACAGCACAGCAACACGCTGAGTGGTCACCTACCAGTCACAGTCACGACGCGCAAATGTTAAAACCATATTGATGGTTTTTAGTTAGTATTGTTTTACTGTAAATTTATTGTGATCTGTGACTAATAAATTGTCTTTCTTTCTTTCTTTCTATACACTTCGGTGTAAGCTTCAGCTGTGGCCATCATCTCTATCGTAGGTTTAACTATGCTATAAAGCTATCTGAAGCGGGCGCATTACCGTAATGCTATTTGTATTGTGATTAAACGCTCGCTTTTATCTATGCATTAGTTAAAAATGCCAGACTGCACTGCATTAAGACGTAAATGAAATTTCTACGTATCCCTAACATTCTGATAAATCATACTGACCATCTTATTTTGCAAATTATTTTAATATTAATTTTAATTCTCTAATTTTCTAATTTTAATTTAATTGAACTAAGTACTTATATAAGATTGTATTTATTTATGCATGCTGTGTTTGCCTGTAATTTGAGTTGCAATAGGTTCAATTGTTATTAGTGTTAATATTTAATGTACGTATGTATTATTGTAAACTTTGTTGGCAATGTTTAAATAATAAAATAAAATAAAAATAAATCGAAATGGCTGACTGATTTTAAATATATCATAAAAAGCTAAAGGTTTTTAAAAGAGATAAATGGAGAGTTAGAGAATACTTTTCACAAGTTATTTGGAGGTCACACAAGCAATTATCTCAGTACGGGTATTGTATTCTCTAGTTATAAAGGTAGCAGTGAGTATAGGTAGAAATGCTCAGTATCAGTCCGGAGTCTGGAATTTGTGCCGGGTATGGCGCTAGGCTCGCTCCCTATCACATCGTGGGACGGAAATACGCTCGGCTAAATGTGGGTGTACTGGTTACACCTTTGCCTATCCCTTCGGGGATTACAGGCGTGAGTGCGCGTATGTATGTACAATTATATGTTGGCGGTGGCAAGTTCGGAACTAATTGAAAATGTATGGAATAATCTGTCAAGAATACATACGCACTCACGCCTGTAATCTCGGAAGGAATTATGTAATTACTTTTTATTTTTTTATAGTATAGGCTGGCAAACGAGCAAGTGGGTCACCTGATGGTAAGTGATCTCCACCGCCCATGTACGCCCACAATACTAAAATAATCATGGGTGCGTTGCCGACCTTAAAGGAAAGGGATAATTAAGGAAATAGGAAGGGGAGGGGGTTTGGGCCTCCGGATATCTCACTCACCGTACGAAACGCAGCAGCAAGCTGCTACTTTACGTCGGTTTTCTGTGAAACAGTGGTAACGACCCGGACGAGCCGGCCCATACATGCTGTAGACAAAAGTGTCTACAGCGTGGCCCTACCAATCATAAATATATATGAATAATACATATAATTGTTATACTCATAAATGATTTTATGGATTCAATAAATTAATTTAATTTATTAAAAAAAAAAACCATCGGCATTAATGACCACTTAATACTAATTAATACTAAACAACTTGAAACTAAGAAACATAAAGGACTAATAGGAATTTAACAGAGGCACCCAAACTAGGCACAGCCTGTATCTTGGGCTGCCAAATAAGAATGAAATACTGAAATATTTTATGGTGAGCCTTACAAACAGAAATAATCTAATTAAAATTACACAAATTATATCTATTTAACATACAAATCCAATGAATAAATAATTAAACAATAAAACTACAAAAAGAAAGAAAACTAAACATACGTAAAAGATTTCAATGAAGTTACATTATTTTGCCACTAAGGATTCAGTTTCTTCATAATTAAGACTTTCCAACCAGCTACTAATTTTATTTTTGGTTTGTTTAGTCGAACAGTTCTTTATATTGCAGAAACTGGCAACGTTGTTGTAGAGTGATATATGAGAATAGTACTGGAATCTTTTAGCAAAACTAGACTTAATTACAGGCAGATCTAGCCTATAAACTCTCTTACTTGATACAAAAACATTTTAATCGACGATTTAATGGAGAATGATCTCAATAAGACGCGTATATTTTATTTGGATGAAACCACGCATTACTTTTCTCAAAGTAATTCGATTTTTATAGGTTTTTTTGAAGTGAAAACTTCTTTAGGCACGTTGGGCATTTTTTGAGATGGGAAAAAACCATTGAACTCGCGACACTGTTACAGTTACCGTTACCTATGAGACGAGCAGGTCGCTCGCCAGATAGTAAGCACTACGCCTGGCCATTAACAATAGCAACACCACACAGATCATTGAGTTACATAGACATAAAAATTAAGTCTCAGAACGCCCAGCAATTTCATTGGATTTATTGGCCTCCAATATGCAACACAACAGTGTTTGCACGCTGGTACTTGGCGACAGAATTAGATAAAGTGGTGGTATATACTCAGGCGGATTCTAGCAAATGTGATATGTATCAACTATTAATTTAGTTCCACAGGGAAGTGGTAACAAAGCAAGGAATTATTCATTACTCTTAATGATGCTCAATAACAGGTAATAATATAAGTTAAAAATAAACTCTTAATTATAATTATTAATCTGATAATAGGTAACATTTTTATAAACGCGTAACGATTATGCCTGCCAATAAATGCTCTACTACAAGGTGGTAGGTCCCTAGAGGCCGTCTGGGTTGGTACCACCGCTTTGTCTATTTCTGCCGCCAAGCAACAGTGTGAAAGCACTGTTTTATTCCGGTATGAAGGACATTGAAGCCAGTGAAATTACTGGGCATTATGAGACTTAACAACGTATGCCTCGGGGTCTGTGCCTACGAGCGCAGTCCAATGCCATGCAGTGCTTTGTAATTCAAAGGTCGGTCAGGCGTTGCTTCTGTTTATAGGCAGGCGTGGCGCTCACCATCAGGAGGATTTGTCACTCAAGCTTTTAAAAAAAACATATAAAAATTTGTGATTTCTTAGGTATACGCGAATATTACACATTGAAATAAAACTAGTTTATACGGATTTTATCGCGGTTAAATTTTTTTTTTTTATAATTTTAAAATGAAGGTAGCCAATGTAACATTAACTTTTCGAGACAACCTACACCTCTGTCTTTCCCGTGACCACGAAGGCTGAAAAGCTTTCGAAACGTCGGGAATAAAAATAAAAAATAAAAATTAGTAATTATTAACTAGTTTTATTTCAATATATAAAAATTGAGAAAATTTTGAAGTACTTAACGAAAATTATTTCTCAAATAATGATATTTTTCATAGAACGCTGCGGGGAATTGAAATCAATTTTAAATAATTGGTAAATTTTATATTTCTATTAATCAAAGCTCGGAAAATTTAAAATATATTTCTCGGAAATTGATGGTTGTAAAACGATAGTATAAATATTAGAAATAGTAGCACGTAGACGTTGCTACGACGTAGGGCGAGCCTACGTTGTAGCTGTAAATTACAGGGTTTCATTAGCAGACACGCTGTTGTCTGAAGTTACTGGAGTACGATAAGTTTCTACGTAGTTACTGTACAAGATTGTGGAGTAAAAGATCAGTCCAAACTGACAATTTTTGCTGATTGAAATGAGCTGGCTGAAATTTTATTACTTGTTATATTATAATAATAATACTAGCCCTGTATTATATGCGTCCCACTGCTGGGCACGGGCCTCCTCTACTGAATGAGAGGGGTTAGGCCTTAGTCCACCACGCTGGCCTAATGCGGGTTGGCAGACTTCACATACCTTCGAAATTCTTATGAAGAACTTCTCAGGTAAGTATGCAGGTTTCCTCACGATGTTTCCTTCACCGTTAAAGCAATTGATAATTAACAATTAATACACACGTAACTTAGAAAAAGTCAGAGGTGGGGCTGGTTTCGAACCTGCGACTTTCGTCTCGACAGTCCATACCACTCCCCGCTGAGATATCACTGCGTAAGTACGTTAACTTACATATATAGGTAAATAGACTCACGCCAGTATCCCATAGGGGTAGGCAGAGACAACGACTTGCTACGATCCTTGCACGTCTCTTAGGCCTCCTTTACTGTCATTAAAGCTATATTCATTCTTATATTACTATTGTGAATTACCTTTGCACCTTTTTTTGTTTCATTTTAAAATAATATTATAAGTAAAAATATTCAACCTTATATGTCATAAAGAAATTATATTCAAGTGAAAAGAATACACATTCTCAGAAATGTTATGTAAATGAAAACTTCTTTGTAAAAAAATAAGTTTTAACAAAACCTAGAAACCGACTTCGAAGTAAAAACACTGAAAAGTCAAAAATATCAATTTCTAAACTCTTTAGAGCCCGGTGTCTATGTCGCTGCTGGCCAAATATAATTGTACCGACTCCAAAAATACCTATAGAATATGTTATTTTTGACTTTTCTGTGTTTTTTTAAGTCGGTTTCTAGGTTTTGTTAAAACTTATTTTATTTTTAATTATTTAGTGGTAGTTACAGCAATAGCATATAAATGCCAATGCAATAACCAATCACGACGAATGTACTGTTGTCCGTTGAGGAGTTTCTTTTTTTTTTTACTCCGTACTCCGTCATCAGATCCTAACCAAATGGGACCACATCGCAGCTAAACTCTATCGAATGTTTTTTTTACAACATAATCGGTCCACAGTTGGCGGAGAAATTGATGTACATACATAAAAAACATCGTACTGTATTTAGAACCTACGCCTTTTTTGAAGTCGGTTAAAAATAAATAATATAATGATCTAACAATTTTATATGAAAGCAGAAATAATTTAGTAGCATATTACGCACGTTAAATATTCTTGTTTTAGAGCCTAAGACACAACTAATTAAGATTTTTGGCTCTCACTTCAAATTTACTCATCCAAAATAATTCTGCTCAACACATGTAGAAGATGAGTATTTCTAAGAATTCTTCGTTTAGTAGGGCTCTTTTACGTAATTGCATAGCAACCATCCTACACATCAAAATAACGTTTTTAAACAAAATGAGTGGTAGAGCCACGCTGTAGACACTTTTGTCTACCGCATGAATGGGCCGACTCGTCCGGGTCGTTACCACTGTCTCACAGAAAACCGGCGTAAAGAAGCAACTTCCTGCTGCGTTTCGTACGGTGAGTGAGATATCCGGAGGCCCAAATCCTCCCCTTCCTAATCGCTTAATTATCCCTTTCCTTTAAGGTCGGCAACGCGCCTATAATTATTTTGGTATTGTGAGCGTACATGGGCGGTGGTGATCACTTACCATCAGGTGACCCACTTGCTCGTTTGTCGGCCTATGCAATAAAAAAAAAACAAAACTTAGAAACCGACCTCGAAATAAAAACACTGAAAAGTCAAAAATAACAAATTCTATCTATTTTATTATTTTTGGAGTCGGTAGTTTGCAATTTTATTTGACCGGTAGCGACACAGGCACCGACTTAGGCACGACTTTTTATTTTGAAGTCGGTTTCAAGTTTTGTTAAGTTATTTTATTTTTTTGTGGTATTCACTGTAATAGCATGTAAAACACAATCGCGACTAGTGTACTGTTGTCCGTTGAGGAGTTTTATTTTTTTACCCCGTACTCCATCATCAGATCTTAACCAACTTTATATATGAGACCACAACGCAGCTAACTCTACCGCGTGACATTTTTTCCAAAAAAATCGGTCTTCAATTGGTGGAGAAATCGATGTATGTATACATTAAAAAAAACGCGCCTAATTCAGAACCTCCTCCTTTTTTTAAGTCGGTTATAAATATCCACCATTTCCAGGCGTAATAAAAGTTACTAACTGTGGTTTAAGCAACTTATCAAAGGGAAGTCTATAGCACAAATCTTAAATATAATTAAGTTATCTATCTTAGAAAAACTACTTACAGAAGGTAGGTAGATGTCCAAACAACGCATACTCAAAATCGTGCGCTGCAAATTCGCTAAGTATGCGTGACGTTGCAAGTAAACAAATGCAAAAAAAATGTCAGCTAAAATGTATTTTCCTAAAAATTTTGTAATTTAAAGATGGGCAAAATGTGTTTCATGCGAGTACATTAATTTATAAGATTATAAACATGGCGATAGGTTCGCCCCCTATCACATAAGGGACGAAGATACGCTCGGCGAAATGTGGGTGTACTCGTTACACCTCTGCCTACCCCTTCGGGGATTACAGGCGTGAGTGCGTATGTATATGAGTGCGTATGTATAAACATAATATGGTGAGTTGTTATTAGTATGGTCATCGTAGTCTGACAATTTTTTTTTCTACATATGTCGGTAAACGAGCAAGTGGGTCACCTGATGGTAAGTGATCTCCATCGCCCATGTACGCTCACAATACTAAAAGGATCATGGGCGCGTTGCCAACCTTAAAGGAAAGGGATTGGGAAGGGGAGGGGAATTTAGGCCTCCGGATATCTCACTCACCGTACGAAACGCAGCAGCAAGCCGCTACTTTATTACGGTTTTCTGTGAGACAGTGGTAACAACCCGGTCCGGCCCATTCGCGCTGTAAACAAAACTATCTACAGCGTGGCTCTACCACTGTTAAAAAACCCTCATAGCTTTACTTTAAGTTCAGCAACACATCCATTCTACTTCTAGTATCGGAGCTGTTCGTGGGCGATATATATCACTTTGTATCAGATGACTCACCGCTTGCCCACTTTTGTATAAACAAATAATTAAGCACAGGAAAATGACGAATGACATCAAATGACTATTTAATACTAGCGTTTGCTCGCGGCTCCACCCGCGTGAATAGACTCTTCCGAAATAAAACGTAGCCTATAACCGTTTCCAGGGTCCCATCTATCTCTACATCAAAATTCATCAAAATCGGTTCAGTGATTTAGGCGTGAAAGCGTAACAAACAAATACATATTATTTTTTTTCATAAAAAGTATCCTGTGTTACTTCTTATACCTCCAAGAATATGTGTACAAAGTTTCATGATGATCGGTTAAGTAGTTTTCGCGTGAAAGCGTAACAAACAAACTTACATTCACATATATAATATTAGTATGATTGTTAATTAAAAAGCTGCTTTTTTCGAGTACTTAGAAGCTAGCGACGGGCTTTAAATTATTTGGAGAGGGAAGAACACTTCGAATAATAATTATACCTTCAAACTTTTGCGTATTTGAGTAACTTGAATATCAGTAACTTCTATAAAATTATGATTGATGATTGTTCCGTACATTTAGAGCTAAACTTCAGAAGAGTTGCTTAAGATGGTTTGGTCACGTTTTGAGGAAACCACAGGAGTACGTCAGTCGCAAGTGCCTGTGCCAGAACGTACCAGGAGTACGATCCCCGGACGGCCCAAAAAACGCTGGCTTGACGTATTAGAGGGAGATATGAGAGCCAACTGTCTTACTACAGAATATGCTCGGGGGAAGTGGAGGCGTCTTAGTGGGAAGCCGGACGCTGGCAGTGGCCGGGATACCGCCAGATAGAAAAAAAGATTGTTCTGTACATTTACTGTATAATATGTTAGCAGAAAGCCTATATTAATAATTTCTAAATTTTTGTAATGGATAATTTATTTATTTATTTGATTTTTTTTTTCATCACAAAACCGAACGCAGCGAGTAGGTACCAAAGAGTGTGTATTCACTACGGTGAATACAGTAATAAGTTTGCCGCCAAGCAACAGTGTGTAAGCACTGTTGTGTTCCGGTGTGAAGGACATTGAAGCCAGTGTAATTACTGGGCATTATGAGACTTAACACCTTATGTCTCGGAGTGACGAGCGCAGTCCAGTGTCATGCAGTGCTTTATTTAAAGTTCTGTGTGGCGTTGCTTCTGTTTATGAGCAGGCGTGGCGCTTACCATCAGGCGAGCGACCTGCTCGTCTCGTCATTCAAACTAATAAAAAAATTAAAAAAAAAAAAAAAATTAGTCTGAATGACGAGACAAGCAAGTCGCTCACCTGATGGTAAGTGATCTCGACCGCCCATGTGCGCCCACAATACCAAAAGAATTATGGGTGCGTTGCCGACCTTAAGGGAAAGGGATAATTATGGGATCGTTGTTATCAGGAACTACAAAAAACTTATGGTCACCGGCACCTGGACCCGAGATAAATATTTGTGCGAACCACAAATATTTGTCTCGGTGCGGGGATCGAACCCACGACCTCTCGTTTCAAACCAACTACTACCATGTTCAAAGAAAACGAATCACATTTCTTATTTAAAAGAATAAAGTAAAGCTTTTATCTTTCTACATCTAACACGATTCTAAAATCTAATTTAGACTAAACCCCATTAGATAGAACAATTTCCAAAAATATATCTAGAGACATTCGGAGATAAGAGGATTAAATTTAAATGGATGCTGTGGGATTGCGCGTGTGATGAACTCCAACTGGTGCATTCTATTTTTTAATAGCAAACGAGCTAGTGAGTCACCTGATAGTAAGTGATCTCCATCGCCCATGTACGCCCATAATACAAGAAGAATCATGGGCGCGTTGCCGACCTTAAAGGAAAGGGATGATTAAGGGATTGGGAAGGGAAGCGGGATTTGGGCCTCCGGATATCTCACTCACCGCACGAAACGCAGCAGCAAGGTACTACTTTCCGTCGGTTTTCTGTGAGACAGTGGTAACGACCCGGACAATTCATGCTGTAGACAAAAATGTCTACAGCGGGGCTCTACCGCTCATAAAGGGGTTTCTCCCAGAGGGGTTGATATCAGGCAGGTGCCCGTTCGAAAAACTACAAGCCAAATCTTTCTATATATGTTAAAAAGCATGTTGCGCCAATCCCACTGCGGGTGGGATAAAGGCAGGTTGAAAAAGGAGGATATAAGCGCATTATAAGCTGTACAAATATATATTTTTTTTTCTACTTACAATTTACTTTGTATATGAAACGGGTAAAGCTGTAACTAAAACTAGATCTTAAATATTAGATAGTAGAAAAATCCTAGAAATCTGCTGACCCAAGCGACGTGTAAATATTATATTATGTGCAATACAGCTTCCTTGTGGAACTTTCTGTCGAAGCAGAATTTGTATAAGTGACCTAGTACACTAGAACCTCGTTAAATCCAACCTCGATAAGTTGAAAACCCCCAAATCTCGAAAAAATGTTTTGTTCCCTTCCCTTCAAACACCAAAACCTCCGTTACTCGAAATCTCAACCCTCTATTAGTCGAAATAATCAGTGAGTCCCTCCAAGTCATTTTGGTACATATTTTCCCTTCATAACTCGAAAAATTCAATTTTACCTCTGTGTCTCGAACATAGCAATGTTTTATTTTACATCCTTAACAACTCGATTATTTGAGACTTATTACCTCTATAGTTCTCTAAAAGTCGAAAACTCTTTAACTGGATTTGTTTGGCGTCTCCCTTGATGTTTGACTTAAAGAAGTTCTACTGTATATGTAAAAAAGAGTTAATTTCAGTTATTTAACCCCCTACACAAAAGAGGGGTGTTATAAGTTTGACCCCTTTGTGTCTGTCTGTAACGTCATAATGCCTAACCGAATGGACTGCTTTCAATGCGGTTTTTTAATTTTGATTGGAAGGTTCAATCAAGACGCTATGTATCAAAAAAACTGGTGAACCATTTAAAATATACAGATGTTTTGCTAATAGTTAAGTAAGGTTATACATGTGAATCGACATATCGTTTCACATGAATCCTAAACAAAAAATAGTTCTTGTCATTTATATGCACAATATGTTATTATTTCTGTTTCATTTTCTTTGTCATATTTGCACCTGCCATGTACATCTCTGCATCACCCTAAGGTTGACTGGGACAGAATGCTTATAGCATTAAGTCCGCCTTTATACTACATGTATATGAAGTTTAAAAATAAAATAAATAAATAAGTATGTACATACAAAATTGTTTGACATCCCTACGTGTATTGAAAGCAGAATGCATTCCTACTAAGCTGTCACCGCATTCAAAGCGTGGCTTCCATCCACAATAGAATTTTAAGAGAAAACACCTCGCTTAAAATATAAGCTGTGCAAACATTTTTAAAAAAGAAATATCACTCACCGCTACTGAATGGCGTCTTGTGTGAATTTATATTTGGTTTTAATTCAGTTTTAAAGATTTTGGGCTATGTTTTGTTAGCGTATTCTGTTAATATTGGTATATTGAGGGTGTCTGAGAAAGCAACGTTGGGTACACTGTAATAATAATGGTGCGATATAGTTATGCAAGGTTAGGTAAATGGTATAAAAGAGGTTGTCGCCATGACCGAAGAGGACCTCGCCGCGCTCCCCGAAGCACCCCCGACCCTTCGACCGGCCCGCGTGCCGATGAAGTACGATAAATTAGATTATAAGTAGTTTATAATAATCCCCTAAACCACCAATCGCAAATGTCTTTGCCCTCTTCCAGTGGCCGTCCTGAGCCGAGGTCCGTATCCCCCATTAGGGGGGATGCCCTCAGCGAAGGTCACTTAAATTTTAGGGCTGGAGTGCCTACAAGCATTCGCCCGAAAGTCCGGTGACGCTGACTAAAGCCGACTCACGGTCAGGCTATCAGCATTCGTACACACCAAAAAAAAAAAAAAAAACTGGAGGTCTTTTGCCCACGGTCAGTCAGTTCAGTAAGATCAGTGCTCAGTCGATAGTCCAAGTGGTCATTACGCGGTATATATGCTGGTTTACTATGCGGTCCTAGTTGTTTGAGTTATAATTAGAGAACGGTCTCTAGAGAATCCTGACATGGGGTTGTGGTCTGTAAAGCAGTGATATTGTAAATGTAACCAATAAACTATGAGTTAAAGTGATTACTGTCGTTTGGCATTAATAGAATTATACTCGTCTCACGTAACTTCTAGCAGTTTGTTTTTTTTTCAACTCTTTACAGTAACGTAACTAACTGATAAACCCCCGCGAAGTCAATTAAAAAACACGTGGAACTTTTAAAGGGATCACTAGAAGGCCATATACACTCACGCCTGTAATCCCCGAAGGGGTAGGCAGAGGTGTAACCAGTACACTCACTTTTCGCCGAGCGCATATCCGTCCCTTGATATGATAGGGGACGAACCTATCGCCATACCGGGCACAAATTCCAGGCTCCGGGCTGATACTGAGCAATTCGTAATAGAAAAACCCAATATCACTTTTATCCGACCCGGGGATCGAACCCGAGCTCGGCATAGAAGGCCAATTCTCGTAATTTGGAAAATATTATCCCGATACAATCGGAGAGTCAAGTGTGTACAACCAACAATATTATTTCGACAAGATATTTTGATAAATGCAACTTATTGATTAAAATAATAAAAAAAACTAGTCGAATACCCTATTTCACAAATGGTATTCATGCTGCACTGTGCTTATTATCTCGAGAAATTAGGTTTTTTTATTATTAGCTTGAATGACGAGACGAGCAGGTCGCTCGCCTGATGGTAAGCGCCGCGCCTGCTTATAAACAGAAGCAACGGCACACAGAACTTTAAATAAAAAAGCATTGCATGACACTGCACTGCGCTCGTCACCCGAGACATAAGGTGTTAAGTCTCATAATGCCCAGTAATATCACTGGCTTCAATGTCCTTCACACCGGAACACAACAGTGCTTACACACTGTTGCTTGGCGGCAGAAATAGACAAAATGGTGGTACCAACCCAGCCGGCCCGCGCAAACGAAGGACCTACCTTGTAAATATGTAGGTCTCATAATGCCCAGTAATTTCATATTAATATACAGGTGGTATGGTGTAACAAAAACTCTAATCTTCCTCCTACCCTTATCCCTCTCACAATGGGGTCGGCGCAACATACTTTTTAACACATGTTACAGAAAGATTTGGCTTTTAGTTATTACGACCTTCGCCTATCGCCGCTCAACCTCTCCGGGTAGAAAACAACTATATAACATTATAAAAAAATAACACCAGCAATACATTTTTATAAGAAAATGTGTAAAAAACATGTTCATTATAATAACAGTTTCTTTCGATACACTGCATGTTATAAGAAAAGTAATTTAAAGTTTGGTCGTGCCGAGTAATTGTGTTGGTATTGTTTTAGAAACTAGGGACTTTGCCCATGTTTTTCCACAAAACGTAAAATAAAAAAAAACTTAATGTCCGACGAATATGAGACATATCTTACTTTCTTCCCCACATTATTCTGCATCGATTGGTATCGGTCTCGACCCCATACCCCCAGCGGTTTCGGAGGAGATAGCGTGACAAGCTTTTGGCGGCGGCGGCGCCAGTTACTTTTTTTTAGAATAGAGAGACTCCAGTTTGATGGCATCGCTGCACCTGCCGACGACGCTATATCGAATCTTCTTCCAACTATCTTCATCCCACTCGGAGTGGGGTCAGTGGAACATGCTTTTTAATACATGTTACGGTAAGATTTGGCTTGTAGTTATTACGACTAGACGCCTGCCTCACGTCAACATAAAATAAATAATCTTGAGGCAGAGAACTTAGGCTAAAACACCGGGGATGTTCTGGGCTCAATCCTCAATATTTGTGATTTTTTTATTAATCTGACTGCTTCGGTGACGCAGTTGTAATGCGTACGCGTTACGCCTGAAGCCGACGCTGTGGTCTTCGATCCCCGGGTCGGGTAAAAGTGAAATTGGGTTTTTCTATTACGAAATGCTCAGTATCAGCCCGGAGTATGGCAATGTGCCCGGTACGCAATAGGCTCGCCCCCTATCACATCATGGAGCCGAGATACGCTCGGCGAAATGTGGGTGTACTGTTTACACCTGTGGCTAGCCCTTCGGAGATTCCGGCTTGAGTACTTATGTATGTACATACGCACTCACGCCTGTAATCCCCGAAGGGATAAGCAACAGCAGGTTATGTATGTATTAGTAAAAATGTTGTGTGTACAGGTAAATTGGCTATGATAGCTCAATACACTTTATACAAATCCATCAAAATGTTTAATCATTTGGCGATTTGGCGGGTGGAATGAACTCGCTGTGTTCGTGACTGGCGAGCGAAATTCGGCAGAGCGCCTGTGTCTCGAGTAGGGTTGCTATATTCCTGAATCATATAAAAAGAATAAACCCCTCTTTTTTGACGTCGATTAATAAAACATTTTAAAGTTGACACCATACGTGGCGCAATGAGTGAGCCGGCTATGGAACAAAGGGTCGCGGGTTTGATCCTCCGTAGTGCAGTGACGAGTAGCCGCCTGCGAAGCGTGAGGCCGTGGGTTCCGGTTCCCGCACCTAAACGAAACCGCAAGACCCTCGTAAGTTGTGATACCCATGATACAGTTTAACCTAGTGGGTATCATAAACTACGAGGGATTTGCCAATCCACAACACCCAGACCTGAAACAAATTAGTGCTACTAACACAAACATTTATCTCGGTGCAAGAATCGAATCATCGACCTCGCGCTTCGTAGTCGGCTACTCACCCGCTACAACCTCGGAGGCTGTCAATAAGCTTGGCCAAACGTGGGTGCAGCTCTAATTGCACGTCTGCTTATCCCACCGGGATTATCCCCGCAGGTGTAAGCTTATGTATATGGTAGAGCTACGCTGTAAAATTATTTTTTTATAGCGTAAGCCGGCAATGGAGCAAGTGGGTCACCTGATGGTAAGTGATCTCCACCACCCATGTACGCTCACAATACCAAAATAATTATGGGCGCGGTGCCGACCTTAAAGGAAACGAATAAATAAGGGATTGGGAAAGGGCCCCATGGGACTCCGGATATCTCACTCACCGTACGAAACGCAGCAGCAAGCTCCTACTTTACACCAGTTTTCTGTGAGACAGTGGTAAAGACCCGGATGAGCCGACCCATTCATGTTGTAGACAAAAGCGTCTACAGCACTTAACATTTCTACAGCATGAATGAGTGGCATCCCTACAAAGTTTTCAGGGCATTGTCTAGTCAAACTAGACAGTATTAATAGGTTTTCATTCATACGTCACAGTTGGTCGACTTATCAAAATTTCAATTTTAAACAAGTGGCTTGTGGAGACGCGGTGCGGTTTGGGTGGAGAGATTTAGGTTATCGAAGTGAAAACTTCTTTAGGCGCGTTGATCACTTTTTGGGTGAACAAAAATCATGGAACTCGCGTCATCGTCACCGCACGCTTCCCATGAGCTATATGTATACTGTGTATATATGTACATAGATATACCTCCGTGCGTTATTAGTATACATTATATATATACAATTAAATTGGTCATTAACACTTGTTTACAAACCAAAAATAATTCAAACATATTATTCCAATAGCTCGACGATACAATTCACAATTTAGTTAGTTTTCACTTATATCGGCAGTCCCCAAAGACTGCCCCGCATGTTCGTTTTTTATACAATTTCAAGATAATTTTTAATAAGTAATAATGATTGAAATAAAAATTCGGATATTATCGCGGTTAAATTTTTATTTTTGTCCCGAAACTAGTTTTATTTCAATGTGTAATATTCGCGTAAACATAAGAAATCACTAATAAATTATTTCTTTCTTTCTTTCTAAGGAATAATTACTGCCTGTCTGACTGCCTCGTTGGCGCAGTTTAATGCGTTACGACTGAGGCTGACGCTGAAGTCTCGGGTTCGATTCCCGGGTCGGGGAAAAGTGATATTGGGCTTTTCTATTACTAAATGCTCATTATCAGCCCGGAGTCTGGAATTGTGCCTGATATAGCGATAGGCTTGCCCTCTATCACATCAAGGAATGGAGATAAACTCAGCGAAATGTGGGTATACTGGTTACACCTCTGCCTACCCCTTCAAGGATTACAGGCGTGAGTGCGTATGTATGTATGTAACAAATTTGGCTATTAAACAAAATATCACGACGAGCATAATAAAAAAAAATCGTCAAAAATATGAATGAAGGCAGTTTTATGACTCCATTCATATTTTATGATAATATCTTGCGAGATTTTTGTCATGGCTTAACATAATATTTAAATTAAGATCTGCTGACCGAGGTACTGCTTTGTACTTGATTTTATATGACAGAATGAAAAGACGAGCAGGTATAAAAATAAAAAAAGTAAAAAAACATAACATGACAGCCTCCGTGGCGCAGCGGGCGAGTAGCCGGCTGCGAAGCGAGAGGCCGTGGGTTCGATTCCCACACTGAGACAAATGTTTGTACCACAAATATTGGTTTCGGGTCTGGGTGTTGTGGGACCGCAAGTCCCTCGTAGTTCCTGATACCCACGACACAGGTTTACCTAGTGTGGGGTCAGGACTATGTGTGTGACTGTTGGGTGTATTTATTTATTTATTTTATAATACGCTATAAACAGTGGCAATTTCACCAAGTATTTTGGATTAAAAAGTACAGTATTACCATAATGCACAAAGCTCGTCACATATGTCCTATAATATGCATATTAAGTCTCATAATGGCAAGTAATTTCACTGACTTCAATATCCTCTAAAACAAAATATGATAGTGCTCACATATAGCTAACAGGCGATAGAAATAGACAAAGCGGCGATACAGGTACCGGCACGATTCTTAAGCACAAACTTTACCCGCGTAGCAATTCATTTACAGTTCTGATAGATGGAATGAAAGAGCGCGGGAAGTCAAACCTTCATGCGACTGGTTCGTCAGTCATATATTGGACTCATATACTCATAATACTAGTTTAAAGTATAGTATCATAATATAGTACTGTATTATATACGTCCCACTGCTGGGCACGGGCCTCCTCTACTGAATGAGAGGGGTTAGGCCTTAGTCCACCACGCTGGCCTAATGCGAGTTGGTAGACTTCACATACCTTCGAAATTCTTATGAGGAACTTCTCACGTATGCAGGTTTCCTCACGTTGTTTCCTTCACCGTTATAACACGTGATAATTAACAATAAATACACACATAACTTAGAAAAGTCAGAGGTGCATGCTTCTGGGGCTGGTTTCGAACCTGCGACTTCCGTCTCGACAGTCCATACCACTACCCGCTGAGCTATCACTGCTTACTATGCATATACTCATATACTCATATTATAGTTTATTTGACTCGATTATTAATCAATAATTTACATTTCCTAAAATCTATTATCGAAAGAATCAGATAAATCAAGTCAAAAATAAACAAGTTAGAAGCCATTCCATTCTGCTGGAGGGGGTAGTTGTCAAATGACGGAAAGAGGATGCACGACATGGTAAGTTACGTCATAAGGCAGGTAACGCCATTACGGTGCTCGCGTGCGAGGAAGATAGGTGTATTTTCCCACTACACACCCACCTCTGCTTGTATCAAAATTTAAAACCAACTGCGGCCTGAAAATAATAATTGATTTCGCTAAACAGTTATTTATAACCGACTTCAATTCGGGGCGTTTTTTTCGTATTATTGTTCGTTGCATATAAAATAATGTATAAAATTTTTTTTTTTTTTTTTTCAATAAATACACCCAACAGTCGCACACATAGTCCCAACCCCACACTAGGTTAAACTGTATCGTGGGTATCAGGAACTACGAGGGACTTGCGGTCCCACAACACCCAGACCCAACACAAATATTTGTGCATTAGACAAACATTTGTCTCGGTGTGGGAATCGAACCCACGGCCTCACGCTTCGCAGCCGGCTACTCGCCCACTGCGCCACGGAGGCTGTCAAAATTGTCAAATACCCTATTATACCTACTCAGGACCCTCGCATACGAGAGAACCAGTTTAAAAAGTAAAATAAGCACAACTCACCTTACAGCATTCCATGGATCCATAGCGTTTTTCAAAAACCCGATAACCGATATTGTTCACAGTTTTTACAACTTTTTTAGAAATTACTTTCTCGAATTTTCACGATCACTCCCGAACTTCGCTGGTCGGGCGTCATTTTTAAAAATAACGCTTTTTAGTGGGCCATGTTTAAGTTCTATTTCACTAAATATACAAAACAATTGTGTACGCTCGGTTTGAGATTTTATTTTTGAATTGAAATTATAGGATAGTGTTTAAAAAAGATATATCCTATAAAAAAATATGTATTTTACTTAGAGGTATGAATACCAATGAGCTATTAATTAATTTACAATAGGTAATAGTTGGTCTAGATAGATTAATCTCAACGGCAACTTAATTTTAAACCCAACTGCAATTTAAATTGATCAAAGTTTATCTACACAAACTAGTTTTTCAATCATAGAACGTAAATCAAACAATTACTTTCATTAAAAGTCTTTCTTTTTAACGTAAAAAGAAACGCATTTTTTAAAACTGATTTTCGTCCGCCATATTTGTTTTAAACTTTTAATTAATCACATTTAAATAGATAAATATTTGCTATAAAAATTAAATGAAAATGCGAGGTTACATTTCCCGCTTAAATTCTTTTTCAATCATTGATTCATTGCGATTACGTTTCTCTGTAATTATAATATTTATCAACAAAATCTTTCATGATACAATAATATATTATTATTTTATTAAAGTTAAGTTATGGAAGAACTTCGTATTAAAGATTACGAACTATTGCAATTCCCGCCAAAATTAGTTTATCCACTTTAATCTTTTAACACAAAGCGTAAAAGGCAAAGGAACCTCAGTCCATACAGCCGAGTCCATCAATGATTTTTCAAGTTTTATTGTGAATATTGGCGCGACGGTGCGGTCAGTAATCGGCGGACGCGGCGGACGGTGTGTCCACTCCGATGCTTTTCACCCCCGCGAAGGGTGGGGGAGTACGTGATGAGCGGAGGCGGGAACGATATACGGGTATTTATACACATCAATGTGATCATGTTAACTGTATTATAAGGATATCATATAGTAAAGTATTTTGTAATGTCACGATATAAAATCACCACACAAACCGCAATACAATGACATTAATTCTTATTTTAAAATCCTAAGTCTACAATTTGGATAATATTTTGTTACATCTAAGCATCAATAGTTGGGGTCCAATATACCATCTTTCCGAAGCTACGTCACCTGCCTGATACTCTGCTGACATCGAATGAAGGTAAAAAGAAACGAGCGTGCACTTTGCCGGGTTAGGATAAAAAATATTTGGCTTTGGTAATAATAAACTAAATCTTACATATTTTACTAGGTAGTTCCCTTAAATGCGAGAGGCTACTGTGTTGGTGCCTCCGCTTTTCTATTTTTGCCACCACGCAGCAATTAAGGTCATTGAAACCGATGAAATGACTGGGCATTATGAGACTTAACATCTTACGTCTCGGGGTAACGAGCGCAGTGCAGTGCCATGCGGTACTTCATAATTCTGTTTATGGTCAGATGCTTACCATCAAGCAAACCACCAGCTCATCTCATCATTAATGCAAATAAAATAAAAAATCTATTTACAAAAAAGTAGTAGGACCGATCAAAGTGGCAGGACTATCAAGGGGCGGCTGCACTAGGCAGAAGTGGATATCGGAAAGGTGCCAATCTGGAAGATATCCATGATGCCCCAAAGGCCTGTCTGAGCTGCAACCGAAACCCTATCGGTGGAGACCTTCTCTCAGAGGGGTGCATGGAAATCGAGCCAAATCCGAAGCGAAAGTGGTAGTACCACTCAGACTGGGATTAGGGTGAAATGGTTCAACTTCTCTATTGAGAGAAAGCTGGTAGGAGTGAGATTGAAGGACCGCAAAACAAACAAGTGGCTTCGAGAACAAAGCAAAGTCGCAGATGTAACAAAACGAGTGGCGCACCTAAAATGGAAGTGGGCTGGTCATGTTGCCCGGAACGAAACATCGTGGTGTAAACGTCTCCTTGAATGGAAGCCATGGTGGAAAAAGCGTCGTCAAGGAAGACCACAAATGCGCTGGAAAGACGACGTGAAGAAGCTAGCTGGTTCCAATGGGATGCAAAGAGCTCAATGCCGCAACGAATTGAAAATTTTGAAGGAGACCTACACCAAACAGGTTGAAAAAGGCTAAAGAAGAAAGGTTTAACTTAAGTGAGCTGATCACCAGTCTGTACTACTCACTACTCGCAGACGTCCCCACCATAAATACAAATACAATTTACAAAAAACGCCTCCGCTTCCGCTGCCTCTCATCACCACCTCTCCATCCCTCTAAGGCCAACGACACGCCACACGTCGTGTACTTTTCCTTCCACCCATCAAATTGGTTTCGGTGGCTAGTGACGTCACTGTCTACAGATGATGGATCGCCACCATCTAATTGGGAAAGTGATGGCGTTTGGTTGTAGCGTAAATAATCGATTTATCGAAGTTGGTAAATAGGGGCTAATAAAGCCTCATTTTAGGGTTCTGTAACCAAACAGTACTCTGATGCAAAATCTACGCCTTCTTTCTATATGTTTAACTGCCCTTTTATGACTTGCCTGTCTTTTATGACTTGCCTGTCTTTTTTCGAAAGTATGCGAGATCTTTTTTTTTTTGCATAGGCCGGCAAACGAGCCAGTGGGTCACCTGATGGTAAGTGATCTCCACCGCTCATGTACGCCCACAATACTAGAAGAATCATGGGCGCGTTGCCGACCTTATAGGAAAGGGATTAAGGGATTGGCAAGGGGAGGGGGATTTGGGCCCCCGGATATCTCACTCACCGGACGAAACGCAGCAGCAAGCTGCTACTTTACGCCAGTTTTCTGTGCGACAGTGGTAACGACCCGGACGAGCCGGCCCATTCATGCTGTAGACAAAACTGTCTACAGTGTGGCTCTACCACTCATAAAATCAATGGGCTTACTTAACTTTTATTCTTCTAAATCCGTTAATTATCTAAAAGGCATACATATAAATTAATAGTCTAGCATTGTGAATATTCATAGGAGATGGAGACACCTTACCAACTTTCTCCTTTGCCGGCCTCTGTTTGTTATTTCTGCGTGGCGTTGCTTCTGTTTATGGGCAGGCGTGGCGCTTACCATCAGGCGAGCGACCTGCTCGTCTTGTCATTCAATCTAATAAAAAAAAAAAAAAAAATAACAGGCACAATCTAGGTAACCCATCTTAAAAAATACCTTCATTAAAAGTAATATATCACTAAGGCCGTACATCAGGTTAATAAGCCGCAACTTTATTAATGTACGTGACGTAGCCGTAAAAAGTGTCCTTTTTCTGAACAAAGGCCGCGCGTGTCACGTTACCCCGGCTAAGCACGTCAGTCTGGGCTCAGATGAGCGCTAATTTGTCACGCGACGGGCACAGGCACCACGAACTTTGACCATAGTCTAAAAATCACAGAATGTGGTGGTTATTAACATAACGTTTAAAAAACTTAGAAACCGACTTCAAGCAATAGCATGTAAATTCCATTACAATAACACAATCGCGACGAGTGTACTGTTGTCTGTTGAGGAGTTTTTTTTTCTCCGTACGCCGTCATCAGATCTCAACCAAATTTTTATGGGACCACATCACAGCTAAACTCTATCGAGTGATTTTTATTCCAACAAAATCCGTCTACAGTTGGCGGAGAAATCGATGTACATACATACAAAAAATCAAAAAAAAAACACGGAATTGAGAACCTACTCCTTTTTTGAAGTCAGTTAAAACCGCATATTACAATCGCCTAATTTTCGAAATAAGTGGACTGTATATTTTGTTCGATATAGCGGTTTAACACTGGTTTGTTATTGGTTGCAAAATTAACTTTTTGTGACCGTGATAGTAATAAGGTAACTCACGTGGCTGCCTTCTGGAAGTTTCTTCCCCAAGCCTGGGGATCCAAACGAGGTATTCTTTTGGTGCGGAGCGTGCGAAACGCGGAAAGCGAATAACTGCCACTTTGACAGCTTCACATGGTCAAGACACATGGTCGGATTACGTTTTATTTGCACAGTTGACCCATTAATAAAATGTAATTAATAATTTATGCAGTAATTTTTTTATGCATGTTAAACAAACGAACATGACAGCCTCCGTGGCGTAGCGGGCGAGTAGCCGGCTGCGAAGAGAGAGGCCGTGAGTTCGATTCCCGCGCCGAGACAAATGTTTGTGTGATCCAAAAATATTTGTTTCGGGTCTGGGTGTTGTGGGTTGGCAAGTCCCTCGTAGTTCCTGATTTCCACGATACAGGTTAACCTAGTGTGGGGTCAGGACTATGTGTGTGACTGTTGGTTGTATTTTTTTTTATATCCACCACAATGTGTCAATGAAAGCATACGAGTTCTAATTGCCTTACTGTGCAAATGGTAGGTTGTACAAGGTAGGTCCTTCGTATGCGAGATGCCGTCTGGGTTGGTACCATCGCTTTGTTTATTGCTGCCGCCAAGCAACAGTGTGTAAGCATTATTGTGTTTCGGTTTGAAGGGCATTAAAGATAGGGAAATTACGGAGCATTATGAGAGTTAACATCTTATGTCTCGGGTTGACGAGTCCAAAGCCATGCAATGCTCTGTTATTCAAAGTTCTGTGTGGTGTTGCTTCTGTTTATAGACAGGCGCTTACCACGAGCGAGCAACCTGCTCGTTTCGTCACCCAAGCTAATAAAATAAAACCTAAGGGGATGAAGGATTAAAACCCGATATTTATGCACTGATTTAGGTGTTTTTTTTACTAAAAACAGTGGAGTTAAAATACACGCACTCACTTACGCTTGTAATCCCCGGAAGGGTAGGCAGAAATGTGACCAGTACACTCACATTTAGGAGCGAGCCTATCGTCATACCGAACAGAACTCTAGACTATGGGCTGATACTCAGCATTTCGTGCTAAAAAATCAAGATCAATTTTACACGACCCGGGATCGAACCCTCGAAGACGTCAACACAGCAGTCGTGCCTACCGCGTACGTATTACAACTGCGCCACTGAGGTAATAAGATTTTATTTTATTTTACAATAAAAAGTAAAAAAAAACAAAAGTAAAACTTATTTGAAATAACTAAAAGCCTTAAAATAAAGTTAATCCATTTTCAGTCGGCACTCTACCAATCGTTAAATATTTTATTGCAATAGTACTAAAACTCAAAATGGTTTATTTTACGCATTGTAGATGTTTTTGATTCGATTTTACTTTTGTTAAAAATGTATTAATGCCGACTTGCACGGCGATCTTAAATCAAGATTTACCACTAAACTTATTACTTACACACACACATTTACTTATATCACATTTTCATACGATTTAACGTCTCCTAAACTGGATTAATGGGTTACACTCGATTTAGGATCATTGTGCAAGTAGGCTTTATTGATTTTAGATTTATTTTGATATAAAGGACGTTCACGCGGGCGGAGCCGCGAGCAAAAGCTAGTAACTATATAAAAACTCTACTATAACAATCACACTTAAAAACCTCACGTAGTTAAAACGTACCTACAAAGTAAACCGTAAGCTTATAGAACCGTATATATACCTGAAGCGTCCACAAGGAGTGTCAATCAAACACGGCGGTCGGGAGCTAACTGATTTATTATAGAAACACCGGTGACAGGGAATGCATACAGTACACACACACTTAGGTCTATGCATAAATACCAATCGATGCGCATTCATAGATGTATATCTTACACCAACTTCCTACTTAAATTTAGCACTATGCCTATTCCTCTTTCCCCCATAAACTTATCAAAACTAGAAACAAAGGGTACAAGGGTACAAGTCTACCTTATAAGAACCTATAAATTAATATACGTATATACAGTTAGTGTTACAGTTATTGTTAAATATCGATGATATTAGAAAGTAAGTACATTTTCACAATATCCGTTAAGTATAATATTTAAATAAAACTGGTTAGTAACAGGGGTTTTCGCCCAATTTAGTAATTAGGTTGCTACCCAAATGAAGTGTAAAGTGAATTGTATGCACCTAAATAACTACGAACGCTATAATATTATATTAAATTTCTTATTTATTGAAATGTTTACGTAATTCCCGATTGTACGCCCGCACAGCCCGGTCAGTAGCATCGGCAGGCGGTGGAGACGGAGACGCGGGCGGCGGGGGCGTCCCTCCCTGCGAATGTCCGCTGGTTTCGTCCCCGGCTGACAATGCACCTGCTGTCATGTGTTGACCCTGTTCTAAATTTCCCGGATTTGGTGATGACTTTAAACATGTATCATGCTCAATAATTCCCTGCCTTTTAGTTTCCTCTGCCGTTGACGATTGGCGTCTAGATAGCGAAAATCTATTTTGTCTGGTCGGAATAATTTGATCTACGTGCCTTCTACAGTTCGATCCTTTTTCTAAGTTGATCCGGTAAGACACTGGCCCGGTTTTCTCTATAACCTGACCCTCAAGCCATTTTTCTGGACGACTTGAATAGTCTCTAGTTAAAACCCTATCCCCTACATTATAATATCTTTTTGAGCCACCCGTCGCTAATATTTGCTTATTTTGAGCGGTCATAACAAAGTCCGCGGTGTTTGGTCGTACGGCGTCCAGACGACTTCTCAGTCTACGGCCTATTAGAGCGTTCGCGGGAGCAACACCGGTCGTTGCATGCTCACAATTTCGGTACTGAAATAAAAATCTGTTTAGCCCAACAATCAAATCTTGACCTTCGTAATGCGCGCGTTTTAGTGCTTTCTTTACGGACTTAACCGCATTCTCCGCAGCTCCATTTCCCTGCGGTCGATAAGGCGATACGGTCGAATGTCTTATATTATTTTTTTTACAAAATTCTTGAAACTCTCTACTCTGGAAGGGGGGTCCGTTATCCGTTACTAATTGATGAGGCAACCCCCAAGTAGCAAACAAATTTCTAAAAAACATTATAGTATCGTGAGCCGAAATACTACGCAGCTCTTTTGCTTCTAACCACTTAGAGTGCGCGTCAATAACTACGACATAATATTTACCGTTATATTGTGCAAAGTCCGCGTGTAAACGCTGCCATGGAGCTGCTGGGAATTCCCAGGGATGTAATAAAGACTTAGGAGGTGCGTCGCGTACATTGATGCAAGCCTGGCAATCACCGCCTATCATTTCTATATCCTTATCGACTGAAGGCCAATATACGTAATTTCTAGCGATTGATTTCATTTTAACTATGCCGAGATGACCCGTATGTATTTCACACAGCACTCGTTCTTGCAATTTAAATGGAATTACGACCCTGTACTTATACAATATGCAACCATGATCTAAGTACAGTTCCGCACGTCTAAAATAAAATGGTCTTTCGTCCTCCCTTTCACATATATTTGGCCAACCGAACATGATATATCCCACAATTTTACTCAGTAACGGATCCTTCTTCGTTTCTAACGATATTTCCTTACAGGTTACTGGTAATGTGTCATCGATTAAATACAGATAATAATTGTTATCGCGAGAAACGCATGTGTGTACCGTGCTTGCTAACGGCAAACGACTTAACGCATCTGCGTTGCAATTTTTTTTTGATGGTACGTATTGTATCTTAAAATCATATGCTGCCAATTTAACTGCCCAACGTTGCAATCGACTTGCTGCCGTTTGTGGTATACCCCCTTTCGGTCCAAACATGTATGTAAGGGGCTTATGATCCGTCTTCAATATAAATGTATTACCGAATAGATATTGATGATGTTTCTGCACACCATACATAATAGCTAACGCCTCTTTGTCTAATTGGCTGTAATTATTTTCGGCCTCGGAAAGCGTCCTCGATGCACAGCTTATGGGTCTTTCCGAGCCGTCCTCAAACTCGTGGGATAATACCGCCGCCACACCGTATGAGCTACTATCGACTGACAATATGAGCGGTCGCGAAGGGTCATAATGAGTCAACACCTTATCACTTGATAAACAGTGTTTTGCCTCATTAAAAGCCCTCTCGCATTTTTCGTCCCACTGCCAGGGTGTATGTTTTTTTAAAAGAGCATATAACGGATGCAGTAATGAACTTAAATTTTGTATAAATTTCCCGTAATAATTAAGCATACCTAAAAATGCCTTCAGTTGGGTAACATTACAAGGTTTGGGAGCATTCTTAATAGCATCTACTTTTGACATATCGGGATGCAGCCCTTCTTTATCAATTACAAAACCAACATATGATACACATTTTTCTAAAAACTTGCATTTATTAATTTTAACTGTTAGGCCCATTTTTGAAAGGCGCTCGATTACAGCTCGCAGGTTCTGTAAATGACTACCTCTATCCCGACCTGTTATACAAATATCATCTAAAAAACATACGGTGTTAGGGATGCCGCGAAGCGTTTCCTCCATTATCTTCTGAAACTTTTCAGGCACACAGCTCAAGCCATATGGAGTACGACGGTAAGCAAAAGTACCTATATGTGTAGATATAGCAGTGACCGCCTGTGACTCAGGATCTAACGGTACTTGTAAGTAAGCGGTAGTAAGATCGATTTTTGTATATTCCTCCCCACCGCTTAAAACAGCAAACAACTCTTCAATGCGCGGTAGGGGGTAAAAATCCCGTTTCAACTTAGGGTTAATTGTAATTTTATAATCCCCACATATCCTGATGTCTCCGTTGGATTTTACCACCGGGACAATTGGGGTTCCATATTCAGATTGTTCTATTGGGTAAATAGAACCATTATTTCTCATACGCTCGAGTTCGCGTTCAACCGCCCCGCGCAACGCTAACGGCACGGGTCGTGCGCGCACAAAAACAGGTTCTTTGTCTGTGAGCTGTAACCGAATCTCCTTTTTACATTTACCTAATTCACTAGAAAACACATTTGGATAATCTCTTTTCAACTCATTTACAATAATTTGACGAGACGTTTTATCATCCCTAATATGAGTAATATTATTTATCGACAATTGATTAATATTAAAGTGACGCATCCATGTTCTTCCCAGTAGGGGTCTGCTACCATTTTTAATAACATACAACTTTAGATTTTTTTGCATATTATCATCGATACGAGCATCAACAGTAATATATCCCAATGATTCTATGGATCCATTGGTGTATGAAGAAAGACTAATTTGATCTTTATGAAGCGGGTACATAAAAAATAAACGATTGTAATACTCGTCATTGATGGCCGAAATTTTGCTACCGGTATCAATTTCGCACTGTAATATATTATTATCGATTTGAACATTTACGAAATATGGTTTATCACCCTCTGCTATCACTTTAATATTGTACAATTCGATCTCAGAATCATCGTCTTCGTTGATAAAATAATGTTTGCTATTTGCGTCCGGTTTACGGTCTGAACTCGACATATTCTTGCACATGGCCTTGAGATGGCCTTTACGATTACACACATTACAACTGTATTGTTTAAAACGACACTTATCTGCTCGGTGCGCCTTACCACACCGCCAACACGAAGGCACCTGCGCGGCCTGCGCCCCATGACGTGCATTGCGCACATTGCGCACGGCATGCAGGCCTTCGCCCGCGTCGCTGCTCCCGGAGTTCGGCGCGGCCACGCTCGAGCCGGCGCCCAAGCAGCCGGCGCGTGCATACTTGTCGCCGCCGCCCATGGCGCTAGTCTCTGCATGCTTCTCAGCAGCCTCCAGAGCCAAGGCTAACTCCACCGCCTCCTTATACTCAATATTTCTTTCTGCGAACAGCCGTGATCTCATTTCGTCACTCGCCAGCCCCGAGACAAACTGATCTCGAAGATTCTCTTCTAGTTTGTCTCCGAAGTTACACGTACTTGCGAGATGCTTCAAATCTTGTAGATACCGACTGAGTTCTTCTCCTTGCCCTTGCCGACGTAAACGAAAAATGTGTCGTTCTGCAATATCGGAACGCCTAGGTTCTAGATGTTTTGTGACAATCTCCACCAATTCATTGAACGTTTTATCTTCCGGATTCACCGGGGCACACAAATCGCACATTAAATTGTAGGTAGGCTCGCCAACTAACGTTATTAACATGGCCACTTGTAATTCGGATTTGATTTCATTTAGCAGTATAAACTGTTTAATACGACGAACATATTTAGTCCACTGTTTAGTGTGTAGATCAAAAGGTTCTATTTTGCCAAAAGGCATGGTGTTACTTGTCGCGAAGTAGGTAATGCGAAAAAAATTAATCCGTACTCGTCGCCAGTGAAGCGTCCACAAGGAGTGTCAATCAAACACGGCGGTCGGGAGCTAACTGATTTATTATAGAAACACCGGTGACAGGGAATGCATACAGTACACACACACTTAGGTCTATGCATAAATACCAATCGATGCGCATTCATAGATGTATATCTTACAATACCTTTAAACATTAAGACATTTATATTACATACGTTCTTGCTGTGGAATCCATATTAAATGCAATTGCGCCGGCAGCTGTGGTATCGTTTTCATACTATTCAGGGAAATATTTCAAAGACGGTATTTAAAGTTACACGATGAAATGTAGAGCCGGTTTTAAAAACTTTTAGTAAAATAATTCACTTCATCTCTTTTACTAATAGAGAATGCAAGTTCCGTAAGTGGAACGCCGGCAACGGTTTTTTATTATCCGGAATGACACTTCGACAGCCTCCGTGGCGCAGTGGGCGGGTAGCCGGTTACGAAGCGTGAGGCTGTAGGTTCGATACCTGCACCTAGATAAATGTTTGTCTGATCCACAAATATTTGGTCAGGGTGTTGTGGCAAGTCCTTCATGGTTCCTGATACCCGCGATACAGGTTTACCCTGTATCGCGGGTGTCAGGACTATATGTGTGACGAAATGCTCAGTATCAGCCCGGAATCTGGAATTTATGCCCGGTATGGTGATAGGCTTGCCCCATATCACATCGTGGGACGGAGATACGCTCGGCGAAATGTGGGTGTACTGGTTACAACTCTGCCTACCCCTTCGGAGATTACAGGCGTGAGTGCGTATGTTTGTACTTTTCATTACCTAGATTTATATTTAAATTCAAATTCAAATTCAAAATTCAAAATAGTTATTGAATCCATAAAATGTTATACATTACTTAGATTCCGTCAAAAAAAAAAAAAAAAAACTTCGGAAAAGACTATTAGAAACTCAACCGCGGATTATACTTCACAATGCGAATGTCTCTAGTGATCCCATAATCTTGTTCATTCAATTAATTACAGCATTTAACGCTAATTAATAGGAAGCTTAGAATGCTCACTATCTGATGTTATAATTAATTTTACTCAAGTAATCCGATATTCTGGATTAATTATTTAAATAAGATTCTATTCCAGCGTGACACCATTTAATTCAAATATTACTACCGGTTTGTGTCACATTTCTACCGCCAAGCAGCTGTGTGTAAGCACTGTTGTGTTTTGGTTTGAAAGACATTGAAGCCAGTGAAATTACTAGGCATTATGAGACTTAACATCTTATGTCTCGGGATGACGAGCGCAGTTCAGTGTCATGCAGTGTTTTGTAATCCAGAGTTCTGTGTGAAGTTGTTTCTGTTTATGGGCAGGCGTGACGCTTAACATCAGACGAGCGACCTGCTCGTCTGGTCATTCAATCAAAAAAACATCAGCATTATGTGAGACAGCGGCATCACTCCAGTAGTCTGCCCATTATTCATGAAATTCGCTACAGCGGACTCCAGCATGTTTTAAGTTAATGTTTTGGCAGATCCCAACGACTCCAACGCTAATACAGATTGTATAGAAAATATTTTTAAAAGAACACCTTGTTATTTGAATTCTGCATTTTATATTGCAATTACTTCCAATAGCTAGTCCAAGCGCTCGTTTTAAAATAGAGTACAGCGTCTTACGAACCTAGGTTAAGTGCATACTCGTAGCGTAACTGCATTTATTTCACGCTGTTTTGAACCCAGCCAGTGTAAAATTGGATCCAACATAGTACAAACAGGATCGTCTTAAGCCACGGGCACGGAAGAGTTTGGGGTCCAGTTAGCGAGCACAAAATTTATAATATAAACAATTATTCTAAGTGTTTAACTTAGATTACAGAGAACTTTGTTCACCCGAATGTAAACACAATATTATTGGGTAACTCCCCATTTATCGGTTATTAATAAAGGTAAAGTGTGTACCGCCGGGTAGATAGAACTTTGAATTATAGCACTGCATGTCATTCGACTGCGCTCGTCAGCCAGAGACATAAGATGTTAAGTCTCATACTGCCCAGTAATTTCACTGGCTTCAATGTTCTTCGAACCGGAACACAACAGTGTTTATACACTACTGCTTGGCGGCAGAAATAGACAAAGCGGTGGTACCAACCCAGCCGGCCTCTCGCATACGAGGGACCTACCACCTAGCGGAAAGATCAATGTGCATACATAAAAAGATATATTATATATAATTGAGCATCTCCTTTTTAACAGACATCTCTTAAGTCGGTTAATTAATTCAAGATTCAGTACATTGACTGCTTCGGTGACGCAGTTGTAATGCGTACGCGGTACTACTATTGTGCTGAGGTCTCGGGTGCAATCCCCGAATCGGGTAATCGGGAAAAAGTGATATCGGATGCTCAGTATCAGCCCGGAGTCTGTAATTGTGCATGGGCGATAGACTCCCCCTTTATCACATCATGGGACGGTAATAAGCTCATGTAGGTGTACTGGACGTGATTACGAATGTATGCATGTATTCAGCACATTTTGATAAAATACAGCGCGTTTGACGTGACGTCACGTCGCGGCAATAACGGAGCCCGTCATGCAATACCCGCATAACTGCCGAATATTGCAAGGCGAGGTCATGATAATGAAAACAGATACAGTCTATACTCGTATGTGAAGTTAAGATGATGTTTTTTTGGTTCCGTATACCGGGGAGAATATTTTGAAACTATTAGGCCACTTGTCCTTCGTCAACTCTGGGGTGAAAGCACCCAGATCCAAAACAAATATTTGAGGATCTACAAACATTTTGTTTCGGTGCGGAAATCGAACCCACGGCCTCTTGCTTCACAACCTTAAAAATTTTACGTTTTTTTATAGTATAGGCCGGCAAACGAGCAAGTGAGTCACCTGATGGGAAGTGATCTCCACCGCCCATGACACCTACAATACCAAAAGCATCGTGAGCGCGTTGCCGACCTAAAAGGAAAGGGATCATTAAAGGATTGGGAAGGTGTGGGGGAGTTGGCCCTCCGGTTGTCTCAATCACCGTACGAAACGCAACAAGCCGCTACTTTACGTCAGTTTTCAGCATAGCAGTCGTAACGCGTACTCATTACAACTACGCCACCGAAGCAGCCCACAAATAGTTGTGTGATCCACAAATAATTGTTTCAGGTCTGGGTGTTGTGGGATCGCAAGTCTCTCGTAGTTCCTGATAACCCCGACCCAGGCTAACCTAGTGTGGGATCAGGACTATGTGTGACTGTTGGGTGTATTTTATTTAATTCTCAAAATACAATTTCAAATATATTACTGACTGCGTCGGTGGCGCATTTGTAATGCGTTACGATTGAGGCCGACGCTGAGGTTTCGGGTTCGATCCCTGGGTCGGGTAAAATGGTATTGGGTTTTTCTATTACGAAATGCTCAGTATCAACCCGGAGTCTGGAATTTGTGCCCGGTATGGCGATAGGCTCGCCCCCTATCACATAAGGGACGGAGATACGCTCGGTGAAATGTGGGTGTACTGGTTACACCTCTGCCTACCCCTTCGGGGATCACAGGCGTGAGTGCGTATGTATGTACAATTTCAATATAGTTACCTACATTCATATTTTATCTTACAAACGTAATTTACGACCGAAGTCTCTGGGACTCGGGGTCTTGTTGGGAAATATTGTGTTACAAACAGAGATCTCGTTGTACTTTAAAATACTTTATTGAAAGCCTTTGGGAATATATCGGCGGATCAGTAACCATCCTTATCTATGAAGTTTGATGATTTTTCTGTGGATTTTGGAGGATTAAAGTTACGTCTGTATCCTCAGATTGGAAGTCTTCATATACCTTCGAAATTCGCATCATGAGATCTTAGGTACGCAAGTTTTTTATGACGCTATCATACGCAGTCACGCCTGTACTCCTCGAAGGGAGAGGTGTAACTACACCCGCATTTCGCCGACCATATTTCCGTACCATGATGTGATAGGGCGGCGAGCCTGTCGCCATACCGGGCACAATTCCAGCCTCCGAGCTCATAACCACTAGCAACATCGCGCAAAAATTTGAATTAAGTACTATATGGCTCTGCACTGCGTCTATGAAATGAAATAGTTTTATTCATCATGTAGGCAATTAAAATAGCGCTTATGACAAGTCAGTACAAAATAAAGAAACTTATGTAATTACAGAAATCATATCAGCTAATATATACATAACATACATAGCATCGTCAAAATACACTGGGCAACTATAAAGTTTACAATATGTTTAAATTAGTCCAGAATTGTTAAGTATTATTATTATTGTTATTTTTTCTGTTTTAAAGGTCGATATGGACCATAGGCATTACCGAAACGGCACGTGGTTTAAAACTACCACCGGATCCAAAACGACCCAACCTGAGAAGACCCGGCGAAACAAACTCAGTGGGCTTACTTTACCACTGGATTTTACGCGGCGCGACCCAGTCCTGAGAAGATCCAGCTAGTCGAACTCAGTGGGCTTGTTTTTGGTCCGGTTTATCATACCAAAATAAATTAGGGAAATAAAAAGTCCTATTTTTATTTTAAGGTGATTGATACGGACCATGTGTACCTCTAAATTGTTCTATCAACCCGAGACTAGAGATTCCAACTTTTGTGGGGCTTTAAAAATAAATATGGGACAACCTCCTATAATCCTAGTCGACTGAGACTCTTTAAACATTGTAATATATGGGCGACCCTCTGAAGAGTCGTTACAGAGGACTATAAGCCTTCGTCCTCAGTACTACGCCCCGAGTACTCCACAACTAGGGTTGCCAGCGTTTAAAGATGATGGATTTAAACAAATTAGTGCGAATTAGTACATATGGGAAAAACACTGGACATATATTGTTATTTTATTTTTTTATATTGAATGACGAAGATAGGAGGTCACTTGTCTGATGGTAAGCACAACGCCTGCCCATAAACAGAAGCAACATCATACAGAACTTTATATCATAAAGCACTGCATTGCACCGAATTGCGCTCATCATCCCGAGACATAAGATGTCTCATAATGCTTAGTAATTTTATTAGCTTCAATGTCCCTCAAACCGAAACACAACAACGCTTACACAGCTTGGCGGCAGAAATAGACAAAGCTGATATCAATACAGACGGCCTCTCTCATACGAGAGACCTATCACCTTGTAGAAGCAGCTATGAAAATCAAATACCGCTTCAATTGGGACAGAAAAGCATTGAAAAAGGCTAACCATTTTCAGCTTTGTTCGAATGCGTGGCAACCCTACACGCCGCTGACTCTGTACTAATCTTATTTATTTCTATTCGAAATAACAAAGCGTATTGTCACATGAAACAAGATTTTTCGGCCTCAAGTACATACATACATATATATAATATATACATACGCTCCCACGCCTGTAATCCCCGAAGGGGTAGGCAGAGGTGTAACCAGTACACCCACATATCACCTCCACCACGCCTCACTATCCGACATCTACCCATTTAATACAGTTATTCCCCTGACTACCCTCAATAACACCATTAAACACTACTATTACTATTATGAAGCTAACAAGTGAATGGTGAACAGATATCTGATAACGCTGTAGACACTTTTGTCTACGTTTATCGTTACCACTGTCTCACAGAAAACCGGCGTAAAGTAGCAGCTTCCTGCTGCGTTTCGTACGGTGAGTGAAATATGCGGAGGCCCAAACCCCCTCCCCTTCACAATTCCTTAATTATCCCTTTCCTTTAAGTTCGGCAACGCACCCATGATTCTTTTGGTATTGTGGGCGTAAATGGGCGGTGGAGATCACTTACCATCAGATGACCCATTTGCTCGTTTGCCGGCATATACTATAAAAAAAATGAAGCTAACAAGTGAATGATGAACAGAGATCAGAGAACGAGCAAGTCATCTGATGTAAAGTATTCTCCACCGCCCATGAATATCCACAATAATAGAATAATCATGAATGCGTTGCCGTTTTAAGGGGATGAGTTTTTTGGGAATTTCATCCTTCGGAAAGACACTATACTAAACGCAAAGACAATAGTATTAACCCAGTCGAGCCGGCCCATTCATGCTATGGGATATCGTGTGCTTAAACCCAATCCTACGGAACACACACGCCTGGTGGTAAACGCTAAAATACAACACCACACAGAATCTTGAATTACAAAGCACTGCACTGCCTCGGCGGCGCAGTTGTAATGCGTACGCAATACGATTGAGGCTAACGCTGAGGTCTCTGGTTTGATACCCGGGTCGGGTAAAGTGGTATTAGGTTTTTCTATTATGACATGCTCAGTATCAGCCTGGTGTCTGGAATTTGTGCCCGGTATGGCGATAGGCTCGCCCCCTATCACATCGTAGGACGGAGATATGCTCGGCGAAATGTGGGTGTACTGATTACACCTCTGCGCCTACCCCTTCGGGGATTACAGACGTGAGTGCTTATAAAGCACTACATGGCACTGGACTGCTTTTGTCACCCCGAGACATGTTAAGTCTCATAATACCCAGTAATTTCACGGTCCTCAATGTCCTTTAAACTGATACACAACAGTGCTTACACAGACAGCAGAAATAGACAAGATTATGGTACAATGATTATCGCCTGTATCACGGTGAATGCTCTGAAGAATTGTTTGACCTTATTCCTTCCTCACCTTTCCTTAACAGAACCACGCGTGCTAGCTTGCGAAACCATAGCTTCGTGGTCTCTTCCATCTCGGCTCGGACCAAGAGGTTCGCAAAATCATTCGGACCATAAAGCTGTGGAATAGTTTGCCGGCGCACGTGTTTCCTCCTTCCTACAATATGGGATCCTTTAAACGGAGTGTGAAGAAGCAATTATGCAGGCCGGCATAATTCTGCCGATCTACGATAGATACAGTGTCTGTCGTTGGTCGACAGTATTCATGGATTGCGCTACACTTACCATCAGGTGTAGCGTAGTCACTTTGCCGAGCCAGGATAAAAAAAAACAACCCAGACGGTCTCTCGCTTACCATAAACCTACCACCTAGAACATTTCAAACATTATTTGAAATGTTTAAAGAATCTATGATACGATTGAATCGGTATGGTCGTTCCGCAGTATTTAATATGTGGGAAATAATACCTCGACCCGAGAGCGACCGCGACGTTAAAACTTGACAATACAAGGAATTCTGTTATTAAGAAAAATAAATGTGGACGGGCTGTGGGTTTCAATTTAATTTTGTCTCATCTTCCATCTGCCCTTACCCCACTCGGAGTGGGGTCGACGGAACATGCTTTTTAACACATGTTACATAAAGATTTGGTTTGTAGTTATTACGACCGGCCGCCTGCCTGACGTCAACCCCTCTGGGGAGAGTCGTGACGAAACTTATTGAACGTAAATAAATTCGAGAAACTGGGGGTACTGGGGTTTCATGAATTTATACGGCACTAGCTGTGCCGCGCGGTTTCACCCGCAACTACAGCAGCGCCACCTACCGGGTCCAATTGTGAATCTAAGCCATCCAGGGCGCCAAACGCATACGAAAAATCATTCAAATCGATCCAGCCGTTTAGGAAGAGTTCAGTCACATACATAGGTACAGTAGAATTATATATATATATATATATAAAGATAAGCACAACAAAATGCAATAAGCAGTCAAGTGTTTCATTAGGAGGCCAATTCTCGTAATTTTTAATATTCAAAATATCATTCCGATCTAGTCTCAGCGTCAAGAAAGTTGCAAATGGCATTCTCTTAAACCAATAATCAACGTCAAATGTGAACATAGATCATAATGAGACTGAATGTAGAATAAAAGTTGACTGAAGCCAAAATGGTATAATGCTAGGTGCATTTGACGTTGATTATTGGTTTAAGAGAATGCCATTTGCAACTTTCTTGACGCTGAGACTAGATCGGAATGATATATTGAACATTTAAAATTACGAGAATTGGCCTTTAGGACAGTGCTCTTATTTTATGAGTAACTATATTCTAAACTCACAGGAGTGGTCGCGGCGGAGTGTGGAATAAAATAAAATATTAACTAACATGGCGGCCAAAATGGCAGCGTTTCATAATGATAGGTAATTATCGTTGGACACGCAGTCAAGTTCAGTGCCGTGTGTGAGGTCATGTCGGTATTCTATTAAATTTATGGAATAAGTAGCATTTACTCGAAACTTCGCCCGTGTGGCTATTGTTTTCCAAGATAATAAAAAAAAATGCTGACTGCCTCGGTGGCGCAGTTGTAATGCTTACGAGTTACCACTGAGGCTGGCGCTGAGGTTTTGGGTTCGATCCCCGAGTCGGGTAAAAGCGATATTGGGTTTTTCTATTACGAAATGCTCAATATCAGCCCTGAGTTTAAAATTTGTGCCCGGTATGGCGATAGGCTCGCCCCCTATCACATCATGGGACGGAGATACGCTCGGCGAAATATGGGTGTACTGGTTACCCTCTGCCTACCCCTTTGTATGTAATAAGTAAATTATAGATAGATAGGACCAACTCAAAATTGGTTTTGAGCATTTTTGAAGTGAAAACTTCTTTAGCCGCGTTGGGCACTTTTTGGTAGGGGAAAATCTTATGGGTTCTATGCTATAACAAAAAAAGGAAAAGACGAAATATATTATAATATATTATCAGCTCGAGGGTAGACAGGATGGTTATGTTAGGTTTACCAGTTTTACTACCCAGCGTTAAGCCGCCCAGGAGAGATGGAAATCATCCAGAAGTCCCTAGAACTCTGCACACCGTACACTGGTAATACCAACATAAAACTAGGCCCTCTTCAGCACATCAGGGACGACCCCGAGTACTGTCGGAACTGCTTCTACGTTTGCTGCCTAGGAACTTGGTCTCCAAATTGAAATAAAACTAATTTATACAGATTTTATCGCGGTTTAATTTTATTTTAGTACCGACGTTTCGAAAGCTTTTTAGCCTTCGTGGTATTTGTGAATGAGACAAAGATTTGTCTAGGTGCGGGAATCGAACCCACGGCCTCACGCTTCGCAACCGGCTACTCGCCTACTGCGTCACGGAGGCTGTCAATACGATTAAATACTTCCCGTAACGCAGTGAATGTGTTAATGATATTACAAGACCCTTGAAACCACTTTAAGACTGTAACCAACGCTCATGACCTTGAAGATTTGAAGGATACCTAAATCTTTTGGACGAGTGGTAGAGCCACGCTGTAGACAATTTTGTCTACAGCATGAATGGGCCGGCTCGTCCGGGTCGTTACCACTGTCTCACAGAAAACCGGCGTAAAGTAGCAGCTTGCTGCTGCGTTTCGTACGGTGAGTGAGATATCCGGAGGCCCAAATCCCCCTCCCCTTCCCAATCCCTTATTATCCCTTTCCTTTAAGGTCGGCAACGCGCCCATAATTCTTTTGTATTGTGGGCGTACATGGGCGGTGGAGATCGCTTACCATCAGGTGACCCACTTGCTCGTTTGCCAGCCTATACTATAAAAAAAAAAACCTCAAGACACCGTGAGCTCTTTCTGCGTAGACCGGACTAGTGTAAACTAACTTTTAAAATTATTAAAAAATAAATGTATAATTTTAAAATGAAGGTAGCTAATGTAACATTAACTTTTCGAGACGACCTACACCTCAGTTTTATTTCAATGTGTAATATTCACGTAAACATAAGAAATCACTATATCTGAAATATGCTAACATCCCCATGTAACCACATTCTTGCAAATATAAGTATAATTCATTCATTTAATCATTCATTCATTCATTCATTGGCTGTGCCCCTTGCACTGCTGATGTCTATGGGCCATGGTAACCATTTACCATCAGATGGGCCGTCTGCTCGTATGCCTTCGTAGGCCAATAAAAAAAACTTTGTTTTCCTCACGGAGAAAACTCCGATTACGGATACCTTCCCAGTCCCAGGGAAACACCCCTAAAGGTGTGAAATTGGGGATGAAAGATTTGTACTTAGTCATTTATGCACGAATTGTGATAATTATTTCTATAGAGGTATGTAAGGATCGTAAAAAGTGGATATCCGTTGTCTCTGCCTACCCTTATGGGAAACAGGCGTGAGTCTATGTATGTATGTATGTATGTATGTAAAATGTGATTTAGCTTTAGTGACAGCCTTAACAAATCACACAGTTGTTTACTGTTTAGTGTTTACACGCGAAGGGACCAAGTCCATGGCCATGACTTTATCATATCATTTATTTATAACTTCAACATTAAATTATAAATGTGTTTGTAGGTACGCTGTTACATGTATTAAGTATATTTAAATGTTGGAGGTTCTCAGTTCGATACATCTTTTTTTTATTTTTATAAGCTTGGGTGACGAGACGAGTATGTCGCTCGCCTGATGTTAAGCGTCACGCCTGCCCATAAACAGGAGCAACGTCACATAGAATTTGGCACAAAACTGCGCTCGTCATTCCGATACATAAAATGTTAAGTCTCATAATGCCCAGTAATTTCACTGGCTTCAATGTCCTTCAAACCGGAACAAAACAGTGCTCACACACTGCTGCTTGGCGGTAGAAATAGTCAAAGTCGTGGTATCAACCCAGACGACCTCTCGCATACGAGGGAGCTACCACCTTGCGTATATTTGTTTCTTACCCGATATACTTCAGGTCTGTTTCTGTGAGCCAATGTTAAAAACCTGGTCGAGCCAATCATGCTGTAGACAAAACTGTATACAATGTGGGATTACCTCAATTACGATCTATAAGGTATACGAACAGTCTCAGGAGATGCTGCTGATGATAAATAAAATAATATTACTAGCCATGTATTATATACGTCCCACTGCTGGGCACGGACCTCCTCTACTGAATGAGAGGGTTTAGGCGATAGTCCACCACGCTGGCCTAATGCGGGTTGGCAGACTTCACATGCCGTCGAAATTCTTATGAACTTCTCAGGTATGCAGATTTCCACATGATGTTTCCTTCACCGTTAAAGCAAGCGATAATTAACAATTAATACACACATGACTTAGAAAAGTCAGAGGTGTATGCTCTTGGGGCTGGTTTTCAACCTGCGACTTTCGTCTCGACAGTCTGTACCACTGCCCGCCGAGCTATCACAGCTGCATAGCGATGATAAATGCAAATAATAAAGTTTAAATCATATGAACCGTTGGGTTCATGGACCTTTCATTTTGAGGTCAAATATAACTTCGTCTGTGCGTAATCAGTAGTGTCAATGTGTAACAACACCGAACAATAAACTTGTTATCAAATTTCGAGCTTGGCTCACAGTTAAGGCGCTTTTTTATGGTATAGGCTGGCAAACGAGCAAGTGATCTCCACCGTCCATGTACGCTTACAATACTAAAATAATCATGGGCGCGTTGACGACCTTAAAGGAAAGGGATAAGAAAGGGATTAAGACCGGGAGGGGTATTTGGGCCTCCGGATATCTCACTCACCGTACGAAACGCAGCAGCAAGCTGCTACTTTACGCCGGTTTTCTGTGGGACAGTGGTAACGACCCGGACGAGCCGGCTCATTCATGCTGTAGATAAAATAGTCTACAGCGTGGTTCTACCACGCTTAACCGTCGTCACATGGCTTTGGCTTGGCGTGACTTGGTGAGACTTGCCGTGACTTGGCGTGACTTGGCGTGACTTGGCGTGACCTGGCGTGACTTGGCGTGGCACATGGTGTGGCGTTACACTTAAACATAAGGTCCAGTGTAGTCACTTTGCACAAGAGAGTAAAAATAAGTCGTTTCACAAGCTTACGCACTGAACCTCTGAGGTAACAATATTACTTTAGTTTTTTGGTTCCATAGCAAAAACAGAGCCCTTATAATTTCGTCATGTGAGCCTACCCTTACGTCCGTCCGTATGTCACAGCCATTTTACTCGGAAATTATCAGTACTATATCGATGTTTGGTGTATTATATGAAACGTTACACAAATATTTAGTGTTTTTTCGTGGTGTCATATGGAGAGCTATAAATGTAACCGAGGGAGGACCTTTTTTCCATTGAACATAAGCATAAGTAGTATCATTAGATATGTTCTTAAAAATTATGAAGATAAATAAATAAAGGAATGATTTTTTTATTTATGTCATTACTTTGTGAGACTGTTATGTGTGTCTAAAGTAGTGAATAGTATGTCCCCTCTAACTTACTACGGTGTGGATAATTCTGAAGAAATTCAAAGTAGTATAACTTAGAAGGTTTGTTTTATTAGCTTGAGTGACGAAACGAATGGCATTCTCATTGATTTGACAGCCTCCGTGGCGCAGCGGGCGAGTAGCCGGCTGCGAAGCGAGAGGCCGTGGGTTCGATTCCCACACCGAGACAAATGTTTGTCTAATCCACAAATATTTGTTTCTGGTCTGGGTGTTGTGGGACCGCAAGTCCCTCGTGGTTCCTGATACTCACGATACAGGTTAACCTAGTGTGGGGTCAGGACTATGTATGTGACTGTTGGGTGTATTTATTATTATTATTATTGTAAAAGTTTTTAGAGCCCTACATATAATATAGATACGTTTTACTAATGTATTAAACACAGTGTCCAATAATGCTACAGCTGGTAATATAACTGTTTGATCGCACTATCACTTCAATTTGACATATTGACGGAAGCAACTGTACCGATATAAATAAAACAATCGTGTGTAACCAGTCTACGAGTGTTAATATGTTACGCACTATTTGCATTGGTAATCTAGTACAGTTGGACGCGCGGTCAGGAGGTGTACAGCCGCCCGGCCAACCTGACGCAACACAAAACCGTCGCAATGAAAATACGAGAAAACTCCATCAAGACTAGTTTATAAAAACATAAAAATGTAACCGACCTTGATATTGAAAAGGTTGGAGAAAAAATATAATAATTAAACCCGTATTTAAATATCATTGTGGTGGCGCGCGCCTCAGTCGATATAATGGCTTCGAAAAGGTTCAGCACGTACAAAATTGCGCTTGTTTCCGTGGTGATTTTGTGGCTGGCTCTAAGATACCACCAGCTGCCTATCCAGAAAGAAACGAAGCTGTCACTCGGATATCCGAAGCACTCCTTGATGAACTTCACGGAACTGGTCAACGCGTACGGATACGAGTCAGAAGAGCATATCGTCGTGACCGAAGATGGGTATCTCCTCACACTGTTTCGAATGAGAGCGCCACAAAGACGAGGGAAGACGAGAGGCCCACCAACGTTGCTCATGCATGGATTGCTACAAAGCGCTGATTCCTTTGCAGACTCAGGCCCTGGTGCTGGACTTGCATATCTTCTAGCGGATGCCGGCCATGACCTTTGGCTGGGCAATGTTCGTGGTAACTACTACTCACGAGCTCATACCCACTTGCAGCCCGAAGACACGGCCTTCTGGGACTTCAGTGTAGACCAGATTGGACTTTACGATATACCGGCGATGGTGGACTATGTTCTGCAGCAGACTGGCGCCGCCAAGCTCAACTATGTCGGGTTCTCCCAAGGCGCCGGTGCCTACTTCATCATGTGCTCTGAGAAACCACATTACTGTAATAAAGCCCAACTGATGATCGGCCTGGCTCCTGCTGCACGGCAAATAAATACGCGATCCAATTTATACAAATTATTAACAAAATCTTTATTGAAAATGGAATGGGTTCTAAAATTTGCTGGTGTAGTGGAAGTGTTCTCTAAAGGTTCTTTAAGTCAGGAGTTGGCTGCTTTCTTCTGCCAACTCAATCAGTTTACGGACAAATTGTGTGCGACTGGTATGAACATTTTAGACTCTGTGGATTCCCTGCATTCAGGGTCTGTGACTAATGAAACTACTAGGATCCTGTTCGGGCATTTCCCTGCTGGTACTTCGCTGCATAACATGGCATGGTACGGGCAAGCTATGAGCGTTGACAAATATGGGAAGTTTGACTATGGAAAGAAGCGGAACCTGGCCCTTTACGGTAGTCCATCACCTCCAGCTTACAACTTAACTGCTGTTACAGTACCAGTGGTCGCTATTTATGGAAGGAATGATGGTATGGTGGATAAACTTGACGTGGAGTGGCTGCTGAGGAAGCTGCCCAATGTGCTAGAAGCTGTGGTGGTGAAGGATCCTCAGTGGAATCATCTGGATGTAACCTACAGTCAGTATACAGGGGAAATGATATTTCCGAAAATCAATGAGTATTTGCTTAAATATAGTTATACATAGGAATGTGTTCATTTAATTTAAACCTTACATAAAAAAAAATTGGTTTGCCAAACTTTTTAACCGGCTTCAAAAAAGGAGGAGGTTCTCAATTTCATTTGAGCGGCAGCTGCACCGGCACCAACTATCAAAATACCTATAAAAATATGGTAAGTACATATAATTGTATTTGTGTAGAAATATTAATAAAATTAATTTGTTCTATGTATTTATATAAATAGCTAGAGAGTGGTACAAATTGTTAAGACGGAAGTCGAAGGTTCGAAACCAGTCACCAGGGCATGCACCTCTGACTTTTTAAACTTAAGTATGTGCTCACTAGCCTTTGTTAATTATCGCTCGCTTTAACCGCGAAAAAAAAGTAAATTTAAAACTTACGTACCTGAGAATAGTTATTCGATATGAATTTCGAAGGTATGTGAAGTGTACCAACTCGTATTATGCCAGCTTGGTGGACTAAGGTGTTACCTATATCCCTATCTTTAGCAGTAGTGCCCAGCAGTGGGTTAAATAGCATTAATATTATTATTATTTTATGCTTGTTTGAAAGGTAATAAGCAATATTAGGTCAAATAAAACAGTACAGAAAATTAATACGAATACAAGAAATATAATGGTTTAGATTTATATAATATTTTATTTAAATATTTCTTGTCGTACCGGTAAGATCAGTTATTCCATTTTATTCCGGAATAAAATGGAATCATGTTCAAGAAGATATTACATTAATATGAATATTTTTCGACTGATTCGAACATTATGTATAATGGATTCTAAATCATAAAATTACACATTTATTTCTTTAGTTGAAATAAAACTAATTTATTGGGATTTTATGGCGGTTTAATTATTTTAGTCCCGAAGTTTCGAAAACTTTTCAGCCTTCGTTGTCACGGGGGAGACTGAGGTGTAGATCGTCTCGAAAAGTTAATATTACATTGCCTACCTTCATCTTCTGCGCGCTTCACAAAGAACAATGATAAATGACTGACAACTTTTAGGCGGGAAAAAAATCAAAACCTAAGAGGCAATACAAAATGCATTTGAAGAGTTTTTTGCTTCCTGTAGGCCTAGTATGAGTTACAAATACGTTCACAGTTTTCGAATTCGTTTAAAATTACTACCATAGAAGTGTCAAACTAGTAATTCATACAGTAATAAAGAAAAGAATCGCTTGAAAACTAATTTCATATTCTATTATTAAGAAATAAAATAAACCATATAATTAATTTTAATTCACCATAGTTCCCACTAGTGGCTATTGATATTTGACGTATTGAGAGAAAACGAAAACTTTCATCGTTTTACAAAACTATTAAAACTTGTACTAGGCCTACTGTTCAGTGAATAGCTTTAAAAACGGCATCGATAAACTGCCACTGCGCTGGCAAAGATGCATCTATAGCATCGGTGGTTAATTTGATTAATAGAAATAAAAGAATGGAAAAACAATTATTATTTTTTTATTACAGAACGGCAATATATCTAAAGATCTATCATAAGCGTCTTTATACATACAAAAAGAAATAAAGTACGCGTCGAATTGAAAATTTTCGTCTATTTCCTTGTTCAAAATTACTTGTTTTGATACCTAAATGCTCCTTTACCTACTCACTTTTACAATATTTAACACAATATTCTAGTAAGTAATTAAGTGCATGTATGAATAATTCAATGGACAGCTCCGTGGCGCAGCGGGCGAGTAGTCGGCTGCGAAGCGAGAGGCCGTGGGTTCGATTCCCACACCGAGACAAATGTTTGTGTGAACCACAAATATTTGTCTCGGGTCTGGGTGTTGTGGGATCGCAAGTCCCTCGTAGTTCCTGATACCCACGACACAGGTTTACCTAGTGTGGGGTCAGAGCTATGTGTGTGACTGTTGGGTGTATTATTATTATTATATAAAGTGAAGGAGGCCAAAGAGGTGTGCAAGGATCGTAGCAAGTGGAAATCCGTTGTCACTGCCTACCCCTATGGAAAACAGGCGTGAGTCTTTATATGTATGTAATGTTTTTTGTTGAGTTTATAAAACTTAGTAAATTATTTGCATTGGGATGACGTCAATAACAAATTAATTATTCTATTCTATTCAAAACTGTACGTTTTAATTATGATAATGGCTTTTTTTTCATATATTATATAATCTTATATATAAAATTCTCGTGTCACAATGTTCGTTCCCATACTCCTCCGAAACGGCTGGACCGATTTGTATGAAATTTTGTGTGCATATTGGGTAGGTCTGAGAATCGGCCAACATCTATTTTTCATCCCCCTAAATATTAAGGGTGGTCCACCCCTAATTTATTTTAAACAAAATTTTTTGTTTTTATATTTTTATGATACAGCATAAAAAATACATACAACCCTAAATTTTCAACCCTCTACGATCAACCCCTATTTTTTAATAGCGACATTAGTATTTTTGTGAAGCGCTTTTCTCACCGGGACTCGCTTGATGCGCCCACTAGGTTACTTTAATCCTGGAAATAGGCATTCACGCGGGCGGAGCCGCGGGCAACAGCTAGTATATGTATAATATAATACTAACCCTGTACACGTTCCACTGCTGGGTACGGGTTACCTCTACTAAATGAGAGGTGTTTGGCTTAAGTCCACCATGCTGGCCTAATGCGGGTTAACAGACTTCACATACATACATACCCACTCACGCCTGTAATCCCCAAAGGGGTAGGCAAAGGTGTAACCAGTACACCCACATATCGCCGAGCATATCTCCGTCCCACGATGTGATAGGGGGCGAGCCTATCGTCATACCGGGCACAAATCCCAGACTCCGGGCTGATACTAAGCATTTCATAATAGAAAAACCCAATACCACTTTACCCGACTCGGGGATCGAACCCGAGACCTCAGCGCCAGCCTCAATCGTAACGCGTACGCATTACAACTGCGCCACCGAGGCAGACTTCACATACCTTCGAAATTCTTATGAGGTACTTCTCAGGTACGGTAAAGCATGCGAAAATTAACAAATAATACACACGTAAGAGGTCACTTCTGGCTGGCTATTTTGTTTTAATAATAAAATAAACCAATTAAAATGATCACAAACTCGATTGATCTTGACCAAGATGGTGGATGTGGTCGGAACCAGTTTTAAAAACGATTCGCGCTCTCATAAGGTCGGGGACGAGAGTTCAATGATCTTGTACCCACGTCGAAATAACAAAATTATTGAATTTTATTCCCTTGGAAGATGCAATAATATGCCACTTCGGGAAAAAGAGTGAGAGGTACGGCTAAGATCGGTTATCTTCGGTACTGTAGAGCGTTCTCTCTGTCACACAATACACTGACGTGACAAGAATCTACAGAGATAACACTATACATAAACACATTTAATAAACTACCCTATTAAACCGACTCAGAAAAAACAAAAGTTAAAAATAAACTAAACAATTTGTTGATTATTGGTATAAGAGAATGCCATTTGCAACTTTATTGACGCTGAGATTAGATCGGAATGATATTTTGAACATTTAAAATTACGAGAATTGGCCTTCAGTTATTGCGACGGTTCCATTTTTTGTTGAAAAGTTTTTTTGTGGAAGAATCATAAAATATATAAATATAATCGGTGTTTTTCGGATTTGGGCCTCCGGATATCTCAATCACCATACGAAACGCAGTAGCAAGCTGCTACTTTACTTGCCGGACGAGCCGGCCCATTCATGCTGTAGACAAAAGTGTCTACAGTGTGGCCCTACCACTCATGACTATAAAGGGGTGAACACTGTTATTGTGGTATTATATTTATTTATTTATTTAAGACGCAAAACAGAGTACAATCAATACATTAGTACAACTTTATAACTATACAATCATTAAAACCAGATTGTATTCCAAAACATGCGCCCTTATATATATATATATATATTCAATAAAGTGCGGTAATATATTATTATATATTATAGGAAATGAAAGAAAATATCAATGTCACGCGTACGGTTTTGTGAATGTTGTTTATACGGCATACCTACGATTTCTCAGGCGCCCTATTCCCTTAGTAGTACGCGTATTCATTACATTACGCTTCCTGAACGTGGATATCGATGGAACGAAGGTGTCGTTGCTGTCAAAGCAATTCTATGTTTTTTTTTTAATTCGTAGCTATGGAAACATATCCTTCAGCCGGACACTTAATTAATTACTTTGCACATGCAACTCTATCAAATCTCCAGTGTTACCAACTCGGTTACTACAAAATGTGCTAGAATAGTGTTAAAAAGATTTGTTAATTTTAAATTGGGTTATTGATATTGGGGTTTTCTATCAGTATCAGCCCGTAGTCTGGAATTTGTGCCCGGTATGGCGATAGCCTCGCTCTCTATCACAACCTGAGATGGAGATACGCTCGGCGAAATGTGGGTGTGCTGGTTACACCTCTGCCTACCCCTTCGGGGATTACAGGCGTGAGTGCGTTTGTATGTATGAGTGCGTTTTTCTGATTATTATTTATTATTTTCCTGAGAAACAAGGTTAAAAAAATCATTCAAAGCAAGGCCAATTTATTGTAATGACCACACCCGGTCTACCCGGAAACGAAGTTTGGAGACTGATAATAGTGTATTTTCCAATATTTTATAAAATTGCGGAAAAGTAACCGAGCAATGCACCTTTCAAGAACACGTAAATACAATTAAATTATACATTTACTTACTCGCGCCTTTCCACGCGTGGACTAAATTTGAGAAAATAATATTAAATCCCATACAAAATTTGCATGGGAAATAATATTATTGCCTTACTGGTTTGGTGGCGCAGTTGTAATGCGAACGAGTTACGATTGAGGCTAACGCTGAGGTCCCGGGTTCGATCCCCGGGTCGGGTAAAGTGGTATTGGGTTTTTCTATTACGAAATGCTCAGTACCAGCCCGGAGTCTGGAATTTGTGCCCGGTATGGCGATAGGCTCGCCCCCTATCACATTATGAGACGGAGATACGCTCGGCGAAATGTGGGTGTGCTGGTTACATCTCTGCCTACCCCTTCGGGGATTACAGGCGTGAGTGCGTATGTAGATAATGATTGTGTGAAGATTATACGAAATAACAATCATACCGGTATTTGTTTTTATTTAAAAAAAATAGTTAATAAGCACGTTTGCAACCATCTTGTTGAATTAAATTAAGTTTCCAAACGTTAAATAATAATACTAGCCCTGTATTATATACGTCCCACTGCTGGGCACGGGCCTGCTCTATTGAATGAGAGGGGTTAGGCCTTAATCCACCACGCTGGCCTAATGCGGCTTGGCAGATTTCACATACCTTCGAAATTCTTATGAAGAACTTCTCAGGTATGCAGGTTTCCTCACGATGTTTCCTTCACCGTTAAAGCAAGCGATAAATAACAATACACGTTAAAAATTTCAAAATATTACATACTCCGAGTTGCCAGCGACAAAATATTCACATAAACATTAACAAAAACAGAAGAAACATAAAAATAAATGGAAGTTTAAGTGAGCCAGCGTGGCAGTTTTGTCTACAGCATAAATGGGCTAGATAAACTAAGTTATAACCACTGTCTCACAGAAAACCGACGTGAAGTAGTTTGTTGTCGTGTTTCTTACAGTGACTGAGATATCCGGAGGCCCAAATCCTACCTTAGCAATCCCTTATTTATCCCTTTCCATTGAAGTCGGCAACGCATCCTTACACGTTCATTGGTGGTGAACATCACTTACCATGAGATTACAAGGTCCCTCGTATGCGAGGCTGTCTGGGTTAGTACCACCGCAATGTCTATTTATACCGCCAAGCAGCAGTGTGTAAGCACTGTTGTGTTCCGGTTTGAAGGACATTGAAGCTAGTGAAATTACTAGGCATTATGAGACTGAAGACACGCCTGCCATACACGAAGGGGTAGGCAGAGTTGTAACCAGTACACCCACATTCCGCCGAACGTATCTTCGTCACATGAAGTGGCGAGCCCATCGCCATATCAGGCACAATTCCAGACTCCGGGCTGATACTGAGCATTCCATAATAGAAAAACCCAATATCACTTTTACCTGACCCGGGGATCGAACCCGAGACCTCAGCGTCAGCCTCACACGTACGCATTACAACTGCGCCACCGAGGCAGTCTTTTTAGCAGATGCCGACAAACGAGCATTTGAGTCATCAGGTAGCTCACTTACTAGTATAATAATACCTCTATTTTTTTTTCAGTAAGTACAAGTTGTCGTGCTATAAGCGTAGGTCAGTCACGCGAATGTTAGAGAAAGTGCGGTGCATTGCAACATTTGATTACTACATCAGTTGTTACGCTTCAGCGAATGAAGCGGTTCCCAAACTTCTAATAACGGTCCTCTTGCAAAAAATGTACCTTATTTCGTGTCAAGGTGTGTAATACTCGAATAACGCCCGGTTTCAGAAAGGCTGATCAATAATTAACTAATCAAATGTCAAACCTCATGTCAAGTCGAAATTGAGTTGCTAGAAGCGTGATCAACACCTTTTGATTTAACACAAATGTTAGCTAACATAACATTCAAATTAAAATGAAAAATGGTATGTCAAACGGTACTAAAGAGAGATCAAAAATTTTTTTTTTTTTTTCACTAAATAACGTTTCAGCAACTCAAATTGATTTGACACCGATGTCAAATCAAAGTTCTGTTAGTTGAATGTTGATTTCATCAGCCTTTCAGAAACCGGGCGTAAGAGTGACAACCAAACAATATTTTGATGTTAATATGACAGACTCCGTGGCACAGTGGTTGAGAAGCCGGCTGCGAAGCGTGAGGCCGTGGGTTCGATTCCCGCACCGAGACCAATGTTTACATTGTGTAATCCACAAATATTTGTTTCGGGTCTGGGTGTTGTGGGACCGCTCGTAGTTCTTGATACCCACAATGTAGGTTTACCTAGTGTGGGGTCAGGACTATGTGTGTGACTGTTGGGTGTATTTATTTTATTTATATCATAATCTTTCTGTCTGTCGGTCGTTATCCCGGCTAAATGCCAGGGTCCGATTTCTCATGCCAAAGATTTTATGGTACTTGGTATTTATATGGGGCGACCAGCGGTCTGACCTCCTCTACCCGCAACGGGAACCGAGTTTTGCCATTAACTCGTCCATTAATCAGCAGAGTGTACTATGGACAGGTCAGGTTGGCTTTAGTACCAAGATGTTGGTGACCTACTTATACTTCACTAGTAATATATATAGTTTAAAAAATATTCTTTCTGAACCTGGATCGCAGTGCAGTTGCTGTTTTCCTTGAAGTCTCTCATTTCCCTCGTAGTCTGTCATTAGATCTTTACCAAATTATGGAGCCACTCTTAGAGTAAATCTTACCGAACACTCAAATATGGGTCAAATTCAGTCAGTTATGTTAGCTAACATGTGTGTCAAATCAAAGGTGTTGAGCACGCTTCTAGCAACTCAATTTCGACTTGACATGAGATTTGACATTTGATTAGTTAATTTAACATTGATCAGCCTTTCAGAAACCAGGGGGTCTACTCCCAAATGACGAAAAACGATGTTTCGGCCGAAAGTTCGGACATTTCCTACTACAAACTTCATTCGGTCGGTCGGTCGAACCGGGCTTATCATTCAGTCCGACCGAACTTTATTTGACAGTTATTTTATCGTAAACCTTACTCTAAACGCATTTTAGCCGACCGATAATTTGATATTGACAAGTGTTTTGTCGTCGTTTTATGTCAAAATTTACGACAGCAAAATAGTTATCGTGTGATTATCGTAAGTATACATTTTTGTGAGATTAGTGCTAAAGACCTAATTTGTAATTGTGGTACAAGTGGAAAAATGAATGTTTGCTTTTGATATTGTAGCAAAATGATGTATTTGGCGGAGGAAGCACTCTTGGAAGAGCGTTTGGAGCGCAAAAGGAATCGCAGACGCCTTCGCGATTCTTTTAGTACGAATTTAGTACCCGACATTGAGTTTATAGCCAATTATAGACTCAGTCGGTCACTTTTTGAAGAACTCTGCCAGGAAATAGTGCCACTATTACCGAGGAAACGTAATCGCCGTGGAATTGAACCCGCTACCAAGGTATATATAACTTCCTTCTAACTGCTGAGACTATAACTTTGTTGTCGTTCCTACAGGACAACATTAACTTTTTAGAGTGATAAAACCACGTTATATTCAGTTTTGTCTACAGCACATATGGCCCGGCTCGACCGGGTTGTTACCACTGTCTCACAGAAAACCAGCGTAAAGTAACGGATTGCTACTGCGTTTCGTATGGTGAGTAATATATCCGGAGGCCCAAATGCCCGTCCCCTTCCCAATATCTTTATTATTCTTTTCCTTTAAGGTTGGCAACGCGCCCATGATTATTTTGGTATTGTGGGCGTACATGGGCGTTGGAGACCACTTACTATCAGGTGACCCACTAGCTCGTTTGCCCACCTATGCTACCAAAAAGAAACACGATCACTTAACTCTCATGAATAACATTAATTTATAATTTTGTAGGTCTTGGTTGCTCTGAACTTTTATGCTCGGGGCAGCTATCAAGGTTCTGTGGGACAAAACACCGACGCCCCGATGGCCCAGCAAACTGTCTCTCGGTGTTTACGTGAAGTTACATTAGCAATCAACACCCCTAACATACTTAGAAAGTATATAAAATTTCCTCAAAATGCAGTCGAAAGAAATGCCATCAAGAATAAGTAAGTTTTGACGTTTTTCGATTATGTTTATTATTTATTTCTTATGCTTAATTCTTTGCTTTTTCTTGCAGGTTTTATGAGATATACAATGTACCGGGTGTGATTGGGTGTATTGATTGCACCCATATTGCCTTAATAAGACCTAGTGAGCAGGAGGAGCGGTTTTTTAATAGGAAGCATTTCCATTCCATTAACACCCAAGTGGTAAGTTTACTGAAATGTTAATTCATACTTGCCACTAGATGTATTTATAAATATACCTACATACAGTTTTATTTTTGTTTTCAGATATGTGACTCAGATTGTGTCATCCTGAATGTGGATGCAGGTTATGGGGGAGCGACACATGATGCATTTATTTGGTCTCAAAGTGAGATCAAATGCCACCTGGAAAGACTTCAGATGGAAACAACTTATCTATTAGGTAAAAAAAAACAATTGTTTAAAAATAATTGAGACACTTAATAAATATTATATTTAAAATTTACCCATTATAATTTCACTTTAACAGGTGATTCAGGATATCCTCTACGCGAGTATCTACTGACACCTATAGCTAATGTTGAAGAGGACAGTCCAGAGGGCCGATATAATTCTGTGCATAAACGTGCTCGTTCCACCATAGAACGTACATTTGGCATTCTCAAGGGTCGATGGAGATGTCTCTTGGCAGCGAGAGAACTTCATTACCAACCAGAAAGAGCAGGGAAAATAATCTTAGCCTGCTGTGTTTTGCACAATATGTGCGTTAAGGCTGGAATGGTTATTTCTCCATTGTTACCGGATGATCTCCAGGAAGAAAGCGACCGACAAGGTACAAGTCAGCCAATCACAAACTATCCAACCACTTCGTCCACAGAAGCACTGAGGAGGGGACAAAGAGAGAGGGACAGGTTGGTGCAACTATTGTCTAGAATTTAGTAGATCATCTTCTAAATTCCAGCTCATAGTTACACTATCTGTATGGACTATTTATTGATTGATATTTGTAAAATAAACAATATACATAAGTAAGAATGTCTAATTTTATTATTTTCTTGGGTGTATATTTATTAAAACTTCCCATAAAATTATTATAATACTCTTAAAATTAACATAAGGAGACATAAAACTTATTATTACTTAAACTAACAATAAAGTAAAGAACAATTAACAATAATTGATGGAGTTGACTTAAGATATTAATTTACACAACCCGGGGATCGAATCCGAGACTTCAGCACGGCAGTCGTACCGCGTGCGCATTATAACTGCGCCACTGAGGCAGTCAACAGTTATATTAATTCTATATAATCAATCGTTTCTTGGTGGTTGTTGCATTATTTGTCGCATCAGCCCAATCAATTCTTGAAAAGCTGTCCTGAGGCCTCCCAATTCCTCATTTTTTGATTCAATTAATTGCTGCATTAGCCTGCAATGCTCTAAAACTGCCATTTTTATGCCCGCAAGTTCCTCATTTCTTGTTTCTTCGTATCGGAATAGCCTTTCCCGCACTGATCCGTCTTCTCGGATGAGTCGCCGAATTGTTCTTGGCCTTTTTGTACCTACAAACGCGTCAGTCTCGAAACAAATATTAGTGGATTACAAACATTTATCTTGGTGCGGGAATCGGATCCGCGGCCTTTCGCTTTACAGCCAACTGCGCCAAAGAGGCTCAATCAGTCTATGTACCGGACTTACATAATGAGCTCGTCCGCATTTTCGATCATTACAACTACTAAATATGAAACATCCGTTACATGCAGTCACTCTATATAACAGTTTGCTAGAACGTACTCGTCATAACCTCGCACTCTTGAAAATTAACAAATTCCTGAACTGGAAACTAGAGTCCGACATGTTTACTGAGTGTTTTTTTCACTTGTTTGAATGATGATAATCTTTCGACCGTCATGGCAACTTAGTGTATTTTTTATTAGCTTTAAATGATGAGACGATCAGATCGCTCGCCTGATGGTAAGCGTCACGATTACCCATAAACAGAAGCACCACCAATCAGAACTTCAAATTATGAAGTACTGCATGACAATGAACTGCGCACGTCACGCTGAGACATAACATAATCATTAGCCTCTGTTATAAAACATACGCACTCACGCCTGTAATCCCCGAAGGGGTAAGCAGAGGTGTAACCAATACACCCACATTTCGCCGAGCGTATCTCCGTCCCATGATGTGATAGGGGGCGAGCCTATCGCCATACCGGGCACAATTTTCCAGACTCCGAGCTGATACTGAGTATTTTGTAATAGAAAAACCCAATACCACTTTACCCGACCATGGGATCGAACCCTAGACCTCATCGTTGGCCTCAATCGTAACGCATACGCATTACAACTGCGCCACCGAGGCAGTCAAACCCTCCTATAAATAGATTACTATATTAAGCATTAATGGCCGTTCCCAATATTAATCTTCAATTTCACGATAGATAGCTATCGTCAAACATCCGTATTGTTCTATCTACTGCTTGGAATCGTCCCTATTTTTTAGATATGCACGTCGGATACTATGATAGCAATAGGTAGGCAATCTATCTGGGCCCTCTTGTGCGTTATGTTCATACAAGCTGAGAAAGAGGAACTATTGTTTAATTTATGTTATAAAATATGAAGATATGATTTAGATTAGAAATATAAGTTTTAATTTAACATTTATCTATAATTCTTATTTTTTACCACTGTAAATGAAATAGTAATAACGAGAAATACTTATTATGTTGCAAAACACAATGTAATAACGAAACGTTTTACTGTCAATACATTACGGCTCTGAATACAAGTCCTTTGAACAAAAATCCCAAGCGAATTTGGGGGATTTTACTGAAGTGGGGAATTATTTTGTACGCATTAACAAATATTTATAAGTCTCTTCCACTTAATTTAATTATCAAAACGGTGTAGGTAAAGTGATATTGGGTTTTTCTATTACAAAATGCTCAGTGTCAGCCCGGAGTCTGGAATTTGTGCCCGGTAACATCATGGGACGGAGATACGCTTGGCGAAATGTGGGTGTACTAGTACCTTCGGGGATTACAGGCATGAGTGCGTATGTATGTCATATACAGTACTACGATAGGTTGGTAGTGGTTTGGCTGTACCCTGTCTTTGCTGAAGTCCATGGGCGGCGGGCCATTTACTCGTCTTTATACTTGGAAAATAAAAAATCATGCGCAAAATACCCGAAGAATCATTGACGCGTTACCGTCAATTGGACCGTTGACCGGCCTTAAAGGAAAGAAACAATTAAAGTATTGGCATGGAATTATTTAGGCCTCCAGAATACTCACTTACTGTACGAAACGTAACAGCAATCAATTTTTTTTTTAGCATAAGCCGGCAAACGTGCAAGTGGTTCACCTGATGGTAATGATCTCCACAGCTCATGGACACCCATTATACCAAAAGAATTATGGGTGCGTTGCTGATCCTAAAAAAGGGATAATTAAGGGATTGGGAATTGGAGGGGGTTTAGGCCTCCGGATATCTCACTCACCGTACGAAAAGCAGCAGCAAGCTGCTACTTTACACCGGTTTTCTGTGATACAGTAAAACTCCAATCGATTCACCATTCATGCTGTAGACAAAACTGTACAGGCTGGCTCTACCAAAGATCTTTATGATAGGAAAAAGCCCTTAATTACCGATACCTACCCTCGAGTCCCCGATCGTTAAAACTCGAATCACCGTCATTTACAGAATGGCTTAATGTCTGGTTCACTTTTGTTTCAGGGCGTGGGGGTTCGACCTCGGTGGGTTGTAGGTATCATTATTCGATAATGTCTAAATATTATGTTTGTTTGTCTATATTTTATAGTGTCTCGACGAAATAACTATTAAATGTAATGGTGGGTTTGAGGATTATGCCTGATTAGCTTTATTACTACAAATACCGCAGAACGGGCCAAATGCGAGCCGAAGACGCCGTTTTCATTATTCAGGCAGTTTATTATAACTTTATCTGACTTGACTGTCTGTACGACTGCTGTGCTGAGGTCTCGGGTTCGATCCGCGGGTCAGGTAAGATATATTTGATTTTCGACCACTAAACGCTTAATATCAGCCCGGAATATGGAATTGTGCTCGGTATTGTAAAAGTCGCGCCCCCTATCACATCATGGGGCGGAAATAAGCTTGACGAAATACTGGTTACACCTCAGCCTACCCGAGACTACTTCGGGATTACAGGCATGTCTGCGTATTTTGATTTTGTCTGCCGAGGTGAAGTGTGCCTACTGAAGGTGTAGATGAAACAGCTCGTCAGCGGTATTGCCATTCCATAATGTAGGAGCCATCGACTAGCCAGGAATAGCTAGCTAGTCAGGAAGACTTCAGAGGGGAGATGAACTGTCTTCGTAACTTTGGAGGAATTGTAATACATACATACATACGCACTCACGCCTGTAATCCCCGAAGGGGTAGGCATGGGTGTAACCAGTACACCCACATTTCGCCGAGCGTATCTCCACCCCATAATGTGATAAGGGGCGAGCCTATCGCCATACCGGGCACAAATTCCAGACTCCAGGCTGATACTGAGCATTTCGTAATATAAAAACCCAATACCACTTTACCCGACCCGGGGATCGAACCCGAGACCTCAGCGTTAGCCTCATTCGTAACGCGTACGAATTACAACTGCGCCACCGAGGCAGTCGAATGAATTGTAACTAATGTAGTAATGTGGTGTGGGCGCGTTGTGAGTTGGGTAAATAAATAGTTTTTCTTTCTTTTCTTTTCTTTCTTTCTACCTGGCGTTATTCCGGCTTAATGACAGGGTTCGCCATCTCGTACCTTAGATTTTACGGTATTTAGTATTATATAGGGACCCACCGTCCGACCCGCAACAGGAACAAAGTTGCGCCATTGCCGCGTCCGTGAATCAGCAGAGTGTACCACGTGCAGTTGAGGTTGTGTGGTCCATAAATATTTGTTTCGGGTCTAGGTGATTTCGCCCTAGAGAGGTTGACGTCAGGCAGGCGGCCGGTCGTAGCAACTACAAGCCAAATCTTTCTTTAAAATGTGTTAAAAAGCCTGTTGCGCCGACCCCACGGCGAGTGGGAGAAGGGCAGGTGAAAGAGGAGAGATAGCGCCTTAAAAAGCAAAGAGCGTATTCGTCAACAATATTTATTGCTATTGATTTTTTATAAGGCATTCCGTTCGGTGATGATTGATCTCATCGATTATTTAATAATTTTACTATTGTCAGTACAACTATAAGTTGGCGGTGATAAATGTATTATTTTTTATTTTATTTTAATCACTTGAGTGACGAAACTTTTCTATTATGAAATGCTCAGTATCAGCCCGGAATCTGGAATTTGTGCCCGGTATGGTGATAGGGTCGCCCTCTATCACATCGTGGGACGGAGATACGCTCGGTGAAATGTGGGTGTACTGGTTACACCTCTGCCTACCCCTTTGGGGATTACAGGCGTGAGTGCGTATGTGTGTATGTATATATTATATACGTCCCACTGTTGGTCACGGGCCTCCTTTACTGAATGAGAACGGTAAGACCTTAGTCCACCACGCTGACCTTATGCGGGTTGCCAGACTTCACATACCTCCGAAATTCTTATGGAGAACATCTCAGGTTTCTTCATGATGTTTTCATCATCGTTAAAGCAAGTGATAATTAACAATTAATACACAAGTAACTTAGAAAAGTCAGAGGTGTATGCCTCGGGGCTGGTTTTGAACCTGCGACTTCGTCTCGACAGTCCATACCACTCCTCGCTAAGCTATCACTGCTTTTTGCTATCATGGCAGATATTACATACTTAGTCATAAATATAACGAGTACAAATAATAGAATTTGTGATTATTGCATTTCTAAAAATATTTCCCAAAAATCTTTCCAAATCCCCCTTCCCGATCTTAATTATACTTTTCCTTTAAGGTCGGCAACGCGCCCATGATTCTTTTGGTGTTGTAGGCGTACATGGGCGGTGGAGATCACTTACAATCAGGGGACCCACTTGCTCGTTTGCCGGCCTATGGTATAAAAAACTTGTACAAACATATAATTAAAGCAGTCCTGAGACTCAGGAACACGGCAACACAATGATGTCCTGCGATTGTGAAAATCTGGGTAAATAAAACCATGATATATACACATACATTGTTTACGGACGTTAACTATAATTTTCATTTAAATAAATACATTATTTTAAGTTGAACTAACATTATCTACTCATCAATCAAATCCGTATAAACTAGTTTTATTTCATTAAATAAAGATAATAAAATAAAATATCAGTTTAAGCATCAAATTTAGCATCAAGGGCATCAAACGGTCAACTCGGTCACATTGTAGTAAGTGACCTCCACTGCTCTTGAATACCCACATTACAAAAATAATCATGGGTGCGTTGCTGTAGCAACAGCTTGCCATTGCTTTACGTCGGTTTTCTGTGAGACAGTGGTAGCAACCCGGTCGAACGTTTATGGTGTAGGCAAAACTGTCTACAGGTGTGATTCTACCACTATAAATAAATAAATAAATAACATCCAACAGTCACACACATAGGCCTGAACTCACAGTAAGATACGAGTCTTGTGTCGTGGGTATCAGGAACTGCGGAAGACTTACGATCTCACAACACCCAGACCCGAAACAAATATTTGTGGATCAGAAAAATATTTGAAAATAATATTTACCACTGACCCATTCTTTTGGTATGAATTTTATTTCCTTGTTCAAAATTGCTTGTTTTGATACCTAAATACTTCTTTAGCTACTGACTTTTACAATATTTAACACAATATTCTAGTAAATATTTGTTTTATTAAGTAATTAAGTGCATGTATGAATAATTCAATGAAAGTGAAGGAGGCCAAAGAGGTGTGCAAGGATCGTAGCAAGTGGAAATCCGTTGTCACTGCCTACCCATATGGGAAACAGGCGTGAGTCTTTATATGTATGTAATGTTTTATGTTCAATTTATATAACTTTGTAAATCATTTGCATTGGGATGACGTCAATAAGAAGTTAATTATTCTATTCTATTCTATTACAAACTGAACGTTTTAATTATGATAATGGCTTTTATAATATAATATCATACTAACCCTGTACACGTTCCACTGCTGATTACGGGTTTTCTCTACTAAATGAGAGGCGTTTGGCTTAAGTCCACCATGCTGGCCTAATGCGGGTTAACAGACTTCACATACATACATACGAGTACATACGCATTCACGCCTGTAATCCCTAAAGGGGTAGGCAGAGTTGTAACCAGTACACCCGCATTTCACCGAGCATATCTTCGTCCCACGATGTGATAGGGGGCGAGCCTATCGCCATACTCGGCACAAATTCCAGACTCCGGGCTGATACTGAGCATTTCGTAATAGAAACCCAATACCACGGGGATCGAAGCCGAGACCTCAACGTTAGCCTCAATCGTAACGCGTACGCATGAAGAGTTTACTGGAATCGTGCCCGGTATGGCGATAGGCTCGCTCCTATCACACTGTAGGACGGAAATAAGCTCAAATGTGGGTGTACTGGTTACACCTCTACCCACCCCTTCAGATTACAGACGTGAATTTTGTCTCGAGGTGATGAACGCTATGCAGTACGACGCAGTACTTTTTAATTCAAAGTTCAGAATGATATTGCTTGTATATGGAGTGGACCTTTCCATCAGGCGAGGGATCAGCTCATATCGTCATTCAGGCGAAGAAAAAAAATATGCAAAGATCGTGATACACACAAATCAATAAATAATAAATACACCTAACAGTCACACACATAGTCCTGACCTCATTCTAGGTTATCCTGTATCGTGGGTATCAGGAACTACGAGGGACTTGCGGTCCCACAACACCCAGACCCGAAACAATTATTTGTGGATAACACTAACTTTAGTCTCGGTGTGGGAATCGAACCCACGACCTCACGCTTCACAGCCAGCTACTCGCCCACTGCGCCACGGCGGCTGTCAATTTAATCTACCCTTTTATTTTAACTACGGCTTTCGTCAGGCTATACCATTGGACGGAGAACTATATATACTAATGATAGTAAATAAGTATATTAAAAATAACAAAATTCAAAATACCACAATAAATTATGACTTCGGAACCCTAAATGATCAACAATCACTGCAAATCACTAGGTTCACGTATATAACTTAAACATCAAACACAAACACTAATGCTTAAACTTCAATAAATACTCATTAATCTTTGGAAATGCCATTTGCTTCATGTAGGTACTGTAAGTCATGTCTAGGTGGCTCCAGCGCGGATCCTTAATTATAAATCGTTCTAAAACTACAGGTAGCTTCTGTAAACACCATTCCACATCTCTGCTGTCCACTATTCCATCGTTCTTTCCATAAATAGCCATCACAGGAACTGTCACAGCATCCAGGTTGTATACCGGAGGTCTCTCACTACCGTACATTTGTAAGTTCTTCTCACTCCCGTAGTCAAACTTCACGAATTTTTCAGTGGTCATAGCTTGGCCAAACCTCGCCATGTTCTTCACTGAAGTACCTGATGGGAAGTGGGTCACCACGGTTTTGATAGTCTCCTCAGTTACAGATCTTTTATGCATCTGATAGACTGAGTCCAGGAGTTCCTTTAGCGGAGAGCAATACATAGTTAACTCTGGAACCCGACAGAAGGATCCAAGCGTCTCTTGGGCCAGAGTGCCTCTGGTGAAGATTTCATAGATGCCGCTGCTATACAATATTGTTGCAAATTCCTTAGAACCTTCTGTCACTAGTCTGAATACTGGTGATCTGGTGTAGAGATGCCTAGTAGAAGGAGACAGAGCGATGATTACGTTAGTTTTTTTACAGTAGTCTGGTCTTTCGGAGCACATGATGAAGTAAATGCCGGCGCCTTGTGAGAACCCGATATAGTTGAGTTTGGAGGCACTTGTCTGCTGTAGAACGTAGTCCACCAAAGCGGGCACGTCGTAAGTTCCAATATCATCCATAGAAAAGTCCCAAAAGTCAGGGTCTTCGGGCCGCAGGTGAGTGTGAGCTCGCGAGTAGTAGTTCCCACGGACATTTCCCATCCAGAGGTCGTGGCCTGCTGCAGCAATTAAATACGCCATTCCAGCGTCAGGTCCCGAGTCTATCCAGGCGTCAGAGCTCTGTAGTAGCCCATGCATGAGTAAAGTTGGTGTTCCACGCGCCTTTTTCTTCCGTCCCAAGCGGAACAGAGTAAGCAAGTATCCATCTTCTGTCACAACCGTATGCACCTCCGAGTGGTATCCATTTCTTCCTACAGTTTCCGTGAAGTTCAGTGTCAAAGGTGAAACACCGTTTAAAAACTTGTGTGCACTCAAAATCGCACTTTCTGACACCAATATTGTAAGAACGGTGAGCGTACGTTCCAACCGCATTTTGCCAAATGAATTATTTTTCCAGTCGCGGCACATTTTTAACAGATTTCATTCATTCAAGTTTCAAATTATACGGCACAGCGCGGCGTGAGGCCACTGGCCAAAAATACGTTAACCAGTTTTAGGGTTATCATTTCAAGGAAAGAAAGAAAAGCTTTATTCGGCCTATCATAACACATGTATATAATAATATGTACTATATGTAAATGTGTGTGTGGGTATACACCTATATATACATATATTTATTTTTATTTATTATTTTATATATATATTTATCTTTGCTTATTTATTGTCTTATATAAGTTATTTATGTAAATACTATTAACTAACAAAATTAACTGTTTTAGAAATTCCATGTAAGAATGACCGGTGTCAATTTTGTCTTTAAGAGTACCTATTTAACTCAGGGCCAATTCTCGTAATTTAAATGTTCAAAATATCATTCCGATCTAGTCAAGAAAGTTGCAAATGGCATTCTCTTAAACCAATAATCGACGTCAAATGTGAACATAGATCGTAATGCCGGAGGAAAGCGCAGTCAAGCCTGGATGCTATTATCTTCAGGACAATGTTGGAGCTAGCCCAACAATACAACAACTATACTAGCCCTGTATTATATACGTCCCACTGCTGGGCACGGACCTCCTCTACTGAATGAGACGGGTAAGGCCTTAGTCCACCACGCTGGCCTAATGCGGGTTGGCAGGTTTCACATACCTTCGAAATTCTTATAGAGAACTTCCCAGGTATGTAGGTTTCCTCGCGATGTTTCCTTCACCGTTAAAGCAAGTGAAAATTAACAATACACAGGTAACTTAGAAAAGTCAGAGGTGCATGCTCTTGTGGCTGGTTTCGAACCTGTGACTTTCGTCTTGACAGTCCATACCACTCCCCGCTGAGCTATCGCTACAGCTAGCCCGTACCCGCACAATATATTACAAATATGCCACTGACGCAGCCCAATATTACAAACTAGCTTTTGCTCACGGCACCGCCCGCATGACGACATTTCCAGGGATAAAAACTAGCCAGTGTCCTAATCCAGATCATGGTCTACCTGTGTGCCAAGTTTCATCCAAAACCATTCAGCCGTTGCGGCGTGATTGACTAACAAACATCCAAACATTCATATTTATAATAGTAGGAAGTTAGATAAGTCATATACCTACACGTAGCTTGAAAATACAGAAATGTAAAACGGCAAACACTATGAATATGCATAATCCTATGTCGTAGGAAGGAGGTCGCGGTGATATAAATATGTATATAACTGGCGTCAGAAACCAGGTGACACAGGATTTCCTACATGTTTCATTTTTAACCGCCTTAAAAAATGAGGAGCGTCTCAGTTCGACTGTATATTTTATGTATGTTACACAACTTTTTGAGCTGATATACCCACGCTGTAGTCGTATTTGTCTACAGCGTGAATATGCAGGAATATGCAGCCGGGTTTAATACACACAAACCTTAGAAAAGTCAGAGGTGTATGCTCTTGAGGCTGGTTTCGACCCTGCGACTTTAGTCTCGAAAGTCCGTACCACTCGCCACTGAGCTATCAGTTATCACTGCTATTGATAAATTCAATTGTAAACTTAGGGGAAAAAAACTAATCGAAAAAGTTGAAAACCTTTAATGCATGTTTAATATTTCTATATTGTAATAATACGTTTACTACAGTTTTGGCGCAGTTGTAATGTGTACGCGTTACGAATAAGGCTAGCGCTGAGGTCTCGGGTTCGATCCCCAGGTCGGGTAAAGTGGTATTGGGTTTTTCATTACGAAATGCTCAGTATCAGCCCGGAGTCTGGAATTTGTGCCCGGTATGGCGATAGGCTCGCCCCCTATCAAAATGTGGGACGGAGATACGCTCGGCGAAATGTGGGTGTACTGGTTACACCTCTGCCTACCCCTTCGGGGATTACAGGCGTGAGTGCGTACGTATGTATGTAGAATTAACCGTGAAAACTGACAAGTTTGAATACCTAGGGTCTGTAATGCAGAAGGTCCGTGACATCGTCATTGACGTCGGACGCTTGGAACTGGCGGAAGACCATAGGCATTACTAGCAACTAAATTATACCTGAGACTCTCGTCAGTTTTAACAGACTTCAAAAAAGGAGAAGGTTCTCAATTCGAGTTTTTTTGCTTTTTTATGTATCAACATCGATTTGTCCGCTAATTGTAGACTGAGTTTGTTGGAAAAAAAATCATTCGATAGAGTTTAGCTGCGATGTGGTCTCGTATAAATTTGGTTGATCTGATGACGGAGTTCGGAGTAAAAAAAATTAACTGTTCAACGGATAACAACATAATCATCGCTATTGTGTTTTTATTTTAGAATCAATTGTTAATTATCGCTTGCTGAAACAAAAAGTGAAGGTAACATCGTGAGGAAACGTGCATACCTGAGAAGTTCTTCATTAGAATTTCGCTGTTACATGAAGTCTGCCAACCCGCATTAAGCCAGCGTGGTGGACTAAGGCCTAACCCCTCTCATTTAGTAGAGGAGGCCCGTGCCCAGCAGTGGGACGTATATAACACAGGGCTAGTATTATTATATCAATTTGACAATAACGATTATTGTGAGAAGTACAAGCTCTGACCAGGAATCGATTATAGAATAATTTGTTCTACAAAATTGTAACCGTAACTCTTACCGGAAACGTACTGTAGGTACTCCAGCAGGCCATGTACTTGGTGACCCCGATACTATAGCTATATTATTAAAATAACATATACCTACATCATTGGAATTAAATGGTCTTGTAAACAGAAGTGCATTCAGAGGTCACCCCGAATAAATACGAAAATATTTCGTGATTTTATCGAAGCAAAATGTGGAAACAATTAAAGGTCACAAATGGAAGGTCTCTACGCGTTAGGTCTCTCGTAGGTATATGATCATTCAATAAAATAAAGTTTAACAAAACTTAGAAACCGACTTCAAAATAAAAACACTGAACTCTATACTCTATCCTCTTTGGAGTCGGTGCATTTTTTTTTGACCGGTAGCGACACAGGCACCGACTCTAAAGAGAATACAAAAGATATAATTTGTTATTTTTGACTTTTCAGTGTTTTTATTTTGAAGTCGGTTTCAAGTTTTATTAAACTTTTTTTTTTTTTTTTTTTTGTTGTAGTTACAGCAATATCATGCAAATTCCAATACAATAACACAATCGCGACGAGTGTACTGTTATCCGTTGAGGGAATTTATTTTTTTACTCCATACTCCGTCATCAGATCTTAACCAAATTTATACGGGACCACATCGCAGTTAAACTCTAACGGGTGAAATTGTTTCCATCAAAATCGGCCCACTATTGGCGGCGAAATCGATGTACATACCTCCTTTGTTGAAGTCGGTTAATAAGACATGTCTAAAGACAAGTTTAACAATGGCAAAACTTGGTTCCGTTGCGGGTTCTTTTAATGATTGCCCAGATAGACAGACGAGCAGACGGCCCACCTGATGGGAAGTGGTTACCGCCGCCCATGGACCTCAGCAATGCCAGAGCACAGCCAAGCCGCTGCCTACCGTTAACCGGGTTGTGGGAGTCAGACGGCGGGTCGCCCCACATACCAAATAACATCAAATCTATGGTACGAGAAGGCGGATCCTGGCATTAAGCCGGCATAGCGCCAGGCAGAAAGAAAAACAAGATGGTAGGTCCCTCGTATGCGAGAGGCCGTCTGGGCTGGTACCACCGCTTTGTCCATTTCTGCCGCCAAGCAGCAGTGTGTAAGCACTGTTGTACCGGTTTGAAGGACATCGAAGCCAGTGAAATTACTGGGCAATATGTGACTTAACATCTAATGTCTCGGGGTGACGAGCGCAGTCCAGTGCCATGCAGTGCTTTGTAATTCAAAGTTCTGTGTGGTGTTGCTTCTGTTTATGGGCAGGCGTGGCGCTTACTATCAGGCGAGCGACATGCTCGTCTCGTCACTATAGCTAATAAAAAAAGGAGATTAATAAGACAAGTAGTACCAGACCTAAGGGTTAAGTATTTATTACCGTCCAGGCACATAGATAAGAGTACGGACATATACATATATGTATATATTTTTTATATATATAGCATAGACCGGTAAACGAGCAAGTGGGTCACCTGATGGTAAGTGATCTCCCCCATGTACGCCCACAATACCAAAAGAATCATAGGCGCGTTGCCGACCTTAAAGAAAAGGGATAATTAAGGGATTGGGAAGGGTATTTGAGCCTTCGGATATCTCATTCACCGTACGAAACGCAGCAGCATGCTGCTACTTTACGCCGGTACTCTGTGAGACAGTGGTAACGACCCGGATCATTCATGCTGTAGACAAAACTGTCTACAGCGTGGCTCTACCACTCAAAATTTACTACGAGACTTTGACATACTACGAGTGCGTCAAATCCCCTTTGTATACAATTGTTTGTATACGTTTTAAGGTATGCGACCAAGCCACCGCGGCGCGCGATTATTTCTATACATACAGACACTCACGCCTATAATCCCCGAAGGGGTAGGCAAAGGTGTAACTAGCACACCCACATTTCGCCGAGCGTATATCCGTCCCATGATGCGATAGGGGGCGAGCCTACCGCCATACCGGGCACAATTCCAAACTCTCGGCTGATACTAAGCATATCGTGATAGAAAAACCCAATATCACTTTTTCCGGACTCGGGGATCGCACCCGAGACCTCAGCGTCAGTCTCAGTCGTAACGCGTACGCATTACAACTGCGCCACCGTGGCATGCATATACAGTTACATATTTAATTGACCTGACGATGATAAACGAATGTCGCGGGTTCATTGGCCAAGGTCCCTTACGATGTTTACCTTAGGTCTAACAGAACTTGTTTTATATGAAAGCGTACTTAATATGATTCACAAGGTAGTAGATCCCTCGTATGCGAGAGGAAGAAATAAGCTCAGCAAAATTCAATTCAAATCATTTATTATGTAAATTGGATCATAAATATCACTTTTACATGTCAATCATTTTTTATGCTACATTACATTTACGACGGCATTTCGGGGCTAGCCATGAGAAGAAATGCCGAAACAAACTCATGGGTTATGGCTTCTTTTAATGTCCAGACATTGTTTTACAGAATTATGCGAGTGTAATGTACAGAAATTCCTGGAATGGCTTTTTTAAGAAATAGCCAAGAGTATACCAGTCATATTTGGCACTCGCACTCACATTTAAAAAAATCAAAAAGAAATAATATAAAAATATGGCGAAATGTAGGTGTCCTGGTTACACCTCTACCTACCCCTTCAAGGCATACTGGCGTGAGTGCGTATAACATATGTTAATTAAATATCAGGTATTTTGTAGGAAGTTCTATTTTATGTCGTCGTAATACCAGTTATAGCAATTTGGGAAGTGGAAAAAATATCCTATAAATGTAAAATAACGTTTAACAAAACTTAGAAACCGACTTCAAAATAAAAACACTAAAAAGTCAAAAATAACAATTTCTATATTCAAATATTGAATACAAATTCAATGCCGACGCATTACCGCGCTTTAATACTCAATAAGGTTCAAGTAGCTGTCACCAGCGTTTTACCTGCGTATATATTACTTCTTTTTTTTATATAGTGTATATTACTGCTCCAATCCCGTGATGTTATAAAGGGTGTAAACTAAAAGCTACCGAAAACTAAGACAGCACACAGCAAATGGTGCTAGTGATTACGGGCATGATACCGCTAAAACATTCACGATTTAAATATAACTCTACCGGGTGTAAGAGAAACGTTTCTGAAAACGATTTTTTTTGCTTTTCACAAGTTTGTTTGGACCAATAGAAACAATGACGTTTCATTGAAATAATAATTATAATTGTATTTTTCATAATATCGTAATGTAAAGCCAATAAAAAAACAGTTGACGCTCTGAATCAGCTGTGCAGCACGGCACACGACGCGTTAAATATACAGTATATATACAACCTACCGGACCGATTTGGCTAATTTTTATCTAATATTTGTGGAAGTTCAGGGAAGGTTTAAACAGTGAGAAACATAAATAATAAGTAAAGGAAAATACTAAAAATGACAATTTAATTTCCAAATACAAATTGTTCCTACCTATGAAACATTTGATGTTCGTCCTATCAGTACGGTAAACTCGTGATTTCTGATCTCTTTTGTCTTTTTAGAAATAATAAATAGTGTCACTTGGTTGTCAAATATTTATAGGTGCGTTCAGAAATTTGTCTGTTTCATACGGTTTCATAGCTGTAGTATCAGGTCCCATCTCTTTGGTCTGTTTTATTGGAATACAAAACAGTTCTGTTTTAGAAATAAAATAAGTGAAAAAAATAAAAGAGTCAGTTGGGTGTCGAAAAAAGAAAATAAATTTCAAGATGATTATTGAAATCTATCATCAGTTTGTCAGTGCGCGAGTTTTTTTTTTTTTATTACATTGAATGACGAGACGAACAGGTCGCTCCGCCTGATGGTAAGCGCCACGCCTGCTCATAAACAGAAGCAACGCCACACAGAACTTTAAATAAAGCACTGCATGACACTGGACTGCGCTCGTCACCCCGAGACATAAGGTGTCAAGTCTCGTATATCTCAGCCTGTTGTCGTCCACTGTTGGACGTAAGCCTCCCCAAGTGAGCGCCAACCATCCCGGTCTTGAGCAGCCCGCATCCACCCGCTACCCGCCATCTTTTTCAAGTCGTCGGTCCACCGTGCAGCAGGGCGTCCCACACTACGTTTGCCTAACCGTGGTCTCCACTCCAGCACATGTCTGCTCCACCGACCATCTGTCCGTCTGCAGACATGACCGGCCCACTTCCACTTCAGCGTGCTAATTTTGCGAGCAATATCGATGACCTTAGTTCTCTGGCGGATGACTTCATTCCGAATTCTATCCACCAGAGAAATTCCAAGCATTGCTCGCTCCATAGCACGCTGAGCTACTTTGAACTTGTGGACCAGTCCGCTGGTCAGTGTCCACGTTTCAGCTCCGTAGGTCATTACGGGTAGGACGCACTGGTTAAAAACTCTCGTTTTTAAACATTGAGGGATCGACGACTCGAAAATGTTACGTAGCTTCCCGAATGCCGCCCAGCCCAACCGAATTCTTCTATCCACCTCCTTCTCGAAGTTGTGCCTGCCCAGTTGGATAATTTGGCCAAGGTAAACGTATTCTTGCACAACTTCGAGAGTGGCATCACCCACGACTACAGGTCTTGGGAGAATGTGACGGTTAAACATAACCTTAGTTTTATCGAGATTCATCCCGAGACCTATTCGTCTTGAAGAATGGTTAAGGCTGTTCAGCATTCCTTCCAAATCCTGCAGAGATTCTGCCATGACGACAATATCATCCGCAAATCGCAGGTGAGAGATGTACTGGCCGTTGAGGTTGATGCCCCGTCCTTTCCAATCAAGCGTCTTAAAAGCGTCCTCCAACGCGGTAGTAAACAGTTTCGGAGATATTACATCTCCCTGTCTTACCCCACGACGCAGTTGGATTGGCTTTGTGCTATGTTCCTGTACTTGGACGGTCATTGATGCGGCTTCATACAAACATCTCATCACCTGGACATATCTGTCGTCAATGAGGCATCTCTGCATGGACTGCAGAACAGCCCAGGTTTCGACGGTGTCAAAGGCTTTTTCGTAGTCCACATACGCTAGGCATAGAGGCTCATTATACTCCTCGGTCTTCTGAATAATTTGCCTTAGTGTGTGTATGTGGTCTACAGTAGCAAAGCCCCTCCGAAACCCAGCCTGCTCCGGCGGTTGGAAGTCATCGAACTTTTGGGCAAGACGATTCGAGATAACCCTCGAGAACAGCTTATAAACATGGCTCAAGAGTGATATGGGGCGGTAGTTCTTCAACTGGGTGTTATCTCCCTTTTTGAAGAACAAAACCACCACACTCTTGCTCCATGCCTCCGGTGTTATGCCAGTATGGATGACAGAGTTAAAGAGCTTAACAAGCTCTGTCAAGACAGGCGTACCCCCTGCCTTGAGTAGCTCTGTTGTAACTCCGTCATCTCCCGGAGCTTTGTTGTTGTGGAGCTGTCCGAGGGCTATTCTAATCTCACCCACGTCGATGTCGGGAAGCTCGTCCGTGTAGTGGCGAGTTAGTCTGGCTCGCGGATCACTCGCGTTGTGGGCCTCAGCGGGAGGACTTGCTTTTTGAGCATATAAGTCCCCGTAATACTTTTCGACCTCTGCGAGTATCTCTGGCATTGAGGTGACGGTGGTGTCCTGTGGTGTTCTGAGCTTTGTCAGGTGACAACTGGAGGTGTGTGGCTTGGCGAATATCCTAGTGCCTTTATTAAGCGTAATAGCATTTTCAATATCTAGGGTATTTGATCGTCTTATATCGCGCCGTATTAGCCTCTTTACCTCCTTGTTAAGTACCTGACGCTCAGATGGTGTGACATTTACAAGTTCTCGTCTTTTCCTCAACAGTTCCAGAGTCTCGCTTGAGAGTTTCGACTTGCGTCCATTGCTCTTTGGTCGAAAGTATTTGTAGCCCACCTCGCGGATAGTCCGCACCAGACTGTTGGTGGCGTCATCAACATCCGCCGTGGTTTCCAATATGGCGAAACGGTTCTGTAGCTCCAACTGGTAAGCTTCACATCCGATTTCGATGTCCTTCTCGGAAGTAGAGTAAGTGACCGGTATCGAGAGTCATCTTCTCCTCCCCCTGTCTTCGGACTTCAGATAGCCCCACGATATGCCAGTTAATATGACTTAGCTCTACTTCCAATTCTGAGACGTGCTCGTCCAACCGCAGAGAGCGTCCGTTGTACGTTGCCAGAAACAGTCGTTTGTGGTACCCTGCCGTAACCCGGGGATTCTTAGCACCCCCCACCCCGCCGTTACCATGACCGGTACCTTGGCCAGGAATAGCGAGGCTACCGGGAACTGGGGGCCGTAAATTTTGGGAGACTGCCATTTGGGGGATTTGCCATAGTCACCACGCTTGGCAGGCGGGTTGGTGACCGCAGTAACTGGAATGTTTAGCCAATGGCGCTGCTGCCCGCCGAAGGTACGAGTATTTTATGCATTCCAGATTATTTATGTGGTTATGCCGCCACGAGTCGGCCGCCAGAGCCTCATTCGTTAGCCAGCAGGGTGCACCGCGTGCAGGTAGGGTTGACACTTGGGGACTTGAGGTGTTGTTCGCCCCCCTTACACCCCAAGTCTCGTAATGCCCAGTAATTACACTGGCTTCAATGTCCTTCACACCGGAACACAACAGTGCTTACACACTGTTGCTTGGCGGCAGAATTAGACAAAGCGGTGGTACCAACCCAGCCGGTCTCTCGCAAACGAGGGACCTACCACCTTGTAAATAAACTAAATGACCCGGTGAACTTCGTATCACCTACATAATATATTCGTGTAAAATGTGGTCAATACTTAAGAATTAACAGGGCTTAACTATAGAAAAATCAAGTGAAGCGCAAATTAACATGAAAACGGAAATTCGTCACTTCATCGATCTCGGATGAAGTAAGTTTTCCAGATATAATTATAACCCCCGAAGAATTTAAAGAATGGGAAATGACCAAAGCCGAGCTGGGTCCTAACAGCACGCTGGGTTCGCCTTCGCCGTCAGATTTACGCGATTGATACTCATTTAAACGGCAATCTTTATAGTATGCTAAGGAGGTAGATATGGCTATTTCTTACTTTCCATCATACGAGTACCTATATACACACTTAAATACATACATACATACGAACTCACGTCTGTAATTCCCGACGCGGTAGGCAGAGGTGTAACCAGTACACCCACATTACGCCGAGCGTATCTCCGTCCCATGATGTCAGCCCATCGCCATATCGGGCACAAATTCAAGACTCCGGGCTGATACTGAGCATTTCGTAATAGAAAAACTCAATATCAGTTTTACCCGACCTGGGGATCGAACCCGAGACCTCAGCGTCAGCCTCAGTGTCAACGCGTAAGCATTACATCTGCGCCACCGAGGCAGTCACACACTTAAACAATAGCATAATTCTTATTGCATCATGTCTCATCGATTAGGTATACTTAAAAAATATAGTTTGCTTATAATAAAATTATTTGAATTGTATTGAGTTGAATTTTATTTCAGACGAATATGTTTTAGTAACATCACATATACGTTTCTCATACACTCACACGCACACCCTCACTCACATTCACGAAACGATATCTTACACTGTTTTAATTTCGTTCGGTTATCAAACGAAACTTGCTAACAATTCAAATGAATACTAATTTTGTATCTACTTTAATGATGATGATCTACTTTAAATGCAACACAGTTATGTCCTTAATCAATTTCAAGCTTTCTGATATACTACCTATATATTTTGTCTTTTTTTTGCGGTGCGTAAATATATAAAGATGATGGTTTTCCGACTCCCGAACACGCGACGTATAATATTTTTTTACACTTTTTTTAATTTCAGAAACAGAACTGTTTCGTATTCCAACAAAACAGACCAAAGAGATCGGACCTCATAATACAGCTATGAAACAGACAAATTTCTGAAGGCACCTATTAATATTTGACAACCAAGTGTCACAATTTAATATTTCTAAAAAGAAAAAAAAAGATCGGATATCCCGAGTTTACCGTACTGACAGGACGACATTCCAATGTTTCACAGTGCGGAACAATTTGTATTGGAAAATTTAATTGTCGTTTTTAGTATTTTCATTTACTTAATATTTATGTTTCTCACCGTTTAAATCTTCCCTGAACTTCCACAAATTTTTCAAGATCAAAATTAGCCAAATCGGTCCAGCCATTCTCAAGTTTTAGCGAGACTAACGAACAGCAATATTTTTTTATATATATAGATAAAAGATAAATTAAATAAATTATTAATAATAAATAGATTATAAATTGTTTTAAAATGTCAAGGAGTTTAAGATGTCAAGGAGAACACGTCCTGACTTAGGATACTTCAAATTTCCACGATTGATACTCGTATAAATGTCAAGTTTTATAATATGCTAAGGTGGAGGTGTAGGTAGCCTCGAAAAGTTAATGTTACATTGCCTACCTTCATTTTAGAATTATACATTTATTTTTAAATATTTAAAGAAACTAACTAATGTAACTATCCGAGACGACCTACACCTCAGTCTCTCCCGTGACCACGAAGGCTCAAAAGCTTTCGAAACGTCGGGACTAAAATGAAAATTAAACCGCGATAAAATCCGTATAAACTAGTTTTATTTCAACTTTTTAAATTAGTTTGTAAAAAAGCCTACATATTTTTTTGGCCTTGATAAAAATTATGATAACCTAGTTCCGGTAAAGGAAATGTTTATTTTTAAGTTAAGTGTTAAACCCAATGTTAATTTCGTAGAAATATTATTAAATGAGATTTAAGGAATTTCGCAGCATTGGCATTGGCAGCGTACTAAGGCTGAGAACCTTGAGGTCCTGAGTTCAATGTTCAGGTCGGGCAATCAATCTGTGTTTGAGTTTCAATCACAAAAAAACACGTGAATTGCCCGGGATTAGAATTTGTGCCCGGTATGGCGATAAGCATGCCCTTATCACATCATGGGAAGCAAAAGAAACTTGATAAAACATCGGTGCAGCGCTAGTCGCACCTCTGCCTGCCCCTTCGGGGATAAAGACGTTTATGGGAATTTCGCATAATTTATAATAACTAACGAAAAAAATATATTTCTATACATTATTCAGAGTTCTATATTATATTTGACACGAGTTGTCTATTTCTTTCGCCAAGCAGCAGTGTGTAAGCACTGTTGTGATTACATTTGAAGAACATTGAAGCCAGTGCAATACTGGGCATCAGTGGCGTGCAGTCCATAGAGACAAAGAGACACTGCATACCCTGAGAATTTGCTAGTTAAATAAACTAATAATAAATAAATAAACCGCAATCAAAAACATATATTTTCAAAGTTGCCGCGCTCGCGTTCGATTTAATACGGCTGGCGCGGCGTCACTGACCCGCGGCTGAGACACGAAACGAGCGTGGCTGAATTTGCACACAATCAAAGCTATTCTACACGTAAATACACGTTGGGTTAACGTGTAGTAGTGAATATGTATTTAGTTCCAAACACGCACACTAATAAAAAGTAGGCACTGTCTAACTGGAACATTATTGGCTGAAATGAGATATAATACGCCCTAATTTCAAAATGCGTTCTCTTTTTTTAGCCGTATAACATTTGTTCATAAAGCTAATTGTTTGGTTCATTCATATTTCTTTAATCGTTCCTTATATTCATTGTTTCTTGCAACAAGTATTATTGAGAGTTTAATAATTTAACTGAGTATTGTTTTTCTGAAGTTTCATACATACATACATACGCACTCACGCCTGTAATCCCCGAAGGTGTAGGCAGAGGTGTAACCAGTACACCCACATTTCACCGAGCGTATCTCCGTCCCTTATGTGATATGGGGCGAGCCTACCGCCATACCGGGCACAAATACCATACTCCGGGCTGATACTGAGCATTTCGTAATAGAAAACCCAATACCACTTTATCCGACCCGGGGATCGAACCCAAGACCTCAGCATTGGCCTCAATCGTAACGCGTACGCATTACAACTGCGCCACCGAGGCAGTTACAGCGAAGTTTCAGTGTAAATTAATTTGATTCTTAAATAATATAAACATGCAGAGTTTCTCCTGTGAGCGTTACTGAAGTGTGCGTATATCACAAAAATATTGAATACAAAACAAAACAAGAGTGAATGCCAATGTCCTATGCTTAATTATCAGATTTGCCTTGGCCGCGCTAAAGCTAGTCATCCACCTTCAACGTGTCCCGTTACATTTGAGAGCATTTTAGTATCGTAAAGGCTGCGCCGCGCTGCACCGCTCGTAACTAACTTGTAATTTACGGATAGATATTTAAGGTGTCCCATCTGACACGTCATTCAAACTAAAGAATGGCGCGAATTTGGTAAGAATTATTTTTTGTCTACCCTACTGAAAATGACTGTGCGCGTCACTGCTGGGCATTATGAGATGGACTTATGCTCGGGGCGATGTACGCAATTCAGTGTCATTTAGAGCTTTGTAATTCAAAGTTCTGGTTTTGTGTATGTTTATGTGCAAACGACCTGCTCGTTTCGTTATTCAAGCTTATAAAAAAAGCTTACTGTTGCGTTTAGTAGGTATTATGAGTAAGTTTTATGAAGTGAAAACTTCTTTAGCATCGTTGTGATTTGAAAGTTGAAGAAACGAAAAAGAGACACACACATAAATTCATAAGATTTAACGTGGGAGTAAATGAGATAAGAAGCATTATACAGTTGTGCGCGCATGCATAGTACAAAGCTTGAGAAAAGGCATCACAACAACCGTGGTGTTTTGTATACCTGTACGTATTATACGTTTGTAGTTTTTTCATAATTTTTATAATAATATGCTTCATTGTATCATCTAAAATGTAAGCTCTGAGTCTGAATAAATCTATGTAATATATACGAATAAAATGTAAAATAATTATCAAACTTTGTATCACTATGATCATTACTAAACCTACAATTATTCTCGTCCCGAAACTTTACTTTCGTCTCATTATCTTGACGCAAAAATTTTTGAAGGTTTCACTTCTACCACGTGTGAATCGCACACATGTTTTTTTATCTCCACTATCAGGGCATCCAGTTTCGAATCCCGATACGCAGCGTGGCGCACGGGGTCGACGACCGATCGATCCGCCATAACTGGGTCAACTGACAATGCATATCCAGCAGTCAACACTCGCTGATATACATCAATAGCTTTTAATGTAATGGGGGTGAGCAAATAACTAGAATGTAAGCCGGCCACCAACATACATACATACGCACTCACGCCTGTAATCCTCGAAGGGGTAGGGAGAGTTGTAACCAGTACACACACATTTCGCCGAGCGTATCTCCGTCCCATGATGTGATAGGGGGCGAGCCTATCGCCATACCGGGCACAAATTCCAGACTACGGGCTGATACTGAGCTTTTCGTAATAGAAAAACCCAATATCACTTTTACCCGACCTGGGGATCGAACCCGAGACCTCAGCGTCAGCCTCAGTCGTAACGCGTACGCATTACTACTGCGCCATCGAGGCACCACGAGGCCACCAACACTCTAGGCCAACCTCATCTGCGCGTGGTTCACTGCTGATTAACAGACGAGGCAATACTGAAACTTGGTTCCCGTTGCAGGTTGTGGGGAGCAGACGGTGGGTCGCCCCATATAATACCAAATATCGTCAAATCTATGGCACGAGAAAGCGGACCCTTGTATTAAGCTGGGATAACGCGGGGCAGAAAGAAAGAAAAGAGGTGAGTAGAGAGCCAGAATGTAATTTAAGTGGGCCACCAACATCCTAGGCCCAAAGCCAATCTCGCCATCACGTGGTACACAGACGAGGCAATGGCAACATTAGACTCGGTGCGGGCATCGAATCCACAGCCTCTTGCTTCGCAGCCGGCTACTTGCCTGCTGCGCCACGAAGGCTGCCGAATTGAATCGTCGGAATTATCGATTCCCGTGAGATCGTGTTAATGTATGTATTAGCGAAATATATTTTTTTATATTTTCGCCTGTGTACGAGAAAACCTCTTCACCTAAATGGAGTTTAAGACAAAGAAGCACACAATTTTTTTTTTCTTAATACATACTCACGCCTGTAATCCTCAAATGGGTAGGGAGAGGTGTTACCAGTACACCCACATTTCGCTGATTTTATTTCCATCTCGTGATGTGATAGAGAGCGAGCCTATCGCCATACCGGGCATAATACCAGACTACAGACTGATACTAAGCATTTGTGATAGAAAAACCTAATATCACTTTTATCCCACCCGGGGATTCAATCCGAGACCTCATTACAACTTCGCCATCGAGGCAGTCTAAATTAGAGCTTAAATGGAATTCCTTCGCAGAACAATACTTAAATAATAATACGAGAGTTAGTAAAGAAACCTACTGTAAATAAAAGAGATAAAAACAAAAAACTTTTCGCGACAGACGGATCCCAAAATAACTTTTACAAGTCCAACTTTTACAAAAGTTTTTAAATCTTCCTAAATAGGCCACCGGATCGTCTCGGCTGGGATAAGTCGAAAACTAGTAAATGTTAATCTGGATCAGACGGGACTTGCATATTTTATTATTTTACCTTACTCTGATACCTGAAACTGATAACTTGATCACATCATGGGACAGAGATACGCTCGGCGAAATATGGGTGTACTGGTTACCCTGTGCGTATGTACTCTGATTGGATGAATATGGTTGCTTTTAACTGAGTTCAAAAAAGGTGTTCTCAAATCAACGACTATATTTAAATGACCTATACGCACTCACGCCTGTAATACCCGATAGGGTAGGCAGAGGTGCAATCAGTACACCCACATTTCGAGCGTATCACCGTCCCATGTGATAGAGTCTATCTCTCCCACAACTGGCTCTCGGCATAATGATGTACAGAGGCGGCCCTAAACTATACTCCCCAGCGATTGCTCAAGCTGAGGTCTGAGTCTTCTAAAAGGCACCTCTGTGCTTAATCCCTAAATGGAACCTACTACATAGTATAGCTAACCATTCTTTTAACCAATAAAAGAATTTTAATTCTACATTTCAATAAATATAAAAGATGGCCCCGTGGTAGCTCGCTCTGTAAGCTCATCGAATTACATCCACTCAAGTAACAAAAGCGTTCGAGAGTGGTTGATAGAATCAAGGCAGTTCAGCAAATTTTATTTCCACACAAATTCGACAAAATGGCGTATTATATTGTGTTTTTTTCGATGACCGGATATCCGTTTCCGCCGTGATGAGGTCGTCGGGAGTGATGCAAAGGTCGGATCAGTTTGAACAATTGTCAATTTTAGGGGTTAAGTAAATAGACAGACAGAAAAATGTCTATTTATTAGATTCTGGAATACTTTTAAATCAAAAGCTGTAGTGTGTGATCCACAAATATTTGTTTTGGCTCTGGATGTTTTCTCCCCCGAGGGGTTGACGTCAGGCAGGCCTACAGTAGCCTAGGCTACAGTAAAGTAGCAGCTTGCTGCTGCATTTCGTACGGTGAGTGAGATATCCGGAAGCCAAATCCTAATCCCCTTCCCAATCCCTTAACTATCCCTTTCCTTTAAGGTCGGTAAGGCGTCCATGATTATTTTCGTATTGTGGGCGTACATGGACCTATGCCATAAAAAAGGCAAGCTTGGCGGCAGAAATAAAGGTGCAGTATAGTCACTTTGCCGTCCTAGGATTAAAAAAAACTACTTTCTTTTATACTTGAGGTCACAGTCACCCGGATTTGATCGGTTTGTCGGTGTTACGTAAGCGAAAGCTGTCGGAAATATCAACTGGACATCGCGACTGAATTTATATTGGAAAGGAATTGTACAAAATATTTCTTCAACTTGGAAATGCCCTAGACGTCAATAAGAAATACATTTTTAACTTTAAACGGCTGATTATATTTTCTGCAAACATGAACCATCTCGATTAAATCACCTTTTAAACAAAAGAAACTGCATTCAAAATTTCAAATAGGTCCATTCTTTTTTTATGATAGCGGGGGCAACGGAGTAAGCAGGTCACCTGATGGTGAGTAATCACTGCCGCCCATGGACACAATCAATACCAGAGGAATTGTCGGTGCGTTGCCGGCCTTTAAGAGACAAAAAGAAAAAAAGCTTACTCCTTCCTCGTGTTTAATTAATTAATTAATTTGTTAATGCGCTACGGTGCACAGACAGATAGACACGCACACATAACATAGAGAGGCAGAGAGAAAGAGGGAGAGAGAGACGGGGAAGCGATAAACTTTTAACTTATCTCTTTTTTGTCGGGGGCTACAAATAAGAAAACGTACATACGTACGCACTCACGCCTGTAATCCCTGAAGGGGTAGGCAGAGGTGTAACCAGTACACCCACATTTCGCCGAGCGTATCTCCGTCCCCGATGTGATAGGGGGCGAGCCTATCGCCATACCGGGCACAAATTCCAGACTCCGGGCTGATACTGAGCATTTCGTAATAGAAAAACCCAATACCACTTTACCCGACCCGGGGATCGAACCGGAGGCATTATGAGACTTAACACCTTATGTCTCGGGGTGACGAGCGCAGTCCAGTATCATGCAGTGCTTTGTTATTTAAAGTTCTGTGTGGCGTTGCCTCTGTTTATGAGCAGGCGTGGCGCTTACCATCAGGCGAGCGACCTGCTTGTCTCATCATTCAAGCAATTTTTTTTTTTTAAATACGGGCGAGTCTCTAGTGATAAATAAATACAATAATAATATGATTTTTCGTGATAATGTTATCCAACAGATGCCGCGATGCGACATCGATAGTCCGTGGATCCAATTATTGTTGGAGCACGAGCCGCCGCCGCGCCGGCTGGAGAGCTCATTGATTTATTTACTAGGGACGGGACGAATTTATTCTGATTCCAGTTTTAATACCATAGTAGAGTGTGTTACTAAGCAGCGATAGCTCAGCGACGAGTGGTATGGACTGTTGAGACGAAAGTCGCAGGTTCGAAACTAACCCCAAGAGCAGATTAATCTTATATATTCTTTATGGCAAAGGCCGGCAAACGAGTGAGTGGGTCACCTGATGGTAAGTGATCTCCACCGCCCATGTACGCCTACAATACCAAAAGAGACATGGGTGCGTTGCCGACCTTAAAGGAAAGGGGAGGGGGTTTGAGCCTCCGGATATCTCTCTCACCGTACGATACGCAGCACCAAGCTGCTACTTTACGCCGGTTTTATGTTAACCAGTGGTAATGACCCCGACGTGCCGGCCCATACATGCTGTAGACAAAAGTGTCTACAGCGTGGCTCTACCACTCATATGTAACTATATCGTCGGTTGATAACGAACATTTTGCCCTGACATGACACAACTCACATGTACATTAAGTGTAGGAATTAAAATAAATAAATACACCCAACAGTCACACACATAGTCCTGACCCCACACTAGGTTAACCTGTATCGTGGGTATCAACTACGAGGGACTTGCCAACCCACTACACCCAGACCCGAAACAAATATTTGTCTCGGTGCGGGAATCGAACCCACGGCCTCACGCTTCGCAGCCGGCTACTCACCCGCTGCGCCACGGAGGCTGTCTCTTGTCTCAATTACTTGAGACAGACTCTCGGTGTATCGAAATGTCACACATGTAGACACATCTACAGATAGATTGTATATTAAAGAGGATTTGGAACTGCCTTCCGTTTTAAATGGTGAACTTATACATTTTAAGGCGGCTCTAATTGACTATTCTACGATGTACTTTTAGTTTCCCTTGTACACCCTCATTAAATCTTAACCAAATTAATAGCTCCTGTTTGTAGGCAAGCGTTAACCACCAGGTGACCTACTCGTCTCATCATTGTGTAGTATAAAAAAAGATAAATAAAAAAAAATTGCGGAATGAGAATCTCCTCCTTTGAAGTCTCTTAAAATGTCGTGCACCAACGCTTCTTACAAACGCTTTTACAATTACAATTAGTTTGAAGTAACCCATTCTAGCAAAATAAATTTAAGCGACTCTTAATTCCAAAATATTTTGTTAAACTAGGTACCTCAGTAGTAATGAGTACGCGTTACGACTGAGGCTCACGCTGAGGTCTGGGGTTCAATTCCCGGGTCGGGTAAAGTGATACTGGGTTTTGCTATCATGAAATGCTTAGTATCAACCCGGAGTTTGGAATTGTGCCCGATAAGGCGATAGGCTCTTCCCCTATCAAATTATGGGACGGAGATAGGCTCGGCGAAATGTGGGTGTACTGGTTACACCTCTGCCTACTCCTTCTGGGATTCTATAAGTCGAAAGCCCCATCACTATTCTATAAGTCGAAAGCCCCATCACTATTCTATAAGTCGAAAGCCCCATCACTATTCTATAAGTCGAAAGCCCCATCACTATTCTATAAGTCGAAAGCCCCATCACTATTCTATAAGTCGAAAGCCCCATCACTAGTGAGACGAAGGGTCGCCCGAGTGGCTCAACACTCTGCAAGAGTTGACTCCCGATATGCAAATATTTGTATTAATTTGTGCCGAATTTTGCAGCAAACATTCCAGTTAAATCCAGTTTGTTAACAACAATCATAAACGAATGGTGATTTGCCGCATTAAATAAATATACTCGTACAGTAATGGCATGTCACAACTAGTGATAGCTCATGGTGAAGTGGTACGGACTGTCGAGACGAAAGTCGCAGGTTCGAATCTAAACCCAAGAGCATACAGCCCTGACTTTTCTAAGTTACGTGTGTATTAATTGTTAATTATCACTTGTTTTAACGGTGACGGAAATATCGTGAAGAAACCTGCATACCTTAGAAGTTCTCCATAAGAATTTCGAAGGTATGAGAAGTCTGCCAACTTGCATTAGGCCAGCGTGGTGGACTAATGCCTAACTCCTTCTCATTCAATAGAGGAGGCCCGTGCCCAGCAGTGGGACGTGTATAATACAGGGCTAGTATTATAATATCAAGTTTGTATATGCAGGTAAAGAAAATCTTATTCATGCATATTGCTCATCCTTCTACACGTGTACCTTGTTGGCGAAATATATAAAAAATTGTACAGCGCCCATAGAGTTTATACTCCAATCAATACTCGAAAAGCGTTATTGTACGCTTTTCTAGTATTGATGGGGCTATAGCGCTTCTACAGCACGTCAGTGATACTTTCAATTCAATATGTATAGAATCAAGAAATACATATTCATGAGATTATATTTAGGTTTAATGTATACGAAACTACGAAGTTCATTATAAGTTAGAAAACAATCTGTTACAGGTTGTTTTTCCAATAACAAGTATTGGTAACTATTGTGTTTTGTTTATAATTTGTTTATTGTGTCGTAACAGAAAAAATAACGTTTAACAAAACTTAGAAACTGACTTCAAAATAAAACAATGAAAAGTTTAAAAATAAAATACACCGATGCAATTTTATTTAACCGGCAGCGACACAGGCACCGACTCTAAAGATAATAGAATATATAGAATTTGTTATTTTTGACTTTGCAGTGTTTTATTTTGAAGTCGGTTTCTAAGTTTTATTAAGCGTTATTTTATTTATAAATGTTTTAGTGGTAGTTACAGCAATAGCATGTAAAAACACAATCGCGACGAGTGTACTGTTGTCCGTTGAGGAGTTTTATTTTTTTACTCTGTACTCCGTCATCAGATCTTAACCAAATTTATATGGGACTACCTCGCAACTAAACTCTATCGAGTGAATTATTTTCCAACAAAATCTGTCCACAATTGGGGGAGAAATGATGTATATACATTAAAAAAGCAAAAAAAACGCACCGAATTGAGAACCTCCTAATTTTAAGAAGTCGGTTAAAAATACTGGCCAAGTGCAAGTCATACTAGCGCATGGAGGGTTCCGTTACGCGTTCTTTATTTTTTTCCCTTCTCTTTTGTATTCACAATATTCACATCACTGTTGTGTTTCGGTTTGAAGGATATTGAAGCCAGTGAAATTAATTAATTAATAATTAAATTAGACTGCCTCGGTGGCGCAGTGGTAATGCGTACGCGTTACGATTGAGGCTAATGCTGAGGTCTCGGGTTCGATCCCCGGGTCGGGTAAAGTGGTATTGGGTTCTTCTATTACGAAATGCTCAGTATCAGCCCGGAGTCTGGAATTTGTGCCCGGTATGGCGATAGGCTCGCCCCCTATCACATCATGGGACGGAGATACGCTCGGCGAAATGTGGGTGTACTGGCTACACCTCTGCCTACCCCTTCGGGGAGTACAGGCGTGAGTGCGTATGTATATGTATGAAATTAATAGGGTCCTCTTCTTCCACCTGCCCTTATCCCACTCGCAGTGGGGTTGGCGCAACATGCTTTTTAACACATGGTACTGAAAGATTTGGTTTGTAGTTTTTACGACCGGCCGCCTGCCGGACTTCAACCCCTCTGGGGAGAAAACACCCAAACTCGAAACAAGTATTTGTGGATCACATAAACATCTCGGAACAGGAATCGAACTCACTGCCTCTCGGACAAATGTTTGTGTGATCCATAAATATTAGTTTCGGGTCTGGGTGTTGTGGGACCGCAAGTCCCCCGTAGTTCCTGATACCCACGATACAGGTTAACCTAGTGTGGGGTCAGGACTATGTGTGTGACTGTTGGGTAATAAAAAAAAAGTGTGAAGCTTACCATAACACGGCCGAACTGTAGGCCTAGTACAAGTTTTGATAGTTTTGTAAAATGATGAAAGTTTTCGTTTTCTCTCAATACGTCAAATATTAGTAGCCACTAGTGGGAAGTATGATGATTTAAAATTATTTATATGGTTTATTTTATTTCATAATAATAAAATATGAAATTAGTTTTCAAGCGATTCTTTTCTTTATTACCGTATGAATTACTAGTTTGACACTTCGACGCTAGTAACTTTATACGAATTCGAAAATTGTGAACGTATTTGTATCCTATGTTTATTCTATTTTGAATTTCTTTTGTTGTGATGTCTTTTGGAGATATTATTTAGCCTAAGTATGTATATTCGTTTACATACCTCAGTTCAGCAGCATTTTCAGGTTTAATGGGAGTTTTGACGTAATTTGTCATTAGCTTTGTTTTATTGGTATTTATTAATAGTCCTACCTTTTCGCTTTCGTTTATCAGTTGTTCAATCATAACCTCCAGAGTGTTTGGATCACCACATATTAATATAAGATCATCGGCGAATCTTAGATGGTTTAGTAATACTCCATTAACATTTATACCATATTCCTTCCATTCCAGTTGTCGAAATATATGTTCTAGGGTTGCCAAAAACAGTTTGGGTGATAAGGGATCTCCCTGTCTTACTCCTACTACTCTACTGAAAAACTCGGATATACCAATAGAAGGGAACAAGAAAATATTTAATACATGTATTCTACCAAGCATGACCTACGGATGTCAGACATGGAGTTGTACAAAGAAAAATATCAAATCACTAGAAACTTGTCAACACCGAATGGAAAGAAGCATACTCAACATCAAATCAAAAGACAAAATTAGGTTAAAAACAATCAGAAAACAAACCAAGATTATAGATATAAAATACCAAACCAAACAACTGAAATGGAAATGGGCAGGACACCTAACAAGAACTAAGATAGAAAAGTGGACGAACGAAGTGACGGAATGGTGCCCTAGATATAAAAAGAGAAGTAAAGGCAGGCAGCATCGAAGATGGGAGGATGACATTAAGGAGGTAGCAGGACCATGCTGGATGAGGATAGCAAAGGATAGATCGTTGTGGAGAACACTTGGGGAGGCCTATGCCAAAGAGCAAGACAATCACGACACCGGTGTCTAATACAACTTTTTTTTTTTTACTACCCCTTTATTATATACGTCCCACTGCTGGGCACGGGCCTCCTCTACTGAATGAGAGGGGTTAGGCCTTAGTCTACCACACTGGCCTAATGTGGGTTGGCAGACTTCACATACCTTCGAAATTCTTATGAAGAACTTCTCAGGTATGCAGGTTTCCTCACGATGTTTTTCCTTCACCGTTAAAGCAAGTGATAATTAACAATTAATATACACATAACTTAGAAAAGTCAGAGGTGTATGCACTTGGGGCTGGTTTCGAACCTGCGACTTTCGTCTCGACAGTCCATACCACTCCCCGCTGAGCTATCACTGCTATTAAATTAGTAGTATAGTAAGTAGTTATAAGATGAAATGTAACATATAAGATTGTTAATAAAGGCTTTTATTATTATTATTATTATTATTATTATACATAATGTTCGAATCAGTTGAATAATATTCTCATACTAGGGGCCTACTGATCGTCACACCATTCAAATAAAATAAAAAATACACTTTGGTTACAGAACCATAATAATTCAGAATTATATCGATTTAGAATCGTTATAACCACGTTTAACGTCTCCAGATTAATATTTCAATAAGCTACGACACTTTACTCTACAATTTATGAACTATGACGCTACATGCTGACATTACAGTATTTCCCAGCTATTTCCTGCGACGTCGACGACGGCAACGTCATCCAGTGTTGCCGCGGTCACGGGTATTTCCCGGTCTTTAGTAATTAAGGCCGAGGAAATTGGAAATGGACTTCGATGATTTACAATTTCTTATAGACTAGAATACTCCAATTGTGATGAAACCTATTTTTCTTCTTTCTTATCCCACTCGCAGTGGGGTCGGCGCAACATAGTTTTTAACATATGTTACAGAAACATTTGGCTTGTAGTTATTACGACCGGCCTGTCTGCTTGACGTCAAACCCTCTGGGGAGGAGAGTATTGAAACCTATGTCATATGGAAACTTTTAGTGTGTACTTTTTTCTATTAGATATGACATTTACGTTATACAGTATAGACCAGAGGTTCCCATTTTTCTTCTCATATCCCCCTTTAAAAATTTCCTTTAATCTTGAATGGAAAGTATTTGATAATACGAACGATCCTGGCAAAGGTTAGGGTAGAAGAAAGAATTCATAAAGGCACTTGTTTAGAAAATAGAGTAATTTAGATCAATATAACGAGGTGTAGCATAGTCCTTACTCTTCTAATTCAAGAAGAAAGAAAGAAATTTATTTATAATTGAAACTAGCAGAAACATAGAGAAAAAGTTACAAAAAGAAAAAAAATAGAGAAATTAATAATTGCTATTAATCTTTTTTTATTTTTTGTAATGCCTAGATAGGTAGACGAGCAGGCGGCTCACCTGATGGTAAGCGGTTACCGCCGCCCATGGACCTAAGCAATGCCAGAGCACAGCCAAGCCGCTGCCTACCGTTGAAGGAAAACTCTTTTTAAACCTCGCTTAAAGAGGGGCAGGTCATAACGCTCGGGAAACACCGATGCAGAGAGTTCATTCCAGAGCTTGCATGTGCTGCGTGTGTGGTATAAATGAACGCTGGAAACATACCGTGCTAGAGGGGATTGTTTCCAGGTAATATGGATGAACTCTACTGCGGCAATTACTTAATTTTCTAATTGTTTGCTAGCCAACTAACCTTTGGTGGTGTAGCGGCATTGTGGTGTCTTGCGGCGGCGGAGTGCGCTCGCCTCGTCGCCTTGTAATGTAGTCTTCGTAAAGCACCGCCCAGCCGCTCAGGGGAACCATCGCCGCGGGCCACTGTCATACTGCTGTCAGCACCTGGCCAGAAAAAAGATTAATCAAGTCTCTCTTTTTATCTTTAAAACGCAGATGGTTCTCAATTCATCTGTATAATGTTTTTGTGCATGTCCAACCATAACTCCGCCAAGCGTGGAGTAATTCGGATGAGGTTTTTTTATATTCGATATGGTTTACTCCCAAGGTGTTCCCATTTAAATTCGAAGGAAGTGAATCGTAAGGGGATCAAATCAACATCGAGTAAAAGACTAAAACTTCAAAAATTATGCGCTGATTTTTATGAATATACAAAAAAGTAGAAACTTAACTAACTTAAAAACACTAAATAAATAAAAAATCAAAATAAAACTAAACCATTTTTTTTTATAACTACAACTATGCCATGTAAATTTGAATACAATAACAGAATCGCGAGGAGTGTGCTGTTCTTCTTTGAGGCGTTTCATTTTTTTACTCCATATTCCATCAGATATTAACCAAATTCATATGGAACCACATCGCAGCTAAATCTCGGTGTCTATCGATCGATTTAAAAAAAAACTGTCCGCGAGTATAGATTTACACACACACACGCACTCACGCCTGTAATCCCCGAAGAGGTATGCAGAGGTGTAACCAGTACCTACACCCACATTTCGCCGAGCGTATCTCCGTCCCACAATGTGATAGGGGACGAGCCTATCACCATATCGGGCACAAATTCCAGCCTCCGGTCTGATACTGAGCATTCACTTTACCCGACCCGGGGATCGAACCCGAGACCTCAGCGTTAGCCTCAATCGTAACGCGTATGCATTACAACTGCACCACCGAGGCAGTCGTATCTATTTCCATACATAAAAAACTCGCTGATTTGAGAACCTCCTTTTAAATGTCAGTTAAAAAGTATTTCGTGGTATTGAAGAGCCAGTATTTCAAGGAAGGTTTGTAAATTTCATATTAATATTATAAAAAGATAAATACACCCTAGTTTCAGGAAAATCCTTTGAAATTGAAATTCCAGTACGAAAGCTTATTGTATTAATTTACAATTAAAGCGGCAACTTAAATTGAAATCGATTAAACCGTTCCAGTGTTACCGTGTAACAGTGTAATTTCGTTTTAATTACGTGTACTCCGGTCGTATCGTTTACAAAATCTAAATAGCTTCGGACGTAAATCACGAGCGAGTTCAAATTGCTTGTCTGCTAGCCTTGTAAAATCGATTCGATAATCGATTGTTCATGTTAGCAAATCGATTCTTAAATTTTAAATTGATTACAGACTAGTACCTCTATCCTATTTCCTACATTCCTACTAATACTATATAATAAAATTAAAATAATATAAATGTGATTTGTTTATGTTTAGAGTTAGATTAAGATGTTTGTTAATCAATTTAAAAGGATTTTTATGAAATTTGGCAGCATAGGTGGAGCATAACATATAATATTTGTTTTGTTATATTAATATAAATAATATACAAAATTTTGAGTGGTAGAGCCACGCTGTAGACAGTTTTGGCTACAGCATGAATGGGCCGGCTCGACCGGGTCGTTACCACTGTGTCACAGAAAACCGGCGTAAAGTAGCAGCTTGCTGCTGCGTTTCGTACGGTGGATGAGATATCCGGAGGCCGAAATCCTCTTCCTAATCCCTTTCCTTTCAGGTCCGCAACGCACTCATAATTCTTTTGGTATTGTGGGCGTTCATGGGCTGTGGAGATTACTTACCATCAGGTGACCCACTTGCTCGTTTACCGACCTCTGTTATAAAAGAAAATAGATTGTGACTAATAATGATATGCCATTGTTAAAGTAAATTGAATCAACTGAATTAATTTATAATTCAAAATACACTTGCTTGGTACACAGAGGTTTAATTCGATCAAAGTCAAATTTGTAGTTAATTAATTGATTCAATTCTATGCAAATAAATTTTATGCAAATACCTTAACTGAATTATTTTAGCCCTTACATTCTGAAAGGGTAGGCAGAGGTGCAATGACCGCACCCATGTATTTTCGATCTGTATTGTGACATATCATAATTCTCCCCAGAGGGGTTGACGTCAGGCAGGCGGTGGTAGGTCCCTCGTATGCGAGAGGCTGTCTAGGTAGGTACCACCGCTTTGTCTATTTCTGCCGTCAAACAGCAGTATGTAAACACTATTTTGTTCCGGTTTGAAGGATATCGAGGCCAGAGAAATTACTAGGCATTATGAGACTTAACACCTTATGTCTCAAATGACATATCCGAGAATATAACAGAAAACTGTTGTTGACGAAGTCGCGTCATACAGTTTGATAAAGAATGCGTATAACGCAGCCTGGTAAATGACGGTTTTCTGTTATCTACACTAATATTATAAAGAGGAAAGATTTGTAGTTTTGTATGTAACGAATAAACTTAAAAACTACTGGACCGATTTCATAAAATCTTTTGCCGTTAGACAACTATATTATCACTCAGTAACATAGGCTACTTTTGGTCCCGGAAAAGGCCGTTCCGCGGGCGGAGCCGCGAGCAAAGACTAGTATCATATATTATTATACATACGCATTCACGCCTGTAATCCCCGAAGGGGTAGGCAGAGGTGTAACCAGTACACCCACATTTCGCCGAGCATATCTCCGTCCCACGATGTGATAGGTGGCGAGCCTATCGCCATACCGGGCACTATATATATACATATATTATTATATCACTTTAAATACCACGTGTTACAGAAAGCTGTGGTCAATTTTAAGCAACGTATAGTATACGATATAAATATTTCAACCCCCGTAGTACCCAATCTGCTTGCATTGCTTTAAGTGGTAGAGCCACGCTGTAGACAGATCTGTCTACAGCGTGAATGGGCCGGCTCGTCCGGGTTGTTACCACTGTCTCACAGAAAACCGGCGTAAAGTAGCAGCTTGCTGCTGCGTTTCGAACGGTGTGTGAGATATCCGGAGGCCCAAATTCCCCTCCCCTTCCATTGGGATTGCCCTAGCTTTTCCCTTTCCTAAGGTCGGCAACGCGCCCATGATAATTTTAGTATTGTGGGCATACATGATAATTTACTATCAGGTGGCCCACTTGCTCGTTTGCCGGCATACACTATAAAAAAAAAAAAAATGTTAGGACATAAATAAAATATTTTCTTTTTCATAAGAGTTATGTGACTATGACATTTCTAGCGATTTAAAGAGGTTACTAGGCACGCACGATGCTTAGAAATTTATTAGAGGTAATATAAATAATTTACAATAATGTGATCGTTCTGGTATCGATAAATAAACTAGATTATAGATTAAATTAGATGGAAGTGAAAGTTTGGTGTGGCAGAAGAAGAATGAAAGACGTATAAATGCAGTAGAAATGAGAGCTCTGAGAAGTATGTGTGGTGTAACTATGAGAGATAGAGTAAGGAATAGTGAGGTAAGAGAGAGGCGTGGTGTGAGAGAGGATGTAGTGATGAAGATTGAGAAAGGAATATTAAGATGGTTTGGGCATGTAGAGAGGATGGGTGAAAGAAGATTGACGAAACAAATATACATGGCGAGTGTGAATGGTACAGTTGGGAGGGGAAGGCCTCGGCGAACTTTCATAGATCAAGTTGGAGATATTCTCGAGAAAGGCCAGGTCAGGAGTACCCTAAACCGACGTGCATGTATGAAAAATTTAATGAGAGTGAATGAGGCCACAGAGGTATGCAAGGATCGTAGCAAGTGGAAATCCGTTGTCTCTGCCTACCCCTATGGGAAACAGGCGTGAGTCTATGTATGTATGTATGTATTAGAGATTAAATCTAGACATTTTAGGATGTCTAGATTTTGTTAAGATCAGATACATAAACATTAATGTCAGGTGTATGTAACAACCTTTAAATATGACCACACCTTTCTGTAACACGTTGTATAAACTAGAAACTCTCAGAAACTAAATAGGGCTTTATGAAAAAATATCCCGTGAATAATAGGTAATACGTAGTCGTTACGACTGAGGCTGACGCTGAGGTCTCGGGTTCGATTCCCGGTTCGGGTAAAAGCTTTATTGGGGTTTTCTATAACGAAAAGCTCAGTATCAGCCCGGAGTCTGGAATGTGTGCCCAGTATGGCGATAGGCTCGCCCCCTATCACATCATGGGACGGAGATACGCTCGGCGAAATGTGGGTGTACTAGTTACACCTCTAGACAGAGGTGTAGACACCCCTTCAGGGATTACAGGCGTGAGTGCGTGCATTATCCCGTGAACAATGAACATACTATGCCATCCCCACGTATACGAATATGGCTGTGAAGGTAATAGTAGTGGTAATGTTCAGCTTACCAGCGGCGTTTTCAGGAGAGGGTCGAGACGACTGGATTTTGGGAGCTTGGTGACGCCCATCCGCCTGAAACCAATGACAATAAAATTATAATAATTTTGGAACTTTATCTAAGCACTCTAGACGCCGCCTCTCAAAATAAATTTACTGCATCCCTCCCAGTTTACGACTTCGGCACGCGAAGTATATTTACACGGTACCTATCTATATTTTTGAAGTGAAAACTTCTTTAGGCGCGTTGGCACTTTTTGGGTGAACAAAAATCATGGAACTCGCTTCATAGTCACCGAACGCTTTCCATGAGCTATATGTATACTGTGTATATATGTACGTAGATATACCTCCGTGCGTTATTAGTATACATTATATATAAAATAAAATAAAATAAATAAATACACCCAACAGTCACACACATAGTCCTGACCCCACACTAGGTTAACCTGTATCGTGGGTATCAGGAACTACGAGGGACTTGCGGTCCCACAACACCCAGACCCGAGACAAATATTAGTGGATCACACAAACATTTGTCTCGGTGCGGGAATCGAACCCACGGCCTCTCGCTTCGCAGCCGGCTACTCGCCCGCTGCGCCACGTATATACAATTAAATTGGCCATAACACTTCTTTACAAACCAAAAATAATAGCTCGACGATACAATTCAAAAGTTACTTAGTTTTCACTTCTATCGACAGTCCCCAAAGACAGCCCCGCATGTATTTTTTTTATTTTGCTATCTTAAGTCTAATAATGCCCAGTAATTTTACTGGCTTCATGTCTTTCAAACCCAAACACAACAGAACACACACTGCTCCTTAGCGGGAGAAACTACCTACTACCTAATCTTCTGAATACTTTTTTTTACTAGCCCTGTACTATATTCGTCCCACTGCTGGGCACGGGCCTCCTCTACTGAATGAGAGGTTAGACCGTAAGGTTTAGGAGTTTATTTTATAAAACTTCTATTATTTTATTCACGCATACTCATGTGGTCGATCAAAAAGTCCTTAACTCAGCATTCAGACTCAAGAGTCAAGAGTCAAGACCTTCTTGAAAACGCTCATGAGTTCTGAGGAGGCAATTAGACGCATTTTAAGATCAAATTCTTAAGTATGTAAAAAGTTCTTTTTTATAAACGATGGCTTGAGAGTTGTTTAAAGGCATCTATATATTAATACGTGAAGAGTAAACTTTGGCCCCATAATAAGGCAAGATTTGATATATAATAATAATACACCCAACAGTCACACACATAGTCCTGACCCCACACTAGGTAAACCTGTATCGTGGGTATCAGGAACTACGAGGGACTTGCCAACCCACAACACCCAGACCCGAGACCAATATTTGTGGTTCACACAAACCCACGGCCTCTCGCTTCGCAGCCGACTACTCGCCCGCTGCGCCACGGAGCTGTTAAAGTTAATGTAGAGGAAAGTGTAGATATATATTTATTTCTAATATCTGTAACAGTTATAGCAGCGATAGCTAAGTGGGGAGTGGTACGGACTGTCGAGATGGAAGTCGCAGGTTCTAAACCAGTCCCAAGAGCACATACCCTCTCTAAATAAATTCTTGGGATTCGATGGTAATTACTTGGGGGCCGATGGTAAGTACTTGGGGTCGAAGGGTAAGTACTTAGGGTTCGATGGTAAGTACTTGGGGTCGAATGGTAAGTACTTGGGGTCCGATGGTAAGTACTTGGGGTTAAAGGGTAAGTACTTGGGGTCGAATGGTAAATACTTGGGATCCGACGGTAAGTACTTGGGGTCGAATGGTAAGTAAACAGGGTGCCCGACGGTAAGTACTTGGGGTCGAATGGTAAGTAAACAGGGTGCCCGACGGTAAGTACTTGGGGTTAAAGGGTAAGTACTTGGCGTCGCAGTGTAAGTACTTGGGGTCCAACTGTAAGTACTTGGGGTCGAATGGTAAGTACTTGGGGTCGAATGGTAAGTTCTTGGGGTCGAATGGTAAGTACTTGGTGTCGAATGGTAAGTACTTGGGGTCCGATGGTAAGTACTTGGGGTCGAATGGTAAATAACACAGTAACACACTCAAAATTATTTATTTTTATTTTTTATTATTTGTTTTTTAGAATAAGGTTTTTGGTTTTCAGTTTTTTCTAGGTTTTATTGACATACAGCATTACAGCCAGTAAGTGATTAAATAAAGTAGGTTGGTCAACAGTGAGTTACAACTGTTTTCATTTCATAACGGGTTAATTAAACCTTTCCGCGCTAAATACATAAAATAACAAAGTTAGATATTCCCCAAACGAGTTTAAAACAACAAAGTTATGGTTGATTAAAAATTGCGCTTTTGATCATAGAACTAACAGTGAGTGAGGATGGGGGTATGAACACTAGGGTTGCAAACTTTCTTTCTTTCTGCCTGTACCATAGATATGACGGTATATGGTACTATATTGACTAGTAGGGCCAGACCACCTCGGTGGCACAGTTGTAATGCGTACGCCGTACGACTGAGGCTGACGTTGAGGTCTCGGGTTCGATCCCCGGGTCGGGTTAAAGTGATATTGGGTTTTTCTATTACACACCGTGAGCTCTTTCTGCGTAGATCGGACTAGTGTGAACTAACTACATTAATTTTTCGAGAAGACCTACACCTCAGTCTCTCCCGCGACCACGAAGGCTGAAAAGCTTTCGAAACGTCGGGACTAAAATAAAATTTAACCGCAATAAAATCCGTATAAACTAGTTTTATTTCAATGTGTAATATTCGCGTAAACATAAGAAATCACTGTGGTAGGGCCATGCTGTCGATAGTTTTGTCTATAGCATTTATAGGACGGCTCAACAGGGTTGTTACCTGAGGGGCTAGCACGGAAAACTATCGAAATCGTAATGTAAAGGTATCGAGGGCTCGATAGATAATTCCATATATATCATTCGTATATATTCCATATATATTAGTTTCTTTTACGTACAATAGAGGCGCTGTACCAAAATCTCATAGAAATTGTTGTCGATGACAGCTCGAATAACTTTTCGCAAGTTTTCCTTGCTAGCCCCTCTGTTTGTTGTTGAAGTAGCAGCTTGCTTGCGTTTCGTACAGCGTGTGAGATATCCAGAGGAACAAATCCGCTCGCCCTTCCCAATATCTTCCCTTAATTATCCCTTTTCCTTAAAGGTCGGCAACGCGCCCATGTTTCTCCAGGTATTGTGGATATTCATGGGCGGTGGAGCTCACTTACTATCAGGCGACTCACTTAGTTGTTTGCAGGCCTCTGCATCAAAAAAGAAATATGACCTCACACGCGCCTGTATTACAAATTAGACGTGATAATTTTGAAAGAATATTAATGTTCGGTTAATTACAACGGTATCGAAGGTGGGGCAAACACCCCACCTTGCCCCACCGCGACTACGTCTATGACTCGGTCGCTCCACCCCTAATATATTATGTATTCGTGTCTCTCGCCTGCAGGTGACACCGCAATGCGAAGATCATTTTTTTATAGCAACGTATTTTGTCAGTGGAAAATTAAAATTCCACCTAACTGAACACTTAGATTGTGTTATTAGCTTTAATATATGTATGATAGCAACCAAGAGCAGTGATAGCTCAGCGGGGAGTGGTATGGAGTGTCGAGACGAAAGTCGCAGGTTCAAAACCAGCCCCAAGTGCATACACCACTGACTTTTCTAAGTTATGTGCGTATTAATTGTTAATTATCACTTTCTTTAACGGTAAAGGAAACATCAGAAGTTCACACTGAGAAGTTCTTCATAAGAATTTCGAAGGTATGTGAAGTCTGCCAACCCGCATTAGGCCAGCGTGGTGAACTAAGGCCTAACCCCTCTCAGTCAGTAGAGGAGGCCCGTGCCCAGCAGTGGGACGTTATATACAGGGCTAGTATTATTATCTGTATCAAGTTCATACCGAGCATAATTCCAGACTCCGGGCTGATACTGAGCATTTCGTAATAGAAAACCCAATATCACTTTTAACCGAACCAGGGATCAAACCCGAAACCTCAGCGTTGGCCTCAATCGTAACGCGTACGCATTACAACTGCGCCACCGAGGTAGTCAAAGTGTAAAATAACAATATTTCTATTATAAGAATACATAACTTTTATTATAATTTATCATACTATGTCCTTGGCATTTGCATCGTCTATTATTTATAACGCAATTACTAGAAGCCACTTACATATCACATGAAATATTCAATGTAAAGACGTGTATTCAATACTTACTCATACTCATACGCACTCACGCCTGTAATCCCCGAAGGGGTAGGCAGAGGTGTAACTAGTACACCCACATTTCGCCGAGCGTATCTCCGTCCCACGATGTGATAGGGGGCGAGCCTATCGCCATACCGGGCACAAATTCCAGACTCCGGGCTGATACTGAGAATTTCGAAATAGAAAAACCCAATACCACTTTACCCGACCTGGGGATCGAACCCGAGACCTCAGAGTTAGCCTCAATTGTAACGCGTACGCATTACAACTGCGCCACCGAGGCAGTCTATTCAATACTTGATGTTGTTTAATACTTGTTTACAAGTCGTAGAGGCTCGCTGAAGAAAGTTTTGCCTATAACATGTATGGGCCAGCTCGACTGGGGAAGAACATTGAAGTTGAGTTGACCACAAAATAGTGATCTCTGATGTTTACGCGAATATTACACATTGAAATAAAACTAGTTTATACGGATTTTATCGCGGTTTAATTTTTCTTTTAGTCCCGACGTTTTGAAAGCTTTTCAGCCTTCGTGGTCACGGGAGAGACTGCGGTGTAGGTCGTCTCGAAAAGTTAATGTTACATTGCCTGCAATAAACTAGTTTTATTTCAATGGCCGCGTAATTAATGATCTCGGTTTGGGCGTGCAGCAATTTTACTACCTAGGTAATTTTTTTTTATCGACTTTGTTATGTGCTGCATGTACTGATGGTAATAAACCATTTTAATTTCTTTTCGTGACTGCCTCAGTGGCTTAGTGGGCAAGTAGCCGGCTGCGAAGCGAGAGGCCGTGAGTTTGATTCCCACACCGAGAGAAATGTTTGTATGATCCTCAAATGTTTGTTTCGGGTCTGGGTGTCGTGGAACCGCAAGTCCCTCGTAGTTCCTGATACGATACAGTTTAACCAGTGTGGGGTCAGCACTATGTGTGTGACTGCTATAGGTGCATTTATTCATCTATGTATTAATTTTATATCACAAAAACTAATTCTTTATTAGCGATAGCTCAGCTGGGATTGGTACGAACTGTCGAGACGGAAGTCGCATATTCGAAACTAGGTCCAAGAGCATGCACTAGCCCAGATTTTCTAAGTTACGTTCGTATTATAATAATAATAATAAAATATTTATTTCAGACCATATCTATATGTGTTAGTAACAATTTTTACTTATATCTAGTATTAGTAAGTACATATTTTACTTATTTTCATTTTTTTTTCTTCTGTGTGGAGCCTATATCCATCTACGGAACATGGGAGAGTCCCATCTGTCCTTAAATACACCCAGGATTGTGGAGGCACTACAGCGCCACGGTAACCCACCAGCACCCTCAGAGCATTATTATATTGGACCCGCAAGTCACTGTATGCCCTTTGACTGAAACTAACCCACAGGCTGCAAGTGTAGAAACATTGGCAGTATGCCCTAAAAAGAGTTAGTTTAACAGGTTTAGTACAGCGTGAAAACCTGCGGGCCAGCATATTACATCGTTGATTAATTGTTGATTATCACTTGCTTTAACGGTGAAGGAAACATCGCGAGGGAATGCACACCTGAGAAGTTCTTCATAAGAATTTCGATGGTATGTGAAGTCTGCCAACCCGCGTTAGGTCAGCGAGGTGGACTAAGGCCTGACCCCTCTCATTCAGAAGAGGAAGCCCGTGTCCAGCAGTGGGACCTGTGTAGGGCTACTATCATTATTATATTATTAAAACCTATTTTTTTACGAGTGGTAGAGCCACGCTGTAGACAATTTTGTCTACAGCATGAATGGGCCGGCTCGTCCGGGTCGTTACCACTGGCTCACAGAGAACCGACGTAAAGTAGCAGCTTGCTGCTGCGTTTCGTATGGTGAGTGGGATATCCGGAGGCCTAAATCCCCTCCCCTTCCCAATCCCTTAATTATCCCTTTCCTTTAAGGTCGGCAACGCGCCCATGATTATTTTGGTATTGTGGGCGTACATGGGCGCTGGTGTTCACTTACTATCAGGTGACCCACTTGCTCGTTTGTCGGCCTATACAATAAAAAAAAAACAATTTACAAATGTTCTCATACGCGAACTTAAGAGCTCACTGCAACTGACATACATATTATGCTACAAATTGAAAAGCATTTACTTGAAAGGGTTAATTTATACGTCAAAATGATCTTGTGGTTCTGACAGGAACATATAACGAGGTTATAAGGCAGGCTTCTGATAGTTGCGTCAGGCGTAAAGGTACATTTTGAAGTACGCAACAGAGATAAAAGAACGCGACATGCGACAATTTCATACAAAGCAAACGTGTTGCTATGCACAACTGGCGTCACGCAATAACGCGTCGTGGTCTGTGGTCGCAGACCTCAAAACGTACCTTTGTGCCACATCTACGTCATCGCATTTTATTATTAATTTGAATGACAAATGATCCGGTCGCTTGCCTGATAGTAAACCCCAGTGAGGCGTTGCCCATAAACAGAAGCAACGCCACACAGAACTTTGAATTACAAAGCACTGCATGGCACTGACTGCACTCGTGACCCCGAGACATAAGTTATTAAGTATGCATTACTATTGCTCTGCTGAGGTCTCGGGTTCGATTTAAAAGTGATATTGTGTTTTTCTACTACGAAATTGTGCCTGGTATGGCGATAGGCGCGCCCCCTATTAAGCTTGGCGAAATGTGGATGTACTGATCACACTTCTGCTTACCCTTCGGGGATTACAGGCGTAAGTGCGTATGTATACTATATGTAACAATAACCCTGTTGGGCATTTTAACTGTCATATCAGAATCGATATTCAAACGTAATGAAATAATAATAATAATAATAATACACCCAACAGTCACACACATAGTCCTGACCCCACACTAGGTAAACCTGTGTCGTGGGTATCAGGAACTACGAGGGACTTGCGGTCCCACAACACCCAGACACCCGAGACCAATATTTGTGGTTCACACAAACATTTGTCTCGGTGTGGGAATCGAAGCTCGCATACGAAAACTGGACTATAAAAATAATCATATTTATTTTTAAAACTTGTATAATTTATTGTTTGCAAACCGTATTTCGATTGATTACCTCTGCAAGAGCGATGACTTGGAGCCAGAGCGAGATAGCATGTTGGGCGTCCACGTACACCAAACGTGCCGCGCCCCCGGCTTCGTCAATACACACAGAAATTCAGATATAAATAACATTTTTTTATATATGTTCATTTTCTAAGTTCCTGATACCTCGCTTCTGTTTATTATTATAATAATTTAACTGGGTCGTTACCACTGTCTCACAGAAAACCGGCCTAAAGTAGTAGCTTGCTGCTGCGTTTCGTACGGTGAGTGATATATCCGGAGGCCCAAACCCCCTCCCCTTCCCAATCCCTTAATTATCCCTTTCCTTTTAGGTCGGCAACGCACCCATAATTCTTTTAGTATTGTGGGTGTACATGGGCGGTGGAGATCACTTACCATTAGGTGACCCACTTGCTCGATTGCCGGCCTTTACTATTAAAAAAAAAAAAAACTATTTATATTAAGTTGTCTATATATTTATCTTCACAACCAAAAAAGGGCCCACAGGGTTATTGTTACATACTGTATAAATATTCTGCTGTATATTTTGCATTGTTACCCCTAAACCTTGTCCCTTCTGACCCAGCCAACGCCGGTCATTTATCCATAATACTTCACCTTGATAGCGGATGCGCTCATTGGGGTCAAACAGGCGGGGTCAAGCGGACCGCGATAACACCCACCGTTTGAGGTTTCTACCCGCATATCTCTGGAAAGGGTTGGAAGATTGCGATTTGTTTTGAGAAGCGTGGTTTTTTATCATACATACGCACTCACGTCTGTAATCCCCGAAGGGATAGGCAGAGGTGTAACCAGTACACCCACATTTCGCCGAGCGTATCTCCGTCCCATGACGTGATAGGGTGCGAGCCAATCGCCATACCAGGCACAATTCCAGACTCCGGGCTGATACTGAGCAATTCGTAATAGAAAAACTCGATATCACTTTTACCCGACCTGGGGATCGAACCCGAGACCTCAGCGTTAGTTATTTATTTTAGTATATTTAGTGGTTGCTACAGTCCAGCGTGTAAATTCCAATACAATAACACAATCGCGACGAGTGTACTGTTGTCCGTTGAGGAGTTTAATTTTTAAACTCCGTCATCAGATCTTAACCAAATTTATATGACATCAAATCGCAGGTGTTTACCTATCTATCGAATGATTTTTTTTGCAATAAAATCGTTCCACAATTGGCGGAGAGATCGATGTACATTTAAAAAAGCAAATAAAAACTCTGAATTGAGAACCTCTTTTAATTGAAGTCGTTTAAAAAAGAACAACCGTTCATTAACTAGTATGTTACTGTGAAACATTGTAAATTCTACCTGTACTATGCAGGGCGGGCGCCGCTCGCCGCTAAGCGCTCCCCACGTCATATTCAAAATCCTATTACGTTTATAAATCCGCATTAAATTATGAAAACTGAATTAATATCCGTGGATGGGCCATGAAGTTTCATCAAGGGGGGTAAATGGGCAATATTTACATAGAAAGAAAGAAAGATATGGATGGATAGCGACCAACGTATGTTAGCGTATTCTGTAAATATTGGTATATTGAGGGACGAGGGTGTCTCCCGTCGCCCGTCTCCCGGGGTTAACGTCAGGCAGGCGCCGGTCGTAAAAACTACAAGCCAAACCCTTCTGTAACATATATTTAAAAGCATATTGCGCGAACCCCACTGCGAGTGGGACAAGGGCAGGTGAAAGAGAAGATCCAAAAGGATTAAGTTCACAACTTCTACAGAAATAAGGTCCATAAAAAATAACAATAATAAAAATATTTATTGGAAACCATAAATGACATCAACCATTATTTCGATCACTCCATCATACGGTTCCATGGTGTAATGGTTAGCACTCTGGACTTTGAATCCAGCGATCCGAGTTCAAATCTCGGTGGAACCTGTTTTTATATTTCCACATTGGTAATCAAATGGTCTGTCAATACGATCATGACGTCATTACGGATATTATAGGCTACTACATTGTATTAAAATTTAATAATTAAATGTATAGTATACATATCGGTGCAAATACTTCGCGCCGATAGTGATCAATCACGTAATATAATAAAGTGGAATTTATAATGTAAATATTTATTAATTTTGGCGTTACCAAAACCGTCTTTACACGTAATTCTAAATTATTTCGAAAATATACAACAAATTAGTTTAATATACTGTCAATTATAATAAATAATAATAATACACCCAACAGTCACACACATAGTCCTGACCCCACTAGGTAAACCTGTGTCGTGGGTATCAGGAACTACGAGGAACTTGCGTTCCCACAACACCCAGACCCGAGACCAATATTTTTGGTACACACAAACATTTGTCTCGGTGTGGGAATCGAACCCACGGCCTCTCGCTTCGCAGCCGACTACTCGCCCGCTGCGCTACGGAGCTGGATACTTAAATTTTCATCTCTTTTTGGCAAAACCTAAATTTGAATACATTTGTCTTTTTCGGCAATAAGTCAAACATAAGCTTTAAAATGGTGTTTGAATCATTAAATTTGATGAAGAGTTATGAAAGTTACGGCGTTCCGACAAAAAACATGTGAAATAATAATTATAGAATGATGGGCAAGATCGCCGGAAAAAGAAGAGTTGGACGCAGGAAAAAATCTTGGTTGCAAAATATTCGAGAGTGGACAGGCATCGCGAGTGCTGCAGAACTTTTTCGCCTCGCAAGAGATAAAGAAGAGTATTCCAAGCTAACCTTCAGCCAACCTTCACTAGTTGGAGAGGCACACGAAGAAGAAGAAGAATAGGTCAATATTTTGACTGCCTCGGTGGCGCAGTTGTAATACGTATACAGTATACAGGTATAGTAGTGTATTACGTGGTTCGACTGCTGTGCTGAGATCTCGTGTTCTATCCCCGGGTAGGGTAAAAGTTATATTGATTTTTTTCTATCACGATATGCTTAGTATCAGCTCAGAGTCCGAAATTGTGCCCGGTATGGCGATAGGGTCGCCCCTATCAAATCATGGGATGGACATAAGCTCGGCGAAATGTGGGTGTACTGGTTACACCTCTGCCTAACTATTCATGGATTACCGGCGTAAATGCGTATGTATGTAATATTTTGTTGGCAGAAAGGTACCTGAGACATTTCAACCCAGGTGTATAGTACTACACATAGCGAAAAACAAAACACAGTGAGTTCTCCATAAGAATTACGAAGATATGTGAAGTCTGCCAACCCGCATTAGTCCAGCGTGGTAAGGCCTAACCCCTCTCATTGAGTAGAGGAGGCCCGTGCCCAGCAGTGGGACGTATATAATACAGGGCTAATACAATTGATCTAACAAATTCCATGTACTTTGCTTGCTAGTCGCGGAATTAAGGGCTCTACACGCGGTAAATCCACTTTACATGACATTGTAATGGAAACTGTGGGCCGTCAATAGCTCAAAACCGCACCCGTAATCATCTAAGGGCATATTTTCCACAAGTAGCTCGGTTGGGTCTTTTTTTATCCTGGCAACACAAAATGACTACACTGATTCTAAGTGTTACCACTGTCTCACGGAAAACATACGTAAAGTAGCAAATTGCTGCTGTATTTCGTACGAGTGAGATATGAAATGCTCAGTATCAGCCCGGAGTCTGCAATTGTGGCCGGTATTGCGATAAGCTCGCCCCCTATCACATCATGAGACGGAGAAACGCTCGGCGAAATGTGGGTGTACTGATTACACCTCTGCTTACCCCTTCGGACTTCGGAGATTAAAGGCGTGAGTTCGTATGTATGTATGAATAATGAGTGAGATATCCTGAGGCCGAAACCCTCCTTCCAAATCCCATAATCATCCATTTCCTTTAAGGTCGGCAACGGGTCCATGATTCTTTTTCTTAATTATCTTGAATGACGAAACGACCAGGTCGCTTATCTGATGATAAGCACACCGCCTGCCCATCAACAAAAGCAACACCACACAGAACTTTAAATTAAAATGCACTGCATGACACTAGACTGCGCTCGTCATCCCGTGACATAAGGTGTTAAGACTCATAATGCCTAGTAATTTCACTGGCTTCAATATTCTACACACCAAAACATAACAGTGCTGACTTCAGACTGCTGTTTGACTGCAGAATAAGAATAAGCGGTCCTGTCAACCCAGACGGCCTCTCGCATACGAGGGCCCTACTACCTTGCATTGATTCTTCTAGTATTATAGGCGTTTATGGGCGGTGGAGATCACTTACCATGAGGTGTCCCACTTCCCCATTTGCTTATGCTGTATTGCTATAAAAAAAACATGCAGGGCAATCTTTGCGGACTGCCGATAGAAGTGAAAACTAAGTAACTTGTGAATTGTTTCGTCGAGCTATTAGATTACTATTTTCGAATTATTTTTGGTTTATAAAGAAGTGTTAATGATCAAGGATATCTATGTACATATATACACAGTATACATATAGCTCATGGGAAGCGTGCGGTGACTATGACGCGAGTTCCATGATTTTTGGTCACCCGAAAAGTACTCAACACGCCTAAAGAACTTTTCACTTCAAAAAACTCTCCATGTAAAAAAAGTTTGAGCTTCTTGCCAATCTAGAAAATAATAGCTCAATAAATAGTGTACCAAGTCAGCTGGGCGGACGCACCTCGCAAGCAGTCAACTTGATGCCATTCAATAACTTAATAGCAATGATTGAAGCGCGAGTCACTGCGATGATTTACTTCATTAGGCGCCTTGCACGACATGTTACATACATGCAGTAGCAATGGAATTATTGAACTTGATGTTATTATTACTTGCTCGATGCCTTGGACGGATTGCAGCGACGGGCTGTCCGCATGGTCAATGATGCAGACGTCACAAAAAATTTAGAGCCGTAACAGCTGCATAGGGGCATTGCCTCTTTCCGTCTTGTATCGTTTGTATCACAGTGAATGATCTGAAGAATTGTTTAACCTTATTCCTTCCTCACCTTTCTATAACAAAACCACGCGTGCTGGCTTGCGAAACTATAGCTTCGTGGTCTCTTCTATCTCGGCTCGGACCAAGAGGTTCTCAAAATCATTCTTATGTCGGACCATAAAGCTGTGGAATAGTTTGCCGGCGCACGTGCTTCCTCCTTCTTATAACATGGGATCCTTTAAACGGAGTATGAAGAAGCAATTAAGCAGGCTGGCAGAATTCTGCTGACAGTATTCATGGATTGCCATCAGGTAGTCAATTTGCCGAGCCAAGATAAAAAAGAACGGTGTTTGTTTTAAATCAAAAGCTGGCGAACGAGTAAGTGAGTTGGCTGTTGTAAGTGATATTTTTTTATTAGTTTGAGTGACGAAACGAGCAACGTGCTCGTCTAATGGTAAGCGCCTGCCCATAAACAGAAGCAACACAACACAGAACGTTGAATTACAAACCACTGCATGGCATTGCGCTGCGCTCGTCACCCCTGACATACGGTGTTAACGCCCGGTTTCTGAAATTCTGATCAAAGTAAAATTATCTAATCAAATGTCAAATCTTATGTCAAGTCGAAATTGAGTTGCTAGAAGCGTGGTCAATACCTTTAATTTGACACGCATGTTAGCTAACATAACTTTCAAATAAATATGAAAAAACGTAAGTGAAACGGTACTAAAGAGATATAAAATATTATTATTTTTTACACTACTAGGGGCGTTGCCCATGTTTTTCCACAAAACATAAAATAAAAAAAAACTTAAAGTCCGACGAATATGAGACATATCTTACTCTCTTCCCCACATTATTCTGCATTGATTGGTATCTCGACCCCATACCCCCAGCGGTTTCGGAGGAGATAGCGTGACAGGCTTTTGGAAGCAACGGCGGCGGCGGCGGCGGCGGCGCCAGTTACTTTTTTTTAGAATAGAGAGAATCAATGTTTCAGCCACTCGCGTTGATTTGACAGCGGTGGCAAATCAAAGTTCTCTAGTTTTAGTTGAATATTCAGTTGATCAGCCTTTTACAAACCGGATGTTAGTCTCTTAATAGCCAGTAATAACTATTTCTATAGGTCTTTTTGAAGTTGATGCCGGCGCAGTACAGCTGCAGGGCATTGGTTTTTTTTTACTCTTTATTTTTCTATATGTAAGAGTAGGTACTGCTATGACATGTAAATTCCAAACGATCGCGATGACTATGGTATCCGTTGAGGAGTTTAATTTACTCCATACTCCGTCGTCAGATCTTAACCAAATTTATATGGATCACATCGCAGCTAAACTCTATCGAGTGATTTTTTTTCCAACAAAATCGGTAAGTACAAAAAAAAATTCGCCGAATTGAGAACCTCCACCGTTTTTGAAGTCAGTTAAAAAGCAATCGTCGCGGTTGGTGGAAATGAATACAAAACGTACAATTTAAATAATCGTCCCATCAGAACGTTATTTGGAAACTTTCCGAATCAACTTATTAATTACTAATTCTGAACTGTTTCTAATTATTTCGTTTCTATTGAAGAGAGATTACATTTAATGCTGCTTCAGAATTTTCAAAGAGCTGTTATCAACAATGCAAACTTGGGTTAAGTGGTGAGCCTCAATAAATAATGATAAATAAATAAAAAATTGGCAGTTATAGAGACTGCCGATAGAAGTGAAAACTTAGAACATTTAGTATTAAAATTTGAAATTTCGTAATGTTTGATTTATAATTATAAACATCAATCTGGTTTTCACATCTATTGACACTCTAAGCAATAATTATATGCATGTTTATATGGTTTTTATTACTCACTATTGTACTGCACAATAATTCTACAATTAAACGATTCAAATAATAATCAAACAAACCTATTTCAACAATGCACAGTATATACACATTGAACTTTTACTAAATCCATTCAATTTCACTTATAAGATATACACAGCACTAATGTTGCACAATACAACAGATGTATAGCTACAGATATACTGCTTTAGGCATGTCGGTGACGCGAACGCACGAGATTTCACGCATCCAATAAAGTGCCTAACGTGGCTAAAGATAAATAAAATACACCCAACAGTCACACACATAGTCCTGACCCCACACTAGGTTAAACCTGTATCGTGGGTATCAAGAACTACGAGGGACTTGCGGTCCCACAACACCCAGACCCGAGACAAATATTTGTGGATCAGACAAACATTTGTCAAGGTGCGGGAATCGAACCCACGGCCTCACGCTTTGCAACCGGCTACTCGCCCGCTGCGCCACGGAGGCTGTCAAGAAAGAAGAAGCTTTCACTTCAATAACTTATTATCAATAAGAACATATATAAATACACCCAACAGTCACACACATAGTCCTGACCCCACACGAGGTAAACCTGTATCGTGGATATTACGAGGGACTTGCCAACCCACAACATCCAGACCAGACAAATATTTGTGGATCACACATACATTTGTGTGATCTGTGACTGCGTCGGTGGGGCAGTTATAATGTGTACGCTTACGACTGAGGCTGACGCTGAGGTATCATGTTCGATCCCCGGGTCGGGTAAAAGTGATACCACCTTATACTTACCACCACGATGTAGACAAATCTGTCTACATCGTGGCTCTACCACTTTAAAGTACTGAGGGGCTACCACGAATAACTTGCGAGAACTTATTCGTATCGAAATGTCAAAAAATTGTTTGTAACTTCATAAATTTCTATGATTGCGCAAAAAAAAATGAAACTTCAAACAAACAATAGCTAGCGTTTTCGATTCGCATACTTATTCGTAAGTTGTTCGTGCTCGCCCCTCTGTTTACCCACAATATTCTAATATTCTACAATTTTCTTCCCAAAATACGAAGATATATTGCTTAATTATAAGACGTTATTGTCAAAAACACAGGCGAGTGCCTCAATGATTTTAAAAGCACTCTACCAAAAATTCAGGACGTTTAGCGGGAATTAATTAGTAACTTTCCTTTTCCGACGCGTTTCCTCTCAAAAGAAATTTAACTTTATTCAGACGGCGGCCTTTCTTTTGTCTATTAAAAGTTTTAGACTAAATTAATAATTGTGTTATGTTTTAAATGGTATGTATTTCGATTGATTACCTCTGCAAGAGCGATGACTTGGAGCCAGAGCGAGATAGCAAGTTGAGTTTATTGTGTTTTAAGAAGAAAATTACTAATTATTGGGAATCCAGACTGAGTAAGTTACTATGTTGGATTCACAATATTTACCACTCAATGTTTATTAATATGTAATTTTTGTAAATTAAGTTGTGTTTTAATTGTATTTTATTATTTTAGTTTAATAATGAATATCCGTTGCATTACATGTGTTAGTTGTTTGCCTGTAACTGGGTAGCATGTTATATTTGTTTGTTACATAGTAAGTTTGATATGTACACCCATTGGCGATCCAAATATAAATAAAATAAAAAAGAAATAAAAATAAAATCACGCCGTAACTGCTGAATGATTTTAGATGAAAATTGGCACACAGGTAGACCATGACCTGGATTAGGATATAGCCTACTTTTTATCCCGAAAAAGGCCCTTCACTCGGGCGGCTCCCGCAAAAACTAGTATACTAATATATATTTTTTTATTTTTTTATTAGCTCGTATGACGAGACGAGCAGGTCGCTCGCCTGATGATAAGCGCCACTCTTGCTCATAAACAGAAGCAACGCCGCACACAACTTAAAATAACAAAGCAGTGTATGACACTGGACTGCGCTCGTCACCCCGAGACATAAGGTGTTAAGTCTCATAATGTCCAGTAATTACACTGGCTTCAATGCCCATAAAACCGGAACACAACAGTGCTTACATACTGATGCTTGGCTGCAGAAATAGACAAAGCGATGGTACCAACCCACCCAGCCTCTCGCATACGAGGGGCCTACCACCTTGTAAAATAAAACGTACCAAATGTTCCGTTATGAAAAACGTCCATCGACCTATCCAATTTTCGACTACGAGCAAGCCTATACTATAAAAAACCTATTTTATTCATAGTCCAGAAGGCCAATTCTCGTAATTTTTAATGTTCAAAATATCATTCCGATCTAGTCTTAGCATCAAGAAAGTTGCAAATGACATTCTCTTAAACCAATAATCAACGTCAAATGTGAACATAGATCGTAATGAGAGTGTATATAAATAAAAGTTGACTGAAGCCAAAACGGCATAATGCTAGGATCGGAATGATATTTTGAACATTTAAGATTACGAGAATTGGCCTCCAGACTAATCCATAGGTAGCCGACGCGACGGCCTGATGTGCTTTTCGACAGCGAGGCGCTAGGATTATCCTACATGTAAGCCGATATAGTAACATCCAAAATTCTTATTTGAACTTAAGCCAAACATACATACGCATTCTCGCCTGTAATCCCCGAAGGGGTAGGCAGACGTGTAACCAGTACAACCACATTTCGCCGAGCTTATTTCCATCGCATTTTTTTTTATTAGCTTTAGATTTCGAGACGAGCAGGTCGCTTGACTGATGTTAAACGTCACGCCTGCTCATAAACAGAAGCAACACCACACAGAACTCTGGATTACAGAACACTGCATGCCACTGAACTGCGCTCGTCATCCCGAGATATAAGGAGGCCAATTCTCGTAATTTTAAATGTTCAAAATATCACTCCGATCTAATCTCAGCGTCAATAAAGTTGCAAATGGCATTCTCTTAAACCAATAATCAACGTCAAATGTGAACATAGATCGTAATGAGATTGAATGTAGAATAAAAGTTGACTGAAGCCAAAACGGTATAATGCTACTGCTAATGCTAGGTTTTTTTTAAAAAATAAACTTTTAAATAAACTGCCCTTATTATTATACAGTGATAATCCTAACCAGCTGTACAATTCTTTTTTTGAAATATATTGTACAGAGTTTAATTCTACTTTCATCCCCAAAAAGATCTCAGTTACAGGAACTGCAACCTTCAGTGAATGGGCTACTATTGGTATATGTAAAAGTAGAAAAAGGCTTTATGATTTGTATGAGGAAAGACATTATAATAAGAGTGATACTTTTTGTCAGTATGTAAAAAAATACTCCAAATTATTTAAAAAGATTTGTCATGTAGCAAAGTGTATTTATATAAGTTCTAAAATAAAAAGTAGTAGTAACAAAATAAAAACTACTTGGGACTTAATCAACAAGGAGACTGGAAAAATAAAACAAAAATCTAATGACTATAACCTTGCTTTTGAAAATAAGATTGTCACGTCAGATATTGAAGTAGCTACTGCTTTTGAAAAATTCTTCACTGACATTCCAATCTCTACCACAAAATTATTGAACTCGTCCCCTTCTGTTGCTGAATCATTATTGAAAAAATATATAAAATGTTGTAATAATGATTTTAGATTCCGTTATATAAGTGACATAGATATTATAAAAACTTTTAATACCCTTCATGTTAAAAGAACAGCCGATCTTTGGGGTAACTCTGTTGAGATTACCAAATCTATAATTAATGTAGTAGCACCTGAACTAGCCATAGTTTTCAATCAATGTATCAACTGTGGCGTATTTCCTGATTTAATGAAAAATAGTAAAATTATACCATTGTTTAAATCAGGGAGCACATCTGACCCCAGTAATTTTAGACCAATTTCTGTGCTACCCACATTTAGTAAGATATTTGAAAAATTAATTTTTGATCAAATGCAGACTCACTTTAGCACTAATAATTTGTTACATAAAAAACAATTTGGTTTTACAAGGGGTCGTTCAACCACTGATGCTGGGGTTGAACTTGTAGAAAATATTTTTAACGCCTGGGATGATTTCCACGACGCGTTAGGCATTTTTTGTGACCTATCAAAGGCATTCGATTGCGTTTCTCACGATACATTAGTCAGGAAGTTACGCCACTACGGCATTAGGAATACTGCACTGAATCTTCTTATTTCTTATTTGGATAATAGGATTCAGAAAGTTGACATAAATGGCCAGAGATCCTTGGGATCTGTAGTCACAATGGGTGTTCCACAGGGTTCCATACTCGGTCCATTTCTATTTCTCGTTTATATAAATGACTTGCCTCATGTTATTAAAGACAATCAACAGATAGTGTTATTTGCAGATGATACCTCACTTTTATTTAAACTCAAACGACAGCAACCTGTTACTGACGATGTAAATAATACTATTTTTAAAGTAGTGAACTGGTTTAATGTTAATAACCTACTTTTAAACGAGAATAAAATTAAGTGCGTTAGATTTGTAACACCAAATGTTAAACCCATTAAGACTAGCGTAATGATAAATGGAGAGGAGTTGAGCCTTGTGAACACCACCAAGTTCTTGGGTATAACTTTAGACTCTAAGCTTCAATGGGGACCACATATAAACCAGTTGTCGAAAAGGCTTACCTCTGCAGCTTACGCGGTCTACAAAATTCGCCAGTTAACTGATGTAGACACAGCAAGACTAGTATATTTTAGTTATTTTCATAGTGTAATGTCGTATGGCATTTTATTGTGGGGGAATGCTGCCGACATTCAAACTATCTTTGTGCTGCAGAAAAGAGCCATTCGATTAATTTACAAACTAAATCGTGGGCACTCGTTAAAGGATTTATTTAAAGAAATAAATATATTGACTGTCGCCTCTCAGTATATATATGAGAACCTAATGTATGTAAAAAAGAATATTAATACTTTTACAACAAACAGCGACATTCATAAGATAAATACTAGAAATAAGAATAAACTGATATTGCCCATGACCAGACTTAAAAAAATTAGTAACTCCTTCAAGTGTCAAAGTATACGTTTCTACAACAAAATTCCAAGCCATATTCAACTATTAGGCCTTAATAAATTTAAATTATGTATTAAACTCAGGCTTTGCCAAAAAGGTTACTATAATGTGAAAGATTACCTGGAAGACAAAACAGCTTGGAATTAAGCCGCTCACTCCTTACAAAATTGGATGTACATAGTTCTCTTTTTTTTTATATATTATATTATTTAATATTGACTGCTCTATTGGCGCAATATTAGTATGTAAGGGAATATTGACATTTTGATTTTTTTTGTTATAAATTATTTCATTTATTTTTTTAATGTGAGTGCGAGTGCTACGTATGTCTGATATACTTTTGGCTATCTCTTGAAAGGGCCAATCCAGGAATTTCTGTACATTACACTCGCATAATTTCTGTAAAACAATGTCTGGACATTAAAAGAGGCCATAACCCATGAGTTTGTTTCGGCATTTCTTCTCATGGCTAGCCCTGAAATGCCGTCGTAAATGTAATATAGCTTAAAAAATGATTGACATGTAAAAGTGATATTTATGATCCAATTTACAGAATAAATAATTTGAATTTGAATTTGAATTTGAATTTTGAATTTTGACGTTGATTATTGGTTTAAGAGAATGCCATTTGCAACTTTATTGACGCTGAGACTAGATCGGAATGATATTTTGAACGTTTAAAATTACGAGAATTGGCATCCTGAGGGGCTAGCACGGAAACTTGCGAAAAGTTATTCGAGCTGTCATCGACAACAATTTCTATGAGATTTTAGTACAGCGCCTCTATCGTACGTAAAAGAAACTAATATGTATGGAATATAGACCAATGATATTTAAGGAATTATCTATCGAGCCCTCGATACCTTTACATTACGATTTCGATAGTTTTCCGTGCTAGCCCCTCTGATCTTGAGTCCCATAATGTAATGTAAGTGTAAATGGTGATTAGGTAACTAAACTGTTCATGTTATAGATTAATGACACAGTTTGTTTTCCAAATAAAATACATTAAAATAATGCCCAGTAATTTCACTGGCTTCAATGTCCTTCAAACCGAAACACAACATTGTTTACAGACTGCTGTTTGGCGGCAGAAATAGACAAAGCGGTGGTACCTACCGAGGCGGTCTCGCATACGAGAGACCTACCACCTAGTTGTGATATGGGGGCGAGCCTATCGCCACACCGGGCACAATTCCAGACTCCGGGCTGATACTGAGCAATTCGTGATAAAAAAACTCAATATCACTCATCTCAGTATGGTAAAAAGTCACAAGGGGAGACACATTTTAACGTTTAAGCGTCTATCTTCTAATGACAGCCTCCGTGGCTCAGCGCGCGAGATGCCGGTTGCGAAGGGTGAGGCTGTGAAATGTTTGTCTGCATCACAAATATTTGCCTCGGGTCTGGATGTTGTGGGACCGCAAGTCCCTCGTGGTTCCTGATATCCACGATACAAGTTTACCTAGTGTGGGGTCAGGACTATGTGTGTCTGTTGGGTGTAAAAAAAAAAATACTATTTGACAAAATAGCCTCAATAACATTCAAGCTTAATTTTTTTATTAATTATGTTCGAATTTCGCCCACTAAATTACATAATAAATACTGCATTATATACGTCCCACTGCTGGGCACGGGCCTTCTCTACTGAATGATAGGGGTTAGGCCTTAGTCCACCACGCTGGCCTAATGCGGGTTGGCAGACTTCACATACCTTCGAAATTCTTACGGAGTACTTCTCAGGTATGCAGGATTCCTCACGATGTTTCCTTCACCATTAAAGCAAGTGATAATTAACAATTAATACATGCTCTTGGGACTGGTTTCGAACCTGCGACCTTCGTCTCGACAGTCCATACCACTTCCCACTGAGCTATCACTGCTATTCAGATATATTTACAAATAATTATAACTTAACTGCTAAAAACTCCGACACCAATCAGAACTTGAGTGGTAGAGGCACGCTGTAGACACTTTTGTCTACAGCATAAATGGGCAGGCTCGTCCGGGTCGTTACCACTGTCTCACGTAAAGTAGCAGATCGCTGCTGCGTTTCGTATGGTGAGTGGGATATCCGGATATGCTACTCCACATCGGTTTTCTGTGAGACAGTGGTAATAACCCAATGAAACATACCCATCATGCTGTAGACACAAGTGCCTGCAGCGAAGCTCTAACGCTCACTGCCATTAGACTATTGAGGCGAAATAATGAGATAATGGTTAAAAGAATGAACGAGTACATCAGCTAACGAGAGGGTATGCATGAAAGAATGTGCTGATTAAAATAAATGCAAAAACACGCAAGCCTTTGTACGATTTAACTGTGAGGAAAAGAACTTGTGTGCAAGGTTAGGAGTTGAATAGAAGATTGAAGGGGGGTCGTATGTTTTACAAATAGCTTTTGATCGCGGCTTCGCCAGCGTGAATGTCATTTTCCGGCAAAGACCTAAATGTATACGACTAGACAAGCTGCGGGGTACATAGAAATTGTACCACTAAGTTGCGGGCAATTGACCGTAACCCAATATTACCATCTCGGTTACTCTCAACTAGAACCTCTACCGCGCTCCCTGTTTGTGAGCTGGCAAACTCCCGCCTTATGTGACTCAATTTACTTCTAAACAGCCAGTCTAGTAGTATACAATATGTAACAAAAACACTTTGGGTGTTTTAACTGCGATATCAGAATCTATATTCAAACATAATGAAATAACTCGCATATGAAAATGGGACTATAAAAATAATCATATTAAATTTTTAATCTTTAATTATTTTATTGTTTACATACATACGCACTCACGCCTGTAATCCCCGAAGGGGTAGGCAGAGGTGTAATCAGTACACCCACATTTCGCCGAGCGCATCTCCGTCCCATAATGTGATAGGGGGCGAGCCTATCGCCATACCGGGCACAAATTCCAGACTCCGGGCTGATACTGGGGTATTTCGTAATAGAAAACCCCAACACCACTACCCGACCCGGGGATCGAACCCGAGACCTCAGCGTTGGCCTCAATCGTAACGCGTACACATTACAACTGCGCCACCGAGTCAGTATTTTATTGTTTGTGTACCGTATTTCGATTACCTCTGCAAGAGCGATGTCTCGGAGCCAGAGCGAGATAGCAAGTTGCAGTGACTACGTGCATCAAACGAGCCGCACTGCGTGTGCACCCGATTTGTATTAACCCAATACATAACACCAGTCAATGTTCATTTTTTATGCTACCTGTGTAAGGATAATATCTCGCTTCTGTTTATTATTTTTTTAATTTAACTATTTTTATTAAGCTGTCTATATATATATGTTCACGACCTAGAAAGGGCCAACAGGGTGTATTTTACTGTATAGTTGTAACACTCCGGTCGAGCGACCCATGCTGTAGACAAAGCTTACCGTATTTTATTTTACCTTTTTCCAACCATATTTTGATATAAATTTTGTTACACGCCTCAAGCTTTTATATTTTATTTCGGCAACCTTTACGGAATCAGTTGTCGACGTGTACCTGTTTCTTGTTACCCATAAATCTATCAAGAGTAGTTTACTGCCTGTACTCAAAAACATCTGTTAGAAAGTCTAACAGTGGTTCTTTTTTTTGTTTTTGAAGTGAAAACTTCTTTACCTGCGTTGGGCACTTTTTGGTACGGGAAAATCTTATGGGTTCGCGTCACCGACATGCTCATGACGCGCAGCGGCCGTGTGCTGACACTTTGTTGGATGGGTGAATTCTCGTGCGACATGCTTATAGCAGTATATCTGTAGCTATACAGCTGACGTATTGTGCAACATTAGTGCTGTGTATATCTTATAAGTGAAATTTAATGGATTTAGTGAAAAGTTCAATGTGTATATACCGTGCATTGTTGAAATAGTGTTTTTGTTTGATTATTATTTGAATCGTTTAATTGTAGAATCATTGTGCAGTACAATAGTGAGTACTAAAATACCATATAAACATGCATATAATTGTTGCTCGGAGTGTCAATAGATGTGAAAACCAGATTGATGTGATGATAAATTTAATTCAAACATTATGAAATTATAAATTTTAATACTAAAAGCTCTAAGTTTTCACGTCTATCGGCAGTCTCTACAACTCCCAATATTTTTAATTCAGCCTTGTTTTATTTTAATTTTCCACTACTGGGTACGGGCCTTCTTTACGAATGAGAGGGGTTAGGCTTTAGTCCACCACGCTGGCCTAATGCGGGTTGGCAGACTTCATATACCTTCGAAATTCTTATGCAGAACTTCTCAGGTATGCAGGATTCCTCACGATGTTTCCTTCACCGTTAAAGCAAGTGATAATTAACAATTAATACACACGTAACTTAGAAAAGTCAGAGGTGCATGCACTTGGTCTGGTTTGGAACCTGCGACTTTCGTTTCGATAATCCATACCACTCCTCACTGAGCTATCACTGCTATCATAGCCATAGTAGACCTATGATAAATGATCACATCATATTAAAACAAAGGTATATTTTTCTAGACTATTTGTCGAAGTCTATACTGGCAACAATTTTTTTTTTTTATAGTATAGGCCGGCAAACGAGCAAGTGGGCCACCTGATGGTAGCGATCTCCACCGCCCATGTACGCCCACAATACAAAAGAATTATGGGCGCGTTGCCGACCTTAAAGGAAAGGGATTGGGAAGGGGAGGGGGATTTGGGCCTCCGGATATCTCACTCACCGTACGAAACGAAAAGAGTATATCACTATTGCAAAAGAGTACCATTTCTCTTCCAATTTCAAAGCGAGAGGGCGATGTGACTAAGTCCTTAACTTATCCCTGCCCGATAGATAAATATAACAATTTACACATTATTATTTTAAATGTATAGGTTAAATATTGTTATTTATTATTTCATAAGTTGTTATTTATTTTTATAATCATTATATATATATATATATATATATATACAACGTGTTACAGAAAGGTGTGGTCATATTTTAGGGTCATTACATACACCTTACAATTAGTACTTATGTACGGGATCTTTCAAAACCAAGACATCCAAAAATTACACGTTAATTTTAATCACTCGTTTATTAAGATCGATAAGAGTGATGACATCACTAATAATTATTATGAACGACACTCACTTTTTAATAAACTTAATTAAGATGTACGCAATTCTACATACGTAACTTGTAATTTAAACACAAAGTCGTACCTGAAAGAGTGTTTGCTGAAGACGATATAGTTACCATCCTCTAGAAGCATTTTAAAGACTTCATTCTCGGGTCCTCCATCTATGAATTTGGCTTAATACAGTCGACGAGCCTCTTAAAAGCTGTTATCAGTTGCACCAACACAAAATACCAATACATAATACTTGTTTTTAGTCATAACAACATATTTTTTGAACTCGTAATCACACTTCATAAAATTAGAAATTGCCGAACTGAATGCGTCAAATAAATATTGACATTTGACAACTGTTTAATGTTTTTTAATTATAAAAGAATTAAATGAAAGGAGGTCTGAAGTATCACTATTTATCAATTAGTGTTGTCCAAAGTCGAAAATCGATATCGATATGTTACACATTCGATAAAAAAGAAAATTCTATAATTATGTCCTAACAATGCAATCGGATTTGTTACTATGGAGTATAAAATACCTTTACTTTACACTATACATTGCTTAAATTTGCCCGCCCCTTTCTATAACACGTTGTATATATATATATATATATATATATATATATATATATATATATATATATATATATATATATATATATATTTATATATAAGTATGTACACCCCCACTTATTACTTCCTTTTGCCACTATTCCATCCTAAGGTTGTCTGGCAGAGATCGCTATTAGCGATAAGACCGCCTATTGTAACACACTTTTTATATTACTTTCCTTTGTATAAATCCGTGCAAATTATGTACAATAAAGAGTTAAATAAATAAATAAAAATAATAAATATAACGTGGATTGACGTGAAACTGAATATCTAGAGTAAATGTTAGTTCACTAGAAATTGGAGAACGGTGCAGTGCTCTTTGAAATGTGTCTTCGAGATTTATTCAATTCAGATTGGTTTTGTTGCACTGCAGCTCTTTATGTCAACAATCATGTAAGAAATGAGATATATATTTAATACACGTGCCTGTTCTGTTTGTGAGTGCAGACTTGCTTCAAGAGAGAGGCTGGCAAACGAGCAAGTGGGTCATCTGTTGGTAAATTACGTTCAGTACCCATAAACAGCCAGAATACCAGTAGAATCATGGACACGTTACCAACTTTAATGGTAATTATTGAGGGATTAGGCAAGAAAGATGTAGGTTGGCAGAGCCACGCTGTAGACACTTTTGTCTGCAACATGAATGGGCCGGCTCGTCCGGGTCGTTACCACTATCTCACAGAAAACCGGCGTTAAGTAGCAGCTTGCTGCTGCGTTTCGTACGGTGAGTGAGATATCCGGAGGCCCAAACCCACTCCCTTTCCCAATCCCTTAATTATCCCTTTCCTTTAGGGTCGGCAAAGCTCCCATAATTCTTTTGGTATTATAGGTGTACATGGGCGGTGGAGATCACTTACCATCAGGTGACCCACTTGCTCGTTTGCCGGCTTATGCTATAAAAAAAGGTTCCTCGTATGCGAAAGGCCGTCTGGGTTGGTACCACCGCTTTGTCTATTTCTGCCGCCAAGTAACAGTGTGTAAGCACTGTTGTGTTCCGGTTTGAAGGCCATTGAAGCCAGTGAAATTACTGGGCAATATGGGACTTAACATCTTATGTCTCGGGATGACGAGCGCAGTTCAGTGGCATGCAGTGTTCTGTAATCCAGAGTTCTGTGTGGTGTTGCTTCTGTTTATGAGCAGGCGTGACGTTTAACATCAGTCGAGCGACCTGCTCGTCTCGTCAATCAAGCAAATAAAAAAAACATATTATTTTGCCCCATCTACCTACAAATGGCAAAACCACAGATACCTTAAAATCAATCAATAACCTATTTGATACCAAAGTACAAGGCGAGATTCGTATTCGCCTGGGTATCGGGGCGAAAGTAATATCATTAGGCGGTCGGACGCGACGAAAGCAACCTAGTTACCGCAGCCTCTGTCAGCTAATATCTAGATAAACTGGGAAATTGTGCGAGGCGTTCCCAACCGCTTTCAATTTGCGATATTGTTGAGGTATTTCGAAAATATTAGTCCGGTCAATTTAGACATGCATTTCATCTATTTTCGGTTACAAAAATTCACACTTTGCTGAAAATTGGTGTTTTGCTGCCGTTTTTGTGACCTTTGACCCCGAGTATTTTTTTTCCAGGTGTCGTATCGATGAGGACTTTTCACATTTCATTTATATTGTGTGTTTTGAACAATTTTACCAGCCAAGTGTGAATTTATGTAACCTCACCCCTATTTTGGTCTAATTTGACCGGACTATACAGTGAGGATGAAACTGATTTAAAACAGCGTGCTTAACACCTCGAGAAAATGTCGAATGATTTTCTCGTGCTGCCTTACATAAAAAGAATAAAATCATTTATTGTTCATGTGGACATTTAAAATAGCGCTTATGACAAGACAGTACAAAAAATAAATAATAGTTTAATAAACTAAAAAAACACGCTTTTACAGAAAATCCAACTAAAAAATTAAAAATAAAATAGTAATAGTTTCAAATATTTTATTGTAAAAAAGCGTGGGGTGCATGGTGTCAATAGTTAGAAATATTATATTGACAGATAAGAGTAAGATTATCATTTTAATAATATCTTAAAAGCGCCCCACGCTTTTTTTACACTAAAATATTTAAACTATTATTTATTTTCAATGATTTTCAATAAATTTATAATTAATTAAATTACCTAAAATATTTTTATCAATTGATATCGGTCTTTGATAAGTATGCCAAATTTCGAGTTAATCCAACGTTATGAAGGTGGTCAACATCATGTTCAAAGTTTCCGTTACATAAACACGTATGAAGTTAATAAAAGCGTATTAAAAATAAAAACAAAGTATTAAGACCATATTATCAAAATATCTAGATATACATGTCATGCATACAATCATCAATAATACACTAGGCAATTACACGAAATCAGTTTATTTTTATACATATGATTTTTTTTATGGACCAAGTCCAATATGATATGATTTTCAGCGCAGGGGGTCGATATGGACCATGGGCATAACCGAAATAACACGTGTTTTAAAACTACCACCGGATCCAAAACGACCCAACGTGAGAATACCCGGCGAAACAAACTCAGTGGGTTAACTTTACCACTGGATTCTATGGCGCGCGACCCAGCCCTGGGAAGATCCAGCTTGTCTAACTCAGTGGGCTTAATTTTGGTCCAGTCCATGTCCAAGAGCTAGCATAACGGCCCATTATTCACGCCGAGAAAAAGTTGACCCATGCTACCTGTATTTTATTAGCTTTAGATAAAGAAACGAGCAGGTCGCTCGTCTTATTGTAAACGTCATGCCTGCCCATAAACAGAAGCAACACCATCAGAACTTTGAATTATTAAGCAACTACTGCATGGCACTGAACTGCACTGTAATTTCTGGCTTCAATGTTCTTCAAACCGGAACACAACAGTGTTTACACACTGTTACTTTACAGCAAAAATAAACGACGCGGTGGTATCTACCCAGACGGGCTCTCGCATACGAGGGACCTACCACCTAGTAAAAGGGCATGCCTATTTTTATGATTGGTAGAACCACGCTGTAGACAATTTTGTCTACAGCATGAATGGGCCGGCTCTTCCGGGTCGTTACCACTGTCTCACAGAAAACCGACGTAAAGTAGCAGCTTGCTGCTGCGTTTCGTACCGTGAGTGGGATATCCGGAGGCCCAAACACCTTCCCCTTCCCAATCCCTTTCCTTTAAGGCCGGCAACGCACCCATGACTCTTTTAGTATTGTGGGCGTACATGGGCGGTGGTGATCACTTACCATCAGGTAACCCACTTGCTCGTTTGTCGGCCTATGCAATAAAAAATACTATGAAAATGTTTTCAGTCTCGGTATGCTCACAATCCATGCTCATATGCTCACAATGGAGTCGGTGCAATTTTATTTGACCAGCGCGGCAGCGACACAGGCACCGACTCTAAAGATACCTATAGAAATTGTTATTTTTGACCTTTCAGTATTTTTATTTTGAAGTCGGTTTCTAGGTTTTGTTAAAACAAATTTTTTTATTTTGGTTTATTTTGCTTTCTTTCTGCAAAAAATTGTATACAAACGATGTACACAGCTACCAATGTATATAATAACGTATATTTACTGCGTATAGCTACAATATTCGGCAACACAACTGTAATTAAATGATACAATATTGTTCATACGTTAAACAAAGCGATAGTGGCGCGGTCAGTTAGCCAGGGGCGGTATACTCTGTTTATGTTATACATTAATGTAATTAAATGTTATTGTTTGTGGTAGGTCCCTCGTATGCGAGAGGCCGGCTCGGTTGCTACCACCGCTTTGTATATTTCAGCCGCCAAGCAACACGTGTAAGCAAACGTCGGGACTAATATAAAAATTATACCGCGATATAATCCGTATAAACTAGTTTTATTAAGCACTGTTGTTTTCCGGTTTGAAGGACATTGAAGCGAGTGAAAATACTGTGTATTATGAGACTTAACACCCTTTCTCTCGGGGTGATGAGCGTAGTCCAGTGTCATGCAATGCTTTTTTATTTAAAGTTCTGTGTGGCGTTGCTTCTATTTATGAGCAGGCGTGGCGCTTACCATCAAGCGAGCGACCTGCTAAAATTATAATAAATATGGATTTTATATAATTTAATTTGTAAACAGTAATATTTATAATTTTTAACCTACGATTAAAACGGTGTTTCACAGAAAACCAACGTAACTAGCGGTTTATTGTTGCGTTTAGTACGATAAGTGAGATAACCGGAAGCCCCACAAATAAATCCCCACCTCTCTCCAATCCCTTATTTGTCCCTCGAGATCGAGATACGACGTTCTGCGCCGCACAAAAAGTTAGGCGTATTAAGTGTCAACTAGAGATCATGAATCAATTTTTATGAATTGATGAATGAACGAGCTGCACAGACTTTTATAGCCCCGCCCCCTTGCACAGAGTTTTGGTGGGGTAATTTTTTTGCTTGAGTTACGTTTCTTGTCATCTTATTTCGATGGCGGAATTCACAAAATCTGCTTATATTTGTCATTTGTCAAAACAAACAACTTATTTGCTAGACCCTTCAAATCACAATGTTTACGCGCCCTTTGAATGTTGGCCCGTTCAACTTTATGTTCGGTGCCTTTTGAGTTAAATATACATACATACATACGCACTCACGCCTGTAATCTTTTTTTTATTGCATATACCGACAAACGAGCAAGTAGGTCACCTGATGGTAAATGATCACCACCACGGATGTCCGCCCACAATACCAAAAGTCATGGGCACATTGCAGACCTCAAAGGAAAGAGGTAATTAAGGTATTGGGAAGGGGAGGAGATTTGTGCTTCCGGATATCTCACTCATCGTACGAAACGCAGCAGCAAGCTGCTACTTTACGCCGGTTTTCTGTGAAACAGTGGTAACGACCGGGGCAAGCCGGCCCGTTCATACTATAGACAAAATTGTTTACAGCGTGGCTCTACTCACTCGTAAATCCCCGAAGGGGTAGGCAGAGGTGTAACCAGTATACCCACATTTCGCCGAGCGTATCTCCGTCTCACGATGTGATAGGGGGCGAGCCTATCGCCAAACCGGGCGCAAATCCCAGACTCCGGGCTGATACTGAGCTTTTCGTAATGGAAAAACCCAATATCACTTTACCCGACCCGGGGATCGAACCCGAGACCTCAGCGTCAGCCTCAGTCGTAACGCGTACGCATTGCAACTGCGCCACCGAGGCAGTCAGTCAGTTAGTTACTTGTTAAATATATTATTATTGTAAGTTTATAAAGTAAGTACTACTTATACTTATAATTAAATAAATAAATACACCCAACAGTCACACACATAGTCCTGACTCCACACTAGGTAAACCTGTATCGTGGGTATCAAGAACTACAAGGGACTTGCGGTCCCACAACACCCAGACCCGAGACAAATATTTGTGGACCAGATAAACATTTGTCAAGGTGCGGGAATCGAACTCACGGCCTCACGCTTCACAACTGGCTACTGGCCCGCTGCGCCACGGAGGCTGTCCGTGTTATCTCCGTCCTACGATGTGATAGGGGGCGAGCCTATCGCCAAACCGGACACAAATTCCAGACTCCGGGCTGTTACTGAGAATTTCGTAATAGTAAAACCCAATACAACTTTACCCCACCCGAGGATCGAACCAGAGACCTCAGCGTTAGCCTCAATCGTAACGCGAATGCATTACAACTGCGCCACCGAGTTACATAAATATTTAAATATCTTCTAATATATCAAATTCTCGTGTCACAATGTTCGTTCCCATACTCCTCCGAAACGGCTGGACCGATTTGTATGAAGTTTTGTGTGCATATCGGGTAGGTCTGAGAATCGGCCAACATCTATTTTTCATCCCCCTAAATGTTAAGGGTGGTCCACCCCTAAATTTTATTTCTTATTTTTTAGACAAAATTTTTAGTTTTTATTTTTTTATGATACAGCATTAAACAATACATACAACCCTAAATTTTCACCCTTCTACCATCAAGCCTTATTTTTATAGTCATTTTAGTATTTTTGTCAAGCGCGTTTCTCACCGGGGCACCCACTTTAATCCTGGAAATAGGCATTCACGCGGGCGGAGCCGCGGGCAACAGCTAGTATACATATATTATTTCTGTTTGTAAAGTCTCGTTTGATCCAAGCGTGTGGATAACTGCCGTTATCTGTCCCCAACGTCTCGCAGAAGACGTTTTTGTGTTGACTGAATACGCTTTGTGTTCAAAAGTAATAGTTTTTTATCGTCTGTGAGTAATGTGCTAAGTTATGATTCTTTTGAAGGCTTATTTGTGACAGACAGACAGACGTCTGGGTAGGTACCACTGCATCGGTTTTATCTATATCTGTCGCCAAGCAGAATTGTGTAAGCATTGCTTGCTGTATTCCATTTTTTTTATTCGTTTGGAGACTATCCCGCCCACACACCCGCCACTGTAACTCCTGTAAGCCAGGATCGACAGTGGCACGCATATTTCGACACCAAGCAATGAAGCTCGGCGAGTCTCTAGGAATGCAAATGACACTAAGTGGGTCCTGATGGTAAGCGTCACGCCTGCCCATAAACAGAAGCAACACCACACCGAACTGGCTGCCCAACTGAGCCAACCCATTCTTATTTATAAGCCACGCTGTAGACAGTTTTGTCCACAGCGTGGCTCTACCACTTTAAAAATTAGATAACTATAGAACATTGAAAAAACAACTAGTTTATACGGATTTTATCGTGGTTTAATTTTTATTGACAGTCAGCCAGTCAGTCTCTCCCGTGACCACGAAGGCTGAAAAGCTTTCGATACGTCGGGACTAAAATAAAAATTAAACCGCGATAAAATCCGTATAAACTAGTTTTATTTCAATGTGTAATATTCGCATGAACATAAGAAATAACTATAGAACAATTACTGTTCGACCCGATATGACCCTAGCGAGTTCATCACCCCAAATGAATGCCAAATTCACGGCCTAAAAACATCCCCCACGCTATGTAATACAATGTGCATACATTGGCGACAGTGCATCAGTTGGCACGGTAGATCTGGCGCGCGGTCTAAAGTTCAGTGCCAAATGTCTTTTTAACGTTCCTCGAGTCTAGTAGGAAATTGAATTTGTTTTATGTACTATAATACTACGGACAAAGCAGTGATAGCTCAGCGGGGAGTGGTATGGACTGTCGAGACGAAAGTCGCAGGTTCGAAACAAGCCCCAAGTGCATACACCTCTGACTATTCTAAGTTATGTGTGTATTAATTGTTAATTATCACTTGCTTTAACGGCGAAGGAAACATCGTGAGGAAACCTGTATACCTGAGAAGTTCTTCATAAGAATTTCGAAGGTATGTGAAGTTTGCCAACGCGCATTAGTTTTTTTTTTAATTATTATTATTAATACTACGTATTATAGTCAATCAAATGTCCAACACAGGAATTGTACGCCTGATGGTAAGCGCCACTTTCTTTTTATAGTATAGGCTGGCAAACGAGCAAGTGGGTCACCTGATGGTAAGTGATCTCCACTGCCCATGTACGGCTACAATACTAAAATAATCATGGGCGCGTTGCCGACCTTAAAGGAAAGGGATAAGTTAGGGATCGGGAAGGGGAGGGGAATTTGGGCCTCCGGATATCTCACTCACTAAACGCAACAGCAAGCGGCTATTTCACTTCAATTTAAAAAAATAAATAATAATACACACCCGTTATACCTATATACGATCAAGAAAATATAAAAGAAACCTTATCACAAACACACTGCAAACTGCAGAATTTGGCTCCGTTCCAAAATGCACATCCATGCTTCGAGCTACGCTGCTAGCTACTATTTTAAACCCCTCTTTCTGTTATTTTCAACACTTGTCTGTATTTTTATATCCGTTTTTATATACAACGTGTTACAGAAAGGTGTGGTAAAATTTAAGTTACAAAACTTAGAAACCGACTTCAAAATAAAAACACTGAAAAGTCAAAAATAACAAATTCTATCTATTCTATTCTCTTTGGAGTCGGTGCCTGTGTCGCTACCGGTAAAATAAATCTTCAGGTATTGTAGAACTTCCTGGGCGGTGACGATCACTTACCATCAGATGACCCACTTACTCGTTTGCCGGCCTATGCCATAAAAAAACTTCTAGTTATCCCTTTCCTTTAAGGTCGGCAACGCGTCCATGATTCTTCAGGTATTGTGGAGTATCCTGGGTGGTGGCGATCACTTACCATCAGGTAAACATGCTTGTTACCTGACCTCTATAAAACAATCGAAAAGTGATAAAACATAACTAAAATACTATAACCAACGCTGAGGTCTCAGGTTCGATCCCCGGGTCGGGTAAAGTGGTATTGGGTTTTTCTATTACGAAATGTTCCGTATCAGCCCGGAGTCTGGAATTTGTGCCCGGTATAGCGATAGGCTCGCCCCCTACACATAAGGGACGGAGATACGCTCGGCGAAATGTGGGGGTACTGGTTACACCGATGCCTACCCCTTCGGGTATTACAGGTGTGAGTGCGTATGTATGTAATCATACTAATATTATAAATGTGAATGTAAGTTTTTTTGTTACGCTTTCACGCGAAAACTACTTAACCGATCATGAAACTTTGTACACATATTCTTGGAGGTATAAGAAGTAACATAGGATACGTTTATGAATAAAAAACTATTTGTTTGTTACGGTTTCACGCCTAAATCACTGAACCGATTTAGATGAATTTGATGTAGAGACAGATGGGGCCCTGGAGACGGTTATAGGCTACGTTTTATTTCGGAAAAGCCTATTCACGCGGGCGGAGCCGCGAGAAAAAGCTAGTATACTATAAATATTTACCTGAAAAGAGTTTCGACAGGATGCAATAAAGTGAAGTTTTCACTCGGAAACTAATAACAGTGAAGCGATAAATAACGTGCAATTATTTAGAACGCTACAGTGTTGCCAAGTTCGTTAAATTCATGTAATTACGCGAACATTTATACCATTAGTTAAGTGCAGTATTGTTTTTGTTGATATTATACGAAGTTGAGAGATTGTGTCTAGCTATACATAGGTCGTGCCGCACCTGTTGTTGTATAGTACAGTATGTATATGTAGGTAGGTGCAATACGCTCGCACCGCATCGGTTGTTTGTCGACGCGCAGTGACTGAATGATTAGAGTAATAAATGCACGGCCTTGTGATCCTAAATTCTGTCGTTGTGTTTGTCCCTGAGGCTACTCGCCAACAGTTTTAGTGAAGCATGTACACCAAAGTTTAATAAATAAAAATAATATAATAATATAAACGTTAACCATATACCTGGTTAATTACCTACCTTGGTCTGTTTAATGTATTAAATTGGATATGGAAGAGCAGTGTCTCCTAACACAGGTATCTCATACTTAAAAGGAGACACCAAACCCAGCAAGCTGTAAATAGATTAAGTTGGTGCCAAATAAAATATTTTGTATTTTTGTAAAGTTTAAATTATGCGCTTCGGTAATCTTCATTTATCTTGGAAAACGAGAACGACGATGATCCAATACAGAGCAGTTATAACATTATGATCTACTTATTATTTTCTTAAGTGCCTGATTAGGCGCAACAAACGCCTTTATCCCCGAAGGGGTAGGTAGAGGTGCACCCACGATTAGCCGAGTTTGTTTCTGTCCCATGATGTGATTGGTTACGAGCCTGTCGCCAGATCGGGCACAATTCCAGACTCCGGGCTGATACTGAGCATTTCGAAATAGAGAAGCCCAATATCACTTTTATATCGAGACCTCAGCAGTCAGCACAGCAATCATGCTGCGCAGGCATTACCACTACGGCACCGAGGCAGGAAGAAAAAATAGAGACGAATTGAGCACACCCTTTTAAAGTCATTTGAAAATAGAGCAGTGTGTAAGCACTGTGTGTTTTGGTTTGAAGGACATTGAAGCCAGTGAAATTACTGGGCATTATGAGACTTATCATCTTATGCCTCGGCAGGCCAATGCCATGCAGACTGCAGTGCTTTGAATTCAAAGTTCTATGTAGTTTTGTTTCTATTTATGGGCAGGCGTTGCGCTTACCATCAGGCGAGCGGCCTGCTCGTTTCGTCACTTTTTTTTATGGCATAAGCCGGCAATCGAGCAAGTAGGTCACCTGATGGTAAGTGATCACCACCGCTCATGTACGCCCACAATACCAAAAGAATCATGGTTGCGTAGCCGACCTTAAAGGAAAGGGATAATTAAGGGATTGGGAAGGGGAGGGGGTTTGGGCCTCCGGATATCTCACTCACCGTACGAAACGCAGCAGCAATCTGCTACTTTACGCCAGTTTTCTGTGAAACAGTGGTAATGACCCGGCCGTGCCGGCCCATACATGCTGTAGACAAAAGTATCTACAGCGTGGCTCTACCACTCAAATATATATTCTAAATGACTGTATAATAGTCATTTGAAAATAGAGGTGTGTAAGCACTATGTGTTTCGGTTTGAAGGACATTGAAGCCAGTGAAATTACTGGGCATTACGAGACTTAACATCTTATGTCTCGGGGTGACGAGCGCAGTCCAATGCCATGCAGTGCTTTGTAAATCAAAGTTCTGTGTAGATTTGTTTCTATTTATGAGCAGGCGTTTTGCTTACCATCAGGCGAGAGACCTGCTCGTTTCGTCATTCAAGCTAATAATAAATATGATGTATTTTTTTTTTGGAGTTTGTTGATAGCCTGACGCGAGTCGGCTTTGGTCAGCGTCACCGAACTCTTGGGTGAATGCTTTAGGCACTCCAACCCTAGATTAAAGTGACCTTCGCTGAGGCCACCCCCCATAATGGGGGATACGGACTTCGGCTCAGGACGACCACTAGGGAGAGCAAAGAAATTTGCGATTGGGGTTTAGGGGGATTTATAATCTAATTTGTATTATTCCTCATCAGCTCGCGGGCCTACTAGGGTCGGGGGTGCTTCGGGGAGCACGGCGAGCTCCTCGACGGTGAGGACGGTACATCAGTCTTGTGGAGTGTGTTTGTTGTATGACTTCATCCATCTCTCGGATGGCCAGAGTGGTCGCATCGTCGGGATTTGTGAGGACGCGGTGTTCTCCTCTTTGTACGGTCAAAGAGAGTGTATATCAATGATCTACGGATGAGCGTGTTGGTATGGCTTCTTCGAACTGAATATAGTTGATGTTTGTAGGTACTCACAGAGCGTTGGTGGTGTGCGGGGGAGTGGGGTAGTTGTGGCGGGGCGCGGCGCAGGCGGGCCAGGGCGCTCAACAGCCCGTCCGTGGTCACGCCGACTGCCCCAACATCTGAAACAACCACAAGTAAGTACAACCAACAATCGCACACGTAGTCCTGACCCTTCACCCTCTTATACACAGGCTTGCGGTCCCACAATACTCCTATAAGACACAAATCTACACTAATACATATATATGCACTCACGCCTATAATCCCCGAAGGGGTAGGCAGAGGTATAATGAGTACACCTACTTTTCGCCGAACGTATCTCCATCCCTAGGGGGCGAGCCTATCGCCATACCGGGCACAAATTCCAGATTCCGGGCTGATACTGAGCATTTCGTAATAGAAAAACCCAATATCACTTTTACCCGACCTGGGGATCGAACCCGAGACCTCAGCGTTAGTCTCAGTCATAACGCGTGCGCATTACAACTGCGCCACTGAGGCAGCCGCAGCAGCAGATCTACACTAATCTACACTAATATTATAAAGAGGAAAGATTTATATTTTTGTATGTAACGAATAAACTTAAAAACTACTGAACCGATTTCAAAAATTCTTTTGCCGTTAGACAGCTATATTATCACTGAGTAACATAGGCTACTTTTTATCCCGAAAAAGGCCGTTCACGCAGGTGGAGCCGCGAGCAAAGGCTAGTAACCCAGAACTTTTCCTCTGATCTGATAAACAAACAGGTCTGGTTTTGAGGTGTGCGACCGAGACAAGAGACCGCGACATGTGACGACATCGACTTATCCACTTTGTATGCCCCTATCTCATCATGGAATGGAAATAAGATCGGCAGAATGTGGGTGTACTGCTTACACCATCGAATATTACAGACGTGAGTGCGTAAGTAAGTAAAAAAATATATTTTATACTAGCATTTACCCGCGGCTCCACCCGCGTGAATAGGCTTTTCCGAAATAAAATGTAGCGTATAACCGTCTCCAGGGTCCCATCTATCTCTACATCAAAATTCATCAAAATCGGTTCAGTGATTTAGGCGTGAAAGCGTAACAAACAGATTTTGTTTTTTCGTGAAAAGTATTCTATGTTACTCCTTATACCTCCAAGAATATGTGTACAAAGTTTCATGATGATCGGTTAAGTAGCTTTCGCGTGAAAGCGTAACAAACAAACTTACATTCACATTTATAATATTAGTATGATTGTTGTCGGCAAGCGGTTATAGCGCAGCGGGGAGTGGTATGGACTGTCGAGACGAAAGTCGCAGGTTCGAAACCAGACCCAAGTGCATATACCTCTGACTTTTCTAAGTTATGTGTGTATTAATTGTTAATTATCACTTGCTTTAACGGTGAAGGAAACATCATGAGGAAACCTGCATATCTGAGAAGTTCTTCATAAGAATTTCGAAGGAATGTGAAGTCTGCCAACCCGCATTAGGCCAGCGTGGTGGACTAAGGCCTAACCCCTCTCATTCAGTAGAGGAGGCCCGTGCCCAGCAGTGGGACGTATATAATACAGGGTTAGTATTATTATTTTATTATTGCGTCGCCTCTTTTATCCTAAGCTATATTGTTCCCTGTTTGTTGTCCTATTTTTGAACTATAGTAATACGCGATATGATATTTTGGCAGTAAATAATTATTGTAATTTACCCTTTCAAACCGCTTTAGACAAAGCAATTGATTGCCCAAGACATTAACCGAGGTTTGTGGTTCACAATAGATCATATTGAGCCAAACACAAACGACCGCTTTTTGTTGGTGAACGATTAATCAGACAATGTCCGACTTGGTAGTCTGTCAGAACCGGTGGCCGATATTACGTTTTTATTTATTTATTTATAATGCTTTATTTTACATTATTACATTACATTACTTCAAGCGCTGCTGTGTGGAACCCGCATGAAAGTAAATATGTGTTACTTTTGGAAAAAGTACAGAAGAAATTCTTGAGATGCTTATACAAGCGTGTTAATGGTTATTACCCGTATGTATCCAACCTTGTTTCTATTGGGCTGTCTTGCATACAATTCTCTCCAACTTCGGCGAGAAATGCAGCAAGTTCTTATGATACATAAAATTATTCATAATAAAATAGACGCACCTGACTTACATAATGAACTTGTTCGCATTTTTGTTCCTAATAACTATTGCCGCAATAGAAAACATGAGTTATTCGCAGTACCGCTTGGTAGAACGGTTGCCAGATCCAAATCTCCATTGCCTCGCACACTAAACTTGCTAAACAGATTTGTGACATGTTTACGAGTGACAGAAGATCATTTATGTTAGAATGCTTGAGGTTTTGCGAGAATGATGGATGAATCTATTATTATTACAATAATTTGTGTATTGTACCTATCGAATAGTTTAAGTGGTATTCATACCGTCCTATTCGAAAAAATAAATAAATAATTAGATACTTGGTAAAAACTAAAAAGATAGTAAACTTATAAACATAGTACAATTGGCGGCCTTATCGCTCAAGGCAATCTCTTACAGGCAACCATAGTATGGAGATAAGAGTACGAATAAGAGGGCTGTCTAAGAGTACATGAAATTAGAATTTAATATGGATTATATACAGTTTACAATAAGAATACATATATACCTACCATATTACATTTTTTTTTACTGCCTGTATAAGCAGACGGGCAAACGGGCCACCTGATGGTAAGTAGTCACCGCCGCCCATAGACTTCTGCAATGCCAGGGCACAGCAAAGCCGCTGCCTACCGTCGAAGGATTACTCTTTTTAAACCTCGTTTAAAGAAATACATGTCATAGCGCTCAGGGAACACCGCTGCAGGGAGTTCATTTCAGAGCTTGCACGTACGTGGTAAGAATGAACGCTGGAAACGAACCTTCGGAGCACTCCCCGTGGAACAACCGGTAGAACAAGCAGAGAGACCCGAAATCTCTCCGCAGCCCCAACGGCTCCAGGTTATCCGTGATATCAGGATCCCCAACGATTCGAACGGCCCGCCTCTGGAAGGAGTCAAGTGGGTCTAGCAAGTATTTGGGCGCTACTGCCCAGAGATGAGAACAGTACTCCACGTGGGGCCGGACTTGCGCCTTATAAAGCGCTAATCTATGGCCCGACGTGAAGTACCGCCTAGCTCTGTTCAGGATGCCCAATTTCTTGCTTGCCAATTTGGCATTGTCCTCCACTTGACTCCTAAACTGGACCTTGCGCGATATATCGACGCCGAGGATCCCAATACCTTCGGAAACCCGGAGAGTGACTCCTTGGAACCGTGGCGTCATGACAAATGGGTCCTTCTTAGTTTTCCTTCAACGGTAGGCGGCGGCTTGGCTGTGCTCTGGCATTGCTGAGGTCCATGGGCGGCAGTAACCACTTACCATCAGGTGGGCCGCCCGCTCGTCTGCCTATCTAGGCATTAAAAAAAGCCCTCAAAATCCTTTGCCTTTAAAGTCGGCAACGCGTGATTCAAAATTTCTATTCTATAATTCTATTCTATTCCTATGGTACAAAAAAAATACTTCTGAACAATAAGGATCATACAAACTAAGTCGTAAGCCATAGGTACCTTGTCATGGAATTACCAAGTGCATAAACTTTATGTTTTAATAACAAGTTGTTAAGGAAATATTCAAGGATATCTGGAATCTTAATATAACTTAAGTGTATTTGCAATAATAATACATTCAAAAGTCATACATGTTTATGGTTATAGATTCAAAGTTCATTTACTAGAAGTATCCAAGACTAGGTCATCAAAACATAAAACCCTTGACATCAATTAGAATAATATCTATACTTGATTCATATTTTTTTTTTACATACATACGCACTCACGCTTATAATCCCCGAAGGGGTAGGCAGAGGTAAACCAGTACACCCACATTTCGCCGAGTGTATCTTTGTCTCGTGATGTGATGGGGGCAAGCCTATCGCCATACCGGGCTCAATTTCAGACTCTGGGCTGATACTGAGCATTTCGTAATAGAAAAATCCAATATCACCTTTACATGACCCGGGGATTGAACCCGAGACCTCAGCGTCAGCCTCAGTTGAAACGTATACGCATTACAACTCCACCACCATTTTTAGTAGCCCTGTATTATATACGTCCCACTGCTAAGCCCATGGCTCCTCTACTAAATGAGAGAGGTTAAGCCTATACGCTGGCCTAATGCGGGTTGACAGACTTCACATACCTTCCAAATTCTTATGAAGAACTTCTCAGGTCTAGCGCAGATATCGCGTGACATACATAAAAAAATACGCGTTGTATTGAGCACCTCATCCTTTTTCGAAGTTGGTAAAATGAATGAATTAATCAGAAAAATACCTGCATAAAATTTCCACCTTGAATTTACGAGAAGCGGTGAGTTGTACACATTTGAGAATTGGACTTTGTAAGGGACAAAACTTGTTCCGGAAAGGTGAAGTAGGGCACTGCGTCATAGGCCACTGCGTTAGGGCAATTGAGGTCAGAATAAATGTTACGATTATTGGTGGAATATTGTAGACATTTATCTATGTTGGAAAAACAAAAACGACCCGGAGACTTAAATAATTTATATATTATATAAAAATCTCGTGTTACGATGTTTGTGGTTGCACTCCGCCGAAACGGCTCGACCGATTTTTATCAAGTTTTTATATATATTTGGTAGGTATGAGAATAGGTCGTAAGGTATATTTCATACCGCTAGGTGATTAGGGTATCACTATCCAGTGTTTTTTAATATATTTTTTTATTGGTATTAAAAAATACCTATAACCCTAAATTTTCAGCCTCCTAACTCCACCCTTCCATGTGTTTAATCGCGAATGTAGAATAAATTCAAGCGCGTTTCTCACACCGATGACGGGACTCACTTAATGCGATCACCCCCGCGCCGAGCCGGACCCACCGCCGTCGCCCACTGTTTCTATAGAAGAAAATTCCACATAGGCTACATTTATCCTGGAAAAAGGCATTCACGCGGGCGGAGCCGCGGGCAAAAGCTAGTACTTTTATAATATTTAAAATTTTCTTTACAATCTTTAACGTCTTAAACTTAAAAGTCCTCTCCGCCATATATCACTTCCTTCACTCGCTCACATAGACCTTTCACTCACTCACTCATTTTGGCTCCGAGTCCTTTCATCCCCACATCTATTTTCCGCCAAGCAGCAGTGTATTTCTTCAGTTTGAAGGACACTGCTAGTGAAATTACTGGTCATTATGACACTTGCATCCGGTTTCTGAAAGGCTGATCAATATTAAATTAATTAATATACGCACTCACGCCTGTAATCCCCGAAGGGGTAGGCAGAGGTGTAACCAGTACCCACATTTCGCCGAGCGTATCTCCGTCCCTTATGTGATAGGGGGCGAGCCTATCGCCATACCGGGCACAAATTTCCAGACTTCGGGCTGATACTGAATATTTCGTAATAGAAAACCCAATACCACTTTACCTGACCCGGGGATCAAACCTTAGACCTCAATCGTAACGCGTACGCATTACAACCGCGCCACCGAGGCAGTCAAATTACCTAACTAATCATCTGTCAAATCTCAAGTCAAGTCAAAATTGAATTGCTAGAATGACCACCTTTCTAGCAATTCACACCTTTGATTTATCACATATGTTAGTTACAGAGTTTTCAAATTGATATGAAAAATCGTATGTCAAACGCTATTAGAGAGACATCAGATATTATCTATTATATTATTCACTAAATAACGTTTCAGCAACTCAAATTGATTTGACAGCGGCGTCAAAATCAAAGTTTTGTTAGATTTAGGTAATTAGCCTTTCAGAAACCGGGTGTTAACATCCTATGTCTCGGGACGACGAGCGCAGTCCAATATCATGCATTGCTTTGTAATTCAAAGTTCTGTGTGGTGTTGCTTCTGTTTATGGGCAGGCGTTGGGCTTACTATCAGGCGAGCGACCAGCTCGTTTCGTCATTCAAGCTAAAAGAATGTGTGGTTTTCTGAGGTCACCACAATTTTATTCTAATGATTTCACTTTAAATTATGATACTGTATAACGTTGCATAATATTTATTAATCGTTAAGGTTTTATATATACGCACTCAGGCCTGTAATCCCCGAAGGAGTAGGCAGAGGTGTAACTAGTACACCCACATTTCACCCAGCTTAGTTCCGTCCCATGATGTGATAGGGGACGAGCCTATCGCCATATCCCAAATTCCAGACTCCGGGCTGATACTAAGGATTTCGTGATTATTATTTTACTCGACCCGGGTATCGAACCCGAGACCTCAGCAGAGCAGTCGTAACACGTACGCATTATAACTGCGCCACCGAGGCAGTTGTAATAGTTTTGTTAAAACTCTATCGAATGTTTTTTTTAATAATATTTAAAGAACTATCCACTAACTACTAATAGTTAAGGAGTTATATTTGCCATCATCAGCTCGGCAACATGAGATGATGAGTACCAGACGCAAATACTTGAATAGTTGTAGAAAATATATAAAACATATGCGTCCTTATAAAATTTGAGGGTTGCCCTCGATTTTTCTGGCATCCCATCATCAGATCCTGACTTGGTACCAATAGAACCACCTGGGAAGTATATACCCTTATAGTATACTAGCTGTTGCCCGCAGCTCCGCCCGCGTGAATGCCTATTTCCAGGACTAAAGTAGCCCAGTGGGCGCATCAAGCGAGTCCCGGTGAGAAACGCGCTTGACAAAAATACTAATGCCACTATTAAAAAATTAATACGAAATATTTTTTATGCTCGTAGGGGGATGTGAAACAGTAACCCCCGTACTCATAAACGTTACTATGAGGCGTCATGGTGAGCGCGAACGCATATTGACGATTTCTCTAAACGTCATTGGTTAATTTTTGGCGCTAAATAAATACAGACCAATCATGTACAGAGAAATCTACACTAATAAACGAGTTCACTTAAGTGTTTATGAATACGGGCGTAAGTGGTTAGTGGGCAGCGTGATGGGACCTTATGTGAGTAAATGTTCGTTGTTTAAAGCCCTGTGACACCTCTCAAGTCTCAACTATTTTGCAGAGCCCATCTATCTGAGTTGACAAGTCATACATACATTTACATATGCACTCACGCCTGTAATCCCCGAAGGGGTAGGCAGAGGTGTAACCAGTACACCCACATTTCGCCAAGCGTATCTCCGTTCCATGATATGATAGGGGGCGAGCCTATCGCCATACCGGGCACAAATTCCAGACTTCGGGCTGATACTGAACTCTTCGTAATAGAAAAACCCAATATAACATTTACACGACCCGGGGATCGAACCCGAGACCTCAACGTCAGCCTCAGTCGTAACGCGTACGCATTACAACTGCGCCACAGAGTCAGACAAGTCATCTGGCTATTTTATCCGTGTTTATACATAGGTCCACCCCACTTCAATAAATCACTATAAATGTTCACCTATCTGGTTATTTAGTCTTTTCTCAAGTAGCCACTTGATATACTTACCAAAATACCTACGCTATGTAACTAAAACCCTCGAGTGGCCTTCTTCGATTCAAATTGGACAGTCCCGAGGAATTGGAAGTGAACTTTCGATTGCCGCAGGAACAGCTTCTGGGCTGTGCCGCTTGGCAGCCCGTCTCCTAAGGGATGCTCGTTGCAAAAATGTTTTCACGGTGAAATCCACTTTCATGGTACGACTTGATTAAGTTGACCAAACAACAAGTTCCGGCTTATCCGGGTCATTACCACTCTCTCACAGAAAACCGGCGTAAAGTAGCAGCTTGCTGCTGTGTTTGAGATATCCGGAGGCCCAAACCCCCTCCCCTTCCCAATTCCTTAATTATCCCTTTCCTTTAAGGTCGGCAACGCACCCATGATTCTTTTGGTATTGTGGGCGTACATGGGCGGTGGAGATCACTTACCATCAGGTGGCCCACTTAGTCGTTTGCCGGCCTATGCCATAAAAACACATAATAATATTCGATAGTAAATATTTATGACAATTCCATAACAGACAAACAACCCAAGGCTGTATGAAATCATGTTACACAACTTATTGACATTTAATGTATTTCGGAGAATTCGTAAGGTTTTTGTCTGCTTTAACGTTGAAGCCAAGGTTATCTAGCTAATTTTCAGTATATGTTTTGTCCACGGTTCCACTTAAAATACATACGCACTCACGCCTGTAATCCCCGAAGGGGTTGGCAGAGGTGTAACTAGTACACCCACATTTCGCCAAGCGTATCTCCATCCCATGATGTGATAGGGGGCGAGCCTATCGCCATACCGGGCACAAATTCCAGACTCCGGGCTCATACTGAGCATTTCGTTAAAAAAAACTCAATATCACTTTTACCCGACCCGGGGATCGAACCTGAGACCTCAGCTCAGCGTCAGCCTCAGTCGTAATGCGTACACGCATTACAACTGCGCCACCGAGGCAGTCCACTTAAATTAGTAAAGAAATAATACACCCAACAATCACACACATAGTCCTGACCCCCATACTAGGTGAACCTGTATTGTGGGGATCAGGAACTATGATGACTTATGGTCCCACAACACCCAGACCCGGAACCAAATATATTTTTTTTGTTAGTCTGAATGGCGAAACAAGCAGGTCACTCGCCTGATAAACAAAAGCAACACCACACAAGAAACTTGGAATTACAACGCACAACATGGCATTATACTGCGCTCGTCATCCCGATTCCAGAGATATAATATGTTCAGACTCATAATGCCCAGTAATTGCCCATTTTCCTGAGTGGTAGAGCCACGCTGTAGACAATTTTGTCTACAGCATGAATGGGCCGGCTCGTCCGGGTCGTTACCACTGTCTCACAGAAATCCGGCGTAAAGTAACAGCTTGCTGCTGCGTTTCGTACGGTGAGTGAGATATCCGGAGGCCCAAATCCCCATCCCCTTCCCAATCCCTTATTATCTCTTTCCTTTAAGGTCGGCAACGCGCCCATAATTCTTTTGTATTGTGGGCGGACATGGGCGGTGGAGATCGCTTACCATCAAGTGACCCACTTGCTCGTATGCCGGCTTATACTATAAAAAAAAAACTTGTTTTAATGTCCTTCAAACCGAAACACAACAACACACTCTTTTTTAGGCTACAGTACCCACTTCAGCAGAAACCGGCAAAAGAACAAGTCGGTTAGTAACCACCTCTCATAAATACTCGCAGTACCAAATATTGTAATCATTATGGAATATTTACTCTTGACTCAATTTTTCGACCGATAAAACCGTTTGGAATCGATAGAAATGCTTTTTATAAAATGAAGATTCTCTGTTATCAAAGATCTCTGCGGATCTGACTCAGTATTTGGCCCGTGATTTTATACGGATGTTAGGCATGAACAATCAGAGGATCTCAGTAAACGTGTACAAGCATTTGAAATGTTGTGCTTCAGGCACATGTTGGCCATTAGATGGACACACATATTGACTAATGTAGTCCAGCGTCGGATCACCCAGAAACATCAACAAATTACGAAAACGAAAATGTTGCGTATCTGATACGTGTGGTGAGACACAAAAGATACGCGCTCCTGTAACTTAATGATGAGCAAGATAGCCTGATAAAGATGAGTCGGACGCAGGAAGAAATCCTGGTGGCAGAACATAAAGAGAGTGTACGAGAATCCTGAGCGTTGCAGAGCTTATCTGCTTCGCGAAAGACAAAATAGAATATTCCAATCTGACGGCCAACCATCAGTAGTTGGAGAGGTACATAAACAAGAAAAAGAATAAGTCTTTTGGATTCGATAAGCTCAAACACAAATTTTGATAGCCTAACCTGAGATTTGAGCCCAGTACCTGACCGATTTCTGAGCCTATATGCCACCATTAAGCCAATGACGCAATGATGCTTTTAACTGCAAAAATGCGTCAAATTGATCCAATTCTCTATGGATTTCCCGTGTGTAGTCAGACACTTTTAAAGAAACTGGATTCAATGACCTCCAAATACTCGGTATCATTTACAATTCCAACTTGTTTAAATAGTTTCATTAACCCCGAAAAAAGGAGTGTTATATTTTGATCGCTTGGTCTGTTTGTGGCATCGTAGTAGAAAAAATAGACCGATTTGCATAGTTTTTTTATTAGAACGTTGGTTTAATCAAGATCGTTCTTAGAAGATCGTTCTTCTCTTATTGAAGATATTGTTTTTTTTTTCTAATTGTTATCAGGGTTTTTAACGGTTATTTGTTTTATGTATCAGCCTTGTAATACGTCCCAATGCTGGACACGGACTTCCTGTACGAATGGGAAGGGTTAGACCTTAGTCCACCACGCTGGCCTAATGCAGGTTGGCAGACTTCACATACATTCGAAATTATTTTTAGAGAACTTCATAAGTATGTAGGCTTCCTCGCGATGTTTCGTTCACCGTTAAAGCAAGCGATAATTAACAATGAATACAGACGTAACTTGATGCCGAAAGGCTGGCTTTATATGCCGCTTTCGACTCGACAGTCCATACCACTCCCCGCTTATAAATTGTTTTAATTCTGTAGTCTTCCAAAATTTCATACCAGTGTTAATATCCACATTTGTAACTTTGTAATTAGAAATTACAATTTATGAAATGTCGGGCTCACCTCCACCTTTCACGTAAATTCATTTCTATTTGCCATCATTTACATACATTATTATGTATGTATTTGGGTTTTAATTGTACAAATACGAGAACTATAAATTACATTAGCTTTACCCTCACCTCAAGCAGCGGTAAAGAAAAGTATTATGATTATTGCATTACATCTAAATTGACGCCCAAATATTAAGGCTTTTCTAAGATTTATTTATTAACAACAACAAAAAAGAATATTTGCCCGGAGATTCATTTCGTGGACATAGTTTCGCGTACTAGGGCATGAAACGTACTTTTTTATAGTATAGGCCAGCAAACGAGCAAGTGGGTCACCTGATGGTAAGAGATCTCCACCGCCCATGTACGCCCACAGCACTTAAATAATCATGGGCGCGTTGCCGACCTTAAAGGAAAGGGATAAGTTAGGGATTGAGAAGGGGGGGGGGGGAATTTGGGCCTCCGGATATCTCACTCACCGTACGAAACGCAGCAGCAAGCTGCTACTTTACGTCGGTTTTTTGTGAGACAGTGGTAACGACCCTGACGAGCCGGCCCATTCATGCTGTAGACAGAACTGTCTACAGCGTGGCTCTACCACTCAGGCACTTTAATTATATATCTTTGTTAATCGATTATTATCAAAATCGTATTAAATTAAACAAACCATAAATGTTATCCCAAGCTTAATATTAATACATCACTCATAACCAGATCCTATTTGGTTCAGTCATTGTGGAGACAAGTGTGCACAAACACTATCTGTTCATGATTTTATTATGTGACTCTTTTAAATTAAAACATATTCAATGGCATTTACAATGACTTATAAATTAGTCATGCTGCATATATAGTTTTGATTAACAATTGAGCATCTTTTTAAAGATGTCTACTATTGATCTTTATTTTTAGATATTGCTATTATACTTGACATTGGCGAAATCATCGAAAATCGATGGGGCCATAATCTAAAAATAGAATAGAATACCTATTATTACATGCTATTGGAGTGAGTTCGCAAAGATAGTTTTGCGTACGTTGTGTTATTCGTAGGACATAGGTTATAATTATGTAAGGGTTTATATAACATCGTATTTAATAATTATAACATCTTGTTATAGTTTCATAGTTTTTTTTTTGTATAAGTGTTATATGTTTCCGTTGATAGGTTTATTATTTTTATTTATTTTGTAATTAGTTTTTTTTTATGTATGTGCTTTAATCTTAAAACTGCATTATCGCATTAGGTTACTGAACCTGTAATGGTAGTATAGTGTGTAAATAATAAATAAATAAATAAATAAATGATGTCATTTAGTATTTCTAGACTTAATATCAGACTTTTATAATAAAAAGAAAGAAAGCATTTGCACCTAAATGTAATAATAAATTGTAGTTTAAATTGTGTTTCTTTATTTGTATTATATATACAATCTTATACTAAAAATCGATTTCAAAATAATTTATTCTAAATGGGGTTATCGCGTCATTATATTTATAACTAGCTGTTGCCCGCGGCTCCGCCCGCGTGAATGTCATTTTCCGGGATAAATAAGTACCTAAGTAGCCTAAGTTACTCCTTATTACATCAGCTATCTCAAGTCAAAAAAGTCCCGTCAAAATGGGTCCAGCCGTACCAGAGATTAGCCGAAACAAACAGACAGACAAAAATTGAAAATTATGTTATTTTGGTATACTCGTATGTACCGTATATACATTCATATGCATGTAGTAAAAAGCGATTATTTTAATATTACAAACAGACACTTCAATTTTATTTATTTGTATAGATATACAGTATTATGTAAAATTGTACTGGCATTTAGACGTCTGCATATAAGTTATTTTAATCATCAAATAATGCAAATATTTCCAAGAATTATTATAGTTCATGCATCATTAACAATTTTTAGAAATGCAGCAACTTTTAAATTGTGATTAAATCTTCAAACAGTATTATAAAATTATTAACAACAAAATAACCTCCATAATAATAAAAATATTATTTCTTTCTGATCTAGCTATCTAATTATAGCTATTAAAGCTGTGTACATTAGACGCAAAATCACAAATTACAACAGCCTTTCTCATTAGGGTAGTTTCCTATATTGAATTTTATACATTATTTTATAAGCAACAGAATATGATACGCAAAAGAAACCCTTTTACGAAATCATAATCAAAATTGGTTCAGAAATGTGCCCGCAGTTATCACTTTAAATGTTGGTATGAGGAAAAGTGGGTGCGTAGTAGGGATATCTCACTACCTCGCTTGCACGCGTGCACCATAATGAACACTTTACACAGTGACGTCAAAGTTTGCGTCGTCTGTCATTAGACAATTACCCCTTCTACAGGATTTGAATGGCTTCTAACTTATTTATTTTTGGTCCGATTTATAAAATTCTTTCTGCAATCGATTTTGAGTAACGTAACTTATTAATATAAATAATAAAAAAAAACTAGTCAACTACCCTATTACATGAGTATCAACAAATGTAGATAGTTAATCTTTACAATCAGTCCTTATCAATACACTTATCTCCCACCTTCACCTTATCACTTGAACACTCATTCCCAGTGAAGGCAGCCCTGTCTCCCAGGCCGACTGTCATGGGTAGCTGTGTTGTGGTATTAGGCTGTACCCGCTGAGTAGTAGATCCATTTTCCCATATCCATCTATCGCCATTTATAGTAGTTAAATTGTTCTTGTTTGTCGCTTCGTTTACTGTTATATTTCGATCTCCTTTAACAGCTATTTCTCTTGAATTCTGACTTACTTTTGTATTGTTGTTAGCGACTTTGTTAATGCTGGAAGTTGTCCGAATATTATGTAGGACATTTTCTGCTGTAACTGGATTGGTTTTTGCTGGATAACTATCAGTTTTGTTCCTTGGGGTATTACTCTTCGTTCTTAGCGTGGTATGTTCTGTTTTTCTATTTACATTCACTGATCTTTGAGTATTCCCTATATTATGATTTCCGTCACTTATCGTAGATACCGTCCTATGATGGTCATGTTCACTACTGCAAACGACATGTCTATTACTGCCTCCATGATGGCCATGGTGGTGCCAATGTTTGTCAAATTGATGGTTCACGAAAGGTTCCGCTGGTTCATTAGTCACTTGTCTGTAATTTGAGTAATTATCGTCCATTTCGCTCTGCCTCGGAACTGAGTCTTCGAAACTTTTAAGATATTCATCACTGTGTTGCGTTCTACTATCTCCAAGTCCAAACATATCGTTCAAAACCGCCACAATTTCACCAGTATGGTCATATTGCACATTCCTAGATGATGCGACAGTTATAAACGCAAAAGCTATTACCGTCCACATTTTTGCACTGCTATAACGTGATTTACATCGTAAATTTCCGCTCAGGGAGAAGCGTGCGCGCGCGTCGACGGCCGCAGCTGAACTGTTAATATTATTGGTCGAATAAAATAGTTCCGCTACGTACAATGTCAAAGAACAAGTTGCAGCGTCCACCTGACGTCTCGAATGACCACTTTCGATCACACTGACTCATCAGTAAATGGACCATGTATTTTATTTAGCGGAGGAAAATTTTGCAACTATTGTTTGTTAGTAGGTATTTCTATATAAGGTGTGATTAAGTTCTATTAAGCCATTAATGAATGACAACGAATATATTGTTGAGGTACCGAGGTGTTTGAAGTGGTAAAGCCTCATTACAGATAGTTGTGCTGCAGTATGAATGGGGTTCAAAATTCTATTTTAACGTTATAGACATTATTATAAATTAAAAACATTATAAAGCCCGGATCGCGGAGCGTTTTTTTTTTATATCATCGGTCGGAAACGAGGAAGTCGGTCACCTGATGGTAAGCGATCTCCACCGCCTATAATACCAAAAGAATCATGGGCGCGTTGCCGACCTTAAAGGAAAGGGATGATTAAGGGATTAGGAAGGGAACGGGGATTTAGGCATCCGAATATCTCACTCACTCACGCACGAAAGCTGCAGCAAGCTGCTACTTTTCGTCGGTTTTCTGTGAGACAGTGGTAACGACCCAGAAGAGCCGGCCCATTCATGCTGTAGACAAAAGTGTCTACAGCGTGGCTCTACCACTAGCAAAGCTGCTGCTGTTTACTGTTATCCGTTGAAGAGTTTACCATTTTCCCTCGTACTCCATTTTCTTCTTTCTTTCTACCTGGCTACTGCCAGGGTCCGCCTTCCCACTAAGACTCCACTCCACCCGACCTTCAGCATCTTCTGTAGTAAGACCGTTGGCTCTCATATATCTCTCTAATACGTCAAGCCAGCGTTTTTAGCCCGTCCGCGGGATCGTTCTCCTGTTACGTTCAGGCACAGGCACCGACAAACTCCATCATCAGACCTTAACTAAATTTGTATGAAACTACCATTGTACCTAATAAATGATCTTCGAACATTTGGCGGAGATGTAGCGTCACACACATCCAACTACTATACCTAAATGTGAAAGTTTGAATGTTTATGTTTGTGAATTTGGTTGTTTCTTAGTCAATCACGCCTTACGGTTTTAAAATTAATTTTGGCACACAGACAATGACCTGAATAAGACATAAGCTACTTTTTATTCTGGAAAAGACCGTCCAAGTGGGCGAAGCCGTGAACAAAAGCTAGTAACAGTACAAAGTCGGTTTCCAAGTTTTGTTAAACGTTATTTTATTTTTCAATTTTTAGTGGTAGTTACAGCAATAGCATGTAAATTCCAATACAATAACACAATCGCGACGAGTGTACTGTTGTTCGTTTAGGGGGTTTTTTTTTTCTCCGTACTCCGTCATCAGATCTTAACCTAATTTATATGGGACCACATCGCAGCTAACCTCTATCGAGTGAAATTTTTTCCAACAAAATCGGGCCACAATTGGCGGAGAAATCGATGTGCATACATAAAAAAGAATTTAGAACCTCTTCCTTTCTGAAGTCGGTTGAAAATACCACAGTTTATAGTTATTTAAAACAAACGAATGTACGGACAAGTAACAACGTATAACATTGTGCAACATACGGAATCACGTCAACCAACATTTATGAAGTTTATTACGTCAACGTGTATCCACGTAAGTATACCTCTTTACTATGCAGTTAAATCGTTCCCATTGTGTAACTTAATCAGCTTGAACTGACTAAGCACGTTTTATGCGTATGGTTACTGGGTATTTTAATCGTAGAGCCAAGCTGTAGACAATTCCGTGGCGCAGCGGGCGAGTAGCCGGCTGCGAAGCGAGAGGCCGTGGGTTCGATTCCCACACCGAGCCAAATGTTTGTGTGATCCATAAATATTGGTCTCGGGTCTGGGTGTTGTGGGACCGCAAGTCCCTCGTAGTTCCTGATACCCACGATACAGGTTTACCTAGTGTGGGGTTAGGACTATGTGTGTGACTGTTGGGTGTATTAATTTATTTTGTCTACAGCATCAATGGGCCGGCTCGAGCGAGCTGTTACCACTATCTTACAGAAAACTTACTTAGCAGCTTGCAGTACGTTTCGTACGGTAAGTGAGATATCCGAAGGCCCAAAACTCTTTTCCTCTTGAGTCCTTAATTATCCCTTTCCTTTAAGGTCGGCAACGCGCTCATGATTCTTTTGCTATTGTGGGCGTACATGGGCGGTGGAGATCACTTACCAACAGGTGATCCACTTCCTCGTTTGCTGACCTTCTGCTAAATATATGTACATACACTGACTGCTTCGGTGGCGCAGTTGTAATGCGTACGCGTTACGATTGAAGCTAACGCTGGGGTCTCGGGTCCGATCCCCGGGTCGGGTAAAGTGGTATTGGGTTTTTCTATTACGAAATGCTCAGTATCAGCCCGGAGTCTGGAATTTGTGCCCGGTATGGCGATAGGCTCGCCCCTATCACATCGTGGGACGGAGATACGCTCGGCGAAATGTGGGTGTACTGGTTACACCTCTGTCTACCCCTTCGGGGATTACAGGCGTGAGTGCGTATGTATATGTACATAAAAAAAGCAAAAATTGAGAAACTCTTTTTATGAAGTCAGTTAAAAATACAGACGAATTAAAAACCTCCTTGTTTATGAAGTTATTTCGTTCGTTATTTGTAAACAAAACTGCATGGTCACAATAATACCAAAGGCGGCACAACAAGCAACTTTCAAAATATATGTGTAATGTAATATTATTGACTGATGACTGCCTCTATGGCGCAGTTGTAATGCGTACGCGTTACGACTGAGCCTGACGCTGAGGTCTCGGGTTCGATCAGCCCGGAGTCTGGAATTGTGCCCGGTATGGCGAAAGGCTCGCCCCCTATCTCATTATGGGACAGAGATACGTTCGGCGAAATGTGAGTGTACTGATTACACCTCTGTCCTACCCCTTCGGGGATTACAGGCGTGAGTGCGTATGTATGTCGCTGTACCTCGGATGGTACGTAAAAAAACTCGGTCCCAGCTGTTATCAACTGACAGCAGTTGTTATGAGGCCTTCGGGCGGCTTGAAAATCCGATATAGAATAGGATAGAATCGAAAAACACATGTTTTCCGACACACTAAAGTTTTGTGTAATAAATCACTAGAATGGACACTGTGAAAACATTTTTCCATGCTGCACATAAAATTGTACGCAGTGCAAAAAGATATGATTCATTATGTACACGCCTGTATCCCCAAAAGGGTAGGCAGAGGTATAATAATACAGTTCACTGAGCTTATTTCCGCCCCATGGCGTGACAAGGAAGCCTATCGTTATACCGGACACAAATTCCAATCTTGGAGAACACATGTGATTTTTACACCTTAAAATAGAGGGTCTCCTCCCCAGAGGGGTTGACGTCAGGCAGGCGGCCGGTCATAAGAACTACAAACCTAATCCTAATCTTTCTGTAAAGGTGTGTTTATGAGTGGTAGAGCCACGCTGTAGACACTTTTGCCTACAGCATGAATAGGCCGGCTCGTCCGGGTCGTTACCACTGTCTCACAGAAAACCGGCGTAAAGTAGCAGCTTGCTGCTGCGTTTACGGTGAGTGAGATATCCGGAGGCCCAAATCCGAGGTAACCAAAATTATTTTATCATAAAATTAGTGTCACTCCCTGAAAGATATGAGTATGTATGACACATAAAAGGGGCAAAAACGCGTAGAAATTAGAATATCCGCCTTTTTTATAATCAGTTAAATAGGGATAAATAAAAATAAGAATAATGTGTTATAAATACATTTTTCAATCACTCAATTCAAGCGTTACTGCCTAAACTTTCCACGTCATTTTCGGTATTTCTCGATGACGTCATTATAGTAAATTATTGTCCCACATTACGACTCCGAGGCTAATTTTTTTTTTTTTTTTTTACTATCCCTTTATTATATACGTCCCACTGCTGGGCACGGGCCTCCTCTACTGAATGAGAGGGGTTAGGCCTTAGTCTACCACACTGGCCTAATGTGGGTTGGCAGACTTCACATACCTTCGAAATTCTTATGAAGAACTTCTCAGGTATGCAGCTTTCCTCACGATGTTGCCTTCACCGTTAAAGCAAGTGATAATTAACAATTAATATACACATAACTTAGAAAAGTCAGAGGTGTATGCACTTGGGGCTGGTTTCGAACCTGCGACTTTCGTCTCGACAGTCCATACCACTCCCCGCTGAGCTATCACTGCTATTATGAGGCTAATTTACTGAATATTTATGAGAAATACATAATTATAATAACCTATTCTATTCTACATCTATAAGTCTTGTATTAGTCCATGACGTCAATAATCATACTATCATCATACTAATATTATAAATGTGAATGTAAGTTTGTTTGTTACGCTTTCACGCGAAAACTACTTCACCGATCATCATGAAACTTTGTACACATATTCTTGGCGGTATAAGAACTAACATACGATACTTTTTTATGAAAAAAAAATATCTATTTGTTTGTTACGCATTCACGCCTAAATCACTAAACCGATTTTGATGAATTTTGATGTAGAGATAAATGGGACCCTGGAGACGGTTATAGGCTACGTTTTATTTCGGTAAAGTCTATTCACGCGGGCGGAGCCGCGAGTAAAAGCTAGTAACCAATAAATAAAATGGAAAAAATAAGTTCTCGCCTGGTATCCCTGGAGCTTCTGTCCCATGATGTGATAGTGGGGCTGTCTATCGCCGTACCGGGCACAAATTCCAATCCCGGGCAACTCAAGTGTGAATTTTCAAAACGAAAGCTCTTACACTAATTTTGATTGCCCGGCCTGGGATAGCATAGGTAACACGAGATAATTTGGCAATTTTTTTGTCACAAAAACCAGTTTTATCTGGTTATATCTATATCAAAGCTACCTAGAACATTAGACTAGTAAAGATAATGTAGATAAAATAGAACTTTCATCTTCTCTGTGGTATTTTGTCTATGAACCCTATGACGACGTAATGTTATCGAATGTTCGACACTTTTACCCGAGATATTTCTCGTCAATAGTTATCTATCTCGCGCGCGAGATAATATGTCGTGTTGCATATGCTAAGCGAACCAGTATTGGAACTCAGGACGTCACGGTTTCTCAGCCTAAGTAGACTGCCACTGGGCCAATGGAATGGTAAAATAAAAATGAATCAAAATCACCAAGCATGTCAAATTAACTGCGCAATTTTACATCACTCAATCTTCTAACGTCATAGCTGACGTCATTTATTTGCGAACCTCACCGACGAACGAATGCAAAAGATTTATTCGACGTGTATATTTTTTTGTTTTTTTGTATGTATAACTTTCCACAGTGTGATTCGATGACGCTTCTTACATTATTCAATAAGGTGCCTATGGCTCAGTTGGGTTAATTTTAATCTGAAGAAAACATTCCACGCCGAAGGGGTGAAATTAGGGATGAAACATTTCGACATTTATGCTTCAATATTACCTATAGTATTGACGATTCTTAATTAACTGACGAAGGACGAAGATACGCTCGGCTAAATGTCGGTGTACTGGTTATACCTCTGCCTACCACTTCGGGGATTATAGGCGCGAGTGCGTATGTAAACTAATAAAAAAAAGTACTTTAAGCTACCCGATGCAGGGCTTAAGTTATGCATTAGTGTAAGTAACTCACTTAAAGTTATAAGCTCTCTCTGGTGAAGGATTAGTAGTGTCTTCAGCTTAAGAAACAGTTAAGATACTGTGTAATAACATTTTAATTATATAAATTGGTGAGGGCGCATACGTACTCATACATACATATGCACTCAGGCCTGTAATCCCCGAAGGCGTAGGCAGAGGTGTAACCAGTACACCCACATTTCGCCGAGCGTATCTCCGTCCCTTATGTGATAGGGGGCGAGCCTATCGCCATACCGGGCACAAATTCCAGACTCCGGGCTGATACTGAGCATTTCGTAATAGAAAAACCCAATACCACTTTACCCGACCCGGGGATCGAACCCGCGACCTCTGCGTTGACCTCAATCGTAACGCGTACACATTACAACTGCGTCACCGAGGCAGTCAGTCAGGCAAGTTATGGCGCATATTGTTATTTTATACATACATTTATTTAGAATAACAATTAACACATGCCTTATCCATTTATCGAAGTAGGTTTGAGTGGTAGATCCACGCTGTAGACAGTTTCGTCTACAGCATGAATGGGCCGGCTCGTCCGGTTCGTTACCACTATCTCACAGAAAACCGGCGTAAAGTAGCAGCTTGCTGCTGCGTTTCGTGCGGTGAGTGAGATATCCGGAGGCCCGAATTCCCCTCCCCTTCCCAAACCCTTACTTATCCCTTTCCTTTAAGGTCGGCAACGTGCCCATGATTATTTTAGTATTGTGGGCGTATATGGGCGGTGGAGATCACTTACCATCAGGTGACCCACTTGCTCGTTTGCCGGCCTTTAATATAAAAAAGGTACTATTTAGCGAAAAGACATTTAAGTGTCTTAATTTAATGATAATAATAAAAAAAAAACTATAACCTTCTTAACCAAAAATAGGGAAGTGATTCTCAATTCGAAAGGTATTTATTTTTGTGTGTACCACTAACTTTATCCAAGTTCAACTTGATCCGAATTTGACACTTTTTTTGAAATAATACTAGTTTATACTATACCATTTTATCGCGGTTTAATTTAATTTTAGTCCCGACGTTTCGAAAGCTTTTTATATTTTAGTCTCTCGCGTGACCACGAAGGCTGGTCTTCCAAACTGCATTAACGCCGACTCAAAATTGGTTAGATTAGGAGCTTTTAGTGGATCACTTAGATTACGAGTACAATGTTTTAGTATTCCATCCCGGCTCCATCCCTGATTTCACTACCTTGTTTAATTTTCTTCTTAAAATTGGAAGTTTATTGTATTTTTTCATCACGCAACAAAAAAGCGGGGTGTTAAAATTCTGCCCCTTTATCTGCCTGTGTATATGAGCGTGTGTGTGTGTCTGTAATTTCATAATAAATGAATAGACAGATTTGAATGCGGTTTGAATAAAATGTATTCAGCAGTAAAATTACACATGTGCTTCTAATTGACGTCATGAGTTTATAAAACATAGGTGATTTTCCTTTTTATGAGTTACTCTTTTTATTATTTATTTATTTACTTTTTTTATTTTACCCTTCTGCATCATCGATATCTCAATCCCCCGTCCATAAACATATATAAATAAAAAAAACATTGACATAGTTAACGGACGCGTGATCTGACCCCGTTTGTACCATTTAACTAATCAAAGAGCCTTAGAGCTTGTCTACTTAATCTGTACTTTATTACAATCGTATTAGAGATTCATTTACAATAAAGGGACTGTGGCCATCCCTAATGCCAAGAATCAGACCTACTGAAATTGTACTTTATTGCAATAACGGTAGGGATCTATTTGCAATGAAGGATTGTGTCCATCACTAACACGGATCGGGGTAGAGTCTGATACGAATTAAGGCCCCATTTTTTTTTATTAGCCTGAATGATTAAACTAGCAGGTCGCTCGCCTGATGGTAAGCGCCACGCCTGCCCATAAGCAGAAGCAACACCACACAGGACATTGAATACAAAGCACTGCATGGCTTTGGACTGCGCTCGTCACCCATAACCTAACGCCTAGTAATTACACTGGTTTCAATGTTCTTTTAGACCGAAAACAGTCACATTACTTACATACATACAAACACACATATGCACTCGCGCCAGTAATCCTCAAAGGGGTAGACAGAGGTGTAACCAGTACACCCACATTTCGTTTTTGTTACATATTGTATAAACAACTTTAAAGTAGTTAATAATAATTAAAATAAGTCATCAACAGTAGTGTTAGAACTCCCGCCAATACTCGAATATCTTTGCTCGAATATATAGTTTTATTTTCTTATGGCTTCGCACTTCTTGTGCATACAGTCAATGCCAAGTTTGGGAATATATAGAGTTAGTAGCTTATTCTTTTTATTATAGTCTATGGTTAGGCTATTCACAGCTAGGTTATTGTTGGGCGTGAACAGCCCTTTCGCCACTGAGTTTTAATGAACAGAGCCTCGCTACACAAATATAATCCGGCAATTGAAATCGTTTTTTACCCATCGATACAAGGCTTAATGCGAAATCGATGGGAGGTTAATGTATCTGAGGTTTCTGAATACATTTATTTAATCTTTATAATATTTTCTTTACAGGTTTTCGCAGTGAGCGGGGTTCGCAGTTAGTAGATAAATGGATTGTAAAAGTTATTCAAAATATAAGTTGTAAGCGGTCATTATTGACATAAAGCAGGGACATACATGACAGCCTCCGTGGCGTAGCGGCTACTCGTCGGCTGAGAAGCGAAAGGCCGTAAGTTCGATTGCCGCACCGAGACAAATGTTTTTGTGATCCACAAATATTTGTCTCGGGTGTTGTGGGACCGCAAGTCCCTCTTAGTTCCTGATACCCACGATACAGGTTTACCTAGTGTGGGGTCAGGACTATGTGTGTGACTGTTGGGTGTATTTACGAGTATTTATAATAAAATGACTCGTTTGTCTGACCTGTTTGTCTTTATGTGTATGTGTAATGTGTATGTATGTCTTTCTGATATGATTGCGTATAAATAAATGGACTCAAGAGCTCTGAATGAGTACTTCATGGTGCTACACTGGCACACTGCGCTCACCATCCAGAGAAAAAATGTTAAGTCTCATAATCTACACTAATATTTTATAGAGGAAAGATTTGTATTTTTGTATATAACGAATCAACTTAAAACTACTGGACCGATTTATATTTTTGTACTGACTTGTCATAAGCGCTATTTAATTGCCTAAATGATCAATAAATGATTTTATTCTTTGTTATTGTACTTTCTGTTAGGCCATCGCCCCCCTTTACTTGCTGAGAAAGGAATTTAAAATTCTGGGTTTTACGGTATCTTAAAATATTGCCACTGCTGACGGTAGGTAACATTTTAATGTGGTATTATACATTCGAATCACGTTCCTGTGATACACGTGTTATGTGATGCATATTCACAAAAATATTACATTTTATAATGGTACCTGCGTAAAGCCCCATTTAGGCCGACATCTATAAACTTAACTTCAATTTAGTCTAAGGCCGAGATCTATAAACTAAACTTCGACTTAGTTTTGGACGAAAATGTCATAGCCAAGTCTGAATTAAAAATGCAATAACTCTGTGGCCGAATAAAATTAGTTTCAACATTTTAGATACCTTTTTTCTATTTACGTTATATTTACAATGTTCATAAATAAATACACCCATAGTCCTGACCCCACACAAGGTTAACCTGTATCGTGGGTATCAGGAACTACGATGGACTTGGGTCTGGGTATTGTGGCACCACAATACCCAGACCCGAAACAAACATTTATCTCGGTGTGGGAATCGAATCCACGGCCTCTCGCTTCGCACCCGGCTACTCGCTTACTGCGCCATGGAGGCTGTCGATCAAATGTTGTCGGTTTATTTTCAAATTAACTTCTTGAAATGCGCATGCTTAGGTTGACTTTGGCAAGTTCATAAATAGGTTTACTACTTACGCAATCACTTTCTAAATGACTATTTTAGAGTGGTAGAGCCACACTGTAGACAGTTTTGTCTACAGCACGAATGGGCCGACTCGACCGGGTCGTTACCACTGTCTCACAGAAAACCGACGTAAAGTAGCGGCTTGCTGCTGCGTTTCGTCCGGTGAGTGAAATATCAAAACTCTTAAGTTGACTTTGGTGAGTTTATATCGAACTTTTACTACGTAATGTCAGTTTATAGAAGAACTTAGATGTAGAGACTTTATTACAGTAACGTATGCAATATGTAACAAAAACCCTGTTGGGCATTTTAACTGCGATATCAGAATCGATATTCAAACTTAATGAAATAACTCGCATATGAAAATGGGACTATAAAAATAATCATATTAATTTTTTATACTTGAATTAATTTATTGTTTGTAAACCGTCGATTGATTACCTCTGCAAGAGTGATTACTTGGAGCCAGAGCGAGATGGCATACTGCGACGTCGACGTATATCAACCGCGCCGCGCCCCCGGCTTCGTCAATACACACAGAAATTAAGATGGAAATAAGATTTTTTAATTATGTTAGTTTTCTAACTTACCTGTGTAAGGATAATATCTTGCTTCTGTTTTTTTTTATTATTATTTGACTATATTTTTTAACTATTTGTTATTTAAATAATAAAATTTAACGTCCACCTACAAGATGGACCGACGACCTGACAAGGGTTGCAGGAAGCCAATGGATGCAGGCCGCTTCCAACAGGTCGGCCTGGAAGGCATTAGGGGAGGCTTATGTTCAGCAGTGGACTTCTTGTGGCTGATGATAATGATTTAAATAATAAATATGATTACTTTTATAGTCCAATTTTCATATGCGAGTGTTTTCATTACGTGTGAATATGAACAGGGTTTTTGTTACATATTGTATATCTACACGAACGTAAAATTGTAAATCTTGTATCTGTTATATTTAGCATGTAAGCGTTTTGGTGTACCTACTGTAAGCTTGTATGTAAAATAAAAAAAAAAAAAAAAAAAAAAAGGGCCCACAGGGTTTTTGTTATATAGGTACTGTATTTAGTACTATTGTCCGCAGCTTCCTCCGTGTGAGTATCTTTTTCTGTTATAAAAATATTCCATTCCATAAAAAAGGTTTATACAATGTTTTGCCATTCAAATGTTGGAAGTTCCACTTGCATTGAAACTTTACAATATGAAATTAACTTCCACATGGCGGAAGACATTAACGCGAGTAAAATTCAGTTTATACAGCGGTCTATTCAAATATTAATACAAAGCAATCAACATGCAATCCAGTGTGATTGCATTTAATTTATAATTCAATAATTTACATTTTAATCCACGTCAAATGAAATGAAATGAAATAGAAATGAACTAGTTTTTATTAATCATGTAGGCAATTAAAATAGCGCTTATGACAAGTCCGTATAAAATACAGAAACTTAAGTATAGAAATCATATCAACTAATGTATAACATACATAGCAAAAATTATATTATATAAAATGTTAGTAAGAAGCGTTTTGGAGTTTGGCAGTATTATTTGGAACCCTTATTACGCAATCCATAAAGAACGCATAGAATCTATTCAGAGGTCATTTACAGGGCATTTGGCACACATTAGTTCGAAAATAAATAACAGATGTTCCTACGACGAAAGGCTCTCTGCCTTTAACATGGATTCTCTATCGCAGCGTAGGCGCATGCTAGATCTAATCTTCCTCCAGGGAGTAGTAAACGGATTATCGCCGTGCCAAGATCTTTTGGATCGAATTGGAATCTGTGTGCCAAATTTAAATGCTCGTGTTAAATGTAAATTGTTTTTTAAAATCCCTCGGTGTAGGACAAATCTAGGGCAACAATCCCCCGTGGTGAGATTGATGACCACATATAATAGTTATCATACTCTGCTCGATCTCGATATTATTAATGACCAAGCCAGAGCATTCAGGATAAAGTTACTAAGCAGCTAAAATAAGCGTAGCCCCTTATAATTATTATTTACTACAATTTCCTTTATGTTGGGTTGTTTTTGATTTAATTTTAATTTTATCTTACTCTGAATGATTTTATAATTATGAATGATTTTATGATTTTATGTTCTTATAAATATCTTGCTGATTCTGTGACATCTTGTATGTATTTCTAATTAATTCCAATAATTGTATAATTGAATGTTAGTGTAACTGTCTTTGTGTCTTATTGTTGTAAAACTTTTGTGTATTTGTGTTTTTATGTCTTCATTTTTCTATTAGCTTAAGGTAGTCTGACATGTGACTGTATCTGTAACTATTTATGCATATCTTTAATTAATGTAAACGCTAGATTCTTTTCCTATAAATAATGGTACTACACTTTAAGCTTTGTGTGTGCAGTGTTGATGTGCTTAATAAATAAATAAATAAATAAATAAATAGCATCGTCAAAATACACTGGGCAATTATAAATTTTTATAATAGTCCAGATGAAAGAAAGAGGGTTGTAATATCATAAGTCTGTCCTTTGTTTGACTGTGAATGTGTGCGTGTCTGGGCATCCTAAACCATTGGATCAATGGACTAATGAATAATTTTAACACGTTTTTAGTTTTGTTTAAAAGCCGATTTTATTTACATGGTTGATGACGAAACGAGCAGGTCGCTCGCCTGATGGTAAGTGCTACGCCTGCCTATAAACAGGAGCAACGCCACATACAACTTTAAATAACGAAGCACTGCATGGCATTGTACTGCGCTCTTCACCCCGAGACATAAGTTGTTAAATCTCATAAAACCCAGTAATTTACATACATACGCACTCACGCCTGTAATCCCCGAAGGGGTAGGCAGAGATGTAAATAGTACACCCACATTTCGCCGAGCGTATCTTCGTCTCTTATGTGATAGAGGGCGAACCTATCGCCATACCAGGCAAAAATTCCAGACTCCGGGCTGATACTGAGTATTTGCTAATAGAAAAACCTAATACCACTTTACCCGACCCGGGGATCAAACTCGAGACATCAGGGTTGACCTCAATCGTAACGCGTACGCATTACAACTGCGCCACCGACGCAGTAATTTCACTGGGTTAATATCCTTCAAACCGGAACACAACAGTGCGTGACACTTGGCAGCAGAAATAGATAGAGCGGTGGTGCCAAACCTGCCTCGAAGAACCTACCACCTTGTAGTGTCCGAGTGCAAAAATGTGTGAGGTAACGGTAACGGTAGGCATCGGCCTAGCTGTGCTCTGACATTGCTGAGGTCCATGGGCGGCGGTAACCACTTACCAGCAGTTGGGCCGCCCGCTCGTCTGTCTATCTAGGGCAATAAAAATTATGTGTGCAATTCACATGAGGTTTTTTTTTATTGAATAGGCCGACAAACGAGAAGGTGGGTCACCTGATGGTAAGTGATCACCACCGCCCATGTACGCTCACAATACAAAAAAAAATATGGGCTCGTTGCCGACCTTAAAGGAAAGGGATAATTAAGGGATTGGGAAGGGGAGGGGGATTTGGGCCTCCGGATATCTCACTCACCGTACAAAACGCAGCAGTAAGCTGCTATTTTACGCCGGTTTTCTATGAGACAGTGGTAACGACCCGGACGAGCCAGCCCATTCATGCTGTGGACAAAAGTGTCTACAGCGTGGCTCTACCACTCATATCGGTATCTCAGGTGACATACACCACAATACCAATTCCCAAAACAAAGTTAGCATTAACTGCTCCAATTATAAATTGACGTCGGGTCGTCTAAAGTGTTTTTTTTTTATTAGATTGAATGACAAGACGAGCATGTCGCTCGCCTGATGGTAAGCGCCACGCCTGCCCATAAACAGAAGCAACGCCACACAGAACTTTAAATAAAGCACTGCATGACACTGGACTGCGCTCGTCACCCCGAGACATAAGGTGTTAAGTCTCATAATGCCCAGTAATTACACTGGCTTCAATGTCCTTCACACCGGAACACAACAGTGCTTACACACTGTTGCTTGGTGGCAGCTAGCAGGTGGCAGTTAGCATTAACTGCTCCAATTATAAATTGACGTCGGGTCGTCTAAAGTGTTATTTGCTAGTAACGTATATGATATAACTTGTATTACCGTCTAACTGCAAACTGCTAACCAATTTGCGCTTCCACTAACGAAGTAAGTTTTGTTCGTGTGTAACCTTGATTGTTTTTAACCGACTTCAAAAAAGGAGGAGGTTCTCAATTCGGCGCCATTTTTATTATTTTATTTTTTGCCTTTTTTATGTGTGTACATCAATTTTCCACCAGTAGTGGACCTGATGTGTTAACCCCATGAGAAATAGAGGTACTATGAGTTTTCCCATTTTGTCGGTGGGTGTATGTGTAACTACGCATATCTGTTTGTGGCATCGTATTTTATTTATTAACGCTAATGACGAGTCGAGCAGGTTTTTTGTCATCATCTTTCGGTTCACAATGTTCTACAGCATGTTCAAATTGTACAGTACAGTACAGTACAGTACAAACATGTTCAAAACGTACAACGTGTTCAAATTTTGTCTATAGCATGAATGGGCCGGCTCGTCCGGTTCGTTACCACTGTCTCACAGAAAACCGGCGTAAAGTAGCAGCTTGATGCTGCGTTTCGTACGGTGAGTGAGATAACCGGAGGCCCAAATACCCCTCTCCTTCCCAATCCCTTATTATCCCTTTCCTTTAAGGTCGGCAACGCGCCCATAATTCTTTTGTATTGTGGGCGTACATGGGCGGTGTAGATCGCTTACCATCAGATGACCCACTTGCTCGTTTGCCAGCCTATACTATAAAAAGATGATGCAATAGTTATAAACGCGAATACTATTATCGTCCACATTTTTGCACCGTGGACAGCCGCAGATCAAATGTACATTTGTTTTAATCGGCTACGTATTTATACATTCTGCAGAGGTGCCTTTGGTTGAGTTTTCGATAACACTGACTAATCTTAAATCATCGCTTAGCTAACAACACCGCGCAAGTTAAATTGGCTTAGTTTTCAGGAGAGATATAAAACTGTTTTTTTTACGAACATGTGTGATGTAACCAATGAATTGCGCGGTGACAGAACTATTTGAATATCGTAATTTCATTTTTTGTGTAAATTTATTGGAGACGCGGCAAAAACAATTTATCCAATGACAATATCACATGACCAATTTTAGAGTTACGCGGTGTTCTTAGCTAAGTTTCGCCGGGTCTTCTCAGGTTGGGTCGTTTTGGATCCGGTGGTAGTTTTAAACCACGTGCCGTTTCGGTAATGCCTATGGTCCATATCGACCTTTAAAACAGAGAAAAAATAATAATAATACTTAACAATTCTGGACTAATATAAACATATTGTAAACTTTATAGTTGCCCAGTGTATTTTGACGATGCTATGTATGTTATGTATATATTAGCTGATATGATTTCTATACTTACTTATGTTTTTTTATTTTGTACTGGCTTGTCATAAGCGCTATTTTAATTGCCTACATGATGAATAAAACTATTTCATTTCATTTATTTCTTTTCATTTCATTTCATTTCAAGTGTCGAAATGCAATGATGTATAAATAAAATGTATGGAACTAATAATAGGTAGAATGGCATTCCTTAAAAGGGGTTGTAACATTTTGCTACTTGCTTATTAATCGACGATACAAAATATAACGCAAATGCCAACAACTGACTGATTCACATACACACGACACGACAGTTTTCCCCGGTGAATATAAAATGTAAGACTTACTACTAGTTACCTGATAGTAAGTGGTCTCCACTGCCCATTTACGCCCACAATACCAAAAAACTATGGGCGCGTTGCCGACCTTAAAGGAAAGGGAAGGGAAGTAAGGAATTGGGAAGAGGAGGCGGATTTGGGCCTCCGGATATCTCACTCACCGTACGAAATACAGCAGCAAGCTGCTACTTTACGTGGGTTTTCTGTGAGACAGTGGTAACGACCCGGACGAGCCAGTCCATTCATACTGTAGACAAAAGTGTCTAAAGCATCGCTCTACTACTCAAAAAGTACTTAAGTAAATTAAGACTATACCCCACACCAGTGGTCGTAACCTTGTCATCCAAAAGAGGTAAATATAGACAATATAAATTTTCGCAAAGAGCCATTTTACAACTGATTGCAAAAAAGAGGAGGTTCTCAATTCGTCTGAATCTTTTTTATGTATGTTTCCCGATTACTCGAAGACCCCTAGACCGATTCGAGAATTTATTTTTTTGTTTCAAAGGGTATAACTTCCCAAATGTTCCCATTGGCACCAACTCAGGATCTGATGATGGTATCCCAGAAAACTCGTGGAAGAGCCACAGCCGAGGAGTCAAAGAGCTGCATGCGGCTCGCGGGCCGCGGGTTGCCGACCACTGCCCCACACCATCGACCTTGACAATTTGAGGTTTCCAGCGACTGCAATTGAGTGAGGCGATACCGGTTTTATTTGAACACCCGACCTCACAGTTTTTCAACCGAAAAGACCATTCAAATGATGAGGCGATTAATAATACACTGCATAAGGAAATTCAATCTAAAAACAATAGACTAAACATTTTCCTCGACTAAGTAAATGATCGCTGCACTGATGAATCAGTAAAGTCTCTGCATAAACTTGTTCACTGCCGCTGACTAAGATAGTGGAAACAATATTTAAGTGACTTAATAAATGAAATATTACAAATAGTTGAGCTGCGGCATTCGACGCAGACGGAAACGTATTTCTGCGCGGAACTTCATGATTTAAACCATGGTGTAAAGTAAAAGAGCAAAAATGTGGACGATAATAGTTTTCGCGTTTATAATTGTTGCATCATCTACGAATATTCAAAACGATCGCGATGAAATTGAGGCGCTTATGAACGAAGAGTTTGGACTTAATGATCATGAAACTCAACACAGTGATGAAGAAAATTCTTACAGTTTCAAAAGCTCAGTTGCCAGGCAAAGTAAAATGGTAGACAGTTACCCAAATTACAGGCAAGTCACCATCGAAGCAGCAGAACCTTACGTGAACCAGCAATTTGATAAACACTGGCACCACTACAGTCAAAATGAACGCAGGAATAGCCATGTCAATAGCAAAGTTGCACATGTCGACCATAAGAAAGTACCTACAATAAGTGACAGATATCAAAATATGGAGGATACTCAAAAATCAGTCGACGTAAATAAAAAAACAGAAATTAACACACAAAGATCCAAAAAAAATAAACCAGGAAACAAAAATATCAATGCAGTCACAAAAACCATATCTCACAATACTCAGACAACTGCCAGCATGGAAACAGTAAATAAAACCAATACAAAAGCAAAACAATCTGAGAATTCAAAAGACACAACCATCAAGGAGAATCGGAACACGACAGCAAGCGATGTGCCAAACAAAAACTCAAATAATATAGACGGTGATAAATGGATATGGGCAAGTGGAGCTACTACTACCCAGAAGCCTACGACCGCGACATTCGGCCTGGGAGATAGGTCTTTCATCAACGGGGATGAGTGTCCAACTAAAACAGTGAAGTTAGGCGAGAAGTGCGTGGAACAGGACTGATTGTGTGGATCCAGTATCCAGTTTTTGTTGATACTTATGTTTTTTTATGTAGCAGAGAACGGTAAATGAGCAAGTGAGACACCTGATAGTAAGTGATCTCCACCAGTCATAAGCACCCAACATACTAGGAATAATCATGGATGAGTTTCCCATCTTAACGGAGAGGGTTAATAAAGAGAAAAACATTTGTGTAGTGATTTCTTATGTTTACGTGAATATTACACATTGAAAAAAAACTAGTTTATACGGATTTTATCGCGGTTCAATTTTATTTAAGTCTAGACATTTCGAAAGCTTTTCAGCCTTCGTGGTCACGGGAGAGACTCTATAAACTAGTTTTATTTCAAAAACATTTGTATTACATACTCATCAATTAAAAGCTCAAATTGCATTATGTTATTCAATATTTCATAATTTACTTGTTTCATTACCGCATCACTTTGAGAATAATATTATCATTAGTTAAGTTTGTCAATTATCTATTTTATAATCTGGAAATATTAATAAAGAAATGCTAACATAAACTGAAACTTATTTTAACATTTTTATTTTATGCATATAATATAAACGCCAATAACTATTATTTTTATTTAAACTATAAAACTAAATAACTTCAATCCTAATTAAAATGTAAATGAGCCTTTAAGCTATACTTTTTCGAATGAAAAAGCATTATCAAATCAGTCCACATTTGGCGGTTAAGTGTGGTTCGAATATACAATAAACAAATATACGGGACGCGTCGAATGGAGAACACCTCCATTTTGTGTAGGTCAAATGATGAAAACATGACTAAATTTTAAGTTATAAGAGAAGTGACCTTTATCTTTGTATTATTTAATTAAACCAATAAGTTACGTTGCCAAACCAAATGCATTTTTTTGACACGTAATAAGCTTGCGTTTGGCCACTATCACGCCTGATGGTAAGCGATGATGTGGCCTAAGATGAAGCACGCTTGCCTAGCAAAAAACGATTCACTCGCGACTTGAGATAAAGGTTATAATAAGACTAAAATTTTATAAGGCTAGACTATATTTTGAAAAATTCTATATCCTATTAATCCTACTTACTACTTTTTACAGCCCTTTTTATATTCCAAAGGCCCCGTTCTTCCTCTTCCACTCCTTTCTATTCTAAGGACTTACTATCCTAATCCTACCAATAATAGGACATTACCTATGAAATTACCGTTCTGTACGAAAATAGCTAAAGTATTTTACTTTCCATCTTTTTTATTTCCATTAATCAAAGTAACCACCCATGTTATCGATGCATCAGCGCAGTGTCCTTCATTTTTATTATTTTTATTCTCATCCTATATACAAAAAATGTCCGCCTTTGCGGGCGTGATCACTAAAAATAATAAGTACATAATTTTAAGATGCGAAAACATGTAAATAGTGATTAGATAAGTAAACTGTTTATGTTATACTCGTAGATTAACGCCACTGTTTGTTTTCCAAATAAATGCCAGCCAGCCTCCGTGGCGCAGCGGGCGAGTAGCCGGTTGCAAACGTGAGGGCGTGGGTTCGATTCCCGAGACAAATGTTTGTGTCACCCACAAATATTTGTTTCGGGTCTGGGTGTTGTGGGTTGGCAAGTCCCTCGTAGTTCCTGATACCCACGATACAGGTTTACCTAGTGTGGGGTCAGTACTATGTGTGTGACTGTTGGGTGTATTTATTTATTTAATAAAAAGAATTAAATTTTAAAATAATCTAATGTTAATATAACTGTTCTTGGATCATCATCATACTTCATATTCTACAAGATTGCGTGTTGCTGACTTGACCGGGTTGATAATACAGAAATCCCACATGAACTAGCAGTTTGCTGTTGCATTTCGTACGGTTATGCCCAAATCCATCCCATTCGTAATCTAATTGTCCCGTTCCTTTAAGGTCGCGCGTCTATAAATCTTGAGGAATGGGCAGTGAAGATCACTTACCGCTTAGTGAGCCACTTGTCCGTTTGCCGGCTTTTGCTATAAATATCACAAGGCGGTAGGTCCCTCGTATGCGAGCGGCCGTCTGGGTTGGTACCACCGCTTTGTCTACTTCTGCCGCCAAGCAGCAGTGTGTAAGCACTGTTGTGTTCCAGTTTGAAGGACATTGAAGCCAGTGAAATTACTCGCCATTATGAGACTTAACATCTTATGTATCAAGATGACGCACGCAGTCCAATGCCATGCAATGTTTTGTAATCCAGAGTCTGTGTAGTGTTGCTTCTGTTTATGGATAGGCGTGGCGCTTACCATCAGCCAAGCGACCTTCTCATTTTGTCACTCAAGCTAAAAAAAAAATATCAATAAGAACTCACATAAGGGTCCCATACGGGCTACAGATATGCCTTTAAAAAACGCCCTTTACTTTAGCACTATATATGTCGTGCTCGCAGCACAAGCTCTAATTTTAAATGTTCGAAATATCATTTCGATCTAGTCTCAGCGTCAAGAAAGTTGCAAATGGCATACTCACCAATAATCAACGTCAAATGTGAATATAGATCGTAATGAGATTGAATGTGGAATAAAAGTTGACGGAAGCCAAAACGGTATAATGCTACTGCTAATGCTAGGTGAATTTGACGTTGATTATTGGTTTAAGAGGATGCCATTTGTAACTTTCTTGACGCTAATACTAGATCGGAATGATATTTTGAACATTTAAAATTACGAGAATTGACCTACTGGTCTTAACAGGTCATGTTATACTGTCCTACTAACCTTTAACCTTTCTTGTACGGATGATATTTAAGGCAGACCTTCATTCTTCTGATATTTTAATAATACCAGCCCTGTATTGTATACGCCTCACGGCCAGTCACGGGACTCCTCTACTGAATGAGAGTGGTTAAGCCTTAGTCCACCACGCTGACCTAATCCGGGTTGGCAGACTTTTTATGGAGAATTTCTTAGGTACACAGGTTTCCTTATGACACTTTTGTCTACAGCATGTATGGGCCGGCTCGTCCGGGTCATTACCACTGTCTCACAGAAAACCGGCGTAAAGTAGCAGCTTGCTGCTGCGTTTCGTACGGTGAGTGAGATATCCGGAGGCCCAAACCACCTCCCCTTCCCAATTCCTTAATTATCTCTTTCCTTTAAGGTCGGCAACGCACCCATGATACTTTTGGTATTGTGGGCGTACATGGGCGGTGATGACCCACTTGCTCGATTGACGGCCTATGCTATAAAAAAAATCCTTCACTGTTAAAGAAAGCGAAGTAACTTCTAAGTCAGATGTGTGTGCTCGTGGGGCTGGTTTCGAACCTATGATCTTCATTTAGGGACGCCAGATCGGAAGACCGATATATCTGTTAAAACATTTAAAATGTCGCGATTGGGAAAACAAGGACCTTACAGCTTCTTAGCCCAAGTAAGCTGCCACTATACCATCAAGGCGAATCAGAATAAAATGCTTATAATAACTAAGCACTTAATAATAATTATGTGTTCCGCTTATAAGGAAATTGAAGCCAGTGAGATTACTGCATTATAAGACGAGACTTTACATGTTATTTATCTGGGTGACCAGCGTAGAGGAGTGCCATGCAGTATTTTCTAAGGCAAAGTTCTTAGTGGAAGACTTAAGTATTATGCTAGACTGCCTCGGTAGCGCAGTTGTAATGGGTAAAGTGGTATTGGGTTTTTCTATTATGAAATGCTCAGTATCAGCCCGGAGTCTGAAATTTGTGCACGGTATGGCGATAGGCTCGCCCCCTATCATATCGTGGGACGGAGATACGCTCGGGTGAAATATGGGTGTACTGGTTACACCACTGCCTACCCCTTCGGGGATTATAGGCGTGAGTGCGTATGTATGTATGTATTAAGTATTATGTGAATATCTCAGCCGGCTACTCATTACGATTCATAAGATAGAGCTCTTTAAATCTAAGATAGATGATGATACTCGTATTAGTAATAGGGTTCCATGGTAACTGTACGGTGTAACCGCACAGACGAACAGTCAACACATTCACGTAAACGATTGACTCAGCAATTTGTCATTGCACGCATTTATATTGTAAAATCAATCAGTTCACCATCATAACGCGTTCGCATCGCACATCTATCATTAGCATAATATATCATAAGTGAACTCAATATATCAAATTAGTGAAGCATATACCGTGTTTCATTTATATCATCAAGGGTGTAAGGATAAAACCATACATCTTTTTGGTCCTTCGAGCCGGATCTGAACCAGCGACCTATGGATCTACGGTCCACTTTAGTATGGAACCCAAAAAACTTCGTCACTGAATTTCAAAACTTTATCTGACGCGCCATAAATACTGTAAAATAACCAATACAAAAGTTATTTTAAAACGTAGCTGAATATAATTTATCTGCTACTGTTAATAAATTCTGAGGTACTTTATATTCGAGCCACGGACAACGCGAAAGTACTCAAGTATGATCATCTTTAACTAGATTGGACAAGGGAACTGAGAACTCAAGACATTTCAACAAGAGAAATAGTGTAAGATGTTACATTTCCGTGGTTAATTCATTTAATTTAAAAACTTTGAAGATAAAACAGTTCTAGAAATATATTCATTTTACCTATTTTAACGTGGGTGGTACTTATTAATCTACATAACCTCTTTTACTTGAAGAAGCATTGTACTTGAAAGAACTGACATTAAAACTGGAGTTCTGGAACAGGACGACTTGGAAAACAAGACCTTTAAATCGAACACACTTGTGAACGTCTTATGAATAGTCAAGTCCAAAGTTTTTTTAATGGTAGAGCCACGCTTTAGACAGTTTTGTCTACAGCATGAATAGGCCGGCTCGTCCGGGTCGTTGCCACTGTCTCTCAGAAAACAGACGTAAAGTAGCAGCTTGTGGCTGCGTTTGGTACGGTAAGTGAGATATCCGGAGGCCCAAATCCCCTCCCCTTCCCAATCTCTTTCCTAGTGATTTCTTATGTTTACGCGAATATTACACATTAAAATAAAACTAGTTTAAACGGATTTTATCGCGGTTTAATTTTTATTTTAGTCCTAACGTTTCGAAAGCTTTTAGCCTTCGTGGTCCCGGGAGAGATCGTCTCTCGGGAGTAAGATAAAAATTAAACCGCGATAAAGTCCGTATAAACTATTTTTATTTCAAAATCCCTTTCATTTAAGGTCGGCAACGCACCGACAATTCCTCTGGTATTGATGGTGTCCATAGGCGGCGGTGATCAGTTACCATCAGGTAACCCGCTAACTCCGTTGCCCCCTCTCATAATAAAAACACGCCCATGACTCTTTTGGCATTGTGGTCGTACATGGGCGGTGGCGATCACTTACCATCAGGTGATTCACTTGCTCGTCTGCCGGCCTATGCAATAAAAAAAACATAGATTTTTTTTAAATTGTCGTTGGCTAAATGGATAACAAGTAAAGCCATAAAAAATTTCCTCCACGTTTGTTTAACGAGTGCATATCATAAACTCACTATCTTAGATTAAAACGTACACTAACTCGTTGCGGCTTAAATTACGCTTCCCAAGCTAAAACTGAATAATTAATGTGCATATTAAACGGCCAAGAATAAAAACTTTTTTCTATATCAGCAGATTAAAATGGATTCGATGGAGTGAACTGGCACGACGCGGATGGCACGACGCGACGCCATTTTGAATTAACATAATTCCATAATGTCGGCGGGAAAATATGGAAATAAAGATCAAAATTGTCATATCAATGTGTGGGCGATTACTGTTCGTCGAATTTGTATTTTATTTGGAAATTGTTTTTATTGCGAGTCAGATTCATAAACTAAGAAAAGACGTTTCAAGATCATTTTGAGTATTTAGACCAAAGTAAAGACATTCCAATGGTTCTGTGGTCTACAATTAACATTAGTTTCGGATCTGTGTGTTGTGGGACCGCAAGTCCTTCGTAGTTCCTGATACCCACAACTAAAGTCTTTAATGTATACTACTAGACAGGCTGTTTAGAAGTAAAATTGCGTTACATAACGCGGGAGTTTGACAGCTCACAGACAGAGAGCGCGATAGGGGTTCTAGTTGAGAGTAAACAAGATGGTAATATTGAGTTACGGTCAATTGACCGCAACTTAGTAGAACAATGCAGCTTGTCTAGTATTATACATTAAAGTATTTGCTCACAACACAAGACTTGCGTCTTAATATGGGGTATATATATTGTGTTCATACACATAGTCCAGACTAAATAATAGGCATTTTAACCTATGAATTGCCGTTCTGTACAAAAAGTTGAAGAATTTGTTTCCTTCTTTTAATTTCTATTAATTAATGTTTGCTAGCGCTCTGGCAATTTATCAATGCCCTTGAAGAAATCGGCTGAACGAGAGGAACTAACTCTTCAAAGGCATTTGTACTGCCTTTCGGGTATTTTTCCCGCCAGAAACTTGTGCAAATTATATCCCCAGTCCCGAAAAGCCAGACATTTTTCGTAATAATTTGTACTAAATCGTAATAAACCGAGGTTGCCAAAGCGAATCATTTTGTACCTAGAACTGCATTTAATTGCAAAAACGATATTTATGCACATTTCAATCAAAAGGCAAGGAAAACCACACCAATAACATGGCAAATACCTGATGTACTTCCTCGTGAAAACCACGATTTCTCGGAAATATGGGATGGGGATTTAAAATAAAGGCAGGTTTAATGTACATGTTTACCTAACCGCGCCACAATCATAGAGTTATTAACCGACGACAAAAAATGGAGGTTTTTTTATACGTAATAGGCTCGCGTTTGGCCACTATCACGCCTGATGGTAAGCGATGATGTGGCCTAAGATGAAACACGCTTGCCTAGCAAAAAAACCATTCAGTCGCGACTTGAACGACTCCCAGATTATATTTATCGGGAACAAAGACTCCGGCAATTTGTTCCACAACTTGGCAGTCCGTATAATGAAGGTCTCTATTTTTAACCGACTTCAAAAAAGGACACATCATGGGACGGAGATACGCACAGCGAAGTGTGGGTGTACTGGTTACACCTCTGCGTACCCCTTCGAGGATTCCAGTCGTGAGTGCTTATGTTCAAAAAAGAGGTTCTCAAGTCGGCGCGTTTTTTTTGCTTTTTTATGTATGTACATCGATTTCTCCGCCAATTGTGGACCGATTTTGTTGAAAAAAAATTCACTCGATAGAGTTTAGCTGCAATGTGGTCCCATATAAATTTGGTTAAGATCTGATGACGGAGTACGGAGAAAATAAAACTCCTCAACGGACAACAGTACACTCGTCGCGATTGTGTTATTGTATTGGAATTTACATGCTATTGCTGTAACTATCACTAAACATTTAAGTCGGTTTCTAAGTTTTGAAAACGTTATATTATTTACCTATAACTTTTAACAGAGTGATCTGATATTGACAAGCCTCATTTTAAGTTGATGTTCTCTGACAGTCTTTGGTTGTAATACCAATTTTATTGCTTGATTTTATTTTTATCACCCAGATGACTGTTGTGTGTATTTATTTATGAAGTAGCATAAGAATAGCTGAGGCCCAAATCCCCCTCCCCTTCCCAATCCCTTATTTATCCCTTTCCTTTAAGGTCGGCAACGCGCCCATGATTCTTTTGGTATTGTAGGCGTACATGGGCGGTGCAGATCACTTACCATCAGATGACCCACATGCTCGTTTTCGACCTAAATAGAGTATGTTCGGGACGAACCTCCAGGACACACAATTGAGATTATTGTAAATGAAGTGTGTATTCATTGTGAATTATCAGTTGCTTTAACGGTGAAATGGGGAATCTTGCGTTTTTTTTACGGCATAGGCCGGGAAACGAGCAAGTGGGTGACAAGTGATCTGCACCGCCCATGTATGCCCACAATACCAAATGAATCAAGATGCGTACCTGAAAACACTCCATAAGAATATCGAAGGTTTGTGAAGTCTGCCAACTCGCCGACCAGCTTGGTGGGCTCACCAAACTCTCATTAGGAGAGGAGGCCCATGCCCAGCAGTGGGATAGTATGATACAGAAGTTACAAGGTGGTAGGTCCCTCGTATGCAAGAGGCTGTCTGGGCTAGTACTACCGCTTTGTCTATTTCTGCCGCCAAGCAGCAGTGTGTAAGCACGGTTGTGTTCCGGTTGGAAGGACAAGCCAGTGAAATTACTGGAAATTATAAGACTTAACATATGTCCCAGTATGCCGATAGGCTTGCCTACTATCACATTAAGGGACGGAGATACGTTCGGCGAAAAGTGGGTGTACTGGATACACCTCTGCCTACCCCTTCGGGGATTACAGGCGTGAGTGCGTATGTTAACATTATGTCTCGGGGTGACGAGCGCAGTCTAATGCCATGCAGTGCTTTGTAAATCAAAGTTCTTTGTGGTGTTGCTTCTGTTTATGGGCAGGCGTGGCGCTTACCATCAGACGAGCGACCTGCTCGTTTCGTCACTCAAGCATATAAAAAAAGTTATATTACAATCAACTTTCCTTTTTAACAAACTGCAATCATTTTATATAATAAACTTCGCTATACAAACTTTTAACTTCAAAAGCTCATGAATACGAGTGGAAAGTTCCGTCCCCGAATTTCATTATACTCTAGTAAGAATGCAACTCGCAACTCGCATAAAAAAACTCCGCAACGCGGTTTCGCAAACTGATTTGGCCAAATTGCTGGGAGCCCATAAGAACTCCTCTTCTAGTATATGATTCGAGAAACAACACTTAAATTATGTTCGGCCACATATCACACACGTACGCACACACACACACACACATACCTACATAAAATACATTATACTAATCTAGTTTTATCCCTTTCTTTCGTATAACGAGTTTTATCAACGGTTCCTTATATTTGTATCCGGAGGTTGGGCTCTGTTAACTGCGACACAGTTTCATGATTATCTACTGCAGTTAATAATACTAGCCCCCTGTATTATATACGTCCCACTGCTGGGCACGGGCCTCATCTACTGAAAGAGGGGTTAGGCATTAGTCCACCACGCTGGCCTAATGCGGGTTGGCAGACTTCACATTCCTTCGAAATTCTTGTGAAGAACTTCTCAGGTATGCAGGTTTCCTCACGATGTTTCCTTCACCGTTAAAGCAAATAATAATTAACAATGAATTACACACTTAACTTAGAAAAGTCGGAGGTGTATGCACTTGGGGCTGGTTTCGAACCTGCGACTTTCGTCTCGACAGTCCATACCACTCCCCGCTGAGCTATCACTATCACTACTTGTAAAAAAAGTTTTTTTACTCAAAGTTCCAAGTCATGGACTTCGTTTAAATCAGGTGACTCGCAAAAACTCAATAACAAAGCTTCACATTGATTTTCTGTGTGTCAATGGTACCACCCACCATCTTTACTGGGTGGTAGGTCTTTCGTATGCAAGAGCCCACCTGAGCAGGTACCACCACTTTGTCTATTTCTGACCCCAAGCTGACTGTTGCACAGTAACTGAAGCACAACAGTGGTTGTAGCACTATTTTGCCTCGGTTTGAAGTACATTGAAGCCGGTGGGATTACTGGGCATTATGAGACTTAAAATGTTATGACCGAGTGCCGAACGTATTCCAGTGACATTCAGTGCTTTGTAATACTAATTTAAAATTCTGTATGGTATTACGTCTGTTTATGGGCAGGCGTGACGCTTACCATCAGGCGAACGACCTGCTCATTAACTGACTTCAAAAAAGGAGGATGTGCTCAATGCGGCGCGTTTTTTAATTTGTTTTATTTACTTTTTTGGTGTATGTACATCGATTTCTCTGCCAATTGTGGACGGACTTTGTTGAAAAAAATTCACTCGATAGAGTTTAGTTGCGATGTGGTACCATATAAATTGATTTAAGATCTGATGACGGAGTACGGAGTTAAAGAATAAAACTCCTTAACGGACAACAGTACACTCGTCGCGATTGTGTTATTGTATTGGAATTTACATGCTATTGCTGTAACTACCACCAAAAATTGCAAATTCGGTGCCTATGTCGCTGCCGGTCAAATAAAATTGCACCGACCCCAAAGAGACCTATAGAAACTGCTATTTTTGACTTTTCAGTGTTTATTTATTGAAGTCGGTTTCTAAGTTTAATAAACGTTATTTTATTTCGTCATCTAAAGCTTATAAAAAAGCCAGCCCATTCACACTGTACTGTAACCAAATCCTACACTACTCTACAAACTTACTCGCGCACTCAGAGACAATAGAGTGGGTGACTATATTTTTTTATGATTTAAATCAATAAGTTACGTTACTCGAAATGTATTGCAGAAAGAATTTTATAAATCGGATCAATAATAAATAAGTTAGAAGCCATTCAAATGCTGTAGAAGGGGTAGTTGTCAAATGACAGACGACGCAAACTTTGACGTCACTGTGTAAAATGTTCATTATGGTGCATACGTGCAAGCGAGATAGCGAGATATCCCTACTACGCGCCCACTTTTCCTCATACCAACATTTAAAGTCATAACTGCGGGCACATTTCTGAACCAATTTTGATTGTGTTTTAATAAAAGGATTTCTTTTGCGTATCATTTTCTGTTGCTTATAAAGTAATGTATAAAATTCAATATAGGAAACTACCCTATTAACTTCGCAATAAAGAAACGACAATTCATTTTATTTATTGACATTAAGACACTTCTGAGAATTCCATTATTTCTCAAGGAGTTTACTGTCTTAAAACGTGCAAAAAATAATTTCACATGTCATAACCTACTCGATAAGACCCCCGATGTTAAACACTCGAAGGTAATTAGAAAAAATATCTTACTTTTACCTTAAAAATATCTTAGTGATGTTTACGCGAAAATTGCACATTGAATTAAAACTATTTTATACGAATTTTATCGCGATTCAATTTTATTCTATTCCCGACGTTTCGAAAACTTTTCAGCCTTCGTGGTCACGGGAGAGACTGAGGTGTAGGTCGTCTCGAAAAGTTAATATTACATTGCCTACCTTCATTTAAAAAATTATACATTTATTGTTAAATTATTTAAAAAAGGCTGAAACACGAAGGCTGAAAAGCTTTCGAAACGTCGGAACTAAAATAAAAATTAAACAGCGACAAAATCCGTATAAACTAGTTTTAATTCAATGTTAAAAATATCTTACTCTACAGCATGAATGAGCCGACTCGTCCGGGTCGTTACCACTGTCTCACTGAAAACCGACGTAACGTAGCGGCTTGCTGCTATGTTTCATACGGTGAGTGAGATATCTGGAGGCCCAAAACCCCTCCCCTTCCCAATCCCTTAATCATACCTTTCCTTTAAAGTCGGCATCGCGGCTACGATTCTTCTGATAATGTTAGAATTCATGAGCGGTGGAGATCATCAGGTGACCCACTTCCTTGTTTGTTGGCCTATGCAATAAAAAAAACAAAAACGAACCATCGCGATCAACCCAGATTTCAAATAAAAAAACAGCATTCAATCGGTTTAGACGCTACGACGCTATAGACAAACACATACACAGATGGACAAAGTTATGAAATTATAACACTCTTCTTTTTCATCGCGGGTTTACAAACGAGATGACATGACAATGTGCAGAATTAGTTGAGGCAGTTGCGGCGCTGCACCGCAACGCATGACGCACATAGCTTCGCGATGTTAGTTCGCGTACATTAAATATAGTTCAGTAACCCTACGTTATACCCTAATTTAGCAGTGATAGCTCCGCGGGGAGTGATATGGACTGTCAAGACGAAAAGTCGCAGGTTCGAAACCAGCCCCAAGTGTATACACCTCTGACTTTTCTAAGTTATGTTAATTATCACTTGCTTTAACGGTGAAGGAAACATCGTGAGGAAACCTGCATACCTGGATGTTCTTCATAAGAATTTCGAAGGTATGTGAAGTTTGCCAACCCGCATTAGGCCAGCGTGGTGGACTAAGGCCTGTCCCCTCTCATTCAGAGTAGGCCCGTGCCCAGCAGTGGGACGTATATAATACAGGGCTAGTATTATTATTAACCCTACGTTGATATATACCGAACTGTTTTAATCAAAACTGTTGCCGTGAACTAGAGTTGAGTAAACAACGATAGTTCGATGTAAAATGTCAGGAGAAATGTGTGTATATTGGAATAACACAGTTCCGGGTAAAAACATGTCCGTATTGGAGACCTTCCACGGTAACAGTAAACAAGTTCCACGTTACGTAACATAATGTTTTATTAAATGTATATCACACTATTCTAAAAAAAAGTTACTGGCGCCGCCGCCGCCGCTGCCGCCGCCGCTGCCGCTGCCAAAAGATTGACACGCTATCTCCTCCGAAACCGCTGGGGGTATGGGGTCGAGACCGATACCAATCGATGCAGAATAATGTGGGGAAGAAAGTAAGATATGTCTCATATTCGTCGGACTTTAAGTTTTTTTTTTATTTTATGTTTTGTGGAAAATCATAGGCAACGCCCCTAGTATTTTAAAATGAAGGTAGACAATGTAACATTAACTTTTCGAGACGACCTACACCTCAGTCTCTCCCGTGACCACGAAGGCTGAAAAGCTTTCGAAACGTCGAGACTAAAATAAAAATTAAACCGCGATAAAATCCGTATACATACATACATACATACATAGACTCACGCCTGTTTACCATAGGGGTAGGCAGAGACAACGGATTTCCACTTGCTACGATCCTTGCATACCTCTTTGGCCTCATTCACCATCATTAAATGTTTCATACATGCACGTCGGTTTAGGGTACTCCTGACCTGGCCTTTCTCGAGAATATCTCAAACTTGATCTATAAAAGTTCGCCGAGGCCTTCCCCTCCCAACTGTACCATTCACACTAGTCATGTATATTTGTTTCGTTAATCTTCTTTCATCCATCCTCTCTACATGCCCAAACCTTCTTAATATTCCTTTCTCAATCTTCATCACTACATCCTCTCTCACACCACACCTCTCTCTTGCCTCACTATTTCCTACTTTACTTATTTGTAGTTTTATTTCAATGGGTAATATTCGCGTAAACATAAGAAATAACTATAATGTTTTATTGATTTTTAAAAGGCTCAAAAAACAATAAAGCCTACTTCAGCTGAAAAGTCTTAAGGTCATCGGTGTAAATCCCCGCTCAGGCAATTGAGTTTTGGCTATGAACAATCACATATAAGCTCCCCGGGATTGGAATATTTTGTGCCCGGTACAGCGATAGACTTGCCCCTATCACATCATGGGACGACAAAACATGGGCGCACTAGTTACACCCTGCCTACCACTTTCAGGTCCGGGCATGGGTCACACACATTTGTGGATCACAAAAACATTTGTCCCGGTGTGGGAATCGAACCTACGGCGTCTCGCTTCGCACCCGGCTACTCGCCCACTGCGCCACGGAGGCTGTCATTTTTCGTGAATGATACAATCAGAACTCTTTAAGAAATTTGTAATTTTCACCTGTTGTGTGGGCGTGTGTGGTGCCTTTTTCTTACAAGTCGACGGTGAGTCAACCAGGCTTCCGTATGCTAGGCGCTTTGTGGAGCAAGTTTTTTTATTTTTAATCATAATATGATTTTGGCGCCCCTTAAACTGCCGTCCGGAGCGGGTGCCCCGGTTTGCCATAGATCCGGTGCTGTTCGGGAACTGTGTTATGTGTTTCAGATCATACGAACTCGTTATACCAAGACTCCAACAAACAATATAAGTTAATATTCACACGAATCATTTTAACTGCCTCGGTGGCGCAGTTGTAATGCATACGCGTTATGACTAAGGCTGACGCCGAGGTCTCGGGTACGATCCCCGGGTCGGGTAAAAGTAATATTGGGTTTTTCTATTACGAAAAGCTCAGTATCAGCCCGGTGTCTGGAATATGTGCCCGGTATGGCGATAGGCTCGCCCCCTATCACATCATGGGACGGAGATACGCTCGGCAAAATGTGGGTGTACTGGTTACACCTCTTCCTACCCCTTCGGGAATTACAGGCGTGAGTGCGTATGTATGTCATTTTAACTGACGCGAAATAAACGAACGATTCATAACAAGACTCATAAGTTAGACGAGACAACGAGGCAGAGAGGCAAGGCAATGAGGCAGTGAGGCACGAATGAGCCTCACGTCTAATTGTGAGGCCATTAAACGTTTTAATTAAATAACTCGTCAGGTGCCGACACGTGTCTTTACAGAACCACTATTTTGTTATATTACAAATGTCTGTAAATAAATAACATTTACATATACATACGCACTCACGCCTGTAATCCCCGAAGAGGTCGGCAGAGGTGTAACCAGTATACCCACACTTCGCCGAGGGTATCTCGGTCTCATGATGTGAGCCTATCGCCATACCGGGCACAATTCCAGACTCCGGGCTGATATCACTTATACCCGATCCGGAATCGAACCCGAAACCTCAGCGTCAACCTCAGTCGTAAGTCATAACGCGTACGCATTATAACTGCGCCACCGAAGCAATCTCGCATACTCACTCTTAACCCTCCACTTAAATTACAAAATAACCAGTACAAGTGTAATTTACCACATGACAACCACCCCCCCTGCCCCACCCTCCCCGACAATATCCCACCAACGGTCATTCATCCTGCGGTCACTGCAACCGTACGCTATTAATCAGCTCGGACGTCCGCTCCGCTACACCCGGACAGCGAACACCCTCCGGACACCCCCGGACACGCCCCAGTACTCGCCTTTATTGAATCTTGCCATTTATTAATGTAATTGTTTCTTTTGTGAGATAATTTTCAATTGTGAATAGCATTGCAGTATAATAAATAAGTTTTTGAGTGGTAGAGCTACGCTGTAGATAGTTTTGTCTACAGCACGAATGGGCCGGCTCGACCGGGTCGTTACCACTGTCTCACAGAAAAAACGGACGTAAAGCAGCGGCTTCCTGATGCGTTTTGTACTGTGAGTGAGATCTCCGGAGGCCCAAATCCCTTCCCAATCCCATAATTATTCCTTTCTTTTAAGGTTGGCAACGCAACCAAGATTCTTCTGGTAGGTATTGTTAGCGTACATGGGCGGTGGAGATCACTTATCATCAGGTGACCCACTTGCTCGTTTGCCGGCCTATTTATATATAAACTACCTGATATAATATGATGGAATATGACCCGACTGGCTAGCACGAATAATTTGCCAAACGTATTCGTATCGAAATGTCAAAAAAATTGTTTGAACCTTCATACAAATGCTAGCGTTCTCGATTCGAATACTTATACGTAAGTTTTTACTTGCCACCCTGAACGCAGTCTCATCGCCGAGTAAAAGGTTCCTAAACACAAATTATAATGGGACTGCATTGCCACGTTACGTCATGTCGTGACTCGTAGAGAAACGCTTTTACAGTTTATACGACCCGGCCGTTCCAGATTGATCCCGTGGGGTTCAAAACTCATCTGTTGATGTATTCATATTGTACTGGTACAAGTTGAAATCGTTTCGTAGTTTCACAATGGTTTATATACTTTAATACTTAAAAGCTCATACCTTTATCCTCGAAGGGATAAGCAGAGGTATTCGCACTACCGCAATACTACAATCTTTCTTTCTTTTCTATCATGATGTGATAAAGGGCGAGCCTATCGGCATACCGCGCACAATTCCAGACTCCGGGCTGATACTGAGCATTTCGTAATAGAAAAACCCAATATCACTTTTACCCGACCCGGGGATTGCACCGAGACCTCAACGTCAGCCTCAGTGGTAGCGCGTACGCATAATAACTGCGCCACCGAAGCAGTCACATTCACAATATTATATATTTAGTGACATCCACCGCCAATTAACGCTGAGAATACGAGAATAATCACGAATGCGTAAAGACACCTTAAAAGAAAAGCTAAATTATGGGATTGGGAAGGGGGGGCGATTTGGGGTCCAGGATATGTTTACGCGAATATTACACATTGAAATAAAAAGAGAGACCTCCCGTGATCAGGAAGACTGAAAAGCTTTCAAAACGTCGAGACTAAAATAAAAATTAAACCGCGATAAAATCCGTATAAACTAGTTTTATTTCAATATCTCACTCACCATTCGAAACGCAACAGCAAGCTGCTGTTTTAGTCGGTTTTCTGTGAGATAGTGGTAACAAGCCGGTCGAGATGGCCCTTTCATGCTGTATATAAAACTGTCTACAACATGACTCTCTCTACCAAGACAGACAGACAGACAGACGTTTCCAGAAGTCATTTCTCCCACGTTTTTTCAGACTCTGGAATGAACTTCCCTCCGCGGTGTTTCCTCAGCGCTATGACATGTCCTTCTTCAAACAAGGCTTAAATAACATATTTCCACGGTAGGCAACGGCTTGGCTGTGCCCCTGTGTGTATGGGCGACGGTGACCACTTACCATCAGGGCCGTCAGCTCGTTAGCCTTCGAAAGCCAATAAAAAAAAAGACGGACAGGCGGAGGGGCAGGATCCTTACGGCGTGACGGCAGTATCAAATAACTCGCAAAAACTTGAACTACAAGCATAGAACAAATATTTACTGTACAGCCGACACGAACGCAGCTGCGCCTCCTTCATCATCAATCAAAATTTACTCAAACAAAACTTCAATGAACAACTAAGTACCAACATTTTCGATTACCTACTACTCGCTAAATAAGTATATACATATATTATATTTCATTATTTTTTTTTAAACTTGAGTGAAAACGAGCCGGTCGCTCGCCTGATGGTAAGACCTGCCCATGAACAGAAGCAACACCACACATAACTTTGAATTATAAAGCACTGCATGGGCACTGTGCTCGTCACCCCGAGACATAAATTGTGAAGTCTCATAATGCCCAGTAATTTCACTGGCTTCAATGTCCTTCAAACCGAAACACCACAGTTCTTACACACTGTTGCTTGGCGGCAGACAGAGATAAAGCGGTGGTAAACTTTAACGTATACTACTAGACAGGCTGCGCAGTACACAAAAATTGCGCCACAAAGTTATGGTCAATTGACCGTAACTCGATATTGCCATCTCGCTTACTCTAAACTAGAACATCTCGCGCTCCCTGTCGGTCAGCTGTCAAACTCTCGCATTATGTGACACAATTTTACTTCTAAACAGCCCGTTTAGTAGCATACATTAAAGTCTGCGCAATAATCACAATGTTAACCGACTTCAAAAAAGCAGGAGGTTCTCAATTCGACTGTATTTTCTTTCATGAGACATAATTATATTTATTTTGACAACTTCGAACCCTGGATAAAATAATCGTAAACAGGTAAAAACACTGTGAAATATAAACAAAACTTTGTTCTACCTATATTTTTATAGATCGACGCCGCGGTAGGCTCGACGGAAAGGCGGCGCCTACCCTCCTTTGTTACGTAAATCTATGCTAATGTCTACGCAAAATGCGTATTTTGTAAAGAATATTGAATGTGTAGGAAAACCGCACATGCTCGGAAAAAGATAACTTTGAAAGGCGCATTAGCTGATTGCTTTAAACACGGTGACTATATCACCTCATTGATGTAGAGTCTGTGCTCGAGTGAGAAACCGTGGGGTCCAGGGTCCAAATTCTAGACCGAGCAATCACAATTTTCGTTTGTGTTTTTTTTCTCTTTATTTTCCTGGGAGTTTAGTCATAAGATTGACTATTCCACGAAAATTTGTGTTACCAATCACCAATCACTTACCATCAGGTGACCCACGTGCTCGTTTGCTGGCTTATGATATAAAAAAAAGATAATGAGCTACATACATACGCACTCAAGCCATGTAATCTCGGAAGGGGTAGGCAGAGGTGTAAACAGTACACCCACATTTCGCCGAGCGTATCTCCGTCCCATGATGTGATAGGGGGCGAGCCTATCGCCATACCGGGCACAAATTTCAGACTCCGGGCTGATACTGAGCATTTCGTAATAGAAAAACCCAATACCACTTTACCCGACACGGGGATCGAACCCGAGACCTCAGCGTTGGCCTCAATCGTAACGCGTACGCATTACAACTGCGCCACCAAGGCAGTCAGATATGAACTACTTATTCCAAAAGCATGCTTCCAAACAAAAAAAATGGAAATTAATCTATTATTTTTGGCACTATAACGACACAGACTTGTATACGCACAGAAAGACAAAAGAGTCTAAGTTATATTGTCCCTCTTTTTGCCAGAGGTTAAAAAATAACAACTGAAACAAATTGAAAGAAATTTAATGTAAATAAATAAATACACCCAACAGTCACACACATAGTCCAGACCCCACACTAGGTTAACCTGTATCGTGGGTATCAGGAACTACGAGGGACTTGCGGTTCCACAACACCCAGATCTGAGACCAATATTTGTGGATTACACAAATATTTGTCTCGTTGTGGGAATTGAAACAACGGCCTCTCGCTTCGCAGCCGGCTACTCGCCCAGTGCGCCACGGAGCTGTCATTTAAATCAGCATATATATTGTTATAAAACTTTTGTGAAAGTAGAAGACGGAAGATAATAATTTTAAATTTTACAAGGTGGTAGGTCCCTCGTTTGCGAGAGGCCGGCTGGGTTGGTACCACCGCTCTGTCTATTTCTGCCGCCAAGCAACAGTGTGTAAGCACTGTTGTGTTCCGGTTTTACAGGACATTACTTGAAGGAAATTACTGGGCATTATGAGACCTAACACCTCATGTCTCGGGGTGACGAGCGCAGTCCAGTGTTATACAGTGCTTTGTTATTTAAAGTTCTGTGTGGCGTTGCTTCTGTTTATGAGCAGGCGTGGCGCTTACCATCAGGCGAGCGACCTGCTCGTCTCGTCATTCAAACTAATAAAAAAAATAAAAAAAAAAATAATAATAATTTATGTAACCAAAGATAATTAGAACTTCGGCAGGCATATGTAGATTACAGTTACACTTGTTTTTATTACAACTTGATAGCAAACCATAGTAACTAGATAATTAAACTTAATAATAGGTATTTACCTATGAAAGTTTAAAGGCTCCTTAGTTTAATAAATTGACAAAAATAACTTAAACTGCCTCGGTGGTGCAGTTGTAATACGTACGCGTTACAACTGAGGCTGACGCTGGGGTCTCGGGTTCGATCCCGGGTCGGGTGAAAGGGGTATTGGGTTTTTCTGTTACGAAATGCTCAGTATTTGTCCGGAGTTTGGAATTGTCCCTGGTGTGGCGATAGGCTCGCTCCCTATCACATATTGGGACGGATACGCTCGGCGAAATATGGGTGTACTGGTGTGTATGGTTACACCTCTGCCTACCCCTTCGAGGATTACAGACGTGAGTGCGTATCTATTCATGTGCGTAACTTAGAATTCAATATCTGCACTCCTACATTTGCATCATACAAGAGAACATTAAAAGGGTGTCCTCTATACCAAACGTGATAGCTCGGACTCAACACCAGTACTGAGGCCCATATTCACAAACAACACTTAACTAAGCTTTATACCAAGTATCCAATTATGTATAGTATAGGCCAGCAAACGAGCAAGTTGTTTACCTGATGGAAGTGATCTCCACCGCCCATGTACGCCCACAATATTAAAATAATCATGAGCGCGTTGCCGACCTTAAAGGAAAGGGATATAAGTAAGGGATTGGGAAGGGATGGGAATTTGGGCCTCCGGATATGTCACTCACCGTACGAAACGCAGCAGCAAGCTCCTTTACGTCGGTTTTTTGTGAGACAGTGGTAACGACCCGGACGAGCCGGCCCATTCATGTTGTAGAGACAAGTGTCTAGAGCGTGGCTCTACCACTCAAACTCGTGGTCTGTTTTGATTTAGCGCCAAAAACTAACCAATGACGTTTAGAGAAACCGTCAGTATGCGTTCGCGCTCACTATGCGATCTTATAGTAATGTTTATAATACGGTGGTGATTCTCGTTGCTTCAAACACAACCTCATTCAATTAGCTATTTGTTTATAGGTAACTTAATCTGTTTTCACGTAGTTGTATATAATTGTAACGTCTAACACTTTTATATATCACTTTTCTATGTACACATATTTTATTTTATATCTTTGCAATAATTATAATCTGTATTGTGTATTATAAAATAAAAAAATACATACATACGCACTAACGTCTGTAATTCCCGGAAGGGGTAGGCACAGATGTAACCAGTACACCCACATGTGATAGGGGGCGAGCCTATCGCCATACCGGGCACATATTCCAGACTCGCGGGCTGATACTGAACTTTTCGTAATAGAAAAACCCAATATCACTATTACCCGACCCGGGGATCTAACCCGAGACCTCAGCGTCAGCCTTAGTCGTAACGCATAAGCATCACAACTACGCCACCGAGGCAGTAAAAAAATAAAGAATGAAAAAAATCCGTTCAGTATGATATTCCATTTCTAAATTTGTTTTCCAATTTTCCCAAATAAAAAGTTTTGAGTAGTAGACCAGCGTTGTAAATAGTTTTGTCTCCAGCACTAATGGGCTGGCTCAACCGGGTCGTTACCATTGTCTCATAAAAAACAGACGTAAACTAGCGGCTTGCTGATGTGTTTTGTACGGTGAGTGAGATATCCGTGGGCCCAAATAAACAATCCCAATCTGTTAATTACCCCTTCCTTTAAAGTAGGCAATGCAGCCATTAGTCTTCTGGTATTGTGAGCGTACATGGGCAGTGGAGATCATTTCACAGGTGACTCACTTGCTCGTTTGCCGGTTATGCTATAAAAAAACTTAAATTTTCATTTTAGTTAAAAATGGAACATCGTCGGCGCCTTTTATTTAATAGTCTGAATGACGAAAAAACTCGTCTACGCCTGCCCATAAACAGAAGCAACACCACAGATGACAGAACTTTGAATTATAAAGTGTTGCCAGGCATTGGACTGCGCTCGTCACCCTGAGACATAAGCTGTTAATCCTCATAACGTCCTGTGCCATAAATATCAATAAAATAATACTTTTAATAATTATTTACTTTTATTCAAATGCCAGACTCCGTGGAGCAGTGGACGAGAGGCCGCCTGTGAAGCGAGAGGCCACGGGTGCGATTCCCGCACCGAGAAAAAAAATGTGTGATCCACAAATATTTGTTTCGTGTCGAGTGTTTTCTCCCCAAAACCTTTTAAACCCCACAGATCTTTGTCATCTCATTCACCCCTCAATGCGTGCAAATAATGTTATTCAAAGGACGGGAGAGGGGAGACAATGACCCGGATAGGGGGGATCACGAGGCTGGACACGTGGAGCGTGACGTAAGGTTTGTTAAACAATCATGGAATTGCTATGAAAAATCATAAAACAATGGAAATAAAGACTCTTGAGAAAAATAGGCTGTAATCATTTAGACAAAGAAATGGTTGATAGACGGATTATATACTAGTATTGACTACATCAGTATTTATATCAGGTTAAAATATGTTTTATTATTATGCAGTTTATCTGTATGGAGGAATATTTAGTATTTTTATTTTTTTAAGTCGCATTGATTTACGTCTACCCGTTAGGATGACACATTCAAACAAAGGCTTCATTATAACGCCACTATTTTCGCATCAGGGGTTAAAAACGGAGATAATCAGGTCATCTTTTTCCGATACGTCATTTTATAAAATAATAAACAGTAAAAGTACGAGATGAACTAAATAATCTCAACAAAGATGAAGAAAAGATTTTGCGGAAAATCTAAACGAATTCACTCAAGTTTATACGATAAGAGGTTATGTAAACTGGAAATATCGGCATCTATTCTCACAGCGGATGTACATGTTATTTTTATTACAAAACCGGGTCACTACCTATCATTGTCGCTTTTATAAATATCAAAAAAAAAAGTTATTGGACTTACCTTTAAAACAACTTCCCAAATCCTTGCTTAACAAAACACAAAATTTTCTTTATGTTCAAATTCAGAAAAAAGAACAACAACACACGCGACACGACTGATACTCGGCAGACGTTGGATACGTCCGAACGCGGCGACTGCCGCCGTACGACTGACCGACGACCGTGCCAGTGTTTACGACGCACTACGCACGCGCGCAACTACCCTCGTCTTATAAACACTTTGCAAGACAATTCCAACTTTATTCTTTTACGGACGAGGTTGGTATTTCTGTTTCGATTAGATAAATCGTGCTTGTATAAATTGTCTGTAATCAATTTTGGTCGTTGTTTTGTTAAATATAGAGTTGATTTTGTGTTAAATGAAGGATGAGTCGTGGACAAGTATTTTTTAAGTGAGCTTTTGGTAATACGAGTTATCGCACTGCCCTTTTAGGGATCCGTTGCCAAAAGCCCTGTATAGAGACTACGAAACGTAACTGAATATTATTTTACATGATGCAAGTAAACTGTATGGAATTAACACTGATTTGTTAACTAAAACTATGGTTTTAACCGTAAGAATAATTAATGAATATTATTAATAATTATAATAATGAATGAGCCGGCTCGTCCGGGTCGTTACCCCTGTCTCACAGAAAACCGACGTAAAGTAGCAGCTTGCTGCTCCGTTTCGTACGGTGAGTGAGATATCCGGAGGCCCAAACCCACTACCCTTCCCAATCTCTTAATTATCCATTTCCTTTAAGGTCCGCAACGCGACCATAATTCTTTTGGTATTGTGGGCGTATATGGGTGGTGAAGATCACTCTTGCTTAATTAATTCTCTTAACATAATGTATATTATGTTAAGAGAATTAATTTTACTCCCTTTAATGTAAATAACAGTGTTTGAAACTTATAGATAAAGCAATGGTACCTATGACGACCTCTCGTAAGGACTTTCGGTACTGAAGACATAATACTATGTATGACGACCTCTACGATGCAGTGAGCGACTAGTCGGCTGTGATACGAGAAGCCACGGCTTCGATTCCGGACCGAGTAGGTATGTTTACGGATCCTCCGTCGACGTCCCAAACATGTTTTGGCAGATCCCAACGACTCCATCACAGTCGCTATCGAAGCAGCACCTTCCTTGCCCAATCCAAATCGCCATAATAATACGCGACCCCGACATAGGACACGCCTGCGAGTCCAAAGAGCTCTCACAACTGGCCCTCGGCACAATGATGTGCAGAGGCGACCCTAAACTATACACCCCAACGATTGCAAGCTGGGGTGTATAGTGTATGAAGGCTCAGACCTCAAGCTGAGGTCTTCTAAAAGGCGCCTCTGTGCTTAATCGTTACTAAATACACTATACATATTTCTGGCTAGAGCGCCATAAGCGCCGGCTTTATTGTCAGGTGAAGCTGTAAAAGCAATATAGGCTAACAGCACAAATCCATTCGAAAAAAAGGTACCTATGTTTGCATGATCCGCAAATATTCTTTTAGGTCTGGGTGTTATGAGACCTCAAGTGTCCTTTAATTCCCGATACCAACAAGTCTCTCTTTACGCATCGCGTCGCGGTCTACTTAACTTAGCTAACAACACCGCGCAAGTTAAATTGGCTTAGTTTTCAGGAGAGACATAAAACTGAATATTTTTATGAACATGTGTGACGTAACCAATGAGTTGCGCGGTGACAGAACTATTTGAATATCGAGCTTAGTATGGTTAAATTCATTTTCTGTGTTAATTTATTGGATAACAATTTATCCAATGACAATATCACATGGCCAATTTTCGAGATACGCGGTGTTGTTAGCTAAGCGACAATATGTCTTAAAGTTTGAAGGAAGTCCATCTTACTTATGTCAACGCCGCAGGGAAAATCCGAAATAGTTATATGCCCACATAAAACATAATTTATGAAGAGATTTTTATATAACTGAATGACAGGACCATCAGTCAGTTCAGTCTCCACATGTTAATCCATGCTTGCCCATAAGCATTAGAAACATCACTCAGAATTTTGTAATACAAAGCACTGCATGGCATTGCACTGCGCTCGTCACCTTGAGACATAAGATCTTTCTTTTTGCCTGAGTTGCGCGGTGAAAGAACTATTTGAATATCGTACTTTGTATGGTTAATTTATCCAATGACAATATCACATGGCCAATTTTGAGTTACGCGGTATTATTAGCTAAGCGAGGATATTTCTGTCGCGTACCTACAGGCCTTAATACAAACATTATTGTTAGCACGTATTTGTGGTTTAGGTACTTCATTACTGCAGTTATACTCTAGCCTTCCTCACTTCTAAAATATAGATGTGATTTCATCATATAGATATCCCGCAACATGTTTGAGGTCACGGAAGCTTGCCGACTGCCTCGGTGGCGCAGTTGTAATGCGTACGCGTTACGATTAAGCTAACACTGAGGTCTCAGGTTCGATCCCCGGGGCGGATAAAGTGGTATTGGGTTTTTCTATTACGAAATGCTCAGTATCAGCCCGGAGTCTGAAATTTGTGCCCTGTATGGCGATAGGCTCGTTCCCTATCACATCGTGGGACGGTGATACGCTCGGCGAAATGTGTACAAGTTACTAAACCTCTGTTTACACCTTCGGGGATTACAGACGTGAGTGCGTTAGTATATTATAATTGTTTAATAAAATTCCTCTATCGCCTCGTTGGACTAGTGTGAACCTAATTAGGGTCCCGGGTTCGATTTTAAAGTCGGTGCATCAAAGAGAAAAATAAAGTCGCATCAGCAAAACATACTACATTTCTCAGTACACTGATTTAAAGTTTGTTGCGTGGGTTTTTATAACATACTTACACTACTAAGCTGCTAAAATACTTGCATTTTAATATAAATATACCAAATAATAGCAATTATGTACAGTAAAATGTTTGACACTTTTAAGTGATTATAAACCTAAAGTGTCTTGTACTCGGTCTGGCAACGGCTGTTCCGATTACAACTCGAAATACTTCGAGAGTGCGCATTTTCATTTTTATAGCATAGGCCGACAAACGTTACCTGATGGTAAGTGATCTCCACCGCCCATGTACATCCACAATACCAAAAGAATTATGGGGGCGTTGCCGACCTTAAAGGATTGCGAATGAGAGGGGGTTTAGGCCTCCGGATATCTCACTCAGCGTACGAAACGCAGCAGCAAGCTGCCACTTTACGCCGGTTTTCTGTGAGACAGTGGTAAAGACCCGAACGAGCCAGCCCATTCATGCTGTAGACAAAAGTGTGCTCTACCACTCTAGAAATATCCCAGAGTAAGGCCCCTGTACGTTTAAGGTACGAGACCGAGTCAGGAGACAGCGACACGCGACACGCGACGACAGTAATACGTCCAGTTTGTATGTATTTGTTTATGTACGTTTTGATGCATGAGACTGAGATGACATAGTGCCGCGCGACCTTTTCCATACAAATTTATATATATACTTGAGCCTCCGTGGCGCAGTGGGCGAGTAGCCAGCTGCGAAGCGTGAGGCCGTGGGTTCGATTCCCACACCGTGACAAATGTTTGTCTAATCCACAAATATTTGTTTCGGGTCTGGGTGTTGTGGGACCGCAAGACCCTCGTATTTCCCGATACCCACGATACAGGTGAACCTAGTGGGGTCGGGACTATGTGTGTGACTGTTGGGTGTATTTATTTATACAAAGCAGAGATGTCGCTATCTCTTAACTCGCGTCACACGTTGTGTTTCCATTATCGCGGTCGCGTAGCTTAAAACAGGCATTTATTATTCTAATGGGACGATTTGTTTTGAGTTTTTCACCGAGTCCACAAGTTGCCTACACGTGGGGATATAAAATGCGTCGGTCCTGCGTATTCCAAGTCATGTTCAGGGATCAGTAATATCCAGTTACTTTGTAGCTTGCTGTAAATATTACTTTTTTTATTAGCTTGAATGACGAGACGAGTTCGTCGCTCGCCTGCTCATAAACAGAAGCAACGCCACACAGAATTTTAAATTACTAAGCACTGCATGAAATTGAACTGCGCTCGTCACCTCGAGACATAAGGTGTTAAGTCTCATAATGGCTAGTAATTTCACTGGCTTCAATGTCCTTCAAACCGGAACACAACAGTGCTTACACACTGTTGCTTGGCGGCAGAAATAGACAAAGCGGTGGTACCAACCCAGCCGGCCTCTCGCATACGAGGGACCTACCACCTTGAGGGGAATACCGATATTGCTCAGAATGTAAACGTACTCAATAAACTTGCCTGAATAACGGTCTATTTTAACACAACATAGTTTGAGTTCCTTCTAAGTTTTAACACTTTAAACGGCTTCTTTAAGAGCGTGATACGAATTGGTATTGCTTAAAAGCACCATAGATACTGCTGAAAGAGAGGTGTGGTGTGAGGATGTAGTGACGAAGATCGAGAAAGGAAGATGAGATGGGCTGGGCATGTAGAGAGGATGAATGAAAGAAGATTGAAGATTTTTTGAGTGGTCGAGCCACGCTGTAGGCAGTTTTGTCTACATCATAAATGGGCCGGCTCATCCGGGGGTTATCACTGTCTCACAGGAAACCGATGTAAAGTATTAGCTTGCAGCAGCTGCTGCGTTTTGTACGGTGAGTGAGACATCCGGAGATCAAAATCCCCTCCCCTTCCCAAACCCTTAATTATTCCTTTTCTTTAAGATCGGCAACGCGCCCATGTCTCTTTTGCTATTGTAGGCGAACAAGGGCGTTGGAGATCACATGATCGTTTGCCGGCCTATGCTATAAAAAAAAACGAAATGAGCAGGTCGCTCGCCCGATGAAAAGCACCACTTCTACCCATAAACAGAAGCAACACCACACAGAACTTTACCTTACAAAATACTGCATGGCACTCCTCTACGCTGGTCACCCAGATAAATAACATGTAAAGTCTCGTCTTATAATGCAGTAATCTCACTGGCTTCAATTTCCTTATAAGCGGAACACACAATTATTATTAAGTACTTAGTTATTATAAGCATTTTATTCTGATTCGCCTTGATGGTATAGTGGCAGCTTACTTGGGCTGAGAAGCTGTAAGTACCGAAACACAACAGTACACACAGCTGCTTGCTGCATTACTGTTAGGCGACAGAAATAGACAAAGCGGTGGTAACAACCCAGACGGCCTCTCACATACCTACGAGGGACCTGTCACAGAACCTAGAACTGTATGTTGATTTTTATATTTCGCAGATATTATTTTGTTCAATAAAACAAGTCAACATAATTAGATTACTCACTTTTTCAAGAATACTTGGATAATGTTAATTTTAGTGACATAATTCGCTTGTATTTTTGTATACGCACCCACGCCTGTAATCCCCGAAGGTACCGGTTACACATTTCGCCGAGTGATGACCGTCCCTTGCTGTGATAGGGGGCGAGCCTATCGCCATACCGGTCACAAATCCAGACTCCGGGCTGATACTAAGAATTCCGTAATAGACAACCCCAATATCACTGTTACGCGACCCTGGGATCGAACCCGAGACCTCAGCGTCAGCCTCAGTCTTAACGCGTACGCATTACATCTGTGCCACCGAGGCAGCTTGTATTTTTCTGCTACTATAACCTGCCTAGTCTAGTGTTGCCAACCGTACTGTTAAACAGTACATTTATATTGTATTTCGATCTCTACCACTGTTTATTGCCCAATAAAAATGAAGTATACAAAAATACTTTTAAATAAGTATACTAAATTTGTATAGTGGTAGACCTATGCTGTAGACAATTTTGTCTACAGTATGAATGAGCAGGCTCGACCAGATTGCTATCACTGTCTTATAGAAAGTTGCCGGGAAGTAACAGCTTCCTTGTTTTTTATATATTTCAGCGTACAATAGAAAATACAGTGGTAGGTACAATATGTAACAAAAAACCTGTTGTTCCTTTTAACCAAGTTATGAGAATCGTTATTCAAACGTAAAGGAATATCTCAATTAAGAAAATTCTACCATAAAAATAACAATTGGCGATCACCCGTTTATCAAAAGTGGTAGTTACTCGGTACGGCACCTTTTTACTAATACGCACGTAAAACACATACAATTACAGTTTTTATTAGTATTTCATTTAAAATACTACTTTAATTGAGCTGCTGGCCCACTATCTGTCCCAGTTTTGTAATATATTAAAGATATTTCCTTTTGTTTGAATATCGATTCTCATAACACAGCTAAAAGGACCAACAGGGTTTTTGTTACATGTTGTATAAGAAAGGTGTGTGAGTGACACAACAATTAGCATGAAGAGAAGGGCGTACCCATTGGAAGTTGTAAACCATCGAAATAAGATGAGTGTAAACCCTTCGAATGTAAATACGAGCTCGTTTATCAACGTCACATCAAGCTGCTCATACGAGAAACTAATACTGGAAGTATTTTTGTACATAATACATCATATTCACTTGAATGTCGAGACGAGTAGGTCGCTCGCCTTATGGCATAGTCTGCACTTAAACAGAATTAACTCCCCTCAGGACTTTGAATTACAAAGTATTGCGTGGCACTGTATTGCGCTCGACACCCTAAACCATAATATGTTAGATATATTATTATATATATATACATACTCACGCCTGTAATCCCCGAAGGGGTAGGCAGAGGTGTAACCCACACGTATATTTAGCCGAGCTTATTTACGTCCCATGATGTGATAGGGATAGTGATAGGGAGCAAGCCTATCGCCATACCAGGCACAATTTCAGACGCCGGGCTGATTCTAAGCATTTCGTAAATGAAAATATCATTTTTACAGGGATCGAACCCGAGACTTTAGCACACCAGTTGTACCTTTTCAGGATAAAAAGCCATGGTCTACCTTTGTGCCAAATTTCACCCAAAACCGTTCAGCCGTTAAGGCGGGATTGACTAACAAACATTCAAACTTTCACATTTATAATATTCATAGGATTGAAATGTGTGATGCGCTTTATATTACGGCTCAGATCTGCCTCTGTAAATACCTGGCGACATTTCTCTCCATTAACAAAATTATATTTTTAATTTTTAAATACAACAGACGTTGCGGTCCTAGACAGACCTAAGTAAGCACAGCTCTGCGCCTTACCAATTAACAGGTGCCTAGTAAATTAAATTTAGACGGGGTACTTCGGTGTGCTGTCAATTTGCAAAAGGGAGATTTCGTCTGTAGCTTTATTGCGCGTGAAGGGACTGTTTTTCATATTAAATTTATTTCATTTCATTTCATATTTTTTGTTATGAGTGCTTTTGGATTAGCGTGGGATTGCTTTATCTTTTTTTTTAAAGCAGAGGCCGGCAAACGAGCAACGTGGGTCACTTTTTTATCCCGGCATGGCAAAGTGACTACCTGATGTTAAGTTTTTTTTATTAGCTTAAGTGACGTAACGAGCAGGTCGCTCGCCTGATGGTAAGCGTCACGCCTGCCCATAAACAGAAGCAACACCACATAGAACTTTGAATTACAATGCACTGCATTGGACTGCGCTCGTCACTCCGAGACATAAGATATTAGTCTCATAATGCCCAGTAATTTCACTGGCTTCAATGTCCTTCAAGCCGGAACACAACATATTATTGCTTGGCGGCAGAAATAGACAAATCAGTGGCACCAACCTCTCGCATACGAGAGACCTACCACCGTAAGTACATGCCAGTCCAAGAACAATGTCGACCGTCAAGAGATATTGTGTTCGTCGATGGTCGGCAGAATTATGCCGGCCAGAAGTTACTGTATATACACTGCTGACCCCGGAACTGTAATTTAAAACCGGACCTTACGAACTGTATTTAGGCTGAGAAACCGGTGAAGTCGTAGGTTCAAAACCCAGATCAAGCGATCGCATTTTGTGTTTGAGTTTTTGATTTGAAAAATCCCTGTTACAATGTCAATAACAATATTTTAAGTAAGTAACATTTAAGTCCATTATTTTTTTTAGTGATAAGCTAGCAACACTGCGTTGACTGTTTCGTTGTCCGGTGTAATGAAATGTCTTGTCATATAAGCGTCACCATCGTAGAGAGTATATTAGTCTTTGGTCACCATTTTGTTGTTAGGGTAACCAACTGGGATTTTTTTATTTAATTCACATCAATCCCTCATGATTTGCCCAAGGTTGTCCCTGATTGAAATTTACTCTCTGTATGGCGATATACTCATGTCACATCATTCACGTCATGTGTGTCAAATAAGTTTGGCGAACCGTGGGTAGTGGGTACAGCACTGGTTGTACTTCTGGCCACCCCTTCAGGTATACATATGTGAACTCATGCATGTATAATGTAAATATCTGCTATGTCCAACGTCTGTTCTTTAGCATTAATAGTGCTAGGTTGCTAGTAAGTCGAAATATCAAGTAGAGCCATGTCGGTGGTAGTGCCATATACGTGGTAGTACCATGTAAGTGGTAGAGTCATATAAGTGATAGTACCATGTAAGTGGTAGAGCTATGTACGCGGTAGTTCTGTGTAAGTGGTAATACCTTGAAAGTGGTAGAGTCATATAAATGGTAGAGCTATGTAAGTGATAGAGCCATGTAAATGGTAAAGCCATGCTGTACACAGTTTTGTCCTGTTTTGTCTATCACTTTACGTCGATTTCCTGTGGGATAGTGGTAACACGACAATACCCGGCCGAGCCGGCCCATTCATACTGCAGACAAGTGTCTGCAGCGTGGCTTTTCAACATATAATTGTATTTAACATTGTGGACCTGAAACTCGATGCCTGAACCATTTTTTTCGGGGCATAAAAAAACTAATTTTAAATATTGAAAATTTATTTTTAATTAAAATTCTTGACATACATAGACAGAACATCAAAGTAGGTTTTAAATAAAAATATGCTTTGTAATTGATACAACTACAAGTAATCTGACACAATACTAACAAAATGGTCAAAGTCCATACACCCACGCATAAACAAACCTACGCTGCCTCACATAATATATAGAGTATAGAAAATACTGACTTAAGCTATAGTCCATAGAGTACAAATTAAAATTTCCAAGCTACAATAAAGAACACGCACGGGCAGAACGGTCAGTGTAATTTTTGTAAGTTGAGAAATAATATACTCTATTCAATAAAGATAAAGTTATTTTTCAATAAGTATATTTAAAGGTTATGCGTTCAGCATTACAACTATTATGTTGACATCAGTAAGTAAACATTACAGTTTCATTATTCTGACATAACATCTTCGTCACTGCACAACATGCCTTCTTGTTCCGACTCTTCACCAGGATCCGACTCATTCTCCTGCTTTATAATAAGCTCGTCTATCACATTGTCGAAATTAAAGTCGTGCTCCCAATATAGGTTTTCTACAATCTGTACATGATCATCACACATCTGAAACTTTTCTGGAGAGAATTCCGCGAATAACTTTGTGAGGATTGGTATTTTCTCGTCCGTTGAAGAGTTGGAGTAGTTTGTGGCTAACTCGAGTTTGATCTCGCCCCACATACGCTGCATTGGATTGAGATCTGGGTGATGTGGGGGCAAACGTAGAACTACATGTCCTGCAGCCTTCAACATTTCGTCGATCGTGTAAATTGTCTCCGACTGGGTTCTGTTTATTAAACCGAGGAGCTCAGGCTTTGTCATCACAAGCGTGTATTCGACATTGTGCTCGCGCAACCAATCCCGCATGTGCGTTTTCAAGCTGGATATTGACGGCTTCCTCACTTGCTCACTATGGTAGGTGGCATTGTTCATAACGACAACCGAGTTGGGAGGGAGTTTATTCTTTAGTTTTGTGTCTACCCAGTTGTAAAATCTTGTGGCATTCAAGTCTCCTTGATTGTCTTTAGACTTAGGATTTGATTTGTTAATCATCAAAGCGCCTTCGACTAGTCCTTCCCGGCTGCCACAATGCACGATAACCAAACGGCTCCCTTTGCCAATATCTGCACTGACTGGTTCAGATTCTGATTGCCAACATCCACTGGCGTTGCCACAGCTTATATAAGTATCGTCTATGAAGTAGATCTTTCGATTCTCCTGCCTGTATTGCCGGATAGCTCTTAAGTACGTCACTCGACGCTCACCGATGATGGGTCTTTCGACCAAGATCGGCCGAGTATACTTATTGTTAGACTGGCATTTTTGAAACGAGTATCCCATCTTGTGTAAAAGTTCTCGGAGATAGGTAGACCCGCAATTGAGAATCCCTTCTTCTTTTACAGCTGCATTCAGTCTACTGATGCTCGGTATAGTTTTATCAACTGTGTAAAAATGATGAATCTTTTGTCGAATCGCCCCCATACAGACGTCATCAACTTTAATCTTCTTTTTTCTTTCGCCTGGTTTACGCGGTGGAACAAATTGTATCTGACCATATGTTTGTAGAGATATTTTGCCTTCGCTTACAATTCGCATTACGGTGCGGGCCGACACCCCCGTGGCCTCTCCTACAAGCTTGTTTATGTTCATATCCATTTTATGTTCAATACTGTCTTTATCCGCTTTTCGTTTGATGAAAAAGCTGTGTACATTATATATTACGTTTTTAGTGTGTGCTGGTATCGGCGGCGCCATTTTGAGATATTTTTATACGGTGTGTGAATAACCGTCCGTAACAAATAACACGTGCAACCGACGCGACTGTCGGCGGCAGACTGGCGCGGTACGCCGCTCCCCTCATGCCCGCTCAGTCACCGCAGGCGGTGACTATAGCCGGTGCGACCAATGCTATAGGCATATCGTTCAATTGAGGCGGTTCCTAGGGTAGCGGTGCGGTGCGGGACTGAGGTAGGGTTGTCAGTTACCACTTTTTTGATGATTTCATATTTTTTTTTAATTGTACGTAGTTTAAAGTTAAAAGTAACCTATATCTGTCACATTGTATGTGATCGATTTCTGCTACTTCAGCTTTTACGGAAAACTTTTCTCGGGTGATTTTTAGTAGCGAGACGGGAGAGCAAAATAAATACATTATGATTAAAGATTTATGCGCTTTGGCAATCGTTGTCTATTTCAGAAATAATATTCGAATAATGTCTAATAGGTAGATAGTACAAATCTGTTATAACATTAGGTTATGTAGGTTTCTTTCTTTCTACTATTTTTCTCTTTTATGGGTTTGTATAGGCGGGCATTAATTTATTATTCGTACTAATATAATGTCCGTGGACTTATTTATGATCATCCTTCTGTCACTCGAGCTCTACGAAAACAAAATACGGTATGAATAGAGCGCGCTACATAACATTTCTTGAGCTAAATTACTAATTCGTAAGACAAAGACTGTCGAAGCGCATAATTGAAATCGTATTACTTATACATAAACATGCTAAGGTTAAGATTTTTTTTATATTTTAAACTAAACGCAGCGAGAGTATTCTGTTACGTTTAAAAGTAATAAAACGGTGACAAAAATTAACTTATTATTAGAATAGGATCTGATCCATATTCTACCGTTTCAGTGTATAATATATTCTATTCACTTAAAAAGGGGCAGCCCTAGGCTGAGGCGAAGACCAAACGACTTTGCCTTGTACACACTTGAAAATCGAAGTCGAAGACATGTCTCAAGATATTATAATAGGTATACGGTTTCAAGCCACAATCATAACAGATGACAAATATAAAATAATATTAGTTTTGATTGTTATCCGTTTCCATTTCGCTGATTCGAGTCGCTCCCATGGTTTGACGTCGTCATCGGATTCTCCGTTATTATATTATTATCAAAATATTTGTGCAAATTATAAACAAACCAGAAAATAGCGATTACAAAATGGGAGTGAACCGGATACCCGAGACGATATCGGAGTCGATCCCGATCACAATATTGTAAGGAAGCCTGCAAAGCTGAGTTTTACATCCTTAAGAACGTCGAACTACGACATACTGTGACTTTTCGTAGTACTGTAGCACTAATTATTGTTTGTTAATGTAATCATACTTATAATTTTTGGATACAACCCTCGTGTGGATGGTATAACGCGGCCAGCCGCACTGTGCCGTCCCAGCAAATATGTGTCGATGGCAGGGCAGGTGGCGCCCTACTTACAACGAAGCGTTTTTTTACTTTATCCGAGTTAGGGCTAGCGTGTGCCACGTACTGGCATAGATACATAATACATTCTAATGTGTCTATGGTACTGCGAACACAGATACTACTATAGGATGTTCTGCGTAAAGATCCATCATACATAGCAACTATTGCGTCAACGCATTACGCAATAAAATGCTATTCAGCTAATGTGGCGATAGGTACATACCGATAAGATTTTTTTTTATACTTAAATATTGTACCTAGTTTATTAGGGATTGCCGGCAGTGGCGGAGTAAATCCGTCGCTGAAAATGTTGAGCTCGATATTTGGGGGCCCCCTAAGACTGCCGACCTAGGGTTTACTGATTACCGGTGCCTACTTAGGATACTGTATTTAAGTGATTAGTAATTAGGTACCAGTACTTTTACACAGTGAGACAGATCTGTGAATTGCAATACATAATGAAATATTGATTAATTTTAAATTACACGATTCTTCGCACGATTACCAACAAACATTCTAAACGGGGCAGTATAATTAAATAATAATGTTTCAATGCAAAGTCTACAGATAAGACTTTCGACTAAGTATAAAAATCACGGCATATAATCAGTGTTGGTCAATTTTATCGCAGTGCGTGCTAACCCTGATGTGAAGAGTCAGTAAGCCCCTCCCGCGTCGCAGTAATGGCGCAGTTAACGACCGCGGCGGCCGCCGAGTGACGAGCGATAGCACAGATCGCGTCAGGGACGGATGGTGCGCCGAGCCGACCGCTGTTCATTCACATTTCACACCCACAGGTCACCGTGCTTATTTCCGTCCCATAATGTGACCTTGAAGCTATGTAGGGCACAAATCAAGGTGGTAGGTCCCTCGTTTGCGTGGGGCCGGCGGGGTTGGTACCACCGCTTTTGTCTATTTCTGCCGCCAAGCAACAGTGTGTAAGCACTGTTGTGTTCCGGTTTGAAGGGAATTGAAGCCAGTGAAATAAGTGGGCATAATGAGACTTGACACGCAGTCCAGTGTTGTGCAATGCTTTGTTATTGAAAGTTCTGTGTGGCGTTGCTTCTGTTTATGAGCAGGCGTGGCGCTTACCATCAGGCGAGCGACCTGCTCGTCTCGTCATTAAAGCTAATAAAAATAAAAAAAAACGCTTTCCCAGGAAACTTACATTTTTACATGATTCACTGTTCGAAGAGCTTCAGATTCCTAGGCTTTCAAGAATCCTGAACTCCTTTTAACAAATTCTAAGCATCGTTACAAGACTAGATCGTATAGGTAACGGGTACATCCGCGTCAGCCGGTGAATGACGTGGCAGACCACTTCAGGAATGTCCCTGAAAGTAGTTTGGTAACGTTTTGAGACTATGGGACTACGCCGGTCGTAATACCTGAGCCAGATCTAAATATCAGGGGTACGATCCCGCGTACGGTCCAAAAATTTAAACGGGCTGTTATTTCTGTGGTGATATAAAGTAGTTTTTATTTTTAGTTTAAATAACGCTTCGCATTATCATGCATTTCGCCAACGAAAAGTATTACTAGATTCTAGTAGTCTCTCATATGCGAGGCATTCTGGTTAGGTACCACCGCTTTGTCTATTTCTGCCGCTAAACAGCAGTGTGTAAACATTGTTGTGTTCCGGTTTGAACGACTTTGAAACCAGTGAAATTCCTGTGCATAGTGAGCCTTTACACCTTATGTCTTAGGTGACGAGCGCAGATGTGTCATGTTTTTTTTTTATTTTTTTATAGTATAGGCCGGCAAACGAGCAAGTGGGTCACCTGATGGTAAGCGATCTCCACCGCCCATGTACGCCCACAATACAAAAGAATTATGGGCGCGTTGCCGACCTTAAAGGAAAGGGATAATAAAGGATTGGGAAGGGGAGGGGGATTTGGGCCTCCGGATATCTCACTCACCGTACGAAACGCAGCAGCAAGCTGCTACTTTACGCCGGTTTTCTGTGAGACAGTGGTAACGACCCGGACGAGCCGGCCCATTCATGCTGTAGACAAAATTGTCTACAGCGTGGCTCTACCACTCGTTGTATGTAGTACTTCATAATTGGAAGTTCTGGTTGGTGTTGCTTCTGTTTATAGGCAGGCGTGACGCTTACCATCAGGCGAGCGACCTGCTCGTCTCGTCATTTAAAAACACCAAATCAACCGTCAAATCATGATGGGAAGGCGGACCATGGCATCAAGCCGGTATTATGTCAGGTGGGAAAAAAAATAACAGAATTGATAAACACTACATTAAAAATTACTTAGTTTGGTTTAAGTTTAGTCAGTGACAACAGAATTGATAATTCCTACTCTCCTTGAACAATGTAGACAGAAATCAGGGAATAAATAAAAGTCAACAAGCTTTTTCCGCTTCATACTCACGGTATGTCTTTATTTCATTTATTTTTTTGGTGTTTTTGTCAATTTATTTTTAAAACTTTTTCTTTAAATCAAATTTATATTAATATTAAACATATATAATATATCTCGAGTGTATGTACACGCTATTTACATTTAGTTTATGTACAGTAAGTATGTACAACCGCGGGGCGCGTAGGATAGCGACGCAAACACTACACGTCCGACCAAACAAATGGGTCACATTTTCAATATTCTTAATATTAGTTTCCACTTTACACTTTAATTCTAATAGCCGAAGAAATGGCAGTTATTTTCTCACTATAATATTCAATATGCTAATATATTCTACTCATAAATAACATACTTTGTGGATTTGCTTTACAATTCAAGCTCAATTTTTTTATATAAGTACACAATTACTTGCATAAATATTCTTGAGTATACAATAATCTTTATATATGAATGTCATATATCACTAAAACGTGTGTCACATACTTAGGTCATTATTTCATTTTATTCAAGAGAGTAAAGTATCATTTCACATAGTTTATTTTTATTTATTTTGGTGCAAATATATTTTCTAGGATAACTTTTTGCCACCAGGATAAAGTCCTATATCATTCCAGTTGTGAAATACTCTCCGGAATAAAAAATAGACTTTAGTACATTACTCATATCCCATACACTTAGATTGTTACAATGACTTGGTATTAAAATATTATTGCTTGGTATTTAGCTCGCATGATCGAGAACGAAGTTGGTAGCGGAACAGTTAGTAAAATTATCAACATTTCATAATATTGCAACATTCTCAGTAAATGTTCAGAGTTTCGTACATTTTATAATGCTGTAGGACTTTACTGAGATCGTATTTAGAGTTTACAATTTACGATAATATTTCACTTTACAAATTATACAACTCATCAATATTTCTCATAATTTTTGTGCAAAATTCACTTTTTAGGTATCTATATTCAATAAAATCTACATTGTACTTTACACTTGTATTTTGTCCTACACTGTACGAAGCAGTTTATTCAAATCTTGTGGCTTCAAAAGATACAATTCACAATATAATTGTTGCTTATAATTTTAACCCACTTTTTTATTTTATTTTGTGTTTATTTTTTAATAATGCACCTCATAAGAGAGCTAACGATACAATATGATCGCTTTTTAAGCATAAAATATCAACTTAGGGTACATTACACAAAGCTTTCACATACACCTGATTATGACGAAGTTTTTCTCGAACGACATAAGCAAGAAATACGTTATAACAGAAAACTCTCGTTTGCGAGGTAGTATCATACGATCCTCGCTTTCAAATTGCATGACGCGACCTCGTCAACAAGTTTTCTGTTATGTTGTCGCCACTGGTATGCGAGAAATTTCTCTTCTGTAAATCAGACCTTACCATGCGATAATTCAAATTTACTGTATAATATATGAAAAATTCTCATTGCAGTCGGACGCGTGCGTTAACGCGCACACCAAACGACCCAAATCTTATATTTATAATAACTATTATGTGGGCATACCCAACAAAAGGCCAGGGGATGATAGTCTAAAATATGGTCTACTGGTCATTTAAAACAGTTCGTACGTCAATATTGCCCACATTGGTCGTATATCGACCGATTTTGCCCGTATATTTGCCATTTTCCCCCTTCTTCACAAAGTTTTTGACTTCAATATTGACCAAATATTATATGGCATTTATAAAGCTATCGGTAGCTAATTTACTCTTTTCGGTTTTTCCTCTTGTTGGCCATTTGCCCCCTGGTGCCTTTCTAAAGGTCCGTCCACACAGTAAGCTATGACAGTCGTTACACCGATATACAAGGCAGTACGCGCAGTGTAGAGTCTCGCAACACAACTTTTAATATCTATCTCATAAATGCACATTGTGGTTCTAGTTGTGGACTTTAAAATATATTTTGCAGATATCCGTTTGGTATAAATGTATTCAGGATATAATAAAAAATGCTTCATCCATTTTTTATTCTCGCACGATAAACTGACGACTAGGTATTTGATGTAGTTATTTTTTTATGGCATAGGCCGACAAACGAGCAAGTGGGTCACCTGATGGTAAGTGATCTCCACCGCCCATGTACGCCCACAATACCAAAAGAATCATGGGTGCGTTGCCGACCTTAAAGGAAAGGGATATTAAGGAATTGGGAAGGGGAGGGGGTTTGTGCCTCATCTCACTCACCGTACGAAACGCAGCAGCGAGCTGCTACTTTACGCCCGTTGTCTGTGAGACAGTGGTAATGACCGGGACGAGCCGGCCCATACATGCTGTACACAAAAGTGTCTACAGCGTGGCTCTACCACTCAGTAGAATAAAATTGCCATCGTCGAGAGACATTGTGTCCCTCAATGGTCGCCATGAATTGTTTTGTATCTTACTGGATATAGACTGGCTGAGCTCGGATCGCGTCTAGCCTGAACGAGCCAGTATGGCGGGTTTGTCATGTGTACGATCATCGCTATCCAGCTAATATAGGCAAGTTAATTTGCGAGTATTGTATTTGTTTACTTAATTCACACTTCTCAAGGTATAATACGTGTTAAACCAAATACATGTGCATTATATATATCAAAATCACAGTGATTTTTACATTGTGGCTAAATAAATCTACTATTGACGAAACCAGAATATAATATAAGTACAATAATTATTCTCATTGGAACGGATTAAAAAAAACGCAATTTAGAGAGATGAGAGTATTGCAGATATTTTTTTATTATTTACCGTAATTTTCTAACTGAAAAAATAAATATAAATAGATTGGAACTAGATAATTTATAACGAGTTTTTCCTACTAAGAGCGATTTAGTAACTTCCCGCATCGCTACGTATGCTCTAAGCAAAACAAATTATTTTGCTTATTTACAATTCCTGCATCGCAAAAATCTACTTAACATGCTCAAAATTATAAATAATATCTTAAATGACACCATATCGGATAGAATATAGCATTTCACAGCCTATACCTATCACCTATACTAATTTGACCAGCACATTGTTTATGATGTGTATAAAAATATCTAAATCTTTACACTACTCATACAAATAAATCACTTGATCGCGGCGCCTCTCCACTGCGACGGTACCCTTAGAGTGCTCCCAGACATAAACATTTTATTACAACTCACTATGTCGCAATAAATATCTTATAGTGTGGCAACCCCCTTACACTATCTCGGACACTAAACTATTAGTTGCACTCGTTAATAATTTTTTATTTTATTTATAGTTTTTTTTTTAATTTCCAATAGCGTAACACTGGCGTCACATGTTGCTATGTACAACGGCTGCAACAGACCGCATTAAAATAATTTACTATTATATATTTACAAGAGATTGCTTAAAATACGCACAAACGCTTTCGTCCATTTTGTAAGGTATCAAATAATGCTAATATTAATCAGTAAATAAATAACACACAACAGCCACACACATAGACTAACATATCTTGTGTCATATCAACTACAAGAGACTTTCGTTCACAACGCCTACACTGGAAACAAATATTTGTTCACAAACATTTGTTCCGGTGCAGGAATTGAACCCACAGGCCTCTTGTTTCACAGCCTACTTGCTCACTGTACCACGGAGGTTGTCTCACACTGGCAATATGTTAACACCGCACTAGTTGAAAAGTCAATTCTGTTCTCACAAACTAAACTACAATATAGTTTGTACCTGTCAAATGGATGGTAACGAACAACCATGTCAGCACTTGAGTAATAGGGTAGTTTCCTATATTGAATTTTATACATTATTTTATAAGCAACAGAATCTGATACGCAAAAGAAACCCTTTTATTAAAATACAATCAAAATTGTTTCAGAAATGTGCCCGCAGTTATGACTTTAAATGTTGGTATGAGACGTAATAAGACCCGTTTTTGTTTGGCGCCAAAAATTAACCAATCTGCTGGTCTATTGCTTGTTGGCATTTTGTCCCACATTTAATTGTTTATGGTCTAGTACCGAAATGTTTGTGTTTAATATTGGCTACTTACCTTGTCTTATGAGGAATGCGAACACCTTATCAAAATGATGTTTTGATTATGATTCCCATGCATGCATGCGCACGCACACACACACCTCCACACACACACGCGCGCGCACACGCACACACACACGCACACACGCACATGCACACACACAAAACAGTCTAATGTAGATTAATTATCTTCCTTTTCTTTATTAATAATTTTAAGATGTATACTATCATGTACCCCGAGGGGGGCGTTAATGGCTGTGACACAGTACATACTAATACAGCTATTATCGTTCATAATGTAAACTGTATGTATAAAAACGTTTATAAATAAATTATTATTAATTATTAATTATTAATTATTAATATTGAATCTTTAGAAATTGTTGTTTAAAATAGCGATTTGCTATTATTAGAATTTGCGATTCCCAGATAGGGTAAAGTGATATTGGGTTTTTCTATCATGAAATGCTGAATATCAATCCGGAGTCTGGAATTGTGCCCGATATGGCGATAGGCTCGCCCCCTATCACAAAATGGGACGGAAATAAGCTCAGCGAAATGTGGGTGTACTAGTTACACTTCTGCCTAACCATTCGGGGAATACAGGTGTGTATAACTCAAATGACACGTCGATATGCAGAATGTGAACCCATTACTTCGATACAATGAAACAAAAAGATTTATACGTTCCGGATATCGAAGTGTGCGCGACAAATCGCTTTCAAAAACACCCTATACAAGCTAAGTGCAAGTCTACGCGAGTCGTTAATCATCCATTTGGTTCGTGCATGCGAGTCATTCCTTATAATGCATTTTCTTCGAGATATATGAACACTTCTTTCGCACAGTTATTTATAACAAAGTGTCGCGGGTAGGGCATAAAAATCTAATGTAAGTATCGACACAAATGAACACCCGTAAATAATCGTTCAAAATATTTGGTAACACAAACAAACTTGGGCTGCCTCGGTGGCGTAGATGTAATGCGTATGCGTATACCACTGACGCTGAAGTCTCGGGTCTCGATCCCCGGGTCAGGTAAAAGTTATATTGGGTTTTTCTATTACGAAAAAACTCCAACCCGGAGCCTGGAGTTTGTGCCCGGTATGGCGATAGGTTCGCCCCCTATCACATCATGGGACGGAGATACGCTCGGCGAAATGTGGGTGTACTGGTTACACCTCTGCCTACCCCTTCGGGGATTACAGGCGTGAGTGCGTATGTATGTACAAACTTTAAGTAATATGTTTTTATTTGACAGGCAGTCGAGCAAATTGCCCAACTGATGTAACGGGATCACCGCCGCTCATGGACACAGCCAAACAGTTGCCTAATGATCCAGTTAAACGACGCGTGATATCGCGAGCCGCGCCACAGACGGGGCGCAGCCTGTAGCCAGGCATCGAAATAAGATGACAAAAAACGTAACTTACACAAAATAATGACCTCACCAAAACTCTGTGCAAGGGGGCGTGGCTATAAAAGTCTGTGCAGCTCGTTCATGATCTCTAGTTGATACTTAATACGTCAAATTGTTTTGCGCGGTGCAGAACGTCGTATCTTGATTTAGATATTTAATATTTAGACATTAACTTTTATGAAATAAAGTTGATTTTGAACGTTCATTAATTTTCGTTGCGTGTATGAGTGTTACGTGTGATTACCTTTGCATGTGTAAGTAAGTGGAGCCGTATTTTTGTCAGATTCATATGAGAGTTATCGTTCTAGTTATCTATTTCGATGTAGCCAGGGTGAAGGTAAATTTTGTTATTATTCCCGATTACTTTAATGATTTTTAATCATAAATTTATTTATTTTTTTATCAGTCCCGAGGTTAAGTCAATCTGAGTAAATCGTATTCACAATTTTACAATCGTGTATAGAAAACGTGTTAATTCGCATGTCGATTGATCAAGATATCATGAGGGCGTGGTTACCGACGTGCAGCATGACAGTGATGTATTGTGCAGTGTCACGCTTTACCTTCAATGGAGGTGGGTTTTATGAACCTTGCCCTATTTTCATTTTATTTTAGCAATCGCATCACAAAGATTTGTTAGCTCAGCGGGGACTGTCGAGACGAAAGTCGCAGGTTCGGAACCAGCCCCAAGTGCATACACCTCTGACTTTTCTAAGTTATGTGTGTATTAATTGTTAATTATCATTTGCTTTAACGGTGAAGGAAACATCGTGAGGAAACCTGCATACCTGAGAAGTTCTTTATAAGAATTTCGAAGGTATGTAAAGTCAGCCAACCCGCATTAGGCCAGCGTGGTGGAGTAAGGCCTAACCCCTCTCATTCAGTAGAGGAGGCCCGTGCCCAGCAGTGGGACGTATATAATACAGGGTTAGTATTATTATTATTAGTAGCAATCACGCCAAAAAGATTGTAATGATAAGAAGATAGAATTAGGTTTGCATATATACACATTGCATATACATAAATAAGCTCATGTCTGTATCTTCTAAGGGTAGGCAGACGTGGAACTAGTGCAGCAACGGTACGCCGAGCTTATTTCTGTCCCATGATGTAATGGGCAAGCGTCGTCACGTCGACCATAAATGTAAAATGATTAATGAAATGTATTTTACATTCAGAAATACCAAAATCATGTTTCAACCGGTCGAATAATCTGCTCACAAAAGATTTTTAGTATACTGCAGGCCAACCATGAGTTTGTGTCGGTAAAATCGCTAGCGACGACGTAAGATATTTATATGAAAAACTCAGTGGCGCCTCTAGCGGATATGTGAAAAACTAAATTTTGTCATACAAATATTTTACGTCGTCGCTAGCGATTTTACTGAGACAAACTCATGGTTGAGGCACTGATAGATATCGATTGTTTTTATCGACTAGTGATTCGATGACGATTAGGTATTTTTATCGACTACTAGGATCTTAGAAGTGGCAAGGATTTATAAACCTAGATAAGCTGATAAACAAAATTTCGATACTTTGTGGGGTTTCGCAAACGCTATAGTCCAAAGAGGACAAGGGAGTAGGGACAGCTGATAAATTATATTTAATTAACTAGAATAATATGAATATCGAAAAAAATATGTCGATACAATAAAAAAATATCGATCATACTATGATTATAACAAAGGCCTAGAGATCTTTAAATTGAGTAAAAACTTCGATTTATATCGGTTACTTAATCCTACAATAATTTTCATGAAATTTAATATTGCTTTTTCATGAATAGTTAAGATTTCGACATACGTAGGGTGTCCATTGTACATAAAAAAGTTATTCCACTTTTTTTGCACTTACAATATTTTTAGTTATTATAATGACACGACAAAATTACAACACTATACCTGATAAGTACAATGTAGTCCTAGTATTGTGTAGACCCATGAGATGTTGCCTCGACAGTCAACAGATTTATGCCTGAAGTTTAAAAGCTTGAATTGACGAGTTACTTTTAATTAGCAACGTAAAATAAAAATGGTCGTACTATTATTATCTATTCGCCTTTTTTTTGCAGAAGGCCGTTAAACGAACAAGCGAGTCTATTTTTTTGTGATCTCCACCGCCCATGGATACCCACAATGTTGCAAGCGTTGTGAGTGCGTCTCCGACCTTTAAAGAAAGAAATATCAAGCCGGTCTAAATGCTACGACTTTGGCTATAGCGTGGCTCCTTATTAAAATGCCCTTAGATATCAATTTCTTTTAAATCCCATTTCATGGACTTTTAAATGGACACCCCGATAAAACGAAAGGTTTAACTTATTTCTAATTAACGATTCAAATCCATTTTTGTTTTCGCTTATCGATAATTTTACGTTGAAATGAAAGCGCTGTATTAAGGCCCCAGTGTACGAAACAGTACTCAGTTTTTAACACGACTCGCTTTACTGCCTCATTGTTGCCTTGGCAACGCCCTATGCCCGTTTCCACCAACCTATGCTTAACATTAGTTATCGCCAAAACAACAAAGCGATACGACTAGGCAACGTAAATATAGTCAGCCACGTTTTATATTTGTCAGCGTTAGGTATTAACTAAAGATAAGCTTAGGTAGGTGAAGACGGGTTATGCCCCTTATTGCTAAGCAATCGATATAATTTGTACCCTTAACTATATTCTTATTAAATTTGGTGTTATCCGCCATGTAAACCAATTTACCGAAACGCGTATATACATATAACTATAGTACCTTATAAATAATTTTAGAAAACCTTATAAACTAATGACTCAATTTTGACACCACTCTATTGGCAACACAACCATTTTAAACTATCGATACGCGACGTGTAGCCGTAGTGTTTTTTTTTCGATAGTTGTCACGTCTTCTGTATTTACGATAATATGAACTGGGATCGGTACTGTGCCCCTAGGGGTTTTTTGGAACCGTGGTAATTTCATTATATTTCTCGTATAAGAATAATGTGACAACTACCAAATAAACGCACACACCCAAAGAGATCAGATCGCGTGATTTATCGATATTTTATCGACAAACCCGTCTCAAGTTTAAATTCAGCGCCACCTTTAGGACGAAATATTAGAACATATTTTTAAACATATTCACGCTTTCTTATGGCTGTTCCCTATATTCTGTCTATCGACAGATTTACTATCAGTATTGTTTTGACAGATGTTCCATACAAAATGTGTCTAAAATTTACTGCCAGTAAGCAAATCTGTCGATAGATAGAATATTGGGAACGGCCATTACTAGACATGCCTAAATTGCAAATTACTAAAAGCTATACACGGCCATAAAGCGAGTCGTATTAAACACCTATTCTAGACACAACTAGAGGAACTAATAAGTATAGATACATCAGCCAATTTGTGCACGTCTTGCTTTTTTTGCGTAAGGTTGTACATATGATGTAGTTTTAAATCCTCAAAATATGTTGTATCTGTTATATTTAGCATGTTTAAGCGTTTTGGTGTACCTATTGTAAGCTTGTATGTAAAATGATTAATAAATAAATAAAAAACAAAAGAGTGTTTATAAGTTTGACCCCTTTGACTATCTGTTTGTGTGTTCATATGTCTGTCTGTCTGTCTGTCTGTCTGTCTGTCTGTAGCGCTTAAGCGAAATGAATGCGTTTTTTAATTTGATTAAATTGATTGCTGGTTTATTCTTGACAGTTCATACTTATGTTTGAAGTAAATTAGTTCAGACATTTAGTAATTACTGATCTATTTTTAACTGATGTACGGGGTTTATAACAGGTAGGAGGTTAAGATATGTATGACAGTGAGGCGACAGACGTGCGTTAAATAACTTTTATTACCGTCAGTACCGTCTTTACCGCGTACCCTGGGCACTGACCCAAGGCCCCTCGCCTAATGTGGGCTCCTCAAATTACAAAACCCAGTACTTATACATGTTTTAAATTTAAAAACAATTTCCTTAACACTCTGACAGATATTTTGGGGATGACGTCATAATATTGAAACGGATAAGTTTTTTAACTCATCCCAAATTGCAAGACCAATGCAATGGCCCTGGTTTTTGTGTCTATACAATCACACACACACACACACACATAGCAAGACGTACACTAATGAGTTGAATTATTTATACTTTTTAACATTACATGCTGCTTCGCGATAGAAAAAATATTACGAATCGCTTCTACTGTAACATATAACACCAAAATAATTACTGTTCCCATATATATGGCAATATGTTCGTACTGTTCACACGTATGCGCAACCTATAGCGTTGTCTCTTTCAACATCAGAAAATCTTCCGTAAAACATAGTCGATACTTGCGAGTGCTCTATCCCTTTCGCTCTTGTAATTAGCGCAACGTATAGCGCTGTCTCTTTCAACATCAGAAAAACTTTCGTAAAACATAGTCGATACTTGCGAGTGCTCTATCCCTTTCGCTCTTGTAATTAGCGCAACGTATAGCGCTGTCTCTTTCAACATCAGAAAAACTTTCATAAAACATAGTAGATACTTGCGAGTGCTCTATCCCTTTCGCTCTTGTAATTAGCGCAACGTATAGCGCTGTCTCTTTCTACATCAGAAAATCTTTCGTAAAACATAGTCGATACTTGCGAGTGCTCTATCCCTTTCGCTCTTGTAATTAGCGCAACGTATAGCGCTGTCTCTTTCAACATCAGAAAAACTTTCGTAAAACATAGTCGATACTTGCGAGTGCTCTATCCCTTTCGCTCTTGTAATTAGCGCAACGTATAGCGCTGTCTCTTTCAACATCAGAAAAACTTTCGTAAAACATAGTCGATACTTGCGAGTGCTCTATCCCTTTCGCTCTTGTAATTAGCGCAACGTATAGCGCTGTCTCTTTCGACATCAGAAAAACTTTCGTAAAACATAGTCGATACTTGCGAGTGCTCTATCCCTTTCGCTCTTGTAATTAGCGCAACGTATAGCGTTGTCTCTTTCAACAACAGAAAATCTTTCGTAAAACATAGTCGATACTTGCAAGTGCTCTATCCCTTTCGCTCTTGTTGTAAGCGCTATAATGCTGTCTCACATATAAGCTATTTATTTAGGTTACTTCGTGTTCACGATATCGATATCGCCGATACGATCTACTCAAAGTCCATCCCTTTCACACAATACACGGCTTAGCGTTAAATGAAACAAAATAGACATTCTAAACTTCAAGTTGGATACTGACTAACTGGTTCACTCTCGTGACGTCAATTACCTTTAATTGTCATTACTTCATTCCATAGAATTATATCCACACTGAAACCCAGTTAATACAAAAAATGCTTTATACTAAATGGGTATAGGAATGATCTTTATTCACTTCTCTGAGGAATAATCGAATTCTAAGTACAATTAAAATTAATTGACGTCTGTGAGTGCGTAAGTTATGCTATCACTTTGCAACATCTATCTATTTATAGCACTTCCATGTTTCTGCTAAATCATATAGACTTATCGATATAACCATATTTCTGTGTCCCTTTACTTCTTATGACAGACTTCCGAATATCATGTCAAGCGTCCGACGCACGCGTCAGAGTCTGCGCGTTAGTATATAAAGTATTGACCATTCGACTTTAGCGTCAGTAACGCGTATCTGCCGCTTGACTTGTTAAATATTACGTAAACGTTATGTATGAAAGAGACATCATGCGCATATAACTAAATGCTGCCAAAATTAGCTAAAACTATGCTAAGTTGATTAGCTACAAATAAATATTGAGTCGGCGCTTAAACATAACCTGTCTTATTAAAACGTAGACTAACTTTAATACTGCGGTTTAAGCCACGTAGTTATTACAGGTTACCATAGTAACTAGTTATAAACCAAAATTAATGTACGTTCTGTAATAACGCCGGATGAGCCTTAATAATATACGTTGTTAAGTCCTGTAACATATTTTTACTGTCAGAACTATACATCATTTATTAATAAGACCCTTATGCCCGTTATCACCGACCTATACGTAACTTTAGATGACCCCTAACATCCAACACGCAACAAAATGATATGACACCGCCTTCGATGTGTAGGACATTAGGGGTCATTTAAGTTATACAAAGCTTGATGAAAATGGGCATTAATCTTTAACTTATGTTCGCCCTTTGACAAGCGTTGTTTCAAGGCACTGGCTAACTATTGGTACCAACAATATTCGAAAATTTGGTGTTGAATATTTTTCAAATACATTGCAGAAAGTATAAACAAACATTTTACTTATACTTTTTAAGATACCCTATCCAAATAAACATATGTCTGTCTTTAAAGGGTTTTGATGCGTATTAGGTAACCAGTTGAAATTGTTACAGAATGATTGAATCCACCAGGATATAACAAATTATAAAAAAGTTAAAATACAAGGGAAGAAGGTCACCATACAAGAAACATCTTTTTTATTAGTTTTTTTTTCCTGCTCTATCGTACAAACCTAATCCCATAATATAATAATTTGTTTACACTCTCTACAATTTGTCTTGAAAAGTTCTAAATGTACTTTCGAATTGACTAAAGGTGATACCCACTCATCAAAAATATCTTGCCCTATATTTTATCAAAATTCGATAAGTGCTTAGTATGACATAAGCTCACGCCTGTACGCATAGAGGGTTACATAGTGATGTAATTAGTACATCCATTGTTCGCCTCCGAGCTTATTTTTGTCCCATGTGATAGGTAAGCTTAGTCGATTTTGTGTGAAAATCTTTGATCGTATATGATACAATTTGTTTGATCAAATGTATATTAGACAAATATCTTTGACGTGTGGGTCACCCCTAATATTCGTATTATAAGTAACGATATTTGGGCTGAATATAATTAATCATACTTGTGTTATATTTCAGTCTTATTATTAACGGATTGTTTTGCACAAGCAATATAAGCCAAATCGTGACTTTAATGCATTTATCGATATTATTCCAAATCGACAAATCGCCGATGTCTATGATTAATTTTATCTAATTTAAAATGTAAAATGTTTACTTATTACATCAAAACGTAAATTAAAGTTTAAAATTGCTTTGTACATATACATTTTTAGTTATTTTTTAATTTTTTAATATTATTATTTAAGAGTGCGTTTGGAAATTGACTGACAGTACTGTCAGTATTGATGCTGGTTTTATTACGAAACCGGTGTCCAGTTTTACTGATACTGCCACTGCTTATAAAACAGAACGTGTTTCAGTATTTTCAGCACTGTGATTTATGTTATACATTAATAAATAAATTCGATAGACACTGATGGATGGGCTCAACACTATCCCCGAGATAGTACCGAGCCCATCCAATAGTGGTGTATAGTACCCCGTTGCTGACGAGTCTTAAACGCCAGGAGTTAGTAATACTCCTGCCTCGGTGGCGCAGTTGTAATACATACGCAATGTTATAAATGTTACAATTGAGGCTAACTCTGAGGTCTCGGGTTCGATCCCCAGGTTGGGTAAAATGGTATTGGGTTTTTCTATTTCGAAATTCTCAGTATCAGCCCGGAGTCTGGAATTTGTGCCCGGAATGGCGATAGGCTCGCCCCCTATCACATAAGGGACGGAGATACGCTTGGCGAAATGTGGGTGTACTAGTTACACCTCTGCCTACCCCTTCGGGGATTACAGGCGTGAGTGCGTATGTTTAGTAATACTCTAGGACCAATGTATACTATATTCATATTATGCCACATCATCGCATACCATCAGGCGATAGTAGTCAAACGCAAGCCTATTATTATTATATGTTTAAACCACACTAGCAGCTATTGAGCTGATGCGTGTGTTTTTTGTGATTTATAGATATTATCGAGTCTATTTTTAAAGCTATTTAATGTGGGTGCCACAACAACATTTTCAGGAAGTTTGTTCCACTCTACGACAACACGGTTAGGTACATAGTGTTTCAAGGGATTTAGCTTTGACCATGTAAAAAAAAATGTCTAATAAAATGGCGAGATATTTCAGATGAAGTGGAAAGTATAGTAAACGAAAATCCATTAGATCAAAGTCAAGTCGATTTTCAAACGCGTTCTATATTATATCTACGCAGGTCCGATAAGAAAAATGTACGTGTAGTGTAGCTTTGACGATTTTAGAAATTATGTCGATCCATAACGCTGTTTAGTATGTGTTCCAGGTTGTGTTTGACCATGGATTATGGGCTACAAAATGTCACGATCGGTTTCTATACAGATGGACGTATATATCATTACTATATTATCCGATATCTGTGCGTTTGACGTTGTGGTATGGCTTAAAAGTCGCAGGTCCATTCTGTTGTTGAACCGAAAAGCGTGAGTTTAGTGTAATGGCTGTTATAATAAAGGGTGTAAGTGAAACGTTTTCGGAAACTAAAATAGGTGCTAGTGCTGGACACGATACCGCTAAATAAATTGCTAAATAAAACTACCTATTTTCTAATATTTCACGTAGCATCATGCTTGGATAGATAACCACGATGATTATTCTTATTCATACCATATTATTAACGTAAAAATAATCGTTTAATAAGTTTTAAAAAATACAGCCGACGCTCGGGGTTAACTGTCGTTAGCCATGATTGAGCGGCTCTTGCACGTGATCGTAACAAGATAAGTAGATTTATTTCGCGTTTATTAGTGATATCGTGTCCATAACCACCAGCTCTATCATATGCGTCAATGTCTGAAGTATTTCAGTTACACCCAGTATGCCATTGTATCCTTTGACACCCGCAAGTGTATTGAAATATGCTTCACGTGCCGCGACCAAATCTGAGATATTGCGCAACATCTTGCACTGATAAACTCTCTATCTTCCTGATACTGAGGTTGAAATGAATTACTATGGCAACCATGTTACTATATGAGTTACCATGGTACTATGTGACTCATCGATTTCATACAGATGGAAGTACTTGCGATGTCTATTTAGGTATTTGTCTGTGACCGTGTGAAAGAACGATTAGTTTGACCAGATTTTTAAATACGGGCAGGTTGCCTATGTATGATTTTGTGATAAAATTTAGCGTTCGCAAATCCAGGGGCGGTACCGGCTAATTCGCCGAACTTCATCAACTCTGCCGGCGTTCAAGTCCATTCGTATTAATCGCTCGCGGGCGGCATTAATCAATTGAAATAAATCGGTTTTGTTGAAGTTCATGTGACGTCATAAATCGATGTTCATCGATTAGACGGTCGTTCGGCGGTACGACAAAATCATTGGTTCTCTAATCGAACATCGATTTGCATAAATATAAAGGTCGGCGAATTAGCCGGTACCGATCCTGGCACGGCAAAATTACTACACTGGACCTAATGTTAATTAAGTACAGTATAGTTTAAATATGTCAACTGTCAAAAGACATTGTGTAGCTCGACAGAGAATTATGCCTGAATGGATATACACTGGCTGGCCCCGGAACGCGACTCGCCTGACCGAGTCACAATGCATTGGTTTTTCACCATGGTTGTCTCTGTACAGTCAAGTACATAAATTTATTATGTACCCTCACTCCAGCATAACTATTATATTGTTGTATGAATAGTGATTAACTCACATAATATATTGTATTAATTTTGTATTACTGTATGGTGAAACATGATCTGTTAGAAGGGTAACCATTATTTACTGATAGTTATTGGGGCAGAATTTTTGTGTATGTAGACTCGTTATGTACTATCACAGGCTATGTTACGTGTGATTGACTGTGTGCGTCACTGTAATTACAGGCTATAGCATGTTTGATTGTGTATCATTGTCATCACAGACTGTGTTATGTGTGTTTAACTGTGTGTATCACTGTCATCACAGGCTATGTTATGTGTGATTGACTGTGTCACTGTCATCACAGGCTATAGCATGTGTGATTGTGTATCATTGTCATCACAGACTGTGTTATGTGTGTTTAACTGTGTGTGTCACTGTCATCACAGGCTATGTTATGTGTGATTGACTGTGTCACTGTCATCACAGGCTATAGCATGTTTGATTGTGTATCATTGTCATCACAGACTGTGTTGTGTGTTTAACTGTGTGTGTCACTGTCATCACAGGCTATGTTATGTGTGATTGACTGTGTCACTGTCATCACAGGCTATAGCATGTTTGATTGTGTATCATTGTCATCACAGACTGTGTTATGTATGTTTAACTGTGTGTATCACTGTCATCACAAACTATGTTAGTTAGTTTGACTGTGTGTGTCACTGTAATCATAGTATATAGTATGTTTGATTGTGTATCATTGTCATCATAGACTGTGTTATGTGTGTTTAACTGTGAGTATCACTGTCATCACAAACTATTTTATGTTTGTTTGATTGTGTGTGTCACTGTCATCACAGGCTATAGTACGTGTTTGATTATGTACATCACCGTCATAAATATATTAAATGCATAGTCATGTGTATCACTGTGATTACAGGTTGAGTGAGTATCACTATTGTTGAATATTATAGTCTAATTTTATGGTATACAACTCCGAACAATATGGTGGTATATGCCACTTATGATTGTTTGTTGTATGTGTGTTTACCACTGTGACTGCAAGTTACACTACTTAATATCTTCTATATCTGCTCATGTACAGAGCGTTGAAGTACCGCCGTCATTAATGCATATGATCCGCGTAGTACATGCGGTGTCATGCGTTACAGTTTGTTTGTTTGTGTGATGTTTGTGTACGTCACTGTCATCACAGACTGTGTTGTGTGTCATTGTAGATTGACATAAGATATGGTTGCATGTTGCATGTTGTGTGTTGTATCATTACATGTGCTCGTGTATACTGTAGTTAGTCCCGCCGTCATCGTTGCGGATGATGCGCGTAGTGCCTGCGTCGGCGCGCTCTGGGCGCGGGTGAGGGCGCGCGTCGCGCTCGGCCCCCGCCGGCGGTGCGCGCTCGCGGCTTGTTGCTGTCCGCCGCGCCGCCCGTGCCGCCGCCGCCGCCGCCGCCGACACCACCCGCACCACCCGTGCCGCCAACACCACCCATACCGCCATTACCACCCACGCCGCCAACACCACCCACGCCGCCGTACCGCTGTATCACACCTGCAAATAACGTCTCAATTTAATAAGCCATTATATTATATTATCCAGACTTGCAACTAGACACACGGTAGGTCCGTTTTTTACATGCGTATAGCGAACGCGAACTTCTATGTCTATGAAATATAAATCGGTAACACACCAGTCCACTTATCATGAGCCCACGAAATATCTCGAATATTGACAGAAAATCTTTGTCAATACCAATTAGTTTTTCATTTATACTGTAACATACACCCCACGACAGAGAAGGAATGAAAGAAATATAGATTACGAGATGCTGAGTTTCTCATTGTGTAAATACTGGTGCGTCTAGTATTGTAAGCAACGTTCATTATCAGTGGAAATCCCTTTGTCGGAGTATGTTATAAAAAAAAAACCTTATGTTTCGTAGTCGTAGTTAGTATCAAGATGGTGCAGTCTTAGTATAGACATAACTATGTTTGTTTTTTAGTATTAAAACATCACTTGAACAGTAGTTGTGTATTCATTATTCATTTATTTACTTATTTATTATACTGACCTGAGGGTATGTTATTGAAGTCCGAGTTGCTGGTGATGTGGTGTATGATGACGCTCTGATGTGCCGAGACGCGCCGCGGCGTGGGCGATGAACACTGCAGCGCGGACAGTGGCGGCGGGGACGTGGGCCGCGGCGCTGCGGATACTGTCGCCACTACACCACCACCGCCGCCCGGGGGAGAGCTCGCCACGCGGGAACCAGAGTCAGACCACTCCTGACGAATATCATACTAATATTATATATGTGAATGTAAGTTTGTTTGTTACGCTTTCACGCGAAAACTACTTAACCGATCATCATGAAACTTTGTACACATATTCTTGGAGGTATAAGAACTAACATAGGATAAAGTTATGAAAAAAAAAAATCTATTTGTTTGTTACGCTTTCACGCCTAAATCGCTGAACCTATTTTGATGAATTTTGATGCAGAAATAAATGAGACCCTGGAGACGGTTATAGGCTACGTTTTATTTCGGAAAAGTCTAATCACGCGGGCGGAGCCGCGAGCAAAAGCTAGTAATTATATAAATACACACGTGGCTAGGGCTGTATCACTTCGCGTAAAACTACAAGTATAGATAAATTAGTTAATTTTTTAAATATTTACAATACTAAAGTCAACATTTTCCACTTTTATTAACGTCAATGGCGAGACGAGCAAGTCGCTCGCCGGTAGGCCTAGTACGAGTTACAAATACGTTCACAGTTTTCGAATTCGTATAAAATTACTACCGTCGAAGTGTCAAACTAGTAATTCATACGGTAATAAAGAAAAGAATCGCTTGAAAATAAATTTCATATTCGACTAATATGAAATAAAATGAACCATATAATTAATTTTAATTAATTATAGTTCCCACTAGTGGCTACTAATATTTGACTTATGGGGAGAAAACGAAAACTTTCATTGTTTAGGAAAACTATTAAAACTTGTACTAGTCCTACTGATAGACAGCGTTACGCCTGCATAAACAGACACAAAACCACACAGAACTTTGAATAACAAAGCAACATGACATTAGACTACGTTCATCACCGAGACGAAGTTGTAAAGTCTCATAATCCTAGTAGATGAACAATTCAGCATCTTTTTAGAGATGTCCACGTTTTGATCTTTATTTTGACTTGACATTGGCGAAATCATCGAAAATCGATGGCGCCATAATCTAAAAATAGAATAGAATAATCCTAGTAATTTCACTGTCTTCAATGTCTTTCAAACCGGAACATGACAGTGATGTTACCAACCCGGCAGACCATTCCTCCCCCCCTCTCATACGAGGGACCTAGTAAACGATACAATTACTGTGTGCTTGTCACTATTGACTTAATGTAAAAGTGTGTCCGTGTGTGCATTTACACTTTTTTAATAGAAAAGACACATAAGAATAGGGTAGTTTCCTATATTGAATTTTATACATTATTTTATAAGCAACATAAAATGATACGCAAAAGAAACCCTTTTATTAAATCACAATCAAATTTGGTTCAGAAATGTGCCCGCAGTTATGACTTTAAATGTTGGTATGAAGAAAAGTGGGTGCGTAGTAGGGATATCTCACTATCTCGCTTGCACGCGTGCACCATAATGAACATTTTACACAGTGACGTCAAAGGTTGCGTCGTCTGTCATTTGACAACTACCCCTTCTACAGGATTTGAATGGCTTCTAACTTATTTATGTTTAGTCCGATTTATAAAATTCTTTCTGCAATAGATTTTGAGTAACGTAACTTATTGATTAAAATAATAAAAAAAAATCTAGTCACCTACCCTAATAAGGTGTTAAATGAAAACGACGTACCTGTTCACTATCAGATGGGTCGGGCGACGGCGACGGGCTGTCGAGCGCTCGCAATTCCTGCAAATCTCTCAAATCCCGCAAATCCCTCAGATTTCTCAGATCCCGCAGTTCCCTCAGATCTCGTATGTCCCGCGGGTGTCGGTGCGGGAAGAAGAACGGCTCGAATGTGTCGCGCACCCATCGTCTGTACTGCAGCACGTGGTCTGTGACACGCACCACGCGACCGAGCATCGAGTGGACCAGCCCATCCATGCCGCCCACTCCGGCTGCTTGCTGTAGGATGATGTACCTGGAGGGGCATACCAATGTATCAATTTTTTTATTAAAAATATATTTAAAAAAAGTAACTGGCGCCGCCGCCGCTGCCAAAAGCTTGTCACGCTATCTCCTTCGAAACCGCTGGGGGTATGGGGTCGAGACAGATACCAATCGATGCAGAATAATATGGGGAAGAAAGTAAGTTATGCCCCTTATTCGTCGGACTTTAAGTTCTTTTATTTTATGTTTTGTGGAAAAAAATGGGCAAAACCCCTAGTCAAAAAAAAAACATAATCAAATTGAACTTGGCGGGCTAATGATGACATTCCACCTAAGTCCACCTTAAGTCCATTAAGTCACCAACACAAGTGTTAAGACTTACCCGTAGTCGAACGCCTGTTTGACTTGCAGCGCTCCGTACGAAGACCGTCCGATGTCGTTCCCCGGCGTGAGAGGATCCTCGATGCACAGCAGCGACGGACGGTGACCGTCGTTCATTTCCTTAAACAATACACTATATACTTTAGTCGCGTTATGTGTTTTAAACAACACATTTTTTTATAGCACAGGCCAGCAAACGTGCAAGTGGGTCACCTGTTGGTAATTGATCGGCACCATCCATGTACACCTACAACTAGAACAATCATGGGCGCGTTGCCGACCTTAAAGGAAAGGGATAATTAAGGGATTGGGAAGGACAAGGTGGTTTGGACCTCCGGATATCTCCCTCACCGTACGAAACGCAACAGCAAGCTGCTACTCTACGCCGGTTTTCTGTGAGACAGTGGTAACGACCCGGTCGAGCCGGCCCATTCACGCTGTAGACAAAACTATCTATAGCGTGGCTCTACCACTTCCAAAATTACCAAATATGTGGTTTTCTGATAAGCAATATAAAACAAATTGGCTCAGTGCGAGTTCGACTCATATACTATGGGTTCCGTATCACACACTTTTATGTTTTTTTTAAATTAGTTTTTGATGACGAGACTAGCAGGTCGCTCGCCTGATGGTAAGCGATACGACTCCCCTCCCATCAACAGAAGCAATACCATTTAGAACTTCTAATTGTGAAGTACTGCATGGCACTGAGGCATAAGGTGTTCAGACTCATAACGCCCAGTAATTTCACTGGCTTCAATGTTCTTTAAACCGAAACATAACTGATGCTTGGCGGCAGAAAAGTCAAAGCAGTTGTATCTACCATACAGCCACTTGCATACGAATCCAACCGACCATAACTACCAACCTGTGTGGCGCAGTGGGCAAGTAGCCGACTGTGAAATGTGAAGCCGCGGGTTCGATCCCCGCACCGAGACAAATATTTGTCTAATCCACAAATACTTATTTCAGGTCTGGGTGTTGTGAGACCGAAAGTCTCTCGTAGTTCGTGATACCCACGACACAAGACTGTTATCTTACTGTGGGGTCAAGACTATGTGTGGGACTGTTGGGTGTTATTTATTTATTCATTCAATATTCAACTAGGATGGATGAAAGACGACTTACGAAATGTATTTATCGTGCGAATGTGAATGGCAGGGTCGGAAGAGGGCGACCGAGGAGAACATATGCGGATCAAATAAATGACATTCTCCGAAAAGGGCACGTCACGAGTACCCTCAACCGACGAAAATGTATGAGAAGATGTATGAATGTGGAAGAGGCGAGAGAGGTGTGTCAGGATCGTAGCTTGTGGTACTCAATAGTCTCTGCCTACCCCTGTGGGACATAGGCGTGAGTGTGTATGTATGTATTCAACTAGAAATGGAACATGGCACCGACCTAATGGCAAAAAGTATCCCAGGATCAACAAACCGTATATTTGGCACACCAACCTTTTGTATCTCATCCTTGGACACGTACGAGCCACCATTCTTCACGCGTATAGCAGTCTTCACGTAATTGAACTTCCTTCCGTACAACTCGAAGAACTCTATGAGCAGCACGCCCAGGTTGTGCTGTTGGCGCATGCGCTCCGGCCTCGGATGCAGCTGCAGGAAGCTGATGCACATCAGTATGAGGGAGTACGAGGATATGCCCCCGGTGAACACCTCGTTCAGATCACGCTGCAGCAAGAACTGTTTCAGTACCATCACCAGACGCGAGAGCACCGGGTATTTTTCCTGTAAACGTTAATACTTGTGACAATCACCTCATTGGCTCAGTGGCATACAGAATGCAGAATTTTGATTTGGGGGCAGCTTGAATGACGAGACGAGCAGGTCGCTCGCCTGATGTTAAGCGCCACGCCTGCTCATAAACAGAAGCAACGCCACACAGAACTTTCAATAACAAAGCACTGCATGACACTGGACTGCGCTCGTCACCCCGAGACATAAGGTGTTAAGACTCATAATGCCCAGTTATTTCACTGGCTTCAATGTCCTTCAAACCGGAACACAACAGTGCTTACACACTGTTGCTTGGCGGCAGAAATAAACAAAGCGGTGGTACCAACCCAGCCGGGCTCTCGCATACGCGGGACCTACCAAATTGTATACCTGGCTTGACCCAAAATTAGAATATAAAAAATTGAGACTGCCTCGGTGGCGCAGTTGTAATACGTAAGCGTTACTTCATAGCAAGCGTTATTTAATAAAAGTTAATGTCTAAATATTAAATTTCTAAATCGAGATACGACGTTCTGCATCGCGCAAAAAATTAGACGTATCAAGTGTCAACTAGTGATTATGCACAGACTTTTATAGCCCCGCCCCCTTGCACAGAGTTTTGGTGGGATCATTTTTTTGCTTAAGAAACGTTTCTTATTTCTAGACCAGAACCCTAGAAATACTGACTGCCTCGATGACGCGTACGTATTACAACTGAGGCCAACGCTGAGGTCGCGGGTTCGATTCCCGGGTCGGGTAAAGTGGTATTGGGTTTTTCTATTACGAAATGCTCAGTATCGGCCCCGCGTCTGGGATTTGTGCCCGGTATGGCGATAGGCACGCCCCCTATCACATAAGGGACGGAGATACGCTCGGCGAAATGTGGGTGTACTGTTTACACCTCTGCCTAGGCCTTCAGGGATTACAGGCGTGAATGCGTATGTATAGCGAAATTAATGGCGAAAATGATACTAACAACTAACAAATAGAAGTTATCTTACGAAATGAGTATAATTAGTATTCGTTTTACATTTCAAATGTCAAGGACACATACCAACGTTGTTTATAACTCTTTATCTAGCTGATAATATCATTGGTCAATAATTTTCATGTTTTTTTTTTATAGAATAGGCCGGCAAACGAGCAAATGGGTCATTTGATAGTAAGTGATCTCTATCGCCCATGTACACACAATACTAAAAGAATTATGAGCGCGTTGCTGACCTTAAAAGAGAGGGATAATTAAGGCAATGGGAAGGGGAGCGGATTTGGGCCTCCGGGTATATCACTCACCGTACGAAACGCAGCAGCCAGCTGCTAATTTACGTCGGTTTTCTGTGAGATAGTGGTAACGACCCGGACGAGCCGGCCCATTCACGCTGTAGACAAAAAGTGTCTACAGCGTGGCTCTACCACTCATTAAATATATTTATTTATATATCATACGCACTCACGCCTGTAATCCCCGAAAGGGTAGACAGACGTGTAACCAGTACACCCACATTTCGCCGAGCGTATCTCCGTCCCTTATGTGATAGGGGGCGAGCCTATCGCCATACCGGGCACAAATTCCAGACTCCGGGCTGATACTGAGCATTTCGTAATAGAAAAACCCAATACCACTTTACCCGACCCGGGGATCGAACCCGCGACCTCAGCGTTGGCCTCAATCGTAACGCGTAGGTACGCATTACAACTGCGTCACCGAGGCAGTCAGGCAGAATATATTTTCATGAAAAATATCATATAATATCCTTATTTGTTGAAACTGTTTGCACATGTGGCGGTTAATGAGAAGCGCCATGACATTGTATTTGTTATCACGTGTGCGTTGTAACAGCCATGTTGCTAAGCAGGTGGATGGTATCCAAGGTCTACCAGTCTAGCACAGGTTTTATAGTTTACGATAACGATGACAGTTTACGTTTTCTCTACATACTTCGATTAGCAATTGCACCTGAGGTTTTTTTTATTAGTTTGAGTGACGAAACGAGCGTGTCGCTCGCCTGATGGTAAGCGCAACGCCTGCCCATACGCGCAACAGAAGCAACACCACATAGAACTTTGAATAACAAAGTAATGCATTGGACTGCGCTCGTCCCTTCGAGACATAAGATGTTATGTCACATAATGCCCAGTAATTTCACTGACTTCAATGTCCTTAAAACCGTACACAACAGTGCTTACACACTGCTGTTTAGCGGCAGAAATAAACAAAGCGGTGGTACCAACTCGGACAGCCTCTCGCATACGAGGTGCCTACCACCTAGTGAAATTATGACGAACTAAAATTGGTATTATGAGAAATTCTTTATCATATTAGTCAAATACGAAATAAGCTTACGAGCGACTCTGCTTGACACGAAAAGCCGACTCAGAAAAATACATCTTTTTTTTAACTAATTTAGGGTCTACCAAAAAAAAAACAATATTTCTGAGTCATTTAATTTTTAGCATAATCGTTTTTTTGAGACGGTTTTATTTTTGTTGATAATTTAATTTGACTGCCTCGGTGGTTAAGCTCTCGCGGCTGTACACCGCACCTACAGTTGCTTCAAATAAAATTTGGATTGGTTGACATAGGTTTGCTTGATAAATTCGACCCCTCGAAAACCAAACACAGTGACTTGTTCAGAAGTCAGCCAGTGTTTATCCAGTAACTTCAGGACGGTATAATTCTTCCGACTGTCGTTAGACGCAATGTAACGTCGTCTTTTTTATTTTATTTTATTGCATAGGACGGCAAACGAGCAAGTGGGTCACCTGATGGTAAGTGATCACCACCGCCCATGTACGCCCACAATACCAAAAGAGTCACGGGTGTGTTGCCGATCTTAAAGGGATAATTAAGGAATTGGGAAGGGGAGGGGATTTGGGCCTCCGGATATCTCACTCACCGTATGATATTTTAAGTCGGTTTTCTGTGAGAGAGTGGTAAAGACCCGGACGAGCCGGCCCATTCGTGATGTAGACAAAATTGTCTACAGTGTGGCTCTACCACTCGTCATCATATTTGTACTGCACTGTACTTAACATCATGTCCACTCACTGTGTCGTGCCAGGATAAAAAAAAACACGTACCTTGAAATGCTTTATGAGTTCTGCACTCTTCACACCGCTGCTCATGTTAAACGATATATCCACCTGTGGGCCACACAAGCACTCGGTCATTATATTATTGTTGGGCAACATTTGTTAGAGCGCAACACCACACTTGTTGGGGACTCCCTATTTATCATTTATCGATTGATAATGAAGGTGTCCGAGAATGTATTGCCGGGTAGATTGAAATAATAGCTGTGCAAGTAGTAAACAAGTTGTACGCCTGGTGGGTGACAGTTGCTTTATAAGAGAGCGCTCCGTCGTTGGGAGCTCAGTACTGTGATCGCTGCGAGTACTGCGAGTGCTCTCAGTTCTCTGGGTTCTGTGTGTTCTTGGTTCTCGGTAATCAGTCACCAGTCACCAGTCTCGAATACATTAATTACTCCGTGGTTACGCTGGCTCACAAAAAACACAACAATCGCTCTACACTGTTGCTTGAATGACGAGACGAGCAGGTCGCTCGTCTGATAGTAAGCGCCACGCCTGCTCATAAACAGAAGCAACGCCAAACAGAACTTTAAATAACAAAACACTGCATGACACTGGACTGCGCTCGTCCCCCCGACACATAAGGTGTTAAGTCTCATAATGCCCAGTAATTACAATGGCTTCAATGTCCTTCACACCGGAACACAACAGTGCTTACACACTGTTGCTTGGCGGCAGAAATAGACAAAGCGATGGTACCAACCCAGCCGGCCTCTCGCATACCTAACACCTTGTAAATTGCCTTGCTTGGCGGAAATAGGCAAAGCGTGAGCTACTCGTACCTTGACGTCAGAGTACTTGTCGGTCATCTTGACTATGGGTACGGTGGCCTTCTCCAGCACTTTGATGCTCTCTTTCTCGGCGATGTCTTGCACGACCAGCTCCCGCTCTAAGGTCCACAGCGGCAACTTCTCCCATTGACCTGCAACAAGCAACATACTGTAATATAACATCACTCCTGTATTAAGGGCCGTCGTGGGCGACACAGATCCCCATGGTCACCCAGTATTGGGGCAGTTTAACAACGTCAAAAGCAGGGAGGTTCCTAATTAGATTTTTTAAAGCATATATAGTTGACAATGAAATTTCTAGTTGACAAAGAGTTTCATGTAACAAGTTTTAATGCTAATTTTGGATGAAAATATATTTTGTGTGAATAAGTTGTTAGGTTTCGACCTGTCGAGACCCCTTCCACCTCGCGTGCCCATATGATATAGAGAACTAATTATATACATATTATACAAAGTCGATTTCTGCGAGAACTGCCTCGGTGGCGCCTGTAATCCCCGAAGGGGTAGGCAGAGGTGTAACCAGTACACCCACATTACGCTGAGCGTATCTCCGTCCCACGATGTGAAAGGGGCCGAGCCTATCGCCATACCGTGCACATATTCCAGACTCCGGGCTGATGTTGAGCATTTCATAATAGAAAAACCCAATACCACTTTACCCGACCCGGGGATCGAACCCGAGACCTCAATCGTAACGCGTACGCATTACAACTGCGCCACCGAGGCAGTCATACTTCAGTCAATACTTTAACGATATATTTTTAACACGTTACAAGGCAGTAAGTGCACCGCGCGACCTTGATAGTTCGTTTGAATGATGTTTTGTTACGTGAACAAACATAACGTGTGGTCACTGGTCTCGTGCGCAACACAACATGCAAAATACAACACATACACATGTTCTATTACTTAACGAATGAATTGTGGGTGAATCATTCATGAGCCATTCATAAAAACAATCGGCGATATCATCGGACTTTATTTTTTAACAGAGACGTAAAAATCGAACGAGACACTGAATTCGACGCGTATATTTATTTTTTGTATGTTTAACTAGGAATAACTTTTAACGGATGATCCTATTTTAAAGATATTTCTTTATTAAACGGTGTATAGTTTAATGCTGGTCCCATTTAAATTCGAAGAAAATATGCCTGAACGGATGTTATCGGGAATGAAAGATAAAAACTACGTCATTTATGCATCAATTACAATTAAAAATGAAAAAAGTAATAACTGTTTAACAAAAATTAAAACCATCCCAAAAAAATAATAATGAATCAGCGCTACCTATCACAAATTGCAACAGCACCGAGTCAAAGTTAATTTAATTTTTAGCTTCTAAGAGTCTCATTGCTCCCCACAGGAATTGACGTCAAGCAGGCGGCCGGATGAAAATCACACATGAATTGCCCGGGATTGGAATTTGTGCCTGGCATGGCGCTAGGCTCGCCCTTTATCACATAATGGGACCGAAATAAACTCGCCATGTGCTGCATCCCCATGCATGACTTGTTAGTTGCATCACCGCCTTCCCCTACATAAATAAAAGCGTGAGCTTATGTATTCTCTTAAGAACCTGATGATGCGCGTCACGCCGCACATTGTTTGCATATTCGTAATGAATCATGTAAAAAGTTACCGAACGCATAATTTATGCTGTAGTATTGTACAATTACAGACTGCCTGGGTGGCGCAGTTGTAATGCGTACGCGTTACGATTGAGGTCAACGCTGAGGTCTCGGGTTCGATCTCCGGATCGGGTAAAGTGGTAATGGGTTTTTCTATTATAAAATGCTCAGTATCAGCCCGGAGTCTGGAATCTGTGTCCGGTATGGCGATAGGCTCGCCCCCTATCACATCGTGGGATGGAGATGCACTCGGCGAAATGTGGGTGTACTGGTTACACCTCTGCCTACCCCTTCGAGGATAATAGGCGTGAGTGCGTATGTATTATATATACTGTACATTTTTGTCAACCTTATCAGTTATATCACATGTAAATATTATTTTCGGAGGCGATCTGTTACATATTATGTACGATATCTGGTATCCGGGCGGTTTATCGTATAAATGCTCTAGATGGTACATATACCTACATGTTTGTTGGATCGTCATAATGCAGCGTCATACATTACGTATAAATTGTAATTTGATTTTCATTTTCAATACGTTACGGAGTCGGTTGCATAACGTTTTGATGACGTCATTACCTTCTTGCGTTGGAGAGAGGCAGAGTATATACGTGTCAATTTGCAGGAGGATACCTCTTAGACACCAAACAGGGGCTCTCGTGCGAAAGTAAAAAATGAAAACTGAAAAGTCAAAAATAACTTCTAGAGATCTGAGGGCCAATTCTGCTATTTTAACTGACACTGCGAATGAATTTTAACCGAACTGAGATTACATTTTGAATTAATTAAAAATATGGCATTCTGCTCCTTTAAAAATTCGATATCATCTCAGTTAAATTGCATATAAACTGTCAATTCGATCAACTTTCAATGTCTTTCTTTTGTTGAAAATATGGCTTCGCATTATTATGCATTTCGCCAATGACAAGTATTTTACCGAATTTTACGTATCAGCTGCCATAGACTAAATTCTAGAAATTAAAAATGACCTAAGCGACAAAATCAATGTTACCAACTCACAATAAAATACCCACAATATGACTAATTTCAGTGATTAAAAAATTACGTAACTGGAGGTTATGATTTTTTAATTAATTGATTTGACTAATTCCATGTATTTTATTTATTTCATTAATTTATCTATTCCATGGCATAACTGAAGGAAAACGGCACAACAGCACCACTCAGGCAGTCCTTTCCGGAAATAACCACAATCGCGATTATTTTATTGAAATTTGAAATTCTACCGAATTGCGGTTTTTTTATTTTGCAACACTGCTGAGGACATAAATCTATACTAAATAAAAATTGTACGAGAGTTTTGGCGGGAATTTTGACAGTGCGATTGCTCTCATAATTTAATCTACACTAATATTCTAGAGAGGAAAGATTTTTTTCTATTTTTGTATGTAACAAATAAACTTAAAAACTACTGGGCCGATTTCAAAAATAATTTGGCCGTTAGAAAGCTACATTATCACTGAGTAACATAGGCTGTAAACTCATTTCTAATACTTTACTGGAATAACGAGCACACAAAGTCGCACAATTTTGACTACTTTTAGTTGCTTGCAGTAAAAGAGAATAAAGTTAACTGAATTTGTCTGCAGTTAACTCACAGTCACTTCACCTCAGTGCTGCCAAGTCAGATTTTTGAAAATACCGTGTTGTCCACATTAAAATACGGCATTTGCGTCAAAAATACAGTGCTTGATGGGAAAAAATACAGTCTATTTTACAGTGCAATAAAATGTCATACAAAAAAGGAAATAATTAAATTATTAAATAAAATATAAATTTATTTTAAACTTTATATCCAAAACTAACTTAACATTTTATTTGTATATATCGATCGCTGCAGAAATGGATAGCTGCGATGATGATGATATCGGTTTTTTTTTTAATGTGTTTAATCAAAGAGTTTTATGTATACTACTAGACAAGCTCCGCGGTACATAGAAATTGTAGTATAATAAATTGTAGTATAGTAAATTAGTTGTATTACTAAGTTGCAGTCAATTGACCGTAACTCAATATTATCATCTCGCTTACTCTCAACTAGAACCCCTATTGCGCTCCCTGTTTGTGAACTGTCAAACTCCCGCGTTATGTGATGCAGTTTTACTTCTAAATAACCTGTTTAATAGTATACAATAATACTACGAAATTTTTACTGTAAAAAAATACTGTGTCTCCATATAAGGTATTTATAAAAATACCGTGTCCAGTAGATGGCATGAAAATACGGCAGATCTGCTGTAATTACAGTGCACTTGGCAACACTGCTTCACCTTCAGTCACATTTCGTTCTCAATATTTTGACGTTTGTCTGTAGACGAAATGCATTTTATTTAGTTAAGTGTCTCACAATGGACATTGGCGAAATCACCAATCTACGGTGGAGCCAAACACAATTAAAAGAAGAAGAAGATAGTTAAGTGTCAAAATTGTTACCAGAATGCCGTTTTGGTTCAGTCAACTTGTATTCTACTTTCGATATCATTGCGTTCTAAGTTCTTGAATATTGGTTTAGCAGAATACCATTTGCAACTTTCTTGTCGCTGAGATTAGATCGGAATGATATTTTGAACAATTAAAATTACGAGAATTGGCCCTCTGGGATCGGTGCAGTTTCCGTTGACCGACTGCGGCACCGACACCGACTTCAAAATAAACTAAAACTTATTTTATCACTCAACTGCATAGAGCTTTGTGGTCAGTGGTAGGTCAGTGGTAGGTCAGCTACGTCATGGAAATTCCAATACAATAACACAGGCGCGACAAGTGTGCTGTTGTCGTTGAAAAGTTTCATTTTTTACTCCATACCCAGCAAAATTGAAAAAATACAACGCCCGGGATTGGTACCTGCACCCTATGTGTTGATAGGGTCACCAACTAACACGTCATGGGCGTAAGCGAGCTCGACGGGTGTACTCTTTGAAACTTTGACTATCCTTTCGGGGTCACATGCGTGAGCTTATGTTATGAAAACGACGCCTCGCTGGAGATCACCTGTATTAGTGAGTCAGTGGGGAAGAATGTTGTGCGTACTGCGTGTACCATTACGCAACATACTGTCATACCTCCTCCCCCCCCCCCCCTGCGTCCCCCTGCCTCCAGTCAGCAGCGTGCGTTTAATGTGTTTGTTTACGTTCGCGTCGCGCCGCTCTCTCGCAGACACATGGGTCGACAAGGTCGTCCGAAAGGCTACTGCCATTTTCAACGCAAAAAACAGAGGTTTTTGTTCGATATATCAGTGGTGTGACATGTTTCCAACTCACTTCTGGGGACGTACATACATCGAGATGGTTTCTTCTGCTATAACTGATATAAGCGACATGGTTATATCTATTTCAAATCCTTATTGCCGCAACCCGCACTCAGTCGGTTATCAATTTTCCTTGTCAATTAGCAATTTCTTAGAATTCATTTATTTGTATACTCAGTAACGGAGCATAAAGCATTGAATGGCTTTGAGTATGGAAATAATAGAATTCTAAGAAATGACTAATCGACAATTACAATGTAATTGACTCTCGAGAGCGGCAATCAAACAGTCATGCTATCTAACAAAATATAGTTTATGATTCGCGGCACATTTCCATGGTTCCCTCTGTATCTCAAAATCTTTCCTATATTCTGAGTTGAATAGATTCTAAATTGAAATAAAACAAGTTTATAAGGATTTTATCGCGGTTGAATTTTTATTTTAGTCCCGACGTTTCGAAAGCTTTTCAGCCTTCGTGGTCACGGGAGAGACTGAGGTGTAGTTCGTCTCGAAAAGTTAATGTTACATTGCCTACCTTCATTTTATTTATTTTTTATTATTATTTAATAAGTAAGTTGACACTAGTCCGATCTACTCAGAAAGAGCTCACGGTGGCTTGAGGTCTGGCAGTTGGTGTTTTGGGTTCCGATTTAATTAGATGTATAATTGGATCCCAGGCTTGTGCAAGCTTCCAACCGTCTTCTCTATTCCATAAGTTATTACCTCTGGTAGCGAGTCCTAACCATACCATATTAATTGTAACATACCCTCCTCCTCCTATACCGTTCCCTCATTGTTGAGGATCGTGACTCCGTGCAAGGATTCTATTAATGGATTTTCTCTATTTGTTACGGTCTTAGGCTTGATGAATGGCGACGTTGACTGATGTCTCCAGCTGTTTCGACACCTAGTCTGACCAACGTTTCGGGCTCATTCCTCTTGGTCTTCTATTTCCCCAGTTATTATTAGCTTTTGCATGTTATTAGCAGTTCTTCGCGAGACATGTCCAAAGTATTGGAGTACTCGATGCAGGCAGAAGCATTGTAACATACCTACTTATAATTTAGATTATGATCCCATCGATTTTTGATGATTTCGCCAAGTTCAAGTCAATACAATAGTCGCTTCTGGATACTCGAATGGCGATTACCGAAAGACTCAAGTAAGGTCTTCAACTGTGTAGAACAGATGACCTTGTTAAGGTCAGTATCACAGAAACTAATTTGGAGTTTGGACCATTGTCTTGCATTAACTCGACTTCTCCTGATTCTCTCTATATATCTGGCGTTAAATGCTTCTACTTCGCCCTGTCTCTGGCGTCCTGCGTAGTCCTGCGGACCATTAAATGCGGATTGTTTCTCTTTTGGGATCAGGTACTGGAATTTGTAATGGACGTACTCCTGTAATTTGCTCAAAAACTCCTGGAGGATTTAACTTCTTCTGTATAAAGAATAGTAAAAATCCATTCATTTTGTACTAATTTCACAAAAATTACTGTATTTTTTTATGTTTATTACGCGATATTTCCCTCAAATGTGGACCGATTAAAAATTTTAATGATTCTTTTTGTATACGATATGGTTTACTGCGATGAAACAGGTCCCCTAAATTTGGTTTAAGACCTGATGATGGGTGAAAATGTGAAACGCCACCACAGAAAACAGTAAACGCAACGCGATTCGAGTTAACAAATTGATTTTTGAAGATTTTACTTATAATTTAGTAACGCAATACAACGAAACGTAATTCAGTTGAGTTTCTAATGAAGGGCAAACTAATGTAAACTAATGACGTGTAGGGTTGGGCAGCCCTTTGATCATCTAATGACTATTCGTAAATATTTAGATCGAAATTAGTAACTCAATACCTATTGCGGGCCTTATCACTCACTATACGAAACGCAAGAGCAAGCTGTTACTTCTCGTAGATCTTTAATCAGAAGTGGCAATGACCAGGTCGAGCCGATCCATTCATGCTGTAGACAAAACTGTCAACAGCGTGTCTCTGCTACTTAGTAATTTCATTCCATCATGATAAAGACACCACGTGGTGTACGCTAAAATTATTTTGTGTGTACGCGATTTGCGACCGACCGTTGCGTGTCATTGGCATGCCGCGGCCGCGGTCGCCGGGACTGGTGTTGGCCTACAGCCATCAAATGCCGAAAAAACAACGCGCACGCATCACTGTTCACAAAACAATAATAAATAACTAGTAGTTAAACGAATTAATATAAATTAGGCAAACGTACACATACGTACGTAGCAATGATAGCTCAGCGGGGAGTAGTACGGACTGTAGTCGCAGGTTCGAAACCAGCCATGAGCCAAGAGCATGCACCTCTGACTTTTCTAAGTTACGTGTGTATTAATTGTTAATTATCGCTTGCTTTAACTGTGAAGGAAACATCGTGAGGAAACCTGCATACCTGAGAAGTTCTTCATAAGAATTTCAAAGGTATGTGAAGTCTACCAACCCGCATTAGGCCAGCGTAATATTTGCAAGGAATACATACGAATTTTAACTTAACCCTTTGCGAACAACAAAGATCGACTCTATAAACGGCAAAATTATAATCGCATCGCCAAATTACACACTCGAGACTATTACCACTCAGCATTAGACTAGATATTTGAACTCACAGTCACAACACTCCAGCGCTTTAGCCATTCTGGCGTCACAGATTGAGCTATGTGATCCAACATTTGTTCAAACATGTGTAGTTTTACACCAACATTGGTTCAAACATGTGTAGTTTTGCACCAACATTGGTTCAAACATGTGTAGTTTTGCACCAACACTGGTTCAAACATGTGTAGTTTTGCACCAACAGTTAGTGCCCGAGGCCGCTCAACCGAGCTCGTCTGTCAACCGCGCGGTGCCACGCGTTTATAAATAGCCACTGTACTGACTACTGACTAGTGACTGACACACAAACCAATTGCTCTATTCTGGTGCAACACACACTAACGATGGCATCACTCTGTATGAACAATATTTTTTTTGTATATACATACGCACTCACGCCTGTATTCCCCGAAGGGGTAGGCAGAGATGTAACTAGTACACCCACATTTCGCTGAGCGTATCTCCGGCCCACAATGTGATAGGGGCCGAGCCTATCGCCATACCGGGCACAAATTCCAAACTCCGGGATGATACTGAGCATTTCGTAATAGAAAAACTCAATACCACTTTACCCGACCCGGGGATCTAACCCGAGACCTCAGCATTAGCTTAATCGTAACGCGTACGCATTACAACTGCGCCACTGAGGCAGTCATTTTTTTTTTGTATTACGTCATTATACATCATCAGAGACAGCCTCCATGGCGCAGTGGGAGAGTAGTCGGCTGTGAAGCGAGAGACCGCGGGTTCGATTCCCGCATCGCGATGCTTGTGTGATCCACAAATATATTTGTTTCGGGTCTGGGTGTTCTCCTCATAGGGGTCGTAAAAACTAGAACCGAATCTTTCCTAACATGTGTAAAAGCATGTGCGCCAACCCCACTGCGAGTGGGATAAGAATAGATGGAAGAAAGTGTCAATATACGGATTTTATCGCGGCTTAATTTTTATTTTAGTCCCGACGTTTCGAAAGCTTTTCAGCCTTCGTGGTCACGGGAGAGACTGAGGTGTAGGTCGTCTCGAAAAATGTTACATTGGCTACCATCATTTTAAAATTCCTTTTTTTTTAACCTTACTTGATAAGATCCGTATAAACTAGTTTTATTTCAATATGTAATATTCGCTTAAACATAAGAAATCACTATGGGCTACTTTGGTTATTTCCTTTGTCATATCAAATAAGAGGAGTCTGTCTTGTGCCACTATTATGGGCACTGCCACGAACACACGGCCCAACACACTTTTGAAGAGTGTCCGGCCGGGACTAAGAGCGCAGCGAACTGACAACTGGGGCTGAGCGCTGTAAGACCAGCGTAACCATCCTTTCTCCGTGTTTGATAAGATATCCGTATAGAAGAGAGATATTTCCCTGGAGGAATTGAGGATGCAATAGTGCACCTCTGCCTATCCCGAGAATACAGGCGTGAACTTTAGTATGTACCTATACATTATTATGAACATATAGAGTAGGTATGTACAGAGTGAAACATTCGAAACATCTTCGATATTATTAATGTATTCATTAGCATGATAATATTCCCATTATAAAGATAATATAAATTCATTCACAAGACTGCACGTCACTGCCACTAACTGCACGTGAGCCGTGAGGTCGGTCGACATTACGTGTTTAAAATCAAGTTTTTCGTGACATATTGTTTTTTTTAGGTAAGTTTTATTACTTCTTCACCTCCTAGAATTATAATAAAATACAAATCATTGTTTATTTTATCGAATTTACAATATATATTTTTTACTAGACGAAACGAGCAGGTCGCCCGTCTGATGATAAACGCCACGCCTACCCATAAACAGACAAAATCACACAAAATTACAATGCACTGCATGGCTTTGGACTGCATTCGTCACTCAGAGATAGGATGTTAAGCCTTATATTGCCTAGTAATTTCAGTGGCTTCAATGTCCTTGAAACCGAAACAACAGTGCTTACACACTGCTACTTAGCGGCAGAGATAGACAAAACGGTGGCACTAACCCAGATATCCTCTCGCATACTAAGTGATCTACCAACTAGAAAGTCTCTTATTGTTTAACTTTAATAACATGGTGTTTATTTGATATACAGTATATAACAAAAACACCGTTGGCTCTTTTAGGGTCGTGAAAGACATATATAAACAGCTTAATAAAAATAGTTAAATTAAAAAAATAATAAACAGAAGCGAGATGTTATCCTTACACAGGTAGCATAGAATAATGAACATATTAAAAAAAATGTTATTTTCATCTGAATAGTGTTGAACAGCTGACTCATGTGTCATACTGACGTAGCCAGGCGCGCACGCGGCGCGGCGCGTTTGATGCACGTAGACGCAGCAACTTGCTATGTCGTTCTGGATCCGAGTCATCGCTCTTGCAGAGGTAATCAATCGAAATACGATTCACAAACAATAAAATAATTAAATATTAAAAAATAAATATGATTATTTTTATAGTCTCATTTTCGCAAGCGAGTTATTTCATTACGTTTGAATATCGATTCTGATATTACAGTTAAAACGCCCAACAGGGTTTTTGTTACATATTGTATATTTTTATTTTTTACCGTCTCGTAAAGTTCTCCAAGCACCGACTGCTCGTACACGTGGCTTGTACACATCGATAAAGACTCAAAGCGCCGGTAAAATATTATATTATAAAGATGAAGATGGGTTCCGTGGCGCAGTGGGCGAGTAGCCGGCTGTGAAGCGAGATGCCGCGGGTTCAATTCCCGCACCGAGACAAATGTTTGTGTGATCCACAGTCCATCTTTGGATCATGATCAATCAATCCATATTTGTTTCAGGTCTGGGTGTTTTTTCCCCAGACCAGGTAGATCAGGCAGGCGGCCGCTCGTAAAAACTATAAGTCAAATCTTATTGTAACATGTGTTAAAAAAAACATGTTGCGCCGACCTCAATGCGAGTGGAATAAGAGTAGGCGGAAGAAGGAATTAATTACTATTTAATAATACTAGTCCTGTATTATATACATCCCACAGCTGGGCACGGGCCTCTTCTACTGAATGAGAGGGGTTAGGCCTTAGTCCACCACGCTGGCCTAATGCGGGTTGGCAGTGTTTACATACCTTCGAAATTCTTATGAAGAACTTCTCAGGTATGCAGGTTTCCTCACGATGTTTTCTTCGCCGTTAAAGCAAGTGATAATTAACAATTAATACACACATAACTTAGAAAAGTCAGAAGTGTATGCTCTTGGGGCTGAGTTCGAACCTGCAACTTTCGTCTCGACAGTCCATACCACTCCCCGCTGAGCTATCACTGCTTTACGCAGCTGTAACGGCTCAATTTTTTTTGTGACGTCTGCATCATTCACAATGCGGGCAGCCCGTCGCTGCAATCCGTCCAAGGCATCGAGCAAGTAATAATAACATCAAGTTCAATAATTCCATTGCTATTGCATGTACATGTAACATATCGTGCAAGGCGCCTAATGAAGTAAATTGTAGCGGTGAATTATTTACTATTTAAAAATTAAATATTTCTAAATTGTTGTGGCGCATATTTTTTATGTGAATATATTGCGTAACATACGTATATTATAGGTAAAAACACTCGCGTAGCTAATTTATGAATATAAACATAAAACATATACGGAAATGTCGGCCAGTAGTATTTATATTGTGTCCAACAAACGTAAACTGATCGAAAGTACGCCCACATTAGATTCATACATTTTTACAAATTTTGTCGGTCAAATGGTTTTATACTAAATTGGAATACTGGATTCAGGTGCCACGTTGCTTTTAATCTTACATATACGAGAGTGAGATATTTAAGGCCCAAACCCCCTCCCTCCCTCTTCCCAATTCCTTAATTATCTCTTTCCTTTAAAGTGGGCAACGCACCCATGATGATAAGTAAATCTGTAACGGTACGTATGTAAAATGTATTATTTTTATAGCTTGGCAAACGAGCAAGTGGATCACCTGGTGGTAAGTGATCTTCACCGCCCATGTGGCGTACATACAAAATAATACCAATACCAAGAGAGTGAGTGAAATTACTGAGCATTATGGATTTAACAACTTATGTATCGGTGTGACGATCACGGTTCAGTGCCATGAAGAGCTTTGTAATTCAACATTCTGAGTTGCTTCTGTTTATGGGCAGGCATGGCACACAACCGGCATCAGACAACCGGCATGCTGATTTCGTCGATCATGCTAGTAAAAAAACAACTTGGACCGCAAGCCCCTCGTAGTTCCTGATACCCACGATACAGATTTACCTAGTGTGGGGTCAGGACTATGTGTGTGACTGCATTAATTATTATTATTTAAATACATCATGGGACGGAGATACACTCGGTAAAATATGGGTGTACTGGTTATACCTCTGCCTACCCCTTCGGGGATTACAGGCGTGAGTGGATATGTATGTATTTAAATACATTTTGCCGTGCCAGTATACCAAGATAATTAAGCAGAAAGATGATACCTCGTTATTTTATGAGTGGTAGAGCCACTTTTGTCTACAGCATGTATGGGCCGGCTCGTCCGGGTAATTACCACTGTCTCACAAAAAACCGGCGTATAGTAGCAGCTTGCTGCTGCGTTTGTGAGATATCCGGAGGCCCAAACCCCCTCCCCCTTCCAAATTCCTTAATTATCCCTTTCGTTTAAGGTGGGCAACGCACCCATGATTCTCTCGGTATTGTGGGCGTACATGGGCGGTGGAGATCACTTACCATCAGGTGACCCACTTGGTCGTTCGACGGTCTATGCCATAAAAAAAAATTGTGATCGTAGGAGTGCAATAGATTAATTACAAAGGGCACAGCTATTTTTCACGTTATCGCCGAGTAGGTACTATATACTCTGACTGCCTCGGTGGCGCAGTTGTAATGCGTACGCGTTACGATTGAGTCCAATGCTGACGTCTCAGGTTCGATCCCCGGGTCGGGAAAAGTGGTATTGGGTTTTTCTATTACGAAATGCTCAGTACCAGCCCGGAGTCTGGAATTTGTGCCCGGTATGGCGATAGGCTCACCCCCTATCACATCGTGGGGCGGAGATACGCTCTGCGAAATGTGGGTGTACTGGTTAAACCTCTGCCTACCCCTTCGGGGATAGCAGGCGTGAGTGCGTATGTACTATATATACATCGTAATGTACAAACCGTTGAAACAAACCGTCTATTTGTGTACAAAAGCGCAACGTTGTTGTGTTCGTCGCTGATCGACGATCACCGATCGCAGTTGCCATGTGGATAACAACCGAGTGTAAACGTTGCATTCATTATACAACCGATCTTGGCGTAGTAACACTACATTATAATTTAAGGCGAAATAAGTAAGTACAGTACACCCAACAGTCACACACATAGTCCTGACCCCACACTAGGTAAAACCTGTATCGTGGGTATCAGATACTACGAGGGACTTGCCAACCCACAACACCCAGACCCGAGACAAATATTTGTGGATCAGACAAACATTTGTCAAGGTTCGGGAATCGAACCCACGGCCTCACGCTTCGCAACCGGCTACTCACCCGCTGCGCCACGGAGGCTGTCAAATGGTAGCGAAGTTGCCATTGTAGGCCATTGTAATGCTTGCATACTCGGCGTGCGCGCTTCCAATATTTACTTTGCTTTTTATTTAAAAAAAAATCTTACGCTTTTACAAAAAAAAAACCATAGAAGTATTTCAATGTTTGTTGGGAGTACACACATTTCTTTTTGTAAAAATATTGTCGATAGACACTGAATGAAATTAATTCAATCCTTCCGGGACCGTAAAAATGGGTGTTTTTTAGGAAAGTTTACGATTTTTTTCTACTCGTATCGAGTCAAATATCATTAATCGTGTATCGGCGAACATATCCGACTAAAGAATTTTGTGATCAATTATTATACATAAAAAATTATGTTAATTTTGCCTTTTCAAAGGTCTAGTTTTGAATATTTGTGAGAACGAATCGTCTAATATGAGGCATATTTCGCCTTAAGTAAAACCACGCCGCAGCAAGTTATGTCTTCAGCATATCCATATATGATATCAAAAGAAAAAAAAGACGTTTATTGTCTCCGACACCCTCGGTGGCGTAACGGGCGAGTAGCCGGCTGCGAAGCGAGAGGCTGTGGGTTCGATTCCCGCACTGAGACAAATGATTGTGTGATCCACACATTTGTGTATCATTGTGATATCCGGAGGTCCAAATCCCCTTCCATTCCCAATCCCTTAATTATCCCTTTCCTTTAAAGTCGGCAACGCGCCCATAATTCTTTTGGTATTGTGGGCGTACATGGGCGGCGGAGATCACTTACCATCAGATGACCCACTTGCTCGTTTGCCGGCCTATGCCATAAAAAAACCATAAGGCGACCGAGCGAGGGACCTTAAGCTGATAAATTAAAAAGTCTGCCAGAGGCGCATCGTGATTATTCAACAAAATGGTTAGTATGGTATTCTGAACATCTAGAGCTAAAACAAGTGTCTAAGTACTGGTACTCACCAATGACGACGAGGTCGATGTCACTGGTGGGCAGGTACAGTCCCGTCCGGAACGAGCCGAACACCTCGACGCGCGCCTGAGGCCACAGCGCGAGTATGGCGCCGCGGATCCGCGTCACCACGGTCGTGCGCACCATGTGCTCAGTCTCCGACGGCGACATGTACATGTAGAAGTGCTCGATCTCTTCATGTAGCCTGCACACACATATGACACGATTACTGCTCCGCTCCCGTGACTCCTAGCGGATACATACTTATGAACCATCGTGTCTTCTCTACAAAACTTAAACTTAAACTCTGTATTTTAATGTACATTTTTGAATAACTAATTGTTCGCAACCTTTTCAGTTTACATCCCATATAGTTTTTTAAATAAGAATCTGAGGATAACGTTGTGGGTTGCACATTTATTATTTTTGTATTTTATATTACGAATTATGACAAATTGTGTAACTGTTTGTTGTCCCATGTTTATAAATAAATAAACAAATAAAATGAATGTATGGTGTGAATATGACCTAAATCAATCAAGTTGTTTAAAGTTAAAATAAATAGTTTCATACAAATTTCAACATCGAAATACATACATACAATAGATAGACTCAAGCCTGTTTCCCATAGGGATAGGCAGAGACAACAGATTTCCACTTAATCCTATCCTTACACACCTCTTTGGCGGATAGAATATTATGATAAAATAAAATAAATACACATATCTATACAAATATTACAAAGAGGAAAGATTTGATTGTTTGTTTGCATTGAATACGAAACTACTGAACCGATTTGAAAAATTCTTTCACTGTTGGAAAGCTACACTATCCCCGGGTGACATAGGCTACTTTTTATCCCGGAAAAGCCCGTTCAAGCGGGCGGAGCCGCGAGCAAAGGCTAGTGTATTATAAATACATACACACCGAAACACAGCAGATAATATTTCTTTATGAATATAAAAATCTGTCAATAGCAATAATCCGTCAATCTGTGTTCCCATTCTATAGAAGCATAATCTAAAATCAGAATAGAATATAGTTTCCATTCTAACATCATTCTAAGCTATTCACGACGCAGTATGTAGTCAATCTACGTCGTACTTCATTACATCTTCTACGTATTCCAAAACTACGTCGCGTCAGTCAGTGGCGCTTGCACCCTGCAACGTTACGTCTCAATACGTGCGAACTTCTCCCGTCCTCTACACTTCCCGTCCTTTACCCCCGGTTTCTGAAAGGCTGCTCAAATCAACAGTCAACTAACAGAACTTCAGTTGACATTGCTGTCAAATCAATTCGAGTTGCTGAAACGTTATTAGTGAGCAAAATTATAATTTTTCATCTCTCTTTAGTACCGTTTGAAATACGATTTTTCATATTAATTTGAAAGTTATGTTAGCTAACATGTGTGTCAAATCAATGGTTCCACGCTTCTAACAACTCAATTTCGACTTGACATTTGATTAGTTAATTTAACATTGATCAGCCTTTCAGAAACCGTTAACCGGGCGTTAGTCTCTAAAAACAATAGCTGCGACGCGACGCCACGAGGGATCTAAGCGCAGACCACATCTAGAGCTAAGCTAACTTCGTTTAGCTTAGTTCACCTAGCTGCGATGTCTTTTGATACTTCGGTTCACATCGCGAAACATACAGACTTAAACTAAGGGAACTGAACTAGCTAACCCTTTTTTGCGGGGGTGTGAATGGGGACCCCTGCTCATGATAATCTACCTAGTGCTTTTAGTTGCACTGACCACCTTTGGTCGTCTTCTTCATCATGGAAGAATTTAGTGTATTCTACAATTTCTCTGATAGTTGTCTGAACTGAATATGTCTACGCGACTAAAATCTACATTTACTTTTCTTCTTCTTCTTAAAACACAATCAAAAACGAAATCAAGCTGTTAAATTATGTATACGTTGTTTCCCTTTCCGCAACGCGATATAATATCGCTTAGTTTCCATATAAAATGAGTCGGTTAAAACTAGCTCATTGCTGTGCTTGTTAGTATAAGTTCACGTGAAAGGCACGTGCTAACTGCTAAGGCCGTTGGAGGTTGCGCGTCGGCCGGCGGGATTCCATCGAGTTCAATTAAATAAACAACGGTTCGGAAGGAAAACACGTGAAGTCTACATTCAATTCTGAAAAGGTGATGTCCTTCGTCCTTTCCGTCTCTTAGTCACATTTTTCATAGACATTTACTGCCGTCGCCGCAGCAGTTTCTTTCTTTTACCGTCAAATTGCGTCACATAGCGCGGCAGTTTGACAGCTCACAAACAGGGAGCGCGATAGGGGTTCTAGTTGAGAGTAAGCGAGATGGTAATATTGAGTTACGGTCAATTTACCGCAACTTAGTGGTACAATTTCTATGTACCGCGCGGCAAGTCTAGTAGTTATACATTAAAGTCTTTGTCTTTACACATTAAATTATCTTATTGGAACTTCTGGACTGGAAAGGTTGTTGCCGAATTTAATCAAAACAATTTCAACAATTAATAGGCCGAAGAAAAATAATAAGGAAGAGTCGAGTGCACGTGCACCAAGACAACGGCGACGCGGCGGCGCTTTATATGTAACAGTCTGCGCATGCGCACCCGTAATCGCCTCTTCGCGTGCGCAAACCCACCAGTGGGTGGTCGCTGTTTACCGATACACGACAGGCTTGACAGCCTACCAGTGTACCTGTCGCCACTACATCATTAAAAACACGTAGTACGTATATTGTGGTACGATGAAGTAGACTTGAATAACTGCTTGTTATTACAACAGATAATATCGGAAATGTAAAAAAGGTTTAAGGACTGCCTCGGTGGCGCAGTTGTAATGCGTACGCGTTACGATTGAGGTCAACGCCGAGGTCTTGGGTTCGATCCCCGTTGGACATTGCGATACGCGTTTTTATGAATAACTCACTGAATGTACCGATTCAAATTAAAATTGCTTAAGTCTGTATAAGTTTAGTTCAGGAGATTTCATACTCACTTATTCACTAACGCCTGTAATCCCCGAAGGGGTAGGCAGAGGTGCAACCAGTACACCCACATTTCGCCGAGCGTATTTCCGTCCCTTATGTGATAGGGGGCGAGCCTATCGCCATACCGGGCACATATTCCAGACTCCGAGCTGATACTGAGCATTTCGTAATAGAAAACCCAATACCACTTTACCCAACCCGGGGATCGAACCCGAGAACTCAGCGTTAGTCTCAATCGTTTGCCCCCCCCCCCCACCCCCTCTAGATCCGGGCTTGACCCAGTCAATTCTGCCGACCATCGAGGGACACAATGCCTCTTGGTAGTCGACATTACATTTGGACTGCACTGTACTTAACATCACTTCTGGTGCAGTCACTTCACAGCCATACCAGGATTAAAAAAAATGTTCTAGTAACAGTAAGCATCCCCGGAAAACAACCACGCTTTAATGTATCGTAAATGTCACTTTTATGTTCCGTAAAGAAATTACACAGCGAGGTTCACATTCCACTTGAAATTTCTTCGCAGACCAGTTAATGGGTTTTGTTTTGTTTTTACTTAACTTTTTTACCGTTATTAAATAAAGGTATATTGATCTGGAGGCCAATTCTCGTAATTTTAAATGTTCAAAATATACTTTTTATCCTGGAAAAGGCCATTCATGCGGGCGGATATGCGAGCCAAAGCTAGTCTGTCATAGTTTCCTTAGATTTCACCTAATTTGCAAAATGTCCGGGGAGAACTTTTCACGTATCAGTGTTTTTTTAGACTACGAGACGAGCAGGTAAATTTCAGACTTGTTTTGAGATAACGTTTAACACAACTTAGAAACCAACTTCGGCTTCGACAAGTCGGTGCCTATGTCGCTGCCGGTCAAATAAATTTGCACCCACTCCAAAGAGATCTATAGAAACTGCTATTTTTGACTTTTCAGTGTATTTATTTTGAAGTCGGTTTCTAAGTTTTGTTAAACGTTGATTTATTTTTCAATTTTTAGAGTTAATTACAGCAATAACATGTAAATGCCAATAAAATAACCAATCGCAATGAGTGTACTGTTGTCGGTTGAGGATTATTATTTTTTTCCGTACTCTGTCATCAGATCTTAACCAAATTTATATGGCACCACATTGCAGCTAAACTATATCAAGTGAATTTATTTTTAACATAATCGGCCACAATTGGCGGAGAAAAATATGTACACACATAAAAAAAGCAAAATAAACCCGCACCGAATTGAGAACCTCCTCCTTTTTTGAAGTATGTTAATGACAGCAGATTATGTTTTGAAATAAAACTAGTTTATACGGATTTTATCGCGGTTTAATTTTTATTTTAGTCCCGACGTTTCGAAAGCTTTTCAGCCTTCGTGGTTACGGGAGAGACTGAGGTGTAGGTCGTCTCGAAAAGTTAATGTTAATGAAACGTCGGGACTAAAATAACGCGATAAAATCCGTATAAACTAGTTTTATTTCAATGTGTAATATTCGCGTAAACCTTAAGAAATCACTAGATTATGTTTTGTTTTTGATTAAAACATAATTCAGAAAAATAACTTATATTCAACTAAAATATTGTTAGCAATGTAAAGCAAGGCCAGCCTCACGATGAGTCACAAAAAAAACCGGGGAAATACACTTTTATCATACAAACATTTGTCATACAAACATTTGTCTCAGAGCGCGAATCGAACCCGCGGCCTCCCGTTTCGGAGCTGGCTACTCGCATACTACTCCACGAAAGCTATCACCTATCACATCACGGGACAGAAATAAACTCAGGGACCGTGGGTGTATTAGTTGCACCTCTGCCCTCCCTTAGTAGATACACAGTAAGCAGCGGCTTGGCTGTGCTCTGGCATTGCTGAGGTCCATGGGCGGCGGTAAACACTTACCCATCAGGTGGGCCGTCTGCTCGTCTGTCTATCTGGGCAATAAAAAAATACTGGCTGCCTCGGTAGCGCAGTTTTAGTGCGTACGCGTTACGATTGATGCCAACGCTGAGGTATCGGGTTCGATCCCCAGGTCGGGTAAAGTGGTATTTGGTTTTTCTATTATGACATGCTCAGTATCAGCCCGGAGTCTGGAATTTGTGCCCGGTATGGCGATAGGCTCGCCCCCTATCACATCGTGGAACGGAGATATGCTCGGCGAAATGTGGGTGTACTGGTTACACCTCTGCCTACGCCTTCGGGGATTACAGGCGTGAGTGCGTATGTATGTAAAAAAAAAACACTGGCGTGTGGTTATGTAAAGAGTTGCACTACTACTCTCTCAACTGTGTCCAAAGTCTAGACTAGACGCGGCTAGGCGACCTCGATAGGCAGTGAGACGCACATCGCGAGACATTCACCCTTATCGCATTACAATAAGGGTGGATATCCCCTGACAAAAAATAACAACGGTATTACTTTTACCAGGGTAACATTCGGCCGCCTGCGGATGTATTTTTTCTTTTGCGTCTTGTTATACCGACGTTGACGGCTTTTTATTAACTTTTTTAGTATTCAATTATAAAAGTATTGTATCCGCAAAAATGTATTTCGAAAGCAAAATTCTAACGGGATGTGGTAAATAGCACGTTTATTTTATATCACGAAAGTATACTTTGTAGATAGTGGAAATAATAACTTTTTCATTAGAGACGAGCAGATCGCTCGCCTGATGGTAAGCGCCACGCCTGCTCATAAATAAGAAACAGTCGGCCAATTCTATGTATATATATGTTCTATGTTCACATTTGACGTTGATTATTTGGTTTAAGAGAACGCCATTTGCAACTTTCTTGACGCTGAGACTAGATCGGAATGATATTTTGAACATATAAAATTACGAGAATTGGCCTACAGAACTTTGAACTATAAAATACTATATGGTGCTGGTCTGCGCTCGTCAACCCTACGTATTTGATGTTAAGTCTCATAATAATATTACACCTATTGTCCCACTGCTGGGCACGGGCCGGGCCTCCTCTCCTAACCAGGATTAAAGCCACAGTCGCTGGACAAATTGGTACACTTCACATACCTTTTAGAACTCTCAAGTAGGTATGCAAGATTCCTCGCGATGTATCTTACATCATTATAGCAAGCGATAAGCCCTCTTTTTCTCGGTGGTTAAACAGTTATAAAACGAACGCTTGGCTTTACAAACAGACACCTATATCCGAGCTGACGCGCTCCAAAAAAAAACTATGAGCAAACACCTAAAATGCACGATACGTTGAAATTTCAAACGATGCAGACCAAATTCGCCTACACAATTATTTCTACTGCGCATGCGTGATATAATAATTACAACATACATAGCACCTTTAAAGACAAACCGTTACTAAACGAAAATATAAAATTAAACAACAACTATTATAAACACGATATTGCATTTAGCCAGCAAATCTTATTTAGTTTTGTAACGGTCGAAATTAGCGCCATCTACGAGTACCTATAAAAGTGGAATTTTTATGAAAGTGTAAAATTCATCGTATAGTTTACGTAATTTTGAAAAAATGGCATTAGTAACTCAATAGGGTAGTTGACTAGATTTTTTTTATTATTTAAATCAATAAGTTATGTTACTCAAAATCTATTGCAGAAAGAATTTTATAAATCGGACCAAAAATAAATAAGATAGAAGCCATTCAAATCCTGTAGAAGGGGTAATTGTCAAATGACAGGCAATGCAACCTTTGACGTCACTGTGTAAAATGTTCATTATAGTGCACGCGTGCAAGCGAGATAGTGAGATATCCCTACTAGGCACCCACTTTTCCTCATACCAACATTTAAAGTCATAACTGCGGGCACATTTCTGAACCAATTTTGATTTTGTTTTAATAAAAGGGTTTCTTTTGCGTATCATTTTCTGTTGCTTATAAAATAATGTATAAAATTCAATATAGGAAAAAACCCTATTCTTGAAAAAAATCGTTTAGTAACGGTTTGTCTTTAAAGGTGCGATATGTTGACAAACAATGGCCTCTGCCCGCTAAAGGCGCGGTTTAAGTTCCGCGACCGAGGCAGGAGACCGCGACACGTGACTTCAGCAACGCGTCCGCTTTGTATGTAATAATGTGGCCACATATTGAGATGCGGGACCCAGACAAGCAGACCGCGACGCGTGACGCGATAGCGACATGTCCGCTCTGTATGAAATTCTATGGAAACGGTCGCGCGTCGCGGTGTTCTGTCTCGGTCGCACACCTCAAAACGTACCTATACAATAGGGTGGTTTCCTATATTGAATTTTATACATTATTTTATAAGCAACAGAAAATGATACGCCAAAAAATCCCTTTTATTAAAACACAATCAAAATTGGGTCAGAAATGTGCCCGCAGTTATGACTTTAAATGTTGGTATGAGGAAAAGTGGGTGCGTAGTAGGGATATCTCACTATCTCGCTTGCACGCGTACACCATAATGAACATTTTACACAGTGACGTCAAAGGTTGCGTCGTCTGTCATTTGACAATTACTCCTTCTACAGGATTTGAATGGCTTCTAACTTATTTATTTTTGGTCCGATTTATAAAATTCTTTCTGCAATAGATTTTGAGTAACGTAACTTATTGATTTAAATAATTTATAAAATCTAGTCAACTACCCTATTGCATACAAAGCGGACGTCTCTGTCGTCATGTTTCGTGATGTCCTTTTTTATGAAAGAGGGGGGCAACGGAGAAAGCGGATCACCTGATAAATGATCACCGCCGCCCATGTACATCATCAATACCAGGGGAAAGAGTACTCTTTTTTCTTTTTTTTTATGGCATGGGCCGGCAAACGAGCAAGTGGGTCACCTGATGGTAAGTGATCTCCACCACCCATGTACGCCCACAATACCAAAATAATCATGAGTGCGTTTGCCTACCTTAAAGGAAAGGGATAATTAAGGGATTGGGAAGGGCCTCCGGATATCTCACTCACCGTACGAAACGCAGCAGCAAGTTGCTACTTTACGTCGGTTTTCTGTGACACAGTGGTAACGACCCGGGCGAGCCGGCCCATACATGCTGTAGACAAAAGTGTCTACAGCATGGCTCTGCCACTCATAACATACATCACATACAACATCATCAATACCAGAGATAAGAGTAGATCTTTTCTTAAAGATTCCTAAGTCGTATCCTTGCCTTAAAACAGACCTTTACCCTAGGATACATTTTACAAGCACATTGGTTTTGCACGATTACCCGGCGTACTACAACCGAGTTGAGTAACAATGGTCGTTGGACCGCCCAGAGGGCACTGACTGCCATTGACGAGGTCGTATCAACGCACAATTTTGGGGTTCCGTACGCAAAGGGTGCTATTAACGCTGAGGTCTCGGGTTCGATCCCCGGGTAGGGTAAAGTGGTATTGGGTTTTTCTATTATGAAATGCTCAGTATCAGTCCGGAGTCTGGAATTTGTGCCCGGTATGGCGATAGGCTCGCCCCCTATCACATAAGGGACGGAGATACGCTCGGCGTAATGTGGGTGTACTGGTTATAACCAGTACACCCATAAAAAGGTATACCTCTGCCTACCCAAAAAACCCAATACCACTTTACCCGACCCGGGGATCGAACCCGAGACCTCAGCGTTGACCTCAATCGTAACGCGTACGCATTACAACTGCGTCACCGAGGCAGTCATTATTAATTTTATTTTATTAATTATTATTTTATAATAAGATAACATGATATACTACTAATACAAAATGTAATAGTGGTGGTACGGGACCCTCGGTCCATGAGTCCGACACACACTTGACCGGATTTTTATTTACCTCATTTTGCCAGTAGCCTCGGTCACACCGGAATGTAACGCCCCACCCTCCTCCACCTCCACCATGGACATTTAATTAAGAACACGATTTAATTATTATTACTAAGTGAATGTTATCGACAAGGTCGCCGGCCACTTTCACATGTTTATTTTCACCTTGAAATATATTTTGCGCGCAATCAGCTGTCACTCCGATATGTCCTGCCATTGTATTAGGGCTCCAGACTATGATGACGTTTGCAACACGGCTTGTTCTGATGAACGACGATTTTTTTTAAATAGCAGAGATCGGTACAAGAGTAAGTGGGTCACCTGATGGAAAGTGATCTCTCTCTCCACCCGTTCATGAACATTTTTTTTTATTGCATAGGCTGACATACGAGCCAGTGGGTCACCTGATAGTAAATGATCTCCACCGACCGTGTACGCCCATAATACCAAAATAATCATAGGTGCGGTGCCGACCTTAAGGGAAAGGGATAATTAAGGTATTGGGAAGGGGAGGGGGTTAAGGCCTCCGGATATCTCACTCACCGTACGAAACGCAGCAGCAAGCTGCTACTTTACGCCGGTTTTCTGTGAGACAGTGGTAATGACCCGGACGAGCCGACCCATACATGCTGTAGACAAAAGTATCTCATAGTCATTAGTAGTAATACCAATTTTATTGCTTGATTTTATTTTTATCACCCAGGTGAATATTGTGTGTATTTATTTATGAATTAGCATAAGAATAGCTGAGGCCCAAATCCCTTCCCAATCCCTTATTTATCCCTTTCCTTTAAGGTCGGCAACGCGCCCATGATTACTTTGGTACTGTGGGCGTACATGGACGGTGGAGATCACTTAGCATCAGGGCACCCACTTGCACATTTGGCGGCCGACAAATTTTTGCTTTGTAATTTACGCTAGTGGCTTCACTGCTAGTCGATGTATGAAGAGAAAATGGAAATTAACAAAACTTATACTAGACATACAGTAACACTATACCCGGCGATACACTTGTTTCACAGCGACATGGAGTAGTAGAAAGCCAGTTGCCTAGCAACAGTGTTACGCGCCGGTGTGAGACGCTCCAGTAGCCGTAGAGTGCAAACGACTCCACGCCATGCCAGTTGCCACCGCGTGCGTTGACTCATCTCCTCGAAACAACACTATGTGGGTTACTGTGTTTGCGTGGACCGCGGAATATCGATACAAAACGTCTAGTCTACGATGACGCTCGTCGCCATTCAATTATGAACCTTAGCGCATACGGAATTAAGTGATGCGAGGCTTAGATGCGCGTAATTTCATATTAGATGGTATAGTAATCTATCGTTATCGCCTATAATGTATTTTATTTTTAGATATCACTATTGAGCGACACGAGGTCGACGCTAATAAACAAATTTGTTACGTCTTCAATGCGAGTTATAGTTACGCCCGAATTCTGAAACGCGACTCAGGCATTTGAGATCGCGTTTAACATGTTAATTGGAGTCAAAGTTGAATGAAAATAAGTATAATTAGGCACAATATCAGTGCTTTACTGAATATTATAAGAAGAAATGTAAAGTAGGATTTGAGTTTTAACGTGATTAAGATTTAAAATATGCTCAGTCCAATTATTTATTATTGATCTAAAAGCAATGGCTGTCAAGTGAGATACTGAATTCTATTTTGTCTTCTTTAAATAGGACCATCACCTTTGAGGATATAATCCATCGGATAAAGAATGTGGATCACTGTTTACATTTTTCCGGCTCGTCCGGGTCAATACCACTGTCTCACAGAAAACCGTCGTAAAGTAGCAGCTTGCTGCTGCGTTTCGTACGGTGAGTGAGATATCCGGAGGCCCAAATCCCCCTCCCCTTCCCAATCCCCTTAATCTTCTTCTTATCCCTTTCCTTTAAGGTCGGCAACGTGCCCATAATTCTTTTGGTACTGTGAGCGTACATGGGCGGTGGTGATCACTTACCATCAGGTGACCCACTTGCTCGTTTGTCGGCCTATGCAATAAAAACAAATACATTCATAGAAAAAAATACATACACGCATTGAATATAGAAAAAGGCATAAATTGTGCGTTTGTAAAAAAAACGTCGCGTGAATTCGCAATAGATGACGGGGTCAACGTCCGTTTTCCCTCTTCGTATACAACAACTGAATGACAATTAGGAACAGTGAGTTTTAAGGATGATGTTAAGGCTAAATCCGGCACGATCGATCGAAAACACGCTTACATACTTATCATGCGTTATGTACTCATGACACTTCCTTACATCATACATACATACTCACACACGTCTGTAATTCCCGAAGGGGTAGGCAGAGGTGTAACTAGTACACCAACATTTCCCACATTGAACTCAGGACATCACGGTTGCTACTATCCTTTAAAGAACTTCCCATTTCCCCTCATACTCTGTCAGCAGATATTAAACGTAACGTCAGCACACGGGAACACCTTCGCAATAAACTCGAAAGATAAATATCGGTCCAAATTTGGCGGAGATATCGCGAACAAATTGAAAACCTCCTTTTTTTAAATCGGTTCATTAAAGTCTATAGTGTCTTTGATCGCCAATTCAGCTGCACATTATTGTACATCTGCATGTAATCGTGTTTAATGCTATTGTGAGATCACCCTTTGTATTTAGGAGATAAAGGCGAATTAAAAAAAAAGGATATCTTTTAACGGTTTATAAGAGACGACCTCATAATTGTTAGGGTAAGATACAATGCAAGTAAGGGATCGTCCTTTATGTTATTGTTACGCTGCTCAATAGTAAGCCAGTCGTCAATAGTAAATCATTCGATAGACGTGACGAGCAGTCGCTCGCCTCATGGTAACTGCCACGCTTGCCCAGAAACTAACACTTTTATACTGTTGTTTAACTTAAATGTAAGCTGGCTGGCGTCCGTAGGTCACATAAGGTGACCACTGAAAATCAGCGCTGTGTTGTGGTACGCTCCACAGCACAGCAACACGCTGAGTGGTCACCTACCAGTCACAGTCACGACGCGCAAATGTTAAAGCCATATTGATGGTTTTTAGTTAGTATTGTTTTAGTTTAAATTTATTGTGATCTGTGACTAATAAATTGTCTTTTTTTCTTCTTTCTTTCTACCCAGAACTTTGATCTAAAACGTACCGCATGGCCCTGCACTATGCTTGTCATCCTTAGATATGATGTTAAGCCTCATAATTCCCAGTAATTTCACCGGCTTCATGTCCTTCAAACCTACTGAAGATGAGACATGCAGGAATAGACTAATTTAAATGTTTTAATTTCACATCTCCGCCGCGCTCCGCCTCCGTGGAAAGTATCAAGGGAGCAGTGCGGAATTCTTTGACAAGTGGTATTGCGGATGCGCAGGCGCAGCGGCAAAAAATCAATTAGATTGTGAAATCCATAAAACAACTCGGCTTCTCACTCTTCCCACAGGTCCGTTCTTCTACACACCGTCTCACAACAATTTAGCGAAAACGCTCACTAACATCCTACTTGTCATACTAGTTTTATAAATGTGAACGTTTGTGTGTTTGTAAGTTTGTGAATGTCGATGTTGGTTAGTCAATCACGCCTTAACATCTGAACGGTTTTGGGTAAAATTTGGCACACATGTAGACCATGTCCTGGATTAGGACATATGCTACTTTTTATCTTTATTTTATTTTTTGTATGCTTGTGTGGGCTGTGTTAAAATCCATTTTTATTCGTTCTTTCTTTCTCTTCGTACATTATATAATAAATTATATGGTATAAATGAGAAACAAGTGTTTCGTGCGCGACTTATCTCGTGTGTTCAGCGGGCGGGATGATCACAGACATATTGCTAATTTAGAGCGGGCTTTACGAGGGTCCTTAAAAAACATAATGTCCTAATTATGATTCATGTATGCAATGCAACTAATGAGCCCCGTGACTCGTGCGTCTACTCGTGACCGATGAACTCTCGAATCGGGAAATCAGCGGCGTGGCGGTTGGAGCAAACGGGTTTTGTACTTGACTGCTATGAGTTTAGCATTTCTTTATATTGGTATGTATGCGAAGAAATATTAGCAGCTTCAGAATATTCAGTAGAATGAATTATATTATACACTAGCTTTTGCCCGGACTTCGTCATTAGTGCTCCGCTCGTATTGGTCTTAGCGTGATGTTATATAGCCTAAATAAATGGGCTATCTAACACTGAAAGAATTTTTCAAATCGGACCAGTAGTTCCTGAGATTAGCGCGTTCAACCAAACAAACAAACTCTTCAGCTTTATAATATTATAGTATAGATTTTAACTCAAATATCAATATAAACGTAAAATCTTTCGATAAAATTATTTATTAATTTGCCTAGGTCGCGCTGTTGTAATGCGTTACGATCGAGGCTAACGCTGAGGTCTCGGGTTCGATTCCCGGGTCTGGTAAAGTGGCATTGGGCTTTTCTATTACGAAATGCTCCGTATCAGCCCGGAGTCTGGAATTTGTGCCCGGTATGGCGATAGGCTCGCCCCCTATCACATCGTGGGACGGAGATACGCTTGGTGAAATGTACTGGTTACATTTTTACCTACCGCTTCGGGACTACAGGCGTAAGTACGTGATCTATGTCAATTTCAATCAATGTAGGTATGCCTAGCTATATTTCAATAAAAATTCTATTCGATTCTATTTGCTAATTAATAAAAAGGATATGGATAAAACGTTTTCACTGGCAGTAATTAATACAAATATACTGTGTTTGTACAGGCAGGCGGCAGCAGTGTGTAAGCATTGTTGTGTGTCGATCTGAAGGGCATTGAACCCAGTGAAATTACTGGGCATTATGAGACTTATGTCTCGGGATGATGAACATAATCCAAGGTCTTGTGATTCAAAGAACTGTGTGGTGTTGTTTCTGTTTATGAGCAGGTGTGGCGCTTACCATCAGACGAGCGACCTGCTCGTCTCGTCATTCAAACTAATGAAAATAAAAAGTAAAACCCTAATGGAAAGCGACCACCGTACATACGGTGAAAAACCAGACTTAAAGTGATAATCTGATAAATATCATGATAGTCAAATCCTATGAAACACCATCACATAGTGCCTTATGTTTTTACTTATAGTAATTTGAGGCCTGCATAATTCTAGCAACTGTCGAGAGCCGCAACAATGTCCTTTCGACGATTGTCATTTTATATTTTGTTTTGCACTTCACATACCATCAGAGCTGTGTTATCACTTTGTTGTGCCAGAATAAATAAGAGATAAACTGACAATCACTAAGGGCCTGTTTCTTTTATTTATTTTTTTATTGCATATGCCGACAAACTAGCAATTGGGTCACCTGATGGTAAGTAGTTACCGCCGCCCATGTACCTCAGCAATGCCAGAGCACTGCCTACCATTGAAGGAAAACTCTTTTAAAGCCTCGCTTAAAGAAGGACAGGTTGTAACGTTCGGGAAGCAACAATACAGGTAGTTCATTCCAGAATTTGCATGTGTGTTAGAAATTAATATAATATAATAATTAAAGTACCACATATAAAAATTTTAAACAATTAATCATACAACAATGTATTACATAATAGAACTGGTGACATCATGATAGATAACAATGTATCAATATAACACAATCTCTTCCCAATTGAGTAACATTTGATAGCAACGGTGACGCATTGAGCGAGAAACCAGCTGTGGAGCGAGAGGCCGCGGGTTCGATTCCCGCACCATAACAAATATTCTGTGTAGATCGGACTAGTGTTAACTAACTTTTTAAAAAAATAAAAAAAGTATAATTTTAAAATGAAGGTAGGCAATGTAATATTAACTTTTCGAGACGATCTACACCTCAGTCTCTCCCGTGACCACCGTGAAAAGCTTTCGAAACGTCGGGACTAAAATAAAAATTAAACTGCGATAAAATCCGTATAAACTACTTTTATTTCAATGTGTAATATTCGCTTAAAACTAAGAAATCGCTAAATATTATTTTTAAAAAAATGACATTCAAAAACACAATATAATTGTATCTTACTGTGGGGTCAGGGCTGTGTGTAACTAATGGGTGTTATTTATTTATTATTTATTGTTTACTGAATGTGATGGTAACTAAACTCAAACAAGCTTCATTATTTTACTTCATGTTTAAATATAAGTATAGTATAGGAAAGCATTACATGAGAAGTTCTACATAAGAATTTCGAAGGTATGTGAAGTCTGCCAACCCGCATTAGGCTAGCGTGGTGGACTAAGGCCTAACCCCTCTCATTCAGTAGAGGAGGCCCGTGCCCAGCAGTGGGACGTATATAATACAGGGCTGGTATTATTATTATAGGAAAGCATAGAAGTACATCAGTCATAAACAGGGTTTGAAATGATGATAATTTATCACAATAATTGCAGTGATAAATACAAATATTAAATTATGAATTCAGGATCTAAAGAAGTTTCCCTTCCCGGTCGCGCATGATCTTGTCCATCTATACTTATAAATACATGATAGATTGTCTTCTCTACTTGACTTGTATATTTTGCTTCAAATAAAATAAGGGTTGGTTAATGTAGTTTGGCTGAAAAATAATATTATTATCATAAGATATATCATATATATTTAAGTTCTATATAATATATATTATTTATGTATGTATTTTATGTATTAGCATCTTGTCTACTCCTTTCTTGTTAGTATTTTCTTATCCATGATTTATATACACCCACATTGTCTCGTCTCTGCATCACCCACACGTAGACTGGTAGATAATGCCTTTGGCATTAAGTCCGCCTTTATACATATTGTGTATATGAAGTTTTAAATAAATAAATAAATATATTTATCCCATCAAAAATTGGGCCAAGTCAAGGGGCCAATACAAACAACATTTGGGGTTATTGTGTCGGCTTCACATTGCATCGTCATGGTTTGTATTATCATAAGATATATATATATTAATCTTGATAATTTTGAACCTTGTTCTTAATTACTGTTTATATCACACAACAAACAATATGTTTATGTTTTTAGTTGTTTTCACATCATGTGAAGACAAAAACAGGAAACTTGATGTTGTGTGTGGAATTTAAATGAAGCAAATGATTCTAATAGTTTCAAATGCCTCATATTAAGGAAGAACTTTATATTTAAATTATATATAAGTATGTGTTTATTAAGATTGGAACAATTTAGCGAAAGACAGAGAGAAGTGGAGGGAATGGAGGGAGGGCTTTGCCCAATAGTGGGACATTGAAGGCTAATTTGTTAATAAATTAAGTGTTTATATTTGTAAATTGGTTAAAGTAAATTTAAATAAATGATAGAATAGTTACTTCATACAATATTAAGGAAAATATATAAATTCACCTGCCTAAACAACATTTCCTTTTGATATCTTATGTTTTAAATATAATGAAATAAGAAGTATTTATTCAAATAAATGAAAAGTATAAAAATATAATGCCAGGTGTTTTCAAGTTAAGACAGTATGTGGCTTGGAAGACTAATTAAAAATAATGAATTATTCAGTTGAAGCTTGAATCTGTAAGCTTGTTGTGGGTGTGTGGTAAATAATGAATTATTTAATAAGAGACTAACTTTATTCAATTAATTTTAAATTTATTTATTTGCACAACTCAAAAGTAAAAATTTATAGAATGTTATATAACTTAATAGAAATAAATTGGTATTATTTATAATGGCATATTATTGTTATGCCCCGAAGAGAAACATAATATTTGATCATAATATTATTTACTTCATTGCAACAAATCATCCATAAACAATGTTGTAATGTTGTCTGATAACATATGATTTCATTCTTCATGTTGATAATAACGGCTGACATAATTACAAATGACATTTAGGTCAGCCGTGACATTAGTGTCAAAGTATAATTTGGAGACCACTGTGGACTATAATATATGTCTCAGAAATTAAACATAAATCACTATGTGAACATGTGTGGACTTTAAAAATGGATTTGATAACTGGTTCAAGCTCAAAACAGGTTTCTGTCACACATCAGTCTCCATTCAACTTGTGTAACATATTTTAAAGGTCTATGCACATTACAGATTGATTTTTATTTTCATAAAAGTTGTATTTTCCATGTCAAAAGGTTCATCAAGCATGCTCCGTGTAAATGACTAACAGGTAGTAAATATTACGAACTTACGAGATTTCGAGTTTGTTTCATAGCGATATGAAGAGGATAGGTATGTTTCTAATGAGAATGTTATGAGTTTAAAGGAAATGATGTGGCTTATCGCAAGACAACGCGAAGTGCATGTGACGAGCGCCGGAACGCCGGGCAAGAACGCCGCGGGCCCGCGCGAGCCCTGAGCACGCCACACTCGCGCACATAACCAACTTGTCAAACACGTTGACAACGACGTGATAAATGCGAACATTCCTACTCACCCCAGCACTCCTGGCTTGTAGTTGTAGTTTGGTATCCGCCACGGGCAGCCCCCGTATTCGCCGATGAGGGCATCGTGGTTTTTGTTTAGGTTAAATGTGGAGGCACGGTTATCGTTCACTTTCCTTCGCGCGGGGTTAAAATAATTATTATTTCTACTTTCACCGTTCACATCGTTTATAGGTATAAAGTCTTGAGCTTTGTTCACATTAGGGTTAGCGTTCTCTAAGTTTTTCAAGTTCATTTTGTCTATTTCACTTTGAGTTTCCCAGATACGAAGCCACAGGCGCTTCGCGGGTCCTTCCTGCTCGGGCTGATACCACGCGACGGCGGGATCCATTCAGCCGGAGCAAGGTTCCACTATATGGGATGACACATACTTATGCATTTCACATTTATATTATTATATTGAAAATTAACACTAAACAAAAATAAGTCACACCACATTCGGAACATGGACGACACGCGTATATTTCACAGTTCAGCTACTAGAGGGCGCCATCTTAGCAAAATACGTTCTAGATTTTACATCAATACAATTACTTATAAAATTCGTATCACATTGTGCCACAAAATAGGGACGATATAATATTAGTACTCAACATACTATATTGTGATATAGTACAAAGTAAAGATATTTCTTTCGGAATAACAGAATAATTATATAAAACGAAACATCTGAGTAGTTCTATGCAGGAAGTTGAAATATCTGTTCAGAAACGTGAGCAGTTTTATTTCGTTTCTGTCATAGTAATATATACATTTTGGTCAATTGTTATTTTATTGACTATAAGCTTTGCAAAAGACCAAATAATATCTAGCAATACATTGATAGAAATTCCTAACATTTAAAAAAATTATAATTATGCAGTATTTATGATTGTAGCAAATAGTTTATCAGACTCTCGCTAGGTAAAGTAGCATTTAAGGTAAAAAAAATTAACAGCCCTAGCCCGCGAAACACTTTAATAGTTTTTAAAAAAATATTGCAGCTCGATCCATCGATTAAGTATGGATAAAAATGTATTTGTGCAAATAATCACAATGAATATACGTGACAATAATAATAATGAAAACTATAAATATTGCTTCTAGAGTTAATTAATGTCCAGAAACATATATTTTCCTCAGATCAGTCATTTTCTGTCCTGATGTTTTACACCTGTCGCTCCTTATTGCCTAAAACTAATATTATTATTTACAGTTCTTTACAATATATATAAAAAACACACTGCCATCTTGACTAACAGCTGATTGATGTGACGTATTGACGAAGCCGTGCGCGCGTTTGATGCACGTAGACGCCGCAACTTGCTATCTCGCTTTGACTTCGTGTCATCGCTCTTGCAGAGGTAATCAATTGAAATATGGTTTACAAACGTGAGTAAGATATCCGGAGGCCCAAATCCCCTTTCCTTTCCAATCGCAGATCAGGGATCAAGGACGCGTGGCATCCCATTGGGATTGCTAGCATCTAGATCGCGGCAGTGTGTAAAATCGCGCGCGATAACATACAAACTGTCCTAGAAACATTTATCGCGGCCCTATCGCAGATATCGCGGCAGTGCGTTTAGAAACACGTATGAAAAGTTGCCGAAGTCCATTAACAAAAATGTGGTATCATTTTGGGGATTTTTTATCAGATATGGGGGTGTATTGAAGTCTCAATCTTGAAACTCTGGTTACATTTTATAAAATAGAGGAGTTTTGGCGGGAATTCTGACAGTGCGGTGGCTCTCTTGTTTTAATGATTTCCTAAACTGGTTTAAAGGTTGTGTTTGTTGTATAAAAGTGGTGTGGTTTTGAGCAATAATCATTAACGCTGATGAATAGTGTATGGAAACATTGAAATAAGTGAATTTAGGTGATTTTTGACCAAGGATATCGATCGACCTTGTGCGTTCGATCCGCTTGAAGAAAGTCGTGAAGCATTGAACTGAAAGGAATTAACACCAAAACTCCAACAAGATCTTGAAATTGGCCACACCCCCGTTTCATCGTTCTTGAGAAAACAAAATGTATGCGTCTGAAGGACTTATCCATGGACATGAATAAAATAATTATAAAATAGAGCTGTGTCGGTCGATAACTTTTTGCAACCCGAATCGATCACGATTGGCAAGATGATCCAGTCAAAAGATTCGATCACGGGTCATTTAACGTCAGTTGTGACATTATGTTATTCTCTTATAATTACTGTTTGTTTATTGAGATATTAAGAGGAATTTCCGTGCATTCCGGCTTTATGTCATACCTACTACTGGAATCAAGTTATACAGCTCGCATTAAATAGCAGCCGTGGTTTTATATTTATAGAATAGGTCGGCGAACGAGCAAGTGGGTCACCTGATGGTAAGTGAACTCCACCACCATACATCCACAATACAAACATTATGGGCGCGTTGGTTGCTGTGCTAAAAGTCGTGGGTTGACACCCATATCGATTGGTTGAGGGAAAGTAATGTCTGCCATCTTGGATTTTAAAACTGATATCGTTTTCTTAATCAGCACCATAAGAAACCTCCAAAATATTACTCATATCAATTTGATGAAAAAATAAAATAAGATACACCTAAAACCCGATTACAGCGCCTACCTACATTATATGGATCATATAACATTTTATGGATTCAACACATCATATTTTAATTTTTTCACCCAAATGTAGATAACTAAACCATGAAACTCAGGTTCTGTTATCTACATCTCAGGGTCGCTCTCAGAACACTAAAATTCAAATTATTGATTTACTATTCCATCAATTAATCGGAGTGAAGTGGTTAGTGGGAGCGAGATCCATCATGCATTGAATACAGTCTACGAACAGAATCAATATTTCGATCAGACAGATCGAATCTTTTACAAAACGATACTTGTATTATATACTTGTAAGGATTGTGATCGAATCAAATTGATTCGATCGATCGTGATCGACACAGGCTTATTTTATACAAACAAAATATTCCCGCGCTATTTATGTCACACGAGCAAACACACGAGCGATTCACAATTTTTCACCGATATTACTCAATAAAGTAATATTTTCGTAGTAAAGTTCTCCTGAATTTGATAAATTCAGTACCTGCTTGATTCAGCAAATGCGTAAGTTTCATTTAAATTAGAATCTTAGGATTCCTTTCGGCTCCCGTAAGGTGTAGAATATATGTGCTTAAGTTGATAAAATAATAAGTATATTGCGCCTGGACTTTTAAAGACGTGCCAAAGACCAGACCAAGGTGTTGTCTTTAAACTAGAACATAATACTGTGCATTATGACATATGCCGTAATATTGCTAGGACAGTAACATGTCAAATGATTGATCCAAATTCATTGCAGCTACCAAAGACTTAGCTGTACATAGGGTTGATACATACTAATGTAGCTCTGATAATTCCTGCCATTATATTACAATACACAATATGCGTAACATAACTGTCTGAAGTGAAGTCAGTCAAATGCAGTGCAGTGGCTATTGGTTTCAGAGAATTCAGCTGGACTAAGTTTTTTTACAAGCTATTATACTTCAACTCCATGCAGATAATAATTATTTCCCATCTCATCAGGCGACACAGATGCTTATATGCAGGCCTTTGTTATAAAAATGTTACTTAAATTATCAATTAGCCATTTCATATAATTGAATTATTTCTCAGTTAGCAATAAGTTATTTTTTGTACTCACTAATGTATCAAAAAGCAATTTCTACACTAAGTAACAGAGGATAAACCATTTACTGGCTCAGAATGTGGAAATAATTAAATTCTAAGAAATTTGGCTCTAATTGACAATTGGCTAATTTATTGCTCTAACTGCAGCGGTAAGAGTCTAGGTATGCCATTCTCAAAAGTTTTTATGAAAGATTGATTGAAGATTGAAATAAAACTAGTTTGTATGGATTTTATAGCGGTTTAATTTTTATTTTTAGTCCCGACGTTTCGAAAGCTTTTCAGCCTTTGTGGTCATGGATAGTTTTATTTCAATGTGTAATATTTGCGTAAACCTAAGAAATCACTATATTATAATTTCAGGTATAACAGCTAAGAACATCTATTTCATCATGTCCTCATGAACACAATTTTAAAGTTGATCAAACCATATAGAATAGTTTACAAAACAGCCAATAGAATCACATTCAAAATACCTCTCAACTTACTTGTGGTTGAGCGGACAATGGCGCAGAAGACCATTACTTCATTCTTCAAACTAACACCTCCTAAACCAGTGCGGAACCCTCTTGAGGAAATCAATGGATCCAGCTCACCTGAATCTGAATGTGAGAGAAAAGAAGAGAAGGTAAACCTATGTTTTTGTTTAATTTTTAATTAAAATGCATTTATTTACTGGAGCTGTAATGGTATCACAAGAAATGGGATTAAAAGATATCATATGGCTGTTGGAATTTTTGTCTGTCTGTCTTTCTGTTTGTTCCGGCTAATCTCTTGAATGGCTGGACCTTTTTTGACAGGACTTTCACTGGCAGATAGCTGATGTAATAAGGAGTAACTTAGGCTACTTAGGTACTTTTCTATACCGGAAAATGACAAACACGCGGGCGGAGCCGCGAGCAAAAGCTAGTAGATAAATAAAAATCTAATAAGAAACTATATCAATAGCATATTTTATATTTTTGAGTGGTAGAGCCACGCTGTAGACACTTGGCTACAGCATGTATTGTACCGGCTCGTCCGGGTCATTACCACTGTCTCACAGAAAACACACGTAAAGTAGCAGCTTGCTGCTGTGTTTCGTATAGTGAGTGAGATATGCGGAGGCCCAAACCCCCTCCCCTTCCCAATCCCTTAATTATCGCTTTCCTTTAAGGTCGGCAACGCGCCCATGATTATTTTAGTATTGTGGGCGTACATGGGCAGTGGAGATCACTTACCATCAGGTGACCCACTTGCTAGTTTGCCGGCCTATACCAAAAAAAAAAACCTAATTTCTATACATGATTTCAACAGCCAACAATAAAACGGCAGCGTCTAGACAGTGGCAGTGACAGTGATACAATAACACCAAAGAAATCAGCTCAGAAGAAGAAGCGCCAACGCATTGATAGCAGTAGCAGTGAGTCACAATCACCAAAAAAAAACAAAAGTCCTGTTAAAAAGTGCACAGAACAAAATAGCTCTGATGTAGAAAGTACAGTCAAACAAGAAAATGTTGTAAAAAAATACGAGTCACCTAAAGGAAAGAAGCTAAAGGTTTTGGAAGAAACAAATACTAAATCTCCACAGGACGAATCCATGAAATCATTTCTAAGTAAAGTGAAGACGGAACCTTCAGAAGAAACTGTTAAGCCAGTGGAAAAGAAACAGAAGCCCAAGGAGTTCTTTAAAGTTATTAAGAAGGAAGATAAAGAACCGAAAGATGTTGATGAGTCCAGCTTAGTACCTGGTAAGTTGTTTTTTTTTATCTAGCTAGCACATTGAGGGCAGAATGGAGTTAGTTGACAGAATCCCCTTAAATAAATTTCTGGATGTGTCACTTCTATAGAGATTATGACTAGTTTTTTTTTATAGTACATATAGGCCGGCAAACGAGCACGTGGGTCGCCTGGTGGTAAGTGATATCCACCGCCCATGTACGCCCACAATAAGGTATTTGATTCGATTATTTTTATTATTATAATCACTGTGATACGTTCCCCAAAATTTATTATCGAAAAAATTATATAAATCAAGTCAAAAATTAAAAAGTTAGAAGCTATTTAAATCTGCTGGAAGGGGTGCCAAATGACGGAAAAAGGATGTATAACATGTCGTGTGACGTCACAAGACAGGTCACGCCATTAGCGCTGCACGCTTGCGAGAGAGTTAGTGAGACTTTCCCACTACGCACCAACCTTTGCTCATACCAATATTTATAACAAAAACTGTGGCCTCATTTTTTATCCAATTTTAATTCTGTTTTAGCAAAGCAGTTTCTTTTTCGTATTATTGGTGGGTACATATAAAATAATGTATAAAATTAGACAGTCAAATACCCTATACTAAAATAATCATGGGCGCGTTGCCGACCTTAAAGGAAAGGGATAAGTTAGGGATTGGGAAGGGAAGGGGAATTTGGGCCTCCGGATATCTCACTCACCGTACGAAACGCAGCAGCAAGCTGCTATTCTACGCTGGTTTACTGTGAGACAATGGTAACGACCCCGATGAGCTGGCCCATGGCGAAACATGCTTTCTAACAGAATGATTGATTGATTGATTGGCTTGTAGTTTTTAAAACGAGCCGTCTGCCTGACGTTAACCCGTCTGAAACTGAAATCACGCAAATCCGAAACAAATATCCGTCTGGGTGCTTCTCGTTTTAAAGCCGACAACACTCCCACTGCGCCGTGGAGTACTAGGTCTAGGTACCGAATTAAAAAATAAAGAATCAATTTCTTACAGAGGCAGAATACAACCCTGGCAAGGCCAAGTACCACCCCGTAAAGGACGCGTGCTGGTCCAAGGGTCAGGAGGTGCCGTACCTGGCGCTGGCGCGGACCCTGGAGGTCATTGAAGGCACCTCAGCAAGGCTGAAGATGATTGAGATACTCAGCAACTATTTCCGATCGGTGATCGCATTGACACCCGATGATCTGTTACCGAGCATGTATCTTTGTCTTAATCAGTTGGCGCCGGCTTATGAGAGCTTAGAGTTGGGTGAGTATAAAAAATCTTATTCATTTAGACAGAATGCATGCTATTTTCGATCTTTGCTTTTTTTTATAGTATATAGCCGGCAAACGAGCAAGTGGGTCACCTGATGGTAAATCTCCACCGCCCATGTACGCCCACAATACCAGAAGAATCATGGGTGCGTTGCCGACCTTAAAGGAAAGGGATAATTAAAGAATTGAGAAGGGGAGGGGGTTTGGGCCTCCGGTTATCTCACTCACCGCACGAAACGCAGCAGCAAGCTGCTACTTTATGCCGATTTTCTTTGAGACAGTGGTAATGACCCGGACGAGCCGGCCCATACATGCTGTAGAAAAAGTGTCTACAGTGTGGCTCTACCACTCAAAAAACCACCAAAGAGACTTGCTCTTTGTTGGAGACCAAACTTGATAAGGTCTATGTAGGTGCATTACATTACTAAACCCCATATTTGTGTATGTTAGGTAGTAGGTTGTACCAAGTTTTATAGTGCGTGCAAACTTATAAGGTCGATTTATGTATCCTTCATTGATGTGTTTTTGATGCTACACAGACATGGAGTAATCACATATACATAAATCTACACACAGCAAAGTGTTGTTTATGATGCAGTAGTTGCACTAGTTTATATTTTACTAGCTTTTGCTCGCGACTCCGCCCGCGTGAATAGACTTTTCCGAAATAAAACGTAGTCTTTAACCGTCTCCAGGGTCCACAGGGTCTATCTCTACATCAAAACTCATCAAAATCGGTTCAGTAATTTAGGCGTGAAAGCGTAACAAACAAATAGATTTTTTTTCATAAAAAGTAACGTATGTTACTTCTTATACCTCCAAGAATATGTGTACAAAGTTTCATGATGATCGGTTAAGTAGTTTTCGCGTGAAAGCGTAACAAACAAACTTACATTGACATTTATTGATTATTCCACAGGTATAGCGGAGACATACCTGATGAAGGCAGTAGGACAGTGCACAGGTCGTTCGTTGTCACAAGTGCGTGCCGCAGCTCGTCGCGCAGGGGACCTGGGCTCAGCGGCGCAAGCTGCACGAGAGACGCAGCGCACCATGTTCGCAGCACCACACCTGCGACTGCGCAGAGTCCTACATGCACTCAGGGACATCGCGCACATGACCGGTATCTACTGAGAGATGTCTCACTTTTTTTTCGAATGGATTTATGCTGTTAGCTTATATTGCTTTTACAGCTTCACCTGTCAATAAAGCCGGTGCTTATGGCGCTGTAGCCAGAAATATGTATAATGAACTTAGTAGCGATTAAGCACAGAGGCGCCTTTTAGAAAGGCTCAGACCTCAGTTTGAGCAATCGCTGGGGAGTATAGTTTAGGGCCGTCTCTGTACATCATTGTGCCGAGGGTCAGCTGTGGGAGTTCTTTGGATTCGCAGGCGTGTCCTATGTCGGGGTCGCGTATTATTATTGCGATTCGGGTTGAGCAAGGAAAGTGCTGCTTCGATAGCGACTGTGATGGAGTCGTTGGGATCTGCCAAAACATGTTTGGGACGACGACGGAGGAAGAGATGTCTCACGTCTCACGCGTGATGTCGCGCACACGTCGCATCGCGTCTGGCACAAATACTGGCTGTAAGGGAAACGCTTTCGAAAACGGAGACAGGTAGTAGTGCCGGTCATTACAGACACGATACCACTAAAAATATCGCGAAATAAGTATACATTTTTTTTAATAATTTCACACACTTTGGACCAATAAATACAATCACGTTTCATTCTAATTCAAAATCGTATTTATTTTAATAACGTAATGTAAAGCCACCAAAAATCAACATCGACTCCCGGAATCAGCTGTGCAGCGCGGCGCATTGCTCGATGTACCTACTGAGTATTGGAGCGCGGTAATGCGTGCGTGTTATTGACCCCGACTTTAGCATTAGTATACTTTACATTGCGAGTTTACGTTTCCATAATGGCAAGTAAACAGCAAGAGAATAGTGTTTTCCGTTTATGTTATGATCACTGGTTCAGAACCGGTCCCCTTACACCCTGTATAATATTTTAAGTTCACGAATGTAGAAATAGTGTATAGAATATCCATCACAATAATATGCCTTGGTGGCGCAGTTGTAATGCGTACTCGTTACGATTGAGGCTGACGCTGAGGTCTCGGGTTCGATCACGGGTCGGGTAAAAGTGATATTGGGTTTTTCTATTATCAAATGCTCAGTATCAGCTTGGAGTCGGGAATTTGTGCCCGATATGGCGATAGGCTCACCCCTTATCACATCATATCACCACATCATTGGATCGAGATACGCTCGGCGAAATGGGTATACTGATTACACCTTTGCCTACCCCTTCGGGGATTACAGGCGTGAGTGCGTATGTTTGTTAGAATATTAAATATTTTTTTATTATTGCATCGTGGTGTACTAGAATGTTTTATGGCCTTTTTAACGTATTAACATAAAAAATAAACAACAAAATAGAAGGAGAAGTAATCATTTTTCATATACACTTTTACTCACAGAATCTATCTTAGTAATTACTATTAAAATATCTATCGAAATAAGATGGTAAGAAAAGTAACTCAAGCAAAAAATGGCCCCATCGAAACCAGTCTGTGCATAATAATCTCTAGTTAGACACTTGATAAGTTTAATTTTTTGCGCGGTGCAGAACGTCGTATCTCGATCTAGAAATTTAATATTTAGACATTAACTTTTATGTAATGAAGTTGATTTTGTACGTTTATTAATTTTTATTGTGTGTATGAGTGTTACGTGTGATTTTACCTTTGCACGTGTAAGTAAGTAGAGCTGTATTTTTTGGCAGATTCATATGAGAGTTATCTTATTTCGATGAAAATACCATTGTAATGGGTATTCTATTTTTACACTAACTATACTTTATGTAAGTTTTCGAACTTCATTGCTATTTTTATAGTATAGGCCGACAAACGAGCAAATGGGTCCCCTGATGGTAAGCGATCTCCACCGCCCATGTACGCCCACAATACAAAAGAATTATGGGCGCGTTGCCGACCTAAGGAAAGGGATAATAAGGGATTGGGAAGGGGAGGGAGATTTAGGCCTCCGGATATCTCACTCACCGTACGAAACGCAGCAGCAAGCTGCTACTTTACGCCGGTTTTCTGTGAGACAGTGGTAACGATCCGGACGAGCCGGCCCATTCATGCTGTAGACAAAATTGTCTACAGCGTGGCTCTACCACTGCAGAATGCTGCTCTTTGCTGCGGATTATGCCACAGGGGACCAGATACTCATACTTACTTTTGTCTGCAGGTCAAGCATCAGTCAACAAGAAAATTAATAAAATACAGTCTCTATTTGTCGCCTGTAGACATTCTGAAGCGAAATATTTAATAAGGTAATATTATTTTGGTTTTTTTTTTTCTTAACCTTTACTGTCCCACTGCTGGGCAAAGGTCTCCCTCAACTCCCTCCAACGTTCCCTATCCAAGGCTGATATCGGCCAGTCTTTGTCAAAGTGGTCAAGATCGTCGCGCCACCTCTTTCGGGGTCTGCCTCGTCGCCGTCTACCATCTTCGGGCACCCATTGAGTGACAGTCCTGGCCCACCTTTCCGGATGCATCCGGCTCACGTGACCTGCCCAATCCCAAATGAACAGGGCTGATTTATGCCCTACATCCTTTATTGTAGTTATGGAGCGCAAGGTGGTATTGGGTATTTTGTCCGTACGTTTCACGCCAAGGATGCTGCGCTCCATAGCTCTTTGGCAAACCTTGAGCCTGGACTTCTGAAGCTCGGTCAAAGACCATGTTTGAGCTCCATAGGTGAGGATGGGTAAGATACACATGTCGAAGAGTTTACGCTTCAGCGAAATTGGAAGGTTGCCCTTCATATAATGTTTTAGAGACCAATAACCCCTCCATGCATTGTCAATTCGACGTTGGATCTCTCGATCTTGGCGGTTCTCAAAGGAGACTATCTGGCCAAGATACGCATAATCGTTGACATACTGCATCTCCCCTCCATATACCTTAATCCTAGTTCGTGTGCTATTTGTCATGATCTGTCTTTGACCGATTCATCGTCAGTCCAACCTTAAGGCTCGCTCTGCTCAGATCTTGGAGCATAACTTGCAATTCTTGAGCTGAAGAGGTAAACAGAACAATATCGTCCACAAACCGAAGATTTGATAGCTTCCGGCCGTTCACCAAAATACCCAGTGCTGCCCAAGAATCTGACATTGACATAAAAATGTCTTGGAGGGTGCTGGTAAAAAGCTTTGGGGAGAGTGGGTCGCCTTGCTTAACACCCCTACAAATTCTAAAGGCCGGTCCGGAGGAGTGAAGTCTAATATCAGCTGTGCTATTGCGATAGATGGTTCTTAGTAAGCTTATATATGTTTTGTTTATTTTATGGTTTTCAAGGGCTGCAAATACTGCGGAATGCTTAATGCTATTAAAAGCCTTTGTGTAATCCACAAAGGCTAGATATAATGGTTTATTAAATTCTGAATATTTTTCTATGGCCTGATTAATTGTATGAAGCTGATCTGTAGTTGAAAAACTGCGACGAAAACCAGCTTGTTCTGGTGGTCGATGGATGTCAAGATCTCCGTCAATGCGATTGAAAACAAGCTTGTTCTGGTGGTTGATGGATGTCAAGATCTCCATCAATGCGATTGAAAACCAGCTTGTTCTGGTGGTCGATGGATGTCAAGATCTCCGTCAATGCGATTGAAAACAAGCTTGTTCTGGTGGTTGATGGATGTCAAGATCTCCATCAATGCGATTGAAAACAAGCTTGTTCTGGTGGTTGATGGATGTCAAGGTCTCCATCAATGCGATTGAAAACCAGCTTGTTCTGGTGGTTGATGGATGTCAAGATCTCCATCAATGCGATTGAAAACCAGCTTGTTCTGGTGGTTGATGGATGTCAAGATCTCCATCAATGCGATTGAAAACCAGCTTGTTCTGGTGGTTGATGGATGTCAAGATCTCCATCAATGCGATTGAAAACCAGCTTGTTCTGGTGGTTGATGGATGTCAAGATCTCCATCAATGCGATTGAAAACCAGCTTGTTCTGGTGGTTGATGGATGTCAAGATCTCCATCAATGCGATTGAAAACCAGCTTGTTCTGGTGGTTGATGGATGTCAAGATCTCCATCAATGCGATTGAAAACCAGCTTGTTCTGGTGGTTGATGGATGTCAAGATCTCCATCAATGCGATTGAAAACCAGCTTGTTCTGGTGGTTGATGGATGTCAAGATCTCCATCAATGCGATTGAAAACCAGCTTGTTCTGGTGGTTGATGGATGTCAAGATCTCCATCAATGCGATTGAAAACCAGCTTGTTCTGGTGGTTGATGGATGTCAAGATCTCCATCAATGCGATTGAAAACCAGCTTGTTCTGGTGGTTGATGGATGTCAAGATCTCCATCAATGCGATTGAAAACCAGCTTGTTCTGGTGGTTGATGGATGTCAAGATCTCCATCAATGCGATTGAAAACCAGCTTGTTCTGGTGGTTGATGGATGTCAAGATCTCCATCAATGCGATTGAAAACCAGCTTGTTCTGGTGGTTGATGGATGTCAAGATCTCCATCAATGCGATTGAAAACCAGCTTGTTCTGGTGGTTGATGGATGTCAAGATCTCCATCAATGCGATTGAAAACCAGCTTGTTCGGGTGGTTGATGGATGTCAAGATCTCCATCAATGCGATTGAAAACCAGCTTGTTCTGGTGGTTGATGGATGTCAAGATCTCCATCAATGCGATTGAAAACCAGCTTGTTCGGGTGGTTGATGGATGTCAAGATCTCCATCAATGCGATTGAAAACCAGCTTGTTCTGGTGGTTGATAGATGTCAAGATCTCCATCAATGCGATTGAAAACCAGCTTGTTCTGGTGGTTGATGGATGTCAAGGTCTCCATCAATGCGATTGAAAACCAGCTTGTTCTGGTGGTTGATGGATGTCAAGATCTCCATCAATGCGATTGAAAACCAGCTTGTTCTGGTGGTTGATGGATGTCAAGATCTCCATCAATGCGATTGAAAACCAGCTTGTTCGGGTGGTTGATGGATGTCAAGATCTCCATCAATGCGATTGAGGATGACTCTAACCAAACCAAATATCGTCGCTTAGTTAACAACACCGCGCAAGTTAAATTGGCTTAGTTTTCAGGAGAGACATAAAACTGAATTTTTTTATGAACATGTGTGACGTAACCAATGAGTTGCGCGGTGACAGAACTATTTGAATATCGTGCTTTGTATGGTTTTTTTTTTTGTAAATTTATTGGATACGCGGCAAAGACAGATAATCCAATGACAATATCACATGAATAATTTTTTATTTACGCGGTGTTGTTAGCTAAGCGACGATATGTAAAAGTATTGATGTATTATTGATTAGTCACCCGCCGCCCATTTAGATAAAAATAAATAAATACACCCAACAGTCACACACATAGTCCTGACCCCACACTAGGTTAACCTGTATCGTGGGTATCAAGAATTACGAGGGACTTCCGGTCCCACAACACCCAGACTCGTTTTTTTTTTGTGGATCACACAATCATCCATCCATCATCAATCCATCCATCCATGTCTCAGTGCGGGAATCGAACCCACAGCCTGAGGCTTCGCAGCCGGTTACTCGCCCGTTACCTCATGGAGGGTGTCTACATGTACACGGACGACGCGACAGCTCGTCTGTTCTGTTTATTTGTTTGTGCGTGTTTTTTTTATAGTATAAGCCGGCAAACGAGCAAGTGGGTCATACGAAACGCAGCAGCAAGCTGTTACTTTATGCCGGTTTTCTGTGAGACAGTGGTAACGACCCGGACGAGCCGGCCCATTCATGCTGTAGATAAAATTGTCTACAGTGTGGCTCTACCGCTCATAAACAGTGTTATAAATTGTACTTAACAGTGCAGTTTAAATAAAATGTCGACAGTTATGAGGCCTTGTGTGGAGGTCGGCAGAATGACTGAATACACTGGCTGACCCTGTAACCAAGTCGCTGTAGCAGTGACAAATGTATGCGGTTGTCAGGTCATTGGAAGGCAAGCTGCGCTGCGGACTGGCCGAGCAGTCCGCGCTGCACGCGCTGGCGCTGGCCGCCGCCACCACCGCCGCCACCACCGCCGCCACCACCGCCGCCACCACCGCCGCCACCACGCCGCCGCACCAAGCAGGAGACCTACTCGACACTTCCAAAAACATGACTCCAGAACAATTCAAGGTGTGTAATTCATATTATTATTTATACATTTATACAAAATAGAAGTAACAAGTGGGAGGACAATATACAGTATGGTAAAAAATCCGGCTGGCTCTTTCTAGGTCGTCAAGATTCATTCATTCTCTGAGCTTCGTCGCGAGTAGACGTGCGATTAATTTTGTTGGTTACGTTTTTGTTAACTGATTTTGCTTTGATACGCTTTTTGTGTCTTGATTGTGGATTGAAAATCGGTGGCTCTCTTACTACCTTGCGGGGATCTTCATATGTGACGCCATCTTTGAATTTGTAAGGCGCCGTCTCTTTCGTGTGTTGGTGAGTGAGGGATTCAGAATATATTTGTTCCAACCAAATTTCGGCAACAATATTTCAAACATTGAAAAACCCGACTACACGTGAACTAGGTTTTGAACCTAGGGTGCGCTGCGCGTGGTGTTTGCGTCCGGACGTTAATGCCGCTAGGCCAACTACGAGTGGACGGCACACGGCGAATTACTTTGTCAGTATCAGTACTGCGACATAATTTGAACTCTGGGCCTACATTGACACTATCCGCTGCAAAATGCTTCGATCACCTAATGCTAAATACCAATCTAATCCAGATGTTTCCAATGTCTCTGGGATTGGTACTGATGCTCCTCAGAGAAAACGCAAACAACCGGAGTCCGAAATTGCAGACGCGATTAAGTCACTTTCTCAAGAATTAAATAAAAAACTTGATAACTGGAGATGTGAATTGGATTGTGCGATGTCTAAAATTACCGAAAACATCACAAGTATTAAGACAGATTTGACTACCATATCACAAGTCACACATGACATCAAACAAGAATTAAATTCGTTGCGATCCGATCATACCGTGTTAGCACAACAAGTGGATAATCAATATATTGCGTCACTTAAAATATCGGTTCAGTAATGGTGTACTGGATCAACAAGAAGACCTAAATAAACGGTTAGATACTATCTGTGAACGAAATGGATGCTTGGAGGACATGGATAAATTTGCGAGTCGTTTTGAATCAAGACTGGATACCTTAGAACAGCAAGCTCGCCAATGCAACTTGGAGCTTTGTAATGTACCTGAGAAGTGCAATGAAAACTTGATTGTTCTCATGGAAAATATTAGCTCTAAAATAAATTTTTCTTTGTGCCAAAAAGACATAATTGCTATTCATAGAGTACCCCACGCACACAGAGAAAATAAAAATCCTAAAAACATAATTTTGAAGTTGAGCTCTCGCATACTAAGAGATAACTTATTAAGCGCTTACCGACTAGCAAAAGGGCTAAGCACGGAACAACTGGGCTATGCTGGAGTCTCGCGTCATATTTACATGCACGAACACCTAACGCTTAAAAAGAAACTTTTATTTCGTCTCTGTCGGGAAGCTGCAAGCAAAAACGGCTATAAGTATGTGTGGGTTAAACATTCAAATATTCTTGTGCGTGAGGCTGACTCTGAGCCAGCTATTGCCATACGATCAGAGCAGGACATTGCCAAGATTAAGCCCAAGACTAGTACTGCAGAACAAAAGTAAATACATTTTTGTTTTATCCCTTTAATCTTGAGTTTATTAAAATTTATTCTTATTTTATTTTTTTCATGATACTGTTCTGGTTCTTGGTAGTATATTATTGCACTTACGCATATAAATTGTATGATGTTTTAGTAAATATAATAATACTTTTACTACGTTGTGGCAGCATACTGCTTTTGCATTTCGTTAGTGTCTCTGAATCATGTTTTCTCATTACATGTAAACTGGACTTAAGCTCTTCGTTATTTAAACTATATATTAACAGTATTTCATACTTTTTGCGATGTAATTTGCGTAATGTTGAATAATATAACCATTTATTATCAGAATTGTAGGGGAATTCGTTCAAAATTAAACACCTTGTACATGAACATATTATCACATTTTTATGATATAATTATTCTAACAGAGACCTGGTTGACTCCTCAAATATATGACAGTGAGTTTATTGATATGCGCTATACAGTTTACAGGTGTGATCGTAATCGTATAGCAACGAATAAAAAGGATGGTGGTGGGGTTCTAATAGCTGTGCTGAAAAGTCTACGTTCTACCTGTGTACTAAACGAGTGTCCTACAAATCCCCACGTAGAAAACATTTACATTGAACTGTCAACTGGTCAGGATAAATACCTGATAAGTGCGGTTTACATTCCACCTCAATCGCCTGTGGCAGTCTATACTACCCACTTTGAAACGGTTCAGACACTTATGGAGTCATACGAGTTTAATAAGTTTTATCTATTTGGTGACTATAACATTCCTGATCTTGTATGGCTCCCTGTTATAAATGAAAATAGGAAAACCGCATTAATGTGCAAAGGATTCTCCTTGATTTTATGTGTTTACTAGATGCTCTACAATATAACACAATGGTAAACTACAAAAGACGTATACTTGATTTAGTGTTAAGTAACAGTGATTGTTCTATTTCCTCACCTTCTTGTCTACTATTACCCTCTGACGACCATCATCCTCCCTTTTGTACCACTATTGAATTCAAAATGTTAACCAAACTAAAACTTGCAAAAGTACTGAGATACAATTATTATAAATCTGATTATAAACTTATTAATAAAGAATTATCTAAAGTAGATTGGGTTCAACTATTCTGTGATTTATCTATTGAGAAGTGTATGGATACCTTCTACGATAACATTTTTAGTGCAATAAAAAAATACACACCAATGACAAAGTCCCGTTCTTCTAAATTTCCTATTTGGTTCTCCAATTCTCTTATTCGTATTTTTAAAAATAAAAATAGGGCGTGGGTTAAATGGAAGGTCTATGGTAATATTTCTGATTATGAACAATTTTCGCTGTTAAGAAACAGATTTCAGATTATATGTAAAGATAATTATAACAGATACATTAATTCTGTTGAGGATAATATCAAAAAGAACGTTAAGTACCTATGGACTTTTATATCATCTCGTAAAGGTAACGTTGGCCTTCCATCCACAATGTATTACAAAAATCAAAGATCTAGTAACCCAGGTGAAATTTGCAACATGTTTATGAGTTTTTTTTCAATCTGTATATGAGCCTTCTACTCTTATTGAAAAACAATGGGAGCCCCCTAACGACTACAATGAAAATTGCGTTCCCATCTCTAGCCTAGCTTTCAGTTCCAAACAAGTATTACAGGCACTAAAATCTTTAGACTCTGCTAAAGGACCTGGACCCGACTCACTACCCCCTTACTTTCTTAAAAGGACTGCCAGTAGTATACACGTCCCTTTACATATTATATTTAACAGATGTATGGCTGAAGGTACCTTCCCTGATATCTGGAAAAGTGCCAACATAACACCTATTCATAAAACCGGATCTAAGCAAGATATTCAAAATTACCGCCCTATATCTATATTATCTGCCTTGTCGAAGATCTTTGAAAGACTGGTCTATGATGAAATCCATAAAACTATATACAAACTAATTATTGAACAACAGCACGGGTTTATCAAAAGAAAATCTACAACTACAAATTTAGTTATATTCACTAACTACTTGTTCAATAATATGAACAGGCAAGTGCAAGTAGATGCTGTCTACACGGACTTTCAAAAAGCCTTCGACAAGGTAGACCATGAATTACTCCTACGCAAAATTGCATACAACGGCATACGTGGTGATCTGCTACGCTGGTTCTCGTCATATATATCTAATAGATCTCAAAACGTTGTTATTAAAGGTTTTCGTTCAGCATCTGTAACTGCTACTTCCGGTGTGCCCCAAGGCTCGATTCTCGGTCCCTTTTTATTTATTTTATTCATAAATGACATTTGCAGATGTTTTAGACATAGTAAGTTCCTACTCTATGCAGATGACTTAAAAATATACCGACCTATAAGTAAACCTTCCGATTGTTGTCTACTGGAGGAGGACTTGCATCGTTTCTCTGAGTATTGTACACGAAACAAACTGTATTTGAACATCTCTAAGTGTGTATCTATAGAGTTTCTGTTTAGAGTAAGTGGAGTATGTTATCGAATAAACACTTCATTGTGGTTGTGTTCAAGTGGAATTTGAGTGCTTAGTGTAAGATTACTTTGTGTTTTGTGACAAAATGTTTTTATTCGCCGAGTGAAAGGTCACTTGTTATTATTACGCGCGGTATCGTAAATATTTATCTTTTAAACATAATTTATGACTTCTTTAGAGTAAGTGGAGTATGTTATCGAATAAACACTTCATTGTGGTTGTGTTCAAGTGGTATTTGAGTGCTTAGTGTAAGATTTACTTTGTGTTTTGTGACAAAATATTTTTTTCGCCGAGTGAAAATTATTGTTATTTACGCGTAATCTGCAATATCACAGGTAAGTTTATAATTATAATACTAGTTTTGTTAGATATATTATAGAAAATGTAATGTAGATTCTAAATATATACAGTTTTTATTGTCTAAATGTAGAAATACCCTCAATATTTGGTTATTTCGATACCATATACAAAAAAAATGCAATGTATGGGGCGCGCGACGACTATTTTTTTTAAATATCTAAAAAACGCCCGCGCTCGTTTGAAAGTAGTTAAATTAATAAAAATAGTTAAATTAAAAAAATTATAAGCGAACAGCACAGAAGCGAGATATTATCCTTACACAGGTATCTTATAAAAATGAACATATTAAAAAAAAGATTTTTCCTTTTGACAAGTAATGAACAGCTGACTCTGTGTCGTACTGACATGACATAGCGCGGCTCGTCGCGTTTGATGCACGTAGACGCCGCAACTTGCTATCTCGCTCTGGCTCCGATTTATCGTTCTTGCAGAAGTAATCAATCGAAATACGGTTGACAAACAATAAAATAAATTTCTCTCTATTCTAAAAAAAAGTAACTGGCGCCGCCGCCGCTGCCAAAAGCTTGTCACGCTATCTCCTCCGAAACCGCTGGGGGTATGGGGTCGAGACCGATACCAATAGATGCAGAATAATGTGGGAAGAAAGTAAGATATGTCTCATATTCGTCAGACTTTAAGTTTTTTTTTATGTTTTGTGGAAAAATATTGACTTTTTCATGTTCAGATTACGATAACTCGCCAAAAAAGGATCGTAGAATTTTGATATTTCTCCTTCGAACAAGACCTCATTTGTTTAAAAATAATTTAAAACAGATTCATATGAACCTCATTTCAAGTCCCTATCTTAAAAGTACTTACTCGTAAAAAGTAAACGCTCGCGCAGCGAGCCTAGGGGCGAAGCCCCTAGTATTATAAATAATAAATATGATTATTTTTATAGTCTCATATTCGAATGCGAGTTATTTCGTTACGTTTGAATATCAATTCTGATATCACAATTAAAACGCCCAACAGGGTTTTTGTTACATATTGTATATTTGTACCTGATTGGACAGCAAGTATATATAAATAGATTTGCTTACTACCAATAGTGTTTTGAGAGATCTTCCATACAAAATATGTCAAAATTTTACTGCCAGAAAGCAAATTTGTTGATAGACAGAATATTGGGAATGGCCATCAGTGTGTCTAATGTTAGACAGAAGTCGATAGGAATTTAAATTCAATATAATACCTTTAATGCAGGCTGACAATGATGAAACAAAACACACTGAGGGTGATGGCTGACATAGTATTCTAATTTGGTTGAATTTCCATTGACTTAAAAAAATTAGTAACTCCTTCAAGTGTCAAAGTATACGTTTCTACAACAAAATTCCAAGCCATATTCAACTATTAGGCCTTAATAAATTTAAATTATGTATTAAACTCAGGCTTTTCCAAAAAGGTTATTATAATGTGAAAGATTACCTGGAAGACAAAACAGCTTGGAATTAAGCCGCTCACTCCTTACAAAATTGGATGTACATAGTTCTCTTTTTTTTGTATATTATATTATTTAATATTGACTGCTCTATTGGCGCAATATTAGTATGTAAGGGAATATTGACATTTTGATTTTTTTTGTTATAAATTATTTCATTTATTTTTTTAATGTGAGTGCGAGTGCTACGTTTGTCTGATATACTTTTGGCTATCTCTTGAAAGGGCCAATCCAGGAATTTCTGTACATTACACTCGCATAATTTCTGTAAAACAATGTCTGGACATTAAAAGAGGCCATAACACATGAGTTTGTTTCGGCATTTCTTCTCATGGCTAGCCCTGAAATGCCGTCGTAAATGTAATATAGCTTAAAAAATGATTGACATGTAAAAGTGATATTTATGATCCAATTTACAGAATAAATGATTTGAATTTGAATTTGAATTTGACTGAATTCAATAACGAATTCAGTTTCTTCGCCGTCATTTCGTTTTATTTTATAGCATACGAGCAAGTGGGTCAACGGATGGTAAGTGATCTCCAGCGCACATATACACCCACAATACCAAAAGAATAATGGGCGCGTTGCAGACCTTAAAGGAAAGGGATAATTAAGGGATTGAAAAAGGAAGGAGGTTTGGGCCTCCGGATATCTCACTCTTCTTACGAAACTCACCAACAAGCTGCTACTTTACGTACTGCTACTTTATTCGCAAAACTGCGTCTGCACTAATTTTAAATCTCCTTGTGTTCGACGGCCTCCGTGGCGTAGTAGGCGAGTAGACGACTGAAATATCTATTATTTGTTTCGAAGGCGCACGTAGACGCGCACGTACTAGCGGTGAAGACAGCGTACTGTGAGTGCCCTGACTACGGGCGAGTAGTTCCAGCACTATTAGAGGGCGGACTACCCTGCCTGGCGGAGAGATGTGTCCTCACTCCTGGAGTACCACTCAAACCGATGCTGGCACATCCCACACGCGGCGTGCACGAGATATTCACCAGGTGAGTGTTGTGACTATGGGCAAGTAGTTCCAGCACTATTTGAGGTCGGATCTTCCTACTTCTGGCCAAGGTGGCCGCTGTTTTTACTTTACTTTAGGCCGAATTGACTTTAAAATCGTTATCTGTGGTGCCCCGTATTTATAAATGATAGATCCGATATTAGAACTGAAATAAAAGCCGATTCTGTGTTTCTTTGTTTTAAATCGATTGATTTTAAAATCGATATCTGGGGTGTGCCTTAAGTACAAATGATAGATCCTATGTTAGAACTGAAAAAGTAGCAGATTTTATTTGTCTTTGTTTTAAATCGATTGACTTTCAAATCGATATCTGGGGTGCTCCTTAGTTACAAATAATAGATCCTATCAACGAATGAAAAAGACGACAGCCATTTTGTTTTTATTTCTTTCTTTGTTTTAAAGCGAATTAACTTGAACATCTTTAGGTGAAGAACCCCAAGTCTCGAATAATTTAGATCCTATGTTAGATTTGAGAAATGACAGCAGTGAGTTCAGTGAGTTTCTGCAGTTATGTCATAGGGAATAAAAACTTGGTTAACACAAAGTATGTTTACAGATTCGAGAACTGCGAGTTCACATGCGAGTGGAAGTATGATGGTGAACGAGCTCAGATCCACGTGCCGAGTGTAGGAGACGCTGACTCCATCGCACCAGACCTCAGCAAGGCAGCTGTCTTCAGCCGCAACCAGGAGAATAACACCACGTGCGTATACTGTGTCAAACCTCATCACGACATCAAATAAATACTTGCCATAGCTATGTGTGCATGTACACCAAACTAAAGCAAAATGGAGCTAGGAAATAAGACTCCACTTGACTCCTTACAAAGGTGGGCTGCTCAATCCTCGGCGATCCTGATCTCACGGACAACCTGAACCTTTAGAACTGCGGAGAGACTTCAGGTCACTGTGTGTACTATCGTATGTTCCACGGGGAGTGCTCTGAGGAAGTGTTTAAGTTGGTACCAACATCGCCATTTTACCATCGCACCACCCGACACCGAAGTAGAGTTCATCCATATTACCTGGAAACAATACCGTCTAGCACGGTACGTTTCCAGCGTTCATCTCTACCACACACGCAGCACATGCAAGCTCTGGAATTAACTCCCTGCATCAAGAGAAAAGAGTCTTCCTTCAACGGTAGGCAGCGGCTTGACTGTGCTCTGGCATTGCTGAGGTCCATGGGCGGTGGTAACCACTTACCATCAGGTGGGCCGCCTGTTCGTCTGGCTATCTAGGCAATTAAAAAAGTAAAAAAATAATCAAATACAGTGTGTATTCAATACACATTACATGTTTTTTAATACTGGCAATTCAAAGGGAATTTAGTGCAATCCTAATAGTCAATAATGTCTGCTCCGTTCCGCTTTAGTGTATCAATCAGTCTAGTAATATTTCTGTAAGTTCCTTATTTATATTTTCATAGTGATTTCTTACGTTTACGCGAATATTACACATTGAAATAACTGACTCAAATAAAAATTGAACCGCGATAAAATCCGTATAAAACTAGTCTTATTTCAATTATATTTTCATATTTTAAAACACCCAACAACTTTCTCAACCTGAATCTCTCTGTTGCACTTATACTGTACTTTTAGAAACTAATAATTTAATTAATTAAAAGAATCAAAATTATAAATAAACTGAAATAATGTAAATGCTTTGATCATTAATTACACTTTTATATTGATAACTTTACTCGAGTTAACAATAAATTATACGCAACAACACTGTAACCACGACTGACCACGACTAGAAGGCGCGACCGCTCGGAACGAAATGCGTTCCGACTACTGTTAGCAGCTTATTTATTCACTTTCAACAGCTGACGTAATGCCCATTTCTTTAGGGAGGGTAGAAGTCTCTAATAATACAGTTAATTAAATATAATGTAATAATATGTGCACAGTAAATACCCGGACATCATCCGTCGCTTGCCGTCGCTACTGAAGGCGAGCGTGCACAGCTGCGTGCTCGACTGTGAAGCTGTCGCGTATGACGTCGCCAACAAACAGATACTGCCATTCCAGGTAATAATCACGAACTTGCACTCAAATCCCCTCCCCTTCTTTTAAGGTCGGCAACGCGCCCATAATTCTTTTGGTATTGTGGGCGTACATGGCGGTGGAGATCACTTACCATCAGGTGACCCACTTGCTCGTTTGCCGGTCTATGTCACATAAATAAAAACTATCTCTACCATTGATTGTGTCAGATACTATCAACACGCAAGCGCAAGGACGCGGCGGAGGCGGACATCAAGGTGCAAGTGTGCGTGTTCGTGTTCGACTTGTTGTTCCTGAACGGACGCGCGCTCGTGCGCGAGACGCTGCACACGCGCCGGGAACTGCTCTACACGCACTTCAACCAGGTTCCAGGTGACTCAACTAACTGATTCACTATACAATATGTAAAAAAAAACCTGTCCGATCCGTGAATGTGTTATTAGGTATCGAGATAAGGTCCTATTGATGAAATACTTTTTGCATAAATAGTAAAAAAAATACATACGCTCTCATACGCACTCACGCCTGTAATTCCCGAAGGGGTAGGCAGAGGTGTAACCAGTACACCCACATTTCGCCGAGCGTATCTCCGTCCCATAATGTGATAGAGGGCGAACCTATGACCATATCGGGCACAATTCTAGACTCCGGGCTGATACTGAGCAATTTGTAATAGAAAAACCCAATATCACTTTTACCCGACCCGGGGATCGAACCCGAGACCTCAGCGTTAGCGTTATCTCAACGCGTACGCATTACAACTGCGCCACCGAGGTAGTCCAATTACCCCAAATAAAATAAAATTAAATCTAATTACACGAGAAAGTTTACATGGCAATACATACAGGCGGCGGCACCTGTTCGGTAGTGACGCCATGAGGTCATGACCACAGTTGATCGTTGGATTACAGACGTTATAAATAATTCCTATGCAAGTTTTATGTATCATCCGAGTTTAGATCGTGTGTATGATCATTCGATGATCCAAAATGCGATGGCTGTGACGAAGTTGCTGTTCGATGTTTCTGCCACCAACAGTAATACAGGTCACCACCGTCGCATAAGGATGGCGCTTCTTACCTCATTTGTGTCAGATTTAATTTAATCAAAAACTGCTAAAATCCGCAAACGCATTTCGGTTTCAGTTTTACAAATTTTTACAAAACGAATTGCTTACGTGAAGTGTAGAAACTGCTGGCCACGAAGTTGACCCACGTCTACCAATCCACCGTTCTCCATACTATTAGTACTATTTACGTACGGATCGGATGAAATAATGTTGATCATCTACTTTTAACACTTTCCACACTTGCACGTGATTAGTACCTACCAGCTGTCGCGTCACAGATCGAGTACTTCGGATGGGGTCCTCACTAAATAATTTTGCTCTTTGATGATCACAGACATACTCAGACGGTACCGGGGTACACACACACAATATCATATTAAAATACTCTTGATTAGAGTATGACATTTCGCTGAACACAAACAACAACGGAACAACTACGCGGAAGCAATTTTTGCGCTAAACTGACTTATTAAAATGTTCAAGGTCGGGATAGTCGCCTTACACGTGCCGGCGGTTCTTTTGATCGCCTGAGGCGAAGCGCGCGGTGTTCTCTGTCGGTATGCGTCAAAGAATGCCGACAATACGTGCCGGCGACGACGGAGTTGTCACATTTTAAAAATTTACTAGATTTTAGGGAAATTCAGGTAATTTAGGTACTAATAACGTGCATTTTGAAATACAATAATATTTTTATTTTCATGAATAATATTTTATTTTTCTCGGTAATGTCTTTGGGATACCTATATGCCACTTTCGGATCGGACAGGGTTTTTTTTACATATTGTATAAACTGTACTAGCACTCGCGACTTGCTAGATATTTGAAGGTGCAGTGCGAGTTCTCTTTCACACTTATTCAGCGCTCTCTTTCACTTGCCATTTTGGAATTACAAAATCACTTCAAATCACGCACCGTGACGGACGGACACGCGCCGTGAGTAGAGCATTAATGCGGTGTGTGACTGTCCGTGGTGGTCCGCTGTACCCTAGTATGTCTGTAAAACCAGGCACCATAGGTAACCACCACAACAGAGACCGTATTTCAAATGTAAACATTTGTTCTAAAATTAAATATCTCCTATATTGAAATAAAACTAGTTTATACGGATTTTATCGCGGTTTAATTTCTATGTTAGTTAGTAAAATTAAACCGCGTTAAAATCCGTATAAACTAGTTTTATTACAATGTGTAATATTCGCGTAAACCTAATAAATCAATGTCTCGTATATTTTTGTCAGGGGAATGGCAGTTTGCAACGTCCAAAGACTGTACGGGCATGGAGGAGGTGCAGCAGTTCCTGGAGGAGGCGGTGCGAGGCTCATGCGAGGGTCTCATGGTGAAGTCGCTGCGTGGCGCCTCCGCCTACTACGACATCGCGCGACGCTCTAGGAACTGGCTCAAGGTACTTACACACTCAGTGTATGAGCATGCAGCACATGCAACAAGTCCTGGAGGAGATTGAGGTGGCAAACAGAAACCGTTGCAAGCATCCTGGTACTCATAGTGTTAGCTTTCATTACTTTACCTTGCATTTAAGTAAGGCATATTGTAAATTAACATTTAAAAAAAAAAGCTATAGAGGGTACATTCTATAATTAATGAAAATCACTTTGGACGTAAATAAGTAAGATGGAGGGGAAGAAGGTATAAAAGTGTATGTTCCTGGCAGCGAGTTTAGTTCTTGTTCAGCAGTCTAAGTGAATTAAGGTCGTAATACTGTTGGTTTGTATTAAAAGCAGTGTTGATGAACAATTGTGAGAATATTATCGAATATTTAAAAAAGAAGATTATATTGGACAAGCTGTTTTTTTTAATCGGCCTGGGCTATCCTTATAATACTGAATCTGAACTTCTCTGGCAACACGTGACCAAAAAGACGCATTACGCAGGTGCAGACATAATATATGCCGATCTGTATAGAATCCAAGCGTGACACTTTTTACTATGTCAATTGACACTATGATTGTGTCTTTTCCGGAATAAAAAGTAGCTTATGTCCTACTCCAGGCCATTTTCTACCTGAACTGAGTTGTTTATGCCAGCCATTATGTGTTTGCCGTCTTCTTCTTCTATCTTTTTTTTTATATATAAATTAAATACACCCAACAGTCACACACATAGTCCTGACTCCACACTAGGTTAAACCTGTATCGTGGGTATCAAGAACTACGAGGGTCTTGCGGTGCCACAACACCCAAACCCAAGACAAATATTTGTGGATCAGACAAACATTTGTCAAGGTGCGGGAATCGAACCCACGGCCTCACGCTTCGCAACCGGCTACTCGTCCGCTGCGCCACGGAGGCTGTCAAAATCAATTGCTGTTCGTTAGTCTCGCTAAAACTTAAAAACGGTTGGACCGATTGTGATGAAACTTTTTGTGGGGTGAGTAGGTCCCTGGATGGTTTATATTTACAATTGGATCCGGCAGGTGGCGCTGCAAGCGGTAGATGTTGCGGGACAACTAGTCTCCTATAAAAAGTGTTTTGTTTCAGTTAAAGAAGGATTACTTAGAAGGCGTGGGCGATACCATCGACGCGGTAGTATTGGGCGCGTACCACGGCCGCGGCAAGCGTGCCGGACTGTACGGCGGGTTCCTGCTCGCCTGCTACGAGCCCGGCGCCGACGAGTACCAGGCGCTGTGCAAGATCGGCACGGGCTTCAGCGATCAACAACTAGCCGAGCTCGCGGACAACTTGCAGCCGCATCTTATTGACGCGCCACGTTCCTATTACAGGTAAGGTAAATATGGGATCGGTAACGAAATTATTGATTTGAAATATCTGTGCTTTATTTAAGCAGATTTTGTTTTATCTGACCATATTTTGTGTTTTATATAATACAATAAGTTGTAGCCACTGTGAATTGGTACGTGCTAGTGAATAATATAAAAAAAAAAACACAATTAATCGTCTACCTGAACCGGGAATCGAATCCAAAAACTCAGCGTCAGGTCACGACTGATCGTTACGCATATGCATTACAACTGCGCCACTGAGGCAGTTGTTTTTATAGTAATACTAGCTTTTGCTCGCGGCTCCGGCCGCGTGAATAGACTTTTCCGAAATAAAACGTAGCCTATAACCGTCTCCAGGGTCCCATCTATCTACATCAATATTCATCAAAATCGGTTCAGTGATTTAGGCGTGAAAGCGTAACAAACAAGTAGATATAGAATACTTTTTATGAAAAAAAAATATGTTCTTATACCTCCAAGAATATGTGTACAAAGTTTCATGATGATCGGTTAAGTAGTTTTCACGTGAAAGCGTAACAAACAAACTTACATTGGCATTTATACTATTAGTAATATTTTGTGTATCAGGTTCGATCGCGCGCACGCTGCTGATGTGTGGGTGGAGCCGCGCGTGGTGCTGGAGGTGCGCTGCGCGGATCTGTCGCTGTCGCCCGCACATGTCGCCGCTAGAGGTCTCGTCGACCCGCACAAGGGAGTCTCGCTTCGATTCCCGAGGTACACACCTACACTAACACTAACACTAACAACCTACATATAACATATAAGAACCTTGACAGCCTCCGTGGCGCAGCGGCCGAGTAGCCGGCTGCGAAGCGAGAGGTCGTAGGTTCGATTCCCGCACTGTGACAAATATTTGTGTGATTTACAATAATTTGTTTCGAGTCTGGATACTGTGGGTTGGCAAGTCGCCTCGTAATTCCTGATACCTACGATACAGGTTAACCTAGTGTGGGGTCAGGACTATGTGTGTGACTGTTGAATCAAAAAAAGTATTTACTGTGACATAAAATAAAACATTTCCTATTTTATCGAATGAGTAATATGTCGATATTCGACTTGCAACTTTAGTAAACACTAAATGATAAATAGCTGAGTTTTTGTCCCCATTATAATATTATTCTGACTCACGCACTGCATTCAATCATACTATTATTATTACAATGATGATGTTTGTTTGTTAGTCAATCACGTTTTAACAGGATACAGGCTATTTTTTAACCTGGAAAAGGTCATCCACGTGGACGAAGCCACGAGCAAATGTTACAATATACAGGGATGGAATCAATCTTATCAACCGTAATAAGGGATTGAATAAAATTTGCGTAAAATTTTAAGATGATTCATTTGAATTTTGAAAGTATATAACGTCCCTTAAATATAACCACACTTTTCTGTAACACGTTTTATAGACGATGTTGTTTTAAACGATATCGATTGATTTTAACCGACTTCAAAAAGGAGGAGGTTCTCAATTCGGCGCGTTTTTTTTAATGTATGTACATCGATTTCTCCGCCAATTGTGGACCGATTTTGTTGCATAAAAACTCACTCGATAGATGCGATGTGGTCCCATATAAATTTGGTTAAGATTTGATGACGATGTTACGGAGTATAAAAAGAATACTCCTCAACGAACAACAGTAGTTTCGTCGTGATTGTGTTATTGTATTGGAATTTACATGCTATTGCTGTAACTACCACTTAAAATTGAAGTCGGTATCTAAGTTTTGTTAAACGTTATGTTATTGACTTATATAGTGGGGACTACATAGGTCAAAAATCATAATTTTGTACATAAGTTTTTCCACTCTAGCGCGGCAAAATATAAGCTAACTAGATAGCCCGCCATTAGTGGTTTGTCCAGGCGGGTTGCTTACAAGGGTCAGCCAGTGTATTCAGTAATTCTGGCGACCGCCATCTTAACTATCAAGATTTTATTTAAATTGCATTATTAAGTACAGTTTATGAGTGGTAGAGCCTCGCTGTAGACATTTGTCTACAGCATGTATGGGCCGGCTCGTCCGGGTCGTTATCACTGAAAACCGGCGTAAAGTAGCAACTTGCTGCTGCGTTTCGTATGGTGAGTGAGATATCCAGAGGCCCAGACCCCTCCCCTTCCCAATCCCTTACTTATCCCTTTCCTTTAAGGTCGGCAACGCACCCATGATTCTTTTGGTATTACCATCAGGTGACCCACTTGCTCGTTAGCCGGACCATACCATAAAAAAAACATAACATTGCAGTTTAAGTACAGGTCCAGTGTAGTCACTCTCCGTGCCAGAATAAAAGTAATGTTGTATCGCTGAATCAGTCCCTGTATTGTGTTGTATCGCTACAGACTGGTGCGCGTGCGCGAGGACAAGCGCGGCGAGCACGCCACGTCGGCGCAACACCTCGCCGACATGTACCTGGCGCAGGACCAGGTCAAGAACCAACCGAAAACTGCCGTCCACGTCGACGACTTCTACTGAACAACTTCACTAATTGTTTCATTTATCCCACCTGATGTTAGTCACTAGTTGTGCGAGAGGTTGTCTGGGTTGGCACCAACGCGATCTCTATTTCTGTCCTCGAAACATCAATGTGTTCAATCAAGCATTGTTTTGTTCCAGTGATATTACTGGGCATTACGAGATTTTATATCTGCCCTTCTCCCCAATGGAGTTGAAGTTAAGCAGGTGACCGGTCATAAAAACTACAAACCGAATCTTCCTGGAACAGGAACTGAACAGGTGTCAAAATTCATATTGCGCCGATCCCACTACGAGTGGAATAAGGGCAGGTAGAAGAAAAAGAGACATCTTATGTCTCTTAATGCTTTGTAATTCGGGGTTCTGGATGGTGTTGCTTCTGTTTATGGACAGGCGCGACGCTTACCATCACGCGAGAGATATACTCATTTCGATATTCAGGCTAGTAAAAAAGTCACAATCAGGGGTGGATCGGCTAATTCGTCGAACTTATACAAATCTATGTTCGATTAGAGAACGAATGATTCTGTTTTACCGCCCAACGACCGTATAATGACCAAAACGATGAACAACGATTTATAACGTCACATGAACTTCAATAAAACCTATTTATTTGAATTAATTAATGCCGCCCGCGGGCGATTAATCTGAATGGACTTGAACGCCGGCAGGGTTGATGAAGTTGCGCGAATTAGCCTATACCGCCCCTGCACTCTTGTATAAACACCATCTATGTCACCGTTAGTGACTAACTTCAGGCTGGACAATACAGAATAGAATAAATAAGCCGCGTAAATACTACAATCTGTATTGAAGTCAATAAGGCCAATTTTTCCTAAGGACACTGACGTCACTGCAGTACGCACAGAATGTCGCTCGAACTGTCTACACTAGAAGTAGTATTACACGGCATCTAGTTTATATTTTTGGTTCATTAATTGTAATGTATGACATCACAAATAATTGTAAATAGCTGTGGGATGGTATAGAGACATAGAGTATAAACGCTTAAGTACTGACTGACCTATCTAATCATACATACATACGCACTCACGCCTGTAATCCCCGAAGGGGTAGGCAGAAGTGTAACTAGTACACCCACATTTCGCCGAGCGTATCTCCGTCCCATGATGTGATAGGGGGCGAGCCTATCGCCATACCGGGAACAAATTCCAGATTCAGGGCTGATACTAAGCATTTCATAATAATAGAAAAAAAACCAATACCGCTTTGCCCGGCCCGGGGATCGAACCCGATTGAGTCCGACCTCAGCGTTGGGCTCAATCGTAACACGTACACATTACAACTGCGCCACCGAGCCAGTCACATAATGCCGTATGACGATATAACTTTAGGTATTGAAATGTGGTGACAGGTACCAAACATTGTCAAAACGTATTTTGCATTGCATAATATAATTAAACTCGCTGATCTTTGTCGGTTTAATGATTTTGGGCTTTTATTTTATGTTTAACATAACAATTGCAGTATAGATACACTTGAAAACCTCATTTTTCAAGTCAGTCAACTGATTACAAAATATATGTCAATAACATATTACTTTTTGGTGAAGAAGTTTTATCATGGTCGTATTTAATGATGTATATATAAAAAGTCCGCCTTAAATTTATATGAAATATGAAAAAAAAACGTTTAAAAACTCCGAATACGGCATTTCAAGGCAACGCTGGTCGACTCGTTTTATAATTCGTTTGTAAAAAACTTGTGGATGTTCATTTCAGGGTAAGTTGCACCATCCGTCAGTTAATATTACAAGTTATTGTAACAAACGGTTTAGTTGGTCTCTAGCATACGCTAGAGATCTGTGTTGGTACCACCGCCCTGTCTATTTTTGCCGCCATGCAGCAGAGTGAAAGTTATCGAAGCTAACGAAATGAAGTGTTTTTAATTAAAAGTTCTGTGTTGTTTCTGTGTATGGGCAGGCGTGGCGCTTACCATCAAGCGAGCGATCTACACGTTTCGCCATTCAGGCTAATAATGATTAAATTATGTTATTTAAATGTATCGTTCGTTCGTTTCGTTCGTTTTCAGTACTATCAAAATGTCAACCATTGCTTGCTATAATAACTTAAAGTTTAACCGACGGTTGGTACAACTCACACTATAATTATTGTATATAATAATATAATGAGGAAATATAAAATAAAAATTACATTTCAGTTCATCATTTGTTTTATTTTATAAAATAGTTTCTACATCGGGTTTAATTATAAAACATTTTCGAAATTTTACAGACTACGGTAGATAGAAATGTGTAAATATATATATATATTATCAACTGCTGGCTCTATACAGTCGGAGTATCTGAATACAGAAAGATGAATCGCATACAATCGAATACTTCACTTACGCCCTATTTCTGAAAGGGTGATCAATGTTAACAGCCTCGGTGGCGCAGTTGTAATGCGTACGCGTTACGATTGAGGCCAACGCTGACGTCTCGGGTTCGATCCCCGGGTCGGCAAAGTGGTATTGGGTTTTTCTATTACGAAATGCTCAGTATCAGCCCGGAGTCTGGAATTTGTGCCCGGTATGGCGATAGGCTCGCCCCCTATCACATAAGGGACGGAGATACGTTCGGCGAAATGTGGGTGTACTGGTTACACCTCTGCCTACCCCCTTCGGGGATTACAGACGTGAGTGCGTATGTATGTATGCGTATGATCAATGTTAAATTAACTAATCAAATGTCAAATCTCATGTCAAGTCGAAATTGAGTTGCTAGAAGCGTGATCAACACCTTTGATTTGACACAAATGTTAGCTAACATAACTTTCAAATTAATATGAAAAATCGTATGTTTTGACATCAAATATTATCAAATACTAAAGAGATATTAAATACAATTTTTTTTTTCACTAAATAACGTTTCAGGATGTCAAATCAAAGTTCTGTTGAATCTTGATTTGATCAGCCTTTCAGAAACCGGGCGTTATTCTGATTATTTACGGCGGCGGTTCTGAGAAACGTCAAACAATTTTAATTGTCGATTAGTCATTACTTAATTCAATTATAATAATAATAATAATACACCCAACAGTCACACACATAGTCCTGACCCCACACTAGGTAAACCTGTATCGTGGGTATCAGGAACTACGAGGGACTTGCGGTCCCACAACACCCAAACCCGAGACCAATATTTGTGGTTCACACAAACATTTGTCTCGGTGTGGGAATCGAACCCACGGCCTCTCGCTTCGCAGCCGACTACTCGCCCGCTGCGCCACGGAGCTGTCAATTTATTTCCACATTCAGCCTGATTTATGCTTCGTTACTAAATATAAAATTATTTATGCTCTGTTACTAATTTGCTTGCTTTATTGCATCACTGAGAAATGATAAATTTTAAGTAACAGCTAATTGGTCATTAAAGTAATCTGCGTCTGAATTCGGCATTAATATTAATGCACAGTTCAGATAATTATTGATTCAAACAGATAATCCGTCTGTACGAGGCAATGCTTCATCGTTTTTTTTACTTAAACCATAAAGGAAGTTGTTATGGAAGTGTCATCACACCGTAAGAAATTACAATGTAGGCATCAAGTCTTTGTAAAAATAATAGTATAAAAATCACAAAGTATAAAATTGAACTACAATAATTGTAATAATAATCTCATTTGATATGTTCCAAGTTGTGACCTCTGTCTCTGCAAAAATACTCGCGACCTTCAAAAATACTTACAAAAAGTCGTACAAAATGATAAAACTGTCGAGTTAAAGGTTAACACATATTATGCAAATTCATATAGTATCGTCATGGATATTTATCGCTTCACCCAAATGCAGGGGATATTAAGGCCTCTTTGAGTGATACAAGGAAAACCATTCGTTACGTTAGGTGGTAATTCAAGTTCAATTCAATATCATAAAATAAATTGTTATTTGAGGTGTTCCCTACAGTCGAGTACGAGTGGTAGAACCACGCTGTCGTTACCACTGTCTTACAGAAAACCGGCGTAAAGTAGCAGCTTGCTGCTGCGTTTCGTACGGTGAGTGAGATATCCGGAGGCCCAAATACCCTTCTCAATCACTTAATTATCCCTTTCCTTTAAGATCGGCAACGCGCCCATGACTCTTTTGGTATTCTGGGCGTACATGAGCGGTGGTGATCACTTACCATCAGATGGCCTACTTGCTCGTTTGTCAGCCTATTCGATAAAAAAAAAGTCACGCACGTAGTCCTGAATCCAACCGAGAATTATCTTTTATCAAATACGAGAGACTAGGTTCCTCAACACAGACCCGAGACAAATATTTGTGGATCACACATTTATCTCAGTCCGGGATCGAATCCGCGACCTTTTACAGTTGCTCATCCCCTGCGCGGCGCTATGGAAGCGATCAATATCATTTAGGATGTATTATTGAAATCAACTTTATTAACCAAGGAATGTAATGTGATTTCTTACATCACTTAATAGTGCCTTTTTCAGATCTTATATATTTTCAAATATTGTACTTAAATTAAAGCTGCCTTTAAACATAACTTGCACAACCGACATCAGCTGCTAACCAATCGCGTTACAAACTAAACTGGCCTAACACAAAACTTAGTAAAACATTTTCTTACTACTTAACATAGAGTACTGACGCCTATCTCAAAAACATTTTGATTACGTCGCCTATCTAATTTTGATTTACATAAGAACAGTTTTCTGCACCGCATCATACAATTTTCCTTCTCATCTATTGTCTGTGCTTTGTTTTAATTATCACTAAGTGTAAACAAGTGGAAGTGACTCTTGCACGATGCGGTCAAATGAGACTTTTTACATTATCGCCTCCGACGTACGAGGACCTGTTCTCGTGCAAACCAGTCCTAAGGGTTGTATGCCACTCGTCAAAATCGTTTGTCATGATCATATAATAGAAAAATGGATGACAGCAAATTTTCTCAAAGATTTTGAATCATTTTGATGCAAAATACATTAAGCAAGGGTCAAATAAATTCGATTAAAATATATTTGATGAGTGACATCTCTATCATACTGATTTGTAATAAAATCGATTATGCGAAATTGTATACAAATGCTTCACTAGGGTGCCTAAACAAATTTAGGTATGGCACATCGTACCCGACCACATTCGGAGACATTTCATATTATACTAATTAATAAAAATAATATATCTAATGCTAAACTATATTATCGATAAGTAAACACGGCAAGAAAATTAATATGTACACGAGATTCATGTGACGTCACTAACTTAACTATTGCGTCGACGTCAAGCCTGACTGGATAAAGTCAGACTTCGGAAGGACGCATCAAGCTTCAGACTCACAACGTTTGTGAATTTATACTGTACACTACGTAATCTACGGGATACTATTTGACTCTGCGTTACTGGCCCCTTCAGTACGGTCAGTGTACAATCTACACTTAGCAAAGAGCTAACTTGAGTATCGTTCTGCAATACGGGTCTGAGTAAAATATTGACAGATGACTGCACCAACGCTCGCGTTTGATACTTGACACGACCATCGGAATTCTGGCCTTAAAGTCTCATTTAAACGATGCTGTTACATATAATCAGTATATAGAATAGTGCACGACTTAACAATGTGTACCGCTCAATACACGCACGTACTCTTACCGACCGTCAGACATTTCATTCCTTGATGGTCAGTAGAATGATGCCGGCCTGAAGTTACTGGATTTTCAATGGCCTAAGGCCTGGACGAGTCACTATGATGAGTTTTTACCATGTGAAAGGGGGATTGCTATCCAGCTAGGTACAAGAGTGAGTTTGTGAGTGGTAGAGCCACGCTGTAGATACTTGTGTCTACGGCTCGTCCGGGTCGTTTCCACTGTCTCACTGAAAACCGACGTAAAATAGCAGCTTGCTGCTGTGTTTCGTACGGCGAGTGAGATATCCGGTGGCCCAAACCCCCTCCCCTTCCCAATCTCTTAATTATCCCTTTCCTTTAAGGTCGGCAACACGCCCATGACTCTTTTGATATTGTGGGTGTACATGGGCGGTGGAGACCACTTACCATCAGGTGACCCACTTGCCCGTTTGCTGGCCTATGCTAATAAAAAAAATGTATCACAGAGGTACCCTCCCACCAGCAGTGTGTGCTTTTTATAAATGGTATGCTATAACAGCATCGTTTAAATGCCTAACATTGCGCGTGGAGTATATTCAAAGTATACAGAGATCATCTACACATGAATTGTTGACAAATATTTGTCCCACACATAACTTATATTGAAATTCAAGAAATCATTAAATAAAAGTACTTCGACATTGAACCTAAAGTCATAAAACATAGAGGTTATGATTAATAATTCTTGACAACTACATTTCATTATTTTATACAGGCATGCAGATATTTGAAATACTTATCAAAGTTAACGATAGTGAGAAATTCATACAACCTTGGGGGCAAGTGACGTTACATCTAGCTAAAGTAAACATATTTGCAGAGAATATAAATAAACTTGTGATATTTTCGTGGAATCTAAGCTTTACTGCCGCACGGAGACACCGATTAATTTTAACTGACTATGAATCGTGTTGTAAAGTTCGAATAATTTCTCAGTATTAAATGACTGTAATACTTTATACTCCGTAATTGGTCTTTGAGAAATATATTTCTATCAAATTAGGCGTTAACTAACGTCTCTGAGTGCGGCAGTTTTATGAAAATGTACCTACTTATAGTTCGAGAAGTTAAAATACACTGATTAATTATGAAATACCATTGTCCGATCAAAGAATTTAACAAGGAGTACAGTAGGTAACGGCGCGTACGGTAGAACTTGGGACAGCTAGCAATAGTGTTGTAACACACTGTACTTTCGATTTACAGCTCCAGTAGTACGTCACTGTTATGATTCCTACAACAATGAAATTCTAATATCCTTCCACGTGTAGTTGTCAATATCTACGGGACTACATGAGGGTCCATACGTCCCGAGTGCCATCGTACGCTGCCGAACTATCGTCGAGGTAATGTGACAAGGGGCCCTAGTATGAGCTATTCGATAACTGTCACGCCATCTGTATTTATGAAAGTATGTATGTACAGCGCCCCTAGCAGATAAGGGGACTCCATACATATTTCTTGTATACAAATGACGCGACTGGTGTCGAAAAACTGACACTAAGTACACAATTTAAAAACGATTCAAAATGTCATAAATATTCAACAGGATTATGTCGATAATTTTAAGAGATTCACATATTAATCAATTTAAATATCTTGGCTTAACATTCCAATAATTATAATAGAGTATTGTATCACTTATAATAATATCTATGAGTTATATTCAACGCCAACATTTTGCAGAGCTAAAAAGGCCATTTATGGTGAATTTTCTCAATGAGTATAGTAAATATTTTATCTCCAGGCTTCTTTCGTTTAAGGTCGGCTATCTCCATGATTCATCTGATAGATATTGTGGGCGTTTATGGGCGGTGGAGATCACTTACCATCAGGTGACCCAACTGCAGGGTTACTCCATTCCGCTATAAAAAAATCTCGTCAAGCGACAGACTCCTAACTAATCGCTACTAAAAGTACACGGAATGTGCGTGTCGATGACATTTATTAGAGAGTTGACAGTTACTGACGCGCGTGTCTGACGCTTGACGCGATAAATCTTGATCATGTTAATTAAATTTGCTAACGACCTCCTAGATTGTGGACTAAATTGGCCTTTTTAACCCTGTTGGTTTATGGCGTTCAATTTGGGCGTCTACACCGTTTACTTGCATCTCTTTCCCTCAGGAGTGGTTGTGCTCCTCTCGCGCTACAACAGAGCGGCTCGCTCCGGCGGCGGAGTCACGTCATGTGATCCTTCCGAGAGAAGATTCGCGTGCTCCTGGACATGTATACATTATTATACATAGATGCTGTGGTATAGGTATAGCAGTAGTTGACGTGTTTTTTTAGCTTAAATGAAGAGACTAGCAGGTCGCTCGCCTGGTGGTGAACGTCACGCCTGCCCGTTACCAGGAAAAACGCCACAGATAACTTTGACTTACACAGCACTGCATGGCACTAGACTACGCTCGTCACCCCGAGACATAAGTTATTAAGTCTCTTAATGCCCAGTAATTTCACTGGCATATAAAACTGTGACATGTTCTATTTTTAACCTCGCACAAAAAGAGGGTTTATAAGTTTGATTCCTTCGTCTATCTGTGGCATCATAACGCCTAAACGAATGGACCGATATAATATTTGTTTATTAAATATGAAAGCTAGTGTCAGAGCCACGCTTAAACAGTTTTGTCTACAGCATGAATGCAGGTTTCCTCACGATGTTTCCTTCACCGTTAAAGCAAGTGATAATTAACAAATTATACACACGTAACTTAGAAAAGTCAGAGGTGTATGCACCTGGGGCTGGTTTCGAACCTGCAACCATCGTCTGGACAGTCCATACCACTCCTCGCTGAGCTATCACAGATATAGGGCTAGTATTATTATAATAACTAGGGGCGTTCCCCATGTTTTTCCACAAGACATAAAAAAAAAACTTAATGTCCGACGAATATGAGACATATCTTACTTTCTTCCCCACATTATTCTGCATCGATTGGTATCGGTCTCGACCCCATACCCCCAGCGGTTTCGGAGGAGATAGCGTGACAAGCTTTTGACAGCGGCGGCGGCGCCAGTTACTTTTTTTTAGAATAGAGAGATATTGATGTATTAGTTACCTCTGTAGGGTTGTTCTGCTGTGGTGCGTACATACTCTCGTACACTGGGTTTGCGAAGTGATTACCGCCGTTCTGTAACAGATAATTGTTATCATTCACAACACAGCCTCCGTGGCGCAGCGGGTGAGTAGCCGGCCGCGAAGCGAGAGGCAGTGGGTTCGATTCCCGCACCGAGACAAAAGGTTGTGCGATCCACAAATATTTGTTTCGGGTCTGGGTGTTGTGGGTTGGCAAGTCCCTCGTAGTTCCCGATACCCACGATACAGGTTTACCTAGTGTGGGGTCAGGGCTATGTGTGTGACTGTTGGGTGTATTTATATATTATTTATTTACACTACAATATTTTACACCCGACAAAAAGGAGAGGTGTTTTAAACAGGTGGCATTGTAGCGCATAAACGTTTTATTTTTAATAGCATAAGCCGACACACGAGCAAGTGGGTCACCTGATGGTAAGTGATCTCCACCGCTCATGTACACCCATAATACCAAAAGAATTATGGGTGCGTTGCCGACCCTAAGGGAAAGGGATAATTAAGGGATTGGGAAGGAGAGGGGGTTTGGGCCTCCGAATATTTCACTCCTCAATATATTCATTTTAGGGTCTTGTAGTTCCTGATACCAACAACATGTATTTATTAGATACTATTTTCCAGCCAGGATAAGCCCGGATAATACCTACGCACTCACGCCTGTAATCCTCGAAGGGGTAGGCAGAGGTGTAACCAGTACACCCACATTTCGCCGAGCGTATCTCCGTCCCATGATGTGATAGGGGGCGAGCCTTCGCCATGCCGTGCACAATACTAGACTTGGGGCTGATACGGAGGATTTCGTAATAGAAAAACCCAATATCTACTAGACTTGGGGCCGATACTGAGGATTTCGTAATAGAAAACCCAATATCACTTACCCAACCCAGGGATCGAACCCGAGACCTCAGCGTCAGCCTTAGTCATAGCGCGTACGCATTACATCTGCGCCACCGAGGCAGTCCTAGCGTTTCAAATAACTAATGTTGCTATGTGATTATGCAAATATAAGCGGGGAAGCACCTTCGAACACTTCACATAAGCTCATAAACACGTTTCTTTTTTTATATATAAGTAAATTCAAGTTTACAATTAATCATATTTAGAGGTCTTGAGGCGGTCGACCGGAATGACATAAGCAGTCGCTTTTTTATAACAGCCTCCGTGGTGTAGTGGGCGACTCGTGGCTGGAAAACGTAAAGCTTCAGGTTCGATCACAGAGACAAATGTTTTTTATAACAGCCTCCGTGGTGTAGTGGACGACTAGTGGCTGGAAAACGTTAAGCTTCAGGTTCGATCACAGAGACAAATGTTTTTTATAACAGCCTCCGTGGTGTAGTGGGCGACTAGTGGCTGGAAAACGTAAAGCTTCAGGTTCGATCACAGAGACAAATGTTTTTTATAACAGCCTCCGTGGTGTAGTGGGCGACTAGTGGCTGGAAAACGTTAAGCTTCAGGTTCGATCACAGAGACAAATGTTTTTTATAACAGCCTCCGTGGTGTAGTGGGCAACTAGTGGCTGGAAAACATAAAGCTTCAGGTTCGATCACAGAGACAAATGTTTTTTATAACAGCCTCCGTGGTGTAGTGGGCGACTAGTGGCTGGAAAACATAAAGCTTCAGGTTCGATCACAGAGACAAATGTTTTTTATAACAGCCTCCGTGGTGTAGTGGGCGACTAGTGGCTGGAAAACGTAAAACTTCAGGTTCGATCACAGAGACAAATGTTTTTTATAACAGCCTCCGTGGTGTAGTGGGCGACTAGTGGCTGGAAAACATAAAGCTTCAGGTTCGATCACAGAGACAAATGTTTTTTATAACAGCCTCCGTGGTGTAGTGGGCGACTAGTGGCTGGAAAACATAAAGCTTCAGGTTCGATCACAGAGACAAATGTTTTTTATAACAGCCTCCGTGGTGTAATGGGCGACTAGTGGCTGGAAAACATAAAGCTTCAGGTTCGATCACAGAGACAAATGTTTTTTATAACAGCCTCCGTGGTGTAGTGGGCGACTAGTGGCTGGAAAACATAAGTCTTCAGGTTCGATCACAGAGACAAATGTTTTTTATAACAGCCTCCGTGGTGTAGTGGGCGACTAGTGGCTGGAAAACATAAAGCTTCAGGTTCGATCACAGAGACAAATGTTTTTTTCGTATCTGGGTGTTGTGGGACTGCAACTCTTTAGTAGTTCCTGATACCTACAATACAGTGCGTGTGAGTGCGCGTGCGCGTGCGTGTGCGTGTGCGTGTACGAGTGTGTGTGTATATTTGTATGTTTTAATGCTTAGTTGCGTGTTTTCTGTTTAACGCAATTGCGGAATAAACATCGCGGTTGCATATTTTGCACATCATTTCGCAATAAACTGAGCATTGTATACAAAATCGACATCCGTTCTCGAAGACGAGTAACATAGAAAGTAAACTTACCGCGTGCGGATGATGGTGTTGCGTAGGATGGTGCGGATGATGCGGATGATGCGGAGGCTGATCTAGTTCATCCTCTCCCGCCAGGTACATGGGGTTGGAGATCTCGACGTTGTCAGCTAGCCGTGCGTGTACGAAGGCCCCTCGCCGCCTGTGTCGCATGTACAGTGCCGCCATCACCACCACCGCCGCCACCGCCAGCACGGCCAGCGGAGCCTCGACCCATGCTCCGGTCCCCCCGCCGCCTGCACCCGCTCCGCCCCCGGAGACACCAGTGCTTACTGCATGTGAGTCGTGAGGCGCGGGGGAGGGACACGTCGACCCCAGAGGACACACGCACTGAATCATACCAGCCTCGGATGTGCTCACTGTAACAATTATGTGTTTTTTTTTTTGATGATTTTTTGAAACTTTTATTAGATTGTCTAAATTTTTTTGGCCTGTGTGTTGCATGTCGCGTGACGGTCGGCCGCGGAGTAGGAATAAAGTGAAAGGCGCTCGCCAGAGCAGCCAAGGCCAATATGGTGGCGTCTATAGTTCACACGCTATTTTGTTTGTTTGTTTTTGTTAGTGTTTAATGTAATATTATTCCAAAAAAATTTAGTTAAATGTCTATAATGAGAAAAAAAGTTTCACTTTTACCGTGGTTTCATAAAACCACACAATCTTTTTTTGATTATTATATCAAAGGTCGGTAAACGAGCGTGTGGTGTGATGGTAAGTGATCTTCACCACCCATGTACGCCCACAATACCAAAAGGATTATGGGCGACTTGCCGACCTTAAAGGAATGAGATAATTAAGGGATTGGGAAAGGGAAGGGATTCACCACTGTATCAAATATCTGTATCTGCAAGAAAACAATCACTTGCTGCTTTCTGGGTGCAAAAATATTTCCTCCCCTTTCCAACCCCCATTCCTTTCCTTTAAAGTCAGCAATGCACCCATGATTCTTCTAGTATTGACCCAATTGTTCGTTTGTCTGCCTCTGCTAAACAAAACTTACTCATCTGCTACCAAAAAACCTGTGTGCTTACCGTCAGGTCCCCAAACACAGAGCGCGGGCGCAGGGCAGTCTTTGGTGCGACATGCGTGGTCATGTCCGACATACAGCGAGCAACGCGCGCCGCCCCACGCCCCTGCGCATGCGCACGCAGGTCCCGACGCAGAGCGCACGCACGATCCTCCGTTGAGACACTCCACGCTGCATGATGACTCCGGCTCTGTGCACAACAATATTTACGTCAAAGCACAATCAAACACAAACATCCCGCTCGTTTCGGTTAGTCGGGTCAGCTGGTACATATCAAGTCAATCATAAAGACAGTCAAGAGATACAATGTCTAGGATTTTTTCGAAGGCTCAATTACTTCCTCCCTTTTCCAATGCCTAAGTGCATTTAAGATTCTTCTGAAAGTATGGATATTTATGGGCGGTGGAGATCATTTACCAAAAAGTGACCCAGTTGCTGGTTAGCCAAACTCTGCTTTAAAAATATTGTCTTAAAGTAAACATTACATATCAAATCAAATCAAAACGACTCGACTCGAATCGAATTTTACGAGTCGTATAGCCACGCTGTAGACAATTTTGTCTACAGCATGAATGGGCCGGCTCGTCTGGGTAGTTACCACTGTCTCACAGAAAACCGACGTAACGTAGCAGCTTGCTGCTGCGTTTCGTACGGTGAGTAAGATATCCGGAGGCCTATATCCCTTCCCCTTCCCAATCCCTTAACTATGCCTTTCCTTTAAGGTCGGCAACACGCTCATGACTCTTTTGGTATTGTGGGCGTACATAGGCGATGGTGATCACGTACCATCAGGTGACCCACCTGCCCGTTTGTCGGACCGTGCAATAATAAAAAAAACATTTATTCTGTAAATTGGATCATAAATATCACTTTTACGTGTCATAACCTACAAATATCCACATTAAGTAAAATCGTACCAAATTAAAAAGAAATGTACTTAATATCTATCTTAAATAATCATTAAATACTACAACAATATCAGTAAAGTGAGGCAATAGCGAAGAGTACACGCGATGACGTCAACGGTAAAAATCCATGGGCATCGATTACATCAGACATCGTCTCGTCGTCGGTCAAGTGGTCAAGCACAAACTATTAAAGCCTTATTTACACAAGAACAGTTCCACAACAGAGACGAGAATATAGACGAACATTATCGTTAGTGTTGTGTTGTTGTGTGTGACTGCCTCGGTGGCGCAGTTGTAATGCGTACGCGTTACGATTGAGGCTAACGTCTCAGGTTTGATCCCCGGATCGGGTAAAGTGGTATTGGGGTTTTCTATTACGAAATGCTCAGTATCAGCCCGGAGTCTGGAATTTTTGCCCGGTATGGCGATAGGCTCACCCCCTATCACATCGTGAGACGGAGATACGTTTGGCGAAATGTGGGTATACTGGTTACACCTCTGCCTACCCCTTCGGGGATTACAGGCGTGAGTGCGTATGAGCATTATCGTTAATGTGTTGATATAAGACGAGACCACCTCACGTTATTTTACTCCTCAACAAAAGCGACGGGTGTTATAAGGTAAATATTATAAGCGCCGATTTGGAAGTTTTTTTTATGGCAATAGCCGGAAAACGAGCAAGTGGGTCACCTGGTGGTAAGTGATCTCCACCGTCCATGTACGCATACAAAAAAGATTAAAGAAAGAAAATTAAAATAATTATGAAAAATAATTTTCATAATTTCACCTTAAAGAAAAGGGATAATTAAGGATTTGGGAAGGGGAGGGGGTTTGGGCCTCCGGATATCTCACTCACCATACCAAACGCAGCAGCATGCTGCTACTTTACGTCGGTTTTCTGTGAGACAGTGATAATGACCCGGACGAGCCGGCCCATACATGCTGTAGACAAAGGTGTCTATAATTTAATCGAGAATGTTCATAGCTAGAAAACCTTGAGCTGATGCTGCAACCAAGCTATCTGAGCTTCCAACTAACTAATGGCTATATCGTGTACAAGCCCATATTAATTGGTGTTAGATGTTTTTAACGGTTATCATATTACGCGTATGACGGGTTAAACAATTGTAGCTGCTGAGCTGACAATGGCCAGCAATAGCCATCGTTCATTCGCATGTCAGTAAATCGACTCATTCTGTCAGTCGAGTAATAGATGCTATCAACATGGGGAGCGGCAACTGCCAGACAGCATATTAAGTGTCTATGACTGAGTAGAGGAATTCTGAGGGTGTGTTTAGACCACACACACAAAGAGCTAGAGCTGGAATAAGAGCGTTCTTTCTGTTAGCGTATTCTCTTAATATTGGTGTATTGAGGGTGTCTGAGAAAGCAAAGTTGGGTACACTGTAATAATAATGGTGAGATATAGTTTTGGAAGGGTAGATAAATGGTATAAAAGAGGTTGGCGCCATAACTGAAGGTATTTTGCCCGCAGTCAGTCAGACAGAGTCAGTATCCAGTTCATTAAGATCAGTGCTCAGTCGATAGTTCAAGTGTCCATTACGCGGTAACTATGCTGGTTTTCTATTCGGTCCTTAGTTATAATTAGAGAACGGTCTATAGAATTAACCAATAAACTATGAGTTAAAGTGATTACTGTCGTTTGGTATTAATAGGATAATACTCGTCTCACGTAACTTCTAGCATTTCTTACATCATTAAGTGTAAACGATAGTTTGTTTTAAGCATTTCACGAAGCGAGCATTCGTATAAAAGCTTCGCGAACTAAGATAATGAAAATGAAAGGATATTTTGTTTCTGTTTACACAAAGAAAATTTCATAGAGTGGGGATACAATGAACATTTGCTCTTTTGGCACCTTGATGCGAGCTACTGAACAGCTCGGACATAATATTATCTCGTTTCTTGTGAGAGGCCAAAAAATAACCATGTTTTTCCTTGACGGTTGAAACGGTTTATTTTCCAGTTTAGTATTTCGGTTGTTTGTAGATCACTTTAAATTAGAGTCTTTACGTAACCGGTAAAACCCCTCGATAGTAATTAATAGAAGAAATATCTGAAATTTGTAAACCTATGAACAGATTTTCTACAATTAAAGCTAAGCACCATATTGATTCGACCATGCGAAAATAACGAAATCTCATTCAAATTGGTTGTCACGTATGTACAGACAGACAGACAAAGGGTTGACTCCTTTGTTTTTCTTACACCACCTATTTTTTCGTTGGGGTTATAAATGCAGTCATACAGTGCGAGTACACTGCAGTCACTCGCACTGTGTAGCCGAGCCGTTCCTCAGTCGCGGGTTGTTATGACGTAACTCGTCGCGTGTGAAGTGCACGGCGCGGCGTGAATCGATAGACTTTGGCACCAGCCAAGTGGCCGGCGCGGCGCGGCGTGGCGCGGCGTGGCGGTCGACCACGCTTCTTGACCTATCGTAAGCAGGAGTTTCGGGTTCTGAGGAGATGCCGCCCCGCCGAAATGCATTTAACATGCTTAGCTTGAAACTAGGTACTTTATATATAGATAGGTAAAACTAGACCACGTATTCAAACACAAAATGCCTCTTTCGCGAAATAATACCAGTGGTAGAGCCACGCTGTAGACAATTTTGTATACAGCATGAATGGGTCGGCTCGTCCGGGTCGTTACCACTGTCTCACAGAAAACCGACGTAAAGTAGCAGCTTGCTGCTGCGTTTCGTATGGTGAGTGAGATATCCGGAGGCCCAATTCCCCTCCTGTTCCCAATCCCTTAATTATCCCTTTCCTTTAAGGTCGGCAACACGCCCTTGACTCTTTTGGTATTGTGGGCGTACATGGGCGGTGGTGATCACTTACCATCAGGACCCACTTGCTCGTTTGCCGGCCTATGCAATAAAAAAACATATACCGGCGCCTTCCTCTAAAAATACATCATTGAAGAATTGTGAATAAACATTTATTTTTCATTACCTATGCATAAATTTTGTGCACAATTTTGCCATTTAAGACTGTCCCCACTCCAATGACCTTGACCATTCGCGCCATACATAAATCTACCAGAATGTAGGTTTCGCGCCACCGAGATGCAGCGCGGCCGCGTCACGGAGCTTTTAATTATTATTTTTATTTAGAATGTTATCAAAATAATACGTCAATTTTTTATTCGATTTCAAGGATTTTTTTGGTTTCAGTTAAGGGTAAATTTGTATCAATATTTTCGATATTGTCGATTCACTGGAAATTTTGCATAATACTTAGGTTTTTTTTTTACATAATTTGATCGAATTTATTATATAAAATTCTACTTCGACAGAAATGTTCTCTAACGACACTATGTTACACATTAACTCTTTGGTCAGCGATTAGTTCAGCAGGTTTCGCAGAATTTCCTTATAAACAATATACTTATATTATTCCTGAAATTGCTCTCGTCCCGGCACTATTTGAGAAACAACAAGAAATTAAGTCTGGACACACAAGAGTATTAGAAATGTATCGATACGAGTTACGTCACCGATGCGCGATCTCAACAAAATGTCAAATGTACACACCACTATTTACGTATGTAAATAAACAGGACTACCAGAATTACCAGAATACTCAGATACAAGGCACGAAACTTTTTTTTCAATATAGAAGGGGGGATTTATAGTTTATAGTCTATTTACGGTGGGGAGGATCCTTTCATTCATCCTACTTCCTACAAATACAGATTGTGTGTTTAGATGTTTGTTAATCAAACGGCTGAACGGATTTGAATGAAATTTGGCACACAGGTATATCATACATACGTACATTTTTCTAGGGTTGGAAAATGGCAAATGTTCAAGTCGCCCATCCCCCTAACTGTAAATGTGCCATGTGACAGGAGCAATTAGTGCAGTATCTTAGTTAACACTAGAACATTACTCCACTTGACGAGACCGAGGGATCGCTTACATGACTCACCGTACTGCCTCCGTAACCGTCTCGCTCCCATTATTTAGTTTATTATAATAATCACAATATTTACAGCAACTGTAGGTTGGTCACACAACGCATTCACTGACACTATAGTTCCCGCGCTTATAGCTACACTGCGTCTTTTACGCGGCAGTGGACAGGAGTGCGCGTGCCAGCGCCGCGACACACACTGCGGCCTGCTGCCTGTTGTAGATACGAGAGTAGAGAGCACAAGCTCTGCTGCCACGCCGTTGTTATGGCAACCGGAGACCGGTGTACACAATGCACCAAGTCATGAGTATTCATGAGCCAACCAAACACCCGTCACACCTTTGACAACATCTTCTTTACCCTATGGGCACCCTGGGCACTAGCCCAAGGCCCTTAGCCTGATGGGGGGGGGGGGGGCCACAAAATGTTCTATCTATAAATATATTTTTTAATTTATATCACAAAATAATTAGGTTAACACTATTAGACATGCATTTCGATGCTGATGTAATAAGGGTCTCACAAACAAACATTTGTGAATCACACAAACATTTGTCTCGTTGCGGGAATCGAACCCACGGCCTCTCGCTTCGCAGCCGGCTAATCACCCACTGCGCCACGGAGGCTGTCGATTCTAATTGATGTCGGGTTTTTAAAAGTTATTTGGTAAGTACATAACTATAAGCGAATGCTTTTGCTTCCAAACTCGTAGTTTCTATACAAAAAATGCCCGGTATATAAGGTTCGTTCGGTAAAGGCTTTTACTGTTTTTTTTTGCATAACGAATAAAATTTCAATATACTAACATAAATCATGTTTTTTCCTGTATATTCAATTTTTTTGTCCTTCAATCGACACAGCGACATTGACGTCGCGACGCGCGCCGCTTTCGTCCTCAAGCACGTCTGTGCAAGTAAGTAGGTTATAATTAGGTAAGGTTTAAACTATAGTAATAATATGAAAGCAAAACAAGCAGCGATAGCTCAGTGGGGAGTGGTACGGACTGTCCAGACGAAAGTCGCAGGTTCGAAACCAATCTCAAGAGCACACACCTCTGACTTTTCTAAGTTGTGTGTATTAATTGTTAATTATCGCTTGCGTTAACGGTGAAGGAAACATCGCGAGGAAACCTGCATACCTGAGAAGTTCCTCATAAGAATTTCGAAGTTCCGTGAAGTCTGCCAACCCGCGTTACGCCAGCGTGGTGGACTAAGGCCTGACCCTTCTCATTCAGTAGAGAAGGCCCGTGCCCAGCATTGAGACGTCTATAATACATGGCTAAACTAATCTGGGGAATAAACGTATTAGATCCGCAATAAATAGTAGTGCGGTGCTGTGTTGTGTCAGACGCACACATGGCAACAAGCATTAAATACCTGAGATATAAGGAAAATCTAATGTCCCAAAAAACCTACCTACCCGAGATCCGCGTGACATTCCCCGCGCGTTGTTCTCGGTATTTACGTTGTGAGTTACGACACGGTGTGGGTAAAGTCCGCGCTCCTCGCTGAAGGCTGCACGTTTTCCGCCATGACTCACTACTAACAATCTGCACGCGATCTAACGAACGCGATTTATCATGACAATGTCCCGTCTCAAAGGAGATCAATCTGTTTACACAATTGAATGACGAGACGAGCGAGGTGTTCGTCTGGTGGGATGTGTCACATCTCCCCATGTAGTACTGCATGGTATTGTAACCAGCGCGTCACGCCGAAGCACAAAAACCCAGGTTAAATTAGGTAAGTAAGTCTCACAACGCCCAGTAATTTCGCTGGCTTCAATGCCCTTCAAATCATAATACAGGATTGTATGCATTATTGCTTGATGGCAGAAATAGATCATAATTTTACTGAAACAGTATTAAGGCCTCTACGGCAGCACCCCGCTACTGCTCGCGAACCCCAATGGCCCGTATTCGAGATACTGTGGTGGAATTCTACAAACGCCCCCAAGCTACAGGGCGGGAACTCAAGGTCTCCTAGCTGATAGCTCTGGCTGGCTGGTCATGCTGCCAATATATCAAATGAATGATCCTTTTGTATATGTTCTTAAACTCACATATTTATGGAACGCATCACGGAACCAGCGGCTTTTAAAACCAGTCGAATTCTGATAATTATAGCTACCACGAGATGTTAATAAAAGCAAATAACAAAACAATGTTGTATTCGGTGTTTATGTTTGTATATGCACAATCACTATGACCAGATCACGTAGTCCGTGAAGAGACGCGCCGGAGTAACGAAGGTCAAGTGCTGGAGCCAAGGTGAAGTGTAAACAACGTGTGCAGACACGGAACGGTCGATATACTTCGGTCTGCGACGTACTAGGTATTTTTTATATTACATACGCACTCGCGCCTGTAATCCACGAAGGGGTAGGTAGAAGTGTAACCAGTACACCCACATTTCGCCGAGCGTATCTCCGTCCCACGATGTGATAGGGGGCGAGCCTATCGCCATACCGGGCACAAAATTCCAGACTCCGGGCTGATACTGCGCATTTCGTAATAGAAAAACCCAATACCACTTTACCCGACCCGGGGATTGAACCCGAGACCTCAAAGTTGGCATCAATCGTAACGCGTATTATAACTGCGGCACCAAGGCAGTCATATGACGAAACGGGCAGGTCGCTCGCCTGATGGTAAGCGCCACGCCTGCCCATAAACAGAAGCAACACCACACAGAACTTAGAATTACAAAGTACTGCATGGCATTGGACTGCGTTTGTCACCCCGAGATGTAAAATGTAGAGTCTCATAATGCCTAGTAATTGCACTGGCTTCAATGTCCTTCAAACCGAAACACAACAATGCTTACACACTGCTGTTTGCTGCAGAAATAGACAAAGCGGTGTACTACCCAGACGGCCTTTCGCATACGAGGGACATACCACCTAGTGAATAGGTAAATCAGATATCAGAAATGGTAGAGCCATGCTGTAGCCAGCTTAGTCTACAGAATGAAATGGCTCAAACAGGGTAATATCCATCGTCTCATAGAAAAATTTCGTTGTTATATTTTGCGTGTTCAGTGAGATTACCAGAGGCCCATAAAATCCAATCCCCTTATCATACCATCCTGGTCGGCAACGCACCAATGACTACAATTACAATAGCCTGAGTGTTGTTTACGAAATTTAAGATATCGCGGAAAAAGTGGTATCAATCTTTAAACCGCCTCTACACAAGTCCGCTCTACACTTAGACCGCGGATAGCGCGCGAATGCCGCGACGGGGCGCCAACGTTAAGTGTGAAGCCGTTTCGCATATTCTTCGCGCGTTTGCGCTTTCATCCCCAATTTTTGTCGGTTTTGGTTCCGCGTCAAAGGGACCGCCGCACCGTGACGTAAACGTGTTTAGGCTTCACACTCGCACTCTGCTAACTGCTTAGTGTTGACTGTGCCGTCGTGTAAGATAGTTCGCGGACTAAGTGTAGAGCGGGCATTACAATGCGTTGGGTTGCAAGTTGCTACTGGCGACGCGACGGCTAGAGATGGACAAGTTCGTGCGCGACCGTCCTGTGGGTACAAGACGTTGGGGGGCGAGGTTCTCTAGATGTAAGCGGGGGCGGTTTGTGCAGCGGGGAAGGGAAACATTGCGGCGGTTGCATTTGTACCCCAACGTCTTGTACCCCGCAGGACGGTCGACAAGGTCGAGCACGAACTTGTCCATCTATAATAATGACTTCATTTAGAAATCTGTGTTGCATAATATTAATTTTGTTATATAACCTTCGTGACCCTGCTCTAAATGATGCTTTATTAGCACATCATGACTGACCAGTTATTATTATGCAAACAAAGCTGCGACCAAAAGCTATGTTTCATAAGCGGTAACGCTGGTCGTATGCTGACGTTCGGAGACTAAATCTTTACGTAACATTGAGTAATGATAATGCATAAAGCCGCATATACTGTGATGAGTGAGATATCCGGAGACCCAAATCGCCCTCCTCTTCCCAATCCCTTAATTATCCTTTTCCTTTAAGGTTGGCAACGCGCCAATGACTCTTTTGGTATTGTGGGGCGTACATGTGCGGTGGAGATCACTTACCATCAGGTGACCCACTTGCTCGTTTGCCGGCCAATGCAATAAAAAATGTGATGATATAATATGTTTTCAGGTGGCTTAGCATATGCAACACGACATCGCGCATGAAATATATAACTATTGCCGACAAAAATCTCGCGTAAAAGTGTCAACATTCGATAAAATTACGTCGTCATTTTAGGGTACGCGTAGACAAAATACCACAAAGTGGTTGTAAGTACTATTTTCTCTACATTATCTCTACTTTATTTTTACTTTTGACATATCTAACCAGTTAAGTAATTTATGAAACGTAGCTGCGCTATACATATAGACCAGATAAAATTGCGCTTTTTCGCCTACGCGTCAGTTAGCATAGGATTAGCGTTAGTGACCCCACTGCTTTCCATCTGTACTTAGGACTCGTGCCGGGTAATTATACTACGAGTATACGAATGAATTTAAGGACACATTCATTGTTTCATAAAATATTTGCTGTATGGTGATGTTAATTGTCAGGTGTGATGTGGCCGAGTTTAAGACAAAACCGCGCCGCGTGACGACAGTTACCCGTCTGCTTTGTATGCAAAACTTTATGTAAGTTTATATGCGGTCAGGATAAGATTGATCGTTTCTGTACAATCATAATAATATTATAAATGTGAATGTAAGTTTGTTTGTTACGCTTTCACGCGAAAACTACTTAACCGATCATCATGAAACTTTGTACACATATTCTTGGAGGTATAAGAAGTAATAGAGGATACTTTTTATTAAAAAAACTATGTATTTGTTTGTTACGCTTTCACGCTTAAATCACTGAACCGATTTTGATGAATTTTGATGTAGAGATAGATGCGACCCTGGAGACGGTTATAGGCTATGTTTTATTTCGGCGGAGCCGCGGGCAAAAGCTAGTTTCATATAGAGCGGACCTGTCACTATGGCATGAGTCACGTCACGCCTGGCGGTCATCTTGTCTCGGTCGCGTACCTCAAAGTCAAAACAGGCGTATACAGTCGCATCGGCGCGTGTCGACAGCAGGCCCCAGTGCCCCACCGCCCCACCGCTTCAGTGCCCCACGCACCGGTCGGTTACGCAGCCGCGTTCACCTTGACCGTGACCTTGACACTCTTCACGTAACACACGCACTCGCTTTCACAGAGATTACATACTCCTGCCCGGGACATCACACGATGTACAATATTATGTAAGGGTGAGCGTCATTCATTATCTAAAAGGAAGCTATATTTTCAATATAATTTCCCATCTTTTTTTACTTGAAACTGTTTATCTGGGATGTCTTATTTTTTTTTATAGTATAGTCCGGCAAAAGAGGAGGGGGATTTGGGCCTCCGGATATCTCACTCACCGTACGATGCTGCGTTTCTGGAAGCTGCTACTTTACGCCGGTTTTCTGTGAGACAGTGGTAACGACCTGGGCGAGCCGGCCCATTCATGCTGTAGACAGAATCTACAGCGTGCCTCTACCACTCAGAATGATGATCAAATATCACACGGGAATAAAAGTAGTGCGCGCTAGCCCTATTTTTTGCTTTTAAGTATTGTATTTGAGACAACCCCAGCTTATGTAATTTCTGATGGAATTTATAGTGAAGCATAAAATCGATATTGTGGTGTACGTAGAGATATACTAGAGACGGAAAAGTATCGAGATGCAAGCAAGTTCACTAGTGATCCATCCATAGAGCTTGAAGATAAGCAGTTTAAAAAATATAATGATTTATATTTATGGTCATTACCATAAATAAGTTTTTGTAATTGGTAGCCAGTTTTGTACAGCATTAATTGATCGATTAGACTGGGGTTGTACCGATTTCTGGTATTGCAAATTGTGATAATACAGTGAGATAGCCGGACGGGTAACTATAGGCACTTACATCCCCTTATCTTATCCTCGAAGGTGGGCAACGCAGCAAGGATTCCGTTATATATATGTATTCAGGGGTGGCGCGACTAGTAAATTGCCTACAATTTGCTCATTAGTTTTATTATTTTCTTTTTTTTTTACTTGCCCTTCATTATATACGTCCCACTGCTGGGCACGGGCCTCCTCTACTGAATGAGAGGGGTTAGGCCTTAGTCTACCACACTGGCCTAATGTGGGTTGGTAGACTTCACATACCTTCGAAATTCTTATGAAGAACTTCTCAGGTATGCAGGTTTCCTCACGATGTTTTTCCTTCACCGTTAAAGCAAGTGATAATTGACAATTAATATACACATAACTTAGAAAAGTCAGAGGTGTATGCACTTGGGGCTGGTTTCGAACTTGCGACTTTCGTCTCGACAGTCCGTACCACTCCCCGCTGAGCTATCACTGCTATTTAGTTTTATTAGTGAAATATAAAAAATAAACGGCAATAGTATAATAAATCTGAACGATGCCGATGTCGACATCTCCGCGGTGACGTCGGACGGCGCGCGGCGGGCGGCGGGCGGCGGGCGTCGGTGCTACCATTATTATTAATGTTGTGTTTTTTGTCTGGCTCGGTTAACGCGTCTTGAGAGGTTTCCTTCACAAGTTTCGCAACATTATTACGAGTATACCTTATTAATCTTACATTTCTCCAATAAAACGTACCTCAGATTATACTTAAGTATACCTAACTTATACTAATAATTAAACACCCATAAGTATACCTAACTTATACTAATAATATACATAACTATACACTATACTTATGGGTGTCTAACCCATAAGTATACCTAATTCACAAGGTGGTAGGTCCCTCGTATGCGAGAGGCCGTCTGGGTTAGTACAAACGCTTTGTCTATTTCTGCCGCCAAGCAGCAGTGTGTAAGCACTGTTGTGGTCCGGTTTAAAGGACATTGAAGCCAGTGAAATTACTGGGCATTATGAGAGTTAACATCTTATGTATCGGGGTGACGAGCGCAGTCCAGTGCCGTGCAGTGCTTTGTAATTCAAAGTTCTGTGTGGTGTTGCTTCTGTTGATGACGCTTACTATCAGGCGAGCGAACTGCTCGTTTTGTCACTCAAGCTAATAGAAAAAACTCCGTGATCACAGCCGATGCAGTTATATTGTAACACAACAGTGCTTACACACTGCTGCTTGGCGGCAAAAATAGACAAACCGGTTGTCTGATAAGAGCTCAGTGGCGTCTTCGTGAAGAGAGGTTGGTAGTAAGCTAGTGGCGTCTACCCTCACTTGATTTTTAAAAAGTTTATTGATATTTTCTCGGATAAACCAAAACCATTCAAACGTAAAGTTTATGAAGCTATCTATGGGTTTGAAACACCCATATCATTAACCTCAGTTTGTCGGTTACAACCTAACCGTTAGTCATCGCGATCGTATCTGTATGATCATTACTTACATCCTGTACTCTCTTTACTTTCTTTTCATTTATTATATAAGTATTATTTTTGTCCACTTTAGCTAAGTTAATAATAGACGACTGAACTAAGTGATCTGAATATTTTCTTGGTAAATCACCATGTCCGACCATTCTGACAACGAAGAAAATAACATGGTTCCGTCATATATATTTGTGTTATATATTAACGCTTCTATGTTACGAGACGATTGTTTATGGTACCGGCTAGCGGTGTTCGTCTATTAGGTAATATTTATGCATATTTTATATTTAATATTAATTGACAGTAATAATGACTTAGCCTACGAAGTATCGAGGTCATAGCTAGTTAGTTATTAACGAGTAAGGTCAAATTCATTATATAACTCATATCAGCGACATCAGCGGTGCGGTCACTAGCAAAGAGTTTAATGTATACTACTAGACGGGCTGTTTAGAAGTAAAATTGCGCCACAAAACGCGGGAGTTTGACAGCTCACAATCATAGAGCGTGATAGGGGTTCTAGTTGAGAGTGAGTGAGATGGTAATATTGAGTTACGGTCAATTACCCGCAACTTAGTGGTACAATTTCTATGTACCGTATACATTAAAGTCTTTGGTCACTAGTCGTAAAGCGTGCTACGTAGACGCGACGTACATAGTCGAAGAGCCTCACTGTGGCCCTGAATAAAACGGAGGCCTTTTGTTATCATAGGCCTCGGATGTAGGCCTACATAACGGCGGAGGACGTGCACATTCCCATCGGCTCAAAGATAAAGTACCTTGGTTCAGCCCCGGATCTACGATTTTTTCAAACTGGGACAGAAAGTTGATAGTTGCGCCCCTCTCTCCAGCGTTTGAGATAAATTACTTAAAAAAAACTCACACGTATATTTTTCGTGAATGGGACAATAAGAACCCTTTAATAAATTTGTGCTTTCCACTTGTGGTGTGGGCCTGTGTGGCGCCATTTTCTTACAAGTCGACGGTGAGCCAACCAGGCTTCCGTATGCTAGGCGCTTTGTGAAGCAAGTTTTTTTAAGTGTATGTGTATTTTTAATCATATTATATTATGATTTTGGCGCCCCCTGCTGCTGCCGCCCGGGACGTGTGCCCCGGTTTGCGCCCCCCCCCCCTGGATCCGGGGCTGCCTTGGTTTGATTCGTTGGTTTGATTCGTAAACCACAACGTTTAGTGGCCACCACTTTCCACTTTTTTATATTGATGAGTTTTTAAAATAAAGGCATGTGAATTCTTCAGGTAGACAATCTCTGAATTAAAAGTATCAGAGGGAGCAGCCGGGGGGGGAGCCCCCCACAAAAATAAAAATAAAAAAAGTTTAGTGGCACAGCGCATCTTCAGTGAATACCGCACGATCTCCCACGAAGCCGCCTGCGTATTGACCGGCAGTCTGCCCTGCTGGGCCTTGGACGCCAATTTCCTATAGTCAACTTTCTTCTGGCGAGAAGAAGCTTTCCGTCGCGGGCTGAGGCTGGCTCTCAGGGAGGTCAGAGCCTGACTGGCTTCCTGGCGCAGTACTGCTGTGGCCAGGCTGTTTAGTAGCCAGGCTAGAGAGCCCGAGTGCGGGCTTGAGGACCATTGCGGCAGTGCGTCCTGTCTTTAGCCAGTGCCTTGACTGTCGCTACGGTTCGCCCACATTCCGACTGACGCAGATGCTGACGGGGCACGGATAAGCAGAAATAAGTTCGGCAAATGTGGGTTGCAGGAATCTTAGCTTTTGTCTGTATGTATGTGATCATTGAGTATGAAACGTGGTATAAATGGAACGCTGGGAAAGAGAGGGAACTATGTGTGCGGAAGGGATAAAGAGTTTGGAATAGAAAGATGGCGAGTAACGACGAAGGAATGAAAGTGTGCGCTTCGAAAAGTTAAAATTCAAAAAGTGTAAATATCTTACAATTGCAAAATGTTATTATGTTGGTTAGTATATTGCGATCACCGGATGTTTACCAAATTCTTCGTTTTCAATTCTCATTGCTTTTCTTAAATGTTGGCATTACATCCTCACTTTAGTAAAACCTATAGTATATATATATATTGTGTTGCACTGACCTGTATGATGCGGTGTGGGTGCACAGGCGGCGTCCTCGCACGCTCGCCGCTGACATCTCTCCCCGGCCCACCGCGAGCCACACACACACGAGGCGCCCGAGGCACCGGCACCGTTCACTACACACTCCCCGCCGTTCATACAGTAGTCCCGGCACAGCGGGTGCACACACCGCGGCCCCGTGTCCGACACTGTGCACAGCTCGGCGGGCGCGCACGCAGGTCCGCCCGCACACTGCTCGCACCGTGCGCCTGCGTACTCGGGCGCGCACACGCAGTGCGCAGTGTAGCGCGTGACGCGGCACGCGGCGCCGTTCTCGCATCGTGCGCGCGCACACGCCGCTGCCTCCGCGCCGCCTGACGCGTCCGTTGCTGTTTCACATCGCGCGCCGCTGTACCCGGGACTGCATATACACTGCACAAGTACATTACACGTTACACATTACACATTACACTACTGTGCTCGGCATTCCGAGACATACAATGTTAACTAATCATTACATACATCACACATCAATTAGCACAAGATGTGACAGTTTTAGAATAGCTGGACAGAACTAAGAGAGAGAGAGTAGAAATCGCTTAGCATCAGGTGACTCAGGTGCTTGTTCGCCGGCCTCCTTTATAAAACAACCAAGCGGATCTTCTCAGACGGACCTTCGCATACAAGAGACCTACCTAATTACCACCTAGTAATAGTGAACGTATAACGTGGATTGACTTACTTGTTCGTGATCAACAGCGATGAGTCCCGTAGGACAGAGACAGGTGTGTGACGCGTCACCCGCACTGCGCACGCACAGCGCGCTCGCGTCACACGCGTCAGACGCACTGCACGGGTCTGAACCTGTACAAACACATGGCTCACTCACACATATGTACAAACGCACTCACGCCTGTATACCACGAAAGGGTATACAGAGGTGTAAACAGTACACCCACATTTCGTCGAGCGTATTTCCGTCCTATGATGTGATAGAGGGCGAGGCTATCGCCATACCGAGCACAATTCCAGACTCCGGGTTAATACTGAGCAAATCGTAATACAAAAACCCAATATCACTTTTACCCGAGACCTCAGCGTTAGCCTCAGTCGTAACGCGTACGCATTACAATGGCGCCACCGAGCACCGAGGCAGTCAGTGGCACATCGATTGGACATATCCTTACAGTTCAAATAATATTATCGATAATGAATAAGTATTGATAGTACGGATGTCGATACTTGACTCTTTGTACATGGAAACCACTAGTATAAATATTTCCTGAATGTTGGAATGCAGCAATTATTGACAAGGTGAAATTATGCAACAGGCACTAGGCGTACCTATATTCCAGAATATGATCCTATAAAATAAGAGTGCATGGTATAAATGGTCGAGGTCGATACGTGGAGTGCTCGTACCTTCAGCGGGTGTCGGATACAGCACAGGATGCAGTAGTGCGAGCGCAGTCAGAGACGCGCGGGGCGTGCGGGCGGCGTGTGGGGGCGGGGGCGGGGCCGGGGCGGGGTGCGAGCGGGGGCGGCGAGGCATGCGCACCACACCACGCGCCGACACGCACCACACCCACTCCTCCCACGCCACTGCGCGTGAACACGCACGAGACCACGAGCGCCATGCTGATGACGACACCTCACCGCCCCAGCTAGTCGCCACTGCACATCACCAAAACAAAATATCACTACATATCAGACAAATTACATACCAAAATATACATTAAACGACAACCTCCATGACGCAGTAGATAAGTAGCCGATCATAAAACTAATATTTATGAGTTCAACCTGCACATCGATACAAATATGTATTATGCAGTAGATGTCATTTATATATTTATTCCATATCTTAGTAGGAATAAAATATCCCCTTGTTTCTGTTACCTTTGTCATAAGACATTGCGTTGCATTTAGATCACTCATTTAAATAAATTTAATATTAAAAAACGTGTTGTTATATCCAGCTCTTAAAAAGCGATTAAATCGCCCATCGACTAAATTACCACCGTTAAAAGGTAATTGTGTTGTGGTATTTAATAAAATATGTAATATTGTGTGTGTGTGTGTGTGTGTACCTCCATTCATGTAGGCATGCGGCGGCAGCGGCGCTCCAGCCGGTCGTCGTTCAAACCGCGCCAACAACACTCGACCAGTACCGTCCAGCCGCACCGACTCCAGCGTGTCGTAGTACGCGTCCACAAAGTACAGCCTGTTGGCAGCCGACGCTAGCGCGAGCGCCGTGACGCGTCTGACGCGCGTGCGCACCACCCAGCGCGCGCCCGCGCCGTCCAGCGCAGCGCGCACCACGCCCGGCGCCGCGCCGCGACTCGACCAGAACATCAGCCGGCTCTCGTTGTGGATCACTATGTCGTCCAGCTCGGCGCCGTCGCGGCGATACAGCGTCACGCGTCTCCGTCCCTCCAGCGTGGCGCAGTACACCGCGCCCACCGTACCGACTGCACCCACTGCACCCACTGCACCCAGCGCACCCACCGCACCCACTGTAGAGTCGTTGGAGACCGCCGTCCAGTACAGTCGCCGCGACACCCAGTCTATTGCCACGCCGCGGATGATGCCTCCGTCGCGAATCTGCGTCGAGTGAAACAGATGTGTTGTCTGCGATTTAAACTTATTAACCGCCGGTTTCCCAATTTAATGTACTACAGCCTACCACTGAAGTAAAGATTTAAAGGCTATATTAGTAAATAAATCTATCTCTCCCCAAAGGGATGACGTCAGGCAGCTGGCCTGTCTGTCTAGAAGGGTAAACGATACCAACGCTTTGTCTATTTCTGTCACCAAACAATAGTATGTAAGCTCTGTTGTTTTTAGGTCTGAAAGACATTGTAACCAGTGAAATTACTGGGCGTTATGTAATGTCTCGAAGTGACATAATGAAGTACTTCGTTATTTGAAAGCTCTATATAACATTGCTACTACATTATGCAGGTGCGACATTTGCTATAAATTAAATAATTTACTTATCTAGTAACTTAGTAAAAAAAAAACTTACAAGTATTTGATGTTGCGAGTCATCGTCAACATTTAGTTCAGCATCGGATGCGAGCATGCGCGTGAGATCAGTCCGCATGAGTCGTCCGCTCTCGTCTCCCCACCACGCCCACCACGTGTCATCGATGATGGCGGCTGTGAGTGCATTAATGTGTGGGCGAGGCGGCGTGGGCGGGGGCGGTGCGGCGCGCTCGTTCTTACGCGCCGCCCACACGCGCAGTACACCGCCTTCAGCTACTAGCACCACTGGCTTGTCACCTGCAATATACACCAAACATACTACTGTTGAAAGGTCTGAGACGTAATTGACCCTGTATTAGATAATTCACGACTAACTGTCATTTTCAATAAACTATTTTAGTTTGTTTCTCGAGATAGATCGCACAAATGAGCCAATGAGAATACAGTGTGAATGTCACGCGTTCAAATGACTTAGTTTGATTGGTTGATTTCCGTATCTATCCGGATATTCGAACTGAGATAGTTAATTTAAAATGGCCGATAACGGAGAGAGAAATATCGCAGGGTGTAGTAGGTAGGTCTAGACCGGTGAGTCAGACATACTTTAGAGCTTCGACACGGAAAGATGTAAATGGCTATCTAACATAAAAACATGACTGATGGTGTAAACAGACCTTTTTTTTTTCTTTACACCCAACAGTCACACACATAATCCTGAACTCACACTAGGTTAACATGTATCGTGGCTATCAGGAACTACGAGGGACTAGCGGTCCCACAACACCCAGACCCCGAAACAAATATTTGTGGGTCACACAAACATTTGTCTCGGTGAGAGAATCGACCCCACGGCCTCACGCTTCGCAGCAGACTACTCGCCCACTGCACCACGGAGATTGCCAAATGGTAACTTATCACCAGCAAGTACGAACACTTATTGTATAGTTTCGTAGTCCTGTACATCGATACACTTGTCGCTGTTGTTGAATTGAGATAAATTTCACTTCTAGATGTATAAGTAGTTTATTCTAGCCAGCCGGGGCCCGCGTTGCCAGGGGAACTGACAGCTCAAAATTCGACCTTATTAACATTCAACCAAGGTTAGTTCCCCTGGCAACGGTCCCCGGCCGGCCAGGTAGTAAGTGTTACAGTAACACCGGGGTGGTTGATTATCAGTTAGCACGATGTGTGTTTCTTTATGTTGTTGAAAGCACGGTGTTTTTATAATGCGAATATACAAAATTACCGAGTCGATATAATTTGCTATCGCAGCTTACGTATGTGTGAATTTATACAAACTAAAAAAACGTATACATAAATACGCACTCACACCTGTAATTCCCGAAGGTGTAGGCAGAGGTGTAAGCAGTACACCCACATTTCGCCGAGCGTATCTCCGTTCCATAATGTGATAGGGGGCGAGCCTATCGCCATACCGGACACAAATTCCAGACTCCCGGCTAATACTGAGCATTTCGTAATAGAAAATCCCAATATCACTTTTACCCGACCCGGGGATTGAACCCGAGACCTCAGCGTCAGCCTCAATCGTAACGCGTACGCATTACAACTACGCCACCGAGGCAGTCTCAGTACAAGTATAATCTATACAAAACTGATTAAATTAGTTCTGCCGCTTAAAATAAACTATATAACTAACACTTACCGAGTGCTTCACACGTCAGTGTACCGTCCGGCAGGAGTCGCTGCTTGTACCCGCTCACACATCTATAACATAATAATGAGCTCATTTACTGAATATTCTACTTACAAATCAATAATAACTAATGTGTGATGATAAAATAACGGAATGAATGAATAGGGATCGCCTCATTGGTATACTAACAGCGTACAATACGCGCGCAATGACTTGGCCGGGCTGAAGTTAGGCACAAGCTACCACGTCATGACTATTGTTTTAGGAGATTAAACTCTAGTCACTAGAGGATAGAAGGCGAAGTGACTAACTTCATCCCATCCAGGTTATTTTGCACGTATTTTATAGTTCTCGTCAATCTTTATGGCCGCTCTGAACCGCCCTCTACACCTCCTGTCACCTTTTAATGTCTTAAAAAGTCATCTTTACAAAAAACCCCACCTGATACGCCGCTCGTAACTTTTTTTATAGCATAGACCGGTAAACGAGCAAGTGGGTCCCCTGATGGTAAGTGATCTCCACCGTCCATGTACGCCAACAATACCAAAAGAATTATGGGTGTGTTGCCGACCTTAAAGGAAAGGGATAATTAAGGGATTGGGAAGGGGAGAGTGTTTGGGCCTCCAGATATCTCACTCACAATACGAAATGCAGCTGCAAGCTACTTTACGTCGGTTTTCTGTGAGACAGTGGTAACGACCCTGACGAGCCGGCCCATTCGTGCTGTAGACATAAGTGTCTACAGCGTGGCTCTACCACTCACATAATAACTAACTTCAGAGCGGCCTTAAGTATTGATGAGAAACCCGGTGAGGTTCATAATTCAAATCGCAGCTAGGTTGGAAAATCACAATTTCTGTATAGGGTTTTCTAAAAATTCCAAATATACTACCAGGGCTTGGATAAGTTCTGGGATGGGAAGGAAGTAAGCTCGACGAACTGTAGGTGTACTAGATGCATCTCTGCTTATCTCTTTGGGGATACAACCAGACCTTATGTATGTAGATGTGTAATAGAGCACTCACTTGCAGGTGTAGTTGTTATGTTTGGGCAGACACAGCTGCGAGCATGAGTTCCACTTGCACGCGCGGTTCTCCTCTGTGAACAACATACAACAATCAGTACGTCTCTCTACAACACACAGTGTTGTTGCGTACGAGTTTGCGTGTGTACGTGCGTACGTGCGCGCGTGCGTGTGTGCGTGCGTGTGTGTATGCATACGTACCGTCCTCGCACGTAGCCGTGTCGGGTACGCAGCGTCCGTCTCCGCAGAGCTTTTCGTCACGTTCGCAAGGTGTTTCTTCGCCCAGATGTCGATGCCACTGACCTAATTTATCATATCATAATAATAATAATTATGTACATTCAAACAACTAATTAAAAAAAACTATTCAAAATGAGTATTTAAGAAATTTGTCATTCGCGGGGCCGCGACATGCAATTTGAAAATATCTCTCGACGCGTTTTTGTAAATGAAAGTTTTTTTACTGACGCCTGTGTCACGAGAAAATATCTCCGTTTTAATGAGGTTTAATAGCAGCTGCAATCGAAATATGCTTACAGTTGAGTGGTGTCTCATCGTCGCCGGTGCTACAGTCGTTGAATCCGTCGCACAGTAGTGAGCGCGGCAAGCATGTGTTGTCGCTACATCTGTGGAACAACTTTATACGTTACAATTACCCGCTTTATATTATAATTATTTCTAAAACGACTATGAAATTAGACATAGACTTAGGTGTACTCAAATCGGTGTAAGAAATATTGTGTATTTGGGACATTTAAGAAAAAAAAAGTAAGACTGGCTTAAAAGATCAGTATCCAAAGAGGTAAAACAAATAAAAAAAATGTGAAAGTGGACCTGAAGGTATGTGGTGGACAAGCGGTGCGTTCACAGAGCGCGGGCAGTTCATCGGCGCCGGCGCAGTCGTTCCGTCCGTCGCAGCGCCAGGCGGCGGGCGCGCACGCGGCGGCGCCGCACGCGAGCCGCGCCCCGCACCCGGCGCGCCACACCTGCGACCCCTGCGCCCCACACGACGACTCGTCCTCTCCGTCGGCGCAGTCCGGCTCGCCGTCGCACCACCACTCGCGCAGTACACAGCGCGTGCCGTCGCGACAGGGCGCAGCTCCCGGTCCGCAGTGCGGTGCACACCCGACCTCGTCCGACCCGTCGCCGCACTCCGCCGCGCCGGAACATCGCAGCGCACCGCGTATACACTCGCCAGACGCACATCTTGTTACAAATTATACATTATGCACTTTTATACCCTCTACTACTCTTTCATTATAATAACCTATGAAATTGTCGTTAGGTACGGAAAAAGTTAAAGTATATTTTTCCAATTTTTTTTCTAGTAATCCAAGTAACCGCCCATACTGTCGATGCATCTTTACCAACACAGCGGCAATTTATGGATACACTTCTTGAACAAATCTGTTGGACGGAAAGCAACAAACTCTTTAAAGGCGTTTTGTATCGCCTCTCGGGTATTGCATTTTGTCCCGGCAAAAAATTGGTTGAGTAATTACTTGGATGAATAAATAAAATAAAAAAATATATTTTCACTTTTTTCGTATAAAACGACAGCTAACGACCTATTATTTGAAATTTTAACAGATCCAGTTTAGTAACTTTACCGTTTTTCATTATAAAAGTATTCTTCAGTGGATCCTGGCACATGGGCTCTTATTTAGATGATAGATACCACAGAGAGCAATAAACCTAACTAATGAAAATGAAAATGTATGGGTGTGGTGGTAAAGACACCTCGGCGCATGTGTCCTACTGTCTTTTTTTGTCACACATGCGTTATAGTAAGTGACCGAACACACAGCATACGAAAGTATATAAAGAACAGTGACAACGATCAGCATTGTTTACAAAGCATTATCATCTACATGAAGTCCACTTTGACACACCTGAACTCAGACTCGGAGCATTCTCTGGGAGCACATCCCATCTCATCGGCGGAGTCGCCGCAGTCGTCCTCGTAGTCGCAGTGCCACCGGCCCGGGATGCAGCGTCCGTCGGGGCAGCGGAAGTAGGTGGGGTCGCAGGGCGGCGCCGCGCCCGCCTCCCCCGCGCCGCGGCAGTCCGCCTCGTCCTCGGCGCCGGGGCAGTCGGGCTCGGCGTCGCAGAGCCACTCGCGCGGGATGCAGCGCCCGGAGCCGCAGCGGAACTCCGCGCGGGCGCAGGTGCGCGTGGCGCATGCGGCGCCCTCGTCCGATCCGTCGCCGCAGTCCGAGTCCGAGTCGCACACCCACACCAGCGGCACGCACGCGCCTGATGCGCAACGGAACTGAAACGGAACACGTTACACGTCACACGTCACACGTCACTCACTCACTCACTCAAACCCGTTACACTTTTATACACATCACATACAGTCACTGCCTCGGTGACGCAGTTGTAATGCGTACGATTATGCGTTACGATTGAGGCTAACGCTGAGGTCTCGGGTTCGATCTCCGGGTCGGGTAAAGTGGTATTGGGTTTTTCTATTACGAAATGCTCAGTATCAGCCTGGAGTCTGGAATTTGTGCCCGGTATGGCGATAAGCTCGCCCCCTATCACATCATGGGACGGAGATACGCTCGGCGAAATGTGGGTGTACTGGCTACACCTCTGCCTACCCCTTCGGGAATTACAGGCGTGAGTGCGTATGTACATACAGTCACATACAACTACCACACCCAAGGTTCGCCGACCAGAAATAGTGTAACTGTTGAATGCAGTATACTCTGTTACCATCGAAACTATCATAAAAAGTTTCCTTTATTTCAATATATTTTGCTCTCTAAATTGATCGTGAGAATTTTAGGGCTTTTCGAGAAAATTATTATAATAGCTGTCACTAGAGTGTAAAATCTGTTAAATTTATTTTTAACCGAGTTAACGTAATTTATTATCTATGACATTAAATACTGAGCAACACTGTACCTCTTACAGTTGTTTTTTTTTATGTTATAGGTAGGCAAACGAGCAAGTGGGTCACCTGATGGTAAGTGATCTTCACCGCCTATGTACGTCCACAATACCAAAAGAATTATGGGCGTGTTGCCGACCTCAAAGGAAAGGGATAATTAAGGAATTGGGAAGGAGAGAGTGATTTGGGCCTCCGGATGTCTCACTTACTGTACGAAACGCAGCAACAAACTGCTATTTTACGTCAGTTTTCTGTGAGACAGTGGTAACGACCCGGACGATCCGGCCCATTCACGCTGTAGACAAAAGGACAAAAGTGTTTACAGCGTGGCTTTAACACTCAAATGTAGTAATTTCCAAACATGGCACAAGTGTTATTAAGTGGTCACATGATGTGCAGGACAGGTGCGCGGCGCACAGTGCAGCTCGTCGTCTGCGTCGTGGCAGTCGGCGCGTCCGTCGCAGCGCCGCGCCGCCGACACGCAGCGCGCCGACACGCGCGCCGACGAGTTGCCGCGACACTTCCACTGCGATGACAGGCACGTGAACTGCACACACACACACACACACACACACACTGTAACTTCTTCTTCTTATCGAATGGTTAGTGGCCAACCCAGAGTTCTCCGACTTGGCTTAACGACTGCTATCAGTTGATAACGGCCGGGACCGACATTTTACGTGCCCTCCGAAGCACGGAGACGCTCTGTTGAAATACCACTAAGCGGTCACCCATCCATAGACTGACCGCAACCAAGGGTTGCTTAACTAGCTTATCGTTTACTGATTAGTGAGTGCTACTAGCTATGAGCGCCTCATATTATTATATGTAACACATCGATATGATATGAGAGTGTTCCTTGCTAAGATCCACGTTCGTGATCATTCGCTGTGTGTACGAGCCGATAATGCTCATACAGCTAATTTCGATAACTTATAAGTAATCAATTATATTCAGTCGTATCTTAACCATACTCGCGCACTAACGTGTCGATACTTACTAACTATATACGGAAAGAGCGGCTCAGATAACTAAACATAAACCTTTACAACAATAAACTCTTTAACTAATAGTGGTTTGGCGTGATATATTCTACCTATAACAACACAACAACTACCGGGGTGCCGTCAACGGCGAGAACCCCAACACTGTGCGCATGCGGATTGGACGAGGGCACTTTGGGGCACATATTTTTCTCATGCCCTAGAGTCCCTGTCCCCTTGTATGACCTTCTACCTGCCGATTACCCTCGTCCTATAATGGCCGTTCCCAATATTAATCTTCAATTTCACGATAGATAGCTATCGTCAAACATCCGTATTGTTCTATCTACTGCTTGGAATCGTCCCTATTTTTTAGATATGCACGTCGGATACTATGATAGCAATAGATAGGCAGTTTATCTGGGCCCTCTTGTGCGTTATGTTCATACAAGCTGAGAAAGAGGGACTATTGTTTAATTTATGTTAGAAAATATGAAGATATGATTTAGATTAGAAATATAAGTTTTAATTTAACATTTATCTATAATTCTTATTTTTTACCACTGTAAATGAAATAATAATAACGAGAAATACTTATTATGTTGCATAACACAATGTAATAACGAAACGTTTTACTGTCAATACAGTACGGCTCTGAATACAAGTACTTTGAACAAAAATCCCAAGCGAATTTGGGGGATTTTACTGAAGTGGGGAATTATTTTGTTCGCATTAACAAATATTTATATGTCTCTTACACTTAATTTAATTATCAAAAAGGTGATTTTTTGATAATTAAATTAAGTGTAAGAGACATATAAATATTTGTTAATGCGAACAAAATAATTCCCCACTTCAGTAAAATCCCCCAAATTATAGGAATTATAGGAAATAGGAATTTTAGATTTTTTTTATATTTTCCTTTAGATTTTTACATAATTTATTTAGTTTTTTGTATTGCAGTGCAAGTGCCATGTAAGCCTCGTATACTCATGGCTATTTCTTCAAAATGCGTTATTTATTTCGTTTTTTTACAGCCGAGGATATCTGTTTATCGGTCAAAATCTACCGATAAAGAAAAAACTAATGGCCGTTCCCAATATTAATCTTCAATTTCACGATAGATAGCTATCGTCAAACATCCGCATTGTTCTATCTACTGCTTGGAATCGTCCCTATTTTTTAGATATGCACGTCGGATACTATGATAGCAATAGATAGGCAGTCTATCTGGGCCCTCTTGTGCGTTATGTTCATACAAGCTGAGAAAGAGGAACTATTGTTTAATTTATGTTAGAAAATATGAAGATATGATTTAGATTAGAAATATAAGTTTTAATTTAACATTTATCTATAATTCATAATTTTTACCACTGTAAATGAAATAATAATAATGAGAAATACTTATTATGTTGCAAAACACAATGTAATAACGAAACGTTTTACTGTCAATACATTACGGCTCTGAATACAAGTCCTTTGAACAAAAATCCCAAGCGAATTTGGGGGATTTTACTGAAGTGGGGAATTATTTTGTTCGCATTAACAAATATTTATATGTCTCTTGCACTTAATTTAATTATCAAAATGGTGCATTATTTTTATTTATAGGAATTTTAGATTTTTTTTATATTTTCTTTTAGATTTTTACATAGTTTATTTAGTTTTTTGTATTGCAGTGCAAGTGCCATGTAAGCCTTGTATACTCATGGCTATTTCTTCAAAATGCGTTATTTATTTCGTTTTTTTACAGCCGAGGATATCTGTTTATCGGTCAAAATCTACCGATAAAGAAAAAACTAAATAACTTTATCGATAGATAGCACATAAAAAATATTGGGACGCTTGAACTGTCATTTTCATAGTGTTGTATATCTGTAGTCAGCTATCAGTCCTCTCATCAGTAGACAGCAATGAAGAATAGGATTACCTATCATTAGTAAGTTTATTGGGACGGTAAAACGGTAAATAGATAAAATTTTCTATCGCCGGTATAGCAAAACTAGAGACAGACAGAATATAGGGAACGGCCATAAATAACTTTATCGACAGATAGCACTTAAAAAATATTGGGACGCTTGAACTGACATTTTCATAGTGTTGTATATCTATATTCAGCTATCAGTCCTCTCATCGGTAGACAGCAATGAAGAATAGGATTACCTATCATTAGTAAGTTTATTGGGACGGTAAAACGGAAAATAGATAAAATTTTCTATCGCCGGTATAGCTAAACTAGAGACAGACAGAATATAGGGAACGGCCATAAATGTCAAGGCTTTACTAGCTAGCACCTGCCCCAATTATATAATTCTTTTATGCAAATTGATTAAAGCCAATAACCTATAGCTCTGATAGTTACATAATAGTATTCTAGTAAATCTTTAATTTCCTTCCTCGATTACATCTACAGAAATTTCCGAGATTATAGTATTTATAGTGTTTATTCTAGGTGCTTTAATGTTTATTTTATATTTAAATACGCTAATTTCATAATGAATTACTAACACAACTCGCTTTTAACCACTATTTATAATTATAATATTATTTTATCACTATTCCTTTCTGCAATCCCTTGAAAACTAATAAAATTCATCAACAAACTTTAGTATGTTGAGATTTGTTTCTTAATTTTATAATGGTTTGATTCTGACCTTCTGGATAGTATTAGTATATTGATTACAAAATCACTCGACATTGGCGAAATCACCGATACAACGGTGGAGCCATATGTTTTTAAAAGAAGAAGATATGAGAGTTGTGTGTTGTGTGTTGTGTGTTGTGTGGTGTGTGTTGTGTGGTGTGTGTTGTGTGTTGTGTGTTGTGTGTTGTGTGTTGTGTGTTGTATGTACTCGTACGTACATTATCACAGTCCCGCTCGTCGCTGCCGTCGCCGCAGTGCTGGTCGCCGTCGCAGATGAGCGCGGGATGCAGGCAGCGTCCGTTGTCGCACTGGAACTGTCCGGGCGCACATCGCGCCGCCGGACACGTGGCCGGCTCGTCCGAGCCGTCGCCGCAGTCGTCCTGCGCACGAACCACATCCAGACCACACTTATACAACACATCGCCAGATGTTGCTGGGAATATATGTAGTAGAGCCACGCTGTTGCTCGACTGGCTTGCTAGTTGCTAGTTGGTACCACCATCTCAAAAACCACCGACGTCAAGTGGCAGCTTTCCGTTGTATTTCGTACGATCAGTGATATCTCAGTGGCAATTGCCGAAGGCCTAAAAATCCCTTCCACAACGATTCCCAACATTTGTCTTAAATACATATAAGCAACGAATCATTGATTTCCCTGATAGTTTTTATGGATATATCTATAGACTGGCGAACTGACTATCTACCGCCTTATCATCAGGTGAGCGGAATTGGTTAATGTATAAGAGTTTAGATGATGCGAAGGTAACTTTGGCCTCAGCAACGTGGTTTTGCCATTTCGAATAACCTTGTCACTGTGATTTCGCGAGTAACTGATTTCGGGTAACTAAATCATTTCGGGCACCTTTAACTGTAATGAGAATTAGTAGGAATATCTAGTTACACAAGTGGTACTTAATTTTATGAAGTCGGTTAAAAAGAAGTGTTACCTGTGTGTCGCATCGCCACCAGAACGGTATGCACTTGAGTGCGGTGGCGCAGACGAAGTGCGCGGATGTACAGTTGGGCGTACATGTGCGTCCGTCCGGTGACAACTGCCAGTGTTCCGGACACTCGCACCGAGCCGTCGCACCGCCATCGTCTCCATCCGCGGGGGACAACAGACACAAGCCGGAACAGTTGAGAGCTTCACATAATGCTGACAGTTCTGCGCACAACAGTAAACATCGGACAGTTATACTGGACATAAGTTGAAGTGCATGACATACATGTAATATGTTCATATATAGAAACGCTTACCAAAGGGTATTGGCATATTGACATATAGTACAATATTTTGTACTACGATATCGAATCGATCGATTCCATCAGTCGCTTACTCCTCGGCAACGATATAAAAAACATAATCGTAATAAACAAGTATGTCAGCATGGCCGAAGATGGGTAATGAACGCAAGAATAATATGCGTCGCTAAATGCATGAGTTAGTTTGGTGAGCTGTGTGTACATGGCGTGTGGCGTGTTGTATGTATACAAAGTTAGTCGGAAAGGGTGTAGGAAGCAGGAAATCCGTAAAAGTACACGTAATTCTGAACAACATTATCATAAAAAAAAAACCCCATTTATACAGAGATATTTCTGTTCAAAGATTTTAGAAAAAATACAACATGTAACCCTAAGATCAGCTGTTATGATTTGAAGCTCACGAAACTCAAGTATTGCACATTTAGGGGATATTCCGACAGGCGGCATCCGACAAACGGCCAGCGGTAAAACAAAACGTTTTCAAAGAGTTCGCCGATACGAGTAAATATACATACATACGCACTCACGCCTGTAATCCCCGAAGGGGTAGGCAGAGTTGTAACCAGTACACCCACATTTCGTCGGGCGTATTTCCGTACCTTATGTGATAGGGGGCGAGCCTATTGCCATATCGGGCACAAATTCCAGACTCCGGGCTGATACTGAGCATATCGTAATAGAAAAACCCAATAACACTTTACCCGACCCGGGGATCGAACCCGAGACCTCAGCGTTGACCTCAATCGTAACGCGTACGCATTACAACTGCGCCACCGAGGCAGGCGCCACGAGTAAATATGTAATAAAAGAAATGAAGACGACATTTCTTTTAGTACAGTTACGTGTGCGTAATTTTTTCTAAAATCTTTGAACAGCAACATCTCTTTAAATATGGGGTATTTAAAAAAAAAAGTAATTATAAATGTTGTTCAGAATTACGAGTACTTTTATGGATTTTCAGCTTCGTACACCCTTTCCGACTAACCTTGTATATGTGTGTACACTCACCAGGTAGCGGTGGTTGTCTGGCGGGATGCCACACGCGCAGGTCCATCGGTTTGTGTACAGTGTGTACGACAGTGCGACACTCGTACGCGCCGCCCGCACTGAGCTCTGTGTTGTTGTGTTGTTGGTACTGTACGTGTTGTCCGTGTCGGTACAGTCGTGGGCGACGGCGACACGACTCCACTGCGCGCGTCTCCCAGTCCGTCCAGTACACGCGACCCGCCCACACGCCCAGTGCGAACACGTGATGCAGACGTAGCCACGGCATGCGCTCTACAACATACAACATAACACTGTAACGTCGCATTACAATACATTTTTAAAGCAAAATTTGCACGTGTGCCTCGTTTATACTATTATTATTATTTATTACGCCAACAAAGCTTGTATCTTTTGCTCGTGGCCCCGCCCACGTTTATATTTTTTACTGGAATAAAGTATCGTATCTCCTAGTCCAAATAATTTTCTGCCAGTGTGGTAAATTACATTGAAATCCGTACAGCAGTAAAAGCGTGATTGATTAACCAAAATCCAAACTCACAAACTCATAAATATCGTAATCCGTGACTCCAATTTGTGTTCGATATCGCGATATGTTCGATCGTTCGCCACCTTACATATCATAGAACAGAACAGAATAGACAGCATGCTCACCTCTAGAGAACAGCACGCGCACTCTCTTGCCATCAAGGTCGGCGACGGCGATGTAGTCCTCTCTAGCGTCTGCGAAGTACAACTCCTCGGAGGCGTACAGCACGGTGAGCGCGTTCGGCCAACCCAGCCCGGCGCTGATCAGCACCTGCTCATATCGACATCGTTACATGAGGATTTGGGGTAACAAAGGTAGCCTTACTATCGGATAAGTTTTACATATCTGTGCTGCCTCGGTGGCGCAGTTGTAATGCGTACGCGTTACGATTGACGCTAACACTAAGGTCTCGGGTTCGATCCCCGGGTCGGGTAAAGTGGTAATGGGTTTTTATATTACGAAATCCTCAGTATCAGCCCGGAGTCTGGAATTTGTGCCCGGTATGGCGATAGGCTCGCCCCCTATTGGTTACACCTCTGCCTACCCCTTCGGGGATTACAGGTGTGAGTGCGTATGTATGTATGTATTTAAGTTTTACATAACAACGACCCGTAATCAGACAAGTGATTACCACCGCCCAGAAGAATGGATGCCTCGCCGAATTTAAAGGAAATAAACGAGGGAGAAGGGAGTATTATTTGAGCCTTCTAAAATATAATTAATTGTACGAAACGTAATAAAAGGCGGCCGCTTCACGACTTTTTCTGTGAGGCAGTCGTAGCACCTCAAGACGAGCTGGCTCATTCATGCTGCTCATTCACCATTATTGTTTCATTATAAGTATAAAAGTGGGCGGCCCGCTCATTTGCCTCCTAAGGCTTGAGACTATTTCATCTTGCTCTTGGATCACAAGCGAAAATCGACAATGGCACGGATGTTAATGCCAAAGTGTGAAACTCAACTAGTCCCTAAAGACGTCACACTGCCTCGAGATATCAAATGTAAGTTATGGAGGAGTTAATAAAAACAATAATAATATCAGCCATGTCTTATTCTGTCCCACTGCTGAGGATGGACCTACTTATAAAAGGAATTATGGGGGAGTCACAAATAAAAAAAATCCGCTTCCTTTCAGAGTAAAGTCGGAAATAAAGCACTGAACTAAAGAAATGAGGTAGAGTTAATCTGAGCATAAGGGCATTCATGCAGAAGCCAGAAGTAATACAGATTTAACGGTTCAAAAGATTGGTAAATGTTGTACCTGTTGTTGTGATCCGTCCATCCCGGCGCGACCGATGTGCGGCGCGGCGCCCCAGTCCGACCAGTACAGCTGGCCACGCGCAGGATGCAACGCCAGTGCCCGCGGCTCGTGCAGCTCCCTGCGCAGTAGCACGCGCCGGTGACGACCGTCCAGGCGGGACACCTCCACCGTGTCCGTGCCCTTGTCGCACCAGTACAGGTTGCCGCCCACCCAGTCCACCGCCAGGCCGTCAGGGTTCTGGAGCGTCGCGCCGTGCAACAACTGCACAACGTACATACGTCACTCGACTGAACAATATCACACGGGAACTACTATTCCGGCGCCGTAGTTTACCGGTAAACTGATTTGATAAGCAGAATTCAACCTTATTGACACTCCACCTGTCCTTAAAATTTAAGACTAAATGTATTATCAGAGCTATTAATAAGAGCTATTATGACATTTAGATAATTCTACCATAGAATTACCAGTAAAACACCCGGCCGGAATGGTTGGTACGATCGTACCTGATAGTGTTCTTCAGGAAGTCGAGGCGCGAGGGGTGGTGCAGGTGGTGCAGGTGGTGCGGGGTTGGCTGAGGTATTGTTGCGACACAACCGCTTGATGGAGCTGCCGAGTCGTGTGACGTCACTCCAGTACAAACACCCGCTCGCCCACTCCATGTCGAGTGCCACGCCATTGGTGAGGTTGTGTACGAGGAGTGAGCTGACTCCCCCCGTCACCCCCGCAGACCCCGCCACCCCCGCCGTCCCCATAGACAACACGGGCCATATCGCCGCGCGCCGGATGTAGTAGCGGTTGGTGAAAATTAAAGACGCGCGTACCGCTGTACCAACACATATTATAATTATTTGGATGTTATTATTTATATGATGCCGTACTCCAGATCAAGTAATTTCTGTATAAAACTAGATGTGGCATAACCGGGACATGCAGCACTGGTCGCAAGGCTCGTATACGTCGACGCATGCGCAGCAGGTCTCACTCACCCGACACAGGCTCGCAGCTGACCCCATCCTCCATCAGCCTGTACCCGTGTCCACAGGAGCACCGGTAGCTGCCGCGCGTGTTGTTGCAGTGCTGGTCGCAGGGATCGTCCTCGATGCATTCGTCCACGTCGACGCATGCGCCATTCGTCGCTCGCCATCCTGCTCTGCACCAGCATGCACGACCAACGGGCAGGTCGGTGCAGTTGTGCGCACACTCGCCGTTCAGTACTGCGCACTCGTTGATGTCTGCAGGCATAGCGATGTTTTTAAAAAGTGGTAGAACCGCCAGTTTCAGAACGGTGCCAATGACCCGCGACGGGGTTAGTCCGCCACTGGCTCTGGTACTATGTATTCATGTGGCGTGGTTCGGTACTCACTGCATCGCCACTCGTCAGTGAAGTCAGCGCAGTCGACGGCGCCATCACACAGCGCATGTCGCGGTACGCACGCGCCGTCTCCGCACTGCCACTCGCCGCGTACGCACTCACCGCGTGGCACCGCACCCGCACCCGCACCCGCACCCGCAGCTGCGCCTGCGCCTGCGCCCGCACCTGCACTCGCACGTGACTCACCAAACGCACGTGCGAACGATGCTGTAACAAACATTGCCATGTATACACACCTCGTAATATCTAAATAACCTTAATAAAAAAAATCCCCTGGAACCTAAACATCGGTGTTTAGGTTCCAGGGTTTTTTCCCCTTAAACACGATGTAACTTTTACTAATAAAAATTATCGAGGAGTTGAAATCTGCAGCTGGTTTGGTTACAGAATCAGATAGAATAGTATCGATTAAATTAGCTCACCAATTAACAAAAATGTACTCAACTCGGTCCATCTATTAAGACGTTACGATGTCACACCCAAATGCTCAGTCCAACAAAATGGAAAAAATATAATACCCTTCTTTATTATTAAGGATTTAGAAAAGGACAGAAAATCACTTGACAAAGTAGGTCCTGAAGAAACGAGGAAAAACTTGGATGTCCATAATCAGCAACGACCTGAAAAAAGCGCAGGTGGAGGGATCGACGGCCCAGAATCGTATTACCTGAAGACAATTGGCGAGGAGAGCCGCCCCAAATGAAAAGGGATAAGGCTATGCTGAATGATGATGATGAAAAAGATTTCATCGAAGGCTAGAATCTTTGAGAGTAAATAACATACTAGACAATTTATAGTCAGCTTTAGGACGGCATACTCACTGCAGACATACGGATCTTCATCAGTACCAGCGCCACCACCACCATCCTCACAATGATCCCGTCCGTCACAAACATGCTCGCGCGGTACACACCGGCTGGCGCAGTACAGCGCGCCCGGCATGCCCGCACACAGCGGATGCGATGCGGGCACGACGGCGGGTGCGGGCGCGAGTGCGGGCTCGAGTGCGGGCTCGAGTGCGGGTGCGGTCGACACTGACACCGCACACCCGGCCGGCTCGTCCGAACCGTCCTCACAGTCCGCATCGCCGTCACAGTACAGACTCTGAGGATATACATGTCCGTTAATGCTATTTGGATTGCGGGCGATAATTGTTTGTAAGATTTATAATGTTAATTTGAAATTATATATTTTTTTACAGACACAAAATGTTTAATCTTATGTTAAATGTTAATAATGTTATGTGAAAACTACTAAGGAATGCACCCGACCACGACAGTTGTACATGGCGCACTGAGTAGCTTTAGTATTTAAGCAGCGATACGTAATATGAATAACGTATACGCTTAAATACGAGGTCACGGGTTTGGGTCAGTCATTCAGCCCATATAACACAAGCTCTGTGATCACCTTGTATCACAATTTCTTGCAAGCCGTGGTAACTTGAATTTCGAAGGTATGTGAACTCTGCCAACTTGCAGTAGGCCAGAGTGGTGGACTAAGGCCTAAACATGAGCGGTAGAGCCACGCTGTAGTCACTTTGGTCTACAGCATGAATGGGCCGACTCGTCCAGGTTATTACCACTGTCTCACAGAAAACCGGCGTAAAGTAGCAGCTTGCTGCTGCGTTTCGTACGGTGAGTGAGATATCCGGAGGCCCAAACGCCCTCTCCTTCCCAATTCCTTAATTACTCTTTCTTTTAAGGTCGGCAACGCACCCGTGATTTTTTTGGTATTGTGGGCGTACATGGGCGGTGGAGATCACTTACCATCAGGTGACCCACTTGCTCGTTTGCCGCCCTATGCCATAAAAATAAAAAACCCCCCATTCAGTAGAGAAGGCTCGTGCCCAGCAGTGGGAGATGTATAGTACAGGTCGAGTAAAAAGTCTATAAAAAAGTATTGGTGTGATGATCACCGCATGCAGACAGGTTCCATCGGCAGCGCATCGGAAGGCTGGGTGCGCGCACGGACAGCGCGCCTCGTCCTCCGCGCGCGGGCAGTCCGCGGCGCCGTCGCAGCGCGCCCGCAGCGGCACGCACACGCTCCACGCGCCGCACTTCCACTGCTCCGCGCCGCACGATGCAGCGGCGTGCACGTGACCTGTACACACAACCTTAGTACAACTTATAACTTACATACACTTCACTCTGCCTCGGTGGCGCACTTGTAATGCGTACGCGTTACGATCGAGGCTAACGCTGAGCTCTCGGATTCGATCCCAGGGTCGGATAAAGTGGTATTGGGTTTTTCTATTACGAAATGATCAGTATCAGCCCGGAGTCTGGAATTTGTGCTCGGTATGGCGATAGGCTCGCCCCCTATCACATCATGGGACGGAGATACGCTCGGTGAAATGTGGGTGTACTGGTTACACCTCTGCCTACCCCTTCGGCGATTACAGGCGTGAGTTCGTATGTATGTATGTATTTGAATAAACTTCAAAAACCGACCGTCTTATTGCTCTACTGGCGACGTACTGTGAAGCCACACTGTAAACAGTTTCGTCTAAAACTTGAATGGGTGAGATCAACCAGATTGTTACTACCGTCTCACAGAAAACCGACGTGCATGCCGTTGTGTTTCGTACTCGTAAGAGAAATATCCGGGGGCCCAAATCCCCCTCCCCTTCCCAGTCCCTTTTTATTAGCTTAAATGAAGAGACAAGCTCGTCGCTCGCCTGATGGTGAACGCCACGCCTACCCCTAAACAGAAGAAACGCCACACAGAACTGAATTACAAAGCACTGCATGGCACTGGACTGTACTCGTTTCCAAGATATAAGTTGTTAAATCTCATAATGCCCAATCATTTTACTGAATTCAATGTCCTTTAAACCGGAATAATGCTCACACAATCTCTTGGCGGGAAAAATAGACAAAGCGGTACCAACCCAGACGACCTCTTGCATACGAGGAACCTACCACCTTGTAAAATTATCTCTTTTCTTGATCGGTAAAGTTTCCATCAATCTTCTCTCGTTCGTTTGCCGACCTATACTATAAAAAATGGCTAGGTATAATACTTACCACAGTGCAGTGTCTCATCGCTTCCGTCAGTACAGTCTGCGCGTCCGTCGCATCGCCACGCCAGCGGGATGCACTCGACACCCCCGCCTCCACCCCCCGCATCACCTGCACCCCCCAATCCAACCTCACCACCCCCGCAAGTGAACTGCGCCGGTCCGCATCCCTCTAGCGGTCCATCGTCGAATGGATCTAACACACGGTCGGTGGTGGTCGCATCTGGAATTGTTGGCTTTCATTTATATCGAATATTAGTTTGACTGGATACCGGAATACTCGGGCATCGAACCAATTTCTATAAAACTTGATATAAAAGTACTTGGAATGTGAAGAAAGACATCAGATAATTTTTATAACAAAGAAGTTTATCGATAATATATTCGCGCAGTTGGAGTCGAGAACAAAAGCTAATATGCTTAAGGTATGAAAAAGTGTTGGACATTAACACTAATGTATCGATACTAATATTATAAAGAGGAAAGAATTGATTGTTTGTTTGTTTGCATTGAATAGGCTCCGAAACTACTGAACCGATTTAAAACATTCTTTCACTGTTGGGAAGCTACACTATCCCCGGGTGATATAGGCTACTTTTTATACCGGAAAAGGCCGTTCACGCGGGCGGAGCCGCGAGCAAAGGCTTAAATAATATTAAATTAGTAAGCTGGCTTCCACAATGCCTGAACTCGCACTGATGTATCGTAGAAAGTAGGTCGTTCGTGGTGCAGAGACGCAGAGACGTCCATAGAAACACAGGCAGAAGGATGTCGAAAACGTTAAAAGTGCGGTACGAGTTCTCTTTCACCCTTGTTTAACATTATTTTTCACTGTTCATTTTAGAATAACTAGACTGCCTCAGTTGCGCAGTTGTAATACGTACTGTTATAATCAAATGTATTACTAATAACTTGCAATATATGCAGCAAGCCCCACTTGACCACGTGGATGTACTAATAGTATAAATACGCCTCATTTATTGTCACAAGAGACTTTACTTAAAAACTTAGAACAGAGCAGTCGATATGTATAATTAATTTCAATTCAATTCAATCAACCAGTATAATTGTATTTGTGTCTTTGCATAATTAAAGTTCCAGCATTTAAAAAGTGTTTTTTTAAAAAGGACCCACGGAGCGCCATCCTTACAAATTTGGTGTCAGAAGTGGGATCTCAGGAAAAATCGTTGAGTACTGGGATCTGTAGGTGTTAGGCGTCGCGAATTCGTTCACGTTTGACATCTATTTTTTTGGCTCCGTGGTGGACGTAAGGACCTTTGTAAAGTGCAAAAAGTGGTCGACGTTTAGTCTTGGCTATACAGCCCAAGCCCGCGCTGCTGCACACGTGGGCGACGATAAGCCTTAGGCATTCAGCCTGAGCCCGCACTACACCGTGATCGACGATTAGTCTCCGCTGCTTAGCGTGAGCCCGCATCGCAACCTGAACACCCTGCTGTTGGAACCTCGTGGTCGACGATAAGTCTCCACGTTCTGTGTGAGCCCGCATCACGTTCAAAGACCTCATACACTGAACTGGTGGTGAACCACTACATCATCGACTCCATCATCATCAGCCCACGTGGACCCCTTTTACTAATTTTCCACGTGCGCGAATATTCCTCACGGACGACGCAACGTGACTTCGAGGTAGCTGCAATACGACTCCCTGAGTCGCCTGATACCCGTCGTGCTCGTTGACGTCATCGCTGCGTTACTTCGCGGCATTTTTTCGCCGTTTTTGGTAAAGCTGTTCTCCAAAATGTTCGTGAGTGCTGCTGCTGTTCTGTAAGTCTTTCATTTTTCCATTTTACAAGTGTACATCAAAGTTTTCAAATTCCAAGTTTAAAAAGTGCATAATTTAGTGAAAGTGATAACATTAGCTCCAGATTTCTCAGGACTCTAAGTCTAATTTACATTTCTATATTTTTATATTTCTATATTTTTACATTGTTTTTACACAATTTTACGCTGATTTATTTGTGTAATTTTTACATTAAGTTACTTGTTTTACACATTTTTACGCTGATTTACTTTTTACATACTTATTGTTTCTTTTTTCTGATGATCTGTACTGCATTTTAATATTTTTACGACTATTAATTAATGACTCTAAAAAAAGAAAAAATCGAAGAAATCGATTCCTCCAAATCTGATTATTCAGATAATTATCTGTCAGATAGTCCTTCACCGAAAATTTCTAAACCTAAAATGTCTGACAAAATCACACTATCAGTACTAACTAAATTTATTAAACCCTATAAAGGGGATCGCGAGTCATTACCCGCATTTTTAACCAACTGCGAAAATGCAATTTCGCTTGCCAGTACAGAACAACAGAAAGTTTTGTGCAAATATATTATTTCACAACTCGAAGGCAAAGCTCAACTAGCATGTTGTTTAAAATGTTTTAATGACTGGTCAGAGATTAAACAATTTTTAAAATTAACTTTCGGGGAGAAAAAACACTCCACCCATTTGCTAGTTGACCTTCAAAACTGTAAACAATTGCCTTCCGAGGATGTGACACAATATTCTCTTCGTGTTGAGTCATGTTTAACAAGGCTCCAATCCGACATCCATTACAGCTGCGAGGATCAAACAGAACGTATAGGTAGACTTGCCGCCATGGAAGATCTAGCCTTAATTACATTTTTGTTAGGATTAAACTCTAGCTTTTCTCATATAGTAAGATGTCGAAATCCTAAAACTTTATCCGAAGCAATCACACATGCGACGGAAGAGGAGAAATTGTATAAGTTAGTTAGATTGTCAAACCGCACAAATTTTAAGCAGTGTTCTATATGCAATAAAAACGGTCATATAGCTGCCGAATGTTTTAAGAATAAACCTAAACACAGTTTTCACCACGTAAATTCTAGTACAAATAATTATAATTCTAATCAACATAAATATTACAACAATTCTACATTTGACTCAAATAAAGTTTGCGCGTATTGCAAAAATCGTGGTCATTCGATAGGCGAGTGTCGTAAACTTAAGTTTAAAAACAAATTGAATAATCAAACGCGCATCGATGCACGAAATTCAACACTATCCAGTGCACAGGCACCGACTTCGAGTCATATTCCGAGCAATAGTCGCTCTAATGTGCATGCTATTGACACTTCATTAAAACATGATAGTAATTTAAACTAAATCCAGTTTCAGTGCCGTGTCTGCTGGAACCACGTAATTATTTAAATGACACGAAAAACTATTCTAAACCCCGTGTTCCTAAATTCTATAAAACACGGAGGAGTATACATACCTCTAATCTTGTAGGGAAAAAGTCCCAAAACACTGAGTGCTTATCAATGACTCAAAGTCATTCATCCTGTGTTCCTAAATTATATTCTGCACAGGTTAATCAACGCTCAGAGGTTTCACCCTGTGTTCCTAAATTATATTCTTCACAGGTTAATCAACACTCAGAGGTTTCACCCTGTGTTCTTAAATTTTCATCAACACAGGCTAGTCACAATTCAGAGACATCACCCTGTGTTCCTAAATTATATTCAACACAGGTTAGTAAACATTCAGAGACTTCTAAGTCAAAGAATGATTTAAATGTCTCGTCTTCTAATTTTTATAAGAAACACATTAAACACTATCCCTCATCTCGAAATGAGAAATCGAGTTCTAATATTTTTAGGGATTCCACACGTGAGAAAACTTTTACTATTAATAATATAAACAATAAGATTTCTTTGCCTCACATTTATTTGAAAACTAATTATAACGATAAGCCCCTGTGCTTCTTAATTGACACTGGTTCAACAATTTCAATTGTCAAACTTTCGAGTCTTTTAAAACAACCAGTGCTTAGACCTGAAATCATAAAGCTTAAAGGCTTAAGTGACAATGATTCCTACTGTGAATCACTTGGGTCTATTGATCTTAATTTTGAGTATCAAATTTCATCTTCAAAAAAGATAGTATTTGATTATATATTTCATGCTATTGACGATACCATCAACTTATATTACGATGGAATCATTGGTAGTGATTTTATTCAATATTTTACCATTGATGTACAATATTCTACTAATAGCCTTAATTTACAGGGTCACGAAATACCCATTTGCTTTAGTAAGACATCTTATATATTACCTCCGCGGTCAGAAATGGTAATTGAGTGTCCAATTTCTAATTTATCAGAGATAGTTGATCGACAGGAAGCTTTGATTCTTGATCAAAGAATTTGCGAAGGCGTATTTTTAGCTAATTGTATAGTAAGCATTAAACCTAATAATAGAGTTAACGTTTCCGTGTTAAACACTACTGAAAATCAAGTTGAAATTCATAATTTTCAGGTTCAGTTAACTCCATTTAATCTACCGCCTTCTAATGACACTCAGCAAGAACTCATTCACAACATAAATTCCTTAAATATTGATAGATCTAAAAGAGTTCTTGAACAAATTAGATGCTCTCATTTGAATCCACAGGAAAAGAAATTATTAATTAATTGTATTTCTAGGTATACTGATATTTTCTATCTAGAGGGTGAGACTTTAACTCACACTGACATAATTAAACACTCCATAAATACAGGAGATTCAGTTCCAATTCACGTTAAATCGTATCGCTTTCCGGAAGTCCATAAGGATGAAGTCGAGAGACAAATTAAGAAAATGTTAAATCAAAATATAATTCGTCCTTCAATTTCCCCTTGGAGTGCACCCGTGTGGGTCGTGCCAAAAAAGCTCGATGCTTCTGGTCAGCAAAAATGGCGAATTGTTATTGATTATCGCCGCTTAAACGATGTCACAGTTTCAGAGGTTTACCCTCTTCCCCTAATAACTGACATCTTAGACCAATTAGGTCACTCAAAATATTTCAGCACACTTGATTTAGCCTCTGGATTTCACCAACTGTGCTTAGATCCTAAAGACACTGAAAAAACCGGATTCAGTGTTACGACGAATGGCATTTCAGGGCACTATGAATTTACAAGAATGCCATTTGGATTAAAAAATGCGCCCTCTACATTTCAAAGGATGATGAATTTAGTCCTTTCAGGATTGCAAGGTCTTCACTGTTATATTTATTTAGACGACTGTATAGTCTACTCTCATGACCTTGAATCTCATATGCAAAAACTCGAACTTGTATTTTCCAAATTTAGAGAGGCAAACTTAAAATTACAGCCCGACAAATGTGAATTTCTGCGTCGTGAAGTCGCTTATTTAGGGCATGTCATTACAGATAATGGTGTTTCGCCTAACCCTGAGAAGGTCAAGGCCATTTCCAAATTTCCTACTCCTAAAACACCTAAAGACATAAAGTCTTTTCTCGGATTAACGGGTTATTACCGTCGTTTTATAGAGAACTTTTCTCACATAACAAAGCCTCTAACTTCCTTATTGAAAAAGGATATAACTTTTCATTGGTCTCATGAACAAGAACATGCTTTCAACACTCTTAAACAAAAGTTAATATCAGCTCCATTATTACAATACCCAGATTTCACAAAACCTTTTATAGTTACAACGGATGCTTCTAATTATGCCGTTGGCGTAATTTTGTCACAAGGTGAAGTTGGCAAAGACAAGCCCATTGCTTTTGCATCTCGTACTTTAAACAAACAAGAAGGAAATTATTCTACAACCGAAAAAGAACTTCTTGCTATATTGTTCGGTGTTAACACATTCCGTCCCTATCTTTACGGTTATAAATTCAAAATCGTGACGGATCATCGTCCTCTTACTTGGTTATTTAATGCTAAAGATCCAGGTGGACGTTTACTCAGATGGAGACTTAAATTAGAAGAATATGATTACGAGATTATTTATAAACCAGGCAGGATTAACTGTAATGTTGACGCGTTATCTCGTTATCCAGTTAACGCTCTAACTCGTTCCAATTTAAATATTGCTACATATCAGCAATTCTTTAAAAAGCAGTTTACTAAATCTATACATGACTGTGATACTCAAATTGAAGAACATAACGAAAGTTTGCATTTATCGAAACAAAAAATTATCGCCTGTCCGATGTCTCTAGATTTAGACTACTCTATGCCACATTGCGAGCAATTGTTATCGATGGTAGACAATTCCGCTGAATTGCGAGCAGGTGAACGCGAACCTGATACCGTACAGTCGGTTGATACTAAAAATAAACGACTCTATTTCTTATATTCTAAGGTTCATCATTTTGACGAAACTAAATACGAAACTATTTACAATTTATTACTTAAATTAAGAAATCAAATTATTTCTAATAACGATAATGATAAGGAATTAGCTATTTCGGACTTTTCCGAACCATTTACTAAATTAGTTTATATAAAAATTTATAATATGATTTCTTTCATTTTTCACGGTACCAACATAAAGGTGCATATTTATAAAAATCAAATAATTTATCCTACCCCTGCCGAAGTTTCAAATATTCTTAAAGAAAACCACGGGACTACTATAGCTGGTCACCCGGGTATTAAACGCATGTACAATAGAATTAAAGCTTCATACTATTGGAAATCAATGCGCTCAGATATAGAACGCTTTGTAAAAGATTGTAAACTCTGTCAAGTTAATAAACCACTGCGTGCCTCAAATAAAGCACCTATGGTCATTACTTCTACCAGTACCAAGCCATTTGAAAGATTGGCTCTTGATATTGTCGGTACTTTACCTGAAGCAGGTCTGCAAAAATTTAAATATATTTTAACCCTTCAGGACGATCTTACTAAATTCTCATGTGCTTATCCAATGATTACATCAACAACAGATGAAGTTGCACGTAATCTCATTCATTTCTTTTCATTATTCGGATTTTGTAAAACTATTTTAACGGATCAAGGCACTTGTTTCACTTCAGAGTTGTTCAAACAATTAACAGATATTCTTAAAATAAAAAATCTGTTTTCAACACCATATCATCCTCAAACTAATGGTGCTCTCGAAAGATCACATGCAACCCTTAAGGAATATTTAAGATCTTTTGTTAATGACAACCAAGATGATTGGCATTGTTATCTTGCAACTGCTATTTTATCATATAATACAACGCCACATTGTACCACACAATACACACCTTTCGAGTTGTTATATGGTTATAAGCCAACCATTCCTAGTAGCATTTACAGTTCTAGTGATAACACTACATATAAAGAATATATTCGTGCTTTGCAATACAGAATGAAATACTCTCGCGAAAAAGCCATTGAGCACATGAATAAAAGTAAAGAATGTTCAAAAAAATATTACGATTCTTCTACTCGTGAAAAATCTTACAAAACTGGTGACTTAGTATATTTAAAACACCACCATAGATTACGCAAGGCATTATCCCCTGTTTGGAAGGGACCTTTTAAAATTATAAAAACTCATGGTAAAAATAATGTAACTCTATGTATTAATCGAAAGCACGTAAAGTATCATATAAACGAAATTAAACCAGCATGAAGTTATTTTTTTTTATATATCGTTGTTTCAGATTTTTACTCAGACCGAGTGCATCTCTATCAAATCCTATTTCGCCAATATCTCACGGTCCAGGGATGTATTTCGACCCGACCTCCATTGCTTATTTTTACAACGACTATTGGAATGTAGTCACTTATTTAGAATTTTTACCTATTAAACCATATTTAGAAAAAATTGAAAATTCTATTAAAAGCATATCTTTATTCTGCGACAAGGCTCAGAATTTAGCAAATATTAATATTGATTGTAAGGATACTATTAATCCTTTAGAAATTCTAATTAGTGCAAATAATTTGAAATATGAATCACTGTCACATCTTATTGCGGAAAATCCGTCAGACCGACCTAGGCGAGCACTTGAATTCGGTGGCGAGATTCTCAAATTCTTCTTCGGAACTCTGGACGCTGATGACGCCAGAAAATACGATGAAGCTATTTCATCATGTCAACATAATGAACATGAAATATTTTCAATGTTGAAAGATAACATTCATATTATACAATCAACCATTAATAATTTTAATGTTTCCATTCTAAAATTAAATAATAATGAGATCAGACTAAATAAACAAATTGAAAAGCTTAATTTCATATTATCAGAAAATTCTAAGACGCATACACAATTAATTAATACTGAAATAATTAATTCTATATTTAATGTTATTGAAGGTTCATTATTGTCTATTTCTAATATTTTAGACACAATTTTAAATTCAATTTTATTTGCAAAGGCTAATATTTTACACCCATATGTTATTACTCCGAGTAAATTATACAAGGAACTCTCTAAACTTAGTATAAATAAGAGAAATTCTGAGTTCCCAGTTACTTTGTCAATTCAGAACATTCATACTATTATTGATTTATCGACATTGACGTCATATTTTTATAATAATAAGCTGGTATTCGTTATTAAAATACCATTAATTAATCCAATTAAGTTTAGCATTTATAAGAATTTACCGTTACCTACACCACGCGAAGAAAAATATTTTCAAACATATGTTTTAATTCATCCTTCTAAGTTGTACGTGGCTGTAACGGATGATAGATTAAGTTATTCTTTATTAGACAATATTTTAGATTGTAAGCATGTAAACAATGATTATATTATATGTCCTCAAGCATCAATTTTATCGACAATTAACAATCCAACTTGTGAAACCAAGCTTTTAACAGAAGTTACTTTGTCACTTCCTGAAATTTGTGATTATAAGTTAATTTATGGTAATATTGATGTATGGCAGAAACTTAACGATGGTAGATATATTTATGTACAATCTAAGCCTAATAAGTTAACGATGAAATGTAATAATGAAATTACTGATTATACCTTGCAAGGAACAGGAATTTTATCCTTAGAAAAGGATTGTGTTGCATATTTTCAAACTTTACAATTTTATTCATCTTATAATTATAAAACTGTTTTACCAAGTCAATTATCAATTAATTATGACATAATCGAAGACAATTGTTGCAAATATAATATTGTCAATGAAAGCTCTCGCTCATTGTCTCCGATAACTCTAGCCAATATTGATTTGGAATCATTAAAATTAGCTTCACATAAATTAGACTACCTGGAAAACCAGATTCGGCAAACCGAAAATCAATCGCATATTATTAAATACGGAAATTATTATTCTACGTTTACTTATATTATTATTTCATCAATTTTTATTTACATTTTGTATAAGATTTATAAACGATGTTTTCCTTGTTGTAAGAATACATCTTGTTGCATCCAAATATTTAATCAGTGTTACAATAAAAGAAAAAATAAAACTAGTACTAAAGTTAACACTTCAATTGAACTAACTGATATCTCAGATGAAAATGAATGCGACAAGAAGTCTGTCAAAAGTCTACCAGAGATAGAAATTAATAAGAATAAAGTAATGTTCAGACAATTTGAAGGGTCCAATAGGAACCTAAGTAATTTCTAATAAAATTATTTGTCAATATTCAATTTTTATTTTGCGATTTCTGAAGAAGTAATTATTAATTTCTATAACAAGACTTTCTATTATATGTTTTATTATTTTACTAGTTGTATATTTTTGTGATTTGATAATAGACTGCAACAAATCATAACTTTCGAATTTATTTTTATACTTATTCAATTTAAATTGTTTTCCATTTTTACATCCATTTTATTCAATTTTATTCATTTGAATTATTTTCTAATTTTTCAATTTTATTATATTTCTCCGTTATTCTTTATTAAAAGATATAACTTCGTCAAAAAGGGGGAGATGTTATAATCAAATGTATTACTAATAACTTGCAATATATGCAGCAAGCCCCACTTGACCACGTGGATGTACTAATAGTATAAATACGCCTCATTTATTGTCACAAGAGACTTTACTTAAAAACTTAGAACAGAGCAGTCGATATGTATAATTAATTTCAATTCAATTCAATCAACCAGTATAATTGTATTTGTGTCTTTGCATAATTAAAGTTCCAGCATTTAAAAAGTGTTTTTTTAAAAAGGACCCACGGAGCGCCATCCTTACAGTACGCGTTACGACTGAGACTAACGCTGAGGTCTCGGGTTCGATCCCCAGGTCGGGTAAAAGTGATATTGGGTTTTTCTATTACGAATTGCTCAGTATCAGCCCGGAGTCTAGAATTGTGCTCGGTATGGCGATAGGCTCGCCCCCTATCCCATCCTGGGACGGAGATAAGCTCGGCGAAATTTGGGTGTACTGGTTACACCTCTGGATACCCCATCGGAGATTACAGGCGTGAATGCGTATGCGTATTTTCGAATAACAAAATAGGTTTGAATCTACACCACCACGGACGTACACCCACCCTATGTAGAGGATCGATACGGTGCATGAGTATCCGTGGCTTTCGACTGTACGTGGTACCATTGGAAGCTGCGTTTAGATCTGTAGACGTGTGTGTGTGTGTTTTTACCTGTATAGGTTACGGTAGCGTTGGTGGCGCAGTCGTTTCCGACGCATGCGCAGTCTCGTTCGTCGGATCCATCGGCACAGTCGGCCGCGCCATCACACCGCGCCCACACCTCCACACACGCGCCGTCCTCGCATCTACACGGATATACACAACAATTGGTACAATTCATACAATGTATACGTTCCAATACTAGTACATTAGCTGTTGCCTGCGCCTCCACTAGCATGAATATCTTTTTCTGGGATATGTTCTGTTTCATACAAAGTACGCTCCCACTGCCTTCCCCTTAATATGTAATTTCCAAAAATCCTTTCTTAGCGGGCCCTTACATTACACAAACTATTATCTGACAATCATGATTAAAAGTAAGTTTCATATTACAATAATCGAATTGGCATTGGCCTAACTAGTATAAAGTAGCATTTACGGTTCTGTCGGCGTATTATTTTTATATGAACTTTGTTTTAGTTGTGTGATGCATAGCAATGTGGAAATTATGCTTAATATATAATCAGGCATATTGTACGCAGCGTAAACGGTACCGTTTGGAATGCGTGCGCGTTCGTAAAATCTCTCTTTCGGTATTCTAAACAAAAGTAACTGGCGCCGCCGCCACTGCCAAAAGCTGGTCACGCTATCTCCTCCGAAACCGCTGGGGGTATGGAGTCGAGACCGATACCAATCGATGCAGAATAACGTGGGGAAGAAAGTAAGATATGTCTCATATTCTTCGGACTTTAAGTTTTTTTTTATTTTATGTTTTGTGGAAAAACATGGGCAACGCCCCTAGTGCACAAAACACTAACCTGATCTGTGGGTGTGCACAGTCGCAGCCGGCCTCGTCGGCGCCGTCGTCGCAGTCGGCGCGTCCGTCACACACAGCGTGCGCGCCCACGCACCGCCCGCCCGCGCCGCACCGCACCATGCCCGACGGACACGACCGCGACGCTACACATTACACATATATATACTTTACTGACGGCACCTTGTCAATTTGAAACTGTCACCGATTGATTTATACACACATTCAAGACCTTACTTAAGCATTGATTACTAAAACACCTTTTTGTCTTTCTCCGTCAACGCGATTTATAAAGTGGCTAGAAAGAGACACAAACATTGTTTAATTAAGCAGTGCTTAAGGAAGTTTATAAGTAAGGCCTTAGTGTTTAATTCTCTTTCGCAGTCAGTAAAAGGCAGTAGCCAACAATACACCAATTAGTTCTGCAAATCATACAGCAAGTGTATGATAATATAAAAACATGTTAGTTTGACCACTCACTGCAGTAGTATAGGTCTTCGTCACTAGCGTCGAGCGCGTCACTGCAGTGCGGCACACCGTCACACACCAGCTCCTGCGGCAGGCACGCACCCTCCGCGCAGGCGAACAGCGGCGGCGTGCACCGACCGGCGGCCGGTGCGCATGCGCGGCCGTCTGCTGACAGCACTCGCCCCGCGCCGCATGCGCACACCGCAGCGCCGCGTGCGTCCACCCGGCACAGCTCCGCGCATCCACCGTTCAGCACGCCGCAAGGATCAGCTGAGCCTGCACAGTGAACACACGTCATCAACTCGTAACGATCAAATTCAGCTTTATTATCTTACGCATACTACTATAACCGAATGTTTTATACCGTACATAAAAAGACATAACGTTGACTGTAAAATATCTAACTTTCTTCTTCTATCACATTAATCCTCGATGACAAATTATGACATCACAATACCGTTCGTGATACTCACACGTCTGGTGGTCAGGGGCAATAACGACGATGGCCATAGGTCTAGTGACGTCACCGCAGACACGCGTCGCGTCACCAGCCCGCTTGTCAGCACGGAACACACCGTGCGACACCCAGTCGGTCCAGAACACCCAGTCACCGACCACGGCCAGGTCGAACGGATGCTCCGTGCTAGAGCGAGTCACTATCTGCAAACAAACACTCAAATTTAAGGCTGCAATAATATACCTAAGAATCAAACTACACCTAGATTGCAACGGTCCGGAGTTTCATTACAAATATACCTCTACAGTATAGCTTGAGTGCCTCAGAATAAAACACACTTGACAATCCAACTCGTTGTGCCGTGAGTTGTCTTTGACCTCTATAAATATTTTAAAACAGAGGGGCCTACATATAAATTTAATAACTTGCAAAAATTGCCGCGACGACGCCGATGCCTTAAATGACGGTCAAAAAGATTCGATCCCTATAGTGATTTGACGCATGCACGCGCGCTGGATCAACGACAACGACAGTTCTCGACTACTACACTCACCTGTCTGTGAGATCCGTCGTAGTACATCCGTTCTATCTTGTCGAGCCTCGCGTCCGCCCAGTAGAGCTTCTTGGCTGCGTGGTCAAGAGCGAGCCCGTTCGGCATCAGTATCTCCGTCGCGACGATGATCTGTAGCGCGCGCCCACTTGTGTACGCGCGCTGGATCGATGGATTGGACTCGTTCCAGTTCGTCCAGTACAAGCGTCTATGGATAGACATCAGTTACTTAACAATTACAAGTGAGCTGCGAGACAAATCATGGTTCAAACACTTGAGCCGGGGCTCTGAATCGACCGCACAGGTCACGTCAAATCAGCTCAATTTATCGATGAAACTCTGATACGATATTTTATATTCTTTTGGTGCTCGTTATGAATAAACACATTAATGTTAGATGCGTTGTATAGGGCTATGAGCTGTCAATTGATCGATGTATGCAGATCACAGTTCACTAGCCATTTCTGTTTAGAACATGTTATAAGTCGCAACTCAACAGCTTGGTTGCTGTGAACAAGTAACAATATGTTACAGAAAGGTGTGGTCAAATGAAAGGTCTGTAATATCACTTTTTTCATTAGTGTTGCCTAAAGTTGATAGTCGATATCGACATGTTACGCATTCGATAAAAAAGGAAACTCTATAATTATTTTCTATGATGATCTACGGATTTGGTACTATGGGGGATAAAATACTTATATCGTACACCTTACATACACCTTTCTGTAACATGTTGTATAATTGAATCGGTTGCACCATACGATATCATAACCTAAGAGACTATCGTGTCGACTGACTGTGTAAAATATAGAAAAGCGACGCGACGCGACGTACCGTTCACAAGGATCGAGGTCGATCCCACGAGGTCTGTCACCCCGCGCGAGTCGCAGCACTGTGATGGGTGTGAGGGGTGTGAGGGGTGTGGGGGTTGTGGGGGTTGTGGAGGGTGTGGAGGATGTGGGGGACGTAGGGGGCGAGTGCGAGGGTGCGGCGGGGAGGGTGGCGGCTCGCACGGCCGCCGCGCTGCTGCACGTCCAGTATAACGTGCGAGACCGAGACTCGAACACCATGCCTTCCACCGCGCCCACCTCTGACATACAATACAACATATTACAGCAGCAGTACCATACGATGGCACGTGGGATGCCAAGTAAGTTACGTAAATATTGTCAACTACGAGTGGAAAAACAATTGCCATACTTTATTGTTGTGGGAACCACCATAGGCTGTGTATAATCTATCAAAAAAAGTGTATTACATTATAATAGTAAGTTGTCCCAAGTAACATCGTGCAGTGCCGCTGTTATAGTGACTTATTACTACCAGTATGAATTAATATCTACATACATAATATTATGTATAAATAATACTGCATTCGCTGCTTTTCTCAATGTCGCTGCCATCTAAGTATCAATGCGTATGTACTGAGATTTCGACATCAGGCAGTACCTGTATTCCTGTAGGTATTTCTAACGAATGATATACTCGTAATTTAAAAAGCCATGCAACTATAAATTGCTTCGAAAGTATAAATTCGAAACTCAACTTTACTCTGAATATGGATTGTAAGAGAATTCCGGAAAAAATACTCCGTTTGAAGCCGCCACGCTTGTTTTATCAAAATCAACCGAATAGGGAAATGAATAAGGTTGAGTTTCAATTGCCATCACTTTTCCCAGTGTTAGTACTCACGCGGCAACAGAACGCGGTGATCGGATCCGTTGAAATGCACGGCGTTGATGGAGCCGCGCTGTATGTCCGAGTAGAACAGCGTCGAACTATTGTAGTCGTACGCCAGACCGATAGCGTTGCGCATCAATTCCCTACACACACACAGACGTACAGTACGGGACACGGTTCAAGCCAAGAGTGGTGCCAGGCAAGTGGCCAGAAAGGGCAACAGGCTAGCCAGGAACCGTATTCCTATGCTACGTTGGTGACAATGGAAGGAAAAGAGACGTGGATTTGAATGGTGGAATTTTGCTACATTATTCCATTATGTCCAAGTAAACGATAAATTTTACCAGATATTAACAAAAATAAAATCAACTCAAAAAACTAAAAAGGATGAACTTCTGACTATACAGTATTTAATGAAACAAGAATCATCGAAATCGGATCAGTCTGTGAAAAGTTATACGTGTTCACACACGTCTAAAGAGAGCCTCCTCCGTTATAAAAAATAAATTCCTCCTGTGCACAAAATAAATAGGGCATAATTCTTCGAAACTTAAATGTATCGATATTTTATTTCTCTATAATGTCTATTCTTGCGATTCGATACCGTGGTGTCCGACTCCGGATGAATGTTCGGATTGATCGTAATCTAGGTCCAGTAACTCACTTGTTCTGTATGGGTGGGAAGGGCGAGTTGAGCTTCTTCTCATCGGAGAGGTGCACGCTCTCGATCTTAGTGACGCGAGAGTACATCAGGAACGATGTGTACGCTGCCAACGAATACATTATTATAAATATTTTATTATGTCTATAGAGTAAAACAGAGTAGGTATATAGAACCCAAAGAGTAAAAAGAAACTAGATATTTATATTGGGATTATTACTCATAAAAATTGCCACATGTTTACGGAATTGAACGTTATGGTAGGCTGGTGACTTATTTTTTTTATGAATTATTCGACTTTAGAATGATCTCTTTATATTAGTTATGTATCTGACTGAAGATCGCAAAAAACTCTCAGTTTCGTTGTGTTTGTATAAGTTCTGTATTGGAGCAGTACTAACGCGTGCAGGATCGTCCGTCCGATGCAAGTTGTCCGTGTGGACACACACAGCGCGGATGCGTCCCGTTGTAGAGACACAACGCCTCGCACCCGCCGCCGTCCGCACCGCACGGATTCAATGCCTCTCCCTCACGACTGGTCTGCGCAGTCTTCGACCACACCTGCAAATAATACCGTCAAAGCTGCCATTTTACATGTGTAGGTGAAATAACTATTTTGAATCTCGGGAAATTTAAATTTTCCTAAACAAAATAACGAAATCAAAAATTTCTGTTTTGTTTTTATTCTTTAAGATTGATAGGAAAATATTGTCATTATCATCATCATCAGCCTGTGTAAATCCACTTCCTATTAACGAGTGTATTTAACTACCCATCGTGTAATCCGACAAATAAGCGTGAAGGTAATAATTCTCTAAAACGATCCGCCAAGGGCGGGTCTGTACACATATTTTCGTGAATGCCGCATTCACGAGACAGGTATCGAAAAACTCGCACTAGACACTCTGGACTTAAGTCTTCCCTAAAGCACACCATAGAATCTAACCCTCAATGCCCCTCATCCAACTACTACCAGGGCAAGTGTGCACTACTACATCCTATCTACATTTATTTCCATTACGTCTATATTTTTTACTTTTGTCTATCGTTTCGTGCCTTCACGCATTAAGTATAGTCGATAAATAACACTTACGAATATATCTTTAAGGCTGTCTCCGAGATTGTCACGTAGCACGCGGTAGTTCGTCAGGTTGCTCAGCGGTGCCGACACCACGCTGCCGCGGTTCACCATCCTGTGTGACGTCACAGACGGTTATGACCACTCAGACTTTGTGGAAAATATCGCAGAACATGAATTAAAGTCATACACGGGGTTATAATTAATTATAACAAGAAAGGAACGGTATTTTAGCTCGGTATACTATATGTTCGGTATGTATTTTAACGGTATATTTAAAATTTATATTGTAATATATCATCAAAGAAGGTAAAATAGTTATAACTCATTCGCAATAGTTTAATAATATTGTGAATGTCTAATATTGACCGATTAAAGTAAGGAACGCCTTATTTTATAGCATAAATTGAAATAAAAATAACAAAATTGCTAAAAATGTACAATATAAAATGTTGTTACATAACATGAGCTCTGTAGACCAAATCTCTTTGGTTGATTTTCTGTGATAGAATCATCTACTATTCGAGCGACGAGCACTCACGTATCGAGCCAGTATGCTGTGTGGTTGTAGAGTGCGAGCGCGACGGGATGGTGTCGATGTGACGGGAGTGTGGCGACGAGCTCCTGCTCCGAGCCGTCATAGCGCATGCGCCACACGCGCGCGCCCCACGCCTCCGCCCAGTACACGCGCTCCTCCTACATGTATAGCATACACATTCCAATTACACTATCGATATTGAAGATTCTCCAAATAAAAAATATCGAGAAAGTTACTATTTCTTGCATTCGTGAGTTTTAGGCATGATACTCGAAATTATATTGTACAAAATGTTCGTTCTTTAGTAAATAATATCCGAGATAAGAGTAAAAGTATCAAAGAAGTATCGACGAATAGTGTCGATACTTATTTCTCAATACCGAAACTATAGTAAAGAATGATTTTGTATGTTTGGAAGTATCGAGTTAATACAGGATAATACGTAATTTAAAAATGTATTTTTACCGAGATCAATACTTTCGATACTTGATAGTATTGATTCTTTACGATTTGGGTATCATTACTGAGTGCCGTAGATACTCACCGTGACGTGCAGCGCGATGTCTGCTAGTGCGGTTCCGTTATATAGCAAACGGCGGTCGGAGCCGTCGGGACGAGCGCGCTGCACCCACCCCCCGCCACCCAGGAACAACCACCCACGAGCGCCATCCACCGCCACCACTTATATTGGACAATATCACTATTTTTTGACGTTGCATTTTACTACAATACACCGATGTATCGATGTTAAATATAAAGAATAAAAATTATATCAAATTATATACATTTTCAAGAACAAAGTTTTCACTTCAATTTAGAAATCAGAGCCCTTAGAATAAAGAGCCGTAATAACATGTACCACCAGTTACTACCATAATCTTTTTTGTTTGTTCATGGTTGTATTTCTTGACATGGCTTGTGTGTTGACAATATTTGAGCTTTTCGAGGGATCCATTTTTCGGCTATCTAAAAATAAACATAATATAGCTTATTTACACTCACCGGTTACTCGGTGTGGGTCTGTATCTAGCAGCACGTATCGATGTGATCCGTCGAGTCGCGCCACCTCGAGTAGCATACGGCGTGGGTCGGACCAGTAGATATTTCCACCAGCCCAGTCGACCGCTAGTCCAGCGAGCCAGTCGACAGTTTGTGCATCTAGTGACGCACGCGGTCTCACGAGCACTCCTCGGCCCGAGCCGTCACGTCGAGCGCGCCACACTGACGCAGCCTCGCCTTCTGCCCAGTACAACCACTCGCCCTGAGCGCTATAGTCGAGCGCGGCCGCCAGTGATACTTGCGCGACAGGCGGCAGCACTGAACCTCGCCCCTCCGTGTCCCCCACACCCGCCGCAGCCCCCGCAGCCACCGCGCGTATCTCCCACCCCACCGAGTACACGACCAGCTCATCCTGCGGTATACACGCAGTTCCATTGGCTTTGTACCCAAGCGCACACACACATGCTGCTCGCGTGCTCGCAGATACGCACAGATGTGCGCAGGAGTGGTTCGCGCACGCGCCGCCCGCACGCTGCGCATGAGGCTCGTACACGCGTAGTGACAGCACGCCCTCTGTATAAAACACACTGAAGTTAGTTACGAGAGGTGTAGCGGCTATTATTGTCAGAGACTAAAAGGTGACAAGTTCCGCAGGTGGGTGAATAGAATAACTTCAGCCCGGCTAAGTAATTGTGCACGTGTTGTATACAAAGTACATACCAGTATTATTGGCGTAGATCCGATCATTATCGCAGCGTCGTTTGTCGCACACGTGTAGTGTGCGTCGTTCTCTTTCAGCCCACAGTAGTTCGGCGCCGCGTAGTGCTAGCGCTGTCGGACGCAAGCCGCGCTCCATCGGTAACTGTGACAAAGATGACGTCAATGTGCTCGTATTACGAACTTTTCATAAACCATCCAAGCTCCAATGACGGGGAAGACAAATTGAAACTGTACCTTTTAAGTGTTACTATGCAAAACTTAGTACAGAGGTATTTGCTATATTAATTTCAGCTGTATGGTTTACAACATAAGATTGAGATTCAATTGTGTTTGTAGGTTACCGTGGCGTGCCGTCCGGTGCGCACGTCCAGGTACTGCATGGTGCCGGAGCCGGTGTTCACCCAGTACAGGCGCTCCTCATCATCCACACACAGGCCTGCCGATAACCAACACCTTAAATTATTTATCATACAATAATAAACGTCACAACATACATACATAATACAAAACCTCACAAACATATTTGAACTTTTAGAAATTTACTAACCATATGAAATGTAACAACAAAATATTTTTTGACAGTTATCTGTGAAGCAATGGTAATGCAGCGACTGATGGCCGTTCCCTATATTCTATCTATCGACAAATTTGCTTACTAGCAGTAATTTTTTTACATATTTTGTATGGAAAATCTGTCAAAATACTGTTGATAGTAAGTAAATCTATCTTTAAATAGAATATAGGGAACGGCCATGAGCCAGTACATTAATGTTGTAGATATGAGGTTAAGTACAATTTAACTTGAACAAAATTGATATTAGCCATTAGACGAGAGACGTACAAGGCGTGTGACGTGACCAATTTCAGGCCAAGTAAAAGTACGCGTATCGTACATATAATGTACCTAATATGTACTTACTGATAACCCCAGACAGCAGCGGGTCTGCGCGTGAGTCGAGTAACACGCGGCGGTCGGATCCGTCGCCGTTGGCTCCTTCGATGCGCTCCTCACCGTCCGGCGACACCGCGAAGTACAACCTACCCCTGCGAATTCCAGACACTATGTTGACAGATGCAAATCCAAATTATTATGACTATAAATATTTTTAAAAACTCTATTATGAGAACTATAACTGCTCAGCCAAGGCTCTGATAAAATAATTTACGTTGCAAAAATAGTACCTAACTTTAGTGTTTGGAATAATTGTAGTTTTATTATATATCATAGTAAGTGATCTTCACCACCCATGTACGCTCATAATACCAAAAGAATTATGGGCGTGTTGCCGACCTTAAAGGAAAGGCATAATTAAGGGATTGGTAAGAGGAGAGGGATTTGAACCTTCGGATATCACACTCACCGTACGAAACACAGCAGCAAGCTGGTACTTTATAATATATATAATAGTGGTATACCTGAGCGGGTCGAGTGCGAGCGCGGTGAGGTTGTGCATCCCGCCGGAGTAGACATGCGCGGTGTACTCGCCGCGTAGGTTGCACACGAGCAGCGCGGCGCCGCTCGAGTAGTACAGCACGCGCGCCGCCCAGTCCAGCGCCAGCCCGCGCGGGCACTCCACGCCGCTGTCCGCCACCACCGACACCCCGCCGCCCGTCAGACCCGTGCGCTTGATCTCGTTCGTCTATACGAGTATCACGAACACCACTCACTAGAGACGCGCTGTATACAATTATTATCGACAATATCAATTAACCAGTGTTTTAAGTCTTTCAACGTTGGATCGAGGAAGTGTGTTTGCTGTGAAGTGTGTTTTCTGCTGCTTGGCGCAGTGGTACCAACTCAGACGGCACCTCGCATACGAGGGACCTACCACCTGGTAAAGTGTTGTGGTTGTAGCGAGTAGCTGTAGGCGAGGGCGAGTGACTCACCTCAGTGTCGGCCCAGTAGATGGCGCGCTCGTGTGCGTCGAACTGTATGGTGGTGGGCGCGGTGACGTGCGGACCCGACACGGTGGGTATCATGTGCACGGCCGGTGAGTCCAGGTCCACGCCGCGGATCTCGCCCGCGCGACCGATCAGTAACACCTTCTCGTGCTCTGTAGTTTAACGTATCACATATTATATTACAGTACGCGCTATTCAACTTGTCCGAGCTGAAGTCAGGCACGAGGTGACGTTATAGATATTGTTTTCAGAGACTAAAATGTGACGGAAGGCGTTGAGATCGGATCAAATGCAGAATGCAACATAGAAAAGATCTATTAAAATCTTTTATCTAAAAAAAATATTTCTTAAATTTCGATGATCAGATATTGGTAGTCTAGGAACATAAATAAGTGACATTGTCGAATCAGTTGTGTAAACAGATTACAGTTAGTTATCGAGTATGTAGTGTGTATAGTTACTTGTGCAGGTAGTGTTGTCTGTTGCAAGTCTCATGGCGTGCGGACACGCGCAGGCGCGCTCGCCGGGTCCGTCCACGAGACACAGATGTGAACAGTTGCCGTTGTTGTGTGAGCACGGACTCGGTACCGACGGCGCCGGCTGACGACTCGCATGGATCACCTGCACCATATACACACTGCTGTAGCTAACTATATCCAGCATGGATAGGCCTGCTCGACCAACATTATAACAATCCCACAGGAAAAATTCTCTAGTGGCAGGTTGTTGCAGAGTACCATACGGTCAACAAAAAAAATCAAAGGCATAAAAGTATCGAGTAAAAAATGATTCGCCTTCCCTCGATACCCTATTTCTTTGAAGTGATAGTTGACACCTACGATTCTTTTGCCATTGTGGCTATTGATCGGCGGTGGTTATGACCCGAAAAATAAAAAGTTACAACAAAATAAAAAAAATAATGGCGTTATCTTTTATCTTAAATTATGAAAACACAAAAATAACACTTACATTATATTTTGTAAAAATCGCATTATAAGTCATAACATTTAAAATTATCATTATAAGGGTATTTTCCTTATCACATCTCCATACATACGTACCTTGAGATCGAACGGTTGCGTGAGCGTGCGCTGCACGACAGTGACGTCACTACCGTTCCACTTGTTGGCGCGCACGACACTCTTACTGCGCCAGTCGGTCCAGTACACGTGCGACTCGAAGATAGTCAACGCGAACGGATGCGACAGCGCAGAGTGTCCGCGCAACACCTCGCGATAGTCCTCGCCGTCGTACGTCGTCGTGTGGATCGAATCCGATCTGTACAACACAACGCACAATTATATATCGGATAGTTATATATATTAATTCGGAGACAGTCAGTAATTTAGACGCCAAACGAAGCGCAGCACGAGCTCCGAGAGATGGCGGCACTGTCGCACTGTCGCGATGTCGTCAATACTCGGTTAACTTCGTGCTACATCGGAGCCTAGTGGAGAGCGCCACAAGGCTCACTTACCATTTGGCCGTCGTCGAGATCAGTGCCTTCACACTAGGAACTGTTATTCGTTTCGCTTGTTCAAAGTGGAATTATAAGTGTACCTTTAAATTGTGTTTGTAGAAAATACAGTAGGGTTATACGAAGTGTACTTTATTCTTGTTCGCCTCCTACGCAATGCACCCTGTACCACCAACACAAGATGGATATAGGACTACCGCTCAGCCATCGCACACGCCGACATATATAATAGCGTATCCTCGAAATCTAAAATACACCAACTGCTCCTAGTGCACGATATAAGGTATGTCGCTCACCTCGCATCGATCCAGTAGAGGCGTCGAGCACGGTAGTCGAGAGAGATGCCATTAGGCCAGGCGCCGTCGGTGAGCGCGTCCACACGCACCAACGCGCGACGTCGCCGACCTGCTAGTGAACACCGTTCGATACGCGGCGCAGACTGCTCCCAATCGCTCCAGAATAGGTAACCTGACACACAAACACCTTTTTTAAAAAAACCGCTTTCAAATCGGTTTATTCAAGTAGGCGACGCAACAGATATATACAAACATATACATGTGCATACACTCACAGATAGACAACGATATGAAACTTATAACACCCCTCTTTTTTGTGTGCGCCGCATCTGTCCGGTTTCCCTGCACTTTGTCGAGTGTTCAAGATGTGTGCAGAAACCTATACAGTGTGCGGCGACGAGGCCAGAACCAATAACCACTAATACTCACCGACATCAGGGTCGAGTGCGATGGCACGCGGGCTGTCCATGTCTCCGGCGACGAGCGTGCGTCGATACTTGCCGTCCAGCCGCGCCACCTACACACCACATCATACCTTCACTAACATACACATTAATAATAATACTAGCCCTGTATTATACACGTCCCACTGCTGGGCACGGGCCTCCTCTACTGAATGAGAGGGGTTAAGCTTTAGTCCACCACGCTGGCCTAATGCGGGTTGGCAGACTTCACATACCTTCGAAATTCTTATGAAGAACTTCTCAGGTATGCAGGTTTTCTCACGATGTTTCCTTCACCGTTAAAGCAAGTGATAATTAACAATTAATACACCTAATAACACACCTACGCCTGCCACCAACAAACAGAATCGTAACGTGTTATATACAATATCGTGGGGAAGCAAGTGAATTGTTTTAATTGGTCAACGCAAAACACGTGACTAAAGACAAGACAGTGCGTAACAGAAACACAATCAATAAAGTAAGGTGTAATAATTTTTAATGGAAAATGAATAATTGTTTTTCTGTTTTGTTTATAGCATTGCAATCCCGCACCTCGCGTCTGAGTCGTTAAACTTTTCAATTCTTATCTTGTATATGCCTCACTTGATTGTGGCGAAATTGGCTAATGGGACAGAGCCATAATCTTAAAAATAATATTAATAATAAAGTGGTGTGATATGTTGCGAGTTAGAGCACTGACAAGTAACAATGCCTAATATCCTCTATAATAAGGAGCCCTATCTAGTACCCGGTCGTTCTATGTTGGTGATCGCAATTATTGTTTTAGAGATTAAATGCTGACAAATATACCTATATAGCCAAGTACAGTCGTAGATGTCATCAAGCACGTGGCAAAGCTTATACACTGAGCGTGTCACGAGCTTGAAAGCATACATATTCCTTAGCTTGAAGCGATGTAAGAGCTGTTGCAACAGAGAAAGCCTGTACATACTTTGAAAGGATAACGTAAACAAGGTGGCGCGATCGAACTGGATGCGAATAGCACAACAGCTGAAAATATAGTGACAAAGACCGGACCGCAAAAATTTCGACCGGCTAAGATACAGGTCTCAGTAGTCAGTATGTGTTTACCTCGATCTGATGCAGACTGCTCTCGACCCAGTACAGATTCCCAGCGACCCAGTCGACCGCGAGTCCCTCGGCAGTGGAGAGTCCTTGCTGCACCACCACCTCGATGCCGCTCAACGCTGCACACACACACACACACACACGCACATATAGCCTCTAGTAGTGCTCATATATTCATATACATATATACAGTGAGTGCCATGGTCTAATGCGGTGATAGTGAACATTGACTGTAATAATATATAGTGATTTCTTAGGTTTACGCGAATATTACACTTTGAAATAAAACTAGTTTATACGGATTTTACCGCGGTTTAATTTTTATTTTAGTCCCGACGTTTTTAAAGCTTTTCAGCCTTCGTGGTCACGGTAGAGACTGAGGTGTAGGTCGTCTCGAAAATAATGTTACATTGCCTACCTTCATTTTAAAATTATACATTTATTTTTTAATCCAGCGTATTACGAAGAGTCAGTATGTGTTCCGTGTGAAATGAAATGAAATAGTTTTATTAATCATGTAGGCAATTAAAATAGCGCTTATGACAAGTCAGTACAAAATAAAGAAACTTATGTATAGAAATCATATCAACTAATGTATACATAACATACATAGCATCATCAAAATACACGGGGAACTATAAATTTTATAATATTTTTATTGTGGAATAGTCCAGAATTGTTAAGTATTATTATTATTTTATTATTTCTTCTTTTTTATGTGTCGATATGGACCATAGGCATTACCGTGTCCTGAGTTATGTATAAAATTTGTATTAATTTGTCCCGAATCCCGAGCCAGGGGGGGGCGGGCTTAACACTATTTAAATTGAACCAGCATGGTAGAATTATTCTAAACCACTTATCAAATTGAGGGGAAGCCTTTGGCCAATAGGACATCTAGGCGGCTTAACGCCCGTCTCTTTGGATAGACTGGTGGATAAGTTGAGTCAGCATATAAATCATGATATTTAAATAGTATAATAATTTACAATATGTAACAAAAACCCTGTTGTTCCTTTTAACCACGTTATCAGAATCGTTATTCAAATGTAAAGATATATCTAAAAATAACGATTGGCTATCACCCGGTGGTTTATCAAAGGTGGTAGTTACTCGGTACGGCACCTTTTTACTATTACAGCGAGTCGCCGCTTTACTAACACGCACGTAAAAAACATAAAATTATAGTTTTTAGTAGTATTTCATTTATAATACCACTTTCATTGAGCTGCTGGCCCACCATCTGTCCTATTTTTATATTAGATATTTTTCATTAGAGATATTTCCTTACGTTTGAGTATCGATTAATGTACAACACAGCTAAAAGGAGCAACAGGGTTTTTGTTACATGTTGTATATATTGATGTTAAGCGTCGTGGTCGAGTAAATAAATAAATACACCCAACAGTCACACACATAGTCCTGACCCCACACCAGGTTAACCTGTATCGTGGGTATCAGGAACTACGAGGGACTTGCGGTCCCCACAACACCCAGACCCGAAACAAATATTTGTGGATCGCACAAACATTTGTCTCGGTGCGGGAATCGAACCCACGGCCTCACGCTACGCTGGCGGCGCGAGGCTGTCACGGAGTCGTATAATATGTCGTATATTACTGACCGTTCCCGACGAGCACGCCGCGGTAGATGTTGTCGTCGACGACGTCGGTCCAGTAGAGTGTGATGGCGCTAGTGTGGTTAGTGATGACGTCACGCCGCCAGTCCAGTGCGATGGTGTTCTTGAGCGAGGAGACGAGCGCGCGTACAGTCAGGCTCGGCAGCTCGATGCCGCGGATCTCGTGCCGGTTACTGAACACCAGCAGCGGCGTCTCACTCGCTATAAACATACCACTATTATAAGCCCACGCTCACAGATTAATTATTTATGTCAAATTATTTTTAATCAACGCTAAATTACATACTTATGCACTCACACCTGTAATCTACGGTGATTACAGACTTGAGAGCGTGTGTATGTTTAACAATAGCAATTTCAATGGTTTCATACTTTGTTCGAAAATAGGTTAAGTACCTACGTGCAACTTAACTTAGCCGGCTTCAACTTCAGCCGACTTGAACTTCAGCTAATATTTTTTGGAGACAAAAGGTTGACGGAAGCCAGGTTTCTAATAAGTGCACCGTCATAACGATATCAAATATGAAAATGCAAAGCTTATGACTATAATACTCGAAATATAACTATGTATGTATGTATATGCTGTATATCTCATACTGTACTTCTCATATTCCTCCACTGCTAGTCAGGGCAATAAAATATCATTGTATGAGTTACTCACATGTACTCTTGCAGGTGAACCCGTCGTCTGCGAGTCTGTAACCTTCGTCGCACGTGCATTTGTATCGGTTCTTCTGCGGACGGCAGCTCTGGGAACGTGTTCAACAGTGTATAAAGTACAGTATTCAATTCTTTCTGTAACACGTATAAAACGCCTCGAATAGGGTCGAGTTGAAATATCCATGTAAAACGGCAACTTTGTTGTTACGTTAGAAACACCCCCTCTTTTTCCAATAGCGTAGTTTCCTATATTGAATTTTATACATTATTTTATAAGCAACTGAAAATGATTCGTAAAAGAAACCCTTTTATTACAACACAATCAAAATTGATTCAGAAATGTGCCCGCAGTTATGACTTTAAATGTTGGTATGAGCAAAAGTGAGTCCGTACTAGAGATATCTCACTATATCGCTTGCACGCATGCACCATAATGAACATTTTACACAGTGACATCAAAGTTTGCGTCGTCTGTCATTTGACAATTACCCCTTCTACAGGATTTGAATGGCTTCTAATTTATTTATTTTTGGTCCGATTTATAAAATTCTTTCTGCAATAGATTTTGAGAAACGTAACTTATCGATTTAAATAATTAAAAAAATCTAGTCCACTATCCTATTTTCATTCGTTTTCTAAAACATCGATTGATATCAAATCATTCTCGACGGTGTTTTCCCAGTATCATGACGTGCTCCTCAAACGACGACGTATAAATTATATTTCAAGGTAGGCTACGGCGTGACTGTACCACCGGCATGGCTGATGGCCACCATAAATTATTTTTATAGCCGAGATCAGCAAACGACCAAATATGTCACTTGATGACAAGTCTCCACCGCCCATTAATGCTCACAATATTAGAAAAATCATGAACGCGTTGCCAAACCAAAAAAGGGATAATTGAGGGATTGGGATGGGGAGGAAGGCTTATCATGTCCACACGCTGTAGACAAAACTGTATACAGCGTGGCTCTACCACTTATACCACTTTTACCAAGTGAACTCAGTTCGTCAGCTGGTTTTGTCTTAAAAATCGAGTAGTGGAAGTATACTCACATGGCTGCAGACGCCCCAGTCAGTGCAGAGATGTGCAGCGGCGCAGGTGAGTTGGTCACGCTGCAGATGCAGCGGGGGTGGGCAGGAACATACCGGCCCGCTCGGAGACGCGTGACACTGATGACTACACGCAGATACCTCGCACATCGGCTCGCCTGTACACACACGATACATTCCGCGCTTACAATCAGCGTGATAAATTGTCAAAATTCAACCATACATGCCTAAGGTTGATGTTAGTGTGTACCGAGATTAAAACACACCGAGCAACTTAAAAGGCGTATAATTTTTATCGAATTGAATCTCTTTCCTGCATTTCGTTCATCGCCGTTGATGTTTAATAACGGTTTATACAAAAACGTAGTCTGCATTAAGCAGACTTGGTGCTCCTTCATTGTTCTACATACGTAATGTATAGAAGTAACACGATTTCAAATATATAATGACGTCACCCACGGTGGCTTCTATATTGCAACGAAACTCGTTCTATACAATCTATGGTTGAGACAGTGGGTTGTGCACTAACCGCATCGATCCGCCTCATCTGCGCCATCAGCGCAGTCGACATTATCGTCGCAGAGTCGCAGCAGCGGCACGCAGCGCGTCCCGTTGTCACAGCGCAGCGCAGGCGACGCGCACTCGATACCCGCCACGAGAGGTGGCGACGCGGGGGACGCGGGGGACGCGGGGGACGCGGGGGACGGCGCGACGCTCGTGGTGCTCGTCGTGGTCGGACAACCCGCCTCGTCAGACCCGTCCTGGCAGTCCACGTGGAAGTCGCATCTAAACTCCTAGGGATTCGCACGATTAATAAACGATAGTATCGATACATTGAGCATTGACAACCGATACTGAAAACCTGAGTATGTTATATCGAAATGGTATCGGTACTTTACGTTTTGATACTTGATAATTTTAGCTTCAAAGTTAGATACATTACATTTCGATATCAAGGAGTCTAATACTATAACAATGACTACTATCGATATTGGAGGTTGGAATATGAAGTAAAACAATTACAAAATACAAAGGCAGTAGTACTCACCTTGCGGATACACTCGGTGTTGTCGCACTGGAACTCGTGCTCTTCACAAAGAGTGTTTTTGTCCTCGTGGTGCCTGCACACAACACGCACATGGCAATGTGAATTATTTCAATTCTATATTAGAATACACGAGGTATGTAGTGTAGTGAGACATCAGACAGTACTAACGTGGCGGAAGGGTAGTGGGCTGGGGCGGGTCGTCGCCTGGGCGTGGCAGGGGGTGAGGTGGGTGCAGTGGGTGCAGGTTGACAGGCGCGCTCGTCACTGGCGTCGGCGCAGTCCGCGCGTCCGTCGCAGTAGTACTCCCAGGGTATGCAGGCTCCGCCCGTGTTGCAGCGGTACATGGCGGTGCAGTCTCGCCGCTCGCACGCGGTCTCGTCGCTGTCGTCGCCGCGGCCGCAGTCTCTGGCGCCGTCGCACCGCCAGGCGGCGGGCACGCATCGTCGACTGCGCGCGCACTGCCACTGCTCGGGACCGCACGACGTGCGCGCGCATGCGCCGCCCGTCTCGTCGCTGCCGTCGAAGCAATCTGCGACATCATTATACGACTTACTTCAAATATGATATTACCCTTACCAAGTTACGCATCATTTTCTATGGTGATCAAAATTAAATAAAAATAAAACAAAATTGTTTTATTTCATCTATTAAAAGTCGAGGGTAGAATTTAAACAGAGGCGAATGGCGTGGGACGGGGGCTGCAAGTGGTGATGATTACGTGTGGTATGGCCAGTTTTATTTATAGAAGATACACGATGACGTCACTCACCTTTAAGTCCATCGCAAACCCAGCTCTTGGGTATGCACCGGTTGGTGTCACACTGCATGAACTGGCTTTCGTCGCAGGTCACGTTTGCTGTAACACAAGTACGATTGTAATGAGGTTCAGTTGGTGTACAACACTTAGACGCACATATTATGACGTGGAGTTGTGGAGGGTGTGGAGGGTGTGGAGGGTACATACCGCAGGGTCCGAGCGGTGAGGAGTCCTCGTCGGAGCCGTCAGGACAGTCCGCGTCACCATCGCATACGTACGGCGCCTCGATACACCGCCTGTAACATACAAATTATTAATATTCACTGTGATGTCATTTATGCACTCTAACTAAGGTATATCATTGTGTCGCCATGCAACTGCAACCAGGTCGTCTTGTAGACCAAATTACGCATCCAAAAAAATACCAAGTGACAATATCCATCAGAGAGTTCAGAGTCACATTTCTATATTATTACCATGCTGACCTTAAATACCTTTTGGCCATGCTATATTGGTAATGGAAGCATGATGTTCTAACAAGTTGTAACGAAAATCTTTATGCTTATTCATTTACTCAAATTAAAATATGCAATGTGGTTCATCTAACCCTCGTCCGCAGTGGAAGTGTCCGTCGGGACAGCGTGCGTGTGACGTGACGGCGGGTGTAGTGTTGGAGGTGGCGGCGTGGGTGGCGGGGGCGGTGGCGGGGGGTGCACAGCCCCGCCCCTCCGGCGCCGACGGCTCCGCCCCGCCCGCGCATGCGCATACATGACCACCGGGCCGCGCCAGGCACAGCTGCGCACATCCGCCGTTCTTGTACGAGCAGTCGTTGTTGCCCGTCCGTGCCGTCTCCGACACGAGTTTCAGGTCGTACAGCGGCGGCGGCAGCTGGTACAGCAGACTCACCGTGCCGTTGGGCTCGAGGCGACGGATCGCACCAGAACCGTGCTCGCTCCAGATCACGCCACCTGCATACAACAAATCAGCAAGTGGACTTATAGTAAAAGATTTTGACTGTCCATGAACACTCATATCAGCTGAACAATGTTATAAATAAATAAATACACCCAATAGTTATACACATAGTCCTGACACCACACTAGGTTAACCTGTATCATGGGTATCGGGAACTGCGAGGGACTTGCGGTCCCACAACACCCAGACCTGAAACAAACATTTGTGGCTCACACAAACATATGTCTTGGTGTGGGAATCGAACCCACGACCTCTCGCTTCACAGCCGGCTACCCGCCTACTGCACCACGGAGGCTGTCTGTTATGGGTGCGTTGTCGACAATTAAGGAGATGGATGAGAATTAAGGATGAAGAGGAGTATCAGGCCTCCAATAAGAACCTTGAATAAAAAGTCACATAGATTTTGATAGTGATACCATCCCAGTCTAGCGGGCCATTTCAAGGTTTTTTTTGCTTTTTTTTAATTTAACTTATGCCTATACTGCCGCTATTATATTGCAGCATAATTTTTCCCTTAATTTTGGTTTTTCTTTCCTATTTTTATTTATTTGATCCATTAGCCATTCCGATTCTTTAGTTAAGTTTTTTCGCGAATGCAAGAAATATTTGCCTGGTCTCACTATTAATATACCCATAATTTTACTGATTGAATCATAGTTTATTAGTACGTTCATTTCCATCTCGCAATCGTATCGGCGCGTCACAAAGCCATTTGATGGTGTAGACTGAAACGTTCTATATCGACTTACCCTCATACAAGGCCAATCCGTACGGCTTGAGGAGCGGGTTGTTAGACGAATGCGCGGCGAGCAGCTCCCTCGCGCCGGTCGGCAGATGCAGCCGCTCGATCTTGTTGAGGTACGTGTCGCACCAGTACAGCTCGTCGCCGGCGGCGGTGAGCGTGAGCCCGCTCGGCCAGTGCAGGTGCTCGTCTAGGAGCACGCGATGTCCAGTGCCGTCCATCTGCGCGGTCTCTATACGTCCACCGTCACGCCCGGCACTAGTCCCGGCCCACACGCTCCAGTACATGAGTCCGGCGGCAGGGTGCAGCACGATGGCGCGCGGGTTGTACTCCCGCTCGCTGAACAGTACGCGCGAGGCTCGGGGAGGATCCAGTCGTGCCACGGACACGGCCCCCAGTGCGTCGTCGGTCCAGTACACGTTGCGTCCCATCCAGTCGATCGCGATGCCCTCGCAGTTGTCCACGTCCTGGTCGATGAACACCTCCCGCGCGCTGCCGTCTAGCTTCTGACGCACTATCTCGTACCTGCAATAATTTATAATGTGTAAACCATATATTATGTATTGTACAATTGTTTAAAAAATATATCGATATTTTTCATTCTACCACGAAAAGCGACCTCACAAAAATGTAGTCTGTTGTGCGAGATATTGAATCTTAACGGTCGCCAGATACTGCCTAAAGTAACTGGATATGGAACGAGCCACTATTGGTGTTTTTTTACTCTACCCTATCACCAGATCCCAGCATCGTACCTGTGCACATCGCAGTAGTAGAGGTATCCTCCAGCGAGGTCGACGTCAGCAGTGGTGGGTCGCGCCGCGTCGGTGGCCGGCACGAACGCCTCCCAAAGTGCTCGCTGTGTGGCGAGGCCACCCACACCACCCACACCACCCACACCACCTGCCGGCAGACCCTGCACCAGCGGCGGAGATCCGCGCGCCACCACTAGGTAGCTCTCCAGTTCCACACCTGTATGGCAATCGACAAAATATAGATGATTACGAGAGAATATGGACGACGGGACTGAACCCGAAGACAATTGAAACTCAACTTTATATATTGATACTCATACGGCTGATATTAAAATAACGAAAGCAAAAATCGCCTCGGAGGCGCAGATTTAATGCGGACTCGTTACGATTGAGGCCAACGCGGAGATCTCGGGTTCGATCCCCGAGTCGGGTAAAATGGTATTGGGTTTTTCTATTACGAAATGCTCAGTATCAGCCCGGAGTCTGGAATTTGTGCCCGGTATGGCCATAGGCTCGCCCCCTATCACATGGGACTGAGATACGCTCGGCGAAATGTGGGTGTACTGGTTACACCTCTGCCTACCCCTTCGGCGGTTAAAGGCGTGAGTGCGTATGTATATGAAAGCAAAATCACTTCTCATGCATTACATCACAGTCATACATGTTATTCTAATACCAATCGTATGATCAATAGTTAATACATAAGGTTGAGTTTTATTGTAATCATAATTGGAAGGGATCAGTACTCACGCACGCAGTCCCCGTGTCCGGCGCGTCGGTACCCGTGTGAGCACAAACAGTGCGCACGCAATGATCCATGTGTCGCCGCATGTCGCTTGCTCATGTCGCCTCTATAGCCTCTGTCGCTTCTGTCGCGTCTCTCACGCTTGTCTCGCGTCTCGTGCACGCAGATGTGCGCGCACCCGCCATTGTCCACCGCGCATGGGCTTTCAACTAAAACGTACACACCATTTTTATTTAAACAACGTGTTATAGAAAGGTGTGCGTAAATTTATGCAATGTATATTATACGATATAATTGTTTCTTCCCCTGTAAAACCAAATTCAATTGCATTGCTAGGACAAACCTAATTATAACATTTTGGTTTTTATCGAATGAGTAACATGTCGAAATCAACGTACAATTTTGGACAACACTAAATTATAAACAGTGATACTTCAGACCAGAAATTTATTAAATAACATTAAACAATTGTCAAATATCAACATTTATTTGACGCGGTCAGTTTGGTAATTTTTGAGTTTATGAGGTATTATATTAGTTATTGCTATTTTAATACTCGACATTGGCGAAATCATCGAAAATAGACGGGGCCATAACTATAAAAATAGAATAGAAGTATGATTACGAATTTAACCTCTGGGCCAATATGCTTTTTTATAAATATGTTTTTTTACTCAAAGAGTATTTTGAAATGGTTTAGACATATGGAGAGGATGGAGAAAAGACGACTTACGAAACGTATTTATAGTGGGAATGTAAAGGGAAAGGTCAAAAGAGGGGCCCGAAGAGCACGTATATCGATCAAATAAATGAAAGATCTTCGCCCAAAAATGCATGTCACAGGCCCCTCAACCGGCGAAAATTTATGAATGTGGAAGAGGTGAAAGTGGTATGGCACTCTATTGAGTGGGGGTATGGGATACAGGCGTGCGTTTTGTGGTGTCACCTCTCGGTTGCTTCTGTCGATGGTAGACGAGCGCGGCGGTGGGGCGCGCGGTGAGGCGGACGTCGGCGCGGGCGCGGGCGCGGTGCCGCACGCGGCTGTAGCGCGACACTGCCGCTACCGTCATGTTGCTCCACACTGGCAGGTACAGGGTCGTCTCGAACAACGCGATGTTTTGTAACCGCTGCGTCTGTACAAACACATAAGTTCATGAGCGGTAGAGCCATGCTGTAGACACGTGTCTACAGCGTGTATGGGCCGGCTCGTAGTTCTTGTGGCCTACATACATACAAACATACATACGAAGTGGTACAAAATTGTAAAGAAAAAAGTGTTTCATACTGACCATATATCCGCGTCGTATAGTCCGTCGGTTAGCTCCGTCGTAATCAACGCGTTCGATGCACTCGAGGTACACGTCGGCCCAGTACAGCGCCCGCGTCGGCGGGTCCAGCGCCAGTGCCGTCGGATACACCAGCTTGAGTGACGCTACTGACGCGCGCGCCTCGCCCGACAGACGCGCGCGCTCGACGCGTGCCGGTGTCGCGCCCCACACCGACCAGAACATCACGCCCGCCAGCGGGTCCAGTGCTAGCCCACGCAGCTTGGACAGATGCGAGTCCACCAGCACGCGACAGGGACGCAGTGCTGGAGCGCACACGTACAGCGCCTCGCGGCCCACGTCCGCCAGGTACCACGCGCCGCTCAACCAGTCCACGGACATGTGACCCACGGCTGTCGACACCGACACACGTTACACGATACAAACATGTCAAGTGGCCACAGGGAGATTGCTATTGCGTTTCGTACGTTACGTGTTTCTAGCAACCCAAATCCACCTTTTCTCCTTACTAATTCCTATTCCATTCGTTTAACGTTATCAACGCATTCATGATTCTTATAGTATTGTGAAGTTCACGGACGATGAAGAGAGAATTCACTTCGATCAGGTGATCCACTTTCTCGTTTGCTAGTACCGATCTATTATGCAATTTGATAAGCAGTGAACGCTTGTCGTTTTCGCCGAAATGGCCGAGCCTTTCTATTAGAAAAGGCTCTTAGCATAACACTGAATATCGTACTAGCAGTACATAGATGCTGAAAGCTATTCCTATAAAGAACGTTAAACAAATAGCAACTTTCGCATAAACCCTTAAGATATTATTTAACGCGTCAGTTGAGCCATATCGATAAGATTCACTACTCTAATAATGCAGAACATGCGCCAACTACAATGAACCGAATCACAGACGCGCGAGAGCTTCTTTTGCATTATCAGAGTTCCAGTCGACGGTAAGCGGGGCATCGTCAGTGATTAGCATGTATTTACACGCACTTTAAAGCGGAATGACACAGGCTTGGTGTTAGTGCGCAGTGTGTCGAACGAAAGATAAGTCAATTATAAATGTATGGTGTCGATACTCACTGTCGACATCAGGGAAGAGTGCCGGCATGGGCATGTTGGTGCGCCGAGAGAAGTCGTCTGCATCCACACATACGATACCCGCCCGACTCAGGTTGTGATGTACATAGCAAATACTCCTGTGAGAGATGACGATAGTATAGTACAGGCACAATCATTCATTTAATTGTAGATATCGATACTTGAAGCGATGATACCCGGTGAGGAGCACTCGATACATAGATAGGTGATATCCGGAAAGTGCTAATACATTCTTCGACACTTGATACTTTACTATACCATTTAAAGCTTAGTTTATTTATGAAGTTAGTGGCAAGTAATAACTATTTGTACGCGAAATCTTTTATTGATGAATGTCAATTGGTACACTGTCTTTGACAATTGTAATTTATATTTAACAATGAAATTCCTAAATGTTTGATTATATTGATTTATGAGTACGCGTTAACGCACTGAATAATAATTCATTTAAAAATTATGACCACCCTCCCAACAGTAAAAATTTTGCATAGCATGTAAAGTTCACATAAACAATGTTGAATGGTCTGTACCTACAGTATCGATATACGATACCGATCTGTAATATCGATACTGAGGTGGCTGATACCAGTTGAATACTCAGTGTAGATACTCAAGACTGATATTTAAAACACAAGGCCAGAACCGCGGGTTACGTCCGACGCAGTAACATATGTATTGTAGAAGTCGAGTCTGAAACAATCGCTGCCACTTAATTTTCGATCTTAGTGTACACAAATGATGTGGAACCACGTTTGATGGGGGATGTTATATATATGTCGGAGACAGTCGATAATTTAGACGCCAAATGAAACGCAGCACGAGTTCCGAGAGATGGCGGCACTGTCACTGTGTCGCGATGTCATCAATACTCGGCTAACTTCGTGGTACAACGGAACTTAGTAGGGAGCGCCGCCCGCCGGAACAACCACTTACCAGCTCACTTACCATTTGGCCGTCGTCGAGATCAGTGCCACTAGGAACTGTTATTCGTTTCGTTTGTTCAAAGTGGAATTACAAGTGTACCTTTAAATTGTGTTTGTAGAAAATACAGTAGGGTTATACGAAGCGTACTTTATTATTCTTCGCCTCCTACGCAATGCACCCTGTACCACCAACACAAGATGGATATAGTATTATCGCTCAGCCATCGCTCACTCCGACCGCTATATTATGTTCATGAAAATACAAAGTGTAAGACACACACCTGTTATCATATAGGTAGTCGATGGCGCGTACATCTAGCGCGGCGAGTGTGTGGTTGCGTTTGGACACGGCTGGGGTGGGTGAACCGTCAGGCCATACTCTCCGCACCTCAGTCTGTGTCACCACCACTAGCGACATCGACAAACCGTCCGCATCTGAAAATAACAATATCAACCATATGTACATTGAGATAAGACTCAACTTTCGATGTTATCGAAAAAAAATATCCACCACCACTCAAAACTTATCATTAAAATTACATATAAACCTGTAAAGAGAGATTTTCGATGACTGCCTCGGTGGCGCAGTTGTAATGCGTATGCGTTACGACTGAGGCTGACTCTGACGTCTCGGGTTCGATCCCCGGGTCAGGTAAAAGTGATATTGGATTTTTCTATTACGGAATGTCAGCCCGGAATCTGGAATTGTGTCCGGTATGGCGATAGGCTCACTCCCTATCACATCATGGGCCAGAGATACGATCGGCGAAATGTGGGTGTAAAGGTTACACCTCTGCCTACCCCTTCGGGGATTACAGGCGATTACATTTCTTATTACACAATTATGTTTTCGTACAGGCATAGATAACGATAAGATAAATGAAAAGCATGTCTAACTTTCGACGTACGATGTTAAACAGTCGAGTAGTCACACCACAACGTTTGTATTGAAAAAATATCGACAAGCGGCACCTTAACTAAATAAATATAAATTGCCACTATATGTTCGCGCTCACTATAAGGGCTCATAGTAACGTTTATGAATACGGCGGTTAGTCGTAGTACCTACTGATGTCTATAAGTACCATCACTGACGCCCGTGACGTGACGCCATGCGTGACGCGCATTAGAAGTTTGCCTTATTTCCTTTCATCCCATACGATCAAAGATCTTAATGTATACTACTAGACAAGCTGCACGGTGCATAGAATTTGCACCACTAAGTTACGGTCAATTGAACGTAAAACAAACTTACAATCTAGTTTACTCTAAACTAGAAACCCTATCGCGCTCTCTGTTTGTGAGCTGTCAAGCTCCCGCGTTATGTGACGCAATTTTACTTATAAACAGCCCGTCTAGTAGTACACATTAAAGTCTTTGCATACGACTTAAAAATCATTTGTGTATAGTACCGTGTACGGCGACACACGAGCGTCGGTCGTCCTGCAGCGTGTACCCGTCGACGCACGCGCACGAGTACGATCCCTGCGTGTTGCGACATTGTTGCGCGCACGTCTCCTCCCACTCGCACTCGTCGCTGTCTGCAACACAGCCACGTACATGTAGCGTGTACAGTTATTTCAGATCGCCATAATTCTGCCGACCGGACCGTATAAGGACGATGTCTCTCGAAGGGCGATATTATATTTGGACCACATCGTATTTTTTTATATACATAGGCTGGCAATCGAGCAAGTGGGTCACCTCATGGTACGTGTTTCCCAGCGCGCTTGAACGCCCACATATCAGAAGAAACATGGACACGTTGCTGACTGGATTAGGAAAGGGAAGTAGGTACTTACTGGTGCTCGGACAAAAAAGGCAATTGTGATGTACCACATCCTAGATCATGTAGAAAGATTCATAGACTTTACGCACATGCCTGGAAGGTCGAGATTTCGATACCCAGGTTGGGAAATACTATGTGTGGGATTTTTTACATGTTTTAGTCGTATTATTTAGGTCGTTGGTCGTTGGTCTGACCAGATATCAGAACAGCTGGAGAAACCAGTCAACATCGCAATCCATCAAGCCGAAGACCGTAGCAAATGGATAATAACCATTGCTAGAATCCTTGCACGGAGTCACGATCCTCAACAATGAGGGATATAGGAGGAGGAGGAGTCGTATTACAGCTCTCAGTTGTAGGTGAAAGCAGGTAAGCGGCAGACAAACAAAGTCAATTTCTATCAACACAAAAAGCACGTTACGCCCTTCATTTCAGTGTGATAAGGCCTGAAGGATGGTGGCACACTCACCCACACACTTGCCGTCTCGTGGCTCGTATCCGTCGCGACAGTAACACGCGAGCCCCGCGTGTGTGGGCCGACATCCATACTCGCACTTCAACCCGGAGCACATCGCTACTGTGACTGCAATCACACATGCAAATAAGTATAAGTATTAGTAGCATTTATTTTTCCTTACAACGACCAATATTCCGGCATTTAAATTGTTGACCAGATATTTCTGGCCTGGCAGCAGTATGTGTGATGCGTCATGGATGATGTGTGATGTGTGATGTGTGATGTATGATGTGTCATGGATGATGTGTGATGTATGATGTGTGATATGTGATGTGTCATGGATGATGGATGATGTGTGATGTGTCATTGATGATAAATAAATAAATACACCCAACAGTCACACACATAGTCCTGATTCCACACTAGGTAAACCTGTATCGTGGGTATCAGGAACTACGAGGGTCCCACAACACCCAGACCCGAGACAAATATTTGTAGATCAGACAAACATTTGTCAAGGTGCGGGAATCGAACCCTCGGCCTCAGGCTTCGCAACCGGCTACTCGCCCGCTGCGCCACGGAGGCTGTGATGTGATGATGTGTGAGGTGTGATGTAGGATGTGTGATGTGTGACTCACAGTTGTCGCAGATGTCCCACTCATCACTCGCGTCGATACAATGTCTCACTCCGTCACAGAACTTGTCGACCGGCACGCATGAGAACTGTCCCTCCGTAGGCGTCGCGCATCGAGCTGAGTTACCCGGACATTTGAAGTCCTTCTCACCTGAAAACATTGTATAATCATTACTGATATATCCGGAGGCCCAAATCCCTACTCTCCTTACCAATCCCTTAATTTTTTTTCTTTTTTATAGTAAGTATAGACCTGCAAACGAGCAATTGGGTCACCTGATGGTAAGTGATCTCCACCGCCCCTGTACGCCCACAATATCAAAAGAATTATGGGCGCGTTGCCGACCTTAAAGGAAAGGTATAATCATGGGATTGGGAAGGGGAGGGGATTTGGGCCTCCGGATATCTCACTCGTTATTCGTATTCGTATATTCGTTTCCTTTAGTTTGCAACGCGTCCATCATCCTTTTTGTAGATATTATGGACGTTCGTGGGCGGTGGAGATCACTTATCATCAGGGGAGCCACTTTCTCGTGTACACAATAATGATATAAAAAAAATTGACTTCACATGTATGCTAGATGACATGTCAGCACAGAGGTCATGGTGTACCTCTGTGCTAAATGTCATCCAAAGTTTCATATTTATAATGTTAGTGGGAGTAGCATTAGTTGCGGGTTGTAGAGGGCAGACGGCGGGTCGCACCATATAATGCCAAATACCATCAAATCTATGGTATGAGAAGACGGACCCTGGGACTAGGCCGGGATAGCACCGGACAGAAAGAAACTTGGAGTGGGATTAAAATGAGGAAGTATGATTTAACATAGAGTGGTAGAGCCGCGCTGTAGACAGTTTTGTCTACAGCATGAATGCGCCGGCTCGTCCGGGTCGTTACCACTGTCTCACAGAAAACCGACGCAGAGTAGCAGCTTGCTGAGATATCCGGAGGCCCAAATTCCCCTCCTCTTCCCAATCCCTTACTTATCCCTTTCCTTTAAGGTCGGCAAAGCGCCCATGATTATTTTAGTATTGTGGGCGTACATGGGCGGTGGAGATCACTTACCATCAGTAGATCCACTTGCTCGTTTGCCGGCCTATACTATAAAATAACAGTATCTCTTACACATGTAGGGGTCCTCATCGGAGCGGTCGTTCGGTCCGCAGTCTGCGTCGCCATCGCATCGCCAGCTCGCCGCCACGCACAGACCGGAGCGCGCACATCGGAACTGTCCCGCGGAACACGTCACATTCCACGCTGAACCACAACACGATTATTGTTACATTCAGACTCCACGAACGTAATATAATAACAATAAATACACCCAACAGTCACACACATAGTCCTGACCCCACACTAGGCAAACCTGGATCGTGAGTATCAAGAACTGCGAGGGACTTGCGCTCCCACAACACCCAGACCCGAGACAATTATTTGTGAATCAGACAAACATTTGTCTTGGTGCGGGTATCGAACCCGCGAACCGGCTACTCGCCCGCTGCGCCACGGAGGCTGTCAACTGTGTAGGTTTGCCTAAAATCGGCCGCGTAATTTGAGCTGTAAGTACTAAGTATATTCGGTTTGATAGGTACCTACTTGATTGCGGTTTAGGTTTAGTTACGCCTTGCCTTGGAACAAAAATGTCGCAAGTCTGCGTGACGTCAGTTGCAACCAAAGACTTTATTGTATACTACCTACTAGCTGTGTAGTTTAGAAGTAAAATTGTGTCATATATCGCGGGAGTTCGACAGCGCACAAACAGGGAGCGCGATAGGGGTTCTAGTTGAGTGTGAGATGGTAATATTGAGTTACGGTCAATTGACCGCAACTTAGAGGTACAATTTATATGTACTCTTGGCTATTTCTTGAAAATGTCTTTACATTTCTGTACATTACACTCGCATAATTCTGTAAAACAATGTCTGGACATTAAAAAAGACCATAACCCATGAGTTTGTTTCGACATTTCTTCTCATGGCTAGCCCCGAAATGCCGTCGTAAATGTAATGTAGCATAAAAAATGATTGACATATAAAAGTGATATTTATGATCCAAATTACAGAACAAATGATTTGAATGAAGTCTCACCGCAGTGCAGTTCATCGGAGGCGTCGTCACAATGCGCGCGTCCGTCGCAGCGCCACGCGTCGGGCACGCAGCGCGTCCCGTCTGCGCATGGGAACTCATCCGAGTCACACCGCGCCGACACCGCCTCTGTCCGCTCGGCTGCAATACCATCATACACAATTATATCTTTTAACCTCTGCATCTGTAACTAATAGCTAATGCTAAATCGTTAAAATGACGTTGGGATGCAAAAAAAACTGACAAATCGCTGTATAAAAAAATACTTATGCGTGTTGTACTTTAGTTTCATTACGTAGCTTTCAGAGACGTCAACCCCTCTCGTATCTCGTACGGTGTGAGATATCCGGAGGCCCAAATCCGCCTCCCCTTTCCAATCCTATTATATTTAATTACCTATTCTTTCCTTTTAAGGTGGGTGGTCACGGGTAGTGGCTAGTAGAGATCACTTACCATCAGGTGACGCACTTGCTCGTTTGCCAGCCTATGCTTAAAAAAATATGTTTACTTCAGAGATGAGCTGTGTGTAAACATTGTAATTTGTACCATACAATTATAAACAACTTTCTACTTACAATCAGTCTATAGTAACAATTTACAACACCTGAATGTAACTATGTGTACATACGTGTATAGGTAGGTACCTCATCATGGTAGTAAAATGCGTCTTATATTATCAGGTATTTATGTAGTCACAGTAATAGTTTATTGTCCAAAGACAGCGGCAATCACTGAGCAGGGATTGGTACCGACTTTCAACACGAATGTTATGGGGTCGAAACTACGCACACACCTATCCGCCCTGTGGAATGGGGACGTTTGGTATCCCCTGCCTGTCGTAATACGAGCGGGCGCGCAGCGGAGGGCTGTCGTAGCGCCCTTACGGTTTCATACCGTGCGACCCCCAGGTGGACGGCAACACGGGTTGTGAGGCCTCATCGCTGCCGTTGACACTGAGGGCGTCCTTCGGTGCGTGGGGGCTTATGAGCTCCCACTCCATGGAGACGGGACGCAGGGGCGGTTCCGGCACCAATCCTAGTTTATCTCAGGATACCCCGGGACGGCCCCGCAAGCGCCGAACAAGGCCACTGCGGGGTTTAGTTGGTAGTTGGGTTAGGGACTAGGTCAGCGGCCGCCCAGATCGCCAATCGCCAGCTCCCGGGCGGTGGGTTGCTGGGTTGTAAGACTAGCTAGTCCAGCATAACCATTTCGCTTCTTGTCAGGGCGAGGCGGTAGTGATAAATAGCTTTCGAAAGCTAAATAACTTGTCGAAGTTATGGCATTAACGGTGAAAGAAAACATAGTAAGGAAATCTGCATGGGTACCCGAGAATAGGGTATCACATTCGATTTATTTATACAATTAAATCATTAAGTTACGCCCGGGTTCAATACCCGGGTCGGGTAAAGTGATATTGAGTTTTTTAAATCATGAAAAGGTTAGTATCAGCCCGGAGTCTATTAATCTGTGGTGAAATCTACTACGTAGTGGATGGAGTAAGTCCTAACCCCTCTCATTCGTAAAGGAGGCCCGTGCCCAGCAATAACGTGTATATAATACAGAGCTAGTATTAACTGTAATAATAATTACCTACTAGATTATAATTTAAGACCGGGTGGTTGGAGTATAAGTGGACCACCAACATCTTAGGCTTCAACCAACCTCACCTGCACTCGGTTGTGCACCAACACACTTCATCAAACAAATATTTATGATCAACAAATATTAGTTTTTGTATGTTTAGTTTAGTTAGTGATTCATTACCTATATTTTATTTTTAGTTTATAATTTACTGTTTTTGATCTCTACACTTGGTTATTTATCTGGTTTGACTGGTACTAAAATGGCCTTTGACATTAAGTCCGTCTTTTCAAGTGTAAAATATGAATCAACGAATAAACAAATTAATTCAACAGCGAGACGACTCCGTATCAATCTCAAACGTCGCGTCGGCGTTATCACTAATTACTTTGTAGTGTTTATTTGGACACTGTGACCTACCCGGTCTGCGGCCGCACATCCGGTCCCCGGATAATACATCTGCGGACTGCGGGTAGTGGTCCGGGTGGCTTGACCTCTCCAAGATCAACGCCTCCACCCCCGCTCCGTGCCCCAACGCCCGCCGCGCTGCTGTGTTGATATTTGATAAGTGTTATCTGGGGTCGGAGGTGCAACTAAACCGCCAATGGAATGCAATTCCACTGTGTGCAATGGGATTCCACTCTGCCTCTGCCTTTTTCAATATGAGTTCCGCGGATCAATATGTGTTATAAGTACAAAGTTTCGATCTATCGACGGGTTAAGTCTATGATTCGATCGGGTAATTTCTCCACATCTTGCTATGTACGTTGGCTTGTAAATATATTACGTAGTTTTGTTTTATGTGAGCGACGCGTCAGTCGTGATCCTACAATCATATACATTCATACGCACTCACGCCTATAATCCCCGAAGGGGTAGGCAGAGGTGTAACCAGTACACCCACATTCCGCCGAGCGTATCTCCGTCCCACGATGTGATAGGGGGACGAGCCTATCGCCATACCGGGCACAAATTCCAGACTCCGGCAGTATCAACTGAGCATTTCGTAATATAAAAACCCAATACCACTTTACTCGACCCTGGGATCATTCGGTTTGAAGGACATTGAAGCCAATGAAATCACTGGGCATTATGAGACTTAAAATGTCATGTCTCGAGGTAACGAGTGCAGTTCAGTGCCATGCATTACTTCATAATTCCACGTTCCGATCGGTGTTGCTTCTGTTTACTGTTACATCAGGCAAAAATAAACACTCTCATTACATTGGGAGCGTCCACCTACAAGATGGACCGACAACCTGACAAGGGTTGCAGGAAGCCGATGGATGCAGGCCGCTTCAAACAGCGAGGCCTGGAAGGCATTAGGGGAGGCCTATGTTCAGCAGTGGACGTCTTGTGGCTGATGATGATGATGATGATATCCGGACTCCGGAGGCTTAAATACTCATCCCAAACCCTTGCGTGCAATATAATGTCGACTACAGATCGAGACATAATTTATATTTCTAATGGTCGCCAGAGATAGTGTCGAACTGCTTAATAATCAACTTCACTCTTCGCCCGTAGAACTTAATATGTTTGAAATGAAATAGTTTAACTAATCATGTATTCAATTAAAATAGTGCATAAATTAGTAAAAAATAAAATAAAAGGTATAGAAATAAGTTTAGTGGTACAATAGAGTGCAGGTACATATCCAGGACTTCTCTGAGGGGGGCAATTATGCGTATGTCCCAAAAGTAGGCAGTTGAATTTTATCTCACTCAAGGAGGGAGCTTTTTGCACTTATTGCGTCCCAGGGCCTGTGCCTCGAGCCCCACACCGTGCCAATTATGTGACCCGCACGATCACCCCGCGTCCGGTGCATTATTCCTGTTTGTTTCAAATGTTGCACAGACTGTACTCATACGTACACTTATCAATTAAGGCGAATTGATAGATGTGAACGCGGACAATGTTCGCTTTACGCGACTCTTATCGTGGAATGTTTTTTTTTAATACAACTTGTAGAAAATGTAGTCAAACTGTTATGTTTAAAATCGACACCCTCCCAAAACTTAATGTCCTCAACTTTTTAGGCTGGGCGATGATGAGTCAGTCAGGATTTTGCCTTTTATATAAACAGATGTCGTTGTTTTTTTTTGTATATATGTAAATAGAATGGAAATCCGCTGTCTCTGCCTACCCCGATGGGAAACAGGAGTTATGTAAATAGATGTAAGTACAATCAGGACATATAAACAAAATCTATATTGATGACAAACATTACCTGTTAAGAGAATTAATTGGCTTCCCTCATTATACATAGGTTGTAAGTAGTAAAGTTTTCTGTGGCTTATAGCAAATGAATAGACCGATGATGGTCCCCATTAAGTATTACTTTTCTCAACGATTGCGATTGTCCGTTGATCACTCATCATCACGTGACTTACTTACAAGTTTGTTCTCGACATAAAGTGGATGTACTCGTTAAAAATAGTTTTAAACCGATACAAAACGATAGATTCTCAATTTGCATTTGAAACCGAGCTATGTCAGAGTTTCTTGCCCGCTCTTCTCTAGCGAAACTGCCTTTCGAACTAGCGCTGGAGTGAATAATTTATGGAATCTAAATAATGTTTACTTTATGGATTCAATTATTACTACGATTTTTTTATTTCAATAATGTAGAGACCACCGGTCACTTTGCGCAATGCTCGGTATGCCCTTCAGAGTGGACAGACCGTGCTAAGCAGGAAGACGCGGGAAGGGGCTCGTCCCCAAGTCTGGCGAGCCCCTCATAATTGTCACTTCACGTAAACGGCTATCAATCTGTCTGCCTGCTGTCTGTCCCTCAGTTCTTCTCAGTCGTTTATAATATAATGGAAACATGTATTGTTAAACCAAATTACAATACTTTGTATACATATATGTGTTATAGTAGTATAACGTAGTGGTAACAGTAATGCAATGGTGCACTTAATGTAACTGATCCACAGAACTCAATAAATCATCACAAACCACGCTTTTTAGTAATAAGAAAAATAAACAATTACTACATATACCTGATGGTAAGCGCCACGCCTGCTCATAAACAGAAGCAACGCCACACAAAACACTAAATAACAAAGCACTGCATGACACTGGACTGCGCTGGTCACCCTGAGATATAAGGTGTTAAGTCTCATAATGCCCAGTAATTACACTGGCTTCAATGTAAGTGCAGTGTAGAACAGGAATGATGGCGATCCCTGATCGACAATGTGCCTATATGTCGCCAGAATTAAGGATTATATTTTTTCATACACCCACTTAAAGGATTCAATGTCACATTTAAGTTTATCACGGTGCAGGGTTATAGCCCGCGACCTTTTATTTCACAGTCGGCTACTCACGGGGGCTACCCTGCCATACAGCTTGCTTTGTGTTGCAATGTGTTGCAGTGTTCCGCATATAGGATAAATAGAAGCCGTCATTGTGCTCCTTTGTAAACGGGCTTGAACTGGGCTGACCATATAATAGATTTCAGAAAAAAAACATTCAATGTTCCGGAAGGCTGGACCAAGTTATCACAAATAGGTACCTAGTGTAATGGTCGCCTCATTGGTCTAATGGCAGCGAACTTAGGCTATATTACCGATGATATCTTGAGTTTTATGCCCAGCGGACTTAGCATATGCAACACAACATACCACGCGCGCGAGATAGACGTCTATCGACGACAAATGTTTCGGGTAAATCTGTCAACATTCGATAAAATTTCGTCATGTTAGAGTTTGTAGACAAAATACTATATATATTGTAGAGAAAGTACTCAACTCTACTTTTCAAATAACGCGTCAAGTATTCTATGCAATCATGTTCGCTTCGATAGACATATATAGATAACCAGACAAAACTGGCTTTTCACGACATAACGCGTCGTCAAAATCATCTCGTGTTGCATATGCTAAGCCATTAATTTGTATTGACTTTTTGATTACACACCAAGTTTCCAGGGATGACAATTTGCGCTAGATATGACGATAGGGTCGCCAGATACCATATAATGTGCCAAAAATATGCTCGGCGAATAGTGGATGCCTATAGCAATATGGGAATTAGCCTGACGAGAAAACGGACGTGAGCTTGTATTATGTTTATGTTCAATACAGTTTTCTATATGTGACATAATCGAAGTCGTGTAAAGCTAGTTATTCAATTAACCATCTGGTGGCCATACACAAGCAATTAAACATGTCGCAAACTTATCTCCGAGCGCGGCGCGCACTACGTACGTACAGAATGTACCATATTACAACTGTGTGGAGCATCCATCAGTACATGTTCGTGTACGTACAGACTCCTTAACATAACATGTGTGCGCACACCGGTTATGACTCTACACACCGACAGAATTTCGCAAAGTGACTACTGGAAGGCCCTCACTACTCATTTTACTACACATTTATTGGAAAATAATAAGAAAAATTGTGCATGCAGTTACAATACATCGAAGCGCAGGCGCAGGTTAGCGGCTCCCTTCACCATCATCTGCCCACGTACCTCCTTATAGAGGGTTTATTTAGCAATGTCTGTTACAGTAGTTTGTATGTTTATGAACCGGTCAAGCAATGGCAAATGTTTCTACACAGTATCATTGGCTTCACCTGAATTACCTCTGAATAGAGAATTAATATTTAATTCCGACTCGTTTCGTGATGTCGCTCACAACTATAGACAATATAAGACAAATAATTGAAGAAGTACTCTTATTTTTGTCTTTTTTTACCGACCAGGTAAACAGATGAGCATGCGACCCGCCTGATAGTAAGCGAGCACTGCTGTTTATGGACTTTAGCAATGCTAGCCGCTAGAGCACAGCCAAGTCGCACAAAGATCAAATTATTAAATGAAAGTAAACCTTTAATCTACATACTCCTGAATATAGTTTATCCGTACCTGTATATCGTTTAAGCCCGTGGGCTGGGGCGAGCAGTTATACCATGCAATGCTGGGTATTAGCCCAGTCATTTCACTGGTTTCAATTTCCTTCAAACCGAAACACAGCAGTCCTTAAACATTTCTGGTTAGCGAGAGAAATAGATAGTGCGGTGGTACCAACCCAGACGGCCTCTCGCATACGTGGGGCCTACCACCTAGTATCGATAATAGTAGATATCACGAACAATGGCAGAGGGAAGAAGAAGAAGAATAATTAATGTAGAATGTTTCGAAACCATTTCAGATTCCTTTCTTCTCAAAAATCAGAACAAATAGTAGAAAGTCCGTCAAACTAGCAACAATTACAGTGTAAGGGCAGTTACGTTTATGTTGAATTACTAAATTCCCTATGTTGTATTTCAACCTTAATTTTGTAGAAACCGTTAATATATTTATCGGTCGTCTGTATTGTGATTTGCGACTTATCGTAAACGATTATCGACGGCTGTATACATCGCACTTTTTACTCTTAGCTCGAAGTATAATTAGGAGAGCTTATTTTTTGTTTGAACGGATATTTTTTATTTACAAGCTATTTGCTCGCGGCTCCGCTCGCGTGATGTCTTTTTCGGCAATAAAAAGTAGCCTATACCTAGTCCAGCTTTTGGTTTACGTGTGTACCAAATTTTATACAACATTTTCAGCTGTAAATGCGTGATTGGTTAACAAACATACAAACTTTTACATCTATTTTATTTGTAGGATAATAAGATATAAGCATCCAACAACTCATTGAGCCCGCGTTACTCTCCTTTGAATCCGGCCCTGGCCGCGATTAGTAGTCAAAATAGCCCTTTAGAATTATACATACTACTATAGAATCAATCAATGTCAAATAATACAATAATTTAGATGGATGGAAAGTATTCATGTAAAGAGATAGTGAACTATAGGAGACTGCAGGCTACAAGACGGCGCGGCGCGGCGTAGCGGAGTGCGGACATTCACCGCAAGCCTTAGCGGAGGGCGCTGCGCCGCCCCGGGCTGGGTACAGCGGTGAGCGGTCGGCCGTGAGAGCGGTGCGCCACGCGCGGGCTCACCTGGAGCTGGGGCGGGTGCCGCGGGTGTCACCGGGGGTGTCGCGCCGGCCGCGGCCGCCAGCAGTGCCGCCACCACAACCCCACGCCACATCATGTCTCTGTACCGCTTCACACGCATTACATCAAAAACATTGCACTCGTACACTGATTGCGGTCGCTCATCCCCACTGTCTATTTTTGTTTATGTTATAATATTACACTGTGATCGTATTCATAAAACGTTTCAATGAAACAACACACGATCGATATATTATTGTATATAATTAATTGCTTACGAGGATGAAGGAATATACTGCTGATATTTATTAATAAAACTCATCTGTGTTTTTGAATTAAATAGAAGCTCACACAAAGACACCGGCAGCACAATCCCGCGGCACGCCGTAATAAACACTGATGTTGCCAGCTGCAAGCCCCAGCCGCAGGAAAGGAACATTTGGTTTGGTACCTACTTATTGTATTGTTGCCGCTCGATATAAAAGGGTACTGTTTTTTGTGTTGTCCTGTTTGCTCACTCCACGAAATAAAAAAAGCAATCTTTATTTTGTAACATAATTTTATTGATAACACATAGAAACGCAAACAGGCGTGCCGACAAGCGGTAACATGTGAATAAGATAGAAATAAATCTCATTTCTATTTCCAAAAAAAAAATATTTTTATTTGAAATATGGCTCTTACAACCTTTGTTACTTTGATTTCACATAATTGCATTTCTGTGATAATAATTGTAGTGAGAAATATTTTTTTGTTATTGCTTTGAACTTCCTTCGGAATAATATTGTTTTGCCTTTGATACTCTTGCTTCGGCTTAAAGTTATGGATGCCCTCAGAGTATACTTTAGATCAGCGATTCCTAAAGTGGGTACTGCGGAACCCTAGGGTTCCGTGGAAAAGTCACTAGGGTTTTTTATTATTTAAATCAATAAGTTATGTTACTCAAAATCTATTGCAGAAAGAATTTTATAAATCGGACCAAAAATAAATAAGATAGAAGCCATTCAAATCCTGTAGAAGGGGTAATTGTCAAATGACAGACGATGCAACCTTTGACGTCACTGTGTAAAATGTTCATTATAGTGCACGCGTGCAAGCGAGATAGTGAGATATCCCTACTACGCACCCACTTTTCCTCATACCAACATTTAAAATCATAACTGCGGGCACATTTCTGAACCAATTTTGATTGTGTTTTAATAAAATCGTTTCTTTTGCGTATCATTTTCTGTTGCTTATAAAATAATGTATAAAATTCAATATAGGAAACTACCCTATTTGTAGATGTGCAAAATGTGTTTTTTTATTAGCTTGAGTGTCGAAACAACAGGTCGCTCACCACAATATTTGTGCTTTATTTTACAGTCATATTCCGTTCCATACAAACTCCAACCCCCCTTCCCCCCTTTTGCAAGTGGAATGTTACAAAAATGTGAAACACAAATTTCATTATTTTAGTTAAGCAACATTAATTTGTGCATAGCTTCACAATCGTATCCCGTTCCTTAAAAAAATCTTACACATTTCAAGCCCCCTCCCCCCTTTTGCAAGTAGAATTTTGGAAAAAAATTAATCACATACTTATTTCATTATTTGTGATAAGCAATATATTATTTGTGATAAGCAATATATACGCACTCACTCACGCCCGTAATCCCCGAAGGGGTAGGCAGAGGTGTAACCAGTACACCCACATTTCGCCGAGCGTATCTCCGTCCCACGATGTGATAGGGGGCGAGCCTATCGCCATACCGGGCACAAATTCCAGACTCCGGGCTGATACTGAGCATTTCGTTATAGAAAAACCCAATACCACTTTACCCGACCCATCGAACCCGAGACCTCAGCGTTGGCCTCAATCGTAACAATATACATATAACATATATATATATATATATTGTACACTGACTGCCTCGGTGGCGCAGTTGTAATGTGTACGCGTTATACATATTTTTTTCGCTTATTGTCTGTTGTCTTATCAATCTGTAGCCCTAAAGTTATTGTCATAAAAAATAAAGAATAAAATCGTTTATTAATCATAATTCGCAAATAAAATTGTGCATAAGATGCAATGCGTTACTTGTAACAATATATGTCATGTTGATGATCCTAAAATAAATAAATAAATGAATAAAATTAAATATATAACAACAGACTTCAACGGGCCTTAAACTTCACTTTGTATTATAATTTTATAAACTCTTTAATCAACTCGCACCTTAAAAATATGCAGCGTAAGTCGTCGCCGCGCTGGTACGAGAATTCTCTGCAGAATCTAACCGTTTTACATCTGACGAGATGTTGAAAAATTAAATTTATGTATGTACAAATTATTAAATAAGTACCTCGGCTTCGTGTCTACTGTTGCTCTCATTTCTAAATGTTGATTCGAAGTTTTTATAACGTAAATATTTAAGTCATATAATAATGTTAATGTTTTATAAAAAATTGTATGCGTACTATTTTTTTCCTATGGTACTTAGCAAAATACGATTTTTTCTAGTGTATGGTACGATCTCTTATAAAAATAAAGTTGGCAACACTGACTGTCATTTGTCAATAGCGGTCAATAGTCAATACATTAGAAAAAATTATAATTCAGCCGTAGCTTATTTTTCATCTGGCTGCCGTTTATACCAAGTACGTGTACTTTGATTGGAGTATATCAGGCCGGTTGTGCGTGTCGGTGTGTCGAAGCTTAACGACGACAGTTGTATTATGTAATAAGGTAGAGGTTAGGTGGACGGTATTGACATATTTTTCTGTTTTATCCATCGGTGGCCAGGATGGGAGGGCACGGACACGGTCCCCCCTACACGGTGCCGCACTACTCACAGTTCAAAACCGAGGGCATCCCACAGCTCCAAGAGCTGGAGAAGGCGCTCGCTGTTAAGGGACTGAAAGACCCTTGGATCAGGTTTGCTGCTTAAATTGTCTTTTTAACGTTAAAGTAGTTCATTTTTAGTAGCGCAATTTACATTAAAAGTTGTTTTGTTATATGGATGTTATGTTTGGGTGATAGAGCGATGCTGTAGACAGTTTTGTCTACAGCATGAATGGGCCGGCTCGACCGGCCCGTTACCACTATGTCACAAGAAACTGGTGTGAAGTAACTGCTTGCTGCTGCGTTTCGTACGGTGAGTGACATATCCGGAGGCCCAAAATCCTTTTCCTTTAAGGTCGACAACACCCCTATGATCCTTTTGGTATTGTGGGCATGAATGGGCGGTGGAGATCACTTACCATCAGGTGAACCACTTGCTTCTTTATCAACCTATGATATATATAAATCTTGATTGACAATATTTGATATTTAGGAATGAAGCTTGGAGGTACCACCCTGGTTTTGGCACACGCTGGCTGAGAGCACGCAAACTGTTCTTCAGAGGTTTACCCATTGGTCTTGGGCTGACGGTGGCGACAGTGGCACTAGAGAAGCTGCTGGGAGGAGGTGGCCATGGACATGGTCACGAGGGTGAGGGGCACTGAGCAGTAACACTTGGTTCATGTATACATTGAGTGTACACTGTGAAATTAGTTCAAGCAACATTAAACAATAATATATTTTGTATATTTGTTATTTATTTTATTTTGCTTCAGATTAGAGGTACCTTTTCACAGTTGAGTAGGATTCTATGTAACAAGTCTGGAAAACAAACTATGTGCTATCACAGTTACTTCAGTGGATATATTCTGTAGTAGAAATATACATGTTTATATTACATTGTATATGTTATTATAGCAGAGGGTTGGCAAACAAGCAAGTGGGTCTGATGGTAAGTGATATCCACAACTCTAACACCCACAATACTATGAGAATCACAAATATGTTGCCAACCTTCAAGTAAAGGCATCGAAATAAAATAACTAGAACGATAACTCTTATAGAATCTGCCAAAAATACAGCTCCACTTACAAAAGGTAAATCACATGTATCACTCATACACACCTCGATGTTATGCACTGCGCATAAAATTAGATGTATTAAGTGTCAACTAGAGATCATGAATCAATTTTTAAGAATTAATGAATGAACGAGTTGCACAGAGTTTCAGTGGGGTATTTTTTTTACTTGAGTTACATTTCTTGTCATCTTATTTCGATGAGTAAAGGGATAATTGGAAATTTACGTAAGAGGGAAATAAAGTCATTATAAAACAAAATATATTTGTTTGAATTAAAACAGGAGGTTTGTTCTTAACACACTGTATTGTAAAAATAAATGTTTGCTGCAACATGTAGCTGTAGCAATGGTGTCCGCACACCACAGCTGCATCAGTGCATGTACTGCATACAGATAGCTTCACCATCATTCAGATTATTGTTCACTATTCACGTGGGTCTTGGTTTTAATTCTTCATAACATGCTCTTAAATAAATGTAATTTTTCTTGGCCGGGTTAAAATGTTCATGACCCTGAAAAAGATCAGATAAGAAAATTATATTACTTTTTAACTGACTTCAAAAAGGCGGAGGTTCTCAATTCGGTGCGTTTTTGCTTCTATAGAAATTAGCTGCAATGTAGTCCTGTATAAATTTGGTAAAGATCTGATGATGAACTATGGAGTAAAAAATAACTTTAGAAGGATAACAGCACACTTGTTATAATTGTGTGTTGTATTGACATTTACATGCTATAGCTGTATCTACCCTTAAAAAAGTAAAATAAAATAAGGGAACAAGATTTAAAATCTTACTGAACAAAAATAACACTGGAAAGTAAGAAGTAACAATAATTTATTATTTTAAGATTATTTAAAATCATGGATTCTTTTTTAATTTTAAGGCATAAACTAGCAAATGAGCATGTGGCTCACCTGATGATAACTGATGGTAGGTGACCATGGACACATGTTAAATATTATATGAATAATTCATATAATATTTAACATAAGATATATCAGGGTAACAAGTGCAGTCCAATGCCTTGTAGTGTTTTGCTTTGTCAAGGTTCTGTGTCGTGTTGTGTTATGGGCAGGCGCGGCACTACCATCAGGCGCGCGACATCATTCGTTTTTCAGTCAAATAAAAAGAAATTAAAAATAAGCATCATACAAATATACAATATGTAACAAAAACCCTGTTGGGCGTTTTAACTGTGATAGAATAGATATTCAAACGTATTGAAATAACTCGCATACGAAACTTGGACTATAAAAATAATCAAATTTATTTTTTAAACTTGTTTAGTTTACTGTTTGTAATCCGTATTTCGATTGATTACCTCTGCAAGAGCGATGACTTTGACCTAGAGCGAGATAGCATGTTGCGGCATCCACGTACATCAAACGTGCCGCGCCCCCGGCTACGTCAATACACACAGAAATTCAGATGTAAATATGTACCATTTTTTAAATATGTGTTCATTTTCTAAGTTACCTGTGTAAGGATAATATCTCGCTTCTGTTTATCTTTTTTTTATTTAACTATTTTTATTAAGCTGTCTATATATCCATATTCACGGCCCAAAAAGGGCCGACAGGGTTTTTGTTACACACTGTATACATAGATAGAGGAGTTTAGGATAATAATATAATTTATACACTATATACTAAAATATTATACATACTCTACTAAGATAATACTGTGAAATTTTTATTTACTTAATTTAAAAATTTTAATGTAATTAAAACTGACCTTTGACCAATCATAGCCCACAGCATATGCAAATATCTGTCCGTTGTGGTTGAATGCGCATTTAGTGAGGGGCTGATCCAAGGACTCCGTGCTCTTGAGCTTGGTGCGGGCATCCTTGTCCCAAAATGAGAAGGAGCCATCAGAGCCCACGGTGGCGAGTGTGCCGTGCATTGGGTGGAAAGCAATGTCGTTTACTGCGTAGATGTCCTGTAAATAATATGTATATACTTGGCCAATTGGTTTGCATCTCGTAGCAAGTGACTGGATTACACCGACACTCCTGTTGCATTTGAGATTGGCGCAACGCTGTAGTAAGCTCTTACAAGCCTACACATGTTGAATGGCCTAACAAACATTAGATCCGCTATTAAATTTATTATATTACGTACATACATACATACGCACTCACGCCTGTAATCCCGATATAAAGGGGAAGGGATATAACGAGACACATGTTTCTCATTTTCGTATTTCCATATAGGTTAGGTACTTTTTATCCCTGAAAAAGACATTCACGCGGGCAGAGCCGCGGGCAAAAGCTAGTATCAGATATATTCAAGTCATGCTGCCACTGCACACATTAATAGTTTATCAAAATTATACATAAACAAATCTGGTTTCTGAACTATTACATTTTAAGCCAAAACAATATTATTAATGACAGATACATTTGGTTCTCATAGCCATAATTTTAGTAATAACAAAACCTGATACCTGATAACCGCCGGTGGTGCCAGCTGACCGATGACACTTGAATGTGAAGTTGTCCTTCGGGTTGGCTGTGTTCACATACTGTATCGCCACGCGACCCTCCACGCTGCCAAGCGCAAACCCTGTCGGCTGCTTAGTCTTCTTGTCCTTGAAGATGGCGATACACCGTAGCTGATGCTTGAGAGGCGACTCAATGCGCTTGAACTCCGCCGGCTTGCCTTCCAGTGTGTATAAACATATGCCTCGGTCAGCTGTTCCTACTACTGCCATTGGGTAGTCCTATAATATATATGTGTGATGAATAAATAAATAAATAAAAAAAAAATAATAATCACATATGACAATACAAAAATATTAAAGTAATTGAGTGGGTGATTAAATCATTGACCATTTGAACTGCAATAGCATCAACACATAATTGTTTAATTTGTACAGGATATTTATTTCAAAAAGTTTTTTTTACACGCAATCACGCCTGTAATCCCCGAAGGGGTAGGCAGAGGTGTAACCAGTACACCCACATTTCGCCGAGCGTATCCGTCCCTTATGTGATAGGGGGCGAGCCTATCGCCACACCGGGCACAAATTCCAGACTCCGGGCTGATACTGAGTATTTCGTAATAGAAAAACCCAATACCACTATACCCGACCCGGAGATTGAACCCGAGACCTCAGCGTTGGCCTCAATCGTAACGCTGCGCCACCGAGGCAGTCAAAGATGTTTTGTAATATTTAAATCTATAAAAAATACATTAAAGATATAAAAAAACGACCCTCCGATGGCGAGACCCAGGATCCAAGACCCTAGAGGTTAGGGCCCCAGAGGAACCTTTTCACAATGCGTGTCGCGTCCAATACTACTTCCATCGCATCTGACTCCTGACCCAACCAATTGAAGAGCCTCTGAGATGTTGGTTGAGACCCCATAGGCAACGACTATCGGGACAATGATTGTAGAGTCCACATCCCACATGTTAGTAACCTCATGTGCCAGAACAAAAATTTCGATATGTTACCTTTTTCGGCTTTTACGAGGTATGAGAACCTAATTTAATTTTTAGCTTTACAGTTTTTTTATCACTTATTTTTTGTTAAACAAAAAAATATTTGCCTCATTTGGGTAGATACGCACTTCACTGTTCAAGTACACTCGTATTATGGAATCAAAAATTATAATGTCGAAATGACAAAACTCACAACATCTGCACAGTAGCACCTCTCGGATAGGTTTATTGTCAAGTTCGGTACTGCGCTCCGTGTGTCCCAGAACTGAAACAATATAAATAATTTCACAATAACTCTTATTGCTAACAACAGATGGTGCATACTACTAGAATTAAATTGCGCGGCATTTTTTAATAAGTTTGAATGACGAAACGAGCAGGTCGTAGGTCTTATGTTAAGCGTCACGCCTGCCCATTGTAATTCAAAGTAATGTGCACTGCATGGCATTGGACTGCGCTCGTTACCCCAAGACATAAGATGAAATTACTGGGCATTATGAGACTATCTTAATGCACAGTAATTTCAGTGGCTTCAGTGTCCTTCAAAACTAAACACAACAGTGCTTATACTGCTACTAGGCACCAGAAATAGACAAGGCGTTCCCAAATCAGATGGTCTCTTGCATACAAGCGACGTACCACCTAGTAAAGCACTTTCATTATTCACGATTTCATATTCATTCTCTACTTAAATCAAACATAAATAAGTGAAATAACATGAATTCTACATTTTTATACATTGAAATAAAACTAGTTCATACGGATTTTATCGCGGTTAAATTTTTAATTAAGAATTGAACCGCGATAAAATCCGTATAAACTAGTTTTAATCCGTATAAACTAGTTTTATTTCAATGTGTAATATTCGCGTAGACATAAGAAATCTTGATATTTATACTTGTACCTGTTTATCGACCACCATGCACATGGTCAATTTTTTTGGAAGGAAATAGGTCAATACCCGAGAGGCAGTACAAAATGCTTTTGAAGAGTTTGTTGCCTCCCGTCCAGCCGATTTCTTCAAGAAAGGCATCGATAAATTGCCACTGCGCTGGCAAATATGTATTGATAGCATCGGTGGTTACTATGATTAATAGAAATAAAAGGATGGGAACACCACTTTTTTTTATTAGTTTGAATGACGAAACAAGCAGGTCGCCCGCCTGATGGTAAGCGCAACGCCTGCCCATAAACAGACACAACACCACAAATAACTCTGAGTTAGAAAGAACTACATGGCACTGGACTTCACTCATCCCCCCGATACGTAAAGATGTTAAGTCTCATAATGCCCAGTAATTGCACTGGCTTCATTGTCCTTCAAACCCAAACACAACAATGCTTACACACTGCTGTTTGGCGGTAGAAATAGACAAAGCGGTGGTACTTACCCATACGAGGGACCTACTTTTATATAGTGACTTCTTAGGTTTACGCGAATATTACACATTGAAATAAAATTACCACCGACCGAACCGTGACCACGAAGGCTGAAAAGCTTTCGAAACGTCGGGACTAAAATAAAAATTAAACCGCTATTAAATCCGGACCTACTTTTATGATTTTTTCATATAGAATGCCAATTTCATATGTAAAGACCTATTAATAAGAGACAAATGATTGTACCTTGAGTGTTTTGTCCCATGAAGCTGTCATGAGGCAAGTGTAGTTTGGTGCTTTGATCCAGTGGCATGTCTTGACCGGCGCGTCATGTGCCGCCACCTGTGACATAAACACATCTTTGCATGTGAGCACATCTATAGGGTGCCACTCTCATGATGCTAATAATAATCACATATTACAAACTAGCAGAAACTGACTAATACACATTCAGTTAGACATTCTTACAGCCATTTTCATTAAACTATCATATTTTTATCATCAATCCGGATTGGTCCGGAATGGCCATTAGTCAATAAACATTCCTCTCAACAGGGTTGGACCTAGGGGGGAGCAATGTGGGGCACCTGCCCCAGGTGACAGTTTCAGGGGGTGCCAAAATCGTATTATAATATTATTAAAAATAAAAACTTGCTCCACCTGCTGTTGGCTCACCCTCGACTTGTAAGAAAAAGATGCCACACAGGCCCTTCATGCATCATTAATTTCTTTTCTTTAAGTATTTTTATTTATTTATTTATTTATTTGGAGTTTACAACAGAGAATACACCTGTTACATTTAAAGATCATAATATGGCAGTATTAGACAATAGTGTTTCTCTAATTACAGTAAACTACAGCATGCAAATATTATATTCAGCTTATTATAACTAAATTAAATTAAATTATTACTTGTAAATTTATTATAAATTAATATTATTATTTAAAAGAAGATGTCAACTGATAATTAATTAAATATGAGTTAATATTAATTATGTTTCTTTTACATTTAGCACAGACAAAAATGACAAAAATAACAAAAAACAGGTCAAAGGTTTTTAAATAATTAATCTCGAAACGCTGGAGACAGAACCCACTAACAAGTTTCTGGTCTGGTTCGAAAAATCGTAGATCGATAGGTGCAAGCTCACCTGTATAGTTTGGTTGGCAGCCAAGTCCCAGCACTTCACACTCTTGTCTGTTGATGCCATGAACACCTTTGTACCATCCTACACAATATAAACCACATATAATCTTAAAATATCATATACAACATGCCAACAGAGTAAATAAATAAATACATCCAACAATCACACATATTGTCCTGATGGTACACTAGGCTAACCTGTATTGTTTGTATCAGGAACTACATATTGTCATAAGCACTATTTTATTTGCCTACATGATTAAATTAATAAAACTACAAGAGACTTGTGGTCCCACAATACCCAGACCGGAAAAAAGTATTTGTGGATCTCACAACATTTATCTTAGAGTGAGGATTGAACCTGTGGCCTGTTGTTTCACAGTCGGCTACTTACTACTTACTCTCTATGCCATGAAGGTGGTCATTGCATTGTCATGTTTGCTTATCACTTGCATTGAATTGTGCAACTGTGTAGCAACTAGCAACTACACATGTAATGCAATCTAAATGATTTCTGACTGGTAAAAGGTTTTTTTTATTAACGAAACAAGCATATCGCTCGCCTGATGGTAAGCAGCATGTCTGCCCATAAACAGAAGCAACACCACACAGAACTTTGTATTACAAAGCATTGCATGGCATTGAACTGTGTTTGTCACCAAGACACAAGGTTTTAAGTCTCATAATGCCCAGTAATTTCACTGGCTTCAATGTCCTTCAAACTTCAAACCTTGTAAAAGTAATTGACTTAATTAATTGAATTGGTAAGTAATTGACATTCCTATTCATATTTGGATTGCATACTACAAATGTACAAACGTAAAATCAGTTAAAAAAACTATTTAACTTGTTTTTACACTAATTGTATGTTATATTATTGTGGAAATAAATAAATAGCTCACGTCGTGCCAGGCAACGTCTAGTATCGGCCCGTCCATGCCTTGCGCCGCCTTGGGCACCGTCTTACCCGAAGCTTCCACTTCCCAGCATCGAACCTGCCGTACAATGTAATAACGACATAACAATACAAGTTACAACTCCGGAACTTTAAAGACGTGAGGAATATTCAATAACCACAGTCGTACTCACCTGACAGTCCCAACTACCTGCGACTAGGAATGTCTGCTGCACCGACGGTGGCGAAAACTCCAGCGCCGATACCGTGTCTTCAGGTGGCGACGAAACCTCCAAATCCTTGTTGGGGTTAGCTGATCCACCGCCTATTTGGCTAAACATCGTGCAAAATACGTAGATCCACTTGCTTTGCACACTGTATAATGGCGCAGAATCGCGATCATGAGACACTTAAATCAACGACGTTTGACTCAACAAAAAACGGCGAAATCTTGTTTATTTTGTTAGATTTCAAATTTGAAATTAATAGGTTAGTTTTTTTTTTATAAAGTTTGTCCAGAGGACAGGCTATAGTCTTTCGACCATACTGCCTAGTCCAGCCGTGTAATTATTTACATTATTACAGTAATTTTTTACTTTGTCTTTCGTTAATATTTTAAAGTCCAGTTGCAGGTTAATAAGTCATGTACTTTAAATAGTCGTCAAATCCAAGAATAAATGTAATTAATTTTATGTTAAGTTTAAAAATCAAATAGATAATAGAATAAATTAGTGATGTTGACAATCGATTATCAGTAATTAGGAAATCAATAATTTTGTACATTGATTATTATTAAGGACAAAAAATATAATTTCTGTTTAGATAAAACTTGAAAGTTATATAGCCAGTATAAAGGTGATAAAAAATTAGTAACATTTTGTAATTTGTACAATAAATAATAAGAATTTCGAACAGATACGGAAGACTTTGAAGTTATCGAATTTGGCGCAGTTTCATTGGAGCGCGAGCGAATTGACCGACTTTATCCGTTTCATCCGCTTCAAGAAAACTAAGGTACGGGGCGCGGCCATCCGGGTGAAATGAAATTGATTCAACTCCAAATGGAGAAATCAGTGTATAAATGTACCATGATAACTGTGAAATGACAGATTATGTAAATACAGTATTCCCAACTTAATGGAATAATAATTATCTCTAGATTTGGTGGGTTGGACCCACCGCGCCGCGCCGCGCCGCGCCGCAGGTTAGTGTTTTTTGCTATCAAGTTGGCTAGTGGATGTTTTAGTGTATTATTTAACTACTCAGTTAGTGGAAAGGAATGATTCATCCACTAAACAAATTAACATGTCTAGGTTTTTCATCATAGGTGACGCTCTTATGCGCGTCGCGTCGTTAGCTCCAGTGATGCCAGATTGGGGGGAATCCCCCCAAATTTGATAGGATTTAAGATCTAGGGGAATTTGGGGGTATTAAATCCTTGGGTGGAAATTGGGGATTTTAGTTCCCCTACACAACATTTCGTTATAAATTAAGACAGATCTCCTCGCCTCATCGCCTAAACGAATGGACCAATTTAGATGCAGGTTTTGCAAGGTAATTAATTCGTGAATGTTCTTAGCCAATATTTATTTGGTTCATAAGTGTTGGTGTGACTTTACTTCAATTTAATTTACATATTATAGTCGTTAGCTAACAATACCGCGCAAGTTAAATTGGCTTAGTTTTCAGGAGATACAAAAAACTTAATATATTTACGAACATGTGTGATATAACCAATATTTGCACCGTGACAGAAATATTTGTATGGTTATTTTTTTTGTGTATATTCATTGGATACGCGCCTAAAAAATATATTCGATGACATTATTACATAGCCAATTTTCGAGATACGCGGTATTGCTAGGCGACGATATTGTATTTTTATAATAATGATGATAATATCTTGTATTTACACTTTTGAGGTAAATCTTTTACCAGATACGAATTATTTTTTTATTTTTTAATCACAAGTTTTTGTAGAGGCAGTGCATTCATGATTCTTTATTTATTGTGGATGTTATTAATGGTTGGTAGATATTTGGCAGCCTTTGACGTAACAAAATATCTCCCAAAAGAGCACGCCACGAGGATCCTCCACTGACGGAAATTTATGAATGTGGAAGAGGTACATACGTCAAAAAGCCGGCGATTCACTTGCAGAGCCCATCAGGGAATCCGTTCGATGGACTTAAGGATGGGCATAGGCCAAACCTTACCGGCGGTCTTTGCGTATCAAGTTCTCTATGGCCTCGCTCTTATTCTTTACAGCTTCAGCCCATCTGTGAGCCTGACCCGTAGGCATCCGTAATGGAAACTATATTGCGATCGCTAATCAGCTGGTTCTCCTCAGGAGGCTGCTAGGAGTTTGGCATTAATAACTAGCTCCATCACCTTGGCGAGCAAAGACGTGATCTGATTGTTGCATACATTGACAGCAAAAATGTAAAAGAGAACAAAGTTTTGTGTATGGTTTGTTTTAGTGTATACATCGAAATATGAGCAGGAATTCTGTGTAAATGAATGTGAGATTTATTTTTTCACGGTTGGGTATCGTCTTTCAATTATTGAATACAAAAGAAATAGTCAACTTTTCGGGTCTTTTATTGAAAAACCTGAATTTTGGGGTAATCTACGTAAGACTGGGGGGAATGGGAAATTGTCATCTGGCTACACTGGACAGCTCACAGCTGACTGTCAATGTCAAACAAGTTCATAGAAAAACCCAAGCAAACTAAAAGTATATTCCGTTTACGCCCTAACCTTTCCTTATAACTAGTTTATTACGTTTATTACTCTTTGACCTAACCTTGTCTGTGACTATATTAGATACGGAAATACGTAAAGGTCAAATATGGCAAAAAACTGATGAGATGTATTGTTTTTTGCTCTTACAGAATAGTTACTATATTGGCTAAGCGGTTTAAGTTAAAAACGTCTTTAAATGATAGATACACTTTGTGTTTATATTTATTAGTAGCTCGCAGACACCATGAGTAACATAGAGTACGTCCAAATAAAAGACCTGAAGCCGGGTATGAAGAACGTAAACGCAGTGTTCATCGTGTTGGAGGTGGGCCCGCCGACGTTGACCAAAGAGGCGCGTGAGGTTCGCACGCTGCGTGTGGCCGACACCACCGCGTCCGTCAACCTGTCCGTGTGGGACGAGCCTGGCGCGCTACTGCAGCCCGGCGACATCGTGCGCCTCACGCGCGGGTACGCTGCACTATGGCGCGCCGCGCTCACGCTCTACTCGGGCAAGTCGGGCGACATACAGAAGGTGACAATAACGTTCACATCAAAGTATATTATGTCTATGTAAATAGATTAGTTAATGATATTTGTAATGTTGTTGTTGTTCGAGTGCAGGTGGGCGAGTTCTGTATGCTGTTCAACGAGCAGGTGAACATGAGTGAGCCGCAGCCCGCGACGCCAGCGGCTGGTGTGGGCGCGGGCGGTGGGGCGGCGGGAGAGCGGGTGGGGGGCGCAGGACGAGGTCTCCAGCCGGCTGCGTCTGCCAACACACAGCAAAACAACAAGGGCGAGCGGTTCACGCCAGCCACACAGGACCATAACAACAAACACACACACAAGACATATGTGCGTGGCCGAGGACACCAGCGAGGCAACACTCGTAGATAGCCTACACTATGCATCAAACTTACTAGAATAAATATATAACAGCTAGTAGTGAGTGGTGAGTGGTGTATGTGATGATTTTGAGCTGCAATTCCTCTGCCAGGTCACACATGTAGTGTGTAATGGTGTACAGTGTAGACTGTAGGGTGATGGGAAACCAACATCAGCTTTTACATAAAGAAATCAGTATAATATCAATGTTCAATACAGATTGAGCAGACCAGTCCACACAAGCAGCACCTGTTCACAAGTATGATGCATGTGCCAGCCATCAGACTCCATCTAACATGAGTTACAGGGAAGTGACTAACACGGCACACAATGCCACCGGAAGTATAGTCACTTTAACAAGCTGTTCAATTGAATGGGTTTATTTTACAGTTAGAAGCAATAATTATCATCTTTAATTACCTTCACAAATATAGGTTGAAAATTATCTTTATAGATATAAATATTGAATCTTATATTCAGTATCATCAAATACATAATTCCTAATCACTGTACTTTATTTATTTCTTATATTTATAAATTTATATACAAGCTTACAGTGGGTACTTACACCAAAACACTTACATGCTAAATACAACATAGATACCGGATTTACAAAACAACAATAAATTCTTGAACCAAGGATCATTGGATAATGCGATGGATCAAGGATATGTTTATTGATGCAAATGTGTTTATCTTTAATAAAACAACTTGTTTCATATAAATTGGAATAGCTTATATATATATAAGGTTGCTAGATTATTATGTGACATTTATCTTGATAATTTTAATTTACTAATAAATTTTCCTTGTTCTAATTACAATGATGTTAATGAAACAGATTATTTCACCAAAACTAATAATTGCCTTCCATTCACTGCTCACCAGACACCGTTGGTAGACTGTATTAATGCATATTGCCTGTACTGTATATGTGGAGGGTATTGTTTGGCTTGTCATATATAGGTACATAACTATTATTGGCGAACCTTCATAGATCAAGTTGGAGATATTCTCGTGAAAGGCCAGGTCAGGAGTACCCTAAACCGACGTGCATGTATGAAAAATTTAAGAGAGTGAATGAGGCCAAAGAGGTATGCAAGGATCGTAGCAAGTGGAAATCAGTTGTCTCTGCCTACCCCTATGGAAACAGGCGTGATCTATGTATGTATGTATGTGTATAACTATTATTGTTCTTATTCATATGCCAGATTAGATAGGCATCACATGTTACATTATGTTTAAATTGTAGTATTAGGCTTATGACGTTTTGAGTATGACAATTATGTTTTAAAGTATTTGTTAGGAATTTCTAAGAATTCAATTATTTCTTGAATATCGTGCTTTGTATGGTTAATTTAAATTTATTTATTGAATTCATTACACCATCGACAGATCAATACATTTGATTATTATTTTTTTAAATACAGAGAATCAATACATTTTATAAGACTTATAACTATATGAAGTGCATTTACAGGAGTATACAACATTTAAATGCACTTGTATGTCAACATTCGTAATAATAACAATTAGTCATACAAAAACTTTATAAATTAATACAAAACAAATTAATTAGATTCAAATGAATACTTACGGTTAATATACATAGTGTTACTACATTTACTAAGTATCAATCAATTTGTAACAATAGTAAGTAATATCTAGTAAATAATAAGTATATCAATCGATGAAATCTTTTTTTTAAACAGGTTTTTATTTATCGTGTGATAAATGTCTATATCGGATGCTATATCGCCTTCAGCTCTAAGGCCTTTAGATGTTATTAACATGACATTAATCTGATTATAGGGGCCTTTTAAGTGACGCTGAGGAATCAATACCGCCGTGGATTAATTTGTGCAAAGTCAAGAGGTCATTAATGTTGATGCTATGAGTATTATGTATATATAAGTTAATAATATGGTTTCTGATTACATACACCTACATATCTTACGCATTCAAGTAAATAAATAGAACCGACAATAAAACTGTGTGTGCGTGTGTGTGTGTGTTTGCGTGCGTGTATTTGAAAGTGTCAACACAACGTGCAAGTCGCAACACCTATTAACGAATGGGCGGTTTTGAATGTTTGTTTTATTTGAAAGCTGGTTTGATCGGAATGATAATTAGCTATGTGATATGTCTGAAGGGTCAGCTGTTTAAAAGTTACATCGATATTTTTCGAATAATTGACGTCAAGGATATTTAACGGTTGTTGCCCATATTTTTGTTAATAGGTTGTCATTATTTTATCAACTTGTTTTCGATCTCAATTTTATTTTTTTAGGCCGACTACTACCGACCAATTGAGATTTGCCACTAAACGTATTTACTTATGTAAAATTTTCATACGATTAGTGGCATCCTATATATATATATGTGCTCTTTGTTTAGTGGGTTAAACCCGATTTAGGATCGTCGTGCAAGTGGGCCTTAGTGTTTAACTGAAAGTAAACTGTCTTCGTTATCATCAGGTATATGCTGCATTTACCTGTAATAATTTTGTTACTTTCTCGTGTAACTATGCCCCTATGTTCATGAATGTCATTCAATGAATTGATGGATGAACTTTGTATGAAACTTTTTTTAAGGAGCGGAATACAACTGTGAAACTATGCACGAATATTGCTTATCACAAATAATGAAATATATGATTGACATTTTTCCTAAATTCCACTTGCAAAAGGGGGGAAGGGGGGTTGAACTTACTCACTCACTCACTGATTAATCACGATTTCTCAAAAACAACTAAAGCTGAGGTCATGAAATTTGGCTAGATGATACTTTGTGTAATGCCGAGGCGTGTTAAGAACGGATTTTTGGAAATTCACATTTTAAGGTGGTAAAAGGGGGGTTGAACGTCGTATGATTTTTTTTATAGACCGGAATACGACTGTGAAACTATGCACAAATATTGCTTATCAAAAATAATGAAATATGTGATTTACATTTTTGTAAAATTCCTCTTGCAAAAGGGGGGAAGGGGGGTTGAACTTAGTATGAAAGTATTTATTTTACTTTTGAACAACTTGACCGATCGGGGTCATATTCACATCGTACATTTGTTTTGTGGAGACAATGGTTTATAACTATATATTATCACGCTACGACGCATGGGAGCGGAGCAGTAATCTTTATATAAAGCGAAATACCACTCGCTCACTGATTGATATCTAAAAACTACTAAAGCTAGGATCATGAAATTGGGCCCCGCTAAGAAAGGGGTTTTGGAAATTTACATTTTAAGGGGGTAAAGAGAGAGGGTGAGGAGGTTGAACTTTCTATGGAATAAAATACGGCCGTGAAATTGAGTAAAAATATTGCTTATTAAAAATAATGAGAAACGTGTTTCTCATTCTTTTTCAAATGGGTTGATTTTTTTATATAATATTAATTTGTAAGTTTAGATGTTTATAGATCAATCACGGCTTAATGGATTTGGATAAAAATTGGCATACAGGTCGATCAAGATATGGCTTAGAACATAGGCAACTTTTATACCATAAAAATACATTTTCGCCAGCAGAGCCGCGGGTAACGGCTAGTCTTCTATATGCGGTAGTCATGCTGAAGAGTAAGCTGCAGATACCTTTGTCTACGTCATGAATGACCAATACAACGCTTCCAAAACAAAGTACTTAGAGGAATTGTAAATGCTCCATGGTACATACGTAATGAAGATCTCCATCGGGACATTAAAGTGGGCTTCGTATACAAAATTATAAAAAAGTATAATTACTGGGCATTATGAGACTTAACACCTTATGTCTCGGGGTGACGAGCGCAGTCCAGTGTCATGCAGTGCTTTATTTAAAGTTCTGTGTGGCGTTGCTTCTGTTTATGGGCAGGCGTGGCGCTTACCATCAGGCGAGCGACCTGCTCGTCTTGTCATTCAATCTAAAAGTATGCCGTAGCTTACGAACACAGACTTCATCATCATGTGAATGTCGAGGCGATCCAGCTCCTTGACAACACAGACTTACTGAGAAGACTGAAGAGGACAAAACCTTTTGAGTTAGTGTAGTGAATATTTAGTGAAACACAGTGTAGTGAGTGTTATTTATAAAGAATACGTGAACATTGTGTCTCCCCTTAATAGAGACAATAAGAAAGGTGTTGAAAGAAAGGTGTACATACGAGTATTCTTAGTTATAGTCGCATTAGTAATTTAGGTTAAAGGTTAATTACGTATTAGCCTTCAGGCTAGATTGTAGTTTAAGTGATGTAATTAGTAAAGTGCATTATGAAAAAATAATAATGACTAATTTCTTACGATATGAAATGGCAGCTTGGTTTTGTGGGTACCTACGTTGAATGATTTCCGGAGACTCAACTGTCCCCTCCACTTCCAAGTAAATTCATAAATACACCCAACAGTCACACACATAGTCCCTACCCCACACTAGGTTAACCTGTATCGTGGGTATCGGGAACTACGAGGGAGTTGCGGTCCCATAACACCCAGACCCGAAACAAATATTTGTGGATTAGACAAACATTTTTCTCGGTGTGGGAATCGAACCCACGGCCTCACGCTTCGCAGCCAGCTACTCGCCCACTGCGCCACGGAAATCCTCATTCCTTTTGTTTTAAGTCAGCAACACATTCATGATTCTTTTTTTGTTATTGATCGGTGCACATCATTTACGATCAGGGAGGAAGAATCATCTAAATAGTTGCATAAATGTCCAAGTTTTAATCTTTTATCCTCTATTTTGTTCTCTCAGGGGTAGATTCTTTTCTTAAACATTAAATGAGACAACTTTGAACTTTTGTATTAAAAGAATAATCGAATATTAATGCGTGACATATAAAGAAAGATATGTGGTGAATTGAGAACCTCACACATTTCTGTCGGTAAAAAAAATGGCAAGTTGTCGCGTCACCGCAGCGGGGTGGCGCGGCGCTGGTGACCGCAGTGGAAACACTAGCGTACCCAGTACCGACATGTTTGTGGTTTAACCTTGACATTTATCAAGTGGCATCCTCTTATTATTTGATTTTTGGTTCGTTTTTATTTACTTACATTATATTTTTTTAATACCAGCTGTGCCGCGCGGTTTCCCCCACAACATTATAATTAAATGTTGGGGTTTAAATATTAAGGGGAGATCGGTGGTGGTCGACACGTGCACTCATGTCTTGTACACATGCACACGCGCAGAGGTGTAACCAGTTCACCCACATTTCGCTGAGCTTTTTCCGACCCATGATGTGGTAGAGGGTGAACCTATCGCCAGGACACAATTCCAGAATCCGGGCTGATACTCAGCATTTCGAAGGAGAAAAAAACAAAAAGCACATTTACCCAACCCGGGGATCGAAAGCGAGATGAGCACAACAGTCGTACGGCGTACCGCGTACACATTACAACTGCGCCACCGAGGCAATCTTAAATTATTAAATAAAAATACCTCGAACCCGACTTCAGCGCCACCTACCGGGTCCACTTGTGAATTTAAACGCTGCATGGACCTACTCTAACACACACAAAAGAGTGAGACTAACGAACAGCAATTGATTTTGGATAAATAACAAAAAACATATATGGTTAACAGGGCTGCAGGGGCCTGGCCTTTACGTTATATATAAAACTAGCATTTGCCCGCGGCTCCGCCCGCGTAAAAGTCTTTTTCTGGGATAAAAGTTGTCTATGTTCTAATTAATGTCTTGGTCTACCTCTATGCCAAATTAACCCAAATCCATTCAGCCGTTAAGGCGTGATTGATCTACAAACATCCAAACTTTCACATTAATAATATATAAAATGGATTCCAAAATGTGAATCATGTATTTCATTATTTATAATAAGCAATATTTGCGATCAATTACACAGTCGTATTCCCTTCCATAAAAAAGTTTCGTTTAACGTACATACCAACCCCCCTTTTACCCCCTTAAAATGTAAATTTCCAAAAATCCGTACTAAGCTGACTTCTACATTACACAAACTATCATCTGACCAAATTTCATAATCCTACCTTTCGTAGTTTTTGAGAAATCGTGATTAATCAGTGAGTGAGTTAGTGGTATTTCGCTTTTATATATATAGTATGTAACGAAAACCCTGTTGGCCCTTTTAGGGTCGTGAAGATATAGATAGACATATAGATAGCTTAATAAAAATAGTCAAATTGAATAAATAATAAACAGAAGCGAGATATTATTCTTATACAGGTAGCTTAGAAAAATGAACATATAAAAAACAATATTTTCATCTGAAAAATGATGAACAGTTGACTCATGTGTCGTACTGACGTAGCCGGGCGCGCACGCGGCGCGGCGCGTTTGATGCACCTAAACGCCGCAACTTGCTCTCTCGCTTTGGCCCCGATCATCGCTCTCGCAGAAGTAATCAATCGAAATACGTTTCACAAACAATAAAATGATTGAATTATAAAAAATAAATATGTTTATTTTTATAGTCTCATTTTCGCAAGCGAGTTATTTAGTTACGTTTGAATATCGATTCTGATATCACAGTTAAGACGCCTGTTAAGGGTGCGAATAAAACAAGAAGATAATTTCGAAAATTCGAGATGATGATCAACAATAGGTGTGTACAGCGGCGCCCTCTTACGTGAACCCATTCAAAACCGCCTGATGGCGCCAAAACGCTTGGAGCTCGACCACTCCCCGCGCCCCGCGCCTACCCCGTTGTCGCCCTGTGCACACCTACCGCGTCTCGACCATCTAGATTTATATTTTCAAATACCGAAGGCTTATAATGTTTTTAAATATAATATCAGCCGGCCAGCTATAACGCGTCGCCTACATTCTCCACCCCAGTGCGATGCTCAGCACTCCACATCTGTAGGTATCCGTGCGACGCGCGTTGCAGAACGTTGTAGCACGCCGTTTCTTGTTTTAATCTCGACTAGCCTGACGCGTCCATCCCTTCCAGGCATGACCCGCTGAATGACACCTTTTGACCAAGTATTCCTCGGGGCATTAGGATCGGTAGTTAACACCAAATCGCCAATGCGCAGTGGTTCAGATTCTTGCTGCCATGTTCGTCTAGGGTGCCTGGTGGGTTGCACCTCTTTTACCCTGCGCCTCCAATACATATACGCTAGTCTCTGAGACAATCTCCACTGCTTCCTCAGATGTAAATCGGAGTCATTAACTCCGCCCCAATGAGTACAAGCTGAAGGAGTGAAATGCCATGTTGTGCCATAGTTGCGAGACTCCGCTTCCAGCACACCTTGGTCTAGCTCGAGTATTGCCTTTCTAAGCTCGTTATCGGTACCTCTCAGATTGGAACCGTTACCTGAGTGTATAAACTGAGGCCAACCTCGACGTGCAGCCATACGTCTGACTGAATAAGACGCCATATCTCATTTCCTTGCGCCTCATTACTGTTATGTACATCGGTCCAAACAGATATATTATGCCACAATAAGTAAATGGCCGACATCGGTGCGCCAATCTGACAGAAGGTAAGTCACCCATTCTGGGCGGCTGCGGCTGTGTTTTTATTATTCTGCAAAACATGCATCCTGAGACAACACTCTTTACATTAGGTCTAATTCTTAATATCCAGTATTTTTGTTTCAGTTCATTTACTATCGTCTCATTAAAACTATGTGCTAATTTGGTGTGGTAGTATCTTGCAATTAGCCGAGCGACGTGATTGTATCCGTTCAATATAATTGGTTGTTTCACCTGTAGCGGGACATCGGTAGCAGCATTGATACGGCCACCGACTCGAAGTATTCCGTGTTGGTCCAGAAACGGCGTCAAGGTAAGTAGTCTACTTTTCTTATCCGTATACCCTTTATTTTTCAGGTTCACGAGGTCGCCGGGAAAAGATTGTGATTGGGAATATTGCATCAATAGTAGTTCAGCTTTATCCATCATGTTACCGTCGACTTGAGTTTTCAACTTCTTGCTTTTTTCAATAAATAATAATACATTGCAGGTTGTCTTCAGCAGGCGTAGCCATGACGAAAATCTAGTAGGGTCCGGAATAGCAGGTAAGCATACTTCAGTTTCTTGAATAGCCATAGTGTATTCTAGGTCCAGACAGGAAGACTCTGGTAGTTGTTTATCGATCGGCCATTCGTTTTCCTCCCTATGCAAAAATGCTGGCCCACGAAACCATTCACTCTTCAATAGCGATAAGTCACAATTTTCTCTGGTAGCTATGTCGGCGACGTTTAAAACGGTAGGAACGTACCGCCACTCATTTTGTTTCGTCAATTCATCAATTTCCCCCAATCGATGGGCGACGAATGTACTATAATTGCGCATATTGTTTCTTATCCAGTGTAAAACAACGTTTGAATCGCACCAGAAGTACCTTTGGGATACTGTGATTCTGTGTTCTTTAACTATTGTGTTCGCTAATCTTCCTGCAAGTAGAGCAGCTGATAGTTCAAGGCGCGGTATCGATAAATATTTCACCGGCGCAACTCTGCATTTACTCGCGACAAAGGCGACATAATACTGTCCGTTTTCCGTCCAACGCCAGTAGGCAACAGCGCTCATCGCTTTCGATGAAGCGTCGCAAAAAACATGTAATTGTAAGTTCATATAATGCGATGTTATTCCGGCGTTATACGAGGCATGCGCGCGGCTGCACTCAGTCGCTGGTTCTCGCACGGACGCATGCGTAGTCGCATCGATAGGAAAAGGGTTTGAAATATAATTTTCCGTTTCACTCTTTTCCGCAGCCATCCTATAGTGTCTAGGCATACGCAGCTGATCGATGACTTTCAGTAAGCGCAACCACTCGTTCCATTTTTCGTAAATATTTTCTGGTGTTTCGTCGTCCCATCCTAGTTGCAATCGCCATACATCTTGTAAAATAATTTTTGCTTTAATTGTGAATGGCGACAGAAAACCAAAAACATCAAAAATTGACATTAAAACTCTAAGCATCTGTCTTTTAGTGGGTCGCGTTTCACCAGATATTATATTTGCAGGGATTTTCTTAAATGAGACATCAAATGCTAATAAATCTTTGTCCGGATACCAAATCAATCCAAGTGTACGTTCGCCTTGGCTTTGTTGTCCGACTTTAAATCTTACTGCAGCCGGCCCGAGGGATTCTTTTGGCAGGCAATTTAAAACCGCCCGATTATTACTCGTAAAGTTCCTTATCTCAAAGCCACCCTGTTTATGTATGTATATAATATCTTGAACTATTTTAATTGCCACAGTCTCGCTCTCTATACTGTCTATATAATCATCCATATAGTGTTGTTTTTGAATGGCGTACACAGCGGCTGGCGAAAACGATTCGTACTGTTGCGCATTTTTATTTTTAACAAATTGAGCAATAAACGGCGAACAATTTGCTCCAAAAATTAGAGAAGTCATAGCATATGTGCTGATGAGGCTCTTCCGGTCCTGTACGTCCCTCCAAAGAAATCTCAAAGCGTCTTGGTCTTCAGGTAATATTTTTACCCTCAAAAACATATCGCGAATGTCTCCGCTTATTGCTGCTCGGTTCTCTCGGAATCTTAGCATTATACCCAAGAGTGGCATAAGTAGGTCCGGTCCTTGAAGAAGATAATCATTTAGGCAATGTCCAGAAGCTCTTGAAGCTGCGTCGAAAACGAGGCGGATTTTCTTTTTATTAGGGTTATCGACCCCAAAATGCGGGAGGTACCAAGTTCTCGGCGTATCCACGGTACAGGTAAGTTTTCTAGCATAGCCGTTATCGAGCAAATGGGTTATTCTTTCAGAGTACCTTTTAGAGTAGTTTTTGTCTGCGTTGAGTCTTCTCTCAACGCCCTTTAATCTTGATGCTGCTTGAGGGTAAGAGTTAGGCAACTTGCAGTTTATATCCTTCCAGGGCAAGCCGACATGCCATCTTCCATCTCTCAGTACAGCCGTGTTCTCTAAATGCGATATGGCTTGGGTGTCTTCCACATGTTGTCTCGGTTTAATATTAACACCCATAGATTCAATAGCAAATGACAAGCGAATCTGTTCCTCCAATTCCCGTAATCGATGCTCAGTTTCAATACTTTCAATGTTTACATTGGCATCCATGAACAAAGTTGAATAAAGCGCCCGCTTGGGCGGCGACGCATGCTCACGCGTCAGTGGCTCACGTGAACATCCGTGAATACACACACCTAAAACTGTGCGTGTTATATATATACCATTAGTTTTGTCCCTTATTGTTTGAAGGGGCAATATTAAATTATAATTATCTTGTCCAATCAATAATTGAGGTTTGCACATTTTAATATTATTTAAATAGTTCTTTATTTCAGGCACAGATTGCTCGTAGCGCAAGGGGTCAATGAACGTTAAATCATGCACAGGTAAGTTTAAGTGTTCCAGAATTCGCGCACGGATTTCGAATTTAGTTCCGTCCTTGTTTGACACATTGAAGTCCACTATCTCACTGTCACATTCTAATATGTTATTGATCCACGCACCGCTCACTCGAATTGTTTGTTTATGTCCATGTAAACCTATTTGTTTTGCGAGTTCATAGCTTATTAGTGACACAGTTGACCCGTCGTCCAAAAGAGCGGTCGTACTCACTACACCGTTAGGGCCATGAATGTTTATAGGCACAGTTTTTAACAATACTTTGCAGCGCGTTAAATTATTAATGTTCGTCACTGTTTCACTTTCCGTGATATCCGTAATTTGGACATCGCTTTGGGGTCGGTGGTCCTTAATTACATAATGTAGTAATCGATGATGCGATTGGCCACAATTGTCTATATCACATGCGACAGCTGGACAAGTTTCTCGGTCGTGGCGTGATAATAAACACTTGTAACAGATGCCGTACCGCTTGACGTGCCGCCAGCGCTCTTTACGTAGTGATTTTTTGAAGCGTTTACACTCAGTTAGCTTATGTTGAGCTATGCGACAATACAAGCACTTGGCGTCATTAGTGTCCGTAGTTAATAACACCGTGTCATGCGCGCGATTAGAGTAATTTCCTTTAGTATAATTCGTGTGCGAACTTAACGTGTGTATATTTGCTGTCGTTGAAATTTTCACCGCCTCTTCTTTTAAGAAATCTGCTAAAATATCCATTCGTGATTTCTTGCCATCAGTGATGAGGGGGAAACTGTAGTCTGACCATTTCGATATTAGGACTGTAGGTAATTTAGACAATATGAGCGACACTATACTCATTCCTTGCAGGTACTCATCGCGCTTGACGGATCTCACGGCTTCTATGCAGTTTTGCACTTTTAACGAAAATGTTACTATGTCTTTTTGATATTCTTGAGACATAGGATGCAGTTTTTTTATCTCCTGAATTATCTTCATAACTATGCTGTCCGGGTTCCCAAATCGTAGCTCTAAAGCGGCCATTATAATCTTAGGTTCTGTGGCGGTAATTAAGAGAGCTGAGACAGCGTCCTTGGCGGGTCCACGTAGGCATTTGCGTATTCTCCACAGGTTTTCCTTTGAGCTAAAATTACACAATTCTGTTGACTCTTCATACGCATGCTTTAACTGTAGCCACTCCATCGGGTCACCGGAGAAAACAGGTAAGTCTCGCGGCGTACTTATGCGGCTCAGTAAATTAGCATTAGAAATAGTGTTAGCTGAGGTGGCGGCAAGATCCTTTATAGCGCTGGCTAGCATCTGAACTGCACCATCTAATGTACCAGGGCATGGTGCCACTGGTTGACATAGCTCGCCCTTTTCTGGACCATGATCGTGGGCTGACTGTGCCTGTTCCAGTTCAAGCTGGCTGCGTTCTAACCACCTCTCCACATCGACGTCACTATGTGTATGACGGTCTTGTTGTTCACTCATCTCGTCTTCTAAAACAGCTATATTTGCTGCCAATCTTTTATCAATAAGCTCCATCTGAAGTCTGGCCTTTTCTTCTGCAGCTTGTAATTCTAGTTTGGCTATACGAGCTTGTATAGAAGATGATGTCGACTTTTTAGCCTTCGAAGTTTTACTTTCCAACGATGCGGGTCCTTTTTGTTGTTTCGATTTTATGCTCCTTTCCGCTAAAACATTCATCTTGACGTTGGTTACTTCGTTGGATAATTTTTCTCCAGAAACTTCGAGTGCCTTCGTCGTTGGCGGTTGTGATGGCGGTTGATTGGTCGAAGCTTCACCGTGCTTGTTTTCGCGTTCCTTACGCGCATTACTTCGCGTGTTGACCATTGATCGTGGTGGTGTATGATACATAATAATATGTACGATCCGGCTCGAGGACCACTTGTTAAGGGTGCGAATAAAACAAGAAGATAATTTCGAAAATTCGAGATGATGATCAACAATAGGTGTGTACAGCGGCGCCCTCTTACGTGAACCCATTCAAAACCGCCTGATGGCGCCAAAACGCTTGGAGCTCGACCACTCCCCGCGCCCCGCGCCTACCCCGTTGTCGCCCTGTGCACACCTACCGCGTCTCGACCATCTAGATTTATATTTTCAAATACCGAAGGCTTATAATGTTTTTAAATATAATATCAGCCGGCCAGCTATAACGCGTCGCCTACAACGCCCAACAGGGTTTTTGTTAGATATTGTATAGATAAGTAGACTGCCTCGGTGGCGCAGTTGTAATACGTACGCGTTACGTCTGTTGACGCTGAGGGTTCGGGTTCGGGTCTCGGGTTCGATCCCCGGCTCGGTTAAAAGTGATATTGGGTTTTTCTATTACGAAATGCTCAGTATCAGCCCGGAGTCTGGAATTGTGCCCGGTGTGGGAATAGGCTCGCCCCCTATCACATCATGGAACGGAGATACGCTCGACGAAATGTGGGTGTACTGATTACACCTCTGCCTACCTCTTCGGGGATTACAAGCATGAGTGTATATGTATGTAAAATAAGTAGATAGGTTTCAGTTTCATCATGATTTCATTGTTTTAGTTGAGTGTGTTTTGTTATTGTAAATTATATCAATTACTAGCTGTTTCTCGCGGCTCCGCCCGCGTGAACGGTATTATCCGTGATATAAAGTAGCCTATGTCCTTATCTAGGTTATGATATATCTTTGTGCTAAATTTCATCCAAAACCGTTTAGTTGTTAAAGTGTGATTGACTATCAAACATACAAATTCACAAACTAATAAACATCCAAACTTTCACATTTATATTAGTAGTAAAGAATGAATTTATTAACTTGTTTCAATATATACAAAAACATCAAACCGGTGCGACGTGACGCGGTATCGCGAGGCATCGCTCGGCACCATACAACAACTCGCGAGTTTGTGTTGATTTTCGTTGATCAATTTAGTTTGTTCGCAGAATCCGTGGTCTAGACGGCCTCGCTTCATCACGACCGAATGCAATATGTTTTCCGATCTTCAGTTGCTCACGCATATAACGGGGCAACTTCTCGTACTCGTAGATGTGTCGCGGAGGAGGTTTTACATACCTATACCATCACTTGATACAATCAAAATATTCCCGTGTTTTGTTTTCAAGATACGCGGTGTATGATAAGTCTCAATAATAACACAGGATTATTACTGCATCGTTATTGAGCTACGACCCGTTCGGTCCCCTTAGTATGGAAAAATTTAATTACTAAACGTTCCATCGCGTCGTCTAAGCGATATCGTCCCCGTGTTTTCAATACGAATCAACCGGCTGTCGTATACCATCTAAACGCATTGCATTTTGCTCGCGGCTCTGCCCGCGTAAACTGTTTTTTCGGGATAAAAAGTAGCTTATGTCTTGATCTAGGCCATGGTCTACCTGGGTGCCAAATATCACCCAAATCCCTTCGGCTGTTAAGGCGTGATTGACTAACAAACATCCAAATTTACAAACTCACAAACATCAAAACTGACTTTGACAGCCTCCGTGGCGCAGTGGGCGAGTAGTCGGCTGCGAAGCGTTAGGCTGTGGGTTCGATTCCCACTCCGGGACAAATGTTTGAGTGACCCACAAATATTTGTTTCGGGTCTGGATGTTGTGGGACCGCAAGTCCCTCATAGTTCCTAATACCCACGATATAGGTTAACCTAGTGTGGGTTCAGAACTATGTGTGTGACTGTTGGGTGTATTTATTTATTTACTATACTATTGTTACCCTCATATTAGTAATGGCACCGTTATTGGTCTTAGTGAAGGTAGTCGAGGGAATAACTATGTAAAGCGGGTACATAATAACACTGAGATGTGGTGGAGGTGATTGCTAAGGTATATAAGCGGGCGCACTATTAGTTGAGGGAACTTATTCGTGCTTCGAACTCTTTCGTGGTAACGCAGCCCGAGTGTGATTAGAATTGTGAATAATCATAGCAAGTGTAATAAATTGTGAATAGTAATATAATATTGCATTTAATGTGAATGGACTATTAAACTTTTTGAACATCCTGAGGAAGTTATTTATCTTTACTGCTCAAAAGTGATAGTGAGTTTACACTATATACTATAGGATAACTTCACACGTTGGGCGCTCAACCAATCACAATCAAGCGGCCCTTTATATTACCGAGATTACCTCTCGAAAGTAGTTCAGAAAATGACAAAAACACTGTCATACTAAAATTAAAAATGCAATGCTCATTACAGTGGTGGTGTAAGCTGTGGTGTGGGCAAGAGAGCAAAGTTATTCTGCATCGCAAGAGGCGTCGCGTCGCGTACTTGCTACGTCGCGTCCCGACGCATCGCTTCGATGTGTACTATCCTTACAGTATATACGTACCTATTACCTATTAATATTTTGACGAGCTTTATTTTTTATCGTAATCGGGTTCTAGTTTTTATTTCATTTGTAAAGTATTATCTATTTTCGCGAATCAGTTTAATAAAAGTCATAGATATTGTTTCACCTTGTTGTCAAGGATTTTCCCAAATCTATTGATATTTATTAGTTGACCCGGTCAACTTAGTACCACCTAAAATTGATTTGATTGTAACTTCATAAGCGATTAGCAATCCTAATTAACCTGAATATAACAGTTATGCATAGCGCAGGTGTTAAAATTATAAAATCACCAATTACCTACCTATTTATTTTTTATTGTTTAGGTTCCAGAGGGTTTTTACACCCCAACATCGAGGCGATCAAAACAAAAACAAAATATATATATTTGTTTATTAACATACATACATACATGTACTCACGCCTCTATTTTCCGCAGGGGTAGGCAGAGGTGCAACTAGTACACCCACAATTACCGAAGCCTATCTCAGTCCCATGATGTGATAGGGGGCGAGTCCATCACCATACCGGGCACAATTCCAGATTCCGGGCCGATACTATGCAAATCATGATAGAAAAACCCGACACGGGGATCGAAGCAACTGGCGGAATGTTAGTGATATCCAATTTGCTCTTAATTTTTGAGCTACCTACAAATAATGGCCTGACATTTGGTCGGATTCACCGTCAAACAAAAACTGTAAGACCAAGACTTCAAGTATAATAGATCTCTGCTCACACTGGCAATTGCTCAGGCTATCGACGCCAGCCTGGGAATACAAATATTCAAATCGGTCCAGGCATAGAATAATAAGGCTGCCATTTTCGAGTTTTTGCGACAGTAAAGCACGGCAACAATAATTATAAATATCGATTTGAAATGTACATTTTATCATGTCAATGACTATAAAATGTTGCATACATTATGTATATTATACATACGGTAATAACCTTACAATATATTAATTATCCTTGTCTAGCATAAGGTGAAATGTCAGCACGTGCCCGCGAAATATAAATGTCAAAAACTTATATTTTCTGATTATTTATTTTAGACCGCTATCCCACTATCATATTTGCATGATAGATATATGACGTCATATTTGTAATGATGTTCTTCATACATTGTGATTTGTTTACAGATGAATGGAAGGAGATATTGTCTGAATGTCTGCATTATTGCGACATTAATGTGTGATGTATATTGTATTTGTTTCATTTTACCATATAATTGCCCTTTTGGCCTTTATTACTATTATTTTACTATATTTAGTTATCAGTATGTCTTTTTGCTGGTTTATTCTTTAATGTATTGTCTAATATTGTGTTTATTAATTATTATCGTTATCATGGCTAGTGTTATTTGACTTTAAATGTATTTTGAAGAATAATTGTAATATTATGTAGGTAGTAAGTTCTTCGTTCTTATTACTAAAATAAATATAAATTACATTATGATAGTCTTCATACGCGTTAGCTATCACTACGATTTACTTTCATACATACCCTCCCTACTACATGGAGAACGACATGCTTTTATATTCTACTGCTATAGACGCAATGTTAATAATTGTACACAAAAAAGAAAATCCATGCATTAAAAAATAACCAGAAAAAAACCACGTGTTTGACCAAGACCTTGAATAGCACGACGCACCAATGGAGGAATTCATAATACCTTGCTCGAAGAAAGACAGGTCGAGCCCATTTTTTCGTTTTGATGTTTTGTTGACTTTGACTTTGACTTTGAGGTTAGATAAGATTATTATATATGATAATTACTATGTCACAGCATGCTGTGAAATATGATCATAGACAATGTGAAGTTTATGTTGCTATTACACTGTCATACATTTCTCATATATCTAGGAGCTATAGAAGTAGGATCATTTTTATATGATAGTGGAATAGCGGCCTTATACATGAATATACTACCGAAGTCGGTTTAAAACAAACACTTTAATACTATTATTCACCGTATATGACATCATGAGACAAAAATAAGCTCTGTGAAACGTGGGTGCACTACTTGCATCTCTGCCTACTCCTTCGGCAATAAGGCGTGAGCTTATGTTTACGGCGGTTAAAAGCTTTATTTATTAGTAGAGCCACCACTGACTTACAAATCGAACTTTTAATTTTCAACGTGCTCAGATAAGTCATAAAAAAATCTATGTACCTATTCAAATTGAATCTATAATTTTCTTTTTATTCGTTTTGTTTCGTATTCAGCAGTCGGCTAGCGTTTGGTCACCATCTCGCCTGATTTTACATTAATACGTAGTGTTTGATAATCAAATCAAATCATTTATTCTGTAAGTTGGATCATGAATATCACTTTTAGATGTCTTATTTTTATAGCTACATTATGTTTAGGTCGGCATTGCTTTTTATTTTATTTTTTATCCTGGTGCGGCAAAGGGACTACGCTACCCTTGATGGTAAGTGTAGCGCAATCATGAATACTGTCGACCAATACACTATCTATCGCAGATCGGCAGAATTAATAATAATAATACACCCAACAGTCACACACATAGTCCTGACCCCACACTAGGTAAACCTGCGTCGTGGGTATCAGGAACTACGAGAGACTTGCGGTCTCACAAGACCCAGACCCGAGACCAATATTTGTGGATCACACAAACATTTGTCTCGGTGTGGGAATCGAACCCACGGCCTCTCGCTTCGCAGCCGACTACTCGCCCGCTGCGCCACGGAGCTGTCAGTGAATTATGCCGGCCTGCTTAATTGCATCTTCACAATCCGTTTAAAGGATTCTATGTTATAGGAAGGAGGAAACACGTGCGCCGGCAAGCTATTCAACAGCTTTATTGTCCCGACAGAAGAAAGATTTTGAGAACCTCTTGGTCCGAGCCGAGATGGAAGAGACCACGAAGTTATGGTTACGCAAGCCAGCACGCGTGGTTCTGTTAAGGAAAAGTGAGAAAGGGATAAGGTCAAACAATTCATTAGTGCCCATGAGAAGAAATGCTGAAACAAACGCATGGGTTATTGCCTTTTTTAATGTCCTTTTAATGCTCTCTTTTGATATTAATTTTACAAAATTATGGGAGTGTATTGTACAAAAAAATCCCAAGATTGGCCTTTTAAAGAAATAACCATGCGTATACCATACACGTGTGACACTCGTACTTACATTTAAATAACCATGCGTATAACATATACGTGTGACACTCGCACTTACATTTAAATAACCATGCGTATACCATACACGTGTGACACTCGCACTTACATTTAAATAACCATGCGTATACCATACACGTGTGACACTCGCACTTACATTTAAATAACCATGCGTATACCATACACGTGTGACACTCGCACTTACATTTAAATAACCATGCGTATACCATACACGTGTGACACTCGCACTTACATTTAAATAACCATGCGTATACCATACACGTGTGACACTCGCACTTACATTTAAATAACCATGCGTATACCATACACGTGTGACACTCGCACTTACATTTAAATAACCATGCGTATACCATACACGTGTGACACTCGCACTTACATTTAAATAACCATGCGTATACCATACACGTGTGACACTCGCACTTACATTTGAATAACCATGCGTATACCCATACACGTGTGACACTCGCACTTACATTTAAATAACCATGCGTATACCATACACGTGTGACATTCGCACTTACATTTAAATAACCATGCGTATACCATACACGTGTGACACTCGCACTTACATTTAAATAACCATGCGTATACCATACACGTGTGACACTCGCACTTACATTTAAATAACCATGCGTATACCATACACGTGTGACACTCGCACTTACATTTAAATAAGAATAATGTAATAATTCATAATTTAAAAATAATATAATAATACATCCATACGCACTCACGCTTGTACTTTAAAGGGGTAGGCAGAGGTGTAACTTGAACACCCACATTTCGCTGTGCTGATTTCCGTCCCATGGTGTGATAGCCAGGCTATCGCCATACCGGGCACAATTCCAGACTCCAGGCTGATACTAAGCGTTTCATAATAGAAAAACCTAATATCACTTACCCGACCCAGGGATCGAACCCGAGACGTACGCATTATAATTGCGCCATCGCGTCGAGGCAGTAGTAAGTCTGCCTGTTCCGCCATAATAGGTATGTCCACATTTCTGTGACATTTCGCCGCACCTAAAGGCGTGGCTGTCACACGTACTTGATACGCCAATCTGTAATTTTTCCGTTCCTTAAAACGATAAAAATTACAAAGCTTAAAGACACGGAATATAATACTCTTTACTTAAACGACATATCTCGGCGAAGTTACAGGGTCTCGGATCGTATCGCTCCGTAACATTTGACAATCGTCCACACTTGAAAGTACTTGAGAGTTTGTCACACCTCTCGGTGTGGTGAAATGTCACAAGTGCAAACGCACTTGTATGAGAGCTTGTACACATTAATCTTTAGCCGCGTCGTGTTTGTTACAAATCGTCATACAAAAGACATAAACGCGCACCACGCCTCGCTCTGACCGAGAAGGCGACAACCGACTACCGAGTGACGACATCCCATCTATATTACGCACATTGCGTCCGCGTCCGGTCCGAGTGCGTTATGTAACGCGCGCTGTACGCCGCGGTCAAGGTTTTCTACCGGGTGATATGGGCGATAGCACGCGCCAGCGCCCAGCATGCGACAGCACGCGCTAGCCCGCGATCGAGCACATTTCACTTTTTTCTAGCAGATGCCATCAAATGATCAAATGAGTTACCTGTAGGCCAATTCTCGTAATTTTAAATGTTCAAAATATCATTCCGATCTAGTCTCAGCGTCAAGAAAGATGCAAATCCAGTCAAATGTGAACATAGATCGTAATGAGATTGAATCTAGAATAAAAGTTGACTGAAGCCAAAACGGTATAATACTACTGCTAATGGTAGGTGCATTTGACGTTGATTATTTATTGGTTTAAGAGAATGCCATTTGCAACTTTCTTGACGCTGAGACTAGATCAGAATGATATTTTGAACATTTAAAATTACGAGAATTGGCCTTCTGATGATAAGTACATACAGCTGCTCGTAATATAGGAACTATCGCTAGTGCATTGTCTTATCCTTAAAAGAAAGTAATGGATTTTGGGGTGGAATTTCAGCCTTTGGAAAAATCACTCACTACACGAAATGTACCAGAAAGCTGCCACTTCATGTTGGTTTTCTGTAAGACAGAGGTACAGTGGTACGACCCCGGTCACGTCGACTCATTAATACTATTTCCAAATGGGCGTATGCATAGAGTAATGGCGTATGCATGCAATTAACAACATGTGTTGCTCACATACATGTGTTGAATATATCGATGTGTACTTCTTCCGCCTGCCCTTATCCCACTCGCAGTGGGGTCGGTGCTACATGCTTTTTAACACACGTTACAGAAAAAATTGGCTTGTAGTTTTTACGACCAGCCACCTACCCGACGCCAACTCCATTGTGGAGAACACCCAGACCCGAAACAAATATTTGTGGATCACACAATCATTTGTCTCGATGCGGAAATCGAACCTGCGGCCTCTCGCTCCACAGCAGGCTACTCGGCCGTAGTGCCATGGAGGCTGTATATTATTTATTAATATTCACTTTGTGCCCCTGTATATTCTTTTGGTTCGTTTTAAACTCAGCGCGGTGCGAGGGCCATGCGGGGTCCCCTGTACATACTGGTTGGGGCGGTTTTATTAAGTAAAAAAACCTTTATTTTCAGGATTACGTCATCAGAGAAATAACTATCGAATAGTGTTTCTGTGAATTGTTAAAAAATACTTATTTATAATGATTAGGTTGTGGAATTTGGTTGGTTGACCGTGCCTGTGGTGACGGAACCGGTGTAGCATAAATATTATAACACATTTATGAATTTATTAAATAGATCATAAAAGAATATTCCGGTTTCTGTGTTTTTATCTATCTATCTATCTAAATAGATTATATTATATCTTCTGACTTCTATTTATATAAAAACAAAATACCACTCACTGATTAAGAGAATTGAATAGGTCCACTGACTTTATCTTTAAACTAGGGAAGTTGTGAGCTTCTCAGCCACAGATGGGCGATGGCTAGAATTACTATCATCTATTCTATAATAGGAAGCAGTGATAGCTCAGCGGGGAGTGGTATGGACTGTCGAGACGAAAGTCGCAGGTTCGAAACCAGCCCCAAGTGCATACACCTCTGACTTTTCTAAGTTATGTGTATATTAATTGTTAATTATCACTTGCTTTAACGGTGAAGGAAAAACATCGTGAGGAAACCTGCATACCTGAGAAGTTCTTCATAAGAATTTCGAAGGTATGTGAAGTCTGCCAACCCACATTAGGCCAGTGTGGTAGATTAAGGCCTAACCCCTCTCATTCAGTAGAGGAGGCCCGTGCCCAGCAGTGGGACGTATATAATAAAGGGCTAGTAAAAAAAAAAAAAAAAAAAAAACTACAATAGGAGGGCGTGTAACTTAAATTACCTCTATACTGTAATTTTCTTGTTAATTACCTTAAACACGATTATTATAATTTCAATTTTGTTAAACTAACAGTAGCTACTGTCCTAATAAAAAGAGACTATTTGAAACCTATGACGTGTTTTTATTATAAGTTGCAATGTTGTAATGAATGCATGCCCGCATAGAGGAAATATTTAATAAACAAAAAAAGATCTAATTTTACATAAAGTTACGACTGAGGCTGATGCTGAGGTCTCGGGTTCGATCCCCGGATCGGGTAAAAGTGATATTGGGTTTTTCTATTACGAAAAGCTCAGTATCGGCCCGGAGTCTGGAATTTGTGCCCGGTATGGTGATAAGCTCGCCCTCTATCACTCATGGGACGGAGATACGCTCGGCGAAATTTGGGTGTACTGGTTACACCTCTACCTACACCTTCGGGGGTTACAGGCGTGAGTGCGTATGTTTTAATTAAAGTATAACATAATTCCGTTTTCGTGTCTCGTCTCGTATCTTTCTCCATTCTTTAGTCATTATAGGTGTAATATAATTTTGACTCCTTTACATTTAGCCACAGAAGTACTAAATGTTATAGTGATTTCTTAGGTTTACGCGAATATTACACATTGAAATAAAACTAGTTTATACGGATTTTATCGCGGTTTAATTTTTTATTTTAGTTACGTCGACGTGCTGAACATTCAGATGAAGGCTCCAAACATTACCTTAGATTTGACAAACCACAAATCCTTGCCAAAGAACACCGATTCCTACCTAGGATGATTCGCGAGGCTATTGAAATTAAGAAACACCCAAATTTCAATAGAGAAGATGGTTGGAAGCTTGCACAAGCCTGGGATCCAATTATACATTTAATTAAATCGGAACCCAAAAGACCAACTGCCAGACCTCAAGATACCGTGAGCTCTTTCTGCGTAGATCGGACTAGTGTCAACTAACTTTTTAAACAATTAAAAATAAATGTATAATTTTAAAATGAAGGTAGCCATTGTAACATTAACTTTTCGAGACGCCCTACACCTCAGTCTCTCCCGTGACCACGAAGGCTGAAAAAGCTTTCGAAACGTCGGGACTAAAATAAAAAATTAAACCGCGATAAAATCCGTATAAACTAGTTTTATTTCAATACTAAATGTTAGCTTATTTCACCACTGCAGGTATCTAGAGTTATGGTTTAATAGAGGCATCTTCAGAAACGAATGATGACGGTTCAATCCTACCTATAATAATTCGCTTTTCATTTTTGTGTTTTATTCTATACATGATTAATATAAACTTAAAATTATACTTACCTACAGCTTATCTTTTGTACGTGTAATAGAATCCAATATTTTCCATAGATATTATTGTAAAAAAAAGATATCAGTCGAGAAGTTGAGTCACGTGTCACGAGTCACGAGTCACGAGTAATCACTACTAACGACGAAGGGAGTGCACGGTACGGGACGTGTGTTAAATGAATGAAAACGGAGCTGCGCGTGCGACGCGGCGCGGTGCGACGAGGTGCGCATTCCGCTTTTGCGACAGACTAGGGTTGACTATTTCAGCCAGATTATTTTTCTAATATAAAAACCCACCGTTGTTCATGCATTGAATGCATATTCATAATAATTCGTAAGGAATACCTTACACATAGATTATAGATTTATAATACTAATAATAATTATTATATCTAAAGTATTATCTATCACCATATTATATGTTCCAAAAATGTTAACCAACATCTACTTCTACGGGTACCTACTCCTACTCAATTATCAAACAATTTCTTTGTTACATTTTGTCAGTTACACCAAATATGAGTATTATATCTAAATACAGTTTTATAGACACTTGAAAAGAGTCTAAATATTATTTTATTTATATTTCTGGCGATTACATGCATAATTATAACTTTACGTCTGTATCCCTGAAGACTACAGGCTAACTAGTTTGCACCAGTGATTCGCCAAGTTTATTTCCGCCCTATAATTAATATTGATAGGGGTGAAACTTTCGCCATACCGGGTACAAATTCATGTGATTTATCAGTTGAAATGTTGGTTGCCTGACGTAGGATTTGAACTCGGGGTCTGTCGGTTTCTCAGCAGACGCTACTACACTGCCACTAGACCAACGTGGCGATTACACCTTATCTATACGTATTTTAGTAAGTAGGTACTAATACTTGGCGTTTTAAAGCACAAAAAATTTACTAACTCTATATTGAACCTAGACACATGGCCTTGAACTTTGTCAAATGACTTGTGTTTGCATTTTATTTCATATAGGTAGTTGTTTACTTTTTTGTTTTACTTTTTCCCTGTACATAATTGTAATTATTGTAGACAATTTTTTTACGGATGATTATATTTTGTCTACGGCAAGAATGGGTCGGCTCGTCCGGGTTGTTACCACTGTCTTACTTACCAGGTGAGCTGATGGGAAGTGATCTCCGCCGCCCATGTACGCCCACAATACCAAAAGAATTATGGGCGCCGACCCGAAAGGAAAGGGATAATTAAGGGTTTGGAAAGGGGGGGGAGGTGGATTTGGGCCTCCGGATATCTCACTCACCGTACGAAACGCAGCAAGCTGCTAGTTACGTTGGTTTTCTGTGAGACAGTGGTAACGGACCCGGGTGAGCCGGCCCATTCACGCTGTAGACAAAACTGTCTACAGCGTGGCTCTATTACTCGTAAATGATGATTTAGAAGTCGATGTGAAGAGTTTTCTCGGGAAATACGGATCCGATTATAAAAATTGTTTCACCACTAGAAAACTTACTATCCATAAGTAACATAGGCTATATTTTACTGTAATTTGTAACCATAATGCCCCCAGATACCAATTGTGTAGTCAATCAACATTAAAATTGTATGTTTTCGATAATCTAAGTCTGCTAGATCCGATGTAAGAATTAAAAAAGTGTCCACCATTTTGTTTTTCTTTGTTTCCAGGTCGATGGTCTTCAAAATTGATATTTTGCACGCCCCGTAGTAAAAAATGATAGATGCGAAGTTAGGATTGTAAAGAGTGACCACCATTTTAGTTTTCTTTATTTTAAAGTAGTTTGACTTCAATATCGATACCGTAGCCGCAAATACGTTATTTAGATTCATTGTTAGAATTATGGGTACCATTTTCTTACGGAAATCATACATAAACGGATCATTATGCTTCTTTCGATTAGCCATGTGTATTTCCACCAGGACTTATTTGTTGGCGGAATGCATAGTAGGTACATAACATAATGTTTTCCATTTAACCAAAGCTGCTACGCGGGCGGAACCGCGGGTAAAATCAAATTATGTATATGGGTTGAATTCATTGTAACTTGTTACGGAAACAACAGGTTTTAAATGTCAAGTTTTTGTTGGATTTATTACTGTCATCCAAAACAAGCCGCGACCACTCGTTACTTATTAACTCGAGTTTTATTATCTATGCATATATTATAATCGTAGGCAATATCACAGGACATTGCCCACTTAACACACATTTATATATGTTCTAGGTGTAACCGACAGCCCCATATGTAGGGGATGTCTGTCGGCTGATGAAACAGCTTCACACGTCATCCTGGAATGTGAAGGTGTAGCTACACAACGGGCGGAAATCCTTAACACACCGAGGTCACTCCGAGAAGCCAGTGGAGACACCAGAAGGATCAAACTGGCACAAACTTGAGCCTGACGTTCAACGGGCTAAGTGCGGAGAAAAGGAGCCCACAATCGAATCAAATCAAATCAAATTTATGCATATTTAGAATTCTTAAAAATATTTTTTTTCGTGACTGCCTCGGTGGCGCAGTTGTAATGCGTACGCGTTACGATTGAGGTCAACGCTGAGGTCTCAGGTTCGATCCCCGGGTCGGGTAAAGTGGTATTGGGTTTTTCTATTTCGAAATGCTCAGTATCAGCCCGGAGTCTGGAATTTGTGCCCGGTATGGCGATAGGCTCGCCCCCTATCACATAAGGGACGGAAATATGCTCGGCGAAATGTGGGTGTACTGGTTACACCTCTGCCTACCCCTTCGGGGATTACAGGCGTGAGTGCGTATTTTTTTTCGTACATTTTTTTATAGTATAGGCCGGCAAACGAGCAAGTGGGTCATTGATGGTAAGTTATCTCCACGGCCCATGTACGCCCACAATACTAAAATAATCATGGGCGCGTTGCCGACCTTAAAGGAAAGGGATAGGTTAGGGATTGGGAGGGGAGGGGAATTTGGGCCTCCGGATATCTCACTCACCGTACGAAACGCAGCAGCAAGCTTTACGCCGGTTTTCTGTGAGACAGTGGTAACGACCCGGACGAGCCGGCCCATTCATGCTGTAGACAGAACTGTCTACAGCGTGGCTCTACCACTCAAAAAACACATAAATAATGTTATAATAAAATAATACAATGTCAGCCCACTGCTGGGCACTGGTCTCCTCTACGAATGACAGGGGGTAGACCTTATTCAAGCACGCTGCACTCATGCGGGATGGGATACTACATACACAGTGAGGGATTTTTGTGTAGAACTCTTAGATATGCAGGTTTCCTCATGATGTTTCCTTCATTGTTAAAGTGAAAATTAACAATCAATACACATGTAACAGAAAAATCAGAGGTACATTCTCTTGAGGCTGGTTTCGAACCTGCTACATTCGCCTCGGTAGTTCGTACCACTCCCTGCTGAGCTATCGCTGTTTGTAAATTGTAATATTTATATCATATTTTGTTATTAGGCTGGCAATAATGTTCTGCAACTGGCAATTCATATATTCTGTTTTCTACTAAATTACTGAAGATGTTTATGTACCTACATTATTAGGTGATATATAGAGATTTGACCTTTAACCTTTGAGGTGATCATAAATCGATTGTTAAACTGGTTTGGGTTTTGAGACTGTGTTTTAAGGTAAAATATTTTTGTGGATTATTATATTTTGAGACATAATATAGTTTGTGATGGAATATATAAACATGTTGAAATAAATAAATATTTTATTACAATGTTCAATGCTGTATTGTGAATTTAAAGTCTTATAGGTTCAATTAAATAAATAAATACATCCTACAGTCACACACATAGTCCTGACACCACACTAGGTTATACTCGTATCGTAGGTATCGGGAACTACGAGGGACTTGCGGTCCCACAACACCCAGACCCGAAAAGATCACACAATCATTTTTCTCGGCGTAGGAAACGAACCCTCGATCTCTCCCTTCGCAGTCGGCCACTGGCCCACAGCGCCACGGAGGCTGTCAACTTAATAAAGTTAAATAACAATTAAGTTTCCACAGTCCCCCCGATATTTCAAAGTTATTAGTTACATCATTTCTAATTGCTCCTCGTACTATACTTGTATCAGTACCCATGCAAATTTAGTGAAGCTGCACCGCACTTTCTCAAGGAACTCAATATTTTTAACAAAGTAGGGGCTCCAGACTTAAAATGCATAATATTGGATTGGTCTTATAAACGTTTTATGGATTTTTAGCGACATCTCTGGTATCAGAATCCTCAAGCTTTCCTAGTAATGTAGATCATAATCATAATGGTTTAGCTTTTTTGGAGATCCCAGCGATTGGTCAGATGGGTTCCTTAAAATAACACTTTACTCTCATCTTACTGATTTCGAAAAAACAGGGGGAAGTTCCTTTTCCAAAATCTTATTATGGCAGTTTCGTGACAGACACAGTCTTAATTTAGTTAGTTAATTACAAAACAAACATGTAGTGTAGGTATATATATAAATTAAACAGCTAACAGATAATATATTATTACAACAAAAACCTGCTTCGGTGGCGCAGTTGTAATGCGTACACGTTACGATTGAGTCCAACGCTGAGGTCTCGAGTTCGATCCCCGGGTCGGGTAAAGTGGTATTGGGTTTTCTATTACGAAATGTTTAGTATCAGCCGGGAGTCTGGAATTCGTGCCCGGTATGGCGACAGGCTCGCCCCCTATCACATCGTGGGACGGAGATACGCTTGGCGAAATGTGGGTGTACTGGTTACACCTCTGCCTACCCCTTTGGGGATTACAGGCTTGAGTGCGTATGTATGTAACAAAAACCTAACTCACAAACATAGACAACTGAAACGACAAAAAAAGGTGAAAATTTTGGAGAAACATGGTAATAAGATAGAAGAACTGTACTATAAAAAAAGTTTATTATATCCGAAAATAAAAATCTATTAAACTAATTGGAGCAAAAAAAGTTTCATACTATATTAATGTTGTTCTGATCGACTGTGATTACGACCGCGTGGTTAAATAATATACACATTAAAAAATAAATAAAAGGCATAATGATATTCTAGACCACATCATCTAAAAATAATAAATCCACTTGGAGGACTTGGGAAAAGAGTCGAAGTGATCGATTTGATCGCTTTGCACATTCTTGTATAGGGGCAATTTGTATCCAGTACGGTTCTTGTATAAGGCAGACAGAGCAGCGTGATGCGGTGCCGTGGAGTTCTAGACGGAACACTGATTGTGTTTACTTGGATGATTTTGACACTGTTAATATAATTATCGAAACTTATTAAATGTTGGTTTCTTGTTATCCTAATATGATGACACTTTTTCGAATTTAAGACTATTTTGTTGTCTCTGCACCACAGAACAAACCTACTAACCTTATTTGTAAATGTTTGGAGTCATCTCCAGCTTTTTTAATTCAAGCTTTTATGTCATCAGCTTACATAAAGCAATTAAGGTAATGAAAACAATTAGGTGTCATTTATAAAATAAATAAAAAAGACTGTGCCAAGATGTAAACCTTGTAGAACTGTGGAATAGATGCTGCGTAGAGATGTTCGGAAGCTGTTAACCACTACATAGGCATATTAGAAGACTGTTACGAAGAGATATGAACATAAACTCTGCAGCATACATTTATACAGTGAATGCCATATGCTTGATACTTTATCGAAAGCTAAACTATATTACCTATATATATACCTGATGACAAGAATCAATTGCCTTGATCAAAAATTCAAAGCGTTGATGTCAGTTGAAGTCGCAGTGTCATATGCCCCAAGACATAGTTTTGTTTCTTCTAAATAAGTTAGCAAATAACTTCATAAATATGCTCAGCATTGACTTGAAACATATATGTATAGGATTATATATAATTATGTTTGATACTCATCTTCTTGTTAAATGTCAACACATGCGTAGGGTGATGGAATGGTGGGGGTCTTGAGCGGCCTGTTTGTTGAATGTCTATGTTGACCGACCGACAGCAGTTAGAAGTGATCGGTGGTCCACGGACGAAGACACACGCGACATACGAGAGTCGGCTACACTCGCGATAGACACGCTTCAATGGCAGCCACCCGCGCCATACTTACACTTGGGCTCGCCGCACTCCTCGGTAAGTGTCGCGCCTCACCGGCCACCGCTGACCACACACGCGCACGCGCACGCGCACGCGTACGCGCACTTTGCGCTCTCTCGCCGCGGGTAAACATCTTACGATCATCGCTCTTTCGGAAGGACTGTATGTAATTCATAAGTGATACAACCCGTGGCATGTAAAGGGAGGGAACTGAACGCACCGTCCATACATACAATACACTTATAATAACTTAGTCGGGCTGAAGTTAGTCACGTACGCGGTACGGCATCACACCTATTGTTTTCAGGGAAGGGTGACGCCCTGACGGGAGAGATATAGGGCGGGTGAATGTGAGCCAAGTTATTTTGTGCTTATTGTAGGGCGAACGCATTAAACAAGGAATAAACCATTTTCGTCTTGAGAATAGCGCTTAGCCATGAGCGCCTCGTGGGAGCAAAGACGGTTATTTATAGTTAGTTGTTGTCCGCGGCTCCGCCTACGTAAATGTATGTTTTAATACGTGTCATGGTCTACTTGTGTGCCAAATTTATCCAAATCCGTTCAGCTGTTAGTGTGATTGATCTACATACATATCATATTTCACATTTATATTATACAGAGTTCAAGTTTAAATATTTTTATTATGCAATATTGTACAAATTTAATCTCATATTTCGTTTCATACAAAGTTCGACCCCGCCTTTTACCTACTTAAAATCGAATTCCTAAAAATCCTTTCCTAGCCGATACCTAGAAGTAGAAGACACTAGAAGTAGTTTTAATTGTATATAATAATAATAAAATAATAATAATAAACTTTATTGAGCACTAAACATAGAACCGAGAACAAAAATACAAACATATGACAAAAACGAATTAGTGCATAAAACAAATTTACAAATCAATGCTTGACAGGGGGCCCCAAACTAGGCTAGGCCTGTATCTTGGGACCAGAGTGAGTAGTTAGGTGTACATAATTTTGTAAACAAAGTAAACTAAATATCTAAAAATTAACACAACTCAATTTAAAATCTAAGTACTTATATTGACAGCCTCCGTGGCGCAGCGGGCGAGTAGCCGGTTGCGAAGCTTGAGGCCGTGGGTTCGATTCCCGCACCTGACAAATGTTTGTCTGATCCACAAATATTTGTCTCGGGTCTGGGTGTTGTGGGACCGCAAGTCCCTCGTAGTTCATAATACCCACGATACAGGTTTAACCTAGTGTGGGGTCAGGACTATGTGTGTGACTGTTGGGTGTATTTATTTATTTATATCTAATAACAAAAGGTTTATTTTAGTTATAAAATGAATAATAATAATATAATATATATGTTTTTATATAATGATGTATTTATTATATTGATGTCGAGTCGATGATTCTTGGCTACGTAACATCACGCTATTACCTACGAGTACGATACAGTAACATACAAAAACCGCGAGGGATAGCCACTAAAATAACAACATATACTAAATATAATATTATTGCAAATGTAAAAAACGAGTCGAAGAAAATTAAATCCAATCTTTTAATGAAAATAACAATAATATATATTAAACATCGACCAATACAAAATAATTCGGTTAAAAATAGAACATACATACATACGAGTACATACACACTGTATTTTCCGGTAGGCAAACGTGTAACCAGTACACCCACATTTCATCGAACTTATTTAAATTCCATGATGTGATAGGGGGCGAGCCGATCGCCATACTGGGCACAATTCCAGACTCCGGGTTGATACTGAGCATTTCGAAATAGAAAAACTCAATATCAATTTTATCGATCCCGGGACCACAGCACAGCAGTCGTACTGCATATATTTATTACAACTGCGCCACCGAGACAGTCGCGAAAAATAGAACGAAATATATTAAAGAAGACTATGCGCTTGATGGTAAGTCAGATCACTTACCATCAGGTGACCCACTTGCACGTTTGCCGGCCTATACCATAAAATAAAAACAAATTGTGAGTGAAATCTCACAAGTGGTGTTTCATAAGAGCTGCTCCTTGCAATCACTAAACACTGTTCTCGGAATTCAATTAATCAAGTTTACCAGAGGATGCGTGCCTATTACATATATTTGATTTGCCTATTAAAATTTCACAATTGTATGGAAAACAACTCTAAGCCACAAATGCCTAAAAGGTATTCAAATACATTTTTATAATTATGCATAATTGGGAAACGAAACCCGTAGTATTTTTTATTACCATTAATTACCACATGAGATGTTATGAAGGTGTTGCGAGAGTACTGTTAGTCTGGCGCTTGCCCTACGTGATGACGCGGCATGGCGTGGCCGGCGCCGAGCCACCGCCGAGCCACCGCCGAGCCACCGCACCCTCAACGCGACGGTGCTGATTGCCGACGAGGCGCACACGCTAACAGAAGCTAAAATTGCATCTGGAGTCGGGGCACGATAGTGCAGCCGCTCAAGTGCGCAATCATAGGCCATATTTTTATTTTTGTGCGCTTCAATATTATTTTTGTGTGTAGCGCGTCACGTTCGTCTGGCGCTAAATATAGGTAATATGTAGTAATAAAATAAAAAAATATAAGTTTATATAGCCTGTACAAGTGATACACAACAATTTATTATAAAATTATATTGAGAATGTTTATCGTTGATCGTGACCACCACCTGCAAATACCGATGGCCTTGAACGAGAGTGAAGATGGACAAAGGTCACGGTTGCGATCGGCGCGCCGCGGCGCAGAGGCGCGGCGTGCATGAGTGAGAGTCAACGTCATTCAAATTATCTATATTGTATATAGGTGTAACGAACGCGGCGCCGGGGGAGCTCCCCGCCTCGACAGCACAGCAGCCCGCCGTCCCCGCCGACCCCGCCGACCCTGCTGCCCATGTCGCCCACGTAATACGCACCACACGCTCCACCAACGCCGACACCTGGCTAAACATCCTTTCTGGTGGGTATTGACAACAGTATTTAACGGTAGGCAGCGGCTTGGCTGGCTTGGTTTGGGTTGAATTCCGTGGGTGGCGGTAAACACTTACCATCAGGTGGGCCGCCCGCTCGTTTGTCTAGGTGGGCAAAAAAAAGTATTGTAAATTGTCAAAGTGTATGTGAAGTGGCCGATTTGTTGTATAACTTGGTGTGTTTTGTGCAGAGTACGTTCGCGGGACAGGCGCGAGAGGTAACCAAGATGTGGGGGCGTGGTTCTCACAGCACATGCCCGTGTCTCTGCCCATCGGTATGTCCGAGCGGTCTCTAGTAGTCAGTAGTCACCACGGGTGTGATCGACACGCTCTCTGACCACCGTGTCATATTGCAGGTCGAGGCGGCGACCAGAACCCGATGACTATGCCGATTATACTGGTGCCGGTGCCGGTGCCTGTCTCCACGCCCGCAGGTCAGTTACTTCGGTCGGTGGGTACTGAGAGAACGCACACAATTACGCATAAAATTATTTAAAAGTGGTAGAGCCACGTGCAGACAGTTTTTTCTACAGTATGAATGGGCCGGCTCGACCGGTTTGTTACCACCGTCTTATAGAATACCGACGTGAAGGAGCAGCTTGATGTTTCGTTTTGTACCCAACATAATTAATTTAAACCCCCTCCCCTGCCCAATCCCTTAATTATCTCTTTCCTTCAAGGTCGACAACGCACCCATGATTCTTTTGGTATTGTGGGCGTACATGGGCGTTGGAGATCACTTACCATCAGGTGACCCACTTACTCGTTTACCGGCCTATGCTATAAAAAAACAGTTGTATGGTTCATAGTGTATAATTTTATTTTTCCATAATGTTATCTATCCATATATAAAATATAAAAGCACATTAGGTGCATTAATTATGTAACTACGTTAATCAATCACTGATTAGAAACACTCTATTCTTTTTCTCTGTCAACACCATTTTATAAAGATGTCAGAAAGAGACAAAACAGTGTTTAACCAATCAGTGTTTGAAATGTTTATAAGTATCCGTATAACTAGTACGACCTCATAGTTTTAAAGTTTAAACAGCATTTTGAGTAGGAAGTTTTTTTTTATCTTATGGTATAGGCCGGCAAACGAGCAAGTGGGTCACCTGATGGTAAGTGATCTCCACTGCCCATGTACGCCCACAATACCAAAAGAATCATGGGTGCATTGCCGACCTTAAAAGGTGGTGCGTCAGGCGCCCTTTGGCAAATACAAGCCGCCAACATGACGTGTTACAAGCACATGTACATCGTATGGAAAGATAGGTATAATTACAAATACTTTGACCTTCAACTCAACTTTTATCTACACCAAAGATTTTGATACTAACCTAGAGTTTGTAAAACTTATTTTTAATGAGAATGTTTCAAATCGATATTGTGTAATATATAAATAGTAATTAGTTTAATTTTAAATCACCAACCTGCACTGTAAACGAATAATATTATCGGTAGTGTGTATAGATTCAATATTTATTTAAATCTGCTCTTGCACATAAATAAGAATCTTTTTTTTTTTAAATATGATGGTGTGATTTTTAAACTATTATCAGCCAAGAGTCAGAGAATGTGTGTATGAGTTCGTTCCGTATGTTATTTGAATGTGTTTTGTGTTTATGTAGAGTGTTCCGTGAAGTCGGAACAGCCGGCGGCTTCAGAACCGGTCAAACTGAACGGCCGATGGCGGCTGAAGTCGCGACAACGCATTAACGACGTTCCTCTGCAGCGGGATGCAGATGTGGTGACTAATGTGCCGGCACCGAAACCGCGTCCTGTCCCGGCACAGGCACCAATCCGTGATCCCGTCGCTTCCGCTCCAGTCTTCCCCCAAACTCCAGTGACTCGTAGGCCTGCTCCAAATCAACGATCGCGAAATAATGACAAGCCAGCGCAGACCAACTCGCCCCCACTCGTTCCAGCCGGTAAGTGTTTTATAACAGTTCTCTAATATATTCAGCCTATATCCACCCACTGGATATTGGCCACTGAGCGCTGACCGCTCGGTTAGACATATTATTGAGCTTTTTATAGACAAAATTGTCTACAGCGTGGCTCTACCACTAGTTTACTTGCATGCGCCCAGGCACTGGCTGCGTATAGTATCGTTGGTTCAACAACTGCTGTGTATAGCGTTTTCACCACCTCAAGTCCCAGCCCCCACTGCACCTTTGCAGCGGTTGCCAGTCGTCTGTGGAAGGTTATGGCCTTCCTACAGACTTCGGAGACGTGCGTATTAAATGTCAACTTCCCGTCCACAGTCAAGCCCAATATCTTTATTTCCTTTGACAAGCCAATGTCTACACCCCCCATCCGCAAGATTGGTGAGTCATATTTAAGTCGTCGTGTTACGACCATAGCCTTCGTCTTCTTAGGGGCGAATTTCAGCTTATTCTTGACTCCCCAATCCTGCGCATAGCCCAGTGCTTCGTTGGCCTGTCTCTGCATCTGTAGTGTTTCATCCCCGTGAAACACCAAAACGACATCATCGGCAAAAGCTTGGCAGTAATCGCCCCGGCTGGCTAATCCCTTGAGCAATGGGTCGAGGAGCAGGTTCCACATGATGGGCCCACCAATGGATCCTTGAACGCATCCCTTGGTGGTCCCCCTCGCGTGTTCTACCCCGGCGTAGCGAACCTTTACTCTTCGGCTCTCAAAGTAGCTATTTACTATCCGTCTTAGATTTTTCGGACACCCTTCCTCAGACAGTCTAACCTTGATGGCTGTCCACCAAGCACTGGCGTTTCGTATATTAAGCAAGATATCCAGAGGTCCAAATCTCTTAATTATCCCTTTCCTTTCCTTTAATATCGGCAACGCGTCCATGATTCTTGTCACATCACTTTTGATCAGATTTGACAAACCTTAATCATTATTATGGACAGTTTTCAGATATGCAGCTTTTCTCAACATGTTTTATTTGATCGTAGCTAAGTGGTTATTTTTCGGGAATAAAAGTTGCCTATGTTTTAATATCTTGGTCTACCTGTATGCCAAATTTTATCCAAATCCATTAAATTCATCTACAAACATCCAAACTTTCATATGAATAATAGGTAAAAATAATATGAAACACCACCGCATAGGGAGACATTTCGCGAGTGGGATAAAAAAAATGTGTAACACGCGTAAATTTCTCATTCGTATTCCATTCCAAAAATCCGTTCTTAGCACGCCGCTACATTGCACAAATTATCATCGGACCAAATTTCATGATCCTACCATTGGTAGTTTTTGAAAAATCGTTATTAATCAGTGAGTGAGTGAGTGGTATTTCGCTTTTATATATATAGATAGAATAGGAGTGGGTGTATGTTACTGGTACTTGGTACTGTGCAGGTCCGCCGCATCGGTTGGTTGAGCTGTTCGCCGAGCAGCAGCCTGTTGACCCGAGTCTACCGCCGATGCTCATCACCATCGACGATGACGAAGAGGTCGACGTGAGACCCCCTGCCCCCACTCCGCCGCCCGTCCTGCAACCTGCTCCACAGCAACGCAACAACGGCCAGGTGTCCCGACCCGTGACCGGTGAACCCCCGCGGCCCCAGTTCGATCGATCACTGATGTTCCGCGGCGAGCTGACCGTGCCCCGCTCGGACTACACCGAATCCTATGTCGTATGGTGAGAGTCGATATCCTCTTCAATGTCCTTGTCCTTTACGTCCCTCAAACACTAAAGTGTATAATTGCAGGTGGAACTCGCAGAACGGCGCCGCACGCGTCAACCATTTCTATGGCGGCACCTCCACGTACCGCATGGTGGAGAGTGACGGGCGCGTGCGCGGGGCGCGAGTGTCCGTGGACCGCACCGTGGAGCCGTACGTGCTGCGTTGTGCGGTCACTGCGCCGCGCCGCGCCGAGTTATCAGACCGCACACCGCCTGGCTTGCCCGACCCGAACCTATTCTCTTTCGCGGGTGAGTGTTGTGTGTGTCGTGTGTGTTGTGTGTTTTGTGGACTGTCTGCGGTTGGGTAATTGGTTACAATTTACAGGGTACAATGATTCGGCCGAGGGGCTCGTCGAGCGCTGGGTGTACACGTCAGCGGGGCGGGGGGGTGAGCTCGGCGGTGTTCCTGGCGAGGCTCTCACCTTCCGTCACGAGCTGCAGGTCACGCGCGCATCTAATAACTACACCACAGTGCCAGTCAAGTGAGACCTTACGCCTTTTTTTTGTGTTTGTATTAACCTTCATCTAGTGACTGTAGCAGCTAGACGGTACAAATTACAATATTAATGTTAGGTACAATGCAGTGGAATGTTAATGTGGTTGACCATAACGAATCACAATGATGATGGTTACGTACCTACTCCCTGTAGTAAACACAATAATATCAAAATATTTTACAAAAAAATAATCTGTTCCCTAGATGTAGGTCCCTCGTATGCGAGAGGTGGTCTGGATTGGTACCACGGCTTTGTCTATTTTTGCCGCCAAGCGGCAGTGTTTACGCGCTGTTATGTTTCGGTTTGGAGGACATCGAAGCCAGTGAAATTACTGGGCATTATGAGACATACCATCTTATGTCTCGGGGTGACGAGCTCAGTCATGTGTGATGTAACCAATGGATTGCGCGGTGACAGAACTATTTGAATAGCGTGCTTTGTATGGTTAAATAATTAGTGTAAATTTATTAGAGACGCGGCAAAAAAATATATCCAATGACAAAATCACACGGCTAATTTTCGAGTTACGCGTTATTGTTAGCTAAGCGACGAAATCAGAGTTGGAGAAGAAATTAAACGTATCTTTTTTATGTAAACGTTGCATCTGGCGGTATTATTCTAAGTTAAGTCACGCGTGGTCAAGTAACGTTCTGATATTACTTATTATGTCATTCCCATACATACTGAGTGTTGTATTTAGCGTTAACGATTGTAGAAAGCAGAGAATATCTAATAAAGTGTGTCAAACATTTGATATGTGCTATATGTCCATGTGTCCATGTGTTCTCGGCAGGTACACCGTGTCCGTAGACAGCTCGGTGCTGGGCGTTAACTGCGAGAGCTACGAGCATCGATATTCAGAGGTGCAGTTTGGCGACCACGACCCAGCCGTTTTGGGACTCAACATAGGTACGAGATACGTTTGTATGACGCACGTCAATATAAATATGTGATGCAACTCAACTGACTCGCTCCATTTCGCAGAGGAGGTGTGCGAGGTGACCGAACCGGTGAAGCAGTGGCATTATGTGGATCCCTTGCGCGAGTTCACTGCGTCACACCGCGACCCCCGATACAACGCCATGTTTGAAAAGTAAGTCATGTGTGGGCCGCACTCGTTCGGTCTCTGGTGAATGTACTTATATATGTAGGTATATAACAGCTGTCGCACAGTTTCCAGGACCGGTATGAACGTACTTACGAAAACGATGTGGAGCGAGCGGTACGTAAGACGCTGCTGATTCAACACGTGCGCTTCATACGCGCCGCAAATCGCATGGGTAGCACCGCACTACTGGGCAACAACTTCCTCGGCGACCGACTAGACGTGGAACTGCAAGCCTTGCTCGGCGTCGACGTGAGCCAAGTGTCGAACACGTTGGAGGGAGGAGCCAGTGATGCGTCGAGAACTGGAGTGGCTTCCCAGCGCCTGCCGAGGAGATTCGACTGGCGCGATCACGGCGCTGTCACCGAAGTACGCAGTGAGTTTACATCTGTGACGTAATCTCATTGGAGCCTTTACATAACTGATGGAGCGACTACTGACACCACATGCTTTGATACAGCTCAGGGCTCATGCGCATCGTGCTGGGCGTTTGCCGTAACGGGCGCTGTGGAGAGCGCGCTGTTCATACGCACTGGACACCTCACGTCGCTCAGCGAGCAGCAACTGGTAGACTGCGCGGGACTGTGAGTACAAATTACCAGCGCTGCAGTGATATGACGTGGACGTGGACGACCGCTTGAGTCACCGGTCACCGGTCACCGGTCACCAGTCGCCGGTCGGCGGTCACCGATCGTCGGTCGGCGGTCGGCGCAGTCGCAAGATAACATAACGTTTCTGTTCTCAGGTTCGGCGGAAAGGGATGTAAAGGTACCTGGCCTGAGGCGGCATATAACTATATACAGCAACGAGGATTGAACGCCCGCAATAGCTACCTTCCATATCAAGCGCATGTGAGTACGCCGCTCTGCGATCTTTACTCTACTTCTTTTTTATTCCTGTAAATTTAAATTAATGAGCATAAAAACCCAATTCAAAAAAAACTAAAAGTAATCTTCCGACGCTTTTGATAATTGAACACAGCTTGTGTCTCCGCCACGTGGCAGGCACACTTCAGGAAAGTCGTTTCAGGCGTTTGTTCACGTTTTGAGGAAACCACAGAAGTACGTCAGTGGCAAGTGCCTGTACCAAAACGTACCAGGAGTACGATCCCGCGGACGGCCCAAAAACGCTGGTTTGACGTATTACAGGGAAATTTGTGAGCCAACGGTGTTACTACAGAGGATGCTCAACATAAGGTGAAGTGGAGGCGTCTTAGTGGGAAGGCGGACCCTGGCAGTAGCCGGGATAACGCTGGGTAGAAAGAAAGATTGTAGGTATATGAATGTTAGTTTGTAAGGTATTTATCTACGAGCCATAGTTGCATGATAATAAATGATTTTATTATTATTATAACCTCGGGACTACAGAGTCCCGGACCTTTGGAAGGCGTGCGTGGGGCCAAAGCCAACACGTAGAGGCCTGTTAGGCAATTTTTATTTAATACTAGCTGACCCGGCGAACTTCGTACCGCCTAACAGTCGATTCTTGAAATTTTTATTTTTTTTAATACCTATTCTGCTATTCGGGACGCCGGGTCAGCTATTAAGATAAAAAAAGAAAAAAGAAAGTTAATAAGTCAACAATTACATTATTGCAAAAAAATAATAATTATAAAACACCTAAAATTCTTTTAATACTCACTAAAAATCACAATGAAAATTACAATTTCAGATTTCTTATTATGATACCTATACTTATTATATTTCATTCTATTTTTACTTATTCTAAATTAAGTTGCATTTTTAATGTAGTACTTTATGGTACACGATATTTTTTGTTTGATTACTTGGCGCGTAAACAAACAGAGCAGATGGTTTTCCAACACGGGAACAGGCAACATACAATTGACCATGCGAGAAACATGGGTTTTCTAGATTAAAAGCACAAATGACTGCCCCTGGGATTTGTTTATAGTCATAGCGAAAGTAAGCCGTACTGGAAACTGCAGTCGTTTAAACTCGAATGGTACGTCAGTCGGAATCATTGAGATGCGGGGTATCAAAACGTCTTCTCCTTTATAGGTACTTTCCTTTCAATATGATTGCTTCTATTACGTTACTCAGTAATTTTTTTATCGCTAGTCGTGTCCCGTTACAAAGTCGCGGTTGGTTAATATTTCGCAACATTATAACTACAGATCCAACCTTCAATTGAAGATTGTGAGGCTGCAATCCTGGCAAATCTAGTGAGTTTAAAAATTCCGGTGGATAGTTCACGACATCATCTTCATGATTTGCCGTATCAACTGATTTATATATGTCCTCATTTCGCCAGGAATGTCATCTTGAATTTTGAAATTTAATATTTATACCTACTAACGTCACTCGTCGCTACTCCCCAACAGCTCACTACAAGCTGCCCTGTGAGCTTATTATTAGTATAAAATTGCTTCGATTCAGAATTAAGACCCGATATTATTTTCCTTGAATTACTTTTAATTACTGCCTCGGTGGCGTAGTTGTAATGCGTACGCGTTACGATTGAGGCCAACGCTGAGGTCTCGGGTTCGATCCCCGGGTGGGGTAAAGTGGTAATGGGGTTTTTCTATTACGAAATGCTCAGTATCAGCCCGGAATCTGGAATTTGTGCCCAATATGGCAATAGGCTCGCCCCCTATCACATCGTGGAACGGAGATACGCTCGGCGAAATGTGGGTGTATTGGGTACATCTCTGCCTACCCCTTCGGAGATTACAGGCGTGATTGCATATGTATATGTATTTATTATTTACCTTAAGTCTGTTTTGACAACATTTCTTTCGTCGGTTTAAAAGTATATGCGCGTTGTTAAATGACTCGCTTTTCACGGCTTACTTATAAAATATTGAGAATAAGAAGGTTTGAAAATGTCTACAATTTAGTCGTTGGTATTACAGGTAGCAAAGCCATGCCTGGACGATAAGTACCCTCCGGCGACATATATCAGCGGGTTCGTGAACGTGGCAGAGAACAATAGTTACGCTTTGAAGGCGGCGATCAGGCGACACGGGCCCACCGTTATCATCATCGACGCTATAACCAAGAGCTTCGTCTTTATGAACAAAGGCGTACTTGCCGACAATCGCTGGTAAGTGTCAACTGTCAACACCCGTCACTATTGCCTATAGTTTACTGCTCGGACAATTATTTTTAGGCGCGGGGAAATTTCATATTACGGATACCTACCCAACCCAGGGGAGGGATGCTTTGCCGGATTCACCGGCCTTACCACCTACTTAGTTCACATAGGAGTTACTTCTAGATCGGGATTCGGGGCCGTAACCAAGTAGAAACCCCGGCTTGGCCTCCTTCCACGTAAATGGGATGGTTCCAGGGGATCTTGGAATACTTGGATTGTAGCGCTCTATTTTTGTAGCTCGTCTCTTTTAGGGCTTGGAAGCCCCAATCAATTGGGACGCTCTCTGTGTCTACGGCACCACGAGATTTTCGTACTGCCATCCATCTCGGTGTCGCACCAAGAAAATCGATAAACGATTGCACGTACAAATGTGTATACAAATGTATAAAGCACATCCCCCGCTGAGCGGCCGCGACCCTAATGGCCCCAATTAGTCGCATCTTACGACAGGCCGTAGGAGTACCGTGGTAGAATTCGTCGTTACTACTCGGACGCCTACTGTCTATAGTCATATTTTGTATTCCATTGCTGTGACCACGTTCTGATTGCAGCTCGAAGGTACTCGAAAAACTGAATCATGCGGTATTGGCGGTAGGCTGGGGTGAGAAACGTGGCACGTCATACTTCATACTGAAAAACTCATGGTCGGAGGATGTTGGTGATAAAGGATACATTAATTTGGACGCCACGACTAACGCTTGTGGAGTACTTTCGAAACCATCGTACCCGATACTTGAGCATGAAGATGTTCAGCAACAGCAAGCATTCTCTGACGCCAGCAACACTCCTCGCGCTTCGCCCGCACGCGCCGCGCCTCGCGGCTGAACCACACTACAGACACACACTAGACACTATACACTATACACTACACACACGGAATACGAATAACTTTACCTACTCGTGATTATTCATTAAAGGGCCAATTTCTCATATTCAAACAAGTTATTTCAGTCACTATTAAGAACCAAAGTAATAAATTATATAAAATGGTGAACTAAAATATACACATCAGAAACATTAATTAGGTATTATTGTTAAGTTGAATGTAGCTATATTAGTTACTATTCAGGAGAAAAAAAGAATGTTTGAAAAGAGGTTGTAAGAGGCAGTAAATTAATTTAAGAGTAGTACATAGGTGACGATTTAAGAATAGGTAGTTCGTTTGTAGAGAATAAAGCCTACGATGTGTAGATGTCACGCGCCATCCAAGGCGGCAGAGTCTTTAAGTAATAAATGTTTCATTTTACCCAACGTGTTTTCTTCTTTATTTCTAAACTATAACCTGTGGTTTGCGTGTTTGTTGTGTTCAAGGTGATAATAATTATGTTGTAGATCATGAGCAGAATATACACCTATTGCCAAAACCATTTACTTGTTGTAAACGAAGACCTGGATTTCTTCTCAGAGGGGCTAGCACGGAAAACTTGCGAAAAGTTATTCGAGCTGTCATCGATAACAATTTCTATGAGATTTTAGTACAGCGCCTCTATCGTACGTAAAAGAAACTAATATAAATGGAATATAGACCAATGATATTTAAGGAATTATCAACCGAGCCCTCGCGATACCTTTACATTACGATTTCGATAGCTTTCCGTGCTAGCCCCTCTGATTTTAGGTTAGGTTTTTTGTTGACGTGAATATGTCTTTAAAATTGCTTCCATAGTAGGAGGCAATTCAAAAAATATATGATAACAAAATCGGGGGATACAGTCTGGTGTTGCAGCTACATATCTATCATATAAAAGTTACAATAGGTTTAATTACACACAGTAATTAATAGTTTAATTGATATTATACTACCTATTATATAACAAAACATAGAAACCCGAAGGACTTAATACTCGTAGTGTTCAACATCAGACATATATAAAAATAACGTATTTTACCTATATTTTATGCCGCCTGTTTTTTTTTATTTTATTTTTTATAGCATAGGCCGGCAAATGAGCAAGTGGGTAATCTGATGGTAAGTGATCTCCACCGCCCTCAATACTAAAAGAATTATGGGTGCGTTGCCGACCTTAAAGGAAAGGGATAATTAATGGATAGAGAGAGAGATGAGAAGTTGGAGATATTCTCGAGAAAGGCCAGGTCAGGAGTACCCTAAACCGACGAGCATGTATGAAAAATTTAATGAGAGTGAATGAGGCCAAAGAGGTATGCAAGGATCGTAGCAAGTGGAAATCCGTTGTCTCTGCCTACCGCTATGGGAAACAGGCGTGAGTCTATGTATGTATGTATGTATGTATAATTAATGGATTGGGAAGGGGAGGGGTTTTGGGCCTCCGGATATCTCACTCACACAAGCTGCTACTTTACGCCGGTTTTCTTTAAGACAGTGGTAACGACCCGGACGAGCCGGCCGATTCGTGCTGTAGACATAAGTGTCTACAGAATCCTTATTTTTTATGTCTTCGATGTTTCGACTTTCTCATTTTTGTTGATGTTCTGTTTAATTTTTATTAGTTCTTGTTTGTCTTGGCATCCTAATATTACTTTTCTTACCTTTGCTTTCGTTATTCTGTCCACTTTTATCCCTACCTCTTTTGCTTTTACAGCCTACCTTATCTTTTCCATCACTACCTCTACTGTTTCTTGATCATCGTTTGAGGTCACCACGATCGAGTGCAGCGCCGTAGCCACCTCAGTAATTTTGTCTTTGGGGGAACCGGCAACCGCACTCGCATACGTTTTTTGGCTGGCTAATTCTTCACGGTGCCTACTCATTTCCTCACTCATTTTTTCCATGGCCTCTTTCGTTTCCTTCATTGCCCTTAGGCGTTCTTCTGGATTTCCTGTCAATTGCCTTTTTAATTCTTCTATTCCCCTGCTTCCTTCTGTTTCCGTTACTTCTCTCTTTTCTTGCTCTGTCTGTGTATCCTTTGTATCTTCCAACCTTTATACTTTCTTCCTTCCTCCGCGTCCTTTACCAACTGCATCATTCGTAACGCCGATTCAATAATTTCGGTTTTTGTATTACGGCTCATATTTATGGACACCCTAATTCGATTGAGGCGGACAGCGGCTTCCGTTGTCCGATCCTTATAGGTTACTTTTGGCTTGGGCATTTGTCGCGCCTGCTCGGCGGTTCTTGGTTCTGAGTTATCCAGCTTCGATTCAATACCTCAACAAGCCTGCGAGACGGTTGCTCTAACCGGTTCCTCGGGACTGGACTCCGGTGACAGTGGTTTGGCTGCGCCTCTCTTCGCAGGGGTGCGGAATATATTTATTGGGGGTACGCGTGAAAGAAATTACGTTTGTAAGTGTATAGGGCTTACGTGTCAGTCAGTAATATAATGGTAAATAAATTTTTATCATAATATTACTGATAAATACTACTACTGATTAATAAATTGACAGCCTCCGTGGCGCAGCGGGCGAGTAGCCGGTTGCGAAGCGTGAGGTCATGGGTTCGATTCCCGCACCAAGAAAAATGTTTGTCTGATTCACAAATATTTGTCTCGGGTCTGGGTGTTGTTCAAATTCTAATTCAAAATATTTATTGAATCCATAAAATGTTATACATTATTTAGATTCCGTCAAAATTCTACAGCTAGTTCGGAATGCTGTTTCGCTAGAGAAGAACGAGCAAGAAACTCCAGCGTTGCTCTTTTCAAAACTAGTTTACAATTATTATGAGTACAGCATAAGGTTTTACAATATTTAATTGGAATTAGAGCAGCTCAATCAAGCAATTACAGAAATGACATCTACGCATTGGATTAACTTGCATGACCTCCATAAGCATGACGAATAAATTAAGACCTTAAGATAGTGTTAACAAATAAAAGATAACAGTCCGAGCAGACCAGTCCACACAAGCACCGTGTTGTGGGACCGCAAGTCCCTCGTAGTTCTTGATACCCACGATACAGGTTTACAGAGTGTGGGGTCAGGACTATGTGTGGGACTGTTGGGTGTATTTATTATTATTATTTATTTATTTGTACTGCTCGTAACTTGTCCAAATATAATATTTGAATATAAAATTTATACCATATAAGTCATCATTTTTAAATTAATCTTTTCTTAGCGAAAGACGTCTCAATTATTTTTATTAATATTTATTTATACTGCTACAATCCGCTGGACCAAAGTTTTTTTTACTTTTCCCGCGTTTTTTGGGCGCGGTTACGCAAGGATCGGATCGGGGGCCCAAAGGGGGTCACAAATAAATGGTTTTTGGAAATTTTGAAAAGATTTATGAAAATGTGTTAAAAATTAGGTAAATTAATATAATATATGTGTTTTTTATGTTTCAGATGAGGCAAAAACCACTCCGCAGCGGCAGGGTTGGCGCGGGGATGAAACGACGAAGAAAAATCAACAAAACCTCTGATCATTTTGAACAAATCTACTGAAATATGTCAATTTTATATGAAAAATAACAAAAACGTCTCTAATTATATAAATTATTATATAACTATACATAATATAATATAAATATGCCGTATGCATATAAGGAGCCTGCAGTGTACTAATGGGGATATAAATTTGAAAACCTAACTTTCAAAAACCTAATTTTCACAAACTTAATTCTCACATACCTAATTTTCGTAAAACATAAATTTTAGAAACCTAACTTTCGTAAAATATAATATTCGTAAACCTTTCTTTCACAAACCTAACTTTCGTGAACATAAGTTCTACTTATTATTATTATTATTTATTTACTGTCTCATGCAGTTTCACCCGCATCATATAATTGATAGATAGGGTTTAATATTGTGGGGAACGGGTGTGTGGGCTGATATGCGAAAAATCTTAAAAATAATATAAAACCTACAAACTGAATGCAGTGCAACCTACCGGGTCCATCAATTAGTACATCTCTCTGTCTGACGCGTTACGCGACACGAGGACACGAGGAGACGAGGTTGGCCACGGTGGTCGATGCGCGCGTTCTCGAGCGTGCGCGCGTCTTGCGTTCATTCTGAAACATACAAACACTTTAAGTAGTATACGAGTACATTAAAGTCTTTGGAAACATGAATAAACAACGTGTTACAGAAAGGTGTGGTCATAATTTAGGGTCATTACATACACCTTACAATTCGTACTTATGTACCGGATCTTTTCAAAACCAAGACATCCTAAAAGTTCACGTTAATTTTAATCACTCTTTTATTAAGATCGATAAGATTGATGTCATCACTATTAATTATTATGAACGACACTCACATTTTAATTCAAATTCAAATAATTTATTCTGTAAATTGGATCATAAATATCACTTTTACATGTCAATATTTTTTTGTTTTTTTTATGCTACATTACAGTTACGACATGAGAAATGCATGGCACGACCACCCAAGTGTAAGGCGTGACATCAACGAACGCAGTCATGATGTCATGGTGGACCATGGTCAATTTGGTGACCATCCATGCCTGGATGGGGCCGTTGAAACGGGCGAAGTCCTACAGTGGAGCTGGTACCGTGCGGACGCGTCTGTTGGATTAACTTTGCATACCTTGAAATAAAATCCGTATAAACTAGTTTTATTTCAATGTGTAATATTTGCGTAAACCTAAACCTAAGAAATCACTTTGCATACCTTGTAGGTATTATTGACTCAGTAAATACTAGTTAAGACGTATCGTTGTAATTATTGCTCGAGGCATTATCCTTACACAGTTAGCTTAGAAAAATGAACATAATATTAAAAAATGTTAAGTATTTGGTACTTCCGAATTTCTATAGACGCATCGGTACAAAGCGGCGCATACAAATCACAAAGTATAGTACCGCCACTTGTTTACCGCCGTCGACAAGTTGTCGGCGAGTCGCTTTGAGTCAGCCGACAACCCTTTGAGTATACCGTCCGCCACCCGCACATCATTCAGTCAACCGCGAATGTTGTTAACGGGCGGACGTAATATATGATGTGACATGTTTATCGCATTGCGAAGTTATGTATGTAAATGTCGCGAGTGATATAGTTTGTGTACGATGTAAAGGAGGAATAATTTGAAAGGTGTATCGGGCAGTGTACTTTCGTATGTATAATACTGGCATGCAACCCAAACCATCCCACCCTACTCCACCAACGAAATTATTGTCTCTCCCCTACTCCACCAACGAAACTATTGTCTCCCTCCCTACTCTACCAACAAAACTACAGTGTCGCACCCCCCGCCCCCTCCTCCATACATAAATCGCGAAATTAGACAAAATGTGAACGTTCGCGTATTGAGCCTAGTGATGAACGTTCACGTAATGGGTGCAGTGGTGAACGTTCGTGTAATGAAAGCAGTGGTGAACGTTCGTGTAATGAGATGTGAGTAGTAATAATAAAATTATATTAGTTTAATTTCTTGAATTGGCATCAATCCTTCATAAGTATGCCAAATTTCGAGTTAATCCAACGTTTTGAAGGGGGTCAAAATCATGTGTTCAAAGTAAGTGTCCTTATTTTACATTTCTTTATGTGCGAACGGAGACGTAGGAAGTAAGTAGGTAGGTAGGTAGGTTTTTTTTTTTTTTTTTTTTTTTATATTGTGGGGCGCTATGCCCCACTCTCGTTCCCCTAATACTTAAAACTAGGGTCCTTCTCTATCACCCCCTGTGTTTCCTATTCTCTTTTATTTGTGTCTCTATTCTCCTATGCTCTTGTAATTCCTATTCTAAATCTAATCTTTATTTCCATATTAATCTTATCTTAACTTATCTATCTTATGTCTAGTACAAAGTTTATTTATGTTTTATCTTAATCTTAGTTGCTAGTTGTCTATAATCTTAAATTATATCCTTAGCCTAACTTATTTCTACTTATTTCTAGTTATTACACGCATCGCTATTTTCTTACAATATTTCATAAACTTATTTCTAGATTCCTTACATTCTATTATTTTATGCAAATTTCTTATGTTTATTTCTAATCCTAGTTCTATCTCTAAGTTTGTTCGGCTTTTTAAGTACACTGGGCATTCAGTCAATACGTGCACTATACTTTCGTCTTTTGCAGGGTCACAGATGCACGACGGGCTCTCCTTGCACTTGAAACGGTGCAAGTACTCTGAGAACCCGCCGTGCCCCGTGAACACCTGCGTCATGACCGGATCGACCTGTATTGTCTTTATAAGCCGGTGAGCCTCCACGGCGCTGGGAAAGAACAGTTTCGTAGTGGAGGCTGTATCCCCTTGTACGTAGCGCCCATTCCATTCATCTATAGACTCCAAGCGTAGTTGTCGTTTGACGAATGAAATGGGACATCTGTCGTAGCTGGGTTTGGTCTTAAGTTTCAGCGCAGCATCCTTCGCTAACTGATCAGCGCGCTCGTTTCCCTCCAGCCCTGCGTGAGCTTTTACCCAAAATAATTGAATTATTTTGCCACGTTCTTTACTAGCTCTTATAATGTTTCTTATTTTGAACGCAAGGGAATGGAGGGAGACACTGTCTGCGACAGTTTCTAAGGCCGCTTTTGAGTCGCTCAGGATACTGCACTGAGCAGCCCCACTCTTCGCTGCCTCCCCCACAGCCCCGTGAAGGGCCAGCAGCTCTGCCTGGTAGACGGTGCAGTACGATTCCAGTTTCAGCTTCTTGTTTTTGATCTCGGCAGCATTCTCCCAAATGGAGATTGCCGCTCCGACCTTGCCGCTGATCTTACTGCCGTCCGTGAAAATTGTTAGTCCCTGGCTTGCTACCTGGTCTACGTCTGCACCGTCCACCAGACACCGGTAGCGTGTAGCGCTACGCTGCGCAGGGTGTACAAGCTTCCCGAAGGCCACAGGCCGTTCCACTTCCCGGTCTCCTATCACTCGCCGGGAGTGTCCCTTTTTTATCTCGTATAAGGAGGCATTCTCCTTTACTCTGATATCCAAGGGCAAAATCCCGGCGAGTAACAGGGCCGCGTTCAGTGATACGGTTCTGTAGGCCTTCGAGAGCTTTTGTGCAAAACCCCTTTGTACCACCGCGAGCTGTTTCTTCACTCCCAATTTTTGTGCAGCCGGAGCCCAGACGCTCGCGCCATATAAAACTACTGGCTCCACTACAGCCTTGTATAGTAGTTTTATTATTTCTGGATCCAGTCCCCACTGTAGCCTTGCGGCTCTTGAGAGCTTGTTGTAAAATCCGATGGCTTTCTTGCAGACGTGGGTCACGTGGGTGTTAAATGTGAGCCCGTTGTCAATAGTCATGCCCAGTATCTTGATTTCCCTTGTTAGGCCAATGTCCACGCCGCCCATGCGAAGGACTGGGGTGTCGTATTTTAGCTTCTTTGTTATGACCATAGCTTTGGTCTTATGTGGAGCAAATTTCAACTTGTTCTTGACACCCCAGTCCCTCACATAGGCCAGCGTTTCGTTAGCCTGTTTTTGTATAGTTCCCGTATCATGCCCTTCAAATGCCAGTACAACATCGTCGGCAAAGGCTTGGCAGTAACTGCCCCGTCTATCAAGCTCTGATAGTAGTGGATCGAGGAGCAGATTCCAGAAGGTTGGACCCCCAATGGAGCCCTGCACGCATCCCTTGGAGGTCCACCTCTCATACTCTTCACCGGAGTACCTTAGTCTGACTTTTCTGCTCTCGAGGTAGCTATCTATTACCCTTCTGATGTTGATTGGACATCCTTCCTCCGACAGTCTGACTCTAATTGCCGGCCACCAGGCGCTGTCGAAGGCCCCCTCTATGTCTAGTGAGACAATAAGGACAATTTTCTTTTCAGAAAGTTTGTTCCTTATATGTCTCATCAAAACGTAGAGGGAGTCTTCGGTGCTCCTCTGCGGCATAAAGCCAAACTGTCGGGGGCTTGTCCTCGGGTAGAGATACCACCTCACTCGCCCCACTACCATCTTCTCCAGTATCTTCCCCATCACAGGCAAAAGGCCTATCGGTCTGTACGATTTGACGTTCGTGTAGTCCTCCTTGGCAGGTTTCCGGAGGACTATGACCGTTGCCTCCTTCCAGGTGGTCGGGAAGTGGCCAAGTTCGAGGCACTTATTTGCCAGTGATAGGAACAATTCTGGGTACTTATCTATAGCTTGCTTACAGATATCAGCCGTTAGGCCGTCTGCTCCCGGGGCTTTCTTAGGATTGAAGCTGTTTGCAGCCGCACTTAGTTCGTCCAGTGTAAATGGTGGGTCATGGATCTCAGCATCGACTTTGTCATTTACTCGTGCGGCTGCCTCTCTTGTCCGCTGATGGTCTGCGTTATCTTCTTCTTTGTTGTCTTCTGGATAGAAGGTTACTGCCAATAACTTTGCCGACTGTTTTGCACTTAGGGTCTCTCCTTCGCTTATTAGCGGCAGGTCCTCATGCCTTTTCGACACCTTTCCGATTGTTCTGTAAACTCCTTCCCATACACTTTCCCTGTCTTGCTTTTTACAGAACTCCTTCCAACTGTTAATTTGTGCCGTCTTTGCTGCTTTTTCATACCTTTCTTTTGATTTCAGGTACTCATCGACGACCTTGGCTCTCCGGATCGGCGCTGCACATCGGATCCTCCTTCTCTTGGTGGTGGTCTCCTGCTTCATCCTGGCGAGTTCCTCGGTCCACCACGGTAAGTTCATTTTACTTTTTATTTTCATTAATGGTATAGTTTTATTACAGGTTTCTATTATTGTTTCTACATATTTGTCTACTGTGTTGTCTAGTTTTGCTTTGTTATTTATGTTGTTTATTTCAGTTTCTATTATTTGATTTTTTGCTATTAATTGTCCAAATTTTCCATTAAATTTAGCCCAATTCGCTTTTTTTGTGTTATACTTCCTTGTTGTTTTCTGCTTTTGGTTTACGTACTTACTTTTTGTTTTTGTGATTTTAAACGTTATCGTGTTGTGGTCCGAGCTCGCCATGGTGTCGTCCACTCTCCAGTCCTCCACCAGAATCAGGATATCCTCCGTGCATGCCGTGACGTCGATGTGACTTGTGAGGAGTCTTCCTCCGCGTACCGTCTCATAAGTAGGAGCTTGGCCGTCGTTGAGCACCTGCAATCCATGCTCTTCTAGCATGCCTGACATTTGTTCTCCCCTGCAGTCAGTCCTCGCGCTGCCCCACCACATGCTTTTGGCATTGGTGTCGCCCCCTATGAGGATTCCGTTGGGACCCAGTTTTTCAACCATCTTCCCCAACTGCTCCAAGTATGGCTCTATGGGTTTATCCGGTTCAAAGTAGAACGAGATGGCCACCAATTCGCGAGTTCCAGTTTGGATTTTTACCACTGTGATGTTGGTTGTGGTAAGAGATGGACACTGGGTTACCGTCCAGTCGTCGTTGAAAACCGCGACAGCTGACTTGACGGTTTCCCCTTGCCCATTTACTCCCTGGAATATCCTCACTCCATGATGGTCTCTCATCCTACCCTGTCCCCCCACATAGGGTTCTTGAAGCAACGCTACGTCAATCTTTCTTCTTTTCGCCTCCAGGAGGAACTCAACTGTTGCCAGTTGTTTTCTTTGTAGATTTGCCTGGGCTACGAAAGTTGACGCTGCGCCTGTTGGGGATTTAGTCTGATCCGGGTTCCTGGGATCCACCTTAGCAATATGCTACTGTGGATCTCGCTAGGGTTTCCCACTTCCTTCTCACAGGGCACTCTGGGCTAAAGGCATTGTGCTCGGTTCCTCCGATCCTGGCCTTCGCACAATTGCAGCACGACGGAGGTGCTCTCGCCAACCAGTCGGCACATTCCGATCTATGGTGGGCCCCCCCGCAGTGACTGCATGCGTCTTCCTGGTCTCGGCAGAACCGCTTTGCATGCCCATAGCCCAGGCATCGCGAGCACTGAATCAGGGGAGATTGGTCTTCTACCCTAACTCTCTGTACGTCGATATGAGCTACGCCTTCTTCTGTGAACTTCTTCCACACCCTCGGTGGTACTTGGATTGCTATGTGTGATGTGAGTGGGTTCCTCGCCCTTCTCCTAAATTTGATTTTTAGGTTTGCGCTCTCCACACTCATACCCTCCAAGAGATGTTTATTTTGGACCAATAATGCCTGCACTATGTCCTCGTCTTTATTGTAGTTTAGGACGTCCCGAAGTAGAATCATAGGTTCCTTGTTTTTCATCTCTTCGATGTTTAAGTCCCCTCCTGATGTTCTGATTCTTTCCTTGATCCTGCTCAATTCCTCTTTTGACTTGCAGCCAACAATAATTTTCCTATCTTTGGCCTTCCTAATTCTGTCCACCTTTATTCCCTCTTCCCTTGCATTTAAGGTATTTCGGAATTTTTCGTAGACCTGTTCTCCTGTTGCAGTCTGGTCCGCAGATGTTATGGCGACCGAGTGTATTGCTGTTCCTCCGTGTATTTTCCCGGACGGTACAGCTGCTACATTGGCGTAGCTCCTTTTTTTTTTTTCCTTCCTTTCCTCTTTCCATTCCTCTCTATGTTTTTTAATATCATCATTTATTTTCTCCAATTCCTCCTTATTCTTTCTCAACATTTTGCTGTGTTCGTCTAACTTTCTTAATATGTCCTTATCATAGTTCTCCTTTCTCTTTCCTAACTCCGTTTCCCGTTCCGAGTTTCCGGCTGGGTCTTTCTGTTTTTCGGCTTCTCCTTCCTTTATCAAGCTGTAGAGTCTGTCTGCCGCCTCGAGAACGTCTGTTCGTATCTCCGTTTTGAGGTTTCGACTATTATTTATTTGGTTCTTTATTTTGACCAGACAGGCTCTCGCCTCTATTACCCTGTTGACATAGCCCACCTCTCCTCGTGGCGGTGTTTGGGTTTTCGAGGCTGAGGTTGCTGTCTTTTTCCCAAGTCCTTTTGTTTCCAGGGGTGCCTTTTTGGATTTCAATCCCGATGGTCCGGCGACGCCTGTTTCCTCCGATCTCTCGATCTGAGCTTCCAGGCTCCGCCGGGCCTCCGCGACTGTTGTCCTGCCAGCCTTCCCTGGACTCACCTTTTCAGGAGTTTTAGCTTGCGGCCTCATTTCCTTTGCTGGAGTGCGGAATCCAAACATCCTACTGTATAGTTGGGGGTGTTATTAGGGGAATGCGTCACTTTTGATGTATAGCCTACAAGTGTAAATGGCTTGTAGGGAGTCTATATATACTAAGTTTGTGCTACGTTGTATAACTGTAGTGTCAGAACAGCCCGTGTGATACGCGCTTGTCTATTTTAAGCTCTTATAGAGCTTGTCTTATGTCTATGCTTATATTTACGTATTTAAGTGCGTGTATAATGTTTTATTGCACTGTTTGTCATTTATTGTCAACAATATGTAACACTATTTTTTTTTTTTTTTTTTTTTTTTTTTTTTGTTTCAGATTGTTCGACGAGGGATTGCAGTTCTACGGTGTCACAGTATCTCAAGTTTTGCCTGCCTTCAAGCGGCCGTTTTCCGCGGACTCTACTATTGTAGAGACAGTGGAGCGTTCCGGTTCGGCGTGTGCTTCGGGAGACACTGTCAGGTAAGTATGTTTAACACTGTTTTTGCCCTTATAATTTATAATGAAATATATACAATCAAAATGTAGAATTTACGAACTAAGTTTAAGTTTTTTCTAAGAAAAAAAAAATCCTCAAGAAACGGGGGGGACGTTACTCTGTAGTTACTAAAATTTATTCTAGATACAATTTTGATTTTTTTTTTTCTGCCGACAAAAATTTTTCGAAAATTTGGGGGGGGGGGGGGGAGATTTTTTTTTTTTTTTTTTTTTTTTTTTTTTTTTTTTTTTTTTTTTTTTTTTTTCAAATTTTTGTTAGTCACACTATTTACAATTTAGGTTAAAATTCCACGGTTAGGTTAGGTTAGGTTAGGTTAGGTTAGGTTAGGTTAGGTTAGGTTCCGACCTCTATGGACGAGGGGTGGGTGGTGGTCGCGCGAAAGGGGAAGCAAAAGACTCCCCAGCCCGCGCCAAGAGCTACGGCTACCGCTCAGCCGCAGCAGCGGCCTCAGCCGAGGCCCGAGCCGAAAATTCGGCTTCACCAGAGGGCGGCCGTCACCTTGACGGTGACGCCGGAGGGTCTCTCACGGGGCGTTACGTATGCCCAAGTCCTCCGGGAGGTGCAGAGGTGTGTGCGCCTCGCCGACCTCGGTATATCCGACACTCGGGCCCGCCTTATGGCGACAGGCGGGTATCTTTATGAGGTACCCGGGCCAAATTCAGAAGCGAGGGCCGACTCCCTCGCAGATAAAGTGAGGGAGGTGTTCCGCGGTACGGAACTGGAGGGAGAAGTTCGCGTCTCGCGCCCCTTCAAGACCGCGGAACTGCGGGTGTCCGGGTTGGACGCGTCTGCCGACCCGGAGATCGTCGCAACGGCCCTCGCTGGGGCTGGGGATTGCAGGGTAGAGGATGTCAAGGTCGGGGAGATCCGCCCCGACCGTTCAGGCCTTGGTGCGGCATGGGTGCGGTGCCCAGCCAAGGCCGCTAGTATAATCATGGGGGCTAAACGGGTCCTTATTGGCTGGGTGGCGGCACAGGTCCGCCTCCTTGAGCCGAGGCCCATGCGGTGCTTCCGGTGCCTATACAACGGGCACGTCCGGAACCGCTGCACCGATGAGTGTGACCGTAGCGGAATCTGCTACCGCTGCGGTCAAGTGGGCCACAAGGCCAAGGGGTGCTCCGCGGAGGCGCACTGCGCAGTCTGCGCAGCTGCGGGAAAACCCGCGGGGCACCAAGTGGGCGCCAAGGCGTGTGTCGCCTCCTCCCGCCCCCGCCGTTCTAAACGCGGTGGGCGCGGTGGGGTTGTGACCCAGCCGGACCCGACCCACAGCGTCGCACCGATGGAGATCGCCCATTAATATGGCGCAACGTTTCCTCCAGGCGAATATTAACCACTGCGCCAGAGCTCAGGATTTGCTCGTTCAGAGTCTGGCGCAGTGGTCGATACAAGTGGCTGTGGTCGCCGAGCCGTATTTTGTTCCTGTCAGGGATGATTGGGCAGGGGACCTGGACGGTTCGGTGGCCGTCATCACTCGGGGCGCTGCCGGCTCCCCACCCTTCGAAAAGGTAGCGAAGGGTTCGGGATGCGTGGCGGTTCTGTTGGGGGGGGTCTGGATTGTGGGAGTGTATTTCTCCCCCAACAGATCCCTGGCCGAGTTCGAGCTCTTTCTCACTCGGTTGGGGGCCCTGGTGGTGCAAGGCAGTCAGCCTCGCCCCGTCCTCGTCGCCGGCGACTTCAACGCCAAGTCTCTGGCTTGGGGTTCGTCGGCGACCGACGTGCGCGGCGAGGCCCTGGAGGAGTGGGCGATCTCGTCCAGCCTGGCCGTCGTGAATCGCGGATCGGTGGACACGTGCGTGCGGCACAATGGCGGTTCGGTGGTGGACATCACGTTCGCCACCCCAGCACTAGCCCGCCGTGTCCGGGATTGGAGGGTCCTGGTGGACGAGGAGACGTTGTCGGATCACCGATACATTCGGTTCGACGTCGCCTCGTCCCCTACTGCCCAGTCTGGTGGTGGACCGACCGCTCCGCGATCGGACGGCCCGCGTTGGGGGTTGAAGCGCCTCAACGTCGAGGCCCTGAGGGAGGCCGCTCTGGCCCAGGCGTGGCTCCCCGTACCGGAGAGGCCGGTACGGGTCGAGGAGGAGGCGGCGTGGTTCGGGGCGGCGATGTCGCATGTCTGCGACGCAGCCATGCCCCGTGTCCGACGCCGGCCTGAGAAACGCCAGGTGTTCTGGTGGACGGCGGAGCTCACGCGGCTGCGTGTTTCGTGCGTGGCCGCGCGCCGTTGTCTCGCCAGGCACCGTCGTCGCCGGATTCGTCTGCCCGGCGACGAGGACCAGGAGCGGCTGCTTCACGGCCTCTACAAAGAGGCCAAGAGAGCGCTGCATGTGGCTATAGCGGGAGCAAAGTCTGCGGCTCGGAGGGAGTTCCGGAGTACTCTCGATAACGATCCGTGGGGGCGTCCGTACCGCGTGGCGATGAAAAAGTGTCGCCCGTGGGCGCCCCCGCTGACGCAGAGTCTCCGGGGCGACCTAGTCGAGGAGGTCGTCGCGGCTTTGTTCCCGGCCACCGAGGATGTCACTCCTCCACCGATGGCGCCAGGTCCAGCGGCGCCATCGTCGTTGAGTTCGGCAGGGGTTGTTTCCGAGGTTTCGCCCGCAGAGTTGCGGGCGGCAGTGGTTCGGCTGCGGGGCAAGAACACCGCCCCAGGGCTCGATGGTATCCCCGGCAAAGCCTGGGTGCTAGCCCTCGAGTTCCTGGGTGCGAGGCTCCGCGGCCTTTTCTCCGCCTGTATGGAGCAGGGCGTCTTCCCGTCACGCTGGAAGACCGGGAAGCTCGTCCTGCTCAAGAAGGAAGGCCGACCCGCAGAGTCGCCATCGGCCTACCGGCCCATCGTGTTGCTCGACGAGGTCTGCAAATTATTTGAGAGGGTTGTTCACGCTCGCCTCGTCGAGCACCTTGAAGGGGTCGGGCCGGACCTGGCAGATTGCCAGTTTGGGTTCCGGCATGGCCGATCCACCATCCACGCGATTTTGCGGGTCAAGGCACAGGCGGAGGATGCAGTAGCCCGGGGCAAGGTGGTCGTGGCGGTGTCTCTTGACATCGCCAACGCGTTTAATACGCTGCCCTGGGCTTGCATAAATGAAGCACTGCGGTACCACGTGGTGCCACCGTATTTACGGCGTCTGGTACACTCGTACCTATCTGATAGGGACGTGTTGTATCCGGGCGCCGACGGGTGGCACCGACGAGCAATGGCCTGCGGTGTTCCACAGGGCTCAGTTCTGGGCCCGCTTCTGTGGAACATCGGCTACGATTGGGTGCTCCGTGGTGCCAATCCTCGGGGCGTCGCTGTCGTCTGCTACGCGGACGACACTTTAGTGACAGCGACGGCGAGATCCTTTCAGGATGCCGCCCTGCTCGCCTCTGTCGGTACAGAGCAGGTGGTGGGCAGAATTCGGCGACTGGGCCTCACTGTGGCCCTGAACAAAACCGAGGCCCTCTGTTTCCATGGGCCTCGGCGGGGGCCACCTATGGAGGCCCACATCATTGTGGAGGGGGTGCGGATTTCCGTCGGCTCTACCATGAAGTATCTGGGATTGGTACTAGATAGCCGATGGAATTTCCGCGCCCACTTTGAGAAGTTGTCGCCGAAACTGGTGCGGGCAGCAGGTGCGCTTGGAAGCCTGCTGCCGAACCTGGAAGGTCCCGGCAACCCCTGCCGTAGTTTGTATGCGGGAGTCGTGCGATCCATGGCCCTTTACGGTTGTCCCGTTTGGGCCGGGTCCCTGAACGCCCGCTGTGTCACTCTACTGCGTAAACCGCAGCGCTTAGTGGCACAGCGGATCATCAGGGGCTACCGCACGGTCTCCCATGAGGCGGCCTGCCTGTTGGCGGGTACTCTCCCTTGGGAGTTGGACGCCCAGCACCTCTCGTCTGCGTTCTTTTGGCGAGAGGGGGCGTCCCAACGTACGCAGAGATTGGCTCCGAGGGAGATTGCGGCCCGATTTCGCAGAGCCGCCGTGGAGGAGTGGCATGCCAGGCTGGAGAGCCCTAGTGCCGGTGTGAGGACTGTCGCGGCAGTGCGTCCTGTCCTTATTGAGTGGTTAGACAGGCGCCACGGTGCGCCCACATTCCGGCTGACACAGGTACTCACGGGTCACGGGTGTTTCGGCTCGTACCTGTGTCGCATAGCCGGGAAAGAGGATTCCGCCGTGTGCCACCATTGTGGCAACTGCCGCGAGGATACGGCACAGCACACTTTGGAGGAGTGTCCAGCCTGGAGTGACGAGCGCAGCGCTCTCAGTGCAGTCGTCGGAGGAGACCTGTCGCTGCCGGCCGTGGTGTCTGCCATGGTCGGCAGCCGGAGGTCTTGGCGGGCGGTAGCCTCCTTTTGCGAGTGCGTCATCTCGCAGAAGGAGAGCGCCGAGCGGGATCGTGAGCAGAACGATCCCGCGCGCCGCCAAAGGAGACGTAGGAGGCGTCGGGTGGACGACTGACCGGCGTCTCCCGCCCTGTGGAATGGGGGCGTTTGGAGAATTCCACCACGGTATCCCCTGCCTGTCGTAAGAGGCGACTAATTGGGGCCATCGGGGGTCGTAGGCGCGCAGCCGGGGGCTGTCGTAGCGCCCTTTTGTACTCTTGTACGTGCGACCCCGGGATGGACGGCAGCACGGGTGGTCGGCCTCGTGTCTGCCGTTGACGCCGAGGGCGTCCTTCGGTGTGCGGGGGCTTCTGAGCCCCCCATAAGGAGACGGGCCGCAAGGCGGCACCGCGCAGGGGCGGTTCCGGTAGCAATCCTTAGATTTAGCTAAGGATACCCCGGGGCCGCTCCACATGCGCCGAAGAAGGCCACCGCGGGGTTTTAGTTGGTATGCCGGTGTAGGTTGTATATAGTGTTAGGGACTCGGCCCAGTGGTCGCCCGGATTTAACATCTCTTCCGGGTGGCGTAGTGCTGGGTCGTAAGACCGGTGAACCCAACATAACCGTTCCGCCTTCCCCCGGGGCGGGGCGGTAGCAATAAGTCGCTTTCCCCGCGACAAAAAAAAAAAAAAAAAAAAAAAAAAAAAAGGTTAGGTTAGGTTAGGTTAGGTTAGGTTGTCTTGGCGGGCGGTAGCCTCCTTTTGCGAGTGCGTCATCTCGCAGAAGGAGAGCGCCGAGCGGGATCGTGAGCAGAACGATCCCGCGCGCCGCCAAAGGAGACGTAGGAGGCGTCGGGTGGACGACTGACCGGCGTCTCCCGCCCTGTGGAATGGGGGCGTTTGGAGAATTCCACCACGGTATCCCCTGCCTGTCGTAAGAGGCGACTAGTTGGGGCCATCGGGGGTCGTAGGCGCGCAGCCGGGGGCTGTCGTAGCGCCATTATTGTACTGTTGTACATGCGACCCCGGGATGGACGGCAGCACGGGTGGTAGGCCTCGTGTCTGCCGTTGACGCCGAGGGCGTCCTTCGGTGTGCGGGGGCTTCTGAGCCCCCCATAAGGAGACGGGCCGCAAGGCGGCACCGCGCAGGGGCGGTTCCGGTAGCAATCCTTAGATTTAGCTAAGGATACCCCGGGGCCGCTCCACATGCGCCGAAGAAGGCCACCGCGGGGTTTTAGTTGGTATGCCGGTGTAGGGTGTATATATTGTTAGGGACTCGGCCCAGCGGTCGCCCGGATTTAACATCTCTTCCGGGTGGCGTAGTGCTGGGTCGTAAGACCGGTGAACCCAACATAACCGTTCCGCCTTCCCCCGGGGCGGGGCGGTAGCAATAAGTCGCTTTCCCCGCGACAAAAAAAAAAAAAAAAAAAAAAAAGGTTGGGGTGGGGTCATGCGGTGCTTCCGCTGCCTGTTAAACGGGCATGTGCGGATGCGCTGCACAGAGGAATGTGACCGTAGCGGGATCTGCTACCGCTGCGGTCAAGAGGGCCACAAGGCCAAGGGGTGCTCCGCAGAGGCGCACTGCGCAGTTTGCGCAGCTGCGGGAAAACCCGCGGGGCACCAAGTGGGCGCAAAGGCATGTGTCGCTTCCTCCCGTCCCCGCCGCTCTAAACGCGGTGGGCGCGGCGGGGCTGTGACCCAGCCGGACCCGTCTCACAGCGTCGCACCCATGGAGATCGCCCATTAATATGGCGCAACGATTCCTCCAGGCGAATATTAACCACTGTGCCAGAGCACAGGACTTGCTCGTTCAAAGCCTGGCGCAGTGGTCGATGCAAGTGGCTGTGGTCGCCGAACCGTATTTTGTCCCTGCTAGGGAAGATTGGGCAGGGGACCTAGACGGTTCGGTGGCCGTCATCACTCGGGGCGCTGCCGGCTCCCCACCCTTCGAAAAGGTAGCGAAGGGTTCGGGATGCGTGGCGGTTCTGTTGGGGGGGGTCTGGATTGTGGGAGTGTATTTCTCCCCCAACAGATCTCTGGCCGAGTTCGAGCTCTTTCTCACTCGGCTGGGGGCCCTGGTGGTGCAAGGCAGTCAGCCTCGCCCCGTCCTCGTCGCCGGCGACTTCAACGCCAAGTCTCTGGCTTGGGGTTCGTCGGCGACCGACGTGCGCGGCGAGGCCCTGGAGGAGTGGGCGATCTCGTCCAGCCTGGCCGTCGTGAATCGCGGATCGGTGGACACGTGCGTGCGGCACAATGGCGGTTCGGTGGTGGACATCACGTTCGCCACCCCAGCACTAGCCCGCCGTGTCCGGGATTGGAGGGTCCTGGTGGACGAGGAGACGTTGTCGGATCACCGATACATTCGGTTCGACGTCGCCTCGTCCCCTACTACCCAGTCTGGTGGTGGACCAACCGCTCCGCGATCGGACGGCCCGCGTTGGAGTTTGAAGCGCCTCAACGTCGAGGCCCTGAAGGAGGCCGCTCTGGCCCAGGCGTGGCTCCCCGTACCGGAGAGGCCGGTACGGGTCGAGGAGGAGGCGGCGTGGTTCGGGGCGGCGATGTCGCACGTCTGCGACGCAGCCATGCCCCGTGTCCGACGCCGGCCTGAGAAACGCCAGGTGTTCTGGTGGACGGCGGAGCTCACGCGGCTGCGTGTTTCATGCGTGGCCGCGCGCCGTTGTCTCGCCAGGCACCGTCGTCGCCGGATTCGTCTGCCCGGCGACGAGGACCAGGAGCGGCTGCTTCACGGCCTCTACAAAGAGGCCAAGAGAGCGCTGCATGTGGCAATAGCGGGAGCAAAGTCTGCGGCTCGGAGGGAGTTCCGGAGTACTCTCGATAACGATCCGTGGGGGCGTCCGTATCGCGTGGCGATGAAGAAGTGTCGCCCGTGGGCGCCCCCGCTGACGCAGAGTCTCCGGGGCGACCTAGTCGAGGAGGTCGTCGCGGCTTTGTTCCCGGCCACCGAGGATGTCACTCCTCCACCGATGGCGCCAGGTCCAGCGGCGCCATCGTCGTTGAGTTCGGCAGGGGTTGTTTCCGAGGTTTCGCCCGCAGAGTTGCGGGCGGCAGTGGTTCGGCTGCGGGGCAAGAACACCGCCCCAGGGCTCGATGGTATCCCCGGCAAAGCTTGGGTGCTAGCCCTCGAGTTCCTGGGTGCGAGGCTCCGCGGCCTTTTCTCCGCTTGTATGGAGCAGGGCGTCTTCCCGTCGCGCTGGAAGACCGGGAAGCTCGTCCTGCTCAAGAAGGAGGGCCGACCCGCAGAGTCGCCATCGGCCTACCGGCCCATTGTGTTGCTCGACGAGGTCTGCAAATTGTTTGAGAGGGTTGTTCACGCTCGCCTCGTCGAGCACCTTGAAGGGGTCGGGCCGGACCTGGCAGATTGCCAGTTCGGGTTCCGGCATGGCCGATCGACCATCCACGCGATTTTGCGGGTCAAGGCACAGGCGGAGGATGCAGTAGCCCGGGGCAAGGTGGTCGTGGCGGTGTCTCTCGACATCGCCAACGCGTTTAATACGCTGCCCTGGGCTTGCATAAATGAAGCACTGCGGTACCACGTGGTGCCACCGTATTTACGGCGTCTGGTACACTCGTACCTATTTGATAGGGACGTGTTGTATCCGGGCGCCGACGGGTGGCACCGAAGAGCGATGGCCTGCGGTGTTCCACAGGGCTCAGTTCTGGGCCCGCTTCTGTGGAACATCGGCTACGATTGGGTGCTCCGTGGTGCCAATCCTCGGGGCGTCGCTGTCGTCTGCTACGCGGACGACACTTTAGTGACAGCGACGGCGAGATCCTTCCAGGATGCCGCCCTGCTCGCCTCTGTGGGTACAGAGCGGGTGGTGGGCAGAATTCGGCGACTGGGCCTCACTGTGGCCCTGAACAAAACCGAGGCCCTTTGTTTCCATGGGCCTCGGAGGGGGCCACCTATGGAGGCCCACATCATTGTGGAGGGGGTGCGGATTTCCGTCGGCTCTACCATGAAGTACCTTGGATTGGTACTAGATAGCCGATGGAATTTCCGTGCCCATTTCGAGAAGTTGTCGCCGAAACTGGTGCGGGCAGCAGGTGCGCTTGGAAGCCTGCTGCCGAACCTGGAAGGTCCCGGCAACCCCTGCCGTAGTTTGTATGCGGGAGTCGTGCGATCCATGGCCCTTTACGGTTGTCCCGTTTGGGCCGGGTCCCTGAACGCCCGCTGTGTCACTCTACTGCGTAAACCGCAGCGCTTAGTGGCACAGCGGATCATCAGGGGCTACCGCACGGTCTCCCATGAGGCGGCCTGCCTGTTGGCGGGTACTCTCCCTTGGGAGTTGGACGCCCAGCACCTCTCGTCTGCGTTCTTTTGGCGAGAGGGGGCGTCCCAACGTACGCAGAGATTGGCTCCGAGGGAGATTGCGGCCCGATTTCGCAGAGCCGCCGTGGAGGAGTGGCATGCCAGGCTGGAGAGCCCAAGTGCCGGTGTGAGGACTGTCGCGGCAGTGCGTCCTGTCCTTGACGAGTGGTTAGACAGGCGCCACGGTGCGCCCACATTCCGGCTGACACAGGTACTGACGGGTCACGGTTGTTTCGGCTCGTACCTGTGTCGCATAGCCGGGAAGGAGGATTCCGCCGTGTGCCACCATTGTGGCAACTGCCGTGAGGACACGGCACAACACACCTTGGAGGAGTGTCCAGCCTGGAGTGACGAGCGCAGCGCTCTCAGAGCAGTCGTCGGAGGAGACCTGTCGCTGCCGGCCGTGGTGTCTGCCATGGTCGGCAGCCGGAGGTCTTGGCGGGCGGTAGCCTCCTTTTGCGAGTGCGTCATCTCGCAGAAGGAGAGCGCCGAGCGGGATCGTGAGCAGAACGATCCCGCGCGCCGCCAAAGGAGACGTAGGAGGCGTCGGGTGGACGACTGACCGGCGTCTCCCGCCCTGTGGAATGGGGGCGTTTGGAGAATTCCACCACGGTATCCCCTGCCTGTCGTAAGAGGCGACTGATTGGGGCCATCGGGGGTCGTAGGCGCGCAGCCGGGGGCTGTCGTAGCGCCCGTTTCGTACTCTTGTACGTGCGTCCCCGGGATGGACGGCAGCACGGGTGGTCGGCCTCGTGTCTGCCGTTGACGCCGAGGGCGTCCTTCGGTGTGCGGGGGCTTCTGAGCCCCCCATAAGGAGACGGGCCGCAAGGCGGCACCGCGCAGGGGCGGTTCCGGTAGCAATCCTTAGATATAGCTAAGGATACCCCGGGGCCGCTCCACATGCGCCGAAGAAGGCCACCGCGGGGTTTTAGTTGGTATGCCGGTGTAGGGTGTATATAGTGTTAGGGACTCGGCCCAGCGGTCGCTCGGATTTAACATCTCTTCCGGGCGGCTTAACGCTGGGTCGTAAGACCGGTGAACCCAACATAACCGTTCCGCCTTCCCCCGGGGCGGGGCGGTAGCAATAATGCGCTTTCCCCGCGACAAAAAAAAAAAAAAAAAAAAAAAAAAAAAAAAAAGGTTGGGGTGGGGTGCCTCGTCGAGCACCTTGAGGGGGTCGGGCCGGACCTGGCGGATTGTCAATACGGGTTCCGGCATGGCCGATCGACAATCCACGCGATTTTGCGGGTTAAGGCACAGGCGGAGGATGCAGTAGCCCGGGGCAAGGTGGTCGTGGCGGTGTCTCTCGACATCGCCAACGCGTTTAATACGCTGCCCTGGGCCTGCATAAACGAAGCACTGCGGTACCACGTGGTGCCACCGTATTTGCGGCGTCTGGTGCACTCGTACCTATCTGATAGGTACGTGTTGTATCCGGGCGCCGACGGGTGGCACCGAAGAGCGATGGCCTGCGGTGTTCCACAGGGCTCAGTTCTGGGCCCGCTTCTGTGGAACATCGGCTACGATTGGGTGCTCCGTGGTGCCAATCCTCGGGGCGTCGCTGTCGTCTGCTACGCGGACGACACTCTCGTGACAGCGACGGCGAGATCCTTTCAGGATGCCGCCCTGCTCGCCTCTGTGGGTACAGAGCAGGTGGTGGGCAGGATTCGGCGACTGGGCCTCACTGTGGCCCTGAACAAAACCGAGGCCCTTTGTTTCCATGGGCCTCGGAGGGGGCCACCTATGGAGGCCCACATCATTGTGGAGGGGGTGCGGATTTCCGTCGGCTCTACCATTAAGTACCTTGGATTGGTACTAGATAGCCGATGGAATTTCCGCGCCCACTTTGAGAAGTTGTCGCCGAAACTGGTGCGGGCAGCAGGTGCGCTTGGAAGCCTGCTGCCGAACCTGGAAGGTCCCGGCAACCCCTGCCGTAGTTTGTATGCGGGAGTCGTGCGATCCATGGCCCTTTACGGTTGTCCCGTTTGGGCCGGGTCCCTGAACGCCCGCTGTGTCACTCTACTGCGTAAACCGCAGCGCTTAGTGGCACAGCGGATTATCAGGGGCTACCGCACGGTCTCCCATGAGGCGGCCTGCCTGTTGGCGGGTACTCTCCCTTGGGAGTTGGACGCCCAGCACCTCTCGTCCGCGTTCTTTTGGCGAGAGGGGGCGTCCCAACGCAGACAGAGATTGGCTCCGAGGGAGATTGCGGCCCGATTTCGCAGAGCCGCCGTGGAGGAGTGGCATGCCAGGCTGGAGAGCCCTAGTGCCGGTGTGAGGACTGTCGCGGCAGTGCGTCCTGTCCTTGTCGAGTGGGTCGACAGGCGCCACGGTGCGCCTACATTCCGGCTGACACAGGTACTCACGGGTCACGGGTGTTTCGGCTCGTACCTGTGTCGCATAGCCGGAAAAGAGGATTCCGCCGTGTGCCACCATTGTGGCAACTGTCGCGAGGATACGGCACAGCACACTTTGGAGGAGTGTCCAGCCTGGAGTGACGAGCGCAGCGCTCTCAGAGCAGTCGTCGGAGGAGACCTGTCGCTGCCGGCCGTGGTGTCTGCCATGGTCGGCAGCCGGAGGTCTTGGCGGGCGGTAGCCTCCTTTTGCGAGTGCGTCATCTCGCAGAAGGAGAGCGCCGAGCGGGATCGTGAGCAGAACGATCCCGCACGCCGCCAAAGGAGACGTAGGAGGCGTCGGGTAGACGACTGACCGGCGTCTCCCGCCCTGTGGAATGGGGGCGTTTGGAGAATTCCACCACGGTATCCCCTGCCTGTCGTAAGAGGCGACTAATTGGGGCCATCGGGGGTCGTAGGCGCGCAGCCGGGGGCTGTCGTAGCGCCATTATTGTACTGTTGTACATGCGACCCCGGGATGGACGGCAGCACGGGTGGTCGGCCTCGTGTCTGCCGTTGACGCCGAGGGCGTCCTTCGGTGTGCGGGGGCTTCTGAGCCCCCCATAAGGAGACGGGCCGCAAGGCGGCACCGCGCAGGGGCGGTTCCGGTAGCAATCCTTAGATTTAGCTAAGGATACCCCGGGGCCGCTCCACATGCGCCGAAGAAGGCCACCGCGGGGTTTTAGTTGGTATGCCGGTGTAGGTTGTATATAGTGTTAGGGACTCGGCCCAGCGGTCGCCCGGATTTAACATCTCTTCCGGGTGGCGTAGTGCTGGGTCGTAAGACCGGTGAACCCAACATAACCGTTCCGCCTTCCCCCGGGGCGGGGCGGTAGCAATAAGTCGCTTTCCCCGCGACAAAAAAAAAAAAAAAAAAAAAAAAAAAAAAAAAAAAAAAAAAAAGGGGGTTTTTTTTTTTTTTTTTTTTTTTTTTTTCTGGTACCTCCTGGATTTAGTCAGGAGACCTTATTTGCTTTAAAGTTTGTAAGGGTAGGGTACAATTACAGAAAAACCGATCATAATTATATCTATTATTATTGCTGGCTTCTCGCCTGTAGAAGTCAGCAATCTGTACGTTCCTCTCCAACTTGGACATGTATCCCACGCCAAGCGGAGTGTGCAAATTAAATTAATAAATACAATACAATAATTGAATACATGAAACAATAAAAGCAATAGTAATAATAATTAACTTAACTACACTATTATAATTAAAAATATTTATAATCTCTTAGTCTTAACTACGTTATCTATGTCTTCTTATAGCTAATTGGTAAGCACAAAATTTGATTGGCAAATTCTGTGTTCCATAATTCTTAGTTTTTTTTTTTTTTTTTTTTTTTTCAACAACCTTTTTTGTACTTTTTTCTTACTTTTTATTTTTTTTTTATTTTTTAATTGTTATTTTTTTTTTTTTTTTTTGGTTAGGTTAGGTTTTTTTTTTTTTTTTTTTTTTTTTTTATAATGGGGGGACTCCCCCCCGGCTGCTCCCTCTGATACTTTTAATTCAGAGATTGTCTACCTGAAGAATTCACATACCTTTATTTTAAAAACTCATCAATATAAAAAATTTGGATTTTACAACTTTAAGTATGCCTGAAAAATAAAAATCTAACTACATACAAAAGACATACTTTTAAAACTGAGTTTTATCTTATTTATTAAAATTTACATATATACGGTCTTAGATAATAACGTGTCTTCCTCGCGAAACCAGCTTGTCCGTGGCAACTAGGAACATATAATCTAATATTACACACTGTAGTTGCCCTTTTCTATTTATTTCCTTTTATCACATTACACGTTATTTCTGTACAGAATTTTAAGAACTTAGGTCTAATTACATCATCTTCCAACATACTGCTCAGATTATCTTTCTTTACAATTTGGTCAACCTCTGTTTCAAGGTTAGTTCGTTTATACAGATATATTGGGCATTCAGTCAACACGTGTACCACGTCTTCCGTGGCCGCTGGGTCACAGATACATGAGGGGCTCTCCTTGCACTTGAAGCGATTCAAATACTCGGAGAATCCCCCATGGCCCGTGAAGACTTGCGTGAGGACCGGGTCCACCGGCATCTTCTTGATCACTTTATAAGCTACCCTAGCATCAGGGAAAAACAGCTTCGTTACCGATGCTGTTTCTCCAGCCCTGTATCGCTCATTCCATTCGTCAATCGACTCCTGACGGATCTGTCGCTTGACGAACGAAATGGGACATCGGTCGTAATCGGGCCTCCTTTTTAGGGTGGTAGCCGCCGCCTTCGCGAGCTCGTCCGCACGCTCGTTCCCTGCCAACCCCACGTGCGCCTTAACCCAAAAGAGGTTAATGTTCTTACCGCGCTCTTTGGTCTCATTCAACATTTTTGTGATGTCGAATGCTATGGGGTGGAGGGAGTTACCGCGCGCGACCGTCTCGAGAGCGGCCCGTGAGTCGCAGAAGATGCTGTATTCGTGGAATTTTTCTTTGGAGGCTATTTGCACGGCCTTGCGCAGGGCCAGCAGCTCCGCCTGGTAAACGGTGCAGAACGATTCCAGCTTAATTTTGGTGGCTTTCGTCTCGGCGTCGCCATCCCAAAGGGACACCGAAGCTCCGACTTGGCCACCAATTTTGCTGCCATCAGTGAACACCCTACGGGTGTTTGCAGCCTCTAGGTCAAGTTCTGCGTCGTTGACCACGCATTTGAACTGCAAAGCCCTGCGCCTGGCTGGATGTTCCAAGTTGGCAAAAGGCACAGGACATTCCACGTCCCGGTCGCCCACTACATGCCGAGTGTGTCCCTTTTTCACTTCGTATAGAAGCGCCGCTTCTCGGACACGAATGTCTAGCGGAAGGATCCCAGCAAGTAGCAGGGCCGAGTGTAGCGAAACGGTCCTGTAGCCTTTTACCATCTTTTGTGCAAAGCCTCGTTGAACCACTGCAAGTTTTTTCCGTATGCCTATCTTATTACTTGCAGGCGCCCAGGCACTGGCTGCGTATAATATCGTTGGTTCAACAACTGCGGTGTAAAGCATTTTTACCACCTCAGGCCCCAGCCCCCACTGCACCTTTGCAGCGGTTGCCAGTCGTCTGTGGAAGGTTATGGCCTTCCTACAGACTTCGGCGACGTGCGTATTAAATGTCAACTTCTCGTCCACAGTCAAGCCCAATATCTTTATTTCCTTTGACAAGCCAATGTCTACACCCCCCATCCGCAGGATTGGTGAGTCATACTTAAGTCGTCGTGTTACGACCATAGCCTTCGTCTTCTTAGGAGCGAATTTCAGCTTATTCTTGACTCCCCAATCCTGCACATAGGCCAGTGCTTCGTTGGCCTGTCTCTGCATCTGTAGTGTTTCATCCCCGTGAAACACCAAAACGACATCATCGGCAAAAGCTTGGCAGTAATCGCCCCGGCTGGCTAATCCCTGGAGCAATGGGTCGAGGAGCAGGTTCCACATGATGGGCCCACCAATGGATCCTTGAACGCATCCCTTGGTGGTCCCCCTCGCGTGTTCTACCCCGGCGTAGCGAACATTTACTCTTCGGCTCTCAAAGTAGCTATTTACTATCCGTCTTAGATTTTTCGGACATCCTTCCTCAGACAGTCTAACCTTGATGGCTGGCCACCAAGCACTGTCGAAGGCTCCCTCTATATCCAGTGAGATTACGGTGATAATTTTCTTCTCACTTAATTTACTCCTGATGTGCTGGAGTAGGGTATAGAGGGAGTCTTCCGTGCTCTTTTGTGGCATAAAGCCGTACTGTCGAGTACTCATCCTTGGTAGTAAATGCCACTTTACTCTTCCCACCACTATTTTCTCCAGAATCTTCCCCATCACGGGCAACAGTCCTATCGGTCTATACGACTTAACGTCTGTGTAGTCCTCCTTTCCGGGTTTCCGGAGTACTACGACCGTGGCCTCCTTCCAGATGGTCGGGAAGTGGCCTAATTCGAGGCACTTGTTAGCCAGTGACAGGTACAACTCTGGGTTTTTTCGGATTGCCTGTTTGCAGATGTCGGATGTTAGGCCATCTGCTCCCGGGGCTTTTTTGGGGTTGAAGCTGTCTGTAGCTGCAATGATTTCATCCATTGTAAATGGCGGGTCCCGATGGCCATTATCCATACCGTCATTTATGCTATCAGCTTCAGCCCGTATACGCTGGTGTTCTGCGTTGTCGTCTTCTATTCGGTCCTCCGGATAGAAGACTTCCGCCAAAAGCTTTGCCGATTCTTCTGAACTTAGGATGCACCCATCTCTTTTCAAGGGAATGTCCTCCTGCCTCTTCGTGACTTTCCCTATCACTCGATAAATGCCATCCCAGACGGTTTCCCTGCCTTGCTTTGCACAGAAGGTCTTCCAGCTGTTTATTTGGGCCTTCTTAGACTCTGTCTCATACTTTTCTTTCGCTCTCAGATACTCTTCGACGACGAACGCCCTGCGGACTGGGGCTGCGCAGCGAATCCTTCTCCTCCTGGTGACCATGGCTTTCTTCAACGCGGCGATTTCATCAGACCACCACGGTGTGGATAATTTTTTGTATGAATTTAATTTTGGGATAGAGTCGCAACATGCTTCTACTATTACTTTACTATAATTTTCTACAAACCTGTCTATTTCTATTTTGTTTTCTGTGCGCTCTATCGCTTCTCAAGTTAAGTTGCAGGTGTTAGTTAATTGGGTAAATTTATCACTAAATTTACCCCAATTAGCTTTTTTGGTATTGAATAGCCGAGTAGTTCTTTTTATCTCTAATTTTTCTAATTTAGCAAGCCTGATATTGAATAAAATTGCGTTGTGGTCTGAGCTCACCAGGCCTTCGTTGATCCTCCACTCGTTCACCAGGCCGAAAAGGTCCTCCGAGCATAGTGTGATGTCCACATGACTTTTGTAGTGTATACCACCCCTAAAGGTGTCAAAAGTTGGCGTGTCTCCGTCGTTGAGCACCTGGAGGCCCCACTCTCCTATTGCATCAGCAAGGTCTTCTCCCCTCCGGTCAGTGACCTCGCTGCCCCACCACATGCTCTTAGCGTTGAAATCTCCGCCGATGAGGATGTTAGTGGGCCCTAGTTCGCACACAATTCTCCCCAGTTGCTCCAGGTATGGCCCTATGGGTTTGTCTGGTTCGAAATAGAGAGAGACCACGGCGATTTCTCGGTTTCCGGCATATACTTTCACCACTGAGATGTTAGGCGTGGTGAAATTTGGACACTGTATGACTTTGGTGTTCAAGTCAAATACTACAATTGCGGCTTTTACGGTAGTATTGTCCATGCCTGTGTGTTGGAAAATCCTCGTCCCGCCGTAGTCCCTAACCCTACCTCGAGCTCCCACATATGGCTCCTGGAGTAGAGCGAACGCCATTTTTCTGCTCACGGCCTCCAGCATCACCTCCTGAGTAGCAAGTTGCTTTCTCTGGAGGTTAGCCTGGGCCACGAGCAATGGCCGTGCTCCTTCTGGGGGATCTTGGTGTCCACTTACCCCCGAGGCCACCTTAGCAATACGCTACGGCAGACCTCGCCAGGGCATCCCACTTTCTCCTCACCGGACATTCCCCGCTAAAAGCATTATGGTCGGCTCTGTCGAGACCGGCCCTGACGCAATTGCAGCACTTTGGGGGCGCTTGCGCGAGCCAGTCGGCGCAATCCTTTTTAATGTGTGCTCCCCCGCAGTGACTGCACACTTCAGCCCGGTCCCCGCAGAACCGCCTCCCGTGGCCGTATCCGAGGCAGCCAGAGCACTGGACCAACGGAGATTGGTCCTCGACTCTAACACGCCGGACGTCTATATATATCGACCCTTGGTCGAGGAAGCGCCTCCACAATTCCGGAGACAGTTGTAGCACGATATGCGATGTCAGCGCATTTCGTGCTCCTTTCCGGTATTTCACCGCGATGCGAGCGTTTCGTTCGCTCACATCACCCAAAAGATGGCGGTTCTGGGAATTGATAGCTTTAACTATCTCCTCATCCGAATTGTGGTTTAGCACACTCCTCAAGATCACTAGTGGATCTTTGTTCTTCACGTCTTCAACGGTGAGTCTTCCGTCTGGCCTATTTATCCTTCTCTTGATGCTTTCCAGTTCTTCCTTGGTGTTGCACCCCAAGATCACTTTCCTATCTTTCCCTTTCCTAATCCTATCGATCTTGAGTCCCTCCTCCTTTGCGTTAACTGCTTTGCGAACCTGTTCAAAAACTTGCTCGCCAGTGTCGTTCTGGTCCACCGAGGCAATGACAACTGAGTGCATTGTTGCACTCTGTTCAGGTCTCTGCCTCGGAGGTCCCGACGCGACACTGGCGTAGCTTGCTCTTTCCTTCAAGGCTTCCTTGTGTTTGCGCAGTTCTTCTGCTAAAGCCTCCATTTCCTTTTTGTTCGACCTAAGCAGTTCGCTGTGTTCCTCCATTTTTCTGACGAGCTGTTCCTCTGTGACTTTCTTTTGAGCTTCGTCATCCTTTGTCTTTACTTCTTCTTTGTCTTCCACAGCTTTATGTCTTCTTCCCTCCTCAGCCTCCTTGACCAATCGGAAAAGCTTCTCGCTCGCTTCAATGACCCCGTTCTTAATCTCGGTCTTCAGATTTCTGCTGTTGTTGATTTGCAGCTTGACTCGCATTAAGCAAGCCTTCGCTTCAGCAGTGCGGGTCGGAAACGATGGAGCTGTCACCGGTGATACTTCGACTGCGTTGGAAACGCTCGTCGTCTTCTTCACCGGTGCCGTGGTCTTGCCCTCCGGCTGTGCCGACTTGGCCTTTGGCCGCGCAGGCCCGCCCAGACTCGACCCCGCAGATTTTTCAATCTGGGACTCGATGCTAAGGCGCGCCTGCGCGACCTTGGTGCCTGTCGCTTCCCCGGATATGGGTTCTTCAGGTGTTCGGCTTCGGCGCGCGCTCCGGGAGTCGGACTCCTTAGCGGGCGTCCTAAAGCCGAACATCTTGGAGACTGGGGTGGTTTGTGAGAGGGTCCAAGATTCCTGTATACTTGAGGGTGTATATGGTCCCCAAGTATCAGCACACACACTATTGATGGTATGTTGGTTTCAAAACAGTAATACAGGCAGTGTCAGGTAGGTACCAAAGGGATGCGTCTAAACTGTAAAAATTTTATACTTGAGGGTGTATGTGGCCCCCAAGTTGTCAAGATTAAAATTTTCCAAAAGGGAAAAGCCTACACTAGGTTAAAATTTAAAATAAAATACAAACTAAATTTAAAATCGTCACAGACGAAGGTTAAAAAATAAAAGGCGTTGAGGGTGTAAAAAACTCTCAACTGTCGTGGTCAATGATAAAACTTAAAAGGTAAGTATATTAAAATACTAGCTTATGTCTAATTTAAAACTTCTTGTTTCAGGTGCGATGCTGCGTGCGTGACTGTTAAAAAAGTGGGCGTAAAATAAATGTACAAAAATTTGGAAAAATTTAAAAATTTAAATAAAAGATAACAGAAAGATCCGAGGAGGTTTCTAACTGAGCAGAACCGTTGGCCTTGGTGAGCTCTACAAGTAGAGCCCAAACTCGAAAGCCTGGGGTCAAAATTGGCCGAAATAAGGAGAGGGGGGGTGAAGGTAAAAATAAGTTGGGGGGGGGGGTGTGGGGACTGATGTGGGAGGGGGTGAAGGAGGGGGGGGGGGGGTAAAATCTGGAGGGGGGGAAATTTCAAACCAATTTACTTGGAGCTGCTGCCCAAGGGTCAACTAAAAATGGCAGTTGCCAACTTCACACGATCACCAGTACTATCCGGTCTCGCCTCAGCCCGAAGCTAAGGTGGTGGGTTCCGGCCCGTTCGGTTTTCCCGATCGGGTAGGTGACGTCACTCGAAGGACACGGGTCTAAGTATTCGCAACGAAGCGTGCGTAACCACGTGATCGCTTCCGAGGGTCCAGCTAGATTGGCGCTGGACGGTTCGTGAATCGTCACACAGCCCGAAGAGCGGGGGTAATCTACCAGAACGTTCGATGGAAGATGTTAACGGAAAATTCCCGAACCGCCAATATATGGGCGGGGCCTAACTTCTGGAAGCTTCGGTGTTGAGACGTAGTTGTATGACGCGACTGTGACGTATGTTGTTGACAATTGCTAGAAATGACGAGTCACGCTACGACGCAGTTCGCGTACACAATTTCGCTCTCCGGCCCGGAGATCCTCTGCCTTATTGTCACTGTAGAAAATCGAGATTTCACGTCAGCCCCGAGCTTCTTCTTGCAAGGAATGCGGGGTGAATAGACCTTTGAGTTGGTACAAAGAAGCTCTGGGGTCACAGATCGTTTCGACCTTCCACAGGACTTCAAAGTGTACAGATTTTCTCAAGTGACGGAAAGCGAAATAAACAAAAAGACTTACGAATAATTTTAAAAGTAGGTGTCGGGAACAGCTCCTGCAGGCCTTGTCGGCTCTGGTGTTCTTGTCCCGAGAACCTCAGGTCAGTAGTTTGGAATTTGGGCCGCGAAGCCAATCCGGTTTTTGTTTATTTCTGCCGAAATGGATCACCAGAAAATTCTGGGATCTTGGTGGTATAAGGGGGGTACCAGCACGCTCCTTATACCGTCGGCAGATGTTGGTGTCAAAGATCTCGTTTGAGCAGCGTTCACACTTTAACTTTTTATCACCCACGAAAAACGGGCTATCTCAGCCGCTTTTGATGCGACTGAACTGGTAAGCACTGTGGGTGTAACGAGCACTAAGCGGAACACTTTCACCAACTTTCGCGACAATCGGAGCACTTTTCACAATATTCGCGAATTAAATTGCCTGGAGCGCACAAAAAACGATCTACTCACGGGCACGGGTGGCTCACGACTCTGGTTAGGTTAGGTTAGGTTAGGTTAGGTTAGGTTAGGTTAGGTTAGGTTAGGTTGGGGTGCGAAGTCAGGAAACCTCCACGTGGTGCACCCTGGGCAACGGCGGTCAAGTTGACCGACGGCTGATATCCTGACAACAGGTGGTTGACGGTCGTCGCACGTTGTGGCGGCCGTCATCATTTGTAGGAGGCTCATGTTTCGGGCCACCCCCGGGTTCTGTCTCGGGGGTGTTGACGGGCTCGGTGTGCGCTCACCCCGCCGCCGAGCAGGACTGCGGTCACCGTCGTAACTCGTAATCCGGTCACGGAGGTCCGTGGTTATGTCTCGCGCTCCTGATCGGACCGAGGGTCTTGGCTTAACCGCCTGGGCCGCGAGGTAGAAAACCTCTATAAAAAGTTACCCCGAATCCCAAGCGGCGGCGCACCGCGAGGGGATGCATGGCCGATGGGTAGTTCGGTCGTTAGTGCGAACCCCCGCCGGAGTCCAGCCGAAACTCCGATAGCGGGTTACGCCTAGGCTTACCCAGGTACAGGGGTCTCTGCCTGGGTGGACATTTTAGTTCCCCCATTCTCGTGGGATTTATTATGATTTTGAACTTCAAAACCAAAAAAAATCCTTTAGTTGTGGTGGAGAGGTTGTCTGCCTCGGGGGCCAGTTGTGGTCCTGAACAGACGCAGAAGGGGCTTATGCCCGAGAAGAAGTTGGGTGACGAGGTGGCGTCGCCCGTCCCGGTTCTCGAGTCCGAGGCCGGGCCGAGTGGCACTACCTCGCGCACGAAGAGGGGTCGCCGAGATCGAGATCGCGCTGTGGTCTCGATCTCGAGCAACAGTGATTCCGAGCCCGCGGAGAAGTTACTCGCTACCTCTGCGAGTCCTACTCCGGCGGGTGAGGACAATGTTGTGGCTATGGAGGTGGCCCAGGTGCCAATTGATGATTTGGATTGGCGCCTGCGCTTGGCGGGGGTCATCCGGGACGTTTCACGCAAGTCCCGGAACCTCAAGGGGACGGAGCAGCAGAAACTCAATCTTGCTGCCACCGAGCTCCTTGAGAGAGCTGGAGAAACAGCCCCCGCCGAGGTGATTCGGCTGGAGGCCGAGAAGGCGGCGATGGCGCAAGAGATCGCCCTTCTCAAGGCCTCCCAGTTGGCCCAGCAGCGGACGCTGGATGAGTTGTTGGCGACAGTCCAAGCCCTTGGCCAGTCGCAGCCGGCGGCTCAAGCAGGAGGTGAGAGTTTTGGGGAGTTCCAGCGCCGACTCCTCAACATCGTAGATGCGCGTTTTGACGCGATTTCGTTGCGGCTCCCTCCAGAGCCCATAGTTCGGCCTCCTTTGGCCGCCGACCGGGCCAAACCGGGAACGGCTGAGTGGCCGCCACTGCCGAAACCGCGGCCGCGTGCCGTCGTCGGACCGCCAGCACCTGCGGCTGTGGCTGGGACATCGAAGGTTCCGCCCCTTGTTACCGCTGTTGCTGGTCCAGGTAAGGGAAAGGGGAAGGGAAAAGGAAAGGGCGGGAGCGGTAGTTCCGCCATACCCGCCCCAACCGAGGCTCCCCGACCTGCACCTAGGGTCGTACCTGTTGCGGCTGCCTCCGCCGCTCCACAAATTCCCCCCCAGCAATCGTCACGCAAGGGGGGGAAAAAGAAGAAGGGGCGAAGCTCTCTTCCAGCTCCGCCTCCCCGCGAACCGCGCCCGCTGCCTCCGGCCCCCACGTCCATGGATGAGGGCTGGACCGTGGTGGCGCGAAAGGGGAAGCGGAAGGATCCCCAGCCCGCACCGAGAACAACTGCTGTGGCACAGCCAAAGAAACGGCCCCAGCCACAGCAGAGCGGGCCCGAGCCCAAAATACGGCTTCATACTAAGGCGGCCGTCACCTTAACGGTGACGCTGGAGGGATTGACGCGGGGCGTTACGTACGCCCAAGTCCTCCGGGAGGTGCAGAGAAATGTGCGCCTCGCCGACCTCGGCATAGCCGAGACACGGGCCCGTCTAATGGCCACAGGCGGGTACCTTTATGAGGTACCCGGGCCGGACTCGGAGGCGAGGGCCGACTCCCTTGCGGAGAAGGTCCGAGAGGTGTTCCGCGGAACGGAATTGGAGGGAGATGTTCGCGTCTCCCGCCCCTTCAAGACCGCGGAACTGCGGGTTTCCGGGTTGGATGCGTCAGCCGACCCGGAAACTATCGCTACGGCCCTCGCAAGGGCTGGGGATTGTGAGGTGGAGGTGTTTAAGGTTGGGGAGATCCGCCCCGACCGTTCAGGTCTTGGCGCGGCATGGGTGCGATGCCCCGCCAAGGCCGCAAGTAAAATTATTGGGAAGCGGGTGCTAATAGGCTGGGTAGCGGCACAGGTCCGCCTCCTTGAGCCGAGGCCCATGCGGTGTTTCCGGTGCCTATATAATGGGCACGTCAGGAACCGCTGCACCGAAGAATGCGACCGTAGCGGGATCTGCTACCGCTGCGGTCAAGAGGGCCACAAGGCCAAGGGGTGCTCCGCGGAGGCGCACTGCGCAGTCTGCGCAGCTGCGGGAAAACCCGCGGGGCACCAAGTGGGCGCCAAGGCGTGTGTCGCCTCCTCCCGCCCCCGCCGTTCTAAGCGCGGCGGGCGCGGTGGGGTTGTGACCCAGCCGGACCCGTCCCACAGCGTCGCACCGATGGAGATCGCCCATTAATATGGCGCAACGTTTCCTCCAGGCGAATATTAACCACTGCGCCAGAGCTCAGGATTTGCTCGTTCAGAGTCTGGCGCAGTGGTCGATACAAGTGGCTGTGGTCGCCGAGCCGTATTTTGTCCCTGTTAGGGATGATTGGGCAGGGGACTTAGACGGTTCGGTGGCCGTCATCACTCGGGGCGCTGCCGGCTCCCCACCCTTCGAAAAGGTAGCGAAGGGTTCGGGATGCGTGGCGGTTCTGTTGGGGGGGGTCTGGATTGTGGGAGTGTATTTCTCCCCCAACAGATCCCTGGCCGAGTTCGAGCTCTTTCTCACTCGGCTGGGGGCCCTGGTGGTGCAAGGCAGTCAGCCTCGCCCCGTCCTCGTCGCCGGCGACTTCAACGCCAAGTCTCTGGCTTGGGGTTCGTCGGCGACCGACGTGCGTGGCGAGGCCCTGGAGGAGTGGGCGATCTCGTCCAGCCTGGCCGTCGTGAATCGCGGATCGGTGGACACGTGCGTGCGGCACAATGGCGGTTCGGTGGTGGACATCACGTTCGCCACCCCAGCACTAGCCCGCCGTGTCCGGGATTGGAGGGTCCTGGTGGACGAGGAGACGTTGTCGGATCACCGATACATTCGGTTCGACGTCGCCTCGTCCCCTACTGCCCAGTCTGGTGGTGGACCGACCGCTCCGCGATCGGACGGCCCGCGTTGGGGTGTGAAGCGCCTCGACGTCGAGGCCCTGAAGGAGGCCGCTCTGGCTCAGGCGTGGCTCCCCGTACCGGAGAGGCCGGTACGGGTCGAGGAGGAGGCGGCGTGGTTCGGGGCGGCGATGTCGCACGTCTGCGACGCAGCCATGCCCCGTGTCCGACGCCGGCCTGAGAAGCGCCAGGTGTTCTGGTGGACGGCGGAGCTCACGCGGCTGCGTGTTTCGTGCGTGGCCGCGCGCCGTTGTCTCGCCAGGCACCGTCGTCGCCGGATTCGTCTGCCCGGCGACGAGGACCAGGAGCGGCTGCTTCACGGCCTCTACAAAGAGGCCAAGAGAGCGCTGCATGTGGCGATAGCGGGAGCAAAGTCTGCGGCTCGGAGGGAGTTCCGGAGCACTCTCGATAACGATCCGTGGGGGCGTCCGTACCGCGTGGCGATGAAGAAGTGTCGCCCGTGGGCGCCCCCGCTGACACAGAGTCTCCGGGGCGACCTAGTCGTGGAGGTCGTCGCGGCTTTGTTCCCGGCCACCGAGGATGTCACTCCTCCACCGATGGCGCCAGGTCCAGCGGCGCCATCGTCGTTGAGTTCGGCAGGGGTTGTTTCCGAGGTTTCGCCTGCAGAGTTGCGGGCGGCAGTGGTTCGGCTGCGGGGCAAGAACACCGCCCCAGGGCTCGATGGTATCCCCGGCAAAGCCTGGGTGCTAGCCCTCGAGTTCCTGGGTGCGAGGCTCCGCGGCCTTTTCTCCGCCTGTATGGAGCAGGGCGTCTTCCCGTCGCGCTGGAAGACCGGGAAGCTCGTCCTGCTCAAGAAGGAGGGCCGACCCGCAGAGTCGCCATCGGCCTACCGGCCCATCGTGTTGCTCGACGAGGTCTGCAAATTATTTGAGAGGGTCATTCATGCTCGCCTCGTCGAGCACCTTGAAGGGGTCGGGCCGGACCTGGCGGATTGTCAATACGGGTTCCGGCATGGCCGATCGACAATCCACGCGATTTTGCGGGTTAAGGCACAGGCGGAGGATGCAGTAGCCCGGGGCAAGGTGGTCGTGGCGGTGTCTCTCGACATCGCCAACGCGTTTAATACGCTGCCCTGGGCCTGCATAAACGAAGCACTGCGGTACCACGTGGTGCCACCGTATTTACGGCGTCTGGTGCACTCGTACCTATCTGATAGGGACGTGTTGTATCCGGGCGCCGACGGGTGGCACCGAAGAGCAATGGCCTGCGGTGTTCCACAGGGCTCAGTTCTGGGCCCGCTTCTGTGGAACATCGGCTACGATTGGGTGCTCCGTGGTGCCAATCCTCGGGGCGTCGCTGTCGTCTGCTACGCGGACGACACTTTAGTGACAGCGACGGCGAGATCCTTCCAGGATGCCGCCCTGCTCGCCTCTGTCGGTACAGAGCAGGTGGTGGGCAGAATTCGGCGACTGGGCCTCACTGTGGCCCTGAACAAAACCGAGGCCCTCTGTTTCCATGGGCCTCGGCGGGGGCCACCTATGGAGGCCCACATCATTGTGGAGGGGGTGCGGATTTCCGTCGGCTCTACCATGAAGTATCTGGGATTGGTACTAGATAGCCGATGGAATTTCCGCGCCCACTTTGAGAAGTTGTCGCCGAAACTGGTGCGGGCAGCAGGTGCGCTTGGAAGCCTGCTGCCGAACCTGGAAGGTCCCGGCAACCCCTGCCGTAGTTTGTATGCGGGAGTCGTGCGATCCATGGCCCTTTACGGTTGTCCCGTTTGGGCCGGGTCCCTGAACGCCCGCTGTGTCACTCTACTGCGTAAACCGCAGCGCTTAGTGGCACAGCGGATCATCAGGGGCTACCGCACGGTCTCCCATGAGGCGGCCTGCCTGTTGGCGGGTACTCTCCCTTGGGAGTTGGACGCCCAGCACCTCTCGTCTGCGTTCTTTTGGCGAGAGGGGGCGTCCCAACGTACGCAGAGATTGGCTCCGAGGGAGATTGCGGCCCGATTTCGCAGAGCCGCCGTGGAGGAGTGGCATGCCAGGCTGGAGAGCCCAAGTGCCGGTGTGAGGACTGTCGCGGCAGTGCGTCCTGTCCTTGTCGAGTGGGTCGACAGGCGCCACGGTGCGCCTACATTCCGGCTGACACAGGTACTCACGGGCCACGGGTGTTTCGGCTCGTACCTGTGTCGCATAGCCGGAAAAGAGGATTCCGCCGTGTGCCACCATTGTGGCAACTGCCGCGAGGATACGGCACAGCACACTTTGGAGGAGTGTCCAGCCTGGAGTGACGAGCGCAGCGCTCTCAGAGCAGTCGTCGGAGTGGATCTGTCGCTGCCGGCCGTGGTGTCTGCCATGGTCGGCAGCCGGAGGTCTTGGCGGGCGGTAGCCTCCTTTTGCGAGTGCGTCATCTCGCAGAAGGAGAGCGCCGAGCGGGATCGTGAGCAGAACGATCCCGCGCGCCGCCAAAGGAGACGTAGGAGGCGTCGGGTGGACGACTGACCGGCGTCTCCCGCCCTGTGGAATGGGGGCGTTTGGAGAATTCCACCACGGTATCCCCTGCCTGTCGTAAGAGGCGACTAATTGGGGCCATCGGGGGTCGTAGGCGCGCAGCCGGGGGCTGTCGTAGCGCCATTATTGTACTGTTGTACATGCGACCCCGGGATGGACGGCAGCACGGGTGGTCGGCCTCGTGTCTGCCGTTGACGCCGAGGGCGTCCTTCGGTGTGCGGGGGCTTCTGAGCCCCCCATAAGGAGACGGGCCGCAAGGCGGCACCGCGCAGGGGCGGTTCCGGTAGCAATCCTTAGATTTAGCTAAGGATACCCCGGGGCCGCTCCACATGCGCCGAAGAAGGCCACCGCGGGGTTTTAGTTGGTATGCCGGTGTAGGTTGTACATAGTGTTAGGGACTCGGCCCAGTGGTCGCCCGGATTTAACATCTCTTCCGGGTGGCGTAGTGCTGGGTCGTAAGACCGGTGAACCCAACATAACCGTTCCGCCTTCCCCCGGGGCGGGGCGGTAGCAATAAGTCGCTTTCCCCGCGACAAAAAAAAAAAAAAAAAAAAAAAAAGGTTAGGTTTTTTTTTTTTTTTTTTTTTTTTTTTTTTTTTTTTTTTTTTCTGGTACCTCCTGGATTTAGTCAGGAGACCTTATTTGCTTTAAAGTTTGTAAGGGTAGGGTACAATTACAGAAAAACCGATCATAATTATATCTATTATTATTGCTGGCTTCTCGCCTGTAGAAGTCAGCAATCTGTACGTTCCTCTCCAACTTGGACATGTATCCCACGCCAAGCGGAGTGTGCAAATTAAATTAATAAATACAATACAATAATTGAATACATGAAACAATAAAAGCAATAGTAATAATAATTAACTTAACTACACTATTATAATTAAAAATATTTATAATCTCTTAGTGTTAACTACGTTATCTATGTCTTCTTATAGCTAATTGGTAAGCACAAAATTTGATTGGCAAATTCTGTGTTCCATAATTCTGTATTTTTTTTTTTTTTTTTTTTTTTTTCAACAACCTTTTTTGTACTTTTTTCTTACTTTTTTTTTTTTTTTTTTTTTTTTTTTTTTTTATTTTTTTTTTTTTTTTTTTTTTTATCCCATTTAATTATAATAATAAAATTAATCAATGATATTATTTACAATAATGAGATTATCTATATGTATTATGATTACTGGCTTCTCGCCTGTAGAAGTCAGCAATCTGTACGTTCCTCTCTTCGTCTACTTGGACATGCATCCCACGCCAAGCGGAGAGTGAAAATTAATTACTACAATAATTGAATACATGAAAACAATAAAACAATAATAATAATTAACAACTAGACAATTACAAAAAAAAAAAAAAAAAAAAAAAAAAAAAAAAAAAAAAAAAAAAAAAAAAAAATTATAATCTCTAAAACTTAACTGCTTATCTATGTCTACTTATAGCTAATTGGTAAGCACAAAATTTGGTTGCCAAACTTTGTGTTCCATAATTCATATATAGATTCTTGAAATTATAATCATTATTTTTTTTTTTTTTTTTCCACAACTATATATTTTTATTTTTTATTATGCAATATTATTATAATAATCTAATTAATAATACCATTAACAGTAATGAAATTAATAGTATATTATATTCATTTATAACAATATTCCTTCTAAGTTGCTTTTGTGCAATATCAAAGATATTGCACCAAGACACTCCCTAAGCTATCGGCGTCAAGTGTTGGCATCCGCAGCCCGCCATTAGCCGCAGCACCAACCTCTCGCCTTATTCTACCCTTACATAGTATTAACATACTGGTTATTCCAGTTTACTAAATCTAATCCATAATTTATATAATTAACCTATACATATAATAATTAATTATCACAATTACATACAATAACGAAATACGTGATGCAATAAATAATAAAACCAAAATAAATAATTATAATAGAATAACTTCTGGATTAAAGTTTGTATTCAATTCCAAAAGTCACAATGCAAATTAAAATATAATATTTAAAATTTTAAATTTCCGTCCCAATATAAGAATTTTAGTATTTAAAATTTAAAAGTTGTCACTATTCAAGCGGCCCAAACAACCCCTCTGCCCAGTCCAGTTTAGTACGGTTTAATCCAGCGACCATTTGGCCGTACTCCCGTTTTCCCGGCAAACTCTCCTCATTACCTTCATACAATACATTTTAAATTTTTCTGTTGTGTTTTTGTTCATTAGCAAATGAGAAAAGTTTGCCGGGACAACGGCAGTATCCGTCTCGCACTCCAGCCAGGTTAGGTTAGGTTAGGTTAGGTTAGGTTAGGTTAGGTTAGGTTAGGTTAGGTTAGGTTAGGTTAGGTTAGGTTAGGTTAGGTTAGGTTAGGTTAGGTTAGGTTAGGTTAGGTTGGGGTGCGAAGTCAGGAAACCTCCACGTGGTGCACCCTGGGCAACGGCGGTCAAGTTGACCGACGGCTGATATCCTGACAACAGGTGGTTGACGGTCGTTGCATGTTGCGGCGGCCGTCGTCATTTGTGAGGGTTGGTGTTTTTTAGGGCCACCCCCGGGTTCTGTCTCGGGGGTGTCGACGGGCTCGGTGTGCGCTCACCCCGCCGCCGAGCAGGACTACTGTCACCGTCGTAACTCGTAATCTGGTCAGAAGGTCTGTGGTTATGTCTCGCGCTCCTGATCGGACCGAGGGTCTTGGCTTAACCGCCTGGGCCGCGAGGTAGAAAACCTCTATAAAAAGTTACCCCGAATCCCAAGCGGCGGCGCACCGCGAGGGGATGCATGGCCGATGGGTAGTTCGGTCGTTAGTGCGAACCCCCGCCGGAGTCCAGCCGAAACTCCGATAGCGGGTTACGCCTAGGCTTACCCAGGTACAGGGGTCTCTGCCTGGGTGGACAGTATATTTCCCCCATACTCGTGGGTTTAGTTATGATTTTGAAATACCAAAAACATGCCAAACCAATCGTCGTGGTGGAGAGGTTGTCTGTCCCGGGGGTTGCTAGCAACCTAAGACAGACGGAGGAGGGGCGTATGCCCAAAAGTGAGGTTGCCGAGGTGGCGCCCGTGCCGGTTCTCGAGTCCGAGGCCGGGCCGAGTGGCGCAGCCTCTGGCACTAAGAGGGGTCGCCGAGATCGGGATCGCAATGTGGTCTCGATCTCGAGCGAAAGTGATAGCGAGCCGGCGGAGAAGATGGTCGCTACCTCCGAGAGTCCAACACCGACTCCGGACGAGGAGGGGATGCCTATGGAGGCAACCGAGGTGCCAGTCGAACAGCTAGACTGGCGCCTGCGCTTGGCGGACGTCATCAGGGATGTCTCGCATAGGTCCCGGAATCTCAAGGGGACCGAGCAGCGTAAACTTAATCTCGCTGCCACCGAGCTCCTTGAGAGAGCCGGGGAGTCGGCTCCCGCGGAGGTAGCCCGCCTGGAGGCGGAAAAGGCAGCCTTAGCTAATGAGGTTGCCAAGCTAAAGGCTGCCCAGGCGGAGCAGGCCAAGGTCTTGGAGGAGGTGCTGGCGACCGTTAGGTCACTCGGGCAGTCGCAGCCAGTGGCGCGTTCGGAGGGTTCGTCTGGAGAGACGTTCGCTGAATTTCAGCGACGTCTCTTCAACATTCTGGACGCCCGCTTTGAGGATGTGTATTTGCGGCTGCCTCTTGAGCGCCCAGTTCGGCCTCCTCTGGCCGCTGATCGGGACAGGCCGGAGTGGCCGCCGCTACCAATACCGCGGCCTCGTGCCGCCGTTAGACCGCCGCCAACACCTGCGGCCGTGGCTGGGCCCTCAAAGGCTCCGCCCGCCGTCGTTGGTCCGCCAGATACGTCTATCGGGAAGGGCAAGGGCAAGGGCAAGGGCAAGGGCAAGTCTGCTCAGCCTGAGCCTGTTGCGGCCCCTCGGCGTATATCTGGCCCTGTGGCTGGAAAGTTGGTGGCACCTCCTGCTGTCGCTCCAAATCCCCCCCAGCAATCTACACGCGCGGGGGGGAAAAAGAAAAAGAAGGGCCGTCCGGCTCAGCCGGCTCCGCTTCCCCGCGAACCACTCCCGTTGCCCCCGGCTCCGACCTCTATGGACGAGGGGTGGGTGGTGGTCGCGCGAAAGGGGAAGCAAAAGACTCCCCAGCCCGCGCCAAGAGCTACGGCTACCGCTCAGCCGCAGCAGCGGCCTCAGCCGAGGCCCGAGCCGAAAATTCGGCTTCACCAGAGGGCGGCCGTCACCTTGACGGTGACGCCGGAGGGTCTCTCACGGGGCGTTACGTATGCCCAAGTCCTCCGGGAGGTGCAGAGGTGTGTGCGCCTCGCCGACCTCGGTATATCCGACACTCGGGCCCGCCTTATGGCGACAGGCGGGTATCTTTATGAGGTACCCGGGCCAAATTCAGAAGCGAGGGCCGACTCCCTCGCAGATAAAGTGAGGGAGGTGTTCCGCGGTACGGAACTGGAGGGAGAAGTTCGCGTCTCGCGCCCCTTCAAGACCGCGGAACTGCGGGTGTCCGGGTTGGACGCGTCTGCCGACCCGGAGATCGTCGCAACGGCCCTCGCTGGGGCTGGGGATTGCAGGGTAGAGGATGTCAAGGTCGGGGAGATCCGCCCCGACCGTTCAGGCCTTGGTGCGGCATGGGTGCGGTGCCCAGCCAAGGCCGCTAGTATAATCATGGGGGCTAAACGGGTCCTTATTGGCTGGGTGGCGGCACAGGTCCGCCTCCTTGAGCCGAGGCCCATGCGGTGCTTCCGGTGCCTATACAACGGGCACGTCCGGAACCGCTGCACCGATGAGTGTGACCGTAGCGGAATCTGCTACCGCTGCGGTCAAGTGGGCCACAAGGCCAAGGGGTGCTCCGCGGAGGCGCACTGCGCAGTCTGCGCAGCTGCGGGAAAACCCGCGGGGCACCAAGTGGGCGCCAAGGCGTGTGTCGCCTCCTCCCGCCCCCGCCGTTCTAAACGCGGTGGGCGCGGTGGGGTTGTGACCCAGCCGGACCCGACCCACAGCGTCGCACCGATGGAGATCGCCCATTAATATGGCGCAACGTTTCCTCCAGGCGAATATTAACCACTGCGCCAGAGCTCAGGATTTGCTCGTTCAGAGTCTGGCGCAGTGGTCGATACAAGTGGCTGTGGTCGCCGAGCCGTATTTTGTCCCTGCTAGGGAGGATTGGGCAGGGGACCTAGACGGTTCGGTGGCCGTCATCACTCGGGGCGCTGCCGGCTCCCCACCCTTCGAAAAGGTAGCGAAGGGTTCGGGATGCGTGGCGGTTCTGTTGGGGGGGGTCTGGATTGTGGGAGTGTATTTCTCCCCCAACAGATCCCTGGCCGAGTTTGAGCTCTTTCTCACTCGGCTGGGGGCCCTGGTGGTGCAAGGCAGTCAGCCTCGCCCCGTCCTCGTCGCCGGCGACTTCAACGCCAAGTCTCTGGCTTGGGGTTCGTCGGCGACCGACGTGCGCGGCGAGGCCCTGGAGGAGTGGGCGATCTCGTCCAGCCTGGCCGTCGTGAATCGCGGATCGGTGGACACGTGCGTGCGGCACAATGGCGGTTCGGTGGTGGACATCACGTTCGCCACCCCAGCACTAGCCCGCCGTGTCCGGGATTGGAGGGTCCTGGTGGACGAGGAGACGTTGTCGGATCACCGATACATTCGGTTCGACGTCGCCTCGTCCCCTACTGCCCAGTCTGGTGGTGGACCGACCGCTCCGCGATCGGACGGCCCGCGTTGGGGGTTGAAGCGCCTCAACGTCGAGGCCCTGAAGGAGGCCGCTCTGGCTCAGGCGTGGCTCCCCGTACCGGAGAGGCCGGTACGGGTCGAGGAGGAGGCGGCGTGGTTCGGGGCGGCGATGTCGCATGTCTGCGACGCAGCCATGCCTCGTGTCCGACGCCGGCCTGAGAAGCGCCAGGTGTTCTGGTGGACGGCGGAGCTCACGCGGCTACGTGTCTCTTGCGTGGCCGCGCGCCGTTGTCTCGCCAGGCACCGTCGTCGCCGGATTCGTCTGCCCGGCGACGAGGACCAGGAGCGGCTGCTTCACGGCCTCTACAAAGAGGCCAAGAGAGCGCTGCATGTGGCAATAGCGGGAGCAAAGTCTGCGGCTCGAAGGGAGTTCCGGAGCACTCTCGATAACGATCCGTGGGGGCGTCCGTACCGCGTGGCGATGAAAAAGTGTCGCCCGTGGGCGCCCCCGCTGACGCAGAGTCTCCGGGGCGACCTAGTCGAGGAGGTCGTCGCGGCTTTGTTCCCGGCCACCGAGGATGTCACTCCTCCACCGATGGCGCCAGGTCCAGCGGCGCCATCGTCGTCGTTGAGTTCGGCAGGGGTTGTTTCCGAGGTTTCGCCCGCAGAGTTGCGGGCGGCAGTGGTTCGGCTGCGGGGCAAAAACACCGCCCCAGGGCTCGATGGTATCCCCAGCAAAGCCTGGGTGCTAGCCCTCGAGTTCCTGGGTGCGAGGCTCCGCGGCCTTTTCTCCGCCTGTATGGAGCAGGGCGTCTTCCCGTCGCGCTGGAAGACCGGGAAGCTCGTCCTGCTCAAGAAGGAGGGCCGACCCGCAGAGTCGCCATCGGCCTACCGGCCCATCGTGTTGCTCGACGAGGTCTGCAAATTGTTTGAGAGGGTTATACACGCTCGCCTCGTCGAGCACCTTGAAGGGGTCGGGCCGGACCTCGCAGATTGTCAGTTTGGGTTCCGGCATGGCCGATCTACCATCCACGCAATTTTGCGGGTCAAGGCACAGGCGGAGGATGCAGTAGCCCGGGGCAAGGTGGTCGTGGCGGTGTCTCTCGACATCGCCAACGCGTTTAATACGCTGCCCTGGGCCTGCATAAACGAAGCACTGCGGTACCACGTGGTGCCACCTTATTTGCGGCGTCTGGTACACTCGTACCTATCTGATAGGGACGTGTTGTATCCGGGCGCCGACGGGTGGCACCGAAGAGCAATGGCCTGCGGTGTTCCACAGGGCTCAGTTCTGGGCCCGCTTCTGTGGAACATCGGCTATGATTGGGTGCTCCGTGGTGCCAATCCTCGGGGCGTCGCTGTCGTCTGCTATGCGGACGACACTTTAGTGACAGCGACGGCGAGATCCTTCCAGGATGCCGCCCTGCTCGCCTCTGTCGGTACAGAGCGGGTGGTGGGCAGGATTCGGCGACTGGGCCTCACTGTGGCCCTGAACAAAACCGAGGCCCTTTGTTTTCATGGGCCTCGGCGGGGGCCACCTGTAGGGGCCCACATCACAGTGGAGGGGGTGCGGATTTCCATCGGCTCCACCATGAAGTATCTAGGATTGGTGCTAGATAGCCGGTGGAATTTCCGTGCCCATTTCGAGAAGTTGTCGCCGAAACTGGTGCGGGCAGCAGGTGCGCTTGGAAGCCTGCTGCCGAACCTGGAAGGTCCCGGCAACCCCTGCCGTAGTTTATATGCGGGAGTCGTGCGATCCATGGCCCTTTACGGTTGTCCCGTTTGGGCCGGGTCCCTGAACGCCCGCTGTGTCACTCTACTGCGTAAACCGCAGCGCTTAGTGGCACAGCGGATCATCAGGGGCTACCGCACGGTCTCCCATGAGGCGGCCTGCCTGTTGGCGGGTACTCTCCCTTGGGAGTTGGACGCCCAGCACCTCTCGTCTGCGTTCTTTTGGCGAGAGGGGGCGTCCCAACGTAGACAGAGATTGGCTCCGAGGGAGATTGCGGCCCGATTTCGCAGAGCCGCCGTGGAGGAGTGGCATGCCAGGCTGGAGAGCCCTAGTGCCGGTGTGAGGACTGTCGCGGCAGTGCGTCCTGTCCTTGTCGAGTGGGTCGACAGGCGCCACGGTGCGCCTACATTCCGGCTGACACAGGTACTCACGGGCCACGGGTGTTTCGGCTCGTACCTGTGTCGCATAGCCGGAAAAGAGGATTCCGCCGTGTGCCACCATTGTGGCAACTGCCGCGAGGATACGGCACAGCACACTTTGGAGGAGTGTCCAGCCTGGAGTGACGAGCGCAGCGCTCTCAGAGCAGTCGTCGGAGTGGATCTGTCGCTGCCGGCCGTGGTGTCTGCCATGGTCAGCAGCCGGAGGTCTTGGCGGGCGGTAGCCTCCTTTTGCGAGTGCGTCATCTCGCAGAAGGAGAGCGCCGAGCGGGATCGTGAGCAGAACGATCCCGCGCGCCGCCAAAGGAGACGTAGGAGGCGTCGGGTGGACGACTGACCGGCGTCTCCCGCCCTGTGGAATGGGGGCGTTTGGAGAATTCCACCACGGTATCCCCTGCCTGTCGTAAGAGGCGACTGATTGGGGCCATCGGGGGTCGTAGGCGCGCAGCCGGGGGCTGTCGTAGCGCCCGTTTCGTACTCTTGTACGTGCGACCCCGGGATGGACGGCAGCACGGGTGGTCGGCCTCGTGTCTGCCGTTGACGCCGAGGGCGTCCTTCGGTGTGCGGGGGCTTCTGAGCCCCCCATAAGGAGACGGGCCGCAAGGCGGCACCGCGCAGGGGCGGTTCCGGTAGCAATCCTTAGATTTAGCTAAGGATACCCCGGGGCCGCTCCACATGCGCCGAAGAAGGCCACCGCGGGGTTTTAGTTGGTATGCCGGTGTAGGGTGTATATATGTGTTAGGGACTCGGCCCAGCGGTCGCTCGGATTTAACATCTCTCCCGGGCGGCTTAACGCTGGGTCGTAAGACCGGTGAACCCAACATAACCGTTCCGCCTTCCCCCGGGGCGGGGCGGTAGCAATAATTCGCTTTCCCCGCGACAAAAAAAAAAAAAAAAAAAAAAAAAAAGGTTAGGTTAGGTTAGGTTAGGTTAGGTTAGGTTAGGTTAGGTTCCGCCCTGTGGAATGGGGGCGTTTGGAGAATTCCACCACGGTATCCCCTGCCTGTCGTAAGAGGCGACTAATTGGGGCCATCGGGGGTCGTAGGCGCGCAGCCGGGGGCTGTCGTAGCGCCATTATGGTACTTTTGTACATGCGACCCCGGGATGGACGGCAGCACGGGTGGTCGGCCTCGTGTCTGCCGTTGACGCCGAGGGCGTCCTTCGGTGTGCGGGGGCTTCTGAGCCCCCCATAAGGAGACGGGCCGCAAGGCGGCACCGCGCAGGGGCGGTTCCGGTAGCAATCCTTAGATTTAGCTAAGGATACCCCGGGGCCGCTCCACATGCGCCGAAGAAGGCCACCGCGGGGTTTTAGTTGGTATGCCGGTGTAGGTTGTATATAGTGTCAGGGACTCGGCCCAGTGGTCGCCCGGATTTAACATCTCTTCCGGGTGGCGTAGTGCTGGGTCGTAAGACCGGTGAACCCAACATAACCGTTCCGCCTTCCCCCGGGGCGGGGCGGTAGCAATAAGTCGCTTTCCCCGCGACAAAAAAAAAAAAAAAAAAAAAAAAAAAAAAAAAAAAAAAAAAAAAAAAAAAAAAAAAAAAAAAAAAAAAAAAAAAAAAAAAAAAAAAAAAAAAAAAAGGTTAGGTTAGGTTAGGTTAGGTTAGGTTAGGTTAGGTTAGGTTAGGTTTTTTTTTTTTTTTTTTTTTTTTTTTATGGCGCTATGCCCCACTCTCGTTCCCCTACCGTAAATAAGGTCTTTTTATAGCCTTGATATATAGTATTCTCTAATCGTTTCCCTTTTCATTCCCATTTCAGTCCCGTTTCTCGGGATGCCTACTCTACTTTTATTGTGTTGATGCCTATGCTAATGCCCACTTCTAAACCTAGCCCGTTCTGGGTTGCCTATTATCTCTTTATTTTCACTTATATCTATTTTACAATTCTTATTTCTACGTTTACAATTCCTTAACTTAGATCTTATCAGGTATGTATATTATCTTTATTGTTACATTCTATTTTTATAAACTAATTATTTAACAATACTATATGAATATAATCTTAATTATATTTGTTAGTATTAGTTTGTTTGCCTATTTCTATTTATTACTATTTGTGTTATTTTCTTACAATACTCTAAAAATTTACTTCTGCTTTCTATGTTTTCTACTAGATAACTCAAGTTACATTTATCTATTTTAATACCTAACTCGATTTCCAGGTTCGTTCGACGACAAAGGTGTGCCGGACACTCCGTGATGATGTGTACTACCGTTTGTGCCACAGCTGGATCACAGACGCACGACGGACTCTCCTTGCACTTGAATCGGTGCAAGTATTCCGAGAATCCGCCGTGCCCGGTGAATATCTGTGTCAGCAAGTGATCTAATTTAATTTTCTTTATTATGCCAGCAGCCCTTACGGCGTCTGGGAAGAACAACTTCGTGACTGAAGCTGTTTCTCCTGTCCCGTATCTCTGACCCCACTCTTCTAAGGATTCCTGCCGTATGCTTCTCTTTATGAATGAGATGGGGCACAAATCATAATGGGATTTGGTCCTTAGGGTTTGGGCGGCCTGCTTTGCCAGTTCATCTGCTCTCTCATTTCCCTCCAACCCAATATGTGCCTTTATCCAGAAAAGATTTAGTTTTCTGCCGCGTTCGCTTATTGCTTTTATGTTTTTGTTTATCTGGAACGCTATTGGGTGGAGGGAGTCTCCGCTGGCTATGACGTCGAGTGCAGACCTTGCATCGCTGTAGATGTTATACTGCTCTGCCCTCCCCCTAAGTGCCTCTTCTGTTGCTGTCTTGATGGCATAAAGCTCCGCCTGGTAGACTGTGCAGTATTTTTCCAGCTTGAGCTTTTTGGTCTTTGTTTCGGCTTCGCCTTCCCAAATGGATAGCGCTGCTCCGACCTTGCCCTGGATTTTGCTTCCATCCGTGAATATGCTGGTGCACTCACGGACGTGCTGGGCTAGCTCTACACCGTTAGTCAAGCTCTTGTATTCCAGGCGTTTCCTAACAGCGGGGTGGTCCAAGCCGACGAAAGTCACAGGCCGCTCCATCCCCCGGTCTCCTGTTATCCGCGTGGAGTACCCCTTCTTGGTTTCGTAGAGGAGAGCCGCTTCTCTCACTCTTACGTCCAGTGGCAATATTCCCGCGAGTAACAGGGCCGAGTTCAGGGATACGGTTCTGTAAGCCTTCGTCAGCTTTTGTGCAAACCCACGCTGCACGGCTTCGAGTTTCTTCTTTACCCCAATTTTGTTCGAGGCTGGTTCCCATGCACTTGCCGCGTAAAGGACTGTTGGTTCAACCACTGCGTTGTATACCATCCTTGTTACCTCGGAGTTCAGTCCCCATTGAACTTTTGCAGTTCTGGCTAACCTCTTGTAGAAGTCAACTGCTTTCCTGCACGTTTCTGCTACATGTGCGTTGAACGTGAGCTTGTCGTCTATCGTTAGTCCAAGCACTTTTATCTGCCTTGTTAAGCCGACGTCAATGCCACCCATACGTAGGATTGGGGTGTCGTATTTGAGTCTGTTGGTGAGCACCATTGCTTTGGTTTTATGTGGTGCGAACCTCAACTTGTTTTCGGCCCCCCAGGCCCTCACGTACTCCAGCGCCGCGTTGGCTTGCTTTTGAATTTGCGGCGTGTCTCCGTCGAAAACCATAATAATGTCGTCGGCGAAGGCTTGGCAGTAGTCGCCCCGCCTATCAAGCTTTTTAAGCAGTGGGTCGAGGAGCAGGTTCCACAAGATGGGACCTCCGATGGATCCTTGCACGCATCCTTTGGTTGTCCCTCTCGTGTGCTCTGACCCGGCAAAGCGAACCTGGTTAGGTTAGGTTAGGTTAGGTTAGGTTAGGTTAGGTTAGGTTAGGTTAGGTTAGGTTAGGTTAGGTTAGGTTAGGTTAGGTTAGGTTAGGTTAGGTTAGGTTAGGTTAGGTTAGGTTAGGTTAGGTTAGGTTAGGTTAGGTTAGGTTAGGTTAGGTTAGGTTAGGTTAGGTTAGGTTAGGTTAGGTTAGGTTAGGTTAGGTTTTTTTTTTTTTTTTTTTTTTTTTTTGTGGGGGGACTCCCCCCCGGCTGCTCCCTCTGATACTTTTAATTCAGAGTATGTCTACCTGATTAATTCACATACCTTTATTTAAAAAACTCATCAATATAAAAAATGGAATTTAACATCATTTAGTATGCCTGGAATAAAAAAGTCTAAATCTAACATACATGAGACATACTTTTAAAACTGAGTTTATATTATTTAATAAAATCACATTTAGTACAATTACAATTTAAAATCGTGTCTTCATCACAAAACCAGCTTTTCAGTGGCAACTAGAAACATATAATCTTATATTACATACTGTAGTTGCCCTGTCTATTTGTTTCTTTTCAACACGCTACACGCTAATTTTTTACAAAATTGTACGAACTTATTTCTAGTTACAATATCATCCAACATACCGCTCAGATTGTCTTTACTTACGATTTGGTCAACCTCTATTTCAAGGTTAGTTCGTTGATACAGATATATTGGGCATTCAGTCAACACGTGTACCACATCTTCTGTGGCTGCTGGGTCACAGATACATGAGGGGCTCTCCTTGCACTTGAAGCGATTCAAATACTCGGAGAATCCCCCATGGCCCGTGAAAACTTGGGTTAGGACTGGGTCCACCGGCATCTTCCTGATCACTTTATAGGCTTCTCTAGTGTCAGGGAAAAACAGCTTCGTTACCGATGCTGTTTCTCCAGCCCTGTATCGCTCATTCCATTCGTCAATCGACTCCTGACGGATCTGTCGCTTGACGAACGAAATGGGACATCGGTCGTAATCGGGCCTCCTTTTTAGGGTGGTAGCCGCCGCCTTCGCGAGCTCGTCCGCACGCTCGTTCCCTGCCAACCCCACGTGCGCCTTAACCCAAAAGAGGTTAATGGTTTTTCCGCGCTCTTTGGTCTCATTCAACATTTTTGTGATGTCGAATGCTATGGGGTGGAGAGAATTTCCGCGCGCGACCGTCTCGAGAGCGGCCCGTGAATCACAGAAGACGCTGTATTGGCGGTACTTTTCGCTGGAGGCTATTTGCACGGCCTTGCGCAGGGCCAGCAGTTCCGCCTGGTAAACGGTGCAGAACGATTCCAGCTTAATTTTGGTGGCTTTTGTCTCGGCGTCGCCATCCCAAAGGGACACCGAAGCTCCGACTTGGCCACCAATTTTGCTGCCATCAGTGAACACCCTACGGGTGTTTGCAGCCTCTAGGTCAAGTTCTGCGTCGTTGACCACGCATTTGAACTGCAAAGCCCTGCGCCTGGCTGGATGTTCCAAGTTGGCAAAAGGCACAGGACATTCCACGTCCCGGTCACCCACCACATGCCGAGTGTGTCCCTTTTTCACTTCGTATAGAAGCGCCGCTTCTCGGACACGAATGTCTAGCGGAAGGATCCCAGCAAGTAGCAGGGCCGAGTGTAGCGAAACGGTCCTGTAGCCTTTTACCATCTTTTGTGCAAAGCCTCGTTGAACCACTGCAAGTTTTTTACGTATGCCTATCTTGTTACTTGCAGGCGCCCAGGCACTGGCTGCGTATAATATCGTTGGTTCAACAACTGCGGTGTAAAGCATTTTTACCACCTCAGGTCCCAGCCCCCACTGCACCTTTGCAGCAGTTGCCAGTCGTCTGTGGAAGGTTATGGCCTTCCTACAGACTTCGGAGACGTGCGTGTTAAACGTTAGCTTCTCGTCCACAGTCAAGCCCAATATCTTTATTTCTTTTGACAGTCCAATATCTACACCCCCCATTCGCAAGATTGGTGAGTCATATTTTAGTCGTCGTGTTACGACCATAGCCTTCGTCTTTCTTGGGGCGAATTTCAGCTTATTCTTGACTCCCCAATCCTGCACATAGGCCAGTGCTTCGTTGGCCTGTCTCTGTATCTTTAGTGTTTCATCCCCGTGAAACACTAAAACGACATCATCGGCAAAAGCTTGGCAGTAATCGCCCCGGCTGGCTAATCCCTTGAGCAATGGGTCGAGGAGCAGGTTCCACATGATGGGCCCACCAATGGATCCTTGAACGCATCCCTTGGTGGTCCCCCTCGCGTGTTCTACCCCGGCGTAGCGAACCTTTACTCTTCGGCTCTCAAAGTAACTATTTACTATCCGTCTTAGATTTTTCGGACATCCTTCCTCAGACAGTCTGACCTTAATGGCAGGCCACCAAGCACTGTCGAAGGCTCCCTCTATATCCAGTGAGACTATGGTGATGATTTTCTTCTCACTTAATTTACTCCTGATGTACTGGAGTAGGGTATAGAGGGAGTCTTCCGTGCCTTTTTGGGGCATAAAGCCGTACTGTCGAGTACTCATCCTAGGTAGTAAATGCCACTTTGGTTAGGTTAGGTTAGGTTAGGTTAGGTTAGGTTAGGTTAGGTTAGGTTAGGTTAGGTTAGGTTAGGTTAGGTTAGGTTAGGTTAGGTTAGGTTAGGTTAGGTTAGGTTAGGTTAGGTTAGGTTAGGTTAGGTTAGGTTAGGTTAGGTTAGGTTAGGTTAGGTTAGGTTAGGTTAGGTTAGGTTAGGTTAGGTTAGGTTAGGTTAGGATAGGTTAGGTTAGGTTAGGTTAGGTTAGGTTAGGTTAGGTTAGGTTAGGTTAGGTTAGGTTAGGTTAGGTTAGGTTAGGTTAGGTTAGGTTAGGTTAGGTTAGGTTAGGTTAGGTTAGGTTAGGTTAGGTTAGGTTAGGTTAGGTTAGGTTAGGTTAGGTTAGGTTAGGTTAGGTTAGGTTAGGTTAGGTTAGGTTAGGTTAGGTTAGGTTAGGTTAGGTTAGGTTAGGTTAGGTTAGGTTAGGTTAGGTTAGGTTAGGTTAGGTTAGGTTAGGTTAGGTTAGGTTAGGTTAGGTTAGGTTAGGTTAGGTTAGGTTAGGTTAGGTTAGGTTAGGTTAGGTTAGGTTAGGTTAGGTTAGGTTAGGTTAGGTTAGGTTAGGTTAGGTTAGGTTAGGTTAGGTTAGGTTAGGTTAGGTTAGGTTAGGTTAGGTTAGGTTAGGTTAGGTTAGGTTAGGTTAGGTTAGGTTAGGTTAGGTTAGGTTAGGTTAGGTTAGGTTAGGTTAGGTTAGGTTAGGTTAGGTTAGGTTAGGTTAGGTTAGGTTAGGTTAGGTTAGGTTAGGTTAGGTTAGGTTAGGTTAGGTTAGGTTAGGTTAGGTTAGGTTAGGTTAGGTTAGGTTAGGTTAGGTTAGGTTAGGTTAGGTTAGGTTAGGTTAGGTTAGGTTAGGTTAGGTTAGGTTAGGTTAGGTTAGGTTAGGTTAGGTTAGGTTAGGTTAGGTTAGGTTAGGTTTTTTTTTTTTTTTTTTTTTTTTTTTTTATTGTGGGGCGCTATGCCCCACTCTCGTTCCCCTAACCCTAGTTAGAGCTCTTTTTCACCCCCTACCCTTCCCTATTCTATCTTTATTGGTTCATTTCTATGCTCCTAGTCTCAATGGTCCTACTTTTCCTAATCCTAGCTATTTTCTTATTTTATTGGAACGACTTTTTTCTTTTCTTTATTTACATACATTTTTTCACTTAATTTAACTTATCTACCTTATAACTATTCCAGTTTATCTTATTTTTACTTACATTATTTCTTAGTTTCTAGTAATATATAATCTATACATTGTATATCTAGCCTAACTTATTTCTACTTATTTCTATTTGCTACGCTAATTACTACATTTCTACAATACTTAATAAACTTATCTCTACTTTCCTTATTTGCTATTAATTTACATACTGTATTTCTTTTAATGTCTATACCTAACTCTATTTCTAAATCTAGTCTTTTCATCAGATACACTGGGCATTCGGTTATAACGTGCACTAAACTTTGGTCTTCTGCAGGGTCACAGATACATGACGGGCTCTCCTTGCACTTGAAGCGGTACAAGTATTCGGAGAACCCGCCATGCCCCGTGAACACCTGCGTCGTGACGGGATCCGATTGGATCTTCCCGATGATTTGGCGGGCCTCCACAGCACTCGGGAAGAAGAGCTTTGTGGTTGAGGCCGTCTCGCCCTGTACGTAGCGCTCGTTCCACTCGTCAATCGACTCCAGACGAATCTGTCGTTTGACGAATGAAACGGGACACTTATCGTAGTCAGGTTTAACTTTGAGATTCAGCGCAGCATCCTTTGCGAGCTCGTCTGCGCGCTCGTTTCCCTCCAACCCTGCGTGAGCTTTTATCCAGAATAACGATACTATTCTGCCGCGTTCTTTATTGCTTCTGATCATTTTTTGAATTTGGAACGCTAGGGGGTGGAGGGAAGCTCCGTCAGCGACGGTTTCCAGCGCCGCTCTAGAGTCGCTCAGGACGCTGCACTGAGCCGCCTCCCCAACCACCGCCTCTGCCACCGCCCTGTGGAGGGCCACCATCTCTGCCTGGTAGACGGTGCAGAATGATTCCAGTTTGAGTTTTTTGGTTTTGGTCTCGGCGGCGTTCTGCCAAATGGAGATTGCCGCTCCGACCTTACCATCGATCTTACTGCCGTCTGTGAAGATAGCTCGGCCTTCTCTAGTTATTTGGTTCACTTCTGCACCGTCCACCAGACACCGGTATTTAATAGTGCCACGTTGCGCTGGGTGTTCAAGATTTTCGAAGGCCACAGGCCGTTCCACCTCCCGGTCCCCTATCACCCGCCGGGACCAGCCCCTTTTGATTTCGTACAGGGAGGCATTCTCCCTGGCACGAATATCCAGGGGCAGTATCCCGGCGAGGAGAAGGGCCGAGTTTAATGAGACGGTCCTGTAGGCCTTCGTAATCTTTTGCGCGAAACCTCTTTGGACAACAGCGAGCTGCTTTTTTATCCCTAATTTGTGTGAAGCCGGGGCCCATACACTTGCTCCATATAGTATGGTTGGCTCTACTACAGCCGTATACAGCAGTTTGATGATGTCTGGTCCCAGCCCCCACTGCGTTCTTGCTGCCGTGGACAGTTTTTGGTAAAAACCCACTGCCTTCTTACATACGTTGGTAACGTGGGCGTTAAAGGTCAGCCCGCTGTCGATTGTGACTCCCAGTATCTTCATCTGTTTTTCCAGACCAATGTCCACGCCACCCATGTGGAGGATCGGAGAATCATACTTCAGTTTTCTGGTTATCACCATTGCCTTTGTCTTGTTCGGGGCGAACTTAAGTTTGTTTTTGATTCCCCAATCCCTCACACAGGCCAGCGTTTCATTGGCCTGTTTTTGTATCTTGCTCATCTCATGTCCGTCGAATGCGAGCACTACGTCATCGGCAAAAGCTTGGCAGTAAATACCCCGTCTATCAAGCTCCGATAGTAGTGGGTCGAGGAGCAGATTCCAGAAGGTTGGACCCCCAATGGAGCCCTGCACGCATCCCTTGGAGGTCCACCTCTCATACTCTTCCCCGGAGTACCTCAGTCTGACTTTTCTGCTCTCGAGGTAGCTATCTATTACCCTTCTGATGTTGATTGGACATCCTTCCTCCGACAGTCTGACTCTAATTGCCGGCCACCAGGCGCTGTCGAAGGCCCCCTCTATGTCCAGTGAGACAATAAGGACAATTTTCTTTTCAGAAAGTTTGTTCCTCATATGTCTCATCAAAACGTAGAGGGAGTCTTCGGTGCTCCTCTGCGGCATAAAGCCAAACTGTCGGGGGCTTGTCCTCGGGTAGAGATACCACCTCACTCGCCCCACCACCATCTTCTCCAGTATCTTCCCCATCACAGGCAAAAGGCCTATCGGTCTGTACGATTTGACGTTCGTGTAGTCCTCCTTGGCAGGTTTCCGGAGGACTATGACCGTTGCCTCCTTCCAGGTGGTCGGGAAGTGGCCAAGTTCGAGGCACTTGTTTGCCAGTGATAGGTACAATTCTGGGTACTTATCTATAGCTTGCTTACAGATGTCAGCCGTTAGGCCGTCTGCTCCCGGGGCTTTCTTTGGATTGAAGCTGTTTGCAGCCGCACTTAGTTCGTCCAGTGTAAATGGTGGGTCATGGATCTCAGCATCGACTTTGTCATTTACTCGTGCGGCTGCCTCTCTTGTACGCTGATGGTCTGCGTTGTCTTCTTCTTTATTGTCTTCTGGATAGAAGGTTTCTGCCAATAGCTTTGCCGAGTCCTTCAAGCTTAGGGTCTCTCCGTTCTTGGTCAATGGCAGGTCTTCATGCTTTTTGGATACCTTCCCAATCACTCTATATATCCCGTCCCAGATGTTCTCCTTGTCCTGTTTTTTACAGAATTCCTTCCAACTATCTACTTGTGCCTTCTTGGCTTCATTCTCATATCTCTCTTTTGATTGCAGGTACTCATCAACGACCTTAGCTCTTCGAATCGGCGCTGCGCATCGGATTCTCCTTTTCCTGGTGGTGACTTCCTTCTTCATTCTGGCGAGTTTCTCGGACCACCACGGTAAGTTGTGTTTGTTTTTTACTTTAATTAGCGGTATTGTCTCGTTGCTATTTTTTATTATTGTATCTATGTATTTTTCTATTGTATTATCTAGATTTGATTTATTGTTGATGTTATTTATTTCTGATTCTGTTAGTTGGTTGCTGTGCAATAATTGTTCCAGTTTTTCAGCAAAGTGGGTCCAATTAGCCTTATTTGTGTTGTACTTTTTTGTAGATTTAAATTTCTGTATTGTAAATTTACTTTTAATTCTATCAATTTTGAAGGTTATTGCGTTATGGTCCGAGTCCGCCATGGTGTCGTCCACCTTCCAGTCCCTTGTCAGGTCCAGGATATCCTCAGTGCAGGCCGTGATGTCAATGTGGCTGGTGAGGAGTTTTCCTCCTCGCACTGTTTCGAATGTTGGAGCTTTGCCGCTGTTGAGCACCTGCAATCCGTGTTCCTCCAGCATTCCTGCCATTTCCTCTCCCCTCCCGTCAGTGTCCGCGCTGCCCCACCATATGCTTTTGGCATTGGTGTCACCCCCTATGAGTATTCCGCGAGGGCCCAGTTTTTCAACTATCTTCCCCAACTGCTGCAGGTATGGCCCTATGGGTTTATCCGGCTCAAAGTAGAACGAGATAACCACTATCTCACGGGTTCCCGTTTGGATCTTCACCACTGTGATGTTGGTTGTGGTGAGGGACGGACATTGGGCCACCGTCCAGTCGCCGTTGAAAACTGCAACGGCTGACTTGACAACGGCCCCCTGCCCGTTTTCTCCCTGGAAGATCCTCACCCCCCGGTGGTCTCTCACTCTACCTTGGCTTCCCACGTATGGCTCCTGCAGCAGCGCAAAGTCGACCTTCCTCTTTGCTGATTCTAGTAAGAATTCACTTGTCGCTAGTTTTTTCCTTTGTAAATTGGCTTGGGCGACTAAGGTCGACGTTGCGCCTGTTGAGGAGTTTGTCTGATCTGGGTTCCTTGGATCCACCTTAGCAATATGCTACCGTGGACCTCGCCAGGATCTCCCACTTCCTCCTCACAGGGCATTCCGGGCTAAAGGCATCGTGTTCGGTCCCGCCGATCCTGGCCTTGGTGCAGTTGCAACACGTCGGTGGAGCCCTCGCCATCCAGTCGGCGCATTCCGACCTGTGGTGGGCCCCCCCGCAGTGGCTGCACGCATCCTCCTGGTCTCGGCAGAACCGCTTCCCATGCCCATAGCCCAGGCACCGCGAGCACTGGATAAGAGGGGATTGGTCCTCGACCTTGACCCTCTGCACGTCAATATGGACTGACCCCTCTTCTGTGAGCCGCTTCCATATCTTAGGTGGCACCTGTATTGCCACGTGAGATGTGAGTGGGTTCCGCGCCCTTCTCCTAAATTTCACCTTTAGGCACGCGCTGTCTCCACTCACATCTCCCAGAAGATGTTTGTTCTGGTTAAGTAGTGCTCTTACTATTTCGTCGTCCTTGTTATGGCTTAGGACGTCCCTCAGCAAAATCATGGGATTCTTATTCTCCATATCCTCGATATGAAGTCTGGCTCCCGCTGATTTGATCTTTTCCTTAATTCTGCCCAGTTCTTCTTTCGACTTACAGCCAACTATCACTTTCCTATCCTTTGCCTTTCTTATCTTATCAATCCTCATCCCCTCTTCTCTAGCGTTTAGTGTAGTCCTGATTTCCTCGAAGACTGCTTCGCCCGTGACCGTCTGGTCCACGGAGGTGATCACTACGGAGTGCATTGCTGCATTCCCTTGTTCCTTCCTCCCCGTGCCAGACACCACGCTTGCGTAGCTTCTTCCTTCTTTCCAGTCCTCTCTTTGCTTATTTATCTCCTTGCTTAACTTTTCCATTTCCTCCTTGCTCTCTTTCAATAGTTGGGTGTGGGCATCCAGTCTCCTAATTATTTCCTTCTCCTGATTTTCTAGCTTTTTCTCTATTTCCATGTCTCTTCCGATTCTGGGTGGATCTTCTGTTGTCTTTACCTTCTTTCCTTCTTTTAACCTTTCGTCCTCTCCTTCCTTTACTAGCTTGTATAGCTTTTCCGCTGCCTCTATAACGTCCGTTTTTATCTCCGTTTTCAGGTTCCGACTGTTGTTTATTTGGAGCTTCAGTTTCATCAAGCAAGATTTTGCTTTGGCTGTCCTGCTCATTTGTCCGGTATCTTCTCGTGGCACTACTGCCACTATTGAGGCCGGGGCTGTCACTTTTTTAGTCGGGTTTTCTCCGTCCGCAGAGGTTCCCGCGGGTTTTGGCCGCACGGGCTCGGCGGCGCTCGTTCCCCCAGATCTTTCGATCTGGGATTCCAAGCTCCGCCGGGCCTGCGCGACCTTGTTCCCACCGGTATCTCCCGGGCTGATCTTTTCAGGCGTTTTGCTCTTCGGCCTCATTTCCTTGGGTGGCGTGCGGATCCCGAACATTATATGTTTGGTATTGTTAGGGGAATGCGTCTGAAGAATATGTTTCCCACAAGTGTATACGGCTTGTAGGCGTCAAAAAGTCAAAAAGTAAATTTTGTATAATTTGTTTGGGTCAACCGTGGGGCTTAAAGCAGCTCGTGTTGTTTTTCCTATTTAACAGTTAATAATGCAGATGATATGCAACCAGAGCAGCCAATGCAGACTGTCCAGTTAATGCAGGCAATGCAGGCAGTATGCAGATGATGATCCCTGATTGTTGATTAGCCCGCGCACGCAGGCAATGCAGGCAATGCAGGCAATGCAGGCAATGCAGCCGATGCAGACTATCCAGTCAATGCAGGCAATGCAGGCAGTGTGCAGATGATCCTTGATTAGCCCGCGCACGCAGGCAATGCAGGCAATGCAGGCAATGCAGGCAATGCAGGCAATGCAGCCGATGCAGACTATCCGGATAGTACAGGCAATGCAGACAGTGTGCAGATGGATCTTCAATTGGCCCGCGCAAGCAGGCAATGCAGCCGAAGCAGACTATCCAGATAATACCGGCAATGCAGACAGTGTGCAGATGGATCTTCGATTCACCCGCGCAAGCAGGCAATGCAGCCGATGCAGGCTGTCCAGATGATGCAGGCAGTGCAGACAGTGTGCAGATGGATCTCCAATTGGCCAGCGCGCGCAGACAATGCAGCCGATGCAGTTAAAGCAGCCAGTGCAGACTTACCAGATGGTACAGGTAACGCAGGCAATGCGCAGATAGATGTTTGATTGGCCTGCGCACTCAGCTACTGCAGCCAATGCAACCAAAGCAGCCGAAGCAAGCAATGCAGATGATGCAGATGATGCAGGTAATGCCGATAATCCAGAAAATTGACGATTTTTCACTAGTTTTTCCCAATTTGAGGGAAAACCACCGCACTTTCCACTTCACCACCTACACCAACACACTGCCAGGTCTTTTACGCACCCAATGATATAAATTTCAAAGCGAGATTCAAATTTAAGACGACCGAGCCGATTTATTTTACGCGGAGCGACACATAAACGATGCGTTCACGGTGGCGTTCTTGGAGCAACTGGTTAGGTTAGGTTAGGTTAGGTTAGGTTAGGTTAGGTTAGGTTAGGTTAGGTTAGGTTAGGTTAGGTTAGGTTAGGTTAGGTTAGGTTTTTTTTTTTTTTTTTTTTTTTTTTTTTGTGGGGCGCTATGCCCCACTCTCGTTCCCCTAACGCTAGTTAGAGCTCTTTTTCACCCCCTACCCTTCCCTATTCTATCTTTATTGGTTCATTTCTATGCTCCTAGTCTCAATGGTCCTACTTTTCCTAATCCTAGCTATTTTCTTATTTTATTGGAACGACTTTTTTCTTTTCTTTATTTACATACATTTTTTCACTTAATTTAACTTATCTACCTTATAACTATTCCAGTTTATCTTATTTTTACTTACATTATTTCTTAGTTTCTAGTAATATATAATCTATACATTGTATATCTAGCCTAACTTATTTCTACTTATTTCTATTTGCTACGCTAATTACTACATTTCTACAATACTTAATAAACTTATCTCTACTTTCCTTATTTGCTATTAATTTACATACTGTATTTCTTTTAATGTCTATACCTAACTCTATTTCTAAATCTAGTCTTTTCATCAGATACACTGGGCATTCGGTTATAACGTGCACTAAACTTTGGTCTTCTGCAGGGTCACAGATACATGACGGGCTCTCCTTGCACTTGAAGCGGTACAAGTATTCGGAGAACCCGCCATGCCCCGTGAACACCTGCGTCGTGACGGGATCCGTTTGGATCTTCCCGATGATTTGGCGGGCCTCCACAGCACTCGGGAAGAAGAGCTTTGTGGTTGAGGCCGTCTCGCCCTGTACGTAGCGCTCGTTCCACTCGTCAATCGACTCCAGACGAATCTGTCGTTTGACGAATGAAACGGGACACTTATCGTAGTCAGGTTTAACTTTGAGATTCAGCGCAGCATCCTTTGCGAGCTCGTCTGCGCGCTCGTTTCCCTCCAACCCTGCGTGAGCTTTTATCCAGAATAACGATACTATTCTGCCGCGTTCTTTATTGCTTCTGATCATTTTTTGAATTTGGAACGCTAGGGGGTGGAGGGAAGCTCCGTCAGCGACGGTTTCCAGCGCCGCTCTAGAGTCGCTCAGGATGCTGCACTGAGCCGCCTCCCCAACCACCGCCTCTGCCACCGCCCTGCGGAGGGCCACCATCTCTGCCTGGTAGACGGTGCAGAATGATTCCAGTTTGAGTTTTTTGGTTTTGGTCTCGGCGGCGTTCTGCCAAATGGAGATTGCCGCTCCGACCTTACCATCGATCTTACTGCCGTCTGTGAAGATAGCTCGGCCTTCTCTAGTTATTTGGTTCACTTCTGCACCGTCCACCAGACACCGGTATTTAATAGTGCCACGTTGCGCTGGGTGTTCAAGATTTTCGAAGGCCACAGGCCGTTCCACCTCCCGGTCCCCTATCACCCGCCGGGACCAGCCCCTTTTGATTTCGTACAGGGAGGCATTCTCCCTGGCACGAATATCCAGGGGCAGTATCCCGGCGAGGAGAAGGGCCGAGTTTAATGAGACGGTCCTGTAGGCCTTCGTAATCTTTTGCGCGAAACCTCTTTGGACAACAGCGAGCTGCTTTTTTATCCCTAATTTGTGTGAAGCCGGGGCCCATACACTTGCTCCATATAGTATGGTTGGCTCTACTACAGCCGTATACAGCAGTTTGATGATGTCTGGTCCCAGCCCCCACTGCGTTCTTGCTGCCGTGGACAGTTTTTGGTAAAAACCCACTGCCTTCTTACATACGTTGGTAACGTGGGCGTTAAAGGTCAGCCCGCTGTCGATTGTGACTCCCAGTATCTTCATCTGTTTTTCCAGACCAATGTCCACGCCACCCATGTGGAGGATCGGAGAATCATACTTCAGTTTTCTGGTTATCACCATTGCCTTTGTCTTGTTCGGGGCGAACTTAAGTTTGTTTTTGATTCCCCAATCCCTCACACAGGCCAGCGTTTCATTGGCCTGTTTTTGTATCTTGCTCATCTCATGTCCGTCGAATGCGAGCACTACGTCATCGGCAAAAGCTTGGCAGTAAATACCCCGTCTATCAAGCTCCGATAGTAGTGGGTCGAGGAGCAGATTCCAGAAGGTTGGACCCCCAATGGAGCCCTGCACGCATCCCTTGGAGGTCCACCTCTCATACTCTTCCCCGGAGTACCTCAGTCTGACTTTTCTGCTCTCGAGGTAGCTATCTATTACCCTTCTGATGTTGATTGGACATCCTTCCTCCGACAGTCTGACTCTAATTGCCGGCCACCAGGCGCTGTCGAAGGCCCCCTCTATGTCCAGTGAGACAATAAGGACAATTTTCTTTTCAGAAAGTTTGTTCCTTATATGTCTCATCAAAACGTAGAGGGAGTCTTCGGTGCTCCTCTGCGGCATAAAGCCAAACTGTCGGGGGCTTGTCCTCGGGTAGAGATACCACCTCACTCGCCCCACCACCATCTTCTCCAGTATCTTCCCCATCACAGGCAAAAGGCCTATCGGTCTGTACGATTTGACGTTCGTGTAGTCCTCCTTGGCAGGTTTCCGGAGGACTATGACCGTTGCCTCCTTCCAGGTGGTCGGGAAGTGGCCAAGTTCGAGGCACTTGTTTGCCAGTGATAGGTACAATTCTGGGTACTTATCTATAGCTTGCTTACAGATGTCAGCCGTTAGGCCGTCTGCTCCCGGGGCTTTCTTTGGATTGAAGCTGTTTGCAGCCGCACTTAGTTCGTCCAGTGTAAATGGTGGGTCATGGATCTCAGCATCGACTTTGTCATTTACTCGTGCGGCTGCCTCTCTTGTACGCTGATGGTCTGCGTTGTCTTCTTCTTTATTGTCTTCTGGATAGAAGGTTTCTGCCAATAGCTTTGCCGAGTCCTTCAAGCTTAGGGTCTCTCCGTTCTTGGTCAATGGCAGGTCTTCATGCTTTTTGGATACCTTCCCAATCACTCTATATATCCCGTCCCAGATGTTCTCCTTATCCTGTTTTTTACAGAATTCCTTCCAACTATCTACTTGTGCCTTCTTGGCTTCATTCTCATATCTCTCTTTTGATTGCAGGTACTCATCAACGACCTTAGCTCTTCGAATCGGCGCTGCGCATCGGATTCTCCTTTTCCTGGTGGTGACTTCCTTCTTCATTCTGGCGAGTTTCTCGGACCACCACGGTAAGTTGTGTTTGTTTTTTACTTTAATTAGCGGTATTGTCTCGTTGCTAGTTTTTATTATTGTATCTATGTATTTTTCTATTGTATTATCTAGATTTGATTTATTGTTGATGTTATTTATTTCTGATTCTGTTAGTTGGTTGCTGTGCAATAATTGTTCCAGTTTTTCAGCAAAGTGGGTCCAATTAGCCTTATTTGTGTTGTACTTTTTTGTAGATTTAAATTTCTGTATTGTAGATTTACTTTTAATTCTATCAATTTTGAAGGTTATTGCGTTATGGTCCGAGTCCGCCATGGTGTCGTCCACCTTCCAGTCCCTTGTCAGGTCCAGGATATCCTCAGTGCAGGCCGTGATGTCAATGTGGCTGGTGAGGAGTTTTCCTCCTCGCACTGTTTCGAATGTTGGAGCTTTGCCGCTGTTGAGCACCTGCAATCCGTGTTCCTCCAGCATTCCTGCCATTTCCTCTCCCCTCCCGTCAGTGTCCGCGCTGCCCCACCATATGCTTTTGGCATTGGTGTCACCCCCTATGAGGATTCCGCGAGGGCCCAGTTTTTCAACTATCTTCCCCAACTGCTGCAGGTATGGCCCTATGGGTTTATCCGGCTCAAAGTAGAACGAGATAACCACTATCTCACGGGTTCCCGTTTGGATCTTCACCACTGTGATGTTGGTTGTGGTGAGGGACGGACATTGGGCCACCGTCCAGTCGCCGTTGAAAACTGCAACGGCTGACTTGACAACGGCCCCCTGCCCGTTTTCTCCCTGGAAGATCCTCACCCCCCGGTGGTCTCTCACTCTACCTTGGCTTCCCACGTATGGCTCCTGCAGCAGCGCAAAGTCGACCTTCCTCTTTGCTGATTCTAGTAAGAATTCACTTGTCGCTAGTTTTTTCCTTTGTAAATTGGCTTGGGCGACTAAGGTCGACGTTGCGCCTGTTGAGGAGTTTGTCTGATCTGGGTTCCTTGGATCCACCTTAGCAATATGCTACCGTGGACCTCGCCAGGATCTCCCACTTCCTCCTCACAGGGCATTCCGGGCTAAAGGCATCGTGTTCGGTCCCGCCGATCCTGGCCTTGGTGCAGTTGCAACACGTCGGTGGAGCCCTCGCCATCCAGTCGGCGCATTCCGACCTGTGGTGGGCCCCCCCGCAGTGGCTGCACGCATCCTCCTGGTCTCGGCAGAACCGCTTCCCATGCCCATAGCCCAGGCACCGCGAGCACTGGATAAGAGGGGATTGGTCCTCGACCTTGACCCTCTGCACGTCAATATGGACTGACCCCTCTTCTGTGAGCCGCTTCCATATCTTAGGTGGCACCTGTATTGCCACGTGAGATGTGAGTGGGTTCCGCGCCCTTCTCCTAAATTTCACCTTTAGGCACGCGCTGTCTCCACTCACATCTCCCAGAAGATGTTTGTTCTGGTTAAGTAGTGCTCTTACTATTTCGTCGTCCTTGTTATGGCTTAGGACGTCCCTCAGCAAAATCATGGGATTCTTATTCTCCATATCCTCGATATGAAGTCTGGCTCCCGCTGATTTGATCTTTTCCTTAATTCTGCCCAGTTCTTCTTTCGACTTACAGCCAACTATCACTTTCCTATCCTTTGCCTTTCTTATCTTATCAATCCTCATCCCCTCTTCTCTAGCGTTTAGTGTATTCCTGATTTCCTCGAAGACTGCTTCGCCCGTGACCGTCTGGTCCACGGAGGTGATCACTACGGAGTGCATTGCTGCATTCCCTTGTTCCTTCCTCCCTGTGCCAGACACCACGCTTGCGTAGCTTCTTCCTTCTTTCCAGTCCTCTCTTTGCTTATTTATCTCCTTGCTTAACTTTTCCATTTCCTCCTTGCTCTCTTTCAATAGTTGGGTGTGGGCATCCAGTCTCCTAATTATTTCCTTCTCCTGATTTTCTAGCTTTTTCTCTATTTCCGTGTCTCTTCCGATTCTGGGTGGATCTTCTGTTGTCTTTACCTTCTTTCCTTCTTTTAACCTTTCGTCCTCTCCTTCCTTTACTAGCTTGTATAGCTTTTCCGCTGCCTCTATAACGTCCGTTTTTATCTCCGTTTTCAGGTTCCGACTGTTGTTTATTTGGAGCTTCAGTTTCATCAAGCAAGATTTTGCTTTGGCTGTCCTGCTCATTTGTCCGGTATCTTCTCGTGGCACTACTGCCACTATTGAGGCCGGGGCTGTCACTTTTTTAGTCGGGTTTTCTCCGTCCGCAGAGGTTCCCGCGGGTTTTGGCCGCACGGGCTCGGCGGCGCTCGTTCCCCCAGATCTTTCGATCTGGGATTCCAAGCTCCGCCGGGCCTGCGCGACCTTGTTCCCACCGGTATCTCCCGGGCTGATCTTTTCAGGCGTTTTGCTCTTCGGCCTCATTTCCTTGGGTGGCGTGCGGATCCCGAACATTATATGTTTGGTATTGTTAGGGGAATGCGTCTGAAGAATATGTTTCCCACAAGTGTATACGGCTTGTAGGCGTCAAAAAGTCAAAAAGTAAATTTTGTATAATTTGTTTGGGTCAATCGTGGGGCTTAAAGCAGCTCGTGTTGTTTTTCCTATTTAACAGTTGATAATGCAGATGATATGCAACCAGAGCAGCCAATGCAGACTGTCCAGTTAATGCAGGCAATGCAGGCAGTATGCAGATGATCCTTGATTGTTGATTAGCCCGCGCACGCAGGCAATGCAGGCAATGCAGGCAATGCAGGCAATGCAGCCGATGCAGACTATTCAGTCAATGCAGGCAATGCAGGCAGTGTGCAGATGATCCTTGATTAGCCCGCGCACGCAGGCAATGCAGGCAATGCAGGCAATGCAGCCGATGCAGACTATCCGGATAGTACAGGCAATGCAAACAGTGTGCAGATGGATCTTCAATTGGCCCGCGCAAGCAGGCAATGCAGCCGAAGCAGACTATCCAGATAATACCGGCAATGCAGACAGTGTGCAGATGGATCTTCGATTCGCCCGCGCAAGCAGGCAATGCAGCCGATGCAGGCTGTCCAGATGATGCAGGCAGTGCAGACAGTGTGCAGATGGATCTCCAATTGGCCAGCGCGCGCAGACAATGCAGCCGATGCAGTTAAAGCAGCCAGTGCAGACTTACCAGATGGTACAGGTAACGCAGGCAATGCGCAGATAGATGTTTGATTGGCCTGCGCACTCAGCTACTGCAGCCAATGCAACCAAAGCAGCCGAAGCAAGCAATGCAGATGATGCAGATGATGCAGGTAATGCCGATAATCCAGAAAATTGACGATTTTTCACTAGTTTTTTCCAATTTGAGGGAAAACCACCGCACTTTCCACTTCACCACCTACACCAACACACTGCCAGGTCTTTTACGCACCCAATGATATAAATTTCAAAGCGAGATTCAAATTT